>CM069530.1:77450000-83135000 GCA_035773235.1 Eospalax fontanierii
AATAACCATAAAAGATAATTTGTTTGAGGCTCCAGCCTAGATTGCTACTTATCCTAGGGCACCAATTTCTCATGATTTATGACTACAGCAAGCAGAGCAGCACAGAGTCAGGGAGGAACAAATAAGTTCAGAAAGGAGGTAGACAGCACTAGAATCTGGATACAGCATTCTTTGGGAGTAAGTTTGTCCAAACGTCACCTAATCCCTACTTTGTGTATGAATGCGAGTGCATGTGTATCTCTATGTGTAGTCACATGTTATGTGGGCATGTGTGTGCAGATGGGCATGTACATGTGTGGAGGCCAAAGGCTTTTCTTGGTCACTCTCCACTTGACCCTAGAGCTTGTAGATTCTGTGAAGCAAGTTGACCAATTTGCTACCAGAATACTGAATCCACCTCCCAAGCACCGGAATTACAGGCAGGCCACCTGCCTGGCATTTACATGGGTTCTAGGAAATCCCCAGCTTCTTAAACTGCAGGCTGCAGCTCCAAATGGAGGATAACAGACAATCTGGCAACAATGAAAGATTTCTAACATTCAGTGACCCAAAGAGTTAATCTATAATCACACACCATGAATCCGTGCTGTTCCTGGCAGCACCTGGCCATCTTGTCTTATGTGGCTCACTGCTACGTTCGCTCTCAACAGGGCGCACGGTCACTCTGCACCGCACGTGCCAGCATGCCATGAAGCACCGACAAAAGCCGTGTAGGCAACAGCTCAGCTCAGAGTTGATATTACTGTGCCATGAACTACAGTGTTTTTAACATACATACAAAGTTTTCTGCTCTTGGATCTGGATAGATAGATGGCTCAGCAGCTAAGAGCACTGGCTGTTCTTGCAGAGGCCCTAGATTGGGTTCCCAGCACCCACATGGCAGCTAACATCCATCCACAACTCCAGTTTCAGGGGAACCAACACCCTCTTCTGGCCTCCATAGGCCCTGCAGAACATGGGTGTGCTTATATGTATTCAGGTAAAACATTCGTACACGTAAAATAAAAATAAAGGGAAAAAGTTAAGTTTCTGCTTTTATACAGCATAATGATTTAACTGTGGAAAACAAAGACTTTTAATGTTTTCCTACTGTCAGGAATCAGTATGTATCAAATTACCACTTTGTTAATTTGTTAAACTGTTGTGGAAGCTAGGTGTGGTGGCTCACACCTGTAAATCTCAATACTCAGCAGGTAAAGGTAAGAGGGTCATAAATTCAAAGTCATTCCTATCACAGTGGGTGAGTTCCAGGCCAGCCTGGACTAGCTGAGTGAGACTAGGTCTCAAAACAACAACAAACTGCTGTTTGAGTTGCTGGAACTTGAGTTTCATTTAAAAAGAAAAAAAATATATGTTAAATTTTGGCTTGGGATTAGGGCAGATTTTTCAATAACATATTTGTGCAAAGTGGCATTCACAGCATTGACAATTTTAAAATCACTAAACATCAACTCTGAGAAACACTGAAGACACCCTATGTTCTGGAGCATCAAATATTCAGCTTAGGTTTATGTGTGTAAAAACATACAAGTACATTGATTTCATTAATATATAAATCTGTTTTCCTCTTTAGGAAATGGGGGCATTAAATGTTTACCAATGAACTATATTAAAACAAATATCTTTATGACTTACTATAAGTAAATGTTTAATTTGTGTATCTATTTTATATACCTATATGCTATGCCCAGACTCACACATAAGGGAGTTGTGAATGGAGAAAGTTTAAGAAGCTAAGTCAGGCTCTAATCCCAAACCCCTTGTATTATAGATGAAGTAATAATCCAAGAAGTTAATAAACATTTCTAGTTTGTGAGGGTATTCCTTCAGCTCCCTCCCACCCTGAATTTACTAGTGGTCCTATGACTCTGTTTCCTAGAAGAGCCCATTCGAAGAAGTCACTGTTGTCTTATGTAGCTCCACAGGGTCATTCAGACTCAAGTAACTGGCACCCATCACCATCAAAAAGCCCTACCCAAATGTGTATGTGAGTAGGCACTGAGTACTCTCAATTATATATGTTACCTCATTTTCCACTTAATAAAAATGTTCTGCATTTAGAGATAGAACTGCTTCAGCCAACAGTCAAAACGCAATTGAGAGTCACAGACCTAATGGTCTCTTCCTGATATCACACTGGCTCAGGGCGAAGGTCATTGATTAATACCGGGGAATTGATGGAACAAGAGCAAATCACCTTACCATTTCCTTGGTTTGTTTTACAGCTGGCTTGACCTATTATTAAACAAGCTCCCCAAAGGACAGAAAATCCAAAATGTGCCAAGTTACAAAAGTAACTGTATTCTACAGTTTAAGAAAGGCATATGTCTTCCGGTGAGTTTCCTGGTACAAAAGTTCTGGCAATATTTTCCCTGGAGGTCTACAAAATGAAATGAAGAGTGAAAGCAGCATTCAGATCATCTGAGTAAAATAAAGTGTTGGCCTTGGGTTTTTTGAATAGTTTAAAGCCAAAGGAATTTCTAATTCAGACCATCCTATAATTTTCAGGTCCACTTTGTGCATACCCCATGTGTAGTAAGCTGTCTTGGTACACTAACAATACGGCCATTAAAAGCATTTGGGAACTGTGCTTGCTGGAAAGCAAACAGAAAGAAGCATTTCCATGACTAAAAATCTCCACCTGGTTCTTCCTTTCACTTGTCACTCCCACAGAGCAAAAGCAGAGGTCTCCCCTGATACTCCTCTGGAGACAAGTGCCCAATGCAGAATTAGATTAGTGCAGATCTGATCACTGTTCTCAGTTCTACCTAAAACTGGAATCCTCAGAGACAGACTAGGAAACACTAAGCCTGGACCTCAGATTTCAGTCAGCATGGGAGACAGCCTGGTATTTGGAACTCTCAAAAGCATCCCAGAGAGCTTCTATGATACCGACAAGTTTGAGAAAAGCTGGTCAAAACCCATGCTAAGGTGAACTCTGGGGCTCAGAGGAAGATCTAACAATGTGAGCAAAGGGCACTATTGTCTCAAGTAGAATCCTAATTCTGAGCACCAAAAGGATTCAACAGCAGGCTTCCTGGAGCTGTCTAGGAGAAATGGTTCCTATTTATAAAGCTCAGAGAGGGTGAGAAGGCAGGGTTAACAGTTTCTAAATGTAACCACAAGGAAACAAATGTTGGCTGGATCTCAAATATACCCAGGCACCTCCCAGGACCAGCGAACTAAACTGAGAGTTCATTCTTTGGCTTATTTTTGGTCCCTTGCCCTTTTTTAAGCCTCCCTGCAGTCAAGGGCTAGGTACAGGAAACGAAAGAGCTTTCTGGTAAATAATTTGGCTTACTTTGCCAAAAAGAATAAATATATCTTACTTGCTCAATCTAAAAGGTCTCTCCTTGGGGAATCAAAATGAAGGGCTGAACAGCCTCACTTTGTTTTGTTTTGTTTAAAAAAAAAACAAAACTGATTTGTAACGATGTGGTCCCAAATTATCAAGTGAGTTCAGCTAATATCCCTTGGCTATTCAAACAGTACAAAAGGCAAAATGTAAGGCCAGCTTAGATAAAACTAAGAAAACAACAGTCTATATATAGGGCTTTACTGTTTGTGTGCATGGATGTCTGTGTCTACGTGTGACTATGTGTATGCCTGTGTGTCACAATTGAAAATTAAATCTTCTCAGCAGCTTGAAATTGCATTCCTGCATCTTTGGATGTGAAAGGGAGGTCTCTTATGCAAAGCCAAATATTCTGTAACACTTCCACGGGGTTTGGTCACACCATGAGAAATTCAGAGCAAGAGAGTTGACTGTTAGTAAGAAGTCTTCATAGTCTAAAAACAAATTAAGAGCCTTTATTAAAAGAGCATACAACTGTGTAAGTTCTTGCTCTACTCTAGCTTTCTAATGAGTATTATATTTCACACTCTCCTCATTACTGTTTCTCTGATTCAAAATCAAATTTCCTACCCGAATTCCAGGGTTTCCCATTCATGGAATAACCAGAGTGTATAATTCCCCACTTCTTGAAACTGGACATAAGCATTATAATCACTGTGATTCCAAGATACAGTCCTGCTACAACCCAGAGTGAAACTCTGAAATGCTCAGGTGAAAGTGTTACCTAAGAAGACTATAGTAAGTTCTTCAATGGTAACTAAGGTCATTACAGAAAAATGCAATGACTGGTCATACTTTTTTCTTTCCTGATAGAATATATTGTCTACAGTCTTTGTAATCTAGTAGAACGGAATTCTGTGTTTTTCTATAGATGAGCATTTCATTTTTATTAGCTACTCCCTATTTTCCCAAGAATGAAGAACGATGCCATGGTTGTCAATCATGGGTGACGTATCACAGACAGCAACTTCAAAACACTGTCATCTCAACCTGCAGTTGCTGTTCTAGAGGGACAGACAGTAATAATGGCTAATGTGTTGCACAATTACTACTTATCAGACTCTGTGCTCAATTTATATTTGATCTGATAAAGGGATTTACCCATTTCACACAATGATTGAATAGGCATCCACAGAACCACAACCTGGATCTTCCATATCCTTAGTTTATGACCTCAGCACTGCATTATTCTTTCTTAAACAGCACCTTTCCTTAAAATAGCCAGCCACTCCTGTCCTTGGGTAGGGCGAGGCTAGAGAGAGCATCAGGGGTTAAGAGCACTGACTGTTCTTGCAGAGGACAAGTTCAATTTACAGTACCCACATGGTGGCTATCAACCATCGTTAACTCCAGTTCCAGGGAATCTGATGCCCTCTTCTGACCTTGGTAACCATTATACAACACAGTGCATTTAACTAAATACAGGCAATAAACTCATACACATAAAATAAAAATAAATACTTTTAAAATAAGGGGGAAGGAGAAAGGATTATCCTTTAAGCTATAAGTTTCTTAAATTGGTTTGAAATTTGAAAGCAATAATGTAGACACAAAGCAAGGAAGGCAAAAGTGGTTGAAGGAAATGAAAATACTTCACAATAAGATGTTCATTTTCAAAAAAGTTTTTGTAGGAATAAATCCTCATCGTAGTCCAACATCTCAAGTCCATGATGCTATTTCAAATGCAGATAGCTGATTTGAAATGCAGTACAAAACAAATTATGGTCCACCAGAGATCTACTGTTTCTCTCTGAAGGTAATACTTCTTGATACCCTAAGGATGCAAATATAACTCCCCTTTCACAATGAGAGACAATGGAGATGAGAGACAACTGAGATGAGAGGGAGGAAGGGGAGCAGAGAGAGGGAAACATTTATTTTTTATCTTAATTAAATAATCAATTACACACAGAATTTCAGACTGCCAGCACTCAAGGACAGTTGAACACAGCCATACTGTTATGCATCATAATGAGTTCATAAGTACTGTAAAGTAAGCACCAATTTTGACAAAAGCAACCAGGTTCCATCAGCTTTCCCTAAATCACTTCTCAAGACAGCTCCCACCTCCCAATTACCTATTCAGTAATTATCTTTTGAGCACTTGTTTTAGCAAGGTGTTCTTCTGCAGGGGAGTATTCATACCCATATGCTCCAGGCTAGTACTGCCAGAAAGAATTACAGTGAGAGTCCCATATGGGGTTAAGTTCTCTAAGTAGAGCTGATTAATATTTTAGACACACTGGTTTAAATAAGGCATAGCTGGGATGCAGCTTGGTGGCAGAAGGCTTGCCTGAAATGCAGTGAAGTTAAAGTCATGGCCACTGGATGCTTTCTCATTTAGGGGCTAATTCCTGGAATGACAACTTGGTCTACCAGTTTATGGCCCATCTTTCAAGGCTCAGGAGACCAAAGGCCTGCTGGAAAATCTGGAACCTTCAGTTTCTAGCATGTAGCTTAACCTCTCTGAGTTTCAGGTTCCTCACTGGTAACAATGATAATAATACACAGCTAGGCATAGGGGCTCATGCCTGTAACAGCAGCACCTGAGAGAGTGAGGCAGGAAGACTGTCATTAAGTTCAAGGTCAACCTGGGGTAGACAGCAAGACCTTGTTTCAAAACAAAACTAGTAACAGGACCCAACTAACCCAGATGATTTTAACCACTAAATGAGCAAAACCTGATATAACTGTGTGCAGTACCTGGCACACATTAAGCACTTAATAAACAAAAGTTGTTGGCTTCTATGCACAGTTGACCAGGCTGCTGTGGAAACAAGAAATGCTGTATGTCAAAAACTCATGCACACGCTCGTGCCTTGCACATGCTCGTGCTCTGTACGTGCTAGTCAAGGCCACAAGTGGATCGCTACAAAGAAGCCAAGCAGAATTTACCGACACCATTAAACATCCTCATGAAAGAATTCAAGCACATACAGTTCTTCAAACAGCATACAGGGAGCATAGCTGTCAAAAGACAGAGAGCAATGTGGCTTGATCCACTAGAAACAGCAGCAGGACTTAAGAGAACAAGCTCTGTTCACTGTCTGCCCATCTGTAAGAAGCAAGGACCCAGACAAGAAGCAAGGGAATGGCTCCTAAACGGGACAGACAAAATTCCTCATATACACACATGGTATTTATTAAGTCAGAGGGATCTGGTTACATCTATTTTGAGATTTTTTGCTTCATTTCAGTTTGCCAAAAGAATGACAACTCATCAAGAATTACTGACGAACAGGTCGGCACTGGAGGAACATGATGGCACTTCCAGGAAAAGGGAATGAGGTGGTAGAGTTGCCAGAGACCAAGCCAGATTCATTGAGGGCGGGGGGTGGCGACACAGGATCAGCGGGAATGAGGCTGTTGCTGGAACTGGGCTTGGGCTGGCTCAAGGGTTAAAGCAATGTCAGTTCAGGGAAGAAAAAAGAACAGTGAGATGAAGCCAAGAACTCTGGAGCTTGTCTCAAAGGAGCAGGCCCCCCGCCCCCCTCAACCCCTCTGGCCTGAAAGGAGGCTTCAAGCTGAGGGAACCAGAAAGAAAAAAATTCTTCCATGAACACAGAACCAGAGAAATGGTTCAGCTGATAAAGTACTTGCCTCAGAAGAGTGAGTACCAGAGTCTGAGTCCCCAGAATCTATATAAAAAGCCAGGTGTACTGGCACACATCTGTAACCTCAACACCAGGGAGGCAGAGGCAAGATGCTCCCTGAAGCTCACTGCCAGCTCTAGCCTAGCCTACCTGGCAAAGTTCCGGCCAATGAGAGACCCTTTCTCAAACAAACAAAAGGAGACATCTGAGCAACACCACCCTAGGCTGTCCTCTGACTTCCACACACATGCACTGCATCTACATACACGCACACCAAAACAAAAGAGGAAGAAACCATTCAGACCCAATCCGCACAGCCTGCCAGAGGTACAGCAGCTCAGAATGTCAAACAAAATCTCTAGTTGGGAATATGGTTGCCAGCCTCCAACTTACAGCACTTCAGAGGAACTGTGGAGGCCATCTTTTTTCAGTGAATAGAGCTGAGAGAGCAAGAAAACTTGCTCTATAAAGTACAGAGCAAGACATCTCTACTTGCTCTATAAAACAGAGACATCTATTCTTGGAGAATCATAACGCTTTAGAGCTAGTAGGTCTGGTGCACCACATGTAAGGGGTTATCTACACAACTGTCTTCTCCCTTCCACCCTCAACAGTGAGGAAAACCTGAGGCCTCTCAGAGAGGCAGGCAGCAGAGAAAGGAGGCCCCAGTGTTAGCAGAATGGCCTTTTCCATGTCACATCACTACACTCCTTCAGCTCAATGCCTCTCCAAGCCCAGCTGCCAGCCAGGCCCTCATTGGGATTACTTGGGATTACTCAAAGCAAAGTGGCCTACAGTATGTTCTCACCAATAAGAGTACTGAAACAGTTGAGCCTCTAGAAGAAGGAAAAGAATTCCAGATACTTTTTTAAATTAGTTGGTTAAGGAAACCTTAAAGAAATAAACAAAAGTTGAAGTTTTAGTAGAACATTTTCTTCAAGGATAAGACGGTATGAGCACTAAGTGAGTCATCTGGCAGCAAGGCCAAGCAACCCCGTCAAGAACACCTTGGTACTCACAGCAGGAGGATCTCACATGTCCATCCAAGCACTGCCTGGTAAAGGCCTTTACAGTCCTCAAACTCTGGCGTGCTCTGTGTTCATCAGGCCAACATACATATTCTTTTGAGTATGCCAACATTGTTTGCCTTCTTTGCCTATTAGGGTACTATGATTCAAAAAAGTCAGGGTCATTTTATTAGTTAGGATAGAACAAGGATTAGGCCTTGAGTTTCCACAGTCCTTGTTGACTTTTTTCCACAGCATGAACTTGCTTCTTTAAAATACCAACCATAACTCTCCACTGATTGGGTTTTCCTGCAAGCACTGCCAGTCCCTGTCCCAAAACCATCTCCACCATTAGGGATTATCGCCACTATCACACTTCCACGTTCCCAGAACAGAAAGGAAATTCTCAGGAACTCCTTCCCCTTGCTCTAGGTACAAAGGCTATTGGTATCCTGAAGCCAGGGAACAAAGATAAGTATGTTCCATGGTTCCCACATGGAGGACACCTCGTCTCTTTAGAGAAAAGCAAGAGCTTACCACTGACAGTTCTGGGCCTTCTGTTCATCATTCATACCAACTGCTTAGCTTGAACAGGGGGAGGGGTGGGGCCACTGGCGCAGTCCAGAATCATTCCAGGAGTTGAGTTAAAATGCAACAAATTTTTAAAGAAACATAAGTGAAAAAAAAAGTTAGCAGAAACATAACCGTGTACTCAGACTCACATCTGAAAACCTCAGCAAAGATGTAAACAGGAGCTGGGGTGTATTTTATGCCTCCAATTTCAGGGTTTATTAAGAGGCAGACGCAAGAGGATCAGAAGTTCAAGGCCAGGCCTTCGCTATGTAGCAGGTTGGAGGTCAGCCTGGGATATATGAAACCCTGTCTCAAAAAAACAAATAGGGGGTTGGCAAGATGGCTTGGGGGTAAAGGTACTTACTGTGCAAACCTGATGACCTGAGCAAAATCTTAAGAACCCACAGAAAGGTGGAAGGAGAAAACCAATTCCACTAAGGTGCCCACTGACTTCCACATGTACACCATAGCACACTCCCCACATACACATCATGTATGCATGTAATACATAATTTTTTTTAAATAATACTAAAGGGGTCATGTTCCCACCTTACCTTTACAGAGTCCTTCCCATCTCCATGTCTTTGTCCGACTTTGCCCAAGATATCCCATTGACCTAAAACATCTGAGCAAAATGTTCTCAAGTCTGACTGGTTCAGTCCCTTGCTCTCAAGTTCCTCTGAATCTACTGCACACTGTACACAAAACAACACTCAGATTTTACTCTGCCCTTGTGGAGCATTCAAAAAAACACTATGTCACTTCACACCTTTACACTGGGTATGACTTTACATAGGGTATTCTTGTCAAAAATACCCGGCCCATAGTATAAGAGGAAAGCTTTCTCAGTGCCACTCTGACTACTCTCTCTGCAAAGCCTCTCTGACTGTATTGCTCACTCTGCACTGCTGCTTGATTTTATTCTATAGCAAAACTGATCACATTGATTTTAATTCATGGCTGAGTTCACTATAAAGCTGTACACAAAAGGCCAGCATTCATGGTTCTTAACCTTTATATTCCTTTTACCTAGCAGAGGGGAGCTAGATGAATATCCAGTAGATAAGATCATCTCCTCAGCCTTGTTATTGTTCTGAGATCAGCTATCAGGTCAGTGTTTTGAGAACCCTCACAGAACCTAGACCTGGACTGAGCTCCAGCGTCAAAGGCATAAACAGCAATACCATGCACACAGTAGCTCATTTCTCTTAGAAATAGGACACACATTCCCAGAGTGGCTCTGAGGGAAGCATTCTCAACCTGACCAGCTAGAGGATTTAGTGGCTGAACTGCATCCTTGTGGACTGATCTGTTTCTACTTCATTAGTGCCAACTCATTTCACACTCAATCAAGCTACAGTAAGAGCCAAGGTTATCCTCTGGGGCAAGGACAGTGCAATGGAAGTTATAAAAACTCATCAACACATAATACCAGGAGAAACCTTCTTGAAAGTATACTGTGCTCCTTTTTCCCCCAAACAATTTCAGTGAGGTAGACAGAGGCAGTTCGTCAAGGGGTGCAATACCAAGTAGCTACAGAAACCTTGAAAGTTATCACGCTGGAGAATGGGAGTCAAACAAGAAATATCTGCACTAAGCTTTCAGAAAAATAAGGTTTTTTTTTTTTTAACTGTATGCTTAAAGCTTGCCAATGGAGTTTATAACAACCAAAGAAACCACCAACTGACTGGACAATCACAGAAAGGCAAGAAAGGAATATATATATTTGAAAAATGGCCTTTGAACAAGGCAACTATTCTGGGTTGAAAACATCTTTCTGAAAGGAGGAGCTAGGAATTTATTTTTCAATGTTTCAATTATATATCATTTGATATATAGCTCAAGCCCTGGCTGAGTACTGATGTCTCTAAAAGCCCTGTTAGAAAGCTGAGGTCGGGGCTGGCTGCATGTTTTCTTTGCATAACAAGCTTGCTGATCTTAAGTTTAAGCCACAATGAACAGCCGTATTTTCTGAAAATTGCCTGTAATTTTACCTATGACTTAGGAAATATGTGGTATTCATTATAAGCCTAAACAAGGAAGTTCAAATTTATCAAATTTTGCCGTCCCTAGTACAGTAACAGAGAATACAACAAGCATGGGATTAAAGACAAACGATACACAGGCCTCGAGGGTTGGGTTTCGTTTTCAGAAGTACACATTAAAAGACCTTGGAGGAAAATACCATGGTTCTGACTTTGGCTCCATCTCTGAAGATCTGTGACCTTTGGCCACTCATTGACCTTGATTCCTTAGTGAATTTTTTTTAACTTTTCAACTATTTATTACTTGATATATAGCTCAAATCCTGGCTGAGGAGTACTAGTGTCTCTAAAAACCCACAATCCTTCAGGACTGCTGTGGGGGTTGGGTCTGACATATAGAGAGCACTCGAATAAAAAACTGTTATTTAAAGAGGTCCAAGAAAAAAAAAAAAAAAAACAGTACTTTCATAAGCATCACCGGGGCAAAGAAATTTTGCATTGGTATCAATGCTGCTCTGTTTCCAGGGTAATGGCAATTTTTTTTTCTTTTTCATAACAATCCTTGAGGTTACAAAACGGCAGGTTTTGCCAACTCCTAACTAAAAATTTGATGTTGCTAAAGGGCCAAGTCAAGGTCACCAAGATCATGTGTTATACCAGGAAAAGAGCAAAGATCTCCCAACACCCAGCACAGTGCTCTTTAGAGGATCATGAATTTGTTAGACTACAAACATCCAATTGTTAATGCGATTTTTTCCCCAAATATCAAAAGAAACATTCTTTATAAATGCAAGCACAAGGGTTCTATTATAAAGAGAGAGAAAACAAGCCACAAATTCGAGGAGGCTGGATATGCTCTGCTTCTCTGTTTATGTGGTGGCAGAAATGAGAGATTCAGGTTCAAGACAAGCCTCCATCACCCCCAGTAGTGGAAACTTGAGCAACTCAATTAACCTTTGAGTTTCTGTCTTTTTATTGACCAAGTAAGTTATTTTTGCGCCACCTAATGCATGGAGTGTGATGAAATAATAATGCACGTGTAATATTCTTAGGAACCTAGAAAACAAGGTACTATTTTTTCCTTCTTTAAGTGTATTATATGAATAACAGGTGGATGGCTCTCTGGCAAATTCACAGCACAATCAGTTCTGTTTCCAAGTTTACTCCACGGCACAATCACCTGAGGAGCTTTGAAAACCTCTACTGCAGTCATCGCTGGCAGTGAAGTCTGTAAGCAGCAGCCCCTTTCACATCACAGTGCACGGATGTCTGGAAGTTGCTCCACCAGGCCCCACACAGTGACGATGCCTTCTCCTTTTCTCAGTACCTAATTCAAGCTACAGTTCCTTCAACAGCATCTTGCCTGGTTCACAGCCATTAGTCCCATGTGCCAATTTAAATTTGAAGCAAACAGAATTAAAATATCACTCCTAATAGCAGATTCAAGGGTTTTAAGGTAACATGGGGCTAGAAACTAATTTATTGATCCATGCTTATATACACGTTTTCATCACAGAAAGTTTAACTGGACAGGGTTGCCATAAGCCAAATTTCACCATTATACCACACCTTGAACTCTTTAAGTATGAAAGTATAAGAAGTCTTGTCTCAACATTTAAAGCTGTACAGTTCATTGCATAGCAACCAGGCACAAGAAGCTATGGGCAGTTGAAATACAGAGTAAGGAGGAACTGTTTAACAGTATTAATACAGTTTTATTTCAAATTTAAACCATGACTAATTCAGTTACTGAAAAATTTGTATATAGTTTGGAATAAATCTGATATTGCATCTGCTTTTTCAAATTTACATTTGTGTTCTATAGAAACCAAACACTTTCAACAAAAATCCAGCAACTAATGTTTCAGGAGTAAATCTCACAGCAGATTTCAGATATACTAATAAAATAACAGGCTAAGGATGTAGCGTGGGGGCAGAATGCTCGCCCAGAAGACACAAAACCCTGTAGCCTCCATTGGTAATTTAGTTGGTTTTTGTTTTTGAAACAAATGTAGACCTGGTAGGCCTGAAACTCAAAGAGATCTGGCTGCCTCTTCACCCCAAGTGCTAGGATTAAAGATGAGTACTACCGTGCCTGCTTTGCTTTCTTCTTTCTCTTCCAACCCATTAATAATTGTCATACTGATTACATGAAGAAGTGATGCTGAAATGGCAAAACTAACTCCGTTTTGTTTCAGGTGACTTTGGCTTTGCCCTGTGCTCCTGTCCAGATATTCCCTCGTGCAGGTAGTGTCAGGGAGTACAATGTTTCTACAATGCTGGGAAACTTGCAAGTAGCCAAGTCGCATGTCCAGATGGCACATTTTCCCTCCCAATTACACCTGCATGTCCAAGGAGCCCACTGTTTCTGCATTCTGAGAAATCTGTTTTTTCTTAACCAAAACTTAACTCTTTGTTAACTGACCTGCCCCTTGTCTGATATAACTATGGTTATTGGCTTTGCCCCTGGCATGATGTAATTGGGTTTTAAGCTTTATAAACCTTGCTCTGTTTCACCTCAGAGTCAAGAGTTCTTTTGGGCCGAGCCTTCTCTCTGACTGCCAGTTATTAATAAAGGACTCCTAATTCGACCATAACCCTGTGGCATTCCTCTGTGCATCTCACTCGGCGTATTACAATAATATTTTCTTGTCTTGGGTTAGATAAAATACATTATATAAAATAATTTTGAAATATTTTAATTTTAATTAAGTATATTATTTTACTTATCTCATTCATATCTCATATAATATTTCTATTACACAGCTCTGTTCCAAACAATTGATTCTTTGAGGGCAAAGACCAGATTTAATTCAATTGTAGGATGAAGTCCCTTGATCATTCTCAAATTTGTTACATTGTAATAAATGTTAGCTCTGAGTTCTGTGACATATTGATGGTTTCTATAAATAAGGCAGGCAGTAAGAATCTTCTTTTAATCTTTCATTTTATCATATCCCAATAGGGCATTATATCACAAACTGGCTGTTAAAAATACTCAAACCTTCAAAATTAAATAAATGTATTAATTACCTATAATTCAGTTTAGTTCTACATATACAAACCATGCTATTCTTTGTTCCTATTGTTATCTTTGACTTACTTGAATTACACAGAACAAAAATTTACCACTTATTGGAGATAACATTACCACCAAGTACATAAATGAACCCAATGATTAAAAATTTTCACTTTATTTATTGAATGGGGAGAGATCATTTTGAGATAGGTTCTCATGTATCCCAGACTGGTCTTAAATTTGCTATGTAGCCAAGGATGACCTTGAACTCTTGTTCCTCCTGTCTCTGTTTCCCAAGTGCTGGGATTATAGGAGCTACCTGGGTATTTATATTTAACAGGATCATAGAGAAGTGGCTTAAACTGATTCAAAAGCTGTTACTGAAGTGTCAAGCACATCCTAGCTCTTCTTTCAACAAAAGATTATTTGCTTGTTTTTATTCTTGTCTTTGGTGACTGAGTAATCAGAAAAAAATTTTGGTGATTTCCGATTCAAGACAGAAATGTCTGTTATTTTTAATGCCTTCTCTTCTGGCCCAGGTTGAAATTTAAAAAAAAAAACCACCCAACAGCTAGGACCCTAATATAAGAGAAACTCTAAATACTTACTTATTTAAATATTCACCAGTAAAAATATACATTTTTCCTGTCTACCACCAATTTTGCAGAACAAGTAACAATATGCATGCATTAAAGAAAGAACATTTGGTTAGAAACCAGTGGGATGGTTCAATGGATAAAAAGCTCTTGGCTCAAGACTGAAGACCTGAGTTTGATCCCTAGAACCCACACTAAAAGCCTGATGCTGCTGTAATCTCAACACTCCAAAAGTCAAGATGGGAGAGGAAGACTGGAGAATCAGCCAGGAGTTCTTCTGTGCAGCAAAGCAGGAGAAATAGGGAGGCTGTCTCAAAAATAAAGCAGAAGCAGAGGATCAACTCTCACCATGTGCACACACACACAGGTTCGCACATAAATCTTTTAAAAAAAGATTGTGATTATAATTAAATCTAAAGAAAACCTCATCTTATGCTGTAAGATTCAAAAACATGTAAGAAGGCAAGATCGGTTTCTAAATGAATCTAGTCATTTGAATCTAAACCCTCCTGATGATCTGGAAAACAATGTAAAATAACAAAGACTCCTTTTGCAGTCTTAACAAAAGCAGAAATCAACATCATGGCATATTCATGAACGTCCTCATTCCAAAAATGCTTGGTTTAGTGGGTACTCTTTGCATTCCAATCATTAGAAACCAGTTACTACAAAAAGCCCAAACACTGTATTCCACAGTATTAAACATCTTCTTTTTTCAAGTCTTTTCCACAAGAAATGTTTATTTTGAGGCCAGATATCATGGAGCACATCTTTAATCCCAGTACTCTCCAAGCAAAGGCAGGCAGATCTGTGAGTCTGAGGCCAATATGGAATGGTCTACATAGTGAGTTCTAGGCCAGCTGTGGCTAAATGGTTGAGAACCTGTCTCAAAATAAACAAACAACAACAAAAAAACAACAACATCAAAGTCTGCTTTTGATACTTTGCGTTAATGTGTGAAACACAGTACAGGTAAACCAAACAGTAAATCTAAAGGCATGCCCAATTTTTGACATCAGATCTGGTCAGATCACAGCTTAACTATTTGTCTTATCCATGTCCCCCCTGGAATGGAGACTTGGTTTTGTTTTGTTTGTTTTTTTAACCATCTCTGAATTTGCTCTATTCAACAGATGACACCAAGAGAAATGGTGTACAGTTAGGCATCCTTCATTCTGTTACATACTTCCTATAAAGACATTCTTTCTCTGAATTAACACTATTCTTCAGAAAGTCTTACTAATTTCTCAAAAAAAGAATAATATGCAACTACATATAATTCACACCTATCAGCATTAAAGAACAGGCTCATCAATCCCCCATAAGGAAGTATAAGCCTAGGGTTGCACGAGATTCACCAACGTTAACATTACACATGGAGTCTGTGAGAAGGTCAAACTTCCAAGATCCATCCCAGATCCTGCAACCAGTATCTCTAAGGGGAACCTCAGGGCTCTGATTTCATTACATGCACTTCAGAATGGCACATTCAGCCATAAAATCAAATGTGCTTACATGAAAGTTAAATTATCATGTGATGATGGTCAAAGTCACAGAATTCCAGAGAAAGGGTACAGAAATGAGAGAATGCAGTGATCAGGTTTGGGAAGAGCAAGTCAGACAGAGGCATGGATTCTGAAACTGTGCAGAAGACAAAGGGACAGTAAGGAACACATGTGCCCACCCAGAACACAGACAGCACTTCTGTTTGGGACCAGGATGAGAAGGAGTGGCTAAGACCCCTGAGGGTGGTGACCTGAGTGCCTAGCAAGGGTACGTTTGAGTCAAAAAATGACATATTAAAGGGAGTTGTCTGGCAAAGACAGCAGCACTATAAAAGTCTAAGGGAATATTAATTAGAAGGCTGTCCTGGCTCACAGAACCGCAGGCACAACAGAAAGAAACCCGCTTTTCTGACAAGTAGTAAAGCCCCAAAAGACATTCACCACCTAATCCCCTTAACCTATGGTAAATGCCCTTCATGATAAAATGGCTTAGCAAACAGATTAAACCTCCTCAATCTTGATACACAGAGATTGTTCTGGATTACCCAACTGGTCCTATCCTAACTGTTCAGAGTCTTCACAGGTGGAGACTTTTGAGGCTGTAGCCAGCAAACCAGAGAGATGGAAGATATAGAAGGATTTAGTCTTGAATATACAAAAAGGGATCGGGAGTCCAAGGAATGTGAGTGGTTTCTGGGAGCTGAATAAAACAAGGAAATAGACTCTTCCCTAGAGTCTCTGGAAGGATTACAATCATGTCAGCCCTTCCTTGGTTTTAGCCCTGAGACCCATGCCAAACATCTGGCACATAGAACCGTAAAATATTTTGTGTTTATACTACCCAGTTCTTGATAATCTGTTACAGTAACAATAGAAAACTAATGCGGGGAGGGGGGCATAATTTTTTGAGACAGGCTCTCCCTGTAGCTACAGGTGGCCCCGAACTTGCTATGTAGACCAAGTTGGCCCCAAGCTCAAAGAGATCTGCCTGCCTCTGCCTCCCAAGTGCTGGGATTAAAGGCATGTGCCATTACGAATGGCTCCTTAAAGTTTCTCTCAATTTTTAAAAAATTTATTTTGTTTTACATCTGTGATTGTTTTCCCTACATGCATGTAAGTGCACCCATACATGCAATGTCCGCGGAGGACAGAAAAGGGTGTAAGATTCCCTGGAGCTGGACTTACAAACCACTGTTAGCCACTACTGTGGGATCAGAGCCTGGGTCCTCTGTAAGAATTGCCAGTGCTCTTAACTACTGAGCCATTTTGAGACAGGATCTTATAGCCCCAAGCTGTCTTCAAACCTACTCTACACACCAAAAGAATCTTTAACTTCTGATTCTCCTGCTTGTACTTCCTTGGAGCTGGGCTTGTGCTCACAGACCTTTAACCACCACAAAGAATTTTAGAAAGATTTCTCACAGTGAGTATAGAGAGCCCCGACTCTGTGTGTTGCTATAGGTGTAAAGAAGAAACTGTCAGACAACAGTCTAGTTAGTCTACCTTCATCTAACCTCAGATTCACAGACCTCACCCTGGTTTGTTTCCAAAATCAATGAAAAGTCTTGGAACAAACCCACCAGTTCAGTAAGGGTAGTGAATGCAATGCTTACTGTCCCATTATGAGACTCACATACAATTGCTTTGTACTCAGTTTCATTTTCCTAGATTCTAGTGTAGGCTCCAGCCTATAAGTAAATACTCAATAAACAGTTAATAATGGTTAATTTCCTAGTTTCCCTCTTACTGTCTACCTCTGAACTCTCCAAATTCATCATCTAAAGACTCTAATGTTACTTGTACTTCTTGCCCACAGCTTTCATTTATTTCATGTATTTACCAGACTCTAGGGGTCAACTCTAAATGCTAAATGCTACACATTACTATAACCAAACAGAGAAGTACCCAGCATCACTCAAAACCTTCAACCTCCATCCAATGGTGCACTTCCTACTAACAAATATTTTCAAATACACTACTTGTCTCTAAAATTGCCTATAACAAAGAGCAAGCCGAAGGGCATGCTGTCAATCCACCTTAAATCAAGCAACACTACCCACTCCAGCAGGAAGAAGCTACTGGACTTAGGTTACAGCTCTTTGACTGCAACATTCTGGTACTATTTTTGCTTCTGATTCACCAAGCAGGTTTAAAAACAGGGCATTTTTATTTGCTCACTTCAATCCTCATTTACCAAATCCATGATTCTAAGAAATAAGGTCAACAACATCTCTCTCTTACTTCTCACAGGAAAGGAGAAATGAAAATTTGATTACAATAAGCAGTTGCTAAAGAAATAATCTTCAGGGAACTGAAACCGAAATGAATTTCTCAGATGCTCTTCATCTCACAGGTTTCCCTTCTTCTGGCTTTGCACTCAAATGCATCACTGTATGCACCCTTAGCACTGAACTTTCCAGGCACCATCGAATGAAGAACAGGGAAGCATGAAAACAGGCGGGGGTGTGTGTGTGTGTGTGTGTGTGTGTGTGTGTGTCAGGGGGACTCCTGGACATAGACCTATCCCCTGAAGGCTGTTGCAGCTCTTTCCCTGGTTCTCTGGTGATTTACTTGTTTTGTTAACACCAATCTTTTCTTAAAAGCCCTTCATCTATTAGGTTTCTATTTCCTGGTTTGTTTGCTTTGTTTCCATAAGGCCATGGTCCCCTTGCCTTTTAAGTAGCAAGTTTCCACCTCACAGCTTTCAACAGCACTTTCCCTTCTGCGGTGTGTTTTTCGGGCTTTCTAGTACTGGATTTTCCCTCTCCCTCCCTTCCTGACCTTTCTTCTGTCTTCTAAACCTATAGCAAAAATGGCCTCCTGAGTCCCTGCTCCTGTGTAAAGAGAAACCCTCTAAAGCAGGCTTTAAGCTTTCATGGGTTTCCCTTCGGAATAAATAGGTCCAGGAAAGCCTGGGGGCTCTTTCCAGCACATCTGGACTTCAAAGAAAGCTCTCTGGATAGAGTTTCCACCCACCTGGAGGCGGCATCCCCTGCAGACAGCTCCAAATGCAACCACGGTTTCCACAAGCAGAGAGCACACGGGGTGGGAGCACGTCCCTCCAAAGCTCCAGGCCTTCTGATCTACTCAGTGTCATTGACGGCCACCCTGGGCCCTGCAACTTCCTGAGACACAGTGATCTTTAAACACAAACACAAGGAGCTCAAGCACAATGAAGAGCTCCTGGACCTGTTAAGGCCACATTCTAGACAAGTGGCAGAGTTTCAGATGAGACACATTCCTAAATCATGCTTTTATCACCTTATTTGTTACCAGTGATTGGGGGGGAGGGTTCACAGCTCTTTCTCAACTGCAACATTACACCCAACCAAAGAGTTATTTTTAGCTTGATGTGAGGATTTTCACTCATGTCTCCAATAACTACTAGTAAATTGACTTAAATGTAATGCAAGTAGACAAAAATGATCAAGAAAATAATGCAAATTTGCCAGCATTATCACTTTACTGAATTTCTCAACTATGCATGTGTGTATGCCCAAAGCTGGTGTGTGTGTGTAGACACACGTATATAATACTAACTTCGTATTTCCTCTTTAATACAATACCATAAAATACCTAAGTTTTCTAAAGTATTTCCTTTCGTTATTTTCATTTTTCTTGTTTTTGAAACGATGTTCTCAGCTACATGAGAGCACATTTTGGGCATGCTCTGTTTCCAATTAGACCTGAAAGCCTGTCTTTTTGTTAAGTAGAATCTCTCTTTCCACTCTCTCTACTCAAAATGCCTCTGCCCTGGCTTCCATACAGACTCTAAGTCAGTTAATAACCCAGAGTTTAGCAATTAACCTTCCCACTCCTAACTCTCCCTGTTAAATCTTCCAAGAAAGGTGCTGTGGCAAAACCCAGAGCTGAGTTTTTAGTTCCTTTTGTTTCTTCCAGGAAGAAAGAGACTAATGAGCCACAAGGTTGGGCAGCAGGGAGGAAAGAACAAAACAAAGGTCCTGGGAATTCATACACTGGCTGGAGCAGAGAGCCCTTTCCAAGACCACAGCTAAGGAGTCGGCACACCTCCCACCCCTACACCCCCCCCACTCCCTTACATCCCCCCACCCTCACCCGCTCCCCCCACCAGCATTTAGGATGCCCAATCTCATACACCTAGCTCCTCTAAACATGGATGAAAGGTATTTCCTAACCCATGACTCCTAATTAGGGAATCTGCCAATCATTACACAGGGTCAGCAGGCCCCTGAATCTGTTCCTGACCTTTCTTTTCAGTTTCCCTCTAATCCAGCACCACACTGAGGCTGAACTCTAGTTTAATACTTGAATTGAGGAACCTGAAGAACCAATCACTGCATGAATTTGAACAAGTAACCACAGCTGGTTGGGCAGGACACCTCCTCATACAGCCCTGGACAAAGTGAGGCCTGGGGGCTTCTGCCTCCTCCTCCCTCCTCCTCCTCCCTCCTCCTCCTCCTCCTCCCTCCTCCTCTTTTTCAAGGACAGTCTCCCCTTACCCAGTCCTGTTTTGGGGGGAGGGGAGGATATATTCAAGTAAGCCCTGTGGGAACCATCTGGCCTGTAACATTTGTCCCATTACAAAAGCACTTTTCTAAAGGGGGGTGGGGATGGGGGTGGGATATACCTAACCGAACCATATCTGTTTGTTTACAAAGATTTCTGCTACTTCATCCCTCAATAGGATGAGTGGTTTCTGCCTCCCCCCCCCAAAAAAAAAAAAAACAGTGGCAATCCTGACTAGCCTTCTAGTGGGGACTCCTGAGAGTTGAACTTGTGTGTAAGGAAAGACCAGGGGAGGCTTTGCTGCTCTGAAAGGTTGAGGAAGGCTGGAGGAGTGTATGAGCCATGCCTTTTGCAGAGACTCTCACAGTTTGTTTATATAGATAGATGATAGATGATTGATTGATTGATAGATAGATAGATAGATAGATAGATGACAGATAGATCTATAGATATCTATAGATATGTGAAATATTCATGAAAAGTTTCTGCAGAATCTACCTTGTCCTGCAGGCCCTCACCTATCTTTCAGGAGTAGGGAGAGGAAAAGATTTTAATACCTCTAGTGACCAAAGCAACAAATCCGCTCACTTTGGAGTGAAAAGAATGCAGGGAAGCCACACAATTAGGTTAGGGTGATTGTGGGTATTGTCCTGGCACCTAACACTACACAGGCATACAAATCAATCTCCCCCAAAGACTGATAATCAAGGCCAGGGAACCCAATGGCTCTTTTGGGCTTGGGGGATGGAAGTATGGCCTGTTTCCTCTCTTCTCTACTTTGGGGTCCTTTGTCTCCTGGCCAGTTCTTGCTTTATTCCACTTTCAACTTGCCCCATTAAGGCTTGGGTTATCAATACAGTGAGGCTGCATTCCTCCCAAAATTCAAAGTTCAGCCTGTGATCAGAAGTGACAGGTAGCTGGTAAGTAAGTTCATAATGCCTCCTAACTATGCTTATGCACATGTTCCAACAGCTGAGTGTGAGGACTCTGGGGCAGGCAGAGACCTTGAATACTGGCTCTGCCATTTCCTAACAGAAACCTGTGCCTCAGTTTTGTGACCTATAAAATGGTACCAATAATAGTACCTCCATTAATCAGGTACTGATTGAACACATTAACATTTATAAATATGTTGTTTACAATAAGTGTGGGCCCACAAACTGTAGAACTATGACAGGTTTGAGCTCAGACACACACCCAGTATATTTTGGAACAATATTTTTTAAATTCCTTAAGCAAAACAGAAGATAAAGGTTCAAAGTCAGCACATCCAGCAGAACAGAGTGGAAAGCACAGCATTTTAACAGTTCCATGAGCCCATAGTTTTCAAGCTTTTTTTTTTTTTAAATCCCTGGAACATTTTGTTCAACATAATCTTACTCTAAGCTTACAGGACAAAATGAAAGTAGAGCTGCTCCAATTCAAGCTGAGTAAATGGGAAAAGGATACCGAGGCTGAGTGCCCAGCCCCACCCCGGAAGCAGGACTGAAACCACCATCACGAGGAGATGGGTCACACGACAGTGACACCAGCTCATGATCTGGGCCTGTTTCTAAAGATTGTAACAGTCAATGGTTTTAAAAGATGGATGAGCCAGAGGCTGAAGGCATAGGTTGGCAATGAGACTTTCTGAGCATTTAGTGGGGAAGCAGTGAGGTTGGAATGAAATGAAAGTTAGGCAGCAGGAGACCTGGCTGAGGAGGGGGAGCGGGAAGTGGTATCCAAGCCTCTAACTGCAGGAACTTGTATGTGTGCTAGAAGGTGCTAAGGATACTGAACACTAACCACACTTTTTAACATGGGGATTTTAAGAGAATTGCTCTTCAAATAATTGTCCTAAATAGAAGCAGAAATGCTTTTTAATTTTATTTCTGAATATAACCCCAAAATGTCCTAAAGGTTTTAGCTATTGTAACTATATGAACAGTTTATAGTACCAATATCACTGCAGAAGTAAATAATTAAGCTGTCTGAGTCCTTACTTCATTATATTATCCAAAAAGTGGGCTTGTGCTGACTTATGTTCTTTATTTCAGCTTTTCAGTGATTTGTCTCTTTCTTGACATTCAAAAAATACATATATGGCTTAATTACAAGTTCTAGTGAACACAGGTTTTACATACTTGGTTTTGAAATATATGTGGTTTCCCTTATTTGCTGAATTAGTTTTACTAATATAAATAATTAAATAGGCTTTATTTCTTTTAAGCACTACTCAGTGACTGAAAATCCTGGGCAGGCATCTCTCAAAAAATGCAATTATTTCTATGTAGATAACTGAGAGAGAGCTACAGCTCCAGGAGTCATATAGAGGGAAAGGCAGGGAAGTGCAGTGAACAGACACGCAGGAGGACATGACTGCTTCCCTGAAATTTGTGTGAATGTGAAGTTTACAGTGGAAACAGTGTAGAAACGTGCTGCAAAAGGTCATGAAACCACTCCAGGTCACATGAAGACCATGTGACCTGCCCAATCAGTGACCAGGTCAATATGTTAACAAATATGTTCAGCATCAAATCAGAGAAACAACTTCTATAACAAAACTTCATTTTCCCATGTTTTAGAAAAAGCTTCTGGTATTTCTTATCAATTGTCTTTATTTTTAAAAGTCACAATTCCTATAGAAACCTGTTTGCAACAGGTAGCCAGCCAAGCAATGGCTATAGACTTCTAAGTAGGAATACATAGTCTCTTTCACTCCAGAGTTTAGAGTCAATAATGTGGACTGACAAGGGTTAGGTTTAGGCTTCCCTCCTCCAAAAACAAGCAGCATGTGATTGTACAGTTTTAGACAGTTATCTACCTCAGAAACCTTGAATGGTCCTTCCCCATCAGGATGGGAGGGGGCCCCACAGCCCTGCCATAAAATCTACAGGCTTGGGGAGAAGAGAAGGGAAGGACAGGAGGAGGGAAGGACAGAAGTGAGGAGGGAGGGAGAGGAGGGAAAGGTGAGGAAAGAAAGAGAGGGGGAGAGAGGAGGAGAGGAAGAGGGAGAGAGACAAGAGAGGGGGGGAGAACTTACACTATTCTTCAGAAATTCACTCAATGGGAGGAAAGTTCTGAAAGAAGGAAAATTTATATTCCAAGATTTATAGAGGGGGAGAAATGAGGGGAAAAGTCATCTATATCCTATAGATAAGTCAAAGTTCACACATCTAAGGAGCTATCACATAGTAAAATCCCACTTGTGGAAGAAGAAACAGATAAAGTAAAAGAAGGGGGTGGGGCGGCTAGCAGCAAAGAGGCGCAGACATAAGTACACAAAGAGACGCATGCAGCCTCTGGTGCTGTCCTGAGTCCTGCACCAAGATGGTCATGACTGCTGAATGCAATGTGACCCAGCAACATCAGTGGCTTCAACAGGCCTCAGCCAGTGGTTTTGTGGTTATTCTTTATAAAGTGCATATCTTTAAAGTATTTAACAATTCTGTGCTGCAGGGGCTCTCCTAGGGCCATGAGCATGCAAGATAGAGGAAATCCAGATACAAGAATTTAATCAGTCATCAAGGAAAGCTTACAAATCTTATCAAAGTGCACTCTCCAAGGATTTTCTTCTTTAAGAATGTTTCTTGCCTCAGTGGGGTTGGTCACTGACCTACTTGTAAATTGGTTACTAGAATGGTGCAAGGCTTCAAGAGAGGTGAGTGCCTAAAACACACATGTGCGACAGAGCTGCAGGGGCTGCAGGTTCAGGTAGTGGGTTGATTTCAAAGGGTTCCTTTTATCCTGAGGCAACAATAATAGAAAGCAGAGAAAACCCACTTCTAACCTGTTCTTCCAGAGCTTCTTAGTCTTTGTGGTTTGGACCAACAAGGGACAACCTACATATATTCTGGCGATTAATATTTCATGTCACTGGAAGACTCTTTTATTTGCTTTTGTATAAACATTACTAATGTCTTATACTAATAAAGACAGCATCTTTCAAAATTTTATTCTCTACTGAATTAAGATAAGTAATGAAAAATACAGAGACTGAAGGCCTTGTTGCATTTCACAAATATTTCCAACTGGATGCCAGCAGTGGCAGGCCCTGTAAGAGACACCACACGGGGACATGTGGGCTTACTTCCTCCCTGTACTTGGCAAGCAAAAGCACCCATATTGAAGAAAAAACGGCAAATGCTCAATCATGTGGTCCAAGTTCAGAAGGCAGCCAACAAAAAGCGAAATCAAAGACAAGAGAAGAGAAAAGGATGATGTGTAAGGGTGGCCCACCCAGCACAAGAATCGACCGACTGCAGGGTTCAGACGAATCCGACCACAGAGCAGCAGCTGGGCATGGTGACTCAAACCTGAAATCCTAGCACTCCAGAGCTGCCAGCCTGGACTAGATCATCAGACTGTGCCTCAAAAGCAACAGAGCAAGCAGGGGCAAAGTGGGACTAAGTTACACACAGTGTGTTGGTGTGAAGCTCATCACTGGTTAGTCAAACTCCTTTTATTACTTCTGGTAAACATCAGGGAAATTTAAATTTTTGTTTTGGCTTGGGTTTTGGTGGTGTTCTTTTAATCCCATCTTCTCCTTTGGGGTGAATGTCATCTCTGCATTAGTAAACTTTAAACTCGGGATCCAGGAGAGCTCAGCTGCCTGCAAACTCCACTTGCTGCTACTCTTTCCCCTCCTTGTTGCAATTTTTTATTAAACTTTTTATAGCTTTGCCATTTCCCAAATATAAGAGACTTTGGCACATCAGGATGAATACACACTAAGTACGGAATATTTTATGAAGAGATGTCTATAACTATGAACAAGAAAGTTAGCCACATCCTGGTAGAAGTACCCAGCCTATCTGCAGATCCTTCCTCAGTGGTAGTCTGTGACAGTTCAACCCTTACTGTTCTCTTCCACTTCAGACTGACATCTAAATTAACAGCTTGGTTCGGTTTAATTCCCTACAGTAAAACCAACAAAACTACTTTTATTTTCAACTTCAACTAACTATCTCCCTGGTACTTCATAAAGATGCTGTACTTAATTTCTCTGAATTTTAGTACCCACATAAAATTTCAAGCAAGCACAAGAACAAAGCAAATAGAATTCTGTTCCTCCATTTATTTTTAATCATCATCAACACTTTGTAATCTTGTTTCATATACCCTTCCCAACCCAAGATATTAAAACCTGGAGACACTTTAAGATGCTTCTGAGAAAGAACTTTTTCTGAGCAACTGCCAATAAGACAATGTTTTCTTATTATTCTGGAAACACTTAATAGACACTATTTCTGATGGGAGACTCTTGGTTAAGGATCCACAGCATATGCAAGAACACATTCTCCATGATTATCTGTAACAATTCATTCTGTTTTATTTTTTTACCACAGTTAGTCACTTCCCTGAACCATAGGATACACATCTAGGAAGACTTCCGAAACAACTCATGCTGCTGGAATTGAATCCTGCAGACAGTTCAGTTTCACATTCCAAGGAAACACTACTTTTACTCTAAGGCAAAGCAAAGAATACCTGATGCATAAACAGTCAAACAATGTTCCTGTGTCTTTATCATCAAGGTGTCTGTCAAGAAGCAGGACAAGTTCGCATTGATGAGATGTGGGTTTGTTGCAAGCATAAGGTCACAACAAGACTCTAGGTCTTCCTGCAATCAAGAACTCACAACAGCAATGAAGTCCCAACTCTTACATCAGGTTAACACAGGCTCACGTGGGTCCTTCAAGTCCACAATCCACTCGGTAGCTTCTCTTTAATGCTCACACAATGTGGCCTAGGCAAGTGTACATATGGTCGTTACTGGCTTTTCACCAGCTGTGGTGGTGAAATCCATGCTGAGGATCTCAACCTAGAGAGAGAACAGTCTAGGCTACAGAGGGAAACCCTAGCTCAAAAACAACAAAAACCAAAACAACACCCAAAGACAATGGCTTTTCTGGACAACTCTACAAATGGGACAAAAATTCATAAGTTGCATACCCGCTCTCAGCTCTTGCATATACCTGTAACTTACATGGAGTTCAGGAAAGAGGCAAGTGCTGATAAGACTCACCATTAAAAGACAGTAAAGCCAAATATGGCAAACAGAGTAACCAAAGAAAAACTGCCAAACGAAGGCCACTCCATAGCTGGAACTCACCATGTTAGCCTCTTTAGGAGTGATGCCCTGACACCTTTCACCCCAAGAACAGTGAAGAAAGGACAGCTCTCTATCACCTACCAAGTACTACAAGCACACAGTATTCTCACTAAAGTTAAGGGACAATCTGTAGGACAGTAAACAGCAGGAGAGAAAGGTTTATGTTCAGAGAGCTGTTAAGTATCACTTTCAAGTTTCAAAGTCTTTTTTTTTTTTTTTTTTTAATTTTATGTGTGAGTGTATTGCCTGAAGGTGCGTCGTGCAATGCCCGAGGAGGTCAAACATATCTCCTCAAACATTTATCATTTCTTTATGGTAAAAGTATTCAAAATCCCTTCTTCTAGCTTTCTGGAAATATAAACTAACAGCTTTTAAATAGCCTTGAAATGCTTTTAAAACAGCCTCTTGTTCTGATATTTCATCCTTCTCAATTCCCATGTATTACACAATGTCCTTCTTCTACACCAAAGAACTTTTGCCCTAAAAGCCAACCCACTAAGAAAGATAGGGAGATTAAATCAACACTTAAATTAGCCATGGCCATTCACACACACACACACACACACACACACACACACACACAATTAAACCAACTTCCATTTTAGAAGCTGGCCAAGAATTAGAACTCTTAATTTCTCGGTAAATGAAAATATTTCCATTTGGCTATGTGTCCATCCTAAATAAATGATCTTTGTTATTTCTTAATATTAAATATTAGAAACATAGGTATGGGCAACTGAAAAGTAAATAATGGGCACTTTTATAAAGTAAATAAAATCCCAGTTTAGAAAATTATATTAAATATTGCAATTGTTCTAATGTGTATGAGTGTTTAGCCTGCATGTCTATATGTACACTTGTATATGCACTATGTATATGCCTGGTACCCATAGAGATGAGAAGAGATCACTGGATCCCCTGGAACTGAAGTTATACATGGTTGTGAGCTACAAAGAGGATGCTGGGAACCAACCAGGATCTCTACAAGAGCCTTGTGTGCTCTTAACCTCTAAGCCATCTCTCCAGCCTCAAGAATATTAAATTACATCATTACATACATAGCTTCATTATAAGAGACCTAAAATGGTACTGTCCCTAGATACTGTAACTATAAAAACTTGGTATGATTATTTCCATAGGGAGCATGTGGCTAAGCCAGAAGGCTCTCTCTGTCCACCCAACACCTGGAAGTAAATATGCCTTCAATTGCCACTAAAACAGAGGCCACAGCTTGTGGACCCCAGAACAAGAAAACCAGTGGACAATTTTTTCACTGCCCGATACAGTATTTCAAATTAACGTTAAGAAAACATTAAAAATCATATACATCTCAAAAACAAATATTCTCCTTAAAACATTTTGAGGGCTAACAATACAACCTAGGGATTCCATCCAAAGATTATGAACTTTCACTCCTCCAATGACACCATCTGTCCATCTGACAGTCTACATCAGAACCTCCATCACCCACTCATGGTCATCTGCACAGCCTCTGGGCATATCTAAGTTTGCATTCTTTATACTTCTAGCTACAATATCTATAAGGGGCAGCTGAACAAAAGCTTTTGATTCTAGACACGGCATGATGCCGTTTCCTATTTACTGTCTATTAAATCAGCATGGATCGGGCATGCTTATTTTCTCTGGTACTTGTATGTCTCATTTGAACACATCTTCCCACCTTTCATCCAAGTTTTCCTTTTCTTAATATGTCAATACTAGGGCATTTGGGCACTTCCCAAGGCACTTTAATGCCTTCCCATTTTGGCATTAAAAGAAGATAGTCCATAAGGGCAAATTTCTCTAAAAACACCTTCGAAATTTTCCATGTCTTTTATTTATCATGGCCAAATTTAAGGCAAACAGCTCATTTCAAGCATATTTCATAAATGTTCTATTTTTTCCTCCCACACACATTCTAATTTCTTTCACAACAAATATGAGTGATACAGACCTGAGTAAATGGCTTAAAATTGGCCCCTTTGAATATATCAATCTAACAAATAGTCAAAAGGCAGTATCATTTAAGAACCAACTACATAATTCATGTAAGGGGTGCTTTAAGAATGCCCAAAGTATGGGCTGGAGAGATGGCTCAGCAGTTCAGAGCACTGGCTGCTCTTGCAGAGGACTCAGGTTTGATTTCCAGAACCCACATTGCGGCTCACAACCATCTACAACTCCAGTTCTGGGAAATCAATGCCTTCTTCTGACCTCCTCGGGCATGCATGACATGGGTGTACTTATACACAAAATACACTCATACACACACAAAAAGAACTTTTTTAAAAAAGGAATATCCAAAGTAGATGGGGGAGCTGAGCTTGGAACTAGCCTGGGTGGGCTACACAGTAAATTCAAGATCAGTCTAGGTTGCTCTTACTCAAAGTATCACCTACCACTGAAAATACAATATATTTTTATTAATTGGTCTGGGCTATATAACAATATCCTGACTTGAAAAAAAAAATACAGAAAAAGAAAGAAAATCCAAGAGCTGGACTTTGGCAGAGCATGCCCGTAATCTCAGCATTCTGTGGCAGACCTAGGAAGACCACCTGTTAGAGATGAACCTGGGCTATACAGTGAGTTCCAAACTGTGAGAGATACGTGCTTTCTGTTTAAATCACTGGGTCTGGAGGTAAGGAGATAGCTCAGCATTAAGAGCACTTGCTGTTCTTCCAGAGGGCCAGAATATGGTTCCCAGCACCCATGTCCAGCAGCTTACAACTGCCTATATCTTCAGGGGTTCCAACACTGTCTTCTGGCCTAGATGGGCATACACACACACACACACACACACACACACACACACACACACACACATACATACACACACACTCCTAAAAACCAGAAATAAATGAAAACACAATCTATGGTATTTTTGTTTCAGCAGCCAAATCGGGCTAAGAAATTGTCCAATTAGATTTGTGGAATATATACATATATAGGCAGAGGGGATAATTAGTTCACAACAATTATATACATATATAGGCAGAGGGGATAATTAGTTCACAACAATTTCTATTTTCTCTCTGAACTGTGAATCTGAAACTGAGGAGTGGCTTTCTATCCAGGTCTTGTATATCTGGGTGCAACGCTGGGACTGTTTCTCACTATTAGAAAATAATGTACACAACTTCCAGTAGTGATCGCAAAGAAGTGAAGTGTGTACATGTTGTGCTTACTGTATACTAGGTAGCTTCAGGGAATCCACAGCACCTTCAAGACACCAAAATAAATGGCACCTACCCACTCCAAGATATCTACACTGAGCTATCATGTGAGCAAGACTCTCAACAGGCAACTGAAATGTTGAGAGTTGTTACTGCAGATACCATTTAATTCAACTTTTGCATAAGAATCTGTAATGAGGTAAGGAAGTATAAAAGGTCTAAATTTATAAAACATAGGCTGAGATCCTCAATGAGGCATCTTCAGTGAAACAGATGACAGAGGAACACACAGGTCTTCTGCTGAAAGAGATGGCACTGCTGTGTACATGCCCCCACTATCTATCCCTGAACAGAAGATGGAGAATAATGTGAGGGGATGAACTGCCATAGCCTCCTCCCAGCTCTGTACTTGCTGCCCTTCAAGAAAGACAAGTGCAGGGTACCCCAACTGCTACAAGTATCATGCAATAAAATGCTAGGCCACCACACCAACCTGGTAAGGAACTAATTACCAACCTAATTTGTTAGGTTCCTTGTCTAGTTTTCTCCCTGGTGACTCAACTCCCTCTCTCCCTCTCTCTTATTCCTGCCTTGAGCACAATAAAAATGCTAGATCTATATATTCAAGAATGACTCTAGAGAGCCCTTCATCTCCTTTTCCCAGTTTCAATGACACATAATGTACCACTTGGTAGGGACTTTGATCATTTGTATTTGGTCTCCCTGAGGTTCTGCATAAATACAATGTATATCCCACAAAGTATATGGAAAAGCATCTCTTTGATAATAATTTATCACAAGTCCTAAGCACAGAAAGATGTGCCAAGGCAAGGTAGTAAGGAATATTTAAATATTATCACAGATATATACAAAACTTAAATCCCCAAAGATTTTTATATAGTTTATCCCATGTACATGTACAAGCAGGTATCGAAATAAAGAAATCTAATCCATATGACCCCAATGCTCCAGAGAGACATTAAACATAAGGACACCTTCCAAAATGTATCTCTGATCTCTCTACTTAAGATGTTGACAAATGTTCTAAAACTCCTTGACCTTAAGCATGCAATCCAGATGCTGAGTGCAAGAGCCTACAGGACATTACTAAGCATGTGTTTGTGGGTGTGCAAAACAAGATTCAGGTGCTCAGAGGGGCTGTCTGAGGGATTAGGATCACATTAATACTAAGCCTGCAGCTGGGCTAGCCAAAGAATTCCCACCCAAATTCAGGCCCTAGAACTCTGAATAAGCAGCTTATGCTTACCCAAAACAACATAAATAGTACCCTAAAGATAACACCGAGCCCACTGGGACAGGTAAGAGGTAGTCTAGTTGATAAACCTATTGAAGTGTTCTCCAGTCTTCGTGAAGACCTCACAGCCATCATGGTACTACCTGTTTCAGAAAACAATAAAATCAAAGGGTAGCTAGCATCCGGATTACACTGAAGCTGAGGAAAGACTTAGACTTTCTATATACCAGATGAAGCAAGATCAAATGTCTAATTCTCATAATAGACCTAGTTCGGTTCAATGGGATTAAAATCTCAAATTCAGATTTAGCTCTAACCAGAAACATGAGCCACAAACACAGTTTTCTAAGGATCACAAGATCATATATACTTCCAATACCTCAATCCACCCACACCCCATGACATTTGCACATCTGAGATGGGCCTGATCTCACATGGAAATTCACTGGTCTTGCTTTCCTGCTAAAGAACACAAACCATAAGAAGTTTCTATCTGACTCCTTTTTCTGGTGATCTAGGTTGGGATGTTTTTGTAAATGCCTTCTGTGTTAATTAGCCAACTTCCAACAGTTTGGAGAGCATTCCTAAGAAACTCAATGGAATAATTATGGTTAAATTTCCTACTACTCAGTTTGTCCTTAGTCAGCCAACGTCCCTTCATAAATGTCCTTCTGTTTCTACTCAAAATGGGCTTTCTCCTTACATGACATTCACAGTACCCGTTTCCTCTATCATGTTAGTAAGAATTCATTGTTGATCTTGCCTTGGAGATTTTCAAAGCTAACGGAAAGTGGGGTGGGACACAAATTTTCTCCAGACTACATCAGACTAATTTTCTCCCACTGCTCTTTGCACTGTTTTTCCTTAGGAGGGGTGAGGGAAGCTGTGAGCAAGGACTAGAAGAGAACACTACTGAGAGTGTAAAACACGGACTCTTCTTTCTCTATCACCCTTGGGCACAGTCACGTAATGAATAGTCACACCCAAGGTGGCAACTGGATATCTTCAAGGACCCAGACTGTTACTGCCCCTCAATACCCATTTACTATCTCTAGTTTTTCTTCTGCCATCTTTCAGCCAAGCTCAGGCCCAGGAGTATTTGACTCCACAGTTGGACCTACTCCGCAATCTTCAGCATGCAACCTTCAGAGTTGGCTCACTACACAAAAGTCAAGACTGTTCTTTCTCGAACTGAGCCCAGTGGTAGGAGGGGAAGGGATAATGAACTTATTTTTTACTCCAAAATACCAGTATCAGTTTGCCTCATCTACCTTTAAGTGCTTTGATCTATGATCATATGAAAATCTATGACTTCTTCCATAACATAAGTTGCCAAAAATGAAGTCACATCACTTCCACATGATAACCGACAGTCTCTGTATTGTTATGTAGCGATAACTGAAAAGTATCTAAGGTCATGAATTGGACAGCAGATGGTGAAGGTGATCACAAAATTATTTTTCTGATTCTCTCCTTGGTTGCACTTAAAAACAGATATTTAAGAACTCTTGTAGAGCTAAGTGGCAGACCATTTATTGAACACCTATTAATGATGTCCAAGAGCAGGAAATTCTATGTCATTTTTAGATTCTAGCCTCATTCAGTGTTAACAGCTCCCCTGACATAGAATTCACACTTACACAGCAAGGGCACAACTTAAACCACCTGACTCAAAGGTCCACCCCCTTGTCTGCTATTCAGCCTGCAAACTTCTTCGGAAGCTAAACCTCAGCAGAAGACTCCAACAGATTCGCCTATATTGCTTGGGAGTTATCAGTGGGCATAGCCAGAGCTGTGGCACCCAGGTTGAAAACTTTTTACAGTCCCCCCAAAAGGCTACAGCCTAACTAGCTGTGCTATTAGGCTTGTGTTCCTTGAAAGGAACAGTCTAAGAGTTAAATTTATTTATAACAAATGACAAAAGGTCTACTTGCAAAGGCCTGGAAGTTTATCCTCAGAAGACTATGTGCCATTTCTTCAGGCTAAAGGTCATACAAGGCACAAACTTAAGAGTTTTGGACAGACATCTGCTGAAGCAGCTGGAGATGAAGGGAGGGGACAGGAAAGGTACAAGAGAGAGCCAAATCCCTCAGATGTCTCACTGGTGAGTGTGTGTGTGTGTTTCCTGGTATATCTTTAAAACAATACTGTAAATTAGGATGGGTGTGTCAGACCTTAAGGAAACTGGCATGGTTCTCTCCATGTTTCCACTCCACTTTGAAATATTGCAAAATCTGAATGATTAAATCATGATGTCAGGCTTTAACTTGTTTGATGCAGGCAGAATGAGAGTGAGCTGGAAGAGAAGACTGAATCATCTGAGACTTCAAAAAAGATGCAACTACCAGTTCCGATTTAGGAAGAAAGAACACACATTCAGCACCAGGGCCTTGGTTTTCCTCTTACACAGATATTAGCCAAATTCAGATAATGATGGTATATACCATAGTTCATAAAATGCTATGTGCATATAAATACAAAAAAGGAAACAGAATCTTTTCTCAAAAATATTTAGGACATTATCAAATTTCATCTTTAAAAATGGACTAATAGAACACTAATTAGTCCTCTGTAACCAAGGAACTCCAAGTTTCAAATACTGATAACACAAAATTAGAATACATGGATCTGAAAATAGCATATTTGATGTTTAAATGACTGGTACTCAGAATTATAAGGGGTTAAAAATGTGTTCATTTGCTGTGGCAACTAGGATAGACTATACTTCATCTAATAACATTATTCATAAAAAATTCATCTTTCTCCATTTGCCAAAAGCTAAGCCTCTTGGATCAACTGTGTGCATAGGACAGTTTGGTAGACAAAACACTTACAGTTCTGTTTACTGAGATGTTGGCAAGTGATCCCAGATTAACCCTTCAGTCTTGAGCCCATCACCTGAAACCTTAACAATAACTCTACAGGACAAGGAAAAGAGCTCATTTTTGGAAGAAGAAACCACCAAAATTTAAACTCAAGGAAGATGATTTAATGAACCTCACAATGACCCTGTGAGAGTAAGGATTATTTTCTCCATTTTGGGGGAAGTCAAAAAACTAACAGACAGTCAAGGAAAATTATTTAAAGCAGCAATTCCTAAAGGTGCCTTCTTTTTCCTTCATATAAGGAAAATAATATTGGACCAAAAATTGAGCATTATGGTCCATAATCTTACAGAAAGCAGAAAAAACCATCAGCTGAGCACTTGACACCAAAGTCACTGCTTTTTGTAGAGTCAAAGACAATCATTCCCAACAAATGTAGTGTGATCTTGGAATTGCAGTTAAGGTTTGCTTTTAACCATCAATGGGAGGAGGGGGACAGACTGGCCATTCAATGAACATGCCCTGTGGGCCTAGGTTTGAAGATTCCAGAAGGCCAGAAAAATTGATTTACTTTCACCACACCTAAATGGACTAAGAACATTTTCAGCACAATATCCACCTTGCCTGTTAACAGAACATTAATAGATGTAAATGGTGACTTCAAACACCAGTCTATGATGGTGATCCCTGTTGTTTGCTTAGGAATAGACAAAACATCTCAGGACCCTCAGTTCTGAAATGGACTAAGATAAAGGCTGACTTCCTCAATACAAGCAAACTGTGATCTCTTAACTTCCACATGGAAATAAAACATACTCTACACTTTGTGGGTGACAAAACTAGTAACGGTTTAATACAAGCAGCATTATAAATCTTAAGCATAGGCTAGGTGTGGTGACTGACACTTCCAATCCTAGCAGTCACTGCAAGCTTGAGACCAGCCTAGTCTACATAGCAAGTTCTAGACCACCTAAGATTACATAGCAAGACCCATTTCTAATTAATTAACTAATAAAGTCACATGTACCAACTATCGAGCACACATATCTGCTGCCATCACTTTTATGTAAAAATCCAAGACAGATATATAATACATATGCACAGAAGTGTTGAGCAGAATGAAAAGATATTAAAGATTCTTTAGTCCAATGCCTTCATCTTATAGGACAGAAAGCTTGACAAAGAAATACTGACCTGCTTAGTCAGATATTTATTGCCGGGGACCAAGTGACCTCTGTCTTGCCCTTTCTGCAAATGTAACATCTTATGACTTGATGCAAAACATCCTGACACCTGTTGACACCAATTATGTTATGCTGGAGTCTCTTAAGTACCTTTTAGAGTTTCTTACTGTCTAAACAGACAAGTTCCCCTACCTGTAGCCGCCCTTGGCTACACATGCCCTTGGCTCCTGGATCTTCCAATGATTTGTCTCCTAGCAACCCTAGTCCACCACACCCCACCTAGCCCCTTGCAGCTGCAGTATATAGAGCTCTGTAAAGAATAAAGATTTGCCGATTTGATCAGGGAGACTGTCTTGTCGGCCCTCCGTGTTCCTTTTGTCTCTTTCATCCCAGGTTTCTGAGGAATTGTGCTCTGTTCATGCCATGCTGGCCGGGGCAATTTATGACCCTCATGGGTAAATCAGGTCCTAGTTCTCCATCATACTGCATCAGTTCAGAAACAAGTCCAAGAACACTAATTTCTAAAAACTTAGAAATACAACATGAAAAACAACAAAATGAGTACCAAGAAAATCTCAAAAGAAAGCCTCAGAAGTGACAGGAATAGGGCTGGAAAGATGGCTCAGCAGTTAAGAACACTGCCTGCTCTACCAGAGGACCAAAGTTTGGTTCCCAGAACCCACATGACAGCTAACAGCCATGTTGCAAGGTATTTGATGCCCTCTTCTAATTTCTTCTGGCACAACACAGGTGCACTTACATACATGAAGGCGACACACTCATACACATAAAATAAAGACACTTAAAATATTTTATTTAATATTTTAATGCCCATGAAGATCAGAAGAGGGTGTCAGATTCCCTGAAACTGGAGTTATGGACTGTTGTTAGTCACCATGTGGGTGCTGGGAATCAAACCCGGGTCCTCTGCAAAAGCAGCCAGTGCTCCTAACCACTGAGCAATCTCTCCAGCCCTATAAAATTAAATTTTAAAAAAAGAAGTGATAGAAGAAAAACAGGTGGGTCATCTCAGCGATCTGCTATTAAATATGTCAATTTCACAACCATTCTGTGTTGCACATGGTCGACTGTTGTCCAACTAAAATAGTCTTTGTCCCTTTGTATTTCAATAAAGCCCCTAAAACAGTACAGAAAAGAAAAATGAATTGCTAGAGGCAAAAAATTATTGGCAACTCATGCTCCAGTTCCCATAGCCAAGCCTTAGCCACACTCTAGGAAAGGACTGAGAATCTAAATGGAAGGCCAGGACATTGCCAGGAACGACAGCTCTACACAGACACATTTATAAGGGATGACCCACCGCCTTCATCTTTTAACAATTTTCACAAACCAGTGTTAGGCAAATCTCAACACAGACCAGAACAGCATCAGACCCAAGAGACTCAGAGGCACATACATGCCTTATGAGAACCAGAAACACTTTCTACCCAACAACTTGAACTACTTCTGTCTAAAGTCTCTAATACTTAATACCAAAAGCCACATCACAAAACCATAAATCTCAGTTTATGTATAACACATAGGTTTTTCTTTGGTTTAACAACTCATCACCAGTGGTTACCCCTTAGTAGCCACAGCAGGCTGGTCCCAGGACTTCCCATAAAGAAGTTACACAGAACCAAAGCATTTTCCTCCACATTCTTTAAATTCATGTCTAGATTACTTATAGTACATAAATGTTATGTAAATAATTGTATGTTATTCAGGCAACAGTAACAAGAAAAAAGTCTGCACATGTTCAGTACAAAACTACTATCTTTTTCAAATATCTTCTACTCAGAGTTGTTTGAACCTGTGTATGTAGAACCTATGAAAGACACTTCCTCCTTTCTAGTACACTGTGTAAGGTCCTCTTCACAAAGAATAAAATGGTATCTGAGGTAATAATTTTAATTTTTAACTTGGAAATATCTAGAATCACTTATGGAAGAGTCTAAATGATGAACTGCGTAGATCCAGTTGGTTTATGGACATGTCTGTGGGGGATTATCTTGATTGCCTTATGGCAACTCATGCTTCAGTTCCCATAGACAAGCCTTAGTCACACTCTAGGAAAGGACTGAGAATCTAAATGGGAAGACCCAGCCTTTAGCACCATTCCCTGGGTTTGGCTCTAGACTATCAGAGAAGAGAGAACTGAGCCTAAACACATGTGCACATTAATTTCTCTCTTCTCTTGACTGTGGGTGTGATGTGACTATCTTCTTTAAGCTCCTGAACGTCCCTGCAAAGATGCACAGTCATGGCCTGGAACTGTAAGCTAAAAAACAAATCCTTTTTCCCCTAAGTTGCTTTTTGTCAGGCTATTTTATCATAGCAACAAAAATGAAACTAAAACAGTATCATTTCAGGAAAGTTTTGATAGTATATAAAGAGATGGTGACTATTATATACTCAATATATCAAAAAAGAAAACACTTCTTCCCTCCAAAGCACCCTCCCACCACAACATGGGTGTGCATGCATTTACCCACACATTCACAGACTGACCAGCCCCCAGGATCACTGGAAATCCAAACTTAGGTCTTCATGCTTGCAAAGCAAGCACTTCACCACTGAGCATCTCCCCAACCCCAGGACAAAGCTTTTGCACCACGAGGATAAGATTACACTGAAGATACAGAAAGAAATCAAATAGAAAATGTTTCATAAATGAGAAAACTACTGCAGCAACTTAAGCAATTAGGCATATTACTGTGCTTTCAAATTTAGTCATACTGGATAGCTACAGCTGCTCTCTTTGTTTCCACAATAAATTTCTACATAAATGAATGTAAATTCTGGCATATTTGCTTGGTTTTTGTCCTTCACTGCCACTTCTATAAAAGCAAGAATCATGATTCCAATTCACCAGTCTTCCAGCACAGACCATGGACTCTAACACAGAGACATCACTTAGAAGATTTCTGGAATTAATATTTCCCAATCAGCAAACATCTTCCCAACTTGAACACAGGCAAAGCAGACGAAAGAGGAGAGGCCTGGGTACTCTTGTGTACTGTTTGTGTTATAAATCACTACTGATTCCTTTAGGGGGAATTGAACAATATCCATTATTCTTCTTGAAATAATGACAAGGCTTCCACTACATATTCTTAAGTCAAGAAGGTAAGGTGCACGGCACAGTACATTGAGTGTAAGTAATCCCATTCTCTTTTGTGTCAAAAGCAGAGTCTACTCTACAAATAGGGCAACCACACAGAGCCAGGGTGGACGGCTGGATGGAACATACTGCAGAAATTGAAAGCCAAACACCATCTCCACACTAAATGCCAGGAACCCTGTGTGACAGAAAATCCTGGAAAGATCCCCCCCGCCCCCCCCAAAAAATCAGAAAGATGCCTCAGTAACATCTGGGCAAAGAACTGGCTTGAAAGGGATATAGTTTTATATTCCCCCATCTTCTGCCTTTTGAAGTATTTTCACCTCACATGTTATCTTGCAAGTCTGAAAGTTTTAGTCAGCTTCCAGCATAGATGTGGGGAAGTAGGTAAGAAACCTCAAACTCTATATGAGAACGTATTGGCAACCAATGGTTGCTAGGAGGGGGGAAGAGTCAGTTTCATTTAAGAATGAAACTCTTGGTAGGTTGACCAGTGAATGAACCCACATTTGAGGTATTTGGAAGCACAAATTTGACTGACTCTCTCTCTCTCTCTCTTTCTCTCTCTCTCTCTGTATATATTACAGCTTATGAAATTGTGGAGGTGGCAGTAATAGAGGTGCAGATAGAGAAGAATATCTAAATAGGATCAAAATATATTATAGGAAGTTCACAAAAATTCAATAAAAAGAGTCAAAAAAATCTAAAGGACAATTACAGAAAGACAATAAAAATGGATTTTCAGGCTTATCTTTTCTCTGCCTTTTTTTCCCATCTGGTCTCCTGCTTCTCCTCAGTATTTTTCTGGAGGGAGAGCTTACAGCATTGGTTCTCATTTTACACTTGTCTGAGACCTGATGTGAATCATTTCCTGCTCCCAACCACTCCAACACGAAAGCAGGAGAAATAAACTGAAGCTGACACACTCTTCCTCGAGCATTCTGTAAGAGGATTCTATAAGACAAAGCACCAGGCTTGCTATTACATACCATGGGACCTAGTGAGGTGGAGACTAGAAGGGAGGGCACAAAGCACGTCGGTGTACTGTATGCTTAATCTTTTATTCTCTCAGGTGACTCACTTGTGCTTAAAATTTACTGTTTCTACTAATATCTTCTAGGTTTCTGAGAGACCATTATCTAATATGAACAGGTGATGGATATGACCTTCAAGTATTTCCTTATTGTAGCTCAATTTAACAGGAATTGGCTATAAACAACTTTTCTAAAACCATCAAATACTACAATAGAGAAAATACATTGTTGCTCTCTAGGCCTCTGTGTTTAAAATAAAAAAAATCTCAATTTTAGTTGTTCATCAGAATCATCTAGGAACATTTTTAAATGCTAGTATCTGTAATTTATCAATTAAATCAAAACCACTATCTTCACAGATAATCAAGAGAAAGCATTTAAGATCAAGACTAAGAGTTTATTCTTCCTGTGACTTGATGAAGCAAGATGAATCTTCAAGAATCACACTCAGACTGGTGTGGTAGCTCAAGCCATTAATCCCAAGCAATCTGGCAAAGTCAGACAGATTTCTGTGTTGGAGGCCAACCTGATCTACATAGCAAGCTCCAGGGTAGGCTAGGCTACACAGTGCAACCCTGTCTTTAAAAAGAAAAAGAATCAGACACAAAACAATTCTTGGACATTGAGCACATACCCTACCATGATTTCTACCTTGGAACTAAACACTGATAGAAGACAAAATAAAGGAAGACATACAAAATACTTAGGGCTAAGCCAACCACATTCAAGGTGGGCACTGTCTTATGTCTCTACTGTCTACCAGTCTAGATTACTGCCAATGTTTAAAAATCCTGTGAAATATACAAATACCATGTGAGCATGATGGCCCATGCCTGTCACCACAGTACTTCAGAGGCAGAGGCAGGAAGATCATGTTCAAGTTCATCCTTGGTTACACAGCGAGTTCAAGGTCAACATCCTGGATACATGGGACCCAAAAGAAAATAACAAAAATAAGTCCATCAGTACCTGAAAGACCATAATTCCTACCACCTACAGCTCTACGAAAGAGCAGCCAAAGAGAACTACAGAACAAATAGTCAAAGACTCACAGCTCAAAGTCCACTGTGGTCCAAAGAAGCCTAACTTCTTCACCCCATTCACCCCATCTCCACTTGCTGAGAAGCCATAGTACTGAAGTACTGTTTCCAACATGGCAATGAGGAGATGAAAAGGCACCTTCACCATCCCAGAAAGGATAAGCCCCTACATAAACCTGCCAGGGTGTACAGCCAGATGCTGACATAAAGTATCCTCAACCTGGGAAGTCAGAGATTTATCCATAGAGCAATGTTGGGGCCCTGAGTGTTCTGGTTAAAAATAATAGTTTACAGAGTATTCATCCCACACAGATGAGGGTAAGAGAAATCTCGGAACTGTCAATAACTACTAAATGGAAATATACAGAAAAAAATCACAAAGGCTTTATACTCTAAAAAGAATGTCTATCTTGGTCCCAGTATTACAGACACTATGTAACTAAAACTCTAAGCATTGGGGAGAGGTGGGGAGATAACAATAAAATGCCATCTTAAAATGTGTTGGTTGAGCTATAACTGGTTTGGATATATCAGAATATAGCAAGAATCAGGGTTTGGGTTCTTTTGGGGTTTTTTGTCTGTTTGTTTTTGGATCCTAGATAGTTCTAAGTTGTATATTTGATTTGTCTGGAAATTAGGTCAAGGAATTTAACAACTATTAGGGGAAAACAATTGCATGTAAATAGCATTTCCATAGCCTCAATTACAGAGACTTCACCAGCATTTCTTTTCTATTACCCTCATTGAGGTGAGAACCCTTCAGATTGCCTTTATATTAATTAGCAACTCAGAACAAAGGCCACCATTAAACAGCTTGGTAACCTTTCAGATAGCTGTCTCTATAATCTGAGCACTGAATCCACAGCAACTCTGACTTATCAAGGCCTGGGCCTGTTGCTTTACTCAGAATTATTCCACAGAGCATGAGTTCTTGAGTGTAGCTGCTGCAGTAACAAGAAGTACCTCTCCACCAGGTGGGTTATCAGCAATGTTTCCCAAGCTCCAGCAGTGAAATGCGGCTGGGCAGATGACACAGTCCAAGAGGCCAACAGAAAGAAGTCAGAGAAGGAGGGACAAAGGCTGAGTGACACAAGTCAGACTGTAACTTCCTCCGAAAGGCTTTCCTAGAGCTGGAGAAATGGCTGACCCAGGTTCAGTTTCCAGCACCCACCCAACAACCCGTGAGCCTAAGCTGTGGTCCCCTCCCGAGAGCTAGATTTTGTGGCCCACTCCTGCAAGCTGGACCTTCACATGAGCCTAAAGCTTTGGTTCCCTATTGTGAGCCACAGTTCCACATTCCTGTAGCTGATGGGGGCGCAGAGTAGAGCATGGAGGATTTCTTAGTGCTGGTCAATAGTTTCAGTCTTCTCTGAGTGACTACATCCCCAACAGCTGGGTCCCCTGAGCTCCCAGAATGTGCATGGCAGAGGCAGAGGCCTCTGCTATTTGCAGATTCTGTTCTTGGAAGTATGGATTCTTTGGAGCCCAACTCCCCTGAGGCCCAGCTGTTGTCATCACTCCACACATGGTCTTGAGTATCCAGGCCTTGATGCTGGAGCTCTCCCACTCTCACCAAGAGGTTCTCCATTATTTTTCTATTACTCTTCTATAGCCCCAGTATGCCAGGGGTGGGGGATGATAACTGAACTGAATATTGTTTTCTGACAAAACTGTACTACCACTCTTCAACAACGTGAAATTTGTCACTGTTCCTATAATGTGAGTTTGTCACTCACCCTTTCCAAATTCTCCACCTATACAAAGCCTTTCAATGTAATCATGTCACTTCTTAAAGAAAGCAATGTTAATCAAATATTTTTAGATTTTAAAAATAAAAAAAGTATACAAATGGGTTAGTGCTCAGTAGAAGAGGACTTGCCTAATATGCCTCAGACCCTGGGCTCTGTCCCCAGGGAGGGGGAGGGGAAATGAATGAGAATATGAGTACACCTGTTTGAGAGGGTGCTTGAGGAGTTCAGGAATTAAATGAGTTAATCATCATAAAGTGCTTAAGAAAGTGCTTGACATGAGGTGAAGAGTGTTATATTTGATCAGAATTAAAAGATAAATTCATCTTCATAGCCATGTAGAAAACCTGACAGTAAATCACAGAGTACTATGAAAATGAAGGTTAAAACTGGAAGCCAAGAGTGGTGACGCATGTCTGTAATCTCAGCACTTGAGAAGAGGAGGCACAAGCATTAGGAGTTCAAGGTCAGCCTAGGCAAGAGATGTCTCAAAAAGAATAAAAACAAAACCCTGAAATAACTGCTGTAAAGTTTCTCTGGGGGCAATGAAAATGTTCTTAAATTATATTGCGGTATTAGTGATAAAACTCTAAATCTACTAAGATGCACTTTAAAATCAATGTTATGACAATGTATAACACCTCAATAAAGCAGGCTTTAAAACTAGGATAACCACATTAAGTAAGTAATTTACTCATAATAACAGAAATTGAAATTGTAAATTCAACTGGGGTTAAAATCCTGTATATCAAATCCCTATTCCTGGTACTTCTTCAGGCTTGTCAATGACAATCAGTGGGGGCACTGAACATGTATGATCTCTTCACTCTGGACATCCCTGACAGCAAGCAGCAATGTGTGGGAACAAAAGAATCCCTAGGAAGCTTGTAGCTTCTGGGAAGAATGTTTCACTCAACCACAAAACAATTTAAGTACTCGAGAACTAAGAAAGCATGCCTCAACAGGAACGAACTTTCCCTGGATTTCTCCAGCTTCTTCTTTAGATCATGAGAGCTGGCAGAGTGTGACATCAAGAGCTCAGACCAAGTAGAACTGGCAACAGCAATTTTAGATCCAATCTGTATGGCCTACAAGTTTCTTTTGACCTCTCCAAAACCTACTTTCCTGAAAAACAGTGGTGCTTAAGTAGATAGCAAGTAGATCGGCCCAGATGCAATAACAGCAATTACTTTATGCTGTAATGTTATATAAACATAAAACCCGCACTAAGAGATCAGCAAGATAACAAGGCCATCAAACATTTCCATTTAATTCTCTTTACACTACTGTGTGACAGTAATCTTGGTAATACTTCCCTATTCTCCACTTGACTCTGCAAAACCAAGGTCCAGTAACAGCAAGATATGCTGACAATTTGTGTTCTCTGAGAAGTATGAAGGAAGGCACTTGCAGAAGAATTTATGATATCTGAATGAACCTACTATTAGCCACATTTGTACACTTCACACAAGACACAGTCACTGAGAGCCCAACCCTTTTGCAGACTCTATGGATAGTCCCTTACATTTCCTAATTACAGCTGAGCTTCTCAAAGGGCACATTTGCACTGATCTGATGTCCCAACATGTCTACAGATGAATCATTGTCCAGAAAGAATCATAAAGGCACTTGCTTTGCACCTCCATCCCTAACACTGTCACAGACACAGTAACAATTGGTGGTTGGTTCAAATACTTGACATGACTTGTTCGACAGTGAGACAAACCACTACAAGATCTATGATAATCCAGCAGTTTATTGTTCAAACCCCTGAAGTTATTCATTCAACTGACTTCCTCAGAATCAGACACTGATGGAATCTAGCTACATATTGACAAAGGAACCTTAAGTAATACTGAAAGAAGAAATGGATTAATGATAAGAGGGCATTTGGGTTAGAAGTTAGTTATTTTTATTTCAGTTTCACTATTAGGTCCTCTAATAGTAGTGCTTACACCATTATGTTTCCAGAATGTTCCCACATATATGATGCATCTGACAATAACAAGAAATCTTGCAAAAAGATTAAGCAAGCAAGACTAGGCATTTCTAGCTCCCAACAGGGAAATGGAGTCTCATTTCCTTCAGGCCTTCTATTTCCAGTCCTGTGTTTAGTCTCCAGCTGCTTCTAACAACTGATATTCACATTGGGACTTAGTTACATTCTTTCCATCAGTCAGGTTTCTAAGCTATTTACAGTGGTGTACGCCTGTGATTCTATCACTTGGGAGCTGGAAGCAGGAGAATCGAGAGTTCAAGGTCATCCTCAGCTAGTTATCAAGTTCAAGGTCAGCCTGGGGTGAGAGACAGAAAGAGGTGGATTTCCACCACCAGAGACAAAGTCAGTTTATTCTCTCCTTAGTGCTTGAAACAAAAGAACCCACACTGACACCCATGTGCCTTACTGTACAACATCTCTGCCATCTCTGTTGTGTGAGCTAGGCATCCATCCATTCAGAGTCCTTGTTACAAGCTCTTCTTCTATTGTACTCAGAATTAGATACTTCTTCCCCAAAACCAAGCTAAAAAGCAGTCAGTAAGAAAAGACTGTTGGCTTTCTCTACTTGAATTTTAAATATTACTTAGCTTTCATTTTAAATATTATGATTACTAAAGAAGCCTCCTAGTGAATATTTTAACTCAGTTTTAGGAAGTGTACTGGCTGGCCTGGCCTGCTATGTAGGCCAAAGTGGCCTTGAACTCACAGAAGCCTGGCTCTGCTTCAGGAGTACTGGGATTAAAGGCCTGCATCACCACACCTGCAAGAGCCTGCGATTTCTTACAATCAAATTTGTCTTTTCCTAAAGCATCCTTAGGCTGGCGGGATGGCTCAGTGGGTAAAGAAACTTCCACATGGTCTAAGGAGAGAACTGACTCCTCTAAAAGGTTTTCTGACCTCCACAAGAAAGCAAATGCAAATGCATGTGCACACAAACCCACAAAGGACATTTTTTAAACTTTTAGTTAAAAAAGCATTCTTGGGGCTGGAGAGATGACTTAGTGATTAAAAACACTTGTTGTTCTTCCAGAGGACTGGAGTTCAATTCCGAACACCCACATGACAGCTAACAACCATCCATAAGTCCAGTTCCAGTGGATCCACTCTTCTGACCTCCATGGGCAGTGTAAGCACATGGTGCACTTACATACATGCAGGCAAAACACTCATACACATAAAATTAAAAACCAATAAAACTAAAATATTTTTAAAAGCATTCTTTTTAGCTTTTTGGTAAACCTGACTTTAACACAGACTTGTAGGGGACTAGTTTCCAAATTACTCTCAAGATTTTCCTACACCATCTAAGTTCATCCTAATCACTTAGAAATGCCTGAGCCTTGGGGAAAGCATGACAAATTGAACGGCCTTGCCATTTGATGCCTGGCTTTAGCCTTGGTCTAATCCATTTTTATCTCACCAGAAACTTGTCTTACAAGAAGAATCTGCCCCATATTTCACAGCATTCAGCAAGTACACTCACTAAAAGCACATTAGAGGCCACTGCAAGCCCATAGTTTCCTCCTAGGGTGTCTCCTCATGGTGTCCACAGCTTTTCCCTAACCTCTGACCTTTCACATTCTTGGTTCAGATTCTAATTCTTCAGAGACAAAGTAATACTCAATTTAAAGGCAAAAGGAGAATATGACAAAAATATCAATAGATTAAGGATGGAGACTATATACTTTGTTTGAACATCTTTTAAATCTATGCACAAATACAAATCAAAACTACAATGACATGCCACTTCCCACTCATTAGGATGGTATACTCAAAGAAGAGTAGGGGCGTGTACTTTTAATTCCAGCCCTCGAGAGGCAGAGGCAGGCAGAGTTCTGTGAGACAGAGGCCAGTCTGGTCTACATAGTGAGTTCCAGACAGCCCGGGACTAGCTGGAAACAGATGGAGAGGAGGGACAGGAGGGCGAGGGCAAAGGGAAGTGCGGGGAAGGGGAAGGGGAAGTATCAGAAGGATATAGAGGAATGGGGACCCTCAAGCTCTACTAGTAGGAACACAAAATGTTGTAGCTATGGGAAACGGGAGGCTCTCCCAAAGCTCAACAGAAACCACTAGATGACACAGCATACTGACCTCCCTCCTAACACTGGGGTGGGTAAAACAGGATTTTGAGTCTGAAGTCAGTATTGGTATATAAGGAGCCTCTTCCCCATCACCTCAATCTAACCAGCACCAAATTTTAACACCGAATTACATTATGGTTTAGCAATTGCAATTCTAGCATATGCTCAAAATAATGAAAACAGAAATTTTTAAAAACTCTTGTATGCTAATGCTCATAGTTGCATTTTGTAAAATAGCTAACCCAAGGATCTACTAACAGAAGAATGTAAAAACAAATGTGGTATATCAACAAAATACCTTCAGTCTTAGATAAGAATGAAGTTCTCTTACAGACTGAACCAGAAATGAACCTTGAAAACACTGTGCTAAGTGAAATAAATTATACACAAAAGGATATAAATTGTGCTGTTCGGTTTATCTGAGTAACCTAGAAAGCTCAGAATGATACAACCGAGAAAAAGAAGTTACTAGGGACTTGTGAAGACAGACAAATGAGCAGTCTGTTCAATAGACAGGACACCTCCCTTCTCTAGGTGGAAACATTCTACAGATACATGGTGGTGATGGTTGTACAGCAACATGAACAGATTGCCAGTGAAATGCACACCTAGAAATTGTTAAAATTGTATCTTTTCACCACATAAAATAAGCGGGGGGGGGGGGGAATAAATCACAAAAATAAGCAAAGGAATAATGGCTGTCTTCTCTATGCACTGGTGTTTCCGGGAAAGCGTCTGTGCCCGGCATGGCAGCGCACACACCCTCAGTCCCAGCATTTTTTTAAACTTTTTTTTTTTTTGAGATCTCTCAAAAAAATTTTTTTAATTAAAAAAAACCCATCTACAATTTTAAAATTTGATGCGTTTGCTTATTCACTGATACCGAGGGGTGGGGGGCGTGGCAGTTCAGGACCAGTAGAATACTCAGCACTGGCAAAATGAGGCACACAAAAGATGGATAGGTGTGGAACAAAAATAGGTGATACATAAGGTTCTGGCATGCCTTCTTCCCGCTGATCCCCTGCCTTCTAAGCTCAGCTGGCTCTCAGTCCTAAGCTCCAAGGGTCGATGGTCCTGGGTATGTGCCCCAGATCAGGAGAACATCTCTGTATATAGATGTCTGACAGCTCCAACAGTCTGAAGCACTCCCTACCACTCTCTTGTTCCACAATCAGCTTTCTATGCTGACCAGAAGCAGGGCAAATTCCTCACCCCAACAGTCAGCTGACAGAAAGCCAAGGCCTTCTCTGTGCACATGAACATCAAGCAGACTTCCAAGTTCCTTTGGTTGAGCCAGAACCTTACACTTTGTATCTAGATACTTTACGTTCAATATAAACCTTCAATGGTCTCCTGCCCATCACTGACACCCTACCCCTATTCCAGCATTAAGAAAAGATTCACAGATTAAACTGATGCATTTTTATTTACCTTAAGGAACCTTACACATGTCAGATCTGTATGACCTATTACTTTATGTTTGTTTGAGCAGCCTTGCACTTCCTAGTGAGCTTGGAACAGCAAATGACAATACAGCAATTCACTGCCATGCAGAGAGGACAATCTACACCTGAGTCACTAAAGCTGGACCACAAGATCTGCAAGTCCAAGCACAATCACATTATTTCAAATCCCACTTGGAAGCACACTGTCCACTAAGGGAAACAGAGCTACTCTGGACGAGTGAAACATTCACACAGGTAAGAAACTACAGCCTGCTCTAATTAGTTACCTGAGACACAGTGGTAGATTTGTGATGATTATGTTGTTTATTTTTCATTCTATTTGCCCACTTAACCCACATTTTCAAGTCTTGACTGCATCACTTGGGAAATTAAAACTTATCTCAATAAGGTATAATTGAAAGTTAAATATAGCAGCTAAAATCTAACCTCAATGAAAACCTCTTCCAAATCATTGCGCTATCACAGCATTATCTTAGCTAAAGGTCAGAGTAAATGGCTGAGGATTCAGGCACATCCAACTGCGATGTACTTGGGGAGGCTGCAGCTAAGCAATAGAAAGGAGTCTATAACCGAAGGATTTGATTCTAGCTTTCATCCTTCAACTAGCTGAGATTTCTCAGATGCTTTCTCAAACATCTAGTCAGCCCTCTCTAGAGAGGGCAAAACTCTGTCTGGAAGACTTTCTTACAGAAATCAGCAAACAAATTCATTCTTCCTAAAAGGTAGAGACCAAACCTAGTCACTAGTGACTGTCACCATCCACCAGTCTTGCTTTGCAGACAGTGAGCATTCTTCTCGAATCATTTATAGACATGGGACAGACATGCCAGCTTCCCTGCTCTAACCCAGGAAGATTCCTTCTATCCCCCAGCACCCACCTTGAGCTCTTACAGTCCTGGAAAGATAAGAGTTCTGCCTTTTTTCTTATGGCTAAGGGGGAAATTGTTTCAGAAGTATGTCTGGGGACTGGGCAGAATGTCTCTAAACCTTTTCCTCTTGTAGTTTTGCAATTCTGAAAAGCCTTCCTCCAACCATGCCTGGAGATGCTCCAATAAGTAGGGATTTCCCCGATTTCAAGCCAGACCAACACTGACCATCCATTTCCTGTTCAAGCAACTTCACACAAGCTGGCAGCTGAAAGGGGCATCTGAATTCAGCTCTTGCACTTGCCTAGTTACGGATAGCTGCTTCTGTTGCCCCTCGTGACCACATTCACTTTGGCAGAAAAAGTTGTAGCAAATATTTCTCTGGAGAGTCGACTCATAACAACCGGGTGTCTTTATTTCAGGAAGCAACTTGTTCATTTATCTTGAGAAAACTTTGCTCTGAAAAATTGCTATGTTCAGTGGCATTTTCTCCCCCTCTGACTTCTATGGTGGAAAATGGAACTCAAAATTGACTCATGTGAAACAAGCTCAGTATTTCTAAAGTAGATAACAAGCACAGGATAAGATGTAAAATAGGCCAGGAGCAATGGCACACATCTCTAGGAAACTGAGGCAAAAGGATCTTAAGTTCAAAGCCAGCCTGGGTTACATTGCAAGGTACCATCTTTTAAAATGAATGGGGGGCGAGGGATTCTCCCAAACTATGTTATCACCCACTTCAAGAATAAACAAGTAAGCTGGGAGAGGTGGCACATACCTTTAATCCCAGCACTCAGGAAGCAAAGGCAGGCAGTCTCTGTGAGATGGAGGCCAGCCTGGACTACATAGCTGGGGCTACAGGGAGACCCTGTCTCAAATAAACAAAAAAACAAGCAAAGCTTAGTAATATCAACCTGAAAAATACCTGCAATCCAAGTAACCCAATTGGGAACATCAGGAAAGAGAAAACAGAACATACAAATAGCACTTATAGAGTGACTCACTTTTCAAAACATGCTTAGGAACTGATATATGATTTGCTCCTACAACAAGACTGTGAATTAATATATGTGTTGTCACCACTGCACAGAGAAAGCTGAAGGGACATAGTTCACTCACAGGTACTCAACACAGGGCAAATCTGGATGTGAATCCAAGCTGCTTCTAGATAGACTATGCTATCTGTAAGAAACAAACCTACATGACCCCAATACTTCCATCGTTGAGAAGTGGCTATCTATATTACATGGTGGATGCCTGGAGTTGCACACATACACCATACACACGCAGTAACAGCAGAGAAACAGCTGCCACATAGAAAAACGGCTCGCAGCTCTGCTATATGCTTCCTCATTACATTTCAAAATAACTAGATACTACTGACCTCAGCACAGCTGAGTTCATGTTATTTTGTACTGGGAGTTTTGTGACATTTTTATGCTTAGGACTTTAAAAAGCTCAGTAAGTCTGTGAGGATTTCAAGATTCTTGGACACAATATTTCCCTGCATAGTTCTCCCATTCCCCTAAAACCGATGGCAGATACTATGTAAATAATACCTAAGTTTTTAAAACATAATTACAGGGGCTTGAGAAATGACTCTGTAGTTAAGAGGACTGCTGCTCTTGAAGAAGACCCAGGTTCGGTTCCCAGCATCCACATAGAGGCTAACAACCATCCATAGCTCCAGTTCCAGGGAATCTGGTGCCCTCTTCTGACCTATGTGAGCACTGCATACATGGTGAGCTTATATACATGCAAGCAAAACACTCTTACACATAAAATAAATATATTTTTTAATTAAAAATTTAAATAAAATTAAGCAGAATTACAGGTAGCAATCAGCAAGTGGTCAACAGTGAAGATAAATGTGTGTTGGATAGAGCAAAACCCAAGAAGTCAGAGACAAGAATCCTCATTTAACAGAAACACAGAAGGGACTGGGAGAAGCTGCAATATCTGAAGGACCTAAGCTCACCAAACATGGACTAAACACTCTCCGCTCTCACTTAACCCGAAGAAGCCCTGCATCTTTTTAGGAAAATCTAGTCATCACAGTCTCCACTGAGAGGCTCCAAGGGACAGGATGAGTGTTGCTCTGAGAGGGCTTCCATCCTCCTAGAAATCACACAAAGCTTCGCTCGTACTCTAGGGAGCTGACAGGTCAACAACAGAATGTCCACTTTTGACTAGGTTGTCTCCAAGGGCAGGTGACACTGGGCACAGCTTTAATGAAACCTACAAGTTCAATAAGTGAGAGCAACTAGGGGAAGGCCACATGTAGGAAGGACAAAACCATTCTACTGACAGGAGGCTCATGAGACTGTCAGGCTAATCCAAAGAGAGTTCATGCCAAAACAGTTTGTAAAGAGTGTGCTAAACTGTAGTTAAGCCTGGACAGCACCCTGTCACCTGTAGGATAACCCTAAAACTGGAGTGAAGAGCGTGTGGCTGGCAGGTTAGGGACGGGAAAACAAGTCAATAGAAGATTTTTTGTTTGGTTTCTGAGACAATATCTCACTATGTAGCCCAGGGTGCCTCCAATTCATACCAATTCTTCTGCCCTTAGTCTCCTGAGTACTGGGATTGCAACTATGTACCAACATGTCTGGCTAAATGGTTTTCTTAATCTAAAATTAATCAAGAAGGTCATGAACCACCATATGGGAAGTAGAGCAAAGGATCAAGAGGTTCAAGGTCATCCTCAGCTACAAAGTAAATTAAGAGGCCGGCCTAGACTACACGAGAATCTGTTCCATCTCCCCTCCTCAAAATAAAACAAAGAAAAATAAATCAGGAGGCCAAGTAATCAGATTAAAGGTAAATAGGAAAATGACTGATTAAAACATTAAAAAGTAATAATAAAGTACAAGTAGAACGGAAGAGGCCAAGTACATTACAAAAATCATGCAAGAAGCTGTCACTTGGGTCTGTCTTGGTGCCTGCAATTGAAGCCTGCAAAGCTGGCCCTAATTCTGAGTCCATCAGAAACACAGCCTTTGCAGCTCATTTGTTAGACTCTATGTACTGTTAGGAAAGCAAATCACTTTACTGGAAAACATGGTAGACAGGCTGCTGTCTTGCTGGTTCTTTATTAAGAAAGCCCTGTTCCTTCCTGCTAGAAATAATTCATTTAGTGCATCCTTGCATATGCACATTAGGCCCTTCAGTGTATCTAGATTATACTGTCTTACTGGAATCAGTCTAACTCTTCTTCTGGGGAACATGACTAATTGAGGAAAGGAACTCACTTGTCCTGCCCACAGTGCTTGGCCCTCCCACACACACCAGCCTCCAAGTACCAGTCTCCATTAGTATAGTAATGAAACCACTACTGTTTGGTTAGCAGTAAAGAGTTCTAAAACTATCAATGGAGTTATTTCATGGCGAAGGGCTATTGTTAGGTGCAGTGAACTTTCCTGGCATCAATCAACCACAGTAGACTGTAGCAGCTTTTTTTTTTTTTAAAGCATGTCAGGAATGCAATGAAAAATAGTGCAACCCATGCTCAAGGACAGCACAATGTAGCTTGGACAGCTAATGCCTTCGTTTCCACAGACTGTCTGCACTGAATCCTCCTCTTAAAATTTAGAATAATTGGTTTTCCAGGATTAAGAGATGGAGTTTTAGCTGCCCTCTCTGCCTACTCCCCAAGTCACCCAGACTTGCCCATCTCCTCCAAAACTTATCTTTTATTTCCATTTATTAGTTTTTCAAGAGAAGAAAGGGAAAGTGGAGAGGAAGAAAATGCAAAGTCAACGAAAATAGCTTTGTCTTAGTTCTCTACTGGCTTCAAGGATAGAAAGCGAGTGAATGAGCTACAAGCCTTCCTGGGTCTTTCCTCAGCAGATGCCTAGGGTTGAAACATGAAATGCAGCCTGCTACACTGCTGGTTTTCAAACTACTATAATAGCAGCTCCAACTTAATGGCAATCAAAACACTCGGTCACTTGGCTGAGAAGAGATACGGGAATAAGTTTCTATTTTAGTTTAGCTTTCTGATAATTTTTTTGAGTTTTAACATTTTGAGATGGGGTCTCATATATCCCAGGCTGGCTTTGAATTAACTATATTGCCGAGGATGACCTTTAACGCTTGGTCCTGCCTCCATCTACCAAGTGTTGTGACTACAGGCATGTACTGCCATGCCCAGAGTAATGAAACCAGATCTTTAAAATTGCTGCTAGTTAGAGAAATATTCTAGGAACTTCATCTTTGCTTAATACAAGCTTCTCTACTCTTTTGTTGTTTCTTTTTTATTGTAAGCCCAGAGCTCCATGCATGTAAGCAAGGACTCAGGCACAGAGCTACATCCCTAACCAAGTCTCTCTAATTCTATCTACCAGAGGGTCTTCCTAGTTCTCTCTATGTTGATGGGGAGCTTAGACAGTTTGGTTGTTGTTGCTGCTGTTTTTCTCTTGGGTTGTTAGTGGTGGGTTTTTTTTAATAGTAGACAAAAAGGCTCTACAGACCTTTAGGTCAAGAAATATAAAATGACTGTCCCATGCCTTCCCTGCAGATGGTGGTTTCAGTATCAAAACTAAGCTTGGCTCCTGCCTTCTGCACAAAAGCAGTTAAGGAGAAAAGGAAGGAGAACAGAAGTATACCACACTCTCAGCTGGTGTGGGAAAGCTGCAGGATGAATGAGGAAGAAGGAGGAAGGCTGACAGAAGTGGAGAGATTTGACAACAGTCTTTCCTTCCATATCTGTCAATACTGAACCTGCTGGGAATGGCTGTTATCAAACTGCTGCTGACTGATAGAGGCTGAATTTCTTTGAACAGATAATAATCTACCCATAGGAGAAAAAAATATATATGTATATAAAATTAGTCTTAATCTGAAAATTCTTTTCTTCTCTGGATTTGACTGCATTAGTAAACGTTCTTAGTAGGCAGGGCTCATTACAATCAGTTCAAGAAAATAATGGCAAAAACAATTGTTCTTTTTTAAAAAATAACATATATAAGATCTATGGAGGAGCAGAAGCAAACTGTAAAACTGAAGGGAGGAAAAGACAGTCGGAAGACCGGCCTCTAACAAGCACACAGAGTGGATCCCTAGGGAGCGGACTCCTATGGAAGTGGATGTTTTTGTCCACCCTTGCTCACTACTTCTTTCACCCAAGGTGAAAGCTACCTTTGGCATTTTTCTGTACCTTGTTAGGTTTATGAACATACATAAGTACAGCCTTCACAGGCTCCAAATCCCACCTGCCAAAAGGTTCAAGAGTGAACAGTAAAAACCAGATTTATGTATGTAGTCCAGAAAAGGGTCTTTTGTTTTGTTTTGTTTTTGCAGTGCTAGGGTTCAAAGCCTGGCTTATACCCCTAATCCTAAAGAAGAAAGACTTAATGAGTGATAACACAGTAAAGGAAACAAGTGTAGTCAGCACTCAGCTGCCAAAGTCCACTGAATATGAGGTCTTAGGAAGAGGAAAAGTAACCCAAAGTAAGTATCAGCCTAGCATAACTTCCAGCTGATGCTTGGGATACTTTTATGATCTCACCTGTGTGGCAATCACAATGGGGTCACCTCCCTACACCATAAAAACAACACCATAGGCTAACACAGACCCCTGTTCACTTAAAATATTGATTGAGGAATCAGGGATCCACTCCAGTGAAAGTCTAAAGGGTACAAGGCCACCTGATACCCCCCAAAAACAGGGTGCTATGTGCTCAGCATCCTAAGCATCCTGGTCACATGGGAATCACTGAAGTTAAATACACTGTTTAGAGAGCTGTGAGTGTGCTAGGAGTGAGATGGAGGTAGAGTTGGAGACAAAAGACACTAGGCTTTAGCTAGTGCAGTGAAAAATTGACCAGGTTTTGTGCCAAATACAGTCATGTACCACTTAACAGTGAAGATATGTTCTGATATCTTATGCAATTTCTTCTTTGTGTCAACATCATAGAGGGCATTTACACAACCCTCTGCAACACAGGTCAACCACTGGACATGGTCTCTTAACACAGTCAAGAAACTGGCAAACAAAAGATGTATGTGGTGGCTGCCAGCTAACATGGCATACTGTTTTACCATGAAAGAGGTCTGAGGTTTTGTGAGGGTTTTTTGTTTTTTGTTTGTTTGGCTGGTTTTTTGTTACTATTCTGAGAAGTACAAGTTAATGGTAAAAAGTATGGTCAATGGAAATACAGACTAGTAACACCATCTTTTATTATCATTATCACAATTACTTATGTACACGGTTGGCAGCAGAGCAGTTCTACACTAGCATCTCTGTGATCTGGGGAGTGATGCCCTAAGCTGAGATGCCTCATCCCCAGGTGTGAGAAACTTTTCAACTCCATGGTTGTCTTATGGGACCACAGTCATGTATGTGATATGTCATGTGGCACATGACTGAGGTAACTGTTCTGTAATCCTAATTATGGTAATGGGAGAGAGAAGAGTTGACTGACTCCTTAATTCAGGGTGGACTAAAACATTCTTAAGAAAGGGAAAGGGAAGTGGGTTTTAGGATCCACTTCACTCTCCACTTCTTTAAGAAGAATAATGAAATGCATGTATAATGGGCAAAGATGGCCCACAGACAGGAAAATGGTGAACATCCACTTCTCCTTCCAGGGCATTCCTGGAATGTGATATGTATCACCCTCACCACTCACACATGCACACATTCCCCAAATATACAACATACAGCTTACTTCTTCAGGCTTTTGCTAAGAAGTGTAATCTCACTTCCCACCAATTCTCATCCCTTCTTTTTTTCCTCCCTTCTCTTTCAAGACCAGGTCTCAGGTAGCCCAGGCTGGCTGGCCTCACTATGTAGTTAGAGATGGCCTTCAACTTCTGATTGGCCTCCACCAATCAGAGTGCTGGAATTAAAGGCATGTACTATACCTGAGTTTTTATACAGTGCTAGGCATTGAACCCAGAGCTTCACACATGTTAGGTTTCAATTTAACTACATTCCTAGCCCAACTGTTCTTACCTGTTTGTATCAAGTTCCCTCAGGACAACTTATTTGGCTATCCTCGGGAAAGGAACTGAAAACTAACCAGTAACTTCAACTGTTCCATCAGGGGCAAGAAGGGAGGGAGAAGCAAAAGTTTCTTTCATAGCACTGTGCTACTTAACCTAGAGACCAGGTGGCTTGCTCCTCTGTAACTAGAGGTCATTGACAGTCACTACCACTACATTTAGTGGCTTTATAGCAAGCAAATGGAGGAGGGATGATAATTTTGGGCAGTGAGACTCAACCTGCAAGGCTCATTCCCCAACACTGCATACATTAAACTAAGCCTCCTCTCTCGAGTAGTAACCTAGAAAATCCTTCATGAGAAAAGGATTCATGTTTTTTTCAGTCAAAAATATAAGCTTACATGAAGCGAACAAATGTTATTCATTCCGAATCTGTAAACTACGGTACCCCAAAGTGAAGGCCTCAGAAGCCAAGTTCTGCTCTGACACCCTCCTGTTCCTCACACTGCTCCTTCTTCCCCATGATGAGTCATAACCCTAGAATTATCTTCCCCAAGCTAGGTTACAGAAACTAAAACCCTCTTAAACCAAAGCTTACCACAAAATCTAAAAATATTACGCTAACTTCCCTTTGTCTTTCTGGGTAAGTTCGCCATGAAGAAATCAAGACTCTCATTCATTCCATGGGCATTCCACACCTAGGAAGAGATGCTACAACTCAGAAGACCGGTCAGCCTGGCTCGATTTTCCCTCCCCAACCACAGCAGATCCAACCTGCCTGTTCAGTCACTTCCACACACCTGTCCGCACTGCACTGAACATAGGTTTTAAAAAAGGATACTGGTGGACACAAATCAGACTCTAGTGTATACTGTAATATATAGTGGAATACATGGGATGGGGCCTACTGTGGGAGGAGGTATGGATGGGGGTCTAAATAGTGTTTTTCTGAGACAGGATCTCCCTGTAGCCCCAGCTGGCTTGGAACTCACAATGTATAGTAGGCTGGCCTTGAACTCACAGAGATCCACCCGCCCCTGCCTCCTGAGTACTGGGACTAACGGCATGCGCCACCACGCATGCGCCACCACGCCTGGCCAAATAAGCACATTTTTTAACATTTTTATTCTATGAGCAGTTTTGTTCCTTGCCATTTTCCTGGTCCTAAAATTTCTTTTTAACATTACACATGTCAGGCTTAGGCAGAAGCCAGAGAGGCCAATTTCCTTACAACATCTAGTATCTTATTGGATGGGCAAAGGACAGGGGAAGAAAAGGATGCACTGACCAGCACTTCATTAAAGGCTTTTAACTCATGATTTCGAAAGCCTGAGAAGAAATTAAGTTAACTCCCATTCCTTCACTCCTCTCGACAACTAAACTGTGTGTTGCTGTTTTTTTCAATCATCTGCTCAGGGTTAGCAAGTACTTCAACCAGATGCGACTGTCAGACCATTTCAAGAAGAAAAACACAAACCAACTAACATACAATTCCTGAATCCTACTTAATTTGATTGTTAGAATCTACTCCTTGTTTTTAACACCACTACCACCACCACCACCACCACAATACACACACACACACACACACACACACACACACACACACACACACACGGAAAAATGCTAAGCTAGCAGCTTGTCAACTAATAGGAAACTTCAGATATCCTCATTTCAGGTCTCACTCTCCCCTCTCCCGAGGCTTGCAATACATAAATGTTTCATAAACCAATTGCCACTGTTTGCTCACTCACTCAACCTAAGCAGACAACAGAGACACAAAGGCTGTGATAAAGAACACAAGGTAGAATCACTCTATTTAGATTTTTTTTTTTTTAAGGTCCAGGGCTAGGGTCATGGCTCTGAGTAAAGTGACTGCTGTATAAGCATGAACACCTGAGCTTGGATTCCCACCATGTAAACACACACAGCCATTCACTTCTATAAACCCAGTGCAGATCCCTGGAGCCCTCTAGCCAGCCAGCCTAGATAAGATAAACCCAATGAGAGACCCGGTCTCAAAAATAAGACAGAGAACACTTGACACCGACCTGTAGCCTCCACATGCACCTACAGGGTATGTGCATCTGCACAGACATGTGCACAGTCAAACACATACATACACAGCACCTGTTCTTTAAAGACAAAAATGAACCAAGCACTACATACATACTATTCATAATCTGATTACTCTACAGGCAGAGGCTCATCCAGGACTCTTATTTAATTCTGAATTACATGCTTTACTCTAAGTTGGGAGCTAGACTCATCCACCTGCCCAGAGCAGCTCTAACCCCTGGTACTCCCACCCTGCAGTTTCCATGGATCACCATAAGATGGCTAAGGGACTTGCTAACCCAGCTACATAAGCTAATTCTCATTCTGTGCAAATAAAGCCTGCAGACCCCCAAATCCTGAACATGTCAGCAGAGCTTCATTGCCACTGCCTCTCCTCTTCCGGGTGCCTACATGTGGCAGGGCTACAAATGTGATGCATCTGCTATGATGAGAAAATCTAGTTCTCCCGGGAAGTTGAAGAAAAAGGAAAATATACAAGTTTATTTCTGAGAAGAGAAAGCAAATGAGCTTCTTGGCTTACAAACAAGGAGAACACACCTGGAACAGCAGTAGCCACAGCCAACAAGGCCTGTGGCTGGCAGACAGGACTTTCAGCACCAAATGCTGAGGGCAGCAGCATAGCTCCCCCAGCTGCAATGCACCAGCCACCCTCCACCTATGGAGACACAGTTCTGCAGTGTGAACACACAGTGTGAGCAGACTGGAAAACACTGCCAGCCACACTCACTCTGTCCAAGCACTGCCAGAAGGCAGGGCAGATGCTGATGATCCACTGAGCCTGGTGCTGGGTACATTTACCCTGAGAAATAAATAAAAAGGAGGTGGGTATTAAAAGTCTCATATTCCATGATATTCTACAAAGTTACTTCATTCTTCCTGAGAATTCCCTGAGGGTAGCAGGCCAATGAGAGGAGAGAAAGAGGGTGACATACCCTCTGGGGAGAAAAATACTCTAGATTTCTTTCTCATGTCAATTTAACAGCAACATAAATACAAAGGCAATCACTCATTAAATAATATTTTTGGCTTTGCCAGGTAAGGAAACAGGCTTAGAAGTTAATGTGGGGTTTCCCCACACACACCAATCATCATTTCTCCCAAAGTTAAAAGGTGACGAGGGACTGAGCCAAGATAAATAAGTCTGGGTGACTCAGAACCTCCCCCACCCCATTCATTACATAGATGGCCTTTAAATTACTTCCTCCCTTTCAGAATTTCTACTAAGATCTATGAAGGTCATTAAGGAGTAATGTGAAACAATGGACTTCCACACTGTTGTCGTGTAACCAGAGCATTTCTTATTTAATGAGAGGACTACTGTATGTTTGGTGAGGGCAGTGTGGCATTATGAACTCTGGAGCTGCAGTACAGCTCATAAAAGAACATGAAAATCAGAACCTGAGAGGTAAAAGTGGCCTATGGAAGGAACTAAGACTACCAGCTACACAGAGCCTGACCATAGCATCAACACCTAAAACCAGGAACTCACACCATCTCTTTCCTCCCCTTCTCATGGTTCTTTTCCCGGCTGTTAGTACCTATTGAAACTGTAGCGTGCTCATGATTTCACAAGAACAAGCTTATTCTAACACCTCTCCTCCCTCAGGACAGACTAGCTATCTTTGGGAAGTGGGACAGTTTCCTCTTTGTCAAACAAAGCAAATCAATGTAGATAACAGGGGTCTATATTCCATAATACCAGAATTAAGGATGATTTTCACGCACTGCAGACATTCTGTATCACTCCGGAGAAAATACGAAATACTCATTCCTGAAATAAGAAATGGTAAAATTCCAGAGCCCAGCTGAGCATGGTCTTACAAGCTGTGATGGTTTGAATGAGAATGTCCCCCATAGGCTCCAAGCACTTAGACATGTTGTCCCCAGGTGGTGGTGGTGTGGAGGTCTTAGAATGTACGGTCTTGCTGGAGGAAGCACGTCACTGAGATCAGCAGGCTGAGAGAGCTCTTTGGTATTTCTACTTGCACTGTTTCCTGTGCCTGCCTCAAGACGTGAACACTGAGCTTTCTACTCCGCTCCGAGTGCCTCCTGCCACCCACCATGCCTCCCTTGGAACCATAAACTCAAACAAACTCTTCCTTTTATAATGATCTAGGTCAGGGGGTATATCACAACAACAGAAAAGCAACTAATACCCATGTCTGTAATTCCACACTTGAGAGGTGAAAGCAAGAGGATTAGGATTCAAGGTCATCCTTGGCTACATAGGGAGTTCAAGGTCAATCTGGGCCAATCTCTGCCTTAAAGAAAGAAAGAAAAAAAAAAAAAGTTGGGTATAGTGGCACAGGCCTTTAGTTCCAGCACTCTGGAGGCAGAGGCAGTCAGATCTCTTTGAGATCGGGGCCAGCCTGATCTACAAAATGAAGTTTCAGGACAGCTAGGGTTGAGGGGAGAGGGGAAGTGCTTTAATCCAGCCTTCTGAGTAGAGTCCCCAGAAATAAGACATGCCTAAAACATTCCTTAATTCTGAACTGTGACAGTCCTTCACCTAGACTTCCCACTCCATCATCTCCCCTTACATTCTGGTGACAACTCGATGCATACCACATATTTCATTGTGTTAAAGATTTTACTGAGTACTATATTACAATCTCATTACCATTCTAGAATAGAAAGAACTGCTAACTACGCAATCATATACAATGTTCTAAATCCTACTACACCACAAAAATCAAAGAAGTCAAACACAGAATCACAAGACATATGAGTTGTGATTACAGATGATCACATGCCAGAAGTCAGATTCTCTTTACCTTGATCTCTATTTCTCTCCAGGTCCTTCCCATATCTAAAATCTCAGTGGAGATTTTGGCATACACAGTGGACACAGGAAAAACCAACACAAGTCACAAGAGGGGCTGGCATGGAGCTTCAACAGAACATTCGCTTAGAACATACAAGGCCCTGAGTTCAATCCTACCAAAAACAAGAAAATTAAGAAGAAGAAGAGTCAGAGGAAAAGAAGTCAAAAGGTATCAGTTAGGAAACCTCTACTGAAATAATGCTTGCTCTGGGGTTTTTCCATAGAGGGTAAGCTCAGTGTTTTCCAAAGGCAAACAACTGTTTCTCCAGGACAAGGGCAGGATGTTGAGGATGAATCATTCTGTTGACATTCTAGGTACTGGTCAGTTGGAGGACAGGAACCAGATCAGCTTCCTAGAGAGGAAAGATGAAAAATTCACTCCGGAAAGATCGGAAGGGGAGTTGTGTTGACTGTCAGAAGCAACTTTGCTGCCCAAACCTATCCCAATCTAGTCTTTTGTTTTAATGGTAATGCCCAGGCTCGTTTTGGAAAACTTTGTTAAGATGACTTATTCATTGACCACAGAATCCATACAAACAGCTGTGCTTCAAATAGCTGCCAATACAAAAGAAGCACCAATCATTTTTAGTCTCAGTTATCAACTCCCAGCACATATACTTTCTCACCAACAAGTCAAAATAAAAATGTGCTCTGCCAACTTGAAAAAAAAAATGTTTTTAATGCAGGAATTAGCAAATATCAATGAGTTTAAGACTATTTTTGTAATTTTAAGAAAAAGACAAACAGCATTCAGCACTCCATGCTCTGGACTTGTCACAAAGAGGATCCTGCTAGTCACATCATTTCAGAACTCAATCCTCAACTGGGCATGACCACACACATGTATAATCCCAGCACTCAGGAGGCTTAGCATAGTAAGTCCAAAGCTAGCCTGCCTGCACAGCAGGACTATATCTCCAAAAAATTGTTAATTAATTTAAAAGATCCTTTTTGATCCACACTATTCTTGAGTCCAGTGGATGCCTATAACCACAACACTCTGGAGGCTGAGGCAAGTTTCAGGCTTTCTTGGGCTACATAAGACCTTGTCTCAAAAAATAAGAGCCAGGGGAAGTAGATGACTACAAGCACACAGTCTTCCAGAAAGCTGATTATTTACTTATATGAACATGAACTCACAGCAATGGTGACAGCATGTGCAAGTCCTACACAAGCTCAAACCAGACAAAATCCCAGCCTAGACATCGGGGAGTGGGTAAGAAACCCCAACCTAAGGAACTTTGGGCAAATGATGGCTTCTATGAGGGGGAAAGATGGTGTCTGACATGGATGGGCTCTTGGTGGATGGACCCACACTGAGGGGCATTTGGGGACACAAATTAGACTCTATAGTCCATATTACATATATATAAAAGAGTACATTGACTTGGACTGGGGCAGGGAGGGGAGAGGTCTAAGCAACATCAAACTATATCATATGAAAATCACAAAAGTTCAACAAAAAATTAATAACCTAATTTAAAGGAAAGCATAAGAAAAAAATACACAATGTCACATGTGACTTTTTTTTTCCTCTTTTCAAATTAAAAAAAACATATTCCTGTATCTGCTATAGGACAGTGGCTGTCAGCAGTCTAACCCATCTTCCTTGATGTAAGGCTCCACGCTGCCTGCGCTGTGTTGAAAGTCACGATCTCATTTCCATAAAGGACCTCACTGCAGAACTTCTGTGCAGACAATTTACATGAAATTCTTCTGAATCTTTTATCTGTATCATAATTTTATATAGTTCCAAATGTATAGTCACTTACTGGCAATCTAGTGATACCAAGACTCCTTTGTAAGCGATGGTGCTGTTTTAAGGGGATGGAAGATAGGAAGAAAGAAGAAATGAAAATTGTCTCCAAAGCCTTTTTATTACCTCATTGTTTTCTGGTCACACGGTCTGGTGTTCCCTTTCCCCACACTTGTCTCTCAGTTAGTGGACATACCTGTAAGCCACTGTTACACTATGTGATGTGAGGGAATACGAGACAATCAAAACACAAAATGCTCAGGAAACACTTGTCCACTGATATACACTTAATTGGACAGACAGCAGATTCTATTGAGGAATTCATCCACCTCAAAAAGAGTAATACTTACAGATGTCTCTAAGTAGTTCTTCAGAGTTATTAGAAAAGATCATTACTTTAAATGTGTCAGGTCAAAGAAAACAGATGCATTAGTTCCCTAACAGTTCACCCTGGACTCCTCACTCTTGTTAATGTGTTCATTGAGCAACAATGGTTCAGTCGTTAAACATGTAAGTACTGAGGCATGGGAGTATCCAGAAATAGAAGTCAGAAGATGTGCTTCCACATCTAAACACTGACATTAGCATGCATACTGCCATTATACAGATATTTGATTTTTATAACTGCTACTTATACCTGTTGTCTATTCATGTAAGAGACAACAGGTAACTGTCACTAGTTGAAACAAATCTTTGCCTTTAGGCCACCAAATATGTGATCTGTCACTAATCCCACACTAAGAAAACATTTTAAAAGGGCACAAAAAGTTAAATGGGCATTTTTTAGTGTCATAAAGTAATGAGGTGCTTTAGAAAATAAAACCCTGATGAGGGCAGGGAGCCAGGTGAACAAAACCACAGCCAAAGCTAGAACAATCTGAACCCCCCCAAAAAATCCAGTATATTATAACCAACAATACAAAATAAACACCCATGAGTCCACAAGGTACAAATTATTGGTGTATTAGTTGCTTTTCTGCTTAGGGAGGTGAGGCAAATGCCCCAAGACTTTCTCAAGGAGTGCAGCATGCAAAAGGAGGACAGATGTTTGTGGTATTCACAGGCGTTTTTAGTTCATGTGGAGAAACCTGGCAATCAGTACATTAGGCATGTGACTGAGGCAACACATCCAGTTCAGACATATTTGAGAGGATGCAAAAAGGCAAGACTTCGCCTCTGAGATCCTTCTCAAAGACCTTAACTAATCAGAAAGACACCAGACAAACCCCAGTCAAGGCACAGACTACAAACACCTGACAGAACTCCTCAAAATTGTCTAGGAAACAAGAAAAGTGAGAGATAACCACCCCCCACACCAGCACAAAACACAGGATAAGCAAATATAATGCAGCATCCCTGAGGGGGCATTAAATAAAATTGAGGAAATGTGAACAAAGTGCAGGTGTTTACTAATAACAATGTATCAGTTAATTGTGACAAATATAAAACACTACTGAAAGAAACTGGGAGCAGGGTACCTGGCTATTCTCTCTTCTGAATTAATTTACAAAGAGGTTAATTTTTAAAAAACAGTGATGATACACTCAGCCAAATTCACTTTGAGAACAACTCTCACTATATGCTCACACCTTAATACCTCTCATTGTCCTCTATGAACTAGAAAGTCCTAAAGGTAGGACTTGGCTGGGGTCCTAGTTTTTTCCACTCCTGTTAAGAGCTGGATCACACTCCATATAATCTAGATTTTATTCAGTAGCTAAGCAGTTTAGAAAATTCTCTTTATAAAGATAGAATCTTATTGGCTGCCTCCCCATTAGAGTATTAAGGCTCACCTCCACCTACCCACCCTCCAACTTAAAGGGTCTCCCTTCACACCTATTATTTCATTAATATTTTTAAATAAGAGCAACACACTTTTAAAGTATTAAGCACATATCATAAATTACTCCAATTTTTTTTCCTTTGCATCTCTTTTTCTGGTCAATTTCTCAAGTCCTGTGTACAGAGCATTAAGTAAAACTGATTACAGGAACTATTCTTCACCAAGGGCCTGTCAGAAATCAACTTTAAGTTCAAAAATGAGAGGAACACCTGGAGAAGTGTCAGGCAGGAAAAAAAGCCCCAGCCTGCACCGACATCCCCACCTAGGATGAGCTAACAAGCACACCAAAGCCCCAGCCAATCTCAAAACAGAGGTTACAAATGGAACCCTGAACTGCTGACAGTCAGGAACCTGTTCTTTGGTATCTGGCACAGATGTAAGCTAAAGTAGTTTGCCTTCCAGCACTTCTTCCCCTCCCAAGATCAAAGGGGAGAAATTCCTCAAGCACAAATGACAGCCAGGATTTCAATTCAACTCAAATAACTCATGAGCAACTATTAGGTGACAAGTAGTGTGCTGGGTGCGCAGAAACAATGGAGCTGTGTGTTCCCCTAACATCATTTCATTTGGAGGACAGAGGTGTTTAATGTGAACAAATCTATTTTTTAAAGATTTACTTTTATTATTTTTAAATTATGTATATATGTGTCTGTACCTGAGTGCAAGTGTCCACAGAGGCCAGAAGGGGGCATTAGATGAGCCAGCCATCCAATATGTGTGCTGGAATCAAACTCAGACCCTCTACAACAGTATGCACTCTAAACCTCGGAGCCACCTCTCTTTATACACAAAAACATACAGAAATATGCAAACACACACTATGCATAGCAATCAATGGCTCCTCCAACATGCCTTGAAGAACTACATATCTGTCAAATAATGTTTACGAAACTGGTAAATTCCTCTAATTTCCAGAGCTTACAACCCCCTACACACAACACACATACACCTCTTCAAACCACTGTATGGTCATAATCACAAGCTCAGGCTACTGGGACTGAAATTAAAGCTTGGCAAGTCCATGCTGCCCCAGAACAATTTCCAGTATCATTCTATTCTTAACATTGAAAATTAAGTCACAAAATGTCTGCAGCCTAATAAAATTTTAACCCTTTTGTTGGCACGGTCTGCCCCATAATTCTTCCCTGGGTGTAGTTTGGACAGGATATTCACAAAAAGAAAAATGGAAACTACAGAATCGTAATCCCTAAAGCATTGATCCTCAGTTTATGAGGAAGTCATACCACTTCCCAACATATTCAGCAATGTCTACAGATATTTCAGATTACCACAACTGGGAGGAAGAGGTGCTACCCAAAGCTCCTGAGTAGTGCCCAGCAGACAGAGCCAAGGAGACCACCTAAACATCCTACAGTTCACAGGGTTACCCCAGTATCACTAAAATCTGACCTAAAATGCCAACATAGTGCTGAGACAGAAATTCATTCATTCTAAAGCCAGAAGGGAAGATTGAAGCGGGCACAAAGAAACAAGTAACAAGTCAATTTGGCTCCTCCTCCGTCCTTCAAATTGCATCTTCAAAGCTTGTGCTTCACCCATCCCTGAAAATTTAAGGTTAGCTCACAGGGCCTTCTTCTGTCTTCCTTATATTTCTATAAGACTATTCTTTGTTTCCTGATCTTTCAAATGCTATTTTATGTTCATCTTTTTTACCTCTCAGAACCCAGAAAGGGCTGGGTTTATTATTAACTGCTCCAAAAATATCAGTCAAATGTTAATTTGGCCACAAAGTAAGATTACTGAGGCCTGTCCAAAAAGAAATGAGCATTTCTTGAATATTTGTACTTAGTAAGGTAGACAGCACCAAATGAGTAATTGTCATACTGCTTTGAACTATGTCCTATCCCTATTCCTTGAGACCAAAACTCCTCCTCTTTCCACTCAGCTCGTCTCCTTTGTAATATGGGGTTCTTACAGAAGAGACAGTAAGGTAACTCAGGAGCCACCACAGTGGAATACAAATACCAGGCCCCTCAGCTTCCTTCCTTCCTTCCTTCCCGTCTTTCTTTCTTTCCTTTTAAATACAACGCCAATGCTGACTCTTAGGGAAGAACCACAAAGAATTCAGACATTTATAGACTAATGTTGGGTATATATTTTTTTCTTTTTATGCTACCAAGGACTGAACCTAGGGTCTGTGCGTGCTAGGCAAGCATGCTCCAGCATTCAACTATATCCCTAGCCTTTTTCTTTTCTTTTTATTTTGAGACAGGAGACAGGATCTCATTAAGTTGTCCATACTAACCTTGAAATGTTCTCCTATCTCAGCCTCCTGAGTAGTTAGGATTACAGGCCTGCACCATAAGGTCTGGCTTTTTTCATTTTTAGTTGGCAATACAGAACCTGACTATGTAACTCAGGATGGCCTTGAACACAAGACCCTCCTGCCTAGGCTCCCAAGTGCTAGGAGTGTCTGCTATGCTTGGCTTGTGTCTACTTTTCTTACAAAGGACTGAGCCTAATGGCTAGAAAGGTCCAAAAAGGAGAAAGAAAGAAGCAAAAATAAAAATGTAAAACACAGGCACGCACGCGCACACACACACACTGCACATCTTCACCTGGCATTCAGAACCTGAAAGTCTATCATTTCCCTACTATGTGCTTCATTTTATTGTCCTATATCGTAGTAGAAAATTAAACTTCCTCTTTTTAACTTTTTTTGTCTGAGAAATGAATGAACAATTCCAACAGTTAAATTACAACATTCTCAAACCTAAATTTTTTCTAAAGAATAAAAAAGTTAAAGGAAAAAGGGCTGAGCTGTCCAGATATTTGCCCTAAATATCCCGACATCTTGTCCATCTGGTTTCCTTGCAAATCATCCAGTTAAGCCATCTGTGTTTGTGATTTTCAGTTCTTTGAATCATAGTTAATCCCTTTATGAATGGAAAGGAAAAAGTCTTCCTCACAATCTTCCTTCCTGTATACCTGGGTGAATCAGGATTTGGTGAAGTCAAGCATCCTCAAATGTAGCAACACTAAATCTAAAACCTTAATATGTCATTTCCCATCAGCCAATTTTACAATAGTGCTATCTGCAATTTTAAAAGAATGACAACATGTTCTGGATAAACTACAAAAGGAGAAGTAATATATTTAGTCTACAAATTCGAGGAATAGTGAACATGCCAAGTGCATTACACCTCCAGATTTTGTGATTCATTAAGCAAGACCATCACTTAAAGAGCTTCCAAATATCGAGGAAGGGCCTTGCTTAACCCTTGAGCTACAGGTATTTTTTGCTGTAATTTTTTGAGGAGTTTTTTGTTTCTGTATTTTTTTTAATGATGCAATTTAGGTAATGTCACACTTCTTGAATAACTATTATTCCAAAACACGAGTTTCCAGTTATTTTAAGTCTTCCTTGCAGAGAAGCCTAGAAAATGTCAATAAGACACAAGAGTTAAAGTGAGACTAAAGTAAAACCACTCTTGCTAATTGGGAAACACGAATACAATGTCTGGATTATGAAACACTTTCGGGAGTACTGAAAGTTGCCGTATTCAGGACCTACCTATGGAGTGGGTCTATGTTATCTTCAGAAATGAGAGGGACAACTGCAATGAATAACCAGTAATGCAGAGGCCTGGCGGCAGCCTTGAACCCCATCATCAGTTGACAAGCACTGAAATAATGAACTAGTCAATGATAATACTGCCCACAGCAGCAGAGCAAGAAATTACCAGTTCTCTTAGTAACCACACAGTCTTGTTGACTTTTCAAGCCACTTAGGTCATTCGGATATAGCGATATAGTAGATGACTTCTAAAGCAGCTAAGGGAAAAACTGTTCCCTCCCATGAAAATCAAGATTATACCCAGCCAAGTTCTTGTAGTTTTCCAACATGGAAACACTTAGTGGTGGCTGTTGAAATGCTGAGTCTAGATCTAAGACATTAAAAGAAATGGGGGAGCCCCCCCACAGGGGTTCATTTTTGTAGAAATGCCATGATTAAATAGCAAGGCTTATATTTCTAGAACCACATTAAAGACCTCAGAATCATATTTACTCTCTACAGTGACAATATTCAAGCAAAGAATTTCTGACTGTCAAAAGAGAGTGGCTCTTAAAAATTATATGAAAAATAAAAGATTCCACATGACTTTTGTTCTCATATTTAGAGACAAATATCCATTTTCTTAATTTCCCAATTTCATTTATGCTATTCATCTCAATTGGTCTTTACTTGAAGCATATTTGAAAGAGGAAGACAAAGCCTGGACCAATTATCCAAAGAAGAACAAACTGTCTTCTGGTAAAGGCTTATAAAAATAAATTTGGCTTTCAAAAAAGAATTGAAGAAGAGTCCATATTGTCCTCTCATTTCATGTTAGCCTGTTACTTCTTTATTCATTATTATTATTTTTCCCTAAATTCATATTGGGCAGGGACTTTAAGCAAAATTTCTATGTATATCATTATAGTCTAGCTACACATAAACCAAGATTGTGCATTTCAAATCAAATGATTCCATCCTAATCTAACTTTTCGTTTTAAGAGAGCAACCTGGATCATAGATAAGGACCACTGTGGAGACACAAAACTGGAACAAGCTTCCTAAGGAAGCTAACAGACCATGTAGGGCAGAATCAAGCCACAAATTTCATTTAAGCTCCAAGCACCTTGGAGGGAATTGTCTGAATGGAGACATGCAGTAGCTCTTGCAGAGAACTTGTTGGCAGGTTGTCCTTTCTGCAATCTGTCTCCTGAGCACTATGCATTTCTCTAACTCTTGTATGGGGCTTGCTACCTCATGTCACAGAGCACCACAGTAACGAAGCTTGAACATACAGACATTCCTGAGTCTGAGAGAATACTCCCCTGCAAATACAGGCTGACCAGAGGAGGGTCTCTGCAGCCGGATTTTTCTACTGTGTACCAAAGAACTAGAAAGGAATTTTAACAATTTTAAAACCATAGCATTGTAGAGAAATCAGACAAGTCCATCCTTGACACTTTGGCATTTTAATTCGGCTAGAATAACTTTTGATGTTATCGGAAAACAAAAGCATCACATTCTTCATAGAATGGAAAGCAGACAAGTCCTAAGTCTCTGACAGGAAGGCCACCCCTGGAAATTTAGCTGTGTAGACTGTATGTAGGTCAACAGGTTTTTGTGTATTCTCAAGTCATATTTTAAATCACCTCAGCATATCTTTAAGACTAAATAAAAGATGATTCTTGCAAATGCTAATAGGGTCGCTATCACGGGAAAGTTATTTTATCTATACATTTGAGTACAACCTCCCAAAGCTAGAGAGAAAAAGCTATTATTTTTGTTTGTTGCAGTTTGCTTATTTTGAGTTAGAGTTTCACTCTACCATCCAAGGCAGCCTCGAACTCACAGCGACCCTCCTGCCACCATGCCATTGTCTACTGTAAAAAAAAAAAAAAATCTAGGGGCCAGCAAAATAGCTTAGCAAATAAAGGTGCTTGCCACCCAGTGATGCAGGCCTGGTGACTTTGATCCCCAGAACCCTTATACAGGTAGAAGGACAGACAGACTCCACAAAACTGTCTTTTGTCTTCCACAGGCTAGCTGCACCTCGTGCACACATACACAACAACAATAATTTTAAGCTTCTAATATTTTTAAAACTTGATCTATATAAATACATTTTGAGATAATTATTTCTACACATGTCTATCAGGCCTATGAGGAGTAGTAACTCAAGAACCTACAAATGCCAGGACAAATATAAACAGAAAGCTGACAAGAACCAAGTGAAACTTAATCATAGATTGGTACATATATCTCTTACATAAAAGTGGAGAAATGGCCAAGGTTCAAGGCGGGGATCAAAGTCATCCAAAGCACAGCTGGAGGTCCCAAAACTAACTGGGAGCATTCAAAAAAAAACCTATTTTTTTGAATGTATGGCTTTCTACTAGGAAAAAATTTAAATTTAGATATCAAGTCACACTACTCACCAAAATAAAGTCCACAGGAATGAAAGTACTTCTTTGGAAATATGTCTGTAAGGCTAAAATTAAGTCGTGTATATTTTTGGACTTAGTCATTAGCAAAAAAAAAAAAAAAGGACATTCTAATCATGGCAAAATTTTGACTATGCAAAAAATTTAAGCTTCTGTAGGCCTGAGGAACTGATCTAAAAAGGTAAATGGGAAAAACAAATAAAACAAATTCAGTTATGTATTACAATGGTCAACAAACTATTGACCTGCAGTCAAGTCCAGCCTGCTGTCTGAGTACATACAGCCCATAAGCTTAATGGTTTGGTTTTGCTTGCTTGATTGCTTGTCTGGGACTGGTTTGGTTATTTTGGTGGGCAAGTATATTACTAAGGATTGACCCCAGGGCTTGTACATATTTCCACCAAGTACTCTATGACTAGCTTTATCCAATGCTCTTTGTACTTTTTATCTTGGAACAGAATCCCACTAAGTTTCCTGGGTAGGCCTGGAACTCACTCTGTAGCCCAAGCCTGCCTTAAATTTGTGATGGTCCTGCTTCACTCTCCTGAGTAGCCAGGTTTACAGACCTGTGCCACCAAGTCCAGTTCCATTTTCATGTTGAGAGTCTCATTATATGGATCAGCTCAATATAAAAACGAAGGCGTGCCAGAACTTACATCATGTACCACCATGTCCAATCAAGAATAATTTCTTAAATGACTGACAAAATAAAGACGAGTGATACTCTAGGACACACAAAAACATAATAAAATTCACACTCACCCCCTTGCTTACATCACCCTAATAAGAGTTGAATGGCTACAATAAAAGCTGTACCTTCGACAAGGCCTAAAGTATTTACTATTTGGCCTTTTATGGGGAAAATATGCTATGCAGAAAGTCAACACAGAAGGAAAACAAAAACAGACAAGGGTGTTGTCAAACATCAGGGAAGAACCTTCTGGTGGCCATAAATACACTCAACCCTTTCAGAAGCAATGTGGCCAAGATGTGGCTCTGTTGGTAGTATTGACCTAGCATACATGAGGCCCTGAGTTCAATCCCCGTCACCATATAAACCAGACATTGTGGCTCCCTCCTGTACTCTTAACACTTGGGAAGGTGAAGGCAGGAAGATGAGGAGTTCAAAATCATCCTTGGCTACATGGTGAGCTCACTGTCAGCCTAGGCTTCATGAAACCCTGCCTCAAAAATAGCAATAATACATACCACCACCACCACCACCACCACCCCAAAAAAAACAAAGGCGTTGCCTCTGCCATGCAGATGCAATAAAAAAGGTCCTCAACCTGATCATGGTGACAAGACCATGGACTACTCAGTCTCCATAACTAGGATAAGCAAAATACTATTCTTCATATTACTCTGCTTCAAGTGTTCTGTTTTAGCAGCACAGACCAAACCAAGACAGGAGGGGAAAAACAAATAACCATCTCAGTCATCCAATCACCCAAATGACAGTATGACTTTCCCACTGTACAGAGACTGGGGGGAGAGGGGGTTTAAACCTCAGAGTCTGAAGCAAATAAACTGTAAATCATGCACTAAATCAGGGCCTGAGGGGGCTCAGTTTGCTTCAAAAAGGAACTCTGACAATGAGAATGAGAAACAAGGAATTTGAAAAGTCAAATGGAATGCATTTTCCACAGTGTTAGGATAAAATTAAGATGTAGGCAAATCACTGCCATTTTGGTTAGGTAGAGAATTTCTTTTAAGCTATATGGAAACAGAACTGAAGTTTAAAGAGTGAATTCCTTTAAACAGCAGGGAAATTAGCAGCCTAGCAAACGAATCTAGGAGTTGGCAAAGTTAGAAATATGAGTGGTCATGCTTTCTAAGCGCTGCAGGTTTTGAAAACACTGGCTTCTAGTTCCCTGTCTTATGTTTGAATTCATTTGTTTTTGTCAGAACTATTTCATTGAGAACATACAGGTTCTGAAAGTCTAGAAAAAGGTCAATTTTCAGAGTCAAACAGCAAAAGTATCATTTAGTATGACTGTATTTGTCAGTTTTCACCAAAGGCATCTTCCCAGTGACCTAAAACCTCCCAGTGGACCCCACCTGTTAAAAGTCCTGCTGCCTCTGACGGTGGCATCCTGGGGACCTTCCACTCTTGGGCCATTGGCAGACGTACCAAATCCAAATTAGACCCAGTGACCTCAGAAACCTGGGCACATCTACATTCAAAATGTCTGTTGGAAAATAAAGAAATGTAGAACAAAGACTAAACTTGCATCTCATAATTCTCAGAGAAATTCTTGTTACCAACCAAGAAGAGTCAGGTCCACCACATAACTTCAAAGCCTGAGCCATGTATGCTTCCTACAGTCACACAGCTTGTTACTCGGGCATCAAATGACCTCAGTACCATGCCGAGGGCCCTGGCGTCCACTTTAGGTTTAAACAGAATTGTAACAGGGGACGTGTGATATGCATAACTGAGCATCTTTTGGTCATGGTATGATGTGGTTGGTCATTATCTCAGTTTGGGTTCTATAAGGTGGCTCTGGGAAGCAGATGCTGCTTTAGAAGAGTAATATAGATCTTTTAACAGGATCCTATTCCAGACTTCAGTCTTATAATCACAGATAACTGCTGGGGCGGAGTGGGGGCCTGGTGCTGTCCTGCCATGCTTTGCTATTCCTGAAATCCAAGGTGACTGCAGATTAAGGATAGTTCTCAGTGCCTTCAGTTTTGAATGGGAATAAAACAGGTTAGGTAATACCCAGGTTGTAATATGAGCACTCATGATTCACATGTATATGCAGACTCAAGCAGCAGACTGACCCTAAGGAGACAGACACAAAATAAAGGCAGATATGCCAGGCTTTCATTCCACTGGTGTATTTCCAATCTGTTACATGAGAAACAGTCCCTGGTAAACCCCATTCCTCCCATTCTCTCTGCTTTCCATCAACTGTCTCTACTTCTTTCACTGCTATTTTTTATTCCTTAGTAATTGACTTCTAAAAAGTTGTCTTATGGGGGCTGGAGAGATGGCTCAGCACTTAAAGAGCACTGGTTGCTCTTGTGGAGGACCCAGGTTCTATTCCTAACACCCACATGGCAACCAACATAACTCCAGTTCCAGGGGAACCCAATGTGCTCTTCTTCTGACCTCTATGGGCACTGCACGACATGAGTACATTTACACACATGCAAGCAATACTTACACATACACATGAAAGTAAAATAATATATAAATTTAAGTTGTTTTATGTATCTGTTGTAAAACCCCAGTTTATTAGAATCTTCCTGAAGGTTCTTATCAGCTTTTAGGGTGTTTATTTGGTAGTGTTTGAGGACTCAAAGTGACATCAGTCACAAGGCACTAATGATTCAATCAAAACTAGACAATAACTTCCTCTATGACCAATTCACCAAGACACAGAGCTATAATTCAGGTTGGAAGTTAGGGAATCTGTACTTTAAAGGTGCAAGGATATTGTAACTGAGGAAATAAAACACAACAGGGGTGTTACCACTAGGATGGTATTTATTTTCATGTTTCAACTAACAACAGATAGTATCAACCTTTTCAAATCCCAGTGTAGAAGCTGCCAATATCCTGTCTGCCTGTCTTATAGAAGTCATGTGTTTCTACACCTTAGCTGGACAGTCACCTTAATCTTTGCACTGTCATTAAGAATAAGGAAATAAATCAGTCCTCAGTTTTAAGGGGTATGTAAACATTCAGAGTAAGACCTATACACTCCAAGAGAGGGATCTCCATCTGTTAAATGTGTGGTCCCCCCACTCCAAATTCATATATTAAAAGCGCACCACCCAAAGCAACCATACAAGGAGACGAGCCTTTGGAATTAGACCATGTGAGCAGAGTGACTAGGGCCCTATAAAAGAATCCAGAAGGGCTCCCTATCCCTTCTGCTAAGCAAAGACACAGAAAGGTGCCATCACAAACCAGGAAGCAAATGTGGCCAGACAATGATTCTGACAATGCTTTGATCTGGACTTCTTCTCACCTTCCAAACTGTGAGAAACTGTTCATAAGCCTCCAGGCTAGGATATTCTTTTATAGCAGCCCAAATAGACTGACATCCTCACTCACCCTGAAAGCCTTCATGGAAAAAAGTTCCCTTTCATTCGCTTAACCTCCCAGTTCAGTCTGAATGGGTAAATCTAATTTAGAGTTCAACCGAGGAAGCCATGGACATTCACAAGTATACTTTGCTCATTAGTCTCGTTAATGGCTAGTACTGCTAGTCATCTTAAGCTTGACTTCTGTTTTTTTAAACAATCACTTTTAGTGAGGACTGAGGTGGGGCTTTTTGGATTTTGTTTTTTTTTCTTTTCTTTTAAAAAGTCATGAACTCTAGAAACGAGCAGAGAAGACAAAGACAAATCTGACCACCTTGGAAAACCGGTTCTAATGGTACTGTAGTTAAATCTCACTTTACAAAAGTGACACCTGTTTTCAAGACTTCGGCATTAAGTATCAGGTCTTGAAATGACATTAGTGTTCAAAGAACCTACCATAACACAGCACTCAAATAATTAAGCTGTAATTCTTCTAACTCAGGCAAACCATAGGCAAAGGTAACACTTCTTAAATCCCTTATCCTGACTCACTTTTGGCTCATTTAAACTGATGCTCATCTAAACTGAGCCTCACCACACAAGCATTTTTACCTCTGAGCTCTAAGCTCAATCGCTTTTCAGGTGGAAACTAGTAAATAAAAATAAATGCTGGTGGCTAGAGAAATGGCTCAGCAGTTAAGAGCACTGGTTGCTCTTGCACTAGACTGGGGTTCAAATCCCAGGATCCACATAGCAGCTAACCACCATCCTAACTCTGGTTCCAGGGGATCCGACACCCTCTTCTGACTTCTGCAGGCATTGCACAGCACAGGCACTATACATACATACACATAATAATAAAGAAAAACTTTTTTAAACTTTAAAAAAAATAAGTGCTGGGACAATCTTTAAGAATTTTTTTACTTAAGAGATGATAAAGCAGAGCCTGGCTAATTCTTATACGCCTGGCTACCAGTGGAGCAAGGCACCATTGAGATCCAAATGAGTACAAAGTTTTAATACAAAATGTGCAAAATCACAGGGAATCTGAGGTATATAAAAGGAAGAAGAGAAGGTCCACTTTATCTTACTGGATTAAGAACAGCAGCAATCACCCCCCACCCACGTGCCTTCAGTATACAGGTTGGTTCTAGAACCCTAAAATAGCCCCTGCATCTACAGTCACATTCACAAAGTTTATCACTAAAGTTATAGACAAACGGGTTTACTAGGATGGTATTACCAATTCCAAGTTCATAACGCAGATGAGCTTCAAACAAGATAAAAATAAAAGTACTTAAGAATCCCATTTTGAAACAGGCATGTTAGAGGCACTTTTAAAATTTTAGCACTCAGAAGGTTGAGGCAGGAAAATACATACATACATACATACATACATACATACATACATACATACATTCAACTAAATAAGCATCTCTGAATTCCAAACAGTAAAACTTGCTTTGTACCGAATTGCTTTAACTGCATTGGACAATGGTTGCCTACCAAGAATATGAGGCCACATATCCTAGCAAATGGCATTTCCAACACATCAAAATAAAGGAGTGTCAAGTCTCCAAGGTATTCCTTACTTGACCACTGACCTTAAGAAAACTCCCTTCCCCTTCCCCTCCCCCTCCCTTTTCCCCTCCCCCTTTCCCTTCCCCTCCCCCTTTCTCTTCCCCCCTTCCCCTCCCCCTTTCCGTTCCCCTCCCCTTTTCTCTTCCCCCCTGCCCCTCCCCCTCCTCTTCCTATTATTACTGTTTTATCATAATCCATCATTTGCATTGCTGAAACTGAAACCCAGTTAGACAGGAGCTCTGCTGAGCTACACTACCAGTGCACGGGAACACTTTCAGTGTATTTCATCTCTTAACCATGTCACCATTTGATGGCTTCCATTAAAATTTTTTAAAGTAACCACAAAGAGTTCAAAGTGAAAGCCTCAGCTACTGAGTGCGTTAGTATAAGTACAATACCCAAGTTGTCCTTCAAAAGTCACAATCTTCCTGCCTTAGGCTTATTTCATAAATCTGTTTTAGAGTTCATGCATTTTTAGAAATAATAAAAGGATTTTGTGTTCTGTAAATGAATGATAGCTCCCAATTATAATAAATAAGGCTTAATGTAATCCTACCTCAATACTTCATAAGTCACCAGGCAATTAAATTTAACAAACATCTATCAAAACCCTACTACAAAGCAAGGCCGTGGGCCACTGTCTGTCATTACAAAAGTGTCTATGACTGGCAACTCATCCAATAAGAATAAATCGCTTTCAATTAGTGTGGGCTGTTAAACAAGAACACCTGAGCTTTGAATGAGCTCAGACTTCAGTTAAATACACAGGCTTTGAACTTAACCCACATTTTTAATCCACATCATTCACATATCCAGCACCTACAAGCAAGGAAGAACCCATTTCTACTTCCCAGTAAGGACCCAAGACAAGCTGTGCTTTGTCACAGAACGTCTGAACCAGTTCTCCCTCTCGCCCTTTTCCTTATAACCTTCATCACTTCTCAAGCCTGGAGAGGAAAGATCAACAACTGCCTGGGAGTTTCTCAGACTCCAAAAGAGCTGTTCTCTGCCTAGTGCTGGGGGAAATTAAATATATTCTGAAACACCAGGATCTACTTTACCTTATACTACTATTTAATTGGACTAGGATGAATAATTAATAAATGCAAAAAGTAGTTGATTTATGGTAACTTGTTTTTTAGTTTATCCAAGTTAATAAAAAATAATCAATGCAATAAGTCCCTTGGTTTCAGCACAATAATATGAAATCAAAAAGACAATGAAAAAACAGAGTACTGGAAATCTTATAGAGAAATTAATAAGATCAATAGCACAAAAGTCAAGGAATAATGAGCACCAGAGATTAATGAAAAAGCGCATCACCGAAGCCTAGAGTACGCTAAAGGCATTCATGAAGGAATGAATGGCTGACCTGCCTGCCATGTGAATGGGCCCAGCTAGGTGAGATTTCAACCACTAAGGTGATATTTCCAGGGAGAGGCAAAGAAAGCCATGAGCAGCAACAGCAGATACCTCAAACAAAGTTAACACCTTTAAAGGTGATCTAAGGAAGGTCTAGTCTAAGGACCACACAGCCAGGGTCCCCAGGACTCTGCAGGGAATGAAGTCCATACCATACACTCACAAATTCAGAGTCAAGTACACACCCAAAATTAGAATATGGGTTCACTGAGACAAGTAGGAAATGTCCCAGCACTCTCCTGCTGGCAATAATCTAAGCAAGATATGTCAGTCCCCATAACTTACCTCTCAACAGCTTTCTGCTGTGGCCAGCAAAGGAATCTTTCCTAATCATTTACCTCCCAAGGGAAGCAGGGCACCTGGACTTCTCCTTTTAAAAGGCTGAAGCCCAGATCCTGCCTACAGGACAGTGTATATCACTGAGTGACGCAGCGGGCAGCACAGCCAAGAGAGTGAAAGAGAGACGGTGAAGACACTGCTGACAACATCACTGGTTTGTCAGCCCACCTGGGTACAGCAGCTTCCTACGGTGAGGATGACCATTTGAAGACAATCCCTGCCTGTGAACATAATTTAGGCTCTTGATAATTCCCATAAGTCACTTAAATAAAAACTTCATGAAGAAAATCACAAAGCATATGAACTAAAACCTCAATTAACAGTAAAGAGCAATAAATTCTGACAAACCTTTATGGTAAACGTTTGCAGAGACTAAGGCAGTTGAACACAACTCTATCAGATACCAAGATCTGCCTTTGCCTTTCCCTACCCACCCCACAACACACACCCTACCAAAGATCTCCGGATCCTAATGGACCCTCACCTGGACAGTAAGCATTCTGAGACATCCGGTCTGATAATTTACTGCACAATCCCAGGACATTGTTCTAATTACAGCACAGCTTAAACCACCACCAAAGACCTCAGAAAGGTGCTCCTGAAGAATTCTGTTATTTTTTGTTTTTCAAACTGCTTTTGTTGAAAGCATATTTGTGAAACCAGTAGAAGACTGTAGCCTGAGCTCACCACCACTATACCCCACACACCCCTTCCTCCCTACAGGTCTCTGTGAATGAGATCCTATCTTATCTTTACTCCCTGGAAGAGATCTGCCAGCTAAAGTCAAAACCATTTTCATTCAGTCCCCATTTAGATACTGCTTCTGGTATGCTTGTGTGCTCTAAGCACAAACACAGCCACTTCCTTGTTCAAGTCACTACTAACTCAACAGAGAGATATCAATAGAACATGGAAGAAGCAATCCCTCCCCTAGTGGGGGAAGAGTCTACCTGTAGTTTCTAGATTAAAGTGCTCATTGATAAAATCACCAAGGAGGTAGGCAAAGGCAGAGAGCATGGCCAAATCAGGGGCTGGAGAGATGGCTCAGCAGTTAAAAGCCCTTACTGCTCTTGCAGAAGACCTAGGTTTGATTCCCAGCACCCACATGGAGACTTACAACCTACCTGAACTCCAGTTTCAGGGGATCCAACATCCTCTTCTGGACTCCCAAGGCTCCTGTAATGCACAGAAACTCACACAGGTATACACATAGAAAACTAAAATATAATCATACTAACTTATTTATATTGGCAATATTAAGAGATTATTAGCTTAGTGGGCTACTCATAAGGACTAGGAAAATGGAGTGTCAGAGAAAATAAGAAATCAAATTTAGATTGTGGCCTTTTTTCCCCAATTCTTTCTTTGGTGGAAGAAGCAGAAGCTTGAGAAAGAGGTTTTAGAAAAGTGTGCAGACTCTGAGCCAGGAAAGGCCAACCTATAAAGGTATGGCACCCTGACCAGAAAACTCACTTTCCAAAATCCAGAGACAAGCTTTCTAAGAACTGGTAAGTCCCAGAATAAGGAATAGCCAAACATGCAGTAAGACTGCTTCCCTGAGCCCAGTTTGGGAGAGGCCATCTGCCACTGTGATGTCCAAAGGATGCTCAAGTCACTTTTGAGTAATGAGGGAATGCTCTGCTCTTACCCTGAAAGCGAAGTCATCGGCCAGGAGGATTCCAGGGGCCCCTTATTAACATCAGCCATGGAATATTTTTCCATCCACACAGAAACATTTCATGGCCTGGTTCCTGCCCTGGCTCGTATTGTCTATATCCCAGAGTTCAAGCCCTAGCTCAACAACTCCAACTTCTGCTAGATCACAGAAATTCACTCTAAACGGAACAGAGCACGAGAAAAAAAGTAATGGAAAATGTATGAGCCTAAACTTAAGGTTTGATAATACCATAGGCTTTGGTATTAGCTAAGATTTCGCATCATCCGAGGAGTATCCACTTATGCAGTCATACGGATTCAAACAATGTATTCTACTCCTTAGTATCAGTTTCTGCTCCTGTATCATAGTGGAAAACTACTAGAAAGCTACTAGAAATTTTTAAAAATATAAATAGACACAAAGTAAGCTTTCAATAAATGCTAATTAATATTGCTACTTATATCACAGAGTAATCTCAAATATATGCCAGGCAATAGCTAGTGTTCACTAGACCCATTTCTGTAACATGACTGCAGAAATGAAAAGATGAAATCTGCACAGCAGGTGGCAGCCACCCTCCTGTGTACACACAGTTTACAAATTCTCCATTTATGATATCAAAATCCTCTGAATGAAACAGATGCTAATGGTCAAACCACTGATGCTTGCTTATTCCCTCACTAAAAATAATCAACATTCTCAAATATCAATTATGTGTCCTGATTTACTCTTAAATTTGAGCACTGCTAGGATTTCTTCAAGGACCTTGAGTCTCCAAGGTTAACTCTTATGGTAACTTTCAAGTCCACTGTAGCTGTTCGAGAAAGAAAATGCATGACATTATTACTTTAAACATATTTATAGAGATTTACTACCTTTGGACTTTCATAGAGGTAAGCTGGTAACCTTCTGTGTGAAGGTTAAATAATATTATCCATAAGAATCAATTTCAAAAGAGAAAATGGCATTTCTTTTATAAAAGGAAACAAGCTCCTTGAGGTGGTATACATTGCAATCACAGCATTTGGGAGGTGTAGGCAGGAGAATCCAGAGTTTCCAGGCCAGCCTGGGCTACATGAGACCCCACCTCAAAACACAAACAACAAATTAAATAAGTTTTTATTTTTTTAAAAATTAAATAAATAAACTGGGCATGGTGCCTCATGCTTACAAGCCTGGTACTCAGGATGCTGAAGTGAGTTCAAGGCCAGCCTAGGTTCCAAATTGAGACCCTGTCTCAAAACTAAACAAAAAGTAATTCTATATTTAAGATGGATTAATTCATAATCACAATAGGATGTCCAGAAAAAAACATACACTCATTTTCCTCGGTGAGGAACAGGCCCTTTCATACTGGGTATGGTACATCTATAGCTGTAGTAAACACAATTGGTTAACACAAAAACTTCCACAATAAAAAAAAAAAAAGGAAGTCATGGGCCGGTAAGACATTGATCCAGGTAAAGGTACTTGCTGTTGAACATGAAGACCTGAGTCTACACAAGTGCAGTCACAACCTTAAGAATGAGTCAACTTCTTAGGCACCATTAATATGCATCTTTTTATTAGGCTGCACTCTCCATAAGACATGGCACAAAATGGCTAACACTGGTATTTAAGGCTCCATTTTGCTATTTTTCATGCTAACTTATGTGGTCTTTTATAGTTCCTTGAAGTGGTACACACAAATCATTACAGCATTCTAATTCCTTTTTTTTTTTTTTTTCTGTCACAGCAGGACTGGCAAGATGGCGTAAGAGGTAAAGAAAGGTACTTATGATACAAGCCTGGGACTCACATAACAGGAGGAGAGAACTGACTCCACAGAGTTGGCCTCTGACCGCCACATATGCACTGCGGCACATGTGCTGGTCCCTCCCTCCATAATTATAAAGAGCGGGATGGGCTGCTGAGGTCACGCCCCTAGCTGAGGAGCTCCTGGCAGTTTATGGCTGCTGGGGAAGAGAGTTACTTTTCTTTAAGAGTGTGACTACTGGAAGGTTCCCCCTGCCCCAGTGGATGGCCCCCGACCATTCACATAAAGAAAGCATTAACTGGATTCAGCGGGTTAAAATTAGTAAAAAGGAAGACAGACGTGAAGTTGTACAGATGAGATGAGATGGGGGAGGGGGTCCTGGGGAGAATGGGGGATTGAGGAGTAGACATGATCAAGGTACACAATATACATGTATGAAATTTTCAAAAAATTTAAATTTAGAAAAGAAAGTTAAAAGCATTTTTTTACAGCAATGGTGCTGAATGCAGCTGCCAGGAAGTGGACAGGAAGCATTCTCCTTTTCCTAAGAAACAGATCTTTTTAAAAATCTACAACAGCCATGTTAGAATCTGGAATAAAGACTGCCATCCGCACGCCATTCTCAAGAACATTAAGCCATATGCAACTGTTTTGCCCTTTTTTTTTTTTTCTGAAGAGAACTTCTATGAAGTTTCATGCTATAAACAAAGCTGTTAAACCAGAAGCTCCTCCAACAGCCTGCCAGCAGCAGCATCCCTGGAGATCCAGCTCCCCTCTGCAGGAGCCCAGGAGGCCAGCCTAAGCAAGAGCCTGCTCAGAACAGGCTCTGCACAAGGAAGTTCAAGACACCAAGGTGAGATGCAATATGCCACTTGAGGAGATCTTCCATCTCATGTTCACAGAATCATTTCTACTCCTGAGGTGACCTCTCCTTTGTGACCTAGAATCTAAGGCAGTATCAACACAAGATCCTTCAATAAATCCCAAAGCAATCCAGAAAATGAGTCAGGTGTTGTCACACTGAGCTAGCAGGCAGGTAGTAGTCAATGTATCTAGATGAGACCAGATGAAATTAGCAACTCCTGGTTTCAAAACAAGGTTCCATTATATGACATCTGAAACAATGAGAAGAGAAGGAAACTACTCATTAGGCACCTATTACAAGCTATTTCTCGGCATTATATGCATGTTCCCACTCAAGTCAGGCTAAGATCGCATTCTGCTTATGAGAAAATTAAAACTCAGTTTTAAAAACCTACCATAAATGCACAGTTAATAGCTGATAAAGCCAATATCATTTTGTGGTGACTTCACCTCATCCTCTTAAACTAGTATGGTTTCACAGGCTCCGGAACAGCCCGAGTGCAGCAGACACGATGTAACACAAGTTATTTAGATCCCTGCACACCGGTTAGAACTTTTCCCCCCTGCTTCAGATACTAATTATAGTTTGATATAAGAGCAGCTAAAAGAATGGGTATAATCTCACGAGCCACCGATTAAGAAACAGCCAAAGGGAAGGGGGCTCAGGGAAGGACACGGGAAGAAACTGAGTGGAGGAGCAAGGCTGGTAGTACCCTGGTATGGAGGGTACGTGATTGCTTCAACCACTTCGCAGTGCCAGGACTGTGGCACGTGTTAAGGTTGCAGATGCCTCAGAAACGTGCAAGTTACTGCATCAGATTAGGCCAGTCTGCCTACAATACTGCTATCCACACAGATCCGAGAGAGACGAATCACTTGAAGGTTGTTTTCACTCTTACAAAGGATTCTAGTTGTTAGAACACTACACTGCACATCTTCCCAAGTGTTGGCCTAGGGGAAGCGTGGTCTGCCTTTCACTTTTTGTACAATTTTGCATGGCAGATACTTTGTCCATTCAGTCAATATTTACTGAATGTTTTCTGTGAGGCACTATGCAAGGTGCATGAGACACAAAGATGACCCAAATTCTTGGCTGCTGAAAGTCAGTGGCCACAACTAAAACACCACAGGATGAATGCTACATAGACAGTACACAGAGCAAGGTGCACTGGGACACACCTGGAACCCCAGCACTCAGAAGGCCGAGGTGAAGGACTGCTGTGAGTTTGAGACCAGCCTAGGAAACATAATGAAGCCCTGTCTCAAAAAACCGAAACCAAGGGGCTAAAAAGATGTCTCAGCAGTTAAAAGCATTGGCTGCTCTTACAGAGAACTTGGATTCGGTTCCCAGCACCCACATGGCAGCTAACAATTGTTTCTAACTCCAGTTCCAGAGAATCTGATGCCCTCTTCTGATTTCCGAGGGTATTATATGACACAGGTGCACTTTCAGGCATGCAGGAATAACACTCCATCACATAAAAATAAATAAATAAATTTCAATCAAGAAAAAATTTTTACTGAAACCAAAGCAAGAAATAGTAAATAAATAATAGCCAGTGCTAGTAACTAGGTAGGAATGTGCTGAAAGGGACTAGAAACATCTTTTTTTAATTCACAATTCTGCCCACATCTAAGACCTATTTATTTTAGAGGCAGTTGTCTCAGTATTTAGCCCATACTGGCTTCAAATTCTCAAGTGGTGGAATTACATGCCCATTATAGGCTTATTGTTTGTTTTGCTAGATCTATTGTGAAATAATTTACATTTACATTTACATTTACTCCTTCAGAAAGTGACTAAATTTCTGGCCAGAGCTTTCCAACTACCAATCCCAATGCCATTATCCAAAGTACAGCATGTAAGACAAAGAAGGCCAAGGAAGGGCGGGCCTTCAACACATGCTTTATCCTGTTTCTTGATCATTCCCCACATCTCCGTCCCCACGACATCTCCGTCCCCACGACCTGTTTCAAAAGTCAATTTAAAATTGTCACATAGGGGGCTGGAGAGACGGCTCAGCAGTTAAACTGCATGCTCTTGCAGAAGACCTGGGTTCAGTTCCCAGCACCCACAAGGCAGCTAACAATTGTTTGTTCCTCCAGTTCCGGGAATCTGACACCCTCTTCTGGTCTCTGAAGGCGCTGCATGACACAGGTGCACTGACATACATGCAGGCAAGATGGTATTCATTCACATAAAATTAAAATTATGCAATCAGGGTTGAAGAAATGGCTCAGCAGTTAAGAGCATCTGCTGTTTGCTGACGGAGGTTCGCCACCACCCACAAGACAACTCACAACTGTAACTCCAGTTCTAGGGGCTTCATCACCCTCTTCAGGCTTCCGTGGGCACCAGGCATGAACATGGTACACATACATAACACAGGTGAACACTCATGCACACATAAGGTAAAAATAAATAAATCTCTTTTTTTTTTAATGATCAAATCAGAAAGCCCAGTAACTCTTCCAAGTATCAATCTTCTGTACCCAGTATGTTTTCCTCACCTTCTGCTGACTGCAGTAAAGCACTGACAGGGCACCCAGGGTCATTTTTGCAGAAAGTGACTGCAAAAAGATTATGAAGGGTTCAGTAGGTGAAAGCTCTAATAAAGTGGCCAACAAGCTGCCACAATGCTGTCATTGTTCCTCACTGGCTCGCACATGCCAGCCCTGCCAAAACCTGGTGACAGGTTTCCAACTTAAAACAGCCCATTCTCACACTAACAATACCCTCGGGTTCTCCTACCCGACCTGCTTCAAGACACAGCCTTTGTCACTCCTCAAAGTCCCTTCAGAAGATTCCTTCCATGAAGACTCTTACTCACGGCCACCACTTCCACCCAGCTCATTAAAAAGGGATAGTAAAAATGCATGTTTGTGCTGCAAGCAGTCCACACAGCATTTCACACTAAGCATCTATTAAATCGACCAACAAAGCAACCAGACAGCCAGACCATGGATTACTGTCCCCATTTGTCACCCAAGCCCCTCCTGAGCAGAGTCCACACTGTGGTCATTTCTGCACCCTCAGCAACGCACACAGACAATGCTCAATAAACAAGGAAGTAAGAAGCGGATTTGGGGCGGGGGTGAAAGCCAACAATGTTCGAACTGCTTAGTGCATTGGAAACAAAATGAAGAAAACAAAAGTAAGTTAGACATGGAAGCAAATATATATTACAAATATGTACTTATCTGTAGCTGAATGGAACCAGACAAAAGGATTTATAGGGATTGATGAGATGGCTCAGCAGTAAAGGCACTTTCTTCGAAGTCCTATGACCTGAGTTCAATCCCTACAATTCACAAGGTAAAAGGAGAAAACTAACTCCTGCAAGTTGTCCTCTGACCTCCATAAACACTGTGGCATCTGCACACAGAAAGAAAAGAAAGAGACAGACGGAGAAACAGAGGCCTACATCAGGATGTGAATATACAGTCCTTCGAGGCTAAAACAAGCACAAGGATTCTGAAAATGAAGTATAAATGTTGTTTAATATTTTCATTTCAGTTAAGAAAAAAGCACGTATTATGGCTAGAGCCCACGGAGAAATTGAAATTTTTTTGTTTTGTGTGTGCATGCCTGTGTGTATACAAATGTGTGTACATGTATGGATATGGAGGCAGGAGGACAACCTATGATGTCTTTCACGGAAGGTTATCCACCTTCTTTGAAACAGGGTCTTTCATCTTCCTGGAGTTTATCATAAAGCTAGAACAGCTGACCAGCAAGCCTTGGGGAATTCTCCTGGAGGTACATGGTGCAGACGGACAAGCAGGCACACATGCATAGACAAAATAAAAATAAATTTTTAAAAACGCTTAAAAGAGGCTGAGGCAGGAAGATTGTGCTATTGCTGCCAGACTGGGCTACAAAGGAAGCTCCTCTCTTTTAATTTTATCTAAGATTTGGGGGGAGAAAGAAGGGGCTGTTTGGTTTGTTGTTGTGTTGTATTGTGGTTTTGTATTGTTCTGTTTGAGTCTCCCGGTGACCCAGCTGACCTGTAATTTGCTATGTAGACCAGGGTGGCCTCAATCTTACAAAGATCTGCCTCCCTCTGCCCCTTGAGTACTGGAATTAAAAGCATGTGCCCAGCACACCCAGTTTTAACAGGGAAATAAAGTCTTCCAGGTCAAAGTCCAATAAATGTCAACAATTACTAGGCAGGAGGGTCCTGTATCAAAATCTTCCTCCAAAATGGTCATCTGCTTAGAAGCTCAGTGCTGAACCAATGTGTTGGGTAGTGTAAGAGGGCCTTTATAACTACTGTTATATTTTACCTTTCCAGAGTTCTGACAACCAATCTCAGTTATTCCAATCAAGTGACTTTGGGGCCAGGTAGGGTGGTGCATACCTGCACTCTCAGCAGGTATTAGGAAGTAGAGGCAGGAGAATCAGCTCAAGTCAGCCCTCAGCTACATCACCACTTGGAGACAAGCCTCAGCTACACAAGACATCATGTGAAATACATACATACATATATACACACATAGATACATAAGCAAGCCAGCCACAGAAACAGAAAAACCAGGGTTCCATCCCAGAACTGTAGAACTCCAGTACTTCCACAGCAGCACTGTATCACCTCCTCCAAGACGAGCCTTTCTGTAGAGTTGTGATCCTCAGATTCTGAAGCGCTTGATCACCTGCTCCCAAAGTCTGCAATTTGCAGTAATCTCTGCCTAGAATACTAGAAGTTCACTGATGTCCTAGCCAAGCACAAGATAATCCTTCATTTGCAAGAGAACACTGACAAGTTTCCTTTCTCAGCCTTCTAACAGAAGTCACGACCTAGGGCAGAGCTACAGCCACCTCTGAGTCCAACAGTCAAAAAAAAAGAAACACAGGCAACCTTCGGTACTGTGCCTGGATGCACAGTATTCAGTACTAGCATCTCTCTAACCTACTGATAGTACAGGCTGACCACAGGCCTGATCAAGGCCACACTGCAAGTCTCACTGAACTTTCATTCCCCAAACATTCCTGAATCAAGTTCCTTTATCAGTTCTAGTCATCTGATCCAGTTCCCCAGAAAACACCCCTAGGACTCCAGAGGACTCCTTCTCTCCCCAGAGAGAGAGAGAGTCACACTATGGCAGAAAGTTCCCTGCACTTGGGGCCTCAGCTAAATACAAAGTGAGGTCCTAAGAAAACCGCCCACATCCAGCCTAGGCAGGAATATGCATGCCCAGAGCGTTGCTGCTCAGCAGCCCAAGAGCAGACAGTCCAAATGTCCATAAACTGTGAAAGGAAATTACTAGAATCCGTCTAATTTTTACTCCAGTTATCTACCCCTTTTACAAATACCTCCACTGAAATATATTTTTGAATATATTTTCCAAATTCAGTATTTGCAACTGATATAAGACCAGCATTCCCATTTTTTATAGCTATCAAGTCATTACCTGCTCGAAGAAGTAAGTGTGAGTACTACAGATCAAAATAAATTACCTTCTTACCCATATTTGGAACAAAAACATTATACAGTCCTAACAGTCATGAAAGTTATGCTATTTAATTGTATTTCAGGCCTGTAAGATGGTTCCGTTGGTAAAGGTGCTTGCAGCAAAGCATGATAACTTTAAGTTCAAGTCCCAAGAGCACAAGGTAGGAGAGAAATGACTCTCAAAAGTTCTCCTCTGGCTTTTACACGTATGCTATAGCATGCACCCACCCACATATATATATTCATACAAATACACACACATACAAAAGTAAATAAATGTAATATAAAATAATTACATTTCAATAAAGTTATGGAGCTTTCCCCTAAGAGAAGCAGAAGGAAGAGAGAGCAGGAACCCCAAACGGACATAACCTGATCTAGATGAATCTCAACTGTTCATTTCAAAAGCCAAATGCTGATGTTTCCAAGAAGTCTTCCCTGAATTCAGCTTAAGACTTCACAAACTGTCTCTTATGAACCTACAAAAAAAGCCAAGATCATCTCCAACTCATAGGTAAGGGTGCCAAGTCTATGCTGTACGTGGGAGTCCAGATGATACACACACAGAGCAGAATATGGAGTAGAACGTAAAATTAAAACAGGGAGGAGGCAATTATCAGAAAAATCTAAGAATTCTCCTTGTCTGATCAACAGTTACCAAATGTTAGTGGATTAGATCATAATCCAGGAGTAGTTGACACATGTCAAATCCTAGTCAAAGTACACACACCACTGTATGTAATTTAATCATCCTTCCTCATAAGCATGTGTCTTTAGGCAAGAGAAAAATGATGAGTACTAATTAGTACTGCTCTAGTCCCTCTGCCCATTCCCTCTGAGAGCTGGAGCTGGCAATGAAGTGGTTTAGCAGGAAACAGTGGACTCCTCCATCCAGCCAGTGCTTAGGACACAGTGCTTCTCTAACTGCAAACTGTTACAAATCCAGAGCATTCCCCCGATGAGAAAGTTCTATAACAATAGGTAGTGCTATCCTTGGGCACTGAAAATAAAACTTTCCTTTAAGGACTAAGCTCATAGGAGAAACAGGATTAAAAAATCTGAAACATAAAAACTATCAGGTGTGTTGGCGCATACCTTTAATCCCAGCACTCCGGAGGCAGTGGCAGGCAGATCTCAGTGGCCAGTCTGATCAAATAGTGAGGTCCAGGCCAGCTGTGGCTACCAGGAGACCCTTTATCAAAAACTAAAAAAGCAGTAATAACATCTCACAGTCCCCAATACCCCGACGACTATCACATACAGTTCTGGTTCAACTACATCAGTGCAAAGCAGTGTCAAGGGTAAAGCAGGGAAGCCTTGAAGAAGAGATGGAAGACCATTCCCGCTCCCTGAATTCCACTAGCTGAACCCAACCAAACACAAAGCCAGATGTCTGCTGCTATGCGTATAGGGTAAAATTCAGTGTGATTCTGGGGGCAAAGGAAATTGCTCAGCACATGGGATCAGAACCTATAGAGCATGATCTGGCAGCCGGTTATGAGGCTTACCTAAATGCATATTCGTAGTGGGTTTCATCAAATGCTAGTGAAGGGGGAAAAAAACAACTGATGCTCGTTCTTGGGACCCTTCTCACTGATCATGTCTCTAAATTAACTCAGGGTAATTCAGGATATAATGTAAAGCCCAAACTACTCTTTTCTGGGGCTGGAGGTTTGTAACTCAGTAAAACACTTGCCTAGCATGCTCAGGTTTCTGGATTTGATCTCAAGCACAACAACCAAAAACGTAAGTTTTTGTTTTTTCAGTTATCTGCCTCATTTCGTCACCAAACTCGATTCTATTTTTAATTTCTCTAGGATTTTTTGCATGTACATGTGCACACGTGTTTGCATCTGTGGGGTACTCGTGTATGCGGTACATGTGTACACGTGCTTCTCTAAGCACAAAGCTGATGTTAGAGTGTCTTCTCACACATGTTTGCATCTGTGGGGTACTCGTGTATGCGGTACATGTGTACATGTGCTTCTCAAAGCACAAAGTTGATGTCAGAGTGTCTTCTCACACATGTTTGCATCTGTGGGGTACTCGTGTATGCGGTACATGTGTACACGTGCTTCTCTAAGCACAAAGCTGACGTTAGAGTGTCTTCTCACACATGTTTGCATCTGTGGGGTACTCGTGTATTCAGGCACATGTGTACATGTGCTTCTCAAAGCACAAAGCTGACGTTAGAGTGTCTTCTCACATGTGTTTACATCTGTGGGGTACTCGTGTATGCGGTACATGTGTACATGTGCTTCTCTAAGCACAAAGCTGACGTTAGTGTGTCTTTTCAATCTACTCTCCACTTGATTTATCGAGGAAGAGTCTTGCTGAACCTGGATCCATGGACTCCAGCAGGCTGGTCTGGCTGGCCAGCTTACCCCAGGAGGTTCCCTGTCTCTGCTGAAACTACACGCAGCTGCCGTACCTGCCCAACTATTAGGTGGGTTCTAGAGATTCTAGGGCCCTCCTGCTATAGGACCAAGTGCTTTATCACTTAGCTATTCTCCAAGACTCCTTTGTTTTTGTTTTGTTTTGCTCTTGAGATAGGGTCTTTGTAGCTTGTCCAAGTGAGCCTCAATCTCCTGTATTCAAGCAATCCTCCTCCCTTGGCCTCCTGAGCAGCTGGGGGCTATACCCTAGTCCTAGAACAATGCCCAGTTTATCCTAATTCAATTCTTCTATTCTATCCACACTGTGTTATAAACTAAATTTTCCTCAAGTCCTCACTGAGGAACTCTCCTAGTAACCACACAAGCCATAATTATGGGAAACTTCCCACCATAAAATGCTCCAAAAACAACTTTTATGATAAAATCTTTGAAATACCAAATTGAAGAATCAACCCAATTAATCAAAACATTTCTCACCTTGTATACGGACAATAGAGATTTTTTGGAGAATTTTAGAGACAGGATGGATAATCAAGGTAACTTCAAATCTTTCATAGATCAGAACATTGGTATTGAGAGTCAAACAATGTTCTGAGTCTCTCAACCTACTAGTTTTAAGGCTGGTACTGGCATCTTCATCCCTGACATGGGTCCAGGGTTGTTGGACTTTATTATGCTCTCTTACATGCTGACCTAACACAAAGACACCTAACACTAAACACCTCTCCTTAAAGCAGTAAGAAATTTCGTCCTGTTCCCAACTGAGCACTGGCTTTTTCCTCAGATTTTAATCATCCCAAAAAGGAAAAGCACTAAAATAGTCTCAATGAAATGAGAGGAAGCTATTCTTCTCAGATTACTGGAACATGGGCTGTAATTACTTACAATTCACTGAGAGGAGCAGCCCTTGCCTGTAATTAGTATTAAACAGTTGATCTTGCTGACCAGAGGAAATTGTGGAGTAGTTCTCAGGAGTTCAGGGTCAGCCAGTGAGGTTTTGCTAAGGTTAAGCACAAAGGGAAAGTTTCAGGCCTTCATCAAGGCCATGAAGCCCAGCACGGTGTGTGCAAAAGATACTCAACAATAATTGGGGGAGATAAGATTACCAACATGAGTCCTTTGTAAGGTGTAGTAATGAGCTCTCTCCCACAGGGCCCCCAGGTCTAGAAACTGGAAAATAACCGGAGAGCTGCAATTAATCATGAAGAGAATGACTATCAACTTATGATGGATACTAATCAAATTTCCCAAAGAACCTTTCATGTCCTGAGCACACTATGAATCATGAATCTGTCAAAGATGTAGACTTTCCTCTGGTAGACTGATAACTGTAGTTTTCCATCCTACAAATACACCTTAGTACTCAACAAAGGTAACAGAGTTGTAATACAGGCCAATTACTACTTGCATTTGTATTAAATATTTTCATTTGTAAGCGCAAAGTCCTTACCCTTAGGTGAATGATTACTCCTCCCTGATTGGAGGATTCCTGTCCCATGCACTACTCTCCATGTAGGAGCCAGAAATTAGTGCCAGGTGAGTTAACAACAGGATAAATGCATTTGAGGAAAAACAAAATCAAATGTCCTAATAAGGGCTAGCATTCCAAATAGTCCCCAACAATCCCTGTCTAATGACCCTCATTCCTTTGTCTGGCCACCTCCCACAGGGAAGCAAGGCCAGCCTGTATTGTCTGCACAGTATTACAGGGTTATGGCACAGGACTTCCTAGCCAGTATCCATCCATCTTGCTTACTCCAACTGCTCACTCTAGGGAAACTCTAGTGGCCATGTTTCATTAACATGAAAGCAGTCTATGGAAATACCTGTGTGGAGAACCACTGAGGCCTATAGTCAACAGCCAGTGGCCACTTTCAAACAGTGACCAGAAGACATATCTGAAGGAAATCATTCTGTCCAGTCAGGCCTTCATGACTAACTGCAACCTGGTGAAAAGACCCAATTTTCTGACCCAAAGAAATGAAATTGGTTTAGACTCCCAGGTTTTGAAGTCATTTGTTACTTGACAATGGATGCACAAATACCTCAGGAAAAGAAAGTGCAGCATCTCCTGTTTGAATGATTTTTAACTTTGTACTTTCTAGTGGCTCAAGTGTCATACATCATTTCTTTGATTGACTCTTCCCAAGAAGCCATTACCATTTATATCAGCCATCTGAATCAATAGATGCTGCAAGTCATCCCCCAAAATCTACTTCTAACAGTTCAATCAATATCCTGATACTAATAAAAATTTGTATAATTTGGCAGGGTGTACTAGACCGAATTTTTGTAACCCACCCCTTTCTACTTTGAAATTTCAGTCCTGCTGAGTATGGCACATAGGACTGTAATCCCAACACTTTCTATCCTGGTTAGGCAGAATAGAAAGAGAAAATTAAGGAGACACAGGCAAAGCCTAGGTAAAGACTCACTGGCCAAGAGTCAAGAATCCTGATCCAACCAACAAAATTTGCTGTGAAGACTAGCTTTATACATACTATATTCATTTTCATAGAGATGTCAAAGAAGAATGTGAATGTAGCAATAAACTATTGTGCTTAAGGCCAATGTATATGTGACCTCTAAATTTAAGCTTACCTATTCCTCATCTGTAAACCAGTAATTTTCCAAGAACCCAATGAATAAGACTGGAAATGTTTACAGTCAAAACATGTCTCTTAATTTCCTTGTGCTCCATCTATAAGAAGTCTTTTGACCCTTTTGACTTATAGTTTTTATCTAATCAACTTTAGTTCTGTTCCATACAATTCTACAATTTCACAGATCTTTAAAAGAAAAAGTTCTTGAGAGACCCTCTAAACAAGACAGGTCTGAAATCTCAGCTACCTGGAGGGCTGAGGCAGGTGGTTTCCAAGTTTGATGTCCACCTGGGCTTCTGATCGAGTTTAAGGCCAACTTGAGTAACTTAATAAACCCCTATCTCAAAAACCTAAGGCACAGCTCTCTTAGAGAAACTCAGAGTCTCGGGTATATTGTCTTCTGAGCACCTCTTTCTCCTAATGCTCAAGCGTGCTCAAGGCTTCATTTAAAAAAAAAAAGAAAGAAAGAAAAACACAAAAGGGGAGAGTTGAGGATTTAACTCGGTGGTAATGCATTTGCCTACCATTGTGTAGGGACTGTCTTTAATCCCCAATACCACCATCCCTCAAAAATTAAAAAAAAAAAAAATCTTTCAACAATGTTACTTCAGAAGAATGTGTGAGTGGCTATTGTTAAAGTACTGAAATGCAACTCTCGTAACAGCCGGTATCCACCCTGAAGTGTGCTCTGCCCTTGCACCTTGCTGTCTCCCTTGACACCTCTTTACAACTGTTTCACCCTTGTTTGCCTCACTTTGCCTTGTTTTCCCAAACAGGGTCTCGGGTAGCTTAGGCTGGCTTTGAACTCCCTATATAGCCAAGGAGGACCTGGACCTGCTCTCTACTACTTGTACCTTGCAAGTGTTGAAATTACAGACAGGTGACACCATACCCAGCATTACACGCTTTCAATAAATTTCAACTTGCTTCATACTGACTCATCCTGAAATTTTCTGTGGTGCAGTCAAAAATCCCAGCTTCATGTACCTGATAGGTCTCTAAGAACTCCTAAGACTGCCTAATATAGCAACAGGCAGCCGCATCTCTATTTCCACTGACAAGGAGGCTAAGGGAGAAGGATCACTTGTGAAACTAGTCTGAGCTACAGAGCAGAAACCCTGTCTCATGGAAGTAAGGAAATCCTAGTCTCCAATGGGATGCTCATAGGAGACAAAGCCTTTGGGATGAAACTAAGTCATGAAATTGGCACCTTCATGTCTGGGCTGAATACCTTTCTAAAGGACCCCAGGGAGCCTCTAGCTATCTTTCCACCATGTGGTAATGTAAGAAGTCAGCTGAAAACCTGGAAGAAGGTCCTTACTAGAACCAGAGCACGCTGCTAGCACTAATGGTAAACTTCCAGCTCCCAGAACATGACAAAGCTGGTTACTGAAGTTACCCAGCAAATTGTCATTGCTATGGCAATCTGAACCAAGACAAGACTATGAAACATTAACCGTGTGCTCACAAGCAGTCCTAATAAGAACTTTTCAGTCAAATTCCTGTCTTTTAATACCTCCCCCTCCTTCCCTTTAGTTCCCACACTCTATCAACCACATGTAACAAGCAACAAGAAACCAACACAACTGCTAAATCAAAAAGACACGAGGAGCAACATGTAAATCGGCAAACACTCCATTTACGATAAATGCCTTGTCACCATCAACTATTTATTGTTAATTTTTACAGTTTCCTCAGAAAAATCAACTTAAAGGAGAATGAAAACAGGGCAATGGCTGTTTACAGAGGACAACAGAAGCTTTAAGAGCAGTCTTGGGGTTCTTGCCACCACATCCCTTACATTCTTTCACACTAAGTCAGGCCCTGTGTACCTGTGTGGGAAAGAAAAAAAAAACGCTTTAATTTTAATTACCTACATGTCCAGTCATGGAAAATGCATAGGTTAGCAGCCTAGACAATCATCGTGCAATGTTTGCACAACCAACCTCCACTTCCTTCACCTAACATCCTCACCTGGCTCACACATTTTGAATATTAGCAGGAATACAAACAAAATTAATAAAGTGAAATATCAAGAGCAGAGCAAGCCAGGTGTGGTTCTGTGAGATTGAGTCCCATCTATATACCAAGTTTTAGGTCTGCTTGGGCTACACACAGGGAGACCCTGTCTCAAAAAAAGTTAATTAATGAAAAAAAGAAAAACAACAAATAGGTATTCTGATACAATGGAAACCATATTTAAGATAAGGAATTTAACTGCACACTACACTCTTGCTGAAGGCTGATATACCAATCATCTACATGGCTTACAAAAGCACTAATTTGGTCTAAAGATAAAGTTACCCTTCATATCCATTACGTTGTAACCCAACCAGGTAATGTTGACCCTTCAACCCCTGTAAATGTAATAGGAAGCAATTGACAGATTAACTAGTAATATCTCCTCCAGCTCCATTTGTGGCAAATGAACACAACACAGGAAGCACTGGCTAAGCCAAGGTTTTTCCACCTCTTATGTTGAGAAGCTACACAAAACTTCTTCCTTAAGGAAGAGGGCAAAAGCTTTCAAAACCCCTTAAAGGATACTGCCTAGACTACTGTCCCTTTCCCAAGTCTATCTTTTAATGAGGAAAATTAAGGTGCATTTCACTGACAGTTACAACTTGAACCAAACTGTCAAATGACCAGATTAAATCATAAGGAGATATCATTTTACAGTTTTTATTTCCTTACCAAAATGAACGTTTTGTATAAACCAGAGGTAGATAAAATTCTGACATTCAAAACTCAGGAGAAAACCAGGCCTGGTGTTGCAGGGGCCTTTAATCCCAGCATGCAGAAGGTAGAGGTAGGTGGACCAATTTGAGTTCTAGCCCAGCCTGGTCTACATGGTGAGTTCTAAGCCACTTGGGGATACAGGGAAAACCTGTCTCAACCAAACCCTCAGGAGAAAAAAATCGTAATTCTTCAAAAGCCTCTCTTTCACATTCCCCCCAAAATAAAAGATTCATAAAATATTCTGCTCTTACAGTCCCTCTTCTAAGATTATTAGCCTGGTCCCTTCTCATCCACTCTCTGGTCACCCAGCCTCAACCTTCAGACAGAGCCAGAAAGTGTCAGTACCTAGGGTGTGTGAAATTCTATCAATAAAGATTCCATTTCCTTATTCACTGCTTAAAATGCAATCTTTCAAAATGAAATAAAAATGATCATATTCAAATAACCTAGATCTTAAGAGGAGAAATACAAAACACATAGTCACAAGTTTCTTTCTTTAAATAGTAGAAACTCTACAAGTATTTTGCCCATTTCCGGATTTTTTTTTTTTTTTTTAAATGTGGGAATGATTAAATCCAGGACCTTGGTATGTGCTAGGCAAGCAATCTTACCACTGTGCTATATTCCCGGGCCTTTTTCTTTCTTCTTCTTTTTTTTTTTTTTTTGAGACAGGGTCTTACTACATGGCTGCCCTGGAACTCCCTATGTAGAACAGACCAGTGGAGAATTTGGAGTAACCCTTTTGCCTCAGTCTCCTAACTGCTGGGCTGACAAGCATATGCCTAGAAATGATATTTTTTAAAAAGTCAACTAGCAAACAGGGACCAGCATAAGATGAAAAGCTAAAAAAGGTAGTTTGGGGCTAGTGAGATGACAACTGGTAAGAATGGTTGCCACCAGGCCTGACGACCTGTGTTCAATCTCCAGCACTCACAAGGAGGAGAGTTCTCTGAGCTCCACATGTGCTCTATGGTGAAGATAGACACAGGCACACAAATGTTTTCTAAAAGCATTTAAGAGGATGGAGGTTCTACAAGTTTTAGTTATTGAGCTTAAAAAAGAGAGGGTAAGAGGTACCTATATCATTACCTTTAAGTCTATGAAACCATACATATGAAAGATGATTACCAGATATTCTCCGGTCACCTCTGAGTACTGAAGTAAGAAACTGAATTTCAGCAAAGGGGTTCTGTAAGCCCACCTTACAGTACTCTAGGAAGTCTCAAACTTCAACACATACACGAATCACTTGTGAAGTTCTGTTAATAGGTAGGTTTATTCAGTAGATAAAGGGCAAGAACAGAGAATCCATATTTCTAGTAAGTGGCCTGGTGATGCTGATGTTCCTTATCCTGGAACCACATCTGCAAAGCAACAGATCTCAGAGCTGAGTGATAGTATATCTAGGGCATCAATTCTGGTACCAGGGTCAGCACAGGCCTGTGTGAACTACCCACATCTGCACTGATAAGGAAACTAGTCCAAAGAAGGCAGATGCTATAAACCAACCTCAATCACAAAGGTCAATCACAAACAACACTGAGACATGAGTGACACATGCCAGAGAACAAAAGCTCTTTGAACCAGGTGTAGTCAGCTTCCTGGAGCCCTGAGGTGAGGTTTTCACACAGGTGAAAGGAAGGAAGCAAGAAGAAATGATCTCATACACCTGGAAGACATAAGAGACGACTTCACACGCCCTCTTTTACAAATCACCAGTGTTCATGGGGATCAAAATTTTCCAAGTAAGTTCTCTGATCCAGAAGTTATTGCTTAAGAACTTTATCAACTAAAATATGGAACATTTCCAGACCAAGTCATTAACATAGACACTGGCCCCATTAAATGTGATAATCCACTTTTATTTTCCAGTGTCATTCTTGATTTGTCTTCAGCAGTCACATTTATACTCAAAGATCAGGAGCGCAAAAGTCAAGACTGAAAACACAGAAGAAAGAGGATAGCCTCCCACACTTAACAAGCAAAATAAAACCATTGCTGGAGGGCTGGGGCTACAGTTCAGCAGGTAGAGGGTTTGCCTAGCATGCATGAGACCCTGGGCTCACCCCCCAGCACCACACAAACTAGATGTGATGTGATGGCACACTCCTGCAATGCCAGCACTCCAGAGGTAGAGACATGAAGATTAGAAGTTCAAGGTCATTCACAGTTACATAGTGAGTTCCAGGCCAACCTGGACTACATGAAACCCTGCCTTTAAAAACAAAAAAACAAAAAACCCTAACAACCATGACTAAGAGCACTTTAAACCAGGGCGCATTTCCCGTAAAGCTACAGCTCTACCAAGATTGATATTTATCTTCAAGTGTCTAGATGCTATACTATTCAAATATCTATTACCACACTTAATCCAGAATCAGCAAAGTGTATATTCAGCAAGTAGAACAGGCAAGTACACTGCTTCTATTTAGGAGAAATAGACCATGACCTAACCTAACTGTGTGTTAATTTTTATATATGTATCTACACATTTTTCCTGAAATAAAGATCCACTGTTTTCCTAAGTCTCATAGGCATCCCTGATCCTAATAAGGTTCAATTTGAATCTAAGCTATGCCTTTTCTTCTGAGGTACAGTGCTAGATAGCTTCAGTTGTCAACTTGACACACTTGGGAAAAAGGAACCTCAATTGAGAACCCTACAGGATTGCCTGAGTGTCTATAAGGCTTTTTCTTGATTGTTGAGCAAAACAGGATGACCCAGCCTATCATGTGAGGCATCACCCCTGGGCAAGTGGTACCTGGATTGTGTAAGAATGTAGGCTGAGCACAGGCCAGAGAAGCAAGCCAGTAAAATAATGTTCCTTCGTGGTATTTGTTTTACCTCCTGCCTCCAGGTTCCTGCCCTGAGTTCCTGCCTGACTTCCCTCAAAGATGGACTGTGCCTTGGAAATGTAAGATGAAATAAACCCTTTCCTACCAAAAATAAATGCTTCTAGCCAACGTGTTTTGTCACAGCAATAGAAAACAAACTAAAACAGCTACCAACTTCCTAGTTCTTCCCTTCTTTGGATCAACACGCCACTTGTCTATTTCCCACAGCTGTTCAATGATGACAGCAGCAGATGTCATTAGACTTTTTGAGACAGAACTCATGCAGAGCAGGCTGGCCTCAAACAGGACATATAACCAAGGGTGAACTTGAACTCCTGATCCTCTCACTACTAGGATTACAAGCATGCACTATCATACCCTGTTTATGTGGTGCCAGAATGGAATCCAGAGCTTCACGCATACAAGGTAAGCACGTGAACTGACGTACATCCCTAGTCTTGGATTAGGCTTCCCAACTCTGCCTTGATCCACTACAAATGATGCTAAGACCCCTTCCAGATAATGTTTCTAAAGCTAAGTGTAATCACATCTTGTCATTTCCATAATCAAGCTACATGTCAGCCCCACACCATAAGGCTGTGCCTTTCTCTAGATGTCTTTCCTAAAGCTGTTCCTGCCCCGCTTCAATTCCAAGTCACTGAATTCACTTTCTACTCTCAATCCAAGAGTCTAGTCTTTTGTTTCTTTTCTAATTCCTTGTCACACTCTGCTCCTGGAAACCATATACCATCTCTGGGCTCCCATTCAATAGCTACTTCTATTACCACCAGGTGAGGTAGAGTATACCTTTAATCCCAGCACTTGGGAGGCAGAGGCAGGTGGATGGATTTCTGTAAGATCAAAGTTAGCCTGGTCTACACAGCAAGTTCCAGATCAAATGGGGATACAGAGAGACACTGTCTCAAAAAAAAAAAAAAAAAAAAAAAAAAAAAACTATTCCTATTATCAAATTTACTACCCAAGCACCCTGTCTTTTCCTCCATGTATATTCCAATACAGGGCTCAGCACACCATACTCATCCAGTAAATCCTGACTGAATAAATCACATGCATCACACATTACATGTATAAATCATGTAACAGGCCCATACAGGCAAACAGTACCATAAGTAGCCTGAGAAGTCTTAAATACTTTTCATCTTGCATCTTAATGTAATGAATCCTCCCATAATAAAGATGTGACTTGGAGTTTACAGAAAAAAAAAATTCAAAATGGGAAGAAAAGGACAAGAACAGGTTCTCTAAAGAATCTATAAAAATAAACCTTCTCACTATGGAAAAAAACTCTGAACCCTAGGCATTAAAACAGTAAACAATCCAATAAAAAACTCTGAGGGGACAGAGAGATGGCTTGATGGTTAAGAGCTCCTATTGATCTTCCAGAGGACTCCAGTTAGCTACCACAGGAGACAAGAACCACTGCCTATAGCTCCAGCTCCCAGGGATCCAGAACCTTCTTTCTGGCTTTCATGTGTGCACACACGTGGAATACACACACACATAAATAAAAATAAATCTTGAAGAAAAAAAAAACTTTCTTGAATAAAGTGAGCTTCACTTCAGACAATAAGCAGAAACATCACTGAGGAAACTCATTTACTAAGATCAAAGTCACACCAGGCTAATTCCAAGATGTGGGTTAGTCTCTGGTTTGACAACTTACCATTTTTCCAGGAAAAGAGCCCACCACATCTCTAAATAATTTAATTTATTGGAAATACTAGTTATGGAATTGCCTCAGAAATTCTGCCAATTTGTTCTTGCTGCACTAGATTGGCTTAAGATACATTTTATGGTTTGTGAATGTTTTGATTTAAAAGCCTGGCTCTCTAGCTAACATCAGGACACTAAGCAAGGAAGACTAAAGGCAAGACTGCCAACTTTTCATTTAGCCTCTTACATCATCTATTTGATATACCATGCATGTGGGGCTATTTTTAAAGGCACATAAAATATATGCATATAACCTGAGACATAGTTTAGCAGGAAATCAACAGACTAATATATGAAATCCTAGGTTTAATACTGTTCACACAAAAATAATTCACTGTAAAACTTAATGTCTATAGCTTTGGCACAAATTCCTAAAAGAAGTGAAGTTTTCATTGGAAGTGATGAAACATGCTCTGAATTCCCAATTCTCACCCACTCTGACCTTCTTTGTAAACATTTCTTCATAAATGATACATCTATGGGGAAGAGATGTTCAAATCGGGCAGTGATATCAAAAGATCCTCAGGCAACTACCTCAGACCATCTCATTAATGCAATCAGGCAAATAAGAACCCAGTGTTCTGAATTCCAGTGTAAACAACAGCGAGAACAACCAAATCCAAGCATAGTGGCTTAAATCTCTACTCCATAACTGAAGCAGGAAACCAGTTGGGATACCAATTCTGGGATACAGAGTAAATGTCAGGCAAGCCTGGGCTACAGAGTGAGACCGTGTCTCAAAAAACAAAACAACAATAAAAATAGCTACCTAACAATAAGTACTAGTTAGGAGTCAAATCTAATTCTCCTAGTGCCCACTTTGTTTTTCTTACCACTTTGATCTGCCCCTTTAAGCTATATTTAGCATCAACATAAAGAAAGGATCAGATACTTACCCACTCTGCTATAGCAAGCATCCTGGGAGTCCAGAAAGATGCAACTAGTAAAATCTCTATGCAAACACTCAAAAATTCTAATTAAAGATAGAAAAAAGATGTTGTGCACATGCATCCAACAAACAAAAATCATACTAGAAAAACACATACCAAATACTAACACAGTTTATCTCCATGCAGCAGAACCACAAATGTTTATATCTTCTGTTTCTGTTCTGCACTTTATGTTCTCGCTGATACCTTCACAGAAACAAGGATGAAAACAACTATTCCTCATTCCATATTGTCTTTAGAACAATTTCCCCCACCAAAGCTCTTCGAAGGATTTATCCCCTATCAATGCTTTCAAATGGCAAGAATGATAATCTGATTTGCAGATGGTGAAGTGAAAATGCAAGGGGATTAGAACAAAGCGAGCTGAAGCCCCTGGACATAAGTCTTCCTGGCCTTCATTGGCTTAACAGAAATCTGCAAACATCAAGCCAGGAGGTCTATGGTACCACACCTAGAACAATAAACCCCTTTCCATGTGAAGCTGTTTCGCTATTTAAATCAAGAAGATCAGATGTAGATAGAAACAGACACAATGAACCAGGGTAACTACAAAGTTATCATTAAAATTAAAATCAAATACACACATACATGTTTCTATGTATACATAGTATACAGATATATGAGACAACTGAAAGCCCAGAGATTACCCACAAAAAAAAAACTAAAATACACACCCCAAAAGGCTGCACTATGAGTTTAATTTTCCATTCTTATCTTAGTGGAAGCACTCCAATAAGTAAAAATTAAGATGAAGATATCAAGCTAAATTTCCAACAAAACTTGCAAAAATTTGTTAATATCAATACCCAGATTCTCAACATTGATGCTAAAGAGTGTTTCAAAACTTCCTTTAATAATGTAGTATTCTTCAGATCAATGTTTTTCTAAGGGAAAATGAGGCTATAAGGTGAAATATATGAGCATGCCTGCTATAATTTAGTCTCCTCTCAACATCCCCATGTGTCTTAAGTCTCCACCGTTTTCTTCTGCAATCAAAAAATTTTAAAGGCAAATGTTTTCAATCTTAGCTTAACCACAAAGCACTAGTGACTACAAGTCACTATGAGACCCAAGGCGAAGTCTTAAGAACAAATCTAAAGGCTAAAAATTTCTTCATCCTGGGCTTCAATGTGGTGTCTGTGAACAGGATGCTTCAATTCACTGTGCTACCAATTGCAGGAATTAAGTATGTGGTTTATCTTTCCATCTAAAATAAGACCCAGGGCCAGCTAGATGGCTCAGTGGGTAAAGGTACACTATTATCAAGTCTAAAGATCGGCCCCAGACAACCATGGCACATGAACAATCATATATATATATGATAATAATAATAATAAGCCTTCTTAAAAGTATAAAATGGACATTTTGAAAGGCTAGAATGGCACAGAAAACACAGCATTGCGTACTTGTCTAGCAAACACAAGAACTGTTGCCTCTAACTTTTTTGCCCTCTCTCCTCCTTTGGAGTTACATAACATGTATCTTAACACATACTGCAATCAGTTACTCTCAAAAAGTAATGCTAATTCTTTCAGAACAGGACATCAGTATTTGCTTTTGAGAAGACAGTGTACAGATCATTTGTTAACAGTACAAAAATGACTGCGTCTCAGAAATGAGGAAGTAATTGTTCTCATTCATTTGGCTATGAACATCTCATTAATCTTACTATGAACCAGTTAAATCTGAAAAGCAACATGCTGCCTGTTGCTTTCAGAAGTCTCTACTGTGCTTTAGTTGCATTGGATTGGTCTTTTCTGACAGGAAATGAGACATTAATACAACAATGACATTCCCTTTCAATAATCAGAACTTGGACGCTTACAACCTGCAAGTGTATGACTGTGACCTTCTTTTCCAAGCTCATCCATTAGAATCCATCCATACTCTCACATGGTATCTTTAGAGACAGCAGTAGAACCAAGGAGCATATGCAGGAGTCAGAGGGATTAACCCAGTCCCACTCTACTGTTTTCTAAAGTGCACCATTAAAATGATAGAGGACTATTCTCAGAAATTCATAAAAAGCATTCACTCTACGAAAGCCCTTCAAAAATGGTAGATTATGAACCCAACTCCTCTAGAAGTAAATTCCCTTCTGTATAAATAAATAAGGATAATAAGGAAAGAATATACAAAATCTTTCTTCCAAGTTTACTTTATAAATAGTGATAGGAGTAGTTAGGTACTAAGCATCTCTCCCAGAGATAGACTGCTTTAAAAGGGGGAGGGGGCACACTTATTTCCTGAAACCTGATTCCCTAAGTCCCCTGAATTGTTTTTGTTACATAAAAAAGATGCCTTCTTAAGTCTTCAGAATTAAGAAATTCAGTGGCAAACAAAATCATACACAGCACACTGGTTAAGAACAGGAGGTGAGGAGTGTAAATTCAAATCCTGAGTGTGTCATTTTAATAGCTGGGTGACTTTGCACAAGTTGCTCAACCTCTTTGTACCTCAGTTTCCACTTCAGTAAAATAGAATTGGAATATCCACCTCTTTGGGTTATTACTAAGATTAAATGCACAGATATACTAATCCCAGTTCAAGGATAAGACTCGAGAACTATTATCTGCTATTTTATGGTGTTTTCTACTAACACTTCCAAAGTAAACCTGTCTTTTTAAAGTGAAAGGCAACTAATTTTTTTTACATTTCAAAATTTTACCACAGAAAATATACCTTAAGGTCCTGGATTGAGAACTCACTGTGAATACAATTTTAGCAACAAGGAGGCATTAAAAATTCATTAATAATTCATTAATATGTGACCACAGTCTGAACCGAATTAAGGGATGTACTCCACTAACACTGATGACACTGGGGGAAAGCTAAAGGTCATTACTTAAGCTGAAACCAGGCATGCCCAGGAGTCAACAATTATATTTCTAAATATATAACCTTAGGAAACTGACACATGTACATCAAGTCAAATAGACAAGTATTTTCATGGAAGTATAAGAAGCAAATAATTTCAAATGTCCATCAACGAAATGTACAAATTGTTCCTTCTGCTTGATTCATATGCAGTAGCTATGATCTATAGCTACCATATACACTGACTTATTAACAGTGGACCAATGCCCTGAGGCAAATATACTATTGGGTACACAGAATCTCTGATCATAGCATTTCTGTCAACTGACCAACATGTAATCAGTACATAAGTCTATCTTGTGTTTGTTTATAGACTTTACTTAGCCTATAGTAGATTCATGAACACTAAACTCAACAGTACCATAACTCCCCACACATTATCTTCTTAGGTACATCACAGCCTGGCTTCACATAGGCACCTTAACATGATGCTTGGAAACCATGTTAAAAAATAGTATGAAGGCCAAGCATGAAGGCATACACCTCAAAGGCATGATGTCAGCCTGGTCTACATAGCGCATTCCAGATCATCCAGGGCTACATAGTGAGACCCTCTCTCAAAAAACAAAACAACAAAAAAAGTAGTATTGGACCAATGAGATGCATCGTTCAACAGACATCAATGCTTGCTGCCAAGTCTAACAACCTGAGTTCTATCTCCAAAACCCACACCACCGAACAAGAAAATCCACTTCCATTCAAGACCCTCTTCTGCCCTCCACAGACACTGAATGACACATGTGCACTTACACACATGCAGGCATTACACTCATACATATAAAATAAAAATAAATAAGTAAAAATTTAAAATATAATAAAGCAATATGATTACAAGGCATGAACATAATAAAAATCACAGTGAAAAGTGAAGATTGCATGTCTAAAATATGCAGACTAAAACACGCAGGCTAAGAGTCATATGTGTTCAACCCATATGACTCTAACATCTAACTACTATGGAGTCCATGAACATACAACTATTGATTTCAGGTAATAAACAGGCAAATTTGGCTAGAGAGGTAGTTCAGATGCTCAGAGTGCATACTGATTTTGCAGAGGACTTGAGTTTGGCTCCCAGCACCCACATCTGGAACCACAGAACTGCCTGTAACTCCAGCTCCAGAGGATTAGACACCCTCTTCTGGACTCCACAGGTACCTGCACTCACATGTGCACAGACCTGCATGCAGACATACACATATACATATAAATAAAAAATAAAAACAAATATTTTTTTAAAACAGGCAAATTCACAAATCCAGAATCCCCAAATAATGAGGATTTACTCATTCTGTTGCATGGTATTGACCTGAGGCTACATTCATCTGCATGAATACTTCTCAGCTGTGTAAGAATTCTAAACTACACATGGATGATGCTATCTCATTTCGATAAATTCAGAAACTAAGTTATTTTGACATATGTGCCAAGGAGTGACATGTGGCAACTCTGCATAGTTTACTTTCAAAAAGAGAGGAAGGAAATGGGGCTGGAGAGCCCGCCTGACCTATGCTAATTTCCTTCAGCATCTGGGTATTTTGTCCTACTATTCTGTCCTGTTGTCAATACTTTATTCAACACATTCCCACTGGCTCTGTGTGGTGGTGCATGCCTGTAATCTCAGCATTTATGAAGACCAGAGGATCAGAAGTTCAAGGTCATCCTACGCTACAAGATGGACACCTTGAGAACAGCCTATGTGAGACCCTGCCTCAAAAAATTTTTAATATTTTATTTATTACTTTTTATTTTATGTGTATGAGTGTATTGCTTGTACATATGCAAGTGCACCCGTGTCATGCAATGTCTCAGAGATCAAAAGATAGCATCAGATCCCCTGGAACTGGAGCTATAAACAGTTGTTAACCACCATGTGGGTGCTGGGAATCAAACCTAGGTCCTTGGGAATCAAACCCAGGTCCTCTGCAAGAGCAGCTCTTAACTAATGAGCCATGTCTGAAGTCCCCTTAAAATAAGTTTGGGTTTTTTTTTTTTTGTTTTTTTTTTTTCATTAAAACCAATCTGTCCATCAGAACTACTTCAGGGAAGGCATATACCGTAGAGTACACATGGGCAGCGCTTACAGAATTAAGGTGCAGAAAAGGAGATTTCCTCATAAAACTACAGCCCACATACAAGAGTGTGACAGGCTGTGATTATTACAAGACTCTGTCATACAGACAGATGAAAGGGGGAGAGACAAAGGGTTGGATTTTTCCTGTGTATACGTACCCTTCATTGCAGCAGCTTTGAAGCTGATGGCAGCTTCTTCCCCAAAGGGCAACACACAGCACAGGGCAGAGTGGTGGGAAGTAAGCCGAGTCACCAAGCACAAGAACTATCTAAACCTGAGGAGATTATTCCTAAAATGTAGAAAGTCAGGAAGGAAAGCTCTTGAACACAAACCAGTGACAAGATCATTGCTATTGCACAGACATGGGGAGAGCACATCAGGGCTAGTCTCACGGCTCGGATGCAGGGTTTTCTTAGGGCAATGGAAAAAATCACCATGTAGCTCCCAAAGCTGTTTCTACTCAAGAAAAAAACAAATGTTTGTGATGCTGCAGTATTTCATTTATAATCCTCCTTTGTTCACTCTTGGCAGTTACCCTCCTGAGCACTAGAGTAAAGTCTAGCACCTCGCCAAAAATACCAGCATTGTGACTGACGCGTGATTCAAAAAAGCTGTCAAAATGAACACTCCAAAAGGAATGAGTTGCAGGCTGGGCCTGGCATGCTGATATTTTTGTAGCATATTATAATCCTTTTCATCTGGACCTTCTTAGCATTGGTTTATTGTGTCCTTTCATGTAATTTAAGCTGAGTAATAACAACAGCAAGAGCACAAGGAGCTTGACAGAATGGGCTCATACCCTCATTAGAAAAAAACAGAAATTACGGTTGACATGGAAATAAGGCACACACTCTGAGACACACAAAATAAACACATGCATGTACAGATAGAGTGGGTGGGGGCACGCGCTTTAGCCCACGCAACTACAAGAACCCTCAAGAGTACGAAAACAAAGCTGCTATCTCACAGTATTCTGAGGGTGCTATCAAACATTCCCTTATCTCACTAACTTAAAAAAGAAGATTGCCACCATAAAATTTAGAGCAGAAATGATATTTATCAGGCAGGGGAAAAAAGGACTAACTTTTATAACCAAAAAAGAAGAATCCATCTTCAGAAACTAGACTTTCATTTCTGGGTGCTGATAGTACTTTCATTTTATTTGGAACTAGTCTTTGTTTCATAAGCTTAGCTCTATCTGATTTGGCAAAACTAATGATGTAGCCAAACAGATTACTAAAGAAACATTCTGGAAAAAAAAATATGACAAGAAGTGATGACGGCAATGCAACTGTCAGGTTTCCTTCTTTGCTTCCTTTAAATCCAGTGGTGCTGTATTCTTGATCTTAAAACCACGCAGATCTTAACTGAATACTCTTACTCAGAAGACCATGTATGCACACAAGTTACACAATTTTTTGTCACTACTGGAATTCAGATTAAAAAAAAGTCCAAATTACTCCATCCACTTCAAGAATGGAGTTGGAGCCAAACAACCTCAGCAGCAGTTTCTTCCAGGCTCAGATGGCCATGCCTTGAGTGTTTTCTCCTGAGAACTGGTTGCTTAACGGTGACAGCGCAAACAGTATGGTGGCTCACTGCTCCAGTTACAGAAACACTAACACTTCCATTAAGCCTGACATGGGACAGACAATGAAATATCCAGCATTCTTTCTAACACAAAAGATACACAGTCAATATAAAGTATCCAAATAAATGCTACATACATGGACCACACCTTTAGAAATATTCACACAGCAGAGTGGGCAAGTAAATGAACCCTTAACACAAGAATAGCAAGCACAATACCATCCATCCACTGCTGAGCATTCTGGGACCTTCTTTGCACATACATGTGGGGGATAGGGGGAGGGGGAAGTTCACAAATCCCAAGCTAGCCTCAATCTACTAGCCAAGGATAACCTTGAACTTCTGAACTTCCTGCCTTCATGCCTCCACTTCCCAAGTGCTGAGATCACAGGCATACACCACCATGCCAAGTTTACGAAGTTTCAGGTATCACACCCATGCTGGTGCAAGCTAAGCAAGCACTCTACCACCTGAACTACATCCCAAGTCCTAAAGAAGCTTTTTTATGAGCTAAGTTCAAAGGTCTTCTTTGAGGAATGAAGAGATGGCTCAACAGTTAAGAGCACTGGCTACTCTTGCAGGAGGATCCAGGTTCAAATTCTAGCACCTACATGGCAGCTAAAAACTGTCTGCAACTCCAGTTCCAGAGAATCCAACACCCTCTTCTGACCTCCATGGGCACTGCACAACATTGGTACACTTACATACATGCAGGCATTACACTCATACACATAGAATAAAAAAGAAAAAAAAAGGTCTTCTTTTGAAAGTCAATGCCAATTCAAAATTCTTACAAATAACCTCTGTAAACTACAATATAAGCTTTCTAGCAAAGTCAGTGTGGCCTTTTACACAGCTTCTGACATTTGAAACCTGCAGGAGCAAGGCCCCCAGTCTACTATAATCTAGGGTCCAAGCCCTCCCTCACAAGAAAGGCTGTCCCTAGTATAAGCATTTTTGTACCAAATTCTTTCAAGTGTTTGCACAGACACAGACATAGGCACATACCCAGATCTTTAAATACTGGAGCAGAGAACAAAATCCACTTTCTCTATAGATTGTGTATTGTGCTCAAATCAGTACTGTACATTTACCAGCTTGACCTAAAACATTATAAAACTTTAACCTTCACGTCCTTCTATAGTATGTGACACTCAGAGCATATATGCATGAATAAACCAATAGGATTACCTGGGATGTAGTTTTTTTATCTTAAGTTTCTATTGGGATGGGTGTGCACACGCCATGTATCTGTGAGAAGTCAGAAAGGGTGTCAGATCCCCTGGAGCTAAAGTTACACACAGTTGTGAGCTGTCTAATATGGGTGCTGGGAACAGAACTTGGGTCCTCTGGAAGAGCAGCACATACTCCCAAACTGCTGAGCCAGCCCCAGGATTTGCTTTTTAAAAATATGCAATCCTCTCCAGCCCTAGGATTTGCTTTTTAAAAATATGCAATCCTCAGCACAAGGCCTCCTAATACAAGATAATAAGAGTTGTTTTCCTCACAAGGAAATCCATGGGTTATCAGTGGGGGACTGAGAAAAAGGCTTGCTCCACAGCCTGCACGCTATTAACAACACAGCCATTTTACTAGGGATATTTACAGAAACAAAGGTTCAGAGACAGTTGTCTGAAAGAGAGCCTTGAAAACGCCTTCAGAGGACAACTGTTTCTAGAAAACCAATTTGATCACAAGCTTTACTGTTTCAACAGTGGCTTATTCATCCAGTTCTTATTTTATCTTTAATTATTTATAGAGAATATATAGTTACTGTTGGTTTAGGGAATATAACAAACACAGACTGGAAAGTTGTTGAATTTGTCATTACAGGGGTTCATTTTTAAGCATTTGTTATATTTTCTCTTTATTTTATATAATCTTTGTAACTGGAAGTCAAAATAGCAACCTAGGAATACAACTCTCAAGGTAACGGATTTAGATTTTCAGCCTTGACATACACTAGAAATGTGCATTCTCAGGCACATCCCTAGCCCTTTCAGTTTTCCTGAGCTACCTTTCACACTTACTACCAGGCCCACAGAAAGGTATAGGCTGGGCTAGAGATGTGGGATTGCTGCTAGAGTGCCTACCTACCATGCATTAAGCCCTGGGTTTGATCCCCAGCACCACATAAATGGTGTGGTGTCACACATACCACTAATCTCAGAACCTAAGACACAGAGACAAGAACTTCAAGGTCATCCTGGGCTATGTAGAATACATGAGACCTTTTCATGTTTTAAAAAAAAAAAAAAAAAAAAAAAAAGGCACTACCTAGGAGGTAGCTCATCAGCAATGGGTTTGAGAAACCCTAGGTTCAATCCCCAACATGGTACACACACAACAAAGCAAAGAAATATACATGGTAGTACATGCCTTCTTAACATGGTAGTACATAACCCATTATGAGGCAAAAGGTTCCCAAATTCCAAGCCAGCCTGAGTCATACTGTAAGAACATTTCTCAAAAAATAAAAAGTAAGATGGGTGAGATGACTCAATGGTAAAGGCATTTCTCACCAAGCCTGACAACCTGAGTTCAATCCCTGGGACTCACATAGTAGAAGGCAAGAACCAACTCCTGCAAATTTTCCTCTGGTACAGACATGCCCATGTACATCACCACCACAATAATAACAACAATAATATGATTTAATTTTTTAACAGAAAAAGAAAGCAAACAGTAAATGACCTGTATTTTTTTATTCATTTAAAGACTGCCTTAAAATTCTCACAAGAAAAAAAACTCACTGATACTTAAAGATATTATGGTAGTAAATGGCACAAATCGAATTAACAAGCAAGAATGTATCTAAGGGGCTGTAGAGATGGTTCAGTGGTTAAGAGCACTTGCTACTCTTGTAGGGATCCAGAGTTTAGATCCCAGCATCCACGTGGTAACTAATAATAGCCTGTAACTCCAGCCCCAGGGGATTCGTCACCTTCTTCTGGTCTCTCTGAATACCCACATATATGTACCATAAACGCACACAGACATACACACACACTATCCAAGTTTCCAGTCACCCCACAGTGGGGTTCTGTGCAGCGTGGGAGGAGCCTGGGCGTCTGCACATACACTTTCCTCTTGTAACTTCTCCTTCGGTCAAGCTCAAAAGCTCAACTTTAACATTTACAAAAATTACTTTCTGGGACTATTTCAGTGACGAATTAAGCATATTGTACTTTTATGGGAAACTTAAAGGATTTTAGGAATAATTTTAACTTTACATGACTTCTATTTTTAACTTCAGAATTTAAATTCTATACAAACTTTTGCATGCCCCTTGTAATACATTAGTTTTTACAGAAAACTTACTTGTGAAAATGCAGCAAAGAAAGAATCTGAACCACATAGTAATAAGCACTGACATAATTTCTACCTGGTCTGCCTAAGCCCATATGTGGCTTCAAACAGAAGAACTGTGCTATTCTAAGAGCAGCCTTCATTGGAGGTGGGGATGGGATGGGGGTTCACTTGAACCCGTACTCCATTCCCAAGGTAGACATCCCATGGAGCTAGCACAAAGACAAACCTGAAATGGCCCTGTACTTACAAATCACACAAGGTAACAACAAGCACAATTGTGACTAGAAGAACAGCCATTAGGACAGTAAAGCAGAGGACTTCCCAGAAAAGTTCCCAGTTCTAAGGTCACTACACTGAAAAACATTCCCACAGGTCCTTCCTACACTTGTTCCAGGGCCTGTGGATGCCCCTCCTAAACCAGCAGGGGAGAAACAGGTAAGAGCCCAGCTCCTCTGGCCTAAGGGCTCTTCCCTGAGCCCACAGAGACTGCCAGCTCCTTACCATCTCAGCTCCTTACCTGTGTCAGCAGGGATGATATCACCACCACATACTGCTCTATTTTACTGTCCTAGCACTATACCCACATCTCAATGGCCCTATTTCCATGTCTATGTACCCTTTCCAGTCTAGCAGTTCATGCCCCTTTGGTTAAAATGTAAATTCCCTGAGGGTACCCCAGGAGTCCACCACATTCAGCATCTTCCAGTGCCAAATATACTGCCTTGTACATAGTAAGGGCTCGATAAACTGTTTGAACTATGATTAAAGTACACGCCTTTCTTAAACAACACTAAAGAAGCAAAATTGCACAGTGTAGAATTAAAAACTGTGGAGTAGAAATGACAGGCAGAACTGACTCTCAGACTATCTTCCTAGCTCCCTATTCCAAGGAAACCTTCAGAACACTCAGAATCCAGCTCTCTGGGCCCTCAGAGCTTAGTTCATCTGTAACTATACTGAGTACTGAGATTTTTCTCTTTTTATGTTGGGGAGGGGTCTTTTTTGAGACAGGATCTCCCTGCAGCCCCAGCTGGCCTGGCACTCGCTATGTAGACCAAGTTGATCTCAATCCACAGTGATCCACCCGCCTCTGCTTGGACTAAAGATGTACACTACCACACCTATACCTAGATTTCTAAAGGTTTTTCATTTGTTTGCTGCTGTTTGTCTCTGCAGTTATATCCTCAGGGCCTTCAGTGCAATCAAGGTCAGATTATATACAAAATGGACTCTAACAATACATAAAGAAGGTACTATATAGAATTAATTTAATGTGGCTAGCATCCAAAGAAAGAGCAAGCATACATCAATGACATCTTGTAACTAATTTAAAAAAAATTAAAATACCATACAACAGAAAGAAACAGGTTCTCTCATCAGGCCAGGATTTAAATCCTACCTCTGTTATTTGATAGACACCACTATCACTCTGAGCCCCAATGCCCTATTAGTGAAAGGAAGACAGTACCTCCCTGGCAAACTGTCAAAAGGCCCTGACAATGATGCTCAGAAAGCGTGGACGAACACAGGATGCTCCCTGCAGCTTCAACACAAAAACAGAACTAGATCACAAACTTCGCCACTTCTTATATAACTTCGAGCCACACACTACCAAGCCTCATTTCTGTAAAATCCTTAGAATCACAAGCAATGTTTGAAAGCACTCCACCAACAGTGAGGTACTACAATGCCAAACCAGGGATGCTACTCATTTAAACTTGCTTTATACTTCAAATAAAAAACCACAGGACATGTTACTCTATAAAAGCCCTTTGCTACTGTGATGACTACAGTACATCATCACAAACCAAATCTGGTTTAATGACAGTGACAAAGCACTGATTTCTCCAGCTGTGACCACGGACCTGCTCTACTCTAAGTCTTCCATAAGGAGTGAAGTAGAGCTTGGTACCAACACATTATCTCTAAACATTAAGTAAGCTTGGGCACTAACTAGGATCAAGTACCATGGGGAATACCAAGATGAGTAAGAATCTATGACAGCATCATTTCAACATAAAGTCATGTTGTGTGCATTTAACCATCAGCCCAGTGTGGGCTGTTAACTCAGTTCTCGGGCAACCACTCCAGGTCTCAGTTCTTTCAGCAGAGTTCTCTAATCAGCAGTAGTGACCTGCTGGGACACTCTCAGACCAGGCCCTGTGCTGGAGAAGCATCTGCCCAGGACCTTGCCTTCCAGGAGCCCAGAGTGTGAAGTGGCAAATAAAACAGACTGTAAACAATCAGCTAAGACCATGAAGACCAACTACAAAGTTACACACTCAAGCATCCCCAGATTTGTAAAGCCACACTTCACAAGGGTGCTGTTTAACCAAGGCCTTGTAAGAGCTGACTCATACCACAAACATCAAAGGGAAATGGTTTCCCCACCTTCTAAGCTGATATGAGCCTGGAAGGACACAAAGAGAGTAGCATCTCAAAAGAACCGTGAAGGTTGGATGAGTTTCAGTAAGCAGAGCAGCTCAGAGAGCCCTTTCACGCAGGAGAATCAGTCACTGTGAGGAAAGTTATAAAGGAAAGAAAGGTGAAGGCTTGTTCTGAGAATGAGGACAAGGCACGCCGTAAGAGACAATCTTGTAAGAAACTTAGAAAAGAGATGGGTCTAGCCTAACTGTGGCTGCTTGGATGAGAAGACAGAACATGATATATAGAGCAGAATAAGGAAGAGACACCAGTAACAATGAATAGCCAAGAAGCTCTGGGAATGGACTTGAAGCCTGGAACAACATAACGGAAGCTTTGATGGGAAACCACACGAAATGAAGTTCACAGTCAGGTATTTTCATATTGTCAAGAGTCAACAGGAATGATAATAAAAAGCAAAAGGCCAGATATGGATATGAGAGAGAAAACATAACACATGTGGCGGCAAATGCCTGTCTCCAGAAGCTACAATCCCAAACTGTGCATCTTGCTTTCACCCTGGAAATCCTTCCTTGTGCGTGCTTTTGTTCTGGAGTACAAATCAAAATGTGAAAAGTGGGGACACACTGCTGAAGCAATCAAGCACAATGTACCCAACAACAGAAAGGCAGTGAGTCTAGACTGCCTGTGCTAGGCCTACTTCTACTCAGAAAATCTGTCATAGGAAGTGGTGGAAACCTCAGGGTTAGAAGCATTTAGAATCAGACCACAAGGCATACTCTTGCGGCCGGCTCCCCTCCACCTAGTGAGACCACTAGGAAGGCAGGCTCAGGTGAGTAGCTAGAGGGAGAGGCAAGGAGTCAAATCCAGCCTCACTTGAGGATCAACTGGGAAGCGGAGAATGTGACTCCTGGTCTGGGTATTGGACAGTGTGTCCGGCCTAAACAAGATTTTTTTTTTAGTGGAGGATCAGACACTATCATTCCAAAGAACAACAAAACTATTTGTTAAAATTCTCCATTATTGCAGATGTGGTAGCATACACCTTTATTCCCAGCACTAAGGAGGTAGAGGCAGGCTGATCTCTGTGAGTTAAAGGCCAGCCTGGTCTACATAGGAAGTTCCAAGCCAGCCAGGGCTTTCATAGTGAGACTGTGCCTCAAAAAAACAAACAAAAACACCATACATTATCAATAGAAAGATCACAAGAAACCAGCTTTGGCATGACTGATAATTATTGGTTAAAACTAAATTCTAAGAGAAAAAAGCAGGTTAGATATATTAAAGAATGACCTCAATAAATAAGAAAGGGAGCCTGGTATACTCATAGCTTCACAGATGACTGGAGATTTCTAAGCCAAACAAATACTTTCCAAAAAGAGTCTACCCAAAGCTTTAAACATTCTACTAAGAATGACACTAGAGAGGTAAGCTGAAGTCTCTACAAATCCAAAGGCCTTGCAGTTCTAAATAGTCTCTCCAAGCTCACAGCTAGATGGTCTGATTAGTGGGTGACAAAATGATTTTTGTGTTAAGGCCCGAAAATCACCAATTCCAAGTCCATTGTGACCAAAAAGAGTAAGTTCTCTCAAAACATTCACAATGCTGACCATATCAGAAGCTGAAAGAGCCACAACTGAAACTAACCTATAAAGCTGGTCACCGGATTTTACATTCCAGTTCCCCAGATTTCATAAACAAGTCATCTGGCAGTATTACTCTCATTGGACAGACTGAGTGCCGACAATGTGATCATTTTATACCCAGCTTCTACGTGTGGTTATCATGCTTACTTCTATACAAATAGGAAATAGCATGGTTCAACAAAAATTAAATGAGTGCCAACGGAATATTTGCCAAGCAAGCACAAGACCCTGGGTTCAATTCCCAGCACCACATAAGCACCCAAGTGTGGTGGCATGTGCCTGCAATCTCACACTCCAGAGGTGGAAACAGGGTCAGAAGTTCAAGATCATCATCAGTTACAGAGTCAGTTCAATGTTAGTTTAGGTTATTACAGACCATTTCTGAAGGGAAGGAGGGAGGGAGGGAGGGAAGAAGGGAGGTTGGCTGGCTGGCTGGCTGGTTATTTTCAACCTTTCTACCATCATACAAGTCATCCTTTACCTTCCCCACGCACAAAAAAAGAAATTATGGCCCAAATCCACACCTTTTTTTACCCTGTTTCCATTTACTATAAAATTTTATCTGATTATAAATCACCTACGTACATTTCCTTGAACGAATATTTTTAGAAGAAAATGAGACGATAATTGCTTCTATCCTCTCAGTTCCAGAAAAAGCACATATGCTGCCCTCAAACCTAAAACCACAAGTTCAAGGATTAGAATAAGAGGAATGTGTATCTGCTCATATAATAACTCATAAAGGGATAACTAGAGTCTACCACAGAACAATCTGCTCATTCCTGACCTAGCATCCTATTTATCTTTCTATTCTCAAAGCTAATTGCTTATATAAGCATGCCAATTTGCCTTGATTATAGGATTCTTAATAAATGAATGTTGTTTACATTTCACAAGTGTATTTGAATTTCACTCCAGGAAGCCAAGCTCATCAAGTCTTTGTAAGTGGTAAAACCAGAGATCAAAGCAAAAGGCCTCCATTGAACCAACAAACAATTAGGCTTGAGAATAGAGGCCAAGCCAAGCTGCAGCTCATCTGCTTCTCTCACTACAGAAGTGCACCTCAGGGCCACTGCTCAACTGGAAACCAGAAACCCGAAACCCACAAGTATGAAACTGTCTCAGCAAATTTTCATTTTGGTCATCTCATGCCCTTTTCTTAAGTAATTAAGTAGCTCTACCATTCAACAGGTTTTGGTTGTTTTCTTCGAGTTTCTTATTTCTTAAACAAGCCCTTTCCTACAATACTCATTTTTTTCCACACTGGTCAACTCTTAAGAGTCACTGAGTCAGAAGAAAAGAAACACTCCTCAGCACAGTACTTGGCAATTTGGGCTACACTGTCAAATCCCACAGCACTTTAAAACAAATCCTAATTTTCACTCCCACACAAAATTCACCAGAATGTTTGCTAGGAAGATCCACATTTGAGTACTCTTTATGTTTCTTTTGGCATATTTTAATTACATGCAAGACACGGGAATATTTTTTTAAGATTTTTACTTTAATTATGTGTATATGTGTTTGTGTGGCTGTCTTGTGGAGTCCAGAAGTTGTAAGGTCTTCTGCCAGAGCAGGAAGGACTCTTAAGCACTGAGCCATTTCTCCAACCCCCAAAACATCAGTAATTTGGAGGCTCCCCAGATAATATCAATGCATACCCAAGTTTGTAAACCAATATTTTAAGTTATCAATTCCTTTGTATCATACCTTAAGTAAGATTTCTACAAAATCTCTAAGGAAAGAGGAAAAGCAAGGGAAGGCAGTCAAGTTCCTGAGCAAATGTGCAATTTAGCCCTGAGAGCTAATAGTGAGAGCTATTATTTTCAGACATTATTCAGACCTTAATGTCCCCAAACCAGACACATGCCCAAAAATGTGAGTTAATGTGACACCTTCCTCAAAGCTTTTTTGGTTAACCAAACCATAAGCACCATCAACCAACACAGAAGTCCTAAAGCTTTCTACTTCTGTGAACATGGGTCCAGGCACTCAAAAATTCAACAGAACTGCTCCAGGGAAGGAAAACAACTAAGTTTACATGTGAATGAAGAGTCAGTTACAGGGCAAGAACAGTCACTAATCAATTAATTACAGGCTACACAGGAACACTTGGGATGTAACCAACAGAAACTGTAGAAGGTTGGTCCTACAAACTATAAAGGTCACACTATATAAGGTGCCCATCTGTGAGCACTAATGGTCATACGTTTGGTTTTTTCCCCCCTATGAGTATGAAAACACAATCTGCAAACATCCGATTTCATGATATTCTCAGCACAGGGCCTCAGCATTCCATACTTGGGGATTCCCAGTTCTCCTGACCCATACTTACAACTTTAAATTAATCAATCCATGAGGCAGCTCTCTCCAGCTGCCAGCTCATCCCTGGACATTACTTTCAAATCATGTGAAAAATGGCACCGTGCTTGGTGTTATGTTCCCTGACCTCCTGGTGACTGGAGCATTCGGTGACTGGGGAAGGGAAAGGATGATCATGATCTCCCTGAAGGATAAACAGAATTCTCAAAAGAAGAAAAGGCACTGAGTTCTCTCTGGCCCCACTGCTCATATAGGTGAAACCAAGATGGTGAATGAAGCCTCTCCAGAAATCATGAGCCCAAAGCCTGAAGACACAACACACTCCCTGTGATCTGGGAAGGATGAGACTCCATAAACACCACTCTAAGAAGGTGTTTCTGGCAAGCAGCTGTATAACTTGATCTCATCTTCCCTCCTAAGGTCTTCCAGTATTTTCTTTTACAATTTGCTACTGTATTTCTAAAAGGATTTCAAGTACCAATGTCCTCTTACAAAAGAGACAAACACTTGTTTTTATACTATACACAAAAATAATCTGTATTTTGTGATTGTTCTTGTTGGGGTGGGGGTGGGGGTATGTTCTAGGTTTCTGTTTACAAACTTGATATAGTCAAAGATCACCTCAAACCTCTGATCCTCCAGACTCCCCAGTGCTGAGATTATAAGCTTGCTGATAGATATTACAAATATGCACCACCAGGACCATCTGCAGTGCTGGGCCATCAAACCTAGGGCTTCATGCATGTTAGGCAAGTATTCTACCAAGGAACCTTTGACATCCCCAGTCTTAATGCTTCTTAGCTACTTGACATCTGTGCTCTTTCCAGAAATGATTCTTACAAAGCCAATGAATTTCCACAGTAAATGTGGGTGTAAACATTTTTTTTTTCCTTCTTTGAGTCCAAAAGAGAACTACAAGGCGATTCTTCCCCATTCTGAGGTGCTATAGTTCTGCGTCTACAACCTGAAGGTGAGGGCTCACCTCAAGAGGGAGCCTTTCAAGCCAACCACTGTTCCCTAGGATGGGAAGGATCTTCCTGTCACCAGCGTTTTCACACAGTGCTGTCTGGACAACGTCAAGGAAGAATCCACTATCCATTTTTGGACAACACTAGAAACTCAAACATTTCTCCTTAAGTTCATGTGAATTCTAGTCACTGGTCCTAGAGGAAAGTTACTCTCTAGACTATACTGAACACATTAAACACAGGTTTTTGATCAATTGGTTTCTGTTTTATTTTTATTTTTTATGTATATGAGTGTATTGCCTGCATGCACATAAATGCACCCATGTCATGCAATGCCTGTGGAGCTCAGAAAGAAAACATCAGATCCCCTGGAACTGGAGTTACAGATGGCTATGAGCCACCATGTGGGTGGGAATCAAACCTGGGTCCTTGCAAGAGCAGTCAAGGCACTTAACTACTGAGCCATCCATCTCTCCAGAACGTGGTTTCAGTTTTTTTTTTTTTTTTTTTTCAGACAAGTTCTCACTATGTCGCCCAGACTGGCCTCCAAATTGTAGTCCTCCTGCCTTAGCCTCACAAGTGCTGGGATTACAGGCATCTGCCACCACACATGGCTGGCTATACAATTTTCCATACAAAAACTCAACACTAACACCAAATGGAACAAAGGATCACAATGGGCTATATTCTGCACATTTTACACCTTCAAGGTGTTATGATTTCCCTGGACCATGCTAACACACATGCCAAATTTGAACTCTAATCACAAAAGAGGAAAATTAAGGACCACAGCCCAAGCTGCTGCAGCAGATATGATTCTAGAAACTAGGTCTCATACTTCCTAGAGCAATGCTGGATGAGGAGCCACAGGCAAACGGAATTCTTCTCCATTAAGAATTTAAGAGCTGGCATACCTTTTTCCCCTGGGGTTTCATCAGTTTACATTGCAATTTTACAAAAATTACACTGCAGTTACATCACAGGGCACCGAACATTTGCATTCAGAATATCCATTGATTAGTTTCTATCTCTGATATCCATATATATTTTCAGTTTTTATTGGGGTCATTAGGGGAAGTACATGCATGCTGATAAGGATGATAAGCATAGTCCTAAGCATCCATCCATCCCCACTGAGCAGAGGGGAAAAAAAACAGTTCAGGGAGATGCTACCCAGAATGAAACTATAATGGTTCAAAGCCACAACACTCCACCCCTTTCCACACTCTTTCCCTCACAACAGAGGGAAGGATGAGAAAAAAAACACATCAGTGATGGCCTCACTAGGCTCCCACCCACCCATCTGCTCAACAGACCTCGTGTAAGTGCTCTGCTTGATGTGCAAAGTGAGAAACAAACTTAACTGCTGCTGCAACTTGACCTTCTTGTCTCTTTCACAGGTAATTACATTTGAAGTGCATGCATTCAAGTGACAGGTTGGTTCTTCTCTCCAGTATGCTAAAATCTAAACTTTCTAACCAAGGTACTTCAAATTTTCTCTATCAGACTGGTCTGTCTTTTTTGAAGGGTGTTTTCTTGACTGCTAATTGATGTAGGAGAGCCCAGCCCACTGTAGGTGGTACCACCCCTGGGCAGGTGGGTCTGGGCTATACAAAAGTGGCTGAGCAGCCAGGGAAAGCAAGCTAGTGAGCAGCGTTCCTCAGAGGTTTCTGCTTCAGTTCCCCCCAGATTCCTACCCTGAGTTCCCTCAACCATAGATAATAACTTGTAAGGTGAAAGAAACTCAAAGTTTATTTTGGCCAGTGCTTCATCACAGCAGCATAAAGCAAACTAGCACAGGATCATGGGCTACTGCTGTGATGGATCTGACCACATTATTTGGGGAGGGTTGTAAAGGATTTGAGAGCTTTGGGTTCGAAAAGCAACTGAGCAACTGAATACTCAGAATTTAATGAGCTTTTGTGGGGACATGGAAGATAAAGCTGAGAGCAATGGAAACCTGGCTTGTGAAGTTTCAGAAAGAAGTGTGAGAGCCCACTCAAAGACCATCAGGGGCATCCATGTAGTATTTTAAATTAAGAATCTGGTTTCCAACCAGCTGAGGCTGAAAATCAGCTGTGATTAATAATAAAAGGCCAGTATCACTGAGGTGAAATCTTCTGGAAATATTTCCTCAGGGTCAGCACACAAAAGCTGTGGTTCAGAGGGGACCAAGGCTGCAAGCTGAAAGCCAAACTTGGCAGTGTATAAGACACTCCCGTTTGGTAGCACGGAAGTTGCAGGACTGAAGGGGTCATGGAGAACAGCTGATACTTGGTGCTGCGAAAGGTCAGGCAAGGCCACTGTTGAAGGCGCAGCCTCAGTTGCAGTGGCAAACCAAGGACATTGGAGATTCCAAGGAAAGCAACAAATGTCGAATGAAGCTGGCTTGAGCCTAGGAGACACACTCTGTGCATGTGTGACTGTAAGTTACCCATGGCCAAAGTTGGGGTTACCCAAGCCTTTAGAGTCAAAAGATTGTGAGTCCCAAATACCAGACCCTGAGCTACAGGATTTGATTCCTAATGTTGGATTTGGGAGTTTGCACAATGCTATGGTTCTCTCCTTTTGAAATAGGAAGGTATTTAGCTTATTTTGGATTTTACAGGGGTCTATAGTTAGACTATGAATTGTTAAAGAGACCTTGAATTTCTAAAGTGTTGAACTTTTTCGAAACTAGGACTTTTCAAGTTGGACTGCATTTTATATATTAACATCAGACAAAGAAAGGTTATGGTTTAATAATGTGTGTGTCAAGTTGACAAGGAGTCAATTGTGTTGGTCAGTTTGTCAACTTGATACAAACTAGAATCACCTGGGAAGAAGGACCCTCAATTGAGGAATTTGCTCTATCAGGTTGACCTGTGCGCATATCTGTAGGGGCATTTTCTTGACTGTTGCTGTAGGAAAAGTGTTATAAGTAACTGAGCAAATCAGTAAGCAAAATTCCTCCAGGTCTCTGCTTCAGTTCCTGTTTCAACTTCCCTCAGTAATGGATTGAGACTGGGAATTGTAATTGAAATAAACTTTCTTCCCCTGGTTTCTTTTAGTCAGTGTTTTATTACAGCAAGAGAAGCATACTAAAACAGCACAAATGTACTTTTGGTCACTTCTGAATATCTTTTGCCAATTTTATATAATCTGAAACTTAACGTTTATGGGATTTGGAGATTTTTTTTTTTTCTCCCCTAATTCCAGCTCCTTTTTCCCTCTTCTTTCAGATTTGAGAAAGCCAGGAAAAATGGAGGAACAGATATTCAAATCTGGTCAAAATCTCAGGTTGGTTAGTTAATAATTGTATGGCTTTAGGCAATTTAGGTAATCATTATTTTTGCATATCTAACGCTGCTTAGAGCTGGAATGACTGCAAGAACCAAGTGAGAGCATGTCAGTATAGGGCTAATTCATTTAGAGTAAGCACCCAGTGCTCCCACTCCTTTCTAACCAAAGTTACTATGTCTAGTCTCAGGAGAAAACAATAGAAAGGAAACTGAATCAAATTAGTTCCACACTAAAGTAGTTCCCAACATCAAACATAAGACTGCCATTAACCATGACTTACTCACCTATCTTTTATATCTGCTTGTAGAGGCATTTGATATTAATGAGATAACAGGCAACTATGTCAGAGGACTTAAATTATCCTTCTATGAAGCTGAAAAAAAAAAAATCCTTAAAACAGTTTTTCAACAAAGGCATTTTATATTATAAAAGAGTGACTGAAAGTCAAAAGTGAAACAATATGAATACCTTTAATATAAAAGAGGTATTCTTGTACTAAAGACCTTCACTGTTCAAAAACCCCACTAGCAGTCACCTTCATAACATCTTTGAAGTTGAAGGACAAGAAAGGATTTGCATGAGTGTGACCCCCAACAACTAGACAAGGCTTAATAAATTCAATGGAGAGCCACATGGATACATAACCATAGATATGTGGGACCAAATAACTTGGTCTAATGTTATATGTATGTATATAACAAAGAGTGGATTACTGATGACTGAACTTAACTCTTCAAAGTGTCAGAAAAACATATGAATCGCATATATACATGCACACAAAGGCACATATCACCTTATAGCTCTATCTCAAAGGTAGGTAGTACAAAGATACAAAAAGCCAAACCTATGTTGAGTCAGTTATCCTTTCCCTTAAATATAAATTTTTAAGTACTATTACAGTAATCCCTAATAAAAGCTCAGAGAAACTTTCCTTACAAAGATGAAATGTCTAAACTGAAGATCCAATCTTTGTAATTCTGTATGAGAAGTTTAATCTACTAGTCTTTCACCCTCTCCTCTTCTATTCATAGCCACTCATTTTTTAGAGATCTACAACTTAACCTATAGAGCTGATGGGGTAAGGGGTACAATTACTGAGTAGGTTTGTGCTCTCAGAGTTCTTATGAAGGATTTCTGTCACTTTAATTTTTACTCCTCTAAAGACTTTAAATATTCTGGAGCTGGAGGTTGGGAGGAATTGTTTTCCTAGCCTGAAACAGCTCGTTAATTATTGATGTAAGTTATACTTACAATGAAGTGCTTGTACACTTTTCTGCACAGTGTTACTCTAGCTTTCCTCCCCAATCCCCTGTGTGATGTCTACTATATAAGAAAATTAAACTGACCTGGTGTGGTAGCACACACTCGTAATCACAGCACTCAGGTACTAAGGTCAAAGGACAGCAAGCTGGAGGCCAGCCTGGGCTACACAGCAAGACAGAGAGGGAGGGTGGAAGGGGCCGGAGGAGACTGGCATCAATTATGCCAACCTGATTCCCACTGCTCAAAGGTAGAGAATCTCTTACATATACTTTAAGATAGAAAGACAAGTGTTAGGTGGGAGATTTTTAATCTCCAGAATTAAATGGTTCTGATGTCTCAAGCAATTCACAGAGACTAAAGAAAAGCAAAGTTTAGAATGCTGAATAAACTACCTTAGGAAAAAAGAAAGGACAAGAAAAATCAAATGTACTAGATCATTGAGGAGGGTTTCCATTAAGTTGGCTCAAAGATCTTCCAACAGCAAGTAGAGCTCAGGTGGGAGTGTAAACATCAATGGTCCAAGTGCATTCCCTTACATGAAGGTCCCTGAAAAAAGATTCTCAATGCCTTATGGCTGTTCAGAAAAGGTAAACGTGGTATTTTGTGGTTTTCTGGTTTCATTTTTTGAGAAACTGAAAACACTATAAACTACGTCAAAATAACTGCATCCAGTGTCTACTGTGGGACAAGCAGTAGAGGAAAAGTAGCTACAACAAACTGCCACACCAAACAGCCTGGGATGTGCAATCATAAAAGTCTACAGCCTAACTTTGTGACCTGCTGGACTCAATGAACACAAATTCAAGTTAATGAAGGGACATTATTTCCTAAAGATTAATTCTGTACCATGTGTTATTAATCAGCAGGGTAACTGAGAGCTCAGACAAAAAATGCTCTCCCAGTTGACCAGAACTTAATTGCATTATTGTTATTATTATGGCTGCTGCACTGGCTTCCCTGGGTCCCTGGCTCCTCCACCAACTTGCAAGATTCTCTCTCTCTCTCTCTCTCTCTCTCTCTCTCTCTCTCTCTCTCTCTCTCTCACACACACACACACACACACACACACACACACACAGAACCACAGCAGAGAAAAACAAAGCCCAGTGCCAAGAGGTAAGGACCATATGTCAGAAAGTTTTTGTTGTTTTTTTTAAAGCAACACGTTTGTCTCTGGAAAGACTGTCTTGAGAAGTAATTAAGCCTGGGCTGTTTCATTTCAGTATCCCATCTTGCACAACGTGGGAGCAGCTGTGGGAGATCAGAGAGGATGCAAAGCAAGACAGGCAACCTCCTCTTTCTTCCCCACGGAAACACCAGTTTTCAGGGGGCCTAAAAAAGCTGTGGTCTCTGTAGCAGAAAGTTAGCTTGTTGTCTAGAATATGTTCCCTAGACCAAAGCAGCCCCTTTTCAGGAATTAAAGAAAAGCAGCTTCAAGGTACTAGTCAACGTTCAAATCTCAGAAAACCAACTTTAGATCCAGAACTTGAGATCTTTCTAAAAGTTGGGTTAAACGCCAAAAATCTCACAGGTAGACTTAGAGGATGGCTGCCCCCATCACAAGTTCCTCTAACTGCCTTATTTTGAGGGATTTAGAAACATAGAAGTGTCCTAGTGTAAGGACTAGGAGCCAAGCATCCAGTCTTCCCTGTTTCCCTCCAAACATCCCGAAGACTGGCTGGAACCTTAAGTCAGAATTCGAGGACCAACGGCAAATGAGGCTGGAGCTGTGGCCAGGGGGAAGGCGGCACACCCTTTTGAGTTCACAGCACACCCCGGTCGGGAAGGGCCCAAAAACAGTCCCAGAAGGAAGTGGAGATTTCTAGTCTTAGACTGAGAAGCTAGAACTGAAAGGTTGAGATGCAAAACGAGCGAGGGAACCGAGGGCTCTCTCTGCTCGAGGAACCGGGGTCGCCTAAGTCTGGACGGCTCTCAACACGTCCGGATCTAACTGCACATTTTTGTGGTTTAAGATTTAAGACCAAAGGGAACAACACAGCGAGGTTCTCCTCCGCCCCGGGCGCTTCTCCCCCGTCTGGGTTTCAGATGCCTTCTCCTCGCGGAGGGAACCCGGGCTACACTCAAATGCGGGTCAACTCTTTCCCTTTCTACAAGCCACGACATCCACCCTCCAAGTTCGCCTCCGCCGCGGCGGCCACCTGCGCCCATCTGCCACGGATCCCGCAGGCCCAGCGCAGAGCAGCCAAGGGATGCTGCGCACGGGCTGGGGGTGTGCGGGTTCGTTCTTTTTTTAAAACAAAAAGCCTTTGCTACTAGTCGATCCCTCGTCCCCGACCACCTTCCCCTCACACCCACGCTGCAGCTCCGGGGCACTCGCGCCTCGAGGTGCCTCTCCCTCCAGACAATGGGTTCGGAGCCGGCGGGGCAGTTCGCCCCAGCCCCTCTCCCCATCCCGGTATCCCAGGAGAGCTGAACGCCAGGGAGCAAAGGAGGACGCAGAGGGGGAGAGACAGGGGACCACAAAGGGGAAGGAGCGAGCCTCGCCCTCAGGACCCTGAGGAGCGGAGTCAGCTGCGCCGCCAGCACCGCCCGGGGCCGCGCGCCCTGTCCGCTGCACTCACCAGCACGATGGCAAAGCGTTCCTCCAGTTCCCCCGGCTCGGGCATCGGCAGCTTCAAAGGCACGCTGTGCGCCCTGAAATCGGTCTGCTGCGAGTCCATGCTCCCTGCGTTGCCCATGTCGGCTGCGCTCCGGGCCCCTCGCGCCCGCGCCGGCGATCCCCACAGCCCCGGGCGCTCGGCTCCGCGCTCCGCCGCGCCCCGGCGAGTGCGCCGCGCACGCGGCTCCCTAGCAGCGCTCGGAGCCCAGCCGGTCCCCGGCCGCCCTCATGCTCTCCGCCGCCCCAGCGCCGACCCGGCCTCGCTGCCTCGGGAGGGGTCTGCAGGGCGCCGGGCGCCGATCCGCATGGTGCTCCCGCCGCCCCTGCCAGCGCCCGCGGCCGCCGGCGCGGGCTCCGTCCCCCTCGGCCTCCCGCCCTGGCTGCGGCCGCCGCTGACACTTCAGTCCGGGCCGGCCACCGCGGCGCACGCCCCGAGCACCTCAAGCAGACAAACGCAGCTCCGCGACCGCCGACACAATGCCCCCGCTCGCCGCCCCCGCCCCGGCTCCGCCCACCGCCCCGCGGACTGCCGGGACCCGTAGTTTCTGCCCAAACTCGCCGCACGCAGGAACCGCAGCGACTCCGGAGGGCCGCGCTGTGGCGAGACCGCTTGCACTAACGCAAGCTGGACGCCTTGGGAGATGGCTTTTGTCACTTTCGACCTTCCTCATCCAACAATAGAAGGATCTGCCTCGTCCACGAATAATCTGACACTTTGGCATGTCTTACGGGTGAATGAATGAATGCATGGTTTAAGTTTCAGAAGAGCGTAACCAAGTGAAAGGATCTAATTGAATAAGGGACCTCCAGAGTGTTGACAATACCCTACTTCATAAGCTAAAGGTAAATGAGCGGTGCAGTTCTTCAGCATGTATGCTATATGTTCTTTGATGTGATGGAAATGTTTTATAAACAAATGGGCAATTTATGGTATATGTAGTCAGATCCCAGTAGTTGTTAAAAGGATTCAAAACAAATACCTGTCAAAGAGCTATTAAGGAGTTACTATTCCATAACAGGAGTGCCCACGGTCTGGAATGCTTTCCAGGCTAGTAAAGAAGGCAATTTACTCAAATAACTGTTTTGTATGAGATGGATATAATAGCAGAGTGGTTGAGATGCAAAGGGTGGTCTTCAATTGCAATCTTGGAACAGGATTTTAACAGAGAACCTTGGACACAACCCTGTCCTCTGACCTTAATTACCCATTCTGAAAGCTTGGAAACATAAACAGAGGTTATACACTACTTAATCCCACTGCCCAAGTAGATTTCAAGGGCATGTTTATCTGATTGACTTATGGCTAAACTGTCACACCTTATAATGGTATTTCTTAACCTTTGCCAGGCGTCACCTTTACTTGGGGAACTTTTGGTTAAACCTACACACATCTTAAGTTCTATTACCGGAATTTCCCCAAGCTGAGGGACCTAGCCTGGGCAGGTGGAGATTCAACAAGCTACTTAGGTGACCCTGGTACACAGCTGAGGCCATCAGCCTCTTGTTAAAAAAGAAAATGCATCTGGAAGGTAACCACTAGGACTCAATCAAGAACCGCATTTCATTGGACATTGTAAACCCAAGATAGCTGGAGCCCAGGACATGCTCAGTGTCTGTTGAATTAGCAAGTAAGTGACTTTTACCACAAACATGGGGGAAATATCATGTACATGGCATGTGCCCTGCTAAATGAACCACTTCTAACTTTTTGAATGATTAAAACTAATAATCATTGTTTTGTCTACATTTGCATGAATATGGAGGTTAGAGGGCAGCTTGCAGAAAGCAATTCTCTCCTTTCACCATTTGACTTCTGGGGCTCAAACTCTAGGTGTCAGACTTGGTAGCAAGCTTCTTTACCTACTGAGCCATATGAATGCCCCACCCCCACCTCTAACTTTTTAAAGAGACTATAAATCTTTAGTTCTCAATTAGTGCAGTCTGTGATTCTGAAGTTTATTGTATCAAAGCTAATGGCAAGTGTGTTATTGCTGTAAAAGAGTAAAAAAGAGGTATAGATACCCCAAACTAATGAAAATGAGGAAATTCAGACCAGGTAAGACATTTCTAATCCACAAATGTATTTTATTTGAGGTGTCTCCACATATATCCTGGGTCTGAGTGATTCACAGAATCAGCCCACCCAGAGAGCTGCCTGTCTGGATGGAAAGCCTGGAATTCTTTTCCACAGTCTAGAAAGCCTTTTTATTACATTTATGGCTTCCTCTGGCCATATTTCTGCCAGTAACCAAGACCTTTTTCTCCCAGTCTTATCACATCTTGTCTCTTTCATAATCTCATACTCTGAGAGAAGCCAAGAACAAAGTGTGTAAGTATGAACCAAAAGTACTACTCTGCCTCAAAGTTTGCCATCCCTTAATAGTTGGTTATTATTCAGAATAATAATTAAGAGCAAAAATAACACTTCATGGCATTATACAATTCTTGTGAGAATTTCTATCAATAGCTAAGGAATTTAAGGGTTTCATAAAGAGAAAATGTTTCTGTTTTTTTTAATGTATATGAATCAGTATGTGTGTATGCCACGTGTATTTAGGTACCCAAAGAGGCCAGAAGAGGGTATTGCATCTCTTGCAGCTAGAATTAAAGGTAGTTGTGAGCTACCCAGTGAGGGTACTAGGAAAAACACAGAGTGCTGTGATTTAAGTCTCCCTGTATTAAGGACAGAAGGCGTGAGGAAAGTTACTCCTTTTATCAGAAAAACAAAGATTTACTCAGAAGTACTAAGTAGCAAAGTATGTATTTGTCTTCATTCTCCATACTGAATGATATGGTCTATCCTAGCTGTACAACGAGCTGGTGGAAAAAGACAAAACATTCAAAATATTCCTCATCTGAATAGCATTGAGATTATAGCAACACATCTGGAAAGGGATTGATATGAGTAGCCAAAACTCCTTCTAGACCCTTTCCTGAGTTCTGCATATTTGAAAAAATATAAATAACTAGTATTGCAAATAACAACGTTGACTTTACTCCAAATTCTGTACATACTGAAAATGATATTCAGAGAATATTTTGAAGAACTTTCTCTTAATAAAGTCTATAATGGAGGCTGAAGAGATGGCTCAGCAGTTAAGAGCACTGACTTCTCTTGCAGAGGACCCAGATTCAGTTTCCAGGACCCACATGGCAACTAACAACTACCTGTAACTCCAGTTCCAGGATATCAACACCTCCATTCTGACTTCCATTGGCATTGCATGACACAGGTGCAGTGCAGTTACATGCAGGCAATACACATAAAATCAGATAAAAACAATAAAAATTAAAATCTATAATGTGAATGAAATATTCATTCCTTTAAAAACAGTTACCAACCCGATATGAAGCACACACCTTTAATCCCAGCACTCGGGAGGTGAAGGCAGGGATGATCAGGAATTCAAGGTCTTCTTCCTTAGGTACATAGAATTGGAGGCACAGCCTGGGATACAAAATAAAACAAATTACCAGATACCAATGTTAATTGAAGAAGTAACAGACTGGGCATTTCAAAGATTTATGGTTTTTAATTTTTAGTTCTGAGAACGGTTTTTTGTTTGTTTTTGTTTTTGTTTGTTTTGTTTTGCTTTTTTGAGAGTCTCCCTGTATCCACAGCTGACCAGGAACTGGCTAGGTAGACAGGGCTGGTGTCTATCTCAGAGATCTACCTGCCTCTGCCTACCAAGTGCTAGGATTAAAGGTGTGCACCCAATGTCTTAGCCTTTAAGACACTGAATGTCTTAGAAATTCTTAGCCATCATTTTTAAAATTTATTTTCTCTGCTTCGTATTCCCTCCCTGATCCTTTCCTTTCCTCTTCCTACCCTCCCTTCTCTCTCTCTCTCTCTCTCCCACCCTCTCTTCCTCTCCTCCCCTCCCTGTTCTCATCTTGAAAAGGTACATTGATCTTTATTTCATGGTCACTTAACTATTCTCTCATACTTGTCCTTTCTATCTCTTTGCTGTAATCTGTCTTTGTTAGAACTCACAGTACAGAAATTTACCTGTTTTTTCCTGTTTCCTTTCTTCCTTCCTTCCTTCAGAAAAACACCGTTGTGTTCTCAAAGTCACAATACTTCTGCCTCCACTCCCCAAGTACTGAGATTATAAGCATGTTCCGCTGCTCTCTTTTCATATTGTTTTGTTCTTTATTAGAGGTTTACAGGTCTTTCTATCATTATTTTCTATACTTTCAATGATTTTGGAAGAATACAGGTAGTCACATATTCTTTTATCCTGAGAGACATTTATTACTTCTTTTTTGTAAACTTTAATGGTTATTATGAATTTTAGTTACATCTTAACAATGCCACCTGTATTGTTTTTAAAGATCTAGGTAGATTCCAGCCTTTCTAACATTATTCCAGAGAGTTATTAACTATTTATAAATCTGAAAAATATTAAAGTCACCCCAGAAGAGTAGCTCTGTGGTAGGGCACTTGCCTAGCATGCATAAGACTATAAGTTTGATTCACAGCGCAAAACTGTATCTCTGAGATATCAGTTTCTTACGCTCCAGAGGGCAAATCATATCACATAAACAGAACCCCCAAATTTTATTTTTTAAACATTAAATGAATAATATAGTGATAGTCACATGGCAGCTTATTTTGTTTTAATTTTATTCTCTGAGACCGGGTCTCCTTCCGTAGCCCCGACTAGCTTGGAATTTACTATATAGTCCAGCCAACCTTGATTTTGTGATAATCCTCCTACCACTTCCTGCCAACTCCTGGGTCACCATACCCAGATTTAATTTTGTTTATGTAAGTTGAATATACATTTTAAAATACAAATATATCATGAAGAAAGCACATAGTGTTCTTTTAAAATAGCTAAGGTACTAAATAGTCTTTGCTGGAATCAAAACACAGTAACTATGAGTCAGTGGTAAAGAAACAGGTGAGAAACTGAGGCCTCTGAATGGGTCCTCAAGTATCAGTGCTGTCTGCCTGCCTGGCTCTAGCATTTGGCCAGTTTAAAGGCGGCACAATTTGACAAAGATTGTCATTAATTATTGCGATAGTTAATCTTAGTTGTCAAGTCACTGGGTCTCAACCAAGGGATAAGCCTCTGGGTACACCTGTAAGAGATTGCTTGCTCAAGGTATATGAAGTGGGAAGACCCACCCTGAAATGTAGGCAGCCCCTTCCAGTGGCAACCAGATAAAGGAGACTAAAGCTTTCTGCGTGCTTGCCTTGCTGTTACAGTCCTCAGCCTCTCATTGCAGGTTCATCCCCTCTGTTGCTGCTGCCACCATTCCTCACTGACACCCACTTCAGCCTTCTAATGTGACTGAAGACCAGGCTTTCCAGGAATACTATAGGCTTTCAACACCAGAGTAGGACTACTGAGGCATCCAGCTTTGTGGACTGTGGTAGCTACATGGTTTTCAGCCTCTCCTGTGTGAAGATACCCACTATTGGGCTATCCAGACTGTACTGTGTAGGCCGATCTAATCTCCCTTTAGTATATGTCCATGTTATTGGTTCTGTTTCTCTAGAGCACCCTGACTAATGCAGTTATACTGCAGAGGCAATTTGGCATGCTCCAGATGGTGCTCTCACCACAAAACACAGAGCCTCCTTGCCTAGTCTTAACCTTTATGCTGCATTCCTGTGCTGTTCTGTCTTTTCTGAAAGCCCCATTTTCTCAAAAGCCTCCCTGTATAGCCCTGGCTATCCTTGAGCTCCCTTTGTAGACCAAGCTGGCCTCAAATTTTTGTAGATTCCCCTGCTTCTGCCTCTTGGGTACTGGGATTTTAGGCCATACATGGTGTCCAAAATTCTCCTTAACAAACCACTTTGTTCTTTATTTCTTATGTGTGAGTTCAGATGGTTCAGTGCCACAGCACCTGTATGGAAGTCAGAGGCCAACATTTGGGAGTGAGGTCTCTCCTTCTACTGTGAGTTCTGGGAAACACAGGTTGCACAGCAAGTACATTTATCCACTAAGCCATCTACTGGCCCTGTATTTCGTTTTGTAAAATTTATTTTACTGACGGGAGAGGGAACACATGCATGCCATGTGAGATTAGAAGACAACTTAGAGGAATCAGTTCTCTCCTCCTACCATGTGGGTTGGTTCCAGGGATCAAACTCAGAGTCAGATTTGATGGAAGATGCGTTTCCCCACTGGGCCATCTTGCCAGCTCCTTAATAAGCTACTTTAAAATGATTAGTTGGGAGCAGGATATACAATTTTGTGATAGAGCATTTGCCTCATGGGAAAGTCCTTAGGTTTGATTCCAGCAAAATACCAACAAAAACCTCCACAAAGACCAAAAATAACTGCATGGGAGGATCCCATAAGCTGTGATATCAAAAACAAAGAAGTGAGCTGCAGACTGTCCTGTTTGTCTTTATTTCAGGATTCTTCTCAGCTAAATGTTAAGCGGTGCTGTGAGAAGCCCGGATACCCCATCCACACCTGGCCTCCTTTGCAGATAAACAACCCAGTCTCAAGGCTGTCCATCTGGCACCTTTCAACAGTTTCCAAGTCTAAGAAAACAAATCCTTGAAAAAAATGTTCTCAAAACAAGGAAGCCTCGGGGACATTATTGTTTCTGGCTGTGACCACTTCAATTAGATGAAACCACACAGGACTAACAGGCTGGAGAGTGAGATTGACACAGTTCCGTAAATAATTCCCACACATGTTACCCACCAGAACTTACAGAACTTACTTTGGTTTTTTTTTTTTTTTTTTGGTCTTTTTGAGACAGGGTCTCCCTGTAGCCCCAGCTGGCCTGGAACTCTCTATGTATACTAGGTTGGCCTTGAACTCACAGAGATCCTTCTGCCTCTGCCTCCCAAGTGCTAGAATTAAATCGTGTATCACCACACCCGGCCCAGAACTTACAATTTTATATTTCTTCCTATGTTCTTTGAGAGAGTCAATTTTCAGGGTAGAATTGTTGGATTCTTTCTGAACATAAGAAAAAAAGGACATTCTATAAGACTTAATCAGACTTCCTAAACCTGTCTTTCTTCCCCTCTCTTGTGTAACCTAATGTATTTAGAAATTGGCTTTTTGGTGTGTTGGGGAGGTGGCCTTTGAGTGAAGAAAGCAAACCCGTGATTATTTTACATAGGGAATAAAAATCTCTTGACTTTGGATTTACCCTCTGAGGCTGTCTACAAGGTAGAGTATGCTTCTTGTGTGTTTGAGCACTTTCTGTCCTGCTAACTGGGTGATCTTGGGAAAATCCATAACCTCTTTAACCCTCAGTTAAAGCCTCCACATCTAGAAAACTGAAACAAACCCTTACCTTGCCAGAAAAAAGAAGCTTACTCTCATCTTTAGCCCATGCTGGGGAGATGAGGAGGGAGAGACCCTTTGCCACTTGTGCTCTTCGGCCATGCTGGTAAGGAACTGAATCTTGGGTCTATTGCTAATAGCTCAAATGCTCTACAGTATCTCACTAGATAAAGAATGACTATGGGACTTGGTTCAGATTGCAGGAAATATATTGACCTAAAGCAGAATATATACTAGTTTGTAGCTCATGTGTACTTCCTCGTTCATACTTCCTTGACTTGGATCTCTCAATAATGATTGTATGTACTGCTCACTCGTAAAATGGTAACAAGCAATTAATGCCACTGCCAAAGTAATCCAAGCTGTATTTTTTCTTTGTTTTTTTTTTTTGTTTTTTTTTTTAATATTAGGTTTATTAAGTGAGAAGGCTTGGGAATCACGTGTGGAGGTCAGAGGACAACTTGGGGGAATCAGTTCTCTTCTATCATGTGGGTCCCAGTGATGGAACCACATTGTCTTGGTGGCCAGGTGCCTTTCTTTACTGACTGAGCCATATGACCAGCCGGCAGCCATATTTTCCAACCTACTAGATAACACATACCTAGGATGTTCGCTGTACATACAGACTGTACCTTCCCCCAGAAATTCTGACTCAATAGATCTGGATCTGGAGTGAGCCCTGGAAAGCTGTATGTTTAACAAAAATCTCAAGTGGTTCCTATTTCAGGCAAGTTTAGGAAACAGTGATTAATTGCTTGGGATTGGGGAAATGACTCATCTACAATTAAGTAATAATGCTTCTACTTAAGGAGCAATGCCAAGTTATTTTAAAGCCATTGAACAATTATAGTATATACACTGCTTTAAAAGGTAAATTAACTGTTATTTCAATCAAATGGATTGTTCCTCTTAAGATACAGTTATATAAAATTTTAAGATTTTAAAATTTAATTTTAACTAAAAAAAATCAATATAAGTAGTTAATATTTGCACTTGCTATGCTTTTTAGGTACAAGAGGGAAAAGAAGCATCGCTGGTTAGATTGGGCAAGCTGCCCACTTAAAACACTCACTGGTTAAGGAGAACTGCCAGGAGGGACTTTGGTTATGCAGGTCTGCTCCAGTGTCCTCCCTCTACCTCACATTTATCTTAAAGAAAATAGCTTAGAGCCTACATGCTGGTACACCTATAACCCCAGCACTGATCAGTTTAAGGTCGTCTTCAGCTACATTGCAAGTTCAAGACTAGATTGAGCTGAGACAGTGTTTCAAAAGGAAAAGAAAAAATAGACTGAATAGATGCCAAAAATGACAGTCTGCACAGCGGAAATTAAATTATCCACTGCTACTGAATGTGACTTAGACTATTTTGATTTTATGAAATTAATTTTACTAACAAATACTTATTGCATTATAACATTCTACTTGTAATCATTTCCCCCTGTACAATTAAGATCAAAGAAAAGTTCACGTGTGGAAGAAGGGGGATGGAGAGAGCAGTTAATTAGCACAAGCAAATGGTCTCCCTCACAGGAACAAGCCCTTTGCCAGCTCTAATCACCACTCACACACCTGCCCAGCTCTTCTTCCTTCCAGAGGGCTGAACTCCATGAACTCTAACCATCTATAGGAGAAAAATGCTGACCAAGGGGCCAGATGGGCCTGTCTTAGTTCTGGCTCTTACTGCCTGCTTGCTTTGTTCTGTTGATTTTAGGAAATGGAAGGTGTTTGTTAAAATTCTTAAATCATTAAAAGTGGGTGGTGAGATGACTAAGTGGGTAAAGGTGCTTGCTGAGCAAGCCTGATGATCCAGGTTCAATCCCTGGATCCTCATGTAAACGTGAGGAAAGAACTTCAGAAAATTGTCCTCTGATTTCCACATGAAGATGTATTTCCACCCACCTACATAAGCACACAATAATAATAAATCATTTTAAATGGTTAATTAAAAGCCAGGAGGAAAAAAGTACCACCTCAAATGTATATTCATATTTTTGTCTCCTTTTTTAAAAAAATTCTTTTGGGGGCTGGAGAGATGGCTTGGTAAAGAGCACTGGCTGCTCTTGTAGGACCTGGATTCAGTTCCCAACATCCACATAACAGCTAACAATCATCTATGTATTCCAGTTCCAGGGGATCTGACACCCTCTTCTGACCCCTGTAGGTACATGTATACATGTGGTACACTCACATGAAGGCAAAACACTCATACATATAAAATAAAATGTCATCCTACTTTTATCAAAGAGTGGCATGTTTCAGCTGACCATTGAGGGTTGAAAGTCTTAATTCAAGTTTAACCAGTCCCTCCACCATTTTTTTTTGACTCGATCCTCCTACATTCTCTCCACTAGATGAAGTTTTTTCCTATAAAGTTCAAATGTGGTTTATGGCAATGGTGTCATAAGAAGGAAACAGAGTAGCAGATGTAAAATGAAGCACAGAAATAGGAGACAGAGAAGGGCTGGAAAAGCCTGGGTTTTGGCCCAGGGGCAGAGGGGAGGGAGGTGGACAGTGGGGAGTGGAGACAGAGTATATCACTAGGTACACTGTATAGCCCTGGCTATCCTGGAACTTGCTCTATAATGCCAGGCTGTCCTTGAACTTGCCTCGATCCACCTGCTTCTGCCTCCTATATGCCAGGACTGACTGTACACCCTGCCTCAAGAATAAGCCAGTTAATTAGGTGGACACAGGTTTTAAATTTTTCTAAGTCTCAGTTTTATTGTTTGTAAAATAAAGGCAACAGTACTGTTTACTTCACATAGTGTTTGTGAGGAATAATTATAAGTGCTATAAATCACTAAATACTAGACCCAGCACATGAAAAGAGCAAGATAAGTATCAGTTAATAGCATCCTCAGGCCTGGAGCAAGGCGACTGGAAGCAGCAAGATTGAGCCCATATTCAAAGAGCACAGTGTGAGAAGAGTTCTGCCATTGTTTATTGGGAGAACATCCCCAAATTAAGTCAATACCAACCAGAATTCTTACAAAAGCACCAGAAAAACTCCATGTATGGCCCACTTGCTCAAGAACATCCTGGGAGACCGTGAGTGCTAACTGAGCCAGGCAGGAAGCTAAGTGTTATCTGAGACTTAGATATTGTTACTCTTAATTTGCTGATGAGGAAATGATGTGTAACTTTGACCTGTGCCTTCTAAAAGACTGCTTACTGAAAGCCTGTGTTCCCAGTGCCTCCGAAGTAACTGGCCAGTGAATTGAAGAAGTGGCTGTCACCCACCCATCTCTACCTCTGCTGATGAAAAGGAGGTTACCACACTACAGGCACATGGCTCACTTTGCTAGGCTGTGCTCGTCCTTGCCCTCTGAAAGTAGCATGATCTGTGACTCTTGACTGCTCTTGGTTCCTGTGGGCTTCTACTCAGTCAGAATCATTGTATTGCCTTCACTTATGAAATTATTATTATATATATATATCAAATAAACTGGGCCTGTTTATCTTTGTAGCTTTAGTTACTTATGATCACAACTTCTTAGAAAACCCTCAGGTCATTTGTGATCCAAATTAGCATACTCTGCCACAGCATCCTTCATCCCGTTCTATCATTCTATATCCTTGACCTCCTGCCACTTAAGCTCCTGGCATCAACACTAACCTTGTGATTTCCCCCAGACTGGAAAAGCATTCTCTCCTATTTGTCAAAGTTCTCAATTACTCATATAGCTCATGCTGTGACTCTCTTCTCTGGAACCTTCTGGATGGGTACGAATGACATCAGCTCCTGTTGTAATCATACCCATTGCTTTCTCCTGTTAATCAGAGCTAAACTTTTCAATTTAAGGTACTACATTAACTGCTCTGTCTTTTTACAACCTCATCTAGCTTTTCTCCCATGTGACAGTGTCCCGGTCATCCCTTAGCAAGCCTGCAGACATCTGCCCAGCACATACCTCACAAATGGCTGTTCTAGAAAGTCCTTCTTGACTAAACTCATTTCTTATCTCTTCTTACCTTTCCTAAATGTAAATCAAACATATTGTGTTGTGTTGGCTTGAATATGCTATGTTATCCAGGTGCCATGTGTGTACATGCATGTGTGATATTTTCAAGGAGTTTACAGACTCCAGCTGTAGAGTGCTGTGTTTCATATTTCATGGCATGATTTATATTCCATCTGTACTTGAATTACATGAAGTGCTTAGTGAAGATACAGATTTTTACCCTCTCCTTATGAATCTGAATTTCATTGGTAAACCCAAGGAGCATGCATGTTTGGCTGGCCACTCCCATGGTTCTGATGTGTACAGACGTGGGAGCCCATTGTATGGGAGAGATAGATACTAGAATGGTGGCGATTTTTAAACCCTTCAGTTACTTCCAGTTCTGTACTTGGAGGATTCTCATGAATACTTCTTGAATTAGAAATGAATACATCTCCCAGGAATGGTTCAAGGTCAGCCCTATGTAACAGGACAGCTGGGAGACCCTGTCTCAAAAAGACAAAGATTAAAAAAAAAAAAAGAAAGAAAAGGAGAAATGAATAAAATCTAACTTTAAACAGAAATCCAGTCATGGGAGTCTTCCCTGCTGTATGGAAATATTTTAAATTTTCACTAAATGTGTCCATCATACCAACAACTTTGATTAGTATAATCCATACCCCGCTTCATGAGTTAAAGTCCTTCAAGCTCCTTTTCAATGTATTTCTTCCTAAAATAATGTAATTAAAATTTGCCTCACCTGTGATGAAATATCATATCCAATTGGTTCAAAACTCTCAAGGTGTTCTTTAATTCAGTTGAGATCTCCTTCTGAATGTAAGTTAGACAAGTTCCAATTATAAATGGAAATACCACTAAGTGATTTTATAAGCCAGATAAATACAGTTATGGGTGCTTTTAAAATTTTTAGTATCCTAACCTACTGTTGATTTGACAAATATTTACTGTACTTACACACTCAGATTGTTACTGCAAGAGGCACATAAAGATGCAGTGACTCCCTACTGACTTCTGGGAATATAAATATTTCGACTTTTTTTTCTTCCCAAGTATTATGCCATTGAGTTACATTCCAAGCCCCTATATTTTGACTTTTTTATTCAGTTAGGTTTGGAGGCTTTTTGCTCACTAACCTTGACTCATTAAAGGCTGGATGACTCCAAGTAGATACTGAGTATTGTTTATGTAAAAGCTCTTCCCTTCCAACTGGAGAGGCGGCTCAATGGTTAGGAGCACTGGCTCCTCTTGCAGAGGACTGAGGTTCTGTTCCCAGCACCCACATGGCAGTTAACAACCATCCCTAAATCCAGCTCCAGGGGAATCCAACACCTTCTTCTGACCTCTATGGCATTGCACAACATGAGTGTGCTTACACACATATAGGCAATATACTCATACACGTAAAAATAAATAATAAATAAAATATTTTTAAAGACCTTTATTTCATGGAGCTTCAGCACAACTCACGAATACCAGAGCTTCCCTCCACACTATGCGTAACATGTTTCTTTGTTCTGTTTACTAACATTTTGACTTTGGACACATGAAAGGGAAATGGAACAAAGGTGTTGAAACTGTGAGCTTTAAATAAATTATTGCTTTTAATTTTTGCAGGGAAATTCTCTTCCTATATTACAAAGGAACTATTGAGGCTAATAGTGCTAGAATAGTTAGAACAAGTCAGACAACTAAGCAGCAGCAGAGCAGTCTTTATTATGAAGGGGAGTATCTTGGGAACACAGATACTCTGAACTAATTTGGAAGTTTGATAGCAAAGAATTTTGTCTTTTTTTTTTTTTTAAATCCGATGTAACCAGGTGTGATGGCATATACTTTCAATCCCAGAACTCAGGAGATGGATCTCAGTCAGAGCAAGACTAGCTTGGTCTACATAGCGAGTATGAGGCCAGCTGGGGTCTGACTCTGTCTCAAACAACAAAAAATCAGATTTAAGCAGACTTCCTGATCCTGTGCCATAGTCCCTGTTGTATTTAATGGATATATGCTACATATACATATGGCTGTATTCTAGGCAATGTGTGTCTGCCTGCAGGTGCTCCCCTGTGATTTCCAGTCCTCCGTACTCAGGGATCTGCCACCAGCCCTGACCCTGCTCTCTCTACTTGACTCTTTTGAAGCAAAGCTTCTTTATTTGCAGTACAGTCAAGATTCCAGATGCAGCTTGTGGTTGCCAACCTGCAGGCACAGATGAAAATCAACTGTAAAACGAATTAAATAGAAGGCTTTGCCCTTAATAGCACTGGGACAAGCAACCTGTTTTTATCTCTGTTGGAATGAAATCTTAAAAAGGAAATGTAAACAAATAAATGAGATACTGTCAGGGCTGCTTTCCTGAATCTAAGATAAGGGGAGAAGCTACTCCCCTAAACTCTTCTGGAATAATTAAGCCTCCCTGGCAGGAAAGGAAGGCTGTACCAGAGCTGACTTCATGAATGTTGTTTCCTTGGCCTAAGAGAGTGAAAATGGACATTATTCCTGCCCTCTAGTAATTAAAAATAAAGCCCAGCTTTATTTTAGACGCAGCTTAGATGCAGTGGCCATAATAAAATGTTCACGTGTGTGACTTCTATTTGGCTGAGGTCAGTACTTAAGCCAATCTCCTTTAAAAGGAGAGAACCGTACAACATTAATTAGAGTTTATGTGTATATACTTGCAATAACCCAGCTTGGCTGCTTGTCGAAGTGAAAGCCTTTTAAGTTTATTGCCACAATCAGAGGATCATGCTAGACTCTCATGTTTCTCTCTGTGTGTGAGAATAATGTGAGTCTCAACCTTCCTTTGCAGTCTTTTTCTTCTCTCCTGTACAGTACTTCCTACAAGATGACAGGTGGTTTGTTGTTTGTTTTGGGGAGGGGTTTGTGGGTCTGTGTCTGTGTGTTTCAGACTGAGTCTCTTATATCCCAGGCTGGGCTCAAACTTACTATATAGTCAAGGATAGCCTTGAACTCCAAATCTTCCTGCCCCCACCTCCAGAGTGCTAGGAATACAGGCACAGGCTGCCATGCCTAATTTAAATGACACTTGTGTTCAAAAAGGCACCGGCTTTCTCTCTTTTACAGGGAAACTCAACAGAACCTGAATCAATGGCAAATCTTCTCTATTTGACATTAATATATTTCAGGCTTTATAGGGTTTAATTATGTTTAAACTAGCATGTAAACTGATTTTTCCATCCTCATCTCCATGGCAAATAAGAGTGTCACAGACTGTAAACTGGAGTTTATCTTCCCTGTGTAGCCCATGTCTGTTCCCCACTTTTCTAGTTTCTTCATTTCCTCATGCCTTAAAAGAGACCCAAATGGAATTAATAATGTTAAGACACTTATTCCTTGATGGTATTTCATAATTACGATTTTTTTCTTCTGGGTATAAACATGCTCCTGCCTAAAGTTACTGCAGTCTTATTGTCTGTATTATTTCTAATGAAGGTGTAGTTCTTAAAACAACAACCACAAAAAGATGACCTATATCCTGCTGCCATTTATGCTTTGAGCACCAACTGCTTATTATGCCTCAGGCATGCTGGGAGCTGAGCCTCTATTCTCAAAAGCCCACAGAAGAAGCAGACTTGTAAATTAAATGCTGTGACATGGTGTGCTGCCATGACACAGCCCATAGGATGCAATAGGCAAACCCCGTAAGGAACAAGTAGGCCCCACAGGAGATGCTATTTGAACTGAATTTTGAGGACTGCTTAATAAAGCCCTATCTCTTGGCTGGGATTCAGAATCACAGATTCAGTCTCCACTGGGTAAAAAGAGTTCACTTGCCATCCAGTAGTAGCAGGAAACAAAAATGCCAACCCTATTACAGAACCAACGACATAGAATGGAGCGAAGGTTTGGTAGCTCCATGTAATAGAACACTATTCACACAAAAACCATGTCTTCTCATCATTCATTCAGCAATATTGACTGAGTTCTACAGTGTTTCAACAGTACTCTGTGGTCCAGGAATCTGGAACCGAACAAAAGAGATATAAATCCTCAAGATGGTAGAGCACATAATGAGGAAGGGAATAATACTGAATATTTGAAAATGTCATGTGAAAAAAACTGCTCATAGACTAACATAAATAGGGGCTGGAGAAATAGCTCAGCAGTCAAGAGTACTTGCTGATCTTCCAGAGGTCAAGAGTTCAGTTCCCAGCATCTATGTCAGGTGGGTCACAGTTAATGCATTAACTTGTATGTGAAATCACTGTATTATGTGTCTCATGTTGTAACTCATGGGCATATGTGTTGTTACTACCAGAACAATGGAAATAATGCACAAAACTAATGAAGCTGTTTTTATTTCATTTCCTGATCTGGGCACATTCTACCAGTTCTCTCTACCTTTGGATTTCTGATGGATAAGAAAAGATGGGGGGCTGGAGATGACTCAGTGGTTAAGAGCACTGGCTACTCTTGCAGAAGATGTGGGTTTGATTCCCAGCACCCACATGGGTGGCTAACAACCACACATAACTCCAGTTCTAGGGGAATCTGATACCCTCTTCTGACCTCCAAGGATATTACGATATGGGTGCACTCACGTACACGCAGGCAATACAGTCATACACATAAAATAAAAATTTTTTAAAATGTGTGTAGTCTAGCATATTGAGATCAGTACCTTCCCTTAGTCAAAAATATTAGACCCTCCCATGTTGGTTTGAGTCTTGCTGCAGGTTCACCAGAAATTGATATTTGTGCAATGTCCTAGGCAAAATATGCACATGAACATGGTGATGTACACCTGCCATCCCAGCATTCTTAGACTGAAGCAAGAGGATTGCCAACCTGGGCTGGGGGGTTGGTGCACGTGTTATGCATTTCTCCTTTGTCCACGGACCCTGCCCTGTTGTCCCATTTGACTTGACTAACAAAGTCATCAAGATGTTCATGGAGCAGCAGACCATTCAGTCAAGCACAGGGCCTAGGAAGCAAGCTGGCTCTGTGTATACATAATTGAGAAATTTGTATTGGGGCTCAAAAATATGTTGAATTACTACATTTCATGTTCTTATTACTTGCTATCACTTTACTTTCTAAATAAACTTCCTATGTTTAGCAAAATTAATTTTTGATCCTTGCTCATAATCTTTCCTCAAAAACAACAATGTTATATAATAATTTATACTAAGAAATTTTGTTCAGCAGAAAAGGGAATTTGACTCAACTCCTGTCTTTTCACAATTTAACATAGACCATGTCAACAGGGACAAATAATGTACATAAGACAACAGGACAATAGCAAACAAAATCTCTCAGCAATAAATTAACAAATAAAACCTATTTGAGTGACTGGAGAGATGGCACTTGCCTTAGTATGTGAAGTGTCCTGGATTCAATCTTCAGTCCAGGGGAGGTAGGGGAGATTTCATAAGTAGATATAAAAGCACAGAGAGGTCAGAAGTCACATCTAACCATTCATATAATGCTTTGCAATAGGAGAGTGTTATCAGTAAGTTTTCTTTGTATAACAAACATTTCTGTGCATATCAAGAAATACTTTACAATTCATATGTGTTTCATGGGATTTTCTTTTGTTTATCTCTTTGTTTTTGTTTTTTAAGTGTTTCCCAAAGTCTCAGAAATTTGGGAGTATCTACAGAAACAACCCTGAGGTCTTTTCAAAGTTCATCTTTGTGTGTGTGGTATATATACATGATTGTGTTGTGTACATGTGGGTGTGGGTGTACATGTGGAGGCCAGAGGTCAATGTCAAGGGTCTTCCTCAGCCACTCTCTACCTTAGTTTTTGAGACAGGGTTTCTCATTGAGCCTAGAGCTCACTGACTCTGCTAGGCTAGCTGGCCAGCAAGCTCCAGGTATTTGACTATTTTTGCCTTCTCAGTACTGGAATTACTGATGCACACAGCTATATTTGGCTTTTTTTTTCACATGGGTATGGAAGATCTGAACTCAGGTCTTAATGCTTACTTGGCAAGCACTTTACCAACTGAACCATCTCTCTAACACCAAAAACTGGTCATTTTAAAGCCCTTCTAACACTTGTCAATCTCCTGTCCTCATGGTGCTGAGAATGGGGTATATGACCTTCTGCCAGGCAAGGGATCTGTCTCTGAGCTACATCTACAGGTCCACTTAATCTACTTTAAAACAAATAAGTAAAAATAAGCAAAGTAAACCAAGGGCAGGCATCACTCTCAAGACATTTATTGCAGATTTATCGAGTTTCTTATTAACTTTTTAGTTAGACATGTGTACTATAGTTGCTTTTTTTTATAACATGTGGTTCAAAAGTTATATTTATATATATACATTGTACCATTGGAGTAAAACTACTTTAAAAATGACCTGTTTAAATAGAACTCTGAGGTAAATCATAACACTGGTGTGTATAAATGAGTCAAAGGATATAAAAACAATGTAAAAATAGCAGAAACTTGTAATATGCTGACAAAAATTTTTTAATGATGTTTGTGCATTTCTACTGTGTCTACTATGTGTGGCATCTGTGATGAAGATGAGAAACTAGACAATTAAACCAAGATTAATCAGAAGTGCTCTCTCCTTTTGGAGGAGGTGTCGGCATTCGCATTAGTGAGGAAATAAATCTCTACTCATTTCCACAAGCAGAGACTCATGGGAGAGAGAAGAAAATGGAAAGGCAGTCTCTCTGGTGACGTTTCCATGTGCTAACAAGTGGGCCACTGTAGGACAGAGGGTGCTAGGTACTCTGAATAGCCAGCAGGGGCAAGAAAGCCAAGTGGAGCAAGAAAGATTCCTGGCTTTCACGTTGATAGGAGAGTGCCAATGGGCAGAGGAGAGAAAAAGAGGTGGCTGCATTTCCCATCCCCCTCAGCCTCAGTAATCCTCAAAAGTGCGCACAAAAAGGCACTTTCTTTCCTGGTCTTATCAGGGTGAAGAAAGATATGGGAGGGAGTGGAGATCAGGGCATGATTGAAGAATGCCTGGCATCTCCTATTCATGTATTTATTCGGTGAACAAATTTATTGATTATTCTCTCCTATAGCATGCAGGGCACAAATGGCAGGCACAGAGGACACTGAGTTCTGACATCCCAAATTACAGTCAGTAAGGAAAAGGACACACAAACTGAATATTAGCACCTTTTGAAATGCTGTGTAGAAAGTCTGGATGCTGTGAGACAGGATGTGAGGGCTTTTTCTGGCCTCCTTTTCTTTGCTTACTTTTCAAATCCAGTGACTACTATAGCACCCAATCCAGTATAGGATTTTTAAAATATTTTATTTATTATTTTAATTTTATGTGTATGAGTATATTGCCTACATGTATGTAAGTGCACCAGTGTCACGCAGTGGTCATGGAAGTCAGAAGAACACATTGGATCCCCCTGGAAATGGAGTTACAAATAGTTGTTAGCCATTATGTGAGTGCTGGAGATTGAACCTGGGTGTCTGCAAGAGTAGGCAGTGCTCTTGACTGCTGAGACATCTCTCCCATCCCCCCAGTACAAGATTTAAACCATTTCACATAGGTGTAACCTGACTGTAGCTCTGCCAGGCTTGTGATATGGGTGACCAGGTGCTGGCCCAGAGCTTCTCTAACTTCATGGTGATGCTTAGAATCGACTTGACCTTCAGACACATGCAGCACAGAAAGTGAGGAACTAATACCACGCGTGGACCACCACACAATGCTTTGTTCTTTCTGAAGTAAGTGGAGAGTGGTTTGTGACCATGTCATACGTCTTCTCAGCAGGTTCCCTGGAATTGGGTCATCTCAGCAAAGTAGTCTCAGATTATTTGTCACACATTTTATGAATAACTACCCCAGTGGTATGCTGGGCAAGAGCTGATTGCTAAATTTCAGGAACTTTTCCAGTTGGTGGTTAAGCCTAGGCATCAAAATTAAATAAATTAAAAGTAAAATAAAGAGTACTCAAGACCCATGATTTCCTAACCTTGTACTCCATTTTTCTTTCTGCTCTCGAGGTTATTTACCTCTATCTGATCTGGCTGGACTGCTTTTTCAATGGCAGGTTGTGCTGGATCTCCTTTCAAGTCTGCATTCAGCAAAATCATGTTAGTTTGATTTTGGCCATAGTGAAAACAGCCAAACACTACAAATTAGGACTTAATTATTTTATTGATTGTCTAGACCTTAGAAAACAATGGAGGACCTCAGGAGATGACTCAGTGGACAAAAGCACTTGCTCCCACACCTCAGGATTTGAGTTTGATTCCTAGAACCCACGTGGTAGAAGGAGAAAACTGACTTCTGTGAGTTGTCCTCTAACTTCCACATGTGACATGACGTATGTGCACCCCGCACACAAAAATGCAAAGGAAACGATGAAGAACGTGTTAATAATATATATTAAAGTTAGTGGTATGTTTTATTTTAGCAGCTATGTTGTGAATAACAGAAATTGTGTCCTAAACTATTTTTAATACATCAAATACCGTGTCCTAAACTATTATTCAATTTAGAGGGAAAAACTACATCATTGATGAATGAGTGAAGTCAACACATATTTTTGTTTTTGCAAAATCAAGTTTTATATATTAATGTGTGTGTGTGAGCTGTGTGAGTATGGACATGTTCATGCCATGGTCAGAGGACATGTAAAGGTCGGAGGACAACTTTTGGGAGTCAGTTCTTACCTTCCATCTTGTTGAGGCAGGGTCTCACAGTACTGGTTGCACAGAGCACTGCAGACAAGTTGTTCCAAGAGCCCATTAGTCTCCTGTATCCTCCTATCTTTTTCCCTGTTAGTGCTAGGATTACAGATGTACACCACTGCTTTGTTTTTATGTGAGTGTCAGGAATTGAACTTGGGGACCAAACTCAGGTTGTCAGGTTTGTATAGCAAAGTCTTACCCACTGAACCATTTCGAAGGTCTTCATCCTGGTTTTATTTTCATATTAGTTGCAATTTTAAATGAATCAACATTTATTCAAATTGCAGTATATTCACTTTGAATCACAAATAGAGGACTATAAGACCAACAAAAACCAATGATAGCATGTAAGTGTGGATTTACAATATATCGTTAAATACATATGTGTAAGACATGAAAGCAGAGGAAGGCGATTTGCAGGGAGGAAAGAGACCAGTGGTGAGGTTACCAGTAACGGCAATGGGAGTATGTGAACATGAGCAGAGTGTAAAAATGCACATGTATGAGACTGCCATAATGAGACATGTTATATCAAAAGTATTCTATAAAAATCAACCTGCTCTACGGACTTTGCCATTAAGAAATTTGTATGGTTTATTATGATTTAGAAACCATGTGCTATACATACTTTACATCACTAAAACTTAGGGTAAGCATTTGTACATGTTCATACATGCATCTTTTTTGCTGGAGAGCAGGTTGTTATATACTCATCCACTCCACTGAACTCCTGGTCCTCTTGCCTCCACCAAATGAGTGCTGGGATTACAGGCATGTGCCACTGTGCCTGGCTTCATGTGAATCTTTGTTGCAGACTCTGTTTTGGGGTCACCCTAGTTTAGACCATTTTAACAAGATGTGGCTCTAAAAGTTAGGATCCGAGCTGGAGAGATGGATCAGCGGTTAAGAACACTGGCTGCTCTTTCAGAGGACCCAGATTCAGCTACCAGAACACACTGGCAGCTAACAACCATCCATAACCCCAGGGGATCTGATGTCCTCTTCTGGACTCTGCAGGCATTGTCATGACACAGGTATACTTACAGGCAAAACACACGTTAAATAAATAAATAGTTAAAAAAAATTAAAAAAACAATGTGAATTGGAGCTAGACCACTCACCAATTAGATGGCAAGAGGTAAAGTATCAAACCTCGACAGGCAGTGCCATCACAATTGCTAAGACTGGCTGCTCAGTGAAATGCAAACGGAAGCCGTGCACTGGGCTGTGGTAGGAGTAGCCGGTGTGGGTCGCTACACAGGCTGCCGGGCTTCCGGATCTTGCCTCTTCCCCTTTGCTTCGCACAGCTCTAGTGACGTCTAAAGGGTCCAAAGATGAAAGAGTACCCAGGGACCAGCAGGCACATTTCTTTTCAAGGTTGCACTATATAAAAGAGTGCATTTACAGAATTGTATACCTTATGTAGCAGTGAGCTGGCAGTCAAGCCTCTTCCAACCAAATACCCTACAGGAGTGAATGAATAAACGGCCAAAATGCTCTAAGACGCGTTCCATAAGCAAACCGGAGCCATTAGCGTGGGTCAGCAGCACAGTGCGCCCTTTCTTCCCCCTTCGCGCCCCTCTCTCCTGCTACACACCCACACATGAGCCTTGTGCCACGCTCTCCTTTGGGGAAAACTTGAGCTAAATCAGACTTGGGTTTTGTGTCAGTTAGGAAATAGAGACATACACATGGCAACCAGGAAGGGCCTGTGAAGGAGGCTGAGGGGATGGAGGAGTCCAAGTCAAGAGAGGAATTCTATGAAAGTCTAGACGCGGGGAATACTCAATCTACTCTGACTGTGGAGCGACTGACGGAGCTGAGATGGAGGAAGTACATGGAAAGGCAGCTGGGAAGGAGGCTGGGTAGAGGAGGGACTTGCTAGTTCCTTTTCACCACAATTTTATGTCACTAGAAAGGCACTGTTACCTCAGCCATTGCCCGGCCTCATTTTTCTCTTTTATTCCTATTTGAAACATTCTTAAAATTAGGGTTGGGCTGAGCAAAACAGTGGGATTGAAGAACTCTTAGCTCATTTTGACTCTGTCATTGACCTAATGTGTTACACTGGGCGAATTACAAAATCTCTATAGAGATAGGAAGACAACAAATGTATACATTTTTTTTCTAAAAAAATGGAATTTCTATCATCACAAGACATGAAATATGAAAGTCATGAACACAGTCGATGCTTTACAGATAAATGAAGAGCTCATAGCATTCTCAAGGGGAAAAAAAGAAAATTAGACAGTTCCATTGATGCCTTATCGTTGCTGAAAGCAAAATTACAAACCGCAGAATTAATGCCAGGCTTAGGAAACAGTCATGATTAAGCATCATCTTGGAGGTGAGGGATCCTAGTTCAAAGCAACACGGAGGGACATCTCCCTCAATATTGATAAAGCCAAGCAACAAAACAAGAATTTTCCTCCAGAGAATGAAACTGTTGTCAAGGATGCTGGAAGCATATTTTTAAGATTTATCATTTTTAAATTATGTATGTGTGTGTGTGTGTTTATGTATAGATATGTACATGTGAAGGTACAAGTGGCCACAGAGGCCAGAAGAGACTGTCATTATATTCTCTGGAGCCAGAGTTACAAACAGTTGTGAGCCACATGATGTGGGTGCTGGGAACTGATCTTGGATTCCCTGGAAAAGCAATACAATGTGCTCTTAACCCCCGAGCCCTCTCTCCAGCCCCCTAGAAGTAGACTTTTAAAAAGAAAACAGAACCATAATTTATAAAGCAGTTCCCATCTACCCAGTAAGCATTAGGCAAGTAATAATGATGACATCCAAAACCTGTGCATTGGTAGTGTCACTTGTTTTCCGATTCATATTTCAATAGTGGAAATTAACTCTAGACAAATGGTGCTCCCAGAAGAAGAGGATTGGATTATGGAATCTCTCTCTCTCTCTCTCTCTCTCTCTCTCTCTCTCTCTCTCCATTCCCTGGTTTTTGACTCACACAGTTTGGTACCACCATTCCCTCCTGTCCTGACATGCAATCTTGCCACAGGCCCCAAACAATGGAGTCAACTGATTAAGTACTAGAACCTTCATAATGCTGAGTCAGGCCTGGGGACATGGCTCAGCAGGTAAAACACTTGCTGTGTAAGATCTGGGTTTGTATCCTTGGAACCTATGTAAAAAGGCCAGATACAGTGGGGTTGTACAGACAGGAAGATCCACTGGAAGCTCTCAGGGCAGCATCAACCAAGAGCCCTTGCTTCAAATAAGGTGGCAAGCAAGGACAACACCCAAAGATGGCCTCTGATCTCCACACAGGCAAGCTCTCACACACAAACACACACCCACACAGGCCCCTATGTTAGAGGAAGCATACTTGTCCATGATCTTAGAAGAACAAGATTCTAGCTTCACCACTGAGTATAGTGTGAGATGCATACTTTTCTTTTTTAAGTTTATTTATTATTTGGGTGTGGGTATGGGTGGGTGCATTCACCATACATAGACATCAGCAGTCAACTTTAGGAGTCAGTTCTCTCTAAGCACCCTCTGGGGCCTGGAGATCAAACTCAGGTCATCTGGCTTGGGGGCAAGTACTTTTTTCCGCTGATCCATCTCATCAGCTCTTGGGGCTTTTCATGAGTGGCCATTATTACATGGAAGTCCTTTCCTACTCACTAGTTAAGCCACTTGATTCCAGAAGAGGCTTTTTTAAAACTAAATCAGTAATCATAGTAATTATATATATATACATATATATGTGCTTATACTTTTTATGTCTTCATAGGTTAGTCTTGGTAGGTTATATGTTTTCATGAATTTATGCACGTCTAGGTTATTCTGTTTGTTGGCATATAATTTTCAGAGCTTATTTATGATACTGGGATTGCAGGCATGTACTGCCACGCCCAGCTCTTTTGTGCAACTGTTCAAAGTATATTTTACTGAATGAATTTGGAACTCACATGCAATATCTAATAGTTCTGTATGATTTAAATCGATAACACTCTAACTTCAATTGTATACAAACATTTTCTCTTTAGCTTATCTTTCCCACATTTTCTGTTATTGCTGTCTATCTTCTCAATTTTTAGAACCAACTTGTCAGTTTCTACAAAAAATTCTGTTGAGATTTTTTTTTATCAGAATTACTTAGAATCTATAAAACAAGTTAAGGGAAACATATATATTTAACTTGATATATTTACAGATCTGACTTTTTGATCCATGAGTATGCAATGGGTCTCCATTTATTTATGTCTTCATTTCAAAAAATTATTATTTGTGTGTGTGTATGTGTGTGCACTGAATTTGTGGGTGATATGTATACCATGGTGCACATGTGAAGGTCAGAGGGCAACTTTGTGGAGTTGGTTCTCTCCTTTCACCTTGTGTGGGTCCCAGGACTCCAATTCAGCCTGCCAGGCTGGCACAGCAAATACCTTTACACTCTAAGCCATTTTGATAGCCCTATGTTTGCTTTTTAAATTTCATCCGCTTAGCAAAATACTGAATGTTACCTCTTTATCTGATTCATCTCTATGTGACTTATATTCTGACGCTATCAGTGAGAGTTTTTATTTGGTTTAATTTCTGATTTTTAATTGCCAATATATTGAAATATCATTAATTTTTGTATGCTGATTCATGTCCTGCCATTAACAACTTGTTTTACATGTGTGTAGATGATTATATTATTTTTCTTTTGTCTGTTCTTAAAAAAAACACCGGGAGAGTTTTGAACATTAAACATACCTTGTAGTTTAATGGGTGATATTTGTGACAACTCTATGAAGGAAAGGACCTGTCACGTCTTATCAGAAATGCCTGGGTGTAAAATATTAGTGCTGTCGCGTTGTTAATGGATGCTAAGCAAAAAGAGCAGATCAAGTCAATCTGGCAAATAGCAGGTCACATGGGTCTTTTTATTGTAAGACTTTTCAGGAGTTTTAATATCGTGGACTGAGTTACAGAGCTGTAAAAGAAGGACTACATTAGGCATGAGTTTTATGTTTATTTGACTATGGACTTAGTTTTTCATAAATCTTCCCTCAAAATCAGAGTTCACATGTTGAAAATTTAAATACTAGGTAGACAGTATATGTCTGATCCTTGGGTTGGAATGTGAGCTTGCTAATGGAAGCCATTATACTAAACTGATAATTGTTTTGGGACTGAGACAGTGTTACGCAAACTGGTCTCAAACTCCCAGTCTCAAGTCATCCGTCCATCTCAGCTTCTCAAGTGCTGAAACTGCCAGCATGTGCCACCCTGCACTTGCCTGCACATGTGCCACTTGCCTGGCATTCTTTCACTTGATGATTGATTTTTCCCCTAAAATATAATTTGAGTCTCTTTGTATGTGAAAAATTGAAAGATATTATTCCTGTCCTCAAAGGCTTTATATTCATAAAGAGCTCTCAGTAGATGTTAGCTGAAACAAGGTACAAATGAAAGGATACTTTAGTGGCTTAAATATTAACTCAATCATAAGCTAAACTATACTAAGGAAGAGAGAAGAGAGAGGTCTCTGGTAAGACTCAACTTCATTTGCCTTTGCATTGTCAGTTGACAGTCCCCTTAAAGGTGTATCACAGAGATACAGAAACAGGCCGATTTCTGGGAGAATGACTGTATGACTTTAATATATTGCAAATCTGTCAGAGTAGAAATGAATTGAAAGCTTGCTGGTGTGCTCTCCTCTCTTCTGTGTTACCTACTGAGGACCTTGTCTAGTGCTCTTTCAATGACAGTCACCAACCTCTACCTTTTGACTTTGGCCCTTTGCTAAGAGTTTGGAATGTATAAGGAAGGTTCCTGACACCATTGTTAGATAAGTGCACCTCTTCTATACCCCCCCAAATATCATTTTCTTACCCTATCATTAAATTTATTGATTCCTTTGAGGTTCTTACTGCAGTGAGCCCAATGTTTGCATTCCCTCACCCCAAATTCATGTTTTGAAATCCTAACATCCATGGGATAGCATTCAGAAGGGGACTTTTGAGGGACAAAATCGATGATAAATATGGAGCCCTCATAAATAGAATTGATTTTCTGTCTTAGTTATTTTCCTTGTCCTATGGCAAAGTACTTTTCGAACACAGTTTAAAGGACGAAATTTTATTTGGGCTCACGCTTTCAGAGAGATTTCAGTCCATCCTAGGGGAAGGGCTCAGAGCAGTCAGGAAGGCACAGTTGCATTTATGGTAGGTGCTTGAGGTAATGGCTTGCTCTCATGGCACAGCCTGAGAAAAGAGAGCATGAGACAGCAATGGTGGGCAGAACTTGCACAGGCCGGCCCCTGTTGACTTACTTCTGCCAGCCAGGTCCTGCCTACCAAAGGCTCCGTAGCCTTTCAAAATAGTGTCACAAGCTCGGGACTGAGTGTTCAAAACATGAGAGGTTGTTCCAGATTCAAACAGTAACAGCTCCTGTGAAAGGACCTCAGAAAGCTGCCTCACTCCCTGCCTCACCCCCTCTGCCTCGTGAAGACTCCGCATGAACCACGAAGCAGGTTCCCACCAGGCACTGTCTGCCATGGCTCTCATCTTGGATGTCCCAGCCTCCAGAACTATAAGAAATAGCGTTGTTTGCCATTCAGTCTGTTTTTGTTACAGCAGCCTGAACAAAGACAAGTATTTGTTTCTGGATTCCCACGGGGATATTGAGTCCTGTGAAGGTGAATCATGTGTTCACCTCTGCATCCCCAGAACTCAGCAGTAGGTGACTTATAACAGGTGCCTAGTGATTAACTGTTGGCCTGCCCAAACCCAGCCTTTCCATTCACATCCCTTTGGTGTTCCTTGCCTCATCCTTGTCTTTACAGTGAGTGTTCACGGCTCTATGGCTTTGTATATGCTCTCACATTGACCAGCCGTCCATTTTCCCACACGTCCTTTTGCCTTTTGTCTGCCTTATTCATCCTGAGCCTTCAAGACTCAGTGCGTATTTACTAGGAAGTGCTTGGTGAAGGCTGTTTCCTGGTATTGTCTCTACAACTTCTCAGTTTACACTGACATTATCTCCTTATTTATTTCTCTTCAGCTTGGCTGTGGACATCTCCAAGCAAGGATCATCTTCACCAATGTGTCGTCTCTCATATTACCACAATGTTTTGTGCTTAGTAAGTAGATTAAAAAAATACACATGGGACCCAACTGAATTAACTGTAATGGACTCCTTATCACTCCTACCAAGTTCCTGAGAAATTTCAGGAAAACAAATTACATTGGTGCTCAGCCTTCTGAGTACAAAACACTTGTTCAGTTTTAAGTTGTATTGTTGGTCTAACTGAGAGTTCTGGGAGAGGTACTTGCTAACATTCTAGGCCACACTGCTCAATATGAGCATTACTAGTCACTTTTGATAATTTGAAGTTTGAATCAAAATGATTTCAATTTAAATACAATTAAAACTTTAGCTCTCACTCGCCCTGACTATATTTCAAGTGCTTCATAGTCATGAGTGGTTAGTGGCTACTGTGTAAGTGGCCAGAATGAATGTGTATATTAATACAGAATATACTTTTGGCGTCACTGCTCTGGATCATAGTCAATAAAAAAACAGAACCTTTCAGTAATTGTTTAGAAAATAATTCAAGATTGTTTTGCAAACCTTATACATTCATCTACTTTCTAGAGAACATTTGAGAAAGTCAGTCCCTGATTTCATAAACAACCTACTGTTGGAGTTAGTTTTAGAAAATAATACAAAACCTGAAGGATTGTGTTTGTAAAACACTGAACCAAAGTGATTGTGGGACAAATTTAAATTGCCCCTGCAGCTGGAAGACTTGGTTACTTAAGCGTATCTCACAACTGTCATTAAACATACCCATCCACATCTTGGTCACTGATGTTTAAAATCTGAAACTGTAAACTCTCTCGAGTCCCTAAAAGTGCCTGACACATAAAAGACACTTGCATGTAAATAGAGAACTTCCAAGGACCCAAATCCTGAGAGTGCGTCCACACGTTCCTTAACACTAAACACAAGGACGGTGTTTACACAAACATCCCACGTTTGACATGTGATGATGGTTTAATAGTTTGGAAATTCTCTCTCCTCAAATAGTTTGTTGAGTCAGAGTGTTATTGAATTTGGCAAAACTAAAACTGAAATCAAACTCCAGGTTGACTTGAAACGCGTATTTTTATGAGTACCTTTATTTTCAAAACATTGGGAAGAGGGTGGGCCCTAATAAATTACGATAACAACCTATTCTCAGAAACAAGAAGTTCAATGAGATAGAACACAGAGGAATAAAAGGTTCCGTAGCCTAAAGTTTCCTCAGAGTGAATGCACCATTAACTTCCTGGGTAGTCTGTCTATCACCACCTGTTTTTTACTGCTCTGTCCCTCTTGCTGTCGTGTCTATTACCTTTCACATTCTACCTACTCTTTCTGTGCTGACATCTGAACTCATTCTCTCCTTTCCATGTGTAATATCTCAGCCTCATCTTCCTCTTTCATCATTTCGGACAGAAGCCCAGTTGAGCAGTTAGGATCTAGTTTCTCTGCTCCTTGTTTTCTTCCCTTTACCACTTACTTTTTTTTTTTAACTTTATCTTGCAAGAATGTAGGAGATGGGATAGGGGAAATAAATTAGTTTGTTTTAGTTTTGAAATTTTATGGAAAATAATATAGATGCTAACTGCTAGGATTCTCCACGAGAAGTCCATGCAAGCATTATCAAGACCTTTATGAGTCATTTGGTTCGTTAGGACAGTTGCAGAAGCTCAAAAAATGTCCCACCAGGGAGCAAATATTTGAAGTGAGATTCATGACAAAAGTCTCAACTACAAAAACTATCTAGTTCACATTCAAAAACTATATTGTTTCCTGCTAAGTGCACTAGAGAATCAACGAACATATCTAATGCAAGAACTCGGATAACTTGGGATGGTGGCTCATATCTGTAATCCCTGTTCTCTGAGGGCCTAAACACAAGGGCCATGATCCTAAGGCCATCCTAGGCTACATACGAGAAACCCTCTCTCAAAAACAAAGAAGCAAGCCAGATCTCCAGTTAAGGAGATCTGATGCCCTCTTCTGGCCTCTGCAGATTTGCATGAATATGGTGCACTTACATGCATATAGGCAAAACACTCATACACATTGAAATAAAAAGAATAAAAAACAAAATAATCAATAAGAATTTGTACATGATAAATAATTAGGCTCTACATAACCAACAACTGATTTATTACATTTATATAATTAGCTGTTAGAAAATTTGTTGAAATATATAAAAATTATCTGAGTTACTGTCAACTGAACCCATCTATAATTAAAATGTATCTGATATCTTCACTGCATTTCATAATGAGGACAAGACGTGGTCTTAGCTTTATTTTTCATTAAAGAAATCCTCAGCCATTTGCAAATGCCTTGAGTTCAAAATGAATTCATCTTTGTTTGCTTTTTTTTTTTTCCTTTTTTGACAGGGTCTCCCAAGTCCCACTCAACCTAGAAGTCACTATCTGGACCAGGCTGGTCTTGAGCTCATAGAGATCTTCCTCACTCTGCCTCCAGAGGGCTGGAATTAAAGGTATGTGCCACGATCTCTGGCTACATGTTGATTCTTGTTTTTAACTTGCTATTTTGCTGAAAGTGTTTATAAATTCTCGGAGTTTTCTGATGGAGTCTTTATGGTCTCTTATGTACAGGATCATAGCATCTGAAAACAAAGCTAATTTGACTTCTTTCTTTCCTGTTTGTATCTCTGAATACTGCTGGTCAAATCAGTGAGCTTAAGGTTCAGTAAGAGACACTGTCTCAAAACAAAGTGGACAGCAGTCGTGAGAGGGAGGATAACAGAATGCATGGTATGAAAGTGGGGAGAATACTGCGATGGGAGGGGTTAAGTGAGGACTGGGGGTGGGGTGGGAAGGGGGAGGAGGCTGCGGGAGGAAGGCCAATTTTAAAAAGAAAAAGAATATTTAAATTATACAATTGATCATATATAGATTACTATACAGCCATCATTTACATCTACTTAGAATAATGCAAAATACACATTTGGGGAAAAAAATAAAAATTTATTTTAAGACAATTATTTGTTATACATATAATTTTACCATTAAAGATGACAGCCAGTTTACATACTGAAAAAACTAAGAATCCGGTCAAACATGTGGACATAAGGAAACTCTTCTACATGACAGTAAGGAATATAAGCTACTATGTCACTGTGAAGATGAGCATAGGGGTTCCTCAAAAAACTAAAAGTACATCTCTCCCATGTGACCTCTCTCTACCACGCATGGGTATTTGCCCAAAGAATTAAAAGTCCCTTTCCTTTCACTTGCTCTGCTCCTCTTGCTAAGATCTCAACTGTATTAAATAACGGTGGAGAAGGTATGCCCGCCTCAGTCAGACTTTAAGAGGAAACGTTTTGCATTTTGCCTCATTTAGTATAATATTGGCTGTAAGTCTGCTGTATATAGCCTCTACATGCCACAATTTCTTTATCTTTTCATGTCTTGTTGGACACCTAGGTTGGTTCTATTCTTAGCCATTGTTAACACTGCTGCAATAAACACCGATGTGCAAGACGAAAGGGTAGTACTGGTTAGAGCAGGAATGGCAGGTCTAGGTCTAAATGGGCAAGCAAGTAAATGGACAAATGGCAATTGAGTGTGTCTTGTCAACTGTGGGGACCCAGATAAAGCCACAGGGATAGTCAGAGGTTCTCTGCCTGTCCATCTTCGATGATGCCCATACTGGGTATTATATGACGGGTAGGTATGGGGCCACTGCCATCACAATGCTAGGTGTCCACCACTTTATGGGACCCAAGTGAGGGAGTTACCTTTTCCTTAGTCTGGGGTGTCTGTGCAGCAACAGTCTCAAGTGTTCAAACTCATGAGCCTTTCGGGTACAGTTCACTTTCAAACCCTAACAGCTGAGTCCTTGGATCAATGGTCGCAGCTCAGTTCTTTCTCTCTTACCCACCAGGTCCCTGTATATTTTCTTGTCACTCCAACTTATGTTTATCTTTAAATGCATGACATTATCAACACATGCATGGGATGGTCTAACATTTGGATGTGTGCGAAATTGAGAAAAACGGTAAGAATTTGTATACACATGGGATTTGTGGAAACAGGATTGTGTGTCACTTTTTAAAAAATTCTATAATTTTTATTTATGTGTGTGTGTGTGTGTGTGTGTGTACCTGTGTGTGTGTATCTGTGTGCTGCACATATGGAGGGAGGGAGGTCAGAGGCAAACTTGTGGGAGTCAGTTCTCTCCTTCTACCAAGTGGGTCTCCAGGATCAAACTCAGGTTGTCAGACTTGGTGGTAAGTGCCATCTCACCAGCTCTTCTGATACTTTTAATAGAAGAAATCTATCCTAGTAAATGTTTACCAAAAAATTAGATCTCTGGATCAAACACTTACAATAAATTTTTTTTAGACTTTCTCAGAAAGCTTTCAAGAGGCACGTAAGTAAAACCATAGACTGGGCTCTGCCCATAACCCTATGTGCTCCCATAAGCACACACACACTTTAACCTACTTCAGTCTCCAGCAGTGCCACAGAGCGTAGAGAAAGAAGGGAGCCTTTCCAACTGACAGATTCCCGAATGCGGGAGATTCTATTTATCCTCTTTCATGAACAGTTCACCACCTTACACCTCTAAACACTCAAAAACAATATGTGCTTTTGAGAATTTCTACCATGACTGTAAGCTTTTTGAAGATATAACAGTGTCTTACATTTGGCTTAATACCTCCTTCATGCCTACAAGATAACAAAACCAACAAAATATTGAAGAGCGTTAAGAGGACACACGAGATAACTAGAGATAACCGTCATACTCTGAAGTCAAAGACCCATCTTCCTTCTTTTTCTCTTCCTCCTTCTTTATTGTTGAGACTGTCTCACTGTTACCCAGGCTGCTTTAGAACTTGTAAGCCTCCTGCCTCAGCCTCCCATATATCACCAGGCACATCTTACTGAGATTCTGAACGGGCAGTTATAGAAATTTCTCTTCTCCCTAAGTATATTTGTGTGAAATACAGATTGCTTTAATGTAAAATGAAAGTAATTCTATAAATTTCCACCAGAGAACTGACTTCTACAAGTTTGTCTCTGACCTCCCTCCCTCCATATGTGCAGCACACGGATACACACACACACACACACAAAATAAATAAAAATTATAGAATTTTTTAAAAAGTGACACACAATCCTGTTTCCACAAATCCCATGTGTATACAAATTCTTACCGTTTTTCTCAATTTCGTACACATCCAAATGTTAGACCATCCCATGCATGTGTTGATAATGTCATGCATTTAAAGATAAACATAAGTTGGAGTGACAAGAAAATATACAGGGACCTGGTGGGTAAGAGAGAAAGAACTGAGCTGTGACCATTGATCCAAGGACTCAGCTGTTAGGGTTTGAAAGTGAACTTTAAACAATATTTTAAAGACTCATTTGATGTTGCCGGAGTAAGGCTAACTGCCTGTATTCTTTCTCAGATTCAATTCTACAAACTTTGTTGTCACCCAGGCCAGCTGTCAAGTTGACAGATAGAAAAGACAGTCTGATTTGAGGGCTGGTTCTCCTCACAATAAACTTTTTACCTCATTGGAATATAGGGGGCCCTTATTTGTCTCTTTCCCCCACTGTAAGAAGAATTTTCAAATGCGTTTGGGATCTTGTGCATTTTACTGAACTTCTCAGTTTTCTGGAATTCCTTGCCATACCTAAAGATGAGATAGGGGGCCTACTGAAAGACCCTGGTCCATCTACATGGGCATCTTCTATGTACACTTTGAACCATTGACTGCTAGCCTCAAGTCATATACAGTCTTGAAAAAAAAACAAGGCTTCTTAAAAAAGTAGAACTAAAATCAATTTACAAGCACATGGAAGCATACCATTATTTTCTAGAAGAACAGGAGAATGGGGCTAGAGCCATGGCTCAGTAGTTAAGAGCTCCTCTTGCAAAGGACCCAAGTTTGGTTCCCAGCACCCACATGGAGACTAACAACCATTGGTTACTCCAGTTCCAGAGGAGCCAATGCCCTCTTCTGACCTCTGCAGACACTGTAGACGTACTTACATACATGCAGTCAATACACTCATACACACAAAAAATAAATAAAAATCTTTTTTAAAAAAGAATGGGAGAATGAAGAGAATAAGGAAATGCAAAATGTTGCCAGGAGGCTTTAGAACACATCTTTAATTCCAGCACTCAGGAGGGAGAAGCCACCAGCTGGCTCTCTATGTATTCGAGACCAGCTTCATCTGCATATTGAGTTCCAGGTCAACCAGGATTCAAAAGAAAGTTCCAGACAGTCAACAAACCCAGCCTGGATGGGGCTCACAGGGCTCCACTCCTGACTGAGAGCTATTGTCAATTATGGCTTCTGGGGCGTGTGTCTCATTTTTCTTCAGGGGAGTGGTCATTGGTAGATTGTCCACACTCATGCAGGCAGTATAGCTGGACTTGGTGAGCTATAAGAAATAAAAAGAGGACATGAAGATGGAGGAACACGTACTGGGGAGATAGGGGAGTGAGAGGGAGGAGTTAGGGGTAGATACGACCAAAATACATTGTATATATGTATCAAATAAACAAATAAACAAAGAAATAAAAAATAAACAATATTTTAAAGACTTTTTTGATGTTGATGATCATGTTCAACATGAAACCATTCAGCATGGTGACAATATTCTCCAATCATGCTCAGCTATATAAGTACAGTTATACAATAGGCAGTTGGAACTATGTTCCTACTGGGTTTTTGCTAAGCAAAAGTCATAAGGAAGAGATGAAAATATAATCAAAGAATTGATTATAATAACTGACCATGAAGATCAGTCACACCAAGTTCAAAACAGAGACATGAGAGATGAAGGGACAGTGAAAGGTGTCAGTGGGTTATAGATTCTGGCAGGCAATGGAGTCCAGGACAAGAGGAGCTGTTTGGATGCTGTTAGAAATATGCTTAGGGCTGGGGCTGGAGAGGACCAGGATTTGGTTCCCAGCACCCACATGGTGGCTGACAACTGTCTGTAGCTCCAGTTCCAAAGAACCTGATGCCCTCTTCTATATCCAAGGGAAAATAAAACATGTTTTTAAAAAGAAATACATCCAGGGTCATAAAGGAAGATACTTCCACCACTCCAATCAAAGCATCTCGACAAGGCATACATACCCTTACTTTTGATCAGAAGGGTGCTCTACTCACAAGAGAGCAAGCGCGTGGAATAGGGGCTATGGCAAGTTTTCATCCTAACTCCTCATGCAATAGTACTGTGTCTTTTTCCCCTTTATCTACTAAGATAATAGACTCAAGATAGATAATACTAAGATAATAGACTCAAGAAATGCCAAGGAAACCAATCTTACAAGGATAGAAAAGCTGGGGAAGGAGCGACAGAGCAGGCATTTTGGTAAGTATTGCTGGATAAGGAAAATACGGGAAATTCGCCAGGGGCGGTGGTGGGAGAGGCAGACGAATCTCTGTGAGTTCAAGGCCAGCCTGGTCTACATAGTAAGTTCCAGGCCAGCTGGGGCTACAGGGAGACCCTGTCTCAAAAAGACCAAGAAAAAAAAATTCAGGGGATTCATAGACTATTCTATCTTCCAACTATTCTAAAAGAAGTCACAAGCTTTTTTCTTTTGTTTACTGTGGGTGTGAATATAGTCTCTGAAATTTAAATTGGTAATATTGTCCCTGTTTGAAAACCTTGTCACATTTTAGTAGTACCTTTTTTTCCTGTTTTTAACACCTTTTATTGGATCCATATGGTGAACTTATGTGTTTGTCTTAAAGAATTCTGTGATGAATAATTTAGTGCAGCTACAGTTCTATAGAATAAGAGATTCAGTGCAGCTCCCAACAGCATGCCTAAAAACATCCTACTAACAAGATTTACGTAGTGATCTATTTGACCTAGTGACAGGCTTTGGCATTGCCAACTGAATACAACCAAACTCCCCAAACAATGACTTTTTTATAATCACAATCAGTTTTTCTTGTTCCATATTATTCATTCATTCATTCACTCACTTGATATTTGAATACCAACCACAAGCTGAGACTGTAGTAGGTGACAGAGATGCACCTACTAAGAACAATGAGAAAAAGAACCAAGTAAGGCTCTCCTTCTTCCCTAGGCAAGCACTGTGCCAATCCAGCTCAACCCCAGCCCTGCATTTCTTAACTAAAAATTCTTACCTAAAAATCCACACGGGCTCATATTTCAAATAACGAAAAGATTACAGGAGTGGAGCTGTTAAACCCTTTCCTCTGGGGATTGAGTGCAGTTCAGGAGTGCTTATGTGTGGCTCAGTCACACTAGCATGGCTTCAAGCCAAGAGTGAGACCCACCCAGATAAGGATCAGACATTGTGAGACGAAGGCAAGAAGAAAAAAAAAAAAAAGCCCATGATTGTAAAGGAAAACAAAACAAAACAAAAAAAACCTCCTAAAATTCCAAGTTTTTGGTTTAAAGGGACCACGTGGGATGCACAGCTGCAGGAAAAGCTGCTTCCAGTCCCATTTCCTGCCACAGAGCTGCCAGCTGATTCTGCTGACTCATCTCCTCTCTGTGCACCTCCTGTGGCTATCCTCAGGCAAGTAGCTGCAGAGCTTGACTGGAGAGTGACCTGTGTTCCATTGCCAGGCAGATGCCTGAAATAAACAGAGAGAGCCCAATCGCTGTCTTTGACTGAAACCCCATTTTGCTCATTTTGGGCTTCTGGCTTCCTTTGGAGCCTCTCTTGAGAAGCACAGATGTGGACTTCGAAGCTTCTTAAACCATTGTTTTTAAAAAGTGATATATACCATATGTTCAAGTGTTTAGTAACAGTTCTTGTTATTGTCTAGAAGCTAGAAGATGAATACAAGAACAGGACAGGAAAAAAAAAAAAGATAATGCACTTATATACATTCCTGGAGGAACTGAATTGGCTCTAAAACAAGTGCTACTAATTCCTTACCTGATAGTCTTTGCCTGATCTTTGAGAGAAGTAAAACTGAAGTTTTAGTACTGATATCACCATATTCCAGGGGTAGGAACAACTAATTAAGAAGAAAATCTGGAATTTTCAGATTTATTTTCAACCGTTATTGACCCTTTGATTTTTGCATGACGCACTCATTTGAACCTCAGATTACTGTCCCACTCTTCCAAACTAAGGATGATGATATTTAAGCTTCTCAAAGCTAATGGGAAAATACAAAAGCCATCTAAGGTCCACCGCATTTATTAAAATTCTTTGGGCTGCAAATATCAGAGATCCATCTTAAATTGACTAATGCAAAAGAAGAAATGATTGGTTCCTAACCAGTAAGTCACAAAGAATGCCTAGCTTCGGGCATGGCTGGATCAAGATTTTTGAAGAATGATGTATGGGATTTTCCCCTCCGAATCCAAGATCTGGCGTGATAGGTCAGCTACCAGCAGCTCCAGCTCCAGCAGCAAAAATCTGTAGAAGCATCTGTTTCTCTAACATCCTTCTAGCAACTTAGGCAAGGCTTTTCTGGGCCTGATCAGAACATACGCCCATTCTTGGACTAAGCACAGTGATCAAGGGTTTTCAAGGGCCAGCAGGATGACTCAGCAGGTAAAGGCACTCACCACCAAGTCTGACAACCTGAACTTGATTCCTAGAACTCGAGTAGTGGAAGAAGAGAACTGATTCCCACATACTGTACTCTGACCTTCACACATGTACCATGATAGGCATGTGCCCATGCACAATAAGTAAATGAATAAATATATACATACATAAATGCTTGAAGAATTTACATGGCTTCCCTGAGGCCAAGAGTGGGTCTATCCCCACTGTAACCTTAAGGGCAATTTGAGAAGACACTGAGTTTCCCTAAGAAAAATGGTGGCTGATATCAAAATGGTAGTAGATTCTTTGCACATACTGTTGGGTTCCTGTCCAAAATCTACTTGCATCTTCTGCTCCACTCTCAGAACCTGACTGTGTTTAGGCATCTACTCTCCTCCATATGATTACAGAATTCAGGTAAGTGTTAGTGAAGAGTTGGCAGAGCCAAAAGTGGGTTAGAGAAAGCATCAAAGACAACATGGACAGCGTGCCTTAGCACAAGTGGTGAGGGGGACATCCATGAAAGGAAGGCACAGAGATGGCTTATGGGAGAATGATCACATAGAGAGGAATTTATCAAAGCAGAAATATATTACAAATAATCAGATCCAGATTTCTCACTGTTGAAGAGATAGATTATAGTGAAATTGGAGATAGTGTGAATTATTGGTTTCTGCTTATTGGCATTTGAAAATAAACATATATGTAGATATTCTTGACTCTCTATATTCACAGAGTTAATTAAGAGCTCCTGGACCCAATTCTCTGTGGATATCAAGGGCTATGTGGTTTGAATATGAACTGTCCCCACAGACTTGTACATTGAAAACAGTAATGATGGCACTATTTGGGGAGGTGGCAGAACCTTGAGGAATAGAGCCTAGCTGGAGGAAGTGGGTCTCTGGGAACATTCCATTGTAGGGTACCCCTGGTCTCCCAGTCCTCTCTTCACTCCCTGCTTCCTGACTGTAATAAGATGAACAGTCTCCTCTTCTAGATGCTCCCACCTGCATGATGTTCTGCTACACCTGGGCCCAGAGTCAATGGATCCAAAGGCAGTGGGCTGAAGTCTCTGAAACTGTGAGTCAAAATAAATCCTCCCTCCTTTAGGTTGTTCCGGACACATATTTTGTCATAGCAATTATTAGACAAATGGACAACTATATATTTGTGTGTGTATATACATGCACATATTATCTAACTTAGTTCACAGGAGAGAGGCTTGGAACACTGCAGGAATGAGCAAACCTAATGCTCAGATATTTTCACACTGCCACTTTCCACTGAAAGGAGCCAGTATTCCTTTATCAATGGCTGATTCCAGGTCTACATAAGGAAAGTACTAGACGAAGGTTGTAGTACCAGAACCATTTTTGGATGGACGAGTGCATATTGAAGGGGCATAAACCAACTTTTTAGTTGTTTTTTATTTGCTTGCTTTTGTTTTTTGAGACAGGGTCTCACTTTGTAGTGTAGCATGGCTTTGTATTTGCTATGTGGACCAGGATCACCTTGAACTTGAGGCCATCCTCTTGCCTGTGTATTCCAAATGCTGAGATTATAAGTATGTGTCACAAGTCTTGGCCTAAAATCAACTTTAAGGTGCTCCATATGACTAATGTGGGACAAACTGAACAATAAGATGATCTTGTTCATGAATTACAATTCAGATAAACATTTGAGTTCATAATAAGATAAACAAATGAGACAGAAGAGAAAATTCTCCATTACAACAGAATTTCAACTGATAAATACAAAAGGAATGATAAAAACAGAAAAAAGAGTTCTTTAGCAAACAATGCAATGATAATTATTCCAGGCAAGAATCATCAGTGCATGCTAAAATTAGAGAACAAAAGTATAATAAATGGGGGCTCAAGAGATGGCTCAGTGCTTAAGAGCACTGGCTGCTCTCACAGAGGACCCAGGTTTAAATCCCAGCACCAACATGGTGGCTAACAACCATCCATAACTCCAGTTCCAAGGGTTCTGATGCCCTCTTCTGATCTCCATGGGCATCGCACAATACATATACACTTAAATATATGCAGGCAAATGCACTCAGACATAAAAGAAAAATGTTTAAAGATATATAATAAATGTTTGCTTAGATGGCCTCAAAATATCTTCCTAAAAGCTAGTTATTTAGTGAGTGACCTTACAGTGGAGAAAACTGGTTGACACCATTTGAATCAAGGCATTGAAGTTTCAGTTATCAGTCACTAGAGCACATGAGTATCACAAGCTTCTGGCCTGAGGCACCCTGGGTACAGCATCACTTCTACACTACTGTGGCCCGAATGTACAACCTCCATTTAAAATTGTGAAAAAAATCACACAAATGTAAATTAGGAGACATGTACAAAGTGGTCAGTCAAGACATCAGAAATGTGAAGGCCAGAAAAGCCAAAGACAGTTCCAGACTAAAGCAAATTCTAGACTGGCTTTCAGATAAGAAAAAGTTGATAGGACAACTAGTAAAATGTAAGTAAGAACTATACATTTATACATTTAGAGCATGTAAAGAAAAATCTCTTACTATGTTTCTTTTTACGTTTTGGCATGGCTACTGGAAGATTTTGAATTACATAGTGTGGCTATGGATGTATAACGTCTTTCTGGAGCTCCTGGCTATCCTTTCTGAATGGCTGTAATGCCAAAAAACTTTCAGGGACTTTATAGGCTGCATCTCTCAGAACAATGCCTCTTGAACAGTGGTCCCGGTAATGGTCTGTCCTCCTTACAGTGGTGATTCTTGTTCATCTAGAAAGAGAAGTCCCAGTGGCATACAGATGCCACCTCACCTCACAGCGGTTTTTAGATACAGTAGTCTCATCTGTGTTCCAGCCAGTCTTACTACCTGGACACTGTTAACAAGCCACGGTGTGGTAGCAGGGCCTCAGGAGCATGAGTACCACAAAGAAGGCAGTAGCAAGGGTGAGTATTGGCCATTTCTCTCTGCAAAGGAGAACACTTCCTTAAATAATGTCCCAGCACTTACTGGGTTAATATTTGTTTTTGTGCCTTTGGAGGATACACTGTCTGTGGTATCTCTAAAAGTTCACTTGCTGTGGTCTTCAGAAGATGTAAAAGCTTTCTAGATTTTATCATTTGTAGTGATAAAAAGTGATGCACATCTGCTCTATCGAATAGTTTTTTAGGCTAGAAGTCTTACCACATTGCTTCAGAATCATGCCTTCCTCTTCTTTAATTTATTAGACTCCTAATGTCGACTTGCTAAATCTAGCGACATCTATGTTATGCTGTGGTGTTATGTCTCGGGTGAAGGGGTGGTTTGGAGGGGGAGAAAAACACCATTGGTCCAGCTGCTTAGCTGCCATACTTCCGGAAAATTATATAGTAGCAAACATATATTAGTTGTGCTGGTTATTTTTTGTCAACCTGACATGAATTAGAGTCACCTGGGAAGAAAGAACCTCACTGGAGGAATTTCCTCCATCAGCCTGGCCTGTGAGCATGTCAGTGGGTCATTTTCTTGATTGTTATTTGGTGTGGGAGGGCTCAGTCTACTGGGGTGGTACCATCCCTGGGCAAGTAAGCTGGATCTGTATAAGAAAAATAGCCGATCAAGCCAGAGGAGGAACCAGTGAGCAACATTCCTCCATGGTCTCTGCTTCCGTTCCTGCCTCCAGGTTCCTGCCTCGAGCTCACGGTCTGGCTTCCCTCCATGGTGAACTATAAAGTGTGAGCTGAAACAAATCCTTTCCTCCCAAGCTGTTTTGGGTCATGATGTTTATTACAGCAACAGAAACTAAACTAGAGCATCAGCCACTTTGATTCAGGAACAAAGAGAGCCAACTAAAAAAGTATATTCCCTGGATTGTTAATTATATCATATTTTACAGTTTTAAAATACAGATCAATTAAAAGATAGATATCCTTAATAATACGATTAACTTTTGTGTATAATGTTGTACAAAGAATAAAAGATATTTTGAAATAATCCCACGGTTGTAATGTGTATGTTACTTTCTTTTTGAGACAGTCTTACTATGTCACCCTCGCTGGCCTAGAAATCATAGAGATTCACTTCCCTCCGCCTCTTGTCTGCTAGAATTAAAAGCAAGCAGCACCATGCCCAGCTTCTTGTTTTCACTTTTAACACAGGGTTTGGCTATATAGCTCAGGTTGGCCATGATCTCATGATCCTCCTGCCTTAGCTTCTCAGTTGGTAGAATTTTATAGGTGTGTACCACCACACTCAGCCAAAGTTGTAACATTTCTCAAAAACCTTACTTTGTGATTGTGTTCCACAGCATGAGTCAGCATGCCAGGGACTTAGAAGTGAAACCGAAGGTCAAACTCCTTCCTTGAGTTTCTCAATCACTGAGAAAGGGACAGGGAATCAAATGGAGAAAGAGCTGATAACCCTACCCAGGCACAAAGACAAACCAACCAAATAAATTACAAAGGAAAATGTGTGTCTAGGGGCTGCAGAGATAGTTCAGTGGTTAAGAGCACTAGCTGTTCTTGCTGAAGACCATGGTTCAAATCGCAGCATCTATATGACAGCTAACAACTGTCATAAACATAAAATAAAAATAAGTAAAAAAACCATGCAAGCAAGAAATGCAGGTTAGAGAGATGGTTTGATACTTAGAATATTTTATTTATTATTTTTATTTTTTGTGAATGAGTGTATTGCCTACATGTACATAAGTGCACCCATTCTTACAATACCCAAGGAGGTCAGAAGAGGGTGTCAGATTCCCCTAAAACTGAAGGGACTGATGATTGTTAGTTGCCATGTGGGTACTGGGAATCAAACTCCAGAACTCTACAAGAGCAGCCAGTGTTCTTAGCCACTGAGACATCTCTTCAGCCCCTCAAATAAGCAAATCTTTGAAAAAGAATATCATCTATAATGACATATACCTGTAAGTCTAGTTGAGGCAGCATGATTTCTTGAACTTGGGAATTTGAGGTCAGTCTCAGCACCATGGTGAGACCTTGTCTCTTAAAAAAAAAGGTAAGTTTGTTTGGGGCTATAGCTCAGCGGCAGGGCACTTGTCTAGCTTGCATGAAGCCTTTGGTTCAATGTCCAGTATCACAAAAATAAATAAGTAAAGCTTTAAAAGTACAAACAACAAATTGAAGAGTTTGAAATCATTAATAGTAGGTATTATCTTCAGTGTTTTCTGTAAACCTGAGCATTAAGATTAAGGTGAATGACCATGTGTTTAATTTGATCACTTAATCAGGTCATTTGATAAAAGGCTTTGAACTGTTGTGCCATGACTATGTACTATCCAACTTCTAATGCCTAGAACTCTTCTGAACAGATAAATCATTCAGTTTTCACTCATAAATTTATAGATGTCAAACTATCCAGATATTTAATAATGCTAAAAGCATAGCATCATAATCTGTTAGCCAGCTATTTTTCTCCATCCACCCAAATCCATACCATTCATTTTGTTGGCCAAATTTTTAAGTAATAAATCACTAGAGAAATATCTAGAATTTTTGTGCTGAGATAAAAACCCACAATTTCACAGTCACCACAGTGATGTTTCTCCATTACAGGCACTGAGAATCTGTCCTCTGTTCATTCAAGTGGGAAGAATCCTTCTCCTCCCTTTCCATCCTTTTCTTTGACTTGATGGGTTACTCTGGCATGGTTTTGACTTGCCCTAGAACCCTCTCATGACCTCTCTGGGATGTTGAAATGAGTCCCTGACTGATCTCTGCAGCAGATAAGCTCTCAGCAGATCAAAGTCACAGGGCCAAGGCTCCTCAGACAAGTTCACAGCATCAACACCATTCTCTAACTATCCATTTCAGGCCAGTGGCTATAGGGTAGACTGGGTTTTTTCATGGGTGCTTTTCTGTAAGATCCATATAATCTGATGAAAATCCAAGAAGAAATTTTGCCTAGTGAGATTCCTTTTCAGTTGTGTCTGCTGGGAGATATGCCAGGCTGAAGTCCTTTCTTCCAGAGTGGACTCAGTGCAGGAAGCAGCGAGCTGATCTTTCCCACCCTTTTCATTCACACAGTTGCTTGGAGGACAGGAACCTATTTTTATTCTCTGTGCCTATTCAACCCTTGGCCTGCTCACTGAGACTGCCCAGCCTATCAATCAGTGCCAGTAATTGTGGCCCGAGTTTAAGGTCTGGATACAGCAACACCACAGAGAAGATGGGTTCATTTCAGGACCTAGACAGCTAAGAAGGCCTCACATGTAACACAGAGCAAGCAGTTTACAATACTAAAAATGACCTGAGGGACTTAAGCCTTCATGTTTGGAAGCCTTTTGTGATACATTGGTCAACTCATTTAATTGGTCTCAGATCTTATTAATAATCATTGAAGGAGCAGCAGACCAAATTCTTGTTGATAAATTTTTGTTTAATTTATAAATTGATCTTAAAATTTACACTGAAAATATTTGCATGTGTTTAAAATTCTCTACTGAGTCAGGGGAGTATTTTTGAGAAGCTTATGTATAGTGCACTTCATTTGTTCACATCCAGCCACTGGGATGCATTTATAAAAGAGTATCAGAAACCCAGTCATTCCTCCAAGACCTGTGGTTCTGGGAATCAACCCCAGGTGCTGGGGATCAAACATGCTAAGAGTGCCCTATCTTCAAGCTACACTCTCGGTCTGTAAAGCATCTTTTAATGAAGGTGACTGTAAGGCCGGGCAAGATACATTCATTTAGGTTAAGGAGAGAAATGGTGTGGATTGGTGACTAGCCATGATGTTGGGGTAGAGGGCTTCCAGGTGTCATGTGTTCAGGCTAGAGGGAATAAGGTGGAGAGGCAGTGGGGTGGTATGCAATAGCCCTACCTTTATTGAGAACCCTGACCGCCCTAAGGCAAGCCACCCAATTTGCCTCCTCCAACTTACAGGTTTGCTATCAAGGCTTATCTGTGTCAAGTACCTAATGATTTACCATCAATGCTACCGAGTGTTTATGAAACAGAAACTGGAGTGGAGGTGGTAAAATCCTTATGTTTTGTCCCTTATCTACTCACCTGACCTTTAAAAATGCTTCTGAGAAACTAATTTGCATAACATTCTGGGATGTTGTGTCGCTGCCGGAGACTGTGGGTAGCAAGGTCTGGCTGCTTGTCAAGCACTAGTGTGGTGGATTGTGACTTGCAGAGCTCATTGCATGGTTCTCAGGCCCACCACCAGAACTTATTGCTCACCATAATTATAACAGGTTTTTCATTGCTCAGTGTTAATGAATATCTTACTGCATCCTTTAATCAGTGTTTTTGCTTCTGAAGACAGATTAGTGTTTTTGAAATTTTAATTCCAAAGGAAAGGAAACTCTTTATCTATTCAGCACCTATATTATGTAGATGTGACAATTATAGTGCTGTGAAGAGTCCTGCATACATGTTTAATGTGCAAATTACATGTGAGAGGTAGCTCAAAGGCAACACAGGGGTCCAACCCTCCAATTTCAAAGCTTGTATTAGAAACCAATGAAATATTTATGTAGCTATGGCATCAGCATTGCATTTATATATGTATATTATGTATGTATATTATGTCATGAGCAGGCAATTTCCATACATATTCGTGTGTAAGCACATCTGTATATCTGTACAAAAATACAGTTTCCTTTGTACTACATAATAGTTATTCATATAAAATATAATGGGAAATATTATAGAATTACTAGGTCACAGTTGAAGGGTACAGTTAGACTCTGAGTTATATCTCTAATATCCTTAAACATTTTTTTTTTTTGAGACAAGGATTCTAGTCTAGACTAGCCTACCTAGCCAATGATTGCCTTGAACTTCTAGAAGACCATCCTGCCTACACTTTGAGATTACAGGTATATATGACCAGGCATGGTTTATGCAGTGCTAAGGATTGAGCCCAAGACTTCACGCATGCTAGGCAAGCACCGTAACAACTAAGCTATACCATGAGCTCTTCAATTTATATTTTTTGCCTATCTTTCTACCTCACTTATGTAGATGTTGTCTTGTCTTTAATTAGAATAATATTTTTGAAAATGTAGAAAAGATTCCTGGGGCTAGAGTGATGGCTCGGTTTGGTTAAGAACACTGACTGCTCTTGCAGAGGAACTGGGTTTGAATACCAGCACCAACATGGCAGTTAACAACCATCCATAACTCCAGTTCCTTCTTCTGACTTCCACAGGCATTGCATGACACTGGTGTACTTAAATTTCTTCAGGTAATACACTCATATGTATAATTTTTTAATTAAAAAAATGAAACTATAGAAAAGATGCAAAGGTAGGTGGGGTTCTGACATGTGTCTGATTCAGGAGCACTAGCATGCACTCCAGAATGCTGACAGCTCTCGCTGCAGTGGAAGCTGAGAGCACTGGGAATTTCCGAGTGCTGGGTGCTTCTGCTTTATATTCGAGGAAGGGGAAGGCGCTGTAGTACTCAATAAAGAAAAAGACAGATTCCCCTCTCTTCACGTTTTCCAGGGAGAGGTCAGTGGAGAGGAGCCTGTTCAGTCTCTATACACTACTCATTCTACCATGGAGAAGTGATTTCTTTTGGGTGAGTTTTGAGAAAGGACATGTTTGGTGGGCTTGGCTCACATCTTTTGGGATTGCTTGAGGAGCTTCCTTCATCATACAAATAAATCTTTCCACTCTGGTCCTCTTTGTTTTTTTGAGATGTGATAACTTAGAAGGCAGACTGGTTCAAGTGGGAGGGAGATCAACTTGTAGTGAAAGGAAAGCGGGGGTGGGGGGGTGGGGGGGGTGGAGGACCTCTTTGCAATCTCTTTTAGCCACAAGTAAAAACTATGTACAAATCAATAATAAAGTTCACATTTCAGTCTTTACCTGCTTAACTCTGCACTTCATTTTCCCCCTCCCCTCTCTTTTTTGATGCTTGAGATAAAATTCAAGGCCTTCCTTTTAATAAGCAATCACTCTACCAATAAGCCACATCCCTAGCCCTGCCCTATCATTTATACATGGTTTGAACTTGATAATCAAGTTTGAATTCCTAAAATGCCCTGCATTACAGAACGATGACCTGGAATCAATAAACTTGCATCTTTGCTGTTTCCTTCATCTCCCAATAATTCTGACATACAAACCCTTGAATCAAAGAGCTTTTTGGTTAAGTAATGAAAGAAATGAAAGTGAAGAAAGAATCAATAGAGGAATCCTTGGAAAAAGAACTTGTTCATGGTGGAATAGAGAATTAAATTCCAGAGTGTCTCTACGTGATGCCAACAAATGCCCCTGACCTAAAGGTATTTGATCAAAATAATGAAAAGTTCTATAAGATTTTAAGGGAACTAATCAATCCTTCTAGGGGCCTAATAAGATATCTGTAACATGGATTACATCTGAAAGAACTCCTCCAAGCAAATCAGAGATGCAGTAAGACTAATTTCATTGCAGTAGCAAGATCAAACTTGAGTTACATTGTCAGGGTTATATTTTGAGGTGAGGGCAGCAGATGGCAGGAAGCAACATTAATATTATTTGAATTAGAGAAATGAGCACTGTCTAGGGATCAGGTAAAGGATGGAGAAGACTTGAAAAGTTATTTCTGTTAGTGTTAATATTCTTAGCCATAACCTTGTCGTTTTACTTCAGTTCTAAGCCTGAGAGAAAACAGTTACAGATTAAGTTAAGGCTATGTGGTTGAGATTCTCCAAAAAAGGGTCTCCCCATGAACCATGCCTTCTGGTATTCATGCCTGTCAGTTCTGTGGGCTGTCATAGTGTCAGCAGAATGGAGGACCCCGCGCTTCATGATTTTCAAGGCAGAGCCAGGTGAAACCAAACAGCTTCAACCTCAGTCTCCTGGAATGTCACTCTAGGAAATGACTGCTCCCATTCAAGAACTCTGACCACTCAGAGCCTCCCATACTCAGATGTAGCCATGCTAGCCACATAGAAAGTCATGGCCACCCCTCCAAAGCCCTGAGTATTTGAGCCAACTCAGCCCAGAAACGAGACATAAGTGTCGATCATCCCGTGGATTTAGAATAACTCTTGCCCCAGACAACATTTAATATTAATTTCTTACTTCCAAATTAGTTACCTAGTTACCTAAATTATTGTTTAGATAGTCATCCACAGTAGCAGATTATAGTAGCTTTTACAACATGGAGTATAAAAACATTTGTAGTTATATCCCCAAATTGATACATCCAGATATCTTACTCCGTTCAGGCTTCTTGTAAAAAAATACCACAGATTGAGAAGCTTATAAACAATACAAATTTAGAGAGAAATTCTAGAAGTTAGGAAGGTCACAAATGGTGCTAATATGGATGGGTTCTGGTAGCAGCTCACTTTTCCATAGATAGGCCTTTCTTACTATGTCCTCACATGTGAAGGGTTTTCTGACACTTGATAGCATCTTATGTAAAGGCACTAATCCCAATCACAAGAGCTCTGCCCTCATGAAACTCCTCCCCAAGGACTTCTCCTCCCGACATCATTCATTTTAGGGGTTAGGATTTCAACAAGTAAATCTGGGCAAATACAAACACTCCTAGTATGGCACCAGGGATTTCATAAAAGACTACAATGGAGTGTCATCTGTGTTTTACCCAACTAGGGGTCCACTTTAAGTTTGGATTCCAATCACAAACTTTTCTTACCCTCAAAGAAGTAAAACCTACTAAATGCAATGTCCATCAGAAACAGGAAGATGATGCTGTCGGTGGAAACACAGGGTCCTTACTGTTGGTAGATCAATGAAAAAATTCCCGAGAAAGTGAGTGACTTGTGAAAGGTATTGTTCAGGAACACCTAAGCAGCTGACCCTGAAATTGAAGCTGAAAATTACTAAGAAAAAGGAAGTAATTTTCTCATATCACCATAACAAAGCACAGATCATACCAAATAAAAATCAAGTAGAACAGAGATGTGGGCAATCCTGGCTTCATTTCTGTTGCTGTGCCAATACATCCTGAAAAAAAGAAAGTTAGAGGACAAAGGATTTTTTTAGCACACAAGTCTACATTACAGCACGTCAATCATTGCTGGGAAGTCAAGCAGGGACTTGAAGCACATAGTCACATTCACAGTCAAGAGCAAAGAGAATGGGTGTGCACATGTTTACTGCTTGTGGTGTTTTAAATGAGAATGTCCCCCACTGACTCCAAGTATTTGAACATTTGGCCCCCACTGGTGACATTGTTTGTGGGGGTTTAGGAGGTGTGACTCTCCTGGAGGAAATACATCACTGGGAGTGGTGGGCTTTGAAGGTTCATAGCTTTGTCCTACTTCCACCTTGTTCTCTCTCTGGTTCAGGTTTGAAGATGCGAACTCTCAGCTTTTTGCTGTGACTGTCTCCTGCCATGCCTCCCCACCATGTTGGATTCTTATCCCTCTGGAACCATAAACCAAATAAACTCTTCCTTTTATAAACTGCCTTGGTCATGGTGTTTTCTCACAGCAACAGAAAAGTAACGAATACACTGTTCATCTTACTTGTTCATGAACAAGTAAGTTCTGAATACAGTTCAGAATCCAAACCCAAGGAAAGGAGCTGCCCACAGTTGGCTGGATCTTCCCACATCAATTAAAAAAGTCAAGACAATTGAGACTCTTTTCAAGAGAATCTAGATTGTGTCAAGTTGGCAATTAAAATTAACCACCACAACTCTACCGCTTCTCCACCTCTTGTCAATTTGACACACACAAATACATCTTATTTTATTTATTTATTTATTTATTTATTTTTGGAGACAGGATCCTACTATATAACCCTAGCTTTTCTGGAACTTGCTATGTAGACTAAGCTAGACTCAAACTCACAGAGATCAGCCTGCCTTTGCCTTCATAGTGCTAAGACTAAAAGCATGTCCTATTATGCCCAAACACATCACTTTTAAAACATAATCTCCTATCCTTTGTCCCCAAAGTCTCATGTTTATCTCATAATGTACAGTCCAACTGTACATTAAAAGACCCCAAAATCTCTTTTTAAAATATTTTATTATTTGTATTTTTTAAGTATATTTTATTTTTATGTATTGCCTGCATGTATGTAAATGCACCTGTGTTGTGTAATACCCACAGAGGTTAGAAGAGGTCCATGTTAGGCAGATCACAACTATCTGTAACTCCAGCTCTAGGGGGAACCAACACTTCTGGCCTCCACAGGCATCTGTAGTCATGTGCCCATCCCCCTGTATACACATATACATAATCTAAAATATAAAAATAACTCTTTATAGTCCAAAGTTGGGCTGGTGAGATGGTTCAGTGCATAAAGGCACCTGCTACCAAGCCTGATGACCTGAGTTTAATTCCAGGACCCACATGGTGGAAGGGGAGAAATAACTCCTACAAGTCGTTCACAGACTGCCACAAGTGTCTCCCAGTCACACAAAATAAATTAATTAAAAGTTCAACAGCTCTTATAAAACACAAGTTATATACTTCCAACATTTAATGGCACAGAGTGGACTTTCTTACTACAAAATTGAAGAACAAAGGGCTGGAGAGATGACTTGGCAGTTAAGAATGCCTATTGCTCTTGCAGAGTTGAGTTCACAACACCCACATCCAGTGGCCCACAACCACCTGTAACTCCAGTTCCGGGGAATCTGACATCCTCTTCCCTGTTCCCCTCTGAAACATGATCTGTCTTCACTGTCCTCGCTTCCCTGAGCCTCCTTGTCTTCCTACCTCCTACTACAACGAGCAAGTTCTGCTTCCAGCATCTAATAGGTTTTCTAGACCAACATTCCAAACTCTTTCACATTCCAGTCACAAAAGCATTTAAGTGATATAAGAATCACATATGTTTATCACAGCAATGACTCCTCTCTTAGTACCAAGTTCTGTCCTACTTTCGTTGCTGTTGCTATGATAAAGCATTCTGACCAAAAGAAAATGAGGAGAGAAAATGACACTCACTAGTAATGTAATACTACACTCATAATTTGATTTCAATTATTTTATAATATGGATACTTACGACCCTAAATATGGCTATGTAAATGATAAATGTGAAATACTTACTACCATACCCAGAATATACAAAGATCTTCACATAGATAATGAGTATATCATAATCTGATTTGAATTTGAATCAAACGTAGGCCTGACTTGCCTCAAACCTGCAATATAGCTGAGGTGATCCTTGAACTCCTTATCTTCCTTCTTCTACCTATGAAGTCATCAAGTGCTGTTGTGTCCCTCGACCAGGAAGGAAAAACCGCACTCCAGACGTACCAGTTGCAAGCAGTTTTATTTAGTCCTTCCCCCAGACAGCAACTCCAACTAACAGACAGCCACTTGAACTCTCCAACAGTAACTCGAACTTTCTGACAGTAACTCGAACTCTTTGTGACTGCAACTGGAACTCCAACTCTCCTCCTTCCTGGAGCTTCTTCTCCTTTTATATCCCCTAGCTTAGCCAATCACCTAAAAGGTCAAGTCGGCGGTAGCGAGCCTCCAATCATGGTAAACATCACACGCAGGTCACAAGGCCTGCATGCTTTTAGCAACCAGTCATACTTCCTTCCTGTAACCTTGGCAACCTCCAGGCTCTAGGAGGAAGTAGCAGCAGGATGCCATCTTTATTTCTCCCCACAAAGTGCTAGGATTATAAGCATTCTATCACTATTCCCAACCTAACCTTAGTACTTAACATTAAAAACAAGTCCTTAGAATTCAAAGTAATCCCCAAAGTAACACTTCTTTCTCTTTTATTTTTTATTGTGAAATTCAAAATGCTTTAACTTTTAAGTTACGGTCTCTGTTACATATTTTTAAAGTGTCCATAAAAGCCGACAGACAAGAATTTCACCATTTGCTTTATCTGTACCATCACAATTTTAGGAGAATTCATGTAAGACTCTTCTTCCTTCCTCTTGAACAATTCGGAAAAAAGAATGAATAAGATTTTTGAAATATGTGACTAAATATGAAATATTTAACTGTATAATTATAAAAGTTAAAGGGGATGCTTTCATTAAAAACTATAAAATGATGGGCTGCAGAGACAGCTCAGTGGTTAAGAGCACCGACTGCTCTTGCAGAGGACCCAGGTTCAAGTCCCAGCACCCACATGACAGCTAACAACTGCAGACACCTTCTTTTGACCTCGACTGGCATTGCATGACACAGGGTCACTTACATACGTGCAGGCAATACACTCATACACATAAAATAAAAATTTTTTAAAGTATGAAATAACATGAGTTTCAAAACTTCCTTGAAAATCTAATTTTATGATTGCCACAGGATACATATTGAGAGATGTTTCTACAGAAAGCACTAGCAAAGTTCAGAGAAGGCTCTGGTTAAATGGCTGACCACCTAGCTGTCAGCATGTGGTTGCACCAGTGAAAAAGATGGGCCTCTCTACCTTAAATGTGTCCATAAAACACGTCTTAACAATAAAAATAATATTTTTTTCTATCTTAACAGATTTTTTAGGAATAAAACTAGAAATCAATATTAAGAGAAACTAAAGAATATATACAAGTTATTGGACTTGTGGCTATCCTCCTGCCTCAGTTTCCCAAGTGATTAGATTCTAGATGCGCATCACCATGCCCAGCTGAACAATGTGCTCTTGAATTATCATTGGGCCACTGAAGAGATCAAAGGGAGTTTTAAAAATTCCTAAGATTAAATGGAAGTGCAAACCCAACTTACCAGAACTTTGGGGATAAAGTGAAGGCAGTTCTAAGATGGAAGTTTATAGCTGTGATAGAAATGTCACAGATCTCAAATAAGTAACCTAAAGATGCACCTTACGGTCTTAGAAAAACAACTTTATCATTCAGAAAGAAATAATAAAGGCTGAGCCAGTGAGCTGGCTCACTGAGTAAAGATACCTGCTGCCAAACCTGACAACCTGAGTCTGATTCCCGGGACCCACATTATGGAAAGAGAGAACCAGCTCCTGAAAGCTGTCCTCTGTCTTCCACGTGTGAGCATACAGCAAGGCACATGAATCTACATACACACACACACACACACACACACACACAAGTAAAATGTAATTTTGAAACAAAAATTGGGTGTTTTAAAAGATGCACAAGAGTAACAAACTCTTAGCCAAATTAACCAAAGGAAAGTAAAGATCCAAATTGCAAAAACAAACAAAAATCTATGTTGTTTAAAAAATGCAAACTTGCTTTACATTGTGGCACAGGCCTTTAATCCTGGCTCTTGGGAGGTAGAGGCTGGTGAATCTCTGTGAGATCAAGTCCAGCCTGGTCTACATATCAAATTCCAGGTCAGTTGGGCCTACTGGGAGATCCATCTCGAAACAATTGAACAAAACTCCTGGACTCTGTCTTTAGAGAGTGAGGAACCAGATTCACTAAATAGTTTTAATAAGCACCTGGAGAATTTCAATTCAGGTGGCTTATAGCACCCTTCCCCTTGAGAAGCATGACTTCAGAGCAGGGGAAGGCACTGCCTCTCCACTCTGCTGCCTTCCCAGGACTCACCTCCATCAGCAGCATGATTTGCTGCCCACACCTGGATGGCAATGAATCTAAGCCTTGGCAGTTTTACTAAGCCTACCTGTAGGGACAGGTGGGTGCCCACCCACAATCAATGCAAAATTAGCATGTCAACACCACCTGTGATTCAAGGATTTGCTTGGCATCTGGACACAAACTCACACAGCAGGTAGTGACAAATCAACCACGTAAACTGCCTACACACCAGCAAGTTTTGTTGCGCTATCGCCCAGCTTTTAATGCCATAACTATGAATTTTCATCGTTTAGAACTCTCTGGAAGACAGTGCCTCTTAACTCCTTCTTTAAAAAGGTGCTGCTAAAATAATGTGAAATCTGTTTGCTGCTTCCAAACACTCTACAGTCACACTAGCTTCGTGTGAACAGGACTGATAATAGGAAATTCTACTTCATGAACAAAAGAGACAGCAAAACCACTGGCGACATAACTGTTAAGATTTGCTCTTGCCGTTGTTACTACTGCTCTATTTCTGCTAGCATTTAAAAATTCACCAAAATGATTTCATTTCTGGATGTGAATAACAACATGTGAAATAGTTTTCTCCTGATTTATCACACGGAGGATCCCAAATATATTCCCAGGGCTGCCTACTCTGATCTAAAAATGCTCTGTTTACAAATATTCATCTAGGTTGAATAGATAATGAGTTCAGTTGTGCTGACTTGAATTGCTTATAATAATTGGAAGCAGGAGAGGTTGATAGTAAAGTACAGGGCTAGAACACAATAAGAAACTTTACAGGGATTTGTCAAAAACAACAGTGCTTATTTCAAAGCTCTGCGCTGGGAGGGGAATTATTTAGTATCATGAGTAACAAGTAATGAGGTAAAACTAAATGGCAAAATCTTGACAGCCTTTCTGACTTCTAGCCATGGGGCTTAACAGTCAAGTGTATTCTGCTGAGAGAAAGAAATCTGTATCTAATGAAGCATTGCAAACCAGCCACCACAATGCACTGGAAACGTACAGCTAAAGCCTTTGGTTGAGAGTGAAAGGACTACCCAGTGCTTCAGGACTCCATTTGTCTTTGGGGACCTAATGTTTCTAAAAAATTATCTCTTCCCATGCAACATCAGTAAGAAAACTATTATATCCAGAACCCTACACAAATGAGCTTGAAAACTGCACAGTAGAGAGTGAAGGCGAGGTGATAGAAAGGGGCTGAGTAACAGGCTGAGTAGGAGACCTGGAATGAGTGTCCGAGGCTTCTCTTCAGACTCCCCTCGCTGCCCTGTGTTCTTTCCTTAGTGTTTGATAGTGTGGTCCACAATTCACTTCGGCCTTGCCTGGGTCCCTAGGCAAAGTCCGATACATGGCTCCCCATTCTTTCCTCTGCACCCTGTCTGCAGGGACTTCTGATTTAGTCCAAGAACAGCCTAGGGCTCTTAGTGATTCAATGACTGCCAACTGCACCTTTGGGTCCTTTCCCAGAACCTGAGATCTGTGCTCATTATTCATTATTGCAATAAATGGACAACTGGGAAGCTTATGCCTATGCCCAAGTCCCTAGTAGTGCTGCCACTTCCTGTTTCATCACCTTGGCTCTAGGACCTTGTACTTATGGGTTAAGATACTAAGAACAGGGCAGGTCCCACCTTAAAATACAAAGTGCTCTTTCTTGTCAAGAACATCACCTTACTACAGGAGTGATTGTCTAACAGCATATTTATAAACATCTGGTTCCAAGTTTGCCCAAATGGGTAAAATCATAGTCTTCCTTGGTTTTAGATATATCTGACCAATCCTTTCAATCTCATCCTTTCAGATTTTGAACCTATTTCATCTTACTATGTAACAAGTATATCTTCTCTTCCCAAATTCATGTTGGGCTGTGCTCACCTGGCCAGTGAAGAAATTGTTGTACAAATAAAGTTCTTAAAACACCTCAGGTGCACCTTGCCCAAGAGCTTTTACACTAGCAGAGTCTACCTCACATCCAGTCTCCAAGCCTCTGCTCAATTCTTTTACTCAGCCTGTTCTCTGTTTCTTCTTTCAATTTATTATTTTTTTCTTTGTTGCTGTTTGAGACAGGGTTTCACTCTGTAGCCCGGGCATGTCTGGAACTTGGTGTGTAGACCAGCATGACCTTGAACTCAGAGATCCACCTGCTTCTGCCTCCTGAGTGCTGGAACCATACCCACTTGGCAAGGAAGAGCCATTTCCTCTTACATCAGTTCTAATTTATTCTCAGTATTATATGAGTTAACAATGATCACTAGCTGATATTTATCTTGCTTATTTATTTTTGTAGTTGTTTTTTGTATGTTTTCTCCCACTCTGCCCTTCCAGATTATAAGCTTTGTGGAACAGAAACATCTGCATTCCACTTACACAACTTCAGCCTCCCAAGAAACAAAGGTATTCTGCAGATGGTAGTCACAGGAGGAAGCACACAGGAAACTGAAAGAGAGCCTGTGTCTAAGAGGCAGAAAAGGAGGTGGGATGAGCAATATGACTACAGAAGGAAAGTGAGTAGGTTAATTGTGGGTGATGGAGTGAGAATTGGCAGCAGCATAAAATAACTGGGCAGTGGTGGAGATGGAGTGAGTTGGGTGGACTGAAGAAACATTTACTATGCAGAAGCACTTTGTCATGTATTGCACACAGGTAGTTATTTCTTCTTTGGCTGGCAGCACCATTCAGTAAGACAGAAAATACTGGGGAGGAGCTGGCAAGATGGCTCACAAGTAAAGTGTTTGCCACACAAGCCCAAAAGCCTGACTTTGATCCCCAGATCCCATGGTAGAAGGAGAGAAGCATTCCCCAAAGTTATCCTGGGACATCCACACATGTACTGTGCATGCATGTTTCTGAATACACACACTAATAATAAATACAACTTTTTAAAAATTTTAAGTTAAAAAAGATGTAATTTCCTACTGAATTCTAAATACACATCCTCATATTTACAGGCAAGTGAATCTTTCACCCCTCGTCAAACAGGCTTCTTTCTGCAACAGATGAAGATGATTATAGAGCTCTAGAGCTGGTCAAATGCAGAGAATATAGCCCTAAGTGACACATCCTCATCTCAACTCTCACCACAGAAGTTTCCTTATATAGCAGATGGTGATTAACACAGAAATCCACAATTGGCCAATGTGTGGACAATAAAAAGCCACAGAGTGCTCATCCTGATTAGGACACCTATTTCAAACCTCTGCCTCCCAAGGCTCAGGGATCATTTCGGAAGAGAAGTCGGAAAGATTGTAAGAGCCAGAGGGGGTGAATGACCACAAGGAAATAGAGCCTTCAGACAACTGTCAGTCACTCATATGTGCTCACAGCGGTGGTGACAGCTGTCAGTCACTCATATGAACTCATAGCGGTGGTGACAGCATGCATGAGTCCCATGCAAGCTCAAAGCAGACGGAATCCTGTCATAGACATGGGGAAGTAGGAAATTCCAACCCAATCTAAAGAGCTTTTTTGGCAGTTGATGGCTGCTGTGAGGAGGGGAAAGACAGAGTCTTATAGGAATGTGACTCTTGATGGACCCATTGGTGGATCCACATTGAAGGACATCTGGGGACACAAATCAGACAATCAGACTCTAGAGGCTATGTTATGTGTGTGTGTGTGTGTGTGTGTATATATATATGTATGTATGTATAGAAAGAGAGAGAGAGAGAGACCTTTAATTGGGCATGGGGCAGGGCAGGGAGGTATAGATAAGGAGGGGATCTAAATACTATCAAATTATGTTGTATGAAGATCACAAAAATTCAATAGAAATAAAATAAAGAGAATACTGGGAAAAATTGGTTTGATCCAACTATGAATTTGGTTTTAAATATAACGAGTTGTGGGAGTAGGGTTTATGGATCTGGGGTCATGAAGACAGATTTGTGGTTAAAAATAAGTAAATCAAGGTCATGTGTGGTGGCACATACCTTTAACCCCAGCAATCAAAAGGCAGATGTAGGTGTATTAAATTCCAAGGAACAGAGAGGATGGTCAAGTGTGTGTTAAAGGCAAGAGACACACCAGTGGCTTTACAATAGCCTGCTTATGGAGATTTTAGCAAGAACTGGTCTATGAAGAAATCCATCTCACTGAAACGTTACCACAAGCATACAAGGACAGTAATAGTCCTTGAAACAATGGCTTTAGTAACATAAAACCCTAACTTAAGTCTACTTCAGTATCAAAAGCAAATAGCAACAGAGATAACATCATCAAATCCCAGCTCACAACATCCAACAGAAACCATATGGGAAGCTGAGGCGGTCATTTAGATTCCCGACTAAGCTTTTTCTCCATCGATGATGAACTCCCCACAGCTGAACTTCCCAACAGTTAACTCCCACTTCTCTTTCCCACTGCAGGCACTTTTACATCATGGAACAAGCAGCAGTTACACCTGTGGGAAATGGTTACATTCTGACTGTTCTCGAGGACACACTATTTTCATTCTGCTTTGTGTGGGTTCTTCCCACGCCCATGTTACAGAGTTAGAAGGGCCAGACCACCCAGGGACAAGAGGTCTTAGACTACACTTTGAGACAGACATGTTAGGCCTGAAATCGGGGGGCAACCCCACTTCCAGAGCCAGCTTCTTAATGATCTCTAACACAGCACGACAATATAATGCACATTATAGCCCCTTCGTCTAGCTGATTTTTATTTATTAGTTTTTCATGAGCATATGAAGTACTGGGCTGCATTACAGCATTTTCATACGTGTGTCTTTTCACTTTGTTTTAACTCATCCTCATCCCCGATGGCTTACAGTAGTTTCCATTCGCGTTTCCTAATGGATGAGGACACTGAACATTTTATATAATGTCCCCTTGAATTTCTTTTGAAAATAGTCTATTCAGTTCATTAGCCTATCTACTGATTAAAAGATCTATAGTTTCTTTGTATTTATATTTGCAGTTCTTCACACATTATGGATATTAATCTACTGCTTGGTGTGTAGATGGCACAGATATTTTCCCATATTCCGATTAGTCAATCTTTGGGATACTAAGCTCCCTCCACCCCCGTCAAATGAATAGAGTTCAGTCTATCTATAGTTTCTTAAATTCATTTTGCTGTTGATTTTTCGATTTTTCTTCTATGATTGTGCAAGATAGAAGAATTATTTCAATTATTTTCATTTAGTAAGACTTTCTTGGTGATCTAGACTGGGGACTATTTTAGAGATGGTTCCATGGATGGCTGAGAAGATTTTATATTCTGCATCTATTGGATGGAATATTTTGTGGTTATTTGCCAAGTCCACTTGATCTGTGGCGTAGTTTAACTCTGAGTCTTCTTTGCCAATTTTTAGTTTGGATGACACATCTAAAATGAGAGAGGAGCAGTGATGTCACCCACTGTCACTCTATAAGGACCTATCTAATCTTTTCTGTCTCTACATTTGGGTCATATATTTATAATTGTTATATATTCTTTTGTGGGGGAGTGTCTTTTTGAGACAGGGTCTTTTGGAACTTGCTTGTAGACCAGGCTGACCTCAGTCTCACAGAGATCTGCCTACCTATGTCTCCTGAGTGCTGGGATTAAAGATGTGTACCACCACTCCCTGCTATATATTTTTGATAAATTGATGCCTTCTCCAATGTGTAATAGCCTTCTTTAATCCTACTGACTAATTTTGGTTTGATGTCTTCTTTATTAGATATCAGATTAGCTATTACCAGCTTACTTTCAGTTTCTGATTTCTGGACAGATTGTGCTTATTCTTTGACTCTGCGTCTGTGGGTATTTTTGTTGGTGGTATGTGTTTCCTTGAAACATCAGGCATTTAGATTTAGTTTTCAAATCCATTCAGGAAGTCAGAGTCTCTTTTGGTGCATTTACCTCTAAGGTGATTACTGAGAAATGTTTAATAACTCTTGTAATTTTGTTATTTATTTTTCAGATTGATTGGTGATTGTTCTTTTCTTTCTCATTTATTAGTATTAAGAGTTTGCTTGTTTACTCTGTAGGACATGATGGATTCTCCACTACCTCTCCTTTGTTCATCTGTTCCTCTCCTGGAATTTAATCTTTCCTGTGCTCTCATGATTGAGGCTATTTTTCTTCCTCTGTGTATAGTATTCCATTAAGTATCTTTTGCAGTGCTGGCTTTGTGGTTGTGAACTGCCTTGGTCTGTGTTTGTCTTGAATATCCTCATTTCACCATCAATAGTAAAAGATAACTTTGCTAGATATGCAATTTTAGTTGGCAGCTATTTCCTTTCAGGTCTTGAAATACATAATTCCATGCTTTCTAGGCTTTCAGGATTACCAGGTTATTTTATGTTTATCTCTATGAGTTGGCAAAAAAAAAAAAAATCCACTGTTCTTTTGGTTTGTTTTTGATGTCTTAACTATAATGTACCATGGGGAGGCTCTTCTCATCTATTTAGGGTTTTGAAAGCCTCTTCTATTTAGATGTATATTTCTTTCTCTAGGCTTAGGAAATTTCCTGCCATAATTTCATGAAATAGATTCTCTGTGCTTGTGCTGTGAATCTCAGCTCCTTCTCTAGCCTGTGGATTCTTAAGTTTGGTTTCTTGGTCATAGCCCAGAGTTCTTAAACATTATGGTCATACTTGTTTATTTTTATTTCCTTATTGACGACTATTGCTTATCATTGACTTTGTCCTTCATCTCTGATATTAGGATTTCTGCTTGGCTGAGTCTATTGCATCTTTTTATTTGATTCATTGTTTTTCATTTTCAATATCTGTATTTGTTTCTTTTTCAAAATCTCAGTTTCCTTGATGAATTTTTCTTGCATTTGCTGGCCTTTTTTTTCTGTTTTTCAGACTTTCTCTTTCTTGTTGATTTTCTTCTCCAGGACTCAGATTTCAAAAAATTAACCCCTACCCGATTTTGAGTCTTCATTTTTCTTTTTCAACCCACCAAATCCAATTTGTACGTCCCATATACTCTTGGGAATGCAGTCATTCATGGGAGCATGATCAACCTACCAGAGATCATACCTTTAGAGACAACAGCCTCTCCCTCTAGCAACAGCTATCAGTTGCCAATAGCTGCTCAGCTTGTGGTGTGACTTCATGCCCCCTCCTCCTTCTCCCCTCCTCCCTCTCTCCTCCTCCTGCTCCATGATGGGATTTTGTCTGACTCCAACTCTTGTACATGCTGTCACAACTGCTCTGTGAGGTCAGGTCCCAGATTTAATCATCTAAGTGTAGCTTTTTTTCAGGTGAACTTTCTGACTCTTCATTCAGCACTTTACCTACTTCAGTATCTTTGGGTTGGGTAATTGTGAAGTTATGATCTTCATGTGTAGCCATGCTTCCTTGTCTTTCATGTTCTGTGTTGCAATTTGTAGAATTGTGGGTTTGCATATTTCTTTCATTCTTATTTGGGGATTTCCTTACTAAGAAGCCTGCCCCCAACACAATAAAAGACCAGAAAATGAACCACTGTAACAGCAACAGCATCAAACCATAAAAGACACAGAAACACACATAAAATTAACCAAGTTTCACTATGTCACAGATGCCCACAAGGAAGAAGATGGAAAAACTGCTCTAGAAAGTGCTATGGAAGGTGAGTGTGGAACTGTAAATGAATGAGTCAGCGAAAGGGCGGAAATAGAGGGAAAGCAAGGTTTAGTCAAAGAAAGGAAAGAAGAATGGAGAATAGTGGAAAACCAAAAGGAAAAGTACAAAAAACAGGTTTACTAATCTTAAGAAAATTAAAAAACAATATAGAAAAAAATGCAAAGAATTTAAAAAACAAAATCAATATGGTAAGACCAAAATACTACTAAAGGGGGACTGGGAACATAGCTCGGAAGGTGGAGTGCTTCCCAGAAGACCCTGCGCTCTAGCCCCAGCACCACATAAACTGGGTGTGACGGTGAAAGATGTAACGCTAGCACTCAAAAAGTAAAGGCAAGAGGATCAGAAGTTCAAGGTCATCCTTGGATACGCAGTGAATTCAAAGCCTGTCTACACTGCAAGAAGGGATGAGGGAATGGAGGTGGAGAGAATACACAGTCCAATAAAAAAAAGAAATTAAGAAAAAGAAAAGATACTTCCCAATAATGAAAAGACTGTAAATGCATTCATTAGATGAATATATGAAAGGGAATAACAAAACCATTCAAAATTAGAATAAAGTAAGAATATTACTAAAAGAATGACCTTGAACTTCTGATCCCCCTGCCTCCGCTTTCTAGGTGCTAGCAGTACAGCCTTTCTCCCCTATCTGATTCAGGGTAGCAGGTCTTATGTTGAGGTCCTTGATCTGCTCAGAGTTCAGTTTTGTGCATGGTGAAACATAGGGGTCTATTTTCATTCTTATACATGTGGCTATCCAGTTTGACAAGCACCATTTGTTAAACATGCTGGTTTTTTTCTAGTTTTTGACTCTGTTGTAAAAAATCAGGGAGATATGAATGTGTGAACTTAAATCTAGGTCCTCAATTCTATTCCATTGATCAATGTGTCTGTTTTTATGCCAATACTGTGCTGATTTTACTAGTATAGTTCTGCAGTACAATCTGAGATCTGGAATGGTAATGTCTTATTGTTTTTGAATAATCCTGTTGTTTTGGCTATCTTGGGTTTTTTGAGAAACCCAAAATTTGAGGTTATATTTTTCAATTTCTGTGAAGAGTTGTGTTGGAATTTTAATAAGTATTGCATTGGTTTTGTAGATTGCTTTTGATAGAATGGCCATCGTCACAATATTAATCCTACGAATCCATGAGCTTGAGAGATCATTTCATCTTCTGGTATCTTCAATTTCTTTCTTCAAAGTCTTAAAGTCTTTATTATACAAATCCTTCACTTCCTTGGGTAGATTTAGTCCAAGATACTATGTTATTTGAGGTTTTCATGAATGGGATTGTTGCCCTGATTTCATTCTTGGTATATTTGTTGTTGGCATACAGGAAGGTGGCTGATGCTTGTGTATTAATTTTATATCCTGCTACTTTGCCAAATGTGTTTATCAGCTCTACCAGTTTTCTGGTGGAGGAAATGTCTAGGATTTTTTATATATAGAATCATATAATCTCCAAATAAATCTCTCACAATGAGCTGGGCTTTCCTATATCAATTAGCAGTCAAGAAACTGCCTCATAGACAGACCCACAGGCCAGTTTGAGGGAGGGAATTCCTCAACTGCAGTTCCGTTTTTCAAGGTATGTCTAGGTCTGTGTCAAGTTGACAAAAACTAGCCAGTCAGCGGCTGGCACTGCAGGGTTCTCGGATCAGGTGCCCACGGACCTCAGGCTCAGTGCTAGCAAGTTACTCTCAGTTCCTGAGGTGCTCTTGGCCACCATGGGGGATGTTGTCTTTCCATGCACATTCCTTACCTAAGCTAATCCTGCTGACCCCTGTACCCCTTAGCTTGTTGGTGTCAGCCCCCTTGTCCTCTATGACTGCCCCCCATTTCTCTCTTGGTTTAATATTTGGAATTGGTTTCTGCTTTTCCTCCCCCAACAGGGAGTTGACTTAAAAAAAAAAAAAAAAACAGCAAATATTGAGTTCTCATAATAGATGACACCCATGTATTATCTTGAATATATAAATTTATTTGTTTTATTGTCTTTCCATTCTAAATCTTAAAAGCTAACCTACTATTTCAAGGACAAAATCTCAAAAGTATGTTCTTGTGAAATTCTGAAATATTTAGAAACCCACCATGGAAACTAATTTTATTTTATTTTATTATTTTATTTCTTATTTATTTATTTATTTATTTATTTATTTATTTATTTATGTGAGAGAGAAGAGAGAGAAAATGTGGCAGAAGTACATGTGAGCACGTGTGGGCCTGTGTATATGTGTATAGAGGCCAGAGGAGGACATTAAGTGTTCTGCTCTATCACTCTACCTTACTCCCTTGTCACAGGGTCTTTTGCTGAACATGGAGCTAGGCTGGTGGCCAAGAAGTCCCAGAACTCCTCCTACCTCCACCCACATAGCATTAGGGTTACAAGTATACACATGGCCACTCCTGGCTTTTTTCTTGGAAGCTGAGGATTCAAACTCAGGTCCTCATGCTTGTGCAGCAAGCACTCTAACCCACCAACCAATCTCTCCAGCCTAGAAGCCTCATTTTAAACATAAATTTTGCCTTTGTCTGTGAGTCGGTAAGTGTCAGTAGTACAAGTTTTATGATACACCATTTTGTCTTTAGACAATGTCTCATTGTCTCAAAGGCTTAAATGCCATTTTATTTTTAAATACACAGTTATGATGATTTCACAACCCCCTTGTAACCTATTCTAGTGTAAAAAATTCCTTTTTCTCAGGAAGCCAAACTCTGGGAAAACTAGGGGGAAACAATTTTTTTAAGACTTAAAAAACATTAAAATATTCATTCCTCTTTTTGAAAAAATAAAAATGAAAGAAATTCATGTAGGGAATTTCATAGTTCTAAGTCAATTACGAGAGTTTAGTTCAATATGAAGATCAAAGTCTTTACCTCAGGGAGGGCACTTTGCTTTATGAGTGCAAATTTTGGTTCCAAGTTGGTAGTCAGCCCTAACAGCTCTCCTGGCAAGAATTCCAAGGGTGCTAGTTAGCCCTTAGTTGTCAACTGGACACACCTGATTAGAGGGAGCCTTGATTGGGAAATTTCCTCCATTGGACTGGCCTGTGGCCATATCTGTGGGGAATTTTCTTGATTGTTGAGTGATGTGGCAGGGGCCCAGCCCATTGTGGGTGGTACAACCCCTGCACAGGTTGTTCTGTATTATATAAGAGAGCAGGCTGAGCATGGACCAGGGGAACAAACCAGCAAGCAAAGTTCCCCCATGGCCTGTTTTTCAGCTCTTGCCTGCAGGTTGCCATCCAGAGTTCCTATTTTGGGCTCCTTCATTGATGAACTGTGCCCTGGGAGATGTGAGCCAAATAAACCCTTTCCTCCCCAAGTAGGTATTGGTCAGAGTGTTTTGTCACAGCAATTGAAGATAAACCAGAACACAAAGGAAAATTTGCTTCAAGTTTTTTGGTGTATCTCTGTTGTACTACTTTTATTGGGGAGACATGAATAAAGGTCTGTTCACCCCAGACAGAGTACTAATGGCAGATCAAAGATCAAAGAAACAATTCCTTTAAAGTTCAGTTTGGAACCAGTGAGTTTACTGAGATTACTTACAGGAACATGGGTGACCCAAAGATAGCTGCGTTGCCAAAAGGTCTCCCCTGCCTTGGGCAATGATCTCAATGGCCGAGATACGATATAATGGAGAGAAGGCTAAGACCACGTGGGAAGGAAAAAGCCCCTCACTAGGAGTCTGTCTGGTTGAAGTCTCTCACTAGCTGAGAGTTGAAAATTTCAGTACGTTCAACAACTTGCTGGGAAGGCTGCCTACACAGAGACAATTTTCCTTTTATGGTGAGTTATTTCAAACAAGAATGTTAAAATAGGAATGAACCTTGCTGAAGACTTAAGCATATATGACATTTATGTATGGACTTCCTTTCTTCCCATTTTTAAACTTGAACTTCTGGGACAATTATAAAACTATCAGTTAAGCATATTCAACTTCCTTGTACAGTCTAGGTAAACTATAGTTTTACCTTATTGACTGTACTCCTACCCAATACATCTCAAGAATCACCCTATGATCTCATTTAAGTTGCTTAGTAACCTTTGAAATGTAACTTCAGAAGCCACACAAACCATGCATGTGGCTCTTGTAAAGTGTGACTCTCTTTTGAGAAGTGTATAACCTCACTTGGGTGTGTGCTACCCTTTCACTGAGCACCTCTTTATCTGCTATCCTTCTTGCTTAAATCTATGTTAAAAATATCTTCTTACTAAACTCCAGCTCTGCTTCATAGACTTTTCTATGACCAAGAATCCCAGCCTCACTTAAGCAGCGGTCTCTGAAAAGAGCTCCTCAGGTTGCTGCAGGTTTTCGCACTGAGCTGTGTCTCCATCCCCATCCGTGACTGCTGACACCCACTGTATACTTCAGTATTCCACCCCCAAACCACATAAAGTGAGGTGGGCACAGAAGGGAGTAGATGGCCCAATCCTAAACAAGGATCTGGGGATGCCCTTTTCTGCTAGGGGCTGTTAACAGCCTCACTGTTCCCACAGAACTAGCTAGAACTATATTGTTTTGCTTGTTCGTTGCCATGGCTACAGGGACAAGGTATGCACTGCAAGGCACCAAGCAGTCTCTCTGTTCCACACTGGCAGAGGACATCTCAGGTTTGGAGGCAGTGGCTCACTACAGCATTCTCCCTTAAGCACCTCACCTCTTGTGGGCGTTTCCACCATAAAAATAACACTGGAGGGAGGGGGCTGGAGAGATGGCTCTTGGTAAAACTTGTTTCTTATGATCCTTTCCCATAGGTTTTAGGGGGAAATTTGAGAAGAACAATTTAAAAAATTTAAAGTATAAGTTGCTTTAGCAACTTATTCCTGATCAGTTAATCCTTTAGTCTCATTTTTTGTTTGTATATTTGATTTTGAATAATAAATGCATTTATTTAATTATGGCTTGTTCTTGGAGTTTATAGGAAATGCCATGAGAGACAACTTAATAAAAATGGCAAAAAGAAATAAAGGTTTAGATAGATAAGACAGACCACCGCTGGTTTGTGTTTTGAGACCCGCCCCCTCAGTTTGCGTAGATTCATGTCTTTGAGCAGTAGCAACAATGATGTATCAACACAAACATGAACAAATTAAAAATGACTAAAGAAATTTATGTGACTTACATTCATTTGCCAAAGTTCATTAGGATGAAGATCTCATAGATTGACTCCTCTTGGGATGATTGTGTGGCATTACTGTGCAATGCCACATTGCCTATGCTGAATAAAAATGGCCTGGCTTTTAGCATCCATTTGAGCCCAGATGGGCCTGAACCATTCTGAGAACCTGCTCATTCCAAATTATCTCACAACTTTGCTCATAAGCAAGGGCTGATTTCTTTCCTTCATTGAAACAGTATATACAACATGAAATGGATACATAAAATGGATTTTTTGTTTGTTTGTTTATTTGCTTTGAAACAGGGTTTCCCTGTAGCCCCAGTTAGCCTGGAACTCACTACGTAGACCAGGCTGGCCTCAGTCTCACAGAGATCTGCCTGTCTTTATTTCCTGAGAGCTGGGAGTGCTAGACCCTTATCTTATTAGAAGATTCTGACTTCTGTGGACCTAGAATATCTCACACACAATCACAAACAGACATTATCAATTTAATCCTATCTGTTGTTTACAACACAAACGGGAAAATATTTGCTGTTTCCAACAAATATATACTGTTTGCAGCAATTGTTTCTTTGATATGCAAAACACACACATTATTCTGGGTCAAGGACAGGAAGGGGTCATGAGCTCTATGTTTAGGTTACAAAAGGAGCTCAAGGATCAGGGAGCTTGTTTACATTATAAACAAGCTATTTCGGTTGCAAGGTTAAGCAAAAGCCATTTGTTCAGAGTATGTCCATATTGTAAAAGTCATTCCCACACTTGCCCCTTCTTTGTTTTATAAATGAAGAAACATATAAAAGTCATTATCACAGTGGTGGGGCTAATGATTGACAGTTGGGATAGGATAGAATCATTTGTTGAGCTTATATCTTTGAAAATTGAAAAGACATAACTAAGTGGTCAGTACAACTGTTTCCTTCTGTGAGGGGACCAGATCATTCTGAATGGGATCAAATGGACTGAATAAAAACAGGATGGGGGACAAGAGAGATGGCTCAGTGATTAAGAGGACTTATTCTCATAAACAGATGCTAGCTTTGAAATCTTAGATACACATGTTTCAATTTGAAAATCCAGAGAGATCAAGAAACTAACAAACAACCATGGTGGGGAGGAGTCTTCCTGGGAAGGTAGCTGTAACTCAGTGACTTAAAGGGGAGTAAGAAGGGTTAAAGGGATTGGGAGGACGTGTGAGAAGAGGGAGACTGGGGGAGATACCTAACACTAAAGGCCTTTAGAAAAAGTCACATGGACACTTACTGCTTATAGAAGCTTCTTAAAGTGTATACATATACATTATAAAAAATATTAAAAAGAATTACCTCATAAAAAGGAGACATTGCCCCTATTAGATACCCTAGGCTAGCAAGGCAAAAGTGCAATGCCAGGAATGGACTCTCTTCTTTGTTGACCAAGGATTCCAAAGACCCTCAAATAATACTGGCCATTGCCCCTATTCTTGGTTATATATTAGAACTTTACAGTAAGACCCTATTGCTGAAGATACTCCATACATGAACTGTAGAACAAATCAGGAGGAATTAAGTTCAAGGCTTCATCTCTCTAAGTAATCTTTCATATTCCTGGAAGATGCTATGCATGCTGCCTGAAGAGAAAATTAATCATCCACCCTACCCATCTGTGAATCTTGCAAACTATAACATCAATTGGCCCGGTAACATATGCCCACTTGTACAACAGTGGCACAAATATTATGGGAGTAAACAACCACTTTCTAATTGGCTTTAAAGTCTACTTCATAGGATGGAGCTCATACCTGACATTGATATTAGGCCTAGAAACCTGAGGATGGATAAGTCATAGGTCACAGACCATAGCAGAGAGCTTAATACTATTATTCTGCTAAATAAGTACAGTTTTAAAGTGACTACTAATGACTTATTATTATACTTATAGATTAATGCATCTCTCATCTCCAGTAGAGAAGCTTCCTTATACAGCAGATGATGATTAGCACAGAAAATCACAACTAGCCAATATGCAGGGAATAAGAGGCTGCAGATTGTTTATCCTTGAATAGGACACCTTTATCAAACATCTACCTCCCAAGGTTTAGATGTCATTTCAGAGGAGGGGGTGGAAAGAATGTAAGAGTCAGAGTTGGTGGATGACCACAAAGAAACAGTTTTTCAGACAGCTGGTCAGTTACTCACATGAACTTACAGCAATTGTGTCAGCATGCACAGGTCCCACATAAGCTAAAGTCAGACAAAATCCCAACATAGAAGTCGAAAAGTGGGTATGAAACCCCAGCCTTACCTGAGGAAATACTGGCAACTGATGGCTGCTGAGAAGACTGACTCAGTGTCATTTAAGTCTATGATTCTTGGTAAGTTGACTAGGCTCCAGTGAACGAACCCGTACGGAAGAGCATTTGAGACACAAACTTGACTCTGTATGAAATTGGGTAGGGTAGAAAGGGAGGTGCAGAAGGGAGGGTCTAAATACAATCAAAATATAGTGCATAAAAGTTTCACAATAAAAAAGCACTTACTGCTTTTCCAGCAGACCCAGTTTCTGTTCCCAGCATCCACATGGCAGCTAACAACTATCTGTAACTCGAGTTCCAAGAGATCTGCAGTGGTTTGAATGAAAATGTCCCACACAGGCTCCAAGTATTTGAACATTTTGGGTCCAGTTGGTGGCACGGTTTTTGGTGGTTTTAGGTGTTGTGGTCGTGCTGGAGGAAGCACGTCACTGGGAGTAGGCTTTGAGCATTCTTAAGCCTTGCCAGATTTCCAGCCACTCCCTGCTTCCTCTGCCTGCTTGGAGATTTGGTCATTAGGTTTTCTGTTCCACCCACGTCCTGCTGCCATTGCCTCCTCTGCCATTATGGATCCTTACCCTGAAATTGTAAGCTCAAATAAACTCTTCCTTTTATTAGTTCCTTTGGTTACAAGTGTTTGATCACAACAACAGAAAAGTAAATAATACAGAATCCAACATGCTCTTCTGGCCTTCAAGGTCACTGTATACATGTGATATACTTACATGCATGCAGGCAAAACATTCATACACATGAAAAACTTTTTTAGTCAAAAAACAGTCTGAGTTTGAAGGAGGCTTTGAATAGATATAAATACTGTTGGGAAGAAGGAGTCTGCTTGTGAGCCAAGATAGCCTGAAACAGTGGGATGGTGTGAGCCATATAGTGAGAACTGGTTAATAAATTAGTGTTGATTTGGGAATGTTTTGGTAAAGGGCAGCTAAAACTTCTGACTGCTAGGTGATAGTTGCTCCTGGGGTTACAAGACAGTGTCATATTCCAGCATTGTCATACCACTTAATTGTTCCTTTGCCTAAATTATTTGCTTCGTTTAAAAAAGAAATAATTAGTACACTAGGAATGGTATGCATACTTAGGGGAGAAAAGATTTGTATATAAAGTAATGGAGTTCCACACAGTGTCTTTACAGGAGGAAAATAAAAGGGAACTCGCCTTCCCCCCCAGCAAACGTTATCTGCCATTCTCCTGATATCTGTGAAAGAAAGCTGAAATTACATGAATACATGGAAGGATAAATAATATCGGGATCTTGTCCAGTAAGTCGGATGGTCACAGCTTGACCCTATAGGATAAAAATAAGAGTAATCAATTCTTTGCTGATTTGAGGTTTTAAAAAAAAAAAAAAAACTTGTTTAGTTGCACTGGGAAGAAGCAACTGTTCCAAAAGTGCTAAAGAGGGAGTTAATTGTCCAGTGGCTACTGTAAGGGAAAGAGGAATATTAAAAACAAATCGGTAAATCTAAGCATCTACCAGAAAGTTGTCTTTGTTCTAAAATTCGAGCTAGTAGCTGTAATTGCGTCAATGCAAAAGGACTTAGAGGAGTTAGAGTCTGAGATGAATTTAAATCAGTGACTCCTTGAAGAGAGGCAAAGATGAGCATTAGGAATGTCCAAAGAAGGTTGAATCCAATTGATATTTCCTAAGAGTGGCTAAAGAGAATTTAATGTTATCTTTTTTAGAACAGACAATCGTAATCTATGAAATTTAATGAGAAAAGAAACTAGTGACAATATATTCAAGATAATTGTATGGAATATTTAACTGGTACACTGTAAATGAAAGTTTTGTAAAGAGGCTTGTAAATATTTAAAACAATTAGATTTGTGTCTTTAGGAGAGGAGGCTAATAAAATATTCATACAATGAAATATAGGAGTATTAAGAAATTTTTGTCTGATAGGGCATATTTCCCTATTTACTCCTTGTTGACAAAAAGTGGAGCTATTGATCATGCCCTGAGAACTTTCCACTGAAACCAAGACATAGGTATCTGATTATTAAGACAATAATAATTATTAAGGAGCAAAACCCCCCAAATTTTCTTATAAGAGTTCACAGGGAGAAGGGACTGAAGATATGGTTCAGTGGTTAAGAGCACTGGTACTCTTGTAGAGGACCGGGGTTCAATTCCCAGCACCCACATGGTGGTTAACACCCATCAGTAACTCCAGTTCCAGGGGATCCAGTGCCCTCTTCTGACTTCCGTAGGCATTGCATGACACAGGTGCACTTACATTCATGCAGGCAATACACTCATTCACATAAAAATTTTCAAAAATTTAAAAAGAGAGTACAGGGAGAGTAAAAAGGTACTCTTTTGAATCAATAACATTAATATGGTATTTTTGAGAAACTATGACACGAGTAGATCAATAACTATAAATTTAAGTAGAGGTCTGACGCAACTTCGATTTTAGAAATTTTAAGATTTTACATGTCATCTTTAACTCTCATATTTTATGCACTTAAAATAACTTACTCAGCTCTTCATAACTTAAAAGGCTTTCTAGGTTTTCTTTCCATTCTGGAAACACCTAACTACCTTAATCTTCATATATTAATCCTCTTTGCTAAAAATCTTTCCATTCTTATATCCTTTTAACTTTTTTACTTACTGCTTACCTTAATGCTGTGAGACATAATTAGCACTAACAAAGAAATTTAGCGTGCCTTAGGAGAATTTTCTCCCTGAAGGTACTAGGCAGTGTCCATTTTCTCCTCATAAATTTTCCAGTGGCCAAGTTTACCCTGGGAAATCAAAGAGTTTATTAGACCTACTTATACAATATGAGTGAGGGGTTGTATAAAGGATAGTAAATTAATTGTGTCAATTAAATTAAAGCTGAAATTTCTCAGAGCAGCTGAGAGTAAACTATAATATGAATTTGACCGGTATAATCTGAATTAATAATATCTGAAGAAAATATTTCTTTTGTAGTCCAAACCAAACTATTAGGCTGAAAAGAGTTCCCAAAAGTGTGTGTGGATTTTTTATTTCTCCTATTACATCCAATTTTGTTTGATTAATTATAGATAAATCTAGTCTTTTATTACTCTCAGTAGTGATAAGCAAATCCTTCATTGTCCTAGGGCTAGGGAAGGAGCAGGCCTATTGCTTTTAATGTCTTAGGGTATAGCAAGCCTGTGAGTGACTCTACTTCTCCTGTAGCCAAAGAGGGTTCTCTACCACTGCACATTGCTTATGGCAAAATACAGCATTCTTTTAGCTGCTTTTATATAGACATCTTTATATCATGAGATAAGTAATAGCAACCTCTTTGGAAATATTTTATCCCTTAACTAGTCTCAATGGTACAGTACCTTTACTATTGGATTGTTTATTGTCCTCCTGGTCACAGAGTCAGGAGATTCACCTGACCCAGGAAAGAAGATTTAGAGGACACTTTGAGACAAATATGTTTTGGTCTGAAGTGGGAGGGCCAAGTCACATATCCAGAGTCAACTTCTCAGTGAGCTCCAACAGCACATGACAATTTACCAATAAAATGTCTACACAAAAAGCATTTGTTTCTCTGTAAATCTGAACCCAGTGGTTTTCACTGGACAGGAGACTTGTTGTTGAGTCCATTGATAACTGACTGGACCTAAAGCACCTGTCCTCCTTATAACCTTTATATATTTTATCATATGAGTCTTATCATCTAATGGGAATTAGAACTGACAAAAGTCAGAACATTTGATTTTGAAGAGTCACACTTTAATAGCTCTACACTATAATATCATGACTCATGGCAGCTAGCACTCATAATCAAGGAGAATCAAGCTGACAAAAATATCTGCCTTACTTGTGTCTAACCTGAGATCCTCCTTTTCAGACTTTGGGGTGATCAAGTACTTGAAAACTTGAACCCACAATTAGTCAGCTTATATAAGTGGAGGCAGACAATCTGAAATGTGTAGTACCCTCCTGCATATAAAGATATCCAGTGGTAAGATAATATAATACTTGGATTGATATGAGACCATTAGAAGCCACTTTAATCATTCATTTTAATATTAGGCCAGTCTTGAATGCAGAAAAGCACTAGACTTTTTAAAATATATATCTGGGTCAAACAGGTCAGGTTTGCCTAGTCAACCCTCTGCAAGTCAAAAGGAACATATCCAAATTTCCCTTGCTCTCATGTCCTCTAGAGTTCCCCTTATCTTCCACCTCTTGTGTGCAACCACAAGGCAGAGGCCTTGTCATATTTAGTCACTTTTCTCACTGACAAAACCGGAATTTACCTGTGTCTTGTCCTTCTTTCTTAGTGACCACAAGGAAGGTGGTTCCTTCGCTCTTGCTCATAAGCCTCTTTAATAACACCCTGTGAACTTAATGAATTTAAGTTTTGTCTGGTTAATCTTATCCTGCCTATGTAGGACCCACCATCCATAAAATCTCTAGAGTTAATATTGGTCCTCATATATCAGAAAAGCCAGTCAATTTTTAATGATTGTGAGTTAGGAAGGATCTCAGCTTACTTGTGGGTTGAACTTTTAATAGCCTTTTAAATGTTCCCTATAACCCATTTTTGAAACAAAACCAGACAACATGCATGGAGCAAAGCAGTCTTGATGAGGGAAAGGATATTCTGTAAGCATGAGCCTGGAGTTGCAGGGCAGAAAAGGCAGATGTTACCAACCTCTGCAGTTGCCAGAAGCCAGGCACATAACTCGTCTCTGGTAGTCTTCTACACTGCCTTTTGCTTCTGTCTCATCGAGTCCTTGGTACCTCTGATTTTGGATTCACTTTCCAGCTATAATGACATGGACAGGTTAAAGAGAGAGGGAGCCGGGTGGAAAGCAGAACAATTAGATGGAGGAGGTTCAAGAGGGTTTTTAAAAGTTCCCCTTTTTCTCTTGATAAGGCTGTATATCTAGTCTAATTTGGTTATAAAGAGGTAAATACTTCAATTGTACCATTTCTAAGCAACAGCTTAATCAGTCACCATTCCCCTCCCCTCTAAGATTCTAAGACAAGTATCCTATGTTGGTCACCAAAGACAATTTAAAACTTCATATATTTGCTTTGATGACACATTAACGCTAATTCCTCTAAGTAGTCATTAGTTTCCATGAATGTGCATGAGATTCAGAAGACAAAGACAGAAAGGCAAGGGTGAAAGTGAGGGCAAATAAAAGCAGATTGGGCAAGTCGGGAAGCAGGTGAGAGCAGAGGCGAGTGACGAGATGGTAAAGCACAGGCACAGACTGCCCAGAAATCTTTGTGCTCACTGTCTTACAACTCACACTGGTATGTGACAGGGATTTGCTAGAATCCCCTTTTTCCGTGGGACCTCTCTGAGTAGTAATCTGTGAATTCAGAGCAGAGAGCCTTTTCTTCACGAGGCACCACAATGTGATGATGTGATGCCACCTTACAGCGATGTCTGAATAATGGCAGCCTGCCTCTTAGCATCCATGTCAACCAAGAGTGGGACCCAAACTGCTCTGAGAACTTGTCCCTTCAGATTTCTCCTAGAACTGTGATCTTTCTTTATTGAAACTACATCCGGCATCATATAAGAAAAGACTGATTTGTCTTCTCAGAAGATTATGTCCCTTATGACCCCTACAGACCTAGAAGAGCACACATATCCATAAATATGTCTGCAACACAATGGGATAGTCTGTTGCAGTGCTTAGTATTTTCACAACACATGCACACACATACATACACATATATATAAGTTATTCTGGGTCAAAAGCAAGGAAGGATCATGAGGGATTAAAAGTATATGTTTAAGTTACAAGAGGAGCTGAAGGCTTAATGAGCTTGTTTAAGCTCAGATAGTGTTCCAAAAAATTAAATTTTTACTATTTAAGTATTAATACTTTTGTTTTGTTTATTTTGTTGACTTTTTAATACAAGGTCTTATCTAGTCCAGGCTGGCCTCAAACTAGCTGAGGCTGGCCTTGAACATCTGATCTTCCTGCCTCCACCTGCCAAGAACTGATATTACTGTGTCTGGTTGCTTCTGGTCTTTGAAACAGGGTCTCACCATCCGTGCCAGGCTAGCCTCAAGTCAGGGTTCTCCTGCCTGCTTGTCCTGCAGCACTTTACTTTTGAAAGAAACTCATTGTAAAATTTGTTTAAAAGATCAAATATAAAATAATGTACTTTCTTAATGATTCCTTGATAGATAAGAAATAGTAGGATGGTGATTAATTGTTTATATCCCCTATTGTTTTTTAGGTGCTTAATATTTACAATTCATTTAGTACATACAAACTTTCTCCCAAGAAAGTATTGAAAGCCCCACCGGTAATTTATTATAAACTTAGATAATATTTGCAGTTAAATTCTACTTGATATCTAGACGAACATTCAATTTCTGTCTATCTTGTTTAGAGTCATAATTCAAAGAATGAATTTTGCTATTTTTCCTGAGTAGATGTGTGGCAGGCCAGGCTCTTTGTGTGAGTAGAATGCCCACACTGATGACTAGAATGACAAAATTAAACTGAATGAGGCAGAGCAATCAATGTAGAAACCTGGAAATAACAAGTCCATTGTTTTAGAAAAGTAAAAGTTCTTTTTGTGATTTGAAAGACAATATTACTTGCCAGTTTGGAAATTTCTTTAGACCATTGTTAAGCATTTCCCTAGTCCAAGCCAGGGCTTATTTAGAGATAGTTGAAGTAAATAGCTATAATTTGGTGGATCACAGGAATCTAAAATCTTTAGGTTGATGAAAAGACTGAGAGATTGAAAAAAAGGTTGAGGTGTGTGTGTGTGTGTGTGTGTGTGTGTGTAATGAATTTGCCAACTACTTTTGTTCTTACAAATTTATATTGAGCCAACGAAGCTAAGAATGGAGGCAGTGTAGCAATCATTTAGGCAGAGAAACTGCAATAAAACTGCAGATGTCTTGGATATTGAAAAGCAGGAACTGGCATGAAGCATTTATCAAGCTGCATCTAAAATTGTGCCATCAGTCTGAATGATTTTGAAATTTGGCTGCTGGACATAAAAAATAATAAAAAGAATTCTTGAACTATTTTATACTAATGAAATTATTTCCACAAGTTACAGTTTAAAGAAAAATATATACAGCTTCATTACCCTAATTGATCTGAATAGAAATTCCCAGGCAATTTCACTTCTGTACTCTACTGTAAGTGATCAGTTGGAGAAGCTTTATAAAACATGGTCTTTTCTCTGACTGATGCTAAGAGCTCCTTGTTTATATGAGAGGATGTGGTATGGCATTGACTACAAAGATTTAGCTAAGATTCTAGTTTTATACTTGGATGTTTACAGTAATGTAGCAAGGATTAGGAGATACTCCATATACTCTCTTGATTTACTGAGTAGTAAAACGAGGAACAAAGAAATGAAAGAAATCAGAAATTTGATGACAGATTAGAGGCTTTGACTGAAACCAGCTCAGGAAGATAGTTAACTACTCCCAAAAGTATTTATAAAAGTCCTGGGCATAAACTGTATATTTGAGACGAATTTGAATTGATACTATGAATAGTTTGATGTATAACACATGTTCACAGCAGCACTATTTCTGACAGGCAAAAGGAAGACACAGCTCAATGTTTAGCCATAAGGGCAATGGAAAAAGAATAAAAGTATATACATTCAATGGAATACTATTTGGTCATAAAAACAGTAAAATACTGATAAATGCTACAGTGTGGAGAAACTTAAAAAGTACTGTGCCCAGTGAGAGAAAAGAGAGAAGATTCCATCTCTGAAATATTCAGAATATGCAAATCTAAAGACATAGAAGGCATACTGACATTTAATAGTAGCCGTGGGGAACGGAGAAGGGAATTGAAGAGCACAAGATTCCTTTCTAGAGTGGTGAAAAGTTTTTGGAAGTAAACAGAGGTGGATGTGAATGAACTAAACACATGGAATTTTTCACCTTTTGGCTTATTTGTTATGTTTTGTTTTGTCTGAAACAGGATCTTATTCTGTAGCCCAGAGCAAGGTTCTGGCCTGGAACTCATTATGTAGCCCAGGCTGTTCTCAAACTAGAGATTCTCCTTCCTCAGCCTCCCAAATGCTATGATTATAGACAGGAGCAAAAATGCCTGGCTGAATTGTTTACTTAAAAGTGGACAATTTTGGGGTCAGTGAGATGACTCAGTAGGTAAAGATCCTTGCCTCCAAACCTGACAGTCTGGGTTAGATCCCAGGAACCCACATGGTAGAGAGAAAAGGACTCCTCTAAGACCCTCTGACCTCTACACATGCTCTGTGCCATGGCCCTCCCTGCACAAATAAATAAATAAAAATGTAATAAACAACTTAAATATAAGAAATTTAAAAATAAAGTGGATAATTTTTTGTCATTTGAATTTCACCTAGGGAAAAAAAAAAAAAAAACAGTTTCAGAATGAACAATAGTGAATGTAGTTAGCACTCAAGACCTAGTGAGCACAGTGCCTGCAAGGCAGTGGCATGCAGCAAACCCTCTTCGGGCAACAGATGAAAAAGAGCACAGCCCCTTGGCTGCAAGGTCTCATTTCAGCCGGGTATCCTCCAGGTATGTGGATCCCTCTGCCCCATGGTTACTCTTCACTATCAATTTGACTATGAGGCTGTCTCCAGAAATGTTGACCTGGGGAGGAAAGACCCACACTGGGTGTGGGCATCTGTTTCCATGGGTTGGAGTCCTAACTGAATGAAAAGAAGGAAGTAAGCTGACTGTAAACATTCTCTCTCTGCTTCCGTAAGAGTGCAAAGGGACCAGCCACAGCAAGCTCCTGCTGCCTTGCCTTCTTGTCCATTGATGAACTGTCCCCTCCAGCTGTGAGTCACAATAAGGCCTTTCTTACGTTGCTTTGCCAATGGGAAAATTAATACAACCCTTTCTAGAAACAGTGGAACCAGAAAGCAGTATTAAAATCAGGACTTAAATTTTATTTATTTATTTGGGGGAGCATGGCACACACAGAGGTTAGAAGACAACATATGTAGGTTCTCTCCCTCAACCATGTTGGTTTTGGGGATGAAATTCAAGTTTACTCACTGAGGACCTTTATCCGCTAAGCTGTCTATCCAGCCCTAAATTCAGAATTTAGAAGGCAAAGGTATGCTACACAACAAGTAGCCTAATCTTGGGGCTGGAGAGGTGGCTCAGTAGTTAAGAGAATTGGCTGCTCTTGCAGATGACTCAGGTTTGACTCCCAGCACCCACATGGGTAGCTTATAACAATCTAATTCCAGTTCTAGAGGATGTGAGGCCCTCTTCTGACCTCCACGGGCATTGTATGATATGGGTGCACTTACATACATTCAGGCAATGCATGCATACACATAAACTAAAAGTAATAAAAACCAAACAAACCCTAAACCAAATAGTCTAATTTCCTTATTTACAGCTCAGAAAGCTGAGGCTCACAGATGTGACCAGCTCTAATTGAATAATGAAGCCAGTTAGTCTCATCAGTAGACTAAAAGCAAGACCCCAGCCTTCTAACACTCCCTTAGCTCGTCCTCACTGTGTCAGCCTTGACCCCACGTCCCTGGGAAGGGTGGAGAGGAGGAAAGACTTGGCCAGACAATAGCTGTAATGAACTTAGTTTACTTCTGTGAATCAGGACTCAGGCCATATTTGGGTGTGGAGGGAACACAGCTGTTCTAAGAGAAGGACAAGCAAAGTGGGTGGTAAGTAAGTTATCGAAAGTATGAAAAGCAAGTATCCCCATGCTGGATAGAGTTCCCATTCCCAGGAGGCAAATACCTACAATTAGAACCCCTTTTAGAAGAGAGGTTATTTAGCTTAAAAGATGAAAGCCAAGAAAAATAACGACATGTGCCCCTCATATAAATTTATTAAAAGTATTTGAAATCTGATAGACTTTAGAATCAAGGTCTATTTCAGAGGAAAACTGGCCAACAGTAATTTTTACTACTGCATTTTGTAATGACTCTGTTTGAATAGGTGAGTTATTTTTGATTCCCTATGAAGATACTACTTTGAAATTTCAGTTTTAAAACATTCCTCATGGGTCTGGAGGGATGGCTCAGTGGTTAAGAGCACTGGCTGCTCTTGTAGAGGATCCAAGTTTGGTTCTCATCACCCACACTGTAGCTAACAACCATTCATAACTCCTTCTAGGGGATTCAACACCCTTTTCTGGCCTCTGTGGGCATTGCACTTACAAACATGCAGACAAAATACTTGTACTCATAAAATAAAAATAAATAAAAGAAAATATTCTTTCACACTTGCAGAAAAGATGACATTTCCTATAACATGGACCAGCAGTAAGAAACTGGAGATTTACTACTAAAAGAATAATAGAGGACTTCGCTTCTGTTTTTCATGGAATAAAAGTGAATGGACCTTTTAAAGTGTGTGTGTGTATATATGTATGTATGTATGTGCATGTGTGTTTTAAAGCTCACTGTGCATGGCAATGTGCTCAGGACGATGATACTGAGAAAGGAGTGCTTTACCAGTCAGAAAATGCTCTCGGTTATGGTGGGAGGTTATTTGAAGGTTTTAGGAGGTGGGATGTGGGGAGTCCAGCCTGTTTGATGCCCTGAAGCAGAAAGAATCTACGGCTGTCTGATGATTAGGGTAGTAATTCCAGCAGGGGAGCCCATCATCTTTGCTCCATGCAGACTGGAGCATCTCCAGGCTATGGCTGTCTGTCAAGGATTTTAACTCCGTGGAATCATGGTGTCTTTGTTAACAACAGCCCAGACCTGGGCTTACTTAGCAAAGTCTTTCTTCCACAAACAAATGCAGAAGGTGAAATCTTAGTGCAGAAAGCACAGTACTAAGAGCCCTGCGGAGTCACTTAGATGAATGCACATTTTTTGTGAGCATCTTACTTGTGTTTAATCCTCCTTTCTCCTTTTTCTTTCTCTTTTGATATTTTATTTTTCTTTGCATATTGTCTATTGTGATATTTTCTGTCTCCTCACTCCCATCCTCTCTCTCTTCAGTGTGCGAGAATACTTTTCCAGGCCTAATTCTTTAAATGTCCACACAGTATTTTCTGACTTGGTGAGTTCTACCTTAAACACATACAAAAACAAAGCTAAACGTCAGCTTTCATGAATATTCAGTGTCATTCCCAGTCATAGACCATGACCCTCACCTCTCCCTAGGCTTGATGACCATGCTGCCTTTTCTTTTCTTTTTTTTTTTTTTTTTTTTTGTCATTTTCTAGCGCTCTTCTGGTGACCTCCTCTATTGATGTAACTCTCCCATATCTTCTCTTTTACATTGATATTCAACAATCTTTTTTTACTATTAATGATTATTTTGGCAGTGACTATAAAAGTTGAATTTTAGTGATTTACAGATAGTCCAGTTTAGGGAATTCCTTGAATGATTCTCTCAAACATTTAGTTTCGTTCCCCTTTCTTCAAATTTATTTCTGTATAGAGCCAGACCTTTTCCTGGTGGAGATAGAAGTCCCCTAAACTCTTGGACATTGCTGTCTTTTTCAGCTAATCATGTCTAGACTTCACTCATTCCAGATTTCCTTGGTACTTTGGCAGGGCCTGAAGTCTCCAGTGGAATAAACTAAGTTCTCTATTACAGACACATTTCTGATGCACAATAAACAACACAAATGTTGGGTGGGAAAATGCCATGAAAACAGAAACAAATGTTAGTGGAAAATCTTGGAAAAGTCACTTCTATGCAAAGCTTATGGAAATAATGAACAGTAAGAGGCCAGCATGAGACTCACTTATACTTATTAGGAGGCTGCTGGGCTCTGTGCATGCCTTGTATTTAGGCCTTGATTTGTGGGGAGGCCCCTAATATGCTCAGGTATACACAAGTTTGTTTGTGAGTGTCTGGGCGCTGTGTGTCTATGTATCTGTGTGTGCACAAGTGCAGATGCACATGCCTGTGTGGAGGTCAGAGGTCAATGTCAGGTGTTTTCCAGTATCATCTACCACCTTATTTTTTTGAGACAAGATCTCTCACTAAACGTAGAGCTCACTGATGGGCTAAGCTAGCTGTGATGCCCTGGGATTGACCTGTTTCCATCCTCCCTACCTTCAGGACTGAGGTTGTAGATATGACCACTCCTGGCTGAGCTCTCTGCTCTAGACGCAATGTGACCGGCCAGCTTCCTGTTCCTGTTCCTGCAGCCTGCCTTCCCTGCCTGCTGCACAGCTGCGCCCCCTGTTTATCAAAATAAACCCTTCTTCCCTCATGTTGATTTTTTTTTTTCAGAATATTTTATCACAGCAACAGAAAAGTCATAAAGACAGTCACATGCTTAAAAGTAGAGGAGTTAAAATTAAAGGAGTCTTGTATGTTTTTAATACTTATTTAACTCTCAGTTGTAATTACAAAGTACAATGAAATGACATTATCTGGATTATTCTCGAGAGGCTAATAGTAGAAAAGAACAAAAACTTAAGAATGGCGCTTAGAGAGGAGAATGAGAGGTTTAAGTCATTATGTAAATGTATAACAAAATAATCTGTCCTTAATTAACATAAATGGCAGACTGAGTAAATTACTAATTCAGTGTAAATGAGCTCGTTGTATAACCAGTAACTTGGCATTTGGTTATTCTGCACATATTTAATTCCATTTTATTTTTGGTTAAGAATGAAATTTGGTATTTTTAATCAAATCCTTGGGGGGAAACAATGACTTCTCAGAAATAATAAAAAGGTAAAACACTCATAAATACAAGACAGAAAAACAAGTACCAGTTATTTAAGATTTTGATTACCTAAATGAGTTACTGACTCCTGAAATATTCTTTTCAATAAGAATTATCTCGCTTAATCAAATATACATTTATTAGGTGAATTCAGTCCCTCTATCTTTGGTCTATGACTAACTGGCAATTTATTAACTGTTTTATTACATTCTAAGTGGTTTTCTTTAATTATTAAAGCATGCATCTTTGATTTATCAAAATCTAATGTCTAATTGTGACTTTTACCTTCTTTCCAGAAAATTCTGGAAATGCTAGAAAATTTTAGCAACATATCTCTCTTCTAATATACAACTGTTTGGAACTTTCCCAGGATTTTCAGGATCAAAATTCATTAATATCATTCTCTATACAGTAAACACTCTTAGATTTATCTGAATGCTTTGATTTTGTTGCTTTCATTCCATTCAACATTTTGAAGTTTTTTTTTCCCTAAAGAATACTTTTTAGGATATATGTGCTAGTGACTTGTTCCCTTAGTTTTTACTTGCTTGAAAATGTACTTATTTTCCTTCATTAATGAAGAAAACTTTCACTGCCTATTACTTTGATCATTTTCCTCCCCGTGGCTTGAAGTCATTAAACCATCATTTTCTGGTTTCCTTTGTTTCTGTTGAGAAGTCTGTTCATTGGCTCTTAGTAAATTGGTCACATGCCACATAACATTTCAGGTCAGTCAATGTATATGATGGCCCCATGAGATGTTAAAGAGATCTATCACTTCATTATGCTTTAGCTGTCATAGCTTCGAAGCAGAATGCCTTCTTATGTGTTTATGATGATGTTGGTGGAAAAAACTTGTGCTGGCAGTCCCACAAAAGTGTAGCACCCATAGTTACATGCAATACACAACTCTTCACAGCAATATGGGCTATGTGGCTGGTGTGAGAATTTGCTATACTAGTCTCTTTATAGTTGTACTCTTTCTACTCAGACATTTGAAAAATGTTAATGGGAGGCTAGGAGTGGTGGCGCCTGCCTTTGCTCCTAACACTGTGTGTTCGAGGTCAGTCTGGGCTGCTTATCAAGTTCCAGGACAGCCAGGGTTACACAGTGAGACCTTGTCTCAGAAAAGATCTTGCACTGGCAAGATGGCTCCATGGGAATGGTGCTTATTGTTGCCCAAGCTTGGTGGCCTAAGTTTGACCTCCAGAACACGTGTAAATCTGGAAGGAGAACACTAACTCCACAAAGTTGTCCTCTGACCCCCACACCCACGCTGTTGCACCTCCCACACACATACACATCATGCATACACAGAATTATAATAAAAAAATTTTTAATTAAAGTAAAAAAACCAAGATCCAAGTATTTATTGTCTTTAAGAAATGCACTATACTAGCAAAGACCCACAGATACTCATAGTGAAAAAACAGAAAACAATATACAAAGTAAGAGGACTCTAAAAACAAGCAGTCGTATCTGACAAAGCAGACTTCAAGCCAACATTAGTCAGAAGAAATAAAGGTCACTCACTATACATTATTAAATGGAACAGTTCACCAAGACATGACAATTACAAATCTGTGTGCACCGAACATTGGTGTACACAATTTCATAAAACAAATAGCACTGGACATAAAGGAACAGAAGGGTCCAGATACAGTGACAGTGAACAGCTTCTGTGCTCCACTCTCATCAGTAGATAATCTAGACAAAAGGAAAAAAATAAACTTAGTAGGAGTTAATTTCTCTCTGGAAAAATGACTCAGTAGTTAAGAGCACTGGCTGTACTTGTAGAGGACCCAGGTTCAGTTCCCAGCACGCACATGGTGGTAACAACCATCAGTAATTCTAGTTCCGGGGGATCCAACCCCTTTTTCTCACATTCTAGAGCACTGCATGAATGATGTGCATTTATATACGTGTTGAATAAACACTCATACACATAAAATAAAATTAACATAAATTTGGAAAAATTTTTAGAGTTAAATTGTACCATAGACCAAAAGGACTTAACATACCTATAGACTGCTCCATCCAACAGCTTTGGGATACATATTCTTCTCAGCAGCCAATGGAATGTTTTCTAAAATTAATCACATTTTGGGACATGCTTGTCTTAACAAATACTTAAAAGTTGAAATAATTTCTTCCATTTCATCAGATCATAACAGATTAACATTAGAGATCAATAGCAAGAGAAATTACAGAAAATATGAACACACATGAAAATTGAACAATATGCTCTTAAATGATCAGTGGATTTCTGAAAAATCAGAGAGGAAATTATAAAATTCCTCAACTCAAAAAATAATGAAAATTCAACTTATTAGCACCTTTGGAATATATCAATAAGTTCCTAGAGGAAAGTTTAGAGCTATGAGTACCTACATTAAAAAATCGGGGTACTTGTGTCATGAGAGGCCTCTTCATGCGTACTACATGGCAGAGAATGTGGTGTAGGCTGGGCATTGGGGGCCTCGGCCTGCTAGTGCTTCCAGGAGCTGCCTCTGATTCCCGTGAAGTCTGATGGGACTCAGCTCAAGGGGCCTGTCAATCAGCCGCACTTTGAGCAGCTAGCTTCAAGCAGGTCAGGATACAGGCACTACAGGCAGTAGAAGCATCGTTGCTGAATCACTTCCAAGACCTAATGAAAGGTTTTTATCAAGCTCTCATGAGCTATATGAGTTCTGGGTCTATTCTGGCCTTGGCCTGGGAAGGGTACAATTTGGTCTTGACCTCATCAGTCAAGTGAGCCTGTACTCAGTACCATCAGGAAAGACTTCTGCATATACATCAGCAGGAAGAGCATCTATGCCAACAGCTTTGTGGAGGGGACGCAGAGAGATATTCACTTGTGGTTCCAGAGCAGCAAGCTGCTGAGCTGGCAGAGAGGGGGCACCAGAGCAGCTGCCACTCAGCCTGAGGGCTTGTGTTGTTCACAGGGCTATGGTATCTACCCAGCACTAACTACCCCGTCAACAGGAGCTCCCACCCACACTCTTCCCGTCTCTCCAAACCACTTCCTTGTTCATCTTCTGCCCCATCCAAGCTTAGAAGATGCCAAATTTATGCTCCTCTTTGTGTCCTAAGCCCAGCACAAGAATGAACCAGATCCTCCTACATCAAACTCAGACAACCTTTGGGGAATTCTCAAAGGTGGCCGTGACTGACTCAAAAGAGGCATATTAAAATTCACTGCTTAGAATAGGAAAAAAAAAAATTGAGAACTCCAATAAACAATTTAATTACATCGTTCAAGATCTTGGAGAAACAGGAACAAACCAAACACAAAATTTGTAGATGAGAAGAAATAATAAAGATCTGGAGAGAAACTTGCTGAGGCTAAAAAGAATAACTGAAAGGATCAATACAACAAAGAGCTGCTGCTTTGAAAAATAAGCAAGATTTACAAGTCATTGGCCGAACTAACCAAAAGTAAAAGAGAGAAGATCCAAATTAAACAATGAAAGATGAAAAAGAAGACATACAACACATATCAATGAATCCAGAGGATCATTAGGAAGTAATGTGAAAATTTGCATTCCAGTAAGTTGGAAAATCTAGACTATATGGATAAATTTCTAAGACACATATCAACTAGCAAAATTAAATCAAAAGAAAGACAACTTAGGCTGGGGAGATGGCTCAGGGATTAAGAGCACTAACTGTTCTTGCAGAGGACCTGGGTTCATTTCCCAGTATCCACATGGTAGCTAACAACTGTCTATAACTCAAGTTCCAGGGGATCTGACACCCTCTTCTGATTTCTGTGGGCATTGCCCAACACAGGTGGACTTAACATACATGCAGGCAATACATTTATATGCATAAAATAAAAATAACAAGTAAAATAATCCAAAAACAACTTAAACAGAACTATAATAAGCAGGAGAATAAAAGTAATAACCAAGTCCAAGAAGTCCCCTTGACTTTCACACACATTGTGGCACACATACCTATACACACACACACACACACACACATTTAAAAACAAAATGGATCACAAGCCTTCACGTAAGACCTGAAATTAAAATTTGTAAGGGAAAATCTTTTAAGATGTAGGAATATGTAATGACTTTCTCAGTAAGATTCTAATAGCTCAGGAGATAATAACAAGAGTTGACAAGTAGGATTGCATGAATTAAAACACTGCACAGGAAAAGAAACAATCACAGGAGTGAAGAGATAGCCTATAGAACGGGCAGAAATATCTGCCAGCTGTTCATCTGACAGGATTAATATCCAGAACATATAGAACTCAAAAACAAAACAAAAAATATAAAACACTAGGCCAGAGAGATGACTCAGCAGGTAAAGGTGCTTGCTGCAATGCCGACCACCTGAGCTGGATCCTCAGAACCCACAGAGTGAAGGAGAGAACTGCCTTCTGTAAGTTGTCCTCTGGCCTCCACACACATACCCCACACAACAAAGAAATGTGATGAAAGATTAGATGCCAAAATTTGTGTTCATATAGGTCATAAAACTAGAAAGGGGATTATGAGAGAAGGAAGAGAGATCTTCTGGGAAGGAAGAAAAAAGAAAGAAATAGAATTTATGTGACATGAAAGTGGAAGCAGGGATAATCTGGGGAGAGGAGACAGGAGCCAGCCAGGAGGGAAGGAGTCAGGAAGGAGAGCAGCGGGAGAGGGGGATGGATTAGAACAGAGCGCAATAACCCAAAGCAGTGAAAGTGCCGCAATGAAATCCACTGCTTTAGAACTGGAGAGACGGTTAAGGGCACTGGCTGCTCTCGCAGAGGACCTGGGTTTGGTTCCCAGCGTACACGTGGTAGCCAACAACCCTCCATAACTGCAGTTCCAGGGGATCTGATGCCCTCTTCTGACATCTGGGGACATTGCACAAATGGGCGCACATAACACATGCAAACAAAACACTCGTACACGTAAAAAAATAAATGAAACTTAAAACTTCATTACTTCATAACCAACTTGATAAAACTAATTTAAAAAATTAACCACCTAATAAGAACATAATCCAATCAATAAATAAGGGTCCCAAAAAGACAGTTCTTAAAGGGAAAAGATAAGGGGTTGGAGAGATGGCCCAGTGGGTAAGAGCACTTACTGCTCTTGCAGGAAACCCAGGTTTGGGTGTCATCATCATTCACATTGAGCGAGTGACTCAGAACTGCCTGCACTCCAGCTCCATGTGATCTAGCATACTCTGTGGACTCCTGGAGCACCTGCTGTATGTATATATGTACATACATACATGTACATACCCACACGCAAACATACGCATCTACACATGATTGAAAGTAAAATAAATATAAAAATTTTTAAACAAACCTATATGGTAGAGAACATACCTGCACAACACTGTTAAGTCTAGCACTGTTCACACTAGCCAAGTTATGAAATCAGGCTAAGCAGCACTAATGGATAAAGAAAAGATGGAATATGCACACAAACAAAGATGAAATCATGCTCCCTACAGGAATCTTGATGGAGCTAGAAATCATCATGTTAAACACAATAAGCCAGACTCAGAAAGGCAAACATTGTACGTTTTCTCATATGCAGAAGCTAGATTTTGTTTATTCATTTATTTACCTTTTATTTTTTGGTCTTTTTGAGACATGGTCTCCCTGTAGCCCCAGCTACAGAGAGAGATCTGCCTGCCGCTACCTCCCGAGTGCTGGGACGAAAGGCGTGTGCCACCACACCCAGCTTAGATGTTAAGTTTTTTTTTTTTTAAGTCATGAAGCTTGGACTAGTGCAATAGCTCAGCAGATAAAACTGCTTGCTGCCCAAATGTGACAACTTGAATTTATTCCCCAGATTCCACTGTGGAAGGAGAAAACCTGTTCCTGGAAGTTGTCCTCTGACATCCGTATGCATGCTGTAGCACACATGTATGTATACTCACATACATATAAGAGAGAGAGAGATGAAAATAGTGTCAGCAGCAAGGGGGCACAGCCAAGGGCACAGTTCCATGCTGTAGCCATGGCAGCTTAAAGCATTCTTTTCAGGAGCTGGAGAGATGGCTCAGCAGTTAAGTGCACTGGCTTCTCCTGCAGAGGACCTGTGTTCAAATCTCAACACCCACATGGTGGCTAACAACCATCTGTAACTCCGGTTCCAAGGGATTCAACATCCTTTTCTGGCCTCCATGGGTGCACTTACACACATGCAGGCATTAACACTCATACACATAAAATAAAAATAAATAAAAGTTTAAAAGAGCTCTTTTCAGAAAACTCTACTCAGATGAGTATTTTTCTTACGTAACCACATAAAGAAGCTCAGGATGAACCAGTATGAAGCAGAGTTGAAAGTTATTAAGAAGAGATTTTAACATGGCGTTAACAGAAAAAGAGTTGCTCATGGAAAGAACAGTGTATAGCCAAGTGGGGGGAGGGTCTCGAGAGAGTGTCTGGTCTTTACAATAGCTATATGCACACTTCTGGAGGCTTTTGAAGTTACATTTGCAAGCACTGCTGAGGAATTATAAATAAAATTCTAGAGTGCTCCTGCTGTGCACTGAATGAGTTTGAGCAGTTGATAATGTGTTCTACTTAGATTTAATTGTCAAGATGACCCTAGAGTCATCTGAAAGGAAAGACTTAATTGAAGAATTTCTCAGATCAGGTTGGCCAGTGGCCATGTCTGTGGGGGAGTGTCTTGATCATTGATTGATATAGGAGGGTCCAGTCCCCTGTGGGCAGCATCACGCAGATGCTGGGCTATATAAGATAGTAGGCTGAGCATGAGCCTGAGAGCAAGCAAGTGAACGGTGGCTCTACCCTGCCTGGACTTCCCGCTCTGACTTTTCTCAATGATGGATTGTGACCTGAAAGTGTAAGCCAAATAAACCCTCTCTTCCCTAAGTTGATTTTGGTCAGAGTGCTGTATCAGCTCAATAGAAATCAAACTAGAACATAAGGTAAAGCCTTTGCTCAGCAGGGTTGCAGAGGAAATTAAGTTTTCTTCTTTCACTGTAAACAAAAATTTATAGTCTGGTTTGTGAGATTCCCAGAAAATATCTGGGAAAAGAGTGAGGTTATACTTGAAGGTTACATATGCTTAGGCCTTAAACAGGATTCACTGCTATTTTAACATTCTTATTTGAACCATCTCTATATAAAAGAAATCTTGTCTCTAAATAGACAAATTTCACAGCAGCTTTGCAAATTGTTCTGGAATTCTTGACTTTCAGGTGGTTGAGAGGCTTTAATCAGACTAGGGAGTGAGGAACGCCTTTCTTCCTCATGTCCCCTTAATTATTTCTCTTGTCTTTCTCTCTTGCCTCAATATCCCCTTCTGAAACTTTGATCTCCATATCTTAATGGTTGATGATGGCCATTTCTTTGCTACTGATTAGGGTCTTATTCCTCTCCAGAGAGTAAAAATTTTGACCTGCCAAGCATAGTGCCACATGCCTGTCATCCTGGCACTCAGGAGGGATACAGGAGAATCGGTGTAAGTTCATGAGCAGCCTGGGATGAGAGAGAGAGAGAGACAGAGACAGAGACAGAAACTGAGACCTAAGGGAGACATGAGAAGGTCTGGCTTTGGAGATCAAAGGATCATTATTCCATGGGAATCAGGAAGACAGGATGTTATTACTTGGGACATCAAACAATAAATCATACAGCAGATTGTCATGGCTGATCCTAAGATTATCACCAGCCAGCAGGGCCTAGTAGGGAGTTTACTGTGGTGTTGTGTTAAATGGACATGCTGTACCCATCAAATTGTTTTCTATTTGTTTATGCCCATAGTTGGCGGTGCTCTTAGCTTTGGTCAGTGAAGTTTTTTTTTTGCAGTGGGCGGCGGTTACTGCAGAGATTCATAACTGGTCAAAGTACTGAAATTAAGTGACTGTTCCATGTCCAGCCCTAATGGGTCATCTTTCTCTAATTTTCTGTCATCCAAAAGCAGGATAAGAATCTAATATCTCTGCCTTCATTTTGTGTCTGTCTTTGTATTCATTACTTGTCTTGTTACTGGGACAAAACACCTAACAAAGCAACTTCAGGAAAGAGGGGCTTATTTTGATTTGCAGTTCTAGAGTACAGTCTTTGGTGCTGGAAAAGTCTTGGTGGCAGGAGCTTGAGGCAACAGGTCACACGGCATACACTGTCAGGAAGCAGAGCATAATTGAAAGGTCTTGAGTTCGGTGTTCAAGGGGGACACTGAGACAAACTGTCCTTCTGAGTAAGAGATTTATTAGAGAAGTTATTAATGCCATAGAAAGACACGAAGGAAGGGGAGAGTTTGAGACCCAATGCTACAGACAGACACAGCAGGACAGGGCTCTGAGAGAATTCAAGGCCCAGTGCCATAGACAGACAGCAGGCCGAGGGCTCTGGGGAGAGTTCAGGTCCGTTTGGCAGAGTGGGAATCCCTTCGTACAGATCTCAGAGGGAGAGATTTTGTGCTACACTGTTAATAGTTCACAGTACTGCTTACAGTCAGGCTGTCTCCGATTCCCGGGTGGCAGGAGAGGGGAAAGGATGTCTTGCATTGTGAGGAAGGAAGACACCTGGTTCATAATGTGTGACTTACAGGATGTGGGGAGAACTGGGAGGAGAAGCATGTTTAGTTAAAGTGTGTCCGTATGGAGGGGTGGTATAGCACTGGTAGCCCGAGATTTTACACCCTTTCCAAGTGCTTCAGTGGAACATGAAAAGAGGAGGCAAAGGGAGGGAAGGAAGGGAAGGGAAGGGGAGAGGAGGGGAGGGGAGGGGAAGGGAAGGAAGGGGAGGGGAGGGGAAGGAAGGGGAGGGGAGGGGAAGGAAGGGAAGGAGGCATCCTAGGTTCATTTGAATTAAACTATTTAAGAAATTAGTGACAGAAATCTTACCTCCTGGGTGATGGTTCACTAGTTCTTATAGGTGTGGATCAAACTCCAGAGGCACCTGCTGAGATTTCCAGCTTCTGTGTCCCAGAACAAAGAACTGGATCAGAAACACATTGATAGCAGTAGACACAGAGACAATTTATTAAGAAAGCAAGCACCCCAAGTGTGGAAGTAGGCCACACAGTGGTAAGCGTTTATGACAGGTTTACATAGCATAGCACCCACCTCTCCCACATTTGGAGATCATGGCCTTCTCTTATGCATGTTACGCGTAGCCTTGGTGGGGAGAGGTTTCCAGTTTTTCTGCCAACTTGTTTCGTCATGCCTCTCTCTCCACACCCTTCTTTTTTGGTGCAAGACCTCTTTGTTTCTTCCTCCAACACAGCCACGTTGATTAAATCTCCTGTCTTTGTTCTTTGCCATTACTGTCTCTTTAGCTGATGTACTGAGACATGTGACAAAGCCTATCCTATTGGTGTTTTGAGAGCCAGGACTTCTACTGTAAAACTCCATTGTACTATAAACTGCAAGGAATTTGGTAATTTAACAATTTTAATTTATCTGATCACTCACTCATAAGCCAACCTGAGACCATGTAAACAATATACAAAGTACACATATAGACAATTCATACATACATAGTCATGCATAGAAATAGACCAAAAGACCCCCAAATTTTATAGCTTTCTTTGAGATCTACTATTTGTCAGTTTTAACATAGACTATTGATATAATTATTTCCTCCTTAAGATTAAATAGTCCTTAATCTCAAACCTAAATTTAAAAAAACATGACTCTTAATAGAAACAAGGTAGAAAATGAACATCTCAAGGATGCAGAGTCTAATCTAAGTATTGAGAAGGCTCAAGTAGATGCTCAGTAAAACCAAAAGGCCAAGCTATGCCATGTATTAAGCAGACACTAGAGGCTATCTTGTCCTAGTAAACTTTTTATAACATTTAATCTGTATGTGTATGTGTGTGCACATGTGTAAGGGTCTGCATGTGCTGTGAGCATGGGTCAAGGTCAGAAGACAACCTGTGGGAATTGGTCCTTTCCTTCCACTACATGGGTCTTGTGTATTGAGCTCAGATCACAGGGTTAGTGGCAAGCACCTTTATTTCCTTTTAAAAAGAGCAATAGTGAGAGATGCCCTTACAGAGGGAAATTTTAGATCAGATTTCTCCACTTTTAAATTTATAGTGATGTTGTACTACATTCACTGTGCTTGTTTCTGTGCCCAGAAGAAAAAGAAAAGAAAGAAGAAAACATGGAATGCTGAGTTCCCCGTCCATACCAGACATTGCCATCAAGTTTCATAGGCATCACTGACTTATACTATATTTAAACCTGAGTTCCCTATCTGGGCTAGACGTTGTCATCTCATTCCATATTTAATCCTGAGATAATCGCACTGAGTTCTCACTGAACTGTCCCACATAGCCATTTCCTGGGGAATGGGCAACCTAATGGCTCAGGTGGCTAATTTACCTCCAGGTATGTATGGCAGTCTCTAAGTACACTATGCTGTGTTTTCTTGTGGAGCTTTAAAGAAATAGATACATAGAACTCATGGAGTTTAAGCTTATCTTTATGGCATCATAAAATTCTGAAGGCCGCTTCCATGAAACTTCACCTAGTAAAAGTCTAGAACTAGGGGCCAGGGCGACGCTCTGTGGTTAAGAGCACTGGCTGCTCTTGTAAAGGACCCTATTCTTTCCCAGCTCCCATGTCCAGCATAACTGCCTATAAACTGCCTGTAACTCCAGTTTCATGGGCTCTACTGCCCTCTTTTGGCTTCTGAAGGCAACAGCACATGTGTGCACACACCCAGATACAGACACATACACACACACATATATAAAAATAAATCTTTTTTAAAAGTAAAGAAAATCCAATTTAAATCTTTTTTTTGAAAATTAAAAAAATACAATTTAATTTATGATAAAGAAATGATAGAATTAATATGTATCCATAGCTAACATGTATCCATCATGAGAAGTTCTAGGTATTATTAATCAAATGCTGTTTATATCCCCCCCCCCAAAAATCAAGGAGTATTGATTTTTTTCAATTAATTATATAAATTTATGTAATACTGATTAAAAATTATATATAGTAATAATTAAATCAAACAGTTAACATTTCCATTTCTATAAACATATTTTTGATACTATCACTCTCTTTTTCTCTTTTTGTGGTATTGGAGATCAAACTCAGTGTCATCTATTTGTTGTTTCCAAGAAATGCACCTTACCACAAAAGACAGAGACTACTTTAGGGTAAAAAGATAGAAAAGATATTCCAAGAAAATGGACCTAGTAAACAAATAGGTGTCAATGCTTTAATATTTGCCAAAAATAGACATCAAACAAAAACTAGTGAGGGAAGATAAAGAAGGTCCCTTCGTACTGATTAAGGGGAAAATCCTTCAAGAGGATATTATAATTCTAAGCATATAAACCTTGAACACAGATGCCCTCAACTTAATAAAACAAATACTAGTAAATGTAAAGTCACAGATTAACTCTAGAACAACAGTAGTATATGACGTCAGTACCCAGCTTTCACCAATGAACAAATCTTCATGACAAAAAACAGAGACATACATGAATTAAGTGACATCATAAATCAAGTGGACTTTATAGATATCTACAGACCATTCCATTCAAACATTGTAGAATAAGCGTTCTTCTCAATAGCCCCTGGAACCTTCTCTAACATAGATGATATATTAGGACACACATTAGTCTCAAAAAATACATTGAAGGGATTCCTTGTATGGTGTTGGATCATAATGGAATAAGATTATAAATCAACAACAAGAGAAACCCTAGAGCATACAGGGAGTCATGGAAATTAGACAACATGTTATTGAATAATGAATGGGTCCTTGAAGAAATTAAGAAGGAAATTTAAAAATTTCTAGACTCTAGTGAAAATAATGTACCAAAACCTGTGGGATACAATGAAAACAGTCCTAAGAGGGACGTTTACAGGTTTAAGTGCCTACATTAAGAGATCAGAGACAGGGCCAAGCATGCTGGCGTACTCCTTTAATCCCAGCACCTGGGAGGCAGAGGCAGGCAGATCTCTGTGATTCAAGGCCAGATTGGTCGACACAGTGAGTTCCAGGCCAGCTACGACTACAGGGAAACTGTCTCAAAAAGACAAGAAAAAAAAAAAGAAAAGAAATCAGAGAGATCCCAAATAAATAACTTAATGATACACCCAAGGAAAGAGAAGAAATCAAACATCAAAAAAAATAGATGGAAAGAAATCAAGATCAGGGAAGAACTTAATGAAAAGGAAAAAAAAAATCAATGAATCAGAGTTGATTCATTGAAAAGAAAACCAGACTGATATATCCTTTACCCAAACTAACCAAAAGAAAGAGAAGAGCCAAATTAATAAAATTAGAAATGAAAAAGGAGACCTTACAATGGATAACAATGAAATTCAGAAAATCATTAGATCTTAAAGACATATATTCCACTAAATTGGAAAATGAATTTCTTGATGCAGATGACCCACCAAAACCAAACCAAAATGAAATAAACAATTAAAACTGATCTATAAAAATGAGTAAAATTGAAGCAGTAATAAAAAATTTCCCAACTAAAAAAGTTCATGCCCACATGGATTCACTGGTGAATTTTACCAAACCTTTAAAGATGAACTAACAGTGTTTCTCAAATTATTGCATAAAATAGAAAAGGAAAGAACATTATGATGCCTTTCTTATAAACCAAGTGTTACCTGAGACAAAAAAGCAGATAAATGCACAACAAAAGAATATTACAAACCAATTTTCCTAATGAACATGGGTACAAAATTTCTCAACAAAGTATTTGAAAACTGAATTTAGGAACACATCAAAAAGATAACTCACCATGATCAAATTGGCTTTTATCCCAGAGATACAAGGATAGCTCAATATACATAAATCAATAAATGTCTTAAGTTTCATAAATGGTCTAAGGACAGAAAATCATATGGTTATCTTGATAGATGCAGAAAATGTTTTGGCAGAATCCAACATCTCTTCCTGTTAAAAATTCTGAAGAAACTCAGAAGTAACATATCTCAACATAATAAAGGTTATTTTTGATAAACCTGTAGCCAATGTTATATTAAATGGGAAAAAACTCAAAGTGTTTCCACTAAAACCAGGAATAAGACAAAGGTGTCCACTTTCTCCTTTCTTATTCAATATATTCCTGAAGTCTTAGCTAGAGCAATAAGTCAAGAGAAGCAAATAACAGGAGTACAAATAAAGAAGTCAAAGTATTTTCTATTTGCAGATGATAAGATTCCATATATGTAAGAGACCCAAAATGGAAGGTACCCTAAGGACCCCACCAGAATATATTTGTATCACAGACAGATAGATAGATAGGTTTCTATATATGTAAGAGACCCAAAACAGAAGGTACTCTAAGGACTCCACCAGAATATATTTATAGCATAGACAGATAGATAGATGACAGATAGATAAAGATTCTATATATGTAAGAGACCCAAAATGGAAGGTATCCCAATACTCCACCAGTATTCTTTGAGAATTCTGCACATGTATACAATATAGTTTGATCATATACATCCTCATCTAACTCCCCCAACCTCCTGAAAATGATGCCTCCCAACTTCACACCCCCTTCTTCTTTTCTTTTGTTATAACCCACAGAGTCCAATTAGTGCTGTCCGTAGGCACAGGCATATGGGCCACCCACTGGCAGCCTGCCCGTGACCACACCCTCAAAGAAAAGGACTCTCCTATCCCCAGCAGCCATCAACCAACAATAGCTTTTGGGGTAGACATAGGGCTCATCCCATCCATGCTGGAATGTGCAGGTAACCAAAAACGTCTGCTGTGAGTTTGAGTGCAATAGCCATGTCATGTCCAGAAGACAGCATTTCCCATGCCCTCCCCCCATCCTCTGGCTCTAACATTCTTTCCATTCTGTCGTCCGTGATGTCTCCTGAGCCCTGAGTGGGAGGTTGACATAGATGTCCAATTTAGGGCTGAGCACTTACTTCCAATACTTTTACCAAAAAGTAGGAGGAGTCTGTGCATTAACTGATGCCCACTACAAAAAGGAGCGTCTATGACCAAGGTTGAGAGCAGTACTAATCTGCGGGTATAAACATAAATATTTAGAAGGCAGTTTATATCCTGATCACTTAACAAAACAGAAATGACAAGTTCTGGTATCATTGCTCTTGAAATTTTGATCTCTGCAATTTCTTGTTCCCAGGAATTGTTCAAACCTTATATTTGAAATTAAAACTGAGACATGTTGGTAGTATCTACATGTTGATTAATTAAAAACAATAAGCACATTTACATGACATCACAACACGTTTTTATGAAAAAGAAACATTTTTAAATGTAAACAAATTTAGTGAAAAATGTCATCTCTTACATTTTTGAGAAATCTATGTGACTTAACAGAAGAGAGATACATTCCTATATCTGCATTCAATATGTGGTAAATATGTTGTTTTGGTTCAAGCAAAGAAAGAAAATCTGACCTTTCACAGATATGTAGTTGGAAATAAAGAAGTGTTTGAAACCTTTATAAATACAAAAACCAGATATCCAAGTGGTAGTTTTTCTTTCAAAGATGAACAGTTATGAAGTGTCTGAAGCCCTATCAGGGGCTGGAGAGATGATCAGAGACTAAGGACACAGCTCTTGCAAAGGATCTGAATTCAGTTCCCAGAACCCCTGCTGGGTGCCTCACAGCTCCCTATATCTCCAGTTCTAGGGGATCCAAGGTCCTCCTCAGGCTCTGCACTCACATGCACAAATCTATACACATATGCACATAATTAATAAATCTGTGAACAAAGTTTAAAGCCCCATGAATGATATTTTCATATGGTTTTATGAAAACTCATTGGTTATTTTGCATTCTGAGGGGCTCTGATTCTGACTGCACATATTTTCTGAAGTGTCTCTGGAATTCCAGTTTTCCCAAGAGTATATAGTTCAAGAACCATTGTTCTATGAAAAACCTCTATATTTCTTGCTGTAAAGTGTACCAGGAACTTTGTTTTCATTTAGGAATTATGAGGGCAATCTGTGGTGACAAGTGGAAATTTGCTAATAATTAATAATAAGATGGTTGTTAAGAACCATGAACTGTGGAAAGCCCCTGGGATAAGAGAGGAAGAAATAAGAATGAGGAAGACAAACAGGAGTCTAAGTGCTCCCCATCACCCTCTTGTAGTTTATTACTGGTCTACCCACCATTGAAATTTTTGTTTGCCAAGCTGTTACATTCTTGTGATCTTTTGTAACCACATGCTTAACATGTATGCTGCTGGAAGGCCCTGCTTGCTTGCTTACTATAAATTTAAGTTTGGGGCTGGTACCATTATGGAATAATCTGGGTGTCAGCCTGCTAGTGTAAATAAACTCTCTCCTTCACTTGGACGAGCTATTGGTTTCTTGATTTCTAGGAGTTTCTATAAAAAACAGATCAAAAGATGATTGCCATTGAAAAGCAGATATGTTCCTGTAAATTCCAGCTATTCATAAAGCTGAAGTAGAATTGCAGGAGCCCAGAAAACTGAGCCCAGCTTGAGGGGGGAGGGTAGGAAAGGGAAAGAAAAGGAAAAAGAAAAAGAAAGCTTGTTTGGGTTGGAGAGATGGCTCAACAGTTAAGAGCACTGGCTGCTCTTGCAGGAGACCTAGGTTCACAGTACCCAAGTGGCAGCCAACAACTATCTGTAAATCCAGTTCTGGGGAATCTGATACCTCCAAGGGTATTGAACACACATGGTATGGTGTTATGGTGCCAAGACCCCTGGGAAGGACCACTCAGACTCCAGATAGTCTGAATGAGACAAATTGTATTAGCTGGCCAGTGACTGTACTCTGTGAGTCAGAATTTAGAGAGTACAGTACTGACTCAGAGGAAAGCAGAGCTCAGAAAGCCAAAAAATGCAGCCTGATGGACCAGGTGGTTACACAAGATTACATAAGCATGTCATGTTTGTTCCTCGGCAGGCATGACTTGGTTGTTCCTGCAGTAGGCATGCAAGTGGTTATAGAAGCCAGTTAAGTGTTAAGCAACCTGTTACAAAAGTCAGATAAGCATTAAGCAAGCAGTTACAAAAGTTATAAGACATTAACTAAGATCTTCCAGAGTTTGTGGGAGGTAAATATCTCCCTATGTTTAGTTCTTCCTGGAACAGCCCTGTGATTAATTCTTCCTGGAACTGCTTGCCAGAGTCAAATTTCATCCAGATAGTGGCCTTATACAAAATGGAGGAGCTTAGGCCATCCCAATGGTGCATTTAACGTGTGTACAGGCAAAACACTCATTATGTAAAATGAAAATAAAGAAACCAAGAAAAAAAATTTAATTAAAATTCAAAAAGAAAATTAGTTACAGTTCCCATGAAAAGAGGATACTGTTCTTTGTAGGGCTTTAGATGGAGCACCAGGATGATTTAGGTCAAAGGAACTGTGATCCTAGCAGCAGAATACAGATCAAAAGGAGGCAGAGGGGGGTTTGCCTAGATTTGGGATTGAATATTTTGCATATCAAAGGCATGCCCACTGGCAAGTTGTTTGCATTTTTAGGAACTAGATACTTTTGCAAAGGGAAATCCCTCCAGAATCTGCAAGGACCCAAATATCAAAGCGCCATATAACATAGAAAATAAAAAACATGATTAATAAAGCCTTCAGGTTGGTTTAATTACTTTCTCATAATATACCAGACATGCCCCTCCTTTCCTTTTCATAATTGTTAAGCCTTATATTTGTTTTATCCCCTTGAACTGTTATCATTCATCAAAAACTGAGCTCCAAGTTCGTCTCTTCTTTAAAGGTTTTCCCAGTGGTTTGTTAACCATAGATTGCTTTGCAATGCTGCTTGAATTGTCTGATATGGTTATCTAACTTTTCATGGTATAAATTGTCTCTCCAACTAGAGAGTCAACCTCTCTCAGTGCCTTATCTAATACAGTTTACATCTTCTGGTTTCTACCTTTATTGTGTAAACCTGGAGCCATCACCCAGGAATGAGCCTTTACCTCCAGCTCTTTTCTCTTCCCCAGCCTGACTGTCTTTCTGTGATCTCTCCCTTTGGGCTAGATGGATGCTTATTACTGCATCTTTCATGATGTTTTTCTTTCTCCTTCTGAGCTACAGTATGCATTTGTGTTAGCATCTGCTCACAGTGGCTCCATACAATGTCTGAGATCTTACATTAGGTCTGTTTATTGAAGACTTTGTTTGCATTTGTGTAGAATTATGGCTTTAAAGTCTTTTATGAAATCATAGTTTTCATGCTTTGAATTTCCATACATGGTGGTGTCACTACATAATCTACTTTATTATTATTATTATTATTGGTCTTTTTGAGACAGAATCTCCCTTTGGCTCCAGCTGTCCTGGAACTCACTATATAGGCCAGGCCACCCTTTAACTCAACTGAAATCCACCTGCCACTGCCTCCCAAGTACTGGGATTAAAGGCGTGCACCACCATACCCGGCTATTTTTATTATTTTTAAATTACTTGGGACTGTGTGTGGGTACATGCATGTGAGTGCAGTGCCTGAAGAGGCCAAAAAAGAGTGTTTGATCCCCTGGAGCTAGACTTGACAGTGGGTGTGAGCCGCTGGACTTGTGAGCTTGGGTCCTCTACAAGAGCATCATATGCTCTTAACCCCTAAGTCATCTCTCTAGCCCCAATAATCAACACTTCAAGGAGCTTCCAGACAGCTCCCTATGTGTCATAATAACTTTAATATAATTCATAATCAAACGTCTAAACACTTTGTCTTCATTGTCTATCATATTATCTACATCTCTGCCTAAAAGAAGCTTGAGCTGAGGTGTAGCTCAGTTGAGGCACACTTACCTGGCATGCACAAGACCCTGGTTTTAATCCCCAGCATCCCAGCCCCTGCCTCCCCTCTTAAGGAAGGGTGAAGTGAGTTCTTCTCAAAAAACTATCATGCAGCAAGTAGCGCCATCTCATGAAAGTCATAACTAAAAGCAGTATCAACCACAAGATTATGGTGGAAGTTTTAGAAATTATCTCTTCTTTAGCTGATTCAACATTACAACCTGATTTGTACTATAGCTAGGGAAAGTTAACAGGACTTTAAAAACATATCTTTGAAGGCTAGTCAAAGAAAAATTTTCATTTGTCTTTGCTTAAAACCCAAATCCCTTTATAAATACAAATAACCATTTTATATTCTGGTAGGAAAAAAAAAAAAACAGGAAAAAGCTCACGTGATCAAGTCATTAGTTTGTCACAGTTACAGTTTTGTATTTCATTATTTAATTGATTATTGTGTGGATATGACACAGGAGGCGGGTGGTGTTTCACATATGCCATGTTGTATGTGTTGAGGCCAGAGGAAAACTTAAGTGTGTTCATTACTTCCACTTTAGATCCTGCTAATCAAACTCAGGGCCTTCAGCTAGCACAGGAAGTACCCTTTCCCGCTAAACCAGCCTGCTGGCGGACATGTGAGGTTTTATTCACCCCATTCTCCAATAAGGAAAAGGCTGGATTCTGTGAGTGTTCTAATCAGTTTGAAAGGTAAAGATTTATTTTCATTTCGATGAAGTGGAAGATATAATCTTATGATTAAAGGTTAGTCCTATAAATAGTAATTAAGCAGTAGATTAAGACTGAATCCCACATCAATTTACTTAATTTTATGTGACATTCATTTTCAGTGTTAAGGACTGGCTCTAACACAGACGATGGGGATGCATTGTTGAATTTTGTCCTCTATTTCTTACCCTAAACTCATTATGTATATATAAACAGCATATTTATCTTAATAGTCTTTGAAACTGAGAATTCTAAACAGACCAAATAAAACAAAGACTGACTCTAGTTTATGTTTACTGTTTACAATATTACCCAGGTAAACTCTCTTAAAGATACCTCTTACAAGATACAATCACATCTCCCCCATTTACAATATACTGAAATTTAGTTTAAAGGGTCACTTTACTGGCCCTTCATAATTTATGTGCTATTTATTTTTAAATGAAAATTAAGATTTTCTTTACTAGATTTTATTATTATTTCTGTTTCAATTCTAGTCCTCCAGCTACTTTTGCTCCTGAAGTCGGCCATCTTCATCCAGATGTTCTTGTTCATTCTCTAACTCACAGACTTCTACTGAATTTCCTCCATGACTGAGTGAAGGCATGCTGGCCCTCGGCTGGGAACGTGGATGCTCAGGAAGATATGAAAGGCATACCTCATGGCAAAACTGAAACAAGTCAAGAAGGTTGGACTGATGAGAATGATTGTTGAATTTGTTGCCAACAGAATTACCAATCTGAAGGGATACCGGAGAGGAATGCTGGGAATAAGATAGAAACTGAGAAGCAACGATTCCAAGCTGATCAAGCGAATGCTATGTGAAGATGCCGGCATAGATTCCTGCTAAGTCTTCCCATCTGGGAGGTGCCTGAGGCCCTGTCTGTGGTAGAGTTGAATGGATTGGGGCAACAAGATTGTTCATATGCAATTGCCAACCAACAACTATTGGTACATCTACTGAGTCAAGAAGAGGTAATACAAACAAAATCAACACGTTACATTTGGTACATTAGTATTGTTTAATATTAGATATGTTTGGGTGGGGTAAACAAAATTGAAATCCTTTTAGAATTTTGCCTCCACAATGAAACCAAGACTTATAAAATACCTTATCTCCTTGTCTAAATATACTTGTGGAAAATATGGTGAATCTCTGCAACAAATGTGATTTCTTGTCCTTTATAACATTTGTATGTGTGTATGAGGGGAGGGTGTACATGGTGGATGTGTATGAGTTATCTCAATGGCATGACTTCTTGTCCTTTATATGAATAGGAAGGCTTGGCAGGTAAAAGCCCTTGCCACCAAGCTTTACAGTCTGAGTTCAGTCTTTGGGGCCTGCATAGTCAGAGAGAGCCACCGCCCTCACGTTGCCCTCCGACTTCCATATGTGTGTGGGGGGTGTGTCCCCATACACACACATACACAAAATAAAATGTAATAAAACTTAAGCGTTAGTTATTTATTTCTTGAGATGAGGACTTCTGTATTACCCAGGATCTTGTCCCGTGATCCTCCCATACAACTGGGAGTACAGGTTGACACCACCATTGCTCAGTCCCTAAACCCTGGAAACACTTTTTTTTAAGTGATGGAGATGGAACCCAGAGCCTTATGCATGCAAGGCAAGAGTTCTACCACTGAGCTACATCCCCCAGCCGGAAGCATTTATTGACTGACAATTTCCCCTTATTATACAAAGAACAGATAAACTTTAACAGGAGTAAGAACAAGATACACATTGGGGAAGGGAGGTAAGTTACATATATTAATAACATGCAGAGTTAGAAGATTTGTGCCCAAAGAAACGATCTGAGAATTTTGAAGTCATATTCTTAAAGTTAATGGTTTCTACTCAGTATTCTTAGGAAACTACTGGGAGCCAAAATCAGAAACATAATACCACTTGATAGAAAATCATTCTACCTGGAATGTTTCATGTCGTATAAACTTACAGTGGTTACTGAAAAGACTCATAAAAGGGAGACATTTTTCAAAAAGCATCTTCTTTAGAAAGATTAAAAAACCAGAATCTTAGAAGGACATAAGTAAGTGGAACACAGATGTTGGCTAAATTCTAAATATTAAAATTAGGCCATATGTCTTAAAATTACAGAAGGTAAATTTAACACAACTAAAAATTACTACTCTATGGAATTTATACATGTGGCTAAATATTCTCAAAGTGATTTGAAAATATTTAGATGCATGTTATGATTTGGATTATTGTTCATCTTTAATGACCCATCCAGATAACTGTTCTTTATGGAGTTAACATAATAGACATAAAACATTTGCTGACTATCACACATGAAATTAACTCTAAATAAAGCCTACTTTACATTAAAATTCAAAAGGACACAATTTATTCCATTGTTGGAATAGAGAATAGATGAATATTAATTCTTAAAATAGCATACCCCAGTTTAATAATATTCACTGGCAAAGTGACTTATTGAAAAAAATTTTTTGGTCTTTTTGAGACAGGGTCTCCCTGTAGCCCCAGCTGGCCTGGAACTCACTATGTAAACCAGGCTGGCCAGGAACTCACAGAGATTTGTTTTCCTCTACCTCCTGAGTGCTGAGATTAAAGGTGTGTGTCACCCTACCTGACTCAAAAATATTTTAAGTACTCAGTATGATATATAGAAATTTGTTATGATTTGAATATTATAATGATATATTATTCACATGACTTTGTAAGGTAAAGAAAGCAATGTTTGCAATTTCGGCCAAGTTACATTGTTTCAAATTTTGTCTTCTGTAGTGGACTCTGGGCACGAAACAATGTTGCCACCCACTGGGAAGATCCTGGTATGACAACCACCAAAAAAATTCTCCAGTTTTAAATAAATTATGAAGTAAAAAGCTGGGGCTGGAGTGGTTAAGAGCACTGGCTGCTCTTGCAGGGAACCTGGGTTTGATTCCCAGCACCCACATGGCAGTTAACAACCATCTGTAACTCCAGCTCCAGGAGATCCAACTCTCTCTTCTGACCTCCATGGACACTGCAGGACATGGGTGCACTTACATCCATGCAGGCAATACACTCATACACATAAAATAAAAATAACAAATAATAAGAAAAGCGAATCCATCCCCACACATTATATCTTTCTTGAATCTTACTGTTAGTAAAGACTGTCACTGGCGGGAATCGATCAACTCTTCTCTGAGTCCTAAGGATTGAGCCCTCTAGAGCATTTCTTAGCAGTAATTTTCTTTAAAGCATAGATTAACATTTGCATACATATATCTTTTTTTTCTCCAACTCTTTTAACAATTGCTTCCATCACTTCATTCTATCATTTACCAGGTTACTTTTTAATATAAGCTGATTTCCAAAATGACTTTTTCTCCTATCCATACACATTTATTTATTTATTTTTGAGACAAGCGTTCACTATGTAGCCCAGACTGGTCTCAAATTCACAATTCTTTTGCTTCAGACTTCTAAGTGCTGGAATTGCAGGCATTCTGCCACCACACCAAGCTTTATAATATTTTAAATGGGTCAAAGTATCATTGGTCTACGCTCAATCTGCCTCTGTACTTTACCTATAATTTGGCTTGTGTATTCTCCTCTGGTATTTTCATAAATCATCCTCTCTTCACCTGAATATAACTCCTTGAGAGCAGTCATTCCATCTTTTTCATGCCCCCATCAATTCTTGCCCCCATTAGTATTTGGCACATAGTAGACACTCAGTGTTTATTAAATAAAACATGAAAAGTGTAAGGTCCTTAAAATGCTTTCATTCACTGTATAGCTGTGCTGAAGATAAAGCAGCATAAGTGTGTGGTAAGTGTGAATAAAGGTGTGGTAAGTGTTAAATGGACATGTGAGTGTTGCTTACCTTTCTTATCCAACTTCTGGAGAACGGCGTGGGGACTGGAAGGCTGGAGGAATGAATCTGGAGAAGGTGGTAACTCCAACTAGGGGTGTGCAGTGTATTTGTGTCAGTCTAGAATGTGCTAACAAAGTGCCACAGACTGGGTGGCTTATAAAAAACAGACATTTTTAGCAGTTCTGGAGGCTGGAAGTTCTAGACCCAGATGCCTGCATAATCAGGTTCTGGGAGGGACTTCCTTCTAGGTACAGAATGACAATTTTTGTTACATCCTCAAAAGGAAGAAGGGAAAGGAGGAGAGCAGAGAGGAGGGAGTTAAGTAAGCCCATCTGGCTTTCTCTCATAAGGGGCAATCCCATTCCCGAGGCCTTCAGAGTCCTTCAAGGCCAGGCCTCCGAACACCGTCACAGTGGAGAGTACATTTCAGTGTTTGGAGCTACACAAACGCTGTCTGTAGTAGGCTAAGACTGGGCTAACTGCGCTAGGAAGATGCAACATGGGACTTAAAAATCACTTAGGCCCTTATCTTTAAAAATTTCTTTTTTATTTTTAATTATGTGACTAATGTGAGTGGCCTGCTGGTATGTACCAGTAAAGCTGGCCCATGGAGGCCAGAAGAGGACATCAAACCGCCTGGAACCGGAGTTACAGGTGATTCTGAGCGTGGGATTCGAATTCCAGTCCTCTTCAAGAGTAGGGAGTATTCTTAACTGCTGAGCAATCGGTGGTCCAAACAGCGTTTCATGCTGGTGAAATAATTGGCCATCTCCCCCGAGCCGCTTTCCCCGCAGGGATTGCTTTGAGCGAGATGATGTAGCATCTGAAGTGTTGGAAGCAGAGGGGCCTCTCTGCACCCTGTAGATCAGCGGCTAAGTTTACAGAGCATCTGGGACGCAAACGCACCTGACGGCGCCAAGACCAGACCAGGCGCCCAGCAAAAAGCCGCTGTCAGAGCCAGGGACTGAGCAAGCAACTTGGGACTGCCGCGCCCCCTGCCGCGCCACACCGGCACGGCAAGCTTACAGCCTCCGGTGGCCTCCAACTCCAGCAGCCACAACTTCCGGTCTCGAAGGTCCCTCGGCTCCGTGGCTCGCCTGGGTCCTGGAGGCGGAAGGGTGGCCGCGACGGCCGCCTGTCCTAACAGGGCGTCAGACAAAAGGCTGTCGGATTCTCAGACATGCGACGAGGGCGCTGCGAGGTGCCAACGCTCGTCCTTGGGTCGCGCCGGATCGGTAGGGCTGAAGTGGCGGGCGGCCAAGCGTGTGGCTGCGTCCTCGGGGCAGGCGCGTGAGGGACAGGCGCGGCGGCGGAAGTGCTGGCCTGCCCGGGCCCTCCGTTTAGGAAGCCGCGGCGGGTCGCCCAGCGGGAGCTCCGCTGAACTCGGCTAGACAGCCGCCACTCAGGCTCGGGCCCCGGCGCGATGCCCCTGTTCACCGCCAACCCGTTCGAGCAAGATGTGGGTGAGTGCGGTGCCCAGGGCTGGCAGCCGGTGGTCCAGGGGAAAGTGGGCGGTGGCCCTGGCGCCGGAGAAGCCGGGCGGAGAGGGAAGGGGCGGCGCCGCCCTGGACGGCTCGGGGCAGCCTCGGCGCGTCGCGGGCCGGCCACTCCTGCCTGACCGAAATTGGGGACCCTGGAAGTCACTCGGTAAAAACCGGGCTCGCCGGAGACTTCAGTTGTGGAGTTGTTGATACAAACTTCCTGCTTCCGTCAGAGCTGGTTAACACCCTCCACAGATGATGCAGCAGTGGACTCTGCTGCCTAGGTTTAGTTGCTAAAGATCTTGGCTTACCGGATCTAACTGGAAGAACTTGACTCGCATTACTAACATGCGCAGGCACCCAACCCCTGGTGAACAGCTTCAGGATTTATTGGCGTTTTTGAAGGCGCTCCTTAGAGAATGAAAAGGGAAATCCCAGGATCTCTTAAAATAGCCCAGAATACCTGGTATTTGTTGGGATCAAATGTTAGTTGGTCTGCTAGCCCAGGTCTTTCAGTGACTACAGTAAAACAAACTGACAAAGCATTTTGTAGAAGTACTTAACAGAGCTCTAGGGGGATTTTAGGACTTCGAGATTCTCCGTCAAACAAAATACTATTTTGTAATCAATGAGCCACTTGTATAGTTAAACTTTCTTAGTTAAGTAAAGACTAGAAAGTGTCCCATTTTGGTATGCTATATAATCGCAAAATCATGTTCACGTCAGGTATGTGGTAGTCACATAATAAGTATTGTAATTATATAGAAAGCACGTTGAGGCTCAGTCGCTGCTTTTAGAGTACTCGGTCCTTTGTGAGACATGCTCTTCTAAATTTGTATTGAATTGGTTTATTTTTGACACAGGGTTCAACTGTGTAGCCCACGCTGACCCCAAACTCCTAACACCTTTGTCTTAGCTTCTAGAATTCTGGGATTCCAAGCCTGGGCCTCCATGCAGGTCTGGAGACCTGTGTGTCTTTATTCAGTGAATAAAATAGAAAAACAGAATAACGCTTTTTAAAATATGGAAGTTGTAGTCTCTTAAGGAAACCTTTCCTGAAAACTCACTGTTTTCTAATTGAAAACATTTCTAGTTGCCGTAGGCTGAGTTGCAGTGTCGGGTTGGCATTTCTAAAACTTCCCCTTAGTGGCTTCTGAGGTCTGTGCAAAAGAACTTAGAATAGTAAAAGAGGCCCTACTACAGATTATTATATAGAAGACTATATAATCTCATTGGCCATGTCAACCACAACTTGAAGTGCTCTTCGTTAGTTCACATATATTTGAATTTAGTATCCAAAAAAAGCAAATTAAGGGTGGAAAAGTAAGTTTGATTGAAGCCTACCTGTAATTTCTAGAAGAAATGCTGTCAGAAAAGTGAGGGAGAAAGAGAATAATGTTGATCCTTACAGGGAACTCGACTAGAAATACAACAACACAAAAAAATGGAATGAAATAACAAGGCCCCAAATTGGCCCTAGATTTATGTCATCAGAGGAAAATGATATGTAGTTGTTTTTCAGATCTTAAAGCCCTTTTATTTAAAGGAGCCATTAGAGGACATGAGCATTTGTAGGACTCCTCCTTTTCGGTGGCCTGCCTTTTTCACTTGTTCTCCTTCTGCATTGTTTTTATTGCTTTCTGTGTGATGTCATGCTTGTGTGCCTTCATTCAGCAAAGCGTTTGGATGATTACTGTAAGGCAGGTATGTGTTAAGTTCTAGAGAACCAAAAATAAGTAAACATACTGAGTTCTTATCCACAAGAAACCCAGTTTAAGGTAGGAACATACTCAGATAGATAGATGTGATTAATTAGTGTACAAGGATGCATCATAGATACTTTGTTTAGAAGTCATCATCCCTGAAGACAAGACAAGCGCCTTTAGGTAGAGTTCCCTGTAAGGAATTAACATTATTCTCTCTTCCCCTCATTCCTAGCTATAAGTGTTTGGCTTTTTTTTTTTTTTTTCAATAATCTTGCTATCTCTTTTCTTAAAGATGTAGTTGTTTCTGTTCCTCTGAGTTCTAATTCTACTTCAGAAAAAAAAATGTTCTGGAAGGACAGATTGATGTAGGAACTTTAATCTTAAGTGGAACTTTGTACAAGCAAATATGTATATTGTAGTGGTTTTTGCTTTTGTTGTGGTATAAGAACTTGAAAATGAATGCAGCTTTTTACTCCAGTGAAAATGTGTAAGAATCCTTAACATAAAAGTAGATAACGAGGAGCTGGCTCAGCATTTAAGAGCACTGGCTTTTCTTGCAGAGGACCCAGGTTTGATTCTCAGTATCCACATGGCAAATAACAACCATCTGTAACTCCAGTCCAGGGGAATCTGACATCCTCTTCTGCCTTTCTCAGCCATTGCACAACACTTACATACATGCAGGCAGTGTATTCATACACATGTACACATAAAATAAAAAATATATATATTTTTAAAGTAGCTAGCAAAAACATGGTAATACAAATTTTTTGCATTCATATTTTTAATATTTGCTTAATTTAGTCCTTGAACATAATATTTTATAATCTTGTTAAGAAAAATTTAACTTTGATTATGGCTGTTTTTGGTCTTTTTAGTTAGGTGATTTTTTTTTTTTTTTTGCTATAGTTTATTTTGTTTTATGGTTTCAGAATTGCTGGTACTTTCAGATAGTTAGAATTTTTAATTATTTTCAAAATTTTTTAAACGTGAAGTATTTTGAGCATAATGTGTAAAAAGACACAATGTGGACTTCTGTCCCTACCAGCCAACTCTGTCAATTCCCAATATTTTGACACACTAGATTCTTTCTTAAGAGACTATTCAAGATACAGTGGAATGTATTTTTAGCAGCTGTCTCTTCCATTTTTTTTCCTCTCTTTACAGAATTAATCTCCAAAAAGAAAGGGATTCTTCTTGAAATGTGTATATAACAGATACAAATACACTAAATATAATGCAAGTTTTCAACCATTCATAAAAGTGGTATCGTTTTCTGCATTTTTTGTCTTTACTTTTTTTTTTTTTGTGATAGTTGCTCATATTGATGTCACTTTATGAACTTACCACATTTTTATATTGCCGTGTACTTATAAACATACTTATAGTTTGAAACTAAAGTAAGAGGGCAAAAGGAAGATTTTCTGCAAGTAAAAATACATTGTAATGTTAGACCAGTTTTGTGTGGTGTGTTTAGTAGTGTATACCTGTAGTATCAGCATGTGGGAGGCAGAGGTAGGATGGTCACTGCAAGTTGGAGATCAGTCTGGTCTATAGAGTAGGTTTCAGGCCAGCTGAGGCTTAATAATGAGACCCTTCCTGCCGGGGGAGGAGCGGGGGGCACAAGCACTTAGAGGTGTTCCTTTTATCATTAAGGAGAGACTTTGCAGCTGGGAGGTGTAGAATACCCCTGGCTTTTAATAGACAACTGATAGCTCTGTTTATCACCCACACATTGAAATACTTAAGGATATTATGATTTCTTCACCTCTTGTTATGTTTTTCCTTCCTTGGTTGCCTTTTCCTTCTTTCCTTTTCTCTTTTTTCTTCTGCTGTGGATCTAATGCAGGGATCTGGCATGGAAGGCCAGCAGTCTACTTCGGTGCTCCGTCCCTTGTGCCTGCTGTCCCCAAATCTGACATCTTTTTTTCTCCTTTGAGCTTTGGTTCAGTTTTTACTTTTATTCTTTTAAAGAGATGGAATCTCTCTCCTCAAACTCCTGGGTTCAAAGAAACCTCCCACTTCATCCTCCTAAGTAGCTAGGACTACAGGAAGGAACCACTAATATTTTTTCCTGTTTCAGTTATGAAGGTTTTTTGGGGGAGTGAGTGTTTGTTTGTTTGGTTTGGTTTGGTTTTAGATAGGGCTATTGCTGTGTAACCCATGCTAACCTTATAACCCTGGCTAGCCTTGAACTCATGGAACATCTTACACTTTCCAGTGCTAGGATCACAGTCCTGTACCATCATGCCTAGCCAGTTACAGAATTGTTTGTTTATTTTGAGACAGGGTCTCACTGTGTAGTCCTGGCTGACCTGGAACTCTGTGTATTCCAGGCTGGCCTCAAACTTAGAAAGGTCTGCATGCCTTTGCCTTCTGAGTACTGAGATTAAAGGTGAGTGCCACTAAGCCTGGCCAGAAGTTTTTAATAGATCTTTTATAATTGGAGTTACAGATGATTGTGAGCCATCATGTAGGTGCTGGGATGTAACAGGTCCTCTGCAAGAACAGCAAGTGCTCTTAACTGCTGAACCATCTCTCCAGTCCCTGTCTTTGCCTTTTTAATACGTGATTTAAGATAATGAAAGGCAATAAAATGATTTTGATTTGCCCCTTGTGCTGGATAACTTCATTTGTAGCTTGACATACCTGGGAAGAGAAAGCCTCAGCAGGGTCTTGTGTCTATGGGCTTGGCCAGTGGGCATGCCTATGAGGCATTTTCTTAACTGTTAATTGGTGCAGGAGGGCCCAGCCCACTGTGAGCAGTGCCATCCTTGGGCTGATGGGCCTGGGCTATATAAGAAAAGTAGCCCAGCAAGCCAGGGAGAGGAAGCTGGTAAGCAGTGTTCCAGCGTGTCTCCGCCTCAGCTTCTGTCTCCAGGTTCCTGCCTTGAATTCTTGCCCTGGCTTCCCTCAGTGATGTGCTTTGATTGGGACATGTAAACCAGATAAACCCTTTCCTTCCCAGATTGCTTTTGGTGTTGGTGCTTTATCACAGCAACAAGAAACCAAACTAGCGCGTCCTCTTTCCTCCTGTCTGCCGGACTTCCAACTCCTTAGTCCCTGCAGAAGATGCATGAGAAGTGAAATTGAATGGCAGTCATTATTCTCTACCAGATAGGAAGCGTTTAAGAATACTCTGTATGCTATATGCATGTGTGTGTTCCTGTGTGCATGTACATGTATGAGCAAGTGTGTGAAAGCTAGAGTTCAACAGTAGAGGTCCTCCTCAGTTGCTTGCCACCTTGTTTTTTGAGGTAGGGTCTCTCATTCAACCTGGAACTCACTGATTGGGTAGGTTGACTGGTCAGCAAGCCCAGAGATCCTCCTGGCTCTACCTTCCCAGTGCTGGGATTATGATGTCCATGCTGCATGAAGCTTTTGACATGAGTGCTAGAGATGAGCACTCAGGTCCTTGTGTTTGTGGGATAAGCGCTTTATCCACTGAGTTATCTCTCCTCACAGTGTGAAGAGCATTGTGTTTTGATGTGATGGAGTTTTACTCATAACATTTTGCCTGATCCTTTGCTAGTCAACAGATTGAATTTAGATTTGTCCTATTGGCATTTTTATAGTTGTTCATACATAGAAAACTTGAAAACCAACTTGGGAAGAACTTATTGATACCATTGAATATTAGTGTTTTGAACTTGCAGTAGCACTGACCCTAAGCCATTGAATCTCTGTTATTGCTGTAGCTGTGCAACTGTGCTAGTTGGGTGTGTGTGTGTGTGTGTGTGTGTTTCTCCATACATGGGGTGATTTTTGTCTGAGGAATGAATGATTTATCAGATTGGAGAAGCTGAGAAACTGTTACTGAATGGCTATTATCTGGTACTCGGTATTCAACTGTAAAGAGGTTTTCATTTTTAGTGTATGCAGTGTAGTTTTACTGTTTTTTAACATTTATTTTACATTAACTTATGTGTATGTGTGCAGGTACCTTTGGAAGCCAGAAGAAGGCGTTGGATTCTTTAGAGCTGGAGTGAGCTGTGGTTGTGAACTGCCTGACTTAGGTGCTGGGTACCAAACTTAGGTCCTCTGCAAGAGCAACAAGAACTCTTGACCACTAAGCCATCTCTCCAGCCTCCTACCTTTATTTAATGTGTGTGTGTGTGTGTTTGTGTGTGTGTGTACATGCATGCACTTGTGCCATGCATGTTTTTAGAGGTCAGAAGACAGGAGTTACTTCTCTTCTTCCACTATACCAAACCATGTGGATTCTGGGGATCAAACTGAAGTCTCAGGCTTGTTGGAAAAGTGCCCCTACTCACTAAGCCATGTCCCCAGCCCAAACTGAGGGTTTTTTTGAGACAGGGTTGTACTCTGTAACACAGCCTGACCTGGAACTCATTATTTAGCCCAGGCTGGCTTCAAACTCATGGTAGTCCTGCCTTTACCTCTCAAGTGCTGGGATTACAGGCATGAGGCACCATAACTGGCTGCACAGTGTATTTATTTTTTTCACATAGCACTGGCTTCTAACTCCTTAGTTGAGGATGACCTGAAAGTCCTGATCTTCCTGCTTCCACTTTCCAGGTACTAGAATTGCAGGTGTGTGCCACCATACTTGGCTTGAACAGTGGCATTTTGTTTTGTTTTGTTCTGTTTGTTTTTATTTTTTTGAGACCGTAGCCCAGCTAGCCTGGAAATTGCTATGAAGCCCAGACTAGCCTCACTCTTACAGAGATCCTCCTACCTCTGCCTCCCAAGTGCTGGGATTAAAGGAGATTGCCACCATCCCTGGCTCTTAGACAGTGTATTTTGTTTTATTTATTTTTAATTTATTTTTATTATATGTGAATGAGTGTATTGCCTTGCTTGTATGTAAGTGCACCCATGTTGTAAAGAGTCCTCAGAAGCCACAAGAGGGTGTTGGATCCCCTGAAACTGGAGTTACGGATGGTTAGCCAACATGTGGGTGCTGGGAATCAAACCTGGGTCCTCTGCAAGAGCAATGGGTGCTCTTAACCACTAAGCCATCTCTCCAGGCCCAGCAGTATATTTTAAAGTATATTATTTATGTTGTTGCTTTCTCCAGAGCTAACTGAATAATCATATTAATAAAAGTTTACCTCTAGGTCTTGTGGCACTGTACTTCGGGGAGGGCACTTGCCTTCTGAATGCAAATTTTGGTTCCAAGTTGGTAGTCATCCCTAACTGGCCTCCTGGGAAGAATTCCAAATGTGCTAGTTAGCTTTTAGTTGTCTGGGTAGTGGGAGCCTCAATTGGACTGGCCTGTGGCCATGTCTGTGTGGTGTTTTCTTGATTGTTGATGGATGTGGGAGAGCCCAGCCCACTGTGGGTGGTGGCATCCCTGGTCAGGTTGTTGTGTATTGGATAAGAAAGCAGGCTGAGTGTGGGCCAGGGGAGCAAGCCGATAAGCAGCTTTCCTTTGTGGCCTGTGCTTCAGCTCATGCCTCTAGGTTTCTGCCCTGAATTCCTATCTTGGGCTCCCTTAGTGAAGAACTGTGACCTGGGAGATGTAAACTAAATAAACCCTTTCCTCCCACAGTTGGTATTGGTCAGAGTGTTTTGTCATAGCAATTGAAAGAAAACTAGAACAGGGAAACAGAGAGAGAGGGAGGGAGGGAGGGAGGGAAAATGAGAGAGAAAAAGAAGGCTTACAGGTTTGCAGTATGATTCTGTGGGTAAAGCCACTTGCTATGCAAGCCTGGTGACCTGCAGCCCAGGTAAAGGTGATGAACTGGTTCCTCATAGTTGTCCTCTGACCTCCATGCACACACCATGGCTTGTGTACCCCCTCAATATCATCACGTACACACACAATTAAAAAAAAAGTTTTTAAAGGGCTGATGGCTTATAGGCCAGTAGATCTGGCACAGCAGAAACAAGACAAACCTTGCTTGCCTCAGCAAGGTGGAAGGCAAGAATTAACTCTTAAAGGTTGTCCTCTGACTTCCATACACACACCATCTGTTCTTCCTCCCCACCCCCTGAGTCTGCCTGTCTCTCACATACACACATAAATAACTTAAAACCTTGGAAGGGCCTCTGGAAATCGATTTGCACCATGGTTGCCCTCTTTTTGCAGGAAGAAGCATTTGCCACATGCTGGTATCTTGGTCTTAGATTTTCCAGCCTCCAGGAATGTGAGAAATAAATTTCCATTCTTTATAACCTAACCTATTCCTGGGGCTAGAGTAGTGACTCACTGCTTAAGAACACTGGTTAGTCTTGCCGAGGACCCAGGTTTGGTTCCCAGCATCCACATGGAGGCTAACAGCCACCCTCAATTCTAGTTCCAAGGGATCTAACACCCTCTTCTGACCTCCTCTGGCATTGCATGACACAAATACACTTATATTGATGCAGGTAATATACTCATACACATAAAATAAAAATAAAACATTTAGAAATTTTAATTTATTTTGTTATAGTAATACAAAATGGACTAAGACAAAGATGTAAGCATTACCTCAGTCCTATTTGAAGTTGTTGATATTTAGTATTTTATTCTTAATAAATGTTTATGTTGCTGTCTATAATTGTCTTACCTGTATGTCCAAGTTGTTAATTCTCATGTGATCAGGTTGTAAAAGTGATCAAAATACATTGTGTTGGGGCTTTGAGTTTAGGCCAGTTGGCAAAATATTTAAGTAGCATGCATGAAGCCCCAGGTTCAATCCCCAGCACTGCATAAAGCAGTCATGGTGGTACACACCTGCAATCCTACCACTCGGGAGGTAGAGGCAGGAGGATCAGAAAGAAATTCAAGGTCATCCTTGGTTAGGTAGCCAACTTGGGCTATATCAGACTCTGTCTTTTAAATTTTTATCTAGAGAATAAGTATACATATAGTATACATTATTTCCAATTTTAATATTTCATACTAATTTAAAGGAAGTATTTAAACTATGCATTAATGTAAGGCAGTCCTCACTTTACCTGGTTCTGGCACATTTGAATTTAATTACAGTGATGTAGTTCAGTAGCACCAGTTCTCTAACAGTAAGCCCTGTGATACCCTGGGCATAGAATTTAGCAGAACTTGACAGGACTTTGAACTGTAGAACTATGAGCTAATAGTGTGTATTGTTTTAAACTGTTCATTTTGTGGCACTTTGTTTTCATGGCAAGTTTAAAAGCCGAACACAAGTAAGATTCCGATTATTTCCCTATTTTTAAAATTTGATAACTTCTGTTGACGTGTATCCATATTTCCTAACCCTGTGTTTGCAATCTTAAATCTGCTTTTTAAGTTCATTCATTGAGTAATTGGTTGGTTTTCACAGTTTTTGGAATTGAACTCAGGGATGCTATGCAAGTGCTGTACCACAAAGCTATAATCCCAGTCTCTAACGAATCTTTTAGTTGAGACACTTTACTTTTCAGTTCAGAAATTCCATTTTTATAGTTTCTGTTTTCTGCCAAGCACTTACTAGCTATTTGTTTATTCTGACCATCTTTTGCTTTAAGTTTAAAAAAATATATAAAAAGTACTTTTTGGATTATGCTAATATCTGCTTTATTAACTACTTCTGTTGGGGTTGTAGAACAATCATAGCATATCTGGTATTTTTATAGTTTACTGAACACTATTCTTTGTATGGGGTTTTGTTCTAGAGGATCTCATAGGTCTTGTTAGCTTTGGTCATAATTTTTGTGAGGCAGACCTATTTCAAATTTGAAATTTAAATTCTAAGGACTTTTCTAAGAGGCTTCTAGCTGAATATATGAAGTATTCTCTGTACTTTTGGTTAGTGTGTGCAGGCTGCCATGACAAAGTGCCATAGACTAGGTGGCTTATATAGCAGAAATTATTTTCTCAGTTCTGGGGACTGTAAGAAGTCTAAGATCAAGGTGCCAATAGGGTTGGTGTCTGGTGAGGGCTGTCCATAAATTGCAGACAACCATTTTTCAACTCTGGGGTGATGACTTTGTGAAAAGACATTAACCTTATAGAAGATCAGGGTCCCATCCTTGTGATTTCATTTAACCTCCAAATCCAGCCCAGCATCGTTAGGTTTACAGCTTCAACGTAGCACTTTTGGAGGCACATAAGCATTCATTCTTAGAGGCAGACACCTCTGAGCACTGTGGGACCTTTCAGCTGCATTCTGGGTGATCTCTACTAGATTTCGTAGATTTACCTTGTTTGAATGTAGCTTCGTCCTTCGCTGAGGACCTGTAGTAAATGTTCACATGTAGTAACTGTCTCTTGATTTCTCTGCTTGAGCTCATCTTAGGCTAGCATTTCCAGGCAGAAAGCTGGGGCCATCCTGAGGCTTACTTCTCTTTTCTTCCTTCAAAGACCTCAGAACTGCATAGCCTGTTACTCATTTTCTGAAAACAGTTGCCTCATGTAGTCTGAGCTAGTTTACAGTTGTTTTTGGTAGAATAGCAAATCTAAAACCAGATACTTAGTTGTGCTTAGAAGCAGAAGACGAGTCATGAGTTTTTTATTTGCAAACAGGAGGAGGGGCTTTAGAGATTTCTTGGGGAAATTCTTATTTTATATAGCTAATTTTCTATTACTGATAATGGCCTGTTTCATTAAAAGTTTGATGGATAGACTTGGATGCTTTTCAACTCTGTGCTATGAACATAATGGACTGTGTAGAGAGGAGACGTTTTGTTCCTTGTAGGTATTTGATGGAATGAGTCTTGGGGTATTGTTAGAATCTTTCTGAAATATTTCACTGTGTGTGTGAGGTTCTCTATATACAGTAATCAAAGTCTAGTGATGAAATGTTATGACTTAACACCCACTGAACTCTGGCAATTTAGCGTTTAGGCCCTAGGTGGGCTCTTTCAACTCTTTCCCTTCTCTGTGCATTTGTCACTGGTAATGTAACATATGGCTCCAACAGTGGGCAAAGTGACATGCTATAAAAGAATGGTTTCTTAATTATAATATTTAAATTTTTCCAGGAGTTTCAAATACTCCTAAGTACATATTTAACTGTTATTTTGTTCACTTGAAAAATGAAGTCCTTTTTGGCAGACCATTATAAAGTCTTCATATTTTATACATTTTTAAAAGAATAATTTTGAGTCCTATATTTACACAGAGTAAACTAGACTTAATGGAATATTCAAATCAGAATATTTCTATTTTCTATGAAAGTCAAAATCAAGTAAATGGATATTCTCTTTCTCTTTATATTATTGGTAGGGATGTTAAAATAGGCTTTGTATCTGTTTGTATCACATGATCAAAACTAAAAAAAAAACATGAGAAGTTGAGTTCCAGAGAATTAGATATGTTATTAAGATGATTCAAGATCAGACCTGATTGATATTGTGTGTGTTTATTATCATACAAGTTAGGCATTAATAATGCTAACTTCTCAGATTAATGAGGAAAGGATAGATCTTAAATGTTGAAGCCACTAACAAATAGTTTATAAAAATATTTTTTCTATTCCTAACTTATACCATATGCTAAATGTTTAGTTATATTGAAGACTTATTAGTAAGAAATAATGTATACATGAAAGACTATAGATGAATATTTAAGTTTCAGGTAGTTCAAAATTTATGCCATATGATACTATAAAAAGAAAGAATGGCAGGTTCTGTCACAGTGGAGACAAAGCTCTGTCAGCAGTAAAGTTAAGCACGAAGCCAGCAAATGATGCATAGGTGTTATTTCTTCTTCAGACCAGACAGTAAAGCTAAGTCACCTGCATATGCAAAAAGTCCTTTGTGGTCCACTGAGCCTTTCCTTCCCCGCATTATCTCCTGGATGAGTCCCCAAAGGTAGAGACATTCTTCAGTGGGCTGCATAAGCCACTCTAGCAAGTGCACTTTGTTATTACATGATGATGTTGTTGAAGCTTGATCTTAAGCCCCTTAATATTTACTCAACAGTGAAACTCAGGCGGGTCTAAAACTATACAAATTTCACTGTATACATTGGGCCTTATCATTAAAGCTCTTGTTCATAAACTCAAGTCTGCGGTTGTTTGTCACATTGCATTAGCATAAGAGGATGTAGAAGAACATCATTCATTCATTCATTCATTCATGGGGCAGTATCTATACTCACTATGTGTCATAGATACTGTTTTATGTGCTGAAACAACAGTGAGCAAAAATTCCTGACATAATATGTTTATATTCATTCTGGGAGGTGAAGGGAGAGGTAGAAGGGACAGATAATAAAATTTATGAAACAAGTACAGGGTGCCTTTATAGGAAATTCTACCCCTCTTTTTTTGAGACAGGGTTTACTATGTAGCCCAGGTTGACAAGGTCACCAAGTATCTTGACTGGCCGGGAGCTCATTTTGTAGCCCAGGGTGGATGTGCACTCTTAAGTCCTCTCTCCCCCCTCCCTCTTCCTTTCCCTCCTCCCTCCCCCTCTCTCCCTCTCCCTCTCTCTCCCTCCCCCTCCTGCTCTCCCCCTCTCCCTCCCCTTCCATCCCCTATCCCCTTCTCCTCTTCCCCATCTCTTCCTTCTCTTGTCTTGCCCTCCCTTTGCCCCTCCCCTTCCCCCTCCTCCCTTCCTCTTTCTTTCTCCTCCTTCCTCTCTCTCCCTCTTCCATTCTTTGTCTCCTTTTTCATACACAAACACACACACACACACATACACACACACACACACACACACGATGGTATGGTATGTTATGCAACTCTTAAAATATTAATATAGATGTATATTTATGGGCCCAAGAACTGTTTATAACTGGAAACATAAGTTAGAAAAGATACGGTTAGTGTGTTTTAAATGTGACCTTTTATATCTTTCTAGCAGAAAAAATTGTTCTTCTCTTCACATTGAAATCTTATAAATGGCAACACAGGCTCAGTGTGATAGTTCCTGCCTGTAATCCCAGCCCTTCAGAGGCTAATACAGAAGGATCAGTAGTTTGAGGCTAGCCTGGGCTACATAGTGAGACCCTGTTTCCAAGAAAAATAGTTAATATAGTGAAAATGCTGTGATTCCATCATCATATTCTGATGATATCCTTAAATAATTTGCTGTTTTATTAATCATGAAATATTTCAGACCATAGAAAGGATATTGAGAATAAATAACTTCTGAATACACATTTGACATGTTAATGAACAGAAGCCATCTGGAATCCCACCTCCAGTTTAATGTTTATCATTCTTATGCATGTTTCACATTTTTACTGTCTGTATCTCTAAAGAATATAATGTTTCTTTGAATGTTTTAAAACTTAAGGTGAAAAATTCATGCATTCAGCATTTGGGAGCCTGAGGCAGGAGGATTGTAAGTTTGAGTACAACTTGGGCCTCATAGTGAGTTTGAGATCAGCCTGGGCTGCATAATTAAGATCCTGTATATAAAACAAAAAACCCATATGTTATTAGGGAAAATGGAAAATATTATAGCTACTTTGAAAATTGCTGTGTTCTTTTAAAAGTCAGAGTTGCCATATGACCTATCAGTTCTTTTAGTTCTATGTCAAAGAGAAATGAAAACATATGGTCATATAAAACTCAGGCATGAATGTTCATAGCAGCAGTGCAATATTTATGTTAGCCAAAAAAGCAGACTCAATAAACTGATGAATAGATGAATAAAGTATTTATTTTTTTATATTTATTTTTATTTTATGTGTATGAGTGTTAGTGCACCCATGTTGTGCAATGCCTGTGGAGGTCAGAAGAGGGCGTCAGATCCACTAGAATTGGAGTTACTGATGGTCGTTAGCCTCCATGTGGGTGCTGTGAACCAAACCTGGGTCCTCTGCAAGAGCAACCAGTGCTCTTAACCACTGAGACATCTCTCCAGCAAAGTGTATATTTATACAGTATTATATAGTATTATAATTTCTTTTATACAGTAGAAATCATTCAGTAAAAAGAAATGAAATACTGATGCATGCTGTTACATGGATGAATTTGAAAGCTTATGCTAAAATAATAAGCCAGTCACTACTTATGATTCTATTTATATTAAAAGACCAAAATAGGTAAATGTATAGAGACAGAAGCTTAATATGGAAAGAGAATGGATGTGACTGTCAATGAGTACAGATTTCTTTTGGGAAATTGAACCTTTTTAAAACTAGTAGTGATAGTTGTACAAGTCCATAAATATACTAACTATATGAATACTGACTGTTAAATACATGAACTAAATTGGTATGTGAATTATATTTTAGTAAAGATGCTTCAGTCTTTTCAACTATTAGATTTCTTTAGATTAAGCATTATAAGCCCAAACAAGCCATTATGTCTGGAGTTATACATATTTGTACATTCTATTTTGTATGTTTCATTTTCATATCTCATTGTTTGTTTATTTTGCTCATGTTTCCGTTTTGCTGTTGAAAACAATGCAGTGTTGGACAGTTTAATGCATATTTCCTGGTCTGGTAAGATGGCTCAGTGGGTAGAGGCTCTTGCCTCTTAGCTTGAGGACCTCAGTTAGATTCCCAGAACTAACATAGTGGAAGGAGAGAACTGACTTCCTCAAGTTATTCTCTGACATTCAGATATGCACCATGGCGCGCGCACACACACACACACACACACACACACACACACATACAGTGTGAAATAATAAAAGCAAGATAATGCATATTTCCTTATATGAAGATTTTTTTTTCCCACTATTTTTGGTTTTTGTTTTGGCTTTTTGAGACAGGACCCTGTAGTTCCAGTTGGCCCAAAACTCCCTTCGAAACCAGGCTGCTTTCAATCTCATAGAGATCTGCTGCCTCTGCCTCTGGAGTGTTGGTGTGCACCCCCACACCTTGCACAAACATGTGTTTTTAAAGCTTTGTTTCAAATTAGAGTTGGTGGGATTACTTATTTGGAAGACATTTTTTTGGCATACTGGCAGACATTTAGTTATTTCATTATATGATACAATTTTAAATTTAAGTTAAGCTGAGCCTGGTGGCTCATGTGTGTCTTCCTAGCAGGCTAGCCAAAAGCAGCAATAACAGCAACCAAAAAACCCTGAAAATATATAAATAAAAATAAAATTGAAGGTAGTAGGACTGTTTCTTTTTAATTCATCCATAGTACTTTATACTTAGCAAGGGAAAAGATAGACTCTTAACTGCTGTGCTTTTATTGGTATCTTAGTGTTTTTTAAGATATGTGCTAATTTTTGTATATGTTAATATATTTTACAGAAAAAGCCACAAATGAATACAACACCACAGAAGACTGGAGTCTTATTATGGACATATGTGACAAGGTTGGAAGCACTCCGAATGGGTAAGGTGCTCCGTGAACAGGAGCTTGATAAACCTCTGTTTCTTCATAATGTAAATTGGAAAAAAACTTGATATGCTAGTTTTAACTAAAGAGTTTAAATTGTCATGTATACTATTTGATTAAACTATTCAGTTTTGAGAAATAGAAGTAAAGAGATCCAGGCCAGGTTTATATTAACCTTGTCCTGAAAGACAAATGGAAAAGTGTTTATCTGAAAACTTGAGCTATGTTAACATGGGTACCTAAAGGCTTGGCATAGCAAGGATGCATACTAACCTAGTTATTTGGGGAATTTCCCTTGACATAGAAATGTAGGAGACTGTTTCTAAATACAGTAGGTAACAAAGAAAAAAGTAAGTAGCGAAAGAGTACTTTTGAGGAGGGTACAGCCATTAAACTGCATTGATTCCTCTGGAACGTGAAAAGGGTACTGTGCACCTTGTCCTGAAAGACAAATGGAAAAGTGTTTATCTGAAAACTTGAGCTATGTTAACATGGGTACCTAAAGGCTTGGCATAGCAAGGATGCATACTAACCTAGTTATTTGGGGAATTTCCCTTGACATAGAAATGTAGGAGACTGTTTCTAAATACAGTAGGTAACAAAGAAAAAAGTAAGTAGCGAAAGAGTACTTTTGAGGAGGGTACAGCCATTAAACTGCATTGATTCCTCTGGAACGTGAAAAGGGTACTGTGCATTTGTGTGAGCATCCAGCTTTTTTCATAGCCATCTGCATGTCTTAAGAGTATATATCATCTTAGTTCTTTTCAAGGTAAGAGTTTGCTGTTCAAAAAACTAAATCTGTCTTGAAGAAAATAGGAGAATTTGTATGTATAGTTCTCTATGCAGATTGATTTTTTTGTGAAATATTTCTCTGAATAGTGGAATATGCATTTCTGCAAAAATTTTTTAAAGGTATATGCATTTGTAAATCAGTTTATGGAATTTTATTTTTTAAGTTATTTGGTTAGCCAGGCATCGTGGCACTTGCCTTTAATTCCAGTACTCGGGAGGCAGAGGCAGGCAGATCTCTGTGAGTTCAAGGCCATCCTGGTCTGCATAGTGAGTCCCAGGAGAGCTGGGGCTACAGGGAGACTCTGTCCCAGAAAGACCCCTCCCCCACCCCCAAAAAGCTTTTTGATTAGAAAATGCCTTGTATTTTTACTGTTTAAAATGGAAGTCTTAAAAATGATTAACTTTCTCCATCTTTTTTAGAGCAAAAGATTGCCTCAAAGCCATAATGAAAAGGGTAAATCATAAGGTTCCTCATGTTGCTCTGCAGGCATTAACTGTGAGTAAAAGTCATGTCATTTGACCCAAGTTAAAATGATTTATTTCAGTAACTTTAAGATACCATTTCAATATTTATAATTCATTTTCATTTAATTAATAGCTTCTTGGGGCTTGTGTGGCAAACTGTGGAAAGATATTTCATTTAGAAGTATGTTCCCGTGATTTTGCAACAGAAGTACGTGCTGTGATAAAAAATAAGGTACGTTTCAAAAAGAAAACAAATTTAAGTCATTGAAAAATACATTTATATCATTTTAATTGTATGTAATAACAAGGTTGTATTATGAATGAATCTTTTTTTTTTCTTTTTTTTTTTTTGAGACAGGGTCTCCTTGTAGCTCCAGCTGGCCTTGAACTCACAGAGATCCACCTGCCTCTGCCTCATGAGTGCTGGTATTAAAGGCACATATGTGCCATCATGGCTGGCTAAATGAAATCATTTTTAAGTAAGTTGAAATGTCTTGTTTTTAAAATTTTATTGTTTACATTTATAACACTTCAAACTGTTTTTTTCTTAGAGAGTATGTGTATATGTGTGTGTGATTAGTATAGTAAGAGGTCATCTCACTCATTTAACCATTTTATATAGACTACCTTGTTTATTCTTAACCACCCTTGAATTTTAACTTTTCCAAGTTTATATAGCCAACAAGTGGCTTAGCTGAGATTCAGATTCAAGTGTCTGTGACTCTTGACTCCAGACTTTAAACCACCGTTCTGTACAGACTGTCAGTAGAGTTGGTGAACAAAGGGGCCTTTTTTTTAGAGCGGGGGAGGGGGTGTTCTTTTCTTTGATATGGAAACTGTAGCATTCTCATGCTGATAATCAGTTGCTACCAAAATTTTAATCTAATATTGAGAATATTAGAGAAATAGAGAACAAATAACCCCTGTATATAAAATATTTATAATCATTTAAGCAGGACCTTACAAAGAATGGTTCATAAGGGTGATTTTTTTTTTTTTTTTTTTTTTTTTTTTTTTTTGCTTGAAGCAACTATATCTTAATGCATAAATGAGCATGTCAGTTACTCAGCTAGACTAGGGTTACTGGACTTTTGTTGATGTTCATATAGATCAAAAGAATTTTGTTGGTCATTTTCTTTGTTTATGAATTAAAACATTGTTTTACATTTATTTAGTGTGTGTGTATGGATGGGTGTGCATGCACACGTGTCCTCACACTCATCCTTGCCACAGTGTGTTTGTGGAAGTTAGAGGAGGACAATTTGCAGGAGCTGGTTCTCCTCCTCCTTCACCATGAGTTTCTAGAGATCAAGCTCAGGTTGTTGGGCTTGGTGGTAAGCACTTTTTACCTGCTGAACCATCTTGCCAGGCCTGTTAATGAATTTAAATACTTATTTTAACTGTAGTATTTTGTCTTGGTCTTTTCTTTAAAAGGCTCATCCAAAAGTTTGTGAAAAGCTGAAATCTTTAATGGTGGAATGGTCAGAAGAATTTCAGAAGGACCCCCAATTTAGTCTAATATCTGCAACTATTAAATCTATGAAAGAAGAAGGAGTTACTTTTCCTTCAGCAGGCTCTCAGGTGAGAGATTCATTCAAACCATGGTTGGACATCTACTGCTTGAAGACATGTATCTTATATAAAAGCTGGCAAGGATGTCTTTTTTTTTTTTTTTTTTTTTACATTTTATGTGTATGTATGTGTGTGTGTGTGCACTACCCAGAAGAGTGAAGGTCAGAGGACAGCCTGTATGAGTTCTCTTCTTCTGTTATGTGTGTCCCAGGGATTGAACTCTGGTCATCAGGCTTGGCACAGGCACCTTTACCTGTTGAGCCATCTTGTTGGCCCTGGAAGAGATGTCTTGATCATCATTTCCCACCTGTATCCCCTGAATGCCTATTTAATGTAGTGCCTTATATATAGCAGACATTCTAATTGTTAAGTACTTTTCTCCTACATACCAGAAATGTAAAAAGTAAATCAGATACAAATAATGTATCTAATGTTACTCTGAAGTCTGGAATCATAAAAAAACTTAGAATATCCAAGGTAGTCCTGTGTATCAAGAAATTTATAAGTGGCTGGCTAGGTGACTCAGTGGGTAAAGACATTTGCTGCACAAGCCTAATGGCCTGAATTTGATTCCCAGAACCTATAGAAAGGTGGAAGGAGAGAACTAACTCCACAAAGTTGTCTGGTTTTCTGACCTTTGCACACATGTTCCCCTCACATACACAATAACAGTAAATTAATTGTATTAAAAGTACAAATTATGGTAAATTTAAAAGATGGATGCATACATGAAACAAAACAGATGGCTAACCTAAATTGTTAAGTGATAGATAGGGGATGATGGATAAAAGACTGGGTGCTGTTTGTCTTAGTACCAAGAAGAAAGAGGAAGCAGTGAATTGAGAGGGGGAGAAAAACAGGGAGAATTTTGAAGTTCAAATGTAGTATGTTAGGGAGACTGGTGTGAAGAGAGAGATGGTGGCAGGGAAGGGCTAATGTGAAATATTTCTTGGAATCAAGAATTGCTTGTTGAAATGAATATGCTGAAGGTGTGTATTAGACATATATGATGACTTAGAATTGTAAGACTGGAAATTTAATGGAAATCTGAGGATAGTTTTAGTAGGATGGGAAGGTTGGGGATACAAAAGTCTTACAAGTAATGAAGAGCAATGATCTGTCCTTTCTACATGTCATTCTAAAAAGTCTGTGTCAAAGACCTAGCTGGTGATCAGAGTCCAGGACCTATCTTATGTGTTGTTAAATTCAAGCATACCCTTCTCCAGTCCTCTACTGTGCCTGAGAAGCTACTGCCATCCACCACAATGAGCAGTAGAGAAGGACTTGATATGTATCCCTAGAACCTCTACCAGTTCTGTCCTCTCCTCTCCCCTTCAACTGGCATGATTTTGGCTGGTACTCCTGTAGCTCTGTGCTGATAGCAATAAGAACCCTTCCATAATTGAGGCCAGGAAGTGTGCACAGGAAAGGCACATATATTCACTCTGTAAATTTTTTAGTAGTTTCTGTATGCCAGGTTCTATGTCAGATAACGTAGATTTATGCAGAATGTAAGCCCGTTCATGCCCTTTGTGCATTTATGATATTTCCTTGAAAACTCTGATGTTTTGTTTTAGTATTTGGAAATAACTACTTAAATTATCATAAAGAACCTTGCTTTTAAATGGAATCAAGTTATCAGTACTTTTTAAATTAGCATCCTCACATAATTATGAGCTTGTGTTTTCTTTGAAAGGGTAGTTGTGCTCATTTTACTCATGCATCTACAGACTGTCTCAGCTGCTGCCAAGAATGGTACATCATTGAACAAAAACAAAGAAGATGAAGACATAGCTAAAGGTGAGTGATCAAGCATGTATGATTTAGTATTGCTTAAAATATCCTCACCAGAAAAAATTTTTTTGAAGAAAAAAGTGTAATGAAATGAAATATGCTTTTAGTTTTACCTTAAATCTAAAAGCTAATGGGATCTTAAGAGTCAGGAAAACAAAGGACATGGTATAAGATGATCTCAATTCATTTTCTTTTTCAGTAATATATATTTAATGTTCTACCTTAGGAGAGATTGCAGTTCACCTTTTCTTAATGCCAGAGTTGTGAGTCAAGCACAGAAATATGTTCATGGTTTGTCCTATATGGAAAGCTACCCGTATTATAATGTCACAATCTGTTTGCTATAAAAATAATAGCGGCTGTACATTACAGACTGTGATAATAAGGAATGAGCAAAAAACATCATTTAAAAAAATGTCATGTGTCTCTGCCCCTCCTGTATTTAAGCATTTATCATTTATTTAGACAAATAAAGTACAGGCTTGATGGCATGCACCTAAAATCTCAGCACCTGAGAGGTAGAGAAAAGAGGCTCAGGAGTTTGGGTCATCTTTGACAACATAGGGAGTTCAAGACCAGCGTAGGCTACAAATGAAACCCTATCTTGAAGAAAAGAAAATGCATACTTGATTTATTATTATATATAACATTATTATCAGATATTTCTTTTAAATTTCTTTAGACATCAAAATTAATACTGAGTATCTTTGCATTTTAATTTTTCAACCTAGCTATTGAATTATCATTGCAAGAGCAGAAACAGCAACACGTAGAAACAAAATCTTTATATCCATCTGCAGAAATTCAGTTAAATAATAAGGCTGTACGGAAAGTGAGAGCTTTGTATGACTTTGAAGCTGCTGAGGACAACGAGCTCACCTTTAAACAGGGTGAAATTGTTATTGTTCTGGATGACAGGTATGTCTCACAATTTTATGTACAGAATGTTCTTGAAAACAGTACAGCATCCCTCACTGAGAAACATGAATATTCAGGTATTTTTACTTTTAGTCAAATAATACAATCTTTTCATATCTTAATTATTTTTTCTTAAAAGTTAGACTAGAGAATGAGTTTCTTATTCTTTTAAATTTATTGGCAAAGTATCCTTAACGTCTTGCCTGAAAGATGTATTAAATTATATTGTTTATCACAGTTGGGAAACACATAAATATTTAGTCATCTGATTGCAGTTACCTTGAGAGTTGTGTGTACCTTGGTAAGAACAATCAAAAGCTACACTTGAGTCTTCCCCAGTCCTTAACCTACTGCTGTCCTCGCCTCACAATTTTTTACCATTTAAAGTTGCAAGGGAAAAAATAGATTGGTCTGTGTTCAGCTTGATTCTGTTCTTAATTTTACTGTTTTTTTAGACAGGGTCTCACTGGGTAGCCCAGGCTGATCCCAGCTTCCCAAGTGCTGAGATTACAGAAGACTCAAATTTCAGGATGAGCTTTATCTTTTTAAAGTGCATTTATTTATTCAGTGGGTGTATGCACATGTGTGCCATTGTGTGTGTATTGAAGTCAGAGTACAACCTGAGGAAGTTGGTTGTTTCTTTTACCATGTTGGTTCTGGAGTTTGAGTTCATATTGTCTTAATCACTGAAACATCTTGCTGGCTCCCATTTAGTATATTTTTAAATGACTGGATACATAATGGTTTTGCTTTCCTGCAGAACATATTTATGGAGAAAATGTTATATAATAGACTACTTATAATAAAAATGAATAAGGGCACACTTCTGTTTTTATGAAGCCTAAATAAAGTAAGGGAGTTAAAATTATTGTATAGACACTTACATAGAAGGCAGAGCATGGTGAATACTATGAAAGAGACTCAGTTTCTGGCCACAGGGATCCGGATCACATGTGCAGACATCTGGGAAAGGGCTTACTCAGGCACTTGATTTCAGATGAATCTTGATGGAGGTTTTGTCTATTTCATCTTGTTTCTTAGCACTAGAAATTGAACTCTGGTCTCACACATTCAGGGTAGGCCTTTACCATTGAACTGTGTCCTGAGTACTTCGGATTGATTTTGCATAGATAGTACAAGTTTTTTAAGACACTGAACACAGGAAAAGGAAGATGTCTTTGGAGGTCAAACTAGCACTGTATTCACTAAGAAAAGAGCCTCCCCCCCCAAGATTTTCTTTTCAGAAGTAATCATTTAATGTGAGGCACATGGTCTCTAGAGAATAGTAGAAAGGAACACCTCTAGCCCAGGTTCAATTTGAGGTCTCTGACTTGCATGACTTAAGTTTACACTTTGGGTGCTCCAGACTTAGAGCATTAGTCTTATATAATAATTCCTTTTTTATTTTGTTAAGTAAATTGTTTCTCCCATGCTGACAGATACTTCAGCAAGGGTGTACTACCTAACTGTAGGTGACAGCTCCATTCTTTTGTTCTGTTGTAACTGCTATGGGTCTTTTATATGATATCTAGTGATAGGAATCTTTCATTAAATAACCAGGTTATATGACTCATGTGGCTTTATATACTATTCTAATCCACTGGCTTACCATGTCTTTTTCATAAATTCATTAGATAATTTAGACTCATATAAAACAGTTTTCAGTTGAGACTTAACAATGCAAAAAAAACTGTAACTACTCAGAGAATTCAACCTCAGAATGATGGAACATATAGGTTGATTGCTGTTATTTTGTTAATAGGACCACGCTTTTAAAAAATATTTTATTTATAATTTTTATTTTATGTGTATATATGTATTGCCTGCATATGTGTAAGTGCATCCATGTGGTGCAATGCCAGCAAGGTCAGAAGAGGTGCACTTGCCTATATGTAGGCAATGCATTCATACACATAAAATAAATAAAAAGTATAAATAAAATATTTTTTTTAGCTAGTAGCTTGTCAGAATTGTTGTATACACGCTTAATATTAAAAAAGAAAGCCATTGTGGGATAGAGAGATGGCTTGGCAGCTACAAGCACTAGATATTCTTGCTGAGGACCTAGGTTTAGTTTCCAGCATCCACATGGCAGCTAATACCCATTAATAACTCCACAGGGAATCTGACACCCTCTTCTGACCTCTGCAGGTATTGCATGACATGGGTGCACTTACATGCATGTAGACTATAAACACTCATACACATAAAAGAAATAACATTTAAAAAAATCAGTTGTACATTTAGAAAATGTAATAGAAAAAAATGGCATTCTCAGTAGTAACAAAAATTATCCAAGTTGAGTCAGGTGTGATGATGCACACCTTTAATTCCAGCACTCAGAAGGCAGAGGCAGGTGTATCTCTGTAAGTTCAAGGCCAGCCTGGTCTACATAGCAAGTTCTAGCTCAGTTACAGGGAGACCCTGTCTCAAAAAGACCAAAAAAAAAATTTTTTTTGTATAAGTGATCTAAGAATGAGTAAACCTTCAAAGCTATGGAAGGCATTTATGGAGAAATTATAGAATTCTTTGATAGCTAAGAAAGACTATAAATATAATCATACAAATGGAGAGAGGTATATTGTACATATTCAGTTTTTCTCATTGCATAAGTTCAGTTTTTCAACTAAAATTCCTATAAAAATTTTTCCTAGAGAACTTGAAAAACATTTTAATATTAATATAGGACTGTGAAGCTATATAGTAAGTGAACAGAAATAACACAAAGGGATTGGAGAGATGGCTCAATAGTTAAAAGAGTACTGACTGCTCTTGCAGAGTACCCAGGTCCAGTTTCCAGCACCTGTATGGCGGCTAACAACCATCTGTAGCTCCAGTTTCAGGGTATCTGACACCGTCTTCTGGCCTCCATGGGCATTGCAGGACATAGTGCATTTATGTACATATAGATAAAACACTCATACACATAAAATCAAAATAAATAAAAGCACTTTCTCTGCTTTGTGTCAAGGAATGACATTAGCTGTCATAAGCAAGTATTATTATATAGTAGTTCCCTTATCCAGAGAGGATATGTTTTAGGACCCCAGAACTAGATGCCTGAAAACTGTACATATTCATTGATACCTTTGATAAAGTTAAATTTATAAAGAAAGCACAGTAAGATAACAACAGACATAATAAGATTGAACACTGTATATAAATCCAATATATAAAAGTTATATGAATGTGGTCTTCACATCATCTTATTGTAGATTTAGCACCATCAACATACAATTTTCCGCTTTGCTTTTGAAGTCAAAATGTTTTACATTATTTCAAGAAGGCTCTTCTGGCTTCTTCCTAACAGACCAGAATTGTATGAGCATTGTGCCTGGAAACTGTTATTAAGTAAAATAAGGACTTGTATACAAGTCCTGTGATCCCGTGATAGTTAATCAGATAATCAGCATGGCTACTGCTAAATGACAGCAGAAGGGCAGCAGTTTCAGCATGGATGTGGACAGAGATGATTCACTTCCTGGGCTGGGCAGGATGGCTTGCAATTTAAAACTTAGGAATTGCTGACTTGTGGCATTTTTCTTTTAATAGTTTTGGACCGTATTTGGCTACAGATAACTGAAGCCAAAGGAAGTAAAACTGCAGATAATGAGCACTCTGTTGACTGTTGCCATGGAATAGAATGCTGAAGCAGGCTCACAAACACAGCAGCTTGCAGTTTAAAAGTTGGGGTAACAAAAATTAGGGGTTTTGTTTTTGTTTTTTTAGGCAGGGTCTCCCAGCTGACCTGGAACTCATTATGGAGAACAGGCTAACCTTGATCCCTTGATCTCACAGAGATCTGCTTGTCTGTCTGCCTACCAAATGCTGGAACTAAAGGCACATGCCATTTCACCTTGTTATAAATTAGGTTTTTTTTTTTTTTAAAGTGAACGTTTTAGAAAAGTTTGCTAGGTTGGTTGAACAGTTCTTCATGTAGTATAAATAAAATGATTTTTATTTACAGTTTTATTCCAGATGAATTAAAGACCTAAACATGGGAGATGGGTGAATGAAACAGGAAACCTGTTAGACAAGTGTGTAGAGAGTGGATTTAGGAATTCAAGGAATATTCAAGGAAATCAAAGATAGATAAACACAGACATAAGAGGAAAGATTGCTGAGTCTTTCATGGAGAAAGAAAACAACATGTGCTAAAAGGCAGGTGACAACCTTGGAGGAGGAATTTTCTTAATTCAGACGAGCAGTTGCCATCCCAATATGTAAACAACTACAATCCATAGAAAAATGCCTGTGACCCAGTGGAAAAAGATAAATGGACAAAGATAGGAGCAAGTCCTTTATGGAGGAAGCAATGTAAATAGCTACCAACCCTTCAGGTACACGCTTGGAAATCATGGAAATGAGTACTTACCTCCTTTCTGGTATCACATGTAAGCTCGGACAGTTATCATGCCTGGAGAAGAACGACTTCTTCACATACTTCTGAGGAGAAGGAAGGTTCCACATTCACAGTCTTTCTAATGGACATTTGGCAATATCTGTAAAATTGAACATGCTTATATCTCATGGGCCAGCAAGTGCAGTGGTTTTGTTTGTTTGTTTGTGGGACTTCACTTGTCCAGACTGGCCATGATCACTGTCAAGTGATCCTTTCCAAGTAGTAAGGCCTATAGGCATGTGCCACCACAGTGAGCTTACAGGTGAATCCCTTGAATAAACTTAGAGCAATTGTTGCATATGGGCCTTCTAGTCTAGAATGATTACTATTCAAGTCTTTATAGTAACGAGAGACTAGAAATAACTTAAAAGTTAATCTGTACACAAATGAGGAATGACAACATAGTGTATGTTTGTGATAGAACTTTAAAAGGTGACAATGTACAAAATTCAAAAAGCTCTATGGATTAATATATGTGCCTCTCTACAAGTGTCTCTATCTAGTTGGCTGTACATTTATATGAAAGAATTAAAAAAGAGACTATCAAGAAAGCTACTTTCCAGCTTTATGTTAGTAATGTGGAAAGACTGATACATGGGGTTGGGATTTAGTCATTTATAATGAGTTCAAAATTTAGACACGAGGGGTTTTTTTGTGTGTATTTTATTTGTACTTTAATCCTAGCTAAGAAAATTTAAGTAGAGTTCCATGTAAAGTACAGTTGAAAAGTAGGAGAGATGTAGTTTTTAATTTCCTCTTGATAATAATGCATTAAGACAAGTAACAAATGACTTTTTTACTCTTTGATTTCAGTGATGCCAACTGGTGGAAAGGGGAAAGTCACAGAGGAACAGGGCTCTTCCCTGCAAATTTTGTGACAACTAACTTAAACATAGAGTCTGAGGCAGGTATGTTTTAAAAATACCCAAGAAGCCTAAATCTATTAAAGTTCTTTTCTCTTGAATTTTAGTATTGACATAGAGTAGATTGGTATTTAACTTCGGTTTTGAATCATGTATTTATAGGCACTGCAGTTTAAACTTTTTCAATTATATTAAGGAGTTAATTTCTCTCTTGTCAGTCCAAGAAACTCTTGCCTTTTATTTAAAATCATTTGAGTGTTAATTTGTATAGTGACCATGTATATAAAATAAGCATTTAAATCCACTTAATTATATAGTGTGGGAAGCGCTTTGTATCTGCTTTGTACAGAAAATGTTTTTGCTCATCTCTTAAGCCATAGTTCAGAAGGTAGGAGCCACACAGCCCTAATCAGCAAGTGCCAAGTATGATGGCAGGCTTGGGAGTACTTTTAAGCTTTAGAGTTTACCCTACCTTGATTTGGTCCTAGGGAACTTGAGACAGGAACAAAATAATGTAAACAAGACACCAAAATTCCTATTCTTCTACATCTTTATTCACCCCAGTGATAACACTCAGGTTTCAGGGAAATGGGTACAGTGACAGTACCTGTTAATGCTGCTCACTTTTCCCACTAGAATGTAAGTTCTGTGAGCAGAGTTTATTCACCGATATGTATGTAAGTACCTAGAAGGATGTGTGGTGCTCTCTTAAGTGCTCAGGTATGTGGCCTGAACGAATGACTATATGTGATGCATGATTATGAACTGGGATGACTAAGAGCTTCCTTTTTGCCCTGTGGGTGATCATAGGCCACTTAGAAATTAATGATAAATTACCAAAGTAAGTGTTGAAGAACTTAAAGCTTACATTGTTTCCATAGCAACTGTGGACAAATTGAATGTAACTGATGATGACGTGGAGGAAATTAAGAAATCCGAGCCTGAGCCTGTTTATATAGATGAGGTATAGTTTTTTTTTGTTGTTGTTGTTTGTTTAAGAAATTATCAAGACCTTTTAAATGTGTTATCTTTGAGAATGCCTGGAAAGAGTAATTTTCTAGTCAGTAAAACTAACACTCAACCTTTTCCTGTCTCCTGTTACTTTTTTAGAGTAAAATGGACAGAGCCCTGCAGGTACTCCAGAGTATAGATCCAACAGACTCAGAACCAGACTCCCAAGACCTCTTGGATTTAGAAGGTATTTAGTTTAGAGATTACCTTAACCTTACTTAACATTAGCTGTTTATAATATCTCCAGGTTTTTTTCTGCCTTCTTTTTGCTTTTTGAAATTTGAAATTCTGAGATAGAACAGACTAATAGAGTAAAATGATGGAAGTGTCACTTGAAGGCATTCTCAAACTGCCATATGCTTTTCAAAAGGGAGTCCTTGTATTTCTGTAAGATCACTGGTGAAATTGACTAAAGAAAATTTCAGTCTACAATAGAAGTGAGGCTAGAGAGATGGCTTAGCAGTTAAGAGCCCTGGCTGCTCTTCCAGTGGACTTTGGTTGGGTACCCAGCAGCCTCAGAGTGGTTAACAACCATCCATAACTCCAGTTCCAGGGGATCTGACACATTCATCTGACCTCCATGGGCATTGCACGACATAGATGCACTTATATGCAGGCAAAACATTCAAAAACATAAAAATTAAATAAATAAAAAAAATTAAAGGTAGAATTAGAAATAACACCATATTAAATTAATTGGATCAGAATGTTAAAGTTTTGCTCTTATTTAATTCTCTTGTACCCTGACTTTAAAGGTTCATGTTATACATGTTTCATGTTGACTTAGTATTGTAATGTTTGAGCATTTTAGTATGTCCTTTAATCTCTTAAGAAATATAAAACAAAAAGCAAATATTTTTGTGCTTTTTAAGAATCTTGGGGTGGGGGTACCTGGAGAGATGGCTCAGTGGTTAAGAGCACTGGCTGCTCTTACAGAAGACCTGGATTTGAATCCCAGCACCTCTGTGGTGACTAACAGCTGTCAATAGCTGCAGTTCCAGGGGATCTGACACCCTCTTCTGACCTCTGTGGGCATTGCATGACACAGGTACACTTATATACATGCAGGCAGTACACTCATATACATAAAATAAAAATAAGTAAATATAAATAAAAAGTTTTGTTTTTTTTTTTTAAGAATCCTTCCTGGGTTTAGGCCAAAACCAAACAAAAGAATCTTTCAGGGAACTGGGCATAGTGGATTATGTTTATAATTCCAGCAGAGTGGAAGCTGAGACAGGAGGATTGTCATGAGTTCAAGGCCAGACTAGGCTTTGAGTGAAAGATAATGGTAAATAGATAAGATGATAGATAAATCCTATCTTTTTATAGAAGAAAACCTACTTATGAATGTAGACCAGTTTTCTTATTATATCTGTGTTTTTATATTTGGAAATGTGTAAAATGTATGTTTTTTTGTTTGTTTGTTTTTAAATCTTTTTGGGATAAGGATTTCCTTGTATCCTTAGCTGGCCTGGAACTGGCTATGTAGACCAGGCTGGTTTCAGTCTCACATAGATCTGCCTCTGCCTATTGAATGCTGGGATTAAAGATAGGTGTCTGGCTAAAATGTATACATTTTTTAAAATTGCATTATTTTGTGTGTGATGTGTGTGTGTGACCATGCATGCCCTGGTGCACATGTGGCGGTCAAAGGACAACTTTGTGGGGTTAGTTCTTTCCTAGTACCTTAACATGGGGCCTTGGGATTCAACTCAGGTTCCTAGGCCTACACAGCAAGCCCCTTTACCTATTGAGCCATCTTACCAGTCTTACATTTTTAAAAGTGCAGTGACAATGTTCTATTTAATGTGCCCATGTTCACATATTTTATGCACCATTGATCTGGGTTGCTTTACCTAGTTTTTAGTTCTTTAGATTCTTTTCAGACTTTGGAGTGACTCTAAATGTCAGTGCCTATAAACTTAGTTAATAACTCCAGGATCATGATGAGATTATTTTATTTTTGATCTTGCCTTTGGTCATATGATAGAAGTATATAGTAGTAAAGTTGCTAAATAGTATTTAAAAATAAATATTTTATAGTTTCCTCTCTAGCGTAACCTTAATTTTTTGTGGATTTTTTTATGGTAGTGCATATTGGTATTCTGATTAAAGATGATTGAAATTGAATTAAACTGCATTAGCTTTCTATATTTGTAATTATTTTTGTGTTTTTAGATATCTGCCAACAGATGAGTCCAATGATAGATGAAAAACTTGAAGAGATTGATAGGTGAGATTTTTCGTGCAAGGAAAAATGTATAATTTTCATATGTTTTCTTGTATTGGGCATGCTTATAACTGGTGAAAGTGTTTGTGGAACTCTATTATCTATTAGGATTATTTAGTTTCCTAGACTGTAAATTGTAGGGTGAGTTGAATTGTAGGGTGGTGCTTTTTATATTGGAAACAATCTCATATTTTCTAATGATGGTAGTATGGTATGCACAGAATCATGGACTCTTAATATTTTATCACCCTACTCACTTTGTTATTTTGGCTGGAATTGAATAGTGAAGAATAAATTGAGAGCCAGGCATGTTGGCACACACCTTGTTTCAACACTTGAGAGACAGAGGTAAGAAGATGTCTCTGAGATTGAGGCCAGCCTGGTCTACATAGTGAGTTCCTGTCTCAAAACAAAACAAAAATAAGTGAATAGAGGACAAATGAGAAAAGGAACTTAGGCAAGCATTGATTTGCTATACAATGAATAGTGCTGTTTGTGAATATCAGAAGTGAAATTGCCTTAATTTGAGAAGCTAAATCCACTGCAACAAACTTTTCCATGTTATTCTCCTGTCCCTTTATTTCCTTGCCCCCTCAGTTTTACTGTTCTTTAGGTCGCAGCAGCACTGGAGGATAGGCTGTCAGAGTTTCAAGGCTTTGACTGGGTTTAGTGCCTTCTCTCATTCCACAGAACATTCTTTTGAGCTTAGAAGGAGAAGCCATGATGAATGAAATACAAGGGAAAGGACTTGCTAGTCCGTCATCCTCCCTTTCTGATCCCTAGTGATTGAACTATTGTACAAACAGCACAAGAAGGAAGGGATTAGGGAAGGCCTAAGTATTAATGCAAAGCAGGAAATGCTCCACCAGAGAAGTGCCTTAGCAGTAAGACTTTCTGATCACAAAAAATTGTGCATTGCTCCACAAAAGATTTTTCAGAAATATTTCGTGTTTTCTACAAAAATGAAAAATAAGTCCCTAAGACAGAGAAAGAGTAGTGGTAGATTTGTTATACTTTGGAGAAAGCACTAAATATATACTTAACACATCTGCTTTGTTTCAGTGCAAGACTGTTAATGATTAGTGAGTACTCAAAATGGAAAAGATTGAAAAGAAAAATGATCAGGTGTGGCTAGGAGTATAATTATAAATTTTCTTGAACCTAAAAATATTCTTTAATATATTCATTTTAAGTCTACACTAAAAGCATAGGGAGATATACAAAGATTTAACAGTTGTGGTATTGAGCACAGTATTATTTACGACCACAAAAATGAAAGTAACTAAAATGTCTTAAAAAGTGTGATGTTGGTTTTTTAAAAATTGGACACGCATTATTCTGCAATGGAAATTGTCACTCATATCTGTTGATATGGAATGATGTCATAATATGTATTTAAAAAACTGGAAGATGTGACAGTATAATCTTACTCTGTTAAATAAAAAGAGTATCACTAAAGGAAACATCTAAAAGAATTAAAACTCAAAGTGCCCATTTCTGATATTAGTAAATTCTTGAATGAGAGGTCTACTGTTAACCAATTCCCTAATCAGTTTCAGTTTGAAACACCACTAACTGGTGTTTCCTGTGTCATTGCCATTATTTACAGAGGCAGCTCTTGTGCTGGAAAATGCTTAATTTTCTTCATTATCAGATCACTGAATACTCTTGTCAAGTATTCAGAGATGAATATAATGCCATTTTTTTCCTTGAATTGGTCATCAACAGTTTGTTATTCCAACTAAAAAGCACCTCTGTTACTAGAAAATTAAATTATACATTTTACTTTATCTGTCATTGTACAAGTGAAATTTAATAGCATTTATCAGACTAGAAAATTATATTCATTGTCTAGTCCAGTGTTCTAGACTTTCATAGTCTGATTCCTACTGCCCATCCAGAATTCTTTTTTGCCATTCAGCTACATTTTTCATTTTCCTCTGTGTATGCTGGTTGTCCCTTTTACCTGCTGTTGTAACATCCTACTTACCTGACATAGTTTTCATTTGCCACTTAGCCTGTCCTTCCTCAGGGCCTGATTAAGCCTCGGCTTCATCTTTTCAGTCCTCTGCAGCACTTAACCTCCTCTGAATTTCTCTGTTTTCTGCCCATTTCATATAGTTTTGTACTCAGTTACATCTTATATCATTTACTATTTTTCCTGATATTCATCTTGTCTTTCTAGAGAAAGAGAACCACATTTCCTTCTTCTTTTTAGTGTAGTTTTATGCACAGTCAGTAAAAGTTTACTGTCTGTGGGGTTGTTGTAGATTTTTAAAGCTGACCTCATATACAGTGATCATGACTTTCTACCATGGTCTCTGCTGTTTCACCAGCATGTAGGGTAACGTGGACCAAATTCTTAGTAATTACTAGTTCTTAGTCATGCATTTGTTAGTGTTACTTAATTTCTGTAGCTTTGGGTGGTTTGCATCAAATATTTCTGAAGATAGAGTTTGACCTGCTTACAGTCATTGAAATAAAGAAAGCAGCACCTTGTTTGTTTAGATAACAGATTCTAATAGCAGGGAGGTGATCAAATTAAAAAATAGACTCAGTCTGGACTGTTTACTTCGTGGCTCTGTGTCTGTCTGCTTGTTTTTCCTTTTCATCTCTTTGTTTATATAGAAAAAACTACATTCAATAAATAGGCTTGTAGATGCTTTAGGCCAGATAAAAAGTAGTTGTTTTATCTGTATGAAGTCAGTTATAAACATAGTTATTACTTCTGGGGGAATAGGCAAAACTGTTCAGAATCAGAAAGATTTTCTATGCTTGGGCAAATGTGGAAATGCTCATTTGGATTTTTTGTTACAGAATAAGGTGTCTGGTTTTATTTCCTTCCCAAAACCAGTTAATAAAGAAGAGTGGAGACTAGCTTGTAAATATATTACTTTTACTTGTGTTTTCAAGGATAGTTATTTAAATTTTTTTAGTTGTGGTTTTCATAGATATAAGCAAATAAAAATGTGAGTTTTTTTTTATAGTATGCATTTATTTAAGTCGCATTATATTTCACAGAAGCTCTGAGACTTACCCAAATATTTTCTTTTAGTGAAACTTATATAAATTAAGGCTTGGACTTTTTTTCTTGATAGTTGATTTTTTAACAGAAACCTGTAACATATTAAACTAAATTCTAGTGCCAAAGTTATGAATTGATTGCAGTTTATGAGGTATGGAACTGATCCTTCCATAATTTTATGGAATCATAGCAGCTTAGTTATTATAAGAATTCAATAATTTTTCCTCTCAATTTCTCTTTGACACTACTCTTTCATTGAATATTGAAAGAACCTCTTGAAATATGAATAGAAATGCACTAAACCTAAACAATAATTTACATTTCTAAATACGTGCTTAAAAACTTAGAAGAGTATGAAAATGCTTTTCTTCTATATCAGGAAGCATTCAGAATTGTCTGAGTTGAATGTAAAAGTCTTGGAAGCTCTGGAACTATATAACAAATTGGTGAATGAAGCACCAGTATACTCAGTCTATTCAAAACTCCATCCTCCAGCACATTACCCATCTACATCAGCTGGGGTTCCAATGCAGGTGAGCATGTTTTTTGAGAAAAATATTCAAAATTTTAAAAAAATTTAATGTTTATGAGCATAATATTAAAATTCTGTGGCCCTTGAATTATAAATTACAAAACTTACTGTGTTAGCTTTCGTACACTGACAAAACACTAGAAAGAAATCAACTGAAAGGAGGAAAGATTGACTTGGGCTCATGATTTCTGGTGTCTCATTGTTGATCAGCTGGCTCCATTGTCATGGGCTTGAAAAGCATGGGACAGGGCACAGCTGCTCCATCCTCACTGTGGCTGGGAAGCAGAGATGGAGGTATGGGGACCAGATAAACCCTTCCAAAGGCAGTTTCCCCAGTGACCTGTTCTTTGAACAAGGCCTTACCTCCTTATAGCCCATTTAGCTGACTCTCTAACGGAGTGATCCATTGATGAGACAAGCACCGTAATGATCATGACTTACCAAGTGTACCACCAGCTAGGAGCCAGACCTTCCAGCACACAAGCCTAAAGTCATATCCAGACCTTAACACTTAACTTGGATAGTTTCAAGAAATATTGTCTAAACAATGTTCACTATAAAAGGTTGATAATGATATTTCACAAATATATTTTAGTTCATTTTTAACATAATGAAAAGACCATTAAATATATTAGGGGAGTTTAATTCTTTGTATGCCTTTGTAAGTATGAAGTATAAATTTTTTATGTAGATATGAATGCTTTTTGCAAGCATAAAGTACAAATCCTTAGATGTGGGGCTCTGGTGTATGAATCCTCTGGATGCTTCTCAACAGGATTGACTGTTACTTTAAAATCTGTTTCAGGATTTCTTTGACTTATGTAATTATTTCAAAGGCTTAGTTAGTGAACTTTTGTTTTTAGAGCATGCTTTGTACTTTCTATGCATGACTTAAAACCACAGGTAGTGAAGATGCAGCGGAGGCTATGAGGGAGACGCCAAAGCCATTCATTGACAGCATCTTCCCCGGGTTCTCCACCTTTTCCTGCCTGCCGCTGACTTGTGAATACTTCATTTTTTTCAGTATTTCACATTCTGAAGTATTTTTCAAATTTTAGCCAACTAAATTAAAAATGAACATGGATGAGCAAAATTCATGTTAATTTATGAAAACTGACATGTAATGGAGTGTGTGAAGGAGACACCAAGGAGAAAAGGTAGATGTGGGTGCTTAAATAGATGACTTGACACAGTGTAATTGCTAAGTTTAAAAAAAAAAAATGGTTACTGTGGTAACTGTCACATCAGACAAGATGCATTTATCAAATATGCTATGAACTTTTTGAAAATTACGTATGAGCTCAGAAAGGATTTCTGGGTACAGAAAGACTGCTGTGGTTTTTTCAAGACTTCGTCTATTTTCAAAGAATTGTTTGCTGCTACTGTGAAATTAGAAATATGTGCACCACTGCATGACAGAGCTGTTATGTTTGCTTCATTGTGTCTGTAAAAGGTTGTCATCCCTGTGCCATTTGTGTCCATGTGTGTGTGTGTGTGTGTGTGTGTTTAGTTGCATTCTGTATACAGCTAGGTTTTTTAAGGCTAACTTTATCAGTTTGCTTTTTCACATAACCTCTTAATTCACACACGAAAGCATTTGAAATATTCAAAAGTTCTTGTTCTGTTTTGGAATACGGATCTACTAGAAGCAGGTGGGGAGTGGCACCATGCGGTATGTCTGTGAAGGCCACTCGGCACAGACTGCGAGAGAGGTCTGTTCCCAAGTCTCAGCCTCATTTGTAGGCTGTTACTGCTTTTAATGTTAGTTTTGGTGTTCCTACTATTCTAAATTTTAGTGTCATCTTTGTTTTAAACAAAACTGGAACTGTGATTGCTCAATGCATGTATATTTATTAGACACATGCATTGTTTTTGAATGATATTGTAAAGTGTGCAGATAGACTGTGTCTTTAAGGAACTGTTACCATAAAATTAAGTAGCTACACATAAGAGTCCGGTGACTTTTTGCTATTTCCTGTGGGTGCATTTTCTCTTCTACTCACAATTCTTTCCTTCCATTCTATTAAAGGCAAGAGATACAGTACACATGACTAGAGAGGGTTTGGCATCCTGATACCATTTCTTTTTCAACCTTGTTTCCAGTCAAAGGAGTTGGATGAGTTATCCTGGGATGAAGATGAGGATGGTTGTCATTCTCATAGTGACCTGAAGTAATCATGGTCCCTTCAAGAGAGGTTCTGTGACTTTATAGCCAGATGTGTATATTACTGAGTAACAAGCAGTCTTGAAGGATTCTAACCCTATACTTAAAAATACAATACCCCCTTTTTTCTTCCAACCTCCTGAAAATCAGGAGAACAGTTGAACAAATGGTAAATGTACATAGGCTTGACACTGAGTAAGAAGCTCTCTACATTTTGTTCTATGGTGGAAAGACTGGTACTATCAGATTGTTCCCAAAAGAACTAAACGTTTTCTTTCCAGTAATTCTTGAAGTTCTAGGTGTTAGGTAGTTGATCAAGAGAGCAAAGACTGAAACTTTTTCTCTTTGGTTAATAGACATATCCAGTTCAGACACATGGTGGAAACTACTTGGGGCAAAGTATTCACCAAGTATCTGTTGCCCAGAGCTATAGCCTAGGACCAGATCCTATGGGTTCATTGAGATCTCTGCCTCCAAATGTGAATTCCTCAGTCACAGCACATGTTGTCCAAACTCCATATTTAAGGTAAGTTTTGGAGAGTTAATTTTTCTTAGTCTTTGGAGTAAGACATATGAATTCTTCTTTCAAGATTATTTCCAACTTTACCTTAAGGTGAAGTTACTGAAGGGCCCTTCCTAATCTCAGTAAGTAGAATGGTACTGTCCTTAGTTCAGCTAGCCATGCCTTGATAATTGCCAACACTGAAGCCTAGAGTTTAGGGCCCTAGAAAGCTAGTGCTCCTTCACGGGGGCTAATACTGTGGTGTAGCACTGTCCTGTGGTCAGCCTAATGAAGTAATCCTAGACAGACTTATCTTCATGTACTCCTGAATGTTAGAAAGCTATTATTTCACCTGTAAATGGGATTATGTTTGAGTAGTGGACTTTGTTAATTTTTATATGTAAACATGTTTTTATACGTAATCACGTTTTTAATGTTTCTCTTTGGAGAAGAGAACATATGGAAAGCATATGTTCAGTATTACATGTGTAGTTGCTGTCTAAGGGTCCTCTCTGCTCTTAAAGTCCACGTGGAGAAGTTTTAGCTATTCCCTGAAAGTAAATAATCCTATATCTGTAGGTTAAATTAAAATACAGTTTTGTTCCAGTATGAGAAAAAGATAAAATAGTTGGTGTCATTTAGAATAAATGACTGTGTGCCGTAGTAATAACAAGAGAAAAGTCCTACAATTTAGTGTGATTTCTTTCCCACTTAGTTTGTGGGTATGTGAGTGTGTGTGCAGGTGTCCAGGTGCTTGCCATGTGGAAGTGGAAGCCAGATTGACAATAGGATATCTTCTTCAAGTACTTTTGAACCTTATTTTTTGAGATATGGTTTCTCACTAGATCTTGAGCTGTCTGTTTTGCCTACACTGGCTTCCCAGCGTCTGCCTGCTTCCTTGTAGTGGGGTTACAGGAGAACAATGTCTGGCCCAGCTTTCACATAGATGCTGAGGGTCCAAACTCCTTAGTAAATATAAAAGTTACAGTAACAGTATTTGATAGCTACTTTAAAAGCTTATAAAGGGACTGAGGAAATAGCTCAGCAGTTAGAGCCCTGACTGCTCTTACAGAGGACCTGGGTTCTGTTCTTAGCACCCACATGGCAGCTAACAACTCCATAACTCTAGTTCATGGGATTCAACTCCCTCTTCTGGCCTCCACAGGCATTACACACATGTGGTGCCAGTTATATACATTCTGGCAAAAACTCATACACATAAAAATAAGTACGTTTTTTTAACATTTAAAAAGATGTGTCTGGATATGATGGTGTTCCCCTATAATCGCAGCAGCAGAGGCAGGCGGTTCTCTGAAATCGAGGCCAGTCTGGTCTACATAGCAAATTCTAGGCAAGCTGGTGCTATAGGGACACCCTGTCTCAGAAAAACAACAATAAAAAGAAGATGGAAAGGAATGTTTGTCATGATGAATGATTTATTGTCATAACCTAGCAAAGTCAATGTGACTTTCTTCTTAAATTTCATTTTCAGCACTGGACAAGACCCTGTTTCCAATCCTTCTTACATGAACCAGAACTCTAATCTTCAGTCCGCTGCCGGTACAGCTTCTTACACACAGCCAGTGGGGATGTCAGCGGATATGGTGTCTTACCAGAATACCACCTCCAGTTTGCCCCAGCTGGCTGGCTTTCCAGTGGCAGTTCCAGCCTCTTCAGCTGCACAGCCACAAGCAAATTACCATCAGCAGCCTCTCCTTTAGACAGCCCAAGAATTTGCTTGAAAATTTTCATAAGTGTATCACTCAACCCATGTGATTTTAATCTGAAAACATTGAAAGTTCTTCTCAATTTAAAAGAACTGTGAATAAATAAAGCACAAAGACCCACCTGCTCTGAAGGCCATAAAAGCTTTTCAGTCCAGCTTGTTTGAAGTTCATCTTTTGATCAGAGGCAGCTTAATGATGCTTCCACTTAGCTTTGTTCTGCTTTCAAATCTTTACATAAATCTGGGTGCTCAGCTCTCTATAACACTACATGATGTGAAATAGCAGTGTAGTTTTTTTTCTTTAGAAAATCCATTGTTTTCCCCTAAGATACGGTTTTTAGGCTCACTGAATTTGTCTGCATTTTATTTTTAAATTTCCCACACACTATTATTCTAAAAGGCGAACATCTTTTTCTGTAAGCATTTAGCTTGCCAGCATATTTCCTTTTGGCTCCTTAAATTACAGTTGTGTTTGCAGTATTGTCAGTTTTGCTTTCAGTGTTATGTTGAGTAATAATTAGCATATAATTGTCTGCAGAAGCAAGAGCAATTTGGAAGGAACAAAAATGTTTTCTGTTATTAACAGTGAAAACCATGTAAATGCAGATGTGTGACAAAGCAGTTAGCCAGTCCTTCAGCAGCAGCACTAACTGTAGGCTATAGAATGCCCACAGAATGTTTGCCTTCCCTGAGGAAAGACATTTCCTCTTGTACAAGTGTGCCCAATATTTAGAATTGCCACTGTTGACCTTTTCAAGTGACTTCGGCCGTTGTGTGCTGAAGGCACATCCATTGGCTTTCCTTCTTACATGTGTGCAGAGCACTACATTTTCTTCTTGGGGATTATCAGTGCATTGAGCCAGGAGACATTCCTCAGAATCCAATGGATAGAAACCCTCAGGGGTAAGAAGTATGTTGTGGGTGTGTTACTTTCTTAAAGAAGTGGTTGAAATATCACTGGTAAGCTGCCATTGGAGGAGCCAAGTTACGGAAAAATTGTGGGTTCCTTCAGAAGTAATTCTGAGCTTCTACAGTAACAACAGGCCATGATTTGAAAGAAGAGAGTGCACTGACAGGAAAGTGGCCAGGCGCCCCTGAAGCTCATGTTTCAAATTAGTTTCTAGTACAAGATGCCACATATGGTGGGAGTTGGTAGTAAACCAGTAGGGCTTTTCTCTTACAATTTTGCACACTACTTTATTATCTACCAACTTTTTACATAATTTGAAAATAGAAAGTACAGATGCATATGCTTACAGGTACATGATATTTAGTCTGGGAAAATTAAGCATTCTTTTTAAAAGTTAAAAATTTTGCATGAATCCAAGATTTCTATTTTTTTTTTAAACATATAACCTTTCTACTAAAAGTCTATTTGAAGACAGTTTGGAAATATTTTCATTTATCTATTTACAGATGTTCCTTTTTCCAAGAAATGCTATTTTAGAGCATGCCACTGTCTACAGTAGTGAGCATGTGAAGAGCGAACCGTGTTTGCAGATACAAGAGACTGAAAAGAGCGTTGCAACCTTCTCTGCCTCATTCTGGTTTTGTCCAGTGTTTTCCCGTCAGGTGAATTCACTTAGATACTCACAAAAATACTTCACATGCACCTTACCTTTTTGGAAACAACTCTCTGTTCTTTAAAAAATTAAGTAAATAAGTAAATAAACAAAAATCTAAAGCTGCTCTTGATAATGATGTTTGCATATGTGGAAAAATCTTACCTTTTTCTTCTAAACTGTATTTAATAAATATATTTTAATGTTTGTATAGTTCATGTTTAATTCTCATTTGAAGTATAAAAGATTAATTCATTTGAAATCTTTGGTCAGTACAAATACTGCACACCCACTAAATGGACATCAGCCAGTAAAGTTCGGTTAAAGGAGTTCTGGAATAATAAATCATATGACATGTATAACTAGTGTACATTGGTCTCTGTAGAAGTTTATACATGCAGAAGTTTCTTCCTCTTAAAAATAATTTTCTTTTTCCATAGAGAAATCTTTGTTGTAGGGTATGGATGGTGTTAAGTATAGAATGGTATTAAGTCTGTATTGATCTGGTTTTAGTATTAATAAGAAATGTAAAGATATATTTTTTTCTTCCCATGATCTTGGGGACTGTATTTATTTTAAGATGTTTTATAAGTTATTTATTTTCTGCCAGGTGAATAGTCTACCTTCAGATTTATACATTAGATTCATACTTTTCTAACAAAAATTTTAAAATCCACCTGATTTTTTTCATGTGAAATCTTTATATGAAAAAACCCTTAAGTAGAATTAATTTTATTGATATAGAACAATACTCTTGGACGTTAAAGTGGGATATGTTCATATAATTTGAAAAATGTATAGCCAACCAGTATTGTCTTTTTATTTGGTATTTTATTTACAAAATTACCTATACATTAATTATCTTCATCACTTGGGATTTGAAGATGTACATTTCTATTATGCTATTTCAAGTAGTTGATATTTGACTAACATTTTTACTGTACATGGAAGATGATAATAAAGTTTCATCCATATTTTGAAAATACACTGTAAATGCTTTAAAACTGTGTCTGATTTAAGGCTATGACTCAGTGACAGGGAGTGAGCACTTTGTACATGGAAGGCTCTGGATTTGACCCCCAACATTGCAAACAGGGAAAAAAAAGATGACCTTAGGGACCCTTTTTGAAAGCTCTTCTTGGTGAAAAAACAAATCTTAATGGTCCTGAGTTCTTGGAGAAGATCTGTTGAATTGCCATCATGATGTGACACTGCTGTTATTTCTAAAACCAATAAATTGTAAGTAACAAAACCCCGGCTTAATGATTCTACTAAAGGTAGTTTTTTTATTTACTTTGATTTTATTTTATAGATAAAAGGGAGGACTCTGTTTGGTTACTTCGTTTTCTCTTAACGAATAAACTTTGTTTTATTTAATTGTCCCTACCTAGAGGGGAAAGATGAGTGTCCCTTTCACCCTCAAATTTATGTCAACTTAGAATGTCATGATGTTGACCTTACTTGAAAGCAGAAGTCTTTAGAGAAAAGATTAGTAAGGATCTTGAGTAGACCTGGATTTAGGATGGGCTCTAAATCTCCTGATGGTATTTTTATTAGCAGAGGATGGAAAGACAAGACCCAGTGAACTGGCCACAGTGAATGTGGACATGGAAGTAATGCTGCCACATGGAAGCCTAGGACAAGGAGCGGGAACAGGGAAGAGCTCTCCGGGGCCGTCACGGGGAGCGCGACCTGTGAGCGCCTCAGCTGCAGACTTCTAGCTGCCAGAACCAGGAGAAAATAAATACCTGCTTTTTAAATTAAGCCTCCAAGGTTTTGGCATTTAGGTCCACAGTCCTGCTATACTTCATGGTTTCATTACTGAAATCGTATGACTGGTGAAGCTAAGACCCCTGTTAATCTCATAATCCCATTTTAATGATTTTTATTCCCACGTCTGTATTTCAGTGCTTGATTTCTTTATTTTAGTGATCTTCACATGTAACAAGGGCACCACCGTTTTTGCAGTTACTATCCATGCCTCTGCCCATCCCGAATGGTGGGTACTTAGAGATGGGGTCAATGCTCAAAGGCAAACAGGATCACAGCTAGGCAGATGCCGTGAAGGCTATTGAACAATGGAGATCTGCTTCTCTTTATTATTTTTGAAAAAAGAATTATTTTTTATATTATGTGTATGAGTGCATTGCCTGCATGTTGGTAGGTGCAGCCTCTGTTATACAGTGTTGGCAGAGGTCAGAAGAGGGCATGGGATCCCCAGGAACTGGAGTTTCAGATGGCTGTTAGCTGCCATGTGGGTCCGAGAATTGAATTGAACCCGGGTATTCTGCAGGAGCAGCCAGTGCTCTTAACCACTGAACCATCTCTGCATCCCTTGGTTCTTTTATTTTAACCATTTAGTATCTTAATGGGGAAAATGAAAGTTTTTCAATGCCTTTAAAGCAAGAAATTCTCTACTCATGACATTTTGGTCTAGGAGCCAGCTATATGTTTTTGTTTGTTTTTCTAACTGAAGTAATATTGACATAAGCATTTCCTAGCACACAATTCTGATGGTGTTTAGAATGTACATTCACGGTGTTGTACAATCATCTCTAGTTTGAAAATCAGATTTTTTTGTGTTTGGCATCTTTCGTTTAGTGATTTTGCCCTAGCATAATATTTTCTTGGTGGTGGTACCTAGAATCAAACCTAGGACCTTGTGCATGTTAAGCAAGTGCTTTATACTGAGCTGCATCCCCTGCTGAAGCATAGTTCACCTTTTCCTACTCCTAACAGTTTGACTTTGTAGTTCAGGCTGGTGTCGCAGTCAGGATCCTCTTTTAGCCTTCTGAGTGCTGGGATTAAACCAGGCTCTGAGAAGACCAGAAGTGCATGGCAACGGATAGGCTCTCTGAGACTCACACAGGATAGTTGAACACTGAGGAGGTAGGAACTCAAGTGTACCAAGTACTGTTTTCCAAAGGAAGTCGCAGGTGACATAAAGTTGAGGTTCCTTTGGTTGTGAGCCAACATGTTCTGCATTGAAGTCCCTGCACAGCCTGTTTTCTCCATTCAACAAAGTTGCTCAGGGGGAAAAAACTTCCAGCATGAGGTCAGGCCAGTGTTGTACTGTGAATAAAGGACAAGCACATCCTTGCTGCTATTCTGCTCCCATATGCCAGGCTAACCCATACTCCAAAATTCCTCATGCCAGTCTGCCTCACTTGTTTGGCCCTCATTGTATTTTTCCCTCACTGGAATGCTTTTGACCATCTTATTAAAGCATTCTTTGAAGGATCAGCTCAGCTTTCACTGGCCCCCAAACTGTGTGTTTCTGAAGTGTTTTCTATGTTAGAGTGGTTGTCACTGCACTAATGTGTTTAGTATAGTTCAGTCTTTTTAGTATGCACTTCCAATCAATCATCTTAAGTTCTACATAGAGGTCAGTAGACAAACCGATGGTACTTGCCTTCCCAGACTTCTTTGCAGCTAGAGATGGCCACATGCAAGATTTTGGCCAATGAGATTTTAGGTCAGGTCTTGGGAAGGACTTCTTAGGAGGAAGGAAAAAAGATTAAGTAGAAAAGCTTTGGTTTTGGAAACAGATTCAGTGTCAAGAGATTAAGAATATTGATGTAAAGGCTAAAGCTGTGATAGCTTAGAAAAATACCTGGTTCCTTGATAAGATCTTCTAGAGGCTGTATCAGTACCAGACTATCACTTGGATTTTATGTGTGAGTGAAAAATTTAAAAATAAAATTTAAGCCAATTTATCAGGCTCACTGTTGGGTAGAGTTTTTATTATACTTGAAGTACTTGTCCTGAGTAGATCTGTTAAGTGCTTCAGAACTCAGAGCCATGTGTTACTAATGCACCCCCAAGGCCAGTGGAGGCACATGAACTGACTGGAGTAAGTGTGGAAATGACGGAGCCGAGAGTCGCATGCCACTTCTGGGGCCTGGCTGCTGGTTCTAGTTTGCTTTGACCTTCTTTTAATCTGTGCAATTGCTTACCGGTGTCCTGTTGATTTTTTTAAATTGAATTTCACTTATTTATGGGGCTGGAGAGATGGTTCTGCAGTTAAGAGCACTGGCTGCTTTTGCAAAGGACCCAGGGTTCAGTTTCTGGCTACATGGTGGCTAACAACCATCAGTAGCTCCAGTTTCAGGGGATCTGATGCCCTCTTCTGACCCCCATGGAGTGCATGGTGGTGAGGATCTGAACCTGCCATGGCACGTGTATGCACATCAGAAGACACTGCAGTCGATTCTCTCCTTTCACCATGTGAATTCAGGGCATTAAGCTCAGGTTTTCAGGCTTGGTGGTAAGTACCTTTACCTGCTGAGCCATCTCACCATCTCCCATCTTAACATTTCTGAATTTATTGTAAAATTTCATTTTATTTTGCTTAAAGCTATTTAATGTATGACATACCTCAAAACCCTAGTTAGCTTAGAAACGAGGGAACATGGCATTAAGTATCAAGAGACAAAAAAGAGCGGGGGCTTGCTGCGCAAGTCTGGTGACCTGCGTTCAAGCCTCAGATCCGAGATAAGGTGGAAGGATAGAACCATCTCCACAGTGTAGTCCTCTGACACACTGGGCCATGGCATGTGTGCCCCTTGCCCATCGTCTTGCACTCACAGTCACAATGTTTTTAATTTAAAAAAGACGAATGGGCTAGGATTCAGTTTAAAGGTCAAGAAGGCCAATGACTTGCTTTGAAAATACCTTACTGTCTTCACTGCTCATCAAACAATGCCTGTTCCTTCACTCTAAGCCCAGGGATTCAGCCTAGGCAGAAGAAACCACAGTGTACACTTCTTTCTGATGTGGCAGGAAAATGTTCGTCTCAGAATAGGAAAACTGGAATTTTTAACACTTGTAATTCACATAATTTGAAGCTTAGTTCGAAATTTCAGAGAAATGTTTCTTTAACTACTATAGAAATCATTTGCATAATTTATGATATGCACCCATAATGGTAGAATGATGATACAAGACGAAGATAATCAGACTTTATAATGGTCTAGTTTTAGCAAGTAATCCTTGATAAGGGAGTTATGTTGTTTGTGGATTTCACAGCTGAACAGAAGCTTAGCTGGCACCATGAATGAATGCCCAGTATCTCTGGTGACCATCCAGGACAGAGCCAGTATGTCTCTCCTCAACCTGCACTGGGAAACAGAGCATGAGCAGTAGAGCCACAGCCTGGACTGCAAGCCAGGCCACATGGTGTGGCTGCCAAAGATACCACAGCACACCTGTCACAAGAATACAGAGTAAAATGTTTAAGTAGCTGGTGGATAGGTATGGTGTCTTATATCTGTAATCCCAGCACTCGGGAGGCTGAAGCAGGTGATTGCCTTCAGTTTGAGGTCAACCTGAGCTACATAGTGAATTCTAGGCTATATGGTATGAGACCTTATTCCACACACCCCTCAAAAATGGCAAAACTCAGGACATTTCAGAACATTTATACAGCATCTGGTCATAAATGTAAACTTAAACACACAATATGTAATTGAGCTCATTCATTGCTATTGTGATTTCATGTGCTTCTAGTTTAGAAAAAACAAGATGATTTCCGAAGTTTCTTCCTGTATATTCTATGAAGTACCAACATGAATAAAGGAGCCGTTTATCTTTCATTCTACACAGATGATGCCTACTGTAGTGAGGTGGTGATTACAGGCTCTGAAGTCAGAACCCATGGTTATAAATCTGACTCTCATACCCAAGCTATCTGGCTTTGGGAAAGTGATTTCATTTCCGCATGCTTCAGTTTGCTAATTTGTGAAACAATACAAATAGCACCTACCTCATGGGCATGTTTAATATCAGTAAAAGCATTTAAAACAGTGTTTGGGACACAACAAAATGGTGTCTCTTTTCTCTCAAAAATACATGTCTTGTATTTTTAACATTTTAATTGAGTGTGTGGATTCTATACAATACGTCTTAGTCACACTTAGCCCCTCCTTCCGTGTCTGCGCCCCCTCTCCCACCCACAGAACTTCATGCATTTTGTCATATATGTAAAAGGCCTATCAAGTTTGTGTACCCAGATATCCCTTGGTGTGAGTTCATCCACTGGAGTCTATTCAGCCTGTCTAGAGTCACTCCCTTAAAGATCAACTCTCCCTCACCCAGCAGGGAGCAGCTGCCAGTAGATCCCTGCCAAAGTTGTGGCCTCCTGCCATTCCCCCAGTTGTCGGATTGAGCTTGCATGGGTCTTGTGCATACTGGAGCCATTGCTGTAAGTTCATACGGGCAAGGTCCCAGGAGCCTGTAAGACTCTTTCCTTATGGTCATGCACCTCCTCCCCTGGCCTTACAGTCTTCCCACCCCTCTTACACAGTGGTCTCTGATCCCTGGGTGGGGGAAATTTAATACAGGAGTTCTGTCCAGAAACCCACATTCTGCTTTCTCTTGTTCTCTGTACTTTGTGCCCTTTTGTGTTCTTGACCCTCTGCTGAATGAGGAAGCTTTGTCACTGAGAGCTGAGAGCTGCGTTAGCATTCTCTCTACCCTTTGTTCCGCTGTGCTCCAGGAGGCTTAGGTATAAAGATTCCATTTTAGATGTGTCACAGGATTGAGCATCTCTCCCACAGACACTTATTCTCTGTATGTGACCATTTGTGGAACTCTAAGTCTCCATCTGTTGCAATAGAAGCGTCTCTGATGATTGGTGACTGGTGTACTTGTCTGTCAATATTAGGACACATGTTTACCATATAGTAAGAAATTGCTTTTGTCTTGGCACCTGACAGACAGGGTTTTCTCTGAGATCTTGTGTATCTGGCTATGTTTTACAGTGCCACATGTGTTTCCTCCCATTGAATGGGCTTTAAGTCCAATTAGGTAGCCGTTGATTACCCCCCAAGGTGAAAGTGCCACTACTGTACCAATGTAGTGTGCTGAGCTCGTCACTGTTGTGGTTATTAGGCACAAGATGAAAGGTAAAGGGGTCTAGTTTCATTCTTCTACAGGTGGAGATCCAGTTTTACCAACACCATTTGTTGATGATGATATCTTTCCTCCAGTGTGTGTTCTTGGCACCTTTGTGAAATATCAGGTGGCTGGATTAAACTAGAATTAGTAGTTTGAAAATTATCCTACCAAAAGCAATCTATAAATTCAGTGCAATGTCAATCAAAATCTCCATGACATTCTTTACAGAATTAGAAAAAGAAAAAATCCTAAAATTCAAATGGAATCACAAAAGACCATGGATATCCAAAGCAATCCTGAACACAAAGAGCAATGCTGGGGTGGGTGGGGGGAATTACCATGCCAGATCTCAAACTATATTATAGAACTATAGTCATAAAACAGCATGGTACTGGCATGAAAGCAGACCCACAGGTTAATGCATATAACTGAAGACCAAACATGAGTACATGCAATTTCGGCCACCTGATATATGGTGATTATTCTTAAATGTTGTATTAGCTTCATTTCTTGTCATTAGGATAGAGTACTGGAAGAAAAGCAACTAAAGGCTGAAGGGTTTATTTTGGCTCAGGGGTCAAGGGAAGTATTAGTTAATTTTCTGCTCCTGTGATCAAATACCACGATTGTCTTAATTAGCTTTCTATTGCTGTGATAAAATACTAACCCAAAACAACTTGGGGAGGAAGGGGGTTTATTTGGCTTACATGTCCTCATCACAGTCCATCATCGAGAGAAGCCAAGGCAGGAACTTAAGCAAGGAAAGAACCCAGATGCAGGACCTGAGGCAGAGACCTACAAAGGAACCCTGTGTACTGACTTGCTCCTCTGTCTAATGCTTAGCCTGCTTTCTTACACAATACAGAATAACCTGTCCAGGGGTGGCACAGCCCACAGTGGGCTGGACCTTCCCACATCACTCAACAATCAAGAAAACACCCCACAGACATGGCCACAGGCTGATGCAATAAAGGAAGTTCCCTGATTGAGGTTCCCTCTTCCCAGAAGTGTCAAGAACTGAAGCAAACCAGCACAATGGCCAAAAGCCGCTCGTGGCAAGGAAGCATGGCAGCAAGTGGCAGAGATCACATCTTCATCCACACCAGGAAGCAGGAGAGGACACTGGAAGTGGGACGGGTGTACATTCTCAAAGCCTGCCCCAGCGACTCCACTTCCTAAAGGTTCCGTAACCGCCCCAAATAATATCACCAGCAGGAGACCAAGTGTTTAACACATGAGCTATTGAGGAAATTTCTTATTTAAACCACTACAAGGGCATGCAGTCCACTGCAGTGGGGAAGACATGGCATCTAGGGCTCCTTCTGAGGTGGTGGGTACTTGTAACACAGAGTGTCACATATTGGGAGATCAGGGAGGAGAGAGTCAGACCAGAAGCAAGGGCTAGCCAATTATCTTCAAGGGGCCCCTCCATAATAATCTATGTGCACCAGCTAAATCCTATGTCCAAATCATTCCACAGTCTCCCAAAACAATGCCACCAGCTGGGGACCAAGTATTCAAATACGTGAGCCTGTGGAGGAATAGTAAAGACTCAAACCATGGCATTTCACTGCTGGCTTCCTTTGGCTCATGTTCATCTCATAATGGAAAATGCATTCGGTCCAACTTTGAAAGTCCTCAGTGTCCTTACAAGCATCTTCTGAGACTTAGGACTCTCGGTCTCTCTCTGCCTCAGTCTCTGTCCTCTCTCTGTCTCTTCTCTTTCTCTCTCTCTGTCTCCCTCCCTTTTATCCTTCCCCCCCTCTTTTTGAGACAGTCTCACTATGTAGCTCTGACTGGTCTGAAACTCATTATGTAGACCAGCCTGACCTCAAACTCACAAAGATCCACCTGTCTCTGCCTCCCAAGTGCTGGTAAGTGACACCACACCTGGCTTCTAGACAATCTATTCACAATGCCCCTGTAAAATAAAAAATTAGGTTACATACTTCTAATATACTGTGGCATAAAGCCAACATTCCCATTTCACAGGGAAGGGATGGGAAGACAGCAAGGAAACTCCAGTCCAAAGCAAGAATCACCCCCCTTAGGGCAAAGACCAGACCCTATACCTTGTATCCAACACCTGAGGCTCACGGTGTGATTATTTGGGTGCTAAGGGTTATGGATAGCCCATCTCTGAGGTCCTGTTATATGCAGTATATACATTCTCCCTCTTGGACTGGCTTTCCTTTGATGCCTGCATTATTTTTTTCTTTGTTCTGGTTTTGTGGATGTGTCACTTTCCTGGCATCAGCAGCATCCAGCAGTCTCTATTACAAGTTAGGCTTTACCTGAATTCACAATGTCACATTTTGGCCTCTTGTTAAAGCCTTGCTTGCACTGGATGTTATGACACACACCTTTAATCCCAACACTCAGGAGACAGAGGTAAAGGAGAGTTCAAGGTCAACCTGGTCTACATAGTGAGAATTTATCTCAAAAACCCCAAAAGTAACTTTAAAAAGATTTAAAGACATCCCTGCTCCACATTGCCAGGTCTCCCAGGCCTTTTTTTTTCCTGGAATCTTGGTGAAAGTCCCCAAGACCATTTCACTCTTACATACTGCATGCCTGCAAAACACAGTACCATAAGGATGATGCCAAGTTCTGTTCTCAGCTTGAGATGTAGTTCAGCCCCCTTAGACCATGACTGCTGCTGAGCAGGGCATTTCCTTAGGTAACCCTTTCCAGCATGGCACCCTGGCGTTTCTAACTTCACAGACATTCTCTTTTAAAATGAAAGTCCTTCAAATAAGTTTGCACTTTTTGCACCTTAATGCCACGGATGAATGGACGAAGTGCCCTCAAGACTCCTTTCCTGTTGTTCCAGTGCATGGTGAGCTTCTCTGTGTGTGTGTTAATGCCTCTGACAGTTGTAGCCACTTTGTTTGCACTCACTCTACTGCTGGCAAAGCACCTTTTCTCACTAAACTGCATGTTTATCTTTTTATTCATTCTCACTGTAAATCTAGATAAATGCAGTGAGCAATAACCACGCCACCTCTCAAACATGGTTCTCTCTTGAAATTTTCTCCATCAAACAAATCCGTGCATTACCTTTTAATTCCACTTCACTCAAACTTTCATGATATGGACAGAATGTAGCCACATGTTGCCTGATAACCATTTGTAACTCCAGTTCTAAGGGAATTCGATGTCCTCTTCTGACCTCTGTATGCATTGCATGACACAGGTGCACTTACACTCACGCAGACAATATACTAATAAAATTTAAAAATTAATAAATTAAAAAATAAGTTTTTTAATTTAAATTTTTATTTACTATGTGTATGTGTGTGTGTGTGTGTGTGTGTGTGTGTGTGTGTGTGTGCGCCCATGCCATAGTATGCATGTGGAAGGCAGAAGACAACTTTTGAGAGTTGGTTTTCTCTTTCTACCATGGGTTCTAAGGATTGAACATCAGTCATCAAGCTTGCTTGGGAAGCACTTTGAGCCATCTCACCATCCCCTGTCCACACATCTATTTCAATTTGGTCTGCCTCATTGCCCTCAGAATGGCTCACTAAATCCTGCTAACATTATTTTGTATCTTCTAGTCCATAGCTCTAAATACATTCCTTATAAAGACCAGTTCCAAAGGCCAACAGACCACAGGACCACAGGATCTCGGTATACATTTTCTCTATTAGCTGTTGTTGTTGTTTCTATGAAAGAATATTTGACAGAAACAAGGAAGGAAGGATTTATTTTGGCGCAGGATTTAAGAGGAGATAGTCAAACTGGGTTCCATCTGAGGTGGTGAGAGCTTGCAGCACAAATTGTTATATCCTGATCGAACAGGAAGCAGACAGCCAGGTCTAAAGTGGGGACTGGCCTATAGCCCTCAAAGGCCAACCCAGAGTAACATACCCACCAGCTAGGCCCTCTGTCCAAAAGACAGAGGTGGTGGTGGTATTACAGGTTCAAACCACAACAAAACAATATTCTAAATTCATAAACAAAGTATGATTTGATTTCTAGACACAAACCCAGTCATCTAGTCCTGGGCTCTGTGAGTTCGACACATACTATTTTTGCTGTTCATTTGTTTTATTTTGTTTTTAAAGAGTACCTTGGGACAGACATTGGATCCAGGAAGCACTTAACAAAATGCATCATTTAAGTGACACGTGAAGTTTATGAACAAAGTATTTGTAGCTGAGAGATTCAGCATGTTCAATGCTTTGGTAAAGACAGCAGATTACACTAGCAATCACTTACTCTTGAGTAATTCATTTTCTTTAGCTCAGTTTCCTAATTATCTAATTATGAAATTTGTCCTAAATAAGCTACTGAATTCTCTTGCAACTCTAAAATTTTAAGATTAAAAAATAGAAAATCTGTGGGGCTGGAGGTACAAACCATTAGTTAAGGTAAGAGCACTAGCTGCTCTTGCAGAGGACCAGGTTTTGGTTCCCAGCACACACATTTTTTTGTTAAACACACAGTTTCCTGTAACTCCACTTCCAGGGGATCCAACAGCCTCTTCTGACCTCTGTGGGCTCCTTCGTATACATGGTGCAATATATTCATACAGGCTCACACACATATACAAAAATAAAAAAAAATTAAAAATAATTTTACTTTGAAATAGATGAGATTTCAATAGAAAGACTTTGAAGGTGGTCAGAGACTTCCACACCTCCCCCACTATTCATGTTTTGCCATAGTACCTTTGCCCACAATTCTCCATTGAAGATTTTTTTTGTCCTTTCTATATTTATTCATTTATTTGTCTATTTTTTTATCATGATGGTCTTATTTTTATATTTAAGGTTATATTTCAATTTATTTTTATTTTTTCTTTATTTACTTATTTAGGCTTTTTTTGACACAGGGTCTCACTATGTAGCTTGGGCTGATCTTGATCTTATACCTCTACCTGATCTTATACTCAATGTCAATCCTCCTGCCTCAGCTTCCATGCTGTTATTATTAGCATAGCCATTATGCCTAGTTCAATGCCATGGTATTTTATTGCTTCACCGCTGGCCACTGGGGGCTCCTTTAGGTTGCTTCTGTGACCTTTTGACTCACTCTTACCAGTGTAGTTTTGGAGTTTTCCTTTTAAAGTCCTCTCTTCCTTTCTGGTACTATATTCTGAGTGGAGTCTTTACGGTTTAAAGGCCCAGGTTCTTAATAGTGTTGCGATGGCAGTTAAATTTCCGTATGAACTTTAAAGGGGGCTTAAAACCACAGTAGAAGCTCGTTATGGTTTTGAGTTGCACTTTCCTGCTGATTAATATTATTGAACTATTTCACAAGCCTTTTGGCTGGCGAAATATCTTTTTAGAAGAAATACTTATTCAGATCCTTTGCCCATTTAAAAAGTGTTTTGACCTATTCTGTGAATTAACTTTTCACTTTCTTGATTGTACCCTTGTAAACACAAAAGATTTTTCTTTTGATGAGATCCAGTATGCTTATGTTTTCTTGTGTGTGTGCTTTTGGTGTCATGTCAAAGAATTTATTGCCAAGATCATGGAGACTGAGTCTTCTGTTTTCTTCTAATACTTTTTAAAATTTTCTAACTCTTTTATTTAGATTTTAGATCTATTTTTAACTTTTATATACTGGTGTGAGGTAAAGATCCAACTTTATTCTCCACTGGTGCTAGGTGTTGTGACAATGGTGTATCTCTGAGTGTCATTATGATTTTAGGGTTTGGAAATTGCTAGGTAGGGTAGAGATGAGTAGATGGCAGATATCAAGGACACACTCTAGTACCAAGATGCCCAAATGCGCTGGTAATTGGATAAGAGCATTTGGAAGTGGAAGTTTGGTAGAGAAACACAGCTGTCTCTGGATCCCTGGCTTACCTCTCTATGAGCCAGGACCCAGTATTCGCCTCCAGACTGTGACCAAGGAAGAGCACTGCGGCATGTGTCGGGCAGGTCAGAAGAAGTAACCTGTGATTCTCTCCCATGCTCACTCAAAACTTCGTCCCAGCAACAGATAACTAGGAGAGGATGATAAATGTTGATGTTGTGTGTCTCTGGGGAAAATAACCCTCCAACTGGGAGCTGAGAGGAGAGGAAGCCCGTGTTTCTGGCTGCACCTGTGTGGGGAGGAGTTCCCCCCTCTGAGTAGAAAGCAAAGAGGAAGGGAGCAAGTCTTGGTGCCAATATCACAGACTCTCACATTTTTCTTTCTGAGCTTTCATAGATTTTCATAATAAACCATTTTTCATTGTGGTGCAACTACTAGAACCGTTTGTAGAGAGTTAAATGGTTGTGTCTGTGTGCATGTGCGTGTGTGTGGGTGTGCGTCTGTGTGTGTGCGTGTGTGTGTAATTTTCACCAGTTTTGCTGTGAGGCACATGTACAGACTTCCTCCTGTTGTCTTGCTGCTATGGCTTCTGTTTGGAAAACTCAGTGGGCAGTAGAAAACTAGAAGATTCAAGTCCAGTGCCCACGTAATCATTTAGTCCATGTATATTGATTAAGTGTCAACTATGAAAACGGTTCAGATCTAAAAATGGACTGGGTTGGCGGTAACTGAGGCAGGAGATCTATGTTACTGGATATATCCTTACCCATAAGCTTCATTGGGGTGTCTATGACTAGAATAGATACTAAAGAACTAAAATTAGATTTTCACAATAACGAGAACTAATAAACCAAGACAGCTTGTGCCAATTATCCAGAGAATAAATGCTCTACTTTTTCAGGCACACAAGAACTATCCAGGACTACTAGTGGTCAGGGAGGATTTCTGTGGAGTGAGCCCAGCACATTTAGAGACTGCTAGGTGGGGGTGGAGATGGGATGGAGGGCAGAGGCTGAGGACACCCCAAGGCCAAGATCCTCAAGTGAGGCCAGTGGTTAGTTGATTAAGAGCAGTCAGTAGACCTGCCTGCTCGCTTGGTTTGCATAGAGAAATCAATTTGGAGGAAATGAGGTGGCATATGATAAGTTTTAGGATAAAGATATGTCTAAGTAAATAAAGAGAAACCTATTTGGTGGACCATGAGAAAAGTAATTTAGGGTCTAGAGAGACGACTCAGTGGTTAAGAGCCCTGGCTGTTCCTGCAGACAACTTGGCTTCAGTTTCCAGCATTCACAAGGAGGGTGACAAACTCAGTATCTCCAGTTCCAGGGGATCTGACCTGGCTTCCTAGGACTCTGCATGCTGGGGGCACTTACACATAAAATAAAAGTACATATAAAATAAAAACAAGTAAATTTAAGAAACTTTAAAAAAGAGCAACTTCGGCAAAATGAATTTTAGGAAAACGGTTTTATGGTAGAGTGTGGATGGAATGAAGTGCTTGTGTAGGGGTGGGGTGGGGTGAGAGGCTGACGCGGGGGGCGGTACATGCTGCTGTCAAGGAAAACTTCAGGGCAAAGAGACGAGTGTTACGACTTAAAAACGTCTAGATTAAGTGAACAGGTAGGATTAGAAAGTGTCTAACGGATGATAATCTATAACTGGGACTTTAATAAGGCCAGGCAATTGTTAGAACAAGCATGGCAGTTGTTCCTATAAGTAAATAAAACACTAAAATGCCGAGTGAGGGGGGCTGGTTTAGCGATTTTACATCTATTTATGTTAATGCTGGATTTCTCTTGAGTAGAGTTAAAATCTAGTTTTTCAATTCACACAGTTTTCTTCTCTTCTTACTTCCAATTCTTTCTGTGACCTCCTCGCTTTAAATTCGATCTGCATGTATTTGCAGGAGGCGAGCAAGGTTTACAATGCAAAGGTTATGCATGGCTTCTGGATGAGTTTCCTCTCTGGGAAACTGGCTATCCTAGTGCAAACGGGGGCACGTGGCCAACTCCTGCTTTTTAGCAGGTCTAATGTGACCTTCAAAACTCCTTAGGACACACTGGTCTCCCGTGGGACTGCATCGCCCGTCAGACTCCGGCTGGCAGGCTCTCCCACGCCTGCCTGGGTATGTGGGATTCGCGGCTCCGAGGGTAGAGTTGTCCAAACAATGCAAAAACACGATGAAAAGCAAACCACAGAACCCCGTGCCTTCGCACGCGAGGCCGAAGAGCGAAGTCGTAGAAGGAGGGCTCAGCTCGTGTCCTTTTAAAATTCTAGTGCAGGGACACACACACACACACACACACACACACACACACACCACACTCCGCTCTGCCCACTCCCCGCCACAATGCACCAGCTTCCCTCCCCAAGTCCTGATTCATGAACCGTGCCACCTTTGTCTCATTTTAAACTGTGCAGACTATTTTAATCCTCCCACCGCCATCCCAGATTTTCCCCTCCCTCCATCCTCTGGAAAGCTCTGATGTAGAGCGCTCGCGGGGTGGGAGAACACTTCTTCCCAACGGCTCAGGGAGGCGAGATCTAAGAATCCCCCCGCCTGGACCCCGCAGAGGGCGCGGGGGAAGCGCCTCGGTCCCTTTAAGGTGCGGCGCTGCCCGAAGTGCGGACAGACGGCCCGCGAGCAGGCGCGGGGCCAGCGGCGGGGTGGGAGGTCCCGCCGCCTCCCTCCGCCCGCAGCCCGGCCTGGGGCCCGCGCCCGGCGCCCCGCGCCCTCCGCCCACCGCGCCGCGCGGGCATGCGGCGGCGCTGAGCAATGTCCTCCTACGCCAAGAGCGGGGCGGCGGACAGGCCGCACTCCCCCACCTCGCAGGTACCGCCCCCTCCTCCGCCCCCGCCCGGCGCCCCGCCTTTGTGCCGCGAGTGCGGGGCGCCGTCCCGAGCCGCGGCCGCTCCCCTCCTCCGCGCCGTGCCGCCCGCTCCTCCTCCTCCCTCCTCCGCGCCCGCTTCGGGGCTCGGGCTCGGGAGTCCGCAGCCTCCTGCCGCCGATGCCGGGGACCCGGACCCCGCACCCGCGAGGCGTTGTGAATGGATGTGGTGGGTGCACGGGGCCACCCTCCTCCGGCTGCCGCGGGGCTGCGAGTGAGGGGGTGGAGTGGGGGCGCACCCGGGAGGCGCAGGGGGCGCTAGGGTGCGGGCTCGGGGTCCCCGGGGCGCTGGTCCCCGGGAGGACTCCAGCCGCGGCTGCCCGCCCTCCTGGCTGCGGTCCTCACTGGCTTCTCTCTGGCCCCCGTGTGTCGAGTCCAGGTGGCCCGAGGCACCACGACCCGGAGGAGCAGGTTGAAAAGATCCGATGGCAGCACCACTTCGACCAGCTTCATCCTCAGACAGGTAGGAGGCGGCGGTGGCCGGGGCGCCGCTTGAGGGGCAGGCGGGCTGGGCGGGAGCCTGGACCCAGCGGTCCCGGGTCCGCGCACCGCCTCCGGCTCTGTCCCCATCCTTCTGCGAGAGCCCTGGTCCGAAGTCCTTGGGTCCAGCCGTCCCAGACTCGGCTTGGTCCCCAGCCCTCGGCTAGAATCGTGGCTCCCCAAGACTTCTGGTCCAGTCACCCCGGTACCCGCATCGGGCGGGTCCCTGTTCCTCTGCGTGAGCCCCAGGTCCCGAAATCCTGGGGTTCAGCGGTCACAGCCTCTGCTTCAGGCTTGGTCCCTGCCCCCCTGCTAAAGCCCGGGGTCCCGAAGTCCTCAGCTCCAGCCGTCCCAGTTCCTGCTTCGAGCTCCATCTCTGTTCTCGTACCCCGGACACCCGGTGTTCGTGTCCCTCCCGGTGTCTCTCCGTCGCTTTGGGAAGTTAGTTTGTACTTGTGGACACAAGTTGGACAAGACAGAAACTCTGGTCAGGGACACTGAGTTTGAGATCTAGAAGCGTTCTTCTTGCACCTTGGGTGCGTGGAGGAACATGGGGGACTTGGTTGGATCCGCGGTGACAATTAGGAGATTTCTCCAACTCGTGCCCTTTTTTGAATACTTTCTCAATCTCGGGAGAGTTCTCCGAGTTGTGGCCAAAGGAAAGACACTGAGCTGAAAGTTGGTCTCATTTTGGGTTCTTGGATTCGCCTAACTAGGGACCGGCAGAAGCGGGTTTGGTTCCAGAGGTGTGTGGGTGCCCCGCACCTGGCGCCAGCTTCTGAGCGCTCGCCTTCTGCATACATAGCCAGGGAGAAGTTGTTGGAACTGAAGGTCGCGGACACTGCGCAGCCCTTACGTGTGTGTCTTTAACCTTGGTCCTCAATTTCTCCGCTTTCCAGCTGTAGATGAAACCCTGAGCTGCTGGGTGCTGAAGAAATCGTGCAAAAAATGGTTCACCTTGATCTTGTTCTTTCTTTGGAGCAGAAACTGTTAGGGTGTGTTCCTTGCTGGTGACTTGGGAAGACTGTGGCCCTTGCCCCAAGAAGCTTTTATCCCAGGTTCTGTTTGGGCAGTTGGAGTGAGAAGTGCTTTCTCTCTAGGTCACTCAGAACGTGGTGCCATCTATTTCTAACCCGTGGTGGTTTTTTAAAATTTTTTTATTTGTGGTTGTTAGTTTAAATACATTTTCAAGGAAGGGGGAATGAGCTCTAGACTCAAATTTGGACTCAGACCATTTCTGAATGATCAGTAAAGCATATCACGTTGATATTTTCATGAACATTTTTTACTTTCTGCAAAAATACAAATGATCGTTACTATTCTTTAATTCATCGAGCACTAAGCAAATACATAATTTAAATACATTTTTGATTTCGCATTCATTCTGAAAGCACACTTTACCCTCTTTGAAGAGACTGGATTATTTATGTACCTGATAAGTGAGAAGCCATTGTTCATACTGCATTTTTTTTTGGAGTTACACAACTATTTCGTTGTTCCTATCTATTTTGTAGATGCTTATTTTTGGTAGTATTTTCTTGTTAAAGGTTCTTGGAAATACTAATTATACACCAGTGTGTTCTTTGAGCTGTTTGACTAAAACTTGGAATTTTATACCCATTATCACTATAGTAATGCTTTAACCTTTTGAGCACAAGCAAAACAATGTTCATTCTAATATTTTATTCTTTCCTAATTTATGCCAGTAAATGACTGAGATAATATAGATAAAAGATCTTGTGGAGTGCGTTGCTGTGTGGAGGCTTAACAATGTAAAAAAAAATCTTTCAAATGTAATTTGGGAAGTAAGAACACTTCAGGTTTTGAGAATAAGTATAGTTAATAAATCTTTCTGAAACTGGGGTGTACTGATTTGGCAAACTGGTCTAAATTCAGGAATAAACTGTAATAATATTGTATATACAATCTTCTTGATTTTATCACAGAAAACAATTTTTGAGCATTTTATAGATAAGCACATGTCTGCACATGATATCATTTAAATAGCAACATACAGACTTCTCTAATGACCACAGTAAAAAATGGAGGAATTTATAGTTCTTTGATAAAATGAAAAAATGATTGCAGATGGTTTTTAAGTAGTAAATGGTTTAAAAAATTTTTTGGAATGAAATCAGGCAGTTCTCACCCAAGAAATGCCAACAATCTTTAAAAAAAAAGAAACTTTTTTAATAGAGTCCTCCAAAGAATGATGGGTGATTTATTAACATTTAAATTATTTAAGATATTCTGTTACATTTATTTATTTAGTTATTGTGTGTATGTGCATATGTGTGTGCACACATGCTATGGCCCATGCATGCAGAAGTTACTGGACAACTTGTAGAGGTGGCTTTGTCTTTTCACCACATGGGTGGTTGGGGTGAGGAATCAATTCCGGTGGTCAAGCTTGGTGGCAAATGGATCTTCCCACTGAGCTATCTCTCAGCCCTTAAATTCTTGATATTGTGGAGCGACAGAATTTTGGGGTGATATTTCACACTCGTTTGCATTATTACAGGAAAAAGTAGGGGTGCCAATTTTATTAGTTTTCCATTGCTGTGATAAAATACCTGAGGAAATCAACTGGAAGGAGAAAAATTTATTTTGTCTCATGGGTTCAGAGGTTTCCTGCCACTGTCACTTGGCTGGGTTGTGTCCTGAGCCCTTGGCAAGGTGGACTATCATGACAAGAACACGTGGTGAAGAGGGCTGCTCACTTCCCATGGCTGCTGGAAGCAAAAAGAAAGGGACTGAGGACAAGACAAATCCTTCAAGAGCATGACCTCAGGGACCGACTTCCTTCAACCAGGACACTCCTCCAGTTCTCACCACCTTTCAAACTCCATTCAACTATGAATTCATCAATGGACTAACCCATCTGTGAGATCCTTATGATTCTAAATCACTTCTGAACATGGCTGCACTGGGAACCAGGCTTTCAACACATGTCTTCAGGGGTCATTTTATATTCAAACAGTAGCATTGATAAAAATGATGCTGCTCATTTCTTGATCCTGTCAGTTATATGCAGGAAAAGCGTTCACTAAAAATATTCTGTATGTTGCCTTAGGTTAGGGAAGATGTGCAAAGTCCAGGGGGCAGTGAAAGCTTATAAATGAAAGCAGTTTTGTTCTTTGAGTTGGTGAGCATTTCGTTGCTTGTGTGCATACCTCCATGTTTGCATGGAGGTGGCCTGAAAACAAGCATATTGAAAAAGAGAGCTTGCCTCACACCAAGGACTGCTCACAAAATCCCTTAGGCAACTTTGACCTTGTTTTCTGGTCTACTAGATTGCTGGCTCCCACAATTTAGGAGGGATGAGCCTTTGGAATGAATCCAGACAACAACTAAATGGCTTCTTTGAGGAAAGGTGAAAAGATGAACTATTTTGCTACAGAAAGGAGAGAAAGACAGAGGCGACCCAGAAATGATCTTCGAAAGGGTACACAAATTTGATGGCATGTTCTTGATCTTCATTGAGAATGCAGTTCAAGATTTGGCTAAAATTAGAAGGGAAAGATGCTTTACAGTAAAAATTTCCAAAGAATATTGCTATTGTTGGAATGGCTTTCCAAGTGTTGCCATGGAATTTTCTCCCGGGAGGTGTCCTCTAATGGGCTGCTTATGGATCATTTATCTGTGACTTACCTCTTGAAGAGGGACTTTAATATTTGCTGTGTGCACGTGAGAGAAAAATGAAGATGTGAATGAGACACAAATTTTGTATGCAGAGATTTTATAGTTTAGTTAGTGTGTGGATAATCCAGTGAAAGGGAACAGGAAGCAGGCACAGCGACCATGTGCACTGAGAATTAAAGTGCCCGTGGGTGCCACCACACACAAACTATGTATGACAGAGTACCAAGTCCTCTTCCCACTAGGATGTGAAAAGAAAGTCTGATTAGGGTGAGATTAGTTTGTTCCCTTCTCTATGTTAAGTCTGCCTTTATGAAGCTGTTCCTAAGACCTGGCCCCTGGTAGCAGCCTCATTTTGAACCATGATATGGAGGAAGTTGATGAATTCATAGTTGAATGGAGTTGGAAAGGTGGTGAGAACTGGAGGAGGCATGGCCTGGTTGAAGGAAGTTGGTCTCTGAGGCCATGCTCTTGAAGAGTTTATCTTGTCCCCAGTCCTTTTCTTCTTGCTTCCAGCTGCCATGGGAAGTGGGCAAGCCCTCTTTACCACCTGTCCTTGTTATGATATCTCCCTGCCATAAGCACTTTGCATATGCTGAACACCTTTGTGGAAGACTTTGCTATTCTCTTTGCCTAGTTAGCTTTTACTATTCCTTAGGATCTAAGAGCCTAAATTTTTATTTGTGTTTTTGATATGTAGTATCACTCTATAGCCCAGGCCAGCCTCAAACACATAATCAGTCCTCCTGCCTCAGCTTAAGAATTTTGTCCTTCCTTCCATTCCTAACCTTCCTGATAAAATCAGTTTTTCAACTAGGTGCCTCTAGAACAGAGTGCCTTGTGCTCACTTTTAGTAGTACCACTCTATTACAGTTTAGCATGGACTTAAGATTTCTCTATTATTGTCTCTCCCCTCTTCCAGATGAATGCCAGGAGGGCATGCGCATGTATGCTTTTGGTCTTTGAATCCTTAGCCTTGAGCATAGTCTATTTTCAATGCATGTCTGTTTGAATGACTGGAGAGGATAGATGGAGGATGAATTTGACACATCTCAGGTGTGAGGTGCTGCTCCAACGTTAAACGCTCTGTTGAAAGGGAGAGACTGCCTCTTTAACAAACCTCTTCCCAAATTTCATAGCTTAAAACACTGCATACTGACCAGACAGTTCTTTTGCTTCATGTGATGCTATGTGGGCACAGGAATGGCTGGCTAATCCAAAATAGCCTCACACATGTGGTTGGCAGTTGGTGCTGGCTGAGAACTTGGTTGGAGCTTTTTGCAGGGGCCTTGGTTCTCTTCTACCTGGGCCTCTCATGGCTGCTTGAGCTTTCTGGTAATATGGTGGCTGGAATCCAAGCAGGACCATCCAAAAGAGTAAAGATTGCAGCTTTAGCTGTCCTAGGCCTCAGGTTCAAAGGCAACATCGCCTCACCTCTCTTGTATTCTGTAAGGCAAAAAGGGCGTAAGAACTTACCCTGCTTCAAGAGGAGAGAAGGAGAGTGTCTTTGTGTGCGTATGGAGGAGGGATGTATCTGTGCACGTGTGTGTGTGTGTGTGTGTGTGTGTGTGTGTGTGCCCACGTGTGCATTTGGAGGCCAGCAGTCAGATAGTGTTCTTTAGGGGCCATGTACCTTTCTTCCTGAGCTGGGTCTCTGACTCAGATGGAGACTTGCCAATTGGACTAGGCTGATTAGCCAGCAAGCCCTAGGGATCTGCCTGTCTCTGCCTCTTCAGCATTGAAATTACAAGCACATAGCATAATGCCCATCTTCTTCACGGTTGTTGGAGAATGAACTTGCATGGAAAGCACGTCATGATTGAGCTAGCTCCCCAGCCCCAAGACAGTATCTTAGAAGGCTGTGAGGCGTTGTGACAAGTGTCTGTACCCACTGAGCACCACAGGCAGAGAGTATATTTTGATGGAGTGGGATGGGATCACATTCCATGTAAAGGAGTCATGGCTAAAAGGTCAAATTCAAAACCTTCCTTACTGGGCGTAGTGGCACGTACCTTTAATCTCAGCATTCGGGAGGCAGAGGCAGGTGGAACTTTGTGAGTTCAAGGCAAACCTGGTCTACATAGTGAGTTCCTAGACAGATAGGGCTACAGGGAGACCTTGTCTCAAAAAGACCCCCCCCAATCTAATTCAGCATTAACAAAATATTACAAATGAATTTAAAGATTATTGAGTCTGTATGACAAATTAAATGATAAACATAAATTCATTAAGTACCAAAAGATGTGTATTTGATGAGCTTTATTTTTCATTTTTAAATTTTTATTTATTTGTGTGTGTGTGTGTGTGTATATGAGAGAAAGAGAGAGAGAGAGACATGTGTGCCACAGTGCCGGTGTGTGTGTGTGTGCGTGTGTGTGTGTATGAGAGAAAGAGAGAGAGAGAGACATGTGTGCCACAGTGCAGGTGTGGCATTCCGGGGACAACTTGATGGAGTCACTTCTCCTTCCACCATCTTTGGGTTGTAGGGATTGAACTCAGGTCACCAGGCTTGTGTGGTAAGTGTCTGTCGAACCCTGCTTGATGAGCTTCAAACACATTGTTACTTAAGAATAGAAAGAACTGGGTGTGGAATGGTTGGTCATACCTGAAGTTCTAGATACTCAAGAGGCTAAGGCAGGAGGAGGATTACCTGAACCTATGAGTTTCCAGCCAGCTTGGATGACATCCCCCATCCCTCAAACGAAGCCAAACCAAAACAAAAAAAGCCAAAAGGGGATCCCATAAACTTAGTAAAAAAATTGCTGCTAAAACCTCACAGCAGCCTTTATATTGCACAGAGAAACTGGAAACAGCATGTGTGTTCAACAGTCAATACATGATTAGTTAGTGGTATTTTTCCAAAGTACTATTTGGCCATTAAAAACAAAGTAGATTTGCATGTAATGTTACAGAAGTACATTTAAGACATTTACTTAAAATACATTGAAGTGAAAAGGTAAGTTATAAAATAACATAGGATTTAGAAATAAGAGCTCATGGGATGGAAGACTTGGCTGCAGCCATCTGTGGAAACCGTGTGTTTTTTAAAGGTATGCTAATCAGATGGTCCTTATACTGGTTCAATGAACCTGCATTGTATTTAGAGATCTAAAACATATGCAGATTCTGAGTTGATACTATAATAAAAGAAGTTGGCAGAGAGATTCTTTGGGTTATAATTTGAGTACTGGTTATAGACACATTTCTCTGATGAAATGTGAATTCATCAACAGAAGGTATCTGCTTTGTGCACAGCTCTAAGAATAATCATATGCCTAGAGGCATGTAGATATGCCAAATTTATCCGTAAACTTAGAATCACACAATTTTAGAACAGGAAGAGACTGCAGAAATAAAATATTTCAGTTTCTCACTTTCAGATAACTGGAACATAGACCCAAGGATGTGGAGGTCGAGCCAGTAGTTAGTGATAGAACTGAGACGGGACTTTGACTCACACTACTATTTTTTCACCACAGTGCACTTTATCTCTGAATGATCAAGACGGACACACAGACTCACATGAAAAGACACCCAGAGTTCATTCCTCTCAAGCCCTAGAATACTCATTTAATTGTTTTGTTTTATATTTTATGTGTATGAGTGTATTGCCTGCATGTACGTAAATGTACTCTTGTGAAATGCCTGCAGAGGTCAGAAGAGGGCGTTGGATCCCCTGGAATTGGAGTTAGGACAGTTATTAGCTACCATGTGGGTGCTGGGAACTGAACCTGCATCCTCTGCAAGAGCAGGCAATGCTCTGAGCCATCTCTCTAGCCCCCTAATTATTTTATTTTTTGAGACGGGGAATTTTTTATGTAGCTCAGGCTGGGTTAGAATCTGTAATTCTGGCCTCGTCCTCCCATTGCTGGGAGTTCAGGCATGTGGCTGGTTTCTAGAAGTATTCTTCCTCTTTGGGTTTCTGTCAAGAACAGAGGATCAGTTGGGGGATCAGGAGCATATGATTTCTTCCTAATTCCATCATAAATGACATTTTTAGTTTGCATGGTTCATACTTTGTGGATTATTTATTAATTTATTTACTTACTTAGCTAGTCAATGTCTTATTAGCCAGAGTCTAACGAGTCTATCAAAACTACTTGAGCTTTTTTTTTTTTTTTTCCAACCAAGGGACTTTAATACAGAAGGATGGTTTAACAGGTAATGAGAGAGATTAGAAAGGAGGCCCAGAAATTTAGCATAGCCATAAAACACCATCATTTTTAGTTGAGAAAGCTAAGGAGAAAATTGTCTGGCTTAGGGGCCAGAGTCATCTGACAGGAGCCAGAACCAGAGGAATCCCAGTTAGGAAGAGCAAGCACCACAGGAGATGCTGCCTCTGTCAAAGAAGCCACTTGAAGAAAATGAGCAATATCTGGTCTCTCCCTTCCCACCTTCATATGGCTACCGGGCTGGGGGCCTGGGAAGCAGCCTGGGGGTCTAGGCCCTCAGGAGCAGGAGGGCATATGTGTACCTCAGAGAAGCGGGCAGGCTGGCCACAGCCCTTTTTGTATTTTAGCTACTGTGTGGCAGAGAATAAAGAAATATTTTCCTCAGCAAAGTTGGAATTTTTTTTTTCTTGCTCTATAAAATAGATCTTTCTTGCTGAATGGTATAGTCCAGTAACAGTGAACTTTAAGAAAATCAAGTTCACACTTCCTTTGTGAATATCTTTGTATGTGAGCCTTCCCAAATTGCAATCTGATAGAGCAAGAAAGAGAACTGTCTCTTGGGCAAACTGTGCTTTCTTTGAGGCGTGAATAAATTAAACAGAGTTTACGAAGTTTGTGATTGAGAAATCTAATTACTGGCCAGATAACCAGTTACCTACCTGTTTTTTACTTCTACCTGAGTAGAAGTACCTCTCTCTCTCTCCCTTTCTCTCTCTCTCTCTCATGTTCTTAACACATAGAGTTCTCTAATTTTCATTTCTGTAGAATAAATAACTGTGTCCTTCAGTGTAGAATGGTAGCATTTTATTTAAAGCTAGAATAAATTATGACTCAAATTTAATCTTCGTAGGCAATCAAAGGAAGCTGGAAAGCTAAGCTGAGAACATCTGGTTTTGCTTTTGCCTCTCCTGTCAGGACTCCACCTGTTGCCTCAGAGAGCATCATTCCTGGGCACACTGCCTTTCTGCAAGGAATAAAAAAAAGTTGAGAGTTAGTGTAGTCACACTACTGTAGTGTTCTCTGGGTGCTGTACCTCTCAGCATCATTTTGGAGCAGTGTTGACTCTGCTTGCTTGCCCTTTGTCAGAGCTTCCTGCCCATCGTGAGTGTGTGTGTTGAGAAAGGGGTACAGACCTCAGAACTATCAGTCCTCTGAGCTGGCCCTTTAGTACGTGTGCCAGGCCCATGCTGAGTCTCTGGACTCTTCTCACTTCATGAATGCTGTGTGTTACACAAATATTTCTGCTGTCGGCTGTGAGAAGACAAACTCGTAGCCATGCTTCCTCACAGACTCTCTGTTGTCTCTCTATATTAGAGAATATAAAACGGGTAAGTACCAAGAAGAGCCATGCTGTTAGCCCCATAAGAGCATTCTGGGTCTGACAGTTGGCATTGTATTGCTTCCTCAGTTATACACCATACTCCTTAATGAACCTGAAACACATGAGGCAGAATGCACTCTTCGTTCTAGAAGACTGGATATTCTCACAGAAACACATCAGGATTCCACACGCTCTAACTGAAGGGAAGTAAGGGAGCCTCTCAGGGTGCGATGACCTGTGTTAGCTTTCCGTCACTGTAACAAATACTTGAAATAATCAGCTTATCAAGAGAAAAGGTAGGACTGGCATGTAGCTCAGTGGTGGAGTGCTTGCCTAGTATATGCCCTAGATTTGATCCTCAGCACCAACAAAACAAGGAGAAAAGAATTTAGCTCATGGTCTCTGAGCTTGCTGTCCGTGGTCAGTTGGTTTGGTGCTATGAGGCTGGTGACTGAGCACTATGTCACTGTGGGAGTGTGTGGTGCAGAACAGAGCTGCTTGCCTCATGTCTAGTATGCCAAGAAGAGAAAGAGAAAGGGAATGGGGTTCCACTGTGAACTTCAAGGATATGCTCCCCGCTGACCTGCAGGCTGTGCTACCACCCCCACTGCTAATAAATCCCACCCCCTCCCAATTGTGCTACCCTGGGGAACCAAGCCCTTAACACTGAACCTTCAGGGAACACTTATCCAAACCATAGCAAAACAGAAATAGAAGCTTGAGTTCATGAAAAAAGCCACAGTATAGATTCAATTTTAAGGGAATGGATTTATTGCTTTCAAGTAACAATACCAAGCTGTGTGCTATGGCAGCCTGTTTTCAGAAAGAGAACGCGGATGCATTATCAACACTTGACTTGATTATAAACAGCATTCTGGAATTCCTTGAAGATAGTTCGCATTTTTATTAGAGTAAACATGCTCTTCTGGAAACTCTCCCATTTTCTTTAACATAACTTTATTATTACACACATAGAGCTAGTGGTACTTGAATCTGAAGGGGTGACATTTAGTGTTTGTATTTTGGGTACTGAAAGCATTAATTAGGTAGAGGCTGTAAAAGTTACTTGACAGCTATGGATTCTTCCTGATCATCTTACTAATCATTTGGTTGACACACGGTGTCTACTTTATTTCTCACTTTATATTCTTCCTGTTGGTGGATGTATCTTTTTCTGGGCTGGCAGCTTAATTGCTGTAGCAGTATTTGTTTTGAGAGGAAATATTTCATAAACATAGACTTTAGAAGTATGCATTTTTAGGGCTATCAGAATCACTAGCAGTAGTAAACCTTTGTCGTGTTGATGGTGTCTATATATTATGATAGTATGTCTGGGCCCCTTATGGAAATTTTAAGTAGTTTTTTAATACATGGAAAAATTCAGTAGTGGGAATACATAGCACCTTATGAAAATGCATTATCATCCCACCTCCTATCTTTTCGAATGGCTAGTGCTGTTGTTACAGCTCAAATGCTGATTGTGGTTCAGAAGCAAGCTGGCATTAACATGACATACTTCTTGGTGGCTACAGTGCTCCACACTAGCTGCCTTTGTATTTGGTGTGTGTGTGTGTGTGTGTGTGTGTGTAACAGGAAGAGGGAAAACTTTATCACCAATAGTAGTCATCCTCCATCCTTTTCCTTAGCTCAGTGTCTTTAGGAATCTATGTGGTACATTTGTCGATTTGGGATATTTCACGTAAATAGTATTATACAATAATATGTTCTTTTGTGACTTTTCCTTGATATGCTCCCTGAACCAGCTCAAAAGAGTCCAGTGGCAACCCTGTGGTAAATGTGCAGATGTTGGTTTGCTATTGGAAATGAACTTGCCTTTCCATAACCGATGTTGGCATAGTGTCGAATAGGATGGTATGCATTCGTATTTATTTGGAGCTGCCTTCTTAGGTCATCTTGTTGAGTAAGTTCCTTTGGCAGAACCATTTGACTTGATGGAGATCAGACCCCTAACCCTGGCTTCATTGTCATCGTGAGTTTTATATAATAGAATGTCATTGGCATAATTAAAAATGTCAGAGCAATGTAAATGATTATCGCCGCAATTTCAATAATTTTAAATAATAGAAATGTCTTGGGTACTTGCAGTTCATAATTCTTAGATGTTATGTAGGTGTTAATAATATAGATTTGGGAATTATAATATTTATTCCTTGAGAAACACAATTAAAGAGCATTCAAAATGTTTGAGTACCAGACTAAGTACAATATTTAGGGGAATTATTTGGTATATAAAACTGTACTTTCTGTGTGGCAGGTGCTGCTCAATTCTATTTGAGCACTTCCCTGGGGGACAAAAGTCAATTATCAGCACAGTCGTGTGGGAGAGAAATAGGTCAGCTGCAAACATTCTTTGCTAATTTCAGAAAGCTTGAGGGGAGATTTAGTTTGGGGATATGTTTGATTCATTTGGTCTTTATTCTAAGGACTGTGCTCGTGATGTCTAGTTTTTCATTTGCTGTTGGTCATCATATTCCTTTACGGTAATATGATGCAAATGTTTCTTTTGTTCGTGTAAAATGAAAATTAAGTCATGTAATATCTTTAAAAAGATGCCAGCTTTGTATTGTTAAGAGTGACGTGCACCCTGAGTATTATTAGTACTGTTATTTCTATATTAGTGTAGACAATAAATGTCATATTTCCAAGTATTTTGCTGATTTAAGTTGTATATTTAAAAAAGTAAAGAATGTCAATTGTTTTAAAAAAAATCACTGACATCAGTGTGTTTTGAAACATTTACTGTGATGTAATATTCATAACATGAAACTTACCACTTTACCCAATTTTAAATGTGTAGTTCATTAAGTACACTCTCCAGTGCTTTTTAAAGACAGTGTCGACACACATATCCAATTTGTGAACAGTCTTAATTCAGACTTAGATATCCATTATTATCAAGGCCCCCTGTCACATCGCTCATGCTTTTTTAAAGTAACAACAGAAACGACAGTAACAACAATCCTCCCCCCCCAACACTCACACCTGGGCCTTGGAGTCACAGATCCTGGAGTGCTGCACCACAGGAAGGATTCCAGGTGGAGAAGGGAGCCAGCTAAGAGGAGATGAGATGGGCTCTGGAGGGAAGGGAAGGTACTGAAGGGGATGGCTTCTCAGTCATGGATCCTTGCCCCCAAATAGCTTTTTTTTACATATCGACTTCTTCCCCTTTCTTTTTCCTCTCTGAAATGTGAACAAGATGCTTCGGGTTAATGAACAACCCATTTAAACAATACCAAGGCTGTGGGAGTCTTAGCACGCTCTTCTCATTCATGTATTGCTATCATTTGACTTATTACTTCTAGGTTTGTTCCTTTTTCATCTTAAAAAAAAAAAAAAAACAGCCACAACAAAGCAGGTAGTTTCCAGACACAGCTCCCATCTGTTTGGGTCCATTTGCATGGTGTCCTCCCTTCTCTGTTGGGCCTCTGTCACTTGCAGCGTCACTAAGCACATGAACCTTGACTTGGACTCAACCCTGCTTTCTTCCTGTCTCTTCTCCCACCATCGCACCCTTTCTCCTCTTGACCATGCTCTGTCAGAACTCCGCTAGAACCTTCCCTCCACAAAGTTCTCTCACATGCACGTCTCTCCTTTCCTAGCGTGCCCCTGGCACTCTGCACTGTGCGTTCATGTGTGAAGTTCTCCTTTGTGTAATCTGCATGTCCCTGTGCCCCACCCCTAAACCTGTGTGTCTGCACTGGCCATCACTTATGTACCATCTGAGAACAGAGAAAGGAAGAACTGAGAAGTTGTGTCTGCATCAACAGTGCACCTTTGGCTTGGCCACCTTTATGTGTGGAGACATAGACTCACAATACTTTGCTCCTACCATCCTTTTTGTGAGCCCAGGCATTGTGGTGTCTTCCACATGTGCGTGTTGCCAATCTGGTTAATAATCTGCTGCCTAAGCAAGGAAGGAGACATCTCCTGCTATAGTCACACCACTTCCTCTTGTGAGAACTCCTTAACATAGAGACCCACAATTAGTCAATATGCAGTGAACAAGATGCCACAGAGTCCTTATCACTGAATAGGACAGCTGTTTCAAATCTCTGCCTCCCAAGGCTCAGGGATCATCTCAGAAGAGGAGGCGGAAAGACTATAAGAGCCTGAGGGGTGGATGACCCCAGGAAAACAGAGTCTTCCAGACAGCTGGTCATTTTCTCATATGAACTCACTGCTTCCCTTTAAGATGCTGTTTCCCGACTTCACACTACACTCTTCAGCCTCTCTGGATAAGATTCCCTCAACTCTCAGCCACGTGGCCTCCTGAGTCTTTATATGGTACTGGGCTGTGCCCTTCATCTCCTGAGTTCTTGTTAAGGCCAGCCTCTGCAGCTTTGGCTGCATCTCTCTCTCTCTAGGATTCTCCCTGGGGAAGAGACATCATTCTGCCTCTGCTCAGAACTGAATACAGAACTTGTCCCAAGTAGCAGCTCTCCCATGGGTACCTTGACCTGGTCACATTGGTACACACAACTGTATCGCCTTTCAGGCTCAGCTGCAACCTGGTCATAATAACTTCTGTATTTTGCTTTATGCATTTTCCTTATGGTAGGGCAGCCGAAGGAGGACGGGGAAGGCAACAGGGCTTGGATAGGGCATCAGAATGGGAACCTTGGGACAAGAGGGTGTTGGGGGCCAAGGGAGAAAGACAGTGATTGGTGAGAGATAGTTTCAAGAAAGGAAATAGATGGGAATTAGATTTAGACTATTTCAGGCTTGATTTTCTTTGTGTGATAGGAAGCTTCCTCTTGCAAAGAAAAACTGAGTACAAACTGGCTAAAGTAAAACATGGAATTAGTGGCTCACAACTGTGGAAGTACAGAAATGGATGGCAGACTTCAGGTGTGGCTTCTTCCAGAAGTTCATGACTTCGTCATGGGCTTCTGCTCGCCACTGTCTGCAGTTCTCCCCTCACTGCACAATTCTGTGCACTGGCCTGGGCCTCCCCCATCTCCCATTTATCCATCATCCTTTCTGGTGACAGTTCCTGCAGAATAAAAAGGGAGAGGACGTTTTTATTTTGTTTAATTTATTTATTTTTGCCCAAACATTTTCCCTGATAACCTTGAAGCTCATAGTGAACACACACGTTTCTTGAACCTCACTGGCCATCATCCTAGGAGCCACATTGCAGCCAGGACATGGCCTTATACTAGCAACTAACTGGCCACAAGTGAGGTTGCCTAGGCCTAGCTGAGGACCAGGAAGACCGGCTGAGTAAATGAATGCATGACTTAGGTAAGAGAGTGGGAACTTGTCTCTGCCTCCTCCCTTGGGCATCTGGTGTTTCAGCCACTTCATGGATTAAGGATTTTTTTGTTATTTTAATTGTAGTAAAAGCCACATAAGCATCCACATCATTTTATAGATAGTTCAATGATGCTAAAGTATATTCACATGACTATGCTGCCACCTTGGTGGCAAATCCATCCTTCAGAAGGCTTTGCAGATAATCTGGGGATGGATTTTTTTCCTGTTGGAACAAATGTGTTTTAATGGGAGAAATGTGTGAAGTGTCCAATAGCTGACTAAACTGAAGAGCCGAACTTCTGGGATACCACCCAAGTATTGACACTGCAGTGACTGCTTGAATGAGCATTTCTTGGGCCTCTGTTTTCCTCTATGGGGAATGACGTGATGATTAAACTAGATGATTTCTAAGGTTCTATCAAGCCCTACTGTTAGAGGACTTTGTGTCCACCGAGGGTGACCAACTCATTCATTTTGTTAGAAACATTGTATTTTGTAGCTTCATACTTTTCCTCACCCATTATAAGGGTCAAAACTGACAGCCCGTAGCAAAATACAAGTAAGCCAGGGAGCAACAGTTCAAATATATTTAATCCAATTTTTATGTGACACAGAGATCTTCAGAAATAAAGATTCAGAGACTCTGGATCCCAGAAAGCTGTCTGATTTATGCTTAAGTTTGACGAAGAATGGAGCTCTATAGAACTGCAGTTGAACACAATGGCATGGCCTGTTGAAATAGCCTTAAGTGGAAGATCCAGAAAACCTCACTGGGTGAAAGATCCAGAAAATCTCGCTGGATTCGTCTTGGCCTCTCTCATTTAGCATTCTTTCTCCTGAGTTTGGCATAGGACAGTCTAGCATGAGAGTCTTGAAAGGGGAATGCAGAGACCCTTCCTAGGTTTTACAGCTTGCATTAGAGGAGAGGGGTTTTGATTTCTGTGGCCTGACTTGGTAAAGAGGAGTTTTGGAGTCTGGGACTCACTTCAAGGGAGATAAAGCAGGATACAAGTCAGCACAGAAAGGGCAGAAAGACTGCTTCTGGGGTCTTTCAGTTTCTTTTAGATCAAAGTACTAAGTATGCTAGAATACGCTACTTGGAGAATACCATTTTCTGATCCCAACATTAGCTTTTATGGAAAGCCTGTGTCACTTAGCTGCTGAGATGGACTCAAAAACATAAGGTCTTTCAGTACCTTCAAAATCTTATGAGAAGATATTCTTTTACAATGTAGCAAAGAGATGATCTGGAGAAATTTATAGAAGGAAAGATAATTTGGGATAGAACTGGAATTTATAACTTTTTCAGGCATATGCATGAGGCATGAAAGGATGTGCAAAGAATAGAATGGGTTGTCAGAATGAAGTATTTTGTGAAATGTGAGATGATTTTCAGAGATACATCCTGGAAGCTATTAAGAGGATGTCTGCTGAGGAGTAGCGTGGCTCCTGCTATTACGGTTATTACAGCCCCAGGAAGAGCAAGTAGCTAATGGGGCCTTAAATCTATAATGAAAAGTAACAGAAGTTGCCGTTTTGGAATTTTGCTGAAGGTGAGTGATACCACAAGGTTGATTCTCATCATTTGAAAGTACTGCATCAGGAGCCTTCGGTTCCCAGTATCCTGAGAATCATTCATTTCTCAGGGGTCTGACACTTACACACCTAGCTCAGCATAGTTGTCTATTTTCCCATACATGAGGTAGGAACTTCTATTTTTAAGTGACATTAACTATTTAATGAGTAGACTCTAGCAGACATTTTTGGAATAACAGATCATGTATATTCAAATTGCCTGCGTATTTTGGGCTATTTGTGTCCCTAAAGATTCATAGGTCTTGGCTATCTAAACAGTTTGATGTCATCTGGAGGTGTGACCTTTATTTTTAAATCGTAGTTTTAAGTAGTTGTCTATGTGTCTGTGTGTGGGTGTATGCATGTGAGTGCAGGGTCCATGGAGCCCAGAGGCATTGGATCCCCAGGAATTGGATTTACAAGCAATTGTGAGCCTCCCAATGTGGGTGCTGGGAACCAAACTTGGGTCCTCTGAAAGCAGCAACTGATCTTAACCACTGAGCCATCTCTCCAGCCCCTGGAGGCATTACCATTAGAAGGTAATTTGGTAAGGCCCCATGATGGGATTAGGATTTAGAAAAAGAGAGACCAGAATTCTCTCTGGCATGTGAGATCTCAGTGAGAGGGCCACTGCCTGCAAGCCAGATAAAGGTCCTCACTAAGAACTGAATCTGCCCAAATCTTGAGTTTGAGTTTGGATTTCCTGTCCTCCAGTACTGTGAGAAGTAAATCCTTGTTGAAGCCACCCATTCTGTGGAATTTATTATACTAGCTCAAGATGTCTAATATATTAATATGCCTAGGAAATTGGCACACTAGACTAGTTATCTTCCCACCTCTCTTCCAGTCACTAGTAAATGCTCCTTCTTCAATACGCAAGACATAGTTCTTTATTCTGAGGTGATTTAAGTCAGATAATGTGATATCAGAAGTCAATGCCATGAATTAAGGACAAAATATGGGTAAGACAATATATTCAGTAATTGAATCTGTGGTAATGAAATCTTATTTACTAGCTTGACTATGAACTTTCTGGGAACAAGGTCATTTATAAGATTTGCAATATCCAAGTATAAAAATTTAATTTGTTTAGAAGAAACATAAATATTGCCTATTCTGAAACTAGAGAGAAATGTCTTCTGTTGTCAGAGTTGATACTGTGGAAGATAGTAAATTGCATTCTGAATAATTAAACCTTAGGACAATTCTACAGTTGTTTCATAAATCCTTCAGTGCAGATAATGTTTCCCATCATATTGTAGGACAGTTTATAAAAACAGTTATAAAGGAGTTTTTCCTGTGTGGTCCACATCTGTGATTCTTAACCCTGGTTGCATGTTAGAATTGCCAGTGAAGTATAAAAATCCTTATACTAGAACCACATTTTAGCTTAGTTAAATCAGGATTTCTGTGAGTGGGGGTGAGATATCAGTCTTTTTTAAAACTCCAAGCTTTGAATGTAGCCCTGTGGACTGAGGTAATCTAGGGGAGACTTTAGAGTGGTTCTCTTCAACCAGGGTTTGTTAGTCAGGATAGGTTAGGTGCTGCTGCAGTAATAAGCACTTCTTCAAAACAACAACTGAGATATATTTTTTCCCTCATTCTACCTGCGTTTTCTGGATCAGCTGGGGGTTAGCTCATCATTCAGCTATTTCCACTGGAGAGTCTACCATTTGGTAGTCACTTCTGTTTGGCTGCAGAAGAGAGTATGAGACATGACAGTCATGTACTGACTTGAAATTCTGCCTGCGGAGATGCTAAAATAGTGTAACACTGAAACTTAAGGAAACACTATTTTTGTTTTATTTTTTCACTTGACAATCCATAGGCAGGTGGGCAGTTAAGGGTGGGTAGGTGGTACTATTCCAAGAGAACAGTGGTCTAGGACTCAGCTTGTGATGGCTGTATCTTTCTTGACCTTTGGAGCCCAACTTCAGGTCCAGTGTGGCAGCTGTTGTCCCCGTTTCCTGAGCAACTCAAAGGGGAAAGAGAAAAATGAGCAGCTTCATCTTAAAAAGAATGTCCAGATGTTAAACGGATTTCTTCTGCTTATAATCCATCGATCTGAACTTTGTCATGACAACTACCTGTCCTTTAAAGCAGACTAAGAAGTGTGGTTCTAAGTTTCTAATTGAAGGTTGAAAATCGGAACAAGTCTATTTCTGGAAGGAGGCAACCTCTGCCTCAGCATAATAGTGTGGTTTTAGCATAGAAATCTAGAAAGGAAGTTGCAGATGTTATCCTTGGTAATCAGAATATTTGGAAATGCTTTGATGGGGGCTCTATCTGGCTTCCTCCTAATGCTGCCTGCAGCAATTCTAGAGGCATCTTCAAGGGACTCAAGGGCTCTGTGAAAATCACAGATGTAGATGAGTAGGGAATTTACGTATGCTGTAGAATCATCTGACCCAAATATTGATCCTTACAGAACTTTGTACTGAGAGTGAAATGATGAACCCAATGGTCCTCCTGTCATTCTGTTGCAGGAGTCCATCTCCTGCATCCTTGTTCCCAGATGGAATTACTGCTCTCTCTTCTGATCTTTCCAATCTTCCTTCATTCTCCTCCAGGTCCATTCTCTACACCATCACCAGAGGTACCTTTTTGAAAAAGAAATGAGATCGCATACTTCCCCTGTTTTATAATTTCCAGTGGATTTCATTTGGGGATAAAATGTAATCTAAATTTCTTACTGTGGCCTGCAAAGCTCTGTAGTAATTTTTTTTTACTCCTGCCAAACTCTTATTTCATCTTCAGCTTGAAGCTCACTATCCTTCCCTTTTTTTCTTTATGTCCTTCGAATAAGCTGACATTAATCCTGCCTCTGCATTTTTGCACTTCTCTTTCCAGAATGCTCTTTCTCAAGCTCTTTAAATGACAGGCTCCTCCTCATTTCTCACATCCCAGCAGGAACGTCACCATCCTAGAGAAATCTCCTTTGGCTGACCAGTTTAAGGCAGACCCTTCCACCTTACTTTCTGTCACATTCCATTGCTATTAGAAATTACTCTGTGTGCTTTTTGCCTTACTTCTTTAATTCTGTGAATCATTACTGGAACATAAACACCAAAAAGGCAGACACCTGGTATACCCTTGTCATTGCATGTATCAGGTTGACAGATGAGGCATTGGGGACATGTGTTTAATAAAAGTTGATTAAGTAGATGAATAGAATGATGGGAAAATTTGATCTTTAACAGCTGTTTAAGAATCTAAGTGGGGGCTGGGGAAATGACTCAGTGGTTAAGAGCACTGGCTGCTCTTGCAGAGGACCTGGGTTCAGTTCCCAGCCCCATGTGGCAGTTAATAACCATATGTAATTCCAGTTCCAGTGGCCTAGATGCCCTCTTCTGGCCTCATTGGGCATTGCATGCACATGGTGTACTTACCTGCAGTCAAAATACTCATACACACAAAATATAAACAAACTGATCTTAAAAAAAAACTAAAGAATCTAAGAGGTTCAGACTCTTTATTGTCAGTAATGTGGGGAATTGTGTTACTGATGTTTTCCTGTTGATGATTTCTGTTAAGATTTCAGGCATCTTTATAAAAGGAAGGCTTAGAGGTGACCCCAGATACCATAGTCTTTTCAAGAAGTAAGTTTGATTGCTGGAAAACATGCAAATGGATGCTGATGGGCCTATAATTTCAGTCCTCAAGGAATAATTCCAAAGATTTTAGCATGGGTGTTAAAAGCCATGTAGTTACATGTCCATCACATTGGTGGTCATTATAGCTCCACTAACCTTGAGCAAGTTCCTTACTAATCTGCTATCCCCAAAGATCTAACAAAAGCATACCCCACCCCTGCACTAGGGGACCAGATGTCGGGGATTTTCGCCGTGGTTTGGTAAAATGGAGTTGGGCAAGTACTTTCTCCCCTTGTGTGGTTGGGCTTTCCATCTTGGATCTGCTTAGGGCCATTTCTGTCCTAGCAGAGGGCATTAGAAGAGTCCTTTATTCAGCACCCACCCAGAGCTCTTATTCATTCTGTGGCTGATGCTTTGATCTTGTATAGAATCAGGTATTGGACACCAAATTCCTCCCAACCTGATCCTTTTGGTTCCACACTTCCTAAAGGAAGACTGATTGAGTGAAGGAATTTAGGCAGAAGGTAGGGGGATACTGAGGCTCAGAGGCCTGTGTGCTGGCTCAGGGATGTATAGCTCAGTCTAGTCAGACCCCAGGGAGGTTGTCAGTCCGCTAGACCAGAGCTTATACCTGGAAAACTCAGTGGAAGCAGGAGGAGGAAGTTTATGCTGCCTCCTGTCTCTTGGGCTGGTTAATGCTCCACCTAAAATGCTGTCCCCTCAACTGCTTTTTCTGAAGAACTCCTACTCCTTTTCCTCATGATTGCATAGATGTCACCTCCCTGGTAAAGTCTTCTCCAACACCCCCGGGAAATCTTAGTCTCTTCCTCCCATAGCACATGCAGAGTGCTTCTCACATTGTTTTGAAATGATATTTTTGCAGGTTTCCCATTGACACTGAGCCTGCCTGTGTCTTAATTTTCCTCATAGGCAACACAGCATAGCTGTTGATAGAATCAGTTGTGGAATCAGGTGGAATGAAGAGAGTCCCGGCTGCTTCACTTACTTATTTTTTGAGACAGGATCTCTATATAACTCAGGGAGGCCTTGAACTAGGGAACCTCTTGCCTGTCTTTCCTCCTAAGTATTGGGATTACAGACATGTGCCACCATATCCAGCCAGGCTGTGTCATTCTCTATTTATGTGACCCTGAGCAAATAATGCTCCCGGGGCTCATTTTCCTGCCCCAGAAAAGCAGAGTGGTGATACTGTCCTCAGGTGGTGGGAGAATTTTAAAAATGAAATAATGGGCTACATGAAATTTATTTTATTTAAAAACACAATCTACTGTAAATATTGCCCCTTAAAATTTTTAATTTTATTTATTATTATCTCTCTTGGGACGTGTGTGTGTGTGAGAGAGAGAGAGAAAGAGAGAGATGTGTATGTATGAGTGTGGGCATATACCATAGCATGCATATGGAGATCAAAGAAGCTTTTGGGTGTCAGTTCTCTGGGGATCAAGTTCAGGTCAAGCACTTCTGTTTGCTGAGCCATCTCACTGACCTTGATGTTCCCCCTTTTAAGTAGGCTGTGAGCCATAATTTATGCATGATTGCCTTCCATTCTCAGAGATTTGTGGGAAGGCTGAAAGTTCAAAGTCTCTGCCTGGGAAGGATAATGGTGGTAGTGGGCGGGGTGCTCACAGTGATAGGAATGGTGCTGGTGGTGGTACTAGGTGTGGGGGGTAGAAATGGATGATGACGGGAAGAGCGGTGATGACAGAGACGGGGTGGAGATGGGGATGGTGTTGGTGATAGCAGTGGTCACGGTCCAGCTGTGGTGGTGACTCGTGCTGGTACTGCCGCTGCTCACCGAGGTGGTAGTCTTAAGTGGTGGTGCTGGTGGTGGTGGTAAATGAACGCGTGCTGGTGAAGATGGTGGTGGTGGTGGTTGTGGTGGTGGCAGTGGTGACAGTGGCTGGTCGAACTGACAGTGGCAGTGGTGGGCAGTGGTGGTGGTGGGAATGTTAAGCGGTGAGTGGTAGTGGAACTGTAACAACGCTGGCCACAGTGGTGATAGTGGTCGTGTTGGTGGCTCACAAGCTAGTGCTGGTACTTATCCTGAGTCTCTCACCTCTGTTGACTTAGCCTGCCACCTGGGATTCCTGGCCTCCTACTCCTAAAGTCACGTCCACACAGCCTTGCTTTATCTCTCCTCCCTGCCTGCTTGCCTGGCTCTAAGCTTGGGTCCCTTCTCATAGGCTAACCCAAGGTCTTCACCTGACTGTCCGTCCTTCTCGCTGTTAGGACATCAGCTGTGCTGCAGTTTCCTGGCTCTTTTGTAGAGCTACTGCCCTGATTCTACTTCATGTAGTCTTGCTTTTTCTGGTCCTAGAGCTCTACTATGCACCTAGAAACCAGGGACCCTTCCTTAATAGACTAGTTCTGTGGCTTACTTACAAAATAAGACACATGCTGTTAAAATATTACCCCGAGTTACTCCTAAAGGACACAGTTGGCAATGGAAAGGGAACTTGCTTTTTTTTACATTTATTTATTCAGTATGTGTGTGTCTGTGTGTGTTTATGCGCCAAGGTGCAGGTGTGGGTTCTGGGGCTTGAACTCAGGTCATTAGGCTTGGCAACAAGTGCCCTTACCCGGTGAGCAAACTTGCTGACTTTGTGATAGCAGATTGACAAATGGGCTCCCTTGATCTCCTTTGTTGTCTTCAAAACATGTGTTCAGTAGTTTTCATTATCCTGTGCTGTGTTCTAGTTTCTTGTGGTTACTTAACCTGTTTGTTTATTTATACACTTAGCAATTCATTTGTTTACATTTCTCATCTTGTTCAAAAATCGTAATCATTCCATTCTTCTGCTAATTTATCCTAGCCTCAGTGATGGTTCTAGAATCTGGGGGTGGTGGCTAAATCTCACGTAAACAGAACAGAAGCACTGTTGGCAGCTCGCTCCAGGATGAAATGAGTTGAATGAGCAGTCACTTCAAAGAGGGGGGAGTTGCCCGGTGAAGGGCTTGACTGGGCACAGGCGTGGGCTGGAGGGTGGCGTGGGAGACTCTGATGAGGAAGGTCGTCTTAAGACCCTTCTTGACTGGCTCCTCTGTCAAGGAAATCACTCTGCTGAACTTGTGCAATCTGAGTTTGCTGAGAGCTGACTATCTGCAGCACTCCTAGGCCTGACTCTCTGCCAGGAGCACAAAGCAGACCTGGGTAGAGTTCTTCCCCAGACAGCTAGCTGTGATGTATAGCGCTCTGCCCGCAGTTCCCCATTATTTTGTGAAAACCCTAAAACTGGCACTAAATTCTGATCCTAAATTCTGATCTAGTTGAAAGAACATGGTATTTTCAGCAAAAGTTCAGCTTATGGTCTTGTTTTACTAATTTACTAATCTGGGGTAAGTCACTTATCTTTGAGTTTTCATTCCTCCCTTTATAAAATGGAGATAATAATTGCCGCGTCTCATTGTAAGGCTTTTTGTTAACTTTGATTGAGATACTACCTGTGAAAGAATGGTTTATAACATTAAAAGGTTACTCTTACCATTAAAATTTGATGTATGATATGATCTTGAGGCAGAAATGCTTCTTAATTAGGAATGTTACCATTTTGGAAAACTAATTATATCACCTTATGCATGCCGATTTCCTTAAAGTGTGAAGTTCATGATTTCCTTAAAGTGTGAAGTTCATGAAGCATGCCAGCCACACTGAGTTTCTCAAGTTGTCTGTCAGACCTCTTCTCTGGGCTCCTTTGGCCTGGAATAATGGCCCCCATTTTTTCCTTTTCCCTTTTTCAAGGCAAGGTCTCACTGTGTAGCCCAAGCTAGTCTCAACCACTACATCTTCATGAGTGCTGGCATGGTGCCCAGCCAAGGCCTGTTCTTGCCAGCTGAGAAGTCACCTCTTCTAGAGTCTCTGACTGCTTTTTGGCAGCCGCCCTGCCGCTTCCCCCACCTTCCTTGCTTATCTCTACACTGCCTTGCTCCGTTTCTGTCATCTGACTGTGAATTGTACCTGGCTGTCAGCTGCAGGAAGGCAGCAATCTTCTTAGTGATTTTGATCACTGTGCAATTCCTCAACTTTAGAATTACAACACAGTTAATACTCAGTAACCCTTTATGGGAAGAAAGGACTGGTGAATGGAGGTCCCATCAGTTCTGAAAAGGTGAGTTCTGATATCTCTCCTGTCTTCATTTCGGTTAGAGTCTGGTGCCTGGCAGGTTTGAATATATATGATGAGTCAATAAATTCTGAACTAGAAACTTCAATTAATTAATTAGTTAATTAAAAGTTTATTTAGTGTGTGCGTGTGCACATGCGCATGCTGTATGTGCCACAGGCCAGAGGAGAGCTTGTTGGGGGTTGGTCACTTTCTGCCTTATTCCTTTGAGGCAGGATCTCTCCCTCAACCTGGATCTTGAGTTTTTCTTCAAGGTTGGCAGCCAGCAAGCCCCAGGAATCCTTTGTCCTCTTCAGTGATAGTAGTACAGGTGTGCATGGGTCCACACCTGGCTTTTCCATGATCCTCATGCTCGCGCAGCAAATCCTCTTAACTGCCCAGCCATCTCTCTGGCCCTATATTTATTTATTTATCTCAAGAAATATTTTGCAATGCTGTGAATTGAACCCAGGGCATATGCTAGGCAAAGAACTCATATGATTAGAAAATGCTAAATATTACAAAGCACTAAACAAGCTATTGTACTTTCATACCACAACTGACTAAAACACATGATTTTAATTGCATTTTTTAGATCGCTATAGACATTTTCTGTAAAAATGTGATAAAAATCTGGAGTGGTTTTTAACCAAACAATTATTTTTTTCCCAAAATGGCATAAATATCATTAACTTACAATATGCCAAAATATGTTTCAACCCTAGCATTCCAACAGAGATTCCTCCTAAGAGTTACTGTAAATTTGTGGTTACTATCAGAGTAATGATAGCCCCAAATATTGCAAGTGGCTATTTGCCAAATTTTCTACAGCTCCTCAACCCCTGCTGGGTCTGAGGAAGCTGTTATCAGTATGGTTTTTAAAAATTCAACTTACAAAATGTTATATCCTCTTCAGCAGATGGGCTGACCGGCTTACTGTCTCCATGGTAACAAGGTTTCTCTGTTCCCCCACCCCCCTTTTTAAATAGCCTAAAGTCACAGAAGGGAAAGTAGATATTAATAGCATAAGAAATTCCAATGTGAACAACGGTTATTAAATATGCAGCCTTTGATTACTTGTGTCTTGATCCACAGTCATCTGTGAGACACACGGCGACTATTGAAGCACACGTGAATATCAACTTCAGTGCTCATTCAGGTCAGTGTGTGGTAGTTTGTCGAAATGACTGGACATACTGTTCATTACATCACTTTACTTATGGGGTGCATACCTGCATTCGGAAGTCAGAGGACAGCTTGTGGGAGTCAGTTTTCTCCCTCTACCATATAGGTCTCAGAGACTGAATTCAGATTGTCAGACTTGGAGGCAAGTGCCTTTACCTACTGAGCCATCTTGCTGGCTCCGACATTCTGTTTAAGTTCGTTTCTACTTCTCAACTTCTTTTTTTCTAGCCAACCAGATAATGTACTGTGATCCTTAGTCTCCACTTGGGCCTCAGTAGCATAGTAATAATGAATTAAGTAGTGTGAAAGACAGACGAGGCTCTGGTTGCTGTGCAGTTTCTATGGACACCCATTTTTGTGTTAAATTGTGTGTGTGTGTGTGTGTGTGTTAAATATAAAAAATAGCATGCATGATTTCATGGGACCACAGCTCACCTTGACTTGACTGATGTTTATATTAGCCTTTATGACTAACACACATAAAGCATTACAAACCCCTCCCCAAAAGAATTATAACCACAAACTTAGTGAATTCACGAAGCTCTTCTCTAATGTTTTCCATTGTATTTATTTATGTATTTATTTAGTGTGTGTGTGTGTGTGCGTGTGCATGTGCGTGCACCACAACCCACATGAATGCGTCAGAGGATTATTTATGGAATCAGTTCTTTCCTTCCGCCATGTGGGGCCTAGAGATTGAACTCATGTTGTCAGACTTGGTCGCAAGTTCCTTTACCCTAAGCCATCTTGTTGGCCCCATAAGTTATTCTTTACGGCAAGTATACTAGGTAGGCATGGAAAGATATTTGTGAAAAACAGATATACCAGGTGCAGTATGCATTCTTATAGTCCCAGTGACTTGGGAGGCTAAGGCAGGAGGACCTTGAGCTCATAAGTTTGTAAACAGCCTGGGAAACATAGTGAGAACTTATTTCAAAAAAGGAGGGGCGTGCATCTTTCTAAGATGTACTCTTCTTGACTCAGTGTGTTTGGGCCTCATTAGGGAAATCAATCTTTATTCTTTTTTATTTAAATTTATTTTTTATTGCGGTATGTGGGGGGCATGTATGTGAATGTGTGTGGCCACAGTTTGATGTAGGGATGCCTTTCGCAATCTTACCCTCTTTATTGTTTTGAAACAGAGTCTCTCATTGAACCTACAGCTCACTGATTTGGCTAGACTGGCTTGCCAGCAAACCCTCAGGATATGTCTGTCTTTGCCTCCCCATTACTGGGATTATAGGCATGCTCCGCCACACTTGGCTTTAAATTTTTAAAAATTCTTCTTATTTTATGTGTATATATGTTTTGCCTTCATGTATATAGGTGTACCTTGAACGTGCAGTGCCTGCAGAGGTCCGAAGAGGACACTGGATCCCCTGGAACTGGAGTTCTGGATGATTGATAGCCACCATTGAGTGCTGGGAACCCAACCTGGGTCTTCTGCAAGAGCAGCCAGTGCTCCTCAGGGCTGAGCGATCTCCAGCCCCGTCTGGTTTTTTTAAATACGAGGGTTCTGGAGGCTCAAACTCGTGTTCTCATCTCGAATTGGCAGCGCTTCACCGACCGAGGAGCTACTTTTTAAAAAATGAAATATATAAAGACCTAAATTCCAGCTCATAGGAGAAGACTACAGCTCTGGTTCATGGGAGAGGACCATGGCTCCAGCACATGGGAGGGAACCACAGCTACTGCTCACAGGAAGGAACCAGAGCAGGTTCAAAGGAGGGGACCCCAACTCCAGCTCACAGCAGGGAGTCACGGCTCCAGGATCAGGGGAGGAGCCACAACTCTAGCTCACAGGAACTGACCACAGCTCTGGCTCGTGGGAGGGGACCACAGCTCCAGGCTCACTTGAGTCACTGTAACACACTCCTCTGATGGTAGGCTGATGGCAGAGCAGATCAGAGGATGGAGGCCTCCCATGGTCGGACAGCAGTTTCAGCCTTCTCTGAATGACTGCATTCCCTACAGTCCCCTCCCCCAGTCCCAGGTTGTGAATGGCAGTGGCTTTTCCTCTATGTTGGGCTTATGTCGGGGACAGGAGAGGTCTCTGTCATTTGCAGGTTCTAGACTTGGGAGAACTGATTCTCAAGAAGGGACTTACACTTCCCTTGATGGTCAGCTATGATCTTGACTCCACAGTGGCCATGGGCACCCAGACCTTGATGCTGGACCTTTCCCATTCCCAGACACCAAACGTTTTCCATCATTTTTCTATTACTCTTCTACAGCCCAGTGGATCTTCACATCTGTGCCCTACAGAAAATGTAAATCACCTAATTGAACTTCTGGAGATAAAATCACAGCCTGGGATGTTAACAACATTAAATAATAAAATATTTTATTTAATATTCAAAAAAGCACAGAATTGTACATATTTCTGAAGTACTATGTAATATTTAAGCAGTTTTAATGTGAGGCTCTACTCCTGTGTTTTGGTGTTGAGCCCTGCCCCATGCATGCTAAGCATACCCTGTGGCACTTACTCTCACCCACAGCTCTTTGAGTCTATTTTTACATGGTTATTTTTGTGAAGTCATAACAAATTCTTGCTTTTTGAGCTCAAATACTAACAGAGGATTTGTGTGTATGTGTGCATGCATGTGCATGTTTGCGTTTGTGTGTGTGTAGAGGGTACCATCCTTTTTTTTGACAGAGGTCTCTCAATCATTGGTCTGGAACTTACCAAATAGGCTTGCTGTTTTCCTTCCTTCTTTCCCTCCTTCACTCCCTTCCTCCTTCCTTCTCTCCTTCCTTAGGGGTTCTGGGTGCTGAATTCAGGTCCTCAAGCACTTTACGGACTGAACTATTTTTCCAGCCCCTTGACAGAAGTTTTGATTCTATCAAAAGATTTGGACTAAAGGAGAATTATTATTATTATTATTATTATTATTATTAATTGTGTGTATGTATGTGCCATGCCATGGCGGGTATGTGGAGGTCAGAGGACAATGCTGTGCAATAAGTTCTCTCCTTCACCATGTAAGTTTCAGGGATTGAATTCAGGTCAACAGCAAGCAACCTTACCCCATGAGTCATCTCACCAGTGCTGGAAAAATTCTTCTATCAAAAACGGAAATGAATTAAGCCTACTTGGTACATATGGCCCTTTGACGAGCTCTTTAATATCATTTGGAGCTAAACTCCTGTTTCAAGATTGTATGAGTCTCACTTAAATATTTATTAGTACTTTCCGGGATTGAGGAGATAGCTCACTGGGCAAGAGCACTTGCTGTGGAAGCATTTGGGCTTGAGTGTGAATCCCCAGCACCTATGTAAGAAATTGAGCATGTGCCTGGAACCCCAGCGCTGGGGGCAGTCAGGAGCATCACTGTGACTTGCTGGATACCAGCCTAGCCCCAAGTTCAGTGAACAACGTCTTAAAGGAACACGGTAGAAAGTGGTAGGCCAGGACACCCAGCGTTCTCCTCCCGCCTCTGAACACTTGCACCGTCTACTCCCACCTTAAAAGAAAACATAAAAATCTTCTTTTTCTTCTGTGTTTTCCAGCGTCATGCGTCTGTACTTACCTGCTCTGCTCTCAGCTCACGGGTTAAGCTGTGAAGGGCCGGTGTGGAGGTGCGTGTGAATGCAGCATTTGGTTCTACTGCAGGGTGCTGTTTGTGTGCTCCTGATGAGATTTAGTGGGAGGCTGGTTGGGGGCAGGTATCTTCTGATGCTGTTTTTATCACTGCTACTTCTGCTGCAGGACCAATTTCCTAGTAGGCTCTTGACCCACATTCAAGTACCCCCACCCCCAAGCTATTGGTCCTGTTTCATCCTAGTTTCCTCTGAAAGCCTGTATGCAGGCAATTTTTTGGGACATGAGTTCAGAGAGCAGGAATGGGAAGGGTAAAATGCCAGTAATGAAATGTATTGATCCCTTGGTCAGTCTGGGATCAACTAATGATTGGTGCTACTATGCATCCCCTGTGGAGCCCTATGAAATACATTACAAAACTCCTCACCTTTCAAAACACAAGCAACCCCTCCCCGCCCCACCGCCCCACCCGCCAGCTGCCAAACTCTACAAGTAAAAGACCTACCTGGATGAGGGAAGGGGGAGTGTTTACCCTTTGATTTCGGTCCTATGGCATTGATCAAAGTAACTCCCTCAGAGTAGGCTGCACATATGTTAGTGCTAAGCATCCTACTTGGCAGAGAAACCCATGACCAGAAAGATAGAGGTCCTTAGACCCGTGAAAAGCCTGTCACAGCCTGCTGGGCATGGGCTCCTGCAGTAGTCCCTGCAGAAGGACATAGAGGGTGACATGGTTCCTGTGTGCTGGGAGAAGCTCATGCGCTTTTTCAGTCTTCACGAAAGGGGTTTCTCTCCAACTCTTCAGAAAGCAGTGTGTCTGCACCTCAGTCTCAAGCTATCCCAACACTCTCACTGTGCTGACCCTTCTGACCTCTTCATCAATTCCATTACGTCCTCCTCATTAACATGATGCCATCATCTTCTGTCCCATCTTCTTGGGCCATTCTACTGAATGTTCTGACCAATTTCAGGTGTCCTTGCCAGGATTTTGAACTCAGTCATGAGAGAATATTCCTATGCCAATAAATTGGTCTTTTTCCACCTTTTAATATTTGGCATCCCTTAAGCTAAAATCTTCAGAACCCACTGTACATAATAGGAGCATTGGTTCCTAATGATGCACATTCCTTTGATAAATAAGGAAGTTATTCTGTAGCAGGAGCTACATTTTCTTGTCTGGGCTGTGCTGAGACCTGTCTATTAGTTATTGGCTCAGAGGCAGAGGTTAAGTGGCAGTGGATTTTTTAAAAGGTGTTGATTGACGCTGGAGAGATGGCTCAGTGGTTAAGAGCACTGGTTGCTCTTGCAGAAGACCCGGGTTCAGTTTCCAGTACCCACATGGTGGCTAACAACCATCAATAATTCCAGTTCCAGGGGATCTAATGCTCTCTTTTGGCCTCCGTGGGCATTGTACATATGTGGTACACTTACAGGCAAAGCACTTATACACATAAAATAATAAATAAATAAGTTAATTTTATAAAGATCAGAGTCACCTTGTTAGGCATTGGTATGGTTTGGATATAAAGTGTTCTCTAAAGACTTATGTATTGAAAATATGGTCCTCAGCTGTAGTGTGGTCCCCTGTTGAGATGTGTTGGATCATCAAGGTTCTGGTCTAATCAATTCATACTTTGATGGATTCATAATATGATGACATTATTAGGAGATGGGGCCTAGCTGAAGGAAAAAGGTGGAACTGTACCCTGGAAAGATATACTTTATCCTTGGCTTCTTTCTGTCGCCCTGCCTCCTGTCTGCTTTGAGGTGAGCAGTTCTGCTTTGTCTCCTTTATCCGTGGTGCTCCGCCTCAGCACAGACTCAGAAACAATGGAGCCAATAACCAATGGCTGAAACCTCGGGAACTGTGGAATCCTTTCTCCTTTCAACTTTTTCTCTCGGGCATTTGTCACAGCAATGAAAAGTCTGACTAACATAGGCATCTACCTCGTGTGACGACTTTACAGGGTCACTATGCAAGTAGAGTGTGCTTGTCTCTAGCAAGAAAGGAGCTGTTGTTAATGACCTGGAGAATAAAGGGAACTCCAGGATTGGGGATTCTTAGCATCGTTTGCTTCAATGTTCTGATTCCTGTCAGAGCCCTGACTTTGACATAGACTGTGCATTCTATCCCCTTACAAGCCTTTCAACTTTACAGTTAGTTTCTTAGCCCAATTTTCAGCACTGTTTGCTCTCTGGCTGCAGGAAATGTTAAAATAATTAACCTGGACAGGTTGTTCTCTCTCTTGGCACTGGGATTACTGGGATTGGGTATCTTCTTTAATCTCCATGTTATTTTATTAAAGTTAAAAAAATTTTTTTATGTGTATTAATGTTTTGCCTGCATGTGTGTAAATGCACCTGTGTCATTCAGTGCCTGAGGAGCCCAGAAGATGGTGTTAGAACCAGAGTTAACATGGTTGTTACCTACTATGTGGGAACTAGGAACTGAATCTGGGTCCTCTGCAAAAGTAGCCAATGCTCTTAATCCTTGAGCCATCTCTTCAGCTCCTCTCGACATTTTTTGAGATAAGATCTATCACTGAACCTGAAGCTCATTGATTTGTCTAGTCTGGCTGGCAAGTAAACTCTAGGGGTCCACCCATGTCTGCTCTCCAGGTGATGGGGTTACGTATATGTGCTGCCACATTCAACTTTTATGTGGGTGCTGGGGATCTGAACTCATGTTCTCATGGTTGTGCAACAAGCACTTTATTGACTGAGACATCTTCCCCAGTCCCTAATTTTACCTTTTTGACACTTCCAAAGACGCTCACAAAAGCTAAACAGTGCCATAGTTCTTATGATTATCAGTGACTCTGTGTTGTACAACCACCATATAATTCATTACCTCCTTCCTACTTACCACAGGGAAGAGCGCTAGTAATGTGTTACTGCCATTGAGCTTACACCAGTGATGAAGGAGAGAGCCAGCTCCATAATCTAGAGGATTCCTGTTTATGACCTCTCTTAGCATGAGTCTCTCTGCAGAGGCAGAACCTGAGATGAATGCTTGCATGCAGGCAGTTGATTTGGAATGGGATCCCAGTTGGAGTAAAGGATGTAGTAAGAGAAAAATTTAGCAAAGAAAGCAAGTCAGTACAAGTGTTTCTCCTTTGACTGCCACTGAGGGTGATGGTTCCTTGACCTCAGAAGCTCTTTGAGAAACCCTGTGACGTGCATCTGAGAAGTGTCTGTATGGGAGCTGAACTGCAGAGGCGTGTGTTCATCGGCTTCTGCTCATATTGGCAAGAGGATCTGAACTCATGAGTGGCCCACAGATGTTGAACTCCCTGCTGTTGGGTTGCCGGTGAGCAAGTGTGAATCTCCTGAGCCTTGGTTGGCATTAGAAAGCTCTGGAGCAGGAGGTGGAGGATGGATATGTGGGAAGTGGAGGAGGGCACCGAGGCACGATACTGACCAAGGCACTTGAATCTGGTTGAAACCTCCATAGACCTGGTGCCTTCAGCAGGGATTGGGTAAGATGCAGAGTGAGCGGTTGTGAAACGCCAGAGGAGGGTCGGCAATGGACTCCTACTTGATCCATTGGTTAGATGCAGTTTCTTAATTGTGTTCACTAAATGTAACACTTTTCTATTTTTCTATAGTATGAATATATTTAGTTCTTAGAATCAAGAATAATCTTAAGAAATAATTTCCTTAAAGTATCGCAGGGGATGGAGGGATGGCTCAGAGGTTAAGAACACTCACTGCTCCCTTAGAGGACCAGAGTTTGGTTTCCAGAGCCCACATGGAAGCTAACAACTGTCTGTAACTCCAGGGATATCTGACACCTTTGGCTTCCATGAGCATTGTACACTTATATAAATGCAGGAAAAATACTCATACACACAAAAAAATAAAGTATCACGGTCATAAAGTGAGGATATATAACACTGGAGAAAAGGAAAAGTGAAGGAAATCGAAGAGAGGGGATTCCTGAATAATTAAAACTGCTGCTTTGTTACTTCCCAAGTGGAGTATAGGGAAGTTAAATATTGTAGCAAAAAGCCTGAGTTTGTGCTGTGAGAGGTCCTTAAAGTCTTGGCCAGAACAACGTATTTTTGAAAATCTTTCTTTCTGAGCTCTTCTCTTTTCTTTCATCTGTGGTTGTGCATAATCCACCTGTCTTCTAGCCAACCTTTCAAATGGAGGGCGCTGGCTAGAAATGAAATTGCTACAGGGACAAAGTGTAGAACCTTTCTTAAAATGGGAACATCTCCAGGCTTTAGGGTGAGGTACAGATATGTATGGAAAAATTTACTATATAAGTTAGAATATATATTAAGTGCCTACTCTGTGCTAGGCACCTGGCCTAGAAAGGTGAGCAGGAATCAACCCTTGCCCCAGAGAGCAGTTCCTTCTGCTGCTTGTACAGTTTCACAGGAAGATTTCTGTATAGCAGCTGGGGGACTAAAGGTTAGGCTTCTTGATTTAATACTGGGTGTGTGGTTTCCTTGGTGAGTTGCATAGTCACGCATATAGACAGGATTACTTGGACTTTGTGACATCTATACAGATTTTCTGATCTAGTTCCTTTGCATGTATAGAAACTTACTTACTTATTTGAGACAGAATCTTGCTAAGTATTCCAGCCTTTCCTAGAGCTGTGATCTTCCTACTTCTAACTCAAAGTGCTAGGGCTCCAGGGTGCTACACCCTGCCCAGCTTGCTTCTGTATGTTTGATACTATTGTTGATCAACTTATTATAGCTGACTATGACAAAGAAGTCTGTTCTCTTCCTTCCTTTTAAAAATATTTTTATTTGTTCCTTGAAAATGTCGTGTAATGTATTTTGGTCCTATTCTCCCATCTCCTCCAGTTTCCTCCGACTCCCCCTCCATGTCCCCTCCCAACTTTGAGTTCCTTCTCTCTCTTTTTAAAATATGTCTCCTGAGTCTAATTAGTGCTGCCCATAGGCACATGGGTGTGGGGCCATTCACTGGGGCGCGGGCAACCTACAAGGGGCCACACCCCAAAAGAAAATGACTCTCCCTCCTCCAGCAGTCATCACCTGTCAGTAGCTCCTCACTAGAAATGGGATCCTCATGAGCCCCTCCCCGCATCCATGCTAGAGTTTTGACTGGCTTGATCTTGTGCAGGTAACCACAGCTTCTGAATCCATCAGTGCACCAGCCATTTCACATCCAGAAGATGGTATTTCACAGAACTTTTCTCCATCCTCCGGCTCTTAGATTCTTTTTTCTCCTTCTTCTGAGATATTCCCTGGGCCTTGGGGGAAGGAGGTGAATATAGATACTTTGGACTGAGCACTACCAATTACTTATTCTCAGCACTTTGACTAGTTATAAGTCTCATTAACTGCTGAGCACTGCAAAAAGAAGCTTCTCTGAACAACTTGAGAGCAGCACAGATCTATGGGCATAAACATAAATATTCAGAAAGCAGTTTGACAACATGACCACTTAGCAAAATAATTCTAGTAGGTTCTTTCCTAGAGCCTGTGAATTCTCCAGCCACATTCTTTTGACTAGGTTTATAGTACCAAGCTTTCTTTTTGTTGCATATTTATTATTTGAGATATATGTACATACTGATTCAGAGTATATTCTAAACATTCTGGTATGAATACAAAAATGATATTTAAAAATGGAAAAAGTAGAACTCCAGTGGGTTTTGTTGCATGTGGGGAGCCTCAAGGCCACGTTGGGATATTTGACTTAGATATCTATGGCAACACTCCTGTGCTGCCACAGATGTGAATCCTGAGAGATGTTTGGGTTCATATCCTTGCAACACTAGACATAAGCACACCTAAGCTGACCTCCGCATGTTTTTGTATCAGCAAGGCTGTCTTCCAAGCACCTCAGGACTAATTTCCAGTACTCTGCCATACAGAAGACTGTTGCTGCCTTGTCTGCTGAGAGCTGCAGTGATTCTTAAGCAGAGGTGACAGCCTGTGTTTGCAGACAGGTTTTGTTTGGCTCACCATTAAGAAAAGAAATATTCTGAATGACTGCCAAGGTTTGAAAATTGGGAGTTTTACACACACACACACACACACACACACACACACACACACACACACACATATCTGGGACCGGAGAGAAGGCTCAGCGGTTTATAGCACTGGCAGCTAAACCTGAATCCAGTTTCCAGCACCCACATGACTGCTAACAATCAACTGTAACTCCTGTTCCGTGGGATCTGATGTCTTCTTCTGGCCTCCATGAGCATTGCATGCATGTGGTGAACTTACATGTATGCAGAAAAAACCACTCATGTACATAAAATAAAAATAAGAATTTGAAAATCTGAATTTTCAGCTTCTCTGGGAAACTTGTGAGGACTGGCGAAGCTGCCTCTGTCTCTGTTCTTCTAGGGAGACAGCTATCTGCAGATGGTCAGTGGCCACCTCCTTTAGAGAGGAATCTGCCTTCTTGATGCTCGTAAGCCCCTCCCCACCACGTCTCATACCTCACATGGCACTTCCACTTAGGCTACCTGCATGTCTTCTGCAGCATTTGTTTCCTGTGTTATAAATGATCTGCGTGGTTAATGTCAGCAGAGGTTTCTTGAAATCAGATAATGTGCAGAAAACTCATTCAAACCTCATTGTGTGAGGCGTGCTGTTTATCTGGCTTATTGGTTCAGAGCTCCAGGACCTTGATCAGGCAACCCTACCGGAGTTGACTTGCACAGCATGATTTACTAGGTAGCCTCTAGCATGAGAGCTCCTGATTTCAGAGTCTGCCTTTGCCATTTCCTAATTGGGGGCCTTGGGTGCATTAAGTAACCACTCCCTGCCTTAGTTTCTTCATTTACTAAATGGAGATAAAATAAATGAATATATGAAAGTAACATTGTCTGGCACATACTCAGCATTTAATGTGTGCTGGCTATTATCTTTAACAATTCCTTTTATTAGGTATTAAACATTTTTAAACTTTTTATTTTATGTGTATGAGTATATTGCCTGCATGTCAGTAGGTGCACCTGTGTCATGCAGAGCCCTCAGAGGTCAGAAGAGGGTGTCAGATTCCCTGGAACTGGAATTATGGATGGTTGTTAGCTACCATGCAGGTGCAGAGGATCAAACCTGAGTCCTCTGAAAGAGCAGCCAGTGCTCTTAACCACTGAGCCATCTCTCCAGCTCCTTATTAGGTATTTAATAATGACCATAAAGAGGTTTGCAGCTGCCAGGAGAATATCTAGAATATGAATAAGGAATCCTTCTCACGGAATGATGTGTGTCAGTGCACTGGTACAATCACAGATGTGCGTGCATGAAACTGCCACTAATATTCCAGCCAGTCTGAGGGTGAGTCCAGCTACTTCTCCCTCAGGGGTCAGTGAATGGCTGTGTGTGAGCAGCCCAGAGACGTGCCTCTGTCCTGGCCCATCTGGGCCCTCCTTGACTCATCTGCTGCTCCTTCTCTGCATGAGTCTGGGGGCCCACGCCTACTGCTGAACTGGGTCCCAAGACGCTTTGGGGCACTTCCTTGTCCCCAAACTGGTATGCTAATTTCAGAGAAGTGCTAGCTTTCTGTCTAAATTTGCTCATAGCTCACACCTCACATCTTGTCTTCTGTTCTGTTTCCTTCCTAATTTGTCATCATGTAGGTCTGTGCAGAACCACACTTTAAGGAAGTTCCTTCTCCTCCAGTGTCCTCAGCCAACTGTCTGCAGTCTGTCCTTGGCCAAGGCACAGCTCTTTTGGGCTGTGTTATAGGAGGGGAAGAGCAGCTCTTCTGCTGGTACAGAGGGCAGCTCTAAGCTCTGTGCTTCCTTAGAGGGTCTTCCATTCTTCAGAGCTTGTTGCTTTGTGTTCTTTTTGGTTTAGCTGCCAGGGCCCTGGTCTGTGCTCCATGCCCAGCTGGGTGTGCACCACTTCGCTTGAGGGATGCATTGTCTGTTACCAGTGCTGTTCTGAGCGGATTATTACATTTACTTATTCTGTGCATGAGTGTGTATGTAGAAGTGTGCACTCGTATGGGAGAGGATAACTTTGTGGAAGATGGTTCTCTCCTTCTACCCTGTGGGTTCTGAGGGTTGAACTCATGTTGCAGTGGTTTAAAACAAACTTCCTCCATGTAGTTGATACAGGTCATATAGGGATGATAAAAAATAAATAATTAAAATTTTTAAATGGCACACAAGAGTTGTTAGTTCTGGCCAGCCTTACCAAGACCCGTGACTGGGAGCAGGTCACAGCCTCTAGTTCCCTAAGTACTGTTTATCTAACATTTGGTGAGACATTTTTACTTTATACCTGTTGTGGTATATTAGGAATTACAAATGTTGGACTCTGCTTTTTTATTGGGCAAATGAAAAGAATAGTTAACTGAAATTTTGGGGTAATTTTCATAAATACTGTAGATAGAAAATGAATTTATATAACAATTTTAAGTATTTGCTGAAAGAATTTGCTTAGGGTATGTATTAGTTAGGGTCCTCTAAAAATATAGCTGCTAGAATGAATCTATTATCTGTCTATCATCTGTCTATCAACTATCTATCTGTCTTTCTATCATCTATCTATCTATCTTAAGGGAATTTATTAGATTAGCTTACAGGATAGGGTCTGGTAGTCCAGCAATGGCTGTTTGAACTGGAGAGTCTGAGAATTCCGTATCTGCTTAGTTCACGAGGCTGGATGTCTCAGCAGTCCCAGCAGCACTGAAGGCCTGGAAGATTCCTGGAGAACTGGTCTTCAGTCTATGTTGGGACCCGGAGTCGGTTTTAATATCAGTAAAGGAATGCCATAGCAACAGGACAGAAACTCATCAATGAGAATGAAGGCAAACATGCAAAAAGCAGAAGTTTCCTTCTTCCCCATCCTTTCATCTGGGTTGCTGCTGCGAGTCTCTCAGCCTCAAGAACTCTGATCAAGAAAATCCCTTACAGGAGTGCCCAGTGGCTTGAGTTTTAGTTGATTCTAGATCCAGTCAAGTTGACAACCAAGATTAGCCATCACAGGATATCATCATATTCCTAATTGATATGTATTAGTTCATCCTTTATCCTACTATTAGAGACAACTGGCAACATCTGGAAAAGCCCATTGCATTTTCCTTCCTACTTGGGAAGCCAGAAACCAGAGCCTCTACATTTAGCCTGGAAAGTGACTTGAACAAGTCACTCAGCATCTGTAAAAATGTACTGTATAAGCTCTTTTTGAGCCACACAATTTTAGGAGACTCAAATAAACCTTCTCAAAGTTGTTTTTAAAAATAAAATGTGGGGCTGGAGAGATGGCTCAGTGGTTAAGAGCACCCTGGGCTTGAGTCCCAGCACCCACATGGTGGCTAGCAGCCATCTGTGTCTCCAGTTTCAGGTTATCCAATGCTCTCTTCTGAGCTCCATGGCATTGCATGACACAGGTGCATTTACAAACATATAGGCAATACACTCATACACATAAAAAAGTAAAATGTTGTATATGAGGCATTTTTCATTTCATAATATTAATTTAGTAAATATTCAATCAGTAATGTATTTCCTAAATTGAGAATAAACTCTTTGCTCTATTTTAAAGTTTTAATTTTTTAAATTAGAAAATACATATTCATTACAAAACATCCAAGAAACACAGAAAAGTCTAAAAATCTCCTACAGTGCGGTAACTGCAATTTAATAACATTTTGATATTTCTTGTACATATGTACATTTCTTGTGCATATGTACACATAGAGGTAAGTGTATTTTTGTAACAATTTACATATCGTATTACTTGCTCTTTTCCTATGACTATAGCGTACACATCTTCTAGTTAATGAGATCCAGTTCATTACCGTTAATGTATCAATATATAGTGGTTTACGTAATTGGTCCCTGTTGTTGGACATTTAGTTTCTTGTAGAAGTGATGTTGATGTTTTATTTTCTTTTGACAGTTTCTTAGAATTGGAACTCCTCAGATTCTAATCTGAGACTGTAACCTAAGCTCTCCCTTTCCCTCCTGCAGTGAGTTGTGGGATAGGTAGTAATGTGGATCATCTTCCTTTTAAAGCATTACCACCTGGGAGCTGGAGAAATGGCTCAGCAGTTAAGAACATTTGCTGCTCTTGCAGATGACCCTGGTTTGGTTCCCAGCACCCACATGGTTGCTCATAACCACCTGTAACTCCAGTTCCAGGTGATCTGACACCTTTCTGGCCTTCTGGGCACCAGGCATGCTTGTGGTGCACTTATATACATGCAGGCAAAGTACTCATACACATAAACTAAACAGATACATAAATAAATTTTATAGTACAGTTTTCCTTATAGTACAGCAGAGTGGATCTCCAGGGAATTGATAAAGCATTAATAATTCATTTTAAATGTGAATATTTTAGTGAAATAATATGAAATGAACATACAGTAAAAATTTACCTAATCCTGATTGCTTAATCAACTATTTACTGTTTTTTAAGGCTATAAAGAGAATGAAATGCAATATTTTTCTGATATCCTTAGTCTAGTGGGAAAGACAGACATGGAAACAAATAACTTAAAACATCATGGCAAGGTTTATTATATTATACTGTGCCCTTAGAAAAGTGTAGGGCTCTCTTTCTACTCTCTGCCCTAGAAGAAATTAGGGAGAAGAATGGTAACTCATGGACCTTCCGAAGGTCAAGTCAGTTAAGAATCTCTGAACTTGTGTCTGTGTGTGTTTTTGTGGTTTCTGTGTACGTGTGTGTATGTGTGTATATGTGTGTGTGTATGAAGGAGGAGAAGGAGACAGAGACACAGAGAGAGAGAGAGACAGGACAGAGAGACAGAGAGACAGAGACAGGGACTCTCCACCAGTTTAATGTCCAGTATTCCGTATTCTCTTTTGTGTTTGGGGAACTTGGGTGGTTTTTAGGCTGTCTCCCTATGCTATGAATAGTCTTTTGTAAACACAGAAGTCCTGAGTGAAGGGGCTGCTTGTTGACTCATTAGATTTTTCCATCAGTTATCTATTGTTGCAAGAACAACTATTTCTCATCTCACAGGTTCCATGGTCCAGGAAGCTGAGTATGGTTGAGTTAGGTCCTTTGTGCCACCTGTAGTCACAAGGCTGCATCAGGGAGGATGTCATCCAGCGCCAAGGTGTCATCTGAAGACTTGTGTATAGAAACCTTGTTTTCAAACTCATTCATGGGGTTGGGGCAGAATACATTTCCTTCAGATCTGCTAGACTGAGGGGTTCAGTTCCTTGCTGGCTGTAGACTGGGGACCACCCTCAAGTTCCTGTGGGCCTCCAGCCGGTGAGAGGAAATCTTCAGCAAGACAAAAGTAGCAAACTCTTGCAATGTGAGCACAAAAGTAATGTCTCCTCATGTAACTCTATTTTATTGGTTAAAAACATATTACTTATGGCGGGGTTTTTCCGAGACCAGGGGTAGCAGGAGGCAGGGTCAGGGGGCTGCTTAAGAAGCTGCCCAGCAGTTTCAGCATAAGGTGTCCAGGCCTGTTTGTGGAAGTAAGAAATAGCCACAAGACACAAAGCTAAGGATTAGAACTCAGTGAAGGCAGGAAGTGAGGGTGTCAGGGTTGCAGGCATGAGCACCACTGCCTCCTCATCCTGTGGGACTTTCAGAAAGCTTAGGTGAGCACTGGACTTTCAGCAGGTCATGGCATTAGAATGGACGTCAATGGCAACTAAAGTCTAAAGACAGCACTGTTCCACGTGGGTTATAATCATGCTAGAACTGTGAAGGAAATGCAGGGCTTTCACACAGGCAGTATGTAACACAGTGCAGCTCTGTGTAACAGGAAGAAGATGCATTCTAGAGCCCAGGCATTTTCTATAGTCTTTGGTTTTGTAAACAGAAACAAAACAAAACAAAACAAAACAAAAAACAGAAAAAAAATTATGAGACTTGAGTGTGTAAAAAATGGGACATAATTGCAATGAATGAACTCAAGAAGCGACGTTCTGAATTACTACTTTCTCAACAATCTGAGTCTGTTGGTGAGTCAGCTGATAAAAGGGGAGATGGCCAGGGGTAACCACATTAGAAAGTGATTTTATGGTAAGTCAGGTCTGTGATGAGGTGAAAACATTACTTCTGTAGGCTCTTACTGCAGAGTGCCTTGAATGCTCTTTGTTGCACATTATACAAGAATTCTATCTTCTTCATCCTTTGTAATTAAAGTCAGAACATTTCCAAAGTATAGTTACTCGGAAGAGTTATTTTTCTTGGCAATAACTTCTTAGTTGTCTTCATATCTCAAAACCTGGGAGAGATCACCTTTCTTCCTAGACTCCAAGGCTGTTTTAGAGATTAATTAATAATTGTGAAAGTCCCTGGAAGCTTAAAGGCTTCACTTAATCTTATGAGCATTCAGTAATAATCAAGGTGGTAATCAGAGAGCAGCGGGGCTCAGCAGGGTGTGAAAGGTCATTCTTGTGTTGCAGGCCTGTGGGCTGTGTCTCCATAGTGAATGAGTCTGGCCAAGGAGAGGCCCTGCTGTGGCAGTAGAAAAGAAGTGATGCCTGACTAAGAAACACAGGCTGAAAAGCTTATTTAAAAGATTCTGGGAACTGGCTCGGCAGTTAAGGGTACTTCCTGATCTTCCGGAGGACCCCAAACCCGTATCTGACAGCTCAGTACAGGGCATCTTATTCCTTCTTCTAGCCTCTGAATAGTACTGTGTTCACATTTTACACACACACACACACACACACACACGCAATTAAAAATAAAATGTTAAAAATACAAAAAGTGAGAAGGACATTTGGGGACAGAAACTTGACTCAGTGTATCTGACAGAGTACACAGAATCTGGCAGGGGGGCTGTAAAAGGAGTACAGATGGGGAGGGGCTCAAAATATAACCAAAATATGTTCTATGAAATTCACAGAAAATTCAATTAAAAAAATAAAAGAGAGTCTGGTCTTTAGAAAGATATGATGCCAAAGCACAAGTAACCAAAGAAAAATATAGGTGTTTTAGATTTCATCAAAATTAAAAAGTTGGGCAGGGTGTAGCTCAGGCCCAGAACACAGACTTAACACTCACAGGGCCTTGGGTACCATACCTAGCAATCAATCAATCAATCAATCAATCAATCAGTATTAAGAACCTTTGTGTTTCAAAAGGACAGTAACAAGAAAGTAAGAAAACCACAAAATAAGTAAAATGTTTGCAAATGACATATTTGATAAAGGATTTGTATCTGAAGACTTTTACAATACGATAACAAAAAGGCAACATTTCTCTAAATAGGCAAGGATCTGAAGAAGTTACACACGTGTTCAGTAATTATGATTCAAGAAAGATTAAAGTCTTAGAGTTGTTTAAACCAAGCGTGAGCCTGATCTGTTCTCAGAACAATTCCTTCTGATTTCTCTTGTTCCTCCAGCAAAGGGTATACTCTGTTATTTATTTAAACAGTTCATCCAGCATAATATGAGAAAGAAATGAGGAGCTTTGTCTTATCAGGGAAAAATTTTCCTTTTTGACCCCTACTGACCCTGAACAGCATATAGAATCACAAATAGTTGTTATCACCCTAATCCTACATGTTGTTTTCAACATATACAGTGGATAATTCATGGCTTCCAGTGCTACTGTTTCCAGCAGTGATATTATCACAACACACACAGGCACAAACATTATTTTTGATCAGGGGCAAGGAAGGGTCATGGGGCAAAATAGAGAATAGTTTAAGATTAAAACTATGTGTTTAGCTCAACTTGTAAAAGATGATTGCAAGAGGAGTCCAAGGCCTGGTAAGATTGTTTAAATTGTTTTCTTAAAGGCTACCTAGATTTAAATAAATTGATTACACATTAGGAAGGCAGATTGAATTGATAATGTTAAATTATCTCAAAACATAAGACTAATTTTTACCATAAGGTTGGCTTAGACAAGAAGCATTCCTAGAAAAGTAATTTCTATAAGTAATCACCCAGAAAAAGATGCTTAGTATCTTAAATCATAAGGGAAATGCAAATAAAAACCAGAATGAGATATGACTTTAACCACTAGGCTATCTATAACAAAAAAAGATAATTTGGGTAAGAATGTGAAGAAATTGTAATCCTCACATATAGCTATTAAGGATGTAAAATAATGTAATTGTGTTTCAAGGATTTGATTGTCCTTCAAGAGGCTAAATATAGTGTCAACTTATGACCCAGCAGTTTATTCTGAGATACAGGTACAAGAGAAATGAAAATATGAGAAATGTTAATTGCAATATTATTGTGATAGACACTGGAAATAAGCCAGCCCCTTCAAGTGGTGAACGTATAAATAAAACAAGGTCTGAAGTAAAAAGCAACTTCTCTCTTCTGGTTGCATACAGTCACTCAAGACGACTTCTCACACCAACTTGGTTCTTTTCCACATACCAAACAGTTCCCCAGTAGATCCCAGTTTAACTCACTTCTGATACTATCTACCCAAGACAGTGCTAGATCCCACAGGTTGAGGCCTAGTGTCTACAAGATGGTTCCCTCTTCAGATGCTCGTTGCTATGCAGGAGGTTGCCACCTATACTTCTTACTGGCTGGCCATGAACTGAAGTCCTGTGGCCCTTCCTTGTATTCCACTCATTAGCTAGAATGGCTCACAGAACTCAGGGAAATACTTACTGGTTAATTATAAAGAATATTACAAAGAATATAGACAGCCAGAAGGGGGATTGTGGTGGTGAGGAGCTCTTTAAAGCCCTCTCTGTATAGTTCATAGGTTCATTCCAGGAACCCCCACTTGTCCATTCGGTCAGAAACTCTCCAAACTGGCGTCTTGTACTTTTTTAAAAAAGAGTTTTAAAAAAATTATGTGTGCATATGTATCTGTGTATAGGTCAGAGGCATTGAATTCTCTTGGAACTGGAGTTACAGGCATTGTGAGATGCCTGATGTGGGGTGCTGGAAACTGAACTTGGGTCCTCTGGATGAATTTTTTTTTTTTTTTTTTTTTTTTTTTTTTTTGTAGAGGCTTTACAACACAGGAACGACTGGTCATGTCATTGACTCAAACTTAGTGTAGGGGATAGGGCTGAGAAGTTCCAACTCTCTCATCATACCTTGGTCTTCTGGTGACCAGCTCCCACCCTGAAGCTATCAGAAGTCTCTAGCTTCCAGCTCCCAGCTGCCTTATTTGTTAATAAACAGGTGACACACAGCATGCCAGAGATTTCAAGGGGTTGAGGAGCTGTAAGCCAGGAACTAAGGGCAGAGACCAAATTTTTATATACATATATATTTACATATATAAAATCCCACCACAGTATCACATACGATGGCATACTTATATAATAAAACACTGTTTAGCAATGAAAAATAATGCAGTGCTTACCCATGCTTGTGTACAGATGAATCTTGAAAACTCTATGCTGAATGCAAGAAGCCAGGCACACAAAACCACAGACTGTATGTTTTACGAATAAATTCACACATTGTATGAATTATACAAAAATCCTTGTATAGGCAAAAACTAGAGACAAATAGTAGATCAGTGATTGCTTAGGATGGGGGTGATGGGAGCAGAAGAAAGACTATCCGAGGAAACATGGTTGCTTATGCATGGGCAGCAATAACAAATTACCATGAGGCTTGGAGAACAGGAATGAACTTGTCACTGTTCTGGAGAGCCAGCGTGGTGGTACTCTTGGTAAAGAATCTCATAGCATCTGCACATTGTCACATGACAGACAGCAAAGAGAAAGAAACAAAGCTCCTTCCGGTTTCCTTTCTCTTTCTTTTAAAAAATTTTATTTATTCTGTACATGTGCACATGTCTCGGTGCATGTGAGGTAGTCAGAGGACAACTTGCAGGAGTTGGTGCTCTCCTTCCACCATGTGGGGATTGAACTCAGGTTCTCAGGCTTCACGGCAAAAGCCCTCACCTGCTGCGCTGTCTCACTGGCCCATGTGAAACCGTTTTAGCAGAAGGCCCGTCTCTTTTTATAAGGAACGTACTGCCATGATTACCTCTCATTGGAGATTCGAGTTTCAACATAGAAATTGTGGGGCAACCATACACAGTCTATAGGAAGGCTTTTCTATTACAAATATTCTAAAATTGATTTTGGCAATGGTTTCACAATTTGGAAAATATAAATATACTAAAACCATTGTATTATTCATTTTAAGTGGTTGGGTTGAATGACAAGTGAATTATATGTGCCCTCCTCCCCAAAGAAGTGCATATTAAAAAGTCACAGAGAAAGCTGGGCTGCAGGACAGTGGAAGCAGTGTGCGCCAGGAAAGGACATCGGTGTTGGGGTCCCTGTGCTCGTGCCAGCCCGAGTGGGACGCAGGGTCTCTGCTGTGAGGGACTGAGAGGCGTGGAGTCAATACACAGACCGGGGAGCTGGGTGGAAGCTTGTGGAGGCCGAGGCACAGCAAACTCGTTTATTCAAGGAAGTGCAGGGCGTTTTAAGAGTTTGGTTAGCCAACCCCTTTTGGGGTGATTCCCAGCTGTGGCCAATAGTATTCTCTCTCGGGATGGATCATCTTGGCGCAGGTTCTCTCCAGATACGGGGCGGAGGCAGGTGTCTCTCACCTGACTGGAGCGGAGCACCACACCCACAGGAGCCACTCCTTTAATCCTCATAGCAGGTGACCTAGCGAAGGCCCACCTTGCATTATGCCCTGTACATCCGTAGGTAAATTTCTTCAGAAGTCCCGTGCCTTCAGTAGGTCATTCTAGCTGGGGTTTTTGGTTTTTTGCTTTTTAGAAGTGAGTGCACCCGCAGTTTGTTTCCCTCCTTCTCCAAGACCTGGCCCCATATGCTTGTTAAGAAAGTGGTGAGCATTAGTGGAATGTTAATGGTCTGAACTACATTAACTTCCCATCTGGCTGTCGCTCTCCAGGGGGCGCTTTTTATTTGATTGTGACTGATTAAAGTTTTGTTCATGTTCCTTTGTGCTGGTGTGTTTGTTTGGAGAGAATCTTGTCTGTGGTTTGCTCCTAGCATCCAGCCTCCCAAAGAGCCTCCATTACAGGCTGTGTTCTCTCCATCAGCTTCTGATGACACTTCGGATGGACCAGTGGAGGGTGAGGTTGGAAGGTGCCATGTGGACTGGAACCATTGTCTCTAAGGAACAGTCAGGAGACTCGGTGAAGCATGATACTCTGGAAAGTCACTTGCTTGGCACAAATGGTTGACAGAACCTGTGGCCTTCACTCAATTTGCCACACCCTGAAGCAGTGCCAGCCTGGCTAGGATGCACCCACACAGTTCAGGCAGGAGTTCTGCAGTTCAGGTTAAGACATCTGAGTACCTAGCTCTTTACAGTGGCCTGGTTGTTCCAGATGTGTGTACTTCTCTTGCAAAGCGATAAACGAGTCTGGTGCTCACTTGGACTTACTATTCTTAGGCAGTCATTTGTTAAGTCAACATGGGCCTAACTAGGGTCATCTAACTGGGATAGAATGGTTTCATTGGTTGCTTGTTTTCTATAGCAGCAGCCCCTCAGCTGCTGGGGCACCTGGGTAAGTCCTCCAGCTATTACTTGAGGAAGCTTCAGAATACAGGTTGTCTTGCTTTCTGTAAATTTGAACAAGAAGATAGAATCTAGGGCTGTGGCTACTGACCTAGTTCCCTCCTGTGGTGAAGAAGGTCAGAAAGGGAGAGAGAGAAAAGGGAGGGAAAGAAGGGAAGAGGCGGGACGCGTGCCAGGGTAAGGCCAAAGGAGATCAGTTATGACGGATGGATGGAAGTGAAGGGATCTGAGAAGCTGCAGTGAGGAGGAAGATTAAACGCAAGAGAGGACACTGACGAGTGAGCCCAAACCTCGACCGGATATTGGCCCTGGGCTCCCAGGGCCACAGATCTGCCACCTCATTGTCTCTGTATTCCAAATAAATTAGAAAGCAGAGATTAGTAAAGGAAAATGAACTTATGGAAGGCCTTTTAGTTTGGCCATACTGCTGAGATTTGGCTCCCCACTGCTCATCTCCTGGAGAAATTGCCCTGGGAAGGGCGAGAGTGGGAGAGGAGCCCATGGCTGAGGCGCCAGCCTTGCTGGCTCTTTACAGCTGGGAACTTTTTTCCTGTGGGCTTGGGTCTTACAGTGGAGATCAGCTGGTTTCTCCTCAGGCAGAGTCTCATGCATCCTTACTTGGGTTTTGCTTGCTTCCTGATGTTGGCTGTCCTGGATGAAAGTGTAGTGCTCTAGAGCAGTGATGACTTGAGGGGTGGGAGAAGAGGACCTGGGTGGATTCTCAGTGGTGGACCAAGGGATGGAATGCCACTGGTTCTCATCTGGAGTAATTTTGCTCCCCAGGGAACTTCTAGCAGTATCTGAAGACAGTTTTGTGGGGGAGGCATTACTGGCATACAGTAGAGAGTATAATTGTGACTCACCCCCTCCAGCCTTCCATGACAGAGCTGGTCAGCCCAGGCACGTTAAGTTGTTGCGGAATCAAGACTTCGGGAGTTGAGCAGAAAGCCAGCAGTGGTGGTCTGCTGCAAACTCATTTATTCAAGAAAGAGCAGAGAGTCTTATAGGTCTTGTTAGCCAATAGCCTTATAGGGTGGGGTCCTGACTACAGCCAATTGCAGTTTGTTCCCAGGTGGATCAGATTTCCTCCAGGTACTGGGCCAGAGGGCACCACATCCACGAGAGCCATTTCTCCATTCCTCCTGGCAGGTGGCCTAGCTAGGCCCACCCTGCATTATGCCCAACAACCTTAATTTAAGTTCAGAAACGTTCTTCTAACAGGGTGATGGCACCTGGAGACATGTAGTCTAGATATGTGGGGTTCAGGCAAGCTGCTTGAGCTACTAACCCATGATTTCTGTGTTAATTAACTTAACTTTAAAAGCCAAGGGTGGATGAAAAGCAGGCAGAATTCTTTTCTACATCTATAAGCCAGCAGATCTAGTTAATCTACTCCTTTAAGAGGTCTCTCGGCTTAGGGGGATGGGCTAACAAGGCAGAAATAAGGACCGCCTCAGATGTAGGCCTCCCCTGGCCGACATGGCACTGAATAGATCTAACTCCATGGGTCACGGAAGAATTAAATGACGGAGGAAGTGAGGTGATATTGAAAGGGAAGAGCACTGGCCTATTTGCAGCAGTCAAGTTGAAACCAGCCTCAGCTGTAGGGAGAAAATTATGGAGAGACAATTATCATCTTAGGGATTGTTCTGCAAAATTGCTCCAGGCCAAAGGCACTTGCTGTAACATTTTTTATAATTTAACCTCTTTTTACCTTGCTGAGCCATGAAGCATGCTTGTGTTTCTAACACACTCTTTCTCTAGGAGCAGATTCTGAGTGTTTCTGCCTCTGTTTCCATCTGAGAAGATGGGTTCTCTGTGTTCTGGGATGTTCTAGTCTCTCCTGAATGGACTCCCCTGTAGTATAGAACTACACTGTTACATAATTAGTTACTAGGTAAAACAGTCTTTGTTTTCTTCTTGCTACTCATTACTGTCTGGTCTATTAAAGAGACGCACTCAAGCTCATCATGTTTATTTATAACTTGATTTCTTCTATTATAATCGCAGTTGTTAACCAAAGAAAATGTTTCCATCCTTCCATTGGCTCAGTTGCTCCAAAGATCAAGACCTGATTTCTAATCAGCCTTCATTATAGTTCACTTATCGGGACTTCCTGTCCTCCCTATTTGAAGCTCTTGTTTCAAAAGGAAAAAAGACTCCAACTCTTCCAACTGTTCATTACCTGTGTGTTTTTCCTCTTCAGTGAATCTGAGCATGTTACAGGTCTAGTTACAGGTCTCTGTATTTAGAGCTGTGCAGAGGAATGGTAGGTTCCTTGTCCATCGCAAGACTGTACTCTGGATCCTTAAAAAAATATTGGTAAAATATGCACAACATTACATTTACCATTTTAGCCATTTTAAGCGTAATTCAAAGTCACTAAGTACATTTACATTGGGAAAATGTCATCACCTTTTGTCTCCAGAACTTTTGGGTCTTCCCGAACAGAAACTGTACCTACGGTAATGCTCCCTGCCCATTTCCTCCCACACCTCAGTAGCCTCTATCTTACTTCCTTCCGTCTCTGTGAATTTGACTGTTCTAGGGGCTATGTTGAGTGCAATCACATGGTTTTAGATTTTTGTGTCTGGCTTATTTCACTCTGTGCAGTGCCCTCGCTATTTGTCATGTTGCAGCAGGTGGCAGCTTTCTCCTTTGAAAGGCTGAATAACGCTGTATCCTTGTGTGCACAACTGCATTGTCATTCACCTGCCAGTGAACACTTGGGTTCTTTCTCCTTTAGCTAATATGACAGTGAAGCTGTGAACATTGGTATATGCCCAGCTGTTACAGAAACTTAGTGAAAACCTCATCTGTTTGTGAACATGCTGAATAAAAGCTGGCATGTGCCACACACACATGCACACACGAATACATGACTATTTACCTTTACTTCATATCTTCCTTCCACTGCACTCAGGTCATCCAACCCCATCATGACCATTTCTTTCTCATATCTCATTTGATATAATGAAGTATTAGATATTATACATGGTTCAAAGAAAGAAATTTCATTTTGTTTTGCAGTCCTGGGGATCAAACAGAGCAGGACCTTGGATGTACTAGGCAAGTGCTGTACTACTGAGCTATGTTCCTAGCTCATTTTATTTCTGTGTCAGTATTAATTATAATTTTTATATAATTATATATACTTCGAAGGCATTTTGGATTTATTTTTGTTTTGTGTATGAGTGTTTTACCTGCATGTATTTAAGTGCCCCTGTGTTGTGCAGTGCCCATGGAGGTCAGAAAAGGGTGTCGGATCCCCAGGAACTGGAGTTAACAGATAGTTGTCAGCTGCCATGTGGTAAGAGCAAGTGCTCCTTACCACAGAGCCATCTTTCCCGCTCCTAATTATATATTTTAATTAACTGTATTTCATTGAATCAGATATCTAGGAAGTCCAGAAAAGAGAAAACCATCTGAATTTAATATTTGAAGAGTTGATGCTGCTTAACTGAACAGTTTAATATTTGAAAAATGGGTTTCTATTAATTTACTTAAAGGAAACAAGTAAACTCTAGATATTTTATATAAATATGTTTAAAAAGACCCCAAGTATGTGTATGTATGTTTCTTTGTGCTTTGTGGTATTGGGAATGCAGGGCCTCACACAGGCTAGGCAAGGATTTGACCACTGAGCTATACCTCAAGTCCATGGTCTTTAAATCATAGTGATAAAAGTTAAAAAAACACAGCCTTTTCATCCAGAAGGGTGATTCTTGATCATTTCCTAATGATTGCTATCAGCAGATGGCTACACAGATGAACAGTAAATAAAGTAGTAAATGTAGCTGATGATTCAGGTCAGTGGAACTGCCAGTTTGGCTTCTCTGACCTCATCCTGACTTCAAATACCACATGGCCTGGTCTGCAGGGCTCATCAAGGAAACCTCAGAGGATGGAAGGCCCAGGCCTATTCTCAAGCAGGAACCCGGAGAAGCAGAGAAATGCATTCCTGCCTCTCAGAAAAGCACAAAAAGGAGAAAAGGGCCTGGGATGGGAGCGGCTAGGTGGAAGGCAAGGAAATTGGAGAGTATTTGGGGCCACAAGGGAGAGGAGAAGGATTCTGTATGAGACCTTTTCAGTGACCCCAGAAGAAGTAGAGTGGGAGTTTGTTTTGTAGTCGTCGCCTTGGACATGAGGCACTGCCTCTAAAGTAAGAATTGGCCTTATCCCTGCTGCTGGGGCAAGGTCTGGTCAGAAGAGAAGTAGACGGACCAGATTGTGTAGTTGACTCTCTCATTCAGACAGTCGACTAGCATTTTCAACTAGCACATGCGTCCCAAGTGAGTGAAATGGAGTCCCTGGACTCATAGAGTTCACGCTTTGATGAATTGGTAGGGAATTAGTGTTCTTGCTCGGTCTTCTCTCTTCCATCTGAATATTATTTCCATGACTGCTGGAGAAAATACCATCTTTTACTCACTTGTAAAGTCTGCACCTTTTGGAAGAACAAAGAGAAATCATATCTGAAGCTGTTTCTAGATTCAATCTGTGTCAGAAAATCTGAATTTCTAAAGGAACGGAGGTTATTTCCAGAGGTGTGATGCCCAGGTCTTCTAGCTAATGACTGGTTTAATTAGGATCTTCATTTTTTCCTGCCATCTCCAAGCCTCAGTCTCTCATCCAAAGCACTTTTCATGGTAGTGATTTTTAATAAAATGTCTCATAACCGACAACACTGTGCCCTGGCCCACACCTGGCCTGTTGCTTTTTGTGTTTCTTCCCGCTGTCATCCTGTCATTTTGCACTGGATGTAATCACTTGTGGCAAATCTTAATGGAATTTATAGTCCCCATTATAGATTGCCCTTCATTTTGTTCTAGAAATGCTTCCTCTGAGTCCTCAGTTTATGCAACAAAGGTACAATGATGACTTATAAATTCATGCTTTATTAAACAGACTCCCAAGTGTAAAAACATAGCCCTGTTCATACACAAAGGAATCTTCAGTGAAAACTTCCAAAGGGGAAAAAAAGGTAATACTTCGGGCCTAGAGAATGGGAACTGGAAAACTCATCCATCTTTCTTAGTGTCTTGGAATCATTATACTGAACACTGAGTTTATTCCAAGAAACTCGATAGGCTTTATCTGAAGTTGGAATCGTTGCTGTATTCCTTCTATGGTGTGCACAGACTCTGTCCTGGCTCATCACAGAAACCCTGGAAAGGCCAAGGTCAAGGGTTGCAGCTATTGCTGTCCTGCTGTGGATGCCGAGGTCTTTGCTGAGATGACCAAAGTGGGGTAGGGATCACGAGGCAGTTCTGTTTATGTGGGCATTTTCTCACTAGGAATTTATCATGAGAATATCAATTTGTTTCATAGGAAGTATTATCCAGGGTTAATGACCATCATTTGGTACTGGCAGCATGTACACTTGCGTGTGAACAGAGGATCATATCTTTAGGTGAGGTCTTAAAGTTTACTAATCTTGAAAGATTCATTTTGAATTTCATTAACTGAAGGAACTATGAGTGAGGTCGGGGGCTTGGGTGGACGGTGGACATGGTATCATATCTTTTGGTGCAGTTCTTATCTGAATAGAGTACATGGTAGTGATTTCTCAGTTTAAAGGTTGTTGATGTTATTGAATTGTTTAGGTAGGAGTCATGATGTTTCTGATAAAGCATATATATATATATAAATTATACTTTTTAAACTAGTATATGTGTTAGACTTCTTGGTATTTTGATGCTTAAAATAATCTACTTTATTCAGAATAACCCATAAATGAGGTACCCATTTAGCTGTAGTGTAGCTGGGGGCCAGTACAAGTTTTGTATAAGCAGACTGTGGAATCAAAAATTCATGCTCTTAGCCAGGTGTGGTGGCACACATTTTTAACTTCAGCACTCAGGAGGCAGAAGCAGGCAGATCTCTGTGAGATCAAGGCCAGCCTAGTCTACATATCAAGTTCCAGGTTAGCTGGGGCTACAGGGAGATCCTGTTTCAGAAAGAAAAAATTTAAAAAACAAAACAAAAATTCATGCTCTTTAGATATAAAGTATATTAATTGTGCCACATATAATTAAGCCTGATTCTAATATAAGTGTGCAAAAGATTTGTAGTGTCATCATTCACTTTGTTCTCCCTATTTCAAATTCTTTAGAAAATTCTTTATGTTCATGTTCACTGCTTATCTCCCAGCCTTGACCATTTTTCTGAGGACTTGTTTGGTTTACTGAGAACTTTGGCATTTGTCTGCAGGCTCATAAGGAATTTCTGTGTTTCCACAAGCTGTGCTGGCCCCACCCGATCGATTGCTTCACCCTGCACACCTGCCACGCTGCTTTAGTCAGCTTCCTGTTACTATAAAAAACACTTGAGATAATTAACTTCCAAAGAAAAAGGATTATTTTAGTTCACAGTTTTGGAAGTTCCAGTCTGTGATAATTGGCCCCATTGTTCGGGAACTTTTGGCAACAGTTAATGTTTCCACCATGAGCCAGGAGCAAAAAAAGGAAGAGGAAGGGGTCTGGCTTCCACAGGCCCCTTTGAGGGCATGGCCCAGATGATCTCAGGACCTCTCACTAGACCTCGCCTCTCAGTTTCCTCGGACTCTTGTAGAGCCAGCCTGAGGACTAAGCCTTCACCACAGAGGCCTTCAGCCATCTTTCGGGTCCAAAGCTGAGCATATGCTCAAAACGATCATTCATGTGTTTTCATTAAGAGATTGAAAAGAAGCTGGGCATGGTAGCACACACCTTCAATCCTAGCACTCAGGTGTGTAAGACAGGAGGAGTGCTGGGTCCAGGCCAGCGTGGGTTACCTAACTCCTTACCCCCACAAAGAGGCAGATAAAAACTATAAAACAGTTCTTACTGTCACACACACATAACTTAGGTGACTTCAGCCAGGCCCCAGCACCAGCTCAGTGTCCCATCTATGATAACTTCTCCCTTTCTCCCCATCTCACATTGTGTATGTGTCTTTGAAAATGACTGAGTTCATAGCATGCCTGCTTACATTACCTGTGTCTTTTGAGAAGAGCGATTCAGAAGAAAGCCAGACTGGTCTTTGCTGCTAACAAGCTGTTAAAGAGATCTTGGACCATGGATAAATGGCCAGTATATGACCATGTGGACAAGGACAGCCTTTCGTCTTCAGTACCCCTAGCTGATCCCTCACACCTCCCCTCTTACAACCCTGAGCCAACTAAACCCTCGTCATCTCCACTAAGCACACTTATTATCTGCAATCAGGTGGTGCTGCTGGCCAGCCATCAATCAGTCAAGCCCTGGTTTGTCATTAATAAAAGCTGAAGTGGGGATGTGCAGATTGAATTAGGCTCGTTAGGCAAAAGGCAAACTGCAGGACTTGGAAAGGGGCTGAGGGGGCTGTTTGTTCTCAGCACTGTGTGTACACTCTGGTTCGTGAATTAGCAAACCCCAGAATCACCAGCTAAGCAACCCCTTGCCTTACAAGGCTTTTTGTTCTGTGTTCCTATCATAGTCCAGTACCTTGGATGCTTTGAAGAATTTGGGAACTTGGCCACCAGCGGGATTTCTGAAAGCTACTGGCTGTCTCACCTCCCGCCCCCGAACACACGGTAGATCACAGTAGGCTCTGAACATGGATTTCTTTAGGGGGCCCTCTTTTTTTGCCTCAGTTTTCCTGGCCAGCATAAATGCTAAACAGAATCCCTGGGCCCTGCATTTTTGTCATGGCCTCTTTGGGGGTCATTGCCTTCTGCATCCAGCTGTCGAAGCCTGGCTCTGTATGTCCCGCAGGCTGGGGCTCTGCCAGCCCCCTGCTGGAATGTTTGGCTTACAGCTCCAGGGACAGGGCAAGCAGCAGTCTTCAGACCTGCTGAGTGGCTACCCTGGCTGACTTCCAGCGAACTGGGAGGAGAAAAAAAATCTCTCTGGGAAGCATTTCTTGCCTTCAGGACTTAGGGAAGCCGTGGCTGTCTTGTAATCCCTTGCCGTCCTAAATGCTGTGCCCTCCCTTGGAGGGAATGGGTGCTTTTCATCAAAATGAGAATGAAAGATCCACTGGAGAAGGTCACAGTCTTCATTTGTTCATGGAATGCTTTAAAAAGATTAGGATGTGTTTCTTTGCCTCAAAATTCTCCGAGACAGGAAGTCAGACATGCAAGTGTTTAGGGAAGAAGGATTTAAGTAGACTCAGCTAGCTCATCTGCAGTGCCCACAAACATTTTCTTTAGTGAAGATCCTAGGCAGAATCTTTTATTTTTCTTTTGCAGCGACTCAGTACATCAGTCAGATGTGGAATGCTACAGAAGCACGTTCTTGGATTGGTGCACAAAAGAAAGAGCCTTGCTACATTATTACAGATAATAAGTGCATTACTATAACATCCACCTTGGAGCGCTCAAAAGAAGTGAACAGGTTGTCATTATTTCTTCCTTAACCAAGATTCTGCTCAGGGGTGATTGAGAATGTAGCTGAGGGAAAGGATTCTATAAATAAGTAAGCTCTTGAAAGCCTGACTACCACACACACACACACACACACACACACACACACACACACACACACACGCACACACACCAGCAACCTGCTCAGTAAGTGTGCAGTATGGTCTCAGTGCGCCATCTTGTGGCATTGGTTGTCATGTTTTGAGACAGAATCACCCAAATCTGGGTTCTGCCCAGGTGGTTCATCCTTTGCTCCCAATGGGGGTTGAACCTAAGGCTTTTCATATGCTAAGTAATCGCTCTACTCCTGAAGTACATTTCCAGCCCTTTCTGCTTTTTGTTTAGAGACAGGGTCTTACCATGTTGCCCAGGCTGCCCTGGGACTTACAATCTTCTTGCCTCCGGGTCCAGAGCATCATTATCCATTGGAAACTGGAGTTCACGGCAACTGCTTTTCAAGGTCTAGGACAATTCCTGGCACACTTGATTAATAACTGTCAAATGAAACTCGTTGAAGAGGGCTCATGTTATGGCGGATGCTAGAAGGTAAAGCCAACACTGTTGGGCATCAGTCTTCTAGCCGTGGTCCATGAATCATGTCCAGTATGAGATGGGGTAGTCTGTGCCCTGATGATACTCCTTCCCAGATTCTGGGAGCTCAGCTTCTGGAGGCTCACAGTACATGAATCATGTCCAGTATGAGATGGGGCAGTCTGTGCCCTGATGATACTCCTTCCCAGATTCTGGGAGCTCAGCTTCTGGAGGCTCACAGTACATGAATCATGTCCAGTATGAGATGGGGTAGTCTGTGCCCTGATGATACTCCTTCCCAGATTCTGGAGGCTCACAGTACACTGAAATCTGCCTTCCCCCACACTTAATACTTCATTTTTCTTCTGGTGCTGGTAATTGAAGCCAGGGTCGTGCATATGCCAGGTTACATCTCCAGTGTTTAAAAAGATTTCATTTTGATCAAAAACACGTGCGTGCGTGCACACACACACACACCCAGACACACACACACCCATACACACACAGATTTTAAAAATAAATATTTAAAAAAATCTTTAAAAAACGCTCTGATGTGATGCCAGGAGTTTTATTCTGCAGGGGAAGCTGCCATTGCTTTTGTAACAACAGGCTTTATTTTATCTATCTTTTTTAGTTTCTGGAGCAGGATTTTACTTTGTAGCTCAGGTTGGCCTAGAACTGACTATATAGCCCAGACTGGCCTTGAACTTTTGGAAGCCTCTTGCTTCAACCTCCCTAGTGCTGAGGTTGCGGGTGCCAGCCACCCTGCCTGCCCACGACGATGGGTTTGCAGCGAGGAGAGAAAGGCAGAGTGGACAGTGAGGTGAGCTCGCTCCTGCGTATGAGTTGTGTTTGCTCCTAACTCCCAGGCAGTGTGACTTCACCCGTTCATTGCCTTCACGGTTCACTGGAGCCTGGCCCAGTGCGGGTTGTGGAGCACTCCATCTGCTAAGCACTGCTGGCTCCCAGCCTCTGCCGCTCTTCCCCACAGTCTCCGCTGGGCAGCAGGGAAGCATTTTTAAGACCTACTTTGCAAGACATGACTTCTCTTGGGATTTTCATTTGAAATGAAATTTAAATGGACAGACCCGGTGCATTCTCATAGTTTAACAGCCCTGTTGGGAGACAAACAATAATGAGAAAGTCACTCTGAGCCCATCCTGCTCAGAAACCTGTTAGTGAGGGAGGAAGTCACATCTCCACCCACCCCCTCGTTTCCAGCTTAAGAAGCTGTTGCGCTGTAGCCCCTCACCCCCACCCCTAGGTGTCAGAAAATAGAAATTAAAAATAGCATGTGACCTGGACACATTGGGAAGAAAAATTCTTGCTTCTGTCATGTCGCTGACTACCTGCATCCTTTTAATCGGCAAGGGACAAATGTGTTACCTGAAAATAAAAGGTTTGAATAATCCTGTTATAAGAATTACCAAACATCAGCAGAACTAGAGTTCTTGCCAGCGGGCAAAAGCTCAAAATTTCTGTTTGTTTCACGTGACTTCCCTCACAGTCCTCCTTCCTCCTTCCTCCTACCCCCAGTAGTTAGATGTTGTGTCAGATTGTTTAGAACCTTCTAAATAGAGGAGAAAGGCTCCCCTCCACCCCCCACCCCACCCGGGTTGGCTCTTCCACCCTTTGAGAAAATACCGTCTGTGCAAGAGAATTTATAAAAAGATGGGAGGTCTGGGTGCCTGTTTCCTTTTTGGAAATGGTATTTACCCAGATCACAGAGAATCTGCCTCTCACCTTCCACGGCAGCGGATGATAGGGTAGAACCTTCACATGCTCAGAGGCGCTGGAGACCTGACAAGACCTCAGAAGACCTGCCCGCGAGGCTTCCAAGCGCTATGATTTTGCGCTGAAGGAGAGGCTGTAGCAGCCTTCCGGGCTGCTGGTCAAGCTCTCAGTGCCTGCCCACCTGTATGTAGCCACATTTAAGAAGTGGCAACTTGTCCTTAGTGCCAAAGGGACGATTTAACCAGAGGGCTTCATTTTCTTTGCCAGATAGAAATTTGTTCTGCAAAAGCAGTTGTGAGACTACCTCTTCGACCCGTCTTTCTCTTTCCTCCCTTAGCCTATCTCATGGATGCCTGCTTTCTGGCCTCATGCAGGCTAAGCCCTATCTGTCCCTCCAGCTTGGTCTGGTCTTTGCCTGGCTGCCTCCTTCTCACTCAGAACACAACACAAGTTCCACCTCTGCAGGGGGCCGTTCATACCAACCTGGGCATTCAGCTTGCTGTCTTCATCGAATTTCCAGTTCCAGAAAGCCCCTCAGGTGCTCCTTACAAGAAAAGTCTGCGGTAGGAGTCCCTGGGTGGACCTTGGCAGCCCAGCTTATGTGCTGCATATCTCTGCTTCCCCGCTCAGTTTCCCCGTCGTTTTCCTTTGCAGCACTGGACATGGAACCCAGGGGCTTAAGCATGCTGACCACTGGGCTCTGCCCCTAAGCCCCCTCCAGTTTCTGTCATCAGTGTTTGTTGTGAGGCTGAATGGAGACACCTGTCAGTGGACTGCCTTCCCACAGGCATCTGGTGGGACTTAGTTATTGCTATGCTGTGAGAGCCTGAGGGGAGCTGTGGTTAGTACTGGACTCTGAGGCTTTCTCCCAGCCAAGCGCGCTTGTCCATCCAGAAGGCCACACCTCCACCCTAGTCACTCCAGACAGCTCCCTTCCTGGGCTCTTGTGCCCGTGCCCGCTCCTTAGCTAACGCTGAGCCTCTGCATTCAGTGCTACATTCTGCCGGGTGCTTTAAGTTCTTCCCTCGCCCTTCTAAAAAGAACATTTACTAAATCACCTTGACCTCACACAGTGTGGAAGAACTATTTATTTCATGAAGGGGAATATAACTTCCTAACTAAACAAACTTGGGAAAGGTTAATCTCTGTGCCTTACTTATGTCCTCTGCGCAGAGGTTCTTGCTGGACAAAATGAGTTGATACTTCAAAATGCTCAGCAGGCTGCCTGGCACGTGGTGAGCAGGTGCAAGCGTTTTCTCTCATTTTGAGACAGTGACTGTGACAATGATGATGAGACAGTGATTATGACACTGATGACGATGATGATGATGACTCTGCTTACCTATATATTGCCTTCCTTGTTCCCACAAGAATGCATGTCCATTGGGAGTGGGGTGGGTGCAGGGTCTGTCCTTTTGCTTCTAGAACAGGGCCTGCTCCACAGAGTCACTCAATGTATGCATAATTTTTTGTTGCTGTTATTTAAAACCCTGTTTTTGCTCTAGGTGGGGGGGTGGGTGGGGGTGGATGAGGAGGCAGAGCTGTCCCTTCTGTAGCAGATTTACTGCCTGTCCTCCTTGTACCTGACGAGCCTTTGAAGGCAGCTGGAAGTACTGATGCCAGCTCCCACCGCAGAGATATCCCCCACACCTCCTTAGGCCTCCCCCACGCCTTCTTGCCTTCCTCAGCTCCCCACCACTATGGCTGGTTCCTTTTCTGTGTGGGCTTGACTGTCCTGTCCCTAGCCTGAGACCTCTCTGAGCTGGTCTGTGCACAGGAGGCTCCAGGGCTAGCCGGAGTTATCAGGATTGGAGTCGCTCCTCGTAGTCTTGTTGGCCTCCTGGTCATTTTGTCATGAGGATGATTCATGTGAGGTTTTGCTGTTCTTGTTGGACTGTCCATGAGAAATACAAACTCAGCCTCACCTGCTAGAAGTCAGCAATGGGGGATAGCTTTCTATTTCAGCTGACAGGATGCAAGCTAGAGATCAGATCGGAACTCTGAGAGTATTTTGAAGCAAACAGATATTTTTGAAAGGCTAACTAAAGGCTTCATGCTCTTAGCAAAGCTCTGCTAAACTGCGTGCCACCAGTCATGAAGTATGAGCAAATTGCTAATATGTAACTTAAGGCTGTTCTTGGGCATTGTGGAGAAATGGAAATGAACCTTTAACATGTATATAGGTCATACAAGTATTCTAAACATTATATATATATATATATACACACACATAAGCTGTCTTTCAACTAGAAACTGAACTCTATAAAGTTCAATAGAATAATTTATTGCATGTGTCAAGTTTTACTGTATGAATTAGCTATTAATTATCAATGAATTTTACCTAACTCAATATCTATACACACCGATTATCCCAGCGCATCGAGAGGCTGAAGGATGAGGTTCAAGAGTTCAAGGTCACTTGGGCTACATAGTGAGCTCTAGGCCTCTTGAGTTGCATATCAAGACCCTCTTCCAAAAAAAAAAAAATCAATATTTACAAAGCGAGACTAGTTTTAAAGCTTTAAATAAACACAGATTTTTAGCTAGATGTGGTGATGCCTGCCTGCAATCTCAGAACTTGTGGGGCTGAGGCAAGAGGCGTATGAATCCAAAGTCAACCTGGGTTAGATATGAAGACCCTGTCTCAGAAACAACAAACACAAATCAATAAATAAAACTAATGAACAATTTTAAAATCAACTTTGTGAGTTTCCAATTTGCAAATTTTGAATGAGGTAAAAAAAAATTCTTAAATTGTATGTTTTTCAAGGTCACAGTCATCTTTACCTATCCTGAAAAATAAGATGAAAAGCAGTTTTCTAGCCAGACAAGTTTCCCTTTGGGGCTTAATATAAACCTGTCAGCCCCCAAATGCCACAACTCACTTTAAGAACATGTTTTGCTTTGTAATATAAAAATCATATTATACTTAGTGAGTATTTTCCACCTGGAATGTATTAATTTAACAGTATAATCTGTATCTCTGCCCATTCTCTGTCCTGTTTCTTTTAACAGAGGACCGTTACTTTGTGTCTTGTGAATGTCTCTCAGTATCTCCTTCTTAATAGCAGTAACAATTGGACTATTCAGTATTGAATCAATCCTTAAAATGTTTTTTGGATCAAAATTCCTTTTGGTATTTAGCAGCAGTGATATGGATTTATATAGTTGCAGTCTTAATATAGAATTTATTGAACCATGGACTGTACTAAGGCCAGACGGGGAGAATGGGATCAGGAGGGACAGAGGACCAGTGTAAGTAGGAAACAGAATTCTTTCCTCAACAGTTCATGGTCTTACTGAGATCATTTAAAGATTAAATGAATAAACATAAATTAAGGTTGTGTACAAAGGAGACTGATTTTTAAAGGTCCGTTGGACTTAATATCCTGGGGAGTTTCTGTTAATCAAGATCATGCAGCCTGCTTTAGCAATCCTGATTTCTCATTCAGCAGTCAGTGCTCTGATTATACAAGACGGATGACACCATGGGACTGAATCCAGTGAGGAAAAGTTGGCAAATGCCTACAGGATGTCTAAGCCAATTTAGTTCAGACCAGGGCTTATTGAGCAGGATTCCAGAATGAAGAAAAAAAAAAAAAAAGGTGGGCCAGGCCCTATAATGCTTGTTAAAATGGGATTTAGAGAAACTGGGTAGTGTATTACAGCCAGAATCAAGTTCCTGGTGTTTAAATCCCTTTGCTCTCAGGGCACGGAGAAATGGCTCAGCAGCTCAGAGCATTGGCTACTCTTGCAGAGGACTGGGGTTTGGTTCTCAGCACCCACAGGAAGACTAGGAACCATTGCTATCTCCAGTCCTGGGAATCTAACACCCTCTTCTGGTCTCTGTAGGCACTGCTCACACATGATGCACTTAGATATATACAAACAAAACACTCATACACATAAAAAATATCTAGGGGCTGGAGAGATGGCTTAGCAGTTAAGAGTACTGACTGCTTTTTCAGGGGATCCAGGTTCAGTTCCCAGCATGCATGTGGTGACTAATGTGATACTCTCTTCTGGCACTGCACACATGCGTGCACACTTACATACATACAGGAAAAACACTTATATACATAAAATAAAAATAAATAAAACACTAAAAAATGTAAAAGTACTTAATACGTTTGCTCTCAGTTTGCTGTGTATCTTGGTTAAGTTTTGCTGCCTTCGTTTTCTCTCCTGTAGACGGAATAATCACTGTCCACCTCACAGCACTGTGAGACTTAAATGAGGCAGCACATGGAAGTTAGTGAGCTCAGTGTCAGCTAGTATTATTTGGCCTATTTGTTAACCTTCTTGCAGAAATCCAAAACCATCTTTTAAACATTAGTTGATTGTTTGAGGCAGGATCTCTCTCATGCAGCCCCTGGTGGCCTCCAGCTCTCTACGTATTCAGCTTCAGCTCTTCTGACCTCTGCCTCCTGAGTGCTGGGATCACAGTCATGTACCACCATGCCTATTTTTATGTGGTCCTGGATACGCAAGGCAGGACCATCATATGTTCTGTGCCAGGTGAGCTCTGTCCCTAGACCTCTTAGAACATCCTTTTGTGGTATAAAGATGTAAAGTACTTTGATAATTTTTTTTTGCCAAAAAATTGCAATAAATGGAAAAACGTTTGGATTTCCTATTAATGAAAATTAAATTGTAAAAAACGTTTCAGTAATATATACTTAAATGGACCTTTATTTATTTTTCTTAAGGCATTTTGAACTCATTATAGTATCCTTAAAATCATGCCCACTGAATTAGAAGTGCCACCCTCAGCAATATATTAAATTAATTGAGAGTTTGGGGCTGGAGAGATGGCTCAGGAGTTAACACCACTGGCTGATCTTGCAGAGGACCGGGGGTCAGTTCTCAGCACTATGTAATTCCAGGATCTGATACTCTCTTTTGGACTCTGTGAGCATTACACACAAGTGGTACATTTCCATACATGCAGTGAAAACACTCATATACATTAAATAAAAATAAATTAAAAAATGAAGTACAAGGTAGCAATTAGCTGTTGGCTTCAGTGACCTTTTTAAAAGTGTGTTTTGACCCATTGTTCTCTAGGGGAAAAGAAGTAAGCTAAATACCAGGAAACGTGGTATTTAGCCCTTCTTTTCTTTCTTTCTTTTTTTTTTTTTAGCCCTTCTTTCTTTTCTTTCAGCCCTTCTTGGTTGTGTGGTCTGGGTCTCATCTATAATAAATGTAGTGGACAGATAGAAGAGATTCCTTCCAACTCTGACAAGTCTCTACGTAAGGCAGTTGGGGGGGGGTATCTCTCTTTCTTAATATTCATTTACTGTGTATATTTCTGTGTGTGTATCATGGGCACACCTGCCATGGTTTGCATGTGAAGTCCAGAGTACAACTTGCTGGGATTGAACTCAGGTCATCAGGCTTGGCAGCAAACCCCCTTATCTACTCAGCCATCTTGCAGGTCCCTGTGAGACAGTTTTAACAGAAGGTTTGGAACATTGCACATGGTTATATATTTCCATATTTTACCACATCTCCCCCATGTAAGGGAGGCAGATGCTTGACTCATAAAGGCTAGGCCTATTCTGTTTTTGCTTGGGTATGTGGAGACTTTGCTTGGCCCTGTCAGACCTGAGTTAAAGTCATGAGTATGCAAACCTTGAGCCCTTGATTTCACAGGACCACACTAAAGTGCTAGTTCCTTTTTAGATAGCTGGAGGCCAACAGGAAGAGCAGAGTTCTACTTATGGAAGACATGTCTATTTTCAAATAATGGATGATTATTAGAGCATTCTTCTTTTTTATTGCCCACTATATGTAATTCTTTACTGTTAACTCCAGGTCCCTCTTTAGGATCCCCTCCCCCCCACTGACTCTCCTAGAAGTCTTGGGGACACTGAATCTGAGGGCAAACAGCAGGGGAGGTGACAGGGAGGGAAGCCCAGGACAAAGGGTGAGAACATTTGAGCTCTGCCCAGTCCGAGACCACCGGACAATCCCAGTCATCTCTGACCTGCCCACCTGCTTCAGGTTGGGTCGCCAGAAGAGGCCACACCAGAAGCCCCAGCGCAGACGACACAGAGCCTGTCAGTAGTGGAAGATCAGGGAGAAAAGAATCTCCACCCACCCACAGGCTCTCTCACCCTAACGTTCTGTGTCCTCTTACCAACCTAACTGCAATCTAAATCATGATTTACCCTCAAACTTATACTCTGTCCTCACCCCATCTTTCTCCTCATTCCATTTACCTGTAAATTGCCAGTATTCTTTGACTTGGGAACTGTCCTGTGTAAGATAACAAACTGTCCTTAGTACTTGGGGATTTCTTAGGATATAGGATGTTAAAAGCTAAAACCAAGATGGTTCTGGATATCCGCAGATGGATTACCCTCCTTCCTTTAAGTTCTCTTTTGCTCTCTAGCAGAAAGTATCTCAATAATCTGTTATTTCTTCACTGGCGTACTTTTTTTCCTGAAATTTCTCTGTCACAATAAATGCCCATATTGCCAAAGAAAGGTAACAACTTGTTCGCCGAGGAGTAAACCAGTCAGCAGTGTCCTCCGTGGTTTCTGCGTCAAGCTCCTGCCCTGGCTTCCCTCCGTCATGCACTAGAACCTGCGAGATGAAATAAACCCTTTCCTCCCCAAGTTGCCTTTGGTCTTGGTGGTTATTACAGCAACCAGGTGTTTTAGTCACAGCAAAACAAAAGTAACAAATGCAAAACCTTAGCCTCCTTGGATTGAGACCCATGAGAGGTGACTGGATCTAAATGAGGTTCTAAAGGTGGGCGGGGCCTCCTGGGATTAGTGTTCTCCAAGAGAAAGAGCCTGGAGTCTCTACCATGTGAGGATAAGCAAAGTACAGCAGCCAGCAAGCCACTAAGAGGCCTGATAAACTGGATGCGGGTGTCTTACAAACCCACTGAAACACAGTACTGCATACAGTGTGTATACAGTGAAATTCTTTTAATATATTTTGTAGATGGCTGTGGTTAAGAGCACTGGCAGCAGTGCAGGAGACAGAGCTCAGCAGTTAAGAACACTGGCTGCTCTTGAAGAGAACCCTTGTTAGGAACCCAGTACCTACATGACACCTAACAGCTGTCCATAACTCCAGTTCTAGGGGACCTGACTCCATCTTCTGGCCTTCTTGGGCAATGCACACACATGGTTCACCTATATATATATATACAGATAAATTACTCATACACATAAAAACAAAACCAAAGAAGATCTAAGTATGTAAGATCATCAAAGTATACTGTATGAAAATCACAAAAATTCAGTCAAAAATAAAAAAGAAGGAAGACTAAGAATTTTATGACAGAATACAAAGAATCAAAACATTATTGACATTGAAAAAAATAATTTTTAAAAATAGATTGTAGAATTAAAAAAAAAAAATCACACCAAAACCCTAACTTCCAAGATGATAGCATTCAGAAACAGAGCGTTTGGAAGTGATTAGGTCATGGGAATAGAGCCCTTGTAATGGGATTGTGCCTTTATTTAAAAGAGGTTTGAAGACCCCCTCCCCTCCTAATAAACGAGAGCAACATGAGAAATCACCATCCAGAAACCAAAGAGTTGGTCCTTGCTGGACACTGAATCAACCAACATTTGAGTGTGGACTTCTAAGCCTCCGAGGATGTATAAATTCCTGTTGTGTAAGCCACCCTGCCCATAATATTTTGCCATAGCGGCCCATGGGCATGTATTGTGATGGTAAAAGAAAATTCAGGCAAAAAAGTACACCAAGTTCAAGCCCAAGTTCAAGAAGTCTCATTTTTCTAATGAGACTTTCTGGGATTGACATGGGTGTCAAACAAGGTGGAAAAGATGGTTTAGTCCCTGTATAGCTTTGGACCCCCACAGAAAGGAAGCTGGTGCAAGAGGCAGGAGAAGAGATGTTCAGAGTAAATAAGAGGATTGTATGGTCTGCTTCTCCATGGATGGCACTGGCCCCATTGGGCTGCGCCCTCTTGTGTCAGTTAAGAAAATGCCCCACAGACATGCCCATAGGCCGACTTGATGGAGATAATTCTTCTTCAGTTGATGTTCTGCCTTGCTGTGTGTGTCAAGTTGACAAAACTAACCAGTCCAGGAGGTAAGGGTTATTTTAGTTCATGGTTTCAGACTTTTAGTCCATCATGGTAGGGAAGGTGGTGGTGGAAGCATCAGGCAATGGCTTGTTCCCATGGCAGCAGCCTGGAAGTAGAGAGCTAGGTGAGGACCAGGGTCAGGCCATCACATTCAAAGGCCTGCCCCTAGCACCTGCTCCACCACCCAGGCCCCTCACCTCCTAAAGTCTCCGCAGCTTTCAAAATTGTGCCACAAGCTGGGACTGACACATCCAGGCTGTGAGTCACTGGGGCACTTCCAATGGACCCAGAACAGTCTTCAGCGAGTGAAATAGCACACTGTAGCTCACCATGTCTTTGCTTTCTTGTGCTTAGCGCAGTCCATCTCCTTAGTCTTAACCTACTTGTCTGGATGAAAAATTCTAAGCCACTTGGATTTTTCCTCCTTCAAAGTTATATAGAAGTGTCAGCCTCCAGGAAGCACTCCCTTATGTGGTGGTTTGAATGAGTGTCTCCCACAGGCTCTAAGTAGTAGGACATTTTGTTCCCAGTTGGTGGCACTATTCTGGGAGGTCCTAGAAAGTGTGGCTGTGCTGGAGGAAGGGCATCACTGGGGGCGGGCTTAGAGAGTTCTTAAGCCTGTCTGGATCTGCTTCCTGTGCCTGCTTGAAGGTGTGAGTGCTGAGCTTCTGCGCCTATCTAGCCACCTCTGCTGCCTTGCCTCCCCGCCATGATGGACTTTTGCCCCTTTGGAACTATAAGCTAAACAAACTCTTCCTTTGATAAGTTCGCTCGTTCAGTGCTTCTATCACAGTAACAGAAAAGCAAACTAATGCACCTTAGTTCTCCTCCGCAAGCACTTGGATACAACAGGAATATCTGGAACCTTTTTATATATTTGTCGTGTTTCTCCTGGTATTCACTTGGGTGAGCTCGTGCAATGAAAGCTCCAATCCTTTTCTTGGGACTTCCTCAAAGCTCAATGCAAGCTGTTCACCACGTTGCTGATACATGGAATGTTTTTGACCAGCTAGTTGCTCATTTAGTCTTAGTTTTGGTCTGATGCCAAAGAGAGCAAATTAAAATAATAATTTCTCTGTTTCTTTCATAGGAAGGCAAATACAAATGATGTGGTGCTAGATATTCCATCTTTTGTGATGAAATGTGTCATTATCTGGAAGCTATATGAGTTAAGTATTCAAAGGTCCAGTGAAGGGCCTTAGGTGAAGGGTGTGGACCTGGCTTGTATAAGTCTGTTTCCTGGACGAGAGGTATTGTTGAGTATCAGGAGAATGCACATAGACTCTGCAGGACACATATAAATCTGGGCCACAATAAGGTGCTGGCTCATGTTTCATTTGCATGTTTTGAATGGTTTTAATTTTGCAATACATCTGTTCCCAGTGTGCCCTTAGCTGGTCGGGAGGTTACAGCAACTGAAAAAAATCAGTTAACCTGTGCCCATGAGCCCAACCACTGGAATTCCCATCCTGACTCATTGCTTTTGATTGCAAGGTCCAGTTGACACTGACAGCCACCTGGTTGGCATGGGGTGCTCACGCACAGACTCTTTCAGCTAACAGCTGTCGAGCACTCCCTGTCGTGTTTTCCTTTCTTGAGGTCTTAGCTCAGACAGTTCTTATCTTGTAGGTTGCTCCGTGGAAATGGGGAATTACCTTTCTCTCAAAATTTGGTTCTGATGGGACCATATGCTCTGGGAGGTTATCAGGAAGTTTATCAGGGGAGAACTGGGCACGCTCCCAGCACTGAAAAATGGCCAGAGAGATCAGCCACGATCCAATGACTTTAGTTTCACGGAGGTTATTGGTTTGACCTGGGGACTTGTTTTGAGTTTCCCGAGGGAGAAAGAGATGGAGCACATGGGCTTTCTAGTTACTTCCTCTAGATGGGCCAAGGAGGAGGAAGTAGGAAGTGCATCAAAATGGAACAGTCTCAAAACAGTCAGCTCCCATCTTGCAACTTTTCTCTGATCACCACTAGTCATGACTGATCTTCTCTTAAAGATTTATGTGATTTTTTTGCTTCCATTAGGTCATAAAAGCTTCATCTGATGTATTTCTCACCTGGTTCCCAGGACCAGGAACTATGCTGGGCAGAGGGAGCACTCGACGCCTGTTAGCTGAAAGAGTCTGTGCATGAGCACCCCATGCCACCCAGGTGACTGCTGTGCCCCCAACTCTCTCTCTTGGTCGTGTTCTTCTCTCCTCCTTCTGAGACACCCAAGTTAGGACACTCAGGAGTTCATCTATGTTGGAGTGCCATTTGTTCCTCAAGAGATTTACGGATGTGGTTTCTCTTGAGGGCTATCAGTAGTCTTTGGTATCTTCCAGGGGCTGAGAGTTTATAGTGAAAGATGTAATATGTGAAGACTTATGTACATTGCTTAAAACTTGCACAACTCTCAGTTTATTGAATGACTTTTGTATATATCTTTTTATCTGTAAAATGAACATAATAAAACTCAACTTCTAAGCCATTTATGAGGCTTAAATCAGTTAATACTTGTAAGTGCTTAATAGTATCTGGCATACAGAAAATGCTCAATGAATGTTTACTGTGGTAATTGCTAGTCTTCATTTGTTCATTCAGTCATTTATAACTCATTATTGAGTTCCAGGTGCTGGAGATTAACAGTGAATAAAGTGACTAAAACCCATGACTTTATGCAATTTGAATTCTCATAGGGAAGACCAAAAATAAGTCAGAAATGCCCATTGTATGGTAGAAAGTGATGTATGCGGAAAAGGAAAATAAAGCAAGGTTAGAAAAGAGCTGCACTTTTAAACAGGATTGGCAGGAAGAGGTCTCAGTAAGAAGGTGACATTTAAGTCCTGATGTGGAAGAGATGAGGCAGAACAGGGAAGAGGTCCAGTGAAGTGTTCCCAGCAGAGCGGTGACCACATCGCAACTGGAGTGTTTGAGGAGCGAAAAGGCTAAGAATACACTAAGTCATGTTGGGCATTGACTTTTTCTGAGTAAGCAGGTGAGCCTTTGGGGGCTTTGCATGTATCTTCTCTTTTAACACAGCTGCTCTGGCTGTTGAATTGAGAATAGACCCAAGGGACCAAGAGAGGGTGGGAGCAGAGTTAGTGATCAGGAGGCTGCAGCTGTCGTTCAGGCAAGAGATGCTGATCACCTAGTGGAGGCGGTAAGAAGTGGTCAGCTTCTGCATGTATTTTAAAGCTAGAACCAATAGGATTTGCTGATGGATGAATGTGGGGAATGGGAAAATTAAGGAGTGAAGGTGACTCAGGGGGTAGATTGGGGCTTCCATGTGCAGTTTTTAGGGGCCCCAGATGAACTGAGCTCAAGTTGCCCATAGTGGGGATGTTTACTCTGCTCTCCTCTTCTTCCCACCCATTCTCCTTGTTGCCTCCTTCTGGATCGATAGGATAACTTTTCAGATTAGTCTCTGCCCTCCAGTGAACTCAAGTGAGGCAATTCCTGAAAGGCATTTCAGCTGCAGGACTGGACGTCATCTCCAGAAAGTGAGTGGAGATAGAGAGCTGAGCGGTGGGGCAGTCCAGCATGCAGAACAGCCACCCGCACCTGAGGTGAGCGTTGCAATGCAGGTCCATCTCTTCCTGCGTCCTGCTAGATGAATTAAGCCAGAAGTTCTGAGAGTGGGCTTTGGGGTCCCTATCTTGGGCACAGCTCAGATGGAGAACTACTAGAGACTGGGGAGGCAAAGAACCCAGCTTAGGAAACTAAGGCGTGGCCAGGAAAGGAGGAGGAGCCCAGAGGCCAGTGGAAGAAAGGGTTCCAAAGAAACCAAAATTCTATCAGATGCTGCAGTGGGTGATGTTAGACAACCCTGAGATTCTGTAGTGTATTAAGCACATAGACATCCCTGGTGACCTCAGTAAAAGATGGAGTGGTGAACAGAAAATTGAAAGTGAAAGATTGAGGTTAGAATCGGTAAATACTAGCAATTCTTTAAGGAGTGTTGTAGAAAAAGAGAATGGAGAAATGGAACACTGGCTGGAGGCATACTTGAGACCAGGAGAGGGTTCTCTCCAGTGGAGAAGAGAATTCTGATGACTTGGGAGAGAAGAGTAGACCTGCTAGAGTCCGATCTTGGAGAAAGAGCCAGTACATTAGCAGAGACTTCGGTAGGCCCAGGTCTACACGTTACTCACATTTTCTAATCTTCTCTAGACACATCTACAGCTACATTTAAAAAGAAATAACAAAAACAATGCACACATAAAAACCCAGTTTCAAGGCTGGACTTCTGAGACTAAGCTGAATGTGTTCTGAAATTTTGTCCAAAGCCACATGGGGGCACTGTTCTGCTAAAACTGCAGCGTCGTGTAGCCAGCTGGGATGGATGAAGGAAAGGTAGCCGCACATTCAATCCCTGAAGTTTCTTTTCCTTGTTAAGCAAGAAGCTCTCAGGTCACAATTATACAATGTTTTTGGTACCTCATAGAGAGTTTTAAATATTCCAAAATTTTCATTTTTCATTTAATCTGACTCGAAGTAATCACTCTTATTTTTATAGTCATTTCCTGTGCATTTTAAATCACAGTTTTTCTTCCTGCTCTGCCTTATGCTGGCAATACATGTTGTAGGCTAGTGAGGACTCCAATTTGTGCTCATACCTAGCTCACAGTCTGGGGAACTAGAGTTTTGAGAGAATCTGGAAACTTGTCTTTCTTGTTCCCCTTCACTTTTCTCCAGCTCCCAACACTTGCACAGTTCAACTTCTTATCATGTGAAAGAGAAAATTCTGTCTTGTATGAGTATATGTGTGGTGTATTTGTGTGTACAGTGCATATGTGTATTTATGTGGGATTTGTGTGTGTGTGCGTAGATACACTTACCCACGTGGCGCACGTGTGGAGATCAGAAGCTGATGAAGTTGATAACAGAATGTTTTCCTTAATTACTTTTCTACCTTATTTTCTTTGAGACAGTGTCTCTCACTGAGCCTTGAACTTACCATTTTAACTAGAGTGGGTAGCCAGTGAGCTGCCAAGATCCACCTGTTTCTGCCCCCACTACTGCGGTTCAAGATGTACATTATCATGCCTGGCTTTTAAATGGGTTCTGGGGATCTAAATTTACCTACTGAGCCATCTTTCTCGCCCTTAAATTAAATCTTTTTAATAAAGTTTTCTGTCTTCAGGAAAGGCATCAGGCATGATGTATGAAAATCAAAGTAGAGGTTTGGGGCCTAGGATAAGATTAGAAGGAAAAAAGAATTTACTGCTCTAACAATATAGGCGCTGTTGGCTATAAATAACTTAGCCAGAATGACAGATCAGAAGTTGATACTAGGTTTCAGATGTTCAGTTTTGCAAGTTTTGAATGGTGCAAACCATGTTGACATAGTGACATGTCAGTAAAGGTGTGCCCCTTGCAGTTGTATGACGACATGCTCCCGGGGAAAGATGCAGTGATGCCTGTCATAGGTCTGCTAAATTAGTAGGCAAGGCTTGAAGCAAGCATTTCTCAGTTCTTTAGTTCACAGCTCAGAGCTAAAGTAACATGTAATCTCTTAATACCATTTTTAGGACCATCCAATAGGAAATCGCAGCATTTATGTAAAAGCTTGTTGGGAGCTGCTTAGAAAGAGAAGAAACAGAAAAGCCAAAATGGTCAAAAGCAGGGCCTGTGGGCTGACTCATCATTCATACTTATTTTAAAGCCACTCCGTGTTCTTCTCAACTCACCTTGAACTGGTAAATAGTTGCTCATTAAGCTAGACCTATTAGGTGTTCCAATCATGATTCATTCATTGAGCTGCATGATAAATATTGGCTGTCACCATGATAAACAGGTGTGTGTGCCTCTAGGACACACCTACAACTTACCTATACTTTTAGAGCTTTTCTTTTTAGCCTTGTGGCACTGTGAATGCTTTCGGTTTTTTGAACTGTATCCTTACTATTTAAAGTAAACCCTGGGAATAGCATGAAATACTAGCACAGTGCACCTCCCACCCCGGTGCTGGCTTTTATTTGCAGCCTGTGGTGTTTTCATGTTTTCTTCAAACCTATTTTAGTTTTGCTTTTCTTGGACATCTTCAACTTCCCTAAATATAGACATTGTCAATAGATCGTACTCAAACAGTCTCAAAACAGCCCCTAATTCCTTCACTCTGATCAGGTGGGATTCAATGATTACAGTTGTGAGTCCTGGACTTAAAATAATTTTTTTTTGACATAATGTCTCCATGTAGTCCCAGCAGACCTGGACCTTACTATATAGACAAGTCTCACAGAGCCTCAGTCTCACAGAGATCTGCCTGTCTCTGCCTCCTGAAAAGATTAAAGATGCTGGGATTAAAGATGTGCACCACCATGCCTGGCAGTCTCGTACCTCTTACAGCAAGCTGTGGCCATAACACTGGTGAAAACACTTACGTTTCCTGTGGGTTTTGGACTTCATGTTACTTTATTAAGAAAACATGCCAGGAGTCTTGTGACTTGGCATACAGAATTGAAACAAATGTAGAGTTTACAGCATTAAAATAAAGTTCATGTTGGCAAGATGGCTCAGCGGGTGAAGGAGCCTGCTACCAAGCTTGCTGACCTGAGTTTAATTCCCGGGACCCACAATGGAGGGAGAAACCAATTCCTGAAAGTTGTCCTCTGACCTCCACAAATGAACTATGGCTGGTGTGGCATGTATCCCAGAATCTGGGAGGCTGAGGCAGGAGGATTGCCACAAATTGGTGTACATGAGAAGTAGGTGAGCTGGGCAGGGCTCCAAAGTGAGACTCTGTCACAGAAAGCAAAACCAAAAGCAAATGCAAAAGTAAAAGGAAAATAAGATTGCATTTCTTTTTCTCTTTTGAATTTAAATTGATATCTCAAAACATATATATCATGTGTAATGATCAGATCAGGGTAATTGGTGTCTAACACCAAATATTTATCATTGTATTGAGAACATTCAGACTCCCCTCTTTTAGCTACTTAGAAGTATACAAACAATTATTTCCCATCAATGTTATGCTTTTTGCCTAACTTAATAAAACCAGAGGGTTATAGAGAAATTATCACACCTGACAGACTTGATCACTGTGTTTTGTGTTGTATTTACCTGGATTTATTGCATTTTTCCGGACACTCAGCAGTGTGTCCCTTGGTGCACTAGGGATATTGATTGTGTTCTTTGTACAGCAGTTGTTGGTTTCATGTGCCGGGCCCCCTTTTTCTGATGGCTGGGGACTGTGTGTCATTCATCTCTGTCCTTCACCCAGTGTAATGAATGGAGAACACTAAACCATCAGGGCTCACTGACAAGAATTCAGTGAGGAGGAGCAGCTTGAGTGATGCATATTTTGGTTGAAGATACCGCAGAGGTGGCATGAGATGGAGGGAGTGGATGCCTGTCATAAGCAGAGTCAAGGCAATCAGGGCCAGCCTGGCTTACACAGCAAGACTGCTCAGAAGGCGAGGAGAGTGAGGAGGAATTTACTTTACGTAGAATATACACTTGTTAAGATATTTTTACTCCCACTTCCCACCTCAATTCAGGTTTTGCCTCCATCGTTTTTAGGTGAGGAAATGCCTTGTGCTTTCCTTTCTAGGGTTTCCTCTTCCAAATGTAATCTAAATTCTAACGCTGTCACTAGTAGCATCCACCCATCAATTATTAACATTGATTATGTTCTTGAATTTGAGTCACTTCCTGTCCTCAAGCACAACCCATTCTGAAAGCAAGAGTCCAAACAAAATCCATCAACCTCGTGCAGTGTGCTCTGTAGACGTCGGCAGGGCCTTCTTCCTCTGGGTCTCCCTTCTTCCACAGCAGGGCTTGTGGATGAGCAGTCTTTTACACTCTCTGTCTCCTCAGGTCCAGCTCACCTCCCAGACAAGTGCAGTTGGCTTCTTGCCCGGCCACCCCACACCAAGATGCTTTTTGAAAACTCACTCTCTGATAACTCACTGTCAAATTCAGCCTTCAGAGAAGGCTGCTGCTCCTCTCCAGAGCAGCTGGTTTTCCTGAAAATGCTCCTTACGTTGGCTTCTGTGATACTCCTCTGCCTCAGCTGAGTTCCAACCCCTCTTCCCACATCTTCCATCTCCTTAGTTGGCTCTTCTTTAATGACCTGGATTTTGTTAGAGTTCTCTGGAGTTTTGTCCTGATCTCGTTTTTACTCTTTATTTTCTTTGAATAACCACACCGCAGACTCTGAAATCATTTTCTGACTATTTTGCTTTCAGGATGCTTTTTAGAAGGTCAAAGACAAACTAGTTTGTCAATGCTACTGCCTGAGTAATCATAACTTCTCATTCATTTGGAAATGTGCTTCAAAACAGGATGGTTTTCTTTTTGAATAAGCTCCTGTTCAACAGGTGGCAATGCACGAGGTAGAAATACTGTGATTCTGTCCTAGAGCCCACAGTGGCCAAGACAGGTCCCTGGGTGTTAAGATATTTCACTGCCAGATTTCATCTCATCGCCTTGCATTTCTTTTCACATTTACACTCTAAAGGTTTTCTTTATTCATTGAAGTTTGACTGAGGTATTATTTATCACCATTCATATTCCTGTGTGAAGTTTAGAGTCCTTAGTAAAATGACTTCCTTAGATGTTTTTATTGCTACTTTAGGCTTGTTGTACGGCCTTCTGTTTTCTGTAGTGTTGTATGTACATTATGGTGTAAGACTTTTGCTTAGCATTATTTTCCCTGACATTGGCACAAGAAAAAAGAATACCTATATACTGGAAGGTTGTAGTCTCAAAGACAGTTCGTAGCCTCTGTTCCTGCTGTCTTGGAATAGTGTAATCTCTCTGCTCTTGGGTCTTAGCCAATTCTTACTTGGGCATCAATACTAGGAGAAACCGTCAGAGGGCAAGGAACAGGATCACTACATGAATCTCACCAAACTCCAAAAGGATACAGAAATGGTGTTTCTAAGTTAAACTCTCAGGACCTTGACTCGAGGGATGAGAAAACAGGGCCAGACCAGGACCCCTAAACTATAGCGATGTTGAGTTGGGACAGAAGTCAGTTTCATGGACTGCAGCACGGAGCCCTCAGTTGGAGACACAAGAGCACAGCGATTGCCCCTGTGGCTGCTTCTCGTTCTAACAATCCCTCTGGAATCACAGCTCAACCACAGCCACTGACAAGTTGGGCCAGATTTTCACCTTCAGGGTCTCATTTACCTGTCCTGTAGCTGCCATGTGAGCCGTTTGACATTTCCAGAATAACAAACAAGAGAAAAGAGGCAGACAAGTAAGTTCAGTGAGGGACACATCCATTCTTGCATATTTATACATGTACACGTGTGTCATATGTATGTACTTAGTGATCATCTAATTAAAGCCACGTACCATTTTAACCATTTAACTGTTATTTCCTATTTTGTTCAGACCCGGGGTTCTGGAGACGCCATCTTCTTATCATTATCATTATCAGAACACTTTTTCAGTCATTTATTTCATTTTTTCCTCATCTTTCCACACCTCCACTGATTCATTTATCCATCGGTCCATCCACACTGTCCTTCGTCCACCAATGGAGCCATCCATCTGCCCACTTGTCTACTTATCATCCACTCATTGAACATGTCCTTAGCAACTAAGCTGTGTCCTCACTGCTAGATTACAGGGACCTCAAAGGCTGAGGGTCATTTCCCGTGCTTTGTTTCTTTTCCTTATCTTGTGCACACATATCTGCCTTTTCGAATCAATAGTTACCATCAGGAATAGAAGTGGAATTGAAAGATGCTTGTATATAAAGTCATCTCCAAGGCACAGAAGTGATAAGGAATGGTCCGAAACAACTTTGGTCATCCAATTTTACTGATGGTAGAGCAGATGTGGTGGTCCACATCTTTAATCTCAACACTCAGGAGGCAGAGCCAGGAAGATCTCTGTGAGACTGAGTCCAGCCTGGTCTACCTAGCTGGGGCTAGAGGGAGACCCTGTCTCAAACAGTTTTACAGGTGGTAATGGAACCTGGTTAAAAATCAGCATCTGAATAAGTGTCTCAAAAAGTCCACACTCTGGTAAAAACTACTGTCAACTGCAACGGTACTTAGACTATGCTGGTCCTTGTACAGCTGAAAAACAGGATCCCAGTGCTATCGTCAATGCAGTATACATGTTCTGGCTTGAAGAGAACTAAGAGCATTGTGGTGCAGACATTCCTCTCTCACACCCTGTGGTGCTCAGCAGCAGCTGGGCCTCTCCTTCTTGGCTTTACCCACCATGTCAGTGAGTTCAGCATTCCTCTAAGTCGGGAGCTGGAATTGTTATATGCTACAGCTTTTAAGCGTCCCCATTTTCATACGGAAAGTTTTCTTAAATAGTTGACATAACTGTCTTTTGAAAACAGTGTGCACAGTATAGTAAATCATAAGCCTCCTGTCTTTGTGGCTTTGGGATGGCTCAACATCAGGATATTGATTTTTTACTATGTCCTGAAAAACAGCCTTTCCTCCTAGTGTGTGGAAGGCTCACCGTCTCAACCCTGAAGCTCCTGGCTCTCAGGTTCTTTGAAAGTTTGTGCTTCAAGCATTTCTTCTCCTCCCCTCCCTCTCTTTCTAGCTGCCTTCCTCCTTCTGTCATTATCCCTGCATCTGGGTGGGGACCACCACTCCCCTGTGCCCCTCCCGTCCTCTGGCCTCTAATCTTAAAGCCATCTGGAAAACCAGATGACCTCTTAGAAGGAATCACATAAAATGAGAAGAAATAGCTTCTGGTTAAAGGTCTGGGGACAGTTCTAAAGGATAAAGTGCTGCAGATTTATTGGTTTTGGACGTTTTAGGTTTATTTCCTACTTTCTGATGTTCTCTTCTTAGAGGATTTTCTTTTTTAAAAAAGCTATTTCTGTGTCTCGGCTTCCCACTGGCTACGGAGGGTGGGAGGGTGATTCATCTGTCTGTAATCTCTTACTAGCTGAGTTTCAATGGGTCATTATTTATCAAAATGTGGCCTGTAGAACTACCTGCATCAGAATCACTGGGGGGTGCTTTTGAAATGCAAGCTCATAAATTGTACCTCAGGTATATGGAATCAGAATTTTTAGAGAGCTCAAGAATATTCATTTCCATTAAGCAGCCTTGGTTATCTGTGAATCTATCACCTTGAGAACTATTGGAGCAGGTGTTGGGCTGTTTTTAAACAATATTTTATTTTATGTCTTTTAATATTTTGCTTGCATGTATATAAGTGCACCTGTGTGTGCAGTGCCCACAGAGGCCATAAAAAACCTCAGATCCTCTGGAGTTAAAGATGGTTGATATCTAACATGTGGATGCTGAGAACAGAACCCATGTCCTCTGTAAGAGCAGCCCGTGCCCTTAACTGCTGAGTCATCTCCCCAGACCTCCCCTTCCTTCCCTCCCTCCCTGTTGTCTTCCTTCCCTTCCTTCTTTTTTTAAAAAGATATGTCTCATTATGCAGACCCGGCTGACCTGGACCTCATAAAGATTTGCCTGCCTCTGCCTCCACCTCTGGAGTACTGGGATTAAGGCATGTGTCACTATGCCTGGCTGTGGTTTTTTTTAACAAGGTCTCTCTGTAGCCCCGGCTGGTCTGCAAGGTCTGCAGTTCGCTATGTAGACCAGGCTGATCTCAATCTCACAGAGCTCTGCCTGCCTCTGACTCCTGAGTGCTGGGACTAAAGGCGTTCACCACCGCTCCTGGCTCTGAGCAGTGTTTTTACTCTGAGTTAAACTTGTCTTAAATTTCTACAGGTTCTAAAATGCTTGGGACCAGAGATGTCATAATGGGACATCTTGGGAATGGGACCCACATCTAATCTAAAATTCATGTGTTTCATATACACCTGTAGACATAGCCTGAAGGCCGTTTTATTCACTATTTGTAGTATACCTGCATTTTTCACTGTGATGCATCATGTGAGGTTAGCTGTGGAATTTTCCATTTTGATGGCATGTTGACACTCAGAAAGTTTAAGATCTTGAAACATTTCGGAACTCAAATTTTAAGATGAAGGCTGCTCAACCTGTAAATGGATGAGATGTTCAGAGAAGTAGGAAAACCTTGTGGTCCAAGTGCAAATTCTGGACACAGCCTGCCTGATTTAAAATCCCAGTTCTGCCTCTAACTACTAAATGACATTGGGCAATGTAACTCTTTGTAAACTCTTTGTGCCTCAATTCCCTATACGTGAAGGGAGATAATGACAGTGTCTACCTCATGAACTATTGAGTTCTATAGGACACAGAATTTAAAGCAGTATGCCTGAAGTGAATGTTAGCTATTGCACCAATATTTTTGTTTTTTATAGTGGCTGGATCATAGTTTTGTGGCTTAGCCAAAAAGTGCAGTTTTGCCTACTTTATGTAAAAACATCATTTTCCGTCACCGTTGTGCCTGAGCATGCATGCATTAACACACACACTTTGTGTCATGAGTGACATGTCATGACCTGGCTTGACATAGCACAACTGTGGATCCCAGTCACATTGGCAGTCATGCCTACCTCTTGTAAAGCAAAATGTCTATATTTGAAAGCATATCATCGTTATAAGTCTTAATATTTTATAGCCATTTTAGTGTCAAATTGTGAGACTTGCAGAAGGTTTCAAACCAGAGTAGTGGTTTTAGGTTAAGACAGTGAGAAAGGGTTCTTCTATGTGCACAAAATTATGCAGTAAATATTGATGGAAATCTGTACAGAATTCTACTGGTTTCTATAGCAACATGAATTCAAAATAGGATCTTAGCCTCTTCAGAGAAGATAAAGCAAGGTTTATTCCTTCTGTACTTAGAGAATGTATGTTTGTGCAAAGTATTTTACGTTATTGTTATTTACCTTTTTTGAGACAAGGTCTCCCTGTAGCCCCAACTGGCCTGTAACTCACTATGTAGACGAGGCTGGCCTTGATCTCATAAAGATCTACCTGCCTCTGCCTCCTAAGTACTGGGATGAAAGGTATGTGCCACCATGCCCAACTCTTTTTTTTTTTTTTTAAGATGTATTTATGTGTATGTGTCTGTGTCCGTGAGTGTATGCTGTGTATATAAAGGTGCCCTTAGAGGCTAGAAGAGGTCATTGAATCTCCTGGAGCTGGAGTTACAGGTGGCTGTGAGCCACCAGATGGATGCTGGGAACTGAACTGGGGTCCTCTGATGAGCATCAAGGGCTCTGAACAGCCGAGTCTTCCCTCCGAGCCTCCCATGGAACTTTTGTGACTTATCTTGGCACTCTTGGCTCTATGGAGTTTGTAGTACTGCATCTCCATGTTCTTCCTGTATCTCTCAAGGAGAATTGCAAGCTGCCCTCAAATGTTCATTTTGCTATAAATAGCTAGTGTTTTGCCTTGTTGCTCATAACAGATGCACTATGTATTTTTGACTTTTCTGACTAATACTATAGTAATTAGAAAGAAAAGAGCAACTGTACATATTTCCGAGGTTAGCAAGTCAACCTATTTTTATTAGAAGCTTTGATGACAAAGCTTTTGAGTAAATACGTGTATGATACTTCTGGAAAAACCTCCCAAATTGCGCATAGAGAAAAAAACTTTTGCAGATACTCACTGACTAATAGTGCAAGTCACAGTGGCGAAGACACGTGAGGCTTTACTGGCATAACAAACACCGCTGAGATAATCTGTAGCTGATGCCAAAGTTCATTTCTTACCTTTTCTTTTCCTGTCCATCTCAGGTTTGCTGTAGATCCTCTCCCTGTCATCTTTACTCTGGGGTCTGGTCAGCAGAACAGCTCTGATCTGGAACTTTGTCCATCCTTATGTCCCAGGAAAAGAACACAATGAAACACCTGCTGTCAGATGTCTACCCAGAAGTGACACGCACTTTTGCTGAGAGTTCATGTCTAAAGCCATTTGCATGTCTGAGCCTGAATCCGTGGGTGTATCATCCTTCCTGTGCTGAGAAGTCTGCTGCAGTGGGAGCACCAGAGTTGTACGTGATGAGCGTATTTTTGGGAGGTAGTAGTCATGATAAGATCAGAGAATTTTAAAGATGATCCACGCAGGTCTGGGGGCTTTTCAGACTTCCTGTAGCTAGTTAGTGGAGAGTGGACACTAACTGTCATGGGGCAGGTGTGTGACTCCATGGCAGATTTCATGCACTGACACATGCAAGATTCTGGCTTTGATCTCCAGCAGCTCAGAAAGCTCCACTCGCATTTCTTTACCCAAGTCTAACATTCTCTCCACCTGAGAATTAGGACACTAAGACTCGTTGTATGCGATAACAAACAGCATATTCGGCTTTAATTTAAAACACCATGATGTTTTTGTCCTTTTGATAAATTAAGTAGACACTTAAATTTCTAATATGGAACATATTGACTGCATGCATACACTCCTAATTAGCTCTCTGAAGTATGAGACCAATGGCCAAAAAGGCCTTTTTCTAGTGGTAGTTTTTCCATATTGATTTGATAATGTGATTTTTTGGATTGCACCAAAATCTCTAGTAAGAAGGACACTATACAAGAGGCTGGTACCAGGCCAAGGGCATTTCTGAGACATCGGGTATTGTTCATTGGCTTACTTGAGCTGAACCTGAACACCTTGGTGAAGCTTGTTCACTGTGCACTGATCATCTATTTTCCTGAGCCCAGTGAGATGCAATAGACACATATAAGAGATCACATGAAACTGGTTATTAGGGTAGGCATCCAGGGACAGGAGAAGCCTCGTTGTGAATCAATCCCTGGAGGCTCAGAAAGCTTCCTGGGGCAGATGGAATCTTGTCTGCATGTTCCCCAGTTGGGTCACAGTAAGGGATGAAGGATACACACTTGGAGAACATACCTCAAGGGTAACTTATGCAGCCTACTGGGCTGATGTGTTTCAGGACATCCTGGAACAACGCTCAGACTGTTCGCTCATCTCCCTTGTCACAGAGTGTTGCTTACCTTGTCCATTATGCAATCGTTTCTGAGAGTAACTCCTCCCAGTCCAGCAGTACCTATAGAGGTGTCCTAGAACACCAAGTAGTGAAGGGGCCTGTATGAATTATGGGGTACGGGGTAGGTGTATGACTAATTCTACAGGAACGTATGCCTGGGCCCTTTGCTCTCTCTGTGGAACACTACCCTGGGAGAAGACTCAGCTGCCTGCCCCTGACCTCTGTGTGTCTTAGGTGAATGAGCTCTTTCACTGGTGCTCACCATATATCTATTTGGTGAGGTCCCGTGCTTTATTGTGCGCCCTGGGAGTCTTTCTGCTGTTTAACCACTAGCAGTTCCATCGTGGCTCCTTATTAGGGGACATGGGTCCAATGACACCACTAGACTCTCATTCTTTGCAACCTAGGGGTCAGTTTTGTATATGTGGTCCTTATTGTTTTTTGTATTATGTGTGCATGTGTGTGTGTGTATGTGTGTGTGCATGTGTGTGTGTATGTGTGTTCATGATCATGTCACAGGGTACACGTGGAAGTCAGAGGACACCTTGTGGGAGTTGGTTCTTTCCTTCTACCATATTGGTCCTGGGAATTATACTCCCAAGTCTTAAGCTTGGTGGTAAGCACCTTTACCTGCTAAGCCATCTCCTTGGCCCTGAGATTTATATACTTATTTCTTGATGGACTTTAGTATTTAGAATAATGTTCCAGAAGTGCTGATAGACATCAGAGCGTTCAATATGAGTCAGACATATTTTATAATTCAAGCTCTTGAAATGTGTCCTCCTTGTATAACCTATATCTCGTCTATTTAAGTGGACCCTGTGGTAAAACCCTGTTTTATTTAGGATGCTCTGTTTAACTGAGCCTATGGCTGGAGTCATCTCTAAAAGCAGCGACAGTGGAGTTTCCTCGAAGAACTGGCCCAGTCCATCCTGAGATGCAGCCGTTTGGGAGTCCAGTACGAAGCCCCAAGCCCAGAGTGACCAGTCAAAAACATTTATTGGGGGAATTTACATTACAAATGGCTTAGTGTCCCCATGTTCACAGCGAGACAGGAAATACCCTACATAGACGTGTCCATCATGAGGGACGCGGGTTTAGGCACTGAATTTGGTCAGGGCTAGTGTCTCTATGTTTGGCAGCATGGTTGATCTTTTAATGCTTTTAACATTATCCAGAACAACTCTACCAGTGCCAGGAATAAATGTAGGTCTTCAGGGCCCAGCTTGGGTTCTAGCTCATAGACACTTCACTGACTGGGTTGGGTTATGTATTGGCCATGGCATTTTGGGTTTCTCAGGACAAAGAGCAAAAGCAGAAAAAACTGAGAGGCCTCCAAAGGATAACTGAGCCTTGGGAACTCCAGTTACTCTACCTGTTCATAGAGATGACCAGTGGCCTCACTGCTCAGGAGACAGTCTCTTCTGGAATGATTCTTCTTCATAGCAAATCTAACTGTATCTCTAGTTCTGGCTTTCTTTTGTTGTGTTTTGGTTTCCCTTGACCTCCCAGACTTTCTGAGTACGGAGTCCTTTATCTGCCGGGAGGAGCACCCCCATCTCTCAGGATGCGCTGTCTCTGAGTCCTTTATCTACCAGGAGGAGCACCCCCATCTCTTAGGATGCTCCGTCTCTGAGTCCTTTATCTACCGGGAGGAGCACCCCCATCTCTTAGGATGCTCTGTCTCTGAGTCCTTTATCTACCGGGAGGAGCACCCCCATCTCTTAGGATGCTCCGTCTCTGAGTCCTTTATCTACCGGGAGGAGCACCCCCATCTCTTAGGATGCTCCGTCTCTGAGTCCTTTATCTGCTGGGAGGAGCACCCCCGTCTCTCAGGATGCGCTGTCTCTGAGTCCTTTATCTACTGGGAGGAGCACCCCCGTCTCTCAGGATGCCCTGTCTCTGAGTCCTTTATCTGCCGGGAGGAGCACCCCCGTCTCTCAGGATGCTCTGTCTCTGAGTCGTTCTTTCTTAAGCTGTAGCTTTAGTTCCCTTCCTTCGGCTGCTGCCCATGTGAGACACCGATCGATGGATCCTCAGCTCCATTTCAAAATCCTGGGCTGCTGTCAGCCTTGCTTCAGCAGCGGTCCTCCTGGAAGGAGACACAAGCTTGATGCTTTCGGACTCAGAATCCAGCTCTGCCACCTGCTAGGTGGGTGACCTCATGCTGGTCTCAGTTGAGTCTCCAGTTTATTCATCTACAGAATGAGAGTCGTTTGCCCATTCCAGGGGTGGGGTGAGCAGTGAGGGGTGCCATGGTCAAGCTAAGATGTGTGTGTGTGCATAGTCTGTTCTCAACACATTTTCTTTTCATTCTTCTCATTCTTGTGCCATTTTTCTCATTCTTCTACTTTTATTAATTTAGGACAACATCACATCAGCTTTTTGGCAGCCACATCATGCCCGTGCCGCTGAATTTAAAATGATCTTGAGACTTAAAGTCTTTCCTCTGCTCTGGGTTGTTAAACCTGCCAGTTTTATCCTATTGGACGCGCATAACAGGTACCTCACAGTGATAATAGCAGCACCTACCCACAGGCCTCATCTGTAGAGTGGAATGCAATAACGTGTAGCATGAGCAGCACAGATCTGAAACGCAGTAAAGAGAAATGCTAGCACTACTCCTTGTCATTGATATTGGCTCAGTACGGGGTTGATCTTACAGGTACTTATTTCAGATGAGATGTGATGCTGTCAGGGAAGTAGGTCATTTCAGAAGCTAAGAGAGAAAGAGACTGCACCCTAGATAAAATGAGCTCACGGAAAGGGCTATCCCAGTGCCCGAGCACAGGAGCCACACAGTAAAGCTTAGTTCCTTCTGACTATCTTTTGGTTGTCACTAGATATCAATGCTTTCTTTTTCTTTAGATCTATTTTTATTTCTAATTTAAATTTTTTGTTTATTTTTATTTTCTTATGTGTAAGAGTGTTTTGCCTGCAGGTATATAAGTATATCCATGTGTGCAATTCCTATAGAGGCCACAGAGGGTCCTGGATTCCCTGGAACTGGAATTAAGGATGGTTTTTAGCTGCCATGTGGGTGTTAGGAACCTAACCAGGGTCCTCTGCAAGAGCAGTCAGTGCTCTTAACCCTTGAGCCATCTCTCCAGTCCTACTCTTAATTTTAGTTGTGTGTATACACATGCATGCAGTTGCTCACAGAGTCCAGAAGAGGGTGTCAGATCCCCTGGAGCAATTGTAACCCAGTGTGGATGCTGGGACCTAAACTCATGTCTTCTGCAAGAATAGTACAAGCTCTTAATTGCTTAGCAATCTCTCCACCCCCTCAATTCCTTCTTTTAAGATTTGATGTAACTTCAAATTTTAATTGTAAAAAATGTATGTTCAAGCCAAGAAAGACAGGTATCGTATTTGAATATTTCTTATCATGTGCAGTAGCTGCGACCCCCAGTACTTAATTAATTCATTATTTAATTTACTTATTTAAAATATTTTATTTTATTTTTCTGTGTATGAGTATATTGCCTGCATGAATGTAAGTGTACCTGTCATGCAGTGCCCACAGAGTCAGAAGAGGGACTCAGATTCCCTGGAATGGCGTGGAGGTTGTTAGCCACCATGTGGGAATCTAACCCAGGTCCTCTACAAGAGCAGCCAGTGCTCTTAACTGCTTAACCATCTCTCCAGCCCCAATTATTCAGAAAAAAAATTGATACAGGGTCTTGTTATGTAGCCCAGGATGGCCTGAACTCAGTATCTTTCTGCTTCTGCATACCAGTGCCAGGATTATAGGTTTGTGCCTCTGCAGCTAGGGTCCCATTTCTTGATGGTTTTGAGCAGGTGGTCTCAGAACAGGAAAAAATCAGTAGCAGGTTATATCATTGCAGAAACCTGCAGAGGGAGGCTGATCTGACCTCAGATTAAAGGCATCCAGCTGCTGACTGTCTTTTCCTGGTCATTTTGATTACACAGGGGCGCAGAGGTACCAGCATCTTCTACAGAAAGATGTGAATAGCACAAATGTTGCTGTGTGCACATCTGCAGCTGAGGGTCATCTTCATGTTTTGCTTATTTTCTGCCCCCCTAAAATAAACTTCATTTAGAGTAGTTTGAGATTTACAGAAAAATTTGTGAAGGCAACAATGGTGGTCCCTGTGCATGCATGGCACACTTGTGTTCCCATTATTATCTTAGTCTTGCACATTTCTCACACTTAATGAACTGATATTGATGCACTACTGTGCTTTATTCAGATTTCCTAGACTTTAGCCTAGTGACCTTTTCCTGTCCCAGATCCCACCCAGGATGCCACATGACATGAAGCTGTCCTGTCTCCCAGGCTACATTTGGTGGTGACAGTTTTCTTTGCTTTGAGCTAGTTTTTGAGAGATGTCTCTTCACCGCTCTGGTAAATGCCTGGTGGTGATGTTAGCAGGGCGGCCCACCCTCGTTAATCCTCCCATCAACAAACATTTACAGAGTTCACAGATGAAATAGCTGAACCTGAGAACAGAACCACAGTAAATTCCTTCCCTGGCTCAGGCCAGGTAGGTTCCGCCTTTCCCAGTGCTTGCAGATTCCCCAAGGATCTTGGTAAAATGCAGAGTCTTGTTCAGTACTTCTACAGCAGGGCAGACACTGTGCTTTTAACAAGCTCCCGGATGCAGCCTCACTGTAGAACCACACTGTGAGGATCAAGACCCTACCCTTGTGCAAAACTCCATCTGAGGCACCAGCAGGAGCTCGGGAGACATGGAGGGTGAGGGAAACATCAGGTAAGCTACTGGTCTGCCATCAGGATGTTTGTGACTTAGACAAACAGGAAAGCCCGAAGGGCAGCACATGAGGAATAGCAAAGTTCGAAATGGGAGACCGAGGCAGTATGTGGTAGGTACTTCACATCTGTCAATGTGGCTGTTATTGAAAACACAAACAAGAAAATAACAAGCGTTGGCAAGGATGTGGAGAAGCTGGAACTTTTAAAACGTGGCTGGTAGAGGTGAATGGTGTGGCCACTCTAGAAAATGACATGGGAGCGCCTCAAAAACTTGAGCACATTTTTTCCTTAATACATTGAATATAATTTCATAAAAATTGAACACCAGGCATGTTCCTTGTAGAGTCAGCTGCTTAGGAGTCTAAAGCAGGAGGATTGCTTGAGCCTAGAAGTTGGAAACCAACCTGAGTGACGTGAAAAGACTCTGTTTCTAAACAACCACAACAGAATTATTGCATAAGCCTACAAGTTTACTTCTGGATATGTAGTCAAAGGAGTCCCAAGCAGAAACTGGAGCAGATCTTGCTGACTCATGTTCATAGCAGCATTTTTTTATACTAGCCAAAGGGGGAAGGAAGCACTCCAGATGCCCACTGAGAGAGGAATGGACAAATAAAGTGTGATATGTGCACACTATGGGTATTATTCAGCTTTAAAACTTCTGACACATGCTATAGTGTGTATGAACTCTGGAGACTTAGACATAATCACAAAAGATTGAGTCTGGTAGGGTTAGAGTTGCACAGGGGATCAAGTTCAGAGACAAAGTCAAATGGGGCTTGCCATGGTCTGAGGAGGAGGAACAGGGAGTTAAGTGTTAAGTGTGTGTAGAGTTTCTGTTTGAAAGAGAAGGAAATTCTGGAGATGGATGATGATGGTTGTGCAAAGACATGAATGCCGTTAATACTGCTGAACTATACTAAAAATTGCTCAAGTTGCAGTTTTTCTGTTGTATATATTTTACCATAATTTAAAACATGGTTAAAGAAGATACATGTACAAAATGTGTGGTAGAGTGGTCAGGGGAAAGACAAAATGACAAGGCTAAGGCATCATTCATAGAGCACAGGAGTGTGACAGGCACAAAATGCTCATGAACTCATTTTGCCTCCAGCAGCACTATGAAACAGTCACTTGTTAGCCTTGCTTTATAGATCATAAGACTACGAAAGGGAAGAGAATGGGGGCGGAGGCGGCTCACCGGTAAAGTGCTTGCCTCTCATGCATGAGGACCCGAGTTTGATCCTCATGAAAAGGTCAGACTTGGTGGTGACAGCTCTTAATGGTGGTGCTAGGGAGGAGGCAGAGACAAACAGGTCCCCAGGACCCCCTGGTCAGCTAGACTTCTTGGACAGCTCCAAGCCAAATGAGAGACGGTCTCAGCATCTTCTGAAGAACGATATCTGAGGTTGACCTCTGGCCTCCACATGTACATCCACGAACACACACATATACACACAAAAGCCGTGAAAATAAAATAAAGGGGACTAGATAGATAGATACCAAAGACCCTTCCTTTCAGAGAAAGATCTGGACCTTTTAGTGCTAAGAGTAGGGATCGTCAAACTCAAGTGTTCTCAGGGGTCAGCAGGCAGCATACGTGGGAGAAATGGTTTAGAACAAGGTGACAGAGACTGGTGTGGACTATGATAAACAGAGGACCGCATATCTCATTCCAATCACAGATCTTAGTGGTTTAGGCTACTGATGGGCTTCCATAATAGTGAACTTTGGAAGGTATGGTGGCTGTCTCCCTGAAGGTATGCATGCTGTCAAGGGCATGCAAGACCAGAAGATACATGAAACATAACTTCCTGCCTGTGTTGATAGGGTAAAAATCAATGCAGCTTCGCTAAGTGCTTAAACTCCAGTTTTTAAAACTTTATTTTTTGATTTCTGTGTATGAGTATAATGCCTGCATGTATGTAAGTGCACCCATGTCATGCAATGCCATAGAGGCCAGAAGAGGGTGCTGGATCCCCTGGAACTGGAATTACAGATGGCTGTTAGTTGCCATGTGGGTGCTGGGAACTGAACCTGGGTCTTCTGAAAGAGCAGCCAGTGTTTGTAACCACTGAGCCATCTCCCCAACCCCTTAAAATACTCTTTTTTTTGTAATATGGCGGACAGGTGGAGTGAATGCTGATGATAGCATTCTGAGCACTCTGCCTGCTTTGTTTCTCCAGGCTCCTGACAGCCTGTGCCTGGTCATTACCTCTGTTAGCCATTGAGGAGCTGGAGATGCAGAGAGAGCCTAAATTGCAGCGGAAACCCAGGATGCAGCAGTTGGTGCAGTTGTAGTCCTAATGTACTGTAGGCTTAGAAGGAGCCATTTAAATAGCAACCACTAGATGTCACCACCTGGTGCTCTTAAAAAGTGACAAACAAGGGGCACAGTAACTCTAACTGGAAGAAAAACAACGAAGTCTTGCGTAATCATTGATATTTACGGTTTCTGCTACCTTGACCGGGCTGTCACAGTGACCCGGTCCTTTTCCCACTGGTTGGTCCGTGCCCAGATGGCTAGGTGCTGTTGGGACTCCATTCTGCCTTTAGGTTTTGCAGTTTCACAAAGGCCAGAGAGAACTCTGTCATTTCAGTCACTTTCCTTCTGCACGAACCGCTGATGGCAGGAGGGGACAGACAGGGCCGATCACTGGTGGTGGAGGAGGAGGTGAAGGTGGAGGTGGTGTGTGTGAGAGAGGGGAGGAGAGGGAGAGGTTTTCCATTTTGAATAACCTGAGATACGTTCTTGTAAACTGGATTAGTGTTATCAGTTAGGGTCTTCATGCTGGTGCTTGAGTAGGGGTAGAAATGCAGCAAATGTATACTCAACTGAATGCACTGGAGGGCATCAGTGGGACTTCCCAGTGTGTCAGAGAGCAAGAAGGACCTGAGCAGGGAGTACGGAGGATCCTGAATAACGCGCTCACAGAGGGTGTGGGAGGGGCTTGTGTTGTTGGCTCACTGAGAGGAGCTTCACAGTGCCCTCCTTAGAGGGTCCTCACTGATTCAGGACACAGTCATAGTGGGTGCAGGCTCTGCTTCAATTGCCCGCAAAGGTATGTCAAATTGTGCAAATCAGTCATGTAAGGCTTTCTTTTATAATTTTTCTTCCTCTCCTAGTATCCTCCACCTAATTTATAACCTTCTTTCCCTCTGTAAACTTCCTGAGAATTCTACATTTATATATAAATACAGTCAATACATTGATGGATTACTTTTTTATCTCAGTTCACTTGAGGCAGGAAAATGAAGAAAGAGGCCTTTAAAATATAGTAAAATACAGTGACAGATAACTCAGACAAAAGTAGAGCAGAGAAGGGTGGGGGAACCATCCACTGGAGAAGAATCTAGAGCTTTTACCAGAATGCATCTCCTTTCTTTTGGACAAGAGAGCAAAGTCATAGTAGGCATATTGGGAACTGTTTGAAAACTGGGGCTCTGAAAGTTATAAGAACAGCTGCAGAGAGTTTTTTTTAATCTGGAAAATAAAGTGAACAGTACAAATGAATATCCTTAAATTATAGGAAGAAAATGTCAGTTGCAGACGAACTTTATGTTTTCACATGAGCCTTGAGGATTGAAATCCATTTGCAATAGACTAGAAAGCATGCTTTGCCTCACACTCTGTAATACCAAGAGAGATGCACATGGGAACGCCACGTGATGATGGTCGAATTAGGAGTCAGAGAGGGGGCTAATGCCCAAGAGAAATCTTGACCCTGAGGAGAAGGCAGGGTTTATAAAGCTCAAAACCACAATTATATCATGCCAGGGGCAAAGCCAATAACCTAAGTTGCATCAGATCACTGTAGTTAGACCAGACCAGGGGCAGGGCAGTTAACAAAGAGGTTTGCAGTCCACAAGTGCTTCCATGAGGAAAAAACAAGTTTCTTGGAATTAGAAACAACAGGTTCCATAGAAGTGTAGGTGTAGCTGGGAGGGAGGACGTGCTATCTGGGCGTGCTACCTGACTACTTGCAAGTTTCCCAGCACTGTAAAAGCATTGCACTCCCCGAAACTGCCTGCTTTTCTGCCTGCTGTCTGCAGTGGGAATGGCTGGGCAAAAACACAGGATAAAGCAAAAGTCAGCTAGAGAAAAATGGAGGTAGTTTTGCAACTTAACTCCTTGACAGAACAGATTTTTTAAAAAGGATTTATTGTGTTGTTCAATTATGTGTATGATTGATATGGGCATGAGAATACAGGTGCTTTTGGAGGCCAGAAGAGGGCATCAAATCCCTTGCAGTTGGAGTTACAGGTGGTTGTAAACTCCCCAGTGTGGGTGCTGGGAACTATTCTGGTCCTCTGCAAAAGCAGCAAGTGTTCCTAACTGCTGAGCCATCTCTCCAGCCCTCAGAGTGACTTTTTAAAAGTCAAAGTTTATTTATTTATTTGCTTGCTTGTTTATTTATCGTTAAGGAGCTTGTCCCGTCCTCTTTCTATTACGTGGGTCCTGGGGATCACAGCCAGCTCATCCTGGTTACAGATGCCTTTACTCACTGAGCCATCTCATCAGCCAGGCGGACAGATTTCAAAAAATTGGAACAACATAATTTTTGCTCTAAGAAACTTTCCTTTTTCATTACTAAGTGAATTTTATTTTAAACAAAACCTTTGCATTGAATCCATGAAATACTAAGTTATCTCAAGTGGGCACACTATCAGCATTATTCTTAACTCTTCTTCACTGTATGAAATCAGAATTTGAGGCCACTAGTAACACTAGTAACACGCAGAAAGGCATCAATCTTCATGTTGGGAGTGATTCCCAGCACTCCAGGTTGAAGTAGGAGTTTGCTTGGGAAGTTTGAAGCCAGGCAGGGTTGCAGAAAGTCTCCCCACCCCCATGAACTAATAGTAATGATGATGGTGATGATGATGATGATGATGATGGCTATACTACACATTTGATCCCTGAGTGTTTGATAGATGGCAGAAAGATGAACACCCCAGGCTCATCTCCTAGAGGTTAAATAATTTGTCCAAGGTCCTAATTAGTCAGTTGGATATGTTACATATTTGATCTTAGATGAGTTCCTATTCAAATGAATAGATTCCATTAATAAGCATTTTGCTTCGGGGATTTACTACACAATCTTCCACTGCAGACACTTAGGCCACAGTCACAGTGTTGCCTCAGCAACATTTGTTGGATGTATATATAAACAAAAGGCCCAACAAAATCACCTTCAATTCGTGTCAGCTCCACATGAATCACTCCACACTTTAAAGAAATCGTCTTCTTTAAAACTATATATTTCTCATTCATTGAAGAAGTACCAATATGTGTGTTTAAAGCAAGCAGGAGCAGGAAGATGGAGGAACTAAAATCTTGCCACTTGAACAATATTGTTGCCATGCCCGCCAGCCATTGGTGAGGTTGCAGACAGCTGTGTTCAGAGAGGTGCTCGGTGCCTGCAGACAACCAGATGCAGCATTGCCCTACAGTTGCTGAGTGTGCCCGAAGCCAGTGACGGTGGGGCACAGCCTCATCTGCAGCGCTGTGTGTGAACGCTTTGCGGCACCATGGGTCACTGTAGGTCTTTGCCTGGCAGGATAATAGAAGCCATTTCCCTCCCTCCATTTTTTTGTGTTTTTGAAAAATACTTGGCATGCAGTAAGCGTGGAATATCTTAGGCACTGGCGTTCTCTGCATCTCGGTATGCTGTCTAGGTTCATAGTGTCCTCCTGACTCAGCCTCCTGAATAGCTGAGACTATAAGCCTGCACCTCTGCACTTGCCTAGAAGCAAATTTTCTCGAACAACTATGTTTGTCATGTCTCTCTGGCACATTCTCTGATCTGAGCACAGCCACTGCCACTTTATAAGCTCACTTCGTTCTAGTCAGCAGTGCACCACAGCCTCCTTCCAGAACCCCTTACCTGCATCCCAGCCTGATGGAACCTCCACCTTTCCAGAGTACTTCTTACCTTGTTTTTAACTAAATAGACACTGCTTATCTGCTGGGGGTTTTGCTCATGTCTCATCCCCCCAACATGAGTGTAAACTCGGGCTTCAGGACTTGGGGATCTGGGTGTTAAGTTCCTTCTCATTGCTATCTCCTTCCGCCTCCCTCAGTACGGGGACCTGGGCCAGAGGCCTGGCATTGAAGTGATTCCAGCCATGCTCTGCACAGACTTCTGGGCTAGAGACCTGACTGCAGTTACTGACTCTGACTACTGACTGTAGTTACTGACTTCGGCAGCTCAGCCTGCTAATACGGAAAATGAAAGTCTGGGTGGTACCTACAAGATAGGCTGTAGAGGTGATCCAGTGAGGTCCAGCAAGGCAGTGCTCCTGAATTCCTTAAATTAGTGCCCTTGCGTCCTATGAATTATCCTCACAGTGAGGCCCGGAGTTCAGCAACCCCACCCCCAGGTTTGAACCCACTGAGCAAATGGAGAACGCTCTCCAATTGGAGAACTAGTTTATTCCAGGTTACATACAAAGGATTCATCCCCGTGGAGAGACACACACACCCATCTGGAGACCCGCAGTGCCCCGCCCACGTCTCTTACCCAGCCTTTTCTACTTTCCCGATGGACCCACCCCCCTAAGTCACTGGTTGGTTGGAAAGTAGTTAACTCTATTGGCTTCATCTGTGTCAATTACATTCTTGGGCCCATGTTCCTCGAGGCAGAGATAAACTCTGTAAATCTACCCTGACGGCTTGTGAGTTAAGGAGGTAGGAAGGGTTATTTCTGAGGGTACGTAGAAAGCACTGCGTGTGGGGATAGACTCCCAGCTAGACATTTCCCTGCTGAGTTTCATTTAACAAAGTAGATGCTGAAAGAGGTGTGGATTTCAAAATACTAGTAATGTCCTAGAGTTGGGTAAATGATTTTAATTAACTTTTAGGGTGGCATAGCTTGGTGTTGAAACAGAATGAAGTGGCTGCTAATGATTTATTTTGTACTCTGCAAGCCACATTAATTACGCCAAGAAGAGGCTGAACACCAGGGTCTCAGCTCTGGCTGCTCATCAGAATTGCTGAGGAGCTTTGAGAAATTGCACACTAATGCTGCCCCCACCCCTGAAAATTTCAGCTCGGTGAAACTAGATGTGGATATGAGTGAACTAAGGTTATTTATTTATTATTTTGACTAATGCATTTAAAGATATTTATTTATCTTAATTTTATGTGTGTGAGTTGTTTTACCTGCATGCCTATATATGTATCACTTGCATGTAATACCTGAGAAGGCCAGAAGAGGGTGTCAGATTCCCCTGGAGCTAGAGTTAACAGCAGGTTGTGAGCTACCATATGGATGCTGGGAACCAAATGTTGATCCCCTGCAAGAGCAGCCAATGCTCTTAACTGCTGAGTCATCTCTCCAGTCCTTAATGCATTTAAAATATTCGTTTCTGTCAAATTGATAAGATGACATAAATATTTATTTCTTATTCCACAAACTTGTTGAAATTGTTTCCCACAGATATAAAGGAGGGTGGGAAATCAATAATAAAAGCTCCGGTCAAATGATAAGAAATGTTGCTGCTTTTCTGGAAGAGACCAGAAGATGAACTTGGATTAGGAGAGATGATAGAAACCCCAAGAGGAGCTAGCATGAACTGCCTAGGGTGAGCTCCATTACTGGCTAGGAATCTGGAAGAAACAATGGCACCATCTAGTGGCGACCAGGAGTAGGCCTCAGAGTGATTATCAGGGCAATTAATTAAAAGACACCCTGTTCCCACCTAGTTCATTCTGCCAAGCAGCTGGTGGCAGCATTTGTCACCAGACTAAAGCTGCAAGAACTGTTCTAGAAATAAAATTGGACTGGAGTCCCAGGTGTCAGAAACATGCACTTTCACAGGAGCAAGGCCCCAAAGCAGAAGTTTTCCTACCTTGGTGGAGGGTGGGTCATCCGAGGGAAAGCCTGGTCGTCTGTCTTTCTTTCCACTTATTTACTGTTTCCATATATTCTCCAGAAATCAGGAGAGAGGCCACTTGTGAAAACAGACCTGGGAGGTGTGCTGAGCACATAGCCTGTGTGTGGCATGGGCAGTGTGTCTTTAGCCATGCCCATTGGTGATTCTGCGGGATGGTATTGTGTTCCTGTGTGGTGTTTGTAGCGGGGTGGTGGTGGAATAATGAGGGCACAGTGAGGAGCTCTGTTGGTTTCTGTACAGTCCTCCCCACCCTCACGTGTATTGTCTGAACCACATAGCAATTCCCACAGTAAACTAACGCCATTCTCATTTTATAAATAAGGTAGTGAAGGGACTCAGTCCAGTTTGTGCAGATCATACATGGCAGAGTTAGGATGCAAAGCTAGGTTTGGGGTCATCAGACTCTGTTCTCATTCCATTTACCATATGGTTGCTAATTTACTTAATTTCAACTATCCGACAAACACCCATTCTAGAAGACAGAGTAGACTTTGGGTAAGCTGAAGCTTTACTGAAGCTGAAGAATACTGAGAAGTCTTCTCAAAAGATGGTTCCTGCGTCGGGGAAGTGGGAATGGTGGAAAGGACAGGGCCACCTGGGGTGCTGCTGGGAATGCAGTGTGCTAAGCACACACTCTGCCACTGACCTGTGGCCCAATCCCAAAGACAGTTATGAGCTTTGAAGGAGCTGTCTTAGAAATTTGACTAATTTATAAATTAAGAGTAGGGTGTGTGTTGGAGCTTCCCAACACTGCTGTAAAAATCTTTACACACTCAGTGTGTTTGAAACAGTGGACAGTTATTTTTTCATAGTTCCAAACACCAAACATTTGAAATGGAGTTGTAAGCAGGGTTGCTGCCTTCCGAAGGCTGAATGGGAGAGCTCACGCTTTGCTTGTCGGTGGACTGGTGGTCGTCGGTGTTCCTTGCCTTCTCGTTGCTCCATCTCTCCAACCTGCATCCCGTCACCTTCTCTGCATCTCTTCATCTTCCCTTTCCTCTCCCGAGGACTTGACATTGCATCCAGGATCCAGTCCCAATCCAGGATGACCTCATTTCAATACCCTTATCTTAATTACATTTGCAAAGATGGCCCCCCTTTGATCACATTTAAGGTTTCCATGAATTAGAAAATAGCAGTGTTTCCTCTGTGGGCATGCACCACTCAACTTACAACAGGGTGGACACATTAAAAATATATTTATTTTTGTTCTTTGTGTATGAGTATACTACTGCCTGCATGTATGTAAGTGCATCTGTGTTATGTAGTGCCCACAGAGGTCAGAAGAGGGTGTTGGATCTCCTAGAACTAGAGTTTTAGACAGTTGTTTACCACCATGTGGGTGCTGGGAACCTAACCCAGGTCCTCTGCAAGTTAGTGCTCTTAACTGCTAAGCCATCTCTCCAGTTCCAGGTTTACACATTTTATTTACTCATTATCTACTTATTTGTGGTGAAATTAACCCCAGACCAGGCTTAGTAGCAGATGCTTGCAATCCTAGAAACTGAGAAGTGGAGACAGAAGGATCAGGAGTTCAAGACCAGCCTAGGCTAGAAGAAAATTTGTCTCAGACAAACAGATAAACAAACAGAAATCAGAAAGCCTGTCTCCCTTGAACACTCTCCTCTGCCATTGGTACGTCTTCCCTCTAGAGACTGGGTTCCTGTATTTTCTTCTTGGCCATCAACCAGCACCAGATGCCAGTGTGAAAGCCAAGGGGTTTTCTTGCTCCTTTGCTGCCCGTTTGTGATGGCATTTTCTATGACTCCATTTCTCCAAAACTTCCAGGTTTTTCAGTTTTGGAAAATGCTCTTCAAAAGAGAAGAAATAAACAGAAGAAATAAGAAAAAGAGGTTCTTTATAGTTGGAAAGGAATGTCAAGTTTGCTCAGCTCCAAGGTCAGAAAGAAGGGGGAAGCCTTGTGGGGAGTGAATAGGTACTGGGCTATTTATTTTTGAGTTGTTTAAATTCTTCAGTTTGTAGATGGAAAAAAAAAGGAAAGCCAGAAGGATTATGTAAGGTCACTTGGCAAGTCGTGGGCTGACCCAGCATTAACATCCAGGGCCTCTGGGTCCTTAGTTCTTAGCCTCCAAGATGCAGTGCCTGTCTGATTCTTCTTCCATTAATCTTTGGCTGAATGGGCCGTCCCTGAAGATCTTGACACACAAACCAAATGAACACATGGGAGTTTCGTTTGTGGTATTTTATTCTCATTTAATAAATGAGCAAAAGAAATGGATGCTGTATTTGTAGTGTTCAGGCTGTGCTGTGGTGTCGTAAGCAGATGGAGTTTTAAATTTCATACTAGATTCAGTTGTTGGCAGTGACTTCCTTAAACCCAGGTAAATTGTCTGAACAATTGTTGCAACTGAAGTCAGTGAACACAAAGTTCTATAGCAAAAGCAACAATACAGCTGGCTAGATGGTTCAGGGGGTAACTTGCTCGCTGTGCAAACATGACTGCCTGAGTTTGGATCCCCAGCACATAGGTAAAAGCTTTGTGTATCTGATGATGGGGCAGAGGTGGGCTCCCTGGACAAGTCATCTAGCCAAAGTTATAAGCTCCAGATTCAGTGAGAGACCCTGTCCCTGAAAATAAGAAGGAGAAGGATAGAGGAAGACATTAATGCGGACCTTTGGTTTCCACATGTGACCGCTGGATGAGCGTACCCTCGTACATGGGATGTATGTGTGGGGGCAGAAAAACAACAGGAAAACAGAAGACTTCTTTCTTCTGTTTTCTTTCTTAATAAGGACCTGCTCCAACCATTTAACTAAAAGCAAATGTTTCCTTTGCACACTTTGAACTTCTTTGTAAGATCCGCTCTCCAACAGTTTGGTAGTGACACACCTGCTTGGGGATATGGAGTAAATGTTTAAGTAAGCCAGTCCAAGAACAATTTTTCTTCATTTCAGGATCCATGATAGCTCTAACAGTCGCTGGTGGGTGGAATACACAGCCCAAGTGCCAGGCTTTTTGAGGGGGTGAACTTGGTAGTATTGTATATCATTTCATGTGTAAATTTAAGGTTGTGGGTTTTTTTTTCTAATTCTATGAAGTCTAGTGTATTAACTTTCCTTTTGTGTTAAGCATGTGACTGAACATTATCAGCCATAGATCTGACACTCAAATAGTTCATGTAGGATGTTTTCTCAATTGACCTCACACCGACCTTAGTTTTATGGTGGTGTAGTTTCACTGTCTGGAAGAGTTTTCAAAGTACTTTTTTATTTTTTATTTTTTTACTTTTGTCACACAAGGACCGACGCACACTCCTGGTGTGTGTCTGAGGGAAGAGTTGGCACTTAGATTGCCAACTCAATGGGCCCGCAGTAATTTGAAATATGTTTTGTTGAGTATGAGCTTTGGAAAACATTACAGGCAAAATTTCTGTAAATTTACCTAGCTCCTTGTTTGGTCAACATGTGGGCTTCGAGTCTCAGCTTTGCTTTCACTTACGCACCAAAACCGCAGCGTGGATTTGCAAGGCTGGTTGGAATCGGTGAGCCCATTGGAACTTGACTTGAATGTCATGGGTGCTCGTTGTGTGAAGATCTGTGAGAGATTCTTGGAGCAGGGACCCATTCCAGAACACAGACAGTAATATAAACTGAAGTGTCAGGATGTTTTGACACAGAAGGCTGATTGTTCTCAGATGCATTCCTTTGGGGTTAGTAGCTTATCTCAGCTGTAAAAGTGGCCCCTGGCCCCTGACTTTTATTTTCATTTTTGGTGGTGGAGTAACCCCATTCTCTGATCCCTCCCTGACCTCTGCAGTCTGTCTTCCTCCAAGTCTGCAGATTTTCACCACAGTGTTGGTCTCTCTACACACTGCTGCCTGTGCCATATTTCCTCTGTGAACCCCCAGTCTGACTCAACTTCCCTCCACTGCTGCGAACGTCCTCTCCCCAAAATACATCTGGACTTTTTGAGTCAAACATAAGTGGAATTTACAAATTAATTTGTCTCCAAGAGGACTTCCGGATATAGTTGTGATCAAAAATGGGTTTCTGAAGAAGAGGAAAGCTGGTGGGCGAAGACCTGATGGTGAATGATGCGAAAACCTGTCTTCCTGACTCTGACCCTGACCTTATTCAAGGTGTTCTTGTCCCGACTTCTCACATTTACCAAAAAAAGGAACCAGAGTTGAGACCCCAGTGAGATCCGCTGTCTCAGCCTGCCAGCGTGCACGAGGCAAACAGTTATTACTGAATTTGGAAGCTGATGAAGGTGTCATTTTGACAGTTCAGAGAACTAAAGTTTTCTGTTTGCATTGCTTGCAAAATCATTTGCAGCTTAGGAAGTGAAATCTTTCCAAAACCTCTTTAGTGACATAGCTTGACCTTGACTTTGGAGAAGTAAAAGGGAGTAAAAAAGATATTTGATGGCCAGCTTATATTGGCTAAGTGCTCAGAGCGTCAACTTTTTCTAAGTTTGACAGAATGGGTTCCAGCTGGGATAAAGTAAGAAATGGGACTAAGCATTACATCTCTGACTGACCCTAGAGCTAGAATATGTCTTCCCTCAGGGTGCCGGCTTGTATGTGCATCGCACAAGAGTCATTGTAATGGTAGGGCCATGATGGATCTGTTGAAACCTGGAAGTCTATGTTGGTAAGTCAGAACCTTCAGAGAATGCTTCTGGGCAGCCATTCCTGTCCATCATCACTGCATTTTTCATAGTTATGTACTGACAACCTCCTGAAGACATAGCTGCCCTTACAGTTCATTCTTAATTCTTGAAAGATAAACTAATAAAGAGGATATGTACAGCATTTATTCATTCAGGTCCCCAGGAAATGGGATAGACTGAAAAGAAGCTAAGAAGCAAACAAGGTATGGTTGCACATACCTGTAATCTTAACAACCTGGGGGATCAGGAATTCCAGGTCATTCTGGGAGATGTGCCAAGTTTGAGGCCAGACTGGGCAACATGGGACCCTGTCTCAAGAAACTACTCTCTGGAGCTGGAGAGATGGCTCAGTGGTTAAGAACACTGGCTACTCTTGCAGAAGACCCAGGGTTGATTCTCAGTACCCACATGGCCGCTAACAACTATTCTTAACTCTAGGTACACATGATCCAACGCCCTCTTACAGCCTCTGAAGACATTGCACACGCATGGCACACTGGTATATATGTAGGCGAAACACTGAACACATTAAAAAAAAAGAGAGAGAGAGACTACCCTGTCCTCAAAATAGTGAGTGTAGCTTGCTATCCTGCATGGAGAATCTTATCCCAGGGCTGAGGAGGTGGCTCAGTGAATAAAGTGTCGCTGTGTAAGCTTGAGGGACCTGAGTTTGGATCCTCACCACTCATGTAAATAACTAAGCTTGGTGGTGCACGCCTGTAACCCAGCAATGGGGGTCAGAGACAGGTGGATCTTTGACTAGACTGGTCAAAACAGCAAGCTCCAGGTTCCGTGAGAGATCCCCATCTCAAAAATTAGGCAGAAAGTGATAGAAGAAGGCATCCCGATGTCAACCTCTGGCCTCCACACGTGCGCATATGGGTGAGCACACCCTCATACATGCATGCACCACACACATGCCACATACGCACACACACACACACACACACATACACGCACACACACACAAATCAAGAGAGTCTTAAAAAGAGTTCTGAACTAGAGTGGGCCCTTTGGGGCCTCAGGCCTCCCCTCCCTGGCTCACCTTCAGCTTCCACTCACCTGAGAGAGACAGTTTCCTGTGTGTAGTTCCTGCTTCTCTTCCCTCTTGGACCTGAGGGTTCTCCCTTAAAGTATCGGGAACTCACTCAAGCCAAGCCTGTCCTCATGCAGGGTCCTTCACTTCCTCTCCAGCAGTGGGGCAGGTGGGGCAGGTGTTTTAATGATTAAGCCTGTTGTTCCTCTGAGAGCAGTTGTACTGTTAATAGGAAGTTCTCATAGGAAGCACCACTCCCCTGCTGTGGTGAATTACGGACACCTTCTTTGCTGATTCTTTCCCCCTGACCCAGTCTTTTCTTTCTCCCTCATTCTTGCTTCTTGAGATCTCTGCTGCTATTCCCATCCTGGGTCCTGCTCTGAGGCAAGAAGGCAAGTTAAGACAGCTCCCATCACAGCAGCAAAAAGAAGCCAATAGAAACATCTCTCAGAATCTCCTCTGAGCTTCTTGGAGAGAAAGATAATTTCTTTTAGATTTTTAACTTTTAAATGTGGGAATCAGAATAATAGAAAGACGAAGATTGTTTATTATGGTCATGTGTAAAAGAAAGACTTTCAGAATCTCTGATTGGCATGGCAAGGAGCACTTTTTTCACACCCCATTTTCAGTTCTTGACGTGCCCCTTGGCACATTTGAAGTGCCACTCCCGATTCAGAACCATGGGTATGAAGTTGTGGGAGGGTACAGTGGACAGTGGAGGGTTATCTGTTCAGTTGTGTGTCCTCAGACTGGGAGACATGGATCCCAAGTTTTCTGGTTGTCTTGTTAGAGAGCAGCATGAGGAGAACCTGAGAATGCCACAGAACTGGACCCCGGGCTGGGCTCCAACTAATCCAGGGTGTGCTTCTAATTAGTATTGATTAATAAGAGCTAAATGGGACCTCCAGAATGAATCATTCTGCTCAGAGTTGTGTGGTTAATCTGTAGCTGACCTGTGGGTTAGAAGCAGATGAACCGCTCTTCTCCAGTGTTTGGGAGCCCCAGCCTTTTTCTAAAAGGATTTTGTGATAACCATGTGTTGGAGATAACCTGAGTCTTATCATGGGCAGGCTCCTCTCAGATATCTTCTGATATAGCCAAAGGTTTAGGATAAATAGGACCAGACATTAAGCTTTGGTGTAATTTGTATTGCACATGTTGAACATCACAAATTTTTCTCACTAGATAATGTCATTTCATTTAGCTGTACATGTGAGCCACCATTCCCAATTAGAAGATCACATTTAAAATGACATTTAAGCAGATACTAGCAAGTTTTTTTTCCAAGTGGTCATATATGCTATTTTATTGAACAGTTTTGAAGCTGTTCCTTGGATTTCTTCTTGTCTGTCTCTACATCCAGAGATATCCTTGTTGGAGTTGACTGACTGCTTCCTTCTCCTCTTTGCGTGCTCAGTTGCAGTCGTAGCTCATTAGGATCGGTGAAGTGACCATGTTGTTAAATAGAATGAGAGGGTCAAAGGAATCAAGTCCAGCACAGTACAGTCCCTGCCCCTCCTGGAGCTGAAGGTGTTACCTGCTGTGCAGGTGCCTGAGCCTAGGAGAACCCACAGCAGAAATAGGTAATCCTGAAGGAGGCAGTAGTGTGCGTTCTCTAGGGCTTAAGTAAACAGGTGTCTAGGCAGGTTTGTGCCTGACCAGTTCAGTGTGAGGAAGAAATGCATTGTGCTTAGACACCTGGGAAAACAAGTGCAAGAGCTTTCGGAACTGCAGGTTGGTGTGACCTGGCAGGTGGCACAGGAAGACAGGAGGCTGGGCATACCAGACAGGGGCTTGCACTTTATTCCTGAACATGTTCACAATTTTTTTCAGTTACAATTTTAAATTACATAATTACATTTCTTATTACATTACTTATTTCTCTCTGTCTTCATGCTCAAGAGCACTCATGTGTGGAGGTCAGAGGACAACTTGTGGGAGTTGGTTCTCTCTTTCCATCATGTGAATCCTGGAACTGAACTCAAGGCATCTTGGTAGCAAGCCCCTGTACCCCCTGAGCCAGCACAAGAACTCAGATTTTATCTCACAGAAAGGGTACTGTGGTTGTTGTAGAATATTTTGGTATTGAGTGGAAAGGTGAGTGTGGCCGAGGTGGCACGGGCGCAGGCAGGAGGCTTCCACAATCTAGTAGGGAAACCTCAGGAGATTCTGCACTGAAGGACTTGAAGAAGAGGGATTCAGAAGACATTAGGGTGAATGGTAACAGCATGGGGTTCCGTGGCAAGGGGCAATGGAGAAGCTAGCGATTATCCGCACATTTCCAAACCAGGCAGCTGGGCAGATAGTCTCATTCTTGGTAATAAATGGAGACTTGATCTTGAAGAAGATGGTGAGAAGTTCAGCATAGCTAGACTGTGGGGCATCTGAGGAGAGGTCTGATAGAGTTGAGTATGTGGTTTTGGAGCTGTAGATCTATACTTATATACTGGGCATATTTACTTATGGATCATTAAAATGGGAGGTAGAACTCTGGAATATTTGAGAGGTGGGCCAGGGGGTGGAACCCCAACTGGGAAGTTTGAAAAAAGAACGACCTGGAAAGTAGAAGCACAGGCAGGGAGAGCTGACCATGCACATCAAGGATCCGGAATGTCTAGCAGAAGGGAGGTCAGCAGGGCCAAGGGCCATTAGGCACCGTGAGCGAGCTCATTTGTGACCTTGGTAAGAACAGTTTAAGTAAGAGATGGAGCTAGCGGTCAGATTATGAAGAGGGACGAGTCTGGAAGAAATGAAGACAGTGGTAGACACATTCTCTGGACGTGGGCTGTGAAGGGCAGATAGACACGGGCTGGTGGCTGGAAACCTGGTCCAGGGAAATGTGGCTGTTCTTTTTGGTGAATGGGGCATCAACACGCTTATGTGTTTTTAAGTGAGGCCAGCAGCCAAGAGAGAGGTGTAGGCTTACGTTGTGGTCAAGAGTGCACATGGAAGCAGGTTTATATGAGGCAAGAGAAACTGGGATTCTGAACTCAGATAAAGATTAAACTCAGGAGGAGGAAGACTTCTGGGACAGAAATGGCATGGAAGGAGGCCTAATCTGAGGGGCAGAACAGAAAATTGAGGGAATATTGACGGTTATGTTCACTTCATGTGTCCCACTTCACGGGACAACTTGCTAATGGCCAGAGAAAGAGATGAGGTAAGTAAGAATCCTTAGAAGCCTGGCTCAGATTTGTGTAGATGGTAGAAAAAAACCAGACACTAGACATGGATGGGGAAGTTCTTTTGGGATGAATTTTTGTGTCTCCCTGAAAATTCAGATGTTTTCATGTTCAGGGTGATGATATTTGGAGCTTGAGTCTTGGGTGTAAATGGGTCATGACCGTAGAACCCTTAAGGTGACATCAGTAGCTGGGCATGGTTGCTTTTTCATGTAATCCTGTCACTTTGGAGGCTGATACAAAACAGTTGCCTCAAGTTCCAAGCCAGCCCGGACGATATAGTGAGTTCTAGGATAACCTGGGTTACAATACAATAAGACCTTGTCTCTCCCTAAAAACGGGGGTTAGGGGTTGGCAGGGGAGGATTAGTGTACAGTGAGAAAGTAGCCATTACAAACCAGGAGACAAGCCCTCATAAATCACAAGCCACCAGATACGCTCGTGCCTTCATCTTGCTCATCCCCATAATCCCATCCCTGGGGATGAGAGCATCAAGTCTTTGTTTCCGACCCTCCAGTCCACAGTAGTTTTTGATAGCAGTCCAAGCTGACTAAAGTAGTAACACAGACAGGCCGAAAGGAGGAATTTCTTTCATCTAGGTGTCAGTCACCTCAGTGTAGGCTCAAGAAGGTTTTTAGATCCTATTGGAATGTAGGTGAACACAGGAAAGGCTCATGTAAAATTGGAGCGTTGGTGGGATGAGAGCTGGGGGTGAGTGACTGGCAGGGCATTCGGAGGGACCACTGGAGGGAGTTGCTTTCTTGGACGAGGAGCTGGCTTGTCTGCCCCTTCAGTGCAATCTGTTGTCTTCTTTGACTTTTGTTTGGAAAAAAAAAATAGATGGAAACATTAATTTACAGCTGATAAGCTCTAATAATCTCTCAACACGATTTAAGTTTATTCTGATTTCTAGATCATTTTTACCATACCCTTACCTTAAGGCTTTTAAAACAGTTGTATTTCAGTTGACAATAAGCTGTTGGGTCACAGAAAAGAACATTTCAAATGATTCTTGCACTCAAAAATTTAAAAATATTTTACGTATTATTTTTATTTTTTGTGTATGAGTATGTGTTGCCTGCATGTATGTAAGTCCACCCATGCCATACAATGCTTGCTGAGGTCAGAAGAGGGCACCGATCCCCTGGAACTGGAGTTAAAGACAGTTGTTAGCCACCATGTGGGCGCTGGGAATCAAACCAGCGTCCTCTGCAAGAGCAGCCAGTTGTTTTAACTACTGAGTCATCTCTCCAGCCCCCATGGACTCAACATTTTAAGAGAGGTCTAGTCTCTAATGGGTATGTGTGAAGAGGTGTTTTTAACAAACTTATACAGCTGCAGAAGTCCTCAAGAATGAGTACCAGTATGATCCGCAGTGACAGAGACGCTGGAAATCTACAGCAGGGAGGACGCTGAAGTTGGTGGGCCTCATCGAATCTGTGATTCAGTCTCCTGACGCATACTTAGTATCTGAGTTAGCAGCATCTGTAATGACACTAAATTTAGAAAAGTAAAATCAAGTGAAGAAGAGCAGAAGTCCTGGCATGGTGATTAGCAGCGACTCCAGTGCTGAGGTGGGGTGCGACCTTGTGATTACAGTTCGGAGCATGTGTCCTATTTGTTAATTCCAGATACCACGTCTGGTGTACTCGCTAATGGTTTCTTCTATTTAGCTCAAAACATCAACAAAGTACCTTTTTTGGGGATGTGTCATCATAGCTTATTGTGGTTGGTAACATCTAGGTTTTTCTGTCCTGAGGCTTTTTTTGAGGATGATGACCATGGGAGAAACAATTCAAAGTTAGACAAAATAGCCCCTGGAGAGAGAGGAACAGAGAGAAACAGTGTTCACTTTGGTTTTCTGAATTCAGCCAAGCCCAGCACTTGAAGCACCTCTGTGCTGCAGTTGTATACCATAGAGAATATTCATTGCCATTTAAAGATTCAATTTCTCAAGTTTGAGTAGCCTGTCAGTGTCCGTTCAGTCATACCAAGGACTCAAGGGGGTTGGCAGAGTAATACTGATATGTGGTGGAGGTTATATCCAGAATGGACACAAATACTCATTTGGACTCATGTTTTACATGAATAAACTCTGTCCCTTACTTTTCTTGATGGGAAACTGGAGTGTGCTTCCATTAGCAGACTGCTCAAGAACTTTGGTTGGCCTGTTCCATCTGACCCAGTAGTTTTTGTGCATGCAGACTGTCCCCCTTAGTTTGGTATTTTCCTTCCATCCATTTCTTCCAGAATGGGCTTTATAATCGTAGAGAGAAGTCACTGTTGGCACCGGAGTGGGGAAGGAACAGTTCTGTGATAACCCTTGCAGAGCTTCTGGGTGGACGATTTACAACAGTTTAGTGTCTGATCCCCAGTTAGGGGTTAGTCTGAAGGTGGCACTCGGGTCCAAGCAACACTCACAGAGTCTGACTGGACTGGGCTGTTCTTATTCCAGTAGAGCTGAGCTAACCTCTCTCTCTAGCACCATGTCTCCTCCCCTGACCCTACATTTTCCTCTTTGGAGAGTGAACAGAGGGTATGACATGAACGCCAGTCATTTCAGGTTGATGGGTGTGCTAAGTGTAACACCATCATCAGTAGCCACAGACTGTGACAGTGTGGTGCTTAACACTGTATAAGGAGACTTGGCGGTTGGGTTGTGGGTGTGGCATTCAAGGTTGCAGGGCCACCTGCCGTTTCATATGTTTGTAAACTTCACTGTGACTCTGTAAATAAAAGGGATGCGTGTCCCTGTCCCTCAGACTGCAGACTCTGAGTTGAAAGAAGTGGCGTTTGGAAGCTCATACCAGGCACTCATCATGTCTACCGGGCAAACACTTCAGCTAAATGCAGAGTATATCGCTGTTCAGGTAAAACAAAATTATTCTTAGAAAATGAGACTAACAGCTATGAGCAATGTTGTATCACCCTGCGAAAGTAGATCTCACAGGATGAACAAATTGCTTTATGGGTGTAAGGTCAGAAATGTGGAACAAGATGAATACTTCAGAGAATTAAAACAAAACTCCTGTTCATAGGTTTAAGGTTGCATGTTCACTCAATGGATGCGCTGTCTTGGTAGTGTAGCCAGTGGTTTTTGCCATTAGTGCCTAATAGAATAACTTTTAAGAAAATATGAATTATAGAACTTTTATTAAGCTTGAGTTTCTGGAGTATAAATGAATTTTTTTGAGACAGGGTCTCTCTGTAGCCCCAGCTGACCTGGAGTTCACCATGTAGAACAGGCTGGCCGCAGTCTCACAGAGACCCACCCACCTCTGCCTCTCAAGTGCTGGAATTAAAGGTGTGTACCACCAGGCCTGGCTCAGTAATTTTAAATACCTCCACAAACTATTCTAATCTGCCATGTCTGGGAGTCATTGCCCTACGTACTGTTTAAATAACACTTTTCAGAAAAAAAATGGGAAGAAGACCATCACAGTCTCCTTTATTTAGATGTGGAAATTACTCATTCAAAGGCAGTAAATTAACTATGTTTATTAAAAGTATTGTATATATTCATTTACATTTGTATGTTCATTAACAAAAATGAAAGTGAAAACTTTGGTGGGGTGCTATTTTTTCCATATCAAGTTAACAGGCTAAAAAATTAGACCCCAAAGAACAAATTTACCCAATAGAAAAGTAAAAACGATGCACAGCCAGTTATAATTTTAAGTTAATAAACTTAGACCCGTAGTCCGCACTCATCTCTTTACTGGCTGCAGGGCTAAGGGGTAGAACTTCACGTGGAACTAATAGGTATGTAAATTGGTACAATTTTCCCACACAACAGTTGGCAGTGTTATCAAGAGGCTTAAAATGCTCGTATTTTTTTGACTGAAGAATATCTGGGAATATAGCCCAGGAAAATAATCTGAATTACAGATTAATATAATTCAGACATTTTATATTAACAAAAGAATGGGAACAGTACAATATGCTTATATATGACATTAGGTAATTGTAATAAAGTATGCTTATCAGGAGGTTTTAATAATATGAGGACATGCTTATGTTGTTAAGAGAATATAAAAGCTTGCATATAGTGTGTTTTAAATGTAAACCAGAATGCATACAGAAATGGAAAATAACAAAGCATTAACAGTTGTTGTATTTCAGTAATAAAAGGACAGACTTTTGTCTATCTCGAGTTTTCAGTAATACCTCTTTTTAGAAAAATATATTTTCTTTTTATGATAAAAAGAAACATTTATTCAGTGCTTTAAAGACAAGTCTTTTCTGAAAGACTTGGCCATTGATGAGCTCATGATAAGGAGTTATTCTGTGAGAAGAAGATTTGGAAAGAATTTCAGCAGACCAGAGAAGAGCTCAAGTTGCTTTGAATGACAGGTAGCAAACAGGAGACTAGACCGTAAGCATGTGTCTGAGGAAAATATAAGGAGCGACTGGAATACTATGGATAAACAAAGTGTGTTGGTGCAGCACATGATGACATGAGACAGGGACCCAGAGAACAAACAGAATGGAAACATTATTTTTATTTGTCTTTGAGAGAGGGTCTCATGCAGCCTGGGCTAGCCTCCAACTGGATGTATAGCTGAAGCTAGATCAGCCTCCTGAGCGCTGGGATTACAGGAGCATGCCACCACGCTGGCTCACTCTTTTTTCTTTTTTTTTTTTAGCAACTTCAGAGTTTTGTGGTGGTGGGAAGCTTTCCCATGATTTCAGACATCTTTCCCTTTAATGTTCATCAGCTGGATGCTCAAATGAAACATTGATAGCTGAATGTGAAAGTAAACAGAAGACTGTTAGGAAACTAGTGTTCTTCTCTCTTCTGAGGTCTTAATTTTTCTACCTCAGCTTTTAATAATTGCCTTGTTTGGTTGAGGATAGGACAGTGATTTCAAAGTTGTGATACTGGTTAATGACATACTATTCAAGTCAGATGTCCCGTGGACTGTCTGTCTGCCATTGTCCTTCAGTTTAAGACTTTAAAGGAAAGCTTTGAAGAAAACTAGTTGAGAAAAGCTTGTAATTTCTCATTGATGTAAATCTGAACATTTGCTAATAGTACTCCTTTTCTCATATCTGCTGTTAGTACTCCAAGAACCCTAACAATGTATTGTTGAACTCCTTGTTTTCTAGAATAGATAATCAGTATCTCTTGCTCTGCATATAGATACTCTTAAATCATGTTGATGTATCCCCTCTGTAGGTCAGAGAACCGCAGGGGACATTATGATTGGTGGTACTTCCAGACTGACTAGTTATTACTTAACTGTCTTGTGATGTTGTGTATTTATTTAAACCTAATTTGATGTTGAAAAAGGAACTAAAAGGAACTATTTGAAATAATTTATTTAAACTACTGTTTTTGAAAACTGTGATACTATTGCTGTTCACAGTTTCAAAGAAAGTAGATTTCTGAGGCTCACAAGATCAGAGGGTCAAGTGGTATTTATAGCTTACCCTCCCACACAGAGTTCTGAACTCCAGTAAGCGTGGGGTGCTGTAAGGTATGTAACAGCCAAATATTTATTTGGATATGCTTATTTTTAATTCTTTAGTTTTTCTTTCTTCGTATATGAAAATTCATTTTCTGTTAAGAAAAATGCAATGCCAGACAACTTGTAAAGGACATGCATGCATGAATGTGTGTGCTGCTAAAGTCTGTAGCTTGTCAATGTTTAGACTTTTGGGATATACATACTAATCTAAGAGATTCCTGATTATGTTTTATATTCCTTTCTATCTTCTATTAATACAACTGTACTTTATTTTTGTTTGATTTCCAGCTTATACTGTTTACTATGCGGATGATCATTATTTTTCTTGAATATTTGATGCAAGAATCACTTCTGAGAATTGGAATTTAGATCAAGTATTTCAGTTTGTTTCCATTTGTGCCTCTTGAGGAAAGGCTTTGGACTTAGTGCTCCAACCAATTTTCCATCCAATACTGCAAAGGAAATGACCAAGCAAACTGGGAACTAAGAGAAATGATATTGAAAATCCAAGTCTTCCTGAGCAAGTCCCAAGGGCTTTGCTAAAAGGTGGTGACTGTTTCTCTCTTTGTAGTGATCTACTTACAAAATTCAATAGCGTTGAAGCTTTTCTTCTAACTCATTTGGGCCTTGAAAAAACAGTGTAAAATTGGCTGTGATGTGTGTGTGTGTGTGTGAGAGAGAGAGAGAGAGAGAGAGAGAGAGAGAATGGTCAGCTCACAGCTGCTTTGTTCTTGTTCCCGGTGTTTGGTTTCAGAAAATAAATAGGCTAAGCACACTATAGCCTGGTTCTGTTTTCTTGCAGGTGGAAGGCGCGTGGGGATTTGTTGTCACTGATCACATTTGGTGCTTTTTAGCATTTGGTGAAAGAATTAGAGGGAATAGCATAACCTATGAAGGGAGGTGTCTTTCCCGAGTCCATCTGGGTACATTTTTATGATTTCTTTTGTTCCTATTCTAATGACACGTTTATTTTAGTTATTCTAATACTTGGTATTAGTTAGACTGGGCTGCTGCAATGGAAGATTGTTTTTCCCCTTCAAACAGATCCTCAAATGATGGAAATGCCTTTCTCTTTCACCTAATAACATAGAGATTTCTTTATCATGTTGACTCCTATTGTGCTTAAGGTGAGGTTCTCTGGAAGTTGGTTAATTGGCACCACATCTAAAGGAACAGGAAAGAGAGTGTGTGGTGGGCAGTCACTATCATCTTAAGGATGCAACGTGTGAGTTGTACATGCTGCTTTTGCTCCTGTTCTTTTGGCCAGAACATACTCACATTTAGTGCAAGAGAGGCTGTGAAACGTAGATGGATTTCTAGTTGGAAAATCATATGCTTTACTAAAATTGGAGGTCTAACTGCATTTATTATTAAATGGGAGAAACGGAGACAGGCTTTAGTTATCTTCGTTATATAAAATAAGAGGTCAATGCTCAGCAGTGTGCACCAAACCCACCACTCTCTCTCAACCCCTCAGAGAATACCCAAAACAGTCAGTCTGAAGGCTAAGTCTAATCTGTCATCTAAGAGACATAATACTTTAAAGGTCTAGGTCCCTGTTCAAGAAGGATCTAGAATGGATGTTGCTACTTTAAGCTCAGTGTTTTGGAGTCAGCCAGATCACCCTGTTCCTTATTAGGTACTGAGCATGCTCAGTGCCAAAAGCTGGATGCAGTGTGATGGAACTTGCTGTGCTCTTTGTAGAGGTTATCTGTCATGCCAGGCTTCATCCCTTTTCTCAATTCGTTACTGAACTTGCACTGGTTATTGTAACAGGCACTCTGTCAGTGAAAGACACAGCAGTAAGAGGGTTAAGACATATATGGCTTGTGCTTTTGAGGGACATGCAGTATGGCACTCTCTCCCAAAGGGAAGTAGTGTTTCTCCAAAAGCATGCTTTGGGACTATCCCTGTTCCTATCATTCCCACCCACTCATCCTCCACTACTGTCCCATCTGCCCGTCAAGTCTATCCAAAAGCTCCCATTTCAGATCTAAGTTCTTGACATGTCTTTCCAGTTTGTGGTTAGTTTTCTAAATCCTAAACAGCCCTAAGTTCCTGACTCCTTTTGTTCTCTTTTTACTTCCACCATAGTCTCAAACGTCTCCTAGATTGGGGCTACATGGATTATGCAGGAAGAAAAGACATCAGGGATGAAATGTAGCTTTCCGTGTGTGCAGTTGCGTTCCAACAGCTGGTATTTATTGAGACTTCCGTGGAGTAAAGCAGTGCGGTATAAAGCTGAGTAAGCCATCTTTTGCTTTTTAGTTGTTCATCTTGCCATGGAGAAACACATCTACTGGATGACTCACACTGCAATGTGGTTAGCCCATCAGCAGAGGTAAAGGAGAACTTAGTGTCATGGGCATGTAGAGGACCATCTAATGTGTAGGAGAAGGGTCTTTCTGACATTAGCATCGGACCTTAAAGAAGGAATGTGTTCACCCAATAGGAAGAAGAGTCAGTATTTAGGGTGGCCGAATAGAGGCGTCAGCCTTCCAAATAGAGGGGATATCAACAGTAAAGAATTGTAAGTTATATTTTCTTTGAAATAAAGATGTTGCTAAAACAATATGCCGATGCCATGCCCAGATAATTTGTAAGAATCTGAATATGAGCGGACTCCTGTCTCCCAATCAGGGCTTGAAAATAATTTGCTGACGACCCTGTCCAGATGCTTATGTTCTAGATTTCCTAGTTTAAAAAATATCCCCAAACCTGAAGCTAAAACCAAAATAAAACAAACAAAATCCTCGCTTTTTACTTCGTGAACTTTTTTGTTGGTCACTGCACCATTTTGGCAGTGCAGGTGCCGGTGAGACCAAGGTTTCAAGCTGTGCATGCACTAGGCTAGGCACTGGGCCATGATCATGAGCAACAGGCCACACAGTCTCTTCTCCCGTAGAATCCACATTCAAGTCACAGGTATTAGTCTCGCCATCACCTCTTCATGCTCATGGGGGAGTGCTGGGAGCAAGCACAGAGTTCTGGGTAGTGGGTCAGGATAGACAGAGCCTTGTGATGGGGGAGATGGATATGTCTAGGGAGACTGCACTGGCTGGAGAGGGGAGAGCATGCAGAAAGAGGAATATAAGAGGAGGAATTCTGGGACCATTCTAGACCACGTTCAGGATTTGGGTCTCTGTCTGAAAATTATGAGACGGCATTAAAAGATTTTCAGGAGGAATCGGCACATCTGATTTCCTTTAAGAAGAGATTTTAGGTGATCAGTAAGCATGTGTGGATTTTTTGATATTGATCATTAAATCAAAGAGAGAGAGTCCTCCTCCAAGAGAACACATATATTTTTGCCTAAAAGTAGTAACATAGTAGATTTCACAAATTTTACAGAAAATAGCAAAACCCAAACATTTTACCCTTTATTGCAAACCAGGAGCCCAAACCAGGATGGGAGTGAGGGTGGGGCCGACCCCATACCAAATAGTAAGTTGGCAGTTGATTTTTTTCTGCCTTGCCCAGGAGCAGGCCTGCTAACTTCCTGCCTCCCACTCCTGCTGAAGCTTTGCAGATAAAGGAATCAAATTACTTCCCAGCTCTCATCAAAGTTTCTGAAAAAGAGAGAGCTTTGATTGTAATCGTCCCCTTGGTTCAGCATTTGCCTTCAGTATCTCCATGGTAGCTGTTGTCCCCCAGTCGCCTGTGAGGGCACAGGCTTGTCTTGCTGATCTTATCCCTCTCCCTAACCCCCACCCCTTATGGTGGTTGTGTGAAGCAGTCCCTGATTGACAGCAGTGATTGTAAGTTTCTGTTGATGACATTAGGCAAACAATAGATAGGCAACGGGGAGACCAGTGGACTAATGTCCTGAGTTTATTTTTGAAACTAGTAGAAAATAAACAGATGTAGTATTCATGAAAATTCTGGCTTTGTGGAATGCTTTTGCCAAGAGATTGACTTTTTTTCAAAAGAAATTTCACAAAAGTGAGAGATTCTGAGTAATACGTCAGTCAATCATAGGGAATCTGTCATTTTCTGGCAAGTTGAATAGGCCGTGGGTATTTTTTAATACCTTACCTACACTCGCTGTTTTATGAATTATGAAGCATTTCTCCTGAAGCCGTCAAGCATGGGAGGGAGGAGCCGAGCCGCTCTGTATATTCATTCTTCCTCTGAATGTCTGCAGGGTTTTCCATCTCTTTATCCCTGTCTTGCTGTTTCTGTCTGCCTTTTCCTCTCTCTTCTTGCCTCCTCTGTATGACCCATTGGTAGCATTTATTACAAGGCTTTCACAAGGATGGTTTTCTGGGCAATTGTGGGGTGATGGAGGTAAAAAACCAGACAATTAGAGAGGCTAACTCTAGAGCACTGAGGGCATCCGGGAGGCACAGAGAAGAGGTGCGATGTAGTGGTGGGTGTTGGGAAGTAGAGGAGATCTGGGAGAGCATGCCAACATTAGCATAAGGAGCAGTCAGCCCAGCCAGCTAAAGCAGGTAGGCAGCCGGAAGGAGCTGGCAAGGAGTTAAGTAGGGCAACAGAAGAAGGATGCTGGCCTCAGCTCTGGTGTTTGAGACCAGCGTTCTAGGTGGGGATTGACAGAACCGGGATCAGGGGCAAATATTAGGAAATTTGCCCCAGAGGCAAAGGGTTGGAGGAGTTCTAGGCCAGAGCCCAGGCTGAGAGCAGTAATAGTCACAGCAGCAGCCTGGTGCCTGTGGAGCACTGAGCTTGTGCCAGGTACCCTTCTGAGCATCTTATACTCTAATCTGCACTAGAATCTTGGTATAATCCTCGGTCTATAAATGAGAAAATGGAGGCCCAGAAAGGCAGAGTAACTCATTCAGTGCTACCCAGCTCTGCCTGCTGAGATATGCAGGCAGCCTGACTCCGGAGCCACAAAGTGGCTGTCATTTGTGCACAATACAGTGTGCACAGGACCAGGGACTGCCAGTTATACACAATACAGTGAGGTTGGGCCAGAGACTGCCACTTAAACACAATGCGAAGTGTCTTGCAGCTAGCAGTATACACAGCCTGTTTCTTTACTACTTACCTCAGAAAGAAGCCAGTTCTTCCACTCTGCCTTTTCTGTGCTTTTCGTATATTAGCCCATTATTTTGGGAATTGTTATCCTTGTCATATAACAGAGGAGGCCCAGAGGGATTTGGGGGTATGCTGGGTAGTGGGGCCTTTAAAGGCAAACTCAGAAGACTGACAAAAGAGCGCTAACTACATAATCTACTGCCTGCAGATTTTTATTTTGTTTTGTTTTCATTCTCCTGCCTCTTGCCACCACCTGTCTGAGGGGAATCAGGAAGAAATCAAGGCTATGATATTAACATTTGCAATGCCACCTTTCTAGAAACAAAGGAGTGCTAGAATACTTGCAGAGAAGAAAAGCAAATCATCCAGCAGGCTATGGACACCTGGTAAAAAATTTAACAAAATAAATAATTCCCAGGACTAAGCTCTCAAAATCTTTGAGCTTGTGTTGAGGTTCACAAAAAGGCTGTTTGCTGGGTCCAAACATTACTCCTTTGCCTCTTCCTGAACCTCTCCAAGTTCTGCCATAGCACACGTAACTATGTTGGCTTAAAAGAGTAAATTCCAGAGAAATCTGGGTGAAAAAATTGGTAGCATTGCTTCTAAATCTGCTCCTACTGCCTTAATCAGAGCTACTCATAGCTCACAGCACATCATTACATCTCAGCTTTTCTGTCTCCCCTCTCCTTTCCTACCAAACAAATAGCAAATAGAAATACTTGGTTCAATGTACTCTTTTGGCAAGTCCATGGGTTTGCTGTATCACAAGGCCCTATACTGGGTAACGAAGAGCAGCTTTTCATGGCTAAATCTAAAGCCCACAAAGACTAAATGGAAATAGTGTCTTACCACACTGGGTTGTGTTGATAACCAGGCCATTTCCTTCGTTGGACTTGAGGACTGAGTCCAGTTGAAGCATTTGTCAATTGTAAGAACAATCCTAGAACCATGTGGGATTTATACACATAGGTGATGGTGCCTTTGAGTAGAATCTTCTGACTTTGACCCATTGGTTGTAATGAGAGGTGAAAGGAAATGGGTTGGAAACCCAGTCAAGAGAGCACCCTCAGACTTGGCGGCAGCCTCTGGAGGCTCTGTGGTCTTGAAGGCTACTCAGCAATGAAAGCCAAGTGGGCTGTTGGGAAACGCCATGCAAGTGAGCCACAGGGCTTTCAGACAATCCCAATTTAGTTTGAGCTGGGAGAAAAAGATCAGGGGTAGTTTCGCTTTCATTCTCTCAACCCGTAATTCATCTGGAGAACTCATACAGTCAAAAGTAGGAGGGTCTAGTCCTTTGGCTTCTTTTCATCTCTTGCTGTGGTAGAACAGGATACCCTTGAGTGGCACTTGAACCTCACAGACTCACAGGGCTTCTTGATCCAAAGCCAGGATCTTGAAATGATATGAAATAGAGTTTGAGGAACTTTCAGAATTTCTCTTCCAGGCAGATAATTTTTGGACAGAGACGATCAGCTCCTAAGTCTCCCTACAGCTTCAAGATCTCTTTTCTTGTAATGCTTGTGTTGAGTTCCTTTGGGGAATCCCAGAGCAAGGTCCTTACTGTCATTCTTCTGAGCTAGAGCTTTGGGTTGAGACCTTCGAGTCATCTGTGGGTTTGACAGGTTCCAGTCTCCAGAGGTAGTGTTCCCAGTGTATTGTTTAATTAGTAGCTCTCATCTTGTTGGTGACCAAGTAGCTTTTGGAAATTTTCTGTCATTATTGCGAGTATGTGTGTGAGGGATATCACTCCACAGCATGCATGTGGAGATCAAACAACTTCGTGGAGCTGGCTGTCTTCATTCACTTTTGTGTGGGTTCTGGAGAATCAAACATAGGTCTTAAGGCTTGTATAGCAAGTGCCCTTACTGGTTCAGCTATCTTACTGGCTCCTAAATGGCTTTTGATTAAGCTCATCACAGTGAAAGAAGTGGTAAAGCACAGGTTTTGGGGGAGGGTTGTTGTTTATCATGATGATCTTGTATTTCATCAAATGCCTCTTGGGAATGTGCCCACTGACGCTCATTCTTTATCTTGAAAGCTTCATCAAGAAGGGAGTTGGGGGATGGGACTAGGGAGATGGCCCTAGAACATTAACTGCTCTTTCAGAGTACCCCAATTTGCCTCCCAGCACCCACATGGTGGCTAACAACTGTCTAGAACTCCAATAACAGATGATGTGATGCCCTCTTCTGGCCTCCGCAGGCATTGCACAACATTTGTGTTCTTTGCACTACATATTATGTTCTTTGCCCCTTGTGTGTGCACTTAACATATGTGCAGGCAAAACACGTGAAATGAATAAGAACTTTTCTTTAAAGGAAGGAGTGGGGACTAGGGAGATGGCTTATTTTGGTAAAATGCTTGCCAGGTAAGAACCTATGTAAACTCTGAGCATAGCAGTGTGCATCTGTGATACCAGTGCCGGGGTGTGGGGAAGCTAGGTGGATCCCTGGAACCAGTCAGTTCAGTCAAACTGGTGAGTTCTACATCTGGTGAGAAACATTTTCTCAAAGTAGAGGATGGACAGGTACTGGGGAAGACACCTAAGCTTGACCTCTGACCTCCACACGCATGCACACACGCTTATATACCACATGTATACACTGAAGAGGAAGAAGAGAAAACGAGGGAGAGGAGGGGGAGAGGAAGAAGAAAAGAAGGGAGGAAGAAAGGAGAAAGAAAAAGAAAAGAAAAGAGAAGAGAAGAGAAAAGAAAAAAGGAATGAGGGTTGGTTGTAGTGGTTAGACCTGTAATCCCAGAACTCAGGTAGGGAGATCTCAAGATAGAGGTTGTTTTAGGGAAGGAGGGAGGGAGGGAGGGAGGGAGGGAGGGAGAGAGAGAGAGAGAGAGAGAGAGAACATGAATTTAAATGAGAAAAAGAAAGGGCTAAAGCACCTTCCAAAGTGTGGAAGAGTACATGCAAGTTGTATATAAATGTCAACAAAATATGTATAGAATGTGGGCTTTGAATAAAGCCATTTATCCTTTTGGGTGTGCCAGTGTCTGGATTAGACGACTTCTGGGATCCTCCTAATACCTTATGGTTCTGAGCCCAACAGTTTTCTTTACTCCCTGGGAAGCAGATAGGAGTGAACTGCTACACACCTGCTCTGGCTCCTTGCCGAGCTGGGTATGGGTTAAAGGAATGACCACAGCTGTGCTGACTCAGGACACCCCACCCTGAGTCCAGACTTGTGGACTGCATGAGTGGATGCTGAAGCGAACATCTGCCTGTTACAAACCATCCTCTAGGCCTTATCTCATCTGTAGAGAGCACACGATACAGCCTGCTGCAGGGGAGCAGTTGAGCCTTGCATAGTTTTCTAGCAGAGAACTGTTTCTCTCATTTTGGTCAATTCTGAAAGCAGACCACCTCTCCCTTCTCTCTTTAATCGATTTCCATTTTAGAATAGTTGAGAAACATCTAAACTCTTATTGAAGTAGTAAGTAAGAAACTGACTTGGACATCTACTCTGCTTAGCTAGTAAGAACCGGCCCACTTTGTCCCCATTAGCCTGCCTTGCGCTTAGGCCCCTTTTTGCTCTTGCTCTTGTGGCTAGAGAGCTCCTGACAGAATCTGAAGTTGAGAGAGGTTGGGATCTGGGTGAAGTTAGAGGGGGATGACGGGGAATGGGACTATGATAAAATATGATAAAAATACACTATATGAAGTTCTCAAAGAGTTAATAAAATATATTAGAAATAGCAGAATATGACACAGGGATTTCAACTTAGAATTCCTCTGACCCAATTCCTGTTTCTGTGTAGCATTGGGGGAAGTGGGCATCTACCTAGCCAGTGCCTTGTATCGGCATGCAGCCAGCAGGTAGAGCTGGCTCTGGGTTTCTTTCTTTGGAATCTTGTTCATTGCACCTCTTCTGCCGCTCTCCTCTGCGTGTGGGCACAGCCTTAAAGATGGTGTCCTCTGTGAACCTACCATTGGGGGAATCTGGAACCCCAGATCACCCTGCCATCTTTTATATTTGAAAGTGATTAGGTATTAGCAGTATGCAAGTGTGATGGAAAGACATTAACCAGTCATCACAGACCTGGAAGAATGAACCCTCTATACTAAGCACCGGTAGCTCTCAGGTGACTTTTTATTACTGGGGTTTGTACCCCTTGACTTTGGCTTTTCAGAGATACTGACTAGGAGCCTCCTTTTCTAGGTCCAGGCCAGTGACTCTTTGCTAGCTCCTGTGAACTGCAGCCAATGCCTTCTGGCTGACAAAGCAGGGTTGTCACTGGTAAGTGTTTATGTTGCACTTTAGATCTGCAAAGTTCTTTCTGTGAGTTATTTCTTACCCCAGTGTAGCAACTGAAGAAACTAAAGTGCACAGAGTTGGTGACTGACCGGCCCAGCTCATCTGACCAATTTCTGGCGAAGCTGATCCTAAGTTTCTGGGTCATTTGATACCCTGGTGGTGAGGTGATCCATGCCTCTTCTCTGGATTATGTCCTTTGCCCCTCACCGTCTTCTTTCCAGATTTAGCTAGCTTCTTTTCGTGTGAGCTGTAGGGTTCTCCTGCTTCAAAGCCACAGTCCATTACTGGTGAGGACAAAGCCAAACGTAACTGGGGGAACGCTGTACCAGGTGATCCCATAGTGGACTTTGCCCTAGGCCCATGTAAGTATGTGAGGGAGGAAGGTGAGGGAGCAGGATTTCCTGTGTGAGCTGGGAACGTGATCAGTGTGGTGGTGGACAAGGCTTTTGCACATGAAGCAGATGAGGGATTTTAGCAAAAACATTATCTATTGCTGAAAGAAGAAGGTTAAACTGATTAAAGAGGTTCCATTTTGCATGTACAAGTTGAGAGGTTTTTGGCTTCGTTTTCAGACTTCACTAGTGGCACAGGTATTTTCTTGCCGGTGAGGCAGAAAGACATCAGTGGGAATATTGAAAACTTTCACTGTAGAAATCTCACAGATCTTACTTTTTATTCTACTCATTTTTCCTTCACTTATATTTTTAAAAATTCTACATGACTTAGTATCCTTTTCACTTAAATCATATCTGAAAAGTACAGATGTTCTACAGAGATTAGTATCTGTTCGCCTCTTTTTACACAGTATTCTTCGAAAATAAAATCCCTCTTTCCTTTGCTCCCTCTTCCAGTTGTAAATGTAATCCGGAGGATAAGTGTTTGTGTTTAGAGTGCCTGATAGCCGGCCATTCTAAGCGTTCAAACAGTCTTTTTGGATATTGCTAAGTGTTTATTGTAGAACTAACAATGCAGGAGAAACAGGAAGCAGCCCTTCGCTGGGTAGGATGCTCCGAGTCACCCTCCACTCTCCCAGGGAACGCTCTTCAGCTGACTGAAGCAGGGAAGCCGAGCCAATCAGAGGCCGCTTTCCTAGCTCAGTCACCAGTCTGTGGTTGAGGAAGGGTTTTGCTTTTTATGCTCTTGTATTGGGAAGGCAGATAAAATGCCAGGTCTGGACTGCCTTTGGGGATAACCTCACCCCGTGTGATGTGAATGAATAGCATCTTGCCTGGTAAATCCATAGGAACTGGTAAGGCAGGCGCAGTTCTTCCATAGAGGCCTTTTCTTTTTGAGCTGTAGCTGTGGTTTCTGCAGCAGTTTTGTTTTTGCCTTAAAAGAGGTGCTGTGGATTATCAGACCTCCATGTATGACAATTTGTACCTGCATGGAATTGAAGACTCGGAGGCTGTAAGTATTTCATACATAGCTGATTCCCTCTCCCCTCCTCTTCCTCCTCCCACTCCCCCTCCTATTTCTTAGGCAACGCAGGAAACATGGAGCTGAAAGCCAACAGCATTGAGGTGCTTGCTGGCTGCTGTGTATTCTCTGGATAGTTTGCAGTTAATTAAAATTGCTTAATATCAAGCAAAAAAGAAATTAGAGTAATAGCAAAGGCACCCAGAGTATCAGTTGTTGGGATTGCTATGTTCTCAGGTCTATGTTTGAGCTCACGAGGGGTATCTGCCCCTTGTAGACTGGTTTAAACTATGCAGAAAGTGCCTGTATTTTCCAATAGCAGGGTTCATAGAAAAGACTCATTCATTATATAATACAATTGTTTGTGGAGCTAGCATGAATGGAACTTCCCAAACTGTAGCAGTATTATTATGTGGTTTCTGGCCAAACAAGCAGTGCAGTTCTACTGCTTCTTTGTTAAGAAAATCAGATGCAAGGATTGTGTCCACACAGCACTCCAGGGTAGAGGCAATTGGGTAGTGTCTCTGTACTCTACCCCAGAAGACCGAAGTGGACTCACATGTGTTTGGGCTTAGAAAACTGGACTCCTTTCCCCTGATAGGTCAGCCTCAAACAAGCTATTGCAATCAGCATGAAATGGTTTTCTGAAATCTCTAAATTTGTAGCACAAAATACTACCTTTTGAATGTAAGTTGACACTGATGGCCGGATCTTTCTTTGCACTCTTGCTGGTGGGAGTACCTGTTTTTTCATCATTTACATAGAAACCTTGTGAGGTAGGATACTTAGGGGTGGCTCATGGGACATATTGTGGGTAGTCTGAATTTTATATGAATGCAATGCCATACATGTTGCTACATTCCAAACGAATGTGTTATATAAGGTCCTCTGGCTAAACCACCCAATAAACAGATTATAACAGAAAGAAAGAACCCTGTGCTATACGTCAGTGCAGACATATGTATCAAATGCTGTGCTGTCCATGAAAGACAGCAATCTTCAGTTCTGATAAGGCATTCCATCTTTCCTTTCTGTCTGTGTTAGCTCTAACTGTAACTGTGCTTCCGCAAAGTCTCTGTGTGTTGCCCAGCGTGCTTTTAAATGATCAGACTATCAGTTTATTGCCAGGGACTATATAGTCTGAAACACTGGGGCCTGACATCAAGGAGGTCCACACTTGCACGTGGGGTTGGAGAAATGGAAAGGACATCTACAGGAGTTTAGTTAACCAGCTTCCTGGCTGGGTACTTCTGAAGGCCTGATTATTTCTTATACTCTGTGTCCACACTCAGTTATAAAACATGTGATACCTCCTTGAATTGTAAGTTTTATTTTTGACCACAGATTTTAAACTTGGACAGTATGCTTCTCTGAAGTGGATTGGAGTTCGTTTTCTTTTTTCAGAAAAGCCATTAGAAAGCAGATGCTTTGAAGAGAGTCTCCTAGGAACGAATGTCTCCAGCTCCCTGTTCTCTAGAACCGTGTAAATTTCAGATGCACTGGTTCAGAGGGGAGCCATTATAAGTATGAAAACATTTGCTTTTCCTTTTGGTCCAGCCTCACAGGGCAGCTGATGTTCCTGTAGGTGGGAAGTGAGGAGGATAGTGGCTTGAGGTGCAGCTGTAGCTGATGGTGGGCAGTGCTAGTCACTGCAGTGCTGTGCTGCTGGTGACTCAGTGGTGGCCAGCAGGCTGAGCTCCTGGGGCTGTGCACGTCCACAGAGGTAAGGAAGGTGGACAGCCCAAGGAGCAAAGGAAGGCACCTGGCCAGCTGTCAGTTGAGAGTACAGGAGGCATTAGGGTGGGCTAGAAACTGTGGCACATGAATCCGTGGGGAAGACAGAGATGTTTGGAGGGCTGATCTGACCCTGAATGCTTATTTGAGTTTATTTGTTTTTATAAGGAAGAATAATGTGATGTGTTACCCAAGATGGTGTGAACAGAGCTTCAAGCCAATGGAGAAGACTAGGCCTAAATAGCTGAGCCGTTGGAGTGCCAGATAAAGCCACACCTGGAGTGCCACATCCCCAGCAGTCTTTCTCAGTGCCAATGCATTTATGGCTGTAAGTGTGGGGTTTATCCAGATTGAAGCAGAACTCTCGGAACAGGTCTGATGGATAGGTGTGGAGAGGCTTCTCTGAGGTGGCTGCAACCCCCGAACACACAGGCACTAAGAGCTCAGAACAGCACTTCTTTGGGGGGCTGGGGAGTGGTCTGCACATGCTCTACCACTCTGTGCCACCGAAGACTTTGTGGGGTGTATGGGAATTAGCTTGTAGGACATGATTATAGTCAGTGTGTCCCCACAGTAAGTCATCTAGCGTAGAAACAGGTGTTTTAGTCTAAGAATAAAACGTTAACATACACTATTAGCATGTCTCATCCCCACGGTATGGTCTCAGAGAGATTTTGGCACTGTGACACGTGACATGAGGTTTTTCTTAAGAGTCTGGTCTATGAGTAGATATTATCCACCTAGAACCCTAGGTAGAAGTCTGTAGTCTCTGTCTCTCACTATAGAAAGAGAGAATCAGGAGGCAGGTTGGAATACACTTGAGTACAGATAGGCACATCAAATTCTTGAGTTTTGTGGAGTGTGTTTGGACAAGTTTGTTAACTTCTGCCTCAGTTTCCAGGAAGGTAGTTAAGAACCAGGATCATTTCCAATTATAAAGAAGTGCCCCCCCCCACCTGCCAATCATTTAGTGACTGCTCCACCCCACAGCATAAGAGCAGAAGGTTTTGCATAGAAAGTCATATTACTTTTTTGTTGTTGCTATTTGGGGGTGGGGGTGAAACCCAGGGCCTTTCATGCTAGGCAAGGACTCTATCATTGAGCTATACTCCCAGCACAACATTACGTTACCTTAATGTAGATAATGGAATGTGTGCTTCAGATAAATCTATACTGAAACCAGCCCACTTACAGTGGATTGTGCACACAGGCTGTCTTCTTAGGCTTCTGTGTAAGTGTTGCTAATATTCCACTTTTACTGCCTGCCCCAGTGTATCTTAATGCAGGTCCCAGTAACCAAGTTGTTTTTCCCTGCACACTGTGTATTTTTGTCCAATTCGCAACACATTTCAATAGATCTATTCCTTGGTGTTTTATAAATGGATTCATTGTGTATTTTGATGTTAGAGGAATCATTCTAGGAATAGATGCATTTTTCTTTTAACAGTTTTATTACACAAATAGTGAGAGGAATGTTTCTGTAGGGGTACCCTGAAATAATCACTGCTCGCTGTGACATGTTGCTTTTGGCTACCGGTACACGCGTATGTAAATAGGTCGTCTCAACCTGCTGTGGTGTGTTCCACTGTAGTCTGTTAAACATTGTTCTTCCCTGACTAAATACCAAGCACAGTAACACTGGAACTGGCCTGTGCAGACAATGCTTTCCAAACTTTAAAACTCCTATTTGGACCTTATAGAATTGTGAACAATTTGAATGAAGGAAATACAAATTCTTAATAGTATTTTCAAAGTGAAGCCAGGATTAACTGTACATTGAAGGAGGAGTTGATTTCTTGGATACAGATGATTCCATTTCCAAATGTTTGAATTCTAAAGTATCAAAAGGGAGAGATTTGATTTTTTGCAGTGAAAAAATATGATCAGGTCTTAATTCAAGACATTTGCTACAGAAAAAATACAGTACTTAAATATTTTCAGTCACAGAAAAGAGCCATAATAAAGTCATTAATACTGTTATAAATATAGCCACAAAGGTTAAATAAAAGTAAATTTTACAAATAAAATGTGTATGTAATGTTTGAATGCATATATAAAGCATATATTTAAATCTGTATGTACCTATGCATTATTATAAGGATAACTATATAATAATTATTTAAGCTATTCATTTCAATAAGCTGTGTAACTCTGTATGTTTGTCTAAATGTCTATGCACCTACCCATGCATGTACACTGTACACTCTTATGTATGGATATGCTCTGTGCTTTGCTAATTGACGGTTAATGCTAAGTGGCAGATTTCTACTATACAGCTTTTGGAGAAGGAAAATTAAGTGTTTTTGATGTGAAGAAAGATACCCAAGAGGGTTGAAAGGCAACATTTCTGCAATCAGAGGAAAGATCGCTTCTTTCAAAGATGCAATGAAGTTCTTTTACATATGAAGATATGTCCTTGTGCTTCTTAGAGAGGAGAAACTTCAAACAGAAGGATTTATGTATTTAAGAGCCTTCAGGAAAAAGGCTCTAGAGATAATAAGGATTGAATTTCTTTTGGAAACAAGACTGAAGGTCTCCTCCTTTTGATTTTTTGGGACAGGGTCTCCCTATAGCCCCAGCTGGCCAGGAATGCACTGTGTAGACTAGGATCATTAAGAACCAGGATCATTTGCAATTATAAAGAAATCCCCCCCCAATCATTTAGTGATCCCCCCCCCCCCAGCAAGATCTGTCTCAGCCTGTCCTGTCTCTTGAATGCTGGGGGTAAGGAGTGCCAAAGGCCCTTATGGTTTGGTGGATAAGAGCATCTCTTCTGGGGCAGAAAGTCTTCACAGCTTATTTCAAGGGAAAGAGAACTGATCTATAAAAGGAGTGTGAGGACTGGGTTTTGGCATCACTAAAGAAGTAAATCAAATGGCACGTATGATTTGTGTAAGAAATCTGACTGAGCGATTCTACTTGTTTAACTCAGCATTAAGCTAGGATCTGTTAAGTAAATGATGAACAGAACCTTTTCTTCGGTCGGTTCTTAGAAGTGATGGTTTTCTGGCATATGTATAGAAATGAATTCCAGTTGAAGTTGTTATGAACTAAAAAGAGAGATTCTTTAAGTTTGACCAGAACCCATGAATCCTCTCCAGAGCCATGAGCCTGACCACTTTTTAAATAATTTTCTATTTGGGTAACGGATGATGGAAGTGTTAGGGTCAGTCACCACCCTTGTCCAGGTGCATCTATGTTGTCTTTTCTGGATTACTAGTTGCATTATTCACTTTTGCATTACATGACTGAAACATTTGAGAAAACTCCAAGGGAAATATTTTCACCACTTCTTGAATGTCAGTGTTCTATGAATCCACTAACAGATGACTCCATTAACTAGATCAGAGCCCCAGGAACCAGTCAGTTCCACAAATCGTCTGGCAGCCAAGGCCCTTGAGGGATATTTCTTACTCAAACTGCAGCACAAGTCAATCTAGAGTTTTAGAATATAGTCCTGTGACTAATTGTATGTACTCCATGGTGCTGACATTTGTGTGATGTTCAGTGGGAACATGTTCAGGGCAGTAACTGTGCAAAGCTGTCATTACGTGGTGAAGGCCTGGAGGCTTCCCATTGCCGTAGCTCTTCCTTTTCTGCTGGGGTTCAGCTTGGACCTTGTTACATTCTTGTTGTGCTGTTCCCTGTCTCCCCCCTTTCTGCCCCTTCCCAGGCGTCTGAAGGAGAAAAAGCAGCCACAACTGCACTGGCTCGTTTTTCATCTCTTCCTTCTCCACTTAACCTTTCATGAGCTTACTCACTTGTCATGGACTTAGGAACTGAACCCAGGAAACTTGACTGATCTATATTCTGCTTGAAACCTGGCTGATTTAGGTGCTTTTAATGTGTTCACATCAGTCATTGGGACGGTGCAAAGAGCAACTTCAGCCTGCCACCTTGGAAGGAGACATTGAACACATCAAGGCCTCTGAACCTTTTTCTGCTCATGGCCCCTTTTGGTCTGAGAAACTTTTATGCTGCTCTGGTATATAGATATATAAAGTAGGTATATAATTTGAGCATTTGCTGATTATAAACCATAAAGAAGTTTATTTTGGAATAATTCTTTGGGCTGGTAAAAGCACTCACGGTGTAAATCTGATGACTAGAGTTCAGTCCCCAAAGTGCACATAAAGGTGGAAGGAGAGAAGGAAACTCACAAAGTTATTCTCATGCCCACTGTGACATGCATGCCTACACATGAACACACACACACACATACACACACACCCCATCATAAAATAAAAACCTTAGAAGTCTTCTTTGATGTACATACCATTTCACTGTCTATTAAAGACGGAAGCAAATCATACTAAGAGATGAGTGTGCTTGTTGAGTTTTAGATACAGAATGAAATCTTATGTGACTATTTGATACTACAGGACTTAGAGCATCTCAAGATTTTCCAGAGTCGATAGATATTTTGGTGTTATAATTGCCAGTGCTGAGAATACCGCCTCACACAAATCCATAGCATCAAATGGCAGAAGTATGTTTAGGGCCATTTCAGAAATTATTGGCAGTTTGGCTCTAATCCCAAGCTAAAATTTATATGAGGGTTTTTTAATGAAACTCAAATTAGCAACTCAGATAGCAACATTCAAAGTAACATAGCTCTAGGCAATCCCCAGATACGCTAGTTGATTATTTACCTACTTAGGAATGATGGTAGGGACTGGAGAGATGTCTCAGTGGTTAAGAGCACTGGTTGCTTTTGTAGAGGACTAGGGTTCTCTTCCCAGCACCTGCATGACGGCTAACACCTGTCCACAACTCCCGTTCCAGGGGATCTGACACCCTGTTTTGATCTCTGCGGGCACTGCCCAACACTGGTGCACTGACCTGCATGCAGGCAATACACTCATACACATGAAATAAAAATTATAAAATATTTTAGAAAAAAAGTCTCTTGTTTTTGTAATTAAACCATTATGTTCCTAAATAAGAGAAAACTTTGTGTACATTGCAAACACACTGCAGTTTCTAACACACAGTGGTTGTGAATCCAGGCAGAGATGTTTCAGGTAGTGTTCATTGGAGCTGCAAGCATGATGGCCTGCACAGTGCAAACTGCTGTGCTCAAACCAAGGCTCCAGTGGAGTCGCACTGTGTAACATGGGTATGTGCTCCCGGAATAGCCCAGATTCATTACATTTGATTCTGAGGTGGCTTCTGTTCCTAAATTATCAGAAACCTTTTACTATTACTAAATTTTTGGCAACACCACATTCAGCTACACACTCCTCACCGGATTGGGACCTGCAATTGCAGAAGCTGTAGAGCAGACACATGTGTCTCATGTTTAGAAGACAGGGCAGTAGAGGGCCACAACTGAGTGGGTAGACCCAAGAGAGCTTACAGTGCACATAAAACAAGACAGCAGACTGGAAAATGGCTCACGAGGTAACTGGCAATATCTCAGTAGACCAGTACTTGTTTTTGCTTTGCATGTGTGGGTTCTTTCAGAAAAGCACTGTAGAGTCTCAGTTGTAAACTTATCTGCTCATCCACTGTCAGTGTTTCACATCTTGATTTTAATCTGTCATTGAAATATTATAAAGTCTTGCTGAGCTTATGCTTTTAACCCCAGCACTTGAGGAGCAGAGGTAGGCAGATCTCTGTGAGTTCAAGACCAGCCTGGTCTACATAAGGAGTCCCAGGCCAGCTGGGGCTGAAGGAAGACCCTGTCTCAAAAAGAAAAAAAAAAAAAAGGAATATTAAAAGCCCTATATTTTAAGCAGGATATTTTCATCAACTGTGATAGCTCATTGAGAAAGCTGAGGCAGAAGAATTCTGTGAGTCCACAGTCAACCTGGGTTCCATGGGCATTTGAAGCCAGCCATTTCAAGAGGTAGAGAAACTCTTGTCTTAAAAAACAAAATTAAATAAATAAGTAAATATAAATAAATATAAAGGGATGCTTGGGACTTACTTTTAGCCTTTGCAGTCACAGGAACTGATACGAAGGATTATGGCAATTTGAATATGGGCAGCTGTCTCATTCGGGAGCTTGGTTGTATCCTCTGAAAGCAGCAGTTCTCTTAATCTCTCCTTTCTTTTAGCTAGAACATCATCAGGAAGGAGATTCTGACCTTCAGTCACTACTCTCAGTCACTTTGTTGAAATTGTGGTAAATAATATCATTGTAGCTTAAAGTGTTTCTCAGTATTTTTGACTGACTCCCCATAAAACTTTAATTGTTTTACTTTTTTACTGAATATATCTCTCAGCTATTAGAATGTTAAGTTTACTTTTTAAAAATCTTTGTTTTGTAAAACAGTAATTAATGGCAGCGTAATAGTGTTGTGATTGAAAGTGGAGCCTTGGTGTCAGACTTCCCGAGATTGAGTACTTCCTGCCTGTGGTCCTGGGTGCATTCTTTGTGCTTTCTGGGCTTTGATTTCCCTGTCCCTGAAGTGTCAATAATAATGAAAGTGTTTTCTTGGTGGTTTTGAAAATTAAGTTAATATGTGTAAAGATCTTAATAATGCAGGTAAGTGTTATGTTTGTATATATTTATGTGTGTGTGTCTATAAACTGTATTTATATATGGCATCATATATATATGTATATATTCAGTGAATATGCTTACACTTTTGGGAACTAAATAAACCCCTTTCTGGACAAGTTCTCACAAAGAACATTGGTTCATTCTTACATGTTTTTTGACAGTGATTTCCAAAAGTCTTATAGCATATGGTGACTGTGATTCCATGTCTATGTGTATGTCCTTGCTGAATGTTGTATTATGCTGTGGTCTGTAGAAAATCAGTAGTAACACAGAATTATAAATGGTGTAATAATAGTGATTGACAGGTAGAAGAAAGCACTAGTTTGCTGAGGTCTTACAATCAGTCCATTTCTTGTTTTGGAAAAGGGGATGAGAGAGCATCATCTGAAGAACACTGAGAACTGGAAGTCTTGGCTTTGGCTGCTTATTAACAATGGCTTTGGAAATGTCATTTCATCTTCCTGCACCTCAGTCTTTGTCACAGAAAATGAAGAAGTTTGATTAATTTCTAAGGTTTTTTCAAAATAAAATTATGTGCGATTTGCTGCCAAACAGTCTCTTCCATTGGGATATAAATTCCACTGGGCACCATTTGCCCTCTGAAATGATCTCTCACCATGGCATATTGTACATGCCAAGTGTGGTATCAATGTTTGTGCCTTATCTGAATGTTCAGCCTTTTAGAATCTCTGAAAGAAGCAAGTGTATATTGGTGCATGTTTGGGGAAGACTATTGTTTGAGACAGGGACTGAAATCCCCAATGCTTTTAGATTATACATGTGCACCCCTTTGCCTAGATAAGAATGTTTATTTTGCCATGTTTTCTTTCTTTCTAAAGTTTTATTCTGCTCATTATTATTATCCTTTGGGATGTTCTACAGTCAATAATCAACCAAATGGAAAACCCCAGAAATGTCATAAATTGTAGAAGACATTCATTACTTTTAAGAGCTGTTTGCATCTTTTATAAAAGGAATAATTGTTCCCATTGCATTTAATTTTCCTTTACAATAAGATGAAAGGCCACAAAGATGAAAGTGGAAATCTTAAGCTCAGTCTATTATTTTTTTTTTTTGACACAAGGTCTCCCTGTAGCCTCAACTTGCCTGGCTAGCCTAGATCTCACAGAGATCCATCTGCCTCTGCCTCCCAAGTGCTGGGATTAAAAGTGTGTGCCACCATGCTCAGTCCAAACCAGTCTTAAATATCTCCTTAAGTTCTGTTGGAATAAAGTAAGAGTTAGAGCAAATATAAATTACTAAAGAAATGTGGTGACTATCATGCTCAAATGGTTAGTAAGTAAACAAAGTGGTTCCCTGATCTATTTCTAAAGAGTCTTTATTGATAGCTTAAAGCCATCTGATTTCAAATAATGCCCTAGAGATTAATAATGTAGTATTATTTGATTCACTGGTTCTATTGATTCGAGTGATGGAATTAAGAACTTACTTTTCACATTTTCAGATTATCTCACACTTGATCATATGATCATTGCCAGTTCTTAGAATGCAGGACTGGAATTAGGATGCTGTTGCTAAGGTAGGAAGATGCAGAATCTTTTAGTCATCATGATGTACACGCTGTTTAAAAGTGCTGGGATATTGCACAGCAACATATGAATAAAACTGCACAGATCAAAGAAGCTACACATCTATCAATCAGGCTATAAAAAAGGCTTGTGCTGATCAAGTTCATCATTAGTTAACTGAAAAACAGAAATTTGTTACATGAAATATAATGCATATTCTTTTAAAAATATTTATTTACTTATGCACATGTACATATAGTATGTCTGTGAGAGTTCATGTGTATCACATGAGTGCAGGTGCCTGTGGAGGACCAAGGAAACTAGATCCCCGGAACTGGAGTTAAGATAGTTATGAGCCAACTGAAGTGGGTGCTGGGCACCAGCCCATGATCCTCTGTAAGAGCAGTGAGTACTCTTAACCACCAAGCCATCTCCACAGCTCCAGAATGCAAATTATTAGAGTGCTGGTGTTGTAAAATTTATAAAGGATGCACTGTATTTTATTGATTCTTAGGCAGACTTTTTCACATTTAACATTTAACTTAAGACTAATGGTGTCTTGGAGCTGAGAGATGGCTAAATGGTTAGGACCACTGGCTGCTCTTGCAGAGGACCCGGCTTCAAGTTCCAGCACCCACATGGTGGCTAACAACTATCCGTAACTCCAGTTCCAGGGGAATCCTATATCTTCTGACTCCACTGACATTGCACGACACTGGTACACTTACACACATGCAGTCAGTATACTCATACATATAACGTAAACAGACAAAAACTAATGATGTCTCATATTTTTATTGGCAGTTTTGTTTTACTTTAGTTGTGAGTAGTTTAATACTGAGTCTTAGAGTACTTCACATCTTAAATTCAATGAAATGAGGTATTGTGGAAAAATATTTAAAGAACATGAAACAGTGTAATGGGGATAATTAGTCTTTCTCAGGACCTCCAAATATGCTCTGCTCCCCACTGGTGACGTTTAGCTCACTGGGAATCCCTTCAGACCTTTCCTCAATGCATTGACAAATGTGGGCATTTAGAAAACTATCCTTAGACACACACATATGTCATGCTTGTAATTTAAATAAAATACAAATAAGGGGGTGTGGTGGTATACCCCTTTAATCCCAGCACTTGGGAGGCAGAGGCAAGTGATTCTCTATGAGTTCAAGGCTAGCCTGGGCTACATAGCAAGTTCCAGGTTAGCCAAGGCTGCAAAGTGAGACTCTGTCTCAAAAAATAAATACGAATGAGATAAAAATGTTCTTTGATACCTAAAAAACTATCACAGATATTTTTGTATGTCAGTTTTTTTTCATAGCCTGGGTGATGCCCTGGCTGAACAGTACAGATCTGTCATTAAATAGTAAGATTTGTCTACTAGTCAAGATTTTGAATAATTCTCATTTTTCAGCCTTGCAGATAAAAATTTAACTTGCTTCTCTGTGAATTTTTTGTTTGCATAGGTGATATTTCTACAAAATATTTCTGTGGATAGAATTGCTAGACACAAAGATTAGCCAATTTTAAGATTTGTATACATTTGTAAGATGTTTTGTATTTAAATTCTTTACTGATAGAGAAAAACACTGAATTAAGTCAAACCATTCAATCTGAACTATAAAACTGTAAAGAAGTTTCTTGACTGTAGGAAGCATCTTTTCCCAGCCTGTACTTCTGGTGGTAGAGGAGAATTTATCTGATCTCTATAATAATTTTTGTTAGTTTTTAAACAAAAATCAGAGAAATTGAACCCATCCTCAAACTCACTTTATAGATGAAAAGCCTGAGACCCAGAAAGATTAGACAACTTGTTCAGAATGACACAATTCATATTACAACTGGACCTAGAACCTTTTTTACATCTTCTAGAACAAGGTCCTTTATGTGATGCCAAATTCCAAGGGCCAGTAATAAAAAAGTAGACTTAACTCCCTGAAGGGTGGCAAAATCTTATTATGTCTATAGTGTTTGACAGTTTATGAAACTGTTGGGAGTTGGGAAGATCTCCTGAACAGGGAACATATTGCTGTCTGATCTAGTAGAGATGCTTGGAAACTGAATTTGGTTCCTGGTTTCTTTTAAGCTTTGTTTGATGTTGCCTTGTAATACAGTTTGAAGTCTTGAGTCACTGATAGATTAAAATGGTAATATATCCATGAAACATAGTGAGCATAAAATGTCAGTGCTGGAGAATGTTGGAAAGAGGTTTTGGGTTTGAGGGAAATGTTCAAGTTCTCAAGATTTATATGTGGATCTTGATGAGTGTTGCAAGTTAGTGCTACATTTGGCCTTAGCTAAGATGATCCAAGTTCCATATTTATTTTTTCTCATTTACGATTCATCTCCATAAGCTTCTAATTCAAGAAAAATACTTGCATGATTCAGTAGCAAATATTTTTTTTGTTCTTTTTTTTTTGTTTGTTTTTTTTTAGACAGGGTCTCCCTCTGCCTCCCTCCTGCTGGGATTAAAGGTGTGTGCCAACACATTCAGCTCAGTAGCAATATTTTAAAAAGGCAAACAGGACATCAATATTTGTCAAAGGCACAGAGAGCTGTAACTTCTGTGCCAGGAGGTGATCCTACCAAAAGGAACAACAACAACAAAAAATGATAACATGCTCAAATTGGAATAACCTGGAGTTTAGTAAAGTGTACAGATGTCAGTTGTGTATAAGGAAGCCACGGGACAGTGCAGTACTCCAGCGCTGGTAACCACAGGGTTGTTTCTACCCTGTGGCCCAATAAGATGCAGAAAAGAATGTTTATAGATTCCTGGGAGAGCTGATTTCTGTCCAGAAAGCTACCTGGAGAAGGATAGAGCTTTCCCTATTGAGGTGCAACCACCCTGGGGCATCCCAGGGAGGAAGCCAGGGGATGGGCACTCCTCTTCATCATCCTCCTGAACTTTGATTTCTGTTGGCCGAAGCGCTAGAGGCCGGACTGTGGAGTTTATGGGTCAGCCACACAGTGAAGGAGCGAACGGAGAAGGGAATGGAGGGGATGACGTGGAGGCAAGATGACATTGGGCTTGTCTGTCATTGGTACGTGGAAGTATGCAGTTTGAAAGCATTCCTAAAACACCTCTGAAGATGCTAGAGAGGCTATAAAGGACCTGGTGTTGGTAATTTTCCATTGAGAGGTGTATTGGCTTTCATATGTGGACATAGTTTTCCTGCAAATACTTGTCTGGATGTTAATTCCTATACTTATTTTTTTCTGTGATGACCTAAAATACTGAAAAAGTCTATTAATAGAGGAAAATCAAAGATTTAAGTTTGTGATGAAACTTGAGAAGCAAAGCTTCGTGTGTTGGAAACTCACTCCCTTCGCTCATGTGTTTAATGGGTTTGAAGACAAAGCCTTTAAGAGGTGACTAAGATGAAATAAGGTGAGGTCATGAGAACGGTGGCCCTAAGGCTGATGTTGGTGGCCATCTAGGAGTGGAAAGGAGACCCGACTAGCGGGGTTATTTCTGTGACGAGAGGCAGCGGCAGCAGAGCAGGTGCTTGTGCAGCCTCACGTTCTCAGACTTCTCAGCCTCAAGCCTTAACTTGAAGGCATTTCTCCTTTGTGAACTACCCTGTCTCCCCAGCAGAAAACAGACTCAGACAGGGGTACTCCAGGGCTGCCTTTAGTACACCAAGGACTCTACAGACAATGAGAAGATACTTAGAAGTGCCTGTGCCACAGACTCGTGACTTAGATGTGTTCTTTTGGCATGGTCAGACTAGAATAATTCATGGGCTCCCTCTAGATCTCATCTTGTGGTAATTCTTGCCACATGAGACACGAGGGGACTTGGTAGGAGATCTTTCAGATCTGAGCACAGCCGCCTCATTACGAGATGTCTTGCCTGGGTGGGATGGGAAAGCTAAGGACAGTATTTCCTTTCCAGAGTTGAAAGCAGAACTTGCTTTGGAAAGCATCGGAAGGCCACAGGAAATAATTGCTCAGAGTCCAGGTCTTGCCATTTTTAGCAAAGTTAGACAGACTCTCTCTGTGTGTATTCAAATGTCAATTTGCTGGTTGCACAGTGTGTAAAATTGTAAAACTCCATTGAACTGTATACATATAATTTGTGCATATTTCTGTGCATGTATTATTCTTTAACTGGAAATTTTAGGAGTCATTTTCTTTTGTATACACAAGTGCAACTAGTGGAATTTGGGGAGCTAGGTGCAGAGCAGGGTGGGTATAATGAGAGCCCTTGCTCCTGATTGTTAGGGTTTTTTGACATGTGGAAGGTAGTAGATTCTCATATTGATTAGGTGCTGGAGCTCTGTGCAGACAGAACACTGCCCCTTGAGTGGTAGATTAGTTGACCAAGGGTGAGGACATGCAGTCCACCTTGTGCCTGGAACAGAAGGTGCTGTCTTTGGTGGTGCTCAGGAGGACCCTCCCCCAGGGACAGACCACTGTCATGGTGGCCATGTGTCCACAGTAGCAGATACCTTATCTTTTTGCATAGGCACAATTCTTAGGTAAAGAGGACTCTGGGGAAGAGAATTCCTCCCAGCTTTTGGCAGTTTCTGTGGGGTCAGAGGCAGGCTGTTCTCAATGGTGAGACCTGGTCCTTATGTTTAGAGAGCTGGGCTAGTGGCCACAACAAAGAGCCAGTTCTAGAGATAAGGAATTGAAGGAGGGTCACGAGTCTCCAATGAGATAGATTTCAATAAGGTTGTAAAGTTCAGATCTTTACTCTTGAAAGTATGTGTGCTCGGTCCATGGGTGGATAGAGACATTTGACAGAGAGGTACTGCATAAACTAATTTAAATATATGCAAAGAGATGTCTTAAAGTGAAACCAGCATTTCATATTATCAGAGCACTGTTTGACTTAAGATTTACATAGTTATAAAATAATACATTTAAGTTTTTAGCTTAGGATACAAAGTAATGGCATTTTCATATATGTTGTATATATATTTCAAAGACTTAATTTTAGTTTTAATTCTGTGTATGTATGTGTATGTGTGTGTGGGCATGTGAGTTGGAGCTGAAGTTACAAGCAGCTGTGAGCCACCTAACCTGGGTGTCGGGAGCTGAACTTGGGTCATCTGCAAAGCAGTATGTGATTCTTAACCACTGAACTATCTCTTTAGCCCAGGTATATGTTATTTTTAAAGGTTGATTTCTTATATTATTTTTATAGAGCTAATTCTTAAATTATTACTAGTGCAGAGTATAGTGTTGTAATAAGGTGAATCTCATTGAAGTGTGCTGTTACTATTTGTTATATTTTAAATGGTGTGTGTATGTGTGTGACTCCTTGGATAAAAGCTACAATATAACGTATGTAGTATATTCTAACTATCAGGATTTTATTAGGATTGAGCAGTACACTGATACATGCATAGTTCTGCTCTGACTTTAAAATACACATGGGTATAAATGTAGCTAAAAGGCATTTGTTCATACAAAAATTCAAAATTAATAGGATGAGTTTTCCCTGAAACACTTAAAGGAGAGGAGAAGAAACAGAAAAGGAGAGAGGAAGCTGTATATAAGGTAGAAAGAGGACAAGAAACTGTATAACCTAGATTCTGAGAATGTTTGGATTCATATCCCTTCAACTAAATATGTTCTGACTGTAAGATGTGCAGTTAGTTGCCGGATTTTCTCTGAGTGTTGCACTTACGTAGGGAAGCTGCCTTTCAAAATACCAGCCAGCAGCCAGCTGGAGTATAGAGGATCTGTCTGAGTGACTGGATTAGAAAGATGTCTTGGGGAGGTTGGGGCAAACTCACACATCAAACACCTTGTTCTGAAAGCTCAGCCAGAATTTTGTCATCCACGACTGATCTGATTCCTCGTGTACGTGAATTTTCAGTTCCTAAGAGTTTACAAAGGTGTGAGAGCAAAAGCTCCCTCCCACCAGTCCCATAGACTAAATGGAAGGTATATGACATTCCAGATTGCCTTCCTGCAGGTGAGACTGTTCGGCAGACTCTGGCTGTGAAGGATGCCATTTCTTCAGAAGTGTAAAAAGTGTCCATTATGCTGTAAACAGAGATAAACATTATATGACCTCTCAGGTTCCCCAGTCAAGGGGATTGGTGGGCAATGGGAGTGTTTCTTAGTTTATTCTTTCCCTACTTAGTCTCTAAGTGGATTGGTCAGCTCTTTATCACTATAACAAAATGCCCAAGATAATCAGCTTATAAAAACAAGAGGTTCTAGCCCATGATCTGGTGGATTCATTTTTAGTTTCGGATGGATAGGGGTGTCAGATTGCCATGGTGGGGAACAGATGGTGGAGAAACTCCTTACCTGACAGGAAGCAAAAGAGATGAAAGGGACCAGTGTCCCTCAGTGTCCCGTGAGGGCATGCTCCAGATGACTTTTGGAGTGTTCATAAGATACTGCACTTCCAAAAGATCCCACAATCCACAATCTTTTTGGGTGGGGGGCAAGTCTTTAGCACATGGACCTTTAGGAGATATTCATCATCAGAACTGTATCAACAATGAATTACTGGAACTTTTGCCATTCTAGGGCCAGAATAGGCACTGATAGGTGGTTTCCTTCATTGCACCTCCAGATAAAATACTCAGCCTCTGTTTAGTACCAAAAAATAAGAATTGCTAATGTGGAGGAAAGGGACTCATATTCTGTTGGTGGGAAGGTACATTAGTACAAGCATTTTGGAGAGGAACATGGAGGTTCTAGAAAATTAAAAATAGATTTATCATATGATCTCACTATTCTATTTCTTGGTGTATATTCAAAAGAAAGTAAATTAGCAGACCAAGGAATGACCTGTTTAAAGTCCCATTTACAGTGCCACTGTTCACAACAGCTAAGATGGAAGCAGTTGTAGGTGCCCGTCAACAGATTAATGAATAAAGAAAATGTGGTGTGCCTACACAGTAGAGTATTATTCGTCCATAAAGAATGAAATCTCTTGGGGCTGGAGAGATGACTCAGCAGTTAAGAGCACTGACTGCCTTTGCAGAGGACCAGGGTTCAATTCCTAGCACCCACATGGTGGCTAACAACTGACTGTAACTCCAGTTCCAGGGAAATCCAACACCCTCTTTTGACTTCCACGGGCATTGCACTTCATAGGTGCACTTACACGTATGCAGGCGATACGCTCATATACATAACATTTTTAAAAAGTGTTTTGAAAAAAGAGAACAAATCCCACCAGTGTGTGCTTCATGCTCTGCTGAGCCTAGGAACAGATTCTCTCCTCCCTCTTCTCCCCTGAGCTCAAGGCCCCACCCTCCCACAGGACTCAGGTTATTTTTCATCTTTGAGTGCACCCAGGTAACTTGTGTCTGTAAGGGAATGAGCTTGTTACCAGGGAAACCGGGGTTCCTAGTCTTGATAATAAAATAATTTATAAACAGACTCAGAAGGAAGCTCAAGGACAATTTTATTAAAGTATAAGGAAAAACAACAACAACAACAAGGCAGACATGCTGTAAATCTTGCCAACTGCCTGAAGGAGGGAGGTAAAGAAAAGGAAGAAAGAAAACAATGCCTCTTAAACTAGGGTCTGAGAAAGCCCGCCATTCATAAGGGAGTTCAGCCACAGCTGCTCAGAGACCAAGTGAGAAGGCCCAGAGCAGAGGGAAGGCTTACCCAGGCTTTGGTCATTCACAGAAAGGAAGGGATGGAAAACAGGAAAAGGAAACGTTATGCTTCTCTGGGTTACAACTCAGAAAAACAGGTAGGCCAGTGCTGTAGTATTCTCTTCTCTGTGTGGCTGTCATGAGCCCTGTTTTGCAGATTTGCACATTATATTAATCTTTTGTATAGGATACTTTTTGGGAGAAATTAGCATGGCAAGTAACTGGGAGCTACTGAGATAGATTAATTAATTATTAATTTTTTTTTGGCAATACTGGGGATCTAACATAGGGCCTCATACATGAAGGGCAAAGGCTCTACCACTGAGCTGCAGGCTCAGTCCTCTTGAGGTAGTTTTAAACTGGAAAGTGGTAGAAGCTACTACATATTTGTTAGGGCAGAAGGAAGGAATTGGCCAGGGAATCCAGCTAGAGTGCTGTAGAAATAGCTCAGATGTGAAATGATGGAATTGACTTAGGGCAGGACTAGTAGAGACAGAGAGGGGGTACACTGGGAGATGTGTAAGTTATCAGAACAGCTGGCTAATGGTTAATTGGCTTAGGAAAGAAGAGGTCTCTGCTTGTGGGTTAGGTGACTGACTGCTTGATGCTGGTGCTGCTGAGGTTGGGACACTCAGATGTCTCTTCTGATGTCTCTTGGGCTGATCCAGCACAGAAGCCAGGTCAGGTTGTTAAGGCTACAACCTTCCAGTTGTTGATTTTGACTTCTGGCTAAGAAAATTACTGATTCCACCAAAGTCATGAAATAGTTTTGTTCTAACCTTCAGGGACCCTGAGTGACCAAAAACTTCCTATAAAATAACAATGTCCCAACTGTGTTGGTTCTGGGCCCCACACCCATCTTCCTGCACCTTACTCTGCAGGATTTAGAGACTGTGGAGGAAACCTGTCATGTATTATTCTCTTGTATTTAGAAGTAGATCATAATGTTCATGCAGAATCTCTCCATCTCTTAATTTTGATAGATGAAATATGTCTATTGACACATGTGAAAAATATAGGTTTCACAAGCCAGATAAGTTGGTGATCACTACACTCCATGCCCCAGCATCAAAGTTCCACAGCATGCAGTGGCCCACAGTGGGCTTATATACTAATGACTCCTAGAATAATGTAATAGCCAACGAAATTTCACTTAACCAAAATATATCCCACAGATATATAATCTCAGGACCCATGTTTCCCCCTAGGGATATCTATTAGCTCTTGAAGAAGCAGTGCTCCAAAGAGTCAGCTGGGGGATGCTGGGAGTGTTACTGACACCAAACTTAGCGTTTGCTGCAGTTCATCTCAGAGTCTTAAGTGGAGTGCATTGTGTGGGATCAGCTTCACTTTCAGGACTTGGGCTCAGTCAGTTTAGGGTCTTAGGATCTGCAAGCTTGTAAGATACTACAGGGAATTCTCTTTCATGTACTTTGAGAAATTCTGGGTCATGTTATTGAGAGAGTGTGCACGAGTTTCCCTTTTCTCTTTGGTACTTGTGTGCCGGTCATATTTGGATCAGGAAAGGCTTTCTCCTTCATCTCCTGTCCTTACATAGCCTTGCTTGTACTGTGTGCTCACCCCAAGACAGGCACTCACTCAGTGGTTGCTGGAATGAATAGAAATTCAATTAACTATAATTCCTCCAGGAATCAAGAGGATTCTTGAAAACTCAAGGGCTGGTAAGATGGCTCAACAGGAAAAGGGACTTGCCAAAAAGCCTTATGATCTGAGTTCGATCCTGGAACACACGTAGTTGAAAGAGAGAACCAACTACCACAAGTTGTCCTCTGACCTCTCTCTCTCTCTCCCCCTCTCTCACACACATACTAAATATAATTTAAAAAAATAAAGAAAATCAAAGTAAATTTAAAATTAGAGTTATTAGTTTTAGGTAATTAAATGGCCTGCATTTTTAAGAGACGTTGTATGATGAGGTAAATTCCATCTTGTTTTCTACTTACACTTGGATCGTAGTGATTGTACACAAACTGGTGACAATGTTAGTCCCCCTCTGTCTACACTCCTAGAGCCTACTCTCTAGGGTCTACTGTTTTTTTTTTTAAGAAGTTAATTTTAAATAACAGCTTTATTGCATATAATTCACAGATCATGCAGTTCACCTGCTTATTTACTTTGTGTGTAATTCAATGACTTTATTATATTCAGAGCTGTTCAACAGTCACTACAATCAATTTTAGAATATTCTAGTCACTGAAAGAGAACTCCTCTCTAGCAGCACTGGCTGTCTCTCCCAGTTTCCTCATCCCTAGGCTGTCTCTGTTTCCCTCCGTGATTGGCTTCTTTGGCTTTGCATGTTTTTTTTTTCAGGGGTAATCATGCTGTGTCATGTATGAGCATTTAATTTCTTTTTAATGCCAAATAGTATCTCATTGTGTATCTTTGCCACATTTTATTTATTGACTGAGTTTTTTCACTTTGGGTTGTTATAGATCAGGCTGCTGTGAACACTGTGTCCAAGTTCTTATGCATGTGTTGATTTGACAGTGTCTTTACAATGTACATCAAAATTAAAATGTGAGTTAATTTTAATAATTTAAGATATATTAAAGATATGTATCTCAAAGAGTCAAGACATTTAAAAAGTCCTCTCCACTGACCTACACAGGAAATGTTAGCACAAGTCCATATAACCCTGCTCTAGTCACTTGTGGCCTTCTCACAGTCATGTGAGGCAGTAATACTCAACCTCTAGTTCAAGAGCTCTGAACACCATTCCTTTCTCTTGGGAAGCTCTTCTTCATCCATATCCCGTTTATAAACTTGGCACTGTGCAAGGCTCAGTTCTTACTCCACTTCTTCTACGAGGGTCTTCCCAGCTAGTCCAAAGTCTTTTGAATTCTCATATTGGCACCTGCTGTATCACCTGGACATTAACCACCTGCTGTATCACCTGGACATTAATCACCAGCAACCTTGAATGGAGAGCAAGGATTGTGTTCTACTGGTCTTAGGAGGCTCCCTTTCTTCAGTCACAATCATGTAAGGGTAGAAAGATGAGAAAGAAAGACATGCTGCTGGTTGTGGTGTTGTATGGTAGGTTATACTGAAGAGGTGAAGGCAGGAGGATCATGAGTTCAAGGCCAGCCTGGGCTGCATCTTGGGTTGGCAAGATGGTTCAGTGGGTAACAGTGTTTGCTATATAAGCCTGGCGACCAGAGCCCCATAAGGGAGGATGGAGAGGGTTCACTCTACAGATTTCTTCTCTGACCTCCACACATGTGTGGTGGCAGACACACACATCATCCACACACTATAATAAATAATTTAAAACAAAGACACGCAGTGCTGTGACATGCATTAAATCAATGTTGAAGGAGGGAAAGAAAATTAGATGCATGTGCATCAACACAAGTAACATGGGACCAGTTTGCACCAATGAGTGTAGAAATGGCAAGACTCATCAGTTAAACCAGGTGCGGCTCTGAAATTGTAAAAGGTGTATTGAAAGAGTTGCTGACTTGTCACAGAAAACACTGAAAGACTTTTTATTTAGGAATAATGCTGTCTGTGCATCAAATATTCTCTTCTTTTCTTCTTATTTGTTCTCATTTACAAGGACATGTTCAGGGACATTGTCTTGAAAATAGAATCTTTGCAACTTCCTCTCTTTTATTTCCAAGCTTAGATCGTAATTTAGCAACTACATTATTATCAGAGGCATTATGTCTGTGATGGCTGTATCCGAAAACTCTGACTCTCCAAATGAGGTTAGTTCTTTGAATGAGCTCCACACAAACAAACCTTCTCATGTCAATCTCTGCAGCCACATGGGAATGACAGAAACCAAGTGAGAAAATGGTAGGAAATCAGTCAGAAAGGTATCCTCATTTGAAGCAGAGCCAAAGGTATTTAGTTTTCATGGTGCTTGGCAATGAGATTTCCATTCATTTCTTTGTAGAACCTGTTTTTCGAATCTTACCCTGTGAATGAAAAAATTAGTCAAATAATCCTAGCTCATTCTTTATGAGCTACTTATGAAAAGTTCCAAAGAAATAATTCAACCTAAATAAAATTTAGCTATTAATCCATAGCCTTAATTTTTGTGCTGAAAAGAACACCATCTCTGCCAGTCGTCGTTATCTATGACGTTTAGAGTGAAGGGACCCCCATGGGCTGTACAGGCAGCATGTGTGTTCCAATGGTGTTGTTGTTGTCGCTTTAGGGCCTCACTGACTCCGTCTCAGAACTTTAGCATAGCAGTAGCACATCCTTCACAGGAAATGTCCTTGATTCTCCCGAAGTCCTTCATGCTAAGACAGGGGCACCTGCGTCACTTTCTTAAGTTCTTACTGTGATAAATACATGGTTCAACAAGCAGAAAAGATTTATTGTGAATACATCTGACCTTTGTAGATTAATCCTAGATCTATATATTGGTATATAGGCAGGTAAAATAGTCAAAAGTGCTAAAGATAATTGTTTATAGATAAAATTCTTTTCGGAGCTTCTGAATGTCACAAGACTTCTAAGACATGTAAATGGTTGCAGTAACTTTCATAAGAGTAATAGAAATAGAAGATGCTCTCAGTGTGAAAATGTGTAAGAGTTAAGTCTAGAGGACAGATCCATGTCTCTGAGACGCCATAATGGAACAGAGTGGGGATGGGCTTTGTTTGAAAAGAGAATTGGGTTCACAGTGCTTTTCATTCACTAATGATTTTACAAATTATTTTGCTTTTTTTCAGTCTGTTTCTTAATCAGTAAACGGGGGACTATAATATCCTTAAGCAACGATATCAATCTAGGTAACATATAGAGAGCACTAAATACCGTTCCTGATGTGTACTTGTTCAATATTTAGAGATCATTATTTACAACAGAAAGACAGCTTAGGATGACTGACAGCAAGTTGAGGAGATTTGGCATAGAACTGAAATATAAACACAAGAAGAATTGGGAAATCATGAAAAGATTTGGAGACATGGAGTTAGGCTGTATAAAATTTCATTGAAGTGATATTTAAGCTGGACTAAGGTAACTATAACAGACGGTGATCTGCTGAGGCCAAAATGGTTCAAAGTATTCTATGTGGGTTCTTTCCTCTCATGTTCACGATGACCTTACAATGTAGACACTTTGTCATTCATTTTCTAGGCATTGGTAATGTTAAGTGATCTGTCCAAGGTCATGCAGCTAGGACGTGATGGAGCCAAGTGTCTGACTCCATTGCCTTTGTAAAATGATGAAACCAGGGGTTTCAGGGTGAGGTAGGGAAGCTCAGCAGATCAGATGAGAAAACAGAACAACGAAAGCAGAGCTACACTCTGTATGGGCAACTGAAACAGGGATCAGCTGGCATCAAGCTTGGCTCTGAGATCCTATGGCCAGGAGGGAGCCGCTGCTTGGGGGTGGGGGATCCTTTACCCTGAGAGACTCAGGAAGCCCCTTGTCTCTGATTGCTACACCCGTTCAGTTGAAATTCCCACCGATGGTGATGATGATGACAGCAGAATTCTTCATCTCAGCTGAATTGTTCCTAATTTCTTCAAGTTTGGGGCAAAAATCACACTCCTGATCCCCATATTCCTAACACCCTCCCAGTGCTCATTTTTTTTCCCACTACACATTCCCTAACTTTTTTCCAGTCAGGTTTGAGCGGGTAAAGTCTGTGTTTGCAAAGTGATAAGCAAAGCTGGAACCTGGTTTTCATTCTTTGCACACTGTTCCCTGTAGTTTACACTTCATTCCTAGGACTGTGAGTACATGAAGTGATTTTGATTAAATAGCCCCAGAGTTTGGATCAGTTCCCGTCACTGAACTAAGTATTTTTCATCTAGTTGACACCCTCTGTCCTGAGTCCTTTTCTGGTGCAGAAAGTGGATACTGATTTGCATTCTAGTTCAAGTTCCTGTCTCATTCTGGGATGACCTTTAAAAAATGTATATTCAAACCAGGCATGGTGGTGCATACTTTTAATCCCAGCACGTGGGAGGCAGAAGCAAAACAGACCTCTGTGAGGTCAAGGCCAGCCTGCTGTATGTAATTAGTTCCAGGCCCAGCTGGGACTCCAGGGAGTCCCTCTCCTCAAAAAACAGCCATATTTTTTTTTCATTTATTTTTGCTATAGTGTTTTTATTCTTTGAGATATTCATATATGTATACAATGTATTTTGATCATATTTACCTCCATTCCCCCTCCACCTCCTCCCAGACACTCCTCATGTTCTTCTCTCTACTAACTTAATGTCTTCTTTGTTGTTTTTCTATAACCTACTAAGTCCAATTAGTGCTACCCATATATGTATGGCTATAGAGCCGTTCCCTGGAGCATGGTCAACCCACCAGGTACCACTCCCCTAAAGAAAACTAACTCTCCCTCCTCAGGCATCCATCAGTCGTCAAAAGCTCTCAGCTCAGAGTGGGAGCTTGTGTGGCCCTCGCCCGTCATACTGGGGTATTGACTGGTTTAATCTTGTGCAAGTCTAAAGCAACCACAACTGCTGTGAGTTCATGAGTGCAACAGCCCTATTCAATCCAGAAGACACTTTCTCCCCAGTCCTCCCCAACCTCTGGCTCTTACGTAATCTCTCTGCTCCTCTTTCTCCAAGGCCCGCAGGGCAGGGGTTGTGTGGTATTGATGTCTCATTTATGGCTGAGCACTCCACTGACACTTACCTTCTTCACTATGGCCAGTTGTGAGTCTCTGTATTAATCACTGTCCAATGCACAAAGATGCTTCTCTGATAAGAACTGAGAGCTGCGTTAATCTCTGTGTACAGAGATATGTATTTAGAGAGCAGTTTGATACTCTACCCATTAGCAAAATAATAGTAGAAAACTCACCCTCAGGGCCTGTCAGGGCCCCAGCCACAGGTTTGTGGCCAGATTTACAGCACCAGGGATGAGTCTGCTCCTGTGGAATGGGCCTTAAATCCAATCAGAAATAGTTGGATACTCTTACACCATTCATGCCATTATTGTCCCAATGGGAAAATCTTGCCAGGCTAGTCATTATTGTAGCTTACAGAGTTCACACCTGGGTAAGACTGTTGATGACTTTTCTCCTCCAGCACCTTCTAGTACTATGAAAGCTAACCAGCAGGGCCAGGTGTGGTGGCACATGCCTTTAATACTAGCACTCAGGAGGCAGAGGCAGGCAGATCAAGACCAGCCTGGTTTAGTTAACACTTAACACATTCCAAGCCAGCTGGGGCTATGGGAAGACCCTGTCTCAAAAAGAAACCTCCCCCTCCAAAATTAGCCAGCAGGAAGGAAGCTTTTTGGGTCAGTACTACCTTGATTTCTCCGTATCGTGTGACCAAAGTGTGTGGTGTCTTCAGAAATAAGGTCTTATTTTGGTGAACAACAAAGAATAATGGCAATAACCTGTGTTGTTTTGGAGGTCTCTGGGACCCATCCCCAACAACTCAAGGGGAAGTATACCACACCTGGCACTGGGCTTTTTATTTGGCAACCTATGGTTTCCGGGAGAAGCATTATTCCCTCTATAGGGTAACTCCGTTAAAATCCTTTGATATGTGTATGTATGTGTGTAATTTGTAAAACAGTAGGTTTACATCTAGGCTTTTCACAACATCCTTAGTGTTGGTTGGTATCCCTTGCCTCAGTCCCTCTTCTGCTTTGGGTTGGCCCTTTAAGTGTGGCACTAGCTGCTTTTGAGGTCCCTTCTTTTGGAGCCTCTAGAGTTCTCAAGAACTTAAGCATATTTTCAGTTTCTTCCTGCTTTTGCTTTCTCTGTGTGTGTTATATGTGTTTACATGTTTGTAGGTGTGTGTACATATGTGTGGAGGTCAGAGTCTGTCACTCTCCACCTTATTTTTTGAGGCAGTGTCTCTCGCTGAACCTGGAGCTCACTGATTTGGCCAGGCTGGCTGATCAGTGAGCTCCAGGGATGCACCTGTCTCTGTTCCCAATGTTAGGATTACAGGTGCATACCACTGTACTCAGCTTTTGCATGGGAGATCCAACTTCATGCTTGTATGGTAAACACTTTGCCGACTGATCCATCTTCCTAGCCTCTTCTTTCCTTTTAACCTTTAGGAAATAGGATCAATTTGGTGTGGAGAGTATTTGGGTTTGAACCCAGGGCTCCACACCTTCTAGGCAAGCACTCTACCACTGAGTTCACTTCTAGCTAAACAAGATCTACTGTGTAATCACCTGTGTTCAGTACTGGGTGAGAAAGGGATTAGAGAAGGAGGCCCATAGGTAAGGGCATCTTCAGAGGCATTTTCAACACATGCTTTCTTTTGTCTGCATGCCTGTCTGACTTATATGTAGAGCTAATGGAGAGGAGTCTGCGCTTTATACAAATAATATCCAAGAATCCTATTTCTAAGTTGCCATTTCCAAATAAGTGTTACTGTTCATTGAAGGCTTCTTATGAACCATGAGTTCCAGGGCTGATTGTATGTTATTCATGTACAATATTGATGGGCATGGCTGCTGTCCATTCTGATTAGATTACTTATTTCATCATTTATTTACTCTGGTGATTAATATTAGTATCACACCAGTTATCAAAGAACTGAATGGTGCCCTGTACTATTCTGAAAACATGATGTATATAAATTCATTCTCATAAGGACAGATAAGGTAGTTTGTCACTTTACAGATGAGGCAACGGAGGCAGGGAGAGCATAGCTGATTTCTGCTCAGTTGGTCTGTGGCAGACTCGATGCTCAGAAACCAAGGTTTTCCTAATGTGTGTTGTCTCTTTCCAAGTCCTGTGCAGTCCTTTTAGAGTTCTCAGAGTGCATAATCAATGTCTTACAGCTTTATTTGCTAGATGAAGTCTTTCAGGAAGCCTCCTCCTTGAAATCTGGAGGTGGGAGGTTTCATCAGCTTTCTTGTTTAGAGTACTCTGGCCTCCTCAGTAGTCTCTTCTGGTTGAGGAAGCAGGCACTGCTCAGCAGCTGAGAGCTCCTGACTCCCACTGACAGGGCTGACCAGGCCTACCTCTGCCATGGGACCAAAGCTTTCCCCTACCTCCCTCTTGCCTGGACCTCGTCCTGTTGCCCTTGGCTATGGTACATTTCAGGTTCTAACCCTGAGACCTAATCTCACCGACCTCTCTCAATCTTCTTGCTACTTTCAATTCAGCATCTTTAAGAGAATTTGGAAAATGTGGTCATCTACAAATCTATGTCAGCTCTGCAAGGCCTCCGGCAGCCAACCCAGGAGCTGCAGTCATCTGGAAACGGACTGAGGGGAGAGGACTAGGAAAGAGGAAGGTGAGATTAGGTTGTTAGGTTTTTAAAAAATAGAAATTTGCTGTGAAATTCCTATGTTTTAACATTATCCACTTGAAAACAGACAGTGGCTCTTAGAAACACTCAAAATGATCAACTTCCTCTTCTATCTGGTTCTGCTCTAAAGCACTTTCGTCACTCAGACAGAACACTCTTCCCATGAGGTGGTTACTCCCTTTCCTCCTACCCTTGGAGATCACCAGTCTGCTTTCTGTGTCTCTACATTCACCCTCTCTGGATGGGAAGCATTTATATGGTGTCTGGCTTTCCTTTGGCATAATGTTTTTGCAGTTCATACCTGTTACAGTGTGGGGCAGAACTTCCTTGTTCTGCCTGAATAAGGGAGAGTCCATTGCATGGACAGAGAACTGCAGGGCAGACATCACACAGATAGGAAAGGATTTGTGCAGTGTGGAGTGTCATTAGTAGTCCCAAAGAGTGTGTGTTCTAGAGATGAGTACTGACTGATAAAACATGCTTATCTGTGTAATAACAGAGATTGGGATTACTGAAATAACCCTTCATTCTTTGGAATGATTAATCTTCAGCATAATCTTTTGAAAAAATGCAATCCAGTCTGTTATTCAACTGTATGAAATCTTTCCGTGGTTATTATCGTCTTCAGAGTCCATTGCAGACCCCCTTCTGGTTCATCTGAACCGTGACACCGTGATCCTTCTTGAGGTCTGTGGCCTCAGCTTCTCTCTCTCATGCAGCATTCTCAAGCTTCAACCACATCACCTTCTAGTAGGTCTCCCACTGGACTCTGGTCTTTTACATCTTCTTGCTTTGGCCTGCAGAGCCAATAGTCTCATCTTCAGGGCTCCACAACACTATAGTCTACCAGAGCTCCTAAACTGAACTTTGGGTACTGTCTCTATTTTAACTCCTTGTGTTCTTCTTTGTATCTTTTATTATACATTATGAGGGCAGGAATTATTACTCTCTCTAGTTGGTTGTGTATCTCAAGCATTTACCACCATGCTTGGCAAAAAGAAACTCAAAATAGGTGTAAATACTGAGAGGGTGTCAGTTTTATTAAGTTGGAATGACAATTTCCAATTTTCTTTTCTTTTCTTTTTTTTCTTGTTATCTGCGAGGGAATAGGTTTCCAGTAGAAACTAGTGGAGTCAAAGAAAAAGGGTGGAAGGGAAGAGGAAGAGGAAAAAAAGGAGAAAGGATGAGACGAGAGATGGGAAGGAGGAAAGTGAGGAAAGAGGAAGGCAGGAGAGACAAAGCGAGAGACAGAGAGAAGTCAAAGGAGAAACAGCATGCTACACCCTTCATACTGGCTGCGGAGAAGGGAGGGGCATAAACGGTACCAGGAATACTCTGACCCAGACCCCACTCCATCCCTCCTATGGCCTGTGCAGGGGCAGGAGCACCCTGAGGCTTGTTTGGCAGGCACAGCTCCTTCCGGTATAGCCATCCTTGTAGTGTGCTTTTAGGACCTTCAGATCAGAGCCACATAAAGGGCTATTTAGGACTTAAATGGGAGTGGCAAGTGGCTGTCTTCTGCCCTTCCATACATAGCGCAAGTTATGTAAGTGGCACTTTTACAAGCCTCTGCGAGGTGAAGCGGCTGCCTTCTGACTGCAGCTTAATGAGAAACACTTGCTTAGCAAATGCTGGACTTGGGCAAATAAAGCTTCTGGAGTTCAGGTCTCTAATATAAAAATACCATGTTTGCTGTTAGTTCTCCGTTTTTAAGCATACATGCTAAATGAAGTAGTGACAGTGCCGTGTACACTCACGTTGCTTTGTACATGCCGAACACCAAAAGCCCAAGCAGGCCTCATGTGAGTCACTGCTCCCTGTTAGAGCGTCAGCATGCCCTCACCCACTCCTGCAGCCTCAGCCAAGAAAAGACTCCTCAGTAGGCCACTTCTGTGCCTGATTTGCCTTTTCTTCCCCCTTTAAGGAGATGGCTCTTTGTTTCTACAAGCCAAGAACTAGTCAGCCAACAAATGGACATTCTTATAGTGGCAGTGAAAACCTGATCTTTCCGTCTGCTTGTTGTGGTGGACTCAGAGCAGGTGGGTGGAGCTGGCAGCACCTGCTACCATGAGTAGCCTTCCCACCTGGCCTCACCAGAGGACCTCAGAGCCTTTTGCATCTTCTCATACTGAAGGGAGCTTGCAGCAAGTGTTTCCAGAAGAGCCATTGGCAGGTGCATGGATGTTTCCACAGCACTTGGGACCCATTTCTAGTTAGTGTACATATGATCCAGAATTCCTGCACTAGCGATTCTCACAGGGTGGTCCCAGGCCACTCTGCAGTACAATCCTATGGGAAAACTGGCTAGGAAGGCAGTTTCTCTAACCTCATTCAGATAGTAGGGAGCCCCATCTTTAATAAGTACCCCAGGAGATTCTTTCTGCCTGGAAGTCCTAGAGACACCAACTTGCAGTTTTTCAAAGCGTATCTTAAGATAAGCAAGTCCCGGCAGCTCCAGTTTACATGCTTGGGCAGCTTGCTCTGTGTTGTCTCACCTCCAAGTAATATGACCAATCACGCAGTGCCTGCTGCCAGCCACTAAGGAACTTCTAGAAATCTGGCTTCATCCCTTCTCAACTGAATTGCTTTTTCTGATGACTGCTCCTTTTTTCACATTGGCCACACAGGATATTTTTCATCCGGTGTCTCTCCTTGGGTAATTGGAGTGAAGTCAAACCCCGGCTGTGAGCACATGTCATACCAGGATTTGTGGCACAGGGCACCAGGATTTACTCAGATTTCGTTGTTTCTGATTTTGAAGGGCTCACAATTGCCATGGTCATCCAGAGTCCCAATCTTCCTTATATAACGATAGAAAAGAGCATCACAACTCTGGGGAAGCAGCCTCCACATCTGTCTCCTTTCGGATAAGATTGAAAGGGAGGAGGCAGTGCCTCTCTGAATACTAGCTCTTCATGCTTCTCTGCTCCTTGTTTGACATGTGGCCCCCAACCTACCGCAGAAGTCCAGCCTAAAGCTCTGTTCTTCTTCTGGCTGCTGATTGCCCAACAGAACTTAACTGCCAGATGGCACCTGTCCTCAGCATTTTATTGTTAAGGAGCTCATTGTAAAGCATTAGGAATGCTAATGCTAATGAAAACGAACCTGACATCATCTTTAAACATCAGACACTTAGCAACAAATTTCAGAAGAGTGGGTGATGGAGAAATTTGAGATCCCTTCAGGTGACCACCACCTAGACTATCTTATGTTCTAGGAAGTACCTCTGTCCCAAGAAAACCAGGAAAGCTGATCACTGAAGGCTCATTGAGGAACCATTTTAGAAAATTGCTAATGACAACAACAATAGCTAACATTTGTATGATATCTTGTGCCAGATGCTGTTCTACTTCTTTGGATATCTTAAGTCATTAATCCTTCTCAACAGCCCTGTAGTCTACGTACTGTCATACCTGCATTTTGTAGTTGGGGAAACAGAGACACCAGCCTAGATTCATGCAGGAGAGAAAGCTTTCTGGAATTCCATGTTAGCAGGACTGTGTCTACCTGTTTGATATGGAGCTACCTTGAAAGAGGTAATCCCAGACAAAATTGTCTTCAGAACCTGAGTGTTTTCCTTTATTTTATGTGGCTTTCTTTCTGATAAACTTTTAGTGGCAATGGGAAAATTGAGAAACCATTTTAACAAACACATATATTGTGACACCAACAAAAAAATTCTTGGTACTTGCAGAGAGTTTCTCTATTAGCCCTAACAAGCAACTGAGACATTGAGTGAAGATATAAATAGCATTCAGGATATTGACCATGGAGCACAGCATAAAGTAAAACCACAATCTGTGTAATAATCAGCTTAGGTTACAATAACAAAATGCCACAGACTGGGTAGCTTCAATAACAGAAATGCATTTTCTCATAGTTCTCAAGACTGGATGTCCAAGACTGAAATGCCAACAGGGTTAGTTTCTGGTAGGCTAGGCTTCTCTCTTGCTCACAGTACTTTCTCACAGTGCCCCTATGTGGCCCCTTTTCTATGCACATGCCAAGTATACACACAGTCATAGAGTGCTCTGGCATCTCTTGAGATTCCTGTAATGATACAACTTCTATTAGATTAGGGACACCATCTTATATCTTCATCTAACTCTCTTAAAGGCCCCTTTCTACTATGCAGTCATATTATATGTTGGATTTCATGGTGGTTTAGGCAAGTAATCCTAGCACCCAGAAGACAGGCAGGAAGATCATGGTTTGAGGGTAGCCTGGGATACATAATGAGTTCAAGGTAAAACTGGACTACCTATCCTAAAATAAACAAGCAGAAAGACAGACAAGACTATACCACCACTTGCCAGGCTGGGTGGCACATGCCTTTAATCTCAGCGGTTGGGAGACAGAGGCAGGCAGATCTCTGTGAGTTGAAGGCCAGCCTGTTCTACATAGCGAGTTACAGGACAGCAGGGCTACAGAGAGACCCTCTCTGAAAAAAAGAAAAGAAAAGAAAAGAAAAGAAAAGAAAAGAAAAAGAATATACCACTACCACCAACAAAAAGTGAGTGAACATACAATTTCAGAGGGGACAATTCAGTCTGGAAAAATCTGGAAAGTAGGACTTCCTGCTTCAAAGCCTGATTCTGTCTGTCCCTGTTGGCTCCTTGAGGTCAAGGTGATCCTATTACTTTTTAAATTGACAGTTCTGCACAGTAACCGGCTAAAATGGTGACATCAAATGAAGAGTGTGGTACAGTCTTAATTGGGTTCATCTTGCTTATACTTGAGTTCTCCAGATCCATGATCGAGCCTGTGAGTGGCATTGTCAGTGGGTATCTTGTATTTGTCTTATAAGAACTTAACAGCCATGTGACAAAGTTCCCAGAATACCCAGCATGGGAAGGAGAGCTGTGGTGCTGTGTCTAGGTAGATAGTTCTTTCATAATCAAGACTTCCATTATTAATGATTTTAAGTCAGCAGACCTAGACTCCAAGGACAGCTGTTTGGTGCAGCTGCTCTCCTTTACTGGATCTTTGCTCTACGGTTTGGATGTGATCTGAGTGTTTTAAGTTTCACGTGTTGGAGGCTTGGTCTGCAGTGTGGAGGAGTTGGGGAGGGTCTGAATCTTTAATGCTTGGAGTGCAGTGGAAGGTCATCAAGGGTGAGGTATTTCCCACAGAACCTCAAAATTTGTAATTGAGAGAGAGTTGCCCCCTCCTTTACGAGATTCATATTCATCCCCCCCTCCCCGCCTCTCTCTCAGTTGTTTCTGCCATTGTAGCATCATATACAATGAGGTCTTTACCAAAGCCAACCTGATGTTCATACCACACCCTTCTCCAGCAGTGTTAGTGTTGTGGTTTGAATGTGAAATGTCCCCCATAGGCTCAGTTTGAACACTCCCCACTCCTTGGCACTGTTTGGGAAGGTACTAGAACCTTGAGAATGTGGAGCCTTGCTGGAGGAAGTACATTCCCGGGCACAGGCGGCACTTCCTGTTCTGCTTCCAGACTGCTGATGCAGTACGATGGACTGGCCTTACACTCTTATTGCTGTCTCTGCCGTGATGGACCTGTAAGCCAAAGTAAGCCCCTTCTCCCTTAAATTGGCAGAGTATTTTGTCACAGCAACGGGAAAGTGACTATGACAATTTGCTAAATACACTTTTCTTTATAGAAGTATCCTGCCTTGGGAATTTCATTCTCATAACAGAAAACAGGCTGGTAGCATCACTGATTTTCACAGCACTCATTGTCTGGCGTCTTCTCATCTTTGATCTCTCCTCTATCACCTCAGAATCATTAATGCTTTCCCTTTCCTAAGACTGATTCTAGACTTTGATTTTGTTCTTATTTCCTATTTTCCTCTTTGAAGGGCTTTCTCAGAGCTTCACAATTGTTTTCCGCTCCCCTTTTTGTAGTACTGGAGATTCAACAAAGGGCCTCAAGTATCCTAGGCAAGTACTCTACTACCAGTGCCCCTTGTCCATCATCTTTGATTGGATAAATCTCAAATTGTTCTATATTGGATATACCATTCACTCTGTATTATCATATCTCAATTGTCTACAAGACACTTCTACCGAATTACCTTATAGCTCTGCTTTCAGCACCTGGATCAGGTACTTATTTCTCCATCTTCTTTAAGTAGCTAATGACTAAATCCTAACTGCTTTTTTCATGTTATGGATTATTTCACTTCCCTCTTGTTCCTGTTAACAGTGTCCCAATCCACTCACTGGCTTATTGCCTGAGGCCCGTTCTGACTTCCTGGGTTAGATCCCTCCATCTTTCTTCATTCCTTATGTTCTGCTAGAACTGACTTCACAAGCACTTCTCCCGTAGCCTTCTCCTAATGAGTACCGATAGCAGCTCTCTTTTATTTAGGACATCGGACTTGAGGAACTCAGGGCTAATTTTAACCTCCCCTGAGTTTCTGAATCTCTCTATATATGTATATTCTTCTAAATAGTCTCTGAATTACTTTCTCCTGAACTTATTCATCTCTTTGAATTAGAGAATCTCAGCACTGAAAAGGACATTAGGAAACTCTAATCCTATACCTCAAAATCAAATGTCCCACACGAAGTACCACTTAGGAGCAGTTTTATTTATTTTTAATGTGTATGAGTATTATTCCCACACATGTGTAAGTATCCCAGTGGAGAACAGAAGAGGGTGTTGGATCCCCTGGAACTGGAGTTATAGACAGTTGTTAGCCACCATGTGGGTGCTGAACCCAGGTCTTCTACACCCCTTAACCACTGAGCCATCTCTCTAGCCCCCATTCTGACATTTTAAAATCAGCTAGCCTTTAAATAACTCCATAGTATTACTATGTACTATCTTCACCACATGGCTTATTATCATTTTCTCCAAATGAATCTCAAGAGTGCCTTACCTTCTGGTTGCTTTCCAAGGCTGTCCTGGAACTGAATTCCAGATTAGCTTCTGGAGGAACTTTAGAGTGAACTAAAACAAGAATCCCACTTAATTAATATTCATACTGCCTCTCATGACTATTAGGGTAGTTTATTTGTTTTTCTTTCTCAGAAATAAGTTCATTTATCTGTATTAAATTTTATTTTGTCCTATATGGTTGTCATTTCAGCCAGAAGAAATCTTTATAGATTTTCCGTGTGTTATTCTATGTGGGTGCTCTCCTCCAGTGATCACGGTCCACCTTAAATATGGTCATCAATACTGTTATGCCTTCAGTCAGATTTCTGACTAGAGCAACTGAGAAGAACACATTTCAGAGCCATTGAGACAGTGCTAGGGGATGTTCTCCTGCCTGATATTTGATCTATTTATAGGCATCTGAGAACCCAAGTAACAATCGCCTTATTTGTATCTCTTCATCTTGTGAGTAGTTCTCTTAAATATCTTGAATTCTAGTTTTCTGTCCTCATAGCTGCATTAGAGGAAAAAGGCACTGGAATCGGGTAAGTGCCTTGCTATCCTGTGCTACTTGAAGTTATTTCTTCATTCTTCCTATTTAAAAGTTTTGGGCTTCTTTTTAATTCATCTCATACTTTGATCACATTATTCTTAGAACAGTGAGACCCCATCCCATCTCCCCTCCCTTAACTTTAGGCTTTAATTTTTAATATAAAATGCAATTAGCATGCAACCTTAAGATGCTGTTTTTTGAACATTGTATAATATATATACAATTGGTATAATATATATGCCAAAGGTAAAGAGCATACTCAGTCAGTGGCTGTTGGGATAAGGAAGGCTAGTGTTGACATCTGCAACAGACAATAGCCATAAGTTTGTTGACTGGGGATATTAGTCTTAACATTGTTTTTGTTTTTTATTGATGTGAAATTCACGTCACATAAAATAAATTATTTTAAAGTGAACAATTATCTACTTGTGGTTCTTTTAAAGTATTTCACATTGCATGGCACAAAATTCAGCACAGGAAAGAATCAAATAAGCATTTGCTATCAGTGACCTAATGTGATAATCTCTTGGTTTCCTCCGTAAGCATGCTGTGACTAATGACTAATTACTCAGCTCCTTTGAAATAGATTTATAAACAGAACCAGTATTTTATTTTTGGAAACTCCCAAGTGTGGACTGAAGGAAGACTTATTCTGAAAGTATTAGACTCTACCATGTTATTATTAAAGAGACAAAGAATTTTTCTGGATGAGCAGGTAGCACTTACAAGTGGGTTTCCATGTAGTACCTCTGCAGTAATAAAGATATGAACAAAGCCAGACCAAGTGTGATTTGGATATGAGAGACTCTGCTTCCTGTGTTCTCCTAGGCTAAAAGAAGAGTGCTGTGATGGTGGTGGCAATACTGAAACACTGTGTTCACATGTCTTTCTTCCAAGATCCTTAATAATCCCGCTCCTTTTTTACAAGTAATGCCTTAGAGTTGATAATATGTCTTGTGTTAGTTAGGCCCATTGCGTTGGTGTGTGACAGCATGATATGACAGAAGCATATCATAGATTAAACCTTATCCCCAAAATGAAAGAGAAAGGAAGAAAATCTAGCCATCCTGCAGTCTCTGTCTAGAGAATATCCCCAATGACTTAAAGCCTCCCACTAGAACCCCCTTTAAAAGGTTTTCACCATCATCCAGTAGCATCAAACTGAGAACCAAACCTTTAACACCTGGGCCTTTGAGGATATCGCAGATCGAAATTCTACTAGATCTCTACCTGTGATGGTGAATTGATTGTCAACTTGATAGGACATAGAAGTAAAAAAGACATATCTCTGGGTGTGTCTGCGAGGGAATTTCTAGACTGAACTAACTGAGGTAGGAAGATCCACCTGAATGTGGATAGTATTGTTCCATGAGTTCCAGAATTAATAAGAAGGAAAAGACAAGTCTCAGGCTGTGCAGGAATCACCTCTGCCATCAAGGAAGATGTCTTATTTAAACCTGTGCATTCATCCTAAGCAGTCTTAGATCATTTTCATTGACTCTCGTGGGCTCTTAGGCCTGACTGTCTTGTCTGAGTCCCCCTGAAAATCTCCTCTGTCTAAGGTCAGATGATGAAACTCGGGTTTCCTCTGCAGCACTCCTTGAATGTGGTTTCCTTTGACTCTCAAGGGTACTTTCTTCTCTCAGATTCATTGCTTAAAAGTGAGCCTTTCAAGCCTGTTATTCTGATATGTTTCAAAACAAAACCAGAACAGTTTTGAAAGGAGAATCTGAACACAGACTCTTTTCTGCTCTATGGTTTTCTGTTCTTTGGAAGCTGATGTTAATTACCTTTGAGGCTACTGACTGAAGGCAAGTGCCAGCAGTAAGAAGGCAAAGAGGAAAATCAAAAAGTGAACATCTTGGAACAATATAAGGCACCAACTTATTTGAGTCTCACAGGGGAATCAGGATATAGAGGGGAAGCGTCCTGTCAGTTTTATAGGTGGGGAAATGAGACATGAGGAGACCTGTTAGGGGCTCAGAGCTGACAGAATCTAACTTCTTGGCCGCCAGTTCAGCTCTCTTTTCAACAAAGAACAGTGCTAGTTCTAGGCAGATTCTAGTCCTGACTCTTTTCACATGGTACTCACATAGTACCTGGCGGCTGAGGTTATGTGTGCATGTATTCTACACACCCTTCCTTCATGTGCCGAAATGCAAGGGAATTCCAGGTTATACTTAATGTTTTTTGTTGTTGTTATTGTTGCTGTTGTTGTATTTGTGGGGCAGGGGTGGTAAAGGCAACAGGAGAGACCAGTAGCCCAACTTTACACAGACGTCAATGTCTCTTTTCTTGTTGTTTTTAACTTTTTAAGTATTTAAGAATTTACTAATCTTTTTTTTTTTTTTTTGAGGGACTAGGTTTGTAGCTCAGGCTACCCTAGGTTTATTATGTAGCCCAGGCTGACCTTGAGCTTTCTGTTTTCTTGCCTTGGTCTCCTAAATGCTGGGATTATAGGCATGTCCAGCACACATGGCTTCTTCTGTTTTTATTTATTTATCTTAATATTTTATTTATTATTTCATGTGTATGGGTGTATTGCCTGCATGCACATAAGTGTACTCACGTTGTGCAGCGCCCACAGAGGTCAAAAGAAGGCATCAGATCCCCTGGAACTGGAGTTACAGATGGTTGTTAGCTGCCATATGGGTGCTAGGAATCGAACCCAGGTCCTCTGTAAGAGCAGCCAGTGCTCTATTACTACTGAGTCATCTCTTCAGCACCTCTTCTGTTTTTTTAAGAAAGTTTTTACTTACCCTGATATTTTGACATCTAAGTAAAATTCTGAAATAATAAAAGGTCTTCTAGAAATTTAACCTAAGGTGAAAGCTGAATTTCTAAGCACCACCTACACCTACCGAAGCAGGGTGCATTCCTTTGCAGCCTCACCTCTGCACTCATTGACAGAGCCACTCTGGAAATGCACAGGGGCCTAATGGGAACTTTCAGCGGGGAGTGGTTTATATAAGTAGTCACAGGTTAGTTAAGTTGGGTCCAAGACTTCAAAATGTTCTCATTCATTTTCCTCTACAAAAGCAGATACAAAAGTGTAGTTATAAAGGAAGAAATACTTAAAGAATTGTTTTAGTAAAGACCCAAGCTTTGAGGGAGTAGATTCTGTATGTCCCATGTCTGCTGGACAAAGGTGATTTGGTTGGTCAGTGTTATGTTAATGAATTTGCACACTTGAGAGAGGTCTTCTGACAAGGCTTCACTCTCTTAATTAGCTCATAGTTTCTAGGAATGTGCCTAGAATTGTTTTCAGTCAAAACAATATATTTAATATTTACTGTTTTTAATACATTGAATGTTCAGGGATATAAAGTGTATCTTCAGATATTTAAATCACTATCTAGGTTGAACAAGAAATCTAGCTTGTTCTAATGGGGAAAAGTGTAGAGAGGAAGATTTTTGATATTTATTTATTTTACAAAACTGGGGGATGGAGAGATTTTTCAGTGAACTGTGCTTGCAGAGGACCTGGGTTCAGTTCCCAGCACCCCCATGGCATCAACAACAATCTGTAACTCCAGTTCCAGGATATCCAATGGCTTCTTCTGGCCTCCACAGACATTGCACGCATGTGTGCACTTACATAAACGGAAGTAAAACACTCATGCACATTAAAAAATTAATAAACAGACATAAGACTAAAGCTTAAGAACTTTCTGAAAACTGAATGATTTCCCTAGCCCTGCAGATAGTTGAGGTTGAACAGTCAATTGGCGCTCGTTACACAGATTGTATTGAAATGCCCTCTAGCCTTGAAAGTAGGTGATAGCGTGTGTTAGAAGTCAGACTTAGGAGCTTGATCACTGGATCAGTAGCCATTAAGCTATCAGATATACATCATGGCATGAGATCCCACTGCCAGTTCTACAAGTCATCATATATCCACTGTCCTCAGGAATGGGACCATGAATGGCCCTGCAGAACATTTCTTAGAGTATGGATGCAAAGTGATGTATCAGCTCCTCAGAGGATTTTCTTCTTTTTGTCTCCAACATCTAAGCTTGTGCCGTTCCAGAATCTTGTTTATGCTCCCCATATGCAAAACACATGGAACAGAAACCAACTGAGAACAATTTCTTCTGGGAGATGGCAATAACTCAGATTCCTCTATTTTTCTCTATCTCTGGCTGCTAACTAACTCTTTAAAATCTGGGATGTTATCTCTGTGTTGAATGTAAGAGTCTTAACATAGTAATACTCCCAGAGATCTTTGTATTTTCATAACAAGTTCAGTATAATTAAATCAGAAAGAAACAAAACTTTAAAAAGAATAACGGAATGGTAGAAACTGACCCAGTGACTGGCAGGGAGAAGAAAGGAACTTTCCTGGCACACAGGTCATCTTTAACCCAGCTACTCATCAGATCTGCCCTGATAAGCAAGCACTAAATACATTCATTTCACTAGTTTACAAGTGTGGAGTAGAATTTAGTCATTGCAGAAACCGGGTGGATAGGTAGTTGGTGCCTTTTCATGACTCCTGCATGTCTCTGAGAAGGCTCCCTTGGACCCTACACTGACTTTAGTGAGTGAGTGATGTGAAGATACCAGTTGTACTCTCGTGCAGTGGCCTCCATAAATCATATGGGACATCGTCAGTGATTTATGCCCTGGGAGCCCAGAGAGCATTTATAATCTTGGAAACAGGAGAACTTCTTGAGGTTTTAGTGGAAGTCCTGCTTCAGATTAGATCAAATAATATATCTGTAGAGAGACAATCTAATTTATACCTGATGATGTAATAGACCTTGTTTCCCTAATGAGAGGTAGTCCAGGCCCAGAGCTTGCTCAGCCCTAAATTACTGGACAGGGATGATAGAAGAATGAGGGGCTTTCACTGTCTGGAGCCTTCCTGAAGGAGGCAGTTAATACACAAATAGACAAAGTATCAGATGCTGTGGGACATTTGAACAAAGAACCCATGAACTCACAGAGCTGAAAGTAATTAGCACAGTTCATTTTTCACAGTGCCACTCAGAACCTGTTATTCTTTGTAGGGTGGGAAGCATTCCATGGAAAGTATCCACACAAAGCTTTCTTGGAGGTCTTTGCTCTTCTGACCGAAGTCTTTAACTAAGATTCCCTAAAGAAGAGGACAAAGGGGGAATGCTCTGTGCTTCCTGAATGTTCCACAGCATCTGATGCTTTGGCTAATGGTTTGGCCAGAAAGCCACAGTCATCTGTATAATAAACAGGCTTCGTTGGGCTTCGTTGTGCCCTAACATTCTTCAGTTAATAATTATGTAGCTGGACGTGATTGTGCACACTTTTAATCTCAACACTCTGAAGGCAGAGGTAGATCAAGTTGACACAGAGAGTTCCAGGTCAGCTGGAGCTACAGGGAGACTCTGTCTCAAGCAAACAAATAAAAAGAATTATTAGCTGCATGCTGTTTGAACTTCCACTCCTTGGAAAACTGTTGTAGGTTTTTTGGCACTGGCAAAAGCTATGCATATTTCTGTTCAAATAGCACAAAAAGTTCATGAATTGTACTTAGTTTTCAACTTTTATTATGTACCAGCTTGCTTAACTGACCAACTCTTAGAAATCTCAAAGTTGATGTAGCTCTGCTTGTTTGTCCATTTTGTTTTTGAGAGCTGGCCTACGAGTTTCTGTGAACACCTGCAAACTCTAATACTACCTTGGGAATCTGAAAAGTGTATAGATGTGCTTAGATGGAAAATTGGAGAAAAATAATAATAATAGTCTTTAAAAAAGAAATTCACCTCTTCTTGCACTTCTTTGAAAGAAAACCTTTATATTTCCATTGAATACAAGAATACACCCTATTACCATGAAGACTGTCTAACAGCCTAATCAATATCATTTCTTTGAATCTTGTCACACTTTTTATATCCATATCTCACATCACCTATTTGGTAATTTGTAGTAAAATATTATGAATACAAAATAGCTTGAGTTTTCCTGAGTTAGTTCAGCATCTACATTCAAGTAAAGTAGATTTTCATCATCACAGAGCTGAGTTTAGTGATGTGCTTCAACTACTGCAATAATTGTTTTAAAAGTATGTTCATACCGAACGCAGCTTATTTGCCAGGTTCTGATAAATAGGCATTGTTTAAACTATTCTTATCTTAAAATAGGAAAATCTGCACGAACCAAAAATCAAAGCATAAACTTTGTAGGTTTAGAAATGTTGCATTAGACCACATGATAATTGCTATTAATTCAGCTTAGTGTCAGTGACTTAACGGATCGTCTCTCTTTTACTCCAAAAATCCTTTGTGGTATATATTAATATAATGGTCAGTGCCTTTTTGTAATTGAAGAAAGAAAGGACTTGAAAATTAGTCACTTACCTAAAGACAAAACTGATTTGTAGCAGAGGTAAAGATTTAAGCCAAGGTCTCCCATTCCAAAGCCTCTCACTTCTTAGTAGTATAATAACTTCCCTTCTGTCTGTACAAGAAAGCCTTGTTTGATGCTGTCTAGCTAGATTAACCTAATCAGAGTTCTGGGTTCAAGTGAGAGAGCCTGCCCCAGTAAATAAAGTGGAAAGGGGTTAAGGAAAACACTTGATATCAACCTTTAGCCTTTATACACACATGCACACACACAGCACTCACACACAACCATACACACCACATACATATATACATGCAAGAAAAGAGAGCCTTGTTTCAGGTTATGTAGTACTATGCATATGCATGCACATGAAGTCATTTTGAAGTTCTAACGGTTTTGAGAGGTCTACCTCAATCAAGAAGTCAAGAAACCACTTCTTTTTTCACCCATCGTGGTGTTCCAGGTAAGTTCTAGGAATGCAGTTACACAAGGAGAGCCTGTCTGGCACCTTGACTTTGAAATCATGGAACTATCACAGTGGGTGTGTGTATTCAGAATGTACATTATTCAGAAGTTAAAAGGCACATATTATCGGTTTCCTGTATGTAAAGTGGCATCATAAAAAGAATAAAGAAGGATGTAAAACTTCATTTATTACTTATTTTGAGTGTGTACCATGTATGTATGTATGTATGTGTGTTGCAGGTCCATGTGACACCAAAGGTAGACAATAAAATGTCTTGCTCAGTCGCTCTCACCTTTATTTATTTATTATCTATTTACTTAGTTATTTCTGTATTATTTTATATGTATGAGTATATGTATGAGTGTTTTGCCTCCATGTACATGCAATGCCTGAAAGGGCCAGAAGAGGGCATTCAGTCCCCTGGAACTCCAGTTACTGATGGTTGTTAGCTGCAGTGTGTGGGTACTAGAACCTGGACCTGGGTACTCCTCAAGAGCCGCCAGTCTTAACCATTGAGCCATCTCTCCAACCCATCCAACCTTTTTTTTTTTTTTTCATTTATTATTATTATTTATTTTAAAATATTTTTATTAAGTTTTTTGTACATTTCATACAATAGTTCTTAATCAAATTTATACCCCCTCCCCCAGCCATGTCTCCCTCTACCACCAGACCTCATATATTCTGCATTTGTACCCAGATGACCTTCAGTGCATGTTCATCCACTGGAGTCTAGTCAGCCTATCTAGGGATCTCAAGGATCTCTGTTCTCCTTTACCCAGCAGCAGTCAGTCTCCAATCAGTTCCCAGGCTAGGGCCAGCCTGACGCCCATTCCCTCGCTCCACTCTGGGCTCTTGTCTGATTGAGTGGGCACGGGTTTGTCTGATTGAGTGGGCACGGGTTTGTCTGATTGAGTCGGCACGGGTTTGTCTGATTGAGTGGGCACGGGTTTGTCTGATTGAGTCGGCACGGGTTTGTCTGATTGAGTCGGCACGGGTTTGTCTGATTGAGTGGGCACGGGTTTGTCTGATTGAGTGGGCACGGGTTTGTCTGATTGAGTCGGCACGGCATGGGTTTGTCTGATTGAGTCGGCACGGGTTTGTCTGATTGAGTGGGCACGGGTTTGTCTGATTGAGTCGGCACGGGTTTGTCTGATTGAGTCGGCACGGGTTTGTCTGATTGAGTCGGCACGGGTTTGTCTGATTGAGTCGGCACGGGTTTGTCTGATTGAGTCGGCACGGGTTTGTCTGATTGAGTCGGCACGGGTTTGTCTGATTGAGTCGGCACGGGTTTGTCTGATTGAGTGGGCACGGGTTTGTCTGATTGAGTCGGCACGGGTTTGTCTGATTGAGTCGGCACGGGTTTGTCTGATTGAGTGGGCACGGGTTTGTCTGATTGAGTGGGCACGGGTTTGTCTGATTGAGTCGGCACGGGTTTGTCTGATTGAGTCGGCACGGGTTTGTCTGATTGAGTCGGCACGGGTCTTACGCTTGACGCCACCATTGCCGCAAGTTGACGCGCGCAAGCTTCCCGTGGCCTGAAAGCCTCTGCTTCCCTGTGTTCATGGACCAATGCTGACTCTTACATTCTTTCTGCCTGTCTTCTGCAGTGATCCCTGAGCTGTGGGTGAGTGAGGTTTACTATAAAAGCCCTATCCAAGGACATGCACTCTGCGGTCTTTTATTCTCTAGAATTTAGCCAGTTAGAGTCTTCTGTGTGCACCACACTCCGGTGTATAAGGGGCTTCACCAGTGAGAGTTGAGGGTTACACCAGTGTTCTCTCCATTCTCTGTTCTGCTGCGTTCCATGAGCTTAGGGGTAGAGGTTCCACTGTAGATACGTCACCTAGCATGGGCATCTCTCATGTATATTCTCTGTGTGTGATCATTTGTGGAACTCTGCAGTAGCCTCCATCTGTTGCAAAAAAAAAAAGCTTCTTTGATGAGTGGTATATGGTATACTTATTTCATATTTAGCATATGTCAAGAAATTTTGTTTGTCTAGAGATATGAGATATGAGAGAGGTAGGATTTTCTCTAGGATCTATGACATCTCCAGCCATGTGTATTTGACTGTGTTTACAGTAATCCACGAGTTGACTCCCACTGAGAGAGCTTTAAGTCCAATTAGATAGCTGTTGATGATCCCCAGATAACAGTGCTGTTACTGTACCATAGAGGCTATGCCAGTCATTGTAGTTATTCGACTTTAGGGCTGGGTTGGACCATTGATTGATTTCTCCCTTAGCAGATTGCATAACATCCTCTAGAACAAGGAAAGCTAGTGTCTCTTCACCTTGCCTTCCTTCTAGTGACTTATCCCCAACTCCAAATTTCCTACTTAAAAAAATTGGTTGATTGATGTGTGTGTGTATGTGTGTGTGTGTGTGTGGTACATGTAGAGGAGTGTGCTGGTGTGCACACCCGTGTATGCATGCAGAGGTTAGAGCAAGGCATGGACTGTCTTCCTCTATTACTCTTAGAGTTATTGCCTTGATTTAGGATCTCTCACTGAACTGAAAGCTTGCCATTTCGTCTAGGCTGACTGGCCAGTGAGCTCTTCAGAGCTGCTTGTGTCTGGATTCCAGTGCTGGGGTTACAGGCAAGCACAGCCATGCCTGACTTTTTATGTGGGTACTGACCATTTGTACTCAGATCCTTATGCTTTTACCCACAGAGACATCTCCCCTTAGCCCCAAACTTCCTCCTTTTACAAAGACACTAGCAAAACTGGCATGATGAGCCACTTTAAAAATATATATTTATTTTCATTTTTATGTGTTATGAATGTATTGCCTGCATGTGTGTAAGTGCACCCATGTTGTGCAACGCCCTGAGGAGTTCAGAAGGTGTCAAATCCCTAGAACTGGAGTTATGAATGATTGTTAGCTGCCATGTGTGTGCTGGGAATAGAACTTGGTTCCTCTGCAATAGCAGTCAGTTCTTGTTCTATTTTGCCTTCCATTGCTGTGATGAAACACTCTGACCAATATCAATTTGGGGAGGAAAGGGTTTGCTTGGCTTATAGCTCCCAGGTCACAGTTCATCACTAAAGGAGCCCAAAGTAGGAACTCAGGGCAGGAACCTGGAGGCAGGAGCTGAAGCACAGGCCGTGGAGGCTTGCTCCCCTGGCCGGTGCTCAGTCTGCTTTCTTATACCATATAGAACAACCTGCCAGGGGTGGCACCACCCACAGTGGGCTGGGCCCTCCCACATCACTCAACAAGCAAGACAGTACCCCACAGATGTGGTTACTGGCCAGTCCAATGGAAGCAGTTTCCCAATTGAGGCTCCCTCAATCCAGGTCTGTCAGGTTGTTGACTAAAGCTATGCAGCACAGGGCTCTTGATGGCTGAGCCATCTCTCTAGACCCTGACCCACATTTTTTTGTGAAGTAAATTTGGGTCTTATTAAGGAAAGGTTTTATTATAGATGTAAGCATAGGTTTTAAGAGAGAACAGGCTCAAGAAAAGGACACTGCGGGCTTAGGACCTACTTTAATGACTCTATTTAATTTGACTATATGTATAAATACTCTGTTTCCAAATACACAGTTTGGAGTATTGGGGTTAGAATTTCAGTACATTTTCGGCTAATAGCAGACATATGTTGCCTAGAGCCTTGAGCTCCACAGGTGAGGTAGCCCACTGTTGTACAAATTATAGACTGTTATGTGTTGAATCTTGTCTAATTTGGGGGACCACATTTTATCTGTAGCCTTCCGATTTGTTGAAAATTTGCTTGATATTTCAGAACAGTTCTTTTTTTCCAAGATGTGAAATTGCTCATTTTAGTCCATTTTACTGTCTTCTTTAAAGGACCTCCTCTGTATTTTATAATTTCTTGAATTGCCGAAGCAATTTCTGCTCATTGCAACAACAATATGAAAGCAAAAGCTAGCCACCCTTTCCTTGCTCTCTGCTCACATTTGGAGTAGCCTCGTGTCTGTCCCTCCGGTTGCTCCTCTCTCCTCAACCACGTGCAGACACACCTTGTCAGTTTGGGTTGTTTATTCGTACAGAAAATGAGATTGTGCGTAGCCGTTAGCTCTGCTGCTCCCAGAGCAGTGGAGAGAGAGCGCTGGCTTCTTTCTGAAGTTGCGTAACATGGGGTGTGCCACGGGGTTTCCTACCCTTCCCCGAGTGCTGGAAATTTGGATTGCCATGTTCCTCACTGAGCTCTGGGAAATGTTGTGCAGACGTGGGACTCATCTTTGTTTTCCTACTGCGCAACTGGAACAGTTATTCTTTTTTAAAGAAAACAATAGCAATAAATAATAGCATGTCAACTCTTAAGAGAAACAAGAATACCTGATAGGATTTCATAGTGTGGTAAAAAACAAGCTGGTCCACCCTTTTGCTTACATTTGGAAAGGACAGAGAGACTTCTGGGGACCAAGGGGAGCTTCAAAATGAGGTTGGAAGTGTCTCTGAGCCTTTAGCTTAATGATGCCTGAGTTTCACTAATTTGATGTTACATTGTTCCTTCTGTGAGCTCAGAATAAGCCTTCATGTGTCATGTAATTCACAATTAGCGTGGACAGTCAGGCTCTTCAGGAAAAATAATTAGAACACACTAAAGATAACCTGCATTTTATAGGTAAGCTTAACGTGATGCCACCCTCCACTTTAGGGAAATTTCAGGCCTTAGTTTGTGTATAGAAACATCAGTAACAGGCATCCAGACATTGTGTTCTAATCACTGGTTAGCATCACTCATATAAACCAGTTCTATTTTCAGAGTAAGCCAGCACAGAATCCTTAGCAATTCTTGGTCAATAGCCAGCTAGTAGACTGCAGTGACCTGGCATAACCTGTGTGCTCACCGGCAGGAAATGAGTTTAAAGGTTTATGTATTTTAACTGACAAGGAAGGGAACGTGATTAGAATCAGAGAGAAGTAAGTAGAACTTGCCTGGGTATGGTACCGGAATGTTTTTATTTATAATAGAAACAAACAAACCAAATAGTATAGAAATCCGGAGACACCGTTGATAACACACATCCTGTTTTCAAGACTTATTTTTAATCAAGTTAACAAAGTTACAGAGTATCATGTATAGTATAATGCCATGTATTTATGTAATAAGCTATAATGTAAATATTATATATGTCATATGCAAATATACATGCACATGGAGTGGTACACATTTATTTAAAAAACAAATTAAGGTAAATAATGTTCTGGAATTTTCCCTTTTCACTAAACAACATACCTTCAGCATACTTCCTTAGTACATCTCCATTTACCGAATTCTTACAGCTTCTGCCCGCTGTAGTCCTCCTTTGGGTTATGTCATAACATGTTTCCCCACCTTCTAGGATTCAGTGTTTAGATATTACAACCAGTACCACAAGTTTGTGCAATCATATGTTTTAAATTTATATGCACAGAGGCATACACTTGCAGTCCCAGCTGCTTAGGAGGCTGAAATGGGTGTGTCACTTGAATCTAAAAGTTTGCAGCCAGCCTAAGCAGCAGAGCAAGACCCTATAGACACAAAAAAACCCAAATGATGTTGACAAATTTATTCACAACGATTCTAACTTCTAGAATTTGGATCATATATTCCCTATATAAAAATTCTTCAGGCATAATATTTTTATTTTATTTCCCTTTGAATGAAATTCATTTTCTGACTTTGGTGATCTGAAAGACAGTAATGTCTTTTGTTTTCTACTTCATATGGATCAATGTTTTCAAACTGAGGGTTATGGTACATTTCTGGTTCATTAAACTCACTTAGTCTGATTACAGTTGTTATTTAAAGTTTTTATATTTGGAGAATTTTATACATGAGTACTGTGTGTATGTCTTTTCCACCCTTCCTCCCGCCTCAAACCCCTCCTGTGTCCCCTGAACTCCCCTTCAAATCCATGACCTCTTCTATAAATAGTTACATATATATAAAAGCTGTTGAGTCCATTTAGTGTTGCTTGTATGTACATGTGTTTAGGGATGACCACTTGGGATTAGATAACCTATCAGGGGTCTCACCCCTGCAGAAAACTGATCCTCTCTTTCAGCAGCCATTGACTGCCTGTAATTCTTTTTCTAGGGCTGGGGCCTTATGAAATTTCCCCCATCTATGCCGGCATATATGTCAACTGGTGTTGTCTTATGCAGGTCTTGTTTAGGCCACCATATTGTTGAGGTTTTGTGGGTGCAGCTTCCCTACATGCTAGAAGACACTGTCAAGCTCTAAGTGTGTGTCCTGGTTCTCTGGCACTTACAGTCTTTCCTCCTCCTCTTCCACAATGTTCCTGAGCCATAGGTGCAGGGTTTTTGCATTGTACATGTACCAATTGGGGCCAGGTGCCCCATGGTCACTTAGTCTCTGCACTTGGAGCAATTGTAGATTTCTATAATAACTTCTGGAGTCTGCTTCAAAATGAAACTTCTTTGATGAGAGGCAAGAGCTACACAGGGTTGAGTATAATATTTTAGAATACAGTTAGAAATTATATTGGTTTAAGAAAATGGCAGTAGTAGGTTCTCTTCTAGAGTCTATGACCTCTTCGGCCACATGGAACTGGCTAGGTTTATAGCAGTTGCCTCCTATTGAGCACACCTTAAGTTTAATTAGACAACTGTTGGTTATCCTCAGGATAAAAATGACATTATTGCACCATTAGAGATATCTTGTCAGGCTGGTCATTGTTTTGGTTTGCCGGCCTTGCAGCTGTGTAGGACTGCTGATTAACTTTTTTTCCATGGTGGCTTGCACAGTACCTTCTGATGTGATGAGAGATAGTCCTTGGGGAGGAGGCATATGACCGAGTTGGCTATTTCTTGGGGTGCCTCATGTTCAAGCACGTTCTACCCTCACCGTTCTTGCTTCCTCTTTTCATCCTGTGACTTTCAGTTCATGCTTCCATCACCACCTGCCTTTTTCTTTTCTTTCTTTTCCCTTCTCTTCATGGTTAACTGCCAAGAAGGAAGGCTGAACAGAAGCAGATGGAGAAAATGAGCCTGACTGGTCAAGTTCACCACTACCTACAGAATGTTTTATTGTCCCGCCCATTGCTTACCCTGGGCAGCCATGCCGTTCTCTTGTGTTGTCTTCATTGACGTGATCTTGGGTTCTGCAGTGCTCTGTCTACTTAGTACCCATGCCTGCAGCTGGATGAGACTAGAGTGAAACAGTCATGCTGACTCACCCCGGATTCATCATCCTTCACCTCAAGACAGTCCCCAGTTACATTACCTGTCACTAGATCTACTCTTCCATCCCATCCACGCCTTCTGCTCCCTCCTTGAGTCTTCTTAGCTCATCTTTCCATCTTCACTTCTGCTGATGACCTTCTGTCTTATTCTAATGTGCAGATAGACAGCAGCTGTCCCATGAGCACATGTTCCTATCTCCCTCTGCCTTCCCCAGCTACTGTGGCAATGACTGTGCTCCTGTCTTCACCCAAACCCATCATCTTGTGCATTAGACTGATCTCCTCCTGCCTACTCAGAGCATAGCTTCAGCGGTTCTTCCTGCTCTTACGTCACCATTTCCCCTATCTTGACTGAATCATTCTCATTTGCTCCACAAATATCCTTTTCTTTCTCCCATGTTAGAACATCCTTATGAAGGCTTCTCCCCCACCGATTCCTCCTCCTCCTCCTGCTCATTTCTCCCTTCCATTTTAGCAGGCTCTGAGTGAATGCTTTTAATGGTCTGTGAAACCTATGAACTTCTCCTCAGAATGATGTTTTTAAATAAAATATAGGACTACATAAAGAACATGATATTGTAATATAATTATCAAAATCATTTTCAGCTGTTAGGATGTGTTAACATTTTCTTTATTAATACACTAACAATGCACTTAACATGAAGGCAAGTTAAAGTTAATTTTAATTCTTAAGTAAAAATAAATATCGCCGCAGAAGTTCTCTCCAAATGTAATTCTTGCATCTACCCATGTTTCAAAAGTTTGTGCCATCTTAGGAGCATTAAGACTTCCATTTGATTTGTTAAATCTTGTTAAATAACAGTGAAAATTATTCATACTCTATGTATTGATAAAAAAGCAATTATGTGTAGAAGGGGAACAGTGGGAAAGCAACAAAGTGGTCTGGGTTTCTCTCTAAGATGCTGCTGCAGGCTGGGAAGATGGCTCAGTGGTGAAGACCACTGGCTGCTCTTGCAGAGGACCTGGGTTTGGTTCCTAACTCCCACATGGCAGCTAACAACTGTCTGTAGCTCCCATTCCAGGAGATCCAACACTGTTTTCTGATTTCTGCAGGCATTGCATGACACGGGTGCATTTACACACTTTCAAGCAGTATACTCATATACATAAAATTAAAAACATGTAATAGATAAAATACTTTTTGAAAAGAAGATGCAAGTAATTGAGCTTTGTGTGCCAACAGTGCTGTCACATGAAGCTAACTTTGAAATACTGATGAACACAATGTTTTGAGATTTCTACAGTCACCCCTAATGTGATATAAAACTACCCACAATTTCTGTGGGTTATAAAGTAATGAACTGTTGATATTACATTAATAATTGATGAAAATGCAAATTAACTGTAAAGTAAAAATAAAGTTACAGTGTTTACCCATGTAAATTGGGGCACTCTCTAAATTTATCCCTGGGGTTTCTTTAGGGTCTTTAATTTAAGAACCCCACTTCTTATAGTAATCTCCCCCTTAAGAATGCTCTGTTTGCCTTCTCCTGTCTGGCTCTGTGGAGCCTTCTTCACTCAAGATTTTGATCTCAGGATCCTCTGAAATCAACTTACCAAGGTCACCAGTGACTTCAAATTGCTATAGCCAGTGATCTTGCCTGTCTTATTGGCAGTAATTGAGAGGATTGAACATTCTTTTTCTTAATGTTTAAAAAGTTTTCATTCTCTCTTTAATACTTGTAATTTTTTCATTGTGAGCATTCTTTGTGCATGGCACTGTGTTACATAAGACATTTAGTACAAATGTATATTGTATATTAAGCATATTTTTTATTCAAAAATTTTGATTAGCATACATTGTATTGGGTTTTATTATGACTTTTTCAAGCAAAATTTGTTTCTGTCGCTACTCTTCCCTCCCTCTTCCCCTCACCTTTCTATTCCCATTTGTGCCCTGCTACCACCTAACTTTCAAGACATGTGTCACTTGTCTTCCATCCCCTTCCTCAACACCCTTTCTCCCCTCTTGGGGTTTCTTTTCTAGTTTCATAGCCTGTACGCACATTCATCCCACTTATGTGTATCCATATAAACATAATAAGCTTAGTCACATACAAGAGAGAATGAGAACACGTTCCTCCTGATCCTTTTGGTGCAGCCTTCTTCATTGACTTTAAAGGTGTGTACACTCTTAGTTTTTCTTTGGCCTTCTGGCCTCAGGTTCTCAGGCTGTGATGCTGATTTTCTGTCTTCTGACTGTGAATCTTGGTATGGGCCAGGACTCAATCCTTTCACTCTTTTCTACCTAGAGTCAGTCTTTTATTTTTCTCATCCAGCTAATGTCTCTCCAAAATTATAACTTCAGCCTCAGTCAAGCTCCAGAAGCCTAACTGCACATTCCCCTCTCCGTGAGGTTATTGTTCCCTGTGTTCTTCTCAAACCTGCTTTTTGTGTGGTCTTTCCTAACTCAGAAAATGTCAGCTCTGTTCTTCCAGGAACTTAGCCCAAACATTTTGATGTCATATTAATCCATTAGCAATTCCCGTCAGATCTAGTACCAGAGTATCTCTTTCAGGTTATCATTTCTCAACATCTCTCTGCTTCCTCCTGACATGAGCCTCTCAGGGCAGTCCCCCAGAAAGCTTATCATCCCTCTCTCTTTATCCTATTCTTAAGTGGAAGTTTATAGATCGTACAAGCAACTCATCCAGTTCTGCTTATTAAGAGTTCAGAGGAAATTTGTACAGTGCCTAATGATTTTCAAAGCTCATTAGGTACCTCTAATGGATGTGATTCCACAGTGACGGATGTTTGCTATGAGTGACTTGTAGAGTTCATTCAGTAGCAAACTAATGAACATACTGAGATTTTAAGTGCTGTTCCACAAGTTTGATAATCATATAAAGACTATCAGAGGTGTGGTGTGTCAATTTTAGGAGCTTATTGTTAAAGAATACTCAGAAATTGTTTCAAATATTCAAATAAAATTGTGATCTACATCCCTCAATATTAAGGGATTATGTTATTTCTGTTGTGTGACTGCCAAATACACAAAATGTGTTGGCTGATAGCACATTCTTCTAGCATTTGTACTCTTCTGTGAATCAGAAAATAATAGAAATGCCTCAGATAGCTGTAGAGTGCAGGTAATTTTTTTAGCAATTAATTAAGCCGCTTGTTCAATAAACACTGTTGAAAGGCTATTATGTGCCACGCACTCCACTGGGTGCTGGAGATGCAAATAAAGCCAGTGAATATAGCCTCCGAGAGATCCAGACAAATGAAGGAGGCAAAGAGATAGGGTGTGGGCTCAGCAACAGCCAAGGGATGGGATTTTCAGCTCTGTGTGAGTGGATCTACAAGTTCCCTTCCTTTCTGAAGCTTCATCAAGATTCCTTGGAAACTTATCTGCTCTTAGTCACCCTGTATAAGGGACTCTTGTCCTACCACACCCAACTTGCTCCAAGATAGTATTGGCTTAGAATCCCAAAGTGAAAAGCATGATATCACACAGATTGTAAACATTCTGTGCTAGAAAAATGCCTGTCTGAAGCATTCCAGTGCTTTAGTGGAATCTGTTCCTAAACTTTCTAGAGTAGATAATTCCAGATGTCTCTTATTCAGGAATTGAGACAGTTTCTTAGGGAAGCCTACTCTATACTAGCTCACTTCTACCAGGTTACATCTGTTCTCCATGGTGATACTGATGTATGTGCATACAGAGATGTACATGTGCATACTCTAGGAGCATTCAGAGTATCCATACATCTGTGTGTATGGAATAAGCCAGAGAGGTTTCTGTTTTGCTGTGTGTGTGTGTGTGTGTGTGTGTGTGTGTGTGTGTGTGTGTGTGGTGTATGTGGTATGTATGTTTTAGTTTTTTGAAATCAGGTCTTGTTATGTATAGCACTGATTAACCTGGAACTCATTTTGTATCCAAGGTTGAGCTTAAGGTATTCGTGATCTTCCTGCCCCTGCCTTCCAGATGCAGTTCAGGGTTTATAGACTTGTGTCACCATGTTGGGTAAGAGAGAGTTTAAGAGCCTGTCTTCTGGGTGGAGAGGAGACAGAAACTCATGGAGAAGTTAAAATATACAAAATGTAGGTGATATAATAAATACTGCCTTGCTTTAATCTTACTTCATTGGTAGCAGAGTGCCTGGAGCACAGAAATAATCTCCTTATGTTCTTCATTTGATTTATGAGGAAACGTAGACCAATCTGAGAGCGAGGAACTTTCCTGTTTTCCTAGTTGGTCTGCAGGAAGCTTGGGAATGGAACCTAGGTTTCTGCCCAGTCTGTGCTTCTGCTCCCACTTTGTAAACATGATTTCATTGGCTGATGCTTAAAAACAACTTTTCCCACAAGGATTGTGAAGGCCAGTATGAGATTGTCTGGCCAAGAATTGGTCTTTTTGTGTTTGAGGAATGGAATGTCAGCTAGACACCATCCTGGCTCCACCTAGTGCCAAAAACAGAAGGAACATGTGAATAGTTCAGTCTAGCTGTCCACAAGCAAGGGGTCACATGGGGTCATAGGCCTGGGTCCAGGAATGGAGAACAAAGCACAGAACTTCAGATCTGGAAAGTCAAGCTAGTCTGCAAGGAATCTTGCAAGGTGAGTTGTAAATCTTGGAGGGCAGGAATTGAGAGACAAGTGAGTAGGATCTGGGGGCAAAGTGATGGAGTTCTTTGGAGTGTTGGTTGTTGGAGACAAATTTGGAATGGAAACAACAGCAGGCTTGGGTCAGATGGAGACCAGGCATATAGTCTGGGGCCTATCCTGCTGCTGCACCTGGTCAAACAGTTACTACTACACTTTGAAATATGCAAAATACTGTAAGTAGGTCACATACTCCCTTTTACCAGAGTCCTACCAGTTGTCCCATACATATCAAGAAGGTTGTCTATGAGCTTAACCTTGCTTTTCTCTTCAGAGTTCAGGGTATTGCACAGCTGGGCAAGGAGCAAGTAGAATTCACTCACATAAGCTGGCAGCCCTCCTAGACTCACAAATATGAGTGAGGATGAATTCCAGCTTGAAGTTATTTTGCAAGCAGGCTGAATCAACAAATCTTAGATATTGACTAGGTTTGGTCCTTTAGGAATTGACTCAATATTTTATGAAACTGACCCGCAAAGTTCAGAAGGTCTGAAAAATAATGGAATAAAAACAGGATTCATAATTTCCACCAACTGCTTGAGTCTACACATTACAACTGCCTTAGGAAATACCTTTTTTGAAATTTCTGATTGTTAGGAATGTCCAGACCCCAACACTGGAAAAGTCATGATTCTTATAAGCACCTGCGTCTCATAAGAAAAATGTCCTAGGGATCTGTGGTGGGCAGAACAATGGTCACCCAAAGACGTCCAAATAGTTGGTTAACTAACACTGAAAGTTGTGAATATGTTTGTGTCTTAGTCTGTTTTTTTGTTTCTATAACAGAATATCCAAGACTGAGAAATTTGTAAAGAAAGAGATTTATTTTGTGGCTCATGGTTTTTTAAAAAATAATTTTATTTTATTTTGAAGACAAAGTCCTATGCCCATGGCTTACGGTTTTGGAGACTGGGAAGCCCCAAGGCCAACATTTTCTTAGCTTCTGTCGAAGGCCTCATGCTATTGCAATTTATGGCAAAAAACAAACAAATCTCCTGGTAAGACAGAAAGTAAAATAAAACCAGTGAAGACAAATTTGTTTTTAGGCACCTGTTTGTAGTAACTAACCCAATTCCTTAAGAGCTCACTTTCCCAAGGAAAAAAGCGTTAACCCATTTATGATCCATATACTTTCCATTAGAATGAAAGTTCTAACACACAAACTTTTGGAGGGCGTTCTCAAACCATAGTAGTTTGGTTTCATTTAATAAAACAGTATTGGGGTTGAAGAAAATGCTCAGTGGTTAAAGGTACTCGCTGCTCTTGCAGAGAACCCAGGTCCAGTTCCTTGCACTCACATGGCAGCTAACAATCATCCTTAACTCTAGTTCTAGGGGATCCAATGTCTTCTTCTGACCTCCATGGGCACTGCCTGATATGGGTGCACTTACAAACATGCAGACAAAACAGTCATACACATAAAATAATTTTAAAGAAAAGAAAAAATTAAGATTGGTTCTTGATTGATTTTGAGATCAGAAAGCTAGCCTAGATTATCCCAGAGGGCCCAGAACAATCATGGGGTTCAGCAACAGTTTTTGTTTTAAGTGTATCTTAAGCTCCTCATGGGAAAGGCTTGGTGCTGAGCATATGTACATATGTAGTCATGTAACCTTTGAAAGGTAGGGCCTATCAGGTAGTTTTTGAGTCACTGAGATCAGGCCCTTGAAGGGAGTAGTGGGATCTCAGGCTCTTCCTCTTCTGCAGTTTTTCTTCTTGGCCATAAGAGGAACAGCTTTGCTCCACTCGGTATTCCCATCAGACATTCCCACTATGATGCACTCTCTCTCCTAAAACAATAGGGCCAACCAGTCATGGGATGACACCTCCACAACTGTGAGCTAAAATAAAACTGTATCTATAAGTTGACTTATCTCAAGTATTTTGTTAGAATAACAGAAAGATGACGAATACATGATCCTTGTAAGCGAAAAAGGGAGACAGAGAGAACACTGTGGAGGGGAGCACCCTGCTTTTATTTCTTTGAAAACGGAAGAATATGGCTGTGAGTCAAGGAAGGCGGGTGGCTTATAGGAGGTGGAAAAGCCAAAGCAGATTCTTCCCGGGGGCTTCCAGGAAGAACATGCTTCTGCTGACACATCATTTTAGGCCTATAAGATCCATTTTTGTTCTTTTCTCCATCCCTGCTTTCCTCCCAACATTAGAGATGTCATGAATTTTATAAACACACCTCTCATACAAAATTTTCTCCCTCTCCCCTCCCTCCTTCATTCCTTCCCTCCCTTCCTCTCCCTCTTCCCTTCCTCTCCCTCCTTTCCTTCTTTCCTCTGGGTTTTTGAGATAGGCTCTTGGTATGTAACTCTTGCTGGCCTGATAATCCAAACTGGCCTCAAAGTCATAGCAATCCTCCTGCCTCATGCCTCTTAGTGCCGATATTACAGACATAAGCACTGTGTCTGGCTCCATTTTGAAACTCTCACCCCTACCTGCAAATTGTCAAGTGTTTGGCTCAGACCACTGGTTCATGGTTGTCCTAGTTTGCTTTCTGTTGCTATGATAAAACACTGACCAAAATAAAAACAAAACAAAAAAACAAAATACTTGGGGAAGAGATGATCTATTTCATCTTACAACTTCCAGGCCACAGTCCATCACTGAGGGAATTCAGGGCAGGAGCTCAAGTAGGACCTGAGGGTAAGAACAGCCTGTGGAGGAACAGTGTTTTCTTGTCACCTTTCTTATACAGCATAGGCGCACCTGTCTAGGGATGGTACTGCCCACAGTGGCCTGGGCTGTCCCACATTAACTAGCAGTTAAGAAAATGCCTCACAGATGTGGTCACAGGCCAGTTTGATCTGGGAAATTCTTAAGTTGAGGTTCCCTCTTCCTAGGTGACTCTAGTTTGTGTCAAGTTGACAAAAACTAACCTACACAGTGGTCATTTGTTATAGCAGCAGTAGGAAGCGAGCTTATGAAGCATGACCAGACTGCTTCCACTGCTATCATCCGCATTCCTTTAAATGAAGATTCACCAACTGATCTTTATAGCTTTCATCACCTTTAGATGATGAAATTATGGCTTGGTTCCAAAGGATATTGCATGTTAAACTCTTTTAACTTCCTAAACTGATAAAGTAAGTTTTACGTTGTCAAAACTAAGGGTTCTAAGGCCAGCTCTCAAGCTCAGGAGGTTGTGCTCAGCATTGTTTTACTTGCCAGTTATTATCAGTTGCATGTTCAGATATAAATTCTTTTCTGATGAGTAAAGGATCAAATTATAAAGTACAGAGATCCAGTCGATGTCTGAGGTTACAGTCGAAATCTGGAGTCTGGTGAAGTTAAAAAGAAAAAAAAAAGAAACATAAAACAAAGCCTTTTTATAGTTGTTCTATTTCTGTTCATTAGTGTTTCCAAAGGTAAAACACATTCTGACATCTGATAATTTCTAAATTTCCTGACACTTCCTGGGTTGCCATAATAGGATTACCAAACATATAGGAGGAGCTGATTATAAGGCATTTACTTTGGAAATCATAACCATTGCAAAATGGCTTTGTAGCTGGAGTTAATGGAAGTTCACGGTGAACAGGAAGGAAAAGAGCTAGCCAGAAACTAAGTCTCACATGAAGTTTTTAATGTATATTAGACTTCTTAACTATGTGTGAGAAAAAAATCTAGATAGTTGTAGAGTTTTGGGTTGTTTTTTTTTTTTTAACTTATACTTGTCATTTAAGGTAAATCTGGTTCTCATCCTTTCTTTAGGCATGGCTAGATTCTTCCTCCTAAAAGTATGCATAAAGGACTAATGTACAAATTTAGACAGGATCAGGGCTCAAAAGGAGAAAGGGTGAGGTGCATAACTCCATGACAGTGATGGTGAGGCTAGGGAAGAGCCTAGGGTAAACAACTTAAGGAGGCGCTCAGAGTTTGGAATATTGCAAAACACCCCTGCACCTTGCAGGACCCTGAGGATGAAGTGAGGCATGAGTACCTCCTTAACATTCTGCATACAAGGCCTTACTTACTTCAGTAACTTCACTCTGGCAGTGAGAGAGAGCTGCAATTTCTTGAGACATTCTAGCTCACCCTTTCTGGCAAACCCTGATTAGGGAGAAATCACAGAAGGCTTAACTTTGTATGGTCCCAGAACAATTGAGAAGTGAATAGCTTACAATCTGTGGTGCATCCTTGCTGAAGCTTCCCAGACCTAAGTTCCAGGTTCACCTCTCAAGTGTCTGCCTCAGTGAAATCATACTTTCCATATCTTATAGAACTTTAGATGTCTAGTCGGACATCTTATGTGCCATTTGATTTCAGGAAACACTTTTCAGCCAGTTCTTCTTTTAATCTGCTTTATACAAATAGAAACATTTAAAATCTCACAAAATGTGTACACAGAGTGATGGTCTAGTGACCGTGCCTTTGGTACTTCTGACTACTGCATCAGGTCACTTGCGTGCAATGCTAATGCTGTACAATACAGCCGTTGTATAGGATTATCTGGAAGAGAATTAGCAAGAATCTGTGTATCAGTGTGCAGTCCCACAGGAAAAGCTAGGCCTGGATGCCTGCATGCACCACAGCTATAGGTCTCTCGGTAATGTTGTGTATATTTATAGGTTCAGTGGCCAGGGAACATCCATGTGGTTGTGTAACCTTGGAAGTTCTCTGGTTAGTGAAGTGGTTTTATTAGAAAAGGAGAGCCTTGCAGTGGGGCAGTGTTGGTACCAGCCTATTTTCTTGCAGAGCTGAGCCAGCTTTCTGCTAAGCTAGCAATGGAGGAAAGGAAATGGGTCTCCAGAGCCAGCCAGCCAGAGTTTTCTCTTGCTAGCCGTAGGTTTTCTGGTCTCTTTACCTGATTGCAAGCAGTTTGTAAGAAAAGACATAGCATGGGCTTTGCACCTCCCACTATGCCCAGTCAGTGGTTCCATACATACTCTTGAGACTGAAGGGGTAAAATAACAGACCTTCATCAATGCTGAGTGTCTGCTGTATTGAAAAAATATCACACTTGCTTTTGTGGCAGCTGGAAAATACAGACCATGTCTCCATTACAGCAAAATGCGTATTTGGGGAGAGAACATACGGCTGAGGGTGTGCAGTGTCTGAATGTGGAGTGGTGGCACCTTAATCTCACCACCCTGCCCTCTTCACTTTGTTTCCAAACACTTGTTTCTGCCATATTGAGAGGAGGAGTTAACATAGCAGAGCACTGGGGCTCCCAGCCAACTTTCAGTTTAATGCTTTCCATGCTGCGATAGGCAAAGCATGTGGATGGGAGAAGTTTGACGGCGAGCTAGTGTTCCTTTCAGATTCCTGACAGTGATCCTCACTGCAACTGATTCTTTTGACCTGTCATTGGGTTCTTAGACTAATATGATTCCCTCTAATTTTCTACACTAACTAGGCATTATTTACCCCCCCTCCCTGTCTGACCCTCCCTCCATGCCTTCCTCATTTAAAGTGTCCCCATTTCTCCCTTGATAATACCAGTCTCCTATGGCTCCACCTCTCTTGAGCTTCTTTCCCTTTATCCTCATAGTTCCTTGTATAACCCTTCCCCGCCCCCCATGTAAATACCCTCATTTTATCTATTTCTCTCTTAGTAACACCTGTTTCCTACTATTCTTCTCTCTTGAGTTCCTTCTTCCCTTTACCTCCCTGGTTTCTTTCTATTTTCCTGGTTTCTGCAGTTACATCATGATACATACTCACATATAACGATTTGGTGCTAGGATCCACAAATGAGGGCGAACACACATCAATTGTTTTTCTGAGTCTGTGTTACTTCAATTCGCATAATCGTTTCTAGTTCCATCCATTTACCTGCAGATTTCATGATTTTGTCTTTCTTTTACCCCTGAGTAGAACTCCACTGTGTAAATGTACCACATTTGCATTATCCACTCATCAGCTGAGGGACACTTAGGTTGCTTCCATCCCTTAGCTATTGTGAAAAGAGCAACCACAAACATGGATGTACAAGTATCTCTGCAATAGGATGAGTCCTTTGGGTATATGCCAAAGAGTGGTATAACTGGGTCAAATGGTAGGTTCATTTTTAGTTTTTAAAGAGTTCTCCACACTGCTTTTCATAGGGGTTGCATGAGTTTACAATCCTACCAGCAGTGAATGAGCATTCCTCTTTCTCCACATCCTCTCCAGCATTTTGTTTCATTTATTCTCTTGAGCTTAGCCAATCTGAGGTAAGATGAAATCTTAAAGTAGTTTTAATTTGCATTTCTATGATTACTAATGATGTTGAACACTTTTTAAGATGTTTCTTAGTCATTTTTGTTTCTTCTTTTGAGAACTTTGCTCAGATCCTTAGCCCATCTTTTAAATAGGTCACTTGTTTTCTTGACTCTTTGTTTTTTGAGTCTTTATTTATTCTGGATACTGAATCTCTGTCACATGTGTCACTGATTTTTAGAACTAGTGATGGTCTTCTGTTGAGTGTTTTATTTAGTAATATATTTCCCTCCTAATAGAAGGCAGGTGTGAATAATTTTATGCTTTAATCCATTTTATTCTTTCAAATGTTTGTAAAATTAAAACTCAATTTATATCTTTCTTGATCTCTCATGTATTTCTAATTATTCATTTTTCTCTATAGCAAACAGGGAGGTGTTCCAAGAAATCATGTAGAATGAGAGATATTTTGATGACTCAGTATAATATAAAACTATAAAGATGCCCAAGAATCTCAAGAAAGGACTCACAGATAAATAATTTAGCTCAGGATAAAACTAACCTGAAGTTCTCTCCCTTCCTACATTTGACATTACTATTTTTCAAGTACAGCACCTCTGTTGCTCTCCTGTAGAAAGTGTGTAAGTTCTTTATATGAGCACTTTAGCATCTTAAGGAAAATGGGCTTTTATACTTTATTATTTATTATTTTTATGCACTGATCTACAGCAGCAACAACAACAAACCAAAAAAACACAACAGCTAAAACTAGAAAAACAATTAGTTTTGCATCATCTTTCAGAACTCATGTGTCCTTTGTCTGCATTCCATTCTTCCTCGTCACCTAATATTACCTATTCTCATTTTTCTTTCTAAGTGTTATTCTATACCCCTGTGTACATTTTTTACATATGTAAATAACAGGCTAGGTTCCACATTTAAGGGAAAATATGTTTTTTCTTTCAGAGACTCAGTGACCTTGCTTGATATTTATTATACAGTCTAAGCCAATTCATTTTCCTGAAAATGTTATTTCATTTTTCCTTAGTTCTGAGTTTTATATATGTACCAGTTTTCATTATCCGTTCATCTTTTGATGAACATTTAGGTTCAGTGCCACAGAGAGTAGAGCAGCAATAAAAATGGGTGCCCAGATATCTCTGTGAGTGGAATCGTGGTTCCCTCACATGAACCTGGAGCTTCGGTTCTCTTTCGTGGACCACAGCTCTGCATTCCTCTGGCAGTAGGCTGATGGTGGAGCAGATCAGAGGATGGAGGACTTCTGATGTTCGGCAGCAGTTTCAGCCTTCTCTAAATGACTGCATTCTCCCCCAAGTCCCAGGTTGTGCTTGGCAGTGGCTTTGCCTCTGTGCCGGGCTTATGCTTAGGACAGGGGCGGTTTCTGTCATTTGCAGGTTCTATTCTTGGGAGGACTGATTCTCTAGAGTGGACTTCTCACCTCTCCTGAGGACCAGATATGGTCTTGACAGCATTCCCATTCTTAAGGAGTGTTATTCAAAATCTTTTCAATTAAGTTGATTCAAATTTCTTTGTCGTGATTTTTCACCACTTTCATCACCCGAAACTCTCCCGGTTTCCTCCAGCATCTTCACATTCCTTTGAGTGGCATAATCCTGAAGCCAACCTGGGGGCGGGGTACCCTCAGAGCATTTGCTTGGGTGTCCCAGTTGGCATTGACCATCATGGCTGTTACAGTTGGAATAAAGCCCTCTCTTCTGTATCATCAGGCAAAAGGTACAGCTTCTCTTTCCCTTAAAAGTGGTCTCTGCATGGTGTCTGCTTTCAAACTTCCCAAAGTGCGCAAGTTCACCACCTCTCCCTAAATAGACCACTTTTTATCTCTCGAGGCCCGGAAACACAGAAATTAGCAGCAAATGAGTTCTGTTTTCTGCTGTCAGCACCCTGTGGGCCTGAAAAGCTCCTTTTTCTGAAACCAGACTCTGGCACCTCTGTTCCTACCCTCTCTGCCTTTCCCGCCGGGTTTTGAAGCAGCAGATGCTGTCCTCGCCTTCTTGCCTGCAGTTCTTGTTTCTAACCCAAGCCACCAAAAGCCTCTTGAAGAAGATTTGAGGACTTTTGATCCACCTGTGACCCCTTTGAAATGCCAATTCAGGATACTTTTTACTGTTAGTGGTCTTGTTTGCTATTATCTCTACCCGTTTCTTTTATTTAGAAACTGTGTGCTGACCTGATTGGAATATTCTTAGCCTATTCAAGCTCACAGCCATGGTGCATTGGAAGAAGGACTTGAGCTGTTGGCTTCCCTGGCTGAGACCTGGAAAGGGACCTAGTCCACCACACATGGGATGGAGGGAGCTGGAAAATGACTGGAATGGTTAATCAATGTTTGGAGAGGATTTTCTTCTTCAAGATCAAGTTAATATTTGATTTTTAAAAGCATATACTAAATGCAGTATGATATCCCAAATTGCCTCCTGGGACAGTAAAAGGACATTTGCAGAAAACTGATGAAATCTGTTAAAAGACTAGAATTTCATTAGTGGTGTCTTGGTTTTTTGGTTATGACAAGTGCACCTTGGTTATGTAAGACACTGACATTAGGGGAAACTGGGTGAAGGAGATATGGGAACTCTCTCCGTACCTTACAAAAGTTTATAAATCTGAAATTGTTCTGTAATAAAAAGTTCATTTTAAGCGATGACAAATATTTTCTCTAAAGTAATTTGGGTTGCTTCTTTTTTTTTGGCAGTTACTATATTAAGGACTTAATTCGGGGAAAAATTATTAACATAAAATACATCTTTAGTATGCAGACAAGAACCATTGGTGCTCTAGATCGGTATTCTTCATGCCTCGGTGTCCTTGCTTGCGTGGTTTCCCGTGCCTTCTGTCCTTTGTGCATTTGTAAATTATTTCCTCATTTATGTTCCCCCATTCAATAAGTAGTTATAAAAGCAAGTATTGAACTTAACATGAGGAAAATAAAGATGAACAAGACATGGTTCCACCCTCAAAGGGAGCATGAGGTTGGGAGATAATTACTAAATAATACAAATGCAGGGACAGTGATTGTAATGGAAACTAAGTTAGTCTAGAGGAAATTATCAGGGAAAGCAACCTGAAGGTGATTCATGTCTTCTTTCAGGATGAGTAGAGTTAGGATGAAAGTGCTGAAGATAACATCAGGGCAGAAACCACTGTGTATAGTGCCTTGGGGAAACAAAGGGGTTATACAGCTCTCAGTGTGGCACAAGGGTGGCTAGTGGCTGAGGAGGCTCAGAGTAGGAAAGGGTGCAGCTAGGCAGCAGAGGCCTGTGGCTGAGGAGGCTCGGAGTGGGAAAGAGTGCAGCTAGGCAGCAGAGGCTTGTTAGGGCCCAAGTCAGCAGCACCTTTTGTTGCTGGGCCAGGACTATAGTTCCACTCTTTAAGTCATAATCAGACCAAAGTAGCAGGAAAAACAAAACCGTCCAAAGCATTTCACTCAGTCTCCATTCTCCTCAATCACAGTGGCTTAGACACTTGCTAGAAATGCGGTGATTCTGAAAAGACGTTCTTGCCATGAAAGAAGCTGGTGACTTTATCCCTATACTGCTGCCCTAGCTGAGAACACTGGTTTATTTTTAGAATTTATATGGGCACTAATGCTCAGGAATGATTTCTGCTAGGACAATAACACAAAAGAAAATGGTTTTTCACTCTTGAAAAACAGTGAAAATTTTTAAAAAATCTTATTCATAGGGCAGCTAATGTCTCAAACTGCTTTCTAATTTTAAAATCTCCCGTGATGAAGCATGTGAAGATTTTATCTGGGAGGCTGATGAGTTGCTTCTTTTTAAGTGTTCTGTTGCCATCGTTCATGCTTCAGCTGGGACTAAGAATGAAAACGCGTTTGAGTAACTTTTATTGATGTGGTGTCCCTTGAGTTTCTGTTTTTTTGTTTTTTTTTTAAGGAGAAAATGCCAGTTCTTAAATTTTGAATGTTCTACAATTGCTAGGAGCTGCTGAATGGGTAAGGGACAGCATGATGAGGTTATGGATGCGTTGAGTGTGAACTTGATGGAAGAACTTGAGTAGTTTTTAACTTTATGAATGGTTTCAATAGGAGCTTATCTCAGTCAATGATGCGCCTGTACTTCGGGTTGCTAGTTCAGTCCTGGCATGTAGTCCTTCTTGCCCTGGATCTCTGACTGGTTTCTCCAGATTTCAACACTGCTTGGTCATCCATCCTTTGTTGAGCCATACATTAGGTTATGAAGAATGCCCGCTTGTAAAAGAACCTGTGTTGTTTTAATGCAACTGGTACTTAAAGGAGTAAATAAGGTAAGCTTGGTCTGTACTCTCCAGTGTAAGGTCAAAAAACATTTGTGACCATTCTGTCAAAAAACCCCCGCCCCTGATCTTAAGTTCAAGAAAGTGCAGTGTCTACTCAAGGTTTACAAACATGTAGCCTTGACAATTAAATCCTCCCCTTTTTAAGATTGTGAGTTATAGTCAGGCATGGTAGCACACGCCCTTAATCCCAGCACTCAGGAGGCAGAAGCAGGTGGGTCTCTGTGAGTGCAAGGCCAGCCTGGACTACATAGCAAGTTCCAGGCCAGCTGGGGCTACGGAGAGACCCTGTCTCAAAAAAACCCTAAAACAAAAGATTGTGAGTTGTTCTCATGTGCGACAGTGTAGAGAAAGTTAGATTTTTGTCTGGGGAAGAGTGCACATGTAGAAGATGTGTTTCAGGTGGAAGTAATGTGTATTTCATGTTGTCTGTAGCATGTGCAAATAGGAAATGGCATATATTAGCAAATGGTGTGACAACAGGTGACAAACACTTGCTGGTAAAGAGTCCAATTCTGGGGAAGGAAATGACTGTTCCAGGCTTCCTGGGCATGGTGCTGAGTGCACTGTTTTTCCCTTCTTTGAGTATTTTAGGTTCATCTACAGGCCTGCATTTGATTTAAGAGTACAGTATCTGGCATGCATTTGTACTATGCCAAGGGGCTGGCAGCCAAACTGAGCTGGACCTTGTTCACACTTCATTGTTTGATTGCAGACTGGGGAAATTGTAGCTGTCTAGCTCTCCTTTTGGTAGTCTGCAATGCATTTCAGGGTGCTTCACTGGCAAATGTAGCATGGATTCCAAGCGCAGGTCCTCTCTCTACAAAGCTAAGTGAATCCTGGAAGCCAAAGAAATGTACTTCCATTTTGGTCCTTAAGTTATTTCTGTTACTGTCTGTCTATTGACTCTGCCAGGGTTCACTGATGTATGGAAATGTAACCATCTGGATAGGAAAACAAAATAGGAACTAGACTAACTTGTTACGACAGTCACCAATAGGGTAACTGGAGTTAGCATTCTTTGTAACATTTGTAAATTACTCGGTTGTCCCCTCAGTAATGGGAAATATCCTTACTTGGTTTTCATTGGCTGAGGAGTAACAGTCAGTCCATTTCAGCAGAAAAATACCAAGGATTTGAATCTTTAGCAAAATTAATGACAGCTGGAGGAATTCCCAGCTGCACATGGAACTGGAAGTGCTTAACTATCCAATTAATCATGAATGGATGGATTCAATGAAACACAAAATTCAATCAGTTGGTGCAGTGGTCGAGATGAAAAATTGCATGCAAGCATTTTTCTCTATTGAATGCAACTCTGAGTGACTAGGGAGCTGCCATGCATTCCCAGGGTGCTGCAAAGAAATGTGTCCTTTCTTCCTTCTCCTTCTCCCCTCATTCCTGCAAACTCTTGCCAGGCTCACCTTGGGGACACAAAGATGAAAAAGATACCCCACATGCTCTTGAGCATGATTCATCGTGCATGCAGTTAAACACAACTACTGAACAAATCAGAATTTGCCAGACGGACAAGAGGAGAGGGGACTCTGCTTTCTTTTTAAAAAGTATTTTAAAATGCCTTTACGTTTTAACGTATGTTTGTTAATTCTTTGAGAACTTCATATAATGTATTTTGCTGATATTCACCCTAAGGGGTCTTTTCAAATAAGAGTCAAGATCCTGGGTGACAGTGTGCAGCTTCTCTCCACCTTGCGTAGAGGCTTCTTCTGAGCCTACTCTGTGCTACACAGGGAGCAGAGCGTGCTTGGAAAAGATAAGTGGCACATTATGTCCAGAGTCTGTTGGAAAAGAATGATAAAAGATGAGCCTGGAGGTTGATGGGAATAACTTAGAATGTCCTCTTAATAACGTCACTTCCAGTTTTGTTTCTGTTTACAAATGAACATTTTCTTATTTTTGTTGTAGCCTTATGTTGATGAAATAAAGAGTATTAGGATAAAAAAGTGACTTGATTTAGTGCATGTTTATGCCCAGTCTTAGTAAACATATTAAAAAACATATCAAATAATCAAAATAATGTCAGTGTTAAAGGGCAGAACTAGGCTATTTGTGGTACAGTAAATAAATACTTTATTTCTTATCTGGAAATTACAAACTGGCTAACAGAAACATGGCTAACAGAAACATGGCTAACAGAAACATGGCTTACAGAAACATGGCTAACAGAAACATGGCTAACAGAAACATGGCTAACAGCACATCAGCGGAGGGATTGAGAACTTCAGTCTGAAAGGAGAAATTATTAACAGTTATTTTAACCATATAATAGAAACTAAGAATTCAAAAGAATTTCCTGTAAAGACAGCTTGTTAATGAAAGAAAATTTCGTTCATTGCATGTACATAAAATCTGAGAAAAATTATGGTGGATTAAAAAAATTCTACTCTCACATGACTCTGCAAAGCTGTTTGAGGTGATTTGGGAGAATATACAAAGCCACAAAAAAGTAGATAATAAGCAAAAGATTAGGATCAGGGAAAATGTAAATTAGGAACAATCTATATTAAGAGGAAAGTTAGATCTTAGCTCTCAGCTTCCTGTTGGCTAAAGTGGAAACCAAAATATACATATAGCTGTATCATTTTTCCATAGAGAGAAAGGTAGATGGGGACTTAACTTTCATTATCTATTATTCAAGATTCTAACATTATGGAGAGTTGATATTTTATCTAGTAGTCTAAGTTATTGTGTATTCAGTATTTCATTAATTTTTTTTTTCTGAGACAAGTTCTTGCTATGTGGCCAGATTGTCCTTGAATTTGTGATCCTCCTGCCTCAGCTTCTTGCATCCTGGGCTTACAGATACAGCCACCTGCCTTGCTTTGAGAAGTGTTTTCTCAGGAGTCTCAGCCAGTTGTCAGTCAGTGTGAGCGCCTTCGGTGCTCTTCACGGGGGAGACAACGGCTTGTGCGGCCCATCGAGGAGAGCATTGTCGGTTTCTGTTTATCTGCCTTATTCTCAGGAGGATGGCTCTTCCTTGACACTGATTCATAATTATTATTTTTGGGGTAAAGTATGTATGTTCTGCAAGTGTGTGCTTCATTTTTCTTTTATATTCAGCATCTTTACAGCATTCTGTACTAAGTGGAAATAGGTTCTATTATGCTCCAGTTTTGTAATCGAGTAATAGAATTTGCAGTAGAGCCAAGTTCCCTGGAATCATTTGGGAAAACAATGATTGCTTAAAATGAGAAAGGCTTGTTTTTCAAATTCTTATTCTCAGTACAACCCCAGCCTCCACCCAGAGAGACATTTTGCTTGTCCATCATTGTCAACTCTTATGCTCTTTGGTTATAAATAACTTCTGGAACAACTATCAGACCACATTTCAATAGAGATTTTCAAAAGTCCTTTGTGATTTTTTTTCTGGTAAGAAAGATTTTTTTTTTTAACTGATTTTAATCTTGCATTATATAGTGTTGTCTTGGACCCACACATCTTAAATTGTTGAGGAACCTTTTTACAAACCATTGAAGGGAATGCTGGGTGAACTTGTTAGGTAAAGAACTTGACATTTTAAACCCTTCCTACTTCTGTATCTCTCCAGTTCTGATGTGTGCTTTTCTTGTCTCGGCAGAACATGAGAAGATAGACCAAATACTAAAAATAGTGTATTGATGGATTTAACACAGTAAAATAAGCATTAAACAGCGCATGGTGACTCACATGTATAATCCTGGTATTTAGGAGCTTGAGGCAGGAAGATTGATAGCACTAAGCTAACATGGGCTACGTAGGGCTCTCAAGGCCAGTCCGGGTGACATAGAGAGGCCCTGTCTAAAGAAAAAAATCATGGCAAAATATCAAAATATCTTTAACCTGAAAACGATCTAATTAAAAGACATGGATTTTCCTGTCTTGTCACATTTAGCCAACAACTAATCCAATCCTTTACACCAGGCAATAGGTAAAGTGCATAGTTCCTAACATCCAGTTAACTCGTTTCTTGTGTTCTTTGCCATATGCTTCTGGTTTATCCTTATCCTTTCTCCCGCTGTCATTATTCTGTCAGGTTCCCAGACACTGTCCACTGCAGATTTCCCCCCTCCACCCAGTGCTTCCACGTATGTGCACACTATGTGACCAGAAACTCTTGTTCATTTATTTGGGCGCAGTATCAGCCATCTTCTTCCAACTGAATGGCATTCCCTGCTTCCTGCTTTCCTGACTTGGCAATTTTATTTATTTTACTTGGCAATTTTTTTCCAGCTGCTCCTCAACATGAACCTTTGAACTTTTCTCTCCCCAGCACATGAAGTTAGGCCTTTGCACACGACCCCTACCTTCTCCTGACTTGACAGCACTTTTCTGACCCCAGCAGTCAGAGCTTGAAGATGCAGACCAGGCTCTGCCTTCTCCACATACCATCTTTGACCTGAATGCTCCAGACTGACCTCTGCTTTCTTATGATAATTAGTTCTCATGTCTTTAAAAAAAAAAAATACTGCAGCTCAGCACTGAATGGCTGTTTCATGCATACATCTTACATCTTCCACTGGAGTGGAGGATGTTTAAAGGCAAGAAATATGCCTTCTACTTCTTTAATACCTGCAGTTCACACTCCCATTCTGACGACAGCCATCCAAATTGTTCTGCAGACATTGCCTTCGTTTTCCTGCCCCTTCACACTGTCTGCCATTTCTGACAGCCCTGCTGAGGCTTCCTCACCTCCTCCAACAGAATGCCTGCTCATTTCCTGTTTGCTGATTACACTTGAATTTTGTTACAGTGCCTCTTACATTCACCTTTGAAATGTGGCTTCTTATGTAACTGGCTGCCCATGAGGATTCTGAGCCCTTGCTAAGCAAAGACTATGACTTATCTTTGTGCTGTTATTGCACTTACAACAGGTTTCCTACATACTAATTTGTCCAACTAACACTTGTTTGTTGATTTGAATTGTGTGTTACCCAGGAGGTAAGCAGACATGGCCTAGTGTTGTTAGGTCCTGAGTATACTTGGTATGTGTATAGTCATTTATATATTCTGTCTTCTTGAGGTACTCAGAGACTAGCAACAGTTATCAGAGTCAGTCTCTTTGTCTCTATCTGTCTCTGTCTCTGTATCTCTCTGTCTCTCATAACAGAGGGATTCTTTTACTTAGAAACAAATAAAGACAATAAAATACTTGATAAGAATGGCAAAGTGGCCCTGTCGGGTTAGAAGCAGACAGTTCAGTAATTTCACGAGGGAGTGGGCAGCAAGATCAGGGACTCTGAAAGGATGTGAGTGGCAGCAGCTAGAACCTTGCCTCTGGGCCTGGTAGCATCTTAGCCCTGAGGAATGTGGGGAGTACATCTGGTCGCCGTGTTCCCGAGCCCCTCTACAGCACTGTTCACTGGGCTGGTGCTGTTGTTTCCAGGCACTGTTCACTGGGCTGGTGCTGTTGTTTCCAGGCCACCGTCACCAAAATGGCCCTCCTCATCTGCAGCCTTTTTGTTCAAGAGCAGAGAATTATTGGTCTTTTTTACAACCTGAGACTCATTAATGTACTGAGTCTCCCTGAGCTAACCCCTTTGAACACACCCCTCTTATTCCCACACCAAGCACACCGGTACAACACTAAAATGGGAGGAAGGGCCTCTCTGCCACTGCACCGTGCGGAATGCATACTGTGGCTCTCAGCAGGGCTCGTTCTGCCCTTACTGAGCAGCTGGTGAGAGGAGAGCTTCCAGGAAGCACCCAGTAAGGAGAACTGCCCAGAGGCGTCGGGTAAGACCCAAGCCCTCCTCCGACTTTAGCTGGACTGGCATTTTGCTCTATAACCATGTTGTGCCGGACCACAGGAAACACACGTTTGTGGAATCTGATATTGATTGATTTCAAATCCAGCTCTTTGGCAGATATGCATGATCCATGAGTTTTTTTCTTACCTATAACAGTACACAGTTAAATGATAAAAGGCCCAATTTTGACAAATTCAGCACAGTTTTATGATGGGAGCTATTTGTTCTTAAACATGTATTTCAAGAAAGCAAAAGGAGCAAGAAGACAGAAAAGAAATACAAATAAAAGCAATAGTTTCTTTACCTTGCTTCATTTTGAATTATTAGAAGGGCAGACTGTGAGGGGACTTTTCAAACCCATTCAGGATTATGAACATTTTTGATGGATTGACTTGTTTTGGGAAAGTGCTGGCAATGAATTCTGGGAATGGTCAAGCTAGCAGAGATGTGGGGATGCTCTATGATTGGTGATACTCCTAACCCTGGCCCTCACAAAGCAGAAAAAGGAAGAGCAGCCCAGAGCAGTCCCTGCTGACGGACTGTCCCTCAGGAACATGCACAGCACAGAGAGGACAGCAGACTCCTTCACACTGCTTTCTGATAGAAAAACGAAGCTGACCCTCTGCTTGTGATGCCTGGAAAGGGAACGCCCCCAGAGCAAACTGCTTGTGCAAGCAGAAAACTATGGCCAAATAAAGCTGACACAATCCCCATATTTCATTTTAGTCAGTACCTTTCACTGTCCCCAAAGTTCTCACTGGGGCATTTAATTCCTGTTAATGTTGATTAGTTTAAGCTTTACACTTTTGTCTACTTTTTAGAGACAGGTTAAAACAGCAAATTGACCTTACCTAAAAAGCAAAGGACTGGGATTATCTGTAAACGGAAGTGGTGTGCTTTCACTGCTGTGAGTGTGCAGTCTTCATAGCAGCTCTGTGAATTAGATTAATACCCTCATTTCCAGATTGCCGCTGGGCACGAAAAGATGAAGTATCTTTCCCCGAAGCAAACATATAGTCAATAGCAGCTCCAGAATTCCAGCCTAGGCCGCGTCCCTGAACTGCCTCTCCCATGCCAATGCTCCCGTGACTTATGGCTCCTCAGCCATGTGTTTCCTTATGAAAACTAAAGATGAACTTTAGGGACAAGGTCTCACTAAGTTTACCAGACTGACCTTTGAGTTCACTCTGTAGCCTAGGCATACCTTAAACTTGCCATCCTCCTGCCTCAGTCCCAGAGTAGCTGGGATTACAAGCCGGTGCCACTAAGCCCTGCTCACTTTGAATATATTAATGAGAAATGGATAGGCCTGAAAGAAAAGGAGAGACAATCCAAGAGTCTGGCAGCAATATCCTTAGTCATGGTTGATCATGAGCTTGATGTGGTGGTACATGCCTTAATCCCAGCAACTCTGGAGGCTGAGGCAGAAGGATAGCAAGTTTGAGGCCAGTTTGGCTGCATGGTAAGATCATATCTCAAAAAGCAAATCAAGAAAACCCCAAATTGTTTATTGATTATTTGTTTTGATGTCAATTCAAATGAATGCTTCCCCACCATGTGCTGGAATACTAAGTCCTGGCACTAGGAGAAAGAAAATTTAACAATAGACCTCAGAGGACTCAGAGATGGTCCAAGAAGTGCTCTTGCTAGAAATGTCAGTCTTAGCTTTACCAGCTGATGGCTGGGGAACTTGGGCAGGTATCTTGATCCCTCTGTTAGTCCTCAAAAGAGCTCTGGAGAGGAAACAAGATAGTGTGTTGGAGAGGTGACAGCAATCTCTGTCATGGTGAGTTCATTCCAGAAGTCTGGGAAATTTTTTCAAAAATGCATTTAGCTTTAGTCACCAGTCTTAGTCGCCAGTACTGCCGCAGCTCTGCTGGGCCTGGTGATTAGGCAACTAGCAAGGCTTCAAGGGGATCAGCCCAGGGTTCACCATGCTAATTTGCTTGACCTTGGGCATTTTGCTTAGTATCTCTAAGCCTTGTTTACTTCAATGCAGATAATGAACTCTACCTCTCAAGGTTTTATGGTGGCTAAATTAGATAACATCTATAAAATGTGTTTTATTCTGATCAAAGCCTTGTTTCCTAGTTCCAAAGGTTAAACGAAGTTCTTTTTCTTTACTGTAATGAGTGCTAATACAGAGAACACAGAATTAGCAGATAAGGAGTAAAAAGGCAAACTTTGCTTTCATCTCCTCTTGCTTGTGAGCTGACAGGGTGGTTGGGAGAGCATTACCCAGAGACACAGTGGGTTTGAGCCACTCTGAACTTCATATGGGACTGGTACCTGCTGATAGGGCATTGCATAGTGCTGTCAAGGCCCCAGGAAGCAACAGAAGGCTCACAGTGCTGAAAGTAGTAACTTGAGATACATATCCTCTTAGGTGAAGCCTCCAGGAAGAGGATCTTCCCATGGAAGAGACTAGGAGTAGGGCATCACTTACCAGAGCAGCAAGCAGCTGATGAACAGACTCTAAACAAGGGAACCACCACATCCTCAGGTGTTCCCATCGCCCACTGTCTTTAAATTCAGAAAGAATACTTGCACCTAAAACATCCATACTAAGTTGCAGCAGAACATAAGACTTACTGGCTTCGAATATTTAGAAGACTAATAACTAGAGAGAAAAATGAACACTAACATAGCCTTTGTTGAGGCCACTGGAGCCATCTCAAAGAGGATATTTTTTCACAAAGACACAAAAATAAAACCACTTAACACTAAATGTAGGATATAATAGGAAGCCAGGGGCTTAATAAATAATAATGTTATTGTTTTAAAAATGATTAATATTTAATATTAATGCTTAATATTAAATACACTACAGCTGGGAGTGGTGGCTCATACCTTAAATTCTAGCACTGGGGAGGCAGAGGCAGGAGGGTCTGGACAAGTTGGAGTTCAGCCTAATCTACATAGGGAGTTCCAGGCCAACCAGAGCTACATAGCAAGGTCCTGTGAAAAGAAAGAAAAAGAACGAGGGAGGAGGAGAACTCTTAAGTGATGATGATGGCTGTTTTAATTGTCAGCTTGATACAATCTGACTAGCTCCAAAGTCTCAAAGAAGGATTGTCTAGATCATATTTCAGATGATTCCAAGCTATATAGTTCTTTTAAAATATTTATATCATATACAATTCTGCCAGTATAAAGAATGTTTAAAATTAGTTTCTATTTTTGAAAACTCTCCAAGTAAAACTTCAAACTGTAAAGAAGATTAGAGAGTAAAATGTAACTTCATTTCCTTATTCTAGTAGATTGAGACATAATAGACTCTCAATGTATTTATTTTAAAGATTTAATTTTTTAGTGATGTGTGTGTGTGTGTGTGTGTGTATGTGTGTGTGTATGTGTGCATGTGAGTGTAGGTGCTGCAGGAGGTCAAAAGAGGATATCAGGTCCCCTGGAGCTGGTGCTGGAGTAATAGATGGATCTGAGCCACCTTCTATGGGTGGTGGGAACTGATCTCAGGTCCCCTGCAATAGCAGTACATACTCTTAATCATCCATCTCTTCCACCCCAATATAATAATTTTAACAAATTTAAAATAGCATATTAGATTGTTTTGTGATTTGATCTTGTGACTTGACAATTTTATACTTCATTATTGTTTTAGTTTGGTTTCTGTTACTAAGGTAAAATATTGTGACAAAAACAACATTAAAGGACAAAGGGTTTATCAGCTCACAATTCCACATTATCATCCATCATTTTGGGGAAGTCAAACAGGAGCTTGAAGCAGTTAGTCACATCCACACTCGAGAGCAAAGATAGAGTTAAGGTATGAGTACTTGCCAGGGCTCAGCTCATTTTCTTTTATATGTTGTCCAGGACTAAAATTCAGAGAATGGTTTGCTCACTTTTAGGCTGGGCCTTCCCATATCAGTTAAGCCACCAGAACAGTTCCCTACAAGTATGCCCACAGGCCAACCTGATCTAGATAATCCTTCTTTGAGACTTTGGAGCTAGTCAGATTGTATCAAGCTGACAATTAAAACAGCCATCATCATCACTTAGAGTTCTCCTCCTCCCTCTTTCTTTTTCTTTCTTTCCACAGGACCTTGCTATGTAGCTCTGGTTGGCCTGGAACTCCCTATGTAGATTAGGCTGAACTCCAACTTGTCCAGACCCTCCTTCCTCTGCCTCCTCAGTGCTAGAATTTCAGGTATGAGCCACCACTCCCAGCTGTAGTGCTTACAGTTCTATATTGTCTCTGACATATCTACCTATCATTCTACTGTGTGAATGAGCCATACATCTTAAAACTTCTTTCTAAAGACTTATCTTATTATTGTTTTATGTGTTTGAATGTATGTACACGTACGTGCTTGGTGCCCTTGGAGATCAGAAGAAGGCACTGGAGTTACAGGAGATTGTAACTGTTCCACATTGGTACTGGGAACCAAACTGGGTCCTCAGTAAGAGCAGCCAGTGCTCTTAACCACTGAGCCATCTCTCCAGGCCACTGAGGCATTCCTTTTGAAAGCCTATGTTCTGTGTATAAACCCTTAGTTTTCTGTAATTATTTTTCTCTGTCAAAAGACAAAAGTTAAGATCTCACAATGTTGCCCAGACTGGCCTAGAATTCCTGAGACCAAGAAATCCTTCTGTCTCAGGCTTCTGAGTAGATGGAACTATCAGTACATGCTACCATACATGCCTGACCTCCTATAAAGGTCACATAACAACTCTCATAAGTAATATTTTAATGAAAATTCTTATTTATGCATTTATATATACCACTGTGATATATACTCATCTCTAGGGTAAATTTCTTTAATGGAATATCTCAGTTGTTTTTGTCTAATTACCTCCCAAAATACACCAGTTTACATGCTTACCAACTTATGTAAGTGCCAGTTTCAGCTATTCTCAAATGTTTAGTGGTAGAATGGTGTGTGTGTGTGTGTGTGTGTGTGTGTGTGTGTGTGTGTGTGCATCCCTGCCTGTGAGCCCATGCATACACATACACATACACATACACATAGAGCACACAGATTTTACTGGTCTAGCTAGCCAGCTTGCTCCAGGGTCCCTGTCTTTGCTTCTAGAGCACTGGGATTACAGCAGCTGCCACACTTGGCGAGGTTTCTGTGTGGGTGCTGGAGATCCAAACTCCAATCCTCATACTTGAGTGGCAAGCACTTATTCACTGAGCTATATCTCTCCAGCCCTTATCAAATGTTTTGATCTTTATTAATCTAATAGATGAAAATACGTTCACATTTTAATTTACATTGCTTTACTTAGGAAAGAGGCTAAACCCGCCTATCACCTGTATACCTTTCTTTTTTCCTTATTTTTGGAGACAAATACTCACTCTGTAGTTCAGCCGGACCTGGAACTCACCATGTAACCCAAGCCAGCCTTGAACTCATCACAATCCTGCCTCAGGTTTTCAAGCGTTCGAATCACAGGTGTGCTCCAGCATACCATCTCAGTGTATACTCATACACTTTTTTTGTCCTGTTCTCACCTGAGTGAGTAAAGAGCTAGGTTGTTCATCTTTCTGTATTAGTATGTCAGAGCTCCTTGAATGTGAAGGACACTAAAGCTTGGGTTAATTTTGTGACAGCTTTTTAAAAATTTTGATTTTTACTATTATATTTTCCAAGATATTTAATTCATAATCAAATTTATAAATCTCTTCTAAAAGTTCTTTATATTTGAACATTTTATTGAAAAAATTGAGGCTTAGTTTCTAATAGTTATGTGTATGTTGCTTTTAAATCTTTTCTTCTGAAATGATTTATTTGAGACAAGTGGTCTTGCTATATCCTCCAGCTGTTCTCAAAGTCCTACTGCCTCTGCCTCGTGTATGCAAGTATGTTTCACCGGACCTGGCTGAAATTTAATTTTGACTAAGAGATAAAATAAGAATGTCTCCTTGTTTCCTATCCCATAGTCTAGCTAAGTTTTCCAGCCTTGTTTGCTGAATAATCCCTCTTTCCTCGATAGTTTGAAATGCTTGCTAATTCTCCCCCATAGATAGGGATTGCTTTGTGAATACTGTGTTGCTCATTGCTTTCAGCCAGGACAAATCATTTTAAATTTCTGTAACTTTGGAATATGTTTTAATATCTAAGAGGCTTGCCTTATTCTTTTAACACTTTTTCTGAGGCGTTTCAGAGTACTTAATTTTCCGTTCACCTGTGACTTAGCATGGGTTCTGTTTCTCACCATTCATTTCTGAACAATGTCTTAACAACATGTGGGAACAGGAAGTGCCCCCCACTTGGGTGAAGTCGGAACAGTATTGGGACTGTGTGAAAGGTCTCTTCCTCCTCGGAAGCCACCTCATTCATTCTTTCATTCACTAAATAGTTTTGAGCACCTGTGAGATGCATCTTCAGGTTCAGAACTCTGAAGACCACGGAAATTGGTAGGAGAGCACCGCAGCCTGAGCTAGGCTTGAGTCTGTTCGTACTTCTCTTCAGCCACTTCCAGGGGAAGGATTGCTGGTTTTGGAGGAGGGTGAGATGCTGGAGATCAGACCCAGGGCCTTGTGCATGCACGCTCTACCACTGAGTGACATATAACACCCCAGACCCCTGCACGTCTGTCCTTGGTGGCAAACTCAGGTTCTGTTAGATCTATGTGTATATTCCTTCTATTAGAAACTTTAATTGGTAAAAAGCCATTCCAAAGAATTATCTAATTTCACTAAACAGTTCCTACAGCTACAGAAATGGCACAGGTAGATTCAAGTCCTCTTCTCTCCTTTTTTTTTTCCTCCCATTATCTAACAGAAGGAAAAGTCCTGTTTTTTAAAGACACACATGATTGCCTTAAGAGGAAAGCATGCACGCTGTTGTCATGTCTCTAATCTAATCTAGACCTCATGTTAAACGTTTTGTGGGTCACTTTGTGAACTGTCCTGGGGGAAATGTAAAAAGAAAGCATGTCTTAGTCACTCACTTTCCAGAAGGTCATAGAAGTCCATATTTACAAGAAACTTTGAAATGCTGCAAACACATGCAGCCTTCTAGCAAAATCCTGTCGTTGCCTCATTGATGACTCTGCTGAAACTGGATTAGCACAGTTTGAGAAACTGCCCTTGCTTAGAAACCTCCTGCTGCAACTAAAACCTTCAGAAGCCAATGCTGGGAGCAGACAGGTGGGCAGTCCAGTCACTCACCTGAATCCCATGCACTGGTCACAAGCTGTCACTGAGCTAATCGGGCAGAGACATTGCTTTTGTGGCTGCTGAATGAACAGTTAGTTAGCCTGAGGCCGCTTCTCCCAGCAGGTGGGGATTTCTCTTTCCTAGCAGAGCCTAGCACCTCAATCTTAATCCCATCCTTGAGATAAGGTTGGTGCACAAAAGCCTTTTCAACTTCTGTTTCTCTTTAGCCCTAAAGGTTTTTTTTACTTGGGCTAATTGATATGGTTCATACACACACACACACACACACACACACACACACACACGCACGCACGCACGCACCTCACACTACTCATACCACATAGCACACACCACATACTACACAAACATACTGTACACTCACACCACATACCACTACCACAGACTACTATGCACACACACACACACCATACTCATACCATATACCACATACTACACACACATATACATACAACATACTACACACTCACATATACACACCACACACACACACACACATACACATGTTATATATTAAATATCAAAGCAGTTTTGGCCAAGTAGCACACACAGAAAGCACCTTTTGTTGTTTTGTCTCCCCCCCAGTGTATTATGTTGAGTTATGTGGTTTGGCCTGTTACCAGTTTTGCCCTCAAATTGTGTCATTTTTCCCTTCTGGGGATGGTGAAATCAATTGAGTTTTAAAGGATAGCAAAGGAAATGTTTGTTCTTGGTCAGAACAGAAGTGAGAACTATCCTAGCAACTTAACTTCTCAACTCCTGGGGGTCACAAGATTATAGATACAGACTGAAAGAAACAAAGGTGCAATGGTTCTCCTATCAACTGTAAGGGATCTAGAATCACCATGGAAACAGACTTCTGGGCATGTCTGTCAGGAAATTTCTAGACTGGGTTAACTGAGGTGGGAAGACCCACCCTAAGGCACCATTCCGCTGTGTGAGGAGAAAAGAAGCTGAACAGTGGCATTTATCTCTCTCTGCTCCTGACTGTGGATGCAGTGTGACCAGCTGCCTCGCCCCACTGCCACCATGCCTTCCCTGGTGATGGACGATACTCTCAAGTTACGAGCCACCGTAGATCCTTCTTTCTTTAAGCTGCTTTTGTCAGAATACTTTATCACACATACAAGAGAAGTATAGAGGGCGGAAGAGGCTGATAAAGGGAGGAACATTCTTATCACTGCTGGGAATAGGTGGAGATTCAGGTCCTGCCTTTTTTCGTATCTTTGGTGCTTCCCAGTGGCTGCCATGACAACCATCAGTTATCATAGCACTGGAGGGTGCATCATTTAACACACAGATGGGCTTCTAATGATGTCAGAGGTCATCTGACAGCCATCTTAGATCCAGTTAGTTTTGAACAGCCCCCCTGAAGAGGGACTTTTGACCTGTAGACACCTACTCACAAGATTAAGGTGGGGTAGAAATTCAACTGGATCATCTAGGTAGGACTCGGTGTAACAAGGTCAGTGTAAGAGCTCCTGGCCCCTGGTTTAACCAGCAAACCTACTGGCTCACATCTCAACTTCTCCTTTCCCAAAATACCCAAGCCATAGAGGGTACCATTTCCCTCCATCCCTGTCCGGCCTGCTTGTCATGGCCCACCTTGTGGAGTCATGTTCAGAATCCTCCTATTTGCTCTGTCACTGGGTCTTCTCAGACTAGCAATCCAAAGAAATGCAGCCCGAAATCAGGGCAGCTGCAATTGCCAAACTAGGTGACCAGCTTTCCACATGAATATTATTTCCATTTTTTAAAATTATGTAAAACTAAGATAAAAGAATCCATTGCTTCATTTTCCAAGTGAGAAAATTCAAACAAAGATTGTATTCCTTTTTTTTACTAGAATGTATATTTATATGGATCTATACATGATTATAATTTAACTGTGAGGAATAATATATAACTGTTCAGTGTAAACACAGTGGGGAAGCTTCTCAAACAAAATGGAAACTTCTCAAATGGGGTGACAAACATCTGTGATCCCAGCACGCAGGAGGCCGAAGCAAGAGGTTACAAGTTTAAGCCAATTTAGGTTACATTGCAGGCAAGTTCCAGGCCATCCTGGGCTATACAGAAAGACTATGTCTCAAAAACAAAACAAAACAAAAACAGTGCATGCTGGGTCAGGAAGCTGAGGCAGGAGGATCATGAATTCCAGGCCACCCTGTACTACACAGTTGTGAAAAACATGGACTGGAGATAGAGCTCAGAGTGGGGCCCTTTCGTAGCATGCACAGGACCCTGGGTTCTGTTTCCAGCACAGGGTACAGGGCACAGGGCACAGGACTCTTATCTTAGACGCATCTGCTGATGTCTAAAATGCTAAGTGAAACCTTATCATTGAAGTGGAGCTCAAAGAAACACTCAAGTCAAAACTCTGAGTCTAAAGTCATGGAACAAAAAGTAGGTGGGTTATAATGGGTTTGTGTTTTTCCAGAAACCCAAGGTCCTGCTGAACCAGGCATGCACTTAGACACACAGTTAGGACCCAGCCAGGCTGGATGCCTGAGCAAAGAGCTCTGGACAAAATTTGGGAGGGAAAGAGAAGAAAGAGTACCAGCAAGAACTGGGCGCAGCTTAGAAAGATAAAGATTGCCTGAAAGCCTGGGGCAACTATGGAGTTCTAAACCTTTACCAAGTTTAAGGTTCACCTGTCAGAAAGGAAAGGAAACTGACATTCTTGAGCCTCTGCTATGCTTAGTCTGATAGGGCTGTCATCAAGTTGAATTTAAAGGAAATAAAATTTTGTAATTTTAAAAATTAATTTAAAAAATCAGTAATATATTGGAATCTGTAGTCACATTTAAGTGTTCAGTAGCTATGTGTGACTTGTGAACACCATATTGGACAGTGTCCATAACAGAACATTCAGTCATCATAGAAGGTTCTACTGGACGGCACTGGATTAGGGTGTACCAGCATTGTGCTTGTGCATTGTACTGTACATGCAATATCTCACTGATTCTCCAAAATAATTCCCCCAAAGAATTCCATTCTCATTTTTTTCTTCTTGGAAAAGTTTAGCAGCTCTCCTCTCACACCGAGGCCCCTAGAGTACTAGTTGGATGGTTCATGTCCATGGATGGACAAATAAGCTTGTTAGTGTAGACCCAGGACTGCAGAATGAAACCCTACAGGCAACAATAGCAAGATTTCATTCCAGGAGCCTTACATCTTCAAATCAAACATTTGTAGACCCTTCATTCTTCTTGCTATAACTTAATGATATATCTAACTTCTAAAATTGCTCATGAAAGAGAAAGCCTACTTCTACTTTAAAAGAATAAAATAAGTAAGTAGCTTTCTGGGTCTGGAGATGGGAATGGAGACTGAAAATGGACACAGGCTTCTTTTGAAGTGGTAAAAATGTTCTAATATTAGACTGCGTAAAAACTATGTTTTGTAAGTTTATTAAAAAATCATTAGATTGTATACTGAAAATGTATGGATTTGGGGCTGGCAAGATGCCTCAGCACCTGCTTCAAGCCCAACAACTTGAGTCTGAGTCCAGAACCCAAGTGGAAAGAGAGAATCGGCTCCACAAAGTTGTCATCTGACTTCCACCCATGCAGTGCGATATGTGAACACCCCCACCCCCTGCATGTCACACATGCAGTGATAGTAAATAAATAATCTTTTTAAATGGTTTAAAAATGGGGGCTGGAGGGATGGTTTAGAGGTTAAGAGCACTAATTGTTCTTGCAGAGGACTTGGGTTCAGTTCTCAGAACCCACATGGCAGATAATAATGATCTGGCCCATAACTCCAGTTCTAGGGGATCCAACACCTATGCCTCCATGGGCATTGCACAGCACTGATGCACTTACATACTGGCAAAACACTCAAATACATGACATTTTTAAAAATGGCTTTAAAGTGTGTGAAGTTTATAGTATGCAAATTGTACCTCAATAAAGCTGTTTTTAATTTTGTGTATGTGTACATATGTGTGTGGGAATACATACATGTGTGGAGACCAGAGGCTGACACTAGGACTCTTCTTCGATTGTGCTACATACTACTGACTGGCCAGTCAGCTCCAGGGATCTATCCTCCTGTCCCTCCCTCACCTTCTAGGTGGGTTGTGGATTCTGAACTCAGATACTCATGCTTTTATGGCAAGCATTGTACTGACTGCGCCATCTCCCTGTCTCCTAAAGTATTCAAACAAATGAGGGAGGAGGAAGAAGAGAAGAAATCATAATATATACTAGAATTCTGGAACACGCAAAAATTGACTGCTGAAAAAGTTGCCAAATCTTTCATGAAAGGAGTCAATGATTAACTGCTTGCATTTCCTGAAATTTTTCTGTGTTGATAAAAAATAAAGTATTGCACCTCAAATCAACACCAGGAAACTGAGAAAGGTGCATTATTATCCCTATTGCAAAGGAAGGAAATTGTGCCAGAGCCACAGCCAGAAGGAACTAGGACAATGTGAAGAAAAACTCTGCTCACTTGTGTGTGCTGCATACCCTGTCTGTGAGGGAAACGTCCTTCCTCTGCTTGACTAGAGGCCATTTTCCTTCTCCCAGGAGGCAAGAAGAAGCTGATTGTCCAGTGTTCTACCAGCTTTGTGTAGCTTGTACTCAAGAGGACTGGTGAAAAGTGTGAGGCCAGGATGTTTTTCCCAGGATTGGACACAGAGTCTGGGCCTTGTGTGAACAGAAAGACTTATGTTTCTTTCCACTGGTGCTCAAGAGGGTGCATACTTTTTCATTTATTTTATTATTATTATTATTATTTGAGATAGGGTCTTGTTTGTTATCTAGGCTGTAATCCCAAATTGGTGGGATTACAGATGTATACCACAGTGGAAAGAGATGGTTGAGATGCTTAACAACTCTGAGGGGTCTGGCCACTGCCATGCCTCTTGTACGTAATTAACAGCCAAGTCCTAGATCACTTGATAAATTTCGTAGTTCACTCCTCACTCATATTAAATGATTTTCTGGAATTTTTCCTCACTGTGTAGACCAGACTGACCTGGAACTTGCTATGTAATTCAGACTGGCCTTGAACTGAAAGTCTTTCTACCTTGGCCTCTTCTTGAGTGGTGGGATTACAAGGGTGTGCCATGATAAACCACTGAATTTCTATAAAATTATAAACTGATAGCGCTGTAATTTCTAGTTTGGGCAGGGGCTAATCATAGTCACATCTCTATCCCGTTAACATCTAGCATTTCCTTCTTGCCATGTCTGTGTTCTTAATTATTAAACATTTAGCCAGACCTCTGGGTAACGCCCTTTCTGTCACTCCAGCCTGACCAACCCTTCTGGAGCACTCTGCCTGTCCTGAGCCTGTTTCCTAGTCAGTTTAGACATCTCCTCCTGGCCCCCATATGGCTGGCTTGCCCTTTGCTCTCCGCCTCCGTAAATAACCCAGATCCTCCCCCTCCCTCTCTCTCCCTCCTTCTTTGTCTCCCTCCCTCTTTCTCTCTCTCCTTCCCTTGCTTCCTGTTAGGACATGTGTGTACTCTCTTTCAACCAGTTAACATGAAATTTAAAAATAAATAAAATCAAGAAACCAAGTCAGCACCCAGCCAGCAGAGCATGTCCATCAGCCAAATCTGTTCTCTTAGAGTTGGACTTCTGTCTCTTGACTTTGAGAGACAGCCACGATGGTTTTCATACTCAGAGAAATGTGTTGCTGGACAAAATCCAGAATGAATGTGGTAATGAAGCAGCAGTTATGAACGTGGATATTACAGTGCTTGCTCTCCTACCAGTGTCCTTACAATCGGGGAAGTAAACAGAAGCTTCCATGTATTTGGCGATAGTAGAGCTTATTAACTTAGTCTGGAATGTTTATGATCTTGTTCACATTTCAAAATAAAGCTCATTTTCAGGAGCCCTTGAGTCACTTTTTTGTGTGCCTAGAGATGGCTGAATAACAGGATTTAAGAGTTGTTAAAGTAACTTCAGTATAGAAGCCATCTTTTGGTGGCTAGAGTGGACTGTGCTTTCACTCCTGCTCCAGTGAGCAGCTTGCTCACTCACTTGTGAAGAGCAGGCGCTAGCCTTCCCCACTACATGTGCCCAAGTGCTGCGAGTGCCTCCTTCTTGGGTACGCTTTCTAGTCACTTTGTGATCCATATGTCCTCAGAGAAGCCTGTCCAACACCTTAGAGTGGACCACACCACAGCTCACCCTCCGGCAAAGCATTACCTAGGACTGACTCCAAACTGCTTTCATTTATTGCTGTTTTAGAAGCATCCTCCCCACCTCTTTGTCTGAATTTTATGCAGGTCTATCTACATTTGGAAAGGTGTGCTCTGAGAGACTGTGTTGTAAAGGAATGCAAGGTGGCTCCCTGTAGACAGTGAAGGTGTCTCTGTGAAGGTCACCCTGCATTTATCTCTTTTGTGGGTTCAGATTTTCCCCATATATTTGCATAGAGGAATTTAATTATAATTTGGTTAACAAATGCACTTCCTTTCTGAAGGGCACTTTCAAAAATACCATGTAAGTGTATAGATTTGAACACACTGCACAATAAATATAATAAAAAATGACTACACTTCAAATGAGCCCTTTTACATGTATAAGTGAGTTGAAAAATGATTATATCTTAACTATTTCTTAAAAACCAGTATAGATATGTGCCAGCATTAGTAAATGGAGATGGGAAGGATAATTTATTGCATTCTTACTATGCAGCAGGTCTTGGAGGATTTTAATATTAAGTGCAACTAAGTGTGGGGCTGAGTCTGCTGAGTCTAATACTAAAGAGTGTCAGTCACCTGGTGCAGGGCTCCTATGCTAGGAAGCACTCCGGGGATGAGCTGACTGCTGTATCCTACTGATTTTACACTATGAAGTGGACAATATGTCCTTCTCTTCCAGAGGAGGAAACTGTCTTAGAGTGATTTGGTGACTGGGAAGTACATTAGAAAGGCAGCAGGTAGACAGGGCTTCCCTGATGATCTGAAAGAACCTCTAATCAGGAGTTACCGTTCTAGAATGCCAAGGAAATCCATGGCGGGATTTTCCTGTGATGAGAAAAACCGTCTAAACTAGAACGATGCCTTCTGTTGAAAAACAAAGCTGCTCCCTCAGGCCTCTGTGAAATCACAGTTACTAATTTCGCAGACTAGTTTCAGTAGTCTGTCATTTGCTATTTCTTTCTTTTTTTTTTTTTAACTTTTTTTGCGGGAGGCCATATGCCACCGACGTGTGTACCTGTGGATCAGAGGGACAACTTGTGGGAGTCTGTACTCTCTTTCTGCCATGTAAGTTCTGAGGACTGAGCTCTATCTCGTTGTCAGGCTTGGCAGGAAGTACCCTTATCCATGAGCCATCTCACTCCTCCTCCAATTTACCATTTCTTAAAGTTCTCTTTCTCCCTTCCTCTCCCTCTGCCTGACACCCACCTCTTCCCATGATGCTAGGAATGGAACCCAGAACTGTCCGTGTTAGGCAGGGGCTCTCCCTGTCTGCATCTCTAGTGTATTTTTTTTCTTGCGGCAGGGTCTCACTAAGTTGTTCAAGCTGGCCTTGAATTCACTCAGTAGCCCTGGCCAGGCCCCCAGGCTTCTAAGTAGATGGGATTGTAGGCCTGTGCCACTAAGATTGGACCCTTTCCTTCCTTCCTTCCTTCCTTCCTTCCTTCCTTCCTTCCTTCCTTCCTTCCTTCCTTCCTTCCTTCCTTTTTTTCCTTCCATTGTTTTGTTTTTGTATGTGTGCAGTAAATAGCAAATTCTCCATTATGTGCTTTTCAAAATACTTAAATATGTTTTATGAAGCATACAAAATATGCCAGTCTCCCAGTACCTCTGTTGTGTAAATGTCATCATCTATGCAAATATCGACTTCTACTGCCAGCTTAAGGAAACTGTAGGATGATGGTCCTTTAGCAGCCCAAATGCAAACCTTCTGCATTGGTTTTTCGCTTCTGGGTTAGAGGGAGGTAGGTACCTTTCTAACTAGCTGCTCTAGTTTTCATGTCTCCTCATGACATGAGCACTGAGTGGTGCTGGGCATCCCCAGTCATTTGGTGACATCAATGGGATGGTAGTGCTGATCAGATAGCCCTCTACACATGGACTTGAGTTGTGTTTTCATTCTCAAATGAATATCTGTTTTCATTCTCAAGTTGTTTCCTGCTCACTGTCCACACTGACTGCACATAGGGGCTGTTGAAGGCCAGTGGCTGAAGTCTTGATAGTGAATGAATACAGTAGTGTTGACTTTGACACTGGAGAATTATTTTACTAATGTCAAAAGCTGCTTGGCCTTGTTGAAATCTTAGATAAACTGATGATCTGTTACCCAGACACAGTTTGGATTACTCCTTGTATTAGCCTCTCTCCTTTTCCTCTTAGATACATAGTATATACAAGAGAGAATGGGAGACAGCTTCAGTTCCACAAATGAATTATCAGGTTAACATAAAGATAGCACAAAACAAGAACTGAGCACATCGTTCTCATCACAGTTTACTTCCAAGTCCTTAAGGTAGTCAAAATATTTTCCTTCACAATGTCGCTACCTTCCGAATAACTCAAATGCCTAACTGTATTCTGCCATCTAAATTTATATGTGGTAAGGCAGAGTGTGTGCACCCAGTTCTATGCAGATGGAAGGCACTCACCCCAGGATACTGTTATGATAGTAGCACTTTAAGAAGCTCTGCTGTACCTCACTTAAGCTGTTCTGTGTTCTTTCCCCAGGGTTCAGCGGATTCCTATACAAGCAGGCCATCTGACTCCGATGTCTCTTTGGAAGAGGACCGGGAAGCAATTCGGCAGGAGAGAGAACAGCAAGCAGCTATCCAGCTTGAGAGAGCAAAGGTCTTCCCCTTCTTTCATTAAAAACTGGCATGTTGCTCAGCAGCTATGAGCTGCCCTCCCCCTGCCTCATGTCTCTCTAGAATACTCATTTTCTGATCACCTTGATAAGACTTCAGGTTTCAGATTGCAAGGTTCTCTGGCCCATATGCCCCTAAAAGAGGTTAGTGATATCTGCAGAGATCCATTTCTTGAGAACCTGCAACTTTTTCTGTTTGATCTGATAATTACTGGTCATTTTCCAACACAGCAGTGTGGGAATTCAAGTTTGCCACACCCAATAGTGGCAGATAGCTTTCTAAGTTGCCAGCCTGAGTCTCCTTCCTTGTCCACTGCATATAGCCTTTGTTACACACCACATAGGTGCCATTGCTCTGCAGGTCATTTTTTTGCTTCCTCTACTCTTCTGTGCAGATGACAAGAACTCACTCTAGGATATTGCTGTTAGTGTGGCAGTTTAAGAGGCAGTTTCTAGGTTTCAGTTTCCCACATTAAGTTAATATGAAGTTCGGAACATTGTCTTTATATCATGTTTGTTTGAGAAGAGGTTTTACTACATGGCCTATACTAGTTGTGAACTTGGGAGCTTAAGTGATGGTCCAGTCTCAGGCTCCAGAATAGAGGAACTACATCTTTGCATCCGACTTGGCTAAGTTCAGAACTTTGAACAACTCAAACAAGTGCGGCAAATATGAGTGACAGAAATTATTTCGAAAGTAGGCTTGAGTTTCCCCTCTCCCTGTGGACCCACGGGATACAGCAAAGAGCCAATTGAATTACATGGTTGAATTTTAGGACCAGAACAGTCACTAGAGTTCTACCATCCTACCTATCTCTCTCTAATGTTGTTAAACACAGACCCTTTTGTCAAGTGCTATGTACAATAGCAACATATAAGACAGGAGTTATGGCCAGCCTGTCCTCTTGCTTCCATGGCAGATTCCTATAGCATGTTAATCCAGCCTTTCTGAATTTTAGACTCAAGCCCAAATAACTTTTCCTTTCTTTCCTATTTTGTAACAATGTCTCTTAGACAGGCAAGAGAAAAGTGATGTGGGTCAACGAGTTGTCTTTGCTTCTGCACACACTGTGTGTTCTCTCTGATAGGAGGGTACCAGGTGTTGTCTGCCAGAGCACAACGATGACATTCTAATTTGTGCCCGTCCATATGCCCTGTGCAGTAGATAAACCGATAGTCTGCTGTCTGTCTCACATGTGGCTGATTCTTATTTTAAGAAATTCTTTCACCATCTGTTTTGTGGCTGTGTGGTCACTCAGTGGTAGCAGCACCACAGCCTAGCCTGGTGGCTGGCTTAGCCCCTGCAGGCTGCACCTGCTCAGGAATACTTTGCCAGAAGGAGTTCGTGTACGTGTTTCAGAACCCACTATTACAGCTAGAAAGAAGATGACACATAAAGAGCCCTGCTCTTCAAGTTTAACCCACACTGGCCCCCTTTACCCACTGGAGGTACAAGGTCTTCTATTACATAAGATCTCAGGTTTCCAGATCTAAGACTCCTTCAAAAATACTTATTTTTAATATCTCTCTCAACTGTTTTTTTTTATAACATTTCTTAGCATGTTTTTCTAGGGTATGTATGTGTATTGTTCATTATGTGTGTGTGCACATGGGTATATATGTGCACGTGCATGATTCTGGAGAGCAGAGGTTGATGGTGAGTGTTTCTCTCATCTCTCTCCATCTTATTTACTGAGACAGGGTCTCTTACTGAACCTGGAGCTCACCAATTTGGGTAGACTGGCTGATCAGCTAGCCCCAGGAATCCTCTTGTCTCTGTCTTCCCAGTGCTGAGATTAAAGGTGCACACTGCCACACCCAGCTCTTAACGCTGGTGCTGGGGATCTGAACTCAGTTCCTCATGCCTGTGCCACAAGCCCTTTATTAGCCAGGCTGTCTCCACAGTGTCCCCAGGTGCATCTCCTGTACCCCACAGCTGGAAGGTATCTGTTAGCATTTAAAGTAAATTGCTTTTAAGACTGGGTTCAAAGGAGCCTGTACTCCCCTCTGTCCATCCCTCCCCAATGCTGTAGATGATAATTCTCTTGGGGGGATGTTGGAAAGTACCACAAGAAAGGAAAGAATGGCTAGGCTGAAGGACTGAGTCATTTCCAGTCATCTCTGCAGGTTTCTGGGTTTGGCCTGGCATTGTAGAACTGAGCGGAGATCCCACTTTGGAAAGTGATTTCCTCATTGCCTGAAGCTATCACTCATTTTATGATGTTTCAATATGAGAAACGCTCTTTTCTCCTCCCTCCCTCCTCGTTCTGCCCTTCGATCTCTAGTCCAAACCTGTAGCGTTTGCTGTGAAGACGAACGTGAGCTACTGCGGGGCCCTGGATGAGGATGTGCCTGTCCCGAGCACGGCCATCTCCTTCGATGCCAAGGACTTTCTTCACATTAAAGAGGTAAATGTAGGACACAATGTATCCCTTCCCCTGCCAAAAAGCCACAGTTGGGTCTCAGCTTGAGCCAAATCCACAAGAGAGGAGACTGTGAATGTGGAGCCTCAGGTAAGGCCTCTGGGCCTTTCCTCTCACTGTGATTTCGAACCTGAGACAGATCATCGTCTGTATTACCACACACTTTCAACACTGGAACGTGCTCAGCATTTGAAGTATAGATGGCTTTTGAACGCCCCTTCAACTTCCTCCCTCCCATACGAGAAACCGAACTCAAGGCCTAGTGCATGAGGTACACCATCAGCCCATCTGTGGCTACAGAGCCTGGATCTATGGACCTAACTTAGGGAGACAAGTTTGGAGGCATAACACTACCCGGGAGGGACAATTTACAAGGAATTTTGGCCTTATAAACAGTGACTATACATCTCTGAACTGCGGTCTTGAGACTGTTAATGCTAAGAAGGGAAGAGATCTCTAGTAAGCAGAGAACTTAAGAGTATCTGAGGCCTCACATCTAGGAAGGAAGAGTAATAACACTTAAAACTTACATTTGTTCAGCCTAGGTACTGTGAAATTCTACTTTATATTAGACATCGTGCTGGGCATTGGGGGACCAGGTACAAGAATGACTAGCCCTCGGGACAGGGAGCTCGGATCTGGTGAGAGAAGTGGGCAAGTATACATAGTGCTCGCATGAAATGACAAGTTCCCTAGAAACTGGACTGCTGTGGAAGTCGAAAGAAAAAGAAGGAGACATGAGCAAGTGGGAAGAGTCAGAGTTGGGCACAGGATGGCATCAGGGCAGTGCAGTCAGGAGCAGCATGACTGGAGGGCACGGAATAAAGAAGAGACCAGTCAGTGCTGCAAGACACAAATTTTTTTCTCTTTGCTAGACTGGGGATTGGATTTGGTGCCTTATGCTAGGCAAAACCCGTATCACGGAACTATTATTCCCAGCCCTAAGGGCCAGATTTTAAAAGGACCTCTAGGACCGCAGCAAGACTTGTTTTCTCACCAGGCAGTGGGCTGGAAAGGAATGTGAAGCACAGGAGAGCTGCAGCTAGCCTTGTATGCTGCAGTGAGAACTAGATGGGCAAGGGCATTGCACAGGCCTGCAGGGGCACAGCAGGGGCTGGGCGGGAGCATGAGAGCAGCGGCTTGGGGGAGGGAAAGGAGAAGAAGGGCAGCGTCTGGAGATTTCACCCCGCTGGGGACAGTGGGGAAAGCGAGGGACAGAGAGAAATGAATACCAGCGCTAGTTTTTGAAACGTTCTTGGAATTATAGAAGATAGCATCAGCCTCTGACATCACCATTTAAAAGAGAGAAGGTAGAGAGGGGAACAGATGCATTTCAGGGTGTGGCCATGGCCCTGATTTACCTTTGGTTCACATTGTGTCTGGGGGCTGTGAATCTCCCAACACCTGGATGGTTGATTATTGTCTCATCATTTCAGTCAAAAATTGGGACTAGAGAGATGGCTCAGTGATTAAGAGCACTGGCTGCTTTTGCAGAGAACCTGGGTTCAATTCCCAGGACCTACATGGTGGCTAACAATCATCTGTAACTCCAGTTCCAAGGAAATTTGGCACCCTCTTCTGACCTCCATGGTCATTGCATGACATAGGCGCACTTACACACATGCAGGCAACATACTCATACACATCGACAGACCGTGTGAATAGCAGAGGAGCCCTAAGCCTCATTGAGGATGCCTTAAAGTCATGTCATAAATCCACTGAAATGACCATCTGGTCCTAAATTGGTAGCCTGGCCTTACCCGAGGCCTTATCAACTAGTTACTCCCTGACCTAAGGATGACTTTATGGAGCCAACCAATCTCTTTTAGAGCCTTGAGATACCAGCCTACTCACCCTGGGAAAGAGATCTTAAAGAGGTTTTCAGCCATCCAAGGATACCAAATCTTGACATCAAACACATTCCAGCTGGGCCCAAAAGAATAAAACACTTTCACCTTTCCTCACTAGAGCACAGAGACTTCTCAGAAAAGTCTCTCTGTCCTTGCTGTATACTAGTAGGGTGTACATTCCTTGACTGTTGTGGGACTGGCTCTGCTTCTTATTTCTTAACTCTAAATTCCATTCCTTTTTTCTCTCCTAAAATCTAACACACATAAAAAAATAAATAAAGTATTTTAAAATATATTCACACACATAAAATAAAAAATAATAGTTTAAAAATAAATCACTAAGCCATGCTTATAAATCACAAAAAAATCACTGTTTTAATGGAAAAGCAACATTTCAGAAAGTAAGATAAATTGTTCCCACTACATGCATGCTTACACTGACATTCCAACCTTGCTGAATTTTATTGCTTTCTTGCATTGTATCAGTATCCTCCTTTTTATTAATAATTATTTTAACTGAACATACTTATATGATCATTTTATATATGTAATATGTCACAATGAAATCAGAATAGTTAACATTTCTAGCTCTTTACTCTTAAAAAAGAAGTTTTAGGAGGAACAGTGTGAGATTTTAATACATGTATGCAGTACATATCGGTCAAGCCAGGGTAATTCACCCTTCCCTTCCCTTCAGCTTTTTGTTGTTGTTGTTACCAAGCTGGTAACTATATGGAGATTAGAGCTGCTTCTTTTCAGATCATGTGGATCATAGAGAAACCGTCTTAGACAGGGAGCACGCTAATCACTTTAGGGATTCCAAACGGAAAAGACTGGAGCAGTGCTAAAGGTGGAGTTTCCAGAAAGCTGGCACAACCCCCGGGACATAAGCAACACAGATGGACATTTCTATAATCAGGCTGCAGCCTAGAACAATAGTTCTAGGAAATAGAACTATTTAGTTAAATAGTTAAACCATTTGGGAAGTTGCATCAACCATTTTAGGAAGCCCTCTAAGGTCACTGGGATACTGTTTAGCAAATTAGTATCCCATTGGACTGAATTAATTTCAGGAAATAACTTAAGCCTTAGGAAACTATGACTCATGGTCTGTGTTGTTCCTACCACAGTAAACTTTAAACAACAGACCTGTGCATCAAAGAATCCAAAAGGGTCCATTTGCCTTTTCTTAATTACAAAATAAACAGTGCTGTTATTTCAGGCATGTTATCCTGAAATTAAAGACAGGAAAACAGAACTAAGGCCTAGATTACTCAAGATTTTATGTCACATCAGTTCAGTCTCATGCTTCATGCAGTCTGGTTTGTGTAGGAGCTCTGTGCATAAAAGGCCAAATCCTGCTATATCATTTTCTTTTGAGTATGAGACGGTTAATCAGAATTACTCAAAATTACTCAGAATGGCCTGCTGTGATGATTCAATGAAATCTTCCATTCTTTCTTCTGAAGATGTCAGTATTATAAATATGCCTTCCTCTGAGCTAAGCAAACCATCCTTGATTTGATACATTTTAAAATATATACATATAGGTGCTCAAAGGAAAAAGGGTTGCCCAACACCAATAAAGAACATCAAAGACATTTTAAAAATAATTCCTGTTGATTTAAACAATAGAATTACTGTCTCTTTTCTACAAGTGAACAAGTAGAAACTGTCCTTTGAGATGGGTGGCTTGGACTAAATTTCTGTTTGTTCTAGGAATCAGCAAGTCAATAATTACAAATACAGTTTTGTTGACATCTCAAGTAAGACTATGTTGACAGACTGATACTCCTTACTGACTGGAACGTTTGTGTGGATGTATATCCCAAGTTTACATGTCATGAAACTAAGTGGAAATCTTAGAGGTCCTGTTAGGCACAGTCCATTAAGAGATGATTTCTGAAATTCTACATACAAATATCTGTTCACATTTTGTAAGTGTATGCTTTTATTTCAAATAGTAAGATGTACCTTGATTTGAAAAACCTTCATTTGAAAGAGAGTAGACTATAAACAGATCACTAGCTTTTTCCCTGAAAGCTGCTAATGAGTAGTGGGTAGTCATTAGCATTAGAATGTATTTCACCTGAGCTGTGCCCAGCTTACCACTTGGAATTCTGTCTTATATTGACATGAGCAGTGTGTGAAGGAGACTTTTCCTTGAAGGTTAAACAGGGCTTCTTGACAAGAACCAAAAGAATGTAAGAGGTAGAACGTGATTTTAATAAGGGCTGGTAAATAGCAATCACGGGCTCTGGCTGACCCATTGCCTTTGCTGAAAAGAAATTGATACTGAAACACAGTCATTCATGAGTCTTTGTGACTATTTGTTTTCACACTAGGACAGCAGATGCAAGTAGTTTTGGCAGAGATCATATTTACTATTTTGGCCTTTACCAGAAAAGCCTGCTGAATCCTACTTTCCCCTATGAGCTGAAAATATTTCCTATAAAATACTAGAGCATGGTTTTAGTAGTTTATATTACATATACAACCTGGCATAGTATTTCATACAAATAGCCTGGCCCCCTGAAATAATGACTGGGATGTGAAGATAAGTGAATTACTATTGATAGCAGTTTTTCTCTCTGCATTCCAGAAATATAACAATGATTGGTGGATAGGAAGACTGGTGAAAGAAGGCTGTGAGATTGGCTTTATCCCAAGTCCACTGCGGTTAGAGAACATACGGATTCAGCAAGAGCAGAAAAGAGGGCGTTTCCACGGCGGGTAATGTCCCATCTTCTCTATGACTAGCTAAATTCCCTCCCTCCCTCCCTCTGTCTCTCCCTCCCTCTGTCTCTCCCTCCCTCTGTCTCTCCCTCCTTCCATCTCTCCCTCTCTCCCTCCATCTCACCCTCCTTCCTCTTCTCCTTCCTTCTTTTTTGGTAGGAAGATTGGAGCCATTTTCAAGTGTCTAACTCAGTTAATACTGTCTGCTTTTAAGGCAAAAGGACACTTCTGTGTATGGGCTATTTCTGAAGGTGACCAAGGGTTTTAGGTTTTAACTATTTCTATTGTTTCTGGACCCCAGTTCCTTGGGAATTCTGTAGTGGAAGCTGCTTCCTATAGGCTCAGTTATCCCACCTGGGAGCACTGTTTCCTTTTCTGAGAGTCACAAAAGGCGTCCTTTCTCAGAGCAGCTCAAATGGGAGCTGGCATGACTGAGAATTGTGGCTTTTCTTGGTTCCCTGTCAAAGATTCTCCGTCCAGTGGGCACAGAATGTGATGGTGTGTGGACAGTCCCAGGAACACCTTCTTGTGGCGTCTTTTTCTGAAGGGACTGGCCTGAAGATGCTGGGTAGCTCAGGTGGATCCGCCTCTAGTGAAAAGGGAGCAGTGTATAGACCTCAGAGTGCAGGTGGTGAAGTCCGCGGCCTCAGACAGGTCCCAAACACATTGCCTATGTGTAGAACTTTTTGAAAGCCTTCAAATAGAAGTGATTTTTAAAATTCATTCTTTGAGTTTCATATAATGTATTTTGATCATATTCTCCCCTCCTCAAGCCCTCCCCGATCCAGCCCACCTCCCACTTGCCCATCTTTGCGTTCTTTTTTTCCCCCGATGGATTCCAGTTCGTGTTGCCCAAATACTCTTGATTGTGAACCAGCCCTGGAGCATGGTCTACCTGCCAGGGGTCACACCCTTAAAGAAAATTGACCCTTCCTCTCTCAGCAGCTAGCATATGCCAACTGCTCCTCAGCTAGTTGTGGGACTTCATTCATTCCTACCCCTCTCCTCCAGGCCGGGATTTTATCAGGCTTGAGTGAGAGCAGGTCTTGCGGATGTGGGTCACGGTTGCTGAGTTCATACATGCCACTGCCCTCTGCGCTGTTGTTTGACATCAGTCTTGCTGAATAGTCCAGCCTGACCCGCAGTGAGGTTGTTTTTCCTGGCTCCCTGGAGCTGGGATTGCAAATGCACTTCACCATGTCGACTGAAGCAGTTCTTCCTTTTAACTCAACTTCAGTTGGGTTCATTTTTATTTCAAAAACAATTGTATTCTTTAGGGTTCCTTTTGACTTTGTCCCACTGAGAACTTTTTCAATAGTAATGGGAGATCGTAGAATTACAGCTAACCCCACTTCTAATTATCAATCTTCTGTTAAACTGTTTTGTGGGTCTCCATCTCCATGGGTGGCCGTTGTGTACCAGCTGTCCCAGAGAACGAAGAGTGGCCGAACAGAGGCTCCCACTGCCATCTCAGGCAGCCCAGAGTGAGACGGGAAAGAACTCCCGGGAGACTGTGTCAGTGGACAGCTCCTTTATTGAAATCAAGGCAGGGGTTTATATAGGGAGGCCTGTCTGGCCGTTACTGAAGGTGGGAAGTTCAAGCTGGGGTCTTTAGGTAAAGTCAGGAAGGTTCTAGGGCTGACATGGCCTGTAGGGGTCAGGGGAAGTAAGCGCTAAGGAATGAGGAAATGAAACCCAAGACCTGGCTTTGGTCTGCGATGATCTTATGGGACCTGGGTTATAGCTTCAAGGCAGAGCAGGCTGGACACCTGCTGTCCCTTCAGAGTCTCTAGGGTCACATTGCCTGCTCAATGCCTCTGCAGTAGGCCTAGGCCCCACACTGTTTTATTAATCTTGCAGTTCCCCTTGTTCTAGATTCTCCGTCCCTCTCACTGAGCATACCAAGAGCCCCTGGTCCTCCCAGGGCCTTTGCCGTTTGCTGCCTCCCCGTGCTGGAACACCTGTTACTGCTTTGCATTTTCACTAGCCCAGTCCAGTTTCAGGTCTTCATTGGCTTCAGCCCCCATGACTTCTTTCTCCTCCACCGCATTTCAAGGTGTGCCCACTCCCCTGCCTGTACTTTCCATCTCTTTCCAGTCTTAGTTTTCTTGGTTACACTTATTACTATCTGAAGTATTATATATTCATTTCTTTTGTTTAGCTCTGATTATCTCATGCCAGATGATCTCCCCCTACCACCATTATAGTCCCAGTTTCTAGCATTGAGGAATGGAATCTGGACTTGGTGATAGGATAATTAATACATGGATTGTTTTTATTATTTCAAAGGTTTTTATTTCAAAGTTTTTTATTACCATTATTAATACTCCACAATACTATGTATTTAAACTAAAAGTTTACTTTGGGCAAAGACAGTGATAAAGCCCGGAGCTTTTCCACAGGGTCTTCATGCAGCCTTTTGCCTCCCTGTGAGGTATAGGTAACTTCATCTTTATAGGTGGGGAAACCAAGTGTTCTAGTTTGCTTCTCCATTGCTGTGACAAAATACTCTGACCAATACCAACTTGGGGAGAAAAGGTGGCACCACCCACAGTGGGCTGGGCTCTCCCACATCACTCAATAATCAAGAAAATGCCCCACAGACATGGCCACAGGCCAGTCCAATGGAGGCAGTTCACCAATTGAGGCTCCCTCAACCCAGGTGTGTCAAGTTGACACTAAAGCTATCCAGCACACCAAGGCTCAATCAGAGTATGTTCCACAACTAGAAAGTAGCAGAACTTGCTAGGATATAAACTTAAGTGAATTACTATTGATAGCAGAATTACTGTTGGCAGCTAGAAGAGCTCATGGGAATCCAATCTTCCTGATGGCAGGGGTTGTGCTTTTAACCACGGAAATGAAGAGACACTAGAGTGGGAGGAGGAGGAAGGTCCTCCTGAGCTGCTCTGTGGGCCCACAGAAACATCCAAAACATGCACAAAGAGAGCAATACTGATAACCTGCATTTCAGGTCACATAAAAGATTACATGTGACTGACTCTTTACTGTTAATTCTTCGCTCTGACCTCCTTACCCCCTTGTAATTTTAAGAAGAAATAGTTCTTCTAGGTCTTCTTGCTCGTTTTGAACTGTCTGACTTGTGGCAGGTGTTGGGTGAGCAAGCAGTTCAAAAGAACCTCCCTACCAGGATTCTTTTGCCTATTTTTTGCATGAATAAGTGGGAGGGGGGGATAATTTGCAAAGTATTCCCAAGTACCCCCATTGGTTCTTCATTTTCTCGGAAAAATGAGTTCAGAGAAAGCATTTGAATAGATTCTTACAGTTCCTCTAACAGGATTTGGTGTGTTTTGAATGATTTAATAGAATGAAAGCCAAAAAAAGCCTTGTTTTCTCAATTTCTGTTTTCAAAGAATCTGGGGCGTGAGTCTTAAGTTCCTTTCTATGCCCTAGGAAATCAAGTGGAAATTCTTCCTCAAGTCTTGGAGAAATGGTGTCAGGGACATTTCGAGCAACTCCCACATCTGCAGGTGAGGGGTTCAGCTATATTCCTTTAAGTAGAATATATTGGACCACAGATACAAACATTTTTACTGATTTGGAAATAAGTTAAAGATGTGTTTATCTTTAAGATTCTGTTGTTCACTTGTATGCTATTTGATTTGATTTGAAGAGTACTAATGATATAAAAATTCAGGTCATCAGTATAATTTTGAAAATCATATTTACTACCAACAGCCAATAACCCTCCATTGTATAAACCAATTTCAATTACATTATTCTACCCCAAACTCAGGACACTTTAAGATGGTACAGCCAATAGAATAAAAAATTGGTGTGGTAGTGTGGCTCAACAGTCTAAGGCAGTGGATTTGGAAATAAAAAAATGTGAACTATGAAAACAATGCTCTGCTCAGTCAGCACATGAAACTGTAGCATGTATTGGACCAGACTGGATATTGGGAGGGTTGTAGTATAGCTGAAGCCCAGATGACCTCGTTCTTACCTTTGGACCACAGACAGCTGGGCCTTGGAGTTGACATAGTGAAGTGGCTGGGCAGACTCTGGGTGTCTTTGGACTTTATGAGGATAGTCACCAAGGATGTCTTCTTCTACCACGTCCTCTGCTTTCTGTAAGCTAAGTTTATTCTGGCCAGAAACCGAGGCTGCGTTGGTGTCTGAGCACTTCAGATGCCAGGCTAACGCTATGCAGCATGTGTCAAAGCTGGATCTGTTCTGAACATTTCCGAGGACTGGGTCCTTGTCATGAGAACTCTTTCTGATCTCTAGGGCTGAGAATGAAGCTGTTCCTCTAGGTAGACAGGGGACTGCTTGGATGGCAGCAAAGCCTCGCTCATCAGATGTGGAGTAGATTCTGCTTCCTTCACTTTTGCTGGATGTCTAAGCACTGCAGATTTCTTCTCTTACCCTGGAAAACCAGGGAGAACTGGCTGCCAAAAATTTAAGAGCAGCATATTTGAAATAAAAGTATCGATATTCAGAAAATAAGCGAAAATGCCTAAAGGCCTGCAAAATTGTCTCGTGTTTAATCAAAATCACAAATAAAGAGAGAGACTGATTGATTGACTGATTGAAGTGGTAGTCATTTTACTTGAATTGTATTCTGTTTCTTCTTATTACATTTTGTTTGTTAAGCATGTCCTCAGCTACAGTCTGTATACCAGGTCCAGCATGGGCACAGCCCATGGTTAATGGTTAGCTAAAAACTCCCAGTCTTATGAGTGTCTGTCCCTGGCTTCCAATGGGAAAGCAGCATATAAAGTCATTTACTTAGGAAGGAAGTTGTCTGTGTTTCGTGTTTTCGAAAGTAGCATATCCAGAATGAAACGGCAGAGCAGTGCTCTACAGAGCGGGTTCCAGGCAAGTGCTGAGGACAGTTTCAGGGCATGCTAGTTACTGGGTATACTCTTCCATCTTGTAAACACGTGTACTATCATTTACAGAGATTACATATTTTGATATGGTTCTCATTGTTGTCTTTTAGCAAAACAGAAGCAAAAAGTGGTAAGTTGCGTTTCCTTTCTAAACTCCTGTTAAAGGTTCCTATACATATGTGCCTGCAACACTCCATTTCAGTGACCCACATAGCTATAAGAAAGGGATGGGCCTCCTCGGTGGGGACCCTTGGTAACCGCTTGCTGTTCAACCTGAGAAATCTGGATGTTGTGGCTGTCCGGGGAATAGGCTCAGCCTCACTTTGTCATGCATATTGAATCATCTTTTTCAGACGGAGCACATTCCTCCTTACGATGTTGTGCCATCAATGCGTCCAGTGGTGTTAGTGGGGCCGTCACTAAAAGGTTATGAGGTACAAATATCATCTGTTACTTCTCTTCTTGATCTGAAATCTAGGAGACTATCCTCTGGGCTCTGGCTTCTCCAGGCTCTCTTTACAGATAGGAGCTGATGGAAGGCAATTCTCAGTTCATGAAGGGAAGAAACCAATAAAAGCATCCATAAGCCCTGGCAATCAATTAAACATTGCCATGCAATAAGGAAGAGTATAGATTTGGGTGCAAGACATTTCAGATTATATCATTTTGACTTTGTGCTTGTATGGGTAAAATAGGTAGGATAATATTTAAATCCAAAGATGGGCAACCACTAGGCCACCAGTCCCACTAGAACACTGTCTAGTGCATAATAGGCACTTGGTATACATTTGTTGAATGAGTGAATTACTTTCTTGAGGGGATCTAAGACTCATATAGCTCTGTCTCTCTCTGAGTTGGAAATGTTAGTTGATAAGCAGGAAAATTATCTACAAAAAATTAAGCACCTGATAGAGAGAATTTCCAACATGCACAAACTAGTAGGACAGCTGAGCCCAGGACTGGTTTTGGGGTCTTACCCATCATTCTCACTAGAGCAAGCACAATTCAGCCCTGCAAGGATGGCCCGCACCAGCCTGTAGTCTCATGAAGCTAGATCTATCTCCTAAGGGAAGAGGGAGGCAGGCTGACTTTGGGTCTTTTGAACACTGGTTCATTCCTTGGGAGGAGAGCCTGGTTCATTCCTCAGGAGGAGAATCAAAGGGGAGAAATTAGCAACTGTATTTGCTTATCATGAAAAATAACCTCTGGGACCGTCTATAATCTCCCCCTGGAGATGTCTGGATGTGATGAGGTTTCTCTTAGTCACAGCCCTGCCTTTCCATGGCTCTTAAATTTGACCAATTCTGTTTGTCTGTCTGTCTGTCTGTCTATCTATCTATCCATCCATCCCTCTTTCTCTCTCTGCATGTGTTTGCCTCATTCTTTTTTCTCACTTCTTCAAAGGTAACAGACATGATGCAGAAAGCACTCTTTGATTTCCTGAAACACAGGTTTGATGGGAGGTGAGATATATAAATGCTTTTATGCTTTTCTTTTTCCTTAACTGAACATGTATTATAATTTGGTTTGTGAATCTGTGTTTCTAGTGATTGCAGAAGTTCTGTAATTGAAGTGAACTTGGTGTTCTAGGACATATACAACAAAAGAGCTGTGAAAATAAGTGTAGCATGAGCTCCCCAAGGACAAAAGAGCCTTGAAAAGGAAAGTAATCTATCTGTTTGCTATGATGTATGTTTGTCTTTACCTGCTCACTGAGGGAATTCATAACAAACTGATCTTCATGAAAGAATTAGTTAAAATGTATATTTCTGATGAAAATATGACTCACTGGTCATGCTGGGTAACATTGTGCATGTGTGTGTGTGTGTGTGTGTGTGTGTGTGTGATTTGAAGGTGTAAATGTAAAGCGATTTGTAAGAATGAAAGCTAGCAACAACTTCTAATAAATAAAGTATCCAATTTCCTTAAAAGAATACTATCATTGTTTTTGTTTTTGTTTTTGCCATAGCTGTCCAAAGTGACTGCTATAGAAAACAGTACTTAGTTAGATGTTTAGTTCTGGGTTCATTTTCTTAGAAGTGACCTTGTTTTTTAATAGATCTGCTTTGTATGTATCCCATTGGAAACCATCATCAATATGACTGACCCTAAAATAACTATACTTAATTTTTGTGAAAAAATGTCTAGAGATTTCAGGTTTTCTGAAGAAGTGACAGGAATCTACATTGACATAAAAATGAGAACATGCTCTCCCCCATGCACACTGTTCCCCATGTAAAATAAGAACATGCTCTCCCACATGCACTCTGTTCCCCATGTAAAGTGAGAACATGCTCTTCCATATGCAATGTTCTCATGTAAGAACAACCTCAGGAAAAAACTTGAAGATTTATCAGAAATGCATTTAAATAGTATATATTGAGAATTCTAAGTAAATACTTCCAATGTATCACTTTAAATGGAAGAATTCATTTTTAGAATGTTTAAAAATGTTTAAATACATTTTACATTTTCATAAATATGGTATTTTAATAAAAAGCAAATATCATTATGCTTTAAGTATAAATCATATATATATATAATTTAAGTGAAAATATAATTTATCATACAAATATATATATTTATAATTTGTCAAAAGAAAAACCTTCTAGATAGTCACGTGGAAATAATCCTTAGTTTCTAAGACTAGATGCAGTGAAAAGAAGCTGAGGGACTAGAGAGATGGCTCAGTGGTAGGAGTGCTTGCTGTGCGGGCACGCAGATCTGAGTTCAAATACCCAACACTCACATAAAAAGTTGTGAATGTGTTTTTAATTTCAGTGCTGTGTGGGACAGAGACAAGAGGATCACTAGGGCTTGCTGACTTCAGGTTCAGTGAGAGATCCTATCTCAGAAGAATAAGGCAGATACTGATCAAGCAAGATACCTAACATCCTCTTCTGGCATGGGCACCTACACAGTATCCCCAATGCTCCACCAAAAACACAAACACATACAAGAGAAGCTGTGATTTTTAGTTCCAATAGTTTAGATTTTATTCAAGAAACAGAAATGATTCTTTGCCATTAAGTGAGTTTCTAAGTACATGAATGAATACAGGCCAGGTCATCTTAATAAACAGACCCCTCCCCGCCCCCCTCCCAATGCATAATGATTCAAATACAATGGAAAAAGTTACTTGCTTAACAGACTGAGACAAGGGTTCTAGTCCGGGAAGAACAGCAAGGTGGGTGAGGGGACTTTGGGGCAAAAAGTTTGCTAAACATGTCATTTAGGGCTCTTGACCTTTGGCTAACCTCTCCAGTCAGCTAAGTGGGGACAGGACCAGCCAGGGCCTGGAAACAGTGCACACTGCTTCTCTTCGCATTGGCTAGAACTTGGCCATGCTGTTATATCAAGTCACAAAGGAGTCTGGCAAGAACAGTCTAGCTATACACTGCAGACAAAGAAAGATAGACTGTCTGTACACAGTCATCTAAATCATGTACTTAGATGACACACAGACGATTTGGTAAGAAGCTGGTTAATCTCTTTTCCCTCAAAGAGAGTCAGACACACAGAGAATGAAGTGGTCTCAAAGGAAACAAAAGGAAAAGCAGTGAATACTAGATTAGCAAAGGAAATATGAAGTTCTTTAATTCTAAGCTCTCTTCAACACCTAGAATCTTTCTGACTGTGAAAGGTTCTGACTTACTAAAAATGTATTTAAAAACCCAGCTAAGCTTTGACTCAAACTGAGCAGTATTGGCTGTACTGTTCTGTGCCATAACTCTGACCCTCACAGGCCTCTCGACGGATTGAAGGCAGCTAGCATGAGTGGCCCAGACTGCTGTTCTGAGTAGTGCTTGCACAGTTCCTTCAGCTCTGTGTAGACTTGCATGGTTTTAACTTGGGGTGCCTTCACTGAAGGCTGTCCTGAGCAGTGCTCCAACCTCGTACTCTATCACAACCCTTGATCTGAGCAAATCCATTCCACAGCAGCCTACATTTATGTTAAGTTGTTTTGGTGTCTACATAACATTCCTACAAACAACATTGTTAAGATTTAAAAGGCAGCACTGATGAGAAAGAAGAAAAAATTCCAGATTCTTTAGTAAAGAGAAGGTTGAGTGACTTAATTACTGACTTCAAGAATGAAGACTCTGGTTATTTTTCTTCCATCTGGAGGCCCAGAAAGAAGAAATTCATTTAGTTGCAGCAAAGATATGTCTTGAATCAAGTAGAATTATCTGAATTAACCACTACATATACACTATTAAAGTTCCTTTTAATAAAATTAGAACTTAATTTTCAGTGCCAAGTTTTCATGGGGTCTGATGATGGCAGAGAATTTGGGGTAGAGGTGAGGTAGCAGCCAAAGTGACAGCTGTAAACAGGTAGGCTGGCGAGACTGGCGGTCAGGACCTGAGAGAGTGCACTTGCTTTCAGATAACAGAAGCGCTCGGTGAGTTCATTGATAGTGTCTGTGGACAGTTAGGGAAGGGTAGAACTTGGATGGTAGCTTCTTGCTCACACTCACATGTCTTCTGTGTGGGGAATATTCTGTTTTGAACTGTGACAATCTGCTGCGTTGTGTTTTTCCAATGAATAAAAGGAGGGAAAACAACACATCTTTCACTGAAGCCAGTCAAAAGAACAAGTACACAGAAGACTCTGGCATAGTGGTACAGTACACATAATATGTTTTGATGGAAGCATGGTCAGTGTTTCGTTGGCTGTGAATGCAGTCTCATAGACAACATAAGAGAAAGTTCTGTGTTCTTTAGAAAGAGCAAATAAGGAATCCATTGGCTAAGAGCTTTCTTATCCAATACTGCTTTTCAGATCTTAGTTAGGAATTAATTCAGTGACGTAGACCAAAACCCACCTTCTTGACAGTACAGAGAATAAGCTTGGATGGTTTTCTTTTTGATACCTTAGAAATGATTTGAACTACTTTAGACCTATTTTTCATTCAGTTTGACTCTTGTGGTTGTGGGGTCTAACTGTAGTATATGTAAGAAAAACGTAAAGTGCAATTTTGGGTAGTGCCTGTGTGCTTGTTATACATGTAAATGTTCACATCAGGTGATTCTTTTGTGTAGATGGAGTGAGCCTAACCATCTGTTACAATCTGCTACAGTGGCACTCAGCCCCAGGGGACACAGCAGGTGCACAGTGAGCACTGAGCAACTCTATTTTTCATACTACAAGCATTTACTGTCGTCCTTTCTGATCATGCTTGTTCAGGTGGCCGGTCTACCATTGTCAGGCTGAACAGCAGTCTCACCAGTTGTCATTTCCTAACTTAGGCCAGTTGTTTCAAATCCCCCAAAGTTGTTACTCTAGGCCTTTCAAATTTTATTTACTAGCTGGAGGGATGGCTCAGTGCTTAAGTGCCCATATTACCCTTGTAAAGAACCTGGGTTCAGTTCCCATGGTATATGCACAGGATGGCTCACAACCACCTATAATTCCAGTTCCAGGGGTTCTGATGCCTCTGAAGGCACTGTGTACATGCAGCGCACCTACATAAATGCAACCAAAACACTCAGACACATAAAAATAAATAAAATTAAAAAAAAATTAAATCTGTTTTTATTAGCATATATTCAGTGTACATTGTGCTGGGTTTCATAGAGATAATACTTAAGGTTTTTTTGACCGCTGGGTCACATCAGTTCTATAGCATCATATCATGCCTTAAAATCCTAAATGAATACTGTGAAACCCCAGGGATAGGATCCTAAAGTAAAATAAGCTGTTAGCCAAAGAATATGTTGTCTAGAAAAAAAATATAAAGTTGGGGATGAAAAAGAATTTAAGAGAAGCCAAGAATACAACTTCAGGAGGCACTGAGACATGGTGTAGTGTTTCTTTGTGAAAAGAGCAGTAGTTGTGGTGGTTTGAATGAGAATGTCCTCCATAGGCTCCAAGTATTCAGACATTTTGTCCCCAGTTGGTGGCCCTGTTTGGGAGGTCTTAGAAGGTGTGGTCATGCTGGAGGAAGCACGTGACTGGGGGTGAACTTAGAGAGTTCTTAAGCCTTGCCAGATCTCCAGTCGCTTTCTGCTTCCTGTGCCTGCTTGCAGATGTGAGTGCTTAGCTTGTGCGTACACTCTAGTCACCTCTGCCGCCACGCCTCCCTGTGATGGACTCTTGCCCTCTTGGAACTGTAAGCTAAATAAACTCTTCTCTTTATAAGTTCCTTTGGCCAGTGCTTCTGTCACAGCAATAGAAAAGTAACTAATACAGCAGCCATGCCATGTAAGCATAAAAATGGTCTATAGTTGCAGTTAACAAATGTAGAATGCACAGTGGTTTCTGTTTCATGGCCAAAATAGCCCTTCCTCTTGGCTCTTCCTCCATTCCCTATACCAAGTGTGGCTCATCAATGGAGCCTCAAACACTAGGGGTAATTAAACACTTTTGTACAGATGTGGAAGTTTACATTAATAGATTTTGATGACATCATGTTTGGCTACATCTCCCATGTTCTCAGTGTATCTGAGTTTTACAACTGCTAACTTTTGATAGAATATGAGGAACCCATTCCCTTCAGGTCTTTGAATCACCAACAATTTCTTGTCTTGTATATAGTTATATATATGCCTGTCAACATACTACACTAAGAATAATTATTTAAGAAAGTAATTTTGTGTTTCATATTTTATATATATATAAATATAAATATATACAAATATAAAATATTATATTTTATAGTCTTTGCACTTAATGACAGTCCTCTGTGATACCTATGACATATCTGTTGTCACCATTTTATTAATTAGGATACGGAGGCTCAAAAGATGCCATGACTTGTCCTTGATCATGAAACCATGGAAAGGAAGATGGAGGGGAACCTCAGGTCTTTCTGTGCCTTCCTCCCTGCTTGACTGGCAATATTATCTATTCTTTGGAACTCTTTTCCCTGTGAGCACTAGGAATATATTTATATACATATGTATATATATATATGTGTGTATATATATATATATATATATATATATATATATATATAGTACTGAATGGACTGCTTATTAAATGTACTGGGAATAGAGAAGGACTTTACAGCTGTCACATTAGCAACATGGAAATACTAATTATTTTTGAATGAATGTGTCATAACTGAAAGAAATACCTTTCCATAGAAAATCTATAGAAGGGCCAGTGACGTAGATCAGCAGGTAAAGGTGCTTGTGCCAAACCTGATGGCCTGTGTTCTATCACTGGGCCCCACATGGTGGAAGGAGAGAACCGTCTCTGCCAACTTGTTCCCTGACCTTCACAAGCAAGCACACGATGGCACATGTGTGCCCACTCCCACATACATATAAATTTTAAAAATATATTTAAAAAAATGTTTAAAGAAAATTTAGAGAAGACGTAGAGCCCACGATGGATTACATAAATTAAGATGAATTCTGCATGGGACTGGAGAGGTGACTCAGGAGTTAAGAGCGCTGACTGCTAGAAGACCTGGATTCAACTCCCAACACCCACATGGCAGCTAACAGTTGTCCATAATTCCAGTTCCAGGGGTTCCAACGCCCTCTTATGTCCTCCATGGGTATTGCACTACACAGGTGCACTTACATACATGCAGGCATAACATTCGTACATATAAAAATAAAAATTAAATTAAGAAAATGATGAATTCCGTAGTAGAAACAAGCAACAACTAGAGCACAGTCTTGCTAGATTTAGTGAGTGATTTCTGCTGGGTTTTGCTACTGTACCCAGTCTGCTGGGGAACTGAGCCCCTGTTGGGTGGTAACTACTAATGCGCTCTCAGCGAGATGGGCAAGAAACACTTTGGAGAAGCATATCTGCAGGATGCAAGGAGATTTCAATGCCTAGGCTGACGAGCAAGGGAAGAAGAGGAATAGAAAGGGCACTCTATGTTTAAAAACAAATGCCAATTAGAAAGCATTTGATGGTGAATGTAACTATTTTGCTGAGGAAAAGAATTTGGGGTTTGGCATCTGATGTTGGTAATAACAAGCCTCTTTTCAACAGAAATTCCTTTGTCTTACTGACGGGTTTCTAGAGTTGTGTTGATCCTTCCTTCAATTCTATGCACGTATGCTTTTATTAACAAATAACATAGTTTATCAACAGAGTTTCTTTTTACTAGAAAGTAAAAAGAGCATTTTATTCCTCACAACATTTCCTCTATTTTTAACACAGAAGACAGCCTTTTCTGTATATGTGCTTCAAAATGGCTTTGTAAAAGTGCTTTTATAACTCAAGAGAAAAAACCCAAGAATATACATTTGTTGACAACTCACTTCAAATTTTAAGAATCAGGAGTCACTATTTGACTTGTGTGGAACTAGAAAATTTATTTTAGCAGTTGAATTATGTTTTAAATCTGCCCAGTGGTCTCTACTTGAATTCTTCTAGAGTATGGTAATAGGTTTCTATGCAGCTGCTCCACTTTTAAACAAACAGGAAACCCAAAGCACAGCACAAGACGCTGATCTGTAAGGAAAGAGGGACCGCTCAGAAGAAATTGCATCCATAGAAACTGCCCTGCGCAAAGAAGGGCATGGGTGGACTTGTATCTCTGATATCAGCACTTAGAAGGCTGACGCAGAAGGATTACTGCTAAGTCTGAGGCTAGCCTGGGCTACAAAATGAGACTTTTTCTCAAAGAAAATTCAAAACAAAAACAACAGGGGAAAAAAAAAAACCTGCTGTGCAAACTCAGGTGTGGGTTCACTTAATTTTAACCTGATTTAAGTCCTCATCACCTCTCACAGCAGAACCAGATTGTAAGCCTGCATTTGTTGGTTTGGCTTATCTTGGAGATTTGCAGTTACTGGAAACAAAAACTGAACCCAAAGAGAATATTTCAGTCAGGTGACTGAGCCTTGTCCTATGCTCAAGGCCAAGTCTAGACCTTCTTAGCCTGGAACAAACCAATGGAGTTTTCTCTCTATCTCAGTTTTCTTCTTGGTAAAAAGTAGAAGTTGTTACACCAGTGTTTTCTGATGCCATTTAGCAGTTGAACTTTTCTCCTTCCTTTCTTCCTTCCTTCCCTCCCTCCCTCCCTCCCTCCCTTCCCCTCCCTCCCTCCCTTCCTTCCTTCTTTCCTCTTCCAGTGAAATCACATATAAGTCCCATGTACAAAACAGAAATGCCTGGCACTAAGGATGGTGAGCCAGAGCCCCACCAGCCCATCCACTAATGTTCACAAGAGTCCCTGGGATTTCCACACAGCTCTTGTTTCTTCACAGGATAATCTGAGGTGCAGAAGATAATTATCAGGGCATAAAATTTTTTAAGCAAAAAAATTGCAATGTTCCAAGCACTTGTAGCATATAAATGCAGTAACAGGCAGACAGCACTTGGCTTTAAAACGTCACTAGAACTTTTATTCATTCTGTTGCTTTAAAGATATGATTCCAAGCTGTACAAAATAGTGCGTACTTATAATACCAGCACTATGGAGGCTGAGACAGGATGATTATGGACTCCAAGCTATCATGATCATCATGATCTAGCTATATAGTAAGACCGTGTCTCAGTAAAAGAAAATGAACGAAGCTGGTTTCCAAGCATTTGTGAAAATCACCATTTTAAGTTCTCCCCAATGTTTCTAGTCACCAAAGTCAGGCAAAGAGTCTCTTAGCAATATTGAAAGTGTCCCAGAACACACGTGAGAGGAGATGTGATTCAGTAAACAATTCCTTCTTCCCTGCTCTAACCCCAAAAGGGGTTTGAACCTGGAGGAAGATGAATCTGTTCTGAGGATAAAGGGAAGTCATGTGCTACATTCTCTGTCTGCTTTCTGAACTCAGCCACACTGTAAAGGTGAGGTGAGGAATGCCCAAGGATCACCATCATATTTGCCTAGACAGACCAGTTTTGAATTCTGTGATACATAATAGCTGGGAGCTGAGCAGTCTCAGCTAAAATAAAGTTTTAACTTCTAAGTTTGACGTGTTTTCATTTGATAAAGCATATTCAACTTGAGCCCCTCCTCTCCATACAACATCTTTGCTTTATTCTTCCATGACTGCAAGATCTGTTCCGACAAAGCTCTGCTATAATGCTCACACTGATTTCAATTACATTGTGTTACAACTGCCTACCAGACGAATTCAAAGTCTTGTGAAAATTTGTTGAAGATCCTATGCCCACAGAAAAGAAGCCATATTTCTCACATCCTTATCAAGGAAGCCTCCTTTGGGGCCTGTAGTTAAAGGCTTAATGTATCAGAAATTAACTATTGAGTCCAAGAAATGCAACTTAGGCACCAGCTGGTTAATTATCTTTGATGATCAAATACAGAAGGGTTTCCCCTCTCGCCAGCAGCATTGAAATGCTGGGTTCGATCAGCTGTAGTTCCTGAAGATCTTATTCAAAAACAAATCAACTATGAACTGTGAGAAAATTGTACTGTTTCCTAGAAAAAGCGTGGTTAATTCATAGGGTCTGATTCCCTCCTGGTGTGGTGTGTGTTGTAGAGGGATCTTGGCTGGGCAGGCTAGAATGGAGGGAGAACATTTTTGCTGAAATTATTTTCAGTTAAAGAGCTAAAGCCTGCTTCCATTTGCTCTGTTTATGTTTTAATACTAGCCAGAGTCTTTTTAAAATACTTGTGGCCAGTGTTTACTATCCTGTGGTTCCACGATAGTATGTAAAGTGGTTATTAAGTACTTTGGTTATAAGCCATTTGAAGAGCCCCATAACATCTTAACTGGCTTGTTCTATCTTGTGTTCCTATTCCTAGGATATCAATAACAAGAGTGACAGCTGATATTTCTCTTGCTAAGAGGTCTGTCCTGAATAATCCTAGCAAGAGAGCAATAATTGAACGGTCAAACACCAGATCCAGCTTGGGTAAGATGCTCAGAATTGGTACTTCTGCAAGCTGTACTTCTAGACAGGCATGACAACAGTGTGCTAATGAATGTCTTGTCCACTTTGGTCCCCATTCTGTATGGAGAAGTGCTGGATACCTGTAGAGAAAACCAGTAGTTGGTCAGGAAGGGAGTAGAGTCTTGCAGCAGCCAGAGCCTGCTCTGATTTGGGTAGAAGGGAAATCACTAGTCCCAAAGAAGCCAGAGAGGTGGTGGTGTCCTGGAGTACTCTAGTCAGGTTGTAGGAGTACTCACTGATGGCCTCCAGCACTGTAGACTATGTCAGAGCTCCATTGCCTTAAATAGACTTATGAAGAAATCTCCATAATAACACTGAGAATAAATCTGAGTAACCATGATGGTTTTCTTTTCTTGACAAAAATGAGCTAGATAGATAAAATGCCTTCACCTTCCTTATACTTCCGTTTACTTATTACACCTATACACATTGTCCAAATACTGGCCTCATCCCATTATGTAATGTAGCCTCCTCTTGTTCCACTCAAGCTCTACCTCTGCGTATGCCAGAGTGCCACTGCCCGAGAGTTTTGTGTTGCTTAAGCAGTGGGCATGAACCTACACTTCAGCTCACTGCTGGTGTGGAGTAAACGAAGCCCCAGCATTTCTGAGTTATTTGTGCAGACACTCAGAGTGCCTTGGGTGTTTTGGTGCCAGGGCAGTTTGCATGACTGCCTTTTTGCTTCTTCAGAAAATATTATATATTATTTTATATTACAGTAATATGTTATATTTGGCACTAAAATCAGATAAGCTTGTTCTGCTATTGTCCTGACTATAAGCTTCTCAATGGTAGATGAATTAAAGCAACAAATAGAAAACCTACCCTAACATTCTTCAGGTGAAACTGATGACAGTAAAAAATGACTTTAGGGGCTGCAGAGATGGCTCAATGGTTAAGAGCACTGTCTGCTCTTGTAAAAGACCCAGATTTGGTTCCCAGAACCCATATGGTGGTTGTCCATAACTCCAGTTCTGGGGGATCCAACTTCCTCTTCTGGCCATTCTGTGGGCAATGCATGTACTCATGTACATGCAAGGATGCACTCATGTACATGCAAGCAAAACACTCATACACATAAAATTTTTTAATTGACTTGATTTTCCAAACATCCTCCTTAAGAAAACTTTCATTTAAAACTGTTTGACAAGCTGGAAAAACAGCATACTATGTTTATTGTTACTAACAAATGTTGAATATGATTTCATAAGAACTTAAGAACTTGGCAAAGATTTCCTTACATAGAGATCTTAAAAGTTAGTTGCTCAAAAATCAACAGGAAGTCTTTCAGGCCATTGATATTAGATAATATGAAAAGTTATATGCATGTTGACTCTTTAAGTTAATATCGTAAATGACCGATTGTAAGTTTTATTTATACGTACGTGTGTGTGATTGTGCGTATATGTCACATATGTATGGGTGTCCTCAGAGGCCAGAAGAGGATGTCAGAACCCCTGCGTGGACCTGGAGTTACAAGCAGTTATGAGCTGCTCACTATGACTGCTGGGAACCAAACGCATGTCCTCAGCCCACTTTTAACTGCTGACCCATCTCTCCAACTACTATATTCATAGTTTTAAATTTAGATCATGCATTAAATGTCAACCGTTCTATTTGCTTTTATACAAAGTCTTCCCCTTAGTAGAATCTAATTCAGATTTTGGGCATGACCTACTAACTCTGGTGATTTATAAACCATATAAAAGACTTTTTGTTGCTATTCTTATTTTTGGAGACATAGTTTCAATATAAAATCCAGGCTGGTCTGGAACTCCCTATGTAGTTTGAAAAGGCCTTGAAGTAATGATTCTCCTTCCTCAGCCTCCCTACTACTGGGATCCTGGGCATGTAGAGCCATACCCAGCTTAAAAGGCTTTTTCTATTTCAGAAAAATGTTTTATATTTGGATTATCTGTTTTCCTTTAAAGAAAAAAAAGCGGAAGAGATAGTAAGACATGCATGGTGGCATGCCTGTCTGTGATCACAATACTTAAGAAGCACAAGGGTCATAGTTAGCCTGGGCTCCATGGCAGGAGTCTGTCTAAGAAAAAAAAGAAGCAGCAGGATTGCTTCAGACATTTGAAAAGAACTAGCTTTTCTTATTTGACCAATTTAAATGCAAATTTGGGTCACCTGACTATTTCATTCAGCCCAACAGATTTGCACCTAGATACAATACAATATTTTCATACAGTTAGCCTTGGGTTTTGTATGTATGTATGATACTGATGGTATTTTTGCCTTAGACAACTGCACTGGCTCTAGGCTTGATAGTATATCGGTTGTCAGTAGAGTCTCAGAACATTTAGCCAGGGCACAAAAATGTGTATAACAGTTAGAACAATAGAGTTGTCAGGTTTCTTTCCCCCAAAAGCTAGCTACAAAATGCTAATATATAACTTGTTGAAAAAAAAAATTTCAGTGTCATTTTCTTTCTCTTTGTTATGGCTTTCCACCTGTTTCCTAAATGTGGTTCCAGCTTCTTTTAAAGTTAACAATCAAAAGAAACCATACCAAAAAAGAATCACCATAGAACCAGCATAAATAGTTCAATGTTAGGATGAGTGTAAGAAACAAATCAAGAAAACTATCTCAAGTTTTTTTTCTATCAATTGTTTTATTGTATGACAACTCTATATTCAGAAGAATCTTTAAAGCCAACTGCAGTGGCACATGCCTTTAATCCCAGCACTCAGGAGGCAAAGGCAGGTGGATCTCTGTGAGCTCAAGGTTAGCCTGGTCTACATAGCAAGTTCCAGGCCAGCCAGGCATATGTAGTGAGACCTTGTCTTTTAAAAAAAGCTTTAAATTAGACAGGACTATGAAAATTCAAAGCATTTCATAGTATAGTACAGACAAATATATCTGAAAGCTTATCCTATTTTACTATAAATAATTATTGAAACTAACCAGTAAATAGCATTTATTGTTTCTCTTTTTTAGCGGAAGTACAAAGTGAAATTGAAAGAATTTTTGAGTTAGCAAGATCTCTGCAGCTGGTTGTTCTTGACGCTGACACCATCAACCACCCGGCACAACTTATAAAGACTTCCTTAGCCCCCATCATCGTTCATGTAAAAGTCTCATCTCCAAAGGTAATCACTTCATTTCTGTCTATGGGACTTAGAAGCTTACTTCTTTTGATACATTCTTTGCTCTGTCTTTTGTTTGTTTGTGATAAAAAAGAATGTCTTAATATTCTGTTAGTGCACATATTTTAAAACATTGTGCAGGTTCTGGGAATTTTCAATAGCAAAAAATAATGATAAACCCCTTCAAGAAGCTTCTGCCTGCTGTGATTCCCAGGCCAGGTGTGCACATGTAGAATAAGAACAAGACGTTAAGGTGAGGAAAAGGAAAAACAGATTCTGGTTTTTCTTAGACTGTATGTTCCATCTTGGCAAACTTCGTGGTTTGATCTTTGAATATTGAATATTGATCTGTGAATCACCTATATTCTCTGCCCCGTTGAAAGAGGAGTACATAGTTCAAAAAGGTATTGGGGTATTATATGTATCTTCTGTAAGGTGAAATATCCCTGGACAAACAGCTCTTATGGAAATGTTGCAGACCTTGATATTGGTGTATAGGCTGGGATCTTTGATGAATGTAAATTCTGTGGTTAACCACAGCTTGCTATATATCTTTATGCTATTGGGGAGAGGAAGAAAAGAGATAAGAAAGCCTAGAAATTGCTCTCTCTTGATTTGATGCTCTCTCATGTTTACATTTATTTTATTTATTTAGGGTATTGTATATGGATAAGTGTGTGTGTGTGTGTGTGTGTGTGTGTGTGTGTGTGTGTGCCATAGCACACCTCTCTCCTTCCACCAAGTGGGTTCTGGGGATTGAACTCGGGTCATGAGGCTTGATGGCAGTTACCATTACCCACTGAACCATCTTGATGCCCCCACTTTCATTTTTTAAAAAAGTGATGGTAGTCTGAAAAATGAAATAAATACCCAGGAGAGGCATTATCTTAACAGCCAGTTCCTTTTCAGTGCTTCCTAGAATATGTTTTATTGGCTTAAGTGCAAATTCAATTCCACACCAAAATAGTGGTCTCTTTTTATGGTTGGAGAAAAGCCTGATGAAGCTATATATTCTCCAGCCTTTCTAAGTTCTCAGATGTGCATTTCCTCAGTCACTGTTTCTGGGCAGTGACTGTGGAATCCTGATCACAGTCAGTTAATCCTAGTGAATTAGTAAAACATACTAACATTGCCTTGATCATTGGTGGTGCCCTAGATGCTAGCTCTGGGGACTCAAGCATCCTCTGTAGTGAGGAGGAAAAGGTCAGCCCCATCCCTGTGCTGTTCTGAAGTGTAGGTTCCATGTAGCTTGCATGGAATGATGTGCTGAGGTATTATGGAGTGGTATAGTCTAGCACTGTTTGAGGGGAGAGAACCTTGTTTCAACCTAAAAAAAATGGGAGGGAGGAGATTATATGGTCAAATGTAGTTCAGCAATGTGTAAAGGCATTTATAATATATTTATATAAAGTATGTAAGATGAATGTCCTTGCCTTGTGTGTAGCAGTGTACCAACACAAATGTTTTACCTAGATTTCCAATCCTGAAATAATCTGATTAATAGTACTGAATATCTCATTAAGTATTGGAGACAAAAAGAAGCACATCCATAAGTAACCTTGATATTTATCTAACATAGAAGTAATGAACCAAAATATCACTGAACCGAATAATATCAAAATATTGCCACAAGGGACTGGAGAGATGGCTCAGCAGTTAAGAGCACTGGCTGCTCTTACAGAGGATGTGGGATTCAGTTCCCAGCGCCCACATGGCAGCTCACAATCATCCTTAACTCCAATTCCAGAAGAGCCGATGGTCTCTTCTGGCCTCCATGGGCATTGCAGACACATGTTGTACTCACATACATTCAGGCAAAGCAGTCATACACATAAAAAATTAATTAATTAATTGAAAATATATTGATTCAATGTAGGTAATCAGGACTCTTTGTTTGGGCATCTAAAATCTGAAAGACACAAATCTAAGTGGGAGCTCAGGATCCCACCAAGACCTCACAGGGAGCCAGAACAGGCTGAATGGGGCAGATCCACTACAAGCATGTGTGTGTGAGTGGATGGTGTCACCACAAAATTTATAAGTGTATGATTTCTCACACTGTGGTTCCTTTTTACTGATCCTTGGGGCTAAACAGGCTTTTTAAAAGATCCTGGTTTATTTGGTTTTCTTTTAACTCATTGAAAATGCCTCGGATTCATGTCAGGTTTTACAGCGGCTGATTAAATCTAGAGGAAAGTCCCAAAGCAAACACTTGAACGTTCAACTGGTGGCAGCTGATAAACTGGCCCAATGCCCGCCTGTAAGTAAAATCAGTTTTTGTCTTAATCATTGTGAGCTAGTTAGAAGAGGGAGGGTATGTATACATATATCTGTATATGTGCACATACATGTCTATATTCATATGTGTACATATATGTATAGATGCATTGTGGCTTTTATTCTCTGCTCCTGTCATATTGGGTGTGCTCAGGCTTCTAGGGTAGAATGGTGTCTGATTTGTCATGAAGAGGGAACTTAAGAGTCTGAAACCTGCTCTCCTCTCTACCTCCTTGATTACCTAGCAGACACTCAGCCTTCATATCCAGCCGTATGGGCATGTTCAAGAACAGAGTAAAATAATATATGCCAGTTTGACTTTTCTTTAACTTTTTGCCAGAAGGTTCTGGCGGACATGAAATAGTGTGATGTTAAAGGTCAGAAATTGATTGACCTAAAGGACTTCTGTGGTTATAGCAGATGAAAGGGTGAGGGTTGAGGAGTAGAAAACTACATGGCATCAACTAGTGTCCAGTATCATTGCCAGAAAATGCCTTCAAGGTTAGAAGGCAAGCCTGGGGGCGGGGGCTGGGGGAGGTGGCTGCTGTCATCGGCGCTGAGGCAGTGGTACTCAGTCATGCCTGTACTTGACTTATCATTTCCATGCCTGTGTCTCTCTGTAAGAAATACCGTCTTCTTTGCTCAGTTGATTCACTATATTTTAAAAATATTTGTGTAAGGGTCATTTGTGCTCTGTGGAAGCGTATAACCTAATTCAAATGCTTGGAGAAGTGATACAGCATAGCTGTTCAAAACACAGAGGCTGGATCCAGTTGGCTAGGTTCAGATTCACACAGACAAGAAATAAAAACAGGGACAGGGCACCTGCTACACAGGCTCATGGAAAGATTCACGTGGAGAGAAGTGTATATGTGGTAAAGCTCTTAGCACAGTGCCTAGCACATGAAACACACTGCTGAGGACTTTCTGTTGTCATTCCCAGGTATAAATCTGCTATGCTAGGATCATCTGGTCTGTTAAATTCCGTGAGGATGTGCCTCTTCAGTTCACTAGTATGTTGTGCTTCCCTGTCAGAGTGGGCCCACAGTACGTGTGTTGACAGAATGACTAATGAAAGATTGTACAGATAAGGAGTAATGGATATCTCCTTCCATTAGCTACTTAACATGGGACATACAGAAGCTTTGCACAGATTATCTATACACAGTGACCTAGTAAAATAGACAATGTACACCTCCTTTTAGAGTTGAGGCAACTGGAAAGAATTGTTCAATGAGTTCCTGAGGAATCATGGTAAATTAAGATTAAAAGTAGATCTAACTGGCTTCAGAGCCAGTTTCTTCTCCTACTACACCTACCTTCCACACACATACAGACATTCAATCATCTGGTAAAGGGCCTTGTAGATAATTTGATAGCTTGGAACCCAAGAGGTCTATGTTAAATTTAATGTCACATTGCCTACTATGGAAGTCCACTTACACAATGGAATGTTTGACTAAAACTCTGAGAGACTATAAAAGAATGTGTCACCTATCCCTGGCCCTGTAATGTTCCACAGTTGAAAGAAAATAATCTTTACTCTCCAGGTAGTAAAAGGCAGGAACTATGCTATTATTTTTAATTTTAAGGGCAGTCTTAGAAGGATAGTTATAATCAGCTTGGTATTCTGGGAAGCAGTCACCCAAACTGGAAACAGAAGTTCAGGAGATTTATTGCAAAAAATGTCTTTTAATTTTATGAGCATGTTTATTAACACTTTTTTCAAATAATTACTAGAGAAAATACTTATGTACTATAAAAATTGAGATATTTTAATTGCTCAAAATATTACTGGAAGTTTTTAGGGTCAAAGCCTGATCTCTAGCAACCCTAACAAGCAAAGTTACATCACCCATGTTTAATCTGTCAATTAGAGAGATAAGAAAATAAAAGCAGAGAAAGATGATTACCTAATGGGAATGATTCATCAAGAATAAGAACAAATAAAGAGATCTTGCCACACCCCAAATCCATCTTAAGGATACTGACATGAGGTGTAGATTTAAATAAAGGGCAAGCAGTATGTATAACTAAAAGATCCTGGTCATGGTGTAGTCCTGCCCATCATGGACCTATTGTTATCTCCATCTAACCTGCAGATGTCAGCTTCCTGGGAGACAAGTTCTTCCTCAGGTTCCAAGGCTTTTTAAATCTTTCCCTTCCCCCAACATGAGATTTCCAGGAAGATTCCAATCCCTTGGAGTCTGTTGTTTCAATAGTCTGACAACCAAAGGGAGGTTCACAGATATCTTTCCTTAGAATGTCTTTCCTTTTGCCAGGATGGTTACTCAGAGTCTGATCACTGAGAAGTGGTGCTTCTGCATAGTTTGTTACCTCTGGAATAGCTGACAGAGAGACAAGTGTCTGATTACATGCAAGTAACAGAGTGGGGCTTGTTTACAGGTCAAGAATCTCAACCTGCCACATGCAGTGGGACAGCAGCATCGCCCTATCATTATCTTAGCATGACAAATAGTTTTGTATTACTGGTCAGATAATCTGGCATTTTAAACAAGCAATTTGAACAAATAAGGTTACCTTGTACTTAACATTTTCTAAACATTTGATATTGTGTGAATAGCATTTGTCATGCTGAGAAGGAATCATGCATTCTATTTTGGGCCACATGAAGAAATGTTCAGATTATAAAAGCTAGTAGTGATTTTAAAAATGTGCCTTCAGTTATCCCTTTGCTTCCAGATCATAATTATAATTGTCATCCAGCGACTGGTGGTGACTGTGTTATTTTAGTTCCTTTAGAAGAATTTTCAGCTTAATTGGCCACTGTGTCTCAGTCTGCAAAGTCAGCAAACTTTACTGGCAGGACTCAGACTGCAGTGATGTTATAGGCAGCAGTTTGGGCAAAGGAACATAGAAGGACACTGAAAGAATAAACTCTCTATAGCTAGAAGAATGAGTCCTCAATTCCATGACTATTGGAGCCAAGGGAACCTTATAGAGGATGGGGTATGTTTTCACAATTTGGATTCCATGTGAGGATGCCAGATGATATAGAAAGAGAGCCTTGAAATGCTAAGGTAAGCAAGGCTGTCTGGTTTCTAAGCTCAGAGCTCCATCTTTGCTAACATGCCCTTTGTATGTCTCCAGTAGGTAGGTACATCTCATGCTTCTTGGCAGTGGCTACAAGTCTTTTTCCTCAGAGCAGCCTTTGGGTTTAGTATTTCATGGAACAAACACTTCAAGGCAAAGACAGATCTGGTCCAGTCTCCTCATTTTACAGATGAGGGAATTGAGACCAAGAAGAGGTGACTTGGTTTTCCAAAGATCAGGTGCCTGGGTCAAAGATATCTTTGTGTCCTAATCCAGTGATACTTTAGATGGCAAATGGCAATAGGTTAGTTACTACATGTTCTCCAGAAGGGGGAGTACTAGGGCTCATGGTTTAGGTGCTAGAGAGGGTGAGTAAACTTTATTAGTAAAGGGCCAGAGAGTAAATGTTTTAGGTTTGATGAGTCAAGCAATTTCATTTGTAAAACCATTCAGGTTTCCGTTTGAGTAGCCATAGACAATATAAAGCAAACCGTAGGAATGGCTGTGCTCTCTTCAGGCACAATTCAGGTAGCTGGAAAAGGTTACCACCTATCTTCTAGATACAATCTGTCACTGTAAAATGAATGGTCCTAAAGATGGTGCCTAGGTAGTATTTAGCCGGTAGCTGACAGACCCCTCAGCAGGGGCTCGTAGAAGGGACTCAGCCACCTCTTCTCCCTCTCTAGTCTCAAGCCCTTTCCCTTGGGTCTTGTATGCAGGGATACAGGCTTCTCACATTGTAGCTATCTGATCCAGTATTGTGATCTCTTAAGGCCTAGTCTTCGATACCAGCCAGCATCTCCACAGCATTCTGCTACCAAATCTAAGGAGAGGGAACACGACCCTCCATCTCAACACATCTCAAGAAATGTGTAGCCATTTGCCGTAGGCAGAAAAAATTGAGTTTGACAATAGGGTACTGGGATGCAGACAGAAAAGGGGCCTCTGGGACTGGAACCCGCAGCTGGGTTCAGATTCTGTTCACATGACCAGCCTGACTTTGTTCTGCTGGTATACATCTACACGCAATATTTTTAGATTTCACTTTGTCTCTTCCAGGTATTGGCACCTTTTCCTTTTCAGAGAAGTTGAAAACAGTGCATTTTAAGAAGGCCAAGTTCAGCTTGCTGCACTAGTGTAGTAAGAATTGCATAATGCATGGTGAGAAAAGCAAATAGACAGACAATTGAAGTATAAATGAAATGTAATCCTTTAATCCTACTTAGTTACAAGCTGGCTTGTGTTACCAAAGCTGACCCTGTGGCTCTGTGAGCTTCGTGATGGCTTTTTGTGTGTGTGAAATGACATTGATCGCTCTTCTGAAAGAGGGGAGCTCATCTCCACAGCAGGGACTTGTAAACCTCTAATATTATAGAACCATAGTGATTCTCTTCTGGCCGCCTTTATTTTCCAGTGCTGAAGGGACTCCTAGACATTCTATTAAACATAAGAGAGCTCTGAGGGGACATTTTCCACTGTCCCACTCCCAGCAATATTTAAATTATGAGAATCATGTGGATTCATTCATCTGTTTGAAGTGTTCTCCCTGTTGGTACTTCATTATAGAAACCCTGGATGCCCGTGTTTTTTTTTTTTTTTTAAACAGACCAATCTATTCTGCATGTCTCCTTCATGAAACAAGGGCACACAACATCCAGTTTCAGACTACATCTTTCTGGAGATTTCAAGTGACCAGCCTCAGCATAGCACAGTGGAGACAGTGCCTTCCCAGCAGTGCTGTTATGTAACATATCCAATTGACATGAACTTAGCAGAAACCCTGAGTATCCTTGCCATGGACAATCATATTGCTAGATGTTGTTACCATCTTTGAAGAATATGAATGGGCAGGGGATGAGCATGCTGAGGAAAACGTTCGGATTCATAATACACAGCATTCAGTAGGAGATGAGCTACAAGAAATCAAAGTCACTGTGTTCTTACCTTCATGTCAGCCCTACCAGTTAGTGGCAATAACTGATTGTTGTCCTTGTTTAGTTCCTTAAAGTGGAGCTCCTTTTAGAATCTGTCGATATTGATCGTTACTTTATCCTACAAGATGGCCTAGATCTTTAAACAACAATAAAACTCTTAAATTTACAGTCTCGTTTCCAATCACCAGTTGAACAGTGAATTGAGTACTCAAAACCTCAAAAGATTTAATAATACAGAGAACAGAATTTTGACATGGAGGAAACCTTCACTAGCTGGTTGTTATATAATTACCATTATGTGTTGAGCCATTTAGCCATTTTATTTTACTGAATAGCATTTGCTGGTCATTTCTTCTCAAATGGTTCTACAGTACAATAACAAAGAAATGGAGGTTACTCCCTATTACTTCCTTCCCCTTTTTAGAAATAGGGACAATGCCTCACCTTACATGAGGTTTTTAAAATGTACAACAAATAAGAGAAAGCAAAGCATAAGCCATGAGTTTGTACACTTAGAATCTGTGAACCAACTTTTTTAAAGGTAAGGCTAGCCGCATAATTGGTTTCTAAGGTTTATGAACTCTTCATTAAAAACAGTAAGCTACAATTTCCTGAATAAACATTTTAGACAAGCTCTCCAAGTAGGTTGTATTTCATAGTCATTAAGGAGGACTTAGCAGTCACTCGCTACATATTTTCCCCTCCCAAAAGAACTGAAATAGGTGAAACTTGCTCAAATCCTCACAAACGACCTGAAAACTACTGTCTTCGTAAAAACTGGAGTAAAAGAACCATTTCAGCTTGCTTAGCATTGTCCGGGTTTTAGTGCAGGCTGCCTCTGGCAGCGGAACTCAGTCCCCAACAGAATTTAGCTCTGGGGGTGGCTTCCCTGGGGAAGATGGCCGCGTCTCGCTCTGAATGGAGAACAAGGTGAAGTTCTTAGGGGTTTTTAATAAGCACCGAAAGCCTTCTCGGAGCTCCTTTCTCCCGTTCCTGACACGTTCTTCTCTGAGTGTGGGATGAGTGCAGGCGCGTTTTCCACCCAGCTATTCACAGTGCTTTTTTTCTTAGTTTTCCTGCAAGTGATTATCTAGAAAAGGGCCTGTGCTTGAATTTCTGACACTTTCACTCCTCTGCTCGTTTCATGTTTGCTTTCTTCGGGAGTACCCAGTTTCCACACTCCTCAGCTGAAGAAAGGTCCCAGGCTGGACAGTGTTCGCCGTGGCAGCTTCTTGGGAACCACTCTGTTCGTCTTATCTCAGGCTGTCACCATAGGCATGGTATCAGAGAGGCGAACCAGTCCCTGCCTGGAACCTTTGCTAATTAAATAGTTCTCTGCATCTCTTTGTATGGGCAGGATCTCCTGTATAGCAAAGGGAGCAGCAGATGAGACATTACCTTTATATTTATTTAAAAATCTGGTAAAGCTTAATCCATTGAACTCTTCTCTTTGAATTTCTTGTATACTTTTAAAAATTTTTCCTTTGACTGACTTTCTAGCACTCTGGACTATTCAGCTGCTATTTCCTAAACAGTAAGAAAGAAAAATTGTCACAGACATATAGGTTATGAAACTTCCCAGTTGAATATAAGATACATATGTCAGTATTCATCTAGAAGCTGGAATTTGCTTTCTCTGTGCTTTTGAAAGCCTAAAAGCAGTTTCAAATCATCCTCTATCATATAGCTGCCATTTAGCAGTGAAAAGGCATAGTTTGCAAGAAACGATCGGCCTTAAGCAGACAGCCATGTATGTGCTGATGTATACAAATTCCACCAATTGGCAAAGGGAAGTACTTTATTAAAATTCCTTGAAATGAAATGTCTGCTTAATTATGGTTTCCATAGTGACAGTGTGACACGAAGCACAGCCAAGTACATATAATCCTTACTTAAATAGCACCTTAAAACATCTCTTTGATTTTTTAAAATTTACATTTTCATGAGCACATCTTAATTGAACAAATTAATGGGGGTCATGTAATACCACCAGACACGCATATGCTGTGTTAAGCGTATCCATTCGCCCTTCTGCAACCCGGGACTCTTCTTCTCTCGCCTCCTTTTCCCACCACTCCCCTCTGAATTGCTTCTATTCTCTCTCATCCTTCCTTTCTTCATGTCTTCTGCTCCATTTAGCACTTTCCTAAGTTGAGTGAGCTGGTATCTCAATTACGGGTTGTTGATTTGTTTGAGGTACTAAGACTCAAATTTAATACTAGTACATGCTAGGCAAGTGCTTTAGTGCAGAGCTAAATCTTCTGCTCTTGTCTTGTTTGTAGACAAGGTCTCACGCTGTAACCCAAGCTGGAGCTCACCAGGCTGACCTTGAACTACAGTGATTCTTCTGCCTCAACCTCTTCTGTGCTGGGATTATAGGCATGGGCCTCCATACCAGGCTCACTGTGGCTTTGATTTGCATTTCTTCCATAATTAGTGAAATTAAGCTTTTCCCTCTGTGTTTGTTGGCTATTTGTGTGTTTTAAGAAGTACCTGTTTATTTAGTCTGCTTTTTAATTAGACTTTTGCTGTGTGTGTTCATCTTTTTGAGTTCCCTTCTATTCTCAATGTCAGTGCCTTCTCTGATGTCCCATTTTCAAATATTTTCTCCCATCTGTTGGCTGTCTCTTTATCCTGTTCTCTTTGCTATGCAGAAAGCTCGTCGTGAATTCAATTGTCTATTTTGACTTTTGTTGCCTATACATTTGGAGTCTTTTCTAAAAAATATTTGCTGACACCAATGTATTAAAGTATTTCCTATAGGTTTTCATATAGTAGTTTTACAGTTTCAGGTTTAAGATTTAAATTTTTGATTTGAGTTGGTTTGTTTGTGTGTGTGTGTGGTGAGAGAAAGGGATCCAGTTTCATCCTACTGTATATGCATTTCTAAGTTTACCAACTGTTTATTGAAGAGACTCTTTTTTCCAGTTAGGTTCTTCCTGCTCATTTTTGTGGGATGAGATATAGACCAGTGGTTGAGCACTTGTTTGGCATCTGGGAGACTGTGGGTTTTACGCATTTTAAATTATTGTAGTTTTGCCGACTTTGGGACATCATGGTCTTGGCTGGCATTGTTAGGATCCTTCCAGTCTAGGAAGGACTGTTTGAAGTTGGAACTTTATGAAAACAAGAAAGTGTTTTGTTGGAAGTAACCAAGCCCACAGTGTCAGTTGAGACCTGTGCAATGAATTACAGTGAGCAGGTTCCAAATCATGGGCTCTGTCACAGAACATGTGAAGCACTGCAGCCTGTCCCTCGGGTCTGTGCTTTTCGTGTGCTGTGCTTCTTCTTGTTCCACGCCGGTCATGCAGCAACATGTTTTCAGAACATCACAGAGAGGTCTTAGGTCTTGTGACCATGAAAGTTTGCATTAATGAGGGAAGAGGCTTTAGTGCAAGAGACATGACACTTCTTTGGATGATTTTAGTGGAAAGGCAGATTTGCAGTAAGGATTTCTGGTAACTAAAACTCTATGAACTAGGTATTTTCCCTGTCTTATGGACCATATGGTCTTCTTTATCTGTTTTATTTTCTTTCATCTACAGGTAGAATTCTTTGACTTAGTTTCCCCATTCTCATTACATTAATTTTAACCCAGTCTCTCTAGGCCTCTTTCTAAATCCAGAACTTTAAACCACAGTTCCAAACATGAACTTGCTCCATCTCATTATCACTCTGAATCAGAGTCTCTGTGTGACATGGATTCATAAATATTTTGGTACTTTAATACTTGTCTTTCTTACAAGATTGTATGTTTCTCAAGCATAGGATGAGGCCTGTCACTGAGTTCTCACACTATCAGAACGAAATAGACACTGAGTAAATATTGTCTGAAAGAATGCAATGATTTTTCATTTTGAGTTGTGTTGATAAATGTTCTTGGAGGGACATTTTTCTATATGGGTTGACATGATTTAGTTTCCTCTAGTGAGTCAGTTTGGACTGAAGTTACTTTTTGTCCTATTCTATACAAAAACCTTCAAAATCCTTTCCAGTTTAGGATCAAAATTTTCAATAAAGGTTGATGGGTGTTTAACAGTAGGCTGGGGGTGAAGCTCATTGGTAGAGCACATTAGCATTCTCCAATTAAGCACTCCTGTTCTTTTTTTTTTTTAAACCACTTCATTTTTTAAACAATCCTATGGTAGCAACAGTCACTATAATGTGTTTTCTATTATCAATCCCAAACTTTATCATGAGACAGATAAAATGATTTTCAGGAGCATTCTGAAAATTACCTAAGCACATGGGATTACAGTTACCTTGGTGGATAAAATATTTATTCTGAGCGCATGCTCACTGTAGAAAACATTTCTATAATTCCTTCTTCAGTGCCACTAACCTCTTTCTTTGTATTTTGAAGCCAGTAGAATTCAGCTCTATAGGAATATCTGGACAAAATGTTGTTTTACAAAAACATGTTTTACTACATTTTACTTAGAAAAGTGCCATGGTTGCCTCATCTTTTTCTCTCTAACAGACAATGAAAGAGCCCAATAGATAATGATCACTTATTTTTAGTTAACCATCCACATTTGTACATGGATAAATGCAACTCTTTGACACTAACTTTAGGAACTGCCTATTTAGCCCTTCAGATTTGGTGTTAGCTACTACACATAAGGAATGCTATCATCTGCCTTAAGTGGGATTTTCAGTTTTGTTGCCTAAAATCTAATGTGGAAATAAGATGAATTTTCTTGTAACCTGTAGGAAATGTTCGATGTTATATTGGATGAGAATCAGCTCGAGGATGCGTGTGAACATCTGGGAGAGTACCTGGAGGCGTACTGGCGTGCCACCCACACAACCAGCAGCACCCCCATGACCCCTTTGCTCGGAAGGAACTTGGGCTCCACAGCACTCTCACCATATCCCACAGCAATTTCTGGGTTACAGGTATTACTGCTTTTTCCCCTTATAACTTTTTACAACCTTACTTTAGGATTCTGTAAAGAACTTGATTAAGAGGAAGACTCAGGTTGTCCTTAATCTAGAGAGGCACCAGAAGAGAAAATTATATATTTTTTAAAAATCTACACTGTTATCTGATCCTGATCTGTTGTAGAAAAAGCCCCCAACGCCACTCCCAGTGACTCTTGCTGGAAAAGTTTGATGTGAATTTATAATAAATTTTAGATTTTAGATTACATAGAATAAATTTTAGATTAACACCTAGTTACTACTAGATCTAACTACCTAGTCAGTAGAATTGCCTACAACTGCTACATAGCACTGTGGACAGATAAGATATTCTGGGATAGATGGGTTGTTGCCCTTCACTATTCTTATCCCACAGGCTGCTGGATCTGCCCTCTACCTACAGAATGAATGAGCAGATTTAGAAATGGCAACAGATCCCAAGCATTCAAGGAGTATCCAGGGGCCTGCCTTAGACAGTGCAGGGAATCTGGGGACAAGCACAAAGAGGGTCAGGAGTTTGTCTCCTCGGCTGCTGCATTCAGAACTAGATGTTGGGAGCCAGAAGCATTATGATACAAAATGAGTCTTGCCTTTCTGCATTAATTATTATTTACCATTTATCAAGCAGCTGGAATGTATCCAAATCCCCATCTGGGGAACATGCACTCAATTGAGCCTCTTGCATCAGGACTGGTTTTGTTTTAATGGGTTATAATGATAGTCATAATTGAAGATTTTGTAGAGTTAACTCTAAGCTGAACAGCACTCTCTGAAATGCTATTATAACTGCATTACTCTGCTGTTGAATTGCACCTTTGTAAGCAGAAAACCTACTATATAAATGAGTTTCTTTTGAGGCTAGAAATGAATATGGGAAATGTACAGCTGTGGCACTCATTGTTTATGTTCACACTAGCACTTCTTGCCTTGTCTCCCTTTTGTATGCCAGCCTGTATGTAGCATTTCCATTGGCTATAGTTGGCTCTGAATGGAAGGTAATGGGACAAGGACTGGATGCACAAATCAGGAAGCCTTTCTAATGTAGGAGAAAGTTCAGTGTTCACTTTATGAATACAGCACTCTTGACACATTACCCCTAGGACTGTCCACTTACAGTAGGTATCCCTGGGGAGGATTAATGAGCTAATCTGGTGACCTTTGTCTTCTGGCCTACTTCTTGCAGTAACCGTAGGCACTTGATTGGCTGAGGTTAATGGCATGACCTCTGACCCAGAGAATGAGTTTCCTACTTCATGAAGATCTACCTGGTCCTCTGATTGCATCAGGGTTCCCTTCCTTCACGTTGGCAACTGACCTAAGCTGCTAGACAGAGATGTGCTCCTAAAGTGAAAAACAAAATGTCAGAGAATATATTTGGATCCATCAAATAAGTGCCTTAAGATAGTAATTTTAATGAATATTAGAAGAATTTGGTTTGTATCTGAAGATTATTTTTGCAGAATATTTCAGTTAAGAAGGATATACATAAAGGCCTAAATTAGCTGGCTCTGCGATACTGTGTACTTCTTTGGAATGAATATACTGAAAATTTCACATTTACATAGGAGATAGAAAAATGCATTATTTTCTTGATAGTACAAATAGTATTTTTCATTAATTTTTAAAAAATTTATGTGTATGAGTGTACTGCCTGTATGTATGAAAGTGTATCTGTGTCATATAGTGCCCACAGACATCAGAAGAGGGTATGTGATCCCTTGGAACTGGAGTTATAGACAGTTGTTGGCCTGAATGTAGGTGCTAGGAATTCAACCCAGGTCTTCTGCAAGAGTAGCCAGTGCTCTTACCTGTTGAGCCATCCCTCCAGCCCCATTAAAGAATTTTTAAACGTATAAGGCCAGATCAAGATGATGTGTGATGTATGTGACTTGAGGAAAGATTTTATAAGTTCAAGAAAGAAATCCAATTACATCTTATTTCTAAATTATCCAATCCCAAAGTAAAATAATCCTCATTTTTTTGGCAATAAGAGAATTATCAGGCCTACCTAAATATATTAAATTCTATTTAATAGTCAACTTTCAGTTCTGTATTTTTAATAGGAAGCACAGTCATTCAGTGCTATGTAATTACATTTATAAAGTATCAACACAATGGTACCTGTGTATGTGTCTCAAGGAAATAAGAACAGATATTTCGAGCAGACCAGAATTTGAGCAGAATGCTTTAAATCTGATGTTTAAAATATTGTTGTGTAGATCCTATACATTCATGTTTAGATGAATGAAGCTGACATTATGTAACCAGTGAACCATCTGCTATTTTTAGAGTCAGCGAATGAGGCACAGCAATCACTCCACAGAGAATTCTCCTATTGAAAGACGAAGCCTAATGACCTCTGATGAAAATTATCACAATGAAAGGGCTCGTAAGAGTAGGAACCGCTTGTCTTCCAGTTCCCAGCACAGCCGAGATCATTACCCTCTGGTGGAAGAAGATTACCCTGACTCATACCAGGACACTTACAAACCCCACAGGAACCGAGGCTCGCCTGGAGGATACAGCCACGACTCCCGACACAGGCTTTGAGGCTGCTGAAACCACACACACACAAATTCATCTGATGACAATTTGCCATAGCACTGCTAGTTTAAAGCAATCATCTTAATTTGGCAAGCACAGTATAATATGTGCTGTGCTGTGGTGGGCTGCTATCATTTGTTGCTAAGGGGCAAAAAAATTAAATAAAAGTACATTATGCCCTTGGGTTAGATGGATATTAGAAACCCAATCATATAGCTATTTTTAAGTGTAACATTTACTTAACAGTACCTTCAGTTTTCTTCATAGATTTTAGACACATCAATTTGTAATTTAGGGTACTTATCAAGGCACATATAAAATAATTTCCCATGTAGGAAATTCCAAATGACCAGTTCCAGTTGGAACCAATTTATAAACCAATTCCTGTTGGAATTTGGGTGAATTGACTGGAAAGTCTACTTGCGCATGTTGAAATCAATTGAAAAATTAGGAAAAAAAAAAACCTAAGAAGAAAATCATACCAATAAGAAGTCAAAACCAGCTATGGTATTTATTTGCTAGAACGAAATTTACACTTAAAGTTGGAATGTATAAACATTTTAATATATGTTAATGTTGCTAGAATGGTTTTCAACTTACCAAATGTATTGATAGTGCCAAAAAAATCCCCTCAGAAATCTTAATGCAGAAATTATATAGTCTCCTCAGATTTTAATATTTTTATTTTTGCCTGGCACAGCTGTTGTAGTCAAAGAGTTTTGCGTTCTGTTCAATCAGTACTGTTAGCTCATTTGAAGTTGGCAAAAAAAGACAAAAAAAAAAAAAAAAAAAAAAAGAATTTTCAGCAACAAGAATAGTAAAGCAAAGCCCAAGCGTAGCGTGTTGTAAGAAATGAAAAGGAGCTGTCTCTTCTCTAATCAGTCTGAGCACAACTACACACATTTGGGGATCTGGAGTCAGATAACCAAGTTATGGCAGACCCTCGTAGGTACAAAAGTAATAGTCTCCAGACGAGAGCTCATCCATTCCACAGCATGGCAGTACGGCTCAGGATTTCCTAAGGTGTGACTAGGTATCTATCCCTTGCTTCACTCAGTCTTTGGATAGATGGATGTTCCTCCAGTCCTACACCAGCCTTTTTTCAGTCATGCTAACAATTCTGGTTTTTCATGGACACATTCAAATTAAAAACTTAAGAGTTATGTTTTCGAAGACTAAATAATTGGAAAAAAGTTAATGAACTTAATCTTGCAGAGAAAAACTCACAGATTCAGAATATAAAATGAAATTTTAATACAAGGGATTATGAAGAGTTGAGACTGAGTGATCTTATTTGTAGCAAACAGCCCTCTTTCCTTGTACTTGTTGTTCCTTGTACTTAGTTTTTCCCATGAGTCTAATGGAATCAGTGATCCATGTCCTATATTATCAAAGAAGACTTTAATTCACTATAATCCAAAAAATTATCAAAACTGACCCTTTTACATAAGAAACAAATGTCCTTACTAAATGACTTGTTTCTAAAAGAAACCCGTGTGTGTGCATTTTCTAAAACCCCAATTGGAACTGAGTATAAAAGTCCTTTTCTACTGGTACATATCTTAAGGCCTATTTTTGAAAACAAGGATAATTAATTTTATATTAGCTTATTTTTCTCCAAGTTTTTCAATATCTAAGCTTTCAAAGTATGTACCAGTTCATTAATTTTCCTGATCAAGAAAATAAGTTTCATATTTCTTATCAGTTATTCATTTGTTGAATCCTATCAGCCTTACCATATGCTCTCCCCTCCTGTCTACTGTATATGTAACCCACTGTGAGCCTGTTTAGCTGATAAAGAGACTGCTTGTAATTTTATAAGTCATTTCAAACATTCGATACAATTAAACCTGGGCTCAGTAAAATTTACAAGTTAACGTATGATACTGGCGTGTGAAGTTCTTTTGTCACCTAGTGAAGCCAACTTTCAGTTAAGACATTTAAAAGAGCTGTATCCATTAGGCTCTTTGATAAACATGTAATCTGCCATTACTGAATACTTTGAAGAGCATTTTCCAGCAAACAAAACTATATTTATTACATGTACAGCACATATTTGCATGAGAAAGAAAAACATTAGCCAAAACATGTTTCTATATGCTTTACTGATTTCTTGTTTGTGCGCATTGAAGTATTTAATTGCAAAGAGTGCACCAAGGTGTATAAATCTAGACTAGACAGCTGTTCAGCTTTTTCTGCAGTAGTGTTAGCAATTTGGTCACTTAACTACTTTAAGATATTTACATTATATGGCAGGTAGCTGCAACAGCCTTTACATATATTTCCTAGTCAACAACATTACCATTTCTTTCAACTTTTAAAAACTAACTTGTTTTTCAAGCCTCTCAGACCTCTTTTTTAAAATCTATCTCATAGATAAAGAGGGAGGCCTGTTTAATCTCTGTGCACAGGAACTCATCCATCATTTGCCATCTAAGGTTCATACCTGTTTTGCTTTGCATTCCTGTTTCAACTAATAATCTCCGAAAGGGTATAATGTATATTTTTGATGGATATATTTACAATTTCATTATAATTTGGCATATCTTTCATTTTCCGCCTATAATAAGTTTATCTTTTCCAAATACAGAGATATGCCTCTGCCTTTCACTTTAAAGTCTTGGAGTTGATTTTTTAAATGTTACTAAAATCCAGATATATACTAAATAAAGTTTAATTTTTGCCAAGCATATGAAGCACCTTTGGGAAATACATATTCAACAAATACTTTCTTTTAAATTCCTTTTGCTTAAAACAGCAAATGATGATAAGCAGGAGAAACAAGTTTGTATCAATTTTGAGGCTGTTTTAACTTACAGAATAAACCACATTAGAATTGTGTAATTTTTCAATATATGTAATAATGTAGATTCATTTGACAATGTAGACATGTGGTCCTGGAAAAGAAAGAATGCAATTTGTGGATCCTGGTGTTAATTCTCAAGGCTATAATGTGACTCCAATATCATAATCAACAATGTTACCTTGTTTACACCAACACTTAAAGTAACACTCCTGTTTATAAATGACTGATGACTCTCTTGTCTTTATACAGTTCTATTGAGAAGATGATTGGAATTGTTAACAATTTAGACTCATGGTCTTTCCTAAATGGAGTCTTAACTGTGTGACTATACAAGTCATTTCATTTCATGCTTAATGAAATGGATTTTTTTTTAAATGTGAAACAAATTGAGACAATTATTTGTTCCCTTTAAATAACTTATTATTTACTCTAATTATTGTTGTTGTTTGCAAAAATGTATTTTTGGAATGTTAACCTTTTTTCATACCTGAATACTTGAACTTGTCTATTGTGTGGGGGCCTTAAAATTCATAATAGAGAATGGGGGCAGTAAAAGGGAGAAAGAGAAGGAAATTGTGGTAAAAGATGGTTCACAATCTTTAACTCTTTAAATGAACATATCACAAAATGTTGAGACCCAGGATGTCAGCTAAGAATGTTTCTAGGCAACCTTAATTTGCAAGCTAGTATATTTTCTTATATAATTTTATTTTGGTATTTGCTAAAAAAAAAAAAAAATACCACTATACAAATTGCCCTCTATAATGACATTTATACTACCTCTTCTCTGAAGAAAACAGTCTGTCTTTAAAGAGAAAAGTACTTGTCAAGGACTAGTGAACACATTTCTATTACTGCTTAAGCTTGCTGCAAAGCTAAGTGCTTAGAGTGTGAAAATATGCCCGGCTTTTGGATTTTACACTGTTTTCAGATGCTCTTGTCATACTTTTGTTTCTTTTGTGTTAGCAAAGTTTTCTTATAATTGATTCACGGTTTATCGTGAAGCACGTTTAATTTAACAAAGAAGAGACTTGATGCTTAAAGGCAGATGGTTTGAAATTTTAAATTTTATTGATCTTTGACTTCTGTGGGCACTTAAAGGCATGACTTAGCCACTTATTGGGTAAGGATATGCATTGTCTTGAACTCCCATGTAACTGGAACACAGTTCATATCAATGTTTCAAATAAATGCTTATGCAACCCTTAAGTCTTTTTATATTTCTGCCTTTGTCTTTCACGACAATGTTGCACGTTTTTTTTTTAATCATATGAAACTCATCCTTGAATGACCATGACTGAAAACTATAGAAAAATATGTAATAAAATGTTTTGTTAGTTCCTTATATCTTTAAATACTGTCAGCACTGTAACTGTTAATTAGGTTACTTTCTCCAGGTGTGTCTATGTGGCCAATACCAGTCCTCCTTTTTAAGATAATATGTGATCAAACCAGTCAATGTAAGAGCTGTTAGACATTAAGAGTAACTTTTTCCTGTTGAGTTAAGCAATCAAGTTAATTAAAACAGTAAAACTGGTTTATATGGGCAGATAGCTGCAGCATTCAGAAATTACCTTTAAAGGTTTCTTCTGTTAGAAGGACCTTTCTCCAATGAAATACATCCTCCAAAAGCAATGTCTTTATCTACTTGTGGATAATTTAATACCTGATGCTGCATATAATTAAGGTGTACTTTGAGAAGATTAGAAAATATCTCGTCAGATAACCTTAATTAAGGGCTGTAACTCCTACTTGCCATAAAATACATATAAATAAGTGGGAATAGCATTGAGCTTTGGGGAATTATAGTTTCACAGGAAACTTTCTTTTGATGGATGTAAAATGTTTGCAGAAAAACAGAAGAAAATGTTACTAATGCATTTATAGTACTTTGGGGAATATACCAATTCTTCTGCATTTGAAAATTATAAGGAGTTAAAACGAGAACTAAGAACTGAAAGTGGCTGGCCTGTAGCTTATCAAGTTCTTGGTCATGACTGGAACACTTGGATCTCTCAACAAATGTCTGTGTGTCCATTCACGATGGGCCTTGCTTGCCCTTTGAATGCCACTTTCACCTGAAATCAGTGAGACTTCTATATGCATAGGATGTTTTAAGGATGCAGGATCATAAATGCTAGATTGTTGCATACTACTTTTCATATGCCTTACGATATTTTCTGGGACGTTATAAAAATGAAAGCATTTTATTGCCAAAATAAATCTATGTTGTTACTTCTGCATTAGCAGTAGAAAAATAATGTAGCAAAAATATATATTGTACAGAACAAAATTATAATATATATTTTACCAATAATATGAAAATAGATTGAGGAGAAAGAAGCACATTTGTTATAGCACAAACTTAAAACAAAATCCACTGTTAAAAAATTGGCAGTCCTGTTTTTTAAAAGTGTGTAGATTTGGTTCTTTTTTATCAGATTTATTTCACCTATCATCTTTTAAACTTGCTGCTTAATACTTTTCCAGCAATTTATTTCATAGCCTTGCAATGTGTGGATGTAATTAATTTTATTTCTTGACATGTAATTTATTAAATTTTATTTTGGGATAAGACTCATACTGTTTTACTATATTTTCTGTTCTTATTTCTTCTCCTTCGGTAACAATTACCAAATGTCATAACAAGTGAGTTCACAGAGTTCCTCTAAAGTTTGGACATTTGACATTTCTGATATTTTTCACAGCCTCAAGTTAGAATGATTAAAATGTCCCTATGAAAAAATATTAGTCAGGGATTCTTTGATTTGTTTTGAACTGGATACTATTTGAAGCATAAGTTAAAGCCATTAGCTTGTTTTTAAGGGATGGGAGGGGATAAAAAATAAATATGAGATATACTAAAAATAACTATGGCAAAATGACATAAAATGTTTTTCCCTGTTATTCTGAGGACTGTTGATATCCCAGGCTATTCCTAGGTCTCTAGTGATGTGGTGGGAAAAACGCCTTTGTCAGATATTTTTTCCCTTTCTTTACATCTTATTTATTTTAGCACCCCCCTTTCATTTTTATTATATAGATATGTGTAGCATTCTACAAGGCATGCTGGGTAAAATATACTATGCAAATGTATACAGTGCTGCATGTTTTTGTTCTCCCTCTGCTTTAGTGGCTTTAAAGAAAAAAAAATGTGGTGTTATTTTTGTGAACAAAGACATTTAACAAAGAAAATGCAGAGTGCATGCATACAGTATCCTAATTTCTATGGATTTGTTTTATGGAATTTAAATGTGTACAAAACAACTGCATTAACTTTTTTCTTTTATATAATAAATGGAAAAACACCGAAACCAGCGTTATACCTCTCTTTTATATTCTGAAATTGCATAGAATACCAGAAGTCATGAAGAACATTCCTGTGCCTTTTACAGGAAAAGAAGTCTGTACATTCATTCACTCTAAAAAGCAGATTCAATTAAGTGACTATTTCCTAAATACTCTGCTAAATTCTTTGAGTGATCACAATAGCAATACTGTATTAGGAAAGAATTTTTAAGTTGTACATACATATAGAAAGTGAAATATATTGGAATTAATTGTGAAATCAGGTTGAATATAGAAAGATATACTATATAAACCTTACCGTTCTTAAGATACCTTTAAATAATCAATGTAGCAGTTGCCAGAAATTTTCAGAATGACTTCTCTGGAATTTCATGCATGGTATGTAGATTATGACTTGATGTTTCACCCCCTTAGAGCCAGTTGCCAAAGGTCCATAACACAATTGGAACTTGACTTCTTTTGTTGTATTGTATAAAACGTTTAAAAGAAATATGCACAATGTTTGATCATTATCACTGTTTATTATAGCCAATTTATTCCAAAAACATTGTCACATTTAATATATCTGACCACCCTGAAAAAATAGGCAGAGAATAGATTATTAGACCCAAGTACAATCAAGGAAACCAAAGCTCAGTGTAACTTCTTTCTCTGAAATATTTTATTTAAAACATACATACATTAAATATTTTTAAGCTAAGTAATAAACTAAAGTATTCAAAGCAATGTGCAAATACACTGTGTTATTGTTGGGCTATATGAATATGAATAATATTCAATTATTGGAGTGATATAAGACCACCCTTACTATCAAAGTATTTCAGCCAGCAAGCTGAAACTGTCAAGTGGAAAATAGTTCTGAACTGTTGCTACATTACATGGATATGCCTGAAGCAACTTTATCCTTTCATTAGCACATTTCCACTGGAGTATGGAGAAAAACATTGTCTTTTTTTCATAGAGGGCGCAGGTCAGCACAGTGGTTAAACTGTGGATTCTAACCACTGCCTGGATTCAAAGTCCAGATCCAGCAATAACCAACTAAGAGTTGAGACAATTGCTTAACTTCCCTCTCTTGGGTCTGTTTCAGGAAAGGGATTGTCTACTTGATAATGTCTTATTTCCTTCCATGTCCAGTAAGTTTGTATTGGATTTATAATTCTGCAAATTTTACACCGTTGATGGTTCCATCTTGTATTCCTTTGTAGAACACTGAACTTTATACAGGCAGCTGCTCACTTGGTCAAGGTTTGTTCTCAGGCTTTTTTAAGACTGGTGTCAACCAGGGTGTTTTCCTTGGTTAACTTAGTTCCTTTTCTAAAGTCCATACTAAATGTCCTATGTGTGACTGAGTTCTCTCTGACTGAAGGGATCTCAAATGATTTTTGCCCCTTTATATTAATGATTCCTGGCCCTAGATATCATCTGGGAATAATTTTGTAATAATCCTGGTATATCTTCCCCCTAGAGATTGTCCTTACCGGAGTTAGGGTTTCATCCTGCACAGGTACATATTCACCTGCAGCTAAAGATTCGATGACCTTCTAGTCTAATTTCTCAAGTTTTTTGTCTTCCTTCTCTTGGTGTCTCTGTTTCCTCAATTTTAGCCTCTCTGACCATGGGAGCACAAAGCTGTATCTTCACGGTAAGAGATTGTCCTCTTATGGCCTTCTACACCCTCTGGAGCTGGCTAGGAACTGTTTCTGTTAAGGAAGAAACACCAGGCAATGGTAAAACACACAGTTTTTCTCTTAGGGATCTCAGTCCAAATGTGTATGTTTTCCAGTGTCTGCAAACCACGGTTTCTTATATTGAACCCAGTGTTCTGCCTGTTGATAGCAGAAGGGTAAATATGGACTATCTATTCTCTCAGGCCTTGTAGCAGAAGTCTAATGACATTTTGCACTTGACTACAATAACTGGTAGTCTTTAAAACGTCTCATAAGGACCCTGTTTTCACAAATAGCTTGTCATTCCTCATTAAAGGAACTACAACTATAGTAACTCCAAATATCTGTAACTATAAAGTCAGCCAAGATTGTATTAGGCAAATTCATCCCTGTTTTTATGAGAGACACTTGAAAAATAGTCTGAGAACATTTCTTTAATTTAGTAGTTATAAAACATAAAGACCTATTTCACAAATGAACATGGGTCTGGCATGCATTTAATAATTTGCCAAAGATGTGTAGGAGTTTTAAAAATGTCTGAAGAATTGCCAAAGCATGGCCTACACTGTGTAAGAATGGAAATATCAGAATTCATGTAAACTGGTTATGCAAACATTGTTTTTCTTAACAGCCTACAGACTATTAAGTAAATACAGATATAATGCTCCATAAATGTGTTGATAATGATTTTCTTTTCTGAGTCTCCTCTAAAGTTTGGCATTTTAACATAAGTCCCCCTAAAGGTCAAAAAAATTTTCCTTTTCATATATTGAGATGAGACAGTATTCAGTTAGAAAGAGTGAGGTGGAAAGGTATAGTTTATAGGTTTTACTTAATTTCATTCTGCTGCTGTGGTTAGGGGAGCACCTCAAACAGCCTTTTACAACTGTCCCACTTTTCCTCAAGCCCACCTTTTCTTTTCTTTCCTTCTTTCCCCTTTTAAACCAAAGTTAAGGAGAGAAAGCAGATGAAGTTGTTTCGGCTTTTAGTTTATTTCTGTGGAAGAAAGAAGTAAACAACCGTTGCTTCACTCTCCTATCTCCTGCTTCTTACAAGTCAGGACTACCACAGTCATCAGGAGACTTAAATCAAAGAAAGACCTCAGACAGAGATCACCCCTTGCTTTACATACTAGAAAACTGAATCCGAGAGATGTAACCTGCTCAGCTAAAATGAACCAAGCAAAAATAACAAACAAAATAATCGGGCAAGAATACTTACCAAGTTAACCAACCGATTCACTTGTATTTGTTTTCAATCCTATGTCCCACAGTGGAGGGACATCTGCATAGTGTGAGACACAGGTGTTCAAATTGTAGGCAAGAAGAGGGAAGATTTTGAGAATACTTGGCCATCTATTTAATAGGAAGGTGACTATTGGAAAGAAAGGAAAAGCCATTTGTGAACAATTAATGTCTGAAAACAGTGTTTGGACTCTCCTGTTCGGCTTTTGCGACCACTCAAGTTTTCTAAATACAGGAGTAACTTGATTAGAACTGCTCTAGGCAAAGCTGACGAGAAAGTGGAAGGAGATCGGGGAGTAAATATAAAGGTGCAAAAACACACTAAGAAGACAAACTGTAACACGAGGCCACTGACCTCAAGTGGAGGCAGAGGGACAACAGGTTCAAAAGAGATCTAAAACTTACCCCAGAGCCAGGTCTTGGAACACCAAGTCAAAGCCAATACGAGTCAAGGACCTTTGGAAGTGTGTCAGGTTGGAGGTGAGCAGAGTTACATATTAGCATTGGGGCTTTATGGATGCTGTTCAGGGATAACTTAAAACTTCCACCCAGTCCACTGGTTTCCAGTCACTCCCGCAGAACATCCTGCAGGCAGAGACCGAGGCCGCCCGGCCCGGCCCCGCCCCGACCGCGCCTGCGCACTCCCTCGCTCCGCCCCCGTCCGCGTGGTCGCGGCCGCGGGAGAGGAGCTGGGGGAGGACGGTGGCCCGCGAGGCTCGTCGCAGACAACGCGGCGGCGATGTCCGCGCGGCAGGCGAGTGCCGCGGCGGCAGCGGCGGGGCCTGACGCGCGGCAGGGCGGCCTGGGCTGTGGCCTCCCTGCGGTTCCCTGGAAGCGGGAGGCCGGCCGGCGCGGAAGCGGCAGCAGAGGTCCCGGCGCGTCCTTCTGCCCCTCGGCCTGAACCCGGGCGGCCGGACGGGTCCGCTGCCCGAGGATGGGAATTCTCTTCACCAGGATCTGGAGACTGTTCAATCACCAGGGTGAGGGCCGGGCCGGGGGTGTCGGGTGCGTCCGGAGCGTGGGCGGCGCGGGGTGGCCACGGCCTCCGGGGTAACCCAGTCCGCTGCCTTTGTCTTCCGCAGCGTCGGAGAAGTCCGGCCCGCATACACCCATTGCTCGGATTGCATCCCGAGTGCGCGAGGTGGCTTGGCCCACGTCCCGGGTGCCCAGGTGGCAGGCCTGGCCGCTCTTTGAGCACTTTCGCCTGCCAGCAGTTGGGTTTGGTCGCCACGGAGAAACCCTGAGGTCTGGGGGTCGGAGGTTCTGGCCTTCCCGCGCCACTCAGCCACCAGGCTGCAGACTGCGGAAAACGGGAAGTGGACGCGTCGGGCTGTGGTGCGGCTCGCTTCGGGCTGCCCAGCCTGGGCTCCACGCTCAGCCCACTTTGGGGGAGGGGCGCGGAGACCCACGCCTCCGGAATAGTGATGGATTTCGCTCGTTTGTCAGGCTTCTATCTGTTGTAAAGGTCAAGCTTAAGGTCACTTTCCTATTTGGGTTATCGGGGTTTTGGACGGAGGGGGAGCTAAAGTGTTTGAAAGCTTTTAAAAACATACCATGTGAGACATTTGTTAGCATTAGGTGACTAGAAAGTTACTGTTTAAGTTCATCTAAACTCAGGCATTGGCATGAAATGCATAGCGAATTTACGGAAATGTGTTACAAAATAAAGAGAATACAGTTTAGCAGAACTACATGGTTACCAAGATGGAATGTAGTGCTGTGGGTTTTGTTTTATTTTGTTTTTAGACCCATTTTGCAGTTCATCGTTCCTTCTGTCAATTTACTGTTTTCATTTCGTGCAAGCTGCCAGTGTTGTCATGTCCCCACGTTTCGGTTAAAAGCTAATGAACGGTGGTCCCTGTTATTTAGACCCACTACCTGCTTCCTCTCCTCTGTGATAGAGCTGTTGTAGAGACTGAACCTTGAAATTCCCATTGGTTTTGATTTTTGTTGGTGGTGGTGGTTTGAGACAGGGTCTCCTTGTAATCCCACCTTGCCTGGAACTCAGTATAGACCAGAACTCGATCTCAGATCCGCCTCCTAAGTGCTGCAATTCAAGGCATGAAGCACCACACCTTGCTTGGGTTTTTTTGTTTGTTTGTTTTTACATTTTAAATTAAAGATGGTAGTTTAGATCACGGATTCTAAATGGTTTGGAAGGTGATACTTTATAAAGTGGAGAAAAGCGGTTCCAACCATCACTGCATTTGATCCGCTGTGTGTCTGGAAACTGCTGTGGGTCTAGACTAGGAATTTATGAGGTTTGCAGATTATGAAAATGTAATCTCTAGGTTTTAAGTACTAAAGGTTACATTGCTGTAGAGCTGGTGCTGTGTATTAGATAACATCTAGTCTAAGTTCTGCCTTCATAATTTTGAACTTAGTCAAGCTACTATTTAGAAAATCTTTGTTCAGTAACTTAACTTTGGTACTACGTTTACTCTCTAAGTTAGTGATAAAAATTGTTTCTGTAACTTATTAATTAGAACTTTGCTATAAGGGATAGCCAGGAGTAACAAGAATGTGTGTTCGTCGTCTCACTGCAAGTCTTTTATAGTGATGTTCATACAACCTGTATTTTGTGGTAAGTTTTGTCTGGACATTTACTTCAGTGTTTGGAAATTAACAGGAATTTAAGAAGTTTACTTCTAGAAAATTACCAGTCAAGATTGTGAAAATGTGATTTTACAAAGTTGTGTGGCCACTTATGCCTCAGTTTCTTCTTTTTTCAGAGAAATAAATGACTTACAAGGACTATTGAAACTTATTTAGGGAAATGAAATTGAATGATTTCTCTTTTGTTAAATGGTGTTTTCTCAACATAGTAATTTCAAAATTCATTGTATTCAGTCTAATTCTAGATACTTGTTAGTCTTTTTGACTCCTTGTTAAATTAGACACACAGGTATGTCTAATATTTTTTATTTCATAGAAGGTTCAGGCCGCATTTGTATATTTTCATAGAGACTCCTAGAAAGAGTCTTTGGGGGAATTGGAGGACTTGTATGCTGATGAAACCTAAACTGGGCCAAATCTCTGCTCTTCTGAAATCTCTTCAGAGCACCTTTCCAGTTAAAGCTTAAATTCAATGCACAATGAAAGCTAATTGCATACTGCTCAAATTAGAGAAAGTAGGGCTTGCTTTTAGGTTATCCTTTACTCAGTATGTTGTCATTTATATGTTGTCATTTATATCATGAAAATAATTTGGGCTGGGGATGTAGCTTAGTTAGTAGATTGCTTGCCTATCATGGAAGATCCCAGCAATGCATAAACTTGGAACTTGCCAACAATCCCAGCATTCAAGTAAAAGTAGGAAGATGGGAATAGTTTAAGATTTTCCTTAGTTAAATAGCTAGTTCAAGGCCTGCCTAGGCTACATGAGATCCTGTCTCAAAAGTAAGTTTCAACAGTCCTATAAATTCTTATTTTCCTGGAAAAGAAGAAACAGAGGACTAGATTCATTTCCCACCCCTACCCCCACCCCTCCATTATATGGTAAAGACTCATGATAGTTTAGGACTTTCTGGTGCTGGTGTGGATGATAAAGGAGGCTGTGGAGCTCCCTGGCCATGGCCTTGTATTGCTCATCTTCTTGGTTATTAGAAAGGGAATCAAAAGTTATGAATGAGTGCTTGTTGGTAAAGCGGCCTGTGCTGTAGAGATCTGGTACTGAGGAAGGAGCCACCTCTGCTTCTGTTTTCTGTTTTTGCTCTGTTCTTTTTTCAAAGGAGTTCAGACATGCAGAAGAGTATGTAAGGAAGGTGAATAGCCATGGAGTAGGCTGTACCTTGTCAGGACACTGCCTCTAGCTCCAAATGAACCCTTTCTGGTTCTCTCTAGGCAGTTGGCACAGAGTTGAACTTCATTGTAGACAGCACTAGAGGGATACAGTGTGCTCCCAAGACAGGCCCTGTTTGTACCATAAGTACCTTTCCTCCTGTTCATATTACTGTATTTTCTGACTCTTGATGGGTCTCTTATTTTGCCACGTATAACCTCTGCCCCCAGCAACATTTTAATAGCCAGTCTTTTCTCTCAAAGTTTCATTACTGTTGCTATGTATAGCCAGTTTATTTTCAAAGTGTTTTTTTTTAATTAATGATGATTCACTAGTCCTGAAAACTGAATTTTTAGTAGAGTGGCTTGTTCAGATAACTTCTTCCTAACCCTTAATTATCTTCCAGGCCTGATATCTTTGTTCATTGAAAGATACTTTATTAAGCACATGCTTTATTTCAGACTCTGTGCTGACTTAAGGGAACAGCAGTGAGCATGTCACATGGATCCTTTGCTCTAGTAGGCCTGTTCAGCCTTGTGACATTGCTGCACAATGTTGCCACCTACAAAGTTCACACTAAGACCTGCACAATTAACTCACAGAGACAAAAAATGTTCTCAAAATATTTTAAGTTTATGATTTTTGTGCTGGGCTACAAGTGATCCTGTGGCCCATGTGGCCCACAAGCTGCAGAATTGACTTGCCTGCAGATCCTAGAATTGATAAGACTAAGTGATGTTTTGGATTTGAAGTGAGGTTGGTATTTGTGTTTTCTGACTTTGTATGATTCATAGAGATAGAAGATCTCTACATGACAGTTACTAAATTTTTTTTGCTTATGGAGTGGTAGTTGGAGGGATGAAAACATAGAAACAGGCAACAAATGGAACGAGTAGGCTGCCTGAATGTGTCAAAGGAGAAAGGAAACATGAAAAACAAGAAGCATTTTTATGACATAATAGTATTGATTGGTAAACGAAAGCCCAAATGATAACCCAGAATCCCAACAAAATTTAACAGCATACAGTTGTGTGGGTTTACCTGGAAGTCTAGGAATACTGTGAAAAAGGTGTTCTAAATGAAAAGTCATAGGAAGCAGTAAACCTGTGAGGATTCACCTGTGTCCTAGAACTGGAATGACAGGGTTTTATTAACATTTGTCCTCAACCTTATTTCTTAATGTGTGTGCTATACTGTAGGCATTGTGGGGTGCCTGTCTCTAAACACATTGTAGCACTTAAAATTTTGTAACACTTGCTGGCTACAGATTATGTGCTATATAGAATCCTGTTCCATCTTGGTAATGAGAGGTAGTGAGAGAGAATAATAGGAAGGTGGTTTATCATTAGAAATTGTGTAGATCTAATCCTATCATTGGGAATAAGCTAGTTTGATCATTGAGACGCCACCTCTGCCTTTGAACCCTTTATATATATGTCTTAATTTTATTGTTCTCATTATGACTGTTTCATCACCTCTTAGATTTATTTAGGAAGCTGCTAAAATCGTCAGTTTGCTTTATTGTAAATGCATAACCCTCTAATCTCTTGACAAAGTAAAGAAAGCAAAGGACGGTGTCAGTGAATGTGGCTTGTGGGTGGGAGGCCAAGTGAGTGGGTGGGAGCCTTTGGATTATAGATTCTTCCTTAGAATGGACTTAAAGAGATTTCTGAGATGTAAGCAGAGCCTGGGACTCCTTGGAGATTTTGTAGGTTCTATGCATACTTGATTTGAATTTCTTTCTTTTTCTTTTTGAAGTGTGGTATTTTTAAATATATTAGCTTACATTTCCTTGGTTGACTTTAGGGATCTTAGTGGGAGATCTGTTTGCATATTTATATATTTGTTGATTGTTCCAGTTATCTTCTATTGCTGTGATAAAACAATGACCAAAAACAACTTGGGGAGGAAGTATTTATTGTATCTTACACTTTCAAGTGACAGTGCATCATTGAGGGAAGTCAGGGCAGGAACTCAGAATCGAGGGGCAGGAGCTGAAGCAAAGACTCTGGAGAATGCTGCTTACTGGCTGCCCCTGGCTTGCTCAGCTTCTGTTCTTATACTGCCCGAGCCCACCTACCCCTGCAGTAATACCCAAGCCCATGGTGTGTTAAACTCTCCTACAGGTCTCCCTGATTGAGGAAATTCCTCAGTTGAGATTCCCTCCTCCCAGGTATCTCTAGTATGTTTCAAGGTAACAAAAACTAACCAGCAGAATAGTGACATGGAAATTAGTTGAATTTGTAAACTTAGATAGGTACAAGTATAAGGTGGTCTCCACAGTGGAGAACAATGTTAGCAAAGTTAGATTCAAAGTCCAAACTGGGTATAGGGCATACACCTTTAATCTCAGTACTCAGGAGACTGAGGTGAGCAGAGCTCTGTGAACTTGAGGCTTGGTTTGTATAGTGAATTCCAGGCAAGCTGAGGCAACATTGACCATATCAAGGGAGAAGTCAGGGCACCAAGTAGACATATTAAATAAGTAGGCTTATTTAAATTCCTGTATACAAGTCAAAAAGCTGGTTATAGGGCATTGCAAAATGTATTCCTACAAGTTAAAACTGAGCTGATAGTTTCAGAAGACTCTAAAATCAGTGTTAAGTAGAAAATTTTCTGTTTGTATTAATATCTTTGTAGGTACGTATATTAATAGAACTAGAGAAAACGTCATCAAAAAGGAAATTTACAACACGAAGAAAAGTAGAATTAGAAAGGCAGAGTCATCATGCAAATTTAAAACCTTCCCTGGAAGATAGGTGCCTAGCTTCCAAACTCAGTTAATCTGGCCCTAATGTAGTCAGCACAGCCTGGGCTGCTCTTTTGGTTGGAATTCCATGCTGCCCACAATTCTCCTGATTGTAATTCAGCCATAATGCATACTTTTCATCAGAGAGAATTAATTGGTCATTAGTACTTTATTATAAAAATGCTAAAAAATAATTAAAAAAACAAACCTAAAATCCACAAGCTCTGGGAGAAAACTGTTAAAGGGTGGTATGTGAGTTTTAGGCCATGGTTAGGGAAACTACTTGTCAGCCAGTTTGGGTTTGTTTTGTTTTGAGATGTCATCTTACTGTGTTGGCTAGACTAGCCCAGGACTTGCGATCTTCCTGTGTGTGTCAGCCTCCCAAATAGGATCAGAGCCATGTGCCAATGCTCCTGGTCTGTCAGGAAGCTTTGAACGCGTCTGTGTTGCACTCATTGGCATTCTTACATATTACTCATTTTTGTGTGTTGCTTTCTCTGAGTTTGTCTACTCCACGGTAGTAGCATCATTTGGTTTGTGGACTTGGGAGCCCCAAGCTCCCAGAGGAATGTCATCTGATGGTGCCCCTTGACTTTCCTGTAGCATGTCATGTACATACTATTAATCCTTCACCTTCAGACAGTATCAGTTTTCTGTCCCTTTATGCCAGGCATTTCTAGGCAGGAAATCCTGTGGACCTAGAGTCTTGAAAAGGAAGATGAAAATCTATATGAGAGGATAGTCATTATGTTGCTTGAGGACTCTAGTGGTTCTTAGCTGCCTGTGGGTGACTGAGTAAAATGGATTGTGTTAAATTCTCTATTGTTTGGCTTTCTTTCTTTTCTCTTTTTTAGCAACAGGAGTATCTATATAGCCTTAGGGCTCCCCTCTATGGTAAATGATAACAATTTGTAAAATGTCTCTGTTGTAAAGATCTCCTTACTCAAAGGTGGAATCCTCAACATTTATTATTTATAGAATCAGTGGAATATTAATTTAGCATTAAGTACCTGCCTTGCGTCAGGAAGAATTATAGTAACCAGGATTACAAAGAATATATTCTGTACATTTGAAGGGTACCTCATTAAGCTAAGATTTATATACCTATAAATAATTAAGTACTGTGCTAGAGGAATTATAGCAACGAATGGAAAATTAGACCATAAAAGATTAGAAGTTCTTTAAATGAAGAATTCTGGAGGATTATCTCAGGATAAGAAGAATCCAGAATAGAAGTTAAACACTTACTATGTGTGTGTGTTTTCCAGGAGGGGCGTATCTTGAATTGCAGCTTAGGTAGCTGATGAGCTGATGAGCTGGGAATGTGACTGCCTTTCAAAATTGGTAAATCAAAACTGAACTAAGAATGGCATTGCCATCACTATAGTGCAAAAAAAAAAAAAAAACCTTTGGAAATGTAGAGACAGACCACTGGAAAGGCTTCAAAGTAAGACATGGAGAGCACTTTAGAGAGGAGGCAGATTGAGACTATAGTTTTGAGATGGAATCAATACAACTTGGTGATCAGATGCTGGAGTTCAGGCAAGATTCAGCAAATTTCTAGGGCATCAGAAATAATGATAATACCATTAAGCAAATTAGCTAAAGACAGAATTAGAAACAGGTTTGAATATTGGGTTTTCGATATGGGGCATGGCAGCGTACTTAGCCTTTTAGGTAGATTATAGACTTTAGGAGCAGTTTGTAAATACAGAATTTTCTCTTGGAGCTGGCACTGCTATGTGCTAAATTGTAACACAGTCCTGAAGAATAGGTGATATTTCCTCTGATTTATAATAAAGAAGTAGTGTGTTCCAGTGAAACACATTAATATGTGTGGTTAATATGTCTTAATTATGATAATTTTAAAAAATGGGTCAAAGAAAACAAGGTTGCATAAGCCGATGAGTCTTTCCACAGTAGTCCTATTCCTTATTGCTTTATTAAAAAAAAAACAAAAAACCCTTCTTAGTTTTTTGACTGAAAATGGCAGTTTAATAACTACTTTGCATGTTTTTTTCTGTTCACTGACCACAACTAGAAAGCTCCATCTTGGGAACTTCTATTGTAGTCAGATGGCGACTGCATATTCAAGGTGGCCTCTTTTTTTGGTGTCAGAATCCCTTTGAAAGAGGGAAAGCAGTGGCCTACACATGGGCTGTCTCTCTGCACAGTGTTAGACCCCCTCATCAGCTGGTCTATTACTCAATTGCACATCAGTCTTGCATGTGTTGGAGTGTCTACTTACCCTCTGCAAGGTTTCTTGGTGATCCAGGGTCTCACACCTTTATCTCTCCTGCATTCTGTGAATTAAAAGTGAGTCCTAGGGTCAGCTCTGAGTTACAAAGAGCATATTCAAGGGTAGGACCATCCAGAGACCATCTTTGAAGACTAGCTCCCCAACACTGTTATCTTTGGGGGATTTTATTTGTTTATTTATTTATTTATTTTTATTTCATGTGTGTGAGTGTATTGCCTGTATGTGTGTAAGTAAGTGCACCTGTGACATGTAATGCCACAGAGGTCAGAAGAGGGTGTTGGATCCCTGGAACTGGAGTTGTGGATGATTGTTAGCTGCCATGTGGATGCTAGGAATTGAACCCGGGTCCTCTGCAGTAACCGCTGAACCATCTCGAGTCTCTTGGGATTTGTTTCTCCATAGCCTGGAAATATATGAGTCCTAAGTATGTATTGCTAGTATGTAAAGTGGGTGCAAGAAGGCATCCTAGGGAGCATGAACTTAAAGGAAGAGGAATCAGTTAAAAGAGAAAAGAAAGGAAATGAAAAAACAAGACTTGAGACTGGAAAAAAGCTTAGGAAGTATGGTGCCACAGAAGCTCAGGGACAAGTAAGTCCTTGCCACGATAGCTGTAGGTCCTTAGAGTATATCCATGATTTAAATATACTCACATCATTTACAGTTAACCATGGAAAAGACTGTTCCTTTTTTCCCTGTTATCTCCGTTGCACATATGGATGCCTAAAATTCCAGAGGTGGAACTTCAGTGACAATGACTGAAGTCATTTGTAGATTGTCGTGTTTACATTGGGGGCTACTTGCTGAGAATAGATTCATAGGCCTAAAAAGAATATAACATAGTGCTTCTGGCTGCCAGAGAGGCAGAAGTCTCTACTTTGTAGAGAAAGGGGAAGGTAGGGAAAGTGAGGCCAAGAGTGTACTTCTGATGCTTACTTGAGTTTTAAGAAGGTTGAAAAGTGCCGTACTGTAAATTATACCACAGAAAGAAAGAAAAGTGAAATGGGGGACTCTTTCTCATAGTAAGTCACTCTTGGTTTTTCTATTTCAGAGCACAAAGTTATCATTGTTGGGTTGGATAATGCAGGGAAAACTACCATTCTTTATCAGTTGTAAGTATCAATTACTTTACACTTTTATTTTGTTGTTTCTAGTTACTTTTTATGCTTTTGTGATATTTGATCTGTGAAAGTAATGAAAAATTATATGAAAGCAAAGTTATTGTGTAAGAAGCAGATTGACCATAAACTAGGAGCCAGAGTTAACCAGCTGTTTGTGGTGAGCTGGAAATGTAAGGCAGTGAGCGTGATCGTTGTTTTGCATTGAGCTGCTTTTGTGTTTAGGAAACAGAAAAGGTATTTGTTTTTGTAGTCTCTGGAATGAACTGTAATGTTCTTAAACCATTATCTAGTTAGTTCTGTTTATGTTCTTAGCCAGCTCTTTCATCTGAGCTAGTTAGAAAAAGGATATTTGAGCATAAAATAGAAAAAGACGTTATGTTACTTCATCCCTTGATTTAAGAATTATTCAAATGAGCTAGCTTATGTACTAATTATATGAACTTTCCCCCCTCCCCCCAGTTCAATGAATGAAGTCGTACATACATCCCCTACAATAGGAAGTAATGTGGAGGAAATAGTGATTAATAATACACGCTTCCTAATGTGGGATATTGGTGGCCAAGAATCTCTTCGCTCTTCCTGGAACACTTACTATACTAACACAGAGGTAATGTTTCTTCATATGCTGAAATTTACATGAATATTCTGAGTCCTTGAGAAGCATTTGGATTTGAATCATTATAATCCTTTAAAACATGACAGTATTTTGATCTATAGAGTGTAAGCTTAGTGAAGTCTTTCATCCTTACTTCAAGATCCTTGTCTGTGTATCCATCATTGAACCTCTGTAAGGAGAATTAGTGGTTGATTAATCAGATTGTTTGAGCCTATAATTTGTCCAAGGTATTTGTTTTTATAATGATTTCCTTCTCATAACTTCTCTGTTTCTTATGATTTATATTTGGCTAAGTAGGAGAAATCCTAAGGGAAAAGGCTCTGGTTTATATTTTAAGCAATTTTTACTGTGTATTTTCACTTATGGAACACAGTTGCACTTATAAAGCATTGTAGACATAATCATATGGTTTTATTTACATGTTACTTTCTAAGAGAAAATTTTAGACTCATGACACATATTCATTGTCTAAGCCTGTAAATGAGAAGTTATGTCAATTGTTTTTGCAGGTAGATTATAAAGCCTTAAAAATACTCTAAACAGGAAGTTGTAGAGATGGTTCAGTGGCTAAGAGACTGGCTGCTCTTGCAGAAGACTGGGATTTGGTTCCCAGCACCAATGGCAGCTAACAACTGTCCATAACTCCAGTTCCAGGGAATCGAGTGCCATCTTCCAGCCTTGCATGCATGCAGTGCACTCACATACATGAAGGCAAAACACTCATATACAGAAAATAAAAATAAATTTTCTAAGAAATATTCTATAAATACATTAAACTGATGATTAAGTCACTAGTAACCTATTAAATGTCTCTAGTGGCCTGACCCCTTGCATTCCATTAGCATTTAACTATATTTTTTAGAGAAAGAAAGATCTATATGGTTATAAAGTATATAGTATATAGTACACACACACACAAACACAAACAACATAAAACGATAAAGGTATTGAATTACATCAACACCTTGACATTAAAATACCTTCCAGAAGAATGCATTATAGTAATAAAATCTTCTGTCAGTAAGCCATTAAGTGAACTCTTACAGTTGATGAAAACCAAGGAACGGAGAAGATTGAAAAATCACAATGATAAATTTGGAAATTAGTATCTCATTCTAAAAATAGAAACAGTGCATTTTAATAATAGATAACTTGGACATCCTAAAAACATTAACCTTACATTTGCTCCTGTTCCCCTCTTGGAGTTGAAGAAGTGCAGTTTGGGGGTCTGCCCCATATAGAGCCTTGAAGTTGGTAGCAGCAGCCTCACTGTCAGTTCAGGAGACAGCTGTAACAGGGATATAGGAAGTGGTTTTTTAAAGTGATTTGGCTGTCACATTAGTCCTGTACACCTCTCCTTTTAGATCTTCAGATGATATTATATTGGTAATTGCATATAACCTTTAGGTTTTCAAAGGATATAATAATACCTGTCTACAAGCCACTTAAACTTAAAATCATAACATGTTTTTTTTCCTTACTGATTTATAGCAAAAATATAGGGATATAGGCCCATTAATATTCAAGTAATTTTGAAACCAAACATCTTCTCGTTTGGTTAGAGTATTGGTGATGTATTGGTCTTTATTTTTCTGTAAAATTAGTAAAATTAGTAAATTAGAATTGAATCAGCTTTACAATAAGTATAGTAAGTATCCTGGTGTGGGTTTTTTGTGTTTTTTTTTTTTTTTTTTTGGTCTTTTTAAGACAGTGTCTCCCTGTAGCCCCAACTGACCTAGAACTCACAGACATCTATCTGCCTCTGCCTCCCAAGTCCTAGGATTAAAGGCGTGTGCCACCATCCTCGGCTTGTATCCTGGTGTTCTTATAATACTGTAGGTTCTGTCTTAGTATCAGCGTCATGTAAGTCAAATAAGCACTTTGTGAATTTTCAAATCAAATTAGGTAAATTAGGTAGTCACTAATGATTTTTTTATTTTTGTAATTATTTTAGTTTGTAATTGTTGTTGTGGACAGTACGGACAGAGAAAGGATTTCTGTAACTAGAGAAGAGCTCTACAAAATGTTAGCCCATGAGGTAAGTCACTTTTTTATAGAAGATACGGTAGACATTGTGTCACATTTGTTCTTCCTGGCTTCTCCGTGACAAGGGGTGTTTCAGTCTCTCTCTCGTTCTCTCTCTCAGAATCTCACTTTGTATCCTACCTGTCCTGGAACTTGCTACTTAAGCCAGACTGTTGTTGAACTAACAGATGTCCACCTGTCTCTGTCTTGAGTGCTGGGACTAAAGACATGCAGGCTCAAAAAAAATTGTTTTGAAGGAATTATCTGTTGGCAGTGCCTACTATATGATTTTGATACTTCCCAAATTTGAGGTTTATCTAGAAACAGGAGAAAGATTATGCAGTCAGTTGTAGGCTTATTTTATTTAGTTTAGATAAGTTTGATTTAGAATTTTCACTAGGCAAAAAGAATTGTATGTATAGATTTCATTTTATATTTTGGGTAGATTATTCGTGCAAAGGATTGTCATCAGAAGTAAGATTTTTTTTAAACACCTGCATACATAGCAGTTCTTGATTTTTTTTCTTGGTTATCAGACTAATATATAAATGTAATTGCTCTTAGATTTCTCTGATACCTTCCCTTTGCCCAAATGAAATTATCAATAGCTTACTATTATGTAAGTTATTTAAAAATATTACTAGTCACAGAAATAAAAATTTAAATAAAATAGGGCTGTAGGTGTAACTCACTAATAGACTGTTTGCCTGGTAGGTTTACATGAGGTCCCCCCGAATTCTATTCCAGGAACTACAGTAAAATATAAAATTATAAATAAAATGTAAGAGGGTCTAGAAAGATAGCTTAATGGCTGCTCTTGGAGAGGATCTGGGTTTGGTTCCCAGCATCTACATGGTGGCTAACAACCATCCACAACTCCAGTTCCAGGGGATCCAACACCCTCTTCTAACCTCCACAGGCATTGCATGACATGCAAGCAATATGTTCATACACTTAAAATAAGTAAAAAAATTTTATTGACGCTTTTTTAACTTAATTTATATGTATTTCATACGGAACATCTTAGTCATCTTCATACTCTCTTCCCCATTGGCACTATCCCATAGCCCCCACTGGATTTCATGTATTCTGTCATTGATGTTACTATTGAATCAAGTTAGTGTCCCTGAATGTCCCCCTGTACAAGTTCATCCACTGAGGTCTAATCAACCTATCTAGATAGGTTAGGCCCTCCCTTTAAGATCAGCTCTCCCTCACCCAGCAGTAATCAACTGCCAATAATTCCTCAGCCAAGGTTGGGTGAATTTCCACAGTTGTATGCTGGGTTTTTGTCTGTTTCGATTTGTCTGGGTCTTGTGTATGTTGACATCATTGCTGTAGGGTTCATATGAGCAAGGTCCCAGGAGCGTGTGAGACTGTTTCCATATGGTCATGCACCTCCTCTCCTGGCTCTTACAATATTTCCACCCCCTCTTTTGCAATGGTCCTTGATCCCTGGGTGGGTGGAGTTTAATATAGGACCCATATTCTGCAGTCTCTTATTCTCTATGCTTTGGCCATTTGTGGCCTTTTGTGTTTTCCACCCTCTGCTGAATGAAGGAACTTCATTGATGAGAGTTGAGAGATGCATTAGTATTCTCTCCATGCCTTATTCCACTGTGTTCTGTGAGCCTTAAGTGTAGAGATTCCATTTTAGATGTGTCACTTAGGGTTGGGCGTTTCACAAACACTTATTCTTTGTGTGTGACCAGTTGTGGAACTCCTTAATAGTCTCTGTCTGTTGCAAAAGAAGCTTCTTTGATGAGTGATGACTGTCATACTTGTCTGTAAATATAAGAATTCATATTTAGTATATAATAAGTAAGAAATTACATTTCTTTAGGGATGTAACATCATTGGGGTTTTCTCTTAGTATCCATGACTTCTCCAGCTGTGTGTATTTGGCTATATTTACAGTACCACACATGAGTTCCCTCATTGAGTGGGCTTTATATCCAATTAAGGAGCTTTTGATTACTCCCAAGGTAAAAGTACCACTACTGCCCCCATATAGTTTGGTGTGCTGGTCATTGTGATTATTAGGCCTTAGGGCTAGGATTGGACCATCGATTGATGTTCTTCCTTAGCAGCTTACGTGACCTTGGAATGGGGCTTTGTGAATCTTTAAAGTTTCAGGAATTTCCTGAGATTTGTAACTTTTGTTTACTTCCTGAGTCTTCATTACCTTTCCCCATAATGATGTTTCAGTCTGAGAGAATTGCTGCACAGCATTCTACTTCCTCCTCCAGCTCTTATAGTCTCTGCCTCCTCTTTCTCAGTATTTCCCTGACTGGAGAAAATAATATAAATGTTTGGTTATTTTTCTCCACCTGTGGCTAAGTTTGGGGTCACTACGCCATAGCCAGCTGCCAGTTGTTCCCAGTTTTATAGGCTGAGTCCCTGTGGTACACTGCCAGTTGCAAAACACTTTTTCATCCATGGCCTATTGAGGCTGACAGCAGCAGTATCTGAGTGTAAAAAACATTCTGAAAGCAGTTTGACAAGATGATCACATTCATTTAAGAAAACAATAGCAGTTGCCTCCATTCTGACAATATTAGATGGTCCTTCCTGTGGAGTAGGAAATTGGTTGTACCCATAACGATCATGCCACTATTGCACTAGTGGGACCATCTTGCATGGCAAAGCAGGACTGTTGATGACAGTTGATAGTTTTTCCCCTAGCAGCTAGCAAAGCACCAACACTATGTAAACCATCCAGAAGGAAAGGAGCTTCCAGTTTACTACCAGCCTGATAATTCCATATCCTGCAGCCAAAGTGTGCGTTGTCTTCAACAGTAGGGTCTTATCTAATTCTGGCATGCTGCTAGTAGCAGTGGCCATGACATACAGCCTTGTGAAATATTAAGGAAAATAGGGATTTTAATCTTTGCTTCCACCTTTTGTCTCTGTCAGCAAACTTAACCTGCAAGTGTGTGGTTAGAACCCTAACTCGGATAGCTGGAACCACTTGCCTTGTGTCCTGATGAAACTTCCTCAATTCTGTTTGTCTCAGATGGAGACTTTTGCAATTATTTTCAGAGAATGTTTTTAATATTTGTTTTCTTTCTGAATTTATAATAATTTGCCTAATTTTGAGACTGTACTGATAGCTGGCCAACATACAAATTTCCTTCTCACTGTAACCCGTTGTCTAACATATAAAAGATACTTGCTGTTTCCCTTAGGGGTCCAGATTTTGAGGCTTGAGCCTGCCGCATAAATAAAATATACCTGCTTTCTGTATACTTCCTGGTGTCCAGCCTGATCTTTCTCGCAGTAGCCATAGCCTAGCCTGGGGCCTATGACCTCCCTGGCCAACAACAGCTCGTTGGGAGGTAGCCCACCTTGGTACTGAAATTTTCACCCAACAACCTTATAGCTCCCTGAAGTGCCCTTTCACACTCACACAGTGTTTTAATTTATTTTCCTCTTGTGGTAAAGAATACCCTGACAAGAACAACTTAAGGGAGAAATGAGTTTATTTTGGCTTACAGTTACAGAAAGATAGTCATTGTGGTGGGGAAGCCATGTCAACTGTCAGGGAAAGCTGGTGGCAGGAGCAGAAGGCTGGTTAGTCATACAGCATCCACATTCAGGAAGCACAGAACAGGAACAGGGAGAAGAACTTTGTTATAACGCCTCAAGGCCTACCCCTGGTCATTCATATCCTCCAGTGAGGCTCTCTTCTTAAAAGTTAAATCACCTTCCCAAACAGTACCAGCAGCTGAGTACCAAGTGCTTAGACATGTGAGCCCATGGGGGATATTTCATATTCAAACCACAACAGAAAAAGTGCCTTCCTTTAAACTCCTGCTCCCTTCACTGCTTTTCTAGATGTATTTGCCCATCTATAAGACAAGTGTTAATATTATGTATTAGAATAAATTTACAGAGCAGAGACAAGACCTCTGAAGGAGCACTGTCACCTATCTCAAGCAAGTGCCAGTTGGTCTTGGATGGTTGAGGAGATGTAAAAAGAAACATTAACAGAGTCTAATACAGAATGAAAAGATCTCATCACATCTATCAATTTGTCAAAAGAGCAGTGTTGGGAATGTTCCTCCATAATCATACGCTTTCCATGAACCGTCCTGCTTCCTTATGCTGGCTGCTGCCTCCACTAAGGAACCACTGCACATTTCTTCAACCCTGGAAGTCTACAGGAACTGGCTTGTACTGCTCAGCCTGGCTCTGGCCCAAGAGGGGAGCAGGGAACAGGGCCCTACCCGTGCCTGCCATGCCTGTTGCTGGAGCCAGCTCCCTGATTCTGACATGTTCTGAGCCAACACTCTAACCATTGCTTTTTCATCATCCATACCTGGCTACCAAAGGGGCCTCCAGCCGCGCAGATAGTCTTCACTCTCGGTGTGCTTGACGGTGCACATTCTGGGGGGAGAGAGATGATTCCCATCTCTAGGCCAAGCTTGTTTTATTACTTTAGAGCCTTCTGGAAGTTTACTAGCCCAGCATTTGATTTCCTGTTTTGTTTTGTTTTCTAGGAATTAGTTTGACAGAAATCTTCTCATGTTTTCATTAGAATGGCCTGGGCATAGTTTCTTGTACCTAGACCATTATTAAAGCCCCCATCTGCATGCTATAGCATGATTTTTTCCCTTCTCTATTAAAAGTTGAACCTGGGGGGTATCATTTATTACATCTACCGTGTCCTTCCCCATTGCCCAGTTCTGCCCTTGGGGACAAGAAACGGCAAGCTAGTACCGTCATCTCATCCTCCCTTTTTCTCCACCAAATCGGAGGCTTATATGGAGGGTGTTAGCCACATGTTGCTTTCCAATTGCAATTCATCCCTCAAGCAAGTTCCAGTCACCTCAGCCTCATTTGTATGTCTTATTACTTGTAGCAGTGGTCATGCAACTGCTGTGACAGCTTGCCAACAGTCTTCTCCCATGTGTTCATTCAAAATGTATTCTCTAGTCCAACCATTTTCAGGGTGGCTCCATGTTCATATGATGGGTCTCACTCATCAAGGAGGTACACCATTCCATACTTCATAGAAGGCAGCCACCCTGGCATTCCTTCCATGGGCATGCTACCTCTTGATGGCTCAGCCTTACTTAAGCATCTTCCTATCCATATCAAGACCCATATGTCCTTTTGCTTCACTTCTGTTACTGTGATAAAGTAGCCCGACAAAAAAGCAACTAGGAGAAAAAGGTTCATTTTAGCTCACAATTCCAGATTATAGTCCATCACTGCAGCAGGAGCTTGAGCTAGATGCTCATAACACACCCCTAGTCAAGAGCAGTGAGAGAGAGGAATGCACGTCCTTGCTTGTGCTCAGCTTCATTCCTCTATCAGATGCTGCCCACAGTGCATCTTCCACATCTGTTAACTAAGATAAACCCCAACACACATGCCTGTAGACCAACCTCATGTAGACAGTCCTTCATTGAGACTGTCTTCCCACGTGAGTCAAAGCTGTGTCAAATTGACAGTTAAAGCTAACCACAGCATGCAGCTGCCATAGTAGCAAGAAGGTATACCATCACACATGACTCGCATAAGAACAGCCATGTCAGGATTCCCCCCAGGTGGTTCTACCCTCAGACTGGTCATCCTTTTACACACATCCCTTTCCGTAGCTATGACCATGCAGCTGCTCCTCCCAAGCTCTTCTTTGGTTGTGATGTGTGTCTGTTCAGGTGCCAGTCGTGTTGTGACTTTTCCTGGGGCAACATGAACCGATGTATACTCAGCCTAGATAGGATACCAATGATTCTATCTAAGTTCACCCAGTGAATTTATTGGGCTTACTTACAATAGTGTGGGTGACATAAAGGCAGCTGTATTACCAAAAAGTTCATCCTAGCCCAGATGACTACTCATGAAAACTACATCCCTGGAGCTCTCTGCAACTTTCAAACAACTCCTCAGAGTCAGAGCACCCCTTCTTCTTAGAGAAGGGGGCCTTGTATATCTTGTTGACTTGAGTTACTTCCTGAGTCTTAAGGTGTCTCCCTCAAGAACAGAATGTTCCAACGGGACAAAATTGCCACAAAACAGATATGTAACATGTATTTTTTTATTTCACGTGAACTTGGTAAGGTTTAAGAAAACTGGGATACTTCATAATAAAGTTGTATATGAATATTGATTTAATGATTTATTTTGAGATTTGCTCTGTGAGTTTTGTTATGTTTCAGGGAGGACTCTCAAGAGTTTGGGAAACCTACTAAAGTGGTTTTGTAAATGAAGAATCCATGTTTTCCTTGTGGTGATCTTGGCTTCCAGTCTGCACTCCTACCTATTTTGAGCTCTAACCGGCAGCTATATGAGACTTCCTGGAGTTTTAAAAAAATGCATCTTGCCATTCGTTCATTCTCTTACACAGTTCTGTTTCAGGTTTGGGAGACAAGAAATAAGTCATAAAAGAAGCAGAAAATGACAGGCTTTTTTTTTCTTTAATCTCTATTTTATAAAAATCCCCATCATTATGTAGTTTATTGCAAAGCGGTATTTTATGAAGACTTTAGAAAAAGAAAAAAAAATGTGCATGGGATCTCTTGGCTATATTGGTTTTTTCTCATCGGGTAGCCTCCCTTTTTGATTTTTCATAGTTGAACAGAATAAGGCAGGATCAGTGCTTGAGCACAGTCTTAGAGAGTCTTTCTGCCTTGGTCACTAACTGGGCCAGGCCATTTTCCCTTATCTGTTACAGTAAAGCCTAGAAAGTTTATGTGACTTACCAGTTGTTTAAGAGCCAGGACTTGAACTTAACAAATATTTTAATGCCTTTTATTACAGGTGCAAGTATTCTTATTTAGACTCTTCGCTAGAGGAAGATAAAGGGAAAAAAACAAAACATAAGGCCAGCTGGAAAGTGAAAGGAGGCTGAACAGGGGATGATACAGAGAGGCTGGTGTTGGGAGCTAGCGGGCTACTCAGGGCTTGAGTGAGCCACATCAGCAGGTTCTGGAGAGTGCCAGATGCGTGAAAGACTGCGATGCATGAAGGAGAAATAAAACTAGGCCGGTGGAGTCAGTTGGATGTTTCACACATACTGTTTTAAGTAACAAAATCTCACTGCCGTTGATAATGATGCTTTGCGTGTATTCTAACATACAAAACTACAAAAAGTTTTAAAATTCTTTTCAAAGCTTCATCTTCTAAGAAATAGAAAACATTGAATATAATTATGGTTAAAGTAGTTCCAGTCACCCAAATCCAAGTTTTTCTTCATAATGACTCTAATTCTTGAAGTTGTCTTCACAAATGAAGCTTTATGAAACATTGATGATTTGGTGTATAGAAAAAGATAACTCAGTGTCTCTTGCATTTGCTATTACTTGTCTCCTTGATTAAATGAATAGACCTTTTAAAGTTTTAAAAAAATTTTATGGTGGGGATTGAATCCAGAATCTCACACATGCCAGGCAAGCATTCTGCTACTGAACTACGACCCCATCCTTTAAAAAAAAAAGAAAAAGTTCCTTGTTTCAACAAGGTCTCATTAAGGTTGCTTAGGTTGGCCTTGAACTTGGAATCATTCTCTCTCTGTCTCAGGAGATTTGCATCATCAGGCCTGGGTGTTTTTATATTCTTAAGATCAGATATTTGCAGCCTTCATAGCAGAGCATTCGAAATAGCTATAAACAAAAGGTGACTATTATTCACCCTAAACTTTGATATCTTACAAATTCAAGTTGATAAATAGCTCTTTAATCCAGTATATTTTCTGTTATTATAATGTATGTTTGGTCTTGAAATTATGTAATAAAAGCAAAGATACTCTTGTCATTTGTCTAAATATTTAAAAATAGGCAAAATACCTGTTTTTTGCTCTTGTTGGGTGTTCCCTCCCCCCATTTTTTTTTTTTTTTATTTTAATAAAACCAAGAACTCTGTTGATACCAGCCTAGGATATATGAAACTCTAACTAAGAACCCCAAAGAAAGTACAGGGTTTAGACATCTAGAAAAGAAATGATGGTTTTGTTTCAGAAAATTCTGAGATTTTACTACATATGTTTGTATGTTGCGGTACATGTGTGTTCACATGCATGTGGAGACCCAAGGTTGATGTTGAGTGTCTTTTTTTAGATTGTTCTTCACCTTACATGTTGAGGCAGAGTTGCTTGCTCTTTTGTCTAGTCTGGCTATCCATCTTGCTCTAAAGAGCCCTGTCTCCACCTCCTGTGTGCTGAGATTATAGGTGGACTACCTTACACACCAGCTTTTACTTGAATTCTGGGCATCTGAACTCTGTTCCTCGTGCCAGCACAGTAAGCACTTCACTTGCTGAGCCCCTGAAGACCTAATAACACACTTCATATTTTCAGTTTAGGGCTTCTCTAAATTGCATTACTAAGAATGATGGATATAAACTGTAAAATAGTATGCTTCCTAACTTGAGCCAAGTATTTATGTCAGAAGTTTGTTTTTGGAGCATACTAACAGTTGCAAACCTGGCTTATATAAAAGACTTCAACACACACTAGCAAGAAATATCAAAACCTCTGGAAGATTAGAAAGAAATCCTGTGGAAAGTTCATGTACTTACTCAACCACATACTGACTATCAAAAATAGTGCATTTAGGACAATATAAAAATATTTAATTATTTTGATCTTTGTGAGACAGGGTCCCCTTTGTAATCCCAGCTGGCGTGGAACTTGCTGTGTAGACCAAGCTAGCCTCGATCTCACAGAGATCCGCCTGCCTCTGACTCCTGAGTGCTGATGTTAAAGGCATGCACCACCATGCTCAGCTTAAAAAATATTTATATTCTTGATAATTAGAATATATATTCCAGTTAATATATTGTTGTTTTATGTAGACCTTTGAACTGAATTATGGGTAAAAACTAATTAAATATGAAGTCTTAAAATGGTTTAACTATCTACCAGTATCTTTTTCTATTCTAACATGCTGTTTACACAACTCCATTAGCTGTAGTATCATTGCTAACATCCATCCTGCAGAGGGCACTATAACTAAGAGTCATTCTTAATTGTTCCATGAAACACTTTGCACAACTTTTAATCAAAAAGACACTTATGTGCATATCAGAATCAAGTCACCAAAACTAGCAAGAGTGAAGTAATGTAGACAATATCAGTTTCTGCCTGCTGCTGACTATTGCTTTTAAGCACATACATTATTAATGCCAAAATGGCCCATTAAAATCCTTAAGAAAGATAACATTCAACATAGTTGAAGAAACTTGGAATCATAGCACCAAAATTTCAGTTTTGTCAGTATCGTTTTGTGGATAGCGAGGGTGGTGCAGAATTTTATGAGTTTAATTTGTTAATTGTGTTGCATCTTTCATGGATCCCTGCTTAGTATTTGAAAACTTAAAGGATGATTATGTGTGTGTATATATAGTGTTCCCAACTGAGAATTAAACTCTACATTGTATGTAGTGATTTCATTTCTTTTTATGTACTTTAGATAATACTAGCTGCATGTACTGTTGGAGATGTATAGTGTTGTCACGTGAAGTCATTTTCTATGGACCTTAATTCCCTTGTGGAATCCTGGCCGTAAAAGGCTGGCACGGAGGTGTGAAGGAAAGCGGGGTGTATGCAGGAAAATGATTTGAATGACATGGAGATAAGAGTGCCCCAAACGGTTCAGAAAGCAGCGGGTAGCTTGCTCATTAAAACAGAGTATTTTAGCTGTGTGTGGTCATGATAGCACACACCTGAAATTACTCCAGAGTTAGAAGCTGAGACAGGAATATAAGGAATTAAGATCAGCCTAGGCTACGCAGCAAGAGCCTGTCTCAATAAAATAAACAGCCTTTATGTCTCACAGTATATATAGTAAGTGATATTAGTAAAGTAGAAAAAAGTAAAGTGAAAAGGTATAAGGAAATTTTGGTACAGTACTAAAGGGTGGCCATTAAAATCTAGGTAGATTTGATTTTTGGTGTGGATAGTCTTATGCTTGAAAATGTGATTAAGTATAACACTTAGGACCATAAAGCTCAGTTTAAGATTAAAGTATGGGGGTTAGCAAGATGGCTTAGTTGTTCAGGTGCTTACCGCATAGTGTGTGAATGAGTTTGATCCCCAGTACTGAGTGAAAAAGACAAGTGCAGCATTACAATGTACACCTGTAATTCAGTGCTGGACATGTGGGAACTACAAGGATTTCTGGGGCACACTGGCCAGTCAGTTTAGCCAAATCAGTGAGCTCCAGGTTCAGTGAGAAACCCTGTTTCAAAAAATAAGGCAGAAAACGATTAAAAACACAATCAACATTGACCTTTCACCTCTGTGCACATCTGCACATACCTGTGTATACACACACACACAACTTGAGAATGTAAATCTCTATGAGGATTTATATATTTCAAATATATTCGATACTGATTTCTCTCAGTCTATGAGACATGAGATACTGTTGGATAGAATGCTTAAATTCTAGACTGCGGGAATATAGAATTGTGAGAATAAAACATTCTTCAATTAAGAAATGATGTTCTTGGGGCTGGAGAGGTGGCTCAGCAGTTAAGAGCACTGATGCTCTTGCAGAGGACCCAGATTTGATTCCTAGCGCCCACATGGCAGCTGACAACCACCCACAACTCCAGTTCCATGGCATCTGATACCCTCTGCTGACCTCTTTGTACACTGCACTACAGGGTTACACTTACACACATGCAGGAAATATACACATACAAGTTATTTTTAAATAAAAATAATAAAAGGTATTTTTTAATGATGATCTAGGTTACTAAGATTATGAAAAAATGATCAGTTACATTGAAAAAACTGGAAAAATGTACTGACCTTTAAAGTTTTATTTACATTTATAGGACCTAAGGAAAGCTGGATTGCTGATTTTTGCTAATAAACAAGATGTTAAAGAATGCATGACTGTAGCAGAAATCTCCCAGTTTTTGAAACTAACTTCTATTAAAGATCACCAGTGGCATATCCAGGCATGCTGTGCTCTCACTGGCGAAGGGTAAGAAGTCTTTCTCTTAGGTACTGTGCATTTGACTTAAATGTCTTCTTTTCAAATTTATAAGGGAGAGATGTAAGACAGTTAATGTCTATAAATCAGAGACTTCTTTGGGATGAGTCTATAAATACTAAGTTATACAACACAGATGCACATAAACCTTCTGAATTAATACATAGATGATACAGTTACTGTAGCAGCTCAGAGAAATGGGCAACTCATTGAGAGCTGGAAACGCCAGAAAATCCTTTTGGTGATGAGTCTGGTAAGCATGTCCTATCTCCGAAACACTTTTACACAGTGTCTTATTTAATCCTCAACAATACTACAGAATGTTTTCAATTCACATTTCAGCAGAAAGAAACTGAAATAAAGGGGGATTTATGTCTAAAACTAGGGGATATTCATCATGGCCGCTAGTGTTATCAAAGGGAAATTATGCTTTCAGAAATTTGTTAGGAGCTAAGGGTGTAGCTTATACTTAAACAACATTTCCCCCTTCTAAACATTTGATTCTTTTGTCATAGTGATAACCCTTCCTGTATTTTAGATTAGTTCAGTTACTCATTGGTCAGTAATAACTAGTAATAATGATATACTTTATTGCCTTCAAATATTTTATATACAGTTGTAACTGCCATGTTTATACTCTGTGTTAACAACTATATGTTTAATACCCTGATACTTTTATTTTACTTATTTCATGAGCATTTTTGTGTCAAAATTATTTTTGAAAGGAAAGGTTTCAATATTTCATATGAGGTTCCAAAATATGCTGATTGTTTTTTGTTCTTTCTAAACATTTAAATTCTCTTTCCTATAAAAAAATGCTCAATAAACAGGCTCATACATAAATCTGTTTTATCTCCTGGTTTTCGTTATCTCCTGGTTTTGTTAGGATACATTTGTAGAATTAGAAAAACAAGCACAAAATATTGGTACCTTAAACATTTTTAGTATGTTACCTGATGATACCTATGGACATTTATTATGTGAGTTCTTTTAATATGCTAGCAGTATTCTAGACAGTGAAGAGACTTGAACCAGAAGCATATGTGTGCTCAGTATGAAAGCATGGCTTCATGTCTGCAGCATCTGCATTGAATGTATTGCTTTTATAGTTTTTGTTCCTTTTATTAACAGATAGAATACTGTCTTTTAATTTGCAGTCCATATTTACAATTTAATCATGATTTTTGTTGTCTGTAGATTATGTCAAGGACTTGAATGGATGATGTCACGACTGAAGATTAGATGATCTCTACTAACCTCTACTTACAGACTTTGTATAAACAAAGTGTTGGACTTTACCTGATAGCTGCAAAAATAGTTTAGATATATTTATAATAAACTGATTTAAGCATTTTCTATAAGAAGAAAAATTAAGACCACTTATTTGAAAACAAAGATGAAGTTTCACCATTCAATTTGCTTTCTCATTAGTTCCTTCCAAAGTACATTAAAGCTGTGATTGACATTTTTTCATAACGATCCTCTCAGGACATTGTATAGCCTGTGGTAAGTACAAAGAGAGAGGAAGACATTTTGAATCTTAGAGCTTTATTATCAGTATGACTACCCCTACCCCAAGGTGAATGTTCTCTTTTTGTTCCATTAAGACAATACAAATCAGCACAGATATTGTTTCCAATTTTTAAAAATGTAATATTATGAAAGTATTTTGCTTAAAGTTGTGTATGTATTGTGTATATACCTCAAGTTCAGGTTAATGGCTTTGATTTGTGTTCTAAAGAAAAGCAAATAACACAATAATAACCTAGTTATTTCCCTGATGTCATTAAGCTGACATTGGTGTTAAGCGTCATTTTGTCCTTTTCCTTTATATTCTCTGTATTGTGCTAACAAGCCAACCCCTGTCCCAAATCACTGAGCTGCTGCTAAAAAAGGAAGCAGAAAAAATATGAAGACTTATTTTTGTCACTCAGTAGCACACTTAGAAACATGTAATGTAGCTGAGAATATCAGGCTCATGGCTGAGTGTTACTATCACCAGAATTACACAGTGAGCAATTTTTACATTATTCTTTTTGTTGATCCTTATACCAACTAAATTACTAATTGCTTGATCATAAAATGTGATTAAAACTATCAGGTGATTTCTTAATTGAAAATTATGGTGTGAAATATGTCTACCCAAAGAGGTGGCATTCTATAAATATTACTAAATATAAAATTTAGTTGCAGCCTTTCAAGGTATTAAATTATATGCTGGTCAAAGCGAATTTGAGAGTAAAAGTAAGTTGTATTTTCCATTGAACATTGATAAACTCTTAATTTGCAGATTTTTTTTCCTTTGGTTTGTTTGTTTCTATAGATTTTATTTTGTCTTCTTCCACCACATAAAAGCATTGTTAAACAATATAAACTGCAAATGTTCTGAAGGCATTCAAGAATGTGGTTGAAAAATTGACATGATATATTATTTGTACTAAGAAATAATTTGACTCTATAAACGGTTTTTATATTTGCTTAGGACTTTATTTTAACACCTGAAAGTTGAAGGTATTTCTGTCAGAATTATAAATAAGATTATCTTCTATTAAAACATATTCTTGGGGACTATTTATATACCTTTTGTGGCCTGGAAATTTAAAAGTTAATCTAAACTGGCAAGTTTTAGAGTATTCAAAGAATGAAATAACTACTTTTAATATCAACCTTTTAAATTTCATAAAGATGTTTGTAAGAAATAATAGTGCATATTATAAGTATTGATTTAAAAAAATCAGTAAAATGTAAAACACAATGTCTAAATCCAGGTCAGACACGGGAGATCAGTGTTAACATGTATTGCTTTGTGTTTTGACTTGTGTTAAAAGGTTCCAGATGTAACATTTGCTGTTCGTCCACATGTGTTTACAAAGTCATTCCCAAATTACTGAGCTTGGCACTGCTGTGCTTTGTTCACGTGGTTTCGTATGTCTTCAGATCACAATGAGAAATTTCTTCCTGTATATTAAAGAGTCCCTTAAAAACTCCAATCTATTTTGCATTTTTGTCAAAGACATATTCTGTAAAGTACTCCCCAAATCTATAGCTTTTTATCTTTTTATTTTAATTTGATTAGTAATGGGCAGAGTCCCTTGGATTACTGTTGTTTCATTTCAGCACATAGCAACCAACACATTCCAGTGTTGTCAAAGTATTGGCTAAAATTTATTCTTAAAATGTATTAAGCATGTAGGTTGGCTTAGCGTAGTCAGTTTTTGAAAGGACATGAGATTTAGCCATATTTCGCATGCATGAAATTTAACCACATTTACAAAATAAGAGGTTTTTGGTTTTCTGCCCTTTTAGGCTAGTATCACAAAATAATATGATAACTGAGTACTTGTACATAAAATTTTGACTGGGCAAGAACAATTTAATGTAGGAAAGTATCAAAGCTGTTTTAACAGTGTTAGTTTCAGTAAGATGGAGAACCTCATGAACTGTCATGCTGACATTGTACGTCATTTGGGTGGAATTAAGCCAAAAACAATGCTTTTAGATTGTTAAAATGCTATTCTGTTAACAAGCATCTCATTTAGGATCATTGTGCTTAACTTTGAAAAGAAAAAAAGATTTATACACCTGTATATGTGGATAGATTTAAGTGTCCTATTTTGATACTAATTTTGAAGATCATATAACTTCTCTTGATATCTTGGTTAAAGTTTAAACCACCAATTTAGCCATAAGCTACACCACCTAAAATATTTGATTTTTATCATAATAGCAATTATATATAAAATACCTTTTCCATTATATTGAGGGTTCTTTGAAATTTTCATTTTCTTTTATATTCCTAGCACATCTTGGCCATCATAGTAGACAAAGGCTAGTAGTTGGAGAAAGTGGGGAATGAGTTCATTTTCTTATGACATTATGCCTTAAGAATGAAGGAGTGCTTTAGTACTGCTGCTTGGCATTGTTAGTGCGGGTGCTAAACATAGATATGCATGGCATGAAGTAGAAGGAAGAAGAGTTTCTGTTTTCTAGCCTTTTAAGAAGTGCCTAGTAGGTAGTTCCAGTAAGTCACAGGTAAGTACAGGAGCGTGAGGAAGGCAGGAAGTCCCTGAGAGGTTCTTTTCCTTTTGTCTGAGTGTATAGTATTAAGATGCCTAGAAATGGGACTGTGTGGCCCCTTTCCTATAGGCACTTTACATTTCTTGCTGTGCCTACAGCAATCACATACAGTACAGACAACCTCAGAATCTGTTTATATAATGTAAATAGAAATATTGTAGACAACTGTCTAGTTTTCTGTGCAGGCATTTTTGAGAATGTATAGTCTCTTCTACTTTGTTGATAAGGGATAACTGCACATTCTTGATTATCTGTGAACTTCAGGGTCTTCTTCTGATCGCCTAGTAGTATACTGGTCTCCTGGTCTCATTTTAAGGCCGGGTTGAGACAGGATTACGTGTTGACCACATTCGACTTTTTCTTCATGTTTATTTAAATAACAAAAGTCAGCATTAGGTATCTAAAGGAATAATTATAAACCTAGCATTATAAAATAAACCTGCTCTGACAGCCTTTAAAAGACATCAAAATAAGCCAGGTGTGGTGATCCAGGCCTGGAATTCCAGCACTGAGGAAGCTAAGACAGAAGAGTTGCTGTGAGTTCAAAGTTAGTCTGGGCTACATACTATCAGGAAGCCAGGAGTATATAGCAAAAACTTCATCGGAAAAAGAAAGAAACAAAGAGACAGACAGAAGTCAGTAATTAACCGTCATGTGTTTTATTTGTAGAAGCAGATAGATTATAGACAGCAAAGATTCAAAATGCCACTTAAAATAAAACTTCTATGTTTTTCCTCGAAGCAAGTATGATAGTTTAAGACCATAATCGTGGAGTAAGGGAAAGAAAGCAGAATTTAACACTTGGGTGCTTAAAGTGATTGTATTTAACCCTGAAATCGTTTGAAATTGGGAAGAAATGTAACAGGATACAGTTGGGTTAATTATGCAATATTTCTTTTTAAATTTTCTAGCCCTTGTATATTGTTCTAAAAATGAGTGTCTTTATGGTATTGCCTGCTAAATACACTGTTCTTTGGTAGAAATTTCTCATAGTATGTACTCAAGAAGTGCCTGAAATTGATTTGTGTTGATTTTTAAGTCCATGTAATAAATGATATGTGTTTTCTATGGTATTGTATGTGTTTATCTTACTGGTAATGCAAGACTGATGGGTTCTAAGTCACAGTTTCTGTTTTATTCTAATAAAAAGACGAAGATGAAGATACCATAACCCTTGACAAATCACAATATAAGGTAGCATGAATAAATTCGTGTTTATTAAGGAGTTTTATGTTAAAAGGGTAAGACAGAAAGAGAGGTTTTTAAAAGGAAAAGGACAGTAAATGGCAGAGTTTGGACATGAGCTTCTCAAGAGTTAGGGTGGCTGAGTGTCTTAAAGCCATGTATGAACCTCTGAAGCTACAGTCTTCAAAATTTTTCTGATTTGGTAAATGAGATCGTAGGGTGGTTTCTGAGGAGGTTAGACGGGACTCCAGATTGGTATGAAAAGAGATTGGAGGAATCTTTACTAGGTCACAGAAAAAGCATGTTTCCAATCTTATTTGAAAGCTTCTTGGAAAAGAAGTTACCTGGTTTGCTGCTAGGAAAGGGGTAAGGTTAAAGTCACGAGAGTGTGCTCAGGCCTTAGGCTTAGTTTGCTATTTTACCGTTCTCATGTGAAATACCTACTTTAAAAAGGAATCTTATCTTTATATAGACAATCTTTACAGTGAGTTTTGTTAGTTGTACTGAAATTCTTGACTGACAGAGATTTCAGCCAGACTCCAGGGTGAAGAGGCCCCTTTCTTAACTGTGACCCCTAGATTTTCTGTTTCTGCCTTGGCTACATTTCCTATTCTGAGACTTAAATCCCTTAATTTTAAGGGCTGAGGATGGCTTGAAGATGTGCTTTCCCAAATTTCCTCCTTGCTGAAGGAAGATGTAGCCCTGTGGAGGATGGGAGGGCCATATGCTGACAGCCCCAGAATACACACAGTGGGAAACTCAGCTCAAAGAGTAGTGAGTAGCAGAAAGTAACCCATCCTTGCTAGATAGGAGCAAGTTTCATCGAAGGAAAATAACCCTGGAGTAGGCTGGTCCTGAGCCTGAGATCAGGGTCCAAGTCTCAGAAGCTCCACTAGGCTATGTGACACACACACAGCTGCATCTCTGCAGCATGGGATTAACACTTAGGTCTTGAAAGTTTGAAGACAGGTCTTTGGTCTATATGGATCTCAGTGCTGTGATTATCACACTCCCAACTTTCCTGTCCATCTCATCTACCATTTCTGCACTTATCCTAAATAGTTGTTAGCTTTGAAACATTTTGCATTAGTTGTCTGTTTCATGATTGTTGATGATGTCTTACTGGGTTTAACCTATTTTAAATATATTTCCATATTTTTATGGTTTGGTACTATTGCCGGGTGTTTTCTCCTCACAGGGGTATGGAGCCCTTAAGAATTGGGTCCTTAAAAGAGGATCCTCAGGCAAAACCAGAAGAGATGCCCAGACCTGTAAATGTGCAAATTGCATCACACACACAAGAAACAAGAAAAACAAAGGTATTATTAATCCTCCGCAGGACTGCAACTCTGCAGTTACTAAACTCAAAGACACTAAAATAATAGGTTAAATGCTGGATCAAGTGTACTAGTAGAAATGATCTATGACCTCAAGGAGCATTCAAAGAGACAGACGAATTCAACCCAGACCTTGGAAAAGAAAGTCAGCAACATAGTGGGAAAAGTCAGCAAAATGGAAGAAAAACTCAGAAAGGAAACTGAGGAGAGGTGGTTAAAAGTTTTTAAGAAACAAAAGACACAGGAAATCAGAATGAAAATATAGTAGAAAGCCTCACCAGTAGACTTGACTAAGCAGCAGAAAGAATACCAGGTTTGGAGGACAAAGTTGGTAAAATTCTGATTAAAACATCAACAAGGAAAAAGATAAATGAGGATGATCACAGCACCCCAAGATCCCTGGAATACAATTAAGAAACCAAGAGTCCACAGAATAGAAGCCAAGACAAAAACTAAAGGCCTAGGTAACCTGTTCAGTGAAGTCAGCAGCTGGGCACGTAGCTCTCAGGAGGCAGAGTCAGATGGATCCCTGTGAGTTCAAGGCTAGCCTGATCTATAGTGAGTTCCAGGCCAGCCAGCACTATATAGTGAGACCCTGTCTGCAAGACACAAACAAAAGAACTTCAATTAATTTATAGCAGAAAATTTACCAATATCCAAAGAAAGAAATGGAAATACAGGAGATATTTAGAGCCCAAAATAAGCATGATCAGAAAATAACTCCATTGCATATTATAGTCAAGATGTCAAATGTGCAAAGCAAAAAGCACTATTAAAAGTTGTAGAGAAAAATGCTAGCTCATCTATAAAGACAAGCACAGCAGAATACCAAATTTCTCAGTAACCCTAAAAGCTAGGAAAACATCAAGTTACATATTTAAAGAACTGAAATGACTGCTAGCCAAGATTGCTATATCCAGCAAGCTTATCTTTTTAAAATAGTACATTGTGGGTGTGGATGTGTATGGACCCATACATACATGAATGTGGAAGTAAGGGGACAACTTGCATCAGTTCTCTGCACCATGTGGGTCCCAGGGATAGAACACCAGTTGTCAGTGTGGGCACCAAAGTCCACTGAACCACTTTGCTGGCCCATAGCAAGTTATCTTCTAAACTTCACAGAGAAATAAGACATACAAGACAAGCACAAATTAAGGCAGTTAATGACTACCAAGCAACATTGCAAAGATACTTGAATACTACACACTGAAGAAGAAAGCGTTGCAATCACAAGAGCATAGGAAGGAATAAATTTCACTAAAGGAATAGATGAACAAAGATTTAAGGAGTCCATCAGCTTCAACACAATAAACCAGTAAACCCCTAATACAATAGAGCAGAAAGAATATACCATACTCCGGCCAATCAGACTAACCAATAAAATCACAGGAATTAGGAAATTTCCCTCAGTAACAACTTCAGATACAAATGGTCTCAACTCACCAAAAAAGATGCAGAATGGGTAACAAGATTTAAAAACTAGGTCCAACTGTCTCATGGCTTCATGAAACATACCAAACTGGCAGAAACTCCCACAAATTGAGAGTAAAGGAATGAAAGCAAATAGCAGCCAATCACAAGTGAACCCAGTTACTCTATCTGTAGAGAACATCAGACAAAAATTAGAAGAGATAAGGAAGACCACATATTAATAAAGAAGATAGAACAATTGCACGTGTGTGCTTGTATGTGTGTGTGTACATACACGTACATTAAATGTTGGTGCTTCCTATTTTATGAACACCTGTGGACGTAAAAGGTCAGGTTGGTTTTATACAATAACACTGACATTAGTACCTCACATCTTTGGATAAGTCATCCAAACTAAAAATCAACAATAAAACTTCTGGGTTAAGCTATAGCGTAAGTCCGATGGACCTAAGAGATTATAGTTAAATTCAGTATCTGTATATTACATTCAAGAGGAGAAATACACCATCTCTGCAAGCCATGGGATCTTCTGTAAAACAGAACAAATTCTAGGTCACAAAGCAAGTCTTAAATGACACAATAATCAAAATTATTATATTTTGTCAAATCAGTAGCCAGGGAAACTAGAAACTATACAAATACTTGGGATCCTGAACAGTGTATCCATGAATGGCAAGTGAATCATTTCAGAAACAGGAAAATTTAAAGTTCCTAGAGTCAAACGGAAATGAAAGTACAACTTACCAGAACCTTCAGGATGAAACTAAAGCAGTTGAAAGAGGCACTGAGTGTTTATTTTTTTAAAAGGAAAATGAACACAAATAACCTATTGTTGCAATTTGGGGTTTTAGTAAAATGAATAAGCTAAACCCCAAAATAGTAAATAGCAAGGAATAAAGGTGAAGACAAAATGTTAAGAAATGGAGACTAGAGCTGAGAAGTTTTAAGATATGGAGACATTATTGGATGACTCAGTGGGCAAAATGCTTGTTACACAAGCATGAGGACCTGAGTTCACATCCCCAGCACCCACATTAAAACCAAGTGTGGCTGCAACCACCTATAACTCCAGCACCAAGGGAGCAGAAGACAGGTAGATCCAGGCCTGTGCTGGCCAGTCAGTTTAGCTGAAACAGTTCCATGTCCAGTGAGAGACCTTGTCTCAAAAGATAAGGTGGAGGGCCTACACACAATGAAATGGAGACAAAGAACAATATGTAGAATCAAACAAAAAGTTGGTTCTTTAAAAAGATGGTATTATAAACCCCTAGCCAAAGTAACCAAAAGAAGTCTGGACTGGGAACGTAGTTTAGTTGGCAGCATACTTGCCTACTATGCATGATGCAGTGGGATTGATCTCCAGTACCACACAAACTGGCCGTGATAGCACATGCCTATAATACCAGCATTCAAAAGTCAGGAGCAGGAGGATCCCAAGTTCAAGATTTCAAGAGCATCCTTGGCTTCATAAGGAGTATGAGTCCAGCCCGGCCTAGAGACTGTCTCTAAGAGGAGGGAGAAAGAGGAAAAAGGAAGAAAGAAGCTGCTTGGAAAACAGATTCCAAAACACCAGAAAATCTAGAAGTTGGTAAAGTCCTATACATACATGACCTACCAAATTGACAGGATGTCTATGAACATATCTATAATAAGTTACAAGATTGAAGCAATTATGGAAAGTCCATAACCAAGAATATTTACTGCCAAATCTGGCCAAGACTAAGGAAGCACAAACTAGAGAATGAAGGAACACTTCAAACCCATCTTATGAAGCCAGTATTATCCTGGCACTAAAAGTGAATATTAGGACATAACCAAATAAGAGAAGACTGTAAGCCTGTTTCTTTGCTAAACAAAGATGTAAAAAGTCTCAAATTCTGCAAGATGCTGCACCTGGTGGTGCAGCCCTTTAGTCCCAGCACTCGGGAGGTAGAGGCAGGCAGATCACTGTGATATTAAGGCCATCCTGGTCTGCAAAGTGATTTCTAAGCCAGCTGTGACTGCAGGGAAACCCTGTCTCAAAAGAGAAAAAAAAAATTCTTGCAAACCATGTTTAAGAATATCATACACTGGACTGGAGAGATGGCTCAGCGGTTAAGAGCACTGGCTGGTTTTGCAGAGGACCCAGGTTCCATTTCCAACACTCACAAGGCTGCTAATAACTGTCCATAACATCAGTTCCAAGGGATCCGACCCTGCCTTCTGGCCTCCATGAGCGCATTACTACATGCAGACAAAACATTCATACATATAAAAAAATAGAGTATCATACACCAAGTTGATTTTGTGTCAGCATATAGCTGCCTTGATAACTGGACAGGTTTTAGCCAAGATTGTTGAACATATGCAAATCAATAAATGTAATATAATTAAACCTAAAGACAGAAATCATTATCATCACAATACATGCAGAAAGGGCCTTTAGCAACTTTCAATATCCTTTCCTGATAAAATCATAGAGGTAACGTAGGGCTCAGCAGCTTAAGAGCCCTGGCTACTTTTGCAGAGGAACAGGATTCTGACCTCTGTGGGCATTGTGTCCATGGCAAAACATTCATACACATAAAAGAAAAAGAAAATGATACCAGGCCTGGAGAGATGGTTCAGCTAGTAAAGTACTTGCTTTACAAACATGAGGACCTGAGTTTATTTTCGGTTACCATGTAAAAAATGCCAGGCATGATGGTTCCTGCTTAGAATCCCAGTGCTGGGGAGGCACATATAGGCGAATCCCTAGGACTTACTGGCCAGCCAGTCTAGCCTATTTGGTGAATTTCAGGCCAGTGAGAGACTGTTTCAAAACAAACGTGAATGATGCCTGAGGAATGACCATGATGGTATAGCCAGTATGTAAGTCAATGTGAATGTTCCTCAAAAAACTGAAAATAGTACTGCCACCCGATCTAGCTATTCGGGGAGTAAACCTGAAGGCCTCTAAGTCAACGTAGCACAGAGACATTTGCTTACCCATGCCTATTGCTGCACCGATCACAATAGCTAATGAATGGGACCAAACTAAATGTCCATCAACAGATAAATGAGTAAAGAAAGTATGATATACACACACACTCATACACATATATCCACACATCTACTCAGACAGAAAAACGATCATGATATTTGCAGGAAAATGGGTGCAGCTGGAGATCATTATGTTAAATTAAATAAGCCTGATTCAGAAAAACAAATACTGCATGTTTTCTCTCACACAGACTCGAGATTCCAACTCGTTTGTGCTCAAGTGTGTAGGTGCGTTGGTATGGGCACCCAAGTGTTGGGCTTGGAGGACAACTCTAAGGAGTCAGTCCTCTTCTTCCATCTTGTGAGATCTGAGGATTGTACTTAAGTTGTCAGCCATATGCACAAACACCTCTACCTGCTGAGCTATCTTACCAGACCAGAAAATATTTTTAATATTCCTTACTAATGTTGTACTTTAGAAAAATGTAATCTTTTAAAGGAACAAAGCTATCCAAATCATGCTGCCATCATTTAATAGAAATTCACTCCAAATTCTTTCTCCAGATTTCTATCTCATTTGAAACTAAATCAAAATTTGTAGAAATAATAAGCTAACCTTGAGTTGAGAACATGGTACACACGAAAGAACCCAGTCATGAAAAGGCAACTACTGGATGATACCACCATGGCTTTGAATATTGAAGTTGGTAGACAGAAGGCAGAAGCTAATGATGCAGGCCTGCAATCTCAGTATCTGGGAGATAGAGCAGGAGAATGAAGTGTTTGGTGACATACTTGGCTACATAGCAAGTTTGAGGCCAGCCTGGGCTGCATGAGACATTTCTCAAAAAAAGAAAAGAAAAAAAAGCCAAACAAAACAACAGAACAAGAAAAGAAATTACAAGATATTTAGGGGGAAGGGGTCCTCTGAACTCAACACTACTTCAGAACTGTACACTTAAAAGTAATTAAGAAGGATGGGGCTGGAGAGATGGCTCAGCAGTTAAGAGCACCAACTGTTCTTGCAGAGGACCCAGGTTCGATTCCCAGTACTCATATGGCAGCTAACAACTGTCAGTAACTCCAGTTTCGGGGGAATTCAACACCCTCTTCTGACTCAGCAGGCATTGCAAAACACTAGTGCCCTTACACACATGCAGGCATTACACTCATACACATAAAATAAAAATAATAAAATATATTTTTAAAGTAATTAAGAAAGAGGCTGAAGAGATGCCTCAGCAGTTGAGAGCACAGACTGCTCTTGCAGAAGAACCAGGTTTGATTCCCAACACCCACATGGCGGGTAACAACCGTCCATAGCTCCAATTCCAGGGGAATCCAACATCCTCTTCTGACCTCCACCAACACTGCACAACACAAGTGCAGTTACATGCATGCAGGCAATACACCTCATGCACACAAAATAAAAAGAAAATAAATTAATGAAGAAGGTAAATTGATGTTAAATGTGGCTTAGCACAATTTAAAAATAAGTAGGTAAAAATTTATACAAATCTTAAAAATCTCTAAAATTTCACAATATACTGTGAATATCTACATATGAAATTTTATTTTAATGGATGTTTTATATTTGGGTGTTTGGGTATATCATTTAACCAGTCTTTTATTGAAATGCATGAAATTGTTCCTTATTTCTCACCATTGAAACAATGCTATAAACATTTGAATTTATTTTTTGTAGATTGAGTTCTCACAAGTAAATTGCTATGTCAAGGCTTTGGTAGTCCGCTGTCCATGCGTCTTATCAAAGACTAGGTGCTCGTTATATCTTCCTCGTACACCTGGCCATCTCTATGTTAGAACTTTCTGGGATCCTTAGCCTATCCTCTCTTGGGCCTGGTTGTTTTCTTCTTGTTGTTGCCATACTAGGAATTGAACCTAAAAGTAAAGTCTTCCACCTAACTTTTTTTAATGTTTGGAGAGAATAAGACCCAACCCTTTTCATTCTGTAACACAGATGACCAAGTCTTGAGCTTCTTTAGCACTTTGCTGTCAAGATGTGGGTCTGCAGCCATCAGTGCTAATGCCAGTCTTTTTAGTTTCCAAAAAGTTGGTAGTTTTATTGGAAGTTTACAAATTTTAATAACAGGAATTGTATGTTTCCCCAAGTGAGACAGAAATTCCTATATCACTGATATGTCTTCGAAGAAAATTGTGTGTGATAAGTCGGCAAGTAACAGGGTTACATCTTTGTTTTGTTCTTCTGAATCTTAGTCAGTTTTGAGTGAAAAGCAACACCTCTTTTTCTTTTAGATTTCTTTGGTTACTATTTGAGTTAGAGCATCATAACTTTTGCACATTTTCATCATTTATACCATTTCTCTACTTTTTGTACTTATTGTTACTAGCCTTATAAAATTTAAAGAATATTAAATTTGCTGTGTGTCATTGTCTTTTAACTGTTTTTCCTAAAGGTATCTTTTAAATTCTCAGAAGAATGTAGTTTTAGTTGTATGTGTCAGTGTGCATCTGTTCAGAATTTTGATAAAGCCGGGTATAATGGCACATGCCTTTAATCCTAGCACTCGTGAGGCAGAGGCAGGCTGATCTCTGTGAGTTCCAGGCTAGCTAAGGCAACGGGGAGACCCTGTCTCAAAAATCAAAACAGAAAAACATTATTAGGATTTATTGTAGGCAACTGCATTATAGTTATTTTTCTGAAGCTATACTTTTTTGAATACTAACTATTCCATGTTGAACATGTTATACTGAAATTAAAAAGCAGGGCTCAGTTAGTAGGTACTTGCCTGGCATACAGGAGGCCGTGGGCCCCATCTCCAGTACTGCATAAAGTAGGCACAGTGGTGCACTCCTGTAATCCCAAAACTTTTGAGGAAGAGGCAGGAGGATTAGAAGTTTAAGGTCATCCTTGGCTACATAGTGAGATCAAAACCAGCTTCGGCTATACAAGATTCTGTCTTTAAAAGAAAAGAAAAGAAACATTAATGGGAATGAGAAATATAGAAAAGTTTTCATTTCAATTTATAAGTAAATGAGATGCCCCTCTCCATTTAGAGAATGGGATGATTAGTAAACACTAATTCACTGACACAATGCTATTTGCATCCCACAGTGTTAGCTTGAACCTTAAATGATTTTGATAGAATTCTTATCAATTACTTCATATATAAAGGGATTAACCTGTTTCACTCATTGTCTGACATTTTATTCCTTTTGAAGGATTCTTGAGCACAAGTGCCTCCATCCAAAAGGTTATTTTTTTAACTTAAAAAAATTCTATTTCTTATTTTATGTGTATGAATGTGTTGCTTGCATGTATGTAAAGGGCACTTGTGTCATGTAATGCCCGAGGAGATCAGAAGAGGGTGTCAGATCCCCTGGAACTGGAGTTATGGACAGTGGTTAGACACCATTTAGGTGCTGGGAATCCAACCTGTGTCCTCTGCAAGAGCATCCAGTGCTCTTAACTACTGAGCCATCTCTCCAGCCCCTCACAAGCAAAATGCAGGTGAAGGGAGCATGGGGAAGCAGGTATAATTCTTACATCACAGAAGTGGGGGGTGATGAAAGTTTGTACTAAGCCACATTCTCCTTTTTGTACAGTCTGGGATCCAAACCCAGGGAATGGTGCTGTCCAATTTTAGTATGAGTCTTCCCACTTCAACCAGTCTATTCAACATACTCCCTCCCAGGGGGGTGGAGGGCTGAGGAGGGTGTGGGGGGTGCTGGGATTGTAGAATGTTCTCCTGATTAGAACTCATGAAACTCTAATCCTATTTGTTCTTTCAAAATTGGCCACTAAAATAATGTAATATTAACCAGCCACATTTTTTTCAAAGCTGCAAGTACAATAAATAATATTTTTAATCAGTTCAGCAGCAGGGCATAGTAGATGTCTATAATCCCAGCACTTAGGTGGCTGAGGCAGAAGGATTGCAAATCCTAAGGCAGTCTAGGCTAGACAGTGAAATGCTGTCTCAAGCAAAACAGAACAACAAACAAAAAAGACAAAACAATGATATATTATTCCAAGTGGATGTTTGCTGGTAATTGTACATTGTTTAAAATAATATACTCTGAGTGCAGTTGTGTTTGAAATCTCTGTCCACCCAATAATAATAGGGTTAAAATTAATTGTAAGCTATTGTTTGAAAAGTGGACAGAGAATAGCTCTGAGTTGAACTTGAGCACATACTTATACATTTCTTTTTGGTTTGGGTTTTTTTTTTTTTGTTGGTTTTTTTTTTGTGTGTGTGTGTGTTTGTTTGTTTGTTTTTGGCAGGGGGAGGTCTTTTTGAAACTGAGTCTCCCTGTAGCCCCAGCTGGCCTGGAACTCATTATGTAGACCAGGCTGTCCTTGAATGTATAGAGATCCGCCTTCCTCTCCCCGAGCCCTAGTGCTGGGACTAAAGTTTGTACCACCACACCTGGCTGTATTTATACAGTTCTCACATGTCTAAACATTCATTTTTTTAGCCTTCAAATACTCAAATAAAGAATCTTCTGAATCTGTGTTTATAAAACCAAAAATCTTATAAAAGGATTCAGGTGTTACTGAATCTCAAAGGGCTAATTGTCTATAAATTTACTAATACTCTTCTTTGAGTTTATATTTTTAGCAAATTGTCATTGTCATAAAATAAATCAGAAAAGCCTTGAAAATGTGTTTTTCTTCCATAACTGTCCAGTTATGGTAAGAGCTCCAGTTTAATAGCCTGATCCTTTCCACGACCCCCAAGACCTTGTCAAAGCTGCATCAAGCCTGAAGAAAGTACAGAGTGTGGGGGACCGGCCAGAGTGACTCCGTTTTAAGTTGGACTCCATCTTAAGGCTAGAGGCTAACTTCTCCATTTTGTCAACTTTTGCTGTAAGTTGCAGCCACAAGGCTATAGATTAGGATAAGGAATAAAACAGAGCCTTGTGGTCCTGAAGATAGCAGACAGCACATTCCATTGCTCTGAGGACAGCCTCCACCAACGAGAACCCCCTTGGCCATTCCCCAATCAACTTAAAATGTGCTTGGCACGCGCAGACTCCCCTGGCCAATTGCAATGTGACAAGACACCCTAACTGTAAGGATGGCCAATCATGTGATGCCCCCTCCCTCTCCTTGCTTCAACTCCAATACAAAAGCTAGCCCCTCCTGAGTTCAGGGCTCTCAGCACAGATCCACTGCATTGGTGAGGTCTGAAAGCCCGAGCTTAAGCCGGAATAAAGGCTCTTTGTTTTTGCATACACCCTGGACTCCTTGGTGGTCTTTGGGGAGTCCATTCTCTGGGCATTCCACAGAGAGCATAGAGTAGGTATGTGTTAATCACTTTTCCATTCCTGTAATAAAATACCTGGACTAAACCAACTTAAAAAAGAAGAAATGATAATTTTGGCTTACAATTTTGGAGCTCTGAGACCATAACTTATTGGCCTTCTTCCTTTTGGTAAGGCAATATATGTACAGAAGAAGTGCATGGTAAAGGAAGCTGTTTACCTTATGGTGTCCAGGAGGCAGAGGAGGTGAAGCAATTAGGGGATCCCACAGTCCCCTTTAAGGGCACGCTCCTAAAGACGTAGTAGGCCTCACCTTGTAAAGGTTCTATCACCTCCCCATAGTGCTGTGAGTTGGGGAATGTGGTGGTTTGAATGAGAATGTCCCCATAGGCTCTACACAGTTGGACGTACCATCCCTAGTTGGTGTCACTGTCTGGGGAACAGAAGGTGTGGCCATGCTGCAAGAAGCATGTCACTGAGGGTGGGTTTAGAGAGTTCTTAAGGCTGGATGGCTCTTCAGTTGCCCTCTGCTTCCTATGCCTGCTTTAGGATGTGAATGCCTAGCTTCTGCATCTATTCTAGCCACGCCTGCTGCCCTGCCTCCCCACACAATGGAATCGGCCCCTTTGAACCATAAGCTAAACTCTTCCTTTTATAAGTTCCCTTGTCAGTGTTTCTATCACAGCAACAGAAAGCAAACTAGTACAGGGAACAAGCCTTTAACGTATGTGAACATGCGTAAACATATGCATGCATACCATACACATATATACATGGAGAAGAAGAAAAAGAATCTCAGTGTCATGAGAGGATATGTTCTAATTCAATTAAATCAGGTGGGGAACAATTCAAGGCTTTTGGAAGGAGGTGAGATTGGAATTGTGTCTTCAAATGAATTCACTGGGTTAGAAAGAGAGGAGAGGTAGGTATTTTAGGCAGGGAAGATGTGCAGAAACAAGGAACTGTGAAAGGAGCTGGCCATTCAGGAAACAAAAGTAGACAATTTGCTATGCAGTCTTAGATAAGGCAAAACTAAAGATGCAGCCCCAGAGCTACTAAGATCAAAGAAAAAATGTGTGTTCAAGAGATTTTTTAGGATGTAGGCCTTATAATCTTAGAGGAAGACATAACCTGAACAATGAGGAACCAGCTGCAACGGGTCTGAGATGGCCAGACTCCAGGCTGAAGAAAGAGCTTGTACAAAGGCCTTCCTTGGATGGGACTGGTTTGAGTGCTGGAGGAAACAATGGCTAGTGGGCTGGAGTGTCTGTGGGAAGGGATGAGGTCCCTGAGGCAGTGAGAGACCACGTGGTTTGTAGCAGCCTTAGGAAGCATGGAGTGTGAATGAAAGCTCCCAGAAAATTCCTGCATCTTGAACTGAACTTCCTACAATGCTAACTAATTAACACTTCAATGACTGTAGAGAGTTTGGAAAGTTACAGAGCTAGAGCCTAATTACCATTTATCTTGGGCTGTTTTTAGCCCCTAAAATAGCCACTTCTTGCCCAACTCTATTTCTGACATCTTGTGACTAGCATATAAAAAACCTTTAGGAACTTAACAAATCCCTAGCTCCCCCCAACCCAAATGGTAAATTCGAATGCCGTCAGATAGCATATGAGGCCTAGGGTTGAGGTTTCTCTTTTGCTAATATCTTAAGGTTTCCACCAACGTATTTGAAAAATGTTCTTTGTTCTGTTACTATAAAAACTTTGTTCTGTTACTATAAAAACTCCATGAAACTGCTTCCATGCTGGAATATGGAATTTGGGGTAACCTGGGAATCTATGTTCCCAGGCCGTGGTCACTCAAATATGGCTCCAGAATAAACTATCTTTTATCCCCTTTGAGATGAGAGTTGTGATTTTGCATTGCTAGAGGAAATTTGGATATTATTCTAAACCCGCTGGAAAGTTATTAGCAGAGTTTGAATAAGTGACTGATAACATGCTGCAGTGGGCTATGTTAGGATACACATGAATTTATTCCATCACAACAAATGTATTCTGCCTCATCTTCCAAATGTGACATTTTCTAAATGGTATAGGTCAATGCAGTGACCCAATGTGAAACTCATTATCTTAAAGTGGCATCAATGTTTATTTGAATAAATTTTCTCAACTTAGCTGACTCACAGTGGGAATAAAATCATATACAGCAAGAATAGGAAAACACCCGACAGGTATGAGGAGAGGAGGGAATTCAACATTTTAAAAATGTGCTTTTGCATAAGCCAAATGCGCACGTACACATGAGAAAGAGAGAGAGGGGGAGAGAGAGAGAGGGAGAGAGAGAGAGAAAGAAAGAATCCTAGGGCTGAAGAGATAGTTGAGGCAGTAAACTGCCTACCACATAAACATAAGGACCTAAGTTTGATCCCTAGTACCCATGTTAAAAATATGGCTGTGGTGATGCCCATCTGTAACCCTGGCACTTGGGGGTTTCAGAAACAGGAGGATCATAGATGCTCACTGGATTCAGTGAGAAAGTCTATCCCAAAAAAATAAGAAGCTGGAGAAAAATCAAGATGACATCCAACATCAACCTCTGGCCTCCACATGTAGACATATACATGTGCACCTGCACAGTACATGCTACACACAAACATAGCACACATACACACACATAAGTGAGTAAGTAGATAAAGATCCTGCTTTTCAATGTGAATCTAGAACATGATGGTCTAAAAACCTCCACATTAAAGAGCAAACTTCTACACAGTTGCCTATAAGATGAGACATGAAGGGCATGTCTAAAAGGAGTCCCTATTCAGAATGCATCCCGCAGTTCCTTACGACTCAGGAAACTTCCCAAAGCGTTTAGTGTTAAATATTCTTGGTTAGTGTAATATACATTATTACTGGTAAATTGTGGTACACTGTTTAAGCTTGTTGAAAGACAACTCTGGGAGCAAGGAGGCCCTCCCCTCCCTGTCTCAGATTCAAGAATGTTTATGTCAGGTGTCCTCCAACCCCTCACCCCGACCCCATTCCACCAACCAGAACCCCCGCCCTGTCTTCGGTCAGGCTGGCCCTCTGGCCTTGTAAATGGGATAAGAAAAAACAGCAAAACATCGGAGGAGCAAAAACACTCTGCCCTTGAGAAAAGCAGCCGCCAGGAATACCATTTCCAGCAGAGGTGATGTGAGAAGAAACAAGGTAATGTTTCCTTGTTTGTCTTTCCGTCTGTCTTTCAACTACTAGCCCAAACCCTCAGCCGCTTTCCCTGGCACTCTGGGCTTCCTCACTCGTTCTTTGAAGACAAACTGCCCCTCCCACCCCCAACCACGCCGCTGCTTGCTGGCCTCCACCTTGGAATCTGCCTGTTTCTTGAGTTCTAATTCAAAGGGCTCTTCCTCTTTTCCATCTCCCTCTTTTCAGCAGCTGCTGAGATTTATAGCTTGCCTGCCCTGTTGTTTTTCTCTCAAATGCTGAGAAAATGATCTTCAAGTTTTCTTCTGAGTCTTTTAAAAATTTTTTTGTGTTAAGGAGACTAAGAAGCCACAAAAGGGAACTCCAATTCCCTGATAACACACGAACACCAAAATTATTATGCTGAGCATAAACCAGACAGCAAAGATTACAGAGTGAATTTATGTAAAAGCCTAGAAGATACCAAGCTCTCCTGTAATGGCATAGGAAAACAGGATAAAAGCTTACATTGCTGCTGTTCGAATAGACTTCAAGTTTACCCGTGCGTTCTTGCTCAACCTCTTCCAAGGACACACCTGGAAAGAAGTTAACTCATAAATTCCAGGAACTGGCCTGACCACCCTAGTCTGGAAGGGAAAGCTGTAAATAACTAACCACTTAATCTGCTTCTGTGTGATAATAACAAGAATATAATGGGGCTATTGTAACACCCCCACCCCTCGAGGAAAATGCTTGATTTTTATTGGATGTTTCAAATTATAACCAATCGCTGCTGCAGAGACCCTATAAGAGCTTCTTTCTGAGCATGATTGGAGCACACTTACTCCAGAGTTAAGCGACCTGGTCAGCCGAAATAAAATACCGTGATATTTCATCCACATGGTGTTGGATATTTTATCTCAACCGATGACACTCCACAGTGATAGAAAGCAGATTAGTGGTTGCTGGAGGATGGAGGCTGGGGAAGTAAGGCTAGTGAAATCACAAAAAGGCAAGAGGAAGGGTTTCAGATGAGGAATATATTCATTATTTTTTCTGATGGTTTTCATGAGTATATACATACTTCAAAATTTAGCAAACTGTGTAATTTACTGTACATCAATTTTACTTCCACAATGATGTTTGCTTGTTGATTTGTTAGGGGTCTTCCATACTGTTTAATGACATTATTATGACACTTTTGCAAGGATAAAACTATGGGGACAGGGAACACATCAGCAGTCACCAGGGACTACAGAGGGTACGCCAGGTTAGTTACAAAGTGGCAAGGTAGACGTTTCTGGTGATGGAATCATACATGTGTAATTATAGTAGTGGCTAGATTTCTATGTTTCTCAAAATTCACAGGAATACATACAAAAAGGGATAAGTTTTCTGTTTATAAAATCATACTTGTTGGGCATAGTGGTGCACACCTTTAATCCCAGCAGTGGAGAGGCAGAGATAGGTGGATTTCTGTAATACTGAGGCCAGCCTGGTCTACCTTCTATAAAACTTCAAGCTTCAGGAAATTTATCTCATGTATGTTTCCCATTTGGGATGCTGAAACTAGCCAGCTAAGCTGTCTTCTGAAATGAGTTGGTTCCGGGTTTCTGGGTCTTGTTATTTAAAAGTGACTTTAAGATGTGAGCATATCTTGCTATCTGTTAGCCCATTGGTTGCAAAATTGATTTGACAGATCTGGCTGGATGATTTGACAGATCCGGCTGGGTGAATGGATCTGGTGTCCCTTTCCTCTCTGAATTGTGTGTCTGTGTCCTTCTGTTAATATATGGCCTGGAGAATGATCGATGAAAGCCATATTTCTAGTTTTAAATGAGCGAATTAAGTATATAGCAAATCTAAATTTATATATATATAGAGAGAGAGAGAGAGCAAGAGAGAGAGAGAGAGAGAGAGAGAGAGAGAGAACAAAATGTCATCAAATTAGCACTCACAATATCCAACAGAAACCAAAGTGGGAGGCAGAGAGTGTTAGCTGAAATTCCCAACCCAAATGAGCTTTCTCTCCAAGGCTGAGCTTCCCAAAACTGAACTTTCAGCTTTTCTTTTCCACTGTAAACACTTTATATCAAAGGGTAAACAATGGTAACATCTCTTAGAAATAATTTCCATTTTAGCTGTTTTCACTCTTAGGCTGTTTTGCTATTCCTTTTTCTCCCTGTCACAGAGGTAGCCAGCCTATCCCTAGACAAGAGGCCTTGGAGGGCACTTTGAGACAAACTTGCTGGGGTTTGAAATGAGAGGGGAGGGAACCCTCCTTCCAGAGCCTGCTTCTTAGTGAGCCCAGACATGGTTTACCGATATAATGTACATCACACCCTGACCTACACGGTTACCTTCCTCCGTAGAGAACCATTCTTCCATCAGGGGTATGGAGTAATTTGAAGAGCTGCATGTCCCTGCCAGAACCTCCAAGCAAGGTCTCAAGGACCACTTGTGGGAGAACATAAACTTCCAAGACTCCAAACAACCAAATGAGGTGCTGCACATGTGAGTCATTCAGTAAATAATATTCACCATCAGAGACATGGTACAGGCTTGGGAGAAAAATTCATTATGCATATTTAAAATTCCATAAACTCCACTTTAATTATATGAGCATAAAACATGTTGTTCAAGATCATAAGACACTTTCTGTGGTACCCAAAGCAAGCACTGCCTTTTGGACTTTCCCATATCATTTCCTGAGTGCCTTTATCTCTCAGTGTTAAGTTCTTGAATCAGAAGCACAAACAGGCGATTAATGAGAAGTCACTAAGCCTTCCCCTTTGCTCCACTGTTAAGTGGGGGAACCCGACTCACTGTGGAGAGGTTCCCAAAGGCATCCTTGGGATTTGAGAACTGGTAGGAAGGAGAGCAACTCCGGGAACCCAGCCTGCTGCTCAGAGTGAGCAATTTTAACATTTTGATTTCTGTCCCAGCTGCAGCTTTCTAATAAGACCTGCAGGTAGTATGTTGTTGGAGACCTATGACTTACAAAAGATCTTTAATCTTGGTGAGATATTTGCAAGGCAAGTGAAGGAAGAAAGGAGCTTACAGGGTTCTCCCCCCTCAGCGTTTGGAACTCTGTTACTCTAATAAACTAGTATTTAATAAAATATCAGCTGCTGTTTGACAACAGACAGACACGTGCTATGAGAGCACAATTGTGCCTTTCAGAATGTACTGGGATGAAAACTTGGTCAACAAGAAAGATTGGTATAAGAATGTTCCATCTGGTAGATCCAGTTTCTCTCAGGAACATTATCCCCCACTCACTAAGGGCTTCCACAATAAAAAGATGTGAGTCATCATCATTGTACCGCTGATTATTTTTAGAGGTTTTTTATGGTTGGTTAGTAGAGTCAGTCTTCTTTTTTTTGTTTTTTCTTTTTTTCTTATTCAAATATTTGTAAAGAACATTACAGAAATATTATTAATGAAATAAAACATTAAAATATGTTTAAAGATTCTTACGTGCTCCCTCTGCTCCTTCATCTCCAAATTTAAAGTACATTATCATAGCATTTCATGCATGCTTTTTACTTGAATGTGTATATATGAGCTGTGGGTGGCGTACAGTATTGCCCTTGCATAGTTTAAAATTTAAATAAATGGCAACTATTGCTAAGAGTGTATATATTTTTACACAAGTTCTATGAATATATAATTAGTGCATATTACATATACTTTTCTATTGCTTGTGTTTTTATTTATGTATCTTAAATATGCTTTATGGTCACATAAACAGATATCTCTCTTTTTTATCTCTCTCTTTTTTAAAGACAGTCTCCTTTATAGTCTTGGCTGGCCTGGAGCTCACTTTGTAGATGAGACTGGCATCAAACTCAGAGAGATTCACCTACTTCTGCCTCCCAAGTGCTAGGATTAAAGGCGTGCACCATCAGCTTTCTTCTATAGCAATCATTCCACTACTAGAATTTGCTGGAGACAGAGCTGTGTGCTGTCCACTCATTTAAAACAAAACAAAACAACTGGACACAAACCGTTAGGATTAGAGTTGTGAGGCCAAATGATATATTCAGCTTTGATTTTGGAACAAATAACTAATTTGCTTTTCAAAATATGTGATCACTGGTTTTTATCACATTTCTAATAATCAAATCTTTAGTGAAAATCACTGGTGAAAATGACATTTTATTATTTGAATTTGTAGTTATTTAATTATGTATCAGATATAAATGCTTTTCATTTGTTTATGGGTTCAAAAGAACCGATTTACTACATCTTAACATCACTCACTGACTGACTTCTCTTGGTTTGACTAGAAATGCTTTTTATAACATTTCTATCTTAGCCTTTACTGTGATCCAAATGTCTCTAAAGTCATCCTACAATATCACAAACTAGTTTAAATTTCTATAGTTTAAATTTGATTTAACAGCTAATATGATTAGTTTCTTCAGGATTATAGTTTTTTAAAAGTATCTGAAGCTGTCAGACAGTGGTAGAGTAGGGACAATTGCTCCTCAACGGAGTCGGTACTAACCAGCTCTGATATAACACGAAGTCTTACTGTGTTATAGAAAAGGTTTGGAGGCCATGCTGTGAATACAAAAGAATGAACTTTCAAGTCCATCTTGGAGAAGAAAGGGTAGAAACACCTCCCTAGAGAGGATATCTGCTGTTGGAGTGTTGCTCTAAAGACCAGGAAGGTAACCCTCCTATGTACCAGAGAGGCCTTCAATTTTTGTTCCACACTTGAACCAGGTAGTTAAGAGTCTGTATTTAGCAGCCCAGGCTTCATCTCCTAATAGCAAGATGGTTGTTACCAAGTTCCCTGGAGGATCCCAAGGAACTGCTCAGGATAGATAGGACCTTTCAAACTCTTCTGCTGGAAAGGCTCAGAAGTTTCAGTCACAGGACTCTCTGGCTGAGTGCTCATCACTCCCAGAGTTCTTTGACAATTATGGAACAATCCAAGGCATGGCTGACAAATCTGTCTCACAAAATTGAGGCATCCCAGGCCCTGAAGTGGTCCATGCAGGCACTAAGATATTATTTTGTAGGAATGGTGTATGGAGCAGGGAAATTGGATTGGAAGCTCCTTCCACGTTTCAATAAATACCATGAGGGAGCGTGCTAGGGGAGCCTGATGGGACACATTTTTCATAGTCTTTCAGAATTCGCATTTTTGAGTCACCACCATGTTCTATAGTTAATTCTATTTGTTGTGGGGAGTTTCTGTCTTGGTTGAGATTTCAGACCATGAGAAATTCTGGAGAGAAAAAGAAGTTAGGGACACAGCTCGGGGGCTGTGTCCAACACAACATCCTCATAACCTCCGGAAGACACCATTCGCTCTCTCAGACAGGTGGGGAGTAGGTTTGTGTGACATGTGATATTTCCAAGAACTATAGTGGAACCATCTGTTGATCAGCCAAAGCAAAGCGTATCCCCTTTCCGACACACATGTCCTTTTCTCGAGGATACAGTCCCTTTTCTATTTATACCATAAGCTCTCATAAATAGCATATGTTGGTAGTCATAGTAATCTACAGTTGCCTCAGGAAACAAGGAAATTCTTGAGTAAAACTAGCATTCATGGACTCCAAACAAACTGTCACATCTCAGACAACCCTGAGCAAGATTGCTATTTGGTAGCCAGTGACCTTTCAGTGTGAGCTGGCTTCTCAAAGTTCTTGGATTGAACCAACTGCTTTCCCAGAGTGCACTGGGGTTGCTCTGGACAGCTGTGCTTGTCCAACTGTTTGATGTCACATCTCTATTTAAGTTCATGGACAGATCTGAGAAGAGGAAAACAAAGCAGTGGCAGTTTTTAAATGTAAATATGATACAGCAATGAAAATGGCCATTGGCTTAGTTAGTCATTGGAACTGCTGCTTGGCATCTAGGCAGTAAGCAGAAGGGAAGGCTAGGCCCAGACTTGGGGTCTCCATGTCTAAATCAAGGCCTCAGAGGTCTGGTGAGGTTGGCATGAACATCCTTCCCAGGCAGCTGTGCTCTTTTGGAGAGCCTGTGCTTGGATGGCTGACAAAGAAGAGAGGGATGGCGAGTAAAGAGAGGGGTGGGGAGCAGAGCAGCCCAAAGGGGGGATTATGTGCCTCAGATGCTCTCAGAGCAGGAAGCAAAGATCCTCCAAAGTGGTGATGTGCTACAGCTGTAAGCAACCTGGAGTATTTGGAGAATAGCCTCCTAGTTCCGGCTCTGCGCTGACAGGGCATCTTATCTCTAGGCTGTTTAGCTCAGTTTGCTTCTCTGTGTAATGGGAGGACAAGCCTTTCTTATATGTTCTCTAAGATCTTTTTTAGTGGTTGAAGTTAAGAACCTCAGTAACCTTTGAAAGCTTAGAGACTAAAATCTTCCCAGGATACATTGACTTTGCTCATAAACAAGGCTTCTAGCCATTTTCTAAATTCTGTGAAATTTCTATATGTGTTTCCACTTCCAAGATCTTGTCTATGGTACTTTGAAATAGGCTAAGAGCACCTTTATTTTATTTCAAAGGAGTTTGGGGAGATGGCACAATTTCATGATTCTCCCCATTAGAACAGAGCGAGTTTGACAAACTGAAAGAATTAATCACACTTTAAATTTGAGGTCCACCACTTCTCGGTCACTACCATTGATAACAGAACCAAATACTCATGGAGAACTCATAAGCAAGAAACCTACTGTACCAAGAACTTAGATAAGGATAAAGTCGATCCTCAGTGGAATCCTACTGCCCTGGCTATCCGATGACTTGCTAATGCCCCCAATACCTTCTGTAACTGTCCACAGCTCTTCACCATGCCACCACCGAAATTTCTGACATGATTTCACTGACCTTATTTTTATTTGATCTTTTTAAAAAAGAAATAAATAGAAAGTTACCAAAAATAAACAAATAAAGTCAATCCTAGACCTGACAGGTCCACATTTTCATTGTGAAGATAGGTTTTCAGAAAGGTAAAACACACAGTACTGGTACTTCCTGTTCTGTGGATAGGAGAGCCTGACAGGAACCTTGAAGGGGGAGGCCTTGAGCCCGGAAGACAGGCATGGAGATGTTCCAAGCCATGACTGTGTGAACAAGGGCACAAAGGTGCCCTGTTGAGACAAAGTGGGTTGATGAATCTCTCTATGGATCAGCACAGATGAAAGTGAGTGGATAGAACTTGCCCAAAGGGAGCTCAAGTTTGGACCTACCCCAGTACTCTTCCTCTCTTGTCCCTTAGTGATTCAACTCTGATTTCAACCTGAGATTGTAGTTGCTCAGAGTTAAAGGTGACATTTCCCAACCTCCATTTTTGGTTAAGTATGGCCACATGATTGAGTTCTAGCCAGTGTGATGGAGGCAGACAAGTTCTAGGGCGCTCAGGGAAGGTGTTCTACCCACCCCACCCCGCCCCACCCCACCCCAATTTCCTCCTGCTACTTGGAATGCAATTGGAGCTAGTCAACTTTCTGGTACTATAACAAATGCTTAGCACAAATGAATTTAAACTGTCAAAGGGTGTATTTTGGTTTAGTTTTAGAAGTATCAATGGCTGATGAACTCTTGCTCTGAACCTGTGGCAGTACATCACGGGACAGGGTAAAGCATCCAACTCTTAGAGGCAAAGAAGAGGCAAAGAGAAAGTCCCACCATTCCCTTTAAGAGCATGCTCCATCCTATTTAAGGGCATGCCCCCATGACTGGAAGCCCTCCCACTGGGCCCACTCTCAAAGCTTCCACACTAGGGGCCAAGCCTTTAACACATGGGCTTTTGAGGCCTACTGTAGATCCTAACTATGGTAGATCTGGTGGCCTCCCTGCCATCTTGACTAATAGGTGGCTTGAGCAGGAAACCTACTTGTTGGAGAGGAGCCTACATCATTGGCAATACCTGGAGCTAGTCTGAGATTGCTTATCTCCAGATTTGTTTCATAGGAAAAGAGAAATTTAAAATAGTTATTTAGTATTTTCCTACCATCTGTATCCTATCTGAAGAAAAATTAGATTACTGTAGGACTGGAATTCTAGGATAAGTTGTTTGGCTTCAATCTTTTAGAGACTTAGAAACCCTGCAAAATTATTTTGTGGATATCTACTGTATATACTGTACAATAAACACTGTGACAGATATTAGAAAACATTAGACTAATTTTTCTGAAGACCGTGATGTAGGACTGTTTTGTGGTTCATTTAAATTACAAGTTTCTTCTACACAGTAAGACGCATGTGCTACTCTGGCACATCACAAACGATTATAGAAACAGCTTGACTTTGCACTTACTACCATAGAACACCCAAAACAGGCCTTGCTCATCAGAGCTTCAGGTTGAAGGGAGGGAGCTGGAACATTCTTTGGCAGAACTTGATATCTCTAATGCTCACTTAAAAATAAATCTGAGCTGGGTGTATTGGCTCAACTGTAGTCTCAGCACTTGGGAGGCTGAGGCAGGAGGATTGCCACGAGTTTGAGGCTAGCCTAAATGACTGTGTGAGACCTTGTCTAACAACAAACAAATGTATAGCATAAAGCTTGGAAGCAAATAGAACTTCCCTCACATGCCTCTAACACACATACTGGAGGTATAAATCAAAGCTACGGTGACAGCCGCATCGCTTTCTAACCATACTTTGAGGAGCAGGAGCAGGACTTGTTGATTATTCCAAGAAGTGTCTTCACTGACAAGGGATAACACTCTTGAACGCTCCATGCAAGGAAAGAATGAGGTTGTGGAACTGTTTGTGATATTCAGATGTTATATTCCTGAGTACTCCCTGCCAGGAGTAATTCCCAGTACAGGTTATAAAGGAAAGGTGATGCTGCTGCTGATAATCATAACCGCACAGCAGCAGCAGCTAGTGCCCCCACCCCTTGAATATTTAGCATGTGTCAGATACTGTTGTAAGTAACTAGGTGCATTATGTGGTTTAATGATAACAGAAACTCTGTACAGAAGGCACTATTCTAAACTGTATATTCACATGAGGAAATGGGGACAGAAAGGATAACTTTCTGAAGGTCACACACACCTGAGATCACAAGATGATTGGCAAATATGTTCTTGCTCCTTGAGGGTTGGCAAGTCCTCCACCTCCTAGATAGGTACAAGTTGAGCTGAGGTTTTAAGTTTTAGCCAATCAAAGGACTTACCTGGATATTCTAGAAGCAAGATATCAGTTTTAATTTCCTGGAGAACATGTTTGACAGGGCTCAGCAAGAAATAGAAAATATGATATATATGGAGAAATAGATATAAATATCATGCTTACAAGATAATATTTTTTCTTAAAAGTTTGAACTGTAATCATTCGGGATACAGAAATCAAAATTATCCCTGCCACAAAACCACACTGATTTTAGGAAATAGCAGCAGAATGATTCAAACCAACATAAGTGAATGATCTGAAGATGGGTCTCAGGAGTGAGGGGCTGTGGGGAGTCTGTGTGCTCCAGCTTATCAGAGACGGAACAGTTCTCTTTCTCTCCTTAGCTACAGCCACTGCCTAGTCAAGTGAGCTGCTCCTTTCTCCAAGCTTGAATTCTGAAGTCTTTTACTACCGGCTCCTCTTGCTTTCTCTGGAACCTCATTGTGACCTAGGGAGCAGCTCAGAGTTTGTCTAATCCACCCTCTACAGAACACTATCAAATCTCCCTGCTTCCTAGTTGCAAGTCTGAGATTGTTTGCTTCCGACCAAACATGAAACTAGCTCCCTCCCCTCCGTCTTCTCTCCTCCTTCCTTCCATTCTCTCTGTCTCCTTTCCTCTCTTTTCCTTTCCTTCCCTCCTCTGGCCTTTCTTCTCTGTAGGTCTGTGTGTATTGGGAGAAGGATAAAAAAAAAGAGAAAACCCATCCAGGGCCAGTTCCTGCCTCTGGTGCTGCAACATACGCTGCGGTCCAGCTGAGCTTGCTGTTCTTGAGGTCTTTGGGCCAGTGATTTCCACTGGGGCTTCCAGCTGCTGGGCTGTCAGCTGTGAGTTAGTTCGGGAGGGAAGGTGTGGGCCCTTGGGTTCATCCAGGTCTGTGGAGGTCTCAGAGTATGAACAAATGGGTGAGCTGTCATCCCAGAAAGCCCCACCCCACATGCTACCATCGGCTCTGACCAAAGCTGAAGCGGCCTAACAGAGGAGCTTCTTAAGATTCTGCAGGACTGAAAATCACCATACCCCAAAGTGAGCCCTGGAGCCTGGACAGTGCAGTTAGGAGAAACTGGTGTCAGTGCTGGGCCTGATCATTTGAGCCACCTGGCAAAGTTCCTCCCATTCTTGCCTCTTTAATGGCCAAAGTGTTTGTCCAATTTAGCTACGATCCCTTCACTTTTGTAAGCTGTAGCAGATGTTTACTCAGTAGCTCCTAACTTTATTGGTTTAAACTTTGAATGTCAAAACAGGAAGCCACTAAATAATTTCTGCTTGAGATTTGCCCTGTTCAAAGCAAATAGTGGGTGAAAGGGAGAGAGACAGACAAAGAGACAAAGACCCAGGGAAACCATGTAGCAGGTATATGTTGGTCCAGGAAAGTCAGGACCTTGAGCTTCTAGCCCTGAGTTCTGTTGACTGTGCAGCCTTGGGAAAGTCACTCTAACTTTCTCACCTCACCTCCATCATTTCTAAGAAAAACACGACAAGCAGACAGCCATAACTAGTGTATGCTGCTCAAAACTTGATCCTTTTCTTACCATCTCAAGTTCACTGTATATCATTCCTGTGCCAGAAACTCTATAACTGTAAGAAAGGAGTCCCTGAAGTCTCTATCTCAGCTCACTGGGTGGGAAACCAAGAGACAAACATATCCGAAGGTCAGAGTTGCTGAGCACTACGAAAGGAGCCCCAAGCAAGGCTATGGATGGTGTGGTAAGTCACTATGATTGAGCTCTGTCCCACACAGGCGGAAGGGCTCCCAGTGAGTCCGGGCAGAAGAATGACCGGGCAGCTGCGGAGCAGGACTGCAGCCTGGAGCTGCCAGCCAGCCCGTGAAGGGCATCAGGACACTGTCAACCAGAGGGGCAGGAAGAGGGCCAGCGGGAGAAGAACGGATTCCGCGGAAGTGTGGGCCTTCATTTCAGTTCGCAGAACTTTATTTCATAACAGGAAAGGAATCCATTCTGTCCTCTCTCTGGTGGGTGGAGGAGTGCCCATAGCGCATTCCTTGGAGAAAGAGAGAAGTGGGTGACAGAGGGAGAAAGAAGACACTCTCCAGCTCACCCTGTGTTTTCAAAGTGAATTCACAAAGTGGAAGAGGAGGGGAGCCATATTCTCTCCCTCTTTCCTTTACCAGCATTTCCTTCTGGAGTCAGAACACCCAGAGAACTGAAGCCAAGCCTGTGATTTGTCTCACAGCTTACTTTAAAAATATTTGCAATGCTGAATAATTATGTGTTATGAGAAGCTATTGCCATATTCATTACTCCCAAAGTTGTTCTTTCGGTAGAATCCTGAAAAGGATAGAAGTCACTGCCCTCTTCACCTCAAGCTCTCTCCGGGTGTGCTGGCATGGCTTAGACAGGGAGAGCCGCCATGGGAGAATCCCTCCTTTCCAAGAGGGACACCGCCAGTTGCAGAATTTAGAAACAAATAACAGAGGTAGTTTTTTTTCTTTCTTTTTAATGGTCTAAAAACAAACAAACAAAAAACATGGCAAGGTTTTTCTTAATAGCTCCAAAGCAAAGGGCAAACCGAGTAACCAACGGCACTCGGCCATGCCCCCGACCCGGGACCCACTGGGAGTTAAGTCCTTCCTTCTCCTAAATTCATGTCCTGTCTCTCCTGCTGTTCACCTTCCCTGGAAGACTAGAGCGAAGGATCATTCCCAGACTGGGAGCACGGGGAGGAGAGTGTGGAAGAGTGAAGCTCTCTCTAATACACACTGAAACTTGGATCTCTACCTGCTCTCTGTTAGAAATGGTGGGTCGTTGGCCATCCCTCAAAATTCTGTAGCAGACCCAGCCCAGTCCTCGAGTGCTTCCTCTTCCAGAGTTTATCCATGCCAGACCACTGCTCCTAACTGGCGTTCCCTGACTCCAGACCTTCCAGAAGAAACAGATCCTTTTGCTCCTCTCCTCTCATCCCCCCTCATGTGTCCTTGAGTTCTTTCTTGCTTGAATTAGTCAAGTGCATGGCAACCTCTGGTTCCTCTGCCTGGGATGATCTCCCTAGACGTTCGCTCACTCTCTCCTTTCATTTCCAACAGCAGCTTCACCTACCAAAGTCTTTTTGGTGCTTCCAGATATCTTGCCGCTCCTGTCAATATCAATCACCCTTCCTCATGGGAATGTAGGCATGGGAGGACAGGAAGTTATTCTACTCAGTCACCATCATGTCCTCAGCACCACAAATGGATTCTAGCACACAGTCGGCATTCTGTAAATATTTGCTAGAACAACATTTGGGTTTGTGGGAAGAGCCCTACTTGCTGATCTACACACTATCCCCCGGCGTACGCTTGTGTATGTGTGTGTGTGTGTGTGTGTGTGTGTGTGTGTACCATAGATCATATTTGCATTCATCGTATCTCCCGGTTGTATATGTCTGAGGGTGCATGTGAGTGCATTTGTATATAAAGAATAACTTAATAAGGATAGGGGATGGAGGACATGTTAGCGGAGGGACTCTGAAGAGGGATAACTAACACTAAAGGCCTCTTGAAAAAGTCATATGGAAGCCTACTGCTGTGAAAGCTTCCTAAAATATATCCAGATATAAAACATGGAGTTACCCTGAGACAGATGGACAATGATCTTAGCAGACACCACAGGCTTGCCAATAAAAAAGCCCAGTGCCAGGAATGCGTTACTGTTTTGGAGTTGTTGGCTAGGGAAAGGTTCTACAGACTCTCAGACATTACTGGTCATTGCCATTGCTCTTGGCTCCCCTCCAGAAATTGATGCTAAGACCCTATTGCTGAAGACATCACATACTTGAGTCATAGAACATAGAGAAATTAGGCTGGTACTGACCTGGAGCCTACTGGCTAGCTTTCCTAGTTTTGGAAGGTGCTTTGCATGCTACTGGAGGAGAAAGCAAATCATCACTTTTATCCAGCTGTGAACCAACCCTGTGAGCTACAATACTGACTGACCTGGCAAGACACGCCCACTTGTGCTATAGCAGCAGGAGTGCTGTGGGAATAATGAAATGCTTTCTGGTTGGATGTAAGGCCTTATCCACAAAATGGAAGCCATACACCTGCCATCATTATCAAGGACAAAAACCACTGCCTAGATTGGTCATAGAGCCCAGGGGAGATCCTAGTACTGTCATTCTGCTAAAGGGTATTGTATTAGACCAACTCCTAATGCCTTACCAATATCCCATAGATTAGTGCATCTCTCAAACCTAATCAGAGAAGCTTCTTTCTGCAGTAGATAGCAATTAACACAGAGACCCACAGTTGATCAACATGCAGAGAATAAGACTGTGGAGTGCTCAGCCCTAAATGGCATGAAGTTGGGTGGCTAGGGAGGTAAGGCTGTATCTGGGAGGAGATGGGAAAGAGGATGAATATGATGAAAATATGTTGTATGAAATTTTCAAAGAATTAATCAAAACTTTAAAAAAGAGTAACTTAGAGGGAAGGGGAACTTCTGCTTTGCAGGTGGCTCCTGGTGCCAAGGGAGGCAGCTGGGTGTTTTCTGCAGTCACAGCTTGGAAAGTGGTCTGTTCCTGGCCTCTGGGCAGTGCTGGGGACAGGTCTGTACCAGTAACTTTACCAGAGTTGATGGTAACAGGGACTGCCCACAAGGCCTGGGTTCTCAGGCCTCCCACACAGCCTGTGGGCCCTCGGGCTGCAGTGTGTTGGGTTGGGTATATGCTGGTGTCCCTGTTTGCATGGTGCTGTTAAAGGTCATGAAGAGTCCTTAAGGTCTCTAGTTCTTTTCACTGGCCTCCTCTTTCCTCTTCAGGAGGCACAACTATGTTGTGTGGAATACCACAAGCAGAGTCAGAGCTTTGGTTAATGACGCTGTTTTGGTCTGGCTTGCATTTATACTCAGTGATGCCATTTAGTACCTGCTATTTAAAAATTCACTGAGCATATATATTTTTCAGCTTTTAGGTTATTTTATGTGTTCACTGAGTATATGCTATAATGCATTTAAATTTCTTTTGAAAAATTGGTTTTTGCCTTGTTTTTCTAGAGAAAAATTCCAACAAATATAAAGGGGTATGGTATGGTTCTGTGTTAAGCTTCTGCTGGAATCACTGTAACAGAACCCTTATAGCTACCAGGCCTTCAAAGTCCAGGATCATAAAACTCCAGGACAAGAGATTTTTTTTTTAATATTACAAAAAAGTGTTCATTCAAGTCCTTTATCAATAGATGAAGTTCTTAAATTGACCAGCAATTTAAACCACAGTCTGCCTTCCCATTTGGCAAGCTACTGGAATTCTTACTGCTTGGCAGATAGACAGTCCTGGGTGAAGATTCAGAGAAAGGTAGGTCCCAGGAGTAACCAAATATCACGTGAAAGACTCTTGTGCTGAAAGTAGACAGTTGGATGGATCAGGGCTTGCCAGGTATCGCATGTCATATTGTTCAAAGCACACCAGACACAGATTCTAGCACTGAATGAGATGGGTCTTCCTTGTAGTCAGTTTAGAGGGACAGAATGCACTTTTCTTTTGGTGTTTGCTGCCCTGAGAATTTGGTTTTTTGGAATCCTTTCTCAGGCAAAGTGGGAAAAGGATGGTGAGCACACACACTCTCTTTTCATCTGATGCTCTCAGCAACTGTGAGTGACTGGATGGCTCCACTGCTCAAGTCAGTGATTCTATCAGAAATCACTTGATTTGTATTTAAAGATTTTTATTAAGAAAATACCGTTTTTTCTGGTGATTCATAAATTGAATACATAAATTGAATACCTTTGAGTTTGAAATAACTTAAATATCTGATAATTCTAAAAAGACACAAACTTTAATAATTTGATTTTTCTTGTACTAGCCTTTTTTCCTTTGTGATAAGCATCATCTTTCCATAACTGACACGTTTGGGGATAACATGACTATTTTCAGTTAAATGGCTATGTATACAGTAAAAGTTGCATTCGCTTAATTTTAAGGGTATATTATTTCAAATCAAAGAGTATTAGCAACATCATACCTACCATACATGTATATGTGTGTGCATGCATGTATGTGCATAGTGTATTTAAAGGGAGAAACTCTGAATTACAGCTTTCATTAATTCAAATGTGAACATAACATTGAAGTGATACTCATTTTTTAATTACAAGGATTAAATTTTTTAGGGAAAACAAGTCAGTTGTCTATAACTTGCCTTTAAAAAAAGATGCTGAAGAAGTTGGACCTCTTGACACAGGCCTCTAATTCCAGGAGGCTGAGGCAGGGGGACTGAAAGTTCAAAACCAGCCTGGGTTGTAGAAATAGTTTAAGATTAGCTTGGGCAACTTAACAAGGCTCTGTCTCAAAAATAGAACAGGGACTGGGGAGATGGTTGAGAGCAGAAATGGCTCTTGCAGAGGACTGGAGTTCAGTTCCCAGAATCCATGTCAGGGGGCTCACAACTGCCTGTAGCTGAAGCTCCAGAGGGATCCAATGCCTCTGGCATCAATGGGCACCTGCACTCATGTACACGCACACACATGCACACACACACACACACACACAAGTAAAAACAGGGCTAGGGATAGCTTAATGGTGGAGTGCTTGCCTAGCATGTTTGAGGCCCAAGATTTAATCTCTAGCAATACAAACAAAACAAAACAAAATAGCAAAAGAAAAAAAACCTCCACAAAGGTCATGTGTGCAGCTGAAGTCTTCTTAGAGAAAGTCAATAAGTAAGTAAATCTTTTACTCACTAAAAATGTTTTCTAAAAAACTCTTACTATATAGAATTAGGATAAGCCCAGGTGAAATACTTTAAATAACTTAACAAGTTCATTTATAACACAAAACCAGAATCAATTATGTGATTCACAAGGCAATTGCAGATTTAACTCTAAAAATACTGACTTATAGTGCACTCTCAAAAGTGGAGCCTGAATTTTGAGTCTTCAGGTGAACGGTGATTTGAGTTCCATTGGTTTATGTTGGTCAGCAGCTGTGTGCCTCATTAGTCACCGCTTCAGACCCCTCTGCTTCAGGCTCTTTGTGCCATAGAGACTGGGCTCCGCCTAGACTTGCAAAGTAGCCACTTATAATGCAGTGTTCTGGATCTCTCCCTTCTAACCTGCTAAGCCAGCCCACGCTGCCTTTGCCCAGGCTTTGTTCTCCCACTCCTGACTCAGGCAGTGCTTTCCTGTCCTCTGCCCTCGCCTCATCTGCATCCTGCTTGCCCTTTGCCAGAGGGAGGACATGCTGCTGTCCAGCCACAGGTGGCTGCTATTTGCAGCAGTGAGCTCCACAGTCAACACCGTGCTTGCCCCAGGCCTTAAGCCTGTAATTGTCCCATGACTAAGAAGGCTTTAGGCTCAGAATGATTTTCTGAGTGCCGCAAGCATTCTACAGTATTGTGATGGCTGTTGTGTGATACACTCCATAGGTGACAGAGAGAAATAACATTCATTGAGCATCCCTATGGGGCAGGTATAACTGTCCTTATTAGGTTGGAACCCAAGTCACAAAGTATATGATTTGCCCAAGGTCATACTGTTGGCATCTCTGTAACGCCAGGTGACAGGTCCTCTGATCTTAGGGATAAGACCTTTCATCCCTGTGCTTTGGTCTTGGCCCTTTTGGTCAAATAGAATGAAATATCACTGCCTGGATAGTTATAAACAATAGCCTCTCATAGTTCTGGAGCCTGGGATGTCCAAGATCAAGTTACCAACAGATTTGGTGTCTGATGAGGGCCCATTCCTGGTTTGTAGAAGGCTGTTTTTTATGTAATTTCACATGCAGGGGGCCTGGGATTAATCCTACTTGTGAGGACCAAAACTTCTCAAAGGCCCTTCTCCAAACAGTCTCATGTTGAGAACTGGGTTTCAAGCTATGGATTTGGGAAGACATAACACTCAGATCATAGCAATTAGTCTAAAGAGTTAGGAGCCTGAGAAGTCCTTGTGCCAGGAGGATAGATGCAAAGAGAACTGGGATCCAGGAGGCCTGCCTAGGCCCTGATGAAAGGCCAGCCCTCATTTAGTCTATCCTCCAGGAACAGCCTTAATCACTCTTGATTTTGATCTCTTGAAGGTTTGATTGCTCTGTGAATGTCATTTCTTGTTTAAGGGGAGGCAGCAGACAAGCATTTAGCTCATATTTCAGGACTCTTGTCAGGCACTAGAGGAACATAACACATTTGCATTTATGATAGCTAACTCTAGCCACTGATGGGGACTAGAAAGGAAGCCTGGATTCAGAGACACTGGTTGGGAAACCTCATTGATAATCCACGTGAGAAACAGTGATTGATCTGAAATGTAACAGTGGCACTGAAGTAGGAGAAAAGACGTTGTGTGAGAAAGATCTAAGAGGCAGTGTTTGGATTTGGACTGGCAGTCATGTCTGCCAATAAAGGTCGAGTGCACAAATACGGCAGGAGGTAGGGCGCTGGGGAATTTGCAGTCAGACTAAAGATACTCCCAATGCAGTGGGTCTCAAATCTGGCCATCCATCAGAGTCACCTGGAAGATTTGTTAAAATACAGAGTGATGGCTGAGCCTGGTTGCACATATGTATAATCCCAGTACTCGGAGAGTCTGAGGCAAGAGTTGAAGGCCAACCTGAGCTATAAAGGGAAACTTTGCCAAAAAAAAAAAAAAAAAAACTGGAGTATGAGCCCCAAATTTGCATTTCTAATTAGCTTCTGGGTGGCCCCAATGCCACTGCTGGTCCTGGGACCACAACTGAGAGTCACCCTCATACAGAATAATGCCATTAGTCTAGGTAAGACTTCTAGGAAGTGTTTAGGCAGAGATTGATTTTGAAGACAGAGAAAAACATTCTGGGTAGGTTAAATGGCATGGACAATGCAGTAATAAAAGACAGTGACCTGGCCACTCAAGTGGCCTTTTGAGGAACTAATGATGTTAGAGAGGGGCTATAACCATGTCCTTCTTCAGTATTCCCTGATTTTCAGACTGTTTCTGCTTATGCTACACAGTGGCTATGGGACAGACTTTGTCTTAGAGTAAGTTGTTCATCCAGATGTTGACAGAGGGGATGGAAGTAAAAATGATTCATTAAGAAGTGCAAGGCCAGTGAGATGGCTCGGGAAGTAAAGGTACTTGCCACCAAGCCTGACAGTTTGAGTTCCATGTCTGTAACCGACATGGTAAGAGGGAACCCACTCCTACAAACTGTCCTTTAGCCTCTACACATACTTCATGGCACAGGCACACACACACACACACACACACACACACACACAAATAAATGTAATTTTTAAAACTTTTTAAAAAATGCAGACAGGTTGTAAACCTCTTATTGGTAGAACATGTGCCTAGTATGCACAACGCCTTTGGTTGGATCCCAGCCAAGGGATGTGGTGTATATCCTATAATTTCAATACTCAGGAAGCAGAGGCAAAAGAATCAAGTCTGAGTTCTGTATGGACTATTTAAAGACTGTCTTACACACACACACACACACACATACACACAAGTAGAGCCAACTCTGAAAGAAAAGACATGCTGTATAATAAAGAGAAGGAAGTCATTAACCACCAGCAAACTAGGTTCAATGCAGAGCACAAGTCTCAAATTATCCCATCCAAAATAGGATGGAACTGGGGTACCGTACACTGAGTCTTGGGTGTCACTATTGAGTGAGAGGTGAGGTGTGTCAATTCCTTGATATGTCTGGTCTTCCATTTACTCCATAACAGCTTTCCTTGGTCCTGGGGAAAGAGCCTCCAGAGATGAAGATTCTGCTTTTAAATGGGTGGGATGCTTTAGACAGGGTGGGAAATATTCAAAGATACAGGGAGACTGTAGGAAAATAAACAACATCTGGCAATAATGCTCCCTGACAAGTTTCCTGATCTGGGCCAGTAGGACGGGCCTGGAATTCTGTGCTCCTTCCTATTTTGTGCATTTAGAGAAAGAGAAAGCCAATCAGGTGAGTGGGGAGAGGGTAAGGAGAAGGATTTCTTTTATATTCCAGAGATGCCAGATATTTGGCCCCTGGAGACAGTGCATCTTATAACCATCCCTACCTACAGGAGGGTTTTGTGTGTGTTTTGTTTGGGGTGTTTGCTTTGTCTATCCAAAAAGCAAAAGACTGCTAAAGGGATCCTAGTTTTGACGTTGGCTTCTCATTTCAGATCAGCGCACTCATATAGTAATCTAGTATCCCACCTTCTTGCTATTGTTCTTACTCAGTGGTTTTCCTTGGGGTGTTCTTTAAATATTGTCTTAGTGGGTTTGGATTGCTATTTTGAGATACCATAGACTCAGTGGGTCAAACAACAGAACTGTATTTCTCCCAGTTCTGAATTTTAAGTGGAGAATCTGCTGGTGGCTTCCGTGTTGGACAAGAGCCACCTCCTGGTTTGCAGGTAGCCATCTTCCTGCTAAGCTCTTACATGGTAGAGCGAACAAGGCTCAAGACTCTTTCTTCTTCTGAATACACCAATCTTATGATGGGGGCCCTGCCCTCAAGAGCTCACCTAAGCCTAACCACCTCTTAAGGTCCTGCTTGCTCATAGCTTTCCATTGTGGGTATGATGGTTAATCTTCAGTATTTACCTGATTGGATTTAGAATCACTTTGGAAACACACCTCTAGGTGTGTCTATGTCCAGTTTCACTGAGCAGAGAAGACCCATCCTGAATGTGGGTGGTACCACATTTGGACTGGAGTCCCAAACTAAATAAAAAGGAGAAAGCTGACCACTAGCATTCATGAGCTCTGCTTCCTGGCTGCAGACACAGTGTGGCCAGATGATTCACACTCCTGCCACCAGATCTTCTCCACTATGGTGAGTTCCAATCCTTTGAACTGTGAGCCATTATATACCGTCCTCTCTTACATTTCTTCTTGTAAGGTCACAGCAAAAAGAAAAGTAACTGACACATGAATGAACACAAATATGCACTCAATTAATAAATACTCTTACTGAGTATTTTCTTGGGTTTCTAAATTGGATTTTATTTCTTCCAGGTCCTACAGCCTCACATTCAAAGGGAATGATACCCTTTGCTACCATGTAAAAGGTAAAAAAATGATGGAGAAAAAAGTTCTGCCACTTATTAATTAAGTGCCTAGGTAATTGATGGGGTCATACCTGTAGCTAATTAATAAATGTATTAATCATATCAAAAAGACTGTTGTGAAAGTAAAAGGAAACAGAAATAGAAAAATTTCAGATAAAAGCTAATTATTAACCCCAGGGACTTTGGATATAGTTCTAAGGTCCACTGACAATCTCTCAAATATTTCCTGTTCAGGGAAAATTTTTCAGCAAATATTGCTTAGCTATAAATATTAAAGATATATCGGAATAACATATTTCCTAAATAACATATATACTCTTGCTTTATAGTGTGTAATATAATGGTTTAAAGACTGTACAAGGCATTTTTTTCTTGGAGGTCAAATTGGTCTTCTTTGAAAGTTACTAAGTGTCAATCTTCAGCTATAAATTCATCCTGAGACCTGAGATATGGAACATCTATTTATGGAGTATTAGCTGTAGTGTCTGTTACTCAGCAGCCTCAGGGCTGTGGAGAGGCCGAGTTCTGAAGTGAAGCTCCCTCACGGGAAGGTATTTCATGCAATGACAAAGCTGATAGGGTCATGCAGCACACTCATTTTACAGGTAAGGAAAATGAGCCTCGAAGTAGGAGGGTCACTCCCACGTATCACATCTGGGAATGCAGTAAATGGTAAATTCAGTGGCACGTAGATCAGAGCTGGGAGGGCAGAACTCTGTGCCTTCCTTCTCAGACCTGGGTGCCCCTTCTGTTCTGTGCCAGTCCCAAGGATTTGAGTTTAGATCAGGGCAGTTCTGGAATTGCTACTCTGGACAATCCTCAGGGTAAAGATTCACTAAGCACATGTTATGGAACAAGTTCTGCTGATGTTTTACTGTTACTTGAATTGATTGTTCCATGCTAGGTGGTTTTCAGACATTCAAGATGAAACAAAGCCAGTAGGTTTCCTTGACACTGTTTCTTAGCTTGTCGTAGTTGTTATAATCTGCAAGCCTGCAAATAGAAGAGTGATGATGTTCAGCTTCTCTCACAACTGCTGATGATGGATACTTCTCATGGACCAGTTTGAGACTAATGATTCTTAAGAAATCATACTGAAGAAGGCCCATTCCCAATGCCCCTGCTTACTTATGAGGATGGGAAACCACAGGAAGGTAGCTTCCATTTTGGAAAAAGATATTCTCATGTTTCACCACGCCCCAAATCATACCAACTTTGGAAAGATGATAACTCCAGAGAAACATCAAGTGAAGCTTCAGTTTGAGTCTCACACTATCTGTTTAACTGAGTACCTATGCCTTCTTACTCCTCCTTAAAGTACATCTTAGATCATGGAGGTGAAACAACTGACCCAGGATTTCAGTGCCCTCTAAACTACTAGTGGTGAAGGTCATTGGGTTTCAGGACTGGATCTGCTGTGCGAGTCTCTCCCAATTGTAAAATGATTCTAGGAAACAATGGGACAATTGTCCACTGTTTATCTGCCATATTTGCTATCATCAAATTTTCACCTTCAGATGATGCATGATTGATCATGAAAAGTTAATGCAGATAAACTTACTCTTCATTTTCTTTCTGAGAAAACAACCTGTTTTTGGTTCCAGATCCTTTTCACAACAATGGTAGGAAAATGAGTGAGATATTCAAACTCTGATAAGTGAGTTAGGCCCCAGACAACTCATTATCCATGAAGAACACTCATAACTGTAAGGTTCTGGGTTTTGGGTTTGAGAGACGCAGTAGACAAAAGGGACCAGAGACTCCACTGGGAGCTAACAGGACCTGGTTTATTAAGAGAAGACCAGATGGGACTAGCTTCTCCACACTCAGGAGTGGAGAAATGCTAGCCCCCTCATCTTGGGGCACTTGGGATCTGGGGAACTGAGCTGGCATGCCTGGCTCCAGACTGGGATGGAGGAGCTCCTTCAGGGAGAGTGGGAGAGGCTAACTTCCTGGGAGATGGAGCTCAGCCCAAAGCCTAAAAGCCTCTACCCCCAAGCTCTTCTGTGGGGAGGGAGGTTGGGGTTCCCATGACATCTGATTGATGTTTAAGGTAAACTTCTGGCAAGCTGTTTGTGAATCCTCGGCTGGGACTCTTATCTATCCAAGAAGTTGTAAAAGTCAGTTCCTCTCTCAGATCTCTCAGATCTCAGTGGGCTCTGAGAGTCTGGTTGGAATCGCCAAGGTGTCTGTCCTGGAACTGCTGGGGGCAGGTTGGGGGTTCCAATCACATCTAACAATAGCTATTTAGCATTTTATATTATTTTTAAATTTAAATTATGTATATCTGTTTATAACTGAATCTTAGGCACAGAATAAAGAGAATTTTGTGTCAAAGGTATAGAAATATTTTCAATAAAATCATAGCAAAATTCCACAAATCTAAATAAATAAATGCTCATCCAGGTACAGAAGGCATTTAAAACACCAAATAGACAAGACCAGAGAAAAACCTCCCATATCACATTACAGGCAAGATATTAAATACACAGAACCATGAAAGTAGATTGAAGGCTGGAAGAGAAACACCTAGTCACATATAAAGGAAGCACATCACAATGAAACAGACTTCTTAAAAGAAATGTAAAAGTCAGGAGGTCCTGGAATGATGCATTTCAGCCTCTGAAAGACAACTGCCAACCAAGACTCTGTATCAAGCAAAACTCTCTGTCATGACTGAAGGAGAAAGAAAAATTTTCTGTGATAAACAGGCTAAAGGAACATGGTCATTAAACCAGCTCTACAGAAAATAGAGAATTCTTTAGACTGAAGAGAAAGATAAATACAACCATGAAGCCATAAGAAAAAGGAACCATGCTAAAACCAGAACTAGTTAGGCAGATGAGAAACTGGAAAACACCCAACATCAAGGAATCAATAAAATAGCAGGAGTACATACTTTTCAATAATAACTCTGAATATCAATGTCTAAATTTCCCCAATCAAAAGTCACAGACTAGGAGATTGGATAAAAAAACAGTAACAGTAACAGTAATCTATTTGTTGCTGTTGAGAAGTGCCCCTCATCGCCAAAGGCAGAGTAAAAGGGGAGAAAAAGGTATTTCAAGCAAATGGACCTAGGAAACAAGTAGGCAGAGTTGTGTTAGTATCTGACAAAATAGACAAAAATTAGTTATAAGAATAGATAAGGTTACTTTGCACTACTTAAGGGGCAATCATTCAATAGGGCATTCTAATTTAAAACACATAGCACCAAACATGGATGCACTGAATTTCATAAAACAAACTACTACCTGCAAAGACACAGATTAATCTCCACACAATAATAGGTGACTTCAGCACCCCACTCTCCGTAATAGAAAAGTCTTTCAAAGAAAAAGTAGAGGAACATCTAAATTAAAAGATATCATATATCAAATGGACCTAACAGACATCTACAGAACATTCCATCCAAATACTAAAGAATATACAGTATTCTCAATACAACATGAAACTTTCTCTAAAATAGATCATATAATCATACACAAAGCAAGTCTTAACAAATAAAGGAAATTGAAATTTCTTATATTCTATCTGACTGCAATGGAATGAAACTAGAAATCAACAGCAAGAGAAATTACAAAAAGTACACAAACTCATAGAGATCTGACACACTATTGAATGATGAATAGGTCATAAAATAAATCAAGAAAGAAATAAAAAATTTCCAGAATAGAATGAAAATGAAAGCACAACATATCAAAACCTATGGGGTATAATGAAAACAGTCCTAAGAGAAAGTTCATAGCTACAAGTGCCTACATTAAAATATGAGAGAGGGGGAGCCTCCAGAGACTCCTAAAATAATGGACTGTTGCCATTGCTCTTATTCAGCCAATAGAACTAGCTGGTAGGACCATACTGCGGAAGACACCATACACTTTATTCACAAGTCACAGGTAAATCAAGCCGGAATGGAACCAGAAGTTTCCGCCCCATTGAATGGTATCCATTGTGCTAGAAGGTGTGATGCAAGCTACTGGGGGAGAAAAATCAAGTCTTATCTTGTCTTACCCTGCGTACTACAATACTGGCTTGCCAAGCAAGATGTGCCTACTGGTACAATAAGTAGCATGGCTGTTGGAAGGTAACCAACTGTTTTCTGATTGGATTTGAGGCCCACTCCGGAGGAGGCAATGGGTCACAGGCCCTAGAAGGGAACTTACTACTAATGTTTTGTAGTCACACTGGCTTCATATATATATGCTTATATCCTTAGTAGAGTGCTGCTCTCAGCCTGTGTTGGAGAAGTTTCTTTTTTGCAGTGGGCTATGATTAAGGCAAAGACTCATAATTAGCCCAAGTGCTGAGAATGAGTAACTGTTGAGTGATCATCTCTAACTGGATAGAATTGTTTCCATGATTTCTTTCTCGGTATGTTTGTTATTGGTATACAGGAAAGGTTCAGATTTTTATGTGCTAATCTTGTAATCTGCCAGAGTCTTATCATCTGCAGATGAATGTATCTTAACTTCTTCTTTTCCTACTTATATCACTTTTGTTTGCTTCTCTTGTTAATTGCTCTAGCCAAGACTTCCAGTACTGTGTTGAATAAGAGTAGATGAAGTAGACACACTGTCTTTAACTGGGACATCTATATCATCTTCTTCAAGGCCCAAGGAACACAGAAAGAGGAGGTGGAAAGAATGCAAGAGGCTGGGGAGGAGGACTATGAAAAACTGTTCCTGAATATGGAATGGCAATTGTGAATACACAGCAGCTGTGGCTACCTATACACACACACACACAGAGAGAGAGAGAGAGAGAGAGAGAGAGAGAGAGAGAGAGAGAGAGAGACAGAGAGAGAGAGGATGACTAGCTGAGAAGAGTCAGCAGGAGTGAGAAGGGGAAGAGAGAGGGTTGTGAGCATGAACATCACCTTAACACATTGTATATATGTATGAAATTGTTTAAAACTTTAATTAAATTTAAAAAATCAGAGAGACCTCAAATTAATTAACACTGCACCTTAGGGTGGGGCCTTGAGAGCACAAGAACAAGGCGAACACAAAATCAGTAGATGGAAAGAAGCAGTTAAGATCAGGACAGAGATCAGTGAACTGGAAATGATTAGGACAGTTCAGTGATCAGTGAAACAAAGAGTTGGTTCTTTGAAAAGATAAGTAACCAAACTAATCAAAAGAGTGGCATGAGACTTACATGAATAAAATCAGAGGTCAAAGGGGGGACATTACAGCACGTGCCAATATGATTTGGAAATCATGACATAAAGACTTTTATTCCACTAAACTGGAAAAATCTAAAAGAAATACATATATTTCTGGGAGCATATGTCCTACTAAAGATAAACTAAGATAAAATAAATAAGTTAAAGAAATCTAAAAAGCAATGAGATTGAAGTAGTAATAAAGAATCTTGACTAAAAAAAAGTCCAGACTCGGATGGATTCACAGATAAATTCTATCAGACCAAATAACTATCAGAACAAAGAACTAGCATAACACTTCTCAAACTATTTTATACAATAATAAAGAATGCTACCAAATTCTTCTTACAAAGCCAGGTATCAAAACCGAATAAAGACAAAACAAAAGAAAATTTTAGACCAATTTCTCTGATGAACATGACATAAAAATTCTCAATAAACTGAGTTTAAAAATACATTAAAAAAAAATCACTCACCATGATCAAATTGGCTTCATTCCAAGGATACATGAATCAGTAAGTCAAATATATCACATAGACAGACTCAAGGACAGAAATCAGAATGGTCATCTCAACAGATGCAGAAGAGGCTTTTTAACAAAATCTGTCCTGTGTTCCTTTCATGATGAAAGCCTTGAAGAGACTAGGAATTGAAAGAAGACAGCTTAAAATGGTAAAAGCTATATATGACAAACCTACACCCATCACTCTACTAAATGGACAAAAAACTGAAATTTTGACTAAAATCAAGAAAAAGACAGTGTGTCCACTTCATCTACTCTTATTCAATTTAGTACTAGAAGTCTTAGCTAGAAAAGTTAACAAGAGAAGCAAACAAAAGAGATATAAGTAGGAAAAGAAGAAGTCAAGGCACACTCATCTGCAGATGATAAGACTCTGGCAGGATACAAGATTAGCATATAAAAACCTGAACCTTTCTTATATACCAATAACAAACATACTGAGAAAGAAATCATGGAAACAATTCTATCCACAACTGCCTAAAAAAAACCTTGAAACAAATTTAACTAAACAAGTTAAAAGCCTCTGCAATGAAAAATTTAAAACACTGAAGAAAGACATTGGAGAAAACTCCAGAAGATGAAATGACCTCTGATGCTCATTTACCAAAAGAATCAGTATTATGAAAATGGACACAGTGTCAAAAGCAATCTAGAAATTCATTGCCATTCCCATCAAAATTCTAATGCCATTCTTCACAGAAATAGAAAAAAAAGTCTTAAAATTTATATGCAAGTACAAAAGACGCTGGATAGCCAAAGTAATCCTGAGCAGAAAGAATAATGTTAGAGGCATCACTGCACTGATTTCAAATTATGCTGCAGAGCAGTGGTAGCAAAATCATCGTGGTTGCTAGCACAAAGCAGATGTGCAGACCAACGGGATAGAATAAAAAATTCAGAAATAAATCCAGACAACTACAGCCATGTGATTTTTTTTTTACAAAAATGACAAAAATATGTTGAAGAAAAAATAGCTTCTTCAATAACTGATATTGGGAAAACTGAATGCTTAAAGGTAGATTCATAAATATAGGTCCTTAACTCTTACTTTGTACAAAAATCAGCTGTAAACAAATCAAAGGTTTTCATGTAAGACCTGAAACTGTTAGATAAAAAGTAGGTTAAGCTCTTCAGGATAAAGGCAAGGACTCTGAACAGGTCTGCAGTTGCTCAGGAAATAATGCCAACAACTGCCAAAGGGGATCTCAAGATATTAAAAAGCTTCTGCACAACAAAGGACACAGTTAATTGAGTAAAGAATCAGCCTACTGAGTGAAAGAAATAAGAGAACCCAATGAATGAATGGCCTAATGAAATGGACGGAAAACTCTCAAAAGATGACATAAATGGCCAGTGAACACATGGCCAAATGTTCAACCTCACCAGCTACCAGAGAAGTGCAAGCTAAACCCTCACTGTGACACCATTCCCCACTCCCCACTCAGAATGGCGATCATTAAATAGCAAAGCAAATGCTGGTGAAGATGTGGACCAAAATAAACCCTGACACCATGCTGTTAAGAATATAAACTAGACCAGCCACTATGAAAATCAGACTGGAGGCTCCTCAAAAAACTAAAAATAAGGGCCTGCAGAGATGGCTCAGTGGTTAAGAGCACTAGCTGTTTTGGCAGAAGACCCAGGTTTGAATCCCAGCACCCTCATGGTCCACAACTCCAGTCCAGAGGGTCTAATGCCTTTTTCTGTCCTCTATGGGCACTGCATGACATGGGTGCACTTACATACATGCAGGTATAACTCTCATGCATATAAAATTAAATTAAATAAATAAAAAAAATCTAAAATAAATGTACCATATGACCCAGCTGTACCACTCCTGGGTAATTACCTGAAGGACTCCAAGTCGAATACCACAGGAATGTCTGTGTGTCAGTGTCTGCTGCAGCAGTACTGACAATTCCGATAGGGAATCAATCTTGGATTCTAAGAACAGAGGAATGGATAAAGAAAATGTGGTGACTATGCACAATGAAAGTTTTTCAGCCATAAAGAAGACTGACATTACATCATTTGCATCAAAATGGATGTAACTGGATATAATCATATTATCTCAGAAAGCCAATGTATATTTTCTTTCATAGGTAGTCCCTAGATTTTATATAGATTCATGGCATCATGTATGGATATATGACAAGGAAGTAAAGGCAAAACTCTCTACGGGGATGAAAAAGACTCTCAGGAAGTTGGGGAGAAAGGACAGGATGGGTGATCTGAGAGGCAAATGTTTAACATACATTATACACATGCATGAAAATGTTCTTATATAACACAGTACCATGCACAAGGAGTATTTACGATGAAAATATTTTAAGAGAAATATTCTTCACTGGTTCTCATTAAATACAAATTTAATTCTTCTAATAACATTTTGAAAAAAAAAGAACAATTCAATGCATTGTTGTTCAGTGATGAATGATGGTTTAGGTAGGTTACTTTGGCACTGTCAAAAGCATTTATAAAATGCCACCTCCTCTATACAGCCTTCTCTTGCTAATTACAGGTAATGTGACAGCTTCCTCCCTCAATAGCAGCTCATGTGATACACACACACACACACACACACATACACACACACACATACACACACACACAGCTCTCATCTGTGAATCTAGTACTTGGGAGGCTAAGACAAGAGGATTGCCTTGAGTTCAAGGCCATCCTAGACTATACAATACAGTCCAGTCCAGCTTGATATACAGGGGAAAACCTGTCTCAAATGCAAAACACATCATATAGCTGAGTGTGGGGGTGCATGCCTATAATCCTAACACTCCAGAGGTGGAAGTTAGGAGGATCAGGAGTTCAAAGTCAGCCCCAGCTACGTAGCAAGTTTGAGGTTAGCCTGGACTATGTAAGATCTTGTCTCAAAGCATTTTTTTTTCCATTTTACTTAGAGAAACTTTTTATATTACAAATTCAGTGGCTGCCCATATTTACACATTTACTTATTTACCCAGATACATGTAGTATATAATTTTCATGTACTAAAACTTACTTTGATAACAATGTAAAGTCTTAATATATTCAAACTAATACTTAGGAGATGATGTTCCTGGAAGAAATCCAGACCCACTCCAACAAATGCCCATGTGTATGCACACACATATGCATGTAACTGGTATGTATGGAGCAGTCTGGAGGCTCTGCTCATGTGGTTAGTTCACAAGCCATACAAACGAATGGACTTGCTGGTTTGCCTTTACATCTCATAGTGGAAGCTCCTTAGACGTTCTCAGCTTAAGGTTGTAAACATCATTTGCAGAATCTGATGGGAGGGGCTAGAGAGATGCTCAGTGGTTAAGAGCTCTTGCTGCTCTGTCAGAAGACTAGAGTTTCAGATCCCAGCACCTACATCAGGCAACTCACAACTGCCTTTAACTCCAGCTCTAAGAGATCCAACACTCTTCCGGTTTCCACAGGCACACCACTCACACATGTCCCCCCACCACTTAGACACACACACATAAACAAGTACACATAAATAAAAATAATAAAGATAAATCTTCAAAACATCTAATTGGAGATGAGCAGTAAGTTGTAATAAATTCCTATCACTTATTGTGTAACAATGAAATACTAAGGGGTGCAGCATAATGGTTCAGTGGGAAAAGACACTTGCCACCAAGCCTGACCAACAACCCGAGTCCCATCTCCAGAACCCATATGGTAGAAGGAGAGACCCAACTCCCACAAGTGGTCTATCCTCTAACCTCTACGCACACACCATGCCTCATGCATACTCATACACATATATACATATACACACATAGAATGAATAGGGTAATAGAAAATTTTTAATTAAATACTGTGGGGTAGGGGGCTGAAAGAGAGATTTTGGGCTTGGTTGTGAGCAGGAAAAGTAAAAGCAAAACACAGAAACCCCTTGGCTAACCCAATTTCGAGGTAGGGATCAAGAAGCACCTGAATTCAAAGTCAGGACTCTTCAAACAACAAAATGCAATAAAAGAGCTCACTTACAAGACAAAGTGTAAATCCCATAAGAAACTGGGCACAAGAAAACAGGCAACTGGGAATGGATTAGAGGCACAGTATTTTCCAGTATTCTCAAACCTCTCCTTTGTCTTCCAGGTTTACATATTGTTCATGGATTCTGTCTTAAGGACACAGGAGCAAGAGTGGGCAGCCCTGGTGAAGCTCACTGGCTTAGCATGGGCTCTGAAGAGCAGACAGCACTCAGTGTTAACCGAGCTTTCAGTGTTAACCGAGCTTTGTATCCCTACCTGTCTTCCTGTTGTGTTACTAATCTGCGTGTTTCACAGTTGAATATCCTTAATTGCACACTGAAGTGTTTGCTAATGTCTGTCTGACTCAAAGCTCTACATGTTGTAAAACAGCAATTTGACTATGTCAGGTGCAGCTTTCCTGCCGCCTGGATGCATGTGCAGGTCCTCTAGTAGAGCACACAGTTTCTACTTGATGTCTGGTCCCTGGGCTGCCTCTACCTTACACTCAGCTTAAGTCAAATTAGTCCTCCTTCCCCAGCTCTTCCACTCCAATGTTACTAATGCCCGTACAATCTACTATACCAGGATATATCCCTCCGCCCCCTCCTTTCAAACTCAAAATCCTACCTAAAATTCCCACAGTTCTGTGCTGTGGATTCAACTTGGACATTTATCAAAATCTCAGCGTTTGATTTTTCTCAAGATCCTAATGAATTTTGCAAAACAGCTTAAAAATAACAATAAATAGAAATCAATAACAACAAATGAAAGAGGCTTGATAAATAATAGCTACTAAAAATTCCATGTAAAATTTCATTTACAAAGACAAAAAAAATTGTGTTAGAATACTTAGGAAGGTGGGGTATGATGACTCATAACTGCAATCCCAACACTTGGGATGCTGAGGCAGGACATTGTCATACATCTAAAGCCAACTTGAGATACAGAGTGAGACTCTCAAATAATAAACACAGAAAAAAATTAACTAAAATTAAATACCTAGGAACACACAGCACTTGGTGTATGAGATGGATATGAAGAAAATCATAAAGCTTTGCTGATAGGTATAAAAAGAGATCTGGAAAATAAAGTTATAGTTTAAAAGTAACCGTTCTTGAGTAGACTCCATGTATTTATATTTGAAGTCCAAAGATAATTTTTTGAAGTGTGAAAAGCTAAATAATTCTGTAAGAATGAAAATGTAAAGATAGAGAAATGAATTTCAGGAGGATGAGAACAGCTTGCCCTGTCATACCAAAGGACACCTAAGAACTTGGTTGCTAAAGCACTGTGATACTGACAGGAGTAGGAGCCAGACTACTTGACTGAGTAAAGAGACTTTACAGGGAAACTGACAAGCTGGCTCCAGCATTTATTTGGAATCTCTGAGACAGGGCAAGCCAAAACCATCTCGAAGCTAAAGTATAGGTGGAAAGTGTTGCCGTTACAGAAAGGCAGACAATTTATAAGTTACAGAATAAAGCTGCATGGTGTCAGAGCACGGACGGACAAACAGGCCTGCAGGGGGGACAGCAAGCCCAGAAAGAGCTCATGTTGACAGGGATAAGACTGATTGCCCAGATGAACCTCAGCTGGTGGAGAGCCATGAGGTGCCTAATATGGGGTCAGCTGGCTGACAAAAGAAGATTAAAAACTTTCCTTGTGCCACATAAAACCTAATATACGGGTAGGTGAAAGACTTAAATGTGAAATGCAAAGCTAAATCTTTTTGAAGAATATATGAAAACATACTTTCATGCCCCTCGGGTACAAAGTATTTTTATTGAAAGCACAGTCATAAAGAGAACACTGATGAAGCTAAGTACACAAAACGAAGAACTCAAATGTCAAATGAAAATGAGTAGCCACTGGGAGGAGCTTCATCACATATAAGATGAGAAGGTTAGCAGCCTGGTAAAGAGACCCTGCAGATCAACAAGCAAAAGATCAGCAGTTCTTCAGGAACATGGGCAAGAGTCTTGATCAGACACTTATCTAACCACAAAGACGAAACACCTGGATGGCTGTGAACAACATGCAAAGGGTGAGCTGGGGGAGTGCTTGCTCGGCATGCATGGAATCCCGAGTTTAATCCCAACACCAATATGTTTTAAACACACACACACACACACACACACACACACACACACAAATTAATGAAGAGGAATTAAAACATTCAACCTCAAACCTCATGAGGTGTCATAAAAAAGCAAGTTAAAACCACAAAATTGACTATTACACACTCATCAGAAGCCAAACTTTGGTCCTTCCCTCCAGATCTCTGGACCAGCTTCCTAACCCAGACTAGCTAAACAGCCCACCATAGATCCCTAAATCAGTCCTCAGGTGGTTCCCCCAGCCCCATCTTCCTGGGGTTCTGATCAGCCAGACAGACCTTCCCACCTAGGAGTCTGGTAAGTCTGATCCCACCCACCACATCTCTACTCCATTCCTCTAGCGTACTCCCAACCTGTCCTCTGCCAGCCTTGGCCCCAGCTGGGCTCTAATTCCTCTCACTCCCCAGACCTTTGGGCTAGCTTCCTAACCCAGAGTAGCTAAACTCTCTAGCATAGACTCCACTGACTTTGGGTCTATCTGACACAGACTGGCCCTCCTCCTAACCTGACCAGCCTACCCACTATCGTGTTCTACCAACCACCCAGACCAGTCTAGCACTCTGAAAGAACTTGAAACACCCACCAATTTATTTTCCATTCCTAACCAAAAACCAATCAAGCTACATAAACAACATAAACAGAACCAAAACTAAATTAAACAAAAACAGAGTCAAAGTTCCTTCTAGACACATAACCAACAAAGAACATCCATGTCTCCAAATGACAGCACAGAAACACAAACAATATGAAAAACCATAAGACTATGTCCCCATCAAAACCCACTAGTGTTACAGAAGTGTACTATGAGAACCACCCTGAGGAACACGAGAACGCAGAATTTAACAGAACAATATAGACACAATCAAAGAACTAAAAGAAAACACAGAGAAACAACTCAAGGAACTCAAAGGAGAAAGGCATAAGTTTGTGATGGAGGCTCAAGAATTTATAAATATGTCATATAATGAAATATTAAACCAATTCATGATTTGAAAGGTGAATTCACAAAACATAGAAATAGTGAAGAAATCCAAACAGAAATGAACATGACATTGAAAAATTCAATGAACTAATTGGAAACAACAGCAGAAATTCTCACAATCAGAATGAATGAAACAGAAAACAGAATATCAAGACTATATTACCATGTTGAAGATTTGTACTCTGTAAGCAAAGACTATGTCAAATTAAACACACACATACACACACACACACACACAGAGAGAGAGAGAGAGAGAGAGAGAGAGAGAGAGAGAAACAGAATACTCAGGACATGTGGGACAGCATGAAAAGACCAAATCTATGAATTATAGGCATTCAGGAGGAAGAATCTCAGGCCAATGGCATTGAACAGAATTATAATTATAATTCAACAGAAAACTTCCTTAAACTAAGGAAAGACCTACTTATAGAAATTCAAGAAGCACATAGAACATCAATTAGACATGACCAGAAAAGAAACTACCCACGACATATCATAGTAAAAACATTAAATATATAGAACAAAGAGAAGGTACTGAAAACTTTTAGAGAAAAACAACAAGTCACATATGAAGGAAAATGCATCAGAATTACAGTTGATTTTTCAGTTCAAACTATGAAAGCCAGAAGAGCCTGGACAAAAGTGTTCCACGCTCTAAATGAACACAGATACCAGTGCTGAATACTTTATCCAGCAAAACTGTCTATCATGGTTGAAGGGAAATGGAACGTTTTTCATGACACAAATAGGCTGAAAGAATTCGTGTCCACAAAACCAGTCCTACAGAGAATACTTGGAGCAATACAAAGTACTGAAGAAAAGAATGAGCATACCCAAGAGGCCACAGAAAGAGAAAACAAAAGTATAATGATGGAAACACAAAATAGGAAGAGAAACGCAAATTAAAATGACAATACCCAATACACGTCTTTCAATAATAACATTAAATATCAATGGCTTCAACTCCCCTGTCAAAAGACACAGGCTAGCTGAATGGATCAAGAAAAAAAAAACCCATCTTTCTGTTGTCTTCAAGAAACTCATCTCACCTTCAAGGATGGACACTACCTTAGGGTGAAAGAAAGGAAGAAATATTCCAAGAAAATGGCTCTAAGAAGGTAGCAGGTGTTGTAATTCTAATATCTGACAAAATAGATTTCAACTGATTAAAACTAATCAGAGGAGACAAAGAGGGCCACATCATTCTAATCAAAGAAGCAATTAATCAAGAAGATATTATAATCATGAACATATATGCACCAAACTCTGGAGCACTGAATTTCATAAAAACAATACTCCAGGACTATAAAACACAGATTAACCCCAACTCAGTAACAGTAGGTGACTTCAATACCCCACTATCCTCATTAGACAGGTCAACTGGACAAAGAATAAACAGAGAGCCATCTGAACTAAATGATATCTTGCAGGAAATAGACCTAACAGACATCTACAGAATATTCCACCCAAACACCAAAGAATACATTTTTTTATTTAGCAGCCCATGCAAGTGTTTCTAAAATTGACCACATTCTGGGACACAAAACAAATCTCAACAAATTTAAGGAAATTGAAATAATTCCATGAATTCTATCAGACCATAGTGCAATAAAACTTATAATCATTTGCAAAAGAAGCACTATTAACTACACAAAATCATGGAGATTAAACAACAGACTCCTCAATGATGAATGGATCAAGGAGAAATTAAGAAAGAAATAAGAAGTAATCCTCGAACTAAGTGATAATAAGAATACAACACAACAAACCCTCTAGGACACCTTAGAAGCTGTCCTAAGATGAGAGTTTATAGCTCTGAATGCCTACATTAAAACAATCTGAAAGAGCACATGTAAATGACTTAACAGCACAAGTCAAGAATCTGGAAAACCAAGAATAAACAAACCCCAAACCTAGTAGACAAGAAGAAAAAAACAAAAAATCAGAGCATATTTTAATGAAATAGAAACAAATGAAACAATACCAAAAAATATCAGTCAGTCTAAAAGCTGGTTCTTTGAAAGGTTAAACAAGATAGATAGACAGTCTAGCCCATTAACCAATAGAAAGAGCAAATCCAAATCAACAAAATCAGAGATGAAAAATGAAATATCACAACAGACATCAAAACAACCCAGAACATTGTAAGGGAATACTTTAAAAATATATACTCCATTAAATTAAAAAATCTAAAATGGATGAATTTCTAAAATCATGGACACCCCCAAAGTTAAACCAAGAAGAGATAGATAGCTTAACAGACCCATAACAAATAAGGAATTTGAAATAGTAATACAAAACCTCCCATCTAAAAAAAGCGCAGGCCCAGATGAATTCACAAAAGAATTTTACAAGACAAAGATCTACAACCAATACTGTTTAAATTATTCAACAAGATAGAAACAGATGAACTCCCAAACTCCTTCTATAAAGCCACTATCCCTTTAATACCAAAACCAGGTAAAGATACAACAAAAAGAAAACAATAGGCCTATATCCCTAGTGAATATAGATGCAAAGATATTCAACAAAAGACTTGCAAACCTCCTATAGACACACATCAAAAAGATCGTCCACAGTGATCAAGTAGGCTTTATTCCAGAGATGTAGGGATGGTTTGATATACATGAATGTCAATAATGTAATAAAATATATAAGTCAATAAATATAATAAAACATACAAATGGACTTAAAGACAAAACCACATGCTCATCTCAATAGTTGCAGAAAGGACCCTTGACTAACATATATTCATGTTAAAAGTCCTAGAGGGAATTGGTCTGGAGGGAATGTAGCTCAACATAATTAAAGCTATATACAACAAACCCATCATTCTAAATGGAGAAAAACTGGAAGCATTCCCATTAAAATCAGGAACCAGACAGGTCTTCCCACTATCTCCACTCCTTTTCAATATAGTGCTTGAAACTCTTCAAGAGCAATAAGACAAGAAAAGGAAACAAATGATTACTAATTGGAAAAGAAGAGATCAAGTTATCTATTTGCAGATGACAGATATTATACATGAGAGATCCCAAAAATTCCACCAGAAAACTATTAGAAGTCATTAACACTTTCAGTAAAGTGGCAGGTTAAAAAATCAATAGCTGGGGGATCACCATACCAGGTTTCATATTATATTATAGAGCTATAGTCATAAACCAGCATGATACTGGCACAGAAATAGACATGTAGATCAATGGAAGATAATAGAAGACCCAAGCATGAGAACATACAATTTCAGCCACTTGCTATTTGACAAAGGTACCAAGAACCCACAATGGAGGGGTCCTCAACAAATGGTGCTGGAAAAACTAGATCTCCACCTCTATGAATGAAATTGGATTCCTATCTTTTACCCTGCACAAAAGTTAACTCCAAATGGATCAAAGACCTCAATTTAAAACCTGAAACTCTGAAACTGTGAGAAGAAAGCATAGGCAATACCCTCCAAGAGGTAGGTATAAGAAAGGACTTTCTAAATTGGACATCAGTGCTCAGGCATCAAGATCAATAAGTGGGAACTTATTAAGCTACAAATATTCTGTACAGCAAAAGAAACAAACAAAGTGGGGTAGAGGAAGCCCACTAAGAGGGATGAAAATCTTTACCAACAGCACATCTGACAGAGGATCAATACTCAGAATATACAAAGAACCCACAAAACAAAGAAATAATATAGATCTGAACAGAGGGTTCTTAAATGAAGAAATAAAAATGACTGAGAAACACCTTAAGAAGTGTTCAGTGTCCTTAGCAATTATGCAAATGTGGATAAAAATCACTTTAAGATTCCATCTCATGCCAGTCACACTGGCTAAGTTCAAAAGAATGACAGACACAAAATGCTGGAGAGGACTGCTGGTGAGAATGTAACCTCCTGCAACCACTATGGAAAGCAGTGTGGAGAACTCTCAAAAACTAAAAATGAATCTACCATATGATCCGGTTGTACCACTACTCGGCATATACCCAAAGCACTCATCCTACTGTAGAGATACCTGTACATCCATGTGTATTGCTGCTGTCTTCACAATAGCTAAGAAGTAGAAACAACCTAAATGTCCCTCAACTGACAAATGGATAATGAAAAACACGATACATTTACACAATGGAGTTCTACTCAGCATTAAGAAAAGATGAAATAATGAAATTTGCAGGTAAATGGATGGAATTAGAGAGTGTTATACTAAGTGAAGTAACACAAATGCTCCCTCATTTGTGGATTGTAACACGATTCCTCTAGATGTGATATAGAACCTGATGTACCACCAGGAGCCAGGAAAAGAGAAAGGATACATGGAGATAAAGGAAAAGATAGAACCCAAAAACGGGGGATAATAGGAAGCAGATGTTATCAGGGAAAGGTGGGGAAAGTTCAGTGGGAGAAGAGGAAGGAGGGACATGTAGGGCCTCAGGGAGTCGGGGGAAGGGAGAGAGGGGATGGAGAGAGGTGGGTGTTAATGGCGGAATGTGGGAATAATGCAGGAGCTGGGACTGGGAAGGGAAGGGGAGGTTGAATGGGAGACAAAAGAGCAGAGATGAATGAATCTTAAAGGGCATGATAACCCAGGGGGAAACGTGATGCCAACAAAACCCCTTAAAATTGCAGTGTGTAAACATTAGTGCGTGTATGTACTCAGAGGCTGTTTGGCAAGGAACAGGGTGCCAGACAGATGGTACCTCCCTTTTTGCAGTTGGTGAGAGTGGTCTCAGAGACTCCCAAAATAATACAGGCTGTTGCCAAAGTTCTTGATTATCCCCCAGAACTAGAAGATAACACCCTACTGCTGAAGCAGGACATACTTGGGATACAGGACTCGGATTAGTGGAGCAGGACTGACCCGGAAGCCTTCCACCTGAAGTTTAACTCCCGTAATGCCAGATGACAACATGCAAAATGCCAAGGGGACAAATCATTAAATGGTGCAATCCAACCCTAAATTCTAAAAACCATAACAACTGGTCCAGCACACTGCCTCTGCTGGTGCAGTCGTAGCACGGTTACCCGGGAGGCATCAACAGTGCTTTAATTGGACTTAAAACCCTCTCAGTGTGGGTGGATTCATGGGTGGCATTGTAGACTCGGACAAATACGTAGGGTTGGAGGGGGCATAGATCCGAGAGAAAACCCCATCTCTGTCATATCTCAAGAGAAATGAAATTTCTTACCATATGGATCTTTATATTTACAGACAAACATACAGTACAGCGCTCATCAAAGAAGCTTCTTTTTGAAACAATTGGAGGCTACAGCAGAATTCTACAACTGGTCAGACACAGAGAATATACAACTGAGAGATGCCAAGTCTTGGTGACATATCTACAGTTGAACCCCTTCACCTAAGGCTCATGAAACACAGCGGAAGAAAGGGTAGAGAAAAAACTAAAGCAGCCTTTACCTTCCCAGTGTAGCTTCCTCAAACAACATAGTGATATGCACACAGAAGACCACAACTGGCTACATTTTATAGAATAAGAGACTGCAGAGTGTGTATCCCTGGATAGGACTCTTATATTGAACCTCACCCACCTATGGCTCAGGGATCATTGAGGAAGAGGGAGCAAAAAGACTGTAAGAGCCAAGGCTGGTTCATGAACTTAGGGAAGCAGAGTCTTCAGGCTATTGGAAGCTTGCACATGTGAAACTGTGGCAATGATGTCATTGAGCACAGGACCCATACCAATTCAAATTAGACAAAGGCCCAGAGTCGAGGGATAGAAATTGGTGGCAGAACAGACCTAGACTGAAAACTATCGGAGACTGATTACGAGAGAGAGAGAGAATGCCTTACTTATGATCTCTAGATAGCTTGACCAGTCTCCAGTGGATGAATTTGCACTAAAGAACATTTAGGTACTAATGCTTAGTGGGTAGGACTTAGCATGTATGATGGAATACATGAGGTCTGGTAGGGGGTTGGGGGAATGCATGGGGGAGGGGATCTAAATTTGATTAAGAACTGTTGTATGAAATGTATAAACTCAATAAAAATGAATTTAAAAAAAGAAAACCAAACTTCAGAAAGTCAGTGCTAAGTGATGGCCAGGTGAGGAACGTCCGTGATGGATGAGAATGTAAAATAGTGCCAACACTTTGAAAAATAGGTGACTTTGTCCAATAGAATTAAGAAGAAGCAGACTTTATGATCCTTAAATTCCATGTCTGCTCATAGGCTCTGGTAATTTCATGATTTATGAGCACCTAAAGAACATTAGAACATGTCATCCCCAAGCAGGTCATTTTGGCACACTGATTCTTTTGAGTGGAAGGTAATTGAGAAAAGTATTTGGAGAAGGCTCTCTGATCACCCCTTTCTATCTAAGAGCAGAACCTAAATTCCTCACTGGAGAGGTCTCCTCCCTGGACCAAAGAGAGAGCACTCTTAACCTAGGTATGGGAGAGTCAATGTTGAGATGAATCTGCGCAAATCTGCTCACTAAAATAGCCCTGTCTTCTACTGGCTTCTCCCATATATATTCTGGTCACTTTTCTGCAGTTACTACCCCAGCTGAAACCTCTCTTTCTTTTGTCTTGTCATGTCTGTACAATTTACTGTTCTTTGTGAAAATAATATCTAAGCTCCCAACCTATCTGTAGCTTTGGTTCATTTTTTTTCTATGAGAAGGCCTCAATGTACATTTAAGGATAACAAGATAAATGTGATTTTTATACTTTCCTGTCAACTTATTGCTAATTTAATTCTTAAGCTTAGCTTAGCTACAGGGCCCAAAAAGGTAAAAGAAAACATTTTCCTGTCCTCCACACTGAGATGCATGTACAAGACTATTCGTTTCATCTTTGTTCTTTATAGACAACAGTTGGAAATTCACAATTCTATTTCAAACCAAGAATGAATAAACAGAAATATAACCATTCAGTGGAATTTTATATAGTAAGAATCAGCAAATACTAGATTAAGAGATAATTAAATTTTAAAATTGCATGATTCTATCACATAATATTTTAAATAAATAAAATGAAATTGCATTGCTTAGGAATGCTTATATATGTGTAAAAATAAAAACAAGGACACTGCCATTCTCAAGGTCAAGATTGTGATGACCTTTCTCCACCTGAGTGGTAGACATATGGATCCTCACTCCATTACTATTGGCTAAACTGTGCAATTAAAAGTTATGTACTTTTCTCTCTGCTAATTTTTTCAGTGATAGGCACAATCAAATAAATTTAAAAAGAAAAGCAAAATACTAAGGAAGCAAAAATCAAAGAAAATCTCATCAAACTCTAGAGGTAAGTAGGCATATTTATTAATTCAGAATGCGTTCGAAGTGGCATTTACAATCCCACTTATTCAGAAACTCATGTAAAAATTGAAAATAAGAGACTGAAAAGTGGAGTACAAATCACTTAAAACATCCCTGTGGGACACATAGCACTAACAACTTGGAGAAAAGAATTCACAACACACCCAAGAGACAAATGATTATTAAATTCATGTTAAGAATGTCTAGAAATAGCTGCAGGGAAATGAACACGAGCAGACAGCACACAGCACGAAAATATAAATAATCAACAAATACAAAAAACTAACCAACTTTATTAGTAACTAGAAAGGTAAAAGTAGAAACTATGCAGGAAATTAAAATAACTACAACTTAATTACTTGTATAATTATATTTAAGATTTACTGAATTATAAAATAACTTAAAATATGAAAAATAAAGAAATCACTAAACACTAAGGCTTCGTCTAGCTTTATCATTCTCATCATAATCTATATCCTCTAGTCTCAAGATGGCTGCCCTACCTCCGAGCATTATATCTATATTCCAGGAACAGAACACAAAGGAGAACGATAGCAGAAAGCATACATGGACAGAGTCTGACCCTATTCATTAGTAAAACGAGTTTTCCCAGCAGCTTTATCCTCTAGAATTATACTTAAATCTTACTATTAAAACTGTTACAGCTGACTCCCAACTCATAGGGAATCTGAGAGTGTATTTTAAAATAGCTGTATTTCTGCAACATTCTAAATTTGGGTTCTGTAACAGACAAGAAGGTGAGCACACCTGCTGCTTAGGCAGCTAGTGATGCCTGCTTTGTGAAGGAAACACTTGGAACAGTGACTCCCACATTGTACTAGCTCAGTAGCAGTTGAAGAAATGAATGGGGATTTTCATATCAAAGCTGTTACTCTCCTATTAAATGGAATCCTGGAGCAGCTTGCAGAGCTAGACACATGCTGATGGGATTGAGAAAGGAGCTCTGAGGGCTGAAGCTGGGACCAGATGAATAACTACATGAACAAAAAGTGCTGGATTAAAACCTATGTGTGCAACAAATACCTGTGAATCTTGACTGAAACAAACAAACAAAAAAATAGTTGAGCATTTGATAAACTAGGGAGAACATAAGCATCTCTGATACTGAAGACTTCTACAACTTCTGTAGTCATTCCACCCCTGAGAAGAAAACCTGATGCTCTAGCCCCAGCCCTCAGCTGGACACAGTGGCTTCCTCCCAACACAGAAACGGAGAAAAAGAGTCACCTTCCCAAGGAGATGTCTGACAAGCTGCCAACTGCTGTCTTTGCAGATACCAGAGCAGATCCTGACAAAGTCTGAACTCATTAATAATGTGTCTATAGCTATCCTGCCCAGCACCAGCTGGATTCTGTTTAAACTAAATTTAAAAAATGGAGCTGGTGTACTGGTACAAGACAGCAGTCTCGGCACGCAGTAGGCAGAGGCAGGAGGAACATAAACTCAAGCCCAGTCTGGGCTACCTAGAGAGACCTTACCTCAAAACAACAAAACTTCAGTTCCCCTGAGCACGTTTTGAATGTTCAACCCCCGACCCATGAAACCATAGTGAACAGCAGTGGCCATGGGACATTTCTACAGCTTCAGGAAGTTATGTCAGTCAGGGCTTATCTGGAAAATCAGGCCAGAGGAGGAGGAGGAGAATGAGAGAGAGAGAGAGAGAGAGAGAGAGAAACAATTCACAGAGAAACAAACCTTCATGTAGGAAAAGAAAATCAGCTGGAAATGACCTTTTGATGGTCATAGTAATGCATACCTGGAACTCTGAATCACATGCAGAGAACTGGATTAGGTAAGCAACTGGCACACTTGTGTGTGTATGTGTGTCTGGGGGTGGGGTGGGAGAGTGCCCAGTGAGGGCTGGAGAGTGTATAAAAGTAAGTGAAAACCTATGGCTGAATAGATGATGTCTGAGTGGGAGACCAGTGAACAGCAGTATCAGCAGTTTTGTTAGAAGTACACGAGTATATAAGAAAAGATTCAATGAAAGATAGTTGAGTGCTGACTCTGGAGAGGGGAGAAAAAGCAGGGGAGCAAAACTGGAAAAACGGAGGCTAATTTAATAACCAACTGCATTAGTTACTTTTCTGTTCTGTGATAAAATGCCCTGACAAAAAGCATGTTATGAAAGAAAAGGTTTATTTTGGCTTAAAGATTCAAAGAGGATACGCTCAACCATGGAGGAAAAGACAAGGCAGCAGGAGTGTGAGTCCTGCCTGGCAGTCAGGGAGCAGAGTCACCACATTTTGTCCACACACAGGAAGCAGAGAGAGAACAGGAGGCGAGATCAGGCTACAAAATCCCAAAGTCTACCCCTAGTGAAGTACTTCTCCAAACAAGCCTCCACCTCCTAAAGATTTGTAACCAGCAGTAGTAACTGGGGAGCAAATGTTCAAATACATGAGTCTTTGGGAGACATTTCTTATTCAAACCACAATGTTTGGCAGCTCCCCCCATCCCAGGCTTGTAAGCTATCTCACCATGCAAAATGCGTTTAGTCCAACTTCAGAAGTCCTCGTCATCTAACAGTTCCAACACTGTTCAAAAGTCCAAAGTCTCTTCCAGGGACTCAAAGCAGTCTCTTAACTATGACCCCTCTGTTGTTCTTTTTCATTGTAGACTTGCATAAAAGTAACTAGTAACAACCATACTATAGATTCAATGTTATGCTGTCTTGAAATTCCCCTGCCAAAGAGAGTAAAGAGTGAAGACATCAATAAAAAGTTTAAAAATAGTTTTAAAAAGTAAGAAAAAACATTAAAAATAATAGTAAAGTGAGCAATAGTAAATTGAGCTCAGTAGTAAATTGAACATTCACTGTATATAAGGCATGTGATAAGAACCTGTCAGTAAACCAGAAGGTCATCTTGTCTTGCTCTGTAAAAGAGGCCACAGGTAGGCTAGGAAAATCAAGCTGTGTTTTGTCCTTACAGGGCGCAGCTCCAGGTTTGCATCTGCAGAGCTCACTAGCAGGGTGGCAATGTTTTAGTTTAGGTGGTAAATGGGCATATGTAAGCTGTTTACTGGTACATTTGCCCCTAGGTGACCATGACGGGAACATGATCAACTCTTCGGTGACTCTCATTTCTTATGTGCTTTGCAAATTATTGGGACAACTAAGAAAAAACATATTTAACTGGGACTTTGGGACTTTCCTTTAGGAGGAAGTGATCAAGAAATCTAGGGCAAGATATTCCCCCTGACTCCTGACTTATTTCAGCCTAAGTTTGGATACATACTTTATTGTGTAAAGAGTTTGGGGTTCTGCTCATCTGGAGTCCTTGTTGACTGCCACAGTCAAAAAATGATGTATTGTGTCTGAGCCCATTAAGTCTGCTAAAACAGAAAACTATAAGCAGTGGGTTACAAACAAGAGAAAGTTACTGCTTGTAGCTCTGCAACTGGAAGTCTGCTGATCAGACAGTCAGCAGAGGTGGAATGTTAGGAGGATGCACTTTTGGGCTACACACTGCCAGTTTCTGGTCACCTCACATGATGGGAAGAGGGCAGGGCCACTGTCTGATTCCAGGGGCTCATTAAGACCACTCAATGTCTTTTTTAAAGACACGATCCCATTGTCGTCCCAGCTAGCATGGAACTCAGCTTGTAGACCAGGCTGACCTTCATCTCAGAGATCTGCCTGCTGTTGTTTCCTGTGTGCTGGGACTAAAAGTGTGCTCTGTCAAGCCCAGCTCCACTTTCTTAAAAAACATATGTTTATTAATTCTTTGGGAGTTTCATACAATGCGTTCTGGCCATGCTCCCCTTTGCCCACACTCCTCCATACCCACCCCACCTCGCTACCCATCCAACTTTCTGTTCATTTTTCTCATCGAGTTCAATTTGTGTTGTCCAAACTCCTGAGTGTGGAACCTGCTCTGGATTGTGTCAACCTACCAGCGGTCAGACCCTTAAAGAAAACTGACTCTTACTAGTCCAGTAGCTATCAAATGGCAATAGCTCTTTAGTAGATGGGACTTTGTGCTCATCTCCCCACTCCATGCCTGGATTTTGTCTGACTTGAGAGTGAGCAGGCCTTGTGCACGCTGTCACAGCTGCTGTGAGTTCATATGTGCCACTGCCCTGCTCTCTGGAACACTGTTTCCTTGCAGTCGTCTACCGCCTCTGACTTTTAGTCTTTTCAGCCTTGTATGGTTCTCTAAAGAAACAGAACTGATAAAATGAATATATATGGACTTATTAGATTAGTTTACAGAGTAGAGTTTGAGTAATCCAAGAATGGCTACATTGCACTGGAGAGGCTGAGAATCCTGTAGTTGCTTAGTCAACGAGGCTGTGTGTCTCAGTAGTCCCAATCTCACACTGAAGGCCTGATGGACTCCAGGAGATCTGCTAGATTCAGTTTACATCGGAATCCAAAGAAGTTGGTCACAGCAGCAAGATGAACTCTCCAGTAAGAGAGAATGCAAGTGGCAAAAAGCAAAAACTCCCTTCTGTCATCAGAAGGTAACAGCCACGTTTAGGGTGGGTCTTCCAGCTTCAAATGATCTAATCAAGAACATCTCTCTTATTCTAGTTAATCCCAGAGCCAGTCAAGTTGACACCCAGGATTAGTCATCATAAGCCTCCTCTGAAACACCCCATTTAGAGCTGTGCACTCAAAAGTCTCTTATTCTCTGTAGATTGGCTAGTTGTGGGTCTCTGAGATAATTGCCTTCTACTGCAAGAAGAAGCTTCTCTGATGAAGGTTGAGAGATGCCCTAATCCATGGATGTAGCAAAAGTCATTAGGAATGGGTTTAAAACTATGTCCATTTAGTAGATCACGAGTAACAGGTTCTCCCCATGACCTATCTAGCCACAGGTTCTTGGCCCCAATAATAGTGCCAGGTATGGGTTCCAGCTTGTTCCAGCAGCCTTGAATCCAATAAGAGGGTGGTTGGTTGCTCCCATAAATATATCCCTCTGTTGTACTAGTGGGCGTAGTTTGCCATGAGAGTCAGTAGTGTAGTTCACTAGGTTCACAACTGGATAAGATTGATGATTATTTTTCTCCTCTGGTAGCATGCATAGCACCTTCCAGCACTATGAAATGCTAGCCAGTAGGGATGAAATTTCCAGGTCAGTACCAGCTTGATTTCTCCATATTTTATGACTCAAGAATGTGTTGTCTTCAACAACCAAGTCTTACTGTCAAGTTCTAGAGCCAAAGTCCCACCTTCTAATACTCTTGCATTAAGGTACAGGATTTCAATATATGAATTGTAGGGAGACACAAACATTCATCCTACAGCAGAGAACTGTTTTTCTTATTATATCATACAGTTTAAGAGCACTTGCTGTTCTTGCAAAGGACCCAGGTTTGGTTCCCAGAACCTACATCAGGCTTCTCTTAGCTCTTTGTAATTCCAGTTCTGAGGCCCTCTTCTGGCTTCTTTGGGTACTGCATGCATGTGGTGCACAATAAACTCACATGGAACACACACATAAATGAAAAATAAATGTAATCATATTAAAAAATACGCCTGAAACTTAACATTAACTACCTTTTAAAAAGCCCGTGCTTATTTTGTACTTTATATAATTTTATACTGTTTTTGTACAACTTTTTTTCCTAATTTTTGTTTTGTTTTGATTTTGAGATATGGTACTACTGTGTAGCCCAGGCTGACCTGGAACTCAAAATGTAAACTGGGCTGGCCTTGAATTCATGAACAATCTTCCTTCCTCTGCCTTCCAAATGCTAGGATTATAGGTAGGTGCCACCATGCCCTGCTCTCATTTTTCACTGTAATACATCTTTTATAAGACATTTTGAATGAAGTGTACCAACCGAATGATCTCATGATATACACGTGTCCTTTGATCATAATACATGTAGGACCACGTGAGCTGATAAAGCCAGGTTAAATACTATTTACCATCATAGGAATCATAGGACAAGAATGCGAGAGGTAGATACATTCTAAATGTGAGATAATGCCCTCGTGTTTCACTCAGAAAGAACGGCTGTAGTGAGATTAGTCCCAAATCCGTGAGATTTGAATGACCTGTGGCTTTTGAGCCTCAGTTCAGAAGCAACCCAAAGGAAGAGCAACAGTTTTTCCTAGAAGAGCTTGACCTTGTGCTTTATGAAAGGACAGACAAAATTAGATTTTAAGTAGTTTAAGAGCAAAGAGAAAAAGAGGGACATTTGGCAAGATTTAAGGAAATTGTTGGGTGATATATTTGTTTTGTTTTGTCTTGTACTTTTTAGACAGGATCTTGATTAGTGGAGGTTGGTCTTGATCTCCTGATCCTCCTCGCTCGACTTCCCAAGCACTGAGATTACAGGCATCGGCCACCATAGCCCACTGTTAGATTTTTTTTTTTTCTTTTACAAGGCAAATGTCTTACACTACAATTGCCTAATAGGATACCATTTTCTCCTGCTGTGGTAATAATTTTCCAATTTTTCATTTTACCTACTTTTTCAGTTCATAAATGGAATCTTTTGGGGCCTGCAACCACACTGTGCTTCTAGGGGCAAATCAGTAACTCAGTTCCTGTGACAAAGAAAGATGCCATATCTGAAACAGCTGGGCTGCCTGGAGAGGAGGTACCGACACCACTGGCCCGCCTCAGAAATAGGCACACGATGAGGCCAATCTCTCTAATTATACCTGTGGACACCCCGCTTAGTGTTTCCATCAAATACTGTCACCTATGACTCCATTCATCATATTTTTAAAAATTGCTTCTAACAACCAGTTGGTTTCTGGGGCGTGTTCCTCCGTTTCTTTCACAGCAACACCAGGGCCATGCCAGTCACTCTCTTAGAGAAGCTGAACTGTGCAGAGCTCGGTGAAGATGGACAAACGGTGTGAGGCCAACAGCAACCGAGGAGCCAAAGCCTCGAAGTTCAGCTTAGTTCCTAAATTCTTTTGCATTTAGTGAGATATTGAACGAGACTGCAAAAAATTAAGCCTTAAGTTGACTCTCAGAGGTTGGAAATTAGGTAAAATTCCATCACATTTGAATAGTTCTAAGCTAGCAATTTGTTACCCTTTATCCTTTAGTGAAATTGATGGAACAGGTGGTTTGCAGAAGATCACCCAGTATATTTAGCTTCTGAAATTTGAGCAACTCGAGATCTGATTGGCTGCTCCTGCCACATGATAATCGAGGGCGCCTGAACCCAGGCGGCTTTTGCCTGGGCTTCTCAGGAGGGGAGAGCTGGGAGAGGATTTGCTGCTGACCAGGTTATTGCATAGCTCAAAGGTAAGGTCCATTTATGTCTTCTTCTGAAATATTCTCCTGGGAGAATGTTCCACGCTTCCCCTGAATTATTTTCCAGAGTTAGGAATCTTAACTGGGAAAAACAGTAATGAAATGTGGCCAGGAAAGCCAGTGACTCTTCGTCCCCTATGAAGGCTCTGTGGACCACAGATGACATGGAGCGTGTAGAATTAGAGCCAAGTACTCTGCTGACCGGTCCTCACTTGACCAGGCCGACGGTCTTGTCTAACACGAATTTTCGTTTTCATTTTTGTCTTCGGTTTTGTCCTAAATATGTTGGTGTAAAGAAGGCTGTGTGGTCACTGTTGCTATATTTACCCTATCGGACTGACCTCAGAAGGAGCAGCAGTTTCGCTAGCTTAACAAAACCAGCCACTCAGGGTATTGGTTTACATCAAGCATCTCTGGGCAAAGAGGCAGCTGCTCTCAGGCGTCATTCACTTGTACTGACTGGCCCACTCTCTGGCGTCAGGCCGAAAGGCCTTCAGAGAGCCTTTTCCTTGTTCCTGAATTAGAAATTTAGGCCAAAGACCGACAGTCTTAAATGTACTTCAACCAGTGCTTTAAAATTTTTGTTATGTTTCAGGCTTGAACAAGAGCTACAGGAACGAAACGGGAGAAAAAAAATCCACAGAAGCCAATGGTTTCTGGAAGAAAATAACTCCATTGCCTTGAGGTTTCTACTTTTCTTTTAAAATTTATAGAACGATTTCTTCTTGTGTTCTAATTTGAAACAAAAGATGAACTGCATATTCTGGAGCAGGGCAGAAAACTAAGTCAGCTTCTTAGAATTTTGGAACTGAGGCAAAGTTCCAGCTGTTGAAAGCCAAGTTGATTTTTCTTCCACTGGAAGTTCTGTTTGAAAATGTTTTCTCTCCCAGTGTTTGGGCATTTAAATTCTGTTTCTTGAAGCCAAACTCTGCCTCACCTCAATTTCCTTTTATAACCTGAATTGAGTGAATTCTGAAGTAGTCGAATGCTCGACACATCACTGAGGAACCGAAGAGGGAGAAATTGAAGCTTTGTCGCATGTCTGTTTTAAATGTCCCTTAGCCCATGAAAACATATGATTATGTAGATTAGATTGGGTTTTTAAATTTTTTATGCTGTTATGAGTTAATGTCTGTCCCGGGGATAGATACTAATACTGATGTTTTTGTTTGTACGTAATGTGGGCAGTTTGTAGGTCGCCACTACGACTCTGGGAAAATGGCAGATGACGAAGAATATGAGGAGGTGATAGAGGTAAGAGCGAAAACCTGCCCTGGCAGCTAAGCACTCGGTGTTGTGACGGCCAGAGCCGGGTGGCTGAGTCAGTCATTTGAAAAAACATTGTCTGTTTTAACTTCACACTGTCACCACTGAAGCCCAAGAAAAGGATGTTTTATGTTCAGTTTCGCTATAATTATGTGGGGTCTAGGACTGCAAGGAAATACCACTGCACCTCATTTTTACTTTCCTTTAAACTCAAAATAAACAACAACAAAGAAAAGCCTAGGTGGGGAATGCAGGCAGGTTTTATTGCACTTTTTTAAGACTGCTTACCTTCCCATGTCCCACCCCAAGGAATCAAAGGGACCTATGCATGTCTCCCAGCATACGCACTGACAGGGAGAGAAAGGGCAGCTCCTTACTCTACTTCAAATCGTGTAGTGTGTGAAGCGGATGTGGGTTATGTACAGGAACAACCACACACATGGGGGTTATACGTGTGCATGTCCATGCATGTCCATGGCCATGGAGGACACATGCGTGAATTCATGAAAGTCACGATGACAGCTGGAGCCACTTTGCCACAGACTTCATCATTTTAAACAAGTACACAAGACTAGCTTTTGCTTTTGAATCTTGACTAACAACAAAAGATCATAGTGAGTACCTTGAATTTTTTTCTCCCAGTCATTGTTAGACATCTGGTACAGTTTTACAGAGTTGTTGGTTGGGTATTTTACATTAATATCATTTGTTGTGATCATGGTGTTGGCTCTTCCTCGTTAGCTCTTGCCTTGCCTTTAGCTTCATATGCTAGAAAAGAAATCCAGAGACTTGGGGCTATAATCTATATAAATGCATTGCAGTGAATCTGGAAGTGCTTAGTAAATTTTAATTAACAAGGATATCAACACATGAAAAGCTGTACTTTTAATGACTGAAATTAAGTATAAGAGCTCCCCCAGACCAAATTTCAAATAAAAGTGCCAAAGTAAGGAGTTGCCCTTCCCCCTCCTTCCACGCAGACGCTGGGAAATATGCCCCAGTCCCTTTTGATCACTGGAGTTGGGAGACGGGAAAGAAAGCAATTTTAAAAGGCAAAGTAAAGCCGGGTGTGGTGGCCCATGCCTTTAATCCCAGCACTTGAGAGGCAGAGGCAGGTGGATCTCAAGGAGTTCAAGGCCAGCCTGGTCTACGTAGCAAGTTCCAGGCCAGAAAGGGCTACAGGCAGGAGACCCTGTTTCAAAAAGACAAAAAAAAAAAAAAAGAGGCAAAGTAAAACCTGCCCGCATTCTACATGTTGTGAAATGAAGTATTGTATTTAGGAGAAGAACTTTTTATTCTATTAATCAAATTACCTTTATTACTAAAGCATATAAAAAAGCATGAATGTATCTCATGAACATGCTGGTGGCTACGTCTCCCCACAGCCAGTATTATCACTAGCAAGCATTTTACACATGTCCCTAAAAGTCAGAGCTATCCTTATCAAACATGTTATAAATTAAATCATAATTTTATATTAAATTTTTTTTCTATGATGGTGATGCCAGGAGCACTGTCAAGCCTCCATCTAAACCATCTCTTGCTTTTCCTAAGTGTTTGTATGTGGCTGGAAATTGTCCTTAGTGCTAGCCTTGATTGATTTAACTAGTCATAAAAAGGGAAAAGGCTATTTTTAGGCATCCTGTCCTTGCTATTTCGTTCCCATTACTGTTTCTGGTCTGACCAGCAGGTGCTAAGCTAATAGACTGCCTGTCGGGGACTTTTGTACCCGGGTGTCTTTGGTCTCAGAAAAGATCATGAAAATGGGAGGGTAGCAGAGCCAAGAAAAACTCATCAGAGAAGAGTTCAAAACCAAGAGCCAGCCTCAAATAGTTATGTCCCAGGGGTCTTGGACACCTGAAATAAAATTTTACTGAAATTCTCTCTTCAGACTTAAATATAGATAAAGGGAACAAAGCAATGATGTGCTATCTAATTAGCAGTACAGCTCAACAACAACAAAAAATCCCCATAAGATTTGGCATACACCTTAATACCAACCACTTGGATAATGTTGCAGTTTTTGTAAGCTTATTTCTAAGATCTGTTCCCAACTGTAACATCCCAGCAAAGGTGGAACTGGATAGCTCCCAATGAGCTGCTCCTACTGGGCTGCCATACTGTATTTCCTAGAATGTCTAAATGGCCTTTCTCCTGTGCTGGAGTCACAGGGATAAAAGAGCATGGAATTCCTCCTGCTATATGTAAGGAAATACACACAGACACACAGACACACAGACACACAGACACACACACACACACACACACACACACCTCTTAATTTTCAACAAAACAAAAATCCACAAGAGCAAGGTTTGTACAAATGTTATCATGGGTGATATAGAATAGGTGGCTTGTGGCAATGAGAGTTTATAGAACCAAGGCCTCAAGAAGGCAGGCCACTGGGGATTCTGCAGCAGTGCCCCATACTCCATGCTTTGGTGTCAGGAATAAGAGAAAGAAAGCACAAAAGGTTATGCTTTTTCTTGACTGAGAAAAATGAGCCAAGTACTCCATGTTTATCCCTTTCCTGTGTGCCTGGGCCCTCAAGGGCCTTTGCTGCTGTTCGCCCAGCAGAGCCAGGAGAGGCTCGGGCCCGGTTCCACTCTCCTTAGGCATCAGGGACAAATGTCAGCCTGATGCTCTCTACATCTATTTATGACTAGTGATGTCAGATGAGAACAAAAGTGAAGTCCGTTTCAGATCAGGCTTCAGGCCCTCACGGCCATTACTGGCTCCCTGCAGCCAAGCTTCCCCATATTTTGTGTGGCGGAGCCGTCTCTTTCCACTTCTACCAGTGGCCTTTACGAACTGTTGTGGCCTTGGGTCTCTAACCTCCTCCCTTCCTCCAGAAATTCCACACCAACCGAGCTCATGAAATCACCTCAGTGGTTCAGCTGAGGCAGAGACAGCAAGTGCTGCTCTGGGTATAGCTGTCCATAAGTTACTGAAAAGGAGGCAGCCATCCCTTCAGAAGACGCGCTCAGTGCTTAGGCGATAATTAAGATGTGGTTGTGTTTGGCTCTTACCATTTCTGTGATGCAGTCGACTGGAAGTTTGCTCACACTGGGGTTTCTGCTTTGTTTTATTGTTAGTAAACAGCAAGGCTTACTCAATATAGCTTCTTTTTGTTCATTGTGCATACTCAAGATACTCTTATGGTAATCTTTTCTGAGTGGATTCTGTTTTAGATACCATAAGAAAAGTGTTCCTTGTCCTTGGAAAATATTTTTCTGTGATTTAAACTAGCCTCAACCCTCTCAGCTTCCCAGTGACTCTGCATCTTTTTGTCAGGTCTGGTTGCCTCTACTTGAACTTTTAAAGCATCCTAAGTAAAAACAGGCCTCTGGAATATGAGCACACCCCTCTCCTCCCCCCGCTTCACAGATATTGGACCCCAGTTAAGCTGGGGAGGTCACTTTGGTGTTCGTCTGAGGCAGAGGCAGGACGAGCGCGGCTCGGGTTAGCACAGTAACGCCTTGTGTTCTTTTTACAGTACTACACGGAGGAGACAGTTTACGAGGAGGTGCCAGGAGAGGTAAGACCAAGCCCACACGCGCATGGACTGATTCTCACTGAAAAAGGAAGAGTCTCCTTCCTCCCTCATTCCCAGAGCCAGAGAGATGCCAAAAGGGGGACCTACATATTGTATTTTTAACCGTGGACTACATTCAGATTTAGAGTCTTCATTTTTTTGCTATACTCTGTTGTAGGAAACTGGTATTTTCCATTTACTATATAGAAAAGACTGTTTTGAGGATAATTTACCCATTATGTTGTCACCATTATTCTTATCCACCTGAGTATTTATTAGTGTACATGGAACTTCAGTTCACATGTACCTCAAGTGGTGGTAAAAGACCAAATGTCCCTGTTTGACAGCCTATGTCCCTGTTTGTGCTGTTCACCTTATGGAAGATGGCGAGGAACGGATCCTCGCTGTTCATGAGGTATTTTTTTGTACAGAGGTTATGAAAGAAGGCAGTATCAGTGACTGCCATCTCCCTTAGACTACAGCAGCAAGAAAGGCCTTAGACTTGGGACTGGCACAGGACCGGGCAGTTTCAATTGGTAAGAGTTGTAACTTGTATGATATGGTGTCTGCCACCAGGGATGGTACCTCCAAGATATGATTCCCAGTGATGCAGTGATGTACCCCTCAGAGTTTAGCCGAGGGTTGTTCCTCTGACAAATAGTGGTATGAATGGCTAAACAGAGAGCCTGTGACGGCATAAAAGGAAACATCGTAGGTGTTATAAACTCATTGGTTTATTGTGGTCAGTGAGCTTTAGTAATAACAGCTGAAGTTGTCAGAGATTCACAGCTTTCTTCTCAGGGTTAATGCTAGAATTCTGCCTCTGGTACAGATGATCTGTGCCTTGAAGGAAACGAGGTGCATTGAAGACTTGGCTGCTTATCTTCTTTCCTTGTATATCATGTTTTTAACCTTGGACTACATTTAAACTTTGAGTTTTAGTTTTTCCACAGTAGCCTGTTGTAGGAAATAGTAATTTCCCACTTACTTCATAGATAGGACTGTTGTGAGAATAATTACCCCGTTCTGTTGTCACCATTGCTCCTAAGCATTTATTACTGTACATGGAGTTTCAGTTGATGTTAATGAACTAAGCCAAGAGAAGAATATTTATAATGCTCATTGATTAGTTTTTAAAAAAGTTTTAAATTCTTTGTTTCATGCTGTAAAGAACACCTAAATGCCTGCTGAAAATGCAACTGATTTTTGTTATTCATTTAAAAGTTTATGTTGTGATAATGAATTTGAGCTTTTTCTTAACCACTGCCACATCTCATTTGATTCTATTTGGTCCTGACAATTTAAGAAGATTATTAATGTTTGTTTTGATGGTGCTAGAGATTGAACCTGGGACCTTGGCCATGCTAGGCAGTTGTTCCACCACTGAGCTGCAGTCTCAGCCCTCACTTAAGAAGACTTTAACATATTTAAGAATATCTTATTTTTGATTTTTAATGATCTTTTGACGTGTTTTAATATCGTTCTGCAAATGTGACAACGTCACAATCAGCATCCAGACTTGTGTGTGTTTGGTGCTTTCACGTGCATCTGGAAACCGGGTGTGGCTTCCTACTTTGGCTTGTTCTGTCTATGGAAAAGAAACACCAGGAATGTAAATCTGCTGTTGAAGCTGGAACAATATACACCAAGATCATGGTACTATAGTTTTTGCTTTCATAATAATGTTGAACTGCCTATTACATTTTTCAGATAATAACAGAAGTCTATGAAACTACAACAACAAGGACAATATCTGACTATGACCAATCAGAAGCTCCCAAACCAGTGCGGGTGCAGCCAGAACCAGCAAAGCCGGTGGAGAGAAAGAAGGTCATCCGGAAGAAGGTGGACTCTTCCAAGTTCATGACCCCCTACATCGAACACAGTCAGAAAATGCAGAATCTTTTCAGCTCAGTAAGTTTTGAACCCCTCCTAGTCACCTGATTTTATTATTGAGAAGTTACTGATCTTTACCAATTTTATTTTAGATGCTGGCTGGATTTTGTTTCTCAGAATTGTATGACACAAAACATTCTCTTGTAGAAATGTATCTTTTTTGTGACTCTTGAATTTTTCTTCATGTAATTCATTCACACCATTGTTGCATGGAAACAACCCCTTATTGAAATTGTTATTGTAAGATAAACAGGTCAATTATAAAACAGTTGTTGCTTAGCTAATCTAGAATAAAGAAATACTAAATACATATTTAATAAACGTTGGTTCATAGAAGCCAGGTAACATATAGTTGGACTATTGTATAAAAGAAGGTCTCTTTAAGAGGTGAAGAGTGATGAAGAAATTGTATTTTTGAAAACCAAGATCAGACTAAGAACACATTTGAAACTGAGGATCAAAGTGCTTGAGAATATCCCAGAACCAGGTTTTTAAACCACAGCTACACAGTGGAATCTACACGATTTAAAGCTACCGATGCTCAGATCATTCTAGTTTAATTAGACTGAGGCTCAGGCCTGTGCAAAAGGAGTCATAAAATCTGCTGCTACACCCCAGGGGATGATCATTGCAGATTTAATGTTCTGTGGTTCTTAAAGTGCCATGTACAGTCCTGTAAGTTACACTGTCAGCAGATTCAGACCCATTTTAACAGATCTAATTTATTAATCTTTCATTGTGAGCATTTAAGTTCACTAAATAGTTTGACTGTACGTACTTTCTAGGGTCTTGAAGAAATGAAATACAGCTCAACTAAACCTTGCATTACACACAATCAAAGTTGATGCCCAAAGCTTCCATCTGTAGTTAGCTTTTAATATTCAGTTTTGGTTGTATGAACTCTTGGAGATTATGGAGTACATGTCCAGTTTGGATCCTTGAATGATCTAAGATGTGGAATTCTAAACCACAAGACTTTCTTGTCTCTTCTACCACTGGAGTACTCAATAAAGATAGAAAATTATCTCATTAATTTATTGGCAAATAGTTTCATTAATTAAAACATTATGAACCTAGAATTTCTAATATTCTGAGCAGAATGTTGGCAAATCCTCATAATTTTAAAGTGGTTAGTATGCAAATCAGCCATATAATCTAGATTATTAAGTATGCCATTTAAGAATAATCTTTGATAGTAATGAATGATGTACATTCTTAAATACTTAAATACTTGAGAGTAATGAATGATGCCTATTATTACCATTGCAAAAGTTCATTGTATAGTTAGTAGAAATAATATTTGCATTCTTTTATAAAATATCCCATAATTCAAATTTTCTATGAATTCATCTGGCATCTCAGCTGTCCAAACCACTGAAATTCAGCTGCAGCTTCTGAATTGAATATTTTTGCATTGTATTAGCAATCAAATCTTTTCAGACTTAACTCACTTTCTATATTTATTTTCTAAAATAATTGAGATTCAGGCTTTTGTATATGCATGAAAACAAAAAAATCAAGAGGATTATTTTAGGGCACATCCAAGACAATTATCTGTAACAAGTTTCCAAGATCTAATCATGTTTAGGAAGAGCAATGAATAATTCTATTTTAGTTTTTGCTGAGAGGGTATGGGACAAAATGAAGGCTATTACAACTGATAATTGTTATAACTTGGAGAATTTTTAAAAATCAGATGGGATGTGCATTTCCCAAATTTGGGGCTGCTGTCTTGCAGATTCCAGGCTAATATTTGATATTCTTTTTAGAATAAATACAAAGAGAACTTTGAGAAAGCAAAAGGACAGCCATATGCCATCACCAGTGATACTCCAGAACTGCGCAGAATCAAGAAAGTACAGGATCAGCTCAGTGAGGTAAGCTGCATTCCTGTAAAGGAGAGAGGCTTTGAAAAAAAAAAAAAAAAAGCTTTGCACAGGGACCAAGGGGTCTAAGCATATATAGTGGTAATGAGGAGCCAAATTACTGTGAGCTAGTCCAGACATCTAGAGGCTGTTTTAGCCATGGATTGTGTTCCTGTAAATGAACCCAGAGAGACATCTAAAAGTTTAGCTTGGCAATCAGCTTAAGAGGAGACTCTGAGATGGAGTTTCAACTCACTGTGGTCTTCCATGTTGGAGCATAACGAGACTGAGAAGCCATGGGCCGGATATTCATCCAGTAAAACAGACAGGCAGTAGATGCAGGTGCTCTGTGGATCTTTCAAGGTCAGTTTTCTAGCTAAAATGTAGAAATGGTGCTTTGTAATAAAGATTTATAGCCATTGGGTCAGTGTTCTTTGTTTATAACATATTCTCTGAGAAACACTCTATGTTCATGCTCATCATGAACCTCCATCATGTGTCATCTCTGCAGGTTAAGTATCGGATGGATGGTGATGTTGCTAAAACTATCTGTCATGTAGATGAAAAAGCAAAGGATATTGAACATGCAAAGAAAGTGTCGCAGCAAGTCAGCAAGGTAAGGCCATGTCATGGGCATTCAACAGTGTATGTAGTACCCCTTGCCTTGTCTTAGAGGAGGATGGACAAGCCTGAGAATGTTCACAGATAGTGTGAACTGAATCCCCACATGCAACAGCAAGTCCTGCCGAAGCCCCCGATGTAGCTTACAGATACTATAAGTGGACTGAAGGTCCCATGACCTGCCTGGAGAGGCAGCTGCTGCTCTACTACAGGGGGACGGCTGCAAAGAATGCAGTCCTGATGTCAGTGGAGTAGCTTATTTATTTTTTTAGGGAATTTAGAAAGCTGAATTTATGAGAAAATTTCAAATTTCAAGTGTGAATAGCTAATTTTATTTTTTAATAAACACTTAAAATATTCTACTTATTATTTTTATTTTGTGTATATGAGTGCATTGCCTGCATGTATGTAAGTATGCCCATGTCATGCAATGCCTGCAGAGGGCATCAGCTCTCCTGGAACTGGAGTTATGGATGGCTGTTAGTTACCATGTGTGAGCTGGGAACCAAACCCAAGTCCTCTACGAGAACAGCTAGTGCTCTTAAATGCTGAACCATCTCTCCAGCCCCAGTAGACAGATAATTTTAAAAATTCTAGAACTATTCAATTCAAAAGAAACATGTCTGCCAGTCATATTAAGTTAATGACTGGTTGATCACAGCCCTTAAGAGAAATCTATTGAAAATAAGAATTATGAATTGGTTAAAAAAAGTTTTGTTTTTTTTTTTTTGCAAGCAAAAGCTTATTAACATTGAGAAAGCATCATAGAATGTTGGTGTGGCCAACATTTTCCTGGTAATCCATCAGCAGCCTTTGTGTGAGACCACTTTCACCATTCTCTTTCTGTTCTCTAAAGCCTCCTGCCTCAGGTGAGTCATCAAACCACATACCCTCTGCTTTTCCTCTCCAGGTTTTATATAAGCAGAACTGGGAAGACACCAAGGATAAGTACCTGCTTCCCCCTGATGCCCCTGAACTCGTCCAAGCCGTTAAGAACACAGCCATGTTCAGTAAGGTGAGGTCTACCTTTGTCTCCTCTCCCGTCACACATTTCAGAGCCATACCCAGGAGCCTCTTGACAAGTTGGAACACAGTTCCTCTGTGCTTCTGTGACTAATCTTGAGGCCTGTATGAGGGTGAGGCTTGGTAAGAAGGAGCCCTAGGGCCTGTTGAAGAGAGTTCTTGAGGAAAGTGATGGAGAGACCCTGGGGAATCTGAGCAACATGGAGGCACAAACATGGAGAGAATTAAGACACCTAGAACTGGTCAAGAAATCAGCAAAGCAGAATTTGAAAATTTTCAGCAGAGCTTGTGTTAACACTTTGTAAATTCCTGGCCATCACTCTTATTAGAAGTTTGTTTAATGACAGAAACTAGGGGAAATGTTTCCCAATTCCTTATGCAGGAGGCAGTGAAGTCACAGGCAGGAGACAAAGTCTGTAAATAAAATTTTTCAGAAGCAGGACAAAGTATGAATAAAAATAACTAGGATTGGTTGGAAAGGGGGTTGTCACTGATGGAGTTTGAAATGACACGTTTCATGTCAGTGTGACTTGCTTGCTTTCACTCCTTCTGATTTAGAAACTGTACACTGAAGACTGGGAAGCAGACAAAGGGTTGTTCTATCCTTACAACGACAGCCCAGAGCTGAGGAGGGTTGCCCAGGCCCAGAAAGCTCTCAGTGACGTAAGTGAGGCGCAGCAGGCGCCATTTAAGTGTGGGAAAACCTGGGGCACATCTTCACACCTTTAAAAAAGACTCATTGCTGTTATTACAGATGACTACATCCAGAACCATAATTTATTATATTAAGTTAGCTATAATTTATACTAGACGTAATTGAGCCCGATCCCTTCTTTGTACACCTGAGGAACATGACTCCTAAGTTCATGTAGGTGGGGCAGAGCCTAGACTTATGAACCCAAGACAACATTCTTCCTAGGAGATTCTTCCAATCACATTGCTCCCCCCTTGGCTCGATTAAAGTTGTTTCGTGGTGATGGAGTGGTATTTTTGAAAACATCCATTGGAATCGCATTTCCCTTTGCAAATGTACTAAGCAAATGGTGTTATTTAGCTCTGCTGCACTATTCAGATCAAGTCTGAATTGTGGTGTCTGTGTTTTCCACATGGAGACTTGCTGAAACATGCTGACACAGTCATTCCACAGAGGCTCCTGGCAGTGGTACACAGAGGATATTTCAGAATTAGCAAAAATCAGCAGGCCTCCTTGCCAGAATTTTAATGTTTTAGATCATCTTCCAGACAGAACACGGCATCATATTTTCTCATCACTTGTTATGAGAAATTTGTGTATTAGGAACTTTAAAAGACACAAAAATCAGGGCTGGAGAGATGGCTCAGTGCTTAGAAAACTGGCTGCTCTTGCAGAGGATCCAGGTTTTATTCCCAGCACCCACGTGGTGGCTAACAACCATCTGTAACTCCAGTTCCAGGGGGTCTGACACCCTCTTCTGACCTCCACGGGCATTGCATGGCATAGGTGCACATATCATGCAGTCATACACTCGTACACATAAAATAAAAATAATAAATTAAATTCTTTTTAAAAAGATTTGAAAGCCTTGGAACTGTGTTCTCAGCATTGAAACCAGCCACAGCAAAGAGCCCCACTTAGGCTATAACCAGCCCTTGTTTTGAGTATTTAGTTTCTTCTCCCCTTGGATTTGTTGGAAGCCATATTGAAAACTAAAGACTGCTCCTCTCTCTGGCTTTTAGCAGAACACTGTATTATAATGGAATGCTGTGTGGTAGGTGTCCATCTAGAGCCCTGAAACTTCCACCAAAGGAAATTAAACAAAACAGTTGAGACTTATATAAGATTTACTTCCAAGATACTCAGGTCTCAACTGAAATTAAGCATACCCATTCGATGGTGTCTCCAACTTTCAGAGTCCAATTTTTATTGCCTTTCATTTTATAGCACTTGAAAATTTAGTGGACATACTTGTCTACTTTTGATTAAAATGTAGCTCATATAACTTTTTATCCTTCCACAAGGAAAATTTGGAAAAAAAACATAATAACATGTGAAGTCACCTAGTACACATTGTCAATTTTAGTATACATTTATATTTTAAGATACAGTTTTTGATTTTGTATCTCATGAATTCATAATTTGTTATGAGACCATGTTCTTTCTGGAGAATGATCTACAATGATAGATGTACTTTTTATTTCTAATGAGTAAGTTTCAAGTAAAAGAACAAATAACAAGTAGCAGATAAATAGCAGAATATCAGTTTGGGTGCTTACAACATCCAGAAGAAAGGACCAGGGAAGCCTCACTGAAACAGTTATGCTGGAGTTCCCAACTGAGAGCTCTAGGCAGAACATCTTCTTCATGGATGAGTCTTCCAGCTCCCTGTTCCCACTGTAGGCATTTTATGATGTGGGATAAACTGCAATAATCTTGGCTGGAAATGGTTTATCTTCTACCTCTTCTCAAGGGAACAATATTCTTAATAATTTCAGCTGTCTGAATTTCTCCTTCTTTGTCATGATGTCAGGGGCCAGCCTGTCCTCGGACAAGGAATCTTGGAGAATGCTTGAGATAAACATGCTTGACTCTGAGACAAGGAACCCATCTTTTTCTCAGAATCCACTCTCAAACAGCACATAGAAAGTTACCAGTATAACTTATATTGTAGGTCATTTTCAAGTGATCAATAGCTATTTATTGAAAGCTTTTTATACATGAATACCTAGCAGGATAGAAAAGTACTATAAGAAGTTTTCATTTTCCCCTGAAATTTATAACCACAATGACAGGATCAAAGTGTTATGTAGCAAGCAAGAAACAAGTTTAAAACAAAACAGGACAATTGCTATGAGGAAGGACACATATAAGTACTGAAAAGAACTTGGGCAATGATGAAGAGTCACATTTCTGGCTGAGGGAGCACTCAACCAAAGGGAAAAGGTGAAACAAGTCTGAAGTGTTAGAGAGCAAAAGTGAATAGTATAGATGCCTCGTCCAAAGGCACATATCAGACTGCTGCAGCAGGACCTTAGAAATCAGACTTTGAGTCAAAAGGGTGAGTAATGAGGGGCATGGTGATATTCTGTTGAGAAAAGCAATTTATATCTGCAGAGTAGAATCTAGAGAAACTTTCATAGTCAGTATGGTGAATTGGAGCAAGGGAAAACTAGGAACTGTGATCATTCATAGAAGTCTATTTTAGCAATATAGATGGAGCAAAGGAAAAGAAGAAAGGATCCCTGTGGGAGAAAGTATTAGCAAGTGAGTGATATTAGAGACAAAGAAGAGAACAGAATCACAGGTGATTTTATTACTGTACATAGTGGTCTGGGTATAAATACATACACATTTGTGGAGAAGGAACCAGGCTTGAGATAATAGCAAAAACATTTAGATCAAGTCATTTTGTGAATAATGAAATTTAGAACCTTTCCATAGATGTGAGATCACAGAATTTAATGTTTAAAGGGCATCAGAATAAGCCTGGAAACTGAAGACATGAGACATATGAGGGAGGCAGATAGGTGTTAGGTCAAGGGCAGAGAAATGGAGGACACATAGATGCAAGTCATCTAGAAAGAAGCCTGCACAAGACGGGGGAACAGACAGTAGGAGCTGCAGGGGGACCAGGAAATGCCATGCTGTGTAAGCCTAGGGAGAGTGTCTAAGAAGATACTTCATCTCTGAGTGTCTGCCTTTATCCACAAAACAGAGGGATGAAGGATTGTCTGCACAGTACTCTTATGTTATAGAGTTTGAACTATTAAAGTTGGCTGTGCTTTGAAGACATCACCATAGTAAACACAATGAAGAATATACAACAATGAAGTGAAGTCTCTCCTACTCTAACTCAGTATTTGTCAGTCAGAGGAAAGCTTTCTTTTCACTGTAGGCCAAGTATGCACTAAGCATCTCATTACCAACATGGCTATTAATACTATTGTCAGAACCATGAGCTTTTCCAACTATTGGCTCAGAGACCTAAATAAGCTATTATCTGTATCAACATCACTATGTACGCACACAGATTTTAAGCCAAGGGCTTATGTTAGAGGCTCTCTTACTCTCTCTGTACCTTGTTCCTTTGTCCCTTTTAATTCTACTGTGTGTCTTCATTATCTAAATAGAGACAAAATACTCTGAGAACACTAAGAATGTCTTTAAATTGAGCTGAATTGTAGAATTCTAACTAGAGAGAATTCTAAACGTGGTCTCTGAGAAACAAGGACTTAGAATCTGATTTCTCAGAAATTTTTTGACAGGTTATCATACTTAATAAACATTTCTCCTGTTTGAATGCTACCTTTTCCCTAAGGACTCAGCCAGTCATGGAAAAATTCCAACTCTCCCCATACCTAAAATAGTCTTTCCTTTCTTAAATTAAGCAGTAGAATATATACATTTCATATTCTTTTAAATCAGTCTTTTATATCCTAGTTGATTTGATGATTTTTATGGAAGCTTTTGTTATAGGCACTAGATAGATATTTTTAGGACAAGACCTAATTAACCTGGTTAAAGCATGAAATGGTTGAAACCTTGGAATGAACCAATTCCTTTTAAAAAGTAAATACAGATACTGCCATGTGGAAGGGAAAATATTCTACAGAAGTCTCACAGTTGTGTGATGGAAGAGTTGGGAAAACCATGTTCTATCTCAGACTTTGTTGGTGGCCTTGGTGTGTAAGGCACACATGTACAGAAGTCAGCCACTGACCCTTACTTCTGGTCAGAAGATTCAGGAAGGTGGGAAGAAAGAAGAGCAGGAGTAAAGGGTACATGATTCATGGATACCAGACTTCTTTTAAAGCAATGGGAGCTTTGTATAGACTGGAGGGAAGGAGTTGATGGGGAGGGAAAGACGCACGCTGCGAGTCAGCGCAGGGACAACTCATGAGCAAGTTGGGGGATGGCATGGAGCTCAGGAGTCGTGCCTTATCAGGGATTCTTCTCCCGGGCACCAGAGCAGAAGGGGGAGGACAGGCAGGGATGAGGTGAATGAGAGTGACCACATAGCCCTTCTTTTTTCTGTTAAAGAGGGAACTGATAACTACGTGGCGTTGAATGAGGATTTAAGGACAGTGTTGGAATTTAGAACAACTGTTGGGAGTACGATTACCAGAGATGCATCATGGGATGTTCAAGTTTCATTGAAGACGGAGTGCAATTGGATCCCATAATTCTGTAGAGCATTGGACACAGAGTCCCAATCAAGTTACGGTTCAGAGAATGGAAACCCGGATAGGCATGTAGATTTCAAGATAGGTGAAGGGCTTAAAGACTTCCTTCTTATGCCTTCTCCGTGGGTTCCTCTTAACCTCACAGTGCTGGCACCGCCTCACCCATAGATTTATGAGGGTCTCCTCTGTCGTACTCAGTGTCCCAGCCAAAAGAAAAGGTGAAGAGTTAACTGAGTTGATCCAAAAGAAAAGACACATGGTTGAATGCTGAGGATGGTAGGTGAAAGAAAATTTTCCATTACAAATCATGCCATGAGAACACATGGAAGGGAACTGGTCTAGGGCCAAGAGTCCTTGGGAAGAGAGATGAATCCAAAGAACTAGTAATAAGTAGCAATCCTGGGAACCAGGGCATGCAACATAAGGGGAGATTATGACAAGATAGTGCTTGAAAATAGGAAGATTTTTAAGGCAAAGCATTGTCTTTAAAAAATTGCTGACAAATGGAGCATGAAAAATAGTATAATTTCCAATGGCCTCCCAATATTCCTTCCTTTATTTTGTCAGATTGCCTACAAAAAAGGACTCACTGAACAGCAGACTCAGTTTACATCTCTGCCAGATCCTCCAGATATAGAATTTGCCAAGAAAGTAACCAACCAAGTGAGCAAGGTAAGCTGGACACCCTTCTTTTGGAAACTCTGTTCAGTAATTTCAACCATTTGAGAAAGGAACCAACAGTACCCATGAAGAGGAAGCCGAAACATTAGGGGTATTTTGCATATAACCCCCAAACTTTATACCATAAGCCTTCTGTTGGTCAACAACACTAACAATGTTAGTGTTCAGCCAGTATGATGACTCAGTGATTTCTAAATGTCACACTCACCTTTTGATAACAGAGCTTACATTTTAATATCGCTGGTCATTTTTCTTTGAATTTCTGAGACTGCTACTTACTAAACAGTCACTGTGTAAGCACATCCTTCTGTGGAGGACACGGTTTATCTCACACCATTAGATGTGAACAAACCAGACTGTGTGAGTGGCTTTCAGACACAACTCAGTGGACAGTGGTGGGGCCTGTACTTCAGAACTTTGAGGCCCTAGCAAGCTCTACCTATATTTAGGCCAATAAAGTAGCTCAGAGGAACACAGCTCTGGCAAGGAAAGCAGAGATAAATGTTCCGCTGATGCACAGGCCCATGTGAAGTCCTGTTATAAATTGGTCCAAATCAGGCCACTTTCTCCTGGAGTACTGCTTCTTTTTTTTTTTTTTTTTCCTTTGAGATAGGGTCTTTCCAAAGCCACAGGCCTGGAACTCACTACATAGACAAGGCTGGCCTTGTTCTCATAGAGATCTGTCTACCTCTGTCTCCCGAGTGCTGGGATTAAAAGTATGCACAACTGTGCCTGGCTTACCGCTGCTTTTAAATACCTTTCTTTCCCCGCCTAAAGTTGTCTCAGTTTGGCCTTCTGCTTCAATTGTGATTGAACTTCAAGATTATTAGGAGTCAGGAGGGGCCTATTATTAGAGGAAAAGAAAGAAAATATATGAGTAATGAAATCTACTGAGTGGCGTTTTCAGTGTCTGATTTTGCAGATTATTTACTGTAAAACCAGGGGCTGTGTGAGTACAACAAAACTAATGAGAACACTAGCAACCTTCCATCTCTCAGGGGTGAACAGATATTAACTATAGACAGTACATAACAGGATAGCTACTAGATGTGTTAATTTGGGGAAAAAACACTGGAGAGAAGGACAGTTCAATTTGGAAGAAAAAGATGTTTTTAACTGGTCATTTAAAAATAACAAGGAACCTTTTTCATTTAAAGACTATTTAACTTCAAATAGAATGTAACATCAAGAAGGAAGCATTCTTTTTATCGAATCTGAGTATGTAGTAAGGGCATTTGAAAGTGATATATTTTCCATTTTTTGAATTGAATTTTTGTGTATCTCCTATACAATATCTTAGTCATATTTATATTCCCTTTCCCATCAGCACCTTCCCATAGCCCTCCCCCCAGTGAATTTCACGCATTCTGTCATTTATGTGAAGGTCTATCAAGTCAAGTTAGTATCCTCTGACATCCTTCAGTGTGCATTCATCCACGGGGGTCTAGTCGGCCTGTCTAGAGTTACTCTCTTAAAGAAAATCAGCTCTTCCTTCCCAGCAGTAATCAGCTGCCTCTAGTTCTTTGGCTGAGATTGGGGCCTGCTGCCCATTTCCACAGTTCTGTGCTGGGTTGTTGTCTGCTTGTGTTTGCATGGATCTTGTGCATGCTGTCAGCACTACTATAAGTTCATATGCACAAAATGATTTTTAAACACCACTTTAAAACTCTGTAATCACTTTCTCCAGCAATTTAGCCTTGTCAGTGAAATTAGAGTTATGCTTTCCAGTATGGTAGCCACTAGCCAAACCTGATGGTTGAGCACTTAGAACATGAGTAGAAAAAGTTGAGAACATTACTGAACTTAGACTTCTGTAATAATATAGCGTACTTAAAGAACAGGCATTTGTTTCTCAGTGTTCCAGAGGTGGAAAGGTCAAAGTTAAGTACACGGTCCTGCTGACAGCCCTAGTTCTGTTGCAGACAAGCTACCTTCTTGTTTCCTCGTATCATGAGGACACCTACTGTTCTTGTAAGAACACTAATCTCATCATGGGACCTGGCCCTTGTGGCTTCTTCTAAACCTAATCACCTCCTAGAGGTCCCACCTCCATGTACCATTGTATTGGGGGTTAACTATTCAATATATGGTTTGGGAGGGGGACACATACATGTGGTCTTTCCATTAGTAATGAGAGTCTTACGTATAAGAAGTATATTCTGAATCTTGAATGCTTACTGTAAAATAAAAGAGAATGTAAAAGTACTATACATGTTAGAGCGGTAATGTTTTGGATCTACAGGGTAAAGTAAAATATATTAAAGTTAATTCCCACCTGTTCCTTTGCACCCTGACCATGGCTACTTGAGTGGCTTTCATTTTATGTTGACTGGACAGCAATCTCCACTTGGATACGGTGACACAATATTGTTGCCAGATCTGGGTTTGCCCTTGTAGAGTAATGTGAACCGAGGAGAGTGACTGTGGGCGAAGGTCGCTGGATTAGGCCGTGGTGACATGATTTATCCTATTGTTATCCAGTCTCCAAGTTATAAGTGACTATTGTGTATCCAGAATACCAGTTGAGACGGCGAGAAATGCTTGTGTGTGGTGTCCAGTCAATCCAACAGTCAGGCAAGCATCCACAGAGGCACAGACAGCCAGGGGTGACTTCCCTGTGGGGCTTTCTCTCCTTCTTAATCTTCCCCACTGTCAAGCTACGTGGACTTCTGCTTAAATGTCACCATATCTTCTGCTTAAATATCACCATATCTTCCTTTCCTCCAAAATTGGGAAAAATATCTCACTAACTGACCCAGTCTCAGACATTTAAACTCTTGACACTTCCCTGCCAAATTGTGTCTTCTAGATGCTTCCAGTTCAGCTGGTAGTGGTCACATATTGGTAATAATTGTAATGACACTGCATTTTCTCTATTAGCCTCTCTTGCTGTGTATTTGAGAATATAGTCTCACCTTTGTCTTGGCCAAAGTGGTGAGCTTCATGCCAGCACCCTTTCCAGGCTCAGGTACACTCAGTGACTCTTAATTTAGCTAGACAGGAGAGTTGTTCTATCAGTAGGCATTCCTGGTCAGGAAAGAGGTTCACTGTGACTGGCCAAAAGTTGGGTCCTGTATGCAACACCCGAAAGACCCTTTAGTTTCTCTAGACCTGCCTCTCGGCTTCCCTCCAGGCTGGAATTTCCAGTGGACACCTAAGTGGAATCTAGAATTTTCTTTAAAAAAAATATCTTGCAGTCCTACATTGTTAGACAGCAATTAGAAGTTAGAAGCCTTGATCTTCTGAAGTCTTCTATCACATAGGATAAAGGAGACTTCTGTGGATTTCACCAGCACACATTTGATTGAGTCATCAAAGCAATCCTGGACCAACTGTGGGCACTAAAATTCCTAGTCAGAACCTCTCCCCTGACTCTGAAAAGATGACTTCTCCATGAACGGGACCACCAGGAGTCCCATCATTTACTACTCAGAAAAAGAGAGATGCAATTAACTTGTTTCATTTTCCTTTCTGCTTGACAATGCCATTAAAAACTAAATATGCAGATCTGGAAAGTGGAAAATGAAGCCACATGCTTAAGCAAGACATCAGGGAAGTACCCTTAGTTAACTCCGAGGAGGAGGGACCGTAGTTCAGGGAAATAACAGTGTGTCTATTGACATGTGGTCACCCTCCCACCCACAGAGACTATCCAGGGGCTTGGAATTGATCCACAGTGCTCTCCTTTGATAATAAAAGTCCCAGAGAAAATCAAATGGCCTGCTTCCTCTAGGTTTACATTGGTCAACTCCAGATGCAACAGAGTAGGAGGAAAATTTAAGGAGAAAGCTTTGGGGGTAGGCAGAAATTTGGATGTTGGACTCCTGATATAGGGGTTCCTTCTCGACATATCCCACAAAACGCCTGCCGTGCAGAGTGAGACTTCCCACAGTGCACTGCCTGCCTGTTCCTTCACTCATCCAACAGCAGGCCAGTTACTTCAGCTTCCCTCCTACATGCACTTAAAGAGGAAGGAGGGTGCTCTTCTCCGTAGTTAACAGGCTGAAGCCACTCCTCCTCCTCTGCGATGGAACCCCTCCTGATTTGGGAGGATTTGATAGTGAACTGTGAGCTTCAGTCCCCAACCAGAGCCATCACAGAAGGAGACAGTATGCTTTGAAGTATGTCAGAAGGTATTAAGGACTTCAGATGAGGCATCTGGGTGTGTTCACATTCTGTTCTGTACCTTGTTTTAATACTTCTTTTTATTTTTAAAGAAACCACATATTTATCTCTACTGTGACAGTTAAGCTCTTACACAATTTCCTTTAACAAAACATACACAGAACACTTATTTCTCAATAATAATCCAAGGTTTGGACCTCAGTAAGATTATCAGCTGTTTTTCAACTTTAAATCATATTATAGTTTTCTGTTTAGGATGCATCAGGTCCCAATTTCTTTGGCCAGAGTCATGAGTTTCTTGGAGTTTTTCTGCAGTGAGAAAGGCAGAATCTCTAAAAAGAGTCAGATATTAGGAGACTGGCAACCTGAGATATGTGTGCATTAAGAAATCCTGAAGTGGATTTATATATAGTCATCATTGTTTTGGTTTGTATCTTTTGAGACAGGGTGTTACTATGCAGCCCAGTCTGGTTTGAATTCATGATTCCCTTCCCTCATACATCTGAGGGCTGGGATTATAGGTACATGCTACAGCTAGAACTTCAGAAGTGTTGGTGTTTATTGCTTTCTTGGATTCTTAAGAATCCCACCCCCTAAAGATTAGAAGTACTTCTTCAAGAAGTCTTGCAAGTCCCCAAATCAATCTTATTTACTTCCATTTTTTATTGGGGACTTGTTTCAACAGAGGAGTGTGAATAAAGTTATTGGTAGTATAATGCAGATTCGCTGTTGTTGTTCTGCTTTATGTGTTGAATTAGGGTCTTTCCATGTAGCCCCAGCCTGGCTCGTATTCAAACCCTCCTGCGTTCACCGCCCACAGGACACTGCCCATCTTAGTCTCAGCAGAGATTGTCAGTGAGGAACACACACTCGCTCTGCTTCTCTTTCTGTCTCTCTCTGTTCCTACTGTTGTTGTTAGACACGATTTTTTAATTGAAAAATTTTTTGATTTCTTTATATTTTTATTTTATGTGAATGAGTGTTTTTCTTGCATGTATGTAAGTGGACCATGTATATGCAGTGCCTACAGAGGTCATAAAGGGTGTCAAAGTCCCTGGGACTGGAGTTACAGATGGTTGTTAGCTGCTGTGTGGATTCTGGGAACCAAATCTGGGTCCTCTGCAAGAGCACTCAGTACTCTAAACCTCTGAGCCATCTCTCCAGCCCTCCACAGTTTTTTCTTCAGAATTTCTTTCTTACAATAGTTGTAATCATTGTAATTATTGTTTAGCACCATAGAATACATAAACAATCTTTAGTATATGATCATTTTTTAAATTATTTACTTATTTTTAAAGTGTAGGACTGTATTGCCTATGTATAAGTGCCCCCGCGTTGTGCAGTGCCTATAGAGGTCAGAAGAGAGCGTTGAATCCCTTGGAGCTGGAATTACAGACAGTTATTAGCCACCTTGTGGGTGCTGGGAATTGAGCCCAGGTCCTTTGTAGGAGCAGTCAGTGCTCTTAACTGCTGAGCCATCTCTCCAGCTCCTAGTATATGATTTTATCTTATCTTTCCAGCAGCATTCTGTGTAAAGTTTATGCAGCCCTTGGTGTTGAAAGTTTTAAGACAGGAAGTCAAACCTTTGATAATCAGAGTCAAACCTTAAACACCAAGTTACTGGACCCATGTTCAGAGCTCTAAAATGAATACCTATAAAAACACTTGCTGTAAATTAGCATATTAACCATTGAAAAAAAGGAAACAGGACATTTTAGAGAGGGACGTACTTCTTTTAGGTCTGACACATTAGTTCTGTATATCAGAGTTTTGCTAATGGCAAAAGCGGAGAAGGGCTTTCTTTTCCGTGAAAGGTGTAGTGGAGGCAGACAAGCCGTTGGTTATGTCATTAATGTGTTCTATGAACCAAGGAAGAGAATTGCTCTGACTGCTCCAGCTCTAGTTCATGGATACAGATTTGGGGTTGGCTAGATTGATTCTGTTCCAAGAAAGCTTGACTCAAGACAGTTCACAACCATACAGTCTTGGGTCAGTTATGAAGTAGCTTCTCCATGTCATATTTTGGGTTAGATTATAAGTCCCAAAGTCAACAAGGAGATAGAGAGTTAGCACTTGTTTTCTTTTCCTTTCTCTCACCTTTTTTTGTTGGGTAAGTTGACTACACCAGAAGATTTTTTGAAGATACGAAGATAAGGTCCTTGAACAAGGACCTTATGTGAACCTATTAAGATATTTTAGTAATGTACTATTACTCAGTTCCTGTTTGTCAGCTCTTAAGATTTTGTTTCTCTTATTTTTGTCCCCTAGCAAAAATATAAAGAAGACTATGAAAAGAAAGTCAAAGGAAAATGGAGTGAGACACCTTGCTTTGAAATTGCAACTGCCAGAATGAATGCTGATAATCTTAGCACAGTAAGTAGGGAAGGCCAGATATCCTGGGAAGAAACCGTTTCCTCAAGGACTTCTAACTGCCTGCAACATCTCAAGGAGTGCCAGAACACTGGATATTATTTTGACCTTATTCCATTATTTCTACCTCCGTTTTCATAGGAACAATCTGATGAGACCCTCTTACTGACTGCAAAGTAGAGTTGGTAATCAGTAGTCTCTTTTTAGTTTATTCTTTGCCTAGGGAACCAGATTGTACAACTTCTTCCAATACCCTGTCCTTGAAGTTTGTTTTTACAGCTGTATCTTTAATGTCTTACAGAGGAAATATCAGGAAGATTTTGAGAACATGAAAGACCAGATCTACTTCATGCAGACTGAAACACCGGAATATAAAACGAATAAGAAAGCCGGGGTTGCAGCCAGCAAGGTATGAGGAATTTTCCCCCTGGGCTTCACAGTTTTAGTGGGGGGTAATTTCTCATAACTCCGGCTCTTCTACATAATGAAATATGTGTGGGGCAAGACCACGGTGTTTTGGGCCGGAGTAGGACAAAGAATGCAAACTGTTTGGAAAGTGGAGTGCAGTTGATTTGCTGATGGACTATATGTGAGATATGAGAACAGATTTGAGAGACAGCAGTGTTTTGTAGAGCAAGTAAAGTGGGGAGGAAGTTATCAGTTGTGCCAATGCCTCTAAATGGATTGACTACCATTTAGTCACTGGCAGCCCAAAGAACAATTTTGTTGAGTCTGCTTGGAGATCGTGAATGAATAAGAAAGAAGTTTGGCGTATATTAAACTTTTTCAAAATATTTTCCTAAAACGAAAAGGAAAAAATGGGGAGTGGCTGATAGAAAATTGGGAAATAAGGAAATTTATAAGGTAGGTAACAAAAATGTCCTTTTTCTGTTATGATGGAAGAACTCAGTAGTGAGGTAACACTTGTTGATGTTGGAGGAAGAGGAATTGCTGGATTAATGTCCTTGAAAGGGGAGGGATCTGGTATGTAAAAGGAGGGATGACTTTGTCCCAAGTCCTGACAGTTCATTCATATAACAGATGCAGGTCAGATAGTGGGATTTTTGAATTTCCTTTCTGCATTTCTGGTTTTTTTTTTTGAGGGAATATGTTCAAGGTGGAACAGTTGTCTAGATCTCTCAGCCCTCTAGAACCCGTAGAATAGCCCCTGTGGTACTTGGGATAGGCTGTAAGGTTGGCACTTCTGGATTTCAGTTGTGCATCATGTGTCATTATCAGCTAAGCTGATTGGCTTTCTTTCTGATGTTCTTAAAGGTAGAGCATTATCTAGGAGTCCTCAAACATCTGTGTTATACTGCTGAATAAAAGGCGTAGACTGTTAGTATTGGCCAGAATCAGGATCTGTTTGTCATTCTGCTCTCTGCGGACATGTTCCTGACTAGGGCCTTTGGATAACCCTACCTGTCAACTTACTGCTTCTGCCACTGTTGGAGCTCAGAGTGCCGGCTGTGAAGGGATGGACAAGCTGAGGGTGCCATCATTCACCCCACCCAGCTCCTGCCCTTTCTCCAGCTTGTACATTAAATATGTGCTTGCTCAACACAGTCACAGAAGAGGTGTAAAGGGAATGTATGAAATATATTGGCAGATAGGCAGCTGGAAGTTCAGAGTGCGGAAGGGTTCCACAGACACAGACATCTGGGGCATGGTGTGCTGTCATTTGTGTTCATCTCCCACGATATTTATATCTTTCTCCTTTTGAGAGCGGAGACAATATGTTGTTCTTTCTTGCATCTGTCTCAGAGCCAGTCACATAATCAGTTCCCTCTGATATTTTTGAATGAATAAATGAATGAAAAGAAAAAGTATCCTGGAAACTTAAGCAGTTTCTCTGCTGCTGTGATGAGTTACTATGAGCACTGTGTTCATAAATGTCAAGTTGCCACTTTTCTAAAGAGGAGATTGATTGTGGAGCTCTGTCATAACAGCTATAGTGGAGCTGAAGATAGAAATAACCCGTGGAGTCGCTGTATTATTTTATTTCATTTCTACAGGTGAAGTACAAAGAAGATTATGAAAAGAACAAAGGAAAAGCAGACTATAATGTACTTCCTGCTTCAGAAAATCCACTGCTCAGGCAGCTGAAGGCAGCGGGAGACGTCCTAAGTGATGTAAGTGAGCTCTGGGCACAGAGTGCTTTTAAACCCCAGCCATGAGAGAGATGTTTTCCAACTTATATAATAACTCTATGCATATATAAGTGCATTTTCCTCACTTGTCGAGTAGCACTTACATAGGCTCTATCTAACCACAGGGAGGCTGAGCACCTATGAGAATATCGTGCCTCAGTGTCTGCAAGTCTGTGGCTTAGTTGAAAGAGCAGGGAAACCCTCATCTGCTTATAAGAGATGTGCCATGATTTGATCTGGAAAAAAAAGTTTTCAAATTCAAATTTTGCCTTCCAGATGTAGACCATAGAACTTGCAAGATGCCTCCCAACATCTGCCCAGGAATATCTGCCCTCCTCCTGTGGAATTGTTAAGAGCCTGATCAAGATAGTAGAGCTGAAATAGATACATAAGCCTAAGCCTCGCATTAAAAGACTAAAGAGCCAAGGCAAATTTGAATACATATATATATATATATATATACATATATTTGATACATATAATACATACATGTATATCACACAGGCTAAATACATGATCATCTGAGGCTTTCCTTATAGATATATTATATGGAACTGTTTCAAGATTCAAGGATTTTTGTGGTTCTCTGGGTAAATTCTTCCCTCTACCCTTCTATTAAGTCAGCACTATAGGAAATGTGTGTATGTGGCTGGGGAGTGGGAGAAGAAGGTGATCCTCTATGCAGATTGTTCTGTTGTGACCTCAACACAAAGGCTTTCCAAATGAAAGGCTCTTAAACCAAACAATCTTAGCTTTAAATAGACTTTGTTAATAAAAGCAGGAATATAAATATATTCCAAAGCAATGGTTTACCAAAAATTTGAAAACTCCACATGAAAAGAGCATGATCTGCCTTCTCTGCCCCACAGTTGAGATCAATAATTGATTCGTGAACAATTATTCACACTAAAGATAAATGTTAGCAATGAAGGAGACTTAGTGATGACTCAAACTTGAATTCTCACACTGGCCTTATTTTTTAAGGCTAATTGTATAGTAAGAGATACACACACATACACACACACACACACACACACACACACACACCTTGACATAAGAAGGAAGAGTATCTGTGTGGTTTTCAACTTATCTTTTTTTCACAAATACTTGTTTTTTAAAAAGTGAAGCTGAGCAGCCTGCTGGTGCGTAAACCCCATATTACTGTGTACTGTCATGAGACAGTTTGTTAAGAGACAAAGAGGAACACAGATGCAGGAGAACCAGCCATTGAAGTGGCAGCCAGGGGTGGCTCCTTGGCAACTTAAGTTTTAGACAATGTTAAAAACTCAGGCTTTACAGTCATTGCTAATAATACCACACCACCTCAAGTCTGACTGTCAGGTCTTAAGGCAGTTGACAGGTGATATCTTTTCTTCTTCTTCTGTTTGGTGTTAGAAAATATGAGTGTTACAATCTGCGTAGGAGTGACAGGAATCTATTTTAACTGATTCTTTTTCTTTGACAGAAACTATACAAGGAAAACTATGAAAAGACAAAGGCAAAGAGCATCAATTACTGTGAGACCCCCAAATTTCAGCTTGATACAGTGCTGCAGAACTTCAGTAGTGATGTGAGTGAATCTAACATGACCCTTTCTGTTAAAAAAGACCCCTTGTTTAATAGACCATTAATTAGTTAATAAATGAAGTGCATTTTGTCTTTCAGACTAAATATAAAGATTCCTACTTAAAGAATATTTTGGGACACTATGTAGGCAGCTTTGAGGACCCATATCATACACACTGCATGAAAGTCACAGCCCAAAATAGTGATGTAAGTCTAGAGACATTTGCTTCACTTTCGAAATAAGACACTGTGCGTTTACGGCATGAAACTGTGGTTGCGTTCTTAACTCTATTTTATCCTCACAGAAAAACTACAAAGCAGAATATGAAGAGGACAGGGGCAAAGGCTTCTTCCCCCAGACCATAACCCAGGAATACGAAGCAATCAAGAAACTGGACCAGTGTAAAGACGTAAGTGTGCAGAGTGCCCTGGCTGCTGCCCTTCGTGGCATCTAGCGACAGTTAAAACTTTGACCCTTTTACAAATTTGTTTAAGTAAGGAACTTGTAAGAAGCAAAATCTATCTTGCAGGAGGTACACTGCTTTTCCCTGTTGACATCTCATGTCTCAAGAGTGAATTCTAGCTCATTGTCTAGAAGAACTATCAGGGATCTGAGGACATGGGGAGTTTCTCATATGAGTGGAGGAACATTTCTCAAAGAAGCTGCAGTCTCACTAAAAGCAAACACAGCAACTATTTAATTAAATACCAACTTCTTTGAGAGAAATGAATTCTTTTTGCCCATAAGTCATCTTACACTTGACACACACCACTAATCCGAGTTCCTTTCTCCTTCACAGCACACCTACAAAGTCCACCCGGATAAGACAAAGTTCACTCAAGTTACAGATTCTCCTGTTCAGGTGCAAGCCCAAGTCAATTCCAAGCAGCTGAGCGATGTAAGTTCCCTTAATTAGCCAAGGAACCCGTTGTGAGGGGAGACTGTCATAAATCTGTACAGAAAACCCAGTTTTGTTTCTTTTTTGCAGTTCTGGGGATGGACCCCAAACCTTATTTGTGCTGGGCAAATGCCCTACCACTGAACTACCTTCCAGCCCTTAAAATCCAACATCTTACTGCATTTATTGGAGCACCGACAAACTTCAGGAGGAATTTATGTATTCCTAATCACTTAAAATATTTTCCTGTCTGGTTGTATCAAATCTTCTTGAGCAGACAACACTTAGTAAAATATTTTTTGAAGGAAGTTGATATTCCTTAAAATCGTGAAAAGAACATGAGTTCTAGAATTAGATAAAACTGGATTCAAATCCCAGCTTTGTTTTGATGGCAAGGTTTCCGAATGACTTAATCTTTCTGTGCCTCGTATTTCCCTTTTATAATTTGTAGTTGTTTTGAAAATTATGGTGAAAGGAGATGTATGCCAGAACCCAGACATCCAGGATTTCTCTCTTCCAAAATAAGTTTCTGGAAAATAGAGTGAGTCCTAGAGATGAGTTTTATTATATGAGCTTTAAGTATAAATTTCCAAGCTTGTGTTCATTTAAAAAGATAAAAATAAAAATAACCCATATATTTGTGGCCAGAAATGACAGTTTCAGCTGCATACACCTTGATGTATGCAAGGTGACATTTACTAAAGATCCTCCTGTAAGTGAGCATTCACCATGAAGGGAAGGCAGAGCAGTGTCTCCAAATCTGAAGGGCCAGTTGTGAGAGGTGCAGAGAGGAACGTGTATGAAAGAGCCACCTCGCTCTATTAGGATCCTACTGAGGGGATGGACGTGGCAGTGCTCCTCTTCCTGCCCGGGGCCCTGCCGACCGGTTAGGCACTGCAGTGACCTACTCAAGTCTGACTCTTTCTTGGCCTTCGGTGGTTGCTTCACAAAATTTCTGAAGGAGCTTTTGTATTTTGGAAATCTTTCTTCTGAACTAAATGTTTCTCTCTTTCTCTCTCTTTGCTCCATACCCCGATTCCCTCTCTTTAGCTAAATTACAAAGCCAAACATGAAAGTGAAAAGTTCAAGTGTCATCTACCCCCTGACACGCCTGCCTTTATCCAGCACAGAGTCAATGCTTATAACCTGAGTGACGTAAGTCCCTCACACACTACTGCATGGATGATGTACTGACAATTGTGTTTTTTGGTTTTGAATTGCTTTATTGCCAACCAGCGATCTTCTTTGATACTAAAGATGGAAAGAGCTGCTATCATTTGTGCCCTGTTCCTGTGTCTCTATTAATGTAACTTTGAATTCACCTTACAAAGTCTGTATAGTCACTGTGTAAGTAGCATCATTCAAGCTAGGTAACTTTGGTGTATTTTAACTGACCTTTAAAATATCACTGCTCTTGTATATTCAGTTGCAGATTTTTATGTTAGATCTTTTAGCTGTGCTTTCATTTTTACTATGCCATAATTTGATTTTTCCCAAGATCTGATCTTTTTAGAAATGGTTCCATTTATTCCCTCTGGCCTATAATGTCCCTTTTTACAAAAATTAACCTTATTTCTACATGTACAAAAGCTTACATTAATGAGGACACAGAGCATTTATAGAAGGCCACAAATTGCTTGTGTCTTTCATATTTGAAATTCAGTTTTAGAGAAAACTTAAATTTAAATTACCCTGGGGGGGGTGGTTCTCAATTTTTACAGTAGTTGCATAAATGAGTACTCTGATTATCCAGTGATTCATGAAGTAACCTTTGAATGGATTTAGAAAACAAATGAAAGCAATGCTTTTATATCACAGGAAGGATGTTAACTGCAGAAAATTTGTATCACTGTATCAAATATTCAGTGTTAGGAATCAAATATTAGGATGACTACTGGAATTAGGCAAATTTGATGAGTTGGGCATGATGGTGCATGCCTTTAATCCTAGTACTTGGGAGGCAGAGGCAGGCATATCGCTATCAGCCTGGTCTACACAGCGAGTTCCAGGCTAGTCAGTGCTATGTGGTAACATCCTGTCTTAAAAAATAAAAAAATAAAAAGCTGTAGAATCTGAGAATTGTCTTAATTCTCAAATCAATATGCATGATTTCCTAGATGATGAGGAGTCCATTCATTTCATATTAAGAATAAAATAATGAGTTAACCTTCAGCTTTCAAGTGTGATGACATGCATGTCACTTTTGCCAATTCCTTGACTGAAATTTTCCTGTGCAGAATGTTTACAAGCAAGACTGGGAGAAGAGCAAGGCTAAGAAGTTTGACATCAAGGTGGACGCCATCCCCCTGCTGGCCGCCAAAGCCAACAGCAAAATTGCCAGCGATGTGAGTGTGGCCCTGGGCTGGGCAGGGGGCCTGTGGTGAGGTGCTCCTGCCCAGGGGGTCAGGACACGTGCTGTCATTGCAGGTGATGTACAAGAAGGACTACGAGAAGAGCAAAGGCAAGATGATTGGCGCCCTCAGCATCAACGACGACCCCAAGATGCTGCACTCCCTGAAGACGGCCAAAAACCAGAGTGATGTGAGTGTCTTTGTGAGCCTCTCTTAGTTTGGGACGTGGGCGTGCCTGTTGTGTAATATAACCTTAGTTTGGAGGTTGACCTACCCAAAGACACAGATTCGGTGATTAGGGAAGATCCAAGGTGTCTCTATGCTGTGAGAAGATAGTGAACACTGTGAGAATTCCCTTAATATCTTTAATGCCTCTGTTGCACCAGGAGGAAGAATATACTGAAAATATCATATCATTGTAGGTATGTGTTCTTCAGTGTCATGAACAGACTAGCATTGTTTGCAAAGACGCATGCCGAAAACTAAGAAGGAAGAAAATTAATTTAAAGACAGAGTAGGAAAACTAGAAGAAAGAATAAACTCAAAAGTAAAGGGTTTTACTTTAGGAATTTTACACATTGGGCCTGGAGAGACGGCACAGCAGGTAAGACCACTGGCTACTCTTGCAGAGGACCTGAGTTCGATTCCTAATATCTACACGACAACTAACAACTATCTGTAATTCCAGTTCCAGGGAGATCCAATGTCTGGCCCCCACAGACATTGCACAACATGGGTGCACTTTTAGACATGCAGGCAAAACACTCATACATATAAAATAAAAGTAAATAAACCAAAAAAACATTTTAAAAGAATTTTGTTAAGTATTTATCTCATTTTAAAGACTTTAATACGGAAAATAGTGTCTTTACCAAAACTGTTTTTGTAATTCCTAATAAGAAAGCAATTCTTCCCATCTCTCATACATTTGCAAGTATTCCTGTTTCTAATGAGTATATTTTAGGAATTCCTCTATTTCTGTATGAGGAAATCAAAAAGGAATGGTGTGTAGAATCTTATGATATACCCATTAAAGGATAAAAACCATCTTTCATGCATACCTGTTAGAGATCTGACAAAGTCTGTTCTCCCTGAGTGCTGAGCTGGTGGCTCTTTTCTGGGGCTGCCTGTGTACTTAAGACCCTCCTTGTACCTTAGGCCTCATTTTACACAAGATTTTTAAAATTCCACTTTTCTTTAAGCACACTTAAATGGGGCAATTATTTCAAGATGGAAACTTACTTGAATAGCAGCATTAGTAAACTCTAGCTTTTGTCAGTCTGAGAAATATTAGGATAATTAATATAAACATTTATAATAATTAGCAGGCAAGATCATACAAGATATGAGCCTCAAGAGTATCCTTTCTGTGAGGCAGGAAATAGCTGTAGAAAAAACCACTAATTTTGTACCATTGGTTCAAGAACAGCAATGACACAAACAGCTGTTATTCCATGAGACGTATTTCATTTTCTTCAATTTTCCTTTGACAGAGATTATACAAGGAGAACTATGAGAAGACAAAGGCAAAAAGTATGAATTACTGTGAGACCCCTAAATATCAACTCGATACCCTGCTAAAGAACTTCAGTGAGGTTCGAAAGGCTACAGTCACCTCTGGGGTGGGGTTTGCTGTTGCTTGAAAAATCAGTATTAACTTGAAGTCTGTGTGCTTTTTTTTAGGCTAAATATAAAGATTCATATGTAAAGAATATTTTGGGCCATTATGTAGGCAGCTTCGAGGACCCATATCATACTCACTGCATGAAAGTTTCTGCTCAAAACAGTGATGTAAGTTTGAAGCCAGTTTACTCGTCCCCACAGTGACATTGTCTGGGAGCAGTTAGAGATCCTGATCTGGTTTGTTCTCTCTCATTACAGAAGAGTTACAAAGCAGAATATGAAGAAGATAAAGGGAAATGCTATTTCCCTCAGACAATAACTCAAGAATATGAAGCTATCAAGAAGTTGGACCAGTGTAAAGACGTAAGTCATCTGCTCTGTCAAAGTAGGTTTGGGGTTCTTGTGACATCTAGTGGCAAATTTAATAGGAGTTTAAATGCTATCACCTAGTGAGTGGGATGAGATACTCAATTTAAATTTGGCTTTTTGGATGAAATAGTGGAACACAAAAACTACTACCAAAAAGTCCACTGGCTAGGAAGCATCTTCAGGTTTTCTGTCTTTATTTTCTCTAGTTTATACGTCTATGCATACAGAGCAAAAGGAAAATATACAGGTTTGTGAGAATCTGGGTGTTTATTACTCAGCAAAGTTTTGAAGGGTGGAGGACAGAACCTGGATGAGACTAGTGTGTGCCAGGCACTGTCCTTGGTGCTGGAGACTAGGGAGCAAAGTGACCTGAAAGGTCCACTGGAATGGGAGAGAGACAGGCAGTGAACAGAGAGAGTGCAGGAGGTACGAGGCAGTGGTTACAGAACAAATACAAGTCGGCAATGGCAGAATTAGACCAGGTGATGTGAAGAGACTAAGGGGTCCAGGGAGATATGAGGCTGGAATCTTCTGCCATGTCAAGACCACGGACAGAGACGCAGGAAGAGCAGCCTGAGGAGAGGAGGGGGCGGAGATGTGCTGTGGAGGAGAATAGTGAGAAGGCAAAGGAGGGCAGACTGCAGAGCTCGTAAATCAGAGCACAGCCCCAACTGAACTCCGTGCGAGCCACTGCAGGGTTTTAGCACCGCACAGATCAACTGAGCAGCTTAGGTGCAGCAGAAAACCCAGAGACAGTTGCCTTCAGCCAAGATTTAGTGTAGAAACTGGAGGCAACTTTAGGAAGAAGAGAGGGAGAAGAAAAATGCAAAAGAGGAAGGAACAGCATATCAGATTTTCAGGAATAAAATTAATATTTTGGCTGGAAACTTCTTATACCTTAACATGTGTGTGAACACGGATACAAAATTACAGTGTAAAATTTCACGAAAGGACATCTTCTTTTCTAGCATACCTACAAAGTGCACCCTGATAAGACGAAATTCACAGCAGTCACTGATACTCCTGTGCTACTGCAAGCCCAGCTCAACACCAAGCAGCTCAGTGACGTAAGTGCCTTGATTCATGCAAGGGTGGGTGACCCTCGGCACGCGGCTTCCCGGAAATGTCAGCATTTACATACTTAGTCTTCACAGACTCATCCACCATGCCAGTAATGCCACTTTCCAGATTCTGCTTAATAAAATGCAAGTGAAGCAGTGAGGTTGAATCGTAGCCTGAGGAAAACTGTAACACAACACTAAAATAACTGTTATTTTTTTCAGTAACTCACTGAATTGTCATAGGAAGGACCCTACTTCCTCATTACAGTTTGTCATACCCACACTAAAACTTCTTGCCATTTAAGCAAACAGTGCCTACAGAGGCATCCATCTAAATAGACAAAAGGCAAGTGTTCCTATTCTAGTAAGACCATAAAGACTATAACAGGAATAAGAGCACAGTTATGAAGCGTTACTTCAGACGGTAATAAGGGACCTAGTGGAAAATGATGTTAGAAAATTAAGGTAGGAGGATCAATGAGATGGCCCAGCTGGTAAAGGCAATCAAGTCTGATGACTTGAGTTCAGTTCCTGGGACGCACATGGTTGGAGGAGAAAGAACCAACTCCTGCAAGTCATCATCTGGCCTCCACACATGTCTTGGCACATGTGCATGTGCACACATGCACACACACACATGCATGCACACACACGCACGCACACAGAGATACATAAATAAAGTGTAATTTTAGAATAAAAGTAGTAAAATTGGAAGAAGGTGGGAGACTGGAAGGGGCCTGTGGATGGCTAAGGAACGGTGTTGGTACAGCGGGGACTGCTTTGCCAACAGTCACATGCTTGCACTCCCCTGGTGACCCTGTAGAAATGTAAGTTTGGAGGAGGAAGGCCTGGGGGAGCCCCCCGTGTACGCTCTCTAATACGCTGCCAGTCACTGTGGCCGAGCGTGGGAGAGTACGTTGAGTAGTGAGCATGCTCCCACACAGCTCCTGAAGTGCAGCACACCCTCTCAAGACAGGAAAGTCAGAGTTCATGCATGTATAAGGCAGGCTTCACAGTGGGCTCATGTTGTTAGTAAAGAGGAACAGCACCAGCGTCCCTCATCATTTCTAATGCAATGCTCCCTAACGTGTTGATATTGTGAGCCAATAAAGAACAGCTAAATGCTGATGGCGGTGAGCACACTGCTCGGGAAGGGTTGAGCACGGGACGTTCTCCATCACGGGCCGTGAGGCCCTGGGCTCCATCTTGCTGGTTCGCAGTGCACAGCTCTTCTCAAGCTTGTGCCCTTTAGCTTTAACTCAGTCTTCAGCAGCTTTGTCCTCCTAGACACCCTTCCTTTCACCCAGTGTCACTTTTAAAACTTTTAAATCTTATGTTTAATATTCTTAACCAGAATTTATATATCTTGTTAAGATGTTGTTGAGGACTGTTCTGATTACAGAGTTTCATAGGTTTGGGTTTTCATGCCCTCCAGATATATGTTAAGCATGTATATAGACAATGGTGGTTATAAAATGACAACTCCAAGTCTGGTTATACCACAGTCCCTGAGAGAAGGGATGAAATTCAGATCCTCTGTTAGATGCTGATAGTATTGAAAAATACCTTTATGTGGTATTTTTCTTTAAAAGGCGACAATAACTTAGTTGTATACTACCCTACATGAACTCAAGGAAATTCCTGAACGGTTTGAATATCTGCCTAAATCTGTTTTCTGTGCTTCAACAAAATACCAGAGGCTGAGTAATTTATAAAGAATAGAAGATTGCCAGACTTGTTCATACTTGCCTAAAATCTCAGCACTTGGGAGGCTAAGACAGAATGATTTTGACTTTGAGGCCAGCCTGGGGTACATGGTAAGACACAAATGCAAAAATTCTCTTTCTGCTCCTCAAAAAAGAATATAGCTTTACGTAGCTTTTAATTTCAAAGGCTTGGAAGTATAAGAGCTTGGTGCCAGCATTGAGTAAAGGCTTCCTGTTGAATCATGATATGGCATAGGGTACTGAGGGCAACAGAAATCAAGCCAGTCACACAGCTCACTTTTAGAACTAAGCCACTCCTGGGGATTTATCAACCCACCAAGGCAGAGCTCTTGTGAGCTAGTCATCTCCTCTCAATACAGAAGCATATGACTTTGGGGTTTCAGCTACATGAAGCCTGGAGACACATTCAGTCCATAGCAATATTCTCTACTTCTTTGCAGCTGAATTACAAAGCAAAACACGAAGGAGAGAAGTTCAAGTGCAATGTACCAGCAGATGCTCCCCAATTTATCCAGCACAGAGTCAATGCCTATAACCTGAGCGATGTAAGTACTGAGTCACAGAAGCCAGCCTGGTGTGCAGGAAAAGAGAAAATGTGGGTTACTTTAAAAAGACAGACCTCAGAGCTCTGTAAGTGGTAACTGTGGAGGTGGCCACTAGTGGAAGTGGCACTTTTAGGACTCACAAACTTCCAGGACCCACTTAGTTATCAAGTTTCACTCCAGTGGCTCTGTTAATGTCAGGAGGGGATTTACTCACCCCTCTGCTAATCCCTGGAGTTTGTGAGCTCTCTCCTATGTAAGTGTCTCATTTCACCTGCTCTAAATGGTTATCTTTTATATACTACTTGATACGTAAGGATAATTGTCTTTAGAAAGTTTTCAAACTATTTAGAAGAGTATATTGTATATTGTAACCATGTAATAGAAGAGAAAGTAGTTACTCTTATTTGGTTAATAATTTATTTGTGCCTGAAGTAAGGTTACATATGCAACTTTCCAACTTTTTAAAAAATAGTCTCTGAATTTGTCTGTTTTTAATGTCTTCTTCCTAATTCCTTGGCTGAAATTTTCCTGTGCAGAATGTCTACAAGCAAGACTGGGAGAAGAGCAAGGCTAAGAAGTTTGACATCAAGGTGGACGCCATCCCCCTGCTGGCCGCCAAAGCCAACAGCAAAATTGCCAGCGATGTGAGTGTGGCCCTGGGCTGGGCAGGGGGCCTGTGGTGAGGTGCTCCTGCCCAGGGGGTCAGGACATGTGCTGTCGTTGCAGGTGATGTACAAGAAGGACTACGAGAAGAGCAAAGGCAAGATGATTGGCGCCCTCAGCATCAACGACGACCCCAAGATGCTGCACTCCCTGAAGACGGCCAAAAACCAGAGCGATGTGAGTTTCCGCCTTGTTTTCAAAATGGGGTCCCTGATAGCTTGTGAGGGAGAGACTCAGTAAGAGGATTTCATAGACTCTTTCATGTTCAGAGAAACTCCTGAGAACTTCATGGGCAGAATGGTGCCCAGGCTCCTGCTGTCTCACATTTGAGGAAACAAACAGCTTAGTATTTGACTTCTATTTCATTTTGAAAACTATGTATTAACATTTAACACACCATGAATTTTCATTCTCAAAAACCTCTTAGAAAACCATCATTCGATTTTGTAACCTAATTGAGACACAGCTTTTAAAATGATTTAAAAACTGACTTTAGAAAAAAATAATGAACTGCAGATATAAAATCTAGGTGTGACTATTAATGCTTTTATTGACTTTAATAATCAGTACTGGTTAACACATTCCATTGATTATGGTTTTCTTTAATAACATGATTTAAAAAATTGGGCCACTTATCTAGAACATTTCCTGAATTTCAGGAAGTCTCTGTATTTGTTAAAAGTTATCCATGGGCTGTCTGTCATTTTCTGGTTACAATTTTTACTATAAAGAGGAAAACATCTATTCTTGGGAATTATGGTGCATACTGGTTTTAAAATATATAAGAATATATTTAAATGTTTTAAGAGTGGCAACAATGTTGAACACATCTCACACACACACTCCTATGAGGGAGATAGACAGTGTGTGTATCCTTTGCTTTCATTGTGGCCGTCTGCTCACACAGTGATCTATATGTGCTTTCTTTATTATTTTTATGAATCTGAGCCCTCGCCCTTGCTACCATCTTCACCAGCCCTTGTTCTGTCTTACTTTCAAAGACTACGGCTGCCCGTGGTTAGCACATGCAGATCCAGCTTTCTTAGCTTTTTCATCCTGACCCTGAGAGCATTTAAACACTAGGCACAAAGTCAATCAAAGCATGCTTGTTAACTGATTGATGCTGGCAACTGAACGAAATCGTCAGCAAGTCGTTCTCATACAATGTCCAGGTTAAGCCGAGAGTATAGATGTGAATCTCTTTAAGGCCGTTTGGAACTTTGACAATGTTTTAAAATGGATTTTTCACGTTAGGACACAAGTAATTTCATCTTGCTTCATCACTGCATCTTCATTCACACGTGCTTCAGACTGTAAATGCCTTCCTTCATGCTCCCTCTTTCCCTCCGGCAGGCTCCCTTCCTTTTCCAGTTAGTCTCCCCACCCTCTGCTTTCTTATCATTAATGTCTTTTCCCATCCCTCCCCGTCCCTTTCTAGGTTCATGACCTACACACACACACACACACACACACACACACACACACGCACACACGCGCGCGCGTGCGCGCGCGCACGTGCACATACACACACGCAATTCTAAATTTAGCTTCCACAGAAGAGAAAACCTGAGATATTTGTTTTTCTGGTTTATTTCACTTAACATAATGATTTCCATTTGCAGTCATTTTCCTGAGACTGCATTAATTTCAGTTTTATTTGTGACTGCATAAAATTCCATTGTGTAGATATGGCACATTTTATTTATCCATTCATCTGTTGATGGACAGCTAAGCTGGCTCCGTTTCCTGGTTATTGTGAATATCACCACCATAAACATGAATATGCAAGTATTTCTGTGGGATGTTTTGACAGCATTTTATACACACTGATAAGTGTCAGCTGGCAAGAACACAAACAAAAGAGTCAAAACAATTTAGTAAAAAAACAATTCTACCACCAATGACTAAGGCAATATTGCTTTATTAGTTTCTTTCCAATAAAGACAGGCTTTAAGAATGTTCTCACATACCACAGTACGTTTCCACACTCATATATTCATAAGATAGGGTCTGCATCTTCATTCAATGGAAATAACTACCCACAAAATATGAGAAGGCAGATCAGCTTCCCTAAGCTGAGTGATTGAAAGGAATCACTCGGAAGATTTCTCATGCTCGTCTGTATTTCCAAGCTTGGTCGCTGCCTTTGGCATGGTTGCACTTACAGGGAGATAAGGTGTTATAATTAGTAGAGGGGTGGGGCAGAGCCTTTCTCTGTGAAGGTCAGTGATGAGTGAATAGAAAGAAGCTAGGAACTTGACCTCATTGCCACCCTGTCTAATGATTTTAGCAGGCCTGCTGATGAAGGCCTCCTGAGTCCCAGTCAGGACATTTGGTTTATGAGAGAGAACATGGTACTTAAGGACGTGTTTGCTTTAATGGCTCAGTTTCACAAACTTTTCTCCCCTGAACTCATAACTGCTGTAATCTGAAACTTCTTTTAAATTGTTACCAAAATTAAACTTGGTATGGAAAAATCCTTTGCGATGCTCAGTGGGGCTTAGCTACCTACTATTGGGAACATAAATTGAAAAATCAGTAACTGTCCATTTTATTTATTGATTGATTGATTGATTGATTGATTGATAGGGTTTCACTATAGTCTTCGCTGGCTTAGAATTCACTATATAGACCAGACTGGCCTCCTGTCTGCTGCCTCTGCCCTGCCCAGCCCCTGTGGTGGAATTCAAGGTGTGTGCTACCAGCATCTATCTATTTAAAACCATTATAGAAAACTAACAAGTCAGAAGTCGACACTCCTATGCATGAACTGGCATTTACTATATTAAAGGTATTAAGTGATCGTGATTAATTTAAAAAATGCTTATTGACTGGGAAACTTCAAGGACTGGATTACATCATTAGAAACACTGCCTGAGAAACCCTGTTTTAAAATCAAATCTTTCACAGCTGAAACAGAAGCTCTGGTTCATTTTTGCTGTTTGCTGTGACTTGCTAGTAGTTGTTCTTTGAAAAGATTTGCAAGCCAGATGTGATGGCTCATGCTTGTAATCCCAGGACTCAGGAAGGAGAGAGGAAGGAGAGGCAGGAGAACTGACACAAGTTCAAGTCCAGCCTGGTCTACATAGGGCTCGGCCAGCTAGAGTTACACAACAAGACCCTGTTTCAAAAGACTAAAAACTAAGAGTAAAATAAATTTGGGAAGCTCTGTCTATATATGATTTTCTAAGGATTTTAATAATATAAACAAATTCTGGGGCAAAATAATTACTCAAGTGTTTGCATCTGTTCCTCTGTTGTATTTACTGTGCTTTCTGGGGCAAATAATTACTCAAGTGTTTGCATCTGTTCCTCTGTTGTATTTACTGTGCTTTCCTGAGATCCATTAAAGATGTGTGATACTAAGTGGTCACTTCTTACAGCGTGAATACCGTAAAGACTACGAAAAGTCAAAAACAATCTATACAGCACCACTTGATATGCTGCAAGTCACCCAGGCTAAGAAATCTCAAGCGATTGTCAGCGATGTGGACTATAAGCATGTCCTGCACAACTACAGCTACCCCCCCGACAGCATCAATGTGGACCTTGCCAAGAAGGCGTATGCTTTGCAGAGTGACGTGAGTAGTGAGGCTTTCTCTTTCCCTTTTTGGAAGGTGGGACTGGACAGGACCTCTAAACTGAGTCAAGTTGTTGATACGTCTGTGAAGTATCTGCCTTGTGTATGTGAAAGCAAATAGGTACAGGGAAAAGCTATGGTCCTTAACAGCTTGCCCTCACCTGGGCCTGGTGTGTTTCCCTTTGGGAAAGTTATCATCATTGCCGAACCAAGAATCCTCTATTAAACTGAACTGAAACAAAAGTTGCTGTGTGGAGAGATGGCTCAGTGGTTAAGAGCAAAGACTGCTCTTGCAGAGGACCCAGTTCCCAGTACCCACATGGCAGCTATGATGCCCTCTTCTGACCATCTCAAGCATTGCACAATACTGCTGCACTTACATACGTGCAGGCAATGCACTCATACACATAAAATTAAAGAAAATATTTTTTAGAAAGTTGCTAAGAGGATTTAAATGGATGTCTAGGGTCAGTGAAGTGGCTCAGAGAAAACAGAACTTGCTATAAAAGCCTGAACATCTGGATGTTCAGTACCCACAGTGGAAGGAGACATCAACCCCTGAACCTCCACATGTTCCTGCACACACACAAACACACCACACACACATATCATACACACATTATATACACATAAATACACAATCATCATATTTGCCATTTTAAGTTGACAGTTCAATAGTGTTGAGCAACCCACTCTAGAACTTTTTAATCTTGTAAAACGGAGCCTCTAGCTCAACATGGTAATGCATGGCTGTAATTCTAGCACTTAGGAGAATGAGGCTAGAGGATCATGAGTTCAAGGCCAGCTTCAGCTACAAAAAGGTCTACATAAAAGGATCCTATCAAAAAAAAAAAAAAAAGACCTGAAGCTACCTTTAAGTAACAAACTCCCCATTCTCTTCTCTCCCTGGCCCTAGAAACACCCATTTCTGTAGGTTTACCTTTGGTACACCCCTCCCAGGGGTGGAAGTCTTTAGTAACTGGCTTATTATCATACTGACCTCAAGGTTCACCCATGTAGTTTTTGTCAGCATTTCCTTCCTTTTAAAAGCTGAAGAACATTCCTTTACACGTATGAACTCTATTTTGTGTGTCCATTCTTCGTTAGTGGCTATTTGGATTATAGCTCGTGTAAATAGTGTTTATATGTTCCTGAGTATATTAATCTCCCTTTAACATCTTGCTTTCAATTCTTTTGAGTATATGCCCAGAAGTCAGATTGCCAGATCCTACGGTAGCTTTATTTTCCATTTTTTTCTGAGAACCAACCATACTATTTTTCCACTGGTTGCATAATTTTCACTTTTTCCACTGACAGTTTCTGCTTTATGCGTGATCTTATTTTCTTATTTATTTAATTTTTCTGTGTTTCTTCGTCAGTGCTAGCTTGGAGGCATCTCAAGGGCAGGAATGAAATATTTTCTTGATTTCTTTTTTTTAAACTCCAGTTTAGAAAAAAATGACAATTTGAAATTTCTGTCTAGATTTAAGTTTAGGTATCATCTGTGGTCGAATGACTAGAGGAGATCATTATCTTATTAGCATCTGATGACTGTCCTCACATAAGACCCATTCCAAATAATAACTTAAGCAAATCAACAAATATAATTATTTCCAAATGTTTTATCAGCCAATGTAGAAGCTCTTCTAAGATGGCCATTATACATGAATACATGCAAAGGCCTAGACAGATAATTACCAGCAAATCTCATTAGAAAATGACCAAAATTATCTACCTTCAATGACACCTTCATTTTAGGCCTAATTTGACCATAGGAACATAATGCTATGAATTCCAGAGTGCATACCTTTTACAGTCAATGGTCTGAATGTAATCGTTTCATGTATTCCTTGAAATCCAGTGTGGAACTGAGCATTTTCTGAGTTAGAATCAGACGTCCACATTTTCCATTAAGTTAAACATAAGGGTAAAATGGAGCATTTGCAAGGTAATAAAAATGCAAAAGCTGGTATAATCTTTTACCAAAGAAGTGTATACAATAATAGCATATACGGAGTAAGGAACTGCTCAGAAACCTTAAGAACATGGGTAAAATGTCGATATCTGATGTACTAATGATGACAATGAGTAAAGAGTAGTGACTTTTCTCCTGGGTTTTAGGTGGAATACAAAGCTGACTACAACAGCTGGATGAAGGGCTGTGGCTGGGTGCCCTTTGGGTCCTTGGAGATGGAGAAGGCAAAGCGAGCCTCGGACATCCTTAATGAGGTATGGTCAGGCTTGTGTCAGAGATGACTGCGAACGTGTCCTATTCAAACTCAAAGCCATAGGAAATATCTTCTTTTCTGCTATGTTTTCTGATCATTGTTACTGAAAACTTAAAAACATGCACACATAATCTAAGAAAATCATATTACTCTTTTTTAAAGCATATTTTTTATGTATGCAAATATTGCCTGCATGTGTGTAAGTGCTCCTATGTCGTGCAGTGCCTGAGGAGGACAGAAGAGAGCATCAGATCCCTTGAAACTGGAGTTATGGATGGTTGTTAGCTACCATGTGGGTGCTAAGACTCAAACCCAGGTCTTCTTCAAGAGCAGCCAGTTATCTTAACTGCTGAGCCATCTATCCAGCCCCATATTACTCTTTAATATTATGCGAACTGTTCATGCTAACCATTCAAATATAAATAGTTGAACAACGTTATTTGCACACCATAAAACCACGAGCTTTAAGTGTAATTCATATAACTGTGTAGTCATTACCACACTACCATGTCATTACAATTTCACATTACCAGTGAAATTTTTTTTTTACTTGTTTGGTTGGTTGGTTTTTAAGTACTATCTGGGTTACTGTGTAACCCAGGCTGGCCTTGAACTTGTGGTAGTACAGTTACCCTAGTATTGGGATTACAGGTATGAACCACCATAGCAACCTCACAAATTAATTTTAAAATGCTATTAATACTAAGAAATTTCCTCAAAAAACTTCCTGTCTTGGTCTTCGTCCCTAGGCCTCTGTCAATCTGCTTCCCACCTCTGTAGTTTTACCTTTTATTTTTGGTCTTTTTCAGATAGTTAAAAAAATCCCTGTAGCCCCAGCTGACCCGGAATTCTATCTGTACACCAGGCTGGCCAGAGATCCACCTGCCTCTGCCTCCTGGGTGCCTCTGAGTGCTGGGATTAAAGGCATGTGCCACTACACCTGGTTAGGTTTACTTTTTTAGAAGTTTCTTTGATATATGGTTTCCTTTGGTATTATTGTCTATGTTTAAAATTAACTTCTTTATTTTCTTCATTGAATAGTCTTTCTTGGCTAGGATGCATCACATTAATGGCTTCTTCACCTGTTGATGAATGTGCATTTTGTTTTCAATTTAGGGGATTACAATGTGGCTATCACAGGAATCTTCTTTGAAGAATTGTGCCGTGTTATAGACTTGATAACTTTGAAGTACTTTACAGATTACAATTCAGTCTTAGGGAAAACACAGTCTTGGGACTCAAAATGGCAAGTGTGTCTGTCCCTTCTCCATCAACAGCTGAAAATTTACTATTGTCTGAGGTTTAAGGACGTGTGAAAGACAGTGGTGCTGAGTGAGGATAAGTTATCTACCATACTCAAGCTGGTACTGTCCTTGCTGCATTGTGCTTTTGCTTGGTTTTGATGAAAGCAATTTTGCCTTCTCAGAGATTTTTCAGAAAATGTCTTCCTAGTTTGGTAGTTTGCAGAATTTAGAGTTGAGAAAGCAGTTGCTTTATATGCAGTAGCGGACTGTGCAATATGCCCCAAGGGTGGTGACTGGGCAAACAGAGTACACTGTAGGCACAAGGATAGCTATAAGTTGTCAAATCCCCCAGTGGACCACTTTCCCAAAGTCTCTCTTTCTTGCTTCTTCAGTGATACCCACATAAGATACGTCAGTCAGGCTTGCCGAGCAGACGTGTTCTTTGCCTCATTAACTGTCATTAGCTGCCGCCCTACATCCTTGGTAATCCTCTCTCGACTGGAATAACTCTTTACTCCAGCTGCTGATGGAGTGACAGGGAAATAATATTCCTAAGCTCTTCATAGTGTCATGTAAAGACACTGTAGCACTTGGAAGGCAGAGGCAGGAAGATCAGAAGTTCAAGACTATTTTTTGTTACATAGGGAGTTTGAGGCTGGCCTGGAATACATTAGACCCTGAGTTTGAAAAAAAAAAAAAAAAAAAGACAGCCCAAATTTTCTTGCTTGCTTTCTGTTGACCCTTCAGAGACATCTGTGATGTTTCTAGACTCAGCATAGCAAAAGGCCCACTTTCATACCATGAGCAAGAAATTCAAGGGCACAAGCCTGGTTCCCCAGAGCCACGCAGCTCTCTCACCCCAGACCATTCATGAAGATGGCGATCTAAAACACTGACTTCTATATTGTATTCATTCCTCATCTAAGGTGATCAGGACTCCAGTGTTTTTGCCTTTTAAAATTGGCAAACCCCCTTTACAAAGTAAATGCCAAAGATTTCAATATGTTAGCCTTCGGTGAAAAGTGATTAAATAATCTTTTTGGTTCTCCAAACAGAAAAAATACCGCCAGCATCCAGATACACTCAAGTTTACATCAATTGAAGATGCTCCCATTACTGTACAGTCTAAAATTAACCAGGCCCAGAGGAGTGATGTAAGTGTCCATCCTGTGTGTGTTATGGTCACTGTCTCAAATGCACTGATTGGCTGCAGCTATTTTACCATCTGAAGAGCCTCGTGTGAGCAGCTTTAAATTTCTCCAGTTGCTTTTTAATGATGCACACCTGATCATACCTTTAGGGTACTACATATACTGTACCAGCTGTCCTGTCACCCACTAAAGGAAAGCTCTCCAAGGGAAAGGGGAGAGAGATTGCTCCTAACGACAACTATAAGCTGTCATGGGTACTGTATCATATGGAGAGTATATTTTAAGACAAAAGTAATACACAGTCAAAACCACCTATAAGTCCCTATAATCTCCTACAAAGCTTGAGGTACTGTGTTAGCTTGTCCTGGCCCAGGAAAGGGTCAGGTCACTTCCCTTGGCTGAGGTCCACTAGGCACCCGGACCTAGAGCCAGAGATCCCAAGCGCATGCCCTAGGATCTTGGCGGAGAATGAGCCAGCACTGAGATAGGACCCCATGGTAATGCATGTGTGACCCACAATGTCAGAAGATACTTGCATGACTGTGGAGACATGCATGACTGTACAGAGTGCCTTTCCTAACATCACCTCCTGAAATCAGTTCTACCCTGAAATTATTTTCCTGTGCCATCAAATGTTTCTCTCCACTTTGTTGATAGACCTTTTTCTCTCGTAGATTGCTTATAAAGCCAAAGGGGAGGAAATTCTGCACAAATACAACCTGCCGGCAGATCTGCCCCAGTTCATCCAGGCTAAAGTTAACGCCTACAACATCAGTGAGGTGCGTGTGTACGCTGCTGTCCTGAGTGCTCAACCTTTACTAACTGGCCTTGGAGTCCTAAAGTGACATTTCTTTTTCAGAAAATGTACAAAGCCGACTTGAAAGATTTGAGCAAGAAGGGCTATGACCTGAAAATTGACGCAATTCCCATCAAAGCTGCCAAAGCTGCACGGCAGGCTGCGAGTGACGTAAGTCTAGCGGCGGTCACGTGTGTAACCAGTAAACTTGAAGCCTGTTGGCTTCCCCAGAAGTCACTATGTGCGCTGTCCCAGAATGGAAACTATTTTGGAAAGAAAATTTCCTAAAGAGGTCTGAGTTTTCTTGGAGGACAGAACTACTATAGCCTTCCACTCACGAGTTCCGATCAAGACCAATTTAAAATCACGGCCCAGATTGTGGCACAAATTCACATTTCTCTTCTTTGATAAATCAGAAACCAAGAAGAAATTTACTTTAAATCCTAACTGCCTCTGAATAGGAACATCTTATCTTTAGTGTTTCTTAATTCATGTGGTTTTTCTTTGTCCTTCTCTTTTCCTTTATTGTATCTGTTTTCCTCAAAAATTCCAAGGATAACTTCTGATTAAAATGTAGGGATGTAAATAGAATGCAGTTAAAAATAACAACAACAACAACAACAACAACAGTCTTTGTCCTGGAAAGTCCTCCCACCCAGAATTTCACGCTGACCTCTGTGGGTGTTCTTCTCCAGCCCCTCTATTCTCGGTATCCCACAGGGGTCCTCCCTGGTGCTCCTTTCCCAGAGTCCTCTGCAGGTCTTTCTAAGAAACCCCAGCCGCTCTCCCTTCCTTATTCAAAACCAAATGATGTTCAACTGTGACTGGCTCTATATTTCCCTTTTAATACCCAAGGATTCAGGAAATTTCTTTTACTACTAAAAAGCTAAAGTTAGTTCAATTATCAGTTACTTGAAGTCTTGGCAGCACAGTATAATGTGAAATGTTTTTTCATGATTTTCCCAGCGTCTGAGTGGAAAAGAACAGTGTAGAGAAATAGTTTGCCACCAATATGAATTATGGTGACATTTCACCTCAACCCGTTTTGCATGGACAGAAGTAGCTGTAGACACTCAAGCAGGTTCTAAGTGACATTTTATTTTATGATGCTGCATATGAGGTGGCCCTTTCTATCCTCAGATTTCATATCCACAGATACTCAACATGAACCAAAAAGGTTTTAAAATTTACACCTGTACAAATCTTGTATGGACTTGTATCTTGTATCCCCTAAATAATGCATAATAACTATTGATAGAGTGTTGACATTTTATTAGCTATCATAAGTAATCTAGAGATAATTTGAAATATATAAGAGAGAATGTGTGTAGGTTACATGCAAGTATTGTGCCTCATCTGAGGGACTAGAGCATGGGTGGGTTCTGATGTCTGTAAATGGTGAAGAGTCCTGGAACAAAATCCGTGGGTTTTGACATATAGAAACTTCTGGGACACTTAGTTACTCAAATAATGGCCTCATTGTTCAGTAAAATCTTCAAAGCTACATTTAAAAATATGCCCACCTTTGTTTCCACTAGGTTCATTACAAAAAAGATTATGAAAAAGCTAAAGGGAAAATGGTGGGCTTCCAGAGTCTCCAAGATGATCCTAAACTGGTTCATTATATGAATGTGGCAAAGATACAGTCAGACCGGGAGTATAAAAAGGACTTTGAAAAGACGAAGACCAAATACAACATACCTCACGATACGTTCGACGTGGTGGCAGCTAAGAAGGCACAGGATGTGATCAGCAATTCAAACTATAAGCACTCTCTCCACCACTACACCTACCTGCCAGACGCCATGGACCTGGAGCTGTCCAAGAACATGATGCACATCCAGAGTGACGTAAGTGCCACTGGGACTCCCCGGGGACCACGCCCCTCAGTTTCGAGGCTGGGCCTGAACCCTCACTCCTTTCCTTCCCACTTTAGAATGCCTACAAGGAAGACTACAACACCTGGATGAAAGGTATCGGCTGGATACCCATTGGCAGTCTGGACCAAGAAAAAGTGAGAAAGGCAGGTGACGCCCTGAGTGAAAAGAAGTACAGGCAGCACCCGGACACGCTCAAGTTCACCAGCGTCATGGACTCCCCAGTGATGGTGCAGGCAAAGCAGAACACACTGCAAGTCAGCGACGTGAGTACCGGAAGAGAGGGTGTAGCGAGGAGCTCTTCACACGAGAAGTACTGCTCCAGCATCCTTACCAGGAACCAGCGGCTTTTCACTTCTGATTAATTATTCTATGCATTTGAATTTCAAAAGAAAATTACAGTTTTTAGCTTGGGCACTTGCTTGTTAAAAACTTTCTTTATAAACCCTTTCTTTTTTAGCTGTCATTAAAAGACTATGTTATTGGATACATTTGACCGGTACAGAAAGTTCTATTCCTTTCTGTATATATACACAAAGAATTTAAGCTTAAATCACAGAAGAACTGTGAAAATTCATTAGATTTAATCTTATATAAAGTTCTTCTCCTTTGCTCTTCACATGTAGGAATTAACCCAGGAAACTGATACAAATGAATATATCTTTTTGCCCTTCAGAATTCACATACAGACATTTTAAGCTAAGCCTTGATGGAAAATTAGCTACCTGCTCTTTATGGACAGGGTATAAACTCTGACTCAACTCACAACTTCTTTTGTGTGTGTGTGTGTGTGTGTGTATGTAGGTGTATTGCCTGTATGTGTGTAAGTGTGCTGTGTCATGTAATGCCCTCAGGTCAGAAGAGGGCTTCAGAGCTCCCTGGAACTGGAGTTACAGATGGTTGTTAGCTACCATGGTGTTGCTGGGAATCAAACCCAGGCCCTCTGCAAGAACAGCCAATGCTCTAACCACTAAACCATCTCTCCAGTCCCTCAACTCACAACTTCTAAAGAGAATTTGGGTATATAAAATTGAACAACGACTTTGGGCCAGGCATTCCATTTTGTACTGATGGCCTAAAGATGAAATAGATGAAGGTTAGTGGGACATAGGAATTAACAAGAAAATCAGACGAGAGCATAAGACAAAGGTATAGATAGAGCGATGAGCACCTGAATGAGTGATGAGCACTATAGGACAGACATGCATCAAGAAAGCAGAGGGGAAGGGGAAACGCCCACAAGTTTCCCTGGTGAAGAAGAGGGTGGCAGAAAGAACACTGTAAGACAGTAAAGAAGGAATAAAGTGTCCTCCCAGCAAAGTGGAAGGACAGGTGAGAGAGAGGTCAGAATAAAACATGACTGAGCTGGAAGGGAGGGAAGAGCTGTAGTGCTAATTGGTAGTTTAGCTATTATGGGGTAGCGAATGGGGAATGTTGAAGACTTTTAGTACGTGGAGTTATATTATCAGGTCTGTTTCTGGAAAGAATGTGTGGAGACTGTTTGGGAAGAGGAGAGGCCGTAAGCAGGAAGTAGAATTGTGTTGTTGGAGAAATCAAAGAGAAGACTGTGGACATTAAACTAAGGCAGTACTGCTAGGAAAGAAGGAAATAGTCATCAGATTTTTGTGGATATTTAGATGCTGTTTCTAAAGGCAATAAGAAATTAATAACTGGGGCTGGAGAGATGGCTTGGCAGTTCTTCCAAAAGACATGGGTTCAGTTCCCAGCACCCATATGCAGCTAAAAGACATCCATAACTCCAGATCTGATGACCCCTTCTGCCTCTGTGCGTTTGCATGTATGGGTACACTTGCATACATGCAGACAAAGTGCTCATACACATAAAATAAAAATTAATTAATTAATTAATTAAAAAAGAAATCACTTAGCTCTCAATGGAGTATGTCTCCTGGTGAATTTATAATTATTGACTTCCTAGAAGAAATTATTTTGAAATTAATTTAAGTAGCAATCATTTTAGATTTTACTGGTAGTACCTACCACTAATCTATATAAAGCCTTTCACTTAGTCTCTGCTGCTACATGGGAGAGAAAATATAGACCATAAATGACAGGAAATAGAACATCTGTCTATAATCCTGACTATATTTTAGTTTTAGAAATTAAGCAATTCATTCATTTTTCTCTTACCAAGAGGAGAAAATAGTAAGGTTTCTACATTGTATTTAATGTCTTTTAGTGAGAGGAGTAACACTTTAAAATGAACAAAGTACAGTAATGTGAAATGGTAAATCTTGTGAATCTGCTGGATTTGTGTTAGTGCCTTCAGGTTTTCACTGAGAAAATGATCATTGGGAAGTTTTTTTTGACAGACATAAGACTCATCTTAATTGCTGTGTCTTCTCCGGAGATGAAAAAAACAAAAATGAAACAGCAAAAATAGAAACAAAATAGCTCTTAACTCCACTAGCAAAGAATAATCATCTGGCTTGGGCAGACTGTTATCCATGGCAGGGTTTCATATTTGAATTTACTGTGCCTTCATCTCTGGCAGCCAAAGATTTCTAGTTTCTTAAGGATTTTTCTCTATTTTATTACATTTGCTTATTTATGTTTTGTATGTGCACATGTGGAAGTCGGAGGACAGTTTTCAGGAGTCAGCACAGTTAGATATAACTCCTTCCCATGTGTAATGAACATATTTTCCTTCCTGCATGGTATGAAAGGCATTTTGGTTTTGTGCCTGTGTATTACAGATCTTATACAAAGCTAAAGGAGAAGATGTGAAGCATAAGTACACTATGAATCCTGATCTTCCACAGTTTCTCCAGGCCAAGTGCAATGCTTATAATATAAGTGATGTAAGTAGTGTCTCTATTGGGGTGTGAAATAAATAATAGTAAAATAATAGAGCTTTAGAGTAAGAACACGTCTTAATGATTATTTAAGTCATTTTCCCACTTAGCCCTCAGTGGAGCATGTCTCTTGCCTCTTGAGTTGCTCCGTGGTAAGGAAGGAAGGCTCAATGGGTATAGCTATCTCTCTTATGTAAAGTATACTTCTTATTCCCTTAAAACTTCTACTTAGTTTTCCTAGTTTGGGGGAATAATTGGTGCAGAGACTCATGGTTTCAAGTTAGACAAAAATCATGACCCTTTGCTCATACAACTTTCTAGGAGAATATGTATGACCCAGGATTCAATCCTTTATCTTATACATGTGAGAGAACCAGTCAGTTCCAGAGCTTGAGGAACACAGCGTGCTGACACTCTTTTTGCCTCTCCATCCCAGGTCTGTTACAAACGGGACTGGCATGACTTAATAGCCAAGGGCAACAATGTCCTGGCAGATGCAATTCCCATCACGGCGGCCAAGTCATCAAGAAACATTGCCAGTGATGTGAGTAAAAATTTTAGGTGAAATCTGAGTGACTTATTTTGTGGAAAGTAATCACATATGAGCTTGTTTCAGTAGCTATTTCATTAAAAATAATGTTAAATTGTTAAATTAATGGCATTAAAATTCCCCACAAGGTGTTATTTCAAAAACCTGTCACCTTTTCAATATTGTTGTGATTCTTTTCAGTTGACCCCACTTGGGTAGCAATGTCACAGGTCTGACAGGAACTTTCTCCTCCAATTCACTGCCCCAAATTACCTTTGCTGGCACATTTCTGTGACAGCTCACATTTATTTTTAGGGAGAACATCCTGAATGACAGTAACATGTTAAATTCGAGTGACTGCCTGCATTACAATTGTATTTAAAGACTGAAAAAGGTTATATATGTGTACATATTTTGTGAGTCAAATAGAAGCTCCCTCCCCGTTTTAGAATATAATTTTGATTTATTCAGGTAAATTGATGCCTATTTAATGTGTGAGTGTGTGTGTGTGTATGTGTATATATATATATATATATACATACATATATATATATATATATATATATATATCTTCCCATTTTTAAAAAATAAAACTTTCAGAAAGTACACATGCCTGGCAAGTTCACTGTTACACACTATTCCAGGGGCTGCAATCTTGTCTTGAGAAAATAGAGGAATACAATCATGAGTATACCATATAGGAGACAAGACTAAGAAGACACTGACTTTCCCTGCCTTCTTTAAAGCTTTGCACACCATGCATGTCACTATGACATGCATTTCTAGTTTAAATTGGATATCCAAAGTACAATTCTGTCCTTTTTTTCCCCTTAGCAGTTGTACAGTGCATTCTGTAGGATGCCTAGTAATTACTTGATAATCCTTTCACCAGCTACATCCTTGCTTATGAATTCATGTTTACATGGCAAGAGCTCAGTGTCTGCAGGGTTTGGGTAGATTTGAATTCTCTTGAGTAAATATTGAGGTTTTTTAACCTGTTACAAGATAGCTCAATCAGCATCTCATTGATGGTCCCAACAGAGAAAGACCTTGAACAGATTAGCTTTTTGATTAGGTTTTTACTGATGAGAAAACCTGCAGCAGTTTCTTCCTTTGCTATGGTTCCTTAATTCATTTGCAGTTGCTTTAGTCGTGAGCTTGCAGAATTGCTGCTGATAGACGGGGTGAGTGAAGGCCCAAATACTTGTATTGCTCGTATACACATCCATGATCAAAAATCTTATACAGGATTTGGAAAGTCCACATCCCCTTAAGCTAAAGTGGTATGTTCATTCAGAGTGAAAATTAGGTGGATTTTAAAAACCGTTCTGTATAAAATCATCTGTAGGAGTCAAGGAAAGGGGATAAACTTAAATTTATCATGAGACTGCCTTGGGATCCCAGCAGACTTTAAAGTGATTTTGCTATGAATTTTCTGGAAAGTGGTACGGTTTATGGTTCTTGAGTGGTCTTCTAGAAAGTCACAATGTTCTGAGTGTTTTTGTGTGTAAATAAGATTGTTACGCCCAGTGTTATCAGTCCTGGGGCTTGGCTAACTAAGCTTTGTCCCCACAGTATAAATACAAAGAAGCTTATGAGAAGTCAAAGGGAAAGCATGTTGGCTTCAGAAGCCTTCAGGATGACCCCAAGCTGGTCCACTACATGAATGTAGCAAAGTTGCAGTCTGATCGAGAATATAAGAAGAACTACGAGAATACCAAAACCCGCTACCACACCCCTGGGGACATGGTTAGCATCACAGCTGCAAGGATGGCCCAGGATGTGGCCACCAATGTCAACTACAAACAACCACTGCATCACTATACATATCTGCCTGATGCCATGAGTTTTGAACACACAAGAAACGCTAATCAAATTCAGAGCGATGTAAGTATGTTACAGACCCAAAGACGTTTGTCCTTAAAGGATGCTCATCTGTCTACTTTATTAAGCTTCAAAAAGCAGTACGATATTTGAAAAATGCACTTTAGAATAAGCAACATTTGTTCAAAGACATGGTAGACAAGCTACCCTTTCCTGACTGTCTATGCTTATGTCAACGCATTGACATTGTCTTTGTTAACTTGTGGATGAAAGATGAGGCCACATTCCACTAATGACTTGGGTACTTTTACTCTCAGTCAGAGGTGGTACTGTGGGCTTGCTTCCGTGGTAACGGTTGTATAATACAAAATAGAGTTCCCAATGCTTTCTGAATTCAGGAAAGGTTTTTTCTTTTTTCAGACTCAAGGTTACACTGTCATCCATGTAAATCTATGTAATAAGTCATAGCAAATGAACTGGGAAGGCTCTCTGTACTTGTAGCATGATTCATGGAGAGCCGCACAGGGAGGTGTTTAACATTCAGGGCATTTCTTTCTGCAGGAGAAGAAATGGTATTCATTTACTTGGCTGTCAATGAAAATCTCTCTACCCAGCTGAGATCAGGAATAACCTGGGTGAACAGCATGGGTAAAACTCAAACTTTCGAAGTCTTCAGTGAAATCAAAAGGAAAGCCCAATTTATTGTCAAGAGAGACAAGAAAATTTCACAATATCCATGGAAATATATGACCTAGATTTCCTTCTGTGTTGGGTAATGCACTCTAATAGCAGAACTGCATTTTCTTATTACCTAGCTCCTGGTAATAAGCTGAGTGACAGACATGAGCATAGGGAAAATAATTGCTGTTCGTTTCTCTTGGGCTGAACTGCAGATCCCAGAAACTTGGTTGAGTACCCCGTAGGACACCACCTCATATGAGCTTTTGTGTTTTGCAGAATGTATATAAAGACGAGTACAACAGCTTCTTCAAGGGCATTGGGTGGATCCCTATTGGCTCCTTGGAGGTTGAGAAGGCCAAGAAAGCAGGAGAGGCACTGAACGAGAGGAAGTACCGCCAGCACCCGGACACCATCAAGTTCACAAGTGTGCCTGACTCCATGGCCATGGTTTTGGCCCAGCAGAACACAAAGCAGCTGAGTGATGTAAGTGTTTCCCTTCAAAAGGTCTAGACCGTGAATGGCCCTGTGACCACGCCACTCCACCGTCCTCCATGTGTGTCCAGAGGGTTGAGAGACAGATTTTACTTCTGAAACAACTTTGAACTTGAACGCGGAAAACAGGTGGACAAAAGGACATTGTTCCAGATTTGCTATGTTTTCTAAACATAAAAGGTCAGCCCTATTCATAAGCAAAGTCTGCACACTGTAGACGTGGACTGACAGGTTTGCTGTCCTCATCTTCGACTTGGTCTGAACTGCAAATCTCCTTTCTGCTCTGAGTTGCAGTGGTTCTACCTAGACACAGAGGAACCACATCATGTCCTAATCCCCTTGTATAGGAGCTCGTTGCTCTGAGACGTGCTGCTCAATACTACCTCGAGGGAGGAGATAAGCAATTTTTTGTAATCATCCTGGGTCTCATTTCTCAATTCAAGGTCCTTTCCTTTCGGTCAGAGGCTAATTACAATGCTCAGTGCCTCACATTACTTAGTAATTTACAAGTTTTGTTAAAATGACTCCATCAGAGAAAAGAAAAGAAGTAAAGATTTTGTTTATTTATCCTCCCTCATATTTTAGAAATTGGGGAGCACTTCACTTGCCTTGGACCCGAGGATTATCTGTGGGTTTTATTTCTCAGGGTAATCTCTGCCCTTGCATTATTGCAGTTGCTTAAGAATTTGTCCTATTTTAGTGGTCATAAATGCCAGGGATTCTTTTGACTTTCTTTGTTTGGAGGAAAGTTCTCATTGTGCTCAGTTAGCTAGGAAAACAGTGCTCACTGTGTTGAGTTTTCTCCATCCCAATAAATGCCATCAACAAACACATACGAAATCAGAAACTTAGAGGTCACCTTTAACACACCCCTTGTCTCCCCACACCCTGCCCCCAACCAGCATCTCTGCTAAGTCAGTCACAGTCAACCCACTGGAGTCTTGGAATTTGAACTGTCCCCAGCCCTAGTTTTAGCTTCCTTGTCTCTCATGTGGATGACTGCGATGACTTGTGGACCTCCTGCCTAGGGTCTCAAACAAATCAAATCCCATCCTGGTGTATGTAAACCCTTTGGGACTTCTCACTGAACTTAAAATTCAGAGTCATTAACTTGGATGAAGAGGCCTCCACTCCATGGCCTGCTCCCCCAGCTATCTAATCCATTTTTCTCGGGGTGTCAGGTTGTTCTGCACTCCTTGAATGGGGCAAGGCCATTTCCAGCTTTGGGACCCTGAAGGCTGTTCTGCCTAGAACTCTCCCCTTTGTCCAGGTTTGAACACACACACTACCTCTGCCTTCATGACTGTCCAGGTTTCTCTGCTGTGGTTTTTCAATAACAACACCTCAGGTTTTTTCCTATAGATTATGTCTGCTCTTCTATTAGACTGTAAGCTCTAAGAGGACAGTTCTGCCTTTTTAGCCTTAAAACCCAAGATCTACTACTCTGCTTGGTGGAATGAGGACATAAATATGCTTATCAGAGCCTCCTGCCTGTTGTGTGAACACATGTCTTGTGCGTGGGAAAACAGCAACTATAGCCTTCCCTTTTAGAGACATGGGTCCTAATGCTGCTCACATCCTGTCAGCCCTTGACATTTGCATTCTTCTTTCTTTCTTTGCAGCTGAAGTACAAGGTGGAGGGAGAGAAACTGAAGCATAAGTACACGATGGACCCTGAATTGCCTCAGTTTATTCAAGCCAAGGTCAATGCTATCAACATGAGTGACGTGAGTATTTGACCTGGTGTCAGTCTAATATTGCTTCCACCAGGGTCCCTTTCCCAGTGCTGAGTAAGTCCTGTGCTGAGTAGGTCAAAGGGAAAAAACTAAGTTGAGACCCCTTGAATCCCCAATCCTTAAGCAACAGGAGACTGAAAGCCACGGTAAAATTTTGCTAATGGTTTCCTTCAAACCATGGGCTGTGACTCATTAGAAGATGGTAAAATCAGCTTAGAGAATGGTGTCCCTCTTGACATAACAAATAAAACACAATGTACAAGACTGGAAAGTGCAAGTGTGTTAGTCTGCTGCAGCAGGAAGCTCTGCTAGACATAATTTTGGTTCAGTTGTTTAAGACTTCCAAAAGAGTTCACCTTCCTTCTATAATTCTGTTTTTTTAAACTCAGCTAGCTCTTGGGTAGTCTAGGCAAATAATCGATAACTGTGTTTGGATCCAAACAAAGAAGCAAACAGTGCATGCCTGTAATACCAGGAGCTGGAGACATTGGACACAGACTGAAGGATCAAGAGTCTGAGCCCCCCAACCAAGCAGCATAGTGGGACCCCCATCACAAAAATAAAGTTAAATAAATAAATAACTAAATCCATGATATGCATTTTATCTCCTTTAAAAAAAGGTTGTTGTATTCCGATTTAAATATATAATTAAACTTGAAAAAAATATTCATTTCCTAGAGATAGCTTAATTAAAAAAAAAAGTTTATTCATTCTTCCTAACATTTTAGGTACTTTTTTTGTCTTTAAAAGTGAATTTTTTGGTAATTATTTCTATACTCTTGATTCATTTAAAAAATTTCCCTAATTTTTACTTTTTAAAATATTTTATTTATTATTTTTATTTCATGTGTAAATGACCACATTGTCTGCCTGTATGTAAGTACACCTGTGTCATGCACTGCCCTGAGAGGTCAGAAGAGAGTATCAGATTCCCCAGAACTGGAGTTACAAATGGTTGTTAGCTGCCATGTGGGTGCTGGGAACCAAACCCAAGTCCTTTGCAAGAGCAACCAGTGCTCTTAAACACTGAGCCATTTCTCCAGCCCCTCATTCACTTTTTAGTACTGAAGCATTAAAACACTTAGAGCTATGTGAGTGACACTGAATCTGAATTTTTAAATCTTGATATTAATAAATTTCTATAACTGAAATGCTTAATTATGAAATAAAACATAAGTATTGCACTCTTATTAGAAAAAAGTTTGAAAACACAGAAATTTATGAACATATTTTGTTTTACTACATTCCAAACTTATTACCTTTCCATTGCTTTTTCACACAAAAATATACATCTTATTATTAGTTGGATTTATATTGTATATTGCTTACTGAGTTTTGGTTCAGTGTCTGTTTGTATGAGGTAGGATTGCTCTTTAGCCACGAAAGCCCTGGAACTTACTTTGTAAACCAGGCTGACTTCAGTCTTACAGAGATCTGCCTGTCTCTGCCTCCCAAGTGCTGGGATTAAAGGTGTATGCTACCACATCGGGCAGTTCAGTTTTTTTTGTTTTTTGAAACAGGGTCTCTCTGTGTAGTCCAGGCTGGACTTGAACTCATAATTATCCTGCTTTAGCCTCCCAAGTGCTAACCATGTGTCAGCAGCACCTGTTATAGTTTACTGACTTAAAAAAAAAAAAAGAACATGATAGACACATAAAAAATGAACTAATAGCTTAACTATGAACTCTCTTTATAGAAAGAGATGTGTTATGCCTTGTTTTATAAGAAATATCATGACATCCTGTTTCATTTTTTTCTTCTACTGATATCAAATAACAAAGCAATCCTTTCCTTTTCACAGTCTCATTACAAAGCAGACTGGAAGAAGACCCTTGCCAAGGGCTATGACTTGAGACCAGACGCCATTCCCATCGTTGCTGCAAAAAGTTCAAGGAATATTGCTAGTGACGTAAGCCTAATCTGAAAGCAATAAGCTCTATTCATGTTTTAGAATCTATATGTTGTATGTGATGAGACCGTGGGCTAAAGAAGAAAGCACATAAAAACACCACAATATAAAATGTTTCCTAACATACTAAGGACCAGTGATTTTTCTATTGCTTCACTGAAAATATTTTTTTAAAAATTCATTCCAAATCAAAAGTACAGAGAATTTTCCTTTTTAGTTGTAGAAAGTTTGGAACTCAGTGATTTTTAATGTGAACTTAAGAAAACTTTTGATTTGGATTTTGTCAAGAAAGAAAGCCTTGGCTCACTAAAATACCACTAAACAAGTCTTCAGCATTTTTAAAGAATGTGCTGTTTCAGTTTAACAATTTGTGTAAGAAAAAAAAAAATCTAGTGAAACAGAGAAACAGGGAAGGATTGTGGGTTAAATAACAGGAACTTAATTGCTTTTCTTACAAACTAAGATATATTTTCTTGGTGAACTGATATAACTATCTTCATAGAGTGAATTCATTTCAAGTTCAATACTTTAATTTGTAGTAAGGCTTTGCTGAAATTCAGTCATCATTACATAAATACTTTTTAAAACCTAAATAAAATTATTAATAGAAATAAAATAAAAATATACTCATGCTTAATAAACTTCTCAGGAATTTCTGAGTGTACTTAAAGAATTCACTTATGAAAGATTTAGATATAAACTACAAATTAGTATAATCATAATTCTCAGAACAAGTGTTATGATCATGTTAAAAAATTTTTTCTAGCTGTTTACTAAAAATACTAAAAAAAAAAAAAAGCTTCAAACTTTGGCTTTTGCTTAGACTGTTACATAAATTCAGTTTATCTCAGACTCCTACCTGTCAACCTGTCTGTCCTTCTCTTCCAAACAGTGCAAATATAAGGAGGCATATGAGAAAGCCAAAGGCAAGCAGATCGGCTTCCTCAGTCTTCAGGATGATCCCAAGTTGGTTCACTACATGAATGTGGCCAAAATACAGTCCGATCGTGAGTACAAGAAGGGCTACGAGGCCAGCAAGACCCACTACCATACACCCCTGGATATGTTCAGTGTGACTGCTGCAAAGAAGTCTCAGGAGGTGGCGACCAACACCAACTACAGACAGCCCTACCACAACTACACCCTCCTGCCAGACGCCTTGAACGTGGAGCACTCCAAGAACGCCATGCAGATCCAGAGCGATGTAGGTGCCAGTCAGCCCCCAGCACAGTTAGTTTTCCATTCCACAGGTGGGAAGGAAGCAGAGCCACTTATCCACCTTCCACCTGTCTCTCAACTCACTGCTCTCTTCAGGAATCCTGCAGAGTGAGAGGATTTCATTCATTCACTTAAATTACATGTGGCCTTGTTGACACAAACACATATACTCTGTGGGGGAGGGGCAAATAGGATATATTTTGTGAAAAAATTATGAGGCTCAAATGGGTGACATATAATATTCTTCCCAGTGCAAAATTTTGTTAGCAAATTTATTTCTTCAAGAAAGTTTCAGTGCTTTTGTTTTCAATTTAGGCTCACCGGAAACTCAGGGCATATTCCATGCTGTCCTAGAACCTACAAGCTTTCTTCTTTAGCTTCCTGAGGGCTGGGAGTATAGGCATGTACCAGCATGCCTGGCCAAGAAAGCTAAATTTTCAAAGGAGTTGTTACTTTAGGATTTCCTGATCAAATCATTATGAACACAATCACATTTATAATTCATTTTTTCTAAAAGATGGTAGTGAGCAAAAATTGGGCATTGTCTTTCCTCTGTAGTTTTTTTTTTGGATAATAAGTCCTGTGACCAAAGAAATCCAGAATCTGATTCTTTCTGAAATGGAGTTTTCTGTTTCCATGATAAAGAATCTGTACAAATCTGACTTCACCAACTGGATGAAAGGCATCGGCTGGGTCCCCATAGAGTCTCTGGAGGTGGAGAAGGCAAAGAAAGCTGGAGAGATTCTGAGCGAAAGGAAGTACCGCCAGCACCCCGAGAAGCTGAAGTTCACCTACGCCATGGACACAATGGAGCAAGCACTTAACAAAAGCAACAAGCTGACCATGGATAAGGTGAGAGTCCATGGGCTAACCTCAGTCCCAGGAGCCTCATGGTACTCGCTCCAGGGTGTCGGAAGCACCCTATGCAATTCTTCAGCATTTTAATCTCATGGCCAGGACTTCGCAGTTTTCAGTTTCTAGACAGCTCTTCTGTACTGACTGTCAGGCCATGTTAAGGATGCAACAGAACTACGAAAGCTCCACATGCTTTTGATGGCGGAGTAGGGTGGTACTTGTTGACTCAGGAAGAGATCCCCTTGCTTGATGATTTTCTCATTGTGAATCCAGTTTCCTCACCCATCTTATTTCTCCCACTTTCCGATGTGAGACTTAGCCTCCTCCACCGTGGAGGTGTGGCGCTCCCTCTCTTACTGTCACTATTACAACCTGTCCTGCAGTGGTCATGTGCCTGATCTTGTTGCAGAGGCTGTACACTGAGAAGTGGAACAAAGACAAGTCTACCATTCACGTCATGCCTGATACTCCAGACATTTTGCTCTCCAAAGTAAACCAGATCACCATGAGTGATGTAAGTAGATCAGTAGCAAAGAATCGGGGGAGGGCTGGCTAGAGAGAGAGCACTGGCTGCTCTTGCAGAGGATCCGAGTTCAGTTCCTCGCACCCACATGATGACTTACAATGGTTTATCTCTCTAGTTCCAGGGGATCCAACACCCTCTCCTGACCTGCATGGACACTTCATGCATGTGGTACATACACATACATACATGCAGGAAAAACACTCATACACATAAAATAAAATCTTTTTAAAAAGCAAAAGAAGACTGAAGGAGGTACTTAGGGGATGTTTGTCTTGTACACGCCAGCCATGCTGGAATCCCATTCTAACTCAAGTAACATGCTGCTGTTGTTTTCTGTTTCCTGGTTTAGAAACTGTATAAAGCTGGCTGGGAAGAGGAAAAGAAGAAAGGCTATGACCTGAGACCTGATGCCATCTCAATAAAGGCCGCAAAGGCCTCCAGAGACATCGCCAGTGATGTGAGTGCTTCCATGGGGCCGCCTTCAGGATGAGTGAGGATGCCGATGAGCCAAGCTTGCCCTGCTCGGGGCCAGCTCATCAGCTAGAAACACTATCCCAAGACATTTCCCTCCACCAGGACAACTACCCCCTAGTCATTTGCTCTTATTTAGTGTAAAATGACAAGGTCTTATTAAAATAAATTACTTTTAGTGTATTTGAGTCATTATGGACAATTATAAGCCAAACCAGTCTATATATTTTATCTATGAGACTTGTGGCCGGGCTCTCTACCTTAAGGACACACTAAGGAATCACACTTGCAGCCTTTTTTGTGTTTACACAGTGTGGAGGTGGAGAGGAAGGATGCTGCTTCTGAGATTACTTTCCTTGAAACAAGTGTGAAGCAACATCTGAATACCAAAGCTTTGCTTCCTGGCTCTGGAGCCCTTTCTCTGCCTGATTTTAAAGGAGCTCTAAAGTCCTTCAGTTACACCTGTGCTAACGGCACCCTGTGAAGTGAGTGATACTTTGCTCTCTTGCCTGCGTCATTTCAACACTGTGCTTTCTCTTCTGTCTACAGTACAAATACAAGCAAGCCTATGAGCAAGCCAAAGGGAAGCACATCGGCTTCCGCAGCCTGGAAGACGACCCCAAGTTGGTGCACTTCATGCAGGTGGCCAAGATGCAGTCAGACAGAGAATACAAGAAGGGCTATGAGAAGTCCAAGACGTCCTTCCACACCCCGGTGGACATGTTCAGTGTGGTAGCTGCCAAGAAGTCCCAGGAGGTGGCCACTAATGCCAACTACAGGAACATAATCCACACCTACAACATGCTTCCTGATGCCATGAGCTTTGAGTTGGCCAAGAACATGATGCAGATTCAAAGTGATGTACGTAAAAGCAGCACATCTGTAGAGCACATCTGTAAAGCCTTCATCCAGAATTAAGCAGCTCATGAGTCACCATGAGTAATGACATTTCAAAAATCATAGTTTCAGGAGGAGGTGTTTTACTTGTTTTCTTGGGTTGAATTTTTTTTTTTAACCTAAAGGAGGTCTGCTCTAGAAACTCAAGTCTAACTCTTCATTCTTGTTACTGTAATCATTTTGGATGATGAATTCAGCAACAATTAATTGATTTGGTTTTAGAAAGAATGTATTAAAGGAAATAAGTCTAGCAAGGAGGCTCAAGTGCGTTTTAAAGGCACTTTTTAGGAGCATAAAAGAGAAAAGCCAGTATAGTGTAATCTTATCGCTTGAGAGACTGAGGGAGAGCTAAAGGCCAGGCTGGACTGTTTGAGGGAGAAAAACCCCATCTCAAAAAAACAGGAATGCAGGAAATCAGAGAAGTTGATCACCCAACACCCACTCCCAACCAGCCTTCCTCTCATGACTTCTGTCTTTGCACTTACTTATCCTCCCAATGGACTATTGAGGAATTTATGATTGAGACAGCTTTTAGAATGAATGTAGAAAAAACACAAGGCAGAAGGTTCAGGTTCTGAACAAGAATGAGCTGAAGAGGCCATTTAGTGGTTGGAGGAAGTAAATTTAGATTATAAACCAAAAGCAGACCATACCAAGCCAGGCCTAGATTTCTCTTTGGAACATGAACCTGAGCAGGAGGTACATCAGAGTCTAAACAACAGCATTATACACAGTTACAGGAGGAAATGTCTTTGCTGAAGCGGGGAAACTCAGAAAATTCACACCAAATGCTAGTCAGGATTCTGGTGTGTGTGAAGGAATTGTGTCTATGACAGATAGCCAGAGACTCAGTGCTGGGGAGAAGGAAGATTTCCAGAAGTTACCTACTAATGAAGGGAACTTGGTTAACAATATATAGCTGGTCAAGAGATGATAATCACATGGTAAATTAATCTATTTTGTATTTTGTAACACATTTTCTTTATGAAGACATCAAAGAAAGTTCAGTTTCTCACATGAAGAAATATATATATCAAGAAAAGGTTGTGGGGGAATGGTTGAAATTCAATATATTGCAAGTTAAAAACAAGTGGAAATTATTGCATGCTAAACACATGTTCATGATTATTGGGAAATTCAATTGCTTCTTATCACGATTTGTTTTTTTCTCTTTGGTAGAATCAGTACAAGGCGGATTATGCTGACTTCATGAAGGGTATTGGGTGGCTCCCCCTGGGCTCCCTGGAAGCTGAGAAAAACAAGAGAGCCATGGAGATTATTAGTGAGAAGAAGTACCGCCAGCACCCAGACACCCTGAAGTACTCCACGTTGATGGACTCAATGAACATGGTTTTGGCTCAGAATAATGCAAAAATTATGAATGAAGTAAGTCTTCAGTAGTGTGATGTTATACATACATCCAAGTGATTCTATTACATTTAATCTATGGATTCTACTAACATGGCTAGAAGATCATCCTTGGGGTTTGCTTTACATAGAAAAGGGGTCCTGTAGTTTATGGAAGGATAGTAATTATTCCTAAGAAGTAGTTCCCAAGTGCTTAATCAGCCATCTGTCTCACTGACATAACGAAGTAGACCACAACCTTTCTTTTTTGTTTGTTTGTTTGTTAACTTTTGAGACAGAGTCTCATGTAGCCAAGACTGGCTCCAGATTTGCTGTATAACCCAGGATGGCTTTGAATTTCTGACCTTCCTGCTTCCACCTCCCAAACGCTGAGATTACAGGTCTGTGCCAGCACACCTGGTTTATGCAGTGTGGGAGACGGAGCCCATGGATTCATGACTGCTAGGCAAACACTCTGCCAACTGAGCTACGTTCCCAGCCTGGGGCCTTCTCTTTGAATGCACGTTTTGAGAATGAATCTTGCCTGGCTAAGGTGCTGCTGAGCCATGGGTACCTGCCAAGAGTCAGTGTGCCCATGATTAATTGAAAAATAAAAAATCATTTGGACTTTAACCTTAAACAGTAGTAGAGAATGATAGTTCTAATCGAGCTAAAACATAGAGCTGAACTCTGTTGAGCCTTGGAAGCCGTCCTAAAGACTGATTTGCCCAGCACACTCACCCCTTTTAAAGGGACATGTCTAAAAGACAAGACACACATCTCAGTGCCCTTTCTAACATTCAGAATCTACACTGTCATGGAAATGAATTTATTTTCAAAAATATTTAATGTAATACATTCAGATTGGTATGATGGCACATGTCTATAATCATGCACTCAGGAGTTTGAAACAGGAAGATCTCGGGTTGAAGCCAGCCTGGGGTTCCTAGTGGGATCCTGTTTCAAAAACAAAAATCAACGAAATAAACAAGAATGAGATATTTGTTTTTCTTTCAGTGTTATTGATGAAAATTTCAGCATAACATTGTCAAGATGAGAATCACAGAACGGTGACTGCTGACGTTGACAGAACTTGTCAGTTACCAAGTTCAACCATTCTGTTAAAGAGTTGAGGAACTTGGGCCCTGAGAGGAAGGCACCTCCAGCACTCTGTGTTAGTGACTGACTTCGTAGAAAAGGAATTCTCATGTCTAGCCTCTGCCTTTCCACTAGAATTACATAGCCATTAGCCATATGTAGTGATTTATATTAAATTAACAATGCATAATCCAGTCCTCCTGTCATGTATTCAAGTATTCAGTGGCTCAGCTTGGCTTGGGGCTACCATATTGTATTGAAATATATTTCAAATGTATTAAAAATGGAAAACATTTTCATCATTGCAGAACATTCTTCTGCATAACACTAGGCCCAAAGATAGCCATAGACAGTATGCCACAGCAGGAAATTCACAGAATCTACAGAGGAGTTTATATTCACATAATGTTTTAGTATTTGTGAAAATGAGAACTTTCTGTTGTTCGTTATCCTATAGAAATCTTTGTGTATGTGCAAAGAGATATCTGTTTCTTCCAGATTAGAGTTTCTGGAAAGAGATGCTGAGATGGGATTTGGGACTTGCAGGGATGTTTTTACTGACAGCACATGTAGAATGGAGGACTGGCCAGAGGGGGAACTGAACTGTGATGCACGCCTAACAGAGATTCATGAGAGCCTCTCAGTGACACCTGTTGGAAGTGTACAACACTGGGCTGAAATGGATAGGCTTTTGTTCCCATTCTGGTGAGCGGTTGGCTTTGGCTGCCTGGGAAGGAATGTGAGGCAGAAAATCCGAAGCAGCTGACCAAAAGAAGCTGCCTGCCAGAAGCTGGGCAGCAGCCTTTCCTTGACTGGGTGTGCCCCAGTGCATTTTGAAACCTACCACGGAGGGCCTGGCATTGCTACTTGTAGCAGAAAAAGATTGGAAACCACAAATTAATGTCTGTTAATGGAGAGCTGGTTCAATTAATTGGGTCACGCCTCCTAACAAGAGACCATAGTTTCCTAAATGAAGTAAATCATCAGAAGGTTCTGAGGTATCTAACCTCTAGTTTAAAGTAAAAAAAAAGGCAAGCTGTTGAGCATTATGTGTTCTATGACTTCTCTTACATTTTAAAGGGATTGGGCATAGCAGTAGGAATTGAAAATTCCAAGAGGGAGATTCCATCTCCAGGTTTAAGACTTTCTGTCTCACACCTTCCCCATTCGGTTCTTTCAGTGAGCATCTTTGTCTTTTAAAGAGATACATAGAATATCGGTGTATATGTTTAATGATGTTCATGTGTGAAATGAACTCTTCGTAAGAATTTAAACACTGCCTTGCACTTTTCTTCAGCACCTCTATAAACAAGCGTGGGAAGCTGATAAGACCAAAGTCCACATCATGCCTGATATCCCCCAGATTGTTTTGGCGAAAGCAAATGCAATTAATATGAGTGATGTAAGTATGATCTACCTCTTCTTATCTTTCGTTCCAGCCTGTTTCAACCAGTAATAGCAACTTAACTCACCAAAGTCTCACTGTTATGAGCAGGAATATATTAAAAATAATATGCCATAGAAGATCAATGAGCATCTTTCCCCTCTAATCAAACTCTGCTAAAACTTGGAGTAGGCCTTCCAGTTGAGACAGCAGTTAGATTTGAAGGGAGCCTGGGTTTCGTTTGGGGACAGGCCCTCATTGAGCTAAGACACTTGGCAGGAAGAGAAGGGGCTGGGACTAGAAGAGGACCTTACTCTTAGGGAACCCTCCACCAGACTATTGAGATAGTCTTAAAAATAAAATTGAAATAATAGAAAGGAAAGTCGAGCATCTTGAACAAATTAAAGCAAGTGCTACAATCAGGAATGTGAAACGTTTGTTAGGAATTTCATGTGTGCTTATTTCACTTCCTTCTCAGCCTGGCCATGGTCGCCAGGAAATCCTCTGATCTGACCAGTTCTTTCCTTTCTTTGTATGAATTCCACAGGGATCCGGAATTGCTGACCTTTTTTTTTGTTATTGTAGAATTCACATAATTATACATAAGTAAGAGAATCCATTGTAAAACTGTTGGATATTTTTTTGGTTTGTGAGGATGGTTGTTTTGCAGTCTTCCTTTAACTCTTATTTGATTAAAAAAATAAATCAGTAAGAATCAACTGGACTTTCATGTCTCCGTAGTATATTTACAATCTCATAGAAACCAGTACCTTTCACTTTCCAGATGATAATGCTAAAAATACATTCAAGTTTAAATAGCTGGGATTTTTCTCTCAAATGTAATAATGTCGCTTAGAACATCCCATCACTGAGATACCAGTGAAGTGGATGCCCAGCATAAAAGGAATGTGGGAAGATGAGTTTACTCTTCTAGAACAAACCGGGCCTTTTCCATTGCTTTTATCTCTCTTTACAGAAACTCTACAAACTGTCTTTGGAAGAGTCTAAAAAGAAAGGCTACGATCTCCGAACAGATGCAATTCCTATCAAGGCTGCTAAGGCATCTCGAGATATTGCAAGTGATGTAAGTGAGAAGCCTAGCCCACAACCAAGCTGAATGAGGGCAGAGATCTGAAATCACCAAAGTATATGAAATGTGAAAGGAAAAAACTCAAAAACCTGTGTCTGTGAATGGCCATGTCTGTGCATTTTCTCTGGCATTTCTGGGGAAAGAAACAAACAAACAAGAATGCCAACTGAGTTAGGCCCTCCCAGATCTCTGCTTGTGGCCTCAGGAGGTTTAACTGGAGCGCTGATCACTGGGGCTGATGATGATTGGTTTTGAAGTAATCAGAAAAATTGCAAACTAGCTGTTCAACCATTAGTTGCTTGACATGGGCTGTAGTGGGAGAATTCTGTATACAGGTACTATTTTTATGAGATACAGAATACTGATGTTTTTCTAGTTAAGAGAATTGTTCTTCATATCGCTTCCTATTTTCTTCACAGTATAAATACAAATATAATTATGAAAAGGAGAAAGGAAAAATGGTTGGTTTTCGTAGTCTTGAGGATGATCCCAAATTAGTCCATTCCATGCAAGTGGCGAAGATGCAGTCTGATCGCGAATACAAGAAAAACTACGAGAATACAAAGACCAGCTACCACACCCCTGCTGACATGCTCAGTGTAACAGCTGCCAAGGACGCACAAGCCAACATCACCAACACTAATTACAAACACCTGATTCACAAGTACATCCTCCTCCCTGACGCCATGAGCATTGAGCTGAGCAGGAATATGAATCACATCCAGAGTGATGTAAGACTGTCTTCTAGCAGCTGTCGGGGCCTGGGGGGTGATGGCTGAATCTCCTGCAAAGGCAAAGAGATCACATCACAATTGTATATGGCACAGTTTTGTGTCTATGTTGTTGAGGTAGGGTTTATCTATTCTCTTTATAGAATGAATATAAGCAAGACTACAATGAATGGTACAAAGGACTTGGCTGGAGCCCAGCTGGTTCACTAGAAGTAGAGAAGGCCAAGAAAGCAACTGAATATGCCAGTGATCAAAAGTACCGCCAGCACCCAAGCAACTTCCAGTTTAAGAAGCTCAATGACTCCATGGATATGGTGCTTGCCAAGCAGAACGCTCATACCATGAATAAGGTAGTGAAAGCAATGCCCTTCTGCGTCACTCCCAAGTGAGGAGAAGGGAACAGGCTCTGGGCCTGGTTTAGGAAGCTGACCTCCCTACCACATGTAGGCAGTGACGGGTAGTTCTAGAACATTGCCTTGTACTGCATTCAGTGTCCATCTCTTGCATTGTCTCCTTTTCTCTTTCTAATTGGGTTAGAAAATTGTTTCTGTTTTTAATTACCCTATCTTAAGTAGTTTCAGTCCATTGTAGATGATGGAAAATACACAAAATTATTTTTTAAATCTGAGCTCAAAGTCTTGGGTGGCAGCACACACTTGTAATCCCAGGTCTTGGAAGGTCAAGGCAGGATGAGTGGAAGCTCAAGGCCTGTTCTATTCTGTGTAAATAGCAAGTCTTTAAAATAAAAGAGCTTGAGTTTGTTTTTAATGTCTCTTTTAAGCTGTGTCTTATGTTAGTATTTTCTGGTTCAGACTGTATATACTTAAATATTCTGTTTATTTTCTTTCCTGTTTATCCTTAACAATTACTCAGATTTCAAATATCTTTTCTCTCACTCCCAGTATTTGTACACTGTTGACTGGAATAAAGATAAAACCAAGATTCATGTGATGCCCGATACACCGGATATTTTACAAGCCAAGCAGAATCAAACATTATACAGTCAGGTAAAGAAAGCACAAATATTGATGATATGTTTTGTCTCAAAACTTGCTAATTTGTAAACTGACGTAATAGAAAACAACTGAGACGTGCTGAAGCAATAGAACTGAGTCGAACTCTTCAGCTTAGAGAGATGGCAGGTAAGGAAGGACTTGCTTTTGCTGTGTGCTCTGAAGGCAGAAGCTGTGTTTGTTTTGTTTAGCTCTGTGTTCACTGTGCTTGGTGCAGAGGATCCATAAATAACAGCCGAAACAAAATTGCTTTGGACAAAACTGGTACGAGCTTTGGCTTTGGGACTTATGAGTTGTTTGATATTGGAAAAACCACCTATTCTAAACTTCAGTTCCCTCATTCCTAAAATCGAGATCATAAAAGTGCCTGTGACGTTGGATTGCTCTAAGGAACAGATGAGAAACTCCACAAGGCACTCAGTACAGTTCCTGGCACATAGAAGCTACTAGGTGGCTATTTGCTATTTTTGTTCCTACCCTGATTTTAATAGACATACCTCTAACAAATTTGACTAGAAATGCGAACACATCTCTTGTAATATAGAAAAGGCATTTTAGCTATTACTTTTATCACTTGGCTAGTTAAAATTTTATGACCTTGTTTTTTATTAATTATCTTAATGTTAGTGTTTAAAACAGTGAGCCCAGATGACAGTTAACAGCAAGAAGAAAGGTACCGTGTAAACCTGATAGGACCAGGTTGGCTAACTGTGTTCAAATATACAACCACATCAAAATGGAAAGAAAAACAAAGCCAGATTACATGACAGTCAGCAATCAGTCTCCACAATCAAACGGCCTGTTTACAGTCAGGGTGGATGATTTTAGGGACTTAGGTTCTCTCTATATATAAACTTCTGATTAATTACCTGGGATTTTAATATAGAAAGAATAGTGTTAATGTTTCTTTGATTTTTCAGAAACTCTATAAACTTGGATGGGAAGAAGCTTTGAAGAAAGGCTATGATCTCCCTGTTGATGCCTTATCTGTACAGCTGGCCAAGACCTCAAGGGACATTGTTAGCGATGTAAGTGCTAGTTTGGGCATAAGGATGTATTTTTATCTGGGTTGAGGGACTTAATGCTGGTAACTTTTGAAATGTAATGCTATTATCTTCACCATCTCCTGCCCTCTTTGTTGACCCAGAATTGTTTCTTTCTCTCTTTCCCCTGTCCTCTCAAACATTAAAATGGGCTTTCCTAATTACCTATTGGGACAGAGTCCCTCTAAGACTCATTACACTGAGATGCTGTGTTTCCAGATATTATAAAAAAAATAGACATTGCAGGTTTCACTCTTTGCCTAAAATTAATATTTCTATTTACTATTGGTCTATTTTAGACAAATTCAAAGGGCCATATAATAAATAATAAAAAATAATAAATCAGCCTTAGCAATCCGACATTGATAGTTTCTACCTGCATGTATCTAAAAATTAACATCAATTGATTTAATTTAACCCTCCTTGCACTTACATAAGTTTAATAAAATAGTTTGAGCCTTGAAAATCCAGAAAGGTTCAGGAATTTGGGGTTAAAATACAGAGAACTTTGTTTGATGTTCTGTTAGATATGTGGATATCTGGTTCAAAGACAAAAGACACTTGTTCCAAAATGTAGCTTCTAGTTATGATTGGTGCAGATAGAACATTTGGTAAACAAACTATATATGATCCCTATTGAATCATTAAATTTTTATATATCATATTTCATATGCAAATAGACAAACATTTCATTTTGTTAATCTCAAAAATTAACTAGAAGAAATTAAAGGATCTTGGACCAGCGAGATGCCTCTATAGGTAAAGGAGCTTGCCACCAAGCCTAAGTGACCTGAGTTCAGTCCCTGGAACTCACATGATGAAAGGAGAGAACTAACTCCCACAAGTTGTCTTCTGCCCCTCACATATACATTGTGGTATGCATGCACCACAACACCTACACACAGTAAACAAATAAATGTTATAAAATGAATTTATGGGGACCAGCAGGACTCAGCAGGTAATGGCACTTGCCACCAAAACCTGAGATTTATCCCAGAGATCCATGTGATGGAAGGAGAGAACTGACTCCAGCAAGTTATCCTTCCACATGGACACTGTGGATAAGTACCCCACCCCGTTAAATAAATAAGAGGCAATTTAGATTTTTTTTCAAATTAAGAAAATACTATCAATGTCTTTTATTTCTTCTTGTATATTAAGCCTTGAACTCATAAGGATGGGCTCCCGCAGCTCAGGCTTCTTTCCATTAGTCCCCACAATGTGCTTCTCTGGGTGGAGTAGGCTAGAGCCTCAACTGAACCTAGGTTCCTTTCTCTTTAGCTCCTTTTTCTTCTGGTTGTTTTCCTTCTCGAATTTCAGGAAGCCGTCTCTGCTCTTAGAATGCTTAATATGCTCAATACACACATTAATTCTCTTGGCAAGAATCTTGCCCTTAACTTTCTTGTTTACAACAGTGCCAACAACAGCATGCTGCGTGATGTATATGCGCCCAGTTTTGCCATGGTAACATTTATGGGGCATTCCTTCTTGAACAGTACCCATTCCTTTAATGTCTTAATGTCACCCTTCCTGTAGATTCACATATGTGTGGTCAAAGGAATAACGCGTGTTTTCTAAAAGACCTACAGAGCATGTAGTGGGTGCCTTTCCTCTTTCCCTGAGTTTGTCATTTTGGCGAATCACTAGAAGATGGCTACTCTGGCTGACAGTACAATTTAGATTTTTTTAAAAAATTACTTAAGAAAAAAAATTCAAGGAATCCTGTTACAGAACAGTTAAAGAATCAGTTACCAAAATTTCATAAAGAAATATAACCTCCTAACCAAAATCTTTAAAACAAAGGATGATTTGGTTCCATATATATAGGGTGAATGAGAATAGAGAACACCTAAAAGCAGAATCTGACAAGAAATTCAAAGAATAGGGGGCTGGGGAGAGGGCTCAGTGGTTAAGAGAATTGACTGCTCTTGCAGAGGACTCTGGTTTGTTTCCCAGCACCCCGTGGTGTTGGGCATAATGCAGGGTGGGCCTAGCTAGGCCACCTGCCAGGAGGAATGAAGGAATGGCTCTCGTGGGTGTGGTGTTCCACACCAGTTGGTTGTGAAGCCAGTTTCTGCCCAGCACCTGGAGAGGACCTAATCCAACCAATACAAACTGCAATTGGTTGTAGTCAGGACCCCACCCCATAAGGCTATTGGCTAACAAGACCTACAAGACACTCTGCTCCTTCTTGAATAAATGAGTTTGCAGCAGACCACCACTGCTGGCTTTCCATTCAACTCCCGGAGTCTGTTTGTTGACTCTGCGCCTACTCACCCCCTCCCCCACGGCAGAGATCCTTCGGTCCTCCGGCTGGTCCTGAGTGTTGGGACTTCTAACACCATGGCAGCTAACAACCATCTATAACTCCAGTTCTAGGGAATTCAACACCCTCCTCTGGCCTCTGCCAGCTTTGTACAACATGGGTACACTTACATTTATGCTAGCAATATACTTGTACACATAAAATAAAAATAAGTATTTTAAAAAATAAATTCAAAAATTATAAGGGGAGATTCTATCTAATTAATTGTGGTGCACTTGAAATACTAGGAGATTATTTAGATGATGTGTCTCTAACTTTCAGGTCAAAACCTCATTAAATTTAAACAAAAGGATGATTAACCTAAAGAAATAATGATGTTGAGTGCTTCATGGAAAGAAAACTTATTTTCATTGAATGTTATGTGGTAAAGACAGTTTTAGCAATTGAAGGAATAACATCAACAATTTCCAAACAACCTGATGTCCAACAGTTCCTGTTCCTTTTCTTGTGAACCCATTTAAAACTTTTGCGGTCTTACCCTGAAGTTAAATGAGCTGTAAATAGCTCATTTAAATGACAACAACTGTGCTAATGAGCACAAGGACATTTACTTAATGTTAGATGCTGAACACAGAACTCACAGAAGGAGCCCTCCTCCCTCAGATTCTATGTCTGTAAACCATTCTGCACTTGAAGTTGACTATACCCTTGTGATGGTTAATTTGCGCTGTCAACTCAACCGGATATAGAATCTCCTACAAGATTGAGGTACGCCTCTGCATGAATCTGTAAAGGGCATTTCCAGAAGGGGAAAGACACACTGTGCACATGAACTGCACCATTTCATGAATTAGGGGCCTGGGCTGAGTGGAAGAGAAAAGGAGAGAGGCAGGTGCATGTAAATGAGCTGTCCCACCACTGATGGCTCTACATTTATCATAAGCAATTTTGTTAGGTTGTCTGCATTGAGGGTGTCTTAGTTAGTTTTTGTATCACTGTGACCAGAATACTTCACAGAGACAATGTAAGCAAGGAAAAATGTAGTGTTTTTTGATGCACAGTTTCAGAGAGTTTACCCATCATGGCAGAAGGCAGAGTTGAGGTGTTCAGTTCACATTGTGACAGGCCAGGAAGTGAGAGATGGGAATGCTCATGTGTACCTGCCTCTCTCCTTTTCCTCTTCCACTCAGCCCAGGCCCCTAATTCATGGAATGGTGCAGCTCATACGCACAGTGGGTCTTTCCCCTTCTGGAAATGCCCTTTACAGAGTCATGCAGAGGTATACCTCAGTCTTTTAGGAGATTCTATATCCGGTAGTGTTGACAGTGCAAATTAACCATCATAAGGGCATAGCTTCAAGTGCGGAATGGTTTACAGACATAGAATCTGAGGGAGCAGCGCTCCTTCTGTGAGTTCTGTGTTCAGCATCTAACATTAAGTAAATGCTGTCCTTTTGTTCAATAGCACCGTTGTTGTCATCAAGTGTTAATGTAGTTTTTCCCAACTAAATCTGAATTCTGAATTTAACTTTTGCTTTCTTAAGTTTATATAGTTTATTTTTATCCTCTTGACAAGATGTTGAGCTCTTGTGGAATTTTCTTTCTAATCTAAAATATCGAGATATTCTTAACTACCTGTGCTTATAAGACAGAGATTCCAAACAAAACAAAGCTATATGATATAACAATGTGATAAATCTCTAACTTAACCTACATTTTAGCTTGTTTACCAAGTCATGGATTGTCCTGAGTTTTCTGCCATTCAGCCCATATTTTTTTCCCATAAGGTCATTCTTGTAAGTATGCAGCAAGCACTTTGTAAATGTTATCCTAAAGTGAGCCACAAAGTGTCCAGAACGTTTCTGCCTTTGATTGAAGTTAATTTCTCATGATAACCTCCCTCTTTTTCTCCTTTTTTCCAATATGTATTTGTATTGAATTTTTGTGTATTTCATACAATGCATCTTAGTCTATTTAGACTGCTCCTCCCACAGCCCCCCACCACCAGATTTCATGCATTGTGTCATATATGTTAAGGCCTATCAAGTCAAGTGCGTATCCCTAGGTGTCTCTTGGTATGAGTCCATCCACTGGAGCTTATCTAACATCACTCCCATAAAGAAGACCAACTCTCCCTAAGACAGCAACAATCAGCTACCAATATTTCCTCAGCTAAGGTTGGAGTTTCTTGCCCATTTCCCCAGTTTTATGCTGGATATTTTTAGGTTTGAGTTTGCATGTGTCTTGTGTTTAATGTCACCATTGCTGCAAACTCATGTGAGCAAATTCCTAGAGGCCTAGAAAACTCTTCCCTTGTGGTCATCTACAACTCCTGGCTCTTACAATCTTTCCGCCCTCTCTTCTGCAATGGTCTCTGAGCCCTGGGTGGCTGAGATTTAATACAGGAGTCCTATGCAGGGACACACTCTGCAGTATTTTATTCTCTACATTTTGGCCAGTTGTGGCTTTCTGTGTTGATTACAATATATTGCGTGAGGAAGCTTTGCTGGTGACAGTTGAGAGATGCACTATCATTCTTTCTACCCCTGTTCCGCTCTGCTCTGTGAGCCTAGGTATAAAAGTCCCATTGTAGACTGTCACTTAGGACTGGGCATCTCACAGACACTTATTCTATGTGTTTGATCAGTTGTAGAACTCTTTAATAGTCTCCGTTACATATTTGCCCTTAATGTTCAACTACAATAGATTTCTTTGGATACTTCTACTTAAACAGGACTTACTTAAGGAAGAAAAGATTTCCTGTTAGGCTAGCACAGAAATCATTCTTTCACATCAGTTTTGAAAAATAAATATGACAACAAAGTAAGTTGAGTTAAACTTAGCTTTCACTTGTAGTAATAAAAAGACTGTGCTTCCTCTGATTTCAGTTTAAATATAAGCAAGGCTACCGGAAACAGCTTGGACACCATATTGGGTTCCAGAGCCTGCAAGATGACCCAAAGCTTGTGCTATCTATGAATGTGGCCAAAATGCAGAGTGAGAGAGAGTACAAGAAGGACTTTGAGAAGTGGAAGACCAAGTTCAGCAGCCCAGTGGACATGCTGGGGGTGGTGCTGGCCAAGAAGTGTCAGGCCTTGGTCAGTGACGTGGACTACAGGAACTATTTACATCAGTGGACATGCCTGCCTGATCAGAATGATGTCATCCAAGCCAAAAAAGTATATGGGCTACAAAGCGAGGTCAGTGTCTCTCAAAGTCAATAGCTGACAGATTAATTCACATATCATATTAGTCATTTAGATGTAGAAAAGGCAGAAATTAGAAAGAGGAACTGTCTTTGACAATCTAGAACATATCTGGTTTTAAAGCCTAGAATCTCTTATGTCATAGTCGAGGTGAGGATGGGATTTGATGACTTTCTTTGTCCTTTCATAGAATATGTATAAATCCGACCTCGAGTGGCTGAGAGGCATAGGATGGAGTCCCCTGGGCTCTTTGGAAGCAGAAAAGAACAAGCGGGCTTCAGAAATCATCAGTGAGAAGAAATACCGGCAGCCTCCAGACAGAAACAAGTTCACCAGCATTCCTGATGCCATGGACATAGTTCTGGCAAAGACAAATGCCAAAAACAGGAGTGATGTGAGTAGTTCTTTAGAAATTGACAAAATAAGTTATAGGTACTTAATTTCCTTAGTGAATGAGTAGAACAGCAAAATATCACCCGATTTAGCACATCAAAATGTGTGACATTGCTTTGGTCTATTTTAATTATCATCTACTCTACACTAAATAATATAAACCATTTATTTTCAGTCTTAGTTTGACCAGAATTTACTTATTTAGCCAGAACTTAATAATAAAATTATTGAAAGTGTGTTTTTTTTCCTTTGAAACCTAAATGCATTAACAACCTAGATATTTTTAGTAGGATGGAATGTAAGAAGGGGAGAGATTCTGAGAATCTTCTACAGTATAATTGTTATAAAGAAACAGGTTTCGGTTTTTTCAGGGCTGAGAATTGAACCCAAAGCCATGAACGTGGTAGACAAGCATTCTACTACAGAGCCCTGTCTCCTAGTATTTAAAAGATCTATTTTCTTAGAACACTTGCCTACTCTAGCACACAGGAGGTCCTAGGTTCAGTTACTTAATACTACAAAAAAGTGTATTTTCTGCTAAGTGATTATGATGCATTTAATCTAGCTGAATCAATATAAGCTAATAATACTATAATACAGTAAATAAATGCATGTTTCATCTTTAATATTCATTTCCAGCACTGACACCAAAACTTGGCATGTAATAGGCACTTAATTGTATTTATTGAATATTTAAATAAGTATTTCTTGATTAAAAAGTATTTATTGAATAAAATAACTGCAAGTAGCAATGTGGCATATTTTTATGCAGATGGAGAAGAACTATCACTACTCAACTAGAAAGCTTAACCCTTAACATTACAGGGAGCTGAATTAAATGCACTGGGGTTCTGAAACATCAACCAAGTTTAAATATATATATATATACCCATGTGAATCTTAGGAGGATCTAAATATACATACTATATTCAATATACTCTCTATTATACATGTTACATACTTTAGTTTTTATAGGAACTATGTGTTTTAAACCCATATTTTATAATTGATAAATTATAGCTCCTTTCTTCCTGACCAGTCCCTCATATATTTTTGCAGTTTTGTTTTCCAAAAGCTGTAGTAAACGCTGGCCTGCCAGTCTCCTTCTGACTCCCCGAGTGCCCATCTCTTCTCTTTTCATCTTTATGATAGCCATTTGAATCCAACAGTTTGATTGAGAAAGCACAGTTGTTGTTGTTGGTTTTTTTTTTCAGAATGTTGCCCCCTTCTTAGAATCTCAGTTTCCTTGAGAGAAAAACTCTGAACTAATAATATGAACCTGAGGGATGACCCCGATCACAAAGTTGATCATATATGCTCAGCAGCATGCAGGAGCAGTGCCGAAATACTAACCCTGTCAGGTCTGTGGTCACCAGGCAGGAGCCAAACCAGCTAGGATCCTTGAGCCCACCATCTCTTCTTTCGAATGGACTGATCCATCTCTCCCAATATAAATAGTGTCAGCATTCATTGTGCTCTGTAGGAGCAAGATGGAATGGGCTGTTAAAGAAACAGTCTAGTTTGCTGATTCTCAACAGGATGGTTTTGTTCCATAATAAAATTTCACAGTATCTAGAAACTTTTTTTTGTTGTTGAAATTGGAGGTGGCATGCTACTGGCCTCTAGTGGATAGGAATCAGAGATGCTTCTAAAACCCCACAATGTACAAGATAGTTCCCCTACAATTAAGAACCACCCAGAGCATGACACCAAGTTATGAGACCAAGAAACTCTTGTGATCTTATCAGAAAGACTGGCACATAATTGGGACAAACACATATTTAAAATGAATAAGCCTGGTTTTATTTTGATCCTGAAGGTCCTAGTCAGCTTCTCGGGGCCCTATGCATTATAGAAAGCATGCGAACAGAAGAAAGAAACACTTCCCACACTGTACATCTCAAAGGGATGTGACAAGTCCAATAATGAAGGAAACCTTAAAAATACTTACACTGGAATAATTTAATGCACACATATGTTGAAAAAATAGTATCAATTATATATATTTTACCTAGATTGCAAAAACATTAACATGTTAACACGTTTGTGTTTTCTCTCTTCTTCCTTCTTTTTCCTCTCTCATATCTCTATCTATATGAGAAAGAAGATTGTTACTCCATGTTACCCCAAATTCTTCCATTTGTATGTCCTGAAAATAAGAGTATTCTTTTACATAATCCATAATGGAATGATCAAAGTCTTGAAATTAATGTTGACATTATACCGTCTTCAGAAGCTTTTGAGTTTTATGGGGCCAGCAAGATGGCTCCGTAGGTAAAGTGCTTTCCATCAAGCCTGAAGACCTGAGTTCAATTCCAGGACCCACACGATGGAAGGACAGAACCAACTCCTGCACATTGTCTTCTGACCTATTTTCAGTTGCTTTAACATGCACACCTCCACACATACAGATACTTAGACACACACAAAATAAATGAAAAAAAAAATCTTAAAGAGAATTTATTCAATTTTAATACTAATATCCTGTATAGCGAGAGAAAAGTACTTCCTATCCAGGGTGTAATCCAGGGCTGCATTTGCATTTATTTGCCATTTCAGTCTCCTTCCTCTGGACTGTTTCCTCTCTGTCTCTTGTCTTCCAAGTCTTTGATATTTGTGACAAATGCAGAGTTGCCTTCATCTTGGTTTTCAGTTGTGTCCTAGTGTTCGGGTCATATCTTTTCAGGAGACAGTCACACATTGTGTCCTTATAACCTCAGGTTAGGATGTATAGGACATTGGTTGTCCCATTGCTAATCATTCTAACTTTAATCACTTGATCAAAGGGATATTGCTAGATTGTTCTTCTGTTGAGATAATCATTTTATCACTTGTGATTTTTAAGTATCTTGTGGGGAATTTTCTAAGGCCACGTAAATATCCTTTTTTTAAAACTTTCACCCTTTACTTTTAGTAAATCGCTCAGATGTTCATTGGGGTCCCTCATGCCTTCTGTTAAAGAGAGACATAAAGAGAGCTTTAGGATAGCCATAAGATTTTGATAAATCCCTAAACTGTCCTTTTGAGAATCCTAAAATTTCTATCAACTTACTTATCCTCCAAATTAATTGTATGCTATAACTGTAAACAGTATGTTCTCTAAGAAATATAATTCCCTAATATCTAGGCATATTTTAGAAATCATATTCGGAAAAGATAACACTCAGTGGGGACTTTTGTGACTGTAAAGTTGGAAAACTCTGTTCTGTTTGACAGTATCAGCAACTTTTTGCTACCTACATTGATTGCTATAAACAGAAGTATCTGTAACATTGAAAATGGATTCATAATCTATATTTTGAAAGGTAATTGTATCTGATATAAGAAAACCACATCTGTTTTCTGTTTATGCTATCAAATACAATGTTCAATGCACATGAACTTAATAATTCCATCTGAAGCCAACGAATCTGACAACACCCCTGAAAAAGTTCTTCTCATTTCAGAGACTTTATAGAGAAGCCTGGGACAAGGACAAGACGCAGATCCACATCATGCCTGACACTCCTGATATCGTTCTGGCTAAGGCAAACTTAATCAATACAAGTGATGTAAGTTTCCATGTCCAACATGGATTTTCTTTTTCTTTTAATATGCTTTTTATTGAGTCATTGTGTGTTTCATACAGAACATCTCAATTGATCGTAATCATCCTTATGTCCCCGTCCCTACCAGCACGCTCCCCGCAAAATCCCCCAACTGGAATCCATACATTCTTTCATCTGTGTTAAGGTCTATTGTGTCAAGCTAGTGTCCCCAAGTGACCTCAGTGCAGGTTCATCCACTGAGGTCCAGTCAGCCTGCCGAGAGTCCCCCGCCCTAGGAAGACTAGCCCATCCTCACCTAACAGCAATCAGTTTCCAACATTTTCCAAGCAAAGATTGGGGTCTGCTGTCCATTTCCCCAGTTCCATGCTGGGTTTTGTCTGCTTGAGTTTGCATGGGTCTTGAGCATGCCAAAACCATTGCTGCAGGTTCATATGAGCAGGGTCCCAGGCGCTTGTAGGATTCTATTTCCATATGGTCACACACCTCCTCATTGGCTCTTACAATCCCCAGCCCCCTTCTGCAGTGATCCTTGAGCCATGGGTGAGTGAGACTTAATATAAGAGCCCTGTCCAGGGACCCACACACTGAAGATTCATTTTCAGAAAACTCTGTTTAATTGCTTCCTAGGCAATGGAGTTTTCTTTAAGTTCTTTTGAATTCCTGAGTCATTTTAATTAGAAAATTCTGTGTGACTCAGATTCCTTATTTAGTGGTTTTAGATTAAATATACAAAGTTGATGCTTCCTTTCTTGAGCAGAGTTGGAGGACTGATCTCTCTGTTCTTGCATTCCCTTATTACATAGATTATTATAAGAAATGTTTCTATCAATCTCTCCTATGTGGGCAGGTGTTCCTTATAGGCAGAACCAACCCTTATTGAACCTACATTGCTTACAAAACTTCATGCTTGATGCTTAGTTGATGCTTGATAAAATTTTTAATGAGTAAGCAAGCAATTCCCTTCAGGAGAATTTTATTTTTACTTTTATTGATGTTATAGCATAGTCATTGAGGTGTGTGGATGTAAAATTAAGTATTTCTAAAACAAACTATAAACCTTAATGGAATGACTTCGATGTTAGAGAATGTATGGGGACAGTATTGCTATGGTTGGCGTGATCAGTCTACAGGCATGTGGGGTTTGTTTCCTCAGCCAATTAAAGAATTAAAAGGCCGGGGGGGGGGGGCGGGAAATCTCAGACCAGCAGAGAGTAGCAAACAGACATTTTACTGAAAGATAAGGAATCACATCCATATGCATAAAGAATCATACACACGGACACACAGTCGGACGGGGAAATGAAGCTCTCTACAAGTACAGAGGGACCAAGGATCTAAAATCCAAAGTCATTCTGGGAGGACCTGGGTTTTAAAGGTTTTAGTGTTTCCCCTTCTCTAACTTTGAATTGATCAACTTAAAGAAGTCTGACAGGTCACGTCTCCAAACTGAGATAGCCAGGGAGGGCTCTGTGACTCTAAGCAGGTTAGTTGAAGGGGCCCTGCTGGAGTTTAAAAAAAACAAGGCCTTCCTGCCAGACCAAGAAGATGCAGGAAGGGTGTCATCTTTATTACTTCTTGGTGACCTTGTTTGGTTCTTAGGGGGAGTTAGTCTTACATTAGCACAAAGACTGAAATATAAACAAAAATCCAATATTAATAGGCATTTAAAGCAATCTGACTTCTGGATAAAAGTACATTTAAAGTATTCTCAATTATTCAATTATGTCACAACCTAAATAAACAAATTTTATATAAGTTTAAAATTCAATATTTAAACTTTTAAAATATTTTTAAATTTATGAAGGACTAGAGCTAGGGCTAAATTCACTTGTTAAGTTCAGCAGCTAAGAACACTTGTTGGCCTTCAGAGGACCACAGTTTGGCAACTCACAACTGTCTGTAACTATAGTTCTAGGGAATCTATCACCCTCTTCTGGCCTCCACGAGCACCAGGCATGTATATGGTACACTTACATACATGCAGACAAAATACTCATTTGTATAAAATAAAAACAATTTTTAAAAAATTATGAAGCGCTGTTTTACCCACAGATGTCAGCCTTCTTTCGAAGGTCCTATATTTCATGAGGTAGGTACTGTTGCCCAATGCAGTAGCTACACAGAAATTATAGCCCCTCACAAATGATTTTTTCTGACCAGAAGAGTAAGATTGAAAGGCATTCTCTTTTCTAACAGAACACAGTGTTAATTGGAAAACAGCACTGAAATGATACTTCTTTTCTTTATCAATTAGCTTCTGCTGCTTTCTCATAAGTACTTAGGAAGAACCGGCATTTAATTCTGTTTGTTTGTTAATCAAAGAGCTTTAAAGTTTAAAACAGCATCATTAGCAATCCATAGACATAATATCCAATTACATTTGAGTAGACTAGAGCACAGAGACTATTCTAATGGACTCTTGAAATATTTAGCACATTTGTTATGCTACAGTTGTTTATGAAGAACGGTTTTCCCAGAGTGATGCTCTTTATCTCTCAACAGAAACTCTACAGAATGGGTTATGAGGAGCTGAAGAAAAAAGGTTATGATCTTCCCGTTGACGCCATACCAATTAAAGCAGCAAAAGCGTCCCGGGAAATTGCCAGTGAAGTAAGACTTTATGCTGTGTTAATAGTGGTTGCAATTTATTTCTTCAAAGCAGTCTTGATGTAATTTTAAATTGAACAAATTTCCTAAGGAGCAACAAATTAAAATAGAGTGATGATCGCAGGCATGTGGTGTGGGATGGGAATAAGATCAAGGGTACATTTATTATATATGGGATTTGTTGATGAATTTACTTTTTCATCTTTCCTATCGAAAAACTGAAATCCGTAGCTTTCTAGGCTCTAAAAGATATTTAGAATGGATGTGTTCTGAAATTTGCCACAAATTTGTGGCAACAAGAGTTAAGTTTTAAAGGAATGGGCACACTATTTTTTCCTTTAGTACAAATACAAAGAAGGCTTCCGCAAGCAGCTGGGCCACCACATTGGAGCCCGAAACATTGAAGATGACCCTAAGATGGTGTGGTCCATGCACGTGGCCAAGATCCAGAGTGACAGGGAGTACAAGAAGGACTTTGAGAAGTGGAAGACCAAGTTCAGCAGCCCAGTGGACATGCTGGGGGTGGTGCTGGCCAAGAAATGCCAGACCTTGGTCAGTGACGTGGACTACAGGATGCATCTGCACCAGTGGACATGCCTGCCTGACCAGAATGATGTGGTCCACGCTCGGCAGGCCTATGACCTCCAGAGTGACGTGAGTCTAAGATGTTCCTTTGCTCAGTTAAATATTTTGGTTTCCCAAGAATCAGCGTTCCCCAGGAGTAAGAGGATTTGAGTTTACACAACTGAGTTCTACTTCCCTAAACTAATGCCCAAGCTCCACCGAATGATCCAAGGAGCATTGTTTCACAAAGAGTCTACAAAGTCCTATTGTTTGGATAGAATCTTCTAGATTGCAAATCTAGGCAATGAAGAATTGAGTCATTCTCTACATGTTTCTGTTACTTTCCAAAATATGTTTCAAATCTGAAAATTTTGTTATATTTCTGAAATTTTCCAGGAACTCAAATGTTAGCTATCACAAATATTTCTATATTATGTAATTGAATTTCAGCTTTTATTTCTTTATGGATATATGCTTACATTTATGATTTGTTACTTGAAATTTCAGAATTTGTACAAGGCTGATCTTCAGTGGCTGAAAGGCATTGGATGGATAAGTTCTGGTTCCCTCGAAGATGAGAAAAACAAGCGAGCCACTCAGATTTTGAGCGACCATGTTTACCGTCAACACCCCGATAAATTCAAATTTTCCAGTCTCATGGACTCCATGCCAATGGTTTTGGCAAAAAATAATGCTATAACCATGAATCACGTGAGTCCTTTCTTTGCATGAGGGAAGTATTAAATTTTTTGGCAATGAGGGGCTGACACTGTTCCTGTTATAATTAAATTCACCTTCAGTTCTTCTGCATGACGTTAAGGCGTCTTTAAAGTAAATGTACTTCTTACTGACTGGCATCAGAATCTGAAAGTGTCAGAAATACCATCTCACAGAGCAGGATCCTTTTTTTTTTTTTTTAAGTGTCCATTAGTGACTTGCAGTTGTCCTGTCTTTTGTTTGTTTTAGCACCTCTATACAGAAGCCTGGAATAAAGATAAAACTACTGTCCACATCATGCCAGACACCCCTGAAGTTATACTAGCTAAACAAAACAAAATCAATTACAGTGAGGTAAGCAATGTATCTGTGATACAAGATATATTTTTCTTATAATGTGCTTTATAAGTCAAACATGATTATTTATGTCTGTTGCAGAAATTGTATAAACTTGGCCTAGAAGAAGCCAAGAGGAAAGGCTATGACATGCGTTTGGATGCCATTCCTATCAAGGCAGCCAAGGCCTCCAGGGACATTGCCAGTGATGTAAGTACTCCTGGAAGTTCTTCATCTTTGCTTTGGTGCAATAATACCTTTGACTGTCTTGAATTTACAGTGGACCAAGCTATGAAGTCAAAATTGTTGCTAACAGTTTAGTCTTTCAGAAAATGGCTTAAAATGGTGAAAATAAAATTCTCAGCACCACGCTAAATTTTAGATATGGTAACAAGTATTTTATAATGTGTTCATTTCCTGTTGCATCAAAGCAATGGATACTTGACTGAAGTTCAGATGTCTTTTTTTTTTTTTTTTTTACTTTTCCACATGAGGTCAAACTTATTTCAAGGTTCTTTCAAAACTTCAATGCTATACAAACTGATGAATCTATAAGAACCAAACAAATAGGACACATTGCTCAAAGTCTAGCCAACCATGTGGGCTGTGTTTGTCTCAGCCTCTAGTGGTTGGCTGAAGATACGTGTTTTCTTTATTTTTTTGTTATATTATACTGGCTTCCCCAAAGCCATCCTCAAGCAAGTGTATTAATGTACTTTGAGCATATCCTCTATATGCTGCTTCTCTCTCCTTCCTTGCCCTTTGCTTTCTTTATAAAAATGGATTTGCTCACATTTGTAAAAACAATTTTTTTGGTCTTTCTGAGACAAGGTCTCCCTGTAGCCCCAGCTAGCTTGGAACTCTCTATGTGGAGCAGGCTGGCCTTGAACTCACAGAGATTCCCCTTGCCTCTGCCTCCTGGGTGCTTGGATTAAAGGTGTGTACCACCGCACGTGGCTACATTTCTAAAATTTTTTATCCTTTCTTTGTTGTCCATGAGATCAAAAGTATCTTATTTCTAAAATATGTGAACTCATTATCCTAATCTAAAAATAAACAATCAACATAGAAGGGTTAAACATATTACTGTATAGCTACTTAATAGCACATCTGCTGTCATTAAAAATTATGTTCATAAAGAATTTTTAATGACACAGAAAAATGCTTCCATAACTGCCAAGCAGACAGAATCCATTAATATATGACTCACGTTCTAATTTATTCTCTCGTTCATAAACATGCACCACCAAAAGTTAACTCTAAGTAGTAGAATGTCTTAATTTTCATTTTTGGTATATATATTTCAATTATTTTTCAAATGGTTTATAAAATACATGCATTATATATTCAAAGGAAATCATTATTTTTTAATGACTAGGATAATTTTGTCCTAGTAAATGCATTATCCTAAAAGTCAAAACAGATGATGATAACATTCTTTTTCTTCTTCTAGTTCAAGTACAAAGAAGGCTACCGTAAGCAGCTTGGTCACCATATTGGTGCCCGAGCTATACATGATGACCCTAAAATGATGTGGTCCATGCACGTGGCCAAGATCCAGAGTGACAGGGAGTACAAGAAGGACTTTGAGAAGTGGAAGACCAAGTTCAGCAGCCCAGTGGACATGCTGGGGGTGGTGCTGGCCAAGAAGTGCCAGACTTTGGTCAGTGACGTGGACTACAGGATGCATCTGCACCAGTGGACATGCCTGCCTGACCAGAATGACGTGATCCATGCTCGGCAGGCCTATGACCTCCAGAGCGATGTGAGTACTGAGGATGTCAAGGACATGAACGGTGGGAAACAGGGAACTGACTTCACAGGAGAAGGTGTAAATAGGGGGCTCAGAGCTCCCTGGCTCTGTGAGTGTGTGGGGATATCATGCCTGCTTTCCCTCTCAATGCTAATCTTTAGCTCCCCACACAAAATGGGAATAAAGCCTGATCGCTGCTGCCCACCAAACTGTATTTTTTATGAGTGCCCTTACTTGATCTTTAGCCCTTGGATAAAAAATGCTGAAATAAAGATTTGTTGATTGTTTGTGTCGACAGAATATGTACAAGTCTGATCTCCAGTGGCTGAGAGGCATCGGCTGGGTGCCCATTGGCTCTTTGGATGTAGAAAAGTGCAAAAGAGCGACTGAAATATTGAGTGACAAAATCTATCGCCAGCCTCCAGACAGGTTCAAGTTCACCAGTGTGACTGATTCTCTGGAACAAGTGTTGGCTAAGAACAATGCCATCACCATGAACAAGGTAAGAGTTCAGAATTCAGGGAACCCATGTGTGCTTCCTGAAGCTCATTCCAAGAAAAGGGACATAATTGACAGATGAAAGTTTTGTACAATAAGACATTTATTAATAGACATCCCTCTATGTATCATCTTTCTGTTTCTCTATCAATCATTTGTCTAATATGTTATTTATATTTTGCCACTAACTTCAGTTACTGTTTCTTGGTTTTAATAAAATGGGGTATTTTAACGAAACTAGTTATTACATAAAAGATACTTATCATTTTAACTTTAATTTGTAGCATACATTTTAAGATTATCAGAAGGCACTTGAAAATATGTATTCTACTATGAAATAATTTGAAGATAGGTATAAGATATATAACATGATGCAAAATACTATAACCTGGTGGTCTCCCTTGTTTATAAATTTCTTATCGCCTAGAAACATATTTTATCATTGAATTTTTCCTGATGAATTTGTGTGTTTCCTTTTATAGCGTTTATACACAGAAGCCTGGGACAAAGACAAGACGCAGATACACATAATGCCAGACACCCCAGAAATCATGTTGGCAAGAATGAACAAGGTCAACTACAGCGAGGTGGGAGCAAATGCTAACTCTGTGACATTTACAACATTTTTTCTTCAATCAATCATTCTAACCATTCTCTGACGCTAAAGGGCAACTTTGTAAAGAACTGGTTTTTTCTCCCTCATGAGAAAAACAACTTTTGTGTTTCTCAATTACTAACATAAACGTTAAACTTTAAGTAAGATGAATTACCATTTAGTGAGTACAATTTACAATAATTATTTCAGTGATAACCATAAGATAAAGTACAGCATTTTCCTTTATTAATTTTTGAAGTGAGGAAATTAGAAATAGAATAAATATAGATGTATCTCTCCTTGCTGTTAAAACAAAGTTTTAATAAATATAGTTTCCATTTGTAATATATTGCTCTTAAAGTACAGTGTAAGGTTAAAATATATGATTTTTAAAGTATAGGAATAAGATCAAGGACTAAAATCACAGTACCATCAAATAATGCACAAAGAGAAAGAAAGTGACTATGAATGAGAATGTACCAGGTTAGGTTATATAGTAACAAGCCTGTTTCTTTTCATATCTGGTGACTACAGGACCACATGTCCCCGTTTTAGAATTCTGTGTGCTCAGGTAAAAGTTGGCCTCTCTTTTAGTACGTAAGTCCCCACTGTGGAGTTGTTCTGCCTTTGCTTAAGAATTCCCAGTGACAGAGAGGCATGGTGGCACAGGCCTTTAGTCCCAGCACTCAGGAGGCAGAGGGAGGAGGATATCTAAGTTTGAGGCCAGCCTAGTCTACAAAGCAAGTTCCAGACCTGCTGGGCTTACATAGTAAGACTCTATCTCAAAAAGTGACAAGGAACTTATTTCTTGTCTGTCTGTTTGTTCTTATATATTCCACTAAAAAAGTATGTCTCATGTATTAAGTCATAACATATCTTTCTGAAAATCTCCAAAGTCCTCTGAAGCGGGCAGTGCCAATCTGTGCCCATTCACAGACATAGAGACAGTCATTAGGGTCCTCCCTTGCCAGCCCCATTCTGGGTTATCTCTACAGTCCTGTAGATTGCAACCCAGATTCTTAGGCATTCTTTACCCTGGTCAAATACAACTCCAAAATGAACAAAATAATATGAGTAAGTTATGGTCAGTGCAGAACATGGTGAACTATTGGTTTTCATCTCTTTCTTTTGCTTTATTTTTTATGTTATTTGTATGCATGTATTGTGTGCATGTATGCAAGTGCACCTGTGTCATACAATTCCGCAGAGGGCAGAAGAGGGCATTGGATCCCCTAGAATTAGAGTTATGGATGGTTTGTTAGCTGCCATATGGGTGCTGGGATTTAAACCCGGGTCTTCTGCAAGAACAGCCAGTGCCCTTAAGTGCTGAGCATCTCTCCAGCTTGTCATCTTTTTTTTGGGGGGGGGACTTCCTTTCTACACCTGTCTGGAGCACTCTGACTCTATGTCTGTGCTGGTGTACATGAACCTGGAATCAATTTAAACTCCATGATGTTTTCCAAGGGCTAAAACTAAAGCTAGGTTTCCTCTAGACTGCAGTTATACATTTTGTAATTTAAATCTAGCTCAAAGATGGACATTTATCTCTTTGTAATTTCTTCTTGTTAGATTGAGGCTGTGGGTTTAAGCCTGTGGAGATTTTTGTGAAGCTAAGGTTTTGACAAAGGCTTATTAGCTTTTTCTCTTGGCTTTGTGCTGTCAGCAAGTAAAACGTTGTTTCTCTGATAGCACAGATCAACAGAACATTACTCTTCTGCAGGATATAACTTAGAGACTTTAAATAGAATTACCACCATCTGAAGTGATTTTATTTGGGTGATGCAAACTGTAGTTTTAGTGCTTGTGTAAGTAGTCCTTAATAGTCACCTAAATGAAGTCCTCAGAGTTTCTGGAACTTTTGAGTTCATCTTGTCAGAAACATCCAGAACCACTGTAGTTGGTCAGGGTTGCTGGTCAAGCAAGGGCCAGGAAGAATCCCCTCTACTGAATACCTAACCATTCAGTCTCCTTTCTCTGTCTTTTCTCTGTCAGAGTCATTCAGTTCTTGATTGTTCCTATTTTATTTAGGACAGGAAGACACAATGCATAATTTATTATGTCACTCTGCCTCAAAGATTTTTTCTTTTTTAAAATATTTTTTAAAATGTTTTTTATGTGTATGAGTGTATTATGTGCATGTATGTAATGCACCCATGTCCTGCAGTGCCCTAGAGGTCAGAAGAGGGTGTTTCCAGGACTAGAGTCCTGGAAAGTTTTTAGCTGCTATGTAGGTGCTGGCAACCGAACCCAGGTCCTCTGCGGGAGCAGCCAGTGCTCTTAACCACTGAACCATCTCTCCAGCCTCCAAAGATTTTTCTTGATTTTCTGTTTTTTTATACAAGTAGCCACCAAAGTTCTTCCCATAGCCCCACCCCTGCCAGCCAGTATTAGAGACTGAACTCAGGGCCTCATGCATGCTAGGCAAGCGACTTACCATAGATCTGCAGTTGTAACCCTATGTGCCACATAATTTCTTAGCTTCAGGAGTTCCTGGTCCAACTCCAAAATCATGTCAGTCTGTCTGTGGCATTTCTCCCTGTAACTCAACCCACTCTTTCAACATCCAGTATATGCAAATCCCCTGTGCATGGACTCTCATTCGCATGTAGTCTCATCCCCTGACTGCCATCTTAGTCTGTGGAATCTTGGCTCATCACTCAAGGTCCAAATCAAGAGCAGCCTTCTGCAGGAACTTCCTTGATTCTTAGATCACAGTAAATAACTGCTTCTTGGAGCTCTGTTATCAATAACATGGTTAAATTGCCCTTTGTGGTTTGGTTTCTTAACATATGTTATCAGTCTCTCATCACTTCTCCCAGAAACTAAAGTTGAGAGAGACCCCGTCTTCATCCTTGATTGCAAAGTACATGACATGGCGCAGTCACAGGCCCAGACAGACCGAATTTAATTAATTTCATGAACAATAGCTCTACACTTTTCCACCTTAGCCTTTAGTTTAAATTCTAGTAACATTAGAATTTATTATTAGAGACAGACAGAGAAAGAGAGAATGAGACAGAGAGAGAGAGAGTAGACTTGAAAATCTCAAAAACAACATTATTATAAGCACTATCTGTGGGGAATTTTATATGTATTTAAATCTTCTATTAGTTTTTGGATATCAACATCTAACCAATTTCTTTGGGGGTGGTGTTGGCCCAAATTTAGAGTCTGTATAAACTGGCCAATGAAGAAGCAAAGAAGAAAGGCTATGACCTCCGAGTTGACGCCATCCCCATCGTGGCAGCCAAGGCCTCCAGAGACATCGCCAGCGATGTGAGTTTTCAGTTCTTTTCCCATTCTGTGAGCAATGTGATGTGCCATTTTCACTAAATCTTAAAAGTACTTTCCTTAGGCCAGGCATGGCAGAGCATACCTGTGATTCCAGCACTTAGGAAGCTGAGACAGGAAGACTACCAAAAGTCCACAAGTTTGAGGCTAGCCTAGGCTATGTAGTGAGTACCAAGCTAACTGGGACTATATAACAATGTATATACACAAAAACCCTGCAAACAAGAAAGTGCTGTCTTCGACCTTCAGAAATGTATTCTATGTATTCTGATGTATTTGAATGGAATTTTTCAGATACCTGGTTTTGGAGGAAGTGGAAAATTTGGTATTTATAAAAGGAGATTGTGACCTGTGGATATAGTGTTTTCAGTAAAAATTTTACGAGGAACACAGCAAATTCCATGCATGTATAGAGTGCTAGACACAGCTGCAGGCTTGGAGATATTTATATAAGAATGATCATTGAGCTCATAGGAACTCTTACAGCTACTGGAGCTCGAAAGCCTCTGTTCTCCTGATAAACATCAGGGGGCCTAACTTTATGTGACATTTTAATATATATGTATTTTTAAATGCATGTAAAATTTGCTGTTACAATTCACCCTTGTCAGGTCATGAAAAGAAAGATCGGTACCAGAGTGGGGACTGCTGGCTCAGACTTGCTCCTACGACAGCTCCTGGCTGTGCGGTGTGGCACCTCTAACTCTCACATCCCTGCTTTCTTGGTACCTTAGGTACTCTTGAGGAACAGACCCCTGCTGGAAATGTCAAAGCTCACTATTCACAGATATGGAGATAGCCCGTCCTTTCTACTGAAATATTAGTGGCTCACTTTACTTTATGCAAATTATCCACCACTCTGCCTCAGCAAATAAATTTATGTCAACAATAATAATGAAATAATAAGTACTGAGAACTAAGCTAAGAAATTTCTGTGTTATCTTGCTTGTACTTCGTAATTACACAAGACTGTAAGTGTTACCATTGTCTTCATTTTATGACTTGTTCAAACAGCTTTCCTAAAATCGAAGTCTTAGTGAATGGTGAAGCTGAGACTCTAAACAAGTTCGTTCCTTCCTGTTTTGCCACGTCCCTTCCTCTTGATTCATTCACACTTTCTGGCTTAATTGTCTTTGAAACTGTAAGTGTGTATTGGGGACTACTGGCTTAGGTTCCACTATGAAATCACTAAACTCATAATAATCAAAACACTGTTGACCATTGGGAAAACAGAACTCATGGTCTTATTAAGAGCATACTCTAACCAGATGGGTTGCCATGGCAGCTTTACTAATTTAATCAGTTTTCACAGTAATACCAAAAAGTTTCAATGGCACTGAATGTGTGAGTCCAATGAGAGATGATGTCTCCTCTGTGGCTATTCTAGGCAGTACTTGACATAGAGTACTTTGTGGAGACAGCCACTTTGAGCCACTTTAGAGCTTGATAAACAGATCATGTGGGCAGGTGTATTCCTTTGCTGACATGTTTTCATTGTGTAAGATCCAATTCTTCAGATCCCCAGTTCAAGTGACCTCTTCCTGACTTTCATGAGTGACTCTCCCCAATGTGTTTTACCTGCCTTCAGAACTATGCCTTAGTACCAGGCCATCCGTGGCTTGAGGGGTTTACCCCAGATGTGTGAACTTCATCTATTCTACTATATCTGCAGGCTTTGAGGGTAAACATCAGAATGCTGGCTGGATTTGGTGTTTATCAGCAAGTCAGTTAAAGTAAGATGAAAGTCATAGGATCTACAAATTTGCAGCATCAAAGTGTTTGCAATAGAAACCTGATTTGTGATTTTTATTTCAGTACAAATACAAAGATGGTTACCGAAAGCAACTGGGTCACCACATTGGAGCCCGGAACATTGAAGATGACCCTAAGATGGTGTGGTCCATGCACGTGGCCAAGATCCAGAGTGACAGGGAGTACAAGAAGGACTTTGAGAAGTGGAAGACCAAGTTCAGCAGCCCAGTGGACATGCTGGGGGTGGTGCTGGCCAAGAAATGCCAGACCTTGGTCAGTGACGTGGACTACAGGATGCATCTGCACCAGTGGACATGCCTGCCTGACCAGAATGACGTGATCCATGCTCGGCAGGCCTATGACCTCCAGAGCGATGTGAGTATAGTATCTATGAATATTAGCTCTTATATATGACCCATTGGCCTATTTAGACTAAGGTTTATTTGTTGTTAAATGAGATTTGAATCAATTTTAAGAGTTTTTATTTATATTAATATATTGATAGTCTTGAGGCTAGAAAGATGACTCAGTAGTTAAGGAGCACTGGCTACTCTCATAGAGAACCAGAGTTTGATTCCCAGCACCCACATGGCAGCTAACAACCGTCAATAACTCCAGTTCCAGGAGAGTCTGACTCTCTCTTCTGATTTCTGCAGGCACTGCATGACATGGATGCACTTACACGCATGCAGGCAATACACTCATACACATAAATAAAAATAATAAAAATAAAATAATTTTAATACACTTACATCTTTATAAAAAATGCTGTTTCTTAGCTGGACTTGGCTTTATAAAGACAAAATTAGTATCAAGCAATGTTTGAATCAAAGGTCTTTAGAGGGAAACATTTTATTTTTTAGGGTGAGAATTTAAGAACAAATTTGTATTTTAAAAACTACTGTAGAAAACTGGAGATGTATCACAGAAGTAGTGTGCCTGTCAAGCTTTCATAAGCTCTTGGATCCTATTCCCAGCCCCACATACATAAAAATATTATTCGAGAACTGCTGTTGGCATCCTTGGCAAATGAAAGAAGTTCTACTTATTAGAATGCTAAAATGTACAATACTGCATGCTGTCTCAGGAAATGAAAGCTGCTGTGTTTGCAAACTATCGAACAGTTTTGCTGACGTTTGCTTCTTGTCAGATTCTAGTGACCAAACTGAGTGTCTACTGAAAGTGGATCCTCTGTGTCAGATCTGGATTTGAGAAGCACGTTTCCTGCACTGGGTGCTTTATAAACATTTGAGGCACTTTTTAAATATTAGAGAGCTTTGGAGAAGAAGATAAACCCACAATTATACATTAGTGGCTGTTCCTCAAAATTATACAGCCGCCTACAAAGCTACATCTGCTCTATAGCTTCAGTATACATGGCCCCATGCTTTTTGACTGTTTCCAAGAAGAAAGGTAGTTAAGAAGGGCTCGTGTCACCCATGGCATAGCGACATTGGCAGAGTGCTTGGCATCTGTTGGGTACTTTTTCTAGGTTGCTTTCCTTCCTCCATGACTGATCTCAGTGCTACAGGAAGCATCCACTCCAGAGATATAAGCGCTGTTGTTTCCAGTCTTGCTGTGGTTCTTCATGGGCAATAAATAGCACAGGACCACAGCAGGAGGCTGCAGTCTGTGAAATTCCAGTTTGTATTTTCCATTCAACTGCTGTTAGTGCTGAAATTCTTCCAGCAGGCTGACCAGAGGTCCGATACCATTGTCACAGAGTAGTCAGAATACTTACAGAGTGTGTGAAGATCTTCAGCAGAAAAAAATGATGGAAAATGAGATGAGGAATAAATGGCAAGATGATTGTGGAAATGAATCCGTACTTCCTGTCCTGAGAACCTGGCCAGGAAGGGGCTGAAACCCTAACCCAGTGACGTACTCATTTATTGTCCTGAATTTTCGATTGTGTGGTAGCTGTCCACAGTCTGTTTGGGAGCATCAGGGTTTCTTTATCCTTATTGTGGGTCCCTTGTCACTTGATTACTCTGTCACAAAGAAGAGACTTTGAAAAATAAGAAAAAGTTCATAGAAGGCAATAATATTGCGGGCTAATCCAACCCCTAAAAACCTCTTATTCACATAATTTACCCATTTCAAAGTTGCTTCAGGCACTATTTTCATTCAAGTATATATTAATAACATTTCTACATATCATCAATATTCTTAGAAAGCAAAGTTTTCAATAGCTGTGAAATGTTTCATTTAGCTGAGGTTTGAAATGCATTTATTGATAGATAGCCTGTTGCTGGTCTCCCGCCATTCTTGGTTGGCATTCTTTCCTGCATATATTATTATAAAAAGTCACTGAACTGACTGACAGGTGTTAGTTGGGATCATTCCTCTCCTAATAGTTGAGATATTTGACATCTTTCTACCATGGCTAGGTGACATTTTGGGAGCATTTTAAAACATAGTTGCTCTAATACAGTGGAGCTGTCTAATGCAATACTTGTTTTCTATGAAACAGAAGAGAATCTCTATTATTGATGCCGTTTGCATCTTTACAGCAAATGTACTTTATACTACACTTTGCTCTGATGAAGCATCTCCAACTTTTTTCTCCTCTCAGAATATATACAAGTCAGATCTCCAGTGGTTGAGAGGCATTGGCTGGGTCCCCATCGGGTCCGTGGATGTGGTCAAGTGCAAGAGAGCTGCGGAGATCCTGAGTGACAACATCTACCGCCAGCCTCCAGACAAGCTGAAGTTCACCAGTGTGACTGATTCTCTGGAGCAGGTGCTGGCCAAAAACAATGCCCTCAACATGAACAAGGTGAGTCCTAGCCACCTCAGACTTCCCAAGATACCAGACATGCTATTACACTTCAATGGCTTGTGGAGTCACAGTTATCCCCAGAAATATAAGATTGCATTTAACTTTTAAGTTATTCTTGAAATCTGCTAAGGACTCTCTCTTATTTCCAGTTTTAACCTTGATAATTAGCAATAAGACCCAAATGTCTAGGAGAATGCCTTATATACAAATATTTCTTATTTTTCCTAATTAGATAATAATCCTATTTTAATTTGACTTTTTGTGGTGCCTATCTTAAATGATTTTCAGTCAACATCTTATTTTTTCTTAATAGCGTTTATACACAGAAGCCTGGGACAAAGACAAGACGCAAATTCATATAATGCCAGACACACCAGAGATCATGCTGGCAAGACAGAACAAGATCAACTACAGTGAGGTAGGAAGGAGCTCTGTGTCACTGCACAGCTGCCTTCTTTGCTCTGTTTTCTACAGCAGTGCTGTGGGAGTTAGGGGTGCTGGTGGGAGACAGGCACATGGTGAGTGGGGCTTTCGTTTGAACATTTGGCCCATACACCTTTCCTTTCTGGGTTGAATATTAATTTCATAAGATTCTGCAGGCAAACTGAACTCACATTGTTCTTGTTTGTTTGTGTTTTCACATTGTGATTATTCCCAGAGTGAGTCAACAGACTTCGTAGTGTTTTGGGCACTTCTAAGGGGTCAGTTTGTCAGATAAAACATTGGCTCATTATTTATATCAAAGCATTCTTTGTCATTCGCCAAGTTCAACTGGATGTGCTATTTTAAGTGTCTTTACTAATGCACAGCTCTTCCCCATACTAGTCCTGAATGAAATTGAGAGATAGATTGAAGGAGCAGAAACAAAAGTCAAAACATTTCTTTTGAAAAGAACTACTAAAATTAGGTTAAAGGACACGGCATTTGTATGAGAGCCAGGCGAGTTGCTCACTGAACACCAGCGTTAAGTTTCTCTGCTGAAATACAGGTTGCACTAGAGAAGCAGCCTGCCACCCTCAGAGGTAAGGCCCTTCTTAGAGGGTGCAAGAGTCCTTTCCAGAAGAGAGAGCTGAGCTGTGCATGCCCACTGATCCATCCCCAGAAGCCAGATGAATCCACTGCTCCTCTCTAGGACACAGGGAGGAAAGAAGTGTAGAAATAGCGTGGGTAAAGCAATTGCAGTTCTTTTATAGAAGTACTCTCCATCAACAACTATGATCACTGGTTCATCAACAGCAAAATGCAATTTTATAAACACATTGTACTAATGTATGTGTATATTGGTTAATATGATGTAACCAAAAGTTAGGATCTTAAAATAGAGATTATAGTCCAGTTTTAAGTTGATTTTAATTTTTCAAACATGACAAAATATTGTTATAATAACATTTTCTGTAGTGAAGGAATGAATAAAAGTATATATCTGTAAATAAAATGAATAGCATTAGATATATTACTCTATCATTTAATTTCATTTAACAGTGTGTATGGATTATGATTTATCTATCAATCTATATTAATAGATTGTATTAATATATATTTATGTTTATTACTGGTCTACAAATGACATATAAATCTATAAATGAGACTACATCTAATACATCAATATATTTTAATAGCCATTTTACATCTCATCCATTTCTGGCACTATATAGGATATAACATAATTAATTTACTTTTCACTGCAGCCAACAACTTAGGTTGTTTCCAGTTGCTATCATTTAAAAATCTCATGGTAGAAATCACTTGATATTCTCCATTTACTGCGTCAAACCCCTCCTCCCTTTACTGACTGACACTCTTTCTGTAGAGTCTGTATAAACTGGCCAATGAAGAAGCAAAGAAGAAAGGCTATGACCTCCGAGTTGACGCCATCCCCATCGTGGCAGCCAAGGCCTCCAGAGACATTGCCAGTGATGTGAGTAGTGACAACCACATGTTCATGTGGACAGAGCAGGTGGGAGGCAGGTGGACAGAGCAGGTAGGAGGCAAGTGGACAGAGCAGGTGGGAGGCAGGTGGACAGAGCAGGTGGGAGGCAGGTGGACAGAGCAGGTGGGAGGCAGGTGGACAGAGCAGGTGGGAGGCAGGTGGACAGACCAAGTGGGAGGCAAATGGACAGAGCAGGTGGGAGGCAGGTGGACAGAGCAGGTGGGAGGCAGGTGGAGGGAGCAGGTGGAAGGCAGGGGGACAGAGCAGGGGGGAGGCAGGTGGACAGAGCAGGTGGAAGGCAGGTGGACAGAGCAGGTGGGAGGCAGGTGGGAGGCAGGTGGACAGAGCAGGTGGGAGGCAGGTAGACAGAGCAGGTGGAAGGCAGGTGGACAGAGCAGGTGGGAGGCAGGTAGACAGAGCAGGTGGGAGGCAGGTAGACAGAGCAGGTGGGAGGCAGGTGGACAGAGCAGGTGGGAGGCAGGTAGACAGAGCAGGTGGGAGGCAGGTCAGTAATGTGGCAGGAAGACACATCAGATACCAGTTAGGGCATACTCACTGACTTACTCTTCTAAATCAAATAAGTATTTTATTATTTGAAGAAAAACTTGGTTTTTATTCCAAAAGGTGTTAATATGCAGGTCCTACAGAAGTGTTCTAACTTTGGTGGAAACTTTGAATCAGAATCTATAATTTTTCACATCTGTGGTTATCGGAAATTTCCTTTGTATTTGAGCCCTCATAGGAATAGGAAATGCTGAAGATAACTTGGTTTCATGCATCAGTTCAACACCACATAAACACCTTGCCGTAGGAAAATCTACCTCTCCCCACATCTGTTCTGTACTGTTTCCAACTCCTTTTTGAAAATTATCTGAAGTGCTACCTTCAGATTTAAAAAAATGAAAATAGGAAGACAAAAAATAAACAAATGAAAGAAAGGTGAACTCAGCCACTCCTCTGCTATTTCAAAGGAAGGGCCTGTGATAGAGAATGTGGACTACAGTAGTCTGTGTTAGAATTTCAGTGATGCTATTGCCTAGAGAAAACACCCAAAGCAGCTACTACCACCACCAAAATCTTCTCCTGCTCATTTCATCTTCTTGCTAGTGGAATCCCAACCTCAGCCACATTTGGTGCAGGACATCTAGCACACAGGTACCGTACGTTCAGTATGTATTAGGAGACCCAGTGAAAGTCACCATTTGGGATGTCAATAAGTGGGGTTTGTGGGAAAGGAAATGTTATCTACCAACCCAGGAATAATATTCTTCAAACCACATGGAAGATCTCTGGGTTAGTGATTTCACTGTCCCAAGATCAAGAGAAGGCAGTATATGATTCTGATTCGTCTTTTGAGAAGTGTTATTGACAGATAATGTCTGCAAGCTCTAGGGCTATGTTGATTGACCTGGCTTCCCATTAGACTTTTTCTGAGTTCAATCAGAGTTTAGAATAGAGATAAGTAGATGTCAAGATAACTAATTTCTCTGCAAATACCAGCAATTTAAAAAATAGCAAAGTTTTTAAGCTAACGAGACTCTCAACCCATTATGTTAACTTTTTATCTTTTAAATGACTGTTTTTATTTCAGTATAAATACAAAGATGGTTACCGAAAGCAACTGGGTCACCACATTGGAGCCCGGAACATTGAAGATGACCCTAAGATGGTGTGGTCCATGCATGTGGCCAAGATCCAGAGTGACAGGGAGTACAAGAAGGACTTTGAGAAGTGGAAGACCAAGTTCAGCAGCCCAGTGGACATGCTGGGGGTGGTGCTGGCCAAGAAGTGCCAGACCTTGGTCAGTGACGTGGACTACAGGATGCATCTGCACCAGTGGACATGCCTGCCTGACCAGAATGACGTGATCCATGCTCGGCAGGCCTATGACCTCCAGAGCGATGTGAGTGCTGAGATCTATGGTAACCTTGCTCATGATAAGAATACATAGCAAATATATTGACAGGTTTAGGATTATACAGAGAAGTGATATGTCTTCATTCTGCTCCTTCTTTTTTAAAAGAGAACATTGTGGAAGCAAGACGAAATGAAATTTTCCCTTCACTTTTTTTTTTTAGGTCTTTTTGAGATAGGATCTCCCTGTAGTCCTAGCTGGTCTGAAACTTGCTATGTAGACCAGGCTGTCCTTAAACTCACAGAGATCCACCTGCTTCTGCCTCCCAAGTGCTGGGATTAAAGGCATGTGCCACCACGCACAGCTTCTTCCACGTTTTTAAAGACAGGGTTTGATTTAATTTCAAAGTTTCTAGTCTTTTCATTTTGGGGATCAGGAGTCATAACAAGTTCAGTAATACTTTTGTGTTTGATCTCACTAGAACAGCCATGTTTCTAGTGTGTGAGAGGAACTAGATGGGTCCCCACTGTGTCTATGGATGTGGTCACATGTAACAGAACTGGAAAGATTCTTAGTAATAACATGTCTTCTTTCTCTTCTCAGAATGTGTACAAGTCAGATCTCCAATGGTTGAGAGGCATTGGCTGGGTCCCCATCGGGTCCGTGGATGTGGTCAAGTGCAAGAGAGCTGCAGAGATCCTGAGTGACAACATCTACCGCCAGCCTCCAGACAAGCTGAAGTTCACCAGTGTGACTGATTCTCTGGAGCAGGTGCTGGCCAAAAACAATGCCCTCAACATGAACAAGGTGAGTACCCAGTCTGATGAAAATTAAAAGTGCCTGTGCATCATTCAGAATGAATACTTAGAGTTTTTAAGTTAGTGTTTTTTGTTTTAACCAATTAAATTCCTATATAAAATACAATCCTTTGGTTGAGTTTCATATGTCCCTATATAAAAGTGCTAAATTCACTGGGAGAATTTCTGTTGTGTAAAGTTGCCAGAACTACAAATAGGATGACTGTTTGGGGCTCGAAATGTTTGAAGTCTGTAAGAGTAATGTATTATTTGGTATGAAATCATCTTTCTTCAAACTTTAGGAAAGATTTTGATTGTAAACATAATAAATATATGGATGTGTAAATATACTCCTGAAATACTTCTCTTTTCGACTTTAACTGGTCTGTGAGTGACCTGGTAATAAGTGTTTGCTTATCTATATATCCTTCTTATATTTGTGTATGTTTATAACTAGTTATACTAAATACTGTGTAAAACCAAAGAGGCTGAAAAAAGTGTAAACACCTAATACACAGCGTGAATAACAAAGAGACTGATCTAGGTTTGCTCATTTTTCATGGAAAACTGTTGTTTTTCTGATTCATTAACTGTTTTATCCTTTATAGCGCTTATATACAGAAGCTTGGGAGAAAGATAAGACCCAAATCCATATTATGCCTGATACACCAGAAATTATGTTGGCCAGACAAAATAAAATAAACTACAGTGAGGTAAGACCGTCATCTGTTTCATTTCCTTTATCTAGATACATTGATTTTTCCTGATGTGGGAATGCCAGAATTATGAATTTAAGTCATTTGTAGACCAAGTAACTTGGTTTTGTTTTTGATACTCACTATCTTACTTTGAGTTTATACATCATTATATTAAGAATAGGTAGATAGAAAGATAAACAGAAAAATGTCTCTACATAAAGGAAGAAAACCTTTACCGCCAAGAAATAATGACTAAGATATAATTTTAATGATAATTATTGCTCGGGCTGGGATAATTATTGCTTAGTGGGTAAAGTACTTGCAGTGAAAGCATAAAGACCCGAGTTTGGGTCTCCCAAAACCATGTAAAGCCAGATGTGGTAGCGCATGTCAGTAATTCTGGCGCCCCTGAGCAAAGAAGGGAGGTGGAGACAGAATTCCTGAGAGTCCCAAGCCAGATAGCCTAGCATAAGCAGATTGTGTCTCAAATAAGGTAGACATTGAGGGCTGACACCCGAGGCTGACCTCTGATCTCCACATGTGCACTATGGCACAGGTGTAGTGTACTTACACACACAAACATACACATACATGCATGCACACACACACACATATACACCATACACACAGCCATTAAGATAAAAAAATTCTTGTTTATCATTAGAACTTGTTTCAAACTTTATTCTGTGTATTTAGTTTCTTCTGTTACCTCATCCATAAAATGGGATTAAAAATCTCTTGTCTTGAAACTTTTTGTGATGATGAAATGAGGTAAAATCTAAAACATGGGCAGTGTAAAATAGTTGATTAATAAACTTTAATTTCTTCCTTTTACCCTCAAGTCACCATGAAAATTAGATGTGTTTAATATGCTCAGAGTAATAAAATGTATTGACAAGAACCAAAATGAGAGTTTTAAAATTCATCCATTTAAAAATTGCCTAAGGACAATGAAATTCTTTTATAAATTACTCCAGTTTTGTTCAACTTGTCATTGAAATTTATTAGGTAAATTAGAATCTAAGAGAAAAATATAATCATCTTTACAGTCTGAAATTTCTACTGCATAAATAGCTTCTTACTCAAATGCTCTTGCCAAAGTGAAGGATTTATCTGGCTAATTCAAAAATACTAATATCTTATGGTTTTATGTATTTTCATTTTTTTTAAAAGGACACACTTATCTTTGGTTTAATAACAGTGGAAAATTTAAACATTCATTCTCAAGACTTGATAAAGTTTATTATTTTATTTCTATTAAATACATACTTATAAAATGTAGTCTGAGAGAAGGCACATTTATCGCATATAGCCAAGACAAATCAAATGAAACAGGTACGATTTTCCTTCGTCCAGCATCACAGAACGGACCCTGGGGTAAGACTCATCAGAATTCTCAGCAGGCCCTGGCTCAGTCACTATTGAGTGAGCTTCTCAGTTGGACTAGCTTCTCCCCAGAGGCTTGATGGCCCCAAGGCAGATGGTCTCAGCATCTATCCCAGATTGTACTGAAACTCTTACTACTAGTTATCTGAAGAGAATTGAAGTAGATTTTCCTTTTAGATTACTGAGAGAGTACTAGGATATTTTTAAATTCTAAAAATTTCACCTGGATTTACTTCCTGTTAAAAAAATGTTTTTGACTTTTTTATTTTATGGGTGTGAGTGTTTTATCTGAATGTATGGAAGTGTACCATATGCATTCGATGTCGGTGGAGGTCAGAAGAGGGTGTCAGATTCCCTGGACCTGGAGTCATCGATGGTTGTTAGCCTTCATGTGAGTTCTGGGATCCTGTACAAGAGTAGCCAGTACCACTGAGCTATCTCTCCAGCCCCTGGATCTACTTTCTTTAAAATGATAAGATTAATTCCTAACCCTGTTTTCTGAAAGTGAGGTTTTGGAATGGCCCACTTGAATAACTTTGCAAACCATCCCCAAGGTATCTTCTTCCCACAGTTCACTCCACTAAGTATAAACAAAACAAGCACACCTCATTTTTTCTCTTAAATTCTCATTCACTGGTTCTACTTCTCTTGCATAAGTTACCTACTAAAGCAAACTTTAAAATACAGCCTTGAAGATAACGAAAACTGTTCCGTTTGTTCCTCAAACTGCTCTGCCTCTTTCAAATGTTGAAAACTTTAAAGAAATCTGACCTGAAGCAATGAGTTGATTCCAGTGCATTTTCCCATCTGTACTGAAGACATACATTTATTCCTCAGTGGAAGGATACAATAGATGGAGTATTTGATTTTTTAGTTATAAAATAAACATGTAAGAGCCGAAGAGTTGACTCAGTGATTAAGAGCGGGCACTGTTCTTATCAAAGATCCAAGTCCACGTCCCAGCATCCGTGTCAGGCTGCTCACAGCTGCCTCCGTCTTCAGGGGATCTGACATCTCTAGTTTCTGTGGACACCTGCACTCACGTGCACATACCCATACACAGACAAGCCACATACATAGAATTTTTTTAAAAAACTTTCTTTAAATTGAAGTGTAGGCTTTTTAAAGAAAAAAAAAACTTCATTTTACCTCAAAGATGTTAAATTTAGTATTATTTTTACTTTAGTATTTCCTTGTAAAATCTCCTCTTAAAAAGAACAGGAGAGGGACTGGGTATGGTGCATACATTTAATCCCCGCACTCAGGAGGCAGGCAGGCAAATCTGTGAGATCAAAGCCAGTTTGGACTACATAGCAAGTTCCAGGCCAGCTGGGGTTACAGGGAGACCCTGTCTCAAAAAGAAAAAAAGAAAAAGAAAAGGAAAGAATATGACGACTGGAGCGATGACTCAGCCATTAAGAACACTGGCTACTCTTGCAGAAAACCTGGGTTCTGTTTCCAGCATCCACATACTAGCTAACAACCATCTTGAGCTCCAATTCCAGGGAATCTGATGTCTTCTTCCAGCCTCTGGGCCATACATGTACATGGTGCACTTACGTACAAGTAAGCAAAACACTTAATCACATAATGAAAATCAATAAAATTTTAGAAGACTATGAAGTGACAGCTGCTATGGTGGCACACACTTTTAATCCCAGCAGAGGCAGAGACAAATGAGTCCTTATGAGTTCCTGGCCAGCCTGGTCTATATAGTGAGTTTTAGGTGAGTCAAGACTACATAGTGAGACCCTGTTTTTGTTTAGTTCAAAAAAAAGGCCGGTGTGGTGATGCATACCTTTAATCCCAGCATTGAGAAGGCAGAGACAAGGAAATCTCTGTGAGTTTGAGGCCAGCCTGGTCTACAAAGTGAGTTCCAGACCAGCTAGGCTACAGGGAGACCTCTAAAAAAAGAAAGAAAGAAAAAAACCTGCCCTATCCTAATAACTCACACAATAAACACATAACATCTTAGAATTAATTTAAATATTAATGTATCTGTATCATTTAAAATTCAGATATTAGTACAGGTATTTTTAGTTCAATCTAATATGGTTAGATTGAATATTCAATGTGGTTTAACACTGAAAAAATTAGCTTTAAATGATTTCTGCTATACTTTTAAAGAATTGTCTTTATATTTAATATTTTTGTCTTTACACAGCCTCAACAGCAAAACAGACACCTACTAATACAAGACAGAAAGAATATTGTTTCTCCCTTAAAACTATAAGTGATTTCCAAACCTTTTTCTAGAACTCTCCATTGGTGCAGATTAAGCTATCTGCTTTAAATGACTCAATAGATCTAATAGAGAGAAGTGAAAACAAATTGCAGTTTAGATAATGGAGCTGAGGACTTAATCCCTGTCTCTGCACCATGTGTAGAGATGACCTGACTTCAAACCTCAGTATCACACAGGCTTTCCATGGGGTATGCATGCTTTAGGTCAATCAGCTGACATAACTTTAACTTCCCTACATGCTCTACCTGATAAGGCCTTGACCTTTCAGGATGTTCTACTTCCTCTTCCATAGTCACTCTCCTTTCACTTTTAAAAGAAAGGTATAGTTAGAAGATGAGATGAGGGAATAAGCACTGGGATTAAAACTATTCATAGGAGATTTGTGGTAAAGAATTTAGCAATAAAGTTCAGGATGTCTATAATTTTCTCTTAACTGGTTCAACATTTGAAAATAAGAAAAAAGAAATATATATAACATACATTAAAGAGAGACAGAGTGAAAATTATGAATAAATTGGTTAACTGGGTATTCATTGTATCATTCTTGCAATTTTTCTATACGTATGAAAAATTTCAGAATAAAGAACATTCTAAACATTCTAAAATATCCATTAAAATATTTGCCCAAGTATGATTATATAAGGACTTTATTTTTAAAAAGAAAAACAAAAGCACACCTACTCCAGTAGTCAGTGCAATGCATGGCTGAGACTATTAAAACTCTGCCAGACAGGCCATTTAATTCCAATAGTGCCCATCAAAAGTGTTTTCAATCAAGGCATAATGAGCTCCTGTAAGTAACATTACTCTCATTAGGAGATCTAATAATAAAGGTTAGTTTATCAAAATGTGTATTTTGCCAAGCATGGTACACCCACCTACAATCTTAGCACCAGGGAACCTGAGGCAGGAGAATTGCAGGTTCAAGGCCAGCCTGGGCTACACAGTGAAGCAGTGTCTCAAAATCAAAACCTTTAGACTGGAGCCATCTTCTTCCAATAATTTACCAAAATGACAAACAAAAAGGAAAGAAGATAGGTACCTGATGTATGTTCTCCAGGCCTTTTAGAAAACATGGAAGTTTTCCTTTAGTCACACACGAGAGTCTATGAGAAGCGTATTGTAGATGTTGAAGGAATGGGTACACTATGAGGTTGTCCCACAAATGTCCCCATGCAGTACTGAAAGAGTTCACAGTGTCATTCAACATGCTTTTGGCATTGTTGTAAGCAAACAAGTTCAGGTCTAGATTCTTGCCAAGAAAATTAATGTGCACACCAAGCACGTTAAGCACACTGAAAGCTGAGACAGCTTCCTGAAACTGGTGAAAGAAAATAATCAGAAAAAGAAGAAAGCCAAAGAGAAAGGAATCTGGGTTCAGCTGAAATACCAGCCTGCTCCACCCAGAGAAGCACTTTATAAGAACAGGGAGAAGCTGCTAGATCTGTTCTCTAAGAATTCATGGCATTAAAATGTATAAAAAGAAATAAAAGGCAGGCTGGAGAGACGGCTCAGTTTAAGAGCACTGACTACTCTTCCTGAGGACCCAGGTTCAGTTCCCAGCATCTACATGGCATCTGATAGTTCTTTGTAACTCCAGTTCCAGGAGATCTGATGCCCTCTTCTGGCCTCCACGGGCATGTCATGCATATGGTGCCCTTGTATGCAGGCAAAATATAAACATAGAAAAAAAAATAAATCAAAAACAAATTTTTAAAAAGAAATAAAAGCCTAGAGTATTGAAAGAATCAAAAGAATGTATTTGTTTTGATTTAGTGACTACCAGTATTATCAGTTTTTAAATTTTATATCGTTTGAAAAGGATACAGAATTGGCCAAAATCTTTTTGAACAAAAAAGATCTTGATGCGAAAAAAGTCTTCTGCCATAGAAACTAAACTGTGGTGGCATTTTCTCAATTCAGAGAAAAAAAATAGGCTCATTTTTGTGTTTTGACTGGTAAGTGTTTGGTACTTCTAACAATTTCTAGCAGTAGAGATCAATTAGTAGGAAACACTTAAAGGTTAGCAGAGACGTTGAGAAGCCTCAGTGCATCCTGGTTGCAGCATGGTTTTGATTATGGACACATGCTCACAATCATGTCATTCTGTATTACTACAAGACGATGCTGTGGTGAAATTGTTCCTATTCTAAATTTAGAGTTAAATCATACTTCTAAGTTGTTTCATGAAGAGAGCAAATGCTAACAACTCAAACACATTTGAGAGCTTCTGATTTCGTGTCTAAAATCTATAAGGATTTAGTTATGATGTTAAAATTTGTTGAATGCAAAATTTCCATCTAACTTAATAGCTTGGTAAAATAGAGTTGTTGTTTTTTGTTTTGTTTTGTTTTTTTAATTCAAGGCTGTGTAGTTCAGTATCCAAGGGTTGTCTTCTTTTGACCAAAAAAAAAAAAAAAAAAAAAAAAAATCATGTTTAGAGTGAATATGAGTTCTGTATTAAAAGCTGTTACTTCTTTCTCCAGAATCTCTATCGCCAGGCCATGGAAGAAGCCAAGAAGGAAGGCTACGACTTGAGAAGTGACGCCATTCCCATTGTGGCTGCCAAGGCCTCCCGGGATATCGCCAGTGACGTAAGAGCAGAGAGAGCCCCAACCCAGTAACGAGTCAGGCCAGCAAGCTGCCTAGGGAAGCACATTTCTGGAATCCAGCAGGAAGTCTCCTTAAGTCATTATCTCGCTAACCTCCTGCCATCAGACAGGCAAATAAAGACTGGAGACAGTGAGGTTAACTCGATCGATCGAAAGCACAGATCTCCCGAGTCTGTTTACAGAGTGCAATTCCTTTGATCTTGTCTCTTGATTTTGTTTCGTAAGTAGATACCTCACTTACAGTCAGATGGGCTATGTTGAGCTCATGAAAGCACATGGGTTTCCTTAGAATACTCTCTTAAGTGAGTTTGCCCACACGTGAAGGAGGGCATAGGATATGAAAAAGGCTAAAAGTCCCTCACTGCCGGGTTCACAAAATCGTCATTTCTCTAAAAATGAAGATAACAGATTACTGGACATCTTTAAAGTTTGTCCAAAAGTAGAGACATTGTCTATTTTCATAGGTTTTTTAAAAAAAGTTTTTTAGTTATTGTAAGAAAAATTAAAGTTTGCCACAATGACCATTTTTAAGCCCATGGTTCATTAGTATTCAGCATTTTCACATTATCAGATCTCTACAGCTTTTTCATCTTGTGAAACCAAAGTTCCATGCTTCTCAAATAATAGAAATTTCCCGTTTAAAAACCACTCCTAGGGGCTGGAGAGATGGCTCAGTGGTTAAGAACACCGACTGCTCTTGCAGAGCCCAGCACCCACATTGTGGCTAGCAACTGTTTGTAACTCCAGTTCCAGGAGATCCAATGCCCTCTTCTGGCCTCCATAGGCATTGCACAACATTAGTACACTTACATGCAGATAAAACACTCATACACATAAAATAAAAATAAATTTTAAAAAATGTTTTTAAACTACCCTTCCTGGATTACATGTTAGCTCCTTCAAGCTGTATGTAGCCTGGGAAATGTTTGTGTCCTATTTCTCAGCCTTCCCTAGGGAAATAGTCTGTGAGCCATGTGAGCAAACTTGTAAGCATGTCTCCAGGTATATGCGCGACAGACTTACTTGCTGGTGGGAGGACTTCCATGCCACTGAATGGCTTGTGACTGTCACCGGACTCCCCCTTTCAGTGATCAGTTTTGATCACTTTTGTCCATGCCTGATTCTCTGAAACTTATGGAGTAGTGGGGTTCTGTGCTATGGAACACAACACCTTCTTTGGTTGAGTGTGGCCTCACAGCAGCCTTTTGGAAGGACCTCTGTCTGATTTCACAGAAAAGCACCCTCATAGAAAGCAGCAGCCCTCTCCCTCTCCTCCTCACGCTCTGCTTTCCCTCTTTCAGTACAAATACAAAGAAGCCTATCGGAAACAGCTGGGTCACCACATTGGTGCTCGAGCAGTACATGATGACCCCAAGATAATGTGGTCTCTCCACATCGCCAAAGTACAGAGTGACCGCGAGTACAAGAAGGATTTTGAGAAATACAAGACAAGGTACAGCAGCCCAGTGGACATGCTTGGTATCGTTCTGGCCAAGAAATGTCAGACCTTGGTCAGTGACGTGGACTACAGACACCTGCTGCATGAATGGATCTGCCTGCCTGACCAGAATGATGTCATTCAGGCTCGGAAAGCATATGACCTCCAGAGTGATGTGAGTATCACTGGTGCAGGGTGGAGCAGATTAGAAACATGTCTGTGAAACTCCAATTAGTGGTTAAGGAACCAGAGTCTGTATGTTCCTAAAAGCATACAGTCAGATGTCTGAAAGGTATCTCCCATAAGACATCCTTCCTTAAAGGTGTTTACAAAACAGGAAATAAATATTATCAACTCAGTCGTGTATCTTCTAGTGATTCAGGCTTCCTTTGCCTGAATCAGATAAAACAGTTCTCAGGGGCTAGAGAGATGACTCAGCTAAGAACACTGACTGCTCTTAAAGAGCATCCAGGTTTGATTCCCAGCACCCACATGGCAGCTAACAACCATTCGTAACTCCAGTTCCAAGGTATCCTATCCTTTCTTCTGACCTCAGTGGCATTGCACAACATAGGTGCATTACATACATGCAGGCAATACATTCATACACATAAACAAATAACAAAACTTGGTCCTCAAAAATATATCATTGAATCCCAACACTTGGGAGACAAAGCAAGATCAGAATTTCAAGGCCAGCCTTGACTACATAGCTAGTTTCAAGGCCAGCCTCAGCTACACGAGACCCTGTTTTCAAAAAGCAAACAACAAAAAAAGAATATATTGCTATTAACTTTTGGCCAAAGTAGATAAATGGGAAGAGAGAAAAAAATAATGAGGCAGGGGGAACTGTGTTGGCAGAGAGTAATGGCAAGTAGGAAGAAAAGGGTATTGTTCTTTGATAAAGATTCATATTTTATATTTACAGGAAAATGCTAAGACATTCTGCTTTTGCACAATTATCTAATAACAATAATTAATGTGTCCTCATGGAAATAAACTAAATAAATATGCAGGGTCTTTACAGCAGCATGTTTATTTACTTGTGATTTTTAAAGATGGGAATTAAGGCAAAGGTTTTGTGACTGCAGTATTTCTGTGCTTTTGTGCTATTGGTCTATATACATAGTTTTATTTGGCGTGATTATGACACATTTTCCAAGGTTTAAGAAGCACTGGTCCTATGAGAAAGATCTTGTAAAACTCTCAAGGACAGGACAATGTCATTTAAAACATTCAGGAAAAAAAAAAATCTGCTGAGGGTCCAGTAGTGTGTTCAATAGTGTGTGAGTCTGAGTGTGCCGGGAGCTTCATCTGTTCAGCAGTATTTCTTTTTTAAATTTATCTTTAACGTTTTTTGTAAAAGGAAATATTGTATGCCGAGTCTGTTTCCACCCACACCTCTGCTGTCCATATTTCTCCTTCTTGAGTATAACTTGTTTTATGATGACAGATCCAAAACAGTAACTAATAGATTTTAACCTGTCTCTCTTCAGAATCTGTACAAGGCAGATCTCGAATGGATGAAAGGCATTGGATGGGTCCCAATTGGTTCCTTGGAAGTTGTTAAAGCCAAGAGAGCCACAGAAATACTGAGCGATAATATCTACCGTCAGCGTCCAGATAAATGGAAATTCACCAGTATAACTGACTCCCCGGAGCAGGTGCTGGCGAAGAACAATGCAATAAACATGAATAAGGTGAGCTTTCACTTCATCATTAGATGTCAGGAGTTACCATAGGGAAGGCAAAAATTCTGGAATGTTACTACATCTCAAAGATCACTGTAAGACTTATTTTAAAATGACTTTCTTGAGGCTGGGAGAGTTAGCTCAGCAATTAAGAGTACTGACTCTTCTTGCAGAAGACCCAGGATCAAATCCAAGCACCCACACGGCAGCTAACAACCGTCTGTAACTCCAGTTCCAGGGGATCCGATGCTCTCCTCTGTCCTCAGAGGGCACTGCATGGCACAGGCGTACTTACATAACTGCAGGGATAACACTTATACACATAAAAGAAAAATAAATTTTAAAATTATTTTCTTTTTAATTTAATTTACTTATATATGTATATATAAATATGTATTATGATATAAAGCCTAGTGTGATGGGCATGCTTGTAATTGCAGCACTTGGGAGATAGAGGCAGGAGTTCAAAGTCATATATAATGTGTTTGAAGCCAGCCTGGGCTGTAGGAAACCTTATCTCAAGAAATAAAAAAAGTCATGGCTGGAGAGATGGCTCAGTGGTTAAAAGTACTGGCTGTTCTTGCAGAAGACCTAGGTTTGATTCCCATGCACCCACATGGCATCTAACAACTGTCCATAACTCCAGTTCCAGGGAAATCCAGCTCCCTCTTCTGACCTCTGCAGGCTTTACATGATACGGGCGCAGTTACATGTAGGCAATATACTCATAGCATAAAATTTTTTTAAAAGCAGTAAATGAAAATTTTAAAATAAAAATGTTGTGATATAATTCTTTCTTGAATTTCTAAATATTGTAACCCAATAATATTTTCAGAACTGTTAAATTCTTTAATAGTTGCAAGTATTAATTTATTTAAAGAATTTTTATAAGGAACAAAGGTAGAAATTCATTTAGCCTTAATAAATTTGGTTCTACTTTGTGTAAAAGAGACGTAACTAACATAATCAAAAGAAAAGCGTCTGTGAACACTAAACTCTCCTCGTTTTTGAATAGCGCTTGTATACTGAAGCCTGGGACAATGACAAGAAAACCATCCACGTCATGCCTGACACACCTGAAATCATGCTGGCCAAACTCAACAGAATCAACTATAGTGATGTGAGTGACCAGAGAGGCCAAATGAGCAACTGTAACCCTTTCCTTAGTGAAATGTTTCGATTAATTTGTTACGTATACTAAAACTGACATCCTCAGCAAAAGAGACAGTTCATCCTTGGATTAATCTTGGGCTTGTGGTTGGGTCCACAAAGAAAGCCAACCTTCTGTTGACTCCTAGGAAGTGGAATGTTTTCAGCCCCCTCTAAAAGCCTTCCCTTCAGGTCAGCGTGGATATTAGGTCCCCTATAGTCAGCCTCCACAAGTGCAGGTTCTACATCTGCAGGTTTAACCCTTGCTCGAAAATATTTTCTAAAAAAATTGTACCTGTATTGAATGTATATATATTTTCCCTGAATCATATAGCATAATACCTCCTTCTGTAGATTTAAATTGTATTGCATATCATAGGCAACCTGGAGATGATTTAAAATATATAAAGAAGACAGGCCAGGTGGAGCATGCCTGTAATCCAGCACTTGGGAGGATGGATGAGGTAGGGGAATCATGAGTTTGAGTCCAGTCTATGCCACATAGTAAGTTCCAGGCCAGACTCAACTGCATAGCATGTCCCCATTTCAAAAGAGAAAATGTAAGAGGATGTGCACAGGTTACATACCCCCATTTATATAAGGGATGTGCACATCTAAGGACTTGGGGTGAGATGAGGATTCTTGGAACAAACCCTTCCTGGGTATTAAGACACAACTGTGTTTTCAGGAAGTTCTTATGCTTGCTATTGTTTTGCTCTCTCAATATACTATTGGTGTCACTTATTGTTACTTTCAAGCATTTGTCTAGTCTTTTCTATCAGAATGAATATTTTCACATTAGCAGTTACCAAAATTTCAGGTTCACAGACTGATCAAGTTCCACGGTGGTAGTCCACCTGCACTGGAGTTTTCATAAAAGCAAATACATTCCATTTAAAGCATTTCCTTATTCTTTTTCCTTCTTTAGTATTTAAGATTTCTGGTTTTGCTTTGTGTTGTGGTACACACCTTTAATTCCAGCGCTTATGAGGCAGAGGTAGGCAGATCTCTATGAGTTTGAGAACAGCCTAGTCTATATAGTGAGACCCTAAACCACCCTCCCCGACACAGAATGGCTGTTTTTTGCATTATGGTTACACTAATAAGTAGTTGGATTTTTTTTACAGATGATTGTTTAGAAAAATTAATTTTTTGCAACCAAATGTTGATATACTCCTAAACTTTTTGAAATTTGCTAGTCAGTAAAATCCTGTTTTGAACACATATTCAAGTATTCACGGTTTATGAAGCATGGTTTTCTAGGAACTCCCCAGAATATTTCACTTTGGCAATTTGTTTCAGTGGTTTACATGAGGACAGAGAACATTTAACCAAAATCAACTTCATTTCTTCTGAAGGGAGTGGTGACTAATGACTCTCTTTCCACAGAAACTCTACAAACTAGCACTGGAAGAGTCCAGAAAGGAAGGTTATGACTTGCGCTTGGATGCCATTCCCATCCAAGCAGCCAAGGCTTCAAGAGATATTGCTAGTGACGTAAGTTGATATTTTAAAAGGGAGATTTTTCTCAAAGATGTTGTCAAGTGACTGTTTTCAAAGTAGTTCTTGCCAGACCTTTGGTTGTCCCTCCCAGTCTCCATTAGTGCCCCCCCCACATGTACAGGGTTACAAGTGAAAAAAGGAAGGGAGGTAAAGAAGGTACTAAACATTGTCCGTTACACTTGAGAGCCAGTTAGAAAGACAGCTTTGAAAAATACAGCTTAATGGGCTGGAGAGATAGCTCAGTGACCCAGGTTCATTTCCCAGCACCCACATGGTAGCTAACAACTGTCTGAAAGTCCAGTTCCAAGAGATCCAACGCCCTTTATGGTCTCTTCAGTCATTGCACAACATGGGTACAGTTACATACATGCAAGCAAACACCCACATAAAAGAAAAATAAATGTTCCAAAAAGTTATAAACAAAAAGAGCTTTTAATAATGGTCATAAAAAGGGATGGAGAGATGACTCAGTGATTAAGAGCATTGGCTGCTCTTGCAGAGGACCCAGGTTTGGTTCTCAGCACCCACATGGTGGCTAACAACTGTCTGTAACTCCAGTTTTAGAGGAATTTGATACCTTCTTCTGACACAGGTGCACTTACTTACATATAGGCAATATAGTCACACACATAAAATAGAAATAATAAATAAAAAATATTTAAAAAAAAATTACAATAAAGAAAACCCACAGATTTGCTCCATTTTGTTTTCTGGTGCTGGGGATGGAACTCAGAGACTTGTGTATACTAGGGGATGGTTCTACAGCTGAACTATGTCTCCAGTTCATATTCTGTTTCAAAAATTGAGCAGTAGTTAGTCGAGATGTTTGTGAATTAAAATGATTTATACCAGAGGTAAGTCTTATTGTGACAGGAAAAGAAGGTTGGGTGGTGGATGTGGCTGGATGGTGGACATGGCTCATGTTTTGTAACTCTCAGTGAGCTTCTCTTGTAAGAATTTCCTAACAGCTAACTTGAAGCAAGTGAGATTTTTTTTTCTCAGCACTCACTTGCCTCTTCTCCCTTTTTCTGCACACAAGAAGCATCTTCAAAGAGTGTTCATGTCCTGTGCACCAGGATACCTCCTTAAGACATAAATCCAAGGCCAAGCATGATGGCCCATGCCTTTAATCCCAGTGCTTGGGTGGCAGAGGCAGGCCAATCTTGGTGAGTTTGAGGCAAACCTGGTCTACATAGCAAGACCCTATCTATCTCAAAAGCAACAACAACAAAAAGTCATAAATCCAGATTTCCCCTGAAGGGTCCCAGACCATGGATTGGAATCCAATTATAGAAGCATTCTCAGCTGCTAAACTGGATACACTCAGTCTGTGACCCTCATGGCTAATTGAGCCATGATGTATTGTTCTTGAATTTTAAAAGTAGATTCTGAACCCCAAAGCGTGACTCTCTCCAAGTGAAACTTCAGTGATGTTGACAGGCATATAAGCAGAATACTTCCAAGTGGCACATAAACTCTACCTAAATGTAATATGTATCATTGACCAAGGAATTCATTGTAAGGTATAACTACAACAGAGATATTCTAAAATATTCTTAATGTCTAATAGTTTTACAAAAAAAGAAAAAAGAAAGAAAGAAAAGAAAAAGAAAACCTGTCTTTACTTGTTAAGGAATCCAATGTATGCTAGGTAATGTAGTTTAGAGAAATGGGAAAGTTAGCAATAAGGAGCTCAGCAGTGTGGGTTTAGCCCTGCTACACACTTGTGCTATGATCACCAGGTCCCTGTTTTATAATTAGGTGGATGATATTCACTTTTGTTCATCCTAGTAGTAGGGAAAATACAGATAAATGGTGTGCGTTCTTCGAAGATTCATCAGCTTTTGCAGTGTTACTATGCCGACATTACAATATCTGAACAAAAAGCCCGACTTAAATTTGGGTCTTAAGAATGGGCCTGAACTGAAGGACACTCATTTTCCCAGGTATCTCCTGGAACCATCTGATGTCTCCTGGAACTGTCCTGATGGAAGTGTCTTGTTGGAAACCTGTCTCTGGAACTCTGTCCTGGAGTCAGGCCTCACCCATAATTTTATTCACATGCCTTCTCCAACTTCAGTTGGGGAAATATAAGCTTGTCTCCACCCTTATCTTAACAGACTATCTGGCCTTTTCATCCTTTTTCATCTCTAGAATGTCTCATTCATCCAGGGTCAATCATCTTTGACCTCCACTGTGTTCAGTGGAGAAGGGTGCATAACTTGTTGGTGCTTTGATGTGTTAATTCTCAAGCATACTCACATCCATTCATTCATTCACTGTCTTTTTGGGTAGAGTACCAAATTGAGTTTTCCAAGGAAATGAGATCAAGTATCCAGGTCACAAGATACAAGGGCACATGGTTTTGCTGGGGTTAATTAAAAGTCCTTAGTCCATATTATGTTCATTGACAAAAGTCATTCCTACATGCCTTTTCTTTCTTTAGTACAAGTATAAGGAAGGCTACCGCAAACAGCTGGGCCACCACATTGGGGCCCGGAATATCAAAGATGACCCCAAGATGATGTGGTCCATCCATGTGGCCAAGATCCAGAGTGACAGGGAGTACAAGAAGGACTTTGAGAAGTGGAAGACCAAGTTCAGCAGCCCAGTGGATATGCTGGGGGTGGTGCTGGCCAAGAAGTGCCAGATCCTTGTAAGCGACATTGACTACAAGCATCCTCTCCACGAGTGGACCTGCCTGCCAGACCAGAATGACGTCATTCAGGCTCGGAAGGCCTATGACCTGCAGAGTGATGTGAGTTACTCTGATGTTCCTTAGCCATGTATTTAAACAGTTTAAAGCTGATGGCAGAGATGGGATGTATGTATGTAGAGATCCTATATTTTTAGTGTTAGGAATCTTTGCGCAGTCCAGCAAAATCTATGAATCCTTCTTAACACAGTATTATGAAATGCACAAAATAAGTACAAAGGAAGTCAATTATATTGAATATGGTTGTGAAAATATTAAACCAATCTGTGATGTAGTAATATACATACTCTCTTGCTTAACACATTAAATAATTACAACCATAGTATAATGACTAACTCTGAGGTACAATAACTAATTTCAAAGAAATGAAGGGCACAAATATTTTCAGAAGTCTGTAAAATCTACAAAATATATGACAGTGTTTGTAATGCCTGTTGCTAAGTCACATGTTGTGTTAAGAGTGCAATAATCCTTTGCCTGTACTTTTAATCACATAAAATGCTATATTTCAGTTAAATGTCAAAGAAAGAAGGATATTATATTTTTCCATCCAAGTTCATTGATGTTGGGTTAAGAATTCCCAATTTAAAGCAAACTAATTTTCCAAATGGATCAATTGCATCATCCTTTCCTGACTCCTTTTCTTATAGGTGCTCTCAATTGTAAAACTTCAATGAAAGCTTAGGACTGGGTCATGCACATTTTGAGAAATTTTCTAAGAAACTGCAAAATGATAGTGCCCGAAATATGCGAGGCACTTCTGAAGTCAACAGTAGATGTCCGTCAACACTCAGACATTCTCTTACTAGTGTGGTGGTTTCTGGTTCTGATCAGGCACTTATTAGACATTTGCTTATGGAAAAATTATAAAAATAAGAGCACTGTTAAAAATAATAGAAAAGTTCTTCAAAAACCACAAAAAGAATCACCTTTGCTTATAAGAAAAATAGCCAACTATTTATAGCCAATTATTTAAATTCAGTGAACAAAATTAATTCTAAGACAAATAAAAAGTCTTAGGATAAAGTACCAGTAAAAATATATGCAGTATGATTTAGGAGCATTTGTACAACAGATGAAGAAACTGCTGTTTTATTTTCACCAGAATACATAATTCACATGTGGTCAGTCTCGAGTTTTCATTTCTGTCTATCATGTGACTGGCTGGGAAGGCCACTGATGGATCAGAGAGTCGCTTGCTGTCTTCTAAGAATATTATTCCAACACAAGACAGGGCATCACATCAGGAAATAAGTGCCTTGTTCCAGGAGGCAGCAGTGACCTCCTTAATGTAGTTTTTTACCTCTGAAATTGAATATTGAAGAGATTTTATGGGGTTTTTTTTCTTTTTTGAAAAAAAATTTTTTTTACGGATCTTAAAAGTTGCAAATATTGGTCACCTTCAGGGACAAGCTGTATGTGTTCAGTTGCAGTCAGGTACCAGGATGACTAGGTAATGTCTCTGAATGGTTGATGTGTTGTTTTGTTTCCAGGCTATTTACAAGGCGGATCTGGAGTGGCTCAGAGGCATTGGATGGGTTCCCATTGGCTCTGTAGAGGTTGAGAAGGTGAAGAGAGCGGGAGAAATCCTGAGCGACAGGAAGTATCGCCAACCTGCAGACCAGCTCAAGTTCACATGCATTCCAGACACCCCCGAAATTGTCCTGGCAAAAAATAATGCCATCACTATGAGCAAAGTGAGTCCTCAATGGCTTCCTGCTACCAGAGTCATGCCTTCTCTAGACTTGGCTTGTGAGGTGACAAATGGCTCATGAGCCACGGAACAAAGAGCAGAGAATGGGCCTGATTCTCCACACGCCTTCTGCAGAGCAGCTTCCAGAATTCTAGCAGCTCCCTGTGCTGTTCGCGTCTGTGCCCTCTAACCCTGTGTGCGTGTGAAGTGGAGCCGGGGCGCGTCCCTAGAGCAGCACACAGATGTGGAGCTAGGACGTGGAGATATGAAGGCCTTGTCTTTCCCTTCGCAGAGCATTTCCCCAGGGAGAGCAGACATAGACTCCTGGTTTGCTTAGCTCTCCCCTAGGGAATATAAACCAGAAAGCACAGTGTCTCGTGCAAGTGTCAGTACACAACTCAGTTTAAGTTTAGTTGCCTGGTTTGACAGTTTAGGTTGTGGAAATTCACTTTTGAATGTGAACTGTTATGGTTGCTTGTACTGTTAGGACACAAGATAGATCATCACTTCTTTTCTCCACAGTTCTGTTTATTCTTTATCAAATGAGTAGTCCCCTAAGATTCATATTTACATTAAACTGAACTTAAGTGAATTTTTCTGACCCTGCCTGTCATTCAATAATGAGAGTGACTGTCCAGAACAAAATAGATAATTGCCTCAAGAACACACTCCAGGTTTGTATTATAAAACTCCAGAAACGATTTCACACCGTACTCATCGATAGCAACCACAAAGATAATAATGTAAGAAATACACTCACACACACAAAATCACAAACATACACATACAGATACAAAAACACTTACACATACAGAATCATACACAAACACATATATACACACAAACACATGCAAAATCATACAGATACATACAAATAAACACATACCATCACATACATAGAAATACAAAAACACATACACACAGAAACACACTAAATCACACACACAGATACAAATTAAAAACCACACATATACACAGAATCACACACACAGTCATATAGAAACCAATACAAAAACACACACATATACAGAAATTAAAAGCCATACAAATACAAAAACATGCACATACACACATACACACAAATATCGAGGACCTACTATAGTTTAGGCATTTTACATTTTATAATCTCTTAAATATTCAATCTAAAGGATACAGTTATCCACCCCTTAGAAGGAATGTGTGCCTTTTTCATGACTATAGAACTTACAGGTAACAGAGCTTAAGGGTGAATTTCTATTGTATCAGGATTGCATAACCTCTCCCGATGTTCTAAGAGTGAGCTGTGCTGGTTTCGATCCCCCTGAGGCACGCTCTGGCTGTTTACATATCGCCCTGCTTTACTTCCTACTACCTCTTTGCTTCTCTCGCCTCCAAATAACCTTCAAAGGATCTATTTACAGTAAAATATGAGTTAGGTTTGACAGTAACTGTGATGTTACTATTCCTCTTCTCCCACAGCATTTGTACACTGAAGCTTGGGATGCGGACAAAGCCTCCATCCATGTGATGCCAGACACTCCAGAAATCCTGCTGGCCAAGAGCAATTCTGCTAATATCAGCCAAGTAAGAGATGCCGTGGGCACTGTTTTAGCCTTTGTAGAAGTCACTAAAATGCTTTTTCACTTTAATAATTTCTTCTCTGGGAGTGGCCTGTTGACTTTCTAAAACATTTCTGTTTTCTGTTGTCTTTTGCTTTCTACCTAGAAACTTTATACCAAGGGATGGGATGAATCAAAGATGAAGGACTATGATCTGAGAGAAGATGCCATTTCCATCAAAAGTGCCAGGGCCTCCAGGGACATCGCCAGTGATGTGAGTTCCTTCCCTCTAGCGCCCTTGCTCTGCACAGTGCTGAGCAACTCACAGTCCAGCCAGTGGACCCCACTTTGCAACTGCTTCTAGGTGCATTTCCTCAGAACTCCCCCATGTTTCACAGAGAATACATTTTGGAATTATAATTAAAGTTAATGCAAGGAAAGTTCCCACCAATGAAGAAATATGATTATAGTTATTTTTGTGACAGTATAACGTTGTTTAGACAGCATAAGTTGTTAACAGTTGTTAACAGCTGTTCAGAGATGCCCAAATATTTGAGATATGAAATCCCTTTGCATTTCATGTGTTCTGTAGCTGTTAGCATTGAGTGTCTTTCTGAAATTTGGTTTCTAACCCTCCATTTCTGGCATTCTAGTACAAATACAAGGAAGCCTATGAGAAACAAAAGGGCCACCACATTGGAGCCCAAAGCGTTGAAGATGACCCCAGGATTATGTGTGCCATGAATGCAGGCAAGATTCACAGTGACAGGTTGTACAAGATGGAATTCCAGAAGTGGAAGACCAAGTTCAGCAGCCCAGTGGACATGCTGGGGCTGGTGTTGGCCAAGAAATGTCAGACTCTCGTCAGTGATGTTGATTATCGAAACTACCTGCATAACTGGACATGCTTGCCTGATCAAAACGACATTATTCAAGCAAAGAAGGCCTATGACCTGCAGAGCAATGTATGTAACAGGAATTTGAGGAAAGAGGGAATGAGGAGACATGAATTTGTTAGTTGTTCAGTCAGGGCTTGTGGGCATAACTGTTCACACCCCGGCTGGGCTGGAAGGGGAGGTAGGAGACATCACCCACACCTTTTAATAGAAAACCATGTTTAAGAGTTAAGTCATGACAATCAAAATACAGAGATGAGGAAGCCCACTGGGGTCATACATTTTATTTTCCAACTATTTTCTTCATGTCATTTGTAATTTCTGACAATTCAAACAAATACAGGACATCTGAACGTTTTAAAATAATTATAACTATTACACTAGTCCCAGAACAGTATTTCACTGAGTCATTTATTACAAGATTAAAATTGAATGAGAATCAACAAAATTTCTCTTAAAAATTTTTGGGGGGCTTTTTGAGATAGGATCTCCCTGTAGTCTCAGCTGGTCTGGAACTTGATATGTAGAGCAGGCTGGCCTGGCTCAATCTCACAGAGTTCTGCCTGCCTCTGCCTCCCAAGTGCTGGTATTAAAAAGGCATGTGCCACCACACTTGGCCCTTAAATTTTTTTTTAATTATATAATTTTTAAAATACCAAATAATTCATGGAATTCATAAATACTGTTATTATTCATGGATAGTATAAATATAAAAAACAAATAATGTTTTGCCATCAATATTAAAAAACCCGGAATCCCATAAGATCATATGTCTTCCTTGTACAGAACCAGGATCTTCTGTGCTTTCCCTTCCCCTCCACACCCCACCCCCAACCTCTTGGTTTTTAGCTAACAGAAGACATGGCTAACATTTAGAACACTTTGGTTTAACATCTTTGCAGAATGTGTATAAAGCAGACTTGGAATGGCTTCGAGGCATTGGCTGGATGCCAGAAGGCTCTGTAGAAATGACCAGAGTGAAGGGTGCTCAAGACCTCGTGAATGAAAGGCTGTATAGGACACGACCAGAAGCCTTGAAATTTACCTCCATTGTTGACACTCCAGAAGTTGTCCTAGCAAAAGCCAATTCTCTGCAAATGAGTGAGGTAAGAGCAATTTAACTACCAAGTTTTCATGTTTCTGGATGCGATGTTTAGACAGTGGCAGTGAAACTGAGGAAACAAATTGTCCTCCTGAAAGAATCACAATGAGGGGAGTGAGTCTGAGGGCCTCTTGATTAGCTTAATGAAGTCATATTGAAGGCAGAACTCTGACAGAGGGAGTGTGCCTTCTTCCTCACTTACACTTGGAAGCTCTAAACCGAAAGTACACCATGTCATTCACGGAAATAAGTATTTTTTTTAACTCTTATAAATTACTAAGGCATGGAACATACATAAAGAGTGAGTCAAGATTGCATGAGCCAAGATTCCCTAGAAAAATGGAATATATAAAAGAGAGATGGTGAAATCTTAAGAAATTGATTCAGGCAGCTATGCAGGCTGTAATTCCAAAATCTGCAAGATAGGCCAACAGGGAGGATCTGCTGCTCAATGTCCAAGGCAATCTGCTGGCAGAATTCCTGCTTGCTTGGGAAGGTGAGAGTACTACAGCCTTCAAATGATTGGGTGAGGCCCATCCACACAATGGAGAGTACTTTGCTTTATTCAAGGTCTACGAATAATACTGAACCATATATTATAGTACCACTGCCCATTCAAATTGAAACATCAAATTAGCCATTATAAATACATATAGAAATATTTGCTTCTCTATAAAATTGTTGCTAAGGTTTAATGCTTCAGATTTTCTCTGCTCTGCTGCTGAGTTAATGTCTTCCTTCTGTCCACAGAGGCTGTATCAGGAAGCCTGGAATAAAGATAAAACCAACATCAGTATTCCTTTGGATACTCCAGTCATGCTGCAGGCTCACATCAATGCCTTGCAGATCAGCAATGTAAGAGGAATAAATGCAGAGTGCAAAAACCTTAATCTGTGATCTGATACAGTATTATAATGGACAGATTACCTGTCTGAGTAATATCCATGGCTTTTGGGTGCCAGGTTTTTTTCTTTATCATTAATGGAAATTTTGTCTTTTAAAAGTTAGTATAAATACATGTTTAGACTACCAGAATTAGGGTATCTGAGTTCTATAGGTGTTCCCCCTTCAGCATCGAAATGCCTATGGCTTAGCTCCTCACAGATTCCTGGGAAAAATGAAAGGTGAATCAAGTTCTTATACTCTCAACAATGTCTACCATCTCTTTAGGTCTTCTGGTCAATCAAAGACCTTTGATATTTCAAAGTCAAGTGACAGCCAAAAGAGAAAATTTAATAAATCCAAATACCAAGATATATATTACATTTATGTCACAGTCCTTTAGAAGAAACTTCTGATGGGCAAAATTGAAGGGCGGGAATCTTAGCATATCTTCTCCAGACCTTAATGAAGCATCTCTGGGTTCACCAGAGTACGGTGTGGCAGGGTATTTTCAAATGCATACCAAGTTTTGGAGAAAGTAAATATTCAGTCATCCATTAGAACTAGATGCTTAGCTTCAAATTTTAAGTCAGAGGTATCTTATGCTATAAAGTAAATAGTCAACAGCGAAATGATTCAGAAATGTTTTTCTTATACTGCCTTCTTTACATTAAGGTTTATGTATAGTATGCCTACCATGAGTATGTTTCCTTAGTTTTGTTTCTTTAAATAACCCTGTGTTTTGCTTCACCAGAAACTCTACCAAAAAGCCTGGGATGAGGCCAAGCAGAAAGGCTATGACCTAAGAGCAGACGCCATTGAAATCAAGCATGCCAAAGCATCCAGAGAAATCGCCAGTGAGGTAGCTTCCTTCTCTTCTCTCCAGCTTTCTCCTCCGTAAAACAAATAAGGAGACTGTTGCAGGAACTCTGTTCTGTTTGTTAGTCCATGCAAACAGTTGCATTTTGTCCTGTGCTAAAGACATTCTCTACTTCAAAATATTGAAATGGGATAAACATAGACTACCTTAGTTAAAACAAATGGGGTACATATAAATAATCTCTGCATTGTTTATAAGAAACAACAAGATGTCATGAAGAATTCTTTTTTAATCTGTATATTTTTTTAATTTAGTTTTATTTTTGAGAGTTTAACACAAGTATTGCTTTGCATTATTTCCACCCCTCCCAGGCTACCTCCAACTCTTCCTGGGTCCCCTAACTCCCTCTCAACTTCTTGTCCTCTTCTTTGATTATTATTGTTACATATACATACATTTATAAGTATACATGTATATAATGCACTGAGTCCATTCATTGGTGCTCATATGTGCCTGTGTTTAGGGCTGTTCATTTGGGGTTAAATAACCTATCACGGAGTTAGTCCCTGAAGAAAGCTGATTCTCTCTACCTTAGCATCCATTGATTGTCTGTACCTCTTCACATTGAGGTAGAACCCCAGGAAATTTCCCCATCCACTTCTCACCATTATGTAGATCTGGTTAGATCACCATACCATGGAGATGGTGTCCCTTCCTTATCATGTCTAGAATGCTTTAACTAGCAGCAGGTGTCTTGTCCCTTGGGATTCATATTCTGTCCATTCCACTCCTTCTTATGCAATGTTCCCTGAGCCTTAGATATAGAGCTTGCATTGCAGATGTGTCACTTAGGGCTGGGCATCTCACAGTCACTTATTCTCTGTGTTGACCAGTTGTGGAACTTTGTAATGGTCTCTATCTATTGCAAAGAAGCTTCTCTGATGAATGGGGAATGCTATACTTCTCTGTAAATATAAGGATGTGTACTTAGAATATAGTAAGAAATCACTTTGGTCTAGGGAAGCGACAGAAGTAGGCTTTTCTCTGGGATCTATGACCTCTCCAGTCATGTGTTCTTGGCTATGTCTACAGCACCACCCATGATTTCCCTCTCATTGAAGTAGACAAGTGTACAGCTGTTGATTACCCTCAAGATAAAAATGTCCCTACTCACGAGCACAGATCATTTGCTGGGCCCGTCACTGCGTGGTTCATAGGCTTACATCTAGGTAGGGTCACTGACTGGTCTTCTCCCTTGCAGCTTTCATAGTATCCTCTGATACTATGAGAACTAGTCTTCAGGGAGGATACTTCCAGTCAGTTCCAGCTCAATTGCTCTGAAGTATGTTGTGTCTTCAGCAATAGGGTCTTACCTGTCATGAAGAATTCTTATGAAAATTTTGGGGAAAATTCAAGAAGCTATACAATGTCATTTTGTGTCCAAAATATTTCTGACATTTTCTATAATATAAATAGCAAATGATGTTTTCTTGTATAATGATTGTGATTGAAATTATATTTTATCTCAAATATTTTATATTGGAGACTTGTGTGTAATATTTCAGCAATGTTCTCAAGTGTGCTTCACACTAATTTTAAAGTTCATGAACAGTAAAATCCTTCTGTTATGTGTCTATTCCTGGGGAGATGTGAACAGATAGTCTACTCACCCCAGATAGAAAATCATCAATAGACCACAGTAAGGATACCACTAATATCCAACTTTGGGAACCAGTGAGTTTTATTGGGGTTACTTACAGGAGTATGGGTGATTAATTACTCACAGGAATGGAAGTGATCCAAAGACAGTTGTCACCAAAGCCCACTCCAGCATGGGTGACAGCTCACGAAAGCAGGAAACCTGAAGCAGTCTGCACAACCTCGAGGTAGCAGGCAGCTCGACACATGGGAGAATGTCTCTCCCAGAGGCTCAGTTGGTCAGAGCCTCTTGCAGGCAACTGGTCCTGCCTGAGGGTGCCTCTCAGCAGCCTTTGGGGCTTGTGGAGGGGGAGGCTAGTGAACCTGGTCAGTTTTAGGGACTTCTTGAAGTTGAGTTGTTTACTTCCTTTTAGAACATTCTGTTGTTTATCTCTTTTTACAACATCATTCTGTTATCTTAGAGAATTTCCCTCCACCATGGAGTTCCATCTCAGAATACTGACACACAGCCCCTCCCCAGCCCTCCCTGAGGCCCAGCTCCGCCTTTAAACACTTCTTCCCCTCTGCGGGGTTTCTCCCTATGCTGTATCAGCGGTACACACAGTTGTTTCCTCCTTCTTATTCCTTATTTCTGCCTCTAATGATTGGTAGCTTCAACTCAATCCCAATTTTTTCTCTTTTCAATCAAAATGTTTCCATATTGTTGAAACACAGCAAAGAAAAGGGCATCTTCTCCTCTAGTGTGGATCCATTCCAGATGGAAACTTGTTACAGACCTGTTGCAATCTTCTGACTCAAGCCAAAACATCTTATTTTTCGTCCCCAAAATGTGTTAATTTCTTGTCTGACTCTACAACCACATTGTAACTCTTACCTTCCGGAGGTCCCTTCAGTACTCTGGAGTGTAGGGCACAACGCAGAATGGGCCTTAGCCAGGTCACCTGCTATGAGGAATAGAGGAATAGTTCCCTAGGGCGTGGCACTCCACTCGGGCTGGGCATGAGAACAGCTTCTGCCCACCATCTGGAAGGAACCTGCACCAAGATGATCTACCTGGAGACAGATTACTATTGGCTGCAGTTGGGACTCCACCCCATAAGGCGGTTGGCTAACCAACCTATAAGACCCCTTGCACTTCCTTGAATAAACTGAGTTTACAGCAGCTCGGGGATCGCGGATCGGATCCACATGCTTCTCACTCAGTCTGTGGATTCTGCGCCTACTCACCCCCCATGGCAGGGGCAGGCCCTGAGCACAAGGGACCCAAACACTGGGGCCCATCCGACCTAATGCTCTGACAGACAGCTTTGCTACCCTTGCTGTGCCTTTTCCTTCTGAATTGTAGGATAATAATAACAGCTACCTCACAGAAGTACTGTTGATAATTAACTGTGATTATAATTATCACTGGTTAACTATGTTTGACTAAAAGAAACTCATCAGTTTGGTATGGGTAAACCTAATACATCTGAAGCTCTTGTAATAGTGTCTGGCAAATAGTGATTGCTCAGAAATGTTAGCTTTTGATAATTATTCTTCTAATTTTCCATAGTGTTTTCTTCCTGATTTACTTGCTTCCTCTAAGAAACTACCTAAAATCATCCTGCTTTCTTTAAAGTGAACTGCAACATATAATGACTGCAAGGTCAAACCAGTTTGCATTAAGATTAAGAAAAGATCCTGCTATCACTCAAATAAGAATCTCAATATATTATTTTCATATGTCTTTTTCTCTTTTTTTCTCACAATTTTAGTACAAATACAAAGAAGGCTACAGAAAGCAGCTAGGCCACCACGTGGGTTTCCGCAGCCTGCAAGATGACCCCAAGTTGGTATGGTCTATCCATGCTGCCAAGATCCAGAGTGACAGAGAATACAAGAAAGCCTATGAGAAGTCTAAAGGGATTCATAACACACCCTTAGACATGATGTCAATTGTTCAAGCCAAGAAATGCCAGGTTCTGGTCAGTGACGTCGATTATCGCAATTACCTGCACCAGTGGACATGTCTGCCAGATCAGAACGATGTGATCCAGGCTAAGAAAGCCTACGAACTGCAGAGCGATGTGCGTATGCTGTACCCTCCAGGGAGATGTGTGTGTGTGTGTGTGTGTGTGTGAGTGTGGAGGTGGGTAGGGGGGGGCTAAATCATAGTGTATGTTCCAGATGTATCATTTAAACAGCAATCTTAACAAAGCCTAAAGCATTCTGTGTAATTTAGGGTAATAATAGAAGTTTATTTTTTCCAACATTTTCTATTTTGTGAAGGATTTTTATTTATAATAGCAGGACTCTATTCACTAAAATCAGTTTCTTATGCTATATAATTAGGTAGCAAATTTCAGTCTCAGTGTTCTGACCTTTCACCTTTGCATGAACAGGAGTCTGAATTTCAGAAACCAGATATAAACAGAGAAATACTTATTTCATTTATTTGACACATCCCAAAATATAGATATATATTTTGTCTCATTATGAATACATCTAAGGATCTTCTTCCTTAAGATTCCTATATATGTGACTCCCAGTAATACAGGAAAAACAGGCTTCAAGTGGTGAGCACAAAAACTCAATCTAATATAAAAAAGTATGTGCCGTTTCTGTCTGTCACTCACCAGATGCCACTTGTGAGCTGTGTTCCAGTTCCTATAGGAGACTATGAACTTCCAGAGCTGGTACCAGAGTTGTAACACCCAAAAATTCACATTTAATCTTCTCTTTGACGGGCACTTAGCTGGCTTAAGTAGAGGCTGTGTGTGGTTTTCGTATATCAAACTCTGTGAGCTAATTTGCTTCTTCTCTGTTGTGCTCCGGTCCTCCATGTAGAATGTGTACAAGTCAGACCTGGAGTGGATGAAGGGTATTGGATGGTTAACAGAGGGTTCTGTGGAAGTCATGAGGGTGAAGAATGCTCAGAATCTTTTGAATGAAAGATTGTATCGTATAAGGCCCGAGGCCCTCAAGTTCACCAGCATTGTGGACACACCAGAAGTGGTCCTGGCAAAAACCAATGCTCTGCAGATCAGTGAGGTAAGCTGGCATGGTTGTATTTTCAAGACAGATTTCAGACTAAGAGAATTCTGATTGTGAACTTCAAATTTCCAGTGTCACAGGAAATAAGATCTGGAGTATACCTCTGTCCAGATAGATCTTCAAAGTCAGCCAATTAGTCATCTCTATATTTCATTAGTTTTGATACAACATTGGTCAACACAATTGGGTCCAGGTTCTAACACACATTTTTAATCACATGTGGAGACTCAGACTGAAATGCCACCTAATGCCATAACCACAAAAGCACCACCTTTTCATGGCTATTCAGTCAAAACACAGGCTGAGACGTCCAGGGGCAACTTTTGCATTAGATATCAGGGCAGTCATTTTGGCTGAGAAAGAAAAGCACTAATCAGCATTGTGGTTTATCAGAGTTGCCTGCCATGAGGACCTAAGGATCACTTGAAAGGAATTTTGCTGCCATATTTCTGACTCTTACGTTCTATCATCTGAATTACTTATGAAGTTATTTGGTACTTCTAGCATAACAAACACACAGTGAAAACAAAATGTGATATCTGTTTATATCAGAGAACATCCCAACAATAACTTTCAATTTAAACATTGTTCATCCCCAGCTGGTTTGGAACCTTTGGACCAAGTGGGTTGCTGGGAGCATGCCTTGAGGTTTATAGCTCAGTCCTAATTCCCAGGCTTTCCTTCCAGATCAACCCAGATGTGAACATGCTTGCTCTGCCACACCTTGGTCCACTCCTGCCACCATGCCAATCCCTCCACACACCATTATACCTCAGTCTGTTTCCCACAACGCACTGCAGCTCCCTGCTCACAAACTGCTACTGTCAGCTGCCACGACCTACTCATCTCAACAAACCAGCACTTGGGTGCATACACACATGAACATATTTCATGCTTTTTATTAATTCAAAATGGGCTAGAAACAAACAAAAAACATCTATATCTTACATGAACAACACTCTTGGTAAGAGCCGCAAAAATCAAATGGTGCAAGCATATTACTGCTGAAGTTGTACCTAACATTCCAAGTGAATTCTAGATTTTACTAAATCTTTTTATTAAAAAAACATTATTCATGTAGTAATTGACTGATTTACTAATCCGCCATCCCGTTGCACTTCACATTTACTAGCCACTGTATCGTGATGCCTGGGACAAAGAGAAGGCGAATGTGAATGTGCCGGCTGACACTCCAGTGATGCTGCAGTCCAAGCTCAATGCCATCCAGATTAGCAACGTAAGACTGCACACCCATTGTTTCAGAGTTTCGACTAACCGGGTTTTTCCCCAGGATACTCCAAAGAAAGTTGGGCAAAGGGTGTTACCCTCACCCTTTTCTTTTTTAATAGTCTTTAAGCCACCAATAAGTAGTTCGTAGATCTGTGTTTTTAACAATGTACTGATGTATCCTTGTTACAAGGAAAAAAGGCAGTGATTTCTCAAACAAAACATAGTCCTTAAAGATGCATGTACCATAATGCTTAGCTTTTTATTGGACCCTTTTATTCATTGCTTTTTCCTTTAAAACCAATGTATAGTTTTGGGGATTTGTTTTTATTTGACTGTCTCAAATTTTGTCATAAAAATTAATGAGGATTCCTTTACAAAGAATCATTTGAAATGTGCTAGAGCATAAATTCAGTATGAAACTGTCCTATAAATCTTGAGAGATTAATGTTCAACAGAACTTTCAATAGCTATTGAGTTTTTTTTTTAAATCGGTAATGTTGTAGTTTATTGTCACTATCAAACGTCATGGACTGTTAATACTGCTGTTCTTAATCAGCAATACTGACTCAGTGGCGCCCTCCTCAAACTTACTGTGGCATTGCAATCCCCATTTGTAGAAACAGTATCAGAAAGCTTGGGAAGATATCAAGATGACTGGTTATGACATACGAGCAGATGCCATTGGGATCCAGCATGCCAAGGCTTCTCAGGATATTGCCAGTGATGTAAGAGCACCTTCTTGCCTAAATTCATCAAACATTAACCAGTGGACACATAATATTAACTTGATTTCCCAGGAATTATATTTGAGTATGCCAGTGCTTGTTCTTAGTATATTGTTTCAAAATTCCAAATTCCAGAACAGCTTGTACAACAATTTGAGAAACTTGCTGTGTGTACACTTAGTTATGCAGTTCCTAAGCTTATCCATAACTTTTTATTTTTAACCCAAATCTAGTGAAATTTATTGGGATAATGGATACAGAAAATTTAGTTGTGTGGCACCCATATTTACATAATCATTTTAATATATTACAGCAATATTGATCATCTTCCCATTTATATGAGGCTATACATTTTAGAATAATTTTTAAATAAGTTTATAATTTAAAAGTAACTATTTAGGTAATTCATTTGATTTAAAGCAATCTGGACTGCAGATTGTGCTTGCTTGTGGCAAAGCATCTAAAAGCACAATGTCCGAAGTTTGGGAAATGTCAGCAAGGCTTGATTAGGGGAATGATCCCCAAACACAGATCTTACCTTAAAGGTGTCCATGGTATTTTCAGTCATGTATGCATAGAAGACAAACCAATACAACAAAGTGTAAACTTAGAGCATGAATGTAGAGAAAACAGTTGGTAACTTAAGGGAGGTGGGATGGTTTTGAATGGGGGTTTTAGAACGAGAATGTGGGGAACCTACTCTTCTTTGTGTGCTCACACTCCCCAGTATCTGTACAAGACTACTTATGAGAAGCAGAAAGGCCATTACATTGGATGTCCCAGTGCCAAGGAAGACCCAAAACTGGTTTGGGCAGCAAATGTGATGAAGATGCAAAATGATAGGCTGTACAAAAAGGCCTACAATGACCACAAGGCCAAGATCACCATCCCGGCAGACATGGTGTCTATCAACGCTGCCAAAGAAGGCCAGGCATTAGCGAGTGACGTGGACTACCACCAGTACCTGCACCAGTGGTCCTGCCTCCCGGACCAGAACGATGTGATCCAAGCCAGGAAAGCCTATGACCTGCAGAGCGATGTGAGTGTGCCCCTAACGAAGAGAGCCCGTCGTGGCTCCGTGTGGTGGCTCCTTTCAGTGCTCTTGAAAGCCCAACTCTCCCTGCGTTAGCATACTCTGTAGTGTTTTGCCAGGTTTATTGGTTACCTGCCTTATTGTTGGATTTATTCAGATGTTTTTGTTTTTACTGATAAGGTGTTCCCAGAATTTTTCTGTAGCTTTATTGATGTCTGTAATGTTTATAGTTTATTAAATTGTCCTCCCACTCTATATTGACAAAGAATGGGGATGGCCTCCTTGATTCAGTTCAAAGGTCAGCGACATGCTCTGAACTCACCTCACTCACTAAACTAAATGCTCTTCACATGCTGTTTAACTTATTCAAGACATTTTTAGATGGATAAATATTTATGCCAATTTAATATTTTTTAAATGATAGAGTCCATAAGTTATTTCTTATGTGGAACGGATGCCTTCTTTTGATTATCTGAACTTGTTTTCCTTATTCTTCAAGAGATACTTTTTAAATAATGAGTGAGTTTGTTAAAAGCAAATATGCCTATGAACACATTGAAATGAATTGCCAAGTGGCATATGCAGGCAAGTTTCTAGGGAACTGTAGTCTCTTCATTAGCAGAAACCATATTAGTATATTGAGGCGTGTCTATTATTCATATTCTTTAAAAGAGAGAGAGGGAAACTTCTGAATTGTAGAGTTCCCTCTTTGAACGTTTAAGGCGTAATGCCAATCCTCAGTATTTTTCTCTCTCTTACTTCCATTTTAGCTTCACGTTTGTGTTTTATAACTAGTTATTTTTCATTACTGTTATTTTTATGTGTATGAATGTTTTGCTTGCATGTCTGTAAGTGCACCTGTGTTGTGCAATGCCCACATGTGTCAGAAGAGGGCATCAAATCTCCTGGAACAGGAGGAATGGTTGTCAGGCATCATGTGGGTGCTGGGAACCAAACCCAGGTCCTCTGTAAGAGCAGACAGTGCTCTTAACTGCTGAGTCATTCCTCCAGTTCCTGTAACTAGTTATTAAAATATTGTTTTTGGCCAAGTGTAGTGGCACATGCCTTTAATCCCAGCACTCATGAGGCAGAGGCAGCCTGTTCTACGAATTGAGTTCCAGGCCAGCTAGAGCTACAGGTAGTTCCAGTCTCAGAAACAAACAGAGCAAAGCAAAACAAAATAAAAAAACCCACCAAAATATATATTTTCTGAATAATATTTTTTTATCAAGTTAATCATTGGCGTTTTAACATAGAACAATTTTACCAACTACATAACTTTTATATGTAGGGAAAATAATCAGGAAATTCAAAATCAAGACAGGGGAGATGGCTCAGTGGTTAAGCACATACTGGGCAAGCATGAGGACTGTTGTTTGGATCCCCAGAACCCATATACATGCCAGGCGAGTGTGATAGATAGCCTGCTTGTAATTCTAGCCCCACAGTAAGCTAGAGAGCAGGACAAGCTATATCAGCTAGCTCTGGGTTTGACTCACTCATTGAATAAAGTGGAAAGACAGTCAAGGATAATTCCTGATATCAGCTTTTGATCTCCACGTGCTCATGCATTCATGTGCACATGTATCTTCACACACATGTCTACATACAAGCAAGCATGCATATGCATATACCATACACATGTAAAAATAAAGAATATGCAAAAGCCAAATTAGAAAAAAGGGGCCATCATAGATAAAGAAAGCTCAATTGAAGCCAAAATTATGGAGTTAGCTATTTAATTATTAATTATCCTTCTAAAAAATACTGTTTGTCATATACCAGGTATTGTGTTAACACAAAAGATATGGTAGTAAATTAAGAAGGAAAAGCAAGGTGTAGCTCTTGACTTGAAGGAGTTCACACAGATAAAAAAATAGATGCTGCTGAAAAGAATGTCAGAAAAAAATGGGAGGCTGAGGGTGAGCTGAAAAGAGAAGTGGAAAGCTCCTTGGAAGAAGTTCTGATGTATTGGGCTCATCAAGGTAATGGAGGACCAGAGATACTCAGAGACAGCCAGTGCAACCAGAGCATAGAGGGAATCTTATGAGACAAGGTTAGAAGAGTGGGTGAGGACAAGTACCAGACCAGAGTCCACGCTAAGATGTTTGGTCTTTATCCTGAGACTAGGATGAGGATGCTGTGGTGCTAGATTGGCACTGAGAATTTCTAAAGGATCATTCTGAATAGAGAACTCACTGGAGAACCCATTTTTATTCTCTTAAGAGTCCACATTGGCCTAGATGTCAATGAGAAATCATCCACGTGTTCTCCCAAACAGGGAGCTGCTTTCACACTGGGAGCATAGGTCCCCAGTGCGGATGTCCTGCCACAGGAAAAGGAAGAACAAAACACTGCCGTGTATAGGCGGAATTATGTTGGTTAGGCCAGCGCCGTTTAAAATGATTGCTTGTGAAAAATAAAATACAACAGAATGAGAATGACTTCCTTATTTTACTTTCAACATCAAAAATGAAAGAAAAAAAAAAACAACAACTCTGCTTCCATTGAGTGTGTCTTCTTTCACAGGCCATCTACAAGGCTGACTTGGAGTGGCTGCGTGGCATCGGCTGGATGCCAGAAGGGTCTCCTGAAGTACTGAGAGTCAAAAATGCCCAGGAGATCCTATGTGACAGTGTCTACCGAACTCCTGTAGTGAAGCTCAAGTACACAAGCATTGTGGACACACCTGAAGTCGTCCTTGCTAAGTCAAATGCTGAAAATATTAGTATTGTAAGCCACTGCTGTTTCTATTACTAAAACCTAATTAAAAAAAAAAATGACAAATAATTATTTTGGTAATCTATTTCTAGGAAAAAATAATATTGATGATAATGAAAGTTACGTAAACAGTATTAACATGTTTCACTTTTGATTATTAATTTTAAAACTTATATGTTAATAAAATGTTAACATTACTTTCCTATCAAGTATGAATAACTTATGTGTGAAAACCTTTACCTTACCATGAAAGGATTTTGTATCAGATTCAAAAGAATAATTACAAGATGTGCACTGAAACTAGCAAAATTATAAATTTTGTCAAGTGATTTCTGTTATTTCTGGTTCTTTCCATAGCCAAAGTACAGAGAAGTTTGGGACAAAGATAAAACTTCCATCCACATAATGCCAGACACTCCTGAAATTAATCTCGCCAGAGCTAATGCTCTTAATGTGAGCAATGTAAGTACCACAAGAGACTCTGTTTTGCTTGGAAAGTAACCCAGCTGGCACTTTTACATGACCAAGGAATATCCATAGCCAAGGGGGAGAAGACTGAGAGCATGGCTCATACTCAACAGTCCTTGGCCCAGAGCAAGGAGCAGAGCAGATTCCTGGCACCTTGGCCTGGCAAGGCCAGTTACTGGTGAACCACTAGCAATGGCCAAAGGACAAAAGGGAAAGGAAGTAAGACAGAGAGAAGAAAAAAACGAAGAGACACCCAAGCTGGACAGGAGAGACAAGCTGACAGGTGCAAACAAGCTTAAAATATTCACAGCTCTTTGCAAACATACACAAGTTAGTTTTAAAAACCCAGGTCTGTGGGAGATTTCTTAAGACTTTATAAACTATAAAATTTGACTCCAGATAGGGCTGGAGCAATAGCTCAGAGGTTAAGAGCACTGGCTGCTTTTGCAAAGGACCTGGCTTCAGTTCCCAGCACCCGCATGGCAGCTCACAACCATCTGGTGTCATGCACACTGTGCATGCATATAAATATATCTCACATACAGTACATAGCAAAACACTCATGTAAATGAAATAAAAATTTAAAAAATAATAAAAATGACTCCAGAAAAACATAGAAGGCATAAAACAACAAATTAAGATATCTGTCAAATGCTTTCTTCTGTCAAATGCTCAGGTTCCCCTGATAATTCCGTTAAGAAGAATTCCTTCAGAATTTTAGGAAACAGACTATTGAGGACCCTAATAAAAGAAAGGAGGCCATCATCATTCCCCCAAATTGTGAAAGATAACTCCACAAATGAAAACTGTAGAGCAATAATAATGGAGAAAAACTAAGCAGAACATTAACAAGTCAAATTCAACAATGCATTCAAATGATCAACTGGGGGTAGCCCAGGAATACCAGAGGCAAGAGGGCTCCATGGCTGAAACCTAATGACTTAGTAACACAGACGAGAAAAACTATATGGACATTTTATTATACTTAAAAAGATTTGACAAAACTCAATACTCATTTTTAATAAAATCTCAGTGAAAAAAAAGAATTAATGTTGTTTTGACATGACTTTAAAAATCCACCTGAAAGTGAAGGACAGTTCTCTCTCAGTAAACCTGTTATTCAAGTCAGGATTGAAACAGGATGTCCACTAGCAGCACTTAATTTGCTAAGCAAGTGAACTTCTCATTGATATATCACATGGGTAAAAATAAGAGAAAATTGGAAAGAGATGAAATATTACTCACAGAAGAAGTCATGTTAAACTTGGAAAACATAAGAGAGGCAACAGGGGAGAATCTACTAGACAGTAGGCAAAATTCTGTTACATGGCTGTCTGCACATTTCAAGAAATTTCACGACAGGTACTCTTCGTGAGCCCCAGAGGTTGCCCATGGGTAGAATAAGTACAGTCCGCAAAGAAGGGTAGTGCCATGGTGTAGTCTTTCAAGTTTCAAACTTTGTATTTATTTTCAGAAAAATAATAAATCTTTGTGAGAGAAGGAGCTGGCCAAACAAAGCATCTTCACCATGTGTTAAACTCCTCTGTCAGTTCTACTGCAGTGAGCTCCATGGGTTGAATTTTCTAGTATTCAGAAGGGTAGTCTAACCATAGGGCACTTATGCATGTTTCAGGGTGAGAGGTCCAGCATCAGTGTCCTGAAGAGGATGCTTTGGGGAAGTGGCCATATCAATAAGCAGTTCTTCATTACAGCCCAAAGTCCTCTTCTATTCAATTCACAGACATTTTTGTCAGGAGCATTCTGGAAAATCTCATGTGCTCACTTTTATGTGATAAATTTTGAATCTGAAAATACTAGAACCCTGTGGTGATATCATGATAACAAAATTAGCATAGTATTCAAAATTATGCTGAAAGTGGGTGTGGAGTGATGGCTCAGTGGTTAAGAGCATTTTCTCTCTTCCAGAGGACCTGGATTCAGTTCCCAGCACCCACATGATGCCTCACAACCTTCTATAACTCCAGTTCCAGGGGATCCAATGCCCTCTTCTGGCCCCCATGGGTATTGTGCATTACAAGTGCACATACATATACATAGGCAAAACACTCACACATAAGATAAAAATACTAAATAAGATATTTTTAAAGAGGGCTGGAGAGCTGGAATCGCTGTTAAAGGCTCAGGCTCACAATCAAAATCATGCTGAAAGTGGAGGACTAATGAGAGTGGCTCACATTTTTAAAATGTATTTTGCTTTCTCTCCTCTTCAGAAACTCTACCGTGAAGGGTGGGATGAGGTCAAGATGAGCTGTGATGTCCGCCTGGATGCCATCCCTATCCAGGCTGCCAAGGCTTCCAGGGAGATCGCCAGTGAGGTGAGTGGGCCTTTTACACCTCCTCAGTTCTTAAGCAGATTCCCTGTGTGCACAAAAAGGCATGCTGTGACCCATCTGCCTTGTCTTTTCATCTCCAGTATAAATACAAGCTTGACCACGAGAAGCAGAAGGGTCACTACGTGGGCACCCTCACGGCCAGGGATGATAACAAGATCCGCTGGGCCCTCATCGCTGGCAAACTTCAGAATGAGAGAGAGTACCGGCTCCAGTGGGCCAAATGGAAGACCAAGTTCCAAAGCCCTGTGGACATGCTTTCTATCCTGCATTCTAAAAAATGCCAGGCTCTGGTCAGCGACATTGATTATCGAAATTACCTACATGAGTGGACATGCATGCCTGACCAGAATGACGTGATTCAGGCCAAGAAAGCCTATGAACTACAGAGCGATGTGAGTGTGCTGCCCCAGGTCATTTTGCCATGACTTCCAGGAAGTTTATGGCATTAAATGTCTTTGTCACAATTACATGTCTTTATACAACCAAGATTTGATATTAGACCTCATGGTACAGCATGAGAATCATCCATGCCAGGAAGGATCTTGAGTTCATGAATAATATGTAGTGTGTGAAAGGAGATAGATCTTGATGGCAGAGTGAAAAAAACTAATGGGAAATCATGCGTGTGGTAGTATGCATCTGTAATCCCAGTACTCGGGAGGCAGAGGCAAGAGGATTGCCTCAAGTTCAAGACCAGTCTGGTCTATATAGAGAATCCCAGACCAGCAAGGGCTACATAGTTAGACCTTGTCTCAGAAAGAAAGAGGATGAAGGGATGGAGGAAGGGAGGGAAAGAAAGAAAGAAGATATCATTGTGAATAAATATTGTCTATAGAATTTAAGTATGAATCAAGGTTTGCATAGATGGTAAACATTGGTCTGCCCTAAGCAGGATCCAGGCACAGACATTTTTTTCAGTTGACACAGTTGTTGAGAAATTTTAAATTTTGATTCCAAGATTTTCCAATCAGGAAATTTTTCTGTAAAGATTTCCTATTTCTGTTGAAAATTCTGAACAGGAAGCGCTAGACATACATTGATTGTTGTCAACTGTAACCTAGGACTGAACTGAGGTTAATTCATGTTAAATAGAAAGAATATCTTCCCGGCATGACCAGTCCACCTGATTAATTTTCTTAGGTTACCTTCCTGGGTGCTTGAGTCCATCTTCCTTGACTTTTATAGTATTTAAATTGTGTTTCTTTATGAGACCAATAGAATAAATATGCTAGATAAGATCAGGGGGCTGGAGTTACTTAATTCTTGCCTTATTTTCACAGGCTGTTTACAAGGCTGACTTGGAATGGTTACGTGGAATTGGGTGGATGCCAAATGATTCTGTTTCTGTTAATCATGCCAAACATGCTGCAGATATCTTCAGCGAGGTATTCCAGGACATTGCCCAGCCATTCTGTGCACTTCCCTAAGCAATGAACATGAGATATGAGCCAAAATACAGTCCATCTTAGGTCCGCAACTTAAACTATTTTCTGTTGCCGAAATTTAAGCCAGACATGCATTTGTCCAAAATGCACTATTCCTATCACACGGGACCATATCTCTAACAACACCCAGCATACTGGCTGATGCATGGAATTGTACAGATACACTGGAAGAAGTTTGTCCAGTTGGAAAATGGAATATTATGATACACATAATGATAAGACTTGGGGCGTAAGCAAACTAGCTACCACCAACTCTGCAGGAAGACTGAGGGTGCAACTTGAGAGTAAACCACTTGCCTAGCGTGCATGAGACCCTGGGTTCAAACCCCAGTATTGTATACTATCTTCAGTGGTACAAGAAGTCAGCCCAGCTGTTTGAAAAACAGAATGCTCAAAAGACAAATTTCCAAGAAGTTACCATTCATATATGATACTTTATACCTCTAGCTAGCAAAAATACACCTTGGATGGGTGTATCTCAGCTTACTAAGACCAACGACTATCCTAACAGATTTCCTTTTTTCTCACAGAAAAAATATCGCACGAAAATAGAAACTCTCAATTTTACTCCTGTGGATGACAGAGTTGATTATGTGACAGCAAAACAAAGTGGTGAGATCCGTGATGATGTAAGTTGACAATTGTCCTAAAATCATATAACCAAGCAATGATGGGCCCAAAGCTTTCTTGCTCTCTTGCAATCACTAAACTAATATTTTCATCAACAAAACCAGTGATGTCAGCAGTGCTTGAGCAACATCATATTTCTTGACGTCAAGTAATTTTCCACAATACCTCTCAACCTCTCACTTATAGATTAAATACAAGAAAGACTGGAATGCCATCAAATCGAAGTATACCCTCACAGAAACTCCACTGCTGCACACGGCCCAAGAAGCTGCCCGGATCCTGGACCAGGTACAGATCTTCCCCAGATGCTTAGTGCTTGAAATGGAAAAATCCTAATGGGATTGTGCACACGATTCCTCGTATAACCCCTTTTGTGGCTCTGTCTTTCAGTATCTCTACAAGGAAGGCTGGGAGAAACAAAAAGCCACAGGTTACATCTTGCCACCAGATGCTGTGCCATTCGTTCATGCCCATCACTCCAGTGATGTTCAGAGTGAGGTAACTTATCCTAGTATGAGTGTACCTTGCAGAAGGTGGACCTTGCCTGAAAAGGGATGCCAGTTATACACAAGACATAGCTATCACCGTACGGATTGCCCATCTCGGCTTGGTAGACCTGGCTGAGCTTGCTGAAGGCTGGAGTAATCCTCCCTTTTGGAAAATCTTTTCACATGGATGTTTGGCTTTTTATTTTCCTTCTATCTTCTACCCTCTCTAAAATATACAGGCGCCCAAATAAAGACCTGACCAAAATGTAAAGGACAGCATGTAGGTTTTTTTTTTGTTTTCTATTTTAAACACTTGGTAGGTAGAGGCAAGTGGATCAGGAATTCAAGGCCAGCCTCAACTGTGTATGGACTTTGAAGTCAGCCTGGGCTAGTTGAGATCCTATATCAAACAACAACAACAAATCTAAAATAGCTATTTTATCATATTTATTTATTTCAATGGTTTTTGTGATCCCTTCTCAGGGTAGAAGTGTCTAGCAAAACTAGAGGCTAAGCTTGCTGGCATCCCTCAGTGTGCATCAACATCCCTGTGTGTGTACTTTTCAGCACTGACAGACTCTGTATTCTACTCCTCTCCCTAGCTGAAATACAAAGCAGAACATGTTAAGCAGAAAGGTCACTATGTTGGTGTTCCCACCATGAGAGACGATCCCAAGCTGGTTTGGTTTGAGCATGCCGGCCAGATTCAGAATGACAGACTCTACAAGGAAAGCTATCACAAATCAAAGGCCAAAATCAATATACCTGCGGACATGGTGTCAGTCGTGGCTGCCAAGGAGGGGCAAAACCTTGTCAGTGATATTGATTACCGAAATTACCTACACCAATGGACATGTCACCCTGACCAAAATGATGTCATTCAGGCAAGGAAGGCCTATGACCTTCAGAGTGATGTAAGTACTTTTCATTTCTCATTATCTAAAATGCCCAGTGCACTCTAGGAATGGTAAGCAATATTCCAGAACCCATCTTTGACACTTTGGACCATAGCATTTAGCTTGTTCCCAGAAAGGAATTATGGCTGGAGACCAAGTCAAGGTTTTGGCAGTAATGGATGATAATTTACACAAGGACCAAGGAGAGTCTCATTCTTACTTCACTGAGCATCTTACTCCTCAAGACATTTAAGGAGTAGATTACAAGAATCAAGAAAAAAAAAAGAGATTAAATAGCATGAAGCTCCATCATCCTTCAAGCAGAACTTAGATAAAGCCAACACAGAATATGACACAGAGGCCATCTTGCACTGACACTTCAAGTGAACACTCTTCCCACTCCAGTTTCCATGGGGAGAACCAGGGCATGCATCAGACTCCTTGCTCAGGTGCAGAGGAATAGTCTAGTTTGAGTCTTCTAATCTTCATCAGAGACAGAAAGCCAGAGACTGCCTCCTTGGTTGCTGTAGCAAAAAGGCTGTTGTCCCACTTTAATCCGATCAGCAGCTCTTCTTCGTTTGACCTGGAGAAGGTTGGGAAATCCAGGAGCTGGAGTTGGAGAGAAGGTGGTGATGGAGACAGAGACAGGCTTGGCTGGATTGGAGGGAATGTCCCCCTCTTCCCTACATCTTCATGAGCATTTACACGTGCACTTCCCATCATTTAGCTGCGATAACTGACTGTACCAAATGTGAATGTGCCAAGTCTATCTACAACTGCAGCCTTCTTGCTAAATCTTTTCTTATGGCAACAGCTGAAAGTCAAGGTCTCTTCCCCTTAACTCCAGTAGCACTTGAGTCATCTGGCTCTCACAGCACTTCACCTTATACTGATCCCTTAATGCACCGAGTTCAGGCCCTTGTGTACACTCACAGGCTCAAGAAGTATTGCTGAGGCAAAGTCATAACTGAATGAATAAGACAGCAGCTGCTAGGGAGAAATCCTTCTAAAGCTTCTGAAAGACTTGTTTGGAATGCTCTGCGGCTCCCCTGTGTCTGAGTCATTTACAGCTCCTTCACATCTCTCCTCTCTCCTCAGAATGTCTACAAAGCTGACCTGGAATGGCTTCGAGGCATTGGCTGGATCCCTCTGGATTCTGTGGACCATGTGAGGGTTACCAAGAACCAGGAAATGGTGAATCAGGTACGGAGAACCTGTTCGATGTTAAACTAACCCCTACTTCCTTTTCTGCCATGTGGAGTAGGTGCCTGTGGGGACAGAACCATCTTAATTGTCTCTGTTCATTTGCAGATAAAATACAAGAAAGATGCTCTTGACAACTACCCCAACTTTACAAGTGTGGTAGATCCCCCAGAGATTGTCTTGGCCAAGATTAACTCAGTTAATCAAAGTGATGTAAGTTTGCTTTGTATATGCTGAGATGCTTAGTCTGAAGAGTTAAGCCAATGGATTATTTTATTTCTATATAATTGCTTATTTGACCTTGGGGCTGTACCTACTTTTAGATATCTATATTCTCCAAAAGATTCTATTAGCTCAAATGGACTGAAAGTCAACCAATTGGTTAGTTTTAATCTATAAATGTAGATTGTTATGTTGTTAGGTATATCTTATGAAATTTAAATATGCATTTATAGTAATCAAAAGGTTTTGTTTTCTTTCCTTAGGTGAAATATAAAGAAACATTTAATAAAGCCAAGGGCAAGTACATATTTTCTCCAGATACGCCCTATATCTCCCATTCTAAAGACATGGGAAAACTCTACAGCACTGTGAGTCCTACTTTATACAGTAACTCTTTTTCTAGTTAAGCTTTTGTCAGTATTCAGTCTTGACTGATTCTGAGAACAGCTGGTCTTACAGAATGACCAGTTGTTTCCACTGCGTTTGGTTTTGTTACTTATAATTGCATATTATTCATCCCTGGAATCTGACCCTGCTTTTACCAGTGGACATCACTTCCAGAAATTATTCAACATAGCACTGGACATGGCGTATGGGAGGAAAGCAAGGCCTAGGGCTATGCCCTGGATGAGCTGGTGAATCTCGAGGTCCTATGACATTGCCAGGCATGGTAGGAAGTGGCAAAGGCTGAAGTTTTGAGACAGATCCTTCAGTGGTTTATACATGTGAGGCTTTCTTTGCAGATTTCTCATCACTTTTACAAGAAGTGTTAATGTAGCTAACCTTGGAGTTTGTAGATTTAAGAAAGTGACTAACCACTTCTAGGTTAGTCTAATGACTAAAATGAAAATTTCAGCCTTGCCTCAAACATGAATGTTCTACATTAATTTTAGCATTCGTTTTAGTGGTGTATGAATGCAGCTGATGCAAACTTTTATTAACGCATATTTCCTTGCTGTAGATACTATACAAGGGAGCATGGGAGGGAACCAAGGCCTATGGCTACACCTTGGATGAGCGTTATATTCCCATTGTTGGAGCCAAGCATGCTGACCTGGTAAACAGTGAGGTCAGTGTGATCTTTACCTCTCCTAAGTTTGTGTTTTACCTGGGGAGCAAGAGGCTGGTAGAAAACTCCACTGATACTCTATGTTGAACTCATTTCACAGCTGAAATACAAAGAAACATATGAAAAACAGAAGGGTCATTACCTGGCTGGAAAAGAAATCAGCGAGTTCCCTGGTGTGGTCCACTGCCTGGATTTCCAGCAGATGAGGAGTGCGGTAAGCCAATGTTCCCTTCAGTGCAGACGCGCGCAGCTTTGGATGGCCCTTCTGTCTGCCTGGTTATAGCCTGCCCTCGGACTCAAGATTACCTGGGGAAGAGAGGGCTGCAGAATGGTTGGTCCTTGAGGTTGCTCCACCCTCATCTGTGTACCTTGATGGCTGTGGGCATCTTCTCTTCTTTTCCCTTCCGTATGCAAACATAACCTGTCCATTCTGGATTGGGAAAAGGGGATGAAAGTAGTCTCACTGTTGACTTTGCATTATAGAAGATTAGTACGAATAATAAACAAAATGCCATTTTATATGTTTTTCTAGAGGTACTGATCTACAATTAGAAATGGGACTCCAGAGAGTCGTCTTAATAACTGTAGTTTTAAACCTTTCTAATTTTGTCTTTTAAAACATTATTCTTTAGTTGAACTACAGAAGAGATTATGAGGACACAAAAGCAAATGTGCATATCCCCAATGATATGATGAACCACGTGCTGGCCAAAAGATGCCAGTACATCCTCAGCGACCTGGAATACCGACACTATTTTCACCAGTGGACATCCCTTCCCGAAGAGCCCAATGTTATCCGTGTCCGAAACGCGCAGGAGATCTTAAGTGATGTATGATGGCCTTTCTGAAGTTTGACTTAGTTATAGACGTCATTCAGTCCTGCTTGGCCCTGGTACCACTGTCCCTATGTTCATAAGCATAGCAACCTTCAATACTAAATGACATGAAAACCACTTTTCAGTGTAAGAATCCCCTTTGAGCCATAGGACACCTATGTTGAATATTTAATCTGTTCATCACCAGACTAAGTCTTAGGCATTGCTTACCTCTTAGGCTTCTTTTGACCAAGAAGTAAATATTGTTCAGCTGGTTGAAGGCCAAAAGCAATAAGAAATCATCAGAATGCTCAACTGTAAATTCTAAATACCTGCCACCTTTCATGTTTGTTCTTTCTTGCAGAATGTATATAAAGATGACTTGAACTGGCTGAAGGGCATTGGCTGCTATGTTTGGGATACACCCCAGATCCTTCATGCCAAGAGATCATATGACCTACAAAGTCAGGTGAGTCAATATCCCTAGAAGAACCAGTTCTTCTGGAGTCATCAGAACCATGGTGGTATTTGTGGGCTGCTGGCCAAGCTGTCTCTAAGTTCTGGTTGAGAGACTGATATAATGGCACATGATCTAAGGGAACCAAGTTGGCCCCAATCAGATCTCTCGTGGTGGCCTGCTCTGGAATGATTCTATCCTACAAATTAAGGCCATGCACATTTATAACAGGAAGTTATAAAGGTAGGATTTGTCACATGGTAAGCTATTCATAAACATCTCTACCTTAACAAGGTTAATTTGCAGAGTGTGGGATGTAAAGCATACTCTGACAACAGGTACATATGTTTTGAAGAGAAAAACCAGTATCTGGGACATTTCCCGGCATGTGGTTTGAGCTGTCATTGGGCAGGTCTGATGGACTGTTGGCACTGCCCGCTGCTCCTGCGAGGTGGAGGATGGTATGGGAAAGGTAACAAAATGAAGGATACAGACCTGCTATCCTTCTGCTTGTTTTGACTGCCACACAGTCTGCAGGACTACAGAGGGCTAACAGCCTGTTGGAATTAAAGCAGAAACCCGAAAATAAGAAAAGGAATTGCTACATTAGCACAAACAGCTAATGCAGACAATGGTCCTGCATTTTAGCGTTTTGGGTAACTTTTGTTTTTCTTCACAGATACAATACACAGCAGCAGGTAAAGAAAATCTACAAAACTATAACATGGTCACAGATACGCCACTTTATGTGACTGCTCATCAGAGTGGCATTAATGCCAGTGAGGTATGATGGCCTTGACCTTCTCTGGTAGGGACAAGCCATTTCTTCTCTTTAGATATTTTCTACCAACAGAAGTAAGTCATTCTTTCTCATCTGCAGGTGAAATACAAAGAAAATTATCATCAGATTAAGGACAAGTATACCACAGTGGTAGAAACGGTGGATCACGACAGAATCAAGAATCTGAAGAGTCTGTATAGCAGTGTGAGTTGTTTCTTTCTCCTGCTTATGAGCCACCTCTTCCCCTTCAGAGACAATTAAGAAAAAGTAGATGGGGCGGGGCTCTTCCCTAAAGGTTTTATCAGTTTTCCCTGAGCCTTCTAATTCCTAGTTTACCTGTAAATTTCTCAATATACAATTAAATAAACTTCAAGTTGAAGAGTAGTCCTGGGGGTTGGTAAGGACCATTTAAGGAGGACAGAAAGAGGAAGACACTTCTTGGGAGCAAACCAGGATGTTATGTCTCATAGTCACAAGAGTTTAACCCCTCCAGAACCTGTACAAGGAGGCCTGGGATAAAGTGAAAGCCACCAGCTATATCCTGCCGACCAGCACATTGTCTCTGACACATGCCAAGAACCAGAAGCACCTGGCCAGCCATGTAAGTCAAGTGCAAACTTCACAGCTTCCCCTCACCCTCTGCTCTCCGCTCCCCACACCAGGAGCTCTTCAGACTGTTCCAATGTTGCCCAGAAGCATCCCAGCATCTCTGGGGGTATCCAATAAACACTCCCAGAAACTGGTCACTGGACTCTGTGCCTGTTGCCTCCTTTCAGGGGCCTGAAGTCTCTGGAGGGTCACACAACCCAGCAAAGACACGGATGGGATCTTCCAGGCTACCTGTCTGCAAATGACATAGATGGAGAGTATCTTAGTCTGAAGCAAAGAGAGAAAGAAGCTATAAAAGACTGTATAAAATAGGCAGTTTCAACCAGGCATAGTGGTTCACAACTGTAATCCCAACACTTAGGAGACTGAGGCAAGAGGAATGCCATGAGTTCAAGGTCAGCCTACCTACATAATGAGTTTCAGTCCAGTCTGGAGCACAGAGTAAAAGCTTGTACAGAAAACAAAACACAATAAAAAGGAGGTTGTTTGAATAAAATGATGTGGGCTTTAGTACAAAACTAAGCCGGTGAGTATGATGGCCGGTTACCACACCATTTCTAAATAAACAGAGAGGCCAGAGGAGCAGACTTCTCATTTGGAAAGAGATTTGTAAATAGGGTTTGCAGAGCCCGGCAGAGCCTTCTTTTCTTCCGTTGTGAAAGCAGCAGTAGAGGTGGATTTTGGGGTAAATTATTGTTGAAACAGGGGTAGGCATAGAAAAACTAACATTTAAAAAGAAGTATCCTAACTTTAGTTTTAAATTTAAGAAAAAAAGAGCTCTCTGAATGCCATCTTCTTGCAACTGAAGAATAGATTGGATGTAAGAGCTGGAATGTTCTGTTCTGGAAAATTCTGATGGGAATTCTGTTTGGCCTCTAGTTGATGAAGATCTTTACTGATGTACCTGCTCCCATCTCTTTTTCCTCTAAGAGTGGGTCTCTGGACTCTGAGAGAGCTTGTGTGTTATTGCTGTATGCTGGGAGGCTGGCTCTCATCACTGTCTTGTGTAATCACAGAGCATTGATTAATAGGCAGCATAGATTAAGAACTGCAAGTTGGTTGCATTTCATTTTTTAAATACTTGTGAAAAATGAAATCCAGTAATTATGACTTTTTATTACAGGGCTTTTCACTTAGTAAAAACAGAGATTCCAAGTACAATTTTAATTTTTCACTCATGATAGTAAGAAAGATAAAGTTACATTACAAAAGAGATTAATGATCACTTATCTTAAGCTTGAGCTATGACTGAGTGATAGAATGTTTTCTTACCATGTTCAAGTCCCTGTGTTTGATCTCACCAATTTAAATAAAAATTGCATGGTCCTAAAAATAAGTTGTTTGTAGTAGCAGCATTTGGTGTGGACACTTAAAAAATGGTAACTAAGAATTCACAGCACTGTCTCGTGTGAAAGTGCTTTCAGATAGGGCCCTGTGGTGGCTCTAGTGACTTTGTACAGATGAGGAATGGAGCTCCAGGAATCTTGGAGCCCAGTCCTTCCCTTTGTTGCATGCTCTTTGAACAACATAAATCCTTATTCTCTGTATCTTTCTGCTTTTTCTTTATAGATCAAATACCGAGAAGAATATGAAAAGTTCAAAGCTCTTTATACTTTACCAAAAAGTGTTGAAGATGATCCAAACACAGCACGCTGCCTCCGAGTGGGCAAGCTCAACATTGATGTAAGTAACCTTGGCAACTTTAGTAAAAGTAAACAGAAGCTGAATAAAATAGCCACATATTACCAACTAGAGTATTTTCTGGTACCAGGCACATGGTACTGATTGAACATATATAGAGAAATTCAGTATTTTCTTAGCCCATAGTGCTTTAGAAAACAATTCTGAGGGCTGAAGGGATGGCTCAGTGGTTAATAGTACTTGTTATTTTTGCAAAGAATCTGAGTTTAGTCCTCAGCACCCATGTCAGGTAACTCACAACCACCTGTAACTCCAGGTCCAGGGGATCTGACACTCTCTTCTGGTCTCTGAGGACATTCACATACATGTGGTAGATATTCATATATACACACACATAATCACATTTTTTAATCCAGGTATTTATCTGTACAAATTCCAGCACCTGCCCTGATCCAATTCCTTGCTATAAGCTGGGGGGAAGGCATTATTCCATGACTTGACAGAGTTTTCCTGTGTCCCTGAGATGTATCTTTAACTTCACAGCGCCTATACAGATCTGTGTATGAAAAGAACAAGATGAAAATCCACATTGTGCCTGATATGGTGGAGATGGTGACCGCCAAGGATTCTCAGAAGAAAGTCAGTGAGATTGACTACCGCCTGCACCTCCATGAATGGATTTGCCACCCTGACTTGCAAGTGAACAGTCACGTCAGGAAAGTCACAGACCAGATCAGTGATGTAAGCCATTGCATCGAAGGCTCTCCCACCAACTCTGCTCCCACCCTGAGGAGAAGCAGGCCCATCTTTGTGTCAGCCTAGGCCATTTTCCCTCTTGCTTTCCTGTGATCTGAGGGTCTGAGAGGATTGGGGAGCTGTCCCTGAAAGCAGGGCTCTTTGAGCAGATGTCTCCATGGCTCCTCAACCTCACTGCCTGGTGCCTTTTGCTTTTTCATTCCACAGTGTTAACTGGGTCTAGGATATACCTGGGTTTTAGCATTCAAGTTACGGGTCCGTTTTTTTTCTGACCCCCTGCATCTGTTGGACCTCCCTAGATTGTGTACAAGGATGACCTCACCTGGCTGAAGGGCATTGGTTGCTACGTCTGGGACACTCCTGAAATTCTCCATGCAAAACATGCTTATGACCTACGTAATGATGTGAGTTTCCTTGTTTCATTTATTGATATATGTGCACCTCTACATCGTTTGGATCAGTGAAAGCATATGTAAATCAAGAACACTGTCGCAGACCAGCTGTGGATGGAGTCTTGTTACGGATGGCTGAGCTCGAGAAAGATGCTAAGAACAGCAATGTTTTCTCAGCACTGCGTTCAACACTTCTATTCAATAGTGCAGTGCAGATGTGCCTTGCTTCTCCCGTGGAGAAGTGACTCCTGGATTTTCTCTTCATCTTTTTGGACTAATTTAAATATATCAATGATCACATTATTTTCATTATATAAAAATTCATCTGCTAGGTCAGTAGACAGGATTTATTTGTAAAAAAAAAAAAAAGAGGGAAATTTGCTAGACAAATGAAAATGGCAATGAGTATTTCAGCAAGAGAGCTCTCCTCGAAGACCCTAGATGATTGCAGATACCGCCTGTGACTATACACATTGGTTATGCAGGTTGCTTTAAAACTGAAATCCATCGTCTTCTGTTCCACAAGTGCTGATGGATGTGACTCCATGAAACCCTTCAATTTCTAATGCAATAGATGTTCCAACATAAGTGTGTTTGCTTTTTCTTGGCAGATCAAGTACAAAGCTCATGTACTGAAGACAAGGAATGACTACAAGTTGGTGACTGACACACCAGTCTACGTTCAGGCTGTCAAAAGTGGGAAGCAGCTCAGTGATGTAAGCCCCCATGGGAAAGTGACTGTGGCTAGCAGAGAAGATGGGGCACTACTCAGCCAAAGACAGGCAGTGTGAGCCCTGCTCAACTGGGGACTAGACCTGGCTCCTTAGGCTGTGCTTAACCTTTCCTTTTACCCAACACTGGACGCGTCAGTAGTCAGCAGGGGTGAGGTTGTAAATGAACTGAGTCTGTGAAATATGTTGTGTTTTTGAGCATCCAGAGTTGCTTTCTGTACTATTGTGTGTCGTGAACAATCTTCACATCTCACTGGCTAACCTAATAACTAATCGCTCTGAGCCTGAGCATCCTATGTGCAATATGGGAAAGAATATGTCTGGATCCCCTATAATGCCGGACTCAGAGTGGGCAGAGAGCCACAAAGCTGCTCTTTTTCAATTAAACTTGCAGGTTATAAGTAAATAGTAGATCCCAACAGCGAGGTAGACACTTAAAACCTGTTCTTTTGGAACTTGTGGAGCTGAAAGACTCGTGCTTCCTCCACTAACACCTGAGCTATGCCTTCCACTTTTCAGAGGTATCTTTAGCCTTTCTCTGATTCTACTGAACAAGACATAGTCACAGAACAGAGGTCTCTAGGTGTATTCGTTACTATTCTCTCACTGTGACAAATGTCTCCCAGAAATAACTTAGGGAAGAAACTACTTAATTTGTTTCATGGTTTTAGAGAGTTCAAGCCACGGTTGCTTGGATGGATCCCATGTGGTTGGAGCATGTGGTGGGGGAGGGCTCTTTGTCTGATGGCAGACTGGAAGAAGAGAGAGGGCGAGAGAGGAGAGGAGGAGATAGGTCCTGGCCAAGACACACAACGATCTGCCCACAATGACCAGCCTCCTCCAGCTTCCAAAATAGTGTCCCCAGCTAGGGTCCAAACATCTAACACATGAGTCTGTGAGTCGTAGCACTGGGCAAAGAAAATAGGCTACCTGCTTATTGCATTTCAAGATAGACGTGGATTTTCGTTTGCTTAGGTTCATTCTAACATGCTACCACAGTCTGAATCCATTTGTCTTGCCTCTCTACACCTAGGCTGTCTACCACTATGACTATGTGCACAGCGTCAGAGGCAAAGTGGCTCCAACTACAAAAACTGTGGACCTGGACCGGGCTCTTCACGCATATAAACTCCAGAGCGAGGTGAGTGGTGAGAAGTAGAGTGCCAACAGCCCAGACTACAGGAGAGATATGCGTGTTGACCTGTACATCCTCTGGGACTGATCTTGTGAAATATAAATACTGTTGCAGTCAATGAGTTGGAAAAACAAAACCAGCATATTTTTCCTTCTCTCTTTGCTGACAGAATCCAATCAAGCAGTCAAACAATAAATGGGTGTGTTTTTGAACAATAATTGCAAGTTAAAAAGAAGAGGGTTGGTCTACTATCTCTACTTCCAAAAAGCTTAAACTCACAATGACAATGATAGGCTTCTTACAGCAAGAGAAAACGATAGAAAATTCTAGCCAGGAATAGTAGTGCATGCTTTTAATCCTATCACTGGGAAGGCAGAGGCAGGCGGATCTCTGTTAGTTTGAGGCCAGCCTAGTCTACATAAGCAAGTTCCAGACCTTCCAGGGCTACATAGTGAGAACTTGTCACACACAAAAAAAAGAGAATGTAGCTGCTTTTGCAAAAGACACAGGTTTGGTTCCTAGTACCCACGTGACGGCTAACACCCATCTGTCCCAAAAGATCCAATGGCCTCTTTTGGCCTCCATGGACTTTGCATGCATGTGGTGCCCTTACATACATGCAGACAAAATACCCATACACATGAAAGAAAAAGAATAAGTTTTTTGATGGAAAAAAAAAAAAAACAGAAATTTCTTTTGGAATTCAGAAAACCTTGAAACCCATCTTTAATTTCATTTTTGTGTGTGTGTGTTACCCAGGGAAGCTCTGTTGGTCTCATTTTTTTACTATTTCCAATCTTGAATATACGAAGTCATTGATTTTTTTATTTTGAACACTATTCTCAAGCCTGTAGATTCCCTGAAACCCGAGTATTTAAGACCACTTCTCCATGAATAACTGAATCTTGACCTTGTTTCCTAGGGCTCAAACACTATGGAGGATATTGGGAGGACAATATTAGATGTGCCTCATAATTATGCTGCCTCAGAGACCAGTGAGAGTTTGACTATTTCCTGAGGTGGCTCTTGGCAGCCTTGCCTGTCTTCTCTTTTTGTCCCAAAGTCTTGCTAGATACCATGAAGTCTACTAGGTACATGTTTCAAAGTAGAGAGGAATTCCTTCCACAAGCCCTTGCTCTCCATCAGGCTTACCTGTCGGAGTTCCTTTTTCTGTTGCTTTGGTAAAATACCACGACAAAAGCAACTTATGGGAGAAAGGCTTATTCTGGCTCTTAGTTTCAGAGGCACAGTGCATCATGGCAGGGAAGTCATGGTGGCAGAAGCTTGGGGTTGCTGGTCACATTCTGTCCACACTCAGGAAACATAGAGAGAATACTTGTGCTCAGCTAGCTTCCTCCCTGTGTGGGGTGCAAGCCCAGGAAATGGTGCTGCTTCCCTTTAAGGTGGGTCTTCCCACTTCAGTTAACTCTGTCCAGATACTCTCTCCCTGATGCCCAAAGGCTGACCTAACCTAAATAACCCCTCATAGGCATACCTGGAGGGTGGTCTCCTAGGTCATGGCAGATCCAGGCAAGCTGACAATCAGGACTAACCATTGTTTTTCCAATACAGCAGGTTAAGAGTAACCTGACTAAATCCATGACCCTCAGAACTGCAGTTCTTGAAATCAATTCAGAGAACATAAATAGATTAACTATCAGATCAAAAAAAAAAAAATCTTACAAGCTGAATGTGATTTGTTTGATTTGATGCTAGTTGATGATACAACCCTTTTTACTTGCTTTTTCATTCTGGTAGAATCTATACAAGAAAGGCCTGCGTTTCCTGCCCACTGGATACAGACTTCCTGCTGATACCCTTCACTTCAATCACATCAAGGACACGCGATACATGAGCAGTTATGTGAGTAGTACCTCACATAGGGTCTGAAATTTGAGTGGGAGGGGACTAATATTAATTAATAGTTTATTCTTGTGCACATATCATATCCCAAAGGCTCAACATAATGATGAAGAGGCAAGGGCAGAGAGCATGCTTTCTGGGGATGTGATGGCCTTGGTTGCCTCTGCAGTTTGGCAGTGCCCAGCTAGCACAGTGAGTTAGGACAGGATTTCATGGGTGCTTTGGCTCAGGATTCAGTGCTATCTCTCCTGGCCTTAGACCGGAAGCATCATGAGCTCCCCTAAGCCATTTACTGGAAATGTAAGTTCATATACACAGTGCACTGCAGATGCATGCAGAGGATAAAACACCACCCTGTGTTCCTTTGGAAAGACTTCCTACCAAGCTCCTGGCCCCGATACTTACCTTGCCTTTACATCCCCAAGCCCAGTTCATGAGCAGCTAGATGGGCACCTAGCCTCCTACTGATTGTAGCTTGCCCAGGGGTGGCTCTGGTGCTATGCTTCCCTGCTTAATGTAAGTGCCTGGGTAGGACTTGGTATATGTACTCCATGGGCAGGCCCTAGAAAAGTCTTGGTCATCCCAGTGACTCTGGCCTACAGACTAACACGATAGGTGTTGCTTCAGGTTTGCCTAGCTGTCTACAGATTTCCCCTCAGCAAGACGGAGTTTTATTCCCTTTCTAACCCTGGCTTAATCATTATACAAATAATTTCCCAGGCTTAAAACAGTATTAAAATTATGTCATTGGGGCTGGCAAGATGGCTCAGTGGGCATTTACTGTGAAAGCCTCACACCTGACCTCCATTTTCAGAACCCGTTTCCGGAGGGAATCAACACCTGAAAGTTGCTTTCTGCCCTTCACATGTGTGCCGTGGCACATGTGTGCCTGCATATACACACATCATGCACATGCACACAATAATAATAAATAAAATTAAATGTATGTCAATGATTATTTCTTATGTTCATGTTTAGAGAGTGATTTTCAAATTAAGGTGATATCTCTTTTCTAATTAAGAAATAATGTACTGTTTTTTGTGGAACCATCACTGATCTCAGTCTGACTTTGCTTTTTCAGTTCAAGTACAAAGAAGCCTATGAACACATCAAGGCTTATGGGTACACACTTGGACCCAAGGATGTCCCATTTGTCCATGTCCGGAGAGCCAACAAAGTGACTAGCGAGGTACAGTGAACACTGATTCTCTGGGGAAAGTACTGAATTTCAAAGACCATGGCTGAGTTTAAAATGCGTTAAGAAGAGCTTCTCATATTTCATCTGGAAGTTTAGAGTACAAGAGCCCTATGGTCACTATTTTGATACTGATGGCCCTTGGGGTGTTTTTCTGTATTGGTTAAGAGTATCATAGATTTGACCCCCTAAACCATCACACGGAATTTTTCTAAGGAAATAATTCCTCCTTTTGACATTTTTGTTAAAAATCTTTTATGAGGTTATATCTTTGTCAACCATGACTTTTACCAGCTTTTCTGTACTTCTACTGTGTAATCATTTCATGAAACACACAAAACTCTGTACTCAGAAGTCTTCATCTAAATAAGCATGCTTTCCTTGTTCCAATCTTAGTCATTTCTGTAGTCCCAATATTTCCTCTTCTGGTTCTTTATGTAAAATATTTTGACTTTTTGTCAGTCAGTTGTAGTCCTCATGGTCCTACCCTAAATACTTGGGATGGTTTCTTCTTCACTGCAGAGATTGTATCGAGAACTGTACCACAAACTGAAAGACAAGATTCATACAACTCCCGACACACCTGAAATCCGCCAAGTCAAGAAGACACAAGAAGCCGTCAGTGAGGTGAGTACTAGGAGAATGAACAGGGCGCAGACCCCAGGATGAAAGTCAGCCACTTGCACTTTAATGTGTGTGTTTCTGGGTTTTCTTTTTTGCTTTATTTTTTTTTTTTAGTTAATCTACAAATCAGACTTCTTCAAGATGCAAGGCCACATGATCTCCCTGCCATACACACCCCAGGTGTTGCACTGTCGCTACGTGGGAGACATCACCAGTGACGTAAGCATCTTGTAGATACTTTATAAAGGAGTTCTATCAAGAAGGAGGCTTGTGGACTGGAGAGATGGCTCAGTGGTAAAGAGTACTGGTTGCTCTTACAGAGGACCTGAGTTCAGTTCCCAGCACCCATGTGCTGGCTAACAGCCATCTGTAACTCCAGTTCCAGGGGATCTAACACCCTCTCAGGCTTCCTCAGGCTACACATAAAATAAAAATAAATCAAAAATATTTTTTTAAAGAAACAGGCTTGCTTTTAGTATTTAAGATTCCTAGTGGACTTTCAACACCCTTTTCCTCTGAATATTTCTTAAATAGATGTACAATTTGGAGGTAAAAATTATATGTGAAGGCCCGCAATTCACTAGCAACAGGAAGAATAATGAGAGAACCAGTCGAGGAACAGGAGTGGCCACCATTCTGCCTGAAAATAAGAGCCTCACCAGCTCCTGACATTCTAGTATTCCATGTCCCAGGACATGGTCCCTCCCTCTGTTAGCAGCTTCCTGGATCCAAGATCCAGTATCTCCTTGGATCTTTCCTTTTCCTGAAAGATCAGTCTGTTCAGTCTGTGCTTTTTTCCCATTGACACGTTAACACAGTGTTAGTGCTCTTTTCCAGGCTCAGGTTAGAGATTTCGCTTGTTATTTCAGTGCAGGCAAACTAAGCACATAAGATGTATATTTTGAACCGAACTGAAAAAACTACAGTTTTTTATCCCCCTTAATCTGTGGGGGATACCTTCCAAGACCCCCAGCAGACGCCTTGAACCACAGATTGTACCAAACCTTGTATATATTATGTTTTATTTACATATACTCTGGATAAAATTCAATTTGTAAATTAGGCACAATAAGAGGCTAAGTATAACAACTAATAATACAACACAATAATTCTAACAATATACTATGAAAAAGGTTATTTAAAACTTCTGAATTGTTTATTTCTGGAATTTTCCATTCAGTATTTTCTCATTACTGTTAATGTGGATAATTGAAACCACAGAAAACAGAATTGTGGTGGTAGGGGGACCACTACACAGCGATAAAGATATGTAGCCACCCTGTGCTTTTTGTCTTGGATTTACATTTGCTCATGACCAGCCATCTTTCTGTGTTTGCCCCATAGATTAAATACAAAGAGGACTTGCAGATCTTGAAGGGACTTGGGTGCTTCTTGTACGACACTCCTGACATGGTCCGCTCCAGGCACTTAAGGAAGCTTTGGGTAAGAACACACCTTCACAATACATAGCTTCCCCACATGGTTGAAACATCCTTCATCACCAGCTTCTGCTGTGGGAAGGAGGGAGCAGAAAGAATCTTAGCCTGTAGCTGCTTTAAAGGAGAAAGTTACTATCAGTCCACATAAGTAGGTCATGCGTTACCTAAGATGATCTGTGCCTTCTGTAAAAAGTAATGAACTTAGTTAAATGATAGGTTTGTTTTTTTTGTTTTTTTTTTTTTGCCTAAGAAGACTAAAGGGACAAAAGACATGGGGCAGGTGGAATTGAGACTGTTGGTACCTCAGGAAGCATTCAGGGCTTGCTCATTTTGCACACGTCAGTCATTTGAAAGATGACGTGCAGTCCTTGAAATGACTAATTAACTTGTGTTTCTGGTTTTCCTTTTTAAGTCTAATTACCTGTACACTGATAAAGCGAGGAAGATGCGGGACAAATACCAAGTGGTGCTTGACACCCCAGAATACAGAAAAGTGCAAGAACTAAAGACCCATCTGAGTGAGGTAAGGATGCTTCACCCCACTACACGAGAGCCAAACGGACCAGGTGGATGAGTTCCTCAAAAGGTTCTTAGCTCCTCTTTCATGATCAATTTTCAGTGATGGAAAATAAAAGATTTCCCTTCTGCCTTTCACTGCATAGTGGCCAATGTGTGTGCAAGTCAGGTGATCTTATGGTTTATTTATTTTGTCCCTTTTTGCAAAGATGGGGATATTAATTCTTGCCTTTCCTATGACTAGGGAAAATGACAGATTTTACCTGATTTTGTAGCTCCTAAAGCCTTTCTGTCTTACATAGTTATCTGCAAACTGAATGGACTAAGAATATAGTGGGTCACTTGAATATTGAACAGGCTCCGTAATGTCTGCTCACTTGATGCAAGAAGGGGGGGGAGGAAGGAAGGCTCAGGAGGTCAAGAAGGACAAACCATTGGTTTAATAGGAAGAAACTGAGACTGTGGTGTGGTAGGGGATCTGCCCTCTACAGGAGTCAGCAGCACAGGCTTTTGCAGAGCACTTTCCATGCCAGGGAAGCAGAAATGATGATGATGTGTTTTGTATCCAGCTGGTGTACAGAGCTTCCGGCAAGAAGCAGAAGTCCATCTTCACTTCAGTTCCTGACACTCCTGACCTTTTACGAGCCAAACGGGGTCAGAAACTTCAGAGTCAGGTAATGTCAGTTGTTAATGAAAATTCATTATCCTGTCAATGGGCAGTAATGTCTCCCTGACCTGCCCAGGCCCATATCAGACAAAACCAGTTGTCCTTCTGGCAGCTTCTGTCCACTAACATTGCACTTCAAGAAACAATTCTCTTTGGAAATAGAGTTATGTTTTTATAGGCAAGGATGCCATGTCTTCTTTTCTAAGAGCTGTCTAATTTTGTCATTGCATGAGTGGTCTGTGTTCTAGTGAAAATCATTATTTGGTCACCCCAAGGAACTGTCTATTATCCACAAGGAAATGAAACTAAATTTCACATATGCAGGCAAAACTAAGGGGAAAGTATGTTACAGAATCTATCAGAGCCCTCTCACCCTTCTGCTGGCATTCTTTATCATGTGACTTTACTATGTTGGACCATTGTTAGCAAGAGGATCATTAGATAACTAGTTCAAGGATATGTATTTCCAAATGTCAGGCACAGAGAAACAAATTAGCAAACTCATCTACAAAAAAAAATATCAAGCAACCAAATAAACATGTCAAAATAATTTAAGAACTCAAAATGAAGAAAACTGGTTGTAGAGACGAATGCTTCATCTTGATCGTGTCTCACCCTGTTCTCTTATTATCCAGTACCTGTATGTGGAACTTGCCACTAAAGAGAGACCCCATCACCACGCCGGAAACCAGACCACAGCCTTGCAACATGCTAAAGATGTGAAGGACATGGTCAGCGAGGTAAGACAGGGATTCTATGCTGAGGCACCAGGTTAAAGAACCTGCTTTTAAAACCTGCACCTGCTGTTTCTGATGAGCGTTTATTACTACAATGTACTTGGCATCACCGAGACACAGAAAGCAAAGCTATTCTCTATGAATGTGATACATTGTGCCTCTCTACTAGATCTGTGAGTTGGGTATGATTTGGAAAGAGTAAAAACACTTGAACCAGGGCCAATGAGATGGCCCAGTCGGTAAAGCACTTGCCATGAAAGCCTAATGACCTGAGTTCAATCCTCAGGATGCACACGGAAGTGGAAGGAGGGCACCGGCTCACAAAGTTGTCTTCTGACGTCCCACACATACACACATCCCCCATCACAACACATGTGCCATGACACATACACACATCCCCCATCACAACACATGTGCCATGACACATACACATCCCCCATCACAAGAGCAACAATAAATTAAAACAATCTAAATCACTGGAACTTAAGTTTGTCTCTCTTCTATTTTTATATCTTAGAAAAAATACAAGATTCAATATGAAAAGATGAAGGACAAGTACACCCCGGTTCCAGATACACCGATCCTCGTCAGAGCCAAGAGGGCTTACTGGAATGCCAGCGATGTATGCATCCCTTCCTTCTTCCTCCTTAATGGCAGGGAGAGCTGAGGTTGAACTGTCTAAGAGAAGAAACTGTTCCATCATAGCCATAGTTAAAGTCATCACCACGACATGAATCAGGAAAGAAACACAAACATTTAAACAGCACCAGTCAAGCCAATTAGCTAAGAATTGTGTTGCGATGTATTCTTAATTATCTCTTGGACAACAATATGATCCTTTCTTGCAACCCTTTGGCTGCATTTTGTAGAGATACTTAGACATAAAATCATGGTCTTGAATTCAAATGTAAATTCAAATGAGACTATCAGGTACTTGCTCTGAAATTCTGTATAATTTGCCTAAGTTTTTTAGATGTGAAATGGGGGTGAGAATCTTGGTATTTAAAGAAGACTATACAAGAAAATGTATGTAATATGCCGAGCACACTTCTCCCTTTCTTCTCTTAACTGCCTAAATATGGATCACATGAGTGACACCTGAGCACATTAGCTAGAATTAAAGGACAGACTTTCGTTGTCCACATCATCTAATCAAGGACAAGTCTGTCCTTTAATGTTAATCAGCTTCTCTGTTTTTGAAGTCATGGCATTGCTAGTCTCCCTGGGGTCGGTGGCTAGCTGGTACTGATTTTCTACCCTAGAACTCAACTGTAGATTTCTTGTATCCACTCCAATAACCCCTAGTAGATTAGACATTTTAGGACTTAATCCCAGCCGAATGCCCCAGCCAGCCCCATCTGTCCATAATATAGCTCTAGATTTTATGGCCATATAAGGCAATGCAGCCATCTGTATCAGTTTTCATTTGGAACTGAGAGGAGCTTACCAGTTGGAAAGAGGCAATGCTAGTTAGTCCTTAAAATATAGGCTGAAAACATAGATTCTCTTCGGGACAGTCTTAGTCTTCTTGTGTCATCCATTATCTTTACCACTCAAGCTTACTGCTGACTTTTTCCTGCTTTGGTAAGACCGAGTCTCACTCTGTGCCCGAGGCTGGCCTGGCATTCACTGTGTAGCCCAGGCTGCTCTCTTGATTCACGACAGTCTTCCTGCCTTAGCCTCCAAGTGCTGAGATTACAGTGTGAGCCACTCCCACCAACACTGTTAAATATTAATTTGTACCAAACTTAATTTTCTTCTCACAGGATGGACACACACTGTAATTGACTCCAGGTCTAATTGTGCCCTCCATATCTGTACTGCTAGAGTTTCTTAGGTGCCCATTCTGATAACCTTAATCTTTAAAATCTGGTATTAAATTTAATGTGTCGATCATGGCTATGCTCTCCATGTAAAGAACAGAGTTTTTGAGAAAAGACATCTTTCACTGTGTGTTTGCTCAGCACCCCTCACCCGAAAGAACTACTCAAGGTTGAAGACAGACTGCTCAAAGGAGCATCTACCTTGAGTAGCTGAGATGCATCTTCTACAGTATTCTTGGTTACAGTCAGAGCTATTTTGTCCTGCAATGTCACAACGATAGAGATCACAATAAAATGAACGTTTGAGAATATTCAGTGGAGAAGCCATTTTGACAAAAGGACAGCTGACTTTCCCTATCCATGTGCATTAGTATATCTTAGACTCAACATGATTATGTTTTATGTTTTTTTCCCTCCCAAATAAGCTTTAGAATTCTCTGTTTAACATTTACACAACTTTATTTTAGTAGTCTTAAGATTTACAGAAAAATGGTAAAAGAATTTGCACATGTTTCATACCATTCCCCGTCTGACAAACTCACGTACCATCAGACATTTGTTGCAACCAATGAACCAAGATCAATCCATACATTTTTGGATTTCATGAAGTTTTCTTTAGTGTCTTTTTCTCTTCCAAAATCTCAAATGACGTTTTTGGCCTAAATTCATGGGAAAACTGAGAGAGAAAACTCAGAAGAGGTGCAGCTTAAAAGAGCTGAATTATCTAACATGGTAATTTTCATAATCAATGTTTTTTTTCTCTCTTAACAGCTACGCTACAAAGAAACATTTCAAAAGACCAAAGGGAAATACCACACTGTCAAGGATGCCCTAGACATTGTGTATCATCGTAAAGTCACAGATGACATCAGCAAAGTATGTCCTCAGATACTTGGGCTCTTTTATAAAAGCACTCCCTTTTTTAACACTCCAGGGAGACATAGACATTTTTATATTAACTTTGGGTCAATTTCATAGCTGTCTTTGTGCCTTTACAACAGGTGAAATACAAGGAGAACTACATGAGCCAGCTGGGAATCTGGAGATCCATTCCTGACCGCCCCGAGCATTTCCACCACCGGGCCGTCACTGACGCTGTCAGCGATGTGAGTGTTGATACCTGCTTTCACACATAAATCCATATTCTCCTGTGGCCATAAAAACTGGTGAAGCTCTTTCCTAGATTTTAATTACATTATTTGTTTTATTTTGTATGCTCCCCCCATACATGACCTCCCCAGGTCATATGCCAAGGCACATGTGCCATGGAGCATGTGCTGAGGTCAAAGGACAACTTGGTAGAATTAGATTAAACTCAGGTTGTCAGACTTGGCAGCAAGCACCTTTATCTGCTGAGCCATATAGCTGGCCTTACTTCTGTAGGTTTTAGATCTTGTGTGTGGTTATTGGAATCATCAAGTCAATTACTAAGTGAGTAAACCTGAGTTTTGGAGAAGGAAAATTACGTTCAAGTTTGTAAACCTAAGTTTTCTTCTATGACTGGAAGCGTTATGCTTCATCTAGAAAACAGCCTTTGAAGAAGAGCAGTTCTGATGCAAAGCATTGCTCATTTAGAAAGAAGTTCCACTTCTCTGCATGAAAATATGGCCACCAAGCTAAAGAGAGACTCTGAAAGAAAGTACGCTGTAAAGGTGGAATTATTTTGATTAGTAATAAAAATGGAAATTCTAGATATCACAAAATAATAAATCATAAGAGGAACTAATAATACTAGAAATTTATTTAAACAATAAATATCATTTCAATGCTTAATGATTCCAAATACTTTGGGAATCAGAGTTCCATCTGTTCATTTGGGTTTCTTTTAATTATTATTTTTTATTTTATGTGTATGAGTGTATTGTCTGCAAGTGTGTAAGTGCACCATGCTGTGCAGTGCCCTTGGGGGTCAAAAGAGGGTGTTGAATCCCTTGGAACTGGAGTTATGGACAATTGTTAATGGCCATGTGGGTACTGGGAAGCAAACCCAGGTTCTCTGAAAGAGCAGTCAGTGCTCTTAACCACTGAGCCATCTCTCCAGGCCCCATCTGTTCATTTGTATGGCTCCTAATCTTAACAATTTGATATGGGTTCTTAAAACTCTTCCATAATCCTCTTCTTCCAGGTAAAATATAAAGAAGATCTGACCTGGCTTAAAGGCATCGGCTGCTATGCCTATGATACCCCTGACTTCACATTGGCGGAACAGAACAAGACTCTCTACAGCAAGGTACATATTCTCAAGGAGAATGGCTTCCTCCATTCCATATAAAGCTGAACTCACAGAAATCAGCTGGGGAAAGAGCCTTTCAAAGCTTTGTCCCTGTCCCCACTTCTAGATGCTCTAACAGGAACGCTTTCACATTCTTTAGAGAATTCTTAAGTGCTGACCTCATTAACTATATAGTTTACTTGAATGTGATGAAAAACCATCTCAGTATAATTCCTCATGACTCTTCCAGAATCCCTTCTCTATTAAAATGTTCATGGGTGAGTCACCCGATTAGAGCGTGAATAAGGCACTAAATATAAAGTGTGGTTATTTTAATCTACAAACATTGGGGACCTGAGGTGAATCAAGTTTTTTTAGGGCCTCATTTTCCTATTTGCTAAATAAAGCTGTTAAATTTGCTTCCTTTTAATCTAAAATAGGAGCCAGTCAATTTCTTCTGGTAAGTGCCCGACAGTAGATGTTTTAGAATAGACTTTATGGTCCTCATTTATTATAACCTCTATCTTTTTTTTCTTTAAAGGACTGTAAGGTCCTTTAAAATTATTTTAAAAGAAGAATTCTTAATTTGTGAAGGTGTTTAAAAACTAGTTGCAGGCTAACTAGGTCATAACCCAACCTACTCTATAAGATGGTAATTATCTAGTTAGTCACTAGAAAACTAGACTCAAATTACTGGACTAAAATCTGCCTTCAACCATACATCAAAATACCTTAAAATAAAATAATTTTAATATATAGAAACAGGGAAGAAATTAAGTTAGATTTTGCCCAGCATGGAATTTGTATTTGATATCCATTCAATGGAATGAGTTGCACTATGTAGCTTGGGGCTACTTTTCCAGACATTAGCACCTCTACCTTTTGACAGGAGATAAGAAAAAATGCAGTAAATACTTAATTATTGCAGTTATATGATAATGACATCTCTCGGTTTTAAGACTGGATGTGCTATCAAATAATAATGTTCTTTTTCTCCAGTATAAGTATAAAGAAGTATTTGAAAGAACAAAGTCAGATTTCAAGTATGTTGCTGACTGTCCAATCAATAGACATTTCAAGTATGCAACTCAGTTGATGAATGAGGTATGTATGAACTAATCAGCTAAGCCTATTCATTTCTCTTAAATCTGTATAGCTATTTGATCTATTATATAGAAAAATGGGAAATCCATCTTAAATGTTAATTCCATAGGAAGATTTGGAAAGACTATATAATGTTACCGTCTAATGGGCTCTGCCAAAACCTTAAATAGGAGGCAAAGGGAACTTTCTGAGTGGAGAGAGGCCTATCTCTACCTCTCCACGGCCATCTGTAGCTCTGCTTTAACTAACATGGGGTACAGTCTTATGGTAGCAGAGCTAGGAGGCGAAGGATTTTTGTGGACCATCAGCTAAAGTCCCTAGAACGTAATTTTGTGGAGAATTGGGAAACTCAGTGCTCAAGGTTGACTTAGTATTCTCACAGTCTCAAAATGGAAGTGGTTAGAAGAGCCACTTACTGGGGACTGTCGCAAGTCATCACTCAGCTTCATTAGTTAGTCCATATATTTCAACGTTTAGAGTAACTAACCCAAAATCCCTCTTACAGTCTGTACTCAGTTTTTCCAATTTGAGTGTAACTCAAGAGAGCTGAAACAAGCAATCTATGAACTTAGTTCTATTTGCGTAGTTTTCTTATGTTTTGGATGGTTTTATAACTAAAATTATATTTTTTTAGATTTTTTGTGAATTTATATGTTTATATATGTTATAAAATTAGTAAAACAGCTAATAATTAAAATTTAGTAGTACATTTAAATGTATGACTTTTGTTGATTTTAATTCTGTCTGTCTAATTCTCTCATTTCAATACATTTCTAGGCCAAACAACTCTGAAAAAATACCATCAGTGGCTTTCTAGGACAGTCTTGATATGTTTTATTTTTTTCCTATTTTATAAAAAATGTCCAGGTCTTTTAAAAATAAATTAGTATTAGACAAGACAACTCTCCATGAGTATTTTAACTTTAGTTATGTGTTTGGAATCTTATAACCTTATATGTTAAACTCGGAGCTTATTGGCACTATATTTTAAATATAATGTAAGATGCCATAAAACCTGACCTCGTTAATGATGTCATGTGAAAAGATGGAAAACGTTCAGGCCTAAAGTGTGCCAGTTTCAGTTTCAGAAGTGGATCTCTCCCAGCCCTTCTCCAGACAATCTTTCTTCAGCTGCCTCTCCCCTTCCTGCTTTAATTTTCTTGGGGATTTGGGGAATTCAGTTCTAGAAATGACAGGTTTCTGGCTCTCTGGAGGGTTTATATTAGGACATTTCTGTGTAGCCTTGAAGTCGTACTCTTGCTGTAATTTAACATGATGTTTGAGCAGAAAAAGTACAGAGCTGATTATGAGCAGCGGAAAGATAAATACCAGCTGGTAGTCGATGAGCCTAGACATCTGCTGGCTAAGACCGCAGGCGACCAGATCAGCCAGGTACTGTGATGAGGCTGGCCGAGAGGCCCTGGCAGAACCGTGCTCCGGTTTCTCATGAGGTGTTGTCCTGTCTGCTGCAAGGATGTCATAGGTTCTGCCTATGATATTGGAATGTTCCGTTTCAAAGTATCTGTCTAGCCACCCAAAGAGCCCGGGAGCTATTTGAGTGTGCCAGTCCACGCTCTGTGTTTTCACTTGTGCTGTGGTGAAGGTGAGAGGAAAAGCTGGGGCCTTCCCCACTTGATTCTGTGGCAGAACCTGTTTGTAAACAGCAACTGCAAACTGAAAATTTAGTTGTAAAACCAATTTTTTTTTTAAAGTTATGGGAGAAAAAAACAGAACTCCCTGTAAGAGTCTTCTGTTCTGGTGATGTCTTCTCCGTAAAGCAGTCTGGCCGATAGCACTCGTGGGGGCTACCCACGTCACGTCCATTCACAGGGACTGTGGATGGTCAGTCATCAATACTGCAGCCACTTTCTTTGCATTATTATCATGCTTTTGGGGTCTTCATGCACACAGCTCTGTGAGTACACAAAGTGTGTTAAGCCTACATCTCTTCACTCAGAGTGACTGGGATATAGAGCCACGTTCCTTTCTGTCTTCTTAAGTCTCTTTTGTGCTTCACTGCTCTTTGCATGGACAGAGAAAGTATAAGTCTAGTGCCAAGATGCTTCTGAAACAAGGATGTAATGAAATTCTGCGTCCAGATATGTTGACCGCTCTCTACAATACACACATGTGGAGCCAGGTAATGTCCGACATGGTTTGAGAAGCAGGTTTGGACCTTCGGTGCATTCCTTTTAATGCTTCATTGGCTCCTCTTCTGTCCCCTGCCCATGCTGCTCTCTCGTGATAAAGCTGTCTAAATATTCATTCTTTGTAACTGAAATCTGATCGTGACCTAGTATAATACTTGGACAGCCATTATCTGCACATCTAATACCTTTGGAAATTCTCATAAAATTAGCTGAGGCTCTTTCAAATGCTTTTGCAAATTTATATAGCATTAATTTATATTTAAGGATATTTAGTACATTAACAGCATTTAAATCTTTGAATATTTAGTGCTTTCATCTTATTATCATATTGCTCAATTATCACTGTGACCGTACCATTTGGGAGAGTTGAGGCTAACCGTGCAGCTCTTTGGACATTGTAGATATTCATATCGATAGCATTGCCTTCCTCTAAGGTCCACTGAGGTACACACGAACAGCTTTCCATCACAGGCTGAAAGGAAATGTGTAACTGTTAGTTACTAGAGAGAATAGTAATGAAATGCTGCTCTCCCAGACCCCAACCAGAAAGCTTTTAGCCAGTCTTTTCTATTAGCAGTTTATTTCATCATTTTAGTTGTTGTCAAATCAACATATAAAAAGAAGAGGACATATCCTCTTCCTGGACATGCTGTTTCCAAAACTTTCTCCTTGGCCTTGATAGTATCATCAAAATGTCATGCATGCGATTTTGCTATTTTCTCTGTATCTGTCCTGCTTGAAACAGTTTATGTGCATGAAAAAAAATGTGACTTGAAAATTACAAAAACAAATGCATTTTGAAATGATACAATACTTTTAAAATTATACATATTCATTTTTCATCAGTATCTATTTTTAATATTTGGCATGGAAAAGTACCTATGTAATGCAAATGCAGTGTAGAATGTTAGGGTGAAATAGGACTTACCAGAGTTCAGAGAAGATTGTAGGCCTGCTTTGAGATTCACTCTACATGTACCCTTGGCTCAGTCTCTAACTTCGAAGAGCCTCAATTTGTTTCCATGTGTGTGAAACATAGTGGAAACTATTATTCGTTCACTCTACTAAACCACTGCTCTCAAATTCAAACTTACATGGAACGTTTCCAGTGAGAGTTTCAAGCTGAAGCTACCATGACACCAGCTCCCGTTTGTTTCATGAGATGTCTTTACATTCTCTACCCCATGCCTTGAAAATAACTTTTCCGTCCTTCTACAATTTAGATCAAGTACAGGAAAAAATATGAAAAATCGAAGGACAAATTCACCTCAGTTGTGGATACTCCAGAACACCTGCGCACTACAAAAGTCAACAAGCAAATCAGTGACGTAAGTAGAAGTGTCTGCCTACATTCTCTATGTCAGGGGTATTTCCAAATGTGGCAGCCATTCTAGATTGCCCCGTGTCTGAGAGACTACTGCTATGTCATGGGAGGGAGGGACAGATACTGCATGCCTACTGCACGTAGGACCTTTCTTTCAGTGAAGACTTGTGCCATTCAATTGGCAAACAGGCCAGTGGAGAGGCAGAAACCTCAACAGAGTGCATGAAAATGCCTATGAATTTATAGAACTATCTTTCTTCCTATTCATTTTTCATTTATACTTTTATACAATAACTTGAGAAACATAACATTGTGCCTTTCTGCTTTTGAATCTCCTTCAGATACTTTATAAACTGGAATACAACAAGGCCAAGCCTAGAGGCTATACCACGATCCACGACACACCCATGCTGCTTCATGTCCGCAAGGTGAAAGACGAAGTCAGTGATGTGAGTACTGGAGGGTTTCTCAGCAGCCCCTCACTTTGGACTCTAAATGCGATGTAAGGGACCCTGGGTCACTAACCCATTTCTGTGGAACAACCACTTGAAAACTCTATGGCAATCATCTATTTTTCCTTTTGTTCTTCTTTTGAGACAGGGTCTCACTATGTAGCCCTGGATGGCCTCAAAGTCAATATGTAGATTAGGCTGGCCTCCAACTCACAGAGATCCTCATGCCTCAGCCTCCTGAATGCTGGGATTAAAGGTGTGTGCCTGGGCCTTCACTATCCTTTTTAAGTACATGACCCAATGACCAAAAGACCTCTCACTTGAAGGCTCCACCACCTCCCAACAGCATCCTAGGCTAGAGAGTGCAAGCCTTTAACACTTGAGGCTTGGATCCAAAGTATGAGCAGAGATAAAGAGATGTTCACCAGCTCTACATGAGCGAACAGAAAAGCCATATTTCTGGACAGCATGTGGAAGAGTTGTCATTAAGGCCGTTCTAGAAAATTCAGCATGATATAAATGCCAAAAATACTCCACAAGTTTCATCTTCACTAAGAGAAACAAGCTTGTTATTATGTTCTAATACTCTGAATTTGAGATGAAACTGTATTTATAAGTTTTCAAACATTTGGTTTTAGGTTGGTATGACAGCACACACATATAATCTTGGCAATTGGAAGGCTAAGCAGGAGACTTGCAAGTTTAAGGTCAGGCTACGCTACATGGCAAGATCATATTTCAGGAAAAGATAGAGAGGTATTTTGGCTTGATTTTTGTGGTTGAAAAACCATCATTATTTTGGTTGAAAAATTCAATATTTTATTTAAGTTTTTTAATGTTAATATTTTCTAAGACAGGATCATACTCTGTAGATCAAGCTGACCTAGAATTCATTATGCAGCCATATCCCAGGCTGGCCTTGCACTTACAGTGATCTTTCTTTCTCAGCCTCCCAAGTGGCATGAACTATCATGCCCACAGATTCAATGTTGTAAAGAAATTCATGGCTACATGAACTTCTGGGCACCAGACAGAGTAGTAGAGGCAATTGTGACCCGCCTCATGCCTGTCCCAAAGCCTCGATTACAATTATGCTATGCTCGGTTAGATGAATAAATATGTCATACTGTTGACCTTGAGTCACCATGAAAACTACCAAATACATTCAGTACATTGCTTGAGAAGTGGGAATATAGAAAGCACCTTAGAAAGATGTGATATGTCAAAATAAATTCTGGTGCTTATACAGACATAAACCTCAGATGTTTGTATTTACCTGTCAGGTAGCTCCGTTATAGGTAATAACCCATTCCTTAAGACTGCAGGAAAGGGAAGCTTTCTGATTGTTAACATATCCTAAGGCAAATATTAATTCCTAGGCCCTGAAGATACGGATTAGTGCAGTAGATGAGCCGCAGATACAAAGGTTTCTGTGATAAGTACAGTAAGCGCTAGTGTGGTTCCTTCCCTTAGAGACATTCACTCTAGCCTTAATCCCAATTTACCTGGGATCCTTCCCCGACAATTAGTGAGAAAGCCCAGATTGGGCCCCAGAACCATGAAATTTTGGAGATGCAAAAGTAGATGAGGCTAGAAGTTCCCAGCCCAAGATAGTGAAGCTACCTGTTAGGCCTGCAGAGGCCAAGATCCTCACCCCCACCCAGTTACCACCCAGGTACAGCTCTAGACTGATGATAGTAATGACTGTATTCTTCAGTTCATTCATTCCTTGAGTTTTTATGTGTCAGTCACTGGAAATAAGATGATGGCTGATACAAAAACTTTGCCCTGAAGGGGTTTGGCTTAATAGAGGAATGGACAAAGGTAAACAAATCAGTATCTGTGACATCATTACAAGAAGGACTTTGAGAGCACAGAAGGGGGCTGGGCCTAAAAGTCTGTCCTGCAGGGCAGTTTTCAGAATGCCTGCACCGAAGCCTTCCTGGTATGGGAAGGAGAAGCATGCATGGAGAGCTGTCCGCTGACCGTTCCGGCCCAGCTCCCAGGCGTGCGCTGGTGGCCACACTGTTGACCACACTTCCGGTGTTCTGGGAGATTGGAGACGAGAAGGCACATCTCTGCATTGCTGCATCTTCACAACAGATTTTTACAAAATATTCTATCATAGGGAACACTGTGCACCCTTATCACAGTTTCAATTTCTTGGTTTTTAAAATGTTTAATAGACGCCTCGAAAAAATTAACCATGTCTTTCTGTTTCTTCCCATAGCTAAAATATAAGGAAGTTTACCAAAGAACTAAATCTAACTGCACCATTAAGCCAGATGCTGTTCATATCAAAGCAGCTAAGGATGCCTACAAAGTCAACACCAATGTAAGTTCCAGAAATTTTCCCAAGCTGGTGCTGGAGAGATGGCTCAGAGGTTAAGAGCTCTGACTGCTCTTGCAGAGGACTCAGATTCAGTTCCCAGCACCCACATGGCAGCTAACAATCGTCTATAACTCCAGTTCCAGGGGATCTGACATCCTTTTCTGGTCTCTGTAGGCATTCCACAACATGGGTGCACTTACAGACATGCAGGCAAAACACTTGTACACATAAAATTTAAATAATATATTAATTTTTTTAAAAAGACATTTTAAATAGAGTTCTCTGTTCTATGAAGAGCCACAATTTTTGGAATGTTAAACCACAAGATCCCTCTGTACACTATATGTGTTTGTAAATTCAGCCTGTACTGTCTTTCTGTCACATTCAAAACAGCTGGACTATAAGAGGCAATATGAAGCCAACAAAGCCTACTGGAAGTGGACACCTGATCGGCCAGACTTCATCCAGGCTGCCAAGTCATCACTGCAGCAAAGTGATGTAAGAGCAAAGACAGACATGTGGCTGTCCCATACCAACTGTCAGGGGACTAGTCCCAGTTCATCCTTAAGTCCAAGTAGGAAGGTTGAGGAGAGAACCTGCTAGGAAGCAGACTCCACTGCTAAGACTGCTCCTGACTTCTGGACCCAGACACTGAGAGCTCAAAGTCCTGATGCTAGATAGAGGCTGGCTGGGAGGTCTGAGGCGTGTTCCTGGTCTCTGGGCAGGAAAGGAGAGTCCAGCTTGTGGTGGTGGTCCCCCCATTCTGGGAATGGCTGTCTCTTCAAAACCCCCCTCTCTGACTTAATCAAATGACCTCCTTCCTCTGCTTTCTCCTGCCATAGTTTGAATATAAGCTGGATCGAGAGTTCCTCAAGGGCTGCAAGCTTTCTGTCACTGATGATAAAGACATGGTGCTGGCCCTCAGGAACTCTTTGATAGAAAGTGATGTAAGTATTGGGTCCCTTCTATGTCATTTACCCTGACTCAAGTCCATCTTCTGCAGCATAGTCCCCAGAAACACCCAGGGCAGGACAGGGCTGCTCTGTGGAAGCTCAGCAGTGAGGCACTGAGTGGCAGCTGTGCAGCAGCTATGCAGGTGCTGAGCCTGGAAAACGGCTCTTCATCTGTACTGCACCACATGGCACAGATTGGGGATCTGAAGGTCTGACTGGATTCTGTACGGAATCTTCATCATTTCTTTCTACACCGCAGTTTCCTCATCTGTAAAGGAGGAATGGAAATATTCCCAGGGCCTAGGGGTGTCAAATACTTGAGAATGGTTTGAGCTAAAGTCTAGCACTGCCAAGATCCACCATGAGATTTTCATTCTTATTAAAACCTCAATCTGAAAGTTATAAGGAAAATCCCCCTTTGAATGTTTTCCAGGGTTTCTGAGCATCAAATCCTTTACTGTGTGTAGTGTGCCTTATTTATTAATGGTGCTGTTCTCTCTACTATGATGTAGCAATCTGGGGGCAGAACAAGGATGTTCAAGACACTCAAGGTAAAGAAATGCCTTCCCTCTTTCTATTCCCGCAGCTGAAATACAAAGAGAAACACGTTAAAGAAAGAGGGACTTGTCATGCTGTGCCTGACACCCCACAGATCCTCCTGGCAAAGACTGTCAGCAATCTGGTATCTGAGGTAACCCTCCCACAGCCCATATGCTTTACTTCCGTCTCAGACCGAGGCCCTAGGCAGAGTCCTTAACACCCGCCCTCTGGATTCCCTTAGAATAAGTACAAGGACCATGTCAAGAAGCACCTGGCCCAGGGCTCATACACGACACTGCCGGAGACCCGGGATACAGTTCACGTCAAGGCAGTGACCAAGCATGTCAGTGATGTAAGTGGCCAGTCACAGAGCTGTCAATGGCAGCCATGAATTAAGTGAAAGACTGCTATCTTTTTGCTTATAAATGCTTTCATTTAGGTAACATCACTCTTCGTATGAATACCTGTTTATGAATCCTAAACTCTAGGTTTAAAAATGCAATATTTATTGGTATCCAGTTGTGGCAATTATGGCAGATGTAGGTGTTCTAGTATGCTTTCTGTTCCTGTGACAGACAACATAACCAAAGCCAAAAAAACTTGGGGAGGAAAGGGTTTATTTAGCATACACTTCTAGGTCAGTCCATCACTGACAGAAGTCAGGGTAGGAACTTAAAGCAGAAATCACGGAGGAATGCTGCCTATTGTCTTGCTCCCAGCCTTGTGTTGAGCTACCTTTTTTCAAATAACCCAGGCCCACCTGCCCAGGGATGGCACCACCCACAGTGGGCTGGGCCCTCTTGCATCTATTAGCAATCAAGAAAATGCCCCACAGACAGGCCCACAAGCCAGTCTGCCTGAGGAGCCCTCTGGGCTGTGTCAAGTTGACAGCTGAAGCCAACCAGAAGAGTAGGGTTTGTTTTCAGGAAAAAGTTTAATAATGGAAGATAAAAGTGCCAAGCAAGAGTGCCCTCTCCTTATCATTAAGCTGCAATACAGTCTTAAGCCAAAATCACATTGTGTGATTACCTCAGTAATCTCTGCCCAATGCATCCTTGTCAGTCACGCTGCAGCGATCAAGACCCCCGAACCTCAAGTCTTTGGTTTTTGTTTTTTTTTTTTTAAAGATAAGAACTAGGAATAAAATTCAGTCTTAGATTCAGTCTTGCAAAGCTTACTGTAGTTCTAGCATTGGATTCCAATGCTGAAAAGACAAGAAGTAAAATATGAGCCAGAGATCAAAGTCCCAAGCTGGCACTACCATGGGGAACCAGGAATTTTCCTGGAGATCTTCTCAGAGTTCTTCACGTAAATCAGTTTTCTTCCTGCCTTCCTCTGCTCATATGAGTAATTCTGACTCTGTTTAGACAAATTACAAAAAGAAGTTTGTCAAAGAGAAAGGGAAGTCCAACTACTCCATCATGCAGGAGCCTCCGGAGGTGAAACACGCCATGGAAGTGGCCAAAAAGCAGAGTGACGTATGTTCCCCCTCAGTGACCTCGGGGGGCTCGCTGGAAGTGGTAGACTCCAAATGGGTGTATATTCCTGCTCTAGAGATTCCTCTGTCTGGTAGTTTAAAAAGTGTGGTGGGACTTGGCTTCGTTTTGCTTACACAAAGGTTGCTTGTGCTTAATGAGGACTTTTGGAACTACTGTATCTCAAATAATCACTTCCTTCTCCCAAATAAAGGTCGCTTATAAAAAAGATGCCAAAGAGAATCTACATTACACCACAGTGGCTGATCGGCCAGACATCAAGAAGGCCACACAGGCAGCCAAACAGGCCAGTGAGGTAAGTGTCATTAAAATGTCACTGGTCCCCAGTGACTGTTGTAAACAAGTGGTATCGGTGTTCATTACCAAGACTGAACTGCCCATTTTGGTTTTCTCTAATACAGGTGGAGTACAGAGCCAAGCACCGCAAGGAAGGCAGCCATGGGTTAAGCATGCTTGGCCGCCCAGACATTGAAATGGCCAAGAAGGCAGCCAGGCTGAGTAGCCAGGTAATACAGATGGACAAGCAGTGACTCCAGTGTGAGGAAATTTCATACATTTGGCACTAAGAAGTGATTCCCAGAAAGAAAGAGCAATATCAGCAACTGAAGAAATAGATACTCGGTCTTAAATTGCCCTGCAGAGCTTTGAAACATCCTGAGGACCCTGACTCCTTTCCTCCTAATGAGTCTAGGCCTCTCCCGTCTTCCACATGTCCATTTATGTGTATGCATCTGGCTGCCTGTGCACTTAATGGCTATCACCTCTCCCTGGCAATAAGATTTATATCTGGAGAGTCTGATTCATACTCGAGTCACCTATGAGAGACTTGTTGATGAGCAACAGCCATGAAATTCTAACCTCTAAAACCCAACCACGTGAAAGAAACTTTATTCTTACATTCAACATAGATATAGTGAATGTCCAGACTAGGCATCCCTGACTAGGGAATTGAAAATGTCTTCTGATTATTATCTCTGTAGATGAATAATTATAATCTGGTGGGACCAGTGCTTGATCAAGGGATGCATAGGGTATTGGGGACAATGCTTCATTCTAGCAGGTTTTATATTGAGAAGATAGGCTCAGAATGTGTTACCCAAAGTTGACTACCTAATATCCCATAATTTCCATTATTAGACCATTTATCTACAATGCCTCCAGTTTTAGACAGATTTTCAGACATTAGCTCAGAGAACCCATAGTCTATCACCAGCTTTCAGAGGGCAACCTGTGGTCCTACAGGACTTCAGATCATGAATATCCTTTCTCCTCCAGTTTGGAAATCCTGTCTTCATCTTCTTCATTGTCCATTCTTTTCAAGTTTTTATTTGAAAAAATAGATTCAAATTCACTTGGTTGTTGTGTGTACTGACTTCCAGAAATATCAAACCCAAGATAGAAACCAATAATATCAAGTGAAAAAAAAAAAAAGAAAACAAGTTGGAATTACAAAGACACAAAAGGTTCATATGACTTCTGACAAACAAGTGTGGGCTTTTTAAATGGCTATGCAGTAGTTTCATATAGACTGATAGAATCATGTAGCCATTTAAGACCAAGACACAAAATGACTAACAAAAAAACTGCAATCTCTTAGTGAAATGTATCAAGAACTTACAAATACAAAAATTGGTAATGTTTTCAAATTTATAAAATTTTACTCTCTCTTGGCTTAAAAACCAATATATGATTTTGATGTTGAAATTTTGAAGACAAATGTTTTTTAAAATCAAGAGGCCCATATTTCAAATCCTAAGTGAATCCTATGTTATAAAGAATGGGACCTAGCCAGACCCCTTTATGAGATCCTCCTCTTCCTGGTTTAGGTCCTGTGAAAAGGCTTGTTTCAGTTTGAGAGTTCCTGGTTCCCAAGGGACCTCAGCCCAGGGTAGGCTCTACCATGCTGACTTTCTTGTCTTGCTACTCACCCTAGGCAGAATACCTCAAAGACTATACATGGTGCATGTCTTCTGCACCCTTTGAGGAGGCAGCTTAAGAAAATTATTGGTTATATAAGACTGACGCCAGCAAGCCAGTATCTGTCTCTTTCTCTTTTTGTTTACTTTCTTGGCCCTAGTCAAAGGACTGACCAAGTCACTGCTTTTTCTATCAGCTTTGGGTTGAAACATGTAGAATGCTGTGGAAATTTATTAAAGGATATACTTTTGCATATAACCTCATTTCTTCCTGGAAACATTTGGAACAAGAAGTTGTCAAATTGTTTTCCTTTGTTATTTTTTTTTCATCCTTTGTGAAAAACAAGTCTTCATAGCAAAAACTTTTCTAACTAGGGACTGTTTTTCAGTCTTTATAAGCAATGTATGATTCAATGCCCTGAAAAAAAGCTATACAATTAGACATTAAACCATTAGGAACAATAAAGTTTTAGAAAAAAAAAAACCCTACTTCATAAACGCTTTCACTTTCCTGCACTGCATCTGGAGCAAGCCCAATTGATGAGACTGATGGGCTAACAGAGCCCAGGATGTCTCTTGCTGGTCCATGTCACAACTACCTCAAAGGCCTTCATGGTTAACTAGAAAAAGCAGACTTTACAGTTCCAAATGACACAAGTATGCAGTACTTACCACCTACTCCAACACTGTCCCCCCAAGTCCTGAAGTATTGTCTCATGTGTGCCCTTGTCTTTAAAGATGTGATGGTGCTTAAGAAGATCCAGTTAAAGGCTCATATTAACAGTTATGCTAGACTGCATTTTCCTGGGAACCTTCTTGTGGAGAGAGGAGGTGTGAAATGTTTGTAATTTAGAACCCTGGAAATCTAAGTAATCTTGAAATTAACTGAAGAAACTGAAGTGAAACCAGTGAAATTGTTGCTCTTCAAAATAAATGTCTTCAGAAATTAGTTGTTTTGTCAAAGACAGAAAGAAGGCTTTAGCATACTTCTGAAAGATTTTGTTCTCACTCCAGATGGATTTCTGCCACGTCTCTTCCTCTGACTTAGTACGTGGAGTGCTTTCTCTTCATGTCACAGCTTTGGGGACCATTTCTAGTCTTCTGGGTTTCTGTACTCTAAGAATTTGCCTTTTGGTCTAGATACCAGCTCCTCCTTCTCTGACTTTTCTTCTGCAGAGTTTCTGTTTCTTTGAGAGTAAATATTTTTTGGAGCAGAGTCCCTGTAGAAACTCTCCATGTCTTGTTTTGGGGGGGCTTGCTTTTGCCTTCTGCACCTGTGTGCTGTCAGTGTGTACCCTATGCAACTTCTCCCTCTGCCCCTGCTCCAGAGGCAGCATGCATGAGCTCTAGCACTGTGAGGCCATCTTCTCCCATGTGGCAGGCTTCACCATTTATTGCCTTTGTACCATCTCTTTTTGTGTCTGTCAAGTTGTGGGAAAGCACAGTGCTGAAGGATGAAATCCAGCAGAGTGAGATATCCCAGTGTACTGACCTTGGGCAACTGAGACTTCCATCTTACCAATTCTGGGTTCCCCTAAGATTCAGTTGTTACCCTTTTAGTTAGCCTCACCTGTAGTAAGAGTGAGTGCTGGTGGAATTCTCCTTCTAGACTGCATCCTCTAATATTATTGACTAATACATCAGTCTATTTATCAGTAAGGAAAAAATTCTGTCACTTGCCATTTGGTTGAATTCTCCAGGGTAGGTCATCTTTACATACGCAAAATGATGGTCTCTTTCTTTCATTTATTTAAATCATATTTAATGGGCAACTGTTAGTGTGAGGCATTGTACTTGTTTCTTAAATTGATATTATTTAATGCTCTGCATATCCTCACTGACCTTACTCTTGTGTGCCATGAAAGTACATCAAATCTTACATTTCTTATTATTCTAAAATGTCTCACTTTTTCCTCATTTGAAATCTGATGCTTGAAGCCATTAGTTACAAAACTTTGTTCAGATATATTGTATATATGTATATATTTTTATTATTTTATTAAATTTTTATAGAATTTTTGTGAATTTCATACATCTTGATCATATTTAGTACCTCTCTCCCCTATCTGAACCTCCATATATCCCCTGCCAGATTTCGTGCACATATATTAAGGCTTATGGAGCCACATTTGTGTCCCCAAATATCCCTCAGTATGAGTCCATCTACTGAAGCCTAGTCGACCTATTTAGCATTCTCACTCCATTAAAGAAAGCCAACTCTCCTTCTAGCAGTAGTCATCCGTTGCCATCCTTACAGTTACAGGCAAGTATATCTCATCTCTCACCACTCATTGGAGAAGTTTCTTTTTGAGCCTGGTGTGATGATGCTGCACATCTTTAATCCCAGCATTTGGGAAACAGAGGCAGGCAGATCTTTGTGAGATTGAGGCCAACCTGGTCTACATAGCAAGTTCCAGGCCAGCTGGGGTTACAAGGAAACCCTGTCTCAAAAAGGAGAGAGAGAGAGAGAGAGAGAGAGAGAGAGAGAAGCTGCTTTTTCCAACAGATTGAGACTATTACAGAGTTTGCAATTGGTCAAATGCAGAGAATAATTATCTGTGAGTTGCCCATTCCAAAGTGACACATGTACAATGCTACATCTACACCTAAGGCTCGGGGAGTATAGTGGAATGGGGTAAAAAGAATATTTGCATCTCTCGACTCTCACCAGTGATGCTTCCTCATGCAACAGACGTTCTTTTTTTTAATTCTGAAATTATGCCATTTTTGCCAAGCCTAAGAAAACACAAATTTTTTCAATTTGCGTGGGGGGTGCGGGGCACGTGCGTGTGTGAAGGAGAGAGGAGATCAGAGGATAACTTTTGGAGTCAGTTCTCTCCTTTCACTGTGAGATTCCGGGATTGAACTCAAGCCATCAGGCTTGTACAGCAAGCATTTTTACCCAGTGAGCCATCTTATTGGCCCCCAAATCTAAAAAAAAAATAAATTATTTCTCAAAGTGCAATTTAAAAATAATTAGTTCTCCTAGCTTAAGAAATTCTTATTCTCAATTTCAGTTTCTTACAGATCTAAGGTGGTTGAGGTTTGCTACTTAGCAAAGTTTAAAAATGGTCCAAATCAAGTATATAAACATCTCTAAATTTAGCCTAAAGCTTTTTCTGCTTTTAAAAAACAAAATTGGAGAGAGGTGGTGGGCTGGAGATGGCTCAATGGGTTAGAGCACTGACTTTCGTTGGAGAAGACCTGGCTTCGACTCCCAGCACCCACATGGCAGCTAACAACCATCTGTAACTCCAGTTCCAGGTTATTTGACACTCTCTTCTGTCCTCCACGGGCATTGTATGACACAGGTATACTTACATACATGTAGGCAATACATTCATACACATAAAAATTAATTAATTTTTAAAAAATTGAAGGGCGCTGGAGAGATGACTCAGCAGTTAAGAACACTGGCTGCTCTTGCAGAGGACCTGGGTTCAATTCCCAGCACTCACATGGTGGCTAACAAACCCATCTGTAACCCCAGTTCCAGAGGATCTCATGCTGTCTTCTGGTCTCTGCAAACATTGTATGCATACGATGAGCTTAAACATGTAAAGCAAAACACTCATACACATAAAGTAAAAATTAATATTTTTTTGAGATACGATTGTCCTGTAACCCCAGCTGGCTGGAACTTGCTATGTAGACCAAGTTAGCCTCAATTTCAGGGAGTCACCTGCTTATGCTTCCTAAGTGCTGAGATTAAAGTCGTGTGCCACAACGTCAGGCTTATAAATAACTCTTTTTTAAAAGTTGCCTCACCTGGTTAGTAAACTGTGTGTCATTTTATGTGCCGCACAGGCACATTTATTACCATTTACATCTCCCCTGTTCCTCGCTTCATAAAGTAGTTGCTGCTCAGGAATAATTTGGATATCTGCCTTTGTTGTTAGGTTAAATACCGAGAAAACTTTGACAAAGAGAAGGGCAAGACACCAAAATACAATCCGAAAGACAGCCAGCTCTACAAAACTATGAAAGATGCTAACAATCTTGCCAGTGAGGTAAGTTCTTTATGGTAAAATACATAACATACTGTTTGCCGTTTTAACTATATTAAGTGTACAATTCACATTCACAATGTACTGTCATTACTACCACTATTTCCAAAACCTTTTAATTATCCCAAATAAAAGTCTATAACCATTAAGAAACCCTCATAGCCCCCCAACTCCTGATAACCTTTCTGTTTCTATGAATGTGCCTGTTTTATACATTTCATATAAATGGATCCTACAATATTTATCTTTGTGTATGACTTATTTTACTTAGAATAATATTTTAAGAGTCAACCATATTGAAGCATGACTTAGAACTCCATTCCACTTTAGGTCCACTGTGTGTGTAACACACTTTTGTTGACGATGAACTCATTTGTCTCTCGGACACTGAGGTGGCTTCTACTTCTTGGCTACTAGAAACGAGATTTATTTTCATGTCCATCTCAAACATCTGTTTCATGAAGAGATATCTTACTGTGGTTCCTATTAGTGCTGTCTTCCATTTTCTATTTATGTGATTTCCGTTTTTTCCCTCTCTCTTACTACTAGGTTAAATATAAAGCTGACCTGAAGAAACTTCACAAACCTGTGACTGACATGAAGGAATCTCTGATAATGCATCACGTCCTGAACACAAGCCAACTTGCCAGTTCTGTAAGCTCAGTCATTTGTTTTGGAAACAACTTTCAACCATCTGTAGCTCTGTTAACCCTCTGAACTCCTGTTCTCTCTCTATCTCTCTCTCTCTCTCTCTCTCTCTCTCTCTCTCTCTCTCTCTTGATCACAACATTCTTCTATCTGATGATATTCCTCCAAATTACAACATTAATCTTCCAGTTCTCCATTGACTACCAGGCCTCAGAATGTAAAAATGCTCCTATGTGGGCTGTGGATGTAGCTCAGTAGTGCTTGTCTAGAAAGCCCAAGGCCCTGAGTTTGATGTCGGGGGGTGGGGGGTGGGGGGGGTGGGGGCACGGCACAAACAGCTTCCTCCTTCTAAGGACATAAAACTGCCATCTAAAATCATCTCTTTTGGGCCAGAGAAATGACTCAGTGGTTAAGAGCACTAGCTGCTCTTGCAGAGGACCCAGGTTCAATTCCCAGCACCCACATGGTGGCTAGCACTCCTCTGCAACTCCAGTTCCAGAGGATCCAAAGCTCTCTTCTGACCTCTGTAGGCACTGCTTGACACAATTGTACTTACATACATGCAGGCAACACACCCATACACATAAAATAAAATATTTTTTAAATACTTTCTTTCATTTCAATTTACAATACCTACTTTGAAAAATCCATTCAAGTGAAGTGTTTGCATCTTGTCATACTGAACTTGGATCTCCATCTAGTCAAACTTTTTCTTAACACTCCTCCATTTCATATTTGCTGATTTTTGTCTGGTCTTGAACATGCTGCTGTTAAAATGCCTGAAGAGGAAAAACTGAAATGCTGAGAGCCTTCCCCCTGACATGTTTTTTTTTCTGCCTGCTTCCCCTCAGTACCAGTACAAGAAGAACTATGAGAAGAATAAAGGCCACTACCACACAATACCTGACAACCTGGAGCAACTGCACCTGAAAGAGGCCACGGAGTTGCAAAGCATAGTAAGTTAAGAGCAGCTTCCCCATAGTCAGCGTGCACTCATCCATGGTGTTGAAGGACCATATGAAATCTACTGTAGGAGCAATGCTTTGAATAGCCATTGTTTGAAAAAACACTCAAAGATACTGGGGCTTTGGATTTAGTAGCATTTTGAAATTATTATAATTAATAACTTTCATATGTAGTGAAGGAATGTACGTACTCCGCATTATTGAGGTCAAGACAGGTTTGAAAGCATGACAGTTATGTTCCAAAAGAGATAAACTCTCACAGTAACCCTGATGTACCCCTTGGGTTTATGTCCCAAGTCAGGAAACAGTAGATGACAAGAAGTCGTGCAAGGGTTTTAACCAGATTTAAGAGACATGATCATATCTGCCACTGAAGGAAGGGGTCTCTGAGTATTTGATAAATTCCTAAACTTGTAAAAATGATTAAGATCTTGTCAAAAGAACAAACTTACCACCATTATGGGGTCCCTTGGGGTATTAGCCAGGGGGCTGATTACTAGACGTCCCCTCATGTCCTGTGTAAAGCAGTGTGTGCCTCTTGTTGTTCTAAAGTCTTTGTATGACCAAGAGACTAGAGTTAGGCACTGTCACTCAGGTTATATGTGAAGAAAGGTGTTTGTCTTTCTGTTTCTCAATTTTTCCTCGTAAAATATTCATGTTTCTATAACTCCCCTATTCATAATCACATGTTAGAAGAATGGGGTAATTTTTGTCCCTTTACATTGAATCTAAATACTGATTACTCTTTTCAGTCAGCAGTGATTCTCATCCCCACCGCAACCCCCAATCCCAGGCAGTAACAAAAAGGCCCTGGGTCTGAAACACCACAGGAAAGTCCTTTGAGTGACAGTGAGTTGAGCCAGCTGGACAAAAGGTATCAGCTAAAAAGCCCTTTTCCTAGCTGGCTCCAGTGGTCCATATTTGCAATACTAGCACTAAGGAGACTGAGACAAAAGGATTATGAGTTCAAGACCAGCCTATGCTACAGAGTGAGACCCTGTCTCAAAAAAATAGTAATTAATACATAAATTCCTATTCCTAAATTAGTCTCTGTCTAGTAACTTATGAGCAGACAGGTACCTAACAAGACTTCTCATCACTAGGTGAAATACAAAGAAAAATATGAAAAAGAACGAGGAAAGCCCATGTTGGACTTTGAGACACCAACATACATCACTGCCAAAGAGTCCCAGCAGATGCAGAGTGGGGTAAGTCCTACAGAAACACCCAACAACAAAGATGCCATCAAACAACGAACACCCGCTCTGCCAAAAGCACCTCCAGCCTCCTGTTATCCAAAAGCAGTAGATGAAACCTTTTAACATGTGATCAGAAAAATCGTTCTCATTGCAGAAGTTCTACAGTTTATTTTCTTTAAAACATTCTAAATAGTATTTGTCCTATATGTTTTAGTTCAGCATTTTCATAAATTAGGAATATAATTATTCCTAAAATGAAAAATTATGCAGACTATAGGTTAAATTTTTCTTTGCTGAATGAAAAGTTCCCTCCACCCAAACACATCCTTGTTTTGAGATGCTCTTAGTGGGATGCCCCAAGCCAAACAAGAGGCGGTCTATACCTGCACGCGCACGTTTATGCAGCACTATTCACAACAGCCGACTCGGGCACTCAGCCTCGGGGCCGACCAGTGGATGAATGGACATTGAAACCTGGTGTTACCCAGTGGAGTTCTGCTGGGCCATAGGGAAGGAAGTTGTGTCATTTTCGGGAGAATGGATGGAACTGGAGAGCATCTTGTTAAGCAAATAAGCCAGACTCAGAAACACGTCACATGTTTTCTTTCATTTGCAGAATCTAGACTAAAAAAACCGACATAAAAGTATGGGAAGACCAAGAGGGAAGAAGGAGAGAGAGACGGGGTGGGGAGGTTGCAAATATGATCAAAGTTCATGATGTACATGTATGAAAAAGTCAAAATGCCCTACTCTATCATTAAAAGTGGAGATATTTTTAAAAATTAATCTTTCCCACTTTGAGTCATAAACGGAGAATGGCATCTTATTTGGAATCTCAGGAAGTCTGTTTCTTTGGAAAACAGACTTATTTGGAATTCCTGTCTCTTCTGCATAAGGCCTATCTCCAACTATAAAGATGAATTTTTTTTAAATGAAAGTAGCAGTTTGTGGGGTTTCCTAGTACACAAAATACCAGCTAATAGAAAATTTAAAGCAGGTTCAAATAATTGGTGAATCTGAAGAAAGAATCTATGAGATGTACTATTCTATGTGCTATTCTTGCAAGTTTTCTGTGAATTTAAAATTCTATTAAGTCATAAAAGCATACTTCTGACATCTATTCCTATGGGGTCTTTGTGACAAAGAATAGACCACAGTTAAACAGAAGGTGTGGGGAGGGAGGAGTAGCCCAGGACTATCCAGCATAATCTATTCAGTGATTAAAATAATAGATCACAAGCCACTCACTGCTTCCCCTAGGGCCCCAAACGGCATAACCTTGTGTCTGGTACTATAATACCAAGCATATCAGAGTGCTGGCACATAGTAGGTGCTTCATAAGTGTTTGCTTAGAAATGAAAATATAAAGAAGGAGGATGTACTAGGTCTGATGACATAGGCCTATAATTCAGCACCCATGGGGCTGAGGCAGGAGGATGAGTTCAAAGCCAGCCTGCCCTATCTCAAAAGAAAACAAAATAGGTCACAATTGTGAAAAAATGCCAAGTCTGCAATCAGTCACCTCAGTCTCTCCTTTTTTATTTTATCCACTTGAGCTGCTTCAGATTCTGAAACAAAATCTTTCATTACCTTCAAAGAAAAAAATGTAGGACAGGGCTAGTGAGATGGCTCAGAGGGTAAAAACACTTGCTGCACAAGCCTGATGGACTGAGCTCAGTCCATAGGAGCCACATTGTGGAAGGAGAGAACCCAAGAGCAACAATAATAACAACTAAAATTAATTTTTAAATGGGGCATGTTCAGGAGAGACAGTAGTCATTCTTCCCACTCTGATGAGGTCAGTTCCCATCACAACCTCAGACAGGTTTTAGTGGGGAGGGGCAATCAAAGTACTTTTGACTTTCTTTGGAGCCATTTTCTGCCAACAAAATATTTCCAGAACAATCAGACTGCTTCAAATATGTGACCATTATCAGTGATTAAGAGGCCAAATGCTGAGAGAAAATGTGTTTTTCTTCTTAGGATTGAAATATAAATTATAACACATTCTTTCTTATATGTTTCCTTCTTATTAATATTAGAAAGAATATAGGAAAGATTATGAAGAATCCATTAAAGGCAGAAACCTGACAGGCCTGGAGGTCACGCCAGCTTTATCACATGTCAGACATGCAACCAAAATAGCAAGCGAGGTATTGGCCACTTGGTCTTTTCCTCCCTGTCGATCCAGTAATCACACTAATGATACTCATCAGTGTGTTCCTGCCTGGTTTCCACCACCACCTGACTGCAGGCTTTCAGGTGGAGTTCACGTTTGATACTGCCTTCTAATCTATTACCCCTTTTAATTCTTCTAATTTTTTAATGGAATATCTAATAAAATGTGCCTACTTTAGCATTCTATTAATTACTAATCTTGTATTTAATATTAACTGATGAAGCCTACACCTTGCCTTTTACATACTTACTCAACCACAAACTATTAAAAATTGGAAGAGTTATTTATTAATTAATTAATTTATTTATTTATTAATTAATTTGGCGTTTCACCTTAGAGAACAATCCAAACTTTCTTGTCAGTTTTGTTGCTTTTATTTTGTGGTATAGAAAGAGTACAGGAAAGATCTAGAAGAAAGCATCCGTGGGAGGGGGCTCACTGAAATGGAGGATACTCCTGACATGCTGAGAGCAAAGCACGCCACTCAAATCCTCAATGAGGTAAGGCCACTGCCAACTGCATGCACATACTATGGTGCTTTTTCTTACCCACATTATACCAAGAGAAAGAAAGAGAAATTTTTTAAGTGTCAAATTTTAGATTGAGAATAATTATTAGCCACTAAATTAAACACATATCAAATGCTGATGAGTGGATATATATCTGTTGCCGTTGTCAAAGCAATTATTTATCTAATATTACTTGATTCAGTCTTATATAATCAGAATGTTCATTTAAATGAAAACATCACATCGCATTGGAGTAGTGTGCACCTGCATTTAATCCTAGTTATTTACCAAACAAGATTTTAAATGTTCTATTTTTAACTTTCTAATAAAGGAATGATAAAGGCATTCACACAGATTTACTTTGATTCATATTACATGCATAGAGTAGGAGATGCACATCAACGTGCACACCATCTTAGTGCATGGACCAGTGAAGGTAAACACTGTGACCATTGAAGTGGTGTGCTATATGGATTCATATTTGTGCAGTGCTATTACCCCCTACCAATAGAAGTTAGGTGACCTTTTTTTCTTTTAACAATCATTCTTGTACAGAAAGAATATAAACGAGACCTGGAGCTGGAAGTCAAAGGCAGAGGCCTGAATGCCATGGCCAATGAAACTCCAGATTTTATGCGGGCCAAGAATGCTACCGACATTGCCAGTCAGGTCAGTGCCTCTGTCCAGATCCATCTTTCAAAAACAGTGCTTGTGTTTGTAAGGACATAATGTCTCTCTGTCGCCTTACTTGTTTGATAGTGACTTTGAACGTTTGTAATAGCAGCCACAAATAGGTGGATGGAATCTATTCTACTGAAAAGACCAGGGACCTTTGGCCAGGCTGCTTCTGTGTGCCTTTTTGAGTGTAACTACTGGAGACATACAGAGCAAAGGACAGAAATTAGGGAACCAAATTGTTGCACAGAACTGGGGGGCTCACGTCGAGGTCTCAGTCAGTCTGTTCCTTTTTACCACTAAGAACACCTTGCTTAGACTATTTCACACTTCTTTCTTTCCCTGCTTAAAGTCCTAAACTTAAATCACATCTGTATAAATTACATTTTGTTGCTGTGATAAAATACCGCAGCCAAAAGCGACTTATGGAAGAGTTTATTTTGGCTTACAGGGAGTTCATAATGGCAGGGAAGGCCTGATGGCAGGTGGCCAGAGTGGGAAGCTAGCTGATTACATTTCCATGCATGCACAGGAAGCAGAGAGTGAAGTGGAAGTGGGACAAAGCTATAAATACTCAAAGCCCACCCCTAGTAGCATACTTTCTCCAGCAAGCCTGTACCTCTTAAAGGTTCCATGACATCCCCCAAACAGCACCACCAGCTGGAAAACAAGTGTTTGAATACCTAAGTCTATGGAGGACATTTCTCACTCAAACCATTTCATTCAGCCCCTTGGCTCATGGTCATCTCATGACGCAAAATGCATCCAGTCAAATTTTAAATGTCTTCATAGTCTTTGTCAGTCTCAACACTGTCCAAAAGTCCAAAGTCTTTTTTCATAACCAAGGCAATCTCTTAACTGTAACTTCCTGTAAAATTCAAAACAACAGCAAAATTAAAGGCAAATTATATACTTCCAAAATACAATGGCATAGAACATGAATTTACATTCCAAAAGGGTGGAATCAGGGGATATAGTAAGGAAATACTGGACCAAAAGCAAGATTGACACCCAGTATGAAAAACACCAATTTTGTAGCCCATGGCTGATGTCTGGGACTTTAGTTCCAAATGGTTTAGATGACTCAACCTCCTCAGTTTTGCTGCCTACAACATATATCTCTCTCTTGGGCTGGTTCTACTCCCTGTATACAGCCCCCATGACAGATGTCTCCCAGCTCTGGCATCTCCAACATCCAGGATCTCCACCACAACCCAGTCTTTACTTCCACAACTTCATGCAAAGGTCTTTCAGCATCCTGGCCTCTTGGGGTCTTCTTGCAGGGACTTTAGCACTGCCACAGTTCTTAATGGCAGGGCAGGTATGGCAGCAGGTGGCCAGAGCAGGAAGCTAAAACATCACATCTTCAACTGCAAGCGTAAAACAAGAGAATAAACTGGAAGTGGCTGAGACTATAAACTCTCAAAGGCGACCCCCAGTGGCCTATACTTTCTCCAGCAATGATGCAGCTCCTGAAGGTTCCATAACCTCCACAAATATCCCCACCAACAGGGGACCTGAGACTATGGATGCCATGGTCATTCAAGCCACTGCATCATCCTTTTAGTCATCTGGTTGTTGTCTAGTGTTCGTTGATATCGGTCTTTTTCAGTCATTCTTCCAGTTCTTATGTAAACGACCCATGCTGTATTAACCATCTAATTGATTATTCCCTTGCCCACTAATCCTAAAGACATAGTAAGTCTTTTAAGAGCTAACCCCTTCTTTCTGAATCTCACTCTTTAATATAAAGCTGTAAACACAATAGAAAGGTGATGTCTATTCAGTGTCAGAAGAAAAGAAATATTGATCACTTCTTAATTCAACCAAGCTAACAAGTGTTATGCATATTATAAACACTTTCCCAAATGTTGGATATCTTTTCAGATTAAGTATAAGCAAATGGCAGAAATGGAAAAAGCCAATTTCACTTCTGTTGTTGATACCCCAGAGATCATACATGCCCAGCAAGTCAAGAACCTTTCAAGCCAGGTAAGGTTGTTTTTCAGAACAAGGTCCTCCCATAATCCCTGATGAATTATTTTTTTTTTCATATTACACAGTTGTTCCTCAACAGCAGAAGGCCTTTATTTATGATGCAGGTTTGAGTCAAAGTTGAGGTTTCAGAATCAGACTTAAAATAGGTTATAGAAAGGCTTGGGTGTGGATGGAGGGTAAAGTGTGGTACTGGTTCTCTTCCAAATACTGCAGGGAAAAAACTCAAAAGGTTGTATCAGGGAATTTTAAAGTATTGAAGAACTTTAGTATGAATCAACAATTAATGAGTGACTATTTAGCATCTGTTATAATGTAACTATAAAATATGTGTGCAAATGTGGAAGTCACAAAGTACACAGCCACACACTTGGATCCTCAGTGTATGATAAGACTGAGATTGAATCATCAGCTCATATAACCTAGACCCTGAGGCATCCCATGTTGGATAATGTCCAGCTTCCTGGAAACAGGCAGGAGAGCTGGGCGATGTAGCCCATATTTGTAATCTCAGCACTTTGGAAAGCCAGGCCAGGAGGCCAGCCTAGAATATACAGTAAGACCCTGTCTCAAAACCAAATTAAATAAATATAAAACCATAAAATGAACAACAGTAACAACAAAAATAAAAAAGGGATCTATCAGAGAGTTCCAAAGAAGCAAGTTATGTCCAGCCCAGCTATGATTGTGACCCACCTGCAATGTGAGTGCCTTGGTTCCATCCTGGAAATTTTTTTATTTTTTTTATTTTTATATGTAGGAGTATATTGCCTGCATGTATGTAAGTGCACCCATGTAGTTCAGTGCCTGAGAAGGTCAGAAGATTATGTTGGATTCCCCGGAACTGGAGTTAAGGACAGTTGTTAGCTGCCATGTGGGTGCTGGGAACCAAAGCTGGGTCCACTGTAAGAGCAGTCAGTGTTCTTAACTACTGAGCCTTCTCTCCAGCCTCCCATCGTGGAATTGTGAAACTAGCAAAGCTGAGGTCGGCTAGGGACTCATTTCTAAGAGCTGCCAACCTACCAGAGAAGGTGTCAGAAGCACCTGTAGGTCTGCCTGGTCCTGCAGCCAGGAGCCCTAAATACACTGTCTTGATATTCAGTGAAAATCTCCCTGCCACTCAGGAGACTGGCTTTCCGGTGCCTCTGTTTCTCACACCTGTCTAGCTGCTGGCTAAATGACTCTGACCCAGCATGAAGTAGGGCCATTGGAGGCTTCTCTGTCTTCTCAAGCCTACTCGGCAGTGATCTTCCTCCTATGAACAAGCCAGCAAAGGCCCCCTCTACCAGCTTTGCTCAATAGCAGTGTCATTAATGCCTGGCCTCATTCCTGCATTGCTGATGGGAGTGCTCTGCTTTCAATTCCCTGACATACCTGCACATCAAGAAGACACAAGGAACCTTCCTCTGCTGAGCTGGAAGGATCATTTTAGGTTCACTAGCCTGCATTCCTGTGCTGTTCACCGTCCTTATTTCTTGGAATCCTTTCCCAGAAAAAGTACAAGGAAGATGCAGAGAAATCTATGTCGTATTATGAGACTGTTTTAGACACTCCAGAGATGCAGAGAGTCCGCGAGAACCAAAAGAATTTCAGCCTCGTAAGTTTTTGCTACCTCTGAAGTCCAGCCCACTGATGGGATCAGGCAGGCTGATTGGGGACACATACCACACTTGGGCATCCCACCCTTGATCAGGGCTGTTGAGTAGCCCCTTCCACTCCATCCTTACCCTTTGGGAATGTACACTTGAGTCTTTCTGGGCTCACCTCAAACCATGTTAAAGTCTCACCTGCTGCTTGGTAGGCGGCATTCTGCCACTGAACGCAAACCATCATCATCTTCTATTACTGATGACATGTCCTTCTCAAAGTTAAATCTAAGCAAGAAATCCTTTTTAAAATCTATGCACATTTTAGGTTTTTTAAATGAGTTTCTATGGCTTGGTGGTTGAGTACCTGCTGACACAGATGTGAGACTCTGGATTCAATTCCTAGTAAATCTCTACAATGCCCACCACTAAAGTTAGTTTCTCTAAAATATTCTTATTAAAGAGTTTACGTTTGCCTACCAGATTGTGACTATTGTGGCATGAACTTTTCTTACTGTACAATTTTAACTTTCCTTCCACGATACAGCATAATAAAACATGTAAGACAATGTTAAAATATTAACAAATATTTACTCTTTCTTCACAGCTCCAATACCAGTATGACCTTAAAAACAGTAAAGGAAAAATTACAGTTGTTCAAGACACGCCAGAAATACTGCGTGTTAAAGAAAATCAAAAGAATTTCAGCTCGGTATATTTATTATTTATTTTCCATTTAATGCTAACCTAATAATTCCATTCTACTTCTTTAAAAAGTACACTAGCCTCACACTGGGCCCAGGCAATTAACATCTAACTCCCCCTAGATAATACCAGTAGGTACTTGTTAAAATTTTCTGTAATTTCTTCCAAAATCATTAGCCTCACACTGACACAGGCAATTAACATCTAACGTTCCCAGTTAATTCTAGTGGATACTCATTAAAATTTCCCATACTGTGTTCCAAAATTGTCACTCTTGAGGACTTTTGAAATAATAACCTAAATCTAACAAAATAACTTTTCTGTTTCTTTAAATTTTTAAATCTCAGACAGAAGTGTGTGTTGTCTTGTTCCAAGAAGGTGGATTTCTTTTGACAATGTGATTTATTTTATTGGCCCTCCCCAAAATAACTGACTGACTTTGTGTTTCTTTAATTAGTCCTGCTGTTGTTAATCAATGCTTTTTGGTTTTTCCTCATCCCATATTAATATGCTATGATATTCTTAAGAGAAATCTCAAGACCTGGTGAATGACTGGTATTGTGTATGTGGTCTGGGGCACTGATACAGACAGGAAGTCTTCACTTCCTCTCTTGTCTGGGTACACTGAATAACTGTAGAGTGTCTATGTTTTCATAGAAGCCATGTGACTTAGTCTTTTTCTAGGAATTCTGGAGTTTCCTTCCTTCTGTGTAACACTCTCCTGATTCTCAATGCCCAGGTTTTATATAAAGAGGATGTCTCCCCAGGAACAGCAATTGGAAAGACCCCTGAGATGCTGAGAGTGAAACAAACACAGGACCACATTAGCTCGGTAAAGACACAGCAGATCCCTCTGCCTCCTTTTGATAAATCAGTGACTCCAGTTAGACTCAGAACGTCTATCACCAGAAACAGCTTACATCCTAAAACAGGTCTCTATGCACCACCCTTGACAAGTGCTGTGAACCAGTGATTACAGTCAGTTCACACTCAGTGCAGTTCTATAGAGGTTCTATGGAAGGAGAACTTAGGCAATGGAAAGCAGAGGCTTATGAGAAAATAGGACATGCCAGAGTCGAAGAACGAACCTCCTCGGAGATGCATACGTGACTTTATCTGTCCTAGTCAGATAAACTGTTGGTATGAAAACACTGGTGGCCATCAAGCCACTTACTAATTTTGTATCTCCTGGCTTCAGTGACCCCTTGGGCAATTTTAGTCCAAAAAAAGTGTTAAATGGAAAAATCTAAACGCAGTTCCTGTTTTGACATCATGATAAAATTTCGTGGCTTCTAATTTCATCCCAGCTGGGACTTGAATCATCACATCAGTCAACATATATTCTTGAGTACACGCTGCTCGCCCTCGCCAGTGGTCTGCATTATCAGATTTCAGTATCGCATTGTTTGTGTTCAAGCAACGTTTAACTTTACCTAATAATGGCCCCAGAGTGCAAAGAGAGCAGCACATTCAGTTGAGCTGAACAGAGGCTATCCTGTGCTTCCTCTATGTGACAGAGGAAAGTGCTCTACACAGTAAGAAAAAACACCATGCTCAAAGATTGCTAAGATCTATACTAGAAAGGCATTTCTGTGAACTTGTAGGACAGCAAAAGAAAGCCATACTTGTTTTGCTGTCACAACTCAAACTGCAAAACTGAAGGTTACACAGTGCCCACAGGTGCTTACCTACATAGGGAGTTCCAGGCCATTCAGAGTACATGGTGAGAACCTATCTCAAAATACATAAGTAAATAAATAAATAGGCATAGTAGTATACATGGACTTTGGTGGCACTGACTGTTTAGGCAGTCATGGGAAGAGGTATAGATTCTGAGGACGTGTCCACCGTGGGTAAAGAAGGACTTCTGTATACAGTGAAGACAGGGTTTCCAGCATAAGTGCCGCTGTACCCACAGAGACGAAGGCCGTCAAATGCTCTCTCCTCCTGATTGTTCTGATCCAGTCTCAGAGTGTGACCTCATTCAATCGAAGGCTAGAGCATGTGTTATTTAAATTGTGATTTTAAAGACTGTAAGGAAGAACCAGCTGTGGTGAAACACGGTGATCACAGCACTTGGGTAGCAGAGGCAGGAGGATTGCCATAGTTTGAGGCCAGTTAGGCTATATAACAAAATCCAGGCCAGCCAGGGCTACATAGTGAAACCTTGTCTCCAAACAAACAAACAAATCAAATCAAATCTATAGGAGAACTGAGGGTGTGATTCAGTGTTAAAGTGTGTACTGGGTATGCACAAGTCCTGGGGTTCCATCCCCAGCAACCTCCCCCAGATGTAGGACTACCAATCAAGAACACATTTGTGGTGGGGAAAATGACCGTTCAGCATGCGCTAATTACTTTGTCTTCGCATTTGCAAATAGGTGAAGTATAAAGAAGCAATTGGACAAGGAACTCCGATCCCTGACCTTCCGGAAGTGAAGCGGGTCAAGGAGACCCAGAAGCACATTAGCTCGGTAGTGCCTTGTACTCTGCATGCATTTGTGTGACTGACCACTTCTCAACTGGTCCCCTAGTTCCACCCATCCCTTCTTCCTTCTGCCAAAGGCCTCCCATGCCCTGGGGATGCTGGGAATCCTCCCCAGGCCTCTCTCAGGTTGCAGAAGAGAGCTCTGTCAGGATTAAAGCTCCCTCCTGGCGTCCTCTGTACTCTAGCCTCTCTGTGGTACGGACTAGCCAGGGGATCTGTGTTGCTTGCAACTTCCTGCTTTTCTCTAATTGTGTTTCGCTCCACTGCACATAGTCGGTCTTGCTGCCTAGCTGGGTAAAATTTAAACAAACACAGCTTTGTTACTAAGATGATAGATTTTAAAAGATTCCTAAGTTTCTTAGCACAGTGGAAATGTAACTGCTAGTTTGTTGCTGAGTCTGTGACAAAACTCCCCAGGATGGTTGTGTTGTCCCACACACTGTGCACTGGTGTACCATAGAATCCATTATTTAAAAGAATTCAGTCCTTTCTTGAGGCTGAAAGTTCTCAATATTAGGAGGGAAGGAATCAAGAGATTTAGAAAGTGGCAGTCCCTTTTCCTTTTGGTTAACATTTATAGTCTTTTGAGACTACTTGTAAAAACATGAACTTAGGTCATGATTTAGGGGAGTGCGGACATAGTTCAGTGGTAGAATGCTTGCCTATCATGCATAAGGCCCTGAATTCAGTCCCCAGCACTGAAATATGTATATAATAGAGAGAGAGAGACCCACAAGCCAAACACCAGCTTACTTGATCCAGCACTCATTACTAAAAATTTCACAGAAAGATGCTCTTCCTGAAAATAGATATATTAAGCTTCCTCATATCATGTGTATTTATGACCAGGAGTACCCAGGAATGTTCATTTAAGTTGGGCATAGTGCTGCGTGCTTGTAATCCCAGCACTCAGGAAACTGAAGCCAGAAGACTATCAGGAGTTCAAGACCAGGCAAGACTACATAGCAAAAGATGCTGTCATAAAAAATATGAAAATCTGGGGGCTGGAGCGATGGCTCAGTGGTTAAGAGCACTGAGTGCTCTTGCAGAGGACCCAGGTTCAATTCCGAGCATCCACATGACAGATAACAACTGACTTTAACTCCAGTCAGTTCCAGATATGGATATGACACCTTTTTCTGACCTCAGGTACTGCACAACATAGGTGCACTTACACACATGCAGGCAATGAACTCATACACATAAAATAAAGAATAAATAAATAAAATAAAATAATATTAAAAGAAAAGATTAAAAGACATAAATGTCCGTTAGGAAATATGTAACAAAATTCTATTCTCAGTGACTCGGAAAGAGTAAAGATATGAGTAGAAAATTATGAAGCAGACAGCTCGTGTGTTAGGTACTAATGTGTAGACCAAGTATAGTTAGTTAGTCAAAGCTTTAATACTAGATACAATAAAATGGTTGGGGAGTACTGGCCGTTGAACCCGGGGCTTTGCGCATGCTAGGCCAAACTTTTTCTCATTGTTAAATTTATAATCACTATTTAATGCACTTTAGGAATGTACTAAATATTGACTATGGAAAATGAAAAATTTAGTGCCCAGTGTTCAAGGTGGTAAAATTTCTACTTTGAAGAGAGAACAAATATTTCTGCAATTTCTTTTCCTCCATCCTTGAGTTCATAGTAGAAAGCTAGCTTGTTTCTAGAAATGCTTACCAAAAGCCCACATGTAGTTATAATTGAATGGATTTATGGTTATTTTGCCTTTTTGGGTATCCAATTATTTTCTGCAGGTTATGTACAAAGAAAACTTGGGAACAGGCATTCCAACCACTGTCACACCAGAGATTGAGAGAGTCAAACGCAATCAAGAGAACTTTAGCTCGGTATTTACAAATATAGCAAATAAATTGTTTCCCATAAAAAAACTACCAGAATAACCCTTCATTCTGTTTTTAAAAGTAACATGTTAACGATCTTTTCTGTGTGTTTGTGTGTTGTCATCTGATGGAAACCATCTGACATTATTCAGAATGATCATGGACTTAACATTTTTAGTAACTGACTGGTGTGAGCACTTAGACCTGAAATACTGTAAAGAGCATTAACCAAGATTCTCCAAGATACTCACATCCTACAACTCAGAGTTTCCTATTATACTTTTCTGTTCTAAGATTTGGCATTGTAGAATTCATCTGTAAAATTATGAAGTACAGATCCCTGACTAACTTCCTTCCTTCCTCCATCTTTGTGCCTGTTTTGAATGTCTTTTGGGTACTTTCTTTGTATCTCATAGGTTTTGTACAAAGAGAATTTGGGGAAAGGAACCCCCACAGCTATCACTCCAGAGATGGAAAGAGTCAAACGCAATCAAGAGAACTTTAGCTCGGTATTTCTCAGGGGGAAAACCCAACTCTTAATTCTTATTAAAATAATAGTTAAAATAATGCCTTTAACACACAAAAAAATAAAATTACTAAATTCATATGCTGAAAGGAAGTTATTACCTCAGTTTTCAACCCAAATCTAATTTAGTTCTTAATACTGGTGTGAAATTTTAACTGTTTTCTTTAAAACATAGTTCGTTATCACCTTCCTTAAAAACCTGTATTACTCAGTGTCCTTCCTTCAATTCTAACAGGGGTGACACAGTTAAAAGTAAAACCTAACATCCCTTCCAAAAGAACAACACTAACTAATCAGAATTGTATTTGCATTTATTGTGGTCTTTTGATGTTTTCTTTGTTTGTAACTTTTTCTAAAAGGGCGTTATTCTTAAACATCTTCATTTAAAAATAATGCAGCAATTCATGGTAATTCAGAAATACAAACTTACTTATGTCAGTCACAAGATGCAAATGAGCTTTCCTTTGGAATATATTCAAGATCATTGAAAGCTAAGCTAATATTTATTTAGCTTTTAATGTTTATTAATAGTTCTTGAATCCTCCTAAACCCTCTTTCTTTTCTTTTCTAATTCATTGTGGCCCATAGCAATTAGCTTAAATGTTATTTGATGAAGCCTAATCTTGTGTATTTGAGAGAAGTTGTATTGAAGTTAAGCAGCCCTGGGTGTTTCATTGATGCACAGGGAGACAGACCAATTATATGTACAAAGTTGGTCCATAGTTGCCCTGTTTCTTAATTCTTAAATCTTCTTTATCTCTTTGCCAGAACAAGTACTCATAGAGATTTATTTTTAAGGACAAGTCTACCTAAAAGATGAATCCAGGCTGATATGGTTGTTGGTTTTGTGCTCACAGATATTGTACAAAGAGAACTTGAGCAAGGGGACCCCCCTGCCTGTCACTCCAGAGATGGAGCGAGTCAAACGCAATCAAGAAAACTTTAGCTCGGTATTTTTGAGAAAGTTCCTTTAATTCCATATTGAAAATAATAATTTCACTAAGCACAATTCTCACTATTTGTCCCTTTATAATAATTTAACAGATTCTTTTTTAAAAATCTCACCAACAGAAACCTTCTGTCCTGGATATTTTACTTACTATTTAATCCTAATACTTTGGACTTTCTATAATACTCTCCCAAACCCTGAATTGATTCCTTTCCTTTCCATCTTTATGTTAATACTGGCACTTTTGAAGTTAACTGATTTCCAAAAACAATCCAATGTAGAAGCTGTTATTTAGTAGAAATCTTTGTATCTGATGTTTTTGGGTCAGTGCATGAAGAAGGCACACTGGCTGATATGGTTGTTGGTTTTGTGCTCACAGATATTGTACAAAGAGAACTTGAGCAAGGGGACCCCCCTGCCTGTCACTCCAGAGATGGAGCGAGTCAAACGCAATCAAGAAAACTTTAGCTCGGTATTTTTAAGAAAATTCCTTTAACTCTGTATTAAAAATAATAATTTCAGTAAAGCAAGATTCTCACTATTTGTCCCTCGATAATAATTTAACAGATTCTTTTAAAAAAAAAAAATCTCACCAACAGAAACCTTCTGTCCTGGATATTTTACTTACTATTTAATCCTAATACTTTGAAGACTTTCTATAATACTCTTCCAAACTTTGAACTGATTCCTTTCCTTTCCATCTTTTTGTTAATACTGGCACTTTTGAAGTTAACTGATTTCCAAAAACAATCCAATGTGGAAGCTGTTATTTAGTAGAAATCTTTGTATCTGATGTTTTGGGGTTGGTCCGTGCACCAAGAAAACACACTGAGCCTAAGGCCAGTTGCTCTTGCTTAGAAAAGTGATGACCTTGCCTCAGATCTCACCAGATACACAGCAAGGAAAACCGATTAACACTGAAAGAAGCAAATTTTGATAGTTATCCTAAATAACTCATTTTATGACTAGAAATCCAGGCCTTCTGGTGTTTTTATCTTAAGACAGAATCTTACTACATAACCCAGAATGACTTCAAACTCAGTCCTCCTCAATCTCCCTTGTGCTACAATCACTGGCATGGGCCACTGTGCCCAGCTTTTCTTTTTAAACATACAAATCAAAGCAGATCGTGCATTTACAGTTATTGTTTTCTCTTTTATCAATTCCTGTTCATGAAAAGCTTTACATAAAGAATCGGTGCGATTTCTATATAAGGAACTTACTGCCTGAAATGGAGATTCAAATATCATGAGGAAAAATGAGTTGAAACTACTTTCGGGAAGGAGAGTTAATAGGAAATGTGTTTAATTTTCAGTTTAAATAGTTTCTAATACTTGGATCCTCTCACATAATTAAATCAGTAGCTTTCTTTGATCCCACTGTTTGTTTTGTTCTTAATTACTATCCACTAACAACTTTTCCATTTTTTAAAAATTTTCTTTGTGTGTTGGTAAGTCTTTTAAAATGTTTTATTTACTGTTCTTTCCATGTGTGTTCATTATTCATGTTTTTTTTGAAAGGCATCAGTTTCAAATTATATTTAATTATTTATTTCTATACTATAGTGTGTTATTATATCTATTTGAAACGAATGACTTTAATGGTTCTTCACAACATTTTCTTTGTTAAAGTAATGATTTATGTTAATTTTACACAGGTTGCATTAGACAGAATTGTCTGCTGGTACCCAGGCCTTTTAGATACTGTGGGAAAGACCATATATAGTAAATGTTGAATTTTAGACTCGACCATCTAGATTAACAAAAAACAATATTGCCAAAAGCATAGATTTAGTCTATAATCTTAAACATGTCACACTATTAGACAAATGTTTTATGTAGGAAAAAGTAACATTTGCTGATGATCTAAAAACAGTATTTCTATTGCACACTGAGCATTTGAGTGCTCTTTTATAATTATTTGTATTTCTCCCTGAGTTCTTCACATAGGAAACAGCTCTCTCTGGGAGAGCTGAGCTGACGAACTGTACTGTGTCTCGACAATTCCTCTCATGCACAGAGCTATGGGCACTGTCAGTTTCTTTCTGGCTGTCCTGTAGTCTTAACTTTTTTCCCTACAAGATCATCAAGGGGCTGTTTTGACTGCTTGTGTTTTCCCTTCGATGCTTTCTTATGTTATGCAGGTGTTGTATAAAGAGAACCTCGGAAAAGGGATTCCAATCCCCATCACTCCAGAGATGGAGCGAGTCAAACACAATCAAGAAAATTTTAGTTCGGTATTTAAAATTTTAAAAAAACACCAACAACAACCCTTTAATTATTTTCAAAATGCTTTTAAAAGATTAATGGCTAGATTTTAAGAATCTAACTTATCCCAATAAAAAAATCAAATATCCTGTGTTGTACCCAACTTAATGCTGCCATTTCCTATGAAATCGTTTCCTCACCTTGATTAAATATTAATATGATCCTTTGACTTAAGTTTTTAAACTATTCAGTACTACAACTTAAGCAAATAACATTCTCAGTGTTTAAGCATCCATATTTATCTTGCTTTGGCAAGTTTGATGTGAATATAAAGCTTTAAAAATGTTACTCTGTGAGGATCTGGCGACTGGCTTACTTGTTTTCTCACTGCCTCTCCCGGTACTTACACGGTCATTCTCAGCTCCCCTTTCTCAGCATCTTGTCGTTGTTCCCTTGTGGCCTTCACAATAACTGTTCCCCATATGTTCACCCAAACTAAAAATTGAATATTTGACCTCTTTGAAAGTCACCAGAGAAGATTGTGCATATGAACCTTCCCATATATAATACTTATAAAATCCACCTATCCTTCTGTGGTTTATGAAACAACTTCCTTTTGTTTCAGTCTCTTGTCTCTATTGACTTTTCTCTCCCTCTAACAAGCTGAAGATGACTAATTTCTCCCTTCCATGGTCTTCTTCGTTGCTTGGTACTGTGGAAATGAGCTCGAACAACAAAAATAACAAAACTTTCTTTTCCTGTTTTCTAGTTTCTGCCGTTCCACCCTGCACTCCCTTGTCTTTAAGGATGTCTTTGGGCTAGTAGAGGTTCAACTTATAAGCTTTTGGTGATTGCCCTGTCTCTAACACATTCTCTTAGCCTTTCCCTTCCTCAGCCAACTGCTCCCAAGGGGGTGGGGGTGGGGGGGGGCAGTGATTGACAGCTCTTTTCGTCTTGCATGCCTTCTTATTGTTTAGGTGCTATACAAAGAGAACCTGGGGAAAGGAACTCCAATCCCCATCACTCCTGAGATGCAGAGGGTCAAGCACAATCAAGAAAACCTTAGCTCGGTATTTTGGAAAGAAGGGGGGCGGGAAGACGCCATTTAACTTCAGAATCAGACTGACCCTTAGCAGCATCGTTTACACCCTCGTCCCTTCCTTTGCCTCTAATGTATCTTACTTTGCAAAAGGATAATCTCTCTCGTTTCTGCTTGATTTTATTTTTTATTTTCAAATATTTTAGTTTTTGTAGATAACAAAAGCCAGTTCAAAGCATCCCAGAGCGCTGTGATTGCTTAGGAAGTCCCATGCTCACAGTCGTGTGGTTGACTCTACTGGCCTTCCCCAGCAGCTTCAGTCTTTACAGCCTCCCAGCCCAGTAGCAAACCTCCTTACGTAGCACGGGGCATCCGGTCAGCATGTAACTCCCGCTCCAGGACTGCTGTGCCCTTTTGTAACAAAAAAGTTGACCTCGCCGGCCCATAAAACTTCACAACAAACAAAACGTGACTTGTTGTTTCTCTGCTGCTCTCTCATCATACAGGTGCTATACAAAGAAAACATGGGCAAGGGAACCCCTTTACCTGTCACTCCAGAGATGGAGAGAGTCAAACACAATCAAGAAAATATTAGCTCGGTACTCTAACAAGAAAAAAATTACTTCTTTAATGACTTTAAAACACTACTTTAATGATTTAAAAGAATGCGTATTAATCCTACTTTAAAAAGACAATTAAATTTTTAAAATTTTCTTGACCATATTTATCCTTCTTTCCTGTAGGACTCCTACCCTAATTTCATAACAAAATTGCTTTAATCCATAATTTAAAGTTCTAACATCAAGAAGTAGCAGGTTTTCCTATGAAATACTTTTTTGCTCACCTTTCCCCAGGCTTACTGTCCTTTACATCCAAGGTCTCTTTGTTTTGTGTGCTTGTGAAATGTGGGGTGGGTCTGTGGCAGAGGATAGTGTGTATAACAGGGCTCCTTCCTGAATACTGAAGTCTTTGATGATTTGGCATTCTGATTTACCCCACCAGATTTGGGTCTTTTGCGATACAAAGGATAGAACCCAGGCCTCACACAGGCTGAGCACGTGCTCTGACACAATTACATCCACAGGCCCACCCTGACAGATTTAGGCAAAGAAACTATGAAAAAAAAAATCACTCCTGATCCCCTCTTTTATGGATAATAATATAACCTAAGATCCAGTAGTGCTTTTCACAGTTGGACAATTTACTTCAAAAGCCAAGTGTCACCAAAAAGGCTTTTTGTCATAGCAATCTTACATTTTGTAGTTCTTTTTGTCTTCATTGTGATCTTTAGTGTTACCTGTAGGAAACACTACAGGTAACCTTTAAGCTTGTGCTCTCTGGTATTAATCTGTCTGTGAATTACCAGGGGTCTTCAGCTGTCATAGTGAGCAGTCTTGTATTGCTCTGCATTTACAACTCCGACAGGTTTTTCCAGTCCACCAGAATCACCAGGAAGCTTCTGAAGCCAGATTTCTGGGTACTGCCCCCACTTCCTGTTTCTCATTCAGTAGCTGTGGTATGGGGCAGAGAATATTCATTTCTAAGTTCTCAGCTGATACTGGCCTGCGGTCCAGAGAATAGAGTCCTTCTTAAGTGCCATTTTCCAAATCTCCCAGGCTCCCTAAAAGACAATGAGGAAAGACACTGAGGTTGAGGGTTTACTCTGACATGTTTTTGTTCAATGATAAGTGTGATGTATTTAGCGACCGAAAGAGGCAGAACACAAGGAAGAACACAAAGGTAGAAAGGAAGAGCAGGAGAAACACCACCTTGTCTGAAGGTCTATAGTTTTACTGATTGGTCTATGAGACCAATTAAGTCCGTGTTGTCTTGGGACAGCTCCAGCCCTAGTGATTCAGGCCCACACAGTAACTCCCATTTAGATGATATGTCAGCGGGTTGACCATCATATGCTATGCTAGTATAAAATGGTGACAGGGCTACCTTCTTTCTCTTAAAATTTGTAGAAACTTCAAGCAGGGTTGTACCTGCAATCAGCTTTTTCTGAAAACATAGACTGCTATCTAACCTTACCGCCTAAATGATTTGGCAAGCAGGGCCTCAACAAAAGTTCATCTATTCCATTTCTTCTTTTGGTAATTGTAATTCTTTTTTTGTTTTTGTCTCCTTTTGACTTTTTGGATCCATTGGACTCATTTAGGTTTTGTACAAAGAAAATGTGGGGAAAGCCACCCCAACCCCTGTCACTCCAGAGATGCAGAGAGTCAAACGCAATCAAGAAAACATTAGCTCGGTATTGTCTTGAGAAATGAAAAGTGCTTTTAATTTTACAAATTAACCCCCGCGGTTTGGCCTGTTCTTAATCCCATCCAAGGTTAAAAACAAATAAAAATGCCAGTTACATTTTAATCTCCTCTAAATATCATAGATTTACCATTGCCATTAACTATTTTTGCTTTCTTCTTGAGAGCTATTCTCACTAATAGTAGCAGGTTACATACACCTAATGTTTCCCTTCTCCCGGCTGTATTATATTTAATAGCGATTATTGCCTCCTTGTGACACTCAGGTACAACTTTGTATCTCACAGGTGCTATACAAAGAGAACATGGGGAAAGCAACCCCCACCCCCTTTACTCCTGAGATGGAAAGAGTCAAACGCAATCAAGAAAACTTTAGCTCGGTATCTGAGAGAACAAAATAAATTATTAAAATTTTAACAAGCCTGACCATCATAGCTATATCACTAATGCATCTCACAGTTTCCAAGACTTCTGTATATTTTCGAAAATTTGCCCTTGACCACTTAAAAACAGCTAGCTCACTCTGACTTCACTTCTCTCTTACCTTTTGCTTTCTACTATAACATTGTAATGGCTTTTTTCTTCCTGAGGTGTTTCTTATAGTGTGTGATAAAATTGAACCATAACACCAGCTAAATGATTTCAGAACTGGTTTCTTTTTTTTCCTCTCTCTCTCTCTGATGTCTGGATACTCTCTTGGCTCCTCTAGGTATTGTACAAAGAGAATATGAGAAAAGCAACTGCAACACCTGTCACTCCAGAGATGGAGAGAGCTAAGCGCAACCAAGAAAACATTAGCTCGGTATTTCCCAGGACTAAAAAGAGCAGTGCAATGAGTTTGAGTTAACATTCTAACACCATGAAAACACACCTTTCTCACTCAACTGAAAAACACACTAAAATTTAAAGAGACAGATATTACAACATCTTGGAAAATAATCTTTTAACATCATTAAAATGTGCACTTCTTCAACTGAAAGTTTGCACTAAAATTAACACAACTGTGCTTTTCAATTCCAAATGATCATACTAAAGATAATTGCCAATGATTTTTTTTCTCCTTGTATACTTTACTCTGATGTAGTTTTTCATAACCAACTATAACAAATTGACTCCCTAACATCTTCCATCCTCTCTCTGTTATTTTTAAGGTATTTTATGAAATGGGTAATACTCAGAAATGAGTGTCTTCACTGACTTTGATATTTTGAGTTTTGTGTCTGGAAGACGCTGATTTTGGTTTTAACACATTGGTTTATGTACTCTTGGCATTACTTCAGGAAAATGTTCATATCCTTAAAGGACGGGTCTTTCAAATTCCTTTCAAGGTCAGATTTAGTACCAAATACCATTAAATGGTCTAGTGCCAAGACTGCATTCCCAGCAAATTCAAGAGGCCACGTACCTCCTCTTTTTCAGAATTTCACTGTGCCTCTTCTCCTTTGAAAATGAAAGTCAAAACAAGTTTTGTGTCTTCTGATGCAAGCTCTGTCTGTCCTCATGCTGACCTAGTCTTCTCTTGATCCAGTGTTTGGATGGGTCCTGTCCTGTCTGTTGACTCAAACTTGTCTTGCCAGCTTCTTCCATCTAAATCTGTTAAAGTCTTTAAGAATTGCTGGGTGTGGTAGCATACACCCTTAGTTAATCCTAGCTCTAGGAAGGCAAATATTGGCAGATCTCTGTGAGATCAAGGCCAGAGTATTCTATGTAGGGAGTTCTAGGCCAGGTGGGATTACTGGAGTTATAGGGAGACCTTGTCTCAAAAAAGAAAGAAAGAAACAAAGGAAGAAACAAAGAAAACAATAGCATGGCCTGTATTCATTCACAGTCTCTCCTCTATAGGTCCTTTATTCTGACAGCTTCCGGAAACAAATACAAGGCAAAGCTGCCTATGTGCTGGATACCCCAGAGATGAGAAGAGTGAGAGAAACCCAACGGCACATCTCAACAGTAAGTTAGGAATCGTATATTTTATTTTCTTTATTTTGATTTATGTGTGTCTGCTTGTCTGGATGTGCACAATGTGTGTGCAGTGTGAACACAGGCCAGAAGAGACCAATGGAGCCCCTGAAACAGGAATTACAACTGGTTATGAGTTGCCTGATGTGTTAGGAAATGAACCCAGGTCTTTCACAAGAGCAGAAAGTGTTCCTAACCATGGAACCATCTCTCCAGCCTCAGGAATTCTTTAAGATTGGCTGGCAAGGCTATTGGAATATATCCAAAGGGAAACAGTCACACTATTATATTTTCATAGAGCAAATTTGTATTTCAGGTGAAATATCATGAAGACTTTGAGAAACACAAAGGATGCTTCACACCAGTGGTGACAGATCCTATCACTGAACGAGTAAAGAAGAACACACAGGACTTCAGTGACATTAACTATCGAGGGATTCAGAGAAAAGTGGTAGAAATGGAGCAGAAACGGAATGACCAGGATCATGAGACTATTACAGGTAACTGAGAACCAAAGCGATGCAGTTCTACCAATGACAAGTACAAAGACCCAAATCTGTGAACGAAAATCCCTGGTAACTCGTGTGCAGAGCTGAGGTCTCAGGGGTATCTTCTGCTATCTTTGTTCTCTGAGAAGACCAGAACTGAAGCTGAGTAAGAGTGATTCCATCCTGTGATTGTTGTGATTCCTGCTTAGCTTTCAAGTTACTGGTAGGATACAAGAATGCCTGCTCTAATCACTGGCTTTTCTTTCAGGTTTGCGTGTCTGGCGAACTAACCCTGGGTCAGTTTTTGACTATGATCCAGCAGAAGACAATATTCAATCCCGAAGCTTACACATGATTAATGGTATGCACTCCTCAAGAGGCTCATGTCATTAACACCATCATCTAGTGGGCTAGAGTCAATGTCTCTTAGACTCTGAAGTTCCTTCCCGTCAAGGTTTTAATCTTCCGAGTTGCTCATTAAAACCAGACACGTCCATTCTAGGAGAAGGTTTGGATTAAGTGCTGCTTCATGCCTCCTCAGATACTGTCATTATCATTTCTGTGTTTTCCTAGAGAGAAAAGTTAGTCAATCTTTCTATTAGAGAAATGATGGCCTTAAGATACATAGGTAAAAGGAGGAGAATGACCTTGACCTTCAGGAATGTTTTGAACACCAGGAGGATGTTCATCCTCAGACTGCTCATGTAACAAATTAATATGGGGCTGGGCATGGTGGTGCATGCCTTTAATCCATGCAGTGAAGAGGCAGAGGCAGCTTGAGGCCAGCCTGGTCTCCATAGTAAGTTCTAGGAAAGAGACAGAGAGACAGGGCAGGGACATCATACTGTGCTGTTCCTTAAAGGTTTATACTGTAGTCTACCGATAGAGAGAAATCAGTAAATCCTGTTCCACCTTGACAGTGCAGTTTCAATGATCTGTTCATGGTATCGTGTAAGAACCAGGAAGAGCATCTACAACTATTTGGAAGTGAGGGAGGCCTTTCTGGAGAAGTCAGAAGTGGAGTGTGAATGTGATTGCTACTTATGAAGTGGGCCAGTAAATGGACGCAGGTGGAGAGGAGCAGCCACTCAAAACACTTGGCTTGGGAACCTGGTGGTGCCACTTAGCGGTTACCTTTGATCATTTAGCTAAACGCTTATCTTTATAACAGCTATGCCCGAGAAGAATTGGGAGGGAGTAAGCCAGAGAAAATTACTTTAAATTCTGCGTGACAAAAACACAACAAAAAATCCTGCAACTGAGACTCAGTTACTACCGTAGACATTTCACCTCTGCTACGTCTCTCCCAGTGCAAGCGCAGCGCCGGAGCCGGGAGCCGTCTAGATCCGCCAGCGCTCTGAGTCTCAGCGGGGGCGAGGAGAAGTCGGAGCAGTCCGCAGACCATCACCTCTCCTCCTACAGCGACGGAGGCGCCTTCTTCTCCGCAACCTCCACAGGTACAAGCAGACCTTCCGAGGCGGGCGAGGGCACGCACACCCGTGGTCCCTGCTTTTGGGAGGCTTGGATAGGGCCGCAAATCTGAGGCCAGACTGTGCTACTCAGACTTTGTCTAAAGCAAACAAACAACAACAAAAATCAAGTAAGTGGACGGTACTGATTGATGATCATGGCAGGTTATTAAGAGATGCTGTAAGCTTAAAAGATTTGTGTTTTTTTCTGAGAAAAGATTAGGAATTGTGGAGAGTTCTATGAAGTTGGATGTTTCATTGTCATAATTTTATTAGATCTTCTTTTCCTAGAAATCACTGACTTGAGGAAAAAGACAACACTGCTCGAATGCTAAGCACAGGTTAGATCTCTAGCCGCATTCCTTTTACAAGCCATTTCTTCCTTCTTTGCAGCATACAAACATGTGAAAACCACAGAACTGCCCCAACAGCGATCCTCTTCAGTCGCTACCCAGCAGACCACGCTGTCTTCTATCCCATCGCACCCATCAACTGCCGGAGTAAGCACAGAATAACTGACGAAAATCACTCAAGTTCTTGCCTGTTTTGCTTTTTTGCCCTTTGGTTTTTTTTTTTTTTTTTTTTTCCTGAAGCAGGGTCTCATGTAGCCCAGGCCAGCTTGGAACTGATTCTGTAGCTAAGGATGACCATGAACTCCAGATCTTCCTGCCTGCTGCACCTTCCAAATGCTGAGACTGCCAGTGTTTGTCACCACACCCAGCTTTTATTTATGTGATAGTGTGAAAATAACTATAGGTATTCTAGCCTTTTTGTTCTTATTTAAAAAAAAAACAAAACCAAAAAAACCCAATACCGTTATGGTGTATAACGATCTTCTGCTACATGTGTCACGAGGGGGTCAAGAAAAGCAGCATTGCCACCCACACGCAAATTAATGAAAAATGTGATTCAGTGACCAAAATTCAATAATAAATTATTCCTCACTCAAAATATAAAAGACCTAGAGGAATATTAATAAACAGTTTATGGCAAAAAACATTCAAATGCCTTCCAAAAATCATGATTAGTAACCAGAGCATACAAATGAAGGCAGTAAGTAGCATTCTTAACTATTAGAGTACTGAACTCTGTTTTTGTTTTTTTTTTTAAATCTTTTTGAGACAGGGTCTTCCTGTAGCCCCAGATGACCTGGAGCTTGCTATATAAACTAGGCAGGCCTTGATCTCACAGAGATCCTCTTGCATCTGGCTTCCAAAAACTGAGATTAAAGGTGTGTGCCAGAACAACTGGCTAGTATTAAAATACTTTACAGGCTGGAGAGATGGCTCAGTGGTTAAGAGCACTGGATGCTCTTGCAAAGGACCCATCTCAGTTACCCCCATGGCAGCTGATAATTTGTGATTCCAATTCCAGGGGAATCCAGTGCCCTCTTCTGGCTCTGCCGGTATTGCATAACACAGGTACACTTACATGCACGTAGGCAGTACATCCATACACATAAAAATAATAAAAGAATTTACACATTGGACCTAATTCTTTCACCTTTAAGAATTGTTTTCAGAAATTATTAGCCAACCCCTCCCCAAAAACAACAAAAAAAATATGATGTTCATTATAGTGTTAAAAATGGTGATAACTGAATTTCAAAGAGTGGAAGTAGCTACATAATTTTATTACTAAAACATGAAATTCTCTGCAGCAGCCAAAAAGAATCACAGGATTCTGTTTCTTTGGAGAACTTCAAAGCCATATGAAATGGGAAAAGATAAGAAAGAGTGTAACTTACACTATTGTTCCATTTATGCAGAGGAAAAATCTACTTGTAAATATAAATGCATGTTTGCATTCAAGAAAAAATCTAGTAGGTTATACTCTAAACCAATACTTGGCTTCTCCTAGGAAAAATCAGGCTATTTTTACTTATTATTTCTCCAAAGTATAACACTTCTAAAAATATTTTATGTGTATGAGTGTATTGCTTACATGTATATGAGTGCACCCATGTTGTCCAGTGGTCAGATCAGTGTCAGATTCTCCTGCAACTGGAGTTACAGACGGTTATTAATTACCATGTGGGTACTAGGAATTGAACCCAGGTCCTCTGCAGGAGTAGCCAGTGCTCTTAACCTGTAAGCCATCTCTCCAGCTCCCTCCCCCCAAATGTTGCACTTTTTAAAAAAGATTGTGCTGGATAGCTTTTAGAAACTATTACTAGTGGTATGCTTCCAAATTTCCAAAGTCAGAGATGAATGACATGTCAGCCTGAGTAACAGAGATTTCCAACCCCCCACAAAGATAATGGCATTGCAATAATTCATATGTCATAAAAAGCTGTGGGTCCAACCAAAGAGGCAAGAAATGTTTGAAGGCAAAAAGAGGGCTACATAAAATACTTTGAAACAATAATCTTTTGTTATAAGGATTAACAAGGGCAGCACCGACCTGAAGTTGAATAGAGAGCTGCTTGGCAAGTGTCCTTGAAGTATTTTTTGTTGTTTTATTTATTGTTGTTGTTGTGTCTTTACATATTATGTGGGGAATGCATTGTGCACATCATGACATGTAGAAGTCAGAGGACAACTTTGTGGAGTTGGTTCTTTCTTGCTACCTTTATGTGGGCTCAGATCAAACCTGGGTCACCAAGGCTTGCAGGGCAAGCACTGTTATCTGCTGAGCTATTTCACTGGCCCCATAAAATTTTTTTTTGTGTAAAGTTGTAGTGTCCTTTGTGCCAAGCTATGAATCTATAAGTCCTCTGTGATAGTATATGGTCACTATTCCTAAGAATATTTCAGAAGCTTCTAGCTTGCTTGGTTTAAAATTTTTTTATTTATTGTTTTTATATGTATGAATGAATGCATGCATGTAACTGTACCCATGTCATGCAATGCCCTCAGAGGTCAAAAGAGGGGATCACATCCCCCATGGTGCTGGAGTTACAAATGGCTGTTAGCTACCATGCAGGTGGTGGGAATCGAACTTTGGTCCTCTGAAAGAGCAGCCTGTGCTCTTAACTGCTGAGCCATCTCTCCAGACCCCTAGCTTGCTTTCTTTAGTTGCAACATGACAAAACATTTTGATTCTAACATCTTTCACATATAGTGTTGCATTGGTATTTCAAGACATCTAAAACACAAGATTGACCTCTTCAAAGAGGATGAAAAGGTCATAGTCACATATAATTAACATATTCTTTTTCTCTGAGGCACAAACACAATTTTATGAATATAAAATTAAAATAATATATTCATAATTTTCTATTTAGATAATAATTCAAATTATTCTATTTACAAACTTATTCTACATCACCACAATGTTAGAATATTTTCATCAACATTAAAATGAGGGGCTAGAAAGATTGCTCAGTGGTTAAGAGTGCTGGATGCTCTTGCGGAGGACCTAGGTTCAATTCCTAGCACCCAGATGATGGCTAACAACCATCTTTAACTCCAGCTCCAGGGAAATTCGACACCCTTTTCTAACCTCTTTGGGCATTGCACAACACTCATATGTATCAAAATAATAAATAACATTTTTAAAAAAGAAAAAAATTGCACACATCAGCATTAGTGTCCCATCCGCTCTTCCCCATCCAGTCCTAGGCATTCCCTAATCTACTTCCTGTCTCCATAGATCTGCGGAGATGTTTTACAGGCTCACACAGTATGTGCAATAGAATTACACAGCTTCTATTCCTTAATGCTTTGAAGCTAATCCATGTGTTATCTTGTAACAGTGTTGCATTGTTTTATTGTCTGATAATATTCCTTCATATGGATATATCCCATTTTAATGTATTCACTTATCAGTTGATAGGCATCTGGGTTGCTTCCGTGTTTTAGCTTCTATGGGTAATACTATAATGAGCATGGGTGTGAGAGTGATTACAGACATGTTTCTACTCCTTTTGGAACACACGAACCTAGAGTGGAAGAGCTGGGTCACATGGTAACTCTATATTTAATTCTGATTTCCAATGTGTCTATAACATTTCATACTCCCACCAGCAGTTTATGAAGGTTCCCATTTCTCTCCAGATTCTCTAAAAACTGCTTTTATCATTTTGAATCTCATCATTCTGGGGTATGTGAAGTGGTATCTTGGGGTTCTGATTGGCATTTTCTGAAGATTAATGATTTTGAACATCTTTTCCTGTTCTCCCGGGCAGATCGCACATCTTCTTTGGGAGTGTTTATTCATATCCTTTGCCTTTTAAATATTTATGTTGTTCTGTGTATTCTAGGTGTGAATTACTCATCAGCATATGATTTGAAAATATTTTCTTATGCTTTTTATTTTCTTGGTGCTATCTGTACATTGTCCTGTGACATAAATGTATGGGAAAGAAGTCACAAAGGATCTTACAGTTAGGTATTTGGGTTATTAAAATCTGATGTATAATATTTCCTTTTGTTTTCATCCCCATAAATAGAAAATCTTTCGTGCTATGTATGACTATATGGCTGCAGATGCAGATGAAGTATCCTTCAAAGATGGAGATGCAATAGTAAATGTTCAAGCAATTGATGAAGGCTGGATGTATGGCACTGTGCAGAGGACTGGCAGAACCGGCATGCTCCCAGCCAACTATGTGGAGGCTATTTAAGTACGAAATCCAGGATTTCACATCTGTCTGCAGAATCTACAGCTCCTGCAGGCCACAATACAAATGGGACTCCTGTTAGCCAAGTTCTTAAGCTGCCTAATGCTGTTCCTGTGTTCAGTACCACTCAGGGTAACACCATCTCGTTTTTCTAGGAACCACAGTTATTCTCCATGAAATCAAATGATAGTTATGACTCTGTCCAGTTCTTACACGAGACTTCACAATTTTCTGGGCTTGCACATGAAACTATAGACAACAGTAAACCTACAAAAGTTCATCTTATCAAACTTCCTTTCAGTTTTAAAATAAGTTGAATTTCAGAATAGAATTTTTAAGTTTCTGCAGTGTTGTAGTATTACTGAATCAACCAACTTTTCCCAATTAAAAAAAAAAAGGTTTAATGTCATTTTCTTTCTGAATATGCCAGACACAGTAAAAGAATGGCAGAGATAGTCACCTTTTTCTTTGCTTACTAAATGCAATGCTTGTATTTCAAATCTGTTTTCTGAAGCTATAGTCAGTACAAACTGGCGAGAAACTGGTAACTAATAAAATTTTTAATTCTGCAACAAACTGCTAATGGACTGATTTTTTTCTCCCTAGAACCCCAGATGACCTGGAACTCATAGAGATCTGCCTGCCTCTGCCTCCTGAGTGCTGTGATTAAAGATGTGCACCACCACAAACCTGAATTTTATTTTTAATGGTTTAAGACATCAATAAAAAATGTAATAAAGCTTAAGTGAAAAAGTCATGTAATTTTTTAATGTTCTGAGAAAACCACCTAAGAGTACACATTGTCAAAATTATCTATGGTTGTGTTCAGCAAACTTCCGTTAAGAGCTTTAGCAACAGCTGTGGGATGCAATCCTAAATTGAGAGGCTCCCCACCACCTGTATGCAGTGGGCTAGCAGTATGGGAAAAGACTTGGTAAAGGAATAAGGGAGAAGACACCCATTACTGAATGCCTTAACATGTGTTACAGACATCATCACCGATCAAAGGCCGTTCCTGTACCATCATAGTACTGCAGTCTCAGTCAAGCTCTTCTAGTCATGATTTGATTTCCAGCAGGGCTGGAGACCGAATCAAGGACCTTAGGCAGGCTAGACAAGCACCTCCTTTTTTCTCAATTTTCTTTCCTCCCTTCCTTTTTCTTGATGGTATTTAGAGCTCCTCTCCTATCCCTATCTCTAATCTGTGTCTCCAAATGTCCTTCAGTGTGGGTCCATCCTACTGTTCAGTGTTGTGGTATGGCTTTCTTCCTCTAGACATGACCTGATCACTATCTTGGAAAAGACATGGTGATTAATTGAACAAAACTGTAGTAGCTAAATTTGTAGGAATGGTAATCGAGCTGTTGACATTCCCTGTAGGACAGAGGGGAAAAGTCACAGGATTCTCTCCTGGGTTGCAGCTTTGCCCATCTCTCCCTCCCCCTGCTACAAGTGATTTGGGGAGCTAAGAATCCCCAGGAAGCCCAAGGTTGACTGAAAGCAGGCTCCATGTCTTCCATGAGGTTGTCATACGCAGTGGGGTGGGGCTTTGTGGCGAGGCAGCTCCTTCCGGTCACCCACACTCTTGTAACCCCTTACCAGTGTAGGACAAACTTGGGTGGAATCACCCTCATTCGTGCCACCTGGAAAAAGTCAGTGACATGCGGATGGCATCAACCTTTGGCAGTATCTGAGAACACCTGCTGTATCAGTGCAAAGGACGTTTACCCCGCCCCCAATTTCCTACTTGCCATAGATTTGTCATAAATTTACAGGTGTTAATACAAAGAATTTTTTCATCATTCTAGATTCTTCTTAAAGCCTGAAAAATTTTCAGCAGTAGAGTACAGAAGTAGAGAATCCCTGCACCTAGTCTCGGAAGTATTTAATCTTGCTGGTCTCCTTCCACCCAACAGTGCACTCCTCCCACTCTTTAAAGTGAATCCTTAACATCTCACTGTTCATCCCCCAGAGGACTCCTAATAATACCTGAACATGGCAAATCCCCCGATTTTCCCAGTCATCTGCTTGTGCTGTTTTTACTAGTACAATGCCCGCAACATTCTTGGGATCCCCACTGACACAAGCAAGACTACCACGCCACAGAGAAACTCACTGGCCAGCTACGTAGGCCATCTTCAAATAAAAATAAAGGGGGAAAAAAGAACTTTTAGGGGTTTTAAGCTAAACTGATGCCCAAATGTTGTGGGTTGCCTCATGACCTGCCTCCAGTTCCTGTTTGGATGAGATGTAATCAAGCCTGTCCTTTCAAAAAGGTAAATTTGGACCAACAGGCACAGTGTTAGAAATATGATAAAGACAAAGATTGGGGTGATGTTTCTGTAAGACCCACTGTGAACTAACAAGATGCTACCAGCAAACTAGAGAAAGAACAACACAGATATTCCTTAGTCCTAAAGAATCCAACTGTTGCCAGGCATGGTGGCTCATGTCTTTGAGCCCAAACACTCAGGAGGTAGAGGCAGGTAGATCTCTGAGTTCAAGGCCAGCATGGTCTATGTAGCTAGTTCTAGGCCAGCTGGGGCTGCAAGGAGACCCAGTCTCAAAAAGACTAAAAACAAAACAAAACAATCCACCCAACTCTTAACACATTGATATGGTATTTGATTGTCAGAGATACATTGATACAGTATCTGTCAGTCTTTCTATGGTATTATCATCAGAGCCAAGGTAAGCTGATGCAGTATCTTGCAACAGGCATTCTATTTAGAAGTCTATGGAACCTGCAAAACTGAATAAATCAGAAACTTAACCCATAGATGGGAAAAACACAGATGGTTAAGAGTATGTTAGTTAAGCATATAGTTTGTGGGGGCTGGAGAGACGGACTCAGCAGTTAAGAGCACTGGCTGTTCCTGCAGGACCCAGGTTCAAGCCCCAGCACCCACATGGCAGCTAACTAATCTGTTGGTAACTCCAGTTCCAGGGGATCCAATGCCCCTTTCAGTCCTCTGAGGACATGGGCACTTACATACATGCAGGCAATACACCCGTACACATTAAAGTAAGATCTCTGCCCTGAGTAGAAACCCAACATTCCATTTCTGACAGATCAATCACCTGGCCAGGGGACCATCCCTAAGAAGGCCATGCTTAAAGAGACTGGACCAGAGAGACGACTCAGTCATTAGAACACTGGCTGTTCTCAGAAGATATGGATTCAAATCCCAGCACCCACGTGGCAAATAACGATTATCCATAACTTCAGTTCCAAGGGATCTGACACCTTCTTTTGACCTCCACAGGGTGCACTTACACAAATGCAGGCAATACACTCACACACATAAAAATGAGAAATAGGTGGAATAACCAGGGTGTTAATGAGATGGTAAACTCTTCCAGCCTGAACTCTCCAATTACACTGCATTAACTTACCTGGAGCAGTCTGTCTGATTTTCTGAGTGCTTTAAAGAAGTATAGCCTCTCCGTTTTTTCCTTAAGTCTGCACCCGTGGTATCACTATCTTTACTGATTTCAGGTCTCATGAAAATGCAAAATACACATCAAAATCAAGAAAACAAGCAAACACCGGAACTTAATTTTTATGCCTTTATTTTAAATAAAGGTACATTTTAAAATAACACATCAACTGGAAAACTATTACAACCAACGATTCTGAGAAGACGTATTATAAAGGAGGATTCTCTCAACAGTCACAATGTACCTGGCACACTAAGTGCTCTACCTCCCTCAAAGATTGTTGCACATAATGATTAGGGTTATCCACAGGATGGAGTGTGTTAAGATGGGTTGAAAGCAACTCATCAACACAGAAGGCAAACTCATGAATTCCGTAGTGTATTATTTCAGAAGTAACCGAACTTATTATTACTAGCACCAGATGCTTCTCCCTCACAAGAGTACCTTAGTATCATGGCAAATACATACCCAGAAGCTGAACAGCTCAAGGAGCAAATCAGTGCCCTTAGAAATTTGTGTTTCACTGTATGTGTATCTGAACAGCAGTAAAATAAGCACAATCAGGGGATTTGTGTTATAAACAAAAGCTGTGTGATAGAAAAGGTCTTCAGACTAGTCTACAAGGAAGAATAACAAAACTGTCCTCTGTAACAGCAACTGAGAAACAGGAACTATAGGCACATCTGCCCGGCTATCCAACTACCAGAACAGGAAAGCAGATGCAACCAGCACACTGGACTAGCCCAATACAACTATTTCTGGACATTTTAAGATGAATTTCATGGGGCTAGAGAGATAGCTCAGCAGTTAAGAGCACCAGCTGCTCTTGCAGAAGACCTGGGTTCAAGTCCCAGCACCCACATGGCAGCTAACACCTGCCCAGCTAGCTCCCTTCTGACTCGAAGGCATTGCAAAACACGGATATAGGCATGCAGGCAAAACACTCATACACTTATTTCTTAAAATTCTTCCTAATGACTTAAAAAACACCACCAACAAAAAAACACTCCACAAAATAGGAGGTAAGGTAGAGTTTATTATATTAAAAAATTACTTGCAGGGTGTGATGGTAAAACCTAGCATTCAGGAAGCAAGAGGCATTCAGAACTCAGTGAGATTGCGGTCAGCCTCGTCTACACAGTGAGTTCCAAACCAGTTAGAGCTAAAGGAGTCTCTGTCTTAAAAAAACTAAAAAGACTGAATACTGTCACATTTTGGTTTCTATATTAACTGGATTTGTTTCTAGTAACATTACCAGTCTGTACAAATAAAATGCTTGTTACTCAGTTATGTACAAAAAGTTGTTATAACCCATTTAGTTTTATGACACTATTACACTGAAGAACTTTCTTTTAAGAATGAAAGATTCTTTTAGCTAGAAATTATTTACTGTTGGGAGTATAGGCAGATTATTGAGTTAAACATTAATGTTTTGTTAATGTTTCAGACTTGGTCTCAAGTAGCCTTAACTCCTCATCTTCTTGTGTCTACTGAACTACAGGCATCAGCCTCCAAACCCAGTTGATACTTTAAAATAATTACTTGAGCTATTTATGAACACCAACTACAGTACTATCAAGATGAAAAAAACAAAAACCAAACCAAACCACCTTCAGGGATCATTGGCTATTTTCAAAGTAAACAGGATTGCTTCTTCTTACACCAAATGCCTTGATTTTATCAACATTTTAGCTGAACCCACAGCTTTAACCCCAGCAGCACACGCGTAGAGGAAGGTAGGTCTCTACAAGTTCAAGACTAGCCTAGTCTGTGTATAGGTTTCAGTCCAGCCAGGTATTTTTTTTCCCTGGCTGAGGCCCTGGATTTGAGTGAGCTCATGTCTATGCCAGTGGAGCAGAGACGCCGTCTCAGTAGTCAGCCCCTGGCCTCCTCTCCTTTCTTCAGCGTACAGCTACTGCTCCCCAGTGCGTCCATCGGCAGGGGTGCCTGCCATCTAAAAGCTCTGCTTTACTCTCAACCAGAGTGCCAGAGACAGCATTCCCTGTACTACAGCTTCAGTGTAAAAGCTACAATTCTTTGAAGAAAGGTTTAATTCATAAATGAAAAATATTCAAAATTATAAAACTTACCATCTATTCTAAGAACTTAGCAAATGCTCAGTAATTGTAAGACTGCTTTACAAAGTAACTATAGTTCTTAAAATTGAAGGACTTGGACTTTAATGGATTATTTTTTAAAAAGCAATATATAAAGCTGGACACATGACATACCATTAATTGAGTAATCACAAACTACAAAGTCAAGTAATCAAGAGGTGAAGCAATGGCTCAACGGATGAAGAGTACTGGCTAGTCTCGTAGAGGACTGAAGTTTAGTTCTCAGAACCCACACAGCAGCTAACTCCAGTTCCAGGAGACCTGACACCCTTTCTGGTTTCTGTGGGTACTAAAAGACACAGGTGACTTACACACATGCAGGCAGAACACTCATGTGTAACTTTTAATTCTTAAAAAAAGGCAAGCAATCAGTACATCCTGATAAACCAAATTTAAAAACTCACTACTTAGCAAGATGCGGCAGGTCATGCCTGTCATCAAAGCATCTGAGTTTAGCAAAAGGGTTGTTATGAGGGTAAACCTTGTCTCAAAACAACAGAAACAAAACAAAATAAATGGGGGCTGGTAACTGCAGCCTAACAACCAGAGTTCAGTCCCCGGGACACAGATAAAGGCCTTCTGACCTTCACACGTAAGTGCACATGGTACGCAGCCACCTCTCAGACTTCCAGTAACAACTTTAAGGCTTCACTGTCTCAAATGCTTTGAAGGACAGTTCTTGCAGTGTTTAAATGAGAGAAATCGCTCAAACATAGAACTCCAAGAAAAAAAATCATTTTTATAGAATCTACTCAATTCTAATTTTTCAAATTCCACTTTAGAATGAACCTGGAACAAACTAAGACTACCAGGAGTCCTCACTAGAATGACAAGCATGTTTCTCAGATGACTCTTCACTGTGACAACACCAACCTAAAGCCCCATCAATCTTAGGGACAGTGTCCATTTTAAGAACGTAATGAGCAATCAGAGCTGGAGACAGCTTTGCAGCAAAGACAACTCTGGCTGTTCTTAGGACTTGGGTTCGTTTCCTTGTACCTACCTGGTGGCTGACAACTGTCCCATTAACTCCAGTTCCAGGAGAATCTGATGCTCTCTTTTGACCTCAAGGGCACTGCATGACAGGGGCACACACCTAAACAGTCAGCATACTCATACACTTAAAATAAGGCAGACATGGTGGCACATGCCTTTAATCCCAGCACGCAGGAGGCTGAGGCAAGCAGATCTCTGAGTTCCAGGCCAGCCTGATTTGCAAATTGAGTTCTGGGTCAGCTGGGGCTATAGAGAGACCCTGTCTGAAAAAGACCAAAATAAAAAAATAAAAATGATGATGAAACATTTTTAAAAAAGAAAATAATGAGTAAGATTTATTTAGAGACTGAATGCATTTCTAACTGAAAACCTACTTTAGGGTCAGTGAGTAAAGGCCCTTGCTCCTGAGAACTAATGACCTGAATCTGACCCAATACCCACAGGGTGGAGAGAAATGAATGCCAAGTTATCCTCTGACACCCACAATTGTGTAATGACATGCATTCTCAACCTCTCAATATACTTGACAAAAAAAAAAATGAAAAAAGAAACCTATTTTACTATTAACCAAATAACAAAATAATGCTTACACACTCAAAATAACCTGCAATGTACTATATTAAAAAGATTTTCTTTATAAAAAATTTGATTAAAAGAATGTGTTTTACCTGCATATATATGTGTGTAAAGAAGACAGCGTTGGATCTCCTGGAACTGGTGTTACAGGCAGTTAGAGGCCATGTGGATGCTCAGAACCAAATCCAGGTCCTCTGGAGGCCTAAGGCGGTGCCCTTAACCACTGACCCATGTTTCCAGCCTCCCTCACCAACATCTTTTTTTTTTTTTTGAGACAGGGTCTCTATAGCCCCAGCCCACTTGGAACTCCTTATGTACACCAGATTGGCCTCTATTAATAGAGATCCATCTGCCTCTGCCTCACCAGTGCCAAGATTAGAGACATGCACCACCATGCCCTACTCCCATTTTTTGTTTTAAAAAAGCTTAATTTTGTAGACCAGGTTAACCTTAAAGCAAGGTAACGAGATTCAGATTTGGTGTTGGAACTATATGTTCAGTGCCCAATTTTCTTTCTTTTTCTACCATTTATTGACACTGTAATGACCTTTAAATATGTGTGTGAATTCTTGAGTATCTCTAAGCTGTAGTGAAAATCACAATGTAGGGGTAAACATCACCGACCAGCCACTGTGTGCTTTTAAACTTCAGATTTCTATAATTAAAAAAAATAACAACCAGGTATGGTGGAGCACTCCTTTAATCCCAGCACTCAGGAAGCCTCTAGAGGCAGGCAGATCTGTGAATTCAAAGCCAGCCTGGTCTATATACCAAGCTCCAGGCCAGCTGGGGTTATAGGGAGACCCTGTCTCAAAACCAAAAACAAAAATTGTTTTAGCACCAGTAGCATTAACTGGGCTCATCACCAACTACTTGAAATAAAACTCCACTCTATTCAACAGTGATTTTCGAACTTGATCAAATAGCAGAGCATCATCAGTAATGGACTGAACCAAAATGCATAAAAATTATACTATACTTCTATACACACAATGCACATGTGTGCACATGTACCCAGAGGTCAAAGGACAATTTTTCTCCCACCTTGTGGTTCTGAGAAATTGAACCTGTCAGATTTGGGGGCAAGCACCTTTATTCACCAAACCATCTCACCAGTTCTAATTCTTTTATAAAATGCATGAAATAATTAAGAAATCACATTTGATTAATACTCGTTTGTTTTATTAACCATTAGAAAAGAGTTGAAGAAACGGATTCCATTTAATAGTGAAATAATACAATTGGCATCAATCCAGAAATACTAATGCTTTTCCTATTTTAGGTATTATTCAGGGAGAAATTTGCAAAAACTTTTAAGGCAAGAGTACTGAAAATAAGATGACTTAAAAACATTGTCTATAACCTTAACAATGAAGATTCTTAATAAGTTGACCTGTGACATCAAATAATAGTTGAAAACACAACCTCACTGAACCACAATTTCACTAATATCTGTGCTTTAATAAAATACAAGAATTTAAGCAAAATCATTTGTCATATTTCCTGCTACATTTCTCAGCTTCCTTAAGAAATTCATTTCACCAGCAAGTAAGTTCAGTTCACACAGGAGCTAAGAATGCAGGTGTGCAATGAGTGAGCTGTCGGTTATAACACTGCACCCACCAACCCCTGCTCACAAAATGTTCATGCACACCTCTTCACTTTAAATAGAATGATGGGTAATGTAAACCAAAAGGACAATTGTCTTAAAAAACTAGACTTTTTCTCATTAGTAAGCTCTACAGTTCTTAGTTCAACAATCTCAGAATTTCTTTAAGACCTTCCTCGATATATAAATATACTTAGATCCAAAAATACCTGTAATGATAGATTTATGATTATGAAAAATACACTTATCTTTATTTAATAGGGGCTGGCAGGAGGTCTCTGCTGGAAAAAGATGACTTAAAACTACATAACAGGAATAAGCTTTCTATAATTTCAGAGTGTCTTTATAAGTAGGGTTAGGTTTTAAATTAAGTTTGAAACTAAGGTCACTCACCGAGAAGACAAGACATATATATCTATATCTATCTATAGATATATCTTTAGATATATATAAAACACAGCCAGGCGTGGTGGCACACACCTATGATCCCAGCACTCTGAGAGGCAGAGAAAGGAAGATCATAAGTTCAAGGCCAGCCTAGGCTACATAAAGACCCTGTCTCAAAACAGACAAACAAAACAAATATGGGAAGTCCAGGCACTAATACTAGCTGGTAAAATTTACAAATGGTTTAATTATATACCCTATTTTTAAACTAGGCAAAACATACATATAAAAAAAGGGCAGTTTCAAATGTCTTCCAAGTTTACTTTTGGGCATACATGAAAAGAGCGATAATCTCTATAGACCTTTTATAGTACAACCTTCAATGAAAATATTCAGGCTAACTCTCCATTAAGAAGAAACATATGAGGCACATTTTCTAGTGGCTGGTTTCTTCCAAACCAAAAGAAAAAAAAAAAAAAAAAAGTAATGGCATGAATAGCAAAGTTGTCACATGACATTTTCTGCTTCTCATCATTTTAATTTATTCCAGATACTTTAGAAAATAAACTGATGTTGTAACTAAATACAAAACTATCTGTTGCTTTATTTGTCGATAAAGAATCCTACAAATATCCAGTCCATGAAGCATTTTCACTGTCCACATGGATTACTATTATTAAATATATACAAATGTTTCTATTAAACAAAACCAACATATTCACAAGAAGCTGCAGAAAACTCATGCAATTAATGAAGGTTGAAGTTTATAAATAAAAAAAAAACCATTGTCTTCTATACATAATGTACAAACAGCCATGCATTTAGAAGTGAATGCTACTCCTCATAAGAGTCCACTTTCACAGGCAAATGCTGCTGCACAAATATTTGCGAATGCAAATGAATAGAACCTTAGTAAATTACACATTAACATTTTAACCTCCAACAAGTTGAAAGTTGGTATTTTTCTTAAAAAGTTCTCCAAAGGTATTATTTTCACGAATTATTTTGCATTTCATTAGAGGTGTTTCACTAAAAACAAATTTCCTGAACCTCAGATACAACAAATATGAATCTGAAAAGTATAAACACCTTCATCAGTTCAGCAAAATGCAAAATTAAATTTCAAACTTCAGATATCTCTGTATTACAAGTGTCACTAAAATATGCATGAGTTTCAGAAAGTACAAAAAAAAATGTGTATTTCTACTTTTGCTTTCAAATTTCAGTAACACATTTAAATTTCTTTAAAAAACTATGTATAGTGGCCAAGAAAATATGGTAGGGGAGATTTTAACTAATGAACTTATAAAAACTGACTTAATAATTCACTGTCTTTCAGGATTTGCTATTTTATCAATTTTGCAAAGTTTCCTCTTTCAAATGGTGTATTTCATAATTAACAACCAAAAAAAAAAATCTGGTGATGTCTCAAAAACTATGAATTCTCTCTAAAAATACTAAACAGAATTTTCATGGGCTGGAGATCTCCAACGTGATTGCAGATTTTTTATAATAGAGTTTGCCATAGTACCAAGTTTCTCATGCATTTCAAATAGCTGACTTCCTGAATAATTATAGAGATCTTCTGAATCCAGCTGAAGAGCAAGAGCATTAATCTGTGCCACGAGATTTCTAGATAATGGAGCATCTAAAGTAACAGGATCCATCAAATCTATAAGGAAGAAGAAAAAAACACATCAAATATGTAATGTCAGTTAAAACTTAAAACTATGTATCCTATCAATCTAAAAAGGTGAAAAAGTGTTCAATATCAAGCAAAAAAAAAAAAAAAAAAAAAAAGCAGTAAGGCATACTTGCTCAAGAAAAGAAAATGCCAGGAAAAATCTACTATAGCTTGTTATTCTATCCAGATATAACCGGAACAAAAGACACCTTGATGGACAAAGCATTGACACAATTAGAAAAAAACAACTAGACACACCTAAAACTAAGTTGGTTATTTTTCAATATACTTGGCATGAAGGACAGGGAGGGAAAAAAAACAAAACAAAACAAAACAAAAAACCTCGTTGAATTAATGAGCCATGGTCAAGCTAAAACTAAAAGCTAATACAAAATCTTTTCAAGACATTAGCTTGCCTTCCAAATAAAAGAAATGAAAGTAATATACGTGGCTGAACATACCTGAGGCAAGTCTGTCTTCATCAGTGTTAAGAGGTTTACTTTCTATTCCATTTACTGCCTTGTCAGAAATATCAAAAACTGGAATCTCTTCGAGTCCACGAGATTTCATCTTGATTATACATTAAGAACAATAACACAAAAAGAACAAATGAAAATCATGTTACTACCAACTACAGAAAACGGACATTACAAAGTATATCCTCAAAGAGGGAGTCAGAAATTTGTAACATTTCCAACATTATAATGTTAGTTCAGGAAATTACTTTCAGGAATATAAGAAATTAAGTTCAGGAACGTAAGAAAGCGAAATTGCAGCAGAAATTACTACAGTTAAATAACAATAAGTGGTAGTATGTTTTAAATTTAAATTTTCAGAGATGCAGGCATAACTCAATAATAGATCCATCACTTGCCCAACATGCATGAGGTCCTGATCCAGGGCCCAAATCAGAATAAAACTCTGATAAGGTACTGCCAAGGTTTATGAGCCAATGATTTAGAAATCACTACTTTCAAGAAGTTGTCCTGCCAGACATGGTAGTACAGGTTTTGGGAGGCAGAGGCAAGTGGATATTTTTGAGTTGGAAGCTGGCCTGCTCTACATAGTGAGTTCCATCCAACCAGCTGGGGTGACAGAGAGACCCTGCCTCAAAGAAAAAAAAAAAAAAGTTGCTATGAATCAAGAGCTCTCCTATTCAATGCATATATACAAAAGAAATGAGAACATACGCCCATGTAAAAACTTATATATGACTATATACTAGCATTTCTATGGGAGCCAAAGGAGAAAGCAATCCACACGCCCATCATGGCACATTCATGAAATATAATTCAAATGTATAAAGATTAGCATTACGACATGCCCATTAACAACACACCAAGTTAAGAAGCTAACTTACAAAAGACAGTAGTTTGTGTGGTCCCAATATTAAGAAACACCCAGAGTAGGTAAAGCCTATGGAGAAAACAAAGTAGCAATTGCCTAGGGCTAGGGGGTGGAAAACATGAAGACTGACAGGTAATGAGTTCAGGCTTTCTTTACTTGAGAGGATTTTTTTAAAAATTCCAAGATTAGGTAGGATAGTGGTATAAACCTGTCAAATATGTAAGTCATTCATCTACAGACTACATGGGTCAATTTTGTGAAATGTAAATTAAATACTATGAAAGTTATTTAGAAATATTCATACAAGATTCAAATATGTAACAAAACACATAAATTCAAATATGTAAATAAAAATTTCAGATAATTAAGAAAATAATGGGGCCAGAGATATGGCTCAGTCATTAAGAGCACCTACTGCTTTTGTAGAGGACCTAGGTTCTGCTCCAAGAACCCACATGGTAGCTCACAACCATCTGTAACTTTAGTTCCAGGGGATAGGAAGCCCTGTTCTAGCTTCCATGGGCTTTTGCACAGATGTACTGCACACAATAAACTCATGAAGGCACACATACACATAAATTAAAATTTATTTTTAAAAGATTTATGAGTGTTTCCTTACATGTACATATGTATGTGCACCAGGTAAATGTCTACTGCAAATGCAAGAAGACGGTGTAGGCGCCTCAAAACTGGAGTTACAAGTTTTAAGCCCTCATTCAATAGGTGACAAATCACACTTTTGAGATATTCTATTACAGAATGCTGGTTTTCACCTTTAACAGTCTAGTTTTTTCATTTATCCACAACTTGAAATACTGTCAATGAACAGAAGGTCTATGAATGGGTTTCAGGAGTTTACAATCCTGACATTATATTTTCTGTGAATGCTTTCATGATGGTGGGGAAGTTTTAGAACTTATAAATTAGCTGGGAGGTACAGGGAGATCCTATCACAAAAACCAAAACCAAAACCAAACAAAAAGAGAAAGAATAACTGAATTTAAAGACAATTTAAAAATAAATCTAAAACACAATTCATAAAAATACTAAAGAAAGAACGGATTTTCTTGAGAGACTGTAATATATTCAAGCTGTTACTGATGGAGGAAGAACACAAATTAGACTTTTAAACAAGTTTAAATACAAGTTTTTATAATTATATTGGTAGATTTGTTGTTGGTCTGTCTCTTGGCTTTTAGTTTTGTTTTGTTTTTGAAACAAGGTCTTATGCTGAAACTGGAAGTGCACACCACTGTACCATGTGGATCACTTAATAAACTGTGACTCTTAAGCAACAAGTTTTTACCTGCTGTTCATGGTACACTCTGAGAGCTTTTTTTACATTGGACACTTTTGGAGAACGGATAGGAAGAGTTTTTATTTCAGATGCTGTAAGTGTACTCAAATCACCAATTGTTTTTATATTCTTGGCTCTGATAAGTTGTCCTAGACCTCTTGCCCTGAAAAGATAAGAAAAAGGGGGAAACAATTATAGGTTTAATGACTGTAAAGCCCTTCTTCATTTCAACTCAGACTGAGTAGTGGGTATAAAAGGTGCTAAAATTAAAATATGAATCTGATGTGTGTGCCTGACATAAAAGTAGAAATCTAATAATCCTATTTTGTATACTATTCTTTAATAAAAATAAAAACAAAAATTTTTTGAGACAGGTCCCAGCTGGTCTGGAACTCCCTATGTAGACCAGGCTGCCCTGGAAATCATAGAGATCCACTTGCCTCTGCCTCTCGAGTGCTAGGATTAAAGGCCTGTGCTACTACACTCAGTGATGATGAAAAGGAACCTTAAGCATAAATGGCTGTGTCCTCGCTGATGTGTGTATGCACGGAAGACAAAATTGAGTTTTTCCATACTAGCTTTCTCCATGGTTCAGGCCTCTCACCAGCTGTGCATTATTTTTAAAACCCTCTCCCGATCCGGAACTTTTCACTGTCACTTCTCTCTTAACTTCTATGTGTAAGTCTGACACATACAATTTCTTAGAGGAATTTACCATCAACAATTCTTTAATCAAGATGTATCACCTGGAACAGGTGACAAACACAAGCATTAATTATAACATTAAGGAAACAAGATTTAATTGAAACAGAAACAAATAATCTTCAATGAGACTTACTTATGCAAATCTTTATCATAACTTATTTAGCCATACAATTTTGGTGCATCGATTTTTGTAAAATTCCATTTTAAAATAGAAATGTTAGTTACATTCCTCAAAGGGTTTATAAAAGAACTAAAGGAAATAATGTATACAGAGGGACTCAAATACCTGGCAAACGATAAGTAAACACATATTTACATTAGAATATATGCATTTTTACTTATTTCTGAAAATGTGGAGCACATGCTAATTCATTCTAAACTTGAAAACCTTGACCATTAAAATAGTCTTCTTGAGCGAGGCCTGGTAGTTCAAGCCTGTAAACCCAGGTAGTAGGGAGCTTGAAGCAGGAGACGAAATGTTCAAGCAGAGCTTGGGACACAGGGCATATATGAAGTATAAGGTTCATATACACAAGACCTTATATAGGTTTATTTGTGTGTCTCAACTAAAACCTTGTTTCTTCCATGTTTCAAGTCTTGGAAATCTTTGTGGGTTGACAGTTCTACACTGCCATAATGAGCAAAAACAAAAGACAAGAGCCCAGGCTGATCTTGAACTCTCTGTGTAGCAAAAGATGATACTGAACAATTTCTCCCAAGTGGTGAAATTATGGTTCATGAAGTGCTGAGATTGAACCCTAGGCTTCATGCATGCTAAGCAAGCACTTTACCAACTAAGCTTCAACCCCAGTCACCAGACAGGACTTCTCTTTCAGCCTTCCCACCTAGCCTGGAACTCCCCATGTAGACCAGGTTGGCTGGAATCTCACAAGAGACTCACATGTCTGTTCCCAAGTGCTGGGATTATAGGTGTGGGTCACCATGCTGGGCTTCCAGATATCCATATCTTAACAACTAAAGAAATTAGGGTTCTAAGGGAGGTCTTAAACTTGTTACCCTCCTGTCTCCTTAGTAGCCCGGCCCGGGCAACCTTAACAAGACCATACCTTAAATTAAAAAGTCTATAAACAACAAAATACACGACATCACTGGTGCCAAGCACAGGCAGAGACACAGGCAGATCTTTGAGTTCTAGACCACCCATCCAGGGCTTTACAGTCAGACCCTGTCTTTAAAAAATAAAAACAAACAACCCCCCCTACATTTTAAGACTATAAAGCATTAGCTTAAATCATCACTTACCACATGTTTGATGTAATCTGAGGTAAAATGATGTCGACTGGTGCTGCACAATTCACCAAAGGTGGGTAAACACTTTCTGTTGGAGACAGCATGGATTCTTTGGCCATTTCTGCAATCTTAGAACAAATTTCAAAAACCATTACAAAGCGGTCATGTGACTGAACATAAAAATATAAAGTTACTTGAAAACTAAAGCACTTCTTACTAAACATTTCTTTGAGCTCTTAAATTTAGAGCTACGTGATCCTGGGGACAGAAATCCTTTGATTGAAGTGGTATTATGCTAGACAGAAGGAGAGAAAAAAACACTCAGAACCCTAGACAACTTTAACTTTACAAATTACTTTTTATGACTAATACTGTGATTATCTTTAAAAAATTTTAGCAAACAAAACTGGAATAGGATAAACTACCCATCATTTACTGGTGGGATCAACGTACTTAGTACCTCTTTATGTCTGCTCATGATGAAGCACACTAAGAGCAGAAACAAAGGAATTTATCTTTAGTCTTTAAATTATCTGCATGCAAGTTTGTGTATAGACATAATGTTTATTTTAAAGCCTATAACTTACCTTAGATGGTGCAGTAGGTGAAGTTTTAACACATTTTATTATGGGAGAACTATTTGAAGAATGAGACCTAACAACAGAGCAACGCCTATCAATGTCATCTGCCAGTCCTGCTTGGTATATTGGATCTGCAAACGAGACACGGCGAACCTGAAAACAGGAAATGTATTCATTAAGACAACATCAATTTTTAAGTTTGTTCCCACACATAAATGCTTTTAAAAAAATCTGAATAACCTATAGACTTTAATATATAGACTACCGACTGTAATAATTGGCTTCTGATATATTCTATCAATCACTGTTCTAAATATTTTAAATGTGTTTTTGTGTATATAGGTTTATGTGTGCATGAAGAAGTCAGAGGACAACCTTTGGAGGTCATTTCTCAACTGTCACACACTTTTGTGACATCTTTTGTGATCGTCTATGGGACGATCTCTCTCTTTGGTCTGAAACTCACTGAGTACAATAGGTCAGCTGGCCAGAAAACTCCAGGGATTTGCTTATCTCTGCCTCTTCTGCACTAGGATTTCTAAGCACTTGCCACCAAGTCCAGATTCTTTTTCTCTTAAACATGGGTTCCAAAAATTAAATTCAGGCTCTCATGCATGCCTGTCTATCTTAACCTTAACATGTGGCTGATTTGGCCTCTTCTAATGCTCTATAATATGTTCACAGTAAGTTTTTAGCTACATATGTACAACAGAGCACACTGTTATATAATCCTTTAGTCTTGATTTTCTTTTTTCTAAATTTATTTTTTGTGTATGAGTGTATTGCCTGCATGTGTGTAAGAGCATCTGAGTCACGCAATGCTGTAGAGACCAGAAGAGGGTATTGCCCAAGAATGGACAATATATATGCATTTGTCATAGAAACAATGTTATCCTGTTGCCTAAATTGATACTAAATTAGATTAAGTTATATAAGCAATCTGAAGAATTCTGTAGGATGTTAGATACTCAGAAGTGTGCCTTCATAGTTTTTAAGAAGTTTTATGGCCTATTAGGATAGTAAAAAACAGTAAGCATTACCCTTATGAATTCCTGGACCACTGTCTCTTCTAATGTATAACCTGCTATTTCTATAATAAAATAAATAAAAGGCTTAGGGCTTCCAAGATGGCTCAGTGGATAAAGGTGATTATCATCAAGCCTGAGGATCTAAGTTCAATCCCCAGGAGCCACATGGTGTACAGTAAATGGACTTCTATAAGTTATTTGACCTTCATATTCACAGGTACACATACAAAATAAACACAAGTGACTGAAGAAAGCCCAAGTAATGACCTCTAGAGTGTAAGTGATGGTGCACACTTTTGGTGTCAGCACACATGTAATCAGCACAGGCAAGTCTATCTTTGTGAGTTCCTGGTCAGCCAAGGCAGCACAGTGAGACCCTTTCTCACTAAAATCAAAAACAAAAGCTGGTTGTGGTGGTATGTACCTTTAATCCCAGCTTGGGAGGCAGAGGTAGGCAGATCTCAGTTCCAGAGCAACTGAGGCTTCAGGAAGACCCTGTCTCTAAAAAAATAAAAACAATCTCAAAAGCTATTACGTCCTCCTGCAAAAATTACAAAGTTTTTTGTTAAAAGGATTGCCAATGTATCTTCTAAAGTGAAAAATTATAAAAATAACAAGTAAAAATAACAAGTAAAAATAACAGAGGAAAGCCCTAAAAACATGCTTGCTGGCTAGTGGCAAAGCCATAAGATTAATATCCTAGCCTAGCTACTCAGGAACCTCAGGCAAAGACTTAAAGCTCAGGATCAACCTGGACAACACATCAAGATCCCAATTATCCCCCAAAAAGGAAAAGTGCTTGCTGAGGGCAAAGATCCATAAAAATATTTAAGAGACAATATTTAACGTAAAAAATTAAATTTCAGAATGTCAACATGACACCTTTTCAAAAGATCTATTCTGCTATGTAGAGGGCAGTTTTTGATCTATAGAAACATAGGTTATGTCACTCTTCCCTGTTCATTCAGCAAAGTGCAAGGTAAACACCTAAAAGCTAAAGTAAATGCACAGATAATTCATTTGTTCTGAACTACACTGTACATACCAGTAAGGGGAGAAAGACATGAATAAGAAAATTATATATAGGCGTGGAGAGACAGTGGATAAGGGCAAGGACCCAAGTTCAGTTCCCAGCACTCACATGGTAACTAACAACCATCCATAACTCCAGTTTGAAGGAAAAGAGCCTAAGGAGTCCCATCAGTTTCTCCAAAGGTGACCAATGTAATTGAACGCCTGCATGAGCTTCTGTAGTGTAAGATGAAGGACTACCTAAATGACTTCACAGCAACCATGGCAAATAATAAAAGTGAGTTGTCATCTAATTCTAATTATCTCATCACTCATCAGGTTTCATTGTATGGCCATATTACAATCAAACACTACATTCATTATTTAGCATCATTCCTCCTACCTTGTTAACAGGTGATGACATTTCATCTTCTTGAGATCTTTTTAGTCCTCTTTTTAAAATGCTGGTGGATGGAGAAGCCAAAGGTGACCAGACACAACGTGCCTGCATGCCACTAGGACTTTCATTTACTGAACCAAGTAAAGGATCGAGTTCTCTTAATTTTTCTGGAGATGCATCAGTGCTTTCTGCTAGCAGCTCAGAGGTAGTCACATCAGAGGTCAGAGATTTCGGTAATTCCTCCACTTTCTCTGAAGTTAGGTGAACTTCCTGCAAAATACCATTTTCCACTGCAATGTGACTGTCAGCCAATTTCACTTCTTCAAGCACCATGTTTGCTTCAGTTTTGCAAGAGTCAGTCTTTTTTTCTGTAGTATTCATTTCAAGTGTGTCAGGAACAAAACAGTCAGTTTCTCCATTCAATCCTTCCGTCTGAGCTTCTTTGGCCTTAGAGGTGTTAATAGCTGTGTCTGTATCATCTACTCTCACACTATCAATTTCTGTATTTGCTTGAGCCATCACTGTTTCTTTGTCATTTTCTATCTCCTTATTTGTTTCTTCACATGAGTTGGAATCAGATTCATTGTTTCCTCCTAGCTCTCTACCTGCTACCTGCTCAGAAACCTCAGTCTCAGCATTTGTGTTCACAGGTGTGGCACTATCAGAAAGACCAATTGAAGAGTTAAATTCCTCAGTAACTGCTTCTTCGGTGTTGACTTCAGCTGTGCCGGCTTCAGGTTCAACTTTTTCATCACTTTCTTCTGTTGCCATTTCTTCAGGAATATCAGTTTGGGGGCTCTCTTTTTCAAAGATTGCTTCTGATTTATCATTTGCTCCATCTAATTCCATAGCTTCTACTTCCTCTGGACTGGATTCTGGTATTACTCTGCATGTATTTCCTTCATCATTAGTATTCAGTTCTCTTATGAGGGTGGCGTCTGCATTTTCTGTTTCTTCTAAAGGAAAAAATTCCTGTGAAATGCCCTTGGAATCACTTAAACCTGGGTCCACATCTTTGCATTCTTTATTACATGACTCTTGATTTCCAGATACTGATTCATTAGAGTCTTTATCACAGGTTTTTTCTTTCATGTTTACTATTCCTTCAGACATTAGAGAGTTTTGAGTATCTTCTTTCAACTCAGTTTCAGACATAATTAAATTATTAATAGTTTCATTCTCCTCCTTAAGACCCAAATGAAAATTCACACTGGCTTGTTCACCTAAAAATTTTTTTCCTGAGCACTGATTAGCTTCAGAAGTTTCTAATACAGTCTCAGGTGCTTGCACATCTGTCCTTTTTGTTTCTACACTCTTTAGTACATAATTTTCTGTGTTCTTTAACCCAATGAATGACTTTTCCTGGGGCTGTGACTTTTCCCCGCAGCAGTCACAGCCTTTGGATCTCCGGACTCTCCTGCTTCTCTTATGTTGGCATTCAGGTGTTTGGACACATTTTTCAGAAACCACAGAAACATCTTGTGTCCATATCTTAGAGCATTCTCTCACACTGTTATCAGAGTCTCGTTTATGTAATCTCTTACTGGCATTCCTAGTCCTTAGATTTGTTTCAGGCACAGGTGGATTTGCAAATAAAGGGTCTGCACATTTGCTAGGCTTATTCTTTTCCTCATATGTAGTTGGTGGATCAGCAACTTGCATTGTATCTGAAGATCCAGCAGAATCCTGGGGAATTACAATATCACTTTCACTTTTTTCACAATTCTGAGCCCCTGTGTCAACATGAACTTCAGAAACTTCTTTACAATCATTTGTCTGACTGTCAGTTTTTATACATTCCTCTTCAACCATTTTTCCTTCATGTTCTTCAACATCAACACTGTCATTGCTTTTGTTTTTCCATTTGCCGGTTCGTTTCTTTTTAGAAACTTCTTCTTTTGCCTCAGAACTATCAGATTCTGAGTTTTCAATGCTGGAAAGCAATCCCTGAGATGCCCTTCTTGTTAGATAACGTGTTCTCCCTCTTAAAGGTTTCTCAGACAACTTATCAACGATGTCCTGAGCACCATCTCCCTCAGAACTAACATTCTCAAGGTCTGATTTCCTTTTATTTTGGTCAATTTCAACATTAGTACTGGGCTCCCCTAAAGTTTTCTCAGGTAATTCATTTCCTTTCTCAGTTGAATTTTCCTGTACAGTTTGTTCAGCACTTAGTTTTTGCTTGGGCAATTTATCATCTTTTATGTGTGATGAAATCTTCTGAACTGGTTTTTCTTCTTCCTTACGTCTTTCCTTTTTTTGCTGACTATTTTCTTTATCTTGGCTATCAGTGGAAGACTCTACTAGTTCTGAACGACGCCTTGAAGACCGTCTGAGGGTTACTGGATTTGGAGCAACTACAACTTGACTATCTTCATTTACCATCTGATCTGCTGGTGGTGGAGCTGGGGGTGTATTTTCTTTGGATTCCACATTAATGCCTATGTTTCTTTCTTCTGTATTTTTGTTTTCCAATCCAACATCTTCTACTGTTGATTTCAGTTCTGTATCTTCATGCACTATGGTAGCTTCAGAAATATGGTCTTGAACATTTGACATACATTCTGTTTGATTGAGCAAATCGGGAGGGTTATTTTCTAAGGCTACCATGCCTTCCGTAGACTGAGACTGTTCCTCCTGTTCAGATTTCAGGAAAGGCTTGGACCTTTTATTACCTGACTGTTCAACTTTACTTGATCTCCGGCCTGATCTCTTAATTCCATTTACTAGTTTTTCTGAATCAGATTTTGAGAGAGTCATTTCTCTTTTCCTTGTTTTTGGTGGAGTATCTGTTTTAGTTGTGTTCTCCTGGTTATGGTTATTTCTCACTGTTACTGGGGATGACATATTATTCAAGGGGGATGGGCTAAAAGGTCTATTTTCTGAACCATCAAATTTCTCCAAAGTAATAAAGGATTGCCTCCGACTTGTAGGCTGTGGAGAGGTTCCAGGAACAGTGGCATTAGAAACTGAGCTACTGCTGACCAATGAACTTTCTGTACTAGATGTACACTCGGGTGACATTTTCGTTGATGAAATTAAAGGGTTTTTCCTGGCATCTTTATTAATGCTCAGTATATCTGGATTGGTTTCGGCAACAGAACCACACTCATTTGATAAAGAAGCCTTTTCAAGATGTTCATCCATACCACAGTTCTCCATGGCATCTTCAGGGATGAAAGGGTCACTCTCCCTCTGCTCCTCCTACACAAAAACACAGGTTATGTGGCAACATTTAACTTTCTTCAGGAAATTTAAATACAAAACTCTTAATAGATTCAAAATATAACCACTAACTTTCAATATACTGCGAGTGCTCTAAAAGTAACAACAAATAACCATTAGCCTACTTTTAACAGCCCAAGAACAGTGGTATACTGCTGGAATCTCAGTACTCGGGAAGCAAGACACAAATCAGGAGATAATCATCATCTATACAAATGCTTGAGACCAGTGTGGGCTACTCTTTACCAATGAAAGTCAGTTACAGTTTTAGTAAATATATTATAATTCTGTTAATGTGGGACTACGAGTAATGAGATTGGATCATAAATCTTAAAAATTAACGAAGATCTAAAGACAATCTAATCTCTTGCAAGTTAAAGAGATTTCATAATGGATCACTGATTTAAAAAATCTTGAAATATGAAATAGTGGTTATACCTTAATCTTCATCTTGGAATCTTCTTTTGGTTTTTCAGTTAAAGGGAGACTTTCCCTAACATAAAAAATTATACAAATTAGATTATCTTTAATGATTTTAAAAATGAGGAAACTAGTTACAAAAATTCCACACTTACATAGATTCTTCCTGACTAAACTGGGCAGAGAGTAAGGTATCTTGTGAAACATCCAGATTATTATACAAGGCAGGGATATCAAACCTGGGGAGGGGAGGGGTGAAAAAAAAACAAACCACAAAACCTATATATAATAACTTCTAAAAATCTGGTGACATTCTTATTATCAGAAATTAAATTTCTAATTCTTTGAAACTGTATTAAATGATCCATATGAAAGAACTAGACAGCCCTATGAAATTACCTTCCTCTCCAATGTAACTAAGTAAAGGAATCTAGTTTAGAAACACTGAATATTACTGAGTAGTTTAAAATATTAGGAAGAGCCATCATATACAGTCCATCTTCTACCACTAAATTTAGTACACATAGCTGGGCATAGTTCAGTGGTAGAGCGCTTGTCTACCATGTACAAAGGCCTTAAGTAAGATCCCCAGGCACCATAATGACACAAAAAAATTAGTTAACACAGTATCTTAATTCTCACAATAGTTATAATTACTTCATAAACCTAACCCTCAATATCAAAGTAAAGATAAGAAGCCTACAAACCGCTTTGTTTTGAGTACTTCTTTTTGGTGTTCAGTTAGTATTCTTTGCTTTGAGTCTTTTCCTTCTGGAGGTATAAACACAAAGTCAACAGACTTTTCCTCTTCCAACAGCTTATCACTCTTTGTTTTGGGAGATGAAGATTCTAGTTTCAACTGTAGGTTTTAATAAAGTAAATGTATGAGTTCAAACTATTTTCGAGTACTTCTTTGTCTCCTAATACTCCTAATATTATTATTCCCCTAATATTTTTCAGTGAGTAGGCAGTTTGAAATTCACATCAACACATTTTTTTTCTTTTCATTTGAAGATAGGGTCTCTCAATGTAAGCCATGTTAGCCTCAAACTCCTGCCTCAGCCTACCAACCTCTAAGATTATAAGCAAGAAAAATCAACCCTCAGGACCCTATAGCATATTCACAATAACAAACTACACGTCTTTCTCTTACCTCTAATAAACACAGAGAAAATTATAAAGTAGTAGGCCTCTTCTTAGGTGCTAAGTCTATTTAGTTTTACTTAGGCAATGCTTCCCTTTCTATATGATAACAAAGTCCTAAAAAAAATCTTATAAAATATCCTCTTGCAGTACATCTGAGTTATTCATTCCTTCCTTCCATCTGTAGAATCACTACCTTAGGGTTAAGTGCTACAGAGATTGATCTTTACCTAAGAAGTCAACAAAACCTCTTCTAGATTTGCATCCTTATCCTAGCAGTCTTTCTATACTATCATCCCACCATGATCCTCTATTTTATTTAGACTTTCACAGCTTTCTCTTCCAATTAAAAGTTGCATATTCTGGGGTGGGGGTGGGGGTGAGGAGTGGCTTACACCTTTAATAGGAGACAGAGACAAGTGATCTCTGAATTTTATATAGGGAGTTCCAAGCCACGCAGGGATACATAGTGAGACACTGCCTCAAACAACACCAACAACAAAAGAAACAACAAACAAAAAACAAGAAAAACAAAACAGCTGCATGTCCTTAGGCTATCACATTATTTGATTTTTTTTTAATTCTAATAAATACACTTTTAAAAACATACTTTGACTGATGGTTTTACATTTTCCTTTTTATCCTTTGTCTGTGCCAAAAAGAAATCTCTTTTTGCACTTGATTTTCTTTCCATGCCACTTATCTTGACATTTAATTGTGAATTTTCTGTCTGTTTTGTTTTAAAAAAAAAAAAGAAAAGAAATTTATTAAACACACATCTAGTATTTTGCTCCTCCTTTTTAGATTAAGAAATTTTTAGTTTAATGACTAAATTATGTAAAATTTATTCTGATTCTGCAAACCTACTGAAAACAAAGGAAACCCAGTCTAATATACAAAGGGTTTGTTTAATTTTTGTAGTCAGTTTTCCAACATTTAGTTTTGTGAATTATGAAAATAAGTTTCTCCAAAACCAGAATGTAGTTTTAAAAATTTTGTTTTTCAAAGACAGGGTCCCCCTGTAGCTCATTCAAACCCAATTACTCAAACATAATTAAAAACAGTATTTTATTATTTTATGTGTATGAACATATTGCCTGCAAGTATGTATGAGCAACCACGTCATACAATGCCCTCAGAAGTCAAAAGAGGTATCAGAGTCAGATCCCCTGGAACTGGAGTTATGGATGGTTTGGTTGTCAGTTGTCATGTGGGTGCTGAGAATCGAACTCAGGGGTTCTCTGCCATAGTGATCAATGCTCTTAACCACTAAGACATCCCTCCAGCCCCCTCAAACATAATTTAACTAAAAAAAAAAAAACCAACAAAAACAACAACAACAACAACAACAAAAAAAAAACAACAAAAAAAACTTACCGCATCTAAATATGGTCCACTGGATTCCTCCATTATTTCAACATTTTCCAAACCAGGCAACAGAAGCAAAAAGTTTTGTTTGGCTTGTCTTAGTACTGGTCTTTTAAAAGTACACAAATATACATTATGAGTAAAGAGAGCACTGGTTATGTTAACAAGAGTACTTTAATTATGACACAGGGTCTCATGTGTCCCAAGCTGGCCTCACACTTGCTATTTAGCTGTCATACCTTGAATTTCTGACCCTCCTGGGATTACAGGCGAGTGCAATCACTCGCACTTTATCGTGCCGTAGGAATCAAACCCAGGATTTCATGCATGCTACTCATCAACTGCATTCTACCTGTAATGAATGCCTATAATCTCAGGAAGGTCAACACAAGAAGTTCCAAAACCAAACAGTGCTACAAGTGAGACCTTATCTCAAAATAACAACTATAATCATTTCTACCCCATCTCCCCCAAAAAACAACTTTCAAAATTAGTAAACTTTTTACCATGGAAAAATTAAAACAATAGTAAACTATTACATGAACTACCCATGACTAACTTCATACCCATAAATTTTTCTGCCCCTATTCCTTTTACAATTTTTTCATTGCAGGTGAGGTGTGGTGGCACATGCCTTTAACATCAGCACTCAGGAGGCAGAGGGCAGAGGTAGGTGGAGCTCTGTGAGTTCCAGGCCAGCTGTGGCTACAGGGAGACCCTTTCTCAAAAAGACCAGGAAAAAAAAAAGGGGGGGAGGGTCACTGCAAAATCAAAGTTAATCTAAGGCCTAAAGAAGTTAACCCATGTCTAATAATTTACTCTGAAAAAATAAGGCATTTTTTCCAACAATTCCCTATAAACTATTAATAGCAGAATAGCAATTTACATTATTGTAATACAGTAAGTAGGCATAGGAAGGCATGGTTGCTAACATACTTTAATTCCTCGGGGTAAATCAGCACTGTCACTTTAGCAAATGTAGCGTTCCAGAACAAAGCACTCTGTTTTCGAATCTGTTTATTCTTGTGCAGAAATATCACGCATAGTAGTGGGGAGAGTTGTTCAAGAAGTTCGCTGTCATAAGCTCCAGTATAGCTGAACTGTAGACAAGCAATGATTTCTCCTAGAAGCTTTTCTAACTAGGGGGGAAGAAAGCAGAAAGTATACTAAACACCAACTTGCAGAACATGTTACTATTTCAATGTTTAAAACCGGATCCATTGTAAAGTATTCCCATACCATAAATACAAAGAAATTATCAGGCAAATTTACTTTAAGTGCTGACATTACAGTTTGAGATTTATTCTCTGTTAACAGAACAAAATTGCTTTCATATTAATTTTAACAGGAATTAATAACCGCCTATAATTTTATCAATAAAACTTCGGAACTTAATTGCTCTAATATAGACATGATTAAAAAAGAAAAAAAAAAACCAAAAAACTATCCATAAATGTGCCCATACTCCATTATTCAATGCCTATTAAAAAAAGAAATCATAATAGGGATGGGTGAGATAACTCAAGAGGTAAAGATGCTTGCCAGCAAGGCTGATGGTCCCTGGGACTCATGTAATAAGCCCCAACTCTTGCAAATGTCTTTTGGCCTACACATGCAGGCTATGGCAAACACATAAATACATACTCACTCACAAAATAAATGAGTGTAAAAAAAAAAAAACCATAAAACCCTTCAAAAAATCATATTTATGTTTAAGAAAGACAACTGTCTAAGCCCTACCATTTGTTCATCAAGGAAGTCAATTTTATAGACACTGTATTTACCTTGCTGTTCAGACAACTATATACTTTAGGAACTTCTTCACTGGACCTGGAAAGACATAAGTAGTAACATTTACCCAGTAATATAAAATAACCCAAACATTGCTAAGATTACAAATATTAAGTATGAAATAACTCATCTTTATAAAAATGAATCATAAAAGAATCTTGATTAGATTTCTAAGTGTTCATGACTACAGGCACCTCCCTTCCCCCTTCCCAATGCTATGGCTAAAACCCAGGGCCACATACATGCATAAATAAATGTGGGCCACTGGGTGTCAACAGACGTCAGGAAGGTACCAGATCCCTTGAAACTGTAGTTACAAGAAGTTGTGAGACACCAGATATGGATGCGGGGATCCAAACTCTGGTCCCCAAGACTCAACACTAAACATTCTTAAACACTGGGCCATCCATCTCTTTAGCCCCTCCCCTGTTCTTTGCACTCTTTAAAATCTGTTCCCCATGAATATAATTTACAAAAGATGTAAGCAGGCTTTGATCTCTCAGAAATTCACCTGCCTCTCCCATCTGAGTGCAAGGATTAAAGGTGTGTACCATCATATCCAGCTCTATTTAAACTTAGCTTTAACAATTTTAATATACACTCTCCAAATTATCATCCAGGACAACAGAGCTATTGAGAAATTAATTATTATCTAAGTTTAAATTACATACATTCCAGTTGGAGAAATGGCTCAGTTTCTTAAATATTTCTCATAGAAGCATGAAGACCTGAATTCAGATCCCTAGTACCAACATAAAAGGCCAGGTTCATCACTTAAAAAGACTTGCAATCCTAAAACTAGGGAGGCAGAGACAGGAGGATCCCTGAAGAAAACAGGAACATCCTTGGTTTCCACATACACCTGCATACATATGCACACATACATGATCATGATCACAAACACTCAACAGATGCACAAAGATTATATACTTAAAGTGAGTGATCTAAAAATACTTACTTTGAATTTTCATACAATAATGCCAGCGGTCTTGTTAAAGTTGCAATTATTTCTCGGATCATAGAAGGAAAAGAAATATGTCCAAATATACTGGAAAGTATGCTGGTAATTGAGGTACCAATAGCAAGCAGTGTGTCAGTGTGTATTTCCTTGCAGCTCAGAGCATGGAAAGAATGGATCATTCTCACAAGAAGCTTAAATAATGAAGCCAATTTCCCTAGGGGTTCCTTCTTCTTTTTGGACCAATCTGAAGATCTCTGTGATACTAATAAGACATAATTGGGTTGCTTAAAAACTTGTGCACTGTTTACCTTTACATTTCACATTTAAAACGCTAAATACATCAAATACTTATTTTTCTTGACTGTAAGGAACATAAAATTAATGGGTATGTATCACAAGAGTTTACTTACAAATAAAAATCAAAGACAATGGGAAAGAGTGGGCATATATAAATGAGATCTGCAAAAATAAGAATTCTGAGACTGGAAAGATGGCTCAGGGGTTCAGAACATTGGCTGTTCTTGCAGAGGACCCAGGTTCAATTCCCAGAACCCACATGACAGTTAACAACCATCTATAACTTCAATTCCAGGGGGATCCAATGCCTTCTTCTGACCTCTATGGGCATTGCACAACACAGGTGCACTTACATATATGTAGGCAATATACATTAAAAAAAAAAAAAATTTCCAGAAAAATAAGTCAATTTTCCTGAGGAATTATAAAATCATTTCACATTTTTCTACTCCTCAGAATTTCAACTTAGTTTAGCAGTACACATGATAGGTAACAAAACTACATTTTCAGTTTCTCAAGAAACATTTTCATTAGATATGTTTACTTCCTGGCTCATCTACACACAGTACAGTGATCCCTACAAATAAAGTCAGATATCCAAGCCCTGAGAAAGAATACAATGAAACTCCAGTATCTATTTTCTCAATTTAAGGATTACTCTTAAAAGCACAGGTTTTTCATGGCACTGATATCCAGATTTCAGCCTCAAGAATAACCTTCTCTTGCTCTGAAAGTCAAATCAAATCCAAAATTATTTATTTTCTCTAATATAATCAACTCAAATTAGAGAGCTCAGATTGAAGGTAAAAGTCTAGTTCAGGACTTATTCATTAATCCCATGTTAAAATGAAAGCCAAGGTTGCTACTAAAGAGAAGTCAACCTTCCCCTCTAGAATCCGTTTCTTCAACATGAATGAACTTGGAAAAGCTACTCAGGTGCTGGATGGCTGAGGTGACATGGAACGTCAGGATACTACCAAAATATTAAGTGACTGGCCATGGCCAAATTATATATCTAGTTAGAATAATGGCAACCAGTTTTCTTGCTTAAAGTAAGTAGGTACAAGTGAAGAACTATGTGGTATTAAATTAGAAGAAGTTGAGTAAGAGGAAACAGACATCAGTGATCCCATACACACATACTTCCTAGTTGTTTTTAGTAAAGATTTAGAAACACTGACATCTTAGTAGTAGTGCTAATAAAAAAACAAGATCAGTTAATTTGTTATTTTATGTGTATAAGTATACTGCCTGCATGTACATAAGTGTACCCAATTCATGCAGTGCCCATGGAGGTCAGAAAAGGGTGTCATATCCTATCTCCCGGAACTGAAGTTAAGGACAATTGTTAGTCACCACGTGGGTGCTTAGAATCCAACCTGGGTCTTCTGCAAGAGCAGCCAGTGCTTTTAACCACTAAGCCATCTCTCCAACCCCTGATCTTGGTTTTCACATTCCAGTTTCAGCTAAAAGGAACCATGTTTGTAGAGGAAATATCTGACTCTATGTTGTAGGAAAAGCAAAAGATAAGGTGGCATTCTTCTGCCAATTTTTCAAAGAATAATGAGAATGTGTTAAAAGGTTATAAAATAGGGGTAGAAGGATATGGTTCAGTAGTAAAGTGTTTAATAGCAGGTGAGAAGGCCCTGGGTTCACTATACAGTACAGAGGAAAAAAAAAAACGACAGACAGAAGACTTAATGGCTCAGTGTGTAATGCTTGCTATATAAGAATGACAACCTGAGTTTGGATCCCCAGCACCCACATGAGGTTTTTTTAGCCAAGCATGGTGTTATATAAAATACCATACTGTTTTAGGAAGATCATTTAATTAATGTGACAATAAATTCATGAGTCAATTTCCTAAAGAACAGGATATTTAGGGCATGTATGGGGAATGTAACTCGGATGGCACAGTACCTGCTTACTATACCCAAAGCCCTAGGCTGAATCTCCAGTACCATAAAAAACCATCTAATTATTTTATGTGGACGACTGTATTGCTGCCATGTGTGTAAGTGCACCGATATTATGCAGTGCCCATAGAGGAGGAAAGAAGAGAGTTTGGAACTGGAATTAGGACAGTTGTTAGCTGCCATGTGGGTGCTGGGATTTGAACCTGGGTCCTCTGCAATGCTATTAATCCCATCACTCCATAGGTGGAGGAAGAGGATCAGAGATTGAAGAAGTTTATCCTTCACTACACAGCAAGTTAAAGACCCTCTTGCATTACTTGAGTTACACAGTCTCTTATGGCAGTCACCTTAAGACACCATTTATTATTTCATAAGTGACTTTATAATGGAAATTTGGCACATATGAAACTAATATTAAAATTGTCAACATTAGGAATAAATAGGGTATGAATGACCAAGAAGCACATTAGTTCTATGGAATTCCTGTAAAGAAATGAATGAAAATTAAGTCCAACTTGGAGAAAATATAACAGGTTTAAATGGAGAGACTAAACTCAAGATTTGTTAGCTAAGTGTGAAGAACAGGAGACAACACTGAGGAAATATCCCAGGTATACTTGTCTGTTAACATGCTTTCAAACAGTGAATAAAATTTATGTTTGCTTCTGCCTTTAATCCCAGCACTGGGGAAGCAGCAGGAGGATCTCTGTGTGACTGAAGCCAGCTGGGGGTTACAAACCAAATCAAAAGCGTACGACAAATTCAAAAGTAAATGACAAATATATAAATATCTGAATTCTTACATCTTTAATTCAAGGTCTAGCCTAGGCTATCTTTGAACTGGAGGCCTTCCTCCCTCAGGCTAAGCCTCTCAAATGCTAGGATTACAGGTTAGCCATCAAGCCCAGCACACGCAAATGTTACTGGAAAAATCTAAGTAAAAGATATGAGGTTTCTGTAGACATTATCAATTATATTAATCAACTGATACCAGCATAATAAAGTGACAACTAGTTCATAAAATGAAATAGGGAAAAAGCCTTAAGATTTTTTCTTAAAGTGATACGAAATATTAAGTAAACAAAAGTAAAGAAGATACTTACATTTCGTTTGGGGCTGGTATTTGATGTTATATGGTGAAAAGTCAATGCAATCAACCATTACAGTAATAATATGAGAGAGCCTGTCCAAGAAAAACAAATCCTAGGGAAGAATAGATAAGTACTATGATTAGAAAGTTCTAACTACTGATACAGTATTCAATATTAACAGTAAACATGAAAATGTTTTTTACTACATAAGCTATAAAGGGCTATAAATATTTTAGTTAACAGTTATATAGCAAACACTGTATTCATTTTCCTCAACATTCAAAAAAATATCTTTAGAATACCCAAAAAAACTAACTCTATCAACCAATAAATTCAGAATGGAAATAAAAGGATACAATTATAATTAACTTATTTACTTAGTGCTTGGAATCCAACAAAAGCTTTCACACAAGCTAGACAAGGTCTCTGCCATAGCTCCACACTCAGGGCTGGAGAGATGGCTTGGAGGTTAAGAGCACTTACTGCTGGTCTTGTAGAGAACCTACACCAACATAGGGCACCTGCCTTTAACTCCAGCTCCAGGGGATTTAACACCAGCTTCTGGCTTTTGGCACCCATACATATGCATACACACATAAATAAAAACGCAATAAAGTCTTAAAAAAAGATCTATCCCAGCCTCCTTAATAATTAACTTTAACAAATTATATAAGAATTTACTTATTAAGTTCAGTGAACACAAAATGAGAGGCTGTTCTATATGCTTTCTTTTACTCCCACAATCCCTACAGCTACTACTGTCCAGCTTGGCTTAGCCAGAGTGGCTCCAACAAAGAAAGATAGAGAGAAAAGACCATCCTGCCACACACAACACAGTACTAATAATCACAAGTACATCTATGGAATGAATGGCCTTCAAGAAACACTTAAGCACTCAAAGAGAGCTGAAAATATGCCATGAAAGAGATGGGAGCTTTGACACCAAGCTTAACAAAACTGTCTAGGCCAAAGAAATAAGGAATGTCCACCTGTATATTCACATGTTTTTTAGAAAACATAATGATAAGAATTCACAAATAAGCTCTATAGTTTAGTGTAAACTATGCCCCTGTTACCATGTTTCAAAATATGATCAGGGGCTAGAGAGATGGCTCACGGGTTAAGAGCACTGGTTGCTTTTACAGAGACCTGGGTTTGATTCCCAGTACCACATGGAGGCTATCAACCATTCTAACTCCAGTTTCAGGGGATCCAATACCCTCTTCTGAGCTCTGAGGGTACTGCACAACATGGGTGCACCTACATACATGTAGGCAATACACTCATACACATAAAATGAAAAATAAAATATTAAAAAAAAAATATATTGTCAAAAGGCTGATAAGAAAAAAAAATGGCTCACCAGGTAAAAGCACTTGCTACCAAGCCTGACAACCTGAGTTCTACTCACATGGAAGGAGAGAACTGATTTCTGTGAGCTGTCCTCTGACCTCAATGGGTATGTCGTGGCACATACTCACACACAATATGTTTAAAAATTTTGTCTATGGGGTTGGAGAAGTGGCTCAACATTTAAGGACACCTGTGGCTCTTGCAAAGGACCCAGACTCGGTTCCCAACATCCACATGGCAGCTAATAAATTTCTGTAACTCCCATTCCAGAGGATCTGGTGTACTCTTCTGACTTCTATGGGCAGGAGGTGCATGACTATATATGAAAATAGAGTCCTATGGGCTCCTGGGACTGTGTTCATATGAACCTACAGCAATGGTGTCAGCATGCACAAGACCCATGCTAACTCCAGCAGACAAAAACCCAGCACAGAACTGTGGAAACAGACAGCAGGCTCCAATCTTCGTCGAAGAATTAGTGGCAGATGATGACTGTGGGTGAGGAAGAGATGATTTTCTTAAAGGGAAGGGCTCTAGATAGGCTGACAAGACCTCAGTGGATGAATTTGCACTGAGGGAACATCTGGGAACACTTACCAGACATGATAGGCCTTAACACAAATTACATAATGCATGAGATTCGGTGGGGTGGGGTAGAGGGCCTGTGGGCAGGTGACAGTGGGGAAGGGGATACAAAGTTGAGTAAAATGTTTTGTCTGAAATACATAAAAAATTTCAATTAAAAAAAAAAAAAAAAAAAAGACCACTGCTGCCAAACCAGGCAATGGTGGTTCATGCTTATTTTCATCCTAGCACTCAGGAGGTTGTAGTGAGGAGGCTGAGTCAAGGCCAGTCTCAGCAACATGAAACTGCTACAGAAACACTTCGGTTAAAACAAGTATGCAAGCATTATAATAAACTCTAAATTCCCAACACACATACAAATCCAAGCATAGCTGCCTGTAACATTGTCTGTAGCATTGGAAGGAAGGTCAAAAGTTCACATCTACATGTGAACCCCCTTCTCTAAGCTGAAAGGAAAGCTAAGAATTCCAAACCTTGATCACCAGGTCCAACTTCTGCACTCTGCCTAGTTCCCATCTGTAACAATTACCATGAGCACCATGCCTACACTTCCACTCAATCAATTAACTACAGATGTGTAAGTCTGAGAACCCTCCTCCCCCAAAATATGTCTCCTCCAGAAATTACTAATCTCCTAATAATGGACCTCTACAAGAACAACCTGGAAGCACTTCCAATTCAAAAGAATGCTAGGTTCTAACTATGTTCAAACAACTCAAAGGCATGCATATATTCCAACAATAAAAAAAGAAATACAAGATATGAAAATGAAATTCAATAGAAACAGAATCACTGAAATGGATGCTGGAAACAAACAAACAAAAAACCCGTAAGCCAAATAAAAACGTCAGTGGTAAGCCTCCCAACAGAATGGATCATATGGAAACCAGTCACGAGTGTTGAAAGACCTTAAACTTTCATGTTAGGGGAAAAGGAGGAGGAAAAGAATACTACACCAAAGGTACAGAATGAATTTTCAATAAAACCAGAGACGTCCATCTAAATACAAGAGGCCTACAGAACTCCAAATAGGACCAGAAAAGAAATTCCCCGTGACAGATTATAGTTAAAACATTAAAAACACATGAAGCTGTAAGAGGGAAAGGTTGTTGAAAAGAGAAACAATCTCCCAAGATAAAAAACAGATTAAAGGAATTTCTGACCACTAAATCAGCTCTACAAAGGATACTGGAAGGAATACTTCAGTCAGAAGTGAAGGATAAACAAACACAAAAGTTCATGGGGAATAAAGAATAATACCAGGTCTAAGAAACCAGGCACAGTGGCTGACAGCTTTAATCCCAGACTCCAGAGACACAGGCAGAAGGAGGAAGATCTCTATGAGACTGAGGCGCAGTCTGGTTTACACAGTGAGTTCCAAGTCAGCTGGGGTTACAGGGAGACCCTGTCACCAAAATAAAATAAGCAAAATGACAGGAACCTAGTATACATCTTTCAATAGTAACTAAGAATAGTAACAGTCTCAATTTCCCAGGAAAGATACAGACTGGAGGGTCAGATCAGAAAACAAGACCCATCCTTTGGCTGTCTCTACGGAACACATCTTACCATCAGTGACAGCTACCATCTTAGGACAAAAGGATGGAAAATGTATTCCAAGCAAATGGATCTAAAAACCAAGTAAATGTAGCTATCCTAATATTCACCAAAATGAGAGAGACCTCAAACCAAAACTAATCAAAAAAGAGGGTCATGTCATACCCATTAAAGCAACAATCCACCAAGAGACCACTACAATTCTAAACAAATACACACAAAACACAGGTGTACCCAATCTCAGAGTTAGATCTAAAGCCACAGATTAATCCCAACACAATGATAGTGGGTGACTTCAATATTCCATTCTCACTAGGAGACTGAACAAAAACTAAACATCATAAATCAAATAACATGTAAGAGTAGTAAGCCCTTTTAATCACTGAGCCATCTCTGTAGCCTCCAAAGGGGAACTCTATATACTGTTGGTTAGAGAGTTACAGGTCTCCCTGTAACCACAGCTGACTTGGAATCCACTGTGTAGACCAGACTGGGCCTCAGTCTCATAGAGATCTTCCTCCTTCTGCCTGTGTCTCTGGAGTCTGGGATTAAAGCTGTCAGCCACTGTGCCTGGCTTCTTAGACCTGGTATTATTCTTTAAAATCCGTCACTTTAAAATCCGTCTGGAGTTTTTTCCAAAAACTAGAAGAACTGCCGTAAGACCTAGTTATACCACTACTGGGCATATACCTGATGGTATCATACTACAGAGACACTTGCCTATCCATGTTCATTACTCCTCTATTCACAGTAGCTAGAAAATGCAATCGATCTAGATTAGATGTCCATGAACAGAAGAATGGTTAAGAAAAAATGCAGTATATACACACAATGGACTATTACTCAGTAGTAAAGAAAAATGAGGTGGAATACTAGGAACAGAAAGGCTTAAGCACGGAGTATGAGGGAAAACAGGAGGTGAAGGGGAGGGCTAACCCAAAGAAAAGATATCTGAAAGGCCATATGGAAGTCTATCTCACAATCCAACTTAAAAAAATAAGCAGAGGGATAGAATACATGTGAAATGAAAAGAGGGGATATGGAGGGTGAAAGGATTAAGCTGGGATAGAAATGAGAGGAGAAAGGCTTTATGAAAAAGCCTTATGCACATCCATTAGTTAGTAAGCTAATTTCAGAATATAACTTAAAGAAACAAAGTAAAACCAAGAGTTCAAGTAGAATTACTTGCCATGGGTAGAAAATGTCATACTCGGAAGACACAGGCTATTATAAATGAAAATTACAGCTCAAGGAATGGTATATCTCCCTATAAAGTATCACTGGTCAGAGAGGCCAAAGAGAACTAAAACATAAGCTACTGTGATTCCCCTTCGTTATCTGCCATATCTACACAGTAAGATCTCACTGCAGGTACCAAACAATTTGGTCACAGAACATTCAATCTTAAACCACCAGGAAATTTTCTCCTAGGATGCTGCAGTGAAAAAAATACACCAATAGTCTTGCCCAGCAATGGACCCTGCATGTTGCAATACCAACCTGCCAAGCAAGATGTGCCTACTTAGTGGCACAAATGTTATGGGTAAAATTACTGTTTTCTGATTGGATTTGAGCCCTGCCACATAAAAGGGAAACTTCAGGCTTGGTAGCATAAACCTCCCAAGTAAAAGTTCATGGTTGTGGAGGACACAGGCCCTAGTAGAACCCAATACTGTTATTTGGCTAAATGGCAATGTCAAATGCCTTCTAAATATTCAGTTTACACCCAAAGACCTAAGCTGCTCTCAAACTCAGCCTGAGAAGTTTCTTTTTGCAGTAGGCAACAGTTAACAGGGAGATGCCGAACTGGTCAAAGTGCTGAGAAAGGAAACTGAGTGCTCGGTACTAAATGAGCATCTATATTACTTCCCCTCCCTACCACCAAGGCTCAGGAAATACTGCGGAAGAGAGAAAGAATGTTAAGAAGTACAGGATGGGATAAGACTGCTGTGGGATACTGTCTTCTGGGCGTGAGATGACTAGCCTACTCATGAAATCACAGCAGTTGGGGGTCACTTGCATATGATCTACACAAAATCAAGGCACCCAAAATCCTAGCATAGATGGAGTAGAAAATATCCATGTCCTAGCCCTTATTAGGGAACTAATGGCAGTGGACAGTTGCTCGGGCCGGGAGATTCATTAAGGATATGGCCACTTATAAAGGCAAAGTTTACTGTGAAACAGTATGCTGCACTACACCGCCAATAGTATCATGCACTCAAAAGTGTACCACATCTGCTGAATGTACCGAGAAAGCATAGCAAGTTTAAATCGACTGATAAAACCGGGTATGGACTCCAAACAGACTATTAAGACAAAAATTTCCAAAGTTGATTATAAATATCTAACACACAGATATAAAAACAAGAGGTCCAAGATGGTGAAGCCTTTGAATTGTGGCTATGGAATTGCACAGGTACATGGAGGTACACAGAATAGTAAAGAACTTTATTCTTTTTCTTGTTTAGTTTTGAAATTTCATTTGGCCTTTCACCCTTCCCAGAAACTCACCTACTGTGATTATGCCAACAGGCCATTTGAAGTCACAGTGAGGTAGGCTTGGTCTGCTGCCCTACTTCTCCTATCTTTGCTTTTTTATTTCTACTTCTTTCCCAAGAGCCCTTATTCAATAGCAATATGGATGCGGAAGGAGCAGGCACCAGCCCCCAATCCTCCACATCCTCTCCATGAGACTCATCATGGGATTAGGGCACTGGCCTCGATCTTCCTTGCTTTTACCTTCCTACCTTGTATACAAACCTGCCTCAGTTTCAGTATCATTTCTCTCCCCTTCCCTTTCCCCTCTGCTCAGGAGACCACCTGCAAGTGCCTGGTAACATCCCCCAACAACCGCTTTCCTGAGTTACTGAAAAGTCCAAAGTGGGCCAGCAGAACAGATGCCAGGCCCCAGCTTGGTCCTGTTCCCCAGGATGCCAAAGATCAGAGAAAGAGAAAGCAAGTGGTAGAGGATAATACACTGAAACTGCCAGTCCAGTTGCTGCAGAAAAAAGCTGGGGACTGAACAATGGCTCAGCCACTAACTAAGAGCACTAACTATTCTTGTAGAAGGCCCAGGTTCAGTTCCCAGCACACATGGCAGCTAACAACCATAGGCAATTCCAGTTCTAGGGGATCCAACACCTTCTTCTAACCTCCACAGGCACCCAAACAAACATGTATATCACACAAATCCATATGTAAAGATACAAAAACAAAATCTTTTTAAAAAAGGAAAAGAAGGGGGCTGGAAAGATGTCTCAGTGGTTAAGAATACTGGCTGCTTTTGAAGAAGATCTTCAAATTGGAGCACCCACATGGTAGATAACAACTCCAGTTTCAGATCTGATTCCTCCCATGGGCACTGCACAACATGAGTACACTTTATACATTCAGGTAAAACACATTTTTTTTAAATAAGGAGGAGATGGACAGATGGCTCAACAGTTAAGAACACTAGCTACTCTTGCAAATGACCTGGTCTAGTTCCCAACTCCCACACAGTAGCTAATGACTGTTTATACCTCCACTCCCAGGGAATCGAATACCCTCTTCTGGCCTTCTCAAAGACAGTATATAACATGGGTACCCTCACATGCAGGCAAAACACTCATATATACATAAAATGAAAATAAAAAAGGGGGGAAAAAGGAAAGCAAAAGAGATGCTTGGAACAAAAGAGTGGATGATGTCAGTAGCATGGGAGAAAAGAGACGGCTCCATGCAGTCACCTTTAGCAAATTGAGAAGTTCCCCTATAATCTTGATACAGGTTAATCAAGATTCATGGTTTCAAGATAGATGAATTTCAGGACTAGCCATTATCAAGGAGAGCTGTGGTTTAACTGAGTTATTTAAACACTAGGATTAAGAGAAAGTTGTACTTGGAGGTTAAGACAGACACATCTGAAAGCAGGTGTGAGCTTCTTGAAGACACCAAGAGCATTACTTTTAATGGTCCTAAAAGTAGACCTTAGTGTCCAAAAAGAAAATTGTTTCACAACACTGTTTTCTCTATTAACTTGGTCTCTTAATCAGAAGCATTAGTAAATGATATTTTTAAAATGTTCTCTAAATTTATTTAATAAGGAATCTTTAAAAAAATAAAAAGTACAAGGGAGACAAGACAAACTCACTGAAAGGGCTTCATATTCCAAACTGGATATTAACTTGGAACAAAGTTCTTCACAGCACAAATTCTCTTCTGCTGTTGCCACTAGAGCAGCACAACGAGCAAATGCTCTATATAATTCTGACCAAGTTTTAAGTAACGTCTTCATGGTAGCCTGATAACCAAATAAAATAAAATAAAGATGCATCAACATGCAAAATACCTAATATGATCAATATTTTAGGATTGAAAACAGTGAACCATTCAAGGTGCCAGTAACTAGTACAGGGTAACCTTGTTAACTCCCTATAAACTTCAAAGAAAATACCACAGTACTAGCAATTATCAAAGGTCAAAAAAGGTAAAAACTGAGGCCTCATTTCACTGTTTCTTTCCCCCTGAAGACTTACTTCAAGAAAAATAACTATGGATAGCTCATCATATATAAAGGATGAAATGGCATATTTTCAGAATGCATAAAACCATTACACAAAAAAACATGTTATATTCTTACCATTGGAAATGTCTGAGCAGACAAAATATGATTTATTGGTAAAGTCAGTGCATAATAGATGGCACTAAAATTATGTTCCAAGGCGTCACCTTGATTCACTTCATTGGTCTGAAATAAGAAAAATGGTATTAGACAAATCATCATCTAATTCTAACTGTACATGGTAACAAAGCTGTTTTACTAGAATGTAGTCAAGAGATATCAATCATATTGGATGGAAGTAAGACCAGTGCAGAATCACTAAGGTGAGGTCATAATGAGTGGTAAGGTCAACCCAAGAATTGTCATAAAGTAGTCATAAAGAAGACATAAATTGTCATAAAGAAGACCACCGGAAGATCACTGAAGTCATGTGGTAAAAATAAAAGTTGTCAACTGCTGGCTGTCACTACTCATTGAGAGGAAAGGAACCAGTTCTCCCAGAGCTCCTAGTTGGAATGTATGCAGAACTCTGACAGCAAAAGTTCCTTTTATTGGAGCTAGACATTATAGCTTAGTGATATTTGCCTAGTAAATCTAGCACCCAACACAACAAACAAAAATGAAAAAATAAAAGTACATTCTTGTTTGAATTGCTAATTTGTGTAACTCTGCTATTCTCAGAAGCTCTAGGAAACAAACAAAAAAGCCTTTGAAAACTAATAATACAAGTTTACGTCCTGAAACCACCCCTCAGGCAGGTGTGGCAGCCCACACCAGTAATCTCAGCAGGAGGATTGCTATGAAGCCAACCTATACCCATTAGCTCTAGGGTCCACTTCTACAAAGAAACCCCATCTAAAAACAAACAAACAGACAATGCAAACACAAAACTAGAAAAAATTTCTTGAATGTTTAATTAGTCAGACACACCACAGACTCATGAAGGGTCTTTACTATCTTTTGACAAGGGAATGACTTTTAGAAATGTGATCTATTTTCCTTCTAGGAGAGTGTAAGGAAACCTATATTCCTAGCCTTTGGCAAGGAATGGCAGATATGAAGCCAGCCTGAACTAAAGAGAAAGACTTTGTTTTAAGAAGAAAAATCTTTACTGTTCCCTGCTTGGCACAGCTACTGAAAGGATCCAAATGTTGGAAGGTTGAGGCAGGAAGTTGGAAGCTAGCCTAGGCTACAAAGTGAGACACAAACAAAAACAATGACCCAAATAAATGAAAAATTTGTTATAATCACTATTAGAGAAAAATGGAGCAGCTTAGTTCCTACTAAATTTCATTTTGACAGGAAAACTGAATAAAACAAACAATACAATCAATCCAAAGAGTAGAAAATCTACTAGCTGCATGAAAAATTCAGTGTCTTCTATTCAAATTTATACTTTTATTCATTTTAAGTGCTCTTCAAAAGAAAAAAAAATAAATGAAAGCCAAGAGTGGTAGCACAAGTCTGTAACCTCCAGCATTGAGTGAGCTTGAGAATCATGGCAAGTTGAAAGCCACCCTGATCTACAAAGCAAGATCCTGATTCATAAAGAAAACAACAAAACAGAAACAGTCAGGCATGTTGGGCATACTTTTAATCCCAGCACTTAGGAGGCAGAGGCAGGCAGGGCTCTCTGAGATAGAAGCCAGCCTAGTCTATGTAGCAAGTTCCTTGCCAGCTGGGGCTATAGAGAGACACTATTCCAAAAAAAAAAAAAACTCAATTGGGTTGGAGAGATGGCTCAGCAATTAAGAGCACTGGTTGCTCTTCAGAGGACCCAACACCCACATGGCAGCTAAGAACTGTCTGTAACTCCCATTCCAGTGGATCCGACGCCCTCGTCTGGCCTCCATGAGCATTGAGCAACACATGTAGGCAATACACTCATACACATAAATTAAAAATAATAAACATTAAAAAACAAATAAATGTAATAATAATCATCTAAATTTAGATGGCAGAGATAGATATAGCATGTGTTGTACCTGATTAATCAAGTCAGTTAGTGGAGTGACTATAATACTCCACATTCTCCAAAGATGCTCCTTGTTTTCCAATTGCTTTGCATTCTGATTAATAACATTAAGTACAGATTCACTAAAAGCTAATGGTGAAGTTGGACCAGAAAGCACACAGCCTACAAGTGTTTCCAGATTGAGAAAAAACCTAAAAAAATGAACAATGTATCAATAAATACTTCATATAGAAAAATATTAATTATATTAACAAAATTGTAAAAGTAACTGCCAAAGAAAACAAGAAATGATGAACTCCAAGTGATTCTTTGTTTTTTTGAGACAATGTCTTGCTGTGGTCCAGATCAGTCAGTTCCCAGCATCCACAGGAAGGTTGACAACATCTGTAACTCCAATCCTGGCACCCTCTTCAGGTCTCCACAGGCACAAGATATGCATGTGAGGTACTTACATACATGCAGGAACTGACACATATCTAATGAAAATCTCATTCATTATATAATAATCCTTCCAACAGGAATTAACATTAAAAACTAGACAACATTAAAAACCCCTGAAATCCTCAAACTTGGGAGGTAAAGAGTAGGAGGATCAGAAATAAAATGTCAAGTTACAGAGCAAATTCCAGGCCATCCTGCAATACATGAGTCCCTGTCCAACTTAAAAATGAAAAAGAATACATTATTAACAAGTTAACTACAAAGTTACCTTTCATCTCCTACACCACATGCCAAAAGATTATTGTTGAAAATTAACTGGATTAAGAACAATGCCGGAGTTCCCTGAAAGGGTGAGAGAATAAAGTTAGAATTCTTAGTACAAACAATACTGTATTTGTTTTCTACAGTCACTTATCATGTTTTAGCATGAAAATTTTAGCTTTTAGCATTATTCAGTATATGAAAACAGCAAACTTATTTCCAAAAACTACATACTCAATGTCAGGTGTGGTGATATATACCAATTATCACAACATCCAGTAGGCTGAGGTAGAAAGATCTTAAGTTTGTGGCCAGCTTAGGCTACCTAGTGAGACCCTATCTTTAAAAAATAAAATAGACAATGCTAATGGACATTTGTGGCTAAGGGCCACAGACATGCAGCTTTCTCCAAATTTCTCTGTCTTCCTGAATTCTTCAGGAAAGTAGGACCTCCACTTTTCTTCTATGTCACTTCTAAGCATGTTTTGTCTAAATACTCTGGACGGCCCCAAGATTTTAGCTATCTTTAGATTGACTCTAAAGAGTTCCCTTCCTCTCCTGTCATGTGGCTGCTAGTCCGACACGTTTCTGACCTCCATACTGGCTCTAAATACATATGGTTTATGTTTTTTTCTACTCCTCTCCATTTTCCTGCTCACGGCAGCTGCTAAGTTCTAGAGCCTGCGCCTACCTTGAATTTTTTTTTTGTTGTTCTATTTTTTTCTTTTGGTGCCAAGATCTCATTGTGTTGCCCTGGCTGGCCTGGAATTCAGAGAAGGCCTCCCAAATGCTGCAATTAAAAGCAATTTAATAAAATTGCCCTAAAACTCCAAAAATAAATAAAAATATACTATTTGGGGGTTGGGAAGTAAGGAAATCAATGTCTTGGCTGAAGCAGGATTGCTTTGTGTCTGAGCTGAACCAACTACATATATTTTATATTATTTAATATTACCCGACACAGAAATTTTAGCAGTAACCAATATATATAAATTAAACACTTCCATTCTGAGGACCACAATTTAATCCAAGAAAACATTTTTTGTCTATTAGCACAGCACAATATTTGACTCTTCACAGTAATCTATTACTTTATGTATCAGTTTAACTTTATCAACAAAATTTAGATCTAATAATCCAAGTGTCATTTTTCCTAATAAATTTAATAGAATTTTTGTTTTTGCCAATCTTTATCATATCACTACATTTAAGATACTTGCATTAAGAATATCCATATTAGCAACCTGATATGCTGGAGAACCTAATACTTTTGGAGGAAGTCCTTTAATTGTAATTTCCATGAGGACCTAAGAAAGAGAAAAGATTTTAGAGTAGTTAGCCATTAAAACATTAACACCGAGTAAAAATCTGGTAGTAACATATTTATCTACTTTTAGCAAGTCATGTTCACTCTAGGGTTATAACATTCATCCATAATATGCATATATTCACGAACACAGAAAATTACAAGTCTTTTACTTGTTATGAACAAATGCCCATAATTTGTAAACCATTTTATTAAAACAGATCTCCAGACTGTTTCTTATAAGAAATTCTGCAATGAGTTATACACTAAATAGTCCTAGAAGCAAGTATTTCAAAAGATTAGGGTCTAAGATTAGAAACTCAAAGACCCCAAGCCTAATTATACTTGTATTAATATGATCTTGTCCTAATTAATTGTCCTAATATGATTAGGACAATCTAAGTGTCCTAATACCTTGATACTAACCCCTATGCCATATCACCACGGCATATTTAAATGGCTCAATCCAGAAGGGTAACAGACTTAGAATTCAAGTAAGGATACTGTTGTCTATGATACTTATGTGGGAAGTACTAAAAAACTTACATATAATTTATTTTTTCCACCCTACTATTTATGCTTAAGAACACACTTAATACCAAGGCAATGCCTGGGTTAAAGAATTAATCTAAAAAAATGTGATATCAATTCTTTGAAATACACTAAATATTTGTTTTGTGCCTGACTTAGAATACTCTGCAAGCATAAACTCTCCAGCACTACGTTAATATTATGGACATTAAATTTCTTTGGTTCAAGTTTCATGCCCTTTACCCCATTTTTCTATGTAACTGATAAAGGTTTCCAATGGCATTTATAACAGAATTAAATTACTGGTCAATACTTGATAAAACAAAGGTCTGTGCCAAACTTGACCTGTCAAGTGTCAACATAAAACAGATTTAAAATTTAGACTTTACTTAGACATGTATTTACCAATGCTTTTGATACAGGAAACACTTGTGACTTCACTATGTTTTCCAAGGATTTTAGCAGAAGGGTCAAAGCTTCAGAACCTGGCCTCTCTTTTTTATTTCCTATCAAAAAACAAAAGGATATAATTGTAAATATGAATTTTTATAGATATTGTCTATTTAAAAGAATCTAGAAAAAAAATAAATGAAGCCACAATTTCTTACTAAATCTGTTGTTTTCCTGTTTATGAAGTTGGGGGGGTGGGGGGGAGTCGGGCTAGAGAGATAGCTCAGCACCTAAGAGCATTTGCTGCTCTTGCAGAGGATCTAGGTTCAATTCTCAGTACCCATATGGAGGCTAACAAAAGTTGGTAACTCCACTTTCAGGGGATCTCATACCTTTTAACGGTTTCTACATGCACTGCACACCTGATGTGCTTGCACATAGGCAAAACATTCATATACATAGAATAAAAATAAAATACAACTAAAAACACTTTTTAAAAAATTAAATGTGGTAACTGCTGTTATAATGAATGAAAATATGGTTTATGTATGCAAGCCAGGCAGTGCATTTTGTGGTATGAAGGTCACTGACCAATGTAATAGGGCTTACCTGATTCAGTAACTGACTTCACCAAGCTAATGAGCTCTTTCCAGACAGCACTGACTACTGCATCTATCAAATAAAATATACATAGTTAACTAAGAAACATATTATGCCTTTCCTTATACTAAAGAAATTATCATTTCCTTTTTTTATTGTTTTTAAGTCAGGGTCTTCTTATGCAGCCCCAGCTGGAAACTCCCTATATAAACCATCCCAGACCTGCCTCTATCTCTGCTTCTGCCTCCCCAGTGCTGAAATTAAAAGGAGTGCACCACCAGGACCAGGCCTGGCTTCATTTCCTTAATACATGTCTGAGACTACCACGTTTTATTTGAAATCAAACCTGTTCTTTTAAAAGGAATATATGTTAACACTGAACACCCACATGGTGAAAAAATGACTCCTCAAAGCTGTCCTCTGACATTCCCAATGGTAAACAGTGTGCACCCACACACTAACACACCAACTAAATAATCGTTTGAAAACTACAACTTTAAATAAAAAATTTCTATTAAATGTTTACCTGAAGCATCTTTTCCAACTGCAACAAAGCTATCACGAACAGCAGTGATAAGTGTATTTGCATGTTTAGAAAAAAAAGAGGGGCTGCTGATTAACGGGTATTCAAGCGGCTCTAAAGAGGAGAGAATAAAAGGCAAGTAGAAAGATTTACCAAGGAAATTTCTCAAAATTTTAGATGATCTAATTTTGCAGGAGTTATAATTAATTCACACACATTTTATAATTTGGCTATGGGAAAACGAAGATACCTTCTCACCCCAACATGTTTCAAATACAAGAAAAACTATTATAAAAAATAAATACCTAAGCTCAATACAAGTTTGTGTTGTTTAGCAAAACTCAAGACTTCTGGACCCAATAAAAAATGAAGTAGCATTTCAAGTCCCAAAAGTTGAATGGAAGGAATTGTAGCCATTCCTCCTATGTTTGAACTCAGGTTCATGCGGGGAGTTACAGAAACTCCATAGATGGAAGCACCTTTAAAAAGAAAAAGATCAAATTATTCAAGTTTGTATTTCTTAGCACAATGGACCTTTAAAAACACGATGAATTTCTCACCCAATAATGCTTACCTTGAAAATAAAATCTAAACTGAAAAAGGCCAATATAAAGTACTAGCATATAATTGGTTCCCAATGTTGTTACATTTCATTTTCATCTGTTAAGATTTTTTTTTCAAGTTTATATTTGTTTTTAATTATATGGTCTGTGGAAATAAGTATGTGTATACAGGTGCCCACAGAAGTCAAAAGCAATAGATTCCCTGGAAATGGGAGTTGCAGGGAGTTGTGAGCTGCCCAACCTTGCTATTAGCTGCTGAGCAGCTTCTCCAGTCCTTCAGCCCTCTGTCCCTCTTGTAAGATCTGTTAAGACAGTTTTTTTTTTTGGAAACAGTATCTTACTATGTTCCAGCCCAGACTGGCCTGGAACTCCCCATCAAGACCAGGCTGTCACTGGAACTCAGAAATCCACTTGCCTCTGTCTCCTTAGGCCTTCAAAGACTTTTCAAAAGTAGTAAGGAAAGCTGTCTCTTACCTTTATGTACAGAAGTCATGGGACTTAAGCCTTGAGAAGCAGATCCCCGGGAAGAACTGCCTTGAAGTGAGGCACTATTATCAACACTTATTGTACTCTGAATCAGAGGCACACAGACCTATTAGGATGAAAGAAAGCATAACAGCAATAATCTCATTTGCAATTTTTTTTATTTTTGGTCTTTTTGAAAAAGGGTCCCCTAATTCCAGCTGGCGTAAAACTTGCTATGTAGACCAGGCTGGCCTTTAAGTCACAGAAAACCACCTGCCTCTCCTCACAATTTTTTTTAAGCTTTACAAAATCTAAGAATCTTAATTCTTCTGACACAAGAGTTAGAGCATCCCAAATTTAAAAAAAAAAAAAAAAAAAAAAAAACTGAAAAGTTCTAAACAGACACAGTTATCAGTTTGGATTCAAGCAGAAAATTCTATATGTAACCAATCTCATGAAAGGAGTAGCAAAATAAAAATACCATGTAAAGTGCCTTCACGGAATATATATAAAGTATATGAAATGCATCAATTTCATGTCTAGATTTGGGTCCTATCCTAGAATGGTGTATATTCAAGTATCCTAAGATCTGAAAAAACTTCAAAATACAAAACATTTCTAGTCTTAAGCATAAAGAATTGTTTTATTCGTGTATGGTTTTCATGCACGTAAACACACTTCATACATGAAATGCAGGGAGACTAGAAAGAACTGAAAAGGTATAAATTATCAGCACAATTCCCTTTAAACTATTTTTGAAAATTCAGCACAACAGAATTGCAAAAAAAAAAAAAAAGCTCATAAAGGCTTAGCACAGATTAAATTTAATATTTTTATGCCAGTAAGTATATAAAATGACTGACTAAAACTATGCAACCTATAAAAATGTAGCCTACAAAAAGGAAACAAAAAGAATTTTGCTTCTACCAACTTCCTATCTACCTAGTAAGTAGTATAGCAGTTTGTATTTCATTAGCTGATGGCTAAATACTAAAAATATATCTTTTCAGGAGCTAGAGATGGCTTATCAGTTAAAAAGTACTTACTGCTCTTGCAAAAGACACAGGTTCAGTTCCCACAAACCACATGACAGCTCACAACCATCTGTAAAATCCAATTACAGGGGATCCCAAACCCTCTTCTGGCCTCCATACTCACCAGGCATACAGGTAGTGCACACACATACATACATGCACACAAAATATTCACACATATAAAAATTTTTAAATATTAAAAAAAAATCTTTCAAAGTAAGAAATGCTTCTACACTAAGAATAGATATTTCAGCATTTGCTGATTGAAGTGGCCACTGGATAATAGTCTTTGCAGGAAACAAACTCAAGTTCTCAACCAGGAAAAAGATCTTTCAAATACTGAGGTATATAGTACATCCCCAAAACAACAATAAAAGCACAGATGAGAGTAGACTGGTAAGAATTTAAGTACATACACAGGTGTACACACCTTAATTCCAACACATGGGAGGCAGAGGCAGGCAGACCTCTATGAATTCCAGGCCAGCTAGAGTTACAGTATGATCTTGTCTCAACAAATATAATTTTATTTTAATTAAAAGACCAGAGAGATGGCTCAGTAATTAAGAGTACTGGCTGCTCTTGCAAAGGAATGAGTTTGATTCCCAGTATCCATGTGGTGGCTAAAACCCATGCATAACTCCAGTTCCAGGGAATCCAATGCCCTCTTCTGACCTCCATGGGCACTGTACCACACAGGTGCACTCACATACATGCAGGCAATGCACTTATACACATAGAGAAAATAAAAATATTTAAAAATAAAAATTTTAATAGTTGAGGACATAGTTAACAGTTAATAATCACGATGTTACCTGTTCAAAATTGCTAGGGAGCTGAGGTCCAAGTCTCATTAGTAAATACCACCAGACTTCTAGTTTTGTTAATGCTAGAGTTTCTGTTCTTACATGGATGGAACTCAAGGGTTGCATTAACAACTTGAGTCTTTTTGCACTACAAAGTATATCTTAAAAAAGAACAAGCACAGGTAAAAGATCAGAGCAAAGAATAAACAACCAATAACTTCACTGAAACATAATAGCACAGCTGGACCAAAGACACTTAATATAAATTTTTAATATTAGATGCTATGTAATAATAGGGATAATATTCCTTGCAGGGAATGTAGACATGTAACAATATATACAATCTTTTGGTTGTTATAACTAAAAGGATGTTACTAGTATCTAGTTGGTTGAAAGCAAGGATACTACAATTTCCTAAAAGAAATGGAAGCACTAGCCAGTGTAATACCTCATGCCTACAAGTCTAGCCCTCAGAAGATTCAGGAGTTTTAGGCCAGCATAGGCCACATGAAATTCTGTCTCAAAACAAAAGAAACAGAAATAGAAGCATGTTTTTAATATTATGCCAAAGGGAGGAAGAGGTAATTTAAAAAATGAACAGTAACTTTTTTATTAAAATCAAGCATAATTATAGTTAGGGCCATGATTATTTTTAGAGAGCTAGACAGATTCACATCTACCCTACTTTAAGAACAATTGTTAAACCTAACAAGACAAATGAAACCAAATTACTATTGAGGTTTTATTGCTCCCTTTTCTTCTTTTTTTGGAGATGGGGGGATCGAACTTGCTGGGTTGACCAGGCTGGCCTGGATCTCACTGAGATTTGCCTGCCTCTGCTTCCTAAATGCTGGATTAAAGGTATGTGCCACCAAACCAGGCAAAGAAGTAAGGAAATCTGTCTCTTACCTTTGTGTACAGGAGTCATGGAATTTAAACCGTGAGAATTATTATTATTACTGTCTGGTGTAGTGGCAATTTTTAAGTTTTTAAAAATTTTTATTTGTGGAGCTGGAGTGAAGGCTCAGCGGTTAGGGCACCGGCTGCTGTCACAGAAGAGCCAGGTTCGAATCTCAGCACCCACAATGGCAGCTAACAACCACCCATAACTTCAGTTCCAGAGCATTCGACAGCCTTTTCTGGCCTCCTAGGGCAGTGCACAAGGGTGCAACTTAACACATGCAGGCAGGACACTGATACACATAAAATAATATTATTTTCTAAAATTAAATACCGCCCTCCCAAATTCATTTAAATTCTTTGTGTTTCTGTTTGAGTCTATGCCATGTGTATGCAGCTGACCACAATGGACAGAAGACACACTGGAGCTGTTGGTGTTGGAAACTAACTCCAGTCCTCTGGAAGAGAAGCAAGCACTCTTAATTGCTGAACCATCTCTCCAGCCCCTGAAATCCAATTCTTTAAACAATATGTATATGTTACAGGTACTACTTGAGTAGGTTTAGGGTCGATAACGACATGATCTTTGTTCAAGTATCTGGTTAGAGAGATTTGAGGACTTTGAAACATCAGCAAAACCATAAATTTAATGATACATAGTCCATCTATGTTTCTATCATTTAGCTGTTTTAATTCATACTCCTATAACAAAATCAGGTCCAGAAGGCTTGGAACGTGGCTCAGTGGTAGATTATTGGCCTACTGTACACAAGGCTCTGAGTTCAGTTAAACATTACCATGCACACAATCAAGATCCCTATGAGAACAAGTCGTTGAGTCCAGGACACTTTCTTTTTAGAAGTTCTATTACTCTATTCATAAGAGAGCCTCTATAATATTAGCAAAGTGATGGCTTACAAACTATCCATAATGGTTCTGTACTAGTCATGACTTCTCTTAACTTATCAAACATAACAATACTGCTAAATACACAGATATACTTGCCAGTTAAAAGTAACATGACTTCTGATTAAAAATTATGTCCCCAAAATATATTTTTATCAGTATTTCAGAAAACAGTACCAAAAATTGCCTCATATAGTAAAAAGTGGGGGTATTTGGCAGAAGAAAACAAGACTAAATCAATATTATCAACAGAGATTACAAATATACAGGCTCACATGAAACTAGTAAGTCTTCACACTGACCTTTTGGGCTAAGTATCCTCCATAAAAATATGTAAAACACTCCATTGAGCAATAAAGTAAAAGTTAAGACTAAAGGCATTTTTCTAGAGATACAGGAAGAAAAATCTAAACTACTAATATTTTCAGTTCACTAATATGTCAAAAAACATCACTGTCTTTTGTCATCTACAGGTTGTATCACTCCTGTTTTTTAAAACAGCCATAAGGTCAGCTCCGTTGTAATGATTTTTTCAAAGTGATGTACATAAAATGCTCCAATTTAATAGAAAGACACAAGTAAAATTTTTCACTTTGTTCACTTTCTGAAATGATGTAAGACAAAGCCTGTATTGGCTATTTTCAATAATGTCTCTTAAACTATATTTTATCTATATTTAGTGTTATTGTCTTAAAAGTTAACGAGAACAAAGTTTCATTATAAAGTCCAAAGAATCAGAAAAGGGCTTCATTGTTTAAGTCTTTTCTTACAAGTAAAATAAAGCCATAGAAAACTAAAAATTTGGCTAATTTGTGTTACCTAATGAGTGCAATGTCAGCATGGACTTCATACTGAAAACCTGTCTGAGAAAAACAAGGCAACCCAGCAGGCAAGATTTCTCAGGGGGTGAAGCACTTGCTGTACAAGCATGATGTTTTAAGTTTGATACCCAGAAGCCATGTCACAGCGAAGGAGAAAAAGACTTCCAAAGATGTCTTCTGACCTCCACATGTGCATGCCATGGCCCATGTGTCCCAGACCCTGTCTCATATACACAAAGACACAAAATTCCTCCAGAAAAATTAGAACTACTTACATACCTGGGTTTAAAGCAAAATTATCTATTAAACTTTTCCAAGCAATAAAAGCTATTTTCTTAATCATGGGTGTTCCACTACGAAACCCTAGTTCTTCCAGCTGTAACAAAGAATTGATGAAACTTCCACTTCGATGCAAGGTCTAAGAAAAAAGAAAAATCAAAGTTATTCAGCTCCAAGAAATAATGTATATATTTATTTATTTAATATATACTTTTAGGAAATAAAATCACTTTACCTACAAACACACACAAAAAACCCCCGCCATGTGGGGCCAGGGAGAAGGCTCAGTAGAAAAAGTACTTGTCAAATAAGCCCAAAGACCAAGAGTTTGGATCCCCAAAACCCACATGAAAGCCAGGAAGGCATGGAAGCCTGAGCAAAAGAGGTGGGGGGCACAGGAATCCAGTGGCCAGCTGGCTAGGAGATTAAGAGCAATGGTGATCTCATAGTTCAAGGAGAGCTTGCCTCAATAAAATAAAATAAATGTTCAAGAAAGACACCTAACATCAACCTCTGGCAAACATGCATACACACATATGGGAACACATGTGCATACACAAAAAAACCTGAGTTACAACATATCTAAAATCTTATGAATCTGAATTTAATATTGAACTATACAATACATTCAAAAACATAAAGCTCAATGAGTTTTCATCACAAATGCTGGAATTACAAGTGTCATTACACTCAACTAACCATATACAGTCTTAACAGAATCTAAGAAATCTACTAAAGCTAATAAATTTAATGATGTATCCACCATGATAGCCCATGCTCATAACCTCAACACTCTGAATGCTGGCTGAGGCAAGTAGACTGCTGTGGACTTAACAGTCTGTAGGCTACATGGTAAATTTCAGGCTAGTCTGAGCTTCATTACAAGACCTTGTCCATGAAAAAAGAATCTGCAAAATACAGTAAATTTAACAGGAGACCAAGGTCACTCAACACTTTATATGGCTATACACCAACCCAAAAAGTTTCTAGAAAATGTAATTCTATTACACAGCACCTACATCATGTATCACTAAATAACAAGAAGTTTGTCATTATGCAGTTAAACTTTGATGGAACAGCCTTCCACATATCTGGTATTTATGGCATGTACACTTTAAACGCCCACCCCATCCCCACCCATGCACACAAGGGAACCTAACAAAAGCCAGATGGCACCTAACCAGTGACATGGAAACATAAACATAAACGTGCACACATATACACACATAAAAATGAGTTGGCCATAGTGGCTCAATGGGCCTATAATCCCAGACCTTGGGAGGTTGGCACAAGAGGATTGTCCAATTTAAAGACTAGGCTATGTGGGGAGTTCCACAGCAGCTTGAGTCTCTCTCAAAAATTTCTGGCATGTAAAAATTACAATTTGTTCACCAATTGTGGCACTTACCTTTCCAAGAAGCTTGACAAACAAAGGCCATAATTTTAACACATAGGTTTCATTTTTACTCACAAATAGCTTTTGGAGTTCTGCAATTAATTTCTGTAAAAAATAAAATATTTACCAAACAGTAAAAAAAACCTAATAATTTATTCTGAGGCAAATAATCTCTTCCACAATAAAAGCATACACCACCAAAAGAACAGCTGAAGCATACAACAACCTGAAAAAGTTCTAAAAACATCTAGTTTTACCAATAACATTAAAAAAAAAAATCCTTTTTAAATTTTATATGTATGAGTGTTTGCAGTGCCTGCAGAGACCAGAAGCCACCACGTGGGTACTAGGAACCAAACCCAGTTCCTCTGTGAGAACAGCAAGTAATTGCTGAGCCCTCTCCACCAGCATTTTAATGTACTCAGCTGACCATCCTGTCATCTACTAATTCAGCTTATTTTTCATGCCAATATTTTTTTCTAAAAACTTCAGTGGGTACATCATTAACTGAAATTTAAATGATACTGCAGCAATCTTCTCACATTAACTTTAAAAGTAAAACAGCTTTATAGTAAGTTACCTTAAAAAGTTCTAGAGCTTAGAAGATGGCTATGTAGGTATAAGCCCTGTGGCATTAAGTCTGACTATCTGCAACCCTGACAAGTCTGAATTCCATTCCTAGGAGAATGACTCCCCAAAACTGTCCTCTGATCTCCATACATGCACTGTGGCATGTGTATTCTGGCACTCACACATATAATTTTAAAATGAAAAATCTTTAAATGAAAGTTTCGGCTCAAATATATAAATTATTTTAGGAAGCAAGGGAGATGGCTCAGTGGATAAAGTGCATCCTATATAAGCATAAAGACCTGGGTTCAGATCCCCAATACCCATGTAAAAAAGCAGATGTAGCAGCACAATGCTGGTCATCCCAATGATGGGAGTGGGGCCTTGCTGGCCTGCCAGATTAGCTAATCAGTGAGCTTCAGGTTCAGTGAGACCTTGTCTCAAAAATACAAGAAGAAAAGCAAGACAACAGACATTGTCCTCTGGCTTCTCAGCACATGTGCACAAATATGCACACATACATATGAATAAATAACTTTAGGAGCTGGAGAGATGGCAAAGTAAGTGCTTACTGCTCTTACAGAAGACCTGGGTTCAGTTCCCAACACCCAGATGGTAAACCTAAAACCTGAAGCAGTGACCAGGAAATTGTAGGCACTAATGAGCTTATTGCATTAAATTTATCCATTGAGATGCTACAGTTAACCACACTAATAATAATGAATTAATTTCTGCTCTTGCTTTTCAGAAATAAAATCCTTCTTTATTTACCATTCAAGAGATAAGATATCTACACTTTAGTAAGTGAATAGACAATTCACTTGTTATAAATGAGTTATTTGTATAAAATTAACTCTTTTCTAGATTTTTTGTATTATGGAGCTGAGGACTGAATACAAATAACTGTTCATGAAAAGTAAATACTCTACCACTGACCTACATGCCCAACCCAATTCTTTGTTCTGATTCAAAGCTAAACTACTTGGTCATAGTATAACTTTACCAATGAGCCCAGGCTGAATTTTAAGTTTAAAACAGAAACTAATGCAGAATTTAGAAAAATTCTTATACAATATAATACTCACAGTAGTCATAAGATGCTCTGTAATTGATGCTATTTCTTGTTGTTTCTGAAGCAACAATGGCATTCCCATCTCCAGAGCAGTGGCTCCTCGCAAGTGTACTTTTTGTGCTGAATGAACAACTAGTGGTATAACCAATTTGGCCCATCTCACAGACTCTTCTCCCATTTGAATTGGAGCCTGTTCAATTAGCCTACAATAGAGAAATCAATGTCTAAATTAAACATAAAAATAAGGTCAAAGGCCAGAAAGGTGGTATACATCTTCAATCTCAGAACTAGGGAGGCAGTGGGCAGACAGATCTCTGGAGTTCAGAGCCAGTCAGGGCTATATAGTGAAACTCTATCTTTAAAAATAGATTGTGTAGTCATTTTCTTGAGAACATTGATGCAATTCTAATAAAGACAAAAATGTTTAAACCTTTATCAGGTAATCACATTACAGCATTACTAAATATGCAAATGTATTGCTGTCCATAAAGGTATTAAAAAAGAAACAGAATGGAGGTTAAGTAGCTACTGAAACCTTTGGAACTTGTCAGTTTTGTTTTCTGTAAACAGGATAATAAAATCTATGCATCAACCAAAATATAAGTAATAAAAAATTCGGGCTAGAGAGATGGCTCAGAAGTTGAGTACTAGTTGCTCTCACTGAGGACCTGGATTTAGTTCCCAGCACCAACATGGCAGCTAACGATTTCCCATAACTCCAGTACCAGGGAACCAATGCCCTCTTCTGGCCTCCACAAGCAAGGCATGACAAGCGTACTTACAGGCCTATAATCCCAGCTATCCAGGAGGTCAAGGCAAGAGGGTCACAAGTTCAAGGTCTACCTAGGCTACATAATGTATTTAAGGCCTGCCTGGACAACTTATTGAGATCTTGTCTCAAATTAAAAGAAGAAAAAAAAAAGAGAAAGATATGGTTGGGGAAGTAGTTCAATGGTAGGAACTTGTCTAGTATACTCAAAGCTCTAGGTTTTTCCCTCACTGCAAAACTAGCAGGAAAATACGCCTAACATCATCCAGTTGTTTTAGTATACATACATATAAATAGATTAAACATTTGCCTCTCTATATTTATTGGTGTATGCATGCTGAATTTTTTTTTGGCTCCATTTTTATTTCTTTATTTTGTGGCATTTATTGTTTGCAGCACTAAGAATTAAACCCAGCACATACCGCACGAAAAGCTCCTGGTCTTGTTTTCACAAAATGTCTAAATAAGGAAAATATAATCTTAAGCATAGACTGAAAATGATGGAAGAAAACCTCTCAAGATTAAAAAACAAGGAAAAGTTTGTGCTGTAAGCGCATCTGTTAAAGAGTAAGGGGATAAGATGTTCTTGGCTAGGCTCACTGATGAGTGTATAAAGTCTTAATATACAATTCTTAGAACCAGAACAGTTACAACAACCAAAACTGAGACTGTTTCAGTAAAAATAAATCAAGGAACCTTAACCGATACTATCTTCTTTCATCTTACTGCTACTGTTAATTTTGCTTTAATTTTTTTGGACTAAATGATATTCCCTTCTTTTATCTGCATGTGTATTTTAACTTGTATATATGAGCATGTGTGGCGGTCAGGCGACGACTTGCATAAGCAGGGTCTCCCCTTCCATCATGTGGGTTCTAGGGATCAAATTCAGGCTGTCAGATTTGGCAAGTGCCCTATTGGCTGAGCTATCTTGCCAGCCCTAATATTCCTTCTTTTAACATCAATCTCATATTTAAATCTACAAATCCCAATGCTTATTCTAATTTAGACAAGAACCAATTACATACCTTATAATAACATTTAATGCTTCAAAATCAACAACAGCAGAATGTGTCCCTCCTTTATTTAATACTACTTCCAATGAATCAATTATACTAGATACCTAAAAGACAAAATAAGTAAATACAAGTCAAATGGGCCAGAATATATGTTTCATTGACATGTAATTCAGATACACAAAAACTATACATACCATTTTGCTAACAACTTCAGTAGGAAATGTCTGTTTGGATATTACCCAAAGTGCCCTGGTACATACATTTTTGTCTGAACTCTTAATGATACCATTCAATTTCAAAAGCAGTTCTTGAATATTTGCCTCTGAAAAGCAAACAGTTTCCATTTCAATTAGTTACAATCTTTAAAATCTCAAATACAGAGAGACACCATCTCAAAACAACAATAACAAGAATCCCAAATACAAAAGTAAAGAAAAATAACAACTACAGATTCAGGGAAGGATCAAGATGAATCAGAATCAGCAGAGAACAGAGAAGCTGTTATTCCACTTTTCACAAAACAAAACCCAAACCAGAAGGAAAGAGACAGAGTTAAAGAAAACATACACAGTAGCATACTTCAAATTAGGTATCTCATGTAACTAAATTAATAGTTAATAAACAAACATTTCTTTTGGTAAGATGTTATAAATCCTACAGCTCTACTCCCAAACTCAACAACTATTTTAGGTTGCTAATACTTCTTACATAAAAGAAAAAACTGAGATCTCTTCCACTGGGGTTAAAAAAAAGAAAAAAAGAAAAGAATAACAACTTTTTGATATGCTTATACCTATTTTACAACTTCTCTAATCTAGGTTTCCCTGACAACTACAACTACTGCAGAGCAACAGTAATGCTTAACATTTGAGAAAACAACTTTCTCACTGTCATCATCACTTTTACTCCCCAAATCTGTTATCATTATTGTAAAAGAACTCTTAAATTCAATGTGTTTCTTAGTATACACGCCAATCAAAAACTACCAGATAAATTAGAAATAAATTCCCAATTAAAAAACACGATTTAATCACAGCTCTTAGAAAACAGAGGATCTTTGTTGCATTTGAAGTTGGCAGTCTGGTCTACACAGTAAGTTCTAGGCCAGCCTGGACTACATAGTAATACTCTGCCACAAAAAGAAAGTTTAGAGGCTGACAAGAGGGCTGAGCCAGTAGAGATGCTTGCCACCAAGCCTGATTACCTGAGTTCCATTCCTGGAATCCACATGGTAGGAAAACTGACTCACAAAGATTGTCTCTGACCTCCACATAGGCATGTGTACACACATATACATACACACACACACTCTCCAAATAAACATTACAAAAACTAAATGTAAAACTATTTTTAAAACCCAAATATAAGATTAAAAAAAAAAGTTTTAAAAAGGTTTAGGTCCTAGAGCTGTGTTTAGTTTATGCTAGGGAACAAAATCAGGGCCTCACATATGCTACCAACTAAGCTATACTAGTCTGCTACCATGTTTAAACAGTGTTTTTGGGTTTGGGGAGCAGCCCAGTGGTAAAGTGCTTGCCTAGCAATTCCAAGGCCCTGTGGTACACTACTAGCAGAGAATTATACACATACATTCAAATTTAAATAAATTAACAAACAGCCTAATTTTCTAGAGCAGATTCTATAGCATTAAATTTAAAACTTCATTTAGTTTATCTCACAAGGAAATCCTAAACCAGGAGTAATGGTATATACTTATAATCCCAGACTCTGGGAGTCAAGGCCTACATGATATATATATTGAGAGCTAGTCACAAAATGGGTCTAGTGAAATGGTTCAGTAGGTAAAGGCACTTGCTGCCTAAGACCTGCTCAATCCCTGGGACCCACGTGCCATAGTGGGATAGAGAAGTAACTCCTGCAATTGTGCTCTGACTGAAAGTGCAGGTGCACATGCCTGGAAATAAATGTAATTTAAAAAAAGCAAATCCGAAACTACAGTTTTTGAAGCTAATCCACAGGTAACAAATAGCACTTTATATACATAAATTTTTATTTTACTTTTACACGTGTATTGCCTGTGTATAGATAGGTGTACCTGGGTCATGAAAAGCTTTTGGAAGCCAAAAGATGGTGTTGGATTCCCCAGAACTGGAGTTTCTAAATGGTTATTAGCTGTCACATGGGCGCTGGGAATTAAACCCTGAGTAGCCAGTGACCTTAACCACTGAGTCACCTCTCCAGCCCCAAATCACTTATACTTTTAACTCAACAAATATTAACAGCCATAATCAATTTATGTACCTGATAATCCTGAGGTAATTTTGGGATTATATAAGCAAAATCCCAAGGCCTGTAGCGCAGCACTACTCAGTTCTGAGTTTTGACTGGAAATATGAGCCTACAAAAACAAAATCACATTTATAGCAGAGAAACACAATTTCTAGCCAGTTAAAATTCAAATTCATTAGATATTAATTTAATCAGGCAACTTTTTAGGAATAGGCAAAAACAAAATCAGGATGCTACCTATGTAGCTTAGCAAAGAGGCTAAAACTAGAATAAGACCAACTGGAAGAACATTTTTATTAAAAGATAAAGGACATGTCCCATGTATTCATGCAAACACAAAGAAAAGCTTACAGGTCAAAGATGTTAAAATTATTAGAAGGCAAACAGACAGGAGTATAGCTCTCCTACAACAGATAAGCAAGTCTCAAATGTAAAGTTGACATCCTAGCTTTACAATGGTACTGCCTTGTTCCAGGGAAAAGCAGCCGCAATGTAACATTTCCCAAGCATCTACGAAGTGTTAGGCACTTTAAAATATCTCAATCTTAAATTTTAAAAAGTGTCAAGTAACTTGGGGCTAAAGATGTAGCTTTTGGAAAAATGCTTGCCTAGCATGCATGAAGCCCTGGGTTCAATCACTAGTACAGCATAAATGGGGAGTGGTGGCACATGCTTGTAATCTCAGCACTGGGAAGGCAGGAGGATCAGAAGTTCAAGGTCATCCTCAGCTATATAGAAGCTTGAGGCAAGCCTGCACTAGAGACTGTCAAAAAAAATAGTAACATTAATGATTTCAATAAGTTGGGGATATTTAGTTCAATGTTTTCATTCTAAAACTAAGAGTATTAGAAAGTGTTAAGGGCTGATCATGAAATCATTAATTGGTCAAGTGTGAAGGAAAGAACATAGCCTCTTAGTCTGATGTTAATTACCACTAAACAAAGCAAAAATGGTTAACTATAATTTAAAAGTGTTACAATTTTCCAACCAGACATGATTAGCAAACTGAAGGTGAATGAAGATAAAGAATATGAACAGAGTTGGGTATGTTAACGTTGGCCTGTAATTCCAGCAGTAGCCTGGGAGACGGTCACCTGGCTGGATACCTGGTCTATTAAAAGTTCCAGGCCAGCCAGGGATACTCAAGGAGGCTCAAACTCTAACTAGACCAAAGAAGAAAAAAAAAAGAGTATATGAATATTCTTTACTTAAAAGAGTAAACTAAAGATAGTTACCATTTTAAGGTAACATAGGCAGAAATCTATTAAAAAAAAGATTAATTTGCGACATTTAGTTTTAAGAGAACAGGCTTTGGATTCAAGTGGCAGTGAGCAAGTTTAGGCAAATTAAACCATTTTCCTAACCTGCAAAGTGGGATTCAAGGAGTAAACCTTGGGCAACAGACAGAATTCCATGGTACACACAGAGCATTTGCCTAACATGCCAGTTGGGAGTCTAGAGAATTCATGTTAAGAGCACCCGTGTAAGGCAATTAAGAGTATCTGATTAATTAAATAATCAAAAGGTATACTAACCAGTCCTGTCAATATTATTGCTATTTTACACTCAAGGTATTGTTAGTACACTGGGTGATGTTACACCACTCAAATGTTGCATCCAAAGTAGAACTTTAATAATAGAAAGCTAGGTAGAGTGGGTTACACCTATACCCCTTATACTAGAGAGGCTGAGGAAAAAAGGACTACTGATTGTTCAGACTAGTCTGGACTACCTAGTGAGTCCCAGGCCACTCATGGCTGTAGACTGGGACCCTGTCTCTAAGACATTAAAAAACAAATACAGACCTTTAAAACTCTATATAACCGAGGAAGATTTTTCTCAATTTCTGTAATGACTTCTTTTCCTTCTTCTCCAGTCATACGACTATAAAAGGAGATAGAACACAAGTTAGGTAAAAGGCAGGAGAAAAAAAAAGTACTGCAATACCTTAAAGATTACTTTCAGGGCAGGACAGATGGTACCTGTCCATACTTCTCTTTGCTGAGGACCAGAGTTTCAATTCCCCTGTCAGGTGCCTCAAAACCACCTTTAACTCAGGTTCCAGAAGATCTGAGACAGACGCACACGCACACACATATGTACACACACAAATCAATTTTAAAAATGTATTACTGTTATTCTAAGCGTGTGAGTGCACCTGCTACAACTTTTCTAAAGATTATTTTCAAATTCTTGAAAATGAATACACAGAGTCCTTAAAAATTCTTAAGGACATATAAAAAACACATTGCAAAATCCATTATTAGTGATTACTTGCAACCAAAATATTTTGGTCTCTACTGTGTACTCGAATTTTGGATTTCGGCATGTGAAGAGGAAATGGGAATCCCTCTTGTTACTCAGATGCCTAATTTTTCGAAGTCGTTTGTCAAGACTGAGGAAACTTCTAGCATGTTTCAAATAAAGCAAAAGCCTGATTCCTGTTCTATTAATAAGAACTCCTGGAGCCGGGCTGGGTGGCGTGCACACCCGGACTCTATGCAATGGGAAGACTGATTGATGCAGGAGCGCCACAAGTTCGAAGCCGGCGGAGACCATCAAAGTGCGAATCTGCCTCTCAAAAACCCTAACCGAACAAAACAGTTCCGAATAGCCACTTTCTCAGCACGTCGGAGGTTTGCAACGAAAAGCGCTCCTCTTCACACTGCTTCCAGCTGGAACTTAAAATTCCAGTTCCAGAGAAAAACGTAAAACCCTGCTTCCCCCAGAACTGCCGGGGCGCTGCAGCGGGGCCGGGACACGTCACCTGGGCAGCGGGCCCGGCGCACCCCAACCTGTCCGCGCCCCCACAGCTGCCACCCTCCGGCCCGCCTCGCGCCCGGCCTCACCTGGTCAGGCTTAGGTAGGCATCCGTCTGCTCGCCCGGGGAGGCCGAAGGGTCTTCCCACGTCTCCAAGAGCGGCTCGAAGGGGCTGCGACCCGCGGCCGTCATGTCGGCCACCCTGAGGTAGGACCGGAAGAGAAGACGCCGGTGACCGGTGGCCCAGCCCGCGGCGTCCAGGCTCGCGCGGCGCCCTCGGCTGCTCGCCGGCCCGAGCGCCCGCCGCGTCCGCACGCAGGCCGCGCCTTCCCGGGCCCGCGCCCGCGGCTTCGCTCGGCTCCCGCCAACGCTTTCCCGGGTGGTGCGGGTCGGGGACGAGCGGCGCGTCCGCGAGGGGGCAGAGGCGGCGCGGGCACAGGATCCCGCTCCTCACCCACGCGAGACAGCCGCCCCGCCGCCGCCGCCGCCCGCCGCCCGCCGCCCCGGGCCGCCGTCTGCTCCCGGCTCGCGCTATTTACTCACGCGTGCCGCCAGCTCCTCCACGACCAAGATGGCGGCGGAGGCGGGCCCAGGGGCGCGCGGGAGCCGGGCAGGCCTGGCGGGAGAGGCTCGAGCCAATCCAACCGGCGGCGCGCGCACCGCCGAGGATGGCCTCCCGGCCCCGCCCCAGCCCCTCAGGTCACCTTCAGGTGGGGGGATCGCCTCCAGCGAGGAACTGCAAAAGCGGTGTGGCTTGTGGCCTGGATCCACCTGGCAGATTTCCGGGCTCCTTCAGAGCAAGTTTGCAAACTCCATGTCCGTTGCTTCTAGAAGAAAGAGCAAGCCATTTGAGCAAGGGAGATGGCAGACTGTTAGGCTTGGATTTTGTTTGAGTTTTTGCTTTTCTCTTCACGGATCCAAGCAGGGCCTTGAACGTGCGAGGCAAACGCTCCATCACAAGCCACACGCCCAACTCAACGGTTAAGGCCGAGGCGCAACTCTAGCCAGCCTACCTTCAGACTTTGATCTGTGACCTTAGCAAGTCAACTATATTTCAGTTTCCTGTATGGAACAGGACTAGTAGTAATAGTCCTTCAAACTGCTGAAGGCATAAATAGAAAAGACAGGAGAGCCGGGCGTGTGGCGCACGCCTTTAATCCCAGCACTGGGAATCAGAGGCTGGGGGATCTCTGTGAAGTCAAGGCCAGCCTGGTCTACATAGATAGTTCCAGGCCAGTAGGAGCTACTGGGAGAGCTGGTCTCAAGAAAAAAAAAAAAAAAAGAAACAAAGAAAAGGCTTGAGAGGCATCGGTTCTCAGGTTTTTAATCTACGTAACAAAGGCCTAGAAATGGGTTGTTAGTAGAGTGCAGATTTCTGAGCACCACCCTTCGACCTTGTGATTCCTTAGGTAGGAGTTGGCTTGTGCTTCACTAATGAGGAAACCACAGTAAAACCTGTATGAAGGTCGTTCTTATAGTGATCTATATTGCTCCCCAATTCATTGCCTGCAGGCATTCTTCTAGTAGGCAAGGTTGTATCAACTTTAAGTCAGATACTGAAAGCCCAGGAGCAAGCGCCAGACTTTGGAGGTGCACACTTGTAATCCCAGCACCGGGAAGCAGAGGGGAGGGGAGAGAGGAAGGGATGGTTAGGAATTCAAGACTAGCTTCTGCTAACGCAGGAGTTTGAGAACAGTAAGAGATGTATGACATCTACCACCACCACCAAGTTCGTTGCTAGATAGAGTGATTGATAGGTAAGATAGACTAGATAGATAAAAAATAAGATAGACTAGATATAAACTGACCCTGTGTCTCAGTTGATAGACTGCTAGCCTAGCATATATGAAGCCCTGTCTCAAATAAAACAAAACAAAATAGAAAATAAGTTTGCCTTATGGATGCTCTCTTTATCCAATTATGTTCCTCATCCTGCTATATGTTTCTTTCTAGCACCTAGCATTAACTTACAAATCAATCTACCTATCTATCATCTATTTATTATTTTTTTTCGACTGCTCTGAGAGTAGGGACTTTAGTGTAAACCCCTCCCCCCAGTCTTTCACTGATAAAGAGCCTGGGTGATTTTGTTACTTGTACTTTTGTCAGATATATGCTTCCATGATCTGCTTAAAATGTTATGTAGTATTTTATTCTCAGTCCTCTATGGAGTTCCATGAACTACAGAATGTATTTCTAAACTTTGGCATGACCTCCAAGCCTATTACAGCTGGATCACCATTTGCTCTCCGTCTCCAGCCTTACCCCCGAGTTTGTCAAGTTCTGAACAATCCACCAGAACCTCTAACTCTTCTATATCTTTGAAGATTCCTTATGTTTAGAACATTATCTTTTTCAAAAACTATGGATTAGCTGGGCATGTCAAAACACATGCCAGTATCCCAGCACTCAAAAGGCAGAGGCAAGGGCTAGGCATGGCAGGGCATGCCTTTGATCCCAGCACCCTGGAGACAGAAGCAGGAGAATCTCTGAGATCCAGGCCGGCCTGGTCTACATAGCAAGTTAGAGGCCAGCTGGGGCTGCTGGGAGACCCTGTCTCAAAAAACAAAAAGATGGAGGCAGAAGGGATCAAAACCAGACTGCCTTACAAAGCAGTGCTGAATCCTCAATTTTAGGCAGTGGGATTTTAATTCAGTCCTTCAAATGAAATCTTTCCTTTATCTGCATTCCTTCTCGGAGATTTAAATTCTGGTTCCATTGTTAATTTATTGTTGTTTTGTTCTAGGAGTTTGCCGGTTGGCAGTGTTGAGCTTAGTTTAAAAGCTGTTAGTTTCAACTGCAATCTCAGTAGGTTCCCCTGATCTAAAGGGCAGATAGATTAGAGTCAAAACAAATCCAAGTCCCCTCACAAACTCTTTCCCATACATCTTCCAAACAGGTGGTTAGTTCCAAGCTTTTCTTTTCTAGAAAACCTATCCACACAAATCTATTCTCCCAGTACTTACAAGGCCAAGACATTAAGATTGCCTGGCTATATACAAAGAGCCAGCCAGTCAGAGCTTTATAGTCAGCCCATTTCCTCCCCGTAAAACAAAAGTTGGGAAGGCTGGAGATTACTCAGTAGTAAAAAGCATTTGCTTTTCTTCCAGAGGACCGGGGTTCAGTTCTGATCACTCACATGGTGGCTCACAGCTATAAATACAGTTCCAGGAACTGGAGTACAGCACCCTCTTCCGGTCTCTGAGGGCATCAGACATGCATGCATGTGGTATGCAAATATACATGCTGGCAAAACACTCATAATAGAAAACAAAAACAAGGGACTGAAGAGATGGCTCAGCAGTAAAGAGCACTGGCTCCTCTTGCAGAGGACCCAGGTTCGATTCCCAGCACCCACACAGTGGCTAACAAACCATCCATGACTCCCGTTCCAAGGGAATCTGACTCCCTCTTCTGACCTCCTTAGGCATTGCACAATATGGATGCACTTACATACATGCATGCAATGAGTATACACAAAAAATAAAAATAATAGATGAAATATTTTAAAAAGAAAATAAAAACAAATACATACTTTTTTTAAGGGTCAAGCATGGTGGAGGCCTGTGCCTATAATCCCAGCACTTGGGAGGTAGAAATAGGAAGATCAGGAATTCAAGGTCAGCCTCAGTTATATAGTCAATTTGAGGCCAGACTGGGCTACATCAGACCCTTACCTCAAAAACAAAACAAAAACCCCACCAGCAACAAAAATTCAGACCCAGAGCATGATTGGCTGAACAGTCACATAAATTTTTATTACATCATTATTTTTTATTTAATGTGTATATATGTGCATATATGTAAGTGCTTGTGTTGTATAGTGCCCTCAAAGATCAGAAGAGGACATCGGATCCCCTGGAGCACGATTTATGGATGGTTGTTAGCTGCCATGTGGGTGCTGGGAATTGAACCTGGGTCATCTGCAAGAGCAGCCAGTGCTCTCAACTGCTGAGCCATTTCTCCAGTCCCTGTTCTATTTTCTTATTAGTTGTTAATCTGCTGTTGTGCCTAGCTTATAAAATTCAGCTATTAGTTAGCTTTCAAAGTAACAGATTTTCCTACAGCTTTTTCCTGTCTTCAGCTTTGGTTGACTCTCCTCCAACACATACCCCCTCCTCCCTTCTGTCTCACTGGCCCCGTCTTCCCCTTAAGCCCTTGAACCCCCTTCCACTTTTGTGTCATACATGTTTTACTATACCCACACCCATACCAAGCCTGCTTTACCCCTTCTTATGGGACCCTTTCTAGTTTCCTGGCCACTATATGCTCACTTCAATATAAATACACAAAAATTAGAAGCTAGGGGCCAGGATTGGTGGTGTACTTCTTTAATCTCAGCACTCGGAAGGCAGAAGCACTCGGATCTCTGAGTTTGAGGCCTGGTCTACATAGCAAGTTCAGGGCCCCCTGGGGCTACAGAGAGACCCTGTCAAAAAGACAAAAAGAAAGAAGAAGAAGAAGAGGAAGAAGAAAAGGAAGAAGAAGAAGCAACAGCAGCAGCAGCAGCAGCAGCAGCAGCAGCAGCAGCAGCAGCTAGGATCCACATATGAGAAAACATGAGGTGTTCAGAGCCTAGGTTACCTCAGTCCATTTTATGGAAATTTTCATAATTTCATTTTTCTTGCTACTAAATAAAACTTCATTGTGTATACTACCACATTTTCATTATCCATTCATGTGTTGGTTGACAGCCAGGCTGATTTCATTTCCTTACTGTTGTGACTAAAGCAGCAATAAACATGGATGTGCAAGTGACTATGGTAGGATTTAGAGTTCTTTAGTTTTTATGGCCAGGAATGGGTAAAACCTTGTTATATAGTAGTTCTGGTTTTTGAGTTGTGTGTTTGCTTTGAAAGTCTTATGTAGCCTCTTAACTCTGTAACCAAGGCTGGGTCTTTATCCTCCTGCCTACCTCTCCAGAGTGCTAGAGCCATTGGTATGCACTACTATACCTGGTTTTAGGTTTTTGAGAAACATCCACACTGATTTTCCATATAGCTGCAACAATTCTGTACTGCTACCAACAGTCAATAAGGATTCTTTTTTGCCTATATCTTTACTGGCATTTGTTTTCTTAATTTTTAAAAAAGATTTATTTTTATTCTTTTAATTGTGTGTTCCTGTGTTTTCTTGATAAGAGCCATTCTAACTGAGATGTAATGGCTAGTTTTAATTGTCAATTTGATACAACTAATAATCATCAGAGAAGAGAGTCCGAATGAGGGACTGCCTAGATCAGATCCGTCTGTAGGCATGCTGTGAGGATTTTGTCTTTTTTAATTGGACTAATTGCAGAAGGAAGACCTAGCCCACCATGAGCTGTACCACTCCCTGGGTTTAGTCCTAGACTGTGTAAGAGACAGGAAACTGAGTGCAAGGCACACATGTATATAATAATTTCTCTCTGTTCCTGATGGTAGATGTGGTGTGACTAATTGCTTCAAGTTCCTCTGTCTTGACTTCCCCACAATGATGGCCTTTCTTCAAAGTTGTTTTTGTCATGGTATTTTCTCAGAAATGAAACTAGAATGTGAGACAAGATGGAATCTCATAGTTGTTGTTTTTTAATGTGTATGAGTATTTTACATGCATGTATGTAAGTGCACCAGGGTCATGCAGTGTCCTTGGTACAGAAGAGGGCATCAAATCTCCTGGAACTGGAGTTAGAGTGGTTGTTAGCCAGTATGTGGGTGCTGGGAACTGAACTTGGGTCTTCTGCAAGAACAGCCAGTCCTCTTAACTGCTGATCCATCTCTCCAGCCCCTCAAAGTAGTTTTAATTTGCATTTTCCTGATAGTTAAGGATATTGAACGCTTTAAAAAATATTTATCAGCCATTTGTGTCTGTTCTTTAAAGAACTGTCTATTCAATTCATTAGTACCTTTGTTGATTAACAGGTTGAGTTTTTTGTGGTAAAGATGTTTAATTTTTATAGTTCTTTATGTGTTTTATAGATTAACCCCTGTTTTAAGTATAACTAGCCAAGGTTTTCTTCCATTCTGCTGACTGTTCACACTGCTGATAGTTACTTTACTATACAGAACCTTTAAATTTCATGTAATTGCATTTGTCAATGTTTGTGACTATTTCCTGTGCTAAGAGTGTTCTTTTAGAAAATTCTTCTCTATACTTATATCTTGAAGTAGGTTTCTTAATTTGCTAAACACTGTTTCAGCATTTCAAGCTTTAAATCAAGGTCTTTGGACCAGGGAGTTGGTTCAGCAGTTAAGACCACTGGTTGCTCTTGCAGAGGATCCAGGTTTGGTTCTCAGCATCCACATGGCAGCTAACAATTGCCACCTTTAATTCCAGTTCTAGGAGAGCCAATGCCCTCTTCTGGCCTCTTCTGACATTGTAAACTCATGGTTCACACATGCAGGCAGAATACTCATACACATAAAATAAAAATAAATCAAAATAATGTCTTTAATCCACTTTGAATTGATTTGTTGTACAGAGTAAGAGATATGGATCTAATTTTATTCTCCTACAGGTGGATATCCAATTTTCCAAGCACAATTTATTTAACAGGTTGTATTTTTTTCCAGTGTATGTTTTTGACACCCTTGCCAAAACTTAAGTGTCCATAACTGTATTTATCACTATGTATCTTACTATGGTTTAAGGTTGGGTATTGTGACTATCTCTAGCAGTGTTCTTTCTCCTGAGGATTGCTTTGAATTTTAGTATTGTTTTTTCTAATTCTATGAAGAATATCATTGGAATTTTGATAACAATTCCAGTGCATCTGTACATTACTTTTGTTTTGGTTGTTGTTTTGAGACAGGGTCTCTCTGTAGCTCCAGCTGGCCTGGAACTCATTATGTAGACCAAGCTGGCCATAATCTCATAGGGATTAACCTGCCTCTGACTACTGAGTGTTGGGATGAGAGGCGTACCCACCATACCTGGCCTTGTGTATTATTTCTGATAGTATAGCTATTTTCACAGTGCTAACAGTTCTGGAACATGAGAAGTCTTTCCATCATCTGTCATCCATCCTATTACCAGTAGTCATTATCTGGACCAGATCCAAGTTCTTGGCATCTTATTCAAAGAACTGAAGAACTGAAGAAGCACATACAAACAATAAAGCATCAAGGGGTTTTATTCCTAAGCAAAGTGAAAATACAAAGTAGATACAATACATGGAAACAGGGCTCTGAGTGAGATTTATTGCCCAAAGCTTCCCTTTGTGGGTTCAGAGGAGGACATGTTGACTTTGGGGGGTGGTTTTATGTTTTGATTGACAGGTTTGGTTTATTTGAACCTTTGTTTGTGACCCATGTCTTTTCCTATGACGCATTTGATTTTAGTCAGATGTTTGCCCAGAAGCAAACACCTAAGCCTAAAGTGGTAACTAGAGATTTTTTTCCTTAAAAGTTCACTTGGAAGACAGTTTACCTTATTGTGGATATACCTAAAAGTAGTCTAGTCTGAATCACCCACTACCCCTAATTCAAGGATAGGTTCCAGCATGTGTTTAACCACAGAAGATGAGTTATTAGAGGACTGCTAGGGAACTACTAGCTCTAAGTGACCACTTACTTTGTTTATATAGGGGTGTGTGGGTAGCTCAATGCAGGTGAGGGTCCTGGGTTTCTAAACACATTTTTGGGAAAGCAGTATCTTGTTACTCAAGGCAAGTTGCTAAGCTCTCTTAGATTGTCCACCTCAATCCTTTTGTCAGTTCATTCAACTAATCTAACATTTCTATTTCTATTTCTCTTATCCTAGGTTGGCCTCAGATTCACTTGAACTCACTATGTATGACAACCACCCATGTTAGGATTAGAGGTGTGCCTGAGCATTCTCAGTTTTATACAGTACTGAAGACTAAACCCAGAGTTTCATGAATGCTAAGCAAGCTCTACAAACCAAGCTGTAGCTCCAGCCCCTCATCCAAATCTTTTGTCTCTTATTTTCCCCAGAGTACCTTTCCTTTGAAGGTGGAGAACCCTCACCCTTGATTCAATATTTCTTTTTAGCTGTCAGTGTTTATCTCCGTTTTGTTTGTTAGAGTTACCTATCAAACAAGTTGGCCTTAAATAAATGATCCTCCTTCCTCAGCCTTGAAAGCACTGAAATTACAAAAATGAGCACTAAACTCAGCTTCTCATTCCTGTCCTAATTAATGTTATACATTAATTATCAATTGTCAAGCCTGTAATAAGGTCCATATCAATGATTTCTGATCCTAATGATTTTTCCTACTGAAGAATTCTTGTCTGTTGACTCAATATCTGTTATCACAATTTTTGCTCTAAATATGTCTAAATAGTATTTCAAAATCCTACATTGCTTTATTTTAGTTTTTTTTTTTGTTGTTGTTGTTGTTAAACTCAATCTGCTATTCATGCACAATCTCAGATATCTTCATGATAGTACTAAGGTGAAGTACATTTCCATGTAAAGCTTAAAGAGTAGAGAACTTTAATCCAGTCATGTGTAACACCAAAGCTAATCTACTTAAACAGCATTGATCCATCAGCGTTTAATGAGCTCTACCTATAGAAGGCACTATGGTAATATGATTATCATGGTACATTTACTCTTGAACATTGCAAGGTCATTTAAAAATTGTGGTATATTACACACAAAAAAATCAATTCAAAATGGTTTAAAGACTTATATTTAAGGCTTGAAACTATAAGATTACTAAAAAACATGGTAGTATAAACTACAAGTTATGAGTTTTTTTAGATGTGGCCCCCAAAGCACAGGAAACAAAAGCAAAATTAGACAAGTGGGAGTATGTCAAAATAAAAGGCTTCTCTCTGGCTGGCCACCATGGTCCATGCCTGTAATCCCAGCACTTAGGAAGCAGAGAAAAGAGTTCCAGGCCAGTTATAACTTCACAGTGAGACCGTGTGCCAAAAGGCAAACCAAAAAAAAAAAAAAAAAAGAAAAAGAAAGAAAGAAATAAGTTCCCACACAGTAAAGGAAGCAGCAGAGTAAAAAGACAGCCTACAAATTAGAAGAAAATATTTTTAAACTATGCATTTGATGCAGGATTAATATCTCTGATACATATTATATAAGGAACTCATACCACACAATAGTACTAAATGCAATAACAAATAAAAGCTGGGCAGTGTAAGTAGATCTTTCTCAAAAGAAGATAAATAGCCAAAAGGCATATTTAAAAATGCTCAAAATCAATAATCACCAGGGAAATAAAAATTAAACCAGAGTGAGATATCACCTCACAGTTGTCAGATTGTCTATTTTCAAAAAGGGAAAAAAGGACTGCAGAGATGGCTCAGAGGTTAATGGTGCTTGCTGCTCTTTTACAAATTAAAGTATTGGGTTTGTTGAAACAAATCAGTGATTCAAGGAATAACCTTTCATGCTTCTGATGAGCACAAATACAATGTTTTCAATTGGCTTCTGGGAATGAGAAGGAAAAAGAACACTGTGTTCTCTAAGAGCAAAGCTAAGAGGGTTGAAGAGATGGCTCAGTGGTTGAGTAGGAATTGCTCTTGTTGAAGACCTGAGCTCATTTCTCAGACCCATGTTAAGTGACTCACAACTACCTGTGACTCCAGCTCCAGGGGATCTGATACCCTCTTCTGGCCTCAGCAGGTATCCCCCCAACACACAAATAAAAACAAATATTTTTGGGGTGGGGGCAGGAAATGCTGGAGAGATGGCTCAAGAGTTAAGAGCATTTGCTGCTTTTACAGTGGACCTGAGTTTGGTTCCCAGCACCCACAGTGCGTAACTCCAGCTCCAAGGAATCTGACACCCTTTTCTCCGTCCACAGGAATCCACACACACATAGCATTCACTTACACAGACATACACATGTAAATAAAAGTAATAAAAATAAATCTTTAAAAAGAGAGAGGGGCTGGAGAGCTGGCTCCAGTAGTTAAGAGCACTGGGTGCTCTTGCAGAGGACTTGGGTTCGATTCCCAGAACCTAAATGGCTTCTAACAACTGTCCTGTAACTCCAGTTCCAGGGTATTCAATGCCCTTTGCTGACTTCTGTGGCCACTGTATGACACAGGTGCACTTAGAGACATTATACTTTTACACATAAAATAAAAATAAAATATTAAAAAAGAAAATGTTTAATATGTAGCCCATAGTGTCCAGGGATCTCTCAAATACAAGCAACTTTTGAATCAATGTATCTTTTGACTCATTGCAAAGTATGTCTACTCTTTGAAATGTAGAGACCTGTGACAAGAGTAGACATAAATATAGTAAGAGAAATGCCATTAAGCAAGCAAATGTAAGAAGCTACAATGGCAGGACATCTACCTAAAAAACCCAGCTGGTGATAAAGCTGCAAGGGAGACATGAACACCCAACAATTTCCAATTCTTTTGGAAATTGAACAATGTGAACAAAATGTGAACAAAACAGCTTCTCTATTTATATTACTTCTCTACTATAATTTAATATTTAAAGTTGCCTAAAAAGCAAAAAGAAAGGCAAAATGAAAAAAGGGAAAGGCTTATTAAAGTAAAAACAATAGTGTTTGATCACTTAAGGGAAAATAAGATCTGATAGGACTAGAAATGTAGCTTACTGGTAAAGCACTTCCTAATATATACAAGGCCTTAGGTTCTACCTTTAGCATTTAACAAACCAACAAACAAAACAGAAAGAAAAGAGAAATCTGAATATACAGTGATCTGTAAAAAGAACTGAGAAGTAATAAGCTTTATTTACTTTGGATTACTAGAGCCAGCCAAGCAGTGAGACTAACAGTTTAGTATGCCTCATATCTGAGTCTGTATCATATAAACACTTTTGTGTCTGTCTTGCCTACTCAAGAGACAAACTGAACAATAATTTGGATTTGAATATTTTGTCATCATTATTAGACAATCTTTTATTCTCTGTGATACAACATTATACAGAAAACAGCATAACAGCTCTGAACCCACATTCTTAGAAAAGCCCATTTGCAAGGTTGGTCATGGACTGGCATCTGAGAATTTAGATGTTAGGAAGATTCCTACACTGGCTGAAAAAAGTGGCTTATTTTGCCATAATTATTTGTATAAAGACATGGTTGTTTGTTTTTTTTCTGAATACTTATTTTTCTTTCTAAAAATTTGGGTCCATGCCTGGCAGGGATATCTACATACTTAGCCCAGTAAAAGCCCTGGGTCCCAAGTCTGCAGCTTGTCTCCTTGACTGGCAACAATGCACATGTATTGACATTGTTCAGTGAACTAAATAAATCCCATGGGACTCTTTTGAGAGGAACCTTAGAAACCTGAGTTTGGTTTCCCCTGGGCTATGCCCAAGTGCCTTTTCCCTATATTGGTTTTGTTCAATATAGTTCATAGTTTTGAGCTCTGGGTATGATTCTCTGAATCCTTTGAATCCTAGTAATTTATCATTGCATCTGAGGATAGTCTTGGAACCTCTGACCCAAACATTTACAAATATAGCAGGTAGATCTATTTTCACACAAAATATACTACAATTTCAGTACATGATTGTAGGGCATGATGCAAGGTGGGCCTAGCCAGGTCACCTGCTACGAGGAATGGAGGAATGGCTCCTGTGGGTGTGGTGCTCTGCTCTGGCTAGTTTGAGACCAGCTTCTGCCCAGCATCTGGAAAGAACCTGCCTACCTGGGGACCAACCACTATTGGCTGTATTCAGGACCCTACCCCATAAGGCCATTGGCTGGCCAGACCTTCAAAACCTTTTGTACTTGCTTGAATTGAAGGAGCTTGCAGTGCTATCCATGTGCTTCTCACTCAGCTTCCAGAGTTTGTGTCTTAACTCTGCGCCTACTCGCTCCGACCAGCACCCCTCGGGCTGGTCCTGACTGTGGCACCCCCAACACATAGCTTATCTAAGTATATGAATCCTTGTGCTCAGCAAAGCATGGTGGCACAGGCCTTTAATCTCAGAAGAGGCAGGTGGAGCTCTTTCAGTTTGTAGCTTACCTGGTCCACATAGAAAGTTCCAGGCCAGCCAGGGCTACATGGTAAGACCCTGTCTCAAAAAAACATCTATTTATGAATTAAGAAATTAGCAAAAGTAGCTATAATTCCAGAATTATAGTACCTACTTTGTATATCTGTCTCCTCCTCCTCTTTCTCCTTCTCCCCCCATAATGAAAATTAAGGAATTATATTATGACTTGGGAAGAAGTAGGTAGATGATCCAGCTCATATACTACCAGGTAGAATAAAAATGAATAAAAGAATATGGACATGGCAGTGACAAATCTCCACAAAGGTGGAGACTTACTACAGTAATATTTATAAACAGTTTATAATATTTATGTCATGGTATTAATAAACAATTTATATCAAAATTAGGTGTTCCAAGTTCAATAACATTTAAAACCTCAGGCTTACAATTTTTTGTGTGTATACATTTTTTTTCTTTTGGTCTTTATGAGACAGGGTCTCCCTGTAGCACGAACTGGCCTAAAACTTGCTATGTAGACCAGGCTAACCTTGAACTCACAGAGATCCACCTGCTGTTGCCTCCCAAGTCCTGGGATTAAAGGCATGCACCACTGTGCCTGGCATATATAAATTTTTTATACTATTATAACAATTTAGATCAAGAGAGACAAAAGGAAAAAAAGATAAAACTTCTACACTGAGTAAACTACCAAGGTTTTTCTGCTTTTTAATGGGATTTCCCATCTGGTAGGTTTATTTTCATATTCTGTTTGGAACAGACAAGATGCTTACCATGTTTTGAACATTTTGGGTTGCCACTGAAAGAGATTTTATGTAAAGGCTGACAAATTGTCCTTCATGAAAAAGATCATAAGAAATCATGTGACTAGAAGAAAACATCGTGTTCAAGGAGAAAGTGAAGTTTTTACACCATGCCATGTAAACACAGATTCCCATTCTTTGTGGAGGAACTTAGATATCGAAATTTCTGCTTCTGCTTTGCCTCTCATGCTGTTTTTACCTATCAGTCATTAAGGCAAACAAATCCTGCTAAAGAGACCTTCAGGAGGAATGAAGCGATGGCTCAGCAATGAAGAACATGAAGAGCAATGAAGAACTGACTGTTCTTGCAGAGAACCTGGGTCCTAGTACCCACATGATGGCAAAGAACCATCTTTAACTCCAGTTCTAGGGCATCCAACATCCTCTTCTGGCCTCTACTGGCACTGCATACATGTGGTGCACTTACATACATGCAGGCAAAATTCTCATACACATAAAATAAAAATTTAAAAACAAAAGAGGTCTTCAGGAATTTGTGGACAAGGAGCAAACTTGTGGCATTAAAACAGGTTAACACATATATAGCCTTTACTAATATTTAAACATATTTTTCTTGGACTAGTGGCAAGGAAAGATGAACATGTCTGATAACAATGTTAAAAAGTTTGAAATCTAATGCCTAAACAATTCCTAATAGTATTCCTATAGCTTCAAGCTTTAAACAGTACAGAATTGATGAAAATGCATTAAAGAATTCAGACTTAGTGAATTATACCCAAGGAGGTTATAAAATTATATATACAGAATGCCAGTGATACAGAATTATAAAATTCATGGAGTCTTTGGCATTAGTATGAATTAATGGCATTAAAATAGCTTCTTCCCTTCCATCCCATTATACTACTTTATACAACAGTATTCCTTAAGGAAAACAAATCCTTCAGTTAAGGGATCTTAAGGAAATTATGGACAAAGAGCAAACTTGCCTAGCATGCACAAAGCCCTGGGTTTAAAGTCCACCACTAGATAGATAAAACTGGGCATAATGGAACATGCCTGTACTAGCACTACTGGAGAGGTAGAGGAAGGAGCATCAGGAATTCAAGACCATAGTAAGTTTAAGGCCAGTCTGACCTATATGAGACACTATCTCAAAGAATGAAAAAAAAAACAAAAAAAGCCAAAACAATTCAGTTTGTAGTTAAGAACATGAGACAGCATTTAACAAAAATGAGTACATCTTTGATCTAGACATCAATGCAGATAGATATGATAGTCTCCGAAATCTTTCTTTCCTTCTCTTTTTCCCTTCCCCTCCCTCCTTCCCTCCCTCCCTCCCTCCCTCCCTCCCTTCCTTCCTTCCTTCCCTCCCTTCCTTCCTTCCTTCCCTCCTTCCCTCCCTCCCTCCCTTCCTTCCTTCCTTCCTTCCTTCCTTCCTTCCTTCCTTCCTTCCTTCCTTCCTTCCTTCCTTTCTTCCTTCCTTTATTTTGGCCTCAGACTATCCTGGAACTCACTATGTAGAACAAGTTGGCTCAAGCTCATAGAGATCCACCTGCCTCTGCCTCATGAATGCTGGGATTAAAGGCATGTACCACCATGCCTGACCCAACATTAACCATTTACTCAAAATTATATAAGAATTTGAAGGATTAAAATAATAATAATAATTTCCTGGGTATAGGGGTGCATGCCTTTAATCCCAGCACAGAGACAGAGACAGAGGCAGAGGCAAGTGAATCTCTATAAAATCAAGGCCAGTCTGGTCTTTGTAGTGAATTCCAGACCAGCTGTGGAAAACCTGTTTCAAACAAAAACAACAACAACAAAAAGAATTAGAAGGATTAAAGTCTCCTGTGGTGTAAATCCATTAATAGTTTCACAGTTCAGGTGAGCACAAGGAGAGGGTGATTAAGCAGCTTCACAGAACAACTTCCTGTGACCTGTGTGTGTTAAATAGTAGCACATGCTGAGAGCCAGTTTTCCTCATTGTTAATGTTACATTCCTTTTTGACATTTTTCATGAACGCCTTTAGTTGTATTAATAAGTGCTTCTTCTGCAGTAGAAGCAGTCTTGGCAGAAGATACATCCATGTGCCATTCATAAGCTTCAATTCCTTTTTTTTTTTTTTTGCTTCTCTACTAGATTGTAAATCAGTTCTTTTTCCAATGGAGATATGTCACTTTTATTCATATTTCCACACTGGAATTGAAATGCTGGTGAGAATCTTCTCATGGTGAAGGGGAAAAATATATATTCTGTGCATTTAATACTATCATATGATTTGTGTGTCCAATTTCTCTTGCTTATATATTTCTTTATGTGTTTTAGGACATAGTAACTGCCAGTACTGTCTCACCTAGTAAAGGCTTAACCATAGCTAATAGAATTAACAATAAAACTCAGGAAACCAGAAATACCAGTTATCTGATGAAACTCTTGTTTGCAATTGTCCTGTTTACTAAATTCCAGTGCAAAAATGTTTAACTAGCTTCCCATAATCTATCTTTGTAATCAACTTTTAACCATGAAAAGTTTCTTGAGATTGTCTTATGGCTATCTTGTGACATATAGGTAACTAAGTTGTAAATTATAGGAAACTATAGTTTGAACCCACCAATGAAATAGTTGCTAAAAGATGGCAGTAAAACTCTATAAAATAACCTGCAAATTAAACTGGGGAGTTGGGTGTCCAGAATTTCAGAATATTTTCACCTGGAACTGTAGCCTTAATGATAAAGAAGTGAGTTCTCCAACTCTTTGGGTAAAATGCTTGATTTCTTGGCTTCCTGATTTTTCCATAGCAATGGGGTTATGAGGTAAGGGACTCTATCTTTCCTTGAAGATCATACACAATAAAGCCTGCACTGCATCCCTGTAATCTGACTTAGTAACAGTGAAAAGATGCCTTTCTTGGCCTATCTAATACCTGGAATTTTCTCTTGCCCATCAATTGTTATCGTTCCAGCACAATCTCCACATCAATAATGAGATACATTGGCTGAAACCTCTGCAGCAATAAGCACAGTTTGGCTACAGTCTTGTTGTTGCTGCTGCTGCACTTGGATAAGCCTATATCCCAGCCATGGCTGCTTGGTGCCAGGGCCCATGGCTCCTCCTCTTGCAGCTCTCAGATGTAAGGGTTACAGACAGAGCACCCAGTTGTGTAAAACTTCTCAGTGAGTACTACTAACTAAATGTTCTTATCCTGATATCATTTTCTCTTGAGATCTATAGTGTCATGTCTTGTGTTCTTAGACAGGATTAAAATTCCAGCCAACCAGGAAAGTATCATTCTTTCAATAATCAGTTCTTAGAAGAAAGATGTAGTTATTTTGCACAACTGTTGCTTAAAAAAAACCCCACAGTCTTTCGAGGATGGAGATGTAGCTTAGTTGGTGGCTTGCCTAGCATATATGAATCTGAGAGTTCAACCCTCAGCACCTCAAAAAACCAGGCATGGTGGTAAACACCTGTAATCCTAGCACTTGGGAAGTGAAGGGAAGAAAGTCAGGAATCCAAGGTCATCCTTGTCCATATAACATGTGTGAGGCTAACTTGAACTATATGAGACTCTTGAAAGGGTTGGAAATATGAAATGCTGCACCCAACTCTGTCTCTATTGGCTTGGCACATGCCCAGGATCTGTATATTATTTATCTTTTTTTATTAATTTATTTATATTTTAGACATTTTTATTTTTTATGTGTATGAGTGTTTTATCTGCATGTATATAAGTGCATCACATGTATGCAGTGCCCATGGAAACCAGAAGAGGGTGCTGTATGCCCTGGAACTGGACTTAAGGATGGTTCTTAGCTCCATCTGAGTGCTGGGAACTGAATCCAGGTCCTCTGCAAGAGCAGCTCCTAACCACTGAACCATCTCTCCAACCCCATCTGTTTATCTTTAGTTAATAGTATTTTTAATATCAGGCAGGGCTTGAGCCCACAGCTGGGCCACTTGAAGCCTGTGCTGCAGATCCTTGCACTTGGATTTGTGGTGAGCAGACTCTGAATTCTAATGATCACATTCTCTATTTTCTCTGTGGTTCTGTGGTAAGGGCCTTCCCAGAACAAAGAGGGAGCAATGTGACATCATCAGTCAATTGTCTGTGTATGCATACATGACTCTGTCACAACTCTTTCATAGAATACCCAATCAGAATGTATGTTGCCAAATAAGAGAGACAAAGAAACTAAAGTGATATATAAGACAATACCAGCTTTGGGCTCCACCAACACTGTTTTTGCAATGGTAGTTTACAATTCTGATAATCTGCTGGGTCCTGGTACAGTATAAAATAAATGCTGCTTCCTATCTGAAAAGTTGGGTGTCCCGTCTCTCTGAATCCAATAGCCCAATAACATCTCCAAAAAAAAGTACTTCCTTCTTAATTATTGAGGACAGAAGATCAAGAAATTCTGGGCTCAGATCCAGAGGTGGAAAGTTCTCCTTTAGCAAGCTGTAGTTTGTTACCAGGCTTTCTGCACTGGCCATTTTGTCCTTTGCTGGTCTCTCTCCAAGGCAAAGTTTATGGTCCTTCGGCTTTGGTCTTTCCTGGGTGCCTTGAATGGCTCTGATGACTGGATTACTCTTGCTCCTCCAACTGTTTTTCCTTTTTAGTTTGTTATTTTGAGACAGGGTCTTACTATGTAGCCCTGGCTGACCTGGAACTTCCTCTGCCTTCCAGGAATTGGGATTAAAGGTGTGTGCTAATCATACCCAACAACATTTCCTTTTGTTTCTTTCAGTTCTCCTAAACCTTGCGCTCTCAAGATTTACTATTCTGAGAAACCGATATTAAAGAGTCTGCAAGAATTTCTTCAACTGAGGTGGATGGTAATCCTTTCAATTAATATCCTTGTAGTAATGTCATTCAATTCATGAGATTAAAGATATAGAATTCACTAAAATTTGCCTACTCTGATTTTCACACCTAGTTCTTTTTGGTTAAGAGCTATAATTGAAGGTATTATAGCACAAAACTGATAAAAGCAGATAAACCAGATGTCTGATTTCTCATTGTGGGACAGGTGGCTCATATGTTCAGGAGGCATGTAGTAGGGTGTATGTATCAATTATTTTTCTGTTGCTGTAATAAACACCCATGACCAAGGCAATTTATAGAAGGAATTGTTTATTTGGTTTACAGTTCAAGAAGGATGAGTCCATCACAGTTGTATATTTCAATTACTAAAGCAAATTCATTTCAAGAAACAAGCATCTGTTTCTTAGATTCCATTATGGAGTCTCACTCAAGTTCTTTTCTAACTAGTATCCTATCTTTGTATTTTCTTGGGACCTTCTGGCAAAGGCTGTAGGAAGCCCTGGAGATGCTGTAAAGCTTCACACAGTCCTCCTTTTGGGACAGTACGGACGGTTGTCATCCTACTGCTACCCAACCATGCAGACCCTAGCCCTGGCCTGCTGAACTACAGACCCGGCCCCAAGTCATTGCTCTGTCAACCTTGGCAGCCTCATGCTCTGCTTAACCCATTACAAGGTCAACTTCTGCAGCTCCTTCCCTCTTTTTTTTTTTTTTTTTGGACAGAGTCTCATGTATTCCAGGCTTACTTCAAACCCACAATATAGCCAAGAAGAATAACCTTGAATTTCTGATCCTCTGCCTTCAACTTCCAGATGCTGAGATGTAGGCATGTTCCACCACACTGGGCTCACTTGTATATAGTCATATGTCCATAGCAGTTCCGTTTCCCTTGCAATAGTAATAACGGCATAATAATGGTTTATACTGAATATTTCCTATTCAAGTTATTGTGCAGTTTTTGTCTCCTGGGTGAAGCAGACTCATATAGCTATAAAGCAATATGCTCCACTACTCAACTTTTGGAACATAAACTGTTTATGATAGCCCAAACTTTTACTTTCAGACTTTGCTGATTTTAAGTTAATTGTACTTCAAATATTGTATTTCATTTTGGAAAAAAAAGGCTAACACTAATTCTTTGTTTCATTAATTAATCTATATGTTAGACTCTGATATACAGATAATATGTGCTAGAAACCAATTGTTCTTATGAAGCTTTCATTTTAGTGGTGGAGAGAAAAGAAGGAAAATAATGAAAATATATAGGATGATAAATAGTGACCAGTTCTAAGGATTAAAGTAACAAGGAGGCTGGAGAGATGGCTTAGCAGTTCAGAGTGCATACTGCTGTTGCAGAAGACCTGAGTTTGATTCCCAGCACCCACAACTGCCTATGACTCAAGCTCCAGGGGATCTGATGTGCTGTTCTGCACTTGGCAGGCACCTGCATTCACACATGTACATACCCACATATAGACTCACACATACATACTTAATTAAAAATGAATAAAATAACAGCACTCAGGAGGCAGAGACCAGTCTGTAAGTTCAAGGCCAGTCTGGTCTACATAAAGAGTTACAGGACAGCCAGGGCTACCTTGTAGGGAAACCTTGTCTGAAAAAAAAACACCCTACTTTATTATTTCTATTTTATCTTTATTAGTGTTTTTGCCTGCATGTATATAAATGTACCACATGCATGCAATGCCCACAGAGGCCAGGAGAGGGTCCAGGATCCCCCGCAACTAGATTTAGGACAGTTGCTATCCAACATGTAGGTGCTGGGAATTGAATCTGTGTCCCCTGGAAGAACAACAAGAGTTCTTAACCGCTCAGTCATCTCTCTAGCACCAAATAAAATAAATCTTAAAAAAAAAAACAATAGGGAAAGTGATCTAAAATTTTACAGAGAAGGTATGTATAAAAGACCCAGGAAGACTTTGACTGAGGCTGTAGCTTTTGAGTAAAGAGCAGCGGGCAAGGAGCAAAGTGGAGATGGCTAGAGGGAGGGTGTTCCAAGCCTGTGGGTTCTTTGACTGCGAGGGAGCCTTTCTCAGGGAGCTAAGATGGTTGATGGTCAGATCAAAGATCACCAAAGGAGTGAGCGAGCAGAGGTTGATTAAGAAAAACTGAGAAAAGCTCCTGAGAGTGAGAGGGGCCCTAAGGGAGGAATACTGATGTGCTGCCTTGTGGCCTTTTATGGGATTTTGTTGGGAATTGTATGGAGAATGAGGTCACCTTTATTGACAATGGTCATTCTGAAGACATTGCAGGCTGAGCCAGTGAGTAGCCTACACACCCTTTGCATGCCTTTCTGTTCAGCTGGAGAGGTGATCACGCACTATTGTCACAAGTCATGGACACTCACCTTCGTCCACTCTCTCTCCCATCTTGTTTTACCTGTTTTGTAATCTATTGATAGAATTACTTCCCTTTCTTTGTCTAAGGCTTCTTGATCTGTTTATAGTCTATCATGCCTTCCCTACCTTGTCCTTACTGTCTACACAGCGCTAAAGCCTGTCTGAGAGGCATGTGTCAAAATACTATTAATGTACTTACCACCACTATGGCTGGGATGGAGATAACTGTAGCTATGAGGACAAGGGACACAGGTAGGTAAGTGAAAGGACCAGATGATGATGGCTTTTGGGTTAGAGGAATGACTTTGACTGTTCTTTTGAGTGTGTGTGGGAGGATTTGTTCCTGCTTGAAAGATACTACTCTACCAGAGCATGGTGGTGCACACATTTAATCCCAGCACTCAGGAGGCAGAGGCAAGAGGATCTCTGTGAGTTCAAGGCCAACCTGGTCTGCATAGCAAGTTCCAGGCCCGTTGGGGCTACGGGGAGACCCTGCCTCAAAAAAGACCGAGAGAGAGAGAGAGAGAAAGAGAGAGAGAGAGGAGAGAGAGAGAGAGAGAACAAAAAGAGAAAGAGGGAGAAAAACGTTTGGTGTTTTAGAATAGAAAAACAGAAAGAATTTCTTTTAAGGTTCTTTTGTAGGGGCTGGAGAGATGGATTGCTCAGTGGTTAAGGGTACTGGCTGCTCTTGCAGAGGACCCAGGTTCAATTCCCAGCACCACATTGTGGCTAACAACCATCTGTAACTTCAATTCCAGGGACTCCGACTCCCTCTTCTGATCTCCGTGAGCACTGCATAACATGAGTACACTTACATACATGCAAGCAATACACTCATGCACATAAAATAAAAATAATAAATAAAATATATTAAAGAAGATTATTTTGTAAATCATCCTTATTCACTGTGCTACAGATCAGAGGGAACCATCTCTTCCTATGACAGGGACAAGACTTTAGCACTGTTAAATACTAGTAAGGCCTGTCACTAAGTCTGATGACCTGAGTTCAATCAACTGGGATGGGACTCACATGATGGAAAGAAAAAACTGACTCCCACAATTTGTCCTCTGACCTGAGAAGGCATGTGTGCTCACACCCACCCATACACACACACATAGAATTTAATTAAAGCCAGGCATAGTAGAACACACTTTGAATTCCAGCATTGGGAGACAGAGGCAGGCAGGTATCTATGAGCTTGAGGCCAGCCTGGTCTATGAAGTGAGTTTCAGGCCAGCCAGGATACACAGTAAGACTCAAAAACCAAACAACAACAAAACCAACAACAGCAGCAAAAGTAATCAAATAGTAGTAGTAAGTACTGTTAAATGCTATTAAAACTGCTAGCTTTGTGATGTCTGCCTACCTCCATCCCACCCCCTTTTTCTTTTGAGATAAGGTTTTAGTCTATAGCTGGCCTAGAACTCATACAATATGGGTTGGTTTGAACTTACAGTGATCCTCCTGCCAACATTCCTGTGTTTTCTGTGAACAGTTAAGACTATCAGGAACAGGCATTTGATAGGCCCTTCCTGTGCCTGGCCTTCATGGCACCCTGGCTGTTTCGTATGGCACAGTCACCGAGGACGCTCTAGTACTGTAGAGAACCATGACAGCCACAGTTGAAGACATATTCCAGTCACGACACTCCATGTGCACCAGCCTTGAAAACTGCACTTTAAGCCCTACACACCTTGGTGAAGTTTAGATGACCCTGGAGCTATTTTTACTCAAGTCAGAAGAGCGTGGTTGGTGCAAGGGAGGTTTGTGTGTATGAAGGGAGGTACTGTGTTTGCAAACTCTTTTATCCCACCCTCCCTGGCTGTAGAAGCAGGCTGTTCAGCTCATTTTTCAAGTCAGCTGTGAGACATCCCCGCTGTGTCACCCACTGGTACTGCAATGTTAGGTTCCATCTTATGGGGGAGCTTTAAATTGAAATCAGAAAGTTTTTGGTAATTCTCATAACATTCATGCCATTACTGCACCAGTGGGCATATCTTGCCAGGTGGTCATTATTGTAGCTTGCAGAGTTCACAGCTGGGTAAGATTGGTGGCTTTTTCTCTCAGGTATCATGCATACAATCTTCCAGAACTATGAAGGCTAGCCAGTAGGAATGAGGCTCCCGGGTTGGTAATAGCTTGATTTCTTCCTGTCGTCGGACTCAAATACATGGTGTCTTCGGTAATAGGGTCTTGCCATCAAGTTCTGGAGGGTAACCAAGAGCAATGGCCATAGCCTGTAATGTTTTGGGGAACCCTATGGGACCCCACTGACCAAACAGTCCATAAAGAGGGAATCCCATTCCTGGCACTAGGCTTTTTATTTGATAGCCTATGATGCCGTCCATCCCCTCATTATAGGGTAACTCCATTTAACCTTGGCTTCTACAGTGGGTTTCTATGGTGTTTTCGCAGGTCTTTAGTGGTAGTTATCCTTCTCAGTTCTCTCCCCTCTATCTTGTCCTCTCATCCCTACCTTATTTAACACTTCCTGTTCCGTTATTATCCCCTGCTTCTTATTACTTGTATTCTGTCCCCCTTTTCTTGAAGTCCTCTCCTCATGGTCCCTTACTAGTTTCCTGCCTCCTATAAGTATTTTAAATACACATATCTAAAGATTCAAAATTAGCATGCACATACGAGAAACATCACAAAGTATTTGCCTTTCTGGGTTTGGGTTACCGCACTCAAAATGACTTCCATCTCTATCCATCTACTTTTGAGTACCATAATTTCATTTTTCTTTGCAGCTGAATCTACTCTAATCCCTTTTCTTAAAGATTCACTTTATTAGCATTTTAAATTATGTGTCTGGGTGTGTATGTGGGTGTGCACATGTGGGTATGGAGACCAGAGGCACTGGATCCTCTGGATCCAGGCAATTGTGAGCTGCTTGATGTAGGTACTTGCAATTGAACTCAGGTCCTCTGCAAGAGCAGTAAGTGCTCTTAACCTCTGAGCCACCTCTCCAGTCCCAGGATAGCTAATCTTTTTAAAAATTATTTTTATTTTTAAGTTTATTTATTATTCATTTATTTAGTTGTATTTTATGTGTAGGAGTGTTTTGCCTCCATTTATGTAAGTGCGCTCTATCATACAATGTTCACAGAGGCCAGAAGAGGACATTGGATCCTTTAGAACTAGAGTTACAGATCATTGTTAGCAGCCATGTGGGTGCTGGAAACCAAACCTAGGTGCTTTGAAAGAGCAGCAGTTGGTATGCTTAGCCACGGAGCCATCTCTCCAGCTTCCAAAATTCTATTTTAGCCTTTGATTTAATTCTACCCATAGATACCTGTTCTCTCCAAAGTAAAGAACTGCACAAATATGCATGTCCAAGAGTATTTATTATATCAATACTTATGAAAACAATATAAAATTCCAACAATAGAGTTAGGCTTAAATAAAACAGGGAACAGGCATGCCAGGGGATATTTTATAGCCACTCAAAGTCATGTTTTATAGAAAACTCATTGATTTGGGGAAATGATCAGACTGTAAAGTTTAAGGTTAAAAACGTCAAAATATAAAACTATAGAGAGAGCAGAGTACCAAAATTCAAGTACAAATACACAGAGCTACATATATACATATATTGCAATAGAAATACGATGGAAGGAAAAATACAGCAACATCTTAACACTAGTTATTTCTATATAGTAGAATTATGAGAGTCTTTTTTCTCAGCTGAAGTTTTCTGTATTTCTTTTTTCCCCAAAATTAGGTATTGCTTTCACATTTATAAAAAATAATAAATACATGTTAATAATAATAATAACACAAAGGTGAGATGAAAAGTAGTCCAAAAAATACAAACATAATATTGTATGATTTGAATATCCTTTTTTTTTTTTTCTTTTTTATAAATGGCTAAATCTTCCAGCTAAGAAGTTTTTATGTCCAGTAGAAGTAGTACTTGAATTCTTTCCTTGACCGGGTTTGGACACAGGATCCACTGCAACATATTTGATCTGGAAACCTCCTGCTGTGACAGAGGCATCACTCAGAAACTTCAAGGTCATGACATTTCCTATGGGAGAGGGGCATACAAAAGAATGAAGATTTTACCCCAATTTGATTTGTCTGACCATTCAAGGATTTATCATCTCACAGAAGAATATATGAAGACACAGTGGGTTGGGCCTCCCACACTACTCAACAACCCACTGTGGATGGTGCCAACCCTAGGCAAGTTGTCCTGGGCTATATAAGAAAACAGGCGGGGCCTGTCAGGTGAGCCAGCCAGTAAACAGCTACGGTCTGTGCTTAACTCCAGGTTCCTGCTCTGAGTTCCCACCCTGTCTTCCCTTGATGATGGACTACGAGCTACAAACTCCGCTCCTCTTGCTTTTGGTGGGTACTTCGTCCTTGCTAACTAGGACACACATGCTTGTAATTTGAGCTGTTTGGAGACAAACTGGAGGATCAGGTTTTTGGTTTGACCAGCATGGGTTGAGACTCTATCTAACAATTCATAGGTAATAAATAACAATCTAAGATGTTAAACCCCAAGTTCAGTTCCCAGCAACCACAATGAGCAGCTCACAACTGTCTGTAACTCTAACTCCAATGGATAGGTTGCATTTACTCACAGAGACACACATACATAAGTAAAAATAATAAAAGTACTTTTTTAAAAAAAAGTTAAAACCTAGTTAAAGAGGAAGAGAGAAAAATAGTATCTCTAATAAAGAGCTGCTAGAAAAAAATGTTTTAAAAAATTCAGTGCTGATTTGATTATTCTTGGAATAAGTTGCCTGTTTGAGACAAACAGGAACTATGTCAAGTTTCAGACTTTATTTAGACTAATGCTTTTTGTTGTTATTGTTTTTGGGCAGGGTCACTCTATGTTACTCTAGGACTCAGTGTGTAGACCAGGCTAGTCTTATACTCCTGCTTCAACCTCTCAAGTGTTGGGATTACAGGAGGGCACCTTCTCTCTCAGCTCTGCTGTTTGCTTTGTAAGCAGAATTTTCATGCCTTAAATACCGTTTTTTATTGTCTCTTTTTTTTTTTTTTTTTTGAGACAGGGTCTCCCTGTAACCCCAGCTGGCCTGGATGGCCTGGAACTCACTATGTAGATCAGACTGGCCTTGAATTCACAGAGATCCACCTGCCTCTGCCTCCCAAGTGCTGGGATTAAAGGAGTATGCCACCATGCCTGACTGTCTTAACTACCTTTTAAAGCTCTAAAGCTGTCTTTTAAATTTTCTGTTAATATAAAGTATGTTCTTGAGAAAAGAGAAATGAATAAGAGGCTTATAATAAGTTTCTCTACTTAGGAAGAGTATGACAATAACAAATTAATAAGGCTTAAACATTAATCATTCAAGGATAGAGCAGAAAGTTCTGTTACGGCATCAAGAAAGGTCCCCTTAAGAGTAAATTCCTGGTTAAGAGACTGCAGTCTCTGGCCTACATTCTACTTGGGCCATGTTAAACCTGGCCATGGTTCACCTTTTCAGGAGTGGATTCACCTTAAGACAAGGTAAAGAGATAGGCAGAATAACCAATGCGTTAATGAGGTAGTAAACTTTTTCTGCCTGGAATCCTTTAGTTTATCTGACAACCAGCAAGTGTGCCTTTTCTTTTTCTTTTTCTTTTTGAGACAGGGTCTTCATGTAGTCCCGGCTGTCCTGGAACTTGCTATGTAGACCAGGCTGACCTTGAACTCACTGAGATCAGTCAGGCATGCGCTACCATGCTCAGCTTAAGTCTGTGTTTTCTGAGCAGGCTTGCCCTAACACTCTGGGCTGCTCCAACATTTTGGGCTTTCTTACCCTTTCTTTAATACTCCCCTCCCTGCCGTCTCTCTGACCCCCATGGTGGCTTAAAAGGCATGGTTGTTTTTGCTTCTCTCTTCCATTCTACTCTAGGAAGCTGCTGAGATTTACAACTTGACTGCCCTGAGGATTTTTCATTTAAATTCTAAAAAAATTGTCCTTAAGCTTCTGTTTGAGTTCATCTTTAAATTCTTTTATTAATGAGTCTAAGAACCCTAAGAGGGGACCCCGAGTTATCCTGTATCAGTTTCACATCTTGTAAAAATGACAAACGAGAATTAAGTGTGCTGCAAGGCTGGGTGTGGGTGTGCGTTGAGAGGACTTAGATTTGCAGTGCAATGGAAATTTGCTGCTTTTAGGTGCAGAAGTGTTGTGGCAATTTTATGACTTGGAGGGAAAAATGGAACATAACAGAATGCCAAGTACTGGTGCTGGAAACAAAAGGAAGAAGCCAGACATCTAGGAAAGCTAAGGTTTTATCTTAGAAAAAGAGCAGCATGGATAACGGAAGGGTTGTATTGCTTATTGTAATCAATTTATGCTTCTAAGAGTTCATTCTAAAAGACATATTTCTTAGGACAAAAGCATACAAAATAATTTTGGGTGTATCTGTGAGATCTAGCAAACTTTGCCTATTTGGCTAGTTTTTTGAGATATACTACACAAATTAGCATATTAAAAGTTTCCCTATGGTTTGTCAATAAAGAAACCTGCTTATCACTGCTTAACCCAGTGTTTCCATATTTATTTGGCCCTAGAGCCCTTTTCTTATGTAACACATATTTAAAATATCACACTGTATTCTTTACAATGCTCTGAGGAGTGCTGTTTCAAGATAAAAAACGAAATGAAAGCAGTGTAATTTTTTTTTTTTTTTTTTAGTGACAGGTGCTATTTCCTTTTTTTAATTGTGGTTGTTTTTTTTTTTTTTTTTTTTTTTTTTTTTTTTTTTTTGAGACAGGGTCTCCCTGTAGCCACAGCTGGCCTGAAACTCACTATGTAGACCAAGCTGTCCTACATCTTACAGTGATCTGCTTGCCTCTGCAATATATTTTTCTTATTTCCAGTGCTGGGAAGTCAAACCCAGTGCCTCGGCATCTCCTAACCAAGTGCTCTACCAACAAGCTCTGTGCCCAGTCCCCATCCATTTATTACCACACAAATGAAATCGTGTGCTACAGCAGTTCTTGGGGATTTGCAGATTCAAGGCTATCCTGACATCTCCTGCTTTTTGAGCACAGAGTTGGCTAAGTCTTAAGTATAATCAGCACTTTACCAGCTATATCTAGCCTTCAAAGAGTGAATGAGAATACCTGTGAGGCCCCTGTGAACATCAAATCAAGCAGTTCTGTTGTGATTTGGAGTCTTACCTGTGCTAAAGATGTCTTCAGGAAGTTCATCACCACAGTATCTGAAAGGGAATTTTCAGAAAAGAGAGGTCACAAGAAAAATAGTACACAACTGCTGATGTGACTCTTAGAACAAAATGCTTCATTTCCCATAAATAATAGCTCATTTTCTCTAATTTAATTTTTAAACTGTTTTTTAAGTTGGATTAAAAAATTATTTATGTGTATGAGTGTTCTTTTATGTATGTAAGTGTACCACATGCATGCAGTGCCAATGAGGTCAGAAGAAGGTGTTGGATCCCCTGGAACTGGAGTTAAGGAGTTATTAGCTGCCATGTGGGTACTAGGATTCGAACTCAGGTCTTCTGCAAGGATAGCCAGTGTCCTTAACTGTTGAGCCATCTCTCTGGGCCCCTTATTTTTATTTTCTATGGTGGTTTGAATGTCTCCTATAGGCTCTAAGTATTGGGATATTTTGTCCCCAGTTGGTATCATTGTTTTGAGAGGTCTTAGAAGGTGTGACCATGCTGGAAGAAGCACGTCGATGGGGGCCGGCTTAGAGAGTTCTTAAGCCTGGCTGGATCTCCAGTCGTGCTTTCCTTCCTGTGCCTGCTTAAAGATATGAGAGCTTAGTTTCTGGGTCTACTCTGCCGCCATGCCTCCCCACCAGAATGGAGCTGGGCCCCTTTGGAACCGTAGCCATAAGCTAAATAAACCCTTACCTCTCCAAGTTGGTTTTGGTCAGAGTGGTTTGTCACAGCAATGGAGAAACAAACTAAGACATTTTCTATTATGAGTGTTTTTCCAGCATGTATGTATGTGAATCACATGAATGTCAGATGCACACTACAATATTCTGTACAACTCAAGGCCTCATACATACTAGGAATGCCAGAAAGTAATGTGGGCTATATCATTCCCCAACCCAAAGAGACAAAGAGGCAGGAAGCAGAGAGAGAGAGAGAGAGAGAGAGAGAGAGAGAGAGAGAGAGAGAGAGACTTGAAAACCATAATAGAAATCTCATTTCACGTGTCTTTAGTCAAATCCTGAGGTTTTAAAATAACTATCCAATGTGTTCTTACCATTTAATCAACAAAAGGCGGTTATCACTGCTTTAATAATAAGTACATGTGGGCTGGAGAGATGGCTCAGCAGTTAAGAGCACTGGCTGCTCTTGCAGAGGACCCAGGTTCAGTACTCAGCACTCACATGGTAGCTAACAATCATCCATAACTCCAGTTCCAGAGGAATCTGACACCCTCTTGTAACGTCTGTGGGCACTGCATGACACAGGTGCACTTACATACATGTAGGCAATACACTCATACACATAAAATAAAAATAATAGATAAAATATTTTTTAAAAAATAAGTAAGAGGCTGGAGAGATGGCTCAGAGGTTAAGAGCACTGACTGCTCTTGCAGAGAACCCAGGTTCAATTCTCAACACGCACATGGCGGCTATCACTTGTCTATAACTCCAGTTCCAGGGGAATCCAACACCCTTTTCTGACCTCCTAGGGCATTGCATGACATGGATGCACTTACATACAGAAGGCAACACACTCATACACTAACATAAGAATAATAAACAAAATATTTAAAAAGTAAGTACATGTATTAAACAACTAAGAAAATTCTTTGTTGACAGGTTATGTGAAAATCAAGTACTTGGGAGGTGGGATCAAGAGGACTAGGTGTTCAAAGCCAGCCTGTGATCCTAGTTTTTCTGTTGGAGGAGGAGGAGGAGGAGGAGGAGGAGGAGGAGGAGGAGGAGGAGGAGGAGGAAGAGGAGGAGGCGGAGGAAGAGGAGGAGGAGGTTGCTGTTGGTGCTGGAGGGTAGAAATGCAGAAAATAAATATTGCAGGAGAGAAAATTAAAGCAACATTAAAGCAGCATTAAGTGAATATTGAGTATTCACTGATCTTCTTGTTGGGGAAACAACACCTACCTTCCCACAAAGCCATGGACATCATCATAACTGTCATATATTTCAACATAGTCAGCCAAACAACCTGGGTCATGTTCAAGGTCAAAGTCCAAAAAACTCAGGTGAATGCGCTGGCCATACTTGAGTCTAATGTGCCAGTAGCAGACCTGGTTGTCATCATACTCATTCGGGAAGCCTGGAGATTTAAAAATTCGCTTTGGGTCTGTGAAGACACCACCGCACTCTTTTGCTGAAATGGATAAAGAAAATTTACTTCTTAGACACCCGTTTATTACTTTAAAATAAAATACTAAAGAAATTACTTATTACATATTATCTATAGTATATTATATATGCTTATAACTAAAGAATAAGCATATTTTTCATTAATGGCTCCTAAATTTCTTTATAAAAATTCTTTTGTTACACCTATTTAGTGTGTATGTTTGCATGCTCAAATGTGCTAGTACCGTGGCACGCCTTTTAGAGGTTAAAGGACAACCTTTAGGAGTCAGTTCTCTGCTTCCACCATGTGGGTGGGTCCTGGGGTGGAACTCAAGTCCTCAGGCAGGCAAGCCTGGCCATCCCACTGGCCCAGTGACCAAATTTCCTTAATTGAACATGGACTATTCATACTATTGGGTATCTCTATTTATTTTCATTTTTTATTTTATTATTTTTATCTTTCTTATTTTATTTTATTATGTGTATGAGTGTATTGCCTGCATGTGTGTAAGTGCACCCACATCGTGAAATGCCCATGGAAGTCAGAAGAGGGCATTAGATCCCCTGAAACTGGAGTCATAGTTGTTAGCTTCCATGTGGGTGCTGAGAGCCGAACCTCGGTCCTCTATAAGCGCATATTTTTGTCTTTTTATGTGTATGAGTGTTTTGCCTGCAAATATGTAAGTGGATCCATATCATTCAAAGCCCGCGCAGGCTAGAATAGAGGGTCAGGTTCTCTGGGACTGAGTTACAGATGGTTGTTAGATGCAATAAGACCTGGAGGGAATACTAGGGCGGAGCCTAAATCATTTTAAATTTCTTGTCAGATGTTTCTAGTGTCTAAATGAGGTGGGACTTGGAAGTGCCAAAAAAAACAAAAAACAAAACAAACAAACAAAAAAAAACCTGTGTGGAGGTAGTCACTCTGGGTAGTATTTGAAGGGCAACAAAATCCAGTAACATCCTTTTCCTTCTTCATTTAACCCCAGATTTTGATCTCTGGAAATGACCAGATAATGCACTCAGAGATCCTACAGTTGATTAAGCAAAAGAAGAACTGGCAGTGTATTTGGAATGACAAGTTATTCTTGAGAGGAAGGAAGAGTTGCTTATACAAATATACTAAAGTAAAAGAAAGGAAGACGAGTGAGGAAAGGAAAGTTTATATATTATTAACAATGACCAAATATTCAAGAGTGCAGTACAAGCGACGACTGAAAGCTTGACTTATGTCCAAAGGGATTTGGAAGTTTTAGTCCTATGATATGTGTAGTGTGTTTTGTTGTTGTAAATTAGTAAATAGCTTTGACCAAAATCTTTCTATTTGGAATTCACTGAATTTTAAATTATAAGTTGCTTATAGACATGCAAAACTGTTTTTTGATGATTAGTATCATCATGTAATCTTTAGTAGTGGGCTAGAACTTTGCTATAATTCTCCTATTTGTTATGGAATTTCATATATGATAGATTCAAATGGGATATCACTTCAGTATGTATTTTGATTATAAATCCCAGTAACAGGGCGAGAGAGATGGCTCTGGTTAAGAATACTGGCTGTTCTTGCAGAAGACCTGGGTTTGAATCCCAGTACTCACAAGGCAGCTAACAACTGTCTGTAACTCCAGTTCCCAGGGATCTGATGCCCTCTTCTGTCCTCCACCAGCAATACACAACATGGGTGCACTCACATACATGCAGGCAATGCACACATACACATAAAATAAAAATAATAAAAAAAGAAATAACATTTTATAAATGCCAGTAATACAATATATAACACTGTTCTGGGGGAAGATAGCTAAAAGGAAGAGCCCAGCTGTTTTTATTAAGTGAGAGTGTAAGTGACGAGACATAATTCAGTGTACTGAATAGCACGAATGATCCTATGAATGGTAGGGAAATTTTTGTTAATATTATGATTAGCACATTCACTTATTTTAAGAAGGAAAACTCATTTCTTTTAGTAATCCCTTTTAGTAATCTTCTTTTAGTAGCATGGTAATTTTTCTGTTCATGTTGTTTGTATATCTATTTTTGCAGAACACAAAATTATTGCTTTTAACAACAAACCATGTGGGTTGTAGCAGTAAGCATCCCATCGCTCACTCCTGTTAAGTCGGATTCCATAATCAATAATGCCAGTTTTTCCAAATCCACAGTTGGGCCCAGGTTTCACAATGGGATATCCAACTCTGCCCTTAGCCAGCCATCCAGCTGCACAGACATGAAATCCTGCAAGAGGAACAAAAGTTTACGAATTCAAGCAGCAAAGTCCCTCAGTCTGGTAAGAAGGTAGTCACTGACTGGTATACCTTTTTCAAGTGGTCAAACCACTTCATGCAAAACTGGTAAAACCTGTAATTCCAGCACTTTGGAGACCCAGGATTATAAGGTTGAGGTCAATGAGGCCTTAGGTTCAGTTCCTAGCACCACACAAAAAAGTTTGAATACATATAAAATGTAACTTCTTTTTAAAGTTTTATTTAATTTTTTTTTTTTTGTGTGTGTGTGTGTGTGTGTCTGTGTCTGTGTGCAAGTGCCTCAGAGGTATTGGAACTACCTGGGGCTGGAGTTACATGTGGGTGGTTATGAACTATCTGCTATGGATGTGGGCTCTGGGAACTGAATTTGGGTCATCTGCAAGAGCAGTATGATCTCTTAAACACTCAGCCATTTCTTAGCCCCAGTTTTATTTATTTAGAGAAATGATCTTATGTAACCTAGGCTGGCCTCAGACTCCATACAGCTAAGGCTTATCTTGAACCCTTGATACACCTGCCTTCCCCTCCCAAGTGCTAGGATTACAGGTGTGCACCACCATGTCTGGCTATAAATCTTAAGTTCTGATTTTTACTTGCAAGTGGTCCTATTTGAAAACAAAAATAAATGCAGATGAATTAGAAGTTGTACCACCATGAATGTGGAAATCATCTTGTTTCAGAGCTGTATCTTTTCATAAATGGCCTAACCAGTATCATGAGATAACGTCTGAATCCTGAAAAGAAACGTTTCATGTGGCTATTTAATTTATTTCTATTTTGGAATAAAAATTACATTAATGTTTTAAAAGATGTGGATAAGGATGGATTCTCACGTATTTCAAACAGAGGCTCAGCCCTGTTTTCCTGGCTTAGCTTCAGAGGCTGTTTAGAATCTTCTGTGAATACCATCTGAGGGTGTTTTTACTAGAAGCCCAAGATCGTCTTGGTGCCCATCATTCCGATTTCCCCAAATAGCCCATGATTATAGGTGGGCAGCTGCCTGGGAAGCTTTGGACATTTGAGAAAAAAACTTTAGCAGTTTCTCCACCCATGCTTTCAACCATCTGGGGAATCAAAAATAATTCCTTTAAACAAAATTGCATCTGAGCGCTGGTGCTGTAGCTCAGTGGTAGAGTGCTTGCCTCATATGAATAGTGCCCTAGGTTCAATTCCTGGTACTGCCAGAAAAACTGCATCTGAACTGAACATATACAGATCGCTTTCTTGTCATTATTTCCTCAATACTCTACTTACATAGTGTTTACATTGGAGCAGATATCATAAACAATCCAGAGATGATTTAAAATATACATGGTATTGCATGCTTGTAATACCAGCACTCCGGAAGCAGAGGCAGGAGGATCATGAATTTGAGACTGGTAAGACCCTATCTAAAAACAAAAATACAAAAATAAAATACAAGCAAGCAAACAAATAAAACATAGGGGAAGGGACGTAGCTCTGTGGTAGGGCTCCTCTTAGCATGTGTGAGGCCCTGCGTTTTCCACACTGGACTTGAATATCCTTGGATTCTGGTATCAGTGGGGATCAGGAACCAATCTTTCACTGATACTGTGGGACAAACATGTTTGTTGTGGATAAAGTATAAAGATAACATAGGCTTTGCCAGGCATTTTCCTTTGAGGAAAGGAGTTCTAAAGGCTTAGTCCTTTACACACTCAAGGGAAATGCTAATCAGATTTTTTGTGTAAAGAAGCAGATAGTATCCTGTAGTGTTGGTTCGCACCTGTAATTCCAGTACGGGAGCTGAGGTAGGAGGGTCAAGGGTTCTAAGCCAGCTTTAATTACACAGTAAGTGCCAGACCAGCCTAGACTACATAGAATCCCATCTTAAAACACCAACCAAGCGACCCAGCCACCAAGTAACCAACTAACCAAATAAAAATTAAGTAAACAGTGTCACTAGGTCTCCTTGCCATCTTCCAACCTGCGTATGGTCTCAGTCCTGTGCAAGAGTAGTACAAATGCATTCTCCCACTTAATATTAAAAATTACTTTAAAAAAATCCTGGAAGTACTCATACTGAGGGACATTCAGGGACACAAACTTGGCTTAACAGGCCTTATATAACAGAATGCAAGAAAACCGGTGTTGACGGATGTTATGGGAGTGAAGATAAGGGAGGGGACTAAATATGATCAATTATCAATAAGATGCATTATATGAAATTGTAAAAGTTCAAATAAAAGATTGCCTGGCATGGCGGTATACATAATCCCAGCATGAGGGATGGAGGGGCACGAGGAAGACCACAAGTCTGAGGCCAGATGGGCTGTATAATGTCTCAAAACCAAACAAACAACAGAGAAGGCCAATAGCTAATATTTCTACTACTAGGTAGGTTTATTTGTGAAGCACCATCATTTAATAGTTGAGAAAAAGCAATGCTAACATGTCAAAAGAGGTAGAACAATATTAAAAATAATTACCAATTACATTAACATTAATGAGATGTTTCAATGACATTGAAATAATGAGGTCTTCATTTTCCTTTAGTGCTTATTGTGAGAGCATCCAGCTGCCTTTCTCTCTCCTAGAAATCAGACCAGGCCTCTCTGCAACTCTTTCCCTGGGACAAAGAGCTGAGAAACTGAGCTGTACTGTGACTTTGCAAGCCCCCTGACTCTCACAGCTACAAGACAGGTTTATGGTCCTATCTAGTACCTGACTCAGTGCTGTACCAGCAATCATATAGTCTAAGCCAGGCTAAATCAATGGGGTAGAACTTCCCTCCACCCCCTGGAAATCTATAAAATATCTGAAATCTCCCTTTATTCGCAGGACTTGAAGGCCTTTCCTTCAGGGCTCCATCATGCTGTACATGGGGTCCATCTCTCCTATTTTCCCACTTAAATGCTCTCCCTTAATGAAACTCTTCAGGGTCTTGAAGCCTCTCCCATCTAGATCCCATCATGCTGTCTCTGGCATGATGCATGATCTCTCCCAATTGCTCACCCACTTCAAGCCCCAGTCATGCCCCCTGCAACCCCTACTGTGTTCACAAAGCTGTATTCTAATAGAGCTCATTCTGATGGGTAATTCCATGCCAGCCCCTTTCTGGAGCTTGCTGCGTCTGACCTGCTTCTCTACTATAACATTTATTTTCTTCGTTCTCACAGGATCATGACCCCTGATCTGAGATCCTGGTGCTAGAACCTTCTGGCTCTAGGCAGAGGGAATGGAGGAAGCTCGGAGCAAGATGTCCTCAGAGCATGGAGAAAAATCCCAAAGAGCTAGAGAGAGAAGCCATAATAATGGTTATGGGAAAAGTGAATTTTTGCTCCCAAGGGTAAAAAAAAGAAGACAAATTGTTGAAAAGTTAGTTACCAATTTTTCTGGCTGCTTCTAGTTGCTTATAGGTGGCGAGACGGCCTCCTTCAAATTCACACACTGCCTTCGCTTCTGCATAGGTGAGCTTGTATTTGCCAGACCGAGCTTCTCTGTGGTACACGCCTGCTGCTTGTTCTGCGAAATTAAAAAATTTCATCAATACGCTATCATCCATTCTTGTGGAACAAAGAGAATTCTGCCTCAGTTGGAAGATGACATCAGATACTGTTCTTGCCAAAGACTTTTCTAGGTCAGCTGTCATGGTGGTTAAAATTTCATTGTTAGAAAGCTTTGGGAAAACAAATGAATGAGGGGAATTTTAGGGGGAATTTTGAAAGAATAAACAACGACTAGAGGCTAGACTGCTTCTGATGGCCTGAAAGTTCTTAAATACAACATTCTATTCCTATATTAACCAGAAGTAATAACATGGTTTACTTTTGGCTTTTAGCCATAAAAACTTGGAAAGGTAAGCAGTAGACAGACGGATGTAAAGGCAAAAGAAACCAGTGAAAACAATATTATGTAAGCTCACAATGAAGACAGGAATACTGATTTCAGGGAATGATTAAGGCCGAATACTTGAGAATTTAACAGAGAACTTAAAACAGTGGGAATGTCTGAAAGAATCCAAAATGAACAAGTATTGGATCAAGAGAAAGAAAAGTGATTTAAATATAGTAAAGAAAAATCTGGCACACCTAACTACCAGCTCCCAACATCTTTATCTGGTTTGTCTACTTTCATTCCCATGTAGGCCCCAATATACTTTAGGTGGTGGTAAGTCACACATGCACTGTACTGCGTCCAGTAGATCACTGTTTAAATGGATTGTTTTGAGTTTGGAATGCCTTCTCCATAGAAACAATGTGAAGAGATTCCCAGGATAATAGTCACAAGTTTAGCTCTAATAGTGATGATAGTTCTACACAGTTGGGCAGATTATTGTTAAGGATTTGTATCCTGACTTGTGCAGTAACCACCACTGAGATCACTCCCAGTGGGTTTACATATTCCTTAGCATTCAGCAAGACACAAATCCAGTGATATTAGAAACACATTCAATTCAACACACTGTTCTAGTTCTCAAACTAAAGTTGACTCTGTCATAATTTGATGGAAAATGGTACTTAGTATGTTCCCTGCTTTTCTAGACTCCAGGAGATCCCATGTCATGAATTATATGAGAAAGGCTCATCACAGAAGGCAGTAGTCAATTTGATATTATTTGTGTATTTGAGACAGAGACTCATGTATCCCAGGTTGACCTTGAACTAGCTATGTAGCTCAAGAAGACCTTGAACTACTGATCTTCCTGATTTTACCTCCAGAGTACTGGGTTTATAGGCATGTACCACTACAGTTGGTTTTATGTGGTGCTGGGTTGGAACCAGGGCTTCTTGCATTCTAGGCAAGCACTCTACCAAATGAGCTACTTCATAGATCTGAAAATACCAGCAACATCAGACCATCACTGGTCAAGATGTTCTCCCCTTTGTAAATGCCCTGGTGCTCAGGTTTTCTTCCTATGACAAAGCCTTAGTACCTTCTCTAATTTCCAGTTTGATTCTTTTGGGCATGTAGCTTGAGGAATTTTCCTAGATGCTGTGGATCCAAGTCCTGTCCCATCAAAAAACTTAAATATAAGTGGGCAACTTGATTATCTTTATCTTTTTGCCTTTTGTTTTTGTTTTTGACACTAGGGTCTTGCTATATAGCCCAGGCTGACCTGGAACTTGTAAACTTCTGACTTTAGCCTATTAAGGGTAAGGATTAAGATGTGTACATTACACCCAGCAAGTATCATGAAATAGTTAGACACCACATATTTAGGTAAAGAAAAAGGAGGCTTGACTAATTTGCTTATTTATTATAATGGTTGTTACTAATTATAAAACTTAAATCTATGCTCCAAGAATGTAGAGTAAAATATCTACAAATTTTTTTAATAGATGCCAACTTTTCCTCAAATTGATTTTCTTAATAACTTGAAACATATTTGCAGAAAAAAAATGAACAGAGTTTTAGAAAATTATTTCAAGCTTTCCTACCAGTAATAATAATAAAAATTCTTCTTTTTTTGTTAATTGATGACACTTAATATAGTAATTAGATAACTGAAATAACAACTCTACTTGCTATAATTTCAATTTTTTAGATATCAGTATTCTCCATTGTTTCTCAGAGTAGCAAACTTCTCAATATCTTGCTTTATGAGCAAGCAAACAAAATTCTTGATGTACATACTAGACTATTTAATTTATTAACTAATTAACGAATGAATGAAATAACTTGTGACTGGGTAGCACTATCTATGCCATGTTGCTCTTAGATTTGAGTCCTTGGGATTATAGATAGGTGCCTTCTTACCCAGTGACAATTTTAAACAAGGCATTTTATTTAGGCATTTATTTATTTACTTATTTTTCTATTTTTGAGGAAAGGTCTTGCTATGAAGCCCAGACTAACCTGGAATTTAACAATCTTTCTGTCTCAACCTCCCAAGTACTGGGATTACATGCATGGAACAGTATTATTTTAAAATATTTTTTATTATTTTTAAGTATTCCAAGATTTAGAATTTTAAGCTATTAAGATGAAACTTTGTAAACAATATTTTAACTTTAAAAGATACATGTTTCTGAAGAAACAATATTTTAATTTTCTTACTTTGCCATTTACTTAATGCAATTAAAATTTTGTTATATATACATATATGTACCTATATCCTCTTAACAAATAGCAAAATGGCAACAGTAGACTGGCAACTCTGCTGTCTTCTTTCTGCTGGTTCCACTGGGGAGGAGTTATATCACCTTGTAGCAATCTATTCCCAAGCCTCAGTTCCCTTGCTTTGCAAATGGGGCTAACAGATAGCTGTTGGGCCTTTGCAGGAGGTCATAAATTCTGCTTTACCTTCTTCACATTCAATACAAAGATTGAAAAGAATTGCTCTCTGTGTTTTCAAGACTCATGTTAACTGTTTGACATCTCTTGTCCTTTAGTTCCTTAATTGTTGCTATTTACTGTTAAGGAATTAGAAGACAGAGTTCAAATGTCCTGTTCCTGACAGTTGCTAGCAGATTCCTCCTTCTAATTCAACTCTTTCCGCTCTAAACGGTTACTAATATTATATTGACCCAACCAACTGTAAACGATTTGTGCTGGACTGACTGGCCAATGATTTGTCCCAGATCGAAGCAAGTTTGCAGTGATCCAGGCTTTAGATTTGCAGCATACTCTTAACAAAGGCTTGGCTCACTGCTTTCCACCTCTGAGGAAGAGCTGCACTCATCCAGGTTTACACTTTTGTAATATATTAGTCATTAAAAAAGAAAACAATGACTTCCAGTCACTTGCTCCAAGAGAATTTGACAGCATTTCACAATATATTTATATGTATTTAATTCTTAATAGCTTTACGAAATTTTCCCATTTCTAACAAATATATATGCATATATATATATATATATATATATATATTTCTCAATTTGATTGTGTAACAATGAAAAGAAACAAAGAGATTTACTCACTCCCCTACTGAAATCCAGAGCCCATCTTGACCAAATGGTCAAACTGCAAGTAGTTTACTGGTTTAAGCTGGGGAAAGAAAGGCGGCAAGGCTATGCATTATAAATTGGGCTGGTTTTTTAATGAAATCCTCATGGTTTTAGTTATTATTAGAGAGAATCATGCTGAAAGGGAGAAATAGTCTACAACCATGTGCTGCTTAGCCAGCATAAAACCAAGATCTGGGTTAATTTTGCTTTCTTTTTATTTCTTTATTCTGTGTAAGAATCTGATGATTCCCTCTCCCCTTCCAGCAATTAAAACTTTTTCTCTCCTAAGTACAATAATGAAAGAAAAGCAATATCAATTTATATCATATGAATTCAAGAATTGTTTAGAGGTCTATAAGGGGTAATTTGAGCTTTCTCTGTTATTTATTTATTTAGTTAGTTATTGAGTTATTGTTTATCTTCACTATTTGGCCGAAGTCATTCCTTACATTTAACAAAACAAAGCAACAAAGAAACTTTTTCACTTAACCAAAGGGCTCCGAAAGTGCTTATGTGAATAGCTGGACACAAAGAACCAAAGCAGCAAGAACGCATTCAAAAATAGAAACCATTTTCATGGTTTTTTTTTTTTTTTTTTTTTTTTGTCTTGCATTCCAGTTTTGTTAAAATAGTTGAAAGATGGTTAGAAAAATTAAGATCTAAGCTAAAGCTCAGAGTACATGGAACAATGACTGTAGAAGTTCTGTGTATTGCATTTTATCTGAAATCTTACTGCGAATGCAATTGAAATAAAAATAATTATTATATGGGTGCTTTTCAGTTTGTTAAAAAAGCATGTCTTACTGTGCTATGACATCTGCTTTGAAAATCTTAAAATACATTTGCGAAATGATATGTTCTAGCTTCTATTTTCTACTGAAAAATTCATTGTGTGAAAAGATAGTCTTAAGTAAGTTTTAAAAGGCAAGCAAACTTTCTTTGTTTAATAGTATGTCAGTGTCTTTCTGGCTCCTAAGCATTTTCTGTGAAAACATCAGCCTTGAACAGATTAGAAATTTTTACTGCATTGATTCGGTCCTCTATGGTTTCAAAGAATTGACATTCCAAACCAGAAGCTCATGAGTGAAGTTTCTTACCAAGCCATATGGAGTTATGAAAGATTCCGTTCTTGAATCCCCATCCTTGAGCCTCTTCCCACAGCAAGACAAATAAGTAAATTAAGACGATCATATTTTCAGTTGCAGAGTTTACAGTCTGTCGGGGGCTGCTTGAAGAAATTCTCAGAGCAGCGGCTGAAATGCAGCTGAAACATCTGGTTTCCACATCTTTTAAATAGTTTTTTTCAGCTGTGAGGTCAGCATGTACTCTCCAATGGCATTTTCCGTTGTGGAGTTACACAATTAGCTCAGTGTCTGAAGCAAGCCCTCTGACTCATTTGCATTGGCAACCAGAACGAAGGATGTAGGATGATCATCCACGTCTTAATTCACTTTCTCAGAAACCAGTTCACTTATTTCAGTCACCAACACTTTTCTCTTAGGAAACTTGTGCCATTTGTTACAGATTCAGCAGTGATTGAAAGAAAGCCAAACTTCAGCAGGAATTCTCAGAGGAATCCTGAGTGTCGTCTATTTGCAGTATCAATTTGGAGGTTTGGGTTTAGCACTAATCTTTAACTTGATCCTGATAGCATTACATTAATTTTTGATAAACATTGCCAAGTCTGTGTAGAAAATTTAAAACAGAAAGTGTACATAGTTTGGCAAACCCTGAGCCTTCTCCTATGTGGTAGAACACCTTTACTTATTCCTTCCTTCCTTCCTTCCTTCCTTCCTTCCTTCCTTCCTTCCTTCCTTCCTTCCTTCCTTCCTTCCTTCCTTCCTGTAAATGTTAGCTTCTAGAAAAACATTCTAGTTTCAGAGTCTTAGGACATTCAAGTAGCCATGGAATATCTTATTTCACACAAATCTCCCCATTCTTGCTGTACTGGCAAGAATGCAGGTGTTAGGTACTTAGTTAGCTATTAGCAGGCTTGGAAGACATTGGGGTCGGACCTCTTCCTTGTAGTCAACAGTAAGGCAAATGATTGCAACTGCTGGGTTCTCATTTCTGGTCAGAAGAATGGGACCTGAGTCATATTCCTCTCCCTGGAAGGAGGTTATGACATCCTAAACTGCCAAGAAAGCCATTAATGGGTAATGACCCTGGGAGCCCTAAACCTTGTAAGATTACTATATGACAGGAAGCTTCCTGCTGAGAACAGCCTGACTTGTGGTACATGTGTGCTATCCTAGTTTGCCTAGGGTACGGAGTGAGCTCAAAGCCAGCCTGGGCAATTTAGTGAGATCCTGTCTCAAAACGAAAAAATAAAATAAAATAAAACAAAATAAAAAGAGGGCCAGGATATAACGAAGTGGAGGAGTATTTGTCTATCATTTATAAGGCCCTAAGTTCAAATAGCTGTACGACACAGAAGAAAATCATGCCATTTCTCTTTTCTGTAGGAATCAATCCAAGTGGCTGGAGAGATGGTTCAGTGCTTGAGAATGCTGACTGCTCTTAAAGAGGACCCTACCCACACAGCTAGCAACCATCTGTAACTCCAGTTCCAGGAGATCCAGCGCCCTTTTCTGGCCTCCATTGGCATTACATGCTCAGGTGTACTTACAGTATGCAGGCAAAACACTTGTACACATAAAATAAAGAAAAATGCAATTTTAAAAATTAAAAAGATTCAGTCCAAATAGACTTGTCAGTCATCTATATAAGACAAAGTCCCTTAAGATTTTGGAAAACACTATAAAGCCTGTGAAAAATGTGGGTTGGATAGTGAATTGTTTGGCAACTATCCACTCACTTGAGATTCTATTGTACTGTGCAGTAACTCAGCCTATTTTGACACTCTAGCATTTTACCTGAATTTGTCTGACGGAGCTTATAAGGAACAAAGGCAAGAGGAGTCCAGACTAAGATCTGGGTGACAAGCAGACAATACTAAAGTGCCCCTAGCTTCTCTAGATCAATCTAAGTTTGATGAAGATGCTCAAAATAATAGGAGATAATGATTCATGAAGTCATCATGCTTTTCATCATCCCAAACTCTTCCACCAAGTGATATGTCTGGTCACATTCTCACTGATGCTAATGTGTTGAAGGTATTTCCTGTTGTTGATTGACAGTTGTCTGCTGAAAGATTTTTTCCTCCCTTTCTTTCTTGCTGGTCATTCTTTGTTACTTAGCTTCTCTATTTCTGGTGCCCAAACTGCTTTCCACTCTGTATATCACAGCCTTCATTTCTATAAGGCCTTCCTAGTCCTTTAATAATATTGGCAAAAAAGCCAACTTTCTAGACATGCTTTGGTCTGAAGTTAGCTTTAAATCCCAGAAATCTCTTTGTAGTGAACATCACAGGTTTGTTCTGGTCTCATCTTTCCTTGAAGGAAATTCTGCGGATAAAGTATTCCCTGAGCTATCCCTGTACTTATCAGGGTTTAGACATCTCTATTTTGTGCCCATGGTAAATGGGAGATGGAGGGAAAGGCCATTGATTAGAGCTCAAATTTGGTGTCCACCTGGGTGTGGCTGTGAAGAACGGAGACGTGGTGATTGATGACAGGGTGGGTAGGTAATTGATGAGCTTCTCTGGAAAGTGAAATTATGTGAGTATTTTTAGTTTGTGGTTTAGGAAGCAAATATAGCCCCAGTTCTGAACTGCTTGCAGCACGCCTTCCCTTTTGTCTGGCTGCCTTCTCTGGTCATGGGGGGTGGTGTTCATCTCTCTTAAGCACCTCACTTTTCCCTACTTTTACGAAAAAAGGAAAGCATTTGCAGGTAAGTAACTTGCAACTCATTCTCTTCTGTACTTATTTGCATTTCAAAGAAACTCCAAGTAGAGCAAGGTGTGAATGTTCAACTTGTCTTAACAGGAAAATTTCATGATTTGCTTTGATAGATTAACCCAATCTACCGTAGAGGATTTCTCTCTCCCACTCCTAACATCCAGGCAGAATATAAAGATTTCTTTTATCAAAGAACAGTGTTTGAAAACCTTGTCCCCCAACTCCTTTGTCAATAAGGAAATAGGAAACAATGACTAAGTTTGGCATGGGAGTACACATAAATAATCCCATACTGAGGCAGAGGGAGGGGAATCAGAAGTTCAAGGCAAACATGACCAACATTGCTAGACTCCTTCACAAGCAAGCAAGCAACCAATGAGCGATGATGTGGGCTCTGTTTTTGAAAGTGTGTTCGGTTCCATTGTGGAAGAAAAGATGAATGGGATTTTATACGGAAAAGCTGTAGGTAGGTAATGTGGGTTGGGGACAGGACTAGAAAGAGAATATTGCCAATGAACTTGTCTTGGAAGCTGCCTAGGAAGTACCAAGCTCCTAGGACATAGCACTCCCAGGTGCCTCCAGGAGAACTGAGAGAAGATGCAATTACAAAAGGTCTTCCCAGGTCCAGGAGACATTATCAGTCAAGTGTTCTGCCTCACCTAATCTCTCCACCCAAGGTATGTAGTGACAGAAGCTACTGCACAGCTAGATTTCTCCTTTTTATTCAGTCTAGGACTTGATTCAATAACTTCCCCAAAGCCATCCCATCACTTGACAACGAGGCCCTGTGAGGGACATTTATAAGAGAATCTTGTAATCCATCCCTAACATAATGAGTGCCACTTGCATATGACTGGGGAGCAGAATGGAGCTAGAACAGAGGAAATCCTTGGAGAAGGGGAATGCTAATTTTATCTCCAAAGGCTTTGACAGTGAATATGAGACTATACAGAACACAGAACAGAATAAAGTACTTTCAAGTTTGTGGGAAAACAGATGTTTGAAAGAGATCTGAAGCGGATATTGGATTTCCCATAGTTACGTGGTGTGATAGTCATCAGTAATCTTTGACAAATGTTCCAATTCTCCATCTCATAGCAACATGCTGGAATTGTATTTGTGGCCATCTGTGGTTTAGAGGGACTACACAAGTATTTTTGGCCAGTGAATTATGGGTGTCATCTCAAAATGAAGATTGGATCATTAATGAACCAGAATGTTTTCCCCCCACTGGCGTGGCAGAGAACATTGGAGATTCTGACTGCTCTATTGCCTTTGATCCTGATTAATTCTTGAATGTTGCAGTAGCACAAATAAGAGAATGTGGTATCATTTATAGTGACTGAAAGCTTTCTTGTTTTAAGTCATTGAGATTTGAGGATCATTCTTTACTATCCAAATAACATGAATGCTGAGGAAAGCCTGGCTTCAGGTAACTGGGGTGGGGCACTGATGACATCCTCATGTAAAAGTTAATTCAAGAAGAAAGAAGGTGAGGAGGAGGTGAGAATAAGAAGAAGGAGACAGTGATGAACAGATTTTAATATCCTTTCCACCCCCCCAGCTTCCTTGAAACACAGAGTTCCTCAACCAGATGCCTTGCTCTTTCAAATTCCTCAGCTAGTTCTTCCCCATATACATTTTCTTTTAATCCAGTGGCTCTCTGTATATCTGATACATTTTGAAAACTCTTTTCCACCTCTGTCTTCCAGTTTGGGGACTTTCCAGATCAATTGATTCAGATTCTATCTACATTGTAAATCTGTGCTATGCTGCTATGAAATGTTAAACTTTGTCATTTTTATGTATTATTAATCATTATTGTTATTATTTAGAGACAGCCTGTCATTCTGTATCCCAGACTGATTTGGAACTTGCTCTGCAGCTTCAGATGACCCTGAACTTTGGATCCTCTTGCTTTCAACCTCTCCAGTGCTGGAGTTAGAGGAGGTTATAGATGTAGGGCCAACACGTCCAGTTTATGTAGTGCTAAGGATGGAACCCAGGACTCTGTGCATTCTAGGCAAGTACTTGACCAGCTAGCTGAGGTGCATCCCAGCTCTGGTAAAGGGAGGAGGCAGTGAGGCTGCTCTCTGGTGAAGGCTTTGTCAGCAAGGGCATTCCCATGTTCTGGGAATATCACAATGGACTTTCATCTCCTGTAGCTGGTTGCTGCCGAAAGGTATAACAAAGGCCACTTGGGTTCTGTGTCCCAAAAGATTCCATCTAGGTGGGGCTCTCAGTAAAAGGACTAAGTAGGGGCAAAAGTGAAGGGGCAGAACAAAGGACAGTTTCCAGGGAACCCAAGTTATAAATGCACATCATTGTTGTAATGACTGAGTAAGGTTATGATTCATATCATATATATAAAGACACAGACTTAATTACACAACAATGACATTGGAAAAATTATGACCAGAACAAGTATTCAAATTTTACAAGTTCCTAATAAAATGAGTACTTAATCAGGTAGCTTAGTGAAAGGATTGGCAGTCTTTCTGAGGAAAAACAGATTAGTCTTTATAACATCAAAGTCAGGCCACAATTCACAAATTTGCTGGGGTCACCTGGCACATATGGCTGTTCTGGATCACTTTAAGAGAGGCTGCTTAACAGGTATGTCTTTTCTTCTTTTTAATTGTTTTGGAGCACAGTTGGAGTTTATTAAAAATAGAAAGAGATGCTGAGGGAAAGACTAAAGCATGCCTTGAAGCTGCCGCACAGATTGCTAATCCTTCACAAATGTTTATGGAGAGTAGCTTCTATTGAAAGTATGCTGTATGCAAGGTAGAGATAGAAAAGTAAATGCAATATGTTCTTGTACCCATTCTGGCAGTAATGAAGATGTTCTTTTTTTTTTTTTTCTTCGTGGATTTTTTGAGACATGGTCTCCCTGTACTTCCATCTGTCCTGGAACTCCCGACGTAGACCTGTTAGTTGCCCTGTGGGTGCTGGGAACTGAACCCAGGTTCCCTGCAAGAGCAGTCAGTACTCTTAACCACTGAGCTATCTCTCCAGCCCCAGAATCTTTCATATTGGTAACTTGCAGAGAAATTTCTTTCTTTTCAAAAAATTATTATAAAATTTTTTATTGTTATTACTTATGATGATAATGATTATTATGTGATAAGAAGCTTCTCTGACCAAAGCCAAGCACAGCACTAATCTATGGATATAATCTATGGAAATATAATCCATGGATATAATCTATGGATATAAATGACTATTTAGAAGGCCATTTTTTCTTATAGGACTTTACTTATTTGTTTATGTATTTTAGACAGTCTCACTAATTCAGGCTGGCATCAAACTCACTTCAGAGCTGAGAGTGACCCTGAACTTGTGGTCTTCCTGTCTCCATCTTCTAAGTGCTAAGATTATAAGCATATGCCATTATGTCTGGTTTGAACTATTATTTTTATTTCTTTATTATTATTATTATTATTATTGGTCTTTTTGAGACAGGGTTTCCCTGTAGCCCCAGCTGGCCTGGAACTCTCTATGTAGACCAAGCTGGTCTTGAACTCACAGAGATTCTCCTGCCTCTGCCTCATGAGTGCTGGGATTAAAGGTGTGTGCTACCATGCCTGGTTTGAACAATTATTTTTAATGTGAAATTTATTACATGCAGCAAATCACCCTCTATAAGGTGTACCATTTTATCAACTCAGACAACTCCGTTCAGATATAACCAAACCAATTAAAGATGAGTGGTAAAAGGCAGAGCAAGAGATTTATGCTATGTGACGTATTGGGAAGAGAGACAGATAAAGGCCCAGTGACCCAGTGACCCCAAGTCCATATTGGGGGCCCCACAAGAGTTTAATGTTTAAATGGAAGAAGATTTGGGGAAGGGGAACAAGAGGGGTGCGGTCTGTCAAAGCATGGTCTGATCTGTTTGATCATTACCTCAGTTCTGCTTCTACAAGGTTGTCTGAAGAAGTTGTGTTAGCATTTGTGAGGAGCAATATGGCTCCCTTAAGATGAACAACTTCCTGTTCCAGGATGCAGCCTTTCTACCACAGAGAGCTGCCCTCATTGAGAGCCATCTCTGGAGGCTGTTTCATGAAGGTAGATTTGGTTTCTTATCATAAAGATGTTTATGGGTCTTTTGTTCCTGGAATCCAAGGCGACTGTGAGTTTAGAAAAATGATCTCGAGCCCGGCCTAGTGGTGCATGCCTTTAACCCCAGCACTCAGAAGGCAGAGGCAGGCAGATCTCTGTGAGTTCGAGGCCTGTCTATAGCGACTTCCAGGCTGGCTGGGTCTACAGGGAGACCTTGTTTCAAAAAGCCCCTCCCCGCCAAAAAAAAAGAAAAATGAAAAATAATTGCAAACCACCAGGTGCCCTTAGAGGTTCTAGAACAGGACATTACAGAGGCTGCCAGTACATTGTCCAAAGGAGATAGATGCAGAATGCAGGCGGAGAATCCAGGCTTTTATCCTGCTTTCACTTGCCTTATGGGCCCAAGTAAGGAGTCAACCATTTTCAGTAGAAGTAGCTTCTAAGTACCTGTTAACAGTACTAGAAGGGCAATGACTTTAGGTTAACCTGTGACTCCATAGTGCCAAGAGTATATCACAGACTGTCAAAAAATATCTGTAGGAGGAAGGAAGGAAAGGAATGCAGCAGGGAAGGAGGCCTTTAGCTTCCTGTGTCCAGTGGGATCTGTAACAGTGATTTTTAAGGATTCCATACATGCCTACAATGTATCTGCACCCTGCCTGACCTCCATTACCCTCTCCAACTGCCCCCATTTCCTCCTAATCACCTCTTCTGGAATTCCTGACCATATATATCTGAGTAGACCCCTTTTTGAGTACATTTGAAGACTACCAGAAGTGTGGCCCTCAGAATCATGCATTTAGCAGCGTGCAATTCATGTAGTTCCCTATTGCTTCCGAGGTCTGATCACCAATCTTCCCTGGCTGGTTTCACCAGGAGTATTCTTTTTGGGGGGCGGTCAGGGTCTCATATATCTCATGTTGGCTCCAAGAATGGCCTTGAGCTCCTAATCTTCCTGTCTCCACTTCCCAAGCACCAGAATTATAGGAGTGAACCAGCAGGACTGGTTTATGCAGCGCTGGGGATTAAACCCAGGGTCTTGTACAGCTAAGTCAAGCATTGTACCAACTGATCTGCATCCCCAGGCCGTGTCTGCTCTTGATTCTTCTGTTTCATTATTTTGTTCCAGGAATTTGCCTTCTACTAGGCCAGGGCTTCTCTCTCACTGGTGTTATTATGATTATTGACCTCCCTCTGTAGTCTCCAGGGTCTCTGGCTATGGTTTCAGCCTCTTTCCTGCTGCGTCCAGTCATCCCATGAGTTTGTTTCGCATGCCCCACAGTGCTGAATTAAGGATGCAAGGAAGGAATTATTTGTAAGCCCCTTGTCCTATGGCCCCAGTGATACAGGGATCAGGGTTCATCCTGCTGCAACAGTCCTGGGTTCTTTCAAGGACCTACTCCTTTCCTTGAGCTGGCTGTAGAGCTGGACCCTTGACTGAAACCCGAAGGTGTCAGTACTCTACATGCACACCCGACATGTGCACCCTGGAGTCCAGAGAACTGTGTCCCACACAGATGCTGCTCACTGTGGCCCAGCTCAATTTTCTGACTTCCTGTGGCATTGAAGGGAAACATTTTCTCTCTTCTCCATCTCAAGGGGACTTCTGAATGTCAATATCCACTGGGAACTTTTCATTCTTGGCTAATTCATAGTGGACACAGAGCTCAGAGCACTGGATTTTTGCTGCATGTAAAGCAGGAATGCTTTAGAAAATATACAATACACAATACACAATACATCCTTTAGAAGGATGTTCGCTCTGTCATTATTCATAACACACAGATCAGAAACCAACGTAATGTCAACTGACAAGCTTTGGAAAGATCATGATTCACTGATCAACAGCACAAAGAATGAGAAGGACAAGGAGAAATTCCAAGATTCTCAGGGGATATTTACTTATATTTACTTATCATTGTTATTTAACTATTTAGTTATTATTTTGTTAATCTTTTTTTTTTTTTAGATAAGGTCTGACTGTGTAACCCTGGCTAGCCGGGAACTCTCTACGTAGATCACACTGGTCTCAGAGATCTACTGTGTAACCCTGGCTAGCCGGGAACTCTCTACGTAGATCACATTGGTCTCAGAGATCTACTTGCTCCTGAAAACCCCTTTCCCCCATGCTTGGATTAAAGGCACATGCCCCCTCCACTGGCTTATTTGAGTATTTAAAATGACAATATAGATATAGAGTAGTTGGCTAAATTTATCTGGAAATCAAAGAGAAATCAAATTTATTTGATCTGCTGTGTAGTTTGAGATCTGGGAGTAGGCATGTCTTGCTGACATTCTCATTTGGTGAATGTAGAGATGAGGGTTCAGAGACATTAAACTGGCTAGTCAAGGTCCTGTTTATCAGAATCTAGATTAAGACCCTGAGTGGACTGACTGATGTTCATACATCATTAATGAGGTCACCATGTTATCTCCTGAAAGGGGAAATAGGGTGCTTTATGAAAGAAGTCTTTGCACTCACTTAACACAATGCCACCGCACAGCCAAAGCTCAGGGAGATTCATGGTCTTTGGATAGCGAGCAGGGCTGACTGATACTGAATGCACGGTTGTAACACCCTTGAAAAGGAGATAATGTTGTATACACTGAGATGAAACAGTAGCTAATAGCAATAAAGGCAATCTTTAAGCAAAGAATTATCTTTAAACTGTATAAGTATCTTGGTGAGATAAACTTTCCTGGTCCAAAATGTTCCACATAAAGGGAAATGTGTATAGAGGTTGAGAGGCCCAGACAAACCTCCCCTGGCGAATGCTTACTTTTCACAGAACAGCTGTGGAGCAGAGGTGCACAAGAAGGGAGCAGTGGGAAAGGAGGCACAGTTGTGGACAACTGTTTTCTATAGAACTAAGGAGTGTGAATTTTATTCTGAAAGCTGAAGGACACCTCCCAAGAAGTCCTCTTACTCATGAACTTATTGGTCTCTGAGGACCAATTATGTGCATTTATTTACATATTTAAAGTTAGTGCATTTATTTATTTATTATTATTTAATTTCTATAGTGTTAAGACTTAAACCCAGGGCCTTAAGTGTTCCAGGCAAATGCTGTACCTTTGAGCCACACTCCAACCTGCATTTACTTATTAAATTTAAGGGCTTGTTTTAAGGAAAGGACTTAAAAAAAAACTCAATGACAAAGAATTGATAGAAAGATATCTTTGTACAGCTGGTATTCCTTGCCATTGGGTACTATTGTATTAAATGAAAATAAGTATATGCAAACACATACATATACATTTAAAAGTTGTTTATGTGTGTTAAATACAACCCTGTGCATATTTTTATTTAAGATTTATTTTTTATTTTAAGTGTTTTGCCTGCATGTATCTAAGTGCACCCAAGAATGCAATGCCTGCAGAGGCCAGAAGAGGGCGTTGGGCATTGGGTTCCTTGAAACTGGAGTTATAGACTGTTAGCCATTATGTGGGTGTTGGGAACCAAATCTGGGTCTTCTAGAAGAGTAGCCAGTGCTTTTTTTAAAAAAAATTATTTTTACTTTATGTCTATAAGTGTTTTGTCTTCATGTATGTAAGGACACCCATGTTGTGCAGTGCCCATGGAGGCCAGAAGAGGGTGTCAGATCTCCTGGTTCTAGAGTTAACAAGTGATTATTAACTGCCTTTTGTGGGTTCTGGAGACCAACTTTAGGTCCTCTGGAAGAGCAGTAAGATCTCTTAACTGCTGAGCTATCTCTCCAACCCCCCTCCCCATTTATGCATACTTTTAAATTTAAAAGTCTTTTCCTTAGAAACAGACTATAGCCCTTAAATCTTTACTGAGAGAAATTCCACACTTGTTCTGATAGATAAAAAATTTAAAAAGAATAGGAAAAAAGGAACTAAAAACTAGAATAAAAAGCCACTGTCAGTGTTCACTTCAGCATCATTCATACTAAAATTGGAATGATATAGAGGTTAGCATGGCCCCTGCACAAAGATGACATGAAAGTTTATGGCGTTTCATATTAAAAAAAAATAAAACAAAACCAAAAGCAAAAACACAACAGTCAGGTGTGGTGGTATACACCTTTAATTCCAGCACTTGTGAGGCTGAAACAGGCAGATCTCTGTGAGTTTCAGGCCAGCCTGGTCAACACAGTGAGTTCTAGGCTGGCCGTCGGACTATATGGTGAGGCTCTGTCTCAACGAGCAAACAAACAAATAAATGAACAAACAAATGAAACCCCAAATTCCAAAATTCACCAAAACCAAAAAGGCTATCATTGAGCAGAAATTCTGAAAGACAAAACTCAAAAGAAACAGATGGTTATTTGTGTTAGAAAATACCTAAGCAGGAAAATAAAGTGAGCATGGTTCCAAGACTATGCTAAAGCACAGAGCGAGCACTCATAAGTCATAGGAGGTGTCTCTCCAGCAATCATTAATGTGACCAAGGAAGCACCTACACTAGTAACCAGGTCAGGCCCGTGTTGGTAAATGGACAAGACCTCTAAGTGGGGTTCCTGTGACTGAAGACTCTGGTGGAGACAGGCCTACTCCAAACGGCTGTTTGCCCTGAGAAGAGGAACTCATGTTTCCAGTGTTTCCAGTGGACAAGCTGCTGAGACATCCCAACAGGCAGCATAGTCTCCTTCATCCCAACACTCACTACTGGTGAACAAATACAGAATTCTCAGCCTCAGTGGTAAAGCACCTGGCTAGCATGTGCAAGGCCCTGGATTTGATCCCAGCCCTGAGATAAAAAGATGTATTTTCTCAGAACATAATTCTCAGAAAAGCAATTATTGGATCTCAAAGATACGTATGAATTGACACTCAAACATTACCAACTATTAAAGGAAAATCAAAATCATGAAAAGCAGGCACCAAACTCGACTGACATAGGAGAAAGGTGAATTAATAGATCAAAAGGTATGAGTGGGGGCTGGGGAAGTGGCTATGCTTGTAGAATGCTCACTTAACATGCACAAATTCCTGCTAATAAAACATTTAGAAAAAGAGGAATGGGTTTTGAAGGGGAGCCAATGAGTGATAGTGATATAGCCATTGAAATAAAAAGAGACTCAGGTGAGGGTCAATTCAAGTTTATAAAGAGGTGCTATAATCACATGTAAATATATATATATATTCTAATATGTTTACTGATTGTTTCTATTTCTTGCTGTGGAACATTTATTTATTTATTATTTAAATGGGAACTCAATGTGCATCCCTGGTTGACCTGGAACTCCTATGTAGACCAGGCTGGCCTCAAACTCACAGAGATCTACCTGCTACTGCCTCCCAAGTGCTGGGATTAAAGGTGTGTATCACCGTGCTTGACCTTAAAAAAAAATTTAAAGCCAGGCGTGGTGGTGTCCCAAAAAGACCTAAAAAAGTTTTTAAACTAAGGAATTTTATTTATTTATTTATGTGTATTTATGTGTGTATGAGTATAGGTGTGTGAGAGCGGGTGTGTGAGAGCGGGTGTGTGAGAGTGGATGTGTTAGTGTACGTCTGTGAATGCCATGGCATACATCAGAGGATGACTCTTGGGAGTTGTTGCTCCATTTTATGAGATCTGAGGATCTGGCTCAGTCTGTCAGGCCAATGTCTCCACCTGCTAAGCCATCTTAGTGGTCCAGAAACTTCTTCTTAATGCTGTAATAAGCCTCTAAAGCTGGCCAGCTTTAAGGAAAAGCAGACTTGGTTGAGTGTAAAATCAGGGACAGAGCTGCAGATGTTGACTTTTCTAGTCCCTGTTGAATTTATCATGGGATATATGCTTCAGGTTTGGTATGTCTTTTACCTTTAGTGATATAGACTCTCACATCAGCAGATTCCAGATCTGTGGGAATTTTGTTTCTTTTTGCTTTGGGGAGAGGAATGAAGGTCGGAAGTGTGGGTACTCACTGTCCTACTTTATGACCATAAGAGGCATTTCCAATGTTCATTCCTGCTTAGCCAGGGGTCCACTGTTTCAGTGTGGAGGCCTGCTCATTGCTTGCCACTCAGTCTTTGCATTTTCTTTGGATGTTATTTGCCATTTAAAAATACATCACCTAATATCTATGTTTTACTTCCCTTAACCAAGAAAAAAAATCTAGCATCAAAAATTGATCCCATTCAGGGATAAACACTCTATAGACTCTTGTTCTCTGCACATTGGCCAGTTGTGGGTTTCTGTCTTAATCACGATAGGCTACATAGGGAAATCTCTCAGATGAGAGTTGGAAGATTCATTAATCTATAGCAATAAGTCATTAGGAGTCAGTTTAATACAATAAGTATTTAGTAGAAAACTAGTATTAGGTTCTCCCCTAGGTCCTGTGGCATGTCTAGCCTCAGGTTCCTAAGCCTGATATCAATGTCAGGTATGATCGAGTATGAACTCAATCCTAGGAAGCAGACTTTAAATCTAATTAAAGAGTGATTGGCTACTCCCATCATATCTCTGCCACTATCGCCCTGGTGGGCATCCTGCCAGTTCAGTTGTTATTGTAGTTCACAGAATTCACAGCTGAGCAAGGTTGATGATGATTTTTTTCCTTCTGGTAGCATACATAGCACCTTCCAGCACTATGAACACTGGCCAGTGGAGATGAGGCTCTGAAGTCAGCACCAGCTTGATTTCTCCTTGTTTGTTCTACAGCTTGTGTACGTAGTGTCTTCAGCAGTAGGGTCTCACCATCAAGTTCAGGTAGGTAGCCAATGGCAGATCAATGGTCAGTTTTGTTTGAGGGTCTTTGGGATCCCTAGTCAACAGCTTCTAGAGAGGATGTCCATTCCTGGCATTGAGGCTCAGGAATCCTTGTGGAACAGTGGGCAGAAAGATTGAAAGAGCCAGAGGTGGTGGATGACCACAAAGAAACAGTTTTCTAGGCAGCTGGTTAGTTACTCATATGAACACAGAGCAATGGTGACAGTATGGACAAGTCCCAGGCAAGCTCAAACCAGACAAAATTTCAGCATAGGCATGGGGAAGTTCCAACCCAACCTGTGGAACTTTTGGCAATTGCTGGCTGCTAGGAAAAGAGATATAGTCTCTTTCAAGGATGGGACTTTTGTTAGGCTAACCAGACTCCGGTGAATAGACCTATCTAGAAGGACATTTGGGGACACAAATTTGACTCCATAGCCCTTATTATGTGTATAATATAGTACATTAAATTGGGTGGGAGGCAATAAGGGGAGGTGTAGATAGGGGAGGGCATCTAAATACCATCAAACTTTATGAAAATCGCAAAAATTCAATTAAAAAATTTCATCCCTCTTTATTGATGAAACTTTCATTTATGCTTTCTAAGGAAAATCAATTTATTTCAGACTTTCTTTTTCCTTTTCTTTTCTTTTAGACAAGGTCTCCATGTAACTGGCCTGGAACTTGCTTTGTAGACAGGGCTGGCCTTGATCTCACAGAGATCTACCTGCCTCTACCTTCTGAGTGTTGGGATTAAAGATGTGCACCACCAGGCCTGGCTCTTATCTCAGACTTGGGCTGAAGAGTTAAGAAGAATTCATTCTTGGTCTGGTAAGATGGCTCAGTGAGGCTGTTACCAAGTAAGCCTGGAGGACTGGGTCCTATCTCCAGGACTTCTGTAAAAGTGGGTGAAGAGAACTGACTCCACATGTGCACTGTGGCACGCATGCCCCCACCCCATATTATGCACAAATACACACGATAACAGTAAATAAAAATGAAAAATAGAAGGGTTCATTCTTAAGGTAACAATATTTTCCAAATCAAATATGAGTTCAGGCCATAGTTGTTTGGATACTAAGTGTCTGCAAAAAGGCTCATGTACCGAAGGCTTGGTATCCAGCTGGTGGTGCTGGATTGAAGGTGATTGTGTCCTAAGAGTGCCAACTTCATCCATGGGCTACTTGGAGGTTGTGGGCTGGTGCAGAAAGGAGGTCACTGGAGACTGTCTTTGAAGGTCCCATCCTGTCTCTCCCTTTGCTTCCTGGATGCACGAGTTGAGCTGCTTCTTTCTGCCACATGCTCTTCCTGCTGGGGTTCCGTCTCTGTCCAGGCCCACAGCAACAGAGCAAACACCTCCAACTGAAAGCCCTAAAATCACCAGTCAAATAAATTCTTCCATTCTTAGTCTCCCGTTGTGTATCTCAGATATTTGTCATAGCAATAAGGACTGTCTAACACAGATTTTTGAGCGAATAAGTAAATCTATTCTTAGAAAACAACTGTTCTGGAAAAGTTTAAACATGGCCGCTATTCTAGTAAATTTTCAGGGGCAACTGGACAAACAGAGCCTCCGGCTTCAGAAGCCTGCGGATCTCTTTTTTTCTTGATACAGTGTCCTGTTATGTAGTCCAGGCAGACTGGTCTAAAACTCATAATCTTTCTCCCTCTACCTCTGAGTGCTGGAATTACAGGCATGTGCCCACATACCTGGCAAGATAACATTCTTAGTTTTGGAAAATTAATTGTGAACACAATGTAACTGGCCACTGGGTAGCTCATTCACTCGTTAAAAAGGAGGTTTTCTACTGAAGTTATCATTGTGCTCACATCTCTGGCCTCACCAAGAGAGCAGGGTGTGGCAGCAGAATGCAAAGCCAATCGAGGGAGGTAACCTCTGCCCTAGGAAATAAAGAGGGTAAAAACCATTCCCAGAGGGTGTAACACACTTAGGATTTTCCAAAGGGAATTTCCTATTTTCTTTTCTTTCTGGGCTTTTCCTTCTCTTTGGCGCCTATCACCGGAGAATGTGGGGGTGTTCTGTGTTCTCTGCCAGGAGATTTCCCAAATAAGAAAAGATGGACAGATGGAGGAAGAGAATTTTGAGCAGAGAGAGACAGACACAGAGAGACAGAGAGACAGAGACAGAGAGAGACAGAGAAAGAGAGTCACTCTAAACCTGGGAAGAAGAAGGGGCCAGAATACAGAGTTCCATTGTTCTTTCTCTTTAGCAAGGGTTCCTGTCAGCCTCCTGCTGCATTCAGATCTTGTTGGTCTTGAAAAAATAAAAACAGTGTGACTCAGGCTGGGGTATAACATGGTGGTAGAGTGCTTGTCTGGCGTGACCAAGGCCCTGCTCCAATCCCTAGCGCCAAGAAAGAACTAAGTATACATATAATCACCCCATTTCTGTCATTCTTTCTGATGTTTTTGGAATGATCAAATCTCTCTCTCTCTGTTCTTTCATTTTTTGAGACAAGTTCTCAGTATTTAGTCCTGGTTGGCCTGTTACTCATTATGTAGACCAAGCTGGCCTTGTCACTGAACAGCTTTGCCATACTTTCATTCCCTGCTAAACTGATTGTCCTTTTTCCTCTTGACCTTCTTAATTACTCATCTGAATGTTAGGATTTGTTTTATCTTCTTTACCATAGTGAACTGTTTAGTGTTTTGGGAGGGGAGAGCGTTGCAAAGAAACATTACTTAGGTTTTTTTCAACAATATAATTGTTTTATATTTTATTATCTTTATTTTAAGTGTATGAGTATTTTGCCTGAATGTATGTAAATACATATGAGCAGTGTCTGCATGGGTTAGAAGACTGTGTCAGATCCCCTGGAACTGGAGTTACAAATGGTTGTTAGCTGCTAGGTAGAACAGCAGTGTTCTTAACCACTGAGCCATCTCTCTAAGCCCCAACAATTTAATTCTTAAAAATAGAGCCAACCTGAGAACAGCAAGAAACAAAAGCAGATAGTTTCTCTCTTTCACTGCCATTGGTTTTCAAATGAGGACTCTAGTCTTCACACACTGTCTCCGAAACCTCTGTCCACAGTCTTAGTCTTTTGTCTTTGTATCCCTGTCTCAGCACAGTACTGTGCTCTTTAGGACGCATTGGGCTGTGACAAGTGAATATTTCCAAATTTCCATCCAAATATTGTCTCCTCTGTGGAGTATTCTCTTGAGTTGTTAACTATATATGCAACGTCTTTCTCTGTGTACCCACAGCACACAGAACACGTCTCCATTATGCACAGGGTAACTGTCTCTTATATATGTGCCTGCGTACATAGGCTTGATGATGATGTATATGACTATTTTAAGGGCTTCCTCCCTCTGGTTCCTCTCTTTCTCTCTCTCTCTCTCTCTCCCTTTTCTCCCTCCTTTTTTTCTCTCTCTCTTCCTTTCTCTCTCTCTTTCTTCCTTCCTTTCTTTTTTTTTCTTTCATCAGAGGATCACTATGTAGCCAAAAGTGAGCTACCTGCCTCTGCCTCCAGAGTGCTGGGGATTAAAGGTGTGTTATGTCAGGCTTGATCAGGACTTCTAATAAATAATGACAATTTACCTTCTAGTTGAGTCCCACTTCCACTCCACCCCATTAATCACTGGAAAGCTCAGTTTTTATATCTCTGTTAAATTTTGTAGATCAAAATTGACATCATGGTGGCTGGAGAGATGACTCAGTGTTTAAGAGTACTGACTGCTCTTACAAAGGGCCTGGGTTCAATTCCCAGCACCCACATGGCTGCTAACAACTGTTCATAACTCAGTTCAGGGGAATCCGACACCCTTTTCTGACCTCTGTGGGCATTGCAGGCATGTAGACAATATACTTATACACATAACACAAAAATAACAAATAAAATATTTTTTAAAAATTGGCATCACATTGTTATTTTAATTTATATCAGTTTGACTCTTACAACCTTTTATTTTGAGACAGGGTCTCAGGTAGCCCAGGCTGGCCTTGAACTCAATATGTAGTCAAGGGATTGCAAGTTTGACTGTTTTTAAGATGAACTTATTAAACATTACATTTTTATATAGCAGTGGCCGCTTATGCTTTGAATTAATCATGTTTTGGTGTTGTGCGTTTGTATTATTTCCTTAGGATGTTCCACACCCACTCTGACCAATTATTCCATTCTAATCAGTATCTCTGGGGATTATTCTGTAAAGTGTTTCATTATGATGATCTGATAGAGTTGTTTCATGGGAAGATACTATTAAAGCCATAATAAATTCCTGGAAAATGGTAGAACTGAGCCAGCTCTTAACAGTTATCTCTGCCCAGTCGTACTACTTCTGAATTACACATCACTACTAGTAAGTCCAATAAAAAATTTGTTCCAAATGACGTATTGTTAATAAATCTGGAGAACATTTCAAAAGTGCCTGGGAGTCTGTGAAAAGTTGCTTTATATAATTTCTAGTATATTTCATATATTTATGGTGAAGAATCCCAATTAGGGTCAGAGGCAAGGGATTTAAAACTTGATTAGGAAGCTTGACAATATTCGATTTCATGTGAATGTTAACATAATTCCTCACTAATAACAACAAATGATGAAACTAAGAGAAATAGTAACAGCTAAGCTATAGTGGGTGTTTAAAAGATGGCAGTACTATAAATGTCCACAATATTTTAATAAATTTAACCCTCTCTTCTCTCTCTACTCAACTTGATTTCCTGGAAAACCAAGACAATAGCACTGGGCTCAGCTGTCTGATCTTCTGGGATGAATGGCCATTGTGGCTGATGGCAAGAGGGAGGCTGGTGTTCATTTCCTGTCTGGGTTGGGACAATGGTCTGCAGACCCTCCCTCAGTGTGGATTCTGGTGTTGTGAGTCTGCATGCAGCTCTCCTCCGGGTTTCCTCCCAGTCTGAGGGTGGTTATAGGGCTCTGCCCAAACCTTTATATCCAGTTCCTTTATGCAACCTTCTCATCCCCTCTTGGAACGTACCATCTCTTCCCTGCCAGGCTGAAGTACTTGATAGTTTGGGTGAATACAGAATCCTGTTTAGAGATGGTCTTTCTCAGAGTTTAGATGGCGTGGCCTCACTGCTTTGAGCCCCTGCTGCTGCCGCTGAGATGTCTCATATTTACATTCATGAATTTCTGCCCCCTCAACTTTAAAATCTCTGAAAATACTGTCTTTGTTGAAAAGGTTCTGAAACTTCACAAAGTTTTGTCAGGATCTCATGTAGCCTGGGCTGGCCTCAGATTCACTCTGCAGTCAAGGAAGACATTGACCCTCCTGCCTCCATCTCCCAAGTGCTGGGATTAGAGGTACACCACAATGTTAGAGTCTCTGCCATTACTTTTAAAAAAATATTAAAATTTTATTTATTTATTTTTGGTCTTTTTGAGACAGGATCTCCCTGTAAGCCCCCACCTGGCCTGGAACTCGTTACATACACCAGGCTGGCCTTGAACTCATAGAGAGAGCCACCTATCTTTGCCTCCCAAGTGCTGGGATTAAAGGCATGTGCCACCACACCCCACCTTTATTTATTTTTATTTTCTATGTATGAGTGTTTTGCCTGTGTGTATGTAAGTTCATCCATGTTGTGCAATGCCCAGGAAGGCAAAGGATCACCTGGAACTGGAGTTGTGGATGATTGTTAGCTGCCATGTAGGTGCTGGAGACTGAACCTGGATCCTCTGAAGAGCAACCAGTGCTCTTAACCACTGAGCCATCCATCTCTCCAGCCCTAGATGGTTTCTTTGAGACAGGGTCTCATGTAGCCCACAGTGGCTTTGACCTCACTGTGTAGTTTCCTTGTGTCTACTTTATGAGCTCTGCCATGACTTAATAAAAAAAATTTCCAGGATCTTTTTTCTATTCCTTTAATAAACTACTTTTAAAGTCTGTATTTATATTTTATTGGTATATTATAAGACTCTTTTGTATACATAAGAATATTAGTTATATTGACTTTTGAAAGTTTCTTATTGCTTCACCTGCTTCCTTCAAGATCTTCTTTTGTGTTTAATCTATTATTTTTATTTTATGTTTATGCCTGCGTGTATGTAAGGGCTACATTGTGAGCTTAAAAAAAAAAAATTGGGAGGAAAAAAAAAATGAATCAAGTCCCAAGAGCATGGGTGAGTCTTGTTTTCTAAAGCAAAGTTGGAGCTCTTAGGAAACGGTTTTAGCAGTTGTGACAATGTGTACAATACCTACATAAACTCAAGCCAGACAAATTCCCAGCATGGTGGGGTGCTGGAGGGTGGATAGGAAGCCCCAGATTCTAGCCAAGGAACTATTGGCATCTGACAGCAGCTATGCTAGGAAAAGTCAATTTTCTTTAAGGGTGTGTGATGCTGGATAAGTTGGCCAAACTCCTGGGAGTGAACCTGCACTGAAGAATATTTGGGGACACAAATTAGATTCATTTGACTTAAAAAACTAGAGGAAATAAAGTTGGGCTGAGGGAGGGGGGAGCTTGTCATAGTACAGGTAGGGGTTGAAGATAGGGGAGAGATCTGAATATCATCAAAATATATAGCACGAAGTAAATTTTTTTTTTTTTTTAAAGAACAGAAGCAGCTGGAAAGAGGGCTCAGTGGTTAAGAGCACTGGCCACTCTTGCAGAGGACGTGGGTTTGGCTCCCAGCACCCACACGGAGGCTAACAACTGTCTGTAACTCCAGGATCCAGGGGATCTGATGCCCTCTTCTGACCTCCGTGGGCATTGCAAAACACAGGTCCTCTTGCATACAGGCAATATATTCATACACATAAAATAAAAATAAGAGACAGAAATAAAAGCTTTTAATGTACATTAAAATGCAGGGGGAGGAGAGCAGAAAAGGGGTGGGGCAGCTTAAGGAAGGACAACCGTTCGGAACCTAGAGGGAGTGTCCTCTGCAGTTGCTACCTGCGTGAGTCTTGTCTATAATCTTTCTAAGGTGATTGGGCTGGGCTACATTGCTGGGAACTTTCAATGCAAGCTCTGAATACTTGGCCTGTTTTGTGTCGTCCCCCCCCCCCCCCCCCCGCCCCAGTAAAGAATCAATGACTTGCTCAGAAGGTTCTAGAATAGTCTGGGGGAGAATACAAATCCTCATCATTCATCATGCAAATATGTACAGTCTTTACTTAGCTTGTTCGTTTTTTTTCTTCCTATTGTTTTCTTTGTACTTTTTGAGACGCAGGCTCAGTATGTAGCCCTGGCTAGCTTAGAACTTGCTGTGTAGACCAGGCTGGTCCTGAACTCACAGAGATCCTTTGCCTCGGGAGTGCTGGGATTACAGGCAAGAGCCATGATGCCTCCAGTAAAGGACCTCACTCTTCCTTGTAATTGACTTTACCTTATCTGCAGACCCTTTATTTTATACCCTTTAAACCAAACACAAAAGACAAAATCCTTCCTCAAACCAATACTCCAGTTTTCCATGGGGTAAGGAGACCCGTTCCAGCCAATCCAAACTCAGGAACTACAAAAGGAAAAGCTTTCCCCAGCCTTGAGGAATTGCAGATAGCTCCCAGTGCTTGGAGGGAAGCAGGGTAGATGGGCTGTACTAGGCAGTAAGAATTCCTTTACCTAGAACTTCTGTTAGAGTTGCAAACACTCTGTGACAGGGGCCATGTGACTGATCAAACAGAGGAAAGGGGCTGCAGGTGTAGCTCAGCTTAGCACATTCTCCTAGGGTGCATAAGCCCAGGATTCAGAGTACTGGTTGGCGGGAGTGGGGGAGCAGTGGCAGAGAAGAAGATGTAAATATGCAGTAAAAATGTTTATAGAATAAGAATCCAATGGCCTCTGGATACACATCTTGAATCTCTGGCCAATGCGATGCCTGCAATAAGAAGGCAGGGAAGTTTGCTTTGCTGTGTAGGAGCTGGCCTTCTGACTACATTTTGAGAAGTGGCTTCAGTGTTGTTTGAGTCATGGTTCTTCCTTTTAATTGAAAAAGGACAGGAGGCAAGCTGCTTCTGTTGCTGGGAGTCGGGGAGATGGATCTGGGAGCTGTCATGGCTCTTCAGCATACTTTCACCCAAACCTGCTACTAGAGCTGCTTAAGCATTTGACAGTGTCAATTCCTGAGCCTTTTTTCCTTTTAACATTTCATTTTTTTTCCTCCTTAAGTAGTTATCATTTACGTCTACTTTCCACTTTCCAAATTTTTCATATTCGATCTTATAAAATATAACCAATTAGGGACATTTTAAGGGGATTTCAGTGAGAGGATATTAATGTGCTTGTAAAATCCATAGCCCTTATGTGTTGAAAGGAATTGTAACTTCCTAGCATTGAAAGGAGCCATCTGTATCTGCCTCTTTTTCGCATTTGTAAACTTTAAAGCACCCTCCTTTCTAATATTTGGATGTTGGTTGCTAACAAAACAATATCACTTGATAATTTGTTGAGATTTGAAAGACAGAGCATTGTTACAAGGATGAGTAATTTTATGAAAAAATTTTACTGTGCTCTGAGTCTTCAGAGTGCCTCGCACCAACAAGCTAATATTGATACTGTGTTTCCACCGTGGGCAGGCAGTTTTCTCTTGGCTGTGGCCACCTTGAAGATTACCATTTTGTTTCAGTACTCTGCCTTTTTTAAAAAAATTATCTTTTTCTGGGGGGGGGGTGTCTTTTTGAGATAGGGTCTCCCTGTAGCCCCAGCTGGCCTGGAATTTGCTATGTAGACCAGACTGGCCTTGAACTCACGGAGAGATCACTCTGCCTCTGCTCCTAAGTGCTGGGATTAACAGCGTGCACCACCACCATCTGCTTATTTTTTGTGTGTGAGTGTATTGTCTGCATGTGTGCAGTGTCCCCGTGTCATGCAGTGCCCAAGTAGGTGAGAAGAGGGCTTCAGATCCCCTGGGACTGGAGCTACAGACAGTTGTTAACTGCCACGTAGGTGCTGGGAACTGAACCCAGGTCCTCTGCAAGAGCAGTAAGTGCTCTGAACCACTGAGCCATCTCTGTAGCCCTTCCTCTGCCTTTTCAAAGACTCTTTCAAGTATGGACTCTTGATGACTTCCCCTTGGGCTTCACAGATTCTGTGGGCAGAAGATCTTGGATCACCACGTTTATGGTGTACTCTTTTCTGCACTTTGTTATGAAAGCGATGAAAGGTTGTGGGAACAGATGGAAGGACAACTTATCATAGTGACAGAACCTCTGTTGTTTCCCTTGAGCCTGTGAGGTGGTTCAGTGGGTGAAGAAGATGCGTGCCACCAAGCCTGATGATCTGAATTCAGCTTTCCAGTTCCACATTGTAGGAGGAAAGAACTGATTCCACAAGTTGTCCTCTGACCTACACACACACACACACACACAGATACACATACAATAACATAATAAAATATAAAGTAAATTTGACTTATGCTGAAGATAGCCTTGGGTCTCTATTGCTTATTGGTAAAAGCTCTCACAGATCAACACTGCAGCCCGAGAAGGCAATTTGTAAGTGACATAAGAGGCTGGAGATTGGTATCAGGAGAAAAAAATCCAAATGATCTTTAGAAAATAAACATAAAATGTATGTCTCATTTTGAGCAGATTAGCACCAGCTTTCTCTGCTTGTGAAGACAATGGTGGCCTTTTACAATCTTTTCTGCTTGCAATCTCAGAGCAGGGCAAAGACCCACTGCTCTGTCTCTGAAGTCCCATGTTTGTTTTACCAGGGCCAAAGGGAATGACTCACTAATGAGGACCAGATCTGCCTTTGTCTAAAATGCCAAGGCGGTTGTTTAGTATTATTTGAGAGCAATCCCTAAAAAACAGCACAAACCAAAGAGTCGAAGTTCATTGCATTAGTTGAGAAATAAGATGTTCAGACTACCAATATGGCATCATTCCTATAGACTCAGGCAAATGAAATAAATACAATTAGAGTGATAGCCCAATGGTGTGAACTGAAGTTCCCAGAGAAAAAGCTACTCCTTTGTTGAAGACTTTGTACAAGACTGCTGACTGATCAGAACTTTGTGACTGTGTCAAATTGGAATGCTGTATGTAAATCCAGAGCTCCATCTTGAATCCCTAAATAGCCATTCATTGCTCACCTTGAAATTCCTTGTGACTAAGTCCAGGTAAAACCTTTTGGAATGTATTAGTTTCCACCAACCCAAAAGCTAAGACTGTATCTGAAACCTGTAGCAGAAATTTCTCTACTTTGTTTTAACACATTGCTGCCCCTTGCAATGTGTTTGGGAAATGCTTTGATTTTTTACTTTATTTTGGAACTATAAAAACTTCATGAAATGGTTTCCACATTGGAACATGTTATTTGTAGCAAACTAAATCTTGTTCCTGGGGACTAGAAACACACATAGTTAGCTCAACAAGTCCTTATTCCCTTATTCCCAGTCAGAGCTGTGTTTTTTATTTTATTTATTGTATGTGTATGTGTGTATTGCCTGGATGTGTGCAAGTGCACTCATACTGTGCAATGCCTGGGAGGTCAGTATTGGATCTCCTGGAATTAGAGTTATGGATAGCTGTTAGCCACCATGTAGATGTTGGGAATTGAACCTGAGTCCTCTGCAGTCAGTGCTTTTAACAGAGAAACCATCTCCTCAGTCCTCAGAACTGTGTTTTGGATCAATAATAGTAAGAATTACTTCATGTTGGTGACAATCTAATCTAACCCCCTCCCCCATAATCTGAGTTCAGAGCTTCAGACCCCACATAAAAGCTGGGCAGGCATGATAGTGCCTATAATCCCAGCACTTTGGCGGCAGAGACAAAGGACTTTGAGGGCAAGCTGCCTTGCTAGACTAGGTTCAGTGAGAGACCCTGCCTCAATAAATAAAAATGAGAGCAATCAAGGAAGATACCTACGGTTGGTTTTGTACCTCCACATACACCACCATGTGCGCCCACACATATGGACTTGCATACACATCTACACACATATTATATACAGATACAATAAAAGAGAAAATGTAAGTGCCAAAGAAATGCATAAAGGCTGGAGATGGTGGAGTGATTGTCTAGCATGCATGAAGTCCTGGGTTCAATCCCTAGCACATCATAAACTGGGCCTGGTAGTGCATTCCTGTAATCTTAGCACCTGGAAGGTAGAAGCAGGAAGATCAGAAGTTCAAGGGCCTCCTCAGGTTCATAGCAATTCTGAGTCTATCAAGGGTTACATGAGACTTTGCCTCAAAAAAAGAAAAAAAAGAAGAAGAAGAAGAAAAAAAGAAGTGTGTGTGTCTGGTGTTGTACGGGTAGGATATGCCTTTAATCCCAGAACTTTGTGGGCAGAAGCAGTTGGATCTTTGTGAAACTGAGACCAGCCTGGTCTACATAGCTAGTTCCTGGGCAGCTGGGGCTACAGGGAGACCCTTATCTCAAAAAAAGGGGCTGGGTTTGTGGTGGGGGTCTGGCTAGAGAGAAGGTTCAGAGGTTAAGAGCACTTACTTCTCTTTCAGAAGACCTGGGTTTGATTCCCAGCACCCACATCGTGGTTTACAGGAATCTGTAACTTCCGTTCCAGGGCATCTGACCTTCTCTGGCCTCCACAGGCATTACATTCACACAGTGCACATACATATGTGTAGGCAACACACACACATGAAATAAAAATAAATGAATGTTTTAAAAAAGTAGTTAAAATACATGAAGCAATCTTATTGTAAAATTATTTTCATAGCTGAGTATAGTGGCACATGCTTATAATCCCAACACTCAAAAGACTGGGGATTGCAAGTGCAAGGCCAGCCTGAGAATCAGAGCAAGATCCTTCAGAATAAAATGAGAAGGGCTGGAGAGGAGAGCTGGTGGTAGAGGGCTTGCCTAATTTGCACAGGGCCTTCGTTTCATTTTCAGTATTGGTGAAAAACAAATCCAATGAAATCTATGAGGTGAAACCTGAAAGTGTTTCTCTGTATCCCTCCATTGTTAGCCTCCCAGTAGTTAGATGTGTGCTCGCCTATGCACAGCTGCGATTTTTATTCCTACATGACTATTCACATATCTATAGACATGCGTTTTTCATCTCTGTAGTCCTAGCCATGTCTCTTTCACGCTGAGACACACTCTTCATTTCTCCAGCATGTCTTGGCCACCCCATATCAATCCTTCTTTTTTTTTTTTTTTTTTTGTCTTTTTGAGACAGGGTTTCCCTGTGGTCTCCCGGTAGCCCCAGCTGGCCTGGAACTGGCTATGTAGATCAGGCTGGCCTTGAACTTATGGAGATCCCCCCGCCTCTGCCTCCTGAGTGCTGGAATTAAAGGCGTGTGCCACCATGCCTGGTTTCCTTTATTTCTTAAGAGTACATCCAGATTAAACATGAAGTCTACCTCTGAGCTAGGTTGTTGGTGTCTCTTCTCTATTACAATGCTGACATAGATACTGTGTTACATATGGTCATATGTATATTTCCTATATGACAATTTATCCTTAGAAGTGAATTATCTAATGTTTGTGAGTTTAACACTTTAAAGATTCTGCTTCCTCATGGTCCTTTATTATTTGAATTTGTATTTCTATGCCTATCAGAGAGGTTGTGAATTTTTGCTCATATCATTGCTGTGAAGTTATCTGTCCACTGTGTACTGGGATGGACTTATCTTATTGTATGAGCAATACAATAAGAATAAAGCACTCTCATGATATGCAGTAGATTTCTATGAACAAATGGCAGTTTCATTCCCAGACCCCCATTCATTGAAAGAATGAATACAAAATGGAACGGCTAGGTAGGTGTGGTGAGGTATGCCTGTAGTCAGGAGGCTGATGCAGGAAGATCACAGATTTGAGATCAGTTTGTCTACAAGGTGAGACCCTTTCCAAACAACAACAACAACAACAACAACAACAACAACACAACAACAACAACAACATAACCAAAAGACCAACAAAAACCCCAACAAAACAGGCAGTGGCTATCCAACTTTTAAAATTTCTTGCTAAGGAATCTATCAAACTCAACCCATATCAATTTTGGAATAAACTTGTGTAGGTGTACAAAAATCCTAATTTTAAAATTAATTAAATGCATGTAATCTAGAAATACTGTGTAGAAAATGTAATCTTGGTAATATATTTTGAGACACACAGAACGAGGCAGATTTATGCACATATTGACACTGATGGGCAGTGGTTGAACCCTTCCTTGGGTTTAACTAGTCTGCTTGAGTGGCCTGCAGAACACAGGGAAACATGCTTACTGATTTATTATAGAGAATGTTGCAGAGGACACAGGCGGAGAGGCACAGAGGATGAAGTATGAGAAAGGGGACTCACAGCTTCCCTGCCCTCTCTTGGCATACAAACCTCTAAGAACCTCTTTGAATTTGTCTCCCTGGAAGTTCCCTGAGCCCTGTCCTCTGGGTTCTTAAGGAGACTTTATACAAAGGCAAGATCACTGAAAGACTAAATGGAGAAAACTCACAAGGCCTGTGTGTGGAGATTCTTCTTTTCCTCTCTACAGTATTCCTCTCCACCAGGAATCTCAGGAGGGTCTCAAGATCTCCCGACAGACAAGACAAGTCAGAGTTATGATCCAGGAACCAAGGCAAAAATCAAAATAGTCATTATAATACTATGAATTGCTTTTAGGTACTTTATCAACTAGTCATTTTGTTATCCTTATCTGCTTCCTGCATTCAGAGACAATTTGTGGCTCTAATTTCTGGGCACTTGAAAGGGTTGGAGATTCTGTATGCATGAGACTTGGCATCTTAACTCCCACCTCCATGCCAATGGTCAGTGTCAGCGTCCTTTCTAGTGCTGAGTCACTTGTCATAGTCTGTGCCATCTCTTGCCTGCTGCATATGACTCTTCTCCTCCTCTTGTGTTTGGACAGTTTTGAAGTGTTATCTGATGTTTGGACAGTTTTGAAGTGTTTTATATATATATAATCATTTAAATGGGATTTTGGGGTGACAGTGAGAGTAAACAGTGTATTACCTTGCTGTATTTCTGTATTTGTAAGGCAATCCCAACTTCTTGCCTCAATAGAAACAGGTGAGTCTTACGGCATAGCTTGCTCTTGGAGGTGAGGGGTCACTGTGGCATCCTCTGTTCATTGCTGCTCACTGCTCATCCATCTTGTACCAGTGTTGGGCCTCTCAAGTGGGCATTCAGCTGCCTGCTATAGAGTAGATCTCCTTGTGTGCCAGGCTTGGCAAGTGGTACATTTCATGGCCAAATCTAGAAGTGTCTATGTGCCTGATTTTTGAGCAATGGAACATAAGGAGCTGATGAGCACCAATTCTGCTACGTGGAATATAGACAAGGGCATTTTGGATGACGGTGACAGAACGCCAATGTAGAAACAGCTTTACACTGCAACCCTGTAGCAACGCCATAGAGAATTGGAATTCGGACACTAGACCTGGCTTGTACTTATGTTTGGAATGTTACATAGGACAGAATCGACTCCATGTTTTATATTATGCAAAACCTTAGTTGTTTTTATTTGTTCATTCTGCTACTAAGTTATATGTTCACACACACATATTTATATTTAGTACAAAGAAAACCTTATTTAGAAACCAATATTTTAAATATGAAAAACAGTATTTTAGGCTGAGGAAGTTGAGAATTATAACAACTGTGATAAAGAGGAAGGAAGGAGAGATATATTGTTAAGAATAATTTTTTCCTGTAAATGGCTTTATATATCACTAAAATAAGACATCATTCCTTTAAGCTGTATGGACAAAACTTCTCATCCTGCTTTTGCAGGGCTTTCTGTCAACCTCCTCTGTTTACCATGTGACTTTTCTATTTTTAAATAGGAGAAGGCGAGAAAACATTATATTCCAACATTATATCCAGTAATTGACTAGATCCTAGGTGCATTTTTATTATTTGTGAAAAATTTCCTCCTTGTTCTTTGCATTGCTGTATTTAGTCAGACATGATGTCATAAAAATCTGTTCCTTTTTTTTTCCTGAGGTAAAAATTATTAGATTTCTCGTAGTTTTATTAACCTTGTCCTGCAGTTCTTTCCCAGAGAGCTAATAAACAGTCTGTGAGTAACACCAAACGACAGTCACGCTGTGAGGCGTTCCGTACGCTGTGCCCAGTTATGCATCAGGACTGACTGCAGCTGTCACAGCTTTAATAGCTGTGCTCTGTGATTCAGCCTCTTTCACCCTTATTCCTCCATCGTTTTTAGGCTCCTGGATTGGGAGAAGGTGATGTAAGGACTAATAAATTTCACTTATTTAACACTGACTTAAAAAAAATCTGGGACTGGAAAGATGGCTCAGCAGTTGAGTACTTACTGCTCTTCTAGAGGACCTGGGTTCAGTTCCCAGCACCCACATGCTGGCTGACAACCATCTGGAACTCAGAGGAGGCCAATGCCCTCTCCTGACCTCTGTCAGAGGTTTCACATACATGCAAGTAAAACACTCATACACATAAAATAAAAAGAAATAAAAAAAATTCAGTGTTGAAATTGCAACTTTCATTTTGAGAAATTTTTAAGAAATAAATTAAAAAATTTTTGTATTTATGGAGATATAATTTAAATATAGTAACATATGCAGACATTCCATGTTCAGTGCAGTGAACTAAAATATTATATTTTTACATTTATTGATTATGTGTGTGTGTGTGTGTGTGTGTGTGTGTACACGAATGCATGTGTGCCCCAATGCATGGGTAGAGGTCAGAGGACAATTTGCGTGTACACGAATGCATGTGTGCCCAGTGCATGGGTAGAGGTCAGAGGACAGTTTTTAGAAGCTGATTTTCTTCTGCCATGTGGGTTCCTGGAATGGAGCTCAGGTTGTCAGGCTGGGGGACAAGTGCCTTTACCTAATGAGTCATTTCACCAGCGCCCCAGTTCAATGAATTTTTTTGTTTTGTTTTTTTGTTTGTTTGTTTGAGACAGGGTCTCCCTGTAGCCTCCTCAGCTGGCCTGGAACTCACAGAGATCTACCTGCCTCTGCCTCCCAATGTATTTTAACAAAACAAAACATTGTATATTTCTGGCACCTGATAACGTTTTTTTCATACTTTTCGCTAGGCAAATGAATGCTTTGGTTTGAGTGTTTTCCAAAAGCCATGTTTAAATTTCATTGCCATAGTAACATGAGGGAGGACCTTCAAGAGGTGTTTAGCTGATTTAAAAAATCTTTTTATTTTGTGTATGAGTGTTTTGCCGTCACGTATGTAAATACAGTCATGTCGTGCAGTTGCTGCAGAGGCCAAAAGAGGGCATCAGACCCCCTGGAACTGGAGTTACAGGCAGTTGTGAATCACCATGTGGGTGCTGGAAACCAAACCCAGATCTTCTCCAAGAGCAGCCAGTACTCTTAACCACTGAGCCATCTCTCCAGTCCCTTGGGTGATTCTTAACATACAGAAATTGTGAGATAAAAAAAATACTAGTTCACCAACATTTTTGAGTCATGTGTAATGTAGCAGTGATTAACTATTGCAGAACACACTTAGCTTGTTTCCAGTTTGTTTTTTTTATGGCTAATGAACATTCTATAACCTTTAGTAAATGTGTTTTATTTAAAATGTTTTGTTTTGTTTTTGAGACTGACCTCCATCTAGCAGCAATCCTTCTGCCTCAGCCTCCATAATAATCCTGGAGTTACAGGCATGAGTAACCATCCCTAGGAGAAAATCTGTTTCTTATGAATAATATGCAGCTCAGTCTCACCTGTCTTGTAAGTCTTGTAGTCTCTCTTGTCAGTTGGCTCATTCAGTCCGCTTGTTAACTAGAACTACTGACACGTTAGATTTGAATTTCCCATGTCATTATTTGTTATTTCCCATTTGTCCCACATGTTTCTGTTTTTCACTTGTCTCTCTTGGGCAACATCAGCTAACTGAAAATATTTCATTCCTTTTCATATATTGATATTTTTATATGTATTTCTTCAGTGCTAATCTTTAGTGGTTGCTGAGATTATAAGAGCCATCTTTACTTTATCACTGACTACTAATATTTTACTCTTTAAAACAATATTAGAATCTCATAACTGGGCAATAGCTCCATTAGTACTTTGGGTGCTCTTGTTAACATGTATTACTTCTATAATATATCACTAATTATCATAGTATATTGCTATTATTTATTATATTTAAATAAAAATAGTAGTGCTTTCTGAGATGTATATGTAATTTAAAGCAAATATAATAGTAACAATGAACATAATTTAGAATACTAATTTATACTTTATTTACCTAATTATTTTCAGTTTTAGATTGTCTTACATTTTATCTCAGAAACCCAGGGTTTCATGTGATAATATTTTCCTCAGCTTTTAGCTTGAAAATTACTCTTAGTGTCAAAGAAAAATTGTTTTACCCTTCGTTTGCTTGAAAAATGACTCCATTTTGCCTTCCGAATGCTTATTCAGTGCTTTGCTATTTTAAAGTCTCTATTTCTGAAAGTTTCTCATCCTTGGTGTTTAACAAATTATTTATTTGTTTGACGGCTTCATAGATTATATAATAGATTTTGGCCGTTTTCACCCTCTCCGTTACCCCCTGTCATCTCCATCCACTCCCAATGAACCCTTTCTTCCCAACAAGTTCCTGTCCCCCACCCCCACTTCTCACTGAACCCTACTGACTTTAATTAGGGTTGTTGCCGTGAGTGTGAGTAGGGCTCATTTTACTGGCACATGGACAGTTTAACAGTGGCCACATCCCTCAAGAAAACTTGCCAATGGCTCCTCTGGGAGGGATGGTCCCCAGCATTTTAAAGATGTCATCTCATTGGCTTCTAGTCGTCATTATCACCATCACCATCATTTTGTGTCCTTGTTTACAGTGTTCTTTATTTCTAACATGCTTCATGATTTACTTGTTTTTGGTAGTTGCCCTATGATATTCTCAGGTATGTAGTTTTTTGCGTGTGTTTGTTTCTGAGACAGAGTCTCTCACTATTTAGCTGTCACTGGCCTAGACTTAGAACCCGATATGCAGACCAGACAGGCCTTGAGCTTAGGATAATCGTCCTGCCCCTGTTTCCTAAGTGCTGGAATTATAGGCATGAGCCACTATGCTTGGCTTGATTTTTAAAATTAAGTAGGTAGTTAGGTAGTTTTAAAGTTTTTTTGAGAAGGGATCTCATGTAGCCCAGGCTGGCCTAGCTTGGTATGTAGCCTATCTTTGAAAGCCTGATCCTCTTGCCTCTGCCTGCAACATGCTGGAGTGTCATTATGATACGCTATGTGTCTTTTCTTTATATTTATCCTGTTGATCTTTACTGAATATAAATAAATTTCAGACAGTTATTGACAACTATCATTTTACACACCTCTTCTGCCCAATTCTCTCTCTTCATAGGAAGCTATGAGGCTCCAATTACATACGTGTTAGATCACTTATTATCATGTACCGATTTTTGGATCCTCTGTTCTATTTGTTTACTCATTTTTTTTCTTTGTGGTGCTGGGCCCAGAACCCAGGCTCTCACACATGCTAGGTTGTCTTACATTTTGACTTGTATTTATTTTCACTGATCCTTCCCTCTGTTATTTCCAGACTGCTATTTAACCCATCAAATTTTTTTTTTTTAATAAAAACAATTTACTTTGTGTGTATATGTGTTTGTGGATGTGTGTGGGTATACATGTGCCATTGGCATGTATGTGGAGGTCATAGGAAAATTTGTGGTAGTCAGTTCTCTCATTCTACCATGTGAGTTCTGGGGATTAAACCCAGGTTGTCAGCCTTGGTAGCAGGTACCTTTACCTACTGAGCCATCTCATCAGTCCAAATTGCTACTTTAAAATTTTTATTTATTTACGTTTTTGAGACAGAGTCTCACTAGGTAAGAAGGCAGCCTATGCTGACCTAGAACTCAGTATTTTCTTGCCTCAACTATCCAAGTGTTGCTGGGATTACAGGTGTGCATCTACAGGCCTAGCTTGAACTCTTGTTTCTCATACCTGGAGTCTTGTTATGGTTTCAATGTGAATGTCCCTCATAGTTTCATGTGTTGAACATTTGGTTTTCATCTGGAGGTGCTATTTTGGGAAACAGTGGAAATTTTAGGAGGTAAGGCTGAGATGCAGAGAGTAAGTATGTAGGGGTGGCCCTGCAGTATCTTGTCCATGGCCTCTTCTTTCTGATTCCTGTTTGCAATGAGCTGAAGAACCTCTTCCATACATACCCTGGTGGCTATGATGCTCGGCTCAAGTACATGAGATCAAACAACCAGGGGCTGAACCTACCAAAACTGGGATCCAAAGAAATCCTTTCTCCTTCAAGTTGCTTGTGCTAGGCCTTTTATCACAATAATCACAAAACTAATACAACTTTCTACAAGAAAAAAAGTGTTTAAGGTAACAAAATGTAAAGACCAAATCAGGATGTACCTGTAAGACTCTTTTCAAGACCTTTAAAAACTTTAATGTGGTGCCTAGTAGAACCTCAATCAAACAAAATAGCTTCTAAGACACTTATGAATGTTAAGTTTTGCAACTGAAACCTCATAGCAGATCACAAGGAAAAGCACTGCCTAACTGGTTCTCTGGTGAAAGTGTTAACAATGCATAGTGTGGCACAGTGAGGCTGGCATCTTTTGTGTGTCTTCTCTGTTCTCTCCATGAAACCTAGGCTAATAAGTTTTGGAATAAGAAATATCTCCCTACTTTTTTCTGATATTTTAGCTTTGTGAATATTCAATTGAATCATGAATTAGGCTCGTAAAAGTCTGTCTAATTTGGTGGTAAGGGAATTCTATTAGTTAATTATCATAGTATTAAAGAAATTCTTGGAAACATTAGCTTATAGCAACACACATTTGTTATCTCCTATGGTTTCTGAAGGCTAGGAGTCCAGGAGTGGCTTAACTTGGTGGTTCTGGCTCAGGGTCTTTTGATGTAAACTTTTGGCTGAGACTGGAGCCATCGAAAAGATGAACTTGGGCTGGAGAACCTACTTCCAAGCTTACACACATGGTAGTTGATTGACTTCAGTTCCTCATTAGCCATGGCTTAGAAGTCTCTGTTCTTTGCCAGAGAGGCTTTCCCAAGGCTGTCTGAGTGGCCTCACAAGACAGTTACTTCCCTAGAGTGAGTGATGGAAGAGGGAGAGCACCCAAGTAGAGAGTCAGTCTCTTATGAGCCAGTCTGAGAAGTGACATACACTCTCTTCCACTGTGTGCTGCTGATCGCACAGTTCCTGCCCCTGTGGGAAGGAACCACACAAGGGTGTGAGTTCCGGGAGGAGGGCATCATTGTTCGATTTTCTGCATTAGTAATATTAATCCATTTAAAATTTGTTTAAAAAATTTTAATTCTCTCTCTCTCTCTCTCTGAACAGGCATGGTGTGTAGAAGCAGGCATGGAGGACACGTGGAGGTCAAAGAACAACTTGTGGAAGTTGGTTCTTTCCTTCTACCATGTGGGTCCTGAGCATCAAACTCAGGTCCGTTATGTTTGGTGGCAAATGTTCTATCCTCTGAGCTACCTTTCAGGGGTCCCCTGTTATTTTAAAGGCCCCTGGTTTGTCTGTTTTGAAACAGGGTCTCCAGTAACCCAGGAAGGCCTTGAACTCAAATATATAGTGGAGGCTGGCCTTGAACTCCCTATGTTTTCTGTCTCTACTTCCCAAGTGCTCGATTACAGGCATGCATACCATGCTTGGCTGCATTTTCCTTCCTTCCTTCCTTCCTTCCTTCCTTCCTTCCTTCCTTCCTTCCTTCCTCCCTTCCTCCCTTCCTCCCTTCCTCCCTTCCTCCCTTCCTCCCTTCCTCCCTTCCTCCCTTCCTCCCTTCCTTCCTTTTTCTCTTTTCTTCTTTCTCTCTCTCTCTCCCCTCCCCTTACCTCTCTTTTCTTTCTTTGATACAGGGTCTCACTGATGTAGCCCTGGCTGACCTAGAACTTGCTATGAAGATCAGACTGGCCTTGAACTCACAGAGATCTGCCTGTATCTGCTGGGACCAAAGGTGTGCACCACCATACTGTGTCTGCATTTATTTATCTTTAATGGTGACCTCTGAGGATTACTTTTGGTCTCTTGTTTTCTTTCTCTTTCAAACTCTGTGTTTTAATATAAATGTAGATCCCTACCTTCTTTTTTCTGACTTGAGAATTGTTGAACAAACTGAATAACCATGACATTGGTGCCACACATATAATTCCACACATATGATTCCAGCACTAAATTGACTGAAGCTGGAGGATCACAAGTTTGAGATCTGTTCCAAGTCAGTCTGAACTACATGGTGTGACGATGTCTCAAAAATCTCGAACCCAAACCCAACCCAGAAGTTTGGGACTTCCAGTCATAATCTGGGCATTCCTCAGCACAACTCTCTTAAGTACTTTTACTCATGGTTCTACAATGACTTTCTTAACTTTTTCCTCAAACTTTGTACTTCACGTGTTTCCCTTGGCAGTTGACTTGTTCTCTTTCATAAGAAAAACAAACACTAATAAACAAACAAACAAACAAACAAACAAAAGTATCCAAATGTGATTTCATTACTTTTCTGGGAAGGGAGCTGAGAAAGAAGGCTAGATTCCAGAGATAGAGAGTTGACTTGGGACTCAGTGATCAATTGAAAGTCATTGGGCTAAGTACTATGAGGAACTAGTAAGTTGTCAGAGTTGTATTTGCTTGCACAAAGTACCTGAATTAATGATTAATGAACAGATACATGAATAAAAAAGAAATACGTAAATTGACTCAGTTCCTGGTGCACACATGGGCACAAGAAGAATAGGCTCAGAACAGGGAGGATAATGGTATTTGGGAAAAACTGAATATGAAGCATCTGTTATACAAGTAGATATGTCTAACAGGCTGCAACTATGAGTTCAAAGCTTGACAGAAAGGGCTGCATACAAATGGCACTCAATCTTCTACAAGAGGCTGGAATTAGAATATTGGGCAAGAAAAGCCAGTCAAGAACAAACTGTTAGAGAATATGAGTTTATTGTATAAACAGGGGAGCCCTAACAGAAACTGTGAAAGAATAAACAGGCAGGAAGAGACTCAGACGCCATTGTCTGTAGTCAGTAGTATTAATGACAATAACTATCATAGAAACTACAGTGATACCATCAACAACTACTGCTGTAGCTCCCATTCGTAGTGAATAACTGCATGCCAGGGACGTTCAGGATTTTACAATGATTAGCATTTGACCCCCAAAGCCACTACACAGATTAGATTTTCTTATCTTTATCTCACAGATGGGAAAAGTAAATTTCAGAGGAGATAAACACATGGTGCCAGGGCACATAACCAGTGAATAGCAGACTCTGAAATGCCAAGTGATTACTATGTTATGGTGCCATTTACAGTGGGCGCGTAGTGAAACACGGAGCCGCCTCTTTTAGAGGGAAGGTATCATGAGGCATCTCTGAACACTGTGAAAAGGTGAAGCCTGAAGAAAAATGGATAGGCAGCATTTTCACCCCTGGATAATTGGCTCATTTTTCTGCTAGAAGATGTATGAAATATTAATGAAAAATAATACCGAGGAGTTTATTTTACTTTTTGCATTTTTTGCCAGAGCAACGAGAGGTAAAGTTTTAGTAGGAAGAATATAGTTTGTGGTGATTAGTTGAAGTAAAATTAAAAAACAGAAAGTGTCCAGCAGCCTTCAGATTGCAATGATATGGGCAGCGATAGGCAAAGAAGGAAGAAGGTTGGCTCTTCATGAAATGCGGAGCTAGGCAACAGTTAAATTGAAGTTCAGGCAAGGCAGAACTTTTCAGGGCTGGGTGAAGGATGAAGCACACTTAGATGCACTTGCGGAGGAGAAATCAATAAGATAAGGATGGGATCTCTCAGGAGCAGAGGTGAAGGATTAGCCTGGGGGAAGAGGAGGGATGGAGGAAATGCATATTTAAACGGTTTATCACTCTGTGCCTCATGGTTTGTGCTGAACTGGTGGTAGTGTTTACTTGCACAGATGATGCAGTCATTCTGCCTGTGTATACAAGCATAGCCAACTGGTGCTTTGTAAAATGGAGTCACACAGGGCACAACACAGCCTTAAAAGCCACTATTTCACACAGTGTGGAGGAACTTGGAGCAGGGCACAGCTTGATCTCCACACACTAAATCTTAGTCCTTTTTGAATTCCTACCCACAGCTTAGCCTGATGCCTGACTACAGTAAACCTCACATAAACACACAGAATGAGAGAGGAGCTGGGTGGGCTTCTTGCAAAAGGAAAGAATTCCCCCAGGGTAGTGCAGCCTTTGTGCTCCATAACTGTAACATCAAATTTATGCGTCATGGTTTGGCTTTGATTCCATTAAGGCTAATCTTTCTTCCCTTGAAAACAGAGTCATCAATTCCTTCATTTCATTTGTCTGCTCCAATGCATCAAATTCGATTTTCTCAAATTCATCTATAAATTAGTTCATGGTTTCTGTTCCACTGCAAATTTTTGTGTCATTTAACAGCTTTTTACTATCTTAATCCTATTCACTTATATATACAAATGTACTTTATACTTTGTTTACTTAAGAAGCTTCGTTGATTAAAGAGCAGAAAAAGCAAAAATAAAGATAGAAAATCAGTAGCATTCCTGGCTTTATGCTTAGATAAACTGAATATATTTAGGCAAGGACTTTTTCTATGGATATAGACACATACATTTTGGGATAAAAAATATGATCACTCTAGATGTAATCAGTTTGGAAATCATACTAAATATTGATTTAAAATATAATAAATAAAATTAATAAATTAGAAAAACCTAATTTTGAGTTTAAATTAGTGTGCTTATTTCTAAACTCTTTTCCCTGAGAGTATGTTAGGTTTTAGTGCCAGTATTTGAAAGCGGGTGAAAGCAAGGCCTATGCACACAAAGAGCAAACATTCTACCACTCTACCCATGGACCATATTTCCAGGCAGAAAACAAAACAAAACAGTAAACACAAATTTTTCTCCCCCTCTCTCTCTCTCTTCCTCCCTCCCTCCCTCCCTCCCTCCCTCCCCTCTTTCTTACTTTCGTGTGTGCACATGAGCCATGGGGCAAGAGTGAAGGTCAGAGAACAGCGTGCATACAGTCAGTTCTCTCCTTCTGCCATGTGGGTCCTGTGGATTGAACTCAGGCTGTCAGGATTGCCAGCAAGCACTTTTACACCATGAATCAGTAAGCTGAGATGGCTCAGCTTTTCTATTTTTTAGACAGAGTCTCGCTGCAATCCCAGCTGAGCTGAAACTTGATATACAGATCAGGCTGACCTCGATCTCATAGAGATCAGCCTGCCTCTGTCTCCCAAGTGCTGGGATTAAAGGGGGTGCTCCCATGCAAAAAATTCAAAAAAATTTTTGTTATGTTCAAATTTTATGTGGATCAGTGTTTTGCCTGCATGCATCTAAGCACATCCATGTCATACAAAGTCTGTGGAGGCCAGAAGAGGGCATTGGATCCCCTGGAACTGGAATTACAGATAGTTGTTAGCTGCCATGTGAGTGCTGGGAACTGAAGCTGGGTTCTCTGTCAGAGCAGTCAGTGCTCTTAACTACTGAACCATCTTTCCAGCCTCTAAAGGTAAAAATTTTAAGGGGAAAATTATTATATGGATTTAACAAGGAAAATGACTGGAACTTCAACTGAACATCAAGCATCAAGTTTAAGTTGGGTGTGGTGGTTCATGCCTGTAATTCCAGCACTTGGGAGGCTGATGCAGGAAGATCCCTGAAAGTTTGAGGCCAGCCTGGGCTATATAGTATGAGAGCTTGAGCCTGTCTTAGGCTACAAGGTGAGATCTTATCTTTTTTATCTTTTTTTTTAAATGATATGGCCATCTTAAGGACAACTATGATGGAAAGATTCAGGTACTTGGACAGTTGATGTGATGAGCTCTGATTTCTCCAACCGTGGGGCTCTGTGAATGAAAGAGTTTGTAAGGCTAATTGGGCTGAAACGACCAATAGGGAGTTCTCAACAGTTAGAGTAGAAAGTCAGACTTGAGCTCTCAGGGTGACCAAACAGTCTAAGGTGCTGCATTCAGAACATCTGATTTGTAGCCTGACTGATTTTATCAGAGCATGTTTGAGGGAAGTTCACAGGAGTCCATTCCCAGGAATTTGACGTCTCTAGATACCTTATATAAGTGGACTCATACTATGTCTATCTTTTTATGACTGACTTAATTTACTTAGAGTCCTCAAGTTTCAGTCATATTACAGCCTTTGTCCAAATTTACTTCTTTGAAATAATATTAATACCAAATAATATTCCATTACTGAATAGTATTCTATTGTATGAATACTATATCATTCATCTAACTGAACTTCTTTGAGTGATAATTTTATAGCCAATACAAGATCCCAGACTTCCGGGGACCTGGAGAAGTTACTATTGAACTTGAAACCTACCCAACATTTTCTGATTTTACTTTGAAGTCTATAATTCTTAGAGGTTTTAAAAAATTCTTAGATATATCTTATCTTGTTCTTTCAAGGAGTAGGACATCTTAGGGCTGGAGCTGGGGTTAAACAAGGAAAGAGTGAACTTAAGACTATAATTGGATCCATGTTACTTATTCAGCAAGTGTTCAAAGGTCATTTCTGTGAGGAGTACACTTCCTTAGTGCTCTGATAGCCACTCTATCCGTCCTACCTTGGTGGAGAGAGAAGATGGAAGTGCTAATGCAGTGGGCTTGACATGATTTATATTCTGTGCCCAGTGTAAGACAGATGCCTGGAGAAAGCTGCGCTTCTCATTCATCTGCAGCTATGGCCATAATGCAAGAAACATTGAGAGATGGGTAGGAGACTGCTCCCCACTCTCCCTGTCACCTCGTCCTTCTCAGAGCTTTTAGCACCTTGTTGTAAATTAGCTGAAGAGGCTTCTTTTAATTTTGCTCTTTCTCTGCTGTACCTAAGTCCCCTGAGTCTCAGATTAGCATCTTGGTATTTTTAGCAAAGACCTCCCCATGTGTGAGGAAGGATGCAGCATTATGCAGAAGGGCGTAGAAAGAATGAGTTTCTCCCTTTCAGACACTGGTCTTCATGCTGCTGTTCTTCATGGTAGATAAAAGGTTGGGTCTCCGTTGAGTCACAGCCCTCAGGGTTACACACTCTCCTACGTTTGCCCAGTGGTTACTGATGCAATCTCTTTAGCAATTTTTTTGAAAACGGTGACTTTGTGTGTGTGTCTCCAGGCAATATTATTTTGGTTTATAGCCAGCAGAGCATAGATTGGCTGTAGTCTTCATTAGCACACACTGAGCTAATTCTTTGCTTGTGTTTTTCTGGACTGCTCAATAACATTTTCATAATGGCAATGTGCTCCGAGAAGTTTCAAACAACGGAAGCTAGTCCAAAGATTTAATAATTTAGAAACCACTTTTCTAGTTTCTTTAATTGTTGAAGTCAATCAGAATGAGATCTGAGAACATGTAATTTGTAGGATGATTCAGGCCAAGTCAGGCAGGCTCCCGCTAGAACCGATATTGAGCATGCGTGTGCAGTGAACACTTCCTGGAACCTAACCTGGGGCAGTTCTCAGGCCCTAGCAGCCATCCAGAACCAATGGGAGTGATGAACAGCAGATCATCAGGGGCATTCAGGACCTACCAGAATGAAGCACGACAGATGACTAGATAAAGACCTCCCCTAAGCCTGGCAAAAGTATAAATCCTGCTCCTTTCTAAAATTAAATGAGATTGTTGGTTCCACATTCTCCCAGGGTCTGTGTCGTTTAGTCTGTGCCTCCTTGCCTCCTCCCCCAAGGGACCCACCAATGCCAGCCAACAGTAATTTTTCTAGTCTTTCATGTCTGAACCAGGGCAGGGAAATTCCCTTCTAAATAAGCCTTCTTCTTTCTTCCAGGAGGAAGCTTATTACAAAGAGGTTTATTAACTACCACTGACAGTAGGTGAAAATCCCATTTCTTTGACTCATAGTGTAGCTCAGTATGAGTCCATTCTGCAGTCTTGCTGGCGATGACCTCACTATTTTATATACCATGTCTAAACTTTAGTTTACATAGCAAGGTCATGTTCCTGATGAAGTCAGTCCTGTCTGGACAAAGCTCTTCTTGCATTTTCATGTCCTCCCAGTTGGACACAAATCACCCTCTGTGCTTTGGCATGTGGTACTTCTGGGTTAGGTCAACCAGTCAAAGATAGTCTGGCTCCAGATTGTTACTGGTACTTGTTATTTGGCATCCTTGAGTACAACTGGTAATGACGGAAATCCTCAGGTAGCAGCATGACAGTTCAGGGGGAGACTGGGTGGCCACAGCCCACACCTGTGTCCTGCTGCTCTTCTGTGCTCTAGGTGAGGCCAGGAGACAGCCACATAGACACAGTCCTCTCCGGGGTGAAAAAGGATGAGCTTTCTTAGTGTCTCCCTCACTGCAGCCAAGCCACTATTCACGTCAACTCCCAGGTAAACATTTTAACTCCATAAAATTCCACTTAAACCAGGGTTCTTAGTCTAGGTTCAAAAAGTCTGTGAACAGCTTAGGGGATAATCAAAACAGCTGAAATTTGGAGCATTTTTTGTGTATATGTGGGTGTTTTTAGGAAGAGAATTCTCATCTCTCTCCAGAGTCTCAAGGATGTCTGTCCTACTCTTGCTTTCGGTGATAATTAATCTTTACTAACGAGTTGATAGGATTCAGAATCACCATAGAAACACATACCTGGGTGTATCTTGAGGGTGTTTTGAGAGAAGTTCAACACTGTCTGTAAGACCAGCCCTGTAAATGTGTGGCACCATCCCATTCTGTTTTTTTATTTTTTATTTGGACAGGGTCTCCTTAGTTCCAGCTCTCCTGGAAGTCACTGTGTGGACCAGGCTGGCCTCAATCTCATAGATATCCCCCTGATTCTACCTTCTGAGGACTGGGACTAAAGGCACGAGCCACCAGAGCCACCACTCCCAGCGTCTTGGGGTGAGTGAAAAGGAGAAAGCTAGGTGAACATCTGCACTCATCTTTCTTTGCTCTCTGTTTCCTACAGAATAAACAGAATAAACATGGTGGACTTTACCTTTGAACCTTGAGCCAAAATAAACCTTACCTTCCTTAAAATGCCTTTGTCAGGTATTTTTATCTTAGCAACAGGAAAAGTAACTCATGAACCTTCTCAGTGATTTGGGATAACTGTACTAGGATACACGTAGTTCTTAATTACTCACTCTTCATCAATACAAATAAGTTGGGTGTGGTGGCTCATACGTGGTCCTAGTACTTGGGAAGCTGAATTAGGAGAATCATTGAGAGATGTTCTAGGCCAGCATGAGCTAGCTACATGGTGAGTTTCAGGTCAGATTGGCTACAGAATCAGACCTTATCTCATAACAACAAAACAAGGCTGGAGAGATGGCTCAGTGGTTAAGAGCACTGGCTGTTTTTGCAGAGGACGTGCACTCACTAACAACAGTTCATAGCTCCCGTTGCAGGCGATCCATGAGTGCACTTATATACATGAAGGCAAAACGCTTGTACATATGAATAAAAATATTGAGAACACTGGAAAGAAACACATGCGCACACACACAAACAAGAAAAAGAAAAGAAAAAAAAATTTAAAAAAGAGAAAGAAATACAAACTAAGCAATCATCTGTGAAAGGCATGGTTAGTCAGGGTTCTGCAGAAAAACAGAACCAATAGAAAGAGATTCAAAAAAATCTTTTTTGTTTTTGAGATGGGATATCCCTGTGACCCCAGCTGCCTGGAATTTACGTATGTAGACCAGGCTAGCCTCGATTTCACAGAGATCTGCCTACCTCTGCCACTCTCTGACAAAGAGAGTTGTTATGAGAGACTAAAGGCCAGGGAAAGCCAGTAGTGTAGTCCCAGCACAAGTCCAAAGTGCAGAGAATGAAGACTTCGATATCAAAGCAAAGATGGACGCCTCTGTTCAGACAGCAGGCATCCACCCATCCTTTACCTTTTTGCTTTTTTCTGGCCCTCAGCAGATCAGATGATATCATCCACATTGGTGAGGAGTTTTCTTTGCTGATTCACAAGTGAATCCCTTTTGTGAAACACCCTCACAAACACATTAAAAAGTGTTTTACCAGTTATCTGGACATCCTTTAGCTCAGTCAAATTGGTATATAAAAATAATTTTAAAAAGGATGACCATCCTCCTTATATAATAACTGCCCTTTGGGGGGTGGGAATTGTCACTGTAAAGTTGTAAATGTGCCTAGCAGGTGGCACGGGTAAAATGTGCAGAAGTCGTTTAGATTGATGGTAAAGGAGCTGGTGGGATAAGAGCTATTCTGATGGTTCGACGTGATTTTAGAATCACCACTACAAGCAATACAATACAATCCTATGTATTGATTTTTGAAAGCTCACTTGCTTAATGTTAGGACTGAATATCTAAAGGACAGGGAGCACACCTCAGAGAGGGTGAAAAGGAGAAGAGGCCCTGTTTGTTCTGGAACTGGGAGGCTTTCTAAGCCAGTTGGGTTTAGGGAAAGAGAGTGATGATTGAGACAATGAGAAAGAAAAGTGCAGGCAGTTGTCATGGTGACAGAGGCTCCAGACCTGGAGTGGGAGAGTGCGTTGGATGCTCTGCAGTTTGCATTGTGGATATAGGATTTCGTCTGTAATTGGTTGACATGTGGCATGGCATGAGAAAAGCAGCATTCTTTGGAAGAATCATGTGGCAGGGAGGGCGGGAAGAGAGGAAAGAGGGAATCATCAGCTGGGTGGGTTCCAGATGTAAATCAGCCACCACGGAAAGTTCTGTGGGAATGGAACGATCAACCATGAATTTTCATGTAAGAGGGTGTGTGGAGAAAGGGATGCTGGCTATGCAGAAGGAAACGAGGCTGAACTGGACTTGTGTTTCTTAAGGAAGCTGGGTCATCAGGTCATAGTGCTCTCAGGATAAGGGAAGTGTGGGTTAGTGATCACAAAGAGGCTCCGTGGCAAGCAGGGAAAATAGCTCTGTTGATGGGGAGACTTCAGGGTGGAAGGATAGATAGAAGACTGAAGGAAAACCCAGCCCTCTCCAGTGACCTGTTCCTTTGTGTGTAATCCCTAAAATAACGAAAGAGAGAGAGAGACAGACAGACAGAGACTTTAGACTTGTTACTTCACCACTTGTTCTTCTACTCGATTCAAGACCAGCAGCCAATGAAGTGACATTTTGGCAGCCCAGGGTCCTTTCCTAGCACACATTGCACAATTCCAGCCCACACCAGGAGGCCTGTGCAATGCACCCTGGGGAACTGACTCAGGTCCCAAACTTCATCAAGTCATCTAATTATTTTCTCCTCTGCTGCATTCACCCATTTCAGCTCTTCTAATAACGGCTTAAAATCAGAAGACAATGCTAGTACTAATTTTGCTAGTACTTTAAAAAGTTGTTTTTGTTTTGTGTGAGAGCCCAAATTCAGTGCCTTATACATACTAGGCAAATATTGTACTACTGAGCTTCTTCTTGAGCCTCCTCCCAAAGAATTCTTGTATACATCAGCTCATTGAATCCTCACAAAACAGAGTCTGTGAAGTGGCTTAGAGGGTAAAAGAGTTTGCTATGTAAGCCTTACCATCTCGGTTTGGCCCTGGAACCCACAGCTCCTGTTAGTTGTCCTCTGACCTCCAAGTGAGTGCCATGGCACATGACTAGACTTTCATAGACACACACCCCCCATTATCACCACCTCCACTGATGATAATGATAAAATAAAAATTTAAAAAGTCCTCACAAGACACTCTATAATTAATTGTGAAGTGATCATTATTATTTTCACTTTTATTGCTTTAGTTTGGAAGCATCCCCCAAATCTCAGAAAGAGACCCAATGGAAGGATGTTCTCACTGGGGGCATGCATTGACAGGGATATTGGGACCCAGGACCCTTCTTTTCTGCTTACTTATTGGCTGTTTGGAAGTGAAGAGATGCCTTCTGAAACACGTGTTCTCTCCACCATGAATTCTGCCTTGCAACAGGCCAGAAAGCAATGTGACCAATAGCCAGGAACTGACACCTTTGAAAATAAGAGCCAACATAAAGCTGACCCTTCTGTAAGTTGATTTTCTTGAGCATTTTGTCATTGCAATGTAAAACTAACATATTTATGTTTGAGAACACTGAGAAACTGACCCTCAGAAAGATGAAAGGGAATATGAGTAGAAAAAGTCTTTTGAGCACCTATTATGTGCCAAACACCATGACACGTGTTCAAGTTCATGCAGCCAGTAAGAATCAGAGCAAAGACTGACCTCAGTTCTGGAATTTTAAGGTGATACAATTTCTGTCACAAGTCAACTTATTGGGTATCAGTGTTCATCCACCTGACAAAACTTTCTCTGGGTATTGGAACCAAAATTAGAGTTCTTATTCTTCAAAAGTTTGAAAACCAGTTGAGGTCAACATCTCCAAAGGCAATATTGTTAGAATTTTAATGTGTAAAGTCAGCAAGTAATAAGATCTGAAAGGATATTTTTTGTTTTATTTTTATTGGAGATGAAGCATGTTTTTTATTTATAATTTCCCTGGAGGAGGTTAAGCCCTGAGAGGGATAAATTAACACTGATTTTTATATCAAACATCATCAAACTGCCCTGTGCAGATATCATGCTATTATAATGAGTTCTGTGAGTGAAATCATTCTATCTTGTTACATTGCACACTAGGGCAAGCAACTTAGAATAAATGAAAATGAATAATTAATGAAAGAGGAAAGAACATTCCTTTTAAGTTCCAAGATGTATTAATTGTGCGCTTTTTCCTGGCGTCTCCTTACTTCCTCTTTCCACTCTTCTGTGTCATTGTGAACCATTCACCCCATATTTTTTTCCTTCTTTTCTGTCTCAGACTAGCCATAATGGCAGCCGGACCACAGACAAGGAGCCAGTGGTCTCTGAAGGAGAGGCCCTAGGAAACCAGGGCATGTGTTGCTCTTTCCTCAGGAAAAGGGCATCATAGACTTCTAAAACACCCCACTTTCTATTGATGGACCCCAGCATCCAGGCTGGTGAACAGGAAGGCGGCCCTGAGCTTCTTGAACCAAGCAAAGCAGGGTTCAAATACAATCTTTCCACCGGCACCAGAAGGCCGATTTCTGGTCATTCTTTGCTTTAGTGAAAGTTAGTCTACAGCCTGGTTAATCATAGCGTAGTCTAAAACCTAGCATGATCCAGATCACCTGGGAACACCAAACATGAAGAATTTCTACTGGCCTAGATGACTCATAAGGATACTGAATTTTGAGAACTGGTTATGGGAGATCTTCTTCCAAACAGATACATTTTCCCCTTTCTTGAAACTATGGCACACATTTCAAGGGAAGCCAATAGGGATATACAATACTAAAATATGTATTACTGAGAATTATGTTCTTACATATAAATAAGCTCACTTAGATGAACCAGAAAGCAAATTTATACAAAATTTGAGCTATAAACATTGAGCTGTTTTGCCCATTTTGCTTTTAACAGTCTGAATTGATTAGTGACTTATTTTGCTGCAACCATTTGATATATCTTGCAAGTTCTATTCAAGACAGGAAAATAACCGGAAACAACTTCCTCTAACATCAACCCAAATATTGTGGTCTCTTGACAATTCTAGAATGTGTCATACTGCCCTTTAGGCAAAAACAAATGACAAAGTCTCAAAAAAAAAAAAAAAAAAGTAAAAAATTGTCCAACAAAACAATTTATTCAAATATTTCATTAGCTGCTGTCACTATATTATGTAGTCTTTCTTGAAAACTAAACTCCCTGAGAAGCTGCAATATTAATTTGGAACTTGTTTCTCATTTGGGATATTTGGTGACAAAAACAAAGCAGAACAAAACAAAACAAAACAAAACACCAAACCAACAAACCAACTGCATATTTTGCATTTTTTCCCCATTTTTAGTTGAATTTTGTGTATTTCACACAGAAATCCCAGTCATCTTTACACTTGTTTCTCCCATTGGCACCCGCTCCCATAAGCCCTTCCCACTGGATTCGTATGTTCTGTCATCTATGTCAAGCTAGTGTCCCCAGATGTCCCTCACTGTAAGTCTGTCTACTGGGGGCTAGTCAGCACATCGAGTCTCTCCTCTTAAAAAGATCAGCTCTTCTTTGCCTAGAAGTAATCAACTGATGATACTTCTATGACTAAGACTGGGGCTTTTGGCCCCTTTCCAAAGTTCTGTGCTGGGTTTTGTCTGCTTGAGTTTGCATGGGTCTTCTGCACCCTGACACTGTTGCTGTAGGTTCATACGAACAAGGTCCCAGGAGCCTGTAGGACTTGGTCACGCACCTCCCTTCCTGGCTCTTAAAATCTTTCCGCCCTCTCCTCTGCAATGATCCCTAAGTCCTGGGTGAGTGTAGTTTAATATAGGAGTTCTGTTCAAGGACCCACACTCTGAAGACTCTTATTCTGTACATTTTGACTATTTGTGACCTTTTGTGTCATGAACCTCTGTTAAGTGAAGGAGCTTCATTGATGAGAATTGAGAGATGCATTAGTGTTCTCTTTACCACATATTCTACATGTTCTGTGTTCGGTGAGCCCTAGATGTAGAGGTTGTACTGTAGATGTACCACTTAGGCTTGAGAAATTCACAGATAATCTCTGTATATGACCAGTTTTGAAGCTCTGTAATAATCTCTATCTACTGCAAAAGAAGCTTCTTTAGTAAGTGATGACTGGGATAGTTGTCTGTAAATATAAGGATCCATATTTTACACATAGTAAGAAATTACATTAGTCTAGGGATGTGACAACTTTGGGGTTTTCTCTGAGATTTATGACCTCTCCAGCTATGTGTATTTGACTATGTTTACAGCAACACACATGAGTTTGCTCCCATTGAGTGGACTTCAAGCTCAATTACCTGATGTTGATTACCCCAAAGATAAAAGTGCCACTACTGTACCAATGTCATTTCCTATGCCAGTTATTGATGTGGTTATTAGGCCTTGAAACTGGGGTTGGACCATCAATTGATACTCTCCCTTAGCAGCTTTCATAATGATTTCTAAAGCTAGGAGATCTAGCCTTCATGGGAGGTGGCTTCCATGTCAGTTCCAGCTCCATTGCTCCAAATCCTGTCTCCAAAGCATGTCTTATCTATGGGGCCCTGGCCTCCCTCCATGCCTTTTTCCCAGCTAGGTTCCTGGCCAGGAACTAGCTTTAGTTTGTCAGCTGCAGTTGCTATGAGAATAACTTGACCAAGAATGACTTGACTTCAAAGGCCTAACGGCAATTGTTTTGAACTAGGTGAGAGTCACATACTCGGATACTCCCTGGGGGCCTGAACCTTTGTCCCCTCCCAAACCCTCCTTGGAATTTCTGGCAACAAATCACTGGCATCTGCTGGGTGCATATATATTGAGCAGCTTGCTGGAATAAATCAGAAGCTTCTCCACCATTTTTGGTGTCTGTGTTTGTATGTCTTGTATGTCTTGTGTGTCTTTCATTCCTTAGGCCTTGCTGGATAGACTCGGGTACAGTTGTAGCGCAGGCCGCTACAAGGGGAAGTCCCAATGAGATATCTGGAAAGAAGGAAGACGCTGAAGGAACGCCCGGGAGGCTGGCCAGCTCTTCAAATTAAAGTAAGGGGCGAATTTAAACGGGAGCAATGGGCTCTCATGGTCTGCTGACAGATCTGTTGGTTTCACTTTTGCGGAGACAGGGCACTGGCATGGAGCATGAGGCTGCCCGGGATTTTATAAAACACAAGGATTTTATAAAAAATAAGAAGGAACAGATAACTAAATAAATCAGTACCCTAAAGAGAAAACTTAAAAAATGGTTTCTGGAACCGGGACCACCTCCTCGGAACCCTGACTTTCAGAGTCAACCTAGATTAACACCCTCATCCCCCTGTGCCTCCTTTAACAGGAGGAGCATGTATTAAATAACTAGTTTATAAGTTGTAATGATGTAGACCCATAAGTTTATAGGCATGATTTTATGTGTTAGATAGATAGTTTATATTCATGGATGTAAAAGCACGTGCTAAGTGATTAAGTCTTGTAAGTTTGCTAGTTTGCAGGTTGTGATAGTGTGGGCTGATGGTTTTGTAAGTATGGAGTATGTGTGGTGGGCGATTGGCTTATAAGTAGTGATGTTGTAAACTCATAATGTAGTAGGTTGTGATCTTTTTTCTTCTTTCATTTTCTTCTTTTGCTTCATTGTTTTTTACCTAATGTGGTGGCCTAGTGGAAGGATGAGATCTTTCCTGGCACTAGTAGCAGGTAGCAGAAAGTTCCCTCAAATGAGAAATTAAAAAATAAAATAAAAATAGAATGGATGGAGGAGAGTAGGAAGAATACTTCAGGATTGTGGTGTTCATGGACCAAAGGGGGTCCTGGTGGCTACCTTTAGTTTGGGGGCTTTAATTAGGAATAGTTTAGATCTTAGACAGGAGATAAAAAAGGAAAAAAAAATTCAAATGGGATCTGGGATCGAACCTCAAGTGGAGGAGGAAAGTAAAGCTAAACCTTCTGCTCTGCCGGAGGAGCCAGCTTTTGTGGAACCTAAAATCAAGCAGTTATTCAAGCGTCTTTAGATCCCAAAGAAAAGAGAAGAAAGCAGCTAAATATCCGAGAGAGGAGGATTTTTCACCATTTGTTGCCTAAACAAAGCCTAAGGCTGAGCCGAAGGAAAGGTATTTATAAAAAATGTGGCATTTACAGGTTGTGGTTGAATCTCCTACAGCAGCTCCTGGTCAAGGAGGCTAGAGCCTCGAACATCAAAGGACCATGATCGCAGGTTTTGTTAATTACTCTCCACACCTTGCCCTAGGATGCTTTGCTTTCCGAAACAACTCAACTTTTTTTGTTTTGCAGTCTCATTGTTACTGAACTCAGCAGCTCTTCTGTCCCATACAAACTCTGAGTTAAAGCAAAACAGACATTTTTGTATCTATGTGTAAATTATATTGATAACTGAGAGGCTGACTCTACAGCTGGATTGGCCATCTCGCTTCAGACTCAATCCTGTTTATACAGGCTGAGGCTGGCCACCTGACCCTGTGCAAAGCAGCCTCAGAGTAAGGACATTGTGCTGTTGAGAGTAACTGAGGAATAAACTAATTTCAAGAGATGGTTGTTCATTTTATGGTGTAACATGTTTATAGCAAAACTAGCTCACAGAATTCTGTGTTTTCTCACACCAACAAAAAGTCACTAATACAATTTACAGTTCTTGGAGAAGATAAGTGGCAACCTCTACTTAAAAACTTCTCAGTTAGTGATTATGCTAAAGATTGTAAGCTTCAATTTGATAATATGTTCCCAAAAAACTGTTTTGGGTATGGAAAACCAGGACATCAAGTGAAGCAATGTCCTAATAAACAAAGTGCCAATGGTCCTAAAAAGGAGTCAGGCTTTGTCCCAGATGTAAAAGGGAAAAACATTGGACCTTCACCTGAGTCCAATCCTTCACCACAGCCAATCCTCCTAGTCATCTGTATATAATTTTTCCAAAATTAATTTCTTAATGTTATTACATCTCATGGTACTAAGAAAATAAAAAGGTAAAAGATGATGTTAAAAAGATATGAGAATGGAGATATTTTTAAATGAAAAAATTTATAAAAGTGATTAAAAATCTAAGTCTATATGCTATGGTATATAAAAAATAAAAGAAAATTATGCCCATGTAATCTTAAAATTTCTGAGGTAATAGTTCAAATAATCTAAAGAACAAAATATATGTCTAGTCAAGGTCAATTCAAGAATGTTTGGTCTTTTAGGAAGAAACAGTGCTACTATGAAAGGGATTATAGTAGCCCCAGGAATTATCGATGCAGATTTTAAAGGAGAGATAAAGATCATGACTCATTCTCCTGTGGGATATCTATGATTAAGGAAGGTCAAATACTCACTCTGTTAGTATTACTCCCTCAAATTACTGCTAAAACAGTAAAAAACTCTAAAAGAGATAATGCGGGTTCGGGTCCTCAGATGCTTATTGGATACAGGCTATAGGTGCCAAAAGACCTGAGTTAAACATTGTCCATCAACGGGAAAAAATTTCAAGGCCTATTAGATTCTGGAGCTGATGTTTCAGTGCTCACTGCTAACCAATGGCCCTCATTATTTTAGATTTAAAAGATTGTTTTTATACTATTTCTCTTGCATCTCAAGATTGTAAAAGATTTGCATTTAATGTCCCTTCAATAAAATTTAAGAAACCTATGAAAAGATTTTAATGGAAAATACTACCACAGGGTATGGCAAATAGCCCCACCCTGTGTCAAAAATTTGTGGCTCCAGCAGTTACAGAAACTAGACAAGCTTATTCTCAAGTGTATATGGCTCACTATATGGATGATATACTTTTGGTTCATAAGCAGGAGGGAATTTTACTTGCAGCCTATGCTCACTTACAGCAGGCTCTGAAAGAACAAGAGCTAATTATAACTCCTAAAAAGGTACAAACAAAATTTCCATATTTATATTTGGGTCATAAGTTATATTTTACCTCAAAAAATTCAAATAAAAAATGAGTTAAAAACTTTAAATAAATTCCAAAAATTGTTAAAAAATATTAATTGGCTTAGATCCCACTTAAAAACTGCTACAGGAGAACCATTCCAGTCAATGAACAGTTTGTGTTCTGTAACTGACAAGTTTCCTTTTCTGTTTTTCCAGAGACTCATTTGGATATGTGTTTAAATAGATTTTTAAGATTGCAGTTGGGCATGGCATATTTTTTCAAATTGACACAATATCTGTACACATTGACAATTTGGTATTAGTACTACAGTGTGCAATTATCAGTTTAAAATAATTAACTTATCTTCTTAAGCATTTATTATTTCTATGCTGTAAGAATTTGTTTTGGTATTATGTTGCTTTAACAAAGTACCTGAGGCTGGCTAATTTGTAAGGAAGAGCATCCAAGTAGCTCACTGTTTTGGAGGTTCAAGAATGTAGTTTTCTCCTTACCTGTGGTGATGAGTCCATTGGCTACATCATAATAAACAAAATCGTGACAAGAACACATGGCAAAAATGGAAACCAGATAGAATGGGAATAGACCATCTTGTTCATTCATTGTAACAATATTTTGCTTGGAAGCTAAATGAGGTCCTATGGGAAGTGTATTAATCTCCTTAAGAGCACTGCCTTGTGACTGAGTCATCTTGCTTTAAAATGCAGAACATATGCTAAAGATCCCACTGTCTCTAGCATTACCATTGCAAGCTTGGAGCATCTAACACATGAAGTACTGGTATCAGTCTTTTTATGAAATATTGGAAAGTATGTTGTCGGATACTTTTCACAGTCATTGACTACACTATTGCTTTACAAAAATAATTTTATTGTTTCTTGAGTACTTTCTCTTTATTTTTTAAATTTTAGGTTTTAATTTTTATTTTATGTATATGAGCATTTTAACTGCATGTATGCAAGTGTACCATGTGTGTACAGTACCCTCAGAGGCCAGAGGAGGGGGTCTGATTCTCTGAAACTAGACTTGGGAGTGGCTAGCTGCCAGGTGGGTGCTGGGAACTGAGTCTGGGTGCCACGTAAGGCAGCCCGTGCTCTTAACTGCTGAAACAGCTTTCTAGCCTGAGTACCTCCTTTTTAAGGTAAACCTCTGTGACTTACATATTCTTCAAGATTTTGTCTCTGAGCAGAATTTGGCATCAGTGTTTGGCTACTTATTTTGATGCATTGTCTATGGATGTATTTTCATTTATTTTTATTTGGATAATAAGCTGGAAGATTTTTATCTGATAACCAGGCATGCCAGAAATACTAAAAATCATCTGGAACATAACAATTCTTAAAAAAAAAAATTCTTAAGTCACAGTTTCCTAGAGTTTCTGTTATGCTTAGTACATGCATTGTTAGTTCCTTTACACTGTAAGACAAAAGTTCATCTAATGGCACCAGAATACCATCTTTCAGAATGGTCTTTTTAAAAATTTTTATTTTAAATCATTCCTGTAATAGAGTCTGTCTTTGGTGGAATAGGCTGACTTGTGTATACATGTTAGCTCCTAGGTTACATATTTTTATGCCTGTATTTTAAAAGGTGATCCAGATCCTAAATTAGCTAGAGGCTTGACAGAGGAGGCCAGAAAGGCATTATCTCAAATAGAACAAGCTATTAAAAATCAACAAATGCAATATATAGATTATAGCCAGGAATGGGCAGCATATATTTTGGCTACTATTCATACTCCAACTGCAGTTTTATGGCAGAAAGGACCTTTGCATTTACCTGCATCACCTGCTAAAGTGTTGACTCCTTATTATGAAGCTGTGGCATGTTTAGTTCAAATGGCTCAAGTTGAATCTCGAGAATATTGTGGAAAAAAACCTAATATAATGGGACTTAATAGTTTGGTTATTTCAAAATACAGATTCCTAGGCCATAGCTTTTGCCCATTATTCAGGCATTATTGATAATCATTATCCAAAAGACAAGTTATTCTTTTATTTTTCCAAAAATTATAAAACAGGATGCTTCAGTGATATTTACAGACAGGTCTTCTAATGGTAGGGCTACTTATGTAATGCAGGGGCAATCCTATGTTTTTCAAACCTCTCCAGCTTCAGTTCAAGTAATAAATAGAACTTCGAGCTGTAGCTGCCGTATTTCAGTTTATGGCCTCTGCTCCGTTTAATCTGTATACTGATAGTCATTATATTGCCAGAGCCTTACAAGTGCTTGAAACTGTGCCTTATAGCGAGACAAATAATACCAAAGTTCAGGAATTATTTGGTCAGCCCTGTTTTGTAGGGCATCTTAGAGCCCATACTGGGCTTCCAGGTCTTTTGGCTTTAGGAAATGACTTAGCAGATAAGGCCACGCGTCTCATAGTCTCATAGGTTTCTCTCAATTGGAATTAGTGCAAAAAGCTCATGCTCTTCATCACCAAAACAGCCAAAGTTTACGGAAGCAATCTCACCTTACCAGGGAGGCTGCTAGGCAAATTGTTAAACAGTGTCGCTTCTCTCCCGAATTTCATTCTGTCCCTCAATGTGGAGTCAATTCACGTGGATTAATGCCTAATCAATTGTGACAGATGGATGTAACTCACATCCCAGAGTTTGGAAAACTAAAATATGTTCATGTGTCCATAGATACTTACTCAGGATTTCTTATGGCCACCGCTAAAACTAAAAAAGCTACTAAACATGTAACAGCACACTGCATTAAATATTTTGCTATGGCTGGCTTGCCATCTGTCATGGAAATGGACAATGGCACAGGATATGCTAGTCGGACTTTCCAATGTTTCTGTGCTCAGTTATCCATTGTGCATCCCATGCAGTCCCCAGGGACAAGCGATTGTTAAATGTGCCCATAGAGTTTTTAAAAATCAATCACAAAAAATTATAAAAGGGGGGGTTATATCCCAGATCACCACAGAATTCCTTAAGTTACATTCTTTTCATTTTAAATTTCCTAAATTTGGATAAGCAAGACTACTCTTCAGCAGATAGAATGTTGCATTCCAAGATTTTAGATACCTATGTACAAGTGAGATGGAAGGATCCGATTGATGGAAAATGGCATGGCCCAGACCCGTATTAATATGGGGAAGAGGGCTTGTTTGTGTTTTTCTGCAGGATGCTGAGAAGGCCAGGTGGCTGCCAGAAAGGCCGGTACAGTTCACAGGGACTGAAGAAGGGAAGAGTGACGTTGCTGTTGCTGTGGAATCAGTTCCTGATGACACACGGAGAGCTGTATTGGACTCAACTGATGGGACATCATTACATGGGAAGAATAACAGTAAATCAGGACTCTACTGCAGGGAATGCTGATAAATGAAAAAAGAAAAAAAAGGACTAGTGGAGGACTTTGGTGATCAGATGACAGTTTCCCACAAACTTATATAGGGAAACAGGCAGCAGCCATGGATAAAGTCAAGGAGGAGTGATAGCTTGCATAAGTCAACCCTATGTACGTTTGATTGGACAGTTAAATATCGCTCATAATGATACCAAGTTTGATGTTTCCTGTGTTTAATGTATTTCTTGTGTTTTGATATAACTTGATTAATTGCATTTCCATCATTCCCATGAGAATGAAAGTGATGGTATTTCAGCAATTTTCACTCATTATGATTTCTGTGAATGTTACAAAACCTTAGTATATGGATTGAGGACATAAGAGTAAGCCTTTGCTACATTACTGGAAATAATTACTGTGATGCCTGATTCCCCTGGACTTGTCCCTGTATCTCCTCCCTGTATATGTTCAGAGTTTGTTCCTAAGGATGCTGGGTTGTGACTCACTAGCCTCTAGTTAATTGCGTGGCCTCTAGGTCCCAAGTCCACTACCCTACATTACAACTGCCAGAATTCGCGGACCTTTGTGAAATGAGTGGCCAGAGACGGGTAAACACAAGGGGGTGTCCGCCGACCTAAGACAGGGAGTCAGCCTCTATGGCCAGATGTTGTGGCTAGTTTTCCGATGACAGGTAAGATGGGCACTAACGTCCTTGGTAACCTAAGACAGGCGCTCATTTACTAAAGGAAAAAGGGGGACATGTGGGGCCCTGGCCTCCCTCCATGCCTTTTTCCCAGCTAGGTTCCCGGCCAGGAACTAGCTTCAGTTTGTCAGCTGCAGTTGCTATGAGAATAACTTGACCAAGAATTACTTGACTTCAAAGGCCTAACCGAAGTTGTTTTGAACTAGGTGAGAGTCACATACTGGAATGCTCCCTGGGGGCCTGAACCTTTGTCCCCTCCCAAACCCTCCTTGGAATTTCTGGCAACAAATCACTGGCATCTGCTGGGTGCATATATATTGAGCACCTTGCTGGAATAAATAGGAAGCTTCTCCACCATTTTTGGTGTCTGTGTTTGTATGTCTTGTATGTCTTGTGTGCCTTTCATTCCTCAGGCCTCGCTGGATAGACTCGGGTACAATTGTAGCACAGTCCGCTACTTATCTTCAGCAATAGGGTCTTACCTTCAAGTTCTGGGAGGCAATCAAGGACTGTGGCAATAGTCTGTTTAATTCTGGGAGTCTTTTGACCTGCAGCTCAAAGGAAGGTTTCTTCTGTCTGGCATAGTTTCTTGTTATATAGCCTTCAGTTATACATATAGATTCATGTAGAAATATTGTATATATAATTTGTCAGTAGGGTTTTGGACCAACAACTTAATACTTTGTTTTTTCATCCTTTTTTTTTTTTTTTTTTTTGAGACAATGTGTCATTTAGTCCAGGCTGGTCTGGACCTTGCTGTGTAGAGGAGGATGGCCTTGAACTTCTGATCTTCTTGCCTCTACTTTTTCAATGCTAGTGTTGCAGGGGTGGGTTGAGCTAATGAACACAGGGCTTTGTACACATGAGGCAAGCACTCTACCAACTGAACTACCTTTCCCTAGTCCTTTTCCATCATTTTAAAGCTATTTTTTTCTTTGATACTGAGAGACTGAGAATTTTCACATTATGATTTTACATTCAAACCAAATGGCCGGGTTTATGCTGCCATCATTCCGTTCTATGAGAGGTCTGTCATGAGCAGTTTTCAGTCTGCACTTATAAGGCAGGAAAATCTCAGCAATATTGCCAGATTTTCTCAGTTTCTTTTTTTATGTATTTTTTTTGCAGTTCCCTCATCCCCCAACCCCCGGTACTGGGGATCAAATTTAGATCCTTATGTATGTTAGCAGAGCTTCATTTCCAGCCTAAAGTAGTTTTTGCAATGTAATAGTGAGGCTTATTACTTGATATTGTGTAAATTTGGATTTTAAATGTTGGCGTTTATTTTGAGCCTCAAGTTCATGAGCAAAAATATTAACTGTCCCCTTTTATAGCATTGCCAAGGACAATATTCATTCTCCATATAGTTTAATATGGAAGAGTTTTCTGATTGATAAGTATGTTGATGTATCAGGGATATATCAGAAAGGATTCAACAAGATACAATCTGACATTCTTTACTTTGTATTATTATTTCTATTTCTGTACATTTGGTTTATCTTACAGTATTTTATAATTGCTCACACAAATCTACTTATACAAGTGAATATGAAATCCTTTATAAGGGGCATTAGGTCAAGAACATTTGACTTATGCTCTCATATCTAACCAGTAGATATACATACCTGAACAGTATGCACTAGGTGTAGTAAGTATAGTCACTGCACTAGTAACTGCTGGTAATATACATAACCCCCCCCAAACCTTGCCTTAGCAGTCTTTTTCTAAGTAAGAAACATTGAAAGAAATGTTGGAAACATTGAAAGAAAGAATAAGTAACCATGTGCCATGGTTCACCCTGGTAATTCCAGCACTCGTGAGGTGGAAGCAGGAGGATCAGGAGTTCAGGGCTGGCCTTGTCTCTATAGGGAGTTTGAAGCCATCCTGGACTTCCTAAGACTGTCTCAACAAATTAAAAAACCAACAAACCAACAAAGCAAAGCAAGTCAAGTAACACAAAACAGAGAATAAGAAAAACAGAATGATGCTGTGGCCTCAGAGAAGAGCCTCTTTTCTTAGAGGGTGTGGCCTGTGGTAGGCTGAGCATGCTCCAGTGGATGGGTCCAGCCCCCATGAGTGTGTGGGCAGCACAAATTGAAATCAGAGGGCTATAAAAAAAAAAAGAGAGAGAGAGAGAGAACATGCAGTTGGAGCGGGTGGGGGGTGGAGGGTGGATCTGGAGAGAGTTAGGGGAACAAATGAGGAGTGAATATGAATATGTATGTATGTATGAAATTCTCAAAAATTAAGAAAAACATCTAGAAAAAGAAGGACAGTATGAGATGGTAATGGCTGTCAGTCACCAGTGCTTGCACCGTGGACAGAATTTGGCATCCTTTCTTGTGCAGCTATAGTTTACTCACTACAGCTCCATTTTACAGCTGCAAAAATGAGAGTGGAAAACTTTAGTACATTAAAACTGGAGCAGCTCATGTCTGACATTGAATCCATGATTTTGTCTGTGTCTACTGCTTGACTGAGAAAGAGGGCATTTTTCTTTACCATTTATACAGTTCAGTGACTAACCTCGTGATGTTCTATGATCACTTTGTATCCCTCAGGATCTTGCATAGCACTGGGCCTAAGAGCTCTACCCTCCCCAAGGATGAACTGCAAAGCGGATCACCCAGGTACTGGCAGCAGCCACATCAGCTCAGCTATGCGAGATCTTGTCTAAAAGATAAGGCATAAAATGATGGTTCTGGTGAGTTGAGCAGAGGTTAGTTTTATAGATCAAAAAAGGGGGTGAGTGGAGCTGAGGGAAGTAATTTTACAGTTACTTTTTATTTTAAAGTTATTTTATTGTACAGGTTTAAGCAGAGAGAACTTTCTTGTAACTAGTAAGACTGGCTTACTTCAGGATTTGGTCTTTATCTCTCTTCTGATTCTTTGAAGGATAGATAACTTGCATTTTTTTTTCCCCCTTAGGAACGGTGAGTTTCAGCATAAGTCCTTTTTGGAAGTCACTTAAAAATGTCACTGTAACCTGGTTCCTATCAGCATGCTAGAGAGTAATTTGGATTTGCCAATGTATGAATGTAGACCACTCTATTGCTTACTATGCATAGCTACAAGGACCACAGCTTACTGAAGTCAGTTGCTGCATGCTTACCCACTTCTACTCAGGTCAGAAGCAGCCGTAGGTGGTTTGGATGTAGGGTCAGGAAACATTGCTGTTTCTGAAATAAGTCTGATGTTTTTACCCTCCAAGGAAAAGTTCACACTATGGAAGTGTTTACAATCTTCACAACAAAAACAAAGGATTCTAGAAAACTTTCATGGGTCACAGAAAGCCCCCTGCAACACAGCTTTCCCATCTTTAAAGCCCAGGGGTTGCTAAAAATCACACAGGACAATCTCTCTTGTGCTGCCCGGGAAAATTTGCAAACTGAGATTACAACCTCTGGGTTACAGTGAGGATCGGGATCCGATGGAAATTTCTGCTTTAACTTTATTTGGTTTCTATCTAGTTTTCCAACAGTATGTTTAGTATAATATACACTTTTCAAGGCAGGTCCTAGAATTAGTGTTTCTATAGAAATCGGTGATGACCTTCGAGACAATGTCTACAACATTAAGCAGAACCAACCTAGTTTTCAAAATCGAAAGTGAAACTGACTGTCACTTGTTCCTGGAAGTGCTAGTCACTGCAGACACCAGGTTTGGTATTTTGAGAAGGGGTTCGGTTTTAAAGGAGCGGGTCCTGGGAGCGTTGGAAGGAGCCAGCTGTGAAACCAGCTGTGAAGGCAGCGGGGGGCACTCCGGAGGAGGCTCTTCCGACGGGGCGGACGGGCAACCCGGGGCCAGGCCTGCAGCTCCGCGGCGCTGAGTTCCGGAAGCGCCGTCAGCGCGGTGAGTGCGGCGGGGTCCCGGCAGCGTCCCGTCCCGGCTGCGTCCCGTCCCGGGCTGCGTCCCGTCCCAGGGCTGCGTCCCGTCCCCTGCCACCAGCGGGCCGGGCCGGGCGCGGAGGGAGGCGGCTGAAGCCGCCGGGCAGAGCGTGGTTGGGGTCGCAGGGAGCTCTGGGGTCCGCGCGCCCGTGGCCACCGCCCATTGCGCAGTCCTGTGCGGGTTGGGGTCCCAGGGTCCCCCGCGCGCACCTGCCTGTGGGGGCGTCCGGTCTCAGGCTCCGCAGGGCTCTGCCTGGGAAATGGAAACTTAAATGATTCGTGGTTCCCCAGTGCTTTCTTGTAGTGTCTCCAGTGAGTGTTCTTAGGAAAATGAATTTCTTAAAGCAGATTATTCTTTCTTGTTAGGAGCAGAGTTCTGAAGTCATGACACATTTTCACAATATGCAGTTTTTCTGGAAGTAGACATTCAAAGGAAGATATTGTTTAATAAGACGTGTAAGCAGTCACTGGTTTGAGCTGAGAGGACTCCTGTGCTGGAGGCACCTTACTGACTCTGGTGTCACCAAAGGAAACTAAGTCTTTATGTGTTCAGCAGGAGCGGGAGAGGGAAGACAGCGAGTTTCATGAGTTTCGCAGCAATTTTAATCCTCACAAAAAGTACCTTGATGTTAACCAGTTCATTTCCTGTCTTGCAAGGAAAGTGGCTTTAAAATAACCAATCCGCTTTTGGTCTTGTTTCTGCTTTTATCAGCTTTAACCAACTTCTGCACAGTCATTTACGTACTTACTGTTTTTTGTTGTTGTTGTTGTTTTTAGACAGAACTTTGCTGTTTACACCGTGCTGGCCCTGAACCCTTGATCCTCTTGTGCTGGAATGACAGAGATGTGCCACCATGCCCTGCTAGAATCATCTGATGCTAGAATTGTAAAGTAAATCAGTTAGGATCTTTAAATTGTAATTTTGTCCTTTGACATGTTTCTGGTCTATACAGCATACATACATACATTGTTTTCTTTCATCCTTTAACCTGTCAGTTCCAAATCACAGAAGAGTCCCTTCTGTATGGCCAGGCACTGCAGTGATATGTATATTACTAGGAAAATAAGATGATCATGCTTGCTTTTAACTTACTGCCATAATTACACGACTGTGGTGGCTTATACACACGTGTGAATGTGAACACCCACACCTCAATTTTAGGATTCTTTAGGCTAGAAGACCTATGGTTCCCTCTGGGGTAAAGTCAAGGTGCTGGTTGAGCCACCTTCCTTCTGGAAGCTGTTGGGTGAACCCTTTCTGACTTCTGGACTCTGCCACTTTTTCTTGGCTCATCATTCCTTCTGTCTTCAGAGTCCGCAGTGTTGCAACTCTGATCACACCTTTAGCTTCCCAGCACAGCCTGACTCCTCTGTTGTCTTTCACTCCTAAGCATCTTCTGGGTTACATTGGGTTTCCACACGCAATGCAGGAGGATCTTTATCTTTTATTTATTTATTTAATTTAAATTTCTGTGTGTGTGTGTGTGTGTGTGTGTGTGTGTGTGAATATGTGTGTTCACTCTGGTATGTGCACCTGTAGAGTCCAGAGGTGGAAGTCTGTATCATCTATCCATTGCTACCTTATTTTATGTAGTAGGCCATTTACTGGAGCTCACTGATTGGCTGGACTGACTGACCAGCCAGTTTCAGGGCACTGCTGGCTTTCTGCCTGGGATTCAGGGATCTGAAATTGGGGACCAAACAATGCTTGCAAAGAAAGCGTTTTACTCACTGAGCTATTTCCCCAGTCTCCATGTCTGCATTTAAAAGACAGCTGATTAGTAACCTGAATTCAATACACAGCTTTAATTCTCTGCAGTATAATTGAACATTTTCACTGGATTAGAACATAGACTTCTTTGAGGGGGTTATTGTTCTGCCTGTCATATGGCTACATGAAAGGAATGAGTTACTAAAAAGGGAAGATACTCAGTTGGTAAATTGGATGGTGTTCTGGGGTTATAGGTGGTAGGCCATTTACAGTGAGAACTTCTAATACGACCTTTTAACAATGCATTCTAATGATAATATGTTTTAAAAATATGTTGCAGTCTCTCTATTTGGAAATGTAGTAAGAGGCCTTCATATGTATATGATGTCAATGTGAAAATGAAGTAATGAATGGTGATATTTACTACCTTCTTATCATCACACTTAATTAAAATTTCATGATTTATCCTGATATCAGAATCACAGATTACATTTAGTTATGATTTTTTTTTAGTTTCCTTCAGTCTGGACATTTTGTTATCTTTCATGAGAGTTTTTTTAAAAATATTTTTTTATTGAATCATTGTGTATTTCATACAGAACATCTCACTCAGTTTTAATTATTTTTATATCCCTTTCCTCACTGGCACCCTCCCATAGCCCTCCAACTGGAATCCACACATTCTTTCATCTGTATTACAGTCTCTGTGTCAAGTTAGTGTCCCCAAGTGACCTCACTGCAGGTCCATCCACAGAGGTCTAGTCAGCTGACCCAGAGTCCCTCGCTTTGGGAAGACCAGCTCATCTTCACCCAACAGTAGTCAGTTGCCAATATTTCTTAAGCAAATGTTGGGGTCTGCTACCCATTTCCCCAGTTCCATGCCAAGTCTTTGTCAGCTTGTGTTTGCATGGATCTTGAGCATGCCAAAACAATTGCTGTAGGTTCATATGAGCAGTGTCCTGGGAGCTTGTAAGATTTTATTTCCATGTGTTCATGCAGCTCCTCATTGACTCTTACAATCTTTCTGCCATCCACTTCTGCAGTGTTCCCTGAGCGCTGGGTGAGTGAGACTTAATATAAGAGTCCTGTCCAGGAACCCACACTCTGTAGATTCCTAATCTCCATGATTTAACCATTTGTGACCTTTTGTGCTACTGGCCCTTTATTGCATGGGGGAGTGTCATTAATGAGAGTTGAGAGGTTCATTAGTGATTTCTTTACACCTTGTTCTTTTCATGGGCCTTGGGTGTAGAAGCTGCACTGTAGATGTGCTGCTTGGCCATGGGCAATTCACAGACAATGTCTGTATGTGCCCAGTTGTGGTACTCTGTAGTAGTCTCCATCTGGTGCAAAAGAAGCTTCTTTGATGAGTGGTGACTGGGATACTTAACTGTAAATATAAGGATACATATTTTGTATTTAGTAAGAAGTTACGTTAGCCTATGGATTTGACAGCCCTGGGGATCTCTCTGAGATCTATGACCTTTTCAGCCTTGTGTATTTGGCTATGATTACAGTACGACACATGAGTTTCTTCCCACTAAGTAGACTCTAAGACCAATTAGGTAGCCAGCTGTAGACTGGCTGTGCCAGTCATTGATATGGTTATTTGGTTATGAAGCTATTGTTGGGCCATCTATTGATGGTCTCCCTTAGCTGCTTGTGCAGTGCTCTCTAGTGCTAGGATTGCTAGCCTTCAGCCGAAGTGGCATCCAGGACAGTTCCAGCTCTATTGCCCCAAATCCAGTCTCCAAAGTATGTCCTGTCTTCAGTAGTAGGGTCTACCTTCAAGTTCTGGGATGCAATCAAGGGCTGTGGCATTAGCCCATGTAATTTTGGGAGGAAAGAGAGTTTTTTTTTTTTTTTTTGAGGAAAAATTGCATCATTGAATTTGCCTAAATTTGAATTTGTCGGGTGTTTCTTGTGCTTAGAATCAGACTGCATATTTGGCCAGGGCACCAACAAAGTCATAGTGTGTTTTCAGCATGTCCTGCTATATGCTACATGGTGTTGATTTAGCCCATTATTTATTTTGATTATCTCATTTTGGTGACTTATGCCAGGTTTCTTCACTGTGATGTTATTCTTTTTTATTTAACTTATTATTTTTATTTCATGTGTATGAGTGTATTGCCTGCACATACATAAGAACATCCGTGTCATGCAGTGCCCTCAGAGGTCAGAAGAGGACATCAGATCCCCTGGAAGTGAAGTTATGGATGGTTGCTAGCTGCCATGTGGGTGTTGAGAATCAAATCACAATTCTCTGCAAGAGCAGCCACTGCTTGTAACTGCTGAGCCATTTCTCCAGCCCTAGTTATTCCTTTTTAAAATTTCATTTTTAATGACGTTTTTGACTAGCACACAAAGAAAAGAAATGGATTTCATTGTGCCATTTTCATACTTATATTATTGTACTTTATTCTTTTTTAAGATTAAAGTAATTTTTAAATATATGTGTATGTGTATGTCTGTGTGTGCACATGAGCACAGGTGCCCATGGAAGCCAGAGGCATTAAATTTCTCAGGAGCTGGAGTTAAATGTGGCTGCTGGGAATTGAACTTGGGTCCTCTGGAAAAGCAGTACATGCTCTTAACCACTGAGCCGTCTCTTCAGACCATTATACTTTACATTATTTGCCCTACCTCTCCCCATGTCCCATTTCTTGCTGATCCTCTTCCTTCCCCTAAATAGTTCTTCTATTTTTATAACACACATATGTGTATGCATGAGTGTGTGTGTCTGTGTGTATATATATATATGTCATACTCCTCTGTAGGCCCATCCTCCCTCCCTTTAGCCCACTTCCTCCCCTCTACTTTTGTGTCACACACGCCCGCATTTTCTAATTTTCTTTTAAGTACTTTTTTGTTTGATTTTTATTTAAAAGATTTTAAAGTTAGCATATGAAATAACGGGTTTCATTATAGCTTTTCCAAACATATATGACATTATGCTTTGTTCTTCTCCTCCTCTCCTGTGCCCTCCCTCACAAACCCTACGCATTTCAGTGTTCCCTTTCCTCCCACCGACCAGTCTGCCCCTTCTGCTTTCATGTCACTTGTGTTCCATTACCCTCCCCCCTTAGGATCTTTTCCACACACATGCAATTTGGATTCTGCACATGAAAGGACACATGCAGTATTTGTCTTTCTGAGTCTGGTCTAATATACTGATTTCTAGTTCTGTCCATTTTCCTGGAAGTGCCTCAATTACATTTGTCTTTACAGTGCAATACAATTCCATTGTTTATACACTGAATATTTTATCCTTTGTCTGTTGATGAGCATCTAGATTGGATCCACACTTTGGCACTATGAATAGTGAAGTGTATGTCGATGTGTGGGGACCTATGTAGTGCACTGTCTCAGAATCCTTTGAGTGTACACCCTGGAGTTATATAGCTAGACCATGTTGTGGTTTTATTTCCAGATTTTTGAATAATCTCCATATTGATTTCTAAAGTGAGCACACAAGTTTGTAGTCCCACCAGCTCCAGTTCTCCATGTCCTGGTCCCCAGTTGTTGTTTGATGATAGGGTGAGATGGAATCTAAAGCAGTTTTAATTTGCATTTTCCTGATGGTTAAGGATTTTGAACACTTTTGCAGACCACTTGTGTTTCTTCTTTTGAGAACTGTCTATTTTTTTCATTAACCCATTTACTGGCTGGATGATTTGGGGATTCGGTGTTTAATTTTTTCAGTTCTTTATATATTCTAGATATTAATCCCATGTCTAATGTATAGTTGGCAAAGATAGTTCTCCTGTTTTTTAGGTTATCTCTTCACTTTGGCTTTGTAATTTCATACAGTCTTATTTGTTAATTCTTGGGATCATTTCTTCTGCTGTTGGAGTCTTTGGCAAGAGAGTTCTTGTCTATGTCTGTATCCTTTCTTTTTGAGGTAGGGTCTCATATAGTCAGGGCTGACCTTGAACTTATTATGTAGCTGGGGCTGACCATGAGCTCCTTATCTTTCTGCCTCCAGCACTGTATCTTGAAGTGTTTTGACTATGTTTTCAAATCTTTCAATAAGGTTTTCAGTCTATTTTGAATTTATTTTTGTATGGGGCCAATTTCATTATTTTACTTGTAGATATCCAGTTTTGTTTTAAAAATATTTTATTTATTATTTTTATTTTATGTGTATGAGTGTATTGAAGCTGCTGTTTAGAGCTGCGAGTGCTCTCACAGTTTCATTGTTTTCTCATAGAATTTTTTTATATTAATTTTTTTGATACGTATAAATGTTTTACATGCATGCCTAGAAGTGTACCTCTGCATGTGATGCCTGAGGAGGTCAGGAGAGTGTGTCTGATCTGAAACTGGAGTTTCAGACTTTTGTTAGCCATTTTATGGGTGCTGCAGACTGAACCATGTTCTCTGCCAGAGCAGCCAGTACGCCTCTGCCTGCTCACTCATCTCTCCAGCCTCTGTTATCTTATTTCATCATTTATTTTTTATCTTTTTGATACAGGGTTTCTCTGCAGCTCCATTGGCCTGGAATTTGCTATGTGGACCACATTGGCCTTGATCTTTTAGACATCTACCTGCCTCTGTCTCCCAAATGCTGGAATTACAGGCATGTGCCACAGTGCCTGTCTATTTTTAATTTTTCTGAAGCTGCTATGAATGGGATTACCCCCGCCCCAACTTCTTTTGAAATGTTTATCACATCTAAACGTTTTCGAGTGGAATTTTTTGGCCGTTTTAAATAAAGAATCATGTTATGTGCAACTAGGGACGCTTTGACTTCTTTCTTTCCTGTTCGCAATTTTTTCTCTTGTCTTATTGTTTTAGCAAAGATTTTCAGTACTATAGTAAATAGGAACGGAGAGACAGAACCTTTGTTTTGTTCCAAATTTTACACAGAATGTTTTTGGTTTATAATATAATGTTGATTGTAGGTTGTATTAACCATTATTAAGATGAGATATGTTCCATCTATTCCTAGTTTCTTGAGGGCCTTTATTGTGAAAGAATGTCAAACTTTATCAAGGTTTTATCTACATCTATTTAGGTGATCATGTGATTTCCAAGTTTACTTATGGACTATATTACATTTAGGATTTGTACATGTTGAACTAATGAAACCAATTTGTCATGATGCATGATTTCAATGTGTTCTTGAATTTGGTTTGCAAGTACTTTGTTGAGAATTTCCTATGTGAGCTAGGGATACTGGTCTACAGAATTTTTGGCTTCAGGGCAATGCTAGCTTTGTAGAAGGAGTTTGGTAGTGTTCCTTCTATTTCTAGTCTGTAGAACAATTTGGGGGAGCACTATAAAGGGTTGATAAAGTTCATTAGTGAGTCTATTTGGCTCTGGACTTTTCTTTGTTAGGATATTCTCTTGCTTTTTTATCTAGTTGGCTAATCTGAATATCTTTATTGGTAGGCTGAGATCATTTACATGTATGTTATTGAGAGATATTCACTAATTCCTGTAATTTTATTGGTTGTTCTTCTGGTGGGCTGGATTATTGCTTATTCTTTACTTTTCCTCCTATTAATATTAGAGGCTGAAATCACCTGTAGATGAAATTTGCTTTGGGAACCTCTGTGCTTTGTTTTCATTTGGGAGTAGAGTAAGAAGAATTAAATATTTAAACAAATAACTTTGAAACTTTTTAACAGTTTAGAAGATCAAAAAAATAGTCTTTTAAAGTGGAGTGTATTATAATGTTTGTGATGTGAATTACAGAGAAATCTAATAGCCATTATTTTCTCTAAAGAATTTTTATAACTGTAAAAATATTTATGTTTAGAAGTGTGAAAATTATTCAAAATACATTCAGATGTTGTTTGGCTATAAGTTAATTAAGACTTTGATGGTAAGAAAAAATATACATCAAAGAAGACATGTTTCTTCCATGAAAAAATAAAAATTATTTCTTTCTTCTTGAATTTGTACTTGTATATGCTATTTTAAAAGTCATTTTTCTTTTAAGAGTTAGGGAATCATGGAAGCCGCTAAAGACAACAGCATGCAAACTGGTGAGGTGTACGGACCAGATAAAGGACTCATGAGAGATGAGCAAAGTAAGGTAAAAATAAATCACTAGACATTATTAAAGGTTGTTTATGTGCATTAGTTTTAAAGTCAATTATGCTTTATGTCTTTGTCAAACATCATCTTGACTTTGTAAGGCTAAGTAGGCTGTTAAAAAGATTTTCACAGTTGTTGTATTATTCAAGCTTTATGAGAAAAGGGGCGTTCCTGTTGCTTTTTTTCACAGCGTATTTGGTATTTGAGCTGCATTCTGAGTTCCCTCTTTCCTGCGTTTGCACCTGGAAGTTAAGAATTAGAGGGCCTGATGAGACCAGAGGGAACAGCGGTCCAGATGCTCAAGCCATCAAGGCCATGTGCTTGGCTGGGCAAGGGGTACGGTGGGAATCATGGTTAGTTTTTAAATAGTGCTTCAAGATAATGTGTCCAAATTATAGTACAGTTTGAACTCATGTCATAGTTTATTGCAGTCACAAATAGCAGAAGTGATTATTGAGTTAAGTTTCAAAAGGTCTTGGCCTTAATTATAAAAATTTCTATGACTTTAGTCTATGTTGGAAGGTAACAACTTCTTTGTTCATGTAATGGAGCTAGAAAACCTTGGTAGAGTTAGGAGAACCAGCAAGTCCCGATGTAAAATATGTGACACATGTACAATTAATGTTTATATATTAATTCTGAGACTTTTCTAAGACTGCCTTGGCCTAGTGTGGAGGGAATTGGGCATCTTTAATTAATTTAGAAAAATGAGTTAAAAGTGATTAATTTTTTTGAATTGTTTATTATTTTTTAGGGATTAATTGATGAAATTTTAAGGGAAAATATCCAGCTAAATGAGGAGATCAAAAAACTTGAAGCCGAATTACACGCGGACACCAGAGATTTCCAAGTACTGTAGTTATTTTATATGTAATATTTTAATGGATATGTTCTTTTCAGAAAGTGCTTTAGTTATACAAGATCAACTTTCAAAGCATTATAGTCATTATAACTCCACTATATGTAACAGCCCTAAATGCAAAACAACCTGTGTTCTTCTACAGTAGAGTGATTGATAAATTGGTATTTAGTCACACATTTAGATTCTATACACAATAAGGATAAACGGTATGTATAACATGAGTCACACAATAAGGATGAACAGCTATGTATAAAATGAGTGAATCTCACAAACATTTTAATTAAAAAAGACAGTAGAAGGATTTCACATGCTTCTATTTAAATAAAACATAAACCAGCATATACCATGTTATTGTTAGATTTGCAGGCAGTTAAGACCCCATGGGAACCCAGGAGGAATTCTATGGTTCTGCTTCTTGTCTGGATATTAGCCTCATATCATTTCTTCATGCACTATATTATTTTTATTTTGTATGTATGAGTGTATTATCTACATGTGTGTAAGTGCACCCATGTTTTCCAATGGTCATGGAGGTCAGAAGAGGGTGTCAGATTCCCTGGAACTGGAGTTATGAATGGTTGTTAGCTACCATGTGATCAATGGGAAATGAACCTAGGTCCTCTGTAAGAGCAGTCAGTGCTCTTAACCACTGAGCCATCTCTCCAACTCCTGATACACTATACTTTTGATGCATACTTTTGTTCTAATACTTGGGCCACTATCATAAAACTTACAAAACCATAAGATTACAAACAAACTGTTGCATATTGCAGATTACTTTTGGATCAGATAATTGGTCTTCTTGCTGAATTTGCATATTCTTCTCATTCAAGGTGCTATAGTAATTTAAATAGATTTCACTGTTTTTAAAAGGTTAGCATATATTAGCTCTTGCCATTTAAAGTTTCTTCAAAATTTTCCTATATTTGAATTAGACATAGCTTTTCCTCCCTGTTGAACACCATGAAAGCAAGTCATCATGGTCATGAGATGAGTGACCTAGCAGAAGACTATTACGATATTTGGTTACTTGTCAGGCTCTGGACAGATCAAAGGGCTTTGGGAAACCAGGCAGCCCAGTGAACTCACTTTACAGAGAACCCAAAGTAGGATTCAATTTTAGAGTTCTTTAACTATAGAAGATGCCTGGCTTTAGAGAGTTGAAATACTGTGTCTCCACTTGATTGGAGAATGCTCTGCCTTTCTTCAGACTTTGCAGAGTATTCTGAAGTTTGCCAATGGTAATTAGAATTCTACTTAAAGGTATAAAGCGTAAAAGCAGATCAAAGGACCCAGTGAACATTTGTAATCTCTTTGCCATCATGCATCATGCCATCATGCATTTTATTCTGCATATACAATACCAGTGAGAAACAAAACCATGATGTAACCATAGGAAATGGAAACATTCACATTTTACTCATGTGTGTATTTATATATAAATGTACATTTGCTAATCTTAAGGATTTTTAAGTCATTAAGTATAACTGCCTAATCTTATCCTACAGAGTACAGTTCTTCTTGATAATATTTGCTTCATTACTTTATAAACTTATATTGTGACAATGGCAAGCCAGATGTGATGAGATGTCCCTATCTGTAATCCCAGCATTGGAGAGGCCAAGGCAAGAGAATCCTGAGTTCAAACTCAGCCTGAGCCTTAAAAAAACTTGTTGACAAATTTTCTATTATATAATTGAAGAATCTCTTTTGTAAATGAAATCATCTGGGTTTGCCATTAAAATAACCATAGTACTGGAGTGCTCGATCCTAAATGGGACATTTGTATTACCCCCTCCAAGGCTTGAGGAATGCTCCAAAGAGGGAGCAGAAAACATGTAAGAGCCAGAAGATGGGGAGATGTGTGGCAAAAAGATGTCTTTTAGACTTGATGTGGCCATTGCATGGGTGAACTCACTGCAGTTGTGGTTATCTGTAGAAGGCCTGCAGATAAATCCAGCCTGCCAGCATTTCTTCATGGACAGCGGGGGGCCCGTGGGGCATCACCCCCTTTGTTGGTATCCTGGCAGCTAATGGTTGCTGAGGAGTGTCATTTTCATCAGCGGTGTAGCTACAGACAAGGTGCACATGCTCTAGTAAATACCTCCTCACCTGCGCTTGTGCAAACCATTCTGATTAAATTCAGTGGGTCACACATAAAAGAAGACATAGAAATAGGAGGGGGACTTGTTGGAATGAAGAAGGATTTTAGCAGGAGAGGGAGGGGGATGAGATAAGGAAGTGGGAGTGAAAATGACTAATATTCATTACAGTCACGTAGGAAACTGTCAAAGAATAAAAAAAAAAAACACCGTATACTCAGCCTGAGACTTCTTTGTCATGTAGCTAAACATAATTTTGAATGATTCCCTTATGAGATAGTCCATCACTGGCTAAGTTATTTAAAAAGGTACTAATGCACATGAATGATGGAGGTTTTAGACTGGAACACTATACAATATTGATCAGTAGAAAAAGTGAGAGGATTATAGCCCTATGATTTTATCTGTGAAATGATATTAAAGGATCAGCATTAGATTACGTTTCTGAGCAGCTGCATGGGAAGAAGGAGTTAAAGATGTTAAATAAGGCCACAGTCATAATCCATGAAGTTCTAAAGTCAGTGGGGAAGGAATTATTAGAAGACTGAATCACATTATTATTAGAAGGGTTTAAATTATTTCCTGTTTTGATTTTAATCAAATGTTTCTGTGTGAATAGATGAAAGACGATACTCCAAAAACAAAGATGAAATTCATATCAGTGGAGAATCTAGAGGATGACAGCCAGTGCTTAAACAGCTCCTGTTCATTTCAAGTGAGCTCACAGATTCTTTATGAGCTACAAAGAGGCCAAGCACTCATCACCTTTGAGAAAGAAGAAGGTATGACCAATCTTAGAAATCTGACCTGTTACCTTTGGAGAGCACTTGGACTTTCAAAGATCTCCCATAGATATTTGGCTGTCATTTTACAATCTGTGTATTTGTCATTTATTCTTGTCCTTGTAGGGGAATTCTGAGGCAGATGTGGTATATTCATTTTGCAGATGAAGAAGTTGACTCTTGGGCATTAAGCTGTTGCATACTTATATTTTCATGTGTGCAATGATATTAAAGGGTCAGTGTTTATCACACTTTGGAAAATAATGATTCTGGGACTAAAATCCAGGAGTTGTGATGTCTAATGTCAGTCTTTCTATTCCATATGTCCCTTAAATGATAATAAGAGTAATAATGTTATCAAGTTATAGAACTTGCTGGATGTGGTAGTACACACCAGAAGTAGAGGCAGGCAGATCCTTGTGAATTTAAGGCCAGCCTGATCTACATAGTGAGTTCCAGGCCATCCAGGGCTACATGATGAGGCTTTGTCTCAAATAAATAAATTAAAAAAATAATTTAAAAATAAAAATAAAGTAGTCGAAGTCTAGTTCTTCAAGTGTTCTCAGAGACACTATCTTATTCCATGTTGGTACAGTTCTGGAAATACAGGAGAGCAGGAGAATTATTATTTATATTTGATTGGTAAGAAAACAGATTCTGAGAATGTGGGATTTACTTGTCATGTAACAAGTGAAAGAACTGAGTCCAAGGGTCAGACATCTGGGAGGGGCCTGATATTGGCAGTCAGCCAAAGTATGATGTGTTCAGGGCTCGGCAACCTTCAAGAGGGTCCGGCTTTGGGTGTTAGCTTCACCTCCTTCTTAGAAGCATGACTTAGGATGAGTTCTTTATAAACCTCAGTTTTTATGTCAGGCTTTGTGATAGTCCCTGTGTCATGGGCTGCTGGGTACATAAAATGTGCATGTCTGACACATTATAAACACAATTAGTGCTAGCTGTCATCATTGCTCCAAGTATTCAGGATTTTCCAGAAAGGGAAACAATCTCAGGCAAAGCTTCCATTCTTGAAACCCAGAGCTCCAAGCCCAGCCCTGCAGGCTGGGCTGTCATTCCTGAGAGCAGGCCACTACCGCCAGGCCTTTATTATGGAAGTTATGGTTCAGGTGGTCTTCAGGGCTTAGATTCTGAGACTCTGCAATTTTAATCCATGTCTCCTGACACCTGGTCCACTAGAATAGCCTGAAATAAATGGGCAGCTGGTGTGACTTTGTTCACTCTGGGGCCACGCTCACAGCTCAGGGTAAAAAGGAACCATGCTGGCAGTGGGCAGAAACTGGGACATTACCGGCAGATGTAAGGGAGGATTCGAGAGCAGGCTTCTGCGTGGTAGTCACCTGGGCAGACCGAATGAGGATTTTCTTCAGAAAAGATCTTGCCACTGCTCCTCCCTTGATGTGATTCTGAAGTCCCCATGCCACGAGACAGCTCCCGGGTGACACAAATAATCAGGAGTTAACCTTTTAACCTTTAGAGTCACAAAAGTTGAGATACAAGTGGTTCCTCTCTGCTGCATTAGATTGCCAGATGTTGGGGGTTTGGGAGGAGTGGGAGGATCATTTGAGTGATGTTTTTTATTATTGTTGTCTGTTGCCATTAGCAAAAAAAAAAATAAAAGAAGCATCCAAGTTCTAGAGTCATATTGTGGTGCAGGGAATCCGAATCCCCACCCGACAACACCCTGTCTTCTAGCCCTGTTTCTCTCTTCCTCCAGCTGTGGTGTCTTGGGTTGCTGTAAACACATGTGAAGTTCACTTGACAGGGGTAAACATTTCTTATGCTATTGATAAATTAAAATAAGCAGCTATAAACCCCAACAACCGAAGTGTTATAAAGTCATAACACACCATTTAAGAAACACCTACCCACATATATTTTAAATGAATACAGAATTATTTGTTGGACTTCTAATGGTTTTGGCACAGTTGTATTACTGAGTCGCTACCATTTGTGTGGAGAAATTAGACTTAATATCTTGGTGATTCATGTAGAGGGCTCTCCATTTCAAAAATAATGGAGAGTAGAATTCTGCATTAAGTTATGGCAAAACCAAAGTAGTATGATTTTCTTGGGAGGAAAGATGAAAAAATATGTTTCTTAGTACTCATAACTTACAAGGATGACAAATGTTAAAGACAAATGAAATGTATTATAAAATGACACAGACCCATGGAATTTTCCCAGCTTATTTAACTGAGAAGAATTTCTGACTGAGCTTTGAGGCACTAGAGGAATTTCCTGGTACCACAGTGAGCATGGAAAGACTGTGTCTAGACTAGCTAGACCAAAAGAAATATGAATCTGGAGAGCTGTTAAGTTTTCGTCTTAAGAGATAGGGAAAGAAAGTCATCTCTTTTTAAATTAAAAAAAAATTTTATGTGTATTGTTTACCTGACTATATGTGTGGAAGGACACCCATGTAATATATCCACGGTGGCCAGAAGAGGGCATCAGATCCCCTGGAACTGGAGTTAAAGACAGTTGTTAGCTGCTGTGTGGGTTCTGGAAACTGAACCTGGATTCTCTGCAAGAGCCGTCAAAGCTCTTAACTGCTGAGCCATCTTTCCACACCCAAGAGAGAGTCACCTCTTAAGTTGAGTTTAGAACTTTGAAAATTTCTGTCTTGACTTTTTTCCCTGATGCATTGTGACATTAACTTTTCATATTTTTGTTGTAAGATCATTATACCTTGGAAATCCCAAGAGAAATGCTAAAATCAGATCCTTTAAAACTGAACAAAATGGGGCAGGCAAGATGCTTCTCAGGTAAAAGTGCTTGCTGTCAAGCCTAATGACCTGAGTTCAATCCCTAAGAACTACATGGTGGAAGCAGAGAACCTGCTCCCACCAACTGTCCTCTGAACCCCTTTCATAAATAAATGAATACATGTAATAAAAGTAAAACTGAAGGTGAAAAAATAGAATTTTCCTTGAATGAAAAGCGTGGAAAACAGACTTACAAAACTGTTTTCCAGTTGCGCAAAATGTGATAAAGATGGAGAAGCATCGCGTGCAGTTGGAGGATGTAACCGTGGAAGTCACTGCAGCACAAGTTCCACTCAACTCAGGAATCAGGTTCCAGGTGAGGCAGCCATCAAAGCTCTGGCAATTCTGATGAGAACCCAAATTTTCTTATCTATACTTCTGAATATGAACCACTCTCCCAGGTTCACGTAGACATTTCTAAAATGAAGATCAATGTTACGGGAATTCCTGACCAATTGCCCGAGGAGCAGATGAGGGACAAGCTGGAGCTGAGCTTTTGTAAGTCCAAGAATGGAGGTGGAGAGGTAGAGACTGTGGAGTACGACAAGCGGTCCCAGAGTGCCGTCATCACGTTCGCGGAAGCCGGAGGTATGGCTAAGTAGTCCACCATCTTACTGCTCTCCTCCAGTTCTGAAAGCGTTTCTGTCTACCTTTTTATTGAAATGTATTAGCAAGATAATTGGAGATCATTGTTTTTCAGACTTTTATTTTTGTTTAAACAGTGATTTATTGTGATCCTTAAGGTAAAAAACAAATTCTGAAGTTATAACTATTATAAACATCTAAAATTTCAAATGATAGAGCCAGTAATTGGTAGCAGCTTAAAATTCCGTATTAATAGTCTGATTAAATTAAACACTTTTTTAATTACAAATTTTTATTTTATTTTATTTTTTATATGTATGTTTTGCCAGCATGTGTGTACGTGCACCTGTGTGCAGTGCCCACAGAAGCTAGAAGAGAGCACTGGATCCCTGGAACTGGAGTTATAGATGTTTGTTGGCTACCATGTGGGTGCTGGGAACCAAGCCCAGATCTTCTGCAAGAGCACCCAGTGCTCTTACCTGCTGAGCCACCTCTTCAGTCCTTGAAACACTCTTAAAAAACTATTATTATTACATTTATTTATTTAGTGTACACACATGCACGTGTGTATGCTAGTGTGCATGTCAATGGCACATGTGTGGAGATCAGAGGACAAATTCTGTCATTTGGTTCTATCCTTCCACTGTGTGGACCCTAAGGATTGAACTCAGATTACTGAGTTGACAGCAAATACTTTATCTGCTGAACCATCACAATGGCCCAACTGGGTTTTTTATTTTTAACCTTATAAAAAGGCAGAATCCAGAAAATGATTTCTGAGAATGCTCATAAATGTGTTAATATTAAAAGTAACAGCTCTGTGCACTGTAGTCTGTAAGATCTTGTGTCAGGCATGACTACTGGGTGTCTGTGCATGTTATTATTTCTGATCCTCATTACAACTCTGGAAGCAGATGTACATTTTATCATTTCGTTGATGAGGAAGCAGGTCTAGAGAAGATGAGTAATTTCCCCAAGAACACACAGTGGATGTGCAATGAAGCAATTTAAGTATATATTTAACACATTGTATATATGCAGCATAACTAATATATTTAGCATATGAATTGTATTTAATACTATATAACATAAATTATATATAGAACAGAATACATAAGCTTCTTCCCTATTACCTGTTATTATTGTCAAAGGTTGTACACTATTGCTAATGTACTTAATTCCCTAAATTGTACATTTAAAATGTTTCACATGATAAGAAGGGATGGGGAGAAAGGAGGGAGGGAAGAAAAGAAAGATCCTAGCTTGTATGTCTCTGCTTCTGTCTTACCTGTGCTGGTTATTAGCTATGTGGCCTTCAATACTGACTTCTTGAAGACTCAGATTCCTTTCTCAAAAAGGTGTGTTATTACAGCACCCACCTCCTAGGTGGCTGTGGTTAAGTCCATAAGATACGTTTTTAGAACATGGGTGGAAGGCAGTTGGGGAGCCTGGGACGAACTGGTATCTGCTCTCTTTGAAGCTATGAATGGATCATCATAGGGAGTTTGTGGTTGCTCTTATTAATACATTTGAATGCTTCTTGGTATGAAATTCTCTTATTCTCACTAGTATATTTTAAGGCTTTTCCCAGGTTTACATACATTAGAAATTCTATGCCATGAAAAAACAGACTGATAAGATTTTTTTGCAAGAAATATTATGGTTTTTTTTTTTTTAAAGAAATTGTAATGAAAATCAAGTATTAAGCATTTACTCAAAATTCTCTTTCTTTTACTATATCATTGGTTATGGTTAGGTAGGGATGGTTAATAGTTCCAGAACTTTCTCTGGGCACATGCAAGCATACTACACTACTAGGCGTTTTTGATATGGACGTTAGAATAATGTTTATGACCTCTTGGGTGTGTTTTAGTTAGAGAGAATAGTGAAATGAAGAGGTCTTGAGGACTACCTTAATATATTAACTTAGAAATGGACAGTAACTTAGTGGAGTTTTCCATAGTCGAGGATCCAGATTTTAATATTCCAAATTTGTAAGTTTAATTTGTTTGTTTGATGTTAGTTGGTCTATCTCTTGTATTTAAAGACATCCAGGAGAAACTCATTTATAAGTAATAATGCAGTTTAGTACTGTATATTGGAAGATGACAGGTGCTCCTATCTTTCTCCCTCTGCGAATTCCCTCTTAGAGGATGTGTCCAGCTAGAAGGTATAGCTTTGAAGGCTAAAGAAGGTAACTTCTGTGGAGTTAATACAGAGTTATCTGAAAATAGATATTCTGCCACTTCCTAAGAAGTGTCTTATGGGCTTACCACAACCACTTAAGAGGTAGGTATTGTAATTTTACCTATTTTTCAGGAAAGTTATCTGGGGAGGGGAGGGGAGGGGAGACTCGGAAGAGGATTTGTTATCAGAAGTCTAGGAAGACACTCAAGGTCACATAGATAATAACCAGCACAGACTGGGCTGAAGCAGGCCTGTTCCATTTAGGGTCTTTCTCCTCCCCTTCCTTTTCTTCCCCTGCCCTCTCCTTCTCCTGTCCCTCTCCTTCTCTCTGCCTATCTTCTCTTGACCCTTCTCTTAAATTTTAGAGACAATAAAAAATTATTTATCTTTATTTTATGTGTTTGTGTGTGTAAGTATACACCTTGCCCACAGAAGCCAGTCAAGGGGGAACTGGCATACAGATGGTTGTTAGCCGCCATGTGGGTCCTGGGAACTGAACCCAGGTCCTCCACAGGAGCAGCCAGTGTTCTTAACTATTGAGCCATCTCTCCAGTGTCCCCATTTGAAATATTTTAAGTGTATAATTTAGGAGCCAGCAAGCTGGTATAGCTGTTAAAGTGCCTGCTGCCAAGCCTGATGACCTGAGTTCAATCCCTGGAACCCACCTGGTAGAAGGAGAGAACTGACAGACCACAGGTTGTCCTTTGACCCCCACATGCATACATACACAGGCTCGTGTAATTTTTTAAAAAGTATACAATTTAGTGACATTAAATTACCAGTATTGTGCAGCCATAACCTCTCGCCATCCCCAGAATTTTTTCATCTTAAATTGAAATTCTACCTATTACATTATAATTCCTTTCAACTTCTTTCTTCCCTGGCAACCACTCTCCTTTCTGCTCTGAATTTTCCCGTTCTGAGTACTTCATAGAACAGGAGTCTTGCAATAGTTGTCCCTTTCACGTTTGGCTTTTTTTTTTTTTTTTTTCACTTAGTTTATTGTTTCCAAGGGTCTTTGTGTTGTACTATGTATCAGAATTTATTCCATTGTGCTCATCATGTGTGTTCATGTGTGTGTGTATATGCTCATCATGTGTTCTCGTGTGTGCATGTATGTGTGTGTATGTGCTCATCATGTGTGCTCGTGTGTGCGTGTATGTGTGTGTGTGTGCTCATCATGTGTGCTCGTGTATGTATGTATGTGTGTATGTGTGTGTATGTGTGTGTGTGTGTGTGTGTGCCTGTTCCTGTGCCCCTGCCTGACCTGTGCCTGCTTGCATTTGTCACGTATCATCTGTCCGTTCCTCTTGTGGTAGGGATGTGGGTCGCTTCTACTGTTTCGCTATTGAATAGTGCTGCTGTGAACGTGGTGTGTGAGCATCTGTTCGCCAGCTGCTCAGTGGGGTTGGGTATATATCGAGAAGTGGCAATGCTGGATCACATGCAGTTCTCTAGTATTCTGAGGAACTTGCATACTGTCTCCTAGGGGGCTGCACCACTTTACATTCCTACTAGTGACCTTGCAGAGTTCAGGCCTGCTGAGCACTTGGGATAATGAGGCAGGAGGATTGTGTTTGAAGTCAGTCTGGACTGTCTGGTGAGACCTGTCTCATAAACAAGCAAAGAAACCATAAAAGGCCGTAGACATTCTTCAGAGATTACTTTTTTCTACTCAAAGAGAAAAAAAATTACTAAAAAATAAATCATGGCTGGGAGATGTAGCTCAGCTGGTAGATACTTGCCTGGTGTGCATGAAGCAATCCCCAGCTCCACATAAACCAGGGGTGGTAGCTCATACCTATATCGAGAGGCAAGAAGATCAGGAATTTGGGGTCATCTTTGACTACATTGTGAGTCTGAGGTCAGTCTGGGTTACCTGGGACTCTGTCAAAAAAGAAAAAAAAGTCAGATCATTTTTTTGTGTACATGTTGGAGGAAATAGATACATTTTTGTTAGATTGTTCTCACTCCTAGATGATGTTCACTGCCTCCACCCCACTTTGGCCATATTATTTCAATTTAATGAATATCTGTATAACTAAGTGATTTACTACATGCTTATGTAATATAGAATATGCTTTTATATTGTGGGATTCTGATCAGAGTTTTTATTTATGTTACTTGAGAAGCTGAGGGAGTCCATAATCTTGTTAGGATGAGTGCAAAGGATTATTATTTACTTTGTGTTGCTCAAAGGCAGGCTCACCTGATGGTATCATGTCCCTCCACGAAGTGGGAAACTCAGGAAAGAAGGAACTGTTTCAGCTGTGATTGTGTAGTCTCATATTTTTTTTCAAAATGATTACTACAAAGTCATCAATATGGACTGCAGAATTTATTAGAAATTAAGCATTCACCTCAGTGTTTACTTTGCTAATATCCTCTTGGAAGGAAGTTGTAATTGTGTCTAAAAATGTTTATGATATTAAAGAAAAATATTTTCTGTTTGCTTTTAGTTGCTGACAAGATTTTGAAAAAGAAAGACTATCCTTTTTATATAAATCAAAGGTGCTATAGAGTCACTGTTTCTCCATATATAGAAAGACACTTGGAAAAGTATCAGGTAACATTACTCTTCCTTTATTTGATAACTCACTGCTCCGACCCCACAAAAATAAGGAACAAGTTGTGTCTGTTATTTGACTTTTATCAGTGAGAATTATCAAAATGGTTTCTTTACTTCATTTTTACATGGTTGGTACAGAATGAGTTTGTCTTTTTAAAGAATATTTTAATGCAGCTGGATGTGGTAGTGCATGCCTTTAATCCCAGCAATTGGGAGACAGAGGCAGGTGGATCTCTGTGAGTTCAAGGCCAGCCTGGTTACATAGTGAGTTCCAGCTGATGCTACAGGGAGATCTTGTCTCAAAAGGCCCCCCTCCCCCCCAAAAAAGAAGAGAGAGAATATTTTAATGAAAAGCTGTATCTATTTATTATTAAGTTCTTAAAACTGAACCAGGCCTGGTGGTACAGTCCTGGAATCCCAGCTATTTGGGAGGCAGAGGCAGGAGGACTGTAAGTTCAATGTCTACTTGTCCTACAGAGCAAGTTCAATGATAACCTGGATAACCTACCAAAACCCTATCTCAAAAAAAAAAAAAAAAAAAAGAAGAAGAGGGGGCAGGTGTGGGGATGCAGCTCAGTGGTACAGTTCTTTCCCAGCATGTGCAAGGCCCCAGATTCTACTCAGCATGCAGACAAGACCCCGAAACCCTGGAAATCACACAGACAATGAAAAATGGCCTTTAGTTTTGGATGTGGAGTCACCTACGCTGCTTTCCTCTTCCCCTCGAACACTGAATTCTCTCTCCTCTGTCTGCTTCATCTCCCTACCTTCTGAAAGCTACAACTCATACTTTTGGGGGGTACTGAGCCCCTAATCCAGGGTTTCATGTAGTCTAACTGAGCCATGCCCACCTCTCTTTTTTTTTCCTTTACATAGGGTTGCCACGTAGCTCAGCCTGGAGCTCCATCCTGTGGCCTCAGTTTCCTGAGTGCTGGGATGGCAGGCGTGAGCCAGTACACCTGCTTACAACTCACTCCTTAGTCTTCATGTTTAAAATTCTCCAACATTCACTTGGTCCCTGTTCTTGCCAGTCATACCTGTGACTAGTCCCTTAGACTTTTCTTTCTGTCCCTCAGCTGTCCCCCTCCTCCATTATCATCATAATGTTGCCAGAGTCATCTTGCTCAACCTCACATCTCCCTAGGGAATTCTTTTGCTTCAAAATGTTCTTGTGGCTCTGTGTGTCTGTTAAGGTAAAATCCAAATACTAGGTACAAATTTTGAATGTGAAGTTTTATAATAATCCAAACCCTCTGAATGTTTTTCTATTTATTTTTGCTTTGTAGGTATTTTCAGCTGTATCCAAAAGGACAGTGCTTCTGACTGGACTAGAAGGCGTTCAGATGGATGAAGAAACCGTGGCAGATTTAGTTGGCATTCACTTCCAACGGAAGAAGAATGGAGGTGGAGAAGTAGATGTGGTCAAATATTCTCTAGATCAACCTTACATAGCATATTTTGAAGACTAGATCAGAGGAACCATAAGAAAATTAGAGCTTTGAGCCCAAATCCCTGTAAACATTTTCAAAAATGAATATTCTTTTCCTTAAAAAACGGAAGCATTCAGTATCTTCTTATTCTTATATTCAAAATACATCCCCAAGACCTAAAATTCCTTTTTGTTTCCAGTCCTGCTGCATTTTTATAAAGGATGAGTGCACTGTACAAGAGTTTTGTGCTACGTATGTGGATGGGCTCCATGACTGTGGAAATCAATGTTAAGCCATTGCCGATGTCCCTACCCCGGCCAGCTCACTCTGTCATGGTTATGTGGGCTGATTCCATTTTGGTTCCTTACCATCAACATGCAGACTTGATGCATAATATTTAAAAAAATACAGTTATGTTTAGCCGTCTGTGATTTCTGTAGGATTGAATAAGATTCAAGGGACTTCATGAACTATCGCTTCCTGCTTTGAATGTAGCATTTCACTCCTCAACTCTCAGACTCTCAGAGCTGCCTGGCCTTCTTGGAAGTCTCCTTTTAGAGTGCCAAGTGTTTCCTGATCTCTTCCAGGTATCCCTTCTCTATCCACATCTTGTAAAGACCAGTATTTTCTTTCTATTTCATGTATTTTGTTTGTGACTTTTGGTTTCTGAAACAGGGTCTTACTACGTAGCCCAGGCTGCCCTTGAACTTCTTATCTTCCTCAATTTTCGAACTTCTAGGTTTACAGTTCTATGCCACCACACATAATTTCTTTTACTCTTATATTAGAATCAGAATGAGAGATTGAAAATTTTGGAATACATCTTCTCACAGTGTTAGGTGCTGTGGAAACCCTAAAGGCAAAACTCAGTACTGCCCTCTGGGGGCTGAGTTAGTTGGAGAACAATCTCATTTATTAACATTTCATCGTTTTAAATTTACAGGAACTTTAATGACAAAATTTAAGGTTCTGGTTTAGAGAAGATAAAATTCTTTTTGGCAAATAATTTTTGGACAGGTTTTATTCTGGCACAAGTTTCATCAAGAGCTGAAAACTCGATTAAATTGGATTTAAGTCCTGGCAGAAGCTATTCTAGAACATGTTTTAATATACCTGTTGAATATTCCCCACAATCTAAAACCAGAAGAGAAAAATTTGCTTCTTCTTTGATATTTTACTTGTATATTTAAAAGTTTCTGTCAGAAATATTCACTACTTTCATATTCTGTTAGAAATGAAAGATGTTGTCTAAAACTGTACAATTTGTAGTAATTCTTTTATATTTGCCATTGAAAAACCTCACATCTGTTAATCTTTGGAAACAGTAAGATTTACAGCTCTCAAAAATATTAAGAATTTTCTGACATGGTAGTACACACCTGGTCAAGTTCTAGATCAGCTGGGGTTACAGGGAGCCCCTGTCTCAAAACAAACACCCCTCTCTGCCAAGTCTCCCAAACATGAAGAATGTCTTAGTCTGTTTTCTATTGCTGTAATAAAATACTTGAGACCTGGTAGTATATTAATTCCAAAAACCTGCTGCCAGTATCTTCTTGATGTCAGGTGAGGGCCTTGCTGCATCAGAACACGGTAGAGGACACCACATGCTGAGAGAGGAAGCAGGCCACTGGACAATCGCTTTTAGAATAAATTAATCCCATGCTGACCCATTAATCAACAGTTCTGTGACTCCAGGAACCTATTTGTGGAGGCATAGCCCTCATAATCAACTCCCAAAGGGTTCTCCAAGTACCACCAACATATGAATTTGAGGATTATGATTCCAATATAAGAATTTGAAGGACACATTCAAACTGTAGCAAACAAATAAACAAACAAACAAAAAACCTTAAAAGTAATTTTTTGGAGATAGTCTCACCCTGTACCCAAATTGGCCTGGAACCACTATTGTAGCCCAGGTAGGTGTCAAACTAGCCAGGTGTTTGAGATCAAACCATAGCTCCCTTGTTGATTGCCAGGGTTTTAGAATTTTTTTAATATATGAGGAAATCTCCCTTTAAAAACTTGCCAAAATGGCTGTATTGACTAACAACTTTAATGTTGCTAGGAGGCCTCAAAATGTGTGTCCAAGGAGAAAGAGCTTCTTTAAATTGTGAAAAGATATGGGTCAGGGAAGCCATGGAATCAGGAGAGATACATGGACTCACAGACCCTTCTTGTTACTTGTTGATTTATCAGTCAGGACTGCTAGGCTATGCTGTGATAACAAACACCCTCAATCTTGGAATCCTAACAAAAGCTTAATTCTTACTCATGCTGAACCTAATACAGCTGTTTCCTCTTGGTAAGACATGATCATGGTCATCATCAAGCAGAGCGGCTGTGATGCCTCCAGGAGATCTTGGCCTAGAACCTTGGGCAGGAACTAAAGAGTGTAGGGCCCAAAGCAAGTTCTAGGGTAGTGACCCTCATGAGGCCCGCATAAACCCTCCTGTTGAGATTCCAGTCACCAGTGTCTCCCACATGTCCTGTGAGAGGTAAAAGAAAACCCTGTGGGCTTCTTGGTGGTGAGCTGTCTGTGAGTCACCCATGTCTGTGAGTAGCTCCAGCAAACCCAGCTAGTTACCAAATTGGACCTGATGAACTCTTTCGTTGGTCTGTGAACAGATGTTTTTTATTTTTCTCCCCTCGGAATTTTTGAAATACAGAGCCTTTAACATATGTTCAAGGTAGTATTCTGTCTACTCTCAGCCTCTGAGGCCCATCTCAAGACAGGATTCCAGAATCAGAGGGAGGTGGAAGTGAAGCCTGGCACGTTCATATCAGCATTAAAAGCAGTGATACAGAAGTGACTTTTGTCATTTCCCCTCATGTCTTGTTGGTTAGAAATAGTCGCACGAACCCACGCAAATATAAGAGGAGTAGAAAATTCTGTCTTGTAGAAAGTTGAGAGATGGGGCTGGAGAGATGACTTGGCAGTGAAAAGCACTGGCTGCTTTTGCAGAGGGCCTAGGTTCAGTTCCCAGCTTCTACATGGTAGCTAACAGCCATCTATAATTCCAGTTCTAGGGGATCTGATGCTGTCTTCTGATCTCTATGGGCATTGCACACACATGGTGCACTTACATACAAGCAGGCAAGTCACTCATTCATATAAAAATAAATAAATAAGTTTTTAAAAAGTTAGTGGAATCATGGGACAGGCAAGATGGTCAGTGGGTAGCAGTACTTGCCATCTAGCCAGACAACCTGAGCTCCACCCCTGAGATTCACATGGTGGAAGGAGAGAACTCCCACAAGTCATTCTCTGATTTTCATATGACTGCCATTGCACACGTGTGTGTGCACACATACACAAATAATAAATGAATACAATTAAAATGCAATAAAAAATTAAAAATAATGCACACAGAAATAAATGAATAAAATTTAAATGCAATAGAAAATTTAAAATTAGGAGGACCAGATCTGGCTGTGTCAGAATAATTAGTCTTTGCTGTCCTACTGGCCACCAATACGTAGTTGATTCTTCTTCACGCACTAAAAATATTCACCTCATTTCCAAGAAAAGAAAGTCCCCCAAATTCCATCCAATTATGGCATAAGATGCAGTGTAACTACATGACGAGTGGTCCAGGCCGAATGTCACTCTTTGCCATTTGAAGAGTGGCTGCTGTGGTTTGGATGTGGCTTTCTTTCCCCAGGCTATTGTGTTGAGGTTGTGATCTCCAACTAGCTGTGCCACTGGGGATTGATCCTGGCCACGAAGTAGAGTTATACTCAGTGTTTGTCACTCAGAACGCCTCTTATTTTCATCTTTTCTAACTTGGAAATGAGGAACATTGCTTCTTCCACCTTTTTAAGTTAGAAGAACAGTAAGTTCACATTTCTACAGTTTTTCATTCAAAAAATTATGAGTGTTTTGCCTTCATGTCTACAAGTACACCCATATTGTGCAATGCACTTAGAAGTCAGAAGAGAGTTCTAGATCTTCTAAAACTGGAGTTATGATGGTTGTTAGGCACCATGTGGGTACTGGGAACAGAACCTGGGTCCTCTGGAAGATCAGCTAGTGCTCTTAACCACTGAGCCAAGTCTCCAGCCACTCATTTCTTTTTTTTTTTTTTAAATCTTTTATTTTCATTTACTTAAAAATATTTTATTTATTCTTTTTTATTTTTATGTGCATGAATGTTTTGCCTGCATGTATGTAAATGCACTATGTGTGTGCAATGCCCTGCAGAGGCCAGAAAAGGGTGTAGAATTCACTGGAAGTAGAGTTATGGACAGTTGTTAGCTATCATGTGGGTGCTGAGAATCGAACCCAGGTTCTTTGGAAGAACAGAAAGTGTTTATAATCAATGAACCAGCTCCCAGCCCCACATTTCTCTATTTTAAAAAGAAGATTTGGGGGTTGGATAAATGGCTCAGCAGTTAAGAAAGAACGCAGGCCGTTTTTTGCAGAAGACCCAGGTTCAAATCCGGGCAACCATATGGCACTAACTAGCATCTGTAACTCCACTTAAGGTCCAGGAGATCTGACACCCTCTTCTGGCCTCTACAAGGCATTGCATACATGTGGTACACTTACATACAAACAGGCAAAACACTCATGCACACACAAACAAAAATTAAAATTAAATAAAAACATTTTAATTTAAAAATAAATAAATTTTATTTAAAAATAAAAATAAAAGTTTTATCTTGGACACTGCAGGGTACAAGTGCACTTACATATATGAAGGCATAACAGTCATACAAATAAAATAAAAATAAATAAAAAATTAAAAGAAGATTTAGCTTTATTATTTTAAATTATGTGTGTATGTCTGTGTGGGTATATACATGTGAGTGCAGGTGCCTATGGAGGCCAGAGACATTGGATCCCCCTGGAACTTGAGTTCGGGTGGTTGTGAGTCATCCAGCGTTGGTGCTGGACCCAGACTTGGGCCTCTGCAGTAGTAGTAGGTGCTCCTAATCACTGAGTCACCTCTCCAGTCTCCACAGTCTCTCTATTCCTTCTCATTTCTGCTTTTAAAGTCACCAATTTTTTATGTTTTTTTTATGTTGGCTTCTTTTTTATAACACTTTGTCAAGTAATAGTAATAGACAGATGCTACTAATTTTCTGTTTTCCACTCTCTATTTTTAAACCTAGAAGCTAATTAGGTACATTATCTGCCTTCCAAGCTGTCTTATGTGACAGTTTTGTTAATTGTTTTTATATCACAATGAGGATCACCAACCTTCCCGTTTCTGATAACTATTCTTTTTATTACTTACTACTTGGTGGGACATGGCTTGCTCCCATTGGAGGTGCTTGAGCCGGAAGCTTGATTTCCAGTGCAGCAGTTTTGATGTGGGAGAAACTTTAGAAGGGTGCCATAGATGGTAATTGGATCATGGCAATGTTTCCCTCAGAATGAATTAGGGCAGGTCTTATGCAACTTGATTGGTTTCTAAGAATGGATTTTAATGGGGTACAACTCAGTGTTATTCAGCACAGTACAGAATGCATGCGGTGCCTTGGAGGTTCAATGCATGTGTGTGCACTTGCACACAAACAAACATGGGGGATTGTTATAAGTGGTGTTCAATCACTCTCTATGTGTACAGCCCACCACTCTCCCGAGCCATCCCTCTGCCGTGATGATAGCCACCATGAGGCCTGTCAGCATCAGGCAGATGTCAGAATCATTCTCTTTATACTCTGACATGAAAGAAATCCTATTTCCTTCAGTCTTTAAAAATTAAAATTTATTAGTTCACACACACACACAGCACAGAAAAATATTTAACGAATGAAAAATTATAATTAAAATTCAGATTTTCTTGCAAGGTCACAGCCTCCAGGTGAATCACATGTGAACACTGCACACCAGAACTCACTCCACATCAAAAATGCATTACATCCCATGACAAGATGCACAGGACATATGTGAAGTCTAATAGACACACAAAATCATTAGTATGCCTTTAAAAATTACACTTTCCTGGACTGGAGAGATGACTTAGCTGTTCAAAGCACAAATTGTTGTTTTTCCAAGGACCAGAATTCAGTTATCAGCAACCGTGTCAGGTGGCTCTCAACCTGTTGTAACTCCAGCTAGTGGGGGTTTGGTGCCCCTGGGCTCCACAGGTACCTTTACTTGTGTGCATATTATCTATACACAGACACACATGTATAGACATAATTTTAAAAAATATGCTTTTGGGGCTGGAGAGATGACTCAGCTGTTAAGAGCACTAGCTGCTCTTGCAGAGGATCCAGGTTCAATTCCTAGCACCCACATGGCAGCTAACAACTGTCCATAACTCCAGTTCCAGGGGATCTGATGCCTTCTTCTGGCCTCTGGGCATTGCATGCACTACTTACATACATGCAGGCAAAGCACTTATATACATAAAATAAAAATGAATCAGTCAAAAAAATTTAGAAGAACACTTTCTTGTTCTCTTTTTTACATGTTATAGCACACCCACACACGCATTTGTTTACATATGTACATGTCTATTACAGACTAGGATCCTCATCTGAGGAAGATTATTCAGTTTTTTTCTTTCTGAGATTGGGTGACCTCACTTAATATCATACATTCTAGGTCTATTCATTTTCCCATGAATTTTGTGATTCCATTTTTTTAGAGCTGAGTAATATTCCATTTTCTATATGTCCCTGATTTTTGTTGTCCAATCATTGGTTAATGGACAACTGGTTTGGTTCCATTTCTTTGCTTTAGTAAATAGAGCAGTAATAAGCATTGGGGGTGAAGTAAATATCTCTGTGGGAAGGTTTGGGGTTCACCAGGTATATGCTCAGGAGTAGTGTGGTTGGATTATAATGATAGTTCTATTTTTTATTTTTTAAATAAAAAATTATTTTATGTGTATGAGTGTTATGTCTGCATGTAAGTGCATTTGTGTCATTCAATGCTGGAAGAAGACAGAAGACGCCAGATTCCCTGGAACTGGAGTTATGGATGGTTGTAAGCTGTCATGAGAGTGCTGGGATTCAAACCTGGGGCTTCTGAAAGAACAACCAGGCCTCTCAACTGCTGAACCATCTCTTCAGCCCCATTTTTTCTGAGACAGAGTCTTTTGGTAGCCCCAGTTGGCCTGGAATTCACTACATAGATTAGGCTGGACTTGAACTTGCAGAGATCTGCCTCATTTTTAATTGTTTGAGGAACCTCCAAAAAATCTCTGATTTCCATAATGGCTGTACGAATTTGCACTCACACCAGCCATGAGTAAGTGCTCCTCTTCCTCCACATCTTCTCCAACTTGTTAGGCTTCTTACTGATAGCCATTTTGACTGGGGTAAAGTGGTATTTCAAAGTAGTTTTAATTTGCATTTTCCTGATGACTAGGGATGTTGAACATTTGAAAAATAGCAATTGGTCATTCTTTTTTTTTTTTTTCTTTCTGAAAATTGTCTATTTGTTAGCCCATTTGTTGATTGGTAGTTTTATTACCTTGGTGTTTGATTTCTTGCTGTAAGTTCTGGATATTGGCCCCTTATCTAAAGTAAAGCTGGTAATGATTTTCTCCCATTTTGTGGGCTCTGTGCTCTGCTGACACTTTCCTTCGATGTGCAGAAACCTTAAATTCATGTGGTTCCATACTTGGGGCTACTTCCTGGGCTGTTGATGTTCTGTTAGTAAGTTCTTGCTTAACTCATTTCCTGATGCATATTCTCCATTTTTTATTTAGAAGTTTCAGGGTTTCAGGCTTTAAATTAAGGTCTTTGATCCATTTCCAGTTGATTTTTGTATGGGGTGAAAGTTGCAAATCTAATTTCATTTTTCTGAAAGTGGGATAGCTAGCTTTGCCCACACAGTTTGATGGAGTAACCCCTCCCCACCCTCATGTGTGTTTTTTCTTCCATTGTCAAGTCTTTGGTAAGCACAGCTTTGTCAGTTTCTTTTAGGTCCTCTATTCTGTTCCATTGGTCTACCTGTCTGTCTATTTTAATGTCAGTACCAGGCTGTCTTTATCACTATAGCTCTGCAGTATAATTTGAGGTGGGTATTGTGATGCCTCCAGCTGTGATCTTACTCTGTAGCATTATTTTGGCTATTCATGGTTTTTTATGGTTCCATATGAATTCTTGGATTTTTCTTCTAGTTCTGTGAACAATGACATTAGAATTTTGACAGGCATTGCATTGAACCTGTAGATCAACTTTGGTAGTACGGCCATTTTCATAATGCTGATTCTACCAATCCAGAAACAGGGCAAGTCTTTCCATTGTCTAGTATCTTTTTTGGTTTCTTTTTTCCATGTCTTGAAGTTTTCACTGTAGAGATCTTTTTGCCTTTGGTTAGGTGTATTCCTAATTTTCCTCAGAGCTATTTTAATGTGACATTTTTTTCTTTTTTTCTGAGAGTATATATTGTTGGTATATAAGAAGACTGCTGTTTTTTATATTAATTTTGTGTCCTGAAACTTTACTGTGTTTTTTAGATCTAGAAGTTTTCTAGTCGATTCTATAGGGTCTTTTAGATACAGAATCATGTCATTTATAGATGGGATGGTTTGACTTCTTTCTTTTCTATTTTTGTCCTCTTTATGCCCTTCTCTTGTCTAATTGCTATAGATAAGACTTTGAGCCCTGTATTAAATCAGAGAGGGGAGGGTGAGCATCCTTGTCTCATTACTGATTTTGGAAGAAATGCTCTAAGGGCCTCTATTTAATATAATGTTCGCTCTAGGCTTGTTATACAGCCTTCATCACTCTGAGGTATGTTCCATGTATACCTAACGTTTTGGGACTTTTATCATGAAGTCATGTTGAACTTTATGGACGGCCTTTTCTGCATCAATTGAAATGATTATGTATTTTCTGACCTTAAGTTCCTTTAAATGGTATATTCCGTTTATTGACTCATGTGCGTTGAACCAATATTTCCTTTCTAGGATGAAGCCCACTTGCTTCATAATGTATGATCTTCTTAATTAATGTGTTCTTGAATTTGGTTTGCAAATATTTTTTTGAGAATTTTTCCATCTATGGTCATCAAAGAAAATGGTCAATAGTTTTCTTTCTTCTTTTTGTCTTTACCTGCTTTTGGTATCAGAATAACACTAGCTTCATAGAACAAATTACTGTTCCTTCATTTTCTATTTTTTAAAGTTATTTAAAAAAATATATATATTTATTATTTTTATTTTATGTGCATGAACATACTGCCTGTGTGTGTGTGTAAGTGCACTCGTGTTGTGCATTGCCCACTGAGATCAGAAGAGAATGTTGAATTCCCCTGTAACTGGAGTTGCAGGTGTTTGTTAGCTGCCATGTGGGTGCTGGGATTCGAACCTTGGGCCTACTGTAAGAGCAGCCTGTGCTCCTAACCACTCTCTCCAGCCTCCACTTTCTGTTTTGTGGAACAAGTTAAGAAGATTTGGTCTGAGATTTCCCTTGAAAGTTTCATGACTTCAGTGACGCGTCTGTCCAGACTTGACTTTTTCTTTGACGGGGGGGTCTCTTGTTTATATCGTCATCTCATTGGTTGTAATGGGTCTCTTTAAGTTATTTATATCTTCTGGCTTCAATTTTGGTAGATGATACACATTTGGAAATCCTGTTTCTTCTGGGTCTCCCAGCTGTTTACACTATAGGTTTACAAATTAGTCACTAATAATATTCTCTATTTCATTGGAGTCTGTTGCAATGACACTCTTTCGATCTGTAATTTTGCTGATTTGTGTCTTCTCTTTGCTTTTATTAGATTGGGTAAAGGTTTGTTGATCTTATTTACTTTTTCTTTTTTTTTTAAAAAAAGTGTTTTATTTATTTTTATTTTATGTGTATGAATGTATTGCCTGTATGTGTGTAAGTGCTCCTGTGTCTTATAGTGCCCGTGGAGGTCAGAGGAGGATGTTGGATTCCCCTGGAACTACGGACAGTTGTTAGCTGCCATGTGGATGCTGGGACTTGAACCCAGATCCTCTGCTAGAGCAGCTACCAGTGCTCTTAACCACCGAGCCATCTCTCCAGCTCCTTATTTGTTTTTTCAAAGAACCAGCTCTTTGGTTAATTTTTGTACTGTTCTTTCAGTTATTCATTAATTTCTTCCCTAATCTTTTTTTTTTTTTTTTTTTTTTTTTTTTTTTTTTGTCATCTACTGAGAGTAGGATTAGCTGCTTGTTGTTTTCAAGAGCCTAAAGTTGTATCACAAGTTGACAATTTGACAGAGATCCACCTACCTGTGCCTCACAAGTGCTGGGATTAAGGGTGTGCACCAGGACACCTGCACTTCTGTTTCAATCTTGTCTCTTGTGGGACCCCGGAACTCCTTCTCAACCCAATAACTGCTCTCTTCACTTCTGTAAAAATGCTTGGCTATAGGACGTCAGAAATTGATAAATATAACTCCATCTTATTCTTTGTTCCTTCTAAGCAGTCACAAGGCCACAAGATTAAATAAGGCTAAAACAAAAACCAGCAAAAGGTTTGAATAATAATCAACACATTCCTTTGCCCTGAAGGCAGCACCCACCAATAAGAAACCCCGAACCGCTATTAACCAATTTTGGCATATAGTTTATTACAACCAATTAATTTAAAATATGCTTGGTGCCCGGGCTCCTATAACCAAACAGAATGTAACACTGTTATTCCCCACCTTCCTTTATCTCAGACTTATAAAAGGCTCCTAACCTCTCTGCTCGGGGCTCCCAGAACAGATCCACTGTGTTGGTGAGGTCTGGGGGACCAAGCTCAAGCTTGAATAAAGGCTCTTTGTTTTTTTGCATACGCTCCGGACTCCGTGGTGTTTCTTGAGGAGCCGTTCTCCGGGCATAACATCTCTCAATTTTTAAAAATCACTATCACTATAAGCTGTCCTCTTAGGACTACCTTGGCTGCATCCCAGAGGTTCTGATAGGTTGTGTTTTCATTTTCATTTGACTTTCTAAGTATTAACCCCACCAGCTGCTGCCCTTTCTATAGCATCATCAGCTAATCCATAGGACCCAAAGTAGGGCCGTAGAAATGGCACCACCTTCTTTTTCATGCTTGAAAACAACTATGGTTTCCAGCTCTGAGAGGTAAACATTGTCGTAATGTTTGTATTTCTCTGAGGATAGAGTTATCTAGGAAGAGCAGTAGCTCTGCCAGTCTTCTGAGATCCCATTTGGAGATCAGCCTCACCAACATGATACTGTATTTGTTTGCATAATGAAGAGCCATGTCTGCCACTTTGACACCTGTTACTCTGACATTTCCACCAGTACCTGCAATAGCTTGGAGTGTGAATCCATCAGCTTTTCTTCTCCCACAATCCTACAACTCTGACTGTACTTACTGGGATTAGGAGAGATAGACGCATATACCTAAGCAATAAGCTTGGCCAGAAATGCTTCACTGCCATGCCGTTTGACCATCGAGGAGGTCGGGGCGGGGAGTAGAGATGATACCTCATCAATATCTTGAAGGCTTTTGCAGAACAACATACTAAATCAGGAAGAGCCTCAGGAGCTTTCTTGCAGACTGTTTTGTAACTTTCTGTTTCCTCTGAAACTGAGGTCAATCCTAAGAAGTTTTTCAGTTAGCTCCAGGAGCTTCAGCCACAAACCTTGTGCTACCTTCAACCTCTTGCTATGAGAGTCCATTACAATCATTTGTGCAGCAGGATGATGTGCTTCTAGTTCTTTTAAAACTATTGCTTTTAAATCATTTGTCAGGAATAACTTCAGGTGACCTGTAACCATTTTTTAATTCTATTTAGTCTCTACACTGTAGGAGCATGCTCCTTGCAAGCTAGTGTATCTCTTCTAATCCTGAAACTGTTTTGCTCTATCCTTGAGCATCTGGGCAAAGCCCAGAGGCTTGGGGACACGAACTGCTGTGGCCATCCTGAAAGAAGCTGCTCGTGAGTTCCTTTGGAAGATCCGAGAAAGCAAGGGGCACACACTGCTTGCCTCTGTCTCCCCACCCTCCTCTGTCTCTGTCTCTCCAGTGCTTTGTGGTTCAGGCTGACTTTGAACTCCCTGTTATTCTGCCTCCATGATATGGAAGAAGAGAAGCAGATAAAGGCATGATGAGACAAGGCAGATCACTGCCTGAGGACTGAAGGGCTATGCAACCAGTACATAAAGTTTCACTCTGCAGTTCTCCACAACGAAAACTTTAAAAAAAGTTGGTAATGAGAAGTCTCTGTATTTTCTGTACAATGTTGCTATGAACCTAACTTTGCTATCAAAAGAAAGTTTAGTTCTGGTGAGATGGCTCAGTGATTAAAGGCACTTGCCACTGAACTGATGACTGGAGATTGATCTCTGGAATACACATCATGGTGGAAAGAAAAGAACTGACTCCTGCAAGTTGTCCTTTGACCATGGTGTGTACACTACCCTGCCTCAACCTGCACAGATAAGTAACACACACACACACACACACACACACACACACACACACACACACTAAAGACATAAACAAATAATAAAGTTTATAGTCACTGATTAAAAATTTCCTTATTGTTTTTAAGTGTATTGAAAAGATAAAGTTTGTGTTACAATATAACCTTGTTCCCTTTTGTCAACTCAGATATACTCTATGAATATATTAGACATTGTTCCAAGACTTTAAAACTTTAAGAAAGGATTTTGGGGCCAGAAAGATGCTCAGTGTTCATTCAGTTCCCAGCACCCACATCGTGGCTAACAAGGGTCCATAACTCCAATTCCAGGGGATCTGTCACTCTCTTCTTACCTCCTTAGGCATTGCACACATATGGTGCAGTTACACATGTGCAGGCAAAACACACATACATACACATAAAGTAAAACAAAATTTAAAAAAGGATTCTTTCTGACCAAGCGTAATGGTTACATTTACTTGTCAATTTAACACAATCCAGATCACCTGGGAAGGGAGTCAGTGAGGGACTGTCAAGATCAGGTTGGCCTGTGGGCAGGTTTGTGGGGGGTCATCCTGTTTAGGGTGAGACCTGTCTACTGTGGGTGGCTCATTCACTGGGCCAGGGGTCCTGGATTCTGTAAAAGTAGGAAATTGAGCTGAGTACTAGCATGCATGCATTAATTCACTGCTTTCCACTCTTATCTTTGGATATGACGTGACTAACTGCTTCAAGTTCCTCCTGCCTTGACTTTGCTACAATGATAGACTGACTGGAATTGTGAGCCAAATAAACCAATTTTCTCTTAAGATGCTTTTATCAAGGGGTTTTTATCACAACAACAGGAAAGGAAACTAAGACATCATGCTACACCAAGAGTATAAATGAAGAGTGTAAGTGGTGAAGTTTAAGGCAGGGTGCCGAATGTCTAGTATTCACCAGTCAGGCACAAGGCACCGGGTTCAAACCCCAGCATAGAGAAAATCAAACTAAACCAAACCTAACCAAACCTTTCTGCAGTAAATTTTAGATGGTTATTAGACATTCAAATTAGAATAATAAGGAATAAGACATGATGGCAAATGTCTGAAATCCCAGCTCTTGTGAGGCTGAGGCAGGAAGATCTGTGGATAAGCTATAAACTGAGCAACTGCATAATTACATGTAGATTTACTTTGTTTTATTTTAAAACCTTCCTAGTCTTGTGACTCACAGAAGTATCATCAAGAATATAAGTGGGTTCTTTCATTGATTAAACTGAGTGGATTCCAGTTTTGAAAGAAAACAAAAACCAGAAAACCGGCAACTTATCTGCACTACAAGCAGCACACAATTAAAATCCGTGCACCGCACTTGCATCATTTGGGGCTCAGCTCTAGAGGCGGAACTGCCAAGTCAATGCGCATTTGTACATTTTTCCATTTCCCATTTTGATAATGTCATGATGAGAAGGTGTTACCAGTTTCATGGCCACCATAAAGCTTGTAGGCAATACACTCAGTGAAAAAAACTGGCAAGAAAACAGCACAACAAACTTACTAACATTTCATCAACACTGAATGTGACCCAGGAGCCATCAGAAAGAAACACCCAGAGGCCCAGGGAAAACGCTTCTGCTTTTTGTGTTTTGAGACAGGGACTCTCTGAAGCCTTGGTTGGCCTAGAACCTGCTACGCAGACCAGGGTAGTCTTGATCTCACAGAAATCCACTGCCTCTGCCTTCTAGTGCTGGGGTTAAAGGTGTACACTACTGCACCTGGCTTGAGAAAACTGTTTCTGTGTCTAGGTTTGGTTGAGACTGGCCAGCTGTTAGAATGGGACTGGACGGAAGCTCTGCTCTCACAAGAGTCTGGTTGAGTAGGGCACTTAGGAAGGCCTGTTGGTTTGGATTCTCCTTTTGTTCTCTGCTGGAATGTCTTCCAGGGAGCATAGCTTATGCTAAGAACAGGTGCCAAGTTTCCATGTCTCACCCTGAGGAAGAGAAATTCTGATTTATGGCTTAGAGACAGAAAAGGTGCAGGAGGCAGGAGGGGTCAGAGTGACTTTGCTTTGTCTAAAGTACACAATGCTAAGGTGTACTTTGAAGATCTGTGTTCTGAGTTCCCAGAGCGGCCCAAATCTTTAGGTATGTTTGCACCTAAACATGCTTATTCAATACCAGTTCAATGTTCTTTACATTCATGCCAACATTGGCATTATCTGCTTTCTGATTTTGGCAATCTAATAGCTGCAAAATAATATCCCATGATTTCAGTTTGTATTTCCTTAGGTAGCAGTAGGACTGTGTTTCTTCATAACCTGTCACCCATTTGCCTTTTGTCTTTAAAAAACCTTTTTATTTATTTATTTTTATTTTATGTGTATGAGTGTTATTCTTGCATGTCTTATGCAAGAGCACCCTTGTCCGGTCATGCAGTACCTGTGGAGGACAGAAGAGGCTGTGGGATCCCCTGGAACTGATACCAACTGAGCCATCTCTCCAGGTCCCTCCCTCCCTCCTTTTCTTCTTTCTCCTCCTCTTCTTCTTTTTCTGTTTTTTTTATTTTATTTTATGTGCATGAGAGTTTTACCTGCATGCATGTAAGTGCACCATGTGCATGCCCTTGGGTGCCAGAATAAGGTGTCAGATCCCTTGTAGCTGGAGTTACAGATGGTTGTTAGCCACCATGTGGGTGCTGAGAACTGAGCCCCCGCCCTCTGCAATAGCAACCACAGCTCTTAACAGCCGAGCCTTCTCTCCAACCGCATTTGCCTTTCATTTTCTTTTCTATTTTTTAATTAAAAAAATTGATTTTGAAGCTTGTGTTGGGTTTCCTGTGTCTCAGGCCCCAGCATGACCTAGCCAGGAGGTGAGCTCTAGGTGGGCAACCTTATGCTCTGTGGCTCCCGACCTGCGAAGGCACCGGGGCCAGCAGCTCCCCAAGAGGCGGAGCCGCGCTTGAGGGCGGTAGGTGAAAGCCAGCTGTGGAAGGCACTGGAAGCCCCGATCGCGCGGAGCGCGGGGCAGGCTCACGCAGGAAGCCCCTGTTCCTGCGGGGACCCTGCGCGCGTGGGCGCACGCTCTGCCGGGGCGGGCGGAGGCGGAGCATCGCCCCCTGCGTCCCCCGGGAGCGGGAACAGAAAACGAAAGCAAAACCTAAGCTGGAGGCCGCCGCGTCCGGGCTTCCTGCAGGCCACCCGTCTCCACCATGGCAAGTTGCTCTTCTCGGGGTTTCGCGGGTCCCCACGGAGGGCGCGGGGGGGGTGGCACGCAGGGCCTGTGTCCCCGCCGCGGTCTCGCGCGACGCGAGTGTCGGTCGCCGGTGCCATCACGCGTGGGCATGTGGCCGCCACACCACTGCTCAATAGCGGGAGGGTGGCAGGGCTGTCGTCCCAAGATTTAGGGAAGCGTTAGGGAACAGATGACCCAGACATGGAGGCCCCAACTTCTTTCTGGAAAGGGCTAGAAAGAAGGGGTCCTAGCCGAGGACAGTATGGTGTTCTGTTCCAGAGCCAAGACTTCGCTTTGGAGCCTGGTTCTTTCTGCAGAGACTGGTGTTTCCATGGTCAGTTAGCAAAGGGGTGTGTGTGTGTGTGTGTGTGTGTGTGTGTGTGTGTGTTACCTAGTGACCGTTATGTAGTCCATGAGAACAGGTGGTTTTGAAGAAGCAAATAGAAACAAAACAGTGAATGAAAAACCATATCTGTTAGAGCCCCACTTAAATAATAAAGTTTTACTTGATAGCTTTTCTTTTTTTTTTGTTCCTTTTTGTTATGGCCCAGAGTCTCCTAAAATATATCATGGAAACCGTAAAAATGGCACAATCCTCAAAATTCTCCGCTAAAACTATGTTCTTGTTTTAAAGATCTTGAATGGACTGTCTTTCTCTTGGACACTTGTTTTTTTCTTTACCATGGACAGATGAGATTAATAATTATCACTGTTCCTAACCGACCTCAGGAGAATTACATGCTAACCGTTTCACCAGGCAGACACTTGAAAGTTAAAAAGAGTGGCAGGTCATTGAAATAACTCAGCATCCATAAAATTAATGAGATCTTACAAAACAAGACCAACCTCTCCAAAAAAAAAAAAAAAAAAGGAATACTGGCTCAGGGATAAACTTTGCATAGATACTTGAATTGAAATAGGACATTAGTATTGGTCATGCACAGGTGTGGGATAAGATATTCTGAGCCCAAATTGACAGACTTTTTCTTTCTGGTTTTTATTTTTTGGTCTTTTTGAGACAGTGTCTCCCTGTAGCCTCATGTGGCCTGGAACTCACTGTGTAGACCAGGCTGGCTTGGAACTCACAGATCTGCCTACTTTTGCCTCCCAAGTGCTGCGATTAAAGACGGGTACCACCATGACTGGCTTGACAGAATTTTTCTTTGACTTTGGTGAACAAACAGTGAAAAGGAAGTTGGTTCACCAGCTGTTTATCACTGAGGCTGGTGTGGGCCGTCAGAAGAGAATGCTGCATGATAAATGCCATTAGCCAGCTTCCCTGAAAGCCTGAAGGGTCTTTTTGGTTATTTTTTCATCTTCTAAGGGAGAATTGTCTTGGGAAAATGACTTTGAGTCTCTGGGGACAAGACTGTAGGAACACTTAGGTCTGATGCTTTTCTAATTTTCATGGTAATGTCTAGGCGGTATGTTTCCGTTCAGTACGCACCTTCCCGTCATGTAGCCAGTAGTTTTTTGAGCAGTTTATCTTCAGGAGAGTCTCCCTTTGTTTTCTAGTTATATCTGTGGGCCACGTTCACCCTCACCTGCCCATTTGGGTTTGCCCCAAATTCTTCTTTTTCTTGACATCTTTGCTTCATCAATTCAAATTCTTCCTTAGTCTTGAAGGCCTCTCTTTCATGGAGCCTTTTTTGGACTACATTAGCCAGAATTAACCTTACTTCCTAACCCTGGATGGCACTTATTATAATTTTAGGTTTTTGTTTTATTTTATCTATGTCCTTCTCAAATTAGGTGTTATGTTTCCTCCTGTAGAGCAATAGACTTGCCTCCTTTATGCATGCCAAACTCTTTTGAAATGACTTATGTGTCTGCCTCGAGCTCTTCCGTGAGACAGAAGTACCTCCCCACATTACAAAGCCTATCCCAGTATACCATGAAAAAATGACTTCACAGTACATTTTTGTGAGGGGACAGAATTTCAGGGCAGAATTTTCTTTCTCCATATCATTTCTAGTGCCAGTATATTGCCAGACATGGACTGTATGTTTAATCAATACAGTACTTGTTAATCAATGAAGTGACAAAATGCATATTCTGAGAAGTTCAGGTGTACGTTGTGAGCTTTAACAGAATTTCATTGGATAGGTGCATGTCTGCCATCTTGTTCATCAGCAGCTATCTGGGGTGGCAGAGATGCTTAGAGAGTATATTCTGGGCAGTCACCACCGACACGGACTTTTTGTGAATTCTGTGGTCAGAGTTTACTTAGATAATTTCTGACTTCTTTTCTCAACTTTCAAATTTTTGTCTACTTTTAGTAATTTCCATAACATTTAAAATGGATACTATTACGTGATTCTTTGTAACATTAGAGATTATTCCTTTTTTCTTTCTTATTTGACTTTTGTCGGTTTCTGGTAGCTTTGCCTTATTCTTAGGTTGACAAGGTTGAATATTTCCAGTTTATTCTGTAACCATTTTTAAGTCTTTGGTATTTTTGAAGACAGCTCATTTAGTCTATAAATTAAAAACCAACAATAGTGCATTGTAGAGAGCAGGCACACTGTTCACAACAGGGTCTAATTGTATGTTATGATGACCTTTTTCTCCTTTCGGTCTAAGGTCATGTGTCATTTTCCTTTTCTACTTATAGGAAAGTGTTTCCGATGACTGCATCAAATTTTCCTTTCCTTTTTTACTCAAGATCATGCAACACTTTAATTTCTTATGAATCTTAGGCTGGGGCCCTTTCACATGCTGGGGAAGCATATTCAGGTATACCCAGATTAGCAGGTCAAGCACTCCCTAGAGTGTTTATTTAGGCTTTTTTTTTTCTTAAGTAAAATAATTCTTCGAGTTTCCCTCGAGGTTGTGTCCCAGTGTCCTTCATCTTGTGTTATGTGTGCTTGTGAGAGTTGAGTAGGCTGTGTGGGGAGAGAGCTGCGACAGTTCTTTGACCAGCAGGCGCCAGTGACTTGTGTCTTGACTCCTTTCATCTCTGAGGCTCTTCTGTGCAAGTTGTCACCTTTATCCTGAAGCCTTAGTTCTTTCTGTTTCGTTCTTACACTTCTGTGTATTTTCAGTCTCCCAGAAGTCAGTTTAGCTTCTGTTCTATTTGCCCCCTCCCCTCCCTGCAACTGCTATTCTGTTACTTTCATTTTTAAGGCTTCTGGGAAGGACAGAATATTATCCTTAGACTGTCTTTTTGCCATTCCTGGAGGCCAGAAGTAGGCTGGTCACCCCCAAAGGAGGTCTTATTCTAAGTGCAGTTCTTGCATAGAGAACTCAAAGCTCCTTTGTGGTCTGTTGACCTTGAGTGTAGCTCACGAGAGACATCCTGTTATCCCTCAGGTCATTAAGATTGATGACGTCTGAGCTTTGCTGTAATCAGACTGGACTACTTTGAGAGAGGCTGATAATCCACTGGGTATTGAATAGAAGCTGTTGAAGTAGATGCCAGAGGTTCAGAGAATAGACCTAAGGAAGGGTGTGTGCTGTGTGCCTAGTGTGTACTCTCCGGGGCTGGTTTCCAGCAGACCTGTGCCCGACGATGAGATGTATTCCATCGCAGGTGTTGCAGAAGCTTGCTAATTACTTTTTGCTGACTTTCCCCGGATTCTGACAATGAAAGGGATGGCTTTCTTATTGACTTATGCACTCTACAACTCAGACAGCTCCCCTGCACAACCATATTTGTGATTAGTTTGGTAAACCCAGGGCCTTGCACACACAACTCAGGTGCTTTACCACTGAACTACATCCCGAGCTAGCTCAGAGTTTTTAAAACATTTTAATTAAAACATTTATAGCTCATCCAGTCTTATGACATTTTCTATTATTTTAGGACTTCCTAAAACAAATACCAATATTTTCTATTAATTTAAAAATAAAGGGATCTCTGTTTACATTTGACTCTCAAATTTGATTAAAGTTTATGTTGGAGATGGTATGAGGCTAAGATTTATCTTTTCCTTTTTGTCCTTTTCCTTTTATTGCAGAAGGCATTGCATCTCGCTGATGTGTGATGTCACCTTTAAGTAGACTTAGATTTTTAAAGAGTATCTTACTGTTTTTCCACAGGCATCAGCTCTGAAAGTCAGGGACTCCCCAGCTTCGGAGAGAACTGTGGTTGTTGATGGTCTTCCACTTGGCCTTGTAAAAGATCAGTTTGTGAAGAGTTACTTCCAAGATGAGATTGGAGATGTTGAAGAGGTGATCTATCCAACACGAGCCAAAGGAGTTGCATATGTAATATTCAAGGAAAAGAAAGGTATTTCCTAGTCAAATTTTTGTCATTTTAGAAATACTTCCTCAGTGAACTTAAAATTTAATCTTGTTAAAATTATTCCTGGAATTGGCAGAGTTTGAAGAGGCCCTAAAAATTTATTCTATTCTGAAAAATATCCAGTGTTAGTAAAAATACGTGAAAAGTGGCTCATGATAAAGTTGTCAGTGACTGGAAAGATCTGAAGACTTAAAAAAGAATATTTTACATCTGTACGTATCTTGTGAAACAGATATAGAACACTTGTAAGCATCCTGCTTCACTCCTGGTCAAGTTGGACTGAGAACTGTGCATTGGACCTAAAATGAGATTGAGCCATTCTGTTTCCATCCCGGTGCTGACACCATGGCACGTGGCCGTAGAGCGGCCTCGCTTCTGTAGCTTCATGCAAGGGCAGTCTTCTTTAGGCTTAGAGGAATAAACTGCCAGAGGATGACGAGTCCCCATGACACCCCCTCAGACACGAAAGTTCCACTCAGGTGTGCGGTGGAAGGCAGGGTCTGCAGGTCCCATGGACAGAATCAGCAGTGACCTCTGACTATGTCCTGAGCTAAGTCATTCCTGCTCAGTGTTCATGCTCAGGTAAGGGATGACAGGAAGGACTTCTTATTTCTTTAAAGGGATGGTAATGATTTTTAAAATTAATATTTTACGGGTTGAATTGGTGACTCAAAAAGAGAAAGAGACGGCCCATTCCTTTATTCCCAAATATTTATGGAATACATATTATTTGCCAGGCACTATTATAGGTGTTGAGAATATAATAAATGATGTCCTTTTTAAAAAAATGAGTGTACATTCATTATGTCTATATTTTTGTCTATGTATTTATGCTTACATTTACTTAATATATGAATACTGTGAAAAAATATAAATAATAGATAAAATGATAAAATAGATAAAATAGTGCTGTTTTAGGTAGAGTATGGGTAGGGATTTTCTTTCTTGTTTTAAAATATTTTCTTTTTAAAAATTTTAAAAGATTTATTTTTATTTTATGTATCTGTGTTTGTGATGAAAGCCATGTGTTTGGCAGTTGCCCTTGGAGTTCAGAAGAGGGCGTCAGATTCCCTGGATCTGGAGTTACAGGTGGTTGCTAGTTGCCCTGTAGGTGCTGAGAGTTGAACTCAGGTCCCCAGAAGAGTAGCCAGTGCTCTCAATTGCTGAGCTATCCTTCCTGCCTCTTTTCTTTTCTTTTCTTTCTTTCTCTCTCTCTTTTCCCCTCCCTCCCTCCCTCCCTCCCTCCCTCTCTCCCTCCCTCCCTCCCTCCCTTCCTCCCTCCCTCCCTCCCTTCCTCCCTCCCTCCCTCCCTCCCTTCTTTCCTAATGGAATTTCATCATGTTCTCCAGGCTGCCTTGAACTAAGACTTTTCTGTTTTAGTTCTCTAAGGAATTGGAATTACAAACTTGCAGTACCATATACGGCTGGGGATACACTACTTTTTGGGTTGAGGGTGAGGGAGAATGTTGGGGAATCAAACCTAAGGTTTCATGAATGCTAAGCCATGTGCTGTACCACTAAGCTACACTGCAGCCTTGAAATACTCTGTTCACGTAACAACTGAGCAGAGACCTGAATGAAGCAAGGGAAGGATTCCTGAAGAGAATGGGAAAGAAAATTCTCAGCTAAGTGCAGCTGCTAACAGTTCTGGCTAGGCCTGTGTGTGAGACAAGTGGGGAAGTGTAGGAGGATACTGAATGTTTGGAGGAATAGTAAGGAGGTGAAGAAGGCGGGAGAGGAACGTGGAGGGGAGAGTAATAGATGCTGTCAGACTGGGAGCTGGGACCAAGGTGTGCTGCATGTCTGTGGTCGAGGCAAGATTTCTGGATTTACTCTGCTGAGGTGGGAAGCGACTGCAGGGCTCTGAGCAGAGGACTGAGAGGATGGAACTGCTTTTTCTGAAAAAATGGCAGCTGTGTGGAGACTTGGAGCGACCAGTCTCTGCTGCCTTTGAGAGGCTGTAGCAGAACAGGTGAACATTTAGGGGTGTCATTTTCAGATATGGGAAAGACTGGGTTCAGGTATGTCCAGGAGAACACTAACCAGGAGGTGAGTTTCTATCAGTGAGATTCCTCTTAGGGTAATGAAATAGAGGCTGAATTTTGGGATTGATGCAGGAGAGGTGTCTAAAGCCACAGACAGTGAGGTCACTCAGGTGGTTGTAGTTAGTAAAGAGGCCTGAGGTCTGTGTTTGCCAGTGTGGAGAGGAGGGGACGCGAGATGAAGGTTTAAGGAACGCTGCACAGGTCGGCACTGAGTTAGGAGGAAACCTGGGAATCGTAGAATTCTGGCTCACAAAGGCCGTCTTCCTCTCATCAGAATGGGCAGTGTGGTGGATTGACTCTTTGGTTTTTGTTTTGTACTCATGCATGTATTTATGTGTGTTTAAAAGTACAATTAGGGGCTGGAGAGATGGCTCATTGGTTAGGAGCACTGGCTGCTCTTACAGAGGACCCAGCTTTGGTTCCCAGCACCAACATGGCTGCTAGCAGTGATCTGTAACACTGTTCCGTGGGGATCTTATGCCTTCCTCTGGCCTCCATGGGCATTGCATGCGTGTGATGCAGGCAAGACACTCATACACATAGAATGAAAATTTAAAAAAATTAGGATCATATTAACATATAAAGTGAACTTTAATGTGTTAAAGTACAAGGGAAAAGTTATTTGAATATTGGATTTAGAATAAAAATGTAGCAATGCAGCAAAAAATCTTATTTTCTAAATAACAGAATTGCACATACCTATTTTTGTTAACTAAGGTAATTAATTTTTGGTGTATTATGCCACAAATCCTTTTGTTGCTAATGTTTCCGTCTAGTTGCACAAAATGTCGTCAGACAACAGAAATACCTTCTAGCCACGAAGCCTCACGTTACAGTCTCTCATTTCAGTGAAAAGGTGAGTGTGGTTCCTAGGGTGTGGTTGGAGAAGTCGTCCGTATATAAGGACACACAGAGTTCTCTTGAAGGTGATTTCTAAGGAAAGAATAGGGAAACTTCTCGGCCAGAGTTGTCAAAGGCCAGTGCTGCCTAATGAAATTTTGTTTCTATATTTCTCTGTGTGTGCCCTGTTTGATGTCTGTGAATGGCAGTGAGCTTTGTGCTGTCCTGGGTGATAAGAGGCATCAACTGAAAGATTTTTTGGGGGAAATACTAGGATGAATATTAAAAAGGAACTTTGAGGCCTGGTGTGGTGGTGCGCGCCTTTAATCCCAGCACTCAGGAGTTGGTGGCAGGCTGATTTCTGTGAGGTCAGCCTGGTCTACATAGTGAGTTCCAGGCCAGCTGGGGCTGCAGGGAGACCCTGTCTCAAAAAGAGATGGAGGAAAAAGGAACATTGAAGGAACAGGAAAGATGGGAGCAAGAAAGGTAAATTCAGTGTTGGTTTATAGACTGTGTTCTTTAGGAAACCTAGGCTTCTGTGTATCCGTCTAATGATCTTCAGATTGGAAGAGGATGGGCGGGGCTGACTTGAGAGGGGCATCTGTCTGGAGTTTAACCACCGGTTTATATCTGTCAGTGAATTCGGAAAAATACTTTGTTTTTTCCTGAAAATATTCTTTATCCTCCATTTTGGAATATATGGTGTGGGCTGTGAATCCCACACCGAACAGTACGGGCTCCTTTGACGGGCACCCCAGTGCAAGAAGTTTAAATAGGCCAGTTAAGGTAAAAAGAGTGTCAGAAAAAAATTCGGATTCTGAGGCTTGCTCCATTAAGCAGCATTGTTTTGACATGTCTCTTTTTAATTTTAGGTCTTCAACTCTGTGGCAGCTCTCCTTGATCTGTCTGTTTTTCAGAGTAAAATTGAGCTTGAGAGCCTGGTGATGGATCTGAAAAACAAAATCCCAACTTTAAAGTTCAGCTCGTTGAGATCCAGTGGGAAAATCACTGTACAAGGATCATTTCTGGCTATCATGAAACTCAAAAAGTCTTTGCTAGTAAAAGCAATTTCCCTTTTAGAAAACAGCAGGAATTATGCCAGTGAGAGGAGAAACTGGAATAGACAGAGCCCCCAAAGGGGTCCACCAAGAAGTGAGAACTCTGTGGTGACACTCATGACCTCCGTACCTGAGCTTGCTAGAAGAAGCCAAGAAACACTTGTGCTTGACACAGATGTTTTCCTTTACCTGAAACACAAGTGTGAATTTTATAAACTCCAACTGGAAAAATTCCATATCCTATGTCAGGAGAGGGTGGACGGTGAGGTCACCACTATTTGTCTACAAGATGCTCATGCTGAATCTGGGCCCAGTAGGGTACGACATGTGAAAAAGGTCATTGAAGAGTTGTCTGAGGCTCTCCATCTTGAACTCAGAAAGGAGACACTGGTTTGGGATGGAAAGGGAACTAGAGAGAAAAGGAAAATTAAGCAGGCTTGTGAACAACTATGTTACACATATCTTAGGGTTTTGATACAATTTTACAGGACACACATTGACATTATAGGCTCTTCTTCTGATGCTTATCTATTTAAAACAGAGCTCATGAAGTTAATAGAGCAGAAGGTCAGTTAAGAGCTCAGTTACAGTCATGGTGGTTCTTCCTTTCTGATACTGAGTAGTCGCCTTATGTGTTTGACAGATCTCCTCTCACACATTCCAAGGGCTTTCTTTTGTTGTGTGCATTGCTGTCTTCATATTATAAGAATCTAGGGAAATTAAAACACCTTAAGTTGCTTTCACGGAATGGGGGATGACACTGGATACAATAATAATATCTAAATCACACTTTGGGAAAAAAGTCACTCAACTTTGAAGAACTCCAGATTACTAGAAAAAGTAGTCATACCTCTCATGTATGATGTTTGGATGATTATTGTGCCATTGGCAGTTTCTTAACATGTACAAAGTTTGTATTTATTCCACAAAGCATTAGAATGCTGACCCAGATCACCTGGGAAAGTAGATGGCAAGTATTAGTTCTGTTGTAATTGTGAGGAATCTTGGAAGAAATCTGTGAGATTGCTATTATAGACAATCTGTTCCATGATGGGGTTGCGTCCATATGAGCTTTGTAAGTTGGACACATTGTGAGTTACAGATGTCCTTAATCCGTGTAGCATGTTGAACATCCACACAGTTCGCTGTGGAGAATCAACACAGTGATGCACTGACTGACAGCTGGGGCTCAGTGTTGCTGCACAGCATCACTAGATAACGTTGTATAGCACTGGTTTAGAGAAGATTAAAATTCAAAGTTTGAAGTTCAGTTTCTACTGAAATGTATATTGCTTTTTGTATCATAATAAAGTAAAAAAAATGAATTGTTGAATCACTATTAAGCCAAGGACCATCTGTATTCTGGGCATCCATGATCTTACTCCTGAAATGTTATTACTTTAATACAACAACAATAATGAAAGAAAAAAACGGAATGAAGAGATGAATCAGCGGTTACAGGCGCTGACTGCTCTTGTAGAGGACTTGGGTTTGATTCTCAGTACTCACATGGCAGCTAACAACCATCCATAACTCCAGTTCCAGGGGATCCAACACCCTCTTCTGACCTTCTCAGGCACTGCACAATACGGGTGTACTTACATACACCTAGGAAATACACTTGGGCACTTCAGAGCAGTTCCTAGTATAAAAGATAATGAAACTATAATTATTGTTCATCTCAAAGTAAACATGATTATTATTTGAACTGATTGTATCAATGGAAACTGTGTCAGCATAAGAAAAATCTATTATATAATTTTTCCTTGTCATCTAAATCCCAAATGTGTAATTTCTATTTCTTTAAATAGTATATTTATGACATCAAAACAGAGGCAACAACAACAAAAAAAATCACAAAAGCGACATCAACTTGAACAACTTTTGTACCTCAAAGGACAAGATCAACAGATTAAAAAAAAATGTTTCACTTATCCCAGACTGGAATAGAAAAATGCTACTGGCTGCTGGGTGCATACCTTTAATCTCAGCATTTGGGAAGCAGAAGCAGGTGAATCTCTATGGGTTCAAGGCCAGTGTGGTCTAATAATGGGCTTCAGGCCACTTGGGGCTACAGGGTCTCTCCCCAGACCCTCCAAAAGGGGATGTGTGGCTGGAGAGATGGCTTAGTGGTTAACAGCACTCACTGGGTGCTCTTGTGGAAGACTCAGGTTTGACTCTCAGCTCCACATGGAGGCTGACTCTGTAACTGCACTTCCAGGGAATCCAAAGCCTTTTTCTGTTCTCTCTAGGCACTTACATGCAGCATACTCACACAAATAAAAATAAATAAATAAATTCAACAACAAAACCAAAAAACCTACAAAACCTTACTGGTTTGTTTAAATAATAGACATTTAGGTCCCATAATTCTGAAGAACAGGGTGTCAGATCAGGCTGAAGGCATGGTTTGGGTCATGATAAGGGCCCTGTCCCTGGAAGAAAGCAAGAGGAGAAAGAAACCACGAAAAGAGGAATCAGGTTATCCCTGGTCTCTTCTTAAAAGGGAGTTTTTTTCTTCAAAACTCAGCTCCACTTCCAAATGCCATCTCTGTCAGTGTCCTGTTGCTGTGACAAAATACCAGAGAAAACTCAAAAGGAGGAAAGGTTTATTTCGGCTCACAGCTTCAGTGATGGTTGCTTGACCCCACTGTGGTCTGTGGCAGGGTACCATCATCCTGAGGAGGTGGTGGAGAGCTGAGATGCTTACTTCCTGGCCTCTGGGAAGCAAAGGAGACGGGGAAGGGTCTGGGGACAAATTTTACTCTTCAAAGGCACACCACCATTGACCCCTTCAACTGGGCTTCACTTCCTAATAGTTCATTCAACTATGAGCTTATCAGTGGATTAGTCTGTGATGAGGTTAGCACCCTAACAATCCAGTCACCTGTCAGTAGCATCCACAACTGGGGACCATCCTTTCCACACGTGAGAAGTTTGAGTGATATTTTATGCCCAAACCGGGGCAGCACTACTGGGGATTAGAGTTCTAACATATGAGTCATTAGGGTGCAAACATTCAGGCCATAGCCTTCCATCCTTGGGCCCCAGAAATTCATGTTCTTGTGAATGGTCAAACACTTACTCCAGGGTTGAGAGCATATTGAAAAACAAAACAGAAAAACAACAACAAAAAAAAGCACCTACACACTGGCACGTTTCTGGAAATCTGATAGTGATGTGAAGACTGTTAACAGTCACCAGGGTTCACTGAAAGAGAAGAGTGGATCAGCACTGCCTGCAGTCAAGCCAGGCTTGTGATGGACTGGAGACGGATTCCCATTTAATGGAAACTGTCCTCGATATTGTTGAATCTTAGTTTTTGGTGAAGAATTTAAAGGTGACAATGTCCTCCTAAACATGGCATTCTGTTAACACAGTTGAAAAGATTACTTATAAGTGCAAGGGATCAGTCTTGAAAAGTTGTCATTGTTGAGCTCCTCCTGTGTAAGGCTTCAGGTGTGCTCATCGGGTGTACTTATTTTTTGCTGCTCTTTTGACTCTATGGCTTCCTCTTCCCCAGTTCCATTCTGGGTTTTTGCTGCTTGAGTTTGCATGGGTCTTGAGCATCTTTTCTTTTTATGTCATTTATATAATCAATTATTACTCTAAAATATAAGAATTTAGATACCTGATTTATTTTTATGCTATTTATAAATACAGTTTACACTTCCTTCTTCTTGTCATGCCCGGATGGCCTGGTCTTAAGGACTATTATAACCGATGTATGTTTTTCTTTCTTGTTGCCTTGCTTCTGTTTTCATGCCACAAAGAAAGCAAAAGACAGTTGATTGCTTTTAAAGTGGCCCCTGTCTGCCTCCCCTAATTTAACCCAAATGTAGTAGTGAATAATATCAGGGAGTGGTAGTTTGAAATAAAAGATACCAAAGCGATAGGGATGTCTTGGAAACAGTAGCCAGACACTTGAGTAAACAGTGATGATGTTGCTCTGAGTGATAGACTGTGACATCCTCCATAGAGCTTGGCACCCAGTAACTGTTCTGTCTCAATATTAAAAATACGCTTTGCTGAGTAGCATGATGTTAGAAACACACAGTAAAAATGTCATTAAATGGTGAAGCTTACATCAGTATTATTTATTTCTACCTTGGTTTGTGAACAAGAAAGTTATAATTTAGAAAAGCACTAGAGGGAGCCAGACCCCTTTGTGAGGACTTCTTTGTCCTGTAGAATTCTCCTCTCCAGCACATTTATGTCAGCTTGTAGGCTTGTGAATTTAGGGCTCAGCCTGAGTCCACAGACATGATTCCATGTGTATTAGAGATTTAACAGTCACAGACTTTAGAGAGGAAAGTTATGTTCCACATTAAAATGGACCTACGAGACCTATTACCTAAATATGATCTATGGACCTTGTTTGGATCATAATGTAAACATATCATCCTTAAAATGATGTTTATGAGACAATTAGAGAAATTTGATCAGGACTAAAATATTGTATTATATTACAGAATTGTTTATTTTATTAGGTGTGATAATGGTATTTTGATACCAAAATTCACTATAAAACACTCTACAATAAGGGTGGTATGAAGCTCATTTGTAGAGAATTGATGGTGTGGACAAGGCCCTGAGTTTGATCCTGAGCACTACAAAAAATTTCCACAATGTAGTATGTGTGTGCATAAGATGGGGTATAATAGAAGACGTAAGATGACAGCATCTTGATCACTGTTGGAATAGGAGTTCGTTGTATCATTGCTATAATTCTAAACATTCCCATTAAAAATAAAAATGAAGGCTGGAGAGGCGCCTTGGCTGGTAAGCCACCAAGCCAGAAGACCTGAGTTTGATTCCTGGAATCTACATGGCAGGAAGAGAGAAACAGCTGCTGCACAGGGGTCCTCAGACCGCCGCATACATAGTATGTCACATGTGCACACACACATACACACAAATAAATACAAATAAAAAAGAATAAAAATGAAAAAGCACTACCTTTTTAGTGCATATTTACAGTTCAGTTTATTGTAATCTATATTTCTTAGGTTACAAACTCAGATGTGTAAGAGCATATTATTTTTCCCTCATACTTGAATGTAATTTCTAGTCTGAGCCTCTAGTCTATTAGATGCCAGAAATTACATCATTTAATCCAGAGTAATCCGACATTTCACTGCCCAAAACTTAATTCAAGAGAGTCTGAATTTTCTCATTTCCTTCTCAACAAAATTGCAGGGTAGAAGTCGGGGTGCGGAAGGAGATGGTGGGAGTTTGAGGATGAACTTTGTCACCTTGAATCAAAATCTAACAAGACACTCTTGATCTTCTCTTGGGTCCTTGTCTGATGAACTGCAAAGCTTGTCCACACCTGCATCTCCCCAGGACTCCCAAACCCCTTTGGAAACAGGGGACATAGCTAGAGTTTCCTTTCTGGCTTTCTTAGCCCCATTGCGTAGGCCATATTTATTACGGGTGGCCTTAAAGACTCCAGAGCATTTTCTACTTGCACAGGTCTAATATGTCCTTAGCACATGTGGGGACTTTGGGGTTCAGTCCTCAGGAGACAGGGACATACAAAAAGGTCATCTTCTTAAGGGAATATTGCAGTGCCAAATATCTCCATGAAGCATGTGGCATCTTCTCTGGTGGGTAGATCCAGTAACTAACCTTCTACAAACCTACAGCAAAATCATGCTTTAGTCCTGCAGAGTTCTCTACATGCAAGGAAGGTCAGAGGTCACTGAAATTATCAGGCAGATTTTCTTCGATTAATATATGATTCTATTGAAGAATCTTAATTAAAAACATAAACATTTCCTTTCATACAGAAATAAATTAGGGAAGCAGAAGTAAATAACGACTAAGAGGGCAAAAGCCCTTAGGGGGATGGGCCAGTGGTACACGGATTCTAGAATGGACCTGGGCCTGGGTTGGTCCTCAGCACTAGACAGAAAGAAGTAGTTAAGAAGTGGAGTTTGGACTTAGATTGATCTATGTTCTAATTCAGACTCTGTGCTTTTTTAGTGGGTATAAGGCACATATTTATTTAAATACTACTTTATTTATTATTTTTGTTTTATGCATATGAGTGACTTGCCTGCATATATGTAAATATACCCATATTGTGCAGTACCCGAGGAGGTCAGAAGGGGGCACCAGATCCACTGGAACTGTAGTTATGGATGGTTGTTAGCTGCTATATGGGTGTTGGGATTTGAACCTGGGTTCTCTGCAAGAGCAGCCAGTGCTCTTAACTGCTGAGTCATGTCTCCAGCCTTTATTAAGTTCTTTTTCAAACAGCACTTTTTTACAAAAAAGATTTCAATGAAACTTTTGGTTGAACAAGAATACGCATAATAGGTACACAAAGAAAATTTGGCCCTCTGTGTAAAACCTTTACATGACAACCATTTTTATTATTAACAGAAAGAAGACAAGCAGGAAAAGCCCCTTATCTAATTTTTCCACCTGGTTACTGACTCTTTCTCCTAAGACTTCTTAAGTTATTAGCTCAGACCTTAAAGGGCCATGTGGGAATTTAGGTGGCGCCCCAGGCCCTGCAGCTGCCACAGCTGAGAAAAAATGTTCTCTCTGGCATCCAGTCCAAGGTCTATGGAGCCTGAACTCCCCTGGTATTTTAAGAAATAACTGCTTGCTTTCATTCCCAGTGTGGCCCATCCTTTATGAACTGTCAGAAGAAAGGAAGCAGATGAAAGGAGAAATTCCAAGAGTATAATATCACCCCGGCCTTGTGAAACAGAGGAAAAGAAACCCAAACAATTTATAGTGGACAAGCTTCCAGATGTTTATTGTCAGGACCTTCTGCTCAGAATGAAATGAAAACCCAAACCTTGCCATGCCTGCTCCTGCATTCTAAGTTAAAAGACAAGTCTCCTTCCTCAGCCCTTCTTGCTATGGTGGCCCGAGGACTCGGCTAAGAGAGGGGAATAATTGCCAGTCTGTCTCTCTGGGATACCGTGACAGTGATTCCATGCTGAACTGCTTCTGATTCCTTTTTGCTCGTGGACGTTAGTTTCCAGCCCTTAGGGAGAGATGTCCAGTTTTGTAATCAGCCTCCTTGCAGAGGCAGGATGCTGTTGGGAAGATACCAAGAACTGGCTTAGCGCGAAGAACCCCAGTCTCACTATGTACATGCTCTCTGTCCAGATGCAATCTCTTAATTAATCTCAGGCTCTCGGAGTGTTCTGCTGCATTTTAATGCTTAAAGTTGGTTCAGTGGAAAAAAAGAGCCTCACATTCAGAAATCAGCTGCTCTTACACTGCTTTTAAAAGAAGCCTCCCAAGCCAGGGTATCTTGGAAAGTGTCTTTGGTGGGCTGTTTGTGCGTTTCTTATTGTTACTATCTCATGATTACATTGGATCCCCAGATAATCCAGATGATCCCTTCACCCCAAGATCCTCAACATGTGCACATCTGTGAAGTTGTTTGCCATATAAGGTAATATATTTACAGGCTTTGAAGACTATGGTGTGATTATCTTTGGGGATAATTATTCTACCTGCCATAGTCTACCTCTGTCCCCAAAGATTTACCTTCCTCCCACACGTAGAAGGCATTTACTTCATCTTATCTATATCTAAAAATCTCAATCCATTATATGAGGAGTTCAAAGTCCAAAATGTCAGCAGTTCAAAGTCCTAAACTCAGTAGGCATGGGTAAGGTCAGGTACAACCCATTCTGAGGCAAGATTCATCTCTATCAGTGAACCTGGGAAACTCCAGGGGCCCTTTATCTGTTCCTCACCCCAGGTGCTGGAGCCAGCATGGGATAACAGATACCTTTCAGTTTTTAAGAGGGGAGATGTGGAAGGAGCAAAGATGTTGCCAGAGTACTAAGCACCATCCAAACCCAGCTGGCATGACATTAGGGTTCAAGGTATGGAATAATCCTCTGTATTTTTAGCTTTGTCTGTTGGGCTTGAGGATTTCTCTGTAGAATTCTTTCTCCTTCTTCATGAAGGATAGCATGTGTTTGCAAATGAGTTTTGTAAGCTCATTTCCTGCCAGTAGAATTTTGGAAGTCTGACAACTCTTCCACTTCTCTGTCCTAGTGTTGGTTTTCTGTAACTGTAACAAGTGCCTGAGGTAATCTGCTCATAAAGAAACAAATTTTGGGCCGGGAGGGATGGCTCAGTGGTTCTTGGAGAGGACCTGAGTTCAGTTCTCAGCACCCATATTGGGCAGCTTACAACGGTCTGTAACTCCAAGGAATCCAAGAGATCCTCTTCTGGCCTTGTGGGCACCTGCACTCACATGCACACATATATGTATATAATTAAAATAAAATCAAAATCTTACAAAAAAGAAAGAAGGTTTATTTTGGTTTACAGTTCGGAAGGTTTCAATCTGTGGTGGGTTAGTTCTGCTGCTTTTCGGTCTGTGGTGAGGTGGTGTGTCACAGAGGAGGGTTCATGGCAGAGCAAGCTGTTTGCCTCACGGTGATAAGGAAAGAAAATGAGAGGACACGAAAATGATGCCTTACAACCCCCTTCAATGGGAAGGTTCCTAATGACTTAGTCCTTCCACAAGGTCCTCTCCCATTTCTTGAAAGTTCAACCACTTCCCAATAGTGGCATGGGCCGGAGATCAGGTCTTAAACATAGGTCCAAACTCTAGCAGTCCCCTTAGTCCAAGCTGGCTGTTTTCCTGCTATTACTATGGCAGTGAATCTTGTGGGTCTCCCATGTATGTCATGAGGATGTAATGGAACAAATACTCCATTAGATTAAAAAGTCTCCTCTGCAGATGTTTCCTGACTTCCCTATAGAAGGCTGAAGGGGATCCATGCTTCACAAAGGAATCTCTTCAAAAAATCACTTTCTTCCCAGAGCCCAGTGGCATAAATCTAATTTTAGTGACATTTTCAAATCAGAATATGTCAAGGCCCCAAATCGCCATCCATTGGCTTCTTTTTCATTCAACAGTCCTTCCTGAAATCCATCCTTTTCCTCCTGCCTTTTACTATGAGAAGCAAGAAACAGAGGCGGCTTTCAACACTTTGGAATCTCAAGTTCCCTTCCAGGTTGATTTTGCTTTCTAGGCAGCTCTAGGACACAAGTCCCTGAAGCTTCCTGAAACTGTATAAAAAGGTTCTTGTTCCTGTAGTTCCCAGTAACACACGTCCTGTTTTCCTGGGAGCCTTCATGGCAGCGCAGTACTCTTCAATGTCCATCTTTCTACCATTGTTCTCTTCAGGTAGTATATGAGACCATATATGTTTCTATTGTTCCTGTTTATCCTTTCCTTCTGAATTCTTTTCACTAGCAGAATTAATTTTTTTAATGTTTAAAAAAGGTACCACAGTAATGTAAGATTTTAATAACAAGGAAAATCCAGGGACGATGTGCTTTTTGCTCAGTTTTTCTGAAATGTGAAACCACTTAAAAATCTACTAAATATAATAAGCAAACAAATCCATAAAACAAAATAATCATTTGCAATATAGTTAAATACTTAACAGGTTCAACTCAAGGCATCAGAAGATATGAAGATGGTTAGGACGCACCACAGGGATGATCAGGATCAAGCTGGCTTATTTGTTTGTACTGGTAGAGATGGAAGGAGAGACTTCCCTGGGTATATGTTTATTTTTGGCAGCTAGCAGAAAGGCCAAAAGTTCTTCTTTGCTTTCTCTCATTCTCTTTCAGATCAAAATAATACTTAGACTCCACATAATAGCATGTTTTACGGTAACATATTCTGGTGTCTTACAATGTGTTTTTTCCTTTTTTGTCATCATTAATATTTTCACCATCTCTTCTTCCCTTGAACACATTCAGGATACAGTGTATCACCTTCTAGTCTGGGAGAGGGAATGCACAGGCTGGTAACAAGAAGAGAGAATCATTCACTTGGGAGTGTCGGGTTTGATGCACATAAAACTTCAGGTGAAACCTGCTAGTCCTCTGCAGAGAGAAGTCTGACCTGGCCACCCAATAACATAGGCTTCAGCCAAAACCTTTCACAGAATGGGATTGGGATGAAAATTCACAGTGTTGGGCTTGATGGCATTTGTAAGAAATTCTTGCCCAAGACATCGGCATAGACTCCTGAGGTAAGGTAAGTTTGCCCTTTTCAGTCTGCTCTTTCTTACTCATATAACAAATCTTAAGAGACTCTGTTCTCTTGATCTCTTCTCTCCTTTTTTGGGAGAATGGCCACCGTCTGGCTTTCCTTGATGTGCTAGGGATATCATCGTGTGCAGGGTATGTATGTCTCTAGAGTATCAAATAAACCTCTGTTTTCTTTCCACAGATACTGTGCCTGGAGTATGATATTTTGAGGAATACCCTGGAGAATGCAAAACCAGCAACTCTAAGGACGTCCGTGCTTCACTGCCACTGGCTGAGCGATTAGGCCTCTATTTCTATTAGTCCGTAAGCAGCCCAGGCTTTCTTCATCAGGTTCACTAAATTTCTTCCAGCCTCTAATCATTCCTTAATCCCAAAGCCAGACAGATATTTTTAGGTACATTTTACAGCAGGCCCTCCCTCAGTTACCTAAATCTGTATGCATTCTCTGTTGCTACTATAACAAATTTCTAAAAATTTAGTAACTCAGAACAACAGAAGCTTCTTGTCTTAGAGTTCTGGAGATCAGAAGTATGAATACTGTATCGTAAGGCTATAGTCAAGGTATTGTCAGAGCTGTGTTTCTTCTGGAGGCTCTAGGGAAGACGTTTCTAGCTTCTAGGAGTGGCTGGGGCTCACTGACTTTAACAGTCACACAGCTCTGACCTCTGCTTTCCTTGTCCATCTTCTCACTTTGATACTCCTGTTTCTTTATTTCATAAAGATTTTTATGGGCTGGATGGAGCTTGCTGGAAGAGCACTGCCTAACTTAGCATGCATGAAGCTTTGGATTTGATCTTCAACACTCCAATAAAAAGAACCATTCTTATGATTATATTGTTTCCAACTGTGTAATAGAATAATAAATGACTTATTTATTTTAAAATCCTTTGCTTCTTGCATCTGCCAAGTTTGTTTTGCCTGGGAAGGAGCCAGTGGCTGGAGGCCAGCTGCTGCAGTGGCTGCAGGTCAAGAGGAAGTTCTTCCTTGAAGAGGATCTACACTGTGCAGTTTGTGTTTATGACACACACTGGATCGTGATACATGTGAAAGGGATTGGGAGGTCTAGATTTATACTTCTTTGGGTGAACTTTGAGTACTGGGTTGGAAGTTTCTCTTGGACCATTTTTTCAAATCCTGTGAAAATGGTGGTAGAATCGTGATTTTTGAATTGTGTCTTTTTAATAGCTTAAGAAAGAGCTAAGTTGGGTTCTAGTGACCCATAGCTGCCCTGGGAGTTCCTGCTAGGCTTAGTTCAATTATATGTGAGATTTAGGTTGTTGGAAGAGGCCCAGTCATGACTGTCTTTCACATAAGTACTTGCTGGGAATGTAGCAAGTAGTAGAGAGCATACCTTGTGTATTCAAGGACTTGGGTTTGATCTCCAACCCTGAAAAATTTTTCTGATTTTAGGCCAATATCATTGTCATCATCAAGTTGTACACTGATATTATTTATGGAACATTTATTCTGTAGCAAGCCTTGCTCAAGTATTTTGGGTGTAACATTTCATGTAATCATTTCAGGATTTGTGAACACAGTTCAGGGAGGAGAAGACAGGGAATCAGGGAAAAGGAATATCGGTGTTCTACTGTGTGCCAGAGGTTTTTCTTGAGATATGGTATCATGGCTCAGCAGTGACTAAAATTCTGACATACCTATGATACAACATGCTATAGCACAGCATGAAAGTTATTAGTTTGAGTTCTGGAGCCTGCTTGCCATTCAAACAACTGACTTCACCACTAGTGTGTTCTAGTATTCTTTTGAGGATGTCACTGTTCTTATCGTTTAAAACTATGGACCTGGAAAGCTGGAGAGATGAGTCAGTTGGTAAAGTGCTTTCCTCATAAGCACAAAGATCTGAATTGGGTTCCCAGAACCTTGTGAAAAAAGCCAGGTGCAGTAGCACGCATTGGGGAGTTGGAGACAGTAGGACCTATGGGGCTAACTGGCTAACCTAATGGGTGAACTGCGGAACAATGAGAGACTCACTCTCAAACAAAAACAACAACCTGGATAGGCCCTGCGGCATGATATCTGAGACTCTGGCCTCCACATGTGCATATATATCCAGGCACATACAAAATCACATACGTACACACATGCAAATATAGAACTGAAAGCTGGGAATGGTGTCTCATGTTTATAATTTCAGCATTCAAGATAGTGAGGCAGAATGGTAAGACCCTATCTAAAAAATAGGAGTTGAATATCTGGTGCCACTTGGCCATTCACCACCTCCAGCTCGGGGATGTAGACCAGGAACAGTCGTCCCTGTGCCCTGAGGCTGAGAGACCCCAGCCATTCCCCACCCTGAAGTTATAGGGTTTGAGGTACAAGCTGGATGTCTTCCCATAAAGGATCTATGGTGGCACAGGGCAATAGGATGCCTTCCAGTAACAGAAACTGACCCAGTGGAAGTAGCTGAACTGGGTCCCCTGCTGGAGAGAAAAGTGAGTACCAGCCCAACTAAGGCTAGGAAAAGTCAACATGCTGTGTTAGTTTGCTTTCAATTGCTGTGATGAAAACACTGACCGAAACCACCTTGGGGAGGAAGGGTTGATTTGGCTCACCGTACTGAGTCTCTCTACTCCCGCTGCTCCCCGCACCCATGGCTCATCTACCTCTCCGTCTGTGTTCTGGGCATTTCTGCCATCACTGTGGCACAGTGGGATTGGTGTGCCACTCCTAAGCACCGATAGACGAGAGCAGGCGTGTCCCTGGAACTTGGCTTGAGTGGTATTGTGCCCACCATGTACTTTACTGTCACTGAGGGCTTTGTCAAGGCTTCCACAGTGGACCAGATAGGCTAGTTCCTTCTCGCTGCTGTAATGTACATCACTGGAGCTGGGCTTTTTGCTGCTCAGATTCATGAGTGCTTTTTTTTAAAAAAAATTATTATTTTTATTTTATGTGTATGAGTGACTAACCACCAACTTTTATGTAGCCTGGCTAAACATGGAATTATAGCCAGGCTTCAGATAACTTGAGTTATTTTTTTTTTTCTTGGCAGAGTTATGTAAAAGTAGAGTGGGGAAGATATTTAATATTTAATACTCAACTTTAAAAGGAAACCTGCTGTTGTTGCTGTGTATCTTGATGTAAAGATTATGATGATAATAAAAGAAAGTACAGAAGAAGAAGAAAAAGGACAGTGTAGATTGGGATTTGTACATCATTCTTGGTAGGTCAAGTGGGAAGACATATTTGGCAAGTTGTTTATATCATTAAAGCCCAGTTACAAATTAAAAGTGGCAAGCGAGTCTATCAGTCTGGAAGCTATGACCAAGAGATTGTCCCAGTCCCAGTTTTCTCTGATGCTGTGAGTTTTTGGGACTTTCACCTATCCTCAGTATTTATGATGATCAGAAAACAAGTCATGTTACTTGACATAGAAATAAAAAGATATTTGTAAACATGCTCATATTTTATGAATGGTGTGATGTCTTTTTGAAGGTTTGGACACATCAATGAAAATTTGTTCCATTTTTGTTGTTTTTTGAAATTAAAATGTCTGCCTCCTTGTAAAATCAAACCCTTTCATGTTGTAATTTTGGACTCCAGTTTTTTAAAAAAGTTAAATTAAATTTTTATAATTTATGTGTATGAGTGTATTGCCTGCATGTAAGTGCACTTGTGTTGTGCAGTGCCTGCAGAGGTCAGAAGGAGGTGTTGGAGCCCCTGGAACTAGAGCTATGGATGGTTGTTAGCCGCCATGCAGTTGCTGGGATTTGAACCCAGGTCCTCTGTCAGAGCAGCCATGCTCTTAATCACTGAGTCATCTCTGCAGCTCTTGGACTCCAGTTTAGGCCACATGTTTGAAGTCTCTTGTATGATTACAAACTGCATAATTTCTTTATAGAAATCAGAAGCACGGCCATGTACACAAGCTTTAAGACTCTTGGTGCCCATGGCTTTTCATTGTTTCTAATCAGGATTTGAGTTTTCTGATAGCAAGTAGGCCTGAGAGAGCAGTTTTCTTATAGAAATAGAGCTATTTAGCTCATTCATTAATGCAATCCTCAAGAGAGAAAGTAGGCACAAATAACTATGGATCTGTTCTATCGGATAAGACTAGAATAGCTTTGAGTATCCTCATAAAACCCCCGGCAGCTAGCCTTTCAGAGTTTAGGCTTCTACCAGATCAGCCCCATAGTAGACTGGTGTTTCTACTGTAACATATTTCCACCAATTAGTAGTTCCTAACAACATATTGTTGTTCTGTAGGTAGAAGTCCAATATGTACCTCATTGAATAAAATAAAGGTGTCAACTGTGCTGGTTCCTTCTAGATGCTCCAGGGCAGAACCCATTTCTTGCTTTCGGGGTCTTCGAGGCCTCCTATATGCACTAGTCCATGACTCCTGATTATGCTGACTTCAGCTTCCTTTGTTTTCTCTTTCTCTAAATTTTTTCTTTTGGACTCTGACCCTCTTGTTTCTCTTTTATAAGAAAGCCCATTGTTACACGGGGTACACCTGGATAAGGCAAACTAGCCTCCCAGGTGCAAGATCCTTAATAGAATCGTGAAAGCAAAGTCCTTTTGCCATGGTTGACTGTATAACAGAAACATATCAGACTTCGTAATTTAAAATGAAAAGAAATTTGTTTCTCACAGTTTTGGAGACCGGAACAACCAAGGCCAAAGGGCCAGCAGGTTACAGTCTGGTTTATCTACTTCCAAGTTGGTGCCCGGATTGCTGTATCGTCCAATGGGAGCAACACCACATCCTCATACAGCGGAGGGGCTACTTCCTCTAGCGTCAGATTCATACTTATTTGAATGCTTCTCAAAGCCTTCTGCTTTTAGAATCGTTCTTTCTCTCTAACTTTACCCCTTTTCTTCCTTGCAGTTAGTTAGCTCCGTCATGGTCGGCTCTGCTTTGCTATGTCTGGTTAAATTTCTGACCCCTGTGTCTCCTCTTACACTGGGAATGTCTGCTCTTCACTTACTCCTGAATCCTGTTCACTTCCCAAGGTTTATGATCAAGTCTTGCCTTTTTAAGAGGCTCCTCTGATGACTTTGCCCATTTTATTTCCTTCTTTGTGATCTCCTAAAGCATTTATCATTTTTTTTGCACATAATTTTCCCCATGTTTATATGTAATATGTATTTTTGATACTTGCTTATTTTGACCATAAATTCTTTGAAAGTGCCGCATTTCTCCTGAATGCTGAATCATCCTTTGTATGGGGCTAAGTATATGGTAATGGAATGTAAATTGCTTGTTCACTGCTTTATTTAGAGTTCCTTTTTTAGGCCCAAGATTTTCAGAGATCTCTACTTAGAATATAGGAAAATACAGTCTAAAGTATAATCTACTGAAGAAACCACAGGATTGTCCTTGTTTCCATTTCATAGTCTAGTGTAAAGATACCTCCTTGTTATGTGGCACAAACAAATGTCTATTCACCCCAGATAAGGAACAGACCACAGATCAAAGAAATTATCCAACCAAGTCTAGCTTGATGAACTAACGAATTTAGGGGTTACTTACAAGAACATGGAACAGGGGCTACTTACAGGAGCATGAGTGATTCAAAGACAGCTGCCTAAGGGAAAAACCCATCCCAGCACCGGTGAAGACTCGTGAAAGTGGCATCCCTGCAAGGTCCCTGAACAACCTATTTGCAGCTACCTTGGAGTCTCCTCTTTGTAGTCATTGTTTATTGCTTATGGAACCTTGGGAAGAGCCTTGAGAATTCTCTGATTTTCTGAGTTTCCTAAACCTGGTAAATTTCACTGGCTTGCTGACTCGTTTCAGTTTCATTAGTTTCCTAAGCCTTATGATTGGCTCTTCCCCCCAGGAGGGAATATTTTAGCTTGGAGGACACAGCTACACAATTCTCCTTATTTGCATCTTTATTTCTATGATGCTATATTTTTTTTTAATATTTAGTTTTACTTTATGTGTATGAGTACTTTGCCTGCAGGTGTGTAAGTGCATGTAATACCTGCAGAGGCCAGAAGAGGGCATTGGATCCCCGGGAACTGGAGTTATAGACAATTGTTAGCCACAATGTGGGTGCTGGCAACTGAACTTGGGTCTTCTGGAAGACCAACCAGTGCTCTTAACCACTGAGCCATCTCTCTGACTCCATGCTTTATGTTTACTTCCAAACTTCCCCAGCATTAGGGTAAGAGCTAACTACCATCCAGCCTACTCTGTGCCAAACACCTTCTCTTTATGGTCATGTGAAGTTTGACCTTGTGTCTTTTCAGACTGTGGAGGATCTAATGCCTTTCCTGAGCAGATAGCTGGCACCTGGCTATCAGAAGCTGTTCATTGTCCTTAGAGTGAGTCATTTCTGTAAAGTCAGTTGTGATGAGCTGAAACCTAGAGAATAAGAATAGCTCGTTCATATTTATGAGAATAGACCATGTATTTTTGTGTGTGTGTGTTTCCTTGCTACTAATTGTTGGTGAATTTGTTTGTTTGTTTTAATCTAAGGCTTGTTGTTAAAATATACCACCAAGACAGTGGTTGTGGAACTTCTGATTGTGAGTCTTTCAAGGAATTTGACAGCTTCTGGATGGCTGTATTTGCTTAAGTCAGTTTGTGATAATGAACCTAGAAGAAAGCTATCATCATTTCTTTTACTTTGTACATACATTAATAGAAGAATATGCTAAGAAGTGCAACACTGAGTGAGAGATTAGGGATTGAGCAAGGGTTTGAATGTAGACAGTCAACTTGCAGCTTGCTCTTTACACTAAATGATTGAGCTGGATGGGGTGGCACATCCCTGTAATACAAGCACTCAAGAGGCTGAGGAGACCTTGTGTTCAATAACAACAGCAACAAAGCCATTTGAATTATGTTTACATTCACCATAGATAACTGGTATAAACTTCCTACAAGAAGTATAGAATCTGGCATATAAAGTAGGACAAGACAACAAGACAGGGCTTGAAATGGCTGGAAAAATGTGGTTTTTTCTTTGTGATGGGCAGCACTGAAAAGTGAGACATGCCTTTTGCACATGAAGTAGGCTTATTTTATTTCTTGCTTCTCTTGCTATGGAAGATAACATAAGGGGAAGGAAGTTATTGATTTCCTCTCAGGCAAAGTTATTAGCGGAATTTTTCCTGAAAGGTGATTCTATTGTCCAGATCCACCAAGGTGAGAGGTTGTTATTGACAGCAAGATCACAATGGTTTCAGGGCTGGTGACCTCAGAGACTGGTAGGTATTTACATAGGAATTGATTCCTGAATACACATACAGAGATGTCTATAGTCTATACACACACACACACACACACACACACACACACACACACGTTATATAAAGCTATTTTGTTCATGTAAACAAATTCATTTTTCTGACCCAGAAGTTTCAAATCATGAAAGTGTTTTATGTTTTTCTTTTAGCTGGAAATAGCTAAACCTTTAAAGGATATAAATATTGAATACACAAAAATGCCAGGAGTTGTTTCTGCTCTTATATAATTAAGATAGATATTAGATGATAGCTAATTTTAGCCAAAGCCATTTACATTACAGTATCATTTTCAGTAAAATTTATGAAACTCTTCACACAGCAAAATAAAAAACTTGGCTCTTAGGGATAACTATTGATTTATGCTCTGGTCACAAAATATGATACAACCATCTGGGTCACTGTAGATTCTGGAGGATTAGAGTAGTGAAAAAAAAAACACATCAGAAAAATTGCAGCAATGCAAAATCTTCATCTTTTTAATTTCCTTACTGACTGGTAAACTCATCTGAGCTAAAGAACACCCTCAGTCATCATCAGAATTCCTGCTGTTACTCTTCTTGCAACACAATACTTGGAATTGCATCCCTGACAGACAGCCAGAGCAGACCAACGCCTGAGTTGTCTGTACTGTTTAACCAGGACTTTTTTTTGTTTGAAACTGTTCAAAGAATTCCAAAGTATAAGATTTTCTTTAGCATATTAACCAACAGTATTTTACACTTCAGTTTCAGCTAGTTTTGAACACTAGCGTGCCCACACGATAATTTTGGTGTAATCTTTATGTTCTAGAACATTATTATATAGCTTGTTTTTTTCACACCTGGGTCATTCTACACGTAATGCCACATTTGATTGTTTGATTAGGTTTTTCATGCCTGACACAGTAATAGAAGATAAATGGAAATGTAATTCTTTTTAATAAAATAGAACATGAGAAACCAGGATTGGCATACTAAAAACAAAGTTATAATGCTAATCTTCAAGTCTGTTGAAGAATCACATAAAGATAATTTGATAAATTTTAGCAGAAATGTAGCAGAAATTAATGTAGAGTCCCATTCTTGGAATTCAGAGAGTAATTCATGTAAATAAAGATGGAGGAACATGTAAGTCAGATAAAGTATATATTATACCTGCTTCTCCAACATTCACTGAACTCCTCATGTAGCTAATGTGTGGTTTAGGGAACCCCAGAAGTAGAATCTAAACCTGCCAGGGTAATAGGATCTCATTTGCCTGAATGGTTGGTTTAGGTGATCCCCAGTTTAGTCAATGAGTGTTTATACTTTTGGTACTGTGGGAAACATCTTGCTTCCAGGAGAACAGCTAGCTGGAGAGGTAATCCAGCAAGGAGTAAGAAAACCTCAGAGAGGCTGGGAGTACTAATTAAACTGGGTCTTAAATGCATGTTACTGCTGGACTTACAGTTACTTTAAGAAATGCATTTTTGCACATGTAGTTTGTTTGAAATGGATTTTTCTGGATTTTTATTTAATGAAACAGTTTTTTGGTTAAAAACAAACAAACAAACAAACCTCTTAAAGTAATGCAAACTTCAGGGCTGAGCAGATGGCTCAGTCATTAAGTGTACTGGTTACTCTGTAACTCCAGTTCCAGTGAATCTGATGCCCTCTTGGTTCCTCTGTAGGCATTACATGTACAGGTATACCTGCACACATGCATGTGAGACATTCATACACATATAATACAATTAAATAAATCAGAAAAGAATTTTCTAAAGAAAGTGCAAAGTCCAGTCACAAAGTTTAGACAATAGTTGAAATATCTATATCCTACAAATGGCTCATATCAAGAGTGGAGAAAGAATCCTATAACTCATTAAGAAAAAAGACAACATTTAAAATTGAGTGAGGGCCTGTGAAATGACTCAGTGGCTAAAAGAACCCAGAACCAACAGTGGAAAGAGAAAGCCAACTCCTGCAAGTTGTCATTTGACCTCTGTAAACATACCTTGTCACATATGCACCTTAAGTCACACACATATATCATACACACACATACACACTACTACTACTACTAATAATAATAACAAAGGAAAAACTTAAAATTAGTAAATTAAAATGGGTCAAAGACTTGAAGAAGCACCTCACAAAAGAAAAAAACATCTGGTAATAAGCTGATGAAAAGGTTCTCAAGATTATTAGTGATCTGGGAAATTCAGTTAAAATAACACTACATAATCATCTGAATGGAAAACATTTAAAATTTGACAGTATTAAGGACGTGATTAAATAGAACTTTCACATGTTACTAGTAGGAGTTCAAACTGGCACTGCCAGCTTAGAAAACTGTTGAAATTATCTACTGGAACTAAATGTATCCCTTACCCAGTAGTTCAACCTTTAGGGTAGTTACACAAGAAACAAGTACGTATGTGCATCAAAAGTCATGTCAAAGAATGTTCCCTGAAGTTTTGTCCATAACAGCCAAGAATAGGACACAGCCCAAATATCCATGGATTGTAGAATAAACAACAAATTATGACACATTCAAACAATAAAATGCTGGACTGAAAATAAATGAACATGGGTGGCAGCATAAATAGCTATGGAATGTTGAAAGACTGGCACAAAGGACGATACCGAGGATAATTTAGAGATTTAAAAACTTGTAAGACTGTAGGACAGTCACTAAGGGGTGATCACAGGGGAAGCCTTCAGGCTGATGCTCCACATCTTTATCTACTGGCTAAAAGAGTGTCTACTTTTGGATGAGTCTTATACTATGTGAGCTGTGTGTATTTAGATTCCTCACCCAGAACAGGGGGTTTATTTACTAATGGGAATTTGTTCCTGCTTATCCTGTGGTCTCCAGGTGCAAGTTGGGTCCTTCTCCCAGTGCCCATTCTGTCTCAGTGAGGCATGTCTTCAGCCTCCTAGGTTCTTCAGGAATCTTGGTTTCAGTTCTGCACTTTGCATAGATCTCATCTCTTGCCTACAGGTGGAGGCCAAAGCCTAGCCTCTGACCCTTGGGGAAGTCATTGTGTTCCCCTAGAAACATGTACCTGTAGCTTTAAGTTTCTGTTTATTTTTTACTGTTTTAAAATATTGTCCATCATATTAATGTTTTACAACAGATGGTTAATTACCTTAGCTCAATCATTTATTTTCTAATCTCAGAACTCGTACCTTTAACCAGATAGGATGTACTATTTTAAATTTTTTATTATTTTAATCTTTTACATATGAATGTATTGTATGTATGTATATAAGTGCATGCATACATGCAATGCCCCCAGAGGTCAGAAGACAGCATTGGATACCCTGGAACTGGAGTTACAGATGGTTGTTAGCAGCCACACAGGTGCTGGGAAAGGAACATCTGTCATCTGTAAGAGAAGTCAGTATCCTTAACTGCTGAGTCATCTCTCCAGCCCCAACTTTTCAGTTTCTTAATGATGCCCTTAATGAACAGAAGCTGTAAAGTTAAATGAAGCCTAGTTATTGATCTGTTCTCTTATATTTAATAATTTAAAAAATATGGCTTATTGTATAACCCTGGTTGGCTAGGAACTCATGATGTAGACCAGACTGGTTTTGAACTCACAGAGATCCACCTGCCTCTGCCTCCCAAGTGCTAGGATTAAAGGCATGTGCCACGACCCCAAGTCTATATTTAGTATATTTGAGTCCTATTTGAAAGCTGTTTTTGCCTGACCTGTTAAGTTCTCTAGCTTTGAAATACATCTTGGTATCTGTAGTCAATTCCTTCAGCCTTGTTGCTCTTCTCAAAGATCACCTTGACTGTTTTGCATCCAGGATGTTAATGGTCTCCTTACTGCTCCCCTAACTGCTAGTCTCTTCAACCAATTTAGAGAGAACTGACATGTCTTTGTACTGTTGGGCTGTGCGTGGTACTGTTTATGTGGAGCTCTTGCTCATTTTCTGGCATTAAATATTTTTTTTCCTGGTGGTGGTAGAGATGATATTTCTATGAAGTTTATCATTCATCAAGAAATACGGCTGGTTTTTAAATACCAAGCTTGTGCTATTGTGACCTTACTAATTTATTTTATTTATTGTCTTTGTATATGTTCTATGCAGTAGATTATTTTAAATTATCTTCTTGGCATATTGTTATGCTTCTTCAATCTAGGTGACTTCATTTGTGGAACATTTCTGCTATTAGCTTAGTTCAACATCTTTCCAACAGATTTTGCATCAGCCCAAAAGAAGCCCAAAGACACGACAGCAGTGTATTTGGAAGTGCAGAAAGAAGCTGTCAGTATAGGCTTCTATGTCAAGGTGACTTTTCATTCAACAGAGAAGGTAAAATAAAGTATTTTCAGAGGAAAACTCAGACAGTTAAGTATTCCCATAACTTTACTAAGAATAACCACATGGTACATGCCATTGAAGAGGAATGCAGAATAAAACAGTATCATGGAGAAGTTGGGGAGCTGTGGGCGTTGATGCTGGAGTGGTTTAAGCAAGTTTTCAAGAATACTGTGAACAATTTTTTAGCAAATGTTTTTGAAACTTTGCATTAAAGGAAAAACTTTTTGAACAATTAAGATTTTCAAATTGTATTTAAAAAGAAATAGAATATTGAACATACCAAAATTAATAACTATAAGCAAAACAAAACCATCCCATATAAAAAGTATAAAACACAGGCCAAGATGGTGCAAGGGTGAATTCTAACAGTCCCCCAGAAACAGAGTGCCTGTATACCAAGCACTGTGATGAATGAAAAGAATTTCCTACTCTCAATGCATTTCATGGCAATTGCATAATTTTAATAGAAAACATAATGTACAAGGCTAATACAAGAAAAATATGTACAGATATACCAAGTAAAATATCAGTGAAACTTGTAATTGCTTGTCATGATCAAATATATCATGTCTAAGTTGATTTTACTCCAGAAATAAAAGGTGTTAACAATAGACAAAATGTAAAAGTAATTTGCAAAAAAAAAGTTTAGGAACTTTTCCTAAAACTGAGAAATGGTCTGTCAAACCCACAGTAAGCATCACTTTGAGTGGGGACATATTTGAAAATAGCCTGTGCTCTGCTCAGCAGACATTTGGGTTACTCGGAGCTCAGTTAGGAGAAATGGGGTGTTCTCTTTTGTACCTCAGAGAATTCTGTATTTAAAAACTTTATGTGGAGTGACGAAGTGCAGTTCATGTCTGAAAAGCTGTGATCTAAAATAGTTTATTCTTGGGTGTCAAGGAGTTCATTCAAGCATTTCCAGATATTGAGACTATGTGTTTGGTTTGAACATTTAGACAAAGACAGACTGCTTCTATTTTAGAACATTCCAACTTAAACTCTTCCTAAGACTGGCTATATATACATTTCATAAAAGAGTTTATCCATACATAAATAAGCCATGAAGTCAATGGAAAATCCATGACTGAGACACTGTCATTAAATTCTGTAATAAGACAGCAATGACCACTATATAAACAGTATGCTAAAACTCCTGTTATTGTGTGCAGTAAGGAAGAAATAAAACAGGTACAAAGATCAGAAAATAAGAAACAAAGCAGTTGACATTCATAGAAGATATGAGTGCCTAAGTAGTCAATGCAAAATAATTAGAATAAGAAAATGCAAGAGGTTATGACTTATTGCATAATCTCAGAACAGCTAATGATATTTTATCTAGAGACAAAAACAATTAGGCAATGTAGCTAGAATATAGATTCCATATACTATTTGTAAATTTAAGAAAAAAATTAAGTCTTGTTTCTAAAATTATACAAAGGTGAATTTCATACAATATAGCCATTTTATGTTTAGATCCCTTCCTGTATCTGCATCTCCTTACTAATCCCCCACCAAATTTCTGAACTCTAGTATGTGCATTATATATATATATATATATGTATGTATATATATTATGTATATTATATCTATTAAGGCTTATAGAGTCAGGTTTGTGTCTCCAAATACCCTCCAGTGTGAGCCCATCCACTGGAACCTGTCAACCTATCAAGAAACTCACCCTTAAGTGAGACGGAATCTCCCCTTTCCAGCAGTCATCAGATGCCAATGGTTCCAACTGGTAGGCGTAGAACCTCTTACTTCCTCACGTCTATGATGGGATTTTGTCTGGCTTGAGCTTACGTGGGTCTTGTCCATGCCTTTATCATTGCTGTGAGTTCATATGAGTAACTGACCGGGCTATCCAGAAAGCTGTTCCTTGTGGTCATTCACCTCCTCTGTTTCTTAAATCTTTCTGCCCCTACTTCTGCCTTGGGAGGCAGAAATTTGATATAGATGTCCTGTTCAGGAAAAGCAGTCGCAATCTCTTACTCTCTGCACACTGGCCAGTTGTGGTTTTCTGTTAATCGTCATCTTCTGTATAAGGTGCTTCTCTGCTGAGAATTGAAACATGATTAATCTATGTGATATAACAAGTCATTAGAAATAAGTTTACTACCATATCTACTTAATAGAATAGTTTTATTAGAATTTCTCCCATTGCCCATGTCCTGCCTAGCCTCGGGTTACTAGGAGGCCTGATATCAATCTCAGGTGTGGACTCCAAACTATGAAGCACACCTTAAATTCAATTAGAAAGTAGTTGGCTGTTTTCTATAATGTTTGTGCCACTATTCAATTGTTGGGCAAATCTTTCCAGGCCAATTGTTCTTTTTTTGTCTTTCTGTAGCCCCACATGGCCTGGAACTTGCTATGTAGACCAGGCTGGCCTCTATCTCTCAGAGATCCACTAGCCTCTGCCTCCCGAGTGCTGGGATTAGAGGCATGCAGTACTCCACCTGGCACCAGTTACTCTTGGAACTGGAGGGATTCACAGCCAGGTGAGGTTCATATTACATTTTCTCTTCAGGTAGTTTGCATAGTGCCTTCCAGCACGTTGAAAGCTAGCGAGTAGAGATGAGGCTTTGAAGTCAGCACCAACTTGATTTATCTTGGTCTGTTCTACAGTCCAAGTAGTGTCTTACTGTGAAGTTCTGGTGAGTAACCAAGAGCACAGTCAATTGCTTGTATTGTTTGAGGGTCTAGGGGACCCCTGGTCAACAGCTTCAAAGGAGAGTCCATTCCTGGCATTGGGCTTCTACTTTGCAAACCTGTTGAGTAAACGCCTTTTAATCTCTTTTAAGAATGTGTACGTATATACTTTGAGGAGATTCTATGGTGGTAGGTTTCCATATGACTTTTTCTAAAGGCCCTTGTGTGGTTTTCCTCTGCCCTGGCCCCCCATTCCCCACTCTATTTGGCCCTTCCTGATCTATCATCCCCTTTCCTTCCTTATATCAGTGCATTAGACCTCCCCACTCAGGAATCTGCATCCAACTCATGGCCATTTATTAGTTGCTTTCATCTCTGAGGATTTTCAAGTTGAACCATGCATATCTAAAATTTCAAAGCTAGCATCCAGCTATGGAAAAGAACATGCCACATTTGTCTTTGTGAGTGTAGGTTACCTCATTTAGGATGATTGTTTCCTGTTCCATCCATTTATCTGAGTCGTTCATAATTTCAATCTTTAAGAGCTGAATAATATTCCATTGTGTATATGTACCACACTTCATAATCTAACAGTTGATGGGCATCTATGTTGTTTCCAACTCCTGTCTGTTATGAAAAAGGCAACAATGAACATGAACAGGTATTTCTGTGGTAGGGTATAGAGTTTTTTGGTGTATTCCCAAGAGTGGGTTGACTGGATCAAACGATAGATCGATCCACTTCTAGCTTTTGCAGGAATCTCTACACTGGTTTCCATAGTGATTGCATCAGTTTGCACTCCTACCAGCAGTGGATAAGACGTCCTCCCTTCTCTACATCCTCACTTATTTGTTGTTGTTGATTGTTTTTGAATCTTGGCCATTCTGAGTGGAGTAAGATGAAATCTCAAAGTGATTTTTACGTATTTCTTTCTTGGTGTGTTTGTTGTTGGTCCATAGGAAGGCTACTGATTTTGAGGTGTTAATTTTATACCTTGCTACTTTGATGAATGTATTTATCAATTCTAGGAGTTTTCTGATGGAGTCTATAGGGTCTTTCATGTATAGAATCATAGCTGCAAATAAGGATGTTTTGCCTTCTTCCTTTCCAACTTGTACCACTTTATCACCTTCATTTGTCATGTTGCTCTAGCTAAGACTTCAAGTACTGTGTTGAATAGGAATGGAGAGAGTGGAAATCTTTATCTTTTTGATTACAAAAAACACTGAGCTTCTGCACACCTCACACAACAGCTCTCAATCAAATGCAGAGCCCCCTCCCCAATCCATGCCCCTTAGGACCTCATGCATCCTGCCACGCATGCCAAGTCCCATTTAATTAAGCATCTGTGCTCAGATGTTGTCTGGTGCAAGTTCATCCACTGGAGTCCAGTCAGCCTATCTAGAGATCATAAGTAAGGTACTTTTCCTTACCCAGCAGTAACCAGTCTCCAGCAGTTCCCAGACCAGGGTCATATCTCCACCCATTTCCCCTGCTCCACCCTGGGCTCTTGTCTGATTGAACTGTCATGGGTCTCATGCCTGACACCACCAACACCTCAAGTTCATGTGTGCAAGTTTCCAGCTGCCTGAAAGCCCTTGGTTCCCATGTTCACGTAGCATACCAGGCTCTTGCAGTCTTTCCTACCCCTTCCACAGTGGTTCCATGTGGTGGGTGGGCAAGGTTCAGTACAGGAGTTCTATCCAAGGACACACACACTGCATTCTTTTATTGACCAGCTTTGGCCTTCTGTGTGCATAGCACTTTGCTGAACAAGGAATCCTCTCTGGTGAGAGTCAAGGGATGCATCAGTTTTCTCTCTACCCCTTGTTCTGCTGTGCTCCATGAGCCTTAGGTGTAGAGGTTCCACTGTAGACGTGTCACTTAGGACTGGGTGTCTCTCAGACATATATTTTTTGGGTGTGACCAGTTGTGGAACTCTGCAGTAACCTCCATCTGTTGCAAAAAGAAGCTTCTTTGATGAGTGGCATATGGAGTACTTGTCTGTAAATATAAAGATCCATATTTAGCATATGGTAAGAAATTTCATTTGTCTAGCGATATGACAGAGATAAGGATTTCTCTAGAATCTGTGATCTCTCCAGACATGTGCATTTGACTGTGTTTACAATACCATTCATGAGTTCACCCCCATTGGGAGAGTTTTAAGTCCATTTAGGTAAGTGTTGACTACCCCCCATTACATTATTGGTGCCACCACAGCACCAGTAGAGGAAGTTTGCTGTGCTAATCATGGTTATTAGGCTTTAGGATTGGGTAAGACCACTGACTGATTTTTTCCCTTAGCAGTTTGCATAGTATTCTCTAGAAATATGAGAGTTAGACTTGAGGTTAGTTCCTGCTTCAGGTAGTTCCTGCTCCATTGCTCCAAGTCCTGTGTCTAAACTATGTCTTGTCTTCAGCAGTAGGGTCTTATCTTCAAGTTCTGGGAGATAACCAAGAGTTCTGCCAATACCCTATGTCATTTTGGGAGTCTCTTAGACTACTCTGACCAACCACTTGGAGGGAGGTCTCTCCTGTCTGGTACTGTGCATCTTACCACACAGCCCCCAGGCATTCACATGCACTAAGGTTAAGAAACTGTATGTGCATTTCTCAGAGAGTTCCAGAGGCAACACATTTCCCTCTGGCTTCCCCAGCCTCCCAAGCTCTATTCATCTCTCCTCCCTCTTCCCACTGTCCAAACTCCCTCCTCCCTCCCCAGTCCAAACACCCCATTATCCCTCCCCCACCCATAACACCCGCTTCCCACCATCCCTCTTCTGAGGTCCCTCCCCCCCACCATGGACCTCTGCATGTCCCTCCCTCCCCCTCTCAGCCAAACATTCCCATGTTGCCCCGCATAACATCTGTTCCCTACTCTACTCCTCTTTTGGTTTCTTTCTTTCCTTTTACCTCCCTGTTTTCTTTCTATTTTCCTGGCTCCTGCTGTTACATCAGATTATGTACTCACATATAAGAGATTGGTGCTACCATCCATAAATGGGGAAGAACATACATTGCTTGCTTTTTTGAGTTTGTGTTACTTCACTTAGTATAACAGTCTAATTCCACTCATTTACCTGAAAATTTCATAATTTAATAATCTTTTCTTACTGCTGAGCAGAACTGCATTGTGTAAATGTACCACATTTTCATTATCCATTTGTAAGCTGAGGGACATTTAGGTTGTTTCCATGTCTTAGCTACTGTGAAGAGAGCAGCAATAAACATGAATGTACAGGTATATTCTGCATCTATTGAAATGACCATATTTTTTTGTATTTAAGTCCATTTATATGTTTTATTATATTTATTAACTAATGTATACTACATCATTCCTGCATCCCTAGAGCAAAGTTGACTTGATGGTGGTGGATGATCTTTTTGATGTGTGTCTGTATGTAGTTTGTAAATTGTTGAGACTCTTTGCATCTATGTTCATTTAGATATAGACCTATAGTTTTCTTTTTTTTTTTTGCTGTTGAATCTTTACCTGGTTTTGGTATTAGAATGATACTGGCTCCGTAAAAGGAGTTTGGGAATTCTCCTTCTGTTTCTATCCTTTTAATAATTTAAGCAGTATTGGTTGTAGAGCTTCTTTGAATATGTGACAGAATTCTGCTGTGAATCAATCTGTGACTGGGCTCTTTTTAGTCAGGAGGTTTAGTATTACTGTTTCAATTTCCTTATTTGCTACGGATCTGTTTAAGCTGTTGATCTCCTCTTGGTTTAACGTTGGTGGTTAAACCATGACTTTAGAAATTCACCCATTTCTTTGAAGATTTTCAAATATAATGGAGTATAGGTTTTTAAAGTATTCCTTTATAATGTTCTGGAATATTTTGGTGTCTGTTGTGATGACTTTTCATCTCTGCTTTTGTTAACCTGGAATTATTATTACTGTTTCTTTTGGTTAACTCGCTAAGAGTCTGTCTATCTTGTTTAACTTTTCAAAGAACCAGCTCTTAGACATTGATTCTTTGAATTGTTCTCTTTGTTTCTATTTCATTAATTTTGCCTCTAATTTTTGTTATTTCTTCTTGCCTTCTAGATTTGGGCTTGATTATTCTTGCCTTTCCAGAGTCTTGAGTTGTACTGTTAAGTCATTTACATGTGCTATTTCTGATTATTTAAAAATATTTTATTTTTAATATTTTTTATGTGTATAAGTGTATTACCAGTGTGAATTTAAATGCACTCATGTTGTGCAATGCTGGTGGAGGTCAGTAGAGGGCGTTTGATCCCCTGGAGTTGTAGTTATGGACAGTTGTTAGCTGCAATGTGGGTGATGGAAATCAAACCTGGGTCCTCTGCAAGAGCAGTCAGTGCTCTTAACTTCTGAACTACCTCTTCAGCCCCCCTGATTTTTAATGTACGCACTTAGAGCTATAAATTTCCCTCTTAGGACTGCTTTTAAAGTGTTCCAGAGGTTTTGTTATGCTGTATTCTTATTTTCATTTAGTTTTAGAACTACTTTTATTTATTCCTTAATTTCTTCTTTGACCCATTTATTATCCAGGAGTGTGTTGTTTAACCTCCAAGAGTCTGTGTAGTTACTAGAGCTTCTGTTCATTATAAGCTTTGTTGCACTGTGGTCTGATAGAATACATGGAATTATTTCAATTTTTTAAATATTTTTTGATATTGGTTTTGTGTCCCAGAATGTGATTAATTTTAGAGAAACTTGTGTGGGCTGCTGAGTAGAAAGTGTATTCTTTGGTGCTTGGGTGGAATATTCTGTAGATGTCTGTTAGATCCATGTGATGTAAGATGTCATTTAATTCAGATGTTTCTCTGTTTATTCTTTGTCTAGTTAACCAGTCTATTGGAGACAGTAGGATACTGAAGTCACCTTCTGTTACTGAGTTGAGGTTAATTTGTGTTTTAATGTCCTGTACTACTGTTTCTTTTGAAATTGGGGCCACCAGAGTTTGGTGCATATATGGTTCATAACTGCAATATCTTCTTGATCAATTTTTCCTTTGATTAGAATGAAGTGACCCTCTTTATATCTTCTGATAAATTTTAATTTGAGATCTATTTTGTTAGATATTAAAATTGCAACACCTGCTTGTTTTTAGAGTCATTTGTTTGGAATATTTTTTTCCTTCCTTTCACCCTAAGGTAGTGCCTATCCTTGAGGGTGAGATGAGTTTCTTGAGACAAAAAAGATGGATTTTCTTTCTTACTCCATTTTGCTACCCTGTGTCTTTGGACAGGGGAGTTGCAGCCATTGAGTTGGGAGATTTTAAATTACTTTATTATCTATCTCATTGGTTGTTATGGGGCTGTTTAAATTCTTTATGTCACTTCGATCTAACTTTGCTATGCTGCATATATCTAGAAATTTATCTGTTTCTTTTAGATTTTTTAGTTTAGTGGAATATAAATTTTTAAAGTATATGCTTATGGATTTCTGAAGTTCCCCAGGGTCTGTTGTAAAGTTTTCCCTTTTTAATTCTGAGTTTGTTAATTTGGGTCCTCTTTTTTTTGTTGTTGACTTGGCTAAAGGTTTTTCAATCTTATTAATCTCTTCAAAGAACTAAGTCTCCATTTCATTGATTCTTTGTATTGCTTTCTTTCCTTCTAATTCATTAATTTTGCTCTTGCTTTTATTTATTATTTCTTCTCCTCTACTCTTTTTAGGTGTTTTTTGTTATTGATTTTCCAAGGCCTGCAGGGTGCATTATTAATTTATCTGTGTGTGATGATTCTACTATTCTGGTATAGGCAATGCTATAAATTTTCCCTTTAGGATTGCGTTCATCGTGTCTCATAGGTTTTGCTATGCCTTGTCTTTATTTTCATTTAATTCCCATAATTTTAAATTTCCTGCTTGATTTTTCTTTGATCCAAATTTCATGGAGTAGTGTGTTGTTTAACCTCCCTGAGTTTTTTTTTTTTCATTGTTAAAAGATATTGAAAGCTGTGAGAAAGAACAGAAAAATAACATACAAAGGGTACAAAGGTAGGCCCATCAGAATAATAGCTAACTTTTCAATGGAGACTGTGAAAGCCAGAAGGGCTTGAACAAATATCATACAAGTCATGAAAGAACGGATTCCCACACAGACTTCTATATCCAGCAAAACTATCAGTTGCAATTGGCAGAGAAAGAAAAACTTTCCATGATAAAAGCAAATTTATGGAATTTATGTCTGTAAAACCAACTTGACAGAGGATATTCGGTGGAATACTTCGGTCTGAAGACATGGCTAAACACTCTCAAGAGGGCACAAGGAATAAATAAATGATCCCAGAACAGTCACTACAGTGCCCCAGAGGTCTTGCACATTCCACTCCTGGTTACTTTTTCCATTTTTATTTTTGTTGATATCTAGCTTTATTCTTTTGTGATCAGAATACAGGATGATATTTCATTTTCCTAAATTTGTAGAAACTTGCTTTGTGTCCTAATATGTGGTCAATTTTGGAGATGTTCCATGGACTGCTGAGAAGCAAGTGCATTTTTTGGTGTTTGGGTGGAATGTTCTGTAGATGCCTGCTAGGTACATTTGAGTTAGGATGTCATTTAACTCCAGGGTTTTTCTAGTTTTTATATGGTTGACTTATATGGTGACATTGGGTTTTGAAGTCACCCACTATTGCTGTGTTGGAGTCAATATGTGATTTTGGATCTAATAATGTTTCTTTTATGAAGTTGGGTGCCCTTGTGTGTGGTGCATATATATTTATGTTTAGGACTGTAGTATCTTCCCAGTGTATTTTTCTTTAATGGGTATGAAGTGATGTTCTCTGTCTCTTCTGAACAGTTTTAGTTTGAATTCTATGTTGTTGGATATTAGAATAGCTACACCTACTTCTTTCTTAGTTCTGTTTGCTTGGAATATCTTTTTCCATTCTTTTACCTTAAGATGTTGTTGATCATTGTTGGTGAGGTGTGTTTCTTGGAGGCAGCAAATCAAAGACTACTGTTTTCTCATACAATCAGCTAATCTGTGTCTTTTTACTGGGGAGTTGAGACCATGAATATTGAGAGTTATTATTGACCAGTGTTTATTTGTTCCTGCTATGTTGGTGTTGTAGTGCTATTTCTTAGTCCTCTTTTGGTTGACTGTTCTGGAATAATTTATTTATTCCTTGTGCCCTCTTGAGGGCATTTAACTTTTTCTTCAGACTGAAATATTCAACTGTGTAACTTTTGTAGAATTGGTTTTGCAGATGCAAATTCCTTAAATCATTTTTCAGGGAAAATTTTTCTTTCTCTGTCAATTATAACTGATAATTTTGCTGGGTGTAGTAGTCTGGACTGGGATCTGTGTTCTTTCATGACTTTTATGATATTTGTTCAAGCCTTTTGATGTTCGCAGTCTCTGTTGAAAAGTGATTGTTATTCTGATGGGCCTGCCTTTGTATGTGAGTTTTCTGTTCGTTATCATTGTTTCAATATCTTTTATTGTTATGTACATTTAGAGTTTTGACTATTATATGATGTGGAGAGTTTCTTTTCTGGTCCTGTGTTCTTCGTGCTCTCTATGTCTCTGTTCCTTGATAGGTACCTCTTTCCCTAAATTTGGGGAATTTTCTTCTTTGATTTTATTAAAAAATTTTCCTCTGCTTTTGACCTGTGTTTCTTTTCCTTCTTCTATTTTGTGATTCATAGGCTTAGTCTTTTTACAGTGCCCCAAAGGTCCTGCATGCTCCATTTCTGAGTTATTTTAGATTTGACATTTTGATTGAGTGACCCATTTCCCAAGCTTGTCTTCAAGATCTGATAATTTCTATTCCATTTCCCTCAATTCTCTCATTTCCTTTTCCTTTCTACACTCTAAGATTTTCTTTTTGTTTTGGTTACTGAATTTTTGATTTCAAGTTTTATTTCAGTTTGGCTTTTCTTCAGAGATTTTTATGTCTTTGTTGAATTTTAATTTCATGTTTTGAAATGTTTTCATTATTTCACTCAACTGTATTTTCACAGTCTTCATTTAGTCTTTTATTCAGACCCTCTTTGAGTTCCTTGACCATATGTATAATTGCTGTTTTGAAATCATTATCTTGTGAATCCACTGGTTCTCAGGAAATATTGTGACGAGGATGCTTTATTCAGTAGTAGACATATTATCTTGGTTATTCATGTTGCTTGTGTGTTTTTTTATTTACTTATTTTCATTTTATGTGTATGAGTGTTATGCTTAACATGTATGTACACCAATGTCATGTACCATGTTGTGGAGGCCAGAAGAGGGCACCAGATTCCCTGGAACTGGAGCTACTAACAGTTGTTAGCCCCCATGTTCATGCTGGGATTCAAACCTAGGTCTTCTTCAAGAGCAGCCAGTGCTCTTAACTGCAGAGCCAACTCTCCAGTCCCTTGTTTTTTTTCAGTGAGACCTAGACATTTGGACTTATGTTGGTGATGATGTTTCTTGGTATGAGTAAGTGATCTTATCTTTGTTGAGTGGTTATGTGTATCTTTGTTTACTGTTTTCCCAAGTTGTTTGGTTATGGCCCAGCCAAGTGTTCAGTTTTGGGGTCACTTTCTGTTGCTGTGCAAATAGGGTATGAGAAGTGGTCTCAGTTAAGCTACAGATAGGTCCAACTTTTGAGTTGAGGTTCTGGGGTTGACTTCTTAGGGTTCTGGAACAGCAGGGTGGTCTGTGTGATTACTAGGTGATCAGGCTGGCTGATATGTCAGGCCAGGAGAGCTCACAGGTCTTGGGTGCAAGGATCTTAGTAACCTAAGCAGGTCTGAATGCAAGGCTGATCTTGGAATGCTTCCCAACAGCGCACAAGGGTCCTGGCAGGGTTGAGATGGCCATGACAATACAAAGGAACGTGTATGAAAGAAAATTTGCCATGGCAGTTTTGGAAAGCTCCCAGGTTGGGGGTCCACAATGTTCTAACAGAGCAAGAGATAGCTGGTTCAGGGAGATGTGGGAAATGGAATGCACAAAGACTGGTCCTGGTAGAGCTGAGATCATGGAGCACAGGAGGTGTGGGAAAAGAGACTTATTGCAGCATGTCTGGGAGCACTGTCGGGAGCCATTTGCCTTCCTGGAACTATGCCCTAGTTTTGGGTTAGGCAGAAGTCAATCTCATGCACAGAAGTGCTGTTGGAAACAGGAGTTTTCGTTATGCAAATGATTTACACCTAAGGAGAAGTTTATTCTACACCCAAGACTGAGGTCACCTGACGATCTTTGAAGGAAGCCAATCACGTGAATCTTAAGTTATTTTGCTTGTGTTAGTATTGTTTTTGTGTTGAACTTTTCACCCATTGTTTTGTTTAGCTTATTTCATAGTATAAATAGAGGGGACTTAATAAAGGCAAGCTGCTTTAGTATGACTGACAGCCCTCCTGAGTCTGTCCCTTTGTTTTCTCTTCCTCTCTCTCTTTCTCTCTACATTTTCTCATCTTCACTCCCCACTTCAGGTGCGGTTCAATTTCTGCCAGCGGGCTCCGGCAGAGCACTCTCCGTTTTGTGGGTCCACAAGGGCCCTAACAGACCAGAGAGAGCAGGTTCAGGGAGGTGTGGGAAAGGAAACACACCAAGGCAGTATTAAGAAAAGCCCAAGAGTGTCCAAGGGTCCTGGCAGGGCTGAGATCACTGAGCATAGGGAGGTGGGGAATGGCTTATTTTTAAATGAATTTTCAATTGTTGCAGTTTCATATTCACAGAATTGTGAAGTCAGCCTTCATTCTTATTACACAGGTAATAAGTACAGGATAAAGATTTAAGAGCCAATGTTGATGTATCACCATTAACTCAAATCTATGCTTATTCAGATTTTTTTTTAACTTTTTTTCTTATTTTTACTTAATATCTATTTTCCGGTCCAGGATCCATCTAGATGAAAATATGATGTCTCTTCTAGGCTGTGATGGTTTCACAAACTTTCCTTGTTTTGATTTCTTGATTGATTTGAGAAAAATGACCCAACATTTGGCAGAAGACGTCTTCCCTCAGGACTTGCTGATTTTTCTTTCACAATTAGATTGGGGTTCTGGGTTTTGCAGGAGGCTTACAAAAGTAATGTGCCCTTTTAACTATAGCAAAAGCGTCAGAATACTCAGTGCCACTGCCCACCCTGACTACTGAGATGAAGGGAGTGTCTAACAGGCTTCTCATTGTGGACTCACTTTCCCTTTCTCTTCTTACTATACTTTTTTTTTTTTAGACAGGGTCTCCCTAATCCCAGTTCACCTGGAACTCATTATGTGGACCAGGCCAGCCTTGGTCTCAAGGAGATTCCCCTGCCTCTGACTCTTGAGTGCCACCATCCTGGGCATCTTACTGCACCCTTAGAAAGGAAGTCACTATGTGCGCCTCCCACACTTAATGGGGAGGGCTGCACTCCATTTCCCGGAACACAGATAAACCATATAAGCAGATTTCTCTGCATTGCAAGTTTGTCCTTTTTCCTTCAAAACCAAACCTTTATTTTAATCAGCACTGTCTCACGTGTAGTTATCTTATTCTCTGGGTTATAATTTAATAGTGCTGTGTTTTGTTATGTTTCTTTGCTCTGAATTCCCTTTATTGGGACATATTCACTGTATATGGTGTTGAGTTCCAAATAGACTATTTCTTTCATGCCTATCATGTACTTTGACTTAAGCATATGTTCTTTCTGAAACACTTATTTCAGAAGGGCTGAATCACAAAGACCTGGAATATTCTTTAAAAAATTCTTTAAAAATTAGTTTTAAAATTTTCTTTGTTTTCAAGGCAGGTCTTGCTGTATAGCCCAGGTTGGCCTAGAATTCTCTATGCAACTCAGGTTGACCTCAAACTGTCAGTCTTCCTGCATCAGCATCTGCAGTGTTAGAATTACATGTATTTATCACCCACCCAGCTTGAGACCCAGAATAGTCTAGCTGCTTTTCTTTAGATCTATAGCCTTCAATTTAGACTCCATAACACATAAAATTGATGTAGTGAAAAAATGTTCTCCAATTTGTCCACAAGTCATAGACTTTTATTGGAATAAATGTGGTCATCATTCTGTGTGAGCAATGAAAAACATTCCCCAGAAGACCTGGTGCCCATGGAGCTCACAGTCTGCTTACCACTGTGATGACATTTGCCCTGAATTAGCTCAGTTGAGGTGAATTTATATTGTAATTCACTGAGTTCCAATGGGATCTGAGTAATTAAGATGTTCTGATGTCCTGATTGGCAAGCAGTATATATAGAAAGCATTTTTAATTTTAAGGATATTAGAACAAGCATATTTGGAGTAGATAAAATTTCTTAAATATAACTATAGAAAGAAAACCATCCTGAATTCTACTAAATATAGAATATTTCTTTCAAAAATATATTTGTGTTGCCAGGCATGGTGACGCATGCCTTTAATCCCAGCACTAGGGAGGCAGAAGCAGGTGGATCTCCGTGAGTTCAAGGCCAGCCTGGTCTACATAGTGAGTTCTAGACCAAATGGGGCTACATTCATATGTATTTGTGTTGGGTCTGGAGAGACAGGTCAGCAGTTAAGCGTACATACTACTCTTCCAGAGGCCTGGAGTTTGATTCCTGGCACCCATGTTGGGCAGCTCACAACTGCTTATAACTCTAGCATGTACTCACACGCACAACCCTCCCAACACATATACAATTTAAATACAATAAAATAGTTAAGATACATTTGTGGTTTACATTTTCTCACTAATTTTTCCATCTAAAATATACATGCTATAGATTGTGTCTTCAGTTGTGAGAATTACAAAGTGCTTAAAGCAAGGACTCATCATGTGCCCTAAACCTTGGCAAGGTTAAGTGGTTTAACAATGTAAAGGGGTGTCAGTGACAAGACTACCTTTCTTACAGCTCACATGAATCTGAAGGTCTCTCAGGTTTCACCAAGTTTGTAAGTTGTTGGTAGAAGTCATTTGTCAGTGTAAGCAATTTTTTTAACATTATAAACTTTAAATTTATCTAATGCTTAAGAAACCCCTTATCTACCTTTCTTCCTTAATCTTTTAATTAAAAAATTTGTTCTCAACATAATAAATATACTCATCTTTTAAAAATATATTATTTGTAGAAGTGTTTTGCCTGCATGTGTGTGAATGTACCATGTTTGTACAGTGCCTACAGAGGCCCGAAGAGGGCATTAAATCCTCTGAAACTGGAGCTTCAGATGGTTGTTAGCTGCCATGTGGGTGCTGGGAACAGAACTTGGAGTCTCAGCAAGAACAGCAAGTGTTCTTGACCACTGAGCCATATCTCCAGTCCTTCTCCCTTAATATCTTAATGTTATTTTCTTCAACAGAATTTCTAATGTTGACCATTCTTGCATTATTGGCAACAAACAAACAAACAAAAAAAACCCCAAATGGCTTATATGACACAGAAGTTAGTTTTTAAATGGATTTTTTGAGAATATCATAAATATATTTTGATCATTTCATATTCCCTTATTTGCTACTTTCTTTATCACCCCACTCATCATATTTTATGTACTCCATTATATATATATTCATATAAAGGCCTTAGTCAACTTTGTGCCCTCAAATGCCTTTGAGTGTGGGTCCATCTGCTGGATCTTGGGAAATCTACCAAGAGTCTCACCCTTAAAAGAGAGTGACTCCTCTTCTCAGCAGTCATTGGTTACCAGTAGTTTCTCAGGCGGGGTTGGGGTTTCCTACCCACTTCTCCACTGACTTGAGCTTAGGTGGGAGGTGTGCATACTGTCATCATTGCTGCCAATTCATGTGAGTAATTGCTTGCCTTTCTGGAAAACTATTTCCTTGTCATCATCCACCACCTCTGGCTCTTACAATCTTTCCACTTCCTCTTCCACAATGAACCCTGAACCTTGGGAGGTAGAAGTTTGATATAGGTGTCCAATTCAGGGATAAACACTTTGCAGTCTCTTATTTTCTGCATATTGGACAGATATGGATCTCTGTGTTAATCACCATCTGTTGCATAAAGAAGCTTCTCTGGTGAGAGTTGAGAGATGCATTAATCTATAGATATAACAAGAAGTCATTAATATCACTTCAATACTATACTTAGAAGAAAAATAATATTGTGCTCTCCCTTATATCCTGTGACCTGTGTCACCTCAGGTTCCTAAGTCTAATACCAATGTCAGCTATGGGCTCCATCTTGTGAAATGAATTAATTCCAGTTTAGAAGGTAGTTGGTTGCTCCTGTTCATGCCACTATTGCACCAGTCAGCATCTCTTGCCAGGTCAGCTGTTGTTGTAGCTCACAAGGATCACAACTGGGTGTGTTTGACAGTCTTTCTTCTAATAGTGTGCATAGCACATTCCAGCACTCTGAATGCTAGACAGTACAGATGAGGCTTGAAGTCCGTATCAGCTTGATTTCTCCTTGTTTGTTCTACAGCTCATGTATATAGTGTCTTCAGCAATAGGATCTAACTGTGAAGTTCTTGTTGGTAACCAAGAGCTGGGTCAATGGCCAGAATTGTTTGAGGGTCTATAGGACCCCTGTCAAGAATTTCAAGAGGGAGTCCATTCTTGGCATTGGGTTTTTACTTTGTTAACCTATCTAGTAGGGGAAATGACTCATAACTCCTTTTAATCTCTTTGTATAATGTATATGTATATACAGTAAGAGGTTTCTATAATAGTAGGTTTCCATAGGGCTTTTTGCAAAGGCCTTTAGTGTTAGTTGCTCCCTCCCTTGCTCTGCCCTCCCAGTCCACCCTGCTTTAACCCTTCCTACTCTCCTAGTCCCTCCCACCACATGTCACTGCATTCTAGTTCCCTCCCATGAAGCCTCTCCCCACACCATGGTCACTTAAAAATATGGATTTTTAAGAAACTCTGGATAGAGTAGCCAGTACTCTTAACTGAGCCATCTCTCTCCAAACCTTGAATCTTTTAACTGGGGCATTTTCTGGGAGCCTCAATTTTGAACTTCATTCAGAAAGACAATGAATGAATGAATGTGGGTATGGTCGAGAATTAGCAGTACTGAAGTGCTGAAAGACAGCACATCCATCTTCGTTGCACATAGTGAAGATCGGGTGAATGAGTTCTGGAACTAAGAATGAAAATGCAGGATGGTCTGTTAGGATATGGGCGGATCCACACTTGTGCTTCCCCAGTGAAGTTGGAGAAGCTGGTTTGAACAAACTGTGAGTGAGGCCTGACTCAGGAGCATAGTTCCAAGAAAAGATGGTTCCAAGAGATATCTGGGGGAACTAGTATTCTCCAATTTTGAGCCTACTCTTAAAAACTAAATTTAAGAGCCAGCCTTTTTATCTCCAGGCAATTGTAATGCTGGCATAGCAATGCTCAGGGATCGCCTCTCATCCACTCCCTCCCAAATAATAGTATCCATTTTCTAGGTCACCAATTGAGTCAATTTCTACATAATGAACTCATGAACTACCATGGGCCCTGCCCTTACATTCTTCAGTGTGCCAACACCTGCCTCACAAACAGGGACAGAAGGCATAAATCAGAACAATGCTGGGTAATGGCCACAGGCCATCTGCATAGGATGCTCACTCCATTGATTACACATTGCACAGACCTGTTATTTTGTGCTCTCTTATTTCACTTTTTTTATTTTTGGTCTCTTTGAGACAGGGTCTCTCTGTAGCCTCAGCTGGCCTGGAACTCAGAGATCTGCCTGTCTCTGCCTCCAGAGTGCCACCATGCCTGGTACTCTTGATTCACATTTTAACTCACAGTTACATATTAATAAGTACTTTGATTTAATTCCTTTGATCCTTGATGTCAGGAGCATCCAACTGAATGTTAGACACATAGTAAATGTAGGAATGACTTTTCTTGCAATGCCTTCTGGTACAATTGGGAATCTTATCTAACCTTGTAACCAAAGAATAGTTTATGTTTTAAGGTCATTCAACACTGTTTAAGCTTGCTCACAATGTAATCATATTAGGCCTTGGGCTCCTCTTGTCAGCTAAATATATAGCTATGATTCCTCATTCCCAACCCAATAGTGTGTGTGTGTGTGTGTGTGTGTGTGTGTGTGTGTATGTGTGTGGTGTGAAAATGTCAGTGCTGAAAGCAGGGAATATCATTGTAAGCAATGAGTTAGCCCTTGTTATGTTGCAAACAATAGGTGGAATTAGGCTGATAACAACCGTTTGTGGTTGTGTGTGCTGTTGTGGGTCAGCAGAGGTCAGAAGGGGAAAATCTTTTTCTAACCCATATCATGCTGGATGTACTATTTAAATAAACAGAGAGGAAGTTCTTTGTTCAGAAGAACAGTTCTCAGAGAACTCGGAAGGAATAAGTAATCAGAACATAGATCAGGCTCAGTCTTGGTTTTAAACAATGCCAAGGGTGATGCTGTCTTCATTTAGGCACCACTAAACAAAGGTGCATTGTGACATTTCTCTGCCACAAGTAAAGATTTGGTAAACATTTCCTTCTCTATGGATTGACTAGTAAATATGTTAAAAGATTTTTCTGTCTGTGACTCCAAACTGGCAGAGCCTTCTAGGTATGCTTTTGTGGATCACTGCTTTTTCAGTGTTTTTTTTTTTAAAGCCTCTGAGACACATACAGAAAAGCTCCTTACCTGATTCTGGATCAGGATTCCCAGATGCCTGTGTGAGTCAATTGATGGTCTTGGGATGTTTTTCCCCAAAGTTTGAGTTATATCCCTAAATGCTGAATCTGTTTCCTTGAGCTACAGCTATGGTATCTGATGTGCATTTACTTTAGGAGATAGTCAGTTTCAAATATGCTAGCATCAGCAGCAACAACAACAGTAACAACAGAATTTGAGGGAGGTAGGACCAGAGGGAACAATGGCCCTTAGAGGAAACACTGTTAAAAGCTTCTTTGAGATGGAAATGTTTTCTCCTGGGATTTCTTTTTTGTTGCTATGTGTGTGCCCATGACATGAGAGTCAGTTCTTTCCATCTACCATTGGTTCTAGGAGTTGAGCTCAGGTCATCAGGTTTGTGTGTGCTTTTACTCACGGAGCCATCCCACTGGCCCTTTCCTGGGATTTCTTTCGTTATACTCCTAGTTTGGAAATGGTTCTATACTTGCCCTGCTGATCCCCTCAGAGATGGACAAGGTCTGTGGGGGCCCTTGGAAAGGCAAATGCCTGAGACAACCACCAAGTAGTGCAGTGAACACAGCCCTAGAAAGATTTACCTCATCCTTGGACAGAGTGGCGAACTCTTGGAGGACAGGAGTGGTGAATGATGTCTGAGAAAGTAGAATATGATTGGGTATTGAGAGAAACTCCATTATGAAACAGGGCTAAAAGGATTATGGGGACTTGTATGAATTTAGAACTCCAAAATGAAATGCTGATTGACAGAAACTACTGCTAAGGTTGATTTACAAGGCTGGTTATGATTAGTTCATCCTAAGGAGGTATAAGCTATGGGGGCCTTTTTACAAGAACTAATATTAATGATACAAATGATATTTGACTAAATTTGTTGTAGTACCATAACATAATGAAGTAAAACACATAGATGTATATAATTCATATAAGTGACAGTATACATACTACATACTATATAATTATATGAAATGTGCGTTGTTACAATATGCAGTTAGATTCTTTTCCTCCTGGCTTTTAACACAATTTAGAACTGCTCTTTAGGTCTCCATAGAAACACTGTATTTTACAATGACATCAGAGCTTTGAATTGCTTTAAATTCATAAACCAGTGCTCAGAGATTATGACTTCTTTACTAAGCCATGAAACACATATGTTCAAGTAATTAAGTGTGCTTATGGAGTTAAAGCATGCTTGAAATTCTCCGATGTGTTTTTAAGTACTTTACCAGAAAACGACTGGCTTGAGGAAGATGGTTCTGGGTCTTCGTGCACAGTATTTCTCATCCCTGAGTTCAGAACATTTAATGACCAGATTTTGTCAACAGCAGGATTCAGTCCTTTGCTGATTTTGTGTTTCTCTGTGCTGAGAATATGTAACTGAACTTGAGGCTTGGGGATGCTGATTAGGAATTGATGATGATTAGAGTTTCAATTACCCTGGGTATGGTTTCTTACCATTCCTTGATTTTGCTACAGGTGACTGTAGAGTGTCACCCAGTGGTGCTTTGGAAGCTATCACAAGGCTTTCACTTTACTTGTGAATGCCGTGGCCCTGGTCACATGAGGAAGTGAGGCTGGTTGCCTTGGGGTGGGCTTATTTCTTTGCCCAGTTTTTCTAGTTTCAGTGTCTATAATGATATTTCCTTTCTAGACTAGTAACTCTTTTCTTGTCATTAATCCTCTTCTTAAGAGAGCAGGCGGAGATAGGGGGTAGCTCCCCTCCCTTGGAATTGGTGCTCTGGAAATCAGTGTGAGAAACAGCGCTGGCATTCTGCCTACTGCTGCTGTTGTCAGTAAAAAGCTCTTTATTTCTGACTGATGAATTTTATGTCGTCTGTAGGTTTAATGACGTCGAACTCCCCATAGCTCCTGACCCTTCTCTTGCAAACTTCTCTATGGTTGATTTTCTTTGCTCAGCCAGCCAACCAGCCAGCCAACCAGCCTTGCTTGCATATATATAAGTGTGCCAATGTCAAGCAATTTTCATGGAGGTCAGAAGACGGCATCAGACACTCTGGAATCGGAGTTATGGATTTTTGTTAGCTGAGCACTGAATCCATGTTCTCTGAAAGAGCAGCCAGTGTTCTTAACCCCTGAGCCATCTACCTGGTCCCTATGACTCTTTCTTACACCTTTGCTTACTTACTCTAGTATTTCTATCTCAGCTGTGTAACTGTTTATGTAGGCATTTCAGCTAAATGACAATTTTCAATTTCTGTGTTTCTTTCATTTTAATCACTAGTGTTACTGGTTTTCCTCTTTAATTATATTTGATTCCATCGTGGCGATCACTATTCTATCTGAGCCTTTTATATCTTGGGCCATAACAACTGTGTATGTCAGGGTCCACTGGAGAAAAAGTTAACCAACAGGAAATTAATTAACTAAAAGGAGTTGGCTTGGGTGATTATGGAGGGCTAGCACATCCAACATCTGCAGGGTGGACCAGTGGTGTGCAGCCTGTAAGAGCCCAGCTTCCAGCTGGGGAGGGTATCAGACAAGAAGAACTTACAACACAAATGAAGTATGTCCAAAGACAGCTAACTAGAGTTTGCTCTCTTTCTCAGGCCATTGACGGAATGAGGCCTAGCCCCGTTACAGAAGACAATTTGCTTTACTCAAATCCAGTGATTTAAATGTCAATCTCATTGTAAAATATCCTCAAGAAATACTTAGAATAATAATATTGACCAACTATTTGTGCAGCCTATAGTCCAGCTAACCTGATACATGAAATTAACCATGGCAACCAGTCTCTTAAGTGGTCTCTCCATCTTCAGTCCCATCCTTTTCAAATTTTCCCTCCAAAGCTTTCCACCTGGAAGATAAATCATATCCCAGAACCCTCCTACTTGACACTTTCAACGGCTCCATGTTATTTCCAGGATGAAGTACACGTTCCTAAATATGGTTGGTTTTGTAGAGACATAGACTGAGTAGCATTCAGGATTGATAAAGATCTAGGATAAATATGATCTGAGGAAAGGGCTTCTCCTTTCCCCATTTTCCAGGTTTATTTCCTGTCGTCTCTTGAGATATAAGGTGCTATAATGTCCTGGGCACACCAAGTTGAGACTTCTGTGCTTCCTTTAACTAAAATTGCTTCCAGATTCCCTTACTTGGAAATCTTTCCTCATCCTCTTGTTTCTCTGCTGACTGATACTCAGGTCAATGGTAAGCCCCATGAAGATTCCTGGCTTCCCATGATTTCCCAAGCTAAACTGTGTGTTTCTGTTTTATACATGACATGCTGCCTGTACTTATAGCACTACTTTGCCACACTATATTAGAAATAACTGCATATTGTTCTAAAACACAAGAGCAACCCACCAGTCTCTTCTATGAGAAGAGAGACTATGTTTTATTGATTTTTCTAACTTCAGTGTCTGTCTGAATACCTTCTGATGTAGCACTATTCAATAAATATTTGCTGACCAACTAATTGATTTTCTTAAGTACCTCAACACTCCATATTGGAGTGAGGTGCAGGAACTCCTGTGAAAAGGAAGACAAGATAGGAATACCCTTGGGTGAGGTTAAAAAATATAGAAACCAACTTAAATCTACCAAGAAGTTTCCTATTCTCTTGGGAAAGTGACTGTAAGGCTTCTCATTAAACATTGGGAATTTGAATGGATCAAAGTCTGTGTGGCTTTCTTCCTCTCAAACAACAGTCATTAAGCTCTGCTAGACATCTCTAGAAGGCCTGGGTTTTAGTACAAGGATAAACCCGAGACCCAAAGCAGGATAAATTATTGTTGTCATATAACATGTAAGATCAGCTGATTCTTACAAAAGTTCAGTTGATCGTTGTTATTGTTCTGCTTGGAATGATTTCAAATGATGAAGTCACTAAAATTAGTTTTTTTCTTGTACATAGAATACAGGCATTATTATATTTTATTTTTGCAAGCCAATATTTAGTTCATATACCACATTGTAGCACCTAAAACCATGGCAACCATGATATCTCATCATTTGTAAGAATAATGTGGCCTAAACATTTAGAGGCATTTTTGTCAAATATTTCTGGAAATGGTTTAAAATGTTTCATACTGGTTGGTAAGATCCTACTGCTGAAGATACAGCATATGTGACCTGTAGAACAAACAAGGAGAAATCAAGCTGGTACTGACTTCAGAGCTCATCTCTACTGGCCAGTGTTCATAGTGCTGGAAGGTGCTATGCATGCAACTAGAAGGAAAAATAATCATCAACCCTACCCAGTTACGAATTCTGTAAACTGCAATAACAACCTGGCAAGATATATTCACTAGTGCAACAGTGGCATGCAGGTTATGGGAGTAACCAACTACTCTTTCACTGGATTTAGGTCTGCTTCCTAGGATGGAGCCTATTTATGACACTGACACCAGGCTTAGGAACCCAAGGCTAAACAGGTCAGAGGACATAGAGGAGAATCTAATACTGGTTTTCTACTAAATGGTTATTGCATTAAACTGATTCCTAATGACGTATTATTATACACATAGATTAATTCCTCTCTCAGCTCTCACCAGAGAAGTTTCCTTATGCAGCAGATGGTGATTAACACAGAAACCCACAGTGGACCAATGTATAGAGAACAAAAGGCTGCAGACTGTTTTTTCCTGAATGGAACTCCTGTATCAAACTTCTGCTTCTCTAGGCTCAGGGATCATTGCAGAAAGATTGTAAGAGCCAGAGGTGGTAGATGACCACAGCAAAACAGAATTTTCTAGACAACTGGCCAGCTACTTATATGAACACACAAGGAATAGTGACAGTGTGGACAAGTCCCATGCAAATTCAAACCAGACATTCAAATTCTAGCATAGACAAGAAGTGGGTAAGAAACCCCAACCCAACTTAAAGAAATTCTGGAAAATGATTACTGCTAGGAGGAGCAGAGGCAGTCTCTTCTAAGGTTGGGACTCTTGGTAGGTTAACCAGGCTCCAGTGGTTGGATCCATACTGAAGAACATTTGGAGGCACTAATTAGACTCTATAAGCCTTAGGCCTTTATATATATAAAGGGACAATGAGGGGAGGGTTCTAAGTACCATCAAATTTTATTGTATGTAAACTGTGAAAACTCAATAAAAATGCTTCAATAGTTTTATATTTTTATTGTAGTTCCCTCTCCAGTTCTTGTGCTTTTTCTTCTGACCCAGTATCCTTCCTACTTTTAGACTTGAGAGGTAAAAATAATTTTCAGCAGTAAGGTTGCCAGCATGCTTGTGGGCGATTTACTTAGTCTTTGAAATCAGGTTCATGAAATTCAATCTAGGGCATGGATAGGCACTATCTTTTAAAGAAAATCATAATGCCCTTCCTCATTTTCCTTTAAAGTAATGCCATGGGGAGCTTCAAGTAATTTTAAATCCTAAAAGGCAAACTAAGATAGGCAGATATCTACAGTGCTTTTACATGTGTGTCAGATCGGAGAGTAAGACAGTATCACTACTTTATAAAGCTATTAACTACAAGAGAAAGTAGATCAGTTCTAAAGTGTCTTTCTCATCAAATCTCTCTGTAGTCTTCCAAGTACATTAGTTGAATCATCTATGGATTACTGAGATTGGTGTCGTAAGATACCAGGCTGAGTTTCAATCCTTAGTGCTTTTCACAGTTTGAATTGAGAAACTCCCATTCAGAATGACTCAGGATAAATTCTCACATTTGTCAAAACTTGTGGATATATGTAGAAAATTTTCTTCCCTTCAAAATCAGTGGGTGGGAGAGTGCTAAAACGTCCTGTTGATAAAATATTTATGAAGCAGTATTTTCAAAGTACAATCATGATGGTAAACACATTTATAACAAATTCAGATCAGGCCAAGTGGGAAAACAGTTAAATATCTTCTTAAAGATTTTGACAGATTACAGTGGAAATTAAGATTGAGGTCATTCTACCAGGAAACAGAGTTTTCCAGACAGCTGGGCAGATGCTCATGTGAACTCACAGCAATAGTAAAAGCATGTACAAGTCCCAGGTAAGCTTAAACTGGATAAAACTCCAGCACAGACATGGGGAAGTGGTTAAGAAACTCCAACCCTACCTGAGGAAGTACTGGCAATCAATGGCTTCTGGGAGGAAGACAGTCAGTCTTTTTTAAGGATGGGACTCTTGGTAGGTTAACCAGGCTCTAGTGGATAACCCACACCGAAGAGAATTTGGGGACACAAATTTGACTCTATAGACCATATATATATATATTTACATAAAGTAATATATAATACACTATAAGTAGTCATATTATATATAAATATAACCGAGTGCATGAAATTGGGTGTAGTGAGTTTGGAGTGTAGATAGGGGAGGGATCTAAATATGATCCAAATATATTGTATGAAATTCACGAAAATGCAATTAAAAATGAGGTCATTGTAGAACAGGATTCAATGACTTATCTCTCATCTCTTTTGTAACTGTAATTGGGAAGTCATATAAATAATAGAAACATTAAGATTTTTCTTTTTTGCAAATATCGCTTCACTCTCCAGTTCATTCATGCAAGCTTTGTTTCCTTTGCTCAGACGCCATGCTTGACTGTATATATATATACTGAGTCTGTTAGTGACTGGAATAGTTTTATAAATAAATAAAAAGTAATTTTGATATCTTGTTTTTGCATGTAAATATTCCTTCCTCAGGGTACAGTCCTGTTTTTTTTCAGTAGTACATTGATCCTGTGATAGTTTTGTAATACAGTAGGAAGTATTAGAAAATGATGTAGCCAGAGCAAGGCTGTAAAATGGGATCTCCTCCACAGTTCTCCTGGGGCTTAGGCTCTTCAAAGAAATTCTACTTAGACTTGAGATCCCTCCACTTTGGGATCTAGATCACTACCAACTGTTATAGAGAGCTATATGCTTTAGATATAACGTTAGCTGGTACAAGTTGCCTAAAAACTCGGCTTTGATTTTGAAGTAAAGTTGTTTGACTGGCTTTTAATGGTGCATTTAAACTGAATGCTTGCTTCTCTGTTCTATTCCATCTCCTTGGGAAACTTTAGATTCTGTCTTCTTAGTTACCCTTGATGGGCTTGTGGGGAGCAGACTTCGCTCAGGTGTCCAGGACAGGTCCTCTTTGCCTGGAAACTCCTGAGAAGTCTGTGACTCAGCTGCCTCAGCTACAGAGTGCTTGATACTCTTCTGCAGCATGGATACTGGCCTCTTGACTGACCAGTGCCACTATATTGCTGGGGTCTACTAGTGGACAGGCTTCTCTCAAGCTGGTCTGCTAGGAAAAGCTCAGCTTCCTGAGAACCTGCTGCCACTGAGCTGCTGCCACTTCCACAGCAAGACCCCTCAACCAGCACTGCAGGCTATGCCCAGCCAGGAAGGCTGAGAACCATTCATGTCTACTCTGGCTAGGTAGAGAGCCTTTGTATCCATTGAGTTGGACTTTCAAGGAAATATGAAGACCTGCCTGTGTTTTTATCATGTTCTGTAAGTTGGAGGTCCTATATGAAGGAGGTATACTTCCTTTGGTAGAAAAGAACCTCCTCTGGGCTGTCTTGGCTTAACCTTCAGACCTAAAAGAATAAGTGATAAATCAGGCCATCCCCTCTGCTGATGTCACCCTTGTGATTTCATCTTGTTTATTCTCAGTCATCTTCATAATGGGTCAGCTTTCTATCTCCTGATCTCTGTATTTACATGGCATCAGGAGTACACTAAATGATTACAGATTAGAGGGGAAAATATAGCTCTTATCCTTTAATGTAATTTGTCTTTGTTAGACCCTATTCTCTCTGGGTAGTGACTACTCACGCCAGGTAGTCAATTGGATTTTAAAGGCTTCTGTGGTGTAAACGTTCAGTTAAACCCACATGTTGCTCTTTGTCCGATCACTGTTCACAGCTCCCCGTCTAAGTCTTCTTCCCCTACTGCTGTTCTGCTTCTATTTCATTGAGCTTCATGTTCTGTCACCTGACGCAGAAGGCAGATGGGGGTATATTTACATGGCCGAATATGAGGTAGGTTTCCTGCCGCTCACCTCAATGCTAATGGAATCCAGCTATCGATGTCTATGTTTGAATCTCTAGTCATGGCTAGCACCAGGAGTGTTAGGATTGTATGATAATCTCCTGTGTTCAGCTAGAGCCCTTTCGGGCACTCTAGGAGTTTCTATGGAAACACTACTGCTTCGTTCTTTCCTTTTCAGTGTGTGTGTGTGTGTGTGTGTGGTTAGCAAGCTTGATCATCTCTTCAGATGCTTTCGTATACCTACTGTAATTTTATAAGGAGCACCATGCCTCCCACTCCACCGGACCCGGCTGCCTAAACAACCAGAGGCAATATTTGCCTAGCCCTGCCTGCTCCTGCTCCTGCTCCTTTCTCAGCTAACCTTTGTTGTATCCCTCAGTGTAGCTAGCACACAGGGGTCAGAGCAGTGGTCAGTAACCCCTTTCCTCAAATTCACATTCACACCCTGCGGAGTCTCTTAGGCACTAATCCCTCCTTTGGAGGGCAGTGGGACATGGTGTGGACGGTGTCTTAAATACTATTTTCACTCTTCTCTACTGCAGTTTCTTAACTTCTTTTAAATTGCTTTTTTTTTTTTTCCATCTGGAAAGGGAGGCTGAAAAGAACAAACAAATCTTCATGTCATCTCTGCAACTCTTAATCTTATAGCCTAGCTAGGTGCTCATTGGACAGCTTTTAGTTCCGAGTCGTGTGTGTTCAGGCCTGTGAAACAAGCAGCAGTCCTTACTATCAGAGATGTATATCATAAGCTATGTGCCTCTTTCTTTTGTTTTTCAAGAATGGAAATCATATTTTACTTGCATAAAGTTAAGCATCTTTTAGAACCTCAGGTAACTGTTTTAAGATCTATTCCAGAAAAATGAGTTTCTTCTGATCTCAGAAAAAAAAGGGATAAGAAATATCAGAAATCAATTACTGAATAGAGTTCTTAATGGACTGTCTCTATATAACTAGAGTCAGAAGTATGTTCCAGTTAGTAGAAGGATGTAAGAGACTTAGAGAGTTGAGTTAGGAGATCAGAGACTCACCTGGGAAGATCCAACAAGGAAAACTGCATTGTTAGGTATTCCAGTGAGACAAAGACATCCAGGTAGAATGGAGGCAGGAAGCCAGGGTGGAGCCGGAGGAAGAGACCAAAGGGGAGGCTGGAGCTGAGGCAGAGGCTGGTAGCAAAAGGGCTGGCTAGGCTGTGTGTGGCGTAAGCCCAGCGCTTGGGAGACTGAAGCAAGAAGCTCATAAGCTTGAGGCCAACTTAGATTATGTTCTGAGACCCTGTATCAGAAAACCGAAACCCAAACCCAAATCAAACCCAAACTGAACCACTACCACAAACAACCCCCTCCTCCTAAATCTTGAAAACAAAATAGGTGTCTATGGTCTATGACAAGCCTACTGGGTCTCATGTGGAAACAAAAAAGATGTTGACTAGAGGTATGAGGAAGTAAGCACGAACTGAAGCTGGGGAATCAGAGTCTCTGCAAGAAACTGGTAAGAGTTACAGCGTCCGAGGGAAGAACACAAAGCCTTCTTGGAAGAACTCTACCTAAATGAACTGTTGTGTATTCACAGATAATTTGAAAATTTGGTATTTTATTTAATGACTGAATGATTGTTCCTTGTCTAGATGGGACACAGATGTAAAACCAAATTGTTGCTGAAAGCAAAAAATTCTCTTGGTACTGGGTAAATTTCCTCATTCAATGCCCTTGCCTTTTATCTTATTGTGGAAATTTCTTGTTTGAAAGAATCACTACTTTCTTCCAAAAATAGTCACTTAGGGTAGGTCGGTCAAGGACAGGATGAAAAAAAGAGTTGAAAATTATTGCACTGAAGTGACTAATTGCAAGGATTCCAATGGAATAAATTAAGGTTGGACTCCATTCTATGCACCCAGCTGGATTTTATTAGCTGGTTGAGGCCATAATAGGATTATAGAACAAAAATGTTGGGCTTTATTTTTCAATTTATTTTGCAGAAAAGAAAATCGTTGAGCAAAATTTCTGCTGTTCTTAAAGCCAAAATATTTTGCCATTAACCCCCTCACTTCTTCCCCACCGTGTTATTTAGGTAATAGTTAAATAAACCTGACTCTATCAATAAATATCATAGCATTTAAAAATGTTTTCCACCCCAAATGTTTTCATTAACCCAAGGATATAAATGGGGTAAAATGATGATAATTAAAAAATAGGAAGAAGTGAGAACGACCCTCGGATGGAGCAGAACCGAGCCGCTGCATCCCCGCTTTCAGAGCCTAAATTGTGTGGTCTGTCTGCGTCCCTTCTCCTCATCCCCAACTGGTACCAGCATGCCCAGAAGGAAGGCTGAGCGGGACGCTAGAGGAGAAAAAGCCAACGTGAAGGACGAGCCTCAGAGATCTGCAAGGCTGTCTGCTAAACTTGCTCCTCCAAAGCCTGAGCCCGATCCTTAAAAGGCCCCTGCAGAAGAGCCAGGAGTGGTACCCAAGCAGAAAAAGGGGGAGCTAATGCTGGCTGGCAAGGATGGGAACAATCCTGCACAAAACGGAGATGCCAAAACAGACCAAGTACAGAGAGTGGAAGGTGCTGGGAATGCCACGGGAAGTGTGTGCAGTGTTGATAACCGCATGTTGGTCACTGTGTGGTGAAAACTATCAAAAAAAATTATTGCGCTATTTCATACAACAGTTTTTAAGCAAATTTAACCCCCCCGCCCCCGCGTCGGACCTCAAGCATTCCACCACACATGTGAAGTTCTATCCAGTCAAGCATTTGTACTCAGGTGGCCTTCGGTGTAAATTTATCCACTGGAGTCAGTCAGCCTATCTAGAGATCATAGGTAAGACATTCTCTCCCTCACCCATGATTGTTTGTGAATGTATCTTTGATAAAGATGAATACATTTTGGCTTGGAAAAAAATAATGAAAATATAAACAGATTCTATTCTCAGTGAAAATTTTTCTTTGTATTTTAGAATCGAGTTATAAGAGTTATATGAAGGAAAATGACTGTTTAAATGATATACATGTATGAGTCTGTCATAATCTTCTGATCAAACTAGAAGGTCAGTGTGAACAACAGGTATGATTAACCAATCCATGCTCGTGTGCACTGTCTGAATTTGGGGAGTTTACAGTTGCATTATGGTTTGGTTATGCACTTGGGTTTTAGATAACTTCATGCTGTACCTTTACTACAAGGCTAATTATGTTTAACATGGAGAACAAATGAGCTTTTGTAAGTTCAACAGATTCATATCACTTTTACCCATAGAGTGGGCAGGCAAAGATCACAAATGAACACATAAGGAGTAAAATGACTCTAACTGGACCCTAACTGTGATATCTTCCACAGAAGCAACTGAGATTACAGAATGAAATGTGTCAGAACTCTGCTAATTGAAAACCTTTCCATTCTCTGCTAGAGTAAAATAATATACCTCATTTAATATCACCATTAACATGTCGTGAACTCAGTGATTACCTCCATACATAAATGTCCCAGAAACTAGTGGCTTCTAGGTGAGTGGAAGATGTGTGTGTTTCTTGATATGGCTATCTGTTTTATCATGAAGCCTTTGGAATTAAATGATTTAGGGTAAAAGAGTTTGATTATATGAAGATAGGTCTGGGCCAATCAAAGCAAAGCACTAGCTTTCTTTTGGTGTTTCCCAGTCCTTATGTTCTACTTACCAGATGGATTTCGTGGGGCTGTGAGTTCAGGGATGTAGCTGTACCATTCTCTCTTGGTTGGTCCTACTGATTACTCTTCCCCATGTATTTCCACGGCCTTTCTAGCTTCTAGGGGATAACTGGGAGGCTGTCCTTGCCACTCCTCTTGTATGAATATTTGTGAACATACTGTTACAAGATTGTCCCTATGTAAATAATCTTGAGTTCCTTGGGTCGTGCTATGTTTTGTTGATGCTGGGTCATTGCTTGGACCATGCTTTTTGTGGCTGGATCAGAACTTGAGGTATTGGTATAGCTTCACTAAACTTCCATTCCAAAGTGGGGTACCCTTTCCTTCTCTCTCTCTTCCTCTCTCCCTTTCTTTCTCTCTCCTTTCTTGTCTCCTTTCTTTTGGGAAACAGGGTCTTGTTATGTTGCCAGACTGGCTTGGAATTTATAATTCTCTTGCCTGTTTTCTAAGTGCTGTGATTATAGGCCTGTATCATCATCATGCCCAGTTTTTTCTTTTCTTTTTCTTTGTAAAGTTAAATTGCTCATGCCTAGGTCTCAGGCTGCTTAGAATCTCAGAGAGCCCTGGACCATTTTTGTGTGAACTTTTATTTTTATTGTATGCAAAAGTAATTGGTGGAACATAACAAGCTCATCTCCAGATAGTTGCGCTTACATAGATCTTTCCCTTTCTCGCTTGTAGATCTTCAGAATAACTGTAGTATATGTTAGGAATTCGATATCCTGAGTTGGAGAGGAACTACCTGAAATGGTTTTGCCCTGTTCCAGTTCCTCCTGGGCAATGTAACATTCTGAAAACAGCCTAGATTTTTTTTTCTCCTCTAGGAGCAGAATGTTCATCAAAGATTTAACCTAGTGAGTGAGTTATGTCACCCCTGATGAATGTTGCCTAAGGTGGGCTGTCTTTCAGTGTCTGTCAGCTATGGTGTAGGAGGGGTGTTCCCAGCTGGACTCTTTGGTAACTTTTCTGAGACTTAGGGGATGAGCTCACAGTGGGTCTTAAGCTCTTGTCCCTTGCTGTCAATCTGTGACTGAGTGATCCCCTCATGTGACCTGGTAGGTGTGAGTGTGTTCTGCATCCTGGAACTCAGATGTGTTGGTAGCTAGTGCATGGTGAGCCTCTTTCACCTTCTCCATGCTCCACTGTGCTTGGCAGTTTGCTCCTAATTACTGTACGTAAATAAAATTTAGTGAAGTCAACACAGCAGAGACATACCTTGCTGAATACAAGAGAAATAGCCTGGAAATTGCAGCTGAATAGAATCTTTATTAATCATAAGGGAGACGGTTATTTCAGAGAAAACCTCAGGGAAGAGCTTAGAAAAGCCAAGATTCCTTTCTCTTCCTCCAAATAAACCATGCCTTTTGATTTATCTGATTTATAAATCTGCATTTTTTTGTTCATATTTTCTTTAAGGTAATGTATGCCTATAAAACTAAAACACACTTTTGTGGAGGCGAGAGCTGGAAGACAGTTCTCTAACAATTCTTTTGTCTTTTAAGTTGCTTTCTTTCAGACAAATGACTGGTCTCCTTGGCATGTTTCCTGGGTCCTTAGGAGTTCCCTGCAAGCACGTATCTTTGTTAGCCTGTTCTTTTAAAAAATATTTATGTATTTATTTATTTTTATGTATATGAGTGTTACAGATGGTTGTTAGCCACCATGTTGGTGCTGGGAACCAAACCCAGGACCTCTGGAAGAGCAATCAGTGCTCTTAACCACTCAACCATCTTTCCAGCCTAGCTTATCATTTTTCATGAACTTTTTTTCTATTCCTTTGAGTTCAGTGAAGTTGAGTTTAGGTACTGGATCTACCCTTAGTTGGCTGAGTAACTGGTCAACCTCTCATGGACTTCCTTTTAAAAAAATCAGTAAAAGAAAAGAGATTCATCATTATTGCTAAATTTGTATTTAGGAGTTTAATCTAAAAAACAGACAAAAAAAGTTTAGAGTCCAGTTTTGAAAACAAGAACCAAATCATGAATTCTCTATTCTTATTCAAATACTTACTTTTAGGAACCACGTATGTTATGCTTTTACAAAGAAAAAAAATGGACTCAGAACTTTGGGGAAACATATATTTAATGTAGCTACGTGATTAATGTCCATTGGTGACAAACTGCATTCTTGAGTAATGGTGGGATATGTTTTCTCAGGTGATAGCTCAGATTCATTTCTACTGGGGCCTGATTAAGGTCTGCTGTCCGTGTTCTCAAGTAATTCTATGGAATAAAATCACCGAAGAAATGGAAATGCCCAGGAAACAATGCCAGTCTTTGGCTCTAAAGGCGCAATCTGGTTTAGTTGATTTGAATTCTTAAATCTGAAAGAAATTTGGAGCTCTGCTTTACAGAGCCATGAAAATTCCAACAGTCACAGCTTGTAGCATAGAACTGCAGACTGTGATTTCTTGTCTGGACTATTGAGCAAGTTCCCCAAACCAATTTTCTGATGGAGATGATGTGTATCCTTCTGGAAATGAGCTGCCTGAGCAGAGAGCTGTCACACAGCAGTGCAGAAACGTTTTGTTTAGCTGTGAGGTAATCTGAGTTTTTATTCATTGGGCCTCTAGAAATCCAACATAAGTGCTTCTGGAGAGTGCTGGATCTTCAGAAGGGAGTTAAGGTAGAGCTAAGAAGGAGCGCACTGGTGTTTGATATCTCACCTGCCCCTTCTCCCACATGTCAGATTTTGGTGCTTTAGAGAGAATATCAGGGTCAGTTCTGAAGGGTGGTTCCCAAGGTACAGCATATATGGAGTCTGAGAAGTCTGTGGCTGCATACCTAATAGAGGAGATCTGGTAAAAGTCTAGGACCTGACTGTGTCTGCTGGTTATTAAGGTTTTCATGGACACCTGCTGGCTTTTGTACTTGCTAAGCTTTTTCGGATTCGTCAGCTTTGAGCATCTAAGACACTAAAATAAACCTGGATGTGCCATTCGGAATGTGCTCAGAATCAAGTTGCTCACAGGTCTGTAAGGGCAGACCATCCAATCTGTTTTATTTTTATCTCAATTTTATAGTGTGAATTGGCACATTGTACATGCCACTAGAATGAGAGTTATGCATGTTTTCCTGATATCATCCTGTGTTTCTCTATTGCTTAGGAAAGAAAAATAGACACGATAAAAGGACAGTATTTTTAAGGGGCCTGATGCAAGTCTTCTAAGATAAAGCACTGTGTAAAATGTAACCTGTATGAAATGATGGTACCTTCCTCCCTTTCCATGAAGTTCCTGTTCATTTGGCTTCTGTATGTGCCGACAGAGACCAAACTGCAGCTCTGTCTTTACATTTCCTTACCTAACTCCTGTTCCCCTAACCTTTCACTAACCCTTTAGAATTCAATGGAGCATGTAATTATTGCACCATATAGAAACAGTTGGGGGAAACAAATGGCAGGGTCAAAAGGTGAAATTTATGGAGGTAAGTCATCCAGAAAAACATGGATGGAATGTTCGATTTATTTTAAAACTCTTAATAACACCATTGCCTTTCCCCCTTTCCGTCGGGTACATTAAATTCTTTGTGCGACACATGAAATATGATTAAACATATGTTTATATAAAAATCCAGTACAAGTTGTGTAAAAGTTAAAATGGTCCAATTTAAATGATAATGGGAAACCAGCAGTCTCAGGCCTTGGTTCAAATGTGTGACTCTACCTAGAGTGTTGGCATTTTCTTTTGTCAGTAGCTCAAATTACTTCTGTCCTTCTCTGATCTTAGAAAGAGGCAAAGGTGAGCACTTAGCCTTACAGAGCATGGAGGTGGTGCATGTGTGTGCACAGGTGCATGGCAGTAGAGCAGAAATACTAACGAAAGTCTGATGCTAATACTGTCTGGAAACTGGACATAAAGCATATAGAACTGTATTCATATAAAAATTATATGTGCATACAGGTACATTTCTCACACATATATGTGTGACACATAAATATATGTATGTATATGTATACATACTAATCTGTCTGCCCTCCAGGAGCACATATGGAAGGTAAAGGCTTTCCTTTCTTCTTTTCGGGGTTCTAAGAATAAAACTTTGGACCTTGCACATGCTTAGCAATTTCTGTACCATAAGGTTTCACCTCCAGAAATACATAATATTTACAAATAGATATTTAATAAATATTCATACATTATTCATACAAAATATATGTATATATTCTAATAATATATAATAATTTATAAATATCTATTTGTATATATAAAAATATAAAATTTAAGAATAGCGTTCTTGCATGTTTAGTTTTGACCTTAGAATTTTCAAAATAAGTGGGAATATCTGAGCACACCTGCCTGCCACCCCAGCTGCTTGGGAGATTGATGAGGGAGGTTCATCTGAGCCCAGGAGTTTGAGACCAGCCTGGGCAATATAGTGAGATTTAGTTTGACACAAAACAACCCAAATAAACAGAAGTAGAGTATGGTTCTGTGGGGAAGCATTACTTTAAAGAATTTACTTGAATGTTTAGATGATTTGTCTTTTATTAAATCTTCATGCTTAATTATAGGTTTCCACATCTTTAACAAACAGCTTTCAATGCTGGTTTCAACAGAATCAATTAGGGAGCTTTGGAAACGGTTCCAGTGCCCAGACTCCCTCTCCTGAGATCCTGATTTAATGGGGCTGGAAGTATGACGGGGCACTTGTAATTTTTCAAAAGTCCCTTAGTGAATCCAATATGCAGTCAAGGCTGACCGCCACTCAACTAGCCTGTGTTGTTGACACACAGTCATGGGCAGTGCCTAACAACACCCATACCACAGTCCTGAATTTGCTGATGTCTTTTCTGTTCCCTCATGGTCACTATTGGAACCCAGAGATAGAGGCAATACAATGGAGATGACTCCAGAAGGGCCTAATTAGACCTGCTCAAGGTTATAAAGTTTGGTAAACTCAGGAGAAGAACCTGTGAGCTACTGATGGGGTTGAGAGTGAGGACACTCGAGTAAGACTGCCAGCTTGGGTGTGCTGGATCATTCTTGAACTAGCTGGTTGAGTGATGCTGGACATAGTATTTCTTTTGTGAACCTGGTAAAGATTTATAACGCCTGAGTTCCTGAGCCAGTTATGTTTGGAGGAATGTGTAACAGTGAATTTAGTCTTAAATGTAGTAGGCCTTGGTTACTTAACCTCTCTTGGCCAAAATTTTCATATGTATTAAATAAGGATAATTACTATTACAATCTTTACAGGTAATTCATAGATTAGGTTGTTGAGTAGATTAAATGAAGTGATGTGTAAAAGAGAGCATTGGATTCTCTTGGAACTGGAGTTACAGACAGTTGTTAGCCAGTGTGTGGGTGCTGGGTCCTCTGCAAGAGCAGCCCAGTGCTCTTAACTGCTGAGTCATCTCTCCAGCCCTGTCTTCATAATGTTCTTACTGCACAAGTGTCTACTGGGCACTGAGATCTAATTTTGCCTTCAGCTGCATGGGCGTAGGCTTCCAAGAGAGCTGAGTTTGAATTCTGTTTCTTAGCTACCTGACTTCATGTGGATTACTTTTCTTCTATAAACTGTATTCTTTTGTTTGTTATATCACAATATAATAATACCTAGCTTAAAGATCTGTACTGAAGAGTGCATGAGTTGATGCACACAGAACACTTTGTTCTATGCTTGTCACATACTGATGCTTAATGTGTTAAAGTGTGGGGTATATAAATTAGGCAGTTAACTATACAGGAAGAGAGTTGTGTATTTCCCAGTGTTTGTGTATACAAATCCTTCATTGTTAACCTGGGAAAAATTCTTTTAATCCATTGAAAGGCTATAGTATACTTGATTAGATTAATTCTCTTGGCTTGATCATCCAGGCAGTAGTTCCCGGAAGGACGAGGAATTGTGTGGATGAGGACTCAGTGTAACAGATTTAGAAATGTCTCCTAATTTACAGCTGTCAGCTTGTTCAGTCAAAGTGAATGCTATCGTATGCTAGCTAGTCTCAGCAAAGGAGCCTCATCTTCAAGGAATGTGAGTTTCTTTAAATCCATTTGTCAACACCATCCTAAAAATGCAGTGAGAATTCTGACGAATAACACATGTACATCTTTTGTTGCCTGGGTTCTTCAAATCCAGTCTTCAGCTGGAGTCCATATTGTGAAATTGTTCACAATAGGCTGCAGTGTGAAGAACATAAAGGATGTGTGTCTGTGTAGTGTGTGTGTGTGTGTGCGCGCGCGCGCTCGCCCATGAGGGTGCATTTGTGGTGTGTGGCTGTCCTCTAAAATGAGCTATCATCTGCTTCTAAATTACCTATTTTATAAGTTGAATACCATTTCTGTATACCACTAATTTGGAGAACCAAGACTGAACCATACACAGTATTTCATAGCATTCTTTCTTTGCTTTGTAGCATCTAATATTCAGAAAGTGTTCTTCATTCTAGTCTTGATTTTATTTCCTTGTTCATATCAGTTCTTCCCAAGGTTTATATTGAATAATTCAACCTTGTCAAGGAGAACCTGAGCTTTTTCAATATTATACTTAATTGGGTGTCCCACTACTTCTGAGGTATGAAATTGACATGCCATACACATTTTGACAACAGTGGCATTCCCCTTAGTATTCTCTCTAGGTAGAAATAACACCGGGTAACCTTGTTCTCTCCCTTTCTTCGTTAGGTAAAAATGAAAGGGTGATTTTGATTTACAAGCAGCAGCTGAACTTGACTCTCACCTTCAATACATCCTTCCTCGATGAAGAAAACAAACATGATTTTGCTTTATAAACATCGTATTGGAGATTTTTCTTCACTTGTCTTTTAAATCATCTTTTTGGCCCAAGGCTTCTTGCTACCCCTGGGTTGAGATTTCTCCAAACTAAGCCGTAATAGCATCCTTTTCTATGGAAGCAAAGAGGGACTTGTGGAGGATGCTGATTCTTTGAAATCCTGGGTTGAAACCAAGCCTCTTGCCTCCAGCTGTGCATGTGTGGGAAATTGGGTGGTTTGCTTTTCCTGTAGTTATGTCAAAGTAATAACTTGGGCTGCCTGATCAAATGCTTGGCAGGGCTTAAATGACATGCCAACCTCTCTGAATTTTGCCTTCACAATCTCTGAATGAAGCAAAAACTCCAAATTATCCTCAGTTTAGTTAATTTGACCCTAGGTATAAAATTAGGAAATTGGGAATGCTTGCCATGTAGACAACTTTGGTTTTACAGGAGGCCGTGCTTCATTCGATTTATTTGTATTTATAACTTATGCTATCTTTTTCATAACTACCTTTTTGAAATAGACTTTATAAAATAAAATGCATCAATTACAAGAGTAGAGCTTGTTAAGTCTTGAGAATTGGGTATGTCTAGGTAGCCGTCACGCTCAACAAGATATGGAACCGGAGCTTCAGTCTTTCCTGGTAGCTCTTCCAGGGTGGTAAGAAAAAAAATAAATACACTCATTCTTAGAAGAAAATACATCCTCAAGCCCAGCTGTAATGGCTTTTCTTTAACAAAAGCAACATTTTCTGTAATGATTTTATTACAAGCAGAAACATCCAGGCAGTAAAAGTGCTACTACAATGACTGACAGTTCAAAGTGGGGGGAGGAGGTGGCGTGCATGGACCGTGGGCAACTGTTTATTACAACTGCAATCAGCTCAGGATGCTCCAGCTGGCTTCAGAGGGACCTAGTTTCCTTTGGCTTTAGCAAAAGGGATAAATTGTAGTTGACATCTGCAATGAAAGACAGCAAGATGACCCAAAGGGGAAAAACATCAGATGTGGTAGAGGTTAGAGAGCCTTGTTGAATTGCTATTCAACAAATGCAGGTTTAGTAATTGTTATTCAACAAATGCAGGTTTGTTTGCAAAGACCAAAGAGAGGCAAATGGTGTGAGAGGCATGTGTTCAATAATAAGAAGACGGCAGAGAGTAACAAATATTGGCCAAGATATTGACCCTTCATTAATCCAACAATTCCACTGGGGTGAGTCAGAGGGGGAGAGGTCATGGTGGCTGGTGCAGTGGGTGAGAGAGTGAGGCCAAGGCAGGGAAGTTGTTGATCCCAATTAAACAGGCTTTCTTTTTGACAAGATAGGTCTAAGTCCTCGTCTCACCTCTCTGTGGGCGTTTGATATTGTTCAGACAGCTCAATTATAGGATTTTGATATCTTTAGTGACTCAATCAACCATCTACTACGGGAAGGTTTGGGTGTTTGCATGTGGTTTATCTGGAGGAGGAAAGCAGTTAGCTCTCTTATTATAAGAAAGTGGGACTTCAGCAGGGGTAACACTCAAAGCTTTTCAGATTTAAATCACCTGCACATAACTAGATCTGAAGAGAAGAGTGTGGGGGACACAAGAGGATAAAAAGCCTCGGTTTAGCTCACATGCCAGAGCCTATTTAATTTTATTGTGCTATTTATGCAACATCATTTAAAGCAAAGTACATACAAGTTGGTCCACAAGACACTGAATAAGTGAGGACTTCTCTGGGGAGTGAATTTAGAGTGACTAAAACAGAATTATGAAAGGGGGCAGCGAGAAGGGGCCGTAGTTACTGTGGGGTTGAGCGTCTCAGATGAGTACAGATTCATTTCCCAAAGCCAGGGGATGTCATTCAGTCCAGGATGCTGAGCAAACTGGTAGTGGTCCCACCAGCAGTGGTGGTCTATTGGTGCTTTCTGCCATCTAGCCAGCTGTTTAGTTGATCTTGCTTGCTTTCCCCGGGATGTCTAAAGTCCCTGCACTGAGATAGTCCCATTGTCTTTTACTATGCCTTAATTCATTGAGTTTCATTTGTGAAATTCCTCTTCTCCTCAAATGCAGTGAAATGTGCCTGTTCCAATGTGCTAAGGTATTTCCTTGCTGCATGGCTTCTTACTGCTTCAATAAAATATAATTCTTCTACAAGCCAGCATTTTTTTTTTTTTTGCACAGACATGGATTTGAATTATAAGTGCTTTGTTGTGGATTTTGTCAATATGCAGCAAGCCAGTGGACCTGTCTGTTGGTTATATTTCTTCCACAATGAAAGTCTGTTATATCACTTTTAGAACATTAATTCTCTTTAGTGCCTTCAACCCATTTATTTGAAGAGAGTTAAAAAAAAATCTTGAATTTATTAGAATCAGAACATAGTGACACTCAGGACATTTTAGTTATGACTTTTTAAACCAAATTATATTCTGATTAAGGAAAAAGCACATAAACCTTCCTTTCTAATTGCCCAAATTGCCTTTTAAATATAATTTCTCTTATCATCCCCTCCCCCCAACTTTGGGACATTCGTTCTCAATTCTCTGTGTTCTTTGAGTATGGCTGCCTAACCATGACTTTAACTTTCCATCTTATAGCTATTAAAGACCTTGACCCTCTGGTCCTAATAAAAGAGTTATGAACCATGCCCTGCTAAAACGACTCCACTCCCCCTCCTCTCCTTTCACCCTGCTAAATTCCCTTGGTGGGTGATAAAACACTGCATTGAAATGGACGCATTTGGTCTCTGTTAAAGCTATTTATGATGATTTCTCTGCCACAAGCATTATACTTAGGGTAACCAGATGCTCCTCTTTCAGGGCCCATCTCATAACATATTCTCTCAGGATTCCAGAAACTCCTTTGGGGCCAGCAATTTATCCCCTCCAGCAAGTGCAGTCACATAGCACAGCTCTATCCAGGGAAACGGTGCATATAGGGAAGAAAAGTAGCACAAAATGGAAACTCCACCTTTAATTAAAAAAACATTAAAAATAGCGTTTGATATCTCTTCTTCTTCTTCTTCTTCTTCTTCTTCTTCTTCTTCTTCTTCTTTTTTCTTATTCTTATTGTTTTTTAATAAGGTCTTGTGTAGCCCATATTGATCTTGAACTCCCTTGTGTAGCTAAGGCTAGCCTTGAACATTTGGTCCCCATGCCGCCATCTCCCAGGTGTCGGGAGTATAGACATGTGCCACCAAACTGGCTTCATGTTTTCAGCCTCTCTTAGTGAGGGACTTTTGAGATAGTCCTGGCTTTGCTGTTCTCTTTCTGAAGAGTTACAAAGTAGATGCACCATCTACAGACTCAGGTAAATTGCCACCCATGCCTTGAATTTATTGTGAGACCAAGTATTCTCAGTTGCTTAGATAAATATATCACACTTCATACCCTACATTTATCTTTTTTATTATTTTATACCAGTTAAAAAACTTAAAATGAGCACAAGAGCTGAGAGGATAGCTCAGTTGGTAAAATGCTTGCCATACAAGAACGAGGACCCAAGTTTGGGTCCTCAGTACCCATGTAAAAAGCCAGGGGCAGTGATACATATGCGTGAGCCCAGCTCTGGGGAGGCAGAGACAAGAAGGTCCCTGGGACTTGCTGACCAGCCAGCCTAGCCAAATCAGTGATCTCCAGGTTTAGAGAGACCCTGTCTCAAAAAATGAAGTAGAGAGTGACAGAAGACACTCAACATTGACCTCTGGACTCCATACAGGTGCATGCACACCTGCACACACATGTATAAACATACACACCAGATGGAGGAGGAGGAGGAAAGAGAAGGAGGAGGAGGAGAAGAGGAGGAGGAGAGAGACACACAGAGAGACAGGGACAGAGAGACAGAGAGACAGAGAGAAACTTCTGATTGCTCTTCAGTCTACAAAGCTACTGTAGCCACCTAAATACGTGTTTAAAGAAGACATTCCTAAGGAACAGTTTTTCAATAGACTTAAGTTTTTAGTGAAATTTTAGATTTACATTAAAACTGACTTTCCCACCAGAGTGACCCATGTCTTACAACTAACAAACCTAGGCGGATATACTATCATCACCCAAAGCGCACTGTTTAAATTACTCTTGGTGTTGTATTTTCTGTGGGTTTTGACCAAGTTCTTTTCTTGTGTATACGCCATGATAGTAAGATCAGAGTATTCTGTGCATCTTTGGAAGGTGTAGATGATCTACTGTAGGTTATGGTTTGTCAGGTGGATGCTTGATAACATCTCAGAGCTTTGACACTGTCCTCCAACCACTGCCTCTAATACTCCCAGAAACCAATTGCTTTGTTTTGGGCTAAAACAACACTGAGAACAACAGCTCTAAGAATACCACTAAACTGAGTTTGTTTTATTAGGAAAGCAGATGAATGCTTCCATATCAAGTTCCTAGGTTGTAAATAAGATCATCTTTATTACTCTACTGGTGAACTGGCTGGGATCCCAGCAAGGGCAGGACCAGTGTGGTGAAACAGAACTTTGCTCTCCTTGTCTTTGTTGGTCGCTGTGTCTACAGTTCTACAAGCAGACTGCACCGTCACCAGCTCCACGAGACAACACGGCCAAACAGATGATCATGTTTCATTGAGGCCAAGTTATTTCTTCTACTGTTTCCAGAAAATAATTTCCATCTGTAAGCCATAGGGAATGAGTTCTGAATGCTGCATGGCAACTTTCTTTCCAAAAGCTGTGAAAAGTTTAGGCTATGGAAAAAAATTTGGGAGAGAACATCTGTTTCTGTTTGTCCAGAGGAAAAGAGAGTGCGAAGATTGGATGGTGTCCTGCCTCAAGGCCACCTGGAGTCCTGGCACAATGTCTGGCATAATGGTGGCAATCACATATTTCCTAAATTTAAATTTCTGTGCTAAAGTAATTTTTGAGCCAGAATAATAAAAATAACCTTTTAAATATTAAATTCCATTAAAAGCTTAGCAGGAAGAAGATAGAATGATTAATGTTAATGAGCATAAAAGTATTCAGAAGGTTTCCAAGGTGTGGAGATTTAACCTTTATTTTGTTTATGCTGAGATTGGATGAAATGCCCTTTTTATATATCTTGATCTTAATGATTTCCATTGCTTACTTTGGAACTAGCTCTCATGTTTACTGTGTGAAAACATGCCATATTTAAAAATTGTTTTGGAAGCTGTGATGTAATCTTTTAGAATTCACTTTTCTGAAGTGAAGTCTGATTTTTTTTGGAAAACAACAACAAAAAAGAATACCAAGTTGGCAAAAATCTTCTTAGAAAATGGAATTGTCTATGTGCAGTGGGGACAGAATTCAAAGAAGGCAGTTGTATTAGCCAAATTAAATTTAGAGGAACAGGGAACAGCCTTAACTTCTAATATTATGGAAAAGAATCATCAAGTTTCATGAGAACTTTACTTTTAGAAAATAAGCATCATGACATGAAGGAACCAAGGCTAACTTACAACTGCTTCATTCATATCAGGTAGATTTCTTGGCGGGGAGAGTGACCGCAAATGGAATCAGAATAGCTGGTCTCCTGTTTGATGTGACCAAACCCACAAGGAGGATGGTAAATCAATGGCGTCAGCTAAAAGGGGAGAGTCACTCAAAGGCTGCCTAATGACTTAACACTTTATTAAATACATTTGAAAGCACAGGAATACATATTCATTCAATATTGTGCTGTAGGTTCAGGAAATTTTCTGAGTATCTCTTTTCTGACTGATTCTTATACAAGACGTTCATATTGCATCTTTCATACATTACAGCATTAGTATCTTTACATTGAGAATTGTAAGATTCAGACTGGAAGTCTGAATTGAGAATTTAAACACAGTTGAAAAGCGTCATGAAGATAGACTCTTCCTGTACTTCTACGACATTTGCAAGGTTATTTTGACAAACCTCCCAACTCCTCGCTAAGTTATTTTAATGACTTGCCTCTATTGAATTTTTTCGAAATAACAAATTCTTTCTGTTAGTATTTCATGATTTGCTTTAATATTTTAGTAAGTCATTGATTCGCAGTAACAAGTACAATGGTTAAAAAATAACTTCCAGAACAAATGCAACTGATTCTTAGTAAGACTCCAACTCCATAGGAGAGAGGAGAAACGTAGACAACCACTGCAGAGTAACCAATTAACTATAAGTGGGAGGAAGATTTTGTAGCTTTACCTCAGGCTTTGCTGCAGGTGGCCTGTAAAGCTGTGGTGTTAGTAATGATCTACATTGTGTGACCATGAGAAATGACACATAAGGTTTTCATTCAGCACAGAAGTATAGCTCTTACTTTTAATAGAATATTAAAGTTATTCTAAGAGAATGTAAAATACAGCACTGAGGCTGGCTTGACAATGCAAGAGCGTTTTGTTTCTTTCTGCTGAGAGTAACAACACAGTGTCAGAGTGCTTGATTTGGAGTCAGAATACCTGTATCCGAGGCTCAGATCCCTCTGTCACTGGGCACACTGGGGCTTCAATAATCTATGTGACTCTTAAGGTTGTACCTTGAGTCTTCGTTTAGATTCAACCTATTGGGATCAAAATAGACTTTGAAGAAAAGCATCATCTTTGTAAATACTTTACCTCATCAATCAGTGCTTTTAGTTGCAAGCACTAGATATTACATTTGTGATTAGGCAGGAAGTTTGTCCAGAGGACGCAGGAGCAACTTAGAGAATCTTTCAGGAAGGGTTGCAGTATGGAGCCAGAGGAAAACCTAGAATTCAGCATCCCACAGTCTGCATCAGAATTGATCTTTAGCTGTAACCAAGACATAGATGCCAATATTTGTCCCATCTTATACTTGAAAGTCTTTTTAACCCAACCCATGCTGACAGCAAATGTCCCTGCTGTTGCTGTGAAAAGACCTTCCTATGGTCACTGCTCCCTGCTGCCATCAAGAGTGGGACAGGACACTCCTTCCAACCCTTTTCTGCTTGAGTCTCTCCGTCCTGAATTAAGTCCTGTCTAGATGCGTCTCTCCTGACAAAACCCAGTTACAAGTACAGCAAAGACAGCAAGTCCCCAGCGTTCTTAGCACTCCTAGTAAGCACTTCAGGCTGGGCTACACCAGAGAAAGGGCTCAATTCTGAGCAGCAGCAAATGCTCACTTCCATAAAGCAGCCATGTTGAGCCCTGTTGGAAAGACATACACCTACGTGACTACAAAGTGTCCAGAAAAGAGTCAAGATGACTCCTTACTTTTGAAGGAGCCAGTCCATAGAACCCTCCATAGATGGCATGAATTCTCTGTTGATAGTTGTGAATTGCAGTTTTACATTTTTTTCTCAAGGTAAGAGGAAAAACTGAGATGAGTGTCCAGGCTTTAATTTAGCACCTTTTGAGGGCGATGAGGGAGTACTTGTGTGTGCCTTCTGGAATGGAAACAGGAATAGATGTACCCCTAATGGGGTAATGGAACAGTGTTACAGTGCTTTCGTATCTCAATTTTAGGAGGGTTTGGGCAGCTGTGATTAACCTGACAAATCAGAGAGAGGATGGTTTGAAGGGATGCAAACAGCTGAGCCAATCTGGCGCTCTTTTCACTATATCCTTCAGGGCCTCGTCAGACAATGGCTTGGCTTTATTCTTGGTGCAGAGACTCTGTCAGGCTTCCAAGCGCATGTCCCAAGGATGCTGGATGCTGAAGTCCGGGCCAAAATTTTCTTGGCGGTGGTCCTCTTGTGTGCCCAGGGAGGCTGTTTCTAATCCTATTTTGGAACAGCATATAGTGGCGAAGATTGCACAGAGAGATAATCAGCCAGCAGTTATCACACCCTAGGCGGCCTTTGCATCATGAGCCATTGATGTATTTAGCAAATATTTATCGAACACCTACAGCGCTCAAGATACAGGGCCAGGTACCCTAATGGAGGGAGAGAGGGAAGGATGGAAGAGGGAAAGGAGAGGGAGAGGAAAAGGGAAAGGGAGCGAGCGAGAGAACACAACTCTGGACTCTGGAAGATTAAAAACACAGTCTACGATTTAACACACGTCCTGCAACACTGACTGGAAGGGACCCCTTTATATGGCCATATAAAAGCAAAATGTGTCTTTTTTTCATCTTGGGCTACCCTGGGCGGTGAAAATCTTTCCTTTGGAGAGTTGGTTAAGTCTGTACATTAGTTGATGAGGGCTACACCTGGTTGGGACTGGTAAACCATGGTGAAAGAGGGGCCCAAGCTGGAACCATCTGAGGTACAGGATTTGGGACGTTGCACAGTCTCCCTTCTACAGTGAAGTCCGGATGTTGCAGGCTTTGCTGGGGTTCAGATACTGCAAGAGGAAGAGTGTGAATGTGAATGTGAGGTGTTGTGTGGTAAAACTCACAGCCTTCATGAATGATGCTTCCCTGTTCCAGGGGATACTCTCTCTTGCTTATTGTTAAGCACAGTCTAAGTATGCACATGCATTGCAATTTGTGACAAATTTTAGAACACTGATAACTATGGTCACCATTCTATTGTCTAAATAAAAAGCTAAAGGCACAGAAGGTGAGCGGAAGGGAGCAGCAAGGACTGCCGCCAGGGTCAGGAACTCTTCCGCTCTGGTCTAGTCACAGGACCTTTGGTTCTCCGCAGGTATCAGCTGCCCTGGATGTAATGAACGAAAGCAGTTTATGGTCCAGCATGCCACCCCTTTTCTTCCTCTTCTGGTCAGTCTCACACTTCCTTAGGGGTGACAGCCATGCAGTTTGCAGCTCTAGTAGCTGGTATAATGCCATGACATGCTGTGTAGGAAGGGGAGAAACTTGAACAACCTTCTTGGGGCCCTGCCTATCTGTGGCCGATGGGTTTTAGGAGTATTGGGTGACAATGGTTTTATTCATGGATGTGTTGGAAGATCTCTAGTACTTGGGATTCACTGGCAATATTGATATCACAAAGCAATGACTTGGTAGAAATTGCAGTTCTTGCAAAAACAGCAAAGAGTGCTTGTAAATTTTCTTTGTAACTAGGTCTGGTGATCCCATGCCTAGGTTGAAGACCCCTTGGACTGTCCTGACATCCTTTTACTATAGTGGAGCTGGGGTCTGTGATAGGATACAATGTTTGAGCACATGAGAGGAACATATGTTGGAAAATTGAATTTTCTTTCTCTTTTTAAAAATTTCTTTTAGATTTATTTATTTTATGTGGACGAGTGTTTCAGCTGCATGTATGTAAGTGTGCCTGTGTTGTGCAAAGCCTGCAGGAACCAAAAGAGGGTGTGAATCTACTGAAACTGAAGCTCTGGACAGTTGTTAGTTGTCTTGTGGGTGATGGGAATTAAACCTGGGTCCTCTGCAGGAGCAGCCCGTGCTCTTAATCCCTGAGCCATCTCTCCAGCCTTAGTTTCTTTTTCATTTTTCCCTAATGGAAAACCAGTCTGGGGAGGGGGCGTAAAGGAATAATTACATATATGCCTAAAAACTGTCATCCTTCTGAACATTGGAAATGGCCATTTTAAAATAATACCAGTCAATGAGATTTAATTTTTTTAAAATTTAAAACAAAATTTTCATATTCAGCAACAATACTACATTTTAGAATTATAACAACCAGTGAAAAGAAGCAGATTTCTCATTGTTTTCAAATTCCTGGCATGTTACTCTTTGAGATTCAGGGACAATAAATCAATAGTCCCAAGAATTTTCAGAAATTTCAAAATTACAATTATTTTAAACATACTTTTTAATAATTCTCACACTATGTTATTTGAGTAACTAAAATTCTTGTTTAAAGAATAAAATGCACCACATTCAGTACTAGTCACAAAGAGGTGAAGCCTATAGGAATGTCCACACAGCGAAAACCACAACCTAAAATCCAGATCTTCCAGTCAGGTAACAGGCACTCATGATCACTTGTGGACACTGCCCATTTAGGGACTCATTTTGCATTCAAACTGTGAGACGCCTTGAGAGAGCATTCAAAGGACTTACACAAGATAAACTATGCTTCAGTTGAGAGTTTCATGGCAAACTTTTGATTTCTGATATAAGTACTGCTTCCTCCTCATTTTGTTACTCTTTCACTCTGTAATAGTGAAGTGAGTCTGGGGCTGCAGCATTCACTCTCTTACACCTAAGCAAGGAGCAAGTAAGACTTAATCAATCCACCCTTCACAGGAGGACAGAGCAGGAAGCTAGAGTCAGATCACTGACATTGCATTTGAAGAGCTGCAGTAATGCTGGAAGGTTTCAGTTCAGATTTCTTATGAAAAAGAAACGTAGGTGAGAGCTTCTGTAGGTCAAGTTTTTACTTTTGTTGTTGTGCTAATCATAGATGAACATAATCTTGCTGACCTAGGTGGCATTTCCAGATCCAGAAATGAGCAGCTGGAAACTGACGTAGAAGCGGCGAGTGCCATTGTTCAGAAGTCAAAGTAACAGACTGCAAAGCAGCGCAGGAAGAGAACCTACTGGAAAGCCATACATTCACAAGGCGAGAAGAGCGTGTTTCCAAATGATGTCACCAGGAAAGTTTGAATCTAAAGCACCAGCAGCATATGTTGCTTTGGAGAAGTACAGGAGGAAGTAAAGCTGCCCCCAGTCAACACGAAGAATTCCTAATCTGGAGAGTAAAAGCTCTGTGAATCCACAACTGTTTAGCAGGGAATAGGTTTAGTTTTAAACATCAATATTAACCATGCAGAGAAAATGTCTGTTTATGGAGTAGGGTGATTCACCAGGTACCTGGGTTGTGGACGTGAGACTTACAGCTTCTTTTTCACTTGGGAATTTGTAAAAAATGTCAATTCTTGGATACTATTACAGACCCACCAATTAGGAAATGCTAGGGCTGGCTTTAGCAATCTGTCTTAACAAGTCTCTAGGTAGTTTGGATGCAGGTTAAAGATGCGAATCACTGCTACAGACTAATTTCCGTTTGTGAGGCTAACGGAAACTGCATCCCTCCCCCAGTTCTGGGGCCATCAACATCTTCCTGATTTGTGACTTGGTCTCTTGGTGATCATTTCCAGAGAGACTGTCCTGCAGTGGTAAATTAAGAAGTTCACATTCTGCTTTTCAAATCAATCTGTCATCTAAGATGTAGTCCCTTCCTCCCAGGAGCTTGAGGTGAGCCTCTAATATTACATGTCTAAATCTGAGTTAATCTGTTTTACTGAGGGGAACCTTAGTCTGAAGCAACTGTCCTCTCTTTATTCATTTTTACTGTACAAAGAGCTTGCTAAATCATATTTTTTTTAATTTAAAAAGACTTTTCAAAGTTAAAAGGTAGGATTTGTCACCAGTAATCCAGAATGTAAATAACCTAGCATCAGTTAAGAAGATAAGAGGAAAAATACAGTGAATAGATCTTTCTGGCTAGCTGATTTGCTGGCTTAAACATTTTATGAGATAAATTACACAACTGAACTCAGCACATATTAAAAAAAGGTAAAGACTATATGGAAGCTTTGTTTATCTATTTATACTAATAGCTATCAAAATTAATGACCTGTTTCTTCCCTCATAAAAAGTCTTTAAAATGGAATGTACCTAGCTTTAAATTAAGTCTAATTTGATTTTTCTGTTAAGGAATGCCTTAAATCTTCCGTGTTTCGTGATCATTATAATTCTGTCCCAGAAGATGGAAGCAGGTGCTTGCAGAAGGGGGCTTTGATGGATGCAGCTTCCATCACAGAATAACTAATACCTGAGAGAACATACTCAGTAGAAATTGGTCAACCTTCTGTTCAAATGTTTAGCTTTTAGAAATAAAATTTAAGTTCTGATTTTATCATATAGATTTTTCTGGGGAATTCTTATGAATAAACAGTGTGGTAAGGCATGGGAATAAATATGGCTTATTAAAGAAAGCAAGCCCAGGGACTGGAGAGATGGCTCAGTGGTTAAGAACACTGACTGCTTTTATAGAGGACCTGGGTTCAGTACCCACATGGGAGCTAACAACCATCCAGAATCTAGCAGTTACTTCTGACTGCATGGGCATTGCACAACATGGGTATACTTACACATATGCAGGCAATACACTTATACACACAAAAATAATATATAAATTAAAAAACAGTAAGCCCTCATTAAATTTATATTGAGTCCTTGTGGTATAATCTGGTCTTTATTTATTTATTAATTATGTGTGTGTACTCACGTGGACATGTGTTTGCACCATGGCACATGTACAGAACTATATGAATAGTTTTTCTGTGATGGAAGCTGCATCCATCAAAGCCCCCTTCTGCAAGCACCTGCTTCCATCTTCTGGGACAGAATTATAATGATCACGAAACACGGAAGATTTAAGGCATTCCTTAACAGAAAAATCAAATTAGACTTAATTTAAAGCTAGGTACATTCCATTTTAAAGACTTTTTATGAGGGAAGAAACAGGTCATTAATTTTGACTTCTAGGAGTTGATTCTCTCCTATGTGGGTCCTGGGCTCAAACTCAGGTAGTCAGGTGGGATTCACTGAGTCATCAATGGCCCTATAATCTGTTTTAACTGTACATTTAAGGGAGCCTAAGTCTGCCTTGATCTTTTTTGGTGTGGCACAGACACAAGCATATTACAAAAAAGGGGCCTGGAGAGGTAGGCCAATGCTGTGGGTGCTTGTTATGCAAATAAGAGAACCTTGGATAAGATCCCAGCACCCAATTAAAAAGCCAGCAGTGGTCTTGCAGGTACCCGACCCCAGTACTGGGCTGGGAGGAGTGGTACAGGAGGATCACTGGAAATGGCTGGTGAGAGACCCAGTCTCAAAGGAATAAAATGGAAAGTGATGGAACAGGATACTGAACACCTTCTGGCCTCCACATGTGTGCATATAGGTGCATAATTCTCCCACAGACATGACACCACCAGGCTCCATGTGCACATACACCTTGTATACATGTGCCACTCTCATGTATGTATACACTCATATGCACACAGGTACACAAATACATATAAAAAGTGAAAATCAAAGGGTAAATGCACAGAGACTAAAGCAAGGTAACTAGGATGGTGCAAAGAATGGGATGTAGGTCACAGCAGACAAAGTGGTGGATATAGAGGGTGAACCAGTTTAGATGTCTAATGCAAAACACCTGGGCTGTACTTAATATTGTACTGTACTGGGGAGTTTTGCTGCAAGAATGGATTTTCAGAATCCTTTGTGAGCATGCACGCACACACACACATACACACACACACACATACACACACAGACACACACATAAACACACACAGAGACACACACACATGAAAGGCAGTTATGTTGGATGATAGACATGTTAATCTATGTGCACATTAAGTGGTAAACATCCACTCTAAGGTTCAGGGAATACTGAGGAAGAGGGGGCAGAAGAAATATAAGAGCTGAGAAACAGAGAGAAAGGTAGTGAAATGTCACCTTCTGTCCAAGACACAACCAGTGCAATCATGAACTCACAGCAACTTCGGATGACTGCACTGGGTCGTCAGACACGGATGGAGGATGGGCTCAGGGTGCCTTATCTCTCACTGCTGAACTATTTCCTACTGATAGAGTCATATACCATGCAGTATAGAACATTTAACTGGGTGCCTTTTAAAAGTAAAAAAGAGGTTTCTATTATATGCCATGTGCTTGTTCATGATCACGGCTCGTGCCCTTACTAGGAGAGAGGAAACCATGTGGTCTGGTCTCCATATCTTACGTGTGAAATTTCATCAATATGGCGACAGTCACATGGCCTGACTGCCACCTTGGACAAAACTTTTCAAAATGGTGTTGACCTGCTTGTCCTTGCCACCATCTCAGTCCAGCCACATTATATAATTCAAAATGGCCTCACCCAGGAACTTACTGGTTCTATAGAATACCAGAAGATCATGATAATCTGGGAATTCCCTGGACCACAGGCATTTAATCACATGTCTTAATCCTTTCACAATTTATTTTTGTTTTGGTTTTCATTTTAGATTCTTGATGGTATCATAGAAAAGCAAGCAATTCTCACACGGTCTTTGGTCTTTTGTCACAAGCTTAATACATTTCTATGTCAAATTAAAAAGAGACAATATTAGCATTTTAGTATCATTTTTGGTCTGTTTCTAACGAAAAGTATTTTAAATTTTAACTTTTAGTATGGTATTTACTGGTTTTTAAAATGACTTTTTACATTGTCTTATACATTTACTGGTTCTTACAAGGAACTACTTTAAATTCTAATATTTGTTTATATAACATCTTTATCTGTTTTTAAAGGAAATTATTTTGGATTGTAACATCTTTATGTGGTATATTTGTTGATTTCTAAATGTAACTATTTAAAATCTTGTTTTGCATAATGTATTTGTCAGTTTCTAAAGGAAACTTAAAAAGGTTTTTCTAGCCATAGACCTCCAAGACTAGCTAGGTACAAAGTGAGCTGACATTTTGTGATGGCTAAACCTAGGAAGCTCATGTAGTACTCCAGTACCAAACTTTACACGAGACAAGCTGCTACCAGGAAACAGCTACAGCAACTGGAAGGTAAAGAGGAATAGCCTGCTTGGATGGGAGATATGAGATTCGGCCTTCACTGGTTTTAATTCCTGCTTTTTGCATTATGATTCAAAGCCTGTTTTTCTGAAATAGAGTGCTTCCCTCTCTGATGTTAAGTTGCTTCAAGCTTGCTTTTCCATGTCCTGAGCATCACTGCTTTTCACTTTCTAGTTACAACTCCCTACACCGGCTAATGCAAATGTATAGAAAGATAGACAGCACCCTCTGTAAAAATTCCTCAGTTAGTGATTTATGCTGGAAATTCTAAACTCAAGTTGATAATGTATTACTATATACCAATTGCTTTTCCCTATCTAGTATCTACATTCTCAAGATCTAAAGCAGGGTTTTGGTAGACCAACACACTAATATAGATAAAGTACAAAAGATTTTAATGGTTTTTATGTTTTCTATAAGGTTTTACTAGAAACTTATAAAATAAAATGTACATTATCTTATGTGTGTAATTTACATCCCGTGTTCTTTATTAAGATGCTGCTGCACAGCACTCCTGAGTCAAGTAACTGCCATGCTCGTGATTTCAGTTGTGCCTACTTAACAGAAGTTCATCACTGTTGGGTTTGCTAATGGTTATATTCTGCCGCTGAAGGAGGAGTAAGCTGGACCCCCACCTGAGTATCCAGCTACTCTTCCCAGCCAGCTGTATGTAATTTTGCCCTAATCACAAATGGTCTCCTGCATTTGGGGAGGAAATTTGGGAAAGGCTAAAAGAAAGGACTTGATGCATGGGGTTATAGAAAAGTCAGCATCCATTCTAAGACTTTACAGTGTATCTGCTCTCAGGTCACCTATATACCTGTTACTAATACCTCACCCATCTGTATGAGAAAAGTCATTCATTCCTCAGGGTGACCTTTAATATGATCAAACATTGGTTTGATACTAGAGCCCTAGAAAGGGAATAAACATTGCTTAATGCATCCAGGAAGAAAATTTTCTTAATGTTATTATGTCTCATCTCATGATCTTAAGAAAAGAAAATGAAAAGGTGAAATATATATATATATATATATATATATTATTAAAAGGGTTTTTTGTATAAGAAAGTCTATACAAGTGATTAAAGATCTGAGTTTATATGTTATAGAAAACACTAGATAAATAATGTCTAAATAAAGTTTCTGAAGTAATAGTTCAGTCAAATACTTTAAGGAACAAAATCTATGTCTAGTCAAGGTTTATTCAAAAATATTTGGCTTTTGCCCAAGCTTTAGCTACATAACATACAGTAATTAATAGTTCAGTATTGCTGGAACTAACCGTCTTGGGTATTTAACCACCATATTTAAAGGCCTCTAATCTGGTCAGAGGGACTTAAAGGGACAATTTTTTGTCTCTTGCCCTCCAAGGTCAACTAAGTTCCAGGGGACAATGGGGCATCTCTCGAAATGTCCTATAATTGTGATGTGTCACCTGTCTTCCTGTTCAGGGAGGTCGTGGAGACCCCACTAGAAGGACTTGAACCAGTATCCAGTCTGCAAAGAAGAGGGTCAGCACAGGAAAACGTTTCCTTGATTTGCTTCAAAGTGAAGCTATGGTCTAGCAAGACCTTCTGACTTATCTTCACATAGATGGAACTGGAAAAACAAAGCCCTATGGAGCCAGGGGCTCCTCTCAAGCCCATATCATCCCCCTGAGGAACAGATACTCAACTGACCTTAAGAATCAAATTAAGTTGGTTTATTTGGGCCAACTTATATGATCTTAAACACCCAAAAGGAAAGTATAACCAAAAAAATTAAAGTGATTAGTATGCTTCTTTAAGACTATAAGGAATTACACTTCCCAGACATTAGGTTTAAGTTTATATAAGATGTTATTTACACAATTTCTCACTAATGATTTTGTTCTTAATAAGAAAATTCCACTCAGATGTAAGACTTCAATTCTTGGCCTACCTCAACACTGCAGTGCATACCTGTGGCCAAGAAAGGCAAGCCCACCATTGTTCTAACCCCAAAATTAAATGATTTCTTTTCTCTCCCTGTCTAGAAGCCATTTGGGAGGGAACTCACCCTGATTCTAGCCACTCCAGCTATCAAGGTGCCTGAAAACCAATCCTGACTTCAAGACTCTCAAGTGCCTTGGCAGTCAAAAAGAAAAACAAAGGGGAACCCAAAAGATGGAAGCCTTTGAAAGTCCTTAAGCAAGAAATTCTAATGGACTTTGAATTGGACATTTGAACTCTTCCCTGTTATGACTATTTTAATTTCATCTTCCAGGGACCAGTTAAGGATTTTCTTTTCCCCCTACAGCTAACAGTTATGCAATTCAGCGGTCTTTTAGATAGACTCACTGAAGGGGTGCCCCTATTGCCACAATCTACGACCCTATTCAGCCCTAACAAAGCCAGAGCGGTCTGCGCCTCAATTCCCTATTGGCAATTAGGGTGACCTCTTCAGAGGGTGGTGTGATGAGAATAGGAGGTAGAATTTGGCTAGGCAGTTTAGGGTAAAAAGACCCCAAAAGACCAAAAACTGTCCTTGTGTCCTTCAGCAGCCTACTCTATATAGTAGAGAGACTACTATATATATACTATATAAAATACTATATAAATAGTGTATATATATATATATATATATATATACACTATTTATAGTCTGAGAGACTATAAATTCTCTCTTATGCCTTTCATAAACTCAAGAATGAATTTAAAACCCATTATCCCCCCTGGCTTGCCAATCCCCTCATGGCCTGGCTTCTCCCTTTATTGGGCCCTTATATACCTCCCCATTATATATAAAAAAGGGGGAGATGTGGGGACCTGGGTATTGAGCAAGGCAAGAAACTCCAGATACCCTAAAGGGATGGCAGGTGTCTGACCTGCTCTGCCTGATGTGATATGAATCTTCCTTTCCCCCACCCCAGACCAGAACCAGGTTTTTGGGTTTCGTTTCCTTGTTCCTCAACTTCCACAGCCTTCCCGCCCTTTACCCCAAAGCCCCACCTCTAACTTTCTCGCCTTCTGTAATGGTCAGGAGGCCTCCCTATATAAGCCCCTGCATTGGCTCTAATAACCGAACTACCCACTGATGTAGTCTCCTGGGAAGGAACTCCTCCTGCCGCACTCTGAGCCACCTGAGTGGGTCCTCCATTCTCTGGCATGCCTGGAGCACAACAGCAGTGCTGGAGATGGAGACGCACCCACAGAACTTAAGAAATATGATATAGCCTAAATATATAAAAAAAGTTTAAACATTTTCATTTTATCTATTTACTAGAATTGGAATGCTATTATATTATCATATTTGTGAGTTTTTGTCAAAGATTTTAGCAGTGTATATAGAGAGCAGACTGTTGTGGCAATTGATGGTTGGGCTCTGGGGACTCATTCTTTTCCTGCCATTAAATATTTGAATTGTCAGCCCTGCAGGAACACAGACAGGATCGTGTGTAGCTGGGAAAACAAGGGTAAGCAGCAAGTGAGAGACTGTTCTAGGTTTTCCTGGGGCCTAGAGATATTCCCACTGCTGGACACATCCAGATAGGACACATTTTTATTCTATGCTGGGAGTCTTGATAATAGAAATAGACATTTGGATAAAGAGGAGAGAGAAACATTAAGCGGAGATGAGTGGAGACTATGGCCGACACAGCGAAGCAGGGATGTTTGGGGATCAGTGTAATCCCAACTGGGCATCTCCAGTTCATCTTACCCTGCTGGGCCAGAGGTGCCACCTATGTGTATTTCTATTCTGAATTGCCTTTCTTCTCTGATTTGCCTTCTATTTTATGAAGACCTTCTGTTGGTTGGTGACACAAGGTTTTAAATCTAATAATCAAGGCACTCAGCCATAAAAGCGTTTATGCCATGGGACCCAGTTCAAAGACTGACTTTGAAGTCACAGCATAAAGATACTTCTATTCTACCTTCCCTTGACCTTAAGAAAATAAATACCCAGAAAACAAAAGCAGGGAGCAGTGAGTAACTTGACTTCTGCAAATTCATGCATAGAACAAGGACTAAATGTGAAGACACACTAATTGGGCTGATGTCATAAGGCATTGTCACATGACATCAACCCCACGTGCTCTTTGAACTGGCCTGAACTATGCTGATAGTGCTTGCTCCAGGCTGTCCTATAATTTGAAGATTAAAACAAAGTCTCAGCTTTTATTTTTCTAGGGTTCAGTGAATATACCACAGCATTGTTGTTTCCTTATATAGAGCAAGTACAGCTTTCTGAATGAAAAATGAAGGTTTATGGTAGGTTTGAAATTGTCCAATGGTTTTAAAACAGCAACCTTCAGTGTTCTTCAGGGTGTGATGAGGTGAGCCAGGATTTGGGGACCTATGGGTCTTGACCTTTGCCCTTTTGAGGAACTTTGTCTTTAAACTGCCTTATAATTCAGTTTCTAATGTAATTTTGTGTGGTGATATTTTCCTGTGTTAAAAATTAGAATATGAAGATTCTGAGTAATGATTATTTGCTTTATAAAAAGGAGTTCGAGTGCATATAAAGCTGTTTGAGCACAGTGTGGGCACCTCTACTTTTGCAGCTGTACAGATGTCCTTTGCTGGCCAGGCATCTCCTCTCACCCTTCTACCCATTTAAGTTTTCCTCAAGGGTTCTGATCTAGAGATAGCCACAAATTTGACTAGCCTGTGTCATTTTTTTGAGATAGGCCCATAGTTTGTGAGGCTGCATCCATGTGCTGGATAGCTTTAGTGTCAACTTGACACACCTGGGTAGAGGGAACACAACTGGAGAATTTCCTTCATTGGACTGCCTGTGGCCATGTCTGTGGGGATAGTTTCTAGATTGTTGAGTGATGGTGGGAGGGCCCAGCCCCACTGTGGGTGGTGCCACCCCTGGGCGGGTTGTTCTATATTGTATAAAAAAGCAGGCTGAGCATGGGCCAGAGCAGCAAGCCAGTAAACAGCATTCTTCACAAAGTCAAATAAACCCTTTCCTCCCCATGTTGGTATTCATCAGAGTGTTTTGACATAGCACCTGGAAGCAAACTAGGATAATCCCCAAGTATGCAGATATTCCATACTCTTTATAGGAAGTCCAGTGCTCTATGGACATCAAAGAAGGCATGGAGGACTATCTCATTCTTCAAGTTCTACATCCTGAGGTCTTGACTCTGTTGTACACACACACACTCGCCCTCACAAATTGTCACATGTATCCATAGACACAAACAGTAGACAGTAGCTCCTCTGGGTCTGACCTCTGTGGGCACTGCATGCCATGAGTGCACTTACACACATAGGGGCAAGACCTGCATGTGAATATACATAAAAATTAAATATCTTTTCCCTGTTGTGTTTGTCTCTTTTCAGCTCTTCTGCTCTTTGCATGTCCTGGGGATTATCCTCCTTTTGATCACCTGCTGGCCTTGGGCCCTGGGAGTGGGCAGCAATGCTGTGGTTCTTAAAGTATTGTTTTTATTTCTGTTACCTAGGATTGTCTATTTTCTACTCCTGAATTTTCTGTGTGAGAAAACACAACTTCTGCTCTCCTGGAGTTTGTCTTGATTGTCACTTTATGCTGGGGCCTCCTGATCCTGGTGTTATACTCAAGTAGCTGGAGAGCGTTAGGAAAATGTCCAGGCATAGTTTCCTACCTCTGAGAATTCTGGTTTAACCTGAAGGGTAGTGTCATTATTGATCTTCATTGTGAACTTGACTAGATTCTAGATTTAGAATCATCCAGAGCGTCGTACACCTCTGGGAAAGTCTGTGGGATAGTTAATGGAGGACAGAAGACCCACCCTGAATAAAAGGACACTGGAAAGTGTGATGAGTGTCAACATTAGTATCTCTGCTTCCCAAATGTGGATCAGTGTGGTCAGCTGCCTCATATTCCTTCTGTCATGTTTTTCCCACCATGATGGGTTGTATCCCCTCAAACTGAGCCAAAACAAATACTTCTTTGCTTAAGTTGCATCTGTTAGGTATTTTGTGACAGCAACAAGAAAAGTAATGATTACAGGTGACTGTCTACCAGGTAATTTCAATGGACTCCAGGACTGAGTCTTCTTGCCTCATATATAACAGGTTTTAAGGTGATAAGCACCCAAGAGATGGTAGTCACAGTCTCCCCACATCTCCACAGCTGGACTGGAATGTTCTCAGAGCTCTCCTCCACACTCCTGTTCCTGCAGCATCAATAGCTTTTAGGTACTTGCTAGAAACACAGATCTCCCAGCCCATGCTAGACCTGCTGAGTGAGAAACTCAGATCTGTTTTAACAAGCACCGACCCCCATGATTCTGATGCGACAAAGATTTAAGAAGCCCGCCATTCATTCCACCATTTTCATGGCTGGATGACATTCAAAGGATCTCTTGGCCTTCCACGCATTCTCTGGGTCTGTTGTTCTCACAGAGCCCTTCTGCTTCCAAGCTCCTGGTCCTTGCAACCAACCCTGCTGCAGCATCTGGACTTTGATGGAAATTGCTCCACCTTCTGAAGTATCATTAGACTTTTCTGAGGATGTGTGGATGGCTGGAGAAAGACAGTTATAAATCACACACTAGAGAAAATAAGGCCATGGTAGTCTGCTAGAAATTCCTGGCTTTTCAACTGCTGTGTCGACTCTGGGGCTGTTCTGACTGTGGTAGCACTCATCACCCAGCACCTCTTCTTGTTATCAGCTCCTTTAGAGCCTCAGAAACCGCCTTCCTACAGGTGTAGGACCCCGTCACTCCCACTTGTCGACTTGCTGCCACGAACCCACAAAGGCATTAGTTGAACAAAAGCTGCCCTTTGGTTTTGCTGTGTCCAGTAGCAGTTATACACCACATAGTTTTTCTTTTTCATTGTTTATGTTTTCTTACCATATAGCCCAAAGTCAAGTGGGCTAAGGTAGATTTCATTGTCATGGCTAGAAAAACATTACACATCATGATGCCTTTCTTGCTGTTTCCATGAAATAAATGACCAGAAAATAAGAGTTCTGTTTGCTTTACCTAAATAGCCACAAGCTACCAATTTGGCTATTCCTATTTCACATTTTCCTCTTTTGTAAAGAATGGAGTTGCTTGAGGTGTGTGTGTATGGAGGGATGTGTTTCAGGCAGGCAAAACCTTTATTTGTCAGTCTCCTAAAGGATGAGTTTGGTCCCCTTCATTTCCAAGTGGAAATTAACAAAGGTGGGAAAATTTCTTCAAGGGAATTCACCCTTCAAATGCCAGAGGGAAACGTGAAATTTGTATTCATTCCTCTAGAAATAAGAACTGCTAATGAATAAATCAGCTTGGTAGTGATTTCGAATGTGTCCAAAATAAGGAAGTTTTTACTTTACTTGACAAGGAAATAAAGACAGTGAATAGATTATTCAGTGGGCTGCTGATGTGCCCTACCATCCCTTCTGGCAGGTGCACTGTGCTCAAATATACATGATAATACTTTAAATGTAAATAAGGTTAATGAATTTTAATATTCCTCTGGATCTTGTATTCACGCTTCCATTTGCATAGTGACTTATTTCTCAAGTCCCTTTGTAAATATTGTAATGAAATAAACATAAGAGGCGAGCACAAAGGAGCGCATACAATTAACTCAGCAGACAGCCCTCCGTGAAGGCAAATTGGAATCATATCACAGGATCGCAGACATCAGGGATGGGTGAGTCCCACAAGCAAGTCAGCTGATCCTTCCTTCTAGTGGGGAATCATTCTGTTTAGGGAGTTTTCAAAAAAAGTAGCTTGGTTTCACTTTATGTGCTTCAGGTAACAGAGCTTGCCTTCAAAAGAACATTTGCTGTGCTTCCATCTGAAGTGATTGTGACCAGGGAGATGTGGCAAAAGGCATGAAGGAAGTAGGTGGTACCCAAGCCACCTGGGGTATACGCACAGGTGAGGCAGGTGGCTCCGTGCTGGGTATTCTCAGCAGGCCCTGAGATTATTCTGGGAAGCACTGAGAAGACTCAGAGTCTTCAGCACAGCACTGACTTTCTTTCTGCCAATTTTAGTTCAAACAAATAGGCAAAAGTCACCCTTCCAGTCTCTACTACTGTCCTAGTAAAAATAACCCGGTTGGTGTTACACACTTGCCCATTAAGGGTGGTGCTTAAGATGGTCAGTGTTTTTTATTTTTCAGTCTTTTCTTTATATACACACATATACATGAACACCCACCCTCAAAATGCTTGAATCCTGGCTCTTCAGTGATGTGCTGTTCTCTCCTGTCTCTGTTGCTGTGCCTTTGCCAAAGCAGAAATGTGCTGTGTGCAATTTGGAGTCTGGTGTGAAGTCCACATGCTGGAATCAGGACACTCCTGTTCAGTCACTGAGTGAAACAAATGAACAATAATTGTAACTACCTTCCAGGTTTGTTGAGTGGGTTCCAGGAGCTCCTATGTGTAGAATGTTTGGAAGGATGCCTGGCTTTGCCAGATGCTTCTAAGTGTAAACTTTCACTAGTTCCCCTACTTGAAATCTACCTTTTCCTATTCCATAAAACTCCTTTGCCCTTTGGGTCAAATACTGTTGCTCCAGTGCTTCAGCTTTCCAGCTCAAGGGTGTCTTACCTGCTGGTTCCTCTTACGTTTCCTAATACATTTTACACATTTCTAGCATTGTGTGTGTAGGGTAAATTTACATGGAATTTCCCTCTGGCTCAATGAACATGCCTATGGTGGCTCATGCACTGGATCCAAATGCAGCTGCAAGTGACACAGCAGTGGCAAGACATGCCTCTAAGAATCTGATTGACAGAAATGGAGCCAATAGAGCCAGCCACTTTCCAATCAACCAGTGACTTGAGGGAGAGGGCCTAAGGGGAAGGCAGTGAATGCTGGGTAGGAAATACTCTCAAGTAACTGGTTGCCATCTTGGTGGTGTTCATGGTGGTTCTGATGAAAATGTGGACCTCAGTACGAGATGTTGCATTTTCTCCCCAATAAATCCTTTGTAAGTAACCCCAAATAAACTCTAGTTTTTCTAACAGGAGAGCATACTTCGCTTGCTTAGTCAGACTCAGAGGGGTGGGGCAAAACATTGTGAGAAAAATTCTTAAGACAGCATGGTAATTGTCAATGTATAACAATTTAATCTGAAAGTATTTCTGTTACTCCTTGATATTCCGTTCCTCAAGGGATGACCATATTATGATCATGTATTCACTATCTCTCTGCCCTCTAAAGCAGTCTTGTGCATAGCAGGTACTCACCATGGACTCACTGGATTAGCCATAGGCTCTGAATAAGCATTCATTGTTGGATCAGTATGGCAGAGAACTTACTTTACTGTGTGCCCAGTGATGCTCTGGATGTGCACTGGATGGAGGATGTTTATTGCTCTCTGTTGACTGCAAAGCCTGAGGCATTTGTGGACATAATTGTGCTGTAATAAAATGGCAAAATCTGGGAGTGCAGCAGCGGGAGGCTGGCGTACTGCTTTCCACTCCGCAGCTTCAGTCTGTATCTGTGATATTTTGGCTGCCCACCGGTTTTTGAATAGCCCTTGCATATTTGGGACAGTTCTCAAATGCTGCGTCTCAGTGTCCCTTGATATAACTATGGTGGGCTGCAGAGCTTCCAGAAAAGCATGCCCATGTGGAACTCTGACTGGAAAGAGTACAAGGACAGATGCTGGATTCATGGTCTGATTTTCGTACCTGTGGAGACAGTTGACTTGGGTGTGACAGAGGTAGGAAGTCACGCTTGACTTGGAAGTGGTTCTAGGCAAAGTTAAGTCCCGGAAGTCCATGCATGACAGTAGCTGCAGTGCCAGCATCAGCGTCTTCCTCAGCTCATTTGTGGCATTGTTTGGAGCATTTTCCTAGACACCGAAGCTCTACTTCTGTATGATTTTGAAAGTTACTTAATGCCCTTTAATTAATATCCTTTTATTTTTGCTTGAATTAGCCAGAGGGGATTCTGTTGTTTTCCACTCGAATCTCTGTCAAATCCTGTCCAGAATTTCCAATGATGGTGATGATGATATTTCTGTGGGTCATTGGACCTGCACACTTGAAATTCATGCAAGAACTTGTTCAGGTTTTCCAGATGTCATATGGTGATGGCTAGATACCAAAGGAATGCTAGAACCATGCCGTGTAGTTATTCTCAGTGGGACATATATGAAAAGGTATTTTTACTCCTAAGAGGCTGGACTATACAGCCTGAAGGAGTCTCCAAAAATGACCAAGTAGTACATTTTCTTTCTATCATCACTGGAGGTTAGAGGCAGGACTCTGAGAACCTTTCTTTCATGTCTGTGAAGATTCCCGAAAGTAAATCTGTTTCCATCAGCAGAGGGAGCTAGACTCAGGAAACTAGAACGCAGAAATGAAATGAAGCCCGCATTTCAAAGGAGGAAATTATCCAGCACAAAAGGTCACCAAGAGTTCAGTTAGGATTTTCTGGAGGAAAAACAAAATGAAACTGGGAGAAAGTAAAGAGATCAGAAAATCATTATAAGGATAATAGTAACATTAAAAATAGGAGAGAATTAAAATATGTGATTAGCAGCTGTCACTCCCTCAACTGACAAAGCTGGTTAATTGCCCGTGTAATCCAAGTATATAATTTCTCACCTAGTACACTGCACTCCCGAGACTCCCAAATGAATTGCATGTGTTACTTTTCTTAGGCTTCCAAGGATACGGACATGAGTCCAGGCAAAGCCTTTGACTTAGAAGGACCCACAGTAGTCAAAACTGGATTCACACATACAAAAAGTTTTTTTTTTTCTGATTCACGGGTCAAATGCCTTTAGCTCTGATTTGAAAAGAGGGATCATGCTTTATTTCTTTGTTACAGAGATGGGAGGAGGCCTGAAGAGCCAAATTGTCTTGTCCTAAGCAAGGCTTCCATTCCAGGGCTGCCGGTATTAGTACTAGATTGGTTGTTATATCACAACTGATCAGTTATCACAGGGAGTCCCCATGTCTGTACAGACATTCTCCCCTCATCTACACACTTAATTCTTATTCCTCCTTTATTCACTCAGAGATAGGCAGGGTCTCTCTCCCTTATTCTGATCAGCACGGGATCAAGTCAAAGCAGAAACAAGTTGCTGGGATGTGTTTCTCTCTTTTTCTTTTTGCCCTTCTTAAGGCTTGACAGATGTCAAGTGCGAAAGATAGCAGGGTGGGAGCCAAAGCACTCTCTGTCCTTTAACACTGCACATGCTTGACTAGTTCTTTAAAATATTTTGTCCTGAAAACTCTGGGCAGGAGAGAGCTTCCCCTCCCTCTTGTTTCAAGTATGCAGAATCCTCTCACTCTGATCTAAGCTAGAGGACTTCCCCTCCCCTTATATATTTTTGAATTCCTAAAGGTTTAGTATAGTTTTAGATGGAAAACAAGTCTGTCAGTCTTGGGCAATTGGCTGAACATTTTAGCCAACAAGAAAATCCTGCTTAATACTGCCCTTCAAGAGTTTCTGATTGTTGTGATCTAAAAGACTGACATTTCATTTCATCACATCTGGGATCCAACATTCCTGGGATGGAATCCTGTCACTGTCACCTGACACTCATTTCTTCCTTGGTTTGCTTAGATTACTCTAGAGATCCTTTGAAAATCTTAAGAAGAATTATTTTAAAAACAAAGGTATGGGGCTAAAGACATAGCTCAGCAAGTACAGTGCTTGTTGTGCAAGCATGAGGATCTGAGTCGATTCCCAGCACCTGTGTAAAAGCTATACCTGGTGGTATGTGACTATAATGCCAGCACCGGGAGGCAAATCCCAGGAATTTGCTGACTAACTAGTCTAGTCAATTGGTGAGGTCCGAGTTCAATGAGAAACACTGTCAAAAAAATAAGGTGGAAGGTGACTGAGGAAGACACTTGTCAACATTTGGGGGTATGCATACCCAGGAATCCTGTGTCTACCCCGCCAGTTTCCCAAGGTATTTTTCTTAGCCATGGCAGAAGTTTTTTTCCTGTTTTGGACTGATTAGAGTTGTGGAAATGCAAGCTTATCCATTAGTATAATAAATTATAATTATTGTTACACATCTGTGCTGTTGAGTTTCTTATAATTATTTAAAAAGAATCTGAGTGTTTTTTCCTTGGGTGCTGAAGCAACAGGAAGGTCCTAGAAGCACTTAAGATTTCATTATTTGCCAAGCTCCTTACTTATGGACACAAGTCTACTGTAAATGTAGACTGAATGAAAGGGATGTTTGTTCCCACATGTCCGAACTCTTCTGATGATAAGCAAACTCCTTGGCAACCTCTCAAGGAGGCAGCCTGAACAGGCGAGAGCAGGTTTCATTTAGACTCCCTACAGCTGGTTTAGTTGATCCTCTGTATTTGTACCAACCATTTTAATGTGGGTCTTTGATAATCACACAGTGTTATTGTTTTCTGAATGATAAATCATTCTGGTTTAAGCCATCAAAGATCCTTTGATGCGTTTTTAAAGACTTTCTAAAGATATTTATGCACTACACTGTGAGCTTTGCGTCATCGGATAGTAACAAGTGACCCCTGTCTTTCAAGGCTTTTAAATTCCAAGTTTGAGTTGATTTCTCTCAGCTCTCAAAATCCACAATATAATCTGTATTGCAATTTTGAAAGGTATGTATCAGGCTTAGGCAAAGGGTTGGCAGTAGAAGCTCAGCATTTGTTTTCTAGTCAGCCCAGACAGCTACCCAGCCCCCATGTCAGAGGTTTGCTCCTCTCTGCTGGTTTCCAGCCACACCAGCTGTATATGTTTGTGCATTCTGAAAATAAACATAGAGCAGGAGGGTTCGGATTCCATGGTACGAGGATCTTCCCAGGGAATACAGCATTGGATAAGAAACGATCTGGAAGAGACCAACAATTCTAAAAAATACCTACCAAAAAATTGGGAATTTATGAAGGCTTGAGAGCATTTACTTATATGAATAGAAAGAGTTACTTGTTATGTATTTTGAAAAAAAAAATCTTGAAATTGTACAAGCCAAGAGTAAAAGTGTGTTATTGCCCTGCAGAAATATCCCTGGTTTGAATGCACCCTCCGTTCCATGGTCATTTGCTCCCATTGGTGACGGTATAGATCGCAAAGCTTGTTGTTAATGTATTTTCCTCATGAACTTCACATCATACCATGCAGTATTTGCAAAGAGATTTCAGTTTGCATGTTAATAGAAACTGCTGTCATTTCATTCAGAAGGATGAGTCAGCTTCAACATTTTCTTCACTTCCCACATCATTTTTGAGACGTCTTTAGATTCATACATACCAGCTGCATCACAATATACATAATTTGTGCCACAAATCTGTTGGCTGTGCCATGTGGTGGGGGAGAACCCACTGAAAACTGTTGCTCATTGGGCTGGTCTGGCAGCAAAGAATTAAGGGTGCCATGAACTCTCACTGAAGTCCTCTGTCTGGTTTACAAAATGACTTCCAGGACAGCATGCTGGCATGCCTTGATTCTAGAACTAGTATGAACCTAAAATCCAATAGAGAAGAGGAATTAAACGTCACTACTTTAAAGTGATGACTTAGCAGGTCTAACAAAAAAATCTATTATGCTACAAATAATTAGTCTTATAACATAGATGTATAAAATCCTTGTTGTGACAGTCCAGTTCTGGCTTCACAGGATGACAGCTCATCGGGAGCAGGGGTTGTGGTCAGCTTAACAGCACCTTGATGGCTTGATCTTTCATTAACTTGATATATAGGTCAGCCAAAAATTTAATGGCTCGCAAGAGTATAGAGTATTTACGACTGGGAGGAGACAATAAATGAAGGGCAGAGGAAATCAATTTTTATTGATTTTTTTTTAAGCAAAAGAAGCTTAAGCAATAGTCTTAGAAAATCCATGGGATTTTTGTTTGTTTATCCTGTGATGTAACTTTGATCTGTGGTGTTAATTTAAGTTTAAAGTTTCCCTGGGTCACTTAATTATGAAAATTGAAAATAATGTCATTATTTATTGCTAGATGAAGTTGTTAGATAATAGGCTTTGTACTCATCATTTACTTGAAAGTAACTTTTTTTTTAGTCTTTGAAGCAGGGTTTCCCCGTAGTTCCCCATAGTTGGCCTGGAACTCACTGTGTAGACAAGCTGGCCTTGAATTCACAGATATCTGCCTGTCTCTGCCTCCCAAGTGCTGGGATTAAAGGTATGGATGACTCTTTTGTCTTATTTCTTAAAGGTTTATTTTTATTATTATTTTAAAGATTTTTATTCTATGTGTGAGTATTTTGCCTGCATGTACGTATGTGCATCATGTGTGTGCTGGTCAGAAGAGGGCACTGGATCTCATGGAACTGGAGTACAGATGCTGTGAGCTGCCATGTGGGTGCTGGGAACCAAACCTGTATTCCTGAGCATCAAGTACTCTTAACTGCTAAACCATCTCTCCAGCCCTAACTTTTATTATTTTGAATTATGTATCTCTGTGTGTCTCTGTGTGGGTATGTGTGTGTGAGTTCAGGTGTCTGTGGAGGCCAGAAGTCTTGGATGCTCCTAGAACTGGAGTTACAGGTAGTTGTAACTCACCTGACGTGGGTACTAGAACTGAACTCAGGTCCTCTGGGAAAGGAGTGCACACACTCCTAACTGCATCTCTCTAGTCCATTTTGTCTTCTTAACCAGGTCACAAATTCTTCTGGTGTTATAAAGCATGTCTGACTTCTTGAGTCTTTATGCGACTTACTAAAGATTTTAAAAGTAATTTACACATTAACAATTATGTGCTTTTACTTGAGTTCTTGCTAGCATATAAAGTTGTATTCGTACTACTATCACAATGGAGTAAAAAGGCCAACAGAAATGTATTGAAAAAAAGAAATTAAAATACCAAAATGTTGAACTATGTCAAGATGACAGAAGAAGTGAGTCTATTTTTTTCATTTTCAATTTTATTATATTTTTTGAGCCATTTAGTGGGAAAATTTAATCTATTAGAATAATATACTTCTGTACTTAACCATAGTGGAAAGTTTATATGGTCAGAGAAATCACCTCATTAAGAACAAATCTAAAATACCAGAAGCTGTTTGAAGTCATCAGAAATTGAGCAAAGTGACCAGATCTTGAAGGTGGTGATGGAGGGAGGGACTGGCTGATGAACCTCTCTGCTACTTCCCTTCTGTGCATTTGTTGCTCACGTGTAAACATGGATGAGACACGGGGCAAAGTGGTGGCTGCTGTAAAGAAGAATGGAACTATGTCATTTACAGGAAAATAGATGGAACTAAAGATCAGCATGGTATGTGAAAAGATCCAGACTCATATTGTGACCAATTTTGTGCTTTCTCTCATATGCAGAATCTAGATTTTAAACCCTGGAATAGGGGATGGAGAGATGGCTCAGCGATTAAGAGCACCTGCTGTTCCTGCAGAGGACACGAGTTTGAGTCCTACTCTCCACAATCACCTGCAACTTCAGCTCCAGGGGATCTGATGTCTGTGACTTCTGCTGGCACCTGTGTTCATGCACACACATATGTGCTCGTGTACATAGACACACACAAATACATATATATACATATATATTTATTTCAGGGGGGTTTAAGTACATTTTAAATATTTGTTTTGAGTGTGTGTGTGTGTGTGTGTGTGAGTGTAGAAGAGGGATTACACTGAGGATGAAAAGGGGATAAAGGGGGGAACCGGAAGAAGCAGGGGAAGTGTGCAAGGAGTGCAAGGCTAGCGGGGGAAGGAAAATATCAAGTCCTCTCTTTCTTACGTGAAATCTTAGATTTAAACATCATGTATTGATTTAGGTATGTATACATATATATCTGCATATGAAATGAAAGGAAAAGTGGGATTATTTCAGGGGAGGAAGGGGTCCATGAAGGTTGAGAAGGGGACAAGCAGGGCAGTGAGGGAGAACAAAAGCAAGAACAAAGGCACAGATGTGTGAAAATGGTAAAAAAAGCCCACTGTCGGCCAGGTGCACACTTTTACACCCAGCGTCAGGGAGGCAGAGGCAGATGGATATCTGTGAGTGTGATGTCAGCCTGGTCGGCATAGTGAGACTCCGTCTGAAAAAAGAACAAACAAACAAACAAACAAAAGAAGCCCATTGTTTCGGATTGTTACTAAAATAATTAAATTTAAAAGTGACAGCTGAGTGTTTTCAGCTTTCTTGTGTGGCCTATGGAACACAGATACACAGAGATACATATATAGACAGACACACATAGACATACGCAGATAGGCATATACAGATATACACAGACACACGTAGAGATGCATATGCAGATGCACACACGGGCACACAAAACTGTTGCTAAAATTCTTTCTGGTAGGTGCGAGGGGTGCCTCACCCAGCCCTCCTCGTTAGGTCCCTAATGACAAAGTGAGTATAATTTCACCAAACTACAGTTTGGGAAACCAGAGTTTTTTGGGGCTTACTTACAGGAGTGTGTGTGTGAGGTGCTCCCTTACTGAAGCCATAGAGCAAATTCTACGTTCCAGCAGGGACCCCATGACCTCGGCAGCTGCAGCTCCTGACTCCCCAACTTCCTCGGCTCATACTCTTAGTCCCACCCCCACGTGCAACTCAGGCCACTGGTTGGTTGGGAGGGGTCGCTGACTCTCCTGGCTCCTCTTTTTCTTATGGAGGGTCAACAAGTTTATAATCCTGGGCAGGCAGGTGCCCCCAGGTTGGGAAGAATGACTTGTCCATAGCTTGCCAGTCCAGCTTGCCAGGTGGATGATAAGTCCATGCAACAGAGACGCACACACAGAAACTTAAATATACATAGACACACACACAGACAACACACACAAACACACAGACACACACACACACACACACACACACACACACACACACTGTAGTTAAAACCTACCAAGAATAGGGTCCACAGTATATACCTCAATTGAGACGTGTGTGTGTGTGTGTGTGTGTGTGTGTGCGTGTGTGTAGGTCAGATGTTGAAATTGGTTATCTTGACCTACTGTGCTCCACCTTAGTTTTTGAGACAGAGTGTTTCACTTTGCCTAGAGCTAATCAACCTGGCTTGTCTGATCAGCCCATGAGCTCCAGATGTCCATCATTCTCCACTTTCAAGGTGCTGGGATTATAGATGTAGACCTCTGCCTCTGGCTTTTGCCAGAGATCTGAACTCAAGTTTCCATTTCTGCATGACAGGCACTTTACTACCTGAGCCATCTCTGGACTCTTTGAGTTGAGACTTTTGGAAGGAATAGAAAGATCAATCAAGTATAGACCCTTCCTTTCAAAGGCTGGCACTCAGATCCAGGAGCTCCAGTGGTATACCTGTCTAGGCATGATTCTAAACACTTAAACTCCTGCTTAGATTTGTCTTTGATCTGACTGCTTTGGGGATGAAAATTACTCTCTGGAATGAACAGATATATCCTGTACAATCTTTTATTTTCAAATACAGTAATAAAGAGTTAACTGGCATGTCAGGATATAGAACCTCATGGATAAAAATCAAAGGAAAAATAGTAAAAATGTAACCGCAGATGATCCAAATATTGGAGCCATTAGACACAGACTCCAAAGACAGTGAATAAGAACATAAGAAGAGAGCTGATAAGACAGAAAATTTCCATACAATACAATCATATGAAAAACAAATTGCATTTTGGACTAGAAGCTTCCAGGAGCCCTTGGTTCTTACAGGGTACACCTTGTCACATGCCTTCTTTCCTGTTTCTGTGGTGGTGGCCATTACCATCAGATGACTTCTTTCTTGCTTCCTACTTGGTAGCCTCAAGCAGCCATGATTCCTTACCATTTGTTCCTGCTGAGCTCACCCAAATGCATAGTATATCTCATGTGGAAAAGTCTCTCTATATTGAATAAGATGCTCCCAAACCCACCTCTTTTGTCCTGCTGCCCTGGGTTATCTCCTGTGCCTGGCTGGGACTTGCAGGAATATGTACAGCAAATTATATTTTACAGTTTACCAGAGGGTTTCTTCATTCCTGCAAAGTCACAGTGCTCTTCAACAGAGTGGACTTTCAATTGGGAATTTCAGTGTTTCTGAACCATCTTGTACTGATATAACTGACCCATCAAGGTCTGGCTTCTCATAGAGTCCAGATGCAGCCTTAAAATCTTCCTCAGTGTCACATTCCAGGCCGCTCTTCCCAAATAATCAAGGTTGCCATGTAAACAGAATGCACCTTCTACCCATCATCAGTCAGTGGAGACTTGTGTGGCTTTCATCTCTTGGTTGTTACAAAGCATGCTGCTAAAATCTCAACAAGGGAACCACTCCCTGCTCACTTCTTGCTCAATGTGGTTGTGCAGTCCTATAATTCCACCTTTAGAGAGGTGGAGGCTGGAGCACTGTGAATTGAAGGGCAGCCTGGGCTAAGCAGTGAGTTTCAGGTAAACCTGGGCTAAACAGTGAGTCTTTGATTTAAAACAAAAGAAGTCTTGGCTCAGTTCTTTTGGATGAATAGTTGGAAGTGGGATTTGGGGTCATACAGTGATTTTGTCTTTAATATTTTGAGGAGCTGCTATACAATTTTCACAGTAGCTGCACCATGTACAGTCGCAGAGCCAGGACCTGAGTCTTGGTTTCTGTATCCTCACCAACACTTGCTGTTTCTTGTTTTGTTGGTAGTAGTTAAGACTATTGATGACTGATGTCTTATAATGAAATCAATATTATTTTCTACAATTGTTCATAACCGTGTAAGATGGAAGTCAGACACAACCGAGCTCCTCATATTGTCACTGTTAGACCCCAGTCACTGAAACCTCAATTTCAGTAGTTTATTTCTGAATATTTCATAAAAGTCATTTGAGAGGATTATTTCTGCTTCTACTCAATGAACTGGTACTCGATGACTGGCAGATGGATTTGAGGACAGGGTAAAGCATCGGGTTTTACCAAATTCAACTGATCATCTTTAAAGAGAAAAAGGACCTGTAACATCAACTTCCAGCCTGTTTCAGATGAATAAATCTTTCTACTACCATGAGGCTAGAACCTCTCCCAGTTTCTGAAGCACACTCTATATTCTGAATAAATTATAAAGTACGTCACCAAAGATGGATGATCACCAAGCTGCTGGGCAGACAAGATGTCGCATGTGAAATTGTGTCTTTTGAATTTTGAAGATTGTAGATAGATAAAAGGGGAATCCAAAAGACCCAGCTCTGACTTGCATGTGTCTCAGAACTGTTTCTGGAATCTTAAAAGGGTTTTTTTAATGCAAAAATCTATCATTCTCTGAAAAAAGGATTGAGCTATTCCTGAGGTTGTAGATTGACTGTGTTTTGGAGAGGTGAGTTAAGCAAGAGGAGGGCTTGCCGCAGCGGGGTCTGTAATCAGGCATATTGTCCCCAGACAGCAGGAGGAGGTTGTGCCTGTCCGCTGTCTGCCCGGCTTTAACCCCTGTATGGAGGAGCCGCCTCTCCTGCCCCAGGAGTCAATGAGCCACATCTGTTCCCCCAAACATGATGGTTTTAGGATTCAGTCTCTTACTTTAATGGCTTCTTTGAAATCCTTGGCCCACACTGGAAGGTGTGAAGTTTAGCTGGAGGAGTCTAATTCCTAGTGGCTGTGCTTTTGAGCAGATTTCTGAGGAAGTCTCTGGACTTTAAACTGTGATTGTGGAGGAGCGCATCAAGTATCAAACATTACACAGGCTGTTTGTCTACCAGGAAAATGGAACAACTTCCTTTTCCTTATTTTCCAGTTCAATTTAGAATGAAACTCCAATGTAGACTTTAAAAGTATCTCAATATTGTAGACTGTTTCCAACTCACACGACACAATAGCTGCCATTTCTACTTCAGGCGAACCTCCTCCCAGTCCCTGAATCCCGCTCAATAATCTTGAGTAATGGAGAAAATAGACACAGGCTCGTGTAAAAAACTTAGTTCAATAATGCATTGATGGTTGGTGCTATGGCTGGAGAGATAAAGTTTGATCTATATTTTATCTTGATACTTATCTAAAACCACGTGAAAAGAAACTGCTAATATGTCTTATCAGTTGAGATTTAAAATAAATCAATTAACCTCAAAGTGGCATCCAGGCCTTAGGTCCACTCAGTGATCATCTCGGGAAGGCCTCACCTCCCAGCAGTCTTCTAGGCACTGGGAAGGCAACAGGGGGCAAACCCAGCAGAATTCTTGCCCTCTCTCTATCCTAGAGAGAGCATAGGAAGAGAGAAAGGGGATGTGCCCTGGGGGCGGGACTGAAGCTGCAGTGTTACATAAAAACACCAGGGCCTGGAATGGTGGCCCAGAGGTTCAGCGTGCTTGCACTCTTCCAAAGTTTTGTTCGTAGCATCCACATGGTGGTTCACGACTGCCTGTAACTTCAGCGCCTGGAGACCTAATACTGCTTCTGACTTTCACACACAACTGCACACAAGAGGCATACACACACAGACATGCACACAAACATGTAAATAAAAATAAAAATAAAATTGAAAAAATTAGGGGCACCTGAGCAGGGGGGCGGAGAAAGGGAGCTAAGTAGAAGCTTGTGGTTCTGGTCAGAGGTTACAGCAAGTGCAACTTTCAGAGATGGAGAGGTAGAAGGGGCCCAGCTAGTCTAAGGACAGAGAGGAAGGGAAGAACAGAAAAAGATGTCGGAGAGATGTTAGGAGGGGCACTGGCAGACATCTGGAGACATCTGGAGGACTTAGGCTTCTACGGAAGCTGAGGGACTTAGGGAAGCTGAGCCTGAGCAGGGGTGTGCAGCTGGCCAGTTGGAGTAAGAGGGAGAAGGCGTCTGTGGTGGTTTGAAAGAGTGCTCCCCATAGGTTCTGAGTATGTGGATATTTTGTCTCCAGTTGGTGGCGCTGTTTCCGGAGGCCTTAGAAGGTGTGGCCCTGCGGGAGGAGGCACATCCCTGGGCGTGGGCTTAGAGTTCTTAAGCCTTGTGGATCTCCAGCCCCTCAGCTTCCTGTGCCTGCTTTGAGATGTGAGCCCTTACTTAGCCTGGGCGTCTGCTCTAGCCACCTGTGCCTCCAGGCCGCACTCACCTTGATGGACTCTTGCCCGTTTGGAAGCCTAAGCGAAATAAACTCTTCCGTTGGTCAGTGTTTCTATCACAGCAACAGGAAAGCCAACTAATACAGTGCCTGTGAAACTGAGGACTTCTACAAAATGAATTTTCTGAAGCAATGGAAAAATACCAAAATTTTGTTACCCAAACCTCATAGGAGTTCTGCTACACGGGGCATGCTTATCTTTCCAAGCTGCTTCCTTCCGGTCTTCTTGTTTTTTTTTTTTTTTTTTTTTTTCTTTTCTTTTCTATTTTTTTGTTCTTTGCTTTGCAAGGTCTGCTAGACAGAACTTCCCATGAACCTCCAGGTTCCCCTGCACAGACCTAATTCCCAAAACTGCTTCACTAATAGGAAGTATTTGCATTGATAACTAAGTTATTTAGCATGTCAGTCTTTTCACAGAGCACTGAGAGGTTATCTGCTTCTGTGGTTGAATAACTACTTAAGTCATCTGAGTACATTATACTCTTTGCTTCTATGATGCCATCTTTACTGTGTGGTGTGGTGTATTTTAAGTGTGTGTATATTCTCCTGTATTTTATCAGTACTTGTTTGAAAAAAAATTACATTTGAAAAACAGTTGTCTTGCTTCTGGTCAAATTCCAATGGAAAATGATTATTGATTGTTTTAGCTGTGTGTGGTTGTTCAATATTTTCTTGGGGTTAATGTATTCCCTTTCAGGGTACCCCTACTTGAAGCCTCACAAAGAACATCACCGAGGGTCTCATGGCAAAGAGAAAATTGGGTTTGTAGACAGCTTGCATGAAACATGCTTTGCAGCTTTACAGAGGTTGCTTTAAAGAGTTTTTTTGTTGTTGTTTATTTACATAAAACCTTGACTAAGCATGTATCATGAAGCCATAGCTATGCTACAGGCTGGAATAAACAAAGGAATTTATAAGATATGGGCCTGTCTGTGCAGTGATTTTAGAGCAAGGCAGGAAAACTCTCGTGTGCTTTCCAGATTCTTTTGAGCATCCTCGTGGTGAGAAGCTGTATGAAGAGGATAAAACATTCCTTTATAGGAAACATCTGTTAGGTTTTTCTTTGTATCAATTGTCTCCTTGCTCAGAGAGCATTATAGGATGATACATTTTAATAATTTAGGTAAGGTCTTTAAAGCCAAAAAGGCCCCCCTCCACCCCAAAACAACCCCCTCCCAAACAAAACAAAAAACCAAACCAAACCAAACCAGAAACAGAACAGCAACAACAACAACAAACCAAAAAACATGGCTGGTCATGGTGGCACATGCCTTTAATTCCAACACTTGGGTGGCAGAGGCAAGCTGATCTCTGTGAACTGAGGCCAGCTCGGTTTACATAGCCAACCAGTGCTGTATAGTGAGACCCTGTCTAGAAAAAAATCAGTAAGATATGTCTGTTCCGGTTTTATAATTAGTATTTTCTTTTAGGTCAGCAAGATGGTTCAGTGGGTAAAAGTACTTTCTGCACAAGTCTGAGGACCTGAGTTCAGTTTCCAGAACCCATAAGCATAGCCAGATGCCGTGGCTCAGGTCTGTGGTCCCAGCACTCTGGTAGCCAGGTGGGAGATGGAGACAGCAGAAACACTCAGAAGCTGGAGGGTGGGTCTCCTGGAGCATGCAGAATGGGAGAATGGGAGACCTGCCCCAACAAGACGGAAGGAAAGAGTCAGCTCCTGAACGTTGTCCTCTGAGCACCACGTACACACTGTTACATGCATGTTTGCCTATTCTCATATTCTCTCTCTCTCTCTCTCTTTCTCTCTCTCTCTCTCTCTCTCTCTTTCTCCATACACAGACACAATAACAAATAAAAATTTAAAAATTAAAATTCTTGTTTTTGAACAGATGAAATGAATGTGCCTTGAAGAAAACTAATTACTGTCTGATACAGTCCTATATTTTGACATTTTGGCTCTGTGGAACTTTTCAAAAGGAACAAGGAGAAGCAGATGGGTAAAAATAATTAACAAGGGCTAGAGAAGTGGCTTAGTTGGTCGAATGCTGGGTTTGATACTTAGTACCCGATAAAGCAGGCATGATGGCAAAGTCCTATAATCCCAGGACTCGGGAGGTAGAAGTGGGAAGATTCAGAGTTTAAAGTCAACTTCTGCTACATAGCAAGTTCAAGCCCAGGTATGGATACACAAGACCCTGTCTCAAAGCAAAACAGAAGAAAACAAAACACACATGATTTGACAGTAGAGCTGGGAAATACTGAGGCTGGAAAACAAAACTAAGGATGTATGAAGAGTCATATGGAAACCTTTTCTGCAGATAACTGAAAACTATAGTTAGACAAAAAAGAATTTGAATGGAGGTGCCCTGCATGGGTGGATTATGCTGCTCCCAGAAGCTCTAAGTTACAAGACAAAAATCCCAGTGTGAGGCATAAGATACCTCTCAAAGAGTTGTCCAGGAGGCCCCAGAGATTCATCGAAACAAATACAAACAATTGCTATGCTCTTGACTTCCTACTATAACTAGATGGTCAGACCCTTTTGCTGAAATATCACATAGTTTGGTACAGGACATATAGAAGCCATAGTTTTCACAGTGCTGGAAGGTGCTATGCGGTTGAGGGGGACGGGGAGAGTTATCAACAGTCTTACTCAGCTGTGAGACACAAGAGCAATGTGCCAGGAAAGATGTGCCCACCAGAACAATAGTCGCATGACTGCTGTGGGGGTAATCCACCACTTTCTGATTGTATTTGAAACCTGCTCCACAGGAGGGAAATCATGCCTTTTACTGTAAACTTGACCAGAAACTCCTGGCTCAGGAATTCATGAGTCTTAGCTTAGGGGGATTTACTATTATGGTTTGCTAAATGGACATGTCAAACTGCCTTCTGAATAATTATTTTTATACACATAGATTAGTGCTGTTCTCAGCCTATGTTGGAGAAGCTTCTCTTGGCCATGGCAATGGCTAATACAGAGACCCATAGCTGGTCAAAGTGCTGAGACTGAGACTTTGAGTGCTCAGTCCTAAACAGGAAACCTATTTGACTCCTTCCGAGGCTCAGAGAACACTGTGGGAGAGGATGGAAAGAATGTAAGAGCTGGAGAGTGGGGAGGAACGTGAAGTGCTAACTTCTGAACATGCCATGACTGTTATATTATTGAATGCACAGCAGCTGTGGTTCCCTGCATAAGAACTGTAGTAGATGAAGCCAATTAACATTTCATTATGGGTGGTGAGAGGCACTGGAGGCCTCTCTCTCCCAGAGGAGCTATGGGCAGCTAATGGTTGTGGAGGGGAGGGAGAGTCATATTTCTCAATGGTGTAGCTTCTGTTGTCATCCATGCTCCAGAAAATGACCTCCATCCATGAGCATGTAAGCAACCCCAATTAAACTCAGCGTGTCATAAGAGAACAAGAATGAAAACAAACAAGCAAACAACAGAAAAGACAGGACGGTAGAAGGCCTTGTAGGAGGTAGACAGGCTCAGTGGGAAGGGTGAGGGAGGGGAATAGGGGGTGAAAATGACCAAAATACATTACATACATGTATGGAATTGTCAAAGAGCAATACATTAACTGAAAAAAAGAGGCTGGAGAGATGGCACAGCAGTTAAAGGCATTGGTTGCTCTTACAGAGGAGCCAGGTTCAGGTTCCAGTGTCCATATGACATTTAACAATCCTCTTTAACTCCAGTTCCATAGGATCTGACACCTTTTCTGACCTCCAGGGGCATTGCACACATGTGGTACACTTAAATGCAGCCAGGCAAAACATTCATAAAAATAAATAAATAAACAAATAAACAAAACAGAAAAGAGAAGATACTTGAGGGTTAAAACAACACAATTGAAGTAAAAGTGACCCATTTAAAGAGGATCTCTATAGATCTAAAAATGGTAAAATCAGTCTAAGAATAGGTTTTTATAGCTATGTGAAATACATTCATGCAATAATAAATCTGGCCAGGTATTTATTCTTAAACTTTTTGGTACTTTAAAAAAAGTACAGAAGTAAAGCAAGCCCATAATAAATAATACTAAATCACACAAAGTTAGAATAAAAGGTTTCCTGGGTGGGGTGATGGCGGGAGAGAAAGCAAAAATAAAGAAGGTCAGGATTTCGTTTGGTAAAGTTAAGCTTCTCTGTTAAACAGCAACAACAAGAAAACCAAAATGAATCACCAAGCCAATGCTCTTCCTGCTAAGGATTTTCAGTGTTTAAAAACAGCCACTGACTTTGATGTTTATATGTGGCTAAGCTGGCCTCCTTGACAGTATTTAGCTTTTCTTTATCTTTTCAAAATCCAGACAGCCTTATTTATTATTCAAGGAACTTACTGGTGTACCTGGTAGCTTTTGGCTGACCGAGCAGCCCTCCCAGTGCCCAGAGAGGTGCCGTGAAGTTGGTTGTCTGCCTACTACCAGACCAGGGGTAAAGATGACCATGATCTGCAACTCAGATGTAAGAGAGAACCTTGCACAGCTGAATGTTTTAGTATTCATGAGCTCAGGAAAAAGAAAACGCGAGTTGCTGCAGATTTGCTGATAAACTGAGGAATATGTGCAGCATCCTTGTTTAATCCACTCTGCCAACTGAGCTTTGCATGCCAGCCTGCACAGGATAATAAAGATCTTTACAGAGCCTGTGGCAGGCCCCTCATTAGAAGCAGGAAAACCCAACACTGGATCAACATTTCAGCTCTATATTTAGCTGATGGGAGAGAGAAAATAATCACTTTGCAGTTCTACTTCCTTCTTTGGGTTTGTCCTCATTTAGCTTTTTACAGAGGGTTTTCTGGTTGACTTACTTAAAGATAAAAGTTGCCAGTTTCTTTTTCATGAGGAAAATAATGCATATTTTTTATAGACTCTGGAAATATTCTACTAGTGAAAGAAAAACCACTGCATATACATCTACCTTGGCACTGTTTGAATGGAGACTTTCACTTTAAATAGCTATATCCCTTTAGGAAGAGGACTTTATTCAGTCAGTCTATTATTGTGTTTCTATTTCCATTTGTTTGTTTTGTTTGTTTGTTTGTTTGTTTGTTTGTGGATAGGGTGTCCTATAGCCTCAGTTGGCTGGGAACTTACAATGTAGAACAGGCTGGCCTCAATCTCAGAGATCCATCTACTTCTGCCTCCCCAGCGCTAGGATTAAAGGCATGTGCCACCACGCCTGGCGTTCCATTTGCTTGTTGTAAATAATCCTCAATAGCATTTATGTGTTCAGCCATTTTTTCAAGCTATTGTTTTGATTTTCACCATGAACATTCGAGTAATTACTGGAAGTCTGATACTGAGGCAAATTTCAATCTGCTCATGATTTGGGTCAAGAAGTCCTCATGAGGCAGGACAGAAAAACAGGGAAGAGAAAGGAAGGGAAAGGAATCTCCCACCCCAGAGTGATGAGAAGCAAGAATTCCTACAACCCTGACATGCCAATTCTGATGTGCCTGCTAGTGAGCTAGTGACATGGTTGTTATGGGTAACTACCTGATTTTTGATTGGATGTGAAACCTGTTCCATAGGAGGGAATTCATGCCTGCTACCATAAACCTGGTGAAAATCCCATGGTTTGGAGGGTCATGGGCCCTAGTGGGGAATCAACTGTTATTTGCTAAATGGTCATGTTGTCAAACTGCCATCTAAAATATTTATTTTTAGACCCGAAGATGTTGCTGCCCTTTAACCTGGGTCTAAGTCTCTCTTTTCAGGGGACAGTAGTTAATGCAGAGACTCATAACTGGTCAAAGTACAGAGACTACCTGAGGATGGGTGCTCAGCTACACACGGGTCAACTGTATTAGCTTTTTCCCCACCCAGGGCTCAGGGAACGTTGCAGAAAAAGGAGTGGAAAGAACATAAGAGCCAGAGGATGAGAGAAATTCTGTGAAATGCTGTCTTCTGACTGTGACACAGTCACTACCCTTAAGATCCTCTAGCATCTGTGTTTAGCTTCACAAGATCTGTATAAGGTCAATTCAGTCAAAATTCCAGTGTGCATAGAGGAGGAACTCATGAGACTTATCCCAGCTCCAGATCTGTTGCCAGTTGATGGCTGCTAGAGGGAAGAGAACCATTTTGATTTGACATGTGGCTACTGGTAGGTTGCCATGCTCCAGAGGATGCACCTATACCCACCCTCATATGGGCAGCTCTAATTGGATTCTGTGGGTTATAAAGAAGGAGGAGGAGGATGAGACATGAAGTTGGGAGAGAGGATGTGTTGTGGTACTAGGGAGAGTGGGAGGAAGTGGATATGAGAAAGATTATATACACATATATGTATATATATATATATATGGATTTGTCAGAGTAGATAAATGTTTTTCAATATTTATTTATTTTTATGTGTAGATGTGACTGCCTACATGTATGTATGTGTACGAGGTACTAGCAGAGAAATGGAATTACAGGTGGTTGTTAGCTGCCATGTGGTAGTGGGAATCAAACCCAGTCCTTTGCAAGAACAGCCAGTGCTTTTAACCACTGAACCATTTCTCCAGCTCTAATAGATAAAAATATTTAACAACAACAACCATTGTAAAGCTTGGTGGTTGACAGAGTTGGGGTGTGTGAAGAGGCGGTAAATAAAGGGAGTCCAGAGTAACTGAGACAGGACACTTCTTCTGTACAGTACTGTAATGCTGGATACATGCTGTTGTACATTTGTCAAAACCTACAGAATGTATAGCACAAAGAGTGACCCTTAATGTAAACTGCAGTGTAAAGTCAATCCAGTGGATCAGTAGTGACTTGTTGATGATAATAAATGTTTGACACTAATGGCAGACATTGCTCCTGGGGTACAGAGCAAAACTCACGGGGACTTGGTACTTCCTGCTCTTTTTTTAAAATCTAAGTTTAGATTTAAAAAAATGCTCTGTTGATTTTTAAATCATATGAGACAGATATTATCACTCACCTATTTTATAGATATGGAAACTGAGATGTAGAGAAAGTCATTTGCTCCAGATCAGCTTACCAGTAACTTAAGATTAGGATCAAGGACTGGAGAGATGGCTCAGAGGTTAAGAACACTGGCTGCTCTAGCAAATGACCTGGGTTCAGTTCCCAGAACCTACATGGCAGTTAAAAACCATCTGTATAACCTCAGTTCTAGGAAATCTGATGCTGTCTTCGGAGTTCTGTGGGCACTGCATGACATGGATGTACTGACATACACGCAGGCAAATCACTCATATACATTAATAAAAATGAATAAATCTTTAAAAATATTAAAAAATATTTGAATCTAGGCCGCTGACAAAAAGCCCATGATTTTCACCTCTACATCTTCATTTTCTACCTTGTTTGCCTATTTTAAGCCGATACAAAAATCTCACACTGAAAAGAAAAACCAAACCAAAACAACAAATAGTCCTACCTTAAAAGTGTCTGCTAAACAGCCACTTTAACAGATACTTTGTTGTATGGCATTTTTCCCAGGGCCTGAGTAGTCCCCCAGGATAACTAAAGCAATGATGGAGTATTGGCCCTGTCAGTGCTCTGGGGCCCACTCTGTCCTGAAGTTGTAAGACACTTTATTAATCTAGCATTATGTTTTTTCTTTGGTCTTTTTGAGACAGTGTCTCCCTGTAGTGACAGCTGCCAGCTGGCCTGGCACTTGCTATAGAGACCAAGCTGGCCTTGATCTCACAGAGATCCACCTGTTTCTGCCTCCCAAAGTGCTGAGATTAAAGTGTGCACCATCATGCCTGGCTTTAGCAGTATCTTTAACAGTCTTAGTAATTTTAAAGGAAAATTGCTTCTCTGGTGTTAGTGCCCCCACGCCCCAAAAAACGGCACACACCCAGGAAATCACAGTACAGAATTTAGGTAACCCTAAACTTAACAGACTCTGTGCTGTGGACTCTATGCCATCCAGTTCTAGTGGCCAGTACCCAGAATAAATATATAAGTCCTCCAGAGGGATTGCCTGCTAGGGAGAGGTGGTGTCAGAAATTGTTTTGAGCTGTGGCCACTGTAATGAATTTCCCAGGGTAAGGAATTGGAAGTTCAAAACTTCTGGATGGACTGATGTGATTATTTAACAAGGAAGCCTCAGTATTTCACAGATTTATCTTGTAACATACTTGAGACTCTATTTGGTCTCCTCATCTAATAAATGCACTTGACTACTCAGCTCGTTTGCCTACATCAACTATGCACATACTCCCTTTCCAAATAATGTACAGCAAGACCATACGTCCCTTGGCCATGAACCTGCATCAGGCTACTCTGATACCCTTCTCTGAGCTTCTATAAACAATCTTCTATAAAAAATCTATAAACGTCTTCACTTCTATAACAATCAAATCAACCTGTTTAAATACAGTCCGAGTACAAATAGTAAGGCTGATTCAGCCTGAACTAGTTTCAGGTGCATGTGTAGTCAGATATTGTGTTCGTCAAAGGAATCTTTAGGAGATTTCCCTATTTATCATCTTATGCTTATACATAACTGGGTGTGCATATGATTAAAATCAGATGCATTATGGGAATGGAATGTACAGTAAATAAATAAATGATTATATGACATAATCTATCAATCAAAATACAGAACCACTCAATCTAGCCCCTTAGAAAGTAGCTATTCCTTCTTTCGGACCCCATAAAAAGAGACCCCAGGCTACAACCTGGGGTCCTTGAGTACTCCCACTCATGTAGCTCGCTATCAGTCTTGAAAGCATTTTCCTCTCTAAGTGTTTCTATTGCTTTGCTAAAGTTATCGTGCTAATTTGTGTGAGCCCTTATTTTCTTCATTTAAAAATATTTTATTTGTAATTTTTATTTTAGGTGTATGAGTGTATTGCCTGCATGTGTGTAAGTGCACTCATCTTAACCACTGAGTTCTTCTCTAGCCTGAGTCCTTATTTTCATTATTTGGATGAGAGGTTAAAATCTTGTAAACACTTGAATCCAGCTCTAATCACCAGTAACAGTATGTATAGATAGAAATATAAATAGGAAAATCAGACTTTCCTACTAAGATTAGTTTCAAAAGTTTGGGGGACCTTTAAGTCTTGTCTCAGAGCCCCAAAGGATCTTCCACTCTGTCCCTAGGCTTATTGAGCATGTTATGTGCCAAGAACTGTTTTCAGTCTTGGCGACTGAATATTAAGGAAATGGAAACTCCCATTAGTGCCATGAAACTACCACCAACACAGTTCTCAAAGCCAAGGATTAGCTTCTAAGCACAGGGTTTCTAAATCTTCTTTGGTTAGAAATGAGTTTATTTCCTATCTAAAATTTTGACATTGACCTGAAAGTAGAAGTTGGGTAAGAGAAAGAGGCTGACAACGTATAAGTGGTATAAGTGTGTGAGATATACTTGTCAGATGAGGTTTGATGAGGGCTAATTAATCAGAAGCTCTATTAAATTTCCATGCTTGGGCAGGGGCTGAGTGGGACAGCCTTCTCCTAGCGTGTGTGGCTTTGAATTCAGTTGCAGCAACACACACACACACACACACACACACACACACACACACACACACACACATACACACACACAATAAGAAAAAGGGGAGGGGAGGACAGGGAAGAGAAGGGAAGAAAAGAGAAAGGCAGAGGGAAGGACTTTATGGCTTAAACAGCTAACAAACCTTTAAACTATAAGACCCAGTAATTTCCCTCATTTGGGGCATAGACTATTATGTATTCTGTCACTTCTGACTGAAGAACTCGTAGATTACTATGGGGATTTCTATTTTCAAAATAAGATGGCAGTTGCTTCTTTTAAAAATTATTCATATATCTCATATCTTAATTATATATAAAACTGTCCTACAGTATTATACACACACATACATGTAAACTGTTATAGTATTTTTTCCTATTGCTGTGAGAAAAGTAACTTAAAGAAGAAAAGGTTTATTTGTCTCAGAATTCCAGGTGAAGGCAATCATGGCAGGTCAGTAAAACAGGCAAAAACTGAAAGGTGCTGGCCACATCTCATTCACAATCAGGAAACAGAGAAGGATGAATGTGGGCTGCTGCTCAACTCTCCTTTTCCACAATGATGCCAATCATTCCACCTCAACTAACCAAATCAAGATACACCCCCAACAGGCATGCACAGGCCCTTCTCCCAGATGATTCTAGATTCTGTCAGGTTGGTAATTAACATTAACCATCCCACAAATAGCCAAGATTCATTAGGTTAGAACTCTGAGGCTACATAAGTAAGTCCTGCTGAATTTGGCTTTCTGTTGTACAATGTAGAGTTTAGAATGATCAAATTCACTTGTGCAATGAAACTCACCTTCATTTACTAGGGACTAAATGGTCACAAATGTATGCCAAAGTCTATATTACAGAGAAGTTTTCTTTCAATGAAATAAATCATTAATTGAGGGTTAAACACATAATAAAAACACAATTAGGGCTGGCAAGATGACTCAGTGGGTAAAGGCATTTACTGCGAAACTTGGCCACCTGAATTTGATTCCTGGAACCCAAATGATGGAAGAAGAAAACTGTGTGCCCATTCCACAATAAAATAAATAAATGTGAATACAATGAAAATGTTAGTTTTTTTCTTGTTTCTTAACAGGTAGGTATTTCCAATAATAAATCAGATATAAATAGATGAATTCAAGGGAAATCTTCTCTGCTGTAATCACCTCACTTAACATTTTATATGATTAAAAATGTTAAATAAAATGTCAAGTGTATTTTGGAAATTAGAATGTAAAACAAGCAGCTGGTGACATTATATTCTTAATTTGGCAGGATAGACTTCTCCTTTCCACTCCCTTCTTGTCTCCTCCTTATTCTTTCTGGGGTAGGACTGGAAGTGACTTAGGTAAACAGGAAATGAGATGAGAGGTCCTCAGTCTGAGAGAGTCCATCAGGACAGACAGACGGAAATGCCGTGGTAAACGCTCTCAAGATCAGAGAAGCTCATTCCTCTATTGGCTTATTCTCTGCAGATCGTGTGTGTCCACAGTGACCTGGACTACGGTCTCTTCTCTTCTCTTCAGGGCGCACTGGGAAGGAGCAGCCTCTTGCCGGAAAAGAAAATGTAGCATAGAAAAAAAGAAAGAGATTGAAGTACATACTGGCTTCTAAAGCCAATGTGACACATTTTAGTAATTCACGTCAATGGTGTGGAGTTCAATTTCCTACAAGGAGCAGAACTGAGATGCGTTGAAGAAAACACAACCCACACTAACACAGTCATAGCCTGTGATGTGCAGTTTACTTACAAAGCTTTACTGCCTTCTAGAAGATTCAGTCTATGATCCTCAAGGACCTATGGCAATGAACATATATAGAAGGATCTAGAATCTCCTGTATAGAGCAATGTCCCGCAGGAAAGCAAGGGCTAGCAACAAAGTCAAAATGCACAAACGGAAAAGCAATGGCACCTGAAAAGACAGCAGTCTAAGGTGGTCAAAGCCTTGACCCTGACTTCTACCTTTAGCGGGCCCTCTTCCTTCCCCACTTCTCTTTCCCCTTCCTGATCCCCCTTTTTGATCATTATAAACATTTTCGGTATAGAGTTCAATAGCATTACATACTTTCACCACGTTGCACAAACAGTCTCCAGAACATTTTCATTTTTTATTATTGTGTTACCTTATTGTGCTAGACATTGCCGTTTATAGCTAAATCACAGACATTTTTTGTTTTTAAAAAATTTCTATTAGTTGCTTATTCTAGTCTTGGGCACCGGTTGGTTCCTGCTTTTAGCACCTCAGATCCCTAGACTACTCTCTTAGTCCAGACCCACCCACTGTGTCCTGAATTCCTTACTCAGACTAGCTCAATTTTTCAGTCCAGTTTGTTAGAGCGCCCCCGCCCCCCAACTTGCCATTGCATTCCTGTGATCTACCATCTAATTTGGCTGTGCCCTCCCCCAACCTGTCTTGGATTTCTGTGAGAAGCCTTCTTCTATGGTAGGCCTGATCCCCCCTCCACTACCTTCCCACCCCCTCCCACCTGAGAAACTCCATTTTCCCTTGTCCCACATCCTATTCTTCTAGCCTTACGCCTTGGGCACAGGCCTGCGTTTGCTCTTAGCACTCCAGATCCCTGGACTACACTCTTAGTCCAGAGTCGTCCACTGCCACCAGATCCAGTTTACTCAGATCAGCTCAATTTTTCAGTCTAGTTTGTTAGACTTCACAGGCTGTCCCCACCCTCAACTTGCCATTGCAGTCCTGAGACCAGCCTCCTAACCTGGTAGTCCTCGCCCCTAACTTGCCTTGGATTCTAGACAACAGCCTTCCTCCCTAGTAAGTCTGAGCCTGTCCACAGGGTCTCCACCCCTGCAGCAACTCCAGACTCACCCACTCACATCTTGTTCTCCCCCTAGCCTTGGGCATAGGCACACTCTTACTCTTAGCCCCCAAGATTTATGGACTGTCTTCTTACTTATGTTGGGCTGCAAGCATTACAAACCATACTGTGCCCATCCTCCTACATTGTTGGTATCATCTGCAGCCCCTCCCACTACTGCAGGCCTAGGCTTCTGTGCTCTTTCGTAAGGGCCCCGTCCTTTGCAGACTGCCTGAGAAAGTCTGAATTCAAACTCTGCCTAGGAATTTTCCCAAATTGTATTGTGTCTAATGGCTAGAGTGATCCAGACCTTAAGAGAGGGCCTGAGAGCATCTGATCTTGCATAATATGTATGTCTGAGGGGACTCTGGAGAGGCTGGAATCTGGTCCCTCAATATAAAATCAAAAGAGAGAACCTGAAGCCTTGACCAACCAGCTTTTCATACCTAATGAGAAAACAACCGAGTCACGTCAAGTATACAAATAGAATTGAATTTCAACTGAACAAAGGAAGGCTTGAGTTTCACATCAGATTCACAAACAACAAAAGAAATCCACATGACAAGATCACAGTGAAAAATAATAATATGAAAAACCCAAATAAAATGTTCTCACAAAACATCATCAGTCCTATAGAAAAGTTCTACAATGAGAAATCCATAGAGCTAGCTCAAGATACAGAGTGTACAAGAATAATCAAACATGATTAAAGAATTAAATGAATTTAAAGAACACACAAATCAATCAAAGAACTAAAAGAAGATAGTGATAAGCTTCTGACTTAATTCACAAAAGAGACAGATGTATTAAAGAAAACTCAGGCTGAAATGAAGAAGGATGAGAAAAACTCATGAAGCCAATTTGAAATGACAGGAGAAAGCCTCACCAATAGAATGAATGGAATGGAAAGCAGAATATCAAGACAAATATCAATATAAAGATAAAGTTGAAGAATTGAGGCACTCAAGCAAAGATTATGAAAAATTTAAAAACACAGGAATGGAATATATAGGAAACATGAGACACCATGAAAAGACCAAATTTATGCATCACAAGCATAGAGGAAGGAGAAGAATCCCGGGATAATGGTATTGACCAGATCTTCAACCAAACTGTAGAAGAAATTTCCCTAAATTAAAGACATTTCCATACAAATACTAGAACACAAAATAGACAGGACCATAAGAGAAACTCCTCATGGCATGTCATAGTAAAAACCCTAAGCATACAGAATAAAGAGAGAATTCTGAAACGTGCAAAAGAAAAATAAGTCACATAAAAAAGAAAACCCATCAGAATTACTGTTGACTTTTCAATGCAAACTATGAAAGCCAGAAAAGCCTGGACCAAAGTAATCCCTCTTCTAAATGATCATAGATGCCAACCTAGAATACTTTACCCAGCAAAAATGTCTATTGTAGTTGAAGGGGAAAGAAAAATCTTCCATGACATGAATAGGCTGAAAGAAATTATGTTCATGAAACTATCCCTTCAGAGAATACTTGAAGCAATTCAGAGAGTTGAAGAAAGGAATGACTACACCCAAGGGACATCAGACAGAAACTAAATGAAGTATAACTAGGGAACCATAAAATCAGACCAAAGATGCAAAAGAATTTAAAATGATGGAAATCAACATACATCTTTCAATAATAACTTTAAATATCAATGTACTGAATTTCCCAGTCAAAAGATACAGGTGAGTTAAATGGACCAAGAAATAAAAATCATCCTTTTGTGGTCTGCAAGAAACACATCTCACCTTCAAGGATAGGCACTGCCTTAAGGTGACAGAATGGAAAAAAAAGTTCTAAGCAAATATCACTAAGAAACAAGCAGAAGTTGCCATTCTAATATCTGACAAAATAGACTTCAAACTAAGACTAATATGAAGAGATAAAGAGGGTCACTTCATTCTGATTAAAGGAACAATGAACCAAAAAGAGATTACAATCATGAAAATGTATGTACAAAGCTCTGGTGAACCCAACTTCATAAAAACATTACTATAGGACTTTAAGACACAGATTAATCCCAACTCACTAATAGTAGGAGACTTCAAGACCCCACTGTCTCTCTATTAGACAGGTCAACCAGACAAAGAATAAACAGAGAGACATTGAAATTAAACAATATCATACATTAAACCGATCTAACAATCTACTGAATATTTCTACCTAAGCACCAAAGAATACACATTCTATTCAGCACCATATGAAACTGTCTCCAAAATCGACCATATTCTGGGGCACAAAACAAACCTCAACAAATACAAAAAAAGTTGAAATAATTCCATGTATTCTATCAGATGACAATGCAATAAGGCTTAAAATCAACACCAGAAGAAGACCTAGTAACTTCGCAAACTCATGGAAGTCTCCTGAATGATGAGTAGGTCAAAGGAGAAATTAAGAAAGAAAAAAAAGTGTTTCTAGAATTAAAGGAAAAGGACAATACAGTTCAACAAAAACTCTGGAACATTTTAAAAGCAGTCCTAAGAGGGAAGTTTATAGTTCTAAGCGCCTATGTTAAAAAATCAAAAAGAACACAAATAAATGACTTAACACTGCAACTTAAAAATTTTGAAAGCCAATAACAAATGAAACTTAAACCCAGCAGACAAGAAGAAATAAGAAAATTCAGAGAAACATTAAGAAACAGAAAAAAGGAAAACAATACAAAGAATCAATGAATCTAAGAGCTGGTTCTTTGAAAATTTAAAAAAGATAGACAGACCTTTGGCCCAGTTAACCAAAAGAAAGAATGAGCAACTCCATATCAATATGGAGCTCAAGAGAGGTGGGGCCTTAGTAGACTGGTTTTATCAAGGGAGAGATGGGAAAAAGGGGGACACTTTAAATGGGAAAGGCATGGAGGGAAGTTTGACAGTGAAAGAGAGAGAGACAGAGAGACAGGGGAGAGATAAATAATGCCTAAGTAGTGTAAAACCGCAGAGGGAATTATATTAGTCTAACAACCTAATGACAAATTCCACATACAATATCTCTACATGAGCCCATGTGCTGAAGAAACAGTGTCAAGCATGAGAAACCTTCTTTGATTTGTTGGCCAGGGTGATCTAAGAGACTCCCAAAATTATACAGGCTATTGCCATAGTACTTGATTCTCTCCCAGAACTTGAAGTTAAGACACTATGTCTGAAAATAGGAATATACTTCTGAGACTGGATTTGGAGCAATGGAACTGGAACTTAACCTGGAAGGCACTTCCTCTGAAGGCTTGTAGTCATAGCTCTGGAGAGCATTATACAAGTAGCCAATGGATAACATCAATCGATGGCTCAACACCAGCTTCATGACCATATAACCACATCTATGACTGGCACAGTATTCAACACAGGTGCAGTAATGGCACTTTTATCTTGGGCCCAATCAATGGCTCCCTAACTGGTCTTAGAGCCCACTCACTAGGAGGAATCTCATGTATGGTACTGTAAACATAGCCAAATACACATGACTGAAAAGGTCATAGGTCTTAGAGAAATCTCCAAGGCTGTCACATCTCTAGGCTAATATAACTTCTTACTAAATTCAAACTATGTATCCTTATATTTACAGTTAAGTATCCCAGTCACCACTCATCAAATAAGCTTCTTTTGTACCAGATGGTGACTACTACTATGTATCACAGCTAGTCACACAGAGACATTGTGAGTTGCCCATGACTAAGCAGCACATCTACAATCCAGCCTCTATATCCATACAATATAGAACAAGAGGTAAAGGAGTCACTAATGAATCTCTCAACTCTCGTTAATGAAGCTCCCTCATGCAACAAAGGGTCAGTAACACAACAGATCATAAATGGCTAAATCATGGAGATTGGGAATCTGCAGAGTGTGGCTTCCTGGATCGGTCTCATGTTAAGTTTCATTCACCCAGGGCTCAGGTACCAGTGCAGAAGCAGTGCCGGAAAGATTGTAAGAGCCCCTGAGAAGGTGTGTGGCCATATGAAAATAGAATCCTACAAGCTTCTGGGACCTTGCTCCTTGCTGATATGAACCTACACCAATGGTTTCATCGTGCTCAAGATCCATGCAAACTCAAGCACACAAAAACCCAGCATGGAACTGGGGAAATGGGCAGCAGACCCCAACCTTTGCTGAAGAAATATTGGCAACTGATTACTGTTGGGAGAGGATGAGCTGGTCTTCCTAAAGTGACAGATTTTGGGTCAGTTGACTAGAACTCAGTGAATGAACCTGAGCTGAGGTCATTTGGGGACACTAATAACACAATAGACCTTAACGCAGATGAAAGAATGTATGGATTCCAGTTGCGAGGGCTAGAGGGGCTGCTGATTGAGATTGATTGATCTGTTGTGTATGAAACAAACAATGATTCAGTAAAAAGAAAAAATTTTTTAAATTATTATTTTTGTTATTCTCATTCAATATGGTTCATACAATATAGTTTAGATTCCCTTCCTATCCACACTTCCCACCACTGGCCCCGCCCAATTTAATGTACTCTCTTATATATAAAATAGAGCTTATAGAATCTGATTTGTGTGCCTAAATGTCCTTCAGTGTAGGGCCATCCACTGGGCCCACCCAGAGTCCCGTCTTTGACTGTCTTTTCCCTTCCTAACACTGCCTTTTTGTATCAGCCCCAGAGCACATGAGCTTTCACCCGGTGTGCCCAGCCTCCTTTCAGCTGGTATGACGACATAACTGAACTCTAGTTGGGAGATACAGAATTGAAATTCGACTGCCTCCAGAATTCTCCTTTAGGAGAACGTGGACTGGGATATTTTGCCTACTCTTTACCCCAACATTTGTCCTATCTTTCAAGTCCGTTTTCTCTTTGAACTTGGAGCGTGCATCCTGCAGCCTGTAGTGAGGTAACTGGGGATCTGAAGATGGAGGAAGCAGGAAAACTCTGTTGTAAGACTACTGCAGTATTTGTTTATTGAGTCTATAAACTTGATTCTAAAATATTTAAATTAACAAAATATTTGGAAAACATTAGCTGAAAAAGTATCGTTAAAGGAAGTGTAATCTGGGCTGCTTGTTAGGGCAGTCTAGAGGATTTGAGTAAGAGGTACAGAGTGGAGGAGGAGGGTGAAGGCAAACACACCTAGAAGCAGCTCTCAACGTGTACTTTCTACACAGCAAACATCTATGCTAAGCATATTATTTTATTTGCTCCTTACTAACCCAGAAATGCTAGTGTTGTTGTTGTTGCTATTTTTGATGAAAAATACTGAGTTTTAAGTGTTTAAAACTCTTTTAGAATTACAGTTAGTAACTTAATAACCAGACAAACTGCAATTTACAATCAGATCTGACTGCTAGTAAAGCTCTTCCTTGTCCTAAATGTAAACGGTAAACAATGATATTCAGGAAGAAAAATGCCTACTTTTTTTTTTGAAAGATGACTTGCTAAACCAAGTTCATTTAGGTAAACACTAAAAACTACTACCAACTGGTAAATGCTTTCTGAATTAAAACTAAATTTGTTATCTGCTTTAAAAGAACATATTAAAAGAATGTGTTTGTGACTAAAATAAAAGTAAATACTACTTTCTAAAATCAAGTAAAATATTTGACTATGTAGAAAATTTAAAATTTAAGCCTGACTTTAGAATGAGAAATATATACTATTTACATTTCAAACACATATTTTCTATCATATTCACTGTCTGAATTATCTTCCTTAGCTTTGAAAAACATCTGTATTTGCAACAACTTTGCAAACAATCCATTACTCTAACACATTCCGTTAGCAGCACAATATAAATATTAAAGTACTTGAGGAAGCAAGCTCGCTGTGTCTAATGCAATGCTCTCTGTAGTTACCAGCTTGCGTGTTTTATTCTCAGCAATGGTAAAAATGATGGTGGAATGTTCCAGTGTTCAGCAAGTATAATTTGGGGTAATAACAATTAACGTTTGCTTCCCTGGCTATAATAGGTCAACCTACAATTACCTGACTTGGATGTGCTTCACTGAATAAAACAGCTGATTGAGATGAGAATATTTCTAAATTTTCCAGTGTAAAGCCACACATTTCCCATTAGGATACCATTTCTCCTGATATACCAAACTTTAAGGAACCTTTGTGTTTTATCTGAATCTGAATTCAGTGTCTATAACATTTTTAAAACTGAAAAGTATGATGGAAAATGATCCATAGTTGACAAAAGATTAGAACATAAAGCAATCTAATACCATGTTCTAGGGCTGGGAAAACAGTACAGATTGTAAAATCTCTTGATTTTTGATTAAATTTCACACAGGAAGCCTTTATATAGTCCTTTAATGTCAATGTTATCTGAATCAACACTTTTTTATGAATTAGATTTCCATCTAATTCTAATTTTGTTAATATTAGGGTTCATATAGAGGACTATGTAAACCTTTCAAGTATTTTTTAAACCATCGTCAGCTGTGAATCTTACTAGATGATGTGGAAGAAGGTCATAGCAACTTTCTAGCTCTTGATTTGAAAATAGCAAAAATATTCTCTAACGTAATCTACAAAATCAGTGCAATCTCTATCAAAACATTGGTGACATTCTTTATAGAAAACTGTCAATGCTAAAATTTGTGTGGAACTACAGAAGATCTCAAGTAGCTAAAGTAATCCTAGCAAAAAGAACAAAGATGGAGGGACTCACACACGACTTCAAAACTTTATGAAGCTACAGTAATCAAAAGTGTGGCCTTTGAGATGGCTCAGCAGGTTAAGGGATTGCCATGCAAGCCTGAAGACCCAAGTTTTGTCCTCAGAACGCATGCAAAGGTGAAAGGAGAGAATCAACTTCACAAAATTGTCCTCTGATTGCCACACACATTTCATGGCATGTGACCTCTTATGAGTACATATCATACACATGATAATAATACATAGAATTTAAAAAACACGGTACTGACATGAAAACAGACATATAAGCCAATAGAAAGACCTAGAAAGAAATCACTCTACTTATAGGCAAATGATTTTTGATGAACGTTCTAAGAATAAGCACCAGAGAAAGAACAGTCTCTTTAATGGTGCTATGGTAGTGGCGAATGAACTCATGATGATGCTAAGGCTTAAATAAAAGATCTAAAATCACAAAAGTACTGGAAGGAAACACGGAGGAAATCCATAGACACGAATCTCCATAAAATTTTAAAGAAACATTAAAAAATGATTCCCAAAACATAGATAACAAAAGTAAAAACAGACAAATGGAATCACATCAAACTGAAGAGCTTCTGTAGAGCGTTCTGCTGCATTTTAATGCTTTTTCAAAGTTGGTTCAGCGGAAAAAAAAAAAGCAAGGGAGATGATAGTCTCCGGAATTGAGGAAATATTGAAATTATTTGTTTCACAAGGGATTGATACCCAGGATATGGAACTCATAGAACTCAACAGCAACATAAATATATACAATTTAAAAATGGGCAAATGATCTAAGCAGACATTTCTCAAAAAGAACTGTCAAAAAGGCAGAAATAAATGCCGATAAATATGTGGAAAAGGAGAAATCTCATACTCTGTCTGATGGCAAGTTGAGACAGCCACTAAGGAAGCAGTGCAGCAGTTTTTTGAAGAAGTGCAATCGATAGGACTCGGTAATTCCACTGCTTGACATATACCCTGAGAAAAGGAAATTAGCATGTCAAAGAATTGTTAGTTCAGCACTGTTCACAATGGCCAAAATATGAAATCAATCTATCAGTGGGTAAGACATATGACAGATGCATCTGTCTGTCTGTCTAGGTATTTGGCCATAAAAATAAGTTTGACAATTTGAAGGAACATGGACAAGCCTGGAAGATAGTATATGCAGCGAAATAAATCTAGTACAAAAAGACAAATACTGAAAGTTCTCTCTTAAACGTAGAAGCTGAAAATATTGATCTTATAAAACCAGGGAGTAAAATAGTAGAGAGCAGAGGACGAGAAGATAGAACCTAGTTAATGGGAGAAATGATTTCTATGTTCTGTTTAGCACAATGGGATAACTGGTCAATAATGGTTAACTGTATATTTTTAAATAGCTCATAGAGACCTTTTTGAGTGTTTCCAACCAAAAATGATGAATGTCTGAAGTGATGGATGTGCCAAGTGACCTCGTCATTGAATGAATATGAGTTGAAAGGTACACTGTAGCCCATAAAGATGCATGATTATATGTCAGTTTAAAATAGTTTTTTGAGTCACAGTCTATAGTCCTGACTTGCCTAATACTCACAATGTAGTCCAGGTAGGCTTCAAACTTGTCACAATCCTTCTGCTTAGCTGTCCAAGTGCTGGGATTACAGCATGCAGTTCTCTGCATAGCTTAAAAATAAATTTAAAAGAAAGCAGCCAGGGCTGGCAAGATGCATCAGTGGGTAAAGACACTTGCTGCTAAGCCTGGTGACTTGAGTTCTATCTGTAGGACCCACATGGTGGAAGGAGAGAATAGACTGTGTAAGTTGTCTAATCTCCACTGGTGTACTGTGATGTATGCATGCACACACACACACAACCCACACCCACACACATACACACATAAAATAAATAAATATAATAAAAAAATTAAAAAAGAAAATGATGGAGTCTCTTTCAGTGTGTATGTGTATATATGTATACAAATATACAATATTATAATAGCATTATTCTAAAAAAATTTCTCCTCCTTACATCATTTGTCATTTCATACTGTCTAAAATTTCCTCAAAGAATCCCACTGAATAAACTAAAGGGAGAAAAGCCAAAATAAATTGCTCTGCTTTCGCCTTAGTTTAACAGTTCATCCACACATTCCTTTCTTGAGTGTTTCTCTGCACACCCCAGTGAGAATCAACCTTGGGAGAACATTGTATCATTCTGGGGCCACCCAGATCCAGTCTATTGAATAGTCATTGCTCATGGATCTGAAAACTGCCTGAAACTTTTCTCAACAACGAAAGTTTAGCAGATCTTCAGCGTCTTTTCTGAGGTGGGCTGCTCTTGCATTCTACAAAGGCCAATGGACTGCAGCAGACACAAGCTGAGGTTAATCCGAAGGTCTATCCTCCTACCATGCCTCCCTCACCAAGAAACTTTTAGACTTTTTTCAACAGACATATAACTATAAACAGCTTTGGGAAGGATCCAACTGGGTTACTAAAGCCCTCAACAGGAGCATCTTTGAGTTCACTGTGATGGTGGCAGACACTGAGTCCTTCTAGATCATCTTGCTCTTCTCACTGCTGTGTGAAGGCAAAAATATATGTCTGTGGCTGAGGAAGGATGCCTGTGGGTTCTCCAGACCTACTATTGCTGTCTGTCACCATCAAAGAAAGCTCTTCGAGGAAGCAGATCTAGTCTATTGCGTAGTGTACTGTGGTCTCTGCCATGTTTTTCCTATTAGTCCCACCTCCTCCAAGTGGTGCAGATCATATTGTCTGTGTTAGCGTGTAGTATTTTCAGTGCTTTCTATTATAGAATATTGCTTTTGGAAAGATCAAAAACTATTTTACAAATATAGTATCTGTTTTGTTCCTCTTCATAAGCTCTAGAGATACAGGCATTCCTATCATTTCCACTCATGATCCTTTATTGAGCCAAATGCCTTCTGTCAGCCTGAAAAATGTGTTCGTGTTATATTACATTTCAAAGCAGGTGGAAGGTTTTTGCACATAAAACCCAAGTTTGCCATAGAAGCCAGATCCCTGTAACAGTCAAACTTTTGCAGAATGCCCCAGTTACAACCTGGACTGAGTTCTTTCGTTTTATTTTGCACACTATGTGTCACCAATCCACTTTATAATTTCTAAATGAAATAATTAGTAGAAAGAGTAGTAGTATAGAAGCATCATCGATAAGACGACCAACCCAACCTATCTACAAAGGCTGATTATAAAAGCTAACATAGTAGCATGGCGTGTCCACAGCAAAGTCACAGGTTAGCTCTATTGTGGAGAAATAATTCAAAGTCAAGGTCACTAAGTAAAAAATTCAGACCAGATTCCAACGTGGGAGAGTAAAATTCAAGACCCAGTACAGAGACAAATGATTATTCCATCTTTCCTTGTGAATGTCAGTGGTGAGAGACCTGAAGGTAGCTCCATCCGGTTCCTCTTAGCAGCTTTCCAATGCTGGGACTATAAGCGTGAGCCACCATGTCTGGCTTAACAGTTCTTTAATCCAATTAAAACTATATCAGCATACTACTGTCAGTTAGCTTTTCCTTGGTAAAGAAGAGTGCAGGAGAAGAACAAGGTGTTTTTAACTTGGTAGATAGCCTGTACTCTTTGAGAAGCTCCATGGGAGTCTTGAAATGATTCCAGTGTGCACAGTAGGGCGAGGCAACACATTCCCTCAGACAGCCTCTGAAGGTACTTTGACCATGCACCAGATTTCTGAGCAAGTCAACTAGTGATGTATACCTGACCATATGACTTGTCACTCAAACTAGATCATGTGTGAGGATACAAGTAGTTACTATTAATGATGTAGTCAGGATATCAAGCGAAAATCGGAATTAATTATGTTCTAGCATTGGGTTCAAGGTACCAGGATGGTAGTGGCAAATCCAAGACAAATGCCCCCTAGTGTGCTGTATGTGTGCCTTGATGTTCATACTGGTTTTCTAGAAAGCTGGGATCATAATATTATCGATGGATAATGCTAGAAAAGAAGAGTTAAGAAGAACCCAACTAAGGAAATTCACATTTGGTATTTAGATATCTAGGTCAAGAGTGATAATAAGTAATTTGATATTAAATTAAAGCATCACCTGTACTTTTCTGTCCAAAGTCACATTGTAAAGCTCTGTTCTAGACTAGACCTTAAACTTTAAGTTTGACTGCAGTTGTGCTTGTTAGGGTGAATATTCAAGATTCTGGGGTACTTTGTAAAAAACTTGTTTTCTTTTGTAGTTTGGGACAGTGGAGGCCTGGTGTTGGCTGCTGGTGTGACTGTAGCATGTTTTCCTGTGGGTAACATGCATACCAAATCCCTGAGTGTCAGGCCTCTGACCTATCCCTGTGGTAGTATTAAGATCTGACTTAAGGTGACTGGACCTGTAAAGGGACAATTTGATGACTTTTGTTTCCCTCGAGTAAAAAAAATAAAATAAAACAAACGGAGACAACATGAATAGGACAGAAAGAATTGATTCATTCTGAAAACATTTCAAATAATTTTAGGCAGACTTGATTGATTTTTAAAATTTTTGTACACTAAAGTGAATGTCAGAACATCTGTAGTTTCAGGAAATGTTCTTATTTCTTAGGCTAAGAATATGAAAAGAGAATTAAATCACCAACTTGGTGAGCAAAAGTCAGTTTGAAGAGAAAAGCATAACTCTTTGGTTATTTTAGAACAATTGATCCATAAAGTCACTTGGCTCAATATTCACTGCTTAAAATGCTTTTAATTAGTCACACAGGCACATTTAACACTTTAGGCTATGATTCTCCCTTCAAATCATTTCTTACTCAAAGCAATAGATTTTTCCTAAAACTGCAAATCAAGTATTGAGAGGCACAGGTTCTTTGAATTTCTCCTGCCTGTGTGATCATACATCTTAATTACAAAAGAAAATACAGCCGAAGAAGGTGTGTTCAGTGGGATTATAATTATTTAGTACTGCTGATTATTAGCAACTTGTATTATAAGTATTTTCATACTGTTATCGTTGCTCTAACATTTCCCCTGAATCAAGCTCTCCTGGAAGGCAGGATAGGTCTGAGATACACAATAGATTAGAATTGTATGAGCTAAGATAAAGCTTCTGTTTGGCTGGCACAAAATACCCAGCAATGCAGAGGTAATGTATCCAGGTTCTTATAAAACCCTATACTAGCTTAATTCATGAGACTGTTGGGAGAGATAAATTGGTAAGTGAAAGTATAATGACAACAATATGTATGAATCAGTCCCCTGAGGCATAGGAGTTTAAGCTACAAATCACCTACAAATCGAGTAATTACTGTTTACCCAGCTAGGTAATCAAAGAAAGCCAATGTCCACTTGGATTAAAGGTATGGAGAACAGAATATGCAGTAGACAGACACAGAGATCAGGTCTGTGGAATTTGTTTTTCTGTGTTTGAAACAATTAGGAGGAAATGTTATGTATATAATTGAATATATTATAGTGAATTGAATATATTATAGAAGTGAGGCCTATAATGTTAATATGATTCATCATGCAGTATCCATAGGCAGAAACTCCTACGTGACACATTCCTCATACGTGGTCTTTAATCTGCCCCAGAGAGTCTTAGGATAACTTTTTTGAGAGAAAATCTTCTGGCCATTATTTACCAGTAGTCTACTTAAAATGTTTTTCTTAAGGTATTTTTCTATTTTAAGTCTGTTTTTGAAACCAGGTTTGTAGAAGTTGTTAATAATCGCTTCATCCAGGTCTAGCCTAGAAGTAGGTGCTGGAATTGTAATCTAGTGATAAGGAAGCTCCCAAATGTGGAATTCCAAGACTGATGAATGCTTCATTCCCCAACCAGAATCAATCTTCCTTCTTCCCTCCCTTCCTCCCTCCCTTCCTCCCTCTCCTCCTCCTCTTTCTCCTCCTCCTCCTCTTCCTCCTCCTCCTCCTCCTCCTCCTCCACCTCTTCTTACTCCTCCTTCTCTTTTCAAGACAGGGTCTCCTAACCAGTCTTTCTAGTCCCAGCTGGCCAGGAGCTCACTATGTAGACCAGGCTGGCCTCAATATCACAGATATGTGACTGATTCTGCCTCAGATTTTCTTTCAGATAACAAAATAGAATTTGAAAATGGCTCTATAGTTCAAATATTTTTATTTTAACCCAAGATTTAAAAACCAAATATTTCTTTGCATGCTTTGGGACTATAGTTTTCAACTGTTGCTATAAAAGAATACCTGAGATTGGATAACTTATGAAGGAAAGAACTTTATTTTGACTCATAGTTCTGGAGGTGAGAAGCACAGCATCTGATGATAACCTTGTGCTGTTCTAACTCAAGGTACAAAATGAAAGAGCAGGAAACCTTGCTTTATAATTCTTATGAGAATGAGTCTAGTCCTGAGTGAAAGCCACTGATTGCTCTTGATGTAATTCTTCCTAGAGTTCCCATGAGCTCTCAGTACCATCACATTGGTTCTGACACATTCAAACCATAGCTGCTATGAATCATGTCTCATTTACTTGATGAAGAGAGAAAAAGGAAAATAGCCATGCACTCAATGCCATTTTTGTGTGTGTCTAGTATTGTCTTGTGACTAATTTTATACTTTGGGACACAGTACTGAGCTTACAGTCAGTACTTATGTAAGTTGTAAGTGCTTATTAACATTTGTGTGGCAAAAGAAGTCAAAACTAAAATGGAAAAAGCTATCTGGAGAAAGAATACCAGAGTTATTTAGTGGAGCATCTGTTTACAACTACCTTGCTTGCTAAGGCACCTACAATAAACCCTGTTACTAAAGAATATCTTAACTCCTACCCTATACTTGCCTCTGCAAACAGGTCTACAGAAGGAATTTCCCCTCAGTGGTTTTAGGACACATACACATTAGTGCTGGTAGTCAGGTAGACTACAACTTAAACCCACTACTGTTGTAACAGTTCAAGAACAACACAGGGAGCATCAAAACTGTGAAGGAACTAAACCGGAAGCTTGAAGCTTTTAGAAGGAAACACTGCTCACGTCTGACTTCATGAATAAACATTCCTGATTTTTCCACACGAGTCTCTTGGGTGCCTTCTCTGTGTGTGGCAGATCTTCTGACTCAGCTTTTCCCACAATATTGACAGTTTATAAATATATTTTTCATTAGAAAAGGGAAACCTGAAAAAATCCAGAGAGGAATTTTGCTTCAAAGCTCAGAATATAAGGACTGTTCTCTCTGGTGCCCCTGTGTGGTATCATCACATTAGACTAACAAAGTATTTGTGGAGCAGGTTAGATCCGTCCACCTCTGAGTGGAGTGTCTGTCAGGCCCAAATGGCTACGTGGAGACTCAGTTGACAACCTTTTTTTTGGTTGAGCTAGCAACCACAACCAAGAAGTATGGGAACACTAGCAAAAATACGGAAAACACTATCACTTTGTAGTTCTTTGTGTTTAGATCTTATAAATTCCCTTTTCAAAATTATCCAGAAATGTTTTCAATTTTTTTTGCTTTTGTGAAGATGTTTTTAAAATTTAAATTTCTGATTGCTTGCTGATGGTATGTAGAAGTGCATCTGCTTTTACTATTGGTCTTGAGTCCTAAACCAGACTAAACTATTTACTAGTTCTAGTAGCTTCTGGTGCATACTCTTGGATTTTCTTGTATATGTACATATACATATACAAAACGTAGACTTTTTCTGTGTCCCTGTTGGACTTTACTACAGCACGGAGTGGAAGCGCCCTCACAGTGGCCGTTCTGTTCCTGAAGTCCAGTAGCATGTTAAATGAAAAGCTTCATAGAGTTTCTTTTTTGGGTTGAGGAATTTGAGGGAACATTTTAAAAATAGATCTATTTATTTGTTTGTTTATTTGTGTGTGTGTGTGTGTGGGTGTGTGTGTGTGAGATGGTCAGATGGCAACCTGTGAGAGTCCATTCTTTCCTTCCATCATGTACGTTAAAAAGACTGAGCTCAGGCTTGGCTGAAAGTGCTTTACCTGTGGAGCCATCTGACCTGCCCCAGAAGGAGGAGCAAAGACTTAACTTTGTTGTTGTTTTGAGACATTTGGGCAGGAACTTTACAAGGTGGAGGATGATCCTGAACTGCTGATCTCTGTGCTTCTACCTCTGGAATGCAGGGATCAAAGAAGACTGGCAGTTAGTGACTGCCGAGGGAGGGTCACTCTCCTTTGGAAATGTGGCTGCTGGTAGGTTTTTCATGCCCCACTGTGTGAACATATATCCAGGTGTATATGGAAAGCACTAATCAGACTCAGAGACTATTCATATCAAAAACAAAAAATAAAAAGAAGACATGAAATTGGGAGGGAGTTGGGGTGGGGAGCATTGCGGGACGTTGGAAGGAGGTGGTAACAGATGGATATGATCAGTAGACAGTGTGTAAATGTATGGAACTTTAAAAGAGTAACAAACATTATTTCACAAAATTATTGACATGAAATAGTTAACAAATTCTCTTGTTTTTCCTTTAATATATGTAGAATTTATAGTGACATCTTCCTCTCATTTTGTTTTTGGTAACTTTTGTCTTCTCCTTCTAATCAAATTTTTAATGGCTAGTGGTTTATTAGTTTTTACAAAAAAGTTTTTGGTTTCTTGGATTTTTCTCTATTATTTTCAGTTTTGATTTTGTTTTTTTTTTTCTTTATATTTATTATTTTCTTTTATTTCTTTTTACTGTGGACCTGACTTTCTCCCTAGTTTTTAAGGTAGAACTGGAAGTCACTGATTTAAGAGTATTTTCTCTCTCAACATAAACATTGTGAACTATAAATAACTCTCAGAATGTTGCTTTAGTTATATTTCACAAATTAATGTGTTGTGCCTTCATTTTCACATATCTTCAACTGCTTTCTAAATTTCCTTGTGATTTCTTCTTCGAGTAATAGTTTACACATCACTGTGTTATTAAAAGTATCCAAATATGTAGGGATTTTCCAGCCATGTTATGTTACTTATTTCTAAGTGAATTTCAGTTCGTGATGAGAGAATGTGTTTTATAAGATTTGAAACCTTCTGAGTTTATTAAGGTTATTAAGAACATATTTGGAACATGTTCTGTGTTCCGTAGAGAATAATGTAAAAACTGGTAAAATTCCTAACTGAAACCGAGGATTTCTCTTGAGAATTTTATCAATTTTTATTTCATGCGTTATGAAGATCTGTTTGGTTTGTAACCTTTGGGATTTCTCATGATAAAATGATGTTCTTATCAGTAAGAAAAGACTTTCTTTTATTCAAGGGGCTGAGGAGATGGTTCAACAGTTAAGAACACTGGCTGTTCTTGCAGAGGGCTGAGTTTGGTTCCTAGCACCCACATAGCAGCCAACAGCCATCTGTAACTCCTATTCTAGGGGATCTGATACCTTCTTCTGGCCTCTGCACACACCATGGCACACTTATAAACATGCAGGCAAAATACTCATAGGCATAAAATAAAAATATATAAATGTTTTAAAAATAAAAATAACCTTCTTTTATCTTTGTAATATTTCTTGCCCTGAAATGTACTTTATCCGATATTACTGTTTTAGCTTTCTTTTCCTCAGTGATAACATGGCTTATTTTATTCATTTTGTTTACCTTTAAGATAGAGGTACCCTTATTTTTAGACTGCATTCCTGTGGATAGCACACACATGGGTCTTGCTTATTTTTATTCAGTTAGATACTTTCTGCATTTTAACTAAGATGCTTAGGTCATTTGTATTTAATATGGCTTCTGATCTGGTTAGTTTTAAATCTGTGATCTTGTTATTTCTTTTGTACTTGTCCTTCTATTTTTCTTTTCCTTGTTTTTTCTACTCTCTTTTTGATGAAATGCTTTCATTTTCCAATTTTTAATCTCTTGCCTACTTATTAGATATTACATATGAAGGTACATGTGTCTGCACAAATGTGGTTGGTTTGGCACTGACATTTAGCATTTAGCTTAAAAAAGCCTGATTACAAGTAGTACTGTGCCATTTATGTTCAGTAAAAGACTCTTCAGTAATAAACCTTCTTTGTGTTCTTAGCCTTTGAGCTGTTTTACCATATATATAACTTACACAGTACACTGCAATTAATTTTCTCTTAAGTTACCAGCTATTTTTTTTAAGAGATAGTAATATTGACCCAGTGTTACGCTCCCCTTAGGCAGTAAAGGCAGAGCCCATAGTGGATCATGAGCTCATCATATAGCACATGTGACCCTTCCCCTGAATAGACCAATAATGCTCTGATCAGCTGAGAGAGCATGCGTAGGATGCACTGGAAAAACACTACCAGTCTCTAAAAAGATTACTCCGATGTCATACAGGTCTTGTTATTAGATCCTTAAGCTCACTGGGCAGAGCAACAGGCCAGTATTCCTCCTTCCTTGGGGTCCCTCCACTTTTGTGAGTGCTTTTTTACTTTTACTTAATAAATCTGCATTCACTTTGTTCACTCCTTACCTACATTTTCTTGTTCGCCTTGAGTGTGAGGTAACAATATCTGAAGCCGCTGGCTCGGGGTGGCTTTGGTGTTGGGGACTGTCCTGGTGTCCTAACTCCCTGTGTTAAGCTCACCAAGAGCCAAGGGAAAGGCTAGTAGCACCATGAACTGCTTCATTTTATGATTTCGCGTATGTCATTCCCGCTGCTTCTCTTTCCCATTTCGTTGTTTTAAACACTCTCTCTGGGGTTTGGCAGAAGCTGCAGGAAGTTCAGCGTGGTCTGGTCTCCTCTGCAGTGTGGGTTCTCCTCCAAGAGCTCTGCTCAGGTGAAGCCAAGGTCCTGACATACCACAGAAAACAATAGCCAAGCAAGTCAAGGTGAAGCCACGTTGAGGTTTAGCATCTAAAGGAAAGATTAAGAACAGAACGGTAGTGCATACTCAAGGCTGAGTCTGGACTTCACGGGGATAAACTGCCAAACCGCCAGTTACAGTGGTTATTCTACTGAGCCATGTTGCTTCTTGCCAGTTTAAGGTGGTTTTGCTGAATTACAGCTCCATGACTACATCCCATCTAGTCATCTCGTAGCTTGTGTTTCCTCCTTATGCATATCTCACTTACTTCAGAATCATTTTCCTTGTGTATAAAGGTCTTTCTTTAACATTTCTTACAATGCAAGTCTGCTGGCAATGAATTTTCCCAGCTTTTCTATGACTGAAAAAGTCTTTGTTTTGAAATCATTTTTGAAGTGTATTTTCACCGTGTATAGAATTCTAGTTTGGCTGTTAATTTCTTTTAATTGCTTTAACTATGGTGCTTCTTTGTTATTGATTTCACACTTTTTTGGGATGAGAAATCTGCTGTCACTATATTTGCTCTAAGTATTGTAAGGAGAAGATGGTTTCCTTCTACCCGTTCAATTCTTTGGCTGGGTACTAAATTAAACTGGCATAAGACAGATCAGCAGAAGATAAGCCATTTTAATTACATATGCACCTGGGAGTCCCCTAGGTCTATGAGCCTTAAAAAGACCAAATGATTAAAATTTGTATAATGCCCCAAACACACAGAAGAACATAGCTTGGGAACTTGTGCGTGTGTGTGTGTGTGTGTGTGTGTGTGTGTGTACACGCGTGTATGGGCATTGGTGAGGGATGATGGAGATGAATTACAAAGGCAGAGTGATCAGGAAAGTGTCTGCTGAGTAAAGGTTGTCCACTAATAAAACTTTTCTTTGTGAATCTAACTTTATTTTCAGAGGCTTGGGAGGAAGGTGAAGAGCTTTTCCCATGTGGTTGGTTCCCAGTCTCTTCTGGCTCATACTAATAAATAGGATATATTGAAGGTGATACATTCTGACCTTCTGAGTGATATCTTGAGGATGGTGTCTCCTAAACCTTCAAAACATGAACTGTGTATTTGATTTATTTTAAGATTTAAAAGAAATTGGAATTCAGAAAAACGCAACGTTCATTAAAACTTTTTGGTCTCCCCATTCTTTCCATTTTTTGGAGGATTCCGATGGCACAGGCAAGCTGGGCATTCCTAATCTGAAAATCCCACACCCTAACTGCTCCAAATCTAAAACCTTTTGAGTACTGTGAGTCCTACAAGTAGACACCTCTACAGTAGACTACTGGATCAGTGAGAAAGCAATCACACCAAATATTTAATCAGATTAGCTTTGGGCTCTGTGTCTAAGTGTTACCAGCACAGGTATAAGGATGGTCTGCATCTAGGAGATGGGTTCTTTTTCTCTACCAATTAAAGAATTAAAAGGCAGGAAAAAAAATCACACACCAGCAGAGAATGATAATCTAACAGACACTCTTTTCCATATGTTAATTGAATTTTTTACGTATTTTGCATAGAGCATCCCAGTCATCTCTAGGCCCCTTCCCCCACTGGCACCCTCCCTCCCACAGCATCCCCCACTGAAATTCATACATTCTGTCATCTGTGTCTAGGCTCGTCATGTCAAACTAGTGTCTCCTGATGTCCCTTAGTATAAGCTCATCGACTGGTCTAGTCAGCCTACCCAGAGTCCCTCCCCTTAAGAGGATTAACTCTTCCTCACCTAGCAGTAATCATTTGCCAATAATTCTTTGATTGAGATTGGGGCCTGCTGCCCATTCCCACAGTTCTTTGCTGGGTTTTTGCTTGAGTTTGCATGGGTCTTGTGCATGCTGACACCATTGTAGGTTCATATGAATAGGGTTGCAGGAGTTTGTAGGACTCTGTTTCCATATGGTCATGCACCTTCTCCCCGGCTCTTACAATCTTTCTGCCCCCTCTTCCACAATGGTCCCTGAGCCCTGGGTAGGTGAAGTTTACTAAAGGAGTCCTGTCCAAGGACCTACACCCTGTAGCCTCTTATTTTCTATGCTTTACCATTTGTGACCTTTTCTGATCCTGGCCCTCTGTTGCATAAGGGAGTTTCATTGATGAGAACTGAGAGATGATTAGTGTTTGCTTTACTCCTTGCTCTATGTTCCATGAGCCTTAGGTATAGAGGTTGCCTCATAGATGTGCTGCTTAGGCTTGGCAATCTGTAAACAATCATTGTATTTGATCATTTGTGGAACTCTGTAGTAATCTCTGTCTGTTGTGAAAGAAGCTTCTTTGTTGAGTGGTAACTGGCATACTTGTCTGTAAATATAAAGATCTGTATTTTGCACATAATAAGAAATCACATTTGTCGAGGGATGTGACAGCCTTGGGCTTGTCTCTAAGATCTATGACCTCTCCAGCCACGTGTATTTGGCGTGTTCACAGTACCACACATGAGTTTCCTTCCATTGAGTGAAGTCCAGTTAGGTGGCTGCTGATCGCTCCCAAGATGAGAGTGCAGTAGTGCACCAGTGTCTTTTGCTGTGCTGGTCACTGACGTAGTTATTAGGCCTTAAAGCTGGGGTGGGACCATTGATCGGTATTCTCCTTTAGTAACTTGTGCAGTGCTCTTCAAAGCTATGAGAGCTAGCATTCCTGGGTGGTGGCTTTCTAGGTCAGTTCCAGCTTCTTTACTCCAAATCCTGTGTCTGATTTATGTCCTGTCTTCAGCAATAGGGTCTTACCTTCAAGTTCTGGGAAGAAATTAAAGGTTGTGGCAAGAGCCTGCGTAATTTTGGGAGTCTCTTAGGCTACCCTGGCCAGCAACTCGATGGAAGGTTTCTTTTATATGATATGACAGAATATGTCAACTCAAAGGAAGATTTCTTATGTAAACAATCTGCCACTGTTTCTTGTTATGTAGCCTTCAGCTGTACACATAGACTCATGTAGATACTGTATATGTGATTTGTCATTAGGTTTTTGGACTAATATGATGCCTCAGATTTTTCTACATTAGCTAGGCATTATTTATCTCTCCTCTCTCCCCATCTAACCCTCCCTCCATACCCTCCTTATTTAAAGTATCCTCGTTTTCCCCTTGATAATATCTGTGTCCTATGGTTCTGTGGTCCCACCTCTCTTGAACTCCTTCCTCTTTATCCCCAAAGTCCCTTGTATAACCCTCCCACTCTCCTTCCCATTTAAACACCCTCATTTTACCCGTTTCTCCCTCAGTAACCTGTCTCCTACTGTTCTTTCTCAGGTTCCTTCTTTCTCTTTACCTCTGTGGTTACTTTCTATTTTCCTGGTTCCTGCAGTTACATCGGAATACATACTTACATGTAAGGATTTGGTGCTATGATTCACAAATGAGGGAGAATATACATTGTTTTTCTGAGTCTGTGTTACTTCACTTAGTATAATAGTTTCTAGTTCCATCCATTTACTTGCAATTACATGATTTTGTCTTTCTTTACCACTGAGTAGAACTCCATTATGTAAATATACAACATTTTCATTATCTACTCATCAGTTGAGGGACACTTAGGTTGCTTCCATCTCTTAGTTATTGTGGAAAGAGCAGCAACACACATAGATGTACAAGTATCTCTGCAATAAGATGGGTCCTTTGGGAATAGAGGCTTTTATGGATTTTGATGGGTTCCCCTCCCCTAATTTTAGATAGGCCATCTTAAACAAAGGAACAGTAGTAGGATGATAGGTTACAGTTCCAAATGATGGAGTGTCCAGGTTCAGCCTTGGTCTTATGTGAACTGGTTTGAGTTAGTGAGTCAGAAAAAGAACCTTGGTGTCTAGAGAGGTGACCCTAGGCCTTTGTCTCAGATCAAAAAGAAGAGGAAGTAGGCCATTTTCATTATTTATCATTAGTGATCCTTTCCTCATCTGTCCATCTATCTGAGAATGTAGATAGCTCCTAGTCCAGAAGATGTACATGACACATGAATGAATTTCATATTAGACTTGGGTAATGTTGTAGGGGAGGGTTCCTGTGAAAGCGCTCTTCAGTTCCCACTCCCTTTCCTCCTCTGCCTCCCCTAATTTTTTTTTAAAGAGAAGTCCCACCTAGGTAGTTAAGATATGGGTCATTAAACCAATCAATGTTTTTTTCTGAATATTTATTCTCAAACTGTTTAATGTATTACTGAATTTTATACATGTATGCAGTGTATCTTGATCATATTCCATCCAAATTCCCACTCTCCTTCCCTCTGGGTCCCCCATACTTCTCCTTCGAATGTATATTTCTTCTCTCTCTCTTTCTTCCCCCATCTCTGTATATGTTTGTGTCTCTGTCTCTGTTTCTCTCTCTCTATCAAATAATGTACTGAGCCCGTCCAGTGGCAGGACCATCCACCAGAATATGGGCCAACTCCAAGCAGCCACACTGCTAAAGAAGAACTCCTCCTCCACCAGCAGCTATAAATTATCAGTAGTTTCCATGACCCGTCTCTCACACCACACTGGAATGCTAATTGGCTTGATCTAAATCTTTCTTTAGATTCACGGAACTCAGAAGAGATGAAGAAGACCTTGCACAGCAAGGAGGTATCAGAGGTTTGTTGAGGTCCATTAAAGGAGAACTACTTCTTCCTGGTCAGAAGAATCTGAGTTTGACCTATCTCTAGGTAGAGACATGACATTCTAAGATGCACAGAATATTACCTAATATTGTAAGAGTTAATCTAACTGGGCCTGTCAATCACCTGGCTAGGAGATGTCCCCTTAGGAAAGCTAATTCACCTAAAGACATGCTAAAGAGATGGAAGGAATATTATTCCGTCAGTGAGACAATGTGTTTATCTATCCCAGGAACCCCTCTATCACGGCAGCTGTTTATGGATCTTCAGTGCTAAGGCTGTCCATTTTTTTTGAATATCAGACAAAACTGAAAGTAGACTTCCCCTGACCCTCTGGGCTTTTCCACTATTTTCTCTAAAAGACTCTGTGCCCTCGCTAGAGCTGCTTACAGACCTCTATTGCTGGCCCTAACTCAAAAGGCATGGCTGTTTCTTTTCTGCATCTCCTCCTCCTGGCAGCTGCCAAGATTTATAGCTTGCCTGCTCTGTGATTTTTCTCTCAAATTTTACTAAAATGGTCCTCAAACTTTTTTATCAATCTATTTTAAAATTATTTTATTCATGAGCCTAAGAACCCATAAAAGCAAACCCCGATTACCAGGTAATAGAAACCTCTCCTATTCTGTCAAGACTGCTGACCTGTGAATAAACATGATTTCTTACTCCCATCTTCCAACTATTAGTGTTTTTGAGTAGTGGGCAGCCCAGAGATCTGATTGTGGTAACACTGAGACAGGAGACAGGCGGAGCTTAACAATGGGTAGATAGAAAGGGACAAAGTGGTCTCATGGTAGAAGGGTACCACAGAGTCACTCAGGATTGCCTCAGTGGAAATTCTGCCATGTGGACCAACTAAGATGCTGTATCTACTTTCTTACACAAATTTCTCCATTCCTCTATAAAGTAGCTATTATAGACCCTGGTTTCTAAATGGCATGCCAGGAAACTGACTTGACTCTGTTATCCTATGGTGTACCTCCAAGTTTTTCATTGTTAACATACACAATCTGGCTGATTTATCTGTATCGAATCATACATAACCCCTAAGTCCTGATCCTGAGGCTGGCAACCCTCCCTGTTAGCTGGCGGGGGGGGTTCCTTCTCTGTTCCATCTTTCAGTTAATAAAATGCTACTTTACTCAATTTTCTTGGTCCTTATGCTGCATTCTTGAAGACAAGAGCTTGTAGAAATGAGAAATTGGCAACAACACCATCTGTGGTTAAGCTCAGTTGTCAGTTTGACAGAACCTAGCATCCCCTGGGAGATGGGCCTCAGGGCATGCCTATGGGGGATTATGTTGATTAGGTTAATGGAGGTGAAATGTCTGTCCTCTGTGGGTGGCACCATTCTCTAGACTGGGATCATGAACTGTGTAGAAAGTAGATCATGGACTTAGCATGAGCATGTGTCTCTCTGCGTCTTGACTGTGGATGCAACATGATCAATTGTCTCAAGCTTCTGCTGCTATGACTGTCCCCCATGCTTGCCTGCACCTCAATTTCCAGCCAAAATAAGCCTCTGTCCCTGATACTGCTTTTGTCAGGGTATATTATCACAGCAACAGGAAAAGAAACCAAGACACCATTCTAAAGATTTGTCTTTCTGTATTTGTGTCTATTCTAGAATCTGAAATAAATCTGAAGTTAGAAACACTTTGGATATCAAGAGTTTCCATCTTGTGTGTTGAACAGCTTGTGTTTGTTCTATAGTGAACTGAGGCTTTGTTTCTTTTTGGTCTTTTCTTTTTCCTCTGTGATTTATTTCTTTGTTGGTTTCTATTTCAATGACTTCAATTTGATTAATCTGTTCTCTTGAGGTATGTAATTTGCTTTCATTCTTACTTGGTTTATTTTTATCTCAGAGCTTTATTGTTCATCTTTTGCTGTGGTTTAGAATGTGAAATGTGCTCATGTGTTAGAGCACTTCATCCCCAGCTGGTGGCATTGTTTTAGGGGCATCACAAAACCTTTGGGACACAGGGACTAGATGGAAAATGTGGGCCAGTGGCATGGGCTTTTGAAAGCGAAAACCACCATTGTGTTGTGGTCTGGCTTTCTGATTCCTTATCTGTCAAGATGCATAAGGTGACAGCTACAAGCCATCATTATCATGAATCTAGCCTCATATGTTCCCCAACATGATGGGCTGTATTCTCTGAAACCATGAGTCAAAATATATCCTTTTTCTCTTAAGTTACTTCTGTTTGGTATTTTGATAAAGTGATGAAAAAAGTAATTTATCCATAGATATTCAGATTGGGGATTTTGAACATATGTTCTATATTTGTTTGTTCCTTCAGCATTGTTAACACATGGAAAAAAGACAAGGATATCTTCAATGTGTTTTAGCCCTACTAATTCTTTATCTGTGTCATCTCAGGTTCTTCTCTTGATTACCTTTTCATTATAGATTGCACTATATCTAGCAGGAACATGAACTGTTGCTGGCCCTGTGACTGTCAAGCCTGTGTCTTCTGGAGCACATCTATGGCATAGACATAGGCTCTAGCCCTCTGGTCCAAGCACCATCACAGAGATTGCTGGTGTTCATGCAATGAATCCTGTAAATAAATACCCAAACTGTGAAGAAGCATATCTGTGAATTTCTAGGATGTTTCAAAGAGAGGATCTCTGATTTTGAACAATTAAAACATTACAAGAAAATATTTAATAACTTAAAAATATACATTAAGTTTAAAGTTCATTGCATTTGATAAAAAGATCATTATTTTTTACCTGAACCTTTATGAATCAACTACTAAAGAGGAAAGCAATTTTAAAAAATATTTTGTGTGTGCATTATGTGTGTGTGGTTGCATATGCCACAGCATGCATGCAGAGGTCAAAGGACAGCTTTGTGGAGTTTGCTCTCTCCTTATCTTTCAGTGGGTTCTGAGGATTGAACTCAGGTTATCGTACTTGTGTGACAATTGCCTTTACCCTCTAAGCCATCTTGCTGAATCAAGAAAAATGATTTTACAGTTAATTTTTTTGTAAGTGAAACTATAGCTATATAATTCATAAGCTGGTGTTTTAAGTGAATATGATCTTAGGGAGAAGGAGAATGTACTGGAGATGGTGAGTGAGTGAACTAGAGGAACAGGTCCTTATCAGCCTGGGTCCTCACTGGCCTTACTCAGATGCCTCTAACGTAGGAGTCTCTCACTGACCATTGGAACTTCTGCCAGTTCATTCTGTCATCAAAATTTGGCATTTTTTTTTCTATTACTTCTTAAAATTTGCTTGCTAGGAGTGACACCACTAATGCCCCTTTCTGCAGTTGTCCTCTGTGGGTACATCTCACAAGATCCTAGGCTACAACTGGGCATGGTAGTACCCACCTATAATCCTAACATTTGGGAGGAGGGACAGTCTGGGCTACAAAGCAAGACCCTATGTCAGGTGGTCGATGACTACAAAGAAACAGTGTTTTCTAGACAACAAGGCAGAAGGCAGGTGCACACATGAACTCAGCAATTGTGACAGCATGCAGAAGACCTGCTCTACTTCAAGTCAGACAAAAATTTCAATATGGAGTGGGAAGGTAGACATTAAGTCCCACTGAGGAGCCATTGGCATTTGTTAGCTGTTGGGAAAGAAAGTGTCAATTTTCTTCAAGGGTGTGACCACATTGCAAATCAGGTTCCACACCTGCCAGTATTTTAGCAACACAAATTGGACTTGATAGTTAGAGAGAGAAAGAAAGAGAGAGAGAATGCAAAATTGGGTGTGTAGGGAGGTAAGGGCAGATCTAGGAGGAATTAGAGTAGGGGAGAATATGATCAAAATACATTGTATGATGTTCTCAATTAATAAAAATATTTTTAAAAAATACAAGAAAAGGAACATATCATTACAAAAATAAAAGACATACATGAGCCTGTCTAATGGTCGCTAATCAGATGACCTGGATACTTGGCATGGGGAGAGTGGGGAGCATGTGCCACAGCATGCAGAAGGTGTGGGAAGATAGAACTGAGCAAGTGCTGGTGCTTGGGCTGAGATGGTTTTGCCAGCTGTCAGTAGTATGTGCATCTTCTTTCATGAATCTAAGCAATCATCTCTCTCATTTACTTCCAGACTGATGTTCCCTGATCTCTTTTGATCAAACACTTGCCAAGAAAGCATTTTGAACAGATGTTTTCTCTGTACATATTTATTACCTTATAAGTTTTTTTTGGCAGAACTAATTATTAAAATAATATGCAAATTAGTAAGCATTCAAAACAAATTTGAAAAGGATAAAGTATAAATAAATGTGAGTCTATGTCTTAATATTTGTGTTCCACCTGGAACACGCATACTTCATTCTGGAAGAAGGGTCTACCAAGAATCTAAAAAGGAGCTATATGAGCCGTCTTCTAGGCCGGAGAGCGGAGCCTCTTCTTAACCTTGGGGTAAAGATTACAACACCATTAAAATGCAGGTGACAGAGCATTTCTAGGCTCTAACTTACTAAGCAAATAATTTTCAGGTTTGTTTACTGTGTGTCAGACATTGCATTGAAAAAGACACATTTCTCATCTAAACCAATATCATAGATAGGCACAGCTATCCCAGTTTTATAAGTTACAAGTATCAGATGCTACTTTCTAATTGAATTTAAGTTTTTTTTCAAAAGATAGAGCCCACACCTGACTTGATATTAGGCCTAGGAACCTATGGCTAAACAGGTTATAGGACATAGGGGAAAGCCTAATACCATTATTCTGCTGAATAGGTATAGTATTATAATGACCCCTAATGACTTATCGATATACTCATACATTAGTGCATCTCTCAACTCTAACCAGAAAAGTTTCCTTATGCAGCAGATGGTGATAAACACAGAAACACAAACTAGTCAAGATGTAGAAAATAAGACTGCAGTGTTTATCCCTGAATAAGACACCTGTACCAAACTTCTGCCTCCAAAGGCTCAGGGATCAATGCAGAAGACGTGGTGGAAAGACTGTAGAGGCAGAAGTGGTGGACGACCCCAGGGACACAACTTTCCAGACAGCAGGTCAGTTGCTCATATGAACTCACAGCAGTGGTGACAGCATGCACAAGACCCAGCAAGCTCACACCAGACAAAATCCCAGCACAGACATGGGGAAGTGGGTAGGAAACCCCAACTTCTACCTGAGGAAGTATTGGCAACTAATGGCTGCTGGGAGGGGGAGAGTCAGAGTCCTCTAAGAGTGTGACTCTCAGTATGTAATCAGGTTCCAGTGGATGGATCCACTCTGAAGGGCATTTGGGAACACAGATTTGACACTACAGGCTACTATACACACACACACACACACACTACAGGCTACTATACACACACACACACACACACTACAGGCTACTATACACACACACACACACACACTACAGGCTACTACACACACACACACACACACACACGCGCGATTTATGAATACATGGAATTGGCACGCGGCAGTAAGGACGGTGAAGATGCGGGAATTTAAATATGATCAAAACATATTGTACAAAATTCACAAAAAGTCAATAAAGTATCAAGTGCCTAGAGAGTCTAGTTCTGACCTGTTTCTGTGGCCTGCGTATATGCTCTCCTAGCAGCATAAGAACTATGGATGGACCTGTTCATGAAACCTTCACTAAAATCTTCACAGAAAATTTAGATTGACGTTCAGAATGATCTTAGAAGAAGACTTGATTAGTGGACTATTATTTTAGAAAAAGGCATTGCAGCGAGGGGAAAGATGAAAAGGAATTTTGAAATCACCGTAAACACATATCATTTTGCAGCCAATGTTTATTTTGTGTGTGGTTTCTTCCAGCTTCTGCTCATGTGCACATTGGCGGCATTGTTTCTATCCTTATATAACTGTCACCCATTTTCTGACTTTTTTTTTCCCCCATAAAAGTTTTGTGAAATGTTAACAATATGGCGCAGTAGGAACTTGGGAATGTTTAATAACTGCATTATAACGTAGCAGTTATTAATGTCTAATTTAACTTTTGCCAGTTTTAGATGCTTTCTTGCATTTTTCTATAACATATGGTATTAATAATGCTTTTCACATTTGACAAACACAATTTTAATTTATTAGAATAATCAATAATAATAGTTATGATGGGCTAAGTGTTTGTAATGAAGTATGTGAAGTTGTAAAGAATGGAATCTCAGGACCAGTGCTAGTTACTTTTCTTGCTATAGCAGAATAACTGACAGAAGCAGCTTAAGGAAGCTTTATTATTCTGGTTCACAGTTTGAGGTACAGTCCATCATGGTAGGGGAAGGCAGGAGGAAGGAATGTGAAGCAGACGCTCGAATTGTACCTGTAGATAATAGGCAGACAGAGATGAACCCTGGTACTCAGTTCACTTTCTCATTTTTACTCATTCCTGAGCCTCAGCCCACGGTTGGTGCTATCCTCACATTCAGGGTGGGTATTCCACAGTCAAACCTCTCCGCAAATTTTATAGGCATACCTAGAGATGTGTTTTCTAGGTAATTCAAACTCCAGTCAAATTGACAACAGTTAATCATTACAGGGCCCCAAAATATGAAAACTATCATCATTTTAATATGTGCTGCTAAATTGCTAGTGGCAATTCCTGTAACTGGGAAATAATATGTGTTTGCCACTTTCTTTGCTGCTCTGACAGCTTTAAGAATCATGATATATTTGGTTAAAGCATTTTCTAGTTTCAGTGGTTCATTGCAGAATTCTTCATGAGGTTACAGATATTTTAAGGAAAGCGCTTTGATGAACTACTCGTGAGTGAAGGAAGAAGTTCTGAGTTGGTGAGTTGCAGAGTGTGGCAAGGCAGCGGAGGGATGAGAAAGAGCTGGGGAGTCGAGCATGGCAGGCCACGAAGTTGAAATTAGCCTTGCAATCAGTTGGTTTTGCAGCAGAAATATCTCAACTTTTACTTTTGATTTGTTTGTGTAGCCACACAAATTCCTTGATAGTTTAAGTGGTAGTTAAATATTTTTTATGTATAGACACTGTGGATGGATTGCTTTGTGGGAAATTAAAGAAAACCGTTCTACCTCTAGATCAATGCAGTAGAAAATGAAGTAGAGTGCATGGGCGGGATGGTGAGTTGTTCCTTAATCAAACCCGATAAAATATATTAGAAGCTTAAACCAGGGGTGACAACCAATCAAAGAAATTGCTTAGGAAGTTGCTGAAGATTTTGAAGGGGCTATATTTCCACAGGACATAAAATAAGAGGTGACTACCCACACAATCGTGCCTCTCAGTTTGGGGGATATATTCGAAGACCTTTAGTGCATGCGTAAAACCATGGCCAGTATCAAATGATACACATACACCACGCTTTTTTTTTTCCCTATGCATATAGACCTATGATAGAGCTTAATTTATAAATTAGGCACAGCAAGAAATTAATAAAAATAACAGAACAACTGTAACAATACATTGCAGTAAAAATGGCTTAAAACTTGTGAATTGTCTTTCTGGACTTTTCTGTTTAATGCTTTTGGACCATGGTTGATTACGAGTAAGTGAAAGTGAGACTGTATTTAGATTTTAAAAGCCTATAGGCTCTAGTTGACAAATGAATTGTGCTCCCTTTTCTTACAATGGCTTCAAGTGGCCTCGATTTTAGCTCAAATTTCTGAAGCACTAATATACTTCATGTCCATTATTGGCCACTTGTGAGTTGACAGACACAATGCACAGAAAGGTTTTTATGTATCTCAATCATAGTAAAGGAACATCACAAAACAGCTTCTGAACCATCATTGTTTAATCACCAGCAAACAAACAGCCATTGAGGATATGCAGGGATGCTATGGGCCCTGGAGTCAAATGTTACAAGAGATAGTCTGCAAGGCCAGAGTGCATTGTCTTTACTCAAAATATTGTCCCATATGTAAGAGAGGGAGCCAGCCTGGCTCTTGTAAGGTAGTTTCATGGTTCAGCCTCAGCCTTTTAAGGTCATATTTAACAACTCTGAGGGAAGCAATTTTTAATACTGTTTAACAAGAGGTATTTTCTTATTTTATCTAGAATGAAAGTTCTTGGAAGACAGGAACTATGGCTCCTCCTTTCTCCACCAAAGTCTTTAGTGTATTTCACAGCACATAATCCACATTTAATAAGCATTTGTTAATCAAATGAACGTGAACCTCCTCAACCTGTACTCTCAACTGAATACACACAATGTTCACTTTTATTTTGATCTCTAAGTTTTCCGGTTTCTTTCATTTTATTGTCCTTGAATGTCTTCTTTGTTAGTATTGCATAATTTACAATGTAACTAAATTAGCCATTATGAATAATTCTGCTTGAACCATTCATTATTGTCTGTGTATACTCTCAAAGTGGTACATTTTCTGTATCTTATAGCAAGTAGTACAATGAAGGTATATAATGGGCGCATAATAAATGTTTCTTTATGGATTCAGTCATTGTACGGAAATCTGTCAGCACAAATTTTGAACCAGTCAAGTCATATTATTGACAAAGTGCCCTTTTATTATTGATTAACAAACAAAAACATTAACATTTGAGAGGCAGTCTCGGGGCAAGTTGGAAGAGCAGATGGAGTCATTTAACTCCTTTAGCTTGCTGGCTTCCTGACAGGTACCACGTAGAGCTCGAGCAGTCACCTCCATCTGGCACACACACGGGTGGTTACTGAGATATTTAGCATAGCAAGATGATGTTGAAACAGATGCAACTGCAAAGCACAGAACTCAGAGGCAGAAACAGTCTATGCTCACTCCTGCACCCTCCTCACGGGGCAAACTTCCAGTTGCAATGAATAGAAATGAAGAGACTATTTTTAGGTAATGACTAGTTTTAAACATTAGTCAGAAGAATAAAGTTCCACATTTACTAGCAGCAAAATGGACATGCATTTCTCTGTTCATTTGGTACACTGAGTGGTCTGCAGCATTTCACAAGAAACTGGGAGAGCACTGTTAATCCAGTGATACCCAAATGGTACTCATTTTCTCACGACTGATTCCTCAGGCTTTTTGGTCTCAGAGTCTTTCCTCTAAATCCGATGGAAAATTCCTATGGTAAGTGTAGTTACAATTGCTTTCTTAAACTGTGAGCTGCCTCTGTTTAATAATCACTATAACCCCTGTATTATAACTGTATAAAAAATGGAAATAGTGTTTTATAAAAATGGAGATGTATTGCTGAAGTCTTCCCTCCTGCTGAGCAATTTGTCTCCCTGAATATATTCAGGAAAAGTCATTAAAGAAGACCGCCCGCTGTTCTGAATTGCACAAATGTGCGTGTTGAAAGGGCACACTTTCTGATGTGGCATTAAGAAAAATGGCATTTATAAATCTTCCTTGCCAGAGCTGTGGAATAGATGACCCAGGCAAGTGAAGGCTCCTAAGCACCGAAAGATTCTTTTTTCCTAGTACACTCAAAAGTTTTCTCAAGATGAATGGGGCTACTGAGGCTGACTAAAGATGCAGGTGTGTCCTGTCGGCGATTCTGAACGAGGGGGGGTCTTCAGATGAACAGGCGTGCATACACAGCCAATGAGGCTACCCCTTCCCAATTTCCAGGAATGCCAGGAATGTAGCTGCTAAAATAAACCAGTAAATCTGATATTGTAGGGAACTTTTAATGGGCAGTCTCTTGGCAAGAGTTCTTCAAAAAGGCAAGAGTGGAACTTGTGTTTCAGGTGTGTTAATGTGCTTGGTCAAAAATCTGGCATATTCTAGTATTTTCTTTAGAGGCATTCTCCGATACTCATTTGAAAGGGGGATGAGTCGTGGAATAATAGTTCAGTGGTAGATTGCTGTTTAATATGTGTGGGGCTTCATCCTTAGCCCCACAAAACAAACAATTAACAGAGAAGCTATTAATAGTAATAAAATGTAATAACTTTGTTTTATAAAAAGAAGAAAGCATTTTAATGTCAGGTACCACATAAGAGAAATTGGGATCTGAATAATTTTCATCTATTTTTCAGGGAGGACTGGTTATGTTTAAACAGACAGTGTGGGAGAAACATCACCAAAATCTGGCCAACGATTGAGCTGATCCAAAGTTGGGTTTCAGTACCCATGAAAAGCACATTCAGCACTATTTCTGATTTTTTCCAATCTGAAGGATTTTAGGAGTCCTAAGTGACTGTCTCAATTATTTTTCAAGACTTTGTTTCTTTGATGTCTTAAACCACTTTTTTGTTGTTAAAACAATATACCATAGGTTGGGTAATTTACAGAGTCCATAAAGTATTCTCTAAGAGTTCTGGAGGCCACCAAATGCAAAATAAAGGTCAGCAGCTTAGGGGCCTGTCTCCTGGCTTTCCAGGCTGCATCTGGGATTCTGTGAGAGACAAAGACAATTTTTATTTTACTTTTTAGAGAGAGAGAGAGAGAGAGAGAGAGAGAGAGCGTGCATATTTGTGCACGTGGGCACCATAGTGCACATGTGGAGGTCCAAGGACAAGTTGTGTAACTTGTGAGAGCCTATTGTCTCCTTCCACTGTGTGGGTCCCAGGAATTGAATTCCTGTCACCATGCTCTTGGGCAAGCACCTTTACCAACCGAGCCACCTTGCTGTCCCCAAGAAGCCAGTTTTCTGTCAGTGCTGAGAGCCATCTTGTTGACACCAATGAAGCCCAAGTTCTGTCAGTGCTCACCCACTGAGGATGGACTCCTCTGACAGAAGCGCTGCTGGGGAAGCCGGGCATTGTGAGGCCCCACCTCCCAGCACTTCTCCTTAGCTTTCCAGGCTTCAAGCCGCTGCCAGCGAACCGGCAAAGGGGGTGCAGCAGAAGTCAACCCTGGGCTCATTTCCCTTCCGTGTTTTCTTTCCCTGTGGGATGTTAGTTTTTAAAAATCTGATGTCTCTGATGCCTTAAAGCATTTATATTTTTAAAATGTCTTTCTAGCTTTCTGTTTGTTCATGTAGGGAAAATTTTGTTCATCAAAAAAACAAAAACAAAAACAAAAAGGAAACCAAATCTACTACCTACCCGTGTAGCAGTTAAGAGCTTAAGTGTTAAAATCTAAAATTCTGGGGAATGGAGAGATGGCTCAGTGATTAAGAGCACTGGCTGTCCTTGCAGAAGACCCAGGTTCGATTCCCAATGCCCACATGGTGATTAACAACCATTGCTAAATCTAGTTCCAGAGCATCCAACGCCCTCTTCTGACCGCTGAGGGCACTGCGTGACATGGGTTCACTTACACACATGCAGGCAATACACTCATACTCATAAAATTTAAAAAAAAAGTCTAAAATTCTGTGTTGTTATAACTTTGTATGAAAGTGTCTACAGAGACCAACCAATAGAGCAGAGTGTCCAGAGCTGCATCTGTCGCAGTCTTTATCCCTGTCCTTTATTCTGATGGACGGACTCAAAAGGCCAAAGGTGTGGAATGATTGTCAGAATGGCTTTGCAGGACTCTACATGAGCTGTCCTCCCTGGTATCTCAACAAGAGTCAGGTGACATTTCTCCAGTTTCTTGATGACAACAGACTTTCTCCATCCTTCAGTTCAATGAAAAAAAAAAAATCTTGAACCAGAATAACGATTTAGAAGCTATTGATCTGAACTCAACATGAAACTGCTTTTCCAAAGTCTTCTGGGATATACCATGGCCAAGTCATAGGTTCACCATAAATAATCAGATACACAATATTTCCACAGCTGTTCAATGCCAGATGTTTTTGCTTTCTTAGGCTTAGAGGAACTTCCTTCCTTTGCAGTTAAAAAGTCAGCAATGTCAGCTTCAACACACTCATCCTTCTTAAATGGGGCAGAGAAGGTCTGAACTCCATGATATTCTGACTTGCAGTGGAAGAGAACTCAATTAAGTGTGTCACATGTTGGAGTCAACAGGTACTGCTGTCAGTGTGACCAGTGTTTTAGCTTTCAACTGAATTATTTAATTTGCAGTCATAACACTCTAAAAGACAGGTGGAAGTAGAGAGGCTTCATGCCCCACTGACTGCGGAGTCAGTCCTCAGCCAACGAGGCCCCTGCCGATTAGCTGAGTGGAGTATGCAGGGTCTCTCTTTGGCCCCAGGCTCATGTTTGGCTTGGCTCTGTTCTTCACATTGCTTTTCTGATTTCTCTATTGGATTTTCACCTGATGTCATCTTTGCTTTTCCTGTAATTTAGTGAATAACAGCAGAATTGGGACAAGTCTTACATAACAATAGACTAAAAGCGATTCATGAATAAAGTTACTTTGAGTTTCAATTAAGAAATTTTCCCTTATGCTGAAGAAAGTAACTCTTTTTTTTTTTTGAGTCTTTGATCATCAGCTAGCTAGAGCTTTTGAAAGGACTAAGACTGAACAAAAACCCTTTATTTTTAAAATCAATATTAAAAACATGTCTTTAAAAATAATATTCTTATTTCTACTTTTGCTTTTGTTATTTTCAGAAATCATAAAACACTGCAACTAATAGAAAATATCTTGTTGTTAATATTAGTATCGTGATATAACCAGGTTACAATTATAAAGTTTTATTTTTTCCAAACATTTTAAAATGCATGCATGCCCACAAAGACATTTTATCTAATATTCTATTGAAAAACTTTAGCATATGTTATCTTGGTATTTGTATTTATTGATAGGTCATAGATACAAATTTGGGTAAACAATTATTTTCTTCATGATCTAATAATTTCGTGATTTATTATTTTTTGCAATGTGCAAAATTCTATGATATACATTGTGAGATGAATTGTGTCTACCCAAAAGATAAGCTTAAATTCTAGACTGGCCTAAAACTCATGGCAGTCCTCCCGCCCCAGCCTTCTCAGTGCTGGGATTGTAGGTGTGAGCAGCCCCACATAGCTTTGACTTTCTTATATGGAGCAAGAAATATACATGGAGTAAGCAAAGTGCCTGTGAAGGCATGGCTGAGAAAGACGGGACTGAAGGTGGAGTCCAGAGGATGAGGAATGCTTGCTTTGCCTGCATGAGGTCCAGGGCTAAAGCCTCAGCATGGCAAAAATAAGACAGAATGAAGCAATGTAAAACCTTTCCAGAAACTGGAATTGATAGTTATAAGCTGAGAGATGTCAAAGACTGCTGGCCACCATCACTCACTATACAGAGGAAAAAAGCTCTTGCTTAAACTCCTCAGAACAGACATTATTGTTCACACCAAAGAAAAGAACAAACTTTGTTCTAGAGGCAAAAGTCATACTACTTTGATTTCCGTATATTTTTATTTTTCAACAATTGCAAAGTAAACTTTGTGGTCCATGACAGGAATATTTAATATAAGTACAAGAAAAGTCTTCACCTCAAAGAACTCAATCCACAAAGGTAGTTAACGCCAACACGGTGAGGTGGTTTAGGCAATCAAGTTCTGGTGCTGGGACCTCACAAAAAGACAGTTCTTTTTTATTTATAGAATTAGAGAAATGGAAGAGTTGGCAGCTGATTAGGAGTCACTGATCCCATCTCAGAGTCAATGTAAGATCTTCCTTACATTTACGTTGCACAAGGTCGTTAGTCTACTTCTCATGACTAGATTGATTTAAAAGTTAAAATATGTTTAAAGAAAAAGAAAAACCTGAGTTCTAGGCAAAAACTAAACCAAAACACAACTTCATAATAGTTTTTGCTTCCATTTAACTCTCAAATCACCTAAAAACAATTAAAAATATTGCTTTGCCCTTGCCTATTTCTAGGCATATATAACATTTCATAATGAAGATAACTCTGTGTTTTTAAAAATGTAGGTAATTATTTGGTGAGACTTCAAAGCTTGAGGATTTATTTGTTTTTGCTCAGATATGAGGACTCACCCAGCCCCTCCCGATAATCAGTGAAGTCCTATTTATGTTTTCTCCCAAATAGGTCTTGAATGTCTTCGTTGCTCCTGTCCTACTTGGGCTTTGTTGTTTATCTTTTGGATTCCTGTTAGTCTCTTTCTGTGCCACTAAAACTAACCCTTTGCACAACAATCTGTTTTTAAAAGACATGGCTGTGAAATTCCCCACCCCCAACCCCTGAGTGCTGCGCTGTGACCTAAGCTGAAATTTCTTAACAGTTCTAGATAGAATCAAATGTTCAGAATTCTGAGTTAACGTATTTCAAACCTAGGATTCTTTACTCAGTCACATTAAAACTAAAGTGTGAGGACAGAATAAATCTATTTAGGGAGCTACCATATGCTGTGAGTAAAAGAAACTGCATAGAGCTGTGATGGTTAGTTTTAATTTTCAACTTGGCACACTCTGGAATCACGGGGAAAGAGACAGTCAGTGAAGGATTTTGTAGATCAGGTTGGCTTGTGGGCATGTCTATAGGGGATTAATCACATTAATGAATGTCAGAAGACTCAACCCACTGTGGGCAGCACTATTCCCTGGGCTTGGGGTCCTGGACTGCATGAGAATGGAGAGAGGAGGGTGAGCTAAGTCATGAAGTGGGTATGCATTCCTTTCTCTCTGCTCTTGACTGTGGATATGATATGACCTGCTGTTTTAGGTTTCTGTGGCCTTGACTTTCTGGCTGTGATGGACTACAACCTGGAATTACAAATAAAATACATTCTTTTTATTCTTAGTTGCTTTCTGTCAGGATATTTTTATCACAGCAGCAGAAATGAATGCAGGACAGAAACTCTGGGTATATGGGATCTATCACAGGAAGGAGTGATGGAACATCCCAGGATGAAGGTTGAAGGAAGGCAGAGGCAACCAAGAGCAATGTCTTGTTGGGATAGTTGTCACTATTAACTTGAGTGCATTTAGAATCATCTAGAAATCACACCTCTTAGTGTGTCTGTGAGGGTATTCACAGAGAGGTTTAACTGAGAAAAGTCACCTGAATGTGGTCCATACCATTGCACAGGCTGGGATCCAGAGGTGCATAAAAAAGGAGGAAGGGAGTTGAACACTAGCATTTCTGCTCTCCTTTCTTCTTCTTGACTGTGAATGTGATGTGACCAGCTGTCTCATGTGCCAGCTGCTGTGTCTTTGTTATAAGCCAAAGTAAACCCTTCTCTCCTTAAGTTAATTTTGTCAGGCATTTTGTCATAGCAACATGAAAAAAAAAAAAAACGAATGCACTCCCAATGACAAGGAAACACATCAAACTGAGATATTGCCAGATATTAAAAAATACAATGAAGAAATTATTTTATATAAGCTGGATGTGAATTAGTGATGAATGCTTAACAACGAAACAAATGAAAGAATGAAGCAATAAAAACTTAGAGGAAAATAAAAAAGGTACAAGAAATTTCATAATACAAGTCCATAAACAAATCCTCACATATATGGTCAAATGATTTTTGATAGAGGTGCAAGACTGTTCTATAGGCAACCTCTCCAATAGTGTTGGGAAACTGAATGGTCCTAATATGATGAATCTTATTTCTATAGTCCTCAAAAACAGCTATTTATAGCTCTTTTAGCATCATAACTCAGTCAATAAAAAGAACATATGTGAATTATTAAATTTGTAATTTTAGACATAATTTACTGGCTTCCTAATACTAGAAGTAGTTATGATTTTTCTAATAGCATAGCTAACTCTTCTTTAACTCTTCAAACAGCATATTACAATTCAGGTAAAATCAATATTCAGTACATTTATAATAATATTAATATAAATTTAGTTACATAATGTACTTATTTGACAATTTCTTTCCATGGTGTTATTTGGGAAACAGACTAAAAGCTAAAAAATGGACATAGATATAAAAAGTTAAAACACTTCTTCCTGGCTTAGTTAATGTGAAATAATGTTGGGCTATGTGCTTGTTCAATGCTTAGCAGTCTCATAGTTTTATTTAAAATTGTGGTATTATACCCATAATAAGATTTACCATCTTAAGCGGGTAACGCAGTGACATGCAGTAATGCTCTCGTGAAGCCATAAAAACACGATCTACCTCCACAACTTTATCTTTCAGCACCCAAACTCTGCAAACTATGACTAGCTGTTATTCAGATCTCCAACATATGACAATCAACACCATCTTTTTTCTCTATGCGGGTGACTGTGCTAGCTACTTCAGGTAGTGGAATCTTACATGTCCTTCTATAATTGTCTTATTTCACTAGCAGAGTGTCTTCAAGGTCTTCAGGTTGCAGCACGTATTAGAATTTCCTTTTCAAGGCAGGATAATAGTCGATTGTATGGAGAGTGTTTTGTTTACTCATTCACCTGTCGACAGATATCTGGTTGGCTTCTGCATTTCGGCTGTTGTCAACAATATAGTATATTGCTGACATTTTTTATAAACCTGATAATACTATCTGATTTATTAAAACCACACATCTGATTAATTTAAAAGTATGGACAAATGGACACACCCATAGATTTGTTGACCATCCTGGTTACCAAATAAATATTCTTGACCATATGCAGGAATTTGAGTGAGGCAGTTTTTATAATTTTTAGAGTGTAGTAATTTAAAGTCACTTCATGCAAATTCCTTTGGAGAAAACCAGCTTCCACGCTGTGAGAAAGCCCTAGTAACCTTATGGAGAATTCATGGGTCCAGTGACCCCATAACCAGTTCTGCTCTGCAAGCTGGATGAGTACAAGTGTTGGATCGATCTTCTAGGTACAGCAGGGCTTAGGGTGAATGTGGCCATGGCCCTCATCTCAACAGCTCACCAGAAACCCTGCAAGGGACCCCGTTTAGGTTCTCAGTTCATAACTGTAGATTCATTGCTGTTTTAAACTGCTAATATTTGAGTATTTTGTTAAGTAGGAACAGATCAATTATAAATATTTTAGAAGGAACTGAGGTTTAGACAGACAAAAAGACTTATGACTGGGAATGCAGCTTAGGGGTAGAGCATTTGCCTAGAATATATGAGAAAGACAAAAAAGACCTGCCAAGGGGTCCTGTCTTAGGACCCAAATAAGCTTGGAGGTAAACATGGACTCACATTTTCAGAGCTCAGATTGGGTTCTCTTTATAACACCAGAGAAGCTGCTTAGAAGGATAGTGTAATGATTGCACAGTGTTTTATTTCAACCAATTAATCTTGACATAGGGAAGTTCGCTTAGCACTCCAAACATCCAAATCAGAATGGAATTGCTAGATTCTGAAGCAGACAGGTCGTTGTTCATTTAGGGGATATACCTAACATCCCCACATAAGGAGCCATTACAGTAATCAAATCTGGAAGAATTTAAGTATGCTACATATGTACCAAGTTTGGGTCTGGCTCATACACTGAGTCATTTCTTTTTTATGTATTACTTTCTTATTTATCTCTTGGTCTCTTCCTGTGAATGGAAAGTACATTAAAAATCGCATTCACATTGTAGCATTGTAAAGAATGTATAACAACTCATTTTTTTTCCATGAGTGCACTAACCATAGAAATAACTTCTTGCTGCCTCATACCATATCTGAATAAGTATTTCAATTTTCCCTTCTCTTCATCTCACAGATTTTTAATTTTCTGTTTCATTTGAGATCATTAAAGAATATTACTTAAAATGTGCAAAAAGGCTAGTGTTTAGTCATTTTTAATTTACTGTGACACACACATTTGCTGATTTAAGGAATGAGTTAAGGTTATAATAATGTGTCGTTTGTGTTCCTTGATGCTTTTGGATGGCATTTCCATATGGATGCATTTTCCATTAGAAATCTTCCCAGACACTTGGAGCCCTATTAACCGAGTCTAGATTACATAACCCTCATAAAGCCTTACTAACCTGATGTTCGGATGTCATGAAAGTTGACCTAGCTTTTGTCAATAATTTAGGACTCTACCTAGCAGGACTAGAGCTCACATCCTGCTGTCAGTTTCATTTAGCTTCCCAGTACCCACTAGGAGTTGCCCCAACATTCCAGAAAACACAATGGGTCATGCTAGGAAAGCCTGAGGAATTCATGAACATGGATTGGACATGAACTTGAGACAGGAGGATGAATCTCAAAAAGGCCCAGAAGGGCTGCTAACAGAACTGTAAGTTCAGGTCTTAAAAGCATCTGCTTAACATCTTTCTTACTAATCCATGGCACAGGCCAGGGATAATGGGTGAGCCAAGCCAAGAAAAAGACATTGGAAGAATGTTTTTCAAATACCAATTCCCAACCCTTTCCCGTTGCCTTTTCTTTTATAAAGGCCAGGAAAGCTAAAGGTGTAGCTTTCCTCTCGTTGGACCTGCAGAACAAAAGGCTGCTTCTTGTTCATAGTGCACTGTATCCAGAGGAGCTTGGCTGAGGTTTTGCTCCATGTCGTTGTCAGACTGAGACAAAGGATGATAGAGCAGTTCTATTTAAAGATTTGCAACTGCTCAAACAAAGGAAAAATGTCTTCACCCATCTGTAAAATAAAATAAATGAGTACATTTTTCTCACTGCGTAGTTATTTGAATCTAGTGCAAGTGAAATGCTTAGGATAACTGACCCCTTCGAAAATATTCAGTGACTGTCATCTGTCATCTAGTCTAACAAGGCTAATTTCATGCAGCTTTGAGAATCATCAGTCCTGCCGTGTATGGGAGGAAGAATCTCTAGTTATATTAAATTTGATGACAGTTACTTTACATCTCCACTGTTTCTTTGAGTTGTAGTCAGCCGTCAGCTGGGTTGCTGTAACAAAACACCATGGACTGTGTGAGTTAAACAATATATGTCTGTTTTCATGGTTCTAGAGAATTAGGAAATTCAAGATCAAGGTTCTGGTTGATTTAATTAGTCAGGAGGACCTTCTTCCTGGCTTTTTCCTATGACCACTGCCCTCTTTCTCTGTCTTCATATAACCTTTCCTCTGCACATGCATCCCTCGGGAGGGAGGGAGGGAAGGAAGGAGGGAAGGAGAGAGAAAGAAAGAGAGAGAGAGATAATCTTTCTGTTTTTTATAAGGACACTAATTCTGTCATGAAGGACTCACCATTTTTATCTAACCTAAATCTAATTGTAAAAGTTCTATGACCAATCACCACCACACTGAGAACCAGGAGTTCAAAATGAATCATGGGAGGATACTACATTTACCCTGCACTGCTGACTCTAATGGCTTCTCTTCAGCCTATGTCCTGGGTCTCATGTCCTGCTCAGACTTCCAGTGGTACCATTAGACTCACCAGAAAATAATTTGCAGGGTATATCTGAAGGAGGGTATCACCGCTGAAGAGGATTTACATGGCAAGACATTCAAACTCATCTAAAGGAAAAAAAAATTCAAAGTGAAAGTCTTCCCAAAATGAATACCTCCATGAGTAGCCCTCTTAGGAATGTGTTTAAATCCATGTTCTTGCTCACCTGGTCTCAGGTGTCTCTATCTCTGTGAGAATCTTGCTTCAAAACTCTATGGATACATCTGTTCTCACCCTGTGGGAAGCCACCTGATGCCCAGGGCTAAATCTGCAATGGCTTATACTCCCTGTCAACAGAGGGGCTGTGCTCCGAATCTACAGTTTTCCAAGGTCATCAGAATCTTCAACAGAATCGTTTTCAGTTAGTTTTGATGTCCTAAGTTCTTTTGAAAATCTGTGAGCAAGGGATTGTGGAGAGTAAAATCTGTGGTGAGAAGAATATTGGTATTCCAAGTCCTGTCCTGCTCACATCAGAGTGCTTTTCTAGTGTGCATTACAAATAGAATGTTTGCTTTTACTTTTCCAGCAAGTAACAGCGTCTACGGGCACACACTCACGCATGTATGACATGCACGGGCACGCAGAAACCCCCACGCCCAGCCCCTCCCACCAACAAACGCTGATTCTTGGATAGTAAAGTCATGGGTGGACAGAAATGTTCAGCGGTCTCCTGGCTCCCAACCCCATGAGGGTGTTAGCAAGGTTCCTCTCGGCCAGTGGATTTGGTATGTTAAATTATTATGTCAAGCAGAGTTAATTCATTTGTTCATCTTTCTGCTTTTCAAACAAATGCCCTTTCTAAATGACAGGAAGAGGAGAAGGAAACCTAAACATGTGCATTTCTGACCCACATATATCTTTGAGACTGTTTCTGTAGGCTGACAAGCTGATGCGTTGGATCTGTCTTAGACAAATCTGTTCCTTTCCTAGTCTCTGGCCCAGTGGATGAGGAGAGATGTAGGCTCTTCAGTAACATTATTATTGACTCCCAAGATGCCATCGCAGTAGGCTATCTAACCCTAACTTGTTTAGATATTTCTTCCTTCTTAGTTTACATTTAAAAATTATCACTCAGTAGAGTGCTCAGAGATGGTGCAGATGTCAAATAATATTGCCTGACTTTGCATGACAATATCTCATTTTATTCTCTAATTTAGTTTAATTCAAAACAGGGCTAACGTCTGTGAAATAGCCAATACAGAAACCAGCTGGGAACCTAACTGGCATTGTGAGCCCCACTAGATTAACATTTCAAAAGTGACGCCATATGGTGGGGCGCTTTGGATTTTATGACAAGGAAACTGAATGTTGGACACGGCAAACCACACTGACCACAGAGTCATGCGCTGGAGTGCAAGGTTCAGAATCTAGCAACAGAATCGCCTGCTGCCTTCTCTCCAGTACAGCTGCTTCTGTGTAACATTTTAGCAGACATCTTCACCATTTCATGGGAAAGACTAGGGGCCTCTGATTTCAATGTACTATTTTCAAATTATTGCTTTATCTATCCTTGGGAAACTAAAATATATGCCGTAGAAAGGTTTTGGCTGAAAAAATCCAGACACGTTTTGATGTTGTCCACGCACCAAACCATTGAGAATGAGTTGCACTAAATTCCCAGTTTTCATGCTCACAGGAACTGGAGATGCAAGTGTGATCTCTATGTTTCAGGCCATTTACTGTTACAGCTTTCAAATGATGTTTGTTAAAAGAACAGACTCCACACAGGGGCCGTTTCAACCTGTTTTGTTAAGCTCTTGAAGCATGCTCTTTTGCAAAGTCTACCTCTTACTGATGACATGAGCCAGACAATCTATCGTAAAATTGGTGTTGGATTATGTCAAACAGGGAAGGGGCACGGAAGGACAAAGAGAGGAAGAGGAGGGAAAAAAAGAGGAGGAGGAGGAAGAGGAAGCAGACAATCAATTAAGTACCACAAAGGCTATAAGTAAAGTTTTGATTATTAAGTGCTGTTTGAATTTGCTCTAAAGTTCATATGATTTGGTTGTTGTCCCTTGATTAAAAAAATGCTCTTTAAAGATTATGCTTTATTTATTTAGTGTGTGTGAGCGTGCGTGTCTGCGTTCAGGTTGGTGGAGGATATACATACGGCTGAGGGCTTTGCATGACGCTGTGGCTAACTTGTGGGAATCTGTTCTCTTCTTTCACTATGTGGGTCCCAGGAGTTGAATTCAGGTCATCAGGTTTGGTGGCAAGTGCCTGTACCTGGTAAATCATCTTACCCGCCCTGTTTGATTGTTAATGAATAAATTTCTCAGGCTGTCTTGTTGCATTTTGGTGATTTATTTTCTCCTTGGGTTTGTCCTCCTCAGTGTTAATAGAATTTGGTTTCTTTGGAATCTAAATGTTGGGAGTTGTTTTGGTTGCTTCTGGAAGGGCATGTCAGTATAAAATGTACCTTGCATTGAATTCTAAGTCTCTCTAGGGAACATTCTGCTCAAAGGAACAGGACAGACAGACAGACACACACACACACAAACACACACATGTTGTTCTTTAAACGTTTAGACCATCTTCTCCTGTCTTCCCAAGGGAAATTTGTTCTTTAATAACACTGAAGGATTAGGCTAAGTGTGGTGACACATGTTTGTGATTCCTTCATTCAGAGGACAGAGACAGAAAGATCAGGAAGAGAGGACCATGTAGTGATACCTTGTTCAAAGACACTGAAACAAACAAAACATTTAAAGGATTTTATCTCCCTGAACAAAAAATGGAATTACCAATAATTTGAATGAGGGGGTGAATACAATGTTTTGTCTTAATTGTTTGTTTTGAAATAAATAGAGGTTCATAAAATGTTGCCAAAAATGTACAGGAAGGCTCTGAATACCCTTCACCAAATTTTCCTCAATAACAGCACGTTGTTTAACCACAATACAATATTTAAATCAGACACTTGACATTGGTATAACACAAACGCACACACACACACTACTCATGTAGTTATATGCGATCTATCACATGCATGTTTGTGCAGCCATCACCATAATCCAGACACAGGCTGTCCCATCCCTAGGAAGCCCCTCAGGGTTCCCGCCTCCTTCCTTGGTACACTTAACTACTGGCAGTCACAAGTCTGTTTTCTAGTCCTCCAGTTTTTTATTTCATTTATGCTACATAAATGGAATCACAGTGCATTAGTTTTAAAGGTTAGCTTTTTTAAAGGTATGGCATGATTTGGATAAGTGCCTCTCATGGGACCCAGGAGTTGAAGGCTAGATTCCCAGGCCATGATGCTTTTGGGTGATGGTGGAATGTTTTGGGGCTGGATCCCAGTGAAAGGAAGTTAGGTCATTAAAATATGCCCTACAAGGGTACATTATTGGGATCCCAGACTTTTTTTTTCCTTTTTGTTTCTGGGCCACCATGAAGAGAAGGATCTTCCTTGGCCACATAGTCCCATAGAAGTTTATTGCCTTACCACAGGCCCCAGTGTAACTGAATAACTAACTGATCATGGACTGACACCTCAAAACTATGAACCCAAATGCAGCTTTCTTCCTTGCTTATTTCTGGTATTTTGTTCCAGATGGAAAGTTGACTAATAGAAGTATAACTCCTTAGATATCAACCTAGATCATGCCGTGTATCGTTAGGTTGTTCCTTTTTCTTGTCATATGCTATTCCATGTATACATAGTTTGTATAATCATTCACCTATTGAAAGTCATTGGAATTATTTCTTTCTATTGTGAATTAAGCTGCTATGAAAATCCATTTACAGGTTGGGGATAGTTTCACTTTTCTGGGGTATTCAAGAATGCAATTTCTGGATCATATAAACATACATGTTTAGTTTTTAACCTTGGAGGAAACTGCAAGACATTTTCATAGCGTATTTCATTTTACATTTCATCAAAAGTGCAAGAATTAGCCAATTCTCCATTTTCTTGCTAGCGTTTGGTATCCTCACCATTTTTTATTTCCATCATTCTTCTGACTATGTAGTGATACCTCATTTTGGTTTTAATTTGCATGTGGATCCTTGGCAAGAACAGAATATGCTCTAACTGCTGAGCCATCTCTAGAGTCACTGTAGTTTGAAGATATTTTTATTTCCATCTGTAGCTTGTATTTTAATTCTTTTAATAGGGTCATTTGAGGAACAAAAGCTTTAATTTTTGGTGAAGTTGGACATCAATTTTCTTTTTATGGAATGCACTGCTGATAATAATTCTGAGAACGCTTGCCTAGCTCTAGGCCCTGAAAATACTTCCTTGTGTTTTTGTTACAGCTCCATATTTTGCATTTAATTACAATACCTTTCACAGACATTTTTGTGTAAGGAATCGGTTTTGGGTAGCCTGCCTTTGCTTGTTCTCTGGTTCTTTCCTTCTTCCTTCCCTTCCCAGTGCTCTGGGAACAGTTGCTGAGGCTGTTCTTTAGTTTGCTTTTATTTTTCCATCAAAAATTAGTTGCACATTTCATGTGGGTCATTTCACTTCCGTGTTCTCTTCTGTTCCATCCATATGTCTTTTCCTTCAGCAGTGTCAAATGTTTTAGTTGCTGTAGCTATCCTGGAAGTCTTGACACTGGACAATTACGTTTTTTGCCTTTCCAAAAAATTTTTAGCTTTTTTGTATAGTTTTAAAAAAATTTTCCAGATGAATTTAAAAATTGACCTATTTTTACCTATTAAAAAATTTGGTGGGATTATGATAGAAATTTCACTAAAATTATAGGCTGATTTTGGGAGAATCAGCATCTTTCCTACGTTTAGCTTTTTAATGTATGAACACTATGAATATTAAGTTTTCTTTGATTTTGTTTTTTAATCACCATTTTCTAATTTCCAGTGTTCAGATCATGCACATGTTTTGCAAGCCCATGTGTCTTTGAACCAGATCCAATGGACATCTGTGCATACACAGGAAAACAACTTAAAATTCATATGATCAGTGACCAACTATTTTAATAGTTAAAATAAGTTAAACTTGACAAGGTGTATGCCATTCATTAATTAGGAAATAGCTACTCATCTGCCCTTGTAGAGTAATCATGTAGCACCTATCACAATATTCTTAATATTACACTAAAAAACAATGTATCTCAGTGTATTAACTCTATAATCTCAGGCAAATTGCTTAATTTGCCTCAGATTCCTCAGAAAAGTGACTATCTTCTAGATTTATATAAATATTAATAAATTAATTTGTGGAAAGTATGCTTACTATAGTGTCTCACAAATTGACAATGCTCAAATATTGTAGATTATATAATAGTATCACTTACTACTGTAGGCTGATAGTAAAATTCAAACTTCCCTGCAACTCAAACATGTGACAAGGAGCCCAACTCAAAGACAAAGGAGCTCATTGGAGCAGTGCAGAGAGTGCCACCTGACAGGCTGATGTAGTGATGAGCAGGCTGCCTGCGATGACTTCTGATGCTGTATATTAGCAAACCAGGAGTGCCTGGAGAGGAGATTTTAATGCACACAAGTTCACCATGTCTGCAAATATGACTGCATATGGCACAGAAAGCAAAGGAAATGCAAATTGTTTAATGGGAAGAAATGCCTCACAAACTGAAGACAGGGATATTACAAGAAATGCTTCATAAATTTGAATCCTCATAACCTGAATAGGCACATCTTGGATTATAACTCTAATAAAGATCACTTCACTTGGTACTTAAAAAGTGGATTTGGGGCTTTAAATATCCCTCTCTCCCATCATTTTTACTTTTGAATTATGGTTCTCCAATACCCTTACTAGCTCCCTTGGCAGTGGTTACTAATAAAAATATAGAATTCTGCAGACTTTGGAGCTTCACCGAGGCATGTACAAATGAATGTCTTCTCTTCTTTGTTGTTAAATCTGAATTGAAGTCCCAGGTGACCTTTCTTCCCTCAACAGCACAGTTGAGACCGCCTTACCCATCAGGCCCTGATTCGTTTTTATTAAGTCTTCATTGTCAAACTGACATAGCACCCATCCAGCAGGAACAATAGCTTTCTGAGCATCTCCTACAACTTTTATCCATCAATTTATCATCTCTTTAATACTCAGAAAAGATAAACACCTAATTCTCCATGGTCTGGTTTCCCTCCTTAACATTCATTATTGCAAACCACCCCATGTCTTGCCAGAAAGGCTTAAATTGATTCCTGCCTGTATGTCCCAGCTGGGGCTCCTGGCTTTGCGTCTGTCCCCAGACCCACAGAAGAGCTGGATATATTCTGAATGCAGCTGTAGACCTTTTTAAAGAGCATAAGCCAAAATGAGTTCATAATCCCTGGAATGTATGCTCTATGTAGGCTTTTCATTAGTTTTTGGAGAAAACCCAGAGCTGGCAATTTCAGATAGCATTTCACTGGTCTCAGTCCTATTGCATTGGAGGGAGGAGTTGTTTCTTTGTCCATCTGTTGCCTTTGTGATATTTTAGTTATATTTTTAATTATTATAGAAAGAGAGCAAGGCGTAAATTCTAGGCTGAAAGTCTTTGGATTCAGAACAGGCATATTCAACATAAACTGACAGCAGTTTTTTAGAATGGAGGATTCTGTAAGATACACTTGTTTGGATTCATACTGTACTTTACAACAGAGGAGATATGTTTGAGATTCAAGGGTGGATGTCTGAGTTTTCGTGGGAGGAGCATAAAATAGAAAATTATGAGAAGTCATCTGACTTGCCTCAAAAAATATTGGTGAGTGTGTTTTGTGTTTGCTGCTGTAGCATTTCTTACAATTTGTATTTAATATGTCAATAAAGTAAATACTTTAAATCTCATTTGCTTGTTAATGATTCTTTATTTGTAGAAAATTTTAAATTGACTTTTTGTGGTTTTTATACAATGTAATTTGATGGTATTTCGGTTCCCTCTCAATGTAATGTAACATATATATACATCATAGAGTCTAATTTGTGTCTCCAAATGTGCGTCATTGTGGTCTATCCATGGTTAACCTATCAACAGTCCCACGCTATAGAGAGACTGTCTCTGCCCCTCCCAGTAGCCATCTGTTGCCACAATTTCCTTAGTGGGGTTCGAGCTTCTTACCCACTTCCTCATGTCTATACTGGAATTTTTTCTGGTTTGAGCTTGCATGGGATTTATGCAAGCTGTCACTGTTGCTGTGAGTAACTGACCAGCTGTCTGGAAAACTCTGTTTCTTTTTTGATAAGGATTTTAAAGTGTATTTTAAAAACATTGTAAAGAGTTGGAAATGGAATTGATTTGTAATTAATCAATAGTGGTCTTAATATGACAGATAATAATTCCATCATAAAGCATGTTTATCTTTGCTAGACATAAGCTTTTTCACTGAATGAAATTCTGAGCTTACAGAATTAGTGTTACAAGAAATTATTCAATTTACATAATTTGGATTGTGGCTTCTCAGCTGATACAGTATATTATATCTCTCTTTTCCTTAACCCCCTCCCCCAAATAAATAAAGATGCATGAGAGAGAGACAGACAGAAAGAGACAGAGACAGAGAGATGGTAGCTTTTGAAAGCTTAGTTTCAAGTCAGAGCCAGGCTTCGTGACAAAAGGGAGTCAGCAGCACCTGCTGGCTGGTGAGACAGGTGTGGTCAGGCGAGTCAAGGAATTGCAACAGGAAAAATCAGAGATAGGCACGGACAGGGACCACTAACTTCATCAGGAGGGGAGCAGCCCTGGTCAGTACACCCCCAAACCATGCTTTCTTTGGCAGTTCTAACCCAGTACTAGGCGACAGGCCTTGTCTGATCCTTCTTGAGAGTCGTTTCTTAAGATGCCGTCTCCCTGATTTCTGATTCTGCCATTTCTTGTTACCCTTCCATCAACTTGGCTTCGTATAGAAGCCCTTCATCCAGAAGGGAACAGATGTTTTGATAGGAACTGTGTGATCCTATGGTCTGCTTAGGAGTTGCGTTTCTCACTGTAAATCCACGAGTTATACTTAGGATTTTATTTCCCTCATTAATTCATAGATAAATATTCATTACTGGAGACATGCATCATTTGCTTTGTGGGAAGCAAGGCAGCACCACATGTGGACATGTACTGTCTACTCGATGGAGGAATTTCTCATTGTGAGAAAATAAGTGGACATTGCACTGTGTGTCTATGTGTGCGCACGGGCCTTGTGTGCCTTCCAGTGACACAGAATCCTTCTTGATGGGACTGTGACAATAGCTGCAGCTTTCTGAGCATACAAATTGCTTTGACCAAGATACAGCTTCCATTTTTGTTTATCTGAACAGCCAGCAGATAGCTTTGCCTGTCTAGCTCCTTTTAGCACAGCTTGATCTTTTTCTCAGACCTACTAGGAACTCTTTGCTAACAAAGCCATCCTTCTTTGATACCCATGATAACACAGCTGGCCCAGAAGAGGATTGCTGATGGAGGCTGTTCTCTGCTCAGCAGCCCTACCACAGCCTGCCCTAGGACTGGGAGAGAGTTCTCTTATTGATTAAAAGACTCAAACAAAACACAGGAATAATTCCCAATCAAGAAGCAGGTGGCAGGTGTTGGGATGTGAAGCCTTTGTAAACTTCTTTCAGGTCACATCTACTCTAATAGAGAAAGATGGTTCATTGTTAAAGCAAGGCAATCTTTATTCTTTGAATAGACAGGATCCGTTTATCTCTATCATCATCTTCAACATCACCATCTTTCTGTTTATCATCAGTCCATGATTAAGAGTATAGCTCTGGAATCAGATTTAAGGTTTGGAATTAATCTGGAATTAGATTTAAGCTCCAGTTCTGCCACTTTACTGGCTATGTGACAAAGGGGAAACTAATGACCTTTTCTGTCTTTCAATCTCATGAAAAGGTTAGAGAGAATACTGTCTACTTCCAAATGTTGCTGTGTGAATTACACATGTTACTTTGTGGTGCACGGTGTAAACGCACCACACCTCTGCAAATGCCAGCCATTGCTGCTATTAGAATTTGGGTAAACCTTTGAAGTTTAAACAGATTGAAAATGTCTATCAAGAGTGTAAGGCACATCCAAGATACAGACTCACAGAAGGTGTCTGCCGATGATGAACGAGTAAGGAAAACATGATAGAGTCTGTGTACTCAGTGGGATGTTACTCAAGGAAAGTAGAATGAAAACTTGCATTTTCAGCAGGATATATGGAAGTGGTGGTCATTATCTTAAGAGAAATAAGCCAGACATAAAAAGATAAATTTACATGTTCCCATTCCCAAGGAAACTAGAATGTTGGTCTTGTAGAAGAATGGAGTGGATTAGTGGCTGCTGGAGATTGGGAAGGACAGGGGAGGGGGGAATAGGAGAGAGCACCAAAGCACAGAGAAGAGGAATCAGTTCTGATTTTCTGCAGCACAGCAGGGGGACTACTGGTTACAGAACTCGGCTGTGTTTTGCAATAGCTAGAAAAGAAGAGTACAAATGTTACTAGCATGTAGACATGATTAATATTTGAGGAGTTGGAAGTTCCTGTTTCCCAGATTTGCACATCACACATTGTATGTATTATTGTATTATATCTCATAAAGATGTATAGATAATAAGCCTTAATCTAAAAAGGAATGTATTAAAAAAATTCGTGTCTCAAATTGCTATACTGCAGGAGCTAACAGCTTCCTAAAGTGAGGAGGTGCCGGAAGGGGGCAGGAGACAGGGCCACGCAGTCGGTGCTGGCCAAGCCAAGCCAGGAAGCAGGTGCTTCACTTAGAGCTACTGACTGCAGTCATAGAGCCAGACTGTTCCTCATGACAGGATAATACAGAGTCTAGATAGCTACATAATCCATGATTTTATTCTCATTTGACATTGTGAAGCATTGAGCTCCTTGAACATGTAATCCAATGCTTCTTTATGTAAATACGATATTTAGGAAGTTTGGGGCAGATGAGCTAATAATGAATACAGAATTTATTTTATCTTCTTCTTCCCAGGCTTAGACTGTATTTTATGTTAGTACCACTGTACCAGTTGAGTCCAATGCTGGGCTAGCAAGCCCTGCCCCTGGCAGAGCTCGGAGGCCACCATCATTCTGCTCTGTGTGCTGGGCTTCGTTATCCCTGGTGCACTGGAGCCCTGAAGGTGAAGTCTTGGCTAATCTTATCTTCTTAGAGAAAGAGAAGGGTCAGTTTCTCTTTCTACCTCCCTTATGCTTAACCAGAGGCTTAGGAATCACAAGGCACCATAAGGAATATGCACATAGATGTCTGCAGTCCCCCTCCTTTTACCCCCGCATTCTCAACAGTTGTATATAATACAGTCAAATGCCATCTTAGCAGAGGGTGGGAGAAATGTGGAGAAATGGCCATTTATTGAAAGAGACTGTTTATATTGGAGAATGGGATCTTTTATAAGCTGGCAAAGTTCAGATACATACTCCCACCTTTCTCTTCATACCACGAGTGTATGAGCTCTGCTCTTTTGTTCTAAGGATTTAAAGATTTCAAGACTGTAGAGCAGTAGGTTGTCTGCATGAGAAATTCTAGAAGGGAGTAACTAGATTCTGTGTTCAGGTATTTTTTTTTTTTTAACAATAACATTCATAGTGAGATTTGACTACAGAAGCAGGCATTTCTCTTGAGACTGCTTCCTGTTAAGGTTTGAAGACAAAACTCTCCCCAGTAGCCCACATTTTTGGAACTTGGTTGTCAACTGATGGGCTTTTTATATCCCAAGGGGTCTGACTTAATCAATGGGTTAATCCTTTGGTGGACTCCTAATATGATGGCTTATTAGGAAGTGGAGAAAAGTGGGGAGTGAGGTACAGTTAGAGGAAGTGAGTCACAGGGTTATGCCTTGCGTGTGTGTGTGTGTGTGTGTGTGTGTGTGTGTGTGTGTGTGTGTATGGGTTTCTGTATTCTCTTTCTTTGCTTCCTGGATGCCATCTTATGAGCTGCTCTAATGTTTCACTCCACCCCTCCATGATGGACTGACAACCCTGAAAATGTGACCCTAAACAAATCATTCTATGTCAGTTGTTTATGTCAGGCGTTCTGCCACAGAGAAGCTAACATACTGCCACGGGACAGCTTGACCCCAGGTCAGCTTCTGTGCACAGACTGTGGCTTCAGTTTAATGGAAAATATTTTCAAGATACTGAGTTATAGATGTATTTAGGACCACTGGAGCTATGACAATTCTTTTGAACCCTACACAAAAGTAGTCCAATGCACATTCACTGTGTGTTCCTACAGTTGTCTCTAATCCTTCCCCTCTCTTCTAGTCCCCTGCAGCATTGTTATGAAACTTCTTAGTCATCACCCTGAACATCTCTGCTTCTCTTGCTTTGCTGCACACTTCCCATTTTACACCTTGACTACGACTTCTCGGTTTTCTCGCTGACTTCAAGTGATCCTCCTCGAAATCATCTGTCACATTTTTGAAAATCTAACACCTCATTTCAATATTCCCTCCTTGTTAAAGTGACCTGCCCTACGTTTCAGGACTGAACTCAACAATCAAGCAAGATCTGAGTAAGTTTAAATATAGCACATTCCATCAAACTAATGTCCCATTGGGAACTCTAAAATGCTGGCAATTTCTATGCCAAGCATACACTAGTTTCCGCTACATAGTTCATGCATTTGCTTTATTTATGTGATTGCATTTGAGGCTGGGTTTAAATCTCAGATGTGTCTCCTGGCCATCTCACTACACAACTGCGGTTAGTGCAGACTATTCACTGTCTGTGTTGCTAGCAAACCTTCTTTGTGATGTTTAACTTGGCAAGATCTTCCTTGGTCTGTCTACCTATTTACATTAATTCATATTTCTCTCTGTTCATGGAGCCCTTTTCCACAGTACAAAATGCTTTGTAGATATTTCTTTTCCTACTGAGTTTTGGCAAATCGGATCTCCATACTTCAGTTCACGTTAAAGATGCTCTTACTTCCCTGTCTCTTTCTAGCTGGAGAATACTACTGTCTTTTGACTGGTTGCTTGTTTCATGAATACACAGGAATTTCCCTAGATATCAAGGGCAGTAGTAATGACAGGGACAGGACTTTGTTACACGCGTACATTGTATCCACAGCTTCTAACCTCTTTCTCTGAATGGGCTGGGAGGTCTACAAATACTTGCAGAATGACTAATGGCTAACACACAAAATTATTAAACTCAAGTAGGAAGCATCCAGAATAAAGGACCCAGTCCTCAAAATACTTTACAAAATGCATAGAACTGATGTGTAGACTTTGCCTTTATTGTTGTTGCTGTTGTTATTATTACTGTGTGTGTTGAGTAGGAATGACTTTTTTATTTAGTTAAATTCTTTGTGATTTTCGTACAGTATAATTTGATGGTATGTAGATCCCGTTTCCTATCCCTGCTTCCCCTTACTTCCCCCGCCACTCAATTTAATGTAATCTATTATATGTATGTATGTAATCTATATAATAAGGCCAACAGAGGCTGGTTTGTGGCTCCAAATGTCCTTCAGTGTGGGTTCATCCTTTGGCCTTTGGAGCCTGGTTAGTCTACCAAGAGTCCCGTGCTTGAAAGAGACTGTCTTTGCTCTTCCCAGCAGTCATCTGTTGACATAGCTTCTTTAGGTGGGTCTTGCTTTAAAACAAGGGTAGGTCAGAAGTATTGAAGAAGAAAACTGAAATTATTAAGGAAGAAAAATAAATTAATTGAGAAAAAAAAAACAAAAAACAGAACAGCTAGCCCAAGGAAACAGCCCTTGCTGGACTAAGAAAACAAATCCTAGTTTGCCTGGGACACCAGTCCTCTTCTTTGTTTGAGAAAACACTGTGTAATATTTATTTTTGTTCTATAAAAATGCTTCCACCTTGGAATTCCAGCTTACAGTCCCCTACCGTATTTATGACACACAGGTTGTGGTCCCCTGTGCACGGTCCCTGTCACAAAGACTGGAAGGCCCCATGACCCTGATGCCCACCAATGCCGTAGTGCATCTGAAAGGATGCTGAATTTTCTATGTGTACTGGAAAAAGACTGCTGCCTATTGCCCAGGCTTTGAAGATTACTCCCCTGGGCCTGCTGCCAGCAGGATCAGAAATAAAAGCTGTGACTTCCCACTTCATCCCCAGCTGCCTGGTTTGAAAGCTGCAGTCTTGTTAGAGTTCTTGCCATTACAGTATGTGAGGGAATTTTATTTGACTTCCATTTGTATGAACTGACCCTTCCTCTCTTCACGTGGAGGTAGTAGGCCATCTCTCTTACATCTCAGTGGTTGTCAATCAGACACTGGAGAGTCCTCATTTGTCCCTCTGAGTGTAGAGATGAGTTTGAGGGATGCCACACTCAGGAATCTGACCAAGCGCAAGGGAAGAGAAAGCGACTTTGAGTTGTTAGAGTTAGGCCACAGTTACTCAGGCAACTGGCTCAGTGGTAAGAAAAGCCTTTGTTTTTTCAGTGCTTGGTGCCTGGGCCTCGAAATCACACATTTTCTAGAGGATGAAGTCAGTGTGTATTGAATATAAAAAAATATTCATTTTCCTTAATCAGGACTGAGAGTACATTTTTCTGCAAAGTCTGCTAGTGCTGGTGGAATGTTGGGGTGTGGAAAAACAACATCTATGCACCACCTCCTGGCTGGGTAATCAGGAAGGATGAAGGCTATGTTGGGGGGAGAGCAACCCACCCTCCTACCTCCTCCACACTAGGGTCTCATGTAGTCAGATGCAGGCTTGGGACTCTCAGGGCTGCAGGTATCTTATGGCTTCATCTTGAAGTAAAATAACTCTTCTTGTCAAACAGAGAGGTTTCTCCCAAAAGGGATCTATGAAGAGTTGAGGAAAATGACTCTTAGGTCACAAAAGGAAAAGGAGACTACAAGTGCGTTTCCATATCATTTCGTCTCGCAAGAGTTTAACTTTATTTTTCTTTTCCCATGAACTCTGGGAATAACCACATTTTAATGAATGCTCTGAAGTTGTTTTCCCATTTTGGACTTGACTAACTCCAACTTTTTGATCAAGTGAGTTTTCTGTGGGTCTTGTGGTGTGAGTGGTGCTTGGAATTAGATTCTCTGTGGGAACTTGAATAGCAGGGTGGTTATAAGATGTAGGGAAGGTGGGGTGTGGGTGTGGGTGGAACTGAGACCCACTAGTGGGGAGGCAAGATGGAGAAGGAGCTGCCAGCTGAGTGGCACAGAGGCAAATGCAAGATCCTCAATCTCCTCTAGATCAAAACAAACACTTCTTTCAAAATCAGTTAACAGCAAAGCTCTATGCTGAGTCACTGGCTCCAATGTCATACATCTACACATTACCTAAAATAAAACCTAAGAACCAATTCCATTAATCTATGGGTATGACAATAAGTCATTAAGAGTCAGTTTAATGTGGTAACTATTTAGTAGAAAACTAACACTAGTTTCTCTGCTATGTCTTGTGACCTGTCTAGCCTCAGTTTCCTAAGCCTAATATCAATGTTAGGTATGGGTTCTATCCTAGGAAGTGGACCTCAAGCCCAATTAAAGAGTGGGTGACTACTCCCATAATATTTCTGTCATTATTGCACTGAGGAACATATTTTGCCAGGTCAGCTGTTATTGTAGTTCCAAGGATTCACAGTTAGGTAAGAATGATGATTAGTTTTTTCCTTCCAGTAGCATGTGTAGTAACTTCCAGCTCTATGAACAATAACCAGCAGAGATAAGACTCTGAAGTCAGCGCCAGCTTGATTTCTCCTTGTTTGTTCTATAGCTCATGTATGTATTGTGCTCAGCAACAGGCTCTTACCATCTAGTTCTGATGGGCAACCAAGAGTAGGGTCAATGGCCAGTATTGTTTGAGGTCCATGGGACCTGTGGTCAACAGCTTCTAGAGACACCCACCAGAGAAGTTTCCTTATGCAGCAGATGGTAATTAACACAGAAACCCACAATTATTCAACATACAGAGAACAAGAAGCCACAGAATACTTATGCCTGAATAGGACACCTATTTTAAACCTCTGCCTCCCAGGGTTCAGAGATCATTGTTTAAGAGGAGGTGGGAAGATTGTAAGAGCCAGGGGGGACTGATGACCACAAGGAAGCAGAGTCTTCCAGACAGTTGGGGTCAGTTACACATACGAATTCATAGCAATGGCGACAGCAGGCTCAAGTCCCATGCTCAAACCAGAAAAGAACAATAACAGCATAGACACGAGGGACTGGGTAAGAAGCTCCAGCCTCACCTAAGGAAATTGTGTCAACAGATGGCTGCTGGGAGGAGCAGAGACAGTCTCTTTTAAGCATGGGACTCCTGGTAGGCTAACCAGGTTCCTGTGGATGGACCCACACTGAAGGGCATTTGGAGACACCAATTAGACTTTCTCTCTCTTTCTCTGTCTCTGTCTCTGTCTCTCTCTCTTTATATATATATATCTATATCATAGAGTCCATTAAATTGGGCAGGCAGCAATAAGTGGAGGTGGAGTTAGGGGAGGGGAATCTAAACATCATAAATTATATTGTATGAAGATCACAAAAATTCAATAAAAAACGTAAAAAAAAAAAGAGAGAGAGATCAATTCCAAAGGAAATGATCAGATGTATTAGACAGTAAATGTAAAACTCTTATTTCTATGCATTGGGCATCTGAAATTATTTTCGATGTTTGCTAAAGTCAGCTATGGAAGCTGTCATCTCCTACCTTTATGGTAATGCACTTCCTACGAGAGCTTTAGGTAATTGCTGTGGTTGACTGGTTCAGGCGGAGTGTCATAGGATGTCTTAGCTGTCTTTTCTGTGCTTAGTTGATATTATAGTCCTTTGCACTTCCTGCTCTCTCCCTGTTTCACGCTTGCACTGGATTCTCCCTTCTTAGAAGGAGAAAGAGTTAATTTCCAATGCTTTGTTTTTGGAGAACAGGGACTGAAATGGGGAAACGGAGGTGGGAGGTGAGTGTCAATGGCTTAAACACTTTAATTAACACTGAGAAGGTGGCATGTCCTTTAAATCAGATATGTACACTTTGGGTGTTAGGCAAGATGATTAATCTTTTTGAGGCTTTGAGAAAAAAAGAGGGTATAATGGAACCTTCTTATTAGGGTTGTTGTATGAAATTCATAAAAACATCTAGGACAATGCCTGGGTCATGGCAGGCACTTAATGAGTGCTCTTTATTCATTAGATAGTTCTTGAATTAATATCCCAATATTAAAGCTGATCAACATAACAATTTGAAAGATCCCATCATCATTTCCAATGGGAATAATTTGAATTTGATTTCCTGTTTTTTGAGGCTGGATAAGAGGAGAGATAGCCTCTGCTTTGCTCCCATTAGCATCTATATGAGTTGGTTTTATGTAGATGAGGCATTTGCATTCGTAGTGACTGGAGGGGTGAGTTCCAAACCATGTGGACTGCTTGGCACCTTATTTTCTTGTTTTTTGTGTATTGCACAATGCCTGCTTCCAATGCACCTGGGCCTTCGTGTCTGACTGAGCTGAGGTCATTAAAGAACTGTGGGAACCGCCTCTGTCCAAATTAATGACATATGTTTCCACTGTTCATGTTTTAAACAAATGATCAAAATTTCCAATGCTATTCTTGGCTATTCATAATTTAAGTGAAATCTCTTCACTTAAGGATTGGAATGGCCAGTTCAGTAGTTTGTGAGCGGCAAAGGGATGAACCTGATGATGCTGGCACAGACGTCTTCATTTCAACAAAATTAAGAATGAATATACATTGTGGGTTTAAACTTTTTCTATTTCTTATTTATTATAATAGCACATCAATGAATATTTCGGGTTTGATGTTGTTTGAAGTGTTTTAAATAATTCAACCTTGGTATTCATTTCCTTTGGCAGGCACTCTTTAACCCTACCTTTTCAAGTGTGAAAATTAAAGCTCAGCGATGTTGAGCAAGCTGCTTAAAGCCACACGGCTACTCGGTGATCAGGTTGGGATGTGGAGTGTCTGCTCCTAACCATGATGCCCCACTATTTAGCTCAGCTCTAACCTCCCTTAGGCTCAACTCCTGGCCACTTCCTTCCCAGCCACCCTCTTGCCCCACAGTGTCTCTCCCTTTTCCTAGTTCTTGTTCTTCCTTATTCCTTTGAGTCCTCCATTGTCATTTATGCCTCCTGTCTTTGTTAATTAATTGTTTCTAGGTTCGGTCTGTCTGAAGCTTAACTTCACATTTCATGCTGGTGAATGTTCCTCTTGCAAAAGCTAGTGACATGCTGGAACATGTTGCTCACTCTGAAAATTCCTAGAGATGAATTGTGCAAGACAAAAAAAAAGTGCAAACGCGCAGACTGCTTGGAGCAAATATAAACCGAGGAGCACTGTATCGAGGTTTGCTTTGCTTCTTCACAGAAAACAGGCTGAGGTAGGCAGGAACCAAACATTTAGGGCTTTGGACTCGGCTTTCTGTTGCCTCTGTGTGAATGATCATCTTGAGTCCATATGTGTTGAGAGTTGTTTTGCTCTGGCCAACATTTTACTCTGGAGTTTTATTCATTAACGTTAACAAGAATCATGGGGCTAGACCCTCAAGCCTCAGATGGAAAGTTTACACCTGCTAAGGGAGTCCAGAGCAAGACAATTAACACTCATGTTTTGGGGGTGTTTGAATGGAAACCATCTGAGAATAAGAGAGCCTGCCAAAAGGACTAGGAGGATGCAAATGGGAGTTTTGATGCTGGGACAGATAATCGTCTTAGAGACAGACTTTCTGTAACCAGACAGAATTTCTCAAAATGACTATCCGGATGGTTACTGTCCAAATGCAAGGACCTAAATGCTTGTTCCGTAAGCCTTCTTACTTCTGTGGGAGAATATATGTTTTAAAATGGGGTGCACATTCTTTTTTATGTACCTTGGAGGAAGCTTGGGTAGATATGGTTGAACTCACTGACTGATGTTATCTAAGTTAGTAAGGAGGGAAGCAAGAGGATGCTTGATGGGATTCACTGTGATATGCTAATTGTCCCCACCCCACACGATGCTATGTGGGCACAATGCCATGTGGACTAATGCCACGCTAACTTGACATTGTTATAAACTGACTCTTATACCGACAACGTCAGCTTTGAAATACTGAAAATCAGAAGACAGCAGCAAAACGCAGGCTTCTCTATGCTATCTACCTGCAAAAGCAGTGTATGCAAGCGGCGCACTATTCTTGCAAGGTCAGCAGGAGAGGAGGAGGAGCTGTTTTTGAGCAAATCCAGAAGATCCGCAGAGCTCCCAGTGCTTTGAGGGGATGCTCATGTTGCTTTAAGCTGTGCCTCCTCCCTTCATCCACCGTCACTTCTGCTAATGAAGGTCCTCTGCTGGCAGCCATTCTTTTCAGCAGAGTGCCGGCGTTTAGTAATGACATCCTTGGTGTATTCACTAACATCAAGTGCGCTCTGTCCTTGCACCTGGCACACATTCAGCTTTACACAGAGCCCCTTTGCTATTCTTGCCTTTTGTTCAGTCACACAAGGGAGCTAGAACGTGAGGTGTAGATTTTCACCTTGGCTTTTACGAGGGACATTATGAGCTATACACTTGCTTAGAATGAGCTTGGCAGTGCTAGCGCTTAGGTAACAATGATTTGCAACTGGACAGGAGGAAAAGAGACATTAATTGTTAGCAATTAGTGTCTCACAGAGGTAATTTTTTTTACTTTGAATTAATCAATCCCCTGTGGAAAGTGAGGACAAGAAAAGCATGGTTTTAGCTTTACAATTCCAGTCCTTCAAGTCTACGGCCACACCGGTGATTCATTTTATTCTGGGCCTCATAGACTTGTAGGTCGCCACCTCTCTTTTTAAATTTCGTATTATTCTATCAAAGCTACATAGGTATGTTGTTTAAAAAGTCAAATTTACAAGGCTCAACATAAGAAACAGTAGTCCTCTGCCCTTCCCTTCACTTTTTAATTCCTAATGCTCAGAAGAAACCTCTTTCAATGTTAAACAATACCTTGTTGTTTCCTGAGGTACTGCTAAATGCCTTTCTTATACTATTATTTCTCGATTCAAATTTTCAGCTTCCTGTTGTATTTACTGGTTTCTTCCTAAAGTAGATAAAAATTTAGTGCTTTTAAAACCACTTTTCACAACCCCAGAAAACGTCTTCTCATCCTCTCTTTTTGCTGTATTATGCTGTTTTTTACATCAATATTCACATTACTGGTGCTATAACACTATTAGTCAAAGCTGAAAATGTATCAAGGTATGGTAATGTTTTTTACTTTCTGTAAGGCTTTTTTTTTAGTTCATTATTTTGGCATTCTCCATCTCTTTCTCTTTCCCTCTTTTTCTCGTTTAAGACTGTGTTCCTAAGAAGAAAAGACCGTGGATGGGTCCCCACACTGTCTTTCAGAAGTGCAATGTTCCTCTCAGTACAATCAGTACTCATGTGAGTGTTAGGTAATCCACCTGTGTGCTTTTGAAGGGAGTTGGTAGGCTGGGAACACTTCCTTCTGGAGTCCTCTCCTGCTCTGATTTTGACTGTTGGAGTCTGTAGGAGAGAGAAAGGTTACTTCTTTCATTCTTCTAGGTTCTTTGGCTGGGCTTTGAATTAAATTGACACAGATTAACTAAAAAATTGTATTTAATCATGTACATGTTCTTGTGATTCTGAGGAAGGTCAGGTGATTGACATAGAGATAGCATCTTGTGCTCCAAAAAACAATAGGGGGTTAGGACTCCTGGGGTTCAATGCACAAGCAAAGATTGCCTAGTTGTGCAAATAAAATATCTCATGCTTAAAAAAAGTTTTCTCTCTGAGCATCATTCAGAAAAGCATGTGGTAGTTTGTCTGCGCCTGGTGATGCTGATCCAGCGCCTGCTCCTGACATTCCCTGGAATCTCTGATTGGTAAGGGTCACAGGGAGGAGATTCATAATAACTAAGTTCCTCATTGAAATTACTTCTTTAGGTAGCTAAGGGGAGCCCAGTAAAGCCCTCCTTGCATCCATGGTTGCCCAAAGTGCCCTCAGTTCAGAGCCATCGGTGCCCTAAAGAATGGGATTTCCTAAACTACAAGGCCAAGGCCTCATCCACACCTGACATCTTCACCCTGGGCTTGACCCCTTGAGAAGGTTCTCTGTGCCTCCCTTCTGTGATGGACCTGTTTCCTGAGTGTCATGTCTTCATTCACATTTTCCATATTTGAGAGGAATGTTGTGTAGTAGATATAAAGAGGAGGATACAGGATACAGAGTTTGGGGACCTTCTGGTCTGGCCACGTATAGATTTATAAGGGCATAGTTTCCTTGCTGTGTTTTGAAAGCTGGTTCCTGCTCTTGGAGTTTCCAGTTTTTCTTCTGAGAAATTTAGTGCCATACTGATTCTTGAGCCTTGCAATCTGGTTTCTGTTCTTTTAAATTCTTTTTGGAATTTATAGAATCTTTTCATTGTCACTGGTGATCAGAAGCTCACTAAAGAGGAGTCTTGTGATGCATTTTCTTTCGTTTCTTCTGTTAGTACCTTTTATGAAAATATTTTCATTAACTCTGAGACTTCCGTGAAATGCACGTTAATCATGCCCGCCCCCTGCAGCTCCTCCCAGATCCACCCCCACTTCGCTACTCACACAACTTTGTGTTCTCACTTCTTTCCTAAACCCATCACGTTCAATCTGTGCTGTTCATATACTCCTGGGTGTGTGTGGCCATTCACTGGAACCTGATGGACCTTCCAGGGGACACACCCTTAAAGACAAGTGACTCCCTGTCCCAGCAGCTGTCAATTACCAGTAGCTCCTCAGCTAGGGGATCGTTCAGCACCACCTCCCCCTTGCATGCTGAAGTTTTGTCTGGCTTGAGTGTGAGCAGGTCTTGTGCATGCTGTCACGGCTGCTGTGAGCTTATTTGTGCAAGTGCCCTGGTTGTGTCTGAAAAGCACTGTTTCATTGCAATCGTCTACTTCCTCTGGTTCTTACAATCTTTCTACCTTCTCTTCCACAACAGTCCCTGAATTGGAGGAGGGGTGTGAAGTAGATATCCCATTTAGGGCTGAGCATGTCACAGACTCTTATTCTCTGCAGTTTGACCAGTTTTGTATCTCTGTGTTCATTGCCATCTACTACAAAAAGTAGTGTCTCCGAGGAGAGTTGAGAAAGCCACTAATCTATGGATATAATAAGTCACTAGGAGTTGATTTACTATTATGTCCATTTAGCAGAATAATAATAGTTAGATCTTGCCTAGAGCCTGCAACCTATCTAGCCATATGTTCGTGGCTCTGGTAATGGTGGCAGGCATGGGTTCCATCTTTTAGAGCAGGCCTAAAACTCAGTCAGAAATGTTTGGTTACTTACTACCGTGACACTCCCGTCATTACTGCACCAGTAGGCATGCCAGGCCAGTTATGATAGCTCACAGGGTTCCCAGCTAGGTAAGACTGATGATTGCTTTTCTCTTCTGGTAGCATGTGTAGCGCCTTCCAGCACTATGAAAACGAGCCAGGAGGGATGAAGCTTTGAGGTCAGTACCAGCTTGGTTTCCCCAAGTCCTGTGACATAAGTATGTATCATCAGTTCTCAGAGCAATGGGAATATTCAGTAATTTTTTTTGAGGGGTATATGGAACCCCTCTTGTCAACAACTCCAAAGAGGTAAATCATTCCTGGCCTTAGATTTTTACCTTGGTGCCTTGCGGTGTCTGGCGGAGGCATTGTTCTCCAGTTACAGGGTAGCTCCACCGAAACTTTTCTTGTACTGATATGTGCGTGTATTTGAGGAAGCCTTTACAGTAGCACGTTTCCAAGTGACTTTGTCAAAGGCCTATAACGTTAGTGATCCTCCTCCACGCTCTGCCTTCCCATTCACTCCGCTGAGTCCTTCTGTTCTATTACCCCCTTTACCCTTTACATCACTGGGCTCTTTTTTGGGGAAGGGGATCTTTTTGAGATTCCTAGGTGGCCTGGAACTTATTCTGTAGACCAGTCTGAACTTGAACTCACGGAGGTCTGCCTGTCTCTGCCTCCTGAGTGCTGAGACTAAATGTGTGCACCCCCACACCCTGCTCTGTATCACTGTATTCTATTTCCCCTTCCTTGAAAGCCAATCCTGCAGCCTCCTGGCCGATTATTAACTACCTGACCTCTGTGGGTTTTCTGAATAAATGCACATATCTAAAGATTCAAAGCTAACATTCACATGTAAGAGAGAACATTTGTCTTTCTGGTCCTGGGTTACCTCATTCGGGGTGATTGGCCCCAGCTCCATCCATTTGCCTGCAAATTTCATAATTTTGTTTTTCTTAACAGCTGAGTAATATTCCATTATGTAAATGTACACATTTTCATTATCTGTTGATTAGGTTGTTTCCACTTCCTGGTTATAGTGATACCAGGAGTGATATAGTTGGATCATGTAATAGATCTATTTCTAGGTTTTTGAGGACCTCCACACTGATTTTCACAATGGCTTTACTATTCACCAGCAGTGAATAATAATCCCTCCTTCCCCAAGCTTTGTTGTTGTCTTTTTGATCTTAGCCATTCTGACAGTGTAAGATGGAATCTCAAAAACAGTTTTAATCTACATTTCCTTGGTGGCTAAGGATGTCAAACATTAAAAAACATTTCTCAGTCATTTGTGTTTCATCTTTTGAGAAGTCCCTGTCTAGTTCCTTGACTATGGGTTATTTGCTTCTTCATGTTTAGGTTTTTGAGTTCTTTTTATATTCTGGATACTAACCCTCTGTCCAAAGTATAGCTGATAAAGATTTTTTGCCATTCTGTAGGTTGCCTCTTTACTTAAATGGTGGTATCCTTTGCTGTACAGAAGTTTTTTAGTTTCATGAAGTCTCATTTGTCAGTTATTGGACTTAATGCTTGCTCTATCAGGGTTCTGTTCAGAGAGTCCGTTCCTGTGCCTGTAAGTCCCAGGGTGTCCCTACTTTCTCCTTTGTCAGATTCAAGGCATCATATCTGTTGTCATGGTACTTGATCCATCTGGAGTTCAATTTTGTCGGGGGTGAGAGATAAGGACCTAGTTTTATTCTTCTGTATGTAGCGATCCAATTTGACTGGCACCATTTGTTGAGGACACTCTTTTTTCTGCAATGTGTATTGCTGGCCCCTGTCAAAAATCAGGTGGCTGTAGGTGCATGAACTTAAGACTGTGCCCTCAATTCTACGTCCTCGATCAATGCACCTGTTTCTACGCCAGTGCCCTGCTGTTTTTGTTACTGTAGCTCGTTAGTACAATTTGGAATCAGACATAGTGACACCTCTAGCTCTTCTACTGTTTAGGATTATTTTGACTTTCTTGCTCTTTTTTTGTATTTCATATGAAATATGAGATTTATTTTTTCATTTTGTGTGGAGAATTATATTGAAAAATTAATGGGTATTGCGTTATAGACTGCTTTCGGTAGGATGGCTGGTTTAACAATATTAATCTTACTTATTCATGAACATGGGAGTTCTTTCCATCTTCTGGCATCTTCTTCAATTTCTTTCCTCATCATCTTAAAGTTTTTATTATACGAATTCATTGCTTTCGTGTCAGATATTTTTAGTTTTTGAGACTATTATGAATGGGATCAATTCCCTGATTTCATTCTTGCTGTTGATGTATAAGAATGTTTCTGATTTTCATCTGTTATATTTGTTGTTTTGTATTATTCTACTTTGCTGGATGTTGTTTCTCAGCTGAAGGAGTTTTCTGCGGAGTCTTTAGGCTATTTTATGTATAGAATCACATCATCTGCAAGTAAGGATACTTGACTTCTTCCTTTCCTGTTTGTGTCTTCTTTATCTCCTTCATTTGTCTTATTGCTCTAGCTAAGACTTCAAGTGCTATGTTGAACAGGAATGGAGAGAGTGGACATCCTTGTCTTCTTTCTGATTTTACTGGAAATGATTTGGGTTTTTCTGTTTGGTATGATGTTGGTTGTGGACTTGTTGTATTATTGGCTTTTTTATGTCCCCTGTACCCCTAGGTTCTCCAGGTCCTTTATCACGAAGGACGTTGGATTTTGTCAAAGGCCTCTTCTGCATCTAAAGAGCCAATCATGTGGTTTCTGTCTTATTTGTGTGGTGGATTACACTTACGGATTTATGTATGTCAAAGCATTCCTGCATCTCTGGAATGCATCTTGATCATGGTGGATGATATTTTTGATGGTTCTTGAATTCAGTTTGTATTTTATTAAAGTATTAAAAAAATTCTTAAACATTAAACAACTTTATTTCTTCTGTTTTATCGGGAGGGGTGAGACGGAGTGTCACTCTGTGGCCCCGTGCAGACGTGAACTCTCAGTGGCGCTCCTGTCCCAGCACTCCTAGTGCTGTGACCCTTTCTGGGTTAATCTGCTGTTTCTCCCCGTGTTCTTACTGTTCTGACATGGCGTCTCTTGGATTGATCCTGATTTTTCTTTTTCTTTCTCCTGTATTTCACCTATTTTCCCCCTTTACTCTTGTTTTTGAGAGGTTTATTTAGTACCAACCTCAAATCCTTTTACAGAGATTTTAGTCTTGCTCTTTTCATCTAATTTGCAAAATCTCTTTGTATTCACTTTCTGGTTTCCTTTTGCTGTACTTTCTTAGTTCACGAACACAGCAGGCTTCCTGCTTTCTAGCTTGTTGAATAAGTTAGTTTTGAGCGTGTGTTTATTGTTTTTCCTCTCTCTGCTTTGTCTATGGTTATCTGAGGACAGATTTTGGTTGTTTGTGAACTCGGTCTCTCTCTTTTTTCTTTGTCTGCTTGTACCACTTGTGCCTGAAAATATTAGAAATTTAAAACAATTTAATGTCATTTTCATTCCCTTTTTTTCTTTTTCAACTATTACTGCCATCAGTTTTTACAACTGTTTCATATTTTTAAAAAATCCTTCAGACATCATTGTCTAATTCAGTCAAATTTCTTTTGTTTTAATGCTTATTTCACGTATTTACCTTTCCAGCTTCTCAGTCCCACCTTGCTTCTCGAATCATTTTCCTTCTGCCTGAAGAATTTCCTCTAGTATTTCTTTTAACTCAGCTGTGCTAACAACTCCTCAAAGGTTTTGCTTGCGGTATTTTGTCTCCATTTTGGAGTATTTTCACTGAGTATAGAAAAATTGTCTGTGAGCATTTGAAGATATAAGTTTATTGTCTTCTGTCTGCCGTATTTCGGTTGAGAGCTCTGTATTGTTCTTTGAAGTAATGCGATTTTTTTTCCTTTGATATTGAATTTAAGAAATTTTACTTGTATCTGCTTAGGAATGACTTTCTGACTTTCTGGTTTCTTTCTATTCTTTTTTTTTCTTTTTCCCATTCCAAAAATTTTCAAATAACGATAACTTTATTAAATCCCATGGAAAAAGTACTATTTAACCATTTATTTTGTCTACTTCATTAGCTAGAAGGGTTTCAATGGAAATGAAATACTCTATAGTACACAGTCACCTGCTGTCAATATCTGGGTTTAGTGGAGAAATACCAAGGGTAGCATCCTAACCATTTAATCTTGAATTCAAAGTGAGGCCAATGGGCTGCCCATGCCCTTCTTTACTGATGAGGAAACAGACAGGATACAGAGCAGCCCTGTGATCTTAAAAGCGAATAAACCATAAAACAAAGTAACAGACTTACTCATCTACACCCCCTTTAGGCGCTTATTCAGGATCCAATGTCAGCTGACAGTGTTTCATGCGATCCTAGACCTGACAGAATGCTCATTTAGGAGAGAATGCAGGGCCCACCCAGTTCAATGGTCAGGAGGCTGATATTTAGGGATTACGTGTGTCTCAGGGTCCTGGAGAAACAGTAATAAGAGCAGGAGGTAGAAAATGGCTAGGCAGTTTGGAGTAAGGGCCCCAAGAGAACGATGGCCAGTTTCTCTCCCAGCTGGGGGATGGAAATTCCTTGGATCTGCCAATAAACTTGTCCCTACCTGATGCTACAGGTGCCAGAACTATCTGATCTGAAGATGCCTTTGGTTCGTCATATCCAGTGGCTGGGTAGGCCAGTCAGGGGGTTTGGTTTTCTCCTTATCTCTCTTTTTCCTGAAATAGTACACTGTTCCTGGAAGATACACAGAAGACATGACCAGGACCTGATGACCAGGATCTTGAGGGACTTGGACACCTGGAATGAGAATTGCCTGACCATCTCATTTTCCTTTCATTTCCTCCTTCCACTAGATCCTTATTAACTCCAGGGAATGAGACTCAGTAGTATCCCGTTCCCAGGGACTCTCCTGCTGTCCAGGAGCTCTGCTTTCTCTATCCTAAATTCCCTACAATAAAACACTCCTTTCTAAAACTCACCCTCTGTGCTCTGTGAATTTCATCCTTTGAATTCGTGAGACAAGAACCTGAAAGCCCCTGGCCTGAGGTGGCTTTGGTGGATGTTGAGTTTCTGGGATCCTAGTCTCTCAAGCTAAGCACAACAAAGCCGAGAAAGTCTCCATCAGTCTCAAAGACACCACGAGATTCCTGTATCATTTGGATCACACCATCTGCAAAGCTGACAGCTACTGCCGTTCGCGTTTGAAACTTCTGACCTAGAGTTGACAGACACTTCTTATAAAAGGAAAGTAGAAATTTTGATTTGTGGATATTTATTTGAAAATTTCTTTATAATTCAGTAGCTAAACAACATCCTATACTTGGGAGAGACAGAGAGAGAGAGAGAGAGAGAGAGAGAGAGAGAGAGACCCTGTAAGAGAGACCCTGTACATATCAAATAAGACACCCCTATGGATTCTGATGCAGTGAGTATATTGCTGTATTAGTGCCTTTGCCGTGGTCTGTCTTCTATCCTGGCTGGAGATGGAGGCCAATCAGAAGTGTTTCTCCTAAACCCTCCTGTGAAAAGTCAGTAGACATGAAATTTTCAAAACGTGTGAAAGAATAAAACCAGAGTTTGAGAGTCATAGAGAGTAGGAATTCTGAGCACAGCTCTTTGTAAATTGTGTCTAATCACTAGCATCCAGTGTATTAGGAAAGAGAACCACCTCAGGAAGACAGTGGTAGGGAGGCTTCAAAAATAAGTCCAGGTATTGTGATGAAAGATATGCCTAGAGATGAGCTTTCCCCAAATTCGTGTTTGATTTCCACAGCTCTGTAGGAGATCTTGAGAGCAGGTACTTAATGATTTATTTACTTACTTACTTATAGATAGGGTTTCCTTCAATAGCCCAAGATGGCCTGCAACTTGTTACATAGCCCAGACTGGCCTCAAATTTAGCAGTCCTTTGGCCTCTGCCTCCTGAGTGCAGGGATTACAAATTTGGGGCAATAGATCTGTTTTTTTGTTTTTTTTTTCTTAAAATGCAGTTTGTAGGATTTTGTTTTCCTATTTCTGTGAAGATGCATTGTAATTTTGATGGGATTGTATTGAGTGTACAGACCACTCTTGGTAACATGGTCATTTTAACAATACCAAATTTTCTAATCCACAAATGCTGGTGCCGTTTATGGTTCTGTTTGAGAAACTCTCAAGACGTAGCTCCACAGATCTTGCAACCAGAGCTTGCTGCATTCGCTAGGAAAAAATGAAAAATCAGACAGGCCAGCACTATTCTAATTTTCTTTTTTGCATGTACACTGGATCTTTCTAGATTTCAGATCAAAAAGTAGTCTGAATATTAAGTAGGAATTAGAAAGATTTGTGTACAAATTCTTTTACATGGTAACCTTGATCTCTAGCCACTAAGGACAATGCATTTTATTTATTTAATTTTTATTTTTTTATTTTATGAGTGCTATGTCTGCCTGTGTGTAAGTGCACCTGTGTAGTGCAATGCCCACAGAGCACAGAGGAGGGCATTGGATCCCCTGGAACTGGAGTTATGGAAGGCTTTTAGCCACCATGTGGGTGCTGGGATTCAAACCTGCAAGAACAGCCAGTGCTCTCAACCAATGAGTCATCTCTCCAGCCCACTATTTTTATTTATTTTTAATTTAATTTTTACTTTTTTGGTCTTTTTGAGACAGGACCTCCCTGAAGCTGCAGCTGGCCTGGAACTCCCTATATAGACTAAGTTGGCCTTGAGATCTACTTACCTCTGCCTCCTGGGTGTGGAGATTAAAGGCGTGTGCCACTATGCTTGACTGGACAATGTTTTTTCAAAAATATTTTTTATTGAGTTTTTGTGCATTTCATATAATAGATATTAATCAAATTTATGCTCCCTCCACCGTCTGTGCCTCTCCCATAACCCAGAGAGTGGTGCACACCGGGTAGGATTTGCTGAAGAGGCAGAGGATGCATCTGGATGGTGTTTTTTTTTTTAATCGTATGCAATTGATCATATCTATTGAGATTATAGCACCATTTCATTTTGTATCTAAATCTGGTGATGTCTAACGATAGAAATTTTGCAGCAAGTGAAATTTAGGTTCTCTTCAAACTTTATTTATCTGAAGATATTTATTATTAGGTTCAAGAGGAGCTGTCTTTGAAGGCGTTTTTAGAAAAATAGACGAGCAATGGAAGGGCCAGTTTCCTGAATTTCTAATTGTCTTCACCGACGGCAGTTGCACAGGCCGCCAAGAGCCTCCTCCAGAAGGCAGGAAAGGCTTCGGTTCTGATCCAGCCGCTAGAGGGATTGTTGTGCCGCGGAGCAGCAGCAGCTCCACGCCCCAAGTCCCTCCTTGAGCTTTCTCTTTTTTAAAAATTCTACTCAATGAGCCTTCTGCAAGGTATTTGTCTTCTTTCCTGAAGGCAGGTGAGAGAGAGCCGGCTTTCTCAGCACGTCGCCTGGTGGCTGTGGACTCCAGTGATATCTGATGTCTCTGGAGTGTGTTAGGCTTTCTCTTTCTCTTTGAAGCCTAGCTATTTGCACTCCAAAGAAGTTTGGATCCTCAAGACTGTCTAGGCTGAATGTGGTTTTAAACCCAGGGTTTTCTTTACTGTTCAAAGCTTCTGTCTTCGAGACAGTTGCTAGTAAATAAGCTGCCTAGGAGATTTATAATGACAACCCAAATCACTAAGTGTGTATTTAAATTGTGCCGCTTTTAAAATGTGTTTGTTTAGGTAGTACTCGGTGTCTGAAATAATTTAATGTAGAAGTTGATACTTAGAAATAAAACGTATTTTGAGTCATTTTTTAAAGCCATGGAAATATTTTAATACTTCTAGAATTGAATATAAGGCTCACCCAATTGATAAATGAATACGAACAAAATATAGGCACAATCAATTAACTAGTTAACCACTCAAACATGAAAACATTGGAATGTTTCCTTTAAGATAGTTTAATGACATCCACATTAGTACCATACAACTTTATAATTAGAATTTAATTAATAAATAATGTATCTAGTCCATAAACTACAATTCAACATAGTTCAAATTCTTAAGTAAATGAAACAAAACACATATTATACAAAGCTAAAAGTCAATCCTGTATTGACTGGCAATGTTTTTCCTTTGGGCTGTCTCTCCCCATTTCCAGAGATTGCCAAGGAATGGAAATTACAGTGTCCTGGTATTTGGGGCCATTTTCAGTAATAGAGCCTATTTCACATATATCAAATCCATATGTAAACTATTAGTAGGCAGAACATAAATACAGATTTTTATGTTGTTCCATTATGAGGCTCAAATTTGCACTAAAGTTCAGTGTGTGTTATTGTATAGTTAATTGATAACACAGGACTTAGACTGTGTTTTGAATCATTTATTTGCTAGAGTACTACATGGAAGCTGCCAGGGGAACTTTTACTGAACATTTATACTCTGGAATGCTTGAGTACCTTTCTCCAAAGAAAGTCAAGTACTGAATGGAACATACGAATTATTCTCCACGTAAAAATCCCTCTACAGTATTACTTCTTTGTGTGTGCATATGCTGTGTATGAACGGGAGAAGGATGGATGGGTGGTGGCAGGTATGTAGTAGAAAAATCTAGAGACAGGGTATCTTGCTAAACCCAAACTAATCTGGACTTCAGCTAGTTTGGCTAACTAGCTTGCTTGGGGGATTCCTTGTCTCTCTGTCTCCCTAGGATTCCAGGAAAGGGCCTATGGCTTCCTGCCTTGGAGAAGAAGGGCTCACTAGTGCTCTCCTGGTCCCTCCTCTCTCTCCTTCCCGCCCTGGGCTTCAGGGCAGCTGCTCAAGGCCCCTTCATGAGAACCCCCTCAGGCCTCCATGGCAGGGAATCCAGTAAATCTTCAATTTACCATAGGAAGAAAATTCTCCACAACCCATTGCTTTGCTCTTCTCTGGGTCTTACAAACATGAGACCTCATGTTTTGGGTGCCCAGAGAGTTTCCTCTGCTCAATAGGGCAATTAGACCCACTCAATTACCATGACTGAGGATGAGGCTAGTGCTTCTCTTGTCTATCCTGAAGTGTGGTCTCTGACTAAAGCCTTGTAGTTTCCAAAGAAGCAAGTACACTTCACCACAGAATTATGTTGTCTAATTGTGTATGAGAAAAGACTTGGAAGTAGCTTTCTCATGATTTTAACCTCTTCCCCTAGAAAACAATAATTCCCGTATCATCATGAAAAGGTATTATTATTATTTCTGCCATTTCCTCAGATTATTTCCCATCTCTGATCATTTCTCCTTCGTTAGAATGTAAAACTCTCTGAGGGCCAAGAACACTTGTCCTGTTCACACTCTGCCCTAATACTTGGTCCTTAACGTGTGCTCTCATATAATTTGTTGAATAATGAATATTAGAAAGTCTGCATTCCCTCTACATACCTTGCTCTTTGCCACGTTGAAGTGGGAACTGTGTAAAGAGAATGCTAATTTAATTTGTTGCCATTTAATTATAATTTTCTCTTTCATATTCCAAAAAAAGGGAAGTTTCTAATTCCTACTCCAATTATGATAGGTAAAAAGCAAAGATTAGAAACAATTTACTTTGTTAACAGACAGACTGAAACAAGGACTTTACATCTGGTTTAAATGGATCCCTCTTTCCATTCAGAATGGTAACATGCATTGTTGAATGGATATAGGCCTTAACTCTTACAGCAAATGCAGGATTTTAGAAGAGTCTAGATCGAGAAGACATAAACATTATGCACACCATCTTCCTTCCCAGTTAAAACTTATGAGGTACTGAAGGATATTAGGCTTTTGACTTTTTTTGCCTTTTCAAAAACTTTTCATTGGAGAGGTTGGAGAGGTGGCTTGGGGTTACAAGCACATGCTGCTTTTGCAGAGGACCCAACTTCAGCTCCCAGCCTCCATATGTGTACAATATACAACCATCTGTAACTGGTCTCCATGGGCACCAGGCATATATATGGTGTGCATGCGTACATGCAGGCAAAACACATACAAATAATAATCTTTGCAACCCCCCTCCCAAATTCTCATTGTATAGATTCTTGTACGTGGTACTGTGTTCCATAAAGATGTTTTCACTTAGGTATACATTGTACACTGAGCATGTTCTCCCTCTATAAACCTCTCTTCCTTTTCTCCCTACATCCTCTTAGCCTTCTATGTTTCCCAAAACAGTTTCATTGTTACTTTCATGTCATAAGTGCATACATGAGTTTATGTACCTATGTAAAGTCTAGTAACTAGGAAACATACCATGTTTGTGCTTTTTAGACTGGTTTGACTCACTGAATGTGATTATGTCAGTGGCATCCATTTTCTTGCAAATGATATAGCATCTGATTTTAAAATCAATAGAATAGATTAGTAAGAAAGAAGGTGCCAAGCCTGGCTTTAGAAACTTGAGCACAGCCACATTGTCCTGTGTAGTCAGCACCTTTGTACTAGGTGTGGAAATTATGTGGCGCTGGGAGAAAATCAAAGGAAATGTGAACACAGCACAAAGGAAGACTGGGAGGAGCCCGGAATTTGATGTGACGGAGAGTCAGGACTGGTTCCAGGCCAGGAGGCGAGGAGAGGACTGGGTTAATTTATTGTCTAGGAAGTAAATATTGTAGCACATGGCAGTAAGAGAGGGAGAGGACCCTTGTGAATGACTAAAAAGAAAACTGCCAAGATCCCTATGCCAGTAATTGATCTTAATGGAACTTAATTATTTTATTACCATAATCAGTCACTTCTTACCTTGCTTTTCCCTCCACTGTACTTTGAGAGCCATTAACTCCTGTTATCTAAGCATGGTGAGGAAGAAATTGCTTGAAAACAAGTTTTAATTATTTGGCAAACTCATCTGTCAGCACTGGAAGGAAAGAGTTACTGTAACATAAGCTGCGGTGGGGGATTGTTAGATGTGCAACACTGAGCTGATCTTTACTCTGGGTATCCCACCTGAGTGGTCTGCAACCACAAACCATGGGTATGGATTGTATTTCCCAGTGCCACACACAGCACCTGTTACAGAGTAGGTAGCTAGCAAACCATGAAAGCGTTCTTACACATCTACCATGATCTTTAATTTTCTGGTGTAATTTCTCATAAACAGAGATGTTTTATGTACTTTAAGAAACCAAATAACTTCTTTAATTGGTTATTTATCAACATGTAGCACAGGTTGTATCTCTGAGATGTGAACATGTTGATATCTTTTAACTGTTTGATTAGATGAATACACATCTAATCTAACCCATGGCCAAATGGATTTTGGTCTTATACAGTTATTAAAGCTTTATTTGTTTTACTTAAGAAAAAGTTCTTTCCTTCCTTCCTTCCTTCCTTCCTTCCTTCCTTCCTTCCTTCCTTCCTTCCTTCCTTCCTTCCTTCGTTCTTCTCTCTCTTCTCTCTCCCTCCTTCCCTCCCTCCCTCCCTCTCTCTCTCTCTCTCTCTCTCTCTCTCTCTCAGCTGTTGTCTCACCAGAGTTCTTTAACCTTCCTTATTCTTGCTTCAGTTTCCCAAACACTGGTAGTACAGACACAAGGTGCTACACTGTGTGAAACCAGCTCAGTGATTATCATTTTAGACTTAAGAATTGGAAGTTGTTGAAATAAATTTTAGGGAACAACATATTCTAATCATTTTGCTCAGAATAATTCTGAATAGCTAACTGAATATAACTGTGAATGTGTGTGCTGGATAGCTTTAGTGTCAGCTTGACACACCTGGGTTGAGGGAACCTCAGTTGTGGAATTTCCTTCATAGGACTGGCCTCTGGCCATGTCTGTGGAATATTTTCTTGATTGTTGAGTGATGTGGGAAGTCCAACCCACTATGGGAGGTGCTATCTCCGGGCGGGTTGTTTTGTATTGTATAAAACAGCAGGCTGAGCACTGATGGGGGAGCAAGCCAGTAAACAGTGTGCTTCAGCTCCTGCCTCCAGGTTCCTGTCCTGAGTTCCTACCTTGGGCTCCTGGGCAATGTAAGCTAAATAAACCCTTTCCTCCCCAAGTTGGTATTGATCAGAATGGTTTGTCACAGCAATGGAAGGCAAACCAGAACAACATGCTCAAATACGAACTGTCCATGTTTGATCGTTGTCAAGGCAAGAAGAAACTTATTCCATTGTTTGAAGTGGGGTGTGCATACAGCCTGATGCAAGGATGCGTCCTAGGTCACTAGGTGCCTGTTAGGAGAGGTGTGTGTGTGTTCACAGTACCCATGGGTAAGGATCTCAGATACAAGTTCACTGTTGGCAGATGAGTGTGTGTGTCCAAAAAAGTAGAATTCCCTTGCTAAGCTATTTCCTGTACCTGCCTGTAGTCTGAAACCTCTGGAACAGTATGCCACCATAGCTGTCCTCCTTCAAGTTGTTCCTCTCAGTAATTTTCTGAAAGTGACACACATACACAAAACCAACACATGTAACATTGCTTTTATCTCATGAGGTTTTTGTTTGTTTGTTTGTTTGTTTGTTTTGTGAGGGGCCAACACTGCAAGATTCCTTTTCTTTCTTCAGTTAACTAGGCATAGATTTTTTTTTTTCTTTGACCAGTTAGCTTCTCTTTCTCAGCTATCCTTTTGCCCTTTTTATTGACAGAGTTTCCCTGGAATCCCCACTGGCCTGGAACTTGCTATATAGACTAGACTGGTCTTGATTTCACAGATAGATCCATCCTCCTGCCTCTGCCTCTGCTTCCAGAGTGCTGCGATTAAAGACACACGCCACCATGCCCAGCTTCAGCTGTCTTTCAAATATTAGTTTCAGCAATGGCTTGAGCTTGAATAGGTCTGTATGTATTTCCCCAAGAAATTAAGTAGGCTGAAAAAATGTTAATGGTGGGCCAGCCTGCCAGAATCTATTTGCCCAAGAGATGAAAGATCCTCCTAGGGACAATGGGTTGAGGTCCACAACTTGTGCCCCGAGAAGAGCACTGTACCTCTCATTCCCATTTTGCAAAGGGATCTAGGAAAAAGAACTGGAAAAATTAGATCATATTTCTTTTTCATTACTGAAGAATATGTTGTGTAAAACATAGTGGCAATGTATCAGAAGTACTGTCCTGACAGACAGTAATGCTAGGACAGCTTGGGTGGCAGGGAGTTGATCTGGTGTTTTTTTGCCAGAGTTCTTGATTCCAGTCCTCCTAGCAGAGGCATCAACACTCTTGTGCTTTAAGGAGCCTCTGGACAGAAATGCATTGGCTCCTCAGGCTGGCATCGAGGCTACTGCACTAGTGTCAGTGTTGAGTGTGTGTGTGTTTGTATGTGTGAATGTGTGTAGTATATGTGTGTGTGTGTGTGTGTGCGCGCTCAGTCTTCAAGTTCCTGCAGCTTCATATTGTGTAAGGATCACAAGCTTTCAAATTATTTCTTATACTGATTATATTAAAGAAAAGTACACTTCAAGACTTTGGCTTCCTTGGAAACCAGAAAAAAGGAATTTAAAAAATTGTTTGGAGATGGTGTCTTATTCTGTAGCCCAGGTTGACCTCAAACTTTTGATCCTCTCTCCTCAACCTCCTAAATGTTGGTGCACCCAGAACTCTGAACAGGTGCTTTGTATTTTAAAGTCTTTGCTGGGTGTTATTGTGATGACAGGTGGTCATTAATAGGACAATTGATATTAAAAATAGTATCTTGCTGTAGGAGAAATGTCTTTACAATGTCTTCTGTTTTTTATTTTTTGGCTTTTATTTCACATAATCTTCTGCTGTCTAGCCTTGGCTGATCTGGAGCTCTTGATCTTCCTGCCTTGATTTCTCAAGTGCTGGCATTATAGGTATATACCACTACGCATGGCTTCATATGATAATATTTTCCCATTGTGAAGAAAGACAAAAAGTTGCTTCTCAAATTGAGTTAAAATACTGATCCTAGTACAAAAGTGGTTGGCTGGCGATTTCTCTTAATATGAATTTAACCTTTGAATGATAAAAAGCAGTGAGACGACACCTGTTTTAGTTGTTGTTTTCATTGATGTGACCAAAAAAACCTAACATAAACAAGTTAATTGAGGAAGGATTTGCTTTGGCTCATGGTTTCTGAGAGTCTGGTCTCCTGTGTTTGGCAGAGGGTATGTGTGATGGAGGAAAGCTGTTTATAACGTGAATGTTAGGAAGCAGAGAGAAGTGAGGGAATGCAGGAGGGGCTAGGACGGGAGGCAGCTGTGATGAGATGCCTCAGGTCATGTTTTCTCCAGTGAGACCCTATCCCTCACCTCACGGGCCATTCCAAAGTAATATTGAGGGGATCCAGCAGTTTTGGAAGAAACTGGTTGCCCATCCAATGCAGTAGCCTCACGATTGTCCTACCCACAGATGCAATCATCCGTAGTTTTTTCAATGCTCGCTACAAGAAAGAAGATAAAAAGGCCACTAATCTGGGGAATAATCACAAACATCATTTTTCTGTTTATTTAAGAAAATACTGGTTGGAAGCTAAACATAAAAAATTCTAAGTTTTTTTTTTTTTTTTTCTTTTTTTCCCTCCTAAACACCCATGGAGTTTTACCTGTTCTAGCAATTCACATTTCTCCTAACAGAGAATGCACCACAGTAGCATGCTCCCGGCTCTTATCTCGGACAGCGATTTCAACTGCATAAAAGCAGCTCTCCACACCCCACTGCACAGCATTATTTTAATGGCAGCATTATTATCATGATGGTAATAAGGAGTCTTGCCGCTGCCTGCCCCTCTTTCAAGGAGCAAACTGTGATGTCAGCATGTCACTAACATACTAGATATGTATCTCTAGAGGTTGCCATGGTGAATCTGGAACCAGGCCTTCCTAATGAGCTGCTGTAGCGCCTGACAGACCAAGCATTCTCAGGCATTTCCTGTTTGACTCGGTTGGCGTCAGCTATGAAAGCAGTTGCTTTCATTTTTGGCGTAGATTAGTATTGGGTGGGAGTTGGGTGAAGCCTCATCCAGGCATGAAGTGTCACTTAATCTGACAGGAGAATTTCTAGGGCTAGAAACAGATCAGGTGCAACAGGACGCTAAGGAAATGTTAAGCTAAACCAGGATTCTAGCAGCTTTAAGCTGTACTTTTCTATCCCTACTTTGAAGAAAAGGAAGAATTCCAAATTAAAAGAATGTTCATTTTGCATCAATAATTACACTAAAAAGTGACAATAAAGCAATTAAGAGAAATAATAGTACCAGTGCAAGAAAAAGGGTTTTGGAAATTTTTTCTTACTTTCATGGGAAAGAAAAAAATTAGTTTTCATATAGAACACAACAAATATGTTCTTCTTTGCTAAGGAGTTAAGCATGAGTAGCCCTCCACAATGATGGCTCATCATCCCAGTAATGTACTAATCTGCTGTATTGGTCTATTTTCTGTTAAGAACACAAAGCCACAGACTGTGTTAGATAAAAGTAAATGATGTTTATTTTGGCCTATGGCTCTGATTCACAAGACCTCTCACTTTAGCATCTTGAGGTAACACAGGGCATCAAATGGCAAGAGGCAAAGCCTGTAACATACCTAGCCAAACTGGCTTTCTTATAGCAGAGCCATTGTTGTGATGACCCACTGCTTCATTAACTAATGAACAGAGTAATCCGTCATGACAGCAGAGCCCCAGTTATTTCTTAATGTTCCCTCCATGTCTACCTCTTAACATCACATAATGGGGATTAAATTTCAACATAGACTTTAGAGGGGATGAGCCATATTGAAATCATAGCAGATGGGAAACAGTGTCCTTTTGTATGATGCTGGAACTGAATCATTTCATGATTTACACATTTTAGAACCCAGAGTAGTATCTTTTCTAGTTTGTATAAGGACAGACATGAACATCTTAGGGCAGAGCAGGATAATCACTATCTAGCATCAAGAGAACAGTGTATGAGGTGATAATCCTGTTAGAGTAATATTCTGTTTTCTTCAGAAGCCGCAGGGGCTGATGCTACTGAGGATTCTAAAACTGAGCCTCACTCCTAGGTTATGCCATGTCTCAGCCTGCTCTTGAACTCAAGTGGCTCTTTGGCTCATCCAAGTTCACTTAATGGGAAGGATTATCAGGGGTCTCAGCACTCGGGGCCAGCCGGAGGGGATTGAGGGGAACTCCGCTGTGGGAGGAGGAAGTGAGTAGACACAGAGTTAAGACACAAACTCTGGAGTTGGAAGGGAGGCAGGCCAAGTGCAAACTCGTTTATTGAATAGGTGCAAAAACTCTTATAGGTCTGGATAGCCAATGACCTTATGGGGTGGGGTCCCAAATACAGCAATAGTAACTTTTTCCCCAGGTAGGCAGGTTCTTTCCAGGTGCTGGTCTCACCCAAGCCCACAAGAGCCATTCCTTTATTCCTCCTAGCAGGTGGCCTGGCTAGGCCCATCCTGCATTATGCCCAACAAGGGATGATCATTCTAATAAATGCAAGAACAAAAGTTCAATCTTATTGATTCCTGAATCTTGATAAAATCAGGATCTGCAACATAGTGCCATGAAATATAACCTAGGAGAGAAAGAACATGGGCATCACTTCCATAATTCATTGGAGAAATGGACTGATGAGTTTCAGAATAGTCTTTCAGTCAGGAGTTTGTTAGTGTCACTAGAATCAGCCAAATGTTGTGAAGATTCCTTTCCTTAGTTAACACAGAATCCTCCATTCCACTTTCCTTGGATGTCATGATTTGTATGAGTCCTAGATTGTAGCTCAGTATGAGAGTGATCCTATAATTTGAGTAAATGAACTAGAATGATGGATTTTAGTAAAACAACTAGGTCTTCGGATTCTGGTATGGTATTACTTTCTATAGCAAGTAGAAGGGCCAAATGAAACTTGAGTCAGAGGAAAAGGCACTCCACATTGCCTTTGTCAAGGACACAGACATTTTCAGTGCAGTTCTTGAAGGAGTAAGAGGTTATAATAGAATGTAAGCAAGAGCTCTCTGGAGGTCAGAGTGCATTTGCTGTATGCCGAGGAAGATTCTGTATTATATCGGCAGTCGTGTTTCCTTGAATCCAGATGTTAGAAATGGTAAGGGACCCTGGGAAAAATCACTATGTGGTAGAGGTAAGCAGGGAAGACTGACTCTGATTTTTCTGAGATGAACCAAATGAGGGATTTTTAGCATCCACCAGGTACTTTGTGAGGTGATTTCCATCAACACCATAACAGCGGAATTGAATTGGCTCCGTGCTGGCTTTGTCCCTTTTTGTTCTTTTCTTCACAATCTCATTGTTCCCTTTCTTTTCCAGAACCTTAAGCTTATCTTTTAAGCTGATTTTTTTGGTTTTATGTCTTAGAAAGCAGCTAAGAGTACCAGAAAAGAGAGTGAACTTGAGTAGTTTCCTATTGTCAAAGAGCAAATGCTGTGACAGGTGCTGCTGGTAAGATATGATCATCAGACAGGAAAAGAATGTAGAATTTGGTTTCCCATCTTGAGAAGGCTTTTAACTTGCTGATTCACTCACATGGTTATGGGCAAATTAATATTGCGGAACTTCCCCCACAGTCTACAAGATAGTGATAGATGACAAAATTCTATATGTCTCCCCAGAATGCAGATTCATCTGGGAGGTGTGATGTTTACCTCATAATTAAGTCCATGTTACATTGCATTTCATGCCACAGCAAGACAGAAATTGCTAACTGTTCTCAAAGGCATATTTAACAAAACAAATAGTCTTAGTAGTTAAGACTGACTGGGTTTGATGAACTCTTGTTCTGATTATACATAAAATAGCCTTCTGCTTGTTCATATGTCTTAGATCTGGTGGAGTAGTTCCCTCTCTAAGTCAAATGTTCTTTTGGTTTGTGTTTATATTGTTGGGAACAAAAAGGTGCCTCAGTTCCTTTTCAGTGACTCTTTTGCCCCACCCCCACTTGTCCATATTTTAGTAAACTGCTCAGAGCAAAATTTAATTCAGTTCTTTTGTCTAGAAAATCAGCTTTGTACCAGGCCTTAATTATCTGAGCTGCTCAGATTTTTGTTCCAGATTGTGGGCTAGCACATGTCTGGTCTGTGATTTGGTGCTACCACCAAATGTTTTTGATCTTGGATAGGAAAGAATACTTGCTTGGATTTTTTTTTTAAAGCATGACTTTTTTTTTGAGAAATGATTAGGAAAGTTTCATAATTTAAAAACAGATACCATTTCTAGTATGGCTGAATCAGCTAATGTTAAGATTGCTAAATATTTTGTTGATAATGTATAATCATCTTCTACTTTATCTAAGTATATGTGTTTAAAAATGCTTCTTTTGGACTTTCAATAATAATTGTTTTTTAAATTAAAGATTCCTATGATCAGACTTCATATTGTGGTCTTTGTTCCAAAATGGCACCCATAGTTTGTCTGAGTTCATAGCGCTTGTGTGGGTTTTGGTTCTATTTTACATTTTCTTTCTTCCAACCTGCCTTGGACTGATGAACGTGCTCGAGGAAACATTACACAAGTGATGCTAGAGCACTTCTGGAGAAAACTGAAATCTCTTTGAAGGTTAGGATGTTCACTCATTGGCACATTTATTTTTCTAGGGGAAAGCTCAGAGAAAAAAAATGAAAGTAGTTCTATAGTGGTAGGCATACAAGGGTTGGAGTCAGGGAACCTTCGTGCTGAGTCCAGTATGCTGCATATTAGCAAGGTGGCTCAGAATATCTGAGAATGAATTTTCTGTCTTGTAGGAAGAAGATCTAGCAGACATAATTTAATATAAGCACAATGATAAGCAAAATATCTGGCAGTCTTAATAAAGTGGTGGTTTTCTTCCCATTCTCTGAATGTCAATTTCCTCATTTGTAAAATGAACAAAAGAATAATTACCTACTGTGGTTACTGTGAGAACGAAAGACACCATGGGCCTTCAGAGATGGATAGTTACTTAATAGGGAGGTGTATTTATTACTTTGGTGTAGTGTAACCAAAATATCTAAGAGGACAGCTTAAAGAAGGAAAGATTTATTTTGGCTCACAGTTTCAGAGGAATTGATACTTAACTGCATAGGCCCATGCTCTTGGGCAGAATGTCATGGCTCTACAGGAATGTGTGATGAAGGGGTTTCTTCACTACACTGCAGACAAGAAACCCAGAGAGGACTTGAAAAAGTGGGAACCTTGTCTACCTCCCAAAGTCACACTGGTAGTGACCTACTTCCTCTATCTAGGCCTCACCTCTGGAAGCTTCCACAGCCTCTCAGAAGAATACCAGCAGCTGGGGACCAAGCGTCCCAAACTCGAATCTGCTGGAAACATTTCTTACTGTGATAATGACAGTAAGGCCTCAAAAAATTAATAAATATACAAAAGCTTCCTACTTTACAAAGAAATCATAACCTGCTAGGAGCATGAGCAGTCTAGGCCCAGATTCACACCCTGGCAGGTATTTTTTTCTTTGTATGATTATTTATTTCAACTTTGTAGGCACCCTGGCTTCAAGAGTTGGAGACTAAATGTTGAGCCACGTGTACAGACCTCATACGGTTAAGAAATGCACATGGTTAAGAAAGATTTGGCAAGGGCCCCCGGAGAACTCAGCTTCACCAGAAGAAAAACTCAATGGGCTCCAGATATAAAACTTGATTTTAACTTAAAGAAATGACTTTAAATATAATTTTAAAAGACTGTTTCAAATGAAAGAAACCCATTTCTTTTTGTTCTCCTGTTTTCCTTCAAGTGTCATCAGTGTTAGTTAATATAACAATTTCATCTTCATGAGTGCTTTACTAGGTGTCTCTACCCTGAAAAGCCAAATAATACCCTCGTTTCATATGACACTGACACCAAAGTCAGATAAAAAGGGTTTCATTGCAAGGCTAAGAAAGAGCTAATTTTCTAAAATTGGAACATTATCTGTCATGTATTCTTACTCTGTAATTATGACTATTATTCTCATTGGGGGAAAAAGAGATATTTCAGGAGGGGAAAAGATTTTTATAAGAGGCTTTTGATATAAATGGGCAATTATATTAAAACACTGACTTTCATGCTAGACATTATGTTGTAGATATATTATATAATATTTGGTGTACATTTAGTAAATTGTATGCATGTGAAAAATGAAAATATATATGGGTATTGCATATTTTTTTAAAGACATGAATATCCTTGTAAAATAGATTTTTGAGAAATGAATTCACAAGTTTGATGCTTGCAGAGATTTTATTGTTAATATGCCTTGTTTTATCTTTTTATTTTGGTAAGGAATGACTCATTTTCATTTTGCAATGAGTCTGAATTCTTTTGCAAGAATGGTTATGCTTTTTAAGTCGTTTGTGGTGCTGAACAAAGGGCAGTGGCAAAAATAAAAGTTATAATCATGATTCATCTTTTTGTAGAGGATGGAGACAATATTATAAATTCTGACAATTTTGCTTCAAGTTATTCCTTGAGGAAGAGTTTACAAGCAGATCAAAAGTTTTGATGTGGAAGGAAACAATAATATCTTGTCTTTACTGAGTTTAAGAAATTTACATTGATTGAGGTCCTCTTCTAAGATCATTCATGTCAAATGTCACTCATTGCAAAAGAAATCCCAGGCTGCGTAGACCAGGATCTTATATAGTTTTGACCTTTTAAGTAAAATTGTAGAAGATTAAACATATTCAGTAAGAATCAAAGATGGCAATACTTTGTAATAAAATGAGAAATTAAATTATAAATTTAAAAAATGTATACCACAATTAATATTTTCAAAAATGTGATATTTTAAATTATAGTTTCTTGTAACATCTTTACAATATTTATCTTACATTTTTGACTGGTTGCTTTACAATTTTTGTCATGTGAAATGAATGGGGTGTTTATGAAACAGGGTTTCATACAGTGGAGGCTTCAAAGTCCTGATGACCCTTCCTCCACCTTCTTCAGCCTCTGCCTCCTGAGTGAGAGTGTCATAGCTGTGTGTTACTGCACCCAGCTGATTTCTATTTTTGATGGTTGGAATTCGGAAGCCATACACAAATGCACCGTGTTCTTACCATATGTACATCCTTTAAATACGGGTCTTCTGATAAATTCAACTTCATGTAGTTCTCAGGAAAAATATGGCTGATCCACATTTCTGTATACACCACCTTACGGAATCATCCCCAATAGCAAGGACTGTTTTGATGACAATGATGGAATGAATTTTACTTAGAATTTCTATTGGTCAGAGGAACTCTCCAAATTGGCTTTTGGTTCTATACAATTTATAGCTACTTCTTTTCTATTTCCCACAGACTCTAGTGATGACGCTATGTGAGACAGGCATACTGCAATATAATCTCTGGACTAGTCCCTATGGTATGGTGTAGCGAGCAACACGAGATTATTTTTTAGCCCATCCCTATTATGGGACAGCAAGGAATAATGTGCTGTAACTATTGGGAAAAAAAAATAAAAAGGGATCACATAAATCCTAACCAAACTGAATGTATCAAAGTTAACTTTTTCCACCTTCTATTTCTACTGAGATGGGAGAAGTGCGATAAAGTCCAAATGGAAAGATTGAATAGCTTAAAAATCTGTGAAAAGAAAGAAAGAAAAAGAAAGCACAGATGATAACTTATGTAAATTTTACAAAACCGCATGGCTATTACCTGCCAAAAAACTGTACGGGTGGCTAGGCCAGGGTTTCTAGGACACAAGTTTCACTTCTTTTACCATAGATGCATCTGAGCTTCTAAGTATGCTGTCATATGCCAAGGGATGTAGATGTGCCTATATGGACAGACATGAAGCATCATAGAAAGCTCTATACCTTCTTCACCTGGGTTGATGCAGATCATTGGCCATTCACACCTTTTCTTTACCCTGGGCTCTTCACTTGTAGAATCATGCATTTAAAATGGTACCTCCCTGGACTAGCGAGATGGCTCAACAGTTAAAAGCACTTACTACTCTTGCAGAGGGTGGGAGTTTGATTCTCAACATTCATAACTACCTATAACTCCAGTTCAAGGGATATGACACCTTATTTTGGCCTCCACAGCTTCTACATGTGTATGATATGCATAAATTCACTCACATGCACACATATAAATATACAACAATAAATCTTTAAAGTGCTATGTACTTTAGAAGTGACACACACATTCTTGTAGCCTTGATTCTTGGGGTGTCTCCTCTTCTTCCTCCTTTCCTTCTCTTCCACCTTCTTGTCCTCTTCTTTCCAAGAAAACATACGTATTTAAGGGAAGCTTGGCCCTTACACAAGGATAAAGTCTCAGCAGTGAAGGACAATAGCAGAGTGAACAGGTGGATGGAGTTTTTCATTGGCTAAGGGAACATTGTTCTGGCTCTAGAACTTTCTGAACCACTGTTGTTATGTATGCATTATTGTGTTATATTATCTGCATCTGTGTATCCAGTGTTCTGGTGAATTCCCATGTTCTCAACAGACCAGCGATTGAGGGTAGGAAGAATGTTCCCTGTGTCTTTCTTAGTGACTGAAGGATGATCACCTGCTTAGGGACATGGCTGCTGTTACATAGAAACGCCATCTGGAGCCGACTATACGTTGCATGATTCCCAAACTCACTCATGGCCTAGCTTGTTTCTCCTCCCTTCAACTCACCGACGACCCTTCAGGACTCCTGTTGCTCTCATGTCCTTTATCATAATCCTGGGAATTCAAATAACATACAACTCTTTAAGTAAACTCTTTACGCCAAAGGTTGAATAGAAAAGTCTGTTGGTAAACTAGATGCAGCTAGATGTACCCTGATGGAAGCAGAAGCTGGGGCATGAGCCTAGCCCTTTGCCATCATTCTTCCTTTGGGGTTGGCCCCTCCCTGCGTGGGCATCCTCTGAGTTCCCACTGAACAATGAAAATCTGAATGCAGAATCAGAAAGCCTGAATTTACTTTGTCTCTTACTCTTTTTCCTCTTTCTCTCTCTCCAGGGCCTTGTTATATAGTCCAGGCTGGTCTCAAACTTGTGATCTTCCTGCCTCAGCTGCTTGAGTATACGTTTATAGGCATACACTGCCACACAGAGCTAAAAGCCTGAATTTTTGTTGTGACTTCTGTTTCTACCAGTAGTGTCACAGTGTGCAAGTGACAAATTGTTCTTTGCCTCTCTTTTCACACTTTTTCAAAGTGGATAACATACTGTCTTGTTTGGTCTACACAAAAATGAAGGAACAAGAAACAAATAGGCCATATATGTTAAAGCCTTCAGTGTGCTCTATTCTTACTAGTAATTACAATAGAATCCCTTTAATCTTTCTAACAAAATCACCTTTTAGATGATTTAAGTCAAAAAACTCACAAATATATCTGAAAGGATTATGTCTGCTGCCCCATGTCCTTAATAATATCCCAGATCCTGGGTAAGTGGCTGCCCAATCCCTGCTCATTGACAAGGAAGCCATGAGAATAAATATAGCTTTTCCAACATGTAGAATAAAAATCTGGAGTAAAAATTCCTGTACAGGCTGCCTTAACACAAACCCTTCTGTTCTTCAAAGAGGTGAGGACTACGGCAATGTAAAAGAAACAAAATGTCACAACGGACTGTAAGCTTGCCTGATGTTGGCAAATTTGTTCTATAACTCACAAAGTAACAATGACACTGTTGCTATGCAGAAATGGCATGCTTGTGACAAATAAATCTTATTTTTAGTTTGTGCTCAAGTGCATCTGTTCCCTGAATGCATAGTACACAACGGCAGGCCATAACATGACCCAAAAGAAAGTAGAGAAAACAGGTAAGGATGAGTGAGTATAAGATACTTACACTGTTTGGCTTGAAGAAAAGTGTAAAGAGTGACATAACAATGAGCTTTTAGAGAACAAGATTTATTGTGTAGAGCTAGTATAGACTTGACTCTTAAGGAGGAGGTCATAAGTCCATAGGGCTCATAGGCCCTTTGGGAAGAGACATAGAAAACTGAATCTTGGCTTTACTGCCATCGGGCCACTTAGTATGGAAATCATTTCAGTGAGATGCAAGTATCTCTCATTGTTAAGAAACATCATTGATTCTAGGCTGGATTAAGGATGGAATAACATGGAATAGCTGAGTATGTGGCATGACCTCAGAGAAAAACTGATGATTGACACCAGGAAAATTTCAGCCAGAGGACAGGGAGAAGTGACTACTTAAAAGCTTTTACGCCTTCAGAGTTGACAGTACCTGCTGTGGTTCCTGAGAGATGGGTCTCCACACTAGACAGATAAAGACAAGAAAACCCATAATAAGCAGATTTCCCTAATTGGCATGTGGAATGCAATGGTAGACAGAGAAGCTCAGCCTACATCAAGATAAGCCTGGCTATGGTCACACTGAAGACTTGTCCTGAGTTGTTTCAACTTACGAGGAACAATTTCCACACCCGGGGGAGCACTAAGAGTGAGAGAAACGGCACGGCACACAGAGCTTGAAGGTTCTGTCATAGTTCTGTAGATTTTCCACATTGTTAAATCAAAGGATACCAGCATTCTGGGAGGTCACTGCACATAAGATGAGCTTGTATTAGTATGTCGAAAGGTCAGAGTGGGACCATCAGCCATTCCCACAAATCCATAACTGAGTGGCAATGTCTAGAGCATGTCTCTTAGAACATGGACAGATTTTCCATCCTATAAAGCTGCTGGTTAGCTTCATAAATCACTAGATATAAGCCTGATTACCTCTTTAGCTTATCACACTACTTAACAGGAACTAAAAAACCTGAACTAAAGAAACTGAAGGGGTTCACAAGATTTAGTGGATGCCATATTTTGCTATCATATTTTCTATTAATTTTTTGTTGGGGTAGGTTTTCTCTTATGGTCTAGTTAAAAAGAATTTTTATAGAGCTCTCACGTACCAGAGCACCTTTTTCCTAACTAGTTCCAATTAATTGACAAGATCTAAGCAGCTAGTCTACTTATTACTGAAAATTGCGAAAGTCTTTAGAAAAGCAAGGGTTGTGGTCACCTTGACTTCTTCTTTTCTTCCCTGTGTACCTGATGGTAAGTCACTGCCTAGCTTGATCTAATGTGTGCTTGTCTGTTAACACCACGACTCTACTGTGATGAGCACATTCGGTGTTAGAGCGTAGAATCCATATGTATCATAGCTTAGCTCTCTACAATGTTGTTTACTTTTCTGGAATGTAATTCTGTATCAAGATTTCAAAGAATTGGTTAGATTTCTATGGATAGTTTTGTATTTCTTAGAATGGAAACCAGGGTTTATTACTTAAAAACGATTACAGGAAGAAAATAATTCAAGGCACTTGTGGGGGTTTTGCCCAACAAAATACAATTTTCTAATGAATGTACCAGAGAGTGTCCGTTGCCTGTAACATATTAGAGAACCTTTGACATAGTTGCTTTTGGATGCTACTAACGAGGAATTGAGTGCAACCAATTGATGCACTTGATGCTGTTAAACACTAGGTGACATCTGTCTCTGTGCCTCTAATGGGGAGGTGGAAGTGTTTCAGTTGGATTTTGCATTGAGAAATGGGTACATGATAATTTTCGATCTGTGACTTTCATTCTTTTATAAACATTTACAGTATTCTGGCACCAAAGACTCAAAAAAAAAAAAAAAAAAAGAACTACCCACTATCAGTATCACAAGAGAGATAGAGCAAATTCTTGATATATGTGATAATCTTATGACAATGTCCATCTTTTGGACTTCATTTATCCAGGTCTTTTTACCTTAGATATCTGATATCTTAAAACTTCATAATCTTATTAAAATATTAGAAAGAATTGGTTGAAGACTGAAGGAACAATTTTTGAATGAGAATTTGTGCTCTAATACTTCATGAACTTGAATGACAAAAATGGTAGCATGAGACTAATTTTCAATATTTAGGAAATATTTTCAATATTAAGAGAATAATTTCTATTCTGAACTAATCTTTTCTCCATAAAGTTTTATGTTCCAGGAGTTTTAGGATGATAGTGTAGGGGAACGTTGTTTCTTCAACTCTTGTAAGTTCTTATTGGAATAGACCCCTATAATAGAGAGTAAATGAATAGGAAAAAAGCAACAGAAGTTTGCCAGCATGGAAACTCCATGTACACATGGGAGAAACCCAGGGGAAAAGTAGTTCTCAAAGGGAATTTCAAATTCAGCATATAAAGCATCTTCAGCAAAGGACAGCCAACTTGTAGAGCTATTACCAGACAAAGCAAAAGCACGTTAGTCTCTAGGGTTCACAAACTAGGTATTTCAGCTGCAGATTCCATGTTCTTGAATCAGGAGTCGTCTGATTCCTATAGTTGCTCCTGGAGAAGTCACTGCTGCTGGTCTACCAGCCTTTGCAAGACTCCCCTTTGCTGACTGCAGCTGTGTGTGCATGACTGTCTTTCTTATGGTGAGTGCCTGTGGCAGAGGGAGAAGTCATTTACACTTTGCTCCTTTGGGTAGAACTTTCGCAAATTCCAGTTACCAGCTGATGAATGAAAGAAACCTCATTTTATAGAAATGTGGATGTCTGATGTTGTCTCTCAAGACAGACTCCATATAGTTGGGCTCAGGAACTATTTCAAATAATGGGACCACTATTGACCAGTGCTTCTAATGGGCTTGCTTTGTTCTATATTTTCATCATGGTCTTAATAACTTCCATGGATTGAATTGTGCCCTCTTCCAGTCATACGCTGAAGTCCTGACCCCGACGTGATGATATGCAGAGATGGCGTCTTGGGAGTCATTGCGCTTAGATGAGGTCATGTGGTTGCGATCAGATTCTCTTCTCTCTTTCCTCTTTGTCTCCCTTCTCTGCCATTTTACAATTTCATGACACAATGAGAAGGTGGCTGTCACAAGTCAGGAAGGGAATCCTAACCAGACACTATAAGCCAGAACTCTAATTTTAGACTCTTCAGCCTCCAGAACTGTGAGAAATAAGTTCCTGGTCATTAGGCCCACAAGTCCATAATATTTTGTTTTAGCAACCTGTGTTGATACAATAACCATCATGCCATTACACTTCTTTAGAGGGGAAAAGAACACCTTTCAAACCTTGTTAAGGCAAATGTCAGATTCACTGGCTAATGACCCAGGCATCCTACTGCATTTAGAACCACTCAGGTACGTCACACTTTAGTAATTTCACTGTCCCTAAGTACCAAACACAAGGATCTATCTCTGCATGTGCCAGCTGGGAACAAAGGAAGATTGTGAAGCTGCTGGTATTAGTGAATGCAAGGGTAACAGGGTTGATCTCATGCTGGCATAAACAGAAGGTGCAGTTGGACTAATTTAACATATATAATCGCTTGTACCCTGTGTTTCGGGTGGTGTGCTTCCACACTGAGGTACTGAGTAAATAATTTTGTGGATATAGATATAGATTGGGGCAGGACATTTTAGCTTGGTAACAATGTGAATTTCATTAGTGGGTATCCTGTAGAACTTTAGAGAAGAAATGGATCTTACAGTAGAACCCTGCAGTTTTGCAGAGAATAGGAAGAACTGATGAATAATAACGTCTTCATAAAAGAAAACCCGAAAAGTCCTTGACAAAAGAACACCCAATGCCAAAGGCATTTCCACTGCTCTGGGAGGGAAGGGGAAGCATAAAGAAAACCTCCCAGAAAACAGGGAAGGGCAAACAGAGGCTTGCTCACATCCTCACTGCTATTATCAATCTTTCTTCTAGGGCTAATGGCTCTGTGCGAGACATGCACATTCATCTACCCCCGACATCGGTGCAGAGTGTGGAACAGCCTATCTCTGTCTGTAATTGCTTGCCACCCTGAGCAGACGAAAATGAACTCCTGATATTTGGGAGAAAACACTTTGCTTCTTTGGCAAAGTGATAGTATCCTGGTTATTTAAAGTCTTAAGCTGCTTTGCAGACAAACAAAACGAGTTGACAAACTGTATATCTGGCACTGTTAGGGTACTTCCAGAAGCAGTCTTGTTTTTCATAAAGCATGTTTGGTGCATAAAAATGCTTTCAAGGAAGGGTTCCCACTGCCAGCGTATATGCCTTTAGGATGGCTTTTTAACACCTCACGTGCTAGCACATACAAAATGGTTGGCAATCTCAAGGTTGTTATTGTCTGCAAAAGCTGTGTGTGTGTGTGTGTGTGTGTGTGTGTGTGTGTAGGCTTCAATAAGTCTGTCAATGGAGAAAATTATGCTGTGCTGGGATAATCAAATTCTCAATCAGTGAAGAACTTTGAGGACCTTGAAATCATAAAACACTGTGAACTCAAGATCTTTCTGATATATCTGTGACAGTCCCTTCTTTGTCCTTGACAGACATGCTCCCTCTCCAGGTAATGCATTAAGTTCATTTTCTTTGTGTGGCCCTGCATCAGCCATACAGAAAATACTGTTTTCTTTACCCAGTGATCCTGGTAGGAGCTCAGGAATCACACTGAAAGACGAGTGTGAGTGGCCCTGATGCAGCACCCTGCTGGTACTGCAGTTTCAGCTTGCAATTGTCAGTGCGGGGATGCAGCATTTGTCTATGCACTTCCTGCAGTTGGATAACACATACTTCCTCACAAAGACAAATTCCGGCCACAAAAGTGGAAGGTGAATCAGCACAATGCCCAGTACAGTAGTGGGCAGGGATCAGCCTAGGCTGTCTTTAGACTCTCCGCAAGAAAATACATTTGACAAATTTCAGCCCATATTTACTGATGTCTACCTTATTCCAGGTACCCTGCACACTGTGATGAAAGGCTAAAGAGGACATGTTGTGATTGAAACTTTTGTTCCACTGTAAAAAGATACACAGCTGTCATTCTCTAGGGTCTCTCCAAATGGCCTGCATTTCTCATTTAATGGTTGTCTTGTCATACTTATTCCTTAGTGTCTGGTTTTCAATATTCCAAAGTAGAAGTTGTCAGAATAGTTAAGAGTGGTCCTAACAGTGGGCCGATGTCATTTTTCATGTATTCTGCTGGTCACATAGATCTCAGTACCCACTGAAGTTGAGAAAGATTCTACTTCGTGATGGGGAGTAGCAAAGTCACATTGCAGAACAGATGTGACAGGAATCATCTTGTGTCCCTCTGCCTCATGACTGAAGATAGAAAGCATGAGCACGCGACAGGGTTCATGAGGCTCAGAAAGTGATGGAGACTTACTTTAGACAGGGTATCAGTCATGAGAAGAAGCAGAGGAAGAATATTCAGAGGGCTTGAGCAAACATAGGAATAGTCAGTTTACACATAATGTCTCATTACCTGCTCTGATGCCATAGGTTGGATGAGGGGGGCAGGCTAGAGATAGAAAGCCAAGTAGGCTTGTTTGCTCATCCCCTGAACATTCTCTAGGTTGCATCCTTCACCGTATACATTCTTTTTTGTGTAGTTATTTGCTGGAGTTGGTAAACTGCAGTGGTGGCCGCTTAGACATGGTTGTAATGCAGGATTCCTAAACAACCCAAATGTTAATATATTTCTACAACTGAGGTCTGTAAATTGTCTTCCAAATGACTAGAATAGGGCTGGGCATCTGCCACCCAATGAGGAGTGAAGAATACTTCAAAGCACTTTGCAACAATGTCCATTACATCCAAGGACATTTTTCTCCCTAAAGTTTCTGTGAAAACAGTAGAGGATTGATCACAAATTCTGAAAGGTGTCTTTGAAGCTGCCTGTGAGGCAGCTGATCAGCAGGGACACTCCTTTAACTTTCTAGTACTAGAATCCTTTCTAAACCATCTGTCCTTGTTTTTCTTAGAGACTTCAGGTAAATGATCTCAAACTACATTGATGAGTGGCTGTCATTCTTTTGGTCCATAAGAATTTCTGGACAGAATTGAAAAATGTAGATACTCATATCTGATCCTCAGGGATTTAGCTTCAATGAGTCTGCCACGAGGCCTGAAACCACTGAAGACAATACTGAGGGAGATGCTCAAAGAATTTGCCACTTTGAGTTAATAGGACTATGATGGTCAGTGTCTAAGTGTCTTAATTGAAAAAAAATTAAGACTATATAATGATATGAAATATAGGCTCTACTCACTATAGTCAACAACAATCAGTGAACTTGACTTGCATATAATCTTGACCAACCTGAGACTTCATTAATGTATTTTTCATGTAGCAGACATTCATTAAATACTTACATGGGCAAGAGACCCATGGGGAAGGCCATGGTAGGGACAAAGTCAAAAAAGTGAAGAAGACATGATATTTATTTCCAGGGCTTTCTGCTGGCCAGTTCTTTTCACAGTATGGAGGACTGGCCCTAGGGCTTTGTGTATGCTAGGCAAGAGTTCCTCCACTGAGCTACATTCTTAACCCTACTAGCTCATTTTTACTAATAATTATATCAGAAAATAATTTACTTACTTCCAGGCAAATGAAGGATGGAGAAATGGTATGTCTTTTTAAACTATGTTCAGAGTTAGGAATTTTAATGCTAACTTGCCATATGTTTATTCTTGTGTCTTGAGCAAAACAGCTTTTATCTCTACTCTTCACAATCCCTTTTATTTCTAAAATAAAGAGGTTAGACCAAAGTTTCACAGAAACTTTCTTAACCATTGCTGTTATGTATGAATTTTGAAGTTTTATTATACTTCTAAAATTAAATGATTTTTATTAAGGCTATATACCTTTCAGTCTTAAAATTAATGAACAACAACAATAAAAATACAAAAATGGCTGATTAGGAGCTGGGGATGTAGCTCAGGGGTACAGTGCTTGCTTAACATGGGTGAGATCTCGGGTTTAGGCTCCAGCATTCCCCCAGCAGAATTGCTGACTGTTGGTAAGCATGTGTAATGATACTGAAAATCCTAAATTATTAGGGAAATGAAAGTCAAAATCAGAGTCACCATCTCATACCTAGTAGAATGTCTGTCATAAAATGATCGACAAAGGACAGTAAAATAAAAGCATTTGCCACAAAACTTGACCTGAGTTTGATCCTGAGGACCTTGTGGTGGAAGGGGAGAACCAACTCCTATAAGTTATCCTCTGACCCTCCCCCGCAGTAAATGTAATAATAAGAAAAGACAGACAATAGTGTTGGTAAGACTATGAAAACCCGGAGTTCTTAAACTGCTGCTGAAAAAGTGAAACAGGGCTACTGCCTTAAAGAGAAAGAACATGGCAGCTTTCTCAGAAGCTACCGTTAAATTTACTATATTTGTCAGCAATTCCGAGAGTTTACTCCAAAGAGATGAACATGAACGTGTGTGCATCTGCAAAGACTTGTGTTTGAACGTCCAGAACAGCATTTTCCTTAACAGACAAAAGGAAGCGATCTAAATGCCATCCATCTGCAAACGGATGAACAGAAGGAAGAGTACAGAGAAGGTGGGGTACTGCTCCTTCACACACTGGACAGCCGTCACAGCATGGACATGCCCGAGAACACTACATCAAGGAACCCTCATGGGATAGAACACACGACGCATGCGTCCGTGAATGTTACATGCACGGCTTCTTCACAAGGGCGGACTGTAGAGACAGAAGACTACTGGTTGCATGGGTTTGGTGTAAGAACTGGGGAGAGGAAGACTGTGACTGGACACGAGGCATCCTTTTAGAGGAATCAACTGTTTTAAAACTAGTTGTCTTAATTTATTTTCCTGTGTCCGTGATGTGTGCTTTGAAAAGCCACTTAAGGGAGAAAGGGTTTATTCATGGGCACAGTCCAATCATGGCAGGGAGGTCACTGCACCTGTGACTGCGAGGCAGAGAACTATGTGTTCATGCTGCTGCTCCATTTGCTTTCCTCACTTACACAGTCAGATCCCAGCGAGGGAATGATATCTCCCTCAGTGGGCGAGCCTTCTCACTTTAGTCAATGCATTTGTGATAATCCCCACAGACATGTCCAGAGACTCATCTCTTAAGTAATTCTGGTTTCTGTCAAGTTGATAGCACTAACCATCATGCTGGATTTTGGTAATGGAGTAGAATTCTGTAAATTACAAATTATAATGCATACTTAAAATGGATGCATTTTATGACATGTAAATTATACCTTCCTTGAGGCAAGGCACCCCCACACCTAAGACTAGAGAGCATAGTGGAGGAGGGGAGTGGAAAGACCAGAGGACCAGGGTGTTTAAATCCTGTCTTCGTGCTGCTTCCATGAAATCTCAACAATATAGTTCCCTGAATGAGGCATACATAATGACAGTACCAGTTGATATGTCAATGTGGATGGGGGAAATTTCACAAGGTTCCACCTTTAGAAGAAGAGCTACAGGCAATCAATGGCTGCTGAGGGAAGGAAGGAGAATCAATTAATTCCAGAGACAAACTCTCCTACGAGTTATCCAGGCTTAAGTGGTCATCCTTATATACATGTACACATGAACATCACTAAGTAGATTCAATACTTTACCTGCATGTATATATGTATGTATGTATAACAATATTAATTAAAGAAAAGGTCAAGAAACTGAAAAGAAGTAGGTTGGATGTAAGAGGAGTTGGAGGGAGGATAATCTGGGGTAGGGATGTGTAAATATAGTGCTCATGTATGAAATTATAAAAAATAAAACATGTATTGCTAGACCTACAATATATAGAAGTGTAGTATATGTGTATAATATCTGCCAATACCAGCAAAAGAGAGATAAGAGCAAAACCATAGATTAAGAAAATGATGGCAAATGGGAAAGTGATAATTATGAAAATGTGTTTTCGAGTTTATAATGTTAATTGATATACCACAAATAACAGTATGTGTTAGGTTCCTGTTAGTACAGTGAATACTCAATCAAGATAATCAACTAATATAAATAAAAGGCTTATTTTTTAATCATAATACACAAATAATCAATAAAACATGACCAACTAATACAAATAAAAAGATAATACTCTTTATAAAAATTATACCTCAATAAAGTTGTTTACAAAGTGAATAAATAATGGCTGGCAAGACTCCCTAGGTTTGCCCTTAGATCACATGGAGGAAGGATAGAATTGACTCCTGAGAGTTGTCTTCTGACTTCTATGTCGAGTGCTGTGGCATGTGTTGGACCTGGTGAAGATTACGTCACAGTTCTGACAGCATAACAATGCCACTATTATAAAAATATGACGCACTACATCTTACTTTAACCCCAATCCTTACATAGCCTGTGTCAGATCAAAGTAGCAAAAACATATAAATTCCTAATCTTGAATTAATAAAAGGAGGGGTCCACAAGGACAGAGAGTGCTGTGGCACTCTTTGAGAGCACCCGCTTCTCCTAACTGGTCACTTGGTTCTTGTCCTGCCATTCTAGAGAAGTGTCAGTGAGCCAGTTAGTGGAAAACTTGCCTGGTCAGAAGTGGTCTACAAGCCTACACAGTCTCTGTCTTTTTTCATCATTGATCATTGCCTTGTTGGTTCCCAATTCAGTTGAATAAAAAAAAAACATAAATGGTTAAAAATCTCAAGTATGATACCTTACAAATTTTATACCAATGAGATGTAAATTAATCTGAGTTTTTAATGTATGTTTATGTACTTTTAGTTGTTTATTTTTCCCACTTTTATTTTATAGCCATAGTTTCCAGCCTTCTGGCAATTCAGTGAGACATAGTTGGAGGTGGGTGGGCATGGAGAAACTCTCTTTCTTTTCTTCCTTTTATCTTATGGTCCTTTTGCAGCTTCCTAGAGGTCTTTCAGTTCCTTTCCTGTCTTGTTTTAGACTTGACATTTTCTTTGACTGAGCGATCCATTTCCCCAAGCTTGTCTTCAAGATCTGATATTCTCTGTTCCATTCCCTCCAGTTCACTTTTGCTCTTTTCTGCTAGGTTTTTGTTTGAGTTCCTGAGTTTTTTTATTCAAATTTATTTCAGCTTGGCTTTTGTTCAGAGATTCTATGTCTATTGAATTCTAATTTCATGTGTTGAATTGTTCCAATTACTTCATTCAACTGTTTGCGTTCATGATCTTCAGTCTTTTATTCATATAGCTTTGAGTTCCTTGAACATAGCTATAATTGTTGTCTTAAATTCGCTGTCTTGAGCATCTGCTGGGTTGCCATTCTCAGGAAAAATTACAAAGGGGGGTGCTAATTTCTGTAGTATACATGTAACTTTGGTCATTTATGTTGTTTGTGTATTTTTTGATGAGACCTAGGCATCTGGACTTGTGTAGTTGGTGGTGTTTCTTGCTATGGGTAGGTGATTTTATCTTTGTGGAGTGTTTATTTGTGTCTTTGTTTGCTGTTTTCCCAGGTTGTCAGGCTATGGCTAGCAGAGTAGTGTTCGATGTTCAGTTTTGTGGCTACTTTCTGTTGATATGCAAATGGGCTATAAGAAGTGGTCTCTTAAGCTAAGAATGGGTTCTAGAATTGACTCCTTATGGTTCTGGAACAGCCGGGTGGGCTGGGTGGTTGCACATGAACAGGTTGGCTAATAAGACAGGTTGGGAGAGTTCACAGGTCTTAGGGTGCAAGGATCCTTCTAACCTGAGTACAAAGCAGGTCTGGGAAAGCTCCCAACAGCACAAATAGTGTTGGCAAAGAGGAGATGGTGATGGCAGAGCACAGAGATGTGTGGGAAAGAAAATTTACCATGGCAGGTCTGGGAACATGCCCACGGTCCTAACATAGCAGAGATGCCAGGAGGTGTGGGAAATAAAGTTCATCAGGATGGGCCTGGGACAGCCCCAAGGAAAGTCCATGTGTCCTGGTGGAGCAGAGATCACAGAGCTGCAGTGAGATGGGGAGGCGGGCAAGAAGTATCAAAGTGGTTCTGGAGAAGCAGCCAGATCTGGGGTTCCATAAGAGTCCTAACAGAGCAGAGATAACAGGCACAAGGAGGGCTGGGCTCCTTCCAGGTGTGTAAGCACAGGGAAATGCATTCATTTGGTGTGTATCCATTCTTATTTTGTTTGTTTTTGAAGACTCTGTAGCCCAGGCTAGCCATGAAGTAGGGCAATCCTTCAACCTCAGCCTCCCAAGTATTGAGCTTACAGATAAGAGCAACTGTGTCCAGCTTTAGCATGTATCCTTTTGAGTATCAGTTGTGCACTTGGATGATGATTCTAATACTAGATGATTAATAAAACTTTATTTTTTATTGTTCATTTATTCATAGTGTGATAGGGCAAGGAAGAAACCCATGCATAAAAAAAATCATTGAAAGCAGCATAAAAAATGCTAAATAATCAGGAGGGTACTACGCAAGCCCAGGACTGGGGACCTACAGGACAAAACACACAACCCCCTTTGTCTGTGGCTCCTCTACAGCTGACTTCTAGACAAATGTGGCCTCCATTGTCTTCTGAGATTTGCTCATCCAGGTTAGTTTCTTGTCTGTACCAAGAAGTCCTACAATTATCCAGTGCTTGAAAAATTGTGTTTCCAGTCATTGCATGATGATTTGTAATTCTATTATTAGGCATAGGTAAATTTAGTCAGTTCATATTCACATATAAATAATTGTGGGATAAACAATGTTTTAAGCTGTATGAATTTCTTATCATAAATGTATATAAACTCTTTTGGAAAGTAGATTTTTATGGTAGAGTGGAAAGAAATAATCTAAAGGCATCAAATATGTTAAGTGGATGAGCAGAAGCTTGTGAAACAAAATGGGAGCAAAGATGAATAAGAGAAAAGAGAAATGGACAGAGGCAGAAGATGTGCTGACTGATCTCGCAGTTTTGCTCAAGGATCTCTGTTCCATGTGAGCTGTGACAAGCAAAAACTATTGCTGCTTTCAGCTGATGATGATGTAGCCATGGAGGAACTTGTGACTGCAACTAAAGTGCTACCAAGACACCACATCACCATGACCTGAACCGTGTCTTCTGGCAATGTTCTCCTCCCAAAGGGCTTGATTTCCAAGGCCTCATTCCCTCTCATGGAAATCTAGCACATGATCAACTTTACAAGCGAACCCAGGGATTCTGATGTTTCTCATGTTGTCTCTCAGAATGTCCTTTGGTTGATAACCTGATTCTGCAAAATACAGCAATGGATCCCAGAGACAAAGGACTCAGGGTTCTGGCTAGTAGACTAAGGTTTTCCTCTAGAATTTCTTTGAGGCTGTCAATATTTCTCAAAGGGTCATTCATAGATCACCTGCATCAGAAATTATTGGTTGGAACTTGTAAACTGTAGACTCCTGATTCTATTCCTGTGAAAGTTCTCTAAGGGCAGGTCTTCAGAGTACTTAGGTTTGTTCACATTGCGGAATCTCTGGAAAGCTACCATGGTAGAATTCCATAGACTGAAGCACAGGGAAAATAATCAACAGACAACAGGACTGTCTGTAGCATCAAGGAGTTTAACGAAAAGAGGGTAAAGAGAACAAAGGATCTTTTGAAACAGTGCATCAAGAGCTCAGTACAGTGAACACCCATTAGGGCTGGAGGAGGTGGGGCACTTGCAATCTTGGTTTGGTTTGTGGTATTATAACCTAATACTTGAGTTTAGATAATAGATTAAGAAATTAAATTTATTTGTACAGTTCTAGAGGCTGAAAACTGCAAGGTTAAGAGGTTGAATCAGGTTAGGTCTTTGTTTCTGTCTCATCCCATGGTAGAGGACGGAAAGGAAAGAGAGCATGTGTGCATGAAAAGAGAAAGAACTAAGTGCATCCTTTTCCTAGGAACTCACTCATTAAAATAGCTAACCCAATTCTAGGCTATCTGCATCAATCCAATCTAATCCGCTACTTAATGATGCTACCTTCCACATTGTTGCATTGGGAATTCATAGTCAAATCATAACCTTGGCAACACAAGGTCGATAGCACATGCCACAGCTGTTTGTGCAAGTGCAACAGGTAGAAACAGCTGCTTTCACACACTGTCAGTTTTCACGCCATTTCTCCAATATTTATGGAACAATACGGTGTGCTTATCAATGTATTAGCTGCTATGAAATTGCACAAAAGTTAACCAGGAATTTACCCTTAAGAAACCCATGATTTAGCTGAGGAACTACTTGGTACAGAGTACGAGGAGGACAAAAACCAAGAGCCGAGAGAGCAGCACATCAAGTAAAGTAGACCGTGAGACGAGGAAGTGTGCTGATAGTTTCATACGCAGTGATTGTTACTAAGAGCTCTGAGAGTTCATCTGCTGCGTTTTCTTCTGCAGACCTATGGGGGCGTGTACTGTCACAGTGGGGTGCCCATCTTGGCATCCTTTTTCTAATGCTTTCTTTGCACTGTGGAAGGGACAGATAAGCCTTGCACTACACACTGGAATGAATTACAGTTCCCTTTGGATTCCATTCAAATTCCATGCCTACTTAATTAATTTGTGGCTGTCCTTACTCTGCCTCTCCCCACTGTCTTTGCCCACATGGTGCTGAGTTGCATATTTAATGATCAGAGATTAGGGGTGCCTGGAACTTAGTGAGAGCTCCACAAATAGTCGTAATAGTCATCGTTATCACTGTAATTGATCTCACATCTCCTCCACCAACATGCAAAGGTAGATAGGAATACAAAGGCATATTTCTTTTCACAGAATCCTAGTGCTTGAGAAATTCCAAGTCACCTGATTCAATGTAATTAGTTTGGTCTTAGAATCCTTTCTACTATATTTTGACAAATATTGAAACAGCTATCCAACACTCTATTTTTTCCAGTTGATTTTTGGGTCAGCTCTGAGGGCGTGAATAAAGCACTCAACTGGTGTCTTTCTTTTTATATTTTTAAAATTATTTTAACTTTATGTGTAAGAGCGTTTTGCCTGCATGCATTGTACACTCATGTTGTACAATGCCGGTGGAGGTCAGAAGAGGGCATAGGATTCCCCTGGAACTGGAGTTACAGATGATTTTGAGCTGCCATGTGGGTTCTGAACCTGGGTACTCTTCAAGAACAGCCAGTGCTCTTAACCACGGAGCCATCTCTCCAGCTCTGGTGTCCTTTCTTATGGCTGATTTTTGTACTTTATCATACTTTAGGACAACTAGTAGTCACTTTGTAATCTCTGCAATGCCTTCTTAGTCAGTAATGATGGTAAAACTTGGTCTGCCTCTGGGTTTCAGCAGAATCTGCCTCACCAAGGGCCTGAGCATTTTGCTTACTGTGAAGCTTCCGGTGGCTGTCATGTTATGCCAATGGCTCCATTTTTTTCCTTCAGCAAATTCTCAGGTCCTGTAAGTCTCCTTTCTTTGACAGAACAGGCTTTTGGTGTACTCCCCAAGCAGCTCCCCCTATCTCATACTTTTGAAAACCTCTTCTGGGGTATAGGTGGGGTTTTATAGAAGCAGAAGTGCAGATTTCCAGACCTACCAGAGTCACAACCTTTATATTCAAGTCTCAGTTCAGACCTGCTGGTGATCTTGGGTTTCTCTCGTAATGTGCCTGAGTCTCCATCTTTTTGTCTTTAAACTGGAGACAATTGTAATCCTCATGCAGTTTCTGCATACATCATGAGAGATGCTCTGTGTTAAGCAGCTGAACACTGTGCTGGCTTCTCACAAGGTGCTCATTTCAGTTCCTTGTGAACTCAGCCTTTCCTGATCTTGACTGAGGGTGGGAAGCAAATAGAGAACAGTGAGAAACATGGGCAGACAGTTTAGCAGGATGTGGTGAATGGGATTTAAGTTGAAATCAGCCCCAAGTTCTCATTGTTAAGCATTATCCTGTACACAGAAGTGAGGCAAAGGGAGAGAGGAAGTCATGTATGTGACTGACTATAGAGATGATCTTCCTTATTTTCTTCATCACACACACATGCACCTGCTGTATGTCCACCTCATGGTCCTGCCCCTTCCCTAGCCTGGCTGTCCTTTTATTGCACTGTGTACAGTCTGTTTAGATGTGATAGGCTGAAACAAAACAAAGACTGTTTCTCTTCCGTAGTCCCAGATCCTTTCATGACACACAATGAAGGATTTAAGAGTGGGAGAATGAGGGGCCCCTATCTCTGGCCCAACTCTACCCCAAGTACAGAGCTGCCAGAATCCATCAGGTCTTGGGGTTTGCTTTCTCACTCCTTAGCCCTCAGGGACCCGGGTGAATCTTTGCATTAAAGTCAGACAGGGCTGGGATCAATGTGAATTCTCCCATGCTACACACTACTAATGACCTGCATCATCGTCGTCACCCACAGGGCTCCCACAATGCGTTTCCCTATTTTGTTTTTTTTTTTTTTATAAGCTCACTTTTGAACATAAACCTGTGTTTTCCTAAATGGGCAAAGTTTGACCTATTGACATTAGTCAAGAGGAAAACAGATGACAGGTTGAGACACACTTAATATGTAGGTTCTCTGCATTAGGCAGGTGGGTGGGAGAAAGCAGTTACATAGTTGAGATACATTAGGTACAATAACCTGGGAAGGTTTTGTGTCTGAGTGAGGCCTCGGGAAATTTTGCTTTATGACAAAATAAAGACGCTACTCAACCATTTATCTGACAGAATGATGGGACAGAAGATGTCTGGTGCACCATATAGTTTCTGTCTACACTTACACACAAAACACTTCTGTGACGAGTATGTGTCTTCTGTTTTAAAGGACAAAGTTACAATTTTATTTAAAGATTTTAATTGGTTTATTTTCAGTTCCAGGATTGGACAGAACTTTATTCCATAAAATAGACGAAGATTTGCAGTAAGATGAACAGAAGAGATTAGTGCTCCAGAAAGAGGAAGGCTGAAGAAGGCAAAGACAAAAAAAAATTTATCAGGCATTTAAAAAATGCTTTCCATGTGAGATGGGACAAATATACAGAACAATAGAAAAATGACAGGCTGGTGAACCTGGTGACAGGTTATCTTTATATTTATTTTTATTTGGTCTTTTTTGAGACAGTTTCCCTTTGGCCCCAGCTGGCCTGGAACTCATTATGGAGATCAGGCTGGCCTGGATCTCACAGAGATCTGCCTGCCTTTGCCTCCTGAGTGCTGGGATTAAAGGTGTGTGCTACCATGCCCAGTTAGTTTACCTCTTTGATTTCAGGATTGAGACTGAAAGACATTATTGCGCTCATTGGATCCTGCAGTTTGGGAAGTGTGGTGTTTTCTTTAATCCTGACTCAGACGGTTAAACAGTTTAGTTTCAGCCTGGTGACATGGAATTTTCATTTGTATGTATCTGGCTGGCAGAAACTGAGTACCAATGACCTCCTGTGATTTACCAAAAATACTGTTTGAGAATTTCGTGTGTGAGCATAATGTGTTTTGATCAAATCCACTTCCACTTCCTCCTTTCCTTACCTTCAGAACTTTTCCATCCCAACTTCATGTATTCTTTTTTAAAGCCACTGAGTTCCCTAAGTGATGTCTACTTAGTGTGCCTATGCAGACAGGTATAGGGCATCCAGTGGGGCATGGGCAGCTTCAGGAGCCATATCTGCAGAGAACTGACTCACTCCCCTGGCAGTCATCACATGTCGATACTTCTTCATTAGGGATGAAACTTCATCAACTCCTTCCTGTCACAGCTGCTGTGAGCTCACGTGTGAAGCGGGATGTCATGTCTGGAAAGCGATTCTTCACTGCCTCTGCTTTGACAATCTTTCTTCCCCTTCTTCCGGAATGAGCCTTGAGCCTCGGGAAGAAGGGTGCGATATAAATGTCCCATTTAGGGCTGAACACTCCATAGCCTCGTGTTTGCTGTCCTTTGACTAGTTGTGAGTCTGATTTGGCACTTTTGCCTTCCCAAGTCACGAAGTATGTCTTCTTGTCCAAGTCCTACATGATTGCAGGGAAAACAACCAATTTTATCAAGCTAATTAAAAAAAAACCTGCCTACTTAGTGTCTGCCATTGTTACACAAGAATTACTTGGTTTCAGATCCCTCAAGGACGGGAATCTTTAGCAACTTAGAATGGATAATTACTTTGGAGAGGAAGGAAGGAAGTAGGCTACTCAAAAGGCTCATTTAATGGGGAGAGGAAGTAAGGACAGTGGCAGTGATGGAAGACTGCCTGGGAGGAAGCATCAGGAGAAGGCTCTGAAGAGCCTCGTGGGTAGCAGATGGGCAGCGGGCAGGTGAATGGGAGAATGAGGGAACCAGGGGCATATGACATGGGGCTTGCCCTATATAATGATTTGTGTCTTATCTCATATGTGTTTATGTTACATGTACAGCATGGCTGCCAGAAATATAGAGATAAAGGCAGTGAAACTTTTTCTCAAAAACAAAACATTCTCCCATCCCCACCCCTGAAAACACCATTGGTGAACTCTTGGTGAATGGTCATTTGGTTCACCCTTAATAGCACCATAGTGTTCAACATAGCCCATTTGGATGAGGAATTACCCTGGGAGAAGACAACTTGGTTTACTCTGGCTTCATGGTTCCAGAAGAAAAGGAAATATTCTTCTCTGCATCATCTTTGTTACCATAAACCCCAGTAACACGGATTCAAAAACAGAATCCAGGGCTATTTTATTTTCCTTACCATTACTGTGGTGACAGGATGCATTTCATGTCAAATTGTACCAAAAGTAAAAGGTGATACTGAACAGCTGCATATTCAACTATTTGCACATAATGTTGGCATAATCTAAAAACACATGAGTTGGGTTGTTGATAAAGCATGATTGGTGTAAGAAATATCAATGGCACTTCAGGCAGCTTCTTGTTAATGTTTGAAAGTATTTCTGCATCTCATTTTCACTGGAAAAAAGAGAGATGAAGGGTCTAATGGTCAAATGATTCTGCTGTTACCCAGACACTGTCATTTCTGCATCACGATTATGTTGATGGATCTTTCCCATTTGCCTTTCCCAACTGCATCATTATTCCTTCAGCTGGTTAGTTTCTGGCTTTCACATCAGGCCCAAAGAAAACCAGTTAACGCTGCTCACATTTCTGTTGCTAATCTTTGGCTTATTAGATCTTTTCTTATAATTGCATTTCAGGGGCTCCACTGAGCTGCTGAAATAGTTGGTGTGTGTCAGGTATTATTGTAAGACTCGAGGATGGTAATCCTGGGCTTTACAAGGTAAGACAAATGTGGTATTGGAGAAAAATAGATTGTTGACGGTGAGGCTTAGTAAGAAACATTTGTTTTCCTTCCAGCCTTGGTTGTTAAATTAAATTATGACTTTGAGGAACAGGGGCTCTAAATTTTCTCTTCCTGTCTTGAAAGCATATTCACTAGGATTTTATACTGGGTCTTCTCTACTTTGTCAGAGGCTGGCACCCCTTGAAGACTGCTGTCAGCTTAAGATAAATCATATTTCAACATATTTTTTTTCAGATTGGGCAGCCAAAATTAGTGCAAGGAATGTCAGTCTGTTGCCAGATCTGTCAATATAAAGTTTAGATCACAGTTAGCTGGTGCCAGTTTAGTTAACTACCTGACAAAAAAGGCTCATAATATGCCGTGAAGAATGATTTCATTCTTACAATGATAGATGTTGGAAGCCAGCAGGGATGTTGAAGTAGACACTGTCTCTTTTTTTTTTAAAGGACTTGATAACATTATGGAATAATGGCAGGATAGGAAGCTTGATCTGGAAATAGATGGTAGATGAAAAAAAATTCCATCATTATTTTCTATGACTTAATCTATTAGAGTAAAAGAGCACCATCAATGTGAAGCCATGCAGAAATCTGTCATATGATAAAACAGGCTCTTGGTTAGTCCACTGTTCTTCTAAGGATGTTATTGATACTCCAGATTCCACAAGGGCAGAGTTCAGGCTTGGTTTTTCAGGAATAAACATAGTGGGTGAGTAACATTTCTAAGTGGGCTCATTGTATTACCAAATAGAAACAAAAACTACAATGTCTTGGACATACTCTGTTGAATCCAAGGCAGATGTTTCTGGTCAGTTGCTGGCTCTCCTCCATGTGGCAGTTCAGGGATTCACAGTCTTTTCATCTCTCAGCTATAGTTCATAGCACCAGTCTAGACTAGTTCTTCTCACATTTTAATATACATGTGAACCAGGGAGCTTATTAAAATGCATATTTTGTTTCTAGAGGTCTAGATGGAATCTCAACTGTGCATTTGTAAAAACTACCAGGTGATGTCTTTGCTGTTAGTGTAAGATGGAAACTGTCTGTAAAGGGCCTTATCATCATCTGCATGGTGCAGGTGGAAGAGAAAAGAATATGGAGCATGCTGGGCATTCCTGTGGGGCAGCCTCTGAAATGATAGATATCACGCACGCCCACATTTTACCTACGAGAACTCAGAAGACGGCTGTACTCCACTTATGAGGGGTTAGGCAATGGTGGCCAGCTATATATTCAGGAAGATGAGGATTGTGTTTTGTGAGCTGCTAGGATCTTTACCACATCACCACATCAGGTGATTCTGGTATTAGAACTCACTTATTTTTATGATTTCATGATAACTTTGTGACATTCATTCTAAATGTTCCTTTTTTTTTTTTAATGCTTAAAAATCACACTGGGAGTTTCTGTCTTCTTTTAGATACTGACCCCCCAACACCTATAACTCTTCTTTTGAGAAATCAAAAGCTAGTTTGAGTGTGGCTTCATTAATTTTGTGGTTTAAAATGAGGTTATGTCACCATTTCTATTTTCTAGAACTCTTATGAAGAGTGAATGTGCCTCTGGTTGGCGGAGAGATTATGATACAGTACGATGTTGCTCACACCAACCTCCTAGAGCTCTGGGCACATGCTTCTAAAATCAGTGCTCACAACCCTCTCTGCTGTTTATTTGTGCCTTCCTTTCTTTCTTGGAATTTATGTTCAAATGGGGTCTCCCTGTAGTCCTAACTGGTCTGGAACTCACTATGTAGACCAAGCTGGCCTGGGTCTCACAAACAGCCACCTGCCTCTGCCTCCTGAAATGTTGAGATTAAAGGCATGTGCCACCATGCCCATTTATCTTTCTTGGATTTTTGAGACAGGGTCTCACTCTGTAGCCCCGATAGTCCTGGAATATACTGTGTATCTCAGGCTTGCTTTGATCTCCTGGGAATCCTCCTGCCTCAGCCTCCAGCGTGGGAGTATTATACAAATGAACCACCATACTTGACTTTTCTCTGTTTTTTTTTTCTAATTGTAGAATGACTTTGTTTCACTCGTTGAAAAACATATTTGAGTCGAGTTGGTCTTCAGACAACTTTGAAGTCAGTGGTGAGACTTTGGTTTGATTGCAGGCTGTGGTCATCACAGCATTATTCACAAGTAACTCATGATGCCTAAGCTGCAGATGGGGAAAGTGGAGAGTTATATTATTCCTCCTATTTTACATGTGACACGACAGGGGAAAACCCTAAATGTTTTATTATGCTTTTAGAGGTTTTGCAATCACATCTTCCCAACTTAGATGTGGTCTGCAACCTAAAAACGCAGTTGGCAAGTTTTCAAGTCTAATGTATGTGTTTGGTTTATAAAACCTGTCTTAGTGAAATATTTTTTTCATATTTTTTCACTTATACACATGCATGACATAATCTGATGAGCCCCCAAGTAATCTATAATGAAGATAGGTTAATGTTTCACTAGTAAGGTGTTATTTCATTATCTTTGATTCCAAAAGATTTGTTCTGTTTTATACTTTCATACAACAAATACATTCTTAGGATGTATATACTGCAAAACTGGGACAGTAATTTAATTTGGCAGCTCACAGAAGGTACAAAATCTTTTCCCTTGGGGTCCCCAACCTAATTCTGCTCAATGGTACTTAAAGCTTCTGTAAACCTATACTTCGGTCTTTTCTTTAATGCTCAATTCTTCAAGGTTGGGTCCATCTGATTGGCCTTAGTTCTGCTTGCCTTGCTTCTGGCCTCTTCTTTGGACTCTCAAAATATCTCCTACCTCTATAAAAACATTAACAGAAAGGTGATAGGTCCAGACTATATTTCCTTGATTCTTTCTTCCCTGTCTTGCCAATGGTATGATATATGTATCTTTACTAGAATATTGAGACAAAGTGAAAGTAACCATATTCTAGGAAGAAATGATTCTATGTTTCATCTGACAGTTCCTATCACTAAATTAAAAACTTACTCTGTGGATGTTGTCTCAAGCAAAACGCCACAGTGCCTACTCTTGTTCCCGGACTTTATATTCACAGCTGCAAGGAAGATCACCTCTGTATGGAAAACCCTGCAGACTGACTGTTCCTTTCCTGTGTGGTTCAGGATTGCCTAAGGATCATTCTCTTTCCTTTACCTGGTGACAGGAGCCAGTGGTCTGTAGCTGTCTATTTTTTGTCTTGAAGCTTCAAGTCTTCAAAAGGATATGAATCATGTGGCAGAGACTAGAGCAGCTCGTGAGAAGAATCTGGGGTGATCCGTGGTGATCTTAGCACAGTAGAAGCATCCAGAGTGTTTGTAGAAACCCCCAGCCTAATTCTATTGGAATATCATGTCAGTTGGAAATGGAAATTAAGAATTCTTTTTGATCATCTAGTTGGCAACTATTGAATAGAATATTCTGGTTTCATAAAATTCAATAATTCCCCAAACAAATATTGCTTCTCAAAATAGTGGTTTAGAGATTGATTTTAAGCAGAAATATCTTTCATGAAATGAAACCCAGTCTTCACAGATCCCTGGATTATGCATGGTAGGTAGATTCAGGTCCGATTGCTGCCTGAATTTAGCCTTTTCATTTTCCAGGTCAAATAGGCCTTTGAATCTCTTGCTCAGAAAACGCATTTGAAACTGAATCTATTACACTGAAAATTGTACAAATACTTAGGTGAGAAGATTAAAAATTATCTCATTTTGAACGTTAGAAAAGATCATATTTCAAGTTTGGACAACCTTTGTAAATTTGAGGGAAGGAGAAATAGAAAGCAGGGTTCTCTTCTAAAGGCTACACTTGGCTCTAGTCTGCTCAGTGTTTGCTTGTGCGATTTGTTGTCTGCCGCGCTCTCCAAGGAAAAGCTGTTATGTTAAAATTAGTCCATTTGTACGAGGCACTTCCTGTTATAACTGGGCTTCAGTTGTGGTGAGAGTACATTGATACCATACAAATTCCTAACGTATGATATAAGACTATATGTAGATAGGTATATGATTGCTTACAGTGAAGGAGGCATTCTCTCCTTTGATAGCACCTAGTAGAAGGAAAGGCTTTCGGTTTTGGGAACCTACATCAATTCCGTTAGTGTTGGGGTTCTTAAACAGCATATTTGCCTTTGGTGTAAGAAACAAGAAGGAAAACTTGAACTTCAAGAATATTCCAAATAACTCAGAATTCTAAATGTGTGCTTTGAAATGATCTCAAGTAAAATGGAACCAGGAAGTTTAGATTAAGTTGCTTTACTACACAATCGTTTGAAATGGTTATGATGTGGAAAGAAGAGCATTGTGCATTGCTGAGTGCTAAGCTGTCAGTTTAGGATAGACAAAGGTGAAAGTAACCACAGTGGTGGTAGAAAAAAATCCTCTGGCTAAATGTCTACAGATGTGAATGCTGCAGATCTGTGGGAACACAGGTGATGATGCCCAGAGCCATCAGATAACATTGATTGTTGGAGCTGGGTCAGTTGAGTGTGTCATCCAGCTCCTTTGTTCTACAAAGTCTTGTCTGAGTCATTGAGTGGTCTTTCCAGTGTCAAGTTGTTTCTTTGTGACAGATATAGGACTGGAACTCAGAATCTCCATAAAATGCTCTTCTAATTATTGATATTTAGATATTTATGCAGTTCTTTAGAGTTGGTTCTAATGTGTGAGGGGGAGAGAGACTTTCACACTAGGGACAATTTTAAGTGATACTTGTAGACATTTGTTTTAATTATTGGAGTTCTAAGATTTAAGCCACATAAGCTTTTACTGTATAGAAAGAATCACTAGAAGCTTCTTTACTAGCATATGTATGTTAGGGTTCTCCAGAGGAATAGAACCACTAGAATGTACACACACACACACACACAAATACATACACAGGAGGAGATATATTAAATATTAGACTGGTTTATATAACAGAATAGCAGTCTGTATGCTGGAGAGCCATGGAAATTGGTAGATGCTTAGTTCAAAATGCTAGAAGCTCCTTAACTAGAGGGATCAATGATTAACTTGGGAGCTTGTGTTAGTTACAATTTCCCTCCCTGGGAAGTAGAGTAAAAAGATCCCCTTCAAAGCATGTTCTCAGCAAGTTACTTCCTCAAACCAGGCCCTAGCCCTAACATTCTCACCATCTCTCACTAATTCCACCAGCTGCTGACCAAGTTTCCAACACATGAGCCTATGGGAGGCATTTACTATTCAAACCACTAACATGCTGAGTCTCCCCCGAGAGGTTCATGACCATCTCATAAAACAAAATACATTCAGTCACTCTCTGATTCCCCAAAGTCTTATAAATTCCAAAATTGCTAAAAAGTCCAAGTGGGAAATGGAGAGATGACTCGGAGGGTAAGACCATCTACTGTGTAAAAGCATGAAGACCTGAGTTCACATCTGCAAAACACACTTTAAAAAGCCAGGTATATTTGCATGAGCCTGTATATCTAGCACTGTGGGAACAAAGAAGGTCACTAGGACTTGCTAGCTGCCAGCCTAGTGCAGATACGGTGAGAGACTTGTTTCAAGGGAATAAGGCAGAGTGATAGAAAAGAACACCTTGTCACGACCACCTCGACCAGCAAGGAAGACGCAACACCGGACTCTTCTTTATGCAGTTTATTCAGGAACCTTGAACAATCTTCTGACTTCTGACCCATTTTTACTCCCGAAGTTACTCACCGCATCCCTTTTCCTTAAGTTTGAGCTCAATTTTCCTTTGCGGTGTCCTTTACTGTACCCCCAGTATTCAGGCCCCACGTTGGGCGCCATATGCCGGAGCCTGCCGGCAGAAATCGAACTGTACCTGAATTGGGGAGTGAGGATTGAGAAATAAAGAGAGAGAGACAGAGAGATAGAGAGACAGAGAGATAGATAGAGAGAGAGAGAGAGAGAGAAGACAAGGACAGATTCGGGAGGGCTCTCAGTCAATACTGAGGCCACGACTTTATTTTGCTCAGTGTATTTATAGAAACAATACAACCATCATTTACATATGTGGGATTATTCAAAACACCTACATCTACTTAACAAAAGGTGCTAAGCCTGGGATTTAAGCTTTCCTCCAGGTGATTAAATCAGACCTTCCTACAAGGATTTACAAGATCCCTACAAGGATTTACAAGATCTTCAGCCTTGGGTTTACAGGATTTTCAGCCTTAGGTTTACAGGATCTTCAGCCTTGGGTTTACAGGATTTTCAGCCTTGGGCCTAAGATAATGTCTCCTTCAAGTGAATACATCATTCACATTGCAAAATGCCCTAATCCCACAGCACTTCTGGGATCAGCAAGACTGATCCCTGCTTGATCAAAGTTCAAAGCAGTCAAATGGCTCCCGACAACACCTGATATCCCCTTCCAGCATTCATGTGCTCACATGAGAGTGTGGACCTCCACATACATGTTTGCATATAACACATACACATGCGCGCACACACACACACACACCCATACTCCAAGTCTACAAATTTCCTTTGATACTCAAAAGTAATACAAAAGTTTAGGGCTGAAGAGATGGCTCAATGGTTAAGAGCACTCGTTGCACTTGCAGAGGCCCCAGATTTAGTTTCCAGCTCCACATGGAAGCTAATAACCATTTTTAACTCTAGCTCTAAGGGATCTGATGCCCTTTGATGGCCTCTGATGGCACTGCATGCACAGATATATACATGCAGACGAAACACTCATACATATAAAAATAAAAGTAAATAAATCAAAATTACAAAAACTCGACGGATACTAGTAGCATAGAGAGTGCACATTGCTCTTCTAGTCTGAGGCCGTCATCACCATAAGTCCCTGGAGAGTCAATGCCACAAGTCTGCATTCAGAGGTAGAAGAATGAAGTCATGTCCACTGGTGACAGCAGCAGCAAAAATACCCGCTGAGGAGGGCGAGGCCAGTGTCCCAGGGAGCTGTTTACTTGTGCTTTTGCCTGCCATCTGAGCTCCCAGATGCTATGAACCATGTCCAGGGTGTGTCTTCCCTACATAGCTTGGTGGCACATGTGCCAAACTTCTCCAGAAATACCCTAAAGACACACCTAGAAGAATGCTTTCTCAATTCTCCAGGCATCTCTCAATTCAGTAAGTTGAATGCTAAGATTAACCCTTACAGTGTGCATCCGTTTATAGACTACAGTGAATTCATTTGGCTTGTAAAATACAAATTCTTAGATGCTGATTAATATGGCTCCTTTCTTACATTCTTCTTTGTTTACTGAACCTTTAAGTAATTGCTTTATAGACACCAGCAGATTATTTATCCCTATCCAAAGATAGGTTAACTTTGCTTGGAATTTAGGCAAAAATCCAAACTTTTGAAGAATTAACTCAGTACTAAGCAAAATAACTTCAAACTACATAAGGCTGTGCAGTTAGTCATTAAGCCTATGAGTAATTTTCACTCTTTTCTGTTTTCCTTTGAGTTTTGGCTATTATGTGTTTTGTTTTTAAAATAAGGGCTTATTATTAAAGAATGTGAGGCAAAATTCAGATATTGTGAATTTGAAATGAATGCCAATTTTTTTTCAATCTGAAAGATGATTTTCTAACAAAATGTTTGTAGCTGCTTCTGCAGGATTTACCTGGATAATTGAATGTGATGTCAATTTCACATCCAGCATCTTGTGTCTCGACAATTATGAGTGATTTGTCTATCATCAACAGAAGATGGGACCCTTTAAGAGAACTGGAAACCAGAGGCAGGAGAAAATAGCCAGGGAATGTGTGAGAATTCACATTCAGCAAAGCTGCTTAATATATTTCTCAGGGTTTCAGGGTGAAGCTCCTGGAAGACTACAAGAGAAAATGAGAGGAGAGGACATCACCCAGGTGTTGCTTTCAGTGTCAATGGAGACAGAATATGTGTGTTGTTTGCTTCTTCTCAGTAAACCTTTTATCAATAAAAGAAGAGCCTGTAGATTTTAATGCCTTGAGGTCTGAAATCATAGCCTTTCATCACTAGTTACTATACATTCTTTAACATTTATTTTCCAGAATTTCTGACATGAGTATTGTCCTGGCATTATTTTCGTCCACCCAGCAACCCTCCAGCTCCGCCTGTGTCCCCTTTACTCCCTCGCAATTTCTTGTCCTCTTCTTTGATTATTATTGTTACACACACATATATGTATATAATGTCCTGAGTCCTTTTAATGGTGCTTGTGTGTACCTGTATTTGGAATTAGATAACCTCTCATGGAGTTAGTCCTTGGAGGAAAAAAACTGCTTCTCTCTCCCTCTCTCAGTATTCACTGACTGATTGTCTATTAGCTCGTCATCTTGGATGGGACCTTGTGACATTTCTTTCATCCAATTTGGCATGTCAACTTAGTGTACTTTTTAGCTTCGAGAGGAAAACATGTCAAAATGCTTCCTTAAAACATGTATCCATTCTCAAGAATATCTGCATGGCCTACTTAATGAAGCACCTTTCTCTGCTCACCAGGGCAAGGGCTAGCATGGGGACATCCTGACAACTGACTACCTAAACCTACTGACTGTACTGCTTTGTGTGTGTGTGTGTGTGTGTGTGTGTGTGTGTGTGTGTGTGTGTTGCTAATGTTATCTTATTAATTTAACTGATTTTGGATTCAGTTTCTAGCACTACCAAAATACAGCACTACTTGTGAAATTACTCGTGGAAACACTCAGGGACCACTACTGGGATTTGGGGTTTAATCTATTTAATTTAAGAAATACTTTTGCAGTTTTACCTGGTATGTGTTCATGTACCACATGGTCTTTTAAAAAGGCTTTAACTTGTTCTCGTTTTTAAGGGGAACTTTTTATTTGAGAGGGGAGAGGGTCAGGAGATTTCTTAACGTAAAATTTAACATTGAAATCTTGAGGGACTCTCCATGATTGAAGACAGGATCTTCGCTCCGACAGTTTAATGCATTTCACATTATGATGGCATTGCATGCTTCGCAGTTCCTGAAAAGGCTCACATTAGGTCTCAAAGTAGCCCCCCTTCCCCTGCAGTTCCTCTGTCATCTCTTTTGCTCACATCAATTCCCGGAGGGGACCCATTTGTAAGAAGAGATAATTTTGTCACTTGGGAAGGTTGGTTGTGGTTCTCTGGCCTGGATGAGATCAGTTACACTGTGTCCTGTAGAGTGTATGTCTTGCCATGGAATGGCTTATACTATCAGTCAGTCCCTAAATACAGTCTCATCCACAGTTCCTTATAAAAACTCTCTGTGCAAATAAATTTTCAGTTCTCTAATGTGGTGATAAGGAAATGCTGGCAACACCAGATTTCAGTCTGTCCATCCCAACCCTTTTTTCTTTGTATGTGAAAGGATGCAAGGACATGTACATCCTTGAGTACATGAATTATAACTCACTGCACTAGGCATAGAAAAACAATCTGTATTATAGCTGGTCTTTTCCATATATTTATTTTTAAATTTTGAATAAATAATTCAACATCTGAGTTTTGAGGTTCTTTTTAAAAATTTTTATTTATTTTTATTTTATGTGTAAGCATGTGTTGCCTGCATGTATGTAAGTGTACCCATGCTGTGCAATGCCCATAGAGGACAGAAGAGTGCATTGGATCCCCTGGAACTGGAGTTAATGGATGGTTGTTAGCCACCATATGGGTACTGGAATTTGAACCTGCGTCTTCTGCAAAAACAGACAATGCTCTTAACTGCTGAGCCACCTCTCCAGCCCTTAAGCGCCCACCCCCAGGTTCTTATAAGAAGGAAATCAATATCTTATTAAATTTTCAGTATATATCTTAATTTCTTTTACTGCTTGAGCTCAGTAGATTTGTTTACCAGAGGAATACATTTTAGCACTACTTTAATGATAAGAAATTAAGACCCTGAGTGGTGAGTTGAATTGCTCAGAATTATGCTTGATAAAGACCTTAGTTTAATTTTGAGCATTGTTAATGTCTGACTGCAACACCAGCTGCTAAAAAGTGACTGCTGTGTCCGCATTATTTATAAAAGTGCTGTTGGGGTAGAACACTCTAAAATTAAAACATTTTATTATTTATTAATTTAATTATCAGTATTGTTTTTATTAATAGTACTCTGACAGGACTGAAGATGTAAGACATCATGGTACCAATTCTAGCTTCCTAAGTGAAGTCTTACTTAGTTTTAACTGTTAACTTGGCACAGCCTAGAGTCATCTGAGAAAGGAATCTCAATCAAGGGATTGCCAAGATCAGAATGGTCTATGGGCATGTCTGAGTGAGTATCTTCTTTGTTAATTGACTTGTGGGGGTGGGAGGGCAGCCTGATGTGGGCAGCACCATTTCCTGGGCAGGTTGTCGTAGACTATGATAAAACGCAAGTAAGCAGTGTCCTTCCATGGATTCTGCTTCAAGTTCTTGTTTGAGCTCTTGCTCTGTCTTTCCTCAATGAGTGACTGTAACTTGTAAGCTGAAATAAGCCCTTCCTTTTCCTAAGGGTTTTGGCCAGAGCCATTTATCACAGCACAGAATATAACTATGTAGTATCACTAAAATTATTCAAAATTTTGGCAAATGTAACAAAGTTAAGAATACCCAGCACTCATCTCATATCTTTGGTTTGCCTGATAACCTCTTCTGGGATAGATTATGATGAATAGCGTTTCTCAGTCCAAGCTAAACTTTCTGATAACTACTGAAGAGAGATGGACATTGTCCAAGATGGCCTTTCAACATTTTGAAGAAATTATTTAAACCAGCTAGATGAATATTTCCAGGGAGCTGGGGAGCCCTAGTTTGATGTGAAAGAAACGGAGTACGGTAATAAATCTTACAGTCCACATCCCAGGTCAGTCTTTTTAGGAGAGCAGAAGGTAAAACTGATGATATTTAAAGTATTCTAACAAAAGTATGATAGAGTTTGAATACTGGGCTGCTGACAGTTCCAACTGTTGTTTCAAATCCTGTGTATTTCACATTTTTACCTCTGAGAACTCAATAACACATAAAAGAGGAATCGAGTTTCTTGTGGTAACTTCTGGCTGTTTTGATCTGAAACAAGCCAAGTCCACTGTTATTGCCCCCGCAGCTGTCTGTGTCAGAGCTCTGCAGAATTTGTGCTGGTGAGATAAGAAAAGGTTAGAATACACTGACACAGCAACGATTCAGTGTCTTAACCCTTAGATGCCCAGCCCAAACCAGACTTTCTGCTTGAAAAGAAGTTGATGGGAAAGGGCTCAAAAGGCAGAACATCATTGCCAAGCTCACATTTACTCTTCTAGGGCAAGTACTCCTCACCCCTTTGGCAGTGACAGTCCTTTTGTTGAACTCCAAAAGGACAAATTCTATACAACACAACCTGGGTTGTTATTTTGAATTTTCTATCTTGGTCTTCTCAGTGAGTTCCCAGCAACATGAAGGTCTTATCCTCCTGTGTTCCCATAATGCTTGGTGCTAAGGATCTGCGATACATGTTTAAAATCCTCATTGTTTAGTTATTTAACTACTTTACATCTTTTCTTTCATAAATCACATTTGGAGATCTGTCTTCAATTCTCCAAGAGATACTAGAAGCAAAAAATCTTTGGAAAATGAATTTTAACAATAAAATCTTTGCAAACATAATTTCTGACACAAAAGTGGGTTTCTTAAATTAAGCAAAAGAAATATGGTTGCTGGATATGGTGGTGTTCCTGTGATGCTGGCACTTGGGAGTTGGAGGTAACAAGATGAAGTGTTCAGAATCAGTGTCTGGGCTATATGAGACCCTGTCTCAAAAACAAACAAACAAACAAACAAAAAACAAAAAGTCAAACCAAACCAAAACCAAATACTCAAACCAAAAACCAAACCCAAATTAAAAAAAACAGCTAGTAACAGTTAAATCTTATTGTTAATTGATAGTTAAGAATTCCATTTAAAGTATTAGTCAGTGAAAGATTCTGAAATGAATACATGTACTTGAAAATAGATAATTGTTAATCTTTTTAATCTGCTAAGATTTAAAATTTACAAAATTAATACTTGTTTGTATTAAGAAGAGCCCAAATTGTAAGAAGTGATTAGTGACAAAGGGAAAAATAAACCTCTCCACATTCTTCTCCCATGTGGCAGGGGAAACCTTGGCCTCATGCCCCTCCCTGTCCTCTTGTGACATCGATGAATGTGCTGCCTCCTCACCTGACAAAGGGATGTCAGTTTAGTGAAGGTTACTGATAAGTGACTTCAGGTTATGGAGACTCACTTGGCTATCCAGGTAGGCCTGAGGTAATGACATCAGCCCTTAAAACAGAGCCCAGTCTGAGAGACAAAGAGAGACAAAGAGACAGAGATCAAGAGACCTAGAGACAGGGAAACAGAGAGAGAAGATGGGGGGAGATAAAAAGAGAGAGAGGAGAGAGAAGTGAGTGATGGAGAGGATGGGGAAGAAGAGAGGAGAGAGAGAGAGAGAAAGAGAGAGAGAGAGAGCTGAATACACTATTCTATTGCTGGCTAGTGGGTGAGAAGATCATGCATAAGGAAGACCAGAGAGCTCTCAAGAACCTAAAAGCAGCAAGGAAAAGGGAGCCTCAGTCTTGCAACTGTAGGAGATTGAGTTTCGGTCGGTCCTGTCTCATATGAGCTTGGAGGCTGGTTTATACCCAGGTCTCCAGAAAGAAACAGACCTGTCAGTGTCTCATTTTTATCTTTGTGATGGTCTAGGTAGGGGAACTAGCCAAGCCATGCTCTAACTTTTGTACTGATCCGAAGAACTATGGAACAACAAATGAGTTTTTCCTCAAACTGCTGAATTTGTGGCAATGTTTTACTGCAACAGTAGACAATGAATACACCCCACATCTATTTACAGTGAGCTAACGGCTTGGTGTCATCCTTTAGGCTGTTCAATGTACTCAGAAAGTTTGGACTGAAAGTCTTAATACTGAAAGTAACCTTTAAAACATTCTCTAAAGAATGCTGTTTAACAAATAAAAATTCTGTAGTTGGCCATGTTATGTTCTTTGGAACTCTACTTCTGGTGTGGAATGAGTAAACGAGGAAATGAACACTTGTCATGGTGTGGTGAAGCTAACCTTTGTACGAAGAAGGGTTTGCAACAAAGCCAGTTCTCTGTAGTGACGCCTTTAAATCTGCTAGAGTTTCACCTCTGCACCCTTAGCTAGTCCTATCAGTGAGGACTTCAACTAGTAGAACTTTAAAACCAGATGGAACCTGCCTTGTAACTCTCCTGGGTATCTAACGCTGTGTCTACTCTACTTGTGAATGAGCGTCTTGAACCATTTCACTTCTATTCTAGCTCTTTTCTGGCATCTGAGGTGATGGAAACTTTGATTTATGGCAAAAAGCTTCCAATCAGGGCTGGAGGGCTGAATGAAGAACTCTGTCTGCTAATAGCCCAGTAACAAGGCAGACTTTCACGGCATTCATTCCAGCTTTCTGCTAAATTTGGTCTTTACTGAGGAATATCTAAGTAGATGACTGGAAGTGTTTTAAAAGGAAATAATGGTGGGAAAAGAATAAAAACAGACATGTTTACTTTAGTCGCTTCAGTCTTTGCTTTGCTCTCTTTGATCTGAATGTGCTGAGGATGCATCTGTGGAACATTTAGGCAGCATTTCTGTTGTTATTAAACTAAAGTGGCTGCTGACCTGTCTGTTCATCCATCCGTGTGCTGCTTCGGGGTTTATCACTGCAGGTTAGCACTATGGTGACTGATGGGCTGAAGTCTGTTCTCTGGACCTCGGTTGACCTCAGTGCAAGAGAAGCAACGATGGAAGTGCAGCTAGCAGAAAAAGGCCATCTAGGGCAGATATGCAGTGAACATACCCAGATATTACTTCATCTTGTGGCATTTAAAAGTTTTTATTTCATTCTTACAAATGTATCAAGTCATGTGAGAAAGGTAAAGAATGCCCAAAGAGTAATCAGGCACACCTGGGCCTGTCTGGTGAACTGGTGAGCTAGGCCTATACATAGGACAGTTGGTGATCCATCTCACAGAGAATGTAAGTCAAAGGAGGAAGGACACAGAGGGATGGTGTGAACCAGTAAAAAGGACCTAGTGAGCAAAGAGAGTGGAAATTCCTTATATTAGCAAGCTGTCTGTTGCTGTAACTAAAAACCATGATCAAACTCAACAAGAAAGAGTTTACGGTGGGCATGATGGCACGTGACTTTAATTCCAGCCCTTGGGAGCAGAGACAGGTGGATCTCTGTGAGACAGAAACCAACCTGGCCTATATAGTGTGCTCCAGATGGGCCAGGACTAGGACACCCTGTCAAAACAAAACCCAAAACAAATAAAACCAAAGCCAAATCAAAACGACCTTCCCCTTCACCAAAAAAAGAAAGGGTTGATTTTGGCTTGCAGCTGCAGAGAATGAGTTCACCATGGCAGCGCAGGAACAGAAAAATGGCTGATTACAATTCCATACACACACAGGAAGCACTGAGAGAGAGAACAGTGAGACTCTAAACCCTTAAGGACTGCCCCCAGGAACATCCTTCTTCCAGCAAAGCCTCATCTCCCAAAGGTTCCGTAACCTCCCCAAACACCACTTGGAGACCAAGTGTTCAAATACATGAGCCTGTGGAGACACTTCTCATTCAAATCACCACACTCCTTGACTTGGAAATAATGGCTTTTGGTCTTGCACTGAAAATTCCTAATGTGTTACACGTCTATGACCTGTTTGGGAACTTCCTAAAATGCTGGAGAAGAAAGGACCCATGGGAACCTGGAATGTCTAGTCAGTGAACAGAGTAGGTAGTCTGAAATGTCAGTGTGACTGACCACAGGCAAGTGAGAACAGAGGACACTCTGGTATGCATTGTGGCACCCCATTTCCAAACTGACTCTGCTGACCCCTGCCTGTTGTCATTTATGCCCTATGTAGCTTTCTCTCTCACATTAAAAAGGGCTGACAGATGAAACCAAGGGAAATTGTCAGAAATGATGATGTGTGGCTTCTGAAGACATGTCATAAAGGGCACAGCAGCTTCCACCTTTTCTCCTACCTCTGGAGACAGCAGCTGCTACACTGTGAGGATGCTCCTGCGGCTATCTATAGAGGACAGTGTAACGAATGGAGGCCTCCTGTCCTGAGTCATGTGAGTAAGCCATTGTGGAAACAGATGGTGCTTCCTGGCTCAGTTCACTGCATGAGACTCTGGGCTACAACTGTTTTGCCAAATAATCCCCAAATTCTTGAGTACGAAAATGTGAAATGGTCAATGCTTGTTTCTTTAGACAAGTGTTTGGGTGATTTGTTAAGTAGTAATAGATTCCTATGCACACACAGAGCCTATTATAGCTCAAATTCCAACTCATTCTAAACTACGAATCCCATAAGGATGGAGTCTATTTCTTACTTTTTCGCTTTCATAATACATACTTTCAAAATATATATTTTAAATTATTTTATGTGTATAAGTGTATTGTCTGCTTATATGTAAGCACATCCACGTCATGCACTGTCCATGGGAATCAGAAGAGAGTGTTGGATTCCCTGGAGCTGGAGTTATGAATGACTGTTAGCCGCTATATGGGTGCTAGGAACCTAACCTGGGTCCTCTGCAAGAGCAGCCAGTGCTGTTAACCACTTAGCCATCTCTCCAGCCTCATACTTTTAATTTATAGAACTTTTTAATTAAAAAGGATTTTTTTTGTGCAAATCTTGAAGTTCCCAATCTATTTAAAATAATATCTAAACTGTTCCATCACAGCCATCCTTGCTATTAGAAGAACCTTGTCAGTGACACGAATGTGTGAATGTTGGGAGATGGAAGATGTCAGAGCAGAAGGACAAAAGTCAAACCAGACAGAGACCAGGTCTTCAGCCCGCTCTCTACTATGTCTCCTGTGCCTACCACTCTCTACTCAGGAAAACAATGATGGTGTTGAGGACAAAATAAGCAAAGAGATGCATGGACGGATAGCTAGACATTGAGCACAATCATCTTGCTTACTGCCATGACACAGTCAGTTGTTCTTAGAAATCCAGAGACAACAGGATGTTTCAAGCTTTCCCTTTAACAATCTTATTAACATCAGTGTCTCTGGGCTTGAGCATTCATCTTGCTACACAGACTCATCCTGGCAGCAGCTTCCTCAGACTGACATTTAACACTACATTTGTACAATTCCTGGCAAATAAATGAGAGCACAGAAAGGAAAATAATTGTTATTTGTTAAGTACTTGATTTGCTGTTAGGATCAAATGTGCGTGAAACGTTTCAAAGCTACATTAGCATCTTTTATTGACAGGGACCCCATAGTCTGTAGGGGTTCTGAATCTTTTCTAAAGACACACAGTGAATTAAAATGTGATTAGAACCTAGGTCTTTTAACCCCCTAAGCCAAATCTCTTATGGATAGGTCATGTGGACTCTCCTTTATTCTTCTTATGATTTTAATGTATGAGATCAACTCTATGCATAGGTAAGAAGAACAATTTGGGGCAAAGCTTCATATATATATATATATATATATATATATATATATGTATATATATATATATTTGTTTTTTCTCTAGTCCTTAATGCCAATCATATTTGTTTTAAAGAAGAAAAATGCCATATTTGGTATAGTAAATGTCAGGCATCTTTTAGACTCTTTTTGTATTGTAAAAAGGAGATAGAGGAAGTGAACACACCTAATTTTCTTCAGTGCAGTCTGTTACACAGCAAGTGCCATTTATAAATTCTGGTTCATCATAGTCATTATCATCATCAACATAATGATGATGAGGATGATGATGGGATAATAGCAATAATGATAATAGACATAATGGAAAGAATTTCAGTTGGAGCCTCATCCTCGTCAGTGTTCACCCATGTTTTCAGACATGTCTGGAATGTCCGGAAGGAGGGAGTCTGTTTCCATGAGTGACCATGTAGCCCTCAGTGAGATGTCTTCCGAAGGGAGACAGACAAATGAGTGCACCTAGTCTCCTCACAGATGGTGGCTATAAGGGACAAGGGAAGTGACGTTGGATGCCAACTGATCCCTCAATCCAAAACTGAGGCAGCTGCAGTGTGGGTGTGGCGAGTGCAGGTCCTGGTATGTTCTGTTGACCGGTAGATCTTCTGTTTCTAGCTAGTTGCTCCTGCAGGAAGAGGAAACAGCACTGTCCTCAGAGCCTCGGTGCTGGGAAGACAGCACTGAGGCCTCTGCATGGAGCTGGTGTGAGTGAGGATTAATGCGGGCACGTGGAGCTGATGCCCAGAGGCACGGGTATGCCCTCACTGGACATCAGCAGGACAGCTGACCCTCAAGGAAGGGCTATAGCCAGCTGAAACGGTAGAGGAGACAACAGTAAAACACCACTGATCAGCTTGAAGTACTGAGAATTAACATACGCTTTTTTTCTTATTGTGTTTTATGTTTTACTTTAATAAACATGTTTTCCTTTCACCATAAACAAAACTATATAAGTGGGGGCAGGAGAGATGGCTCAGCAGTTAAGAGAACTGGCTGCTCTTGCAGAGGACCTAGGTTCAGTTCCTAGGACTCATAGGGTAACTAACACCTATTCTTAACTACAGTTCTAGAGGATCCGCATCCTACCCTGGCCTCTCCAGGCATTGCACACACGGTACAACTACATTCACGCAGGCAAAGCACTCAAACACATAACATAAAAATAAATAAAAAGAATAAAATACATGAATGAACATGAAGCTGTGAGCAGCCATTTTAAATGTGTGATTTTTAGCTGACACAGAGACGGGAACATCCCAGGGTCCTTGATTCGCATCCCCACAAAACAAAATCCAGTCTAGTTGCCTGGGGGGACATTCAGCTCTTTTCACCACTATAACCTGTGAGAAATTTATCCTAGAGGTTCTTGTAAAGAGGTCACTGAGTACTATTAAGAAATGCTTTCTTTGATGGCATCCTTAAAGTGTAATCCTTAGTTTTATAGAATCTTATTTTAGTATTGCCCTTCAAAGTCTCACGAGAGGCTTAAAAGCATATTCAGAAAAACAGCAATTTAAGTGGGATGTTAGATTGAAGCCATCCAATGACATATTTGTTTGTCAGTCTTGATCTGGCAGAGACTTGAATAGCTAAAGAAGCAGCTGGATTGCATATTTTTCAAACATCTACTGAGTTACAGAAAATTAAAAGTTATGTATCCTGACGGGTGTCTGGGTTTCACAGTCTAGTCCTTTCTATTACTGAGTTTGGTTTTATCCTTTATGACAAAAAAGCTGATTGAGCAAGATCTCTGACCAAAGGTACAAACTTCAGTGTTTTCAGATATTAGGAACTTAGCAAAGTGGCTGCCTAGCTGAAGATTCTGGACAAAGCCTGACCAAGAAAATTCACAGAATGTAAATTTTGAGCCATTTTAGTTAATAGAACATGAAAAAAAAATCAAGACCAAACAATTTCTCACAAAATAGCACCACAATACAGATATTTTTTCAGCAGGTACAGTTAAATACCTCTTCAACTGGTGCTAAAATGAACAAGTGAGACCTTCATGAAGAAGTGTCCATATAACATTGACAAGACCCATTTAATTTCTTAGTCTAAACTTCTGGACAAAATGATTGTATATCTGGTTTCAAAGAAATTTGTTCTTAGTTATCTGAATGAGTTAAATGATTTAATTTTGGGTCAATTAGATAATAGAGGACATTTATCAAGATGGACAACCTGTTTCAAGATGGCTCACTTACAGTCCTTCTTCTTGGTGTTAAATAGGTGGTTGCTAGGGCATCTGGTAAGATGACTGCTAGCTCTTCAGCATAGTTCTTCATTGGAAGACTGCTGTGTCCTACCCCTTCTCATATATGGTGACTTGCATTAGGAGGCGGAGCCTTTCAGAGGTATTTAAGTCCTGAGAGCAGAGCTCTCATGAATGGAATTAGTGCCCATACATGTGGGCTCTAGAGAACTCATCCTCTTCCTCCACTATGTGAAGATACAAGAAGGCTGTTGTCTGCAACCTGGAAGTTGGCCTTCCTCAGAATCTGTCATGCTGGCATGCTCATCTTAGACCACCACCCTCTGGAATGGAGAGAGATAAATCTCTGTTTTTTTTTTTTTTTTCCAAGTTCCCAGCCTGTGGTATTTGATTATAGTGACCAGAACTAAGATATACCACGTGATCTGCAAGGAGAATAACAATCATCTCTCTGTGAATTGGCAGTAATGGAGGTAGAGCTGGTCATGCAGTGGGCAGGGGTATAGTATGCTAACAGTATTAAGAAAATACTGCCATCATTATGGATTTCCCATCTGTCCTTTTCTGCATTCAGAAAGAGTTTTGTATTATACAGGAAGAATTGGACTATTTCCCAATCAAAAAAGGTGAACTATCAATAAAGTGGCCTCCAAAGTGCTTCTCATTTAGCAATCAGTTTTAAAGAATTTATCAGGCCAGAGGTGCCTGCTGTTTTGCCTGAGTGAAGAAACATGGAGAGGACAGACTAAGGTGGGACGTATTCTGTGAGTGTCGTCCCCAGTGCATGTGGATTAAGTACAGTCGTTGTGTCTGTATTGCTTGGTTTACTGTATGAGTAATGACCTGCAGCAGCACTTGGAAACTCCATGGATCTCCTGGTGATGCCTATGGCTGGGATGTTAAATGAATGAATCCAGGTATGCTAAAAACACAGATGCTGTATGAGGCAGCCTCAATCATATGGGGTAGTTACAGATTTTGTATTAGTCTGAAAAATTTAGCTCGCGGAGAGGGTCAAAGCTGCTAGTATGCATTTAACTTGGAAGTGCTGGGTGAAATATGCAGGAATCACCCATTGAGATGTACCTGGGTTGCTGTAACAGGCTTTGTCCTCGTCCCCGGATGTCTGTTTTGTTTGCAGCCTAGTCTCTGCAGCAAAGCCAGTAGAAAATACAAACTGTGGTTATCTGTTAGTGACTGGCCTCTGGCTCAGCCTAGTATCTGAACTCCCTCACATTTCCCAACGGGTCTGCTTTGACCTAGCTTTGGTGTCCAGGTTAGCCCTGCCTTCAAGTTTATATACTGCCATATCATTCTAAGCTCTCCCAGGATGCTTTGAAATTATGGTAATTTAAAACTATTTCTTTACCAATAGCAACTGCCATGACCCAGTGTTTTCTGTAGTATAGTATTTGTTAAAATTTCCTGGCCCTGAAACCTGGGGTAGTCCTTCCTGTGTCTCCTACACCAGTCCACAAGTTCTCTGTCCCCGGAGGATAAAGCCTTTGCTGTTTTAGTAGTTTTTGTTATTGAAGCTGTTTGCTAGTGAAAGGTTCTGAATCCACCTTGTGCATAGTTATATTTCCAATACCAATGTGAGTGCCTAGCCCACTGGTGGCCAACTGTGACTTACTGTGTAAATGTTTGGGAGAAAGTTGGATGTGGGGGAAGTACATAGGCAAACAAGAAACTGTTCCCGATCCCAGGGGGCTGAAGGAAGACGCGTGCATGTCAAGTGGGACCATGTAGAATGGGACAGTACACCAGTGTGCTCTGAGATTCAGAGGAGGGAGATGAGTGCTCCAGACACGGTGTGCAGGCAAAGGAGGTTTCAGGTTGGAATGTGGATGCCACAGACAATGTGAATGGGGAGGGGAAGCACTTAGGGAAGGAAACTGCACAGAGGGCAGAAACCGGCCAGAGCAGAGCAGCAGTGTTTGCAGAGCACTAGTCCAGAGTGACTGAGATTGCGAATTCTTGGAGAACGCGCTGGAGAAACAGTTCATGCTAGATATGGAGCCAAGAACAAATTCTGGTTCACAAGGAACAGGATATCAGGCAGAGCTTATGGCAATCAATGTATGTTTCTTTTAAAAGATTAAATGTTGTCAGGTATGGTAGTGCATACCTGTAACTCAAGTGCTTATGAAATTGAGACAGGAAGGTATCAAATTACAGGACAGCTTGAGTTACACAGAGACCCTGTCTCAAAATATGTACATGCATACATACACACATAAATCATAAAGATAAAATAAGTGTTAAGAGACAAAGACACAAAGATGTGGTCCTTCCTTACTCTATCAAGTCCTTTTAAAAAAAAGTTTAAATTTATTATTTTATGTGTATATTACCTGGATGTATATAATTTCACCTGTATTGTGCAGTGCTCATGGAGATCAGAAGAGGGCGTCAGATCCCCTGGAACTGGAGTTATGGGTGGGTGTTAGCCTCCATGTGGGTGCTGGGAACTGAAGTTGGATCCTCTGCCCTCTAGAGCGATCAGTACTCTTAACTGCTGAGACATCTCTCCAGCCCCTGTACTGAGTCCTTAGCCATCACTTTTAGGCACTTTAGGAACATGTGTGTCTGTAGGTACCAATTTTGTTAATTTAGTAGGAAGGTTATAGTTTACCATTGATACAGTTGATAGAAAACAAAGGATTGTGGGTTTTTTTGTTTGTTTCCGGAGTCATGCCTTGTTGACACTTGTATTTTAAATAATACCATGCAACACCTTCTCTAGAGTATGATGGGATCCAAATGCTAACGATCATGAAATACTGACTAATAAAGATGAACACCAGTAGGAAACTCATGGTGCTGATTTGTATTTACCTTCCTCCATAGTTATGCCCCCAAGCTTCTCTACCTAACTCCGGCAGACAGCTGCTTGCTGGAGAACACTTGCTATGAATTTGAAGTCCTGTGTTTAAAGACAGATGCAGGATGAAAAAGTTGGATAATATCCAGAGAAAAGTAATAAAAATGATATATATCTCGGACTATTGGACCTCAGAGGGATATTTAAGGACATTAGCGTCTTAATTGATACAAAAAACCAGCTTTATTCTCATAACTGTATAGATGTTTGTTTCTCCATTGTCACAGTGAACATGAAGAAGAAATGGCCTCAACCCAAGGAAAGCAAATTTGTAGTAGACCAAATGGGAAAAGTACCTACAAATGCTAACTTTGGCTTAATGTTAACAGGTACAGACAAGAGCTACGGATTGTTCACTTAGTTTCAGACAAAGTAATGAACATTTACTCTTCCACTGGGATTTTTTTTTGGTCATTGTTTAGTAATATAAATCTCTTCAGCACTTGCTATGTGTCAATGCGTTTAGAAATGTCGAATGCTTGCTGCGGAGAAAACCTGTGAAAAGAAGAACAAAGAAATGAGACTGGCCAGAGTCTACCTCCACGCTGCATCTGGCCAAGTCCCACCACCCCAGAGGGCCACAAGCTTTGGAGTGCGGCTTGCCCAGGGTGGGACCTTGTGTGAGAGGAAATGGTTGAACCTCCTGTTACTTCTTATTTAGCCATTGGTTGGGAGCTCCTGGGAGCAGCACCTGCTATTGGTATCATCGTTCTACTTGGTGTCAGGGCTCACTTCAAGAGTGGAAAAGCTAAAGGAGACCCCAAAGAAGCAAGAGCTGGAGATGGTGAGCTAGTCACACCTCATAGCTGCACATTGAGTCCTTTTCTGAGTGGTACCTCTCCATGTCTCCCCCGATGGATAACATACATATATTTTTAAAAATTATGTCTTTTATTTATTATTTGACAATTTCATACATGTATTTACTGTATCTTGATCATACCCAGATCCCTCCCTTTTTCTCCCCTCGGGCACATCCTAACATCTCCTTCTCATTTTAATGTCTTTTTTTGTCTTTGTAATTCATTAAACCCAATTAGTGCTCCCTGCTGGAATGCTGACTGATCTTGTCAGCTTGATCTTGCACAGATCTTTGCAGGTAACCTCAGCGTCAGTGAGTTCATAAGCTCAATGGCTGTGCCATCTCCAGAAGACAGCATTTTTCAACACTCCTCCCCATCCTATGGGTCTTACATTCTCTCTGTGCCCCCTCATGTGACTTAGAGGGATTGATATAGATGTCCCATTCAGGGCTGAGCACTCAACACTTAATCTTAGCACTTTGACTAGTTATGAGTCTCTGCATTAACCATGTCCCACGGCGGAGAGAAGCTTTGCTGGTCAAGGCTGAAAACCTCACCAACTCATGGTATAAATACATGTATTTAGAAGGCAGTTGGACAAGGTGTCTATATAACAAAACAACAGTTGGAGGTTGCCCTTCCTGGCCTATCACCTATCACCTCCCAAGCCCTAGGCTTTTGACCAGGCTTGTAGTACGAGGCATGGGTTCTTTCCTATGGAGCAAGCCTCAAGTTCAATCCAAAACTAGTTGGTTACACCTGTAATCTTTGTGCCTCTCATACACCAGTGGGCACATCTTGCTTGGAAGATTAATATTATAGCCTTCAGGGTTCATTGCTGGGTAATAAAAGCCATTAATGAATGACCTGCATAGTGTCTTCTAGAATTATGGAATCTAAAGAAGTTTTCTGGTCATCTCAGCTTTATTTCTCTGAGCTCTGCAACCAAAGTGTGTTGTGTCTTCAGCAACAGAGTCTTACCATACAGTTATGATAGGCAACCAAGAACAATGACAACAGCCTGAACACTCTTCTTAATCATTATAATTAAATAATTATAAAGTGGATCGCTTTATGAGCATATTCAACCCTATACATTGTTATAAATTTGTGGGGTTTTTTACACAATTATGTCAAATAACCAATCAGATTCTTTCTCAGATTCACCTAATGCATAACCACAATCTGGGACTAGCAGGCACCCAAGATTTGATGCTTCTCAGAGTACTGGCAGCCTTCACAATAACTTAGCAAGGTAGGCACTATGCTTCAGGTTTTCACCTGAGGAAGATGTAGGTCACATTGCTTAGGAGAATGTTTTCTAAGCCATATGACCAGCTGGCCAGTGGCAGAGTCAGACTGTTAGAAGGCACTTTGCGTTATACCAAAGTGACTGATGAAAAAAACTATGAAAAGGAATAGAACTGCCTGGTTTGTATTTTGTTAAAATAATTTGATTCTTATGACCCCTGTCTCAGGTTCTGTGGATGTTTGATATGGTCTTTGTTGTATTAAAATAAAATATTATGGCTTATGGCATATGTTCAAGCAGGGTGGGATTAACTTCTGACTGTGCCCTTTGCAATGCTTGGGTAGTTGTAGTCTATGCATTTACATTAGCTCACCACATTTGCTGGGAGTTATGACTACTTTCCATAAGACCTTGAGTTTTATAGCTTCCCCTTTAATCTCTAGCTTTACATATCATTCACCTAATCCACTTTTAAAAATAAAATAATGTTGCAGTTAAAATATAAAGTTTAACAGGACTATGATGTCAACAAAAAGGAATTCCTGAATATAAAAGATAATCTTCCTCTTAGTTTTTTCTGTATTTTATACATAAAAACATATAGTAAACATCTCAATAATATTTTCCCAATTTTTCAGCAAATTATGTTGATCTTTGTGTTTTATTTAGAGAGCATTAGAATCAGATGTATAATCAAACATACATCTAAGGATTGAAAGTGTTTTATTTTCTGTCCAGGTATTTATTGATGGGTAAATTCAGGACCAGGGCACTTCATCAAATCACAATTCATTAAGATTTCATGGTAATTTGGCTTCAGTCTGGGCTAAAATTTGGTTTATTAAATAATCATATGAACAAGTAAAGAGGATTAGGCTAATCATTCAAAAAAGCAGACTCTCTTGCCGACGTTTGGCATGTTAAGTTGCACTGTTCCTTGTGAGCTTGCTGTCCAACAACATTTCCCGTTAACATTTCCCATATCTTACTACAAGTATAGAAAGTGAGAACGTAGCATGTCTTCTGCTTATGGAGGCAGCTAGAGAGCTGAGAAGGAATTCAAATATTTTTGAACATTGTTTCTAATATTTTCCCTCCCTCTCTCCCTTCTTTCCTTCCTTCCTAACTGAACTACAGAACTTCAGCAATGCTCTCTGTGATGTTGACTTTGAATAGTCTCTGTGACTTGAGTCTAGAAAGCAGAGGGTATGACTAAAAGTGAGAGTCCTCTGTGTGTCATTTCTTGGACATGAAGCTTGTTCAGTCCATGAAGCCTCATGTGCTGAGAAAGGGAAGGTGAAGAAGCCAGGGTCACTGTGATGGGGAGAATCTTCCTGAGAGTATTCTGTGTGCTGTGACGTAACTGACTGCCATTTAGGTTGTGCTCAAAAAAATTTACCTAAAGTGGTAAGCACAGGTGTTCATAGCTGGACTCATCAGCTGGCAAAGAGAAAACAAAACACAAAGCAGAACACTCAGAGGCACAAGTACATTTGAATGCCAAAAGAAAAAATTTATAATAGCTTCAGGTACCATTGAAGACACCCCGAGGAACTCCAAGATCAGCAAACCTCAGGGGCTGGCAGACCTTGAGTGTCAAAGTAGGTAAGATCAGGACCATGAGCATGATATACCACCATACAAGGTACAGGCATTAAAATAAAGCCCAGAAGCTTGTCATGGTCTGAGTTGTTCCAACTTCATCAGTCATTCCTGTTTATATTAGGAGTGTCCAGGGTTCCAAAGACCTCATTTCCATTATTACTAATAATGGTAAATTTTCTTCTCACACAATTAGTAGGATTTCCTATTCTCTGAATGACATTTTTTTTTCCCATTAGATTTTTAATTTGGGGGAGGTTATTTTTATTTTGTGTGTATGAGTGTTTTGCTTGTGTGTGTGTGTGTGTGTGTGTGTGTGTGTGTGTGGACCATATGCATGTAGTGCCTGTAGAGACCAGAAGAGAGTATTGGGTCCCCTGGAGCTGGAGTTATTGACGGTTGTGTGCTGCCATATCAGTGCTGGGAACTGAAGCTGGGTCTCCTGCAAGAGTGGCTAATGCTTTTAACTGCTGAGCCATCTCTCCAGTCCCTTATTTGTATGTATTCCTCACATATTTTTGTATTTTAAAATTATGTGCACTGTAAATATGCTGTCCTAGTCTTTAGTGTATTTTTAGTTGTTTGTATTGCATTCTGTTGTAAAAAGTCCTTCATTTTAATATAGTGACTCTGTTATCACCAGTCTTTTGTGCATTTGTGCTTTTCCAGGCTTTATTTAATATTCCTTCTATACCTCAATATTTAGTTGGCTGTCCTCTGAAGTATATGAAATTTTGCTTTCCATGTTTAGGTTAATCTTGATATGGTTTTACTGTTTAAAATCAAGCATGATTACAAAGAGATCTTATTTCTCAGTCACCACTGGTTTACTGATAGGTCCTTTTCACGCTGATTTATCATGCCCATGTTGATGAAGAAGCATCAGGACAGAGCCAGCTCTACTTCTATCAGTCATTTACATACCTCTGAGTCACTGTCAATACTCTGACTCATAACAGGATTTGTTCTTTTACTGTCTAAGTAGTAATTACCAGTTTTACTATGATAATCTTGAAACTTCCAATTTGAGCATTAGCATTTTTATTATTGACTTGAATCACAGATATAGATCCAACTCTCAACTTTATCAATGACCAGTTTGTGGCCTTGGGAAAGTTGCTCGTGTCACTAAACTTCAGTGCTGTCTTTTGAGGCAGGACATCATACCTAAGTCACAAGAGAGAGAGCGTTTGTGAGGTTCAAATAAAATGAATGGAGCCATATGCAAAGGAGAATTCTTACCACCACACACACTAAATTCTAGTTTCATTTGAAAAATTGACTTCCTTTAAATTGCCTACAAATAGATGCTTCATAAAGGCTAACACAATTAAATTTCAAATCTACACTCTGAAGACCCCACTTGCCAGTTTATGCCCAAGGTTAATTAGGGCTTTACTTTAATATGCCTTCTCTTTTGAGTAAAATATATACTATTCTTTTATTAAGGAAATTCAAAACATTAGGCTGGAGAAAACTGTTCTGGGGAAGATGGAGACTTGAACCGCCCAAAATTGTCTCCTGGTTTCAGGTAAGATAGATGCGCTTTATGTGATTCATTATGGATATTTAAGATGTCGGGGGAAAATGGCCATTACAATTATGTGACTTTAAAGTATTTTCCAAAAGAGCCATGTCTGTCATCAGTTATGAAAGCTGACCAAATGCTCACAATGACAGACAGACAGCTGGTTCTCATTCATATTAAGTTCCTCCCAAGCAAAAGGAATGTTAAGGCAATCTGGGCTCCTATTATGTTGATTCCAATGTAATTACATTTGTTATTTCTAGGCACTGCAGTAAATCAAGCTGTGGCAAGAGTAGGTGGATATTTCACAGAAGTAATTTCAGAGAACATGAAATAAGATCACGTGCTCTCCTGAATTCTCTTCTGCTCAGAGACAAATAATGTTCAGTCCAGCCATGGGGGAGGGTAGAGTGGGAAGCAAACGGAGGTCTCTTCAGAGATAAGAAAGCCATATTTTCTATATGTAGATGTAATGTTTGTAAGAAACAAAGGAGATGACTAGTGAAGGCGGGCTGGTGGGGGGACGTGCACAACTGCCTGGTGCACTAGGCTTGTCTTCCTCTGTTCTCAGTCCAAAGGCTGCTGAGTCCAGCTGCTCCCCTCGGCAGTTTGCCTCCTCCCAGCACACCTGCTGTCCCATAACCTTGCTCTGCTGAGGGATAGGCTGCCCATTAATTAATGTCTCCAGCCAGGGGTTGCTGAACCTTCTGATTTCATTACAGTTAGGAACTCTGTGGAGCTTACTCTTTCATTCATATAAAGGCCAAATGCTTTTAAAGTTCTTTCATAAACCGATTGCCTCAGGGCCAAATTCAGAAAGAAATCTAATATAGACACTAAACGATCATTCTGTGGTCTAAAAGTCTCTGTTCAAAATGGGCATAATTTTTCTTTTAGTCTGTGATCTGACCTCCTGTTACGACCAGGAATAAAGTGTTGACACAATGCAAGAAGAAAGAAAGCAAAAAGAAAATTTGACTCTAAAGGGCATCCTGGCCTTAACACAAATTTAGAACTCAAGACGGGTAGACTCATAATTTTCCTATAGACAGCAGAGGTGTCGCTATCCACTGCGCAATACATTTTAAGGAACTGGGCAGTGTAAAACCTGGAATGGCTTAGGAGAGAATTGGCAGGAGGCCCTAGGAAAAGATGACCTCTGTGAGCCCTTCCCTGCACCAGGCAAAATTTATTGGACGCTCACAAAATGAATCCGTGTGGAGAGGCAGCTAGAGGCAGGCGCAGCGCTTGAATGAAGGGCAACGTGGTTTCAGCCATCATGAAGCAAGCCAATCCTACGTGAAGGTTTCACTTCAGAACTGTTCAAAGGAATCAGGTCCTTCTCATCCCTCCATGTGAGATCTTAGCTCAGCGTGTTCAGCATTGCCCAAGTTGGTCAGCTTATGCCCACCGGGTTTCATTCAGAAAATTGGAAATCAGGAGACAGAGAGGAAAGGAAAAAAAATGATGCTATCAGGAAGACTGTTTCCCCTCACCCTCGTTTTCCGCCATTTCCTGCTGCTCGCAGGTCAAATGTTCCGTTTGGAAGGACTCCGTAAGAAGTGCAGCTAGGGAGAGTAAAGGATGAAACAAGAAGTACACTAACCATTAAAATCCAATGATTTTTCAAGTACTTTTCTTCCTTCTGATTGATTTATGTCATCTACATTTACTGGAGACTACTTGCTTAGGGAGGTGGGGTTGGGCTTCTTCACTTGGGAGAGCAGGTGAAATTCTAGGACATTCACAAAGTGAAATGAGTTTTTAAAAAGGTATGCAAATTGAGAGATGAACATATACCATTTCTACTCAATGAATACATGCATGTATTGCCTTCTGTAGATTCAAAATTATAGGGAAAGTTCTAGAACTACAAAATTGGGAAACTATCCACTGGCACCAAATGGAAAGAGGTAACTGGTTCCTGCGTTCTTTTTTCCTCTTCCTCACATGAGATTGTCTCAGGCCTCTCATTCAACCTTGGGGTGCTAACTCAGGTGGAACTCGGGATCCAGGCTGTACCTGACTGACCCTCCAGACTGGTTTCCCAGAACTGCCCCAGGCAGGAGTCTTGGCTGGCTGGGCTGCAAGTCTGTGTGATACCTGGAAGATCTCACTTCACCTCTTGCCTTGGCTTTCTTCATTTGCTTGGCACAAAGTAGTTTTTTAGGCTAATGCTCTTTAATGAACTAACAAACAGTTCGTTGATCAGGGCCTCGGAGATTTAAGGCTCCTCTGTGTCAGTCAACAATTCGCCACTGTTATTTTTTACCTAAAAAAGCAACAGATTTTCTTTTTTTTTAATTTTTGGTGTCTTGGCAACAAGATAGTGCATTAACCAACAAACAGCTTTTGTTTGTTCCAGCCTTCAGGTTTTAAACTTCTAAAGTAATAACAAATATTGGTTGTCACACATACGGCATCTTTGGACAGCTTTCAGAATGATTGTAAAAGTGCACCTTTGCCCGAGGAAGAGACTGCCTTTCTGGAAGGCATGTAGTTTTGGGAGCAGAGCATCTTGGATTTTAGCCCCACTTCTTCCTTCAGGAGGGTGACATTTTTTATATGAAAAGCCCATTTATTAGACTGGCTTCCATGATACAGTCTAGGTAACTCAGGAATGTCTGTCTTCACACTGGGGAGGCTGAAAACAGGTAGCTGCTCAGTCTATAGGGTTCGGGGCCTTAGCAGTGTCAACCTGGCACTGAGGCCTAGAGGATTTCTGGAGAGCTACTGGTCTTCAGTCCATGTTAAGGGCTTTCTGATACCAGTGAAGGCTGGCAGCCGCAGCACAGAGTAGATGAACCCACCAGCCGTATGGGGACAGAGAGGTCAACTTCCCGGCACACGAAGGCAAGCAGAAAATAAGCAAAAAACTTTTCTCTTGGATGTTCTCCTATCTGGTCCAACACTCTAAAGTTCTGTCCACATTCAGGGTAGGTCTTCCCACTTCAGTTAATAGAATCAAGAAAATCTCTCACAGCTGTGTCCAGAGGTTTGCCTCTGAGCCGATTCCATATTCGAGCAAGTTGACAGCCAGGACTGACCATTATGCATGCTATTTTAAACTTGTACTTGAGGTTTTTTTCTGCATTTTTTTTCTCTAAAAGAGTGGTGAAATGGTCTTTGTAATGAAATTTCTTTAGCTGAGAAATTAAGCATATGTTTCTCCAGGCATTATCTTTTCAAAAAACTTTTTTGGTTTATTTATTTTTATAATTTTCTAAAGTTCTCTCAGTTTTCTGTTCAATGTATATTTTTATTGATTTTTTGTGGATTTAATACAACGCATTTTAATTATATTTATATGTCCCCTATCTGTAACACCCCCCCACACACCCTGCCCACAGGATTTCACACATTCTGTCTTTTATATTAAAGTCTATGGAGTCAAGTTTGTGTGCCCAGCTGTCTCTCACTGTGAGTTCATCCACCGGAGTCAAGTCAGCTTAGCTAGTGCCATGTCCTTAAAGAAGACCAACTCCCCCTCGCCTCACAGTGCTAGCAGCTCCTGGGTAAGGCTGAGGTCTCCTGTGCATTTTCCCCGTACTATGTTCTTTGTTATCTGACTAAGTTTGCATGGGGTCTTGTGCATGTTGGGGGTGACACTTTTTAAGGTATGAACGAATAGGATCCTTGTAAGAAGTAAGCAGGTCAGTATTTGATGACACTGAGTCATATATGTCTTACACCATCCGGGGTGGAATGATGTCATCCTCAAATCACTTACAGGTGCAGTTGATCAGGACCAGTGTAGTCCAATAGTTGAGAAAGTAGAGGACTCCAAGAGACACACAGAGACCTATAAAGATACAGAAAAAAAAGCACATTAGGTTTTAATTTATACTAATCTTGAAAATAAAGCTTCACTAATGTCTTGGTGTTTTTCTTAATGTACTGAAATTTACATGGGCCAGCATTCTGATCATTCTATAGTGCACAGTGTGCTGGCATGAAGTTTATTCAGTATGTGATGGGACATGACAACTACCTGTTTGCAGAGCTTTACATCATCCTAAACAGAAATTCTGCACCCTCTCTCCTTTCATAGCCCATGGTGAGGTCAAGTCCACTTTCTATCTCTAGGAATTTGCCTTTCCTAGGTGCCTTATATAAGGAAATCATGTGATATTCATCCTTTCCTGTCTGGTTTATTTCACTTAACACAGTGTCTTCAAGGGTTGTCCATGTTGCATCATCTATCTAAATAGCATTTGGGTAGCTTCTATATTTGTCTGTTGTAAATAGTGTTGTTATGAACCCTGCTGCTAAAAGAACCCGAATTCTTGTTTCGGTTCTTTTTGATAGATTCCTAGAATTTAAATTGCCAAATCAGTTCTACGCTTAACTCTGAGGAACTATTGAACTGGTTCCATTGTGGCCACACCCTTTTCGTGCCTTACAATGCACAAGTATTCCAATTTCTCTCCATTCTCTCCAAAACTTAGTATATTTTATTTCTGTTCATTTTTAAAAATAATCAGTCAAATGGAGGCAATGTGTCTCATTGTGGTTTTGATTTTCATTTCCTGGGGGTTTGTAGAGGTGACCATCTTTTCCTGTATTTATTGCTCATTCATGTATTTTCTGTGGAGAGATATCTACTCAAGTCCTTTACTGATTTTTAAATTGAATTGATTTTTCTTTGTTAACTTTTTTTGTATACTTTTCCTGTAATCCTTTATCAGCTATATCGTTTGTAAATATTTTGTCCCATTGTGTGGGTTGCTTTTGCACTCAATAGATAGTGCTGTTTGATGCACAAGAGTTTTTAATTTTTATGAGCTCTAATTGATCTGATTTGTCTTTTGTTGCTTGTGTATTAATTTACATTAAAACACGTGTGTGTGTGTGCGAGTGTTTAGGTGTGTTCTTGTGTGTGTGGGATGGGTATATGTGTGTGTTGGGTATAGGTATGTGTGCATGTGGGGGTGTATGTAGGCCAGAGTTGAATGCTGAGTATTTTTCTCAACTGTTCATCACCATATTTTTTTTTCACCACCATATTTTATAGACAGGCTTTTTCACTGAACCTGGAACTCATGAATTCAGCTAGACTGGCTGGCCAACAAGGCTTCAAGAATCTTCCTGCCTCTGCCTCTCTGGTGCTGGATTACAGGAGCATGCTGCCACATACTTATTAAAAACATGGATGCTGGTTATCTGAACTCAGGTTATCATGTTTATGTAGCAGGCAGTTTATCTACTGAAACAGCTTCCCTGTCCTCTGTTTGTAGTTTTTGTAGAAAGCATATTGTAAGGAAGAGAAAGGCTTCTGCGTGGTAAGATTGGCATTGGTGCTTTCCTGCCACTAAGTACTGTCAGTGTGCCCCATGCATTGCAGTTCACCTTCTTTGTTTTATTTGGGGGTGTGTGTGTCATATTATTTACATTTTTATTTTATAATATTTTTATTTTACATTAATTTACTTATGCATTTACAAAAATAAACTTTCACAGTTGTGAAATACATGACGGATGGTGTTGTACTGAAAACTCAAAGGCAAGGTAAGACTAATGGGGTAAGTCAGAGCAAGAACACAAGGGCGTCAGAGTCCTCACGCCAGCCCCTGGCAGCAGCTCTCTCAGCTGCTGTAGAAGAGAGCTGACAAGGACTCAGCAAAAATTCACAAATGTCAACGCGACTGCTTTCAAATGAGAATCTAGCTCTACTACTGTTCACAACATGTCAGAGTTGCGGTTGTGATGCTAATCATCAGTGATAATGTGGAGATATGCAAATGTGCAATACATAAACGGGTTTATGTTTGTGACAAAATTCTTTTTAAATATTGCAACTATAACATATTTTAAGGTAGAGTTATATTATATAATACACAAATTAATGTTTATAAGACCAGTACTTACTGGAGAATGCATCCTCTCATTTGTTTTGATGAAAGTATTTCAGAAAGTTTTGAATTCTGGTTTCCATAAAAATAGGTAAGTTTACAGAATATTTGCCTTCAGCTTTGTGAGTTAAGAAACCGGCACACAATGATTCCTAGAGGTTTTCTCTCCTTTTAAAAACCTATCGTTGGCTTGACTCCAGTTTGTTTGGTTAAAAGTTCCCTGATGGATCACTGCAAAAGCAGCGAAAGATTAGCACGTTTGGCTTTAGTATTTATGAGAACAAGTATACTTTTTTCCCCCTCTGTGTTGATGCAGACCCTGTGTATATAGGGTTGAGTAATCTTTGTGACAAAACAATTATAATCCCATGAGACTAATTTGATGCCAGAAGAAAATACCATAGCTAAGGTGAATGATGAAAGCCATTCTGGGCCTGAGATATGTTAATGTGGAAAAGAATTTCCTCAATAGCAAAAGTGTAAATAATCAATCACATTGAATTCACACTTATTTATTCTTCTACTCCAAGGCAAGTCAGTGATGATACTAGCTTGCAGATTTTCTCATCCTTGTTTTCTCTAATACTGTTGTGAGTGACCCTTCTGTCCATTTCACTGCCAGTGATGCATCCATTGAAGAGTGGGATGAGAATATTACCTGCTGTTTAATCCCCTTACCATTTACATGAGCATAAAAATTTTCTATTGTACGTGAATTTTCTTTATCCATATTGATCTTGACTTCAGACCTATGAATATCCAACTGCCCATCAAAACTGCTTGCAAAATAATCATCCTAAAACAAGATGAGTTTTCCTGGTCATGCATTTGGCAGTCATAAATGTGAAAACTATCTATAACAAACCCTGGAATGTTGATATAACTTTGATAACACACTCAAATGTGAAGAGCAGCAGGACAGTGCACTCATTTTTTTCGCTCCAGACAGCTGGAAGCTGATACAGAAGACAACTTTTGGCTTGTATTTGCTCTCCCCTGTAGAGTCTCCACGTTGAGTCAGCTGTATTGAGTTGAAAAGTTAGAAAAAAACCCAAAAGACATGACAGCTCGGCCCTACAAACAGGATAAGGGAAGACTTCTTAGGACATTTCTCTTCAAGGCTAGTTTCAGAAGGTTCCTGAAGACTGAGTATACATAGAGGCAAAGAAAAGAGATGAAAATGTAGTTGAGTAAAGTGTTCTAAAGTTCGCAGAAAGAAGCTGGGAGCAAATGCTTAGGATGAGACAAGTAAGAGACAGGGGAATATTACAATAGAATGAAGAACAGGAGGCAACAGAGTGAGATGAGAAACTTGAGGAACTGCATCTACTAAACCTGGACATGTGGTGGGCAGTGAAGTTTGTTTGATGTGAAACCCTTCCAATATGCCAGAGTGGGGGGCTCTACCTTTTCCTGGTCCACTTTTTCTGGTTTTGTTGCCTAGTTTTAAATACTCATTTTTAAAGCCTACAATATGAGAGGTACCAAAGTTGAAACAAATACAAATAAATATGACCCTCATGGCATAGGTCTTAATGATGGGAAGGACTGTCCCAATAAGAGGGACATGGAATTCTACAAGGTCCTATCTCTCTGACTTCTCCTATGGAAGAAAAGTCTTCACACGCAGAGGAAAGGGAAAGAACGGCAACAGAGGCTATGTCTCAATGAAAAGCCACTGTAGCTAACAAACAGAAATAGAAACTTCTTTATGCACTTAGGCCAGGCAAAGATAGATGACTTGAGGGTGGGCATGGGCACTGGGAAGGGCACACCCACACATAAATACTTAGTGACTGCCAAAGAGTATCTTATAAACCCGTCTCTTTAACTATCAAGTTATAAAACATGAGTAACAAGGAAGGAATAGTGGACTAGACTTGAGTTTCCAGAGCATGAGACAGATCTGCTCCAAGGCACAGTGTAAGCCAAAATGAAGCAACCATCGTCCAGTATGCTAGTTTGCACTTTAAACTCAAAGCACTGGAGAGGGATTTGAGTTTGTGGTGTCTTGAGGATAACTATAGCAACAATAAACCTAGACTCCAGTACGACTCCTGAACAGATTCATTCAGCCTCCTGCGCTAAAGGTTGACATACTCTTTTGCAGTGATAAAAACATCTGCCATGGTCCTATTTGTTTCTAAAAGATGTCTCACCTAGTACTCCTCATTGACAACTGAGTAGAGAACGATGATCTAAAGGTCACAGAAGCAAAGATTTGCCTCCATTTGGGAGGGACTGCTAATGGTGCATAATGTGTGGGTTGAAAGAAAAAGTAAGCAAAAATAGCACATTACCATGAGACAAAATGAAATGACCATCAGGTTTGTACTTAGACACAACATTGACTAAGGAGTGAAAGGCTTTACTGCAGACTTGGCAGGCTTCTCTAAAGGGCCAGAGTGTAACTATTTTCTTTCTTTCTTTCTTTCCTATTTTAGGACCTTGGACATGCTAGGTAAGTGGTCTGCTACTCTGCTATGGCAGAGAGATTTCAGACTGAAGAAAGACTCAGCATTGGTTAAGACCAAAGTGAGCCAAAAACTATTCCCAGAGTGTGTTCTTTCTGAGCCCTTTTGGAATTGTTCCCTTGAACAAAGGACTTGCTCTCTATTTATTGAAACAGTACATTCAGCATGATTTGGGGAAGGAAAAGTAGAGCTGTCTTATCAGGGACAGATGCCTGCCCACCAGACCCCAGACAGCACACATGATAGACGCTATCACTCTAATCCCACCTGTTTGCAACATAAACTGGGGATAAACCCTTGTGTGCAGTGATACTTGCTGCTTTCAGTACTGATATTTTCACAACACACACACACACACACACACATTATTCTGGATCAGGGAAGGGAGGGTCATTAGAGATTCGAGCTATATGTTTATCTTACAAGAGGCTCCCAAGGCCTAGTAAGATAGTTTACATTATAGACAAGCTCGAATAGTGTTAAATGATCTCATAACATAAGATTAATGATGGTCACAGGATTAGGTAAGATTCTGATTTGTAACAAAAGGCATTCGTAGAAAAGTCATTCCCACATTCTACCACTGAGCTACAGGCCCAACCCCAAATAAGAAATATTTTAAGTTTCACTGTATACGTATGAGTTCTGTTACCAATTTTTCTTTGTGTAAGTCTGAAAATTTTTTTTTAATCTAGAAACTATTGTAATTGCACAGACCATACAAAAATAGGCCACTGGTTGGATTTTGCTCATGGGCAGCAGCTTGGTAACATGTTCTTTAATGGAGATCAATATGCTAAATCAGATGAGTCATTTTCAACAGGGAAGCAGATACTATGAGAAAGAAGCTACTGGAGGTTATAGATACTAGAAAAAAAAAACATAGTAAAACAAATGGAGAATGCCTTTGATAGACTCATGGCTGGACAAGGAAAGGATCAATTACCTTGGAAACAGATTAATACAGATTATCATATGGAAAACAGAAAGAGGAAAGGTAAGTGAAAATACCCAAACAAACATCAAACTAAGTCAAGTCTCCCTGGAGCATTCAAGACATGTGGAATAGCATCAGTCTAACATGTGTGTAACTGGAATCCTAAAAAGAGAGATGAAAACCGGGCAGCGTAAACTCTCAGAGAAGCAACGGCCAGGAATTTCTCAAATCCCATAATAGATGCAAATCAGATGCAAGAAGCTTATGGCATACCACGCAGCAATAACACATCGAAGGCGAAACAAAGGGCCAACAAAGAGCAAAACAAATGGAAAATGAAACCAAAACTGTATCTAGATTCAGACATCTGAAAAAAATAAAACATGATTCTAAATGAAGTCTGCTGGTAAATTCTGAGGGAAGAGGATGCAATATTTACCTCCATTGACTGATGAGAAAGGAGCAGGGGAGTTTGGAATGGTCCACTGACTAGACTAAAAAGGCAGCAGCTCATTAAAACAATTAACTAAAACATCTTGAAACTTCAGAATATTTGGTAAAAGGTGTGTAAACAGAGAAGTGACTGAGTGTGTGTGTATATTTGTGTATGTGTGTGTAAATTAAATTAAAAAGGTGGTCAGAATCTAGCCATTAGTGACAATATGTCAGAAATATGAGAAAGACCACAAGAAGATCAGGATAAACAGTCACCCATGACCTTGGTCCCACACTCCATATCATATCCTTTTTGTTTACTGTAAAACAGAGAACAGGAGAAAAATGTTTGAGCAGACCCCAGAGCTGAGAAGTAAATCGTACACAGTCATAAGCAAACCAGGTTCTGTTTCCTGTTGCGAAGCAGGCTCTGAGTCAGGATTCTGGGATCCCCAAGACAGGAGCATCTTTGATGGATATTAGTGTATTTTTGACATAGAACAGACTCCCGTGCTGGCTTCTCTAAAGTCCTGATGTAGAACTAAGCTTCTGCTGTCCTTGATAAGAATGTCTGTCAAATGACTCTTGGACACTGCTGGCCAAGACCCTGGGTTTAGTTAATAATCTGCTCTTTTTGACCTCATCCCAGGCCATCAGAATCCTGCATAGCAATGCCCTAGAGGTGGATAGTACAAGCCCACCCAAGCCTTAGCACTGTCGAATACCATTTTACTTGTTTCTGTTCGTTTCCTTTCAGGTTCCCCACAGCAGCTGCTCAATACTATTCAGTTTTATCGCCCTGCTGTATCTACCCCACGCTTAACAGATGACCAGGCTTCTTCCTTCACAGACGACAGACCTTCCCTGCTCAGGTAATAGGTCACATGTATTGCGTCTTATATACACAATGTTGTGCTTTTGTCCTTTTACCAAGAGCACATTAATTTTAAGACCAACTTTGTGTAGACTTGTTATTCTCCTTTCAAGAAGAGGGCTCAAGCTTGGGTCTAAGGAGCTGCTAAGCCCCTGCTGCTTTTTCTTTCCTTACACTGGCTTTAGAAAACAAAACTTACCAAAACAACAATTAATCCAAATCAGACCTTCTTTCTGATATCATTTAACAAAGAGAAAGAAATTAATGTTTGAAAACTCATCTGAATAAAAATTGAGTCCCAGCACAAATAGCTAATCTGGATATGTTTCTGGAGGCAGATTTTCATGTGGGTGGAGAAGTCAGGGAGGTGGGCAAAGATGGGGGAGGGAATAGGATGCAGAGAGCTTGTGGTGAAGCCTTGCATTTGCAAAGATGAAAGAGAAAACTAGATGAAAACAGTACGGCAGCTTCCCATTGACCAGGGTTGTGCGTAACTAACTGTGCAGGACTCAGTAAGGGGAACGAGGACAAAAAAACAGAGGCATTTTCTTAAGAAAACGGAAAAATGACAAAATGTTAGATTGACTTAGGTTAGAGTAGTACAGAGAGGATGCTTAGCTCTCCTCCCTCCCTCCCTCCCTCCCTCCCTCCCTTCCTCCCTCCCTCCTTTCCTTCCTTCTCTCCCGTTCTCCCTTTCTCTCTTCCTTCTTTCCTTCCTGTTTTGCTTAGGCAGGGTCTCACTGTGTTCCCAGATTAGCCTAGAGCTCACGATCCTTCTGCTTCAGCCTCTCAGGTGCTGAGATTATCATCATATGCCACCAGCCTGGCTTTTCCTAGCTTTTCGACATGAGGCCTACCTTCTTATCTGAGCCGAAGTACTAACCAAGGTTTTATCAAAGCAACAAAAGCAACCAAAATGCTCACGGTTTGATTCACAGGTTTGTTTAGGGGTGCCTCAGCTTCTATGTGGTAACCTGACAACATTTAAGAGGAACGCTATTTGATTTCCGAGGTGGGGAAAATCCAATTTAAGAGAACATTTAGTATTTGGTTCAGAAAACTAGTGTGACCTAGAGTAATTTTAAAGCTGTTGCATTTTCCCAGTAGAAGGAGCCTTCTTTTTGAGGACTAGACCTACCTGTCTAATTTCTCATTCAGTTTTTCACCCACATTGCACAGGTACTTGTTAAAAGTAGACTGCTTGGCCTGTGTCTCTTGAACTCATTTTTCTCCAGGATCTAGATGTTCTCTGTTATTACACAAAAAGCTCCTAATACTTCCTTGAGAGTCTATGTAGAAAATTGATGTTAAGTGTGTGCTAATCCATAGAATAATTTCAATAGTTATTTCTTCATCAAGGTAAATTCCTAGCTAATGTATCACAGCAGAAGCTTTATTCCAAATGATAACTTGTGACCATGGTATAACACACAGGGTTGGGGGAGCAGTTTCCAAACTACAGCCTTGGGTACATTTGCCATGTGTTTATTCAATCAGATGTTACTGAGCTTTTCTAGATGGCAGGAATTGTCATAGGCCAACCTACCCCAGCCTCACTTGCTCTGCCTATCCAATTCTTCTGTCTTTGCTGAGTGCTTCTGGACCTGACTACAGACATGTAGGCCTCTGTAGGTCTGCTTGCTTTTCTAAACTCTTCAGGAAAGTGTTACTTTTCTCCTTTTCCTCCTCATCCCCTTTCCTAAACATGCCATCTTTAATGCTCTGGGCTGCCCTAGCACCTTGTACTTCATTGCCGTTCTCTAGAGCTCTCTTGTCCACGCCATGTAACTGCCAGTCTGCCATATGTCTGACTTCCAGTCTGCATGGCCTCAGGACTTTTCCCTTCTCCTCTACATTCATTCTCCTTCTCAAAGCAGCTATGGGATTCCCAGCTTGCTTACTCTGAGGATTTTACCTTAAATCCTAATGAAATTGTCCGAAAGCTTTGTTTGGGTCCATTCTTAAATTATTTTGGGGAATGAAACTTCTAGGAGACACTCTTTCTCCCTGTATCGTCTGGGCAACCACTAAGCAGTTCCCCAAATTCTAATAACTTAATGTGTTGCTCTGGCTGTTAAGTAGGTAAACTCCTTTATTTATCTATCTTGCTGGCTTACCTGGGTACATTTGGGACTACTCAAACAAAAGAAAAATAAATGTTTTAAAAGCCATTTCTTTCCTGACTTTTTCTCAGGCTTTTTGTTTTTTTCTCTATTATGGTTCCAGTCCCAAGGCAGCTACTTTTCTAACCAGATGTAACCATTTTTAAATTGTGGTGAAGAAGGAGAGTCGCTCTCCATGCTCACATGAAACATGTGCTCTCAGAGCAACAGCCTAAGTTCCGAATTAATAAATTAATTTTTTTTCTGCTGTCTTCACCAATTTCTTTTCCAGCAACAGCTTGTATCTAGCAATGAAGACATCGCTTCACACTCACACTTACTGTGGCTAGTGAAAAGCATGGACTCCCTTCCTTGGTTTGACACCATGAATTCCTTTGCTTTGCCTTCTTATTTAGGACCTACATATTTGAGGGTACTTTTTCCTTCTGTACCATTATGTCTTAAGTGGGAGTTTTCTAAAAGTAAAAAAGAGTTGCTGTCCACATTTTATCTGTGAGATATGTGCATCTCACAGGGTTTGTATCCTGGATAGGCTCAATTTTATCATGAGGCTGACCTCACTAAAGTAATGATAGCTTGGTTGCCATCATGGCTAGTGATCTCACTGACAGGGAGACAACCATGTGATCTGGTCTGCAAACTGGTTGATGACATCATCAATATGGGGACAGCCACATGGCTTGGGTGCCATCTTGGACAGTAACACTTTCAAAATGGTGGTGACCTATGTGACCTTGCTGCCATCTTAATCCAACCAAATTGCATAATTCAAAATGGCAACACCCAGGAATCTATTGAATACTATTGAACTCTGGGGATTGTGACAACTTGGGAATTCCCTGGACTGCAGGCATTTAATCACATGTCCTAATCCTCTTGCAATTTATTCTTTTTTTGTTTTGATTTTCATCTTGGATTCTTGATGGGATGACCTACTTGGGGAGGAGGATTAAGATGTGGTTTCCACTGTTCTTAATTCTTGCTCCTTCCAAACTATGATTCCAAGTCTGTTCTTTGAAAATAGAGTATTTACGCTTGCTTTTGTTCTTGCTCCATCATGCCCTGGCACCCCTGCTTTATATCTTCTAGTTACAATGTCAGGGACAGACTAAAGGGAAAGAACATTCTGACATTATATGCTTCCAGTTTATTGTGTGTGGGGGGTTGTTTTCTGTGTTCCTTCATGAAAGGTTTTAAATGTTACTGTTGGGTCTAAGAATCGAGAATAACTCCCACAGACTCCAAAGTTTTGTAACAATGTAAAGAATTTATTAGAAAAAGAAAAAAAGAAAAAAAGGCAGCTTGCTGGGCTGCAGCTCTGGGCTAATATGGAGGACATCAGCCCCAACAAAGGGCAGAAGCATTTTTATACGAGAAAACCATGAACGGCCTGACCTTTACTGTGATTGGCCAGGGCACTAGCAAGGCTTATGGGGCCTCCTTTCATTGGTTAACTGTATCTAGAGAGCCACACTAGAAGGACTCAAACCAGTGTCCAATCTTAAAGAGGAGAGTCAGCACAGGAAAATATTTCCTGAATACTTCCAAGTGAAGTCACGGTCTAGCAAGACCTTCTGATTTATCTTCACATATACGGAACTGGTAAAACAAAGGTCTGAGGGAGCTTCTGGCTCCTCCCAAGCCCATGTGTCCCACGAGGAACAGATCCTCAACTTACCTTATGAGTAAAACTAAATTGCTTTATTTGGGCCAACTATATGATCTTAAACACCCAACAAGAAAGTATAAACAAAGATTAAAATGATTAGTGTATTTCTTTAAGTCTAAGGGATTGTACTTCTCATACATTAGGCCTAAGTTCATATAGGATGCTATTTAAACCAATTTCTCACTAATGATCTTGTTCTCAATAAGAAAATGCTGCTCAGGTGTAAGACTTCAAAGCTTTGCCTAATCAACTCTGTAGTGCCCACCTGCAGTCAAAGGGAAAAACTCACTATTGTTCTTACCTAAAAATTAAATGATGGCTAAATTGCTTTTATCTCTGTGTAGAGGCCATTTGGTAGGGAACTCACACTGTGATTCTAGCCACTCCAACAGTCCAGCCATGGCAGCCAAAATAAAATGAGGAGAAACCCAGTAGATGTATGCTTTTGGAAGCCATCATCAAGAAACTGTGAAGTGAATATTTAAAGTTCGCCCTGTTCTGACTTCCTCTGGTTCCCTGCCTAGAATTTGTGCCATTGCTTCTCCTTTCCTTCTTCAGCCACTGATATCCATCCTCCTCATAATGGGATTACTCTATGCCTTTAAAATTTTTTTTTGGATAAAATCAATAAGATGAACCAATAGTCAGTGAAACAGATACCCTTTGCCAGATTTCTTCAGGTCTCCTACCACCGCCTGACTGCCTGACCCTGCACTTCAGGCCAATGTTTCAGACTTTGGAGACCATCCCTTTTTGCTCACATCCTTGTCCAGCAGGAAGTAGCTTAAGGAAGACCTCTGTTGCCCCTTATCATCAACAGGAGGCAGAAATGTTAGGTTTCTGGCAGACTCCTAAAATGGCGTTACAGCTCGCAATAATCTAAAGTGGTGGGTCTGGCTTAGTTAGCCCAGGCACATCTCTCTGGTTAACAGAGACTAACCAATCCCAAACTAAACTGCCCCAGCCTATGTCATGGAAAGTTACCCAAACTTCTAACTACCTATAAAGACGGCGTGACTTCTGCTGCTGGTTGCTGTCTCTCTGATCCCAGGAGGCAGCCCCGTAGTGTGATACTCCCAATAACTACCTCCTACCCCTGGTGGAGTTGTCTTGGTCCGTGGTCTTCACTCCGCTTCCCTTTTTGTCATTCAAAAATGATACAGGTTTGCCTAGTACAATGTAAGTGAAACACATGGTACCTAGCAGGTACAGTATTCAAGATGCAGCCGTTATTCCTTTTGATGAATGGCCATAACAGTTGTGGCTCTCTGTAACAGCCAGGTATAACTTATTTTAACCAGTTGGTATAAAGAGTTTAGAAATACCAGGAGGAATTTGAACTATGTTACCTTACAGAATGATTTCATTAAAATACTTAAAGCTTCTTCAAGGACATTGTTGGCTTTAGATTCAAAGGCAATTCACCAAACCCCTCTTTACATGGTAAAATGTATATTTACTAAATCCTATTTAACCTTTCAGCCATGTCTCACAACCGGCGTGGTCTCTAGGTATATTTCAGAGATGGAGAACAGAACACACAACAGGTTAAGTAGTGAACTGTGAGTTTAGCTCAGAACTTTGTATCTCTGAGATCTGATCTAAGCATTCCTTCTGCTTAGAGCTTTGGTATTTGAGAAACAAAGGAATCAAGTTTCTTGGCACTATGGGGCCTGAAGCATTTATCAAAATAAACTTCGGGAGCTGGGGCCTGCACCAGCCTTTGGAGATTAAAAGAATGTGTGGTGAAGGGTGAGGGAGTGGGGTGATGATTGTGCCTGGGGGAACAGGCTTTCTAGAGGTTTCTCCACTCCCATCCTGGCTGTCTCTCTATTAGTAACAGAAGCCTTGCTTTGCTCAGCCTTAGGCATCTGGTTCCAACCCAGATGCTGCTCTGAAGTCAGCAAAGAATACAAAAAAGATCAGGCTGTTTCAGATTCAATAAAACTTGTTACAGCCTAGTCATAGTCATAAGAGTAAGTATATTGTATAATTGTATACTTTATGTTTATATGGATCATCAAGGTAAATAATATTATTTATAAATAAATAAAAATAAATGCAATAGTTTCTATATTGAGCCACATTATTCTGCCATTATTTTGATGTACTTACTACAAACTCCATGCATATCATTTCTTTAAAACTCCAGCCAAAATATTTTGATGCGTTTGCTATGATTTCCTCATTTCACAGAAGAAGGAACTGAGACTCAGTGAAGTCAAGTACATTTGGTCAAGTTATGAGCCAGGTAAGTCACGGTACTGGAGCATGAGCTCACTGGTAAAATGCTGAATCTTGCAAAACCCTGAAGTCCAAGTTCTCTTTCTCTCTTCTCTCTCTCCTCTCTCATCTCTCAACCCCTCTTTCTTGTCTCTCTCCCCTCTCTTTGTCTCCTCTCTCTCTCTCACACACACACACACACACACTCAGCTGCATTTTCTGTTTTTGATCCAAAGACAATTAACATGATTCTCAGTTGTGCTCGGTGATGCCTTCCCCAGGAGAAACACAGAAACATGCCTCCTTCCCGGCAGCTAATGCTTCAGTCTTGGGTGAGACTATAGTGTGCAAATGCAGGAAGTCAGTAAAAAGGAGGAGGCATTTGGTTGGGAGAGGTAACTAGCCTGCTGCATTTTATTTTCCTTTCTTCACACCAATCCCTATCTGTCTTTGCTTGTCTCTTGTAAGTAAATGACCCTGTGACTGTTTACTTTTATGTTTGTGAACCCAAAGTCCAGGCAATTCAGACACAACATTCCCAGCCTTTGAATATTTTCTTGACCAGTCTCTGAGGTCAACTCGGAAGATATTTTTCACCCTTATTTTTGTCCAGGCTGAGGTGAGAGCTGTACCTTCTTCTGATGGTGTTTACAGAAGTTACTTTCATTTAAAATAAAGTACCCGACTTCCAGGAAAACCAAGACAGATTCTTGCTTACCTCAAAGAACTTACATAGAACAGAAATCTGCTCCTGAAGTCACAGGTGATGATGAACTGTCAGAAGCTAATGTTGCTGCTTACTGACTTGGAAGTCACTTTCACAGTTATCACCTGAAGCAAAAAAGGCTTAGTTCTATTCTTGCAAAAGTACCATAGGCTTCCTCTAGCCGTGAGGGTAAACAGCCTTCACTCAGTCGTTTTCTTTCAAATCATCTAGGGTTTTAATGCATTTCACATTTCTATTTCTAATACATCTGGGACTCTGGGAATTTAAAGCACAAATCTCCTTATTGGCTTAATATTTGGGAGTACACAAGTGAGTTAGAACTTTCCAACCTAGCTAATGCATAGTACATACATATACTTGTTTTAAAGTTATGCTGATCTAAAATAATGAGACTAATAAAAGAGGAACACGACCAGGAAGTAAAAGAGCATGACTCTCCTGCTTCGATTCTATAAGTGAAAACAACTTATTCCTCTAAGAAGTACTGTGCGCACTTGCTATGCCCTGAGCATCAAGGTGGGAGATGTTGCAGTGAGTTAAAGCCTTAAGGTTCTGCCCACATAGCTTAGCACATGATAGTCCAGATACATCAACAGTTCCATTCAACATGGCACAAGTCACAATGGGCTTTCTCCTAAAATTCATAAGGTTTAATTTGATCTAGGGATTCAGTTTATTGTCTATGTTTTCAAAGGAAAGGATTAAGAACACGAGGGAAAATATTTTTCCTTTCTATCTCAGGTTCATGGCTGGGGGATCAATCACAAAAGACAGATTAACAAGAGGAAAGCAAACAAATTTATTTGATAGAAGTTTCTCTTAATATGGAAGTCTTTGGAAATGAATAACCAAAGAAACAGGTAATACTGGGATGTTATGTTTAAGTTTGATGTTTGATGGAGTGGCCAGTCTTGGGGGTCTATGACTGGGGAGAAAGGGAAGGACCTAATGGTAATAGGCAGAAACAATTGAACAAAGACTGTGCTGAGGTTCTTGTGACAGATTTTGCTTCAGTTCCCAGCACTGAAAAAGTGAGATTATTTCTGGCATCTCTGTGTTGTTAAGGCAAGGGTATTACTTTCTTCCACGTACAGGTGGACATCTCTACATGAAAGATTTTATGACCTGCTTCAGAGGAAGTTCAGAGAATATATTTATGGTCTGATTCAGGAAGCAGGGTTGAGAGAAGGTCAGAGAGACCTTGCTTTTATTCTTTCCTTAAATACCACAGTGACATGCTTTGGGGTAATGTATCATGCACACCTTCAAGAACAGCAAAATGTTAGAAATGTAAGCCCGGTGTGGTGGCATATGTCTGCATCCCAGCACCGAGGGGGATGTGGAAGGAGGATTGTATTGAGTTCAAGGCCAGAGCTACCTAGTGAGTACAAGATCAGCCAGGGATATATAGTAAGACTTTATCTATTAAAAAAGTTAGATATACAAAATGCAGACTTCAGTGGGTAGTTTAAAAGGAACACTCTAAATAGTAGTGAGTTTCCTGTCATTTTCCGAAATCAAGTAAGAGACTGTTTTAGAGATTTCCACTTGGATAAACCACAAGAGTTGATGTTTATGAAGCTTCCTATCCGTAAATGTAGCAGTTTTTGAGTTAAGTGTTTATTTTGAGTAATTCCTGGTCTCTGTAGGAAGAGACTCTAATTCTGGACATCTTTACTGACATCTCTCAAATTGCAGTTAAGGGCCCTAAAGCAGGTGTGACACCTACCATGCTGTTACCTGGCATGCCATTACCTTGTGCTTAGCAGTGGACACCAGTGGTGGTTTACAACAGAGAGCTGAATTTCCCCCAGGAAAAGCAAGCCAAAGTCTCCATAACAAGAACAAGAAAGTGTAGTGCTTTCTTTTGAAACATTAATGTTTTCAAATGTGCCAAAATTTTCAAAGTCCTTTCCTACATTTAACAAACTGAAATAGTTCTTTAATCACCTCTGAGTGGAAGATTTTAGAAAAAACAAGCCAAAGCAATAACAAAATCACAAGTGTGCTTAACAGAGATTTAGTAATATTTGCATGTGCAAAATTCATGAACACACCTAGAAATGTTTATAACCCACAAAGGAATAGTCTTTGACATTACTGCAAGCAATTGCCACAAGATTCTTACATTAAAATATTTTTCTCACTAATAAGTGGTCTTGTCTTTTAATCAGTTACAGTCCCACAGAACAGCTATGTTGTATCTCATATGCACTGGGAATGGTCAAAGACCGAAATGCTCCAAGTTGGGTTTGGAAGACCTAATGGACTTTTAAAAAAATGATTGACAAACAGCATTCAGTCTGCGAATCAGACAGAGCTTCCATCAGGTGGGGCAGAACACTCAGAGTTTTGTAAGGTAGTATAAGCAGGGAAATGTCTCAATGCAAACAGTGGACTTGGTGGTGAAGTCAGGTGCTTGTGGTCACTCCACAGCAGAGCAGACTTCCAGATCATGCCAGCTTAGGTGCACAGGACTTCTTTCAACCAGTTGCTGTGAATCAAAAGCATATTCATTCTCTCTTTCTCCCCTTTCTCTCTCTCTTTCCCTTCCCTAACATATTTTGGGAGTTTACTATTACCTCTTCCTTCAGAAGATTCCGGAGAACAGAGATTCTCAGAAAGTCAGATCATCTAAGTAACCAGCTTAGGTTCCACTGGTTTCTGTTGGGTGAATCTTTGTCTTGTGTCATTGTTAGTGCTTAGTGTAGGAGCTCAGTTCACATCAGTGACTTCTCATAAATGTTATTAATCAAACCAAAGTCACGAAAATCAGGAACCTTTCTTTTTTCATTATATTTATTTTTTGAGATTCATTTTATTTTGCTGGGTGTCATGATCCACACCTTTAATCACACCACTGTTGAGGCAGAGACAGGCAGATCTCCGTGAGTTCCAATTCTACCAGAGCTACACAGTGAAAACTTGTCTTTAAAAAAATGATTTATTTTTACTTATGTGTACGTGTGCGTTTTTGTATGTGTGCATGTGCATATGCATGCAGTTGCCTATAGAAGCAAGACGGTGTTGGATTCACTGGAACTGGAGTTATAGGCATGTTATTAAAATTTCTCTTGGGAGAGGCAGACTAAACTTAGTCCCTCCCTCCCCAGGTCCCGCAGCAAACACACTAATTTCTCAACTCACAGGCCGATTCTAGCTGGTTTACTTGGGCTTCCTAACAGAGCAGTGGGTAAGGGGTCGCTTACAGAGCATGGTGGCCCTCCCTCCCCTCCGCAAGTTACATTAGTGAATCCAGGAGGCTTGGATCCTGCGACTTCCCGGTGGTTGGATTCAAATGGCCAGTGGGGGAGGAAAAAGGGCCGTCCTCCTTTTAGCTCCTCCTCTTCTCACATCCAAGGCCAATGGACAGGTGGGGAGGGGCGTAGAACTTTCCCAGTGTAAGGTTCGGGTTCGCGAGACAGTAACAGAAATCAACCAGAGACGGGAATCGACTGAACCCGGTTTTATTGGGCATTGAACTGACTCCCAGTCAGGAAAGGGAAATCAGCTGGGACTAGTTTTCTCCCGGGAGTGGAGACGGAACTAGCCCCCCCTGAGCTGGTCAGGTGGGCTTTTTATAGGAAAAGGTACCCCCTTGGCATCTGTTTGATGTTAAACCAGGAAGGAATTCCCTTTTTTCGAATTTTATCTGTTAAGGAAGCCCAGTGTCCTTTTGAATTTGGGGTCTGGAGTCTTTATCTGAGCTATTTGCAAGGCTTAGATCTCTGAGAGGTTGTAAAAAGTCAGTCTTTCTTCATTCCTCTTTTGTAAACTCTGGCTCCAGATTTCTTCCTGAGTCTGAAACTGTTGGGAGTTTCAGTCACACCTTCCACCCAGTTTTTCCGGTGTAAGGTGGTCCTGGGTAATACCACTTGGTCTGGGAGGGGTGTTTGTCCATAGTTCATCAGGCTTTTCTCTTGGAGAATCAATTTACTCTACAAAGCAGTTTTGAGCTTCCCATCATGGATGCTTGGATCATAACTCAGTTCCTCTGTAAGAGTAGCAAACACGCTTAACTACAGAGCCATCTCTCCAGCTCCTCATTTCATTTCTTAATAACAGAGAGCTTTCTTGTTTTCTCCCCCAATCACTCTTCTTAGTGATAATTGCAAAAGTAGTGAATCCCAGTTGATACTGATTGACCCACTATTATATGCAGGTATTTTCTTAGTCACAATTACATAAAGTTGAGAAAAACGATATATTCTTTAGTAGCAAAGAGGAATGTTCTAGAAGCTGATCATTGTAACAGAGTGACCTCATTTTCCCTGCCTCCCACCAGACCCTGTGAGAACTTAAGACACCCGCCCTCTTTAGTATCTAATCTTATGCAAACATCTGTGTGAAAGAAGTATACCTAATCTTTTGCAGACATCTTGTGTGAAAGGAGAGTATCTAATCTCATGAAAAACATCTTAAACAAATAACCATTGTTAATGACCACGTCTGTGTCTGTGAAGTGATAATGGTCTCTAAACCATAGAGACTCCATCTTACAGCAGTGACATCCTGTATTCTGAGGGAACTCTGAGCTTGACATTTTCTTGTGGTCTTCAAGATTGGATATAATGCCAGGATGTGTCTCAATCGGGAGCAAAGGCAATGACTAAAATGTAAACATCTACGGACTCACATGAGAATTTTGGGTTGGATATTTTTGAAGCTAACCTTCACGCACCTTATACTTGCGTATAAAAGCTGGACACTACAATGAATCTCGGCTGCTTCTCAGAACTCGCCCTGGCTGTAATAAAATCTGCCTTGCCTGTCTTTTATGTGTGGTGACTCCTGTTTGGCACTTTATAAGAATCACTGTAAACAACCCATTAAGCTGGGTGCTGTTTGCTGTGGCAAACAACTTTATGTTAGTCTGAGTAGCACAGTGAGTTTCCTCAGGTAATCTACTGTGAGAACTTGAACTCAGTGAGTCAGTCTTTACCTCCTTCACATATTTTATCTTTCTTTCTTATTTTACCCTTATTTCTGCTTTGGGAAATTGTCTTTGTGCCGAAGCTGGAGAAACATGAGAAACTCTTCATGTCAATCTGTAAAGGTTGAGCACCGCTGATTTTCATCTTCAAAGTGCTCACTTAAGCCCTAATAGAGCACTCGGCGGCACTCATGAAGCCCACATGGCTTTAAGAACTTTTAAAGAATCATTTGCAGATAATTTCTGAATCATTTGCAAAAAAAATCTTTTTGGAAGAAATCTGCTATGTGAAGGGCAGTTTTGTCCTTCTTGGTGTTAATTATGCTCCCACAGAAGCATATTACATTCTGCTTAGCCCTGAGGAATCAGAAACATGCCCCTTTCAGAATGACCTTTGAAATGGTAGTCTTGGTCAAGAAAATAATCTACTTAGAATTGACTTGATTACATCCAAATCTTTTGGATAAATGAATATTTATGCAGTATTGTTTTGGATTTCATGAAAAAAGTATGGTTCCTGTCCTTAATCAGCTTATAATACAGCTAAGTGGAGAGACAGTCAAACTATAACTCATGTATGACCAATGACTTAGAAGGAATCCCGGAGCTCCTGGTGAGTGTGTTAGTATTATTCCGCAGCCCCACAGATACTGCTTAAGCTGTTGCTTAATTAGTCCATGAATACCATAAGGCCAGAGGTTTTTTGGACTATGGATCTCCATACTGGGATACTCTTGTCGATGAATGTGTCTGTCACTTCTTAGATAAACTACCCTCCCTTCTTTGTGAGTTGTTTTCTTCTGTTACCCAGTGTCTTGGGATTTCTTTAGAGACTACTTGGTTCCAACAGATAGGTGATGTAATAGTTATCTTACCATAAGCTTATATGATATTGTGTAGAGTCTTGGGAAGCAAGCAGGCTTTAGATAGGCATTAATTCATCCTATCATCCAGAAGTGTGACCACTAAGGTCTGGTGAGGTTTTGGTTGTGTCCTTGGTAAGGACTGCAGATGAGGGTGATCCCACACTTTGTTATTCACTGCTGAAGGGGAGAAGGAAAAATACATATTTTCTTTCTCCTCTCTTGTCAGATTCACAACTGACAGCTCTATGACAAAAGACAGTTAAGCAAGAGAAAAGCATAACAAATGTATTTAGTCAAGTGTATGTGACTGGGGAGCCTTCAGAAATGAAGGCGTAAAGGAACTGAGGTTCAGCAGAGGAACAATGTGTCCAGGTATGACTGAGTGAAGGGCCCAGTCTCACAGCAAGAAGCTGGGAGGACTTGGTCAGGCCTGGCTCTGCAGACTCTTCCTGGCATCTATGTGTCTTCAGTCCTTTCCTCCACACAAGGGTCAGAGGTATTCTCTGCTTCAGCAATTTTCACAATTCCAGTGTGCCAGATTTTAGGGTAGTGCATTCTGAGCTCCAACAGAAGTGAAATCTCTTTCTTGGCAGGCTAAATCACAAGTGACTGATAAAAGCTTACCAACATGAGTGGACTACAGCAGCAAAGTGGTTCTGATCAGTAGCTTTCAGCATTCAAGCGTACCACCAAGGACATCTTAGAGGGTACGGGAGCTGTGAAGATAGGAAAGGGACTCTGCAGAGACAGAGATGAGACCCCAGTGGCTTAAAGCCAAGATGAAGCATCTTCTTAAAGGACTAATACATCCCCTCCAAGACTTCCCAGATCACATTCTTATCTCTTTCCACGACTATTTAGAAGTTAATGTCTCTATGTAACCTCATTACCACTATATTAATGGTCACTATTATAGAGTAAATATTTCAAATTTAAGAGTGTTCTTATAGATTAGGTCAACTGTTCTCCATGTAGCTTTAGATTCATTATAGAGGAACAGTACTTCAGTTTACAGATACTTATCCTTATTAAAATTCATCATAAGCTACTGTTTATAGGATTCTTCCAGAAGAAAACTGAGGTTACATGGTATAGAAGAGTCCTTTTTACTCTTATAAAATTCTGGCTATATGTGTTTAATATTGACAGGACATGGGACCCATGTGGAAGAAATTTATGCTATAAATATTTCATGAAATATTATGACTGCTGAAGTTACAGGGAATGAATCAATCATAGGTAGGTGTATTGTTAGTAGTCAGATGGTAGATTCATATTTCTGATTTATGGGGTAATATTTATCTCTCCTCTGTATGGGAAGAAGTGGTAGCTGTTTGAACAGAAAAACAAGTAAGCAAAATAACTGTGTCATGTGGTACCTCCTGCTTTAGTGTGAGTTAAACAAATCTGAGAAATCCAGTTTGAGAAAATTATGCTCCAATGGATAGCCCATAAATATTACTACAAAATCTAGTTTGAGGCAACACCAATGAACCATGACTCTAACTCCCAACCAGTGAACAATCACAGGGCTCAGGAGGGTAAGACAGAGCTTTCATCTTGCTCCTATCGGGAGCAAAACTCCTGGCTTCAACAAAAGAGCAGCCCGTTCCCAGATGTGAACTCAAAGTAGTGAAGGCTGAAGGTTGTCTGTTTTAGAGGCTACTGAGGGCCTCTGACTCTGGCTCAGATGGGGTAGCTCCTATTAGACCAAACTTTTGACTGATGTCAACTCTAAATGCTAGAGAAAATACAAAGCAACAAAGGAACAAAAGCGTCTTTACGGATTCCTGGAAGAATCATCTAGGCAAGTCAGAGTCTGAGGGGCTGGATCATTTGATGAAAGGAAGGATGCTGAGGTGAGCCCTGCATTCCTTGATGCCTCAGGCTGGGAAGAAAGCATCTGGAGTTCCACAGGGTCACTGGAAAAGATGAGCAGACAGTGGAAATTTGAGACACTGAATGTGAAGGCCCTTTGTTCTGAGAAAGGGAAGTGCAGAACTGAACCAGCATCCTGTGTACAGGTTCCCTTGAGGTGTCTGATGACACTCTGGATAAGAAAAGAACCCCAGCAGATTGTTCTAGTTGCTAAGAGGTGAAAAGGCTAAGCTGATGGCACTGAGGAAAAAAAAAAACAGAGTTCAGACTTTCCCAGATGGATCCATTATAACCTCAGACAGTCGTTCGAACCTCTAGAAAAGGCAAGTTCCAGGAGAAAAGGTGAGAAATGGAAAAAAAGGAAACAGCTCCCAGCTCCTTGGATGAGCAGAACACTATAATCTTGAAATTGAAACGCAAGAAGAACATTAGAAGAAGCAGCATTACAAAACTCATTTCCTATAGAAACATGCACAAAAAACTTAGAAAAGTTATTAGCAAGCCAATGACCTCAAAACCAAATTGAGATTATTGGAGCAATACTTGATTTATATTCAACATTCAATTATCATGATGCACCATAGTAAAAGAATATGAGAAAGTAGCATATCTCAGTAGATTCAGAGAACGAATTTTATGAAACGTTCATGTTAGCTTTGGATCTCAGAATAGGAAAAGTATTCTTTACACCATGAATGGACATTTTCAAAAACTTTTAGCTAATCATGTAACAAGAAAATAATAAACATCTCCTCCAAAGTCAGAAATAAGACAAGGATTCTGTGCCATTTCTCTTAAATATTACTCAGGGCTTATTCAGTATATTAAGTCAAGAAAATAATAGAAATAGAAAAATAATAGAAAAACAGAAATTTAAAAATATTAGTTAAAGATGATTTGATAATATACACAGAAAATACAAAAGAATTAAAAAAAATAAGCTCAATAATTGAATTAGCAAAATCACTGAATATAAGATAAATACACATGTTCTGGATAGCATTAGTTGTCAACTTGACATATCTGGGTAGAAGGAACCTCAGTGGAGGAATTGTCTCCCTTGGATAGGCCTGTGGCCATATCTGTGGGGTATTTTCTTGATTGTTAAGTGATGGGGGAGTAATTAGCACCCTGTGGATGGTGCCATCCCTGGTCAGGTATCCTGTATTGTATAAGAAAGCAGACTGAGTATGGGCCAGGGGAGCCATCTAATAAGCAACTGGTCTTCCTCTGTGGTCAGTGCTTCAGCTCCTGCCTCCAGGTTCCTGCCCTGAGTTCCTGCCTAGGCTTCCTTTGATGATGAACTGTGCTGCAAGCCAGATAAACACTTTCCTCCCCAAGTTGGTATTGGTCAGAGTGATTTGTCCCAGCAATAGAGTCACTAACTAGAACAATATAAAACCCTATTGTTTTTCTATATAATGGCAATAAGCAATAAATTCATTTTTGCTGGAACCAGCCAGACAAACCAACAGGTCTCGACTTGGGGGGTGAGGATGAGAAAAGAAAGAGACAAGAGAAAGATGCAGGAGGTCTCCCAGTCAATACCGAGCAGCCTCGATTTATTTTTTCCCCAAGTTAATATACATTTTATCCATCATTATTTTGTTTACACAAGAGCATGAGAAAGTGGAGGTATTTCTCCTTGAGACATACTAAAAAAAAGATTAATCATATCTGACCTCGCAAACACTGTGAACCCAGCTTCTTGTCAGCATGCCTGTGGGAACTGCTTATGCAAGTATAGCACATATGTTTTAACTCTTTCTTGGCTCCCTGCACATTTTCATAAAATGAGACTGTCTATAATGACATTAAACCAATATATGCCCAGAAATAAATCTTTCAAACACTGAAAAACTGTAAGTAGAAAACCATGAAACATTATTGAGCGGAGTAGTGAGCACTGAAAGAAGTCTCCATACATCCTGTCACTTGACTTTTTACAAAGGTACAATTGTAAGGCAGTTTTGAGGAAATATTTATTAAAGTACTCAACTGGTTTAATATCCTTATCTTGCACCATATGCAAAAATTAACACCAGATAGATTTAGTGTGCTTAATTAACTGTAGAATGGTTAAATGTAATATGTTTAAATGAGAAAAATAAAATGATAAATCTTTTAAACGTTAACAAAGGATATATTGTCCATGATCTTGGGATTAGCAAAGATTTTTTTTAAGAGATGAAAGCTCTAATCATGAAGGAAAAGCTTGGTAAATTGATTTTTATAAAAAACTAAGAACTTCCAGGGCTGGAGAGATGGGTCAGTGATTAAAAGCACTGGCAACTTTGCAGAGGACCCAAGTTCAATTCCCAACACTCACATGGTGGTTAACAACTCTCTGTAATACTCCCTCTTGTTTCCTCAGAGTATGAGAGTATCATGTCTTGTTCCATACATGTTCTATAGCTGATGTGACTTTGAGGGTTTGTTTTGTGGGCATTGCACAACATGCGCACCTATCTACATGCAAGCAATACATTCATGCACATAAAATAAAAATAAAGAGATAGAAAGAAAGAGCCAAAACATGCAATGAAGAGAATTAAAGCTCAAACGGGAGAGGGGCACAAATGTCTGAAATATATGTAACCAAGAGATGACTTGAATTAAGAAATGTTAGTAAAATAAAGTAAAAAATTCAATTAAAATGAACAAAAGAAGGTTGACTAAGGAGTTAGAGAAGGATATATGCAAAAGATAATTACCATTTGGAAAAATACTTAGCATCATAGCTATCAGAGAAATACATGTAGCATCCACAATGCCAGAGCATCACTAACCCATCACAATGACTGAAATGGAAAAGCAAGCCCTCAAACTGACATCATTTATGGAACGAGATGATACTCTCTTACTCTGTGAAAGAGTGTGAATAAGAACAATTACTATAGAAAACTATTTTGAGAAGCTGTTAAAACTAAACATACACATATCTCATGACATAGAAAACCCAGTATTAGAGATACATGCAATGAAGATGTAGCTCTACATTCACTGAAAACTTTTGAAAGATGTTTATGTTAGAATTATGCTTAGTTCCAAGTTGGAATAATCTCAGTGATGGTTAAAAGTTAGAAAAGATGAATAAATTTCAATAAAATTGTAATGAGAGAGTATACTGAAGTGAAAAATCAAATTACGGCTGTAAATAAAAATGTGAATAAATTTTACAGGTAGAATGTTAACCAATAAAGCCAGGCATACAAAGTGCTAACAATAAATTCTATAAATAGAACATCTATATCACCCTCTCCCAGATTCAAGGAAAACTCTGGAAGAAGGCACAGAAATAATATAATTGTCACAAGAAGGAGTGGAGTGCTGTGAAGTAATGTATCTGGACATGGTGTGGTTTGATGCACTCATGAACTCTCAGCAGCATGAGTAAGACCTGCACAAGACTGGGCCCACTAACATTCCATCATGAATGAGGGAAGGGTTCATAAGTCTCTGCCCTTCCCTGAGATGTTGTAGCAGCTAATGGTTACTGAGAGAGGAGTCATATTCTTCAGTGGTGTAGCCACTGCTAAGTTGCCCGTGTTCACATAAATAACACTCCCATTCATGCTCATGCAAGCACCTAGTTAAAAGAAGTGCACCCCCAAGATACATGAAAGTAGAAAGCCTTGTTGAGAAGAAGATGGGGTTTGGTGGGAGGAGGAAGGGCATAGGAGAGGACATGATCAAAGTATATAATGTGTATGCATGAAATTGTGAAAGAATAAACACATTTTAAAGAGCTCCATATATAGGAATATATGATAATGCATGACTCCATTTATATGAGGCTCGGTAAGCAATACTAATCTTTGGCTATGAAAATATTGGCTACCTGTCTTTGGAAGAATAATGATGGAGGATGATAGAAGGGTTTGGGACGAGGCTTTCGGGGTACTAGTAATGCTCTCCATCTTGGTATGAATGCTGGTTACTTGGAGTGTGTAGTTTGCAGAAACTTTCTGAGTCAGTCTATTACTTCTATATACACTGTTCGCTATTTCATATAGCAGCTATTCCTCTGTATCCATGTGAGACTGGTTCCAGGGCTCCTTTAGACACCTGTATCAGGGGGTGCTCAAATTCCTTCTATAAAGTGATTCTGTATTTGCATATATGATCTGCCCCATCTTCTCATACATATTAAATCACCTGTGGATTACTCAAATACTTGATATGATATAACCACTGTGGAAACAGTTTAACAACTGCTGTATTATCTAGACAATAATGACAAGAACACTATCTGTACACCACACATACAAGTTTCTCTAATATTTTCTGTCTGGTCTTAGTTAAATCTGTAGATGTTAGATCTGCTGCAGATTTGATTAACTTATACTTCAACCCCCAAATCACGAGAAATGCCATTTTTAGATCTTCTATGGCAAATTCAAACTATTTTGAGGCATAAGGCTTTTGAGGCTATTTTGAAAGGAAATTTATCTCCAAATTTTAAGTTTTTGTTGTCAGATGTAATATTACATGCATCATGCATATCAATTGTGAAATTGTACCTTTTGCTGTATGATACGTGCCAGGCTGTACCTGTAGTAAGAATATAGTTACTACATGGAAAACAGGTCATAATTCTAATTTTCATCTCCATTATACCTTACGATTTCAGATGGTCAAACTAGTTATTTTGCTTACAGTTAAAATGGTGAGTTATCTGTGATTTATTCCACAGGCTGTTGGAAACATAACATAGGATAAACCATCATTTGAGCTAGAAAATGTGGCAGTTATGAATTGGTTTTAGTAGCTTTGGACGGTTCCAGTCTGGTATGGAAGTGGTTGTGGTGTAGTTTTAAGAAGCTAGATGAATTAATTTTGACCTTGAGATACCAAGGAAAGACCGATTGAGTTTTGGCTCTGTGTGTGTGTGTGTGTGTGTGTGTGTGTGTGTGTGTGTGTGTGTGAGTGTTCCTGAAGAAGCAACCTCTTGACAGGAACACAAGAGCCAGCTATTTAAGAGATGAACGAAAGAAGCATTTATTCATTGCTTCCAGTTTCCACTTAGTCAAGAGTCACCACAGGATGTTCGTTAATCTATGCTTGCAGGTGCTGGTGCTTGGATGTCAAATGGATTGTCATGGGTGATCCATGGTGCATCAGAGACGTCTAGGGGTGGAGGTGAGAGGTACTCAGGGCAGACTCAGGTGAGACACTGTCAGATAAAATCTGTATGAAGCAGCTTCAAGGGAAGAATGATTTTTGAGTAATAAATGATGTTGAGAAGATTTGAAGGGTAATATGAGAACAGCTTAAAAACAAGATTTTTTGTCATTAATTTGGTGACTGGAGACATGGCTCAGCAGCTAAAAGCATGCATTGCTATTTCAGAAAACCCAAGTTCAGTGCCAGCACCCAGATTTGGCAGCTCACAATTGCTTATTACTCCAGCTCCGGGGGATCTGATGCCCTCTTCTGGTCTCTGTAGGCACTGCACTCAAGTGCAAGCCCCCAAACACATACACTCATAATTAAAAGTAAAATCTTTCTTTAAAAGATTGTATGAATCTGATCTTTAAAAATATAAGCAAACTGAAGTCTAAGTCAAACCATTTTAATTAAAAAAGAAATTGATGTCACAACAATGAAAAATCCAGTCATAGGCAATGAATAGAGTGTAGTGCACAATTCTAGGCAAAATATTTTAATTATTTTTGAAAGAGAGAGGATCTCCAGATAGCCCTAGCCAGCCTAGGACTCACTATGTAGACCAGGCTGGCCTCAATCTCACAGAGATCTTCCTTTCCTTTGCCTCCTGAGCTTCATCCTAGGATTAAAGGTGTCCCTAAGCCTGGGTAGATAAAAACTTTTGGGACTGTTAACTTTAGCCGGTAGACGTATGACACCTTAGGAGAATTACTGAAGCATTCTGAACTTCTGTTTCCTCATCTGTAAAACTCATAAAATCACACTGAACTCACAAATTGTTGTGAGCATTAAATGAATAACACATATACACACAGAGAAGTGTTAGTGGCTCAGTGTTAGTCATCAACAGTGATACCTTAATCTTCACTGCCATCATCAGCCTCACATCCACTAGGGAAAATAGAGCTGAAGGACTCTATTTTCCTCAGCCATTGTGAAGATGGCAGACTCACAGGCAACTCAATAGCTTGGAACTCAAGAAAAACGGAAGCCAATTCCTCTGAAGCATCCCTGGGAAGAGCACTGTGGGGATCGGCTCTCCACGGCTGGGGGTGGGCGGTGAAACAGGCTAGAAAAAGTAGACACGCACTAACCACAAAGTGCATGCTCCCACAGAAAGAGAAGACCTGTAAGTAGATGATTAGAGTGAGTTTACCAGGCTGGTAAAACAGAAAACATCTATCAACAACAGAGCTTTCAACATATTTATTCCTGAATGTATTTACAGAAGTTTGTTAGCAGCTTCTTAGCAGAGCTCAGTGGGCGGGAACATATTCTATGTGTCTTTTTTCTGTTAAACAGACATACAGAAACCCTTTGCCAGTTACATCAGTGGTCTTAGATATGAGTATTAGTGAAATAATTCTGGTTGACAGGATATAAGATGACGGAAAATATCTCAGCTTTCGTCATAAAATTTATGCTAACTTTGTGGAATGAACTATTTATAGATTTCTTGTCAGTTAAACATTGTTTTCCTCTTTCAACACAATCGTAATACAGGTTCAGTACTTAAAGTGCAAAAAATCCTCTTTTTTACTCTACTTTCACAAACAATTGGCAATGATTCGGTAGAAATATTCAAACCAATATTTTCTCTGTTAATTAAAATTGTTTATAATCATGCCTAGTGATACAAATATGTGCATGAAGATTGAACTGAAAGTTAAATTAGCACCATGTATATTATTATAGGGCAGTTTTAAAGGAATTGGTTCTCACACATCGGCATGGGTCTGGATATGATTTCTTTGATGCTCCATTCACACAATTAGAGGTCTGTTCTCCTAGACATTTCTGTAATGACAAAAAAATTTCCATCAATCTTTTAATTATATTCAGGTATTTGATTTTGTTTCCTTAACTGCTTTTTGTGAGGTGCGCAGAGCAATTTTAAACATACCGCTTCTTTATGTTCTTAGAAAATTTTATAATATTTCTACCATTTCAAATTTAGTCTGTTTTCCAATATGGGTCAAAAATACTTACCAGACTATGAAACGATAGTAGAAAGAGGATATATGGACATTAATTAATTGTTATTGATTATATTTTTCATTTCCTCTTTATTCTTTCAATGTGAAAACTCCCATTAAAATGAAAGTATATGGATAAAAAAAACCAAAGTCCATAATTTCCTCATAAAGATATATTAAGAAGAATAGTAGCTCACACCTGGCATTGTGGTGCATGCCTTTAGCAGTTAGTCCCAGCACTTGGGAGGTAGAGGCAGGCAGGTCTCTGTGAGTTCAAGGCCAGCTTGATCTACATAGTGAGTTTCAGGCCAGCTGGGGCTACAGGAAGACCCTGTCTCAAAAAAAAATAAAGAGACCAAAAAAAAAAAAAAATTAGTAACTCACACATCAGATTGAAGGAAGGAGATTTCTCAATGCCTGTTTGTGGTGGGGTTTGGATGAGCAGATAATATTAATATCTGCCTTGGAAAATAAGTTTCTGGGAAAATGATCAATCCAGGTTCAGAGGAAAATAAAATACATTCAGACACATGCATTCATATGAAAATATATTTATACTTTTCATATACTTTTTCAGGGAGGAGGTTGTGGAAGTAAGGAGATGCCTGGCAACCCGAATTTGATCCCAGTGACTCACAGGGTGGAAGGGGAGAACTGACTCCTGGGAGCTGTCCTATGTCCTCCACGTGTGCACCTAGCTGTAGATAATGCCCGCTCCCCTGACAAATAAATAAATAAATAAATATGCAATCAAAAGTTAAAGAGGAGTTAGAAGAACATGTTTTTAAATTTTCTTTATTATTTTTTATTCTATGTATATGAGTGTGTAGCGTGCATGTGTGGAAGCGCATCAGTGTTGTCAGTGCCTGAGAAAGTCAGAAGAGGGCATCAAATCCCCTGGAACTGGAGTTACCAGTGGTTTTCAGCTGCCATGTGGGTGCTGGGATTCAAACCCTAGTCCTCTGCAAGAGCAGCCAGTGCTCTTAACTGCTGAGACATCTCTCTAGTCCCAGAAGGACATGTTTTACCAAAACAAAACCACAACAAAATCATAAGATAATGTGATACAGGGAGCGTAAGACTGAGCACAAGACAGAGAGATAATCCCGAGGTTATTGGTAAAGACAGTCCCTAAGGCCACAGCCTTGCAAAGACCCTGTGGAACAGTCAGTCTGAATGGAATGGAAGGTTACAGTCTATAGAAGGAATGCAAAGAAAAATAAAAGCAAAAACCCCAATGAGTTTCACCTGCTCAGTTTACGAGCATGAGGTTGTTCATGATATTCCTTTACTCTCCTTTGAAGATCTCCAGATTGCAGTGGTATTACTTCTTTTTTGCAGTTGGTAGTTTGCTGCCCCCCCCCCCCCCCCCCCCCCGCTGCATTCCCAGTCAATGAGGCTAAAGGGTTATCAGTTTTACTCATTTTAAAGCACCAGATTTTGGTTCATTAATCTCTTCTGTTTTTCAGCTTTCTCTCATTGGTTTCCACCCTGGCTTTTCCTAATTTCCTTTCTTCTGTGGTGGCTTCTGCTGTTCCCCTCTCCTTCTTTATTGCTGTGAAACTTGACTGAGATCCTCCTCTGAACTTACACATTCAGTGCTGTAGATTCCTTATACCACATGCCTTACATTTAAAAATATTTGGTTTTCCTTTTCATTCAGCTTTTGTTTTCTGAATTTCATTTTGGCTTCTCTGATCAGAGGACCACTTAGATGCATATAATTTAAATTCTGAGTATTTGAATATTTTCTAAATATTTTTCTCTTCAGCAACTCCACTTTTATCTATTGTGATTAGTAAACAAATCCTTTTAGATATATTGAAACTTATTATGGAGCCATAAAATGATCCATTTTGATATATTCTGTGCAGATATTGCTGAGTGGAGCATTCTATAAATGTAAATTAAGTCAAGGTGGCTGATAGTATTATTCAAGTTTTCTATATCATTACTGGGTTATTTTTGTCTGCTTGTTAAGTCAGTTCTTGAGGAAAGAGTGTTAATAACTAATTATAATTGTGGATTTTCTATTCCTCTTTGAATTTATATCAGTTTTACTTTACAGATTTTGAAATTCTGTATATGCACCTTAAGATAATGTCCTTTGATAAACTGATCCCTTTATCATTATAAAAATAATACTCATTTTCTTTGGTTTTGTTGTTTTGAAAAATAACTGAAAATAGACTGCTAATTCCAATTACCTTTTTTCTTTTATAGTAGCCTAGATAGCTAAGATTTTATTGTGTTCATATTTATTATTATATGCATGTAGCACTTTACTGATATATATGTATTATACATACATAAAAATAGGAATTCAGGGAAGATTAAAACTAAATGGAAATAGAAGTCGCCATACTTCTTCCTACTTCCTGTGGACTACTTACACACATTCCGACCTGAGGACATTTATCCCAGGCAATAGCATCCAGGAGCCACCTCCAGTTTGGGCAGATAGGAAGGGCTTTGTTTTCAGATTCTTCTCTGTTGGCCCAAACCTAACGTTTTCACATCAGACAATACCCTTGAATTCAATTTATAGCAAACACATGAGGTCATTGACAGAACCTGTACTGGGACCAAACTCCTTTGTGTCCTCAGCTGAAAATGCTCCATGATGGAATTATTCTAACAAAGCACAAAATGGCAAAGACTGACAGAGAAAGCAAAGAAGGAAGGCAGGCAGGCCAAGGAATTGGGAAGTTCCTGCTCTTTGGTGACACAAGAACAGAAAGACGGAAGGGTTGGTGATCGGGTAGATGCTACACTGTAAAAAGACTGAGCTGCGATGAGCTGCGCTGAGGAGCTTGGCTGGTGTGTAACACATGGGCAACCTTTGTCACTAAAAACCAAACAACTTTAGTTTGTCCGTTAGAGACAGTTCATAGTGGTTACAACACTTCATGAAGGAAGTGTAGACCAAAATGATGCTTGAAGAATATCACCAAGAGACTCAGAGAGCTCTATTGGTGAAATAAAGCCGTCAGTTGAGGCCAAGGTGATCTGGGACTCAGACAGGAGAACCAGTAGTATAAGACAGAACAATAGAAACACAGAAATATGGGAAAAGAGATAGTGCCATATGGACGTAGTGGGAAAGAAGGGAGAAAGAAGGAAAAGAGAGTGTACCCAAACCTTCTAGCCATGCAGGGGATCGGTCACCTCAGTACTGGTGATAGGTACAGGTACCTTGAGAGCCGAACTAGCCTTTGTCCAGGGTCTTCACAGTGTTATGAGATGGCAACACAAAGGTCTGAAAACTTCATCTTGAGGGCCTTTCTCAGCTTGGGGCTGCTTAGCATCAGGATGGTGGAGTGCAGGGAGATGCCAGAGTATATTATCACTTCCCAAGCCCAGTGCCAGGAATTCTCGATGATTATGATTTGATTTATCATCAGGAACAGCACATATGATGTATAGAAGATTAAGAAGAAGGCCAGTGACTTCAGAGCCATGGTGTGAGCCTGGGTGCTGGGATCACGAGGCCCGAGTCTGTGGTCCCTCATCTGTTCCACATGCCGGTATAGTGAGAACATAAGCAAGATGGTGGACATGAGGAACAGGAGGAATGGAGTGACCCACATAAGCATTGCATGAACGCGATAAAAATACTGATAGGAGGGCTTCATTCGAGGAGCTGTGCAGTTTCCATTGGAGTCCGTCATCTGGGAGGCCATTGTGTACCCTATGGCTGTGGAGATGGCTGACAGGCCACCAATGATCACAGATCCCAGTAGCAACCTAGGAACTGACTGAGAAATCCTCCATTTCAGCCAGAAGAAGATGCGGTGGGAGAAGGAAGAGATCTTCACACAGTAGAAGATGGCAAGCCAGGTGGTAAACCAGAAAGTGACAGTGTTGATGAAGTCCCAGAGAATGCCAAAATGGCTATTTCTGTAACAAAATATGAAGGAGGTCAGAAAGTTATTCAGGATAGCCAGCCCATGCAGGCAGAATCGGGAGGCAGCGAGGCAGGCCACAATCATGTCACCTGAAGGTAGTGCCTGGCTCCGCACCCATTCCCTGCCCAGCACGGTGACCATGAACCCATTCTGAAGCATAGCAGCAGCTAGAGACTCCAGGCAGAAGATGATCATGAAGATCAGGGTGGGTGAGAAGGACATCTCCCAGATCTGCTTAGACCGGCTCCTACTGCAGAACACCAGGACACATGCACAGACAAAACAACATCTCCAACCACATCACCTTGTGGAGACCTCTCCCTGGATTCATGCAAAAGCCCAATCAGCAGTAAAGCCCCAATCCACCAGAATTTGAAATGATAACTGCTGCTGCCTTTCCCGGCATGCAAATCACTCCCCCCCGTTCAATGACACCTGTCCCTATTTGTGGACGCTGTATTTGCCTACTCCATCAGAGCCAGGTGCAGGGAAATATGAACAGGATAGAAGCTTCAGGAGGGATTGAAAACACCAGCACTTCACACAGTCTTACTTTTTCCTCTTATTTTTCCTTTTTCCTTATTATGATCAGTGTACAAGGATTATGCATACTAATGGACTTCACTGTGATGTTTCTGTACATGAGTGTATGCTGCTTTGATTAGATCAACAGCTAAATTTCCCCGGTCTTCCTCAGCCCAGATCCTCTTATCCTCTTCTAGCAATCTCTCTATGTCTGCCAAGTCAATTTGCTTTTCTTTATACCCAGTTTGTTTTTCTTTTTATTCTAGCTTCCACACATATGAGAGAAAACACACCATATTTGACTTTCTGCATCTGGCTTATTTTACTCTACATGATGACTTCTAGTTCTATCCATTTTCCACAGATGACATCATTTCATTCTGTTATAATAATCACTGTATGTGTGTATATCGTATTGTCATTGCTTGGTCACGTGGGCACTGAGGAGGATTCCAAAGCTTGGCTAATGTAAGCAGCACTGGAATAAGCAGAGACACCTAGGGATCTTTTATGTGTGCTGCCTTCACTTCCTTTGACTATAAACCCAGAGTGGGATAATTTAATCATATTTTTAGGCTTTAGGGAAACTTACCACAGTGATTTTCATAGTGACTGAACTAATTTACATTGCCACCAGCAGAGGGCAAGGGTTTCTCTTAACGTATGGCTTTCAACCTAGATGGCTTTTTAAAATTTTTGTTTTCTTATGATAGCCATCCTGACTAGGGTGAAATGGAGTCTCACTGAAGTCTTGATTTACTTTTGATTATTGGACAATTAAATACACTTTTATGTTAGTTTCATGGTTACTTAAAGTCACTAAACTAACTTACCTTTAAATGCTATTTTATCAATTTATATATAGCACAATTAGCATAAAATTGTATGTCTCCCCTCTCTTGGCTTTTATGCATGGACATACATTTTACTTTCATTTATGTTGAAAATTCCATAATTCTTACTTAATATTTTTGCTTTAAGTAGTCAGTGATACTTTATAATTTTAAAGAGATTGCCTCATATTACCAATATAGTTACATGTATGATATTCTTTATTTCTTTGATTGGATCCAAGTTTCCTTTTGATATTACCTTTTGTTTGTTTTAGGGAAGTTTTCTTTCCAATAAATATTTTCTAACATGTACAAATAGTTGGAATGTAATGCTGAAGTGTTAGTTATTCTTGTAGTTTTGTTTTGCTGTTGTAATTCCCTTGGTGTTTATCTTAGATGCCTCTCTTAGTTTTTCAAAGTATTTTTTAAAATTTTTGTGCATTTCATACAATACATCTTAATCATATTTAGACTCCCTCCCCTGTCTGCACCCCCCACTGGTATCACATTTTACACAATATCATTTTTTGTGTAATAAGAGTAAAGAGCCAAGAATAGTTGAGACAACCAAAGGATTTTAATAAACAGGGAATGAACATTTTAAAATACTGGTATGTATATAAATATAAATATAAAATATTAATTAAGGCAGATTAACTAGACTTAAAAATAAATCCAAAGGTATATGGACTTTAATAGAAAAAATAACTCTGACAAATTATGTAAAATGGCTTTTTAAAGATACTAGAACAGTTGAACATGTAAATTAGAATCTGAAATGGCTTCATGCTCAACATTCACTTGTAAAATTGTATATTTATATATAAAAGGCAAGATAATCTTTTGAAAAATTAAGTGGGAGAAGTTATGCAGAATTTCAATGTAGAAAAATATTTCTTAAGGCTTAAAGTTTTTTTAAAAACAGCATAAGCAAAGTATTTAATTTCAAAGCCATAAGGGTCACCAAAGTTTGCACGTCAATTACAGCATTTGACTGTTAAGGCAAATATTTGGCTGTCTAGACAAGTATGCAAATAAGAGACAAAGTTAGAAAGAAAAAAAAATGCCCAAATTACTACAGTTTCAGTCCAATTTCAAAGAGGGATCATATATTATGCTCCCCATCCAAGTAGTAACATTTAAACCATGGAGTTTTTAAAAAAGAAGCACCAGCCATAAAGGAAAAATTGTGTTATACTAAAATAGTTTAGTAAAAGACACTGTGAAAGAGGCAAAGCGCAAGCCACACGGTGAGTGAAACCACACAGATATAGCTGTTAAAATGCAGAAAGAATGTGTGCAAAAGTTAACAAGAATGAAGCAGAAAACCCAGAATTATAAACAGTAAATCCACAAAAGAAGAACTCAGTCAGTCACTAAACGTGTACAAAGTGCATAATCCTGTTGGTTGTTCAGCAAGAATGAATGGGAAACCACGATGGAATAGCAAGACACAACCACAGAATGGCAAAAATTAAGTATGTGTATATATATGTGTGTGTGTGTGACATGTGTGTATGTATAAATTTCAAGTACTGGGAAAGGTGTGAACTGTGAATACATACCTTGCTAGTGGCAAAGGAAATCAGTACAACACTATTCCCAAAGAGTTTAACATTATCAACTAAACTACACACATACAGGGCCAGACAAAATGAAATTTTAGTTTTTAAGATGCCTAATTAGACGTAAACTAAAACATAAAAATAAATTACTATAAAATTATGGCACAGACTATCCCTGAGCTAAGGAGGGAATTATGCTAAGGAGATTTTCCTGGTGTTGCTCTTTCTCTGGCCTGACTGGTGGTTTCGATGCATTGGTTCTCAGTTGTTTCCCTGTATGTATCAGTATTTTACCAAAAACTGGACCAAAATGAAAGTATTCAAAAGGAAACAAAGGTGACTATTAATGACTGAAATAAATGTTTGTATAAGAAACTATAAAATGTGTGGTTTAATGGTGAAAAATTTTAGCATAATACTATAATCAGTAGTTTGACTTAGTAAAAATTTATGATGCATCTATTTTGAAGGCACGGGGTGGGGAAGGACCTTGAGCTGAGGCAGTGCTCTGGAGAACTGAATTCTCTTCTTCCAGGAAGGAAGTCAATGCAGATGCTTAATGTTGAAAAAATAGAAATGGCAATATAGCCCTTGAGAGTAAATATAGAGGGTAATAATAAAAACAAAGGAATGAAATGAAAAGTTGATGTTCTTGAGGAACAAGACTCGGCCAGAGGGATGAGAAAGGAAAATATAGAGTAGTTTTTCTTGATAGAGGTGATAGTTAGACTTATGGTTTGGGTAATAGTTAAACTTATGGTTTGGGTAAACATAGTAAGGTATATGTATTTTGTTGAACACAATTTTATAAATAAAATAAAAGTAGTAAAGACAGTCAATAGTAGAGTAAGCGAATTGTGAGCAGTTTTCTGAGAACAGTCTATGGAAGCATCTTCAGTCATCACTGAAGAAGTGCCAGTGAAGAGCAAATGTTCGAGGCTCCTCCATCAAACTTGGAGATTCCCAATGTGATATTAAGCAGGGCCTTTGATTAGGTCAGAGGCCTGGAGCCCTCATGAGTGGGATGAACATTATAAAAAAGACCTAAGGGAACTTGTTTTCTCTACAGCCACAAGGAACCATCCATGAGGAGGTTCACCAGACACTGAACCTCAGTCTTGGATTTTCCAGTCTCTAGAACTTGAGCAATAAGTTTATGTTTTTCATAAATTACCAAATGTAAGGTGATAGCAGCTCAATAGACTAAGATAATTCAGTGCATTAAAATAGATGACCAGTATATCTGACAGAGTAAAAACAAGCAACTGTTTTCAGTTTATGTGCACATGTTTACTTTTTGAAATATAGTCATTTCTTAGAAAAAAAGGTGCTAGAATAAAACTGTATTATAATGTCATGTTAAATTAAGTATGTATGTATACACATATTTGTATAAGACACATCTCTCTCTCTCTCTCTCTTAACTATAAAAACATTTCCTCACTATTAGAATCTGGGCAAACTCTGGCTAAATTCCAGTTCTGGGTATGTGGCAGCTCAAAGCTTCTGCATGAATGAGCTCTTCACTTCCTCATGATCAAACTCATGCCATGTTCAGTGATTTCCTTTGGAAGACAGTCATACTCTGAGTTCTTAAGCTTTGAAGCCTTTCAAAGGAAAAACAAGTCATAATAAATAGTGTTGTCGCCCCTCATCTGCGCTCCTGCCTCTCACTGCCTCCACTTCTCCAGCATCAGTACTTGCCTAAGCCCAGCTGGTGTTCCTCATGGTCTGGGAGTCAGTTTAAAAGCCTAAGTTTGGAGGAGCTGACTCCGAGGTTAAGAGCACTGGCTGCTCTTGCACCAGGTTGATTCTCTGCACCCACAGGGAAGCTAACAACTGTGTGTGATTTCAGTTCCAGGGGATCCTACACCCTCTTACTGGACTCCATGGGCATTACATGCACAGATGCACTTACATACTTGGAGGCAAAACACTTATACACATAAAATAAAAATAAAAATAAATAAAACCTTTTAAATATAGCATAGCCTCTATAGCCAACTTCTTCTCTGGGAGTGCACGTTGGCAGGGTGGGAGCAATGGGGCTGGAAACGGCCCCTCCCAGCTTGGCCTGCCTTTTCAGCATTTTGTAATTCTGTTACATAAAATGTGCTCTGACTTAACACACAAGTGTGTTTGCTTATTTACACCCATTAGATAGGGAAGAAAGATCTCTTCTTTGTATTTGATCTTGACATTGAGGTTTTCAATATGACTAGTGTTTACCAAGCTTATTGACTTACTATATATTTTCATTCAAATCAGTGCAATTGAATCTTTTAAAATTCATTTACTGTTCATTTTTATTTCTTGTGGGAATTGTTCCTATAAACTGTAGTCTCATATTTCTATTGTGTAGTTGTTTTTTTTCTTAAAAAATGTTGAAATAGGAAATTTTTATAGATCATAACTAGCAAAAGTTTCTCTTCTGGAAATGTTGTAAATGCATGTATCTTTCACGTCTGCACTTTGGCTTTTGTTGAAGAGGTTTTTCTCAAATAGTTTATATTTTTAAAAATGTCAATTTGGTTTTTTTTCTTAAAAAATACTTTTGCCAACTCCAAAGTGTTGACAAAAACTATTCTATATTTACTTTTACCAATTATTTTATTGTTTTGATATTTATTGCTTTAATTCACCTGGATGTTCATTTACACTTCAATGTTACAAAATAAGAACAATGTCCAGATCTATAGACATATTCAATGAATTGTTTTACTGAGTAACAAATATTTCCCAAGATATGAATATGAAAATTCTTCTATACCAGGCATTAAATGTGTGTGTTTGTGTGTCTATATATGTATCTGTGTATGTATGTGTATTTGTGTGTACGTATGGGCATGTGTGTATGTGTATGTGATGTCTTTATACATGTAATGTTTCTATATTCTATTTTGTTCAATCATATAACAGGGCTTCACTAGAGCTAGACAAGTAATGGAAGTCACTGAAGAGCCTGAGCAGATGGAGAGCAGAAGGGAGGGAGGAATGAAGTGCTGAGCCATGAGGATATGATGCAGATTGACAAAGCTATATTCAAAGCACAAACAGCAGTCAATAAAGTTCCAATATTTATATTTTCCTTTAATGTTGACTTTTATTTTAAATATCTGCTTTCTTATTTCAGAAAGAGGGAGAATCGTTCCTTTGAAATGTTATGTCATAGGTTGTAACACTGCATTTGAAATTTGAGAGATGGCATAAATACACATTTCTAAAGTCCTTTAGATTTTTGATGTTCATTCGTCAGTACATTTTTTAATTTTGGAAGAGTGGAGACTGGAATATTTCCTGGTGATAAGTTTGGCATAGTTGAGAAGGATTGTTACTTGAATAATTCCCTGTGGGTTAGGTTTCCTTACATGCCTCTTCATTTGCATATTGCCTCTGGGATGTGAATGGCCTCTGGGAAGTGAATGTGTCACTATTCAGGGTCTAACTCACCCTGCGCAGACTATCTGGGAGGAGTTTCATTAGTCAGTCATTCAGTGACTCTAACGTGAGGAAAGGTTAGAAGCTAAGGAAGATAGAGAGAAATCTGCATTGTCTCTACAAGTGTTGCCCAGATTTAAGAATCTTTCCACATAGATAGACAATGAACCTGTTTATTAGAAAAATAGTATCATATTTTCAGAATAATTTTCTTCATCCCCACCCCTACACACACACACACACACACACACACACACACACACACACACAGTTTCTGCTTTCTTCATTTAAAAATATTCCAGTTAATGATATTTTATGTTTAATAAAATTTTACTTGGCAGTGGAAAATTATAGCTCTTTTACTAACAGTTCATAACCTGTGTCTACATGTTTCCACTTACATAGTCAATTCTAGTTTTCAGTAGGTAGCTGTTCTATATGACAGCCATTCATAGAAAGTATTCTTTACAGGAATTTACCTTGTTATTTAATCTAATTAAACTGTGATTTAAAGAAAATTTCAATTAGAAAACAAGGCTGTGAATAACTAATAACATCAAAATGGTAGGAACTTCTATGAAAATTTAAATAATGCTTACTGATTGTCCTGTCTCTACCTACTAGTTTGTATGCATGATGCCTGTATTTCTTTTAGATTTGTTCAACCTCAAAATTTTGGGTTTCTATCTTGAAAATTCCTCATGACTGGTGAATATTTGTGGAAGGAACTTTGGTTTTAATTTATTTTTATTTTTGCAATGTTGGGGATTGAGTTTAGTCTTGTGCATACTAGACAAGTGCTATAACATTGAGCTATACTGCCAGCCTGAAGGGAAATATTCCTCTTTCTTCTTCAATTAAGTGATGTCTACCTATTTCACTGCTAATGGATATTGTAAGTAATGTTTATATTCAGGCTCAGGGTCATCCTTTGATAGACAAGAACTATTTCTTTCTGTTCTTGGCCTCTTGACTTTCTCTTGAACTTACCATTTTTTTACCAAGGCATAGAAAACCATATCACTTGAGGCTCTAACTCAAGAACCCTTTCAAATATTGTAATGTTTGTATACATTACAGTAAAAGTACTAAAGACTCGGCAAAGTCTTTGTTATTTTTACTCTTCTACATTAGAGTTTCTTATTTGCTTGGCTGCTTGTTCCCTGAGATTTAACAGTGTCCGCTCTAACCATGCAGCTGGCTTCTGGCTCTCTTTTCTCGAGGTGGATCCAGCCTTCTCAGCAGATAGTCACAGAGACCAGCTTCCAGATACACTGAAAATAGACTTCTGCCTTTGCTCCAACTCAGGAAGTGATCCTGATGAGTGAACTAAGTAGGGTCGTTGTGCAACCATATGATTACTGAACTGCTTGTCGATGGAGGTGAGACCCAGAAGTATCCTCAGCTGCACAGGCTCATAGAACTCTTGATCAGACTAGAATTACTTCTGTCAGTTTCCCTTAATCATCTTTTCACCAAGGCACAGAAAATAAGATCATTTGAGAGTCTCTTTACAGCTACCACTTTCTTTAGAAGTAGATTCTGCCCTTTTGTTAGCATGAGGGCAATCCCCCTGCCATGAAGTCTGGCAGCAGAGCAGGTGCAATTTCGTCAGTGTGTAACCCTTTCTCCTATTTGCTCAAACTGCAACTGAATTTGATTCACTGCCTATTTGAAAATGTAACTTGGCGCAGTTTTCCCATCCTTGTTGTGTCTGTTTCCCTTCATGCTGTAGGTAAACGCTCAGTCCAGGTCCTCTGAAGTCTCTGGTTTCACCATATCTTTTATACTACATTCTTGTCCCCACTCTCCCTCCAGGGAGATATTACTCATCAAATCTTCATCTTGATTCTTTTGCTTATTAAGTTAAATCCTACATCTGTTCAAGTTTTAGCCCTCATATCTCTTTCATGAGTTCTTGAAAACCCAAATTTCCATCCCTATCTCAATTCTGAAAGAGATGGGAGTCCGTAATATGTCAGCACTGTAGCGTTCTATCATTAGTTGGTGAATTTATGAGAGACTGGAATATAATGGCATACCATCCCCACGGAGGACGAGATCAGAAAGCAGGGAGTCCACAACTGCCACTTCCAAATAAGAAAAAACAAGGGCACAAATAACTATTGATTTTAAGACTTAATTTAAAAATATTTTATTTTTATTTTGTGTGTATGAGTATGCTGCCTGCATGTATGTAAGAGTACTCATGTTGTGCAAGGCCCATGGAGGTCAGAAGAGGGCATTGGATCCCCTGGAACTGGAATTATAAACAGTTGTTAGCCACCATGTACGCACTGAGAACTGAATCCAGGTCTTCTGCAAGAACATCCATGGATCTTTACTACTGAGGAGCTCTCCAGCTCCTAAGACTTAATTTTAAAAGTGATTTTTATATCTAAATAAAAATTATGAGGCAAGCGCAGATATTTCCCCACATCCTGTGTCCTGTGTAGCCTTCCCTTTGATCAATTTTGCCCACCTGAATGCTAGTGAACCTGTATTGACAAGTCTTCATTTCCAAAAGTCCCTGGTCGGCAGTAGTGTCTAGTCTTGATGATACACATTTTATTTGAAAAGCACATATAATGGCATCTGTTTACCCTTTTTGTCTCATCTGGAGTATTTTCCTTCCTTAAATATCTTCAGTTTTCTACTTGCTCCTTTCTTCCTCCATCCAGCCTTGGCAGACCTAATCTCTTCACTGTCTCTCTCCACAGCCTTGCCTTTGCTGCAATGCCATGCAGTTAAAGCAAACAGCCTTTAAAAGTTGGCTTCCTTCACTTAATATTAGTTTAAGGTTCTTCTGCATCTTTCAGTGACTTGATAGCTCATCTTTTCTGACTTAAATCACTTCATTGTAATATTTTGACCAGTTTCTAGTTTGTTTATTATCTTTTCTTCTAGATTAAAGACCCATGATATAATAACAAAATTCTTGCCTTCCTTTCATATAATTAACATGTATCAAGTTGGTTTATATCTTTGCAAGTACTTTATATTGTTGCAATGCTTTATAATGTTTAATCTCATCATTCATGAAGCATTTTACAAACCAGTATATCTTATGAATTTACAGACCTTCACCCATTTCTTTTTTAGTCCTGAATAATATTCCATTGTATGGATATACCAGATTCACCTCCTGACAGACATCTTGCTTGCTTTCAAGTTTAAGCAATTATAAATAAAGGTGCTATAATTATAAATAAATTAGAGTGCAATCTTTCTGTGCAGACCTAGGTTTTCAACTCTTGGCTAAAATCTTAAAGGAGTGCTGGATAGTATACTGCACATGTGTTTATCTGTGTAGGAAATGGCCAAGCTGTCTCTTCAAGTGGCTGGACAGGTTTATAGTCAGATTCACAATGAACAGAGTTCTTATTGCCCCAATTTCTCACCAGCATTTAAGATCATCAATTACAGATTTAAGGGTGAACAGTATTCTTATGATATGTAGTATTGTCTCATGGTTGTTTTAATTTGTATTTCGTTGATAACATGATGTATAACATCTTTTTGTATTCTGTTTATAATATGCATATCTTCCTAAGTTGTTAGAATAAGGACCTGAGTTTGAATCCCAGCATTCATGTCAAAATCGGGGCATGGTAGTGGACACTTGTAGTCCCAACACTGAGAAAACAGAGATAGGCAGATCCTTGGATTTTACTGTCCAGCTAGCCTAGCCTCTTTGGCAAGTCTAGCTTGGTTGGCAAGTCCCAAGTCCCATTGAGACCCTGTCTCAAAAAAACAAGGTAAGGACTGGAAAGATGACTCAGTGGTTAAGTGCACTGGCTGATCTTGGAGAGGACCAAGGTTTGATTTCCAGCACACACATGGTAGCTAACAACTGTCCATAATTCCAGTTCCAGAGGATTCGACACTCTCTGCTGACCTGCGTGGGCATTGCATGATGTGGGTGCATTTACACACACACAGGCAATACACTCATACACATAAAATAAAAATAATAAATAAAATATTTAAAAAGAAAGGCATATATCTCCTGAGGAGAGATATCTGAGGTTGACCTCTAGGCTCCACATGCATATGCACACACAAACTCACACAGAAACATGCACACATGCATACACACAAACTCACACAGAAACATACATACACACAGAAGAGTTCTTCTGTTTCTTGGATAACAGTCCTTTACCATACTTTTGCATATATTTTCTTCTAGTTTTCAGCTTGTCTTTCCAGTGTCACGATGCTAGCTTTCATAAAGCAGAAAGTTTTTAACTTTAAATGAAGTCTTCCTTTCATGGATTATGCATCTGATATTATACCTAAAAAGCCATCATCGTACCCGAGCTCCCTGGGCTTGCTTCCATGCCGTATTCAGCCTAGTTTTAAAGGCTTTTATGGAAGCGTTGCCACATGAGCTGTCACTGTGTCCCACCAGGTAGGGTAGGCTGGAAAATGTCAGTGATAAAACACTCAGTCTAGGCAGTCAGGAAGGAGAGAGGAAGGGAGGATGTTCACTGGGGAATACCTCTTGGGCTCTGCGACACATGCATATCCATGAGGCTTCCATTCCCATGTTGCTTCAGGGAGACAGCAAACACCTGCTTGGCCCTCTGGACCCGTAATGAGGCGAGTGGTATAAACAGCTGACAAATATGGACACACTTACCGTGTCAGGACACACCTATCGTGTCAGGACACACTTATCGTGTCAGGAAGGGTGTTTGCGTTGTCATTTTTCGTCTCACGCTCCTTATTCTTGCTGTAAGAAATTTTAATTAAAAAATATTTTGTTTAATCTTTTTATTATTTTATGTGTATGAGTGTATTGCCTGCATGCATGTAAATGCACCCATGTCAAGCAAGGCCTGTGGAGGCCATAAAAGGACATCAGATCCTCTGGAACTGGGGTTATGGATGGTTGTTAGTTGGTAATCAAACCTGCTGAGTCTTCTGCAAGAATAGCCAGTGCTCTTAACCGCTGAGCCATCTCTCCAGCTCCTACTAAGAAAAATTTTAAAGATAAAAAATTTAAATATAGAGAGCATAAAAATAAACGAAAATCATGTTTATTTACCGAGACCAAGTGTTTGTTGAACAAAACACTTATTATATGTGCATCTGGTTTGCAATTCCCAACAAATGTTTAATAAATACTTCTTGGCATGGCTAATATTCTTCTGAGTTTATATAATGCATAGATTTTTCTATATTCATCTTAAATCTGCAAAGTTTTGGGGAAAGTAATGTATTCCTTGGCTATATTAAACTACCCTGTTACTCAAATTTAAACAAAGAATGCTGGATAAATCTTCACTATCATTTGCCATTCTGTTGTGGATAGTAATTAAAAGCCTGACTGCTTCAACCAAAAGACATTTTCCTCAATTTGTCAGACACAAAGCATACCTCCTTTTCTTTGTTTTTTTTTTTTTTTTTTTCTTGATCATAGCTCTAATTTTCCCAGTCGAATGAATTCACTAACTTGCTAATCTGAGAGGCTAACATTAGCAGAATCTACTAAGTACCAGAAGGGCATCAGACCCATTCTGGGAACACTCACTCTCTGGACTGCTGTGGTTGCCACAGCTGCGGAGCTTCTGTTTTCTGTTTCTTGTTCCTGTGGGAAGAGATTCTTCTAAGGTGACAGGACTAGTCACACCACTGACGCTGCTGCTTGTTTGCTTTGATATTCACATTTTAATCCCCCAGGCCTTGTCCTGAAGAGGACTTTTGTGGAATTCTCAGGCAGGTGGGGGATGGGTAGGCAAAATTTTATACCCTGACAATTACAGATTGTAGAATTAATCTATAATTATGATTTCTTCCTGGATTTTGCTGACCATCATACCTTGACTTGAGTCAATATCAAGGAACTTCATCACTGTATCTGCCACAAAGGAAACAGGAACCCTCCCCCCCCCGACACACACACACACACTCACACACACGCTCACACACACACATACACAAGACAATTTAAAAGTAGCAACTAAGATGAAACAGCATTAGCCTTACTCTTTGGTAAAGCTGAAATAGATACTCATGTATAATTGACAATTCTGAACCTTAAGGCTCAATACTTTGTCAATCATTAAGCAATATCTATAAATCAGCAATGACTGGGAATCATGTGTGTGTGTGACATGGGACTTCTCTAGGGGAGTGACCTCGTAAGATAAAATGTGTTCACAGCTTATATGCTTCCCTGTTCATGCGTGTCTGTGTTAATGATGGTAAACTCATCCCTCGATTGCCTCACCAACTTGCTTCCAATCACAGTTTTGATGAGAATGTGTATTTTGTGGATTTTTTTGAAATAATTTGTCAACAGCAAAATACAGGTTCAATTTTGGGTTAAAAAAGAATAACGAAAGCATCATTTATGGTACTTAAATTTTCTTTTGTTAAAATGATGTTAGATCACTGTCATTCCTTAACAGCTTGCATTGCCTCTTCCGAGAAGGAAGGAGAAACATTTGGGAGCATCTGGATGCTTTTCTTCATGGTGTATATTGCCTAATAGAACACTAGTAAGTGCTATTAATTTAGCTTATATATATGACTAAGAGGAAGAATTTTTATATCCAAACCACAAAATCAATCAATAGCAGGAGCAGAGTGAAAATTTTGTTTTTTATAGCTTGGCTTTTTATAACCCATGCTGCTTACATTAACTTGTGGAAACAAATCATGTAAGCACCAGCTCAGACTCAAAGACACAGCACTGTGCGTGCCTCATTTTTTTAAAGGTCCTAAACAAGTATCAGAGTGTCAAGAATTTGGATGTAACCCTTGCTAAACATATGGTGTTGGATGCTCTTTTTCTTTCTTTACTCTGATAATTTTAGCTGTCAACTTGACTGGACTTGGGATCAACTAAACGACAAGCTATTGAGCACTCCTGCATCCAGTTTTTTTGAGGTGGGATGATCTACCCTAAATATAGGCAGTACCTTTGGGTGGCAAACCAGATTAAAAGAGAGATGGAGGAGGGAGAGTTTGCTGTTTGCCTGCTTGCAGTTCCTCCAGCTGGCAAGTTCTCGGCAGCTGCCACTACTGCATTCCTTTGCTGATGTTAAAAACAACTTCTTCAAGTTTCCAGTGTAGATTGAAGGACAAGAGCTCACCAGGAGTCCTCCAGGTCTCTGTCCCACACTGAGTCTGCTGAGACATCCAGCCTCATGACGGAGTACCTTCCAGATCCTCTACCTCTCCAGTGTGAGACAGACATTGTTGGACCACACAGACTGTAGCGTGTAAACCAGTCTGATGAAGCCTGTTAATATTCATTCTACTGTTTTGTTCCCCTAGAGAACCCTGTCTATACAGTTGTTCTTTGCCCCAAAGATCTGCAGTTTTCTTCAGATCATCTTTGAGAACAGCGGAACTAAATTCCACCTTAATTTTAAGGGTGGGTCATGCAACTCAGGTTAAGACTATCAAACTTTCTGTTTCTCAGACCAAAATGATTAATTCAACAATTGTGCATGGAAACGGTGTAACAAAGGATTATCACAATATCTTTAGAATGGTCAGCATAAAAGGAGTTTCCAGAAGGTAGAAAATATATATATACACACACACATATTCTGTGCCCAAGGTTCTACAAAGCCAGGTGACCGAATTTTGAGACTATGGAGAATTAAGATTTCACAAACTAGAGCAAAATTAGCTTGGGTTTTTTTGTCCCTTTGAAAGCCATCCATTGCCCATACCAGTGTCTGACCTAGCATTCTTGTGACTTTCAAAACCTTAAAATGTATTCATAGCAGATTACTTGCTTTCATCATTCCAAAGCTAAGAATATTTTTAGATAACATCTGATAACCTGTAACAGAATTTTCCCTGATTTGCTGTAATCTGCCCCCTGCCGCTGTTTTTGGTAATACTTTGATTTATGACTTTCTTTGTTCTGTAACTAATAAAATCACATGTAACCACTTCTACCGTTGAACATTGTATTTGGGGGAATCTGAATCTGTGTTCCCAGGCTATGGTCACTTATATTTGACTCTAGAATAAATTATTTCTTCTTCCCTTTGAGGTAAGAACTTTGTTTTTGTATCAACATGGATGGATAGTCTAGGGTTATGTTTCCTAGTCTACTTGATTTCAGACATGTTTGTAGTACTTACATTGGCCAATAGTCTCCATGAGCCAGTGATGTGTACAAGGAAAAAGATCATCCTGTGTTTCCTCCGTGTTCTTCTCCTCATCAGTACTACTCTAACAATGAGTCCGAGAGGGGCTCTGCCAGCAGCCTGTGCTGTGGAATGAAGACTGTGCAAAGGAAATTGTGGCTGACCTCCTGTCAAAATGCGAGGAGAACTAAAAACAATCTTGTAAAGCCATTGAGACAAGAGAAGGTTTTTCCTCGCTCAACGGTCTAAGTGATAAGATGTGGATGTGATGCTGGGACCTCCTGCAGTCATTTTTTGACTCCAGGAAGCCTCATGGTGCAACTAATATGAAAGAGAAACAAAGTCAGGAAAAGACAGACACAATGCTGATGGTGCCACACCATCTTGACTTGTGGCTTTAATTGCTTTTATTTGTCAATCAATACATTTATTTACTATTCAGACCAGTTGGGTTGGTTTTCTGCAGCTGAATCATACTAATTCCTTTATGTGTCCTACCATAAGGTCACTTCATTTCCTACCAAAGATATCTGAAATAGTCTTGAGACCAGTTAAACAGTTTAAACTGCAAAGTCACTAGCTAGATCAATGTTGACAAAAGAAGGCAGCCACTCAATAAGCACGTTTACTATAAAATAGATGAATACTAAATAGAAACTATGTAAGACGACTATACTAGTAATGAGATTCAAGTTATTTCTTAAAGGGGGCAAAACGAGTGTAAGCTTTCCAAACTGATGCTAGTTTAATATTTAGCAGGCAGGGAGATGCAGTTTAAATCTCTCCTCCTGCTTCCTCAAGATCACTTCCTTCTGTCTTACAACGCCCTTTATATGAGAGTTGTATATCTAGTCATAATTGCTCTTATCAAAAAAACAAATGACAACAAATATTGGTGAAGACAGGGAGAAAGAATAACCCTTATACACTGCCAAAGCGGGAGGAAACGAAACCACGTAGACCTTCCTCAGCCCAGCCCACCCGCAGGAGCAGGGCTAGCTACCATCAAGCCTTTAGCTGCCATTGATTTCCTCATTTTTTTCTCTTCCCACAATTTTCTACCCTAGAAACTACTTTTGTCCCTTCTCTACCTACTTATTGTCCTCTAGATAAGACAGTATGAATGCCCAAACTCTAACCACCCCTAGGAGTCACTCATCACTGATGTCTGCTACACACACACTATGCCAGCAATTGTGAACTTGTTTTTGTTTTCCTCATTTTCACTTGTTTTTTCTCATCCACTTTACAAAATCCCGGCCAATCAACCTGACACGTCAAGGGAAAAAGACAATTGGTGTCTCTTACAGTATAAAAAGGTGTGGTGACACAGCAAACATTCTGGAAGAATGAACTGTCAGGGAAAGGGGTACAGAGACCTGTAGAATCGGTCCTCAAGACCAACCCTAGAACTTACGCTGGATGTTTAGATACAGAGGTCACCTTGAGGAGACTGGAGAAAAAGGTGCTTTTGAATATCATCTGCACTGGAAAGTGGGTAGAAAGGGTTCTTTGGACAATCAGACACATGGAAAGCTATGTCTAAGCAAAGGTACCAGAGAGTCCTACAGAAACTACACATCCCTTTTTTGCAAACATCTGGGTAGCTGCACTTATTTATAAGTGAAAAGCACATTTCTTGGCTAAATTTGGTAGGTGGCAAAGAAATAAATTATCATCTTCAAGCCATAAAATAAATGAGGTGAAGCTTCTGCTATGGAAATTTGCCAAAATGGAGGGAGGCTGTTGTGAAGGCTTAGCTTTGTTCCTCTAGAAATAGTGACAGACATATAAAATACATTCTGTGAAAAGGTTATTTACCAAAAGCATCATGTGTATTTGTAAAATTATAAATGACCAAGCTTTCCAACATGGGTCAAATGATGATGGTACTGTAACCATATCATAAAATACTATAATGTAGGAAAAAATAGCAATACTCTAGAAAGTGTTATCTAAGAGAAAGTGTAAAGAAAGATGTCTAAGAGATCATTAAGTCAAAACAGAAAAATACAGAACAATTGAAAGCTTGCCACAGAAGGAACCAACATATATGTGTATTCACTGACCTGTGCAGAAAAATCTTGCAAGGATACTTAGTAATAATAAAGTTACCTATTAGTGACAAAAGAAAATGAGGCTGCGAATGGATAGCTGGAACCAAAACATTATCCTGCCTACTGTTCTGTATTGTATATTCAATCAGGCAGCCATACCCCCTGACCACGAACTTTAATATAAATATGGAATGAAAACTAATGCACAGGCTTTGAGATACAAAGACTATCTAAAGCTGCTGCAAGTTTTCACGGGTGCCATGTGGCTGCCGCTCTGCTCCTAAGACTATTACTGTTTAGTTGTCAGTCTCACCCCCTACTTGCCAGATGAACTGGTTTCAAATGTTCATTTTCATTTTAGGGGTAGACAGAAAAAGTTTTCTCACAAACTGATGACTATTTCAGGGAGTGAAAGTGTTCTGGCATCACCAAATACTCCTGGAACAGGAAAATTGACTATGATGAGGCCCAGTTTAACTCCAATCAGTCAGGAAGACCTGGCCAGAAAGACCTTCTCTGTTCCAGGCAGCGGCAGTAGAAAGCAACTCCTTCCCGAGAGAAACTCTCACAAAGCATTGCAGTGAGTCGTGTTCCATCTGCTGGTATAGGAGAGATTTACTGCTTAAGGCGAGTACACATATATTTATTGTGATTTGTTATAGCTTTTTTATTTTCATTTTTTTTATAACACGTGGGGGGGAATCCAATGATTGGTCATCTTGTGTTATGGTAATGTTTCAGAGCCTCACAAGAATTTGGAACCGCCCATCAGAGCATCACTCCATAACCCCCGCAGGCCCACCCCTTGTTGATTTCCTTCCTTCTCACAGACAGCTCTCCCTTCTGCTTTCCTGCTATATGCATCCCATTATATAACACTCTCTTCCCACTCTCTCAAGATCTTGTCCTTCTCTCTTGCAGCCTTCCTTATATGAGGAAAAGTGTTTGGAATTTGTTTTTCTGTTTCTGGCTTGCTTTGTTGAAGATAATGATTTCCAGTTGCATCCATTTTCCTGAAAGTGTCATAATTTCATTTTTCTCTATGAATGAATAAAACTCAAATGTGTATACATACCACGTTTCCTTTATCCATGGATAGATATCTAGGCTGGTTCCGTCTCCTGGCTATTGTGAATAGTGCAGCAATAAACAGATTGGTAATGTATGTGTGTCCTGCTTTTAGGAAGACAGGAAAAGCAGAGAGTCTTTCTTGCCTCTGTTTCTCTTCAGCTGCTTCAACTCAAAGTAGTTCTCACACCCAGGTAGTTTATTCCATCCCATCTCCATTCTGTTGCTGATGTGCCACTTGAAAACGTCTCTTTAACCAGACAGGGTCCCACACACTGGCATCTCAGCATTAGGAAACTGAGGCAGGAGGATCACTGTGATTTTGAGGCCAGTCTGAGGTACACAGCAAACTCTTGTCAAAAAATAAAAAAATAAATAAAAAAGCAACAAAACCCAGCTACAGCCAAACATCCCTTTGTTCTATAATTCGATGTTGATAGTTCTTGTTAGCGTTATTTTCTCAGAGAATTCCTCAAGTCATTATTTTAATGGATTGTTTTATGGTGGGGTTTTTTTTTTTCTCTCTCTTTCCCTATGCACTCAATGGGAAATGTAAAACACAAGCAAGATTTTTTTCCTCTGGATTGATTTTGTTATTATGATTTGTTAAGAAAAGATGAAGAAAAGCCAAAAAACCTGTTTCAAACCATAAGTTGTTTATATATGAATTAATACTTTAAATTAATGCACTCTTATAGGTCAGTATCCTTACAAAAGGCAGCATTTCCACTTCCTACCAGCTGTCCTCTGCCTGTCCCTCTGGCTGAGGACAGTGGAGAGCAGGGCTCCTGACTCAGCCTCCACGCTGGGGCCTGGGAGCGCCAGCCTGGGACATGCTATCTGCCAGTCCTACAGGTCTGTGGATTTTTCCTTCAGACACTGCAGTTCGTGTCTTCAGTGATGCTCTCATTTCCTTGATTGATTCATTGCTTTTTCCACTCTTTTACTGCCTATGTTTTTGCTCACTAGTGCATAAACTCCTGTCTTCCATGGATCTCTGAGCAAGTAATATCTTCTCCAGCTGCCTAAATCTGCTTCCAGATTTCTGAAAACAAAGGTCTCCCAATCTAAAAGGACTACTGTTATATTGGAGTAGCTTGTTGGTTTTCTTTATTGAATTACAGTCAGAGGTAAGCTGATACCACCAATATCCCCTTTAAAAAATTGATCCCTTGGTTGGCTTAGAATAGTTCTAAATCATTCTTCATTCCTTAGTCATTGCTTTCTATAGAAAGAGTTCTGATTTTGTATCTGTACAAATTCTGTTCATGTTTATAACAGTTACAAAAACATAGTTACCTAAATATGTAGAGAATTGCATGTGTTCACACAGTACTGCAAGTGATAACTCTTAATTTATGAATTTAAATGTTGTCTTATATAAGTGAGACCAAATAAAATAATGTTTTTCCCTAGTGGTCACTCTACAAAGGCTAATCTTTGAAAATATTTTATTATTGTTATTGTGACAGCAAGATTTTGAAAAAAGAATAAAAGACAGAAAAAAATAAAAAGAGAAATAGAAAATATTCAGCAACAGAGAGGAAAATCACATTGGACCAGACTGTAAAACTCAAATTGTGGTTAAACTGATGGCCTGCCTTCAATTCTAGGCTGATTACGCTCTCCCTGGGGGGATATTACAAATAAGAATTTACTATCAAAATATTTTTTTATTTGTCTGGAAACTAATTTGCAAAGCATGGAGATTGGAGGTGTGGAGCAGATGGGGAAGGCAACCTGGTTGTCTGCCTTTAAGGAATCAGCTGCAGAGAGTGGCAGTGAGTGGATTGGAAATGTCACCTGAGCCCTGAAGCTCCATAAATATCAAGGAAGAAGACAGTACCAATCTCCCAGTCTGCAGCCCACAAAGCCACTTTCTTGCAAGTGGGTATTAAACATTAATGGCAATTTCTATAGTAGGGGGAGAGAAAGACTCTTTTCTGCAGTTCTTCCCAATCACCAGGGTTGTGTTGGGTTTGCTACAGCAGCATGCTTTGCAATTATTTTTTTATTGTTCCTTTTATCTCTGTGAGAATCTTTGGCCTGAGGGTAATGAAGTGATTCCTTTATCATTCTGTAGCCTTGAAATATTTATCTGATTATTTGAACAAAGGATTACTGCAACAATAGGATCCTTATCCTGGAGTGAACTTCCGTTTCAAAAGGAAAAAAGGAAGCTTAATGAGTCAAATAATACCAAGACATTTTGCAATTAACTTCACAAATAATAATAAAAAAAATGCTGTGGTATGTGGTAGGCTGTTCACAGAATGTAAACTCACAGAGTGCTAAACCCCAGGCAGAAAATTAAGCAACAATTGGCCTTCGAAGCCATGTTAATTTTATTAGTTTTTATATGTGTGTGTGTGTGTGTGTGTGTGTGTGTATGTGTTTGAAACATGAGTAGTATGCCACAACCACAGCATATGTGTGGAGATCAGAGGACAAGGTTTAAAGAGTTTTCACTTCTTTCAGACATTTGAGCATATCTAAACTCATTCTGCCTTATTGATTGTAGGAGAAGGCACAGAAGATAAGATGGATTCGTTGGGCAGTTTTCTCAGGACTCATGCTCCTCCACGTTGAGTTTACCACCCAATGAGCACAAAGTACAGGCATAGAGATGGCTTCCTCATCCCACCTGCCTGGCTGCAGGGAGTCTGGTGTTTGTACAGGAACTCACATCTTGCACTTGGAGCAAACACAGGTAGCAACACAAGTCCACAAATGAGCTTCTTCCTCACTAACTGACACCACAAGGTCAGGCAAGAGACTTTCCTTTACCTATGGCCAAGAGAGGGTGTGTGCCGAGCTGGTATTTTGTTTCAGGTGCAGGAACTGTTGACTTGGAGCTGCATAGAGTCGATGCAGTCTTGGCAATCCAGGGAGTTCAGAAGCTCTGGGCTACTTGTTCCCCTCCCTGGGGAATAACAGGGAAAATGTCATGCAAGGTTAGTTAGGGGCTCATCATCACTTATTCTAGGTCCAGTGAGACAGTCTGGCAGGGGCCCTACCCTCCTCAGGGCTGGGTGACATGGGGCAAATCTCTGTCCAAGCAACACTCAATATGTCTATTACCTTCACTACTCAGGCTATGAGGACGCCTCTTGCTCACACGGCTCTCCTTGCAGACTCACTTGATGCCACCACGTAAGTCTCAACATGCTGCTTCCTGTATAATAGTAAGTATTGACCCCTGAATGCATTCTAGCACTTACTGTGATTCTGTGACTGTCACAGATGGGCGAGAGAGGAGCCCTGACTTAATGTACTGGGGAGGAGAGTGCCTGCCAAAGATCAACTCCATGCTGATGGCTTTTCTGTGACTGCATGTGCAGGAAGATGACAGGAGCTGTGAGTGACACTGCAGGGACCACAGCAATGCAGGAATCTGACAATCCAACTGCTAATTTCAGGAGTAAGACTAAAAGGTGGGACTAGTAGACTATGTAGAAATTCTAGTTTTAGTTTTTTGAGGAACCTGGAGACACGCTCCTATAACAGTGATACATACTACTTTACCCTCTTATGGGGGTTCTGTTTCTCCACATCCTTGCCAACACTTGTTAAAGTTCATCTTTTTGACAATAGTCAGTCCGACAGGTGTAATATGATACACACTTTAGTGATTACTAACGCCAAACTTTTTTTCACATGCTTGGTGGCCACTTTTACGTCTTCATTTATAGAAGTGTCTTTTCAACTTCTTTGTCCACTTTAATAATTTTCTTCTTGAGATTGAATTGAGTTCCTTAGGCGTTTTAGTTATCAGTTTCTTATTGGCTGTCCATGGCTAGCTTATTCATCTTTCTCCTGTTCTCTAGAGAATCCTAGAGCATCTCTTCCCACTGTTCATTGTTTCATTTGGTATGCAGAAACTTTTTAACATGGAATCTCATCTATTTTTTGCTTCTGGTAGCTGCAATTTGAGGAGTAAACCTGAAAATAATATTGTGCAGACCAATATTGCATAGTTTTCCCCTATGGTTTCTTTGGTAGTTTCTTTGTTTCCGGTCTTATGTCTATGTATTTAAAACATTTTGAATAGATTTTTGGGTGTAGTACGGGAAAGGGCTCATTTTGTTCTTTAACATGTGGCATCCAGTTTTCACAGCATGGTTTAGTAGAGGTGATCTGTTATCATTGTGTATTTTTGGCTCCTTTGTTAAATTTGGCTAACTAGCCACATGCAGGTTCACTTCCGAGCTCATACTTCTTGAAGTATCTAATTTTATGCCAGTACCATGTTTTTTAATAAGTGCAGTTTTTCATGATTGTTTGAAATCAATCATGATTTGGTGTGATACCTCTAGCTGTGTTCTTTTTTTTTTCCAAAATCACTTTAACTCTTTGAGTTTTGTCTTCTTCCATATGAGCTTGGTAGTATTTTGTCTTTTTCTATGAAAAATGACTCTGGGATTATAGGCATTGCTTTGATATTGTAGACTGCTCTGAGTAAAACTTATGAATAAGCTGATCTTGGAATATTACATCCAGAAAGGAGTTACTCATCTCTAGTCTTTAAAATTAATAAGGAGTATTTAGGATTGTTCTGAAGGAAAGTTATAAGTCTTTACAACTCTGCTAATTTGAACATGTTCCTGACCAGCCTGACCAGATTTAGTTTCTTTAGCCAAGTTCCCTGTGAATAAAACTAGTCAAAGACAAAAGCAGACAAAATATACATGAAATTATCGCAATATCCTTTCCTAACACTACCATATAATCTTGCCAGGCAAATCAGGGAGAAAAGTGTATTTAATTGAGGGAATATTTCTATAGTGACAAAGTAAATAATTCCATAATTTTATATATTCATTGTCAGTATTCAGGATGTAAAAGTTCGTTCATTCACCAAACAAATATTCATTATGCAGTGACTATGGGCCAGGTTGTTTTGTGTACTTGAAATGCAATGGGGAATCAAACAGAGTTTAGAGCCTACTGGGACGGGTACTTTATAAGCAAATAAAATTTATAATGTCAGAAGCTACGAAGAAGAAAGAAGCCAGGGTAAATGATACAGACTGTAGATAGCTGAGGGGTGTCCAAGAATTACCAACTGATTAAAGGAATGTGAAGCGGAAATTTTCTGGGTGTTGAAGAGCATTGTGAGCAAACAACAGCATTGAGAATGGCCAATGAAGAGGCCTCAAGTTAGGGTCATGAACCAGGTAATTCAATCAAGAATTTGGCAGCTTGGTGAGAAGGTGAATGTGAGCATAGAGATAAGAGCCAATCATTCACTGACTGGGGCCCACACCATGGACTAGCTGTGTGACTGAGGTCACCTTATTAAATCTCTCCGACCTCATCACCTAAACTGTGATGTGGGGATTATAGGGATCTAAAATTTATTTCATCTTTAGATTGCACTGGACTCAGAGATGTGTTTTCCTTTTTAATTTTATTCTCAGAGGAACACTTACAGGGAAGGACTATTATCCATGAAGAATGACCAGAACTAGAGGTGGAAAGATAAATATCAATCCTGAGGGGACCAGCAATGGGTTTTGTTTTGTTTCCCAACAAGCATGTTGGATAACTGGCACCTCTTTAGAGGGGGGTGGTGGAAAGATCAGAAGAGCGGGGGTTGGTGCATGAACATAAGGACAGAGGTTTTCAGGCCTCTGGGAACTTGCTCATATGAACTTACAATAATGGTGACAGCATGCACAAGACCCATGACGACTCAGTCAGACAAAAACCCAGCATAGACCTGGGGAAATGGGCAGCAGGCCCCAACCTTAGTTAAGGACTGTTGGCAACTGATCGCTGCCGGTGAAGGAGGGATTCTAGATAGGCTGACTAGACTCCAGTGAATGAACTGGAACTGCGGGGCATCTGGGTACAAATGCTTGACCAGATAAGCCTTAAGATATATGGCAGAAGGCATGAAATTCGGTGGGGGGATGGGGAGTGTGGGTGGGGGAGGGGGTCTAAATTTGATTAATATCTATTATATGAAATGCACAAAAATTCAATAAAAATCTACATAAAAAAAGAAAAGGAAGGTCTCAGTTCTCACTGGACTAGGATTCTAGTACGGGGAACGGCACAGTATTTTCATATGTTTCTCTAAAGGGATGGTTTTAAGATTATACAGATTTGACAAATGTATTTATTTCCCAGTAAGAGGCCACTTTCGTGCGATTTCGTAAACCTCTCCACCACAGCATCACTCCGTGGGACCCCAGCTACGGTGCTACTGAGGACCACTTCCGGTAAATGGAAGACTGGGGACTGTGTACGCCACGGGTTCTGTCTGTCAGTCCAGCTGGTGCCAAGTGACATTTCCCACTCCCCTCTGAAATCTTTTACTGCTCTTTTTTTCATTGTAGAATAATACATATTAAGAGAGAAAATGGAAATTAGACTCGGGTGTGCATAACATCATATGCATGACAACTCAGATGCCCCTCAGTTCAGGTTCATTCACTGGAGTCTAGTCAGCCTAACAGTCAGTAATCAGTTGCCAACAGTCCTTAACTAAAGTTGGGGCCTGCTGCCCATTTCCCCAGGTCTATGCTGGTTTTTTGTCTGACTGAGTTGTCATGGGTCTTGTGCATGCTGTCACCATTATTGTAAGTCATATGAGCAAGTTGTGTAAAGCACCTTCACAACTCATGGGTTAAGTGAGATATAGAACGGGAAACTTAGCTGAATGTGGTGGTCTTTAGTCCCAGCACTCGGGAGGCACAGGCAGGTGAATCTCTGTGAATTCAAGGCCAGCCTGGGGTCTACATAGTGAGTTCCAGGCCAGCTGGGGTAGCTACAGGGAGACCCGGTCTCAAAAAGAGCCCCCCCCCTAAAAAAAAAATCAAAAGTGAGATACTTGGCTTAGTACCTGAAAGAAATTTCCCATACTTCACAAATAATCATTACTCATTACCATTTCTACTTCATATTGTATCTATAAAACTGATTTTTCTAGAAGTTGCTTCATTTAAACATTTATTTACATTTTTAATATGTATGAGTGTTATGCCTGGAACTGGACTTATGGATGGTTCTTTACTATCCTGTGGGTACTGAGAACCAAACCTGAGTCCACTGCAAGGTTAGTGTTCTTAACCACTGACCCATCTCTCCAGCCCCTAGAAGTTATTTTATTTTAATTAAATGTGTTGCTAGAATTTCTGTGGAAAGTGCCAACTGCCAGTAAACTTATGTTTGTTGGGATCACTTTGTTGTGACTGAAATGGCAAAACGAACTCCATTTCATTCTAGTTAACACTGGCTTTACTCTGTTTTTGCCCAGTGACTCCCACTGCAGAACATCTCATACAGAGTGTTTTAAGGAGTACATTGTTTCTACAATACTGAGAAGCTTACAAGTGGCCAGGTAGCATGTCCAGATACCACGCCCTCCTTCCCAGCTACACCTGAATCTCCATGGAGCCCATTCTACAGTTAGGAAAAACTTATTTTTTCCTAACTGAAACTTCTTGTCAACTGAAACCCTTTTTGTTAAACGACCTGCTCCTAGTCTGGTATAACCATGATGATCTGATATAACTATGGTTATTGGTTTTACCCCAGCACGATGTAATTGTGTTTTTAAGCTTTATAAACCCTGCTCTGCTTCACCTCAGAGTCAAGAGTTCTTTTGGTCATTAGCCCCGTCTCTTATCACTGGCTATTAATAAAGGACTCCTAATTTGATCATCACTATGTGTCATTCCTCTGTGCATCTTGTTCTGTATTACATGATTTTTGTCTCAGTATACGCATTATATTAGTCCAGTTTTGTTATTACAGAAAAATACCTGAGCATTAGTAACTTTGTAATATAGAGGTATTTATTTAGGCCAAAGTTCTGGAGGCCACGGACATTGTACCACACTGGTGTGGCTCTATAAGGACCTCATGATAGACTGTGTTACAGTAGTGTGAGCACATCTGGGAGAGAGTGATCACACTGCAAGACAAGAAGTCAAACTGGAATGGGGACTGCATAAATCTGAGGTTGCAAGTAGCTCTGCAAACAGGTGATAGAATATTTCTGGTGTTTCTGGAAAGATAATCAGGGCTGAGGCTCACATGTCAATTCATTACTGTGAGAACTAACTCAGGAACACACTACCTTAATCCTTTGTGAGTACGTCACCCTACTCGAAGGACCTCTCATTATGCTAGACCTTTCACAGGTTCATCGCCACCTAGGGACCAAGCTGCCCACCCTGAACCCTAGGTGACAAACTATACTTAGAGCAGGAGTGTAGAGCAAAGAGAAGAATCAAGGGCAACATCTGAAAAAACCATTGACATAAAGAAAGCCAGAAAACTCCTCCCCACTAAAGCTAACATGTAATGAAACGTGCACAGGAAAAGAGCTACTGTACAAATGTCACAGTCTGCCTGGCATGGCTGCCATCAGCCTTTGACCCTTCCCGGCTCTGGCCCACTTCCACCCTCAGAACTGTCTTTGTCCCTTAATAAACTTCCTTCTCTATTACTGCCCACATGTCTCTGTCCAAATCTTTTTTTAGGGATGCAAGAACCTGGAAATTCCACTGGGTGCCTGCCAGGGCCATTTCATGCTCCTGGACTGCCACCTAAATGGAAGATGAAGGGCTCATGATTCCTGTTCAGGACAACTGTTGGACAACTGTGAATATTAGAAGCAGAGATAACCAGGGGAGGAGAAAACTAGACAAGGGCTACAGAAGGCACGTCCCAATCTGTTTTGCCTGGTCGTCAGCAGCAGATCAGCACTGTGGACTGAGTGGTAGTGTGTTTAGTCACGTGGACACTGATACAGCTTTTATAGCAGAAAGGGTAGATAGCTAGACCCCCAGATTCCGCCTCAAGCCCCAAGGATGCTTAACACAATTTAACAGAAGCTGAGGAGAATAGACACTACTATGAATGGAATTAATGCCACTGATTAATGCACATACATACATGAAATTTACAAAAATAAAAAATGTAAATGTAATAATATACCAAAAGCACTAACTTATACACTTTAAACTGCTGAATTCTATATTATGTGAATTTTATCTCAATAAGCTGCTTTAAAAATCCATAGGAGCATTTGTTTCTACAGTTATTGGGTTATTTTCCTCTGGTTTTTTGAAAGGAACGTCATGCAGTTTTCAGAAACAGCAAGAATTGGACATAATGGGACCCACATAAATCTGAAGGTTGTAAGTAGCTCCGTGAACAGATGATATGTTATTTCTGGTATTCCTGGTAAGATAATCAACTGAATGAGAGAAAAAAAAAACAATTAGCTGAAACGAGTGAGTGGCTTCCATGCTTTGTACAAGGGTCTCACTTTCTTATTTCTCAGTAGCCGACTACCTTTGCTCTGTGTCCAGCCTAACAAAGCTAAGCTTGTAAAAATCTCATCAATACAGAAGCTGACAGCATCAGACAATAGACTTTTGCTAATTAATATTTAATGGGCCTATGGATTTTTCCTCAGCAGCTGGAGTGCTAAATAATAGTCAATTAGCAAATGTGTTAATTAACTCTAATTACATAGCACATGAGCTACTCCAAGGATTTTTGCTTTATAGATTTACAAGTGAATGTTCCGCCACTTTTCTTGAACACACCAGGCGGCTAATTAATTGATAAGTAATAATCTGTTCTTCCCTCAAAAACATGTATTTAGAAATAAAATCTAGTTCAGGGTTTGATGTCATTTTTTTCCAATGAAATTTAAAGGTATAAGATCAGTCTGATATAAGCCTTCAAATACGCTTGTGTTAATCATCAGAGTTTTTCAAAAGGATATAAATTAAAAAGAGGTAGAAGATATAATGAATATTATGTGTACAAGAGAAGGAAGGAACAAAGGAATGAAGGAAACAGAGAGAGGGAGAGAGAGAGAGAACTGAAAAACATGAAGGAGGTTGGTTCTTTGTGGGAATCTGGATGCCTAATTTGACTTGCAGTATGCAAAATGAAGAACTCCAGGAGAAAGGGTGATCAATATGTACCATGCAATTAACAGCAATCTTCTGAGCTTCACATGCCAGTTAAAGAAAATGCTTCTGAACATTGTGTGGTGCCCGCCACTGGGGACCTAGAATGCTCTGAGGAAAGAAATCAGCACAGCAGCTCTGCACGTGGTCTGGCATGGTTGTTAGATCAAAGGCTGTGGATGGCAGCAGCCTGCTGTGGGGGCGCCAGCAGCCCTGCCCCATTTCAGTGCCCCAGGATGCTGCTCAAGGCACTGCAGAGAGCCCTTCAAGGGACACTGAGGAGACAAGGCTGACTTTTCAAATAAGAGTATGGTCATGGAATTCAGGTCACAGGGGTGGTCAGCTGAAGAATTCTGTATCACAAAGTTTACATTAACATCCACTCCTGTTAGCTCCCACCAAAAGCCCTGAATGCCACAACGTGCTTAGAAAATACCAGAATGCTGGTATTAATCCTTAAGATTGAACTTGCTTGTTCATTTAAGTAAGACTCAAGGGAGCTACCAGCTTTGATCAAAGACTCATCTTTTTCAGGCCCTTGTGCCAAGAGTCACTGAACCTCTAATTCTCTTAACACTATAAAGAAACAGGACAGTACAATTCTGTGAATGTGCACAATGAGAAGCATCAACCTCGGTTTACCTGTTTATTGTGTTTTCTTAGGCTGGACCACTGATTGATTTTCTCCCTTAGCAGCTTGCATAGTACCATCTAGAACTGTGAGAGCTAGTCTTCAGGGCGATGTTCAGGTCAGTTCCTGCTGTATTGCTTCAAGTCCTGCGTTTGAAGCATGTCCTGTCTTCATCAGTAGGGTCTTACCTTTGAATTTTGGGAGATAATCAAGGGCTCCGGCAATAGCCTGTGTTATTTTGGGAGTCTCTTGGACTATTCTACCAACCACTGGAAAGGAGGTCTCTTTTATCTGGCACCATACTCCTTGCCATACAGCCACCAGGTATACACATGCCTTGATGTTCAGACTCTGTATGTGTATTGCTAGAGGCTTCCTGAGCCACGCATTTCCCTCTGGCTTCACATATCACCCAAGCTCCATACAAAAATATGGAATGCTTCATGAATTTGCATATCTTCCTTGCTCGGCGTCCATGCTAATCTCTGTATCATTCCAATTTTAGTGTATGTGCTGCCAAAGTGAGCATTATTTACTTATTTTTGAGACAAGAGACAGGGTCTCCTTCTAGCCCCAGCTGTCCTGGAACTCGCTATATAGACCAGACTGGCTTCGATCTCACAGAGCTCCATCTCCCTCCCTCTCCCAAGTGCTGGGACCAAAGATACGCACCACCATGCCAGGGCTATGCACCTTTTAAAAAAATAATTTTTAATTAAATTTTTGGGTGTGTGTACAAGTGTTTGCATGTCACTGCACATGTGCGGAGGTCAGAGGACTACCTGAAAAGTGAATTCTCTCCTTCTACCATGTGGATTCTTGGGATCCAACTCAGGTCCTCAGGTTTGGTGGTAAGAAGCTTTACCTGCTGAGCCATTTTGGTGGCCCAACATGCACCTTTGTTCCTAGTGCTACAGGAAACTGAGGCACGGTGACTCACCACACCAAGAGAGTCATGTGAAGAAATCAGGAGAGTTTATTCACGCTGGCAGATTCGAACAGTTTCCTTCCGAAGAACTTGAGTCCTCTGTTTAGTTTCTTCACAGTTTTTATAAGTCCCCTGTGTTATTCCTTAACTGTTACATCATTTGTGGCCTTGGCTTACAGTCTATGTAAGTTATCACTGAAGGAAGTTTCTTCTGCAGGTATGTTTGCAGAAGAAGTTATTTAGGACACAAGAAAGGATATTCTCCAACAGAGTTTATCACAGGTGCCTTAGCAAGCAAGGTGGCTGCAAACAGATCACCAGACACCTGTTTGAAATTTTCTCTTCTAGAGATTGAAATTTTCTCTTCTAGAGAAGAGAAGATTGAAATTTTCTCTTCTAGAGAAATTGAGGTGCTAAAAAGTCTTCTAGCTGGCACTGACAGCATCTCAGTCCTCCTTCAAGGTCAACTCAAATATCTTCCTGCCTTGAACCCAAAGGGGTAAAAATAATTCTCCGCTTTAAATCATAATTTTTTGGTACATCCATTCTCACACTTAGGTATGTGTACAGGCACTTAATGCATACTGAAGATGCATTTTTCCTCCTTAATGTGCTCACAGAGGAAGTAAAGAGAGTTGCTAGATTCCTTTGGCATATTTGCTTCACAGGTGAGGAAAATGGGATGATTAATGTCTGCAAATAATCCTTTCTCCTCCTCCTCTCCTCTCATCTTCTCTGTCTCTTTCTCTCATGCCCTGTCTGTCTGTCTCTCTTTCCAGAGCCTCACAGTGTAGCTCAGTGTAGTGTCAAACTTGTAGTCCTCATGCCTCCGCCTCCCTAGGACTGGGATCAGAGGCTCCTACACACAGTGGAGAACTGCATCTCCAGATGAACGACCATGTACATTCAGGAAAAGTCCCGTACCATACCACCCGACCTAGAGCTTCTTTCTGAGAAGAGTTCTGTTTTCTCACCGTCCTAGCTATTTAAACACTGCCTTCCTGGATGGGTTAGACAGAGTTTTTGACATGAGCTGATGCTGGAATGACAGAAGAATATTTGATCTTTCAAGCTTCACATTTCTCACCTGTAAAATGAGAATGTTGTTTCTCCAGATGTCCCTGAGGCTTCCTCCAGCTCTAACACTTAGTGACTCAATTAACTATGGAACCTGAGAGAGGTGAACTAAATTCCAATCCAGTGTGAAGACACATTGAATTTACACCTTACCTGTGAGCTTGAAAGTTTCCCGTAAACAATGCCCTGGTATAAGTTTATCCTCAAGTAACTAGGGAATGACGGAGTTGCAGGAGGGCTGTGTTTATCATATGTGCACAGACAGTTATTAGCAACTGACACAGAGGGAAGGACAGCTCAGTGCTCCATGAGATTACTCATAGAAGTCATCTTCAGATGGGGAGGTCTGTCCACTGGGATTGAAGAAAGATAATGAATGGATCAACAGAGAAGAAATCAAGAAACTCCCAGAGTGTTAAACAGTCAGCTTCTCATTTTCCCATTGTCCCAGGGAAAATAGAATAGAGAATGTGCCATTTTTGCCTGTTCAGAGATGGGATCCCAAGGCCATCAGGCTACATGAACTGTGTTGATAGCTGATGACTCTCTTCACCTCTACTGTTGGGCTGAAAAGAAGTGGGAAAGGAGGCAAGATGATCAAAATCTGAAACCTTGGAAGAACAATATGCACATGTGTGTGTATGTGTGTGTGTGTGTGTGTGTGTGTGTGTGTGTGTGTGTTGTGTTAAGAAGATCATAACTGGAATACCGGAGCTCATGTTGTCTGTCAGGTCAGAAACCAATGAGCAGAGATGGGAACTTAATCTTTAAACTGTGCTGTATTCAGAGAACCAGCAATCTGCGAAGGCCAAGGATTAAAGTCCAGAGCTGACATTCTCAAGTCATCTCGTGTTAACGCATTTCATAGTGAATCAGAGCAAAGGCAAAAAATCATTCCAAAGTCCAGTCTTGCCCTCTGGTCAGGGGTCAGCCTTGCCACTTAGAGTAAGAAGTCATTATAAAATGTTTCTAGGATTACCAAAATTGTCTCTTTATGATCTCAGTACAAAAATTCCTACTCTTTGGGCTATCATTAAAATCCCTTATTTAAAACAAACATATTCTTATCAAAGAACTTATATATCACAAATTAATTTAACAGTTTTATTTAATAAATATTATATATTCTTTACTGTGTGTGAGAGACTCTTTTAAATGCTTCACAATATAAATATATCTAATGAACTTTAACTACCTTCTGTAACTCTAGGAAAGCAGTTTATACAGTTAGGAACATATTTTTTGTGGGCATTAGTAAACAAAGGAAAACCTCCTATTTCTGTGGAGACAAATGTTTGCATGGGTCACTGATCTAGACGGAAGCAAAATACAGAACTAAGAAACAACTGGAAAGAATAGACCCTAAACACAGTTCTGTCTGCATGTACTAAAGAGTTTAATTGTCAACCTCCATTTTGGTTTAAGGGTCATAAACCCAAGGCCAAATTAGAGAAGTCATATAAACTCTTTTACAATGGGAAAAGAAAAACTGAAATTCATCTCATAAAATCCTGAGTATCTTTAGGCACCACCAAAATACTTCCAAAAGAGAGAGCTGGGGTGGTATTCTTAGCTAAGCAACAGAAAAACATCTAAATTCAAAATGAGCCATAAAAGAGCAGAATGCCTTATGCATTTACCGAAGTCATTACTAAAAATGATTAAATGGCTTGATGGTCTCAGGGATTTCAAAAGAGAAGGATACGCATGCCAGAACCATCCATACATTTCCCAGAGGAAGGACAAAAACCATGAATAAAATTAGGGCCAAGCCACAATAGGTGATCCAGCAATTAGAATACATGAAAAGAACACAATTATGAGCCAAGGCAAGGCAACATCACAATTTATTTTCCACTTAGATTTCTTTTTGCTTCTATATTTCAGTACTACTGATATATGCCTTCAGTGCTCTAAAGATAGGAAATGTGAAAATCTTTTCTGAATGAAATTATTGAGGAAATCACCTTGCTTGTAAACAGAGACAACAGTGGTGAGAGTTTGGGGAGATATCAATGGAAACAGAGCTGTTTTTCAACTCAACTTTAGAGTAAAGGGTGAGGCTTGGTGTGAATCCTTAAAAACAGAATTATCAAGACTGGAGAGATGACTTAGTGGTTAAGAGAATTGGCTGCTCTTGCAGAGGACCGAGGTTTGATTCCCAGCACCTATATGGCATCTAACAACCATCCATAACTCCAGTTCCAGGGGAATCTGATGCCCTCTTCTGGCCTCTGAAGACATTGTACAACATGGGTGCATCTACCTATATGCAGACAATACACTCATACACATAAAAATATATATTAAAATAATTCTTAAAACAGAATTATCTTTTGACAATTAAGTCAGATATCCTTAAGAGATGCTGTGTTGAATTCAGGATTTTATGTCTTGATCCTGGCTTTGTACTTGGATGATCCGAGTAAGTTGCACATTTAGTCAAGATAAAATGAGACTGTTGAATTAGATAATCAATGCAAAAGGAATAACTATTTTCTCAGTATTTGGTTTTTGTCAATAGTGTTCTAAGCATTTTACACCTTGAATCATTTAATCTTTACCACAAACAGATGAGAGAGGAATCACTCCTTTCTTACCTTACAGCTGAGAAGCTGGGGCACAAGGATGAGCATTACTTAGCCCTGAGAGCCAGGATGGATGGTAGCCCAAGCTCTGAACTGAGTAGCTAGTAGCCCTGAGCTAAACTGCCTAAACCAAGGTGTGTTTAATGCCTTTGAGTGCTTTTCAAATTTGAATCTAGAATTCCTGCTTGAAGACATACTTTGTAGAAGAGTCTATTTTTACGTTCTTTATGAAATACATTTTCTGAGTAAAAGTAAGCAGAGGGAATGCTAGCCCTTCCCCACCCCGCACCATCATGGGAGGATTATATGAAGACTCTAAGCTTCATTGGTCAGTAAGTGTTCCTAAGGCCTGTTTAGAATACTTGGTAATCATATCTCACCTCACTCTCTGAATACTCAGCAGCAATCAGCAATGTTTGTTGAACAGCATTTGTTTATACTTCTCTAGATGACAGACTACCACTTAAGAGAAAGCTTTCCAAGGCTCTTTCCTGGATCACTGCTAGACCCTGGGACCAATGTCCTGACATCTGGATGTAGTCAGGAAACATTGCTCTTAGTAATGCCAGGTCCAAGTAGACCATGGCCGAAACATTCAAAGTGTAGTCTGATCTGAGCGGTCTGATCAAATTATTTGTAAGTTGTACAGGAAATGTTGTCTGTAGCAGTTTCCTTTCAAAACCACCAGTTATATGACAGCCAATGAATAATGGTCTATATTTTGTTTTCATGATGTGTCACGCATTTAACTTTCCTCATTTGGTCCTCTAAATGTCGGGAGGCATTTGCCTGTTTTGAGCAATGCCCTAGCTTAGGGCTAAACAGAGATCAGTCACAAAAGTGCTGTGGGAGCAGGATGCTTTGATATGCAAGAATCTTGTGACTCCTGAATGAGAGTCTGCCTTGAGCCCAAGGCTGAGGACCTATTGTTAGTAGATGTGGCTTGAATAATTTCACATATGTAAATGTATGTTTGTTTTTGCTTGAACTTCTGATGGTGGTCCTGTTCCTCATGCAGTTGTAAGAGTATAACTACATTGAGAAGAATAAAGTCTAGGTCTCAGTATTGACTGAGCGCCCTCCGGAAACTCTTTTTCTCTGTCTTTCTTTATTTCTCAATCCTCACTCCCCAAATTCAGGTACAGTTCGATTTCTGCCGGCCCGCTCCGGCATCTAAATAGCTGTAGGTGCTGAACTTGTGTCCAATTTGCAGAGGAGGAAACTGCGGGTTGGGTGAGAGAATTATTTTCCTTAAATTTACGCAGCAGGTTAGTTCTACAGCCCGAGCCGACAGTATCTACTTTCCGTCCCGACTCCTCTGTCTCTCGGGCCTTCCTACGTCCAGCCTCCGCGCAGTGATGCTGGGGACTGACGCACGACCTTGCGGGCTGGGCAGGAGCGCATCACTGACCTGCGTTCCCAGAACTTCCTATTTCTTTCCTTTTCTCTTCTCTCCCCTCCGTTCCCTTCTCTTTCACGGCGTTCTTTTCCTTCTTCCCTCTTCTTTTCTTTGTCCTCCATTCTTCCTCCCCACCTCCTGCCTTCCTGCCCACCCTTCCTTCTCCCCCCTCCCTCCTTTCTTTCTTTTCACCATCTAGTAATTGGCTTTTATTTTCCCATTTTTCTGCGTTCCATGCCTTAGAACTTAGTATACTCAGAAACCTAGGAATAGCTTCATAGAGATAGAGCAAATTGTCTCCCCAGGGCAGACACAAGCTAGGTCTCTGCTCTGCATCTCCTTCCTGCCGTCTGCATTGTATCTACAATCATAAATGTCAGAGCTGGGCCTCAATAGACATTATACAGATGCCAAGGTAAGGAGAGGGGAAAAAGGACTGTATTTTTGATTTATACGATAGCTTTAAAAAGCCCCTTTAAAAAAGAGAGAAAGTAGGCACCGTTGTTTATCCTTCTAATGAAAGGAGCATGGTGCAGAAATGAAGCCGTTCCTCTTGTTCTCTTAAAATGGGCCACCCTCTGTTAATATCTGCAGGATCAATCAATAAATTAGATATGAGAAATCCTCAAATTAATTTGTAGAATGCTTTTAAAACACAATTTTAAATATATGGAAAAATAATCCCATACAAAGTGAAACAGAAAACAAGGATGGGTTCCTGGAATTCTCTGAGAGGACTGTAAAGAATTTTTATTTATTTTTTGTTATTGTCTATGATTTTTTTTCCCAATAATTAGGATTGTTTTTATGATCTAAAAAATTTTTCTTTTAAAAAGACTGTAGTTTTGCTTTGATAGAATGAAAGTAAAATGATTTCTATCACCTATAAACTATCGTGTGTGTTTTTTATTCAACTGAAACAAAATTATATTAAGCTTGCTTCCAAATCAAAGTGGGATGAAGATGGATAAATTCAGTAGCAATGACGGCAGGCAGAAGAGTGAAAAAACAGGGTGAGGTAACCTGAGTGAGGAGGAGGGGACTGCAAGTTCCTCCGGAGACTAAGAACGTGGCGTCTGTTCTCACCACTACAATGTAGGATCCAGAAAGAATGGTAAATGTTAGAGAATCCAGGCCCTCCAGTCATGCCTCATGGGTCACAAGTTAACGAAGCCTCTCTCCCTGACCCAGAGAAGGAGTGACTCCTGTCACATAGCCTAAGCTATGTTTGCTCCATTCCCTAACCGCAGCCGGGTAGCACAGGTCACATATTAACCAAGTTTGTTTTCTCCTCTGCCCCAAGAAATCTTCTCGTACACCTTTGTTCTCCCACCATGAGGCTGGAACCACTTTAGATCCTCACTGCACAGCCAGCATTAAGACCCCTCGCCTGAAAGGACTATTTACCTTCATGCCTCCCTTGAACTCCCAAACCTGGCATGTAAGATGTGCCAGTGCCTCCCCTCAGGAGAGCAGCATTGTGGCAGTTTGGGCCATCTGGGGCTGCAGGCATTTCCACTTCATACCAGTCTACTCACTTCTGGGAATTTTACGATTAAGAATTTGTTTCAAGAATCTCACAGTCTATAAGATGTCTCTAGAGCTCTGATTAAACCAGGACATATCCGGCTTGGTTATTTAACCTCTAAGAAACTCCAAGACTCCAAAATTTTGCCTCTTACCGTATCTCCTAGTATCTTCCCATGCTCAGTAAAGCAAACGAAACTTCTGTTCACAGTAGGCTCAATCAAACAACGGGGAAGGGACTTCTACATATTACACATTTAAGTCACTTTCTGATCATTAGCAGTTTGAATCATCCATAGGCATCAGCAGGCATCACTTAGAATAATTCACTTTGATGGGGAGTTTCAGAACAAACGTAAATTGCGTTATTTCCAGGGTAAACAAAGCAGGAGGCAGAAATACCAATAAATCACACCTGTGTAATTACAGCTGATCCAGAACACAAATTTAAGACAGCCTGCAGCCATGGTGCTGCCTCAGAAAGGAAGAGTCAGAACGGTGATGGGCAATACACAAAGTTGCTGCAAGCCATTAGAAAACCGAAGTGACAGTCAATTTCATTGTCCCATTAGAAGCAGAGCCTCCTAGCTAAGGGCAGGCATAATTGCTTAAGCATATCACTATGTGTCAAAATTCCTAATTGATTTCCTGCTCATTAAAGCCATTATGTTTCTTCAAGGCCAGATTTCTGGGTGGGTATAATTTGAGTGTTGAGGCCTAAGGAAGTCTGCTTCAGATTCTACAGATTCTACAAAAATCTTCTTCAGAGTTGATATAAGGAAACAAAAACATTCCCAGAAAGCAAACCACAAAGCCGGTTCAAATCATTAGGCATGTTTTCATGGTAATGGTTTTGAGGATTATCAAGCAATCGAGTCTCTTTGTTCTAAATTCTCATGAAAATATTTTCTTTTAAATCAGGCAGTACTTTGAGTATAATTAAATTTCGCAGGCCCTCTTACAGTTGTAATGCATTTCCATTTCTGTTTAATTCATAAGAAAAGTATCTTCTTATTTTATACTTTTGCTAGAATTTATGTATATACGCATGTATGTAAAATAATGAGTACAACTATCAATGAAATTTTTCTCCTTGGCTAAGATTATAGAAAGAAATGTATTTCACAGTACTTTTATACATACATATAAATGAAAAAAGTAATTGATTTGGCTTACAAATATATAAATGTCAAAAAAGTAGAAAAATAAAATTTATTTTAATTTGGAATCTGAGACATGCATCTCTTTCCGTCTTTTTTCCTTTAAAAGTCAACATTATTCAGACAACAAATATTGCTGCTCTTTAGATAATTGTTGTACAATTAGTGAAATCGAAAAGCTTCATGATTAATGATTTTCTACTTGATTTTGCAGTTTTTTTTTTCCTGATTAGCTAAATGTTTGGCAGCAAAATACAGTTTCTTAAGCGTTGCCTACTGTATTCTCAAGAGTAACCAGTGAGGTCTGCCTTTGGTGCTTCTTGGAGAGACACTGACTGAAAGATAGATTAATGATGTCTGGATAGCTTAACTTTCAGTTTCCCCATATTTTTAGACTCAGAGAACAAATATCTATCTCTCTCTCTGAATTAGTTTTCTCATTGCTGTGACCAGGTACCAAACTGAAGCTAAGCGAGGAAGGAAGCTTTCTTTTGACTCAAGGTTTGGAGGCTACAGCCCATGCCAAGAAGGAAGGACGGGCAGCAGGAGCGTCTCAGGCTCCTACATCGTGGAGGATTAGGAAAAATGACAGCTCAGGTCAGAATCTGAGCAGATATCCACCTGCTTCTACCCCAGCATGTCCATAGAAGGATATCCATAAATAGACCATCACCTAAGTTTTTATTAAAAATGATAACGATTGAAAGATCAGGTATAATATTCATTTCTGTTAAGAGAGGCCAGAAAAGGCTTGACAATGAGCTTTGATTACTGCTAATTTTTCGACCCCGCCATGCACATACACCCCCTAGATGATACTGATGGCAGTTACAGAAAGGGCTGGTGCAAAAGTATCACAGATGTAGTGTGGCTTATTTATCAAGAAAGGCATAAAGTGTATTAACTTTCTGAGACGACTCATTGGGAAGGGTCTGGTGACACAGTTAAGTAGGTGAGTTTAAGGAATGTTTAAATAAAGTTTTCTAAACTGTACCTTGGAGAATCCCAGTGTTGGATTTCTTATTCCTAACCAAGAATAAAAATGCCTCTCCTACCTCCACTGCAGAAAAGAAGTTGGTTTGGGGATTAGTAAAATTAACAGGCTGCTGACCTTGCTGCTTGGACTGGGAGCTCTGTGGCACCAGGGCATCCCCAGGTCCACAACCTGAGACTGGCTATGACCCACACAGTGATGGGAGAGCGACAGCTTAGAGGATCTTACCAGCAGTTGGTCTCCTGTCTTCCATGGCACAGGTATGCAACCAACCTTGTGGCTAACATACCTCAAAGAATCTTAAAAAAAAAAAAAAAAATCTGGTTCCAAAGGAGTTCCTTTGTCTTTCTTTTATTGTGTGCGTGGTTTTTTTTTTCCATTTCTTCCTAGTAAGGAAAGAAAATTAAGAATCAAATCATAAGTTAAGCTTTCTATTTGGTCTTGTGTTTACTTGGCTTCTTTTTTTCTTTCCTTTACAATAAAGGAAATAAATTTATCTTAAATTTATTACCTAAGTGACTATAAAAGCAAGTATCTGGCAAGAGACAATGAAATCAAGGAATGTAGCTCAGAGCCTCAAATATAGTAGGTGTGTGATGAATGCCGGCTTCTATAGCACTGGTATTATTGTACGTAGTAGGTGTGTGATAGACACCAGCCCCAATAGCATTGGTATTATTGTGCACAGTAGGTATGTGATAAACTCGGCTTTATTGTGGATCTTCTTTTTATATCATCTTCTTATACATCTCAAATTTCACATCACAGATTAAAAGCACCCATATTTAGCCCATGTCGGTATTTCTTGTATTCATTTATTTTTATTTGTGGGCCATATTTAAAATACAAGTATGTACCACCATTAGTAGACCCAGCACAGCCCATGTAATCATGTAAGTTTACATATTGTTGCAGGATTTTTTTTAAAAAGTGGAGTCTCTCTTTGAACTTTAAACATGATTTAGTGACTTTAGGTTTTTCTTTTTTTCTTTGTAAAGAAAGCCTTCGGTTGCATTAAGGAGAGTTCACTGATATAATCCTTGTGGGATCCCCAACAAAAAAGTTGCTTACTATTAACTGGGGTCTTCAGTATGCTTACTGGGCTCAGCAGAAGCAACCTGATACAAAATAATCCACCTGATACAAAATTTATCCACCAGGATCTGTTTTCATTGTTTTTCTAGACTAATTTTTCATTTAGACAGTCAAATTGGTTTTCTACGAAAATTTCCTAGCTGTCTGTTCTTTGCTCCATTTCTCAAGTTGCATAATTTGGTCAGATTTTTTTTTTTTTTTTTTTTTGCCTCTGTGAGCTTTTTAAAGTTGAAAAAGAAAATAATTAACCTTTACTTCAATTTATTAAAATAAAGCTCCTCTTCATGTACTTATTGACAAATATGTTGGCTATGATAGTTTTAAATGCTTCTTTTCCACTTTATTTTTAAACCTAAAAGGGAATTATAGAGACCCTTGAACTTATCTGGCAGTCTAGGCAAGTACTACACCTCATTTAAATGTCTGTGGCAATTGTCATGACCGGCATCGTTAACTTCTATCATCTCATCTGCAATAATTGGTGATTGATGATGCAAGCTCCTAATTACAAGCATGATCATGGTCCAGTTGGGTTACATGGTGCCTGAGGCTGACGGAGCTGAGGGAACATGTTCCTTAATCTTTCATTTCTCTGTTCACCAATGACAATGTCCTGTCATATTCAACGGCCTGTATCTTTAGGGCTGTTATTTTTATCTTACTTTTTAAGACACAACTATTTATGAGTCTCCATAGACAGATACCACATGCCAAAATAATTGATTTATTTAACTTGACAAATCCATTTAATTAGGAAGTACAATATGACAATGAAGACAAAATCAACTCATTTACTTCTTAGGCATTAGTTTCGATAAGTATGTATAAGTAAATAGATCTATAGAGCATTGTTCATATAACATTAATAAACATTGAATAAATTTTATGTAACTCAATTTCAGAAATGAGATATCATAAACCACATTTTACAGAAAAGGAACAGAACAATGATGTTTAAAACCTAGCTTTGGGATAGGAAAAGTGATTATTATAGAAGCTTTAGAACAATTGATATAATTTTGGTGATATTAACAGGACAATTATAATAAGAAGCAATTTAAGTTATTAAAATCATACTGTTTAAAATTGCATTTCAGTGTCAGACTGCTTTCCTAAACATTCTGACAAAATTCACCCTGCTCATTGGAGAGAGGTTAAGTAGAAACATGTGCAGGCAGATGATTGCCTAAATGAGATGTACTATTAGAGAAAACCAATATTGTAGATTTTAGAACAACACAGGAAACTCAATGGGTGTAAACTGTCTTATTATGATCAATGAAAATACAGGAAACTGTCACTCAAGTCATGAATTTCATTTATTCTTTGTTTCAGCCAAATCAGATTAGGTTATATCAATGAGAAATCATAAAACTTCCAATATTTTTTCATTAACTACTGAAATTACAGTTATTTCTCAAGATAAAAATATTGGTTAATAGGATCAGTTCATTTAACATAGAATAAAGTCACATGTTGTGTTCATAGACTCTGAACTGTTTCTAAAGTTCATCTCTCAAGTATCAGGGAACCTTAATAATAGCCACAACAATCTTCTCATTTCCTGTCTGCTTACCATGTGCAAAACTCTGCTCTAGGGACTGCAGCAGTACAATGAACTGTTCAATATATCATGCCTTCTATCTCTGGGCTTAGTCATAACGATGGACACTCACACGAGATAAAGTAGTGAAACAAATCTTCACAGCATGAGCTTAATAGTCAATAAGCGGTGATTTCATAAGGACCATCAAAATGTAAAGATGGGTATTTTCAGCTCAGCTGCTCCAAGGAAGCATTTCAGAGATAGCTTTGGATTAGATCAAGCAAGAGCAACTAAGAACTGACTTGAAAAGAGGTGAGGAAGAACTTAAGGCTAGACAGGTATGACACAAAGGAAAGTGAAAAAAAATAAATTAAAATGCCAACATGAAATCTGGTCACCAGTTTGGCTGCCTACTAAGGGAGAGGAAATATAAATATGGGCCAGGCTCAGTGGCAGTTTGATTGTGAAAAGATGACAGTTGAGTAAAACAGCATCTGGCCACAAAACTGCTTGCAAAGGTGTTCTTTCATTTTTCTCTGTCTCTCTATCTCTCTGTATTTACAGACATTTGCAAATTAAATGTTAGAAAACAAGGGCTATACTTGAGATAAATTATTACCAAGAAGAGTTGATAGAAATAGAAGCTGAGTTTTGGAGTTAACAGTATTATGGAGAAGAAATGAGAAGAGTTCACATCTCTCTCCCTATACTCTAGCCTTCTGTTCTTATGTGTAATCCCCACTTCCACTATGCACCATGAAGGCCAGTATGCACATGCAGTGGGCACCTGCACTATTTAAACTGGGGCCATGAAACTCAAGAGTCAAATCAAACTCTCATTCAGATCATGCTTTTGGGAGATTAAATGCAATACACACTAGTCAGATCATACATGAAAACACAGTTTCGACCTGAAACCTACTCCCAAAGACCAGCTAGCTCCTCTCTGTGACAACAAAGTCAGGAGCCAGCCTGTTACATATCAGACCTGCAGGAAGTCAGACTGCTACCAAACTGATTCATCAATCCAGGGAGCTGCACAATTGCTTCTTTAATAATTGGCCCTAAATGACAAAGACTTAGTAGCATTCAGTTTCTCTAATTGTGTTCCCATTTCTAACTTAGGACCAAGAAGAGGAAAGCAAATACTCATCTAACCGATCATACAGGATATCCCGTTTGCAACTGGCCTATCAACAGCTTCCTCACATGGGCATCATTCAATCAGGGCACATCTGAAGCCTCACCTTCTCCCTATAAGGCTGCTCACTCCTTTTCCTCCTTTGAGTCTTTGTCAAAATGCAAGTGATCAGTGATCCCTTGCTATAGCAACCTCTGAACAGTCTCATTCTTCTTTGTCTGGTCTTCATTTTCTATATTGAATGCAAAGATCAATCCTACTATTCAGACACTGTAGCAAAGGCGGTTACCAATTTGCAATCATATGTACACATATGTACATATATGTATGTATTGGCTCACCCAATCTCCAATCTATAGAGGTCTGGTCTGGTTCAAATTCCTACCTATGGAAGCTCCAGCAAATTGCCCAATGTATATGTGATAGTCAAAGGAAGAAAACCATTCTTTTAGCTCCATTGTCCTTGAACTAGCTGTATTATGGCCCCAAACCATAGGGATAGTATATTATGGGTCATTTATAAGCTTTAACACTCTCAAACTTTAGATACTACACAAGAGGACAGTTTAGATAAAGTTCTTTTCCCCCTCTCAAATAAAAAATGTCCTTCTCATTGAAACGGGCATCCCAGGGGAATGGATGGAATGATTATCATCTTCATTATTCATCTACCCAGCTCTTCTTCACTGGGACTTGCTTCTTTTACCTGCTGCTTCTTGTTCCTAGGACCAGAGCAGCACTAGTTCCATGACCACTGCACTTTTTACCTGCTACAGAACTTCTTGTTGGGTTCTCTGACAGAATCCTGATGTCTTGAGAATTTTTCTTGCAATAAGGAGCTGGGTCTGATTGACTAAATAAGCAAAGTATGCTCCCCAATTACAAAAATCAGAGTTTATTCAGGATAATTTACAAAGGATTTATCGAGGAGAAGGTGCAACATCTTGTATTGATCAGAACAGCCGTGGACTCTGCACACTCAGCTAAGATGGCAACCGACCACCCAAGAGAGCACGTCCAGCACTCACTGCTTTTCCCCTAGACCCTCCCCCTCAAGTGACTGGTTGGTTGGGCTTTGTCTCTGTCAATAAAATTCCTAGAGGAGTGTCTTGATGCTGAGGTCCTCTGCAGCTGCATGTGGATCCAGCATGCCAGCCTCCATGGGCATGTCCATGGAGCTAGTGGGAAACTATGTAAATTTACCCTACACCTGAGGTGCAGCAGTAAGAGCAGTAGCGATGTTGAGACCCCAAAGATGCCCATTCTTCTGTGACCTGGAAACCTGCAACCCAGTTTGCTCTGTGCTGGTGAAGAAACTGGAAGTTAAGCTCTTCTGACTTCAGGCCTGAACAGTCCAGATGCTAATCTAGAGACTATACAACAAATCCTGTTCATATTTTAGCTTTTGTGGGCCATCGGTTCTTTCCTTGGACACAGCCATAGACAATATGTAATGAATAAACAAGCTGTTCTGGTTGAATCTTTGGCAGACACTAAAGCTTGAAGTTCATATAAGTTTTAGATGTCATGAAAGTTTTCTCTTCTTTGTTATTTTTTTCAATGTTAACACTGTAAAATCTATTCTTAGGTGGTTAGCTGTACAAACACAGGCAATTAGTCCACCTCAAAAGAACTGGGTTTGTAGACCTTAACCCTAAACCAGTAGAAAGTTTCAGTGTATGGAAACATAGGAATGAGAAAAGATGAAACATCTGTAGATGCGGGCTCTAGAGACAACCATCAGAGAGAGCCGGGCATGCTGTCAAAGAAGGCCCAAAGAAGTGTCAGCTGTACCTCTGCAAAGTTGGAACAGGAGTACACACAACAGTGGAGAGCTGTTGTTGGCTTGCTGAGGCTGTGAGGCAAGGAGGAGGCTGCCTGCCGTAGAAGTGACGTCATGGAAACAGACTGCTGAGATACCTGCTCTGCTGAGGGAAAGGGTGGTGTTTCTCTGCAAATGCAGGAACAATTTGGGCTTGGAATGAGGACCCATGAAGTAGCTAATCTTTGCAAAGGCAAGTGATCAGACAAAGAAGTAATGCTATCTGTGCCCAAATATGCAGGTCCAGGATCTGGAGCAGTGTGAGTAGTGGTTAAGAGCAGGGGCTCTCCAGCCAGTTTGCCTTGGTCCCATCTCAGTAGTGGCATTGCCCCACTCAGTGACTCTGGGCAAGTGGCTGAGGAATGATGTTAGCATTCCTCCAGTGTGGTTGGGAAAATCACCTGAGTCAGAACACAGGCCTTACACAACTGAGTTCCACACCAAACAGCTTTTGCTTTTCCACTGAGTTCATTAACATGACTTCATATCCCTAGAAGATGAGTTTGTAGTAATTATTGTTTATTTCAAGACTTTTGGAAGCACCAGTTCATAGAAAGGACCAAACTATAATTTATACACTAAGACTCCTATCAGAAGTCCTTTTCTACTGTGCCAAGTATATGATGAACTTAACCCAATCTGAATGAAGTCACTAGAGAAATATCCACCTGAAATAAGACTTCAAAATCTCAGTAAATATCCCAGTCTTGCCCTTTTTCCTTTTAGATGCTACTAATACTATAAAAGCACTGCTCTTTCTTATAGTAGTAAGCAAGAATTCTACTTTTGTCTTATTAATAGAGTGTTTGGATGACACTAAGGGGCTTTACATATAAAGCTGTCAACCTGATGCCAGTACTAATCTTAAATACTTTTCTATGTCTGATGTATAAATCTCCTCCAGTATTACTGACAAAGAGAAAAGGTGAAAGTAAGTTAGCCAGACACAATGGTTCACACTGCAATTCCAGCATACAGAAGCCTGAGGTAGGAAGAACGTGAGCTTGAAGTCAGCCTACAGAGTAAGACCTCATTTCAAGAAAAAAAAGGTAGAGGCAACTGTGGTATCCTTCATTTGAAGAAAGCGCTGAATATCTAAGTAAACTGTGTTATATGCATACAATTGATATCTTGAAAGGGAAGAAAATTTTGACAGGGGTAGCAATGTGCATGAATCTTGAAGACTGGATGCTAAGTGAGAAAAGCCTGTCATGAAAGGATAGATGTTGAATGATTCCACTTGCATTGAGGTGCCCAGAAGAGTTGAATACATAGAGATAGGAAGTAAAATGATGAATGCCAGAACTAGAGGAAGGGAAAATGGAAAGTTGTTTAATAGTTATGGAGTTTCAGTTTGGGATGGTGAGAATTCTGGAGATACGAAAGCTAATGACAGTGATCAGTGTAATTCCTGTCATTGAACTGCACTGAACTGTAACTTTCTAGAGGGCCACAATGGCCAATTTTATGTTATATATACTTTATCTCAGTCTCTCTCATTTTCTCTCTCTCTGTTTTGTTTTATCTACCTATCATCTATGTCTCTTTATCCTAAATGACTTGAGAATATTTCTGTTACCTTTACATGGTCTTGTGCCTTAGACCTAACAATTCTTTTTGATTCTTCTTAATAAAATCCATATTTTAGAAATAATGGTTGCTTGTGTGTGAGCACAATGCCTTTATCCTTCTCTAAAGCAAATTATTTTAATACTTCTACTAAAATCTATAAAGTAAAACACTCTGTACTTCCCCATATTTGGATGAATTTCTTTGCCCACATCTAGTTCCAATAATTTTCTAATAAAGAATTATACTGAAGATGATTTATTTTTCCTGATTGTCTTTGGGCATATGTAGCTTTGCATGTGAGACAGAGGGAAAAGATTAGACAGACATGGATAGAGACAGAAACAGACAGATACACAGAAAGCCCCAATATGCTTGGAATTCTATAATCCAATACTATATGACATCCCAGAGCTCACCCATAGACTGTCAGTCTCTGGCCAGTTTAGATGAATGAGATGCAAGAGGTGTTTATGGATGTCAACAGTGACATACGAACCCCATAGATCTTGAGATTTAACATTGAATTCACAAAGATCTGCCTAGAGTCAAAGTCTGTTAACTTATATTTTGTCTCAGGTATGATGGATTAGAAAGTAGGTACCCCAAAGCTGTAGAGAGTTGGATGCATGGAGCCAGGAAAGGCAGAAGCAGGACATGACAAAGACTAGCCAAGATGGCCATCTCTGAAGAAACTTGCCAAAGACAAAATTACAAAGTTTACTGCATTGGGATTATAGTTGTGGCTTGAAAACAAGTTTGATGAAGAGCCAGACTGGTAGAGAGGATCATCTCAGCATCCACAGGAATGGCAGGGAACCCAGGAAAATGGCCTTCAGTGCATGATCAAGTGATCGTGAGACATGATATTGGCTAGCAGACCTTCTGTGATCCAGCCAATTGTAGTACATAAAGGCAAATCATAATGGTCTCAGTCTTTAAGTAAGGGCACCCAAACTGGTTGTAAGTAGAGGAGAACTTGAGATGTCTCAACAGAACTCTGCAACTCCTCACAGGAAGGAGATGGATCATAGCCCTCACTTTGTTCTTGAAAGCCAAAGACTTTCCTTTGCAGTTTTTGTCTGAAATAATAATCAATCTAAAAAACAATTAATTTAGCCTTCATACATTCAAATGAAAAGGAAAGAAAGGAAGGATGCATGGAAAATTATGTCAACCATTATAGAAAGGTTAATTTGTAGATGCTTAAAATACAAAAGTTTTTGTGGCTGAAGGTACTATTTTTATCTAAAATGTTATCAAAGGGACACATACTTTTGGGGATGGCAGGTGTGTGAGGTCATGCTAAAGCTGATCCATAATTATGTGCAAAACTCCATAAGTAGATGATATTCTCACAATACTCTCCCAGAGAAAAATCCAGAGTTCTGAACTGGTGAGCATCTGGGTAAGGAGCCATGTTCTTTCCCTAGCGAAAGTTAGACTCAGTGCTAATTGTTATTAAGTCCACTTGCAGAACGACGTTCAAGCAGGTGATTACATTTTTTATTGCAACATTGGCTGTCATTATCTTTTAAAAAATATTGTATTTATTATTTTTATTTTGTGTTCATGAGTGTATTGCCTGCATATAAGTGCAGTCATGTCCTGCAATGCCTATGGAGGTCAAAAGATGGTTGTTGGACCCCCTCTGGAACTGCAGGGGATAGCTAACAATCATTCTTAACAATCATAAGAATGATTGTTAGCTACCATGTGGGTTCTAAGAATCGAACCCAGGTCCTCTGTAAGAGCAGCTAATACTCTCAGCTGCTGAGCCATCTCTCCAGTCTCTGTCATTTATTATCTTATTGAGAATTATCTTCATTGAAAATGAAGTAAAACCTTTTCTTGTGTGTGTGATTCCTGTACTGAATTTTATATACTAAAGGAATAGTTAAAGCTAGAAAATGGCAAATTAACAATAATGTGCTAGGCTATAATTTCATGCAATCAAATAGATGTTTTCTATCAACTTATGTGGCTTAATAATAGCAGTAATAAATAACATGGTAAATTCTGTGACAGCTGCTATGGTTTCCTTGCTCTACCCAGAGTTTTATATCATTGCACCTCTCCTACAGGAAACAATGACATTCTTAGTCCTTTTTTAAAGTCTTAACTTTTAATTTTTTTATTGCTATAGTCTTTATGGTTTGTCTTAACACAGGGTTGAATTTTAGGTCCTTGAGAGAGAAATACAATCAAAATTGTTAGGGGAGCTTGATGTGACTAATATGTAAGTGGAGTTTAGCACAAAGGTATCTGTCAGGAGAATTTGGGGTAGAGAGACCTTTCAGTCCAGTACTTTTATGGTTATGATATTTGTGGGAAAATACTTTGCTAACATGATTACTTTGCTAGTTAGTGGTTTGTATTTATTTATCTTTGGTGGTGTAGACCTGATGGATAATAAAGTTCAATAATACTACACTTGCCTGGTATTCTGAATGCAAGAATACCTGATAAATTGGTAATCCATAAACTGAAGATAAGAAGCTAGAGATAGTTCGGAAGATTGGAAGAAACACAGTAAGATGAATGGGTGGTTGGAAAGTAACCAGTTTTTTTTTTCCCTTTAGACTTCACTGTTTTGCCATCTTGGTCAGTCATTTGCCATATTATCTTGAAACAGCATTATCACCCCTCTAGAGGTCTAAGTGTGGATGTGCCTTAACCTCCACTTCCCTGAGATTTATGGGCACTTGCTTAGACTTCTGTTTCAGTTTACAGTGTTTTGGATGCTATTCAGACCGACTCCAGACCTACTCATGCCCCCTGCGATCATAAGACTGCTACCGCACAGCTTGGTTATCACCACTCTCAACAGACACACGCACAGCTCGGTTATCACCACTCTCAACAGACACACGTGAAAACTGTAGTACAGACAGTCCTGTCTGTGTGCGCAGGCAGGCGTGAAGAGTGGATGGTACAGTCACGGTTGGAAACCATCATCCATAGCCTTCGCCATGCTGTGCTGCCTCTTTTGTGAATGGTTAGCACAGAGCCCTAGACGCCATTCATTGAATTGCTTTACTCACATATATGGTGTGCAAGCATAAGATGATATTACTAAGGAGAAAAGCATGTTGAGAAACAGAGCGTATATTTCTAGACACCCTTCAAGTTCTTGTTGCTCTAAAGGTGTATCGTTTCATTGTGGTCTTTTCATCCTGTCAGTGCTCCTAGGGTCCCCAGATCTCTCTAAGAGGAATAAAGAATGCCTAGACTGACCCTGCATCTAGAGCTTTGGAAAGTCAAGGACTTTCCATCCAGAGACCTCAACTGAATCAGCTTTTTTCGTGGGTAGGATGTGTGTCTCTTCCAGCAGTGAGAGTGTCCAGTTCATCATTTGGGGTAAACACACCTACCATTTTTAGTCTTAACATTCCCGAGAGTAAGGAAGATACATTGAAGAGAACATTTCTTTTAGAGTAAATGACCTGTTTTGCCAAAAGGAACATTTTACTATAGTACTTGATTTCCATCTTCTCACAGCCTCATTTTCTAACATAACAGCTTTTTAAACTACAAAAGAATACTTTGAAAAACACTGTGACATTCTTCCACAATGTCTTCCTGGTGGCAATACACATAATGAGTAAAAGACTAATTTTGGATCCAGACAGATGCTCTTTTGGTTCTCTGAATGACATTTTCCTAAACAAACTGCTGAGTGCTTCAGAAATGGGACCTGTGATGTCTAGCACAGGTTGCACAGCATCTACAGTAAAGATCTTTATACTCATCAGTTGAGTTCTGATCTGCCCAGGTTGATGGAGCAAATTTGTATGCATACACTCACACACACACACACACACACACACAAAACCAGTTTGTATGTACACATACATATATATAACCAGTTTGTATGCACACACACACACACACACACACACACACACGATCAACTTAAGAGAGGGTTGGGAAATATTAAGATTTTTTTTCTTTTTATCCTTATCCATAGCCAGTAAAATTCGATAAATACATAAACATTAGGCATCTGAGAAACAGTCCAATGTCAGCAGCTAAACATGAGTACAGTACAATATATGCGCCAAGAATAATTGTTGTAGGAGTTTTCATAATTATTCCTTGGTATTTTTGTTTTCCCCACTTTAGGAAAGTTCTGTAACTAAAAGATGTTTGTAAAAATCTTAGTATTCAAACTTAGTTGCCTTGCGTGTAACAAAGTGATTTCCTCCCCCTCCCCCAAATTACTTCTAAATCATACCTGAGAAAGACAAACATTATCATCAGAGTGTCATCTACTTATTTGTGTTGGGGGTAGGATTATCCAAAATAGTAGCCAGGAACATCAGTGAAGAAGCCTTAAGATGGTGAGCGAAACAGAATAAAACTGTAGCAATCTAGGATTCTGCAGGTGAAAGGGAAAAGTAAGACTTCATAAATGCGTAACATTCCTGAGAAACACTGTATTTTTGACAGGATATGAGATAGGCTACAGTGTCCCCAGAGGTTATGTGGGTTAAAATGAGTTTAACAATGTTTTTTGAGCAACCCTTATATGTCAGACTGTCTTCTAGTTCCATGGTATACATCAATGAATAAACCTTTTATCTGACCCATATGGATCTCTTACCATTGCCTAGTTCAGGGCCACACCAAGGGCTTGTGGGTATCATCACGTTTAATCTTTACCTATGGCTGAAGACACTGAGATGCAGAGATTAAGTGACTCACCGGGGGCCACACAGATATGCACTGCAAAGACCATAACTCTTATCTCTTCACTCAATCATATTGTCTAGCAACCTGGCTCAAGGTGGGTAAAATAGCAACCCCACTTGTAGATGAGCTGCTTGGGCCCAGTGAGCTAACATGACTGACTTAATAGCAACGTTGGTAAGCTTCGGAAGGAATCATGTCCACACACCTTGCCCCCTGGATCATGCTTCTCCACCACTGGACTTTGCATTTGCAAAACTGGACACAACCTACTCTAAGTACTAGGAAGGACGTTTCTTTTAATACTTGAAATTCTGAATCTAGAATGTAAAACTCTCTTTTAAAAATGGGCTTCCTGCATTATAATAGTGAACATAAAATACCATAGTCTTCAAAAATGAATATTGCAAGGTACATACTTGAGCCTTTACCTTTCAGATAGACCTAAGAACTAATAAACTGCTACACTGGAATTGATATTAGGTTGTTGTTGCTTATGTTTTTAAAGATATTTCTCCCTTCAAATTTATATACTCTAAATATTTCCAGCACTTAGCTCATTAAAAGCCCCAGATGAATCAAATAAATAACTTATCAAAGCGCCAGTTACATACTAACTTATTAGGCTGATGAGCATTTTTAAGAATAATCACAATATGAAAAATTCAAGTAGTTTTCTTTAAGTGGTTCATAATTTCCTTGCCTTATTACTTTCCTCTTTCTCCTTACCCACAAGCTGCAAGTTAATAGAAAACAGGAACATGGAGCGTGTGTGTGTGTGTGTGTGTGTGTGTGTGTGTGTGTGTGTGTGCTTGTAGTCTCAGGATATTACATTTGTGTATTGAAGGATTGGTTATTTTATTCAGTTTATTTGGATTTCAGAAAAGCAGGAAACACATTTAACCCTTAAACATCATGGGAATAGGTCATATAACACAGTCATGAACCTCTCACAACAAATTAAATATAGCCAGGTGTGAGGGAAAATAAATTCCATATGTTGAAAATTATTTGAGGAGATAGAATTTCACTGGAAAATATAAATGGAATCTGAGAACCCTTTCATTAAAAGATTTATTAAGCCTCAACTTGTCCAATAGGCAGTGCTTATGTGAGAACAGGGTGAAATCTCCATTGTAGCCAGAAATACCGTTGAACAACTATTCAAAGCAGCTTGCTCAAACTAGACTTAAGCCTTTACTTGCTCAAAGTAGATTTCTCTTCCTTTGGGGAATTAGAATATTCACTGGATTCTTTAAAAATCTAGGAACTACAGTGAATATTCTATAAACTACATTTATCTTGAAAGAAAGCAATGTGTTCAAGACCTGGGGTAGCCAACAGTCCTTCTGCTGAAGAAGCACTGTGCTTCATTCCACATTAGGCACTTTACATGGGTACGTCTGCTCCATTCTCACTGCAAGCTTATGAGGGTCTACTGTTGTTTTCCTTCCAGAGAAGTGGAAATAGATTTAGCAACTCACTCAATTTTTCCCAGTCTATTGTTTACACTAAGGTGATCCGAGTCCAGTTTTTCTAGTTACAAAGCATTTCAACATGGTTATGCAATTCCCTAATGGGGAGAAGGCCATGAAGAAGGCAGTGAAGAGTCACAATAACACCCAGATGTAAAGGAGAGCAGAGCAAGTATGGTGGAGTGGAACTGTCAGACTGAAGCCACTTGACTACATTCTGGTTTACTAGGTGCTTCTTTAGTGCTGGTGACAGCCATGTCTTATCCACTGCCAGGACTTAAATCTTATGATATATTCTAATAAATACATTTCAACTTTATAAACAGGAAGCCTGAACTTTAGAGTGATTACCTAAAAATTTCAAGGTCAGACAGCTAAGGAGTAGAAAGACCAGCTCTTGCTAACCCTGGAATCTGTGCTTTTGTGGCTTTTCCCTGTAGACTGGGTAAAATACCCACAAACACTATCCATAAGGGTTGGTCTGCAAAGTATACCAGACACATCCAAATCTACTCATTCTAAGCATTTCCCTCTGAACTCGAATCAGTTCCTAATTCATTTCATTTCCTTCTGCTTCAGCCTATAAGCGGTCATCAGAATGGCTCCAAATGACTGCTCTAGGGATTAGGTACACAGGAAAGGGAGGAAGGCATGGCTAGTGTCAAATCACTCTAGATCGCCTTTCTTACCTACCTTAGTTCTAAGACAATTTCATCTGGGCCAAAAGCATGTGGACCAGTTCATAAACATATTGCAATAAGTTAGTTGTTAGGGTCAAAACCACTTGTGATATGAATACCCAAAATATAAATTTAAAGTAATTGTTAAAATGAACTCTGGAAAAAAAAGTTGCCCGCCCCCCCAATGTTCCTTTCTGGACTTATACTAAATTGTGTAGAGTGGACAAAGAACCTCTGAGACTGTGTGAGCAGTCTGGGAGTTGAAGGGATGACCCTAATTCTCAGTGTTACGTTTGCATATGAAATACACATTCTGAAATGTCTCATGGGTTGAAGGACCTCTTCAGTCAGGTGTATTTGGCTACGATTACAGTACCACACAAGAGTTTCCTCCCACTGAGTGGGCTCTAAGACCAATTAGGTAGCTGTTGATTTGCCTCAAGATAAACGTGCCACTAGAGTACCAGTGTTGAATACTGTGTCAGTCACTGATGTGGTTATGTGGTCATGAAGCTGGTGTTGGGCCACTGATTGATGTTCTCCCTTGACTACTTGTACAGTGCTCTCCAGAGCTATGATTACTAGCCCTTAGGGGAAATGGCTTCCAGGTCAGTTCCAGCTCCATTGTTCCAAATCCAGTCTCTGAAGTATGTCTTGTCTTCAGTAATAGGGTCTTACCTTCAAGTTCTGGGAGGCAATCGAGGGTTGTGGCATTAGCCTATGTAATCTCAGGAGTCTCTTGGATATCCTGGTCAAAAACTCAAAGGAAGGTTTCTCCTGTCTGACACTGCTCTTGTTATATACCCTTCAGTGATGCCCATGGACTCATGTAGAGATAGTGTATGTGGAATTTGTCATTAAGTTGTTAGGCTAGTATGATTCCCTCTGGTGTTTTGAACTAGCTGGGCATTATTTATCTCTACTCTCTCTCTCTCTCTCTTTTGCTCTCGCTCTCTCCCTCCTCCCTCCATGACTTCCCAATTTAAAGCGTCTCCATTTTCTGCATTTTACCCTGGATAACTTCAGTCTCCTAAGGTCCACCTCTCTTGACTTCCTTTCCCTTCATCCTCATAGGTCTTTGTATAAACCGCTCTTCCTCCCTTTCAATGCTCCCCTTTTATCTGTTTCTCGCTTAGTAAGTCCTGTCTCCTATTATTCTTCTCTCTAGGGTTCCTTCTTTCCCTTTCCTTCCCTGGTTTCTTTCCATTTCCTGGTTCCTGCAGTTAAATTAGGATGCGTACTCATATATAAGTGTTTGTGCTAGGACCCACAAATGAGAGAAAAACATAGATCCTTTGTTTTCTGATTATGTGTTACTTCACTTAGCATAAGAGTTTCTAGTTCCGTCCATTTACTGGCAAAAATCATGATGTCATCTTTTGATACTGCCGAGTAGTATACCATTGTGTGGGTGGACCACATTTTCATTTTCCACTCGTCAGCTGAGGGACCTTAGGTTGCTTCCATCCCTTAACTATTGTGAGAAGAGCAGCAACAAACATGGATGAGCAGGAATAGAATGCGTTCTTTGGGTGTATGCCAAGGAGTGGTGTAACTGAGTCAAATGGTAGATTCATTTTCAGTTTTTTAAGTTCTCCACACTGCTTTCCATAGGGGTTTCACTAGTTTACAGTCTCACCACGTGAATGACCATTCCTCTTTCCCCACGTCTTGTTCCTCATTTGGTATCATTTGTTCTCTTGATCTTAGCCGTTCTAACTGGGGTAAGATGAAATCTTAAAGTGGTTTTACTTGGCATTTCTCTAAATAAAAATGATGTTGAACTCTTTTTAAGATGTTTATCAGGCATCTTTATTTCTTCTTTTGAGAACTGTCTGTTTAGATCCTTAGCCCATCTTTTAATTGGGCCACTTGTTTTCTTGATTCTCTGTTTAGTTCTTTACATATTCTAAATGTTAAACCATCTTCAGATGTGTCGCTGGTGAAGATTTTTTCCCACTCTGTGCATTTTCTCTTCATTTCCTTGATTGTTTCTTTTGCTGTACAGAAGGCTTTTAGTTTAATGAGATCCCACTTGTTGGTTATTGACCTTCATTCCTGAGCAACTACTGGCTGATTTAGAAAGTCCTTTCCTACACCTATATCTTGTAGGTTACTGCCAACCTTCATTATTTTCTAACAGCCTTCACACTGAGGTCTTTGATCTGTTTGGAGTTGACGTTTATGCAAGGTGAAAGACAAGGGTCTAGTCTCATTCTTCTACAGGTGGAGATCTACTTTTGTCAGCACCATTTGCTGAGGATGCTGTTTTCCTCTAGTGAGTGTTTTTGGCCCCTTTGTCAAATCTCAGGGGGCTGAAATTACATGTACTCATGTTTGAGTCTTCAATTATGTTCCACTGGTCTATGGGTTTGTTTTTGTGCCACGATCATGCTGTTTTTATGACTATAGCTCTGCAATATAGTTTGAAAGCTGGTATAGTAATCCTGCCTACATTGCTCTTTGTGCTCAGGGTTGCTTTGTCCAGCTGGGGCCTTTGTATTTCCATATTAATTTTAGGATGGTATTTCTAAAGCTGTAAAGAATGTCACGGGGATTTTTATTGGGACTGGATTGAATCAGTATATTGCTTTTGGTAGGATGGTCATTTTTACAATATCAGTTTTTCCAATCCGTGAGCATGGAAGGTCCTTTCATGTTCTGGTGTCCTCATCAATCTCTTTAAAAAATACAGTTTTCATTGTAGAGATCTTTAATACTTTTGGACAGGTTTATCCAATATATTTTATATTTTTTTATTTTTGAGGCTATTGTGAATGGGAGGGGCTCCTTGTACTCTTTCTTCTTATTATTGGTATATAGAAAGGCTACTGGGTTTTGTAGATTAATTTTGTATCCTGTCACTTTATTGAAAGTGTTAATCATTTTCAGGAGATTTCTGGTGGAAATTTTGGCATCTCTTAGGTGTAATATCATGTCACCTACACAAAGGGATAATTTGGCGTCTTCTTTTCCAATGAATACTCAGTTGTTTTCCTTCTCTTGTCTTATTGCTATAGCAAGAGTTCCAAGCACTATATCAAAAAGGAGTAGAGATAGTGGACAGCCTTGTCTGGTTCCTGATTTTAATAGGAATGCTTCCAGTTTTTCTCAATTTAGAATGATGTTGGTTGTGGGTTTTTGTATACAGCTTTACTTATAGTGAGGTACGTTCCCTCCAGTCCACTTCCCTCTGGGACTTTTATCATAAATGTATGGTAAATTTTGTCAAAGGCCTTTTCTGCAACTATTGAGATGAACATGTGGTTTTTGAGTTCATTTATGTGCTTTATGACATTTATTAACTTATGTATACTGAACCACTATCTCTGGAATAAAGCCAATTTGCTCATGGTGGATGATTTTTTTGATGTGTGTCTATATGTGGTTCGCAAATATTTTTTTGAGAATTTTTACATCTATGTTCACTAAGGATATGGGTCTATAGTTTGGGGTTTTTTCTTTTTTTTTTGGTTATATCTTTACCTGGTTTTGGTATTAGAGTGATGCTGGCTTCACAGAGGAATTTTGGAGTTCTCCCTCTGTTTCTAGCTTTTTGAATAATTTAAGTAGTATTGAATATAGATCTTTGAATATCTGAAAGAATTCTGCTATGAATCCATCTGGGCCTGGGCTTTTTTTTTGGTGGGGAGGATTTGTATTATTGTTTCAATTTCCATATATGGATGGGTTTAAGTTGTTGATCTCATCTTGGTTTAACTTTGGTGATTCCCGTGATTTTTAGATATGCATCCATTTCTTTAATGTTTTCAAATTTAATAGCATAGAGGCTTTAAAATCATTCCCTTATAATGTTCTGCATCTTTTTGTTGTCTGTTGTGATATTTCTCTTTTCATCTGTGATTCTGTTGATTTGGAGTTGCTCAGTCTTTCTTTTGGTTAACTGGGCCAAGGGTCTATCTTGTTTAAATTTTCAAAGAACTAGTTCTTAGATTCATTGATTCTTTGTTTCTATTTCATTATTTTTCTCTGGTTTTTGTTATTTCTTCTTGTCTGCTGGTTTGGGTTTCATTTGTTGTTGGCTTTAAAGATTTTTAAGTTGTAATGTTAAGTCATTTATTTGTGCTCTTTCTGACTTTTTAATGTAGGCACTTAGAGCTACAAACTTCCCTGTTAGGACTGTTTTAAAGTGTCCCAGATTGATTTGGATTGTCCTTCTCATTTAATTCCAGGGATACTTTTCTTTCTTAATTTCACCTTTGACCCCCTCATCATTCAGGAGTGTGTTGTTTACTCTCCATGAAACTGTCAGGTTCCTAGTGTTTCTTCCGGTGTTGATTTTAAGCTTTATTGCATTGTGGTCTGATAGAATGCGTGGAATTAATTCAATTATTTTGTATTTTTTGAGGTTTTTTTTTTTTTTTTTTTTTTTTTTCGTGCCACAGAATGTGATCAATTTTGGAGAAAGTTCCATGGGGTGCTGAATAGAATGTGTATTCTTTGGTGATTGGGTAGAATTCAGTACATGTCTGATAGGCCCATTTGATGTATAGTATTGTTTAATTCAGATGTCTTTCTGTTTATCCTCTGTCCAGTTGACATGTCTAATGGAGACCGTGGGGTATTGGAGTCCCCTACTATTAGTTGGGATTAATCTGCGTCTTAAAGTTCTGTAGTACAGTTTTTATGAAGTTGGTTGCACCAAAGTTTGGCGTATATATGTATTTATGATTGTAACATCTTCTTGGTTAATTTCTCCTTTTCTCAGAGTGATGTGACCCTCTTTATCTCTTCTGCTTAGTTTTACTTTGAAGTATATTTTGTCAGATATTAGAATGGCAACTCCTACTTGTTTCGTAGTGCCATTTGCTTGGAATATTTTTTCCATCCTTTCACCCTAGTATATTGCCTGTTCTTGAAGTGAGGTAGGTTTCTTGTAGACAACTAAAGGATTGATATTGTTTCTTGATCCATTCAACTAGCCTGTGTCTTTTGACAGGGAAATTCGGTTTGTTGATATTTACGGTTATTATTGAAAGATGTGTATTGGTTCCTGTTATTTTAATTTCTCTTTGCAGTCTTTGTCTAATTTTGTGGTTCCCCAATTATGCCTCATTTATTTTATTTCTGCTTTCTTTTGGGTATAGTAGTCCCTTTCTTCAGCTCTTTGTATTGCTTCAAGTATTCTCTAAAGGGTTGGTTTTCTGGACATGAATTGTTTCAGTCTGTTTGTATCATAGAAAATTTTTCTTTTCCCTTCAACTATAATAGAGATTTTTGCTGGATAAAGTATTCTAGGTTGGCATCTATGGTCATTTAGAACTGGGAATACTTTGGTTCAGACTCTTCTGGCTTTCATAGTTTGTGTTAAAAAGTCTGCTATAATTCTGATGGGGTTTCCTTTGTATATGACTTGTTATTTTTCTTTTGCAGCTTTCAGAATTCTCTCTCTGTTCTGTATACATAGGGTATTTACTATGATCTGCCTTGGAGAGTTTCTTTTCTGGTCCTATCTATTTGATGTTTTATGCAATTCTTATATTTGTAGGGCTATGTCTTTCCTTAATTTGGGGCTAATTTCTTCTATAATGTGGTTGAAGATCTGATCAATACCATTATCCTGAGATTCTTCTCCTTTCTCTATTCCTATGATGTCTAAATTTGATTTTTTCATGGTGTCCCATATTTCCTGCGTATTCCATTCCTATATTTAAAAAAAATTTCAAAGCCTTTTGTTAAGTGCTCCAATTCTTCACTTTTATCATCCAATCTTAATATTCTGTTCTCCATTTCATTCATTCTATTGGTGAGGCTTTCTCCTGTCATTTCAAATTGGCTTACTGAGCTTTTTACTGCCGTCTTCATTTTAGCCTGATTTTTCTTTAATATTTCTATCTCTTTTAGTGACTTCAGGCATAAATTGATATCTATCTTCTTTTAATTATTTGATTTGCTTGTGTGTTCTTTAAATTCATTAATTCTTTGTTTAAACTCTTTCCTGGGATCTCTCTGTTCACCTCTTCTATAGGACTGCTGATGTTTGGTGGGGACATATTATTGGGTTTCTCATATTATTCATTTTTCGTTGTGAACTTGGCATGTGGATTTCTTTTGCTGTTTGTGATTCTGATACGAGAGTCAAGTCATCATTTTCTATGTAACATGAATATTTATTTATTTTTTTCTATTATTCCACTTTTATAACTGTCAGAGATCAGTTGGAGACCTGAGGGAAGGAGGTGCCTCTCTGAACTCAAGGTTCTGGCTCATTGTTGAGTCTCATTTCCTGCCTTGGTTCAAGTGCCATGAGATAGTGACTTGAAGCTAGCAATCTTTAATTTGCTTTCTTTGAACATCAAATGCTGTGTATGGGAGCATGCTTAGTTTCATTAACAAATCATCCTGATACATTCAACTGCTATTTCACTTTCAACACAACATCATGATTCTATTTAATGTTATTTTCAGTTATTTCCTTCTGGTTAACCATGTGTAATCTCCTGCTTATTTGGTAAATGGCTAGTGATAAAGATGCAGGCTAGTATGATTTTATCAAGCAATAAAAATACTTATTTTTCTTATGATCAGAAGCGTTAGGAGACTGTAAATCTATGCCTTCTACCCTGTCCTGTTCTTATCATGCATAACATAACATGTCTCAGCTGTTGTTCACAAAGTCAAGGTACAAGGGCATCATTCTTAGTTTGAGATCTGACAGTCCTTTTAGCTCCTGCACTTGGTTGGATGCTCTATAGCTGCTCTCTCAGAATTTATTATTTTTAAGCAGGGGTCCTATGTTTTTATTTTGTACTTGACCCTGCAAGTTATGTCATTGATAGTACCTGGATTATATGCTTTCAAATATCCAAATAGAAAGTATTGGAGAGTCCAGAATAGAAGGGCTGGCTTCATAAACCCAGAGACTTATATTCTATGAGCAAAGGTAGAAGCAGGATGCAAATTTAGAGCTGAGTAAGGAAGCAAGTTGTGAAAATGTTTCCCAATTTTTAAGTCACATCTTTGCATCAAACTTAGTTATGGAGTTTGCAAAAATGAATTTCCTGAATAAGAAAGAGACTTTGAGTACCATGTGGGACCTGTTCTCTGGAGTCAAATGCTGCAGGTGCTTTCTTCAGTGCTTGTCTTATTGTTTTTGTCCCCGCCTCCTCCATAAGCTCAGACAATCACTGGTTCCTAGGAAACAACCGTGCAAGAGCCATTGCCTGCAGATACGGCTGCCTCGAATCCCAGTGTCATGCTGCCTTCCCTTTCTCCTCAATGTCGTCCCCATCTGTTTGCTGTGTAGTTAATCTGTAGCAGCCTAACCGCTGTCAGTATTTGTAGGTTTTAAAAATTGTAAATAGTAGTCTTGTTAGTGACATCTTTCAATAAATAGAGTCTATATCATGTGTACTTGATGCTGTGGACTTTTACCAGTGGGTGCATCTTCTTCCTTCATTTAAGCCACACTATCTACTCCTGTGATTATTAGCTGCATCCTGTCAAAGCATATTTTCTGAATCTGTCACCCACTGGTTCATCGCTCTCAACTCCCTTGCTTCATTCCTTAGCACTTCTTGCATGAATAATCACCATACTGATCCTTAGCTGGTATCAGCTTAATTTCCATTGGATACATAATCTTCACTGAAACCAGGCTAATCCTTGTAAAAGGCAAACCAGAGAAGCAGGAGGCTTTGAAGGAGACATCTGAACAATGATCTCACTAGCAGGACTGATTTTTCCATCTCCTTGTTTGATTCAATTCACTTCTTTCCTTTCCCCTTTCAGACTAAGACCTGTTCTCCTCATGGCACACACTTCTTTAGACAGGCTTTTCTGACAACTTGACCCTCCTCCCAATCTCACCTCTCACTATTTCTCCTTGCATACCCTCAGCTTTAGCAGTTCTAGAGATAGGTGCTGTTATTCTGACCTGGAGGGTATGCCTACTAATTCGCTAATTAGAGCTTCTTACAGGGTTGGGGAGATGCCTTTGCTGGTGAAGTGCCAACTGCACATGCGAGAGATCCTCAGTGTGGATCCCCAACATTCATGTAAAAAGCTAGGCAGTTACTTCTGTAACTCCTCCTGGCAGAGGTCAGAGTAGGAAGGGACAGGTAGACTCCTGGAGCCCATTGACCACCTTGTTTATTTGAATCAGTCAGTTAAAGGTTCAGTGAAAAACCTTGTCTCAAAATACAAGGTGAAGGAGGCTGGAGAGATAGCTCAATGGTTAAGATCGCTGGCTGGGTAATGTCCTCTTGCAAAGGACCCAGGTTCAGTCCCCAGCACCCACATGGCAGCAAACACCTGTCCTTAACTTCAGTTCCAGGGAATCCAATGCCCTCTTCCAGCCTCCAAGGGTATTTTACAACATGAGTGCTCTTACATACATGGAGGCAAAACATTCATACACATTAAATAAAAAAATAAGGTGGAGAGCAAACAAAGAAGACAAGTAACACCGATCTCTAGATCCTTAAACTGTTTTCCTCAACTTGATCTCTGCTACGGGTTTTATAAGATGCAGGTGGAATGTGACCTTTCCAAGGAAGATCTCTAACATGCCTCAGTTCCCATGTACTCACACTTCTTTTGTGCTTCTGGAAAAGAAAATGGGTACTAAGCTCTATGACAGAACTTATTTGAGTCTGCCACTAGGCTTGATCACCTTGAGAAAGGGCTTTGGCTGTTTGACCCTTGATGCTCAAGGTCTGATGCTGATAGCCTGGTGCATAAGGTAATGGAATGGACCCAAAGGATAGTTCTTTATTTATGGCAATTTCTAGTACATGGAGTTAGAATATTTATACTGCTTTAATAGGCAATCTTAATTTTGCATTAACCATTTTGGTGCTTTTTTAGAGAGACCTAAGATCTTATTGAGCAAAGTAAAAGAATTTCTAGAGTAACACTATATTCAGTCCAATGATCTATTTGGGTGAGAAGATTAGTTGTCAGATGATTTTTCTGCTTCCTGGACAAAAAGCTTTTTTTGTGCCTGGTTTGTGAAGATCTTATTGATGTGATTATTAGAAGAATTGAGTCCTTTCTAAAGGGATAGCGATATAAATTACTAGTTTTGTTATAGGCTATCATTGAGGAAAAGAGCTTAATCAACTACAGAATTGGGTTGCCTGCCTGTGTATATCATGGCAGGCATAGTTACACTGATTTGGTGGAAATAATTTAAGAGTTATTGAAAGTGCTCGGGAAATGACCTCAGTAGGAGGCAAATGGAGTAGAATAGAAAATGACCTCAAGGAAGAGGTAAGAAAAAGACTTCTCCATATCAGGTGGTACCTGGATGATCAGGGACTTATTTTCTCCTTTCAGGACAACAGCATAGGCTTCATTCTTTTACAACAAGAATGCATTCTAAAAATAAAATTTTAATTTATTGTTTATCTTTAATAAAGGTAATATATGTGGGAGTGCCACATGATCTTATGCTATATATGCGTAGTTAACCACAATCTGCCTTCTGCCTCTTCACATAGCTGCTTCGTGTGCATGTGTCTGTGTGAGCGTGAACTGAAGTTCTCTGAAAAAAGCCACAGCTGTGTCAAAGATTCCGCAGAATGACTGATTAGAACTTCATGATTGTGAAGAGTTGGAATGTCAAAATGATCTTGGGCAATCTTTAGTCTATTTAATAGCCATTTATCCCTTATCTCTGTGGCTGACCTAACATCCTCTTTTGAATATCAGGTAGTACCTTCGGACTCTATTAACTCAGTAGACCACTAGCTTCTACCAACCCCAAATCTAAGAAGTCTTTATACTTAGATAACATCTGGAATCTGAAGGAGAGAAAATTTCTCACTTTGCTGTGATCCACATATACCTTATATTCCCACCTGTGGGTTAGATAAATGTATGGGTTTATTACTTTCTTTTGTTCTGCGACTATAAAATTCATGTTTCTGCTTCCATGGTGAAACATGTGATTCAGGACATCTCAGTATATATTCCTGGGCCATGTTTGCTCATATTTGGCTCATATTAAATTCTCTCTTATTCCTTCCGAAGCAAGAGCCTTATTTTGTGTCAACAGTATGAGCACATAAGATGTACATGCAGGAAATTTCCAGGAAAGAAGTACAATATTAGATCTTGATCTCTAGAATGTCTGTATAAGTGCTAAGAAAATTTAAGATTTGGTAGAACACTAACATTGCCTCTTTATTTTGGCTAATATTTCTCAGAAAAATAAAGATTTCTTTAACTATCTAACTCTAGTGTGTCTGGTTCCTGATGTGGATCCCAGACACATCTTAGGTATGTCTATATTTGTGATGCTTCAAGTCCTCATTAAGTTATGGAGTAGAAAGAATATTTACTAGAAATAATTGATATCTGTGATACTCGTTCTGGTAGAGCAAAGGCCATGTGCCTGGCTTGGATCATTGTTCTGGAATCGAATTTATTCACTCAGAAAATACTATTGAACAATTGTTATATTTTAGATGTTCTTACAAATAGTAGAATATATTGATGCCCTGAAAGACAATTCCATTCTTCCTCTCCTCTGAGACTCTCCCAGTGTTCCAGACCCTTCACTTCAATTGAGAACAGCTGAAATAATAAATAATGACTAGAAACATGAATCCTTCTATGCTCAAGGCTCTTATCTTTAGGATGGTCCTCCTTAGCTTTCAGAATGTCATTTCTCTTTGCCATTAACTTAAAGAAGGAAAACTTTTCGACAATTTCCTTTGGAGTTAGTGTATGAAGTTAAAAATAGGGTGCATGCCAATCAGGAGAGAAGGTATGCCTTATGAGCTGTGATCTTAATTTAACAGCAGAGGATATTATAGAAAGTAATAGGATGACTGAGACAGAGAAGATATGTCTCTATTCTCTTTTCAAGTCTTCCCAAAAAAATTGAATCAGTTCATTCCATAATCAATGTACTGCTGTTCTTCCTCACTTTAAATGCATATAAAATGAATTCTGCTCCTCATGTCATAATGTGTCAAAATAACTTTAATGTTTATTCTGAATAAGCCTTTCACCTTATAAATACATTATACCGAACATCCTTATACATAGTCTACATACATTCCTGGTTGTCTTTTTGCAATAGACGTTTTTGTCATATTCTTTAAAAAATATTTTATTGAGTTTTTGTACATGTCATATAATAGTTCTTAATCAAATTTAGACCTTCTCCCCATCCAGGTCCTCCTCCCACCAGACTTCATGCATTCTGTCACACATGTTAACTCCTTTCTAATCAAGCCTTTGTACCCAGATATCCTTCAATGTAAGCTCATCCACTGGACTCTAGTCAGCCTATCTAGAGATCTTAAGGAAGGTCTGCGCTCACTCACCCAGCAGTAAATCGGTCTTCTACAGTTCCCAGGCTAGGGTCAGCCCACCAGCCATTTTCTTTGCTTCACTCCAGGCCCATGTCTGATGGAGTCAGCATGGGTCTCGTGCTTGATGCCACATGAGTGAGTTTCTAGTGTTCTGCAATAAGTTGTAGGGCCCCCTGAGCCCCTTTCCCATCCAACTTGCCTGGGTCCAGTGCCAGTAGACACAGCGGCTATGAATTTATGTTTGCCATGGCTGTGGTGTGCTTAGAACATGGCCTTTCAAAGCCCTTCTCCCTAGCCTCCACTTCGTATAGTCATTCCATTCATTCCTCCAAGATGTTCTCTGAGGTTTAAAGGGATAGGTTGTATAAATATCTTGTTTAGGGCTGAGCCCTCAATGATCGTTTATTCTCAGTATCTTGTGCAGTCATGGGTCTCTGTATTTACCTCCATTGCAAAGAGAAGCTTCTCTGATTAAGCGTGAGAGTAGCCATATTCTGTGGGTATAAATGTAAACATTAAGAAAGCAGTTTGGCTGATGCAGATGCACTGCATTTTGGCTGTAAAACTATTGGATCAATGATCTTCAAGAAGCTAGAATTTCCTAAGGAATTCCAAACTGGGAAAGGAGAAAGCCTAAAGCCTGGGCCAGACAAAGAACTTTCTTTCCAGAAAGAGATTTCATACAGTACTGACAACTTTTAAGACCACCTTGCTGGGGAGACTGGAGCTCAGACAGTAAGCAGGACTGATTAGAAATGCACAACTCTGGCCCTCTACTTAAACCTAAACCTCATTTCAGGATCCTGATAATAGACTGGAGGAGATCACTGCATCTTTTTGTCCTCTTCCAGAAATGGCTACGTGGACTAAATCCTTTTTCTGCTTCTTCTTATTAATTTAACTCTTTAAATTAACTTCTCGAGGATGGGTTGTCAAACCTGGGTTCTTGGGATAAAAACTATGACCCTAAGTTTGGTAACAATGCCATTATTGTACAAATGTCACATCTTGCCTGGAGGATTGGTATTACAGTTCATAGAGCTCTAGCTTTTTTAGGCTATTGATGCCTTTACACCCCAGCAGCCTGGATGGCTCCATCTAGTGCTATGAAAGCTGGGTCTCAGGGAGAAAGCTCTTAGAGCATTTCCAGCTGGTTTCTCTAAGCCTCTCTTCCAAGGTGTGTGGTGTCTTCAGCAATAGGGTCTTATCAACTTGTTCTGGTGGGCAACCAAAGGGAATATTAATTGCCTGTATTGATTTGGAGACTTCTAGGACTTCCCTCAACAACAATTAATAAGAAGGTATTTCACACCTGGCGCTGGGGGGTTTTGTTTAGTGACTTAGTGACTCATTACTTCTAGGACTAGCATTGTCTAACCTTACAGGTTATGTGCCTTCAAATGTTCATATATATATATATATATATATATATATATATATTTTAATTGGGTTATTAGATAGCAGATTTCTTTGTGGCATTTCCATAGCCTTTTCCGTTTGATTAATCTTCCCTGCCATTGATCCCTCATTATCATCTTTAAAACAACAGCTATCAAACACATTAACTAAGCCATCAAATCCTATGTTGGCTTTGTTTGAAAGATGGAAATGTTGAACCTGTTTTCATAGAATGAACTGACAGTGAAAATCACAAAGGCCTGTTCTCTCCCACGTGCTTCTGGTTAGCCTGTGCCCTGCTGCCTATCAGGACACTCATGAGCAATAGTTGTAATTAAACATGAAGAGTATCCCTAAAACAAGGCAAGCTGATAAGATGATTTCACATGAAAAGCAGCCTACTTCTTCGAGATGCTCTTTACTGAGCTGCTATGAAACTGCAAAGAAAAAAAGACTTTTAAAATGGAATGAAAGAAATCACCTCCTTCTCACTGTCTCTGGTCAATGAGGCATCTTCTTGGTCTGGGTTAACACCTGTGTTCTGTGGTGCCACATGAGAGCTACTGAGCAGTCAGAGACAGCAATGAAAGAAGTCTGAGTTGTTTTCCACTGCTCCATTAGTCTAAAGTAGGAAAATATTTATATAAACAAGATACGTCATTTGGAAAGCATTTAAAGTCCTAATTTCTAAATAACATGGTCTAACTTAAGTACCTAATATTTTTCACATTTTGAAGAGTTTAAAGTTGTCTGGTAGAGAATAAATTTAAACTGAGCTAAATTAAATTCCATTGAACAAGTACATTTGTTATTGAAATAGAAATACAAATATAGAGAAATTTATGATTTTTGTTTAGGTTGAGTATTTTTCAGTTAAGAAAGGACAGTATTACTGAAAAATATTTCCCATTTCTTAATTGTTCTTAGACTATATCCTTTGCATAAAAGTATAATAAATGGTTAGAGGAAGATCTTTCTATTTTCAAAGTAGTTTAACCAAACTAAGAAGCCAAACAACATCATAGCATTTTAGAAAGAACATTTTATATATATGCTAGCAATAAACTGACAGAAATTTCCTTTGGGAAAGAGGGAATAAGGCCAGAAATAATTATTAAATATAAAGTGGTTTCAGGAAAAGATTATTAACTCACAATTGCCCTACAGACATATATAAATACAGAGGAAGTTTGAATTCTATTGGGATTTTCATCACTTGGTCTATAGTATTAGCAAAGAAATTTGAAATCTCCCTATTAGCCATCAGAGTGAGGCCCAAAGGAAATGTAAACCAGATGAGGTATGTTTTGAGACCTGGAGCTGAAGTTGTTGGTGAGATCTCAGGCACAAAGGGAGAGGACTTGCAGCAGCACTCAGAAGACTAAATTAGCCAAGTCTCGACACCAGAGAGAAATGGTTGTTATTTACTCTGGCGACCATTTGGCTGGATGAAGACATTGGGCCCAACTGGCTGATGTTCAAACTTAATTTACTATCTCCGAGGTTCACATCGTATTTGTTTGAGAATGAAGAATGGCCAAAGCTCTTATTTGTTTTGCTGTGACCAAGGCTAAAAGAAGCTAAAGTGAATTTTCGAAGCATCTATGACCTATTAAATGCACATTACCCATTAGATTACTGGGTGTGCTCTGGCCCCAAGCCATTTTGCTGGCAAGTCAGATTAGAGAGGAATTTATTACAGATGAAAGACGGTGTCAATTTCCAGTGTGGCCACTCCTCTGAAGTGATTACAGCAACAAAGGAGGAAAAGGAGAGGTGGTAGGGCGGGAAGAGGAAGCAGTCATGACGTGATGCTCGAGAATGCGAGCATTCTAACCTGACAGTAAAGAGGTCACTCCTTAAAAGTCTTCTTGGGATCTACCCTGCGTCATGCTACAGATGAGGAGTGGAACAATGTACACCAACAAGAAGCTTTAGAAGGGGCGTGTTTTAAACTAAAATGTTACAACAAACATTCTATTTGAGCCAGAAGAGTTTTTTGAGACCTTAGTGTACTGGAATATGAAAATGTGACCAAAATTGCTTTAAAGAAAATAGGCTCAGGCGATAAATTGTTACTTTTCCAAAGGCTAAGTTTTGCCTCTAGGAAACCCTGAAGAAGACTTTCTGTTCCAAAAATTTAAACTCAACAGCCTCTGCCAATGAAATTTTAGCTTCCACTGTGATAATAATCAACAGAGTAAAGTGGTAGAAGATGGGACCCCCAGTGGAATAACCCTGACCTTCAGAACCTATGCTGGAGTGGAAGTGCTCCCCTCCCCTCACCCAGGAATGTGAGGACAGACTTGCAAACAGATGAAGCCTGCGCTAATGTCTATGAGAATGGCTGGAGGGCACCATCTTGAAATGAAAATGAGGCCCCTGTAGCTATGCTACTGAGGAGGAAAGAGGGCACTGAAGAGTCATAGACCACCCCAGGAACTATGTTGGTCAGGGCAGGAGCTGGCAAGATGGCTCCAAACAAAGCTATGGTGCAAGATCTCACTGGGACCTAGACTGCAGTTTTGAGCTAGTTCCTATATCCTCCAGCCATTCCAAGAGGTTTGAGAAGAGTATATGACGAACGCTAGGAAGACTCTCTGTGTGACTCCACTGTCCTTGCCAGTGTGATTAATAGAAAAAGATTTCAATTTAGTCTGATGTGAAAGCTGTCAGGGTAGGAACTACAGTTTCCATAATGTTTCATAGACCCCTGATCACATGGACTTATGACATTCCTATCATCGAATCCTTGGAAGTTTTCTAAGACTAATTTCTTAGCAAGCATCTCCCTTGGCATCAGCTTAGAAACTATGCAGCAGAGACTTTTTGCAGAGTAAGTCATTTTCTATGCTACAGCTCTACAAAGTGGCAACCATGAAACTGGGCCACCTTATTTCAGAAAGATCTCCTGATGCCTGGTTGTCTTGCTCAGGGTAGTTATCAGCTGGATAAATGTGAAACATGCACACGGGCCAATGCAGGGCCATTCAGAATTGGCCTAGATATAAGGATTTGGATCCAGTCTGTCAGCCTAATCCAGCTTTACTTTTAATACAGTTACAGCCTATTCACCTGATTCCATTTTATGCGTGCACATTAATCAAGGAAGAAATTGAAGTTTAGTTGGCCATATTGTCACTAAACACACTGGTGCCTCAGTCGCTGAATGCACATAAAGAATGTGATCTGTGTTGCTGTCGTATTTGGGGCAAATTTGCTAAAATGAGAATGTATACAATACAGCTGTATTCCAGCTGAAATCAATAGACTGTAAACCTGGAGAGTATTTCCATCACCAGCAGAATTCAGATTAAGTGCAAAATCCCCTGAGGTTATATATAGAACTGAAATTCTACAGAAAAGTTTGTGCATGTGTGTGTATGTGTGTGTGTGTGTGTGTACATATGCACCATGTTTCTGTCTGGGGACAGTGTATGGGTTGAGAACACAGGCAAGGTACGAAAATAAAAGTATGTGAGAGACTGTATCCATCTGTTGAAAGCAGTACTATCAGCTGGGCATGGTGGCACACCTTTAATCCCAGGACTGAGAGGCAGAGGCAGGCAGATATCTGTGTAACTGAGGACAACCTGGTCTGTGTAGAAAGTTCTAGACCAACTGGGGCTACAAGGAGACTCTGTCACACAAAAAAATAGGTAATACAGTGGGTGTGGTAGCATGCACCTTTAATTCCAGCCCTCAGGAGGCAGAAGCAGGTGGATCTCTGTGAGATTGAGGTCAGCCTGGCCCACATAGCGACTTCCAGGTGGGCTGGGACTAGGGAGACCCTGTCAAAAAAAAAAAAAGTAATATCTAAGTAGTATTTATTCTCCTGTCTGCAGCAAATTCTTTTGGAATGAAAGATTGTTAGTATCCTGGACAAAGTTGAGCAGCCCTCAGCGTTTTCCGTGTGCTAAGAACTTTATATTATCACTTTCACTTGCAAGGCACATTTCTGCTGCAGAACTTGTAACACTGAGAAACATTTAATGAGTTATCAGCAAACACTAAAAATAAAAGAACTTTGATTGAATTTCATAAGCTGCTTAAGATTCCTGTGTTCTAAGATTGCAATGAATGTTTACACTTCTGCTAATAAAATTCTATCAAGCAGTTGACAGGTACCAATTAAAAGCAATCACAAAGCACGCTCTTTCCTTGTTTTCTGAAGAAGAATCTTTAGAGGCTGCTTTGCTGAGTGTCATCTGGCATGGAGTATCTTTGATTTTTGGCAGGTTTCACAGCCTGTGGATGTTTGGTTCTTCCAATGAGGGAGAGTCAGAAGAAATAGAAAACTACCTTTGTTGAAGAATGAAGATCAGTTTGTGCTTCGAGTTGCTGAAACAGTGCTACCTGTCTTAGCAGATGAGCAGAAACCATGGCAGCAAGCAGACCCGCACCTGGAGAACAGTTCTGATGTAGGAATATTTGTTTCTCACACCCCTAAACTCTGAATAGGTATTTCTACTTAGACGTCAGCTCTCGTCCTGGCAAAGCCATCAAGAACCCAAATGCCTTCCATCTTATGAACTCACCATCATGGTCCCTTTCAACATCCAGCCTATAAGTCCACTTTTCAGAAGGGTTGTCCTGGAAGCAGTGCATACTACTGCTCATATACCACTAAGTAAGTCGCCTGACTCAGGTGAGGCTGAGAACTCAGACCGAGCTTAGCATGTAGAAGAAAAGAAGATTTTCAAGTAGCTAAGTATCACCATAGTACCTATGTATGATTCCTATTGTAATCAGAAAAAATGGCCTTGCCTTAGTGAATACAAAGCTTTCGATAAGCAAAGTAGGAGAAGGAGAATAAAGAAAGGGTATTGTTTTTAGCAACAAGGTTCCTGCAGATGATTCTCAAAGCAATATCTCCCTGCAAAGCTGACAAGCAGCTTTTGAGGGCCAAATCTATACAGATTCAGTTAGGGAAGATTTGCCTCAGAGTGTTCCTGAGCATGCTGCTTGAGATCATACATTGTATATGTAAGAAAAAAATGGCAGATGGAATGTCTCTGAGTGGAATACCCAGTATTGTAATGAGCAAAGTCACTGTGGGTCACATAAAAAGACTGAGTCAGTCACAGCCGCTCTTTCATTCTGTTGGGTTAAGGCAAGGAATTGTGAACTGAGGAAGGAGACAGATTTCAAGTTCTGTAATGGAAAACCTGAAACATCTTGTTACTACTTGCCAGTTAAAAAAAAAGTCAATGGCAAAGCAACCTGTGACTAACTGCAAGGTTAAAGATAAGCCAGTGACATGGTAGCTTTAACTGATCATAACGATTATGGGTAAACTGACGACATCTAGTTAGATTTACCTTCCCTCTAAAACCCGCATCCTGGGTTTGGGGTCATATAGGGTAATCTTTACAGTTACTACAAAACTACAGCAGGAAAAGACATTGGGCACCTGCTTCTTTTTGTTCCCGGTGCCTGTCTTTGCTCTTCAAGGCACATCATTTTACATTTAGTTTATTTAGGGACTGGAAAGATGACTCATAGGTAAAGGAGTTTAGCATCAAGTCTGAGGGCCTAAGTTTGATTCCTAGAACCCACATGGGTGAATGAGAAGACCAGTGTCTGAAAGCTGTCCTCTGAGTTCCACAGGCACACCATGGTGCATATGTGCACTCCCTTTCCTCACAAAATAAACAATAAATAATAAAAAAAATAAAAATAAATGCAAGAAACAATACCTAAAAGCTGGTTATCCTTCCCCCAGACTCCCTGACCTTGCTTTGATTGGGGAGTGTCCCAACATTTATCATTCACTGGTGTTGTGAGGGTGTCGGGGACGCTATCTGAGAGAACAACAAATGAAACAACTTTGAAAGGGTACTCACAGTCATTTGAGGCAAAGCTCTACCCCTTACCCATTCATACTGCCACAACTGGAGAATTAAGATGAGACATCATGTACCTTGGCTGCAGGACACAGAAAAATCAATCTGGGATTGACCGTAAAACTTCCTCCCTCCCAACTAGCTTTCAAAGTGCCAGAAAGTACTATGCAGGCTGTTGGAGGAGAGCAGACATTGATGGTCTTACTCAGCACTGGACCCTGCTTGCTACAGTTCTACCTGCCAGGCAGGTATGTGCCTGCTGGTGCAATAGTGGCATGAAGGTTGTGGGGCAACCAACTACTTTCTGATTGGATTTAAGGCCTACTCGACAGGAGGGAGTTCATGCCTGGCACTTCATATGTGATCAAAAATCCCTTGGCTTGGGAAGTCAAAGGCTGTAGAGGAAAACCTACTGCCTTCTAAATATTTACATTATACCCATAGATCTGTGCTGCTTTCAACCTTGATCAGAGAAACTTCTTTTGCAGTGGGCAGCAGTTAATGCAGAGACACATAACTGGTGAAGATGTTGAGAGTAGGTTGTGAGTGCTTAGCCTTAGATGGAATATCCATGTTATTCCTCAAGCAACAAGTCACAGAGAACATCTTAGAAGAAGGGGAAGAAAGAATCTATGAGCTGGAGGATGAGGGAGTGCTGGGAAATGCTGTCTTCTGGACATGACAGAAACATTGCATTCATGAGCACACAGCAGCTGTGGCTACCTGAACAAGGTCAAGCAAGTCTAAATCCCAACATGGACAGAGGAGGGGCTCATGAGGCCCTAACACTAGCCGAGGAGCTTTGAGCATTCGATGATTGCTGGGGAAAGGGGAGTCATTTACGGGGGAGGGTCTGGCCACTAGTAAGCTGCTCATGCTCTGGTAGATGGTCCCATACCTATGTGCTTATGGGAAACACTAAGTACACTCAGTGGGTTATACAAGAAGAAAAGGATGTGTTTGGCAGGGCAGAGGGAAGCCTGAGGTGGAGGATGGGGAGTAGATTTGATAAAAATACATTGCATACATGTAGAAAATTCTCAAAGAATAAATTTAAAATTATATACTATATATACATATGCATATATATTACAGGACATTAAAGGAATTAAGGTGCCATCCTCATTTGTAAGCATAGGTAATATTCCTTAAAAGATGACTCACTGGCCTTCTATGGACTTAGATAAGTTCCCACTGTCACTGGAAACAAGACTACCAGGATCCTGTCCACTACCCACTGGGTCACCATCACCCTGTCCTAGGACCAGCCCCATTCACATGACTCCAAGGATCACATCTTTTCTGCTTAGTTAGTCAGGACCTGCTCATTTGATCCCTATCATTCCAACTTGGACCTAGGCCCCTTTGCCTTGTTGGAGAGCACCTAACTCACTAACCTGGAACCATCTGGTCCCTCAAATAAAAAATCAAAGTGAGAACCTGAAGCACAGACCAATTAACTATTCATACCTGATCAGAAAGCAACCAAGCTGCATCCACAATAAAAACAGAACCAAATTTCAACTCAACAAAGGCTGGCTAGAATTTCATATTAGATACACAATCAATAAAAGAAATACAAATGTATAAATCGCAATACAAAAATACAAATAATATGAAAAATCAAGGTGATGTCCCCACCAAATCTCACCCGTCTCTCGGAAGTGTCCTACAATGAGAACTACCCAGATGAACCCCAGGACACTGAATTTAAAAGAACAAACATAAATATGATCAAACATGACTTTAAAAAGACAACTCAAAAACTTGAAGAGGATAGGAATAAACTTCTGCCTGAAATGCAAGAAAATGCAAACATACAGATGAATGAAATGACAAAGACAATTCAGGACTTGAAAAGTGAATTCACCAAAGAGAAATATTGAAGAAAATTCAGACTGAAATGCAGATGGAATTGAAAAACTCAGTAAACCACTTTGAAATGACAGGAAAAAGCCTCACTAGCAGAATGAATCAAATAGAAAACAAAATATCAAGACTGGACAATGAAGTCGAAGAATTGGACTGCTCAAGCAAAGAATATGTAAAATTAAAAAAACACAGGAATGAAATATGCAGGAAATGTGGGACATCATGAAAAAACAAAATATATGCATCATAGGCACAGAGAAAGGAGAAAAATCTCGGGCCTTTGGCATTGACCAGATCTTCAACGAGATTATTGAAGAAAAGTTTCCTAAATTAAGGAAACACAGACCCATACAGATACAAGAATCACACAGAACATCAAATACACAGGACCAGAACTGAAACTCTCCACATAATATCATAGTTAAAATATTAAATATACAGAACAAATAGAGGGTACTGAAAGTTGCTATAGAAAAACTAGTAAATATAAAGGAAAACATATCAGAATTACAGCTGACTTTTCAACGTAAGCCCTAAAAACCAAAAGAGCCTGCAGCAAAGTATACTAAGTCTTAAATAATCACAGAAAATACATTATCCAGAAAAACTATTTTTCATAGTAGAAGAGGAAGAAAGATTTTCCATGATACAAATAGGCTGAAAGAATCGTGTCCAGCAAACAAGCCCTACAGAGAATACTTGAAGCAATACAAAGGAAGGAATGACAATACTTAAGAGACTACAGAAGTAAAATAAATGAAGATTTAATTACAGAAGCACAAAATAGGACTTAGAACGCAAGCGGAAAATGACAGTAACCAATACACATCTTCCAGGAATAACTAAATATCAGTGGCCTCAACTCCTCAGTTAAAGACTAGTTGAATCCATCTTTCTGTTTTCTATAAGAAACTCATCTCACCTTCAAGGTTAGGTACCAACTTAGGGGGAAAGGACAGAAAAAATATTCCAAGTAAATGGCACTTAGAAACATGCAAGCTTTGCAATTCTACTGTCTTAAAAAATAGACTTCAAATTAAAACCAATAAGAAGAGATAAAGAAGCTCACTTCATTCTGATGAAGGGAAAAAAATCTATTAAGAAGATATTGCAATCATAAACATATATGCACCAAACTCTGATGCACAGTACTGTCATTAAAAACAGTACTGCAAGTCTCCAAGACACAGATTAATGCCAACTCAGCCATAGTAGGTGACTGCACTCTCTCAAAAAAGCAGGTCAGCTGTACAAAGAATAAACATAGAAATATCAAAACTAAATTATATCATACATCAGTGAATTTAACAGGCATCTACAGAATATTCCACCTAAGCACCAAAGGATACACATTTAAGCAGCAGCCATGGAAGTTTCCCTATAATAGATCACATACTGGGACATAAAACAAAACTTAACAAATCCAAAAAATTGAAATAATTCCATGTATTCCATTGAACCACAGTGCAATGAGGTTTAAACTCAACAGTAAAGGAAGCTCTAGTAACTACATGAACTCATGGAAATTAAACAACATACTCTTGAATGATGAATGGATCAAAGAAGAAATCAAGAAAGAAATAAAAATATTCTTGGAACTAAATGGAAATGAAAATATATCACAACAATAACTCTGGGACATATTTAATCTGTCCAAAGAGAGAAGTGTACACCTCTAAGCACCTACATTAAAAACTCAGAAACAGCACAGATAAATGACTTAATAGTGCAATTCAAGAATTTGGAAAAGCAAGAACAAACCAAATGTAAACCAAGCAGGTTTGCAGGAAATAATAAAAATCAGAGCAGAAATCGATGAAATAGAAACAAAGAAAAGAATACAAAAAAATCAGTAAATCTAATAGTCAATTCTTTTAAAAGATAAACAAGAAAGACAGATCTTCAGCCCAGTTAACCAAAAGAAAGAGCAAATCCAAATCAACAAAATTGGAAAAGAAAGGGGAAGTATCACAACAGACACCAAAAGGACCACAACATTATGAGGGAATACTTAAAAAACTTATACTCTATTAAATTAGAAAATCTAAAAGAAATGGATGAGTTTCCAAATTTAATGGAAATCACTGAAGATAAACCAAGAAGAGATCAACAATTTACACAGATTCATAACAAATAAGGAAATCAAAACAACAGTATATAGTATCCTGACTAACAAAAACTCAAGCCCAGATGGATTTACAGCAGAATTTTACCAGACCTTCAAAGAATATCTACAATCAATGCTACTAAATTATTGAAAAAGGTAGAAACAGAGATTGAACTCCCAAACTCCTTTTATGAAACCAGTATTACTTTAATACCAAAGCCAGGAAACAACACAACAAAAAAAGAAAACCATAGGCCCATATCCCTAATGAACATAGATGCAAAAAATCTCAACAAAATATTTGCAAATCACATGCAGAAACTGATTTGATGATCAAAAAGATCATCCACCACGATCAAGGTGGCTTTATTCTAGAGATACTAGGATGGTTCAATATACATAAGTCAATTAATGTAATAAATCATATAAATGCACTTAAATACAAAGAATTACATAATTATCTCAATAGATACAGAAAAAGCCTTTGACAAAACCCAACATGCATTTATTACAAAAGTCTAGAGGCAACTGGGCCTGAGGAAGCTTACCTCAGTGTACTTAAGGCTAGCAAACCCACAGCCAACATCACTCTAAATGGAGAAAAATTGGAAGCATTTCCATTAAAATCAGGAACAGACAAGGTTGTCTATTACCCCCACTCCTTTTCAATAGAGTGATTGAAGCCCTTGAAAGAGCACTAACACAAGAGAAGGAAGTTAAAGGGGTACTAATTGGTAAAGAAGAGGTCACATTATTCCTGTTTGAAGATATTGTATTATACATTAAGATATTCTAAAAATTCCACCAGGAAACTTCTAGAAATAATCAACATTTTCAGCAAAGTGACAGCATACAATATTAACTCACAAATATATATATATATATATATATATATTCCTATATATCAATAATAAAAAGTCAGAGAAAGAATTCATGGAACACTTCCACTCATAATAGCCTCAAAAAATAGAAATACAACATTTAGGAATAAAAGTTACCAAGCATGTTAAAGATCTCTATGATGAAAACTTTAAATTTTTTGAAGAAAAAAATAGAAGAATATCCAAGGAGATGGAAAGCTCTTGGATCTTGGTAGAATTAAGATTATGAAAATGATAATTCTCCCTAAAGCAATTTATAGATTCAATGCAATCAAAATTCCCATGATATTCTTCACAGAAATAGAAAAAATATCCTAAAATTTATATGGAATCCCAAAGACTCTGAATAGAGTACTAAAGCAATCCTTAGGTAAAGAGAGTGCTTGAAGGATTACCATACCAGTCCTAAAATTAAATTGCAAAGCTATAGTCATAAAAACAGCATGGTACTGATACGAAACAGTGTATCAATAGACCAAAAAGAGAAGACTGAAATATGAATGCATGCAATTTCAGTCACCTGATATTTGACAAAGGTGCTAAGAACACACACTGGAAGAAAGACATTATCTTCAAGAAATAGCGCTGGTAAAACTTGATCTTCACATGTACAGAATGAAATTAGACCAATATCTATCACCCTGCACAAAAGTCAACTCCCAATGGATCAAAGACCTGAAACCTGTAATTCTGAAACTGTTAGAGGAAAACATATGCAAAGATGTAAGGACAGAAAAAGACTTTATAAATCAGATATCAGTCTGTTAGGAATTAAAGTCAACAATTAACAAATGGGACCTCATTAAACTAAAAAGCTTCTGTACCACAAAGGAAACAACCAACTGAGTGAAGAAGAAGCCCACGGAGTATGAGAAAACACTTACCATCTATGCATCTGACAGAGGTTTAATAGCCAAAACATACAAAGAACTCAAAAAACAAAAAAATCAAGGAAATAAATGATCCAATTTAAAAAATGAGCTAAGGAGCTGAACAGAGACTTCTCATAAGAAGAAATAAAAATGATTAAGAAACACCTTTAAAAATATTCAATGTCCTTAGTAATTAGGGACATGCAAATCAAAACTACTTGAAGATTTCATCTTACTCCAGACAGACTGGCTAAGATCAACACAACAAATGACAGCAAATGCCGGTGAGGATGCGGGAAAGAGAAACCTCATTCACTGCTGGTGGGCTTATAGACCGGTGCAACTACTATGGAAATCAGTGAGGAGAATTCATAAAAAACAAAAGACAAACCTACCATATGATCAGGTTATACCACTTACATATAACAAAAAGACTCATCCTACTGCAGATACCTGTACAGCCGTGTTTAGTGCTAGTCTTTTCAAAATAACTAAAAGAATTGGAAACAACCTAAATGTCCCTGGCCAGATGAATAGATAATGAAAACATGGACACAGTGGAGTTCTATTCAGTGATAAAGATAAAACCATGAAATTTGCAAGTAAATGACTGGAACAAGGGGCTGTTAACACTAAGGGAAGTAACAGACTCAGAAAACAAATGACATAGGTTGTCTCTCGTTTGTAGCTCCAAATACTTAGACTTGAGCATATATGCCGATGTAACCTCAGAAGCCAGGAAAACAGAAAGGAACCATGGGGCTCAAGGAAAAGAAGGATCTCTAGAAGGACCTCTAGTAGAAGACAGGATTTTTCAAGGGGGAAATGGGGAAAACGGGGTTGCTTTAGCAGGGGAGGGAGAAAGAGAGGAGAGATAAGTAATGCCTAAGTGACACGAAAAACCAGAGGGAAATGTATTAGTTCAAAAGCTTACTGAAAAAATACACATAGAATATCTGTGCACGGGTGCATGTGTATAAGAAGAAATGCATTGTCAGACACGATAAACCTCCCTTCGAGTTGGTGGTCAGAGTGGTCCAAAAGATTCCCAAAATTACACCAGCTATTGCCACAGTCCTTGATTGCCCAGAACTTGAAGGTAAGACCTTGTTACTAACGACAGGAAATACTTTGGACACAGGACTTGTAATCAAGCTGGAATTTACCTGGATGCCTCCTCCCTGAGGACTAGCTCTCATAGTAGCAGGGGATATACTATGCAAGCTGCCAAGGGAGAAGACCAGTCAATGATCCTACCCTGCTATAAAGCATAATAACCATAACAATGGCTGGCCCAGAAAATTATCTATATTGGTACTGTAGGGGTACTTTTATCTTGGGGGTAATTAGCAGCTGTCTAATTGGACTTAAGGCCCAGTCAATGAGAGGCACTCAGGTGGGTCTATAAACATAGCCGAATACACATGGCTGGAGAGACTGTAGCTCCTAGAGAAAAACCTGTTTTTATCACATCCTTAGACCAATGTACTTTCTTACTGTACTCTAAGTAGTAATCTTATATTTACAGACAAGTGCACCTCTCACCACTCACCAGAAGAGCTTATTTTTGCAACAGATGGAGATGATTATAGAGTTTTACAACTGGTCAAATGCAGAGAGTAAATGTCTTTAGAATGCCTATCCCAAAGTGACACATTTACAATGCAACCCCTACACCTAAGACTCAGGGAACGTAGTGGAACAGGGACATGAAGAATATTAATGTATCTCTCATCTCTCATCAGTTAAGTTTCATCATGCAACGGATTGTGATTAACACAGAAAGGCCCAACTAACCAAAGTTCAGTGAATAAGAGACCACAGAGAGCTTGTCCCTGGCTCACCCATATCAAACAGCTGCTACCGAAGGCTCAGAGATCACAGCAGAAAAGGGTGTGAAAAGACTGTAAGAGCTAGGAGAAGTGGATGACCACAAGGGGAAAGAGCTTTTTTCTCTTGGTTGGGAACTTGTACATTGCTACATGAACTTATAGCAATGGTGACAGTATGCACAGACCCATGCAAGCTCAAACCAGATAAAAACCCAGCATAGAAGTGAGGTAATAGGTAAGAAGCCCCAACCTTAGCTGAGGAACTATTAGTAACTGGTGACATGACTAGTGGCAGAGGGAGAGTTAGTTACTTTTGAGTGATGTTGAATAGGTTGACTAGGCTCCAGTGGATGAAATCACACAGAGGGACATTTGGGGGCACAAATGTGTGTTGATAAGCCTTAACACATATGACAGAATGCATAAAGTCTGGTGGGGGGACTTTGAGGGGTTGTAGATGGGGGAAATGAAGTTTGAAATGTTTGAAATTCACAAAAACTCAGTTTAAAAACTAGAGAAAAAAAAATGCCTTGTGGCTAACACTCAGACAAAGTTTGAAGAAAGGTATTAAGAAAGGGCTTATGTGGCTCTTCCTTGGGCTTCTATCCCTGGGGTGGGGTCTGGCCACGTGCTTTGGAACAAGAAAGAAAAGAAATTGTAAGTTTTCTGGGATTATATTGTAGTTCTGGGACTGTCTTGATGCTCAGCCTTTCCACAGGCTGTATACTCTCATGAAAGTTATGATCTAATGTGTTTCTTCTATGTTGGGAGCAATTCACCTGAGTGGATATACTTTGTTTGACGACACAGGTTTTACTTTATCTAGGTATGAATTCATATGGAATGTATATTTATATCTATATATACAGGAGTACATTTCTCTACATATATAATATTATATATCTATATGATATATTAGATGCAGGTCAATAAAGTACAGAATAATGTAGGTATTAGATTCCCATCACAATTAATTTCAATCAAAGACTTGGGAAATTATCCTGCTGTTAAAGTTTTAGAAAGCAAATGTTTAAATCTACCATGGAAACTCATTGTACTTTTTAACCATATGCAAATTTTGAGGATCTGTATCTCAGCAGCTCAATGTTCTGTTTAGTAGAGAGCTGTGCCCACTTCTTTCTGAATTTCAAAAACAAGTACTTGCATGGATTGATTGACATCAAATGAAGTGTCTAGGGATGAGAACCTAGAAAGGAAGATTTCTGTGGGCCTGTGACATGAGGATGGGCAGAGAGAGGAGTAGCCTACATTCCTGTTCCCCAGGCTTGCATATCTCTATGCAAGAGGCAGAGAAGCTGAGACCATTGCATTCTAAAAGGGACTGGGGAGATTTCTCAATAGTAAGAGTGCCTGAGGCACTATGGCTGACAGTCACTTGTCACTCCAGCTCTGGGGATCTAATGTCCTCTTTTGGCCTCCATGGTCACATACACACAAGACATACACTCATATACATGTATATGTAAAAAAATTACATCTTTTTAAAACAGGTATCCTGTTTCTTCCATCTAACTCTTTTTTTTTTAAACACACACATACAAACACACAAACACATACAAACACACAAACACATACTATTTTTAGGTTTTATTATTTTTATGTGCATTGTGTACATACCTGCGTGTATGTAAGTGCACTTGTGTTGTGCAATGCTTGAGGTGTTCAGAAGAGGGTGTTGGATCCCCTGGAACTAGAATTATAGATGATTGTCAACTGCCATGTGGGTGCTGGGAATTGAACCTGGGTCCTTTGCAAGAACAGCCAGAGCTCTTAACTCCTGAGCCATGTCTACAGCCCCCAACATATTTTTAATTGACTATGCTGCTCCTGAAAGTCATGGGTTATTAAATTAAAAAATAAAAAAAACCTCCAATGCCAGGTGTGATATACCTCCTTATGAGTTGTTGGTCATGGAAACCCCAGAGATCTACCAAACAATAGAGGCTTTTGACATTTTTTTTGTTATCCACCAGAGCTATGTAATAAGACCTTATTTCAACTCATTATGTACTTTGGTTGCAAGGTATGGATAAATCAAGTTGGAACTGAGCTGGAAGCTTCCTCTCTGAAGCCTAACTTTCACAGTGCCAGAAAGTGCTAGACAGATTGCTGGGGAAGAAAATACATTAACAGTTTTTACCCAGCTGTGAACCCCACAGATTAAATACCAACAATGCAATACCAGATGTATCCACTGGTGTAATAGCAGCAGGAATGTTATGGGATAACCAATCACTCTCTGATTGGATTTGAGGCCTACTCCATAAGAAATAATTCATGTCTTGTACTGTATTTCAAAAACTCATGGCTGAGGAGTTCTGAGGCCCTGGAGACCAACTAAAATATCATGGCTTAAAGTTGTCTTAAATGTTTGTGTTGTATCCACACATGAATACTGTTCCCGGCCTTTATCAGAGAAGCTTCTAATTAGCCCCACTGACCTGTTATCTGAGCACTCGGTGTGTGTATTGCCACACAGATGATTCTGGTTAAATTTAGTGGATCTCAAAACAAAATAAAACATGCATGGGGCTGGAGAGAAGGCACAGCAGTTAAGAGCACTCGCTGCTCTTGCAGAGGCCCAGGTAGGTTTCTAGCAGCCACCTGGTAGCTAACTCTGTAACTCCAGTTCCAGGGGACCCGACACCATCTCTGACAGCAAGCAGAGAACTTCTACTGTCTCTGGGGTTTCAGCTTAGAGTGGTCTCTGATGTAGGTACAGCCTACTGGAATGGCTGCTTCCTCAAGCATCTGTTTGCACATTTAGAACTGCCAGCCAGTCATCTGTCGGTGTCATTCATCTGGACCAGGTCCTGTATCTTCACCTCTGCAGCTGAACTCAGCTCTGCAGCTCTGTTTGACCCTGTGACCCAGCAGCAGCAGCTGGTTGTCAATCTCATGCTCTCAGACTCCTTGGCATTTCTTCCAGTGTTGGCTTCACAGTTCTCTTTGCCTCTTTCACCCTTTGTTAAAGAGTCTGTAGTCACTCCATAGACAGATAGATAGATATAATAGAAAGACAGATAATTTGCTGTGTAACGTGTGATCTGAGAGTTAATATTGGAACAAAGGAACCTATGTTCACCTGAGCCAGGGCTATCAAGGAAAGTGGGTGTATTTGGCAAACTGCTGCAAATGAAACTGCCCTGCCTTGTGAATTTATTCTTATTCATCAAATTCTGACATTGTTGAAATGTACTAAGGTGTTCATCTGTTTCTTACATAGTACTCTAAGGGCAGACAACAATGTGAAAGAATCTTCTCTTCTCCCTGAACCACCCCCTCCCAATTGTTGGTGATAGTTAATGCTTCAGGGCAAGTAATCCTAAGGACATTTTGAGAGTTGGTCATCCTGGGAGCCTTGTAGAGAGAATCCTTAGCTCATATATCTGTTTTTAAATGAGCCCCAGATTTTTTTTTTAAAGTCTGACACAGTGAGAAAAACATAATTAGGAGCTTACTGCTAAACAGAAAAGAGTTTTGACAGTTTCTGTGCCAAAGAGGGTCACATGGAATAGCACCAGGATATTTAAGGGCAGAAATGAAGGCAAGGTGTGGGGAGGACCTTTATGTGGCTTTTACAGAAAGGGTTATGCTAAGTATGGCAAGCAACTGAGCAAGAATTGAATTGGCTAGTTTGAATAATTTTGACAGGCCCTGTATTCCAGGAGTGATCAGTAGAGGTCTAGGATTGGCTCTGGTGTGATTTAGAGCAGGAGGATACTGTCCTAGTCTACAGAAGCTTTATAGGAAATTGGTGGATGCATAGATTCAGGGTTGGTTGTTTTGCACATCAAAAGTATGCTCAGAGGGACAGCCTATAAAATGGGAGGAAAATCTTTGTTAGGAATGCACTTGATAGATGATTAATATCCAGAATTTATATGTAAACTCCCTCAAAACTAAATAACAAGAAACCAAAGAACCCAAATGGCCAATAAACACATGAAAAATGTTCAGCATCATTAGCCATCAGAGAGATGTAAATTCAACCTATATTAGAATTTTATTTCACTCTAGTTTGAATGGTAGTCATAAAGAAAACACATAATAAATGCTAATGAAGATGCAGACAAAAGAGAACACTTACACACTGCTGATGGTAATGTGAACTAATCCAGTCACTATAGAAATCAGTATGGATTTCCTCAAAAAACAAAAACTATACCTATCATATGATTCAGCTGTACCACTTCTGGGTATTTACCTGAAGGACTCCAAGCCAACAAACCACAGAGACACTTGCACATCATTGTTACTGAAGCACTGTTCACAATAGATAAGTTATGGAGCCAGTCTAGTATTCTGCAACAGAAGAGAGGATAAAGAAAATGTGGTATTTAGATGATGGGACTATTTTAATACTAGAAGAACAAAGTTATGTCACTTGCAAGAAAATGGGTCAACCTGGAGATAATCATGTCAGGCAAATGAAGCCAGCTTGAGAAAGAAAAATATAACATGTTTTCTGTCATTTGTGGATTCAAAATTTGATATAGACTCATAAAATCACACATGTATATATTGCTTGAAAGTAGAAGCAAAACAAACAAACAAAATCACTGTTGATAGGAATGAAGGGGACCAGTAGAAGGGAGAGGTCGGAAAGAATGAGGTAGGGATGACTATAAAGGAGAATATGCTCAAAGTACCTTATATACTTGTATGAAAATGTCCTTATTAAACTCAGTACCATGGACAATGAGTATATATAAAATAATTTTTAAAAGGTTTATTTAGAGCTGGAGAGATGACTCAGCAGTTAAGAGCAATGGCTGCTCTTACAGAGGAGCCAGGTTTGGTTCCACATGGTGCCTAACAACCATTTGTAACTCCAGTTCCAGGGGATCTTATACCCTCTCTGACTTCCACAGGCATCGCACAACACAGGTACACTTCATACATGCAGGCAATACACTCATACACATAAAAAAATTCAGAATAATAAAAAATTTTAGAAAAGGTTTATTCTCCAAAATGTTGTTTGCTTTCTCTAGGGATTAAGTAGTCCTGAGGATATCCAGGACAAATTACCCTTCCTTCGTAAGACAATAAAACACCACATATAGAGAGCAAAAAAACTAAAACATGACTAGTAGAGCTTCTAAAGCCTCACAAAATCAGAGAAATGATACCCTTAATTGCCTTCAGTGTGTCAGGGAAAGGAATTTTCATGACACATGGTAAGCAGACTTCATTCACAAAGGCCATGGTGCTTAATCCAGAGAACAGTGCAATGGGACCTTGGAGAGAGGGAAAGAGATCAGACTAATTTCCAGCAAGGATGAGTGGAAATCTAGAAAACAGTTGTTGCATAAATTCACTCTCCACGCCTTAGCGGGCGGGATCTGGTTAATCCAGCTGAATAAATGGAAACTTATCTTCCATTTAGAATGATTTATTTATTTACAAAGTTATAAAGTCTCTGGGGATGCGCGCCCCGTTTGCCTGTGAAAGTTTGCTACTGCCAGCCGACCCAATAATGTTTGCAACGCTGTGCACCGGGTGCAGGTCTCTCAGTTCATTTCACTCACGAGATTCTTTGGAGGGTGGGGGCATGGCACACTGCCTCCTGGGGCCCTGGACCCACGCGTTTCTCTTCACACATGGATCTTAGCAACCTTCGCTTCTCTCCCCAGCTCCTGCCCATGATGATTCTCCGTCCTCTACCACCTCCCTTATTGGTCAGAGGATGGGACTTGCCAGAGAATGAATCAATAAGAAACCAAAACTGCAGAGAGATAGTTTCTATCGCTCTACAACAGTTGTGGTAGGAGTGTTGGGGTTTGAGCCTAAGGCATCGTGCATGCTTGGGAAATGTTCTACTGAACTGTACCTCCAACATAATAAATGAGGTTTATAGCCAGCAAGCAGCATGGCAGAGGGTTCGATAGTAGAAAAATGAGAGGGAGAAATCTTCAGACATAAGGCATCTCTGGCTAAGCTGAGTGCCAGGATGAGTGCTGAAGACAAGCAGGTGATGTGGCATTAATGGTGGTCAGATCTTGAGGCCGGAGGAATTCTGATGAATCACCTTCGCAGAAGCTAACACAGGGGCAAACGGATCCCCTTTCAGGGATCTTAGTCTCATTAATAAAAGATTTTAAGAATGGACTTAGATGGAAAACTTTAGGACACTTTTACCAGAATTTAAAGAAAATTCCTCAAGGCAGGCAAGCTGTAAGTCTCAGCAGCTGTCCTCAGGAGGAGAAGGAGGGGAGAAGGCAGAAAAGCCATAAAGCCACACTACTTCAGAGCTGGAGTGGAGGTGAGGCAGGTGGTGGCCTAGCAGTCACATGTGGAGAGTTTAAAGAAAGAGTAAGAAAGCCTAAAATGATGGGGTAGCCCACAGTGTTGGGGGCAGAGTGGGCAGAAAATAAAAGAAGAAAAGGAGAAGGTGAGCCTTTCAGAGAATTCAGAAAAGTAGGCAGCTTACGAAATGCCACATCTGTCCCCTGGTCCACAAGCACTGCACTGGGGGGCAAGGATTCTGGACAAGAAAAGTTCCCCATCTTGTTAATGCACTAGCCGTTTTGCTTATCTCTTTAACACGACTCAAGAGGAACCTGCCTTCCTCAGTGTGGCTCTGTGACCAGGTGAATGACCCAGCAAAACTGGTAAACTGGGTCTTCATTCAGACCAGAGATCTTATTCTCTTGGTCAGTTTTCTCTTGCGGGGCTTTTTTGCTACTATAACAGAATCTTGTTCAAACTGGAGTCCCTGGTGACAGAGAGAAAGTCTGAGGTTGTTCCTCGTCACATGGAGGACTCTGAGGAGCCTGACTAACGGTTTGCTGAAGAGAGGGAATCTTCATGGAGCAGCAGTGGATATAAACGGTGAGGATCTGGAGGGATTCTCAGAACTGGCAGGGGAACCTCACCTAGTCACTGGAAGGATTTTGATGAGAGGAGCCACATGTTTGTGGATTGGAGTTATTGTGGATCTCAGTGTCTCCCTTTGCATACACAGCTAAAAAGTCTTATTCATACAGTTGACCAAGACCCCTTACGCAATAATTTGACTATTTCCCTCTAGACACAGATTTTCAGAGATGAAACATGAGTTGCTAACATTTACTTTAATATTTTGTAAGTCTGTTGACTCATGTGTGCTTAAGACAGCTCTTTCAGGATATTCTCTTTCAGTTTTCTCTCCTGAGCCTTATTTTCTCCAACTTTATGTGTTTTATTGCTCCCCTATACAAAGGAGAGCTAAAAGACTGCAATTTCAGCACTGACCATGCAATTACACTTAAAAGTAACTGCTTTTCACCGAGGTACACATTTATATTGTAGGCGAGGGCCTATGTGCAAACTTAGTGGGCCTGGCATGAACTCAAATCCCAAATTGGTGTACAGTGACAAATATACAGGGATTTGGGTAGCTGGGACTGATGAGCTAGGATTTGTGGAGAGAGGGGAGCCTGGAAACACCTCAGGAAACTGGATCCACAGGAAAGGAGGGGAGAAGGGCAATCTGCTGTGATTTTCCAAGATAAAAGCCACCTCTCTGTGCAGTCTCTCCATGACTCTAACAGAAGAATTACCCACAGTGGGCGTAGGAGCCCTAAGAAAATCACGTCCCTGAAATACACATTGATATTCCCAAGGCTCCTGGCATGCCAAAAGAAACAATGAAGGTGATGTATCCAGACAAAAGTGCCTCAGTAAATGCTGTCTAAAAGAACATTAACTCCCCGTATGTGTGCTGGGAGCTAAGCAAACTATTACCTTGGAAAGAGAAATCACTTTCCTAAATATATACGTCAGTGCTTACTCAGAAGGCCGGTCATCATGCAAGCTAATGATGTCACTGTTTCTGCAGTCAGACTTGTGAAGCCCTGTCCTTGCTGTAAGCAGGATGGGTCAAAACATTGGGAAAGGTAATTCTTTCTGTGCAGCTGGCCACCACTGGGCCTTCAGAACTATGTTGTTTCCCCATATATGTTTTGTGGGCACCTTCTTATGGGATCAGGAAGCAGAAATTACTTAGCAGTTTAGGGTAAAAAGACTCCCAAAGAAAAGTTATCAGTTTCTTGGCTAAAAGCCAGAGCTGTCATTGGGTCTCCGGTACATATACTTGCCTAAGACAGAGATGCCAGATGTACCTAAGACAAAAATGTCTCTGGTTCCACCATAGAAAGAGTCTGGAGATGCCAAGAACAGGGCTTATTTTATTTCTTTTCCTTAGTGTAGTATCCCATTTCAGGAAGCCATACTGAAGGATACTGAAGTCACATACTGAGGATGTGACTGGAACCCTGAGGGACTTGAACATCTGGAATGGGACCTGGACTGGACAGCTCATCTCCCCTCCCTGCTTTCATCCACTGTATTCTATTCATCCCTGAGCAATGAGGCTCAATGACATTCCACTCCCAGGGACCCCTTCTACTTTGTAAGAGCTCTGTCTTCTTTCTGTCTCCAAAATTCCCTGTAATCAAATACTTCTGTTTACAACTTACCCTCTGTGGTAAGTTTTACTCTTAGTTCTGCTGTAGTTAGCTTGCAAGGCTAGGGTCCCAGAAAGTCAAAGGTCACCAAAGCCACCTCAAACAGAGGCTTTGAGGTTCTTGTCTCATGACCATCTGTGACCTAGGCCTTGCAAGCTAAACACAACAGAACTAAGAAAGACTCCATTGCTCTCAAAGACACCAGGATATCCCTGTCATTAAGAGTAGCTTTGCTGGGTCCACACATAGTCCCATGGACTTACCTTCCCCATTAGTATGTTTATCTCTCCGGGTAACTTCCCTGCTAGTAAATTGCAATAACCCTAAGACTTGTACACTGCTTCCGGGTACTTCCTAGACCTCTCAGTAACTCACTTCACTGAGCTGGGCAGTGCACATCACGTTTTTAGATGGTAAACAAAATGAAGACTGTCCTATCAAAGTTAGATGTCTGATAAGCAATGAGTAATTGCTTCTGTATTTGTGATGACTCTGTATTTTTTTCTGGCAGTCCTCTCCCACTTTCCCTTTTCATCAACAAAGTCTCTGTAACTCTAAAAGGTCCAGGAGATCCCAAGAAACTGAAAGATTCCAGTATCTAAGCCATGGCATCATTTCCAATTCTTGTTTAAATTGAGGAACTCAATGTCCGATTTCATCACTGTGTTTTTCCTCTGCTGACTACGTAGAAAAGCACGGACAGAGTGAGACACTGATGAGGTACTGTAGCGTGGGTCCCCTGCTTACCATGGGCCCTGGGGAGCTACTGGGAGAAATTTTCTGTGATTTTGAAATTTTAAGGTGATTCATGCCCTGCTTTGTAAAGTCTCTTATGGTATTAGTTAAAATATGGCATTCTATAAATGTTTCTTGGTATTCATGAGAGATTGGCTGTGAGAATCCCACAGAGTCTGAATTGGTAAGAATGCAAATCACTTACATAGTGTGCTATAGAATTTTCAAGTAGCCTGCACACATCCTTTTGTATACTTTAAGTCATCTTTAGATTACCTGTAGTACTTAATGCATTGTAAACAGAAATAGTTGTTACACTATTTAACTTAAGGAATAATTGTTACTAGGATTTTTGGGGTTCTGTCTGGGCTGGCAGATGATATAGAGTAAAAGGAACTTGTCTTTCAGGGTTCTTAGTCCCATTCATAAAAGAATTTAAGAATGGACTCAAAGGAAACTTTAGGACAATTTTATTAGAATTTAAAGGAAAATTCTCAGGGCTGGCAAACTATGATCTCAGCAGCTGCATTGAGAAGGATAAAGGAGCAGAAAAGGAAAAAAAGTCATAAAGCTATGCTCTTTAGAGCTGGCTGGAGGTCAGACACATGATGGACCAGCAGCCACATAGTGAGGAGCAGGAAGGAGTTGACCAGCTCATTAGTGTACCCTCTGCCTATCTCTTTAGCACAACTTAAGGTGAACCTGTCTTCCTAGGGGTGGCCCTGTGATCAGGTTGTTGAGCCAACAAAACTGGAAAACAGTCTTCATCCGGGTCAGAAATTTTATTCTTTTGACTAGTTTTCTCTTAAAGGGCTGTTTTGCTATTGTGACATTAATTGACAAGAGAAAAAGTCTGCGTATGTGCAATACAGACAAAATGTATTTTTTTCATTCAGTTTTAGTTGCAACAGAGAGAAGACTATTTTCTCTGAACATATAAGAATTTTTGAGATATAAAGATTAAATACACTCTGGAAGAGTCCTTATATGCAGGAACAGTGAGAAAACAATCGGTTAAAAAGTTCTGGGCATTGCATTCTCAAAGCCATGTGAAACTAGTGGCATCCTTTCTTCTTTGATGCATAATAATTGTGTGAAATGGACTCAAGCCGGCCTCAATACACTCCTTATAACACAATATACAGTGTTTCACAAACAATAATTCCTGGTTCTAAATGAGTGCTACATTTTCCAAGGGAAATGGCTGAGAGAGTGTAGAGGAAGGACTGAACTGTGAGAGTCAAACTAGAGTCTGTTTTGAATTCCAGAGCTGAGGGGCCCAGGAAAGGCTTCTTCCGGGGGCCCTACAGAGAATCTCAGTTCCTCTTACAGAATACAGATGCTGTCCTGGAAGAAAGCAGTTCAGATCAGAAGCTGGGCAGCATCCAGCATCATGAACTTACAGTTTAAAATATGTGTCTTGTGACCTGACTAGGCAGTTCGGATTTCCTGTTGACCCTAGAAATTCAAAGGATTCTGAGTTGGCCCACAAGCTTGCCTCCTCCTCACATCCTAGAAGTCTCACAAAGAGCTTGTAGGATTTGAAACAGGTAGCATGTGTTTTATGGTTTTGCTGTTGTTAAAGACTGAGGTCAATACCCTCAATAATGTGAATGACTGCACTATTCCTCTTAAATAATACAGTTTGAAGAGAGCAAGCCTGAATTCACTGAGTTAGATGACAACAGTAAAGTGATATTAAAAATTCAAGAGCAGCTGTGTTATTATTAAAGGAATTAGGCAGCTGGAATCCGTAGGATCCCAGATTGGTCTGTGACCCAGTAGACTAAATTTAAAAACTGATGGTTAAGTATTAGGAAATATAAAAACCATAATCTAATTCTACTTGGAGGAACCACTAACTTGTTTGAAAATAGTTAAATTTAGTCAATAAATGAAATTTAGTCAATAAGTGAAATCACATACTTGCAGGTTATTTTTAAGAGAAAATATCTATTAAAGGACATTGTTTTAAAGAAGATATAACATGATTTATATTACTATAAAATAAGCACCTGACAAGGATTTTCTTTAACTCATTGAAGAAACAGTAAGATGTGAAAATTAGTGCATAAGAAAATTCAGAGAAATATATGTTATTACATGCATATACAAGTAAGGAATGCTGAAAAAGAATTTATAAATCAATGGAAAGTGGCTGTATAAAGAAGGTTGAGATCAAAGAAGGGAAATTGATTGTTCTGTCGACACAGACTGAATTCACATGTTGATTTATGAGAATGATTTTCTTGCTGTTAGTGATCTACAGATGAGAGCTCTGAACAGCTCAAACACAAGGAAAGGTGGAAACCCCAGTGATTCCGAAAACCTGAAATGAGGTGTGCTGGGTAGCTTAGCTGTCAACTTGTCACGTTTGCTTAGCGGGACCCTCAAGTGAAGAAGTGTCTCCTTTGGATTGATCTTTGGTCATATCTGTGGGGCATTTTCTTGATTGTTGAGTGATATTAGAGGGCCCAGTCCACTGTGAACTGTGCCACCCCTGGGCAGGCAGTCCTGTGTTGTATAAGAAAGCAAATCGAGCCTGGGTCAGGGCAGCAAGCCAGTAAGCAGTGTCCTCCATGGTCTGTACTCCAGGTTCCTGCTCTGAGTTGCCTTGATGTCCCTTGATGAAGAACTGTGCTGTGAGCCAAATAAACTCTTTCTTCCCCAAGTTGCCTTTGGTCAGTGTTTTTATCACAGCAATTGAAAGCAAATTGGAACATGAGACAATGCGTAGTTTTCGATCAAAGATTGCCAGCAATGATATTTTTTTATTTAAAAGTTCATAATTCATTATAACATGTTGACCCTAAAAAGTAAGACAAAGTAACTACTGCTCCAGCCCTTCGGATGGCAAACTGGAATAGTACTCGAAGTTGGTCCTCATACTCGCATTGAAAGGGTGCTCTCGCAACTGTTAGAATACCAGTTCTCGGTGGCATCCCAACAGAAGTGGTGTCTAGAAGTTAGGCTGAAGTCTTGCAGATGATCTTGATGTACTCTTAAGTTTTTGAGGCACTAGTGGAATTTGTCTGCCTTACGTAAGGTCTAGTTAGACTCAATATTAAACGCTACCTTGCAGAAGATTGAAAAGGTCAAATGACTTCCACCTTGTTAGAGAAAATAACAAAGGCTGTGGGTTCTGTATCAGGGAAATGTTCAATGTCTTCTTTTTCACTGACTATATATATCAATTTCCCCTATTTTTGAACTTGCCATTAATTTCCTTTTTATATGGTAAATTAATTCTTGCAACACTCAATAAATATTTGAGAATAGTATCTTTAATTTTATAAAACTGTATTTTGGCTGGGCGTAGTGGCACATGCCTTTCATCCCAGCACTCAGGAAGCAGAGGCAAGAAGATCTTTGTGAGTTTGATGTCAGCCTGGTCTATAGTGAGTTCCAGGCCACCTAGGGCTACAGGGAGACCCTGTCTCAAAAAATCCCCCCAAATAAAACTGCCTTTTGACATAATGCAACTGAAATAGGAGGTCTTTTGACATGTTAAAGAGAATATAAACAGGGCGAGTCAAAACAGGTGACCAGATCATCTTTGAACTTCTTTTCAGACACTGTCATGTCATAAATCAGGCTTAACAACTAGCTTCTCTCTGTGATTCATGTGAATAGTTTCCAATTCTCTCTATAGTTCTGTAAAGCTGGAGAGAGCCCAGGAAACACGGTACCAGGGAGCTGCTGGCCTGGGGGCTTTACAAGGGACTCAGCAGAAAACTGAAAGAAGCACGGGGAGGGGGAGCTGGTCAGTCCAGCCCGCCCAGCCAGGTGCCTGGGGGCCTCCTGCCCATTGCAGTCCTCAGTGCTGTAGTCATTGTAGTTTTTAGGCCAGGCCTCATTTAGGAGATGACAAATAAACAGGAACCAAAACTCCCTTCTAGTATTTCTGGCCTCTAACCAGGACATTCTTGGAACTGTTGATGTGGGGGTCTGGCCCCACTTGAGCAGTTTCTATCTCTTGTTGTCATCAGCAGGAAGACAGAAAGTTCCAAACATCGTGACCAAAAACAACTTACAGAAGAGTTTATTTTGACTTATAATTCCAGAAGGATAAGAGTCCGTCATGGCAGGGAAGCCTGGTAGTAAGCTGCAGGCACGGTGTCAGAAGCCAGAAGCTGAGAGCTGACATCTCTAATCACAAACATGAAGCAGAGAGAGAAAACTAGAAGTGCGGCAATACCATGAGCTCTTAAAGCTGCCTCCAGGGACACACTTCCTCCGGCAAGAAGATTCCATGACCTCGCAGATAGTGCCACCAGCTGGGGATGAAGGGCTGAAACACATGACTCTACTGGAGACATTCCTCATTTGAATCATCATGGCCGCTGATACTGTGAGGTCACGGAAGAGCTTTCCAGGTCAGATCCAGTCTTAGGTCTGAAATATGTGGTGTCTTCAGCAATAGGGTCTTACTTCTAAGTTCTGGGAGGCAACCAAGGGCAACAGCAATAGTCTATATTGTTTGGGGAGTCCCTTGGTCTCCCCTGACCAACAATTCAAAGGGAGGCTTCCCATGCCTGGCACTGGGATTTCTGTTAGATAAGATTATGGACACACACACACACACACACACACTCTAATATGTTTCCCTATGGCTTTTCAGGACACGCTCTCCGTCTGTGTTACCCTCCCTCCTTCCTACCCTGTTGAAGCCCTCCAATCTTTTTCCCATTTTTCCTCTTTCAAGTGCCTGCATCCTACTCTCTTCCTCTCTACAACTCCTTCTCTTCCCTCCTCCTCCCGTGGTTTCTTTCTCCTTTCCTGGCTTCTGTGGTTGCTTCAGGTTATAAACTCACATTCACAAATAAGACAGAGCATGTGGCGTTTGTCTTCCTGGGTCTGGGTTACTTCAGTCAGTATAATGTTTTCCATTTCTATCCATTGACCTGCAGATTTCAAGACTTCATTTTTCTTTATAGCTGACTAGAACTCCATTGTGTAATTATCCATTCTAGCTGAAGGACATTTAGTTTGCTTCCATTTTCTAGATATTGTGAAAGGAACAGCAGTGAATATCACTGAACAAGTATTTCTGTAGCGGGTTATCAAGGCCTGTGGGTATATGCCAAGGAGTGGGATAGCTGGTCATATGGTAGATCTACTTTTAGTTTTTTTGAGAATTCCTCACTGTGAATGAAAGTCCCCTCCCACCCCCCCCAAAAGGTGCATCTTCAAACTGGGCTTTCTTCTGCAAGGCTAATAAACTGATATGGGTTCCAGAGATTGTGGAGAGTCTGGAATGGCGCAGGTCCAGAGCCTAATTGCCATTTATCTCAGGCCATCTTTAGCCCCTAAATAGCCATTTTCTTGCCTGCTTCTCTTTTTGACCTAACATCCCATGACTAACAGATAAAAAAACCTTTTTGAAAGGTATTTCTTAACAAACCACCATGTCCCACCAATCAAAAAGCTAAGAATGCCGTCAGATAGTAGAATCCCCCTGCTTAGCTATGATCTGCCTACTGAATGTATCCACCAATGTATTTGAGAATATGGAATTGTGGATAACCTGAATCTGTGTTCCTGGGCCATGGTCACCCACATTGGGCTCCAGGATAAACTGTCTCTTATCTCCTTTGAGATGAGAGTTATACTTTTGTATTGACAAGGCACTGATTCACATAGTGGCGGAACCAGTTTGTAATCCCATCAGCAGCAGTGGGATTATTTGTTTTCTTGATCTTAACTATATATTCTGCTTAGAGTTCCATACAAACACTTGCTAATTTTCACCAATCTTTGTCGGCAGCTTGGTGGAAAATTTTTTAGATGAAAAGAGGATCCTACTGGCACATCTTTGGCCAACATTCACAAAACTCTTAAGGAAAATATGCATTCTGTTTAATGCAACTTCCTAGGCTAGGAAAATACATCCAAAGTTTTGAGAAATCTTCCTGCTATGTTTTCAAGTTCAGGGACTTTTTACTAAGTTCCAGAATTTTCATTTGCTGTTTTTCCACAGTAAATTTGTGACTGAGGAGACTTTTTAAGGGAGTCTATGCATGTTTATGTAGAAAAGCACCTTAGGGATAGGCACTTTCCTGAGCATGCTCAGTTCAGGATCATAAAGGGGGTGATATAAAGGCTTCTGAACATGATTAATTTAATATTATAATGAGCCAGGCCTACTTGAGGTACCTAAAAGATTGAGTCAAAGTGGCTGGGTGATGGTGGTTGATTACCTACAAGTTCCACAGAGATTCTTACCCGAAGTACAAGAACCAATCCGAAGATGCTGAGGCAGGAGTTTCCTCTAAAGGTGCTTGTCTGGCTGAGCAGCTAACATATGTACAAATTCCATTTGGCTCCACCTGCACCTTGTGTCATTTTGTTTTCTCTGCAAACTCTTTACACTGGTTCTGTGGTTTCTCTGCCTGCATTAAACACAGTGTCACCTGTAGACAGCTTTGTTTGGCCTGTGCAATGTTCTCTTGAATACCGTTAAGTCCTGATTTGCCTGATTTATTTGACCTGAATGTTGGTCTTTCCAGAACATGTTGATGTCCTTTTCTTTTTAAAGTCCTTTTAATTGAAGGGTCATAATATGCTAAATGTAAGATATTGTTTATCAAGTGAACATAGAGACATTAGTAAATGCTTACAAGAGATTAAGCAAGGAAATGTGATGAAGACCTTATAAAATTATACATTGAGAATAGGCTAAGAGGTCATGCAACGCTCTGCAAAGTTGAACCTTCCCAGAAGCATGAAATTATCTTGTGTAATGATCCCCACATACATAACCCAAGGCTCCAGCAGATTAACTTGATTTACTCTTTGCAAAATCTGCCCTGGTGGTGGTAATAACATAGGCAGTATGACTCAGTGCAAAAAATCCTTTCATCTGCTCTAACCATCCTCTAATATAAACCAGAGTGGTTACCCAACTTCCCTCAGTCTCTCCCTGAGACCATAACACACTATGTAAACAAGGAAAAGGCCCCTTCAGTGCATAACTCTCTACAGAGATGAACTTCAAAGATATTTGTGGTATTCCATTCACAAGTCTTTCTAATTTGAGGCAGATGTACATATGCAAAATGACTTCCTTAGCTGTAAGTGGTATGTGGTATTTACATTGTGAGGCTTTTGTGCCCCAGATCTGCTCTCTTTTTTTCCCCAGTTGTAATTTGTTTAGAGAGGGCATCTTGTGGGTAGTGGGAGAAAGGGGTGGGCTGGATGTGTGTGTGTGGCCGGAGGGAAAGTCTACTTTGAATGAGGATACTGACTGTGGGTTTCCATCACCTGGAAGAATGCTGCAGGGAGACTATCTGCATATAAATTCCTTTGCCTGAAATGAGAAGGGGAAGGATTTTCAGAGATTTGCAGCATGCCTTTTGTCTCTTCAGATGGATTAATGGTAATGGTATCTCAGTGTAGGCGGAGCTCAACGCTCTCTCAACAGATTATAAAGTACAGTGCCCTCTTCCTTTACATCCATCCCTCCTTTATCAACAGTCTGTGATAAGGGAAGCAGATGGAAAAGGCAAAACATCTGGGATTGGAAACCTCATTTCTCAACCTTGACATCTAACTCCATGAACACTTTTCTTCTTTCTCTTTTATTTAGCCGGATTCTTCTGTTTATATTGTTGGGACTCAGAAAACAGTCCCCAAAGTATTGATGCAGATGAGGGAAGCCTACCTCTTCCTGGGGCTCCTGGACAGGAGCTGAGCATTGTTAAAAGCACTGCTGAACACAGTATTAATGTTAGTAAGTTCTTAGGTTGGCATTCTTTCTGATGTTTCTTTTCCTCTGAGTAAGCAAGAATGTTGAGGATGGGGTGATCTGATTCCTTCATTGGCAGCTTTTGATCTCTTCTCTGGTTCCTTAGTTGTCATGAGCAAAGAACTACCAGTCAGACAGTCAGCCCAACTGTTCTGCTAGCACTAGCCACTGAATACCCAAGAGCTGCCTTAAGTTAGTTAGGTGACAATTTCAGCTGCGGCACAGTCCCAGCTCCCGATCCTGTGGCTCTCTGAATGACCCTTTCTAACAGTTTGCAGTTTGTGCCTCTATATGAATTTGTAGTCTTTTCTATGAGACCAGAGCAAGAGCACTTCCCCTGGTAGCCAAGCAGATGGACTTTTGAGATTGGCACAAAATGAAATAGTGCCATGACTGGTGTAAACACAGTCCTTCATAGTCCATGAAGGTCTGCTGTGGTTGATTCAAACACTCCATCTGGCTCTATAAACAGGTAATTCTGCTCATTTTGTGAGAAAGCTGGGTGACACGCTGTAATGCCTTTCCTGCCGGAGTAGCATTTGACCTAAAGCAAGGTCTGGCTCTAGTGGTCCTTTCTTGTCTATATCTTTTTAATTTGTTGATTTCACACACAAATGTACTGTGTTTGTATCCTGACTTGGAGATATCTTTGAGACTGACAGAGCCTTTTTTGGCTCTGTTGTGCTTCGCTTGAGATGCTAGGGTCCTGGAAACTCAACCACTACCAAAGATACCTCAAGCCAGAGGCTTTTGGGTTCTTATCTCTAGAATTCAAAGAATGACATTCAAGGATGACAGGGGAGTTTTAGAAAGATGTATTTTATTGACAGTGGCACCTATGAGTTCCCTCCCATTGAAAGGGCTTTGAATTCAATTAGCCATTGATTCCCTGCTAGGTCAAAGTGATACTACTATGTCAATAGAGTTTGCTCTACCATTTGTTGTAGTTATTAGGCTTTGGGGATGGGTTGGATCACTGATTGATTTTCTCACTTAGCAGCGTGCTAAGAACTATGAGAGCTAATCTTCAGGGAGAAGGTTTCCAGGTCAGTTTCAGTTCTATTGTTCCAAGTTGTGTCTGAAGTATGTCCTGACTTTAGCAATAGGGTCTAACCTTCAAGTTCTTGGGGGTAATCAAGGGCTATGGCAATAGCCTGTGTTATTTTGGGACTCTTGGACTACCCTGATCAATAACTCAAAGGGAGGTTTCTCCTGTCTGGCATTGTCTTCCTTGTTATAAGGCCTTCAAGTGTACACACGCACTCATATTCTGGTAGTGTATGCCCATTTTTCAGGAGGGATTTTGAGTTTGTGCATTTCCCTTGGCTTTTTGTACAACCTAAGCTTTATTTATCTCTCCTCTCTCTCTCCCTGTCTAACCTCCTTACTTCCTCCCCAGTTTAAATGTCTCCATTTCCTATTATCTCTTTAGTTCTTCCTCCCCTTTGCCCCCAGGATCCCTTCCTAGTCAAATACGCCCATTTTCCGCACTTCTCCCCTTGGTAACATCTGTTTCCTACTTTCCCCCACTCTTGGACTTTTTCTTTCCCTTTACCTCTGTGCTTCTTTTCCATTTATCTGGCTCCTCATGTTACATACTTACACTCACATATAAGAATTTGGTGCTAAGATCCACCAGTGAGGGAGAGCATATATTGCTTGCTTTTCTGAGTCTGTGTTACTTCACCTAGTATAACAGTTTCTAATTTCATCCATTTATCTGAAAATTTCACAATTTTGTCTTTCCTTACTGCTGAGTAGAACTCCTAATTCACATGGCTGGAGAGGTCATATATCCTAGAGGAAATTTTATCTTTGTCATATCTCTAGACAAATGGAATTTCTTACTGTATGATAAATATCTATCCTTATATTTACAGATAAGTACACCATACATCACTCATCAAAGAAGTTTCTTCTTGCAACAGATAGAGGCTACTACAGAGTTCCCCAAGTGGTCTCACACAGAGAATATATGTTGGGAAGATGTACAGCCCTAAGTGATACATCTACAGTGGAACCTCTACACCTAAGGCTCAAGGAACATATCAGAACAAGGGGGAGAGAGAATACTAATACATCCTTCAACTCTCAAAGCTACCTCGTACAACCTAATATGATGCACACAGAAGGCCACAACTGGCCAAGTTGGAGAGAAAAAGAAACTGCAGAGTGTGTGTCCCTAGATAGAACTCCTATATTAAACCTAACCAACCCATGGCGAAGGAGGCGGTGGGAAGATTGTAAGAGCCAGGGCTCGTTCATGAACATAAGGAAACAGAGCCTTTCATACCTCTGGGAATTTGCACATATGAACTTATAGCAATGGTGTCAGCATGCTCAAGACCATGCTGGCTCAGTCTGACAAAAACTCAGCACAGAACAGGAAATTGACAGGGGCCCCAACCGTAGTCCAGGAACTATTGGCAAGTGATTACTGCTGGGAGAGGGGATCTTCTTTAAGGGAATGACTCTAAATAGGCTGACCCAACTCCTGGGGATGAACTTGCACTGAGAGACATCTGGGGACAAATGCTTGACTGACTAGGACTTAATATATATGACAGAATGCATGGCATCTGGAGGGGATGCTCATGGAGGACACAGACAGGGGAGCGGGCCTAATTTTGATTAAGAGCTATTATAGGTAATGAACAAAATCTCAATAAAATATTTCTAAATAAAAAAGAAATCTTTTATTAGAGGGAGTTCAGGAACAAGGGAAAAGGCAGAGTTCTGTACAGCAGACGTCTGCAGCAGTGGGGTACCGTTGAGTCTCACTGCCTTGGAGTTAATAAGGCTTTGGTGGATGGAGGACAGGAAGGAGTGATGAACTCGTTTGTCCAGTTCCCACTCCAGGTGTCCAGGCCCCTTAAAGTTTGGGTCACATCATCAGAATGGTTTCCAGGAAGAGAATGCTCCCTTAGGGAAAAGAGATAAGCGAAAGCCAACCCCCCTTTTTGGCATACTCAGGCTCTGGCTCTGGCTGAACCAGAGACCTTTTGATTGGCAGACACTTCTGGCATCTCTAGCTTCTGGCAAGGTCAAGTGTAATGACAGGACCAAGGACATTTCTGGCTTTTAGTCAAGAAAGAAACTGATCACTTTTCTTTTGGGATCTTTTTACCCTAAACTGGGTCAGGAATTCTGTTTCCTGTTGGCATCGTGTCCTGTCATCCTCTGCTCTCTAACTCCTCTTCTTCCCTGTCCTCCAGCTGATACAATAAGCAGAAAGGCCCCCTTAAGAGAAAAAATATGTTTAGGATAATAACGTCTCCAGTCCAGATGGAGACCCAGTAGTCCACCTGGGTCAGGTCAATCACCTGGCCTTGAGACCACCCTGAAAGGCAGGTTCACATTGAACCATGTTAAAGAAACAGACTGAGTAACTGAGTGCATTAATGAGATAGTGAACATTTTTGGCTTGGAATTCACACTGTCATGCTTATGGGGCCACAGACATGCAGCTTTAGAAGTCTGCCACCTTTTCTAAGTTCTTTAGAAAAGTAAAACCTGCTCCTTTTTTCTTCTGAACACATTGGACTGCCCCAAAATTTTGTGCTTTCTTACTCTTTCTCTAAAGTTCTCCTTCTTACTTTGTGACTGTTTGTCTGCCAAGTATCTGACCTCCATGCCAGCTTAAAATGGCATGGCTACTTTTCTTTCTGTCCTTCAGGCAGCAGCTGGGATTTATAACTTGACTATCTTGGAAGTTTTTCTTTTAAACCCTAATAAAATTGTCCTTAGGTTTCCATAAGAGTCCATTCTTAAAATCTTTTCTTAATGAGACTACGAATGAAGGAGAAGCGTACCCATGCGTTTAATGTCAATTTTATGTGTGTCTAATGTATTATGACTGCTTTTATACTTTAGGACATAGCACTTGCCTTATAGTGGTTTTTTGAATGCTTACTAAAATTTCAGCTGAAAAAGGAATCAAAGCTAAAATGAAGAAAGTTATCTTGAGAAATGAGTATCACAGTTATTCAGGAGAATATTTATCTGCAACCACCTTGCTTGCTAAGGTGCTTGCAGTAAACTCAGTTCTTAAAAAATACCTTAACCCTAAATAGCACCTCTGCAGAGGACTGGAGAGATGGCTCAGTAGTTAAGACCACCAGCTTCTCTTGCAGAAGACCCTCCCATAAAAGGGAGACAAAAGGACTGAAATGTAAAGGAGAGTTAAATGAAAGATAAAGGAAAACTTCCTGGACTTCAAAAAACCCTGAGCTAACTTCCAAAGACCCTGTACTGGGTTGGGTAAACCGTAGGCAAATCTCAGATTTGAAGTAATTTCCAACCCGAGTCACAATTCATCTTTGAGGTAAGTCAGGCAGGAACTCAGAGCAGGAATCAGAAGGCAAGAACTGAAGGAGAGGTCACAGAGGAATGTGCTTACTGGCTTGCTCCCCAGCCTGCTTTCTATGCAGCCCAGGACCGCCTGCCCAGGAGTGGCACTTCCCACAATGGGCTGGGCCCTCCCATTTCACTCAACAACCAAAATGTCTCACAGACATGTCCACAGGCCAATCTAATAGCTGAAATTCCCCAAGTGAGGTTCCTTCTTCTCAGGTGTGTCAAGTTGAGAACTGAAGATATTGGGTACAATCTGCTCACGGCCACTCCAGTGGAAAGATTGGGACACTCCCAAGGAGGAGCCCAGGACCTCGGTGAGAGCAGGAGCCAACAAGAAGGACCATCTTGTCCAGAGGTGAGATCAGGATGGAACCAGAGTGCTTCTTACCCCCGAGAAGTTACTGGAAGAACGAATGCCCCAGCAATCAGAAAATTATTACCCTGTTTCCAGATGGAGGGTGTCGCGTCTGTCTCTTGTCCAGCAAGGAAGACGCGACCCCGGACTCTTCCAAATGCAGTTTATTCAAGAACCTTGAACAACCCTTTTGCTTCTTAACTTTCTAACTTCTTCTTCCCGGGGAAAAGCCAGCCACAGAGTTAAATCCCCTCCTGCCAGCCAACCCCAAACTACCACGTGGTGAAAGCAGATAGGCGCACACATGCGGAAGCAGGGCCAGACCTCAGCCACAGCCAATTATGGAGCTGTTTGCTCCAGAGAGCGCCCACCTCGGGATGGTGGGAGGTGGGAGCAGGCGCCATCTTTAAGACGGAGCAATCTGCAGCTCTCTACAGGAGGGGAAGAGGCTGATGGTTTGAGGATAGTACTAACCAATGCAGAGACCGTATAGGCCTGTATAGTGTCTTGCCACCATGATCAAGGTAACCGATTGAAAGAAGAGTTCATTTGGCTCACATGACAGGGGTAAGCAACAGTGCCTCCTTGGTGGGGAGGCATGATGGCAGAGGTGGCAAGAGCGGAAAACTGAGTATTCAGGTCTCCCAGCAAGCACAGGAAACACACACTGGGAGTGGGCAAGCTACATATTCTCAAAGGCCACCCCCAGTGATGTCCTTCCTCCAGCATGGCTGTACCTCCTTAAAACCTCCCAAAACAATGCCACCAAGTAGGGACAAAATGTTCAAATACTTGGAGTCTAAACCAACACAAAGGTTCCTGAAGATGATTTTGTTCATTTGGCTGCTGTAGGAAACTGGGAAGAAGACTAGGACAGACTGGTCTCCATTTTTGCTAGAGCCTTGGGAGCCTGTAGTCCGAATGACTTAGGGAGCTGGCCCATTGCCTTAGTGATAGATATCAGGACAGAACATTTGGTGTTGGGTGGTGACTCAACCCATGGGTCCCTCTCACAGAGATGAACCCCTATTTTACCACAGGAAGCCGTGCCTCAACAATGCAGTTTATGTGGCCATGCGGTCATTCATGATGCCTCTACCTCCCTGACTGCACTGTGGCTTTAATGGGTCAGGATCTACTGGGAAACCTGCAGGCTCAGAAAACGTTCAAATCCCATTGTAAGCCACCCTGACCCTAAGAACAACAGAAATAAGAATCACAACTCTTATGGCTTCCCAAGGAGAAGAGTGGTGCCCCCCCCAGCTCCCACAGTCTCACAGAAAGGACACAATCGGGACCAAACCTACCTTCAAGCTGCCTGGGGTCGTGTGCACTGAAGATATTCTTAATTCTGGACTGGTCCAGAATAAACAAAAATCAGTAGAACTAAAGCCATGGCCAGGTCCGCCCTCCAGAAACAATATTTCATCCATGTGAGGCACAAATTGGGATCCAGAAGCACCTGGAGGGACTTCTGAAGTATTGAACCTCTAGCCCTGCCAGTCATTCTGAAACATTCTGTTCCTGCCATTCCAGAAACAGAGAACAGACAGCTTCTGGCCGGTTCAGGGCCTACCAGTAGTAAAACAGGCCGCCATTACCCTATACGCAGTTCCTTCCAGCTTTCATGCTTTCTTGGGTCTCATCCGCAACAAGCCTGCCTTTTTTACATTCTTGGACCTTCTTCCTTGTCTGACTGATACCCTGAGTCATCCAATCTTCACCTTCCAGTGAGAATATCCTGAAAACTGACAAAGACCAGTTGGGTGGACTAGACTTCTTTAAGGATTCAAAACTTGTCCAGACATTTTAAGTATTGCATTGGACTCTGATTTAAAAGCCTTCCCAGTGAATCAACATGGTTGTTTGTTGCTCCAGTATCTGAACAGCTTGCTGCTGGCTGGTCAAACTGAGGAGGAATGTATGGAAGGAACAGGATTGGTCTTCACACTCCTATGGGAGTCTAGCTACAAGCTTTTAAGAAAAAGTCAAATGCCCCAGGACTGCAAGTTTCTGAAGAATCTGGATACCAAACTTCTGTATTCTGGCAAAACTCCTTTATGAAGTCATGTTTATATGCTACATTTTGACCACGTAGTGTGCAAATGGATAAAAAGTTTATTTTCCTATCCTCATATTATTATAATGAGGCAGGTAAGGATAAGGACCAGTTTACATAAGGGGAGAGGGGACAGAGAACCTCTGTTATGGGAGCAAGCACATACATACAACAAAAGCCTTAGAAGAGATCAAGCGTGCCCTCACCAACGTGCCTGGCTTGCAACTCTCAGACCTATCCAAGTCTTTCTTCTATGTACACAAACATACTGGAGTTGCAGTTGGGGCTCTGACTCAGATGTTGAGGTCGTATATCATCTCGTGACATATCTCTCCAAGCGATTTGATTCTGTCACCTAAGGATTGCCACCCTGCCTGTGGGCACTCGTGGTCCCAGCCCTCTAATTGTCAGAGGCTGACAAACTGACTACGGAACAGGATTCAGCACTGATGTTAATGCTGTATAAGAGACAAAACTGACTGATGAATGCCTAAATGGCCAAATATAAGGGAATGTTACATGAGAACCACACATTGACACAGAAGTAGTGAAGAACCTAAACCTTGCAGTCCTGCTGCCTGTTGGGTCAAGTCAGCCAAATCATGATTGTATCAAAGTCATGGAGAAGGCATTTTCCAGTCAACTGGATTTAATACACAAGCCTCCTAAAGACCCCTCAATTAAAGTAAAGCTGTCATTGTCCTAACTAACTCCATTTTGTTTTTCTGATCTCTTCTCCTTTTGAGTTATTTCTTTCTCCTTATATCAAATTGTAATATATATCAAATTACAGGAATAACAAGTCTTACAGGCATATATCTCACAACAGTAACTGAAACTGCACCCCCAAAAGTGATGAATCTCTAGTTCCAGGAGGATTCCACCCCCAGATCACTGCTTGACCAAGATGGCTCACCAGGCATGCTTCCTGATCGCTGCTCCCGTTCTTTCTCTACATCATCCCTCAGCTATTCCCAGTACTGTAAAGCCAGAGCTTAGGTTGCCAGGCTGCTGTCCTTCCCAATGTTGGTCATGTTTCAATGATTCCTTTCCTGTTTCACCACCACTCGCTCTGCACATAGGATTCTTTCAGGCAGGTCTGCTGCACCTGGCCTCTTGGGAACCAATCTGAAACTCCAGGCACACTGTGACTCTGTTCAGTCCACTTAGCTTCTTTTTCCCAGTCTCATGTCAACCTCACTTTGGTAGCTGGTTTCATTTACTGTTGATATAGTCTTTATCCATTCATGTTTACATCCTGTCTTCACTGTGACTATTACCAATGGTCAAGGTCTGGGCCAGGTATTTCCAGGTTCCTGGTCTCAGACTCAAAGAACTGAACTAAAGGCCTACACAGGTTTGTAAAAGTCATGAGGAAACTTTATTCTAAGTGAAGTGTTAGCACAGAATGTAAAGAGATGCACTGTCAAGATTGAAACTAGGTCACATGATTGGGTGTGGGTACTGCATGGGTCCAATTACTGGTTGAGGCTTCCTTTTATGGTATTTAAGAGAAGAAGGAGTTTGGTTGCTAGGGACATAGTTTGGGTGGTTCTCTATCTTGTTTGACTGGCTTAGCTGATATAGATCTTTGCTCGCTGTTCATGTCTCTTCACATATGCATCTCATTTTAATCATATGCATGTCCAATTATGCATAGGCATAAGATGTTGCTAGAGGACTCCTGCTAGAAGTTCACTTGAGGACACAGTTTTGCTTTGTTACATATGCATCCCAAAACAGTCCAGGATGGATTGGCCCATTGCCTGTAATCCTGGGTTGTGTTCTGGAATGTGGATAAAAAGGAATCATTATCAAGGAGTTGCTAAGGAGAGCAACTTATTTCCATTGTTTAAAGTAGGTAAATGCAGCCTAGTGCAGGTGGTGGCCCTGGGGTTGCCAACAGGTTGCTAGGTGTGTTGTTTGAAGAGGGGTAAGTGTATAGCCCAAGTCAAGTGGAGTCTAGGTTGCTAAGCTAGTCCTTATGCTTACCTGCTTCATTATCATAATATCCTGGAGAATAGGAAAATAAACTTTTAATCCCTTTGCATATTGTATTTAAAATGTAGCATATAATTAAAATGTATAGTGATTACAAATAAAGGGAGAAAACAAAGACTCTTTTCAGTATCTAAGAAGACCAGGAAGAGCTAATAATCAGAATTGACACAGAGGCAATTCATTCATATGCATGTATATCAGAGAGGAAAATTTATTTTCTCTCCGTGTTTTTTATTTGGAAAAGATAGACAAGAGAAAAACTAACATACTTGTAGATAATTAGCATGCATTGTATGCATCCTAGAGGTTATTCAAGGAGTGAGTAGTTCTGAAAGAGGTGACTGAATTCAGACAAATTGTACCTTCAACAAAGAAGAAAATCTCTTTAGAAAAATGACAAGATAAAGGAAAGAACAACAATCAAATGACCAACTTAAGCTGTAGGAAGTCAGCTAATGGTAGATAAAGGCTGGTCAGTAATACATCTGTCATGCAAGGACCTCTAGTGCTCTTCCAGATTATTGTTGGGAGCTGTCCTTAGTGGTCAACCTTTGTCCCTCCTGGCAGAGAGGGGAGGGCAAGTTATAGTAAGTCATAAAAAATTTGGAGGCTCAAGATTGAGCTTTGATTTCATTATCAGTCTATAAATGCAACCCACAGTTGGATCATACAGTGTAACTTTCTTTTATCTTTGTTTCTTGGCTTGACGACAATCCCCTTAGCTCCATGAAGAACCAGCTCATTATCCTTTTTTGCCTTTTTCTAATGTTTCCTCTCTTTTCTTTGTGTTCATAGCATTTTCCACATGATTTACCTTTTTGTATAAAGAAATCATATCTTGTAGGAAGTTCTGTAGAGTCGTTGGTGATACATTTCTTGAGACCTTATTTCAAAGCTTCTTTATTGTAACTTATAGAAGACTGACTGATTAGGCAGAGAAATGGAAGCCATATCCTTCAAAATTAGGAATAATTGTATCGTCAACTTCTACTTTCCAAGTTCTGCTACTGGCATGCCTTTTTGTATTTAAATTTTAGAATATCTAGAACTTGACTTTTCCCTTTGTAAGTTGTTAAATAATTTCCATAATAATTAGTGTTCTTAAAACTTATATTTTTACATTTCCCAAAAATTCTCACTAGTGTGTCTTTTGTGGTTTATTTTTGTCAATTGTGCTCTTTTCCAGAAGCTGATGTCTTTCAGTTCTAGAATATCTTCCTAAAACTATTTCATTGCTAACTTTAACTTTCTATCTTTTATTTTTGGAACATTTGTTTGGATGTTGGTCTTAATTTACTCATTCATTTCCTTATTTATTTTTATTTTATATGTATGGGTGTTTTGCCTGCATGTTTGTAAGTGTACCTGAGCATGCAATAGCCTCGGGGACCAGATGGATACTCTACAATTGAAGGAAGTCTCCAGGCTGGAGAAAATCCAACAGAAATAAGGGTCGAGACCACAACCGAGTGTCCTCGGGGGGCAATGCCTAGTAGAACTGTGGGTATGGGGCTGCTCTTGAGGTTCCGAAACTGACAAGCCACCAGTATGTAGCACCAACCTAGCAACATTTTTATTTTATATGCTACTCACTCTATAACATTGTGTTACTGTGGCACAAATGTGCTAAGACAAACACTGACCAGTTCAGAATCTGTACCTGTCCCTCCTTTCTGCCACCCATCTGCCACTTTCTTTTCTTATTTATTCATTTTTAAAATTTATTTTTATTTTATGTGCATGAGTGTTCTGCCTGCACTTATATAGGTGCACCATATGCATGGAATGTCCAAGGCAGCCAGAAGAGGTCGTTGGAGCCCTTGAAATCGGAATCACAGGTAGTTGTTTGCTGCCGTGTAGGTGCTGGGAATCAAACCTGGGTCCTCTGCAAGGGCTGCCAGTGCTCTTAACTACTGAGCCATCTCTTCAGTGACAGTGACATTTTATTCTTTTTAGTTTAATCTTTTTTTCTTCCTGCCACTTTCTTATCTAACTCTGGTCAATAGTTCCCCTGCCTCAAGTCTTCCAAGAATCACGAGTCAGATGAATAGACACTGCTGACCTGAAGCTCAACAGAATGATGCAAAGAAGCCTACTCTAACTATCAACACTGACATGCCTTTCATGCAGAAATTCTGGTAAAAGTCTACAGCCTGTGCGCTCCCTTTGCCCGTGTCTGCTTCTAACAGTGCTGTTTCTCTTTCCCGGCATACCCCATGCTCTAAGATGTATGAGTACACACTTCTTCCAAGCCCGGTTCCCTCCGTGGCCTCATGTTTGTTTCCATGTACATTCTTAGAAACACCTTAAAGTTCTTTGTTTCTTCCAAATTAACCTGTTTATCCTCATTTGAGCATTCCTATTTGTCTTGTAAGTTCCACTGGTTGCTCCTGCCCCAGACCTGAGCCTCCAGAAGTAATCCAAGCTCTGTGAGGCTGAACGCAGCAGGCGCCCAGGTGGCGTGAGCGCTTCCCCCAGAGTTCTGATGGCTGTTCCTTGTTGCTTTTTCTTTTTCAGTTGAAACTCTGATGTTTTATTCCTAGTTTTCTTCCTTGAGCAGTTTAGATTTCTTAGAAAATAAAGTTCTGAGTCACAGTGTGGAGACTCTTCGCCTATATGCCAGCAATTTTGGGAACCAATCTGGGGAAATGACTGGAGGTTTTCACATTCACTCAGTAAACAAACCTGTTTAATTCCTTCTTCCTGGTAAACTACAGTGTTTATGGGGTATCCTCGGCAGAGATACCATTGACTGTCTTAAAACTTACTGATTTCAGGTCATGCCTAAATTTTCAAGTATTTCTGATGGCCTTTACACACTGGCAGCCATCCGGTAAATTTTTGGCCCTTGACCAATTATTTCCGGTGGTGATTTTGTTGTAATTATTTGAATATAAGTGATAAAATGTCTTTTTTATTTTAGGAGTCACAAATCAGAAAGCATTCTATATGGCATTCCCTAGCTGTTGTATCCTGAAGCCCAACTTGAACACTAGTAAATGAACAGCTGAAATTAGAAACACCTTGTACATTTTAAAAACATTACTTTCCCAAATGAATACCTATTGATTAGAGACAAACATATCCCTTGTTGCTAGAATGTAATACGCATATTCATGTAAAAACTCTTGTTTTAAGAGCAAAGGAGGAAAGGACTGTTTCTGAATTTGACACCTTGCTAACCGCTATTTTCTATCAGTGACACATGACTGGCTTTTAATGCCAGAATGCCAGCTGTACAAGAACAATTACTCTCTTTCTTGTACCAAGCTCTTGATGTTGTATAAAATATCTTCTGATGGTGCTTTTGTCATAATTATGATTATTATTGTCTGCCCTCATATCTGGGACCTTCCATTTTCTGGCTATGTGAAAAGAATCAGTTTAAGTCACATAGCCTTGTAAAAGAGCAGAAATTGAAAAATAAGTTGAAACTTCCATCTGAGTTGACTTTTGCCTTAGCTATCGCTACAGACTTTTAAAAGATTATCAATCCCAGTGTACCACAAGATACTTCTTTCTTAAAAAAATTTTTTTAAAAACCATTTGATAAAAGTGAGTGATAATGAATAAGCCTTATAAAAAGATGAAGGGATGTTGCTTCTTAAAAATATTTTATATATTATTTGTATTTTATATGTATGAGTGTATTGCTTGCATGTATGTAAGTGTACCCATCTTGTGCAAGTACCATAGAGGTCAGAAGGGAGCTTTGGATACCCTGGAACTCGAGTTTCAAATAGTTGTTAACTACCATGTGGTTGCTTGGAATCAAACCCAAGTCCTCTTGCAAGAGCAACCAGTGCTCTTAAACACTGAGCCATCCCTCCAGCCTGGGATGTTGCTTTTATTTGTCTCTTTGACTTGGCCTTGGGGTTTGTTTCTTGAGTTATAAATACTAGCTTTGATTTGATGAGAGTCTAAGGATCTTGGGTGTTTACTGTATGCTCTTCACAGGATATTTCTCTGACCTTGTGAATAGACACCCTAATGCCTAAGGGTTTTGAACCTGAGAGTAAATATCCATTTCAGGAAGCATGTTTCTACAAATGTGTCCAGTTTATTTCTACCAAGAGGGCTTCTTCATAGGAGAACCCTGACCAGGAATGAAATTTGACTCAAGGATGTCAGGGAGCTGGGAACGTGACACAACACAGAGAAGGCAGAAAGTAACAGAAGCTGTGTATTGCTTCCCAATCCACCAAGTGACTAACGGGAAAGAAAAAGATGGGTCTCTGAACCCAGCTGGCCTGGAAATCTCTGTGGAGGCCAGACTGGCCTCAATTTCATAGAGCTCGGCCTGTCTCTGCGTCTTGAGAGCTGGGTGAGCATTTGAAAGACATGTACACTGTGGATATGATAGGAGCAGTGCATCACGCTCATGCCATCAGGCCTTCTGCCATGATGTGCTGTAGTTTCTCTTAAACATGAGCCAGCATAAGCTCTTGTTTCCTTACATTGCTTTCCTTAGGTATTTTTTTTAAAGTGAGAAAAGTAGCTCACATAGGCTCGATTTGGGTGGAATGATTTGACCCAGGTAGTGGTAAGTGGTAAGCTTTCTTTTCATAAAGTATACACTCGGTCTTGGATAGAGTCTTTCTACTTTCCTTAGGTCATAATGCTTTCAATCAACTTTATACCACGGTCAGATACATTGATGGAGAAGTGTGTGCTAGTCAGTATCAGCACAGGGGTGATCTATAGCCCTGAATAAGAACCCAAGAGTGAATTATTTTAGCAGAACACCTGAGGACACAATTCTTCATCTTTCCTAGTCATTAAAATAGTTTCATTAATTTCCAGGTTTTATAACATTTCTTTTTTAAGGAACCTATGTTTAAATAGAGTCACACAGTAAGAACTTCTACATGTGAATCTGAGGAGATAAAGCAAGTTCTATCAAAAACCCAAGTAGCAACTCAACTTGTTTTTTAAAATTATCTTTCATAGTCTCATACATAATTATAGTGTACTTCGACCATATCTCAACCTGACCAAAACCTATCCTTACATCCCGGCGCCACATACCACTACAGTTTCTTCAAGTTCAGCGTTCTCATCTTTAGTCAATCTCTGTACAATTTCTTTCCCGAACACAACACTTTCTGTTCCCTAGGTACACATTATGCCATATGTTCATTGCCCATCTCCCTCGAGAATGTAACAAAATGGATATTTTGTTCTATTCATTGTCTTTTAGCTAACATTTCGAATAGCTGACAAATATACAATGGTTACTCAGTAACTAGTTACTGAATAAGAAAGTATAATTATTACAATACCTCTATTAGGCAGGTTTGTTATTGTCTCCATTTCAGGGATGAGAAAATAAAACTCAAGGAAAATAAGTAACTTACTAGGTCACAGAGCCAGTAAGAGGTAGAGCTATAATTTGTACCAGGTCATCCAAATCTAGATCCATAGCAATAGCATTTGTAGGAGAGTGTAAACTGGAGCCTGTGGAAGAGACATCTTAATCTCTGGACTATAAAAGGAGACAACAAAGTAAAGAAGCTGACATGACATTCCAGGCTGAGACAACTTCACATACAGGTGGAGTAAAGTCAGATGAATGAATGAATGCATGAGTGACTGACTGATGTACTACTACTATTCAGTAAATTTAGAGAAATCAGAGCACATTGCTTTAGCATTCAGCACTTACTTATTCATAAAACCATTAAATATAAAGAGAAGAAGGAAGAACTGACTACCACAACAGTTAACCACAACCTCAGGCCTAGAACAAAGGTGGCAGGATTAATCACTCCAAGCCAAATACATTGCAGCATCAACGTGGCCAACAAGGTCACAAGCATGATTAAAATCTATTTCAAACTTCATTAGTGCCTTAGGAAGTAGTAAAGTTAGAAAAAAAAAACCTTGCAGGGTGTCACAGACCAGAAGATTCTAAGGAGGGAGGGTTGCTTCCCTGTGGAGGCCAGCAAAATCCGGGCTCTTTGCAATTCACAGCAGAAAAAAACAACAGAAATATAGAACTGCATACATGAAGACAGAAATGTTTTCCTAAAACCTGGCTTGTTTCATTGTGAATACTTTTTATTTTACCAGAGAAGCCCATTGTAATATCCACTGTGCTAATTTAACAGTAAAAATTCATGTCTGATATTAAAAGCAATACCTAATAAAATCTGGAAATTAATGACTGGGAAAGGTGAGGAATTATGTTCTCGGTGTTCTGTTGAAATACTGCTACCTCGTGCGTGGGTTCTCATTTAGGGCTATTGATCACCCCTGTGCTCACACTAACCAGCACACACTTCTCTACCAGTGTATCTGGCAGCCGTATAAAGTTGACTGAAGGTGTTATGACCTATAACAAAATGGAAAGACTCTAAGAGTTCTGTTCAAGTCCCAGTATACACTTTATGAAAAAAACCTTACCACTAGCTGGGCCAAATGATGCCACGCAAATTCAGCCTATGCGAACTACTTTTCTCACTTTAAAAAAAATTCCTAAGAAAAGCAATGTAAGGAAACAAGAGCTTATGTTGGCTGATGTTTAAGAGGAACTACGCACATCACGGTGGAAGGCCTGGCAGCACGAGCAAGATGCAGCTCCTCATATTGTGACCACAGTCAGGAAGCAGGGAAAAATTAACGCTGTGCATATCTCACTTTTTCCTTTCCCATTTTTATTCAGCCTGGACTCTCAGCCCATTGGATGATGCCCTGTATCAGGTGTGTTTCTCTCCCACACTCAGTTAAATGTCTCTAGAAACAGTTTCATAGATACATCTAGCAGTGACTTTTAGGTGATCTGAACCTAGTTATGTTGACAATGAAGATTGCTGTTCCTACAAGGAAAGGAGACAAGGCACAGGTACATGTGGAGAGAAGACCATGTGGAAACACAGGGAAGAAAAAGCCACACATGTAAGCAAAGGATGGAGGCTGCAGAAGAAATCCAGACTGCCAATACCTGGATGTCAGATTTACTGCTTCAGAGTGTGGAAAAATACATCTCGGTTGTTTAACACCATCCAGTTTGTGGTATTTTGTTACAGCACTTCCAGCAAATTAACCTGAGTTGAGTAACTGAATTGTCCTCTTTCTGTTGCTGTGACAAAAGCTCTGACCACAGTAAGGAGTTCAGTGTTTATGGGACAAAATAAAACTGGATGGACTGCACAATAAAACGAGAGTGATTGCATGTAAAGATACTTAAAATAGTAAAAGATCTTATATGAAGGTGTGAGTTGGAGGAGAGGAGAGGTTGGAAAGTGGCCTGGTAAAGAGCATTCCCAGTATAGAGTTAGGACAATAAAGACCCGCAAAGAAGATTTGCCTGTGTGATAAGAGAAAAGAGGAGAGCTATTCAAGGGTGAAAGTTAAGGAAGTGTTTCAAGAGAGAGGGAGGGAACCCATTTTACAAACCCACTTTAGAGTTGGGCAAGATGAAAACTAAGATGGTTTAACTGGACTGCACCTTGGAGATAAAGGTGACCTGGGACATAGACATTGCAATGGATAGAAGTTTGAATGACGGTACTCCCAGAGAGAAGGGGATGTGAAGTCGTGGAGACAGCGAGTAAGACCACCCATTGACGAATGAAATGAGATCACAGATACATGTAACATACTTTTGATATCAGCTGCTGTTCTTGATACGCCTAGTGTTAATTTTTAGTTCTCAAAGACAGACACACGCATACATATAGCACACAGGATGCACTGAGGGGAGACGAGCAAAAGAGAGAAGAAAGAGAGGCCTAATTTTCTGTAACCAGTTAGCAGGGCAGGAGAGGAGCTGCATAGAGTTTGGTCCTCCTCACGTCATGGCACTCCTGCTACAGGGGCCTTCAGTTTGCAGAAAACTTTTATACATCTGGCCTAAGTAAGCTGCACAACAGCTCTCTAAAGAAGGCATTATAAGCCTCACTCTACAGATGAGAACACTGATGGCCTGGCAGAACTAGTGGCTTGTTTGTTTTTAGACAGTGGAAACTTTTAGACTACTTGCTTAATTAATAGTTGTGGATGACTTCAGTATATCTTTATGTAAATTGCTTAGTTTGAATATCAGAATCCCCTGAAGTGATTATTGCTCAGTTCCTCCCTTACTCTCTTTTCACCATTTAGCTTTAGAAAAGCATCGAAATGATGTTAAAGACACATTTTATTCCTACATGAAGCATCTATTGTAGATCTAATATAATTCAATCAATGCCCACACCCTTGGCTTTTCAGCTTATTAATAATTCAATAGAAAGAAAGTCATAGAGATTCTACTTTGATCTAATTCTGGGAAATATTAATTTATTTAAATAAAACAATAAAAAGATCCCCTCAAATTTCACCATGTTTCAACAAAGACCAGGAGGCACTGGGCCATATATGTTGAAGCACAATGCTGGCTTGGAAGAGTCCTGTTTGGCATAGGTTTTAGGTAAACAACCTGAAATCCAAGGCTTTTGGCCAGAGCTTGGATGTGATCTGGTTATATGTGGAGCAATACCTCAAAATCACAGAAAGATTTCAGACTGAGCTATGCCTGATTCTATCTCCATGAAGAGGCAGGCATCACCAGTTAAGTGGCTAAATGAGCAACAGCTGAGTTTAGGGGGCAAGAACTGTACATAGCAAACGCCAAAGGACTGGTTTAAAAGGAACAATTATGTGCAGGGAATTTTCAGTACACTGTGGGACTGCTAAAGAAATTGTCTCCATCCTAACCCATTAGCGTGGAAAGACTAATCCACAATGCCCTAAGGAATGGTTCTTTGCTCAGAAATGTGGTATTCAGTTTCTGTAACTCCACATGGAAATTCCTTTTAAAGCTGTGCATTTCACAAAATGTAGTAATTGCCCTGGGGTGTAAAGAATTACAGAAGATGGGGACAATAACAAAGCCAATGCATGAAAGAGAAGATGTACAGAAACCTCATTGTCTCCAATGATGATCAAAAATAGGTCAGAAAACAAGTTCTGCTTTGATGTGTGATGTTTTTATTTTCAGAGAATTCTGCGTAATGAAGTGTAACCTCAGCAAATGGAAACTCAAGTCAATAAAGAGCCAGAGAACTCATTACAGAAAAAGTACGGGATGAGTCATTTCATGACATATTTGAACAGAATCTCAACTCTCATGTTTTTTGTAGAACTTTTTATTAGTCTTTCTTTTCTTTCCATTTGATTGATCTATTGAACCAGATGCAGGCAGGTAAGATTGATAAACTGGTATTTATCCTCATGTATTTGACAAAAAAACATCACCCATCCTTATGCATGACAGGCTGTATGGAGGGAGAATTGGTCTGAGGTCATATGAATTTACTAGTTCCTAGCGTTGCAGCTGTGCAGTTCTTTGTTTCCTTCTTTTTTGGGGGGCGGGGTGTGTCTTTTTAAGACAAGGTCACCATGTAACCCTTAGAAGTTGCTATATAGACCACGCTGGCCTCAATTTCACAGACCTCTGCCTAGCTCTGCCTCCTGAGTGAGCGCTTGGATTGAAGGTGTCCACTACCACATCTGGTTCCGCTGTGCAGTTTTTATATTAACTCTGAAGTTTCCTTTCTATAAAATGAGAATGACTACACTGTTTTACACTATTGTCATGGGGATGTGGGAAGCAAGATAGGCCATGCTCCTGATATACTCAAGGTAGGTAGAGACTGCTTCTATTATCTTCTAAAGTCATCAAATGCCTGGAGGAGCCTGTGTGAGACTGTATATTTATGTGTATGGTGTGATGTGCATGTGTGTGTGCGTGTGTGTGTGTGTGTGTGTGTGTGTGTGTGTGTGTGTGTGAAGGCAGGAGGTTTCCGGTCCTGGAGAGATATATTCATCTGTGGACATATTTAGTCATGTAGTAGGCTTACAAAGTGTGGGCATTCAACTAAAGCTGAGATTCTCAACCTTTCTCCTACAGATATCCTTCCATTTTCATTCCAACAATGTTCTGTGTTTCATCACTTGTACAGCCTCACAATTTGGAGAAGTAAGAGAGCCAAAACCCTGTTGGGTTCTCATGGTTCCTACACACTGTACTGTCATTCTACCCACCAGAAAGCTCTAAGCCCATGAATTGTGGTGACTCTCAGGATGTCTGGACCCATCGTCATTTATCACTCTGGTCTGCACTGCACCCTCAGCACAGGTTTCATAAATTTCTCCTGGATTTAGTTCGTAACAATATAAGAACCCTTCTGCAGGTCAGCTACCAGAAGAATTGTTAGAATTCTGGATTAAAAAGCCTTTCTACAGTTACTAATGAAACTCATTTGCCCGTCAGGACATCCTCACCAGTGGGCTTCCTCTTAACAGCAGTGTATGTGACTTATCCTCTGCTTGAAAAGAGTAAGTATTCATCAAGAAAATGACAATTGGGAGAAACAACGAGACCCTAGGGAGTACTGCCTCTCTTAAGGCAAACTCCAAATAAAAATGAGGATATATTCAGAACACAAACACACATATATGTACATGTATTGTGTGGCAGATTTTCCTGGGGAGACATAACAGACATCTACTCAGTTGGTCAAAATCTCCTCCTCCAGAATTTGCTTATTCTTTCTGTGACACTGAGAAGGGAACTTTGAGCGTCTTCCAAGTTTCTCTTTTCCCAAATGTTTGATGCTTTGTTGACCTCCCAAGTATTATGAGCCTCCTCCTCTCTCCTGGAGAGAATATTTAAATTTGGAAGAAATGACCACACAACAGTATGCATGTAATAGTTGAATATTGAATATTATTTTTCGTGAATTGTCTATGACAAAAGAAATATCCTTTTCTGAATATAGAAGCTAGATAGGATGTTTATCAATTTCGTTTCGGTTCCACCTTGGTTAAAAAAAATAGACTCATCATAAGCATCGATGTAGTAAAGTTTACACAAAGTTTGAAGTGAGCTCTAAATCCTTTTGTTCTGTTTCTATTCAAATAATCAGTTCAACTGCTTTAAATGTGCATACATTCTTCTTTTATTTTTTTACCTGCGTTAGTATAATTTAATGCTTATTTTCAGTATTTACATGGATGCCTTCACAGAACCTTTTGTTTCATTTTGTCTTATAAGATTTTAAATATTTATCCCCAAGGCATTGCACATTACCTCCAAATGGTTCCTTTTGAAAAATTGATAAGAATCTGTCAGTTCACTGAAGCAACAATATACTTTCTCTGAAGTACATTGTTGAAGGATTTAATGAAGGAAGAAAGAGGAATGAAAGAAGGTATGTGAGATGTAAATGAATTTTCTCTTTTATTCATCATGAGCTCTTAGCTGGGACTTTCTGTATAAAAAGACAGAGTAACAAGAGTAAACAAAAAAAGAGGCTTAATATATTTATCTCTTGTATACATGTAAGACAACCCCAAGAAATTAGTATGTGTCTATAGCAGATCTCAAAGAGTTATGTTAAACCTCATACTAAAATTGGAAGACATTATCTGAAGCAAAGAATGATGAAAGATGTTAGCAAGAGGCCTGGTTAAGACAAGATGGTCAGAAACTATACCATAGACCAAGGACAGATTTAAAAACTGCTTCCCCCTGATCAGTTCTCTAAGGTGTTTGCCTTAGTCTCTCCCTATTTCAGAGGAAGATAACCCCATGAATGGAGATTTTCTTTATAGATTTTATGATTTGGTCTTAAATATCTCCCAAATGCCCTATGTTGAAGGCCTGATTGTCTGATAATGGCACCATTGAGAGATGGTGGAACCTTTGTGAAATGGACCTAGTGGGAGATGGGGATGTTCTCTGGAAGGGGATGATGATTTCTCAGTCCCTTCTTTCTCCCTTTGATTCCCAGCTACCATGGAGTGATTAAGCTCTCTTCCATGAACTCCTCAACATGTATTTCTGCCTCACTACAGGGCCAAGCAATCACGAACTAAACCTCTGAAACCAATCAAAAGAAATGCTTCCTCTGTTGAGTCGTTTATTGCAAGTGTTTTGTCTCAGTGATAGAAAGCAAGCTTTCAAGAGACTCATAACATTTCTTTCATGACAGGGTAAATTCTCAGTTTCACCTGTGTCTACTCTTTCTTTTAAAAACCAGGAGATGGAAACAGTAATTACTCCACATTATCAATACATCTTGTATCCATGAATTGAGATATTGCTCAGTATGTATGTATATACAGTTACTATATGTTAATCCAAAATTGAAAAGATATTGAAGAGTAAAGAAATATTAACTACCCTGATTTTATCATTACATATATGTACATGTGTTGAATTATCATACCATATTCTACAAGTTTGTTTAACAAAATAAATGATTTTTTTTAAATTAAAATAATACTTGTACCAAAGAGGCATATTTGAGATAACGTATTCTTATTTTCCACAGTCATGATTTGTGGTCACAAACCTTGAACCCTAGCAAAGGAAAGGAAGAGGAAGGAAAGAAATTAAGACTGAAATGAGAAAAAGAAGGAAGAATGAAAGCGGGAAGAAAATGACATGTATTTCTACTTAGACCCTCTGACTCACTTCCCTGAAGTCCATCTGCTTGGCTCCTAGATTCTGGGCTCAAGACCAGCATTGTGCAGACTTGGACACTGAGTGAGGTTGCTGTGACAAATCTCCCCTTTCTAGGTAAGTACTTGGCACTCTGGTAATCAAAGGCTTTTCTATTCATTGCAAGAACTGTGAGAATCGCTTAGCAGACTACCCATTCCTCAAGTCAACTTTGTAGTGAATTTCTGATACCTCCCCTTTCAAACACATTTTAAAAATGATTGAATTTTCAAATGAAGAACTGAGGAGTTTCCCCCTATTAGATATCTATTAATAGGTGAAATAACTTCGTTTCCAAAGTTTCATGTTTGTATTTTTTTTTCTTAGGAGGGCACTGCCTTAAACCAAACAAGTAATGTTAAAGCCAACGATTCCCAGTGCTTGATAAAAGGCTGTTATAGTGTGAGATATGAATGACAAAGATCACTTAGATGTGACCCTTCTCTGTAGATCAACACTGAGATATGCACTATTCTTGTTCCCATTGAGTAGATGATGCTACACAATGTGAAAGCTAACTGGGATACTTTTATTGACTTTATCCAGATTCTTCCCTGATTTATCTGACTAGGAAACAAAACATTAGTGCCAAACCCCAGTCTGTTATTATTTTGCACGCTCTTTTCATAGAACAAGTATCCATTTCTTAATGTGCCTCCTGGATACAAGGTCTTTGCACTTCCATTTGGACCAGGGTCTAGTTAGTGCAAAGTTCTGTGTAGACTGTCACCTCACCTTGCTTGTGGATATGACTGGTGCCTGCTCCAATGCGTTTCATCCAGCTTTCCAGGTATCTGCTCTCTATTGAATGAATCTCATGCATGGAAAGTCTCTACCCATTTACCTGGGGCTTGCTTTAAGTTTCAGAGACTTCTCAAAGTTCCTTTGGAAAGAAAATCAGAAGGAACATTTTCTTGTTTGTATGACTAAATATTTCACTGAAAGCTACACATGCTCAGAGGCAACATTTTTCTTCAAAAATTCTGAAGTCATCGGATGAATCTTTTAAGCAGTAAAGTGAACACTGAGGGGTGTGCTCTGTTCACACAGATAGTTTCTTTGGGTATCAAGTGTTCAAATAGGAAACTGTGATCCTTTCCTTGTATACTATGTGACCCTGAGATGGTGATCATCCAATGGAACCCAGTGGGTTTACCTCTTGAATTTGTTTCATTCCTCAGAGATGACAATTTCAGTGATAGAGATTTTCTGTTTTGGAGTTAGTAGATCCTCATCATGAATATGCTCCATTATATTTTCCATATGAATATCTATACTGGGCTTGTGTGAAAGAGTAGAGTTCATCAAAGAGCTTGTTTTCCTCCTCCTCTTCATAAGTATTGTTTATAAATAAGGATTTTGCATGAAATCCACTGATCCCATGGGTGAAAGCCAAGTCCTCCAGCATAGTGATTTTAAAACATGTGTCCTGGAGTCCACATGTTCCTATGAAAATTGCAGCACTTGGAATCAAGATGACTTTGTAGGAAAAATGTAGTAAAATACAGATGTATATTAATAACTTCAAAGAGTGAGGGTTTAGTAACACCCTCAAAATCACATTTCTCTCATTGAAGCTATGACATTTCTAAAAGATGTCACAACGGCAAAGACCTTAGTCACATGTTAGCATGCACTAAGGTCCTCCTTGCCCAGAACCTGTTCAAAATATACCCAATAAAAGTTTGTTGATTTTGAAAATGAAGTTCTGTAGGCAATAAAGATGAAACACATATATATTTTTTAAAAATCCATTTTGTTTTTACTTGTGTGTATATATATGCCTGTGTGTGTGTATGTGCAAGTATGTTCATAGATATCTGTGGGGCCAGAAGAAGATGCCAAATCTCCAGGAGCTGGAGCTAAATGTGGTTGTGAGCAGCCTGAAGTGGGTGCTGGGAACAGAACTCAGGTTCTCTAGAAGACCGGCAAATGCCCTTAACCACTCAGCCGTCTCTCTAGCCCGACAGCCACCTGTTTGCATCCCCTTTTCCTGCGTTAACCCATTATCCATGTCGTCACTCCCACATTGTTCATTTGACAAAAGTGAAGCAGTTGTGGAGAAGATGTGTCAAACTACCCTCATTTGCAAATGCAAGGGAAGCAAATGCTGGGCAAAAAGCTGCTTCACAGCGTTCTTCTACTTCCCCAGTAAACTCATGTGTCTTCCCAGGTTTCTACTGTGTATTTCTGTCTTCGCTTTCCCCTCACACAGTCCTGTTAAAGACATTTCTATCCAGATTATACAGTTCAGGCATTGTTTAGTGCACTAAAGACATTACTGCCAACAATAATTAGATTAAAATAAAGACTAAGCATTTGATAGAGGGGTATTATTTAAAGACGGGAAGGGCAGAGAAGTAGTCTTTTCATAGACGGAGATCTGCTTTTTGATCTCTGTTACTTTTTAACAGCTGCATATTTTTCATTATAAGGAAAAGGAGGCTAAGACACTCTCTCTAAATTATGGTAATGGTATAAGGCTGATCAGATAACTGTTATCAGAGCTTAGGCAGATTTGATGTATTCAGCAAAGCTGACTAGAGAATTTGAATATAAGTATATTTTTATAATGATACAATTAAAATTATATGATAATTATTTGGAGATAGCAATTTTGGTGTCATTATTTGGTTGAATATGACCTCATTACCTCCAAATGGCAAAACAAAATCTTATTAACTGGGCATCTGTGTGCTCATTACATGTAGTTTACACTGTGTGTGGGTACTTTATTTGTGCTCTCATGTATTAGGGACTGTCTTGTGCAGTGCTTAGTCCATGATAGATACTTAATATTTATTTATTTATGTATTCATATTGCTGATCTTAAAATTGATCCATCTTTCTCTTTCTCTTCTGCTTTTTTTTTGGTCTTTTTTGAGACAGGGTTTCTCTGTAGAACCAACTGTCCTGGAACTCGCTATGCATTCAGGCTGGCCTTGAACTCACAGAAATCCCCTGTGTCTGCCTCCCGAGTGCCAGGATTAAAGGCATGCACCACCACACACAGCCCTTTGAGTTCTGCTTTTGGGCAAACCCAGGAGAGTAAGGGATTTTTTTTTTCTCCTGTATATACTTCTTCTCAATTGTCTTAAATTCAAAATACTCCTCATGTAGAAGTGGCATATTCTGGGATGACATATCTGTTCTCCTCATGTCTAACTGAGTCACCATCAGCATGTCAAAATTAATAGGTGAATAATCTAAAACCTGGGCTCCTTCTGAAGACTAGAGGTCACAACCTCACAACTGTTTATAGACAACAAGAGAAACTTCCATTGAACATCTGCAATATTTAAAGCACTATGGTAAGCCACTGGGGATGAGAAATAACGTACTTAAAAGAAACAATCATCCATTAAAGAAGTTTGTTACCTAATTGCATTTAAAATTCTGCTAGTGGGATATTTGAAATAGCCCACAGGTAACCTAGAATTGAAAGTCTCAGGCCATTTTCTTCAAACTGGCTACTGTTTCTTATATTCCTCATTTCTGCAAATCATTTCTTAACTGCCCAAATTATAAAATCATACAATTTCCTAGGCTCTGCCTTTTTTTAAAACTTCTATATCCAACCTCTATATCCAGGTGATCACCATCGGAAATTTTGTTAATCCTTGCGTCTGTGCTGTTCCTCTGTCCATGTTAACACTCTATTTTGAAGGTCATATTTTCCCTAGTATAAACTGGTATAACTCTGCGTTTATACTTATGGATCATCTACGCTGGCCTAGAAGGACCATTCTCAAAACCAAGACCCACTCTATTACTTAAAATATTTCTGAGGGCTGGAGAGGGGGCTCAGTATTTAAGAGCACTGGCTGAATTTTCAGAAGACCCCAGGTTCAATTCCCAGCACCCACATGATGGCTAACCGCTCTACATAACTCCAGTTCTAGAGAATGCACTGCCCTCTTCTGACCTTTATGGGTATTGAACAACATGGGTTCTCTTACATGCATGCAAGCAATGCACTTATGCACATAACATAAAAATAGTAGATAAAATATTTTTAAAATATACTTTAAAAACTCCTCAAATCTTATGTTAAAAGCCCTCACATTCCTCGAGGAAAAAATGTGGACCAAAGAGAAAGACTTCATCACTATTACTGAGTTTTTATTCTTCCTTAGGTGACATGATCACCAAAATTAAGCAGGTCATATATTCTGCTCACCTGGAACACCAGTTTATGCCCGGTGTCCCAGAGCAATTATTTATAATGGTCTCTTTTTCTCTGAAATGTTTAGTGATAAATTGTAATGCTTTTGATATAAGTATCTAGACTTGCTAAAAGGGTTGTTAAGATTCATCTGCTGAGAATGGCCTGGAGATAAATTATCTAGAGTTGTACAGAATTGTTCTTTTTTGATAAAAAGGTAGACAATGCATTAGTACATGCTATATAATATCTCCAATGCTCTTTCATCCAGCCATACCAGTTCTTCTGGGAGAAATGCATAAATATAGAGATTTTCTCCCTAAGTGAGAAATTTAAAGATTGTAGTTTAAGATAGAATTTCACGTTAAATGATTGTGGAAAGCATATGGTTTTTAGAGTCTTTTTCTGACTTAGGAAAAATAATTAAAGGATTTTGGTCCTGTAGCCAGTTGCGCAAGTCTGAAAAGGTTCTTTGTTTGCTCTAAGCATCGGTTTTCTTACATGTAAAATAGGAACAATGACTGTACCCCCTAGTGGAGGCATTGTGAGGTAAAATGAGATAATTATATAGCTGGCTTTAGCAAAGGGCCTGATACAGAAAGTGCAATAAATGGAAGTATTTTTTATTAGCCACATTTTATTTTTACCTTATCCAAAGGTAGAAATCTCAAATTATCTCAAGGCATACAATGCAAGTTAAGAGAATGTGATGATTGTGAGATCAAAAAACTTCTATTTTTTCATTTGAGTGGCTTAAATTCTTTTCCTCAGAGACCGTTTACGTCTCTCCACTGTATTGTGAATGGAACAAAGGGCTTTTTATTCACCATCGTATCTCAAGGGCCTAGTACTCTTTCTGACACATAATAAGCACCTCAACAAATAAGAGTTGATTGAGTGAATAGAAGCCTAGAGACCCTCACACAGTGTCACATTCAGAGATATTTTGAGCAAAAGCATATTTGGGAAAGCCACAAATGTAAACAGCTATCTCATAATACAGCAGGAAATATGAGCACAGTTTCTTTTAATTTTGGTCACTAAAAGACTGCATCCCCTTACTTGTCTGCTCAGCTTCCAGCAAGAGTTCTGTGGGTCCTTGGCAGGTTAGAGAGCACTCCTAATTTCACCAGAAACGTAGGTGTGCCCTAGAAGAGGTAAACTCAATGATTGCTCCTCCACAAGCTTTAGAAGCTAAATATTGGTGATTTTTTTTAAAGCTTACTTTTCTCTATTTATAAACAAATAATGTATTAGTTACCTATCTTGTTGGGAACGAAATACCTGAAAGAATCTGTTCAAAGATGGAAGTGTTTATTTTGGTTCAGTGTTCTAGGATATAGTCCATTAAGATGGGCAAACCAAGACAGCAGAAGCCTGAGGCAGCAAGTCACATCACATCCACAGTCAGGAAGCAGGAAATGATGGATGTTCGTTATGTCCTTTTATTCATCCAAGAACCCAGTTTATGGGGTTGATCTTCCTACCTCAGGTAACCTAATCTAGACAACCCTCAGGGACGTGCCCAGAGGGCTTTATCCAAGGTGATTAAGGATTCCTTTAAAATGGCAATCTATATTCCCTCAGATTTCCCACTTATCAAATCTTGAAAATATCAGTGAGATAAATTGGTGTTGTATAACTACTTCTTCCAAATTGAAACATTCCCTCTTTGAGAGAGGAAGAAGTCTCAGGGAGCTCACCAAACTTACAAGAGACAGAAAGCTCAGAAACTTAAAAGACCCGTGAGTTTCCTTCCTAGTTATAGGAGCAATAAACCATTTCTGGGGAAGAAGAAACTTTCCACAGAGACAGCTTGAGGGCACTTCTGGAGATCTAACTTTCATGAGTAGTTACCCATGTGAGGGTGGACTTTCCGGTGATACAGTTGCCTGTGTGTCACCTATACCACTCTGAGTAAGATCAGGAAGCTCATTGGTTTAGCATCCTAGGCTCAGGTCATTTGTTTATTCTGTCCTGGGTGTCCTACCTAGGCTGCAATACCAGTTGATAAGAGAAAGGTCATAAGAACTAACATGTTTCATTTACTTTCATAGCTGGGACCAAATACCCTTCATAAACAACTTAAAAGAGGACAGATTTATTTTGGCTCATAGCCTCAGAGGGTTCAAGTCCTGGTTGCTTACTCTATGTACTTTGACACTACATAGAGCACTGTGATGGTAGGAATATACAGCAGAGGAGGTCCTCATGTGATGGTGGCTGGAAAGCAGAGACTGAAATAGGAAGAGTCTATTAATAATATACCTCCAGGGACTCATTTCCTCTAGTTCCCTCCTAAAGTTTCCCAAACCTCCTAAAATAGTGCCTTCAGCATTCAAAACATACACGGCACAGTTCATATTCAAACCACGACATGACCAAGCAGTTCATTATAACATAGATAATTTTTAAAAGAGGAATTATTGTCCCTAGTTACAACCTAAAGGAAAGGGAGGTTTGGAAATACTGGATAACTGGAGTGTACTCCCCAAGCCAGAAGCTATGGTGCATAGACTTGAATATGGGTCTGCAGAACATCAGCACTCCCAGGTACTTCTCACCAAAGCTCCAAGAACCATCATTATCCTTTGCTAATAATGTAGTTTTCTAAAATCTGTAAAATAAAGATGTTTGAGGATCAACCAAACTGTGATAGAAGAAATCCATATCTCAACACTATCTTATCACTACTTTGCCTCATCGTGAAGCAAGAATGACTTTCAAATAAAAGCTTGGGGAAACAATGTGTCATGTGCCTAGATGAATGTACTTTGAAACAGCAAGTATATAGAAAGCATATCTCGGAGGTTTTATTTGCAGTTTATTTTATACAGTATTCATATTTTAGTAGCTGTTTTCTGGTCCTCTTAAATTATTATCTATCGCTGTCTTAAGAAGTAACTACTAAAGGGTAAAATATCAGAAAAATGTTAGTATCAAGAATCATTTATTTTTTTTTCACACTTTAAAATTCACGTAGAAGTGTGTCCCATGTGAAGAAGAAAAAATATGAAAAATGCTTTTCCTTAATTAGTAACAGGTATGGTAAGCTGGGATTTTAAAAGAAAAACACTGGTGTTGTGCTTTCAACCTTGGTGTCCTCCCAATATTTATGTGCAGAACCTAACACCCATGGTTGGTTACGTCCCTGGTCTGTGCTGTCTGCTTTCTTAAACAACCCAGGGATAGCTGCTCAAAGATGACACCAACCACAGTGGCCTGGGCTCTCCCATGTCACTCAACAGTCAAGAAAATAGCCCACCATAGACCATAGACCAGCCTGAGGGGGGGATTTCCCAGCTGAGGGTCTCTCTTCCCAGATGTGGCATCAGTCAAAGCTGTCTAGTACGAGGCTTAAGCACCCTCGTCATGCAGCACCGAAGCGTACAGACCTCAGTCTTCTTTCCTGTGAGTTAACTGACCCTGGCTAGAGTGATTCAGGAAGGTTGCAGGAGGGATTGTGTTTCTACAGAAGCAGCTCCCCTTTGTCAGAGAAGGAACTTTGATAAATGTCAGGAAGGTGAAAGAGACCTGAGACTGCTTCTCAGATCAGTGTTAGGAACTAAAACCCTTTCTAGATTCATTTATTGAGCATCAACACAATACATTCAACAATGAAATCAAATGCATGGACATTGAGTTCTACAAATAAGGGGAAAACCCATTATCTTTGGAAGAATAAATTTGGGGGGGGTATTTATCAATAAATTTTGTGAGTATTTATTGTTATTGTATGTGTATGAGTGTTTTGTCTGCATGTATATAAGGCATCCATACATGCAGTTCTTGCAGAGGTCCGAAGAGGACATCAGATCCCATGGAATCGGAACTTTATTCTAATCTTTAATGACTGCTAGCCTCCTTGTGGGTGCTAGGAAGCTAACCTGAGTCCCCTGCAGGAGAAGCCAGTGCTCTAATCCATTGAGCTGTCTCTCTAGTCCTAGTTGTCATTTATTTTCTTGATAATGACCATTCCCACTAGAGTGAAATGAAATCACAAAGCAGTTGAATTTGCATTTTCCTGGTGGCTAAGAGTGTTGAATAACTTTTAAAATATTTAGTAACCATGGTATTTCTTCTTTTAAGAACTATCTATTCAGTTCATTAACCTATTTATTGCCTGGATTACAGTTCACTTTTTTGTGTTTAATTTTTATCATTCTTTATGTATTATAGATATTAATCTCCTGCCAGATGTAGTTAGCAATTTGTCCCATTCTATGCATTGACTAATCACTCTGCTGATTGTTTTCTTTGTTGTGCAGAAGCTTGTTTATGCTATATCTTCCTATTTGTCAATTCTTGACATTATATCCTGTGCTATCCTAGTTTTGTCCAGAAAGTCCTTGCCTATGCCCATATCTTCATATCAGGGATTATTTTAGAAGAATAGAGCAAATACAATGAATACATATTACAAAGTGTGTTCTAATTTGCCTTCAATTGCTGTGACAAAACGTTCTGATCAACACCAACTTACCAGGAGGGGAAGAGTTTATTTCACTTATCTCTCCTGGGTCACAGTCCATCACTAAAGGAGCCCAAAATAAGAACTTAGTGCACAAACCTGGATGCAGAAGTTGAAGCACAGGCCATAAATGAACACTGCTCACTGGCTTGTTCTCTTGGTCCATCCTCAGCCTACTTTCTTATACAATACAGGACATGATCTCTCAAAACTGAATGAAGAGCAGTTGAGCAACATAAACAGATCCAGGAATTTATCCATTTCTTCTAGATTTTCCAGTTTTCTTGAAGATACGTTTTAAGGTTTTCCTTAATAAGTCTCTGAATTTCACTGGATTCTGTTACTATATCCTTCCCCCTTTTCCTGTAATTTAATGAATTTGAATCCTCTCTCTTTTGGTTAGTTTGGCGATTAATGTGTTTACCAATTAATTTTTTTTCAAAAGACTAATTTTCTGTTGATTGGTCGTATTGTTCTTCTAGTCTCCATTTCACTCATTTCTGTCTTCATCTTTATTATTTCTTACTCTCTACTGTTTGGGAGCTTGATTTGTTCCTTCATTTTTATATCTTGAGCTGTGTTTTTAGTTTGTTTATTTGAAATCTCTCTTTTTTTAGTGTAAACACTCATGTATATGAACTCTCCTCTTAGAACTGTCATAGCTGTTCCTCGAAGATAAGATATGCTTTCATTTTCAGTTGATTCTAAGATTTTAAAAATTTCCTCTCTGACTTTTTCAATGGTCATGCAAGAGTGTCCTCCTCAGTCTCCAAGTTTTTGTGAAGTTTCTATGGCTTCTCTTGCTCTAGATTTCTAGTTTTATTCCAGTATAATCTGTGGCAGTTTGAATGGGAAATGTTCCCCATTGGCTCCAAGTATTTGAACGCTTGGCCCCTCATGGTGGTGCTGTTTGGGTAGGTTTAGGAGGTTTACCCTTGCTGGAGGGAGCACATCCTGAGACAGGTTTTGAGAGTTCATAGTCTTGCCTCAGTTCCAGTTTTACTGTCTCTGCTTCCTGCCTGTTGAAGAGTGCTCAGCTTTCTGCCCTAGTTGCCTCCTGCCATGCCTCCCCAGCCACGATGGACTCTTATCCCTCTGGAAACATAAGCCCAAATAAACCCTTCCTCCTATAAATTGCCTTGGTCATGCTGTTTTATTGCAGCAACAGGCAAGTAACTAATACATAAGCTGATAAGATACAAGAAATAATTTCAATTCTTCTTCATTTTTTAAAGACTTGCTCTGTGAGGCTGAAGAAATGCCTCAGCAGTTAAAAACATGTATTGCTCTTGCAGAAGACTGAAGTTTGGTTCCCAAGACCCACATTGTGTAGCTCACAACACCTTGTTTGACTCTGAAGTTCCTTTGTTGATTTTTAGTTCAGATGGCCTATCTAAAGATAAGAATGGGGCAATGAAGTCACCCACTATTATTGTACAGGACATATAAAATCTTTAATGTTCATTAGTATTTGTTGTATGAAATTAGTAACCTAATATTCAGAGTGGTAGTAGTAACTCAAAATTCAGAGCAATTTATATTTGATATATCTTCTCAAAGAATTACTCCATTTATTTATATGTAGTGGCCTTCTTTATCTCTTTTCACTACTTTTGGCTTGGAGTCTACTTTATCTGCTTCCAGAATAACTACCCCAGATTATTTTTGAGCATATGTTTAACAGGTTGATTGCCATCCTTTGACTCTTAATCTGTGGGTGTCTTGGCCAGTACAATGATTGATCAAGTTTTAAAAGCCAGTCAGCTCATCTGTGTCTCTTTGATAATGAATTGAGGCCATTTATATGTATGTTTATTATTGAGAGCTGTTTACCAATCCATATGTTTTACTGACTGTTTTTATGGTTGGTTGGATTGCTGTTTGTTCCTTCCTTTCTTCCCGGTTGGTATTAAGGTTTTCTGGTTTACTGTACAGGGCATGATGTACTTTGTTCACCCTCTCATGAAATTCATTATTTCTTGTGCTTTTCCAATTGTGTCTATCTTCATTCTTCTGATGTGTATTGCATTTCTTTTCAATAGTGGTTCTACAGAGTTGGCTTGCTTTCCGTGGCCTGCTTTAGTTTGTCATCATCTTGAAATGTTCTTATTTCTGTCCATTTTAATAGCTTTGCTGGGCACAGTTAGCTCGACTGGCAGGTTTTTACGTCCAGCGCTTGAAATATATCATTATATGTTTCCCTGGCATTTGGGGTTGCTAATGCCACATCTGATATTCTGATGTGTTTGCCTTAGGAAATAAGTTGGTATTTTTCCCTTACAGCTTTTACTGTTGTTGCTTTGCTTTGTATTTTTGTGCTTTGGAGGGGTGGTTTCCTGTTGCTCCTTGCATTTGAATGTCAATCTATTTCTTTAGATTTGGAATTTTTTTCTGCTACAATTTCTCTGTGTCATTAGTGTTAATTTGATACCATCTCCTGCCCTGGGGATTCTTGGGTTTGTACTCGGGATTGTATCCTAGAGCTCTTGACACTGTGGTCATGTTCATTTTCTCCTTATTAGTGAGTCTGGTGTCCCCCAGCCTTACTCTCCTTCTGCCCCTCTCTTCTTGCCTCCACCTGGTCAAGTCTGTTGGTGGTGCTGTCCTCTGTGTTTTTTATTTGGTTCATTGTGTTTATCATCTCTAACATTTTCATTTTTTTTTCCAAAATCTCCCCTTATGGGCTGAGTTTTCTGGTGATGCTCACTTTTCACTGAGATTATTGATTTTCTCATGCATTTTGTTGCCTTTCCTTCTTAGTTGATGACTTTCCTCTCATGGGTCCAGCTTGAACTAATACGCTTGCTTCATCCTGTTTGATTATTTTTGTTAGTTAGCCTTTAGAATCTTCATCTGGCATTTACCTATTTCAGTATTTTTGAATTCAATAGTTGAAGAGTTATGGACTTTTGGACAGTCTTACTACCTTGATTTTCCATACTTCTTGTGTTTTTGTGATTATTTTGGACATTTGTGGGTTTAGGTTTCTCTTCCAGTTCTAATGAGGGGTCTTCTGATTGAGTAGCCTACTCTTAACGGCTCAATTCTAGTGCCAGTGAATGGAGGAGCTTCTACAACAGCAACAACATCAAGCCTCACAAGATACAGAAATACACCTAAAATGAATTATTGCTCACCAATACATTACCAAGGACAATAAACCAGAAAATCATAAAGCTAATGTAGAACAGATTGTGATGTTAAAATTACTTAGGATAAATTTAGAAATAGCAAAAGAAAAAGATGAAGGAAGGAGTCAGAGAAAGGGTAAAAATAGAGGAGAAATAGGTTAAATAAAGAAAAAGAAGTGGACAGGAATGTTATGGAAAATAGAAAGGAGCAGGAGATTAGAAAAGATGAAAAAGGAAAGGAAGCCAGTGAGGGTCCTCAGGTAAAGGCAATTGTGAAGCAAGCCTGATGATCTAAGTTCAGTCCCAAGAACCCATGATGGACCCCTCAGAGTTGTCATCTGATCTCCCCCTGTGTGTTGTGGCATATGTAAACCCACACTCACACTCATGTGTATTATACAGACACATAGTAATGATAGATAAAAATTTAAAGACAAAATGTAAACAGATAAAAAAGTTTTCATAGCAATGGGAAAGTCTGAATAGAAAATTAAGGAAATGTAAGAAAGAGAATAAAACAAAGTATTTTTAGATTTAAAAAATTCTGTGTGTGTGTATCTGTGTCTCTGTTTGTCACATGTGTGGGGGTCTCTGTGGAGGCTAGAAGAGGGAGTTCTGTCCCCTGAAGCTGAGTTACAGAAGACTGTGATCCTCGCAGTGTGGGTGCTCTGTCTGCCAAACTCTGGTCCTCTGGAAGGGCAGGAAACACTCTTAACTGTGCACCCATCTTTACTGCCCCAAGATTTTTTTCTTTTTGGAAAACAGCAATAATAATAACAACAGAAAATATTATTAAAAACTAAGAAATAAAAAAATAAAGAGGAGTGATAACTAGCATGAAGGATGTTTGAAAAAGCCACGAAATTGGCATTCTTATTAGCCATATATATATATATATATACACATTTATATATACATATACATGTAAAATAACTTAATTGGAGTTACCCTACACAGGGGATAATGTTCCTCCCCAAAGCCACAGATTGCCAAATAAAAAGCCCAGTGTCAGGTGTGGGATACCTTCCCTTGATGTGTTGACTAGAAGTATCCCCCAGATCCCCCAACAACACAGCCATTGCCATTGCTCTTGGTTGCTACTGAGAACTTGATGGTAAGAGCCTATTGCTAAAGATACCACACACTTTGAGCCCAGAACATAGAAATTCCAAGTTGCAACTGACCAGAAAGCTTTCTCCCTGATGGCTGTCGTATTACTTGAAGGTGCCATGTAGGCTGGAGGGAGGAAAATCCCATCAGTCTTTCCCAGCTGTGAGTCCTGTGAACTGCAGTAATGACTGGCGTAACAAAAGATGCACATGGGTGCAGTGTGGCACGAATGTTATGGCACCAACTGCTTTCTGATGGGATTTAAGGCTTTCTCCAAAGAAGGAAACACACATGCCTGGTACTATAAATCTGGTCAAGAACCAATGCTTGGGGAGCCCACAGGCCCCAGTGTTAAACCTACTACTATTATTCTGCTAAATGGATGTATATCAAATTTCCTCCTAAATTCACGTCTCCTTTTCCATGGATCAGTAAATCTCTCACTCCTCATCAGAGAAGCATCTTTGTGCAAAGAAAGTGGTTAACACAGAAAGTCACAACTGATCAAAATGTAGAGAATAAATGTCTGCAGAGTGTTTAGTGACAAATGGGACATCTTCATCACACTTCCCTAAGGCTCAGGAAACATCCCAGAAGATAGTTTAGAAAGACTATGAGCCAGAGGTGGGAAGACTGGAGTGAAACTATCTTCTGGACATGACAGGACAGTGTGCCTGCACAAGATCTGCTTGCGATCAAGCCAGTCAACATTCTTGCATAGAGTGAGAAGGGGTTCATGAGCCCCCTCCCCTGAGCAATGGACAGCTCATAGCTCTGGGGTGTGGCTCCTGGAGATAACCCCATATGCAGGAGTATATGAGCAGCACAAATTGAAGTCAATGGGTTATTCTTTTTAAAAAGAGGACAGAGAGCTAGGGCAGGTGGAGAGGTAGAGGGGGATCTGGGAGGACTAAAGGGGAATATGATCAAAATGTATTTATTGTTGTTTCTGTTACCATCATGTCTCACCACTTGGGGCCAGCCTGAGTGGACTTTGGGAGGCCAGCCCGAGGGGTTGGGGTGGGTAGAAGCAGAGTCAAGCCACAGACTCCAGGAGTTGGACATGAAGTAGCCCAAGCATGTGGCACAGCAAACTTGTTTATTGTATAGGTACACAAGCTCTTATAGGTCTGGATAGCCAATGACCTTATGGGGTGGGGTCCCAAATACAGCCAGTAGTAAGTTTGTCCCCTGGTAGGTGGTACTTTCCAGATGCTGGTCTCACAACTAGCCAGAGCAGAACGCCACACCCACAGGAGCCATTCCTCTATTCCTCCTACCAGGGCTAGGCCCACCTTACATTACGCCCAACATGTATGAAATTCTCAAAGAATTAATTCAATATGAAATTTAAAAAATTCTCATATAATAAAAAATACAGGAACAGATTTAGATGAATAATGAAGAATAAAAAATAAAAACACATTTTTTTTCAAACATGATGAAAAATACTAAATACTAAAGTGTGATAAACAGAGAATGGAGGAAGCACAAGCAAGAAAAAGGAAAAGAATACAGAAGGAAAAAAAAAAAGAAATACTTTTTTCTAGGTCTTGAAAATTGGACCGTGCCAGATACAATCATGGGGGAGCGTGGAGGTTGAGCCACACTTGTGGACTTCTGTCCTTCTGAAGGGTGTGCTGGTGTCGAGTCTATAAAACAGGGATCCCATGTCCACCAAATCTGTCTTCATTGCACTAGTTTCCCTTCCACGTGGCCAATCGGCCTGTGCCAACCACACTGCGCAGGTTGCTCATCCTTCCGGTTTGCACCTCCCGGGGAGGCTCAAGTTCTAGGTGGGGCAGGGGTATCTTCAAGTGTGTTGGCAGTGTGGGAAACAACTCAGCACTGAGATCCAAACAAGCAGAGGACCTGTCTCTGTATATTTCCAAGACCTCCTAATTGATCATCAGCCAGCTATAGGGATGCAGATGTGAGGTCAAACAATCCACAAGAGCATTGGAGTTTCTGGTTTCTTATGACAATGGAAAGCAGATAGCTGATTACAGAGATTCAGCTCTTTGCTGATCTCAGGCTCAGGGTTCTCGGAGTTCAGGACTATCTTCAGTGGATGAGATAATAACAGCATATCTAAACACACATTTTGACCCTGTGTAATTCCAGGGAGTGATCACCTGGATGGCAAGGTGGAGGCAGGAACCTGCACTGATGCAGACGATTCATGGAGCACCAAATCCCTGGGGCAGACAGCAGGCATCACTGGTCTTCAGGATGATCTCATACCACAGATTTCCATCTTCTCTCTATCACAGTGTGATGCTGTCTTGTTGGGCTATTCTGGGCAATGGCAGTTTGTTGCAGCAGAGCCCAGGTCTTAGACATGGAGAAACGGTAGAGCATTTTGTGGTTGTGATCTGTTTTGTTTTTCCTTAGTGTCTGAAATGTGCTTGTGTATATCACAGCATTCATGCAGTTTATTATGGATTTCTTAATCTGTTATAAGAGGCAAAACTTTACCAGAAATTATTTATAACTAATATTACCCTATGTCTGGATAGAAAAACTTAAGAAGGAAAACAAGTGTCCTGTTTAGCTCTAATGATTTGCTTATAACGTGTACTATATAACTGCATGCATGTTTCCTGTTTTAATGATCTTAAACATTTCCATTTTACTTACTATAAATAGTTTTATTGTCATGCCAACACAGATGAATTGTTCCACTAGAATCTGTTGTTAATATACACTCCTTTGGAAGACTGTTTCAAGAGTCATTATTCAATTTTCATGTGAACAGCTGTTCATCTGTTTTGAAATTAAGTTAATTTTTTTAACAAAGTCTACAGTGTTCAGTTTGAATGAAAAATTGTCTCTAGACTTTTGAGATAGATAGACAGTCTTTGTTTCAGGAAGAATGCTGACTGCCCTAGAAACATGGAACGCATGATCATAGGTAAAACCTGAAAATTACCAAGATGCTCTGAAAGTAGTCTCTAGCAGGAAGGTCGGGGAAGTCTCACTTCCACTGCACACATGTTCCCTTCCAGGATTCCTCAGCCAAGGATCACCTAGACCCGCAGCATCTCATTTTCTCTCCAGGTTTCCAGTGTCTCTGTTATATTTGATTATTTGTGCAGCATTTTAGTGTGCCTTTCTAATCAGATCTGATTATGGATTTGGATGAAACTAATTCAGCGACAAGGGTGGTATTTTACAGTTTAATCTTAGGTAACAGGTCTCCATAAGTATAGCATATGGTGGATCAACTTGCTCTTTTGCTTATCTGCTGATGTTTCTTTTCTAATCCTTGTACCACATACTTTTTTTTTTCCTTTCCAAAAATTCAAAGCACGGGGAGGGGGGGGGAGGTGGTAATCCAGCTCTGTTTACTCCCAAACTTACTTAAATAATTTGACCATATATGTTGTCCTGATCAATTTCGGTGAAGAAATGGAGAAGGCACATTAAGACACCACCTCGTTTTAGTCCTGCATTTCTAAGTTGCCATCCAGAATGCAATTGGTGGATCAGTCTACATTATATGTGAAGAGAACCAAAGTACAGACTCCAGGGCATTCTGTGCATTCTGTTTGTGTCCCAGAGACTCAAGGGTTGGCCCTCTCTATAGACAGAGCTGGCATGTGATGAAGCCTTTTTTAATATTTATTTTATTTAAAAATATTTTTATTTATAATTTTTAATTATATTTTTATTGAATTTTTGGCTTTCATAGAATACATCTTACTCATATTTAGCCCCCCCTTCTCTATCTGCACCTCCCCCAAACCTGCACATAGGACTTCATACATTTTGTCAAATATGTTCACGCCTATTGAGTTAGGTTTGTGTATCCAGATGTCCCTCAGTGTGAGTTCATCCACTGGAACCTGTTCAGCCTCTCTAGCATCACTCCCTTAAAGAAGATTATGGGTGTATTTCCCACATGTAAGTGCACCTGTGTCATAAAGTGTCCACGGAAGTCAGAAGAGGGCATTGGCTACCCTGGAGCTGGAGTTACATACTGTTGTTAACCACCATGTGGGTGCTGGGAATGGAATCCAGGTTTGAGCAGTCAGTATTCTTAACCACCGAGCCACCTCTCCAGCCTCCCCATAATAGTTTGTAAGTTATATATTCTAAAATGTAGTTATACCCAAGAATCATTAGTTTCCATTAATAAGCCAAGAAGTTAAGGCTAAGAGCCACCAATTAAAATAAAAGTTTTTTCTCTAAGTAAATGTTAAAACTTTAAAAAATGTGTAACTTATTTCGGTTATATATATGTGTAGTCTGGGTTTGAAATTTACATATATATTTACATACATATATATATATATTTACTATGAGTCACATTCAAAAAGTTTAAATATAGCCAGGTATGGTGGTGATGCCTTTCACCCCAGCACTCGGCAGGCAGAAGCAGCTGGATCTCCGTGAGATGAAAGCCAGCCTGTTCCATACAGTAAGTTCTAGGGCAGCTGGGGCTACAGAGAGATCCTGTCTTAAAATAAAGAAAATATCCCCTCCCCTACCAAAGTCCCTGTACTAACTGTCTGGGAAGTTTGTTCAAAGTCCCTTACTTCCAGGCTGCTTTCTGTAAGGTTCTTGATTAAAACGTGCATTTGTAGTAAGTGGGGCAATCCTCACACAGTGCTTCCTGAGGAGCACTTGATGAGACCTGACTCGATCTCCAATCAAAATGGATACTGCCATATCTCTGTTACTGAAGATATCACTTCTATCTGCCCACTGAATTAATCTTGTCCTGATTATTTATAAGATCATGACACTGTTTCTTTATGGTATGAGGGGTGCTCACTTGAGTGCAAGCAGGTAGTGGATTCTTAGTAAACAGCTGTTGACTAGCTGTCCCCTGTTTACTCAGTAGAGTAACACGAGTAACATTTTCAATTTGGAGCTTCATTTGCTTACTGAATTAAAATCACTGTGATGTACATCATATATAACTGACAAATATAAATTTCTAATTGACAGAAGTGAATCTGAATAATTATTTGGGATTTCCTCCAATGTCATATATATATATATATATATAGCAATTGATTGAAAAACAGTGTGGAAATTCAAGTGATAGTTTGATTGATGATTGGAGGAGGAATCTGGATAAATTTAAATCAATGGAATTTTTAATACAGTGATGTATAATAATTCAAAGTATAATTAATAACTAACTTAATAATTTATTTGTTAAATTCAGTGAAGTGCTATAAAAATTCAAACTACAGATTTTCTTATTAAATAATCCAATATCATCATTAAGTACTTGTCAGATTTTAGTGTGGGCAATATCTTATAACCATATTTTAACAATGCTGAATATTGCAATGAATGTTGATAAGTCATTCAATTGATTATTGCATTGTTTTAGATCTTAAAACATGTGCTTAGATTTTCTCCTATTGGACTGTATTTTATCATTTGAATTATCCTAGTAGAATTTTTATGCAGTGAGCCACAAACAAGTAGCTGTTAAGTTTTCTGAGAAGGCAAAAGATATGATTGCCGGAGTCCACTGAAAACACTCCTGGCCTTATTCTGTAAAATGGGTTGGTCTTGTTGAGATTCTGTCTTAGTGTAAGACAGGGAAGACCACGTCAGAACTATGGCTGTGGAGAAGGAGGGAGATAAAATTTCATAGACATAGTAACTGAAATTATGTAAATGATAAAACATATGTAGCAGGAGAGGAGATGCTTGGAAGTCAGTGGACTGAAGATACTCTCAAGAAGGGCTTTGGTGCTTAATTACGTTATAGATCCATTGATTTGAAAGACTATTGGATTAGTACAAAAATGCCCAGTATACAAGGAAAGGATGCTTACTTTTAGAGCTATGGATTCATTTGGCCTTGAAAATATATTCTGGGTTCATTTTGTCAATTATGATATGATATATAGACTTGAAAATAATTGCCATGATGGGCAAAGATTTTATACTCACAGCACTTGAAACCACAGGCACACAGAATATCATGAAGGAACAAAGAGGAAACACAGATCAGAGTCTTCATTATATTTTGCATGGGAAGGAATGAGGAGTTAACGGTCTTAGGGTTAGATGACTTGAATAAGCTCTGGAACATGGTGTTGTAGTCACTAGAAGGTCAGTTTTCTTGCTCTGGGATGGCTCAAGGCAGGGTAACTGTGCCTTAGATTATAGGAGCCTCTTAAAAGGAGAGAGGTAGGGTGTGGATTAAGTATGGATTGGCTTGATTTCAAAGTCACATTTATAGTCATGTTTTGACTATCACCAGGAATTAGCTACCTTGAGATAGGCAGCTTCTTCCTATTCAGCATGGTGTGGTGCCATGTACTGTTAATCCCACATAACCAGAAGGTAGAGGTTGGAGAGTTGCAAGTTTGAGAACAGCATGTGATATGTAACAACTCCCTATCTACCAAAAAAAAGGCAACATGAAATACGGGAAAATGTTATTAACTTTTCTCTGTCAATTATTTATTTATTTATTTCAATTTTATGTGTACGACTGTTTTGCCTGCATATATTTAAGTGCACCCGTGTTGTGCAGTGCTTGTGGAGGTCAGAAGAGGGTATCAAATCCCCTAGAACTGGAGTTACAGATGTTGTTAGCTGCAGTGTGGGTGCTGGAAACGGAACCTGGATCCTCTGCAAGAGCAGACGGTGCTCTTAGTTGGTGAGTCATCTCTCCAGCTCCACTTTCCTTTTTTTTCTTAAAGAAATAATGAAGTACACTGTTTATTAGCACTGATAAAAAACTACAGCATACAGAAAATTTAAAGTAATGAAAAGTATAATTTAAAATTCAGATTTCCCAATAAGGTAGCATCCTCTCCTGGAATCACATGTGGACACTGCCCATGTAAGGACTTATTTTGCATTGAAAATGTGTTATATACTAAAAGGGTATTTAAAGAACTTACAGAGTATATTTTATGTATGAACTCACTACATGCTTTTTTTTTCTAAAATTTCTTTTTAACCAGGGTCTCACTATGTAGCCTTGGTTGGTCTGGAACTGGATATGTAGACCAGACTTTCCCAGAATTTACAATGACCCCTCCCCCTTACCCATCCTTCTGCTTCCTAAGTACTGGGTTAAGGGTGTGTGCTACCATGTCCAGTTCTTAAAGTTATATTATACCCATGTATGCACTTATTTCGATACATACATGTATACATTATAACCTAGGATTCACATATGAGGGCGAACATTTGGCTTTTTCTTTCTGAGATTTGGTGACCCCCACTTAATATTATACATTTTAGGTCCATCCATTTTTCTATGATAATTGTTCTTCTTGTTGGGACCAAATAACTGACAAGAAGCATGGCATAGCAGCTGGTGGCTCTGTGGTGACTGGGGAGTGTGGTTGCTGCTTGTTCACGTAGGAAGAAGCCATAAGTAATATACACCAAAGACATGCCCATTGACATCCTTCCTCCAGCAAGGCCCTACCTCCTAAAGACTGTATAGCTTCCCAAAACACTGCCACCAAATGGGAACCAATTATTCCAGCACATGAGCCTGTGGAGGACATTTCACATTCAAACCATGACATTCTATCCCTGGGCCCCTAGGCTCATGGGCATCTAATAATGCAAAATGTATTTGGTCCAACTACAAAAGTCCTCATAGTCTTCACAGTTCATTCACACTGTTCAAATTCCAAAGTCCAAAGTAACCTCAAGGACTCAAGTCAATCTCCTGATGGGGATACTTTGTAAAACAAACAAATAAACAAATCATATATACATATATGTGTGTATATAAATATTTTCAGCATACAATGACAGAGTGAACATTTCCATTCCAAGAGGGCATAATAGGAGCAGAGCAAGGGAAGACTGGACCAAAGCAAGCCTGAAACTGGTAGGAAAAGAAAACAAAACACCACACCTCCATGTCCAGCCTCTAGGACTTTTGATGGCATTACCAATGGGATTGGGTAGCCATACCCTTCCAGCTCTTCTGCCTGTGGCACATGTGTTCTCTCTTGGATTGACTCCACTCAGTGCCTGTAACATTTCTTGGGAAACATTTCACATTTCTGAAATCTCTAACATTCCAATCTCTTTGCAACTTGGGTTTTACCTTCACAACTCCAAACAAGGATCTATCATCGCCTCTTGGCTAGGAATCTGATCCTGCCCCACACTGCCTGGCCTTAGCAGTTTTCTAGATCCTTGGGACAAGTATGCATGATCCCTTCATTCTTACATTTTCTATTCCTAAAAATCAGCAGCATGTGGATGGTATTGAGTTCTGCTGCCAGGTCAAGATGTAGCCTGGTCCCCTAGAATCATAGCTGTCATTACCTCTGTATATTTTTGTGACTGAATCTGGGAAAACAGTCCCCTGGGAGGATGTTTTCCATCTGAGAATCCTGAAAGCTCTCTCTTTTAAAAAACCCTCCTTTCCAATGAATTTACATTCTGTAGCAATGGGTGTGGTCTACCTCTTCAGGTGATGTTCCTGTTGTTCCAGGGCAAGATTTACGGGTTCAGTTTAATGACACTAAGCTCTTTAACAGTTTCAGATGCTTTGTCTAGATCTACCTTGTCTGCAACTTTAAACTCATACACCTTTCCTTGGCAAAATGCACATTTTTTGTTATCTTTCTGCTCCATGATTTGCTCTTTATTACTGTAAATCTGGATAAAATGCAGTGAGAAATAGCCATAACATAGTCTGAATGCCATGCTGTCTTGAAATTTCCTTAGCTGAACAGACCAGATCATTACTTTCAAAATCAGTCTCATTGAAGTTTTCAGAGTTGGGCAAAATATTGTCAGATTCTTTGCCAGAACATAATATGAATGTTTTCCAGCCCAGTTTCCAGAAGAGCCCTTGCTGCCTTCTGAAACTGCTGGACACCAGCCCTCACCGTTGTCATTTCTCTTGTTCTTTTGAGCTCCCATGAGAATCACCCAGTAAATTATGCCTGTAGACTACCAGTGCCTCTTTAGTCTTCAGTTCCAAACGCTTCCAAATTCTTCTTGTAAACTAGTTCCAGAGCCTATGAAGTCTGTGACAGGATTATCACCGATTGTCCCACTTCTGTACCAATTTTCTGTATTAGTTACTTTTTTTGTTGTTGCTGTTTCCAAGTACTTGATAAAAACTAAATTTATTTGAGCACATAATTTGGAGATACAGTTCATGGCAGAGAAGACAATGTGGCAGGTGGGTTGTGGCAGCTGAAGTGCCTGGCAGCTGCTGGTTCACATCTCAATGGAATAGAAATCAGGAAGAATGCGACAGGAAGGAGCTGGGTACAATGTACAACTATGACTCATTCACAGCAACTTCTTCCTTCTGCTTGGTTCCACCTAATAAAGGTTTCTCAGCCACCACCAAAGACACTACCAACATCCAGCTGGGGACCAAGCATTCAAACTGTGAGCCACTGGGGCATATTTCATATTCAAATCATGACAGGATTCAACATGAGTAGTAAAAATTACCTAGACAATATATCAAGGTAGTGCTTAACTCAGCAGAAGTCAGTCACTAGAAGGTCTGAAGAAAAGTGAGGGTTCTAAAATAGAATTTAGAGAAAATCAGGAGAAGAGGAAGCATCTGAAAAGAGATGGGGAGCGGGCTGTGTGCAAAACTGTGCAATGCTTGTGTTTGGGAGATGGAGATGGAAATAGAGTAAAAAGAGACTTGGGTGCAGGGCGTTTCCCAGAGGTCACAGAGAATGCAGATTAGAGCGTGTTCTTGAAGTGTGAAGAGGATTCATTCCAGAGAATGACACCTGATAAAGACCTGAGACTGGGCAACTTCTGGTGTGTGCCATGACAGCAATGCTGACATGGAAACCAGGTGGCAGGAATTAAAGCTCTATGCTACAGAGGCAGCAAAGCAGACCACTTTCTAAAAAAGCGTAATGAAGAAAGGAGGGAGAGAGGGAGAGAGCCTCTGCTACTGGTCCTCTTGCAATAATCACTGTGCACTTTAAATCGCATTTTCCTGATGTCAGTCCTTTGTTTCCTAGTTGTGTCCTGTAGCTCTGGGGAAGGAAACTGGATTCATCTTACTGAGTTGTAACTGTGCTTTTACTTGCTTATCTCCTCCATGAAACGGTAAGCATGGAGACAAGATGCTGTATTACTTGGCCCTGTATGCTCAGTGATGTATAGCGATCCCAGTACAAGCTATGCTGAGTATATGTGTGTTGAAAGAAGGGTGAATGCTTTTCTAAAAAGTGATTTACCCACTCGACTTGTCATAAATTACATGTCTCTGTATATATTTTTCTTCTTTGTTTTTGTTCTTCTAAAATTTGTCAATTTATTTTCACTAGAAGTATTTTCTGAATATTTTCATGTGTGTGGTATATGTGTTGTGTATGACTGCATGTGTACATGTAAGAATGTACATTCACACACACATTGGCAGAGGCCAGTGGAGAATATCAGGTGACCAGGCGATTCTCTCACTGAACCTGGAGCTCACTGATTTTTGAGCAGTCTGGCTGGCGGGAAAGCCTGGAGAATCGCCTGTCTCTGTCCTCAGCATTGAGGTTACGGGTGTGTACAGTCGAGCCCAGCTTTTACATGGATTGGGGGATCTGCACTCAAGTCCTCACGCTTGTGCAGCATGCCTTCACTCCACTGAGCCATTGCCTGAGCCCCATATTTTCCCGATAAACATAATGTAAATTAAACAATTATTTTACTACATATTTTGCTATTTCAACTGACCTTCTTGGCCTCTTCATTGTTTGAGAAATTCTTTAGCATCAGCTTGACCTTCAGAATGCCAGACTACAGTGCAGGGCGGCTCACAGTCACCTTGCCTGCCTAGGTTACTGCATTCTCAGTTTGTACTCACAAGGAAAAAGCTAGGAGTCTGGACTGGGAACCTCTTCTTTCATATCCAGTTATTGATCTCCCTCTAGCTCAGAGTTCTGGAGAATCACTTTTGTCTTTAGAAGAGAGGCAAGAAAATCTTCATGGCCTTGATCCTCTTCTTCTCCTCCCTGAGACATGCTATCTGTACCGTGGAGTCCTCTCCGGTTCTGCTCTTATAAACTGGGGGCACTTCAAGGATAGATAACATGACTAGAAATCTTTCAGGGACTTCATGGTTCCTGCATTTTTTTGTCTTAACTGTGGCATTTATTTGTGAATCATTTTAGGTTTAAGACATTTGTTTGGAAGGTAGGGAAACAAAAAAAATTAATAAATACTGATGTGCTGTGCATGGTGGTGCATGCCTTTAATCCCAGCACTCAGGAGGCAGAGGCAGGTGGATCTCTGTGAAACTGAAGCCAGCCTGGTCTACATAGTAAGTTCTAGGCCAACTGGGTCTATATGGAGAACCTATCTCAAAACAAACATGTAAACACAAAAAATAATTATGTGCATTCTTAGACTCATCTGTTAGCAAAATCTTCATTAAAATTACCAATTTCCTTACAGATTTCATTTTGGTCTACTTGGACATGAAATCATTAAGCTTTCAAATATGTGTGAAAACTCCAGGTTTCAATATAAAATAAAAACTTCTGTCATTTGGAGTTATGAAGCATGTACCTGGACTAAACAGGAGATGTCCTCTCAGGCTTCCCAATAGACTTCTTGGTGAGATTAGGTCCTGGTTTACAAAGATGTCCATTGAATTTACACTGAATGATTCTCACTTCTCTTACATGTAGACTGGCTTTAGCCATGCACTTCCATTGTGGGAACTGAGGAAACACTCAAACCAGTTCCCATGGGTACTAATTACCTCCCTATCAGGTTCAGAAGGCCGTAGGACTGCTGACTGTACTAGTTCAAGTGAAGAGACTTAACTAAAATGATAGTACAGGAATTCCAGCAAAAATGCTTAGATAACTACCTCAGTAATGAAGAGGCAAAAAAGGCATTATCAGGAGCTGGTGGCAGACAGAGGTAAGAAACCAGGGCCCTGGCACTCAGGAGTGTGATGGTACTGGTACTGAAGAAGTTTTGACATTATACAGCTTGGCAGCTCTGAACAGAGGGAAAGCAGGAAAAGGCATGGGTATTTTTTGGGCCCCTATGTTTGTCCCACTTGAGTGCGTCATGTAAACATGAAGAGACTCTGAACTCAAATCACAGCAAGCTACTAAGTGAGTCATATAGTTCTGTAGCCATTAAATAGAAGACACAGATCATAGTCAGGACTACCAAGAGCAGGAGTTGAAATCAGATCAGTGGCCAGCCTAAATTCATTAACTGTCCACCTCCAGCATTGACTTGACTCCAGGACACTCAATGTATTAGTCAACTTCCTGTTACTATAGCAAATACCCAAGAAGATTGGTGAGTAAGGGCAGATGCATTCAGAGATCTCAGTGCATGATTACTTGGCCTGGTTGGGACTTTGGAGGCACAATTCACAGCAGGGGTGCTTGGTGGAAGAGGACTATTCACCTGTGTCGGATAGGGAGCAAAGAAAAAAGAGCGGGTGCCACACACTTTGTCCTCCAAGTTCACACCCTGAAGGTTAACACCTTTGCACTAGGCTCTGTAAGAGCACAACAGTCTGGGAACCACAACGTTAGCATGTGGGTCCATTTAAAATCCAGGTATGGGCTGGCAATATGGCTCAGCTGGAAAGGAGCTTGCTGCCAAGCCTGGTAACTTGAGTTCAATTTCTAGACCCACATGGTGGAAGGAAAGAAAACTGACTTCTGAAAGTTGTCATCTGACCTCCAAACATGTGCCGTGGCATATGAATAGCAACATTAATACACACACACATGAAAAATAATAAATAAACAAACAAATAAATGTAAAACAAAGTTAAAAAAAAAACCCTACAGTGTTCAGTTTGATCATTGACAAAAGGAAAGACTATTATTTACCTTTTAAAACTGTGGTGAGATTAGGATGGGATAGAGTCAAAGAGCCCAAGACAAATCTACCATATAATAAATAGACTTTAGGGAGTTTTAAAAACTTTTCTTGGTTTTCTTTTAATTGTTCCACAATAGACAATAAACCCACTATTTCAAGAAACTAAAAAAAATTATAAGAACATTTCATCTTTCTCCTCTTCTGGTATTTTGAGAATTACTCAGATGACAGTAGCTGGTGATTGTAAAGAAGGAAAGAGGGCTGGGGATGTAGCTCCGTGGCAGGTTGCCTGTCCAGTATGCATAAGGCCCTGGCTTGTATCCTCAGCACTGCAAAAGCACATGAAAACAATAAACAGAAAGAAGTATAAGAGAGTAAAGGTTAGGCAGTCCGTGACTCTCCTGGGAAGTGCAGCTATCCCAGTCAGTGTATTTTATAACACTTTATTTAGTTGTCAATAAACTGTTGTGTGTATATAGTTTATTGTGGGGAAAATGACATAAAGAATTAATGAATTTTACTGAGGGATAATTATTATTCTCAAGAGTGTGTTCCCTATATGTGTTTCGGTTACCATAAAGTGCTGTCATGGTTGGACTCAAAATACCTTTACTTTTTAAAAGATTATAGCTCATATGATAATAATTAGATGCTGACTCAGAGATATGTATTGTTCTTAAATTCTAGCTAGATTCTCATCAAATACCTGAAAGGATGAAGAATGGAGTGATCACGCAGGTGTTCAGTCCTGAGAGAGTCATACCTGTGTACCATTTGACAGTGAAGTTACTCCATGACATTAAGGAGAAAGGACAGTAAGATGCAGATAACTGACGAGACTCAGGCCTTATTTCTTAAATATTTGACATAAATGACCTAGAAGCTCCTGAGACTTTTTAAAAACAAAGCAAAGTGTAGAGTGCACTATTTCAGATGTGCTTCTTTTTGCTGTTGTCTGTTCTGATGAAATGACTGGTGATTTTCCAATGCAATAGACTGTCCCATAGGCTGATGTTGGAGGACTACAAAAATTCCTATCATATAAATGATCTTACTTTTGTATTACTATGTATAGTTAATGGATTTCTGAGTATGGTTCCATCTATATTTAATCTATTAATTAGTTATTAAATACAAAATATGTATTAAAAAACCAAGTTAATATTCAAAGTCAACAGATTATCAAATTTATTTATTTATTTATTCATTTATTTTTGAGATAAGGTTCAGGTAGTTCAAGCTGGGCTCAAATTCCATATGCAGTTGAGGGTGTCCTTGAATTCCCATCTTTCTGCCTCCATCTCCAAAGTGCCCATCCATTGCAAAGAAAATCATTGAAACAGTGTTATTTCATTCACAAGTGGGAAGTTGCAGTGGGATGGACTATTTCTCAGGGATATATTTATGTTTGATTGTGTATATAACAAAGCTTATATAATATATGATATATATGCATATATGTACATCAGACCTATGTAAATAAATATGGAAAAGTAAGTTTAAATAGAGACAGATATTTGTAAAACAATAAAAGTAATTAATGAAAAGGCAGCTCAAATTCAAAGGAACACAGTGAAATTTGTCACTCAAAAACATGAAAAAGGGCTGGCAAAATGACTCAACAGCTGGCGGTGCTGGCCACCAAGCTTTACCACCTGAGTTCAACTCCTAGGATTTATGTGGAAGGAGAGAATCGACTCCTGCAAGATTTCCAAGGATCTCCACATACGCACCATGGCTCACGTGCATGCAAGCACATGTTCAGAAAGACCTGTCTATTACGTTTATAGAGCTTTATCTCAAATCAAGACAAAGTGGAACACTTTAAGTCACAATGTACTTTTTAAACTTGCTTTTCATTTGAATATAATTCTTGCAGATTGTCTCAGATTATATCTGGGCACTGTAAACATCAACTTGCTCTATACTTCAAAGTCCTCAAAAATGTTTTCGTTTCCCATAACTGATCCGTAAGGAAAATAAAAATGATTGGCATTTTTTTCATTTTCTTTTGGATTTTCCAAACAAGCCTGTAAGTACTGAGTGAAAGGGCTTCAGGAAGTAGAAACCAGGATGTTGGTAAGAAGAATTGTTATGATTCCTACCCAGCCAGATTTCCTCATATCCAGTGTCCCACTTACCTGCTTGACCGTGTGTGAGAACGTGCTTGCAGGGTGCAGAATTCCTACAGGCACAGTTCATCCTCATCACAATGTACTAAAGTGAGTAAGAAAATCAACTCTCAGGTTAATCAAAGTATTTCTCAGCTCAAATAATATATGTTCATGGCAGTAGAAAGGCTGATTTCCCATCTTAATAAATTTGGTTGGAAACGATCTGAAAAGCTGTCCTAAGGTGAGAACTTAAGAAGCATAAAAATGCATTATTTTATGATCTTTCCCCAAATTTCATAGCAGAATGCTTGCCAAACAATATGACTCTAAGTCAATCCCCTTGGTGTTAAGAGTTTTAGTGAGCACATGCCGAAGGCATTTCCATGCTGGGAAGCAAATGTAGAGCACATGTTCTCAAACACATTCATGTGAATGTGGCCTGAACTCCAGAGCCAAGAATCTGAATATTGGTGGGAATGAGCAGAGAGTGAAGAGTCTGTATATAGAAGCATTAACGTTTGTCTTGGACATCTAAGCTTACTCCTTACAACAACGTGAAACTGGTTTAATGAATGAGAGAGAAGTATGGCTTGTTGCAGGGCTCAGGAACAGCAGTTTGGCTACATGTGTTCAACCATGTGTCATATTTTGTAAATTAGAAAATATTCTTGCACTTTCAACAGTAACTAAAACCATACGGCTAGGTTTCTGGTTTCATTCAGGGCTTAATGATCAGACTGTGGACCAAATGCTTAAAATAAAATCAAACAAAATAAAATATATTCATAGTTTGTTGGAGTATTACCTGTACTAACTAATCCAAAAGTTATAAACATTAAGATTTATTCAGGAGAATGCTATTTAAGATTCAAAATGCTTCAAGATAGAGGAGGCAAGAATTATGCATAACAGAAATATTTTGTTAGGATATTTGATTAATAAACATTGTGATACAACAAACTATTTTAGTACCTTTATTTAGTGTGTCTGTGTGTTTATACGTGCCCAGATTCATATATATAGGTCAGATGGCAACTTCAGAAGTCAGTTCTCTCTTTCCACCATGGATCCCAGCTATTGAACTCAGTTAGTTCTTCAGATTTGCACAGCAAGTGCTTTTGCTCTGCCGAGCCATCTTACCAGCCTCACAATAAAAATATCTTATTGTGTATGCTGAAATCTCAAAGAATCTAGTTGTACAGTCCCATGTGTAAAATTAAAATTTAGGAAAGGGAACTTTTCTTATCTTAATGTTAAGGGTGAACTAGATTATTACAGAGCTGGCTAAAATGTTGCTGACTAATTTTGTTTACTACTACTCAGCTCTTTTTGCATTGTATGATTAGGTATATATTAGACTTGGTGGTCTGGGTAAGGCTTACTGCCAACAAACCTAAAATCACAGCTCTGTTTTTCTCGTGGAAATTACATTCACTGTAATCGTGAATGAAATTCACCATTCCTTCTGATCATCTCAAAAATTAAGTAAGCAGCAGTGCGGAGGGTGTGCGTGGTGTCTGGAAGTCCCAGGCATCAATCCTAGCTGTGTACAAAATACTTCTATGAACTTGGAGCAAGTTACTTGACTCTGAAGCCCCAGTTTTTTTCCCCTAAACACGGGAATGATACTGTTACCTACCTTCTAGGATGACAGTGGCAGAAATTAAATTAGATATCATGCTACACACTCAGCACTCGGCAAATATTAGCTATTCTTCTTGGCAATCAGAATGATTAAAACAAAATAAATGAAGGCACACATTGCTTAAAGGAAATCACTGGTAATGTCGTCACACCTGATGGCCAGTGAACCAAGTACAGACACGTCATGCTGGAGGGCGAATGAAGCAGACCCCTGCTTCCTCCTTTATCGCACTTCTCTTCCTGTGTCAGTTACTCCCTTGCAAGTTCAATTCCCAGTGGTTCCAATTTTCTGTCCTCCAAAACAGCCCAAATAAAACAATGCAAAAACAGAACAATCCAGTTTTGAGAAGAGACAAACATCCATCCCAACACCTCATGATGCCAATGCCGCCTGATTATATTGTGCAAATTCAAAAGGGTTTTCCCCTTATTTTAAAATTAAATGATCATGTGAACACATATCTACTTATTTAAAAATGTTTACAGTCATGGAACTATCAATTTTTCATGTTTAGTTTTACATGGTAATAATTTGCTATACAACCCACAGGGAATGCTCTTTTTCATTTTCACTTGGAATGATATAGGTGACACATTTCTTCCATTAATAATGCTTAGTGGATTAGGTTCAGCATTTTATTGGAGATACAGAAACGTGTATGAATGACAATAAGAGCAGCAATCACCTCAAACTCTTTACAAATATTAGTATCATCTTTCAAAGAAAAAAATTATCTTTTTCTTTTCCAGATTTTCATAGGACTATTATACAAGTATCAAGATTCACAAATACTCCATATTTTTATCCAGTTTCTATCATGGAACTGTTCTACAGCACACATCCATTTTCATACAGCCTCTTGGATAAAGGAAAAACAAACATGTGATTTAAAAAAACCATCCTCAAAGTTTAGATGCCAGAGATATAGAAATCCCATAAGGAATAATTGTCTTGAAAAATTTATAGCCCTGTCTGCTTCTGCTGAACGAGCTATACTGTGAACAAGTAACCTGTCTCTCAGAATCTTGTCACTTCTATTACCAGCTGGTCCCAATCAATATAAAGATGAGAAATCCAAAGCACAAACCGTTCACATGTCCATAAAATGCAGGGCAGCTCACAAATATTTACTGAGAGCTACCCATGTGTTAGGTGTTAAAGAAATGGTAGTGTCTTAAGAGTGTAGGTTATGCCCAAGTTTTCTTCATAAAAATAATACATAAGATGAAAATTCTAATAGATTACTAAACCATAACACAATGTTCCTCTAGGAGTGCGTGACAGGTAGATAATCCTTCTATGTTGACTGGGACATAGGCCATCTGAGTTGCATACAGGGCCTGATTGAACTGAGTGAAGTTGTTTGAGTGTGTCTCTCCTAACTCTCTGTTGTTTCATTACTGTTCAAATTCCTGTAGTGTGATAGCATTCCTGCAAGAACTTGGCCCTGGTCTTTCTTTCCCTCTTCCCTGGGGTTACTTAGCATTTAATTCTTGCAAGCATTTTGACCAAAGTAGAAAGGGTATCCTATCAGTCCTCTAGAAGGAGTAAGGAGTGTAGTTCGATGGCCTGGTGAACAGTGAATCTGCCTTCTTTCTTTTGAAGACTCTTTGACTCTCTGACCTTAATGTAACACAGGCAGGGCTGGGTGTGTATAAGTATTTCTTAATCAATACAAGTTTACCGAACTGATTTCTTTTCCTTCACATAACCCTAAACCAAATAAATGCTTCTGAGACTCTAGCTTATGAACATACTGAAATGTATTTCAGTTACTTATCTTATTGAGTTACATACAAACATGAAAGGAGACAAGCCTGGGAAGGTCATCAGAAAACTGGATGCATAAAAATTTAACAAAGCTAGCATAGTATACCTGTATGCGACCAATTAGACCGAGTCAATATCTGTAGCTTTAAGCTGTTCCCAAAGGAAAAAGGGAATCTGTCATCAGAAGGAATCAGCAAAAAAGATGTTAATTTATTAAATAAAATAAATGTTTTTTTCTATTGCATACTGATTATTCTATTGCAAACTTGTTCTCTGGACTCCAGTAACCTAGAAATGAAGTCTTCTTTCACCGTGGGACAGTCAAATGACCTTTGGCAAGTTATTTATCCTTTCTAGGCTTGGGTTTTCTTAATTTTTATAGTAGTTAAAGTGTGGCAGCCTCTGAAGTAGCCCTAGTGATTTAACCCCCTGCCCGGCCCCATGGTACTGGCATAGTGCAATTCTCTCTCCTAGGTGTATTCTGCACCTGTGAGTACAGAATTCTAAACAACAGAAGATCACAAATTGCACAGCGGATGGAGCCCTACATTAGGTGACACAAAGACTGCAGCTTTGTTTTCCTTCTTGGGAATTCATTCTATTTAACTCAAATTCCTTGTGGTAAGGGAAGCAAGCTACCTTGGTGGGCACAGCCCTACTGAAAGTCCCAAGTAGAAGGCAACTGATATCTCCAAGCAGTAGTTAGTGAAGATCGGAGACGTGCCCACAGTCAAATGAGTAAGTGTGAAGGGGGCCCTTGCACATGCTAGGTCTCTACCACTGAGGAGCACTCCAGCTCCAGAAGCAGATCTTCCAGGTCTTGCTAATGGCAAACAACATGTGCCTGAGGCACCCACGTAGCTGTGCCATTTCCCAATCAGCAGGAACTGTGAGGTAATAAGTGCTTATAGTTTTAAACTGAGAAACTGGAGTGATTTTGTTACATAGCAATAGGAAACTAATACAAACTGGGATAATACTAACCACCCTGTTGGGTGATTGTGGTGTTATGAACAGAACCGAAGCAAAACAAGGTGCAAGGCACAATAGCTAGAGTGACGGTTACTCTTCTCTGAGTTGAGAAGGAGTTAGAAGATCTTAATTGTAATGTTTTAAAATAACTAATTAAGCAAAACCTTCACATGAGAGTAACTTCACTTTTTGTCTGTAACTACTCTTAATAGTTTAAGCTGCGGCCTTTATTACTGGAGTTCACTCACATTTTTCCCTCTGCAAGAGGAGAAAGTCTGCAGTGATTAATCTCACAATATCATCCTTGTGTAAATAATCCATAGTAATCATTTTTTTCAGGTTCTAGTTGTCCAGATAACCAATAAATTCCAACCCATCTATAAGCCCAATATTTTAGGGACTCTCAGAAAATTTTACTACCTGGAAGACAAACTTGCTTTCTGTAAGTGAAGACTAGTGTGGAAATATATGCTTCTTATTCATTTCTAGACCCCTCTAGATAGGGTTTTATTATAGTTGCATTAGTTATCTCTTGTTGAATTTTGTCTGCAGACTTAAATTAATAAGAATGACTAATATCTTTACAGATTCACTCATTTTTCTAGACATCTCTTTTCCACTAAAAGTCAAACACTCAGAAGACAGACAACCCTGGGAATGGAGCAATTTGTGTTGGGGTCCTTTGAGCATAACTAACTTCTCAAAAAATAGGTCATGTTTCAAGATGGGAACAAAATATAGACAGAAAGAACAGGCCTTATCTTTCTCCACTGTACCAGTTCTTGTAAATAGGTGGAAGAGATTCCTGTCTCAGGAAGTGGAAAAAATGCATAAGACTGGAATTTTAACCCCCCACCCATGCTCTTTAAAGTGCAGCATCATTTTTCAAGGTCTGTAAAAAGCAAGACATATGCCTAGGCTGTGATTCCGCAAGGCTGTGGCCAGCTTGGGATTCTGCCCACATTAAGAGTACAGCTGGAGCACTATTAAACAGGCCAGGCCTCTACCTCCTCTCCTTCCTTTTACGCTTAGCTGGTAGAGTGAAAAAAAAAATCATTAGTGCACTTGACCTTTCCCAAGGAGGGTTGAAAAACCCAAAGGACAGTTCCTGGAGATGTGGATCTACCAAGTCCAAACATGTTTAATTCAGTAAGTTAGGAGCTAATCATGAGAAATTCTGACCCATTCTTACAAAACTGGGCTTCAGAGCATTCATGAGCACCCATCTCACAATGCAGGACAGAGGTCACTCTGAATGTAACAGACAAACCAAACGTACTCTTGGAGAGACTATGTAGTATCAAAGAAAGATACCCATAAGCAGTTTTCAGTAGCTGTCCTTGGCCCTCTCTTCTGTGTGATCTTAAGCAAGTTTTTAAGCCTTTAACTGAAAGGTAAAGATATCAAAGTGAAATGAATCTAGGCAAAAACAAAACAAAATATCTAGTTACATGCTTTCTTTCTTTTTTCTAAATACATACAGTTTTATTAACATAAATCAATTATACAGAAAAATGGGTCATATTCATTCCCCACTTTATCTACAACGATTCCTTTCCCATCTTACATTCTTTTTTAAAAATAATGTGAGACTTGTCAGGGAAATAGATTATGCCTGTGCTTCAGCAGCAACTGTATTCAGAAATTCTAATATTTACATTTTATCTCATGTCTTATTTTTGGCTTGTCTTGTTCACAAGGTTAAAAAAAAAGATGCTAGTAACTCATAGGGTCTACATCCTACAAAAAGAAAACATCACTCAAAGGAACTTATTGGCTTAACATGGATCAGGAGGACAGAAGTTAAAGGCTTAGCATGGATCAGAGGCTACACACCAATAACCAGGAGGAGAGAGACTTGCAGTTGCTGAGGAAGGTGTGGGAGGTGGAGCTGAAGGAGCACCCTGGGCAGTTAACACACAAGGCTGTATGCCAAGCTTTGATGCCAAGGGAGGAAAGGGTGGCATAACGGTGAAGTACTGCCACACTCAGTCCCAGTTGTTAGAGATGAGGGACGTGTGACCTTAGCACAAATACAGGAATGAAGCTAGTGTTCATCAGAGGCAGCAGCATCCATCTCTCAGGGGTATACAACAGAGAAGCCATCTAAGAGGCCAGTCTTCATTGCTTCCAAATCAGTCAAGAGAAAAACACTGATATATCTCTAGCAACAAAGAGCAGGAAGGGCAGAAAAAAATAGCTTGAGTAATGAAACACTGAATATGATTGTGGGGTTATGGGAATCTTCTAGGAGTTAAGTGTTTCATCACCGTGTCTCCAGGCAATCTTCTGATGGCACAAATGAAGTCAGTAATTTAATAGTGCTCTACCTTGAATTCAGTAGCTGGCGACTTCCCGATCAGACTGTGCATAGAAATACTGGCTTGTTGCTTGATAAACAAGAATTCTAGACCTGTCAATGGCCCACTGAGTCAGACTCTCCAGGATCTAGAACTTCAGACTTGACTCTGTGAGGCTTCTTAAATAGTTTTCCTTCAGTCAGCAGCACTTCTGGCTAATGGGCACTGGGTAATTCATGGCCTATGTAACTTTTCCAAAGTTGGGTATTCACCTGAACAAAGGGCACCAAGACATGTGAGGGGTGGATTCTAATTTCAAAGATTTGGGTGAGGCCTCAGCCACAAGTCTCTGAATTCATCACAGTTCACTTGAAAGAGAGGTTTCTCTGATTAAAGCTTAAATTAAGAATTATCTATGGGTATAAATGGATATATTATCTATGGATATATATGGATATACATATGGCAGCTCAATGCTAAGGCAATTTAGCTAAAACAAAATTAAGTTTACAGTATCACATGTGGACTCTTGTCAGTGGGCCATAAATCCAATCATTGAACAGCTGGTTACCTTCATAACAATAACGCCACTATTGCACAAGTGGGTACATCTTGTCTGGCAGGTTGGTCTCATCTCATGGTTTGTAGGGTTCATGGCTTGGTAAGACTACTGAAACAATTTCTCCCTGTCTTGCATATCACCTTCCAGAACTATGTAAGCTAGCTCACAGGGAGGAGGTTTACAGTTTGATTTCTCTCTTTTTAATTACTTTTATATGTATGAGTATTATTTGCATGTGTATAAGCAACTATGTCATGAAATGCCCATGGAGATCAGAAAAGGGCATCAGATTCCCTGGAACTGGAGTTACACGTGGTTGTTAGCCAACCTGTGGATGGCGGGAATCAAACCCAGGTCCTTGGAAAAAGCCGCTAATGCTTTAAATGCTGAGTCACCTCTCTAGTCCCTCCAGTTTGATTCCTCTATAACATACAACTAGGTGTGTGGTGTCTTCAGACACAGGATCTTATCATCTAGTTCTGGTGGGCAACCAAGAGCAGGGGCAGGAGCTTATGTTGCGTTGGGAGCTTCCCTGACTAACACCTCAAAAGAACTTACTCCACACCTGGTACTGGGCTTTTGTTTAATAGTCTATAGCTTCATGAAGAGGATTTTTGGGCATATAGGGTATCTCCTTGATTTTTTTTTTAGTTAGGTTACAAGATTGTAGGTTTCCACATGGCTTTTTATACTTTCTTTTTCTTGTTGACTCTCTTTTCGACCATCTCTGTCCTTGAGCCTTTCCACCACTGGTGTGCCCCTCTCTATTTTCATGTTACCTGTGACCTACTATTCTCTTCATTAATTCCTTTCTAGATTTCTGGACTCTGCAAGAATTCTCAGGTGAGTACACAAATAAGAGCTTTGAACCTAAGGTCCACACCTGCAGAAGAACATGCAGCATTGGCCTTTCTGGACTTGGCTGGCCTAAGTGTAATATCGGTTGCATCCATTTACCTGAAAGCTTCATTTTTTTTTACAGTCAAATAAAATTCCATTGTATATATGAAGCACACACACTTTCATTAACAGTCATCAGATTATGGACATATAGGTTGATTCCATTTTCTTGCTTCTGTGACTAGAGTGGCAATAAACACAGATGAGCAAGTATCTTGGTAGTAGGAAATAAAGGTTTTTGGGGGTATATGCCTAGGAAGGGTATGGCTGGGTCATGTGGTAGTGATCTAATCCTAGCTTTTTGAAGATTCTCCGAACAGATTTCCACAGTGGCTGCTCCAATTTTCCTGGTCACCAACAGTGAGTAAGTGTTCTTCTTTCTCCACATCGTCGCTAACATTTACTGTCATTTCCTTTCCTAGACAGCCAGTCATCCTGGAGTAAGATAGAATCTAAAAGTAGTTTTAATTTGCATGTACCAGAGAGATAATTATTTGAACATTTTTTAAAGTGTTTATTAGCCATTTGATTTTCTTATTTTGAGAATTCTCTGTTCAGATTTGTTACTCATAGCCGTGATTATCTTAATGAACTGTTGTAGGGAAATTGAAAATTTTTACATATGTGGCTATCATTGAAATAACTGAATAAAGAGAAAAGTAAACTCACTAAGAATGTGGTGAATCTTACAATGTTTCTGCCTCCTCTTCTGCAATTATCCTTGACCCTTGGGAGGCAGAAGTTTGATATAGGTTTTCTATTCAGGAGTAAGCACTCTGTAGTCTCTTATTCTCTGCGTGTTGGTCAGTTGTGGTTCTCTGTGCTATTACCATTTGCTCTATAAGGGAGCTTCTCTGCTGGGAATTGAGAGAGTCATTAATCTATGGGCATAACAATAACATTAGGAACCAGTTTAATGCTCTATTTATTTGGCAGATTAATAGTATTAGGCTCTCTCTGATGGTCTATGGGCTGTCTAGTCTCAGGTTTCTAGGCCTGATATCAATGTATGGGCTCCATCGTATGAAGCAGACTTTAAATCCAATTAGAAAGTAGCTGGTTACTCCTGTAATAGTCACACCACTATTGTACCAGTGGGTACATGTTGTGAGGCCAGTTGCTGTTGTAGCTTGCAGGATTAAAAACTGGGTAAGGCTGATGATAAGTTTTCTCTTCAGGTAGCTTATAAGAGCCAGAGTATAGGGATGACCACAAGGAAACAGAGCTTTTCAGATAGCCGGTCAGTTACTTATATGACCCAAGAGCAATGGTGACAGCACGTACAAGTGACACGTAAACTCAAGCCAGACAAAAACCCCAATGTAGGTGAGGGGAAATAGAGAAAATAAAAACCAGTTGCTATTGGCAACTGATGGCCTGTGGGAAGATTCACTCTGGTTTAAGAGTGAGCCTCTTGGTAGGGTACTAAGGCTCCAGTGAATGAACTCACACCAAAGGGCACTTGGGAGCACAAACTTGATAGTCATATATATGTGAAATTTGGTACTAAGGGAGGCACACAAAGGGCAGGGGGTCTAAATATTATCAAAATACTAATTCACTGACGTTCAATACGATGGCCTTCCTATACCCTGGAAAAACTGGGTTTGAAATGTCATCAACCTCAGCAAGCTCATGTCATGTCCCTACTGAGTGATTTCCATGGTCCTCATTTATCCAGGCCTGACCTTTGATCTCTTCCATGTTAGGTCTTTTATCTTTCAAGCCTTGAGTATGTGAGCCTCCCCCACAAATCTTGGAAAGAGAAACTAAACTGAGTGTATAACAGTAGACTAGACTTCAGTTGTAGAATTTTTCAAGTCAAAAAGAAATCCAACTCCCTATTTGGTAAAGTTTTTGAGACATGGTCAAATAATCAAACAAAAATCTAGAACAATTTGGAAGAAATTATTTAGCTACTAAAAAGTCAGTTTTCTCTTTTTTAAGATTTGAAAGTTAAATGAGTCTTAATTGTATAAATAAAAGACTAAACACATATTATTAATAAATCCTAGGTCTCCTTTGATTATTGCTTTTCTGTAAACCATTCCAGAATTTAGCTTAAGATAACAATAGTATTCATTTTGTTCATGTGTTTGCAATCTGGATAAGATCCAACAAAGCTAACTTTTTCCTTTACACATGTAACAGGGAGTGGCTCAGCATCAAGGAAAGGCTCACTCACATTCCTGGTAGCTGATGCTGGATTTCATCTGGGATCATAGCCAGGATTGTTGGCTGGTCAATTTACATTTGGTCTCTTCCTGTGGTCTGGGTTCCTCCTGGCTGAATTCTAATGTTACACATTGAAAGTGAGAGGAAGTCAGGTGGAAACTCTTCCATGGTATTGAACCTACTATTGAATTAACAGTATCATGTCTGGATTATGCTGTTTCTTGGAAGGAAGGTACATTAGTTACTTGTCTTGTTGCTAAGGTAAAATACCTTGACAAAACAAACAAGGGAAGAAGGATGTATTTTGGTTCATAGTTTAAGGTACAGTCCATCATGGTGGGCAAGCCCTGACAGTAAGGGCAACTGCTCACATAACACGCACATTCAGGAAGCAGAAAACAATGTGTACTAGTGCTCAGCTCCCTTTCTCCTTTTTATTTGGTATGGCAGTTAGAGTTTCTTCCCAGTTCGGTTAATCTAATACAGATAATCCCTCAGAAGCCTGCTCAGAGACTTGTCTCCTAGGTGAGTCTAGATCCTGTCAAGTTAACAATATTAACCATCACAGAACCCATATTCAAAGGAAAGAAAGTTAGACTCCAACTTATAATAGGAAGGCTATCAAAGAATTCATATATTTTTTAAAACACTAAAATAACTTTGATATTCTTGCAAGTAGTTGAAGTAGGTACCATAAGTGGTAACTACTTGAGGTAAAACAATTTTGGAATACTAAGTAAAACAAATTAAATTCTTTAGACACACACAAGTAAGGGAATATCACATGTTTAACCACAGTGGTTCACTACTAGGCACCGCTGTGTTTGGTGTTATTTTATATAAAAACTTAAGTGCAGAGAGCATGAGGATCCTGCCTTTCTTCTTTATCTTAAGACAAGAGTGAGGATGGATTTGGATTCTCACTGTATTGAATTCAAAGAAAATTGAGCAAAACAGATTGGAATAAGCAAAGACAGCCTGCAACCATTGATCTTGGATGGAGAGTTCTGAACTCTGCTACTCATCTGCCTTCTCTCCAGGACTGTAATCTTTGAATATTTCAGCATTCCTAATCTAGCATGTGTGAAAAAAAAGGGAGATGTGAAATCTGTGTACGATGGAATGCTGTGATGACCGAAAGCTTCTGTTCCTAGCCTATTAAAATGGATTCCTGGCCATCAGTGGGGTAGTCTTTACTGTAGACCTACAACACATTTAGGAAAGTTGCAGGCGAATTAATGCAACCTTAATTATTTATTATATTCTTCTTCTCATGAGAGTTAACAAACCTCTCAGTGGAGGGTTCCCGCACAGACTTACGTGAGTACCTTACTTTCTTCCACTTGAAATAAATTAGATACACATAGAAGCAAACTTCTAAGAATATCTTTTATATTTTCTTGAAAACCCACAAGCAGTTTGGATGAGATACTTGGCAATCTCCTTGATAACTGCATTAATACAAATAATTTATTATAAAAATTGAAAGAAAAGTTTTCTTTAAAGCCAGGGTGAGAAGTAAAAATCATGATATTTTCCATGATCTTGGACAATAAATGATTTTATTATAATCATCTTCTTGGGCTTTTTAATTAATTAATTAATTTACTGAGACAGTGTTTCCCTGTAGCCCCAGTAGACTTGAAACTCACTAGTTAGACCAGGTTAGCCTAGATCTCAAAAATTTGCCTGCCTCTGCCTCCAGAGTACTGGTATTAAAGACACATGCCACCACACTCCACTCCTTAGGTTTTGAGCTGCATATTTCTTGAATTTATATTTTGAGGTTACAATATATATTCCTAACTGATCATAAGTATCTTGAGTTGGGACTGCATCTTTTTAAGAACAACTTAAGAACTATATAATTCCATTTATTACCTCTCCTTTATAGTTTAGTTTTGAATCATATGCTTCTGAATATCCTAAAAACTTTACAATATATTAGTAATTTTATTTATTTATTCAGAAAACAATTGTTTTACAGATTTATTTGTGGTGATCTTCTTTCTCAATGGAGCAGGTTTATATCTGAAATAAATTCTCTTCATCCTGAATTCCTTACTGTGCAGATCGGCTGATGACAAGTTTGAGTTTATCTAAAAATGATTTTATTTCATTTAAAATTTTTTTCTCTGAAAATTTGAAGAATATTTTGTCAGATACAGAATTTTAGGTTAACTTTTTTGTAATATAATAGAACTCTAAGACATCAGTCTTTTTTTTTCCACAAGTTCTGCTAATTGCAATCAGAAGTAAGTGTTAATGTAGTCCTTTGAGTATAATGCCACTTTTAAGTCTCATTTAGGATTTTCTATTCACTTTTTTTTTCCTCTTTAGGAGAATACAAAATGTCTAGGAAGAGTTCTTGGTGTTATCTTGTGTGGAGGTCTCTGCGTTTCTTTTATGTGTAGCTTCATATCTTTCAATGATTAAAAAAAAACATCATTATCTATTTAAACACTTTGGCTGCTGGGCTTTCTTCTGCTCTCTGTGATTCTAATTACATGTACATCAGGCCACTTGCTGTTGATCTGGATATTTCTGAAGCTCACGTTTTATTCTTTTGTCGGTTCATTGGCCCACATTGTATCATGTTAATTGTACTGACCTGTGATTTCTCTGATTCTTTCACTAGGTTTAGTGATTTAAGTTTCCCCACCCTCTCCTCCTCTGAAACAAACAATTAAGATATAAAAGCTTTCACTTCCAGAACTTTCTTTCGATTATTTTTCACCAATGAGATTGTCTTCCTCTTGCTTTCACTTACTTTGTAAACCATGTTTGATCACCTACATAATCTGGAAAAATATTCTAGATTTTCTGCCATACTGAAAATCAAACATAGGAATTTATGCATGTTAGGCAAACACTCTACCACTGAGCTATACTGCTGTCCTTAGAAGTATTTTTAAATTATAGATTGTAAGGAAGATTTGCTAGCAGTGTTCACATTCAAAGTTTTCGCCTGGGCAGTGGATTGCAGTGGGCTTTTATTGGTCATTGGCCCTTTTATTCCATAACTTCAAATTGTTCTTGAGGAATAAAAAGAAGAAAACTTGAGTAGGCAGATGGTACAGCACTTTAGTCCCAGCATTTGAGATATTAGAGTAGGAAGATAGAGAGTTCAAGGCTAGCCTGGAATATATAATGAGTTCCAAGAAAATGGAGTTTAAACTTGACTCTAGAATTCAAGAACAATTAAAAGCTATAAAATTAGAATTATCAACTTCAGTGAAAATCATAATAATATTTATAATAGCTATTTAGTCAATTCCTGCTAATAAACTTCTATTTACATATACAGTTACTGAATACCAAACGTGTTCTTTTTTAATCTAATAGGAAAATTTATAATCCCATCCTTACACTATTTATGCTTTTAGACTCACTTTCAAAACATTTTTTAAGTGAAAACTCCAGCTACATTATAACATATATGTTGTTCACAGCAAAGCTATATATATATATATATATATATATATATATATATATATATATATATACAAACAAACAGTGACTAGCATATGAATTCTCTACAGAGCAACAGAACAAGAAGTCATAGCAGAGCTTGCAAAGTCCACCCTGCTCTTTTGCATTATTTAATTATCTTCTGGACTTTAATACTCTGGCCAGCGATTATTGTGCTACTCCAAGTCAAAATCATTCATGTACAAAATGGAAAAACCCTCCCACATTTCTAAATCTTGCCAAATCACAACAGAGCTGTTTCAGAATAAGAGTAGCTAGGCAATACATTAATTCTCTATAGATGAGAGGACCCTCTCTCCCTGATGTTTATTATGCAGCAACTTTATTTTTCTTGATGTCAGTAGGTTCTTTCTAAATAAAGACTGTAGCTTATTATTTTCTTAGTGTTTTATGCAGAGTTAAGCGATGCAGATGAAAATATTAACAGAAAGCCCTGAGAAGAGACACAAGGGACCAAGCCTTCAAATTCCACCATGCCTGAAAGCCAAGCTGCAGATCACCCGAGCAGGAAGAAAGAAGTCTTAAGGAAGAGTGGGCAATTGGGTGAATCATGCAGCCTGAGGAAACCGTTTCCCTGCACTGCTTTTCCAGTCTGATTTCTGTTTGATGATTATCCCCTATGGTATTTTATGAACCACTGTCCCATGTGTACTCATGAGCAGAAAAAATGTGATGCTTTTAACGAAATGTGATGCATTAAATGAAAGCATCTTTCATTCTTACTTCTATAGATGGTGCAATTATATTTATAACTGGCTAAGATCACATGGATTTAGGCCACTGTTTCTAAGGAACTCATAGTCATTGTCTTTAGCTTTGGTATCCAAGTGTACTTTGCCATTCTTTAGGACTTTATATGGAAATAAGCTTAAAAATAGAGCTTAAAGCACTCCCTCAATTGGTGGATCAGAGCAAATTGTAGTTTTAAATTCATTGTAAAAAATATGGTGTAGCGCTTCACTTTGTTTGAAATAGTCTATTATGCAGATCTACAATGAAAATGAGCAAATGGGGCCCAAACAAATGCAGAATGTACAGTTTGGATCGAAAATGAGCACTAGGAAGATTAATGTTGAAGCTAAGGCATGTGCTGAAGGAGAGGCTCTCTTTGATTAAGAGATTAGAGCCATTAAGGAGAGGCCTAGAGACATGGTGAAAAGTGTACCTTCAGGGCAAATCTACACCCAGATAAGCCTCCAACCTGTGAAAGGAAAATGCCAGAGGGGTTTCCACAATACAGAAGGTGGATGAAACAGGTCAGGATCCATCCCAGGCTGGCAGCAAAACCTGGTGTTTGCTCTAGAGGCATGAAAGATGCAAGGGGGTCATTAATTTTTCCTCCATGGTTTCAGAGCTCCGCTGAGGTCAGGCAGCGTGCAGTACAGGAGACTCTGCATAAAGAAGGCCCTGACAGGCCATTGTGTAAAGCTGTGGAGGTGAAGCCTGATTAGTGGTGGAAACCCCAAGACACTGGAGATGCTGGAACCATGAGACATCTGCCAAGGAGGATTGCATACAGGGAATGGTGCCATCCCAAAGAGAGAGATGTATGCTGCACACAGCAAAGCCGAAGAGACCTGAGCCATTTAAGCACTTTGGAAGAAAAGTTCCAGAAGTTGGTCATGGAGATACTGGATTTGGTATTTGCCCTACTGATTTTCAGACTTGTTTTGGTCTAGTATTTCCTAAGTTTGCCTCCATTCCTCCCTTTCGGAATGGGAATGTATATTTAGTTCCATTGTATGTTGGAAGCATGCAATTTGTCTTTTGATTTTATAGGGACTTACAAGTAAGAGATTTCCTTGAGTCTCAGAAGAGGCTTTGAACTCTGAACTCTTGAATAGTACTGAGACTGGTAAAGGCTGTGGGGATGTTTGAAAGTATACTGAATGTGTTTGACATTTTCCATAGTCGTGAGCCTATGGGGGCTCATGGGAAGTGGAATATGATGTTTTGAATGTCTCCCGCAGGCTTTAAATATTTCGACGTTTTGTCTCAATTGGTGATGCTGTTCTGGGAGGTTGTTAGGAGGGGTGGCCTTGCTGGAGGAAGCACATCACTGGAGGCAGGCTCAGAGAGTTCTTAAGCCTTGCCAAATCTTCTGCCACTCTCTGTTTCCTGTGCCTGTTTGAAAGTAGGAGCTACCTTTCTGCTCCAGTTCCCTCTGCCACCATGTCTCTCTGTTGGACTCTTACCCCTTTGGAGCCCTAATCTCAAATAAACTCTTCCTTCTATAAGTTGCTGTGGTCATGGTGTTTTATCACAGAAACAGAACAGTAATACGTTCCCCAGTCCTGCTGAATCTCTTCTTTTTCTAATAAGTCTCTTTCCTACTTTCATCTTTTCTTTTCTTTTTTTTTCTTTTCTTTTCTCTTTCTTTCTTTCTTTCTTTCTTTCTTTCTTTCTTTCTTTCTTTCTTTCTTTCTTTTCTCTCATTTGTGACCCACTAAGTTTAATTAGGGTTGCTTGTTTGAGTGTGGGTGGGGGTGGGGGCTACTGGAGCAAGGGCAACTTACCAGTGACTATACCACTGAAGAATGACTTCTCCCCAGCAACCACTAACTGTTAATAGTTCCTGGAGGGGGAGAGACACGTGGTTGTTCCCCCGTCTGCCTTTCAGAGTTTTATTTCAGTGATTTCCATCGTCTCTAAGACATATAATAAGTCAGGGTGAGCTGCTTTTCCAGATTTTTCAGTTATGATACAAGTGGGGCATATATAACCAGGATTCCATCTGCCTTAGTAGCTTGCAATGGATGCTATGCTCTCTTTGTCCCTAGCTGCCTACGCATGAGTACTATGCTGACTTCATATAACTTACTGCCTATGAATGTGTGTTTGTCTCATTGGGCCCATATAAGTGGATAACTATTGCATGGTGAACTTGTTTCACAATAAGAAATTGAGAACAAGATCAGTTGTAGGGAAGACAGCCAAAGGTAGGATTATGTTTTAAAATCTGTATTTGAAGGAGGGTTTCAGAAAGTAGCTTTAGATAAACAGGCATACTTTGATGATTGAGATTTGAGGATTCAAAATCTGCCTTCTGAAATCACCAGGGAAAAAGTATTAAGTTATTTTGTGGGAGGCAATTTAGACCTGCTGGCTTGGTTCTTTCTTGTCAATTTCACCTACAAATGTCTGTGTCAAGAGCTGCAGTCAACCGAGGAGCTTTCCTCTTTAAAAACAGTTATAACAGTCTTATCATCTAAGACTCAACTTATTCTTAGAATATTTTGCATATATTAAAAAGACTGATGGAGTTAGTTATGAATGTGTGCCTTGAAAACATTGAATTTTAATTTCACTGAATCAGTTTCAATTACACAAAACAATGTGGGCTAGAAATCATTCTAGTAAACTCCCAGATTTAGTGAACAGATACCTCTCATCAAAAAAGCATGTCTTAACTGTAAATCTTGTGCTTGTAATAAGAGAACTATGGTAGAGTCTCAGGACTCAGTAGCTATGGCAACTGCAAATTTCACTCAATACCCTTTGATCTTCAACATTAGATAGTCATGTCTGATTGCTGCACATAATCCTTTCCCCAAAGGAGGTCAATATGTTCTTGCTGAAATACTTCAAAGTATTTTAGTCCCTAGAAATGCCTGGGGATTTTCTGTTAGTTACTCTCATCACTGGTCAATAGTCCTACTTTGAAAATCATGTGGACCTTGCACAAACAAACACAAACGCAAGCAAACTAATGAGATGATGTAACTTCTACTGTCATGTCTGTTTCTTTGCTAAGTTTTTCCTAAACACTTCTGGATATTTATGCAATGACTATACCTAAAATATATGCAAATAGGCTCTTATGTGCTGTGTGCTTATGTAAATGCAGTCATACTTGTGAATAAAAAGGTCACGAAAATTTTAGTGAAAGTCATTATTAATAATAAAAATATATTTTAGAATGGTCTAACAATGACTGGTGGCATTTTTAATGATACTGTAAGTACTGATGTAAAGTAACAATGACACTCTATTTGAATACGTCTAGTTAACAAAAACAATGAGAAGTTCAAATCGGGCAATGTAAGTTTGTGCTTTAATTTGCTTGCTATACACATTATATTTTCAGCTATCATTCAAAGATCATTTATGGACTTCTCATTTTCTCTGAGATACTTCTAAGCACTGTGGGAAATAAAATATTGTATAAGATGTGGTTTATGATCTTAAGATGTATGTGATACCTTTTTGGATGCCAGAAGCCACATAAAAATTTGTATTTCAAAGTAATATACAAAGAAGAAATATAAATCAAAATTCTGGGTTCTGGGAACAAGAGGTGCTTTTTGCAGGAGCGATCCAAGAGTACTCATAGAAGAGACAGTGTCTGATCTGGCCGCACAACATGTGTAGATCTTCAGCAGTCTGGGTGAGGAGGCAGTGACCTCAGAGGAGAGGCTAGGGTACATATGATTTAAAAGGGAGGCTCTGGCAGTCATCACAGTGGGGGTGTAACTTCTTGGTGAGTGAATGGGCATATGACAAGAAGATCTTAGGCAAGTAAATCACGTAAGAACACCCAGAAATCCAAAACAAACCATTGAAGGAATTTCAGTGCCATCACAAAAAGATAGCAATCAAATGTGTGTCTGATCATTGTATTAGCCCTCTAAAAATTTTCTTTCTCACCCTGAAATGTTAAACCATTTTGACAATTTGATAATTAGGAGAACAGTGGATATTTACTTTTTCATGACAATAATTTTTACTAATAGTTTATTGGAATACCAATGTTTTCTTCTTTTTGTTTTAATAAGATGTTATTGAAGGATGTGAGAAAACTAGGTATGGGGATGTCAGTCTTAAGGGATAGAGTCTGGAGTCCACCTGCTGTGCTCAGGGACTCAAGGAGACCACTGTGGACAGAGTACAGATAGGGAAGTCAGAAGGTATAGGGTTTGGTACCGTTATGAAAACTGGCTTTTTTTCCTGAAAGATGCTGAGTTGCCCCAGATCTCTGAGAGAGGATCTTGAACTCATTTGTGTTTTAACAGAATGTTCTTGGCTGCTGTATTGGCAAGCACAGAGACAGATACTCCTGAAATGAGCCAAGTAAGAAAGGCTAGTGGTATGAATTTGGGCAGTCCTGGAGGAAGGTATAAGGTGTGCTTACAGAACTTCTAGGTTTGTTATGAAGAAAGAACAAGTCAGATAGCTTAGAAAGATAATTTGAAGAGAGGATTTAAGAGTGATACTAAGGCTGTTTGTCTGAGAAACTGGAAGGAGGTCACTAAATGTAATTAAGAAGTGCTGATGGAGAAGAATATGGTTAGGCCAGGTTGGTAGACGAAACTATGCAGTTTCCATTTGGCACATGTTAAATTTAAGAAGCTGTTAGTGGAGGTCTGATCACTACGTATAGCAACATGAAGCTTGTTGGTGACTGTAACTTCATTAAAGTTATTAGCTCAGTTACTGCAAGACAGGCAAACAATTATTTTACCAGAATAAAGGAGGGATATGTGCAGCTCTGCCCTGTAGAAATACACTGTACATCAAGCACTTGAGATTTATAAAGTACACCGGCACACTGGAGTAGCGCCGGGTTTGTGGCCAGTCTGATGGATGAGACACCAGCTGTGGCCTGTGAGGTGGGCAGAAACTGGCACATTCATACTGGAAAGAATAGTTGGTCATAAAGATCTAGTGTCTGAATGGACTTTCATGAAAACATAGAGGTCTAGAGATCAAAAGTTGGGAAGTAAAATATAGATTTGCTTTTTGTCTGAAAATAAAACAATAGGAAAAGGAGTCTGGCCTTCCAGAAGAAGCTGAGATTTCTGGTGAGTAAGCCAAACAGTCTCCTTCTCCTGAGTAATCAGTTGCTCATTGATTTACACTTACTGCATAAATGAGTAATGACTTTCAAAAGAGTTTAGGAACCTTTAGGCTGGTGGGAGGAGATTTATGAGTACAATGATAGAGGGATCAATAGTGTCTAAATCTTGACTTCAAATCTATTTTTAATTGCATTTTTCACTTTGTGTGTATGTGTACACTCAAGAAGGCACACATGGACACACATGTCTGTCATGGTGTATATTCGGTTGGAGGATAGCGTGGTCAGTTCTCTTTTTCCATTGTCTGGGTCCCAGGTATCAAACTCAGTTTGTCAGACTTGCAGGCAAATGCCTTTACCGGCTATTCTAGTTTCCTTTCTGTTATTGTGATAAAACTCTCTGAGCAAAACAACTTGAAGAAGGAAAAGTTCTCCCTCTGTTTCCACCTTTTTGAATAATTTAAGAAATATTGGGTATAGATCTTATTTGAATGTCTGATAGAATCCTTCTGTGAATCTATGTGGGCCTGAGCTTTTTTTTTTGGTCAGGAGTTTTCTGTTACTGTTTCAGTTCCTTATATGTTATGAGTTTGTTAAGCTGTTGGTCTGTTCTTGGTTTAGTTTTGGTGACTCCCATGATTTTAGATGTGCACCCGTTTCTTTAAAGTTTTCAAATTTAATAGTAGATAGGTTTTTAAAGTGTTCCCTTATGATATTCTGAATATTTCTGTTGTCCGTTGTGATGCTTCCTTTTTCATCTCTGATTTTGTTGATTTGGAGTTGCTCTTTCTTTTTTTTGGTTAACTGGGCCCAAGGTTTGTCTATCTTGTTTATCTTTTCAAAGAACCAGCTCTTGGATTCTTTGATTCTTTCTATTGTTTTCTTTGTTTTTATTTCATTAATTTCTTCTCTGATTTTTGTTATTTCTTTTTGTCTGCTGTGTTTGGATTTCATCTGATGTTGGATTTCAAGATTCTTGAGTAGCAATGTTCAATCATTTATTTGTCCTCTTTATGATTTTTAATGTAGATACTTAGAGCTATAAACTTCCCTGTTAGGACTGCTTTTAAAGCATCCCAGAGGTTTTGTTTGGTTGTATTGTCTTTTTTGTTATTTCTAGTAATCTTTTTATTTCATTTTTTATTTCATTCAGGAGTGTGTTGTTTAGTCTCCATGAGTTCATGTAGTTACTAAAACTTCTTCCAGTGTTGATTTTAAGCTTTATTGCATTGTGGTCTGATAGAATGCATGGAATTATTTCATTTTTTTGTGTCTCTTGTTTTGTACCCCATATGTGCTTGATTTGGGGAAGAGTTCCATGGGGTGCTAAACAGGATGTGTATTCTTTGGAGCTTGGGTAGAATATTCTGCAGTTGTCTGTTGGGTCAATTTGATGTATGCTATCATTTAATTCAGATGTCTCTCTGTTTATTCTCTGTCCAGTTTACTTGTCTAATGGAGACAGTGGAGTATTGAAGTTCCTTATTATTAGTGAGTTGGGATTAATCTGTTGGGATTTTATTTCTTGATCCATTCAAATAGTCTGTGTCTTTTGACTGGGAAATTCAATCCATTGATATTTAAAGTTATTATTGAAAAATGTGTATGGATTCCCATCATTTTAAATTGTGTTTGCATTCTTGGTCTAACTTTATGGTTTCCCAGTTATACCTTCATTTAGTTTCTTTCTGTTGCCCCTTGGCTATAGTCATTCCTTTCTTGAGCTCTGCATTGCTTTAAGTATTCTCTGAAGGCCTGATTTTCTCGACATGCATTCTATCATCCTACTTATGTTGTGGAAGATTTTTCTTTCCCCTTCAACTATAATAGACATTTTTTGCTGGGTAGAGTATTGTAGGTTGGCATCTATGATCATTTACAACTGGAATTCTCTGGCCCAGGTTCTTCTGATTTTCATAGGTTGCATTGAAAAGCCAGTTGTTATTCTGATGGGATTTCCTTTATATGTGACTTGTAGTGTTTCTTTTGCAAGTTTCATAATTCTTTGTTCTGTATGCCTCAAGGTTTTGCTATGCTATGCCATGAGGAGTTTCTTTGTGATCCTGTCTTTTTGGAGTTCTATGTGCTTCTTCTATGGGAGTGTCTTTCCTTAATTTTGGGAAATTTTCTTCTACCATCTGAATGAAGTCTGGTCAATACCATTATCCTGAGATTCTTCTCCTTCCTCTGTGCCTATGATGCATAGATTTTTGTCTTTTAATTTTGTCCCACATTTCCTGCATATTCCATTTCTGTATTTAAAATTTTTTCATAATCTTTGCTTGAGTGCTCCAATTCTTTAACTTTATCATCTAGTTTTGATATTCTCTGTTCCATTCCATTCATTCTATTGGTGAATTTTCAATTGGCTCATTGAGTTTTTCATGCTCCTTCATTTCAGCCTGTTTTCTTTAACATCTTTTTTTGTGAATTCAGTCTGAAGTCTTTCCATGTCTTCTTTAACGTCTTTGATTTGTTTACTTCTGTTTTTTAAATTCATTGAATTTTTAAATCATGTTTATGATTGTTCTTTTAAATCTATATCCTGGGTTATCTATATGGGATTCTCACTGCAGAATTCATCTATAGGATTGATGATGTTTGGTGGTGATATATTATTTTGGTTTTCATATTACTGTTTTACTTTTTTGTTGTGATCTTGGGCATCTGGATTTCTTTCGTTTGTGATTTTGATGTGATAGTCAAGCCTTCCTTTGTTCAGCTGAAGTCTGATTCTCTTTGTACACTTGATGTGACTCGGTTGTTTTCCTACGGGGTATGAAAAACTGGCTGGTCAAGGTTTGAGGTTCTCTTTAGATTTTATATTGGAAGGAACAGATGGCTCTAGCCCAGCTGCTCCAGAGTTCCCTCAGAAGCACAGTTTTGTCAAGATCATATGCTCTCAGGTCTCTTAAGGTCTGGGTCACTCTAGCCAGCAGGCATAGCAAAATTTGGGAAAATTGCTAGGGAGAGGTTAAATTCAGGCTTTTTAGGCAGTTTGCACAGGTTTGGGCCCTTACAAAAGGGCACTGAAGCCTATCTTTGCCGCAGTGGGAGGGGATGCAATTGGAGAGCTCACAGCCCACGAGAAGTAAGATAGCAGTCCAGAGACTGCAGGGGCTAAGAGTAAGAACGTGCTGGTGCCCAAGCTCGGTGGAGAACAGGGTGTGGGGTTGGGGAGTTTGGAGTCGCTGTGGCGGTAGGAGAGTGGACATGCAGTGGGCAGGCTCAGATTTGCCAGAGAAAAAGGCTGGTCTCTGGATTCCAATGTAAGTTGAGGATGGGCACAGGCAGGGCTTGTCTCAGGAATTCAATGACAAATTGGGGTGGGGACAGCCTATGAAGGTTCTAACAAACTAGACGGAAAAATTGAGCTTGTCTGAGTACAGGATTCAGTACACAGTGGGTAAGTCTGGACTAAGAGAAGTCTAGGGCTCTGGGGTGATAAGAGGATGAGTGGGACTATGCTCAAGGCTAGAAGAATAGGACATGGGGTGCTGAGAGACTGGAGTTGCTCCCGTAGGAAAGGAGTGGAAAGGCAGTGGGTGGATCAGACTTACCAGTGAAGAAGGCTGCTCACAGAAATTCAAGGCAGGTTGGGGGAGGGGACAGTCAAGGTAGATGGGAGGGGACAGTCAAGGTAGATGGGAGGTCACAGGAATGAAATGGCAAATTGGGGGTGGGACTCTGTGAAGGCTCTAACATACTAGACTGAAAATTTGAGCTGCTCTGAGTGTTGGATTCAGGTCACAGTGGGTGGGTCTGGACTAAGAGATAAGTCTAGGGATCTGGGGTGCTAAGAACAGGAGCAGGCATGTACCCAATTTTAGAAGAGCAGTCCTTTTCAGCTCTTAAGAGTATATAAATTTATTCAAAGTGCAGGCAGTTTAAAGCAAGAAACAAAAAATGATGCCATACTTGGAAGGCATTAGTCAAAGTAATCAAAGTTTGCTATATATAAGGTATAAGTTTGAAGAACCTATTATGTTTCATGATTTAACAATGTACTTACATGTTTTTACCAAGTATATATACACACAAATACACACACACATACACACAGAGACACTATGTGAGGGGATGGATGTTCTTATTTACTAGTTGTAGTAGCAATTTCATTTTTTTATTTATATGTGTATGACTGGTTTGTCTACATGATTGTAAGTGCACCCACACATGCAAAGTCCATGTAGATCAGAAGAGGGCCTCAGATCTCCAGAACTGGAGTTATGAATGGTTGTTAGCTGCTATGTGGGTGCTGGGAACCCAACCTGGGTCCGAGGACAAAACCAACCATTGCTCTTAACTGCTGAGCTATCTTTTCTACCCAAGTAGCAGAAATATCAAGCTACCCTGTTGTGTACCTTAAATTTAGTGAATTTCATTTGTCAATTACACTTCAATAAAAGTGGAGTCTGTCATGCACACAGACAGGGTAGTTGGTCAGCTGAAGAGTCAGCAGACTGATATTCACTCTCTTCAAGCAGAATGTTTTGTGCGTCTGTTATTTGTATCCAGATATGAAGTGTTTAGATGGAGCCCATGACAATGATAAGGGAATGGAGAAAATGAGTCAGAGATGGGGAGAGACTGAAGAAAGGGGAATTTCGTATGTTGCATGCTCATGAATGACTGCAACTTTAGTCCAACCTGAAATCTTGACTTCAATTAAGATTATATAAGATGATGTATTGGTAACATCTGAGATAGGCGTCTATGTTTGCCTTAATATACAGGTACACAACTATACACACATGTACATGTTCTACGGAAAAACATGATGGAAGTGTATTCTTCTTGCTCTGTGGTGTGACAGTGTGAGGTGGCAGGGTTATTAGAGGTGGAACTAGTGGAAGGTGGTTCGGTCATTGGGGATGCTCTCCTTGGAAGGAATTACTGTAGTTCTCATGGTCCCTAGTTGGTTCCTGTGACAAAACGTTGTCATAAAAGACATCTTTGGGCTTCCTGCCTTGCCATATGACTGCTCCCTGTGGCATGTGTTCCTGCCATGCAGGCAACCCACGGTGTTGGGAAGCAGTTCAGGGACTCTGACTAGAGACAGAATATATGCTGGTGTTCTGCTTCTGAACTTCTATAACACTTGGGAAAGTTTTATTTACAAAGTTTCCAGTCTTGGGTACTTCATTGAAGTAGCACAAAACCAATAAATATAACATATATTTGTGTATGTGTGTGTGTGCATGTGTATGAATGTAGATAGATAGATAAAGATTACATATATACATATATGGATATTTGTCTGTATACATTAAACTTTATATAACTTAGTGAACAGAAGTTTATGTTTGAATGTTAACAAATACATTAAGACTGTGAAAAAATGCATTAAATGACTCAAATATACCTAAAATACTATTTAGCTAATGCCTCCCAGGGAAGCCTGAAGTCCAGGCAGCTTTTGGCTTTGAAGGTAGATTGGTATTTTGCACAGTGAAGAGGGGAGGGGATAGTTTGTATCTCTGTGGTTTGGCTAAGGTAGTGATATTTGTCTTTAATTGCTGTGAAACTTTCAGTTGGAGAGTGTTGTAGTCTTCATGCCTGTGGCTTAGATTTGTTGGTGCATTCTCATCTAATAACTATGAAAGCAATACTTTCAGAGAGCTGTTTCTGCAAGCCCTGTGGTTTGTCAGTTAGTCATGGTTCAGAGGTAAATGAGGTAGGAGAAAGAAGAAAGAAAAGAAAAGAAAAGAAAAAATAATAGGTAGTTGGAGAAGAAAATGTGGCCAGGGTAAAGGGCAAGTGTGAAATTTAAACTCCTTTATCCTATGAGTTCCAGTTGTTTTACAAGACCTTGTGGCTTATGTTTTTGTTGATGTCTATATATGTAAGGTTATATAAAATCAGTCTTCTTAAAGATGAAATAAAAGTCTAAGATGATGGCACTAGAGTTTAATGTTACTATACTTCTGGAATCTTTCTGATTAGCTATCTAGGGCTGAGTGAAGGGGCTTTAGGAGTTTAATTAGTGACCATAGGCAGGATTAGAATTTCTTCTACATAGTCTTTGATTTTTAAACTTGTATTTATATAATTAGCTTGTCTTTTCTTAAATTGAAACATATTTTGTTAGCAGTACCTTCTTTAGGAAATAACTTGAGGGCCGAAAAGAGGGTTCAGTGGTTAAAAGTACAGGTTGCTCTTGCTGGGATTTGTTTCCCAGCACCCACATGGCAGCTAACAACTGTCCATAATTCCAGTTCTAGGGGATCTAGCACCCACTTCTCACTTTCTTGGACATTACATAACACAGATGTACCTAAACACATGCAGGCAATACACTCATATGCATAAAATAAAAATAGTAATTAAAATATTTTTTAAAAAGAAGTAACAACGATTGCATTGAAAGACTTTGTATAGATTAGAGAATTTGGAAAGAGTATGAATGGCAAACTCAGTTATAAGAACAGTGACAAATTTTACATTATTGTTGAAGCTTGTTGGTACAGTTTTGCCATTAAATAGTATTCAAAAATTATAGTAGACACATAGAATTGAGAATTTATATTCTATGATATGATTACATATTTTTAGTTTGAGGATTGTATCAATTTAGTTATTATAGTATTTTTTATTTCTTTATTTTTTATTTTCCCAGACTGTGATTTTTACCTCTAGAACTTCAGTTAGGGCATGAGCGAAGGCACACTGGAGCTGTGGAAGAGTAATGGAAGAACAACAGAAAACCTCTTGATGTCTGATGATGGGAGAGGTCCAACATCAAGGCCTGGATACCCAGGACCGTGTGTGGGGATAGCACCATAGCTGCGCCTCGGGGGAGGTGGGACCTTGGTTCTAGAGAATCAGTCCTCCCAAGACCACGATGCTGTCCTCACCCACACAAGAGGTAAAACCTCTGCCATATAGAACCTAAGACCTCAGGGGAAGAGGCTGAGGGGATTGTAATCATTCAGAGAAGATGGAAACTTCTGCCCAACATCAGGAAGCTCTCCATCCTCCATTCTGCTTCACCATCAGCCTACTGCCAGAGGAATGTAGAACCTCGACTCCTGTCAGAGGACCAAAGTTTCAGGTTCATGTAAGGGGACCACAACTTCAGCTGACAGGATGACCACAACTCTTGCTCACTGGGAGAGAACCACAGCTCAGGCTCACAGAAGGGGACCACGGTTCCAGAGTCACAGGAGAGGAACACAGATTCAGGTTCCTGAGAAGGGACCTCATTTCCAACTCACAGGAGAGGACCATAACTCTGGCTTACAGGAAGAGACCACAACTCTAGCTTATACTAGGGGACCATAACTGTAGCTCATGGGAGGGGACCTCAGCTCCAGCTCAGAGGAGGGGACCTCCACTCCAGGTTTATGAGAGAGAACCATAGTTTTTAACTCATAGGAGGGGACCTCAATTCCAGGTTCATGACAGGAGACCACTGCTCCAAGTTGGTGGGAGGGGACCACAGTCCCAGCTCACAGAGGGGACCACAGGTCCAGTTTATAGTAGGTGACCACAGGTCCAGTTTTACAGGAGAAGACCACAACTCTTAACTTGTGAGGGGGAGCTATTCATTTCTTTTTCAAGATTCAGGGTCCTTGGTTCTTCAGCTACCCTCACGCTCACCTATTCTTTACAGTTGAGATTTGTTCCTTCCAGTGCCAACACTGCTGTGTGAGAAAAGTGTGAGACATGGAGTGCTTGGCAGCTGCGGCACCTTCTACGACACATTGCTCAGTTGTTATTTTCTGAGATGAATGCTTAGTGTTACTTGGTGCTGGTCCCTGGAGCTGTCTGCCTCAAATGAGGGCTGAGGAAGGGAAGGATATGTTTCCTAGAACAAAAGACAGAGTTCAATGCTGGGAAAAGATCACCAAAAGGACACAAGGAAGATTATCAGTTGGAAAACTGTTGCTTAGTACGCAAGTTGCGTTTTGTTATATACTTTGTTGAAGTAAAAAACCCACAAATGGTTCCCCTAAATCCACTTTGGCCAGAAGCCACTTGAGCTTAATGGATGATCTGACTCGGACAGCTGGGTAAAGTTGCACCTGCACCTCTCAGAGGAATCCTTCTCTTATCACTTGTTGGTGGAGGCTCCTATTACAGCATGATCATAAACATGTTCTTTTTTATGTCCTAGATTTGTTTATCCTCCTGTAATTCACCATAATCCAATCTAAAACTATTCACAAACCAGCTTCTGGTGCTAGGATGGCCATGTGCCAGCTACTGAAGGCACAAAGGCGATGATCCAGACCATTTTACCACCTACTAGAATCGAATCTGGAGAAGACAGATGAATGAGAAACAGCTACAGGAAGTGGCATGAAGTGCCAGTCTCAGCCTGTCAAAATCCCTCTCTAACCCAGGATCCATGTTTCATCCTCACCTCTGTCTTGTAGCAGTCAATGATCATGTGGGTGTGAGCGGCTCAAATGTTCCTTGCAGCCCGTGGTCCAAGAGTGGGGAGCAAGGCACTATTTAGCTTCCAGAGGGAAACCGAGAAGTAGGAGCTGACAAAAGGTACTGAGCGGATCTCTCAAAGACACAGGTGCAGAGCATGTTGTCAGATATCCTCCTTGAGCTCCTATCTCTCCAAAGAAGGTGATTTGAAGTCAAATTGCAGTATGCTTCAGCTTGTTGAAAGCTCATTGTGGTAGTGCCTCTTTCTGTATGTGTAAACCAAAAGGCAGATTTGATTGACATTTTCCTATTCCTGTGTGCTGTCAGTCGAAAATGTTAAAATGTGGCAGTGGAAACAGAGACACATGACAGGTAGTGTATATGGAGATTAGCCCCGGAGACACTAGAATAAGTTCCCATTTATGGGGCTTTCTTTCTTGAAAGTACCTAGGGTTTCTGTTTCCCTGATTTTGATCTCATCTTTGGTACTGACTTGTTGCTCTGATATTAGAGACGAGGCTTAAATTACAAGGGCTGACAAGTATGTAGTGGAAAGTTTACAAATAATCTAGTCACATTTTCTTTCTAGGGAAGATATTTAGCATCATTCATAACAACAAAAATAACTCTACACTGACACTTTTCTCTGTAGTAATTTGTCGTGGGAGAGAAAAATGTAACACAGATGTTCTTTGGGGTCACCCTGCTCCAAGCATCAGGGTGGGGTCAGTTCAAACCCTGTCCGTCTGTTTTACAGCCAGCCCAGTGCCCTCAGGATTTCTGCAGACATGGTGCTGTTCACCTCTGACTCCCAGCGCCTGCTGCTGTGGAATTCTCATTGCATTGAGGCTATAGGCTTTTCCTTTGTCTCTGCTCTGGCTTCTAGTCAAAAGTCACAGCAGCTTCTTTATTCTGTCATCCTAACCTGTATTCATAGGAGGCAGCTGTGTGTGAAAACATTCCCTGGGATCTGAGGCCATGCAGCAAAAGAAAAGCACCCACAATGCAGAGAGCTTCAAAACTGAGTGTCAAATGACTTCCCACCCCCTAAATGTGCTTTGCTATTTTTTTTTCCAAATCAAGGTCTCAGCCCTGGCTTGCTTCCACGTCTCTTCACCCTCTTCATTTCACTTTGAATACCAAATATGACAAATAGGTGGCTCAATTTAATATGCAAAAAAGTGCAGTTCTCTTCAACCAAGAAGATGCCTTGATACAGGTGCATAGTTGGAAAAAAGTGTATACTCTGCCTGTGCTGGGCAGAACATTTTATAAATGGCAACTGGATCAAGTTTGAAAGTGTTGTTCAAATCTTTTTGGCCCTGTCTTTCTGACTACTTGTTACATAAACTTCTTTTCATTTTTATATTATCTTGTGTATGTGTGTGTGTATATTCATATGTGTGAATGTATGTGTACACATATCACAGTGCATGTGGGAAGTCAAAGATCATCCTTGGATGTCAGCCTTTGCTTTCCATTTTGTTTGAGACAAGGTCTCTTGCGAGGACGCCACATTGTCCTCTTGTGGAGGATAGGCTACGGGTTCCTACCAAGGGCTGAGGCTGCAGGATGCCACGTGGTCCCTGAACAGCAAGGCAGGTGGGGCGACTGGTAAGCAGATGGGTTTGCTCTAGAGGTGACCACCTAGAATTGGGGATCACAAGACACCACCAATGTGTTTTATTTTTAATTATATGTATACCTGTATGTCAGTGTACATGTGAGTGCAGGTGCCTGTGGAGTCCAGAAGAGGGCATGGAATCCCCTGGAGCTGGAGTATAGGTGGTTGTGAACTGCTTGACACGGGTGCTGAGGTCTGAACTCAGGTCCTCTGCAACAACAGCGAGTCCTCTTTACCACTGAGCCATCCCTCGGGAATAAAAATGCAGAAATCTTCATTAATAAGCTTTGTTTCTGGCATTTTAAAATGTTGATTCATTGTCATTTTACTTTCATCGATTCTGATGAGAAATCTTTCATCCTCATCTTTCCTTGGTTAGGTGTTATTATTCTCTGGCTGCTTTTAAGATTTCTGTGTATCATTGATTTGGTTAGCTTGATTATGACCTACATTGCTGTAAATTATTCAGGTATAAAGGAGCTAAAAGTTTTTTCTTTAATAAAATTTAGGCTTTGTGCAGATTTTCATTCCAGATTTTAGTATCTCCTTGGAGATTTGCTTGAATTTTTTCTCCAGTGTAATGATCAGGTACCATTTTTGCTTGTTCAGTAAGAGATTTTTCCCTTTTTATATCCTATTCTTATACAAGATTTTGAGATAGACATTCTTTTGTTGTTGCTTATAAATCAGTAAAAATGATGTTTAAACTAAGCTGACAGAGATTGTGAGACAGAGATTGGTGAGCCTGGACATGACAAAGGCATTGAGCAGGGATCCTGGAGACTTTAAAGGGACTGCAGGTGTCCTGCCTGCTCTGCCTTGAGGTTATGACCCAGGCCCCATAAAGATCACCGCAGACCAAAGCCAGGTCTTAGGTTTCATTTCCTTGTTCCTTAATTCTTGCTTAACTCCCTTTTTCCTCGCTGTAGGCCATGTCAGCCCTAGAACCTTCCCACCTTTAACTAAAGACCCTGCTTTGAACTTTCCCGCCTTCAATATCTCCCAGTCAGGCCTCCCTATATAAACCCCTGCCTTGATTTCAATAAATGAGTTGTCCACTGACACAGTCTCCAGGGAGTTCTTTTCCTGTTGCACTCTGGGCCACCTGAGGACCTGTTTGCTCTCCGTTGTTGTCCTTGCAGCCTGAGGACAGCTGTTGTGCGATGGCTGCCCATGGAGAGACCCACAGAGATTCTCTTATTTGAGGTAGTAGTGTAAGTTATCTCCTGGAAAGTAATTTAGTTATATGTTACAGAAACCATGAAAAAGTTTCTATCCTTCAGTTTAGTAGTTCTACTTTAGGAAATCCATTTAATAGAATTAGACTAGAATTTTGACAAAGAAATTGGATGATACTCATTTCAAAGTATTCTTGTTAGTAAAATATTATTTTAAGATGCAGAGACATTTTTCATTAGACACACTGATTAAATTATAACACACTTATCAATGTGTTATAACAGTTCCCCCTGTCAGCCAGTCATCACATTTTGTGCATGCAGTGGCCATATGTTATTCACTTCTATGTTGGGCCTAGGAAGGCTCATTCTTGGTATCTGATGTAGATGAAGCTCAGTTATAGGCAAGATAGCAGTCTTTCAGAGAGAGGAATAGCTAGATGGTAAAGCCAATAAGAAAGAAATTCCTGGATCATATCAAAACTATTAGCCATCATGATTCAGATCTTACTTATCATTTCTTTTGTCCTCTGTAACTGATATAACATTTGCATGTGACATATAATAGAATGATTATACTTAAAATAATCAAGAACATTGTTCAGCCTAATGAAGTAGATGTAAACAATTCTTGCTCCAACTTTTAACTGGATTGTTTGTTTTTTTATGTTTAAATTTTGAGTTTTTTGTATATTCTAGATACTAACTCTCTGTGTAGCTGGTAAAGGTTTGTCCCATTCTGTAGGTTTTCTCTTCACTCAAATGATGATGACCTGTGCTTACAGATGAGTTTTTAGTTTCATGAAGTTACATTTGTCAGTTGTTAGACCTAATGGCTGTGCTATGGAGTCTTATTCAGAATTTCTTTCCTGTGCCCATAAATTCCAGTATATCCCCTACTTTCTTTTCTATCAGATTTAGGGGATCAGGTCTTTTGCTGAGGTCCTTGATCCATTTGAAATTGAGTTTTGTGCACGGTGAGAGATAGGGCTCTAGTTTCATTTTTCTACATGCATTAGTGATAGACATTCTTGTGTTACCTTGATCTCTGGTTTCCAGTTATGCCAGCAGGTCCACTTTAACATTTTTTTGTTGATTGATTCTTTTGAGATAGTGTTCTACAGTATCTGCTGTCCATTCTAGTCTTGAAACCACCGTAGTCTGGCTTCTGCCTCAAGTACTGGAATTACAGGCACAGGCGCCATACTTGGTTTATTTACTCTTTTAAAGTTTTTACCCTACTTATTTTTAAAGTATAATTTTTCTGTGTCGTATAATTGCATTGGTTATTTTTCTGTTGTGTGTTAAACACTATGACCAAGACAACTTATAGAGGGAAGAGTTTGTTTAGCCTAAGGTTGCGGAGGGATAAAAGTTCATCATGGAGGCAGAAGTAGAAAGATGAGTGCTCACAATTCAAGCAGGCACAGGAAGCAGAGAAAGACAAACTGGAAGTGTGCAAGCTATATATTCTCAAAGCCCGGCCCCAGTTACATGTTTTCTTCAGCATGCTACACCTCCTATAGGGTTCCACGACCTTCCCCAAAGAGTGTCACCAACTAACCAAGTATTTAAATACCTGGAGTCTATAGAGGACATTCTCATTTAAATCACTAGACTAATCTAACTAAATAGTTTAAACAATTAACAATCGTGGATTTGAGAAAGAAGTATCAAGAATTCTTTGAATATATCAATTTATTAATGCAAGTAGTTTATACATTAATAAGCCATTTTAATATTTGTTTTAGCATATTCCTAAAACTCAGTGTGCTGGTTAAAGAATATTGGGGCTGAGCATCATAAATCAATTACAGTTCTCTGTAGAAAATGGCTTGTGAGAACCTCTGGCTACAGAGCACTAACTGAGAATTTGGACCTCTTTGTACTTGGAGTCAGTAAAAGATCCCATGTTCATTTACAGAATGGTACTTGATCTCCTCCATGAAATCTCCAATAGTGTTGTCTGAAGAAAATACTTAGAATGCAACAGTGTTGAGATAAACAATCCTTGCTCTTAGCTAAATCTTGTTCTCTCCCTCTCTCTGGACCACCTCGTTCTTTTGCTTTCCCAGCTCCTTGTAATGTCACTGACTTCTGAACTACTTTATTTTAAAAAATATCCATTTTCCTTCTCTTTAAGAGAACTTTGACAAAATTTTGTCCCCTTGTCTATGCAGGCTTAGGATTCATTTAAATTCTTTTCTCTCTAGAGACTTTGCAGATAAGCAGAGGTCTCCCTGTTTGATATCCCTGTACAATCTCTATTTGGGATGATATCTTACCCCTGTATGTGTTCTTATGGTATCTTTCCTTGTTGATGTGATTCCTTCATGACATTTAAGATCCCATCATCATCTGTTTGCTTTTCTGCATTTTGTAGTATTCAGCAATTTTTCTTTACAGTCTTTGTTTTTAAGGACAGGTTAAGTTAACAGCAAGACTGAATGGAGAACAGCCTGTTCCTCCTCATCCCTCCCCCAACACCTAGCAGCAGGCTATGTAACAGAGACACATTTGTTAACATCAATGAACCTACCTATTGCAAAATAAAAGTTAGTTTATATGAGGATTAATTCTGGGCTCTGTACATTTTATGCATTTGGAAAAAAATATCCCAAGTCGTGTATCTGTAATCGCAGACTCATAGGGAGTGGTGACATTGCCTAGAAACCCTCTCTGTTTCAACTGTCCATTCCTCCTCTCCTCGTCCTCTGTAACCACTGAACTCTCACTGTCTCCAAAATTTTGTCTTTTCCAGGATGTTCTGTACTTGAAGCAATACAAGATGAATGTTTTCCAAATTGATGTCTTTCACTTAATAATATGCACTTTAGTTTCCTCTGCATTGTTTTGGAACTTAATAGCTCATTTCATGCTTACTAATATCTTATAGTGTGGGTATATTATCTGTTCACCTACTGCAGGACATTTAGTTACATCCACATTTTGGCAATTATGAATAAACCTGCTCTAAACTTCCATGTGCAGGTTTCTGTGTGACATTTCATTTATTTGACTAAGTTAGAAGGGCATAATCACAAGGTAAGAGTTTGATGTTTTAAGGAACTACTAAACTGCTTTCCAAAGTGGTTGTACTATTTTAGACTCTCACCAGCACTAAGGTTGCTGTCAGGATTTGGATTCTGGCCACATTTTTTTTTTTTAAAAAAGAGCAACAGTACTTAATCAAATTTAGATCCCCTCCCCTACGCTTGCAACTCCCCTCTGCCCCTGGCCACACACACACTGGGCATCATGCACTCTCATGAGGGTGCTCATGCACTTAGCCATATATGCTGTCTTAATCTGTCAAGCATTTAACCCAGATGTCCTTCATGCAAGTTCATATGCTTGAGTCTATTCAGTCTGTCTACGTATCTTAAGGAAGGTCTACTCTCCCTCATCCAGCAGTAATCAGTATCCAACAGTTATCAGACTAGGACCGGCCCACCACTCATTTTGCTCACATCACTTTGGGCACCTATCTGCTTGAGTTGGCATGAGCCTTGTGCTCAATGTCACCATTGCCACAGATTCACATGAGCAAGCTTCCAGTCTCTGTTTCCCTAAGCTCATGTACCAAACATGGCTCTTACAATCATCCTGCCCCCTCTTTTGAAATGGTCCTGGAGTTGAGGTGGATGGGGCTTAATAAAGGACTCGTATCCAAGGACACACACTCTGCAAACTCTTACTCTCTAAAACCTAGTCAGTTGTGGCCTTCTGTGTGCATTACACCCTTGTATAAGAAAGCTTCACTGGTGAGAGTTGAGGGATGCACTAGTGTTCTCTCCATTCCCTGTTCTCCTACATTCCACAAGCCTTAGGTGTAGAGGTTCCACTGTAGATGTCACAGAGGGTTGAGCATCTCTCAGATGTATGTTCTCTATGTGTGATCAGTTGTGGAACTCTGCAGTAGCCTCCATATGTTCAAAAAGAAACTTCTTTGACGAGTGGTTTGCAACATGCTTGTCTGTAAATATAAGGATCCATATTTAGCATATGGTAAGAGCCTTCATTTGTCTAGAGACATGACAGAGATAGGATATTCTCCTGCATTCATGACATCCCCAGCCATGTGTGTCTGACTGCATTTACAGTACCACCTGTGAGTTCACTCCAACTGAGTGGACTTTAAGTCCAATTAGATAGTTGTTGATGACCTCCCAGATAACAGTGCTACCACTATACCAATAGAGAGGTATTGCTGTGCCAGTCATTGTGGTTATTTGGCTTTAGGACTGGGTTGGACATTGATTTTTCTTTTCCCTTAGCAGTTTGCATAGTATCCTCTAGAACTATGAGAACTCGTATTCAGGAGAAAGGCTTCCAGGTCAGTTCCTGCTCTATTGCTCCAAGTCGTGTGTCTGAAATATGTCCAGTCTTACCTTCCAGTTCTGGGAGATAACGGAGAGATCTGGCAATAAACTGTGTTATTTTGGAAGTTTCTTGGCCTACTCTGATCAATCACTCAGAGGGAGGTCTCTTCAGTCTGACACTCTGCTCCTTGCCATACAGTCCCCAGGTATACAATGCACTAATGTTCAGATACTGTATGTGTGTTTCTCAGGGGGTTCCCAAGCCAACACATTTCCCTCTGTCTGGCCATTCTCAGCGATGCTTTTTTATACTTTACTGTTATAACTAATTTGCCAGTAACGTCCTAAAGTGGTACATGTTTCCTGCTTTAGGACATCTGTATGTCTTATTGGGTGGGGTGTTTAGGACTTTTTCTCGTGTTTTTTTAGTTTGCCACATATATTTCTTTTCTTGTTATTGAGTTTTAAGCATTCCATATATGTTTGTGATGAGTCTTTTGTCAGATGTGTCTTTGTGAATATTTTTTCCCAGACTGGGCTTATCTTATTCTCCTGACATCTCCTTTCACAGAGCAGAAGGCTTCAATTTTAATGAAGTCAGCTTATCAATGGTTTCTGTCATGTATAACAAAATAGTTTTTCAGGGAAGGAGTGCCATGTTCTCCTATCTACTTTTTTGTTTCTGGCACAGTGACTAGCTCTTCTTGGGCACTCAGTATTGAAGGAATGGATTAGTGTCATCTGCTGTCCAAACAATTCTCTAGTCTAAATAGGATCACCCACATTCTTATTTAACAAAAGACCTTGAAGAACTTAATAAGTAAAAGAATATTAATAGGTGATTTTATTTGCTTATCAAGCTGATTCAGTCCTTATACATCTTACTGTTTTCTCCATGAATTCCCCTAGAATACTTATCAGTTATCCATTGCCCCTGCTTCAGATATGAAAGAACTTTCTGTTACATATGAAAACGTTTGGCTTTCTAATCTTCTGGTGTGACTGAATTCTCCAGGTCCGTCTATTATTATTCAGATATTATCACATTCTCCTCATCTTAAACTATACCCAGATAACAAAGCTGCAGACTACACTAATATGGTTTTGTTTTATACCCTTTATAATGTCTTATCATAAATACCCCCAAAGGACAAATGCTTGATGAAAATCAGAAAACTTTTTGAGGTTTTATGAAAATAATGATGTTTTATAATAAGAGTAATAATAATAATGATGATTTTTTGTACATAAGCCATAAGCCCAGGCTCAATATGATGAGGTTCCATTTTGGGTTTTTGTTGGTTTTATTTTTTTAATTTATTTCATATGTATGAATGTTTTGCTTACATGTAAGTTCATCATGTGCATACAATGCCAGGGAAGGCCAGAAGTACTGGTCCCCTGGAACTGGAGTTATGGACCACTATTAGCTACCATGTGGGTGCTGGGGTTGGAACCCAGGTATTCTTCAAGAGCAGTCAGTGTTCTTAACTACTGAGCCATCTTTGCAACCCCAAACATCAAAGCATTGTGCATTGTGTAGCCCTGGCTAGCCTAGAACTTGATATGTAGCCCTCCAGCTCACAGAGACTCACTTGCCTCTGTCTCCCAGGTGCTGGTATTAAAGGTAAGGACATTTTACCGTGAATACTAGGTGGTGATAATGAAAATATTTTTTAAAATAAAAATGTGTCATGGGATGGAGGTACAAATACACTTATTTAGATATGTCCAAAACTTTAAAAGTTAAATCTCATTTGAAAACTTGTTTTGGGTAATAAGATAAATATAGGGAACTATTAGAGTAGGAATGGCTGAATGCGGTGAGGAAGGGGAGGGAAGGACAGAAGAGGGAGTGTTATTACACTCAAGGCTTTTGGGAAAAGTCATATGGAAACCTACCACTATAGAAACGTCTTCAAGTGTATCATATACATTATAAAAAGAGATTAACAGGACCTATAACAAGAGGGAGGTGGCCCCACTAGACGCCTAGGTTAGCAAAGTAAAAGGCAGATGCCAGGAATGTACTTCCTCTTTTGAAGCTGTTGACCAAGACCCTCAATCAATACTGGCCATTGCCCCTGCTCTTGGTTATCCATCAGACCCTGTGGATGAAGACTACATAAATAAAGTGCAGAGCAAAGAGGAATCAAACTGGAGCTGACCTCCATGCTTCCTCTCCATTGGCCAGTGTTCATAGTGCTGGAAGGTGCCATGCATGCTATCAAAAGAAGAAAATTAATCACTATCCTACCGATCTCCGAATCTTCCATGCTTCAACAACAACTGGCATGGCAACATGTGCCCACTGGTACAGTAGTGGCATGAATATTATGGGAGTGACCAATGACTTTATTTGGATTTAAGGTCCTGCTTCATGAGATGGTCATATAAAGCCTGGGAACCTGAGGCTATACAGCTCACAGGCTAAATAGATACAGTACTGAAGTGACTCCTAATGACTTATTGTTGTACTTGTAGATTAATGCATCTCTCAGTTCTACCAGAGAAGTTTCCCTATGCAGCAAATGGAACACAGGGACCCTCAACTGGCCAATGTGCAGAAAATGATAGGGGGTAGCATGTCTGTCTCTGAATAGGACACCTATATCAAGCCTCTTCCTCCCAATGCTCAGGGGAGGCAGAAAGATTGTAAGAGTCAGAGGTGGCAGATGACCTCGGGAAAATAGAGTCTTCTAGACAGCTGGTCAGCTACTCATATGAACTTAGAGTAATGGGCAATGGTGACAAGCATGCACAAGTCCCACGTAAGCTCAAGTCAGTCAAAATAACACATGGACAAGGGGAGGTGGGTGAAACATACCAACCTAAGGAACTTTTGGCAAATGATGACTACGGAAGGGGTAGGGTCAGTCTCACTTGAGAATGAGACTCTTGGTAGGTTGATCAAGGTCCAGTGGATGGACCCGCACTGAAGGACAGTTGAGGACACAAACCACCCGACTCTATAGAACTCTCTCTCTCTCTCTCTCTCTCTCTCTATATATATATATATATATATATATATATATATAATGTATAATAGAGTACTGAAACAGTGTGGGATAACATGGGGCTACAGATGGAGTCGAGGATCTAAATACAGTCAAAATATATTGTATGAAATTCACAAAATTTCAATAAAAAGTACAAAAAAATCAAGACCCATGATTTTTGGACATATATAAAATCTCTGATTGAAACCCCATTAATTAGGAATGTAAGAAGATTTAATAAGAAATCATTAGGTCAGGTGTGATGGCACATGCCTTTAGTCCCAGCACTGGGGAGGCAGAATCTCTACTGTGAGCTCAAGGCCAGCCTGTTCTACATAGTGAGTTCATCTCAGGCCAGCTGGGCTACAGAGAGACCCAGTCTCAAAGAAAAACAAAGAAATCATTAAATTAAAATAAAATTTAATTTTAATTTTAAACCTTTGTTCAGCGTGAAATGGAAATTCAGCCTAACTCAGATTATGATGCTATATTATTGATATTATAATAACAAGTAATTTCAACCTCTGCATTCCAGGAATTCACTAATTGGTAATATTAGCTTTTTCTTACGCTGTAATTCTTTAATGATATTGAGCGATTCACGTTTATATTCGTGCATTTTTCCAAACTGACTTTTTGAGAGCAAATCGTTTCTTTATGTGATTCATATTTTACAGTGTTATCCAAATGTAAGTTTTGTACAGCTATTTATTGTTAATAATGGATATAGGTATATGCTATAAATTGTTTTCTTTTATTTATTGCATACTTTCTATATGTTAAATATTGCAGAGTTTGGAAAGGATATATGGTATATAGATGGATTCATCTGTCTGATATTTATAATCTATATTCATATGGCTAATAACCAGAGGCAAAGGTAATTGTGCACAAATAATTGTGAAGTTAGGTATATGTTAAAGAGGCCTAAACAACACAAATAGACACACATTAATAGGTACTTTGTACTTGAAGTAATGAATGATCTTTTAAAGATATTCCTCATTTCTGATGAGTAGAGTTTTACAGTTTTCCTTTCGAGAAGAGCATGTGCTACTGAAAAGTGAATTATTTCACATAGGCAAAATTTATTCACAATGGAAACCTCCTTTTTTGAATCTGCTAACGAGTTGTAACTTTACTGAAATCTTATTAAAATAACGTCTACATAATAATATAGCATTGAGCCCTTTTCTAACTTTTACGACCATTAGTCATCAGAAGCTAATGAAATATAGCAAATTACTAATTCTACACTAAATGGCCAAACACCATTTACAAGTGGAGCTTGATTTCGGTTTCTAAAGCTTCCCTTCATTCTCTTCAGGTTCTTCTTCATCTGTCACCACAATCGGCTGCCATTAATACGCCAGTCTCAAAACGAGGTCCTGCCTGCATCAAACTTATTACTTCTAATTTGCTCCTGGGAAGAAAAGCAGTTTCTAAGCTTGTTAGAAGTGTCTAAAATAAGAGTTAATGGAATCTGATTAGGACTTTCCTAGTAGTAAAATATATGAGATTTAATGGATGTGTGTTTTGGTAGTCAATACATAATGGATCATTAATAATTTATTTGCAGTTTTTTGTGATTTCACATTCAGCTTTGTGTCTGACTATAATTACAGCTTGCCTGTTCAATATTAACAAAATGACTCACAAAAATACCTTCTTTGCAATATAATAGTACTTTTATATGTCTGCCACCTGATTTACTTTTCATTTTAAGAAACAGGAACAACAATCTCAAGCCATGATGTTGGTACATGTCAAAGCTGTTATTAATAACTTCAAATATTTTTCTCAAATGTAACACTAAAATATTATGCCAGGTGTGGGCAGGCTTAAAATGAACAGTGACCTGGTTGAATCTTCTTTTCATTTTAAATTTAAGGGGCTTAAAAATGTCATATGGAATTCTGCCAATGTCTCCTTAACAGCATGACTGCAGCTGCCATAATTAGTGTCAAGTCTGGAGGGAAAGCCTTTTGCTTCAGCATCTCTACATGCAGATGGAGTGGTCTGCATGCCTGAGTGTCTGTCATAGAGTTCTCTCAACTATTGCCAGAGCAAGATGTCTGTCAGCTCGCTTGAGCTCTGGTTCACTTTGATTTTGGACCATGGGGAAGTGCTTTAACTCTAATGGATCCCAAGAAGATATTTTGAGGAGTTGGATTTTCATAATAAATTTCTACACATCTGTGTTGTAAGGTCTGTTGCTGTATTCAATGATAACACATTTTTTTTCTCCACGTGTAGGTCTAAGCCTTTAAAGCTTTGTTTAAATTTTGGTGATCTAACCAATGATTATCCGTGTCAATCATTATCTGTTTGCTGACATTTTCAAGTTGTACTTCACCCTCATGAATTTCAGACCCCTCAGACAACTCCATTTTTGCATTTCATCTCTTTCTATCCCAAATTAAATATATTGGAAGCAAAATTCATACTGTTATTTTCTCAAGATGGCCTCTTATTAGGGTGGCAAATGATTAGATGGCAATCTTATTAGAGTGGTAAATTATTTGATCGTGACTAATATTGTGATACATGTCTACATAGCTGCTGAACTACCCCTTCAGTACAGTCAGGAGAAACTACAGATTAACAGCACTCCAACCTAACCCCATTTGACCATCACAAACACTGGAATAATGTAGCTGATTACAAAAATCCAACCAACAACCTAATCCAAGATATGTAAGTCTCAACGCAAAAGCAAAAATAACATGAAAAAAATCAGAGCAAAATGAGTCTTCCAAGAATTATTTGTTTCAAACTGGTGAGATGGCTTAGCCGGTAAGACAGAGGTCTGAATTTAGTCTCTGGGACCCACATGGTGGAAGGAAAGAACTGACTCCTGCAAGTTGTCTTTTGACTTATGCATGCACACACACACACACACACACATATACAAAAGTAAAAAAAAAAAAAAAAAGAAGAAGAAAACATACCAGTTTCACAATGATGGTTTGCCATGAGAATGAAATATGTGGAATGCCAAGGATTTTAAAAGGATGATTATAAGAATTTTCAACAAAGTCATAGAGGACCCAAATAAACTCCTGAATGAACTAAAAAGAGAGCACAGATAAACAGTTGAATGAAAAAAGAAAGTCAATATAGGATATGAAGATGGAATTCAAAAAAGAGATAAAACACTGCAAAAATAAAATCAACATTAATTCTGGAAATAAATATCTCAATATGTGAAAAAAAAACTCAGTCAAAAACACCAATAGAAGAGATCAAATAGAAAACAGAATATGAGGACTTGAAGACATATAGATGAATTAGAACACCAATTAGATAACTATAAAGATAAAAAAAATTTAAAGTCCTAACATAACTTGTGAGGTCCATGAGACCTTTTTTTAAAGATCAAACTTATAAATCACAGGCAGAAAAGGGAATAAATACAGCTAAAGGCATAGAAAATATGTTCAATAAAATGATAACAGACCATTTCCCAAATCTAGGGAAAGAAATGGTCATCAAGACAAAGGGGCATCATTGTGAAACTGGTAGGAGGAAGGCAGAATCAGCTAAGGGTAGACTGGGGAGAGAATGAGGAAAATAAATGCAAACAACTAAAACCTTCACAGCACTTAAAGTCTGAGGCAGAACCTCTCAGCCCCAGGTCAGCTGTATGCCTGGGAGAGGGCATGCTTCAGAAAAAGAGGAAAAGCCAGAAGAGAAGAACGAGATGTGGCAAGGATCATCAACAAAGTCAGATAATACATACATATGAGAAGAATAAATAGGAAGGACAGAGAACAGGAATTACAAAGAAAATTTACATGTGAGTATTTAGCTGCCCAGTCTTATTTGGTCTTAGTCTCTAAAAAAACAAGTAAAAGGACATGAATTTGGTAGGCATTTAGGATGGATCCAGGGAGTAATGGGGTCAATATGATAAAAACTGCATTGAATACACGTATGAAATTCTCAAAGAATAAATAAGAAGTATTATATTTAATATAAAGACCTATAATCAGAGAAGGGGGAAAATAGAAAATAAAAATATATATTTAAAAATTAATTAAAAGATAAAAATTCCACCCCAACAACACAAAAATAAGATGAAGCTAGAGAGGGTTGATTTCTCATCACACCTGGCCTAGTGTAGGTGGTCTTTTTGTCTCTAGGTCAAAAGATATGATTTGAAAAGTTATAGCATATGTAATAGTGAAACTATCACAACTAAATAGAAAACATCCATCATTTACAAGCTACCTTTGGCCTCTTTTTAATCCTTCTCCTTTTCACTATCCATCTCACCTTTCCTTAGACAATTGTTACAGCTATGGATCAGTTTTCATTTTCTGGAAATCATATAATATGCTATATATTTTCATCTGAGTCTGTATATTGATATTCACTTATGCTGCTTATATTTGTAGTTGATTTCTTTTTATTGTAGAACAATTTTCTATTGTATGAATGAATAAACATTCATCTGTTGGTGAACAGTTGAGTTGTTAACTATTTTTTTTAATATTACTAAAAAAAATCCACTATCAGCACTGGTATATAAGTTTTTCCAAAGGATATGTTCTTTTATCTCCTTTGGTAAATAGCAAATATGGGAATAAGAGAATCGTGTATAGGTACATAATTAACCTTTTGTGAAACTACAGAACTCTTTCTCATCAACCAGTTAAAATCAGACAGCTTATTCATCTACCCCGTCTGGCTCCTATAATCATTCAGCCCATTCTTCACAATGATCTCTGAGCCTTGGACTGAGAGATGTGATATAGGTGTCCCATTCAAGGTTGAGAACTCCACAGTCTCTTATTTTGTGCCTGTTGATCAGTTGTGGGTCTCTGTGTAAACTGCCATCTGCTGCAAGAAGCTTCTCTGGTGAGAGTTGAGAGATGCACTATTCATTGAGCGTAACAATGTCATTAGGAGTCAGCTAAGTAGTTTTTATTTAGCAAAATAATAGCAATGTGTTTTCACCTATGGTTTGGGATCTGTCTAGTCATAAGTTATTAGCTCTGATAACAGTGTCAGGTATGGACTCAATTTTGTGAAGCAGATCTTAAATCCAGCCAGAAGATGGTTGGTTACTCCCTTAACATTTGTGACACTATTGAAGCAATGATCCTATTCTGTCAAACTAATTGCTATTGTAGCTTATAGGGTTCACACCTGAATAAAGTTGATGATTACCTTTCTCTACCAGTAACATGCATAACCCTTTCTAGTTCTATTTAGTCAGGAAAGATGAAGCTGAGGTCAGTAACAGCTTGTTTTTACCTTGTTTACTCTATGACTAAGTTATGTGGCACAGCTAGCACAGGGTAGCCGCACATAGGAAACCACATCATGAGCAAGACCCATGCAAACCCAAGGCAAACTTGCATGATCAGGGGAGGTGGGCAGGAAGCCCCTGTCCTAGCTGAGGATCTTGGGTAATTAAGAGATGTTGAGCTGAGAGCTGCTTTTCCCTATTGGTGTGATGCCTGGTATGTTGACAAGACTTCAAGAGATAGACCCATGCCCCAAAACACTTGGGAAACACAAATCATGCAGGATAGACCTTTTAAGAATAATAATAATAAAAAAAGAGGACATGAAGTCTGGAAGCTTTGAGAGCAAGGTGAGAGTGGAGAGGAAGAAGACAGTCTGAATATGATCAAAGCATTGCATGGGGGGTTGGAGAGACGGCTCAGCAGTTAAGGACACTGGTTGCTCTTGCAGTGGGCCTGGGTTCCATTCCCAGCATCCACACGGTGACTAACAACTGTCCATAACTCCAGTTCCAGGGGACCCTCTTCTAACTTCTGTGGGCACTGTATGACACAGTTGCACATACGTGCATACAGGCAATACATTCATATGCATAAAATAAAAATAATAAATAAAATTAAAGGTTGTATGAAATTCTTGAATCAATAAAATGTTTAAAAATAATTAGTTTTATATTCTCATTCAAATTTGATATGTAATTTTAATTTTAGATGTTATAATCAATATGTAGTGGTAACAAACTGTGATTTTAGATTTTATTTTCTTTAATGATTAATGATACTGAATATGTCTTCTTGTCCTTAATTATCATTGACTCATGCTGTTTGGTAAACATATCTCTATATCTTTTTGCCAACTTTTCATTATGATTTTGTTTTCTTATTATTGAACATTGGAAATTGGAAGTTCATTGTATATCCTGGGGGCAAGTTTGTACCAGATGTTTAGTGAACAAATAATTTTTTTCTGAGTCAGTAGATAATATCATTCTAATTTTTTCTCTAGATAAGCAGAATCTCTTCATTCAGAAGGAATATAATCTCTCTTTTCCTCTCTTCTTCCTTCCCTCCATTCCTCCCTTCCTCCTTCCCTCCCTTCGTCCCTCCCGTGTCTTCTAGAACATTTCTAGTTTTAAGTGTTACACTGAATTGTATGGTCCACTCGGAATTTATTTTTATATATGGTGCAAGATAATTTTAGTTCATTACTGTTTTCACATGTGAATTACATTTTCCCAGTAGAATTTGTTAACGGAATTATCTTTTTTTCTTACTGAATGTCCTTTGTACAAGCACTGAAATTAGTTGTTGAAATGTGCTTTCTGATATTGCTCATCTGTCTGATTTTAATACCACGTTGTCTTTATTTCTATAGCTTTATAGTAATTCTTCAGGTCAGGCAGAAAGTTAAGTAGTCCACTTTTATTCATTTATTTTAAATTTATTATTTAAAAGTTGGTTTAGTTGTGTTAAATCTTTTGTTTTTTTCCATATGAATTCTAGAGTTAGTGAATTTATATAAAAATGAAACTGGGATTTTGATTGGCTTTGCACTGAATCCATGCACCAATTTTCAAGGGTTGTCATCTTAACAACAGTGAACTCCTCATCCTGGGGCACAGGTGACTTGTTTGTCTGACATCTCTGAGCACCGTCTTACAGTTTTCAATGTAAATGTCTTCTATACCTTGTAGTATCTCTATGCATTTCATACTTTGACATTTTAGGAATGTGATTTAGAAAATTTTCAACTTCTAGGTTTTCTTATTTTGATGTTAAGCAAGTAGATAATGGTAACAGTTTCGAAAGACACTCTAGATACAAAGTTTATTTTCAGATTTTCTTGAGCTTACTTTGTAAATATATGGCTACAGTTGGCTAACCTTAAATATCTTTAGTTAATTAATAATACATTAAGGTTTTCTGTAAAAGTTTTTTCTAAATAGTGCTTTTTTGCAATTTTTTTTTCTTTTTCATCCTTTCATCTGAACTTGTTTTCTATATTTCTGACACAGTAAGAATTAGATTCCAGATAACCTGTTCTGGTTCAAAGATTAAGTTAATAACTTTGTAGAACATTTTTGATATATAGCCTACTCTTAAAAGGAAACAAGACCTTAGGGCCTATCAAAAGCCTGCGAAGAAAGGGCGTTTTCAACTTAAAATGAAACTGCTTATTACACATTTTTGAGAGAAATCAAAGCAGCTGTATCAGATGGCAACAACAAGGATTTACAGGTAGCAAAGCAGCTAACTTTTTAGCATCTTGTAGGGTTCTTGTTTGCAGTCATTAAAGCACGGAACAACTAAAGATGTTAATTGCCAGTCAGTCTTCCAGTGTTCTGTTGTGTGGACCTGCATGCTAAGGCTAGAAACACATCTCTACTCCTCTGTTAGATGAGGTTAGCACAGGAGATCAGAGAATCTCTTAGCTCTTTGCCACCATGATAAAATATAATTCTGTTGTATGAAGAGAGAGAAGAGGTATAAGTGCCTGCTGGGCCTTGGAGTCCGCGGGGAGGAACTGCAGCAAGTTTTAACAGAACTCGTTTCCTAGTTAGAAACCAAGATAAGAAGTGATGAAAAGAATAGTGGGAATCTCATAAATGAGACCCAAATATAGGACAGAGACACACAGAGGCAGAGAGAGACCAAGAGACAGAAAGACTCAGTCAGAAACAGAAAAGTGGGTACATCCTTTATAAATAAGCATGTGGCTAGTGTGATGACATGGGAGGTCTTCCAGGGGCGGATCTACAGTGGTCCTTTTGACAATTAAGTAATTTCACAGATAATTCCTAACAACCGCAGAATACCCTTTCACCTCATCTGTGTGGAACACAGGGTATTCACATGTCCGAGGTAATTAGCATGAACTCTTCTTTCTTAGGTGAAAGTGGATGGTCCTAATTAACTTTGCTTGATTGAACAAACTTGATTATAAAGGTTGAGACTCCTGCTTGAGGATATTCAGAATGCATTGCTCACAGAACTGAACAAGTTCTCCAGAGAGCTGTTGAGCTTTCTCTCTCTCTCTCTCTCCTCTCTTTCTCTCTCTCTTTTGTAACCTCCTTTCCTTCCTTTTTTTATTTGTTTTCCTTTTCATTTTCTGAAAAATCAATTCAGCAGGTGCTGGGAGAATTGAAATGTTTACCAGAGCTATCCATTTCATTTCCAATATTTATCAACATCCATCTCTCAGGGAGACAAAAAACTTTTGCCAAATTGGCTTTCATAGGAATGGCCAGTTGCAGTTCCTTCACATGATCGTTCTTATGTGTTGGGTAGGGATGAGTGAAAAAAAAATCTTAAAAACATTTTGTTTCTGCTTGCTTTTAGCTTGGAGTTTTTTCCTTTTTCTTCTGCTTGTTTAAAAATACGTTTTGGACCAATTTATCACTGAATCTCAGCTTAGACCTGCTAATTGTCAGCAGTTGGCCTGTCTGGTTTATTCATCTAATGGCTGTTCATTCTAATGTTTGTCCACAGGTCAGCAGCCTTCTTTTACCACAGAGGCGCTATAGAGACGCAGCTGCTCTCTCTTCCTGTGCATAGATGTTCTTCATTTCTTCAAACTTGCGCAGAGTTCTGTCTTGAGTACAATAGTGAAGAGATTCTTTGGTGACTTATTACATCGTGGAGCTTGTATTCTGTGCTTTGCACTTGATGCCGGCCACATCAAAGACAGACGGACCATAAGGAGGATAACAGCATAAACGAAAGGCAGCAGGAATTTGTCAGAAGAAGTTAACCCCAAGGCAGAAGGAAAGACGGGGTCAGGCAAGGGGCAGGAGAGGGAAGCACAGCTCTAAGCAAGCAGGGGTGGGACATGCACCGGGTCACAGAATAATATTCTCTGGAGGAGAAGAATACTTTTAAGCCTTTGGAAAGAAATGCAATAAATATTTCACAAGCCTGCCAAGAAACTCCAAAGGAGGAGAAGTTATTTAGAGACTTCTACATGTCCACTTTCCTCCCACACTGGAAACGAGGGGGAAAAATCTTTAGGTTATCTTTAAAATATAATTTTTGTAATTTGCTTTGATTAAATTGGGCTTGAAACTAGGAAGAAGCAGTACTTTTGAAAACTGACAAATAGTGAATGTTTATCTCACTGCATATTAGCTCTATGGACTTGTAACACAGGTAAATAATATTAACATCACCTGATAGTCATTGATGAAAAAAACAAAGGGGTTTAGCCATAATTAGGGGACTGTTATCTTTCTTTGTCTCTGAGTCCCCAGTAACTCTGGGCATTCTCCTTCCTGTAGTCTCTCTCCATTCCTCTGCTGCACACAGTGCTCATGCATTTTCACAAACAGAAAGGGTACGCCAGTGGCAGAAGGCTGGGCGAGGGTGATAGGCACCATAGAAAGTCTTGCAAGTGACATATAAGCTGAATCTTAGAGAGTGACTGGAGAACTGACTGAAAAGGAACAGAAGGTGCCCCGAGAAGAGAGAATCTCTGGGGCCAAGGTTGCTGAGAACTTCCTCTTGTACTCAGGAACAGGTTCTACGTGGTCAGCTGGTGCTGAGTTACAGCTCTGTGTCACTGAGAGGACACAAAACGCAGTAGTCAGAAACTACGGAGAGAACTAACGCTTGGCTGAAAACAGCTCTGATGTTTCTGGTTGCATAACACTAAGCGATGCACTTGACCTGGCCTAAACCTCCATTTCCTAATCTGAAGAGAGTATGCTAATAGTACCTCTTGCTGTGGCTGTTATGAAATCAAGCATTTAAAGCATTTGGAGCAGTGCCTGTCATGGTGTAATTGGTGTTAACTCCTACTTCATTGTAATTAATAATCCCCAATTTTTATGTCAGTAGTCTGCCTCTAGTTACACAGAATGTTTTGCCTTCAATGGCAATAGTTGCTAAATTACCCTGTTACCATTGCTTGAAAGGATTCCAAGCTCTTTTCTGTTGACTTCAGAGATTTCCTTACTATTCTAATAAGATCAATGTCTGAATTACATTTGTTGCTTGAGGACTAATAAAAGAATATAACAGGCTTGACACTGAAAAGGATTCACTGACTGGAGCTTATAAAAGACTTTTGTTAGTGTTTCTGTGACGTGGTTCAATCAATTTAGTTGGAGAAGGAACTTGGATTTTATGATCTGCAACTCTCGTAGATTGAACTCTTGGGCTTCCTCTGCTGGAGATCGACAGACTGATCCTGACTGGGTGTATGCAGTCCTAACCCTGGGTCGGAAGGAGACAGACAGGCCTACATGGCAAGAAGGTGAAAAAGTAGCATTTGTAACATATGTCTGTCTGGTTAATTTTAAAAAGTGAATTTTCTAAGTCTGAAAATAGAGGCCACACTAACACTGAAAAAGAGGAATTTCCGTGTCTCTGGAATTCTAGTTCCTTGGGTGAATGAAGCTGCACACAAAATAGGAGTCTGACCTAGCAGGTGGGGGACGCCTGTGCTCTGAAAATTTATAGCGTAGAAGTTGATTCTCCCGAGTACAATGGGAGACATTTTTCAAGGCATCAGAGCACCATCATATTATGCAGATAATATGCTAATCAAAACTATCATGTCAAGTAGCTGCAACAGGCCATCCCCATGGAAGGCAATCAGGAAAAAGTTGTTTGACTCCCTGAGAGATGGATGCTGGTGAATATTGGAAATGAAATGGGTAGCTCCAGTAACATTTAAATTTAAATTCTCCCAGCACCTGCTGAACTGATTTTTCAGCAAATGAAAAGGAAAAGAAAGCAAACAAGGTTGGAAAAGAGGAAGACAGACAGACAGACACACAAACACACACGAGAGAGAGAGAGAGAGAGAGAGAGAGAGAGAGAGAAAGAGAGAGAGAGAGAGCTCAACATCTATCTGGGGAACTTGTTCAGTTCTGTGAGCAACTGCATTCTGAATATCCTCAAGCAGGAGTCTCAACCTTAATAATCAAGATTATAAGAGTCATAATAACATGATTTGTACAATGCAAAAGCATGGAAAGTCTGAATAGATAGTTATCACCTATAAAAGGGTACTAGTCATCACCCGTAGGAGAAGAGTACTGGTTACCACCTCTAGGAGCTGGGTGCAGGCAACAGAGCTTGGTGACTGGAGGAAGCTTCACACTGAATGTTTATCACAGAGAGCAGTGGGCAGAGGCTTCGATTTCCTGGGCTCCTGTTCCTTCACTTGCCAGTGTAGATTCCCATCTTTGTTGGCCTCACACAAGGCTCTGAGGAGCACATGTGTCTGGCCCATGGAAAAGTTAAACTATCAACTCTTAGCGGTAGTGGTTTGATTGCAAAAAATAATTTATGTATGTCAAAAGGCTCAGGATTAATTATAACTTTGAAATTTTAAAATATCTTTCGTATTGTATGACATCCACAAAAATGCAATAAAATACATTTTAAAATAAATGAAATACCTTTCTAAATAAAGTGATTATTTTGATAGCTTACAGATTTGCAAGTTACTGAAATAATTTCATTTGTATCTATAGAATGGCCATATATTTTATCCTACTGTTCTTTGTAATTAATTCAAATATTAATATTAGCTAACTCTTCTCTAGACATTACTGAATGATCTTCTAACATACTTTTCATATTTTATAATTTAGGTTTATATTTCTCCCCAAGACTATAGTTCAATAAATGTTCATTACTTCCTCTCCTCTAGGGTCTTGTAGTGTTAGAGAAAACAGCATTGATTAGTTACTATTTTCATATTTTGTTTAATCAATGGGAATGCAGATGAGTTGTATGTACAACCTTAGGAGATTTGGGCCCACTTTTTCATTGTTGTTGCTTTTTTTCCCTTCTTTTATTAAATAAACAAATGAATGCTATTATTTTGTTACTGGTATTATATTGTATTATTATCATTTAATGTTATTAATTGAAATTAAAAGAATGTTAAGCAGGGTTTTAAGAAAGTTTCTGAGTTTCTTACTTTGCTCAAAAATAAACACTTTAAAACTGAGCTCAAAACTACGTTACCAGAACATATAATTATAGGATTTAAAAAAGAGTTGACCCTAGGGAATTGAGACTGAAAGTTTCTATGTTTCTAGTAACAGTATTCTTGGTGGGACCTGGGGAGGGTGTGAAAGCTCACCCTTCACAGGCTTGGGAAATTTGTACAGAAAGAGATCAGAAGGGATGATTTTGCCAAAGAGAAGCACTCTGGGCAGGAGGATACAATCTCTTGTGTGAGAGAATGAGGCTGTGTACTCCCTACACTAGGATGAGAACGGACCCCAGACCTCCCAGAAGGTGATAAATAAGCTGATGGAGCGTGGATGTGAGAGAAAGTACCTAGGGATTTAGGAACATTTCTCTTAAGAGACTGGGTGACACCTGAATGAGGAAAAGCAGCCATCTATCCATGGGTTGGTCTTAAAGCAGGATATTCAGGATGGAAGGGCCAATATACTCTGGGAACATTTCATACCCACTTGGGTCATTGTTTTACCTTCAGACTCTCCTGAACAGGGATTCTTTTGAAGGGTTTTGCTGTTAAATATACATTTACTGAATGTTTTTGCATTCTCTGCCACTCTTGTGGATGTTTTTACTTCCTGTCTTGCTCAGATTTCTCTATCTCTAGCTTTGTTTCTGCACCTTCAGACCTTATACAAAGGCAGTTGATATCCGCAATTCCCCTAAGCTATGAGAGTCTTAATGAGGACCCAAGAAGCAACATCTGAAGAGTCAGACAATAATTTATTTGAGCATGAGCAGGAAGATCCATATTTAGATAATTCTCTTCCCACAGAGTCATTATCACAGAATGCTTCTGCTGACAGCCTTGGAGATAATAGCATTCAAAATGTAAATAATGAAACAATACACATGATAATGAGGGAGACACGGAAAATACAGTAGTAATGAAAAAATAACAAGACAGAGATTCTAATATTGTAAATACACAACTTTGCATTAGTGACAGATTATCTTTGTAATGTCAAGCTGAAGTAATTTAGAAGGGAATGTAACAACTGCTCAACAGCGTAGACCATGTCAACCCCGTGCCAGTTAATGCATTTAGAGAATTAGGCAGGTCTGAATAATTAGGGGTAGATGAGAATTGGGAGTGAACTGGTTGCTGTTAAACACGGGAATGGTGTCCTTGCACAGCAGCTGACAGGAAAGTAGGAACTCATCAGAAATCAGAGATGGGAAAATGTCTAATCAAAGGAATGACTAGGGCACATCTGCCACAAACATATGTAAAATCATAGCAGTCACTATGCTGAATGTGGTGAAGTCCATGGTGTCCCTGAGGGAAAGGCCTCCTTGCTCTCAAGCAGCCTTACTCTTTCAACTTGATCTCTTTCTCCTCAAGTGTGACTGCTTTGCAGGCAGGATTACACATTTCCAAAGTAGAATCCTCATGTTTTGCTCACAAAAAAAAATCACATGGGGGGTGTGCAGGTGTTATCTAATTCAAGATTTCAGTCTCACATTGAGCTTACAGCTTTTTCTTCATGCTAATTTCAGCCTGTGCTGCCTCAAAGGTCAGGATGGTTTTTCTCTGCTCTTCTCTTCACTGCTTAGATCTTGAGTTTAGGGGAGGAGGAAGTAAACCAAAGGGAGTATCAAACTGCTTAGTGCTGTTGGACTATGGTGCAATGGCCTTCTGTAAGAGAGAGGTTCAGATGGGTTCCTTCAGGTAACATATTCATGCCTTCTGGGTCTCTTGAGTGTCCTTTTTTTGTAATATGAACTTCTTATTGCTAGAGTCCTAATGACCTTGCAAGCTTCCTCTTTAGGTATGATACTGTCCTTGTTCTAATAGCCAGAACCAGAGATGTTTCCTTGCCTGGTAAATGAGGCTCTTTGGATGTAGTAAGGTAAGGATTTTAATATGGGAAAGTGATCATGGATTATTCAAGTAGAATTAATGTAGACAAAGAATCCCTATAAAAGTGAAGTGTCAGGGTAGAGTCATAGAAGACCTTGGTGTGGAAGGCAAAGGTCAAAGACAGTAGGTGATGGAGGAAGGGCTGCATTCCAAGAAATAAAAACATTTTCAGTTAGATAGCTGTTGGTCACTCCCAAGATAAGTACCACTTCTGCAAGATAAGTACAGTTTGCTGTGCTGATCATTGTTGTAGTTATTAGTTAAAGCTGTGGTTGTACCATTGATTGATTTTTTTTCCCTTAGCAGCTTGAATAGTGTCCTCTAAGACTATGAGAGCTAGTCTTCAGTGAGGAAGCTTCAAGATCAGTGTCAGCTCCATCGGCAAGTCCTGTGTCTGAAGTATGTCTAGTCTTCAGTTATAAGGTCTGCCCTTCAAGTTCTGGGGGTAATTACGTGGTGTGGGAATAGCCTGTGTCATTTTGGGAGTCTCTTGGATCACCCTGACCAACAACTTGGAGAGATTTATCCTGTTTGTCACTGTGTTTCTTTCTTTTTTAAAAATTTTATGTGTGTGAGTGTTATGCCTGCATGTGTGTAAGTGCATTTGTGTTATGCAGTGCCTGTGGAGGACAGAAGAGGGCGTTAGATCCTCTGGGACTGAAGTTATAGACAGTTGTTAGATGCTATGTGGGTGCTGGGATTGAACCCAGATCTTCTGCAGAAACAGCCAGCTCTTTTAACCACTGAGCCGCCTCTACCAGTTCCATTGCTGTGTTTCTCTTTATATAGCCTTCAGCTATACACATGTACTGATGCACAGGTATTCTAAGTGTATTTTTCAGTAGGTTTTTGAACTACGGTGGTTTTTCACACCACTCTCCTTGCTCTCTCCTTGTCTAATCCTTCTTTCTCCTATCCCCAAGCCCACTCAGTGGGAGTGGTACTGTAAATATAGCCAAAAATGCATGACTAGAAAGGTCATAGATCTTAGAGAAAACTGTAAGTCTGTCACATCCCTACATAAATGTAATTTTTTTTTGCTATGTGCTAAATGTTGGTTCCTTATATTTACAGAGAAGTATGGCAGGCACCACTCAGCAAAGAAGCTTCTTTTGTAACAGATAGAGACTATTACAGGGTTCCACAACTAGTCATATACAGAGAATAAGTATCTTTGAGATGCTCCACCCTAAGTGACACATCTACAATGGAACCTCTACACATAAGGCTCATGGAACATAGTGGATCAAGGAGTAGAGAGAATACTATGCATCTCTCAAGTCCATTTAACAAAACTCCCTCATGCAACAGAGGGTGGTTAACATAAAAGGTTACAACTGACTAAAGTGTAGAGAATAAAAGACTGCAGAGTGTGAATCACTGGACAGGACTCCTATATTAAATTTCACCCACCCAAGGTTCAGGGACCATTGCGGAAGAGGGGTAGAAAGATTGCAAGAGCCACGGGAGGAGATGCATGACCGTAAGGAAACTGAGTCTTATGGTTCCTAGGACCTTGCTCATATTAACATACAGCAATGGTGCCAGCATGCAGGACACCCATGCAAATTCAATCAGACAAAAATCACCCTAGAACTCTGGGAAATAAGCAGGAGGCCATGATTTTTGTGAGGAACTATTGGTAACTGATCATTGCTGGGTGATGGAGTTAACCTTCTTTAAGGGAGTGACACTAGACTGCTGAACATGTTCCTGTGGATGAACTCACACCAAAGGACTACTTGATACAGAAACTTGACTCAATAGGCCTTAATATATATGACAAAATGCATCAAGTCCCGTGGGCAGACTATGGGAGGGTGCAGATGCCTGTGTGCATGTGGGGGGGTGTCTAAATATGATTAATATATATCACAAAAATTCAATAAAAGTATATTTTAAAAAGATTTGATGTATGAATCGCACAAAATTCACTTAAAACTGCATTCCAAAAATGTCAAAGTATTTCATTATGGTCCAGATTAAGAAATGGATTTCTCACTAACCCCCCCCCCCCAATAGGAAGCAGTTTTGCTTTTAGACTTTTGCCATACTGAACCACGAGAAAGAAAATTTACATTATTTGGACCACAAGGTCTATAATTCATTACGAAAATGATAGGAAATGAAGAGGTGTCTTTTAATTGTCTTGGATTTGAATGGCAACTTTGAGCTGAATCTGCCGGCACATCAGAGCACAGGCTGCTTTCACAGCTGGTCTCCAGCTTTTGCACAGCTGCTCCCCTCTTCAGGACTCTGAAGGCAGAGGGAGGAGCCAGTCTCCAGGGCTCGGCCTGCTCCCGTACTTGGGAGACACACTGGTCTCCCTGGCATTTGAGCAGCTGCTTGCCTCGTTCAGGTGAAAGAGAAATGGCTCCTCTTCCAGCTCTTTCGACAATCACGAGATCTCTCTGGAACATCCCCTTCTGATTTGGGAAGAACACTCTTTGCCCTACTGTACGGAGAAAGGGAAAGTTCCAGAATGCCTAAGACCTGATTGATGATTCTAAGTCTCAGACTCCCTTTCCATGTCAAATTTGCTTTATACATAGTAGGCTCCATGTGAGTGTTGGGCGGTAAATAACCCTTAGTAATTCTTAGGGTGCACTTAGTATCTTCTTTTGATAATGTCAGCTTATGTATTGTCTATTTAGGACCTACTCTCAAATTCCAAGAATACAGGAGAATTTCATTTGAAATGTTGTTAAACAACTTTCATGGATGTGCTTAAGAATGACCTTAATGGACAGTAGTGGTGTGTGCCCTGCTATCTGAGAGCTTTGGAAAAGTCATTGTTTATTTAAGGTAGATTTAAAACAAATATTTATTTTATTTTATGTATGTGAGTGTCATGCTTGCATGTACGTAAGTGCACCCATGTCAGGCAGTGCCCACGGACAACAGACAAGGGTTTTGGACCCCCTGGAACTGGAGTTACATATTTGTTAGCTGCCATGTGGATGCTGGGATTTGAACCAAAGTCTTCTGCAACAACAGCCAGTGTTCTTAACCACTGAGCCATCTCTTCAGTCCCAAGATAGATTTATTTATACTAGAATTCTTCAATCATGGTCTAGTCCTATAGGTTCACAACCAGCATGTGACAGTACTCTTAAAATACAGAACAAGGATCGAGCAAGGGTTAAACTTTCCTACCACTCACTGTACTCATGAAGTTGACTTTGAGGATACTTCTCCAGTGCTCTCCAGCATTTGCTTGGCACAAACTAGCTATGTGTTAGCTGAGTAAGCTAGTCATCTGTGAATAAGTAACACATGAGCTTTCCTGATAAGGTATAACACACAGAGCTTACTCTGGGAGGGTCTGTATAGAAAGAACACTAGATTAGACACACTTCTTTTTGTGTGTCTCCATGCTAGTCTGGAATTTGCTGTGTAGACTAAACTAACCTACCTCTGTCTCCCTAGTGCTGTGATTAAAAGCATGCACACCATGTCTTTAGAGAGACAATGGCATTGATTAGCTGGAGGCTGGGATGGAGGCGTACTGAACACAGTGAGTCTCTGAGGATGGAATTGTCAGCACTGGGCTTTTTTTCTTAGTTTTACTTTGGTGGTTACAAATTCACAAATGTTGATCAATAGGTTTATTATAACATTTATTACAGCAGTAAATGCAAAACCCTGTGTAAAACAGAATTTCATAAAAATTGTTTTGTAATTTTCTTCCAATAAATGTAAGGACCAAATCTACATTTTGTTTTGACATAAAGTATTGACATTTGGCTTTTCAGTCATTTGAGAACCACTTTGGTGGAAAGTCTGCATAGCACTGTAGATTATGGAGATATAGAACTTGATTGAACTTCCAAAGCCACACAGGGTTGTTAGGAAGCTTCTGTTTGGTGTTATACATGGGACCCTTGTTTTATATTAAAATGAAATAACATAGATGACCTACCCAATTTTGCCTTCGTGTGTTTTCTGTCCTCTTGTGTCTCCTCTTATATCATCTACTGCTATATATTGTTTGACACTGGAGTTCTTTCAATGACAAATAAGTTGAAAATGCCATACCATATGCGTTTCTAGTTAGTAGGCAGAGTATTCTGAGTGGTTAATGCTTACACTATATGTTTATGCAAGACTCATGTAAACTGAAGCCAGACAAAAAACCTATATAGAAGTGTGGAAATGGGTAAGAAGTCACAACCTTAGCTGAGGAACTATTGGCAACTGACCACTACTGGGTGAGAGAGAATTGCTCTTTTTTAAGGGAGTGACACTAGGAAGATTGAAGAGGCCTCAGGGATGAACTCAAACCGAGGGCCAACTGGCCATACAAACTTGAGTTGATAGGCCTTAACATATATAACAGAATAACATGTACGACAGAATGGTATATGGGATGACAGATAGGGGAGGAGGTGTAAATATGATCAAGATATATTATATGAAACAACAAAATTTCAATTAGAAATGAAGATAAAATTACCATGTGACAAAAATGCAAAATGTAGGAATAAAATCAGAGACTAAGAAGAGACACATAAGACTATTTACTTGCCTTAGAGAATATTTTCTTCATTTTAGGTATGATCTAAAGAAAGGATTTCATGGTGATTAATACTTGAGGAAAACTATTTCCACTGGTTCTTTATTTCCTCCAATGGAAAACTCATCATATTTGGTCAACTATTTAGTAATACAAAACTGAGTTAAAAATTACTGTTTGACGTAAATACAGATTGAATTCATTCTTTCATATCATGTCTGTTCAGGTTCATTAATGATATATGCAACATAGTTACATCTTTTGATTGGTTTAGACTTACTTTAGGCCATTTGCATATTTACACTGGTTCAAAACTAGTCAAATATAATACAATAATGGACATAACCTTGGAGTAAAACTCATTATGGTAAATGCGTTCTTTGAAGATGAAAAAGGTTCTTAGTCATTCTTAAACCGCTGAAGTATCTCTTGAATGTCTTTTATATTATACTGCAAACCACAAACGCATTAGTCAGTAGATAATTCTGTATGATAATTTTATAGAGAACAAAACATTTGAACTCCTTGAAATGTGTTTAGGAGGTAATTTTAAAGTGTGTATTGTAACGTTACCAAATAAAGAATTTTTAAACTTAATTACCCTTGACAATAACGGATATTCTTTAAATGACTAGTTCTTTGCTATTAGGTATTTTAGCTACCCAGTAAACAAAATAAAATAACAAAAGGCTATTAAATTTGTGAATCTGTGGCTCAAGAAATAGTCTGTAAATTTTAGATTTGCATATGTATAAAGAAGAATAGGGAAGATTGAAATTAAAAAATGGAACAATGTCCTTGTTAGGGGAGCAGTGGTTTTGTGTCTTGAACATGGCTTTTTACCTTTTCTAACCCCTTATTAACTGCATGTTCTTGGTAGTTTATTACTGTCTCATTCCTTTATTTCCTGAGCTCTGAAATTATTCTACCTTCCAGATATTTCATGTAAACTAATCAAACGTGGATATGCGCTACTTGCTTAGTACCTGGCACTGTACTTTGGCATAGTAACTGGTCATTTTCCCTCCCTTTAACGAGACTGTTCAAATATGGTACTGTCTACATGGAGCATAAAAGCCCAGTTTCATTACTGTGTGACTGACTTAGAAATTCCTTACTATAACTTCTTTTAATTTGAGAAAACAAAATAGGGCCTATTAAACCTTTTTGTTTATTTGTGTGTGTGTGTGTGTGTGCACACATGCACCAAGATCAAGCATGCCACAGTGCACATATGGATGCCAAAGGACAATTTGTGAGATTGGTTCTCTCCTTCCTCTGTGTGTGTCCCAAAGCTCAGATTCAGGTCATTGGGTTTGACAGCAAGCATCTTACCCACCGAGCCATCTTACCATCCCAAAACCCATTTTTTTTAAGAAAGAAAATTATTTTTTCATTTCATATGATTAATATATATGTAAAGATCATTCTTTATCAGGGATAGAGATATGGCTCAGTGGTTAAGAACACTAGCTATTCTTGCAGAAGACCTAGGTTCGAATGCCAGCACCCGCTTGGTGGCTAACAACCACCTGTAATTCCAGTTCCAAGGAATCCAACACCTTCTGTCCTCTGCAGGCACTGCATGACACAGGTGCACTCACACACACATTCAAGTATAACACTCATACACAAAAAATAATATAAATTAAATTAAGAAGATCTTTATCATACTTTACAAAATTATAGAACATAACTATTTTACAACAAAAATAATTCTTGGTATCATTGTAGTTAATCATGGAGTTATAACATCTTGAGGTAAACAAGGTCTTCAGATTAGTCAACTCTATTCTTGTGTTACAAAGTGTGAATGTCATATTCAAGAATGCATCATGACTTAAAAGGAAGACACCTCCAAACAGCACAGGTTGGGATGGGGGGAAGCAACACAAAGAAAGACAATAAGCCATGAAATGAAGTCCCTTCAGTGTGTTGATCCTGTGTTAAGAGGCCTTTCAGAGGCTTTTCTTAGCATTTGGAGACTTTCTTGGATGTCTGAAGAGAAACAGTACCTTGAAACATTACATGAAGAGAGAAAGAGGATCATTTACCTGCCTTACTCTATTTCATTTCTGATTTCCCATGATAAAACTTACAGTGTGAAGAGCTCATGCCTCACATTTCCAGGCAATGTCACCTAAAATCTTGGTGCCCACTCAGCAATCTAGAGCCCATTCCCCAGAACACACCATCTCATCTAGTCACAAATGAACCAGGAGACATTTAAAAGGAGTCCACCAACACAATCTGAAAAGATCAAAGTCTGTGCCTATCACACATGCCCAGTAAGATTGAATCATATGCTGTGCTGTTGCTATAGCTCATGTCATGTCCCTAGCACGGTACCATGTGTATAATCAAAGAATGCTTCTCATCTGAATAAATGAATGCTTGAATGAACAAATCAAATACCGTCTCCTATATTCAAGTCAGGAAATGTCTCATTATTTTTCATTCTTCTAGGTCAAATGAGTTTTGTACTTTTGCTTTGTCAAAGTCTTACATAGTAAGTAGGCAGAAAACTCAGTCATATTTGTTTGCCTGTACCTCTCTCTTGAGCAAATATTTGGCCTCTGAAACAGATCTCCATTAAGAAATGGAATATCAAGCTTAAATGCCTTCTAAGAGCAGAATGATAATGTAAGTAAACAAAATGAGCAGGAAGGCCACATGCTGTGAACTATACATGGGCTATCAGATGCCATTCAGATTTTTGCCAAATAGAACAAGTGAAAAACCATCCCTCATCAATTTGTTCCTCCCTTTGTATTAATTTTTCCTTTCTTATGTTATTATAGAAAACTTAGATGCTTACATCCAAAATAAAAAGGTCTTTTTTTTCCAAACCAAAATCAAGATTATCTTACATTAACATGAAATTTATATTTGCAATAACCCAAATACTGAAAAGTCTTTTAGGTATTATACATCTGCTGGGATTCCTGGCCAGACTTCTTTCCCTTTCTCATTGGACTTTGTCAGCAGACCTGGAGCCCAGGTCTCACGTATTACCACTAAGAGGCATTGGTATGCATATTAGGAAGATGTAATGAATCTTAATAGCATTAATTTATTATCCTAGAATGTTCAGTCATACTAATACAGGTTTACACCTGCATACACATGCTTATAATTAAGGAAGGGATATTCTTTGCCCTCCTATCTGGGCTTCTCTGATAAGTTGTTATGCAACTGGCATTCAATGCAAATTGGAGTTTGCTGGTTTCTGATATGCATACTTGCACTAATCAGCGGATTATGTGTGTGTTGGCTGCCCACCTCTAAACCTATGGTGTCACATTTAGAATAAATAATCAAGTTTGCTCTGAAATTATAAAATACCAACAGGCCCCTAGTTGAGACTGGTAAAGCAGAGCAGGACAAGGAGGGTTTTCATGTGTGAAAAGGACCCTGGCTAGACATTGTAGAGCCTGGAAACTGAACACCACCAGATTGCTGTAACGGCAATCACTACGAATGAAATTTGGCAGAAAAAGTTTATGACTACTGTAATATAGACTAGTTTTAGTGTAATGTAGTCCTTGTGGCCTAGACTAATAAAATCCTTAATAAAAGTACTAAATATCCGCATTAACAGCTAGAAGATTGAGTTTAAATTTCGTTGTTTGGGTCTACTTTACTCCAGGTTGCTAAGGATTCTGTATAGGTGTCTTTAGTAGTATTAACTCCTTAAAGATGAGTAAACAATTGTTGGCAAAAAAGCAAGAGTGTGTTTTTTTTTCATATCAACATAAACGCTTTGGTAAGTATGATAGAATTTTGGTGAAATGTGGAATAAGCTGGAGAGGTTTAAATAATTTTATTTCAGAATAAATTTTAGCAAGAATAGGCTCTAAGTATTGGGTCTGGACTTGGTTGTTAAGAAACCTTCCCCATAGCTCTGCAAGGAAATTATTATCCTCAAAATGACTCACCAAGGAAATTTGCCTTTTTGGCAGATGAGAAAACCCAGCCCCAGATGTTTTATATTAGGCTAATAAATGATAGTGTTGGCATTTATATCTATATCTACTGGACTCCGAAAGACTGTGTTTTTGGCTCTATACCACCAGGCTGCCTGTTTTAGGGCAGAAAAAAGAGTAGTGTTAGGTGAACAGAGAAATTTGATCAAGAATCTGCAGAATATTTTCAGACTATTCCTTAAATGTTACAACATGAAATTAAGAGAAAATATTTCTAAACTTTTAAGAAAATGATTGTGAGTTTTCAATGTGAATCCTCTTCTAAAAAGCCCAAATCAAAAGTTGTTCAACACAAGTGGTGGCAGATGTTGAGTTTACAATACCAAGACACCTGGAAAAAGTGCATATTTACTAACAGATGTCAAACTTTGTCCCTGAGAAGCAGATTTTTAATCTCTTAGGAAAGAACTTCACAATTAACTGTGAATAGACTTCTCATAAGCCATGTAGCAGTAAATGACTACTCTCTGAGTCTTCAGCCAGTAAATAGCAATTCCTACTATTCTGATTAAATACCTATTAAATAATCAGTGACTGTCTAGTTTACTGATATGTATATGTTTGATTATGAATTTAAACTTATACACCAAAATTAAAGAACACAGTAGAAATTTGTAAGATGCAATTTTTAGACAGCACATAATCTTCATATTTTCAGATCATCTTATCTGGTAACTTTTGACTACTAAAAGAGAGATAACAGTACTTTTTTCAACAAAAAATATTTACTTACAAATATTTATTCAATAGACAATAATTAAAAGTTTATAGCCAAGAAAGCCTAATTTCCACTAAATTAGGATATTCTTGTAGTATTCTAAGAGCAAGAACAGATCTTCTTTAAGGAAGTGATTCTAGACAGGCTGACTAAACTCCAGTGGATGAATTTGCAGCATGGAATATCCAGCTAAAAATGCTTGACCAGATAGGACTTAACATATATCAGAGAATGCATGAAATCCTGAACTCAGCTTTCAGAAGGATCTATAGGGGGTGGCGACATGGGTCTAAATTTGATTAAGAAAATAAAAATATTTTTAAAAGATTGAATATTAAACAAGAAAATTGGAATTTATTTACAGTTGAAAACGTGATTACCTCAATTATAAAAATTCAAATTAACTTTCCCACTACTCTAGTTGAACTTATCTAGATGAAAGTCCTTGTTGTGTTTCCTGATTGCCTTAATTGAGGTGGAAAGACCTACACCAGATGTAGGTAGTACCTTCTGAGAGCAGCCCAGATAGAAACTTGGCAAAAGGAAGATTAGTTGCCTTTTGCTTGCTTGTCCTTCCCTCTTGCTACCGAGATGATTTACCCTGTTTCTGTGTGGCTGCTACCTTCACTGATACCAGAATCAACATTTCCAGGCTTCAGTCACTGACTAAAGATTAGCAGTTCTGCAGGAGCTCTTCAGGCTTTTGGCACTAGATTGGGGCTGCCAAGGCACCCGGCATTGTGGACTGAGAAACTACTGGGTTCTTGGCCTTTGCAGTATGAGACAGCCACTGTGAGACTACTCTGACTGCTGGGCATCAAGAACTGAGCAACTATCTGGACTTAGTTTTTCAAGTGTGAGACAGCTGTTGTTAGTACTCCAGTGTAAGCTGATTTAATAAATCTCTTTGAATATATATTAAAATATATGTGGCATTTCTAAGCCACAGTAGAGTAATGCAGAAAAAAGGAACAACTCAGCACAGCTTTCATAATGCAAGAGTGAACCAGAACTTCCGAGCACCTGTTCCTTCAGCTGTGTCTTAGAACTGTGGTCTCCAGCAAGGACTTAGCTCATTTTTTTTTAATTATTTGAAACATTATCTTCAGCATGAAATGAGGAACTAGAAATCAGGATTCACCCTTATCAGAGTATCCTTCCCTTTGTTCTTTGTGTCTAGAATATCACATACTCATTTTCTCTCATTGTTTGTAACAAGAAAAGCAAGCTGTTTTCAGTCCTGTGACAGGTAAATCATACATAAATGCATTAAGCCACTATCTTGGGTCAAGAGCAAGAAGGGGTCCTGAGGATTAAGATCATATGTTCAGGTCACAAGAGGAGCATGTGGCTTCTTTAAATGAGCTTCTTTATATTACAAACATTAACTTTTGGTTGCAAGGGTAGGTCAAAATCTTTAGTGCAGCTTAATATTCATATTGTAAAAGTCATTCCTACACACACACACACACACACACACACACACACACACACACACACACAAAATATACATACATACATATTCATATGCATATTCATTCTATTCATTCTGTTCTTCTACAGAATCCTGGTAATATACCTACAGACCAACCTGATAATGACAGTTACTTGAAGATGCCTCCTTTTCCAGGCAATTCTAGGCTGTGTCAAGTTGGTGGTTACTGATAACTAGGATTGTATGTGTTCAGATAATAAATTACTACCCAGCTCCATTGTTATCCTTGGCTTTTTCACTCATCTTTGTGTCTTGACTTCATGAGTTTGCTCTTCCTATTTAACAAACTACTTATATCTAACAAATTAAAGCAGCATAAATTTGTTAGCTGACAGTTTTCATGTCAGAAATCAAGCCTGGCAAAGCCAAAACCTCTGCTTGAAGGTTTCACAAGGTCAAAATCAAGAGGTTAATAGAGCTGCACTGTTCTTTGGAGGACAGAGTGGGAAATATGGTTCTAAACTTGTTCATGTTTGTGGAATTCAGTTCCTTCTGGCTAAAGTGCTGAAGTTCATTTTCATCCTGGCCATCAGCTTCTACAGTTCTTTCTTTGTGGCCCCCTTCACATAGGATTCAGGAAGCTTGTTTTTGCTTTTATGTTTGGAATCTACCTGCCTTCTTCTCCTGTCCTCTGCTACTCAAAGGGCTCATGTAATGTGGAAACTTAATTCCCCTGAAGCTTCTTCTACCTGACATTAAGTAAGGTAGGGAGAAGTTAGCACTTTCCACTTGGATGGGTGTCAGTGGTGACTGGGCACATGCACTCTCATAGCTCTCAACAGCATATTTCTCTCCTTGATCATTTCAGCTTTGGCACAGAATACTTTAAAAACGGCCACTAGATTAGAGTGATATAGCCAGTGGCTAGCCAGTGCCTTTGCTTATTTTCTATAGAAGCCCTAGCACTTGTCCTTACAATGTGAGGGTCACCCATGCTTACTGGTTGGTTCCTCAGCATAGTAGAGTCTCAACCAAATAACGAGTCTCATTTTTATATACTGTTACAATAATTTGCTATGTTTTTAGAAAAATGTTTTGTAAGGGAGGAATAATCAATAAGAATGTATTGATTAGTACTTGACTTTTTTCTAATGAACATTGTTAAACAATATATTAGTTGCATCTTGATTTTCTGATAAGATTAATTTCTGATCATCATTCACACTTTTTAGCCTTCAAAGTGCAACCTGAACAACTATCAAAAATTATTTACCAAAGTAGTTATTAATGATTTTAAAGTTCTGACTTTGTTTTCCTAGAGTAAAACTATACTGATATTGGGGAGAATTTTAATTCTAGTAAATAAATAAAACTCTCTAAGACACTTTTGCTCTTATCATAATATGAAAAATGAATTGAAAGGTGGCTATCTTGATGAGGTTCGATGCTCTCTTTTGGTCCCTGTGAGGACTGCATGACGGGACTGCACTTATGTATATGCAGACAAAACACTCATACACCTGAAATAAAATAAATCACCAAAAAATAAAATAAAATGGTATTTTACTATATAGACATCAAGTATCAGAGAAACACAGTGAAGCCTTAATGATTTGAATTCTTTGTAAGTTAGAAGGCTGCCTCTGGAGCCTTAGTTCTAGAGGGCAGTTGTTTTATTTGGGTCACGTGAGCAAAGGGGCAAGTATTATAGAGGTAAGGAAGCCCTAGGGAAAAATAAACATAAGCTATGTCTTTAAAACGCCCATGGCGGAGCAGACTGCACCATGAATAAACTGTAAGTAGAAAATAAATTATTTCACTAGCAATTCTTCAGTTATCCTCCCTGGCAAAATTTCACTGAGAAGGTGGCAGTGGAAAAGCCAGAAAGCAGAATGAATTCTTACAGCTTTGTGCTCTCCTGAGGTCATTAGATATTAAGATCCTGTGAGAGTTGAACCAAAGCCATTTGAAACTGAGTCCACCCACTTCCTGCGAAGCTGACTGAAACGCATGAAAACTAGTTTTTAGCCCCTTAGTGGCAATCACAAAGGAAGATGAAGATAGGGCTAACAAAAGGAGAACTTAATCTATAGTTAATGTAATGGTTCAATCCCTATTGACTTGAAAAAGATCTAAATCATCAGCTACTTGTAATCGACAGACAGAAGTTTAAGGTGTAGGTGGCATGACATTTTTTCTGTGGAAAATGGACAGATTAAAACAGATAATACTTTACCTTTTATTTTCCTTATATGCACAATACCTAGACTTCAAACTAAGGAACAGGGAAACTGATTCATATTCAAGAGAAAAAGAAATCAATAGAATTAGACCTATGTGAATTCAGTGAGTGGCCTAACGATTTTAAAGAATCCCATGCTCTAACCCCCAGAATCTATGAATATGCCAATCTTCATGGAAGAGTTAAAGTTGTGGGTAGAAGTAAGGTTGCTAATTGGTTGATTTTCAGATGGGAATAGTTTCTAGTGTAATCATAAGGAAAAGAAACATGCACAAGAGTGGAGAGCCTGATAATGTTAAGGTGCTGGATCATGGGAGGAGAAAACCAGTGCAAGGAATGAAGCAGCTGAAGAAGGCAAGGATATCGTTTCTCTACCAGATTATTTCCCAAAAGACAGAGAGCCTTCTTCTGGAAGAAACATGAACATGATGAGTCAACTTGTTGATTTGTTTCACAGAGTTTAACACAAGGAAACTTATTTTGGACTTCTGATCTCCAAAATTATAAGAAATTTGTGTTGCTTTAAGCCATTAAGTTTATAGTAATTTGTTATAGTATCAATGGAAAACTAATCTAGCAAAGACTTTAAAGCCACTATTATTGATATATTAAAAACTCACAAAAAGATAGGTAAAAAGGGCCTGAAGAGGACAATTTCCAAACTAATAAAAACTCTAAAAAAAAAGAACCAAATGATCATTCAGAGTCTGAAAAGTGCAATATTTGAAATAAAAATTCAGTTGAGTGGACTGAACAGCAGATTGGCATGTCCAATGGCTTATTAGTTAGCTTGAAGAGAGAATGGGAAGAATTGTTCAAACTGAATTGCAGTGAGAAATATTAATGTACACTGAGTACTAGTGGGACAGTATCAAATAAAGTTCTGAAGAAAAAGTTAAAAATCATATAAATAATAATTCAATAGAAATTGTTAAAATTGAATAAATATTAACTCAGATCTCAGGAATTCATTGAAAACTAAGCAGGATGAATACTAACAACATATTCACACGTGAGACACATACTTTTCAAACTATGAAATTCAGAACTCAGGGAGAAACCTTGGAAGCAGCAACAGTTTTAACAACACATTACATACAGGGAAAAATGCTTCAAATTAGGTTTGGTTTCACGTTAGAAACAAAGGAAACCAGAAGACAATGGGAGTGACATCTCTAAAGCTCTTAATGGAAGGTACTGTTATGATAATTCCGTACACAGTTGAAATAGTCATTCAAATATCAAGGCACGCTTTTAGATAGGCAAAACTTGAGAGACTGATAGTCAGCAGGTGCCATTAAAGACATGCTGAAGGATCCTGAAACCCAGACACTTGGATCTCCAGGAAAGAACAGAGTTGTAGAAATATCAAGTGTGTGGTGAATATATATGCATATAGATGTGTGTGTGTGTGTGCGTTTGTGATTTTTTTGCAGTATAATTTCATCATATTTAGAACCTTTCCCCTATTTGCTCCTCCTCTTATTGCTTTCTGCCCAATTCAGTGTATTCTATTATAGAAATAATAAAGCCCATAGAGTCTGATTTGTGTCCCCAAATGTCTTTCAGTGTGCGTCCATCCATTGGAGCCTGGTTCACCTATCAAGAGTTCTTTGCTGGAAAGGGACTGACCTTTCCCTCCCAGAGGCCATGGGTTGCCAAAAGTTGGGTTTCATACCTATTTGCCCATGTATGTGCTGGATTTTGTCTGGTTTGAGCTTCCAAGGCACTTGTACATGCAGTCATCATGTGAGTTCAAAGTAACTGGCCAACTGGCTGGAAAACTTGATCTCCTTGTGGTCATCTACTACCTCTGACTCTTACAGTCTTTCTACCCTTTTTGCCTCAATGACCCCCGAGCCTTAGAGGCAGAAGTTTGATTCAGGTGTTCTATTCAGGGGTGAGCACTCTGGATAAGTTCTCTGCACATTGGTCAGTTGTGAGTTTTGTGTTAATTACCATCTTCTGCTTGGAAAGTCCTCCAGTGACAGTTAACAGATGCATCAGTCTATGGGTATAACAATAAGTCATTAGAAGTCAGTTTAATACTATAACTATTTAGTAGAAGACAGGTATTAGGCTCTTCCATATTCCCTATAAGCTCACGAGCCTCCGATTCCTAGGCCTGATATCAGTGTCAGGTGTAGACTCTGTCCCATTAATCAGACCTTAAATTCAATTAGAAGGTGGTTGTCTGCCCTCATAATATGCATGCCACTATTGCACTGTTAGCCCTATCTTGCCAGGCCAGTTGTTGCTGTAGTTCACAGGATTCACAGAGGGGTAAGGGGGATGATTATTTTCCCTCCCAGTACCATGACTAGCATCTCCCAGCACTATGAAAGCTAGCCAGTAGAGATAAACTCTGAAGTCAGCCCCAGCTTGATTTCTTTCTGTTCTACAGCTCATGTATGTAGTATCTTTGACAATAGGATGCTAATTATATATATTTAAAAGATTTATTTAAAATTTTTCTTTAGCAGACCATTGGCTAAGGCAAAAATAATCATAATTTTGTGCTATTTAATTTATAAGCACTGTTTCTTGATAAATGCAAGTTTCTTGCTGTATATTTCAAGTGTCATAATGGTAAGTGAAGTTAAGCTACTGTAAGTTAAGACTGCATTATTATCATTTAAGCTTCCTCTGAAAGATAAAAACAAAAAGATGCAGGTAATATTCCAAGGGTGGGTAAAGTTGATTAATATAAATCAGTCAAATAAAGGAAGGGAAAAGGGAAACAAAGACAAATAATAGATAGAACATACAGCAGCACTGAATCTGTAATCTCAATCATAGCTTAAAGTATTTTAATTAAGTATCAATAATATAAAAGTTAAAAATCAGTAATTATTCTCCATGGGAATATTTTTTAAATCTTTAAAGACATGAATTAAAAAGCAAAACTCAATCATCTGTACTTACAAAGCATTGCTTTAAAAAAGAACACAGATTTAAAAGAAGGGAATATATTTATGAAAATACCAGTCACATGAAAGCTTTGTGGTTTATTAATGTCAGAAATAAGGTATTAATATAAAGAGCATTAAAGAGAGTAAAAGAAACATTGCATAATGGGAGTAGATTCATTAACCATCCTTGTACCTAATATTAGCTTCAAGATATAAAAAGCAGAAATGTCAAAATTAAAGGGAGAAATCCACAAATACTGACAATGTTAACACTGTTCTACCAGCAATTGACAGGACAGGCAGATAAGAACACAATCAGATAAAAAAAAGACTTGAACAATATACTCAGCAAATTGAATGTAATTTACTGAAATCTTTTCAGAAATCTAGGAGGAGAAAACATTGTTTTCAGGCACATTTTATAAATCCTATATAAAATTGACATAGTAACTTTAATTACAAATTGTCACAAAAATAAAATCCCAGAGCAAAATTTGATACAGTGAGAGAAGAAATATGTTATCAGTAAAGAGATTAACTTTTATTTATGACAAGTAAGACTGGTTTGAAGTCAACGCTACTTGTCTGAGAGGAGAGACACTCTATATTGATGAACTCAGCTCAGTGGAATATCTTACATGCATGTTATTGGACTGCCAATTTTGTGAAGAAAATATGGAAAATATTTAATAGACATTGAAAAGTTGATATGTGTGTGTGTTTGCAGCTTATTTGAAATTAGTTGATAATAAAAAGAGTTGTAGTCAGGGATGGAGAGATGGCTTAGAGGTTAAGAGCACTGGTTGCTCCTGCGAAGGACCTGGGTTTGATTCCCAGCACCCATATGGCTACTAACAGCCATCCATAATTCCACTTCTAGGGGATCTGATGCCCGCTTCTGACCTTCTTGGGCATGCATGACATGGGTGTAATTACATACATACAGATAATACACTCATACACATAAAATAAAAATATAATAAATAAAATATTTTCAGAAGAATTGTAGTCATCCCCTGATAGTGACAGTGAGAATCTGTTCTTTCTTGTGGGGCAGATTTCCAGTATACTGACATAATATAAAAATTGCTGGAGTCTTTCATTTTTCATTGACTCATTTATTACCAAAATTTAGAAAGATTCAAAATCCAAAAGGCACCATTCTTGTGAAGTGTTCTAAATTTGTAAAGACTAAAGAAAATTTAATTAAATATATTCTGAGTATGTATTATTTTTCAAAAGTAAATTTCAGTTTTTGTAGTTGGTTTTGGTTCACAGCAATTTGAGCAGAAAGTACAGAGTTCTTCACCTCCTTCCCCACATGTGTACCGTCCCCTGTTATTAGCATTGCCTGTCATTACAAAAGATAAACCTAAGTTGAGGGCTTATTGTCACCCAGTGCTCCTTCTCTGCATTAATATTTGCTTTTGCTAATCCACATTCTATGGTTTTAGACAAATGCATAATAACATATATCCACAATACAACACGAGATAGATTACCTTCCCTGCTGTAACAGCCATCAGTTCCATCTAGTTCTCTCTTCCTCTCTCCATCATCCTTGTCAAACATCAGTTTCATTTTTATGCTTTCCATAGTCACATTTTGCAGAATGTTACATAAGTGGAATCATACATCATATAGACTTTTCAGATTAGCTTCTTTCACTTAATATAAATGTAAGTTTCTTCCATGGCTTTTATAGCTTGCTACATAATTTCTCTTTAACACTGAATAAAATTTCACTGCATGGCTGTAGAGTAGTTTGGGCTGTTTTTTTGTTTGTTTGTTTGTTTTGTTTTCACTTACCTAAAAAGTGATATCTTGGTTGCTTCTGAGATTCAGCAATTCTGACAGACATTGCTATAAACATTCACATTCAGGATTTTGTGGGGGCATTAATGTTTAACTTCCCAGGGGACTATCACAGGGAATGATAGATCATATGTTGAGAATAGATTTCAGTTTTAAAGAAACTGACAAACTAGCTTTCAAACTTCATTCCCATAAGCAATAATGAGAGTTCTTGGTTCTGTATGCTCAGCACAATTGTCTGAGTTCTGGGTTTTTGGCAATTCTAATAGGTATATGTTGTTGTTTTGATCTGTAGTCCCTTGATAACATATGCTGTGAACATCTATTTGTATGCTTCTTTTTCAGTCTGTGTACTTTATTGATCTTAGCCTATCCTTGAGTCAGATTGTTTGTATTCTTATTACTGGATTTTAAGAGTACTTTTAATATGATAGATAGCCACCTTTTATTGGATATGTCTTTTACAAATATTTTCTATCTGTGGCTTATCGTTTCATCTCTGTACTTGTCTAAGCAGAAAAGAGTAGAAATCAATCAATTTTAATGAAGTACAGCTTATTGGTTTTTCTTAAAGTGTGTTTTGCTGTTATCTTAAAAAGCCATCACTAAACTAAGGTCATTTATCTGTTCTTTGTTATATACTGTATAACTTGTTCCTGTAAACTGAAACTTTCTCTTGTGGAGGAGTCAGGGAGGTTGGTGAAGCTCTTGAAACTCGGAAGAAATTGCAGGACAGAGGAGCCTCTGAAGTGGAATAACTACCTGAAATGTATGCAGGAAACTTCAGTGCTGCAGCTGTGGACCATCATTCATACAGTGGTGGGATTTTCAGTGGGATTTTCGAGTTACTTATGCTCCTATAAGCAACTCCAGTAAGCATACTGGTTTACCATGCTGGCCTTGGACAAAATCGTTTCTTTAGGCTATCAATGACCTCTCTATCTGGAGTGAATAGGTGTTCCTCTGAGTCTTCCCAAGAAATATAGAGCACTATTATCTTTTAATAGAACAATCCATTTTTAGTTTTCTTCTTCTTTATTTGTTTATTTTATGTGTATCAATATTTTGCCTGCACATATTTAGGTGTACCTGTGCAGTACAATGTCAAGAGAGGCCAGAGGAAGGTGTCAGATCTCCTAGAACTGGAGTTACAGATGGTTGTTAGCCACAATGTGGGTGCTGGGAACTGAACCCAGGTCCTCTGGAAGAATAGCCAGTGCTCTTAAAGCGGAGCCATCTCTCTAGCCCCCTACTTATATTTTTTTGTACAACATGAAAACTGGGTTCTGTTAAGGATTCTTCTTTTTAAATTTTCAAGTGCATATTCAATTGTTCTATCACTACTTATTAAAAAGAATCTTTGTTCCAATATATTACCCCCTTTCCTCTGTCAAACAACTGACTTCATATGTGACTTGTGATTTTTCTCTTGCAGCTTTCAGTACCCCCTCTTTGTTCTGCATATTTAGTGCTTTAACTATGATATAACATGGGGAGTTTCTTTTCTGGTCTTGCCTATTTGGTGTTCTGTATGTTTCTTGTATCTGTATCAACGTGTCTTACTTTAATTTTGGAAGTTTTCTTCTATGATTCTGGTGAAAATCTGGCCTGTGTTATTGACCTGGAATTCTTCTATATCTACAGTTTACAGATTTGGTTTTTCTACTGTGTCCCAAAGTTCCTGCATATTTATTTCTTATGTTTTAATTTTTTTCATTTTTCTTGAGTGATCTAATTCCTCTAGTTTGTCAAGTCCTGATATTCTACCTTTTACTTGTTCCATCTACTGGTAAGACTTTTTCCTGAGTTTTCTAATTGGGTTATTGAGTTTTTAAATTCCAACTTCATTTCAGCTTGAAATTTCTTCAGTATTTCTATCTCTTTACTGAATTCAGTTTTTAACCCTTAAACTGCCTTTGTCATTTCATTCAGCCATATCTTTGTGTTTTCTTGAACTTCACTGTGGAGTGTATTCTTGTCCTCTTTAAATTCATTGAGGTGTTTGTTAATGTCCTCCTTAACCCCCTCGGATTCTTTGATTATGTTTATTATTGCTCCTTTAAAGGCTGTGTCCTGGGGTTCATCTAGAGTAAATCTTGTGGAACATTCTACAGGAGTACTGGGATGTTTTATGGTGGGTGTGGAGGACATATTGCTTTGGTCTGTCATACTGTTTGTGTTTTTGCAATGTGGCATGGGCCCATAGACTTCTTTTGTGTTATAGTCCAGGCTGTATGCTTTACGCTTAGTTTTGTGTTGAGTGGGTTTTAAAGAAGGATTGGCATGTATCTGGAGAAGTAGACACCAGCATACCCTTGTTTCTGCTTTTTTCAAATTTATTTTCAGTACCACACACTATTTGCGCTCACTAACTAAGTATCATGAGCCCAGTAGAGACTCCTCAAGGATCACCTGAGGCAAAAGGGTGTCAAGTTAAGGGGAATGAATGAACAACAGATGACTATATGACAGAAAGAACTTTGAACATTCTCATAAATACTTGAAAAAAAAATCTTCAGAAGTCACTGATGTTAGGCATACCTGCAGAGAATAATTGTGGAATCTAATTTGTATTCTATCTACAAATACTGAAAATGCGGGAAGTATCTACAGTGCCACGGGCATCCACAACACCAGCAGAGTGGGTTCCGACCTGGCTGAGCTGCAGCTTGCCTGAATCTGATCAGGGGATGAGTCAGTGTTCACAGAAAACTTTCCTTTCTCCTATTATTTTCTTTTTCATTGTAAGATATCATAATTTAAATTTTGACTCGTTGTGCTTCCCCGATTACCAAATTAGATATTAAGAAAGGAAACAAACAGAAAACGCAGAAAATGCAGGGAACTGGACTGAACTGGCTTTCCTCTTCCTTTCCCCTCCCTCCTGCCTTTCCTCCTTTAGTCCTTTTGTTCATTTCTCTCCATTTCCTCATTCTTTTTTTTCTTCTATATGGGAGATTTTCTATTTTTTAAACATCTGCAACATACTTAGCACTGTCACATAATTTAATAAGTGCCGATGACAGCTCTAAATAACAGCCTTGTGCTTCAGGGCGCAAACTCAGCAGTCAGCTCCACGGAGTTGAAATGCAGGGCCCACCCATATTAACCAGTGCTGTTAATGAAGGAGAGAATGCATGCAAATAAAGACTACTTATCTCTGCTTCCTTGTATTTTACGACTCATTTTAGCCACTTTTGGAGCTGTAGGCTGCATTGCTTCTCAGTTGGAGTAGCTGTGTGTCTAGTGTGACTTCCTCGAGGTTTGTACCCCATGACTCTGTATCTAACTGCTGGCTGATGACGCAATATGATATTAAAGGTACAGGGCCGCTAGGCCAGTCGACACAGTGTGTACAGGAGAGCTGCTTAAACAATCTATGATAACTGAGCTTTATTTGAGAAACCGCTGTGCTTTTTCTTATGAAGACACTGAAATTTTGAGGGTATTTTTACTCTAATGCACATCATCTTCACATTGGACCGATCCCTTAGCATCTACAATCCTCACATGGTCCTTCATCATAAAGTAGGGAAGAAATTAACTCCTACTCAATAGAGTTATGCCAATTCTTAAAAGATATTCTATTTTTATTTCACTTATTTATTTTTTTATGTGTATGAGTGTATTGCCTGCATGTGTGTCGGCGCACCCGGGTTATGCAATGCCTGAGGAGGTCAGAAGATGGCATTGGATCCCTTGGAAGTGGAGTTACAAAGCATTGCTAGCTGCCATGTGGGCGCTGGGCATCCAACCCAGGTCCTCTGCGAGAGCAGCCAGTGCTCCTAACTGCTGAGCCATCTCTCCAGCCCTGAATTATCCCAGTTTTTAAGTGGGATAAAGCAACAATTTCAAACCCCACCAAGACCTCATTTTTTAAGATGACGGGGCTTTGAAAGGAAAACTGAAAGTCCAGAGACTCAAAGAAAAGGTGAGATATCAGCCCAGATGCCTATTGCAAAGCTGTCAAAGGTCTGTGTGTCCCCCAAGTGACTTTAATCAAGGCTTACTCAGACCAAGATGCACAGACATTTTGGTGACAGACTAACTTTTGCATGGCAGAAATACTTGAGTTTGTCTGAAATACACACTGATTCATTAGACTGGAAGACTATTACAAGCCATGACTGGTTTGCAGCCCTTCAAATTGAGGAGCTTCCTAAAAGAATAACTTCTTTGCCTTGACTATTCTAAACTTAAATCGTAATGCAAGCATGAGATGTATTGATCTATTCTTTGTCTCCTACTGTTTATGAAGTAAGGATGAGAGATTTTTCCAATCAGTTTCTTAAGATTCAGCTTCCTTTAAGCACAGAAAGATTTCAGATTTCCTTAAGTACAGAAAATTAGTTTAACACCTTTGGCATGTATTCCAAGCAATAGAATATACTCTAATTAGATCTGTAAAAGCTGTTACCTTGATTACCAGATATGCTAATTATCTTGTCAGTCATTGATCTTATAATTATAAGGGACGGTGTTATTATTTTCAGATGATCTAGACTAAATTCTGCCCTTGAGTTCAGGGGCTCTAATTGAGTCCTAGCCCAACAGTTGTTTACCTATTGCTGTACAACATAGTAATTAGCTACATTTCCTTATCCTCAAGGCTTTAAACTTAAAATACAATCACACAAAGAGCAGGATTACATCATCTAACCCTATCTGCCAGAACAGTTTTAAATTAAAATTCACAAATGGTAAGAAAAGGAATTATATTTACTCTCTGATTAATTAAATTAGCTTAATTTCCATCAGTAGCCATTATCTGTAGATTTTTCTTAATGTCTATCACAAGTTTTACAAAGCATTTCATGCTGTTTGTTGAGTCTTTTTGTCTTTTATATGGGCTTTCTGAGGAAATATACTTCACTGTCTCACGCTGTGGATTTATGTGAGAACATAGCACCATGGCTTTCTAGAGCAACAAACCTTTAGCACTACTGGTTGCATCTCCAGCCTCTCAGCTGCTTTTGTTTTTGTTTTTGTTTCTGTGATCCCCAGAGATCTCAGAGATGCTAAACGTGTTGCACTCGTTCCTGTTTTGTAGAGCGAAAGTCAGGCCAGGCACTTAGAAACCTCTATCACAATTGCACACCCCATCTTGAATTCCTAATCACCACTTTGCCCTTACCAAACTCCTCTGCCCTCTGTTTTCTTTACTTGCAAGCAGTCATATTATCAGCATGTAGCCCACTCTCAGGACGCCTTCATTGTTCGAGTGTATTTTATTTTTCATGTTGAACTACGCATTTGATATTCTACATTTACTCTATGAGTCTAACAGACGTCATATGACTTCTTGGAACAATACAGTACAAACTTAAATTCTCTCTCCTGTGCCATTGGTGGTCAGAAATGGTAATGAAAATGCCTGTATTAAGATGTAATGTTCTGAACTAGTTTGGTGAAGTCTTGGTGGTCTGGATGTAAGTCCAGAGTCTGCTGCTGTGACCTCTTAGGTAGTTTTTAGTTTCCATTTATTTACCTAAAAATTAAAAGTGGTAGATTCATGACTATTTCTCTATACAAGTTTTTTAACTGAAGCTTAATATCATAATTTTTGTTTTGAAAATTCCATCTTTCATAAGTATCATTTGCTTTACCTTAGCTTTTTCTGCCAATCTCAAGCCCTGGCAGACAGTTTTTTGATTTCTAATTTTAGACATGTATAAAAGTTGTGACTCCTGCCAGCTAGCCTAGAGCCTTTGAGAGTCACGCCTGTTTCTGGTCTGTAAGTTCTGTCTGTGGTCTTTATGAAAGACTCTGGGTTAGTTCTAGTTTTTGATTCTAAAAAACTCCAGACTGGTTTATATGACTATTTTCATCTTGGGGGGTCACTAGATACCTGGGAGTGGGACTTCTTACAGAATGTGAGTCTATCTGTATGCAAAACACATTTTAAAGGGAGATATTACTCTACTCTCTGTTCCATTATAGAGATTCAGAATAACAATGTTGCAGTTTCTTTTAATTTTTGAGACATTCATGCACGAATATGGCCTTTCCATCATTTCCATTTCCCCCAGTCCCCTGCCAGCTCCTCCCATGACTCCGTGTCCCCCACTCCCTCTCAATTTCTTGACCTCTTCTTTGATTATTATTGTTTTATATATATATATACATTTACATATATATGCCTACAAGCATATATATATGTCTACATGCATGTAAATGTATGCATGCATGTATTCATGTATGTTGCACTGAATCCATTTAGTGGTGTTTATGTGCACCTGTGATTATGGCTGCCCATTGGGGATTACATAACCTCTCAGGGAGCTCGTCCCTGAAGAAAACTGATTCTTTTGCCCTCAGCATCCATGGTTTTGAGGTGGGACCCTGTGACTTTCCCCCTTCCACCTTGACATGTCAGTCAGTTTTGTCATATGCAGATCTCCTTAGGCTACCATACTTGTGGAGATTTCAGTGGTGCAGCTTCCCTATCACATATAGAATGCATTAACTAACAGCAAGTGTGCTGTCTTTCTGCCTATTACATTCTCTCTGTCCCCTCTTCCACTACATTCCCTGATCCTTGAATGAAGATGTTGCATTGCAAATGTGTCATTTAGGGTTAGGTACCTCACAGTCACCTGTTCTCTGTGTTTGACTGCTTGTGGAACTTTGCAATAGTCTCCATTTGTTACAGAAAGAAGGTTGTTTGATGAATGGTGAGAGAAAGAGTTATCTGTAAATATAAGGATCCGTATTTACTATACAGTAAGAAATTACGTTGGTCTAGGGAAATGTCAGACATAGGTTCTAGTCTAGGGTCTATCACCTCTCAAATCATGGGTACTTCACTGTAGTTACAGTACAGTGCATGATTTCCCTCCCATTGAGCAGGCCTTAAGTCCAATTAGACTGCTGTTGATTATCCCCAAGACAAAAGTATCACTACTCAACAATAAAGATAACGTGAGGTGTTTATTGTTTGTTTTTTTTCCAGTTATTTCTTTGTAACACAACTTTGTAGTTACCGTTGCGTTGTATTGTTCCAATTTTGGGCGCCCCTTTGGAGGATGATCATCTTGTATACAACAAAAACAGCCTTATTTCTACTTGTCAATCAGAATGATTTTCATTTTTTTTTCTTGATTTATTATGTAGACTAATACATTCATGTAATATTGACTAAAAGGTTGGAGAGAGGACATTCTCTGTTTCTGAATTTAAGGGAGATTTGTTTCTCTTTTGGATCCTGACTGTGATGGCAGCCACAGAGTTTTCAAGATACTTCTTTTTTAAAAAATTACTTATTATTTTTTATTTCTGTTTTGTGCATGTGAGTATAATGCCTGAATGTGTGTAAGTGCACCCATATTGTTCAATGCCTGCAGAGGCCAGAAGAGACCATCAGAATTCCTGGAACTGGAGTTTCAGACAGTAGTTAGTCATCTACTAACTACTGGTGCCGGGAATAGAACCCTGGTCTTCTGCAAGAGCAGCCAGTGCTCTTAACTGCTGAGTCATCTGTCCAGTCCCTCAAGATACTTCCTAGAAAGTGAAAGGAGGTCCTTTCTCTCAGGTTCGTTGAGTAGTTTTGGACCTCATAAATGAATATGGAGTTTTTCCCAATGTTATTTGTATCTACTAAAATAACCATATTGCGTTTCTTCTTTGAAATGTTGATATAATGAATAATATTCATTGAGTTTCAAATACTGAATACACATTTTGTTCTTCTGTGACATCTTCTATAACACTTGATATATTACTCAAAAATATTACTTGATTTATTTTGCAGTACCTTAAGGGATGTTTTATACTTATGTACATGAGAAATATCAGTCTATAGATTTCTTTCCTATATGACTTTTGCATTTAGTATCATTGTAGTGCAGGGTCCAGGAAAGGAGGGGATGTGGTTTAGCCTCTATTTTCGGAAGTTTATGTGGAAAGAATACTATTGCTGTATTTCTTTAAAAGATTTATTTATTTGTATGTATATGTGCCTGCATGAGTTTATATGTATCAAATGCATGCAGGTCCCTGCAGAAGACAGAAGATGGCATTGGATCCTAAAGAACTAGAGTTACAGATGGATGTGAGGTATCTGATACGGATGTGAGGAACTGAATCTAGGCCCTCTGCAAGAGCAGTGTGTGCTCTTAACGGCTGAGCCATCTCTCCAGCCACTGTTATTGCCTTCTTACAGATTTGATAGATTTCACTGTTGAAGTCACCTATGTTAGGGTTTTCTTTGTGATTTTTTTTTCTTGGGCAAACACCGATAGTTATGAGGCTGGAGAAATAACTCAGTAGTTAAGAGCACTGGCTGCTCTTACAGAAGACCCAGGTTCAGTTTCCAGAACCCACATGGCAGCTACCAACCATCCTAAACTCCATTTCCAGGGGACCCAACATCCTCTTCTGGTCTCTGTGAGCACTGCATGACAGCAAAACATCATACACTGAAAACAAAACAAAACAAAACAAAACATAGCTATAGCTGTATCTTTCAAAGATTTAGTTTATGGGACTGTGAATGAATGAAAAAAAAATAAAATTCAAATTTAAAAAGCCAATATAAAGATGAAGAGGCAAATTCCTTAATTTAATGAGAAATATTTTTCTAATTGAGAAGTACCTTGATCTTTGTGATGGTGAGGATATATTTTGTCTATCATATCGGATTTTTCTACTTCTTGAAGGTAGTGAACCAAAAATTATAGTAGAAAGGGTTGAACAGGTTGGCACAAGATGTTAATCCCAGTGTTTAGGATGCAGAGGCAGGAGGACCTCTGTAAGATGGAGGCCAGCCTGCCTCCAGCTACATAATGAGGTCCAGGTCAGCTGGAGCTACAGGGAGAATGAATTATAACAAGAAAAACATAAAAGAAAGTAAATATGGATCTTTTGTGAAGATGTATTTTAATGTCTCGATTTAGGAAAAAAAAAATGATCAGGCAGGATGAGGAGGTAGAAGAGAGCAAAGAAGACAGTGGTGATGGGAGTCCTCACCTGTTTGACCTCTCCTCTAATGCAGAACTTGTGATCATTAGTCAGCGTGTGGGAAGTGTTAAATGTGCCAGCTTTAGAATAAGGCCAGTAGGCTGGAATGCTATGTTTTAACTATCATACTTCAGACAATCTGTTCAGGGATAATAAGCTTAAGCTTCCTAATATTATGGAGATAATAGTGCCAAATTCATAAACACGTTGCAAGGAATATTTAATCATACATAAGATTGTTAATACCTTACCTACTTGACAAAACATTGCAGCACTATTAGGAGCAGAAAGCAGAGCTTGCGTTTACTACTGATCACATTGTAGGAAGAGTTATGAGTACCTCACTGGTTTCATACAGCAAACCAAAAAGAGACGGGTGCAGGGCAGAAGCGGTTGATGTATCAGGTGGATCAAGCTCAAATATCTGCTTTTGTCAGGTGTTCATGTTGGATGTAAATTTTGATCTTGTTGGTCTTTGCTCTCTCTACATAACCTATCCTATCTACCATTGCTGGATTCCTCAGATGAAGACTGACAGCATGACTCTCTATTTAAATAATGTACCATTAAGTGAGTACAATTGTTCATTTTCCTAAAAATTAGCAAAACAGTGATCCTGTACCACAACTATCTGACACGTATCATTAAATAGTTGAGGTCAACATGTAAGTTCACTTCAGTGCATGTGGCTTGAAGTCTTCTAAGTACTAGGAGTCTTAAAGAAGAGTAAGAGAGCTACAGATACTCTGCAGACTCATCATCTCTCATCTCAACTCCAGGTCCTGTGCCTCCTTCTGCCACCAAGCCTGGAATAAGCTTAACACCCACCCACTTTTAAAGTCTTCCTTACAGATACAAAAGGTCAAAAGCATGCTTGTAGCCAGTGGGATGTTAGTGGAAGTCTGATGTTCACTTTTAAAGAAAATTTTCTTTTGTGCTAAAAAGATAGAGTCTATTAGAATAGATCCATTTTCTTCTCTTCTGTCTTGAACTTGAGTCAATGGTAGCCCTAGCAAAACTATGAAGTTTGTGCAAAGGAGTGAAAGCCGACGTGCAAAGGAAGGGAGCTGGGAAGACACGATCTTCTCTTGCTGAAAGCAGCTGATTTCATGCTTCTTTTCCTATTAGTATGAGCACAACACTCTTGAGTGTCAGTATCCCAAGGGGTGCACAAGTCTCTATCTCTGGACTGCATTTCCTTTTATCCACAGCTGGAAAGTATTCCTCACATAAAGTAAGGCATGCTTATTCTGGAAACTGAGAACATCATTGATCAGTTGGTTGACCAATAGTGCAGGCAATGGCAGTGCTATATAATATAGCCTCTTTAATATTTCTTTCAAAAGAAGTCAACAACAACAAAAAAACAAACTCAGATTTCACTCATGCAACAGTGTATCTTGTAGTCATAAGACAGGAAAATATTAAAATGAAATTCCAGTTAGAAAATTAACATGAAATCCCAGCAGGCTGTCTTCTGCACTTGTATGTCCTTGACATCAATGTCACAGAGCACAAGCACTATGTGAAAAAGACTGTACTGAAGAGACCAGAACTAAGTTTGTTATAGAATAATAATCATTTTAAATTCATTACAATGGGAAGAAACTTAACTTCATATTTGAAAACTGCACAGTACATCAGAATGGTGATTAGAGGATCGGCATCTACATATGAACCCAGAAGATGTGGTGCTGTCCCAGAGAATTCTCTACAAGAAAAGAGAAGACTTACAGGATGAAAAAGATCTTTTTGAGAAATGATGTAGAGACAGGCAGCGTTACAGAATCAAGTGTGGAGGATGGATTTAGGATCCCTCAGCGGAGAAGGCAAACTGAGGACATGAAGGAACAAAAGAAGTAACACATTGCCACATGACCTCACTGGGTACCAATGCCCTTCAACCACAGGCTCAGTCTGCCAACTGAAGTGGCTTTCTAAGACTATGTTCTATGCAAGAGAGGAATACTTCTGAAAGAAAAAACAAGGGAATGGAATGAACAAGGCAGGAGAGAGGGAGGGAGAGGCAGACACAGAGATCGGGGCCGTAGGAAGGAGGAAGGGAGGGTGTCAGAAAGGAAAGGCTCGTACTCTCTGCTTATGAAAACAGATAACAAACAAAATACTCATGTTTTCGAAGGCATAGTCATAAAATGATAAAATGTATTTATTATCAATATCCAATTAGTAAAAAGCAGCAATTTTTGAAATTATCTTACTATAAAAAGATAATCATGTTATATCTTTGTCATTTTGACATTATTTAAGCAAGTTGTTATTTATTGCTTCATGTATTTTTATCCTCTTGATTCTACACATTTATTGTTCCATGTTAATCTATGCTTTTCAGTGAATCTATGCTTTTCAGTGATAGATATTGACACTGGCTCAAAAATCTATGGGTTTTCTCTGAAAACTCTGGACTCTATTTTGAAAAATATATCAATTTTAGCACCATAGAGGCAAATGAATTGCTTAGTTGTTAAATAATCTTAATGAAATGTCAACAGCAGAAATATTCTCAATCCCCGGCAAGGTCTTCAGGTAATGAAACATTGATTTTTTTTTTTAACTTCTAAAGCTATTTTGCTTACTGTACAGGAAATAAATGAAAAATGGTTATTTGTTTCGAAAGGCACAATCCATTTTTAGATGGTTAATTTAATATTTAAAATTATCTATAATATTTCTTCCTTCATTAACTTTTTGTTTAGTTTGCACTATTACATTTTGAGTAAAATCCTGAGTCATAGGCCAAAGCTCTGAGTTCATTAGCTCTTTGGAGAAGTTACATTTGTGAGGTGAGCACCTTTGCACATCCCATAAATGTGATGTAAAAACTATCAGCAAAACATTTATTTTTATTCTTTCATTAATATAAATAATAGTACAATTGAAATTACTTCAAAATTTCAGTTACACAAGAGTCATGCAAATTACTCAGAATGTAAAGTGTTGTTAATCTATCGTGAACATTTTTAGACTCTGTTCTTAGCCTTAAACTAAGCAAAATTAAAAATATCTGCTAATTTGTAATTGGAATAATAGTAGCTTCACATTGGTTCCAAAATATTTTGAAGTGAGCACTTAGCACTCTTTGGTGAAGAAATCCCACTGTGGTTCTAAGACAGAGGAGGAGTCAGCTTCATTTCGGCAGACTTGACAGATGTTGACCGTACCCGTCTCTGTCTCCAGAGAGAAGCAATTTCCTGTCTGAAGCTGATGGGCATGGCAGCTTAACACTGTGACTTTTAGACTTATCTTGGACCAGAAGCATTTGCAGGTATTGTCTTCAGTTATCAGTTTGCTCCTGGTTTTGATGAAGGCAAAAACAAAATTCAAAATTCACTAGCTTTAAGTAAGCATCACTGTGAAGTCTCTGAAGTCTGACTGGACTACTTCAAACGTGACAGCATTCTGGGTCTTACTGCAAGGCCTGGGGTCACTGTTTCTTTGAGGTCATCTAGAGCAATTCTTTTCCTTCTACCTAGCTTCCACTGTCTTTTCTGGCTTCAGGGAGCCAAGGCAGCTTTTTTCATTAGCAATGGTAGATGCAAATTGCCAACAGAAAACAGCTTTCTATTCACATAACTCTGATAACACTGACCAAAATAAGTCTAAGGACAAGGGACAGAATTGCCAACTTGCCAAATCTTACATGACAGGGAGTGTGATAGAAATGAAGAATCAGGGATAATATATTTTGTTGTTGTGTTTGTTTGTTTGTTTTTGAGATTTTTTTGAGACAGGATTTCTTGTAGCCCCATCTGGCCTAGAAGTCTCTATATAGACCAGGTTGGCCTCCATCTGAGAGAGATCTGCCTGCTTTGCCTCCCTAGTGCTGAGATTAGAGGCATGAGCTGGCTGGGCTAATATATTAACATGAAGAAGTATTTGAACATTGTGTGAAACTGAATGTTGAACATGAAGAACATTACTTCAGAATGATTCATGTTTACAAATTTCTTAATGTCATTGCCTCTCTCTCTCTCTCTCTCTCTCTCTCTCTCGGAGGGTATGTGTATATGGTATATGCACATGTTTGTGAGGGTACATTTGCTACTGTGTACATGTGTGGAAGCCTGATGATGATGTCAGGTGTCCTGCTTTATCTCTCTGTCTTATGCCGCTTGCTAAGCCTGGAGCTCACGTTTTGGCTCGTCTGGCTGGTCACTGTGCTCTTGGGATCTACCCAGGGTCTTGGTGGGATTGTAAATTTGTGTGAATATACCTGGATTTTGTTTGGGGATGCTGGGAAACGCGGGTCCTCATGCTGGAGCAACATGTCTTTTCCCATTTAGTCGCCTCCAAGCCCTAACATTGGTGTTTTTGATGTGAGAAATATGGTTAATTCTCAAAGTAATCATAGATATTATCTTATTAGAAAGATTGATTTTTATAAACTATGGGGGAGATCTATTAATATATTTATAATTTGAATATGAAATGTCCTCCACAGGCTCACGATTTGGATCATGTTATTGACTGATGGGTTTGGGGAAGTGATTAGATCCTGAGAGCTCTGAATCAATCAATGTGTTTATTCATAGACAGATTCATAATCTGATGCATTATTAGAGGTGATGGAATGTTAGGCCGAATTGGAAGGTATGCCTTTGAAGAATATGTCTTGTCTCCTGTCTTCTCCCTGTTCCTCCCTCCCTCCCTCCCTCCCTCCCTCCCTCCCTCCCTCCCTCCCTCCCTCTCTCTCTCCTTTCCTCTCTCATTTTTGGCTCCATGAACTGAGCCATTTTGCTTCTTCCCATGCTTCTTGCTCGATTGTGTGGCTTACCACAGGCCCGGGAACAAAGGAGCTATCCAAACATGGACCCGAGTCTCTGACCCCGTGAGCCAAAATAAATCTTTTCTCTCTTTAAATTATTCTTTCAGGCATTTGTCACAGAGACAGAAAGCTAGTATGTGTGATGCTGATTTGATGGTCAAATTTTATGAGCAATTCAGAGTTCATACTTTCTAGAAGAAAGAGTCCTATCTATTTTGGGCAAATAAAAGCAGTAAGAATGAAATGGCAGGAAAATACTCATCTGTGTAGAACAGAGGAGGTAGGAAGCAAGGGTTCCAAGGAGGCTCTGTCTCCTTACAGTCTGTTCTGGTGATAAGAACTATCCACAGTTAGAGTAGGAGAGAGGAACATTTGCTCCTAAACAAAAAGACGAGGGTAAAGAGAAGTCTCTGGAGAGACCGCGAATGCTGACGGTTTGCTACGTGTGGAGAAAGTCTGAGCACGTGTTCATCATTCAGTCATAATTTCCATACTTTATAATATTGCAGGATAAAAGGTTTGAATTGTAAACATTCTTTTTTCTATTTGATAAAATCTTTTAAATGCCAGGGATGCGTTAGCTACTCTGAAATACTTCTACATTATTTTTACACACGTGTTGTGTGACTAATAGCAGAATGTTTGTGAATTTGTGGGCACCTCAAGCAGGTTTACTGCGAGAGCACACAGGAATCTTAGTGGTGATGCTAACATCCTGCAGTGATGAGTGGCATCCATTTCAAGCAGCTGCGCCAGTGACGCTGTGGCTCCCAGCATCTGACTGCTAACTGCTAACACGCTATCTGTTGAATCTACATCACAAGCATAACTATTCACAAGATTTCTCTCATGCTGACAGCAGCATTTATCACCTTCCCCTCAGATGAGTTTGATTTTAGCACATGAGTCGTTTCTTGGTATCCTTGGGAATTGGTTTCCAGGATCCCTCAGGGGACGCTAAAATCCACTGATGCTCAAATCCTTTACATGAAATGCTGTGGCATTTGCATATAGCTACACATTAATATGCCTTATCATTTCTACATTATTTGTAACAGCGAATTCAATGTAAATGCTATATAGATAGCACCTATACTGTCTTGTTTAGGGAATTATGACAAGGACATACTTGTTCAGTGTAGAAGTAGTTAGGAGCAAGAGAAATGGATCTGAGCCATTATGAGCACTTGCTGCACAACCATAGGACCTGGATATGGATCCGAGAACCCATGTAATAAAGCCTGGTGTGATCTCATGAGCATCTGTAACCCAGAGCTGTTGGGAGCAAAGATGGGAGGGTCACCGGGTTTTGCTGGCTGCCAGCCTAGACAAAGACTTGGAGGTCTGTGTTCAGAGAGTGACCCTGTCTCAAAGGAATAAGGAGACCGATAGAGGAGGACACACGATCCTCTCCTCTGGCCTTTGCCTGTGTGCAGTCATGTGCATCCACGACACATGTACACGCATACCGTATTCTCACACACAAGAATAGAAATGATTAAAAGAGTTGTGGGGTTTTTGTTTGCATTTTTCAGTCCATGGTTTGTTGAATTCATTGATACAGAACAGACAGCTATGGAGAACCAGCTATATATCATGCTATGATCAGTCTAGAAATCAAGGTTTGCTAGATCAGGGATACAATTTACTCCTCCAGTATCTCTTTGTGGGAGCTGTGGCAAGCCTAGCATCCAGTTCTCCATATATTCAATTCCCCTTGCTTTTGCCCTCTTTCCCAGGCTTGCTCTTGGGAATCTCTTAAGAATCCTGTATTTCCTTGTTCATGAGAGCTATCTTATGACACCTCGCATATAGCAGTCTCACAGCTCCTGCTTCTTCTGCCCTTGAGATACTCTCTCTTCTCAAGATGCCTTTCCAAATGGCTTACATGCACTATACATGTATTACCTACCTAATCCTCAAAACAATGCCATAAGACAGTTACTCCTGCTGCTAATGTATATATAGCAAGAGTCACAGCTGGAGCCTGAACTAGGACCAATGATGGCATATGTTTCATTCTTCCAGAAAAATGAGCAGATTGTAGGTGATAGAGGTCTCTTTACCTGGAAGCATGCAAGTGTGAGAAAAGGAATTTTAAGGAAAAAGTCAAATACCGCTGTGCAACATGCACAGAAATACACTATTTTGGTTTCTGGGCTAGTCTCCACACAGCCTTACTAAGTCCTAGAGCGGGGATATATCAAAGAGAAGAAAAGTGAACATGTGCTTTTCTATCATCTTCATATGGCACTGATGTGCAGATTGTCAGCAGCATTGGAAACTGGTGGTCCCTGAAAGAGGAGCAGTAATAGGGCCACTGTTGCCCCCACAGCAGTGTTGGTTGGTGGCGGTGCTGATGGTGGTGCTCTTGTAGAGGGCATCTTTTTGTTGATTCCTTCTGTGGGTATGGCCTTGTGATCAGCAGTCTAGCTACAGATATGGATCCTTTTCAGCTGGCACCCTTGAGTGCTGGCATTCTTGAAGCCTTTGAAGGTAACAGCAGGCAACAGTAGCTCAAACACCAGCGTTGGAATCCCTAGAGAGCACAAGGACTATTCTGCCATGCTAGATGAGGCAAGAGGAAGATCTGGCCTATGTACATAGGCAAGAATAGGCCCCGGATCACTAGAAGAGGACTTCAGAAGCGTTTGATAGAGGTGAAGCTCCTGCACAGAAGACCAGAACTGTCGGTGTATAGTCACTTCCTTGTATCAGTTATGTTTAGTGTGTATTTGTTTTATCTGGGTAGAGTGAACAAAATAGATTCAATCAATCAGAAAAATGAGGCTCAGAGAGTTCTATTGAACATGCACAGAATTCTACACACAGCCTAGAGTTGTGGCTTCCCTTGACCGCTCATGCTGCCATCTTCTCATAGTGGAAAACAGATTGCAAATATGTGAGACGATATCATGTTTCTGGATAAATCTGAGAGGATAGGAATAAGGATATATCTAAAGGAACTAATCAAAGATATTTGGAAAATAAACGTAAAAGAGTCAAACAAAAATATCTCAGGCAAGTATCATAAACATATGGAATTTAATAATGAGAAAACTAGCCAAATCAACACATTAAGTAATTAGTTCAGAAAAAACATCTGGAACAGGAGAGAAATAAGGCAAGTGGAGGAAATAGAGGTAAGTTTGAGATAAACTGAAGTCTGTTGGTAGGGACAGCCTTCTTTTTTATTTCACCCCTTTTATTGGGATATAGTCTGTCTTTCTTAACCACAGTCTGAAATAGTGCCCATTTCAGAATGTATTTGTATCTGGGAACATGTAGGAATCCTATAGATACATTTGCCCAAGCAAAGGGTTCAAAGATGATCCGCATGATCTGTTTCTCATGGTACAATAGTTTGTTACCTTCCCACAAGTCTAGTTCTTCTGCTTGTGATCTGGAATGAAGTCTCAAGTCATGAACCAACAAGAACAAAATAGCTATTTAACTCGTTTTTCTAGAAAAATAGTCAATGGTACCTAGTAAAGTACCGCCATAGGAGTTTTCCATCACGCTCTTCCTGTCCTATGAAGACACAATGCGAAGCAGTTTAGATGGTGAAGGATGGAGCTGTGTTATTGCTTTGTTTCTTGTCCTGGAGGTAATCAAATCTGTGTGGGTGATGAGAGCATTTCATTTCACATAGATTGTTTCAATTTATGTTTGAAGAGTACCTTCAGTCTGTGGAATGTCTTTGGTCATGGCCTGGACTATGGAATGGTGCAGATTGTTGCTGCCCCCTACTCAACCCCAAATATTTTCACTTGGATGATTAGATTTTGAAATGGCCAGTTGCCACCATTTTCCAGAAGAGCAGGAAACTCAGAAAATAGATCTTATCAGAAACTATATTCATTCTGTCTTTAGGATATATTGTTTACTTATAGAGAATTTTTTACACTTTTGGATGAGACCATGGTGAAAGAAGTCCCTCTTATGGAAAGATGAACAATGATAAAGAATTGCTTAACTTGGTAAAACAGCCTTGCAAAAAGGAAAGTCCATGGTTGTGGGTTCTATTGCCAAAGGAAACTGACAAAATATGTGTGCTACACAACTGCTCTGACTCTTGAGTTGGCTGCCGTCCTCCGCTTGGTATTAAAAAGAGATCTGCTCATAAGCATCTTTTGTTGTGGATTGAAGCTGTCTTTAATCCTTCCCTTTGAGGAGACAGAAAAGATTTTAAATTCACATCATTCCAATCATTTATTTGTTCAATAAATGTTTATTGTGAAATTAGTAAGTGCCAGACTCTGTGCTATGTGGTGGAAACATAAAAACAAATACATCGAGTTCTTTGAAGATCTTGCAGTTTAATGAGAAAAGGAGGACACAAACCCAGCAAATCATAAAATGAAAGAGTCTTATAAGAAGTCGCGTAATGACCTAAACATGCTATTGTGGAAGCAAAGAAGAGATGGAATCCAGTTCCACAGAAATTATGTTTGCATTGGGTGGCTTGAATTTATTCAGCAGAAGCAAAGTGAAGTGCATTCTAGAAAGAGAAAGAGAGAGAGAGAGAGAGAGAGAGAGAGATCTCATTCAATGAGCAATGAGCCACCCACCCAACAGAATGGATACCAGAAGTCACACTGATGGTCAATACACAAGGGCTAGCCACACCAGACAGATCAGCTCCCTGGGCTTGAAGTAAGAAGCAGAGAGGATGGAACATTCCTGGAGGTCGCAGAGGCAGTGGGGAGCCTCACAGTGAGTGCTGGCATGGGTGAAAGGCAGGTGGAGGAAATGAAAATAAATTTTACCTTCTTAGTAAGTTTTCTTAGCATCAATCCTAATCAATTTCAGCCCACCAGGGCCCATGCATCCAAATCAAGATGACATTAAAAATATGGAAAAATCAAAATCAATACATGGGACTCTGATAAAGAGCTGAATTCAGCATGCACCACAGACAGTGTCAAGAGCTTACCGCAAACCTATAAATTGTGTAAAGTGATGAGTTTTAAGAGCATGCTACGTCGGCTCAGGACCTGCAGATAGTTGTGAAGGTGGGAGCATGATCGTGCCACTCAGCATAAGACCCAATCCCCTGAAAGAACTGGAGGAAAAGCAGGGGGTGTGCTTCACCTTTAGACGCGGTAAGGGAAAGGACATGCTGAAGTAGGCTCCGGCGGCACAGACAGTGAGACAGACAACCAAAAACTGTGACCTCGTGAAGCTAAAAAGCAGCAAAGGAAACTGCAAATGAGTGAACAGGCAGACCACAGAATGGGAGGAAATCCTTGCCAGGTATCCAGCTGACAGATGATTGATGGCTAAAATATACCAAGAACTAAAAAACAGGGTTCAGAGACCAGAGTTCAGTTCCCAGCACCCATATAACAGCTAACAACCCATCTATAACTCCAGTTTCAGGAGATCCAATGCCCATGTTCTGGCCTCCACTGATCGGATATTGCATGCATGTGGCTGTGGCACACACACACACACACACACACACACACACACACACACATCACTGTGGCTCTGATATCTGGATGCAGCTAAGAGAAGGAAGCTGTCAGTGTGAGCTCTGTTGGTAAGACCTCACATCCTAAACAGCCCAACAGTTTTTCTCTAGTAGTTCCAGTTTTTCAGCTGACCGACTGCCACTCAAAATGACTCCAATCTACCTATTCATTTTCAGTTCGATTAAAGAATAATGCGCTATTGCGATATCAGTAAACAAAGAGGGAAGGCCAAGTTTGCTCCTCTTTAAAGTCAGAATGGGAGTCAAGAGTTAGCTGCTGTCGATGTTTGTATCAGTCATAACAAACAGGCCTAAGAAGAAACAGGAATTAAAGGTTACATGAATTATTCAATGAGCGGTGGTCTTAGAACACTGCAATTGTCAGCTTTATCATTTCCACTGATGATCTTTCCAGTATGACTAGCCTGAGCACTGGGGTGGACTGTCTGACAGTGAAGGCTGATTTCTTGTTTATTTGCTAGGGCAAGGGAAGCAGGAAATATCCCTGTGGGCACGAAAGCATGGCAAACTGCAAATGTGAAGCTGTGTGCCTGCCAGGCATTCGAAATTTTCTATCAAGGCTACTAATGAGAAAGGAGAAACTGAAGGCACAGGGAGGAATGTGACACTTGTAAGGGTAAAGTAAATAACAGCTCAGACCAGAAAGATGACCGTGAGCCCGGAAAAGAAGAAGCAAGTGCGGAAATGCCCACTGAGACAGAGCAGGCAAGGTTGCCAACTGTCAGATGATGGCCAGTGAAGACTCTGATGATGCAGAGAAGATTCTAGTACCTTAACCCAGAAGATGTTGTTTACATTAATGGAAAGCAAAGACAGAAAAAGAACTACATTGGAGTGGGAGAGATTGACAGAGTAGATCCTCGGCTGAGTAGGAATTTAGGGACAAATGTCGAGCAGGTGGCTGGCAGTGTGACACCAGACTGAAAAAGATTCTCCCTAGGGCAAGTGGAGAGCTTGAGAAGAAATTAGAAATAACTTAACGATTCATAGATAATTAAATGTTCACTGTTTCCAGGGAATAGACAATTTACACAAGAGGCTAACACCCTCAAATTTTGCCTAAAAAGGCCTAAGAAAACATTGCTGGATTTCATCACAGTAAGAGAACTGTCATGCTTTCCTTTCTACTGCTATGATAAAACACTGACTTAAACCAACTTGGGAAAGAAAGTGTTTATTTGGTGGACACACATGGTAAGTTACAGTCCATCACTGAGGGAAGACAGGAACTCAAGGCAGGAACCTAGAGATAGGCAGGAGTTGAAGCAGAGACAGCGTGGGAATGCTGCTCACCGGATTGCTCCTCTGGCCTATTCTCAGTCTGCTTTCTTATACTACACAGGATCACCTGCCCAGAGCTGCTGCCACCCACAGTGTGCTGGGCCCTCCCACACAGTCAAGAAACCCCCTCACAGACATGCCCACAGGCTAATCCAATAGACGAAATTTCCCAATAGATTCCCTCCTTCTTGGTGTGTCAAGTTAACAACTGAAACTTTCCAGCACAAGAATTGTGTGTTTGGAGCAGAACCCAGATTATAAGAGATTAAAATGAAAAGTGAGGTATTAGAGGCCATGATATAGATTGACTTTCTAGAAATCTGAAAGTGAAGGGAAAGAGAGAGGTGTTGTGTTTGTTTGCCAGGTTAACGGTTAACAGCACATAGAAGGGCTTTAAACTAGAGAAGGTCTGGGAATCTGATAGGGACAGAGAACATTACTATAGAAATCAAAAGTACAAAATGTATGCAAATAGAGAATATTCATAACTACTTAACATTAAAACTGGCATAAGCCTAAGATGAAGACCAATATTCATAATTAAGGTGCAGATGATTCTGAGTCAGGAAACATGACATAAAAATAACAGAAGATACAAGTATGTGGGGAAGAGGAAATATGTACAAGTTGATATTGAACCATTTCAATCTTACCAGTGATAGCAAGAATTCAAGCCACTGCTTCAGAGTCAAAAGCAATGGACTCAACTCTACAAAACAAAAGATGAGTCAATACCCATTAACTATGTCATTTTCTGTGTTCTGATGCTATGCTAATTGGGGCCTTGACCATGAAGAGACTATACTCCCTGAGTTAGCGCTCATTGGCAAGAATGCTTTTCTAGTTTTTAATGTTTTAAAAATATTATACGTACTTAAAAAAAATTTTATGTGCATGAGTGTATTGCCTGAGTGTATGTAAGTGCACCTGGGTGGTGCAATGCCCACATAGGTCAGAAGAGAGTGTCGGATTCCCCTGGAACTGCAGTTATGAACAAATTGTTAACTTCCATGTTGGTGCTGGGAATTGAACCCAGGTCCTTTGAAAGAGCAACCAGTGTTCTTAACTGCTGAGCCATCTCTCCAGCCCCAGAAACTATGTTTTTCAATTTTGAAACTAATCAAACCAGAGCTCACACCCCCTTTATAGGCCATTATTTCCTTTCACAACTCAAGACTACTAAGGCCAGCTCTATGCACTAGTGTCCACTGAATCTAATCCAGCTAGCCCATCTGAAGCCTGCTTACTCTGCCTTGCTGATTCCTTCCAGGTAAACCACAGACAAAGCCTTGTTTGCAGTTCTCCTTTTACGTTTTGACCCAGACTTCAGCCCTTCCTCATATGGCTCCCCATGGTATGGAGTGCCTCTTTCACTTTAGGACTCTAATTGATGGGTTGTCTATTCAATAACAATCATCTTTCGAGCTGTTGAATTTATTCACATTTGAAAAATTAAAGCAATATGTTGCAATTACATACATTATATTAACGTTTAATATCCTTTTATTTATACTTCATGCAGGCTTAAATGGAAGTTTACAAAATGACAATGAGTAATTGCTCTCCAATTTAAATTCTAAACTCTTTGCATATCATTGTGGACATCTAATATTAGAACAATCATTAATTTGTGATGAAACATGCATATATTCTTAAATACGTATATCACAGTATGTATCTACTTGCTTCATGCATTTTAACTCTAAGGCTTGTAATGAAAATAGATAGAGCAGCAGTAACGACACTAGAGTTTTTGTACACTAAGTGGGATGACACCTCCACTTGCCGTCCTCCCTCACTGCCATATGCAGAGTCAGTAATTGAGCCATGATGCCACCAAGGCCCTCTCAAATGACAGCAACGTCCATTCTCACTACATCTATTAGTTCTTAACTAATGGTACTGACCACATTTTAGAAGCAGTCTTTTCTTTTTATGAATTGAAACACGAACTTGTTTCATACTGGTTTTGAGTAAGAGTCCAGATCTATAGCTTTCTATTGTACTCTGGCATATTATATATCACCAACTAGTTTTCTTAAAAAGAAAGGTGTGAATCAGCAGTGCAGGACATAAGCGCACTGCAGTGGGAGCTTCATTCACTGTTCAGCATATGGTAAGGGCAGTAGTGTGGCCGAAACATTCATACAATTAACCTGCGGTATCACATTACATGCATTCTTTGTTTCCTCTGTTTGCCATTGTCATAATTAGTGGAGACTTTTGTAAATTATATAATTGCTCCTTACTTTAAAATATTGGTCCAATTACAAAAGGTTACCCCAAACCTCTAATTGAAAGGTTGGTGGTTGGTGGGGTGACTCAGTTCCCAACAGGATTACAGCTTACATCAATCAGGATGAAACAGTGTCTAGGTAGATCTGTGTTAACTCCACTGATGAGTCTCCTATCTCTGGCTGTTTTGATATTGTTCTGCCGTTTCTCTGGCCTAAATATTCTAAAGGATGGATGCCACAGGGCAATCAATCTGCAAAGCGAATACATTGAGAGAACAATGACATTTGACTATCATTCTCTAGTATCAGTGTCATACTTTGACTTGATTATTTATAGTGCCAATAATCTAATCTGTACAAAATCCAGTAATATAAAGGGAAGTTTTACAGAGGTGTCTGTGAAAGCATTTAATACCATCATAATACTGTTTGACCTTTACCATTTCAAAGAAAGGAAATATTATTTATGCATTAAAACTATAGTTGACACTACGTGTTGAACTAAAAGAATTTCTTGATGATAAAGTGAATTATGGTCAAGTGTTCTGATAAATGAGACTTAAAAAAAAAATCAGCTAATGTGTCAGTTATTTTTGTGATTGCCGGCCCACACTTGTAAGCTATACAAAAACCACAAAGTTAAACAGCGTTCTTTTTAAAAGCTATAAAAATGTTTCTGATTTTCAAAACCCTATAACCATCTGTGTGTTGAATTTGTAGCATTCTCCCTAGAAACACATTCTGCTATGGGCATCCCAAAGGCTAAGCCCAGGATCTGGTGGCTAGCATATATTTATTTCATTTGGCAAAATAATTTACTGGATATTCAGAAAGGACCTTACTCACTGAAAAAAAAATTAGATCAGGAGTTCAAGAACTGAGAAAAGGCTCAATTTCATTTTTGCCTAGTGTATTTGTCTGAAAAAGGCATTCCCCCACCTTGGTTTGATGAGATGTATACCCCTAGAGTAAAGGTATAGACATAAGCCCAAAGAACAGCATGTATTTCATATCATTGTATATTTACCAACTGCATTTGCCAAACTAGGAGCACGATACTAGCATGATGATATGAAATGCTGCAGTTAGTGTTCTCCCTCAGGTCATCAAAACTTAGAAACACCAGACTAGCATCCCTGCAGATGTATTTATTTATTTTTGGAGACAACAGTAAAATGGAACTCAAAGTGTGAGCAGTTCAAGGTGGCACAGGAAGGAGTGAGCGTTCCAAACAAAGCTGTATGAGAGATCATGAAGGCTCTACCACCTCCCTCAACTCTCACTGTAATGATGGCAGCCACAGGTCATGGGATCTGATGTGACTGTCTTCCAGCAAATTGTTTCTGTGGACTTGGACATTGGATCATCATTCTTTTCACTTGTCACAAAATTGAATTCTTCCTTTGATTTTTATTCTAATCAAATAAAAATATAGAAAGCATTCTTTACTCCCTGGCTGTAAGAAAACAAGAGCCCTAATAACTTGTGTCATAGATATTTTGTGTGCATATTCTAACATTAACATTGTATCAAGAGATTTCAGCATAAATTACACTTCTATTCCTTAAATATACTTCTGTAAATGTGTATAACTCACCCAAATAATTATAATCTCTCCACTTGACAGAATTGTAGACAAATGAACAGGGACCAAGTGGAGTCCAGGACTCAGGCCTTTCCTACACTTCAGGCATTATATATAATCTGACTCTGCAGTTCCAGTTGTGTTTTGAATGTTAGAAGTGTGAGCAGAGGTCCAGAACCTCCTTCCTCTGTTAAAGTGACAAATAGCCCAAGAAAATTAACTGAGATAGACTTAACAATCTTCAGTGTATCTGTTGAGAAAACTCGTCCTTCCTGTTTCATTAGCTGATCGTTTGCTCCTAGGACCACCTAGGAGATGACTGAACTTTGCCACTTTTCTCCCTGCAGCCCCCTTTTCCTGCTTAATCCTCTGCTGAAGGCCTCTGTTCTTCTTGAGGCCCTAGTTCTTCTTTGAATTTATTCATGTATTTCTCTCTGACCTTGGTACTTGATCTTTCATTCTCACTTCCGTTTGCCTCTCAACACACTTACCTGGCTTGTTTGTTTGAAAGTGTCACTAGTTGGCTTTCCACCTATCTGCTCCCACCCATTTCAATTGCTTCTAGGGCACCCCATGGCTCCCTGTGCCCTGACAGCCCCCAGGAACAGCACCAGGCACCCTACATCCCTGCCTCCTGCTCACTGAGGATCATGGTGGGAGCTGAACTTCCTCATGCTCTTGCAGAATTTCCACCTTGAACTTGCATAGTTGCAAAGTTGTGGCTGCTCTGCTCTACTAATTCTCTTTTTACACACAGAATTTAGCTTTTATCATCTTTTCCTACACATTCTATTGACATATCACAGTACTGGTAACCTCACGTGAACTTCAGAAACCACCAAAGGTCAAATTCATGGATTCAGTAGCAACCTGTTTTCATAATGTTGGTTATGAGGTAGATTAAAATAACTCTTATATTTAACATGATTGGGCCTCAAGGTTTGTATATTTATTGTTAAACTTAAACAAAAGTCAAATATCAGGGAGAATTCTATTTCCTAGATATAATATATCTGCTAACATCTGGGTGTGCAATCTCTCAGAATTTATATAAACCTAAATCATAATTTGATTAAAGAAGGTGAATCACCCAAGATATACACATATAACAAGGCAATTGATATTTATCAGTCACAAGAGCTGCTTAAATGCTGTCTCTCAGGTTGTTGACATGATATTTAGTGATAGAGTTTGAAGATTTTATAAAACTAGATACACTCTAGCAACTTTCTCATTTCTAAAATAAGGAGATATATATATAATCAGATTATATGTACTAATATTTTATTAAATGAAATAATATTGATAATATGGCAGGAACAGCACAATAAATTTTAGCATTGATGGTTATTAATAATTTTGACATTTTAATAACATATTTTCTATCACTGAAACTTATTAGCTATGGGTAATTTATGTAGTTTTCAGGCATTAAGTTCATTCCCTGCAAAGTTGAACCATTGATACTTACTCTTTCCAAGCCTTAGATATACATAAAAAAAAAAAAAAAAAAAAAAAAAAAAAAAGATTGCTTTAGGCCTGGCATTGCTAACATTCCTGTGGGTTTCCTGGGGAAGGGGCAGGTGTAAACAATGTCTGCCCCCTTTTCCCTTGGTCCCAACAACAAACTGAGGTACAATTTCACCAAACTGCACTCTGCAAAACCCATGAGTTTATTGTGTTTACTTATAGCACAATGGCTGAAGGTTTACTTACAGGACTCTTGGTGCTCCTCTCTTAGGGCCTCACTTCTCCCAAGAATCCACCATGGTGTTATTTTAGCACCACAAAATGACTAGAGAAACCCTCCCATAGTCTTCCTAGCCTATGTACTCTAAGCCCTCCCCATGTGTAATTAGAGGCAGATAGCTAATCCTGAGTTGGAAGGTGTGGCTAGACTCTCATGTTGAGAGTTGCGCCTGGATTCTTAGAAGAAGGTCCTGAGGCGCTTTCTGCTCCTCCCTTCCATTTGGGGGATGAACAGTCAACAAGCCCAGCTGTGACAATCTTAGACAAGCAGGTATATCTGTGCTAAGGAAGATGCCAACTCCCTGTTGGAGAACAGTCCTATAAATTCCCTTGTACTGAACTTGCTTTCATCTAAGTCCTTGGGTTTCTTCTATGTGTACGGCAGAAATCTCTGCTATTTTTACTTATGCTGAAAAATTTGGGGTTTTGCAATCCAATGTAGTATTTTATATTTGTCTGTGTTCTCTTTCACTGTATTTTTTTTTTGTACTTTTACCTTAAAATGCCAAGATTTCTCTCAAACCTGATTTTGTATCACACATAGTTCCTTGCCTTATCATTCTAATTATGAATTCACCCAAGATAATAGGATGAACTTTGTAAAACTGCTGTTTTTATAAGTCAAAAGCAGTCACACACCAGCAGACGAGAACAGTTAAACGTAATATTTATTAATGAACTGAGCAGAATTCAGCCAAGGGCATGTTGTGAATTAACTCATTAGCAATCTCGGCCTTTGGGAGTCTGTTGGGCATAATGCAAGGTGGGCCTAGCCCCAGGCCACCTGCTAGGAAGAATAGAGAAATGGCTCCTGTGGGTGTGGAGCTCTGCTCTGGCTAGTTGTGAGACCAGCATCTGGAAAGAACCTGCCTACCTGGGGACAAACTTACTATTGGCTGTATCTGGGACCCCACCCCATAAGGTCATTGGCTATCCAGACCTACAAGAGCTTGTGCACATATTCAGTAAACGAGTTTGCAGTGCCATGTGCTTGGGCTGCTTCCCGTCCAACTTCCGGAGTCTGTGGCTTGACTCTGGGTCTACTCACCCCTAACCCCTCCGGCTGGCCCCCCAAAGTCCACTCGGGCTGGCCCCAAGTGGTGAGACATGACGGTAACGGACAGGCCTATAGGAGTCATGAACCTCTTTGAAATATCTAATGAGAGTTATTTATTTATTTCCACTTCATGTGTGTGTGTGCACATGTGTATGCTCATGTGTATGACACACACACTATCTTTTTATGACTTTAGCTATTTGCTTCCTTCATACAGACAGAACATAAAACTAATATTTTGCAATTTATATCAATATAAACTTTCCATAAAACTAAAATGTAAACTTTAATAGTGTTCAAATTTAAATAAATGAGAAGATAGTTGTACTGGGAAAAGGGGCCTCAACAAGAAGCCAGTGCAGGAGAATGAGCTGACATGGCTTTGTGAGACTTCTGTTTGACAATGAATTTTGAGTTTTCATTTTTGTAGCTTCAAATGCTAGAAATTCAAAACGACAAATGTCTGATAGCAAAGCAAATGGCACCACACCATCTGTTCTGATTCTGCTCAGATTACCTTTGTTTCAGGAAGAAGTAGAACTCAGTCTTCAGGGAGAATTCACATCACACTGTATTCTGTGTGCTCTAAACAAGAAGGTGAAACTTCCCAAGACCTTGTGAGTCAGAAAAGCAAGAACTGTGACCTGTGTCTCCCTTGTAGGTCATCAGAGGAGAAGCAGTCTTCCAAAAAAAAAATGCTCTGGCATTTCCAAGGGTCTGTAGATTTTAGCTAGCATGAAAATGGCCAGAGCTTTGTGCTTACAGAGTCACTTTCTCCAGTAAAAAAGAGTCTTCTGAGCTGTCAATGCCAATCTTGGACCCTGAATGCCTGTTTGGAAGGCTTTCTTACAGTTTTAAAATAATATCCACAATGCTGGTTGTAAGGCTTTAATGGAAATGCCTACATTATTTCTGTGGCCAAAACTTCTGCTAGATGAGCCAATTCAGAATTACGCCCCCTCTGCTAAATGGTTCTGTAGGTTGATTCTCCTATCAAACAGAAAGGGCAGTGGGTGGGCAGCCATTGGGGACTCTGTTCAAAGTCAGTCAAGTTCCTATGAAAACTTCTTGTTTCTGTGTCCTACGGAAGAACTACATGTACTCATACACAGACCTCAACAAAACTTCTGACAAAGTAATTTCAAGCCCCAATTAAGATGACCTGGATTACTTTCAGGGCAGCACAAATGTTTCGGGCTATTGTCAAAGGTTCTAATATGAGTGACTTTGACATACATCACTACGTTTGTAACCATGCCAATTTATGTCACTGTTCTCTTCCTTATTGGAGAAGTGAATGAACTCTTTCCATTTGTGAGCTTGATGGTGGATAACTTGTAGGTCTATTTTCATTACTGTAATAAAATACCCAAGATAGCTTAACTGAATGAAGATGCTTATTTAGTGCAGTTTTGGAGGTCTAATGTCCAAACAACACAGCACAGGATCAGAAAAAGATCCCCTGGTTGATGGAAGAGCATGCCTGGGAAAGGATCATGCATCAAGAAGAAAAAAAAATGCATAGGTGCTGTGGAAAAAATAGAAAGAAATGTGTTCGTTCAAAAACCTACTGAAAAAGATACCACATATATATATATATATATATATATATATACATAAACGTATATATATATACATAAACATATATATACATATATATATATAAGTGCATGTGCATAGCCAAAGGCTATAAAATTTAAAAAAAATCACAGTGCCAGGCAAGGGGAACCTTCCTGTGAGTTATTGGTCCAAGAAACTTGAAAAATAATACACGCCATTGCCACAGATCTTTGATTGCATCCCAGAACTTGAAAGTAAGACCCTACTGCTGAAGAAATAACATACCTCAGACATAGGATATGGAACAATTGAGCTGGAACTGACCTAGAAGTGTACTCCATAAAGACAAACTTACAGTATCAGAAGACACTGCACAAGCTACCAAGGGAGAACACCAGCCAACAGTACAATCCAGCTATAAAGCCTATGAACCACAACAATGGCTGGCCCAGCAAATAATCTCTCCTGGTGCAGTAGTGGTGTTTTTATCTTGGGATATTCAACAGATTTCTAATTGATCTTAAGGCCCACTCAGTGGGAACTTATATCTTGTACTGTAAACATAGCCAAATACACGTGTCTGGAGGTCATATGTCTAGAGAGAAACCTACTTTCATCACATCCTTAGCCTGAGTTAATTTCTTATTCTATTCTAAATACTTTTCCTTATATTTACAGACAAGTGTGCCTCTCACCACTCATCAAAGACACTTCTTTCTGCAATGGATGGAAAATATTACAAAGTTCCACAACTGGTCAAATTCAGAGAAGTGTTTTTGAGGTGCCCAGTAGATATCTACAATGCGACCTCTATACCTAGGACTCAGGGTACACAGTGGAACCGGGGATGGAAAGAATATTAGCACATCTCTCAACTCTAACCAGGGAAACATCCTCATACAATAGATGGGGATTATCCCAGAAAGCACAGCTGGCTGAAGTGCAGAGAATAAGAAACTACAGAGTGCTTATCCCTGAATAGGACACCTATATCAAAGCTCCGCTACCCAAAGGACCATTGTGGAAGAGGATGCAGAAAGACTGTGAGAGCCAGAAGTAGTGGATGATCACAAGGAAGCAGAATTTTCCAGACGGCTGGGAAGTTACTCATATATGTACTCACCGCAATGATAAGAGCTTGCCCAAGATCCATGTAAAATCAAGTCAGACAAAATCCCAGCATGAGAGTGGGAAAATGAGTGAGACGTCCCAATCTTAGCTGAACAGCTACTGGCAAATGGTGGCTGCTGGAAGGAGGACAGTCAGGTTTCTGTTTTAAGGGTGTGATTCTAGATAGGTTAACCAGGCTTCAGTGGAAGAATGTACACCGAAGGACATTTGAGGGCACAAACCTGACTGTGTATGACTTAATATGACACAGTATGTGAAATCTGATGGGGGGAATTATAAGAGGAGTTCAGATAGAGGAAGAAGGGTCCTAATATGATCAAAATATATTGTATGAAATTAGCAAAAATTCAATAAAAATTTATAAACACAAAAATATATATTAAGCAAGAGAGACTAGGTAGGTTCAGACTTTTGTAACAACTTTCCACAGTCTCAGAGGAAATGTTTTTCTCTTCTATGAGTCAGTTGAGCTTGTAGGCTTTTGTGTTTCCTTTGATTGATGTTGCTGAGGAGTCTATATTGGACAATTATCTGATGCGTAATAGAATCGGTTTCACAGTGGCTGTGTTTTGGGGTTGGATCAGGATCCTCTGCCACATTTAGTAGTTTATTCTGTGGGCTGACAGATTCTCTCATCCTCCAGAGACTCCCAGGTGGCTTTTTTAGCTGAGGCGTGTTGCCCAAGTGTGTGGAGAGCATGGGAAGCACTGAGATCAATATAGCTAGAGTAACTAACTTTGTATCTTCTGGGCCTCCTGTGTGTCAATCACCCTGTCCAAGGGATGTCATTGTAGGACATGTGAACCCCTGGACCTTCAGAATCTTCAGTCTCAACAGCAATGAATGATAGACGGGTGACTCTAGAATTTGATCCACTTGCTAACTTCAGGTTTAAATCTGCCAAACTCCAGAGTAATTCTAAATTGATAAGACCTGTTCCTGGCTACGAAAGATAGGGCTATCTGTCCTTAGTCATCTCCCAGCCCGAGTCAGCCTGCTGCCACTTGTACTCTTTGGCCATTGGAGTCTGTCGCTCCTTCCCACATCTTCATCCCTGGGCCTTCCTTTCCCCAGGGGCTGTGGCCCCCCTCTCTGTGCATCTGCATGGACCCTTCCTTTCCCCAGGGCTGTGGCCCCCCTCTCATGCATCCACGTGGAGCCTTCCTTTCCCCAGGGGCTGTGGCCCCCGTCTCATGCATCCGCATGGAGTGTGTCTTTGTCGCCTTTCTTTTCCCATATCCTTCCTTCTACAATTTTTTTTCTTTCTGAAGTATCTCTCTTTACGACTAAGCATATTTTTTTTCTTATTCGACTCTCCCCTTCACTGGCCCCTCACAGAAGTGGCCTCTAGTCCACCTCTACATATAGAGTCCAATCGCAATCCCATGGTCACACACATGCCCCTGGTTAAACTCACTGGGTCTCAAAACAAAACAGAAACACATGCATCTAGGAAAAGGACTTGTAGGGAGCAGACAGGCTAACAGGGGTTATGGGGACACAACGGAGGGTGGAGTGAGATAGTCAGAATGCACTGTGTACATGTATGAAAATGTCAAAGAACAAATTTGAGGATGAAAAAGACAAACAACATGAAAAGAAAGAAAGAAAAAAATAACCAGAAACCCACTCTGAGCAACTTCAAATGGTTACATTCTTTCCAAAGTAAATAAGCGCGCATACAAACCAGTTTCCCCTTTTTAAAGCTTCAGACTTGACAGTCATGTTTAAATGTTGTTGATCCCCATGGGGATCATGGCACATAATGCAGAAAATGGAACAGCCCGAGACATGGGGAAGCTCAGTTCTTTAGGGGTTGTTTCCTTCAGTGCCTACCACCCCAAGGGAGAGCCCTCACCTGCTCTGCACACACCCGGCCTCTGCCCACCTCACCTTCACCCATGCGGTGTGAAGGGCCTGCTGGTCTTCTCTTTGCTTATTAAAATTCTGCCCTTACGGTCTTTTCACCCCAATCAGTCAAAAATAATCCTTGTCTTTTCTGTACCACAAACTCCACCTATGTTCTAAAACCATATGCTAATTCTTCTCTTGCACCTATTTTTATACGTTTTATGTTTTTCTTCTTTTGAATTGATACTTCAAGGACCTAAGGCCTTCCTTCAAGGTCATGATTAAAAATGTTCACTTCTATAGGAGTCTTGTTTGCTTGTCTATTGACACTAAAAATTTGGGAGAATTTGATGAATAAATTTGCAAAAAGAGATGCGGGGAGAACGGAGAAGGATTTGCACGAGTTAAAAGTCTGGTTAGGAGAGGGATAAGAGCTGTGAGATTGAACCTGTCCTGCAGAATGCAACCCCAGACTTGGATTATATTTATTTTGCAGAGAATGGAAAGCATTTTTATTTTTCAATTATTAAAAATAAACGGCTTTAGAGGGCTGGAATACAGAATACGGGTCAATGGGAGGACACTGCCTAATGTGTGAGACCCCGGGTTCCACCCCATCACCACAAAAAAACAAACAACAGCCAAATGGTTTTAAATGCAAGCATCCGTTAAGGCTTGTGTATAAAGGAGTGATCTGACTGTAAATACACAGTGTGTGATTTTTGTATGTATATCTGGGTTTCTGCTCTCAAGAACACATGTTGCTAAGAGGGCAACACTGGCCAGCCAGAGAAGAAAGCATGCCATAAGGAAGCAGTGTTTCTACTCGTCTCGTTCCCACTATGGCTGCCTGCTCTGGTGAGCTCTACTTCACATTAACACAGCACTTCGTTCAACTCCATAAAAAGAACACATTGGCAGGAAGCACAAAACATGCTTTGGACCAAAAAATTGAAAATAGTTTTTCTGAAATACTGAGGCCATAAGGGTGACTGCAAGCAGATGTCTCTGAAAAAAAGCGTGAAACCCACAAAAATCCTCATTTCCTGCTCTCACTAGAACATTCCCTTTGGTTTTTAGACTGTCATCTTTATAAGGCCAGGTGGACCCAGAGGAAAAGCTGATAGATGTGGATTGTTTACATGTATGCATAAACTCCTCTAAGTGCAAACATTTGGAGGCTCATGAATGTCTGATTCATCTTTAAATCGTCTTTCCCCCAGTAATTTTTTTTAATAAAGTTGAGTCGGTGTCTGCACCTGATGGCCCTGCTATAGTAATTTTGGGTCATGGGATTTTATTAAACTATGGATCATGTTCATCTCACAGGTGACATCAGTCTACTGTTGCCTTGCTCTCTTCTTTGATCTTGGAAGACACTGACTTAAATCTCTGATAGTTATGCTCTTAGGTGACTACTCTGACAAAACAGAATTGTAGAAAGATGCTTGAGCCAATAAAACCAGCTGGGGCTTTTGTGTTTGAAAGACTCAAAATCTTTGTGAATCGTGCCAATAAATTTCAGACTATTTGGATTGAATTGGGGGAGGGAAGGATGGGAATGAACTATGTCTAAGCCAATATATTTTCCTTAAAAAATGTTTTTGAAGTCCTGGAGACCGAACACAGTGCCTTTTGCATGTCAGCCAAGCAATCTACTAATGAGCAAAATTATAAGTTCTTTTCCATTATTTTATTTTTTTCAGTTTTGTAGACAGGGTTTCACATAGCCCAGGTTGACCTCAAACTCCATATATTGCCAAAGCTGGACTTGAATTCTAAATTCTCTGGCCCCTACCTCCCAAATTCTGGGATTACAAGTACATGTAATCATACCCAGCACCTTTAAAACTGCATTTTAAGCTATTAGTGCATTTGTTAGGCTGTTGTGCCTGAACTAGTTCTTCATTATTATACTGTTTTGGGGAGCTATACCAATAAAGGTGTCATTTCTTAAGATTATGAGGAATAAATGATAATGTAAGCATTAGTTATTTGGGGTGGCATCTCCAGTTCTGATGATCACTCATGTTTCTTGGGGTTCATCTTGCAGCTCAGGTTCAACAAGATAAATACTTCTATGATCCACAAATGCTCAGCTTGACTTCAACAAAGTGCACAAAAACTCAAATGAGAGGGTCTGACCACACACAGTGAAGAAAGCTAACTTGTCTACTTAATCCTCAGGTGACACTTTACACAGATATGGTGTACTAAGAATTCGCTGTAGAAAGGAGGAAGACAAACTTTAAAGTAGCTAGTAACTATTAAGTCCCAAATCCTCAAAACATGAGAATGAGAGTGTTCTTTTATACTCCTGTACCTTCTAAAACTTCTTTTCAGAACTGCTTTCTGACTGGTAGGCTTCGAGAGAATCAGGGCTTGGGAGGTGACGGCAGATTTTGCAGTGGTAAATAGACAAACCTGAGGCAGAATGATTCAAAAATATTATTACAAGCTTGTGAAAAAGGCAACAATTTAAAAATCCAGGCTTGTGGTGCACATCTTTGATCCCAGCACTCAGGAGGCAGAGACAGGTGGATCTCTATGAGATCGAGGCTAGGTTGATCTCCATAGTAAGTTTCAGATCAGCCAAAACTATACAAGACTATAAAAGACTGGGTCTTTTAAAAAAAAAGGATGGGGGCAACAGTTGTCCCAGGGAAACATAAAGAGGCAGCATTTTGTTAATGTTTATCTGCATTCTCCAATTACAGATAGTCATGTAGGGTGGTCTCATTTTCCATTTTAGAGGTTTACAGGAAAAGAAAAAGGCAAAACAAACTGGCTTTGAAGAGTCAAAAAAACAGAAAGTCGTCTTCCTCTCTTCCTCCTCTCCTTGCCTCCCTCCCCCTCCTCTCGTCCTCCCTGGTCCCCTCCTCTCCTCTTTACAGTCTCCTTTGTGTGGCTTGCCTGCTTCATGAAGCTAGCTGGGGAGAAGAATAACACATTCGAAGGCTGGAGAACAGCAGATGGAAAGACTTCAGGTTGTTGGTGGTGCAATGAGCCAATGGCATCACAACCCTAGACTCACTTTGCCTCAAGATTAACTTTTCTTTGGGATAATGAAAACTCCTGGTTGCACTTTTATCTATATTTATACATTATCTGAAGTGATGAGCCAAACTATGATACATAAGGGGACAATACAGAAAAATTTAAGGAAGTGTGGTGTGCTTTATAAAAAACATTTACTGTCTCAGGATGCCACTGGAGGGAAGGTGCCCTTTCATAGTGAATAAGAAACTTAAGTAAATGTATATGGGAGACTAAAAGATACAGTATAAGTAAAAAGAAAGACTACATAAGAAAATGGACACTGGAGAAAAAGGAGCATGTACTCTGAGTCTACACAGTTTCAGAGTTTAGATGGTATAGTATATCAAGCCCAGGGTTAAATATGCTCAGTTGTAAGTTGAATAACATCCTTAAAGGTGTGGTCTCTGCACAGATCTGTCCATCTTATGAAAAGAATCCCTTGCTATTACTATCTGCAACATACCTGTTTCATTTTTTCTAGTTTAGCTGCGTTAGTTTTGTTCTGTGCTAAAATACCTGATATAAGTAACTTTTTTATTTTCTCTCACAGATGTGAAGGGTTTAGTCCATTACGGTTGGTCCCAGTAATTTGGGGCCTATAATGGGGCAGTATAGTATGGTATGGAGTTTGAAACACAAAATATTCATGTAAAGGTCACTAGGAATGCAGACCAAGAGACTGTTGTCCTCCAGTCTTTGAAGGGATGTCTCCAGTGACATAAATCCCCCACTTAAACATTGTTTTTCTTTTTGAGACAAGGTCTCGTAGTCCAGGCTGCCCTCAAACTCAATGTGCAGTAGAGGATGACCTGGAACTTATGATCCATCTGCCTCTGTCTTTGAAGTGCTGGGACTGCAGGCATGCATTACTATACTCAGCCCAAGTGAATGAAATTCTGTGAAGAGTAGTGGTCTGAGAAATGAACCAAGCATATGAAGGGCTGTTGAGGTTATTTTAATGGACACCCCATTAGACGTAATAGGAAGCTAGTACGAAGATGGCTGATGGCAGATTAGGCTCATCAGTGCTCAAAAGCATGCTATGAATCAAACTAACTCAAGTTGTTTTGGATATGTTTATGTCTTGTAATTATGGAAAGAAGTAATAGACCTTGATCAGCTGACTTCAGTTTCACAATGTTAACTTCATTTTGTGAATGACATAGAAATAAAATATTCTTAAAGGTTAAAATTTTTTCTGATGTAATTCATTTAAATTTTTGTCTAATGTAAATAGTAGTTCTTAGCATAATGCCTGCAGTATGAAAACTATGGAAGAAGTGAAAATAAGCGTTTTAGGTAAAGTAATAATTTTCTGAAGGAGTATGTAAGAAGAACAGTTTATAGTCAGAAACATTTATAATAAATTGATGCTGCCTTTGAATAGACAGATGTTTCTAAGAATGAGCGACTTAGATATTAATATGCACTAACAGTCTAGATTCCAAACATTTCAGGGTCAGTTGAATAATCTTAATCAATAATGATTAAAAGAAAGTTGAATGAGTTTCTTTAGGATAGGAATATGCTTTGTTCTCATTTTGAAAGCCAAAATATTTTATTAAAATATGATTGAAGGAGAGTAAAGCTTTTAGTTCCTTTACTGGAGAGAATGGAGGCCAACAAAAGGCTCTGCGTGTGCAATTCTCTAGAACTGTTCAGAGGGATGTTAATGACAACTTCCTGCCCCCATTTGTCTCTGGATTATCTATTGAGAAAGGTTTCTTGGAAAAGAAGGTAGCATTCCTATTGATAGTGCAGAGGGGAAAACTAGTGTAGAATCTGGGAAACTCCACTCAGATAAAAGGGGAACACCAGAGTCTAACTGGTTTCAATTTAATTGGAAACAGAATTTGGAAGAACTTTGTGTGATTCTGGGATTTAATATTTCCTCATATTCATGTTTGTTTTCGTAAACTAGAAGGATTTATTTGCTGTGTTAAAAGCCAATAATGATGTAGAGAGTGCTAAGGTCCTGAGTTAGAATTTGTAGCCAGCTGCAGGAAGACAGCAGTCATCTGATGATAAGTCTAGGATCAACTTGGCGGAGAGAAGAAAGGCAGAAGTACGGAAAAAGGAGATTGACTGGATCCAAGGGGTTTCCCAGAGTGCTTTCCAGCGGGACGGCGTATTCTGACCTTGAAGGTAAATCCCTTGATTCTAAAGGCCTGACAGGGAGAAAGAGAGATATTATATTTTAAATACAAACTCTCCCCCACAGCCCTCCGTGTTTGAATACTAGGTCTGCAGCTGGCGGAGCTGTCTGGGAATGCTGCGGAACCCTTAGTAGATGAAACCTTGCTAGAAGCGATGGACCACTGAGAAGAGGCCTTGAGGTTTTGTAAGCTAGCCCAGACTCTGTTCAGTGTCTGCTTCCTGAGCATGGATGCAGTGTGACCAGCCAGCCTTCTGCTACGGAGACAGACATCATGTCTCCCCTGCCACAGTGGACAATATCACTCTAGAACCACAAGACAAAATAAACCCTTTCTTAAGCTGCTTTTGGCAGGATGTTTTATCACAGCAATGAGACAATAACTAAGACAGATGTCCAACAGCGTAGCCAGAATGAAGAAGCTCCATGCCTGTTGCGTTGCCCATCAAAGAGCTGTCAAGGAGCATTGATGAAGCTGTGTCAGGAAGAAAAGGGTCAATTTTGTCCAGAGTCCACCAGAACAATGACAGTGGATCTGAATGAGGGAGTAGATCCAAGGGAGGTTTCAAAGCACACATGGCTGCATATGTTGCTTTCTCCTTCCCATCACATAATTGTTCAAAGCCATCCCACAGAAAGTATCTTTGGGAGGCGGCGGCAGGCAGTGTGCAGAACTTAAACTTACTCTTGAATGTAATATTACCCTTAATAAATTGAGAGAATTTTTTTTAAGTTTCAGGCCAGGCATGGTGGTGTATGCCTTTAATCCCAGCACTCCAGAGGTGGGATCCTGCAGGTGGATCTCTATGAGCCAGAGGCAGGCATGGTCTACATAGCAAGTTTCAGGTAATCTGTGGTTACAGGGAGACACCATCTCAAAAATAAATAGATAGATAAATAAATCACTTTTTTCATACTTACTACTCCAAGTTAAAAACAAATTTTCAAAGAAAAATACATCATTTCCTTGCTCCAATCTTTTCTCGATTAAGTTAATGAAGTCCAGACACCATTTTAAACACAAAGCAATAAGGTCTGTAGATCACCCATTGCCAGAAGCTACAGATCAGAGTCAGAACTTGTTAGGTGGGAACAGGACCATTTGGGAAGGTCTGTGAGTGCTTTGGCTGTCTTTGAATAGAAGCCTTGCTACAGTCAAGGCTCAAAATCCTTCCACCCCCTGTGCCACCTACCCTCAACTATATAGTTTCTGGAAGTATGTTATTAATCTCAGGAACAAATTTCAGTGCTGTTGGCCAAGTGAATTAGCTGAAGAACAACTCCAGTTCATATTGTTTCTGGAGCAAACAGGGTTGAAGTCAGACGCATATGATCTTCGGTTCAATTGAATGAAGCATATTCTAATGCTCTAACTGTGTGGAGTGAAATGAACCTTGATATCATTCCAAAGTCATACAGTGAAGTGATAAGTGAAGGTGTGCGTCCACTCATGTGTACAAATGATTGCATGGAATAAAAACGGTGAAGATATTCAGCTGAGGTAGGCAACTTCCTCTTCACATGCTAGGGAGTGTTTATATATCCCACAAATGACAGAAACTAGAATCTATTAAACACTTTGGATTTACTAGCTTTTTTCCTCTTTTTTGAATTTAATTTTTAACAGAGATCTAGTCATTCTGATGTCATCAGCACATTGAGAGAAGACAGGCTCACATGCTTAAGGATAAAGACATACAAGAAAGCAGAGATCGTTCCAACTCCCGATGCCATGTTCTTGATGGAAATGAATGTTTATGGAGCACTTCCTGTGTAGCAGCACCATGTCTAAGCATTTCACACACACTAGTTCCTTTGACGTAGCCTGAGAAAGTTTCAAACCAGTTATAGGTAAGAGAACTGAGGTTTTAAACGTTAATCAAATTGACCAATGAAAACACTTTACTAGTAGTAAAAGGAGTATTTGACCCTTTAGTTGCAGGCTTTCACCCATAAGCATATATTCCTTGACTTCCATACTGGGCTGTCTACTGCATTGATGATTTTTGCCATTTTTTTTTTTTCTAGCAAGAAACAGAATCCCTTTCCATAGGCCTCTTTAGAAATGGGCCTCAATTTATTCACAGATTCACAAAAATACAAAATAACTATAAAAATCACAAGCTCAAAATAATTGCTATTGTCAAACCTATTGTCAGAGCTACAGTAGTTAGAGTGATTTGTAGCATAAACATAACAGTACTGAGCTGCATAGCATCCCCAGAGTCCCAGTCTTTAATTCTCCCCCTCGCAATAGAAAAGCAGGTAGGATTCCAAGGAAGAATAATGTTATCATAGAACTAACTTCGCATTTTAAGCAAGTTATTTAGAGGGAGATAATTGGCACTTTATTAATGGTTTCTTGTTGTGAATATTGTGTGTGCGTGCGTGTGTGCGTGCGTGTGTGTGTGTGTGTGGTGTGGAAGACATAACTAACAACTAACCCAGGCATGCCAGGATATTAAACATTCCAAGGATGCTTTCTTCTACAATTCTGTTATGATGGATGGCCAAGAAAGTTGATTATCTTCCAAGATCCGCTTGGATCTCATTTTTACAACATTTGTTTCTATTGGAGAACTGCTCATGGACTCTTGGAGCCCTCTTTTCCTGGGATGAAAGCCAGAATTGCTGGGCACTAACATCCCCCACAAATGCCCTATAGCAATTACTACAGAGTGGTGTTGACTTGGGTGGGGACTACTCAGGCAGCATTTACAATCTTTGGGTTTCCACAAGACCAGGCTGAGGCTACCATTTTCTGGTTCTGTTTTAGGTATCCACAATGGCAAATGGACTTCACAGAAAGACTTGAAGTTAGATACTTATTGATCAGAAGATAAAAAAGAACAAGAAGGGAAGAGAAAGGATGGAGGAATCAGTGAACAAATAAAGGAAGAAAGAAAGAATGGAGGGAAGTGTGCATGCTTACATAAAGACACTACAGATACGAACCATCCTTTTTCTAATCAGGGATTTCCACTCAGTTTTGTCAATACCTGACTTGCCCCTTTAACAATATATTGGAGAGTTATCAGCTGTCTAGTTTAAAAATAAATCTCAAACCTGATGTAAATTACATTTCTTCTCTTCCCACAAAAATAGGCTTCAGCTAAGGTAGTGCCTATTTGGGGACTGTACATGTGTGTCCTATGCCTTTTACCTCTTTCTATGTATTGAAGCTGTTGGGTAGAGAAGGAGACACAGGGGAGTGTTGTGTCAGGTCAAAATGCCACAGACTGGCTGTCTTCAATTACAGAAATTAATTTTTCACAGTCCTGGAGGCTGCAACTGTGACGTCAGGGTGCCACTATCATTGGGTTCTCGTAAGAGCTCCATTCCCACCTTATAGGTGATGACTTTGTTTTGTCTTGTTCTCACATGCTCACATGGTCTTTTTTCAAGAGGGGTGGGGGGCTGTATCTCATCCTCTTATAAGCCTACCAACCACCATTTAGTTAAGAGTTTTCACTTATAACTTCATCTATCCTTAACTCTTGCTTAGAAGACTTTTCCTAGAGATCATCTTCCTGGGGGTTAGGGCTTCAAAATATGAATTTTGTGGGTGCGTTCACAATAGTGAGCATTCAAAGAGAGTTACCTGACTGCTGTGGTCCTCAGTGTGTTATTGGTCACCTTGTCTCTGAGTTGCCTATCTTTGGAGATATTCATGAGTAAGGACTGTCCAGGGTATTGCAAGACCTCTCTAGCTCTCTGGGAGAAAGCTGACTTTTAATTCTTCCTCTTCTGACTCCTCAGTTCTTTCATTCAGAAATATCCCATACAATTTTGTGTTTCCATGATAAGGTAGAGCTATCCTCATGATGTTCAATTCTAGCCAAATACATTTAATCCTTTTGGCATGAGAATTTTATTTATTATATATATATATATATATATGGACTCAATGTAGGCGAAGTCTGTTGGGCATAATGCAGGGTGGGCCTAGCTAGGTCACCTGCCAAGAGAAATGGAGGAATGTCTCTCGTAGGTGTGATGCTCCACACCAGTTGGTTGTGAAGCCAGTTTCTGCCCAGCACCTGGAGGGAACCTGATCCACCTGGGAACAAACTGCAATTGGCTGTAGTTAGGACCCCACCCCATAAGGCTATAGGCTAACAAGACCGATACGACACTCTGCTCTTTCTTGAATAAATGAGTTTGCAGCAGACCACCACTGCTGGCTTTCTGCTCAACTCCCAGAGTCTGTGTGTTGACTCTGCACGTACTCGCCCCCTCCCTGAAGGCAGAGTTTCTTCGGTCACCCTTGGCCTGGTCCTGAGTGCTGGGACCTCGAACACAAGTCTACTACCTAATGAGATATCCAAATAGGTATAAGATAGAATGATTAATTTTTTTAGGTTTCTTTATATTTTATGTACACATATGAGTATATACATGTGCACTACAAACATGCAGGTGTCTGCAGAGGCAAGAAGAAGGCATCAGATCCTTGGAACTGGAGTTAAAGGTGGTTGTGAGCTGTCCAGCATAGGCGGTAAGAACCAAACTAGAGTCATCTGCAAGAGCAGTCAGTGCTCTTAACCACTGAGCCATGTCTCCAGCACCAGAGTGATCCTTCTGAAAGGTATTTTCTCATCTCTGACATTCTCTTAAAGTCTACATGGTAGCCATCATCACACCTGAGAGAATACAGGAAGCAGTGATCTCTAAATTAGCATGGCATCTCTTCTGAGGGCAATGCCAAAGGTACCGACGACTCTTTCTGCTTTCATCACATCTGTGTCTTTAAACAGAACATTCATAGATGGACAAATAGATAACTGAGAGATAAATGATAAATTATACATATAAATCATAAATAGATGATTGAGTAAATCATCTATTTCAGAAGTAAATAGATGGATGAGTATATCAGAGAGATAAATAGGTGATGATAGCTAATTGGCTCACTAGTTCGGTGGCTGAAATGGTTTGGCTGCCTTAATTCATACCTGGAAGAAATGAATCTGATAGGTATTGGTGGTAGTTCTTTCAAAAGAGGGGTAATGGATACACATTATCTTGTCTGTGTTGCCATAGAACAGGAATCAGTAAGCTGTGGATCAAATGCTAATTTTGTATGCCCTATGAACTAAGATTGGATTTTATATGTTTACAAGTTTACAAAATACAAAACATCAACAACAATGGCCAAATCTAAAATATTTACTTATTGACCATTTACAGAACTAATCTATGCTCTGAAGAATATTTAAAAGTAACAGGAAACACTCATTTTTAACATTCTATGACACCTTCTTCCAGATTTTCCAAGTAAGGAGAAGAGAACCTGGAGTAGAAATTTAGTATTTCTCTTTTCCCACTAAAAGAAAATTAATAGTACTAAACCCCTGTTACAAAGTCAGGAAGTGACGGTGATGAGGCAGCACGAAAATAAGTCACAGGAGTTGACACTGGGGAGCTTGGGACTCAGGAGAAGCTTCAGCACACATGGAATGTGGTAATAATACAAAGCAATCCATTAACTGTCATGGGATTATGAGTACAAAATCTGCACAGCTAAAAAAAAATCATGAGAGAATTCACCATGATGGAGACATCATGCCAAGAGCTGTAAACCTCCCAAGGAATTGAAAAGCTAAGAAAGAAATGCTCGTAACTTCCCGGCATTTGGGACTGTCTACTAAAACAGATCCTTTACATCAGTCCCAAGCCCTCTAGACAGTGACACTGCCCTCACAGAATGTTGTGACAGATCCGCAGTGATGCTCCTTGAGTCACGCTCTGCTGTTGTTCACAGTGTGGTGATCTGTAGTGTGTGCATCCACCAGTGTGGGTTCAGGAGCCCAGCTCTGTTGCAGACAGGACTCGAAGTATCATGAAAGGTGATTACAAAGCCCTCAGCCTCCACATACTTGGCAGTGGGAATGGCCAGGCAATGTTTAATGATGGCAAGTCTGTTCATCTACACAGTGAGAAGCAATGCCGCGCCTCCACGTTGGTGAGAACTTCACAGTCAGTTTAATGATGTGCTTGAGGATGGCCCCAGTAACTGAACACAGGGTGCTTCATTCTTCTTCACTGCCGACCAGCTCTGTGTGTCGGACTGAAGGAGGCCTACCGTTGTATGCTTATCTAGCCAGGTGAGGAGCTCAGAATGGCTAGCATTTGCAATCTGACAATCACAGGAACATGAAGATTAAATGAAATTGTCACATACATCTCTGTACATTTTTATCAGAATATTTGTCAACAAAGCAATCGACACATGGGGCCTGGGGACTTGTTTCAACTGAGGTTCTCAGGGTTTTGTCTTTATCGACCCTCAAAGAGTCACCTTTGTTATCTTAAAGCAAATGTTGTCAGGTACAGTTTAGATAGGCCACTTTGCCACTGCTGGTGTGTGTGGAAGCAGAAGATGAGTTCCAGATTGTTGACCTATTTATTTTTGTTGTCATCAGTGTCTGCATCTCCCTGTCTGCCCCACCATCTGTGGCTCACCTCCGTCTCTCCCTACATGCATATGAGTAACCATGTACTCATACAACCTCAGTACTGTGCCAGGAGTTTTTCAAGATTTTCTTTTAAAAAGCTGTTACAGTTTATGACCACTTAAGATAACTTTGGCCAAATATGCATTTTTCTGAAACTTCCAAAGAGTAGAGCATTACAACCAGAACTGGGCTCCAAGAAACAAACACATCTGGGTTTCATAATGATTTTAAGCCTGATTCCAGTTGCAGGGATTTTTGTTTGTTCTGCCAGGATGATTAGCGTACTAACCTATTGAAAAAAATACCCAAGGCAAAGAAAGGAAAAATACCAGGCAAAACTAAGCAGATTGGCTTCCTTCATTTCTGTGACTTCTAGAAGCCCCAAATTGACCATCATTTTCCTTGGTATATAATCACAAATGATTGAACTGTTGTGTCTTACTAACTCAGCTTCAAAAAGAAACAGAAAAGCCAGAGACACACTGGAGTGTTCACTCGGAGAACTCTTGCTTAAAGCAGTGACTATGAGAAGCAATGAAATTTTTGTTGGCTGTTTACCAAATCATAACACTTAAGAAAAAAATCTCTGTATGCATGTCCCCAAATATTGACCTGATACTTGTGAAACAGGGTTCCAAAATCAATCTTAGATGAAGTACTGAGAAGAAAATTATTGATTTCTTAATTTAGTGATGTTCAATAGATTTTAATCCAAAGGATTTATAAAGTATAAGGTATATAGGTTTTGAAATCAAATAGACTGAAGCTAAACCTTGTGTTTGTTATTTGTCCTTGGGTAAATTCCTAGACTTCTCTGATATTTTATCCCTTTATAAAATGAAGATAATCATTCTACTAATGGAGCACATCAAATGAAGGTGTGTGTGTGTGTGTGTGTGTGTGTGTGTGTGTGTGTGTGTGTAATTCTTAGGGCATAATAATAATAAGAATTAACCACCCTGATTGTTTAAAAAAATCATGATCAGAATATATCAGAATTTATTTAACCAATTCAAATGCAACTTGGAAGCACATACATTTCAAAATAACTTATGCATCTAACCTTTCTACCCATACATAAATGAATTTCCTTTTAAACTAATGTAACACAAGATTGATCAGCAGATCTTCAAGTTTTTGATTCAGATAATCTTTTTTTGTTTATAAAAAGAGTGAATTTTGATTTTCAAAGCTGGCTACATCAGAAGACACAGACTATGAGCTTGGTGCTTTGTTGAACTTCCTTTGTCTGGATGTCCACTGAGATTAAGGAGTTTCAGGATACTGCTTTGTTCCTTCAGAAAAACACCATGGCTCACAAATGCCATCCACCTTTGCTCCTTTCAACACAAACCAGGTAGCAGGGAAATTCATCAAAGCATTGAGCTAGTGAGGTCTCCTCTCCCCACCACTTGCTTTTTCATAGAATTCTGGACTAGCCCCACATCCCCCGAGAAAGGAAGCCTGTGGGGAAATAGAAGAGATCTGAAAATGAATTGAGCAGGTTCTTCTAGAGCATTCCTTAGCCATGAAGTCTCCCCTGATAAATTTTTGGTGAGCAGTGACGTGGTAATACAGGAAAAGGGGGACAGGGATTCTCCTGTACTCTGCACATAAATGGAGGCATTAATAGAAGTCCCAGGCTTCTGATGGAACCAGTAAGGGGCAATCCCTCTGCCCACAGGCAGGAGCGCTGGAGAAGGGGTGTAAAAATCATTCTGTCAGTGGTACAGCTATGCAATGAAAAAAGGAAAAAGGATAAAAAGTGATCATTAATCTCACTAATTTCAGTTATGAGGCTGAGTTGTCTATAGTCAACAGAGCTCTAATGTTGGTACAGAACATCCTAGTTCTTCTTTAGAAGTGTTAAAAGATTAACTTGACACATTGCATTTTAGAAAATACTTATTTGAACAGACAGTGATTCATGTTTGAGTATCTGCACATGAGAAGCAGTGTTGGGTTTTGCTAAAGGGAAGAAATGGAAGATTATAAGGTACATAAGAATGCGAACATTGATTAATATTTGAGCAGCTGCTTTCTCATTAGGAAATTCAAGACAATTGGACTACCATTTAATAGGCTTGTAGTAATAGACTAAGTTTAAATTTCATTTCAGTTCATTTCATTCACTAGAAGGTCTTCTATGGTCTTCTCATGGTATTGTCTGGACTCTTACTAAACACCCTTATGGGTGATAAAAACCATGTCTGAGTCACTATCGAGGTACAAAGGATCTGATGCTTCTTCCAGACAGAAATGTTCTTCCTTAAGTAACTCTCTAAGGAATTGTTTAGTGACTCTGCTCTTTGCTTATGAAAATAGGAAAACTTGGCCACTGGGACTATTTTTTTCTATAGTGTACAGAGTTGTTTTACGTTCATCAGCAGATTCCACATTGTATAGTGAAGAAAGGCTAATTATGGCTACAGATCTGTCTGGTTTGAACCAAACAGTGTTGATATATTTTGTTAGTTGCCAACTTCACATATAGGTCTGAACTATTAAAACTTTTGAGTAGTTGTAAGATCTCACAAAAGAGAACCTACTTTTTACTTTCCCAAAACAGCTTGAACTTGACTAGTGTCTACACCTCAAGGAAAAGACACAAAATGCACCTTTTCCTTACCTCTCACCTATACCATTTATTTATTTCCCTGGCCTCTGTGACATCTGAATTCACGACTCATTGGTATGGTCTCTGTGCTTTCATAAAGCTGGAAACACAAATGAGTAAGTAAGAAGGACACAGGTCAATTTGTAGTCAGGATAGAAAGTCAATAAACATTCACAACCATTCTCTCAGTAGAAGCAATAGTTGTGTGATCTTATAAGTAAAGAAAAGGAAAAAGAAAAAAAAAAGAAATATGCTGTAAATGAAGATTACAGATTACATCTAAAACATCAGCTCATTTCCAAGCCAGAAAGGTTATGGATCTATAGAAATGGTTGATGGCCAAGGTGTGCTTCTATCTATTGGCACTTCTAAACTAATGTGATGAGATTTCCTGAAGAAATATGAGTTAACTCTTCTCAATGATTTGTTTTTTATTTATTTTAATTGACACATAATGTTTCTACATATTTATATAATGTTTTAGCCAGGATTCTCTACTGGACTGGAACCAACAGGATCTATGTATATTTTAGAAGGAGAGCTCGTAGGTTGGCTTACACAGTAGGGGCTGGTTAAACAATGTTTTTCTGTACTCTGGAGGAGTAGAGAACTGGGCAGCTGCTCAGTCCAGTAGCTGAATGCTTCAGCAGTTAACAGCCCAGTGCTGGGGGCCTACAGTTCTCTGGAGACGTACCGGCGTTTAGTGCGTGCTGGAAAGCGGCAGCAGCCGAAGTCTGAGGTCCGGGGAGGACGGCTGCTGCATCTCTAGACGCACACCATTCAAGAAGAAGCGCAGACTCCTGTGCTACACTGCCGCTTCCTGTCTGGCAAGTTGGAAAGTGCTGCCCACTTTGAGAGTGAGGGTTTCTCCTCCTCACTTAATCCTCATGGACACACCCTGGATTCATCTCCTTCATCCATTCTAAACTTAATCACGTTGACAATTAAGACCGCACATGAGAGAAGGGGGCTGAAGAGATGACCCAGAGGTTAAGTGTTAGATTTTGAAAAGCGGAAAAGGATGGAGTTTAGAGTTTAGGAAAAAGAGTCAGAGCCAGACCTGCAACAGGCAAGGAATGTGTCCTTTATTCAAAGAATCACAGCCAAGACAGAAGCCTTCCTCAGGAATAAGGCATGTGCGTCAAAGGGAGGGGTGGTTTTGACTGTTATAGGAACTCCACTGAACACAGCTGCAGGAACTTACTGGGTACCAGGGTCTGGTGGCCTTGAGTGATTGAAAGTCTCCCTTTCAAGGTCATTTTCCCAGACAGGGGAGGCTAGGGAACTAAGTAAGACAGGTTGGTTCCACAAACAGCCTCCTTCAGTCCCAGGAGTGACCAGTTGATAAGGGCAAGGCCAGACTGCCAATTTAGGGCTAGTGGGCCGCATTAAGGGACTTTTAGCTTTATTGCTTCCCTAATAGAGCTTTATGGCTCTCCTGCAATTCACAGCTTCTATCATTAAGAGCACTGGCTGCATCCCACTTCTGCCATATCACCTACCCCCACCCAAACATCACCATCTTCCATATTTAATGTTCATTCATTTGTGTATGATTTCATATCAAATTTACTAACCAAGCATATTTCTTTGATATTTTAAAATATGAGAGGCACATGATTAGATATTATTGAACATCCTGTTTTGCACTCAGTTTGTGAGATTCAGCTGGTTAATACAACTCTAACGCATCTATTTTGTTTGCTGCGTAGAATTGTCCTTTGTGTCTCACTCTTTTTCTAATTCCTATTTGTCCAAGTATTTCTGCGTGGAACTGTTTTGCACTTGTCTTTTGTGGATCTCCTTAAGCACAAAAGTGCCATTGCTGCTGAGTCATAGGTTTTGTATAGTTTATATATTGCTAAATTTTGCTAAATTCTGCCAATGACACGTTATGGACTTAAATTTTGCTTTAGTCTCAACAACCTCCCTCCCTTTAAAGCCAAGCTGCCTCGAAGAAACAGAGAGCAACTGAGGTGCCTGAAAGATATAGAAATCAGAGGATCAGCCTGAAAGAGGCTCAGACCAACTGAGCTACCTGGACAGGACTCTCCAGCTCAGTGAGATGCCTTCAGGCTGTTCAGTGCACTCCAGGTTCCTTGCTTTTGCAAGTTGAAACCCATACTGGGGTGAGCTGTCTTTGAGTCATTTCTTTGCCTGTAAGTAACCCCATATTCCTGTAAGTTAACTCCAATAAAACACATTCATTCACCCACCTGGATTTTGATAGTATCATTACTTTAGTCTGTTGTTGGTTCCCTACTTGAGATGAGTCTCTCTCAGGACAGAACTGGGGATTAAACCTAGGATCTCATGGATGCCAGAAAATCATGCCATGCCTGAACTACAGCTCTACCCCACAAAATAGTATTTCAATTTTTATTTTATTTGCATCTATTTGAGTATTGTTGGAATTCAGCACCTTTTTATTTGCTTTGAATTGTCTTTTGGAACTGTTGTTTCAAATTCTGTTCATGTTTCTTTTCTTTTTCCTTTTGCTCTAGGAAGAGCATTTAACTACATTTGAAAACAAAAATGCCATTAAACAGGAAGTATAATTTTCTAGTGATAATTTTCTAGTCATTAAAGATGATTATAAAAACAAAATCTAGAGGCACATCTTTTGTTGCCATTGAACATATATTAAAGATAATAGGCCTGGCTGCCAGTGTATATTCATTTATTAAACATTGTATTTATATGTATATAAATTTTTGCCTGCATGTATGTAAATGTATCATGTGTGTACAAAGGCAACAGAAGTCAGAAAAGGGCATCAAAGCCCCTGGAGCTGGAGTTATGGATGGTTATTAGCTGACATTATCTGAGTGCTAGGAACGGAACCATCTTTCAGCCCCAACCAATAGGCAGCCTTAAAGTGGTTGCTTAGCTCTCTTTATATATGCTATAAGGTTTTCAACTTAAAAAAATGGGTCTCCTTAACATATATGACAGAAAGCATGAAATCTGTGGGGGAGGGCACTGTAGTAAGGTGTGGATCGGGAAGATGTTTGGTATGAAATGCAGAAAAATTCAATAAAAATACATTTTAAATGAGGTCTAGGGTCATAGAAAGATCTTTTACACAATTTGCTGAAGGAAAATTGAAGTTTAGACTGATTTCTATAGTTACGTTAAATGCATTAACAATTTACTTGGATTTATCTCTGGTGGTTTACAAATTTTGTCCACTATATGCTTATGTAAATTGATAACTCATTTAACTGTAGATTGAGACAAGTCTCATTAGGAATTTGGCATCTGCTGTTTGCATCAGCTATTATTTTTCAAGAACATTCCTTGTACTGTAAATCATCTGTTTTTGTTACAGATGAGACTCTCTTTCTTGCTCCTTGTTAACTATAAGGTGGCACTTGCCATGGCAGACAATCCTGACTCTCCATTCTACTCTGCATTTCCATAAAGCCACTCAGAACCAAGCAGTCCCAAATCACATCAAGGTTCTTTTTCTCTAATATAACTTTTCCCTCTGAGCAACAAAGGCAGAATCTCTATTTGCCAAGGCTCTGTGTTTAGATAACCATGATGTAGTTGAAGTTAGTGCATGAGTACCGTGTTTCAGGTATTACATTGATTATGAATATAGCCTGAGAGAATGTGTTTACCAAGACCTTCCTGATGGTCGAACTTCAATAAACAGCAGTACTAACATTTCCCTGAGTTTTATAAATAACATAACATTTCCCTGAGTTTTATGAATAACATGCACAGTGCAAGGTAAGCATGACAAATCCAGGCAAGTTCAAAAGATTTTGAAGCCCAAGCAAAGACACAAATCCATTTTGGAGACATGCATAGAAACTAAGAATCATTAGGAAGAAAGGGAGCTGCTTAACTAACTTTCTGAAAAACAAAACACCTGCAACTATAAATGTACAAGCAAAGCACATCTTCAAGCGACTGGAGGGCATTCAGTGATCAGAAATCATAATGATATTGCTGCCCTGAAACCAGACAAACTTCCTCTTATCTAGCAGGACCTTGAAATCACTGAGGTAAACTGTGTAAGTCAGAATGACAGCTGTAATTCATAATCAGTGAGTGCTTTCAAGAACAAAGAAAGAATCCCACAATGAATTTCTTGAATGAATAGGCTATCTGGTCAAAGAGACCAGGAAATAGACAGCCATCCACTGTGTTTCACACAGGTTATATATCAGAGGAAAAATTTTTAGTTAAGAATTTGCCATGATACATTGAAACAACAGAACAAAGAAGAGTTCAGAGGGCATCAGGTGATCATGGGGAAGTACATCCACGGAGGGGGCACAGAGCCACGAGGACAGAATTTTGAGCAATTGGGGATTTATCCCTCAATCCTGACAGAAACATTTTGAAAAACATCAGCACTAGGTCAGGAGAGCTGACCCAGGAAGCTTTTGGAGACCTTCTATTTGGAACTAATTTTATGACACATGAAGCATCTCTACTTACTCTCCCTTTGAATATTAGAAGCCTTTGAGTTTGCATGCTATTATCTCTCTAAAGATGCATTCACATGGCTCCTACAGATTGTCCAGTTCATTTTGTTTCACTATTCAGAGAAAGAAGGAAAACTTTCGCTATAAACCTTGTAGTGCTTGTCATCCTTGAACTAGAAGCAGGCACTTGCCTATATGAATCTGCGAATAATGTAAATAGCCTCTCTACTTTCTCTGATATCACTTAGTGCCCAGTATGACAGAGCTGACATAGATCCTCAGGGACGTGTAGAGAAAATGGTCCCTGAAGAAACCATTTACGTGACATTAGCATTTAATGAACTTTTCTTTCTATAGACATTTTTTTTTTAACATTACAGAATGTTTTGACTGATTTATATTCCAGTAAACTCAGTGCTCCTGTGAGATACATATGTTCATCGCATGCCTCCATATAGCTCCTGGGACCTATGGCAATCCTCTGAGTGTCCATTTTGCAAATGCAGAAAGAGGACCAACAGCTCAAGTTCTTCTAGACGCTGGTAAGAATACAGCAGTGCACAGACACAGGCCTTAGAGTTTAGAAATCAGCTCGTTCCACCACTTCTTCCCAGAGTATAAACACACATGTAAATAGGTCAATGAATGTACTGCTTACTGGAGGGGGTAAAGGCTGATTTGGGAGAGAAAAGAGGTCTGAAGGTAATAGAAACTTGGTATGAGGATACAGTAGAAATATGGCCTTCTGTAAGACAAACAGAAGCCAAAGGTAGACTTGCTCTACCTTGAACTTCTAGAATCTAGATTGTGCTATTTACATCACTTAATCCATCATGTTACAATACAGCAGCAATCACCAAATGGTTCTCTTATCTGTTCAAAGAAGGTTTTCTTAGCATCACCTCTTCCATGTCTATCCCAGAAATTAAACAGTATATTAGACAGCTTCCCACTATTGGGGCAAAACACTGGAGACAAACATCTTAAAGGAGGAAGTGTTTGTTTTGGCTCACTGCTAGTTTGACCCCTGGAAGTTTCAGTCACTGCTGGCTGACTACAAAAGGCAGAACATCAGGACTGGGAATGCAGTGCCAAACAGAACTGTTCATTTCATGGTGGTGGAAAGCAGAGTGACAGGGGAAGGAATCCCAATATGCTCTTCAAGGGAATGCCTACATGCCCAGTTCCCTCCACTGACATCCCATTAGCACCTTCAGCTGAGGACCACGACACTCATAAGTCCAAACCATAATGAAGAAAATCTGTGCATTTTTTCAGAGAATCACATCATTCATAACAGTAATATGTAGCGAGTACACAATGAATACAGAAAGGACAAGGGAATGTTCCAGGAAGAGAAGTGGGAAGGGGTTTGAAGAATCAAATGAGCCTAACTTCTGTTTTTGGTACGCCATTGTTGTTTCTGTTTGACACATATTACATAAAAGGGTGAGCAGTTAGAAGCCATTTGTAATCCTCAAGACAAGACACAACCCTTTGGACCAGGGCAACGCATGGGGAGTGATCAGAGAATGTCATCTTCTGGATTTTGAAAGTAGAGATATCCATATTGGGTTCAGATTGGGAAAGAAAGTAAGAAGTGAAAGATGTCTTCAAGGATGCAGGATGAGAAGGATGAGAGACGAACTGACATTCGGGGAGAGTGGAAAGAATGAACAGTGCATGAAGATCAAGTTCACATATAGACCTGAGTCTTGGTTATTCATCCTTAAAATGGAAACGATAAAAACACATTAGATACATGAGTATGGAGATCAAATCCATGGCTTGATTGCAGGTGCATTCAATTCATGTGTGGTACTAATTGCCACAAAAGTCTGAAGGAAATCAAGGATACAAGGACAGACAAGAAAGAGATAAGCTATTTGAGTTTAAGATCCTCCCTGAAGTCTAGCTCTTATAGGTCTAGATAATAATATGCAAGCTGTTAAGGTAGAAAATCAGTCAATGGTCGAACTCCAGGTTTAAAGCCCAATAATTAAAACAATGACCAGCATAACAAACTCCAGTGGTGCAGTAGTGGCACTTGAATCTTGGGGTAATCACCAGCTATCTAATTGGACTTAAAGCCCTCTCAATGGGAGAAAACTCATGGGTGGGACTTTAACATAGTCATACACGTGGCTGGAGAGGTCATAGATCCTAGAGAAACCCTATCTGTGTCATATCTCTACACAAATGTAATTACTTACTGTATGCTAAATATGGATCCTTATATTTACAGACAAGTATACCATGCACCATTAATTAAAGAAGCTTCTTTTTGCAACATAGAAAAGCTATTACGTTCCACAACTGGTCATGAACAGAGAATATGTGTCTGAGAGATGGCCAGCCCTAAATGACACATATATGGTAAAATCGCTACACTTAAGGAACATGGAATATGACAGAACATGGGGAGAGAGAGAATACTAATGCATCCCTCGAATCTCACCAATGAAATTTCCTCATGCAACAGAGTGCAATGCACACAGAAGGCTACACTTGGTCACGGTGTAGAGAGTAAGAGACGGCAGAGTGCGTGTCCCTGGATAGGCCTCTTATGTTAAACGTTACCCACCATGACTCAGGGAACACTGTGGAAAAGGTGATGGAAATACTGTAAGAATCAGGGTTGGTGCATGATCCTGCAGAAACAGTCTTCCACGCCTGTGGGAACTTGGTCATGTGAATATGCAGCAATGGTGACAACATGCATAAGACCCATAAAGACTTAATCAGACAAAAACCCAGCATAGAAGGGTCTAGAGAGATGGCTCAGCAGTTAAGAGCACGGTGGCTCTTGCAGAGGACTTGGGTGTGGTTGCCAGCTCCCACACTGCAGCTAACATCTGTCTTTAATTCCATTTCTAGGGGATCTGACATTCTCTTCTGATTTTCATGGATATTGCACAACACAGGTACACTTACATATATGCAGGAAATATGCTCATACACATAGACATAATAAATAAAATATTAAAAAATACAGCATAGAACTGGGGAAACTGGCAGCAGGCTTAACCCTAACCGAGGAACTATTGGCAACTGAATAGTGCTGCGTGAAGGAGAGTGGATCTTCTTAAGGGAATAACTCTAGATAGGCTGACCAGATTTGCACCAAGGGACATCTAAGTACAAAAGTTTGACCCGATAGGCCTTAACATATATGACAGAATGCATTAAATCCTGTGGGGCGGGTGATGGAGGAGTGAGGATGGGGAAGAGGACAGTGATTAAGACCTATTGTATGAAATACACAAACATTTAATGAAAATATACATTTAAAAATTCCACTAATGCTAAGTGAGGAGGTAGGAGGGAGACACAGGAGGAGTTAAGGGGAGAAGTGGGCAACGAATGGGACCGCAATACAATGGATATATGTATGAAGCTCTCAAAGACTTAGTGAAAATATTCTATTAAAAAGGACTCCAGTAATGAGAGATTAGAAGGTGATGAGGAGTGAGTAAAGAGTGCTGAGGAAGAATTTGAATCAGACCACACAGCTGTGAAGACTGAAACACAGCGAGGTCCTGGGAAATGGGACTAGTAAGTCAGTGGTTTGGGACTTCTGCTAGGAATCATGGTCTAAAAGCATGTTCAAAGGAAATTAGGAGCAGACACTACAAAGCAGGTGCTTGAAACTAAGTTGATGGAAGGGCTGGAATTAGTTTGCTGTTGTTTCCAGCAAGGCATCCAGGTGAGTCATTCACATGGTGTAGCTTCCAGGACACTGCATATGAGAAGCACATAACCTTAAAATTCAGTGTTAGGCTGCGGACATTGAAAGGGCCAAACTGTATGTAATATTTGAAGAGTTTAATAAAAGGTAAGCAGCTAAAACCACCCAAAATGAGGAGATAGCCTGGGACAGGTGGAGGTATAGTCTGAAGGCATTCAACACCATGCTGGAGACTTTCAGGAAAATCGGTAGAAGAACGTCCCTGAGGAGCAGGGGTGACAGTAAACTTTGCAGGGCCAGTGGTATAAGGGAGGAGTGAGAACGGCTGTGCAGGGACTGAAGCATCCAGGTCCTCATGGGTCCAGGGTATGTAACAACCATTACAGCAAGAGGACTAGAAGACTTCCCAAGAATTTGAGGATAAGATTCTTATTAGTGTCTTCATTAGAATTTCCCTAAGATGGGCATGGTGGATCTAAACCATGTCTTTAATCCCAGCACTCAGGAGGCAGAGGCAAGTGGGTCTGTATGAGATCAAAGTCAGCCTGGCCTATGGTAGCAAGTTCCAGGCTATCTGTGGCTATGAGGAGACCCTGTCTCAAAAATACCAAAAAAAAGTCCTAAAAATATTTCAAGAGATTTAAGCACTGAGGAATTGGGAGAGGTATGGTTAAAAGGGACATGCTCAGAGATACTTAGATTGGTTCTGGGAAGGAGATAAAAGTTGACTTGGGAATCCCAGGTTTCCTCGAGTGATTAACATTGCGTGAGCAGAAAGCATAAAAACAATTGTCGGGATTGTCTCAGAGTAAGTGTGTCCCCTTTGACTCTGAGAGATGCTTGTTAACAGTTAGAAAGTTTATTTGGGGGCTATATGTTTTGGAGATTAAGAGAGGGATAAATTACTTCATGTGTTCAAGTCATCTCCTCCTTTCTGAGGTATAAACAAAAATAATTAGGCTTTTTATTCATTGACCAATAAACAAAGACATTTCCAAGTCCTCATGGGTCCAGGGTATGTAACAACCATTACAGCAAGAGAACTAGAAGACTTCCCAAGAATTTGAGGATAGGATTCTTATTAGTGTCTTCATTAAAATTTCCCTAAGATGGGCATGGTGGTTCTAAACCATGCCTTTAATCCCACTTGGAAAAATATGTTGAGGTACTCTGTGGTTGTACCTGGTGAAATCAATGTTGAGGTGAGTGATGACTTCTGAGTATGGCACACCAGCCAAATCTGCAATGATCCCTTAAGACATGCAACTTGAGAGAGATTTCCGTTTCCTTGAATCAGACTGCGTTTATATGCATAAAATACAGCACACGGCTAATTAAAATAAGTATTAGTTTGGGGTTATTGCAAATGCACTTAGACATACTGTAGTTCAAAGCTCATTTTGAATATAGAGTGCATTATTCTCTTGTATGATTTTTCACCACCCTGTACAATTTGTGACAGTTTAGTGTCAGCTTCTTTTCTGTAGCTCTGATCTGCACACGTCACTCACACATTTCTACTGCTTATTCTGAGTCTCATGTCCCCAGCAGCTCCTCTGCATCATGGCAAAGCTACCCCTCTCCCCAGCAAAGCAGTGGTTGGGCTTGTTGCATTTCTAAGTGGGCTAATTTTGAAGGAGAAATGCTTTTTTTTCCAAGGTAGGAACAATTCTTCTGCATCCAAACAACCTGGTCTGTTATAACACGTTAGAAAAGGCCAGGCATTTCTTCTTGCTAATTGATTCCAGGTCCCTCCCCATGCCCCACCCAAACAAAAAGGACAGGAGACACATTAAACCATTATCTTCTCAGACAATATGAACAGAGCATAATTTGCCATATATTAATTATGCTTACCTAATTCTGTTTTCAGAAAGTAGTTTATGATAAAGGAAGAAAATATATAATCAGGCTACTAAAATGACAAGGAAATTATGAACGGAAAAATAAACTACCACATGCTAATTATGTAAGCGAAGGCACTATCATAATAAACATTAAATTTATTTCTGAGCCTCCTAGAAATCAGAGAAAAAAATTGATGAATTATGTGCTTTCCCAAGAAATAACAAGGAAAATAAAAATATTTTTTTAGTATCTATCCTATGTCACCTTGGCTCTAATACAAACTTTTTGCCACACTGTGATATTAGTTCTTAGCACCTATTTTAATGTGGGGAAGCAAATGGAGACTTAAGAGAAAATGTTTTTAGCAAGAACAAATAGCTAGCAACCACGCAATTATTTTGTCTTCAGCTGTAACCTGCCTTCTTCTTTCTATGGTCCAGGAGCATGGCAGCAAACTTGAATTTAGTGAAGGTATTTCTACAAGTCCTTACGTGTCATTCCCTGGGAATACAAGGAAACCTAGTAGGTTAGGGGTGGGTTATTGGAAGATTACTCATTGGGATCTGTCAGTCATCATTGTCTGCTCCATGACCAGCCCCAGATAGGAATCTGCTTTGCAGTTTCTGCTGCCCAAGTATCAGGAATGGAAGGAGGCCAATGAGGACCAGTGTGCCAGTAAGTTTCCTCTTGTAATAAAACTCATTCCAGTAACAAAACTCATTGAAATTATTTCTTTATTAGTGACAGTAGATATTAGTTTCTGGGATCTTCTGTAAAACACAGTCATTCGTAGGACGTAAAGAATAAGAATTTGTTCTTTCATGGTTCCAGAAACCAAAACCAAGATGTTGGCCAGCAGTATCACCGCAGAGACTCTAACAGGGATCCGGTTTCGCCTCATCCGGATCTTACTGGCTACCAGCAGTTCTTGACTCATGACTTCACTGCCCAGTCTGTGGTCACACTGCCTCCTTCTTTTCTGTGTCCCCTTCTGGAGGGCAGGTGTGAGAAATTTTAGAACAATCTAACTAATCCAGGAAGGCTCCTTCTCTCCTGGGAGGAGCTCTCACCAAACATCCCTCATTCCTTCTCAGAGGCTGTCAGCAGTGCCATATTCCGGCTCCTGCCAGCCTTCTGCTCATGGTAGTGAGCCACTCTGAGACCAGAGGCACTCATCTGGGTGCTCAGTCCTTGTGAGCCCTCACTAGAGGCGTCTTGTGTGTCTGATACATCTACCAAAGGTCTGTTCAAAGCAATGATTTCTCTCATGCCATTTCCATTTTTTTTCCAAATTTACCCATTATCCAATTCAAATTTAGGATACAGTAGCATCCTACTTGGTAGCAGAAATTACAACAAACTGTTAAATTTTGTTAAAAATTTGTTCACTCACAGTTTTAAAGCTAGCCATCCACACTCAGTACCAATCAAGAATCATGTTCTCTAGATGAGAGCCCATTCCTGGTTTGTCCTACTTCTGTGATCTAGGACAGCCTGCTCTTTTGTGTGTCTGTGTTTTATTTTCCCTCTTCCTATTTCTTACAAGGATATTTGTGGGGACATTTAGGATGATCTAGAATACACACACACACACACACACATACACACACACACACACACACACATACACACATACATACATACCCTTGAAGAAACTTCTCTCACAATCTGTCAATCTGTCACTTAATCACATCTTTAACCATATATGGTGATAGCTTTATTTAAAGCACACCGTAATAGGTTTCACGTGTTCTGGGAACTAGGGAATGGACATGTCATTAGAGAAGGAGTGAAGAAGAAGCATTTACAGTTTAATACAACTGAAAAATTATGCTTTCAGAGAAAGATTTTCTTTTTGGTAAGACTGTGCCACAAGAGGTAGGTTCTGTTCACCTGATTAGTGAACTCTTAATTGAAGGACATATTTTTAATTTAAGTACTCTACAGGCATTTGGATAAGAGGAGAAAATGGAAAGCATAGTTTATTTTTGGAAGAGACAGAGGTCGGCTTAGATCTTTGAGGTCTTGAATATAGAAGGCTAGTGTAAGAAAGTTAAGAGGTAGAGACAGTGAGACAGCCTGTTGCTATGGAGATACAATCAGTATTTCATTTGACTTTCCTGAGAAGCCCTGCAGCAAACCTTTCTGCGAACAGTTACCTACCACAGTTTGAATCCTCTTCAGTTTCCTTTGATCAGACAATCCTTGTCTCCTCTTCAACAGAGAACCCTGTGATGAAAACCTGTGTTTTTCCAGTAAAGGCCTTGCTGCTCACCTTCTTCCCGCCCAGGGTGTCAGCAGCATCCATCCATGTGTGTCCACATGCACACCTTGCTTGCCTTCATCTTTTCATTCTTGTCATCCAGAAACTGCGATCTTCGATGTACCTCATAATCCCGTGCTGAGTTCAATGAATGCTTAGATTTAGGCACAACAATCAATGAATCCGAATGTCTGGGAGTGAAAGTGTGGTGCAAGCATGTTGACAAACTATTCTGGAAACTGGCATGATTGTAAAACTATAGAAGCCTTTGTTTAAATTACTTTTTTTTGAGACAAAGAGTTGCTCTGTGACCCAGAGTGGTCTTGAGCTCCTGACAGTTATCCTTCCCCAGTCTCTCAAGAACTGGGATTTCTGGACTGCCTGTAATTTTGACACCTCCTGTCAACACTGGATCAGCACTTGCCTTTGCTTAATAGGCCGACTTTCTCTCCTATTTCTTTTGAACCTGGTTTTCAGCCTTCCTAAGGTCCTTAACATGCACTACTTTGAAGCCACCTGCTTGCTTAAAATAGCAAACGCTACTAGGTGGCACCTGGTCACCTGGAGATGCACCCACTGGTTGGCTGATCTGTTTCTTGTAGATTTCTAAAAACGAAATATTCCCGTTCTTTCTGTTGCCTAATAATTCACTTTGCTCTGAGAACCTTTGAACCTTGCGGCATGGGCATGATTTCTGATTCATGGGGTGCTAGAGCCTTTGCTGTCCTTTTCCTCTGTGTTGCTGACTCTCCTTCCAGGGCCTGCATGGAATTCACCTGCTTCTTTGTATCTTCTTTGAGGTTATTGATCATTTTTATTAGTAAACTTTTATTCATACAGTATTTTGTCTTTTTCAGTACAATTTTCTGTTTCTTAATGACAGTGATATTAACACATTATTGTACATTTGACTTCCTGAAAATCTACCTTTCTGCAATTTTTCTTTTTCATGAAAAACATACTTTCTAGGCCAGGCGTAGTGGCTCACATCTATAATAGCATCAGGAGGCTGAAGTCAGAGCATTGCTGAGTTTGAGGCCAGCCTGGAATATATAGTAAGTTCAAGCCAGCCTGGGATACAGAGTGAGACCCTGTTGCAAAAAATATACAAGAACACAAGCACATACACACACACACACACACACACACACACACACACACACTCACATATATCTTTTAGAGTATTACCACACATTCCTTAAATTAGCACCCATGCATAACTGTACTTTATTCTTTTGATGGCTTTCTCTTACTCCCTTTTTACTGATTTGGTTTTCATCTTTTTTATTTGTCTTTAAAATATCCATCAAATTTCCACTGGGTCAGATGTTTTCTTCATCTTTGAAAGAATAAACAGTGTTTCGTATGTGACTTTGCACACAAGTGAGAAGCTCTGTAAGTTAGGGACCATTTTCTCAGCCAGCTTCTCCAAGACGCCCTGTACACATCAGCTGTGAACAGCACCCTCTGATCCTGTTCAGGACATAGCCTGCAAGGCAGGAGGAGGCTGTGAGGAAGCTAACTTCCAGTAGCGGAATACTAATTTTAAAGTGAGGGCATTTAGCCCATTAATGAATATTAGTTAATAGTCACATTAACTGTGTTTAAAAGGCCTATTGTTCCCAAGTTCCCACATGGTACAACATATAATCCTATATGAATACTGCCCTGTGTATGGTATCTTCAGCAATAGAGTCTTATCATCTAGTCTTGTGGGAAATTAAGAGCAATAGTATAGCCTATATCATTTTCAGAGGTTGCTGGGGTTCTCTCTGAATACAGCTCACAAAGAGGTATTCCACACATAGCACTGGGACTTCTGTTTAACCTGTGGATCCTGGGAGCAGCATTATCCTCCCATGCATGGTCCCTTCATTCAAATTCTTGTTTTATTTTATTTAAAAAAGTAACTTATTTCTATTTTTTATCTTATGCATCTTAGTGTGTTGCCTGCCTGTGTATAACGTGCACTGGGGTCATGCAATGCCCTCAGAGGTCAGAAGAGGGCACGGATCCCCTGGAACTGAAGCTACAAATGATTGTTCACTGTGCTGTGCATGCTGAACCCAAGTCGTCTACAAGGGCAGCCGTGCTCTAACTGCTGAGTCATCTCTGCAGCCTCACGAATTCCTATTTAAATTTTTAAAAGTTAGATTACAAAAGAATCAGCTTCCTTCATCTTTTCCCATAGTCTTTAACTGTCCTCACCACTTCTGCATCTTCTCTACCCTCCCTACATCAGCCCCTTTTAAACCTTTGTACTTCCCCGTATCTACTTTCCTATCACAAGTGTTCCACTATCACCCCTCCCTTCAGCCCCCGCCTCTCACCTCAGTGCCCGCCCTTAGCTTCCTAACAGGTGCTACAAGGAAAACACACAAATCTAAAAATCTAAAACTAAGACCCACATAGGAAAGAAAATGTGGCATTTGTCTTTCTGAGTCTGGGTTACCTCATTCAGTAAAATATTTTCCAGTTCTATCCATTTACGTGCAAATTTCATAATGTCATTTTTTCTAAATAAATGCTAAATAAAATCCCGTTATGTACTGGTATGCCATTTTCATTATCTATTCATCAGTTGATAGACATCTAGGCTGATTTTATTTGCTATTAAACAAGGATGTGCAAGTATCTCTCTAGTAGGATATGCAGTCCTTTCGGCTTATGCCCAGGAGTATAAAACTGAATCATATGGTAGTTCTATTTTTAGCTTTTTTATAGATTTCTATGGTAGGTGGCCTTGACTTCTAAAAACTCCATAATCAGAAAGATCTTGTAGACTAGTAGGTAAAATATACTATTTTTTAACAATCAATTAATTTGAATTTAGGTAGTTTAAGGGAACTTGTTTTTATATACTTAAGGCCATATATTAAGGCCATATCTGTTTATTGGCTTGAATTCTCTATTTATATGATTCCTTAGTATATTTCCTAATAGATTGTGTGACAACAATCTTTACACATTGAAGACTTCAAGACTTTTTTAAAAGATTAAAAATAACATTTACTATGAAAAATATAATGTATACACTTTTTCACTTGGTCATCATTTATTAGTCATGAAATATTAAGTATGGCTTGAAACAGGCCATCATGGTATAGGCCTCTAATCTCAGCGCTGGGACATTGAACCAGCAGGGTTGGAAGGTCAAAGTCAAATGAGCTACATAGAATGAAAGACCCTATTTCATATGTGTGTGTGCATTTTCTTTTTAAAAAATTATATGACACAATATTTTGTGTGTTGTCCTTGTGCTGGTGCAAGGCTAGTTTTCACTGTATTGTTCCAGTTTTAATAGGTGTGTTTCCAATGTGAAAGCGTGTGTGCATACCCACAAACAGAGACAAACACACACATATATTCTCTTTTAAGAAACTTTAATATTTAGTGTTGCTTAAAAAAGACTCATGTTTTCTTTTATATATACATTTTAGCCTTGGAAATAGTTTACTGAATGAGATCAATATACAACTTTGTTTTCTATTTTAAAAAATGGCTTCTTATTTTTGGACACTGCTTATGAAATAGTCCATATTATCTTACTGGCTTTAGAGTAAGTTCTATTGAATACCAAACCCCCATGTGTACTTGAGTTCTCACACGTTTGTGGCCTAGCCAGGAGACTTGACTTGTCTTGTTTCACTTACTTTTAGAATAAACAGGTGAAAAAGTCCACTGTGTACTTTGGATTTCTGACACCAAGCTGGAAGGGAAATTTGGCTGGTCAAACCAGATTGTTCCAAATATTTTGTCATAGTCTCACCATGATTTATTTTCTATGGCAGGAATTTTCAAAATCTTGGCCTTACCCTAATTTGCAAAAATAAAGGGATTTAAAGTCCAACTGAATTGGCATAGAATTTATCCACGATCTTTTGGACTTTGAGTTTGTTAAAGAGAAAGTGTTAGGGAAAATGTACATTTTTATGAATACACAGTTCTGGCACCTTTGTTATTAACAATAAAGCCTTACTTAATGGTAAAATGGCAGAAACTTTTAAAAATATTCATATATTGTTACATGCACCACTTGCTCAGGAGGTGGGTCTTTATGGAGAGTCAATGTAGTCAATCACTTAAAAAAAATAAAAATATGGGGCTGGAGAGATGACTTAGCGATTAAGAGCACTGGTTGCTCTTCCAGGGGAACCAAGTTTGGTTCCCAGCACCCATAAGGCAACTAACAACCGCCTGAAACTCCACTTATGGGATATCTCAATCCCTCTTCTGGCTTCTGTTGGTATTGCATGACATGGGTACCCTTAAACCACGCTGGCAAAAATATACATATAAGGTAAATAGATGAAAAACATTTAAGAATAAAATAAAAACATATTAATTTTTAGAATGCAAATGTTTGGTACTTACAAGCTTATTTCTTATACCTATTAGCTTTAGTGGAGAAAAAAATCTCAAGAACTTCATTTTAGCCAAGAATCCTATTGAAGGAAACATTCCCTAAAGAAACAACAACAAAAAGTTATTGAGCACCTACCTTCAATTTAACTTTGTATTGAGGGAGAGCATGGTTTGATGTAGTTCTCCACAGTCCTTTCATTTTTGTTAACTTTAGCTAAAGCTTCTTGTCTGTATTTTCCCTGTTTGTTATTAAGTAGAATCCAAAATCCAGCCAATTTGTTTCTGTTTAGATTACCACTTGTCCTTTCATAATCTTTTTGGAATGTTTGTGATAGTATCTAACAGCTAAAAATCTATACTGGGATTATAGTTCCCACTTCTACTCAATTTTTCCAGGCATTTATATGACAAGATGAGATTTTGAGATTCATCCAATGGGAATCCAAATATAGAAATTATTTGAACCTGAGTGAAGAATAAGAAAAGACAATATAAACTATGCACAAAATTCTAACCAAATGGCCAGAACGCGGCTTTCCTGTTACCATATGAGGTTATGAATAAGTTCAGAAAGAATAAGTTTAGGTTGGTTTTTTGTTCAAAGCCCTCACAGAAGAAAATATTTTAAGCAGGAAAATGTCTTCATGGATTCAGAGGTAGAATTGTAAGAAGAGTAAGAATATTAAATGCGAAGCTGGCACAGACATCCTTAGGCAGTATTGCATTTATAGATTCATAACTTATACTCTGTCTTCCTTCTGGGATGTATTTTATGCAATACCTCACAATGCTAACTGAGTACCACCAGCCCAAGGAGCAGACATATGGAAACTTTGACAAATGACCTTAAATAATGCTGCCTAGTCGTGTGCTTAAGAATGCAGCCACAGACAAGCACCAGGCCCTGCATCCAGCATCTGACCATCAAGGAAGGAAATTTCCAATTAGGATATTTTGTGTCATTTATTTTGAGACAGGATCTCTCTAGTAGCCCCAGGTGCCCAGAAATGTGATAGGGCAGCCTTGTCCTCAGAAAGATCTACCTGTCTTTGCCTCCCGAGTGCTTTAAGCATACAGCACCATGCCCGGCTCAATTATGATATTATATAATCTCAGGAAATAAGATGACTTTCTAAGCAAACTGTCCACAGGTCCCATGGATGAAACTCTACACTTCCAAACAATAACAGATTCTATAAATTATGTTGGCTACGATCAAAACCTTCAATTTCTTGATGAGAACTTCCACGGCTGGGTGTTCCGGAGGCAGCTCTGAGAATGATCACTGATTCATGGAGAGCCTGTTCTCATGACTGTTAGACTTTGGCCCTTGGGGAGTTGGACCAGCCTCGGGAATTTCCTTTGTCTGACTTGCGGTTTAAGCTAGCAGGATTGACACCCTCTTAGAAGGTTCTGCCATCTTGGATGGAGCACTCTCTCTGTTCTATAATTCACTCAATGAGGACAGTCTCAGAATGTCCAACCCAAGGACAGCACCAAAAGAACAACCTTATTTACACAATACTGAGAGAGTTTTAAAGAAAGCTGTCCATCGCAAGTCAGAATCAGTACTCCCTGAGCAGTCAGAGCCTCCTTTCCTCACAATTCCATTTCATTCTGTGGGGTGAGGGTGGGGTGATAACGGGATAGCTCTGGCTTAGTTCTGAGAAACTACTGCCAAGACTCTTACGGGAGGTGGCATGGAACAGAGGGGACTATGGGCAATGCTGTAATTACATTTCTAAGGAGACATACTACAAACATCGCAGACTCGTTGGCCAACTCCAGCTTTGACTGAAGAGTCATGATATCGAGACAGGCATAAACATGTCAGAGTTGTGGGCTGCTTGGAGAGACATGATCCTGAACAGCTGGTTACATGCAGCTTTGGACATCTGCTGTTCGTATTTATTTATTGCTTATGATCTGTGGGAAGATCAGGCTTATATAAAAATTACATGACAGTGCAGAACACGGCTATATTATGCATTTTATGTGAAGGTCAAGGGAATTTTTCAGAATTATGATAATTATAAGTACTCTGACTTGAAGCTTATGATACGAGCAACACGGTTACGCAGAATTATTGTGCACACATATTAGTTAATCATAGTAACTCTGAGGAAGCTGTTGTTGGTGTCCCCATGGCACAGATGTGAAGACTAAGGCAGTGAGAATATGGATAAAGTCAGTGTGGTGGTTTGATTGACAAGGTAGACCCCAAGTATTTGAACTCTTGTCCACAGCTGGTAGCACTGTGTGTAGAGTTTTAGGAGCAGCCTTGCTGGAGGAAGCACATCACTGGAGGCTGCTCTGAGAGTCCCTAGCCTTGCCCACTGCCAATTGTCTCTCTCTGCTTCCTGTGCCTACCAGAAGATGTGAACCCTCGGTTTTCTGCCCCAGCTGCATCCTGCCATGCCTCTGCCCCATGATGAACTTGTATTTCTCTGGAGCAGTAAGCCCAATAAACTCTTCCTTCTGTAAGCTGCCTTGGGCATGGTATTTTATCACAGCAACAGGAAAGTAATGAATACAGTCAGGGTTCATTTGAAGGCAGTCTGATCCATGAGTCTGTGTTCTTGGCCTCTGTGCTTTCCTGCCCCTCTGTCACTGACTAGATTCCAGTTTCTCAAACCAGGTCTCATAGAGTCATTGTGGGAGCTGTGAAAAGTTTGGCAACAATGAAAGCTTTCTGAATGTGCAATGACCAAAAAGTAATTCAAAGTCAAGCGCATGGTGAATCTGGTGTTCCTGGTAGTACCAACCTGGGTGTCACCATAACTTAACTGAGGCATGGAGCACACATGGACACTTTGCACTGTGTGTGTTCACATATCACAGTGCCAACCAACCCTCCCTAAAGCACCTCAGGTCGACTGCTGTGTGCTGTGGATTATACTGTTCTTCATGTGCGTACAAAGTTTTCTGCTCCTATTGAAGCAGAGTGGTTTAATTACAGAAAATACTTTTAATAAGTTCCTGCTGCCATTCTTCATGAATTATATATATATTATATATCTGGAGTATCTTATCTTAGGATCCTGAAAAATTGCTACTTGAGTGCCTGATTTATCATTAAAAAAAATCATTGACTGAATTTTGACTTGGTATTAAGACAGGATTTCTAACAACTTCTGAAATGACCCTAAACAAACTTCTGCCATTTTATACTATTTATGCAAAGTGGCATTTTTGCATTGGTGAGTATAAAATCTAAATATTGATCAGTTCTCTGAGGCTAAATAGATCACAGGACATAATGGAGAACCTAATCCTAGATTTCTACTAAATATTTACCATATTCAACTGACTCTTAATGACTTATTATAGCTATGGATTAATGGATCTCTCAACTCTTACCAGAGAAGTTTCCTTATGCACCAGATGGGGACTAACACAGAAATTCACAACTGGTCAATTGTACAGAGTACATGGGGCTGCAGAGCACTTACCCTGAATAGGACTCCTATATCAAACTTCCGTTCCCCTCCCCCACAAGGCTCAGGGATCATTGTGGAAGAAGAGGAAGAAAGAGTGTGAGACTAAGAGGTGGTGGATGGTCACATATATATAGCCACAGGGTCAACTGAGTCCCCAAATGTCCTTCACTGGGAGTCTATCCACTGGAGTATACTTAACCTGTCAAGAGTCCCATGGTTGGAAGAAACTGTCTCTGCTTCTCCCAGCAACCATCTCTTGGTACAGCTTCCTTAGATGGGGCTGAAGCTTCTTACCTACTTCCTCGTGTCTGTGCAGGGATATTTTCTGATTTGAACTTCTATGGGAATTGTGCATGCTGTCACTGTTGCTGTGAGTTCATGTGAGCAGCTGACCAGCTGCCTAGAAAACTGTTTCTTTGTGACCCTGAGTTTATGAAGCCCTGAATCAAGCAATGCGGAGCAGCAATCGGCTGAAGAGTGAACATTTATGGGTTGATACATGTGGGCATTTGTGGGTAACTCTGGACAGGATGACAGGATATGTGGCACCCGTCGATAATCCATCACCAAGAAATTGCTGCTAAGTATCTGGGATGTGTCTTTCAGCCATCCATACAACATTCTTTCTGGTTGGTTGGGTTGCTGAGCAGAGGAGCAACTTTCCAGTAACACTGAAAAATTGCCTTGTATACCCAACTCGAGTCCTTAAAATCAAAATTGTTCTAAACACCGAACTGTTCTTTCATTCATTAGAAGAGCCTATCTGTGCCACATTCACACATTCGTTCGCGTGTGTAGTGAACCTTAACTATACCAGGCACTGAGACAAGAGCTTGAAAACTAGTAAGAAATGGTCTATGGTGGTTTGAATGAGGACTGTCTCCCATAGGCTCCAGGTATGTGAATACTTGGTCAGTTGGTGGTGATGTTTGGGGGAGGCTTAGGAGGTGTAGCCTTGCTGGAGGAAGCATGTAACCAAGGATGGATACTCTATCTCTCTGTGTTTCTTGTGCCTGCTCACTGTGAGCTCTTGGCTTTCTGCTCTAGCTGTCTGTGTCAGTATGCCTTCCCACCATGATGAACTCGTATCGTTTCGAAAGTGTAAGACCAATAAACTCTTCCTCCTTTAAGTTTCCTTAGTCATGGCACTTTATCATAGCAGCAGAAATGTAACTAGTGCATCATCCTTGCAATCATGTAACTTAAATATAGGTGGAAGAGATGACTATTCAAACAAAAGACTAATTCCTTTGAAGGATGCTTGCACAGATTGTCTCGACTGCTTGGGAGAGTCAAGGAACCAGTTTTGGAAGATGTAACAATTGATTGGAGATTTCAGAAATAAATGAACATGTCAGACAAACAAGTAGGGGGATTGTTGTAGGCAGAGATATGCAAGGAAGAAAGTCTGGTGTGCTCAGAGAACCCTAAGGAGTTCAGTATTGCTGGCATGCAAGGAGAAAGCAGGAAATGGCATGAGGCTTGACATTTAGGTAGTGGCCAATCTTGAAGTTCTTTGTATGGCAAGTAAAAGAGTTTATGCTTTATAAACATTTCAGGGACCTGAGCCAGGATTTCACAGTTAGATTTTTACTTTGGAGTTATCATTTTGGCATCTAGCATAGAAAAGGTGTGAGATGTAGCAGATCAGACCTAAGGTTCCTGAAAGCATCTTAGGTTGCTCTACTCTGGGGAGTTTCCTGATACTAGAATAGAATAGCCTTGGCCTTTATCTCATGGTCAGGTTCAGAATCCTGGAGCTGGGAGGCCAGCACTGAGTGAGGTTGGGAAAGTGGTACAAGAGAGCTTCAATGCCTCAGTCTGAGCAATCATGAGTGCCACGGGCAGTACTTGACGTTTGAGTCAAATGTGTTTGCAGTTCAGAAATTCTCAGGCATCTCTACACTTTAAAATAGTAGCAATGTCTTCCTTGAACACACAGTCTTGTCATTTCCATCCAGATACCACAGAACCTGCTTGGAAGCCCAGGAAATTCATAATTCAGTCGTGCTTTAACTTCTTCAACTAAGCTCCATTAGACTGTGTTGGAGCAGAATTTGTAAACCACACCACATCAGAGGGAATACATTCGTGTTGAGTATGTGAATATGAAATGTAGTCTTAGTTCAGAGAATTATTGATCAGATTTGTCTTAGTTTTGTGATATTTATGCTATAACTTCCTTGAGTTGAGGGAAGTTTCTTTCTCACACCCTACAGAGGATTTAGTCATATATACACTGTGCCCACACACCTCACAAAAGCACATCCATATTCAAAGAAGATGAAATGTCCCTGGAACTACTTACCTTTCCAGAAAGTGAAACCTTTGTTTATTCACCTTAAAATGTCTCTTCTCAAATAAGCTTTCTGAAATATTTAAGGTTATGGGCTTGTTTCCATGTTGATTTCATTATGCCTGCATTTGAATTACTTTTTTTTTTCCTTGTCATCTTAAAACAGTGTTTTTGCCAGGAAAGTCAAAGTTAGTATTAAAATAAATACTGTTGACATGTATATTTGAAAGGAGCCCGGGTCCAGGATGGTTTGTCTATATGAGTCAATTCCATCAGCATCGTAACCCAATAAAGCTAAGTCTGCACTGGGCCTCTAACTTGCTGGCACTTGAGAAGTAATACAATTATCTGGCAGATTCCTTCCAAGCAGTGTGCATTGCTTTGAGGTCTTTACAATGTGTTCTATGTATCTGTGGGCAAATCCACAGGCCACAAATGAACTTCTGCAATTGTCTAGACAGCCCTGGGTTCTGTTTTCATGTTAAGGGTTATCCACTCATACATTTTCCCTCATAAAACAAACCCATCTGAAATGAGGTGAGCAAAATGGAAAACACACAGCATGGGCGGGTGCCAGGAGCAGACAAATACATGCCAGTGAGCTAATGCTTCATGGACAGCGTCATGCTGCTTGTCAGAACTTGTGAACCTCAGCTAATGTCACCTAGTGCTGCTTTATCCTGAATGTTCTACATAATCTGTGATCTCAAAAGCTAATAAGAACGTATGATTGTACAATATAATCATCTCAGAAGGCTGAAACACCCACACCGATAGAAAGCAGAAAGAATTAGTCCTCACCTGTGTAATGGAAGTATCACTCTTCGGAGGCTCATTATTGGATAACTGTAAGTAGAGATTTTAGAGTTAGACTGTCTCATGAGTTCAGACTCCAACTCATTAACTATGTGATCTCAACTGACTGACTTAACCTTTCTTTGCCTTAGCTTGCACATCTGTTAGGAAAGAAGAGTGAATAAGTCTGTGTTAGTGTGAGGGATAACTGAGGAAGTGCATGGAAAGCACTCGGCAGAGCACTGAGGAACTATTTTCTCTCTATTACACCACTCCCATGCAATATTTGCACTCTGGGGAGCCCCTGACCTGATCTGGGTTATCTGAACTGCTCATCTGGATTTTCAGAGATTATACCAATGGAGACACTGTCTTCCAAAGAGGATTAGGTGAACTGACCCAGGTATCACTGTGCCCTTGGAAAGCAAGTTTCACAACTGTGTTTGAAAAGTGTCAACTCATTTCCTATCACAACCAATGAATGACAGTGAAAAAAAAAAGTAAAATAAGGACTTGTGTTGGGGGGGGGTCACCTATCTCTAATCCCAACACTGAGGTGGGGGCAGAGGCAGGTAGATCTCTGTGAGATCAAGGCCGGCCAGGTCTACATAATGAGTTCCAGACCAGCTGTGGCTATAGGAAGACTCCGTCTCAAAAAAACAAAAAACAAAAACAAACAAACAAACAAACAAATAACCTAGTATTTTTTTTTCTTTAAACAGTATTATTTGCAGAAGCACATGGTAACTATAAAGAAGAGTAGAACCAGAAATTCAGGACTCCTCTTAACTATACTTTGTAAATATGCAGTTAACTTTTCTCAATCTTATTTTGAAAAAGTGTAATAAAGGATAAATAAATACTGAATAAGTGTTCCCAGGCCACAGGGAACTTTTCAGAGCTGAAAATACCAGCAAACCTTGAGGACTTTATATATTTATTTAAAAAAATTTATATATGAAGTAAGATAGATACTCAGAAAGATAGAACTCAGTTCAGGCTGTTAAACAAAGTAAAACAAAAGCAAAGTGAAAGTTTTCCTGCTTGTTGATTTTCCTGTTTATTTCTGTCTGTTTCTTTTGATGTGAACAGTGTGGTTTGTAGTTCTTATTTTTACTTAGAGTGATTTTTATAATTTGAGTAGCTCTACAGGAAGGAAGCTGAAACTAAAATTTGCCATGGCAATGCCTATCTCTGTATCTTTCTATCAATTATCTATCATATATGCAATATATAAAATATATGTTTTAAAAATAAATACTAATATCTGAATGGACACCCTTAATTAGGCATCTGATCAAAGCATCAAAGAGCGCTACGTGTTCAGAGCAAAGTGTGATGGCTCTTCGCCAAGCCTCATCCCCCTCATTCTCCTCTGAGAACAGAAACCAGAAGATTGTCTTCTCCATTTTTCTGCCCAAAGAACATGACTGGGATATGGCCACTTACTTTGTGTGTTTAGTTGATAATTATAATAATGATTATGTGACAGAGGTGTCTAAGTATTAAATGAGATGATGTACATTATGATTTGTATGTACTTAGCACTTGGGAAATGTTGTAACTTGTTATTATATGGCATCTGATTTACCTTATAAGCTTGACACTTTCATTGATACAGTACTTTACAGTTTATGAGCCCTTTTCTTATTTATTGATAATATAGCTTTCAAAATAGCATATATTAGTAGCATTTTAAGCCAATAGAATTAGTAATGTGGCTATGTTAACAGGATTTTGGTCAGATAGAATTTTTATTATTGTATTATATGAGTCTTAGCCATCAAGCTGTTATAATAGAATATTATAACACATTATGTATATGACAGTGATTGTGAACAGCAGAATTTTATTTCTCATTTTTTGAGAAAGTTCAAGATAGGCTCAGTGTCTCTGTAAGGCCTGTTTCTGACTTACAGATGGCACGTTTCTGCTGTGTCTTCGCATGGTAGTACGGGAAGGGGTCTTCCTCAGGCCTTTGTGACAAGGATATTGATCCTGTTCATTAGGGTTCTGTTTGGCTCTGTTTCCGTGATTTAATCACCTTCCAAAAGCCCCACCTTCTGATCCAGTGCCTTAGTGGCTACGATTTCAGTTTATGAATTTGCAGGGAATATAAACATTAGACAGAATTCAGGGAGAATGTAACAGTTCAAAACTAGGCAGCACAGCAATGTTGATTCTAGGAAAATAAGAAGATAAAGAAAACATGTGGCCTGAAGTGGTCAAGGTTTAGGGAACGTCTGTGGTGAGAAGGTGAGTAAGTTATTCATGAGCTTAGACTGTGTTTCTATTTTGTTTCACATTGCACGGAGAGAAGGAGAAATCAATTTAGTGGGAAAGGGTTTTAGTGGTGTTGGAAATACCTTCTTACATGCTGCATTAGTTATTTTTCTGTTGCTGTGATAAAACACCACACCAGGACCAAGGCAAATGCAAACCATCACTTGTGAACTCTTGAATGAGTTAGTTATCTGGTCCTTCCTAAGGAGTTCTGATATTTAAGTGACTGCGCTCTGAAACAAAGAATTTAGGTAGAGAGAGCCACACTGTTCCAAAACAGGAATTCAAGGAAGAGAATGAGAACTACTTGGTTCTTTCTCTTTCTCTCTCTCTCTCTCTCTCTCCCTCTCTCATTTTCTGCGTGTCTGTGTCTGTGTCTGTTTAGTTGTATTTTTTATTTTATTTCTATGAGTGTATTGCCCGCATGTATGTTAAGTATACCCATGTTGTTCAATGCCCATAAAGGTTAGAAGAGGGCATCAGATTCCCCTGGAACTGGAATTACAGACAGTTGTTAGCTGCCATTTGGGTGCTGGGAACTGAATCTGAGTCTTCTGCAAAAGCAGGCAGTGCTTTTAACCACTGAGCCATCTCTCTAGCTCCTTTCTCTGTATTTTAAAAAATGTTCTTTAATTCCAGCTAATTTTGGTAGAGTTCTGCTTTAAAAATGCTTCTAAATCTGACAAACTCTGAGATGTTTTCCTTCAGAAGAGTACAGGGACACATGCTGCTGTACAACTGGACTGTGAAATCTAGCCTTGAGCCCCAAATTCAGAAAAACAATTAAGATTATATAAAATAAATACCATGGAAAAATACCTTTTTTGAGAGCTCCAAGACCAGTTTTTTTTTTTTTCTATTAAGTGCCTGTGAGCTGGGTTACTTATAATTGGATCTTTCTTAAATATAAACGCTCCTCCATACATGAAGGTATATTCAAATTTATAATTTCATTTGTGTAACTAAGTTATCTCAAAATATTTCAACCAAGTGGGGACAAGTAGAGAGTTCATGTAAATATTTTTATCTGATCTCATCAGTAACTAAGTTTGCCAAATAAAGGACAAAACACCCAATTAAATTAGATTTTCAGATAAATATTTTTTAGTATAATTTTTCCCCTGTACCGGGAATTTCCATAAAATTCAAATGTGCTCCAATGAATGGTTTATGCTTTGGCAAAAATGTTAGCTTATTATTGAAATTTTAAATTTAACTGGGTGTTCTGAATTCTTTCATGATTTCTGCTCCTTCCTGCCAATAAGGTTCTGCCATCGTGCCTCTTATTTCCTTTTTCCCACCAGGCCTGTAGAGGCAGGGACAGAAGACACAGCCTTGAAATTTACTAAATGAGAAAAAGGGACTCCATTCCCAGACACTAAACACTTTTTATTTCAAGGGATTTTATAAGACTGCAGTGCAGATTTGAACTGAAGTTAATCTTAATTTTGCATAACCCTTCCGAATTACAAGTTGAAATTGAAACCCACAGTTGTGTTAATTCCAAAGCCTGTGCTTTTAATTTTCATATGCAGTTCCCAAAGGGAGAACTACTGTGTTTTAATTAACAGGGGCGGCGCAGGGGCAGAGTGGAAAGGGAAAAAGCTGCTGGAATTTAGTTTGGGGGAGATAATACACATCCGGCAATGTGTGCGGACAACCTTGCACATCCAAGGGTTAGTCTGGATCCTACAAGAGTTTTGATACTGTCACCTATATTTGCATAGAAAATAAACTCTGAATATTATCTGGAATTTGGGGAAATGGTTCAATGGATAAAGTGATTGGCTGTGCTCAGTGGGTAAAGTGCTTTCTGCATGAACTTAAGGACCTATGTTTGGATCCCTAGCACCCACAAAAAGCCAGGCATGGAAGCATAAACCTTTGACGTCAGTGCTAGAGGCAGAGACAGGCAGATCCTGGGGACTTGCTAGCTAGCCAGTCTAGGCCATCAGTACATTGCAGGTTCAGTGAGAGACCTTGTCTCAAAAATAAAACGGAGTACAATAGAGGAGGACATAAGGACATCAGTCTTCATCTTCCACGCATACACACACATGCAGGTGCCACATACACATATATAACACATATACATACATATACACACACATACACACAATTATCTGAACTGAGAGCCTAACTCCAGTTAGCACACATATACAAAATTTTACATTGTTTCAATGTACTCTGAGTTTTCCAGTAATGAAACTGGCACACAAATCAAAAGAAGGTTTTATATATAAAACTCTACCGTCTTTTGATAAGTAGTATCCAAAAGCATGAAGCAATGTGTAAAGTCTCAGGTGATGTTACTTCAAATTAATGAAATGACTAGAGAAAAAATTGCACAAGCAGCTGGGGAATGACGGTCCCACTGGCTCACATGCAAATCTCTCCAGGTCCCGGGTACGATGTGACAGTAACTTCAGGCCTTTGCCTGCTCCAGATTGATATTGCTGGGGACAGTTGTGGATTTTGTGCCTTCCTGGCCTGCTGGAACAGCAGCAGGAAGTCTGAGACTCTCCTGATCGTACAGTCATTGGCTCATGGCCCCAGTGGAATAGTCCTCCATTTCGCTAGACAGTATCCTTCGCTCTGTTCCTGCTCCTGCTTGGCTTTGTCTTGTCGTCTAATGCTCAACACATAAAAATAAGAACATTGGTCCTCAGTCTATTGAGAGGGGGATGACAGAGGATGGGAGAAATCACCTGAAATTTCTGTCTTGTGGTTTTACTGTGCTTTGTTTATTCTGAACTTTACTAAGAATCTTTCACCATTTTAGAAAATTCTCTCATTTACGGTAACCTCTACGACATCTATCACAATTTAGCGATTTCTTTTTCCCCATTTATTATTACTGTTGTTGATGGTGTGTGTGTGTGTGTGTGTGTGTGTGTGTGTGTGTGCGTGCGCATACCATGGCACTTCTGTGGAGGTCAGAGGATAACTTTGAGAGTCTGTTCTTCCTTTCTACCATATGGGTCCTGCAGATTGAGTTTAGGTCTTTAGGTTGTACAATAAGCACTTTTACCTGCTGAGCCATCTCCTGGCCCAATTCAGCAATTTCTTTCTATTAAATTCTGTATGGAGATAGAGGAAATAATACCAGTGTTAGTTTTTTCTATTGAACCCACATTGACATTGCAATTATATTATCATTTATTTCCTTTTATGTATATTTTTTGATATAGATGTGGCATTTTAAAAGATTATATGTGTATATAAGTATATTACCGATTAATACATTTCAGAATATTTATTGAATGCTTCTACTGTAAGTTATCTGATGGAAATATATATATATATGTATATTTCAAAGAGCACCTGCCAATCAGAGCCATGTCCAGTATTCACTTACAGTGCATTATAATCCACAAGTTGTCAGATCAATTATCCACAGTATTAAATTATAGCCAGAGAATAAACTATGCCAAAAAGAAAATGGCCGTAATATTTCCTGACAAATGTTTTCTAGATAAAACTCTGTACACATGCATGGAAACCAATTACAATTTTATTGTTTATAAATATATCTTAAAATATTCTTAGGTGAGAAAAAAAATTCCTTATTACCTCAAGGAGTACTTCGAGCCTGTATAACACTTGGGTGGGGAACTGTAGCAGAGGCTAAAATTTTTTTTATGGAAATTCTTGGGTTGCACTGGTTCAGTGCCAGATGTGCTTTCTATAAAAGCCTTGGAGACACATCTGGGGCAAGCACTATGGGGAAGGGGACACCTTCTCTGTGCTATGCAGGACACTCATTTTATTAGCTATAGAATGCAAAGTGGCACAGTCATTCAGAACCTCGTTTGGAATTGGACAGCACTCAGCACAAGTCCCAGGTGTGCCACATCTTAGTTAATCTCTCTGAGGTTCAACTTTCTCCTCTGTAAAGGAGGATAATTATAGGTCCTATCTCTTATCCTTATATAAAGGAACGCATTTAGTGCTATATTACTTTTCTCTGGCTGCCATAGCAAAATACCATAGATTGGATGACTTCAACACAAGAGATCAATTTTTTTAGCTAGGATGCTCAGAGGTCCAAGATCTGGGAAATTCAGTTTCTGATGAAAGTCCTTCTCCTGGCTTGTAGACAGTAGCCTTCTAGAATTATCTGAACTGGATATTCTGATGTGAATACACATTTCAAATAATGCCAATCTGAGTAATGGGTAACATTCAGTAAAAGTATGTGTTGTTGCTGTGTCTTCATAGGGATTCTTCCCTGTGTTAATGAGAGAGGTGGAAGAGGTGAGAGAAAGCTTTGTGTCCCTTCTTAGGATGATAGGAATTTTGTCATATCAGAGTTCTGCCCTTATGACCTCATTTAACATTAATTACCTTTTCAAGGGTCCTGCTTTATATTATCACACCTTAGTGCAAACATTCAGAAAGTGCTGCTCTCCGACGTTAAAGTTAATTCAGGCTGACAGCAGAATACATGCTGCTTTTATTTCACACTACATTGCTTCTCAGAATAATGACATTTTAATTATTTATTAATAATGAACATTCTTTCAATACCTTATAATTTGTAAAACGCTTCCCTAGCCTGTAATTGGTACGTGGAGGATGTCATAAGACGATTCCAAAGAGAAGGAAAGGGAAACCTGGGAGGGAGCGAGCAGCGAAAGTGCTTGCTTTTGGAACAAAGGAGGGAAAGCCAAAGGGAGAGAGACAGGCTGGAAGAAGGAAGAGGGAACTAAAGAAGAGTGGTGTTAGGACAAACAGCAAAGCATCACTGAGAGCGGAGCCTTCAGGCCAGCATGAGCCCATCAGAGGGTACAGAGTCTCACTCTGCACGATCCTTCCACCAACACCAAGAGACTGAGAATCCAGTCAGCATAAATTCCCAAAGTCCATTAGAGATAGGAAGTGAACAGGACAGTTGTTCTGCATGGAAGAGAAGTCCACCATCACTGAGGCCATAGTCTAACATGATGGGTCTAAGACAGCTGGCCTGGAGTCACATTGTTCTCCCAGTTATTATGTAAGACAGATGTATAAATTACACCTTGGTGTCGTGTGACCAGCACTGTATCTGTGGCATTGTAAAAATAATATGGTAAGGTCTAGTAACAATGAGAGAAGTGATGGTAGGTTTAGGCCTAGAATAACCGGATTATGGCTGTATGTGGCATTGTGACTGTGTCTTTTGATCTCTAGGTGAGCGGGCAGAAGATGCTGTATTCCTCTAAACCCCATCTGCATTCCATCTGTTCTAGAATGTCACAGGAAGGCAACACAGACAGAGCCTGAGCTCTGAAAGCAGGTCCTCTCAGAGCTTTGTGACATTAAAAGCTTCCGTCCAGCAGAGGAACCAGCTTCCTGAATGGAAAGCAAGTCTGTGGAAATCCTTGCCAACTATGTCTCACAGAGAATTAATGCAGAATAGACAAAAAAAGAAGAAATTAAACAAGAAAACAAACAATCCAATAAAAAAATGGGCCAAGGAACTGAGCAGTGGAGAGTTCCCCAAAAACGAAATACAAACGGTCAATAAATATTTTCAAACTATTTAACATCATTAGCCATCAAAGAAATGCAAATTAAAACTACTTTGAGATTCCATCTCACCCTTGTCAGAATGACTACCATCAAGAAAAAAAAAATCACAACAAATGCTAGTGAGGATGAGGAAGGAGCACTTCCTCACTATCGGTGAGAGTGTAAAGTGTTACAGCCGTTGTCAGGGTTCCTCAGAAACCTAAAAGTAGACATGCTACATGACCCACTCATCCACTCCTGATATACACTCTAAGGACTCTATGTCATATCAATGAAATACTGGTGTATCCATGTTTATTGCTGTTCTATTCATTAAAGCTGGGAAATCTAGATGTCTATCAACTGATAAATGGATAATGAAAAAGTCACACATACACACAACAGAATTTTATTCAGCCATAAAGAAAAATAAAATTACACAATTTGCAGGAAAATGAATGGAAATAGAAATTGTTACATTAAGTGAGGCAACACAGGCTTAGAAACGGCAACATCATATACTCTTTCATATGTAGATCTCAGCTTTACTTGTGCATTTATGTGGGAGAAACCTTGTGGAGATTCTGGAAAAGTAGGAAGGGGTCCTTGAGAGGAGAAAAGGAAGTGTTAAGGGAGACAGGTAGAGAAGATGACAGAATGTATGTGATAGAAACGTACAAAGGGGACTGCTGGGGTAGAAGGGCTTAAACAGGAGCTGCGGCAGGGAGATGGGGGAGAAGACTTCTAAAAAGCTGTCAGTATCTTATATGAGAAGTAGCGCTGTGGAGATTGGCTCTTCACACCACAATTCTATTTTTAAAGCAGTGTAAACCCAGAAAGCCCTGCTTCCTCTGTAGACCACTATATTGACACCAACAGGCTTGTGAAGGTTGCACGTGTCTCTTCCCACTTTGTTATTTAAAAAGTGATATTAAAAGAAGTTAGCAGAAATGGAAGTCAGTGCGCAGACGCCTAGTTGAACTATACATCCGGGCTCTGGAGCCCTGTCTGCAGTACTTCCTGGCAGTCTACTGCCACCCATAGTTGCTCTCCCTACTGCTCCACAGACTCTGGAAATCCCACGTTCTGGATGAGGGTGATGCCTGTGTACGCTTCCCAGGGAACCACTGGTTATCCTCAGAAGTTTTGTCCTACCCTTGGTCAGTTTTCCACACTTCGGTGGATGACCTTACAACCATTCATATATGGGCAGTTCATTATCAAAAGAAAGAGGGGAGGGAGGGGAAGAGGACGCGGGAGGGAGGGGGAGCAGAGGGAGGGTGGAAGGCAGAAAGGAAGGGAGGGGTAGAGAGGTGGGAGGAAGGGGAGGGAGGGGAGAGGAGGGGAGAAAAAGAAAGCTAGACTCGAAGTTGGAGGGGACAGGTGAGGGATATGGAAGACTTGGATCATATTTCACGGTGCACATACATGAATTTTTCAAGAACAAAGGGAAAATATTTTTTAAATAATTTAAAAGTAGAATTTTGGACCCTACTATGAATGAAAGCAAGAGCAAGAAGAAGGAGGAGACAGAGAGAAAAGGGGAGGCAAGAGACAGCCAGAGCCCTGTCAGAAAGGCTCCCGCAGCGAACACCCTAGAGAAAATGACTTTTGTTTTATGGCTGCAAATACTGCTCTCAGCTCTCACAGCTGAAAATGGCAGGAAACTGATCATCCCCTGAGATCTGCTGACTCAAAAATTGCTCTTACCTGTTGTACTAAACCCTGCTCTGTCTTCCACGAAGTATGGAAGAATATAAAATGTCAGCTCATTATGGATCTGTTTCAACAATCATGTCTCCACAGAGAAGCATGACTGTGAGGATTGATCATTGTGGTTCCTTTCAGTTTACCGTGTCCTGACCTCACGTGGAGTCACATAACTGAATGAGGAAATCACGAACGATCTGGCCTTAGTAAAAGTTTCTGATGCACAACAATAAAAAAAGAACTCAAATTACTCTGCTAAATGGGTATAGTTTTAAACTGACTCCTAATGACTTATTTTTATACCCGTACATTAGTGCATCTCAGTCTTCATCAGAGAAGCTTCTTTTCTGTGGTAGATGGCAGTTAGCACGGAGACCCACAACTGGTCACCATGCAAGGAACATGAGACTGTTGAGTGTTCGGCCTTAATAGGATATCAGTATCACACTCTCTCCTGCAAGGATTAGGGATCACTGTGGAAGTGGGGGCAAGAAGTTTATAAGAGCCAGAGGCAACAGATGACTACAACTGGTCAGTTGCACAGATGAGCCCACAGTGTTAGGACAGCATTGCACAACACAATGTGCAAGCTCAAACCAACAAAATCCCAGCCTGGAGAGGGAGATAGGTAAGAAGGGCCACCCTGAGCTGAGCAACTATTGATTATTGAGAGCTACTGGGAGAGGATGAGTCAATATTTTTAAGAGTGTGACCGCTGGAAGGTCAGTCATCCTCCAGGGAATGGATTCACACTAAAGAGCATTTGGGCAACACAAATTGGACTCAATTGGCTTCTTTAAAACAAACAAACAAACAAAAAACAAAGTCATGAATTGAGTGGGGCTAGGGAAATGTGGCGGACTTGAGAGGAGACGGAGGAGGACATCAACTTGATCAAAATACCTTGTATGGAATTCTCAAAAAATTAACAAAAATATTAATTCAAAATCAAACATGCAATGAATTGAAGTGTTTCTGGCCATGCTTACCTAACCTATGTTGGATTGTATGTCTTTACTGAAACCTTGGTTCTGCCTATACATCCTGTCTGCCTGCTCTGCCATAAAGCCACAGGACACCATGGGAAGCTGCCCAGGTTCAAGACTACTGTTACGAAAATGCAGTGTTTTTACTTTACAGTGTTTCCCACTCATAGAAATATGATTTAATTATAGAAAATAAAGACAATATTTTCCTAGCATAATTCTTCAGCATTTGATTATCACATTAGTACATCTTTAGTTGTATTGTGTGAATGTGTTCGAATTTTAAAAGTGTTATTGAGTTGACGCGTTTCATTTAAATATGTTAAACGATTTTTGGTTTAGGATTAGGAAAGAACTTCTACAATTTCTGAATGAATCTTCTGCCATTTTTTACTTCACATTTATGAAGTGTTTTCGTCATTAATAATTTTTGCAAACTTTATTTAAATATTTCATTTAATGTGTATGAGGGTATTGCCTGCATGTGTGTAAGTGCACTTGTGTTGTGCAATGCCCTCAGAAGACCACATCAAATCCCCTGGAACTGGAGTTACAGACAGTTGTTGGTCACCATGAGTGCTGGGAATCAAGCCTAGGTCCTCTGCAAGTTCAGCCAGTACTTTTGATTGCTGGACCATCTCTCCAGCCCCAGCAATAATAAATTTTAAAATCAAAATATTGATCCACTCTGAGAAATGTGATTTACATATTCAGTAGTATCAAATATTTACATGAAAGTGATTAACATATCCAGCAGTATCAAGTATTTAGCTAAGATTTAATTCTTAAGGAAAAACAAACAAGCACATAATCCTGTTAGTATACAAACTAGCTTTCATCCTTAATAAATGGTAAATTATGTATATATATATTTCTTTAAGATAAATTTCCTTATGTTTTATTATCAGTAAATGTTTGATTTGTATGCCTATATTACATATATATATAATATGTGTATATACTTTATATATACTCAGAGCTGTGTGAAAATTTCTCAGGAAAAAAAGGGGTAGCAAATGGAAAAGTTTTAATAATTAGCCCTGATTTAGGAAAAGGTTTTGTTTGGGGAAATAATACTTATAGCCTTATTATGCAATATTGTTTTACAAATTAAACTAGTTTGCTGACTATCAAAACAGTATGCTTAAATATACTTGAAAAATGACTTACAAAACAGAAAAGCAACTTGTCTGCTTCTCTTTGCATATCTATACATAAAGGTTTTAGGCTTAAGTCACAGCATCTTTCGTGTTTGCACATCATGGAAACTGCAAAGCCTGATACTTCATTGTGTTTATGATCTAGGTCAGCTTCTACAGAGAACTGGGACAGCTCAACCACATGGTCTTAGTTGAGTCCACATCACCGGGATTTATGACTTCAATCTTGTTCTGTATTGCCCATCGCTAGAAAAAAAAATACTATGTATTTGTCTGATGTGAACCTTGATGATTTGTTATTTTAATTAAGGAATTTTAAAGCATGGATACACAGTAGCATGAGTGATCCAAAACAAAATGTAATTCCTGAGTAAAGCAAGCCACAAACCTTACGGGACTATCTTTAGAAATGTCTATTGTGATCATATGTTCTCTAGTAAGATGTTCACTGTTCATTCAAATGGTCAAGAAGCCTGAGCCTCTTTGATTTCCTGGAGGAAAGTATGTATTTGAAATTTGGCATAACCCACCTAATGTCAGTGCATTAGACATAGGGGAAGAACATGAAGAAAAAGAAAATACATGAAAATAGACAGATGAATTTGGGGACCTTATTTGCCTTGGGGGAAAAGATTCATGGAATAACTGCAAGCACCCTTGAAAATATTGCTTCTGTGCCTCATTATGCCACCTGGATTTCTGGCCTGTCACACCTGATGAGGTCTTTGCAAGCCAGTGATGCCAGGCCTGTCAGCCTGATAGTCTGATCTGGAGTGGCTCCCACGACACCATTTGTAATGCGTCCTGAGAAGCAGTGGAGGGAGCCTTGCCAAGTATTCTTTCTAACTCCATTTAATAAGAATATTTTAAGATTTCAGTAAGAACAATTCTATGCCCCTGATGTACAGGGCACCCAGTCATTCTTGATGCTGGTCATGCTTAGAAAAACAAAACTAAAGTCTCAGCATGGAAAACTGCATTTGAATCCACTCGTAGAAATTCATGTTACACGTAGCGCATTCTGTTCCGCCACTCTAGCTGTCATTTACAGGAATCAGCTAAATCCACCCTGTTAATTCTGTTGCTTTTTTGAGTGAGGATCTGATTGCTCATAAAGGGCTGTTGCTTGAGTGCTGGGTGAGCCGGCCTTCTCAGAGTAACAGCAGCTACTTAACACACATCCTTATCTCCAGTTTTCCACACAATTCCCGCAATTCTGTCTTTACACAGGAAACAGTGAATTTGTTCACTGATACAGGCTTCAATGGATCTTATGTCCCTGGAGCCACTTTCCATTCTATCTCAGTCTTTTTTTGAGGGCAGAATCACTGATGGGTGTGTGGTGGGGGAAATAGGATATATCCATTGAAATCTCTAACAGAACAGAGGAGTAAACTGTGGTGATTCTATTCATGAGGGAATAATCAGGCTAGAGTCAGAGCCCTGAACTATGGGGACCTTCAAGGCCTAAGATTCTGAAGAGCGGTAGTTCTACAGAAAGGATGTGCATGGGTCACTGCCCGAGGACTTCTCACCTCCTGCCCCCACTTCTCTCTCAGAGTTCCCTGGTATTTGTTGCTCCAATCTTTAAGGATGGCACAATTGAATTGCTTGTTTTTAGTGAATTTAGAGACCGTTTTGTCCACAGGGCTCATTTTCCCACTACTCGGGCACTTGCTGTTTATTGTGGTGATAAAGGTGGTCTTGCATCTTTCAGGAGATCCTGACAGGAACACAAGCAGAATGAGGACAGAGGGAAGAAAGACAAGAGAGTCTTAGTTCAGTCCTCTAGTCACACTTCCAGATTATTTCGGGAACAGTCTTCCTCTTCCTGCAGTGTTCTCAATGTGTGTCCTTGTGTTCTTGCCTCACACAGACATTCGATGTCTTTGGTTTCCCCTTCCCCGTTTATTTCTTTTCATAGACAGACAAGAATAATAATTTCTGCTCATATTTTCATCTTCATATATGGACTCTCTGAGCATCATTAGGCTGCTATTACATTCCAAAGGCTATGCATTTGATTTAGGTATATTTGCTGGGAAAAGCTTGACTGAAGAGAAATTTCTCATTCTTATTCTCTCTCTCTCTCTCTCTCTCTCTCTCTCTCTCTCTCTCTCTCTGTTTCTCCCTTTAGTTGAGTACAAAGAATTTGCAATCTGCTTTCAATCATCACTGCTGACACATCAAAGAAATATGACTTTAATTTTTAAAGAAAATCTGAATCATGTAGTGTTCCCCATATACACAGAACCTCCTCTGTTAGATGGCCATCAATCTAAGAGTCACAGTCCCATTTTATGCACCAGCAATGGTCACATGACTATGACTATGCAGTGCAGAGCACCACCACAACAAGACATGACCTCATTTGCTCTGAGAAACTGAGAGGGGTTGAGAGTGTTTCTGGTGAAGGCTGAGAGAGTCTCAGGAAGGGACAAGAACTCATTTTGCCTAACAGCCCTCTGAGATGAGAACACTGAAGCTGAGGATGAAAGAGGAATGATAAGCTTATTATTGTCCCAGGAAAGCAAACTAATAAAAAAAAACTCCATTTATTCTATGAATAAAAAAGAAGCATCAATTAAATTGCAAAGAAGGTTCATTCATAGTTGACTTTTGCATCAGGATATATAAATGAATCTAAGATTATTTTTTTCTCCCCAAATGAATATCTTCTAAGGTGGGGGTTACAGGCAGAATAGAATGTTCTCTGCTTGTCTCCCGTAGGTCTAGTATTTACGCAGTTTACCCAGTGATGCCTCTGTCACAGTAAGACCTTGAATGTCCTTGTGATTCACCCACACGCCTATTTCCAAATCTGTCAGAGAAATGCAGAACACTTACTAATCAAAGTTAAGAGACTATAGACTCAGGAACAAGAATATCTCATGAAACAAAGCAGCCCATTCTCCAGTCAGTCAGATGAAAGGGAGCTTCTGCCTTGTGATGAGGCAGGGGAGGGAGTTATGAGGCAGCAGAAATGAATCATGAGGAACAACACTTCAGCCTGGGTTTGGTCATTTCACTCTGCCCACTAAAGGTTCCTGACTGGGACTTGGCTCTGCGTTTCCTATTACTCACAGCTGCTTTACTGTGGGGGTGTTATCTAACCTGCTTTGAAGGGGACACAGCACAAATCCGAGGGGATAATTTCCCTTGAGCGTGTGCAGGTGGGGGAGACATGTAGGGTGCCCCAGGGCAGCAGGTCCGAAACTGTCATTCTTTAAATGCATGCAGCATTCACCTGTGTTTCCTATAGTCTGTGAAAAATAGGTTCTGGTTTCAGAAGCAAAAAACACAAACTCAGTCTTAGATGTTAGCAAAGAATAGCAGCACCTTGAGGCCCTGGAGATGCTGCCCCGCTGCCTCACGGGTTCCCTCGCTGCCTCACGGGTTCTGCTTCCATTTTCCCAAGTGCATTGAGTAGGACTTTGCCTTTTTGCTAGTGTTCTGCTGTGTTTTGTCGCAGGACTATTGCCTTCTGTGGGTCACAGGTACAGAAGCAGATAGCATGGGATCACCCTAGAGCATGAGCTTGGGCACTCGCATCTTCCTTCCTTGCTAGTAAAATCAAAGGAAGATCTTTCTCTGTGTTCCTAAGAGCTTTCATGTTTCTATCTAGCTCCTTAATTTACATTTTTGTTTTAAATCTTTTAATGAATCAGATTAATTCTGTCATATGCTTTTAAATATAGTAATTGATTGCCCTTACTAAGTGGGCTCTTTGTCTTTTGAATGCATCTGTTGCTGTCTCACTAATTTATCACAGGGGAAGCAACCTGGTGTTCCTCAGAAGCAGCTTCTGCTCAAGAGCAGGAGTGGGAATACAAAGACCAGGCTTCAGAAACTCCTATAGCAAACAGACCAAAGGCTGAGTATTGCTTTGGTGCATTCAGTTAGTGAAAATCAGTTTTGTTCATCAGATTTTCAGTTCAAATTTTGTGGATTTCTTGCTCATTGCAGATTTGGTAACATGCATTCAGGGGTTGTTGTAGTTTGTATATGGAAGTTCCCCCCCAATGCTCAAGTGTTAAAAGCTTAGCCCTAAACCCATGGTAATGCTGGTAGGCAGTAGAACCTTTAAGAGGCAGGACCTGATGGGAGGCCCTCCAGTGTATTTCTGTCTCTCCTTTGAGTCCTAGTTGTGGGGTAAGGGGCTTTGTTCCACCACATATTTCCTGCCATGAAGTGATCCCTAACCATAGGCTCCAAAACCAGCAGAGCCAACTCATCACAGACTGAAACTTCCCAGATACTGAACTAAAATAAACATCTTATCAAGTATCTCAGGTATTGGTGACAATGATAGAAAGCTGACTATCATAACTGTTGTAGGGTAAATGTACAAAGAGAGCTTCATATTACTACAATGATTAGCTTAAGAAATGAGTACTGGAGACAAAAGTCACAAAAAATATTGACAGGCTTTGTTTTTCTAAAGAAATACTCCAGTTTCTATCCTCGTGTTTCTGTGGTCAAGAATGCTCAGCATCCTAGTAAGTACAATGAGTTGCAGTCTTATGAATTAAGATTAAATTGGCTGAAGTCTTTCAAGTAACACAGACTGAACTTTTTCAGGATCCGAACGGTAGTCAGTGGCAGGTGGCTAAATGTGGAAAATTGTGTCCATGGGAAATAACTAAGTCCAAGTTCATGATACCACACTGCTCTCAGTCTTACCCACAGAAGCTTCTCTCTGCAGCGGTCAGTCATTAGCGCTCCAAAGACTCATAGCTGGTCAAAGTGCTGACAATAAGAAACAATTGAGTACTGAGCCTTAAATGAGGCATTTGTATCAACCCCTCCACACAGACACCAATGCTCAGGAAACACCTAGGAAGAGTGGATGGAAAGAATTTAAGAGCCAGAGGGTGGGGAAGGGAGCTATGAAATGCTATCTTCTGGAATGCCGTGGCCATTGCGCTCATAAACTCATCACAGCCATGGTTACATGCACCAAATCAAGCCAACAGGATCAGTCAACATTCCAAAAGGCAAACTCATTGTCTCAGTAGATTACAAAAAATGAAAGTAAATCGAAAGGAGAGGGCATGAAAGGGAGAGAGAAGCCTGTTGGTGGAGCCTGACGGAAGTGGGAGGGAAGAGTCGGGTGAATATGATCTAGGTACATTGTTTACATGTATGATATTATTAAATTATGAATAAAATATAGTCTGTTAACAAAAGATATATTAAAAAAAACCTGATGACCAGAGTACATGTGTTGAGCTGGTGCTTCCTGTTAGAAAGTCCAAACTCGCTGTTTTAGGACTGTCAACACATCACACACATTTCTTCTTCTTTTGAAGTACTTCATGATATACAGTAGACTCAAGTAGGCGTTTTTATGTAAAACCACAATGTCAAAAGATTCATAAAAAGGAAAAATTTGACTTAAATATGAAAACAAGATTTTTTGTGCTACAAAACCCATAGAGGACATGAAAAGGCAGCATCAAAAGAAACATGTAAGTCAGTGATCAGAGTTAAAGGGCTGATACCCAGTACTGAGGAGCTGCCCCAACATACAAAGAAACAAGCTGTACATTGAGAACAGGAAGTAGGGTAAAGTAGAACTCTAGCCCTAAGTTGTTTATCAATGTGTGGAAAATATTGTACCTTTCTGTTGGTCAAGTAAGTGTACATACAATGAGGCATCATTTTATTCAATCAGATTGATAAAAATCCAGAAGGTACCAGCAGTTCTTGCTAATATAACCAGCAGGGTTATATTCACAGCAGTTCTTGCTAATGGAAACATTCTTAAAAGTTTGTTCTAAATGTGTAGGCATTAACAAGGGTGTTCCTCTAAGTATAACTTGTCATAATGAAAAACTGAAAGCTAAATGATTATCAATACATTATTGAATAAACTATGGATGGTCTATATAGTAAGAAGACAAATACATCATTAGGCAGAATGAGGATTTGCAGATCCTGACAAGGAAACAAGTCTCTGACATATTATCAAATGTAATACATAAGTGAAAAGCAATTCATATAATATGATTTGACTTTAGATAAACACATACATATGTACATGTACATGACTTTTTCTGTTTCTATGAACTTGATTTTCATATGTTTATAGAAAACCATTTTTGAAATTAAAAGCACAATTGAGTTGAAGACATAGTCGGTAAAGTGCTTGCCTTGCAAGCAAGAACCTGAGTTTGAGAACCTGAGTTTGATCCCCAGAACTCACATAAAAAATAAATGTAGTATGGTGGTATAAACTTAAAATTCCAGTTCTGGGGATGCAGAGACAGGTAGATTCTTGGGGCCCACTGACCAACCAGCCTAATCTACTTAGTGAACCTCAGGTCAGTGTGAGAACTTGTCTCAAAAAAAAAAAAAAAAAAAAAGGCAGACAGCACTTGCTAAACAAACAAGGTTGTCATTTGGCCTCTACATAGACAGACACTTGCATATACAAGAAATGTTCAAGAGAGAGTGTGTAAGAGAGAGAAGAAAGAGACAGAGAGAAAGAGAAAAATAAATATTGACGCAGAAATGCACAGATGAAATAATAGCTAAAAGGACGCCTCACAGCTCTCCTCACATTTTTAAAGTAGTCTTCCTGTCAAGTAGCCCGCTGGCGCTCAAGGATTTACCCCAGTCACCGCGCTCTGTCTCCTGTTTCCCCCAGATTACTGTCTGGACTCCTTTTCTACTGTGGATATCTTGCACCCGTCCATTCTCAGTACAGCAGGGTACGCAGCCTTCACAGCACTTCAGTGATACCCATCTGGTCACCTCTCTCCTCAATGGCTTCCTGTTTCACTCCAGGTGAAGTCTAAAATCCTTAGCCTGCCCTGTGTCAGCTCGAAGCTTTCTGACCTCCTGCGGGCATTCCGTACTGGCTCACTCTGCTCCAGGCTCCTGGTCCTCTGTCATCTGCTTATTAAGTGGAATTCAGTTTGTTGTTCACAAATTCTCCATCTGCTTTACTACCTAATTTAAATCCAACCAGCTCAATCATGCTGTACACTATTTTTTTCCTGTGGACTTGTCACAGTTGGAAATACGTTATGATCCTTTGCTTAATTTTGCCTTTCTTCCAGAGCAATATTAATGCAAACAAAAATCACACCTTTAAAACAAAGCAAAGCAAAAACTTCTAAAATTATTTCTTAGCATGGTACTTGTCAGCATAAAAAATATTTTAAATGAATGAAGAAATATTCCTAGCATCCTCTTGTTGACTCTTGCTTTCTAAAGCATCTCTTTAACCCACTTCTGTATCTCATAATGTAGCTCACAGTAAACTAGAACCCAAGACCAAGCAGCCATGCTACAAAGGCATTCTAGTTAAGGGTCTAAACTTGAATTATGGGTGAGTGGAAACATTCACTTACAAAAATAGGCTCTGCCTTTCTCATTTGCTTTCCATCCATAGGGGGGGAAAAAAAAAAGGGTGTTTCAACCCTGCTGAGCATTTGTGCTGCTAGAATCCCAGTTACCAGGGGAACTCAGCATCACCCTTTGTTAAATGATCCTGCCTTGACTCATATTTTATATCTGGTAATTTAGCATTTGTACCCTTTTACCTTTATAAATAGGGCCCAGATGATCTGTTCTTACACCCTCCAAGTTTAGAAGTTTCCCTTTGATGAAGGAGGTGGTAAGACGGAGAAGCATAGGAAAACCTCGAACAAAAATAATCTTCTGTGAAAGAAAGAAACAGAAAATCTAATCCTGTACTCATGAGTCAAGTGCTCTTTGAATTTTGCAAAGGGTTTTCATTCGTGTGCAAGCTTGCTTCCCAAGTTCCAATGTTGCATTCACCCTGACCTCATTTCCCATTTCCACTTGAAACATTTGGGTGTGCATTTGATAGCAGTTCCAAAAGTATTTTATACTAGGTATTAATTAAGTTTCTTTGAGCTGTGTACAATAGAAACCAGGTGATATGAATGGCAAAAAAAATACATTAAGTAGATTCTAAGATATCAAAGAAGAAGTGAACAGGAAATCACAACGAAGGGTAGAGAAAATGCTGTTGAATTCACCGATCTTTCTGAATCGTTCCAGAATCGATGGGTGCTATTTTCTGTTGATTGTAATTCTCAAGATGGCTCTAACTAGAGCTCTTTTTATTGATGTTTCCATGTCGATGGTAATACTATCAAGTATTACCAATCAGAACCACTTTTGTCAATGGAGGAGGCAAAGAAGTCTTTGGAAAACACCTTAGTGGGTTCTCATCACACAGCCTGTGAATTCTGTTTAAATATTTAATTTGTTGAAAGAGAACCCTAAAATTATAAGGGGACATTCCTGACACCTTGAAAAAGCTGTATTCATTATGTAAATATACTTTTAGAATAGAATTCTAGAATGCCATACTTTAACTCCGTCTAAATATTGAGGTAGGCATAAACTGAGGCATACACATGAGCCCATATACATCACGACAGAATGCTGACCTTTAATGAATACAGCTTCATTTTTTTCTAGTCTCATACTTGGTGGAGGAAAGAGTATTTTCAAATACCTCTTTCCCTGCTCACCCTCAGACTTTTCCCCAGCACCACTGAAGACAAGGCCTTGCTTTACAGCCCAGGATGGTCCTGATCTGTGATTCTCCTGCCTCAGGCGCCTGGGTGTTGGGATATAGACATGCACTGCACCTGGTTTTATCTACCATTAAAAATGCAAATCAGAGATAACATCAACCACTTTGACACAAAATGGATATGGCTCTTAATAAGTGATCTTCCTGGTAAAAGTCTTTAAGAAGAGCCACCTTGCAGAACACACAGGACGGAAAGAGCAGGGAGACGGCTGGCAGCCAGAGCGAGCGGTCTATTCCTATAATATAACTTGAAAAAAATACATTCAAATTTTTTTAATTTATTATTTTTATTTTATACATATGCTATACTGCCTGCATATATGTTAGTGCACCTGTATCATGCAGTGAACTCGGAAGACAGAAGAAGGCACTGAATCCCCTGGAACTGGAGTTACAGATGGTTGTTAGCCGACATGTAGGTGCTGGGATTCAAACCCATGTCTTTTGCAAGAACAACCAGTGTTCTTAACCACTGAGCCATCTCTCCAGCCCTGAAAAAATACATTTCTAATCAAATGCTTCATTGGCAAAAAATAAAAAATAAAAGAAGAAGAAGAAAAAGAAAAGGCCGTCTCTTAAATTATGGGCCCATTGGAGTCAAATTACTGTTTTGCAGCATTTTAGTGGTGGGGGGGTGTTCATAGCCATGAATTCAATTCTATGATTTGTCATATGACATGAAGTTCTGTGACAAGGGAAGAAGGGACAACTGAGGAAGGATCCATGTGCTGTGGCTCTGACTCCTGGATCAACCAAATGCTGCAGAGCCACAGTAAGTTCCAACCCCAGGTCTTCCAGGGCTGGGGCCCTTATCTTTTACTGCATCCTGCTCATTTATCTTAATTTTTCTATATTATTGAAGTTATTCCATTAACGAAGCTGTAGAAAATCAAATAGTCCATTTCTATGCATTTACTGACTCCAGGAACTATTCTAAGCCATTTAATAATCACCACTGTCATATTAGACTCATAAAATTATCATAAGCAAGACACAGAGCAGTTCACTAATATACCAAAACCAGAGTTACTGAATGGTAAAGCTATCAATTATTACAATATGAAGAAGAAATGCATTATTTATTATTATAACATGGTTAATGTAAAATCATAAAGTTAAAAATCAAATTTTATTCTTAAAAAACCAGTAGAACATACAATTCTGACAGTGACTATTTTTTTCAGAACATACTCATTTAATTTTCAGCATTAGGTATGGTTTGTTAATTTTAATTTTTTTGTGCCTGAGTGTGTGTGTGAAGGTGAGTGTGCACATCATGTGTGTATATGTGTGCACATATAAGCATGCATGTAGAGGGTAGAAGTTAATTTTGGGTGACTTCTCAATCTTATTTTTGAGAGAAGGTATTTCACTAAATTTAGAGCCTACTGATTTGGCTGGACTGGCTGGTCAACAAACCCTATGGATCTCTGACCCCCTCCCAGACTGATGGCATTACAGGTGTGCATTGCCATGCCTTATTTTTATATGTATGCCAAGGATGTGAATTCAGATCCTCAATCTTGCATGACAAATACTTCCTGACTGGGCCATCTCCCTAGGCCCAGGAACACATTTCTAAATTTGAATATTCTTGTGAAAGACTCTGCAGTTGTCTTGATCGTGTTTATTATCCTCGGTTTTATCAATGTAAGGCTTGGGATACATGATAGGAGCTTCACAATATCTACTGAATAAATGGAAAATTTTTACATACTATGAATTATTGATTTGCAAATATATTTTCTGTCCCCAAAATGTTGAAGATTTTTATCAAGGAAAATATGATAATCTGCAGTAATTCCTGTTGCTCCTCCAAATAGTAGCTGATTTCAAAGATATAGCCTAGTTTTATATATGTTAAATAGGTCTGTACATGATGATATTGTCTTTTTACAGTATGAAATTAGGTTGCATTTTAAACAGATATAAGAAATCTTTATTACTAGATAATTTTTTGATCAAATTGGACTTTCAGCATAATTGCTGTTATCCAATAACAAATCAGTTTCCAATCAAACAGTTCGGAATCAAACAGATTTAATAATGGAAGATCAATTTAAATCTACACACTTAGAAATATTTGCCAAGCAAAATATAAACACTTTTATATTTAACCTTTGCTTATCTCAAACTTTTGACTGCTTTCTATGTTCCAAGGGCTAGTTTAATCAAGGAATACCCAAACTAGTGAATCTACACTTGCTATTAATTAATAAATTGTCAGTTTGATTCCAGAAAAATCTATTAATTTACTGAGATTAACTGGCTTGAGTATTTCTTGATTTCACTTTATAATGTCCTATCCTGGGCATCTGGATTAATTGTAAGGTTATTAACTTTGAAATAATGGGTTTTCTTATATATTTAAATATGAACTAACCTGTGCCTTTAATGGTGTATTTCTAGTCTCAATTCTAGAAGATTATATTTAGAGACCCAAATTTTACAAGTATTCAAACAGCAATCTTCAGTGTTATTATGTGCCTATTTTGTCTGTCATTGGTATTTTCCTTAGTAATGTAAGTAATGTAAGGAGTTTAAGTAAATACATGTATCTGGACAACCTGAAAAATCAATATTTTGGGGATAGTTTGGCTCTAATTTGCCTCAGGTTACATTTTGGATAATACTGTTCTTGATTTTATTTGTTCTTGATTCTTTCTTGTACTTAGAAATGACTATTTATGAGTTTATTTTTGTTTATTTATTAACTTAGAAAAAACAACTAAACTAAGTAGATGTCAGAAAATTGCCTCATGTCCTGTGTGAATGAGAGCTCTCGGCATTGACAGGTGAGCTTTTAAATCAGATATGAGGAAACAAGATTTGCTCAGATTCCCTGTGTGGTAAATTTCAGGATTGTAATGGCTGCCTTTTCCAGGAATTAAAAGCTCTTACAAATATTCTAGCCTAAAGGACCCATTAACTTTCATTTTATCTTTTTGGTCAGAGTTGTCATTTCCCATTGGAAAATGCTTTTCTTTTCTTAAATATATATGCGGTAGATTTTTTTTTTTAATTTTACTTTCTATGTTCCAGGGTAGGCTCTCTCAGACAATGATAAAAAGGTCAACCTGATCTTTCAGGTGGCCCAATCCAAGAGGACCTTGGACTTCTGGGAAGTGTATGCTTCATAGACAGCACCATTTTGTCTCACAGAAACTCCTGCCCTAAACCCATTGAGTAGTATCCCTACATAGAAAAGTATGGATCAGCAATAGGTCACTTGGCTCATGATTTCAGAGCTTGTAGATGTCTGCTGGCTGGTTCACCACAGTGTCTGGGTGTGCTCCATTAGCTATGCTCTAAGGAATGCCACTTGGTCTTTGTGTTCTGTGAGGCAGAACAATAGGCCACTCTCCTCGGGAATAGCTGCTGATTCCTTCAAAGTTCAGTCAAAGCCCACATTTTTCCCCCTCTGAATAATGTATGAGTTTGATTCACTCATGTGTTGCTAATCTGGCATGGAGGAAACTTTCAGCAGTTCTATCTTCTTGTCTGATGTCACTGAAAAGCCTCACCAGTTCAAACAGGAAGACCTTGTGATCAGATTGTTGGCGGAAGGTTGTGATGAAAAGGCAGGAGTAGGTGCATGGAGGAGCACGTGTATCGTGCAAGCAGCACCCAGTTGAAGTCTTCTCGCCTCATGGGCTTCTGCTATACAGAAGGATAAACCTCGCACACCACAGTGAGCTAAGTGCTCTGTTAAGAAAACCCTCTCCTACACTGTTCCCAGTCAGTGACTAGCTCTCCAGCCTTATTGGTCCAAGACGGTGCGATGATAATAACCTGAGTGCTATTCCTGAGATGGTGATAACAAATGATCACAAAGTAGGTGCTTTTTGCAACAAAAAGTTTTTCTTTCACATACCTGGAAGACAAGTCTAAAATCAAGGTGCTGGCAGTATTTCTCCTGCAGTTTCTAGGGAAGACACCCTCCTTGCCTATCTCAACTGCTAGGGGCCTAACTCTGCCTGTCTTCATGTGGCTTTCCTTCTTATGTGTGTTCACATATCTTTTTAAAAGTCACCAATCAGTAGATTGAGGATCCATGTGAATACATTCTAACCTCGTCTTAACTAATCATATGTAACTTCCAGGATGACCTCAATTGGAGGGAATGGTATTCAAGAGCAATACAAAAGACTTAAGGGACTCAAAATTTATGGATACCTAGGTTAGTTTCTAGAAATGTCTGAGAAGTATGTATAATGCCTAAACATTCAGGAGGAGAAGGAGAAGGAAGCGTTTGCTGGTCACTTTTGACTTACTCAGGAAGAGGCTATCTGCATGCTGTACAACTGTGACTATCCTAAACATATGGCTCCTCCTCCAGACCTGCCATCAGACCCACACTTCCAATGTCCTTTTCTCCAAAGTTATTTTTTCCAGAGGAGATTATTTCTTCAACTCCATCATTCAAAGTAGAAGTTTATGGATTTAGCGCATCTTGAAATTGCCTATTTCCACTGTCTCAAGATCTGTAGGTTAGAAAGGCAGCAATCAGAAGGGGAGAATCATAAAATCCTAATCATTTGAATGAAATTAATGGGTAAGATAGGCAGGCCTTTATGAAAATGTTACTTTAAATTCATTAGTTAACTCCACAACTCCATAAGCAAGAATGACCAAGAACAAAAGATATATGCTTAGTGGATTTCTGCACATTATAAAAGCATATTATGGACTGGAGAGATTACTAAGGTTACGAGCATTGACCTCTTCTGGTGTCTATGGGTGTGTCATATGAACACATATACACATACGCACACAGCATGCACTCATGCGGACATATACATAAAGAAAAATAAACATTTTTAAGTGTATTACAAGGGAAGTAGGAGAGTCTCACACGAGGCTCGTCTTGAGTTTGTGTCATTACAACAGAATACCACAGATGGAGTAACTTAGAAGCAACAGAAATTTATTTAGTCCAAGGTTGGTAAGAAGACATCACCTGGTGAGAGTAGAAGACAAGTCATCCATTTATTAGTTTTTCCCTTGTATGATCCCAAGAGGTCAGACGCAGTACCTTGCGCTTGCGAGGCAAGGGCTCTACCACTGAAACTACACTGCAGCTTACACTCACCCTCTTATTAGGCACCCGCTTCTGAGACAACTGGCTAACCCCACCTCATGATAATGGCATCAATTTATTTTCAGGATTAGGCCCTTATGACAATATATTTTAAAAGATTTGACATCTCAATCCCAATACATTAGGGATTGACTTCTAACACGTAAACTTAAGGAAAATCTTCAAACCATGACATCACCTATTTAAAAAATCAGCTTCAAGCTATTTCTGAAGTTTTCAGTGATCTCTTTCATCATCTCAATTCTTGTGCACCTAAAAATCAATGTGGGTGTTGAGTTCTGTCTCTGGGTTATAGTTTGCTAATATTTACCCTGCTTGAGTTTGTTCATTCATCTGAACATGGAAGAATGTGAAGGGGCAGAAAGTGACAATACTGTCTCTTCTGAGTCCAAAGATCACCCCAGCCTCTGATGCCTAGCAGAGTCCAAGAAAAAGTAGCAACTGCATTGTTTTTTAAGCAATTCACCATTGATTTACATATTGCAGCAAATTCTTCCAGCTTTACTTCTCTGTCTGCTACCTTTACAGTGTTTCATCAGTGTGATGTTTTCTACTAGTTAGAATGTTTTTGGTTGTGACTAATAGAACAAAAGGAAAAAGTAAGCTTTTAAAGCAAGGAGTCTATTGCTTCCCAGAACAAGAATTCTTGAGACTAGGCAATTTCCAAGGTCGGTTAATTTAGTAGCTTGATGAGGTCAAGAGCATAGGTGTTTTGTTTTGTTTCCTTTCTTTACTAGCATGTCTTGGCTTCCCCTGTGTTCCTGAGATGGCCAAAGCCAGTCCAGATATAACATGCAGACTTGAAGACCAGGGCCAGGTTCATGGGCAGACCATCTCTGCACTTCCACAAGACTACTGACTCAAAAGGGTCCCATGCTTTGGCCATAGTACTCTACGGTCAACATCTTACAATTCTTAGCAAATACCTTAACGCATGCTTTGTAAGTGAAATTCAAGGGACAAAAATGCACAGCTCAAGGGCTCAGAGACTCAACTCACAGGCAGTCCTTCCTAGCCTCACAGACTACTTGTTTTAGACTGTTTGTTTACCAGAATGCCAAACAACTGATGCCACTTTCTTCCTGCAGCAGAGGTGAACTCATAAAAATACAATGAAGAAAAGAGTCAGAATACAGAGTACCGCTTCCTTAGTTCCAGCTTCTAGCTGTTGTTAGGTGCTCAACACTCAACTAGAAATAAAGTCACCATGACAGGTTGAGAAAGAAGGAGACTGTCAAAAAAAAATAAAAAGGAAATTTCCTTTATTCTGCCATTTGAATAAGGATCTTTACATTGTCAATTTACTGACCCTGTGCAGGATTCCTGCAGAGGAACGGACTTTGCTCCGAGGTGCTTCCTATGTCTAGGAAGTCTTTTACACTTCTGTGGTGATTCCAGTTCTACATGATCTGGAGTCAGCGCACACACCTATGTCCACAGCAGTGACTGCCTGGCCACTGAGCTTGAGGTTGGCATAGACCAGTCAAGGTTCATTTTCAGTTCTCTGTAGTCTCTATCTCTCTATCCAAAGCTTCCTGAAACATAAGAAATGAAGTCAGGGTCTTAGAAGCAAAGTGTTACTAGGTAAGAAACTGAGTTGGAAGTTGGTTTGGTTTTCTTTCCAATCAAGTGCAGCTGCAGGCCAGGCGGGTCTTGCATCTTCTATCAGTCATTGTTCCAGAAGGTTATGACAATCTTTACATAGCCTCCCCGGTGTACTCCCAGAGCAAGGGGAGGAACGCCAAGCCTGACTGCACTTGGTTTTGTAGAACATACTTGCCAACTTGAAGCGTTTTCAAGAGCCTGTCATACTCCATGCACCATGGTGCAAATTCATACATCCCACAATCTCTCCCCCCAATACACTATAATCCACAAAACTGCACCCCTGTGCCCACGCAATCTGAAATATGGAAAATTCCTAGTGCACAGGAATTCTGAAAACGAGGGCCAGAGTCTGAGGTTTTACACCACAAGACTCTCCCAGGACTCACAATGCTGCCTGGAAAAGAGAGATGGGTGGAGCACCCTAACCCAGCATTGTTAGTGAAAGGCGAGCAGCACCCTCTGCCTGGCCCTCAAGAATCCCGATAGTCACGCTGTATATAGTTCACGATGTTACTGCACTGAGGCTGGAGACATTTGGATAACTTTTTCCATGAACTCTTCACTTTCTTCTCTTAAACCACATGTACAAGTAGTAAGGCCAGTCACTTAGAAACAATGTACAAGGAGGGCAAAGTAAATGGTGGGTATAGGTTAGTTCTAAGAAACAAAGAAACCATTTCCTTCAGAAATCCCTTCGCTATTAAATAAAAGAACATGGAGGACCTGGAGAGATGGCTCCAGAGTGCTGATTGTGGGGGCTGGAGAGATGGCCAAGTAATTAAGAGTGCTTACCGTTCCTGCAAAGGAACTGGATTTCATTTCCAGCACCTATATCAGGCAGCTGAAAATTGCCTGCAACTCCAGTTCCAGGGAATCAGATACCCACTGGCCTCTGCAGACACTTGCACAATTGTGGTGTGCATAAATTCATACAGGCACACACTCATACACATAAAAAAAAAATCAATCCTAAAAAAAAGAAGTTGGAGAGTCTTGCAGGCTACCAGTTGGTCCTAGCATTTTGAATGTCATTTAACATGTTAGGAATGCATATCTCTCTAAAACCATGAATTAACAACATAGGTTGATAACACTTGTGAATTACTTTATAAAATCAAGATGATTTTCTTATTACTCAGCCCAAACTCTTGATTTGCAGAGTCAAACTAAATCCAAAGAAGTTGACCACTTTCCCCAAGTCGTGTGGCTCAAGTACATCTATTTCCAAAACATATTTTCTTGTGCTAGTTAACTTTTTCAAACCCATTTTACAGCATGTGATAGCAGTATTTACAATCTACATCATTAATGAGTGGGGTTTTTAAAAATGGTCGCTTCCTTATGACATGGATCACACAGGTAGTTTTGGAACTCGTGAAATTGTATGACTTAAAAGGAAAAAAAAAAGATTCTTTGTCTTCTGTGTCTAAGCAGCATCTGCCTGGGTTTTCGTCTAAGACAAAAGACATAACAGTGTCTCTCTAGTAAAGGATGTATAGACCATTGCTCAGGGAAAGGTGGTAAAGCTTTGCTAGGTGTGGTCAGCTTCCATGGGCACTCTGGGCCATTCCAGTGGCTAGTCACCAGCTGTGGGTGAACAAATCTGAGTGCTGATGACAGTGTGAACAGAGGATGAGTCACAGGGAAACACAACGCTGTGCTAGTCCATTGGTTGTGTTGCGGGAAACGATAATGGGGAAGCAGGGAAATTCTTGTTTTTCCTTTTAAATTTGTATTTGCGTGTGCTTATTTTGAATAGTATTTTCTTAATTGGCATGCAAAGCAACGGGTTTCTTTGTGGGTTTTTTTCATGCATACTTTGTTCTTGAAGATCTTCTTCCCCGATCAATAGCCCCTCCCATTTCTAAGTCATATATGTTCTATTGTCCTGTTTGTTCATTCCCAGTCCTCTCTTTTCTTCCCTTTCATGGCTCATGGTCCCTTTTTTTGTTTCCTCTTTCATTCTCTCCTTCCCCCCCGAGAGAAAGAGAGAGAGAGAGAGAGAGAGAGAGAGAGAGAGAGAGAGAGAGAGAGAGAGAGAATTAAAATATAGGATCCACATAGGGAGAGAGAAAATGAAAAAAACGTAGTATTTATCTTTCTGAGTCTGTGTTATTTTCTTAAACATTGTCATTTCCAATTGCATCTATTTTCCTGCAAATGTGGTTTCATTTTCTTTATTCCTGAATAATGCTCTATTACATACATGTACCACGTTTTCTTTATTCATTGACCTACTGCTGAGGACCATCTAAGTTGGTAAGTTGGTTTCTTTTCTGTGAATAGGGCAGCAGTAAACTTGGATATACAAGAATCTCTGTGGTTAAGACTTAGAGTAGCTACCCAGGAGAAGAATAGTTAGTCATATGGTCCTTCCACAGTGACTATATTCCAAGCAGCAGTGACTAGGGGCTCCTCTTCCCCACATCCTTACCACGCCTCTGTTTGTTGTCATTTTTGTCTTCATATTAACCATTGTGACTGGGGTGAGATGGAATCTGAAAGTGGTTTTAATTTGCATTTCTCTAGTAACTAAGGATGCTGAACACTCTTTAAAATATGTGTTTCTTATTTGCTTTTTGATTCCTCAGTTTATTAGCTCATTCATTGATGGGAAGATCTAGGTTTTCTGATGTTTAATTTTTATAGTTCTTTATATATTCTAGGTATCAACTCCCTTCCTGAGGTAGAGCTGGCAAAGACTTTTCTCGCATTCTGTTGACTCTCTTCACTATGCTGATCATTTCCTCTGCCTTGCAGAAGCCTTTAATTTTGTATAATCCCATTTGTCAGTTCTTGGGGTTATTTCCTTTCCAGGAAGGTCATGCCTGTGCCTATGTCTTGAAGTGTTCTCCTGAGTTTTCTACTAGAAGCTTCGCTTCATGTTTCAGGTCTTTTACTGAACTCTTTGATTCATTTTGAGTTTATTTTGTGCAAGGTGAGGCATATGGTGCAGCATTCCAGACTCTTTGTTGCAAGAGTCCCCTTTTTGATGTGTGTTCTTGACATCTTTGCAAAATTTAAATGGCTATGACTGTATCTGTTTGTTCTGGGTTCTCTGGCATATTCTGTTACTCTCCATGTTTGTTTTGTGCTGACATGATGTAGTCTTTGTCACTATGGCTCTGTAATATAATTTGAAGTCAGGTATTCTGATACATCCAGCATTATTGCTTCAAGCAGGAAATGACTCAGCCAAGAAATCCCTTTATTGCAAATATAGTTCTTTAATTCTGTAAAATTGAAGAAAAACAAGACAGGCACATTTGGCCTCTGGTTTTGATGGTCACATGGTAAAAGCTTGGTATAAATGGAATATGAACATATTTCTTTACTGACTGTTTCTCTGAAATAATATATAACTATGTCATTTTTCCAGGGGTTGGCACAGATTTTTGGCAAATGGTCATATAGTAAATATTTGGGGCATTTTGGACCATATGGTCTATATTACCACTGTTTTGTGTTCTGACTGCAATGGGAAAGTAGCCACAGATAATTTATAAAGTAGGCATTGGTGGATTCCAATGAAACTTTATTTAAAAAATGGCTAAGATGGCTGGACATGGCTGATGAGGCCATGGTTTTCTGACCTCTCCTTTCTGGGCTCATACTAGAGTAGGGGAACAAGTCTCAAGGAGATCTAGGAAGCATTTAATCTGCAAGAGAGCCATATCATGGTGGAAGAAGAGTGGAGTCTTCACATGTATACCCCCTATCTTTAGAAATCAGGAAGGAGCAGAACTGGGAAGTTCTACTCACATGAATATTCAACTACGGCTCCCCTGCAAGGGTTCACATATGCCTGTATGTGAGAGAACTTGTCAACTTATCCTCTTCATGCTTTCTTCAGTAAAGATAATGGAAACTAGCTGAAAGCAGTGACATTTTCTGCATTCATGCCACAATCATCCTGAAAAAACCTGAACCTCATTTGACCTGGTCATACAGGCAATGTGCATCTTGAGCTTCTGTCTCAGTGTGTGGTTAAATATATAATTCTAGCTAGTTAGTGCAGTGTAATTGTAGTCATAGAGACATATGGCGTGAGCTAAGGTCTATGTGTGTATGTGCGTGTGTGTGTGTGTGTGTGTGTGTGTCCGCCTGCATGTGCATGTAACAGAAAACAATGCCATCTGTCTAAACAGTAGGCATGGTGCCAGATGCCAATCCGACTGAGCCAGACATACAAGTGAATAAAGTGAACTTCAGCTTCCACTTCCTCCTGCCCCAAGAATCTATTAAAACACTGAAAAGAGCTGTTTAGTGCCAGGGTGTGGGACATGATGTTAAAGTGCACATTCTCCAGTGACAGAAGCAACAGCTGCTGCAGCCAAGTTGCGGTGACAGTTGTCCACTATTGCTGTGCCTCAGCTCATCCTGGGACTCATCAGAGGTAACACTTTGGGCTTCCAGGATGTGGAGACTGGGGCAAGAAGTGAAACAAAGCATCCATTATAGAACCATAGGAGACAGCTGTGGCATGAGGAAACTGCCTTTGCCATTCTAATGGCAGAGAGAGCCGGTTCCATCAGGGGTAATTTCATCTCCATTTTGACACCGATGTAAAGCTCAGGGAAAGGAGATGGAAGTCATGGAGAACTAGTGTTTGATGTGGGAGGGCATGCAAAAATACTAAGGACTCATGTTTCCCACTTAGTCCTCATGGTTCCCATACAGATACAAAATGAATTATCAAATAAACAATTTTTTCATGAAATATGTAACATATAAGAATGCATTAAAATAACAAGCACCTATGTATCCACCAACAAAATATACTGAGTATTAATTAATCTGCTATGTTTATGGCATTTTTAAAGAAATAGATAGAATATTAAATACCGCATTGACAGATGCGGTAGAAACTGTCCATGTCTGTCTTCCCTCTCCTTTCCCTTCCTGTGTTCTAAAGGTAACACCAGGAATGCCTGAACTTGATGTGCATTTTTCTAAAGCATATTTTAGGATGGTGCTACAGAATTTCTCTCTGTAAACAGACATATATATATATATATATATATATATATATATATATATATCATATATTGATTTAAATAATATAGGCATACTAGATTGAATATATAATTGTTTCGTTTTTACAAAAAAAATTGGAAATTTTTATTCTGCACAAGTTTAATTTTAATGTATTAAACCTACAACTAACATTCTACTAAGTGGACATAGTGTTAAACCAACTCCTAAAGACTCATTGTTATACCCATGATTAATGCATCTCTCAACTCTCACCAGAGAAGCTTCTTCTTGCTGCAGATGCCGATTAACACAGGGACCCTTAACTAGTCAACATGTAAAGAAAAAGAGACTTTAAAGTTCTCAGCCTTAAGTGGGAAAACTGTATCACACCCTCTCCTCCCAAAGCGTACGGATTTTGTGGAAGAGCCAGAGACAGTAGAAGACACAAGGAAACCGTGCTTTCCAGACAGCAGGGCAGTTGTACATGTGAACTCCCAGCAGTTGTGACAGGGTGAATAAAACCTGCTAAACTCAAGCCGGACAAAATCCAGTACAGTGGGAGAAGTGAGCCTGAACTCCCTGACCAGCGATTGGCATTTGATAGCTGCTGGTAGAGGAAGAGTAAGTTTTCTTTAAGGATGGTGACCTCTGGTAGGTGGACCACACTCCCAGAATACTCCCAAGAGTATTCGGCAACACAAATTAGACTTGGAGGGGACAAAGTGGAGGTTGATCTGGGAGGCGCTGGGAGAGGGGAAAATACAATGAAGAATGGAGGTTCTCAAAGATTAATAAAAAAAAAATGATTTGTAATGAACTAAAATTCAGAAGTATTTCCTCTGATAGTTTGTGCAATTTTACTTTTAACAGTTCTTCCATATTGGGAGGTCAGGCAGAATTTTCTTTAAAAGATTATCCTGCTTATATTTGTCTTTTTATCATCTGGCACGGATTTCCTTAGCTCCACACTGGTGAGGTTTGCATTATCTTGTGAATGTCTGTGCCTCCATGTACGAAGTCACCCTTCATTTCCTCACTCTCCATAATCCACTTGAGAAACACAAAAACGTTTGAACCACGACACACGCTCTTCTGCTTGAGTAGGGCTGGAAGTTGGTGTGGAGCACTTCCGGTGAGGCTCCTGCAGGGGTGAGACTGCCTGCTCTGTGGATTAAGCAGCCCAGCCTCCAAAACACTGGAGCGGATATTTCCTTGGAAGCCTGTGATCAAATCTCAGAAAGCACTTTCTGACTCAAGACGTACTGGAGATTCTAAGTGAATTTAATCATCTCAGACTCACACTCTACTTTCAGGAGCTCCTTCCTGCAGAATAGCAGAATAAATCACAGCCCAAGTGCAGCGCGTGCCTGGCGATTCTCCACAGACTAGAGCCTGCCGTCAGAGTTCATAGGTTTCAGGTTTCAAGCCGGCCTACAACAAGCACACTTCATCACATAAGGGTGTTTGGGTCTGTTTCCTGAAAACTGTGAGACACATGCACTATAAACCTCATGCATTATTTAAAAACGTTTTCTTAAAAAACGGCAGAGTAAGATTGGAATTAAACCAATGCTACTTTGTGGACTTTAAAATGGCACAGATCCAGCCTGGGCTCAAAACACACACACACACACACACACACAAAACAAAAAACAAAAATCAACTAACAACCCTCAGCTATTTTAATTAACCACAAGAACAACAAATCAAGTATTTCAAGAACCTCACAACCTGATGCTGGAGATTTACGCTAATGGAAATACCCCAGTGATGCTAACAATTTAAAGGGAATAGGTCAGAGATTAAAACCCTGATCCAAGGTTTCATGTCTTTCCCAATGGGGTTTCTGTTAGTACTTAGCCTGTGACTCTAAATAGAGAAATTCAAAAGACCATGTTGGCACAGTGTAAAGTCAGGATTGAATGTACTGAATATCTATTTGCAGGGTTATCCAAATGACTGACCCTAGATTCACCTGGTATGTCACATCCATGTAATCCCTCCTCACCACATAGCCTCTAAGACAGCTCAGTGGAAGTCCCAGTGAGGAAGGTAATACTAACGTTATGATGCAAAGTAGAACAGAACAGCCCCTGCTTACAAGGATCTTGTCATTACTCATATTTCTGCTGAACACAGAATGAGGATTGCTGCTAAATAGTGAAAAACAAGATGATGAACAGATCTGCTACCTCAGAGATGATTTTGTTCCTACATGTACTTGGAAATACTTGATTTTAGAAATTGGGAGGTGTATGGTAAATGTGGGGTTCTCTCTGAGGTTTTTTTTCTATTGGTTCATTCCAAGGCAAGTCCCACACTCTAACCAATAAGGGGGCAGGAAGGTGGGGAAAAAGGGGAGACAACATGGTGGCGAGTCCTAGGTAGGGACACAGATTGAAGCCACGCAGGAAGAAAAATGCCCCGGCCCCAGGCCCATGTGGAAGGCCAAGACTCAGGAGGTAGCATTCCAAGTCCCCGCAGTCCGAAGAATCGTGTGAGTGGAAGCGAAATTTTGGCCGGGAGTGGACTGAGAGCCCTGCCTCCGGCTGTCCCAGACTTTGCGAGCGGGCCGCAGGTAACCAGTAACTTTGTAAATTGCCCTAAATAAATCAGTCTCTCTAAATGGAAGATCAGTTTCCGTTTTATCCAGCTGGATTAACCAGACCCCGCCCGCTAAGGCGTGGAAAATAAATTTCATGAGACAATTGGCACTGTGAGCAGGATCCAGCTGGCAAGAACGGAAAAATAGCTCAGTGGCTAAAACGGCTAACTGCGCTTACAGCAGACCCGCAGGAGGGAATGCAGACAAATGGAGTTCTGGCACGACTGTTACAGTGGATCCTCAAGTGGCTAATTAATTTAATATTGCCAAAGCCAGCAATGTCTGGGGGAGAAATCCCAGGATGGGAACCCACTTGTAGCTGGCATGGGGTGGCGCTCTTACTGAGCCATTGGGCCTCACCACAGGATTACTGTGATACTCTGAGAACAGCAGAGGGTCTGAAGCAGACTTTCAAAACTCTGCTGGATGGGAACAAGCCAAGACTCCAGCGGGTGATGGCTGAGGCAACATGGCCTCTGCTATGTGTGATAAAAAACTTATCTCAAACAGAGATTATAGCCTGGAGAGAGACCAAAGAGTTAAGAGAAAGATTAAAACAAGAGAGGGAAATAAGACTGACCTTTTCTGCATCAGCCACTGACCTCACTAATAAATTAAATAAAAAGGAAAAGAAAGTCCAGAGTATACGAGCTGAGCACCCACAAGAGAAAGCCGACAGTAAGCAGGAAGGGAACAACCCAGAAGAAGCTGAAAATACCTCTCAGGTTCGACCTGTAATACAGAAGAAAAAGTCTAAATGTCAGCATGTTGATGGAGGCCATAACAAATGTAAGGATTTAGTGAATAAAGGGTTTTCACCACTAGAATTGCTGGAAATAGGGAGGACATTCAAATAAGCTGCAAAAGGATCCACTGGCTCCTGAGAATATGGGATAGGGGAGCAGATGAAATTATTTTCAATACTGCAGAAGCAAGACAGCTGAGCAACATAACCACTCATCCCTCTTGAGATTTAAGTAGCATAACCTGGCACAATACAAGGGAAAGCAGTCACTGATGAACTGGCTTGTGCATGCCACAGGAGACACTTGGTCATCCCCAGTGGAGAGCCCCATGAATTCCAGGAGCTGGAGTATGACACAAGAAGGACAGGTGCTGTTAAGAGAACTGGACATGAGGAAAGCAATATACAGTAGCCTGTTCACTGGCCCAGATAGGACAGTGTTCACTAGAGATCTAATGACAGATTTCATTGAACAAGGACCTCGACATTGGTATGGAGCTTTGGTGTCCCTACTGGATCCCCAGGTGGGGCAGGAGCTTTACAAGGCCGGAGAGGCTTTGACAGGTTTAAACAACCTGGACCAGCATGTGAAGTATGTCTGTAGAAAAAGAGAAAGACCTAAAAGATGTGTAAGGGAGACAAAACAGAAAGGGAGGTCTACTTGGGTTACTCGTAGACAAATGTGGAGAGACTTGTGTTTAGCCCACGTTCCTAAAGAAAAGAGGGATAAAAAGCCAAATTCTGTGCTAAAGCAGCTCTGGGAGGCTTTGAGCCCTGAGAAACAGTTCACAAAAGGTACACAGAGGATGAAGCTTATCCCAGGGGTGGATACTAACCCACCCAGAGTAAAAAGAGTACATTTCTCCCCTGTGACTGGCTATTCAAGGGGTGGAGACAATTTGCCTGGCCAGGGCCTCTCCCAACAGGTGTGGTCAATGGAGAGACCACAGGTGTGGCTAGCATCAGAAAGAAGATCCAGGGTCTCCCTGGCCCTAGGAGTCAACAGGTGTGACAGGGGCAAGAAAAATCTTATTCTTCCTTGGCCCTATGTAAGATGAGGCAATTTGTGCCAACATCAACGAGGTTGGCAAGGATACGGGAATGCATGGAGGCTCCATGTAATAACTCTGGGACGCTAAATGGGTTCCTGACAATAACTAAAGAGTGTAAAGGACTGGCTAATTTTTCATCCTATCTTAGACCTTATATGTGTATGTAATGTTAACTTCTGAGTGTTTTACAGACATGAAACCCAATTGAAAGATGTCAAGTACACCTGAAGTAACAAGAATGGAATGTAACTCATACAGAGTACAAGGGTGAAGTATAGCTATGGAATTCTGGGAGTTCTATGGGCCTAGGCCTACAGATGTCAAAGAATAAAGGTATACTTTACCAGGCATGGGTTGACCATGAGCCATTGGCCAAGGGAGCCTTGAAAGCCCCCTCTACCAAAACAAAAGGCAGTTGCCACGTTATAATGTTGGTCGCACACTGGAAATGGACAGTAAGGCCCTATTACTGAAAATGTGACTTGGCTCCAGCATGGAAGGAGAGATCTAGCTGGGACTGATCTGAAGAGTCCCTACAAATGGATGGCTGCCCTTCATAGTGCTAGAGGGTGCTACGCAGACAGCCATGGGAAAATGGTCCTGAAAAGCTCTGCTTAATGACAGATCTTGCGTGCTTCACTGTCAGATGTTCTACAGGTGTAATAGAAGCTCGTCTGGTATGTGCATCCTCAGCATATTCATAATTGGATTTATGGCCCGCTCTTCAGGGACGGAACACATGTCTGATATGAAAAAAAAAAAGGTTGACTCCCAATAGTATTAAAGGAAGTTATAGGCCCCAGTAGAGACACTACTGTGATTATTTATGAGGTGAATATGATACATCCACTTAAGTACTGTCTAGACAGTTGTGTTTGTGATGGTCTAGGTGGATGTTACTTCTTTCCTTTATGGCTATTGTTATATTGTTATGTTTTGTTTGTTTTCCAGAGAGAAAGGGGTGGAGTGTATGGTAAATGCAGGGTTCTCTCTGAGGTTTTTTCTACTGATTCATTCCACAGCAAGTCCCATCCTCTAACCAATAAGGGGGCAGGAAGGTGGGGAGAAAGGGGAGACAACATGGTGGTGAGTCCTGGGGAGGGGCACAGATTGAAGCCGTGTGGGAAGAAAAGTGCCCCGGTCCCAGGCCCACGTGGAAGGCCAAGACTCAGGAGGCAGCGTTCCAAGTCCCCGCAGTCCTAAGAATCGTGTGAGTGGAAGCGAAATTCTGGCCAGGAGTGGACTAAGAGCCCTGCACCTGGCTGTCCTGGACTTTGCGGGTGGGTCGCAGGTAATTAGTAACTTTGTAAATTGCCTTAAATAAATCAGTCTCTCTAAATGGAAGATTAGTTTCCATTTTATCCAGCCGGATTAACCAGACCCCACCCGCTAAGGCGTAGAAAATAAATTTCATGAGACAGGAGCTTTCCAAATTGCAGATAATGCACAGTGTTTCCAGCTTGTCATAAGTGGATGCTTCTGGGACAAGATGGTTGCTGCTTGGAGAAGGATAAACAGAAGGCAGGCAACACAGTCTGAATGGCGATGCCATCCGTGGGGCTTGCACATAATTTCACCTTCAGAGCATCCAGTGAGTCTTTGACTTGATTTTATTGATGAAACTGTTCAAGCTAAGAACCCCTGAGGAAGCAGTCAGCCTGGGACCACTGTATCCTTTGACTTCTACAGGAGAACAAATACTAGGAGCTATGACCAATTAAACCTTGTCTACTTGGGAAACTTTGTCTGCTTTTGAATGCTACTGAATCTCACCAAGATTGTTGCCTTGTCTATAACCCAGAGAGTCCTTTTGTACTTAGTTAACAAAACTACAGTGGAAAGTGAACTGTTAAGCCATGTAAACAAAAGGTATTGTTATTATTTAATACCTGTATCCATTTGGCTCAAAGACTACATGAGCTTAATCAGGGTAGAGAGCTTTCCTGTCCGCCAGGTAAGTTCATCAGAGCTCCTAGTAAGATGGTCAAAAGGAAATCTTCCTCTCCTGCTGAGCTTCGAACAAGGCCACAGATGTAAAATGCTCATATTTTTTAAAATTTTTAGCAGTTCCCTGAGCACATTCTAGTTGCATGGTGAACAAAATTAAAAGAACATTTCCCTCCAAACACATTGGGGAAAAAAAGCAAACATTTTTTATATTCTTTGAATATAAAATTTCAGAATATTCAGGTTATAAAAGTATACCACAACACATGTTTTCTCAGAACTTCCCACAACAGAGAAACATATTTAGATGAGCAGTTATTTTTTTCATTACAGTCTTCTAGGACTTTGCCCAAAACTACTCTAAAACATGCTGCTTTGGGAAACTCTTTGAGAACTGTGTCTAGAATAATGTGCTATTAGACATTACTGTGCTAACAATTTGGTTAAAATGCACACCAAGCCAGTTCCCACCATATTTTCTATTTTATCACTAACCTGACCCCACCAAAAGACAAACTGAACATGACTCTGTTTCTTAACACCAATGTGATAGAAAGAATAGAGTACACTTGTGCTTACTTTTTCTTAATTCATATCAAATGTAAATATATATATATTTATACTTCAGATTGCATGTATGCTATACATAGCTGTTTAAGGAAGGACACATGAATGTATAAATATACTATATTATCAGTTATTCAGTTATACCTTAGTAACATCATGTGACTTTGCTCCCATGTAAAGTACTAGAGATCAGAAAAAAAGCATTTAACCTCTAGCAGAAGGACATCTATGAAGTCAGATGGTCTTTGTAGTTTAAGAAAATGATCACACATTTAACCAGGCATATGCCTTTAATCTCAGCACTTGGGAGTCAGAGGCACAGGAATCTCTGTAAGATGAAGGCCAGTCTGGTCTACATAGTGAGTCTCAGTCCAGTTAGGGCTACTGGGAGATGCTGTCTCAAAAAAAAAAAAAAAAAGAAGAAGAAGAAAATCATGTCTTTTTTTGTTGTTTTTTTGGAAGGCCCAAAAATATTATATAGAAAGAGGATCACATGACTGTTCAATTAAAGATCAGTATCAACATCTAGGACTTAGAGATATATATATTTTAACTGATAGAAAATAGTTTAATGATAGTATATGCTTAATTAGTATTGTATTGATTAATGATATTTAGTTTTTAAAATCTGAAAAAGGTTGATCTAGAGAAATCATCAAACTGCATTTGAGGGCTATAATTACCATGGTGATTTCTACATAGTATCTAGTAATTATAAAATTCAAAATAAAAAGCAGTCTGCACTGAATCATAGAGGCAAAATACAGAAGTGGAAAGCACCTAGATGAACTGGATATATGCAGTGTCTGTGCTGTTTCAGTTTCTGATTTGCTCTGTGTCATTTCTTTGCTGGCACCCCCACTTTTAAAGCCAGTGTCTTTTATTTATTATTTTTTTATTATTTTATTTTTTAGTCTTTTGGAGACAGGGTCTCCCTGTAGCACCAGCTTGCCAGGAACTCACTATGTAGGTCAGGCTGACCTTGAACTCACAGAGATCTGCCTGCCTCTATCTCCTGAGTGCTGGGATTAAAGACATATGCTTCCACACGCACACCACTATCTTTGTTATTAGACTTCACTGCTTCTTGGAAATTCTGATAGATTGGAAGTAAGTTGATACTCTTAAAAACTGTGATTATTTTACAGTGGTCTTTTATGAAAAATAATGGATTTTCTTTGTCCTTTAATCTTGCATAGATTAGTATTAAACCTCTAGACTTCCTTGGTTAAAGTGTAATATTTGAATATGATAGAAACAAAACTGGCAAAAATTAAGATTTTCTGTTTTCTGTAGCTGGGACACAGTATGTGCTATAGATAAAGAGGCAGATTTTAAAAGCTGTAGTAAGTGCAAACCAGTGGATATATAGTAATCTGCACCATTGAGCTAGATTTGAGATTTTGAAAATATAATTGATCTTCAACCTGGGTAGAGGATGACTCACTGGTAGAGAACTTGGTAAATTTTAAGAAACCTCTTCATTGTATAGATCCTGTATTCTCCATAGAACTGTTCTATATGCAAACACAGTCTTCATTGGAATTTAAGATCTCAAAATACCAATGTCCTTCCAGTTTGAGTGTTAAACTTTGAATTTTATGCAGATCTTTTTGTCTTGCTGTCATTTATAATGTATTTTATGACAATACTTCAGATCAAAGTTTTGATTCTGAAAATAAATGTGACTTGGGATTATCTGTGAGTTTTAGTGAGCCTTGGGTAATTAATAATTGGTTCTACTTGCTGAAAAGGGGGATGCACTGTGGATTGAGTGAGAAGGAGGAATTCTCTGAAGTGTGAGGGAGTGACTCAGCTTTTCTTTGGATTGTCAGTGGGGCTGGGTTTAGTATAGACACAGAATTGTCACTATCACTTTTTGTTTATGAAGCATTTAAAGGCATTGTAGTGTAAAAATAATAACCAACATTGTTATTTTCAGGTATGTGTGCAGCAAAGCTGACATTTTAGCCCTCTAGCCATTTTTCAAGACATTACCTAATACATTACCTCATAATGAGGACCAGAGAGAAACATTTTCAAAAGCACAGTCATAAAGTACTTTGATAAAGCCACCCCAGATCTTGTAGCAAAACAAAGACATCAACAGCTCCTAAACTGAGTTGAGGCAGTGGCTGTCTGTCCACTCTTAGTGCTGTCATGTTTTTCTTTAGAGATTTCATCTAACAACAGAGCAGAACTTCTGGCACTTAGACCACATGTCATAAATGGTAGCAAATGATTCCCTGGGGGAGAAAGAGCCTGTGAGTTGCTGTGACATCCCAAACTCCCCCTCTTCATTTTTGTGCAAGGGAGAAATTATAAGCCAATAAATTAAAACTTTGCTCTTGTAGTCTGCTACCGGAAGTCTTACCCTCTAGGTGGTGCAGGGTTGGGACACAGACACAGAATACAGAGAGTGACCAACCAAGATACTGCTAAGATGAAAAGGTCTGCATTGCTTGCGACACTGTTGGAACCTAACATTAACAACACAGGAGCAGCTGTGGGCCTAGAGCCAGCCAGTTTTCCAGACAGCTGGTCAGCGACACAGATAAACTCACAGCAACAGTGACAGCATACACAAGTTCAAACCAGACAAAATCACTGCACAGACGTGGGAAGTATGCAAAAAGCTCCAACCCTACTATTGACAAAGGATGGCTGCTCAGAGGCAGGGAGGAGTTAGTCTCTTTCAGAGGTGTGACTCTTGGTAGATTAACCAGGCTCCAATGTACAAATCCAGACTGAAAGACAATTGGAGACATAAATAAGACTCTATAGAATATATATACATATATACACATATATACATATATAATAGAGTACATTGAATTGGGTGGGAATAATAAGAGGAGATGCAAATGGGGAGGGAATTTAAATGTCATCAAATTACATTGCATTAAAAAATGCAAAAATTCAATTAAAAAATTTTAATCCACCAGGCAATTCTAATGTGTATTCAAGGTTAGCTACCACTGACTTACGAAGTTAAAAATTAAAAGGAAAGTATTGAGTAGTTAAGAATATTTCTGAGTCAAGGCGTGTTTAAGAAAGATAAAGCTGGTGACATTTTGCAGCGTGAGTGGTCAAAGGGAGAGTCAGGATGTTCAGCCCACGGACTCATCCATTCTATTAGTGTTCAAAGGCAGCTCATTCATAGTGGCTGGAAGGTCATGGGAGGTAAAATGACTCCATTCACAATCACTGTTTAAACCTTATTAAATATTGTGTTTAAATGTCATTTTTAAATGTCTTCTATGACAAATTACAAAACTCTCTCAGAAGTTCAGGGACTAGGGAGAGTCTGCCATGGGCATTGACTTACAATTATAGCTAAGAACAAGTACCTGCATGTCTATAGATTTTCAGATTAACTCCCGTCAGAATCAGGAGAGAAGCAGAAACCCTCTTGCCTGTTCTTCTGTGTTTCTTTTAGGTGTTCTTCTCCCTCCTCTAGTCTGATTGGAAGCCTGGCACCCAGATTGAGATAGGAGCATATACAGAGCAGTTCCTCCACTCACGTTTGACCAAAGGCTGTGGGCACTACAGGAATCATCACTCTACAAAGGCAATCTGAACTTAAGGGGAAAAATCGTGAAATGTGTTCTGGAATACAGTCATGCTACTATTCAGAAATGCAATCACAATTCGTTTTGCTCTCTTCTGCACAATGAAAGACAGAAAGAAACAATTTCATTTGGCAAATAACTGCTAGAAAGGTGGAAGAATTCATTTAGTCATTAACTTGTTTTTTAAGACATTCTTATGGTAGTGAAATTTCAATAGCATAAAATAAAATAGGGGATATTAGTGTATTCATAACATCATATACCCGCCATATTTACTGAAATCCAAAGCATTCATCACCTTAGATGTTAATTCTTAAATATTTGACCCAGCACCCTTGTATATCACCTACAGTACCAAGTGCAATTGTATAGACAAGACAAAAACCTCAGATGGTAGTGAGAAACAAGTATTTAGTAGGTGGTTCAATCATTTTACTACCAAAATATAAGCATACATATACGTTAAGTTCCATTTTAAAAATGAATGGAATCAAGGAAGAGCAAATTCCTGACTTGCAGTGGCCGGGGGCCAGGGACTGAAGAGCTTCATGGAGGAGGTAGCATTGGACACAGCTTCAAGTGACAGGCGGACAGAGATGCACCTTGGTAGCGACCCCTTTTTAGAGCTCTTAGTATCATTCAGAAAAGAAACTTAACAATGGACTCAAATGGAAGCTTTAGGAAATTTTTATCAGTGTTTAAAGAAAATTCCTCAGGGCAGACAAGTCCTAAATTTCAGCAGGAGGAGAATGGAGGGGAGAAAGAAAAATAAGTCACATAGCAGTGTCTGTGTAGATCCTGCACTGAGGTTAGACATGTGGGGGACTAGCAGTCACATGGGGAGGAGTTTTAAAGTATAAGAAAGCCTAAGTTGTTGGGGAAAAGCATTCTTGGAAGGGAGAGAGAAGAAAAGGAGAAAAGCTGGCAACCTTACAGAAAGCTACAGGTCTGTGATCCTGAACGAGGGACAGGGATTCTGGGCAGGAAAAGATCACTATCTCGTGAATGCAGTAGGTACTCTGTTTATCTCTTTAGCATGACTTATGGTGAACATGCCTTCCCAAGGGTGATCCTGCAGCCAGGTGATTGAAGGCAAAACTGGAAAGTTAAGTCTACACACAGGCCAGAGATCTCCACTTTTCTCCAAGCAGCCTTTCTTGCTACTGTAACAGTAACAAGAACATCATGAGCACAGAGGAGAATGAAGAGTCATAAGAATAGTCAAGAAGAGTTGTGCAGCTTCTCCTAGGAAAAGTGGGTACAAACAGAAATTCAGACTGAAGTAGAGTATCACAGAGGTATAGTAACTCAGAAAGGATCTTATTTGAAAAGCAAGCAGTGAACAGCTACTGGACATTTTTAAGCAACAAAGAATGCAGAAAATGCAGCATTTCAAAAGAATAACTCTGAGTGTTGAATAGGAGTAAGGAACATATCCCTTGAGGCAACTCTAGTAATGTAGAGTGAGCTGACTTGTCAGGTAAGTCAGAGAGAAGCAGGGCTTTAGGTGAGCTCCTTTTCCATCCTCCTCCTGATTGCTCCGTCTTCAAGACACTGTCTGTCTAACAGGCCAGTACCATTAGTAACCACAGAGCTGCTGTTGAATCCTAGCTTGTGAGTTAGAAGTCATCTGTTAATGTTAGCTCCTCAGGAGAGTCCAGTGCAAGGAGTCATGGGTCTCTCTTCCCCAAGGGTTTGCCTGACATTGAGCTGGTCATATCCTCAGTATGTAAAGCTTACTTTTACAATCAAATAATAAATCATAGCCCATATTTCTCTTTAGTAAAAGAGGAATTCAAAGAATCCTCTAGAACATCATATTTATTCCACTATTCACTGTATCTCCATTCAACAAAAATTTCCCACGTGTCTGTTGTGTATTAGGCTGCACCTCAAAGTCACCAGCGAGGAGCAAACATCCAGTTTGTTTCGTTTCTTCCCTAGCCCACCTACAACAGGGATGTGACATACGCTCTCCCCAACTCCTGGATCTCAAGTCCATGTGGCCCTGGGACATTGACCCCTTAGCCTGGTCACCAGTCTCTGCCCAGGCCTGCAGACAGTCAGGACACACTGTCCACACAGTTTATATTACTGCTCATTGTAGCCATTCACATGTCTATCTTCAGAAAAAGCTCTGGGAATTAAAAAACCTGACTGGAACCATAGCATTCATTCAAAATAGACAGTCATTCAAGTTTGAATATCTTCCTGTTTGTGTGTTCACATCCATTGACGAATCTCATCTGGAAGTTTTCAGTCCATCCTTCTACCTGCTGGCATTCAAGTGCAGAACAAACAGCAGTACATCCATCTCCTGGCGTCCTTTTACCCGGGCATTAAACCATAGGAAACTTTTCTCTTTGCCTTTCCACACTGTGGAAATATAAGCTTGACTTGGAGAGAGGAGAGCCAATGTAAGCTCAACTCAAGGAGACCCAGTGTACGTGCATGAGACAAGTTCGCTATCTGAATGCTGGGGGTCGGAATAAAGAGGTTTAAGTTTTGCTTCCCCTGTGGAAGGCAGATCTCCATTGACTTCTGGTTCTTTAAACTGCTTTGCATAACCTTATTATATATCAGGTGGGTGTTTCTTTTGTGTGTGACACGTGCTGAGATAGGTCAAAAGGGGGCTACTTTTATGAAGGTTCTATTCTTATGACACCTGTTTAAAGTGTCCTTTAATGCTGCTGTTTAATTTTATTAAAGGATTATTATTTTTGAATTGTAAATTATGGAGGAAAAAAACTTGTTAATATTTTTCTAGGTTAACAAAGATTCCCTTGGAATCCCGGCAATTCCAAACATGTAGATAAAACAGAAGTAAAAATATCCACAAGGAAAAACAGGTAGCCTTTCAGTAGTGAACTTGGAATCCAACCTGAAATATTACTTGAAATAGCCCATGGAGAACACATTTGGGCTCAGGTTAAGTTTAGTGGTAGATGTAGGAATCTAACAAACTCCATTTTGTGGTAGCCTTCATTTTAGCTTAGCCTTAGGTTTTTGTTCTTGTTAAAACTTTGTTTCTCATGGAAAGGCCCACCCCCAGCCTTGACTAGTCAGTAATTACAGTTTAACCACAGGAAACCTATCTTAGGCAAACATCTCCTCTTGGGGTTGAACCTGTTGAGTCAGATAGACTAAGGACCAATCTCTAACTGGCCCATACATCTACGCTAACCATTATCCAGTCCTAGCCTGAGCTTCCCAGTACCCATTTGGAAATCCCCTAACTGTGTTTAAAAGGCCTGCGAGCCACTGCCTCAGGTCGCCATTACTCTGAATGGTAGACCCCAGCATGCTGGTTGATTCTCGAGAATAAAACTGCTCTTGTCGTTTGCATACCGTCTAGACTTCCCTATTGTGGGCTGATGGCTGGATCTTACAGTAGAGAGTATGCCTCAGGAGGCAAGGTCCTGGGCTTAATTTGAAGCTTCACAGAAGATAAAGAAGGGAGGAAGGCAAGGAAGAAGGGAGAGAGGGAGGAAGGGAGAGAAAGAAGGAGGGTTTTTTTTTTTCCAGTTTGCACATTTCTTCTTAGGTACTGGGGATTAATCCTGGACTTCACTCATGATAGCCAAACACTTTCCCACTGAGCTCTAACCCCAGATATTTTGGGTTTTGTTTCGTTCTGTTTTTGAGACAGTTTCTCACTATGTTGCCCAAGTGAAACGGGGTGAAAGGAGATGTCCCCTAGTGGGGGTTCTTAGTCTCATTCATAAACGAATTTGAGAATGGACCCAATCGGAAGCTTTCAGGACAATTTTATTGGAATTTGAAGAAAAATCCTCAAGGCAGGCAAGCTGGGAGTCTCAGCAGCTACCTGGAGGAGGAGAATGGAGGGAGAATAAAAGAAGCCAGAAAATCCTGCACGTTTAGAGCCTGCATGGGGGTCAGACATGTGGTGGACTGGCAGCCACATGGCTGGGAGAAGCTTTAGAAAAAAAGTAGAGAAATACAAGATGCTAGTGCAGCCCAAAGCCTTAGAGAGAAAGCATGTTTAGAAAAGGGATATGAAAAAGAGAAGGAAAGATTACGCTTTTCTGAAGAAAAACCTGGCAGACTTATGGAGAGCTACATGTCTGTGGCCAGGTCCAGAAGAACTGCCCTGGGAGGCGGGAGTCCCGGCAGGAAAAGTTCACTGCCTCATTAACACACTCTGTATTCCCCCCATCTATTCAGTATGACTTAAGTTGAACCCACCTTCCTAGGGGTGGTCCAATGATCAAGTGATTAACCAGGGAAACTGGAAATGTGGGTCTTTCAACAGACAAACTAGAGAACTTATATCTATCCCAGCTAGAGGGCTTTTTTCTCTCTAACACAGGCTAGCCTTAAGCTCAATGTGTAGCCTAAACTGGCCTTGAATTTGTAGTCCTCTTGCCTCAGCTTCCTTGATAGCTGGGATAAATGCCTGTTCCATCAGGCCTGACTTCTGCTCTTAACTCAGGATCAGACATGCTGAAGTTTTACAGGATATTCCCAAAGAAGCATGTGAGTAACACTTCTTCCTCGTGTGTGGTGAAGTGTGCGAACAGTCCCGGCACTGTGCCCATTCATTTCACAGGCCGTTCCCCAGGTCTCCTTGGTCCCAGTTCCAAATCCTACCAGGAGCATGCGCAGGGACCTCTCAGCCATGTTCCCATGCTGTGTGGATGTACAACATATCCCCTTTCTCAGCAGTTTCAAAACCTGCATGTCACTTTCCCACCCTTTCCAATTCTCTTTGTTTATAGGAACGCATATCTGGTTATTTTCTCAACTTTACTGGTTGAAGGGCTGATAGGTTGTGCTGACAAATGTGAACAACTGTCTCTGTTTACATCTACCCTGTCTCAGGGGCACCCAGTGCTGGTCTACAGATTTCCTTGTTGTCTAGATGCCAAGTTTAAAGCAGTGCAACCTTCTAAATTTGCCAAAGCAATTATCAAAACTTCTCACAGGGCAGAAGGTCATGAGTGTGGCAGAGATTTCTCCCTGCTAGGGTTTATCTGCCCAGTGTACCTAAGGTTTTGTTTTTCCTTTCTATAGAAATAGATGGAAGAATTTCTATCATTTTATTATCAGGGAAATTAGGGTTCCCTTGGTAGTTACTAGGGAAACAGTTCTTTTCGGGTCCTTAGTCTTGACAAATAAAATGATTTTTTAAATGAACTGAAAAGGGAGCTTGAGAACAATTTTATTAAAGTTTGAGAGAAAAGCAACAGGGTCAGGCAAGCTGTAAGTCTTGACAACTGCCAGGTTAAGAGAGAAGAGGAAGAGAACAAGCCATTCAGTTTTAATCAGTCACACTGAAACAGGGTGAAAGATGTCCCCTAGTGGGTTCTTAGTCTCATTCATAAAAGAATTTGAGAATGGACCCAATCGGAAGTTTTAAGGACAATTTTATTGGAATTTGAAGAAAAATCCTCAAGACAGGCAAGCTGGGGATCTCAGCAACTGCCTGGAGGAAGAGAATGGAAGGAGAAGAAAAGAAGCCAGAAAGACATGCAGGTTTAGAGCCTGCATGGAAGTCAGACACCGGGTGGACTGGCAGCCACATGGCTGGGAGAAGGAGCTTTAGAGAAATGGTAGAGAAATATAAGCCACTAGGGCAGCCCAAAGCCTTAGAGAACACATGTTTAGAAAAGGGATATGAAGAAGAGAAGGAAAGATTATGCTTTTCTGAAGAATTCAGAAAAGCAGGCAGACTTACAGAGAGCTACATGTCTGTGGCCGGGTCCAGAAGAACAGCACTGGGAGGCGGGATTCCAGGCAGGAAAAGTTCACGGCCTCATTAACACACCCTGTATTCTGCTCACCTATTTAGTATAGCTTAAGTAGAACCCACCTTCCTAAGGGTGGTCCTGTGATCAGGTGATTGACCAGTGAAACTGGAAATATGGATCTTTCAATAGATGAACTAGAGAATTTATAGTCTATCCCAGCTAAATACCTATTTGCTTTCTAACAACATGGTTGATAGAAGGGAGTCAAGCTAGCTTCAGAGAAAAAGGAAGCCCAGAGCATTGGGGGAGGGGGGCATGTGGAAGAAGAGAGAAAAAAGTTACATTTTTCTGACTAACTCAGAAGGCAAGTTATGCCATGATACGTGATAGAAATATTACAGCAGCCAAAAAGGCCCCCTGAAGAGAAAACTCCTGTTCAAGAGAATAAAATCTCTGGAATATGTGGAGATGTGGACACCCAGTGTTCTAGCTGGGCCTGGTCAGTCACCTGGCCACGGGACTACTCCTAGGAATGCAGGTTCACCGTGTCAGCTAAAGAGACATGTGGAATAACTGCTGCGTTAATGAGGTGCTGAGCTGTCCCTGCCTGGAATCCCCCTCTCCCCTAACACAGTTGCATAAATAGGGAGCTTCATAAGTCTGTTTGCTTTTCTGAACTCTCCATTTTTCACTTCCCTACTCTTTCTCTAAAGCTCCCCTCCCTGTCATGTGGCTGCCAGTCCACCTTGTGTCTGACCTCCATGCTGGCTTAAAATGGCTTTGATACATATATATCAATTTTTTTTTTCTTCTCTACTTCATTCTTCTCTGGGCAACTGCTGAGATTTACAGCTTGCTTGCCTTAGAGGTTTCACTTTTAAACTCTAATAAAATTGTCCTTGGGCTTCCATTTGAGTTCATTCTTAAATTCTTTTATTAATGAGACTAAGAACTGTAATGGCCTAGAAAAATGGGATAAAGACTTTTATTTTGCGGTTTGTCCAGACTTCAAAGTCTGCTGGTGCTTGAGCTTTGCCCAACCCTCCTAGTGGCACACCTAGAAAGGAGTGACCCTGAGAGTTCCAAAAACTGGCCTGACCACACCCCATGTGTTCTGATCTGGGAGGGGCACGTGCAGAAAGATAACTCCCTGGTCTGTTTTTGTTAGGAACGTGCACAGGGAAACTTTGTGAAATGCTTAATTCTTATTGGATGTTGCAAACTGTAACCAGTACCGGCTGCTGCCGCCGATACCCTATAAAAGCTTCTAAGTATCATCAGGGTTCACATAAGCAGCCCCACTGGTTGGAAATAAAATACCTTACTATTCCATCCACTTGGTGTTGGCTTTTTTTCTCAACCCATTAAAAGAACCCCAAGAAGGAATTTTGATTCCCCCCTGTATCTGAAGCTCCAAGACTCTGGACTGGGTCAAGGTTTCTGGGAAGAACAGGCACATTAGCTCATTAAAATGATAATTATTCCTTCCATTGCTTTAGCATGACTTAAAGTGAATCAGCCTTCTGGAAGTGTGGTCTCTTGGTCAGGTGACTGATAGGCTGAGCTGGATTCACTTTTAAGGAAGGAAACAATGGTGTGTAATGTTCTAATCTTTGGTGCAGATCAGAATGTCATGTCCCCATCCAGGGCCAGAGGTAGATTCCATTCTTTTGGCCCCCTTCAGGGGCCTCAGCAGACACCTAATATGACAGTAACAGTTCTAACTATGCTCCTAAAGGATGGTAGTCTCCATTTTCTGTATGTTTGTGCTAACAGTACCTTACCTAAGATGTCTGAGGCTACTGACAAAGAGCATTTATTAAAAGATATTTGTCAGCTATTGACTAGGTATATTATTTAGTGGTAAAATGTTGCTAATGGATTGTCCTTATGAAACTTTAATAACTCTTTACTTAACAATCACCAATTAGGGGAAAATCTAAGCAATTTAGGAAGCTTACAAAGTTGTCAAATTTGAACACTTAACTTGAACCTTAATGCTTAGCTTTGGAAGTCCCACTGTGGTGTGGCAGGTGCATGGACCTAGGCCAAACGAACTTGGGTTCAAATCCTGGTTCCCGCCATTTTCTAACTCTCAGGCAATCATGCCTCTATTTATAAAATGAGAATTCCATTTATTGTACAAGATTGAAGTTAAGATACATGTATATCTGGAAAGGCCCAGGAAAATACTGCAAATATGGTAGTCATTTTTTGTTTATTATTGATTCTGAATGTTCTCAGCCTGCCTGGCTCAGGTGCTCTCACCAGCATGATTAATTATTGTTCTCCAATTTCATAAGCCACATTTGGCTTTAATGGAAAGATACATATGTCCATCTGGAAAGTAAATTTAAGAAAATAAATATAACTCTATGGAATGACTAATTGCCCCATTGGGAGGAGCAAAGCCTGGCTGACTGGCTGACTGAGAATTTTTAGGCAGGTCATAGAAATTTTGTCTAGGTCTAAACAATCAACATCCATTTTTCATAAAAAAAATGCCATGAGAAATATGTGAATAAATTTCAATCCTATATTTCCAAAAGTCCATTTCTGCCATCCCTCCGTAGTCAACTTCACTTCCCAATTTATCTCCATGAGTGACCAACCAAGTTCTGGAATATAATAAGCTGAAAGGAAATTTCTGTTGTCCAGCTCAATTCTCTAAAGTTTTCCAAGATGTATTCTGAGTGAGTTTTAAAGAATTTGCTCTCTAGTGAAGAAAAAGCTCTTTTCTTAGGAAACATAGCCATCCTTGTCTCTTTGATTACAATAAATCAAAAGGAATATATAAATTGAATAGTTTTCGTCTTAAGCCAATTAGCAGTGAAGCATTTATAGAACCTGGCATGCATAAGAATCATATGACACACATAGCTTCAAGTGGTATTTAGCCTGATCTCAGTAGAACGGGTAGGGTGAGGGGGAACCAAGAATATCTATAAAAACAAAACAAACTTAACTAATTACCACAAAATATTCTTCATGGTTAGAATAAATCTTTTAAACCAAATGCTCTTTTGATACCTTTTGCCCATAACTCTAACGTCAAGGATTATTTTAATTATTCTAGTTTGCTTCTCCGTTGCTGTGATAAAACGCTGACCAAAACCAATTTGGAGGAGAAAGGGTATATTACATCTTACAACTCCCAGGTCATAATCCATCACTGAGGGAAGTCAGGAAGGAGCTCAAAGCAGGAAGCTGGATGCAGAAACTGAAGCAGATACCATGGAAGAATGTTTCTTGCTAGTCTGCTTCCCCTGGCTTGCTCAGCTATCTCCTTTATATAGCCCAGACCCACCTGACTGGGGATGGTACCGCCCATAGTGTGCTGGACCTTCCTATAGCAATAAACAGTTATGAAAATGCCTCACAGGAATGGCCACAGGCCAATCCCATGGAGGTATTCCTAATTAATGTTGATTCTACCTTGTGTCAAGTGGACAAAAAACTGATCATCATCATTATATTTTAAATCATTTATTTTTTCTCTTTCCTTCCTGCCTTCCTTCATGTCTTTCTGTTTCTATCCTCTCCCTCCTCTCCCTCCCTCCCTCCCTCCCTCCCTCCCTCCCTCCCTCCCTCCCTCCCTTCCTTCCTTCCTTCCTTCCTTCCTTCCTTCCTTCCTTCCTTCCTTCCTTCCTTCCTTTCACGTAGCTTAGGGTGGCCTAGAACTTGTGATCCTCCTGCCAGTCTCCAAGTGTTGTGACAGCAGGCATGGACCACCATGCCCAGTGTGGCTATTTTCTTAATACTTTCCCTATGCATTTTAGGTACTTTAACCTATTTCACCAATATTTTAATGTCAGATGGCATTTAAATCACTTGACAGTTTTTAGTCCAATCTATAACCCAGTATCTTCAAAGGACCTGAGTTAGGCTACTATAAAATTTTCAGTGAGAAGTTGCATTCTTTCAATGAACAGAATTAATTTCTCAACTTGACCTATCTTTTATGCTCTCTGAAGGGACACTATTAGAAGAAAACAACGGGGACTGCATAAAAAATGTGAGACAAACCTTCCTTCAGCCTGTATACCTGAGCAAAACACAGCTGTGTCAGAGATCACCAACTCTGACATTCACTTCACGTTTTCTCCAGAAGGTGGTGCTTGTCAGTCACTCCCAGCTGGTCACAAGGCAGGCCTAGGTCCTGATTCCTCTTGCATCCTGATTCTGTACGAGCCCCTTCACTAAAGGAAGTCAATGAAGGAAGAAACATGTTTTTGCACAACACCCACATAACCACAAGGACTCCAAGAGTTTCACCTGATGGAATGGCTGAGGGTGTACAAGTCCATCAGCACCACGAAAGATTCATAGAATCATAAAACCACAAAAATTTGAATAAAACTTTCAAGGTCATCTGTCCTGAGTTCTTAAGTTTCTAGAGGGTATATGGATTATTTAGAGAGATTGGAAATCCCTTGAAATGTTTGCAAATTTCATGTCTGTATTTATCTATGGGGAGAGTTTCCAATGTTCATTATATATACATATATATGTAAATATATATATATAAATATATACATATATATCAAGCATATCCTGAAATAATAACATTAAACTGCAGAGAGTTCTAAAGAAGGAAGATGAGTCACAGCATGGTTGAACAATGTGTTCACGTCTGTTTAGTGGCTGAGTAAAAGATGGAACTTTATTTTCCTGAGAGATACTATAACTTCACAACATTTAAACAAAACTTCCCTATTTTTAAGAAATAGAAATGTATACTAAGTTTTGCACTAAGTCTGTTTCTGAGTCACATCAAATTAACAAAGTTTGGTTAAATACTTTAAGCTATTAATGTTATGCTAATCATTTAGAAAACACTTATTTGACCAAATGTTTCCGTTTTGACTGATTATGTTAGCTTTATCCAGACATAGTCCAAATAGCAGCACACTCCCATCACCATGATCCTGTAAATATTCTGGCATCTCCCCCACTGCCAATAAAATGATTCAGTGCAAGTATGCAGAATAAAAGGGAGAAAAATGAGAAACATATGTGGAGTTCTCCATGTGAAATCTATAGCCATTAAGGGACTGATTTGCATCTATACCCTAAGCATGCAGTTCGTGGCCAAACTTGGGACTCAGCAAAGTGAGGACGATTCTAGAAGAGAGATATCCAAGAGAGAGAAAATAACAACCAAAACTACTCAAAATCTAAACCAGTGGGAAATTATTTATATAGAAAGAAAAACAAAAAGTCTTGTGTTCTTGTGATGTGATATTGTTCCTGAAGATTTCAGATACAATTACAAACAAATGATCTGAGTAAACCTACAAAGTGATACTCATTACAAAGCAACTCCAAGAATGAGCTAGATAACATCACTGATGAGAAAAAGATGATACCAAAGATTCAAAACTTGCACCATAGGATAGCAATACTTTTAGCTCGAATAGGGCTCACATCCTTTCCCTACCTCTGCCTCAGTCCTTCCCTTTCCTGCCACCAAGAAAAGTCAGAAAACAGTTTTTTGTAAGATAGAAAGTAGCTTCCCTATGGTAACTGTTTAGAGCAGGAACCCTCGGTGCATGAGCTCAAGGTAGTACAAATTTCCAGGTGAGGGATAGCATGGCAGCTGATGTCAGGAATAAAAGAGTTTGGTGAGGTGGAAATTTGGAGATGGCGATGCTGATGCTGGAATATAGAAGACAGAAACTGTCAGGAGCCCTGTGTGTCATGACGGAAACAGGGAGGATTGGCAATGGCAGCTTGGGAGAGGTTTCCTGACTACGACACTGTTGAGGAGGACAGCAGGAGAAGCTTACACCATCAAAGAGAAATAAACATTGCCATAAAAGTATGTCCAGGCAGCATTCGCCTTGCCTAGCATCAGGTGTGATCCGACTTCTCCAGAGGGACTCTTTTCAGTCCACATGATGGGTATATATGCTGTTGCACTTAACCACAGAAGGGGGCGCGCAACACACAGTGGTACCATGATGAACATGATAAAAGCGGGGCTAGAAGAAGGTAAAGGGTTGGATAAGCAAGCCCCTACAACTCACATGAGGGTTAATTACAAGTTTCAGTGCTTGATAACAGGAAGACATGAGTATAGTTAGTGGATCCATTTCATATTTGGGGTGACCGTTATGTACGTTAGTCACTCTGGAAAGCAATCTAGCTTTATTTTTCATTTATGAGGGGATGAAGAATAGCAGTGAGTATTCACACTTGATGACTGCCCATTGCTGTAAAACAACAGTCCCAATCCTGTCTTGCATGGGCAGAATGTACATGCATACTATTTATCTCTTGAATCCCCAAAGTTTTTGCTTTGGTGACCTACTTACTACGGATGGCTTTGAGTCAGAACTCACCATATAAAAATTTTAGATTTCAACTCCTCAGAGATAACTAGGAAGGAATACCTTTATTATGGACTAAGTCCATTGGTTTACTGACCCTGCTGTCCAGAAAATAACCATCCTTTGTGACATTTACTTCACTGAGCTTCAGTTCCACCAGGTTTGCTTAGATGAGATGGTTCTACCTTGATCAGTATTCTGGACCATCTGCCAAATACAAAGCCTGTTCGCTGCTTGAGTGTTGAACTGATAATCATATTTCCTTTCCTACCAGTAAGATGCCATTTCTCTTCCCAAAACTTCCAGGAAGGTGTCATCACATAGGGCCCTTTTTCTTTGTTTCTTTCAAATATCCCAGTGTGAAGAATGTGTCCAGGGTAATGAATAACATTTTGCAGTGTGGTCTGTGAATAAGTAGCCCTGGGGTATCTCACTCAGTAACCTACAGGTCCGGCGATTAGGAAATGGTCTCCTTCCTCAAAGTCATGCCTCCCTCCAGAGTTTACAAGAATTCCCCAGCAGTACCTCACATGTCCAAAACGGCCCACCATCTTCTTTGCTCCCTGCTGCCCATTGAGCAAGATTCCCATATGGGAATTTCCCAAATGGGAAAGCTTCTTAACCAGCTGTATAGACCATCTTCAGCAGAGTGAGTCCCACCCAACTCACTGTGACTGGGCAAAACTGGAGCCCTGATGGGAATTTAAACCACAAGGCAGATCTGCTGCTGCTGCTGCTGGTGCTGCCAATCACGGGGCATGTCAACATATCTGAAGCAGGGTTGGTTAAGCCTGAAACTCAAATTTTAGTCACTTCCATCCAAAGTTCAGGTCCCCATAGATTCCAAGGTAACTATCTCTTTCCCTAAAATTGCTATATTCACAGAAGCCCTTTCTGAAACTCATGAATAAGACTGGGTCAGGTTCTGCTGTTCAGGGACTCAGTGCAGGAACCACAGTTCTGGCCCCATTTTATTTTTGTCATGAAGAAAATTTTAACTCTGCCCCCTTTGCTGCTCCCGTCAGCCATTAAGCATTGGTGAAGCCCATCCTGACAGGCGCAAATGTTCATGTTTATCAGCAGTTTGCTTTCCTGTGCTCCCAACAAAATCCTTTTCACCTAGGTACTGTGCTAGGTACTGTATTAAGCAGGAAGTGAAGAATTCGAATGTGAGCTCCATTTTTAGCTGTGTCCTTTAGGGAGTATGCCTAAGTGATGAGTTTCTTTAGCTGCTAAAAACAATAAAAGGAGTAATAACCTGATAGAGTTGCTGATGAGATGCAAATTGGGTAATGGTGCTAAGAGTTTAGAGCAGTGCACATACAACATACAGTGCACATACAACATACAGTGCACATACAACATACAGTGCACATACAACATACGGTGCACATACAACACACAGTGCACATACAACATACAGTGCACATACAACACACAGTGCACATACAACACACAGTGCACATACAACACACAGTGCACATACAACATACAGTGTACATACAACAAAGGGCACCTCAGGAATATCAGCTGTAGCCCATGATAAATGCCTGCTTTCCTGGAAGGCGTGGTCCGCTCAGTTTCAAATGGTATGCGTGAAAGCATCATGCTAGGAGCAGATTCAACTGTCCCGCCCTTCTTAAGCAATAGATTGTGACCGTAATTGGCAGGTGGGATCCTCGCACCCCAGATATCTATCTATAATAATGGCTGGCATGCTCCTTAAATGAGGACTTGGTGGTGATAACAAGTTATTAGGGGAAAATAATAACTGGGCCGGCACAACAGAATGAAACTTACTTGAGGTCGCTACAGAGTTAAATTCAATAAGACTCAGCAAGCATGTGTGTTTTCTAGTAGTCTGGTCTCATTAAAAAAGCTACAGAATCCATTCTCTGCTATTATTAATGACAATTGTTATGTTTTCTTTCTCCGTAAATTTTTGAGTATATAAAAATTCATATTATAAAACAAATTCTCACTAAGAAAATTCACAGGGCTGGTGAGATGGTTCAGTGGATAAAGGTACTTGGTACCAAGCCTGATGACCTAGAATTCAATCCCTAGGACCCTTGTGGTAAGACAGAACTGATTCCTGCAATATGTCTTCACACCTCCACACACGCACCATGAAACAATAAAAAAGAAAAAGCAACTAAAAGATAAAATTTTCAAAAATTAAAAATATAGAATTTTATAAGGAAAACCAAACCAAAATTCCCTAGCAAATCTTTTCCTAATCCTTATACTTTTAAAACTATTTTGTTTATTTATTTATTTATTTTTATTTTGTGAATATGAGTGTATTGCCTGCATGCATATAAGTGCAATGCTCTTGGAGGTCAGAAGAGGGTGTCATATTCCCTGAAGCTGGAGGTACAGATGGTGGCTGCCATGTTCTAGGAACTGAACCTGGGTCCTCTGCAAGAGCTGCCAGTGGTCTTAACCACTGAACCAGTCCCTGTATACTTTTAAATGAAAATAATCTCATGTTACACATGCTGTTCTATGACTTCTTTTTTTTTTGTAAATATATCTTGGACACCTTTTTACCTTTAGATCTTCCTAACTCTTTTCAATGTGTAGGTTTGTGATGTGTGGGTGTATGTGTGCCTGCTTGCTGGCATTTATACCACCTGCATGCAGTGCCCACAAAGTTCAAAAGAGGACATCAGATCGCCAGAAACTGAACTTACAGGTAACTGTGAGCTGCCATGTGGGTGCTAAGAAAAGCAGGAACAGCAATTGCTCTTAACTGCTGAGCCATCTCTCCAGCCTAATCTTCCTAATTCTTAATCAATGTGCAAGTTAGACTGAACTATAAACTTAGTGTTACAGTAGCAATAAAGGCCCAAGAAGCAAAAATTCCTTCTGGTCAAGGGAACAGATTCTGTAGTCTGGGTGAGACTTCACATTCTAGTTGTGCTGGGTCAATTATCCGGATAAGGAATAACCGCTAGGAGAGGAGACTCATCTTAAGCTATGCTAGATAGAGAGGCAGAATCAGTAGTGCTTTAATTAATGAGATAATGTACTCTTTCCAGCACAGAATTCTCAGTCCCTGAGCAACCTCAGGCAGTAGCTTACCAGAGAGCAACAATGTAGCTTCGTACAGATCAGTCTAGTTTTCTGAATTTTTTAGAAAAGCATGGCCTCTCCTTTTCAATTCTTATCTCTTTTCCAAGCATGCTTTCCAAAACACTTTGGATTGCCCCAGCGTTTTGGCTTTCTTACTCTTTCTCTGAAGCTCCTCTCCTCACCATGTACCTGCTAGTCCCACATATTTCTGATCTCCCATTTTAGAAGACAGGGCTTTTTCCTCCAAAAGTCTCCTCCGAGCAGTTACTATTACTGAGATTTACAGATTTGCCTGCCCTGTGTTTTGTTTTGTTTTGAATTATCTTTAAGCTTCTGTTAGACTCCATTATTAAATTCTTTCATTAGTGACTCGAAAATCTCTAAGAGGGAGCGCTGATTTTGCCTATGTCATTATCAGTTGCATACAAATTCCTGTTTTCTGTGAGCAATATTGTCAACAATTTTATGGTCTTTGCTTAAAAGGCAAAGAAAGCAGCATACCTGACCTGTTGCACCAATGCATATGTCAATTGGACATTTGATGATTTGTGCTCCCTTGCTTATGGCCTGCATTCACACATTCTATGTTCCACTTCCTACAAAATGATTTGCCCAATTCCTACTGATTTGCAAAAACTTCTTATTAAATTAAGCCTTTAAGAGCAATTTATTTGACAACTATGTTTTTCTATACTATTGTTATTGTTGTTTTGAATTATTTTTTAAATGTTCTATTTATTATTTTTAATTTATGTGTATAAGCATATTTCCTGCATGGATTTAAGTGCACCCATATCGTGCAGTGCCCACGGAGGTCAGAAGAGGGCATCAGATGTACTGGTACTGGAGTTATAGATGGTTGTTAACTTCGGTGTGGGTGTTGGGAATCGAACCCAGGTCCTCTGCAAGAGCTGTCAATGCTTTTGGCTATCGAGCCATCTCTCCAGCCTCTTGTTTTGCATTACTGGTTATACTTTATATTAAACTTAAATGTTTGGATAATTTAGTCCATTATTACAAGATTCTGTTCATGCTGAGAAGAGTCATTTCTGAGCCAAGATTTCTAAAAATTTACTGTATGGCCATTTGTTTTTACCTTTAAAAATATTTAAATATTGAGTCTGCCTGGAATTTGTTAGAAATAAGGAAAAGGTATTGATGTTTTTTCTAATAGTTGTGTCACACAAGCAGTGTTGACTGTATCTTGTAGTTCTTAAAAGTTTGGCAAGTCCCTTTTAACATGTACTAAAATCTCTCTGAATCCAGGAATGATCCATTCTGCCGACGGGAGTTCTGATATTCTTGGATCATCCTTTTAATCAGTATCTCTTTGTTGAAACATTTTAATGTTTTGTGTGTTATTCTCCTTCTTGTTAGTTTTTTTTTTTAATACACAATGGAGTTTTATTCAACCATAAAGAATAAAATTATGCTCATTCAAAGGAAAATGAATGGGCGAAAACATTATCTTATTAAGCAAAATAACCCAGATTTAGAAAGGCAAATTCACGTTTCTCTTTTATGTGTACTCCAGATTTTTTTTTAAAAGACAAAATGTAGAAGGGGGACTATTAGAGAAACGGAGCAGAAGAAGGAAGAGAGACCAGGAGGGGCAATGAAGGGTGAGTATCATCAGAGTACATACATGCATGAAATGTCAGAGGAGATTCATTACCTCATTCATTAGCACTATGTGCTAATAAAAAGGAATGGAAAAGATAATACGTAAATACATAAAATATATCACAAATAAACAAAAAAGAATGCAAAAGAAATAGCTTAAAATAAGGAAGCAAATTTGTAGGGTTAATTTATAACATGATGGGGCAAATTAAATTTGACTTCTTTCTCATTCCTTTTTTTAAACTTTCTTTTACATCTTTAAGAATACAAAAACATTAAGGGTATTTTGAGAGTGGATATGATATTTTTTTACATTGCCTTGGAGTTAAACTTACAGGAACTTTGACCCTGGCTTGATTTTTTATTTTGTTATTGTTCTCAAGTGACTCCTTAATAGATTTTTGTTTATAAAATTTCCATCCATTTTTTTTTTTTGGAAATGAGTTTTAAAGCCGTTTTTCTAAAAATTATTGGCCATATTCCAAATAAGATGGAAGGCAAACATTCACCTCATTTTAAGGTAAATTTGCATCTTTATAATTTTGAGTATGACTTTTTTTCTAAGAGTAAGTACATGCTTTTCCATTTATTTAACCCTTTTTGAAGCAGTAAGACATATAAATTTTCTTTTAGATATGTCTTATTCATTTCCTCCTGATTCCTCAGTGTTTTAATACTTTATTATTTTAAAATGTGATTTTGTATTTAGTTTTATTTCTTATTATCTGTTTTTGTTATAAAGCATAGTTGTTTATCATGGTAACTTTTTAGAATTGAGGTTTTGACTGACTTTTCAGTTTTTCTCTAATGTTTTCTCATACTCTGTTTAGATAGAGACTGTTAAAATTTTCAAAATTATTAAAATTAACATCTATTGGGACAATTTGGCTAAAACTTCAAGACACCACGGCTTTTTCATATGCTATTAATTGTCTTACTTTGATGCATCAGTGCTCAGATAGAATAAAAGGATTAACTCTGGTTAAGATTTTTCATGCACTATTGATGATCCCAGTTCCCCTCTGTTAATTATCTGGAATCCAGGATTCAGGATACTGTACTGCAGTGTTGGCCCTTGGCCAGGGGTGGAGTTGGGGTGATGTGTGGGTGTGTGGTGGTCTGGGTGCCTTCTTTTCAAATTTTTAAGAGTCTTTCTTTTTTTGGATCATCTTTTATGAGGTCATGAAATATTTAGCTTGCTGTACTTATTTATAAAGAAGAAATCTATCATAGATATTAGATAAATTCCACACATGGAACAGCCAAAAGTTCAGCATCTAAGCCACCAGATGTGTTTGAAGAAGCATGAGCAAACTGTTTTTGTGTGTGTGTGTGTGTGTGTGTGTGTGTTTGTGCACACAAGCGCACGCTCTTATGTGTGTGGTACCAGGCAAACATTTACCACTGAGCTATGTTCCCAGTCCCATAAGTAAACATTTTTCAAATTCTTTTCTATGTTCTATTTCTTTAACCTACAATGAATAGATTTCAAAACAGAATTGATCTTTCTTATGTTTTTAGTAATTTTACAATGTTTAAAGTGTAATATTGTGTCAAATAATTGACCATTATAGACTACATGAGAAATATAATAAGGGATATAGAGTTAATTATGTAGGCTTAATGGCTGTGTAATTGTAATTGTGGGTCTTCCTTGGTGATAGGACATTGTTTTGCTCTGTTTTGTTTCCCAATAATTATACACCTAGCTCCCAGGAAAGTATCATAATTGATCTTTACCGAATAAAGTAATCTCTGTCCAGGGAAAGACATACGGAAAGTAAGTGCCATTCTACATGAGGATTTTCAGAAACTTTCCTTTTTGTTAAAAAGAGAGAGCTTTAAGAAAGAAGAACTGTGTATTCCCTTCCTTGTCTTTTGGACCACTAGCACATGACAACGTGGTACATGGAGCTTTGTTCCAAAAGTGGCAGCCCAAGAGTATTTATAATACCACACCGAGTACTTAAACTATCAAACTGCTCACTTAGTGAATCACAAATCTTCAGACATCTGTGATGATGAAATATCCCGATTACTTAAAGAGCACGAGTTGTACGTTATATTTCTAAGTACATCTGGTCCAAACTGTAGGTTAAAACGAAGTTCTTGTACAGCCCTCAGTAGATCTAATAAAGTATTTCAAGATCTCCTCTCAGATATTGCTCTATACAGATTTATGAATACATCTGATTTCTGTTTTATAAAACTAAGAGCATATAGATGAGAATGTTGCATTCTACTTTATGTAGAGTATTATAATGTAGCCTAGAATGTCATCGAACAATTCCTAAAAACATGATTTATGATAGTACAAATAAATCATTGTTCATTTGCATATTCCTAGACAGAAAGTACCTTTGCTTATTTAATATTTGAGACAGAATTTTTTTGTTGCCTCAAAGTTATTATGCAAAGAATAGGTAATAATTGTTAGAGGCAGAAACTGCTAAGGGATATAAAAATGTGCTTTTCTTTAGAAGATTAATGATTACATGGGAAATGAGGGCAAACACACACCGAGAGCATGTGACATTTCCACAGTGTTGCTGTGAATAATGTTTAAGATCCAAAGAAAAGGAAGTGATCACCAAATTTTGGGTTCAGGTGATGGTTTGAAAATTCACTTCCTCAGAAGGGAGAGCAGATTTGCCACCCTGCTTTAGTGTTTAAAGTTAATCTTAGCTGTTTGTATAGAGGAAGAGATACTCATAAACAGCTCCTGCTCCTACGTGTGGGACATTAAGTTCTTTACCTTTTCAATAGTTCTTTGCCTACTCAATAGCAGTCGAAATTTCGTCAAAAAAAACTTCTGTGCTACATTTCCTCCAGGGTATAGCAGTACAGAAACCAATCAGAGAGGGAAGTCCTCCAGTTCCTGGGCTCCCCACATCTGGCCAATCGGTCTTGACCATGGTGCAGTAGCATGTGCTATAACAAAGGTCTGAATAAATCTGCTTACAGAGAGAAGTTCATCCTGGGGCTGGTTTCTTCTTCCTGGTTCACGTCTACTGACCTGTTAATCCACATGGTAGCTATGGAGACATGTCATTTTATAATCCTCATTTTATGCACGAAGAAATGAAAATACAAAGAGATCGAGTTGAACAGCTAGTAAAAATTTAAGGCGGATTTCTAGTTCTGGAATTCACATTCTTGACAATGAGGGCAAAGAGTCCCAGACATTCTTGTTTTGGCATGTTTTAAGTGTTTCAGAAATTGTTCACATTGTTCAAGGCCAGGGGATATCAAGACTTTCATTTATTAAGTTTTTAAATCAAGACAATTTAGTTATGTGTCACAACAATTTATTAGCCATTAAAAAATTATACGCATGCTATATTAAGCAGAGTTTCCTAGAGAAACAGAACCAATAGAATGTGTGTATGTGTCTATTCCTATGCACTAGGGGCAGAGTAGTTCAACCATGTCCATCTGTGTGCTGGAAAGTCTGAGAACCTGGTAGCTTTTACATGCCTGAATCTGGGTGCTCCAGAAATAGCAGTTCAGTGCTAAAAGCCTGGTCGCTCCCCAGAAAGTTGCTGGTATGCATCCACACTGGAAAGCCAAAGAAGCTGGTATGGCAGCAACAGCAATGGACTTGACCAGAAGGTGGAAACAAAGGCAAGCAAGCACACACTGCTTCCCCAAGTGTCCCTTTCTAACTAGGCCACTGTTGGAAGGTACCACTCACATTAAGGGTAGTTATTCCCTTGCCCCCCTCAATTTTGTCTAAAAGCACCCTCAGAGAAGCACAGAGGTGTCTCCTAGGTGATTCTGAATTCTAGCAAATTGGCAATAAAGACCACTGAAAGTTTCTTAATTATCTACCCAACCCCAGAAAATGAAAAGGTGACTGTTTGCAGTGCGTAAAGATTCCCTTTAGCAAAAATCATAGAAGTCATATATTTTGCTTAATGTTTGGGGGAAAGTATTTTCATCTGATTCCGTGTTGTTGGAAATATAGTTAAAGATGACATTCATTACATTACAGTTGCCTCTTTCCCATAACAGAATTTGCTGTCTTTGAGGTATGAAAAAAATTCTTTTCTCCTGTGAAGTGTTTCTCTTTTAACTTTTTCTCTCCTTGACTTTGGCCGTTTGTTCTATGGGCAGATGATTTCCATCTTAGATGCACATAGAGCCCTTGCCCTTTATTGTTTTTCCTTTGCCTCATTTCTTTCCGTTGAAATGTTCATTTTATTTTGTCCATTATTTTTAAATTCACCAAAGCCTGTAGAGAATAAATCATGGGTAAATAAAAATTATTGGTCACAGCAAAAAATATTCAAATGAATGGCAGGCTTAGCCTGAATGACACATCCATGAAATATATTTAAGGGGATTTGTAAGAGAAACTATTTACAAAGATATGAATAGGATTTATGGAGCCTCAGAATTAGACAGCGATGCCATGGGGTCCTGACAACAGCAGCAGGCCTTCTACCTCCAGCTTTGAGGTGTTAAAAGAAAGGAGCCTTGACTAGAACCCACAAAGAGTAGTTGTGCATAAAAAGCTGTCTGGCAGTAGCTGGGGCCTTCAGTTACGGCTCTGCCAATGTAGAGAGACCTCCCAGGGAGGAAACCAGAAGTAATAAACATCCTAACTTTGTTCTTTTCTTACTTTCTGATCTCCTGCCAGAGGTTAAACACAGCAGGAAGATGGAGGGCTAAGAATGCAATGCATCAGAGCCAGCCTCCCCTGTACCTAGGCAACAGATCAGAGTGCAGAAGGGTGCCAGCTATCTCTGGAGGTGCAAATAGAAAGTCTCCAGAAAATCTGATAATAGTTAGAGCCATAGTTTTGGTCATAAATGACCTCTAAAGGCCACGTGTTAAAGGTTTGATCCTCAAAGTCGTCCTGTTGCAATGTGGTAGAGCTCTTAAGAGAAAGACACAGGAAGACCTTAGATCATCCAGAGCATACTCTTAAAAGGAAATTGGGGGCTCTGGCCCCTTGGTATTCCTTTCTTTTGCTCCCCTAGAATGTTGTGAATGGTTCTGCTCTGCCCCACGCTCCTGTCATGGTATACTACCTCATCGCAGTCCCCAAGCCAATGAGGCCAACTGATCATGAAGAGGAAGTTCATTTGACCCAAATGAACATGCTCTCTTTGTAAGTTGATTATCTCATATATTTTTACAGTGAGGGAAAGTTAGCTAACATGGTCAGTAATGGAAATAAAGACCTTCAAAGAAAAGATCAGCAGGTTAGGGGAATGATAGACAGCAGTTACTGACCCTAGAGGTCTACTTCAAAAAGAATATTCAAGCTAGGTATGATGGCACATGCCTTTAATCTCAGCACTTGGAAGGTGGAGGCAAGCAGACCTCTGTGATATCAAGGCCAGCTTGATCTATATAGTGAGTTCCAGGCCATTTGGACAGAGAGATCCTGTCTCAAAAAAATAATAATAAATTTAAGAATTTCATATTCATCTATAATATGAACTCTAATATGATAAAATAGAACTCTGAGTACATATACATTCACACGACAAAATAAAATTAACAGCATATTTTCATCATCATGTATAGTCTAAAAATAGCAATTATTTGCATATTTTGTCCCTCTCCCACTGCACACAAATGAAGTTGGAGGTTTGAGATGAAATGCAACTTGCATATTTGCACCAAATTTTTACTTGTTTGTGTGCACCTTGGTAAAGAATGGATTTTTGTTCATCTGTAGGGCAAAGGAAAAAGACAAAGGGATATTGCAATAATAGCAATAATGATAATAGTGACTTATTTACTCTTGCAGGGAGTGTTAGACAAGGAGTAGAGTACTAATACAAAAAGAAGACTAAAATATGTGACTCTAAATGGTTGCATTTGTGACTCTCGATCCAATGAAAAATACCCAGAACAAAAGGCATCTCCATGATTTAAATGCATCCACAGTTTTGAAATTAGACCCCTAGTGATTTATGTGCCAGACCTCACTAATCCAACTGTATGTGTCTCATCATTTCTGCAGTTAATGTGCTGAGTGGCTTACATGATGGGGGCAACAGATGCACAGAGTCTCTGTATCTAACCAAGTGTCTAAAAGTAAGACTTGTTTACATGTTGAGTCCAAAGCGCACTAAAGGTAAGAAGAGAGAAAGGAAGAGAAATGCGAATGAAGGCAAAAAGAAAAGAAGGTTCTGTCCTCCATGCGGGCTCCACACAACCGGAGCAGTGTGACCTGGGAGGATTCAGCGCTGCCGCCCTCGCCGTCACGACACCAAAATATTTACTAGCTTTGAGCACTGCTGTGGGTTTTCTGAGTGTTTTAAGTGGATTTTGTCACTTCAACCTGTTTGTGGTCCTTGGCATATTTAGATTTAAGTATTTATCAGTGAGTTAAATAATACATTTTGCTCGATTTGAAAAATGTACTGTTGTTCTTTCTATCCATCAGTTTGCAAATTAAATCAGATTTTGAATGCTACTTAATAGCATTCAAGTCTACTGAGCATTGACTTTAATTAATTTTCTTCCTCTGACTCTGCAAAGCAATCAACAATTAAACCAAATTTAGCTGCCTTTGGAGTGTTGACTGCTTGAAATACAATTTTCTTTCAAGGGATATCTTGAAATCTCAGTTAAAGGACTAGCATGAGCCCATTCCTTCTTCTTGCAGTGACAAAACTATGTAGGTGTGCTTTGTGACCGCTGGGTTCTCTGTCAGTACTGCATCAGGTTGCTGAAATTCTTGACCTAAAAATCAGGCATTTGAGAAACAAGTTCACTCCATCTCATAGCTAAACAATACTTTAAATTTTCTAATAGACTATAAAGCATGCCCATGAAACCATTTAGCTCATTCCTGAGAAGCTTCAGTTTCTCAAATGAGCTTTCACTTCTTTCTGATAAAATAAAAGCTTTGTTGGACATGCCACTGGATACTTAGATGTGAGCCCTCAACCAGATTGTCTTTCCCAGAAGAAGTGCATAGGGGGAGAAATAAATGGAGGTGACTCCAAGGGTCATGGGAAATTTTCCTGGCAAAAGAGCAATATGAGACATGTTTAAAAGAAAATATTTGGTTTCATAATTTGGAACTAGGGTTTCATTCAGCACTTTGGGAACACGTGTTTCAAGCAGGAAGCAATAAGAGCTGGAAAGCAGTGTTGATGTGTCTGACCTCTCAGCCTCTTCTTCATTGGCTCTGATGGCCATTAAGCTCACAGGCAATGAGAAACTCTGAAACCACCCACAACAATAATATGTGAACCCCTCCATTTCCTCAGTGTGACATGTGCAAATGTCCTAGATTTGGGGGTCTTTTTTTTTAAATCAATGAAATGGTAACACTAAAAAGAAAGCCCGCAGAAAATACATAGTACACAGAAGCTCCGGTTGCTGTTAGTTTTGAATACTCTCTGATGAGAAGATTGTCTGTAAGTTAGTGATGCTCAGAGCCCCGGCAGAACCTCCATCCTGTACACAATGGGCGCTGTAGATATTCAAGATTGTTGGTGCCCCAGAACCTCCACTCTTTTGCTTTCTTTTCTTGGCTCCTTTTTGCACTTGACTCTTATAAGTGGATGGAAATAAATCATATCCTTAATGAGACCTGAAGAGAAGAGTCCACAACGTCTTCTAATGACAAGCAGCGTGTGGTGCTGGGAAATTGCCCTCCACCTCATCCACTCTCTTTATATTGCAGTTTAGATCAATGTCCTCATTTTGTTCTTGGTGAAGAGGTTTCTGCTTTCTGAACTCAATAAATGGTGAGTGGCGGGAGATGGGTGTGAGAGAATCAGGAAAGGAAAGCCACACACTCTTCGTTGGATCTTCATTCTGGACCCCGTTTGATTCCGAAAAGCCAGTAGTAGAATGAGCCTTGGCATGTCTTCAAGGTTTTTGTTTATGGATGAGCTTTCCAGTTTCTTTCGTCTGTACCCTGCTACCATTCTCATAAACACCTTTAAATTTCTTCTTAGAGCTAATACTATGACTCGCCTTCTACAGTGCCCAGCAGGTAATAAGAATGCAACGCATGTTTATTCCATTTTCCCCCTTTGTTCATCTTTTTACCTTATTTTTAGTATTAAGACAATTACTATCATTAGAAAACATTTTCTGTGATAATAGCGTATTGTATAACTGTCAGGTCACATATTGTGACTAAATTAAATGGTATTTAATAACACTAGACATAGTTTATTCATGGGTGAAAATGAACAAAAAAAAAATGATATTAGTGCAAATTGTCATTTTCCTTCCTGATCTTTGATTGGGTAAACAGTATATAGATCGAGTTGACAGTTTTGTTTATTCCATAACTGCATGGCTAATGCTGGGTCTGCATTCAAAGTTGTTTGCTTTCTCTCCTGTAGGAAATTTAAAAAAATAAAAAGTAGTCTGAGTTGAGAACACATGTGAATCTGGTGACCACCCACACCTGCCTTTCCAGGGACTTCATACTCACTGTCCCTGCACTGAGCATTTAAGCCATCAGAGCAAGAGTCACCTTTCTCAAGGTCACGCCTTTACTAATTACATTACTTTGTTCCTGTTTGCGATATGGTGTGTGTGTATGTGTGTGTTTTGAGGACAAAGTGGGAATGTAGTTTATTTTTAATGAGCTCAGTCATTTTAAGGGATTTGAGATATCAAAATACTTCTCTGTTCAGATTTTGCTGACTAGTCTAAAATTGTATGGCTCAACATTTGCCCACCAAATGTGACTTTTCCCAGTAGTAGAAACATAATACCTAGGCAAATAATGACTCTAGTGCAAGGTAGCCTTGCTATACAACAAAGGCCTAAGTGAGGAAGAGCTTGAAGAATACTGCTCGATGTGAATACTTCTCAAAACATAGCTACACATTTGAATTACCTGAACAGGATTTTAGAATCCTGATTCCTGTGTCCCATTCCCAAAGTTTGTGATGGAAGTCTGGGAACAGCCCAGGCATGAGGAATCATAAAATTACTGTGGGTGATTCTATGTAGTGAAGTTTGAGAACTGTCTCAAACTTGAATTACATTTTTTAAAAAGCCTGTGTGGATGGAGGCAGGTTTAAATGTAAACGCCTTAGTGACCAGACAGTTGCTTCTGAATTGCAAACATAAACGTCACCAACATTAGATGACTATATTAGAGAAGACCAGAAGGGACTAAAGGTGAGGTGGGGGGAATTTTGTCCTGCTTAGAGAAGCCAGTGTGACAGGGCTAGAAGCTTGTGCCAGTCTCCTATACCCGGTCTCCTATATTCTTGTGTTTCCTTATTTTTGTCCCAAACAGCTGCTCAAGTTTGAACCACGCGGCACGAAAAGCCGGGAACTATCATTTAAAGGCACTTCCTGAAAGTAGATGAGGATGTTAACATTTATATTCCTTTACCTTAGTGGATCTCAACTGGGAGATATTTCTGTCCTTTGATCAATATTTGGCAATATCTTCAAATAGTTTTCTTGTAACAATTTACTGGGATAGAAGTGGCACAGTGGAATTCTGCTAGAATCTAGTGGGTGCAGGCAGGGCGTGCTGCTCAGTATCCCACAGTTCCCTGGACAGCCCCATGACAAAAGATCATTCATTCCAAAATGTCAGTAGTGGTGATGTTGAGGAACCCGCCAAGGTGAGCAGCAAGCGGGTCATGCGGCCAAAACGAACAGAAGTGAAAATGGGAGGCCATGTGCCCATTTGAAAAGCAGGGGTTTGCTTATTAAAAAGAGGTCACTTGTGTGTTTCACAGCCTTCTATTCTTTTCTTTCATTCTTACCTGTTGTCAATAGTATGATGGAGATACAAATGTCCTCGGAAGGCACATCTCCCTTGGAGAAAATGTTTTGTTAAACAATGTTAAAAGAGGAACTTCCAAAGTCTTTCTCCATTTTTGTTTCAAGTAAATTCAATTTTAATTCTAAGAGAATAACAGTTCATAGACAATGGATGAAGCTGTCTGAACTCGGGAAGAAAAATCAGTGCAATTCTATACAGCAATTCTTCCCAACTTCTGCCTTCTAGAATGACATATATAATTCACACCAATTTTCCCATTTTTTTATATTAAGGCATAGTATAATATCTTCCCTGGGCTTACCATCATGATTTAAAAAATAGAAGACAACTGAAGATAGCTCGTAGAAGCTAATTGCTCAAACTTCCCCTCGTGGGGACTTTGTCGCCATTCACTTGTCCCTCCGATCAGTGCTTGTGCTCAGCTGCCTTCAGCAGAACGTTCTCATGAAATGCTTCTCACTAGAAAGCAATAGTGGTTCCTGGGCTTACTACCATGTTGGCTATAATCCTAGCCACACAGAGGCAAAAACAGCATTCTACATTTGTATTTCTGCTTAGAACTACACTTTCCCTTAAAATGCCTGTAGCGTAGACTCTTACTGCAGTGAAGTGGACCATCCCAGCAATGGATGCTGCCACCCAGATGTGACAATGCTTGGAGTGGAGTGCTCCCTTGTGATTTATATACCTGTTCTCACTTGATGTGTTTCCTAAAAAATAATAATAATAAAAATAAATAAAATAAAACCATAGGGTCTAGGCTTTTGTCCTCATAGCACTGCTTAAAAACACTTAATAGATAATTGTACCAATGTGTGTTAATTGGGCCTAATTTCCAAAGCAGAATCTGGAGTAATGCTGAACTTACTGATTTACAAGCCCAGTGTCCATGTAATATGCTCACACATTTCATTATTATTTCCCCAAATACTGACCTACTTGTTGAATTATTTCTTAAGTTCAACAACCAAATAGCAAGGGTCAAAATGAACAGAAATGTTTTTAAAGGTAGGTTAAAAACAGGTTTCCTTTCAGATTAGAGAATTTGAGAAAGTTTTTTTTACAGCACTCACAGTATATTCAAATAATTTGAAAAGCAAGTTCTTCAAAGATGCCATAGCAGCAGGATTTGGGGCTAGAAATATCTTTGAGATTATACGTTACATTGGTTTCAAAATTGTCTTATTATAGAAAATGTCATGGATTTTCATTTTCACCATTGCTTGGTAACAGTCACGGCAGGTAAGAAAAATCTCAGGAAAGAACTGCTGAAGGTGGCTATTGTCCAAACTTCATTTAACTTCGCCTTCCTAGACAATTGAAAAAGAATAAAATACGCTTCCTGCTGCAGATTTCTTTCATTCACAATAACTGTACTTCCGTGATGATGTTATTCAGGCCATAGCAATAACCAGGTGGAGACAGTTGCCAGACATGCAGATTGTACTTCACATAATAGGTCCAATTTTGGAGGCTAGTTTTGTAAACAGAGGGATGATTACTCCTCAACAGAGATCAGATGAAATAAAATAGCAGAAATGTTACCTGTTAGCTCTATGTGACATCCAGGGAGTCCCCTTCAGGGTTGATTAACTTTACCCAGGAATCTAAAATAATTATGACTACACATGCTGGAGAATAGAATGTTCCCATCAGGCGATGATTATCACCAGCATCAAGACGAGAATTTCAGCGAGGCAATCAGAAATTGCCAATTATGCAGAGTATCTGCAAGAAATGATGTTAGTGCAAAAATGAATAACTGGGCAAGATTTCTAAAGGAAGCAGATGGGCTTGCTTTGGCTCCTGACAGTTGACTTATGCGAACTATATGCATAGATTCAAACAGATTTGATTACCCTTGGTAACAGCCCATTTGTAACATAGGCTTCATCCCTTGCTACTCACGCTCATTTGCATGCTCTACGGCCACAGTGATGAAAAGAAAGCAAAACAACTCCTGACCCACTAGTTCTCCTATAATTTGGCTGCCCAAGCCCCCGACTTACCCCATGTGTTAGTTTATCATTTACATATCAGTGAAGTATTAGACAACTTTGCTTGCTTACAAGCTTTTGAGGTAGGCCTTATAGGTCCGTGGTGGTTAGTTTGGAGTGTCAACCTGGTTGGATCTGGGATCAACTAAGAGACATGCTTCTGGGAGACTCCCTGAGGGTATTTCCTTGAAGAATTAACTCAGGGGAAAGATCCTCCGCCAGGGTGTGCAGCACTTTGTGGTAGCAGCCCAGACATAAAGAGGTCTGAGGAAGAGGCAGTGCGGCTTAGCCTCCCCACTCTGCTCCTTGCTGGAGCGCACATCTCCTCTGTTGCTGGTCCTGCTACTGCAGTCCTTGCCAGACACCTGAATCCAGCTTCTTCCGCCTTCTGCGGTGGGCTGAAGATTAGGGGCTCTCTAGGAAGCTTCCTGCCTTCAGCGCTAGAGCGGGACTTGTGAGGCGTCTAGCATTACGGACTGAGCAGCTACCAGATTCTCAGCCTAACACACAGTAGCCATTGTTGGACCATCCGACCCACACCACATAAGCCCATCTAATAAATCTCCTTTGTAATATACTCATCTTATTTGTTCTGTTTCTCTAAAGAACCCTAGAAATAGGCTCATCTTTAAGATTTACCCCCCAGGTCACTCATTGCTAAACTTTACAGCTTTCTGCCAGCTCAGAGATGGACTCAAGCTAGTACATTTGACAAAAGTTTCTACAACAGCTTGACAAGAAAGGTTTTTTTTTTCACACAATTGACACTTACACATTCCAAAAGGGAGATAAAGTATAAAGAATTATATGTCTTTTTATGTAACACAACTACTTAGTAGCAAGTCCTAACACTTAACATAGGTGTTTCATTAATCTGCTGCTGTTTAATGAAATACATCAAAACTTACAGACTCCAGGAGCAAGAGAGATGGCTCAGTGATTAAGAGGCCTGACTACTCTCCCAGAGGGCCCTGATTAGATTTCTAGCACCATGTGGTGACTAACAACCATCTGTAACGTCTGTTCCAGGGGTGAGATCTGACTCCTCTTCTGGCTTCTACAGCCTTTGCATGACACGGGTGCCCTTACATGCATTCAGCAAGACACTCATATACATAAAAATAAATAAATAAATCCAATTTTTAAAAAAAACCTAGGGGCTTCTGATGGTATTGATGTGTTTTCATGATCGTGTGAGGTGATCCAGAAGGTTTTCTGCTGGTCCTACCTTGCTTTCTGTGCATGTCGATATCATATGGTGAAGAAGGCACAGACAGCTTCTCTGGGTTCTCATGTCAGGGCTCTTAGGTTTCCTTTTAGATGTTTCTTCATTGTAAAGAAGGCTGGGCCAGCATCCTTACTTGGGAACATTTTTTAGTGTTCCAAGAAAACAAAATCAAAGTTTCAAAGTATCTTAAAACCTGAGCTCAGAACTGGTATTGTTGCTCCAATCTCATCCTACTGGATGTGGATGTGGTTCTGTCTTATCTATGGTTTAATTCCATTGTTTGAGTTATCTGTAGTCTGCCACGCTCTGAAAATAATAAATATAAAATTCCAGAAAAGAAAAATCTTTGAGTTTTAATGTACCCTATTCTGAGTAGCATGAAGAAACTTTGCATTATCCTGCTTTGTCTCCCCTGGAATGTGAAGGATCTCTCTCTCTCTCTCTCTTTCCCAGTGTTCCCATGCAGCACACAGTTCCCATTCATCACTCAGTAGCTGTCTTGGATTTCAGATCAAATACTATAATATTATATAGTGTTTATTTTTAAGTCACCCTTATTTAATAGTAGCCCCAGAGTATAAGAAGGATACCAGCAATTTGGGAATGACACATTGCTTCAGAAGAGTAGAAAAGTGAACATTTTCTACTTAATAAGAGAGAAGAAAGCATCATATGCTGAACTGGCTATGACATATTAAGAACAAGTTTATGAATTGTGAAGGGGAAAAAGAAATATATGATAGTTTTCTTGTTCTAAAATTTCTATGAATAGTAGTAAATGCTGCTTTAAAAGGCATCTGTTGAAGAAGACATAGGTAGAAAATGTTCCCATTGAAGTCTATATGCAACACCTTGGCATGGAGCTTATGTGGGATATTCACCAAGAAATCCTCCCAAACAAGTAGCTCACACCATTTGCTTCATGTCAGGGAGAGTCACACAGACTCAGTGGGTTTGAAATGAAAAATGTTAAATGACCAGCAAGGTTGTCTTCTATTGAAGAAGCCACTGCCAACAGAGTTGAAAGGGCAGAAAGAATAAAAGATACCGCCAAAATGATGGTCTTTAATTTGGGAGGACACTGGGCTCTTTAGAAGATGCGCTATAGACCCTTTGTTTCTAAAAGTGTACAGGAAGTATCAGAGCATATACACGGAAAGGCAGAATAACATCAAGTGTGTGATGCTCACTGAGTATGATAAAGAGCAGTAGGCATGCACTGAGCATTTAACAGTGCCAGGAGCTGTGCTTTCCACATCACACTGTGGGGGTGCCAGGCTCAGTCTGGACTTGGACTGTAACCCTGCACTTGAGCAAGTTACCTAACTAACCTCTTTGAGCCTCTGTTTCCTCATCTGTAATGTAGTAATTAAAAGTAGCATTGCACTGGCCCACAGAATTTTCAAAGGTTTGATCAGAGGGATTTTAGCACATGTATGTGTGTATAAGAAAAAGCATTGTCTATGCAGGGTTCAGTCTATATGTGGTTTTAGGCATCCACTTGGAGAAGTGGACTTCGCTTCTGAATGAGAAGAGCAGCCGCGGAACGCAGTAAGCGTGAAGGGACCATCTTTGAGAGTGCTCCTCCCCATCCGTTCTCAAGTCAACAGGTCAGGGCAGCGTCTTGCATAAGCCCAGCCCCTCGCCATTTGCACCACATGCAGCAAATGGACTTATTCTGTAAACAGTTGGCCAGCACTCAACCTATAGAGAGAGCTCCCTGATCCTGATTGTTTGGCTTTATTCACCAGTGAAAACTTTTAAATCATCTAGTAAAATAAGCAGGTACTCTTTTAAAATTAACTCGAGTTGCAGCCTAGTAAATTTTACAAAGCAATAAAACCTCAAGGAAGCTTTTTTCTTCTCTTAAGAAGCATCTTTGGAGTTTGATTAGTTTCCAATCGAAAGCTGTTAAGTTGAGCAAAAGCCTGTGTTCACAGTTTATGAGGATGCCATTTGGTAACCTGAAGGTGGCAGATGTGAAGGCCGAAAGTAGAGGCTGCTGATGGGGCCAGTACTGGCAGCTCTCCTGCTGGGCTCTTTGTCAAAGTCCCTCTTGTAAGGAACGTGACTCTGTGCAAGTGGCTGTAGGTCTTAGAATAAATATTTCATTAGTCATGATGGTTCTGAAAACTTAAAGCTGCAAAGGACACATTGGAATCTCTGTGATTTATGATAAAGCTCTGAAGGAAACTTGATCGTTTCAGCCCTGCCATATGTAGCTGTGTGGAATGTGCAAATGAAGTGAACTAGCAAACCCCACAGATTTTGTTTCTTGATTAAAAAAAAAAGTCTTAAGTCAGATCAGCTAACAGGCAATTTGAAACAGGGACTTAGCGAGGCAGCTGTTTTAGATGAAATTCCGTCGAAATGCCTCTCTCCCTTCCCCCTTTCATATTTTTCTTATAAGGACTCAGAGCAGCTTCTCCCCCAAAAGTTTCTCAGTGCTTTGTATCAGTGATTAAAAAACCTAACAGCTTGGCATGGATGTGGTGGGGCGGGGGCATATTACTATTTCACTCTCTTGCTCCTATAGGGTAGGTGGTGTGCCTTAGCCATCCTAGGGTGCCCATCCAATCTGATGCCCTGTGCATGATAATTTTTATAGGCAAAATGCAAAACATATGGCCCGGAAGCTCCATAAAATGCACGAGGGTCATTTCTGGTATATTATTAGATTTTATTTTTATATGTACCCAGAGAAATTCAGAAAAGTTCAATGCCTTGTAAAACTTCATTTATCAGTGAGATGGCCAAATCAGTTAGAAACTAAGTCTCTAGTCTTCTAGTTTGTTTCCTTTAATTATAGGATAACTATTTATTGAAGTAATGAATAGATCCTTGTGTTAGTTTACTGCATCACTGGGCATTGTGTTTTAGTGGACAGAGTATTTATAGATTTCAGAATCTAAAATTCAGATCAGGGCCTGGAGAGATGCCTCATCGGTCAAGAGCACTGGCTGCTCATGCAAAGGACTCAGGTTCCATTCCTAGCACTCAAATGTTGATGATACAACCATTTATAACTCCAGTTTCAGGGTATCCAATGCCCTCTTCTGATCTCCATGGGTATTATACATATATGGTACACATACATACATTCAGGCAAAATACTTATGCACATAAAATAAGAAGATAAATAATTTTTTAAAGTAAACAAAATAAAGCTCAGATCAACATTTTTCTTCCAAAACCATGATTCTGTTCACCAAGCCTTCAGTGAACCATGAGCAGATTGGTCAGAGGGGGCAAGAGCAATTCATTAGTAAAGACCAAGTCATCTATACAGGGATGTCTCTTATATGGCCAGTCTCCATCCACACTTTCCCAGAGAGATGCAAACTGTGGCAGGTCAGATTCCAGGAGTTCGATGTTCTGTTCCTATGGCACATATCCACAGTCCTTATCCAAAATACTTGGGCAAAAATCCAAAATATTTTAGATTTCAAAATGTAAAAACAATGATTATTCTGAATATTGTGAATATGTAGCCCTGACGCATCATCACACGACAGATTTCTCCAGTGAGATGAATATTCTTTCCTAGTAGAATAAAACCTATAAGTAGATTTGCATTAAATCAAGGCAGATTATATTACCCACTGTGATTTGGAGCCAAACTTACAAAAATACTTGCAATTTCAGAACTTTCAATTTTGTGGATAACAGATTATGAAGCTGAATCGGAGATATGGCCAGTCATATGTAAATACAGAGGAGACTCCCTGAGTGACATTTAACCGCTTGAAAACTGTGCTACCTTGCTTTCTGTTGCTGTGATAAAACACTTGTCAGAAACAACCCGGGGTGTGGGGCTGGGAGATGTGGCTCAGTCGTTAACACATGTTCTTCTTCCAGAAGATGCAGGTTCGATTCCCAGCACCCACATGGTAGTTAACAACCATCTCTAACTCCAGTTACAAGGGATTCAATACCCTCTTCTGGCCACTGTGGGCTTTGTCCAACAGGAGTGCACTTACGTACGTGCAGGCAATGCATTCATACACATAAAATAAAATAAAAATAACAAATATTAAGCAAACCAACTTGGGGAGGAAAGTGTTCATTGTATCTTACACTCCCAAGTGGCAGTTTATCATTGAGGAAAGTCAAGGGAAGACCCTGGAGGCAGGAGCTGAAGCAGAAGCCATGCACTACTTACTGACTTGCTCGGGTACTCTCCCTATATAGTCCAGACCCACATGTCCAAGGATGGCACCTACCTGCAGTGGGCTAGGCCCTCCTGCACCGGCCAACAAGAAAATGCCTCACAAACATGGCCATAGGCCGATCTGCTGAAGAAAATTCTCCAGCTGAGGTTCCCACTTCCCACATGACTCTTGTTTGTGTCAAGCTGACAAAAATGAACTAGCACAATAAGCATACCATTGTCTCTGCCCTGCAGAAACAGAAATGAAAGAGAATCCTTTTCCTGCCACAGGAAGCATTTCTTGAAGGAACACATTTCTTTACTAAGTCTCAATGAAAAATCTTACTTTGATAGAAAAGAGCATCAGAGTAGATATTTTAAGCCTCCCTGACCTAACTCTGTAAGAAGTATTTCCAGATGAATCTACATTTTATTTTTATTACATGCCAACCAAATATCTTACCTGCACACGCCAAATTAACATCATCTTTATGGGTGAGCTTCTATTTACCTCTGTGCTGAGGAACCAAGAGTCCAGCTCACCGACACTGTTTTTTGGTCCCAGTGCTGCCATATTTCCCTAAAACAGATTAGATGTGTTGAAAGATGAATGCAGAATCAGCTTGGGAGCATCTCAGCAGCTCGGTCTTGCAGAAGGAAGCAAGGGGCGATGCATTGAGAAAACTACTTCTCACAAGTCCAACCTCTGGAAATCACAACCCAAATTTCCCCCAGGTCATTTTCAATGTTCCCTTCATGTAATTTTAAGTTCAAAGAGAGACTTTCTGAAATTGTGTTTTATTTTTTTCTGGGAACATCTGTCCTGCTGGTTTCTTCTTGTGTGTAAATGAGTTACAACAGCAGCCATTTCTGTCTTCTTTTCTGTGGGTCTGGAATGAAAGCCACCAGTGAGTCTCTTGAGGTAATGCAGAGATAAGCGAGCATTCTGTGAATCTGTGAGTACTTTTGCTCAACCAAAAGTGCTGGGAAATGGGAATTCCCTTAACTCAGTCTCCACCAACCAAAATGTCTCTATGTAAATCCTACATGCAAAGAACTCCCTTCAAATGCTCAGTTTTAGATTTTTTTTTAAAAGCCTTCAAAAACTGGCCATGGTGCCGCACACCTTTAATCCCAGCATTTAGGAGGCAGAAGCAGGTGGATCTCTGTAAGTTCAAGGCTAGCCGGTGTACTTAGCTAGTTCCAGGCCACAGCTGGGGCTACAGGGAGACTCTCAAAAGGACCAAAAAAAAAAAAAAAAAAAAAGAAGAAGGCTTCAAAAAGTCAGGACTTTAGCCTGTGACAGCAAAGTAAATAGAGGTCTGTGTTAAAGAATAAGCTGGCTATGTGTGTGTGTCTAGGAAATAAAGGTAAGTTATGTGGGAAAGAAGAAAAGAACTCATAATCATATGTTGCATCTCTGATTTGACTCCCTGCTTCATCTTTCAATCTCTAGTGTTCTCTGTAACCAGCAACCATGGTGATTGTTTTCAAAACTAGTTTAAAACTAGTCAGGACCATTTTACTTCACACACACACACACACACACACACACACAGGTGTCTATAGGATTCACAGAACCATTGCTTTCATGCCCCATCAGGTACCACTTAGATTCCAGCTTTTGGTACTGATGTTGCTGACTTCTTTCTTACCTTGAGACCTTTGTGGTTGCTGTTAATTTATGGTCAATTTTGTTGTTATTGTTTTATGACAAGAGTTTCATTATTTAGCCCAGGCTGTCCTCAAACTCACTATGGTCCTATTTTAGCCTCATGAATGCTGGGATTACAAACAAGTATGTGCTACCATGCTTACCACCTAGGTTTTTATTTGACTTGTTGTATCTCAAGACTTGAATTCTCGTACTATATTTTTAGTTTTATGGTTATTAAATGTAACTGAAATCACTCTTCCTACGTAAAAGTCCCTGAGTTCTTTTAGGGCTGAAAATCAGCCTGTTTACTCCTCTAGCCATTTCAGATTCCTAATACCTAACAGAGCCCCTGAACACATATTCAATGAATATTTATTTAAATGAGACGGTGCCTCCTTTACCATCTCTATCCTTTCTTATTGAAGAGTCACTCACGTGTTAAGTGAATCGTTTGCTTTGTGTCCTCTGAGGCCACCCCTGCTTTTCTCAGAGGTGGAAGAAGCACCAGCCAGCTCTCTGAGCTGTTGAGATGAGACACAAAGGCATAGGCTCTTGAAGCCAAGGACTCTCTGCCCAACAAACCCAGTGGCTGTCAGTTTATTTCAGTGTTTGTCACATTTCTCCTTTGTAAAGTGTAATAAAAGAAATACTTCTCCCACACCTGTAATCCTCAGAGGTAAAATGATAAGAACAAAGGTTGCCTGAAGCGGCTGGGTAACTTAGCTACGCTGTGACTTAATGTCACGTTCCCACACTCACCTCTAATCTAAAACAAGCTCTACTGAAGGAAAGGAATCTAACTTTCCAAACTTGGAAGAATCTTCTAATAAACAATAGGAAGTCCCAGGATTATATCTAGCTTCTAAAAATTAGAAGAAAGCACTGGTCCATAACTCCAGGATCTGAAAACTTATAATTGCTTATGAGAAGTGGGAAACAGTTCCACGTGTGTAATTATGTGAGTCAAATGATCTGTACCAAGACATTACCATCATGTAGCTCATTAAGTCACTGGTCAAAGCAAGTCAGTTCTGACTGACAAAAAGACACTAAAACATGGTTGTGGGCAGTTAAATTGAAAGTCAGCCTCATGCCTTTCTGGATTCAACAAAAATCTTCAAGTAAGAGAATTCATTACTTTAAAGAGAAACAAAGGAAGAAAATTGAAACAATAATTAATTCTTTACCTTTAAACACCCAGTGTGTTTATCTTGGAGTCAGGGGAGGTCCTCATTTCTGATTGGACATTTTTATTCTCTGTCTACTATGGTTCAGTGATTCATTCTCATTCTCTCTCTCTCTCTCTCTCTCTCTCTCTCTCTCTCTCTCTCTGTGTGTGTGTGTTTTAAAAGGAATGGAATGGTACATCAAACAAATAATCTTGCAGCCGCCAACAGCTGTTCCTGATTTCTTTTAATAATCCGTGACAAAAATATTGAGTGTACAGTAATGCAAACAGCTAAACAATGAAATGAAAGCAGACAGAGGCGATCACTTGCTCTACCTCACTCCGCTGTATTTGAATATTCAGCGTGGGTTGAGATGTTGAACAAACTAGTGGTGCCAATCTTTTGTGTCATAGAATTCTTTTTTTTCAATCCATTCTTGAGTTGAAAAAAAAATGTATTTTTGTTACAAATGAAATCTTTCTTTCTGTCTTAGCAATTCAACCTTAGTTCTTTTTTCTTTTGTGTTATCCTCTGATTCTTGCATTAATATGGACATACCCTGGAAATCCCATCAGAGGAAGATGGTACAGAAGAGATAAATTATAAAAGATTTTAATATCTGGTACAGACTTTCTCGAAGGTTGGGAGCTGTTCCGGCTCAGGATAAAGGGCCCTAGGTACCCCTCACACTTTGGCTCAGCACTTCTCACACAAATACTTCCTTTCTCGTCCCAGGGACTTTGCACATTCTGCTATTGGTCTGGAGTTAGCACAGGAAGAGGAAAGGTGATGGCACAATGCCTGAAAATGAGCATTGTGCAGAAGATTCCCGGATTTCCTTCTTTGTGTATTGATTTCCTGGGCTGCCACCATGAAATTTCCACAGTCTGGGAAATTTCAAGTAGTGGAAACACACTGTCAAAGTTTTGGAGGCCAGAGCTCTGAACTTAGGGGGACAGCCTGACCACAGTTCCTTCAGAAGGCTCTGGGGAGGAGGCAGTCCTGGCCCCTCTAGCCACTGGCTCTTGTGGCTACATCTATCTGATCTCTCCTCTGTGGTCACTTTGCCTTCTCCTCTGGTTCCCATTTTAAAAGGTCACTAGTCAGAGCAGTGAGGTCCATCTATATAATAAGAGTAATTTCCTTATCTCAAAAATCTTAGCCTATTTACAGATGCTAATCTATCCCAAATAAGGTGACATTTACAAATCCTAGGAGTAAAACTTGATAAATTTAGAGGCAATTATTTCATTATTTCCTCAAATTAACTTGCAAAGTGTTGACTTAAGTCAATTCTTAGGTTTATTTTAATATTCTTTCTGATTATTTACGCACTACAGTTTTTGATCATAGATATTTTTAAAGGTTTATTTTTGTTTATGTGCACATGGGTGCTGGGATCCGAACTTGGGTCCTCTGGAAGAACAGCAACTGCTCTTGACCCCTAAGCTATTTCTACAGGCCCCTCTTAACATATTTTTATATTCCATCTTTTTTTCATAATCTGGTTAGCTAATGAACTGATTCAAAGGAACAGTCAGTGAATTTAGCTAATTGTTTTTAATATAATTTTCGCATTTATTATTCCCACTTTATATATTTGTGTTTTTAAGAGACTCTTCTGATTCAGAGGTGGCATTAAATTTTTATTTGTTTCTTAATTTCTATATTGTTTAGGGCTAATGCATACTTGCATCTATCTATCGTTATGTTATAGATTTGTCAGACTTTCTTTGTGGCCTAGTTTAATGACTCTTCCATGAGTACCTGAAAACAGTTCTGCTTTCAGATTCAAAATCAAATCAAACAATATTATATATTATTAATCATGCTATTTAAATGTTTTGGGTCCTTAATTACTTTTTAAACTTGACCAAATTTACATCAATAGTATGTAAAAATCTTTTTGATTTCCGTGATTTGGGGGTCCTGTATGATTTGATTGATGATTATGAGTGCTAGGTTAATTTGACATATGCATAGTAATAACTGATAACTGTGGTTGTACACTGCATCTTTTCTCCATCTAAGTTACTTATAATTCTATCACTACTGCATTCTTTTTTGTTTCTTTATTTTTTCTAAGGATGAGATTCTAACTCTTGCTTTCCATTTTTATGATTTTTTATTATTTGATAATTTCATACATGCCTATAATGTGTTTATATAAAATCCACCCATTCCCTCCCTTTCAGTTCCTCCCCGTCCATGCTCACCATCACTTTTCCCTCCCACCTTAATGTGCTCTGTTTTAAAACCCACTGAGTCCACTGAGTGCTGCCACTATGCACATGGGTGTCAGTCCATCTGCTGGAGCATGGGCAGCTTCTCAGGGGCCCCATCCACGAAGAACACTGAGTCTCCCTCCCCCAGAAGGCAGCAGTTGCCAATAGCTCACCAGCTAGGAGTGAGACTTCATGGGTCCCCCTCCATCCATGCTGGGAATTTGACTGGATTGATCTTGTGCAGGTATGATGCCTGCTTGTCTATGTGTTTGCTTTGCTTGTGTTTTTCCTGCACGTATTTTCCCATATTTTGGTTTTTAGCCTTTCTCAGTTATTTTAAATATGACTTATGTAACAATCCCATATAATTAAGTTTATAATTCTAAGCAATATCTTTTTCTATTTAGTAGATGAATTTCAGCTATTTTACTAAGGAAATGTGTCCTTTTAGATTATGTAACATTTATGTCTTCATCTCTGATTTTGCTCTTTCTGGCGTGGTTTTTTATAAAATCTGGATGTTCTTTCTTCGTGTGTATGTTGATTCTTATAATTTGAAAGATTTCGCATGTTCTATACAGTTTCCTCTAACAATGTTCTTGCTTCTCTTGCTTCTGAAACATGGTTAATTCCTATTAACAATGACAGATCGTGTCCCTTTTGTATGACCTGTCATGTTTTGTCTTAATATTTGCCTTTTCATCTTTAAATGTGCTTCACCCTTTGGTAAACTTAAATACCTCATAGGCTGAGGGTAGCTTCCAGAGTTCGACTTTCACTGTGAACCTTACTTGCCATCTTCTAAGCTGACTAGGCTTTTGACTTTGAAAAAATTCCTGAGGCAGGAGGAGCCAACATCCAAAGGCACAGCTGCAAAAATGGGTTAGGGGATGCAGTGTTAGTACAAGAAGCATGTACTCTGGGGCCAGTGTGCTTTGAATCAGCCTCTGTGGGCCTTTTATCCTGCCCGAGCCTCAGGTTAGGTCACCCCTATGACATCAGCAAGCATGGGAAAGACTGTGAGAATGGCTCATCCATTCACAGAGTTGATCTTCTGAGTTTATCTTTTTTTGCATTCTGGGCAGCATCTACTGTTGCTGCTGTTGTGGTTCCCTTGAGAACAAGCACGGGCAGGTGACTTGCAGTACACACTAGTCAGCATCTGGGCAGGCTTCCCTGGAGACAGAGCTCAATACTAGATCTAATCAATAAAAATCTGAGGTCAAAAATAATTATATATCTGGTCAATAGTAACTACTATAAATAAGCTTTTGAAAATGTGTCATTGAAAGATGAATTTCTTGTTTCTGTTCCTAGTGTAAAATACACAAAATTTGAGAAATTAATCTATTTATGTTTGTTCCGAGTTCTGTTTTCTCTTTTTAATTTAGTTGTTTAATTCATCTATTCCCATTCTTTCTTATTAATTGATCTAGATTAAAATTTTGCTTTTGAGTTAATAGTCTCTGGGGAGGAGGAGTCTTTTTCTTGAATGGCATAGTCACTAGTAAGCTGCCCGTACTCCAGTTAATGACCATCTCCCTATGTTCATTCAAGAAACACTAATTAAACTCAGTGAGTCACACTCCCCTGAAACAAGATGAAAATAGGCGAGGACTAGCTGGAAAGAAGGGGGTCAACAAGATTGGAGCAGATAAGAGAGGGTAGCTGGCTGAATATGATTACAGTGCACATTACACAGATATATCAAATTGTTAAAAAAAAGTTTAAATCCAGCCATAAAATCTTGCCTTTGAGCAAAACTGATCTTTGGACAGTTTAATGAAACGTCACTCAGCTTCTTCAACTGTTAAACTAGCATCTGCTTTATAATGATGAAGCATGGATTAAAAAATAGTATATGTGAAGTGTTTTAGAACAGTGCCCTGTCCATATCAAATGCTGTGCAAATATTATATCTGTTCCTTATTATTCTTTTCTACTGCATTTTTTGTGTTTATCTCGATTCACACGGGCATACCTGTCTTGTTATTGACAGTGTCTTTGTAGAACTTATATTACCTTAATTACTTGTAAAAGATTTGTCTTACCTACTTGGCTGTATATTCCATGGAAACAAGGAACCTGTTTATCCAAGTTACAGCTTTTTTCCAGCTAAATAGTGTGAACCTTACTGCACGAATGAATCAATTAACCACTCAGTGGGCTGGAAAGCCCACTCCCTTTATATGTCAGTTCTTGAAGTGAAGGATACATTTCTAACTCACGAATTCTAATGAAGCACTCATTTCTTCTGCACATTCGACACACATTTTAAAGCTATTCTCTCTCCTTCAGTGTGAGATATTTTCAGATTGACAGGTCAACCTAACTCATCGCTCTCTTCCCAATCATTACACACACTGATCTAAGTTATTTATGTATACAAACAATGTTTTGCCTTATTAAATTACCTAGATTGTATGATCATCTTAGCAAAAAATCTTGTAAGAATCTTGGATCTGTCCCAAACCTTTACCTCATCATTTCACTTTGGAAAAATAGTAATCAGTATTTCTCCTGTATGGATAAAGATGAGCTAATTTTGAATCCTCTGGTGCCGATAAACTCTTGCAGCAATCTGCTGCTCTTTGGAAGTGGTACACTCTCAAAGCTGGGCTTCTTAAGCTTCAACCTTAAGCCAAAGACTTTGATTCAGACATTGCTGATTTTCAGGCAATCTGAGATAACTCAGGAACTTAGACACTGGGGTGAGGCAACTTTGAGTGAGATGAGCTGTCCTTCTAAGTATGTGGAGGAGGCACCGTACTACTGCCACACTGAGGGTAACACTCATCACCAGCACGTCTGATAGAAAGCTGTGAAGAGGGCAGCACCATGAAAGGGAACTAGCAGTTAGTGTGCCCTCGTCTGCTAGGCACACCGCCTCATTTAATCCTCACAGCTACCGTTGAATGCTGTAATTACACCTCTTTTAGGTGGGAGGCAACAGCGCTTCAGGGTCTAGCTAAGAAGAAATCGCTGATGTTTGACCATTCCTTGCTTCTGAGAGCATTATCTTATCCCAGGCTTCAATTAGACAACCTTGCCTTTACCACTGTGCTTGCCCTCTGTTGTGTCTGACCTCGCCTCTGCAGGGAACTCTTTTCTGTCGTTCCTGCCCCACCAGCCATACTGCCTCCTGATGTAGGTCTCCTAACAATTGTGTGGGTTGTCCCAAGTTTTTTTCCCAACACTGAGAATGCTCAGGGAGAAAGCAATTTCCAGAAGATAGTTATTAAGGCTGGTTTGGCCATTTGCATTTTAATGCGTATACAGACTTTAGTTTATACAATTTTTTTTCTTCTCTTTGCATCACCATTTTCTTCCTGAGTTCTCCCAGTTTCATTTTTATTTCTGTGTCCCTTGCCTTCATCCCCTTTATAAGCAGTACAAATTCTCTGTCCTTAGTCTCACTTTAAGATCTTTCCTACCATTTCTGTTCATTGGAATCACACCTACTTCTGACCTTTCTGCCAAGCTTAAGAATTGTACTTCCAACACTCCATTGAGTGTGCAATGTTCAAGGTAGGCCATGCCAGTCTGAGAACTTTCAAGTCATTTCAGTATTGCTTAGTCATCTTCAGACAGATGGTAAACTATTGCTTCAAATCAACAAGCCCAAACTTGTTTTGTTCTCATGTCTAATAAATATTAACATATAGTCACCCTAGCTCTTCACCCCTTTCCTATGCCTTAAGGATTCATCTCCATCCTTCCATGGACACTGACATCAGAATTGTTTCTCTAAATGTCATGACTTATTCCTCACTTACCCCCAAAACCTCTAATTTTACATCATTGCCTCCAGAATACAGTCCTAGAGTGTACATAGTAAGCTTTTCTGAGACACTCCATCTGCCTTCTTCTCCAGCCCTACCCAGGTTACACTACCATAAGCTGCCCCACACCAGTCTGCACCGCCCCGAGGCTCCCACTTGCCACATCCAGGTTGAGCCAGCAGCGCAGTTCTTTGCCTGGGACACTCTACATTTCATGCTTCGTGCCATTCGGTCCAAATCAGATTTATCTTTCATTCTCTCCCTGCCAGTTAATGGCTCCTGCATATATTGTTTTCATTACCCTTTTTAAAAATCATATAAAAGTTTATCTTTCTATCTTCTTCCAGGCTTTTAAAACATAGATCCCATTATAATCTCTTTATAATTGTGTTGCTTAAAACAATTCTCTACAAACTCAAATAGCTTATTCTTGGATTTAGGAGTTTATCAAGAAAGCATTTATAATTAAGGATATCATATCTAAACCATATTATGTAATTTATGTTTTTAAATATCAAGAAAAACATTTGCATCACTGTATAGCTGAAAAGCAGGAATGGCCTGGAAAGATGGCTCAGTACTTAAGAGCACATACTGCTCGTGAAGAGGACCTAAGTTTGATTCCCAGAATTCATGTCAGGCTCCTCACAATTGGCTGCAACTCCAGCTCCAGGGGGATCTGACCTCCATGGACACCTGCACTCATGTGCACATACACACCATTTAAAATAAACCTTTAAAAAAATAGAATAGAGAGGAGCTATTTTATAACAATAAAATTATGAAAATTTGAAGGGTAAAATTCAATACTCTTCATCTTGACCCCTAATTCTGAGACAAATGTACTAGTTAAATTTAAGTAAAATGAAATAAAAGTCTCAAATTGTATTCTTTCATCCCTCTGGAAGCATTCGAAGGGCTCAACAGCACATACGGCCAATGGCTGCCATTACCAATGCGACAGTCCTGCCATTGGAGATGCTCTCAACATTCTTTCTTTGTTTCCCATTTGTATCGTACAGTAGATAGAGCATTTCCCACTGTACAGTTAATAATACATTTCCCACTAAGGGAACTGTCTGCTCATTTTTTGGAGCTTGTTTCTTCATTTGCTTCTGCAATATCTATTACCAGATTTGGGCTACATCAGAATAAACAAAGAACATACAGGTTTCAAATAACTTTCACAAACTGGCTCACTTTGTCCTCAGAATTTCTTCAGTTCAGCTTCTTAGCTGAGGTCATGTAAGGAATTAAACAATAAATTATGTGCTTTGGGGCAAATCTATGAAGCATCCTAATTATGATTCTGTATGTCTCTCGCTTTACTTATCCTGGTTTAGTTATCACCCTGTTAAAGTCAAGTTTTGACCACAAATGGAAATAATAACAAAGAACCTTAAGGGCAATTTGGTTCGCTTTGAAAGGATAAGAAAGGGAGGGAGAAAAAGATTTTGGTCCACCATCCTTCTCTCTCACACAAATGCACCTCAATAGCTTGTCTCACTATTTAAAAATGAGACAGTGCAATTCTCAAAAACACACTTAGTATGCTGATGTGAAGAAAACTGGTTTCTTAATCAATTTTACTTACTGTCAGTTAAACATTATCATATATAGGAAATCTAAGCACATTTTCTGCACTGATTCTCTGCACTAATTCTAGGCTCTGTATGTAGTCCAAACATTGTAACACATATTGTGTCTGTTTCCAGTCATCCGTTTGCGCAGAAATTTCTCTGGCTATACTGTGATCATTTAATAGAGGCAAGGGCCTCCATCTTTTCGACCTCTGCATTTGGTACCGGGTGTGACACATATAGAAGAGCTGATTCCAAGAGTCCATTCCAGAGTCTTGAGTTGTCTTGCTTTCCATATCTCCACCCAGGTTCCCAGTCCACCAACACCTGCACTCTGCACCATGGTATTTCTGGATGAGAAAGTTCCTAGAAACAACATTAATCATGCCTCTTTCTAGCAGCAGACAAATTTCTTCTATGCCAAGTACACTCATCTCTCCAACCTCTCCCAGACTCAGACCTCCTTGTTCACCAAGCCAGATAAGCACAATGAACTCCCAGGGGCCTCTTCTTGCTGGGCATTGGCCAAAGTACAATGGATTACACTTTCACAGTTGTTTTGCTTCTAAGCAAGGAAGGAATGATTGAGGACAACTGACCAACTTGCTGTATCAAAGATGGGAATAGCACTTCCCTGAACTCCCAGAGTATAACTGAGCAGGTTCATGCTTCAGATAATGCATGAGGCAAAATTATGATTTTATACAGTATTTTCTCTTTGGAGTACCCTGTTTCTTGTATACAAGTCTTTGATCAAGCTGAATTTTGAACTAATAACAGTTTTTCAAGACCCAAAAGATTTAAAGGCTCACAAAGTTGTTGATAACAGTATTTAGGTGAGTCCGTTGTCACTCAGAAGGTACGCACTCGGAATACTTATAGCTAGCTTCTGTGCAGTCACAGGTATTCCATTCTGTGACTGATTTCAAGTTGAGAAAACTCCTGAAGGTAAAATGAATTCATTTAGCCTTGAGATCACAGTGGAAATGTTCTTGGGAAAAGTACATATTTTCCTCTTGAAAGGAAAGAATTATTGTCTGCCCAGACCCAGTCAAGCCTTTTTTAGGATACATGAAAAAACAAAGTTCTTTTTCTCCAGAAACCAGCTTTCATTAACCATGTTGTTTACCCTACATAAGAAATGCTGATACATAGAAAAGTGGTTTTAAAATTTTTTAAATTTTATTTGTCTATTCAAAAATTTAGTTGCTTAATTTGCCTTCAGTTTCTCTTATCAACAGAACTTTGTGTATTACATGGCCAAACATACATAAAAATTATTCATCACAATGACTGACGAGAGCTGGAGATGTAGTTCGGTTGCTAGGGTGCCCACCTAGCATCATAAGGCCTTTTATGAACCCCCAAACCATATAAAAAGACATCATTCACATATCTGTAATCCCAGCCAAGAGGATTAGAATTCAAGGTCATCCTCAGCTACACAGTGAGCTCAAGGCCAGTTTGGATATACAAAACCCTGTCTCGGTAAACAAAAAACAAACAGAAAGAAAGGAAAAAGGGAAAGAAAAAGAAAGAAATGTCTGAACAAAAAAATAAAAACTAATGAAAGAGAGCGGAGTAAATGCCTGGCATTGAGCAGAACCGTGGCACTGGGAAGCTTCATAACACATACAGGCATTTCTACTAGTTTGCTTTTAAAAGAATATTGGAGGACTGAGTGATTGCTGAAAATGCAGGAGGGACCTGTGTTCAGATTCCGCACCCATGTAAGAAGCATTCTAGATGTAGATCCCCAAGACTGGGGGACAGAGACAAGAGGACCTTGGGGATCTGCTGGCCAGTCAGTCTAGTGGAAAGAGTGAGCTCCAGGTTCAGTAAGGGACCAGTGTCGACCAGTGACCTCCAAAGTCTCTCCCAGGGACAAGTGCACCTGCTCCCATACAAGCATACACACATACACACGAACATAAAAATAAAAGAATATCGAAATGGTTTTAGACAAAGCAAGTTAGTTTTTTCTGGCCCAACTTCATGTTGTCTACAGTTATCTGATTTATTTATATTTAATATTCTTTCTTGGTCTGTTAACATGACTTATCTCTGAAACTCATAAATAATACACAAAACTGTGTTGTAATGTCTACAGAGGCCAAGCCATTGCTCCCTTGAATTATTTCCATTCTCTCTACTCTTCCTGTTTTTGACTATGCCCTTTCATGTTTAGAGCTTAATGTAAAAAAAGTGAAAAAAATAATAAAAACAAAGCAGAGGATTGAGAATAAGGAAGAAGATTTAGATCTCAGAAAAAGGCATGTAGGCTATGCATTTTCATTAAGCCTGTGTCTAGTCTGTTTTACACAGTCAATTCAGGGTGTCATTTTATCAAGGAAGACACTCCATGTCTCTGCAGAGTTTAGACACAGGGCAGCTGGTCCATACCATGCTGCTGAGGAAAAGTAAGCATCAGATGACTTTGATCCCAGTTCATCTATTTAATATCCAAATTGACATCCTTGAAGCTCTGGCGTATTCTGTACAGCACATAATAGAAACTGAATGCCTGGTGGGAAGGGCCTTGACATTGGAGCAACACTTTGGAGCATTAAGTAATTGCAAACAGCAGATAAGCACTCTGACTTTCTCGAGAGTCCATTTTCCTTTTAAGCAGCATAGATGCCAACAGTGGTAGGTCAAGGTTACATTTTTACACATTTGGCATCCATCTTACACTACAGGATATAAATGCCTCAGACAATGCATGCTTGAAATTGACAGCTACATGGAATTTGGAGCGGGAGAGTGGTGATTGCACAACCAGATTACAGAGGCCAGCTGCATTCCAAAGGCTTTACATTTTCTCAGCATCTGGAATAGTTTAAAGCTTATAGAAAATGGGAATAGATGTTGACAAAGGCAGAATAATATACATTAAGTTCAAAGATAATACAAACAAACCCATGTAACCAGTGATATTGTTCACGAAGAGACACCTTTAGCAAAAGTGGTCAGGGTCAGGTCTGTCTCCTCTCTGAATGTCTAGACATTGGGTGGATGAAAAGAACACTAGCCAAATGTTCCAAGTCTATGTATTTTGCACTGTTGACTCTTAACTGCAATGATTCAGTCTTTGTCTTAAGCAGAAAAATTCTCTTGTCCTCCCCTTGTTCCACTGGGTTTCAGTGTTAATAATTTGGGTGAGGGATATACGACAGCACATAGATGAAAATGAGAAAGCCCAGTGGTTGCGAGCTTTGGCTAAAGTGTCCTCTGCCTACAGAATTCTGGGGCTATCCACCTTCTGGTTCTCAAACCAGCCACCTACAGTAAGAAGCTTCTCTCCATCTCTCCATCTCCATCTCCGTCTCTTACAGGACTTACCTGAGTGCTTGTGAAGGCAGGGACTTCTTGGCTTTGTAAAACCTATGTGTGATTTCTGCATTGGGACCTAGTAATAACTCCTAATGAGTTTCCTTTTTCTCTCCTTCCTAGACTTTTGAATGGTTGGTAAGGGTTGACTGGTTGATAAGTTCCATTCTTGAGCTAGTTTAAAGAGCTCTCTTTATTTGGGGTTTCTTTTTCTAAAGTTCAAGGGTCGAAATTGAATTGTGAAAAGGAATTTTAACATGTAGACATATTTCAAGGGAATCAGAAGAATTTATTGTTTAATTAAGTTGAAATAAGATGAAATGCTAACATGATTATATTTTAAAATCAACTTCCTGCCAGTGGTTATTGCTGAGCTCTAGGACACTAGAAGCTGGTGCTCAAGATGGAAAGCAAGGTAAACACTGAAGAGGCAAAAAAATCTGTCCCTAGAATAAGACTCTTTTATCTTCGTTTTTCCCTTCTGTAAATGTGGGCCTTTTTCTAAGAAAGCAACCCATTTTCTAAAATCAACGCTGAAAAGCTAGAGACATTCCAAACATACAATTTCTGTAACAACCTTATATGACTGTTAAGTATCACTGTTTGGAGCTTCATGCACTTACCATGCCCTTTTGAACCGTGTGAGCAATACAAATGGTTAGAGAAATACCCTTAAGAGCCAGTTCTATTTCAGAGTCCATCGTCATTGATTGCACTGAAGTCCTATAGGAGATGCTTAGATGACTTGTAAGCACAGGATACTCCTGCCAGCTTGGGCTGCCTGGGATCAAACCTGACCCTGCCACTTTCTTAGCGTGTGAATGTTTTTGTCTGTGCTTGCTAGGGAATCAGAACCAACAGAGTATGTATCTATACATGGAAAGAAAGACACTTATGTTATGGATTGAGTTCAGAGAGCTACGGAAGCTTGATAAGCTGAAAGCTGATGGAGGAGGTCTTCAGGCTGCAGAATGAAGAAAGAGCTGTAGTTTGAGTTTGAAGGCAATTTTCTAACAAGACCAAGAGAACTGATCTTGAAAATGGACTCCAAGGGTCTTCTACAATCAGAATTCCCTTAGACTCAAGCAGCTCAGGACTTTCTGGTCTCTAGGTTTCCAGCAGACTTGGTGAGGCTTATTCAAGTCAAGGAGGGTATTCTTCTCCACTGAGAGCCTGTCAAATTAAATGTAAATCTCACCCCCTCACACACACAAAAAATCACCCTCACAGAAACACATAGGATGTTCGACCAAATTTCTAAGAACTTTGACATAGCTAAACAGACACACCAAAGGCACCATCTTAATGATTTGGGGAAGTTATTTAAACACTCTGTGCTTCAGTATGCCTGTCTATAAAATGGGATTAATCCAAGGATGATCATATACTCCTTTGGATGAGTGTGAGTGTTAAATGGATTCATTTATAGATGAGGTGCATAGAACAGGGTCTGGCACATAGCAAGCAGTTTATTACAAAATAGGAGAACAAAAGGAAATTTGAGAGATCCAATCCATTCTGCAGTCCGGAGACATGAACTGACTTTTCTCAAATAATAGAGTCAGTTGGTATCAAGAGTGAGATTCTTACTCTAATGTCCTAAACAAGAATCCGATGATTCCTGGAGGAGCTCAAGACACTGTCCTTGACTGAGAGACTCAGCATGAGGCTATCAAAATATATTATTACTGAAATTTAGAATTCATTAGAATTTTTTTAGGACACTCTGAAAATAGGAGCTTAATAATTACTACCGCAGACATTTATCTTTGATCATTTGTATTCATGGAGTTTTGAAACTACTTTTGGAATCTATTCCTTTGCTCTGCTGTCCTTTATTACTCTCTCCTCTTGGAACAGAATGAGCTCAGGCTGAGCTCGAATGGCTACAGCACCCACCCATAAGATCCAGTGAGAGACAAGGTAGAGTTAATTGAAAAGACTTACATGGGTCCAGTGGTTTGGCTTCTGTGCTTTGTAAAGATGAGGTCTGCATTCCATTTCAAGCCCTCTCAGAAGAATGCCTCCTGTGGATGTTTACTAACTCCTATGCCAAGCTGTTCAACCTGTTCCTCTAGATCATCGTCCCTCAGGATGAATTCAGCTGAGTCACCCAGTGATAAGTACTCTCAGAACTTGAAATAAAAAGTAGTCATCACTGTAGAATCACTGAAATTTAGTTTCTTTGGGTAATATTTAGGAGATGACAATTTTTTTTGTAAATTCTTCATTTTAAGCCTTGTGCCACAAATGTTTGAAAATAGCTGCCCTAAGTTATCCTGATCTTGTTAAGAAAAACTGCATTGTGTAGTTGTAAGGCTTCAGTAACATCCATTAAGGTTTTCAGGTAGTTCCACTGTTTAATTAGGTTGTATTATCCATTTCTTGTAGCTGGGAACAGTTCGATTCTGCTTTAATGAAGTGTAGCTGTGCTTACAGAGTATTTCTTGATTTGAGTTTCTAAGCTATAGATTATCGTCAGCTCTGCCTTATGGAAGCTTTAGGAAAGAGTGCTTACTTTTAATGCTGTCTGTTCACAACCATGGTTTGTTACATTTAAAGCCCCATTTTTAACCATCCAGTGTAAATGTTTCCATTTTCAAAGCCCATTACATCCCAACTATATGCTGGTCTGAAGTCATTCTCATCCTTAAGAAATGGTTTAGGGGAATGGAGAGATTACTCAGTGGATAGGAGTGCTTGCTGTGCAAGCCTGAGGGCTTGAGTCCAGAGCCTAGTACCCATCTAAAAAGCCTAGCGTGGCCTTACCTGCACCCAGCTGGGGGGCCTTATTCTTCCTGCAGTGGGGCTGAGAGACACACATTTTCTGTGTTGCACTTCATCTCTCTCCATCTCGGTGGGTTGCCTCCTTCCCTTGTTTGCTCATGGTTAGCCAAACCTAATCAGCACAGCACATCCAACACCAAGTTACCAGCCTCTGGTTGAGTTCCACACATCCAAATGAGAACTTCTGGATGACTGAATGTGGATCACATATTCATTATTATCCTATTATCTTGGACAGAGGGGTGGAATGTGATTATTTGATATTTGGTGTGTCCATTCAAGGAAATGATTTCAATCATTTGTACAGAGGTTATACAATCTTTATGAGAAAGTGAGAAAAAAAATCTCAGATGGAGAAAACACATGTGGTTTGTCCTAGGAAACTGAGCAGCTTCTTTTAGCTACTTTCTCCTCCTAATTTTGTGCCTCAGACTTATGTTGTCTGCCTTCTTTCTCGGCTCCTTCATACTTCCTCCCCTTGAAGTGTCTTCTGGTCCCTAGGGTCTCTGTCTTTCCCATATCCGTGAGCTTCACATTTTCTAAGGTGCTTTAGGCAGATTTTTCAAGGTAAAAGCAAAACAAATCTAATAATGCAATTCCTGTCTGAAGGTAAAATAAATACATGTCATTATTCACTGAGTGATTACTGAACATCAAGTCTATGGCTAGGCTTTCACAAATACTATTTTATTTATTTCTCACTACAAACTCACAAAGTCTTTGTTTGTTTGTTTGTTTGTTTGTTTGTTTGTTTGTTTTTTGATCTGAGCAAACACATTCTGTGTAACTAAGTAGGTTATATAAGCTCACACAGTTGGTAAACTGAACAGCTAGCATTGAAACTTCAGTCTCTAAGGACTACAGCTGTTCTTCTCAGGAGGGGTTACCCAAGGATGCAGGGAAAACTGAAGCCTGTCTGAGGCCTGGCTAAGAGCCCCTGCCCTGCAGAGCCAAATCTTTGCACTGGCTGATGTAGCATCACCTCCATCTCTGTGAAGAACTGGTATGGCTCCTTCGCTGAAGGACAGAGAACAGGTGATTCAGGAATGATTCATTTTACACACACTTTCTTTCATCCAATTTACACTTTATTCATTATTTGGTTCTTTTCTAGGTCAATGGGAAGTGGGAGGCAAGAGCTTCTTCTTCTCATACAGCTGGGGGAGATCTCTGTGTGATGGGCCTGTGGGTGGTCATTTAATGTTGCTTTCTGGGCTGAAATGATGTGGTTTCTTAGGTTGTCTGTGGAACTAGCAATTATCATTCTCTGTTTTACTGAAGTAGTTATTTTTGGTAGAAAGCTATTAAGTCTTTTGACTAAGAACATTTTGGGTACCCTGTGGTTGGTCGGCTATGTTTACATTATTTGCTCTGTGACCCTGAACTAATCTTCCCAGCCTTTCTATTTCTCTCTAGTTAATCTATGAAAGATAGTGTGATTTGTCAATATCTAGAAACTGGAATTTCAAGCTACCTTAACAAAAAACTTTTATTTATTTATAAGCAATTACACCAGTTACCACACATTTATTTTGTGCATTGGACATTACATCATATACATAATGCATCCCAAATTTAGTTTCCTAACCATGTCTACATTCTAATTAACTGTCTCTATCCAAATTGTGGCATATTGCTTGAAGCGGAGAACCTTAGGAGCTCTTCTCTTCTATGAATCCACTTCACCTTGACATATGAATTTAATCAGCAAATATAATTCGCTAACTCTCATCTATTTTTTTCTATATTATTTCACTGTATTTCACTATGAGGAGGATACTAAAGAAATCTTAACATTCCTACCCTGTGGAGTCAATGAAAACAGTTTACAGGAAAAGTTAATTATCCCCCCAAACAGTGTATAATCAGAGTCAAGTAAAGAGCGAAATGATGAATATAAATAAAAAGAATGTCTCCCTACCAACCACTTCACCGGTCACCTGGAATTACAGAGACTTTCCAGTCACTGCAAACACCCTGCCCTTTGCCATATGCTGTGCACTCCCAGCTAACCAGTCTCCCTCTCATAAGCCTATACTCATTGGTTATTATGCTGTCCAATGTTTTCACTCCAAAGTATCAGTAGCACTTGTTATTAAAATAGCATGATATGTATTAATGAAATATAGGCCCTACAAAGGAATTATGGGATTGTATGGCAATTAAATTGGTTGTTCTGTTTTTTTTTCTTTTAAAAAAACCAACAAACACGAATTATTGAAAAGTTACTAATGAATTAGTATTATCAGACAAAGGCAGGCAAGGAAATACCACAAGAATGTAGAAAGACTTTACGTTCACAATATTTGGAAGGTTCTTATTCAAGATACACTCAAGGAAGATATGGTACATTCCTATTAGCAGATTTATAATCACAGAACAAATACTTATAATAAAAACTTTCCAGGCACAGTGGCACATGCCTTTTAATCTTGGCACTTGGAAACTGGAAGCAGGCAGATCTTTGTGAAATCAAGGCCAGCCTGATCTACATAGCAAGTTCCAGGCCTTGTCTCAAATAAATAAATAAATAAATAAATATAAATAAATAAATACATACATACATACATACATACATACATAAATCCTTAAGGAGTAATTGTATAGCTTTTGAAATTTTATATTGAAAAATCTGTGAAAATATGTAGCATTATTATGATCTCTTCTAGCCATTTGCTTGTTGGGTTGTTTTGTTTGGTTGGTTGTTTTGGTCTTTCTTTTGGCACTCTTATCACTGAGTGATGGCACAACTACTAGCCTTGCAATCCTTAGACTGAAAAACTTTTTTCAAAATTTAAAAAAGAAAAAAATTAGTTGGAAAGTTGACTTAAAATGATCCTTCAAGAGAAAGAAAACACTCAAATGGTAGCAGAATGCACAGTTTAGATCATGAGAGGTAAAAATTCAAACAGAAGAGTAGAGAGAGAGAGAAAAATGAAAGGATGAGATGAACCTTTTTGGTAGAGCTTAGTGGAGTGAAGGGGTGTGACTTTAGGTACTAGAAAATATAGAACCCTTCGTCAATTTTTTTACAATTAAAAATTAAGAAAGCAATATTTTAGGGTAGTTTCTGACAGTACACAGGATGTCTTAGATCACTGAGGTAAATAAAATTTCTTTTGAGGACAAACTCAGACAACTGGGAATCCTTCCCTAGAGCACTGTGAAAAGGAAAAGGAGGCTAAAGACCTGAGAGAGAAGAGTGAAGTTTGGTTAAGAGATGCCTGGCCTGGGACCTGGGATGGGAAAGAAGGTTGAAGACTTGGGTCAGAAAGAAATAACAGCTGTCCTGCTATTGCATTAGGGAGGGGAGAGAAGAGAGAGAGATTCCGTTGACAGTACACGCTCGTCTGGCTTGATGGATACCAAATTAGTAATTTGGCTACAATTATCTTTTAAATGAAATTTTATATTCCCTTGGGAGATCAAGCAAGATGCTTTTACTTATTATGCACATAAGGATACCATCAGAAAGTAGTCACAAAAAACACAATATTCAGAGTAAAACAATTCTGTTCAAAGTCCAGATGTAATAGTTTTCCCGAGTCTTGGAAAATTTTATTAAGATGCTATAAAATTGGGACTATATTACCTAACTCGTAAAGAATTGAAATCCTAACTTTGTCATAAGTATTTAAAGCATTTATCATACTGCTTAGCACAAGTGTTTAGGAGAATTGAGAATGTTTTACTCATTAAATACTGTCTTTAAAATAAAAGTTATAGAACTGTTGTTCAAATAGTGGGAATTTCCTAGCTCCCTTGACCAAAATCGAAGTAAACTAACCGCAAATTAAAAATAATATATTAAAATATATTTCTAGATCTTTGAGATACCAGCATTTTTTTTTCTCTAAGAAACTAAAAATTATAAAAATTCTCCACGTCTGGTCTCCTGTTTATGGGAATGAGGTCTTTGTTAATGAGGAATTTTCATGACTTTGATGCCAGGACCTGAACTGTGGGGTATTTGTATACCCATATATCAGACATTGCAATGCATTTCCTTTCCTAGCTCTGCCAGTGGGCAATGATTTCTTGGCAACATGTACAGAAACACTGGGAATCCGTACATAGCATTTCCCAGTTGTTTATGAATTGTAATACTCATTTACAATAAAGTTTTGACAAACTCTTGGCAGAAAACTTTTTTATAAAAAAAAAAATACAGAGTTCTTCACTTGGCGCGCCTCTTTAATATGTAGGTTTGCATTTCCTGTCTTCTAGTTTCCTTAAAAAATATGTAATGTTGTAGAGACACACACATACCCATTCATTAAACACTTTGAAGCAGCAGTCTGTGATATTTTCAAACACAACATTATTTTACCAACATAATTGACTGCCTTAGAGTCTCCTTCCAAGGAATTCTGTGAACTGACATTGGAGACAACAATTCAAAACCAAAAAAGTAGATTCTGCCTAGTGGCATTTCTGGCACAAGAAAATTCAGACCAATTTTAATACAAGAAAAATATTGAGTCGTTATAATATGAAGATCTCTATATATGGCATGGAATAATCTATTCAGGGTATAATTATCCTAGAACTGATTCCTTAAAAAGCTTTCACCTTTCCTGCAAACTTTTTCTTTGAAGATACTTGACAATGGTAAACTGTTGTTATTATAAAGGTAACAAACCTGTGATATATTCAGCATGTTATTGACAACAATGGCATAAGTCATCATGATCATTATTTCTATTACTATTTATTATTTGAGTTTAGATAATTATGTCTACATGTGATTTTTAAAACATCATCAAGACTGACGTGGACTGCTAAGAAATGGAGCGTCATATACTGGCTTTAAGAAATATCTGATCATAAGTGAGCATTTGCAAAGATGTCTCCTATACAATGGGAGTTGAAGGAAACACTGATAGTGGAAGTCCCATGCTGAATGCTCTGCCCCTAGCTTTCAGAGGGCACAGAAATAGCACCCAGCAAAGATGTCCTGTCAAGATGATTTACAAGGAGGAAATAAAGTTGCTGGAGGGGAATTCTGGAAGGGAGTTTGTACTCCAGATCAAAAACTGTTTTAAGTGGTCTTCTATGGTGGCCTGTGTGGAGACATGTAACAGCCCAGACCTCTGTTTTTCTAAGAGGTTAAATTTCAAAAAGAGGAAACAACAGCAAACAGACTGCCAATTTACTCAACAATGTCACAACTGGTTGAAGATCTGTTCAAAGCAAAACCGCTCATTTCCAGATTCCTGAGTCTGCCTAACCTTTAAACATTAAACATTTCATAGGAAACTTTTAAAGCTTGCCTGTCACATTTATGACTGCTGGGTAGATGGTTGTGTGCAAACACCCTGGTCCACATGACAACTCTTTATCCTGTAATTCAATCCTAGAGCTTGGGGGGTGGGGAGAACCACTTTCAACTGGAGTTAAAATTCAGAGTATCACTCAATGGTGCCTACTAGAAAGAGATTCACATAGCACAGTTCCAAAACCGTTTTCATGGCAGAAAGAGGTTTCCCTCGTGTCAGGCACTAAGAGCTGTCCTGGGGACTGACTAGACTAAGATTTATTTTCTGCCAGGACACAGCTCTGAAATCGGGCAGTTGGGGGACCCACTCACAATGTTGGAGGAGAGAGTGGGGGAAGGCTGAATATCAATAGTCCTTCAGAGAAGATTTCTGGGAGAGGAGGAGCAATATAAATCCAGAGAAGGCAGTGTCAAAGGACCACTTGATGATGAAGATTTAGACAGATGCAACAGGAAATAACTACAGTAACTTACATGCTTCAGCAGAGCTTCCTTCCAAAAACTGGACCTTTTTTTCTGGTTATGAGCTGTATACGTGACCTAGGATCTAGTCAGAGAGTAAAGTCTGATGACCATTGTAAGAATGGCTGCATGAAAATGTTCATTATGTTTTTAATGAAAAAAAGAAAACAGTAAACTGTGAAACTAAACTAACTAGGAAAGTACTAGGAAACCAAGCTGTGCAATTGTTTTACAAGCTACATGACTTTTAGTTGTGCCATGTGCATCTTGTTTTCTATGTGGGTGTGGGTGTGAATCTATGCCCCTTAGTCTGCTCGGTTGTCCTTGGTAAAGGAAAAACTATAAAGCAACACATTAGTGCTCTTCATAGCTGCAATTTCTATGATATCACCAGGTGGGTTCTAATAAACCTGTTACTGGTCCAGAAGTGAAAGCATGTAAGGTGAGACAGAGTAAACAGTGAGCGCCTAGTGACTAACAGTGCTCTGCCATCTTCTGTAACTTACAAAGACATAACTACTATTTATTGTTTCTCTCCTGCCAGCTTCTATGCTAAGCATGTTACATGTATCATGGCATTAGAATCCTACCAGATTTCTAGTGAGATTGATCCTGTATCATCATTCAGTTTTCCAACTTCTGAGTGTGAGGCTTAGAGCAGTAACCTAGCTGGCTTGTCTACTAAGCATAATCATGTATAACGTCATGGGATAAATGATTTGACTCTGAGTTTACCGAGGCTATTTTAATAAGTAATGCTATAAATGGGTCTTTTTATATTTACTAAGGGAGATATTTTAGAGGAGTTAGTTAAAGGACAAACATCTGAGAAAGTAGGCCTGGGAAATCTCTCTCTCTCTCTCTCTCTCTCTCTCTCTCTCTCTCTCTAAGGTCTTTCTGTATATACCAGGAAATCCTCAAACTCAGCATCCTTCTGCCTCTGCTTCCCAAGTACTGGATTACAGCTTCTTTAGTTCCATATGAAGGTAATAACCACTGTTAACTTGGAATTGGTATGGTGTCTAGCAATATCCAAAGGCAATAATCCTGTTTTGACCTCTCTAGTTTGAAGTAGGTAGATAATATTTTTCAAGCATTGTGTCATTCTGTCACAACACTAAATAGCCACCAGAAATATTTAGTTAGGTCATTGTTCATAGTCAAAGACAATTCATTTTTATTCTCAGGTTACAAAAAGGGGAAAAGGGAAAGTTTCAAGAAAATGTTTCATGAAAGACGGCTTAAATTTTAAATAACATTCACTAGGAATGATCAAATCCCAAAGACCCTGTAACTGAGTCTCAGGCTACTGCTTACCACTTTCTTTAATTCGATGCCATCTCCAATATCATTCTATGTAAGGAATTCCCATTCTCGTTATGTTTTCCATGAAGAACCCTTAAGTTATATTCAAAAGCTCTCTGTCTGTATGTAGGCTGAAAAGACAACTTGACACATTTTCTTTATGGCAGTTCAGGAGTATAGACCTCATGAACAAGTAAAAACATGTGGCCTGAGTTTTCTCAGTATAAACATCTTATCATAAAGATGGACACAAGAATGTGCATTCACTGTGCCCCAGTATTCCCATGGATGCTGAATGTACTAGGATGTTCCTGTATATTGCTTTGCTAATTTTCTCTTCCTCTCTCACTCTTTTTAAATGTTTAAAATTTTAATCTTTGGTAATTTCATGCCTGGACAAAGTCTATTTAGATCATAGCCATCCCCTGCTCCTCCTCTAACTCCTGTCCCAGACCATTCCCTCACATTCACCTCCCAGTTTCATGTCTTCTTCTCCTTCTCCTTCTCCTTGACCTCCTCCTCCTGTTTGCTGAAGAAAATTGACTCTACCTCTCCCAGTGATCATCAGCTGCCAATAATCCTTAAGCTAGGAGTGGTATCCCATGAGCCACTTCCCTCAACATGCTGGAGGACTGCCTGGCTTGGTCTTGTACAGGTCTTCTGCTGGCAGCCACAGCTGCTGTAAGTTCATATGTGCAATGACTTTCTCCTTTCTAACGGATACTATTTTTCAACAATCTTCCCTGTCCCGTCTCTTACAGTCTTTTTGCCCACTCTTCCATGATGTTTTCAGAGCCTTGGGAGAAAAAGGGTGTGATGTGCAAGACTGAACACTTCAGCACTTACTCTCTGCACTTTGCCAGTTGTCTCACTTTTCTCTTAAAGAACCTTACATCACCCTGTACCTGAAGAGACCACCTCCACAACTTCTGCAACTTGTCTATGATAATTAGAACCAGGAATAACTCCTAAGCCATAATGGATCAGAAAATCACTGGTGAACTGTCATTGAAAACCAAAACTTGACCAGACTTCACTGGGCATTGAAAAGCAAGAGAAAGCAAGTACATTCATTGATTAAAGCCTAATTTTCTGGCTCCAAAGTTGAAACTAAAAATATGCAAGTGCACAGAGAAAGATACAGATGTGTATATAGGAATCTTTAGAGAACACACTTGCACAGTATAAGTCAAACAAAAAGAAATTGAATTCTACTTCCTATGCCACCAAATCAAGTGTGTAAAATGAGACTTTCCAGTTGAAGAACAAAGACTTGTAACTTTATTTTTCCCAGGCACATTATAGGATATACTAATATGAGTGTAGCGTTTAGACTCAATGTAGATTGCTTTGTTTCACAATGAAGGTAGTAACTACATTAGCAGATACTTGGTGACATAATGTAGAAGCTTTGCTGAAAGGTAGCAGGTGGAAGGGGCAAGAAATGAGTTCCTAAATACGACTCCAGAATCCCTGAACACACACTAGGATGGACAGGCATGGTCATGTTTGACCATGAGCCAAGAAAAACTGAAAACAACAGGCTTCATCATAAAAGCAGACACGGAAGGAAAGATGTATACTGCCCTCGGGTTGTATGACTTGAGATTGATTCTTCCCAATAGATCCTTCCTGTTGTGAATTTTTAGTTTGTATAATGTATGAACTTTTCTTTTCCTTGTAATAATTCCTAATCAAGAAAGCCAGAGTAGACAAGAAAGTAGAAGTGTTAGACCATGAAGTTTCAGGCATCCTTAGCTGATGGGTTCACTGATAGTTGAAGTACCACATTCGATTTTTGCTATTTTTCATGGTATTTTTAATCACATGTCTGCCATTTTATTTTAAGACATTCAAATATAAATACTTTTGAAAATAAAAAATGACTGCTGGAGGGTCAATAAATCACGTATTCTTGCAGAATCATATTAGATCTTTGTCCTCAAAGATTTTGATAAGGAAAAGCCGGTGGGCTGGACACAGAATTGCAGCAATGTTATTGCAATTGTGGCAGTCTGCTCCCAGGTACTGCTCCTACTACATTAGCCTTGTACAGGGTGGTGACAGGGCCTCCTCAGTGTGATCTACTCGGCAGGAACAAGGTTAGGATTTTAGCTCGGCTAAGGTAGTAACATCTCTGAATAACCTTATAATGTTGACAGTATTATCAGTGTCCTACAGATGAAGGCCTGAAGCATCAGAGATGTAAAGACATTTGTTCAGAGATAGAATGACAAGAGCAGAGGAAGAGGATGCTGTGGTGCTTTGAAGATCAGAGTAGGGAGCCACAAGCCAACAATTGTGAGCAGCCTCGAGATGCTGGAAAAACTAAGCAAATTGTTTTAGAGCTTCCAGAAAGCAGTGCGGCCTGTCAATACACTGATTTTATCCCCACTCTGCCTGTGAGATTTGAAGTCATGATGAAAGGAAAGAGAAGGAAAAAGAGAAAGAGAGAGGAGGCATGGGAGAAGGGAAGTCAGAATCTGGCTTTTTGACTCAATGTCTGTGTTTTCTAAATTCTTGTCTCTTTATTTTTGTTTTATCTGTTCAGGTGTTTTGCCTCCATCTATGTTAGAACACCACATGCATTCAGTATCTGTAGAGGCCAGAAGAGGGCATCAGATCTCCCAGAACTGGAGTTACAGATGGTTGTTAGCAGTCATTTTGGTGCCTGGAGTTGAACCTGGGACCTCTGGAAGAGTAGCCAGTGCTCTTAACCACTGAGCCATTTCTTGAGCCCCAGTGCCTGTTTATAATCATGGATATAACAGAAAAGGAATGAGTGGAGTAGAAGATATGGATAAACGAAAAGTTTTGGAAGCACACGCCAACATTTCTGCATTTTAACTTCTACCCAAAGATCTGTTTGATAGGAAATTAATTACTTTTAACATTTATAACCTATGACAATATGAATTCTGTTAACTCTGAAAAGCTTATCATTTCATTCACATATCATCATATTTGCATACATTGTGCTCCAGTTCAAGTGTCTAATATCTCTCTTCATGTAAATTCTTATTTGTATGTGTGTAGGTACATGTGTTTCTGTGTGCGCAGATGTGTATGTAGGCATAGATGCACATGAGTACAGGTGCATGTGGAGGCCCGAGGTGGTGTCAGAGGTATTCCTTGATCACTCTCCACCTTAGTTTTTGAGACACGGTCTCTCACTGAGCTTACTAACTTGGCTAGACTGACTGGTCAGTGAAGCTCACAGCTCCTGCTTGTTTCTGCCATCCTTCCCAATGCTGAGCCTCTGCATCCAACCTTTTACATGAATGCTGGGGACTGAATTCAGGTCTTCCTGCTTGTGCAACAAGCACTTTATCGAATCATCTCCCCAGCATTTTTAATGTCTCTTCAAATGATCATAAGAAAATGTAGTTTTCAAGAATGAAATTTTGGTTCTATCTTATGCAAATACTATATAGGTAAGTACTAAAATGAATAAAATGAATTTAGCTAAAAAGTGCTTAGGAAGGATAAAACTTACTTAAAATATTAAGAATATGTAATGTGTCAGTTTTTTAAATCAATAAACTCTCTATTTTTTACTGGGATGCTTTTTTAATCAGGTTGTGTAAGGATACCTGTCAAGGGCAAAACCCATAGCCAAGGACACGTAGGCCTATATAATGGGACATTTCTCTAATGTTACATTTTGAAAATTCATGTTTTCTCTTATGTACAGGATTATATGGTCTTTTGACTTACTTCTCCTAACACACTGATTAAAAATAAGCTTGTCCATGTTTGAGAAATGCTCTATGAAGTGGTAATCTCATGCATGAAGTCCCTGTAAGAATGAAAAGAAAATGAGTTTTCTCACAAAAATACCTAGTAGAGAGAAAAAGTTTAAGGCAAGTTCTCTATTTTTAAAAAGGCAGTTGTCAACACAGAGTCCATTGGGCAAGCTTAATCTAATGCTTTATAAAATATAAGCAGTTGGTGGGGTGTTTTCTAAACATTAATTAGGAAATAAATGAATTAATTTGAGAAATCACAAAATTCTTTGATGGTTCAATATCACATGCACATTATCCCATGAGTCACATGGCAAGACGATAATAATCTATATGGCATCAGGGCAACAGTCTGAGACAGACAGATGGCCTAGGCTACAGAGGATTGTGATGTCATCACTATTTTACTTGATGCTCCTTGGAATTCAGTTTTTTAACAAGAAAAGAATCTTTCTCCTCACCTTTGACTCTATTCCCACATAGTAAAATGAAATGGAAAATTGTTGCTCAATTTATGTGCACTTTGTAAAGTATAGATTTTCTTATGGCCTAATTTACAGTAAAAGCTGATGGTTGGCATCAATAAACTGGTTAAAGTTTTGTGTTCACACAATTGACTGTACAATTGCTCAGAGCATTAGGAAGGTCTGGCAAACAAGTTCATGAGGCAGAACCATCAATATTGTTTAAAGTATTTGAACTATATTCAAACATTCATTTTGCAGACAAAATGAAATACAACTCATTCACTTTACAAATAATGATTGTTTGTTTTGTTTACTTAGTGATGTTGTGTAGTACATAACAAATGAGTTACATTCGCAGTCCCCTTCACACACAATTTCAAAAGAAAAGTATTAAGAATATATTTGTGGTGATCCTTGCAAAACAGTTTAGAGCAGCCATTTTTTTTTTATCAAGATGGAGACACAGGGGTCTTCAGGTGACATGGAATGCTGTGGCTGATGTTGACACCACCATTAGGCACTAGGGATGAAAGATTAAACAACATTTGCTATAGGTTTGAGGTAACAAAAAGAATTAAGGTTAGCCTGTAACAGATAAAGTGCCTTACCTGTTTATAGGGGGAGAGAGACAGAGAGACATAGAGAGGGAGGGAAGAAGGGAGAGAGAGAGAGAGAGAGAGAGAGAGAGAGAGGAGAGACAGAGACAGAGAAGGTGAAAGAGAAATCTCTTTTTACCTCATGCAGAAAAGGGATACAATAAAATCACTGTTGCCTTTAGACAGGACCATTTAGGTGCCGACATTAGAGAGATGGGCCTGTGTGTACCCAAACTGACTGTCCTCTGTGACCAATGAAATAGGATCAAATCAGAGCTACTCTGAGTTCCACCTCGTCTCTGCTGACGTATTAGAGTATATGCAAAATGCAATACTACAAAGTATACCCACTACAAAATAAAATTCTGTCCCAATAATTGAATGGCTTGTACATTCTTTTCCAATTGCCTCATTTACTACTTTTTGCCAAGAGTCACACTAGTTTAAATTTGTTATTTATCATTGTTGTGCCTTTAATTTTTCCTCATTTATCCTTTTACACCAATAACCTTAACATGTAACATGTTTATCTTGATATGATTTTTAAAATTCTTTTGAGTATGAGTGTATGCCTGCACGTATGTAAGCTCACCCGTGTCTTGCAATACCCAAAGAAAGCATTGAATCTTCTGGAACTGGAGTTATGGACTATTGTTAGCGGCCATGTGGGTGCTGGGAATCGAACCCAGGTCCTCTGCAAGAGCAGCCAGTGCTCTTAACCGTGAGCCATCTCCCCAGCCCATGATTATTTCTTTTACTATTATTTGTCATTTATCTCTTCAGAGACAAGGTCTCACTATGTAACAAAGGTCATTATGGGCTGTGTAGTATAGACTGACTTTGAACTTGAAGTTGTTCTACCTGTCTCATGCAGGCTGAGAGCAGAGTCGTGCCTTACCTGACTAGCTTCCTTCTTGTTTGATTATTTTACCTAAGTAAATAAAAGAAGCAAAGTTTGGTTAAACATAAAAAGATAATTTATGGTACCTTTCTTAATAATGATAAAAAAGAATTCCAAAATGACCTGTCTGGAGATGTTATTTGTGCTAAACATACTTCTTAACATAAAATACCATCTATTCGCTTGATCAAATTGGAAACTTCAGCACCTGCCAAGTGGCAGAAAAATGGCAAAAAGTATTTCAAAGTAAACTGCCCTATATAAAGAAGAAATATCAAAGAATCCGAATCCAAATACACTTAGACGAGAAAACTTATTTTTAAATTAAAATAAAGCAATGTATTTAGTGAAAGCAATAGAAAGTATTATATTAGATCTAAAATCTTATTAATTTATGGGACAGTTATGGTGACTATTGTGATATTTAAGGTTTGCCCTAGACTCTTGATCATATTACTTTGTAGGATAGTTTTGGTGATTACTGACATATCTAAGTCTTACATAGACTTACAAACTCTCATTTATTTCACCATTCTTTCAGAGTGTTACAAAAGTGGAGAATAAAACAACATAAAATGGGAAATGAGTTTTTGACGATACATTTTGAGATTCATTAAAGTGATTATTAATAGGTTTTTACTGACTTTTTGTGCATTTCGTATAATCGAACTTGATCAAATTGAGACCCCTTCCCAACTCACACCCCTTACCCTCCCCTACTGGATTTCATGCATTCTGTCATGTATGTTAAGTCTATCCTGTCAAGCATCTGTACCCAGAGGTCCTTTGGTGCAAGTTCTTCCACTGGAGTGATTTTTATTCAACCTTTATTTACTTTTTCTCACAGAACATTGAAATACAGACTAGGAGTTATTGAAATCATTTATCATTCTTCCCCATGGAAACAGGGTGCCATTTTAGAGGTGTGATGTATTTCCTGAGTTTCTAATCTAAGTCCTCCATTTTAATAAATTGTTCCACATACAGTTGAAGTTTCATGAGTACATCCTATTTAAAACATCTCACGCTATAAGATTCCAGAATTTCAGGACAATTAGGAAAATAAGTAAAGTATGTGCCTTCTGAAAAGAATTCATTTGAAATGGAAATGCTTTCTTAAATATGAAATATGTATATATATATATATATATATGTCTTGATTTTAGTTTTATGAAACTGTAAATCTGAAACCATTTTACAAGGTCTCTCTCTGTGTCTCTCTCACTCTCATTCTAGATTCAAGGTACCATCCTAGACCTGTCAATCTCAGACCTTCATGCTGACTTTATATCTGTTGTTTTCCAGTCACATTTGTAAAAGGATCAGTCTTTCACAATTATTGCTCTAAGAATCTATGAATATTAACTTTTTTCATGCTGAAGTAAAAGGTAACTCTGGCAGTGCTATGCCTCACAGAGAGGGAAAACTAAAGACTTTCTGTGACATATTTATAAAAGCAATGCATTTCAACGATGATTTCATTGATGATGTAGGATATTGCTTATTCACAAAAAAAGACAATTTCTATTTAATACAAAAGAACTGCTTGCCCTGACAGAAACAGAAAGCATGCATGCTTCATTCTGTCAGAGTCTCTTTCAGAGAATTTCAGATAGATGCTAGGGATGGTGTTCTTGGCTTTGGGGGAGTAGTTATTTTATTAGAGTGGAGAAAGTGGCAACTTTAAGAAGCAACTAAACTTGATTTAGTAGACCTTGGGTATCTAGCCTAAGAAAGAGTTGACCATGAGAATCTGAATTCTCTGAAGTTTGCTTTCCGTGTTTAAATTTATTTAGGAATACCTATTCAAATAGGGGATAAAGTGGTCATTGGACAATATCAGACAGTGAAATAATAGAATGTGATAAAAGGAAAGAGAACCAATCTAGAATATTTTCTTAGAGGTTTGTTGTTCTAAAGTTGACGTTGAGCAACCATAGCTATCGATATTGTGTCTAAAACCAGAATGGGAAGAATTCTAAGAGAGACCACAGACTTAGTATATCAGTATATCCACCTCTTAGTATATCAGTCCTGTATTCTTGAAGAGTTGTCACTCCTGTTAATTGGTTAACCTATATGACAAGAGGCAAAAACGTATGCAATGTAATTAAGACCCCAAATCAATTGAGTTTAATTTCATGAAAAGAGAGTTTATCACTGGTAGAATTGACTTCAGCCGGTCAATACAAAGAGAGTTGGGGATAAAGTATAGATGGAGCACCTGTCTAGCCTGTATGAGTCCCTGAGTTCTATTTCAAGTATCCAAATAACTATTGAACTAAATAAATAATAAAAGACAGAGGAAAAAAGAGAGAATGTCCAGAGCTAAGAGATGCCTTTGCTACTACCCAACAAAACAGGTTTTTGTAATAATAATATGACATTGACAGTGATCACCTGATTAGTGTGGTAGTTGAGGGACTGTAAATTACTGCTCTTTAATCTCATGGGGACAAAGTCCACTGCAGGAAGATCCAGTTAGCGTCTCCAATCATTCTTTCCCCTTAGAGGTGCATCCCGATTTCAGTCGTCCAGTCTCCTGCTTGTGGTGTATGAACCTGGTTGCCTGGGAGTGCAATGAAAGAAGAGATCTTGGGTGTCTCGGTTTAGTGTAATTTTCACCTAATTGTTCAGTTTTCCGTGCAGGATATCACACTCACTCTCAGTATCCCTGGTGTACAACGCTTTACATCCTGTCTTTCTAAACTCTGCTGTGTTCTTCAGGCTTTAGAAGTGATAACCTGCTGGGTGTGGTAGTTGAGGGAACTGCAAAGATTCAATTTCTCTTTTAATGGGTGTTCAACCTTCCTTTCTGTGTTTAGCTCTTCTGCTTTTACAGACAAACTGAGTAAAATTCGTAAACCTTTGCAGAGCTCCTGCACTAAACCACCTCAGTTTCTAATGGCTGTGGTGACACACCTTGACTTTTAAATGTGTCTCTCATTTTTCTTCAGTGAGCTGTCAGTTGCAGCTTAAATATCTGCTGCTTTGCTCCCAACTCAAGCTGAGACATCCCATCTGTTTTTAGTACCTCTCTGGTTTTCCTTCTCTTGGGTTTATTCAGTGCTGTGATGGCAAATGGCTCTGAGGGAAAAAAAATAGAAAGTAAAAATTGAGATGTACAGAATTTGCTGAAATCAGTAGTCAATGCTCAGACTATCTCCAAACTACAATAACTCGATGATGGCTTACCAGTGTCCTGATATTTAACCATCATGCCTTTAGAGCCGTTAAAGCTGCCTCTAACACAATACTATTTATCTGTTTTTACTATCTCTTTAATAGGGTTTTTGGATAAAATGAAGATAAACTTAGAAGTGCACCTTCTGAAATTAACTGAGAATCTTACTATCTTTCCTGATTTATGTGAATGAGAATGTAAGTATGTAAATTGTTCAGTTGTGTGGAATAAATTGGTTAGCAGGAAATCATCTGGAATATATATATAGTGGTTTCCTCAAACTCTGATGAATATGACTTTTCCACCTTCAGTGTTCCTGTTGACCTTTCTTTAAATCATAACTAGGACACTTTTACTAGTTACTTTTCTCATTGCTGTGACAAATGCCTGTACTCATTATTGACCAGATCTCTGCTGTCAGCTTGAGATGTAGTATTCTCCACCCTCAGGCCACAGAATTTCTGGGAGACTGTTTGACTGAATTAGAGAAAACTTTTACCTAGACAGCCTTGTTCTAGCTGGGTTCTTCTTCAGCAGCACTCTCTTTGCAAAGGAAAGTCTTTCAAATGTCTTTGATGACTGGAGTCCTGCCCCTGAGCCTCTTTTCCTATTGTCCCAGCACAAGGTTCATGGCTTCTTGTTAACAAATGCAGCCATCTTGTCTGTGTTCTCCGTGTGCAGCTTTAACCTTATCCACCCCACACTTCTCACATTTTTTTTCTGTTAAGTAAAAATCCAACTTTATTGAATATAGGAAGACATGGATTTTCAAATTATTTTTGTATCATAGCTAATTTAATAAGCCATCTGATTGATTGCTGTACTTACCATACAGAGACATTCATCTTTTTTGTCAAGTTTGTATTTTGTTTCAATTTATATTCATAAATATGTTTAAATCTAGGTAGGAATATCTGTGATTTGATTAGCAATGTATGATAATACATGGCGTATACATCGATAAGCTGGTAATAAAGGATCAAATGCTCTGTAACAACTTTCTTTTTACATAGGATAATAACTATATCAATCTTGAGTTCTGTGGAACTGCCTTCCACAGGATCAATTGGATTTCAAAAGATTGTTCACAGTCCTGGAGAAACTTCATTTAGATTCTTTATAAAAAGATGAAATGACCCCTCTGTGAAACATAACTGTATATTCTCAGTGGGAACCTGATGAACTCCAGTTAAAGTAATGTAGATTTTCACACACTTATCTAACTGATCCCAACCATAATCACTGATCTTCAGCATGTTAACCCATTGTAAGAGCATCACTTATTCTCTTCCTAGTGGACTTTTGCAACAACATTTTTACCTCTTCTAGGTCTTTTGGCAACTCCTCCAAAGCAGAAACCATGTTCCGGCCAGTTCGGTGGAGGGCCCAGCTGCAACTGTGCACCAAGCAAGCAGGAAATGCCGCAGCAAACACACCAGCCCAGCTTACTTTTCACATTTTTCTGCCCTGCTTTTGACTCTCCATTTTCACTATACAGTTGTGTAAAGAGCATCAAGTAATAACCATGCCATAGCCAGAGCCCATGCTGATGTGAAACTTCCCCTAACAAACAAATCAGCCTATTGCTTTTGTATTTTGCCTGACTCAGATTTCGGGGATAGTTAAAACTTCTTCAACCCATAGTTCAAAAGTCTTCCACATTCCTCCTGCAAATTAATGTCAAAGGCCTCCAAACTGCTGACTAGATTCCCCACAGCAGCAGCCCGGTTCTCAGTGCCTGTCTTCTGCTTAGTTCCTTTTGCCATTGCTATGACAAAATGCTTAACAGAAACAACCTGAGGGAACAGAGGCTTATTTGGGTATCAGTCCGTCATACTGAGGAAGACATGGTCCCAGACAGCCTCTACTACCTTGGCACATCAGGAAGTAGAGCCCAGAACAGAACTAGAAGCAAATAGAATCTTTAAGCTGCCTCTAGAGACTCCCTTCTGCCAGGAAGACCTGGTTTCCCAAGCGTTCCATAAAGCCCCTGAACAGCAAGCAGGGCCACCAGATGGGGACCAAATGTTTAAACACAGAAGCCTCCCAGAAACTTCCAGACTCACATCGCAACACAGTGCTTCTTCTCTCTCATTCTTTTTCCCATCACACACATAAAAACATCTATTGAAATAGTAACAAGATTTCACAAACCAAAAATATCCATTCCTTTAAAGAAAACCTTAAACTAAACATGTTGACTTTGGAGGATGGGATTTGAAATAGTGAAGAGACATTCAGGGCTGTAAAGTTCTAAGACTAACTCACAATGTATAATGTGCATCTTGGAGCTGTGGTAAAAATTAGCTGCAGTATTCAGATAGTATTTGCTTTCACGTTATTCACTTTATTTAGTTACTCAGAGAAGTAGATGACAGAGGACATCTATCTTTCAGTTTCTAATTGTACTGAGAATATATATACCACCAGTTCCATTTCCAAGAAATTTTGACACACCTGAGAGACATCAAATGCTGCCAAAGCCTCATGAAACCATGGTGCTACTCGGTGTTGTCACTTCAGGTAGGACTGGGATTTTCCAGGCTCGCGTCAACAAACTGCTCATCTCCAGTGTGGAAACATAATCAGTGAACAGAGGTTAATGCACTTAGCAGACAATGTGGTGAACAAACTAAGCCCACACTCCTTTGAGTGGCAGAGTTTGTCACATGTACATAGAATTTAAGAGGAAGTTCTGAGAGAATGGTACACTCCCTAAGTTCAAATCAGGAACAATCTTAGACAGTGCTTTTTGTATACTACTCAATTTTAGATATGAAAATTGGTGTCCAAACTAGTAAGGCCAAGTGTTAGATTGGGGGCCAGGAAGACCACTTCTACCTCACATCTGGACGGTCAGTTCTATAAAGTCCTGTGACCACAAAAATCTCCTCCAGGATGGGAAACAAATGGAACTTGGATCTGACGTTTCACATACTTCTCACATGGAAAGAATGCCTTTGTTTTCAAGTTCTGTTGTCCTCTAAGATACCAGAATGCATTTTTTTGTAGTGTTTTGGTCATGTGGAATCATTAAAATGCATGGTTTTGAGGATCATGGACCTGCTTTTGTTTACGCAAGGACTTCTGTTAGTGCTCATCATAAGACCTTGCCTGAGTCACGTGAGCAAGGAATGCTGTCTTTGGCGGTCTTATATCCTGTGTTTAAAATACAGTGTGGTCACAAAAAAGTACTGAGAAATCCAGAAAGTCTGATGGCAAAACGAAACATTGCGATTTCAGTAATTATCTTTTGTTTCATGTGAAAATTGTCTTTTCATTACATTAGACTGTCTTTTCTTCTCCAAATAAATATTTGAAACAGAATGCAGATTGGATACTAGCCAGCCATATCTTAGTGTTTGTTGTCATGTGTAGTATGTTAAAAAAAATCTGTTTTGGTTTAGTTTTCATGATGTCATGCTACATAAGGCAGTCTTAAAATATGTCCTGGGGGATCTCATGAAGGAGGTGAAAAAATGTACACATGGCCCTAGTTAACTTTGGAATGACAACAGCAACAGCAACAAAAAATATCTAGGTAAGAAAGCAAGAAATTAGCTAGGTGTGGTGGTGCACATCTTTAATCCCAGCATTCAAGAGGCACAGGCAGGTAGAGCTCTATGAGATCAAGATCAGCCTGGTCTACCTAGTGAGTTTCAGTGAGTTCCAGGCTTGCTGAGGCTATGGAGAGACCCCCATCTTAAAAAAAAAAAATTCTCCATGAAGTTAAAAAAATACCCTAAGTGTGTAGACCCTAGGTGAGTTCTGATGGATTTACTCAGGTCTCTGATCTCCTTGGAGAGTCTGATCATTCAGACCATCACGGGTAATGCAAGGTCCCAATACTATCTCTGGGAAGAGTGCTCAGAATAGATGAATATAACCATGGTGAGCTACTTTACCCAAGTCCCTCCTGGTGTGTGCTTCCTCCTAATACTCACTATTTCTGTGCTTTGTTTCCTCCTCCTGAACTACTTTCTGTTGTTTTCGTTTTTAGACAAGGTCTCCCTGTAACTGCACCTGGCCAAGAACTTGTTATTTCTGACCCCTGAGTGCTGAGATTAAAGGTGTCCCCCACCACATCCAGCTCTGAGCTACTTTCGATGACTTTCCTCCAAGGAGTGGATGGCTACCATTCATTTTACTCAGTCCCAGATTGACAAAAGTAGATGGCCTTCTGCAGATAGCCCTTATATACTTGATTCATGTTCTCGGTGAGTTGTGATCAGGAGAAGTTTTGTCATAATAGACTCTAATTGAGAAGACAGGGATTTCCATAGGGGACAAGATGGTTGACCTGTCAGGCCAATGGCTTTGTGACCTATCAGGCAATTATGATTCATCAAATGAAAAGTTAAAAAAACACTGATTTGAAATATGAAATGTTTACATCATGAGGAAATGATATTTTGAGGAGATAAATATGTTTAATTTGATTTAACCTTATACAATATATGCATATATCAAAATATCACATGGTATCTCAGTAGTAGTATGTACAATTTTATGAACCAGTTTAAACTTAAATTTAAAACGTAGTGGAAGACAATTTGAAGAAAGTAAAATGAAAGATATGTTTAGAACCTTCTTTTTTTGTAGATTTGAGACAGAGTCTCAAGTAGCCTAGATTGGCCTTCACTTGCTTTATGTAACCAAGAACGACTTGGAACTTCTGATCGCCTTCCCTCTACCAGCACAGTGCTGGGATTACAGGCATGTACCACATGCCTGCATTATGAGGTGCTGAGGATCAAACACAAGGCTGTATGCATGCTACTCTAGCACTCTACCAACTTGGCTACAACCCTAACCAATCTTCTCCAGTCATTCTAAGTAGATCCTTAGGGATAAGCAGAGAAAACAGAGCTGGAATACCCACACACGCTCTGCTTCACATGAGTCTGCTGTCCCTAATGCACAAATGCTACGCTAATAGCAAACAAAATCTTAGATAAAAATTGCCAACAGTGTACTGCAGGATTATTTGTTGGCTCCCTGCCATAGTTCCTGAGTAAACTCCTGGTAAATTCTTATATGTGTGTTGTCTTGGTTTCTCTTCCTGTTGCTGTGATGAAGGTCTATGACAAAAGGGAGAGAAAGTGTTTATTCTGGTTCATAATTCAAGGTATAGCTAGTTCATCATGGTGGAGCTTGAGGGAGTTGGTCACATTGGATCTACAATCAAGAAGAGATAATGCATGCTTGATTCCCTTTCTTCGTTGTGTATGGTCCAGGATGTTAATCCAAGGAACAGTGTCGTCCACAGTGGGCAGAGCTTCTCACCTCAATCAAGGCCATCAGGATAATCTCCCGTAGGCATGTCCAGAGCCCATCTTCCAGGTGATTTTAGATCCTGTCAAGTTGATAATTAACACTGACAATTACAGGCATGTACCTATTAAGACCATTGAACCCAAAACTTCACTTCCATCCTTGCTTATCCATTTGTCTAAGGTCTTCTGGACAGTTTCCTATTGTAGTATGCGGGCCTTCTTTTCCACTGCTCAGCTGTCATGTGTATCTTTTGGCCTATTACAAATCAGGTCCCACAGGTGTTTGGGTCTGACCTGGCCTTTATAATTTGATCCCCCCACCAGAGAAAAAGTCACATAAAGAGATAAACATTCCCTGAAAGCAGGCACATGCAATTTATCTCCTATTTAATGACTCTTTTTCTCATCTTCCTCCTTCTTTTCCTTTTTCCTCATTATCTTCTTCCTTTGCTTTTTTACCTTCTGTCTCTCTTTCTCTCAAAAGCAGAGGAAAATGATTTTAAAAGAATTTATTTCCTCTACATTGTACTAAGATTGGAAACTTTTGCTTTTATTGGTGACCGTCATTGGATATATGGCAGTTAGCTGTCATTGCAATGCTTTGATCAGAAGAGGCTCCATCAAGCCAGCATCAATGTGAAGAAAGTTAGCGTTACCTACAAGTCCAAAATAGATTTTGTCCTATCAGATACTGGTCAGTTGAGAGTGCTGTTCCAGGGCATAAAGAGCAGGCACAGTACAGACAGATGTGTGTATGTGTGTGTGTGCGTGCGTGTGTGTGTGTGTGTGTGTGTATGAATTACAAAGTGTAATAATCCACATTGTGTAAATAGATGCCAAGCATCTGGACTGGGAAAAGCAACACATCTGTTAGCAACCAGCCCAGTACAGAAGCACAGAATGCTGGGAGCCCAGGGGAGAGCTAAGAACATCAGCAGGGAAGCAAATTTTCCCTGTGATCCCACAACCGACTTTTATTCCCAGGAGTACTGTACTGGTCACGCGGATAAAATACCTTTAAAAATCACTGTGATTTATTCTTCAGCACCAAGAGCACCATGTAGATTAATTAAAACAGAACAAGATAAAAGCAGTAAATATCACTCTCTGAATCATTTCCTTTTGAGGCTAGTCGACCTAGCCAAATGTTCAGAGACCACTTGGCTGAGCCATATGGAATCTCACATGTATTTTTCCCACATTTAACCAGATTGTTAGCAGTATGTTGAAATAAGGATGCAGTAGAAGGTGGTGTCAGAGCTCAGAGCCCAGGAATTCCCTTTTTATCCACACACTCACACGGCCTAGATCAGTCATGAAGGGAGGCTGGAGCTCCAGGTGTCTGTGCTGATGAGGCTGCTATGAAGGACAGGGATTTTCCTACTAGGTTCCTAGGTAGAATTTATTCATGTTTTAGGGACTTGTCTCCTTCACTGGGGTTGCCCCTGACATTACTGCAGAGCACAAAACTACATTGAGAAACAAAGTTAGGCATTCTTATTTCCTACTCCAATAAGGTTATTGTACTGGCCTCTGTATAAAACCAAAGAAAAAAGGGACAGCTATTTTATAAACTCTCTAACACTGTTATAAGACATTTTATAGAAAGTCATCCATAGCGATGAGGAACTTGCAGAGGAAGGCTAGTTTAGTTTTTAAAAGGCAGGGGAGGGGATGGCATGGCACGTGAAAGTGAAGTTAGTGCAACTACATCATTAAAAAGTGATGGAAGGTGTGGAGCTCAGGTCTCTAGTCCCAGTACTCGGGAGGCAGATGCAGGCTGATCTCTGTGAGATCAAGGCCAACCTGGTTTCCACAAGCAAGTTCCAGGCCAGCTGGGGCTACAGGGATATCCTGTCTCAAAACACAAAACCAAACAAAAACAAAAAAGGGTTGGAAGAATGCATTCTTGCAGCATAAAGTCCCTATTTCCAGAAGTATGCTGGCAGATGTTTTCCATGGCCCTGCACCTATGCACAAGAATGCACAACCCTCCGTACAAACCTGCAGCCAGTCATGCAGAGTTCGCCAAGTCATATGTTAGAAACCATATGTCATTCTGGGTGATATGTGTAAAACTGCAAATGATTCCCCTTTGTGTTGCCCCACATATTATATACACAATTGAATTTTTAACATAAGCCAGTCATCCCAGAATATGCCTGTATACTTCTAGAATAGTCTCAGGCATTTTTGAATGCAAAAGCTATTAAAAGTCTTTCAAAATCTATATATTAAAATTTTATAGCACCCACCTTGTGTATAATTTTCATACTCCAAATCAAGGGCCCATTTTGCCAGGAATTTCCCTTCTAAGTTTTTTAAAGTCTGTGCATTCCGAGGTAATGTAGTCCATATGTTTCTGATTCTTTCTCACTTTCTTTATCAGAATGTGGCTGACTACAGGCACTTGATCACCAATAAGCTATGGGAGCTTTTTAAAGGCCTTTATTTTTCTCAGAAAAGGGAAACCACATTTGATCAATAACACAAATAGTTATAAAGTCAAAGTATACAGGGACTTATGAAGATATATTATTTTGCTATTTAATTTTAATAACTTAGGCTACATGTATTTGGAAACTTACCAATCATTGTCAGAAAAAATGCACTTTATTGTTAATTTTTCTTCACAGCCCCAAAAACACTATTTTTCATTTATAAGATGTACTTTGTCTTCTCATTATAGTAACTTTAAAAAAAATTACTACCTAGATCTTCAGTTAGAATTACAGAATGCAACTATTACACAGTTACTATATATTTTAGTATATCTATATATAAATACCACACTCTTTACAATGAATTCTTAACCCCCAAAACCTGAACACATAGTTATAATGTATGCTTATGCAATACAAGTCAATAACTACTAGAATATATCTAAAGATAAGAAGATACAGTCTTCATTTTGGAATCTCCACATAGCAGGCTATTAGCAAACATGGTGACTGTGTTAAAAATGTTCAAAATTAAAAGTAATGAAGGGACTGGAGAGACGGGTCATTGCTTAAAAGCACCCCCGGCAACTCTTACAGAGGACCCAGATTCAGTTCCCAGCACCTACGCAACAGCTAACAACCATCTATAACTCCAGTTCCAGGGGATCTGACACCTTCTTCTGGTCTCTGTGGGCAGTGTATGTATGCATAGGTGCACTTAAATACATGTAGGTGAAACACTTATAAACAGAAGAAATGAAAGTAATGAGCATAGGTATTGCAAAGAATTTTCTGTTTTAAAGCACAGAAGGGTGCCAGTTGAGCAAGGAAGAATGTGTCAACAAGACACAATAAAACATCAACCCATGCTTTAATTCAACTCCACATGGATTAATGGCACATGGCTCAGGGCTGAGGGGCCTGGGAATGTGCTCACTCAGCTGTTTAAGCTGTATCCTTGTTGAGAAGAAGGATTGGAGAACAGAGCTCATGGCAGACCTACCGATTAATTCACATTCCTGTTTCCAGTGTTAACATAATTATTGTGTTGCAGAAACAACCACATTTTAGGTCATGTACACAGCATTTTGTAGGTATATATGTACACATTCATATTTTGTACAACATATATAAATAAAATATATGTTGCATATATATTTCTTTAGCTATATAATTCTACATACAAATTTGCATATATATGTTATAAATGTTGTATGGATTTGTATATCTTACATTAGTTATAAAGGAAAATAATGTAAGTTAACACCATTTCAGTTCAGATATTTTTTTATTACATTATTGGCTCGAAGATTATCTCTTCTATGGACTCTTTAAGGAAACTGGCAGTGTTCTCTGATGTCTGAGGCTTGTTCTCACTTATAACTTTATGGGAATTACCGAAGAATAAAACATGAAACTCTCTAAGGACCGAGGAAATATAAACCTTACCTAATTGACATAATCAAGTTTCTAAAATCACAAAAGGATTTAAAAAAAAAAAAACTTGTTTAAAAGCAACATTCTCCACCAAAGATTTTCATGGGGTTATTTTTTTAAGCTGCAAAGACTGAAATGGAGACCAAACTGGGATCTGAGCAGCAACATTTTCCCACATACTACAAATTCTTGACTTCTAAGCCAAACTGATACCTCGGAATGTCGGGCACACAGAGTCCCTGTAGGACTGGTGGACTCTGTGAGGACTGTTTGGAGGTGGAGGAAATTTTCCCACTCTAGGCACCAGATGTAGAGCTGTAAATGTGAAGCAGTTACCAGGGAAAGGCAAAATCTGGTATAATTTGCCACAGGGCAAGACTTCAAAAATCCAAGTAACAGAAGAATTTAAAATGCTATTAGTCATTCAAGTCATGTCACTCCTGAAAGCAGCTTCTTCATGTGACTGGTGTCATCATCCGCCCCTGTGGAACTGTTCCAGTGAAGACATGAGACAGCAAAGTCGCGGAGGGGCGGAGTGGGGAAGACACGCACAGCACAGCATGATTTGGGAGACAAATGCAAATAAAAAATAAAACATACAAAATGTCCAAAAGGAACTTTCAGAATGTTGACAAAGCCCAGCAGGTACCAGAAAAAACTATCGTTTCCTCCCTCCTGCACCGCTCCCCACCAGCTGCATCGATTAGGCAGTTCAAAACAGTCCCTTTACCGCATTCACAGTCCTGGACTCAACACAGCGAATGTCGGCTCCGTCTCTGCGGATGGCTGATGGGTTTCTGTTTCATCAAAACCCAGAAGCGATTTCTGGAATGGAATCAAGTTATGAGCTACAGACTGCATATTATGAACTCATAATGGTTTCAAAGGTATAATAAAAGCAGATTTTTGCCTGCCAAAGGAGGAGAAACGCTCTGCACTTGTTCGTTGTTGGCCATGGGTCACGGTGTACTATGCGTGAAGTAAGGTGTAGGGCGGAACACAATGAGAAGTCAATAATTTCCTCTGTAAGGAACCCCAGGATTACAGCAAAACAAGCGTGCAAATAAGTGAAGATGATGGAATAGGACAGGTATCACAGGCAAGGTTAGTTTGATGTGTGTGATGCTGACAAGTGGGCCAACATTAAAACATATTTAGGAGGTAAACTCTGTTTCCAGTATTCAGTATCCATAGCAGGCAAAACAGATTTGTAAAGTACAGGCATTTGCGGAGCGGTAGTGACAGCAAGAAATCTATGCAGTCAATCTATGGCTACCCATGGAATCCTAGGATCTGGATCCCAAAACCAAGAAGCCCATGTGATATCCACAAATGTGCTCGCTATTTATGGCAATAATGGCATAAAAAGTAGTAAAAGTCTCCAAGCTGGAGACTGGGTGCAGGCAAAAAATAAAAAAGAAGTTACTTCTACAGAAGACTGAAGCCAGCATCAAGACTGAAACTAGTAAGAGGGTTCACCTGCTAAAGACACTTGTCACACCTGTCTGGAGACCTGAGTTATAGCTGTGTCCACAGAACCCACGGAAAAGTGGAAAGAGAGATTCAGCTCACAGAGTTGTCCTCTGACCTCCACACACAGTTCATTCTATGCCAGGTGCCCCCTAACATGTATCAAGCACACACACATACACACACACACACAAGAATAAATTTTTAAATTAAAAATTACAGTAATTTATAAAGAAGGAATATGAACATGATGGATTGATTGAGAAAACCAAGTTTCCTGTAACTGGGATACATCATGAGATTGTTATACATGAAAACTGTGGTGGAGAGAGTGGAGTCAATGGTATTCTATAGGTTTAGACATTGACCATGGACTTAGATGAACATACATTTGAACTATGGCAAAGAAAACTAGAGAAAGGTTGGTAGAAAAAGAGGAGCGAGCACAGGAAGGTAATACTTCTATTGATACTTGAAAGACTCTAAAATTAGTGATTTGGGTTTTCTAGTGGAATTGCCAGATGAATATTATGTAGTGGCATTATACCAACAAATACATGATGAGGTATGATATGGACCCAGCTACTCACAGCATTATGGCCAGCAAAGAAAAAAAAAACAAAAAGATGATCTGTGAAGGACTCAGATAAACAATTGCATAGACAGCATGATCGATCTCTGTAGTCTTCTCAAATCCTCCTGTTACTTAGTGGATAAAATCTACTTGCTTTTAATACTTTCTAGGATGTTTTAACAATCCTTCATATTTATTCTGCTTTTTAAACAAAAAGGATGATCCAAAGCAATCAGTTCTACAAAAGAAAAAAAGGCCATAGAAAATGCTTTAACTAAATATATATATATGTATATATTATATATATATGCATACATAATATATTGTATATTGTATTATATATACACACTTTAGGAGATGCAGACTGAAGATAATACTGAAACAGCATTCACAGTAAGAGCCACATTATTTCAATTATACCTTATGCCTAGATGTTGTTCAGATAAAAAAATTCTTTTCATGTTTTCTCAAAGTTAGAAACAGAAATTAAATTGTTTATAGTGAAGAATATTAATACTATGTTCAAAAAAATGCCTGACAAAAGCACCATTTGACTCCTCCTGAGTTACATTCAACTATTTCAGAATAAATCTTGAAAAGTTCCACTGTCGCGGTGTTATTTCGCAGTACTGGCAGCATTTACAGTAACCACACAGATACTGACTTTTCTGGTTTGGAAAAGTGAGGAATGTTGACAGAAAACTCCACCCATGAATCCTATGTCACAACAATGGTTAAATCATTCTTCAGCAGAAGAATTTCCAAGGTTATTCCTTTCCACAAGCTCGGTATATGTTGTTTTGCTGTTCCCATGGTTACCAAAAGGGGAAGAAAACCAATGTACTTTAAATTTTCACCGCCTTGCTGTTCAATTCCATACACAAAATAACTTGCACCTGAACGTCATTGCTTAGATGCTTTCATGTTTTTAAAGTGATTTGGATGAGGCTTGACTCCTACCCTTCCAAAAACAATTCAGAAATACCCACTGGCAAATAAACAACACACACCTACACGCCTGATGATAAAAGCTAAAGTTTTGCATCTAGCTAAATTATTTAAATAATCTGATGGGACTCACAGCAAGGAAATTACCCAGAAAAACATTGTCAGAGAAATTTAGAAAGAGAAAGCAAATAAACAAGCTGGAAAGGTAGAATGAATGATTCTTTGAACTGGGTTGTTGAGCTCAGCCAGCTATCTGAAAGTCACATCAGTTCGCAGCAGATGGGCCAGTTTGGGCTTTATTGATATGTGATATGAATTGCTACAAGATTCATACAGTCTAGATTCTAAGACTCGTTGGTCTATCAACTTTTCTTCTCCTTCAAAGGAAATTAAAGCAAGGAAAAACAAAGGAGAATAAGGTATGAGACAGGTGTTCCCAGCCAAGTCCTTCACTGAGCTACCCAGCAGCAAGACACAACAGAAGCAACAGAACACTGTGCACTTTCACTCTCTCCTCAGTATGAGCAAGACACTGTGTAAGATTTGAAGTCTAATATATATGGTCTTATTGACAGTCTAGTGAAAACACCAAACATCTTGTTCTGTCTTTCATACAACTTGATTTCCTCTTTTATACCTGTACAAGGGAATACAGTAAGAGTTCAAAGGGGTCAGTTTGGAAATATCAGAAGTTACTTTCTGGAGGTTGACTCAGAAGGTGTCAAAAAGGGTGGACTCCAGTAGACACTGGAAGGCAAGCTTATTATAAGCAGAGAAACAGCATTGGCGGAGGCATGGAAGTCACCTCATGTTTTGGCCATAATGAGTTTAGAGCTAACATTACAGAGAGAATATAGACTGGAAGTCAAAGCCACTAACAGACAAATGAGTGGGCTCATTCTATGAAGAACCTGGTTTAGTAAGAATGCAGTTCGATCTGTACATAGTTTGAAGGCATTAAATTTATGGATTTGATGTAATGATTGACCTTCCTAAAATGCAGCCCTAACTCTATTGATACCGTGCAGCAAACACAAAGAGGGAATTTCTGCCATATCTGTGTCTCAGAAAATGATGTCTATTGCCATCACGCTGGCAAGAGCACCTCTGTCATCTTCACCCCGCTGCCCACACCTCAAAGATGCCTCACCCTTCCCACCATCCACAGCGAGCTCCTGTGTAAGACATCGAGACAAGTCCCCTCCAGCATCACTCTGTGTTTACACTGGAAATGCTTTGTCAACAACAAGCAAACTGTGCGACCTCGCTCTACATCTTGATGCTTTGATCAGTGCGAGATCAAGGAACTGTTGTCCACAGTACAGTGGTTGACCTTGTAGGAACTCTCTTTATACTTTACTGTTCCGTCTCTTTCGCTGCCTCCAAACAGCCCTATATTCACAGAATGCAGAATGGAATGAACTGTAGCTGAGGGATCCAGGGGAATGCTGAATGATATTACTCAAGGAGCTAGAGGCACAGCTCAGCCTTTAAGATACTAACTGCTCTTGCACAGGATGGGGGTTTGATTCCCAACACCCACACTGTGGTTAACAGCTGTCAGTAACTCCAGTTCCAGGGTATCCAATGCTCCTTCTGACCTCCTTGAGCTTTGCACAACACAGGTGCACTTACACACATGCAGGCAATGTATTTGTGCACATAAAATAAAGATAAATAAAAAAATTATTCAAGGTAAGTTACCTCAGAGCTATGGAAGGACCTTGGATATGACAAATTCAGTGCCAGCCTTACCTCAGAGATAAAATCCGCAGGGTCTGCACTTTAATGGACATGCCATTACTTCCAAGATTGGTCTTGGGGAGTAAAAGCAGCTAATGTGTTACATATAAGGTAACACACACATGCATATTATAGAAACAGATAATAGACATAGAGCTATGTAGTAAGCATGTCAGTGATACCAAATCATCACGGGGAAATTTTATTAACTCCCTAATATACTAGGGAAGAAAATATCTTAACATGATTTTGGAAAAGCAATACTTCAGAAAATAAATGCTGTCATAGGGAGCATTCACAGAGGTCTGAGGGAAATTTGCAAGAAAAACCTGTCTTGACTCCCTGAATCTGCTCTGTCAAGGCCTAAGGCAGCTATCCAGAGAGCTGAGGCAGAATTTGAAATTCCCCCGTATTTCAGTCTGCTAGGGATGGTACAAGGCCAACTTAGGAGTGGTACACTGAACTAAAGAGTGGGGACTTCCCAGGCCTTCCTTAGACCTTAGTCTTATAAGTAAAGACCTGCGGTTCCTCACATGTTGCCATACACTTGGGCAAGGCTGAGCTGAGCCTGAAGTGGTGTCTCTCTAAAACCTGCAAGGTTTCCCCATTTTCTTTGTACGGAGGAAAACACCACAGAAGGCGGTGTTTCCGTTACAGTGGACTTTCTATAAGCCAGTGCGTTGACACAGAAAGACCCTTGGGCTGTGAAGTTTTACTTAGAGTGAAGACATATTCTCCTCTTTGTAGCTGTGAAACAGATGGAGAGAACCAGCAGTGATCTGGGACCATCCATGACATCAGACAGAAAGTCATCCTTGTTTCTCTTAGAGTTTCTATGTAATTGCTTTATCCACCCACAAAGAGCTGGAGTGCTGCCCAGTATCTGAGGTTTGGAAGAAGTTGGGGAAATGAATAGGAAGGGGGAGCAAGAGGAAGCAGGCTGCGCAGCAGGAAGAGCACCCCGTGAAGAACAGGAAGAGAAACCAAGGACACAGTGAAGAGTGAAACACAGAAAGTGAAAGTAGGGTTATCAAGGCCATTGTGGGCAAGGAGGGAGAAAATAGGAAGAAAATTGTTCTGAAGGCCAATTGACTGGATAGGTAATTTTCTCTAATTACATTGCATAAGAAACTTATGCATATTTATATATGCCAGAGATTATGTAACCCCATACAAACATGCAGACACATGTATTTCTCATCATTTATATATATATATAATATTTATATATATATGATATTTGAGTATGCAATTTTCTAATTTTATAATTATTTAATGAAGTTCTTCTTTCAAGGTACTTCCTTTGAAAATCCTTTGTGTCCCTATATGTGAAGCAGAAAGTAAGAATGTGCTTCCAAATATGGAGATGCATCAAGGTAGGCAATGAAAACTTGATGAGGCTGTCACTCTTTAGATCTTTAAGGGATTTCTTGTAAAGGGTGAATAATACTCAGTTTAATTACTTGCTGAAGGATTGGGATATATTTTTTAATTATAAGTTTACTCACATAAATGTTTATGGACTTGCACAGACAAGCCTCAAGAGAGGACCAGCAGTGTTAAGTCCTGTAAGAGGAGAAGCAGGTTCACAACTAAGTAATACTATTATCCACGTCATTTCATGTGAAATCAGCTTTGGAATTCATGTTCATACCTTTTATGGTTAAAACAATGGCAAATTGATTTGCATTTGAAATATGTGCTCGGGTTCATATCTAGTTAAATTCAACTAGGCTCACACACCCATGTCATTTTGAAAAGACTAAGATCCAGATAAAGAAAAAGATTCTCTAAGCTGGTCTGGCCAGGGCGATAGCTATGCTTATCAGGTGCAGATGAAGGATGGAGCTTTTTACCTCAAGTCCATGAAATGAAACATTTCAATTTCCCATAATTCTGATGTTTTTTAGCCTTAAGACACATCTTTATCTCAACACTGCACTTTCTTCAGAAATCATGTAGACTCCACACAGACACACACATACACCGATTTGGGTAAAAGCTTATTCACTACACTAATAAAACAATTCAATCTTAGTTTCAAGAGGAAAACTAATCTCAAGAGGATACTAAGACAGAACAGAGGGAAAAATCAATACTTAGACATGAATCAATACACATGCTTATACACCTATATAAAAAAGCAGAGTATGTATGAACTAACTCTGTCTATGGATGCACCCCAACAGGAAGAACAGCCACCTGCTGTCAGCACTCTGGAAACACTTCTGCCACAATCCTCCATGCCTTGTGGAAAGGCACTGCCAGAAGCTATATCAGTTCCTAGCAATATGGATTCCTGCTTTGAGTATTGACTGTCCTCAAAGCTGACACATTCCTAGGGAGGATATTTTTTTTTAATTATTATTTTTACACAAGCTCTGCTTCACAGCTTGAATTTCTAAGTTGGTGTTTGTTTGTTGGCTTCGTTGTCATGAGTTCACTAATCTCTGTATAACGTATGGGAATGAGTCCAAGTGTCATTGCTAAATTCAGATTCTGAACCAGTGTTTATGCATAGCAGAACCTAAAAAAATGTAAGACAGATGCTTTGTCCAGGCTCGATTAATCTATCCTGTCATTTCTTTTCTAACCCTAAGGAATTCTTTGCAGTTAAGATCTTTTGTTCACAACAATCCCTCCAACATATTTTATGGAGTAAGGACTAAAAGAGGTAAGCAAATGTGAGAGACTGGAAGGGAGGGTCTGTAATTACTATTTTTTTTAAAAAATTTGGTATGATGTCTTTGTTTTTTCTTTTGCAAAATCCAATTACTATAAACTCTTTCTCTAAATGCAGAATCTGACTTTTATATTATTAATAAGCCATTCTTTTTTTAAAAATTTGTGTTTATTTTTTATTTGATGTATATGGACGTTTTGCCTGCGTGTATGTAAGTGCACCCATGTTCTGAAATGCCCATGGAGGTCGGAAGTGGGTGTCAGAGCCCCTGGAACTAGAGTTAGGGATTTTTTTAGCCTCCATGTGGGTGTTGATAACAGAACTCTGCAAGAGTAGTCACTGATCTTAACTGCTGAGCCATCTCTCCAGATCCTTAGAAGCCGTTCTTAAGTAAGTGCAAAGTAGAAACAGCATGCATAGTTACACTGCAATTACTAAGTCATCCTCTACCATGATAAAACCCATATCTGGAATTAAAAATCATCTGTTTTTTAGGCAATGTGAGAAATTAAGACCTAAAAAGAGAAATCCAAGATATTCCTAAATGAGAAAGGGTGTAGTGATATTTGTGGATTAAAATAAGTAACCATTCATTTCTCTGAAGAAATGTTTTGATAAAACAGTAAGTTTCAGGAAAGAAATGTATATACTGAGTAAAGAAACCATTAGGCGTAAACATATAACATGAATACCGATACACTCTCCTTTGGCCAGTCCCACTTGCAGAGGAAAAACAAGCTATCTAAACTATTCATTTTCACAATCTTCCACCTCATTTTTAATGGAAGCTGAAAAGGTAAAGATAAAAGCAGATCTGAATTGAAGTGGTGTGCACTCCCCAAAGACCCCAATCATTAGGACCACCACAAACAGAGCTTGAAGATCCTCAGTAACATAACTTCAAATGCCAAATGCTTTGGGCATACCTGATGGGATATAGGAAAGTGAAATAATAACTTGTAAAGGTGTCATATGTTTGAATAATTCTAGTAATATGTTAAAGCTTTAAATTGTGAAAATCACTAAACTGTGCAAAAGACAAAAGGCTGTATTTCCATACTAAAAATCTAGAGTAAAGGGGCAAAACCAGAATATTATGAAAGAAAATCAGGTATCACTCTTGCTGTAAATGAACTGGTTGAATCTCAAAGGTAGAAGAATTTCAGTTACTGTGACTTGTTAAGAAGTCTTGCAACATCCCTGGAAGCAAACAACATGGAAAAGGTATAAACATAGATAAGATTGTTTTCAGCCTCTTGTGGTTCTTCCATGACCCATTTAAGGATTATTCAGAATTGTTTTAATGTCATTAAAAACTCAAGACCTGTTTAGTAACTTATGTTGTAAGACTCTCCTTAGACAAAGCTTATTAGCATATATTAACATAATTATCTAAAAGATTTTATTTTATGTGTGTATATGTGTGCCACATGTGTGCAGGTGCCCCAGGCTTTGATTTCCCTGGAGAAAGGGTTGCAGGTGTCTGTGAGCAGCCTGGTACGGATATTGGGAGCCAAACTTGGTTCTTCTACAGAAGCGGTGAGCATTTTGATCCAGTAAGCCATTTCTCCAGCCCCTAAACATCTAATTTTATGATGACTTTGAAATTCACAGACTTCAAATTCAGGTAGCCATACTGGCCCTATTAATAATAATTGGCCCTTTTGTTGTCTGATCTGGTGACTCTTAATATGGTCTCCATAATATAATGTTTTAAATGGGAACCTTCCAAATAAAGATATAATTATTAATGAAAATACTTGGATGATTAAAGAAAACTCTTTCAACCTGACTCCAGGTAACTTGGATCCTTCTCCAGACTTCCTTACTGCTCCATATCTGTTGTATAGATTATTTCCTAAATTCCAAGTCAACCTGTATAGTCAGTGGGGAAATAATTGCTCAGTCATATGACCATTTAATAGCTAGTCACAGCCCCTAGAAGCCCATTTTTTTCATCTGTAAAATTAGAGGATTGGATTGATTTATCTTGAAAATACTTTCCAGGTTTATAGTTCTGGTTCTAACAGCAAAAGGAATACAGAAAGGGCTTCAAACAAAGTTGAACAGGAAGCTGATATTTGTAATGTCACACAGAGAGATTAGCTCAGCAATTTCCATTAATAGGAGTCATATGGTGAAATCCCCCAGAGCTATTTAGAAACAAACCTCTGATTACTTAGAACTTCAGGTAGAGCCAATTTTCTTGGACTATTTTTTTTCTACTAAAAAATTCAAGGCATTCTTAAACTATCCTTGATCTATGTTGGAATAGAGTAACAACAAGATATTTGGGGGAAAAAGTTGTGATATGGGGGATGAATGCAGAGAAAAGCCTGAGTTAAGTGGGTGGAGATATAAAGATCACAGCAATAAAATTTGGCTATGGATTGGCTGTCACAAGCATGTCAAGCCCCATGATTTCTTGGGGATTGTAGGCTAGCCTATTAATCATTTAGCACCCTAAAAATGAAATAAGCATCAGGAAATTATATTTGTATTCCTCCTTTTATTTCAGTTGGGTTCAAGAATAACTAATGCAGAATTAAACAGATGTCAAAGTCAGTGGCAGGGAGCAAATCAAAGAAGGTCCTCCATGATTTCAAAGAGGAGCTCTGATGTTTTTTCTTTTTAGTTAAAGGTGGGTGAGTGTGGGTGGAGCAGCTATGCATAGTGTCAAAAGGAAACATTATTTTTCATTAACACTTGAAGTTATGAGTTGTTCATGAAAAATTGAGCAGCATATTTTCATAGAAAGTTGCTAGATGGCTCATTCACATTTCTATAATATGAAAAACTTCAGATTATTAAAAATTGAATAAAACATTAGGCTGACTATTTTATTATAATCTCATGTTTCCAAAATCCACTGTTCTTTAAAAATCTTAGTATAAACTGGGTGTGGTGGCACATGCCTTTAATTCTAGCATTCAAGAGGCAGAGACAGGCAGATTTCTATGAATTCAAGGCCAGCTTGGTCTGCATAGCAAGTGCAGGTCAGGTGGGGTTACAAGGAAACCTTGTCAAAACAAAACAAAAAACAAACACCTGAAGCCCCAAACAACCAATCAAAACAAACAACAACAACAAAAAAAAAACATTTGTATGCCTGAATATTACGAAGAATTTACTGTTTTCAGAATTTAAATTTTTTATATGTACTTGCAAATTATGCTTCATTGATTCAATATTTATATCTTACTGAGAACTCAATAGTTGAGTCAAACTGAAGTGTATACAACGTTAAGAACCCAAGAAATAGCAAATTAATTCTTCCTTTTGGCGAGCTCTTCTCCCCCGTCTTCATATCCATCTCCTGTGGCAGAATTCTTTGCAGTGAAAAACTGAACAGTGAGCATTTAATAAGAACTTGTTCGGTAGTTTAGTATTGCCCTGTTTTATTTTTAATGCAGATAAAACAAGGTCAAACAAGAATACTACATGATAATATTGGAATACTTATATATGAAAAACCTAAAACAAACAACTACATGTGGGAAAAGTATTACATCATGGGTAATAAAACATATTTTCCCAAGAGACAAAGAATGACATTATTAGAAAAAGACTAATAACCAAATAGGGAAATGATAATAATTGAAAGATATGAATGTAAGTACAAATGATGAACGAGCATATCAAAAGAAGCAAGATTCTTCATCGAAGTATAAAATCAATCCTGGTTACTCAGACCTTCATGAGTAATTGCCCTCTTGGACCACTTTTTCCTAGTTTGGATATATTACTTACTGAACTTCTTATCTCTTCGTCAGTTTCTTCATTTTGCTGAGAAAAATTCCCCAAAACTTGGGGGAAAAAGTGTTCATTTTTTTTAAAGGATTTTATTCTAAAAACACATGTAATCCTGTAGTTCTTAAACGTCCTCTTAAGGCTCACATGCTAAAGGCCTCCAGCCTTTGTTAGTGGAAGTTACCTGTCTTTTTTTTCCCTTTCTTTAACAGCAATGCCCTGCTCCATGCTGGGCCAGAATATCACCATTGCCACAGGCCCCACAGCGACAGAGCCAGCTGACCATGTACTAAAGCCTTCGAAATGGTGAGCCAACATAAACCTTTCCCTATTATAAGTTGTTTATCTCTGAGATTTTTGTCACAGTGATGGAATGCTGACTGTAACAAATTGCTACTTGATGATTTGCCTGGATTGGAGGCATTGTTTGTGTTTTGTTTCTGTTTTGAGTGGATTTTCTGGTTTTGCTTTTGCTTTTTTCTTTACTTTTAGTATACAGAATGATGTATACATTCATCTTTTTTCTGGAGGTTTTTACACATTTCTCTCTGTTTTTAAAGGTTCTGAAATTTCCAGCAGGAATTACTCAGATATGTATTACGAAGATCCTTCCTTTGGAATGTTCATGTCCTTCTGTATAAAAAGTCATTTCTGTTATTTTTTAGTCATCTGATTTAGATTCTTTCTTCCTCAACGTCATTACCTAAACTATGAGCTTGTTCAACTGATTATTTACTTACCTTTCACATATTTCATTCTTTTACACACAATGTTTTGACTCTTCTAAAAGATGTTACTTTTTTCTCTTACAAACTTTTTTTTTCATTTTAACAATGACTTTTCAATTCCAGGAGCCTTTTCTTTGTCTACTTTTTCACACTTTTATTTTTTATGGATACAATATCTCTTGTATCTAAGAATGCTGCTTAGAGATTTTTGCTACTGTTCTGTTTCTTGAATTCTCTTACTTTTTCTTTGAGCTTATATGTTTTATTTGCTTCTTCTCTTTCATACTATAAGTTCTCCCAAAATGCTTTTGTTTTGTGGTTGTTTTGTCATACTAATGAGAAAGGCATCACAAAGCTCACTATTGTCCTAGAGACAGAAATTATCAACAAGTAATCTTTCTGCGGTGAACTGGCAGCGAATAAGCAGTCCAGAGGTCAGTGGATTTCCACATGGACTGGCCACTCCCACACTGTTTGCCCTGTTTTCCCCTGTGTGGAGGCTTGGGCCTCTGTAGTGCCCTTTTGATGCTGTTTTTGTGATGGTCCTGCTCAAGGTAATGGGTGAAACACACTAGGAGACATTTTGTCAATGAGGATCATTTGAGCTGTGTTCAAAATGTGATTTCTCTGTTATCATTCCCACAGTTTCTGACTCTTCAGTACTAACTGCCTGCTATTTCTGAGTCTTAATATTCCCCAAGATTTTCAGGGAAGATAAGCAACAGACAGGGACATAAGTGAATTTATGGCTGTCTTTTCTACTGGCCAACTTCATCGTCGACCAGTCCATCACTCCATCCATGTCAGACTTCGAAAGACCTGTGTATATCACTTAAATCTTTTCTTGTTGTAGAATTTTGTCTTTTTCATTCTCGATTGTTTATTAATTTTTTATTCATTCTCTTTAATTCATGTATGAATGTGTTGCCTCTATGTATGTAAGTACATGTGTTGTGCAGTTGCTTCAGAGGTCAGAAGAGAGCGTCAGATTCTCCTGGAACTGGAATTACAGATGGTTGTTAGCTGCAATGTGGGTCCCAGGAATCAAACCCAGGTCCTCTGCAAAAGCAGCCAATGCATTTAACCACTGGGCCATCTCTCCAGTCCTTTCTCTTCTGTTTTTAGTGGTGTTTTCAGTGGCATATCAGGAAGAAAAAACATATACATATCATATTCTGTCTGATGTTAGGAGTCGCAAATGAGCTTCTAAAGACAAATTTTCACCATCAGCTTCACAGTTTATCTTCAAAAATATTTGCTATTTACAAGATTTCATTAAATCTTTACCGTGACTTGATAAGCTAGGAAAGATTATCTCTAAATTATAAATTTTAAAAATCAGATGCAATCAAATTAACTTCCTCTTTAAAAAAATTTTTGTTACATTTATTTAGGGGGAAGCACTCGTGTTCTGCAGCAAGCATGTTGGTCCTGGGGATTAAAGTCAGACCTCCAGGATTGGCAGCAAGCACCACTATCTAGTAAGTCATCCCATTGGCCTCAAACTGACTTCCTCAAAGGAGAAATGCTAGTTAAAACTCAGAGTGGTGTGATGTCCAGAGAAGGGTTTACGTGATCAACAACACAGGTACAAGAGGTCACTGTCATGATACATTTCAGCAATTGGCATCTCAGGGGAGCTATGATGGTATCATGTAAAGAGCAGTTGTTGGAAGAACCTGAGGCTTAAAGTATAGTCCAGGTTCTCCAAACTAATGAGCTATACTTCTATGGGCTTTTATTTCAGCATTTGTAAAGCAAAAGTATTAGATGCAATGAATACATTGCTAATGTCATAGCTGGAGACTTAATGAATTTTATTGTAGAAGTGTGTCCTGAGCACCCAGCTCTGGTTTAAATACACAATGCCCTGCTCTTAATAAGTTGGGCTTCACAAGAATTTTCCCAGGGCATCAAATTAATTCTAATGATATTTAATGGTAAAGACTCTTGCCTAATTGAGACAGTCATGCCAACTTAATTGAGATGCTTCTAGGTATTTGTGTGGTATAGCTGTAGAACCTATGGTGACCGGAGTCTAGGGATGTTTTGGACCTCTTCAGATTTTTCTAGTGCCAGTTCAGCAGGGAAAACACAGAGTGAGTAAAACTCCTCCTTAAAAAATGATCTCTTCCTGGTAAGAAGAATCAATTTCCACTCCTTCAGGAAAGATCAATTAGTAAGTGGTTCTCTTGCTTCTAGGGAAAAAGCTGTTCACCAATAGTCTGTCCTGGTGAGTTTCACACTCCATATATCACAGTAGAACATGGCTCTATATTATATGCTTTAGAAAATCTAAAAGATAAACTCATGCAGAAGAAAGAGAGAGGTGACGCATTTGTTAAAACACACATACCCCCCCCCCACACACACACATACAAGATGATCAGCCAGATCAAAGGAAAACACAAGGTCATATATTTTTTTCTAAAAGTTCATAACCCCTGTGGAAGGTGATGAATTTAACACCTGTCTGTTTTATCCATCAATCTTCCCTCTTCTTAGATTGAATGAGGTCTCTGTTTCTTTGATTTCTCAAACTGTCACTAACTTGAATTTGTTGTGTTGTGAAAAATCTTGACTCTTTTCAATATAGTTCACCAAATCTCTTCTACTTGGCCTATCTGAGACTAGCCCCTTCTCAATCACATCTAGCAAAACTTAACAATGCATAACTTTATTGTGTTAAGATCTAAATTAAAATATATTTGTTTTTCCCATTAAAAAAATATAGACCCGTGAAATAAGAATTGATTCCTAAACAATCTAAATGTCCCTCATTAAATGAATGGATAATGGAAATGTTGTCCATTTGCACAACAGAGTTCTATTCAGCAGAAAAAAAAAGAAATGAAATTTGCAGGTAAATGGATGGAACTAGAAACTGTTCTACGAAATGAGGCAACCCAGACTCAGAAAAGCAAACGGTACAGGTTATTTTTCATTTTGGGATCCTAATTCCAAATCCTAACATGTAAGTTTATGTCCAGATGTAACCACAAGAGTCAGAAAAATTTAAAGGGACCATAAGGGCAGAGGGGAAGAAAGAGCTCCAGAGAGGGGAACAGCAGGAAACAGAGTTACCAAAAGGAAAATGGGGAGTACGTTAACGGAGAGGGACGAGGGAAGGTCATAAGAGGGGAGAGAGAGGAAAGAGAGATAAATAGTGCTTAGGTAGTATGAAAACCAAAGGTAAATTATGGTATTTCATAAGCCTACTGAAAAATATACATATAATATAAATGTGAGTGCACGTGTATAGCTGAAGTCTCGATAGCAAAAATCAGAGTGTCAGGTAAGGGCAGCCTCTCTTTGACTAGTTGGTCGGGAAATCCAAGAATCTCCCCAAATAATCTATGCCATTGCCACAGCCCTTGATTGCCTCCCAGAACTTGTATGTAAAGCTCCCTTGCTGAAAATATGCTATAGTTTGTACATAGGACTTGAAGCAGTAGAACTAGCAGTGAACTGGAAGTTTCTTCCCAAAGACTACCTCTCCACACTATGCAAGGTGCTGAGGAAGAAAAATAATCAGTGACTTTACCCAGCTCTAAAAGCTATGACCCATAGAGATGTCAAACTATCTCTATTGGTGCAATAGTGGCACTTTTATTGTTTTGGTCTTTTTTTGACAGGGTCTCCCTGTAACCCCAGCTGGCCTGGAACTAGCTATGTAGACCAAGCTGGCCTTGAACTCTCAGAGATCCGCCTGAGCCACCATGCCTGGCAATATCTTGGGGGTAATCAACAACTAACTAATTGGACTTCAGACTCACTCATTATGAGGGACCTCATGCATAGTAATGTAAATATAGCCAAGCACATATGTTTTGGGTGGGGGAAGAGTCAGAGATCCTAGAAAAGAACCTCTTACTGGCACTTTTTTCAACAATTTCTTACTATATTCTAAGCACATATCGCTGTATTTAGAGGCAAGTGTTCCTAAGATCACTCATCAAAGAAGCTTCTTTTTGTAACAGATGTAGACTATTATAAGTTCCACGACTGGTCAAAATACAGAGAATAAGTGACCCGTGAGATACACAGCCCTAAGTGATATATCTTGAGTGCAACCTCTACATTGAAGGATCAAGAAATATGAGAGTAAGAGGGCCAAGACCCTTTCTGTTAGTCAATGCATTCTGGATGTGATGGAGAAGCTGCATCAATGAAATCGCCACAGAATGGCAGTCTGATGAGATCTTCATAATGACGAAACCCAGCTGACGTGCCAAGGCAGATGGAGGAAATGGCACAGGGTCCCACCTCAAGTAGAACGACAGGTAGTCAATGGATACAGAGGGAGGGAGGAAATAATTCCAAGTGGGCAGCCCTAAGAACAGATACACACAAGCATTGTTAAACGAACTCAGTGCAATATATCCATACATATATATGCATATGCAACAATAATAAACAAGAAGTTGTGAGAAAGTAGAGGGACATGGCAGGAGCTGAAGGGAGACTAGAAATATGATACTTATGTATGATACTCTCAAATTTTAAAAATAAGTAAAGTAAAATTAAAACTCAATGAAAAAAAAAAAAAGAACTGATTTCCTGCTGGCAAGATTTGAGCTTTACCTGATATGTGTTTATATTATATATTATACTCTTGAACATAGCCTGGCAACATCCTATTTCCTGAATGCTTGAACACTCCGTGTATACAAACTGTTCTTAATTCAGATAACCCTGAAGTACACATTGCACATAATCACTGAGGTCGCTAACAGCAGACTCATACTGCTTAATTTATTTTTTGCAGAGAGGTAGAGCTTTTTAGATAATTCGTTTAACCAACTTGAAAGTCTGAGTTTAATTGCTGCTTTTTAGCAGTTTACATGACATTTGTGCTCACAAACACCACTGAGAGTTTTTCTACACGAAGTAGGAATGTTCTGTGCCCTTGATTTAACCCCTTTCGGACCAAGCACTCATCTATACTATAATTAACAAAGCATATTACAGCTCACTCCCAGAGCAGGCTATGATTCTCTGCCATCTCACTAAGGCACTAAAGAAAGACAAGAGACCTATGGACATTAAACAAACTAATATGCCCAAGTCAGATGTCTTTAGGTTTACCAACATAGACCCTAAGACACATTATCAAGGGCAAATGGTTATATAGGAACCTAATTCCCCACTCTGGTTTCCTCCTAATCCATGTGTCTAACCCACACTGAGTCTTGAATTGGGAGTTTTAACTGCAAGGTAACTCCATCACTTTAAATAGAATCAAATATTCATGAGCTTTCAAGTATCTATGATTTTGATTTTTAAAACTTAGTTTCTGATTATGTCTTATATTAGTACAAAGTATTTGAAATGCCACCGGAACATTGTGTGCTACTTGTAAAGTGCCATTTTCTTATTTAACACTATGTTCCCAATTGTTACTGAATAAATGACAATTGTTGCATAGTTAGCTACTATAAATGCATTTTATAAAGTAAGCTACACAAGGTTTTATCAATATTCTAGTTTATCTGACGGTTGTTAAATATGCCAACAATATTTATTACATCATTTGTTTCTCCAAATAAGGTCATCTTATGACCTATTGAATTCTTAAGACTCTATTTACTTTGAAATTTTGATTTATTGGATCAATTTATAAGGTCAAAGTTGTGTTACTATTTCACAGGCACTGGACTGCTCTCAGTTACACACTTAGTGCATTCAGCTGGAGAATTTTTAATTTGATTCTATATTTTAAAGAATCCTCCCAGGAGCAAAAAGATTATGGGATGGAATCAGGAGCAAAAGTGCAGGGAAGCAAGAGTCAATGTCAGGCATATCAGAAAAGGACCTTCTAGGCTAATCAGTCTGTGGCTGTCTCCAGACCTCTGTTCTCCATATCTGTTCTATATCTCCATATCTGAGGCCCTGACCTGGGTCCTATTGACCCAATAATATAATATTGATGCTTTTCATCCCACAGATTTTTTTACAGTGACACTATAAAGCTATGTTGGTCCTCTAACCCAGAAACTAGTGATGTAACAAAGATACTTTACTACTTCATAAAAGATTTAACAAAATTGAATAAAGATATATATTTCCTTTAAAAACTCTAGCCAAGAACAGTTGGGCAAGGTGGCAAATGCAAGCCTGAGATAGGAAGATCATATTCTGAATCCAGGCTAGGGTACATAGAGAGTGCTAAGCCAGCCTGGGCTACATAGTGAAAATCCTGTCTCAAAAAAATTTTAGACGTGGCCAGAAGTTATAAAAATCAACTCATATTTATAGACTTAAATAATTACTTTTTCTCAAAAATGTAGATTTAGGTAATTGACCCAATGCCATGGAATCCTCACATTTATTCTCTGATGTGTAATGAATTTCCCTCAGATAAGTTTCATTATTGAAACTCTTGACTGCCAATGTGAGTGTATTGGAGGTACGGTCTTTAAGAACTAATGACCTTTGAATGACGTTATATAGGTAGGCCATCACTCAGTAAGAACAGGGAGTGATTTCTCTTTACACATGCACAGAGGAAGGTGGAATCGGTAGACAGTGATCAGGTGACAAGCTAGAAGCCAGAAGGAGAGACTTTACTAGGAACTGAAATGCTTCAGGGTTAATCTCCAGCTTTCCAGCGTCTAGAAACGTAAGAAAATTAATTTCTCTTATTTAAGCCATGGAGTCTGTGGTATTTTGCTATGGCAGTCTGAGATGACAAAAGTATTTTGAATACATTTTAAAAGTAGCAGAAAAGAATAAAATATTATACTGTGTAATTCCATGGGAGTTGACAAAATAGGTGTAGTGAAATTCCATGTGAAATTCTTGGCTGTCAAGAAATTGAGAGCTGTAACAACAATAACACAAGAACCCTATTTGTTTGGGGGAGGGAAGGTCTGACTCTGCTACATTTATGAGTACTATGAGGCTATAAGGAATCACTAGTTCACACAGAATCACTAGGCTATATGGAATCATCACTAGGCTATATGGAATGGCTGTGCAGGTAATGTGTACCACATGTGTAGTTCTGAACTAAACAATGGCAAATCCTGTCCCTTTACACACAAGAGCAATCTTAGGTTTCCTTTAGTCCGTGATAGAGAAGGGTACAGATGTTCCCTCCAGGATGAGATAACTGAAGGCAGAGGGACATCTTTCATGGCAGCAAAGTGTCTCTCTAAACAGTTGTTCTGCTTGTTGATGGTGATTAGTACCAGGAGTTAGAGAATCAGAGGGGAATGTTAGCTTCCTAGTTCCAAGCACCAACAAATGTCACTGAGCCACTATGAACAAACACAGAAAAGAGAAGGTTCCATGACTCACCCACAGTGTTCATTCACCGGGAATACAGAGAAAATAAAAACCTGAAGTCAGGCCTGCCAAATTCTGTTGATCAAACCCTAACCCACTCCATTGTACACAGATCATCTTCTGTATAGAGAATGAAATGGAGCCTAAAATATATGCTACAGAAATCAAGGCAAATCTACTCCAAATATTAGATATTTCTAAAAAAACACTAAAGTTATTCAAAGCAACCAGCTATTAGAGTCTAATTGTTTTCCTTCCCTTCATGAACAAGGCAAATGGTCCACATATCTGTTCAAAAGAAGTAAACAACCTTATTTACTTTCCTTGGTTGGTTCTTATTTTGCTATCCCTTACAGACATGAATTCTTAAAAGCAAAATAATGATTTTGTGGCATGCCCTTGGTCAGAATCATCTGCAAACACTCTTCCATAATGGAAAAGAATCAACCTTGAAGTAAAATGAAGTACATTTATTTTTCTTGACTGAAAGCCCTAGCCTAAAAAAACATTCACTTCCCTTTCAACTATCAGAAAGTCTATGCTGTTTTATTTATACTAGAATGTTCTGAGAAGATAAATAGCAGCATAAGCAATCTGAATTTCTAAGATCATTAAAACTGATCTTTGAAATTATGCAGTGCAGATGTTAATGTTACTTAGACATACTTTACATTTAAAATTTTTGTCATAAGTAAATCCCACATAGGTAATTACTTTCAACTAGAGGTTCTTTGTTGTTGTTTGTGTATGTTACAGTATTTAGGATTTTACATCCCAGATAGACTGGTAATAGAAAAATTAACAAACTGACAATTTAAAATATTGCTAGTTTTTACCATGAATTCATTACATATGAACAAGATGTGTGACACTCTCTCCATTGCATATGTGAGTACGTTTTGTTCAATCAAGTTGAGGTAATAAACACATTTTCCCATCTAACACAATAAGCTTGTTCATAAGATAGAAATAGTAATACACAATGCAGGCTTAGCAAGAAATCAAATCACTTTGGATGATATCATAAGAAAGAATATTCTATTGACTTAATGATTTAGTTATGGCATCTGGAGGATAAAGCAAAAAATAAGGCAAATAATACTTTACAAATACTTCACCCAGTTCTAAATATTATTATCTTAGACATAAGGACCTATGAAATATTTAATATGTATGGACTATAAATAAAACTAGTATTTTGTATTCAGGATTTTTGCTGAATGGGATAATTATAACTGCTCTTGCAACAAAAATATGAATAATTTATGTGAGATGATGGATATATTGATTTATTTTACTATAATAATCATTTTGCTATGTATGTCTTTTCTCTGAATTTTTTTAACCTGACTTCCCAGGCCTTCCCCGTTAATTTTCTACAAACAGGTGTTATGAGCAAGTCACAGGGAAGTGGGCAGGCTGAGGCAGGCTAGAAGAGAAAGCGGGTTACTGAGAAGCTCGGGCAGGCCGCACTCAGCCAGGCTTCGGAAACCCAGACATGTCTGTGGGAAAACAAAACTGTGGAGTCATATACATGATGCAATTTTCTGGAGAGGTTTGAGATACATGTTTGAAAAATTCAAAGTATCATTTTTTTGAAAATTTCCAAGATAGAGTGATTGGAAAACTACAATAGTTTTTGGAGAGTAAGTCAACATTGAATGATTTCCTCTCTTTAATGACTCTACATGCCTTTCTCTTTTACTCTTGTGTTTTAATAAAAACAAACACATCCATAAGTTCTCTGTGTCTTTGTTTCCTCATCATGCCATAATTTCTAATGTCCCACAGACTTCGTGTGTTTTAACTGTATAAGTAGCATCTTGTGCGTCCTGCTGCTAGTGCATTGAGAGCCTTTAGTGACCTCACCTAACAGCAACCTCAGTCTCTATGTGTAGGACCTGATGACATGGAAGCTTCCAAAAGCAGGTATTTGATTGGTTCCATGGAGTTGCTGTGACAATGTGCATCTATGACACTCTTCAGTTTTCAGAGGTGATATGAAAACTACACATGAGAACAAACTGTACCGCATACTTCTTCAGTAAATGTTTATTAAGATCAATGGCCGCATACATTTTGTTGTGAGTCAGAATTAAGATGAATGATGTCATGCCTGTAGTAATACCTCTTCTTTGCTTTAAAAGCACAGGACACGTTTCTCCTCATATAACTTGTACATCTTGCTAGTCACCAGACATTGCATCAGAATTCTTATATATTCATTTAACTTATGTCCTGCTTTGGTGATAATGATATGACCTGGAGAAAAGTCTTAAGTAAGAGCCAGGATTAAACTGAGTCATTTGTCCTCTGCTCCTGTGGCCAGTCTCAAGGTGTGAAGAGTCATCTGACAGTGACATGTGAGTGCTATTTCAGCTAGCACTGGAGAAGCAGTGCCTGTCGGAGAGATTTCTAGAAGCTGTGGTGGGGAACAGGCAGATGATTGCCAAGATCAGAAGTTTAGAAAAGGCATGATTAAAAAAAAAAACTATTCATTTAATTATTTATGTGTTCATTTATTTAGGGTGGAGGGGCTCAAAGAACAACTTTCAGGAGCCAGCTCTCCTTCCACTTTGTGGGTCACAGGGATAGAACTCAGGTTGTCAGGCTTGGTAGAAAGCATAAAAGACATGATTCCAGTTGACCACACACAAGTCTCTCACTCCTTTTCTTTCTTCTCTCTTTCTTTCTTCCTCTCTGTCTCCTATTAATGCTAGAACTCCAGGTCTCACATATGCTAAACAAACTAAGCACTCTCCTAAATGAGCAATGTCTAAGTCCTCTTTTCTTTTGGGGGATTTTGTTTTGTTTTGTTGAGATAGGGTCTCACTAAATTGCCAGAAAACCTGATTATTCCTCTTTTCTTACAAATCTTTTTCAAAAATCAATTTGGAGCCTATAAAATAACTCAGAGGATAAAGGCATTTGCAGGCAAGCTTAATGACCTGAGTTTGATTCCCAGGGATCACAGGGTAGAAGGAAAGAACCAGCTCCTGCAAGTTGCCCCTGTCCATATGCCTCTGTGGCATTGGCATCCTTTTGTGTACACATAAATGATAAAGGTGCAATTTAAAACACTGTCTGTCATAGCTCATCTGGACCTACATTACCATAGACCGTCTGATGCTTTATCTTGAGCACTCAGGAACATTTCCAGTATGGCCTCTTCCTTTAAGAGGTGTCCGCCAGAGTAAAGAATAAGATTCTGCCTTTTCGCTTACAACCTGGTCATAAGGAAAAGTTAACTGAAAGCATACTTTAGAACAGCAACAACAACAAAAAATGCATTTTGCATAAAATGAAACCCAAACAAAGTCCCTTTGCCCCTATTTCTGGGGTGAAATGTTGTAAAGAAACAGGGCTATAACTTTCTGGTGTCATTATCAAGTGAGCCAAAACTTGGTAAATGATAAATTTGGCGACTATAGTCAGTTGCCACCTCTCAGATGAGAGCATGATCTAGGGAAGCAAGTTCTGCTGAAGTCAAATCAGTTATGTCAAAGGAACATCCACTACCCCACAAAATGGTCTACAGCACTGGTTGTCAAATTCTGGGGGAGAAAACACTACGAGCCAGTCTGAACTTGGCTCATGTGCCAATAAAGATTCATGTTCCAATAGAGGCCCACTTAAGATATTCAGCTTTTTAAAAACAATACTTAAAAGAGAGTAAAAGATTAGGCATCACTTTATAGATTTTTCATCAAGGTTATTGCAACCTGCTTTCTAATTTGGAGCAGAGAACAACTTCTGGAAAATGTATGTTTATTTATTTTTTTGTTGGTTGACTGGTTTTGTTTGTCAGAGAATGGCTCCAAAACATGTAGAGAGCAACTGCAACAAATTCTTTATCAAATTTGATATGCATAGAGAAAAGGAAGATTAACTGAGCAAGTTGAATCTAAGACCTCAAAACCCTTCTATTTAACCTTTGCTTTTGCATAGTCTAGTGACTTTTTTCAAATTGTCCCAATTCTTTTGTTTCCTCTTCAGAAATTATTAGATAGTAGTAGCTACTGGATATTTTTGTTTATAAATTTTACGTTACTTATTTTATATTAAGAAAGCACAAATTTCAAATCAGTCTTTGTTACTGTTGCAATTGGTTTTGATTTTTTTGAGACAGGGTCTCCCTGTAGTCTCCAATTGGCCTGGAACTTGCTATACAGACCAGACAGGCCTTAATCTTACAGAGATCTGCCTGCCTCTGCCTCCTGAGTACTGAGATTACAAATATACACCACCATACCTGGGTAAATTCAATGTCAATATACCCAATTGTTGAGTATTTTGGCATAAGGACAAGGATTTCCAAAAGGAATTTTTCCAAAAACTTTTTAGATTTTTTTATTGACTCTTCAAGAATTTCATACAATGTATTTTAATCATATTCAGACCCCTTCCAACATTTTCTAGAAAATTAATAGGAAATTTCTCTTTGTACCTTTTAAGTCTTGGATTAAAATACCAAATGCCACTTGATCGTGTGCATACATATCAACCTCAGTATATCTCCAGAGGTTGACCATTAGGGTCAGGTAGCTCTGGGAGATGGTCTGGGTTGTGCTCAATGATAATCTTCTCTTTCCTCTGACTAAAACACTCAAAAATGTGCTTCTCTGGAACTTACTACATATGCTTTTCAAGGATCACTAGCTAAGAAAACTCATTAAAATATTTTTCCTTAGTTACTCTTTAAATATTTTTATATTTCATTCACTAACTGATATAAAGTATAATTAAATATTTGGCATAATAAGCAATCAGTGTGATCATTTGGTAGTAATCCCTTGTTTATTTTCTCTTCCTCAGAAATACTGAAGTACAGAAAATTACATGAATAATCAGAAGCTCTAAAATTAAGGGTGGCAGCTGAAAAGCATTATACATGCCCTAAAATGCACAGAACCAAATTTACATGGTCTGGGTATCTACAGAACGAGAGGATTTCTTTGTCAAATCTGATATGAACAGAAAAGGGGATGATCAATGGGGTAAATGATTCATCATCTGGCACTGACAGTTATGTCATTTCCTGTGGGCCAGAGTGAGAGTTAAGTCCACATGGCAGCAGTAAATCATATTATTGTTAACGAGGGCAAACAAGACTAGACACTGGAACCACACTGGAGCACTTCTACTGCACCACCTAGAACACTTGCCAGTTCGTAGGATATCGCACATAGGCAGACTTTTGAGAGAAAATAAAGAAAATAATTCCCTTTCTGGAAAACAAATCCCTCCCAACTAGCAGGTTCAGCCTATCAGATTTTATGAGCCTTCTTCTTCCGTTCTTCTTTTTTCAGAAAAAAATTCATATTTTATTGATATGTAAGGCTTGTTGAGTGAACATCCTCTGCTGACACCTCCCCATGAGACAACAGTGAAATTAACAGTATTCAGTACAGAAAAATGTTTAAGTTTATACTGTTCTTATTCCTCACAACTTTAAACTAATTTAAGATCCATCACCTTGTTAAATTCTCAAAGTGAATGTCCATGACTCATATCCCTATTTTCTGTCTTTGAGGGCAGCTTGCTCCTTTTCTTGTTTCTGTGTTAATTTTCTTTCAGCTCATAGATGATTCTTATAAGAGATTTTTGCTTTCTCCTTACTGTACCCTGGCTTTCCAAATAGGTCTGCTGTTATCTGAAGACAAGCAGGCAATCTATATGAACAATGGGATTATGCCTTATCAGATTACATTGTGGTGTGAGGTCTCTCTGGACATACTGAACTTGGAACTTGGAGGGCAGGATTTTATAGTGTGCTTTGAAAAAAGGAATGTCTTAAAGTGTAGGACATGTGATGTTCTAAGCAACCTTATTTATACAAAAAAGGGACCATGTAGGGATGCTGCCTTTCATCTAAGGATGAAACTAGAAAATTCAGTGGGTGCCCAAGGTCAGAGAGTATTACCTTAACCTGAACTGGAACTCTAAGTTCCTGACTTATAGTCCAGTGCTCACAGAAAGAACATAGAACTATTGTTTATTAGTCACCTTCTATCCCTAGATGGGGACCCTCAGTCATCTCTCTAGACCTGGAATCAGCTTTTTTTTCAAATGAGATGTATTTGCTATGGGAAAGGGGTACCCCCTAATATTAAAGGATTAGTCACCAAAGGAAGGTTTTCTTTAAGCTCAAACCTTTTAGGGCAACTGAATATGCACTATTAATAAAATGGTAGAGAAATACTTGCTATGTATTGCTCCCCCATTCACCTCAGGGATGGAGTAAGGAGAGGAGAGTCACAAGGAGGCAAAGAAACACTAACAGGAAGAATAACAAGAGGAAGTCCAATCTGTAATATATGATCCCCTAGACCGGGCTTTACACCTTCCAGACAAATCTTTTCCAGGGGAAAGTTTCTATTGCATCCCAATACCTTATTGCTCCTTATTATCTATCACCATCTGCAATATGTGCTCTGTGGGGCACAGAGAAGTCTGCAGGTTTACTCCCCTGCTTGAAATTTCTAGAATGGCTCCTGGCAGATAGCAGGTACCTACTTAAGAAACGCTAAACTAAACAATAAGGCAAGTTAAAACATAATCAGAAAAATAAATAATCACTTCCCTAGAAATACTCAAAACTAGTGACTCCAGGAAGTTGGTTTTCTACTCCATTACACATCCATTAAATTCATTCAGCAACTGGCAGATTTCTGGAGATTCAGGTCACCTGATTCAGTCTTCCAGAAATTCATTACGATTCTAGATTATTCCTACAAAGTGTCTATTTTACTGTCTAGTGAGGTAGACCTTTCACACCTGGAGACCTGCCATCTCTTTGGTAGGATCACCTTCTGCTCTCAGGCATAACTTAGGTGGTAAATTATGTGATGACCAACTCATTTAAAATTAATAATTAATTAATGTCAATTTAAAATTAGCAATTAATTCAAGTGACTTTAACTATATAAATTCCATTGATACAGGAATACGGAAGGTCAAATCCAATCTCTGGAGAAGGATAATTTCATGGATTAAAAATAGGAGAAAAGAAAGAATGGGCTCAGTTTCTATTAGTAAGTGGACTAGTGAATCGAGAATTTACTAAGATTTGTTTATTGGTCTGGGAAGAGCAAGCAAGAGTTATGAAATATAGAGTAGGGAATTCTTTATTGGCCATAAAGTACTTTCCAAACTTCATTTGCATATCCTTACAAATACTATCAGGAATCCCGCTTTGAAGATAATGAAATCAAGGCTTGCAGAGGTGAAATAGTTGATCCACTGTCACTTAACCAGAACATGTGAAGCTTTGAACCTAAATGCACCTCTCTCTGACAGCATCCCTATGATGCCCATTGCTTCTCAAACAACCAAACAAATAGTTTGAAAGGCTAAGTTCAACTACGTGAAGTCTGCACAGGACAGGCTAGTGTTTGTAGCTTCAAGAAGTGCGTCAGGGAAGATAAAGGGCGCAGTCTCCCGCACGAGCTGTGGGGGGGCGGGGCGGGGGAAATAAAGCTCTTCCAACTAAATTTTGGCAAATGCTTCCACAAAGAACGCCCTCAAAAGGGCTAGCAGTGCTCTTCTCCATGGTCAGCCCTTCACCTTGGTAAAGCAAACCCATACATCAAGTGAGGGTGCAGGACTATCTAGTTCAAGGGAAGACTCCAGCATCCTTAGCTTTGAAAGAAAGTCACCATCCTGAGACCCCTGAGCTTCAATACATAGTCCCTATGCTGAACCATTTTTGTACCTTCAACATCTTATTATAGGCCTAGAAGTCTCCTTAAGGGATTTTGTGCAGGCTACATTTGTGTGTGCACATGTTCGTGGAAGCCAGAGGTTGACGTCAGGTGACTTTGATTACTCTCTCCACATTGTTTTTGAAGCACGGCCTCTCACTGAATGAGAGTTTGGCTAGGTTGCCCGGCAGAGACCTCTCCCCTAGTGTCTGCCAATGCTGGAATTACAGAAGTGTACCTCTGTGCTCAGTACTCTATGTGGGTACTGTAGATTGAACTCAGGTTCCTCATGTTGCACAGCAAGTACTTTGCTGGGGGAGCTATCTTCTCAGACTCACACACTATAAAAACTAAAACCTGCTAACCATTTGGGCAGCAAAGGTACCGTTCTCATAGAAGAATGAGAACAAACATGGACTAATTTGTCCCTAAGACTTGCTGGCTGTGAGAGTTGAAAGGTGAGGGTTGTGAGTCTGGAGATGGGGCACCCCTGGGCTTTTGGCTAAGGGTGTGTGTGCTTTCTGGGTTCCGTGCAGAGTGCGTTGGCTCAGGGAGTTGGAGGCTGCAGATAAATGACTGCAAGGACACTATGCAGTGCTCTTCCACCCAGTTTCCTCCCAGCAGGGGAGGCAGTGAAACCTAGATTCCAATGGCTTTTGTCATTTTATTTGTCTTTTTCTGCCCACATTCTCAGTGTCTCTATCCATCCCTTAAAGCCTCTGTCTCCTCTGAAATGACTCAGACTTACAAGTTTCAAAAGCCAGTCCACTTTAGTGACCCCGGAAGGCCAGTCTTGGTGTCTGAAATGCACCAGCTGTGCACACTATTATTATATCATTATTATTATTATTATTTAGGTTTTGATATAACCACTTAGTCCTTCCATATCCAAAATTTCCTTCCTATGTTCTATAATTACACTTTAACTTGAGTGGGAAGGAAATATTTTCATTTTCAGTTAAGGAAAGGTCCCCTGTAAAAGCAATTTTAAAGCAATTCCAGTACAAGTCAGTATGCACAGATACCCATTTCTCCCTCCTAATGCCTCCCCCTCCCGCTCCCGGTCTTGGATGCTCTCATTCATCAGCAAATCTTGTTCGGTTTCTTCAGGTTGTCCTAGAACCTTGGTCTGAAATCCATCCTGCGCCCTACCCTAGAGGGCGCGCTTCTTACATTTTCCGCCAAGGCGGCCAACACTCTCTCTCCCAGGCTCCATAAAAGGGGAGGAGGCGGACCATTTTCCTTCTCTCATTGAGAAAGCAGAGGATTGGAAGGCCCGGCGTATAAAGCCGAGCAGAGAGCGTGAAACAAAGCAGACGATCGGAATTGGACTTGGAGGCGAGGCGTGGAGTCAGGCTGAAAACTTGTTGGAGGGGAGTAACAAGCCGCCGCCTCTCCCCCTCATCTGCGCTGCGCCTCGGGGTTTCCCACCAGCCTCGCGATTTATTTTTTTATCTGCTTTTTATATAGAGAAATATATTTTTTTTTCGTCTAAAGAGAAAATTCCTGTTCCAAGAGAAAATAAGGCAACATCAATGAAGGAGAGAAGAGCCAGCCAGAAATTATCTACTAAATCTATCATGGATCCTAATCAGAACGTGAAATGCAAGATAGTAGTGGTGGGAGACAGTCAGTGTGGGAAGACCGCGCTGCTGCACGTCTTCGCCAAGGACTGCTTTCCCGAGGTGAGTGTGGCCCGCCAGGCTTTGGGGGTGGCGACCGGTGGGACCCCCAGTCTGGAAGTGAGCTCCCGTGAGCTTCCCTCAACCCACTGCTCCTTTTGAAAGTCTTCCTTTCACGCTGCCGTGAAGGGCAAGCGTCCTGGAAGCCTGTCGCGGCGGGGACGCGCCAGCCCTGGGCGCTGTGCTCCCCGAAACTTGCAGCTTGGGCTCTCCGGGGGCCGCGGGCTCAGAGTGCCGGCTTAGGATGTGTGCCGGTTTGTTTTTCGAACTGGGGACTTGGGGAGGCGTGTTTTTTTTTTTTTTTTTTCCTTAACGCGTTCGATGGCTTCGTGTTTTTAATAATCTTTTCACTCCCTTCTGTCTTTTGGTTTGTCCAGAATTACGTCCCTACGGTGTTTGAGAATTACACTGCCAGTTTTGAAATCGACACACAAAGAATAGAGTTGAGCCTGTGGGACACTTCGGGTAAGAGTCCGCGCACCGCGTGGCGCTGGGGCGGGCTGGCGGCGGCGACTGGCGCGGGACCGGGTCGTCCGCTAACGTGGCCCCTCGAGGGATTCCCACGGCGCGGGCCGCGGGAAAATATCACCTTTCTGGGCAGGGGCGGAGACCACAGAAGGGATGGAGGGTCGTGCTCACAGGAGGACGCTGCGTGCTGTAACTGATCCTGCCGGAGGAGCCGCCTGCGGCCGCGTGGCTGCTGGCGGTCCTAGGGGCCGTGCACTGACCGCCAGGGTGGCGGGGTGCAAGGGCGAGCGGCGGGGAGCCAGTCTGCTCGCGGAGCGCGCCCTCCTGGGTGTCACCTGCGGTCTGGTCGCGCGCCGGGGGCGCAGGCTACCGAGCTGAGTGAGGATCCCCAAGTCCCCGAACCACCCGGTTGAGGGAAGATTCCACCCACGGGGAGAGCTGGGCGAAGCGGTGGCTGCCGGCCCTTGACGCCTACTGTCAGGAATGCGCTGGCGCGGACAGCGGGAACCCGCACTGCCGGGCCTCCGCCCCGGCTGCCTGGGAGCCACCCGCGCGGGGCCGCCTCTGCGTCCGCCTGGGGATCAGCACTCTGCCAGCACGCCGGCCCACAGACCAATTGCATCACCCTCCTCCCGCCTGCAGGGCCGCGGGCAGCACCGCTCGCCTTTGACCTTCTTGTCTACTTGAATTATTGGCACCGCGGTGGGTTCTGCCCAAAGGTCTGGGGTTCAAGGCCAGGTTATTGCCTTCCCAGGCGCCCACCCACCTCCGTGGACCCCAGTGGTGGGGAGGGTCAGATCTCTGAGTGTGGGAAGGCTTGCTGTCCCAGATGCAGGGGCAGGGAAAGTGGAAGCAGAGTACCCCTGAGATCCAAGCCCTGGCTCAGCGGCGCCCTTGGAGAGCTTCTCCTCTTTGCTGAGACAAGAAGCTGGAGCCACTAGGCGGAAAAGGGAAAGAGCTGTGCGCGCAGGGCCCTGGGCTGGGGGTGCACGGAGGCAGATCTGGGCGAAACTGGCGAGGAGGAGCGCACAAGCGCTGACTCGCAGGATTGCTGTCAGGCGGGTGGCCCCGAGGTGAGGCAGTGCTCTGCTGGGAGTGGCCTCCTGGAGGAGCTTCGCGAGCTTCCCACACCCTGGGCTGGAGCCTCAGGAACCTCTGAGGGACTTGGGAGAATTAGAGAGCGGGAGGAAGGGGCCAGACTGACTAGGTGGCCGGAGGCAAGCCCCGTACAAAGGCCGGAGGGGGAAGTCTCGGAGGAGCGCCTCTCACGGTCTGTGCCAGATGCTCTATTGCTGCAGCGAGAAGGATGGATCTAGTTTCCTCCAAGAGAGTCAGCCTCTTCCTTAAGCTGCGCCAAGGTTGTTTTGTGTTCTGTGTTGGGGTTGCACACACAGAGTCCATACTATAGAGAAAGTGTTGATGGGATTGTAACGATTTGTTTCGGTAGTTTCTATCATCAGAATTATTCCATAGCTTAGTATTTTCTTAGGCTCCAATTCTCAGACATATCATGGTAATCGTTATGCCTTAATGGGCAAGACAGCTGATGCAGTGCCAACAATTAGCTCCCTCTCTACCACCCCTGTTTGGACTCAGTGCTTCATTAGGAATTATTTAGGTATGGGGTGGGGCAGAGGATCTGATCCAATCCTTGATCCAAAACTGCGTTTAGATCTTAGCTCTGGGTTACCACGGATTTCTGTGTGCAAATCGTCTCTCATTTTCAACATCTGTGCAAAGAAAACACTGAACTAGGTGAAGTGCAAGGTTTCTACCGGCTGTCTACTTGGCTTTCACGTACTAGACAGATCTTTTTGTTCCCAGGATGTCGGTTGGCTTCAGTTTCTAGTCTCGGTGACCTGGCATCCTTGGCTGGGATCCTCACAGCCTATAAACCAAGCCAGATTCTGGACTGAGCCAGGCTTCCTGGTGGATTTAGGAATGAGACTATTTGGATAAGGAGGGGGATGGGTGAGCTCAGGAATGCTAGGTTCTAGATCCCAACCTCAAACTCCAAGAGTCACAAGACCACCAACAGAGATTTTAGATTAGGTGCCCAAGGGACAAAATTACTATCATTCTCCCCTTGGACAGAAAAAGCATGTGCTTTTCAAAGCTAGAAATAAAACAAATAAATGTGAACAGTTTATAATTGGAAGACAATGAGAATATCACTTAATATATTTTTCAAGCATTAATCAAAACTGTATATAGTTCGTGGCCTCTACACATACAGCACATACAGCAGAATACCTTGCACACAGTAGTCACCCAATAAAACCTGAGGAATGAGCAAATTAATAATGCTCTGCAAGGTTTCTGAGGAGTTGAGTGAGGTTTCTGACATTTATTAGTGCCTTAAGGATGGCAACTTCATAAATATTTCATCAAATTAAAGACAATTGCCTGAAATGAAATCAGTAGTGGAATAATTACCTGTGTTTCTATTTAGTGAAAGAATAACCTGTGCTTATTTCTGCAAAATTATCAAGGTTTGAAAACTGATTGCAGAAGTATTGCACTTTAAAATTATCCAGTTAAGAAATTTTAATTAGAATTTTGATTTATACAAGTGGAAAGGAGACATAAGGGAATATCTGGAATTCCGTTATGTTGATTGTGAGGTGAGATGTTAGTTAATTAAACGAAGTTACCGAACATTGCTTAAGTTCTAAGAATAGCCTGTTTTCACCAAAAGTGGTTTCCCACTCATACTTAAAATGCTTCTAGCAGGAACCATTGCATTAGCAACTAGTGGTGTCTAGTATCTTTAACATTCCTGTCAAATATCTGAACAAGACTTTTTAAAAACTATTATTTGACATTTTCTTTGCCCACAAAGACATTTGTTTAATTCAGGTGTGAAAATAACTGCACGCACCCTATGCTTCTCAAACATTTGATTTTTCCCATCTGCTTTCAGTTTATCCATGGAGACAACAGCCAAGCCAAGTGTATCAAGTCTTAAGTGTCATTTTGGATTCTCTTCCAAGACTGTGTGAAAGGGACTTTCATGGAGAAAACTGGATATAGAGAGACTTCAAACTGTGTGCCTTGGGTTGTACTGCTATCCTGTTCAGCCTTCCACCAGAAGGGCAGCCTTTTAGGAAACAGGCAGGTCTTCTCATATCTGCTCTATGTGAGAATAACATCTCCTAAGGGGTCTGCTTTCCCGGAAGCAGTCACATGATCATGCATAAGCAAAACTGCTGATTTGGATGTGGGAAAGAATAGCAAGAGGAAGCAGGATATGAGAACAGGAGACTATTCATTTCTCACTCTTGAGACCCCAGCATTTAACATTTCCTTCCGTTCTCCTCTTCCTTTTTCTGGTATCTACTGTAAGCAGGTCCTGTGAGGCCTGAGGATGCTCTACTAGCCTGCCATGCCCCTCACCCTCACATTGTCTAGTTCTTGAACTCTTAACCTCCTGTTTCACCTGGTTGTAGATGTGTACCTTTATGAAGCTGCCCGAGGACCCTCTTGACTCTCTCTGGGGGAGGGGACCTTCAACAAGCTCCCTGTCTTGCCCCAAGTGCTCACCTAGTAAAGCAACCATATACGGCAATTGATTTCTTATAGCTACTTAGTTTTCCAAAGTTAACAAAGTCTTTTAACAAGTGTCATGGAAAGCATCTGCCAACAGGAGGTATTTAAAGGTAGTCTTGGGTCCATAATCTTTATCTTACTAAGAAATATTTTCATTGTAAAATGAGTAATTTTATTAATAGTCACAGAAATGCTCTGCAGGATTTTCAGATTCCCCAGATGAGTTTCTATACAAAAAGGGTAATAGTTTCAGTACTTTAAAATGACAAGTGAGGCAAAAGTAATTCTCATAGTTTGTGCTTCAAAATCTGCCACATTTGCCAAGCGTAGAAGCAATTTGTAGCATGAAGCCAAATGCCTACTAATAATAGAAACTTAGTCATTTAAAGATCACCATATCTGTTCCTAGGAGACTTGATTGCAGTGTAATTTCAGCACACATGATTTAGGGAGTAATAGTCATTCATGCCAGCTTTTAACTAAGGCAAGTTAATGCACATTTTATTTAAGACATATTATTAGTTTTAAAATATTCAATTCAGCTGCTCAGATTCTCTATAATAACTGTGCTATTGCCCCATGAAGAGTCTTTTAAATCTTACCATGATATAAACTTCTTTTAGGCCTTAGATGCTCAAGCTGACACTTCCTATATTAGTTTCTAGCATTAGTAGAGATTGGAGTACTTTTTCCAATGTATATTAAAAGGAGCAGAGAAAAAAAGAAAAATTCTAGTAACTTTACGACTTTCTTTCGAGGACAGACCCCTATTTAAATATAAATCTGATCACAATGCTATATTTATATCTTTCACATCAAGTTTGAAGGCTAGTCTTGGTAACAAGTGTACTACTGAAAAATTCCTTGGTATGAATGGAAACGTTTTAGCAGTTTGCGAATCTGGTCTATAATTAATCAAGAAAATCAGTTTTAAGAGAGATTGCTGGTCTCTTTTTTGAGATTTAAAATATAAATGAACACCTGTGGGCAAGACTTAAAGCTATGATTGTAAAATTAGTAAAGTGACATCAGGGCATGCAATCTGCAAAGGCTGCTGGTGCTGTGGGCAGGAGGCAGAGTAGTACAAAGCTGGGCAGGGGCTGTTTCCAGTTTCTCCCCTCGGCATAGGAAGAGCCCAGTGAGGATGGAAAGACAGACACAGTGGCTGAAAATGAGGGTGAAAGCACAATTTAACACCCACTGATGCTCTCCAAGGTAAAGTAAGAAATCAGATGAGGAGCCCAGAATAAGTTTCAGGGGTTTTAGCTGCGAAGAATTGTCAGTGAACTTGAACTTTAAAGCAGGATGAAGAATCCTTCCCAAGGCATCTATTGACTACTCATAGGACAAACAAGGGAGCATGGAAAAATGCCCTTGTCCTGGTTGTAAGAGGGTAAGCCTGCAGGGAGGAAAGCCGGATTCAACTAGTAGCAAGACCCAAGAGATGTTGAAGGCGCCCCCATCCATGTCGTCTCTGGGCTTCCCCTTTCACTGAATCTCTATTATTCTTCTCCTTCTCCAGAAGCTGACTCACTTCAAAGTTTTTTAAATGCTTATACTTGTTAACATGCTTGCATTAAATGGTTACCAAGAAGCAAAATCCTCGAAATTGAGATTTCCAAGTAAACCTTAGAGAGATAGGGTAAGAATTTACAGGCGGTTCAGGAAGGTATGGATGTTTCTGGTGTGAGTAACAAAGCAATTGCCCCAAATCAGATATTTTACAAAGTCTTTTTAGGGTTTCAAAATCCGGCTCAATTTTGAAACTGAGATTTTACCGTCTTAAGAGATGTGGACTAGGGCTGAACAGACAGCTTGGCTGGTGGCTTCCAGTAGCCAATACATAACAGTATATGCGAAAATTGGCCTGCCATACAATCCTTTCCACTTCAGCCATCAACCACCCCCAAGGGGAAGCAGGAACTGTGAATCTGAAATCTTCATCTGTCTCTAGATTTTTTAAAACCCATTTAGTGTTAGTGTTGTCCAGTCTGATTTTTCCTAAGTTACGTATTTCATTGAGGTATCCAGATTGGTCATTCCAAAGTCCCCGAAATAACCAGGTGTTTCCCTATTAATATAGTCCTTTTGCATGGAAATAGGACACTGTGGACCAGTAGTGCTTGGTTTAATTCACAGCTCGTGGTGGACTGTGCCAAATGAATCAGCTGGGCCTGGGTCATTTTCTGATATCCTTGACATGTCTTCTCGGTTACGACATTGGCAACATTCAAAGAGCCCCTTTTGGCAAAAACTGGAACTTCACTGACATGGAATGCAAGCTGCTCTGAAAGTGTGACCAGGTGCTGTGCACCTCGGTTTTGAAGCACAGGGCTAATGGTATTGTCTGTGGAAAAGTCCTTGAGGGACTCCATGTTAACATGAAGCATAACAGCTTCAACCCCAAATGAATGATAAAGTGAATTTTTAAAACTCATCTGTAAAACCTTACTCCATCAAGCTCTACGATTCACCATGTTTTATGTTTCTTACATATTTTTGAGTGCCTTAAGATTATGATTATAAAACTAATTTCTTTAAAGTCCCCAAATAGACATATTATTTCTACCTGTCTGACTTTATATTCAATTGCATATCTCTACACAACACCCAGAAATGGAAAACACTAATTGAATTTTTATAGAAACCCATAACTGCCCACAAATTACCATAAGACAGCTTCATAATTTCTAATAGTCTGATTCTGTAGAAGAAACAAACAAATTATCCTTCCTGGGCCTGTTGGTGGTGGCATATTTGAGGGCATGGAGTTTGTAATGCAGACAGTTGGGAAAAGAATTAAACAGACTCTTTTGTGGAGACATATTCTGAAGGCTCTGCCCAGACATGACTCAAATTCCTGAACCTTCTGCTCAAATGAAGCTCACTCTGCTTATCAATGGCATGAGGAAATGCTCTGTGCACTGGGTTCTCATGCTGCTGGCTACACGTGTGTTCTTGGAGGTCACTGAAAATACCAAAACTTCTTGCATTTTTTAATACCAAAAACAATCAGTGTTCCCAATTTCCTGTTCTTGGGAGAAATTTCTAGTAGGCAGCTTTTCAGCTCAGTTTCAGTGTAAGAAGTTACACTTTTAAAATATCCAACAAGGATTTTCAGTTCTCAGATTCTCTAAACCCTCAGTGTTTGAACTGGTTTTGCAAAAGATCCATGAGGCCTCCCAGTTGGGCATGAATCTTCTTACATATACATTTAATTATGTACATATATGGTGTGTTGTATCTCTGTAGAAGAGTGACTTCAGCAGGCAGGTATGCGTCTGAAGAATTAGTTTCTGGGTGAGGCACTTTGTGTCTATTCTTGGGCTGGAAATTTTGCTCTCACCCAAAATTAATGATCTTGAAGACAAAGATGGTAGACCTGCAATTTTAAAAGTCTTTTAGAACTTTGCTGATGTTTGCCAAACTTGAGCAATTAAGAGCCCCCAGAGCATGCCTATTCTGATCTATTCCTGAGCAAAGCCCCTCTGCTGTATTTATTTGGGGGGGGGGCATATTTTGCATATAATTCAGTTCTTTATACTGTTGGATTACCTGCAGTTTTCCCATAGGAATCTGGTAGGCTACTTCGAAAGGGCTTGAAGAACTGTGCTATGCCCTTAAATTTCACAAAATGTAAGAAAAATGCTAGTCTGGCAATGCCCATATGCATGAAGCCTTTTCCACATGCTGAGAAAAAAACGTATTTGACAGGCAAAACTTAGTACCTGGATTTGTTGGGTTTTAACTACACATAGTATACTCTTAGGCACTAGAGTACAGAGGGTGTGCATATCAGGACCTACTATGTACTGCACTTAAACTTTAAGGCTTGCATATACAGTAAAAAATGTTCACCTTTCTCCTGTGTTTTATACACACACACACACACATATATATATATATTCAGTTAGCACCTTTTAAGCTTTTCATGTACCCCATAATAAAAGCATAGAAATTGATTTTTCTTGTAGCTTGGCTTCCTAGAGTGTCCTGAGACTTCTCTAGCAGGGCAGGGGCAGGCAGGGAGGGATCTGTTGTCCTGGGCTCACTGTCTTGCTCTTTTTGGTGTCACTTTGGTCTTCCCGCTGCTTCTTGACAGGACATTCCTAGGATTCCTCTGTCCTTCTCTTCCCTCTGGGTTATGCACACATACCTGTGCATGTGTGCAGTCACAGGCCCCTACAGGGAAGAGCAGGGGAGAAATCAAAGGTACTTCACACTGAATGAATTGTTAGATCTCCTGTTAGGTTGGTTCTGCAGTTTTATAGTTCACTTTTTCTTCCTCTGATAAAATGAAAACAATAGTTTTGTTTTGTTTTTAATCCAGAAAAATCATTTTTTAACCATAACCTGTCCATAAATATAATGAGTAAATTGTCTTATTATTTTTAATGAGAAGTTACTCCCATCATTGGTGGTCAAATTATGGTTATAACTAGTAAATTTGGAGATCAGTTTTATTAAAGCCTTTGGACACCTGTTGATCTAAACGCCTCACTGTTTACTAGCAAAAATAATAGGACCAGATCAAAGGGTTATTCCTAATTAGATCTTGTTAAAGCTCTTAAGAATTAGCTCTTTACCTCCCTCGGTGCCTTATTTCTCATGAAGTTTTACAGCACCATACGTATTTTCAAAGTGTTAAACCAAACACAAACACAAGCAGAAACAAACCTCTGCTAGAATTTGGTTTAACTCAAATGGTTTCATTTTAAAATCAATCCAGAGACTAAGTTTCTCACTTACTTCCATATAGCCACTAAGCACAAAAGCTGCCTTGCTTTATTTTAGCAAGCCATGGCCTCCAGCCTATAACAGGGGTCTGGACACAAAGCCAGATCCCTTTGTGTCCTTAAAACGGGTGGGGGAGGGGGAGCAGCTTGCAGAGGGCTGGCCATTCTCGGTAGCCACATGGTGACTGGAGTGTTGCGGCCCTGCCTCTGGATTTTCCTGACGGTCCCCATTTTAAATTACTTTTGTTCCTCTGACCTTCTTCAACCACCTTTGGAAAAGATGGTCACCACTGTCATGTAGGATAGGCCCACCGTGGAGCCTCCTGTCCTGAAGGAATGTGGCCCCTGAAGATTCCAGTCCTCAAGTTCAGCTCTAGAGGCTGGAAAGTATCCAGATAGCTGCGAAAGGAGATTTCTGACACCTGTTTCAGTCACAGTACTGCTGACTGCTCAGACTGTGAGTCTAGGATCAGGCCGCTCAAGGTAGCTTTGACAGGCAGGGGAGAGCCTCCTTCGCTCTCCAGCCTTTGAATTTCTACTCAATGATCTGAAATTTTCTGGCTGACCATTTGGAAGGAGATGTCCCAATGCTTACAGCAGAAGCTGTGTCAAAGTTAGACTTTGGACAGACAAACAAGGAAGGTTACAGCGGGGTGAGCTAACTGCAGAACCAAGGCCAAATGTCAGTATCCTCACAGCCAGCCCGTTTCTGATGCCTCTCAAAAACGTTTAAGTGGCTGAACTATCAGTGAATCACTCTCCTCCCCTTTGCTTTCTACATGTGACTGGAAAGGCGGCTGTGCTTATTACTTTCAGACACAGCCTCATTTTTATACATTTTAATATTTAAAATGACATGACTTATAAGCTGAGCCCTATAAGCTCTGGGGAAATGCCTTCAGTTGTCAGGCCCAGATGTGAGAAGGAAGCTGCTGTGGTACCTGAGAACTTCCTAGATTGCCTTTGCTGTTCAGACTTTTCTTCCTGATTCTTGGAGCATTCCCTTCTTCCTTGTTGTTCTCTATCACTAAAGCAGCCAGTGAGAAAGCCAGAGTGTTGGGCAGGGTTGCATAGTGAATGCTAGGGCCCAGAATACACGGGGTATCAGGTTCTTATTACAATTACTTATGGGTCACAAGAACAGGCTCCTGGAGATTTTTATTTTGAAGGAAATGTGAAAGCTGTTTTTGTTTTTATTGCATGGTGCTCTGGGCCTTGCACACACTAGTCAAGTGCTCTCCCCTCTGAGTTACATCCCCAGCCCTTATTTTACTTTTGATTTTGAGACAGGATCTCAGTTTTTCAGACTGGCCTTGAATTCCCTCTGTAGCCCAGGTAGGCCTCAAACTCAACAATCCTGCTGTCTCACCCTTCTAGCAGATCTGACTGAAAAAGATGATTCTGAAAGCTTGTTTTTCCCCTGCTGACTTTAACTGTTGAAGTTCTGACTTAGGGGATACATGTTGTGTTCAACTGCCAGAAATGCAAAATTATGTCAAAACTAAATTAAGACTCAAAAAAGCTTTATGGGTTCACCTAGTAAATGATTTTCATGTTGACTGAAATGCCATTGTGTTGAAAACAGTTTCTTAAAAGTAGCAACTGGCGAGTCCTGTTCAATTTTATAGTCACACTACTTCATAATTGCTGGCCTTGTGTGAGTTTTCATCCTTTGGAATTCTTAAAAGAGGGAAAAAAATGTCCCACAGGACCAGAGTGTGTCCTTTGGTTTAATTGGTTGACGACTTGAACTTTTAGGCTTCCTTGAATTTAACTCAGGCCAGGGTCCTTGGATTATATCCCACTGTCATGTTTAGAGGTGGAACCATGTAAAAAGGAAACATGAGCCAACATGGCATTTATGACATTCTTGCTTGTACCAGGAAGAAAACCTACACAGGGTTTGGAGTAAGTGTAAACAAGCAAGCTCAAAGGTCAATGGCTTGTCCAGACTCGTAAGTGGAAGTAGCTGCCATCAATGTGCTTTGCCAGCCTTCTCTCTGCTTCCTTAAACTTGCTTTCTTCCTCCCAAACCCCAGTCATCCCCATTCAACTATCAGACTAATCTTGAGTTTTGATCTTTGTCAGGAAGTTGTTCTGGTTCCATTGTACCACCCAGGCAGTCTTCAATAGCAACAATGCCTCAGCCACAGTAGCCCTAGTTAATATTGACCAATCTCTTACTGAATTCTAGGTGCTACCTGGGTTTACTTAGTCTACAGAGATAAGTTGTCACCATTTTTACTCTATGAGTGAAGAACGAGAAGCATGCAGTCCTCCTGTCATGGACTTCCCCTTTAGTGGTGACGGCAGATTTGTACCCAAGGCCATTTGGCTCCACATTGCTTCCCACTTCACCATGGTTCCTTCTGATTCTAGTCATTCAACACTGCAGATTCCAACTCAAAGTACTGGCTTTCCCTAGGAACTGAGATTTTATACATAAGAGCTTTGTGATCTAGAAGTGAATACGCCACTAACCTGGTTTTCATGTGTTTCGTTTCTTTACAAATGAGAGAAGGAATTTATCTCAAAAAGATAGAGTTAGTGCCTGACCACAATGGAGATTTTTGTCTGAAATTTGCGTGTCTTTGTTTCTTAGGTTCTCCATACTATGACAACGTTCGCCCCCTCTCTTACCCGGATTCCGATGCTGTGCTGATTTGTTTTGACATCAGTAGACCAGAGACTTTGGACAGTGTCCTAAAAAAGGTGAGTGCTGAGGACTGAGGGCACCGTTCAGTGCTTGATGATGGAGAACTAGAGATAGGTGGACTTCAAGAATCTAAACTGACTTCAAGAATCTAAACTATCAGTCTTGTGTCTTCTACTTGAAACACTGGAAAGAACACTTCCATCACTAAACAACATTCCGACATATATATGTCATTAGTCTTAATAGCCAATCTGCTTGAAATTCTATTTTATAAAGGTCTGAAACAAAATGTCTTTCATGAGTTTCCATATTTGTTTTGGGGAGGAAATGATCTGGCTAAAAATAACTACATGAGAGCAGTGTCTTACTGCCCTCCTTCTTTCATTGTTTAGACAGATTACACCCTAGTTGTTTATAGTTGATCTCAATTCTGATATTGGCTTTAACATAATACTAGTTATTTTGATAAGGAAACTGTATTTCAGTTATTTATAGAAACATAAATAAAACTATCATAAGACAGATATCATAGGGGCTTATCTCTAGACATGCAACACTGTGCATTATGATCAAGTGTATGTCAAATACTACTAAAACATCAGTAATCGTAAACGTATCTATTAGCATGTAGACCTGGTTTCTTGAAGCAAAGCTAAGTCAGAATGTGTATGTGGGAAAGGGACTAGATGAAACTGAACAGAAGGAGGGAAAGGAGGTTAAGAGGAAGAGCCCAGGTGGGGATGGGCCTCAGAACCTAAGAAAGCCAACACATGTGTATAGGGGCTGATGGTCAGCCTCCAGCAGCCTAAGACTGCCCCCCATGGTAGTTATAGGAACTTGTTGTAGATGGGTCCCAGGGAGGCCAGTTTGGGAGGGCGATACTTGGCCTGAGGCAGCCTAGTTACAGAAGGAGAACCCTGGTCAGTGAAGCAGCATCTATTAGTCACTAGCCCTTTCTCAGCCTTGTGGTGGTCCTGTGGTGTTCAAGAGTGAGACCCTAGCTTCGGTTCCGCTCTACTGTGTGCACTGAAGATGTGGCTGAGAGCACAAAATGTGACCCATGGCTATCACTGTGGCCTGGTTAGGGTGAGGGCAAAAGGAACAGAAAAGGAGAAATACGTGTGTTGATATCTGGGTTTGTTTTGTTTTGGTTGTGTGTGTCCTTTGCGTTTTTACCTTCTGTGGTGCTTGAATTTTGTAGCTTTACTAATTGATATTTCTTTATGGTATCTGCTTGACTTGGTCACTATAAAATTAACCTCTGAGGTATAATCCTCCCTTAGTCTTTACTAAACATTTATAGACACAGTTCAGAAAAATATGACTCTTTTAATAGATCAAAGGATCCTTTGGAGCTTTTAACTCCTTTCCCTTCAGAGTAGTATATATGAAACAAGGCTGACGTTTGTCAAATTCTGGCAAGAATGCACCTTTCCTGTCTACAAGGCCTGTAAACATTTGCTAGGTGTACAGAGGGAGGCCAGAATCATCCCAGGACTGAGAACAACGTAGCGACAGGACTCCCTCTGCCTGGAGATAAAAGAGGTGCTTGTTTACTGGAGTGTTTTCTTGATGTAGTATCAGGTTGTGCATAATTTATGATGAAAGCTTTTCTCCTGTTTTAGTTTGCTTTTGTCTTCTAAGACCAAACAAATACTGACTTTGAAACTATAGGTCTTAATAAGTATGCTCTGTATTTTCGTGAGGTGTCTGGCTCAGGATAAACCTGTCTGTGTTTCATCTTGATTAACTGAGTCTTGAAGTCCATGACTCTCAAAGAGGTTAAGGTGGCTTAAGGTGGAAAAGACTTGTTACTGTTTTCTGATTCTTCAGACTCTAACTTGAGTACTTTAGAGGAAAGAAAACAGACCTGGATGAACAGCTCAGGCTTGGGTGTTATTGCCCTCTCTGCTGTGTATTTTGTAGCGGATTTCATTGCCTCAGTACACCATAAGACCTGGAAGCCTGCTCTGGTGGTCTCTTATTTTACTCCTGCGGGTGTGCCACTTATCTAATATTAAACTTAGTGAGTGTGTCACCCATCCTACTCCATGAACTCCTCTCTGAAAGACACAGTACTTCACAGAGCATTCAACATATTTGTGGATGTGGGTGGAAGAGTTTCCGCCTCTCTAACCCCTCACCTCTGCGAGCAATGCTCTTCCTAGGATACTTGTCTTCTTTCCAAATGATGGAGAACTCAAGTTAGAGGAAGCAAAACCACAAAAAGTCATCTGCTTGCTCTAAAGAGAACAAGCTAGAATTCCTGCCAGGGACTTCTGGAGTTTCTCATGATTCTGGTTAGAGAGTAGAGCAATGAGTCAAATTGTAGACTAGATAAAAATAAAGAATGATGCAACTTCAAAACTAATTCAGGGGCCTCTGAGCTACAAGACCAGATACTTTCCTGGGAGCCCAAGAGGTAGTTTTCTGCTTAAGTAATGTCTGTGTGGATTCAGACACTTGAGTGGAAGCTCCTTGAAGGTAGATCATTCTGTTTTACTAACGCTAGACAGAGTCTCCACTGCACAGCAGCATGCCTCAGTCTTTCTTGGCAGAATTTAGAATACATACCTATGCTGTTACAGGCTCTCTTTTTTTCCAGCCTTCACCTGGAAAGTCCTAGCTCAGCATATCTGAGGATGTAGTCATCCATTCAGATGTATGATTACTTTTCAGGTGCTTTTGTCTTTGAGATACCCCCATAATTAAGACATCGTTGAAGCTACGTGCTGTTGATGCCCACTGAGTTCATTGTTGGAGGGAATAAATGAGTCACACAGACTAGGTAACAGTATGCATAGGCGTTCTCCAATGAATACACTTCAGAGAGTGGTAAGCTTAGTATCTTCTTAGGAAATAAATCCAAGTTTGCTTCCTCACTTTTGAAGTCCCATTTTCATTGTCTATCATTGTCTTCATTGTCTGGATACCAGTGCTTTACTAAGTTTCTTTTTTCTTTTTCTCCTAGTGGAAAGGTGAAATCCAGGAGTTTTGTCCCAATACCAAAATGCTGTTGGTTGGCTGCAAGTCTGATCTTCGGACAGATGTTAGTACATTAGTAGAACTCTCAAATCACAGGCAGACACCTGTTTCATATGATCAGGTATGCATGTTTTCAGTGTGGAAACAACTTTCAACGGAAGTGAAAGAAACAGAATATTACTTGTATAAATAAAAACTAGTAGTTTTCAAGAGGCTGAACGATGCTTAACTGAAATATGAATTATCCTGTTATTCAGTAGTAAAATCATAGGACACTGGGATATATAAGTGGTATGTTTCTGCAATCCCAGTGGGTTTGAGATTCAGTGTGTTTGGAGAGAATGTGGTCAAAAATCAGTAGTTCTGTTTAAGAGAGTTTATTTTGAATCTGATTGCTGGTAAAATAGGCCACTCCATAAACCTCTTTAGAGGGCCATCTTTGCTGTACCGGTTCCACAAAGAAAGGACGTGGTTTCAGAACTTCACTTTCTTAGAACTCACAACCAGTGTCTAAACAGAGTGCATGTTGAAATGCCTAGAACCGTGTTTAGTATGCACTGTTTAAAGTACTGATTATAGGGCTGGGGGCATAGCTCAGCTGCAAAGCTCTGTCTCCATGAGCAAGGCCCTGGCTTCCACCCATGGCACTACAAAAGAATTAGAGTACTGTAATCTTCATCTTTCATTTCTGATTAACAGAATGTTGACATACTCATAAAAATTGATTGTACTAAAATTGATGTTAAATTTCATTCTTTGACCCTGTTTTTTTATGCAACCTGTTGATTAGTGTTGATGGTTTTCCTAAGTCAAAAGAAGAAAAAACGAGTACCTTGTAAGGGACTGAAACAGGTTCTAGGGGCCATTGTCAGATCTATGTGAAAGAATCCAAGTGTTCATAATCTCTAACTAACTTATTACAGTAGCAAGATTCTAAGCTTTACAGAGACCCTGAATGAGACACACATAGCAAGTTGCTTCCTCTCCATAGGGAGGCATAACTCTCACCTTAGTGCCTCTCCTTTGAGTTTCCTCCTATTAAGAGTTTAATGATCAGGCTCTTCGTTTATGAATGGATCAGCCTTTGGTAGCTATGAGGAGCTAGAGCACTTTCTGTTGAGCAGTGATAACTGAGTGCCTTGGGGTTGGGTAATGAATATTTAGGAAGTAGTAGCAAATAAAGTACCTCAATTAAAACAAAGCTTCATTGTTTTCTACCACACTTGGGAAATCCATTTGGTATATTTAGGAAACAACTTCAATGAGAAAAACTTTTTGTTATAAGACTTTACAGAGAAATATTTTCGAATGCAAGATTGTTTTGTGGTGTTTGAAGACACTGTAACTTTTCTCTAAAGCCTCACCATGGATTAAAATTCTTCTTTGGCTTCACAGGGGGCGAATATGGCCAAGCAGATTGGAGCAGCTACTTACATTGAATGCTCAGCTTTACAGTCAGAAAACAGCGTCAGAGACATTTTTCACGTCGCCACCTTGGCATGTGTAAATAAGACAAATAAAAACGTTAAGCGGAACAAATCACAGAGGGCCACAAAGCGGATTTCACACATGCCTAGCAGACCAGAACTCTCAGCAGTTGCTACGGACTTACGGAAGGACAAAGCGAAGAGCTGCACCGTGATGTGAAACTCTGCTGTCTTCAATAAGGACAAGGGAATCTAGTGTGAAAAAAAAAAAAAAAAAAAAAAGTGAAACGAAGAGGTGAAGTCGAAATGAAGTGCACAGCCAAAGTCACACAGACTGCAGGCTTAGGACGCCCTTGACAGGACATTCAGGTGTGGAATCCTATCCTTAGGTTTGGCATATAGACCAAGTGGTGACAAGTGAATACAATGAAGAGTTTTGAAATGTGACTTGAAAAATATGCCAAAAAGAAAAAAAAGAGAGAAGAAAAAGAGTTACAAATGGGCTAGAGGTAGAGGAGGAAGAAGGCAAGTTCCTCTGAGAAGAAACATCGGTCTCTGAACGGTGCTTGCATAGTTTGGGTTTTGTTCTGTTTTGTGTTTTTGTTACAGTCTATTCATGGATCTCTGCTTTGATTTAATTTTCCAATGTTTTAATCTCCTTTTCAAAAAGCATATATTAATATACCATCCTCATCGGGGAACTGGCACTGTGACTTTATGTTTAGTTTTCTAGAGGATGTGATCTAATTTCCTCCTAGCTCATCATTAAAATGGAAATTGTATCGTGACCCATGGGATTCCAAAGGAAAACTTCATGAGGCTTTGAAATCTCGCCTTTCCGAAGGTCGCTGCTGAGCGAAATGGTTCGAGAACAAGGCTTTTGCAGTCTTACAAGAAACGTTAGACCAGCACTGCAAAGATCGTATAGATCAAATAGAAAAGTGTTGCTTTTTACTCCGTCTGATGGTTTTGTTCATCTTTGTGATCGTCATTAACAAGTGGTAAATTGCTCAATGTAATATTTTTGTGCGCTGTTTAGAAAAGAAGGTGTGTGGTTTTGTTTTTCAGTTTGTCATCGTTGGTAAAAATGCAGTCAAATAAAAAGTGTCTTGGTTTGATGTCATAGAATGATTCACAGAAGAAAAATATAGGTACTGTTTTCACCAAGAAGGTAAGGAATGAAGGAGTAGCAGCAGAAATCACAGTTTGAGTGAGGCTGCCTGGAAGGAAGGTAGTAAATACACAAAGCAAAAGCACTGTTATTTTGAGATGATGCCCCCAATTGGCAACAGCTGTTGACTTATTCCACTTTCTTCAAATGAACATTGACTCAAGAAAGACCCATTCACTCAAGTTCTAGAAAATCCCTAGTAGAAAAATATATCATGTCAGTCTTGACAAGCTTAGGGCATTTCTTGAGTACTGTTAGACCTCACTTAAACAGATTAAGCCAGGGCCAGGTTCAAAACTGGATCATTGTTGTTACTGAAGAGTAATCATAATGTTTAAAATAGTTTACAGGCTTTTCTTTTTGAGCAGTTCCTTTTTAGGGATTCTTTCAGAGAACTCAGATTTGACCCCTTCATAGTTGGCGCTTGTTGAAAACAAGCTTTCTTTGCAATGATGATGCTTCATTTTTGAAGTGTTGAAGCTGTGTTTCCATTGAACTGTGGCAGGAGAGGAGATTAAGGTAATTACAGCAGTTGGTTCTGTATCTTACAAGCACTTTGTTTTGTCTCTGCAAAACACCATTCCAGTCATTCCCATGAAACACAGACCTTTCACCAACATGATATGCTTTGAATGATGCAGCATTATGCTTTGGGCAGTATTACAAAATAGCTGACAAGTGCTTTCTGTATTTAAATATTGTAAAAAGAAAATAAGTTATAACTGTGCAGAACTTTCGTTGCATTTTTTTAATGTTGAAGTCACTTTGTATGTTTGTTTGGTCAGTGTTTCCACAGTATTTATTAAAACATACTTTTTTTTTCTTCAAATAAAAAGTAACCATGTCTATCTACCTGTGGTGCTGATTTGTTTGTTTGTTTGTTTGTTTTTTCTTGGCTTAACAATTTAGCTTTGTTCTTTAATACAAATGATTATAGAGTCTAGAGTGAGTTTTCTTGAATGAGTAGACTTCGAAATTTTATTATCTGCAGTTGTTTCTTAGGGAAAGATGAATCTGTATTGAAAGATGATTACAGGGTGATTTTAAAATCTTGATTTTTTTTTTCTTTTTCTTATTTAAAAATCAAGAAAACAGAGCATTACTTGAATGACTTAGTCACATACAAAACAAGCCATGAAGTAAGAATTCCTTGAAGTCTTTCCTAGTGAAAAAGAATGAAACAGGCTTGGTTATCAGGGTGAATTTTCATGTGACCCTAGTTTGCTTCTGTGTCTCCAAGGACTAAAGACCTAGTCAGGGACCTAGCCATCACCCCTACAAAGCATGTTCTTGATAACAGTGGCCAGTTGTATGGCTGGCTCAGGACCCAACTATTGCAACAAATAGTGGAGAGGCAAAGCAACAGAGACTTACTTCATGATAGTAGCATCATCAAACAACACAGAGCAACGTAAATAGACTTCCTCTATGGTCTGAAATGTGTAAAGTACATACAGCGTAGCTTAGGGAAGAAAGAGGCCTAAGTCCCCATCGGCCCAGTTGACTCTTCATTCTTCAACTAAAATTCCTACATGTTTTAGTGAAATATGTGAGAATACTCAGTGAGATTCAAAACTAAAAATCTGCACTGCAAAGATATATCTACATAAACTACATCCGTGCATTCTTTTTAAAAAATATGGTTTTAGAACTCTTTGAGGGTTGGTGAGTTACTTCTTCAGAAATCATTCTTAGAAAAATAACACAAAGAGAATAGCAGGGACTCCATCATGATGGAACAAGTTAAAGAACACTGGCACTATGAGATAGTCATATAAAACATTTTAAACCTCAGGCATATGCTAGATATCTTTGTAACTCATTCCTGTCATTAAATAGTAAAGGAAATAAAAGTGCTTTCCATTCCTCAGTGGTGAGTAACTTCTAAGCGTATGTCTAAGGCAGTGCCCCTGACCTTGACAGTACTCCCCAGACTGCACAGTTCCATTCTCAGCAGCTTTAGTTTGTTGAAGACAAAAAGAAAAAGTTAGTCTTCAGCCTTGGCCACATCTGCCTGCCTTTCCTCTGACTTTTTGTCCTAGCATACATACTTCCTACATTCTGTGAACGTTCCTTTTTATTGATGATCGCAAATAAGAACTTTTTATTTCTAATGTGGTTCTCAAAGTTTCAGTAATAGTTTACTGTATCTCTCTCACCTCTGTCAATCTTTTCAAGGAACAGTTGCTGAGAAGACCAGTCTTATAAGGAATATGTCTTAAGTATAAGTGGGAAAATAGCCTGGGGATTAGGGTTACTAGAAGGTTTTAAATGGTCTCATTCTCTAAGTCAGTTGAAAGTCTACATGTTGCTTATTCTCGTCTGGTAGGTTATTTGACATTAGCATTCTGGTCTAAACATGCAATCTTTATTTTGATAATTCTTCCATCTTCCAGGTTTTATTGAGATCTTACTAACATGCTCAGCACTTTCTTAAATTTGGCACCTAATCCTGACCGAAATGCAATCTATGATTGACATTTGGGGAGTTTATGATGCATTGTATTCAAGGTAGATGGTCAAACAAATCACAGCCCATAAGAACTGGTAGTGATTCGCATCAGCACGAACTGAATCCTGGGTGCCGGCTGTCAGTAAACACTCCCAAGTGTAGCCAGGGTAGCAGTGCAGTAGCCACCTGGTACAGCTCTGTGACAAGGTTGTAATTTGATGTGCGTAAAGAATTTTTAGCGCATATTGATGGTAAAGTCCAGATAATGACTATAGAAGGGAATGAGAAAAACCTGTTGCCAGTCATCGTCCTATTTGTACAATGAACATGAATTTTAGTGGCTGACTAGAAGTCCAGTAAGAGAAAATACTCCACAATTAAGCATGAACAACTCTATAGAGTCATCTGTTATAAATGCTGGCTTTGTCACAGGGGAGTACTTTCTCTTATGAAGTCTTCAATTCCTAAGTTGAAAAAGAGAAGTTAAGATAAAGCTTGGTAACGCCAGGCACGGTGGTACACATCTTTAATCCCAGCACCGGGGAGGCAGAGACAAGCAGATCTCTGTGAGGTTGGGACCAATCTAGTCTACAAAGTGAGTTCCAAGGCAGTTGGGGTTACAGGGAGTCCTTGTCTCAAAACAAACAAACAAACAAAAATCTTGGTATAAATATATAAAATTTTATTATAAAATTGAAATTATTTTTCAGGCCAGAATAAAATACAAAATAATTACAAACACGCTTTGAAAGTAAAGATCCCACTATTTATCAAATGTTGAAATATTTCCTTTTTGTAGGAGTGTAAAAAAAGATCTTTAGACAAGTATTTACTAATTGGGAGTTTTAAGGCTCTTTATGTTCCATTCTGGGAACACAGGAACAAAATCTAATGAATACCCTAGTTAGACTTTTTTGGGTTTTCAAAGGCAAGTTCTCTTTTGGATTTTACTTTCAGTTTTGTTTTTAAGGGTTCCATATTACTTCACTCCCATCATCGCTGAAGAACTGTCAATGCATCTCTAATTTGAAACATACGAATGAATAAAAAGACTTTCCACAATAAGAATAGACACTAGATCAATATATGGCCAACCCAGTGCCATCATAATAACAATGAAAGGGCACAAAGTGCATGCCAGACACAGCTTGAAATGGTTTCCCACCGCACACATATATACAGTAAGTTGAGCACCATCTAGTTCCCGGCTGAGTAGATGGTGACTCAGAATAAGGATTCAGGATTCAGAATAAGAACTTAGGCAAACAGCTTGCCCCACAATTTCAGTGTTCTCACAGTGTCATGGACAGTTCAAGGACTATTTTGCAGTCTTGGGGCACATGAACGAAGAAGAACATCATAGTCATACAGTTTGTATCTGAGCCCAAAACGTGTGACTGATCAACCCTGTCCTCTCCACCCTCCCTAACCCTTCCTCTGATTCACACTGTTTCCTAATGCTTGTTACTCTCCTGGCCAGTGGCCTCTCTTCCTTCTCTATGTTTTTCCTGGCTCTTAGATGGTAGGAACATTATGAGTAGAAAGTGAAAGACCTCATAGATGGTTAAGACTCATGACTTCCATAGCCCAGGTCTTCTTGAAGCTTACAAGAACCAAGGGATTCAGCAGCAATAGTTTTAGATCCTTCAACCCAAACTGGATGCTATAGATGCCAGCATTTAAAATGAACAACAGAAAAGAAAAAGAATTGACACTGACTGCTGGGACTCTTCTGCACTGTGTCTAATCATTTTGTGGGCGAGATGAATGATGGTGGGGAAATCAGCTACATTAATCCACGTTCTCCTGATTGCTCATTTTTTTATTTTGCAGAATCCAGCTAGAGGACAAGGCTGTCTTATTCACGTCTTAGTTTCTGAAGGACACAAGGGCACATCCCCAATAAATTACCAATTGAAACACGAAGGGTAACTCAGGGTAACTTCCCTACATAGGGCCTGACACAGCCCCAGGGAATAGAGTAGGAAACAGAAAACTTGATTCAGTTTCAAAATTCAAACAATATAGTGCTTCTTATTCAACTGATAGGCACGAAGGCAATTTAAGTAACTGTCAAAAATAGATGCCACCTATCAATAAGATTGTGTGGTAAAGGTGTTCTCTTAAGATGTTGTTGTATGTTTCTGGAATATTGTAAATTCCTTTCATGGCTCTTGCCTGTTTAGTACACAGCATGCTCAGGCCCGCTCTTTATCTATTTATTGTCTAACTCATCCAAGAGATCACTTATAATCATTTGCTCACCTTTCTTCAAACTTGTGTCAAAATTCTTTGACACAATTTTACCATTATCTAGAAAAAGAAACCTCAAAAAAGATAAAAAAGGCTGGACTTTCCTGGTCAATTTGAGACAAAATGTTCCTAGTTTGTAAGTGTGCATAGTCTTCTTAGGCAGCAAAAGCTCTAGGGTAGTTTTCTGTGCCCAGATCTTAGAAAGGGACTATAATTATTTACTAATACACACCATGACCCCCACAGTAGGCAGTAAGTTAATGAATGAGTTAGTGAATAATGAATGATTTGAATTAACAGAAGGATGCTTATAGGATTGAGTCCCTCTGAATTATCTCTAGAACTCTAGATTTTAGGTTATACTCCTTGGTTCTCCAGAAGCTTGTTGGACCTGGAAATATTCTAAAAAGGCAAAAATCACAGGAAAGACTTGAGCCCGTGTGTGTTCATGCCCCTGGTACGAACTTACCCCAACTTGGCCCACTTCTGCCCCTTCCACCCAGCACACATCAACACTTAACCATCTCTGTCTCCCAAATTTTATGATGGAAATAGTTGTAGTGTGGTACTATTCGGGGAGGGGGTAGTAGAACCACTCAGGTTAGACTCATGTCATAAAAATGTCTTGCAAGAATACGTTCATTTGTGCTTTTCTGACATGGGACAACACAGAATTTGTCTCTCATTGTTCTGCTTCTTAGCACTTTGATCTCAGGAACTATGTAAATATAAATTTTTGTTCTTTAAAAACTACCAGAGTTGTTTTTAAAGTTCCAGAGAAATTTTAGATATTCTATTAGTTCATTCATCACAAAAGGACTTAGACGGCATACAAAAACATGCTAAAACATCCTCATTTTACTTAGTTCTTGCACAGATATAGGATTAGTAGTGTCATACTTTTATAAGATGCAATTATATTATTATCATTGTTTAAAAATCCTCTGAAATTTCACATCTTATACACGAATAACATAAAAATAGAAGATGTAACCAATTTCTAGTGTGGAAAGAGTCCTTCATTTTGCTCTGTCCACCAGTCAGTTGAGGACTTGTGAAAAACTCTAGCTCAGACACATGGCAAACTCTCCCCTCACTTCTGAACACTTGTTCATACACCTACTCACATTCTCTCTCTGTTTTTCCTTTCTTGGCACATAATATTTATGGAAACAACTCTTCATTAAAAAAAAATCTAGCTTAACAAAAATAAATAAATAAATAAATAAGCAAACACTAGGCATTGCAACTGGCTGAGTAATTACCTCTCAAGCATGCCCAGCACCTAACAGCTGGTAAATGAGGGCTGCTTTTTATGGCAGAAGAGACTGGTGATGCACTCCTGCTAAGCGTGAGATCTTGGGTATCCAGGTGGGTCCCATATAGCCACAGCTCACTGTAAAAGTTCCACAGGAGGAGTCAGAGTTAGACAGTGACAGTATGACTCCAGAGGCTCAGGTAGAAGGGATAGAAAGAGATTTGAAGATGCCATGTTGGTGACTTTGGAGATGGAAAAGAAGTTCAATATTTTCAAAAGATGTCTCCTAGAAGTGGGAAGGGAAAAGCCATGGAAAGAGATTGTCCCTGGAGCCTACAGAAGGACTGCATACTTCTATGATAAGACTGTTTTACACTTTGGACCTTGGAAACTATAAGATAATAAATTTGCATTGTGGTAAGCCACATAAGCATGTAATAATTTAGTATGGAGACTTCAGGGAGATAATATGGCTTCACGTAACAAATCCTTTTAAAACCCCTTAAGTCTGGTTCTCTTGTAATATATTTATTTTTTATTTTATGTGTATCATTGATTTACTTGCATATATGTACCTATGAGTACTCATGCTTGGTGCATTGAGGGCCAGAAAAGGGGATCAGAACCCCTGGAACTAGAGTTAGAAACAGTTCTAAGCTGCCTTGTGGGAACTGGGAACAGAACCTGGCTCCTTTGCAAGAGCAATAAGTGTTCTTTACTACTAAATCAACTCTTCAACCAAAGTCTGGCTTAGAATTGTTAGAAAGCCAGGTTACTGCTTTTAAAAACATGTGCCTGCCATTTCCGAGTGCCACAGTTCTGACTCGCTCTCTTATCACTCTATGTCCCAAAGTTCCTAAACTCTTGCCCACTGATCTCATACGTGGGCATTCCTTCTGCTTCCCAGTCCCCAGCTCCTTACCAAGTTCCTTGGCAGTGGATGATCCTTATGGCCCTGGTCCTGAGAAGCAAGGAGCACTTGAGGGAAAAGAACCAGTGTTCTGGGTAAAGAAAATTGACAACACGTTCATTCAATATTTAGTGGGTCATAAGCATGATCATTCTTGTGTGGCGTTTAGAGAAGTAGGCCTTCAGATGGAGACAGTGTAACATTTGACCTGGGCACACACAGTTGTGTAAAATATCATAAAGTAGTAAATTATGAGGCAGAAAAGGAACAGAGAAATACACATTGTGAGCTCACACATTTTTCTTAGAAGAATAGAAATTTTATAGGAGAAAGGAGCAGCAAAAGTTAGCACTTCAAGAGTACATTAGCCTTTGTTCATTTTAATTAGTCCCCTTAAAAAATCCTATTGGAATCTGCAAGCATTTTTTTATTATAACCTGCATGAGTACATATACTCACATACCCATGACATCATGCACAATTTCAAGAATTCACGGTTTTGCCCTGATATTCACCCATGAATTTTTGGTTTCTGAGTTAGGAATTCCTTTGTACAATCTATCTATTTTACAAAGAAGAAAAGGGAAGCCAGTTACATTCCAGGACTTTCCCAAGGTCACTAAGCTCATAATGAGAGCAAATCTCCAGCTTCAGATTCATGAATAGCTGTCCTCCTAGACCTTGTCCAACAAAAACGGTCCAGTCACGATGTGCTTGCCATCTGATGGGACAAGAATGCAGAACTTCCTACCATCCGGATATGGCCACACTGGCAAAGCAGAGGAATTTTTTGAGAGTGGAACATAAGACAATGGAAACAGTTGTTGCCTGATGCCTTTGCTGTTTTAGACCTAGTCATTTATGTGGCCAACCAATACTTTCTGAGTATGTTCTGTGTTTCAGACACTGTGCTCTGTGCTGGGAACAGAGAGAGAAAGTAGACCCTGTCTTTTTCCTAATGAATGGCTGTCTAACGGGTGAGAAAGAGAGTACAGTGACCATCACAAGTCAGAGTGGCGAGCAATGGTGGGAACATATCAAGAGAGTCTCCCTTTGATATTGTTGCTGATGTTCTTTGCTCTGTTATAAATCTCGAAGATTCTTAGACTCATTACAGAACACATAAGATGAGAACGCATTTTACTTGGTTGATACGTTTTTCCCTCTGTAAGTCTAATGATATAAACCTGCAAAAGATACATCCCAGGTTCCAAAGAGGATGTCTGAAACAAAAGATAATATCAAATTCTCTACATAGACTGTGACTTTTACATACATGCAGTGATGAAAAATTATAAAATTAATCACAGTAAGAGATTAACTATGATAACTAATGACATAGAACCATATAATAATATGATGTAAAGAAATCATCAGTAATCACCACATTCACATTTTGGAACCATTATTAATAACTATTACTTGAGTATAAGCACAGAGATACTTCAGCAGTCAATCTGTAAACCAAGATAGCAATTAAGTGACACATGCAGCTCAGATAAGCTGCACAAATAACCCGCATGCCAGTTGGGATGAAGCTAGACAGGATGAGATTTCAGCAAACTACTCAGAATACCAATTAGAACTTAAAAACTGTTTATTTCTAAAAAATGTCCCTTTAATATGCTCGAGCTGTGGGTGACGGTAGGTAATTGAAACCTCAGAAAGTGTAACTGAAGATAACAAGAGATTACTGTCATCCAATCCTGTCCATGAAAGAAATGTGCTGGTACTTCAAATGCAAACTCATATTTTCCGAGATGAAAATGGAGAGAGTTCAAGTACTCTCCTGATGCCATATATGGCAGCAGGTAAGTATTAATTTTCATAATCTGTAATAATAGAGTAACTTCTTTTCTCAATGACAAATACTAGAGCCTGAATAGATACTAATGGAGAAATGAAGATAAAAGTATATCTCATAGGATCGACTGATCTCAAAAGAAAAGTAAAAGTGACAGCTGAATTGTCCTAAAGAACAAAATTCAGATCTTCAAACCAAATCCTCAATTCTATAACAACGGATCATGTGAATGATGTCTTTCTTGGCTTCTCATACAGAGCCATTTTCCTGTGGGAAACTCCTAGTCATCACCCCAGGATCTGTTAAACATGCTTCTGGCAAGAAGTTGGAAGTTAAACATGCTCTCCACAGCTTTATATGAACATGATAGAAAATGAATACTGATTTAATGATAAAGGAGTATTTGAAGAATAGGGTGCCCATATTTTTAAAGAGGTATTCAGATCTTCCAAGTCATTCTTCCAGCTAGATAGAACTGGATATGGTTGGTAAAGGAAAAGCTTGAAATCCAAGAAAAGCCAAAGCCTGACAGTCCAACCTTACATATTGCTACTTTTGTCATTCCTCTGAGGTCTTAGAGAAGTGGAAGGAACAGAACTTTCTGGTTAGAATACTGAAGCACTTTCCTTAGCACCTCTTGACATCACTCCAGTTTCCCCGATAAAGCAGAACAGGTTGGGTAAAGGCAGAGAAACGACAACTGTTTGTTCAAGACAAAAACAAAACAGTCAACGAATTTCTAGATGATGGACCAATGGACTCCTGATGTTTTTCTTTCTTTCTTTCTTTCTTTCTTTCTTTCTTTCTTTCTTTCTTTCTTTCTTTCTTTCGTCTTTCTTTCTGTCTTTCTTTCTTTCTAACTTACTCCTTTAAGTGCTTTTCACAAGTAGATGCTGTGATGGTTGGTCTAAATCATCAATTTGAGCATATGTAGAATCAACCTAGGAGACACACTTCTGAGTGTGTCTATGAAGGTATTTACAGAGAGGATTTGTTGAGGAAGGAATACTGGCCCTCAAAGTAGGCTGTATCTTCCAACTACCAGTTTAGAAGATAAAGACTTATGCGTACCTACATGTACTTCTGTACTTCATCTTGAGTAGTGTGTGTGTGTGTGTGTGTGTGTGTGTGTGTGTGTATGTGTGTGTGGCTGTTTCTACCCTCTTCTGATATCAGACTCCAGCTTATTCCTGTCAACATAGACTGAAGCCCAGTTCATCTCCAGGAATTTCCAGGCATCCAGCACCAAAATGGATCTGCTGAGGAGTCCAGCTTTGTGGGCTAAGCACTAATGGATTCTCTGCTCCTCCAGCATGCAGATGCTATTTTTGGACTACCCAGCACCTAACATGCAAGCCAAACAAATAAATCCCCTTTTATAATGTAGGTATTCCGTTGATTCTTTTCTAAAGAATGCTGCATAATACAGACACCGATAAAACCTTTTGGATGATCATTTACATATGATGTTATTCTCATCAGAACACCCTAGAATTATCAATGAGGTTCTTATCAAATGAAGATAAAATAAATTATCAAGTCAGTTCATTTTTATTGATGTTTAATGGAGAGTGGTGGTTGTATTTGGAGGAGAAGGAGCTCTACTACCTTTCTTGGTAAAACAGCACAAGTTGACCTGAAATAGTGCCTTTGCACAGTGTGAATGGTCTGGCTGCCTGCTTCTTAGCAAAGCCTCAATGCCTACCACATTCTTCTTCCCAGCCATAGTTCCCCTCCTCCTCATTGTGGTTTCTGCTCTAGCCATAGCAGTGTTTTGAAATTTTCTAAGCCTATGATTCTCATGATTCATGAACCACTAGTCCTTCCAAATGGAGCCTCCAAGTAGATCATGCTTGGCACCTTAAGATTATTGACAATTATCCTACAAAATGAAGTTCTTTGAGTGCTATTACATTCATAATGCAGATTTCTATTTCCTCTCAGAATAATAAAGTGTTAATACATGTTCTTCCACATCCCTTGGCTTACATGGAACTGAAGAACAGAGAGATAAAGCAAGGCCCTGTCGCTGTATCTTCTCACTTCTCATGCAGTCTGTTTCATCCACTAACACCGTTTGGTCTTCTCTTGGTCGGACATGGTTACTGAGCTCAATCTGATCTTTCCAATTCTGTAGGGTCTGGCCCCCCCGCAGCCCTTCTCTCTTATAAGGTGCTAGGCTCGAGGCCAAGAGCTAGCAGGATCTTGTCAGTTGCAGTTCTGAAGTAAACAACTTGACCTTTAAGCTAGCCGTACCACAACTTCCTTTTTCCTGTTTACAGCTGTGTGTCATCAGTAGAGGAACCTCTTGCAAAGCCCTGCCCTCAGGGTATATAAGGCTTGCTGCCTCTTAATAAAGTCAGTCAGTCATTCTCCTTTCCTCCTACCTAGTGTGTCTCTCTCTGTCTTATATGTGTGTCATTCAATCCGCAGCCCTCCGCCCATCCGGACTCGGTAGATGAACGTAGACAGGACTCTACAGCTGGAGGTTTCCACTGAGATCGGAAGAGAGGAAGCTACACGATTCAACTTTAATCTCACGAATCCAGATATCTTTCCATTCTTCATGCAATTTGGGTAAATGTTCTTGATATCTGGACCTATGGAGTTTCCCATATTCCAGTGTGTTCCAGTGGGGCAGGGGACATATATCTGCCTTGTTGACCATTTTACCTAAGAGTTAGGCTTGGTTCCTGGGACATAGGTGGGTTTCAACAAGTATATGCTTATTTTTATTTAAATGTCTTCTTTTCATTTTTTTATTGGTATGAGTGTTTTGCCTGCCTGTTTGTAAGTGTGCCCATGCGTGCAATGCCTATAGAGGGCAGAAGAGAGTCAGATTCCCTGGAACTGGAGTTATGGATGATTGTTGATTGCCAGATAGATGTTGGGAACCAAACCTGAGTCCCTTGCAAAAGCATCCATAGAGTCTCTCTCCAGCCCCAAGCATGTTTATTAAATAAGCATTAAGAATTCTCTCTTTCTTTCTTCCTTCTTGTGCCAGATCAGTAGAAATGGGGAAAATTATACCATGGTTATGCTCATTGGAAACTAGAAGATGAAATTCCGTTAAGAACATGTGATAATTAAACATAGACTCAGAGAAGGGAGAGGCCAGGAAAACTACAGAAGTAGGATATGGAGAATAACTAACTACACTCAAAGGATAAGAAAAGAATCTAGGACATTTTTAATACAGCCCCAAGTGAATACATGAAAGAGGCAAGCAGCTAGTCATGTTCAAAAATTTTAGGAAACCTTGGGGTGATGGGGTGATAGAAAAGAGAGAATTCTCAGGAAAACAGAGTATCACATGCCACAAACTCTTCAGAGGAACTTAACAGCATGAAATCTACCACCAGAGCTAGGCCTTTCACAGAAAGCTAGACTAGAAGAATCCAGAGTGGACCTCAGCATGGAACAGACTTTAGAAAAATGAGAACATTCTGAATATGAGAAGCATTGTCATTCCTGTCTTCATGTTATTCATATGAATTCAGTGTAAGACAATGAAGCAATAATACTTGCTTTCAGTGCTCACCTATAGAATTTAGCTTTTCTGATCATTTGTCTTTAACTATGACAGAATATGGCCAACATTTTTCGTTAGTAAATAAATATATTAGCCTTCAGAAATTGCAGTTAAAATACCAATGGTCCTAAAGAAAGGCTTACCAATGTGAAAGCCTGAGATTCAGACTTTCCCCTGTCCAAAAGTGAGGATGAAAGATTTCCTAAAGCAGGGTCCCCTTTAGCCTTGAGAGAAACCACATCCTTTGCTGGGAACATCTCCGCATCATTCTCATGGGAAAACAGCATCAGGACCTTTTTTATTTGTTTGTTTTCTTGCTTCTTCACAAATGTGTATAACTTTTATAGCTGCCAACAAGCCAACCTAAGAGATGACTGGAAACATTTAGGATTTGGAAGACTTCACAAAACAGATTTTCTTTGTCTTCCCATCCCCACCTACAATCTCATCCAACCCTTCAGACAAACATGCCTCAAACAAGTCTACCCGAAACCACTAGGACCACATCCTTAAGCAACAGATAATTACACAGTAGTGACTTTTCTTCTGGCTAGCTTATCTGTAATTTTTCACCCTGTCTGCTTTTCTCCACTCTTATGGTCCTGTTCTTTTTAAACCAATGTGACTTCTTCTGTTACTATGTATAACTCTCCAGAATTATACTTCTCTTGATAACATTCTCATAGTCTTGGGTACTATTGGGACTAAACAAAATTCATCAGTTCCTTTGCAAAGTTAAACATTTCAAAATATTTTTAACAACTTTTAAAACATTTATTTATTTGAGAGAGAGGAGTGTGTGTGTGTGTGTGTGTGTGTGTGTGTGTGTGTGTATTTGTATGTCTATGGGACACACATTCCATGATGTGTGTATGGTGTATGGAGGTGTCTCAAGCACTCCTCGGAGGTATCCGAGGGGAATGACTGACCAGTAAGCAAATGTGTCTTATAGCAACAGTTATTCACACAGTACACATTCACACCTAAATACTTCACACAAGCTATAGGAGGTCAAGGTTCTCTGCAAGCAGAATCACCACAATGATCACCAGGGTGGCAGCTGTCAGCAAGTCCACAGTTTCCAGGAACAGGAATGCTGTGCCTGCAGCCAGGACGAAGGCTTCTAGTCACTGCTCTGGGTCTCGAATGTGGATGACTGGAACAAACTACTTGACTGTCGGAGAGCAATGTCTGGTCATTCAGGTCCTGGAGGCGACAGCTCCTGATGGAAGCCCTGACAGACGTTCCGAGCTCCGACGTGTCAGAGAGAGTTTCAGAATGAAAGCTCTGAAAGTGTCTCCTCATGGTCGTCTTTTATGTGCTTTCCTTATGTCCTCTCCATGACACACATCTTTATCTACTTTACACAGTAAGCTATAAGCTAGTCATTTAGTGACGTGAGCATTTCTATGGTGATGCTTACATCACTCCTCTTATCTTCATCACACATATGTTTCACTGCACACAGTTTTCTAAGTTTCTAAACTTCATTCTCATATTCTTATTTTATTCCTAATACATGCTCATTACATTAGGTCAGAGAACAACTTGGACAACTTGTAAGAATTGTTCTCTCCTTCTACTATGTGGGTCCTGGGGGAGGAACTCAGATTGTCAGGGATGGTGTCAGGAACCTTTATCTTCTGAGACATCTCATGGATCTATTAAAAATATATTTTATATTTCTTTATTTTTATTTCACATGTGTGAGTGTTTTGCCTGCATGGATATAAGACCCCTGTGGCACTGGGCCCCTGGGACTAGAGTTAGATGGCGGTTGTTAGCCACCACGTCCTGGAAACCAAATCCAGTCTGCTGCAAGAGCAGCCAGTGCTCTTAACTACTGAGCCTTCTCTCTTGCTCCCCATTAAAATATTTTTTTAATGAAAGACTAGATTTAAATCTTAAGGACTGTTCTATAAATCTGAATTCCTCTGTGGAGTCTTCCAAAACTTGCCAAGTGTACTGTAATAAGGACCACTGAGCTATAAAATCAGTGCGCCTGGGTGTTATCGCCAATACCTAACCTAGAATCAGGGTTATAATGATTATGAAGGAGAATAGGAGATAGTTGAAATTAGGCAGTCAAGGAAAGAGGCCCCAGACCAGATTCAGCTGAATTCCAATTATTTTCACTGTCATCCAAAATGGCCCACTTCTAGACTCTTACCCAAAATTTCTTTTAGGTGGGTGGGAACTTCAAACTTCCTGCTCTTGCTCACCCAATCAGGTTCCTGCCTTGTGATTCATTACTTGTGGAAGAATTGGACAGAGAAAAGACCCTAGGTGGCATCAATTAACCAATATATATTTGCCTAATAAGCAGGGAAAATTATACACTGAAATGAATTGACTTTCTCTATACAAGTATTTTTAGTGTGAGCTTACTCATAAGAGCCACTGGAACATAGCACAATACCATACAGGTTGTTTAGTATGGTTCTCTACAGAAATAAAAATGTATTGTGAAGATATTCAGTCCTATCTCATGGTGACCAAAGTAAAAAACGTAAAGAAGACAGGCAAAAGACATATCTCTTACAAGATATTAATTAATTTACATAGAAACTCAGAGGAGTTTTAAGTCATTACTAAAATTATTCAAGTCGTGTCTAAATTTGAGACCAAGGTGTCAACCGATATGCTGAGGAGTAAGGGCTGTGTCTTGACCTCCTGCCTTTCAGTCATATTCCTTACAGTATCTCTCACAAGTGCTCACTGAACGCTGGCTTACTGGGTGACAAATGAGCAACTTGATTTGGTGGAAGCTATTGACTGACTTTCTCCCTTTAAGGAATGGCTCTACATGATCTTGTTAAAGAATCTCATATTTTCCATGAGGTGGGGATCGTTTGTGTGCACATTAATATACAAACCAGTAAAGAAAATTCTTTTTTCTTCTTCAGAAGTCCGTATCTCCATATAAAACTAGAAAGTGAAATTAGTCCACAGGAAATATTTGCACAAAACTCAAATTCTCTTTCAGACTAGGAATCATCTTTTGCTTTGGGTGGTTCTGAGAGAATTCCTTTCTGTAAAGTGCACTCTGTCATTTAAAATTGCCTTATTGTGCTGGATCTCACCAAAATCTAGCCTCTGCCTTAACAACTTAACCTTCAACCAGATTTTTTTTTTCCTAAGTGTTGCTTTTAGTTTAAGTTGGCTTGAGACCTAACCATGTGTCTCCTGTTAGAGACTGTGGGCTTTGAAAATTAAGGATTCTCAGTTTAGGATTTAAAACCACATGAGGATGAAAGCAAAACTAATTCTTGGGTTCTTAATAAACAACTATAAGTATAATATCAGTGATGTAGGTGAACTTTTAAAAATATTTATTATTTTAATCTTATGTGTATGACTTGTATTGCCTGCATGTAAGTGTACTCATGTTTTGTAGCACCCGTGGAGGTCAGAAGAAGGCATTGCAGCCCCTGGAATTGGAGTTATGAATGGTTGTTAGTCGCCATGTGGGTGTTGGGAATCGAACCCAGGTCCTCTGCAAAAGCAGTCAGTGCTCTTAACGGCTAAGCCATCTCTCCAGCCCACAGGTGAACTTTTAAGGTGTACAAAGCCTAGCCTCACAGCTTACCCTGTAGGGATCTGTTGGGGACCTAGGTTAAACAGACTGAATTCTGTTCTTAGGAAATTTAGATGAAAGCAGAGTCTCCAGTGTGAAGCATGAAATGCTGTCTCTTTTTCACCCACCGTTGCCCAGAGTTCAACTTTGCCTTTTTGTCATCTCACTTTTCTCACCCACCAGTCATAACACATATATTTCATTTTTTTCATTACTTTTATTTACCCAGTAAATTTTGGGACTTGGTAGTAAATCAGGAACCAGATGACAGAACCATTTGATCTTGGGACAAAGGTCTCACAGGCTATATCCTCACAATGACCCCATAACTCCTTTCCTCACCATCAGCAACTTGGCCATCATCACCACTGAGTCACAGTGACTTACATGCTATAGGGCTGACTCCACACATCCACTCTAACTCTCCTCTGCTGCTCTGCTCTGTTTTCTTTTGAGTGGCTTTCCTTATTTTTTCTAGACAACACGGTTAAGATTAGAATCATAAAGGAATCAGATTTATGGAATCTCAGTTCTAAAAATAAATCTACATTCTCTTATGAGGTCTTCTAAGATATTATTTATCCATTTATATATTGCCATATGCCAATAAAGATAAGAGATAATTTATAAGAGAGGTACTAAGCAAGATAATAAAATAAATATGTGAAGAAAATAAATGGATCTAAAGTCCATCACACAGAATGGAAATTGCTTTAAAATAGACCATAATTTTGGCTTTGATTTTCCCTGCAAATGAGGGGAGTCTTCAAATAGCTATGGCCACAAAGACCATTTTTAAAGAACAGAAAAATTTCTAGTCAGCCTATGTTTTATAGAGCAAATTTAAAATAAGTACTTGTATTAGTAAAAAGAAAAATTCACATTTTTAGACAATTTGTCCTAGGATATAAAATTCTCTCAAATCCCCACCCCCTAAAAAGAAGCTTTTGAAAAATGAGCACACACTGACTATATTATTCATTAGTCAATTTTCAGAGCGAGAGACATTAACTATCTAGGTCTGTGTGTTGCATAATTACAGTTCAGTCCATATTTTGGGGGACCATCTCATTCTAATTGAGAAGATATATGTATGCACACAACTCAGGCAGTGATAGAAAGATGCATACAATTGCCTGGTGCTGCACACAAACAGGGCACATAAACTCATTCAGGCTCATACACATACACATAAATAATATTTTTTAATCTTAAAAAAAGAATCACAGAAACACAGGCTCAAATCCTGGCTCATTCACTTGTCTTATTGCTTGATGTATCAGAATCGATTTCCTCTCCTTTGGAGTTGATATCATAAGGAATCACAGGCTTATTACAAACATCTTAACTTCAATTAGCCCCTACTTTACTGTGCAGCAGCCCAAGACAACTCTTCCTAACCATTTGATAATGTCACTTTGCCTATCAGATGTTCTCATAGCACACTGTACCCTTCCCAAGCACATCATAGCTTATGTTTACATTTGTGGCTCATTGACAAACATGTTTTTCTGGGACCTAGCTTGGTGCTTGGAATCTACGCTCAATGAATTTTAGGTGAATAAATGAATAATTGAGTGAAAGAGCAGAAAAGAATTAAGAGACAGCAGATACACATGTTTAGCAGGTTTGGCCTCTTGTTGATTCCATACCTTGGCTAGGAAAATTCTTTTGTTGTTCTCAAAAGACAATATATTCTTATCAACTCTTAAGTTGACTGTCCAGGAATTCAGTAGATGGAAACCAAAAAACTCAGATTTTTAAAAAATTTCCTTTCAGTTCTGTGGAGCTAAGCTGGCTAATAAACCATCTTGTTTTTTCTAGTGAGAAAAATAGTCTAAAGCTACTTGCATTAGCTCAAATAATCAAGTCAGAGAAGACCTTAAAATGTACCTTGAATCATATTTGTTGCTTAGCATTTAGTCAATGATAACAATTACTGTAGAGACTTTGTCCTACAAATTATTTAGCTCATTAGTGTATAAAGTGATTTTACTTATCATGTGCTGAAAACAAAGGCACAAAATGGCACACACACATGATTGCCTTGTGTTTGATTTAGATTAAAATGATTTCTGTATCCCCTCTTAGAGTTTAAAATGAACCAAGGTTGGGACTGTCACAATTGACACATTCAGTAAGGAAAGATAAAAGTTTGTTCCTAAAAGCAAAAACATGGCAAAGCTCTCCATTTCTGCTATAGCAATATCAGCAGTTATGGTCAGTCTAATCACGCTAATTGACATAGTCAGATAAAAAACCACAAATATCATATGATTCTATTTACATGAAGTACCTAAATGATTAACATGCATAGAAAAAAGACCTGAGGTTACCAGTGGCTGGAGGCTAAGAATGTCTCTGTGCCCAGAGTTTCTGTTAGGGGTGATGTAAAATTTCTAGTGGGCAGTGGTCATGATTCTACAACATTGTGAATCACTGAACTGTGCCTTTAAAAGTCATTGAAATCATAATGTTTATGTTATGTATATCATCACAATAAAAAATAAAGATCAGATCATTTTCTAAAGGAAGAAAGCAGTATATACATTAGGAGAGAGGATTATTGCCATTTTAGAAATGACATTTTGCAAATTATGGCACAGTAAGTTGGAATTTCTTTTAATAAAATTTACAAGGAAATGAATTTCTTAAGTAACCTGACATAGAAGTGTGGGACTACTATTTTCTACAAAGTTATGTATCACACTTAATAAACTATATGAAAATAGTATACATTAATATATGGGCCTCTTCCTTCTACACACAGTACTCTAGACATTTTTAGGACTGTACTTCAAAGTGGTTATATCTTATTTTAAAATATCACTTTCAAGATCATTTTATGTTTAAGGCACTCATATTGCTTTTTGATAGGTAGGTAATGAATACCACTGAACAAATTCTCATTCTTAAGATTTTAGAACACCCAAGATTTTATACATTTATGTATATTTTAAATTTTCTCTTTAGAAGATTAGTTAACTAGGAGATTGCATCTCTACTTTACATTTTTTAAATCATCCATCACTTCCTGTCAGAGATGTTAGTGGGTTTTGGCTGGTTCCCAGGACCTCTGACAGGCTTTCATCTTCTGAAACACAATTGTTTCCTGTATGGGTGACCTCCGGAACAAAGAACCTGCTCTTCCACTGATTTGGAACCTGGTAGCTTAGTCGATACATGTCTCTTTGCTGAGGACAGGATTATCCTTGCAGCTTCTCACATGGAAGTTTCTGGCTTTGCCTTCATTCTCTTCAAAGCACACATTATCAGAAAGACTTCTCCATACATAATTAGTTTTATTTTTGTCTCTGAAGTTGCTTTCATTCACATGTGTGGTCTTCTCCTTCAATTTTAGAATAATATTTGTATATTTCACTTGAGGGAAAACACACTTAGAGAGGCCCACATTCCCTGTCTATCATCTTAACTGGTTCTTTTCAGAGACTTAGGAAACACATCCCTAAAAGCAAAATACAGTGGAATTGCCACTATTCATCTACAGTCACATAAAGCAGAGATTGATCCATTTCCTGATTTATTAAAATATCCTTGGATTGTGCAAGATGGTGCATGCCTTCAATCCCGACACTTGGGAAACAGAGGCAAGCAGCAGATCTAGGTCAACCTGGTCTACTTAAAGAGTTCCAGGCCAACTGGAACTACAGGAAGAGGCCCTCTCAGTTCCTCCCCTGAGATTTTCAATTTGGCTTTTCTTGCTTGTTAAATTATAAAAATTGGACCACAGTCAGTCCTCAGGTCCAGTTCAAGTTGGGAAAGTTGTCAGCTGTAGTACGCATGCTGTTGCTTCCTGAACTGCTATTAATATTAATTTGTCTTGGTAGGTATGCTGTCTGTTCCGTAGAGCATTCAGATCATTATTGCATGTCTTAAACTCATACTACTGTAGAAATTATCTCCATACTAATTTTTGAATCTATATAATTTATGTTCAATTAATTATCTGTTTTGTTCAAATTGTGACACTATTTAAAATACAACCATAATAGTAGTCCAAGTAATTAGTTTAGCCTTAGAAATTAATTGTTGGTATCTAGAACACTTTTATAGCAATTTTTAGTGATTTCAGGTGATTTAAGTGAAAGCTTATATTGAAAATCTGTAGAGAAGGGTAGGAAATTTATAATTTTAATTGAAATATAAACATTAATGTACATAACTTAGTGGGTAAATTATTTATGAAACTAAATCATATTTTAATATTCCTCCAAACAATTTTTTATTATGTAATTAAAACTTCTATTTGAACTTCAAATGAGCAAAGGCAATGCTAGAAACTCTGAAAATAAGTGTGTATTGTAAATACATAGAATATCAATAGCTTTCTTTACAGGCCATTTTTCATCTGTATTCCTTTTCTTTCAGCTGCTTTAGGAAAGTGTGTGCAAACTGAAGGAGATAAAAAGAGAAAGGCTTTTACTTGCTCTAGCGTTGCCAAGGCAAGTATAATCTTTGCCTTCATAATTTCCCCTGAAAAGCCTGGCACTTACTTGAGCACTGTTAAGCTGAAGGAAACAACCTGGAACGACTTGAAGCTTGGTTCCAAGTTGTCTAGAGACAGTTTGCCAGAGCACATGCTGTAAGAACAGAGTATTAGGTCCCCGTGTGACAGAATACGAAACTGTGTGTTTTGTGCCTGTCTTCAGTTTCCGGTACAGAAGCCGGCCTCTAAAACCCATAGACTCTTCTGAGTGGGGCCAGTAAAATGCCTCAGCAGGCAAAAGTGCTTGCCTCCAACCTGGAGGATTTGAGTTTCAACTCCAGGATCCACAGGGTGGGAAGAGAAAAGCAATTCCTGTACATTATTCTCTTATCCTCTGACCTACAGTAGTACACACACAGACATGCGTGTGTGCACACATAATAAATACAAGAAATAATTTAAAGTGGTTTCTTTAAAAAAAAAGAAAGAGAGAATCTTTTGGGTGTGACAGGGGTGAGATTCGTAATAAGCACCTTTCAATCATTCTCCTGTTTATGCTAATGGGGAAACTCTAGGAGGAGTAGAAACAGGTCGCCAGAGGAAGCGCTTCCAGCTCTACTTCTTGATCTTCTAGGAAGAGACAGGGTCTGAAGATTGACCTAGTCACCATCAGCCAATGATTTAATCTGTCCTGCGTAATAAAGCCTTCATAAACTCTGATAACACACTTCGGAGAGGTTCCGGGTCAGCGAACAAATCATGAGATTGGGGGGTTGGCACTCCAGGGAGGGCAGAGAAGCTTGTGGGGCCCCACCATATACCTTGTCTGAATGCATGTCATCTATTTGGTTGCTGCTGAGTTGCTTCTTTTGAAATAAGCGGTAATAGTAGGTAGCACACTTTTTCTGAACCATTGTAGCAAATAACTGACGAAAGGGGGGTGTACACAGCCAGTTGTTCAGAATCACCACCATTTTAGATCTGCAGTTGGTGTGTAGAGTGGGAGCATTTTTGTGGAACCCTTCATTTGAGGGGCCTCTACTTTATGAGTAGTTACTGTCAGAATTGAGTTAAATTGTAGGATATCAGTTGGTATCCAGAGAGAACTGGAGAAAACCCACACATATGGCATCAAAATCAGTTCTGTTTTGTTTCTTTGCAACTCCCTATTTGTTACTTCATGTTTTTACCAGAATGAAACACCTCGAGGGTGATAAATTGTCATGTTGGGTTTCATGGACTAAAGTTTTCTGCTTCAAATAAAGGCCAGCAAATAACTCAAAACCCATTTTAGTGAAAAGGTCTGCGGAAAGTTTAGAAATTACAGCTCAGACACAGAGATTATCGGTAGGCGAGTTTATTCCAGGAAAGTCTGCAGACCATTGCCAAGCTTCTCTGACATTTTTCTAAAGCACATGGATGACAAAGAAAAAAAAAAAAACTGAACACTTACACAGGAGCAAAACCTGCAGTTCGCAAAAGACTCACGACTAAGTTCTCAGATAGCTGAGCTTAATTATATAGAATTAAGATTGAGAAAAAACCTTCCCAGTCTGCAACTCACAGTAATAATGACATTTCTGTAGTATTTACTCTATGCCAGGCACAGTTTTAAGAAGTTTATTTTCGTTAATCATTTGATGTGCACAACAGACAAAGAAGATAGATTACTAGTATCTTTGTCTATTTTTCCTTTCAGGGAAACAGAAACACTGAGAAGCTGATTGACATACGATTAATAAATGGAGACCTGGCCATTTAAACTAAGACCACCTATGCAAGTGGTTCCTGGCTTAATTAAGCTGCACTTCTGATTTGCTAAGTCTCCACTGGTGCACAAGCATGCCTTTTAACCGTTTGTTCTCACTTTCAGCACAGCCTTCCTTAGGTAATTTACATTACTATTCTGTCATAAAATGGGCTTTTGTTAGATGATTTTTGCCCGGGTACAGATGAATGTAAGTGCTGTGAGCACACTTAAGCTGTGAGATTTGGTAGATTATTTGGCAGATGTTGTCTTAAATGCATTTTTGAATTGGGAAAAAACCCAAGCTACTTTGGGTTTCTTAGGCTATAATCTCATCACTAATGAAATAACACCCAAACTCCTAGCCGATAACATAATAATTCTTGGTATATCACAGTTTTGATTCTTGAAAAAGGGATCTCTCGGAGAAAGTAGGGAACTTCCCCACCTCTGCTAATATGGTTCTGTTACTCCAGAACCTGCACCAGCGAAGAGCTGAGCAGTCACTGGTGCTGGTCCCTGGGTGTTTTCCATGATGGATCGTGATCACCATCAGTATGTTTCCTTACGTAAGGGATAATCACAGTTGGATCTGGAATCAACTAAAATGTCAGCCTCTGAGGGTTCCTGTAAGTGCCTTTCTTGATCAGATTATTTGAAGCAGGAAGACCCACCTTAAATGCGAATCTTCTGGTGACACCCAGATATAAAAACATGGAAGGAAGGCTTTGCTTTCTTCCTGCTGGCCTTCACTCTTGTTGACATATTCTTCTATCCTGCTGCAACGTTCCTTCACTGTTATTAGAACCAGTTCCCTCCTGCTTCTAACTGAAGACCAGCAGTGTTCCGGGAACTGTCCAGGCCTTAGTGCAAGGATAGGACTAATGAGGTACCAGCCTTGTGGACTGAGCAGCTAGGAGAGTCTCAGTCTCTCCAGTGTAAGACAGTCATTGTTGGACTACTCAGACCATATCCTAATAGCCAATTTAATAACTTCCCTTTTAATACATATGCTTATTTATCAGTTCTGTTCCTTTAGAGAAACTAATACACACATGCATGCTATCAATACAGACCAGAGAATAAAAGAGACAAAAGTGTGGGGAGAAACAGGCTGGTTACAGTGGAAATGTCCAACTTTACTTCAGTGCAAGAGAAATACAGAGAAAAAACAGGAGCCTATGGGAAGAGAGAGAAGAAAGAGAGAGATGGGGGGAGAGAAAGAGGGAGGGAGGGAGAGAGAGAGGGAGAGAGCACACACCAACAAAAAGAAGGCAATACTCAGAAGTTGAAGACAGAAGAATTGCTGCCAGCCTGGACTTCATAGTGAGTTCCTGGCCATCCTGGACTACAGAGTGAGAACTTACCTTTTAAAAAAAGTGAAAGAAGAGCAAGAAGATGGTTGATCGCCTTGGAATAATCATCTATAGATTTAAGAGAGAATTTTCAGCAAGCATCTGGCAAGCTAGCACAAAATCAAAGAATAATGTCTTTTACAAATCAAGAACTGGCAGTTTTAAACACTGGACAAGTTGAGATAACAAGACTTGAAGAGAAACAGAAACTGGAGACGCAAGCAATACACACATACCGAAAATCGTAATGCTAAAATTAATGCCTAAGTTGAAGAATTGAAGAGCCATTATCTACAGACAAATCCTGACAAATTTTCATAGAATGAAGAGAAAATGCAGCTATGAGGAAAATAAAGCAAGAAAATTACTACATCAGGAAATGAGAAAGGTTCTGGCAGGAGCAGAGTAAGGAGGGTGAGGTGAAAGGACTCTGCACAGCAGAATGCAGAAACGAACCAGCAAAATATTGGGGCTCTTAGAACTGGCAGTAGTGGAAACGAGCTGTTCCTTCCTGCCAGGAGGGTGAGGGAATCACACTGCTGACACCCGGAGAACCCAGTGGAAGCTACGCTGCAGATGCAAAACGTGTTTCATTGGCCAGTCAAAACTGAAAAGCAGAAGACCAAGAATATCAAGTTAGAGGGGCACCAAGCTAAGTCTCTTAAGGCATAGAATATCAATAATAGTGATCTGTGGAGCAAATGCAGAGCATTCAACACAGTACATTACGTGGAAGGAGACTGACAGAAAATCAGCGTGTAGACAAATGTGTGCCAAAATATATCATAGAAGACGTTCCTCCATAAGGTAAACATTACCTTGGATCACCACATTGTAGGTAATGCCAATGAAAGATACTTTCACCTAAATGATCATGGCCAAAGTATACAATAAAACCATATGAGATTCAAAGAAGACAGTTCACTTACAAAAGAAATAAAATTTAAACTCTCTCAATATGCATCACAAAATACCTAAACCACAATAGTATCAGTGTAACATGCAGGGCTTGGAAGAAAGACAACTGCAAATCAAGAGTTGCATTCCATGAGGCTAGAGAGATGGCTCAGCAGTTAAGAGTGCCTGCTGTTCTTCTACACAACCTGAGGTTGGTTCCTAGCACCCACACTGGGCAGCTCATAACCACCTGTACCTGTAGTTACAGGGATTCTGATGCCTTCTTCTGGCTTCCATGGGCACCTGTGCATACCTGGAAGATACACAGACACAGATGTACACATAAGTAAAGGTAAAATAAATCTTTAAAAAAATGCATTTTGATAGTTTGTAGCTCAGCGGCAGAGCACTTGAACAGCATGCATGAAATTCTAGGTTCAATCTCCACTAGCAAGAATTTCATACTGAATCCATTTGTCTTTTGTGTGCAAAGGAGTAAAAAAGGAATACTCAGATATGAGTAAACAGAAAACATGTAACACCTATTTATTTCCTTGAGAAGCATGACTCAGTGAAATATAAAATAAAAGAAGATGCATTGAGAGATCACGTTATAAAGCAGCTGGTTATCAACATTAAAACAATTTAAAAGCATGCATCTCTCAGTTACAATACCTAACAGAACTGTCAAGCAATTATTATAAAATATATAAAATAAAATACCCCAAGAATAGAAATACAGTTTATATAAAGAAGAAAAAAGAATAGAAACCTGTGTTAAACTTTTTATATCATATTTGGAAATACATTCTTTACTATGACATTAAGTAACAGAATAATACTAACATCAATAATAATAGTACCATTTACTACTGAATGTTTAGCTGTGAACAATTTGCATAAATTAATTAAATTTAAATGTAAAAAATTCCATTAGATCATTAGATGATCCTTTGTTGTGTTCTTTTTACTGACAGAAAAACAAATTAAATAATTTGTCTAAAGTTCTTGAGCTTTTTTGTGTGAAGCACAGTCTCATTGTACAGCCCAAGCTAAACTGAAATTTGAGATCTTCCTCTCTTAGTCTCTCAAGTCCTGTAATTAGGGTATGCATCATCAAAGCTGCTGAGACGATCTTTCTAATCAAAATTTCATGTTGTCTAGATATGTTCAAACAATAGGAAATTGGTTAAATAAATGGAAATATATGCAAATAGAATATTTTCCCTGATAAGTTATAAAAACATACATGCTAATATGTAAAGATACTTATTTTCAGGCATTTTTGCACATGTAAAAATATGTATCTTACATATTTTACAATAGATGTTGGTTTTTCTCTTTATATCATACAGTGCCTGTAGCTCATAGGGTTGTCTAAGTGTTAAGCAATCAACAGCATTAAGTTATTATTCAAATTGTTAACATTTTAGCTATAAAACCCAATAATTTCCCACATTTGAACAAAGAATGTTGTGTATCCTGTCACTTGTGACTGAAGGAATCTTATGGATTACTATTAGTTAGAACTTCTATTATTAAAAGAAGATGGAAGTTGCTAAATTATATGACATATATTTAAATATATATATACATATACATATATATATATATAGCCATTCTCCTTTCTTTTATTGTTACAGTGGTAAAATATCTTGACTAAAAGCACCTTAAAGGTTTATTTTGGCTCACAGTTCAAGGTACAATGCATCATGGTAGGCAAGTCAAGGCAGCAAGAGCTTGAAGCAGCTGACCACATCACATGCACAATCCAATCAGGAAGCAGAGATGGATGAATGTGTGCTATTGTTCATCTACTTTCTCTATTCAGCCTAGTCTAGGATCCCATCCAGGGAATGATGCCACCCACAGTGACCAAGTCTTCCCACCTTACTTAAACAATCAAGAAAAACCCACTCAAACATGCCTAGCAGCCCCTCTGGGTAATTCTAGATTCTATCAAGTCAACAACACTAACCATCGCTATACTATGTGTGCAAAATATTTAGTAACTAAAGTCTATGGTTACTAGTAATCATTGTTAAAAGGTTATATTTGCATAGTACTGAGTGCTTTTTAGTCTGCATGTCTTTTTTTTTAAAGTAACAGTGTATTGCCTTCATATGTGTAAGTGTACTGTGTTGTATACTGACTGTGGAGGTCAGGAGAAGGTGTTAGATCCCCTAAAACTGGAGTTATAGACAGTTATTAGCTGTCCTGTGGGTGCTAGGAATCGAACCCAGGTCCTCTGCAAGAGCAGTCAGTGCTCTTAACCTCTGAGCCATCCTTACAGCTGTAGAGTCTATATTTATAATGTCTCCCTCAATGAATATGTTCACATTGCAAACTAAAGGATAAATATACTATTTTTTTAAATTGATAGACGATTACCCTTACACAGGACTACTCTTGAAACAGTTCTTTTTAGCATGTCATATAAATCAGGCAACTTAAGGCTATTTTTTCTCATGAAAGCACAAATATGTACCTGTGTGAATAAGTGAATGCAAGTTGGAAGATGTCTGCACGGATGGCCACCTGCATCCTGCTGGAGATTAACAGGAGTAACTCAAGGGTGAGGTTAGAGCTCTCTGAAGATGTGATCAGTCTTGCTGGTTTTATCACATGAAGGAGTGATAATTTCTCCTACTTCTGCAACACAGAGTGTCACATGCTTAATGGAAAAGGGATTTCAACGTAGTTATTGCCATCAACTACAATTGCCTTACAAAAAAATGCTTTCATTTAATGTCCAATTTTGAGTATTTGGGCTTTCTGGCCAAAAATGTGTACAAGAAAAAGAGGAAGATTTACTGTCTGCTTGCTATTAGAAACTATTAAGTTTCTGTTTTCATAATACTTTTTAATGTAATAAAAACCAAATACATTTAAAATAACAATCGTAGTCTGTGCTGTTTCAAGGACTTCACATGCATCATTTTAATCATTTAAGTTAAATTTCAAATAAAAAAATGAAGCTTAAAAAAATACATTGTGCAAGTTTATATGACTTAAATCTAGAACTGCTTCTCAAGTAGTTCCAGTACTGCTTCACCCCGCCTTCTTCCTTGGCTTTGAGAGCTCATGTTTTGCATTTAAAAAAATGCTGATATGGGTACTCATGAAAGAATGAGAAATGACTGAACTGACATATATTTCAATTCCTTCCTCTAAGCCAAGTGGAGCTCAAATTTCTTCATCATCAGCAAGGATCACAGGCAGAACCTCAGCTCCACAAATCTCAGCCATGGTAAGGCAGATGTCTGTGTCTCTGGGATGGAGACCAGGTGTACTCTCTCTGAGTTTCACTCTCGGAACAACCACTATAAATCACAAGAGCCCAGTAGAGATACTGACACAGGCTGTACTGCAGTTGCATGAATAGTAATAATTCTCACTCTATAAATAGCAAATGAGAAAATGCTCGTTTATACTTAGGCTTCATATTCAGATTTAGGCGCTGGTAAATGGAAAAATAAGGTAATTTCTCTTCTCACATTAACATTTTCTACCATCCTAGGTTATCTTTATAAATTACAAACCTCAAGTCAAACTTGTCCAAAGTTAATTCTCTCTAGCTTTAGATTGCTTTTAGCATATCCTATAATCTATGTATCAACCCATAAATTCTAAGCTCTACAAACTAAATTAATATTATACATACATTACACTCAGCATGAGGGCAAAGTACTTCTCATGGAGTGATAAGGCTGACATCATTGTAGAGATATTTTTTTTACTTCCAAAAGATAGCCCATGATGAAATGATCAGTCTTTCTCAACTGTGTGACTTAAGACTGATACCATAATTAAAACCAGTTAAGAAAACCTGGAATCTAAAGTAATTGCCTATATTTTTAAAAAACAAACAAAAACTCAGTCAGACTGTACCAGTGATTGAAGGGTTAGATGATGTCATTGTTTTTAGAAAAGAACTTTGGCTTACCTGCTGAAGGGACAGCTTACTCTGGATGGGGCAGGAATTTGCCTGCAGAAGTTTAGGCTTCTTTTGCCAGGCGGTTCTTCCTCTTGTCACTCAAAAACAAACAAACAAAAAAAACCGTTGTTATGGCGATTGATTTTGATTAATGTATACTGTCATAGAAAACCATTTCTATTTTGTTGGAAGGGATATAAATCATTGTTAGCAGAAAAGAGTTTGGGCTTAAGACCTCTGTGGCTTGTTAACCAACTTGATGAAGAAGGACTAGGCCTGAGAGTTCTTGTCATCGTTTTAGAGGCAGCAGCCCCACTAGTGGGATCTTAACTTTGGGAATCTTTTAATCCCCCCCCCCCATTATGTGACAGAACACAATAACTGATGGAAGGGAAGCTCAAGTCTTGAGCTCTAATTTCCTTTCAGGAATGTAATTAATGTTCCCAGGGTCAGTCTCTTGCCTGGCAGATGCCCTGTGGGTTTGCAAAGGCTGAGAGGGGGGATTTGCAGGGAAAAAATCTTCTATGCAAGCCAGCTGGGCTTCCCTGGTGTCGTCTCCCTGGCTCAGTCAAGCCCTCTGCATCTCAGGCCCTGCTGTTAACTGCTACCAAGCAGAGCCAGAGGAAACTGATGGAGACAGTGCCAATCTCAGGTCCCTGAGGGCTCCCCCTTTGCCAACATTAGCTCTAAAGAAGCAGGTCTCTTTCACTGTTGGAGGAATTGATTTTCCCCTCCCTCAGGCCATCCCTGCATTATGGTCCTTCCAGGGTCTGAGGGCTATGTCTTTCACCAGCCCTTAGAACATTCATTTACAGAATCAAAGAAGAACTCTCTTGGGTGTCTTGTTATCTTGCCAGTCCTGACCTGGAGTATAGCTAGAAAATGCAGGCAGCTTTGTAAATAACAAATCTGACCTGTATCACTCCGTGCTTCCTGGCATGCTTCTTGCTGGGAAAATCTGGAGACACTATTTGTTCATTACTCACTTCTTTGGATACTTGTGCTTAAACCCCCTTCTGGTTCTGTGTAAATGATATTTGTATTTCTATTTTCTACTTAGTGTGTATGCATTATAATTAGTAGTTTCTGTTTTTAGTATTGGATTTCTTCATTTATACATGCAATTCAGTCATTCATGCAATTCAATCACTCATTCATTCATTTATTCAATAGTTAGTATTAACTACTATCTATTGCTTGCCAGGAACTAGGTCCAATGATAAAGTCTAACATGGAGCAACACAGAGCCAGCTCCTGTTCTCATGTCTGCTGAACAATGAAACAAACATTCAGTAAGATGTACAAACTTTCAAGTATGGTTTGTGCTGTGCTTCCAGTTAAAAATAAAGGGCACTTAAAGACATCACAGTTCAGACAGAAGATCTGCAGAGAAAGTGACATTTGCACTGACATTGCTGTGGGCAGGAGTACTTGCTGTCCTCTGTCCTCTGTGTTACAATATTAGAGGGAGGTGTTACGAGCCAACAGGCTGAATGTGAATCAGGAATTTTGGATATAACTGATGTTCTGCTTGTCTTATTTCACTAGCATAAGGTAATTACAAAATTTTATTTGAGAGTATGACACAAGTCGTTTTTATTTAAAAGGTAATAATATCTCCTCAATTTTTAAAAATAAAAATATAGGAGGAAGAGGAAAACACAGGAGACAAAGAAATTGCACACATTTGCCTCCACATTCTTTTCTCGGGGGTATCTTAACAAGAACTATGTCTTCACCTTTTCCCATGCATATATGTGTATACAAATACATGCATGTATATAATTAATGTGTCCATACATGAGTACATGAATATCCATATGTGAATATATGTATGCATATAGGCACACATTACATAAAGGAATCTATTCACATTATCAACAAATTAATTTTTTTACTTCATTTAGATATTTTTCCATCTTATCAAATACAAATAAACTTTATTTTCTATGTATGGGCATGCATGTGTGTGTGTTCATGTATGTGTACAAGGACACACATATGCCATAGTATGGTGCGGAGGTCAAAGGAACAACCTCAGATGTTGGCTATCACTTTCCACTTTGTTTCAGGTGGGGCGTCTTTGTTGTTCACCCCTGTGTGTATCAGCCTAACGATCCTGTGAACTTCCAGGAATTCTGTTCCCCACCTTCCATCTCACCATGGTAGCTCTGGGATTAGAGCACTAATAATATCTCCTCAATTTTTAAAATAAAAGTATAGGAGGAAGAGGAAAACTGCTACATCTGCTTTATCCGGGCTCCTGGGATCCAAACTGAAGTCTTTATGCTTATGGTAACTGCTTTATTCACAGAGCCTTCTCCACATCTCTGAACTTTACTTTCAATGCTTGAATGAGAACCTGTAAAAAAACATGTGAAACTATAATCAAACTTTAATAATTCTATATCATTTCTACTGTTTATTGGAATCCTAATATATATAATTTTTCACATTTAGGTTTTATCTTCTTTTTCAGGCTAGAGATTAAATCCAGGTTATTGCACATTCTAGGCATGTGCTACTACTGAACTGTGTCTCCAGATCTCTTTTTGCTTTTTATTTTGAGTGAAGGGCTCACTAAGTTTCCCAAGTTGCACTTGAAATCACTCCAGGCTAGACAGGATACTTGAACTTCAAATCTTCCTGCTTTAACATCCCAAGTAGCTGGGTTCATAACATTGTACAACCAAGCCTGGAAATATTAATGGTTCTTTAAGAACCATTCTTCTAAAAATGATCTACTTTCTTACACACAAATGACTTGGGCACTATGGCCTCTTCAACAAAGCTACAAATAGAGACATTTTAGAAAGCTTGATGACTGTCATCTCTGCTGTGAAATGCCTCGGTCCTCAACTCTTAGACTGTGAAATGCAAATGTCCACTTGTATTTTAAAGTGCTAGCACAGACTGAAGGTTGTTCCTGAAGAAAGAGAGGAAAAGCAGAAATAAACATGTATTTGTGAATTCTGTAAAAGTAATGCTGTTATCACCAAAGCTGCCAGCCATAGAGGTTAGAGGACGGAAAGCAGAACCCATTCCTCTCCCTTGATCACCTAGAGAAATTATTGGTGGAGCCAGGGGTACTCTAAGTCTGTCAGAAGAATTCCAAGGGCAAAACATCCTGAGGAAGTCAAAAGGAAACATTTGCAGATATTAATATCTCTATCTCGATTCTGGAAATACATAACAGATAAAGCAAGTGACAAAACCGGAAGTCTAAATGCCGATAAATCTGATGAAGGAGTCATGAGAAAAAAAAAATCTCAAAATATGATTTCACCTTGCAAGGGACATATTCATGGCCCAAAGCAAAAGAAAAGCCAAATCCAAATTTTTTAGATGGGAGTTTGAGTGGAGACATCCAAGTAAAGAATTTTTTAAAGTCTCAAAGTCTCAAAGGAGTGTTATGAGTTCAGCCATAAAGCATTTAACAAGCAAATTTATGATTCACCCTAGAAATGGTAGGTACCCTCAAGATAGCACTGTTCAATTTATAAAGGAAAGATTTCTAGGAGCCTCTCAGGTATTTAAAAGCAGAGCGATAGTCAGAAGTTGAGGCAGCTATGCCACCCCTGACACTCTCCTGGGAAGTCTTCCTGGGCCAAGTTTTCCCCAGCCTTTTCTCCCCAACATCCCTGCTGTCCTCACCTTTGTCTAGGCCTTGAGGACTGCAATAGTGGACTAATTAGTTTCCCTCTATCGGTCTTTCCTCTTCAAATCCATCAACTACTCTACGAACAGTTTTATCTTCTTATGTTGCAAGCAACAATCTGTCTTCAAAAACTTTTAACAGCCCTTTTATTATCTGAAGTACAAAGACCACATTCTTTCTCAGGCCCTTCTATGACTAGTTTCTTAACTGCCACTCAAGCATGTCAATGATGATGAACTACAGACCTGTCAGTGAAGCAAACCACCGCCCCTGTTCTCCACACACTTTCTGATGTCCACTGTTGTCCCTGTGGTCCTGTATAAGTGATTCCATTGGGGTATTTTTCCTAATTCATGTCTTAAAACCTGCATCCTTTTTTTGGAGATTCAGTGTAACTATCTCTTTCCAGTTTTCTTAGATTTCAACAGTATCAATAGTGACTCATTCCTCTGAACCACTTTACAAAACTACAAGTTGAGCTGAGTTATTGAATAACACTGATTTCTGAGATTTTTGAGACATTAGGAAGTAGAAAGAAGCAGGAAGAAGGACTAGAATGTTGAAAGTGGTGTCTCTGGAGATGAAGCTTCAGTTTTGAAGAAGACTGTTTTGGAACACGGTCATCATGAGTTTACCTCAAATACTTCTATCTTTTTGCCTGCCCGGAATTTGGTAGGACTGGACCCTCCTGCTCTCTTTGAGTGAGATACGAGACCACTTGACCGCTTGATTTGCTTTGGCCAATGAACTGTGAATGTAAGTGACATGTGCCACTTCTAGTGGTGAGCGTCTAGCCAGTGTGGGAATTCTCCGAATTTTTTTCCTCTACTTGGAACTAGAAATGTGCACTGCCATTTCAGTCTGTTCTAGAATAAGCTGTTAGAGAAAAGTGCTCCTCCCCATAGTGACCCAGAACCATCCGTCACTAACATCTGAGATGTGTAGGTCACATAACCAAAATATTAATCTTTGTTCTTTTGAGCCACTGAGATTTAGGCTTGTTATTCTTGTATAGCCTAACATACACTCAATTCTAAACAAACAGACAAACAAACAAAAACTCCAAATGCACTTTTCAATCTACACATTAAGTGCATGCTATCCATTATTTCGGGGAAACCAAAAGCATTATTTACGTAATCACCAGGGGGTTAAGCCAAGCAGTTTCACTGAGGCCTTATAACAGAACATCAGGCATGGAGAGCCACAGTGACAGCTTTTAAGAGGCATTCTAGGACTCTACAAATGCACAGTGGTTCTTTGAAGATCAACTAAAACAGATGTGGCATGTTCTGGGGTAAGAGGAAGCTTCTTGCCTTATTTCCACAGTAAATCAAGTTGCTGTGAGTCACAGAGGGGAGGGAGTTCTGCAACATCAAAAGTAAAGTCTCCTGAAGAGAAGCAGCAGCAGCTAACCAGCAGGTCTTAGCAGTCACTGAGAGAACTTTAGCAGAGCACTGCAGTCACAGAGGGAATTTGGGGCGGAGAGAATTGACTCCAAGAGAGACAGACTCTTGGGAGTTAAACTGAAGAGATGCTCAGGTACAATTAGAGGATATTATTCATTAAGAGTTTGAACCATTGTGATTGGGATCATAAAGTTGAACTCGTTGCCCAAATAATCCATTTATAATACATAAGAGAATTATGATTTGTAAAGTATATTTATCATTTTAATAAGTTGGTTTTTCACTTAATACAAAAATGTTGTCTTTAATAAATACATTCTTTATTAGCTCCTTGAAGACAAGAATGGTGTTTTCAGGGCTTAGAACGATGGCTCAGAGGTAAAGAGCACTTCCTATTCTTCTAGAGGACCTGAATTCCATTCCCAGCACTTGTATGGGATAGTGTTACAGTAAACAAAACCCCTTAAAACTGGGCTAGAGAATAAGAATCTCTAGTCTGGATAAAGACCCAACTTTCCAGTTTTTCCAGATCCCCTGGTCACGGGACCACCCCCGAGAAGGCCAGTTTACCTTGTCATGCTGAAGAGTTGGGTGAAATACTTGTTAATTAATGAGATGGTGAGCTTTTCCTGACCAGAATCCTCACCTCTTAGCACAGTTCTCTTGGACCCTGTTACAGACATGAGGTTTCTGCAAGTCTTCACTCTTCTTTCTTCTTCAAATCTCTTTTCTAACAATGCTCTTCCTAACACTTTGGGCTGTGCCAACATCTTGTATTTCTGTACGTTTGCCCTGAAGCTTCTTTCTCCTCCCACCATGTGTTTGCTAGTCTGCCACGTGTCCACTGATTTTATGATGGCCCTAAATGGCTGTGGCTTCATGGCTTTTGCCCCCTTCTCCCCTCCATTCTCTTCCTCCAGGCAGTTTCTGTGATTTACAGCTTGCCTTCTCTGCAGATTTTAGCTTATATTCAGTAAAATTGTCCTAAAGTTTCTGTTTGAATTCACTTTTAAATTATTCTGTGATGAGATTAAGAACCCCAGAAAGGAGACCTGTTTCTCCCTTGGATCAGTAGCTCATGGTCCCCTATGATTCCGGCTCCAGGACATCCAAATATCTTTTTCTGGCCTCTGTGGACACCTGCATACATGTGATATACACTCACACAAACACAGGCACACATAACTAAAAAAGGATTTTTAAAAGGTATTTTCAGTATACAATGGGCATTTAAAGGGCAATTGTTATTGGTAATAAAGTTGTGGTAGAAGGTTATTCTCAGGTAAAAACATTAGAATTTAATGAATATCAGATCAAGTTTTAAGATTTAATAATACACACAGGCATAGATATAATTTTGCATTGATTTCAAAATGTGCTTGGAGGAACAGTGCCAAAGAATACTCTTCCCTGCAATCTACTCTTTCATGTATGCAACTGAATTTTTACCTGTCCTTTGTAGTGGGCTTAAATTAAAAAAAAAAAAATTATGTGTGTGAGTATATTGCTTGCATCAAGGTAGGTGCATAAGCATTGTACTGTACAATGCCCAAGGGGGTCAGAAGAGAGACCCTGGAACTGGAGTTATTGACATTTGTTGGCAACTATGTGGGTGCTGGGAATTGAACCCAAGTCTTCTGAGCAGCCGGTGCTCTTTTTAACCACTAAACCATCTCTCCAGCCTTGCTGTAGCTTTGTAGTAGTTGAATTCTCTTAAAGACTGAGTCCATGACTAACAGAATCTATTCCTATGACTAAACTGGTTTAGTACACCTGTTTTCTAAAACCTGAAATATATCAAGAAATGTTAAGTGGACTGTCATAGACCTGGGTGGGGTGAGCTAGAGAATCAGTTCTTGTGTACAACCAAGGTGTTCCTGTTGATTTTCATCCTTTATTTTATTTTTATAATATTTCATTTACTATTTCAACTTTATGTGTATTGCCTACATGTGTATAAGTGCACCCATGATGTCACAATGCCCTCAGAGATCAAAAGAAAATGTCAAGATTTCCCAGGAACTGGAGTTAAGGACTGTTGGCAGCTGCCATGTGGGTGCTGGGAATCAAACCCCAGTCTTATGTAAGAGCAGCCAGTGCTCTTAACTCCGGAGTCATCTCTCCAGCCCCTCATTCATTATTTTAAAACTACATTGTTCATTTATTTTTGTAGTAATGACTTTCACCCAACTTTGCAACCAGAAAGATTACTCTTTATACTGTAAACGAGCTCACTGAGTCTCTAGTGACCTGGGCACTCACCTTAACCCCTCAAACTCCTTCTTTCCCACCTAGAACAGTGGGTGTGCTTGCTTAACAAAGTGCTAGAAACAGCATATTCAAATTGCAAACAAGGAGAACAACTGAGAAGTTTGGTTATGTGAGATATTTAGACCTAGGGATGAGAGGGCAAGACTGTCAGGTAAGGGTGACTCCCAGCTTCTACTTCCCCAACTGATGTTGGAAATAACTGCTTCAATAGAAGTATGAGGGAGGCCAGGCTGAGACATCAGAAGGAACAAGGGGTTTTCAGGGTTCAGGTTCAGTCTTCCCCTTAAAACTAGCAGCGAAGAGTCAAGCTGCTTCTTTATGCAGACCTGACTGTAATGGACTGTAAGGCGGCAGGTTTTCATTTTCACCAGTGTCCCATTACGTGTATTTCTGCTTTCATTAGGTACTTTTCAAGGAGTCTTTCAGAAGGAAGAAAATGCCCTGATTGGAAAAGACCCCACACAATCTTAGAAGCCCGTAGATTCAAACATAATCGAAGCTGTCCTTCCTAGAACTTGTGCGGAGAGGACGTACTTCCTGCCTGTCTTAAATGACAGGGCAAATCAACCTGGGTCGGACAGTTCCCACTATCCTCTAGGTTGGCCTTTTAGTGAGCTAATTTACTATGAGTGTTCCATTCTCACTATTCCTCGGAGGACATAAATGCACATACCAGGGGCCATACTTAGGTTTAGCTTGACCTTGATAGAACTTCTTAAATTCTTACATTAGTCACCATAATTTACACATGAAGAAAGTGCTGAGCTGGAGCTGCCACACTGGAGAAGTGGGTGCTCCAGGTTTTCATGATCCCAAGCCCCTCTCCCCTGTTGCCCATTCGACTTGTTTCTGCTACTTAATGATAGCTTTCCTAAACACAAGGCATTCACGACAGGCAGCATGCACAAAGCCAACAACAGAGCACATTTTTATGTCTTATATTTAGATTGCATTGGTTTAGGAAAATCAGAGCCTGATCATTTCTGGAATGAGTGCAGAGTCCTGAAGGAGTAAATTCAGCCACCTTCTCATTTCAGTCTTATTGTGAATTAAGAATGAAAGGGAGAAAATGGATCGAGTGAGACAGAAATATATGAATTGTGAGGTTCCTTATGAATAAACGGAATCCACAGATATTTGAGTATAGAGAAAGCAGTCAAAAATGGAATTTCTCTTTGTCATGGGGGTGGTAGGTACTCACAGAATGGGCCTGAAGCATAAGGTTGAAGGACTGCGTTGGTGGGCTCACCGAGGAACGTCCACCGTTTGCGCTCCATCTAGACACAGAGATTTGATCTGATCTGTGGGCGGCAGCACCCCCAACACAGATGGGCACTGCCTCTGTCAAGCCAGCTCTTACCTGATGGCCAGACTCTGGGATGGCAGCCTGGAAACACCATATGGAATATAGCCTTTGCACATAATCCCATAAAACTGTTACAGTAACACAGAATGAATATTTCATTTTTCTTCACAAATTCACTTGCACAGCGTGGAATATTGCTTTTTCGTTCGTCATCCCTCCTCCCCGCTTTTTTCTTGGTCTTTGATTTAAATGATTTCTTTTTAACTAAATGCTTATTGATCAAATTTAGGATGTGACAAGAGAATTTCAAATTATTTACCAGTATGCAATAAACAATTAGCACTGTGCTGAATTTTCTTACCATGAATGTTAAATAACAAATTGAATAGATAAACATTTATTTAAAAATTTAGTTGGTTTGACATTTTTTTGTGTGTGCCAGGATTGGATGAAGTATTTAGAAGCTGAGTTGGCTCAATTAGTTTGGTGCCCTGGTTTCCCGTGGATGTGGCCTCTGTGATCCAGCTTAAAGAGATAATCTTGAAAGCTCCTTTTCCCATTCTAATATTTAATTTTAAAATATTAACTCTCAGTCATTGAAGTTTGCATATTGTTTTAAAATTCAGCTTTGCTGCTATGGCTTTGTCTCTCGATGTAAGAAGAAACGCCTTTTCCTCCCAGAATGAGGGCTAGCAGCTGGCTGACAGGACAGAGCAGCTCTCCTCAGACTTTGAAATGGGGGGGGGGGGACCATATCTAATTAATGCAGGCGGGAACAGTTTTTTAGCAAGGCAAATTGTAATCCTTTATCTGGAAGCTGGCCAGGGCATTGGGGTTAACTACACAGTTTGTGCAAAATAATAATAAAAAATATCTACCCACCTCATTTTTATGGATCACCAGTGTGTTAGATGTCTGTGTTCACATCTCATTTAAAAACTTCCTTATATATAATATTCCTTAACACCTGCCAAAGATTTGGCAAAAACTTAGCAGCCATGAAAAAATAGCCCTGGCTTCAAGATGCTCATTTAGTTGGATATTTTAATAACAACTATCTGGAAATTTTTTAAAATTCCACTTTCAAAGGCCATTTCACCTGAATCCACCCAATCTGGCAAAGTAACAGTCATAAAACAATATTTTACTTATTGTTTGTTTGTTTGTTTGTTTTCCTTTTAGTGGTGCCCGGGATTGAACCCAGGGCCTCAGGCATGCTAAGTAAGTATGTGACCATGGAGTCACAATACCAGCCCAAGAGGAGAGTTTTTTGTTTTTGTGTATGAATCGCTACCCTTGAAGAGGGTAGATGTACCCCTCTTCTGTACCGCCTGTGAAGGTCAGAACAGGGTGTCAGATCCCCATGGAACTGGAGTTAGGACAGTTGCTAGCAGCCCTCTAGGTGCTGGGAATTGAACCTGGGTCCTCTGCAAGAGTAGCCAGTGCACTTAACCAGTAAGCCATCTCTCCAGCCCGTGTTTCTTTTTTTTAATGGATTATTTCTTGCTGAGTCACACATCTCTGGCAGTTGTTTCAGCCTCACCATTTTCTAGCTGTGTGACACCAGATGAGCCCCCCTGATCAGCAAGCAGTAGACTCAGTTTCTCTGGGAAACGGGGAAATACTATTCATCTATTACTTTTTCAAATAGTAGTGAGGATCCAATCAATTTCCTAAAAATGTGAAAAGAAGTAAGTGGAGCTCAGTTTACTAATACAAGTTTCTGTTCCTCTGCTTTTAATCTCGGCAGGAGCCAGCAATGCAGTAACACTGGAAGGATTCCTTGAAATGGTTCAGCTATGAATGTGGAGGCACATTTCTCACAGGTTGATTTAATCAATTGACCAGCAACTACATTGCATTCAATCAAAATGTGCTGAGAATTTATAATTTCCATATCGAACTGAATCTGTTTCAAAGTGGAAACTCTACAGGGCAGTTGGGAATTCAATAGGCAGAAACAGCTGGTTATAAGACAGGTCACAGAGAATCCTAGGTGACACACTGGGGGAAGGAACGCAAACTTCCTTAACTAAGCCCAGTATTTCAAGCTGTGACAAAGTTCAAGATTCGGCCTCTAAAAGCCATGCAAAATCAAAATAACAAAATGTAAATATTATGTCTGTGATCAGAAATGCCTAGCATGCTGCCTTTTCAAGCTGGGTTACAGTGGTACGGGCTCTAGACTTTGAAGTAGAGACAGACCTTGAAATGAAAATGATTTAGAAATGAACGACAAAATGAAAGTACAATATTTGGCGATAGCCACACGTTCCCACAACTGTCAAAACTAGACCAGTAAATGAAAACACCTGTAACATTAGGGAACCGTACTTGCTGTTGGGAGCCTTTGTGTTTAGAAATTTTCAGATATTGATTTTAACTTTTCAGAAGACTTCTTTACTTTCATTATAGGTAGCTGTGAAGATTTCCATCTGAATGCCTGCTATCTAGGTAACAGAATATAATGAATGCTTGCTCTACTTTTTTTGTTTCATTTTGGTTTTTTTTTTTGGTAAAATGTTAAAGTGTTGACTAGACAGAATTAAAAAGAAAAAACCCTCAGTTGTAAGCAGCTTAATTTAGGTGGTTTATCAAGAAGTCATGCTTTTCTTTAGTGAATTAGGGGGTGACTTAAGGGCTCATGAATTATTCAACAAGTCATAACCCAGAGCCTGGGAAGAGCCTGGGCTGGGGTACCTGCCACAGTCAGCGTGGGTTTGATGATGTCTCCCTCCACTCCCACTGCCTGCTCTCAAATGCAGTCCATCACACTGCTGACTGGGCTCTGTCTGGAGTAAGGACGCTGGGAAACTTCAGCCTTACTTCTGAGCAAAGGTAGGAAACATTACTATTTGATCTTTAGGACCAGTGCCATCATTGTACCCTTTTCAGCGACCCCCACCCCCTCCCCACACCACCACCACCACCAGACGGCTCATCTGGTAGCAGTGTCATTCATGTGCAAAGTAGAAACTGAACTGAACACATTATCTTTGAGCTGAAATTGGTCTCTCCTACAGTCCCAGCCTCTTTAAGGGGTGGCATATACTTGAAGGTTGGTTATTAGTTCCAAATGCTGCAGAAGCATCTGCTCTCGACTAGCTAGAAATCATGTTTAATAACAAGAAAATCTACTCCAGCCAAATCCCTGTTGGGAGGGCTCTCGCATGAACAAAAGGCCCCCACTTCCCCTGATTTCCATAACAGATGTAGTATCTGATGCATGACAGCTCAGCTCAGCCCCGCGCCATTATTCTCCTGCACATCCATCTGCAAGGAGCGGTGCTTTCATTTTATTAATTGCTCTGGTGGGCTACATGTGACGTTTTGTTGCCCAGAGAGTACTCTGTTTGTGCTTCATGCTACACTGGTCATAATAATAGTTATTTTTCTTAATGTTAAAGGTTACTAGCCCTCTTCCCTTACTTAGCTACACATCTTCCATACCCAATAAACTATTAATGCCTCCCTGGGGGTTGATAATTTCATCCCAGTTGGTTCCAGTCCTCCCCATTCTGCTACTTTTCCTTTGTCTTCTGATGGAACATTCTTGAAACAAGTCGGTTACAGAGGAAGTCCTTAGGAAGCTCCTAACTACAGGAGTCAGTCACTTAAATGGCGAGCCCTTCCTACCAAAGAAAGAAACAGCACAAATTCTGACATTTGTAAGTCAACTTGTTTGAAAATTACATTCACATAGCCACAAGGAAAAAAAAAAAAAAAAAAAAAAAAAAAAAATATATATATATATATATATATATATATATATATATATATATATATATATCAGTTTGGAAAGACAAATGCTCTGGAGCCACAATTAGTCCCAAGTCAATGTGCAACTACTGATGAAGCTTTAGGCAAAATGTGAAGTTTGCTTCCTTGAGGTCACCATGGGGCAGTTGTAACCCATCTTGTCATTTTTATATGTAACTCTATCATGGGACACATGCAGTGTGGAAAGTGCTTTGCTTGAGAGCAAAGGGCCCAGGAAAGGCAGGAAGGAGGAATGGATGGGGCTGGAGGGGAAAAGATCGAGAAGGTTGAGTGTGGTCATTGCAGAAGTTAAGAAACGGACTTAGGTAGAATTATATAACCTGATATTTCCTTTAAGGTTGACAATTTGCTTTAGTCAATCAGTCAGTCAGTCAGTCACTTAATTTTGAGAGAGGGTCTCACTCTTTAGCCCGGGCTGACTTGGAAATTGCTATGTAGATCAGGATGGCCCCTAACATACAGAGATCCACCTGCTTCTGCTTCCTGAATGCTGGGATTAAAGGCATGCCTCATCACACCCGACTAGGTTAGTTTATTTGGTTTAGGGTTTTGGTGTTATTATTTATAAAGTAAGCCCGGACATATGAATTTTCATTCTTTGGTGAATCTGTAGAATTTAAAGCACCATAACTGGAAAGAAAGAAATTTGATCTGGCACTGACTGAAAATAGGGTTAAGTATTGTATTTGTTTAGAACACTAAAATAAAACAAGAAAAACAGGTATAGCTAATTATGTCAAAAGGTAAAACAATAGCAGTGCATGTGTATGCATACACGTATCAACCTGCATACATGTGTACATATAGGAATTTATCAAGTTCAAGCACAGTTAAATGTATTTTACACATTTGTGTTAGCCAGCCAAGCAGAACTGAAGCAGGAAATACTAGAATCAGCAGTCTCTAATCATCATAATCTCCTGAATAGAGCATCAAAACATTTGAATGAAATTGAAATTTCTTAGATGATATTTTGTAGACAGTGGAAAGGCTCTTACTTTTAGAGAAAGAAATGTGTTTATGTTAATTAAGTTTTTTATGATTTTTAATGTTCTGGCAAAAAAATCTTTTAAGACAAAAACCCACAAGAATCAAAATTTAAAGCAGAAAAAGCTGTAATACACTGCCTCATAAATACACTATTGCTGGAAATCTTTCAGGATCTTTATTTCTTTGTGGACCTGTCAATGACTACTTAGATGCTCGCTGTTAAGTCTTTTTTAAAGCACAATTATGACAATAATCATTCCATTGCTTTCATTAAAAGCTAATGCTTTCCTATTAGACATGTGGTTATATTTTGAAAAACCTGCCTTGAAATAAGTTCCATAAAGTTAAGTCAGCAAAGTATTGAGCTATCCTATGACTATATCCTATTACTTTGTTTCTTCTTGGGTATGTTTTGGATAACCTGTCCCCAAATATTCATACTAAGAAAAGACATGTCTGCTATATTTTGCCAAATATTATTCAATGAGAAAAAATTTTTAAATTCATTTAAAATAGGTTTATTATGTTGCTGCATGAGATCACATCAACTGGAATAAAGAAATAAGACTGGATTGTTGGTCTCTGTTATGGCCCGAACTTTCCGCCCAGCCTTTCCTCAGGTTGGCTTCTTAATGAGGATGGCTATTTATCTCTCAGACCTAGTCACCCTGGCTGGAGTCACAGCTGGCGGCTCTGAGTATTAATCAAAATAGCCCTTTAGGGATTTTGCTTCGTCAAGTCTACAGTGTTGGGTGGGCCTCTGTGATTACTTCTGCTTCCCAGCACAACTTTACCTGCCCCCCACGCTGGAGCTAATCCTCCTGGAGCATCTGAAAGAGACAGCAGAGAGATGCATTCAATTCCTGCCTCTAACGGAGGAGGAAAGGAGTGTCAACGCATTCATTAAGTAAATTGCTTCAGGACAGTTTGAGTCTGGGATTCCGTTTCTGGATAGGAAAACAGCTCATGAGCATCCAGTTTACAAAACAATAACAACGCTGCCATATATGTGCATGCTTCTAACATTCAACACACTCACATGTAGCCTGTTTAATATTCTTATCACTCCAAATTCAAAGAGACTTGGTGGTAGGCGTCATTATCTCAGTGGGCCATGATGAAGATAAAGGAAATATTCTGGGTCAATTAGTAGAAATTCAGGCAAAGTAGAAGGGTGAGAAAGAGGCGGGAGAAGTCTCCTTAAACATATGGGGGAAACACTCACTGACTCCCCACTGTTTGCCAGGCAGCACAGCTCTAAAGATGAAAAACACAGTGCCTCATCAGAAGCTGCTGGTTTCACAGGGAGAGAGGCAGAAGGTAATAGTCACAACATATTTTCACAGGATGCCTTAGAGCAGAGGAAGTGGACACAGTTGCTGGGGAAATCACAGGAAGTTTGACAGGGAGGCTCCTTTCTTTCTGGCACTGAGGGATGAGTTGAGGTTTGAGTTCATTAAATTGTTATGGCGGTAGGGGTATTGATCACTAGGAGTGTGGGGTTCCCCTAGACCTGAAGGGGCTAGGTGAATGTGGGAGGGGCAGGGGCACGCAGAAGGCTTCAAAGGACTGTTTCCATGAGGCCTTTTAATTCCCTTCAGCTCTGCTCTTCAAGATTATGTTTTCATCACGCACAGTGAATGGGTCCCAAGAAATGCTCAGTACCAACCACGTGCATCAGAGGAAGCACTGTGAGCGCTCGGCAGTAAATTGCACGATAATTCTTAAGTCAGAAAACCAAAACAAAAAAGCAGTAACAGAAGTAATATAAAGGTCTCTCGTTACGGCAAACGGCAGGTGCACCCCATGAGAACAGGAGGACCCTGACTCTGGTAACCCTTATGCTTGGGCTTATTTTACGCCACCCTCCCTAATTTACCTCCCCCTTCACGTCTACCTCGAGCAAGATCTGAAGTTGTATCCCGTACCATCTATGTCCTGCTCCAAAAAGGCCTGAATGGATAAGCCCAGCTTTGGGCCCAGTGGCAATCAGTGCTTTGCTCCAAGTTGAAAATCCTCAGCTTGCTGGCCAGACACAGAGAGGGGAAGTAGCAAAATTCAGAACTTGGGAAGCCGAGGGAGCGCTTCCCCTTTTCTTTCCAAACACAAATCCCTATTTTCTGCACTTTTCACCTCGACCACTGGGAAATCCTGGTTTGGCAAATTTTTGCTAGGTTTAAAGTGCAGCCTGGACTAGCTTACCTCCCTGTCCAGTTTCCTCAGGCTCACAAAGACCTTTGGGATGGAAATGGAAACTGCATTTCGTTAAAGTGTACAAGACATTTTAAATGGAGTCAGAAGAAGGAAACTGGGCAGGCCCTACATAAATTAACGTTGTGAAAGCAGGAAATCTCCCTATTCTGCTGTTAAGCAGCATTCTGGACTTGTATAGAAAATCCAGTATTAAAGCCTTTCCCATTTGAGCAGCAGCATTTCTTCTCCACTCCATTGTCTTTTTACCAGAAAAGGAGACAAGAAAAACCTGAGGAGGCCATTTGGGGAGTGCCTAGAGGTAGGCTGTACTTGAAAAGGACATGCAAAAGGGCTTAAGTCTATTCATTTCACCCTTTCATTTTCCTCTAAACGGAAGCACGGCGTTGATGCCGGTGCCCAGGCCGGAGGAGCTGGCGGAGCGACTGGCATTGCAAGGCAGCTGAAGCCTTTCACAGTGGCAGCTTTTCTCCCAACATGTCCTGGTAGGAGTTTGAGTTGACAGACAACAAAGGATGGGGAGGGAAGGGATTCCGACACAAGCTGAACAGCTTTACCCTTGTCTCCACAACAGCGTCTTGGCTAATGGACAAAGGGGAACAAATCTACTCTGGGATGGTGCCATAGTCCCCAACTGCCTTGGGTTATCTTTGGTGAATGTAGGAGCAGACAGCTCAAGGGCAAAGCTATCTCTTGCTATCTATGTGGGCCAATGATTTTGGGGTTTAGGAAATGTGAGCACACCTCACCAATGGGTCTAGGTAGCATAAGGAACAAAGCCTCTGGAAACATGTTAAAACACTACAGTATGAAAACTTGTTTCTTCAAGGCTGTGATCAGAGGTTATCAAAGCTGCCCTTTCACATAACCCACACATTGCCTGGCACCTAGTAGGTGCTCCTTAAACAAGGAGTCATGCCTAAAATGAATGACACAAGGAATAACAGGTGTCACTATTTGGGAGATTACTCAATGTTCAAGAGCAATAAATTTCACATGAAGGCTCCTCTCCAACCCTTACATTGTCTATTTGAAAATCCTTTTACCTTGAAATAACTAGGTAACATGCTGATGCTTCAGAAATAACAGGAATAAGCAGTCAGTTTTGCTGGGCATAATGGCACACACCTATAATCCCAACACCACTCTGAGTGGAAGCAAAAGATCATGAGTTCAAGACCAACATGGGATACACTGCAAGATCCTTCCAAAAGCATTTAAACTTGTCCTGTCATGTAGCAAGAAATGGCAAATGATTCCTTGAGACCCACTGAGTTTCAGACCATTAGTGGGTACCAACTGCAAAACCACACAGTAGATCTTAATATTGTTTTTGATAAGCACATCTTTGAGGACTATTCTACAGATGAGTGAAGTTATTCAACAGACCACTTCCTGAGAGTGGTCAGGAAGCTATTTACTAACAATGCCATCAAATGGATTCCTTCTCTGCTTTGTTGTGTGCCAATGGATGCTTGTATTTTATGATAAAGGATTGGGACAGGTCGTTCTACATTGACTGTCATTCCAACACCACTACCAAAAAAAAAAAAAAAAAAAGACTCTGGGCATATAGGCTTCCAGAAAAGTATAAGGGCTTGGTTTAAAGACAAGTTGTCTGTCATGAAAGAGAGAGAGTATGCGAGACCAGAGTGTTTGAAAGACAGTCCTCCAGATGGGGAGCCCACACATGCTCCAGTCACAGGCAGCCTGATAACTATTCCAGACCAGTCCTTTGTGAAATCCCTCCACAGGGGCAATAAATGATGTATGAAATGAAGACGCCCCAACTCCACAGGGAGCACTGAGAGGACACTTCCAGCTGTAATGTGTGGTTTCTGATGGGTTTTGGCTGTGACCCCTGGGCACAATTTCTATTCAGCTGCAAGGAGCCAAACAGCCTCCCATAACCCTAAACACCAGAACCCACACACTCTCTTCTTCTCCTGCCAAAGACATGCTCTTTCTCTCTCAAGTTTGCTTGTAAATTTCTTTTCATCACAGACACCTCCACCCTGGCACCCCGACAGCTATAGTGGAGACACCTCATAATTACAGTTATCGGGCAAGGCGTATTGCAAAATCTGGTGATAAATCACTTGAATTCTGTGAAATTACTGTCACCAGCGTATTCAAAGCTTCTGAGGGAATGAACTGCAGGTGTGCAGGTCCTTCAGGGCATCCAAACACTGTTTTTTTTTAAACATGACTCCAACGTGTACAATCCAGGTGGGATTGTAATTCTATGCTAAGAAATTTATGCCCCTTTAAGCAGAGCTAAAGTCAGAATAGAAAGTTTCACATTGTAATTGGCCAAATGTAGAAGATTCTGAAGGTGATGGATTATTGCGCAATCGTTAGTTCTAGGATACTCTGTCTACTCATCACCAAGTATGCTTGTCTCTCCCTAAAGGCACTCAGTATATGTTCAAACAATGAACCATGACACTGGTTTATGTAATGAAATGCTAGTTTAAAAGACGACACTTTAAAATAAAACAAACAACTACAATGATATGGGCAATAACCATTTAATGCAAACCGTGCTTGAGAAATTCACATTGGAGATTTTCTTTATATCACTGCTGGTTTTATCCACCTGAAAATAAGCAAACAATCACTGCTGTAGATTGTAGCTGGAATTTAAGTGTAGATGCCCTTTGACTGCACAGACTCCTCCACATAGCAGCTACATACATGTCCAACATGGCTAACTGTACTTGACTGAGCCGAGTTCAGTCTCTTATAGTGCCTAGTAATGAGTGTACTCCTGATTTGACTTGTGTTATTCAAGATTCCTCCTTTGACTCAGGAATTTAGAACTCAGCACATGTGAACTAGTCCTTTGATAGCACAGTTTGTGAGATTAAGCTTTGAAGTGTCTTTCCTGTGGCTAAAGACTGAATGCTGAGCAGGGAAAGAACAACCACGGATTAAGAGAGAGGAGACATGGTGGAGAACTGGCACAATCCAGATTAATGGTGTTACACTGAACAAATAAATATGAGTATGAAATAAAAAAATCAGTAAGTTCTTAATGGAAGTATAATCAATCCAATAGTTTCTTTACAATAGAACATTTACTGCCCTAGTATCTAGCAACTGGCTATAGAAATTACACCTCAAAATTCAGACCCCTGAAATTCTCACTCCACATACATTGCTCCCTCTCTGCCCACTGGCAGTCCAAATCCTCTGTTTCTTAGGGACCATGCATGCACTATTCTGTCTGCCAAAGTTCTTCCTTCAGAAACCCACCAGCCTAGATTTTATCCCCTTCCAGCATTTCCTAGAATTTCAGTGGTCTCTTCTGTCATGTTCTAAATTGCACTCTCATCCCCTGAACCTTTTCCCCTTCTCAATTACCCTCATTGCACACATTTTAGAAGGCTAACCTTCATTATTTATGTCTTTCTAGAAATGATGTGTCCCCCTATGCTAGAATACAAGCTCCAAGATGGCAAGGATCTAGTATATTCTGAACTTGAACAGTACCTAGCAGAAGTAGATACTCAAAGTACTGTTGAGTGAATGGCAGAAAATGTGTTCTTATTCTGTGACTTGGCTACAATATTTAAATTCTTTGAGCTTGTAACTTCCCATTTCCATCGACAACTGAAGTGGAGCTTGGCAAATTACTTATACTCTATGGAATTCAGTCTCCTCATTCATAAACTCGAGGTAGGACTGGCGTTCACTTTAGGATCTTCTTGTGCAGATAAAATGATGCATTAATTACTTTTGTTATTTTTGTGATCAAATCCCTCACAGGAAGCAACCAAGGAAGAATGGTTTATTTTGGCTCATGGTTCAGGGGATAATAGTCCATCATGTAGGAGAAGGCATATGGTGGGTCCAGGTGGTTGGAGACTGCTTGCTCACGTCTGCATGCAGTCAGAGGCAAAGGACTAGGAATGCTGGCAGTCATCTGGCTCTCTCTTTTTCTTCTTTATTCTGCCTGGGCCCCCGCCCCCACCCCATGGAACCCCCGTCAGGGTGGTTCTTCCCTCTCCAGTCAGTCCTTGAACGTGACTGTACGACACATTCAGAGGAGTTCCTCCTGGATGATTTTTGTGTGTATATTGTTTTCTGCTTTTGGTTTTTTAAATGAAAATCTCACTAGTCCACACTGACCTGGAACTCACAGTCTCAGCTAGGCTGGCCTTGAACTTGCACAGGTCTCCTATCCCTCCCTTCCTGATGCAGCGAATCCAGGCAGGAACCATCACATGAGCTTCATGCTTGGCTTCCTAGTGATTCTAAATCCAGTCAAGTTGACAGTAAAGCTTAACCATCCCAAGTACACCTTGCCAACCTGACACTCAAACACTTTCCTTTAAATCTATATTACACCTCTGATCCCCTAAAATTTCAAGTTCATCTCATAATGAATATACGTTAGTCAGTCTTGGGAAGTCTACAAAGTCTCAGCAGTTCCAACATTGTTCTAAGGTCTAAATGTAGAATTTCTACTGAGCCCAGGCAGTTACTTAACTATGAGGCTCTAAAATAAAAGCAAATTACATACTTCAGTAAACAATAGTGTGGCATAACCATTCTCATTCCAAAAGCAAGGCCAAAGAATGACTGAAACCCAGCAGAACAAACACCAAATTCTGTATCTCAGGCCCAACATCTGAGACTATTGGTGACATCACCTGTGCTTCAGAGGCCTTAGGCAGCCCTGAATCTCTATCCTTGTTGGCATATTTGGCCTCTCTTAGGCCAGCTCCACTGACTACATGCCAGCTTTCCTTAGTGAACGTTTCACACTCTGGCAGCTCCAGCATCCTGGGTTCTCTACTTCAATTCAGGGTTCATCCTCACAGCTGCATGCAAAGGTTCATCAAAGATAGGTTGCAGGAAATTGGACTTTGGCCCACATTGCCTAGACTCACAGTTTTCAGAAACCTTGGAGTGAGCCTCTGTTACCCCTCACTTTTTTATATTACATGTCTGCAAAGCCAGCACCATGTGGACAATGACACTAAGTTCTGCTGCCAGCTTGAGATAGAGACTGGCTACTTTGATCACAGCTGACATGGCTTCTTGGCTGACTCTAGAAAAACACATCCCTAGGTGACCACTTTCCATCAGGACATTACTGTGGTAGCATTCTCAAGTCAGGATTCTTTATTTCAAGTGTATTCACATTTTTACTGAGGCCTTTGATGGATGGAGTCTTTGTTCCATTCTCCCTGTTGTTCTTGTGTAAAGTCTATGGTTTCTCTTTATTGAAGCCAATCTCATCAGTAATTACAGCCACTTTCTCCACACCTCGCCTGTCTGTAACTTAAACAATGTTCACATTCCTTTCCTTACATTAAAGTACATTTTTTTCATATCTCACTGCTTTGAATTCTAACTACAAATGTAGGTAAATGCAATGAGTAATAACCATGTCATAGCCTGAAGTTTCTGCTGTCTAAAATTTCCTCTATCAAACAACTTAGTTCATTACTTTTGAATTCAACTTTATTCAAGGTCTCAGGGCATATACGGAAGGAAACCAGGATTTCTTTGCAGGTTTTTTGTTTGGTTTTTGATTGTTTGGGTGTTGTATTTGTTTTGGTTTTCTTTTTGTTTTCCAGACTTTAACACCAGTTGTCTCTGATTCAGTTCCTATCTGAATAGTTGTTTTCCTCTGAAATCTCATGAGTGTGGCTTCTGTTTTCTACTTTTCTCTTGGCTGTCTATTCTCTGACCTTCTACAAGCATGGCCCATTATGTTCTGCTTACAGGACTCTGGGGCATCTCTACGTTACAGTCCACATTCTTCCACAACCAGTTCTAAAGGCTCACAAACCACATGTCTAGAGAACCAGAGCAATAGCCCCATTCCTAGTACTAGCTTTCTGTATTAGTTACTTTTCTCATTGCTGTGATCAAATATCTGATAATAAGCAACTAAAAGAAGAAAAGGTTTATTTTGTTTCATGTTGTTTCACATGTTGAGGAAGTCATGGTGGTGAGACCAGATTCTGTCCCTAGAAATGAGATGCTGTTTGCTCACATTCCTGTGCATCAGAAAACGGAGAAACAGAAACGCCCAGGTCCTGCTGGCTTTCTCTATGTCTCTCTTTTTACAACTTGAGCTGCTAACAGGTGGTTGGGTGCCACCCAGTTCTGGGCTGGTCTTCCATTTTCAGTTGGTTTTCTCTAGAAATGTCTTCTAAGGCAAACCTCCAGATGTGTCTTGTAGGTGACTCAAAATCCAGTCAAATTGCCAGTGAAGATTAATCACTGCAAGTGGGATAAAGGAGAACTAGTGACAGCCTGCATTTAGTAAGCAGTCTGGCGGTGCAGGCATAGCTGTCACATTGGGAAATCATGTATTTTACAATGTGAAGAGCATTTTTTAAGTTGTGAGCAAGAAAGCCTTGCATGACATATGTGGCCGTTTGTAGTAGAGAAGAATTTGTCAACAAACAACTCAAGATAAACTGCGACGTGCGTAATAATGAAATGAAAGCCAAGTGGAAAGGCAGCGTGGAGGAGGCGGCTGGCTCGGGAGCACACGAGAAAGGCTTTCTAGGTGAAGAAGAATGAATGTTGAAGTGAGAAGAAAGATAAGTATCTGTTAGTAGACGGAGAAAACAATCAGGACATAGGGAGAAAGGAGCAGCATTGTGTACATGTGTGTGTATGCAGTGTGTGTCCTGTGTGGTATGTGTGTATGTACACTTATCCATGTGGGCATGTGTCAGGGCTAGAGCTTGACCTTGATCACTCAATCACTTTTTCAACTTGATTTTTGAATCTCACTGAACCTGGAGCTAGCCTTTGGCTAGGCTAATCAGTAAGCCCCAGGGATCCTCCTGTCTCCATCCTTACCTCCTCAGCATCAGAATCACAGGCATCCAAGCCATGCCCAGCTTTTACACAGATGTTAGTGATACCAGAGCTTCAGACTCATGTGGTAGGCACTTTACGCACTAAACTATCTCTGCAGCCCAGAAGAGGCGATTTCGAAGGGGTATTCCCCCTTGTTTGGGGGATTGGGAGAGTGGAAAGCATCTGCTTCCAATAGGTCCACAGGGAGGGGATGCGGAGTGCAGGATAGCAGCCGAACCTGGGCCGTTAGAGGATAGCAGAGACAATGTGAGTCTGGCCAGTTTTCCGGAGTTGATGGCTCTCCCTGTGTTCTCTTGTAACAGGCCTCAGTTTTTCCGCAAGCCTTTCAAAGTGACTTCGCTTTTCTCATCTACTTTCTTCTCTGATTAGGATGGAATAGTTGTCTTCTCTGGGACATGGTCCCAGCTGCACAACTAGGCTACTGATGGTCCCTGGCTCACTCCCTTCTCAGTAGGCTGTGAGTTGAGTGAGGGTGACTTCTTGGCACAGTAACTTGGCTATCATTATAACTAGAGTACTAAATTCCCTGCCCCTGGCGCCTCCCTCTTTTCCTGGTTGACCATCTCATTTTGGGATTTTGAGTCTAGTGACTAAATAAAGCTCTGTATATATAATTCCTTTTTCTCTCCCCTCCAGTTTGTAATTATGTGAAGACATCGAAAATAGAAACTTTATTCAGACATGATCTCTCCTGAAAGAAAGTAGCTACTGTCTTTTTCAGAGGCGAGACAGAGAGAGGGTAAAGAACATTTGGCTTGGTTTATTTTTTCACAGAATAAAGGTATGTACAAAACCACAGCCTTCCTTTCCTTTCAAACAAAGGTTTGAACTATTCTTTGCAAAACATAAAGAAAAACATCATTCCCTCAAAATGTGTAGAAAATGATGGTTTACAAATTTAATATGGAAAAGGTAAAGCATTAAAAAGAAAATAGTACTCCAAGAACATGATGATTCCTAGAGTACACACAAAAGTTAGAAAGCAATCATCATTTTGCTAACTTTTGCTTTCTTGGGTGACTGAGAAATCAAGTCTCTAGTGCCCCTGTGCCATAAAATAAAACAAAAAAAGACAATGAAATAACAAGAGAAGCAACCTATCAGCTTTTTTCTAAGTGACTAGTCCTTAGTCCAGGTTTTATGGTGGCCTTGGGCAAGGAGAGGCTGAGCATTTGATGTTCAGATGCCATAGAAGGGAACATTCAAAACCTGCTTACTCATCAAACCATGCTCCATAGAACTTTGAGCTGGAGTACAGACACAATTTGTTGGCAGTACCTCAGGAAAATCGGGAAGATTATTTCAGTGAGACGGGAAATCATTCTTAATGACATATCAAAAATGGTTGCAGTGAGACTGAGACCTGAAAGTAGCATCTACAGGCCACTGAGTGTTAAATAGATAGAAAATCAAACAAAACTGAAAATTTGAAAGTAGATGTGAAAATTCTCAGATAAGGTACTTCATAGTCATATTTAAGATGTATTTGAAGAGCTAGGTACTATGCTGGGTTCTGACCGAGACAATTTTAAAAGACAGTAGACCTTAAACCCCAATGAATATTTAGCACAACATTTGGAAGAGAGCAAGCTGGAGTGCAGTTACAGGGAACTGTGACTCAGCCACGTGCTACTTCCTTTAAGTCGCGTGCCTTTTCTGGGATCGGTGCACTATGTTGTTGTAGATGAAGAAAAATTACTCATGGGGAAGGGAATTATTCACATGGAAATATAATCTTGTATTACTTTTCTAATAGCTGTGACAAAATACCTGATAAAAGCAACTTCCTGGAGGAAGGGTTTATTTGGGCTCCCAGTTCGAGGTGCAGTCCATCATGGCAGGGAGATCATGGTGGTACATGTATGAGGCAGCTGGTCATGCCGCATTTGTAGTCAGGTAGCAGAGAGAGATGAAAGATGATGCTCAGGCAGCTCTCCCCTTGTCTCTTTTTATTCAGTCTCAGACCTGAGTCCATGGGATGGTACAGCCAACATGAAGGGTGAGTCCTCACCTCAGTAAAATTGTTCTGGAAATGCCCTCACAGACACACACAAGGACATGGCTCCTAGATGATTCCAATTCCAGTCAAACTGATAAAGAGGATTAATCATCACATCTTATACTGAGAAAGTTAAACTTATTTGAAGTAGTTTAATTTTTTAATATTTTATTTATTATTTTTACTTTATGTGTATGAGTGTATTGCCTGCACATATTTAGTGTACCCACATCCTGCAATGCCCATGGAGGTCAGAAGAGGGCTTCAAATTCTCCTAGAACTGGAGTTATGGACAGTTGTTAACTGCCATGTAGGTGCTGGGAACTGAACTCGGGTCCTCTGCAAGAGCAACCATTGTTCTTAACTGCTGAGCCATCTCTCCAGCCTGTTTGAAGTAGTTTAATTTTTCAGATAACAGATCAAGGCTGAGTTTTCTAAGCATTGCTTTCCAAAAGCTTTCAGATATAACATCCATGGAAGAAGGTGGTATTTATGAAGACTCTTATCTCAGAGTAAACAAACAAACCACTGAGATTCCTTTTACTTCCTGCCCATGTTGAAGAGCCCAAACTCTCAGGAAGTCTTCCCTGTGGGGGGAGATTATATATTGGTCTTTGCTTAATGAGCACAGAGTTGGGAGAGTGTTAAAGAGTTCAAAGAAAGATCACCATCCCTCTCTTAGTGCTTTCAGCCTCACTACCCCAAACCCTCAGTAAAGGATAAAGGTGTCTACATATTAGGATAACACAGGACTTGAAGGTGAAGGTGAGATGGATAAACCCAATGGCTAAATAAAAGTCCAAGGAAGGGCATTTACAAGGACCAGAAAGATTATTTATTAAGAAAATGTTTCAAAGGAAAGCAATAATATTTCCAAATTATAATTTCTTTTAAGAAGAATGAAATGGAAGTACTGTGCATTCGAGATTTTTGTCTATGTTCCTTTCCTGACAATACTTTAAAAATAAAGTTAAAGGTATAAACAATGTTACTATATACTATTAAGTAGTCCTCACCAGCAGGTGTTGATACAGTTTTTGAGTGTGATTTTTAGCATTCTTGCACTTATTTTTATTGATTGTGCTGCATGAGTTTGATAAGTCTTGTCTCCTGGATCTGTCTTTGTTTCTTCCATTGTAAAGAAGAATTTCACCAAAATCTTTAACTCTGTTTACCAAGACTATCGAATTCTGCATCTATATATACTGACACAAGTATTTGGGTTAAAAATGAAAATAGTATCCGTTTTTATTAGAACTTCCCACCAAGATTTCCACCATGATGTGTAGAGTATGTGAACCTATTTATGTGCTAGAGAGGGTTGTCTTGTGATAAAATGGGAATGCCAGGACCTAGGCTTGGCCTTACCCTGTCTTTTGAGTTACTTAGTCAGCCTTAGTTGCCTTCTCTATGAAATGGAAATCTGTTTTAGAAAACATATACCACAGCAATTACCATGGCCTAGGTGCACACTCAGTGTCACTCCTTCTTATCTGATGACTTCAAGTGCCAGTGCCTTAAGAAAAGAATGAAATTAGAGAGCACCCTTGGGTACATGTAGCTGACACCAGAGTGCCTCAGGCTAAGGACAGTGGAAGGCTCTCTCAGCATGTGACATGGGCCCCCATCACTTCATTATCCCAGGCAGTCAGTTCAATATTATCTGTAATTCCTTATTTGTTTAGTTAACCTTGCAGTTGGGTTCCTAATTGAGAGTTTTCTAGAACATGATCACTATTTATTTTGCAATTTGACAGAATCTATGAGATGTATTCTTTTTAAACTGTGATTATTCCCTCTGTCAAAGGTCCGGCCTGCACCAATTCACTGCCCATCAGAGAACTAATACATCAGACCCTTCTAGGGAAGAGCTTAGGGACTTTATACTCTGAAGTTTTATTCAAATTAGTGGTAAAATAGCCCAATATGAACAAATGAACAAGAACCATTTTTGTAGACTTGGCTGACCAACAAATAATCTAGAGTTGCACAACTCAGAAACACTTTTGGCACTTGAAAAAAAAAATAGCTGATGTTCAGTCTAGATAGAACATTTTAGCAAAGGTTTTACTTAATTCAAGCAAAATTCCTGCTTCAAAAGCTGTTGAGAACCTAGGAGTGTTGAGAGGCTTGTGATTGTTTCCTTTTTGATTTTAGAATTTGGCTATCACTCAGATGTCTAATTAAATTGCTTCTCGTGTGCATCTGGCTTGGCCAGGCTGTGCTGTGATGACAGGCTATTGCATCACAAAAGTGTAACCAAGATGATCATTCATGTTATATGTCCCCTGTGGATCCCACCAAAGCTTTGTTCCACAAATCACACAAGAATCCAGGCAAGGCTAGATTCTGTCATGTTGTAGATGTAGAATGTAGAATATGAAACTTCCTCAGTCATGATGATGGAGAAAAGGAGAAAAAGAAAATTGACCATGGTCTGCCAATACTGTCATATCTGTCCACATTTTAGTGGGTGAAACTAGCCAGGGTAAAAGAACTGAGAAATATAGAGAAGCAAATTGACTATTTGGTGAACATTACTCTATATTTGATTTCTTCTGCATTAGCAATTTCTAAATTAGTTCACTAAGATTCAGCATTTATTTCCAGGCAGGGAACCAACATTTGCTGTAATTTGTCACAATTTGCAATTAAAATAAACAATTAAGCTTACTTTCAGCTCAAAGGTACTAGGCTTTTATATTGACTCTGTATTTGTTAGCACAATCCAAAATTTTCCATCTAATGAATGTTTTAAATTATATTTTACCTGCCATGAACTTATCTGTGTAGAGCTTAATTATCTGAAAATAAAAGGGCACTTTTCCTTATACAGCAACAAGTTCAGTGGCAGTCTGATCGGCTGGCTACCTGGTCTGTGAAAGGTCTGTCACAAATCCCCAAATTCCCAAAGATGCTTTTTAAGCAAAGGTCAAATAATTCTATTTCCATCAAGCACCTTCAATGACTGAGGACCGAAGAGGAAATGCTTCCCCCTCCTCATCCACTCTTTGCTTTGTATTTCCAAAGAAAGGCATTACGTGTTCCTGATTGTTGATTTATGCAAATCATTTTTAATGAAATGGCAGTATTTCTCAAACAAGAGGTAGCTGTCACCAAGATCCATTATACACCATAGCGTCAACACAGGCAGTTTTAGCTTGTACTTGCAAGACTGAAGGCTTATAAGGTGTGTGTATACTGAGGGTGGGTTGGTGGAGAAATGCATGACTTTGTATTTGGGGGTCAAGTGGGTATTTTTTGGTAGGAGAGTAAGAACTGGCTTTCCGGGACCTCTGTGTATCTATGCTGAGTTACTTACAGTCCTAAATTTCCCACATCCAATTACTGCTGGTATTTTAATAATTCCCACTCTTTGAGTTTATTTTCTTCCTTCTCCTCCCGCATCCCTGAAGTTTTATTCTGAAGAGGCTTCAGTTGGAAGGTTGCCAGGTGATCTATGTGCAGCCTGTTGACCAGTTTCAGCAAGACAAAGATTAACCTTCTGGATGTGATAGGACTCACTGGCCTTTCTTGCTGGCGTCTTTCAGGGACTGTGCTAAAGAAGATCTGGCATCATTTTTGCTAAATATTGAGTGACAGACATTGCAAATTACTTTCTAATATCTGTCTTCCCCTTCTTCTCTAATGAAAGATCAGATGAATTTTCATTGGGAACGAGGCTAAGATGCTTCTTTCAGCTCATCTATGATTCTGAGCCAGTAGGATATAAGCAGAAGTATCCTTTTAGACACTAGAGAAGTCTAATTTAAAAAAATAGAGAATTATCTGTCTTTGCATCCCACCCCCTACCTTTCTGTAGATTTGGAGTTTACAGATGGTAGAATCTGAAATTTTATCTCGTACAATTAGATCATCACAAACTGAATATTGATTGATCACCATGAAAGAAAAGGAGACACGCCCTTAGCATTCACTGCACTGGACACTCAGGCCTTAGTCTTTCCTTTTTTCTATCTTTGTGTGTGTGTGTGTGTGTGTGTGTGTGTGTGTGTGTACTTGTTTTCATGTAATAAAATACTGCTACTTTGTTATTCATTGGATTTTTAATATGTCTCACAATAAACACACATTTGACATATGTAATGCAACATTACAGATGGTCTTATAAAGTCAACATATTATTTTTCTTTTCTCTGTAGGTCCTTGTTTAAACCCTATGGTTTTGAAACATACATGGGAGCATTTGCTGTGTATGCTTTCACTCACCGTGTTGCTAGTAACTAACATCTGGCTTCATGATTCTGTGTATTGATTTTTGTCTCCTCCCTTAAACCCTTGCTCAATTCATCTACTGGCTGCTCATCACCGGGAAGAGAGAAACCACTCTGTCTGCCAGAATCATGCTTGGGTTGAAGGTGAGAGTAGTCAGACAAGGGGTCACGTCTAGGTATAGGGAGGATAGTGAAGAGCTGGTGGCCGGCAGGGCTCACCTCTCAGGGGTCCCCCCACTGGCACACTTGGCCAGCCTCCCATCACATTATTTCTCCATTCTGGCTTCAGCCTCCAATCCTGATGCACGGGGTGGGTAGCTCACAGGTTAATCAAGGTGAACACTAAGCAAGCATGCAATAGTTACTTATTGACTGGTTGTCTGATGTTCAGTTCTTGCCTTTCCAAGAGGGTCCCTTAAAACAGCTTTTGAAAAGAGAAGCAGCTGTGACCCACCTGGTGCCCCCAAACTCCCTCTCTTTGCTTGCTCCATCCTTGCTTCTCTGCTCCCAGTCAGGACTCTCCCTGACTGCTACTGCCAGCCCACATTGCTAGGTGTCCTAGTAGTTAGACCGTGCTTCCCCATTCTTTTTCTCATGTATTCATGCAGAAAAGGAGAGAGCATGTGCAGCTAACCTTCCTACCCGGGGGCACAAACTTCTCGGTTGGTCCCTTTGATGAAATGAAGTACAATTTTGAAATGGGGAGAAAGAGTGTCCTCTACAGGGTTCTTAGACTCATTCATAAAAGAATTTAGAACAATTTTCTTATAATTTAAAGAAAAACCCTCAAGGCAGGCAAGCTGGGGATCTCAGCCTTGAGGAGGAGAGTGGAGGGAGAAGGAAAGATGCCATGAGGCCACGCAGCCTTGAACCTTCATGGAGGTCGGACACGTGGTGGACTGGCAGTCACATGGAGGTGAGAAGAAGCTTCAGAGAAAAAGTAAAGAAAGACAAGATGCTAGAGCAGCTCGAAGCCTTAAAGGAAGGATGTTCAGTAAAGGGATATGAAGAAGAAAAGGAGAGATTATGCTTTTCTGAAGAATTCAGAAAAGTGGGCAGGCTTATAGAAACCTACATGTCTGAAGCCAGTCCAGAAGCACTGCACTGGGAGGTGGGATTCCAGGTAGGAAAGATTCACTGTCTCATTAACACACTAGGTATGCCACCCACCTAGTTAGCATGACTTAAGGTGAATCCACCATCCTAGGGGTGGTCCTATGCCCAGGTGATTGACTTGTGAAACTAGAAAGGTGGGACTTCCAACAGATAGACTACAGATTTTATAGTCTTGACCAGTTAATCTTATAGCGCTATTTGCTACTCTAAAAACTTCACCAAACTACAGTGTGGAAAACCAGTGGGTTTATTTTGCTTACTTACAGAGCAGTGGGTGAGAGTGTACTTTCAGGAATGTGGGTGCTCCACTGCTAAGGCTGCACTGGAAAGTCTCCATCCAGGCATGGATCACGACTCTCCCACGGCAGTGCAAAATGTCCAGAGAGCCTCCCTAGGGCTTCCTCAGCTTATATACCTTTTGCCCCTCTCCCTTGTTCAACTAGGACTGGTTGGCTGACGTTCCTGAGGAGCATACCAGTTAACAAGTTTGGCCTAGACAAGCAGGTGCAACCAAGCTTGGGAAGAAGGCATTTGTCCACGGTTTGTTGGTAGGAAAACAGTCCTATGCAACAGCATGGAATTCCTCATTATTTTACGGAAAAGAACCTTGGGCTCAGAAGCATTAACATGCATAAGATAATGCAGTGAGTCAGTGGCAGAAACAAGACTAAAACCTTGCTTTGAGAGTCCAATAGAGTTATGTAAGCTTAAGTTTGAGGAGAACCCTAATGCTCACAAGTGTCCAGTTAGCATCACGAACTATCATTTAATGTGTGTCTAGCAATGGGAACATGTCCACTAGAACAGAAGCAAAGAGTCTGATCTTAGAGTCAAAGAGATAATGATTGGAGTCTTGCTTTAACTGTCTGTATGACGTTGGGTGTGTTTTTTAGTCTGTTTGTACCTCAGTTCTCTTTTCTTCCTTTTTTCTTTTTCTGACAAGACAGAAGTATAGTACATGTACCTTTAAGCATGTTTTGAAGATTAGGACTAGAATGTGAAGTGGCTGGCATATGTCGGAATTCAATATGCATTAAACACTTCCTTGCTGTCTCTGCTTCCTTTGTAATAACCTCCAGCCCTTTTCAGAGACCTGTGTTTGGTGCTGTATGGCTACTGAGCTGCTGCACCCACTGTCACCAGCTTCTTTGCTGTCGCTCATCCCTCCCTCTCTTTGCTTAGACAAGCACACTGATGAGTGCCTGCCTGGGCACAAGCTTCCTCAGATGAGCGCTGGATCAGGTCAGGGCACTTGCCTCTTTTTCACATGTGTCTACAATGGACCCAGTTTCCAGAGTGAATATCTGGACCCATTCGACAAAGTAGTATCCAGGGGCGAAAAATCCAGGGGAATACTTGCAGTCTTGCTGTGGGTTTTGCATTGAAACAGATGAATCCATGATGCATGAAAAGGCTGTCAGGCAGGCTGAGGGAGCCTGAATGCTGGTATAAAGCTGGGCATCTGTTATTCCACGCCCCAATGTGAGGTCTGTTCTCCTGAGTGAAGCAAGGCCTGGCCAGACAAGTAGCACCATTGTGAAGTCCTGACAATACACAAGCAAGAGGACTTGGCTGTGATAGAGAAATCCCCACTCCCTTTGAGTTGTGAAGGAAGGGAAGCTGTTGTCCAAAGCTTGCCTTATTAGAGAGAGACAAATCACCCAAACCGATCTTTATTATGAATGCGGAGCTATTGAATTTCCTCTGTTCTGTAAAGCCTATTGATTTTGTGACAGTCAAAGATAAGTTATGCTCATGAAGGCTTTTTCTCCTCCTTGCTTTTCCTTCACAACATATTTTTTCAGACATACTGGCATTGGAGAGTGTAGGTAAAACTGTTACCGGTTTCTTTCGATTTAAGGGTAGATCAGTGCTCCGTTGAGGCTAAGGACCATTTTTACCATGGTTTCCAGTCCAAAATAAATGAGGCAAAGTCTCCTGAGCTGGGGTTACTCTGTTAACACTAGTTTAGTCTCCAGCAGGAATGCTCCAGGCATCCCAGGCATTTCTGGAATCCTGACCTTCAGCTGTGATTTACTCTTTCACTGTTTGTCCTCTCGCCTGCACCACTCTCCTCTTACTGACCTGCAGTCCCTTCTCACCAAGCCATACCATGAGGTCAGTCAACCAAAACATGGGAAGACAACCCACGAAATAAGTACTTCCTGCTACCTACATAGTCTGTGTATACATGACTAGTCCCATACAGATTGAAAGCTTCTTAAACTGGAGGTATTTTTTTAAATGTATAAATATAATCCCCACCTTTTATGAAAGAGTACTTGTCCCTTGATAATTTATTCAGAATTATATCATGTCCTAGAAACATTTTGGCGATGCATGTAAAAGCAAGCCATTGTAGCTCACACTGGTGCTCTTGAAATAAATTGTTTTAAGTGAATTCAGATAAAAATAGCACTTAGTTCTGTAGTACAGATGTTATACAAAATAATAAAATGAAGCACAGAAGAGCATATATGCTAATAGATCTCCAATATTTCTGAATGTACAGATGCCAACAAATGAAAGTTCTTTACAATATAAAGTAGACGCCACACATGATTCATAACAATCTGTTATTCATTTGTTTATTCAAAAAATATACACTGAATACTAACATGCTCCAGAAGCATAGTAAGAATATTGTAGATGTTCCTCTCTTTTTAACATTATAATAAACATAAGATTCCAATTGGCTGGCTAGAAAGCCTATATTCACGGTTGCCAGAGAAAGGCCAGTAGTATGAACCCTACTAAATGCCTCTCTGTGATGCCTCTCCTTGGAAGGAAAACTGAGTGGAATCCTACAGCTAGGGAAGATGCTTTGGAAGAGTTATGCAGCACTTTTTTTCTGTGACTATTCCTTATCATCAATATTCATTGAATGGTTTTTTCCAAGTGAATAGAACCAAATCCAAATAAGAAGCATTTCATGGGGAAAAAAGAAAAAGTTAGAAACATTCAAGCTGGCAAGCACACATCTATTTTCAATAGGGCATAAAATCCACTTGACGTTACACCATGAAAGAGAAGGAAGGGGACTTCTTTCCCATTCACAAGAATTAAATCATTTTTCATGCTTACAGGTTAATTGGAGGGTACATACATACGTGGTTATAGTTATCATGAAGTTCTGCCTATTCAAATGTATTTCTTTTTCTCTTAATAGATCTCAAGGTTAGATGGTCATAAAAAAAGCATATTTTCCAGAGCCAGGCATTATTTTGCAAGGGAGTCTTTTTCACCCCTGAGATGAGATCACTGGGGAACTGGAGTTTATGTCGTCCAGAAGAAAGAGTGACAAGGGAGAAATTACATCAGGGAAGGATACGTGGCCAAAGAACAGGGACGCCACTGACTTAGATAATACAGAGAACAGAAAGGCACAGAAAGTAAAGCCATTTTAGCTCTGGCTCAGGCTCACTGACCCTTGGCCCTCTTTACCCGTCCTCTCACCGTGAAAAAGCAGTACTGCGAAAGAAAGTTTTTAAGCAAGTTTTAAAGACTTATTTTATTTACTCACCTATCTATCTATTTAGTTATTTATATGTATGTACACATGTGTGAGTCATGGGAGGCTCATATCATTGTCCTGTGATAGCCCTCTTAGTTGTTCCTATAGTTTTATAGGGACTAATTTAAGTGGACTTTAATTCAGGCTATTCTGAAAGGAGTTTTTAGCTGTGGATATATTCCTTTGCCTAAGGAATGTAGGCTACAGAGAGTCAGTTTGTCCCAATAGAACACTGGGAAGGACTCAAGGAAGGCAAACCAAAAAAGCTCCTCCCTTCACAAGCCTTTTTATCACATCTAAAGATTTTTGTCACCTGCTCGTGTTCCCAGATTGACTTGACCTACCCAGCACAAAATAAAAACTGCTTCAAACCATCACCAAAAATGTAAAATAATTCAGGAAGCTGTTTATTTTTATTGCACTCACCAACTTTTTTAAGAGGGAAAAGTGTGGCTTGTTTTAAATTGAAGAAAGAACACAAACTAGTTTTACTAGTGTCATGGTGTCTATGACGTGAAAATATGGTTTGGAAAATGATAGTTTAATTAGAGACTAGTGAAGTCTCTTGGGGGATATAGGAAGACTCAGAAGGTGAGAACTTTGAGAGACAGCAGCATGATTTATGAATAATACAATAGCTAGACTTTGACATTCTCTTTCAACAAATTTACATATCTGAAAACAAAGGGTCAAAGTACATGGGAAAATCATTTGAAACAGCAGAAGGCTCTAAGCTGGCAGGACCCGCCTCCATCATGTAGTTTGCAGCCAGCCTTCCAAACTCAACTCCTCTCAAATAAGCTCGGGCTACAGCAAACTAAGCCACCAGAGACCAACTGCAAACAGCCTGCACTGTCTCTACCCACCCCAGAGTTAAGCAAAGCATCTCTGCAGCATCCCACACTGGAAGATAGCCCCTCCTCCCCAGAGCCTCCTTCAGCTGGGTGTGCTCTTCCCTCTAAATTTCACAGCATTTCATTTATTTCTCATGGCACCTAATTTTTCCCCATTTTTTATCATAGCATAGACTATATTGTTTCTACTAAATTATAAGCTGAAGAAGGAAGAGATTACATTCAATTCTCTATATATCAAAAGTACAAGGAGAGTGTTCAAGCCTCCAAAGCAGAAGTGCTGAGGCAAATTAATAAACCACAGAAACAGAAGCTAGGCTTCAGCTTTTGCTTTCTTTGAATGCACAAAATCATTCTCCTTCACGTTTTGTTAATACTGTTAGGTAATGTATTGATGCGCATTGCCTAAAAGAGTTAAATATTTCTACAGGTCTGCTGTAAACTAATGGTGGTTGTGCCAAACATCCAAAGGCAACCACTTTCAAATCCTTTTTATTTTTTCTGTTACCTCCATATGAATAAATTGTCTATTGCTTTCATGCAAGGCTTTATGTGTGTGCCTGCATGTGTGATTGTGTGTGTGATTGTGTGTGTGTGGTTTAGGTGCATGTGGTTCATCCAAATGGGGGTGCAGGTGCATGCCCCTCTCCCACTTCTGGAGACCAGAGCAGGATATCTGATGCTTTCTGCGGCTCTTCTCAGTGCCAGGAGACAGTCTACCCCTGGACTGGAAGCTCTGCTTCAGCTGACTGACCAGTGAGCTCGAGGGATGCAATGTCTCCATCCCCCAGTGCTCGAGTTACAGGCACATATAACCATGCCCAGCTTTTTATATGGATGCTGGGGATTCAAACTCAGCTCCTCTTGCCTGCACAGCAAGCACTCGGACCCACCGAGCCATTGCTCCAACTTCTTTCGTAGGTTTCTTTTCCACCTTCTCCTGCCTTAGCTATTGATTTCTCACTATAAAAGGTAAAACTTGAACTTTTTTGCACTATCCCGCCATGCCACACCCCCCTTTCTTTATGCTTTTAGTCCTCTGATAGAGTTAAATCCTAATTTGGCTTGGACACAGTTATGATCTTTGTAGTGTGTCTCATTTAACATTAAAAAAATATTTTTACTGGCATTATTGGAGAGAACCAGAGCAAAACAGCATGTTCTGAATACTACAGAACCTCTGTAACTCATGAACTACAGTATTGTGATTACCTGTGAAAGACCTGCCTGAGATCAGGCCACTCAACATTCCAGCATGGAGCTAAGAGGGCCTCATGAACCCCCAGCCCTAGCTGAGGAGCTGTGGACAGTTAATGTCTTCTGGGGAGAGTCAGTTTTCTTTAAGGATGGAGCCGCTGGTATGCTGACTATATTTCAGTGGATGGCCCCACACCTGTAAAAATATGTATTCAATAGGTTATTTTAAAAAAGAAGATAGAGAGAGGACATGAAACTGAGAAGGGGTTAGGGCAGTGGGAGATGGATCTGGACGGAGCTGGGGGAGAAGTTGAGGGTAAATAGGATCACAATATATTGTGTGCATTATGAAATTCTTGAAGACCTACTATGAATTTTGTATTTAGTAAATAATAATAGCAATGATTTGTCTTTCTTAGTTTTCTAAATACTCATCAGTAATTAAGCCCCAGACTCCCCTTCTCAGCATTTTCTTATGGATCTTGCTTTGTGGAAGATCTCTCTCCTGACGGCTGCTGAGTTGCTGCTGTGCAGACCAGGTTCTCCAAGTCCTCTGAGACCCTGTGACACTCCTGGTACATCTCCTTCCAATGTTTGATGGGAGAAACTCTCAGAGAGCTTCTTAGGGAATGATGTAGATTTTTTAGGGCTCTGAAGATCTAAAAATATCTTTGTTCTACTTTTAATAATGGACCACAAGTTTGGCTGTCATTAGTAGATTGTTAGATTTAAATAAATTGCAATCAGAAAATCCCCGGTCTTCCAGTTTCTATTAGTTGTAAAGAAGTCTAATGCGGTTCTAATTCTGGATTCTTTGCATAGGAACATTTCTTTTCTCTCTAGAAATGTGTGCATTCTTTTCTTTCTTTCTTCCCATCAGTTAGAAATTTTGAAAGAATATCCTTTGATGCAGGTTCGTTGTTGCATATTTTGTTGGGTGCTCCAGAAAAGGTCGAATGATAAATTTTTCAGATTGTTTTTGTGTGTATATGTCTGCTCATATATATATAGCTCAGTTTTTTCTAACCCACTTCACTATGATGAGTATTGTAGAGTTGTTTTGAAATAAAAAAATTAAAATTTGAAGTGACATATTTTGTTTTTTTGACAAGAAATACTCTTAATACTCTTAGTCCTTGTGGGATTTTTGATTGGTTGGTTGGTTTTGGTTTTCTCCGAGAAGGGTCATATTAGTAGCCCAAGCTAGCCTTGAACTCCTGGTTTCTGTCTTCCCTTTCCAAGATTACAGTTATGTGCCATCACACTTGACTCCAACATTTTTTATTTTTATTTAAAAAAAATTTTTATTTGTTTATATTTTATTTTATGTGAGGAGTATAAGTACACTCACATAAAATGAATGTGTGTAAGTACACCCATATCGAGATAAGAAGATGGTGTCAAATTCCCCTGGAACTGGACAGTTTGGCTGCCATGTGGGTGCTGGGATTGAACCCAGAGCAGCCAGTGATCCAACGTTTTTTAATAAGCTGAAAGTAAATGGCAAAGATGTATACTCACGCTGTAATCACCTAGATGAATATTTGAAACCTGACACCTGTGGGAATGCCAGCTGTTTGACATCAGAGCTGAGCCTGTGACTGGAGCACTTAGCAACTTCACTGGGAAAGAGTTAAAGTAGTCACACTAAATGATCAAAGATGGACAGTTGAAGTTGTTTGTGCTTAGTCTTATAAATTCATGGCCTAGTCTTGACAAGCAAAGATGTGACAGATTGTTTAGTTCCAACAAATATACAGAACACAGTTTTGTCTATGAGTAAAATGCTCGTGAGGCCATTCACTGAAGCTGGATGACAGGCTGGATTTGAACATTTAAACTTTCACATCAAAACTATCATAATTCCTCCAAGAAATATCAGGGTCATGTAAAAGAGGGATGGAAAAACAGTTTTTTATTTCTCTGTAAGAAGAAAAAGGAGATTATAAATTATTGAATGGAACTATAATTACAGAAAATTCTGATGAACTTGCTCATAAAATGTGTGGTAAAGGTCACCAAACCTTAACAGTGACATGATTCAGAACTGTCAAAATGTAGAATTATTCCTCAGGGAAATTAGAGTTTGCTAATTACAGAGTCACTCTTGTTGACCCTGATGGAGCAAATCCAGATGTAGCCGGAGCCACTTTGGTCACTGGGAGAAGGCCCTCTGACACAGGTGAGGACCATCTTTCCCTGTGATCAAAGACCTTCCACGCCAGTCATCCAGACTTTCTCTTCTTTCAGTTCCCTCCCTCTACTTCTTGCTCAAAGTGAAGTTTGGAGCTCTGGATCTTGACATTTTTTCCATTACTTTTATTTTTTCTGCCTATATGTCTTTCTTCATGGCTGGTTTAAACTAATTTTCCTGAAGGCAAAAAGTTTCACTCCCACTCACTTAAAGTAAACCTCAAGCCAGATTTCATGTCCTTTGAAATGACGCATGACAAAACAATATAAACAGAGGGTGGGGTAAGGCTGAGGCGGTGGGAGAAATAACATTATACGCTTATTGACAGTTTACCAAGACTATTTCAAACTTGTGGGGAAAAAAAGAAATATCCTGTCTTTCCATCTTCAAGCCTGATCATATACTGATGATAGAAGAGAAACTTAAATGGTTTATTGTTTCTCACAGCATTTACTTGGATCTTTACTAAATTATACATTTCATGGTAAAAAGAACTTGAGAGTAAAAAATAAAAATGAAAAAGGGATAGAAAAAAATCGTGTCATTTTATGACTGGCTAGCAATAATATCATTAAATATTACAATTTTCTTCTAATTGTGAAAGACTCTGTGCATGTATTTACCTATTAATATGAACCAATATTGAAACCAGACTTTTTGCATATGTCTGGATCCTTAATATTGCATGTGAACTATTTTTAGAACATTAAATATTATTTGAGAATATTATCTCTACTGAAATGAACATTTTATCATTTGGACATATCCTGAATTCTTTTCACAATCCTGTGTTTGGGGCATCAGTGCACTTTTATCTATATGTCAGAATGTTTTGAACCGTCCTTACATTTTTCTGAGTATGTTTCTGCTTCTTTCTTTTGGATAAATTCCAAGGACAGGAGATGAAGAGGCCAACAGATTTAATTACTTCTGGCATTCCTCTTCCACATATTGCCTAACTTTTCTTTTAAAAACTGGTATCAGATTTCATTCTTGCGAGACAATCTGAGAATGCTATTTTTTAAAAATCTTTTTTGAGTTCCAGGCTGGCCTTGAACTCTCAGTGGTCTGCCAGCATCTGTCTCCCCAAGTGCTGTGCTGGGATTAAAAGTGTGAGACACCATTCCTGCCCTGAGAATGCTAATTCTTGAAGCCTTCTTTCCAACATATGATACTATTATTATTTAATGTTGCTATTTCAATTTAAAATTATATTTTATTTTAAATATCTTTATGATAAACGTTGCACTTAATAAATGTATATTAGCAGCTTGTATTTCTCCTTTCTGTTGGTAGATTTGCTGTTCATATCATTTGAAGGTTTTCTACTTGATGTTCATAGTTTTCTTATATGAATTACAGTAATTCTACATGAATTATAGTAATTCTTCAAGTATTAAGACTATTAGAGGCTGGAGAGATCGCTCAGTGGTTAAGAGCACTGGTTGTTCTTGAAGAGGACTTGGGTTCAGGACTTAGCACCAACATGGTAGCTCACAGACGTCTGGAATTCCAGTTCCAGGGGATCGGTCCAACATTCTCTTCTGACCTCTGTGGGCATTGCACACACAGGTTCACTTGTATACATGCAGACAAAACACTCATACACATAAAATAAAAATGCATAAATTGCCAGGAGTGATGACACATGTTTTTAATCCCAGCACTCGGGAGGCAGAAGCAAGTGGATCTCTGTGAGCTCAAGGTCAGCCTGTTCTACATAGTGGGTTCCAGCTGGGGCTACAGGGAAACCCTGTCTCAAAATAAATAAATAAATAAAATTTTAAATATTAACTTTTTTCTGCAAATCTTTATTCACTTGTAATTTACATACAATAAACTAAACATGATTAAATTTTAACATTTATTTATTTGTGCATATGTGTATGTGTATGTGAGAGAGAGAGAGAGAGAGAGAGAGAGAGAGAGAGACCTAACTCAAATCATCAGGCTTGGTAGCAAGTGCTTTTATGTGATGATTGTGCTGGCCCAACTAAATATATGCAGTGTGCACTTTCAAGCCATAGAAGCATCACTGGGATCAAGCGTGTAGCCCTCACTCCCTAAAAGCTTCCTCTGGCCCCTGGTTCCGTCTTCATTCTCTGCCGTGTGTCCCGGCAACCACTGACTCGCTCTGTCATTGTATGTTAGTTTTTCCCCTTTCCTCCAGCGATATCACATAGATTGTACTGTTTTCCTTCTTGCTTATTTTACTCTTCATAATTAATTCTGAGATTTACCCACATTTTGGCTCATATCAACACCCCATTCCTTTGCATTCCTGAGTAGTATTCTATCCTATGATATAACAGTTTACTCATCCACCCAGTGGTGGAAATTTAGGTTGTTTCCACTTTTGAGCTATTAAAATTAAAGTTTTTACAAACTTTGATATGCAAAAATTTTATGAACATATGCTTTTATTCCTCTCAGGTAAATATATGAATAGGAAAAGTTTGTGTAGATGATATGTGCATGTTTACCTTAAAAAAAATTCCCTGCCAGTTTTCCAAAGAGGTAATGCAATTTCATATCCCTATCATCAGTGTTTCAGAGTTCAGGCTGTTTTACATTCCTGTCAACACCTTGGTATAAAGTCATTTAAATTTTATTGACTCTAGTTTATGTCACATATGCTATCTCACTGTAATTTAGTCCTTAATGTCTAATCATACTAAACATTCTTTCATATGGTTACTTGCTATCTATATTTTCTTTGATGCAATGTTGGACTAAAGTTTTTGCCCATTTTTAAAATCGAGTCTAACTATAAGTAAAGTAGCTATTGCTAAGTAGGACTCATTCAGAAATCCAAGGTTAGATAACAATTGAAACCAATCAATGTAATCCACTATATGAACATTATATAAAACTATATATAATAAAAATAATAATGACAAAATTTGTAGCATTTTGATAATAAAAACTGTCAGCAAACTCAGAATGGAAGGAAACTTGGTCAGTGCAGAACATCTGATGAGCTGAAAAAAGCCATGAGCTAAGAAAGGAGAGTATCAATAATACAAAATACATCGCATAGATAAATAAGTTATGATTCTGCACACTAACAACAAGCAATAGATTAAAATTGCAAGCAGAAGACAACTAAGAGTATAGGAACTGAAATACAAGAGATTCGTCTCTAAGAAGCAGACCAGTCCACTGAAAACTGCTGCAAGAGATTAAAGAAGGTATAATCAAGTGAAAAGATAAATCTTATTCAAGAGATGGAATGCTCAATACTTTTAAGACTAATTATTTTGAAGATGGATTCTAAACAAAATTGTATCAGGTATTTTGCATAAATTCATAAGATGATTCTAAAATTCACACGGAAAGGTGAAACACTTAGAACTGGTGACACATTTGTGAAAAGGGAAAATGAAATGTGGACTTACTGCTATTTTAATTAAGACTATGACATTAATTAAGACGCTGACATCCATACCCCTTACATAGAAGGAAAACTTGCTTCTCAGGAACGGATCAAAAATGCGAAACCTCAAAGTATTCCCATACATATCTGGAGAACCATTTTTTAAAAATAAAGATGGCAAGGGACTTTAGTGAAGGAAGGAGAATTAATGAGAGTGGAAAATTATATATATTTCAAAAAGAGCTTCTGGGCTAGAGATAGGGCTCGATGAATAAGAGCACTTATTACTTTTGCAGAGAACCCAGGTTCAGTACCCAGTACCTATACCAGGTAGCTCGTATGACCCTGTAATTCCAGTTGTAAGGGATCTGATGCTCTCATCTGGCCTCCATAGGCATGTGCTCACATGTGGTATATATACTGACAAGTAAGTACATCCATATATATACAGAAATTATATACATAAACAAGAATACATAATTTTTTGAAAGAGCTTCAAATTATATACTATACAATATGCAATGTTTAATTCAAAATCAACAATGAACCTAAATGCAAAACCAATGCTATAAAATTAGGGAAGATAACACAAGAAAATATTCTAGACTTATCTGAAAGAATTTTTAGATATGATGCTGATGAAATTAAAAGTTCGTGTGTTTCAAAAAATACTACTTAACAGAACAAAAAGAAAAATCAAAGATGAGAGGAAATACAAATAATAATGCACCTGATTCGTTTCATACATAACATGAGCTATATATAAAAAGAGCTCTGAAAATTTTGATCAAGAAAGCATGATGGAGAAAGGATAGGGTTTTCAACAAATGGTGTAGAGAAATTGAATATACTCTTGCAAAAGAATAAAAAAGTAGATCCTTTTCTTACATTGGACCTGGAGCCATAAAATTCAGGAAGAAAACAAAGGAAAAACCTCTACATTAGCCTTGGCCGTGAGTTTTTGGTTCTAACCCCCAACACATAGGTAATAAAGTAAAACAATTAAATGGACTGCGTCACACTAAAAAGCTGCGTAGGAGTAATACGGCTAGAGAAAGATAGATTCTAGCCTACTACTATTAACTTGTCTTTTATTTCTCCTTACTGGGAGTGTTGTCTTTCTTTGCAAAATGGGAGACAAACAAGTGATTGCAAAGAGGTGGTAGGAAAACAGAGACACTTGCAATTTCTCAGACTGTTTACCTCATTACTTAGGAAAGAGCCCTATAAAAATGGGGGGTCTGGAAGTTGGTCTCCTTCAGTGCATCTTAAGCATCTCTGGAAAGTTTTTTAAGACGTTTCCACCTGTACTCACAACTCAGCAATACATTGCTTGTTTAGAACTCTCAAATGTCCTGGACCAACAACACTGGCACCCGCTGGGAATTTGTTAGAAACACAAATGCTCATGCACCACCTTAGAAACCGGAGGTGTTAGCCACTCAGCTAAATCAGATAAGAACATTTCATTGTAACCAAGGAAGCCCTAGATTCCTCTTCTTGGATAAACAGCTTGCAGAAAAGGGCACGAGGAATGTAACCTTTCCAAGAAGGTGCATTCTGCTTGTTCTTTCATAGAGAAGTACATCTTCCCTCACTATGTACCAGCATGTTGCTCATGTGCCTTGGAGTGTGGGATTATTTGAGATAAAGCTTACAAAGAGACAGAAGACCTGAAGCTAAGCACAACTAAGCACGGTGGCAAAGGTCATCTTCTCATAAGGTGTCTAGCTTCTACACTAGGTTGCAAGTCCTCAAAGGCAGGTGCTAAGCCTCATTTACACAGTAAGGGCACAAGAATGTTTCTGTGCACTGAAATCAAACTGTGCTGATTAAATGTAAAGGAAGAAGTTCTGTGTTTGCTATCTAAAAATCTTTCAGTGGTTTTATACTCTTGGTTCTATCCTCCTAAAACTGTGGAAGGGTACTCAATATAGCCATAAGCCAAGGAACTGAGGTAGTGCTTTGTGAGCAAGAAAGAATCGTCCTCAGCTCCTTGGGATCATCAAGGCTGTCAGCTTTGAAAAACATTTTAGTGTTTTATTCCTGTGTTTCTTTTTATAATTTTTAAAACTTGTTTTTATTTTTATGTGTGTGAGTCTTTTCCCTGCATGTATGTGAACCACATGAGTGCAATGCCTTTTGAGGCCAGAAGAGGGCTTTGGGTTCCCTGGAATTGGAGTTTAGGAATGGTTGTTAACTGCCATGTGAGTGCTGGGAACTGAACCCAGGTCCTCTGCCAGAGCAGTCAGTGATCTTAACCACTAAGCCATCTCTTGAGCCCTATTCCTCTATTTCTTAATGCATTCAGTCTATACCTCACCAGTCAAATTGGCTAAATTCTGCTTCTGTAGCTTTTATTCTATAAAACAAGGATTGTTTGATTGCTTTGAATATAAAGTTGTGAAAACGTTCTGGAAGGCATGCTCTTCAGGCACGTTTCCCTGTCATCATTTGAGGATATCAGACTTATACCCTTCATACTCCACATAATGTCTAAAGAGTTTCTGCTCCTTGTGCAAGAGCACATAAAATTGCAGTTGAGCTGGATTAGGAGAAGATCATATTGGCTATGAGAGTCATTGGTAAAATTTTATAGGCAACAATAAACTATTTTATTAGTGAGAAACTCCATAAGTGTGCCTTCTGGGATCAGTGTCAACATGCTCTGTCCTAGGTACTGAGGAGGTCCTTTCCTGTCACCAAACATTCTTAAAAACCTTATTTAACAATAATTTTGTGTAGTCTGTCAACCTTACGTTACTTCTCTGTGGAATTTAAAGCCTAGAGGTTTATGACATATGTGATTTATTTATTCTTCATAGGTGAAGATGCTATCATCTTCTATGTATTTGCCTGCTCAGTTAGACTTAGCTGATAAATCATTTGTTATTTTCTGCCTCAAGGGTTCATCCAGTATTTAGAGGATGTTTGAGAGTTTCAGCTTTGAACAGGCAAAGGGAAAGGAATTCTAATGAGATGTAGTTTTCTCATTTCATCATGAAGCAAAGTAAAGATTTACATTTTATTATTGCACACATATCATGAAGACAATGTAAATTGTTAAGACATAAAGACCTTTTTCAGAGGTTATCTTTTCTTGTGCAGAATATTATCCATCACTGGGATCTACCATAGCAAGCCAGGAAGATCATAGACATAGTAATCCCCCAGGCAAGAGTCTGTCTATAGATGCATATCTTTACATCTTCCTGATCATAAAAGGAAAACATTTGATTATTGAAGAATCTTTCACCTCTAACCCATCGCATGTTATTTTTCTCCATGATACACTATGGAAAGATGAGGGGCAAAACCTCATTCCACTGAGGGTGGGTGTGGTTCTTGAGTTCTTTAGAAATGCTTCTGTCTGAGGTCTAATTCCTTTGATGGACCAAGTCTCTGCATTTTTGTCATTGTGTTCTCATCTATGCTATTTTCTACAGTAATTTACTTGTCAGAAAGATCACAGGAAACTAGCAATTTACTTTGTGCACAAAGCATTGTGAGGCTGGGGCTGCTTTTCTCATAGGGCTGTAATCTTTCATTCGTCTAAATGGAATGATGGATGAGCAGGTATCACCACTTGGCATGCCAAGGCTGCTGCCCATTCACGCTTCTCCTGCCTCTGAAACATAGCTTCTCTGGCTGAGACACCTTGCAAAAACAGAAGGACCTCAGAAAGCACTTTTAAAGGAAGATCTTGAAGATAGGTTGATAATCATTGGAAACCAATCCCTATGCCTCCCATTCTCATTATATGGGAAAAAAAACAAATAAAAGTTCTCATTTTACTTATATGAAAAGAAAAAGACCATAAAAATATAAATCACTCACTAAACACTTCAAAGCTGTCCTTCAGGAGACAAGATGGGAAAAACATTGCCTATTGCTGAACCCTTTCTCTGGTTCAGTCAAAGGACAGTCAGCATAGAATGCTTATTGCTATTAGATTTAGTGTGTAAAGATTCCGTTCCTACACATACTGTATCTTTTAAGCCCAAACTCTGCTGAATGAACATATTTGGGATTAGCAACTTCATAATTTTCCTAGGCTTTGCTCCCATTCACTTATTTCATGCAAATGGAAACAATAAAAATGAAAGGAGCTTAAAGTTTTGTAAGAAGATGTCACTGGAAGTAATGAGATTCTTAAAGCTTTTGTGATGCTCTTTATTATCAGAAATAGTTTGGAGACTGTATTTCAATTTTGTCTGCATTATTTGCAGTGAAAGCATCATACCTTAGGGAATTCTTTTGACAGGAATGTAAGAGAGTGATAAAGACAACAAGGTCTCAGATATGAAAATGCTGGACTCCCCAAGTCACCACTTTAAGGCACAGGGTGTAAGTGGTTCTTAATCTGGTAAAGAGTGTCCACAGAAATGACTAGAAAGATCATATTTAATGTTGACATACTGAAGTCTTTTGTTAATGAGTTGTGGAAAGTGAAACGTTTGGCAAGTAGAGTTCTTACACATTTTTATCATACACATTTTCTGTCTAGGAGGCAAGACCAGAAAAAATCAATCAAGCACCTACTTTTGTGCTTAAACATTAAAGGTACAAAGACAAACAAGATAGGGGTGCTTCCCTGGGAGGCTCCTGCATTATGGGACAAGGCAGGCAGAAACAAAGTGACTGTAACATGTTGCTTGTTAAGTGTGTGCCAGATAGGGAAGCAAAGTCTTGCACATAAAGTATAGTTTTTCATACTTATAGAAAGGCATGCATGGAGGCTGGGAAGAACACTTACTGCTCTTGCACAGGACCTGGGTTTGGTTCCCCGAATCCATATAGTGTCTCACAATTATCTGTAGCTCCAGTTCCAGGGGATCTGATGCTCATGTCTGGCCTCCACAGACACCAGGCATGCATGTGGTACACATATATGCAGGCAAACACTCATACAGATAAAATAAAATTAAATAGGCCTTTAAAAAGAAAGAAAGAAAGAAAAAAGGAAAGAAAGAAAGCCACGAATGTACTAAAGGTAGTTCGGGAATGACTAATTGTATCAAGTGCACAGTGTTTCTGAGTAAGAAAAAAAATAAAACACAAGAACTAAGGGATGAATAGTAATATTAAAGTCTTTGAATGCTAGATAGATATTCAAACATTATTCTACAAGCAAAAGGAGTCAAGAAGTTCTGATTAGCTTTTTATCAGGAGAGTGAATAATGTGACAAGAACAAAACAGGAATATAGACACTGTGTTAGTGTGCACAGACTGGTGTTAGGAACAAACACTTGTCCTTGATAGTACTTGAACTAAGATAAATAATTGGGTCTTGAGGTGAGAAATTTTAAAAATAAAGTGAAATTTAAAAGTGAAGTTGAAGTTTATACTGAAAGGGAAAAACTGATCCTGGCTGTGAGAGAAAAACGGACTTTATTGAAAAGATTTAATCCAAACTGTTTTGGACACAAGAACCAGATTCAAGTAACATATAGCTAACTAAGCAAGGCAAAGAAGACAAACAAGACTCTGGGCCATCCTACAGTGTTCAAGTAGTATAGTTTCAGAATTATAAGGGTCAAGCCTGTGTAGGGAGAGAGAGTCATGAGGTAAAAAGAGGGAAATACTGTTGGGATCGCCAGCAGGTAGGGCGGTGGTGAAACTCGTCCAGCCGGCCTCCTCCAGGGACTGAGCGGGATGGTGAGTGTCGCGACTCGGCCCTTCTCCACTCCAGAGAAAAAAACACGCCCAGTCGGGAGTCTGTCTAGCAGGATCTCGTTTATTAACCGTTACAAAGTAACTTATATAGGGTAGGGGCGGGGCTAAAAGGGAGTGAAGGCCCAATCGATCTCTGTCACGTAATCTGCAGCCAGGCAAAGTCCATTCTGATAGGCTGTCAGACTCGGGTGAGGCTCTGACAGCTGCATTCTAAATGGTTGGTGACAGTTGGTTGTGACAGTTGGAAACCGTTAGAAGTCTGGGCGTGGCAAGCCTGCACTAAGGCTGAGTCACGATCGTCCCACGTCAATCTGCAGCTCCCAGTGCATCCTGTGAGGACACCTGATCAGTGCGGAGCAGTCACAGATCCTCCTGCCTCTGCCTCCATCAGCTTATCCTACCGGTGTACACCACCATCACCCGCCCCCAGCAGCCTGTGAGAGGCCCGGAGCGGGGGCTGGCTGGCGTCCTGCCCTGCCTGGAGCTGCCGAGCCACACTGCGGCCTGGGTGCTGGAAAGCGGCCGCCATTTTTGCCTGGGGGCCGCATAGCACCCTCCAGGAGGGGATGATCCTCGAGGGGCTCAGTGGGGGAAGGCCGGAGTGGCCAGCTGTCGGGGGCGGTTGGCCCCGCGGGGTGGGCAGCCGGCCTGGCGCGGAGGTCAGCGGCCGGGGAGGGGACGATCCTCGGGGACTCAGGAGGAGGGGGATCGCCAGGGGCAATGGCCCGGGAGGGGGCCAGCCTCAGGGGCTCAGGAGGGGTGTGGATCGCCAGGGGCAGCACCCGGGAGAGGGCGTTGTCCAGGGCAGCCGCCTGGGAGGAGGCAATCATTGGCGGCGCCTGCCACGCCTCCATCTCCCAAACTGACAGCCACAGCGGGTGCAGTCGGCCCCATGGGGAACTGCAAACCCTCCCTTAAAGGGCGGGCCGGAGCTGCAGCGGCCCTGGAGGCCCAACAAAATACATTTCACTAATTCTGATAGATTCTCGTTGAAAAGTGAGATATGGACATTGATCAGCTTCTCAGAGACAATTGTTCATTCTCACATTTTATTGTCTAAGACTCCAAAGACTCTAGATTTATAAACAGAATGAAAGATGATGTTATGTCGTAATGGACCTGGGACACAGAACTAAGAAGAATGTAGTGTGTGGGTTTGACTTTTACCTAACCTTGTAAAACCAAAGTTAATCTAAAATTTTGAGATCATTTAACACCATCTCAGCTTGCTTATAATGTAAACAAACTTACTAGACCCTGGGCTTCTCTTATAACCTAAAAAATGTAAATTTTTATCTCTCCTGACCCTTTCTTCCCCTTGACCCATGATGTGTGTGTGTATATGTGTGTGTGTGTGTGTGTGTTGTGAAAATACTAAATGGAGTAAATAGCAAATATTCATTGAAAACCATGAATTATTCCATTTATGCTGTAAGCAACATGTGGAATTAGATTGATAACATCTACTGTGGTCATGTGTGCTGTTTTGGGTGAGTAGGTGTCAGAAAGGGAAACTTCTCTGATAAAATAAGATTTGCTTTTTCTTCCCCATTTCATGGCAGAGGGACTGCTTCAATGAGAGAACAAGGCCTTCACAGTAAACACAGTTCCAGACAGAAATCTGAAGGAACAAGTTCTCAGAACAGATTGGGCCTCACTCTTGGTTTTAATGAATGTTAAGAGAGGCTATTTTTGTTCAGACATCACTGTAATGGGCATCAAGCCACCACAATAATGAAGTGAGATCAAATTAAATATTAGGTGCTTTTGTGGTGACTAAAGAAAAGCTTGGATGCTGATTTTGGTCTGTGTATCAGCAGAGTCAGTACTAAAAGTAAAGGCTTGAGATTCCACTGCAAAGATGATGCTCAACTCTAGTCTACTATCTGTCTAGACCCCAGAGCCAACCTGGACACCCTCTGCATTTCTGGATCTCATTCCATTTCCTGTTTATTCAAAATAGAATTTAGTCCCACAGTTGAGTGTCAAGTGATCCTCAGTTGCTCGGTTCCAACACTGACAATTCAGAGAAAAGACTATGTCAAGAATCATCTACGCTATGCTCAGACACTGCCTTTTCTTTCCATCAAATGAATCACTTTTGGGTGTGCTCACTTGTGGTTCCACACAAAGGAGATCAGTGGTTATAAGTATTTTTTAGGGTGAGATTTTTTTTTCTGTCAGTTTTCTGAGTGCATACCCACTGATGAATCAAAAAGGAGACAGGGGAAACCTTGATGTCAGGCTTTACACTGGCCCATCACTTTTCTTTTTAGTACTCCATCTTAGCATGATTTTATACTCCCATAGATCTGAGGGGACACCATTCCTGTTGCCTGGGGCTTAAAGTGTGTCTCTTGACCAATGTTTCTAATGCATAGTGTAGAGGGGCTCAAGAGGGAGTGGAAGGGACAGGGGAGTGTTGGGCCTCGTGGGCCCAGACAGCTTTCTGAGCCTGCTGCAGCTTTCTGAGCCTCATTCAAGTTTTGCGGCCTGTCTCTGACACTCCACTTCTGCATAGGAGTGACTCAGTAAGGTATAGCAAGAATGGCCTCTACCTGGCTACAGCCTACGTGGTGAAAAATGATTGGTCCTTCATTTCCCACGTTTTTAGCCCAACCCCTTACCTCTACCCTATATAAGACTGTGCCTGATACAATAAGGTGATCCTGGTTCGATGGTTCTCCCGGCTCAGTGTGGTGTTTCTCCGGAGTGGAGAGGGTCCAGGCCGTCGACACTCACCGTCCCACTCAGCCCCTGGAGGAGGCCGGCTAGACCGGCTTCTCCACCGCCCTATCTGCCGGCGAACCCAGCAGGGGAGGAAGAAAACTTAGATGGTTTTGGATTTCTTTTCCCTGTCTAACCAGAAAACTTTGACTTTTATATGTTTCAAAAGTCAGTCTTTTATATAAATCTTCATTTATAGACAGGTTTCTGATGTCAAAAACATTTATGAATAACTACAATCTTTGTTCATTTGAGCTGTTCTAACAAAATATATACTTATGAGGCTTAGGAACAAACAAATTTTTTTCTCACAGTTCTATAGGGTGGAAGTCTAACAACAATGCTAAGTCCGTATCTGGCAAGAACCTGCTTTCTGCCTTATACAGAACACCTAATGTGTTCTCACATGGGGCAGAAGGAGACAAGATCCCTGGGACCTTTTCATTTTTTCCTATATTGGGGAAATATAGGAGCCTATGTCTTACATCTGCTAAGCAAATGCTTTCTCATCGAACTATAGTCCCAGGCAGCTTTTTAATTTTTTTTATTTTGACGCAGGATCTCACTAAGTTGCATAGATTGGCTTTGACCTCTCCATAGTACAGCCTAGCCTTGAACTTTTGAACCTTTTGTCTCAGCCTCAGACCTGAACTGCCATGTCCAGCTTCTCCTTAAGACCTGTTTTATAAAGACACTAGTATTACTCTCACGGGCTCCATCCTCATGAACTAATTACTTCCTCAAGGTCCTCTGGGACTTAAGGTTTCAACACGTCAATTTTATATAAATCCAAATATTCATATCATAGTACTACCTTTCAATTATCTCTCAGACTTTTAGACTTTGGGCTAAAGAGATGGCTTGGTGGTTAAGAGCATTGTCTGCTCTTGCAGAGGACCTGCGTTTGTTTCTAAGCACTCATATGACAGCTAACAACTGTCTAAACTCCAGCTCCAGGGGATCCGACACCTTCTTCTGGCCACCGTAGGCATTGCATGTGCATGGGGTGCTTAAATACACATGGGAAAAGCACATGTGCACACCAAAAATTTTAAAAATCTACATATCTGAAACCAGCACCATGGAGACTACTTGAAATTATTTATTCATTCAATAAAAATAAGAAAATGTCATCTGATAATGCTCCATATTTTGTGAAAATATCTGTACTAAAAAAAAATAAGATGAGGCACAATATTTTACATTTCAGTCTACTAATTTCTGGATACATGGGAAACAGATTTGTGTTTTTGCTTCTGCACTAAATCTGCTGTGGTTGTTATGTCGATTGAAGTAAATGAAACAAAGAACTGACTTCGCAGAGGTATGTGACTAGAAGGAAGAACATTTCAATAGTTTTCAAAGATAACCATGGACATTCCTGGATACTAGGCCAAAGCTAAATAATTTGTGATTTCTTTAATGTTAGCAGCAATAGGAAATGGAAATCAGTGTCAGTAAACATTCTGAATTCCAGGATATTAACAGATATTGGTCCATGTTGCATGCTGCGTGCATTTTTACCCACCCACAATTTTGTAATGCTCTGCTTTTGTCATCTGAAAAAATGTTAGCTGGACATTATGTTATTTTATATTGCCACCAAGGCTATCAGAAAAAACGTCTCTACGTTTTGGGCAGCTGTCAACCGCATAGTGATGATTACACTTTTTGCTTGTAAGAATTAGGGTTTTTGCTTAAATGTTTTAATTTTATTATTAGCAACGAATGCTATCAGCCCTTTTCCTTGAAGTGGTAGGCTCACTTTCAAAAATTTGTCTGCAAAATGCTTAAGTCTAAACCACCAAATTCTATGTCTCAGTTATTCTTTCAAGGTCAAGGATGTGTCATTAAAAAAAAGCATCTTGTTAAACTTGTGACTCAAATGATACACAAGAACTTTTCCACAGAGCAGCCACAGGACTTCCATGCGCATCTTCAAAGTCCCTAGATGTGCTTAATGTTTCATCACAGATGATACAAAATAGAAGTGTACTCAAAAGTAGAGATTTGATAACTATTAATAAATGTATTTTACTTTCCCTTAAGAACATGCAAAAGTGAAACATTAATGCCTAGTGCTGTAGTACACAGTCACTCTTGCTTCTGTTTGTTGTCACTGCCTCCATTCAAGCTAAGGCCTTGGCAGTTCCATCCACTAACGTAATTTTTAAGCATCATTACCAATATCACAGAATGTAAATGGAAAATACTACTTTAGTATTATGATGAAAATCATTTTGATTTTGTGAGTCACTTGAATGTGCTTGAGGGACCCCTAGGGTTCTGTAGACTGTAATTTGAGAACTGTCGCTTAAGCCATGGAAAAGGCAAAGCTCAAGAGGAAAGAAGAAGAAGCTATTCACTAGACTCTTAAAAGCAGGAGATGGAAGATGCATATGTGTTCTCTGGGAGGCACCTGGTAAGTAGTGATCACTCATTTGTAAAGACTTTCTAGGTCTCTGTGCAGATCAGGAAGACTTCCCAGGCCTATAAGAACAGACTCCAAATACTATGTAAAGGGTTTTCTGGTAACTGCAGATGAAATACCCCAATATTCCATGGAATAGGACCCCAATGCCCAAAGAACATTTGGTGCCCACTTGTGCGTGCATTCATTCATTGCCAGCAATAACACAAAATTACAGAGCAGATGAATATGTACGATCCAAATGTTAATTAGAATACTTAGCGATAATGTAAGTGCTAACCATATTAGGAATAATATTAATCAGTTATAACAAGTCAAACATTATGGCTGACACTTTTTATGCATTGCCACCTTTAATCTTGTCCACAGTTTTAATAATAAGATAATTTTTATAACATATTAAGTGTACTTTATCTCTCTTTTTTTAATGGATGAGGAAAACAAGACTCTCAACAATTGAGAAACCTGTTCAAGAGTACATAGCTGGTAAGTGCCAGGGCTGAGATTTGAGCTTGGGCAGCAGGCCTTGAACTGCTCTCATGCTTCTCAAACCCTATCTCATCATTGTGAAATGCGTACTGCATAGTTGAAGTAGGTTTGTAGCACAGGCATTGGAGGCACTGATAGAGATGGCAGTCTAGCCTGGCACCCATGACAAGCCACTGGAAGTACAAGATCAATGTTATTTGCTGAATAACATCTCCCATATTGATCAGAGTATCCTTTCTCAGTTATCTAACTTCATAAACTACAAATACATTATGTTTGAAGCAAAAGTCCAAAGAACTCAAAATGAGCCATACACTATGCAATGTGGGAGTTTAGCACTGAGGGGCATTCATCACGGCTAATTATGGAGATGCAGGATCAGGTGGAAAGAGAAAAACTGGAGAGTTACTTGGTAATGTTGCTTTTTATTTTTTTCCTGAAGAGATGCAAACTAATGTCCATTCACCCCAGAGAGGATATCACTGACAGATCAAAGTAGCGATTCAACCAAAGTCTGACTTAATTATCATGAGTGTGCTACGCTAGAAATACAGATGAATATGTTTGTGCCTTTCCATAATGTCAGAGTTCATTGAATAACAATAAATTTACAAAGTATGGTGGCTCCACTGGTAGCAACTTGCCAAATGCTTCTGTTATTCTTGATTACTCTTGCTGACGCAAATATAGTTTTTTTAAAAAATACTTTATTTATTACTTTTATTTTATGTGTATGAGAACATTGCCTGCATGTATGTAAGTGTACCCATGTTGTGCAGAGCCCATGGAGGTCAGATCCCCTGAAATGAACAGACAGTTGTTAGTATCATGTGGATGCTAGACATCAAACCTAGTCCTCTGCAAGAGCAGTCAGTGTGTTTAACCACTGAGCCATTTCTTCAGCCCAAATATAGGCTGAATAATAGCTTAGATCACATATCATACAGTAAATTTTCTATTTTCTATCTATCATCTAACTATATTTCTATCTATCTATCATCTATCTGTCTAATCTATCATTTATGTATATCTATCTATCTAATCTACTATCTTCTATCCTATCTATCTATCATCTATCTATCGTCTGATCTATCTATCTGTCTATCTATCTATCATCTATGGTTATAGAATGGCTACAGAGGGGTTAATGAAGCCACAGCAGAGTTCACACATTTCAGAGTCCTGGGAGGCAGACATTGATAGGAATACAAAGAGCATCTGCAAAGGTCAGATATCTATCTCTACAGGAGGTGCCTTTGCTATTGTCTACAGAGCCAAGCTACATGATCAGAGCTGAGCTGAAGGAGCAATGTCTATACCAGGCTCAGGTGAAAACCTGCTCTAGACAGATGGATGGGCAGGCAAGTAGATGGCAGGTCCAGATGGACAGACAGAAAGATAATTCTAGTAAGTCCCCTTAACACAGAGATCAAGTTAAGCTGAAGGTCCTGGGAGTTCAAGAGTTCTCTGCCTGCCAGTCCCTTGATGCACACACTGGGTGTTAGAGGACGAGTTGGTGAAACCTCCACATTATTGGTCTAGCTGAGGGAGGGGAAACTTCACCCTTTCCGCTGTCCAGTGTACACAACAACTCATCAGGCCCAGTGCTCGTTCCTGACATGCCTATTTTCTCCTACAGTCACTGTTCACCCTAGTAAATGCATAGCTTGGGACTCTTTCTATTCCCAGGAGTAAGTCATTTTTCAGTCTGTTGCATGTGTGGTGTCAGAAAATGGCACGTTCCACATGTCTACCCAGCCTCTATCCTCAAAATGGAATCTAAAGCTGATTGTGAAATGGAATCTCTCAGAGCACCGCCTTAAAAACCATCATTTTATACTATACAGAATAACTCAGGGCAGGGCACAAACTGATTGAAACATTGGCAAACCAATGAATTCACTGGACTTACTAAGAGAGTGTGGCTGAGAAGTGTTTACAGGCTATGTGTAACCTCCAAATAGCTGCATTACCAGGGTCTCAGTTCATCATGAATGAAAAACTCCCGGGAGCTTATATCATGAGAGGATGTTTTCAGTTAACCTTTAACTTCCTGTATGTTATAGCCTCTTCAAGAGTGCCTGGGGAGGGCAGGTAGGGGCAATAGCTGGACTCTTAGGGAGGATCCTGTGACCCTCCATTCCACCATCTTCTAGGGAAGGTCAGCAGTCATTAGCTTGATTATCGTCACCTTAGACCTAATGATGTCTGTATTGCTCTGCTCAATACCTGGTCAAGGTATTCTCTACTCCAAGAAAAAAGTGCATGCAACTGTAAGATCTTGCTAGACTTTTTCTTTCAGAGGGGAGTGGTGGTTCTGACACAGGATCTTACTACGACAGAACTCACTATGAAGTGTCCCAGTCAGGGCCTCAGACTCATGATCCTCCTGCTTCATCCTCTGGAGTGCTAGGATTAGTGTCACCACAGCTAATGAATTTGATAGACTTTGTTGAACAATGGAGCCTATAATAATATGAAACTTGTTATTACTTATTGCTATATCTTGCATTGTTATATAGCCTTTCTAGTGGATGTAAATATATGTTTATGTACATGTGTTTGTGCTCATAGTGTGTATAGATACATCTAACTTTGCAGTATTTATATAACTAATTTTTGTTTAATTGTTGAAAGACTTACTTAGATACTCATGAACACAAAAGGACCCACAGTTCCATTTATACTTGGGTGAAAGATCAGTTTTGCCTTCTGAGATTAAAGTAGTACAGTCAGTTTCTCCAGTAAATGCATTTCTGGCCACAGACTGTGCACAGCTGACTTGCACTTCTGGAAGAGTCCTTGCCGAAACTCTACCCACCTGTCTAGATATAACGCTGATGTTCTACTTTTAGGGGTTTGGTCTCTCTAGTGTCTGCTTTGTCTCTGATAATGGCTGCTCCATGTTTCTCTATATCTGAGAATCTTATGGGTCCACCTATACCGGCTCATTCAAAGCTTCCTTCCTTTATCTGTAGAACATGGCTAATTCCATTCGCTTCTGACTTCTGGTGGAAATATTTTAAAGTCTGCTCTTGACAGGTGCAAAGGAAGGAAATTATTTCACTTAACTGGTTTATTGATTGGGTTGAGTAATTGATTTTATGGTTGGCAGTAATATAATCTTTTTGTAAGGTAAAGGACTTAAGCAGTTCATATAAAACTAAGAACTGAATATGGGAAAAGTCTTAGAGATGAAAAATCTTTCTGAAAAATATGAAGGTTTCAATAATCAGTACTCCTTGGCTGCCTCACACTACTTATCTCTGGCTTCTGGTGGGCTAGTCTAGGCATCGTCACTAATCTTTTGTCAGAAAAGCCCCCCTGGTTATGTGAAATCATTTCTCATTGATGTAGTCCTCTGACAGCACCATCCATCACTGTTACGTGGGAGGTAGAGAACTGAGATCTCAGATCATAAAGAAAGGAAGAATTAAAACCAATGGGTGTGTTACTCCACCACAGGAAGAGGAACTGGAAGACGCTACGGAAGGGCTGTGAAGCCCCATTTCCATTTTCAGCACTGCAGAGGTGAGACAGTTAGAAGCTGCATCCACTGTGGTATCTGATTTTAAGTCTGATCGAGTTATCGATATCTTTTTAAAATTTTGGCTTGGAGGGGTACACACAGTCCCCTGAAATTCTTCCTCATTGTTCCTATTGATCACTTCAAAAAATCTTTAGTTTCATTGTCTGCTATAAATGCAGAAAATGGAAAACCTGGCAGAAATCAAGTCCCTTTCCCAGGCATTTCCTGAAAGTAACCTTACCAGATCTGCCCATTGGTCATTCCCAGGCAACAGAGGTCAAAGTGCAAATTCCACTTGAGCAACTGGAGACCCTGCCTTGCTCCATCTGGCTTGGGCTACAGTAGACCCTGGGGCAGGTTTTCACCCAGTCTAGAGGAAAGCTGTCTGTCTTCTTGCAAAGTTCAGGTGGCCCCTGCTATTGGAATATGCACAACTTCCATTTGCTTATGCAGATTTGGTAATTGTCTATTTAATCACCTATTTGCATGCACAATTACTCAGTTTGGGCTCATCCATCCACATTTGCATATGTAAATCTTGACTTGGGCTCCCACTAAATGATGGCACCTGCAAGCTGCAGCCGGTCCCATTTATAAACCCTTAGGGGGAATGAGGGGGAAACTGGACCAAATGTACTTGAGGTCCAAATATTGAACACTGTGTTTAATGAAATTGATTTATTTTAAACTTATAAAAGAAAATGTTAGAAAGTATATTGGTCTTTCTCTAATGGGAGTGACAGTAAAGATATAAGAAACTTTTAATAAGAAAATAAAGGAAGAAAAAATTTAAGGCCATTACTGTAAGAAAGAAAAGGCAGTTCTGGGTAGGCTCTCCTGCCAGACTTTACTGTTAATATGATATTTATTGGTTTAAAAATTATTTATTTGTATCTATTTTATGTGTATGAGTGCTTTGCCTGCACATATGCAAGTGTACCACATGTCTGCAATGTCTATGGAAGTCAGAAGACCGTATTGGATCACCTGGAACTGGAGTTACAGACAGTTGCTAGCTGCCGTGTATGTGCTGGGAACAGGACCTAGGTCCTCTGCAAAAGCAGTATCTCCAGTCCCTATTTGTTATTTTTGATATTTAAAAGAACAGAATTTTAAAGCCTGGAGGTCAGAGATCACAGTCATCTTCAGTGGAAAGTAGAGAAGTCACAGGAATGTATGGCTTTAATTAAGAAGACAAAATGGCCTGAAACCCTGTGAAGACTGTCTTCTTTCTTCTGGGACTTCTTTAATGACTGTGGACTACCAAGGCAAAATAGGCCCAGAAAAATACGGGGAATTAACATGGTGCCCGGAAGGTCAAGAAGCCTGGTGTCACTCCTATGAGCTGTGCACAAGATCCTCTGACCATTCGGACAGCCTGGGCTTTCCGTCCAGCTTTAGTTTGAATGTCTCATTTGGAAGGTTACTTAAAATTTGCTTTATTCATTCCACAGTCTGTTCAATAGTTTGGGTCCAAGAATCTGAAATTTTAACTTGTGTTCTAAGAGGTTTTGATCTATGTGTGCATGAAACATATTCTTTGAAACACTGATTACCAGGAAACTGGCATACACACCGGTTGACACAGCCTCCTCCCAAATACACAGAGAGTTACTTAGCAGTCAGGCCAATTCCTGAACTGATGGGTAACACACTGACATGGTACTACCATGTTTTCATTGCTACCAGAAATATGGGGCAGACCTGCCAGAGCCGCCATGTGTTACTAGGGAAACTGGGTTCCCTCTTGCAGTCCTTAGCTCCCTTAATACAATAATTTAAGAATGGACACAAAAGGAGGCTCGAGGACAATTTTATTAGAGTTTTAAAGAGAAACCCTTGGCATGGAAGGTCAGCCACAGGGCAAGCAGCCACATGGGAAGGTTTTAGAGAGAAACTGAAGAAGCCAAAGTGTTAGAGAAAACATACTTTAAACTTACAATGAAAAGAAATACAGAAAAAGTTACACTTTCCTGAGTTAATTCAGAAAATTGGTCAGAAGCTGTAAGTTTCCCAGAATTCTTGCTCCCAAGGCAGGAATTATGGGAAGGAAAGCTACATTGTCTAATTAAACAGATATTTCTCCTACCTATTCACCAAGACTTAAAATGGCCACACCTTCCCTTCCTGAGGGGTGAACCCAAAGACCTGCCCATATTAGAGATCCCATCCTCTTGACCAGAAGGAAAGTTTCCCTCACTGGGCCTTACTGCTATTGTTGCATTACAATGACTCTCCAGCTCTTTGTTGCTATATTTTTTTAGGATTCATTCTTTCTTATTTTTATTATACTTCTCTGTGTGTATCTGTATATCTGTGTGTATGTGCGTTTTTATGAAGTTGCCTTCAGAAGCGAGCATCAGATCCCTTGGAGCTGAAGTTAGAATTGTGAACCCTCTGATGTGAATGTCAGGAACTTAAATTGGGTCCTCAAGAAAAGCTGCTAGAGCTCTTTTATGTGTATAAGTGTACTGCCTTCATATATGTGAATATACCACCTGCAGAGGTCAGAAGTGTTCAATTCCTTGGAACTAGAGTTATAGGTGGTTGTTAGCTAACATGTGGGGCCTGGGAATCAAACCTGGATCCTCTACAAGAGCACCCACTACTCTTAACCACTAAGTCATCTCTCTAGCCCCCCAAAATATTTAAAGCTATAATTTCAAAAGAAAAGTATAGCTTCAGTACAGATGTGTTTGATGGAAGTGAGGGGATGAAGTAAATCCTAACTAGTCATCTGTGGGTGTGGTCCTGAAAATGATCTATGTAAGTGGTGCTTTTGGTTTTGATTGAGTGAGCTTGCTAAGTACATAGCAAGCAAAAGGTAAAAGAATAAATAGCAAGCAGTAAATAGAAAAAAGTAGCAGGCAAAGAGCAAAACATCATCAAGCTGGGCACTAAAGACATCCAGCCGGGATGACTGGAGCAGCCCACGTAAGAGAGTGAACAAAAGGCACCGCAAACAAGGGGCTCACAACGGCCAAGGGAAGTCTACTAGGGGAGTCCCAAAGGAGCGAGTAGCAGGAGTCTCCAACTGAGAGAGTCCAGTATGAGCACAGTGTCCCCTCAGGTGCAGCTTCTTAATAAAATGACTAATAGCAGAAAATAGATAGTATTGTCCAGTCCAGTACCTCCAGTTCTCCAGTAGAATTGACTGCGTGCAAGCTGAGGCAGGCAACTGGAGTTCCCTTCATAGATGAGCTTCCCAAGAGCCTCCTGTTCCCACCACAGACGTTTTGCTGACATGAGATAAACAATAGTAACCTTTTGGGAATTAATTTATGTTCTAGCTGTTCTCAAAAGCTCAATGTTTCAGCTGCTTGCTATCTTCCTTTCTCCTTGCTTCAGAGTTAGTCCCGCCCCAGGACTGGGAATTTTGAAAGAGACAAGGGACCTCTGCCCTCCCAGAACCAATTTCAGCAAGCTTAGATAGCACATGACAATTTGCCAATATAATGTGCATTCCATCATCTCCTTTAATGTTTGCCAATGTTCTTCAGGATAGGCGTTATTGTTTGCATGCCAATGAGGAAACCAAGCATTAGAAAGTGAGTCTAAGAGCATGAAGTCAAGCATTAAGAGCTAATAATAAAGGCAGGACTTGAACTCTGGTCTTTCCTTCCCAATGAAAAAAGCCTTCTTTTCACAAGATTATATTGCCCTTGGTTCTTTCAGGCAGGCTGGGAAGCTAACATCTTCATCCATCCTCTCTTCCGTGAATGTTCTCCCAGAGGAGAGGCTGGCCATTAGTTCCCCTTTCTATCACTGACCTTGAAAACCATCTATCTCTTCCAGTAATTACTTGGATGAAAATGGTGAACCCAGCTGCTTCCCTGGTAATTCTTTAGCTCAGCCTCATAAAAGCTGCCTTTGTGGAAGCTACTGCGTATCTCTCTTTTACTTGGTAATTCCCAAGAGCAAGATTACCTACAGCCAGCTGCTCTTCTCTACATGCAAAGGGATTGAGAAAAATCAAACGCTGATTAAATCTGCAGTGTCTTTCCCATTCCCCTCCAGCGAACACCAAGACAAAGCACTGCAGTCATGAGACTTTGGCTTCAAGCTTTCTCCCAAACCCCAGCAGGATTATTAAGCTGATACAAACAAGAAACAACAGCAGCCCCTTCTAATCTCTGCAGCAGTGAGGTCCAGTGTTTCTCTGCAGTTGCTCTCCATCTGGGCCCTTTCATTTAAAATTTAGAGGAGTCAGAGATGAAATTGTGAAAGAAATGAGCTGTCTTTTGGAGTCAGGCTGCCCACCATGGTCCCTCTTGGAGATGTTCTGCCTTCCAGGGTAGCTTTTAGGATTCCTTGCTTTGTGATACTCAGAATGAAGATTGCTTGCTTAAGCAGACCTTTACTGGCTAGTTGTTTTTGATAGGCTCGTGGTGGTTGGGGTGCCATCCAGGCAGACCAGCTTTCCTAGCCTTTCCAATCCCATGTCCTCTATCTCATTCTGAAAAATCACTGGGTATTTTAAAGGAGGGTATTCATTTTCCCTAAGAGGTGCTGATGGCAAGAACCCCCTTCTACATTATAATAAGATGTTAAAATGAGGTTTTCCCAGACTTAATATCCATAGATATGATAACAATCAAATTTCAAATATGCAGAATTTTCAAAGGAGATTATAGACAACCAGTTCTCTGGCCTTTGGACTCTTATAAGGTGAGGGCATAGTAAAAGGTATGTATCTAAAAGTGGAGAGTAATAGTACAACTGCTTTGGAAAATGATCTGGCAGTTTCTTCATAAATTAAGGCATAAAACTGCCATATGTCTCAGTAATTCACCTAGAAATCTGCAGAGAAAAAGTAAAGCATGCACTCACAAAAAGATTTGAATGCAATCTTCTTAATATACCTTTTATAATAGCCCCAAAGTGATACTGTACCAGGATGTCCATCAACCAATGAATGGACAAACTGTGGTATATCCACACAATGGAAAATTACTTAGCAATAAAAAATGAAATGCTAAACTACACTGCATCACTGATAAGCATTAAAACAAACTATGATGAATGAAAGAAGAAAAAGACCATATACTATATGACTTGAATAATCTGGACACCCTGACAGTGACTCTGCAGAGACAGAAGGTAGCTTATGAATGGGAGTAATGACAAAAACCTAGTTGGGATGATGATAGTGTTCTAAACTTAAACTGAAGCAGTAGTTGTATAATTCTGTAACTTTATTAAAAACCACTGACTTATATGCATTAGCTTGGAGAATTTGACAGCATGTAAATTATCTCTGAGTAGGCATTTTAAAACGTAGACAGTAGTAGAGATGCTTCAATAAATATTTATTGTAGTCATTCTGGGTCATCACTAGATATAATTGGCTGATCCAAGGTGAGAACTACTTTAACCATAAAACCAAATTATGTGATATATCTCAGAGAGCCAATATGAAAAGAAAGACTGTAACATTTCTTATTCAGCATCTTGTATATTGATAATATCTTGGAATGATAGTATCTTGAAATACTCAAAAAAGGTATGCTACCAACAGTGTATTTCCTGGTTTCTTTTAAATGTGGCTAATAGATAATTAACACTGTTAACCTGACACACTTGTGTTGTTCCCACTGTGTCTCCTGAACAGGAATGTTATAGAGAGAACTGTTATCCCTCCAGTTCCTTCCTGTCAGCATCTAAATCCAGACCTAGTGAGGTGTTTCTCCAGTGTGGCTTTCCTTGTGTGTGTGCATGTGTCTATATCATGCAGACACTGTCTATTTGTGTGTCAGATACACATTGTGTGTTAGATATCACACTTGCTGTCTATGTGTGATTGTGCATGTGTATGTCAGATACATGGCTATGTGTGTGTCAGACACACACTATGTACATATATGTTTGTGTATCTCAGAACACTATGTCTGTGTGTGTATGTTTATGTCAGATCCCTGCTGGCTGCCTGTGTGTATGTGTGTGAGAGGATGTGTGTTTCTGTGTGTCAGTCTATATGTGTGTCTGTGTCTGTGTGTGACTGAGTTTGCATGTGTATTTCTGTGTGTATGTGTCTGTCAGTGTGTTTGTATATGTATATATCTGTGTGTGTATGTCTGTGTATCTCTTCTCGAGTGGCCTCTTTCTTCAAAAGCATGGCTGCTACTGTACAGAATTGCCCAGCACACTATTCACATCACAGCCTAGCTGAGGAGGGATGCCAGGCACAGGGAGGGCCAAGGATCCCTCGTGCTCTAGAGCTCACTTCAAGCAGGGAGTTACACTTATCAGGGAGTGTAAGGCCAGCTTGCAGACATGCCAGATCAAACTCCTCCCTCCCCATCAAGGATCCTACTCTATCAAGGAGGAGTCAAAAACTGGTGAACAAGAAACAGGCAGGGTGAGGGAGGGAGGACAGACGTGCTGGCAGGAAGACAGAAAAGTCAGTTCTGCCTGAAGTTGACCTGGAGTTGGGAAAAGATTTGACTTCCAACTGAGTTTGCTATAGATTGACATAGTGGGTTAAATTCTAATGTCTTATTTAAGAACAATTTATTACCGGAACAAACAAGATATTATGATTTAGTTAGAAATCAGGATAAAACTGCAATGGTCATTTCCGAGTTTTGGCATAGAGACAACATGTGGGGACACATTTAAAGTGGCAGTGGAAAGTAGAAAGAAGTTCTGATTCTAACTCAAGCTGTGCGGACTACGGGAAATGAACTATTATAACCCTTCTCTCCCAAGGCAGGGCTGTTGCAGGACAGAATTCCTGAGCATGGCACCTCTGGATTGACAGGTCTGGCCTGAGCTCTGTGCATGGTGTCCCAGTAGAAAAGCAGTTCTGTGGGGGATGGTGTGGCTATGCGTCAGGCTTGCCTAACATTTCTTTAAATGACACAAGAATCTGAAAAGGTTCTTTCCAGGTTTAGTCTCAGGCTACTCCTAGTTCCAAGAGGCTGAAGGAGCAAACCTATCACCTCTGAAAATTATTCTCGTCTGTGAAACAAGATCCTGTTTCAGAAGCTTGCAGGCTGAGAACGAGTCCTAAGATCAACAACACCATCACAGTAATCAATAACACTATCAGAGCCTTATTGATTGTTGCTAAGTGAGTATCAGACAACAGGAAAATGAAATGTACCCCACACATCTAAATCCCATTCTCTTTGGGGCTCCAACTCTTTGTTCCCAGTGGATGCTGCCTAAGTGAAATTAGAAATGAAGCATTGCGTCTACAAGTCTAAGAGAATTACTCTGAACTCCACCTAATACCCATTATTGGCCCAGCAAACGTGGAAACAGTTCTTTCGGATCTTTGATATTATGTAGTACGCTATTATGTAGCAAGGTTGTACCAATTATTTCCAAAGATTCTCTTAGGGTAGCACACTGTGAAGTCGTGATAAATGGATCATATACTATATTGTTAACTACATCTCAGAAGTAAATCTTTCTATTTCCTCACAAAACGCTGGGTTTTCATGCTTATATTCTCATAATTGATTGCTTCACTCTATTTTATCTTGCAAATTGTATCAGATTTTCCTTTGAGCACTGGCCAGGCTGCAACTTGTTCACATGTCATGCCTGAGTGACCTTATCAAAATGATAAGAGCTTCTGGATGAGAACACACTGGTCATGACTCAGATGCAGGTTCCTGTTTTAACACCTCAGCTGCTCAAAGAATCAGCCAGAGGACTGTAGTACTGCTCATAGCTGGGCACCGTCTCCACTCAGTTCTATGTGTTCTGTGCATGACTCGCCCACATCACAGTCTACCCATGATTCTTCTAGGAATGGTTTTCCTTCATCCTCTGCCATGACTTCAGCCTTTCCAAATTTCAAATCTCAATTTAAATGCCATTTTGGAGAGACTGTGTTTGACTAACCAATAGGTTCTTGTATTAATTCGGACCTCTGGCTTATTGCTTTACAGTCATGGTATTAATCACATTTAAGAATGGCTGTAATCACTAGATTTCTCTTCTCTTTTGTGTTACTTGTTTTCTTATCATTATCAACAAAATACTGGAAAGAACATCTAAAAGAACAGGTTTAATTCAGTTTTCCAGGTGTCACGATGGGCATGGTGCTACACAACAATTTTTATTATGGCCCTCAGGAAGCAGAGAATAGGGACAAGAGGCAGCGAAAACCAAGATCTCCTCAAGGATCTGTTTCCCCTCACATTGAATTGCCTCCTTCAGCTAGGATCCACCTTGTAAAGTTCCAAGAACCACCCAGAATAATACCGCCAACCGGGGATCAAGCATTGGTTTAACACACCAACCCGTGGGGGATATTTCATACTCAAACCACAACATCTTTTGCATGTTTCATGAAGGTGCCAGAAAGGCAAGGACTCATCTCTCTTGCTGAAAATTGCATTGCTAGAGCTGAACTCAGACTCTAACTTAGATAGTGCAACAAATACTTGAACGAATAAATGGAAAACATCCCTGGGCACATCAATAAGAATTCATGGTTATTGATCAGATATTTATAAAGCAATATCACACAACAGTTAGGTACATAAAGTCTTTCATGAGTCTTACCCAGCTGTGAACCCTCAAGCTACAATAATGACTGACCAGCAAGATATGCCCACAACTGCAATATTGGCAAGAATGTTATAGGAGTAACCATTTACCTTATGGTTGGTTTTAAGGCCCACTTCACAAAATAGAACCCATAACTGGCGCTGTTATTTGGGGTAATAATCAGGCCAGGTCACAGGCCATACGGACAACCTACTACTATTATTCTGCTAAATGGGCATCATATTTAACTGACTCCTAATTATTTACTGTTATAGTTAGTGCATCTCTCAACTCTCATTAGAGATGTTTCTTTTTGCAGTAGAGACCCACAACTGGTTAATGTGTAGAGAGCAAGACACTGCTGAGTACTCAGACTTAAATGAGACATCTATAACACACTCTTTCCCTAAAGGCTTAGCAAGCCCTCTGGAAGAGGGAGCAAATTCTCAGAACCAGAAAAAGTAGATCACTACAACAAAATAGTGTTTAGGAGCACAATGGGGACATTGCACACACAGTTATAACAGCATGTACATGACAAGCCAGACATAATCTCAACAAGAGTTGGGGAGGTAGACATTAACCTCCACCCCTAGCTGAGGAGCTATTGGCAGTTGATAGCATCTGGGAGATGGAGAATCAGTTTTTTTTAAGGATGTGATGCCTGGTAAGCTGACCATGCTCCAGAGAATGAGCATATACCCAAGAACGTTTGGGAAACAAACTGAACTGGATATGCTTTTTAAAAAGCAGAGGACAGGAAGTTCGGAGGGTAGAGAGGAAGTTCAGACGGTAGAGAGGTAGGGTGGATCTAAGAGTAGATGGAGTGGAAGTTTGAATATGATCAAAATCTATTCTATGAAATCCCTAAAGAATCAATATAAATAATAAAAAAGAACATAAACTGAGAACCTTATATTCTATAGCCTTCAGCTTCTTCATGTCCAACAATACCCACCCCATTGACTTACTGGGATAATAGAGCAATTGTATGTACAGCCATTAGCTGCACCTGGCCCCCGGACAATGATCAACTAATGCTACATCCTAGTTTTTAAGACTTCTGGTAAGAGAGATTTCAAAATCATTCCACACAAAATAACAGTATGTAAGTTCCCCTTGTTGAAGAGGCTTTCGCCTGTGATGGTTAGTTTTAAGTCAACTTGATGGAAGTTGGAAGAGCCTCTCAATGAGGGACTATCTAGACCAGGCTGGCCTCTGGGCATGTCTGGGGGGGGGGGGTTTCTTGATTATTATTAATGGATGTGGGAAGGCCTGCCCACTGTTGGTGGGCCTTGAGTGATAATATTATGTGTGTATGTGTGTGCATTACTGATAAGATATTTTATTTACAAAGATATTTAATGTAGTATATGTGGACACCACGGGTTAATCATGACCCCTCTCAGGTCTTACTCATCACATGACCGCACTGGATGTCCCTTCCTGACACTCATGTTCTGAGGACACTACAAGCCTGTGTGAGACCAGACTTTCTTTCCATACCTCAATTGCGGAAGCTGATATGATATCCCAGCTGTCTTTTATTAAGTCAGATATTTTAAAACCTTTCAAAACACACCCTACGTTTCACTATTCTATATAAGGTAGTTTCATTAAAAATATTATGACAAAAATTTATATAGTAGGTTATAATTATTCATTTCAAATAAATCAATAAATGTTTAAAAACAAACAAAGACTTTTGATATTCCTAGTATATTTTTTATATTTTGGGAGGGTTAAAGGGATGCTGAGATCAGGAGAGTGAGGAGGATTCTTATTTGGTCTGTTTGGCTCTATCACTTAGCATAGCCTCGTACATTCTAGGCTCCTGTTAATATTTATGGTATTACATATTATTACACCTGATTTGTTTTCATCAAACCTGTTGGCAGGTGAATTGTTCATCTTTGCTAGGTAAGTTTAGCATTTCTCTCCTTCAATTCCAACAGCATTTGAGGTCATCATATTTTTTGCAGACATGGATGGAGTCTTAGTATTTTCAGTGTCTAGCTCATGTCAGCATATGATATAAGTTGGCATTTGTCTTAATCAGCCTGTCTTATCACAGGGACAAGAAAACATGGCAGAAACAATTTAAACAAAGTTTTTATTTTTGGCTCAAGGTTTGAGCTTGTCATGGCAGGAAGGATAGAATTAGACATAGTAGCTCACATCATGTCAGTCAGGAAGGAGAGAGAAAGAGAAAGAGAGAGAGAGAGAGAGAGAGAGAGAGAGAGAGAGAGAGAGAGAGAGAGAGAACTGTGCACATGCTGGCTGTCGTTCTCCTTCCTTCTTCTCCCTAGTACTCATCAGGCTCTCTAGGCTATACTATACCACGATTCTACCTCCATTCTGGGTGTGTCTTTCTCCCTTCATTAATACTCTGGAAATACTGGGACAGACGCTCCTTCTGGCATATTTTACTAATCTCCTGGGATCTTCTCAATGCAATCAAATTGACAACCAAAATTAACTTTTGAAATGTTTATTGTCTAAATGTTCAAGGGTATTAATTATATACCCAGCAACTAAATTCCAGTTCTTGTTCCTGGACTCATTGAATAATGAGTCATCCTTTGTGAAGAGTTCTATTCAGCTCCTCAACTTTGATTCCTGTTCTATCTTAAATCTTTTCAAATGCTACAAATCTTGGGTATGGTCCCTAATGGGAAAATAAGGTTGATAAAAGAAACAGTGTTCTTAAAGCTGGCCTATCCCTGGGAACACTAACAGCTAATGTGACTTTAAAATACAGTACTGTGGCCAGGTATGGTGGTGCAGGCCTTTAATTCTAGCACTCTGGAGGCAGAAGCAGGTGGATCTCTGTGAATTCAAGGTCAGCCTGGTCTACATATGAAATTCCAGGCCAGCTGAGACTACAGGGAGACCCTGTCTCATAAAGATCAATACACATACACATATACACACACACATATACACACATACATGTATAGTCCTGTGACTCACTCCTGATTTCCACAGTAGGGTGGAGCCCCAGAATCTGAGCTGCTAGGAACCCCCTACTGTGGGGTGCCAGATATAGGTTGTCCTTCAAGTCTGAATTTTAGCAAACCTAAAGGAGACAGGCTTATACTAAGAATTATCCATGGTATATCTGAGATGCAAAATTAAGTGAATTTGCATTTTTATTTGCTAATCTGACCACCTTACTCTAGGGAGAAACTTTTGCATAATAAAGTCCAAGAATCACTGCACTGTGAACTTCTTATCCAGATTTCCTGAATGAATTACAAGCACTTCCTTTGTTACTCAGTTTAAAGTAGTGCTTGGAACCACCTGGAGTATGTTAAAAATGATTGGGTCTCCTTTTGCCTCTGAACATGCTGATTTAATTGATCTGTGGTGCATTGGGCATTTGTAAAACCTGCTTGGTGATTGCATGTGCAACTATATTGAAAATCATGACTGGAAGTTAGTGGTAGGGAGGCTGGAAATGTCCTCTGTGGAGGTGGCAGTCAGGCTGGAACAGAACACTACATGACCACAGTGATTCAGAAACCACTAAGGTGCTTAATGAACAAAATCCTGGATTTTGTGGACAGTGGTTCACGCTCTTTCCAGTGAGTTTATAGGGATTAGGGTATTTGAGGACACAGAGAAAAGAGAAATTGAGATTCGCCTAATCTTTTTTTCCCCCAAATAGTCACCTCTGGCCAATGTGTCCTCCCCTTACCCAAGAATGTGAGCGACTTTGCATAACCCTCTTCCACTAACTAGGACATTACAGAGTTTTCATTCCAGCCCACAAGTGACTCAAGCTAAAATAGAAGTGAAAAGAAACCATGAAAATAGCTTAGAAAAATCAAGAAAGAATGAAAAAAGAGCCCCCCAGAAATAAAGGGTAAAATCCATGTGGTATAGAATATTTGCTTAAGTATGGTGGAAGGCTTGCATTAATAGAAAGAAAGAACAGTAGAGGTAATTAATAGAAAGAAGATAATTAGTATCCTTTTTCAATAATAAAAGCCCTTCTCTTGTGTAAAAGTGTGGTTAAGCTGATGGCATTGACCTTTTAAACTTGCTGTGGGTTCAGTTCCCCAACTGCCCAAGGACCAAATGAACCATAAGGTGAACTTTGTGTCTCTGAGGCAGTCCGAGACCCCATGCACGCTGGAGCAGAACAGCCTCCATAGCCCAGCTAATTTTTGTTACCATGGCAGTAATGCTTTTTAAAATACTTCACCAGAAATCAGTGATTTTCAACCTTGGTCTTTAAAATTACCTGAGGACTTTTAAAAATATACTGATGTCTGGGCCTTATCCCTGACCCATTAAATCACAATCTCTGGGGCTGGTTGGGCACTGGAATTTTTCTTTAAAGGCCTCTAGGTGATTCTAATGTGCAGCTGGGGTTGAGCTGCTATCCTGAACAATGCGATTTGCTGTGTGGGGTTAGGAAAGGCTACAAACCAGGTGCAGGAGGCGTTTGGCTGAGGAAGTAGGTCACATTGCAGTTAGTCAGCCAGTGTTATATAAAGGTCTCACTCTGGGGCTACTACAAGTGCTTCTGTCAGTTCAGCAAGAGAAGTTCAACTAATTAACATATTGAATGTCAATTTTTTTCTAAACTAGTCACATTTTAATTAGTGTGATGAATTTCAGAAAGAGGCTTTTACTAGTAGAATTAAAGTATATTTTAAGGGAAGTCATTAAGCTTATATGAATATTATATAACAAACTACTGGCATCTATACCTGTTACCTGAAAATACAGAGCTGGCAGCTGCATTGGGTCAGAGCTGTGAAGTTTTCCTGTACTAACCGTAGGGTATAAGAATCCTACTCCTGGTATCCTGGTACATCTTCCTGGGGTGAAACTTCTGCTTAAAGTTATGAAATTATGTCAGAGCACACAAAGGTATTGAGAAGTTGACAGAGCTTCACAAAGCTTGTCTGTATTTTTTTTTAAACAAATGCTGTATTAATGGCAAGATTTGGTCTGAGACTAATGGTGAACTTTGGTGGTCTAAGTAACTCTTACCTTCTTCAAGATGTATAATAGTTCCCATCTATCTCATAAAAGAGCAAAGGAATTGTTCATAACCAGTTTGTTTTGATCAGTTTTGTAAAAATTATAGAAAAGGAATAGGATCTAGTATTGTCAAGCTCTCCAATGTATTTTTTAAGTCAGAAAAAATGTTTCTAAGGGAAATATTTTAATGATACAACAAAATTTAAATTCATAAAGAAACAGTAACAGCAACAAAACCCTCTTGAGTAGAAGGAACAACTCTGCAATACACCAGACTGGACCTGTAAGCTGAGAAATGAGACACTGAGGTTAGCCTAGATCTTAGGAGCCAGCAGCAGACTGAGAATCCAGGATCAGCCAGCAAGAGGAAGTGACCAGAGGTCAAGGTGATATGGTCACCGGAATTCAGAAAGTCTGACAAGACAGGACACTAGACAGAAAGGTTGACATGGGTCTGCAAGTAATCATTCCACAATCCCCACACCTGGAACAGTTCTCAGAGGCAGACCTGGAGGAATTTTGAAGATGCACTGTGATGCTTTATACTGATTTGCAATGACTCCTGTAGTCAAGTATACAGTTAGGTGGCTCAAGCACACATTTATGCTTTCTGTGTTCTAGACTTTAGAAGTCTGAAATCAAAGTGAGAGGGATGTGAGGGCCAAGAGGAAACGATCTCTTCCACAGTCTTTTCCTTGGCTCAGGGCTGATCCTACCTTCACATAGTATACTTCCTGTGGATATGTCTGTGTCCACGCTTCATCTTTTAATAAGATACATAAAAAAGCTTATGGCCTACTTTGAAGACTTCTTGACTAATCACATCTACAATTATTTACTTTCAAATCTGTGGAATTGAAACTTAGAACTTCAACATGTGAATTTGAGGATATAGTTTAACCTATAGCACTGTATGTGAGCCCAAAAGAGGTTTGGGAATTATAGTTAAGGAAAGGTTTGTTGGTGTATTTACTTTATGAATATTTTGTTCAACATTCACTATGGACACAGTCTTAGACTAAGGCAAGGAAGATGGCTGGAGATTCTTCTGTCTCTAACTCGGGTAAGTAAGATAGCAGACTCTTGAGAAAAATTCAAGAGAGATTCTCTGAATCTCCATGAACTTCCAGTAGAGCACATTGTAGAGGCTAAGTTATAAAGCTTCAGTAGATCTCAGGCAAGTCGGGTAAATCCTGGCCACCATGTGGAAATGGTACTTTCTGCTGAATTTCAACTCCAAGGTATATTCCACACAAAGATGACTAGTAAGTGAAAGGAGAGGTCTCTGCCATTTAGGAGTTTGAGATTAAGGAGAAGAGACAGTCCAGTATCAGGTTCATGTCAAACAGAATGCAAGGGACAAGGGAAACACTGAATGTGACAGTGACAGGCCTGGAACATTATTAGTGTGCAAGTGCCTAGTCTAAGCAATGCAATTTAGAAATTGAGAAATGTTCTGTTTTTGAGTCTTGACTTATAAGAATGTGGGGAAGTAGGGTTGTTGGGATGACAGGTGTAAATGCTCTTTTTAGGCATTACGTTTTAAACAGGTATACATCAAGAAAGCAAACCAGACTATCATGGAGGAAAAACAATAGACCACTCTTGTCCCAGACTTAATGTCTGGGGCAGGAAACGCTGGATGATTAGAGCTCTGAGGACTGTGCATGAGGTATAGTGTGATCACCAGTCTTTTCTGCAGGGTCACTGGCAAACAGTCCATTGCTGCATCTTACTCCTAGACTGCTCTTCGACCATCACAGGAAAAGGAAGAGAATACATCAGATGAGGAAACTGGAAGGATCTCTAGATATTAGCTCTCCTGGGTGACAGACGGATAAATCAAAGCCCTGAACATTGAATCAGTACATACAAGGTCCCATGGCAGAAGATTGGCAGAGGCTATCAATCTCTTCCACTACTTATTCCCAGTCATCTGGAAGCATTGGACACTGGCCTTGGCATAACTAACAGAAAAGGGAGATCATGCAGTGGTGTAGATATTTTGCTATTATACTAGGAGAAGACTGGAGGTAAATTAATGATCAAGTATAACAAGTAAATGAGTAAGAATACAGGAAATATTAACGCTATAAAGCTTAGCTCAGACCAGATGGAAAAGCATTTAACAGTCAGGAAGCAGCACAATTTTAATAACTTTATTTCCCAGTGTTAAAAATACAACGTAATCGAAAGGAGCTTTTCTTTGAGCACCTTCTGTTACTCAGTGTACTGGATAGCTTTCCTTGTCAACTTGACACACCTGGGTTGAGGGAACCTCAATTGGGGGATTGCCTCCATTGGACTGGCCTATGGCCGTGTCTGTGGGGTATTTTCTTGATTGTTGAGTGATGAGTGAGGGCCTAGTCCACTGTGGGTGGTGCCACCCATGAGCAGGTTGTCCTGTGTTGTATAAGAAAGCAGGCTGAGCATGTGTAATTTACTGGCCAGGGGAGCAAGCCAGTAAGCAGTATTCTTCCATGGCCTGTGCTTCAGCTCCTGCCTACAGGTTCTTGCCCCGAGTTACTACCTTGGCTCCCTAAGTAATGAGATGTGACCCAGGAGATGGGAGCCAAATAAACCCTTTCTTCCCCAAGTTGGTATTGATCAGAGTGGTTTTTCACAGCAATGGAAGGCAAGCAAGAGCACTCAGGGTTATACTAAGAATTAAAAAAAAAAGTAAAGTTCATCTCTGTCATGTGCATGTGCTAGCTCTAATCACCATACAAGAACTTTATATTTATTTGCATGAATAAGAATATAAACTGTGGATGTCTAGGTGCAATTTCAAAGTCTGCATACCTGATAAATAGCAATTCTGAGTCAGCAACAGATATTCCATATAATAGCACTTCAATTTTTTATTATAGTATTTAATTTAATTTATTTATTCATTTATTATTATTTATTTATTTATTTATTTTCGAGACAAGGTATTCCTGTAGCCCAGTTGGCCCAGAACTTACTATGTAGACAAGTCTGGCCTTGATTTCACAGAGATCTACCTGCTTGTATCTCTGAGTTTCTGAGATTAAAGGCATGTAACAGTGCACCTAGCCCTTGGTTTTGTGACTTATTTATTTTACTTCACATGTGTGAGTATTTTGTGTGCATATATGTAAGTGCACCTGTGCATGCAATGCTCATGGAGGGTAGGAGAGGTTGTCAGATCCCCTGGAACTGGAATTACAGATGGTTGTTAACTGTCATATGATTCTGGAAACTGAACCTGGGTCTTCTGCAAGAGCAGCCAGTGCTCTTGGCCTGCTAAGCCATCTGTCCAGGCCCTCGCCCCAGCCCTTGTTACAGTATTTTAAACAACAGCCCCTGAATCACATAAAGCAAAACAGGGATCACTAATAGGGGCAAGCATCTTCTATAATAGAGTCTGAGAGTGTAACTGAGGGGTTAAAAATATTAGAGTTTGAGTTTGAATCTTACTTCTGTTGCTTAAACAGTTATATGGCTTAGCCTCAAGTACTTTAAACTCTCCAAAACTCTAGATATTATGCAGTCTTACAAAGTTATTTGTTTTCTTTATTTTCCTCTTTCTTTCTTTCTTTCCTTCTTTCCTTCTTTTTTTCTCAACAGTCTTACTATGTAGCACTGGCTGGCCAAGAACTCACAGAGATCCACCTGCTTCTAATTCCACATGCTGGGATTAAATGCAAGTACCTGCATACCTAGTCCTCAAAATTGTTTAAATTGAGATAAAGATACATGTAATTTTTGCTGCCAACAATATAAGCACTTGAGAAATGACATTTACAAGTAATGCAGTGAGTGCGGGAAGTCACTGGAGGCTTCTCACAGGAAGGCACGGCACCATCTTGCTTGGCTTCTGACATGGCCATCTGTTCTTGGTGGCTTTCAGAAAGTACGAAGTGTACTCCCTTGTACCGCTATTCTTTATAAGTAAGAAAGCATGGGACACATTCTTCTGTCTCTCAAGTCAGCAACTCAAACACAGCACCTAAAGATGGAGGTGGTATAAGAAACAGCCAAGAGCGGGGTAGTTGAAGAGTCAGCAGTGTGTTCGTTTTTCTGTATTCTCTAAGACTTGCCTCTGCCTTATGTCTGTCTTCATCTGAGGTCTTATGCCAAGGGAAAGGCATATGGGAGACCGTCTAGCTTTAGAATGCCAGACATGGACTTTATGCTGTGGCCCTGTTGTGATTTCTCTCTCTCTCTCTCTCTCTCTCTCTCTCTCTCTCTCTCTCTCTCTCTCTCTCTCTCTCTCTCTCTCTCGTCTTTTCTCCTTCCCTTCTCCCTTCACATTAACCTCCAAAGGAAAAAAATATTCTTAAAAGTGCTAGAAAGAGATTGTGCTCCATCATGCAAACTCTTATCTTCTGTGTAGTTAACACTCTGTAAACTCTAGCTAGAACAGAAAGAATACAAAAGAAAAAAACCTGAATGGGTCTACCAGTAGGGGCGGAACAAAGGCAAAGCGCACATGCTGAGATGCAGGTGGTCTAACTTCTGCATCAGGTCATTGAGATGACACTGTGAGGCGCTGTCTGTCCAGGGAGCCCAGAGGACATTTTTGCTCCCAAAGTCCACTGATTGAAACCCCCAGTGGTGAATCTTCTCAAGTTGCTGTGCTCCAGGTGAAACACCTCGGGCATGTCTGCTGCTTCTAAACAGGGCACCAGTCATTAGCTTTGGCACCTTCATGACAGGCTGGGTCATGCCAGATACACATTTTCTTAAGGGAAACAATGACTGGAATTGAATTGCAGGAGAGCCTGATGACACTGGCACTGTCTGAGGTCAAGTGCTCTTCTGGCTGCCTTTGCTCCTTAGTGACGGGAAGGTGAAATGCCAGCAAGCAGCCATGGGCATATGTCACACTGCACAGGAAGAGCCGTAAAGCCACTGCACCAGTCATTCTGGTAGTCGTCACACCTCAGGATAGCTCCTGGTATGTTAAGCAGTGTCATAAAATTCCCAATACAGCATCTGTATTGAAAATGAACGCATGTCATATAACACTTGAGCGGGGCTGGCTCGCGAATAAAAATGTCACAAAGAACAAAAACCAGTGTTGCAACACTGAGGTGGCTGAGAATCATTCATCTGTATGTGTAATTACAGGCACCCGTGGCAAGTGATGAATGTTTCTTGGTACTTGCCCTGTGTTTCCCAGCCCTGCTGATAGCAGGACGTCAAACAATGGCTTCCTCCCAGCTTCTCTGCGGACCGTCTTCACATGTCAGTCGGAGGGACTGAGCCTGGAGACTGGGACGCGCCCATTTCAGGGCTCTTTCTGCTTTTTGCTGTTTCCCCTCACAGACTCTCCTTTGGCCGTGTCAAACCCCTTCCGCTACCAAACTCAATCAGAATACTGCGGTGCTGGGCTGGGCTCTGGTGCGCCCGCTGTGCCTTCGTCATCTCTGAAATCTTGGCAAGTGACCAGGCCTTTCTAGACGAAGCTTCTCATATCCTGTTTTTTTAAAATGTGCCTCCACCTCTCCCCGCATAGCTTCGACACCAGGGAGTGTTTGGGACATCTTCTGAGCCATAAGAAGTATTCAGAAATTATGTTCTAATTACTCTATACACACCTTTTCTTGGGATTTCTTGTCTCTAGCTACATTCCTTTTCCTTCTACCTCCTCATTCTAGTTCAAATGTAATTGCAGTTCTGACAGAGCTCCCTGACTCCCTCACACAGGGTTAACCGTTTCCTTCATTCTCACACCGGCACAGTCACATTGTTACCAGTTACTCATTACTTTCCATCTTCCAACCAGCTACCTGCTTAATGTTTGCCTCCGCCCATGTTTTTCCCTGCCAGAGCTTCTCAAACAATATTTGTTGAATGAATGGCTGAATGAATCCTGTATTATCTATCATACATAAATTAATAACATCCTTAGTACTGCTCAGAAAAAATGCTTGATGTGCTTGGAATATTGAGCGTGGAATGATGAATTTAGTCCTTTTCACAAGCCACAGCTTAAAAAGATCTTCTGGTTCTGACTCCATGTTCTTAGTCACTAAGGCTCCCTTGAAGTCCACGCTTAGGCTTTATTAGTTGATAAAGTGATAATACTCAGGTTATATATGACATGTTTCCCTCAAAGACTCATGCTTTGAAGGTCCGGATTCTTAATACTGTTGTGTTCAGAGTGGGAATTTGGGGAAGTGATTGAATCAGTAGGGCTCTGGCTTTATCAGTGGTTTGATCTCTTGATGGATTCATAATATGATGGTCTCTTTTGGAAATGGGACCCACTTGATAATTGGGGATATGTCCTGGAAAGATACACCTGTCCTCAGGTCCTTCCTTTTTCTGAGCTACCTTAAGGTGCGTACCCTCTATTGCCACATGGTCCTGCCACCATGATGATCTGTTTCACCTCAGATCCACAGCAACAAGCAAACTGACCATGGACAGAAACCTCTGAAACAATGGGCCTGGACATTCTTCTTTTAATTGTTTCTTTCAGGCATTTGGTCACACTGATGGAAGTTTAACTGCACAGTTGGAAAGTGCAGACAGTACAGAGATGATATATATCCTGGGAGTGTGTATTGCTACTCAGCTTTTCTGTGATTTGCTCTCTGACTTACTAAGCACAGTTCCAAATCTGTACTGCTTCTTTGCACATCAACATGTGGCTCATCCTTGTGTGAAAAAAGCCCCACTCTAGAAGACTATGTGCGTGAATGAATATACAATGAATTGACCCTGTTCTGAAATATATTGACCCAAACAATCCAAGATGACATCCCAGCTAGAAGACCAGTTATTGGTCAGGTTTCCTGGAAAAATCATGGCACTTCTTCTTGACTTTTTACTTGTTAATAAGTAACATCTGTTACATACCAAATATTTTTCCTTTTCTTAGAAGTTTGTCTCTTCTCATTTTCCCTGAAGGAATTGTCTAACATTCAAGATATAAGGGTTCCAATCTCATTTCTGCAGCTGACAGAGGCATGTTACTTCATCTATTACATCTTTATTTTATTTGGTGAAAAATAGCTTTACACTTTTGATACCTTTAATATTGTAACCATTTGTTTTCAGAGCTTAAAAATAAGGCAAATATCCTGTTAAGAGAAAATAGCTATCTAGAGTATGTCGATTGAAATATCAGCTTCCATATCTGTGGTGGACACATTCAAGACTAATGGAGATCTGGACCAGCAGATGGTTCTGAACCCTGTGGGTAGTATGCTTTCTCCTATACTTGTATACTTAAGATAAAATGAATTTGCAAATTAAACACAGGAAGAGATTAACAACAGTGATAAAACAGAATAAATAGAAACTGTAATAAAGCCATGTGAATGTGCTCTTTCTTTCAAGCTACCTTATAGTACTTACCTTTTCACTCAGCAGATGCACAATGGCTGAGTTTATTTAGCATAAACAAATAGCCAACATCAATTCTCCTATACTTTGGGGCCACTGTTAAATAAAATACGAGTTACTTGAACACAGGTACTATTCAGCACTGTAACAGTAGATCTGAAAACAAGATAGCTACAAAATGATGAACGGGGCAGGTAGTGTACACAGCATGGATATACTACACAAAGAGAAAATTTATATTCTGGGCAAGACTGAGGCTGATGGTGTGAGATACACTACTCAGGATCTTACAAAATTGAATATTTGTGAATTGTTCATTTCTGAAATTTTACATTTGGTATTTTCAGACTCTGACCTAGGGCAACTGAAACCACAGGAAGTGAAACTGCAAAAGGGTGGAGAAGCCGGTGGTGGGGCGCTGACTATGTATAGCTGGATTTCGGTAATGCTAAGGGTGCCCTTCCTTTTTTATGTAGGAAGGTAAAATAATTGAGCCAAATGATGTCTCCGAGAGTTTGTAATTATCTTGAAGTGTGTTTCTCAGTTTTCTTTTCCCTATCAAGATGCTCATTTCTAGGAGGCAGAAATTGCCATCCCAGTGTGATCATGCACAGAATCTGTTTCTTCAGTGCACAATAAAGACTTTAAAAGATTTTTATGACTTAAAATATTCTGTCAGTTCCAGTAAAATAAAACCATTGTGTCTTTTCTTGCCATATGGCAACTCTTTTCGAAGAATTTGATTTAATTGAAGGATACAAGTTTAATTTTATTGGCTTGTTTTGGTGACATGAAAACCTTTAATATAAGAGTAAGTCTAAGGTGTTACATTTTTAGTTCTTATATGAGAAGCACATTAGCATACTAATGCATAATGTATTTACATGTATAACCATTATCTATAACGATGATTAATTCAAATCTAAAATACACTAAAATTTTTCTAATTTTATTAAATGTACTATCATCATTCATACAAAATAATTGTGTAGTTTTATCCCTGAGATTTGAGTGAATCTTTTTTAAGTTAAGGAATAACGAATTCATTAAGTAATAGTAGATTGCTTGAATCAGCATCGTTATACAGTTGGATTCAGAATATGGTCACTTCTTCTTGACTAATGATGAATGAGTTATTTGCTGAATTTACTAAACTTTGCCTTCTTTCTCTAACCAAAGAAATGAGGAAGACACAAGATTGGCATAGGATGATTCTGAACAACTTTCACCAAATAAAATTAGAGAAGTGGGGTATTTCCCCATTCATCGTGGACACAGAGACATGTGTGGCTATTAAAGGCTGTGGGGTGGAACTGAAAATGAGAAAGGAACTCAGGACAGGAACCTGGAGCATAGGCCATGGAGATATCTGGCTTACTGGCTTACTTCTCTAGCCTGTTCCGCCTGCTTTCTCATATAACCCAGGACCACCTGCCCAGGGGTCCTCCCACATCCCTCAACAACCAAGAAAATGGCCACAGACATGGCCCCAGGCCAGTCCAATGGAAGTAATTCCTTAATTGAGGTTCTGTCTACCCTGGTGTGTCAAGTTGACAGCTGAAGCTGTCCTGCACAATGTGTTTTTTTGTGACTAAAACAGGGAACAAAATGTCATTAAGGAACAATTTGGGCTACGAGAAACAAAATAGCCAAAGGTGGCACAAGCCTTTTATCCTAGCACTGGGGTTAGTCGGGGGAAAGGCAGGCAGATCTCTGTGAGACTGGGGCCAGCCTGGTCTACATAGTGAGTTCCAGGTGGGTTGGACTAGGAAAACTCTGTTAAACAAAAAAGAAACAAAATAGGTAAGTACAATGACTTACACCAAAAGGAAGTTTTTAAACCTATAACAAGAAATCTGAAAATAAACAGCAGTCAATAGTGTGTCCGTGGCCCAAACTGCCACAGTATCTTTGTAATGCTCATGGGCGTGCCTTCAGGTTGACTGCTTCACAGGAGGCCTCACTGTGCTCTGGTTGTGAATCCACATCGGAAGAAAGGAGTTGGGGTGTCTATAAGATTCTCTAGTGAGAGCCACAGCCAGGAAGAGACAGGATCTCAACATTATGTTGTTCATACAAAAGACTATATAAACAAAGGCTGTAAGAAATAGCTGGCCCCCAGGAAGGATTCCCACCCTGTTTTTACCATTATCATTGTTGACTGAACAATCTGAACACACTGAGCCTCACTTTTCCTCATTTGAAATCAGACCCTTAACACTTGTAACTTGGAAAGTCTATGAGTACATTAACCCATACTAATAGGCTATTTCTTGACATGTTTCTAATTCCTAAGATGATTTCCTCTTGATTTTGCTAGATCTAGGTGACTAGAACACCACAGATGGAGCCAGAGGGAAATACAGAAACAGCACGCTATATAACACTCATTTCTTGAATATGGCTATACTGGTATTAGGGGCAGAAGTTTCGATTTTGTTTCTTGCTCTCTCCGTATATTTGTGTGGGGTGTGTGTGTGTGTGTGTGTGTGTGTGTGCGTGTGTGTGTGTGTGTGTATGTATGATTTTTAATTAGGATATACTAACTTATTCACATGTAGCTAAGCCTTGAAATTGCTGTAGATCTATTAACAAACAATTGCAAAATTGAGTAATAGCCAAGTGACTTTTGAAAGTTCCTCTTCTTTTTCTTCTTCTTTTCTATTTTTTCTTTTGGCTTATAAATGAACCTTTAGATTATTCTGAAGCCAAAAAGTGCTGCCCTTCTCCGGGATGTACCTGGTGCAACATCACCTAGACCCTGTTCTCTCCTTGCTGGACCCTGGCATGGCACACCTCTGTGTTCTGTGTCCCAGCCCAGTTTTTCTCAAAAGACTGAATCATTTTTGGGAAGCTTCTTCACAGAGGCACATGAAGCGGGCAGGCAGCTAGACCCTCAAATTAAATCAGAGGTTATGATAGCATCTATATGTGCTTTTTCCAAACTTTGTGAGAGAGGGTTCCATGTGGTAGGAAAAACATCAATAAGCAAGATGTGGCATCAATCATTCAGGTGCAGCATGACTAAAATTGGCAGTGGAGGACCACAAATAAAATTCTGGCTATCGTTAATCCTCTGACAATTTGACAGGTAACAAGTAAGTGAAATCTATATTTTTCTTCAATTATGCTCCAGGCACTTTTTTTAACCTTAAGTGAAAACAACAAATATTTAATTTCTACTCAGCAAATGGGGAAATAAGTAGTCAAGGTGTGTTGCAGTATGCAGGATTAAGAGGGAAACTATGCAGGAGCCTCTCTCTAGCATTTTTGCCTCTGTCCAGTGCTGATCACTCGGTGTATGACTATAGCTCTCAGCACTCGTCCTCCACTGAAGGGCATTAAAGGATTTCAGGGCTGAACATTACTCCCAAGTTACTTGTACAAGTTAGTCCAGGGTGAGCAGCATTCAGCTTTCTAGTGAGAGCCTTAGGGAGGACATACTCAATCCTTTTGCAATTTTAGGAAAACAACCTAAAATATGTTTAATTTTCATTAAGTAAAAGATGTGGCCATGATACAGTTTTAATTTGAAATTTATTCATCATATTTTCATCATACATAAATGTGAAGGGAATAATTCTCTAAGTAGTTCCAAACAGTATAATTTCTGGCATGTTGATAACGATTGAAATTTTAAAATGAAATAGATACTTTAATTTTTAAATACATCCAGTAAGATTCAGACAATTTAATGACTTTGTATTCATGAATTCATGACTACCTATTTTTTAAATACAGGAATAAATTTGTCTTCAGATGAAATTTTATGTTCCTTTTATTTAGATCAACCTATATAACCATTATATTTTCCATCATTTTGTGTTTGAAAGTCTTTTATTTATCATTCCATACTAGTGCAAATAGAATATGTACATAATGCTATACATAAAATTTAAAGGCTGGAGAGATGGTTCAGTGGTTAAGAGCCCTGGCTGCTCTTGCAGAAGACCTGAGATCATTCTCAGAAGCTACATGGTGGCTAAAAGCTATCCATAACTCCAATTTCAGGGGCTCCAGCACCTTCTTCTGACTTCCATGGGCATTGCACAACCCAGGTGTACTTACATTCATGCAGGCAGCACACTTACACACATTAAAAAAATTTTTTAAAGGCAATTCTTTCCACTGTAGAGTGCTTAATGTATAAGATGTTCCAGATTGAATTTAGCCAATAATTACTAGCATATAATTTACCTGCTGCACAAATTATTACAAATTTGAATAATATTTTCTTAAAATATTTTTATCAAGTTTTTGTTCATTTAATATAACAATTCTTAGTCAAATCCAGGTTCTCTCCCCATCACGCCTCCCATCCCTCCTTCCACTGGACCTCATGGATTCCATCATACATGTTAAGTCCTATCCTGTCAAGCATTTGTACTCCGATGTCCTTCAGTGCGCGTTCATCCACTTGAGTTTAGTCAGCCTATCTAGAGATCATAATGAAGATCTACTCTCCCTCACCCAGCAGTAATCAGGCAACAACAGTTCCCAAGCTAGTACCAGCCACCACCAATTTCCCGCAGTCCACTCTGGGCCCTTTTCTAATCCAGTCAACATGTGTCTTGCACACGCCACCACCATTGGCACAAGTTCACATGAGTAAGCTTCCAGTGGCCTAAAGCCTCTGTTTCCTTATGTTCATGGACCAACCCCGGTTCTTAGAATCTTTCCATCCCCTCTTCTGCAATGGTCCCTGAGCCCAGGGTAGGTGAGGTTTTAATATGTGAGTCCTATCCAGGGACACACACTCTGCAGTCTATTAGTCTCAAAACTTAGACAGTTGTGACCTTCTGTGTGCATCACATGCTATTGTATAAGGAAGCTTTCCTGGTGAGAGTTGAGAGATGCAATAGTATTCTCTCCATCCCTTGTTCCACTATGTTTCATGAGCCTTAGGTGTAGAGGTTCCAATCTAGATATGTCACCTAGGGCTGGTTATCTCTAAGATGTATATTCTCAGTGTGTGACCAGTTGTGGAATTTTGTACTAACCTCCATCTGTTGCAAAAAGAAGATGCTTTGATGAGTGGTGTACAGTATAAGTATATATAAGGGATTGGTGCTACAATCTGCAAATAAAAGAGAACATACTTCTCTTGCTTTTCTGAGTTTGTGTTACTTCACTTAGTATAACTGTTTCTAGTTCCATCCATATACCTGCAAATTTCATAATTTCATCTTTTCTTACTGCTGAGTAGAACTCCACATTTTCATTATCCGTTTGTCAGCTGAGGAACATTTAAGTTGTTTCCACTTCTTAGCTACTGTGAAAAGAATAGCAACAAACTTGGATGTATAGGTATCGCTACAGTAGGATGAGTCCTTTGGCTATATGCCAAGGAGTGGTACAACTGGTCATATGGTAGATTCATTTTTAGTTTTATTTTAAAAAAGATTTTATCATTAATTTTATTTTATGTATGCAAGTGTGTTACCTACTGGTAAGTACACCCATGTTGTGCAGTGCCCATGGAAGTCAGAAGAAGGTGTTGGTTCCCTTGAAACTGGAATTAGGGATGGTTGTTTGCCACCATGTGGGTGCTGGGGATCAAACCCATGTCCTCTGCAAGACCAGTCAGTGCTTTTAACTGCTGAGTCATCTCTCCAGCCCTCATTTTTGCTTTTTTAAGAGTTCTTCACACTGCTTTCCTTAATGGTCACACAAGTTTGCATTCCTACCAGCAGTTAATGAACATTTCCCCTTCCCCACATCCTCACTAGCATTTGGTGTCTTTTGTTCTCTTAATCTTAGCCAGTCTGACTAGGGTAAAATGGAATCTTAAAGTGATTTTCATCTGCATTTCTCTAATTACTAAGGATGTTGAACACTTTTTAAGGTATTTCTTAGCCAATTTTATTTCTTCATTTGAGAACACTCAGTTCAGATCTATAGCCCATCTTTTTATTGTGTTGCTTATTTTCTTGTTTCTTTGTTGTTGTTTTCATTTGTTTGTTTGAGTTCTTTGAATATTCTGGATATTAGCCCTTGGTTGGATGTGTGGCATGCAAAGGTTTTCTCCCACTCAGGGTGTTTCCTCTTTATTTTCTTGGTTTTTTTTCCTTCTTCTATAGAGAAAATTGTAGCTTAATGGTGGCCCTCTTGCTGATTGTTGAGCTTAAAGTGTGAGCAACTGATGTCCGATTTAGGCAGTCCTTTCCTACACCTATTTCTTGGAGGGTGCTACCTATGCTTTCCCTTAGCCGTTTCAGAGTTTCAGGTTTTATATTAAGGTCTTTGACCTATTTGGAGTTGCCTTTTGTGCAGGGAAAAAGATAAGGGTCTGATTTATTTGTCTACAGGTGGGATCCAGTTTTGCTAGCACTGTTTTTATGACTATAGCCCTGTAATATTGTGTGAGATCAGGTATGGTGATTCCTCAGCATTGTTCTTTTTGTCCAAGATTGCTTTGAATATCCTGGGGCTTTTGTGATTCCATATGAGTTTTAGGATTTTTTTTCTAGCTCTGTGAAGAATATCATAGATATTTTGATTGACATTGCATTGAATCCATGGATTGTTTTCAGTAAAGATGATCACTTTCACAGTATTAATTCTACCAGTCTATGAGCATGGTGGGTCCTTCCGTTTCCTGGTGTCTTCCTCTATCTCTTTCTTTAAAGACTTCAACTTTTTATTGTAGAGATCTTTAACATCTTTGGTTAAGTTTATTCCTAAATATTTTTTTGAGGTTATTGTGAATGGGAGGGTTTCCTTGAATGTTTTTTCTGATTGTTTGCTATATTATGTTTAATTATGTTGAGAAACGTAGACAGGCCACTGATTTTTATAAGTTGATTTTGTAACCTGACACTTTACTGAAAGTATTAATCATTTCTGGAAGTTTTCTGGTGAAAATATTGGGCTTTCTTATGAATAATATATTATCTGCAAATAGTTATAATTTCACTTCTTCTTTTCCAATTAATATTCCTTTAACTTCCTTCTCTTGTCTTATTGCTCTCAAAAGAGTTTCAAGAACTATCTTGAAGGAGTGAAGATAGTAGACTGCCATGTCTGGTTCTTGATTTTCATGGAAATGTGTCCAGTTTTTCTCCATTTAGAATTATGTTAAATGTGAGTTTGTTATATATTGCGTTAATTATGTTGAGGTATGTTCCCTCTAGTCCAATTCCCTCTAGGACTTTTAACATGAATCCACGTTGAGTTTTGCCAAAGGCTTTTTCTGCATCTATTGAGATAACCATGTCATTTTTTTGTTAAGTCCATTTATTTGATTTATTATGTTTATTGACCTATGCATATTGAACCATCTCTGTAATTCTGGAATAAAGCCAACTTGATCATGGTGTATGACTGTCTTGTTGTTTGTCTGTATGCAGTTTATGAGTGTTTTGCTCAGAATCTTTGCATCTATGTTCATCAAGAGTATGTGTCTACAGTTTTCTTTTTTTGTTGTGTCTTTACTGGGTTTTGGTATCAGAGTGCTACTGGCTTCATAGAAGGAGTTTGGGAATTCTCCCTCTGTTTCTATTTTTCTGAATGATTTAAGGAGTATTGGTTGGAAATCTTCTTTGAATGTCTGGAAGAATTCTGCTGTGAATCCATCTGGACCTAGACTTTTTTTTCTAGTTGGGAGGTTTTGTATTATTGTTTCAATTTCTTTATTTGTTGAGGGTCTGTTTAAGCTGTTGATTTTTTCTCGGTTTAATTTTGGTGGTGTCCATGACTTTAGAAATTCATCTGTTATTTTATATTTTCAAATTTAGTGGAGTACAGGTTTTTAAAGTATTCCCTTACCATGTTCTGGACTTTTTTTGAGGTCTATTGTAATCTTTCCTTTTTCATCTCTGATTCTATTATTTGGATTTGTTCTTTATTTCTTTTGGTCTATCTTGCTTATCTTTTCAAAGAACCAGCTCTTAGATTCATTGATTCTTTGTATTGTTTTCTTTCTTTCTATTTCATCAAGTTCTGCTCTAATTTTTGTTACTTCTTCTCATCTACTAGGTTTGGGTTTCATTTTTTCTGCCTTTCTAGAGGCTTGAGTTATATTGTTAAGTCATTTATATGTGCTTTTTTAAAATGTAAGCACTTAGAGCTATAAACTTCCTTCTTAGGACTGTTTTTAAAGTGTCCCAGAAATTTAGCTATTTTTTTGTTATCATTTTCATTTAGTTCCAGAAATACTTTTGTTTCTTTCTTAATTTCTTCTTTCACTCATTCAGGAGTGTGTTGTTTTATCTCCATGAGTTCATGTAGTTCCCAGAGCTTCTTTTGCTGTTGATTATAAGCTTTACTGCACTGTGGTCTGATAGAATTCAGGGAATTATTTCAGTATTTTCATATTTGTTGAGGTTTGTTTTTTGCCCCATAATGTGGTCAGTTTTAGAGAAACTCACATGGGTTTCTGAGTAGAAAGTATATTGTTTGGTGCATGGGTGTAATGTTCTGTAGATGTCTCATAGGTCCATTTCTTATAAGATTAAGCCCACCCCAGTAATAGTAGCTTCAATACCCCATTATCTCTTTGGTGAATTTACTTTTCAAGTCCTTATATTTTGGGTTTTTGGCTTTTTTGCCAGTTCATTCAGCTGCATATTTGTATTTTCTCGAGCTATTGTCATAAGTTTACGACTATCCACTTTGAGTTCTTTGAGTCGAGTTTTCTTTAAGTTCTGTGTTCATGTTAATGATTGTTCTTTTAAAATCTGTGTCACGGGGCTCCTCGGGGTTCTTTTCATTATAGTGCACTTCTGTAGGACTGGTGGGTTTTCTTGGAGACGTAGTCTCCTGGTTTTTCATATTATTTGTGTTTTTGTATTGCTCTTGGGCATATGTTTTTTGTTGTTGTTGTTGTTTTCGTTTGGCTTTTTTTGTGTGTGTCTGAAATTCTGTTCTGTCTTTGTTTAGTTGAATTTTAGTTCTGTTTATATTGTTTATGTAGCTTGGTTGCTCCTTGCTCAGTTACGAAAAGTTAGTTGGTATGTGCTTCTGCTTCTTGCTGAGTAGTTGGCTGATCTGAGTAGGTGGTGGGTCGGGATAGTGTGCAGGGTAGTCAGGAAAGTAGGAGGGTTTACCTGTGTCAGGCAGGCCAGGAGCCAAGGGAAGCTGGGGGTGGGGACTGTCTTCGGAGGGTCTTAGCAAACTACACCAGAGGATTTAGCTAGTCTGTGTTTAGGAAGCTAGTCCAGAAATTTGAGGCAGAGGAGCAGGACAGGAGAGGGCCTGGGCCCAAGGCTATCAAGGGGACGGGGGAGGGAGGGTGTAGGCAGATTGTCGAATAATGTTTATTAAGCATGAAAACAAAACTGTAATAGAGCTGTATTTCTTAAAAGATGAATTAGCTTTTAAAAGGTTGTTCATAAATCCATGAACAACTATTATTTACTGCTATGATATACAGGATGCAGCCTTAAAATCATTATGGTTTGTTTTTACTGTGTTAAGATAATTTGTTCACATAAACTAATGGATGAGAATGGTGAGTGTTTATTATAAAGATGTTACTCAGTTTCTATCCTTTGTCCACTTTGTGCTGTTGTAACAAAATATCATAAACAGTCTAACCTACAATGAAGAAAAACTTACTGGTTCATGGTCCTGGAGAGTGGGTAGTCCCTATCCAGACCTGACAAGACTTCAGGTCTTTCTTGTTACATGATCTCATTCAGAAGGGGAAAGACAGGGGAAATTGATATATAAGGATTAAATTTATCCTTTTATAAGTAATCGGATCCAGTGATAACTAACCATTCTCACAATAATGGAATTAATTCACACATAAGGACAGTGCCTTCCTGGCTAATACCTCGGAGGTACTGCCTTGTAAATACTGATACAAATGAAGCTAAATCTCAACTTGATTTGGAGAGAGGCTAGACATTCAAATCATAGCAAATTTTCTCACATTGTCTGAGTTTTATAATTGCATGGTTATCTAATATGAAATAATTGTTTCTAAGGATATGCCCTTTGATCATTGGATTAAGTTCTTAGGTTGGGTGATAACAGTGATGGAAAATTGTATAACTAGAAAAATAATTTATTAGATACTGCTAGAGTTATTCAGTTTCTAAACTCGGACTCAGCATTTCAATGTAGTCTTTGATTTGCTGCTCTGGTAGTTTTTAATACCCAAGAGGACAGCAAGCCAGCATAAACCACACTTGGATTATAGGTGCCAGACAATGACTCCTGTGTTATTTGCATAAAACTATACAGGCAGGATGAGGGTTATTGTCGAAGGGGGACTAGAGCTTGTGATTTCTTTGTAGTTCTTTCAAACTGACACTGACAACCTGGAACATACTTGAATCATGAATCATCTGAAAGTAGATGTTTGGAGACAGTTAAAGAGCTACTTTGTCAAGGCTCAAAGACATATTAAAATTATTCAGTGTCCCACCAAAGAGCAAAACTTGGCTGAGTGGCCCATCATAGGAGAAAATTTTAGCAATTATTGCCCAATAATACAGTGAGTGGCATTTGACAGAGAGTCCAATATACCCCTTCAACCACCAGCAATGCTCAACCAGAGAAGACAATTTTTTCCAGTGGTACCTAACATTTTTTATCGTACATTTGAGGAAATGAAATAAACTATAAGTTTCCTCTCAATATTGAGAACCTAGATAGGTACCTTAGCCTAGAGAAAGCAGAAGTGTCCTCCGACCTGCAAACCCCTGAAACCAAGAGGACAGCTGCATTAAAGAGAAACAATAATATGTTGTCTCCTCATTAAATGAGTCCCTGAATATCTAACATAGTGGAACATTATTAAAATCTTTGTCCAACATTGTGAGTGGATTCAAATGGATTTGCCACACTCTGCTATCTAATCTCCTCTGTGGCCAAGGGCATGCAGTTCTATGATTGTGGGTTTAGGACTACTGTTTGTGGCTAAGGCATAGAACCAAGCCAGGCAGCCCACTTAGGGATCAAAGCAAGAAACTCGGCTAGACTTAGTTCTGAGCAACCTAGCAAACCACACATGCTTCCCATATGCCAATTAATCCCAACTCAGGGAGACAGAATGTCATTTATGCTCTCTTGATCCTTAGACTCACAGCAGCCAAACATTTAACTGTGTGGACATATATTTGAACGATAATCAATTCTGGAAAACTGTGGTTTGGGGTCATCATAAAAAATTGCCAGTCTCTGCTGACACTGCTCACTGCAGTTTGTCATTTGCCTACATGTGCTCTAGCTATAAAAATTCATTCATTCATTTCTTTTATACTTTAAAATGTGCAGCATGCTCTTCTATGTATGATCTCATCTGACCACATCAAATATGCCTGTCCATCAGCCTCAGTCCCTACAAATCGCACCATTGTATCCTCCCCACTTGCCAAACGATAAAGGAAAGAAACAATTTGTTTGAGTTTCAAAGTTAGGTACAATGCTTAAGATTATGTTCAAGCAAAGTTGAATGTAAATGGAATTATTATTTAATTCATACTACATTTATCTTAGTTTTTAATTGATATATATTTTATTTATGTATAAATTTTTCTTTTACAAAATAACATATGCTCATTCAAAAATCAAATAAAAAAGAGAACATGAAGTGGGGAGGAGGACATGGTGGAGGTATCTGAGAGTAATTAGAGGGGACGTGGGGAAATATAATAAAATTGATTAGATACGCATATGAAATAAGTAAAAAATATTATGTTAAAAATCAAGTGTACTGACAGAGATAAAATAAAAGTCCTATTTTCCTCTCCATCACTGTAATTCCACTTTTCAGAAGTATTATTAGCCATTGGCAAATAATATTAGTACACACAGAGCTCTTAAATATGGGTAAGCAAGTTTGTTTTGTTGCTTGTTGTGATATATTTTATGTGTATGAGTGTGTCACCTACATGTGTGTAAGTGCACCCATGTCATACTATGTACATGGGAATCAGAAGAGGGTGTCAGAGCCCCTGGAACTAGAGTTGTGAATGGCTGTTAGCTGCCATGTAGGTGCTAGGAACTGGGTCTTCTGCAAGAACAGCTAGTACACTTAACCTCTGAGCCATCTCTCCAGCCCTTAAGTAGTTATATAAATCAAAATTATTTACCTCTGATCTTCAGAGCTTGCTAAGAAAACAGCTGACTCCTAATACCAACCTGATCCCCATAACTGACTCTTTGAGGAAACCACTTCAAATTCTTTTGGCTATTTCTCTTATTATTTACATTGTAGCTATGGGCAATATGATTATATTTCTGTTTTTCTATTTATGTTTAGGCATTATTTACAACTCCAACTCAATTTGTGTGATGATATACACACACACACATTTTTATCATTTCTATCATTTATATGTATAGCATATCATCACATGGCATATATGCTTTATAGTACTGATTTATTCAGATAGAACATGGGATATCAAAGTATGACTGCCTTTTATCAATCCATTTGTGTATTTCTTATATATGACCCACTGACTCCGTAAGATACTGCATGAAACATGTACATGTACCTAAGGATAAGCAGTCAAACCAATCTTCATGTAATTTTCTTGACACTATATTTTCCATACATCTCAGCAATAACAGCAACAGAATACCTTGAGGAATCAGGGTTGCTCAAACCTTGTGAAATGCATTTGTATTCTGTGAAGTACTTTGGGAACGCTCTTGCTGAGTTAGAAGGGTTAGAAATTGAAGCGATAGTGACCCTAACAGAAAGAATTCTCACCCATCTGTCTCTAACAGGTATGGAAGAATAGCTGAAGTCTGTTTATCTCCTCTGTCCCCTCCCTTTCCCGTACCCACACTGATCTGCAGCTATCGAACCCTGTGTGCAGAATAATATGTATTTTCAGGCCATGTTTTTAATCTTTCCAGCTTCTTTCATTTTTCTTTCTGTAATAACCAGTTCCTATTGTCACTGTGGCTTGCTTTAAATCAACAGTGTTACTGATCTGTAGAACTGGAGTGGCCCGGGGAGAGAACGGAAATCCATTCATTGTATAACAGAGGTCAAGCCCAGCAACCCAATTCTCCTCCAGTGGGATTTGGCTTCAGTGCACGAACTACAAAGAAATGTGGCAACTACTTCTGCTCCATGAAATGTTTTTTTACCATGAAACACAAATGAATTCCAGGAATGACCACAGTGAGGTTCAGCTGTCACTGTTTGCCAGTCACTATGCATTTGAGTTTATTTTTAGAGCTGTAGTTTATCAATTTATATAATATATATAAGACAATGAAAATGAAAGAAATAGTTTTCACATATCAAATGATAGTTTATTTCATTTCAAAAAACACTTGTGTATCCATTATAGTTTTCTACACATAGATATTTGATATGTGATTTAAGTGTGTCTTTTATATTATTTTAGTTGTTTATACATCATGGCTAGAATAGTGCAAAACAAATAACATCTGGTTGAGTAAGTGTAGCTGACTGACAGCCCAGTTTTATTGCTCTCTCTTTCCAAGGCAGACTCCTGAGTTCTATCCTATGACTGCCTTCAGCATCTGTAAAGTAAAAGATTTGGGTTATTATGGTAAATGAAATAAAATGAATAAGTATTTGTGTAACATTGACTGTATTGTTGTTCCTGTTTAAGAAATTTCATAAGGGAAAGTTTATTCAGGCATTTCAATAATTCATGGTTGTAAATGTCCACATTGTCATGAGTAGAGTGGGAGGTGTATTTATAAATACTGAAATTCCAAGCTCCTAGTCTGTTCTGATTATCATTGCACACATAGAGGCTTATACTAGCTTGGGCTCCATTATTATTTGTTGGATAGATGAAACACTATTAAGTAATGCCAGTAACAATTTATCAATTGCCTTCTCTGTTGGAGCACTAAGGTATATAAATTTCAAAATATTAAATACAGTGGTATATTTGATTCTTATTGGTCTGCTCTGCTGCCTTTCAAATGTTGATTACTTTTTTCCTCAGTGATACAGTTCTGGTCAGATTCTCTTCCTGAATCCACAACTGATTTCTGCCACCTTCTCAGGCTTCAAGGAATGCTCCTCTACTCCTTAAATGCAAGTATCCCCAGAGTTTTCTCACATCTGCTTTTCTCCTTTCTAAATGCTTTCCTGGAACATCTCATCCAAGATCAGTATCACACATGGGTTTCGTACAGTACCTACAAAAGTCTGAAAAGAAAGCTGTGCACAGGACAGTCCATTTTTCTTTCCTTCAGTTGGACTCCTATGAGCTGGTCTGACGGATGTAGGATTGATGCTCTTCTGTGGTCCACTATAGTGCCCTCAGTTTTTATTTACAGATACTCAGGAATCAGGAGCATAGGATAAAGGACACAAGATATTTATGCCTGAGTATCTAATGAATCTCCACTCAAAAATACACCTTCTTCCATAGAGCTGTAATCTATCTTTAGAGGATACTTAGAAATATAGTTTAGTTTATTGTTGGTGATGGTGTTTTGGGGTTTTTTTTTTTTTTTTTTGAGGTAGGGTCTCCCTGGAGCCCCAGCTGACCTGGAACTTGCTATGTAGACCAGGGCTGGCCTTGATCTCACAGAGATCCACCTGCCTCTGCCTCCCCAGTTCTGGGATTAAAGGTGTACATACCATGCCTGACTGTAGTTTACTTTTTTAAAAGCAGTTATGTCAACAAGGATGAAGGACCCTGAACAACATTTGTATCCTCATGACCTCAAACCATTGCTTTCATCCCTGGTTGTCTTCTGGATTTGAACTCTTTCATACAAATGTTTGACGTAGTTCCCAAAAGTCAAAATGGCATCTTAAACTCAGCAGGTAGATATCTAAGCATCCCCATCTCCCTCCCTATTTCTTTCTTTACCATGACATCACAATTCTTTGAGCCCTCTGCACTTATTTTATACCAGACATCATGCTAGAGATGACTTTACAGATGTTCACGAGACATACTACTTGAGACTCAAGAAGTTGTCACTTGATGCCTTTCTCTGTTCAGTTTAGTTTGGTTTTAGCAGTGCTGAGAATCAAACCTGGGGCCTTGCTCAGACTAGGCAAACACTCTACCATTGAGCTGTACCTTCAGTCTTGCTTCCCTTATTTCTCCACAGTGAAACCCCTGAAAAGAGGTGCTGATGAATTTCTTAAAAGCAAAATTCTATGTAAGACTTCATTGGGCCGGAAGCCTGATATAAAGAGAGTCCCAGGTGTGTATTATAAAAAAGAAACTAAAATGGCGTTTTGCAGCTGGATGACTGGCAATACAAACCCCTTCACATAGCAAGTGGAGTGATCCTAACTCTGGCCCACTGCATTGCTACAATTGTCATGACTGGAAAGCCGGGGGAAACAGTGGGCAAGAAAACTGCCTGTAAAGTCTGCCCAGCCTGACGGATTGGAAAAGACATTATTAAAGGGCTATGGAATCAGAGGATGGTTGCTGGGAGCAATTGATACATCAGAGAAAGACAATATCAGGCTGGGATGATAGATCCCAATTCAAGGTGAAGTGTGAAAGCCAGAAGATCTCCCTGGCAGCAGAGAGGGCCTGTGTGCAGCCAGAGGACCAAAGACAGTGAGGAGCTGCAGGATCGTGCCTACTGCTTCATTACAGTATAGCAGAATTCCAGGGAAGACTGGACATTCTCCCTCAGCAACTGAGCTAAGCTACCACAGTTAATTGTGAAGGAATGGGAGTCTGAAACTGAGATAGGAACATTTAGGCCAATGTACTCACATTTTTTCCCCCCTAGATCCCTATGCCTTATGGCTGGCTCTGCAAATGGCTTTCTCCTTGTGAAATCCACCACTCCTCCTTCTTCGTTGTAGGTGATTTAGAACAATCAGCCTCACAATGCACTATGAACGCCCTTCAGAATGAGCTGCCATCTCTCTTTCTGAACACAGAAGAATAACTGTGATTAAGTCAAAACTTAACACAGATAAGGAAGTCCTGAGTCAGCTAAGGAAGGATGGGGCCAGCCAGACAAATATGAAAGGGTGTGTGGTTGCTGTTTAACATAAATTAGAAAAGAATAAAAAAGTACCACTATAGCAATACTGTATCATGGTGTAGAAAATAAGCATGCTGGCCAAGAACCCAGGAGACAGAAGGTGTGCAGAGCTGGTGGCTGGTAGAAGTTAGGAGAAAGCGGTGCATGAATCATGCTGGGTAGAGAGAAATGCCAATGTTTCTATGACTGATGGTGGAAGGAGGTCTTCAAAGACTCAGAAAAGCGGCATGTAGGAAAGAATCCACACGTGAAAGACTCTCCTCCCAACAGTATTGAGAAAGAGTCTACAGGTACTTCGTTTAAAGCAGTAAGAAGTGCATTGTTGGAAGAGGCACCAACATCATTGGGCTTTCGGAGCCAGACTTCCTGATTACAGTGAAAATGATAGGGTAAGAGAAGTCATCGGGGCAGCCAGCAGCGCTCAGCCGTCAGGCAGCAAGTGGCCCCACTTCACAGTGACCAGCATGCCCAAAAGGGTCTCCTGGAGAGCCTGACCTCTGGAGAGCTAAGGTTCACAGAACACAGCATTCCTAGAGATGCAACTAAAAGGAAGCATAGGGTACTGCTTAATGCAATCATTTTTAAAACTGAGGATGGACGATCAGAGGATGGAGGTGTGCTGCTCCTCAAAGCAGCCATGATTCCTTTATCAGTCCAGAAGCTGAGCATTAGTAGGAATGATAGTGTTTTCCAACAACTTAGCATAATGGATTTTGTCTGTGAGTTGTTGCAAAAAAAGATGAAATATCTCAGTGCTGAGATTAAAGGTCTGCGCCCCTATGCCATGCCATCATGGGTCCTTGAAATTAAATAAAAGTTAAGCATTATCTTCCTTGTCTGTTTTCCAGCTCCTGGGCCTAGCTGGGTTGCTAGCACATGGCAGAACTGGTAAGATCCACAACTCCCACTTTCCCAAGCTGCTGTCTCCCAGGATTAGTTCAGCTCATGTACGGCCACACCAACCAGTCTAGTGAGCCCCCAGATGCCAGCATTTCTTCTCCCCCATCTCACTCTGCTAGACCTAGCTCAGATCACACTCTCTCTGCACCAGCCCTTACTGCTGTCCCCACCCCACCCTTGGCACAGCTGGGGTCCTACTGTCTGTGCATCAACCCAGACATATCCAGCCAAGAGATACATTTGCATGTGTTCTTGGTTAGCACTGAGTGGTCCCTAGCTTGAACCCCCAGCATCCTCAGCTAGACTGCATACTGAGAAGTTGGGGCAAGAACAAAAAATGATCCAAACTCCACTCAAGAAAGACAAGATCAGATATCCACACCAAGAAACACCACCAAGGACATGACTCCAAATGCCTGGGTCTCATAGCAAAATGCAGACAACATGAATAACCAAGTCAATGTGTCTCCTCCAGAAATTAGCATCCTCCAGTGTAACGTTTCCTGGGAAAGGCAACCTAGCAGATGCACAGGCAATAATCTCAAGACAGGAATTATAAAAATACTCAAAGAGTAAAGGGTTGAGGACTGTGAAAGCTCAAGCAGTTGAATGACATAAGTAAAACAATGCAAGATATGAAATTAACATTCAATAAAGAAATCAAATCTCCAAAGAAAAGACAAACCTTGAACCAAAAACCCAGGAAGTCAGATAAAAAGCTCAGAGGAAAGCCTCACCTATAGACTGAATCAAACGGAAGAGAGAAACTCTTAAGACAAGGTAGAGGAAATGCAACACTCAGTCAAAGAAAATGTTAAGTCTTGATGTGGTGCTTTGAATGGAAATGTCCCCTATAGGCTCCAAGGGGCAGGCTTTGAGAGTTCATAGTCTTTCTCTGACTTCCGGTTTGTCTTCGTGCTTCCTGTGCCTGTTTGAAGATGTGAGCACCCAACTTTCTGGAATAGCCTCCTCTGAGAATTTTTAACCATAAGTTCTGGAACCAAAAGTCAAATAAACTCTTACTTCTCTAAGTTGCCTTGTTCATGGCGTTTTATCATAGCAACAGAAAAATAGCTAATACATGAAATTAATCCAGGAGTGGAACATGAAGCATCTCTGGAACACTATAAAAAGACCAAAGCTACAAATGATAGGTAGAGAAAATAGAGAAAACCTCAGGTAAAAGGCACCAAAACTATTTTCAACAAAAATCATAGTTGAAAATATAAAGAAAGAGATACCTATCAAGAGGCATACAGAACATCAAGTAGACAAAAGAAATGCCATATATCCATGGTGGTGGGTATACAGCAAAACCACTGTCTGCGCATAGCAGAGTCGTTGCACACATGAATCCGTAGCACTTGTAGACAGCATGCCCAACATCGGCAAGAAACCCCAGCCCTAACTGAGGAACTATTGCCAACTGATAGCTTCCGGGAAAGGGAGAGTCAGTGTTCTTTAAGGGTGCGATTCTGGGTATGTTGAACCTATTTCCAAGGGCATTTGGGGAACAAAAATTAGACTTGATGGACCTTTAGAAAATGATAATAGAGGGCATGAAGTCAGGGGGTAGCAGAGAGAGGGTGGGGACGAGGGAGAGTGTCTGATATGATCAAATACATGTATGCCGTTCTCAAAACAACGATACAATGTTTTAAACGAAGCATTAAAAAAGAAAATGATAGTATCTGTATCTTTAGAGTGTAAGTTGTATGTGTTTTTATTTTCTTCTAGTTTTCATTGCGACCTTAATTGACTTGATATTTCACACTTGATATTTCACAAATTGGCTTTGACAAAGAACCACAAGTTATTTATTTGCTTATTTACCTGGTTACCTGGTCTCTCTCTCTCTCTCTCTCTCTCTCTCTCTCTCTCTCTCTCTCTCTCTCTTCTCTCTCTCTATGTGTGTGTATGCTGCAGTACATGTATGGAAGTCAGAAGACAACTTGAGGAACTCAGTTCTCTCCTTCCACCATGTGAGATCTAGTCATTGAACTCAGTCCTCAGATTTAGCTTCAAGCACCCTTAACCACTGAGCCATCTCAACAGTCAAAGAACCCCGTGTTTTAACTGATAAGGAAGGGCAATGAGTGACTATCTGGAATAGAGGAATTACAGAATGGAATAAAATAATGCATGCCTTCAACTGAGCTCTTTGGGATGACTGAAAATAATGTGTATGAATGGGTCTCATCTTTATTCAATATTCAGATATCAGTTTTGAGGCATATATAGCCTGGGTTCTGTGGACTGCAAATTAAATAGGACATAGGTTATGTTTGCCTGATACTTCTATCAAACAAAGGAGAAAGGTGTAAAACATTGCTTTATGCTGACAGTACGAAGACAGTGACTCCATAGTGGTTTGGCCATGAACACGTTACATATCCTTGCTTATGTTTCTTTTTTCTTTTTTTTTTTTAATAAGGGAAGTACATCAGAATGTACATATTAGGATAAAATGAAAGAAAACACATTAAAAAATTAGCATGCTCTCCTACATTGCAAGTGATTTACCAATATTTGTTATTAGAATTGTAAGATTGTTGATATCATTAGTAAACTAAGAAATCCTTTGAAAATATTGTTGCTCCCACCTTAGACTCTGACTTATAGGTGCTAATTAGAAAAAAACTAAATCCTTTGTTAGTTACCTTTAAGCCTCTGTCAGGATGTTTAGTCTTTTACACTGAACTTTGTCCTCCTTGTTTTGTTAAAATAAAAACACCTCTCTATCTTTGTAGAGCAATTTTTGTTGACTAATGTAGCCATTCATCATTTTACTTTCTTGTGGCTTCAGAAGACTATTTCAATGAATTCTTACTCTCTTCCCAGGCCAAGTACTAGGATCTAGAAACACTAAGATGACCAAGAGTCCTTGTCTTCAAAGAATACTATCGTTTTTATGCATGGCATGCCTCTCTGAGCTATATTATTATATTATTTTGTTAAATAGATGAGCCATCAGGCCAGAAAGCCTAATTAATCCATGTAATGTCTTACAGCCAGAAAGTGGCAGGACCAGAACTGAGACCAAGTCCTTACTTAGTCGATAATATTCTTTCTTTTTCATGCCCAAGAGGTATTCAAGTGTAAATCATTATGAGAATTCTTAAGATCATAAGTATTTCTGGTAATAACTAAAATGAAAAGAGCAATAGCTTTGCTTATTTCAATAACCTAAAGTTTGGACAGACTGGTAAACAAAGCCAGTGTGGCCCCTTAGCCACAATGACACTATTAGATACTTTTATAGGAAGACATGGGAAGCCATAATTGGTGGAAAGATTGGAGACAATAAATGGACAATTTTTCTTGTCTCCCAAAAGAAGAACTGAATGTAAATAATACCAAGTTAGAATAAAATGCCTGCTTTTGTTTGTTTGTTTGTTTTTTAAAGACAGAGTCTCCCTTTAGCCCCAGCTGTCCTGGAACTTGTTACATAGACCAGGCTGGCCTCAGTCTAACAGAAATCTGCATGCCTCTGCCTCCTGAGTGCTGGGATTAGAGACCTGTGCTACCGTGCTGGCTACAGTGTCTGTCTTTATGCATTGTAAGTGGCTAGCAGCCAAAGACTATATAGTGACAGGAATGGGAACTGAAGCAAAACTCAGAACTAAGATGGGCTTGACCTAGTTACAAATCCAGTGATGGCTAAAGTCACCTGAAAGGTCTGCATCAAGAGAGCACCATATTACCTGTGCAAGGGCAAAGTTGAGCACCAATAAGAGAGCAGTAAGTAAGGTGAAGCTCATCTGTTAACTCGCGATTATATAAAATTTTAGGGTTTTTTGCATTCAAGTAGCAAAAGGAGAAGCAAGCCCCAGTGTGTTATTCCAGCTTCCAGAACTGACTCTCTGAATTTTCAGGAACCAGAACAAGTTGCCTTAAATAATCTTTGCCAGAAAACTATATGCCCATGCATGTGTATGTGTGACCTTATACCAAAGACTTTACGATTAAAAATACAGATTGATAGTTGAAGTTCAAGATTTCTTAGATATTGTTCTTAGGTTTACTTTGCAGAAATGACTAAAATGTTTTTGTTTTGTTTTGTTTTGTTTTTTTGTGACACACTTTTCCCTCCATCCATTTAGAAATAGCAGAATGGTGAATGTCTTGCAAAAAATGAATGTTAGGTTTGAAATTGATCAAAAAAGCAACCAGAAATCTTAACTTATCTTTTCTCAAATTTTAGGAGACCAGAAAGAGAACAGAATGGGAAGGCCCCGTGCAGAAGGCATTAGAGATGTAGATATGCTTTTTCTAGATGGGAAGAGTAGGAGGCCACCAGAATGGGTGAGATCAGTGCAGGTGACTCAGCAGAAAACTTCATTCTCGGAATGATTTCCTTCCAAGAGAAGCATAATTGTGTACTGTGACTGACTCCACTGACTAAATGAACCAAATAACCACAAGCTTTGCCTTTCTCTTTTTGTGTACGGGCAGATAATCATTTTAAAAATAAGCGAAAGCTGCAGCACTAATTACTACAGGGTCTGAAAAGATCTTAAAGAATAACAAACTCCAGAAAGGAATGCTATGGAAGACATGAGGAGATGTTGCCATACAATACTACTACAGAAATGTGCCCAGTGCTCCCAGAGAAGAAAGTGTTTATTCAGCTTGATTCAAATAGAGATTAGGTTCTGAGCAGATGGAGGCCATTTGAAACTGTTTGGCAGGCCTGCCTGTTCCGCGGAGTGAAAGGAGACAGCGAGGGGAGGCGGCAGGGGAGTGAGGTTTGGAACAGAGGAGAGCAAACATGTCCAGACAGCAGGCGTTTCCCAAAACGCCCTCATTCTTAGGAGATATTAGAAACTGGAACTTGGTTTCAAGATACTAAAAGTAAGAAATATGCTTGCTTTGCTCTAGTAAGACAGTACAAAAGAAACAGACGAACAAAGATAGCCTAGACGGCTGTCAGGGCTAGGCACAGTCTTACTGATCTAGATGCAGACAATCCCTAAACAAAACCTAGCATCTCTTCACACAATTCAGTTGATGGATGGTGAAGCTTAGATCTTTCCCTCTTTTCTAAGCCCTCATTCATTAGTTCTAGGTAGAAAAAATGAAAATTCACATTCTGCTTGTTATCCACTCAGATAGGTCTGTCCATTAGGATAGTCTTTCTGGAGCCCTCCACTGTCTAACACAGCAGCTTCTAACAAATGACAGATGAGAACATGGAACAAGATGGCTTTTTTGGTTGTCATTAAAAGTTTAGCAAAGAAGAATGTTTTAGGATAGGGTCAAAAAACATCAGCAAGCCTACTTTCCAGTGTAGTATGAAGATAAACTTATTAGAAAGTGGATTGTTGATGCAGAACAATAAAAAAGGAAACAGTAACAGACAAGTAATAATCATTGTAGAGTGCCACAACTAGAGCTACTTAACAGTGTTTTTGATCAATGCCTTAGTCCTTTTGAGTGGCTGTCACAAAATACCATCAACGGAATAGCTAATCAGCAGGAAATGTGTTTCCATGCCGATAATGTTCCCTACTCTTTATGAAATCCCAGAGTTCTAGATATAGATAATCTAGATATAGATAATCTATAGTACCTGTTGAAGGTCGTTGCTTGGCCGAACTAAAAGTTAATAAAACATCTCTGTAGTAGTTACTTTTCTCATTGCTGTAGCAAAATACCCAACAAAAGAAACTTTAGGAAAGAAGTTTATTTTGGCTCAGAGTTGGAGGGGACAGTCCCTTAGGGCAGGAGAGGTGTGGCAGGGGGAGATGGAGGCTCTCAGTCACAGAGCATCCACAGTCAGGAAGCAGAGAGCAATGGATACAGGGCTTGGCTCGCTTTCTCCTTTTTGTTCAGTCTGGGACCTTGAAGGCAACCTTCAGAGCAGTTCTTCCCACTTCAGTTAACAGAATCTCAAAACTCCCTCCCAGACATGCCCAGAGGGTTGTTCCGTAGGTGATTCTAGATTCTGTCAAGCTGACAATCGATATTAACCTTCATACTCTCAGACCTATTTAAACTGTGATTGGATAAAAAAAAAAAAATCTACAAATTACTAATTTAGTTTATTTTTTAGTTTATCAAAGAGGACCTTGAGCACAGGGAATGTTGGACAACTTTCAAACTTACCTTATCCCCCAGCAACAATTAGAATTTCCTAGTCTTTCCTCCACCTCTCTTTACATTCTCCATATTCATTATTTTACCCAAAGCTTAACAAGCCATCCTAGATTTGTAGAATGCTCACACAGGCATAATTCATTGTATTCAATCTGGTTTTCCCATTTTTTAACTTAGAAAATCATGTGTGCTAAAGAGATATTGAGACTACTTTCTAAAAAGATGTAAGAACCCCATATTCTGGGAATCCTCAGGTTCTTATCTCATGAACAGGTTCTGAGGTTTCAATAAACATGTTTTGTGTCGGGGTAAAACCACCTTTCTGCATGCTGTCAGAAAGGCCTTTGTGGTTAGATTAGAGTCTGTGTGAAGAACAGACCCATGATACAGCATTGGTGTCTCTACTGGGATCTTTATAAGAGATGTCACTTTGGGCTAAGTTTGAGTCTCAGTCACATATTACATTATGTCAAATGCTCTACAATATCTTATTGTTATCATTATTTAAAATATAATTTTTTATATAGCTGTAAAACTGGCTTCATAAGCATGAGCTGACTTGCTTAAGTTTATCGTCACAATATCAACTGAACACAAATTAAGGAGTTTTGGCAGAATTTGTTTAAATTGCTTACCCAAACCAGCCATTTAGTAGAACTGGACTTTAAAAAATCTCAGTGTTTTTTTTTTCTGCTCTGTTTTCTGTTTGTTTTTGTGCCTTTATTCCAGTTCTAATAGAATTCCATTACTGAAAATATGTTTCTAGACTTTTTATTGTATTGATGCTATTGGAAGATAGATTTACTAATGGTTTTCTTCTGTCCAAAAATTTGTTCCCTCTTCTTTACTGGAATTCACTTTCACTGCCCAAAGACAAAGGGTGGAAAAAGGCAGTTCATGTTGGGTTCATTAGCTGTGCATGACTAGTTTCTTCTACTTTGGTCAGTGCTGGTGAAGAATCTTTTTATTATCACAGGAAACTTTTTATTATTCTTTTTATTATTACAGAAAGTCCCAGACTGAACAGTAGGTATTACAGCATGAATTTTCTAAAATTACGTTATATATATATATATATATATATATATATATATATATATATATATATATATAAAATCTTGTAGATCATTTTTTAGGGTACTTCTGGATTCACAGTAAAAAAAAAAAAAAGGGAGATGATACAGAAAACGACAGCTTCTATTCTCACATATACACAGCCTCTTCCATTACCAATATACCTTTCACTGAAGTGGGACACTGGCCAAACTGTGGGTCTACACTGACGTATTATTTTTAGACAGAGTTCATAGCTTACCTGAGTGCTTGTGCTTCTGTGGATCTGGACAGATGTACAATGATGTAGGTCCACCATTCATGACTGTGTTCTCTAAAGCTCTCCCTACTCATCCATCCTTTATCTGAAGTCCCTGTGACCACCAATCTCTTTTATTGTCTCCAAGATTGGATCATCCAGTGTCATGTCGTTCTAATTAGACAATATGAAACTTTTTCATAGGTTTGCTTGAATTAGTAATATCCATTTAGATATTGTCCATGTCTTAATAGTGATACAGGAATATATGGATGTCTTTGAGAGTGATGGAGCCTTTCTTAGCTCTCTTGTGCTTAGCGTAAGAGGTTAGGGTCCCATAAACTTGTCCAGCAAAAGCATCTGAAGCCAGAAGCTTTTGGGTTCTTGCCTTGCGAATTTGAAGAATGAAATTCATGGACCTCAGGCAGGTGAATTTTAGAAAGGGGTCTTTTATTATAGGGGCATAAGAGAGAGAAAGAAGGCAGAGTCTCTGTATAGCAGGAGGCGTCCCTGGGAATGACATACCATTGAGTCTTATTTTGGGCAGTTAACAAGGGTATACTGGAGGAAGGAGGGGAAGAGGGGTTGAGCTGGCTACTTCTCATTTCAGGTGTCCTGGTCCCTTTAGGTTCTGGTCATGTCCTCAGCATAGCTCTCAGGAACAGAGGATTACTTCGGGGGTGGGGGGGAGATAAAGAAAAAAAGAAATCCACTTTCCAACATCCCCAGCTTCTAGCTATCTCGGGATCAGAGACATCTTTGGATTAGATGGTTCTGGTGTCTTTGCCTTCAGGCAGGGCAATACTGGCAGATACAAGGGAATGCCCAGCTCTTAGCCTACAAAATCCTGGTCACTTTTCCTTTGGTGTCTTTGTACCCTAAACTGCCTAGCCATTCTCATCGATAGCTCATTTTTCTTAGTGACAGTATTGAAGATGTACTCAGTTTGCTTCCAAGGAAGTATGGAGACAGCTTTCGGAACGTGATTGGCTAAGCACAGTTTTGAATAAAATGAATAAGGAACAGATTTGCTGGCTTGTATAGCTGAGCATGTCCACTATAAGAAACCTCTAGACTGTCTTCTAAATTTCTTCATCAGTTTTCTGTATTTAGAATTATTGACTGGGGGGGGGGGTTGTGAGGAAATGGGGAACTTTGCTCTTGTTTGGGAGTACTTTTTTAAGAAAGGGAAATATAAAACATGTAGGTCAGCTGTATTTCAAATTAAGAAGTACAAATACAGACGTTATGATATAAAATGAGAACTTGAGTTCACACTGCAGCTTATGTGAACAGAGTAAAGAGGTTAGCTACTCAGCACTGCACTAGATCCTCTGAGAGGACCAGGTTCTTCAGTAAGGCCTGGGAAGAACACAAAAGGAAGGAATGAACTACACACACGAATGAGGTGGAACTAAGGAGCGGACCTATTTCAGGTAGGTCTTGCTTATGAGCGTCTGGGTAAATACTGTTTTCCTTGCCCTTTGAAATTCAAAATGCATAGGCCAGGTTCTCCACAGGCAGGCTGCCCCTTCTGGTGAATGCCAATCTCAGGGCTTCAATGACTTGAGCCAGAGAAATGTAATCTCCCAGAGCACTTGCTGCAAACACAATGAAATCAAGGGGCAACCTTGATCTGTTTTGCAATTAATGCCTTCTGAGAGATTCTGAGAGACCAATGTAAATGTGCCTGTAGGAATATCTCATAGATTTCAGACACTCCTTAGAGAATACAGGACCATAATACAATGAATAGATTACACTGTGCCATTAGTAGAGTCTTATCCCCTGTAAAATGTGTTATTTTGCCCTGTATTGTTTCAATTTTCATAATCTCTCCAGAATCCCAGTGTGTATAAAATGTAAATTACTTACAGAATACAGACAAACATGTTCAGTATCACGGGTGCTGGCTGATTACAGAAAATACTTTCTAGATACAGCTATACAAGCACTGGACACATTGCTGTATGATTGTAAGGGGTCCATTCAGGATACCAGACAACCGATTTAGTCCCTAGAGCCCCTAGTAGTTCCTTGGGATTTGGGAGACTGGGATACAAATTATAAGCAAGTGAATAAAAGAAAATTGAAAGAAAGGTAGACAAAAATGGGAGAAAAAGAGGAGAAAAAGGAAGAGACAAAGAAAAAAATGACTAGTATAAGTAAAGGAGGAAAGGAAGAACTAAAAAAGAGAGAACAGAAGAAAAGGAGGAGGATGAGGAGGAAGAGGAGGAAGGAGGGATGTGAGAGACAGAAATGAAATATAAATGTTTGGAAGATGTGAAATATTCCCATTGATTATTTTGAGAACTGTTCAATAAAGCACATATGATGATTACTTTTGTGTGTCAACTTGCCTAAACAAAGGAATACCCAAGTAACCAGTAACATTATTTCTGGATGTGTCTATAAGGGTATTAATTGATTCAGGAGACTGAGGAAATAGGATTCACCCTCCAGGATGGGCTGGCAACCATCCAGTCTTCTGCAAACCTGGGTAGAACAAAAAGGCACTGGAAGGGCAAGTTCATTTGCTCTGTTGCTCTTTTTCCTTGAGCGGAGAGGTCCATCCTTTTCTACCCTTGAACATCAAAGGTCCTGGTTCTTGGACCTTTAAACCCTGAAATATACTCAGCAGCTCCCTTGATTTCCCAGAAGTTTGGGCTCAGATGGAGATGCGCCATCAGCTTTCCTGGGTCTCCGTCTTGAGACTTCTTAGCCTTCCCCTGGGACTTCTTAGCCTTCAGATAATCCAATTCCTGTGACAAATCTCTTATTGATATTCTATCCTTTCTAATGGTTCTGTTTCTTCAGACTACTCTCAGTAAACACCACGCCATCAGTCCCTACTATGTACATTTGCACATACTGTGTTCAAAAACATTTACTGAGCATCTGTTATGCACATGTCTAAGATACAAAGACTTATCAGATCAACCACAAGATGCATCCTAGAGCATTGTCCCAGAATAGTCTCTTTATCAAGTTAGGACTGAATTATGTTATAGTAGGTAAAAGAAAAATGCCAGTACAGTTAACAGTTAAAAATCACAGTACAAGAACAATAATAATTAAACAACACTTTGAAATACCTCAAGCCTATTAGTTTTCTTCACTCATTTCTAATCCTACCTTAAAATACATTCAGATTTCTCTCACAAATTTCTGACAGTCTTTCCAAATTTTGTATCAATTACTACTTTGACAGGCAGTAATAAAGAAGCCAATTTGGCCTTCCTTTGGCTGCTTTCAGCTTTATTATTAATCTTTCTCAATTGTTACACATAATGTCTTTCAATTTAAAGAGAACCAGCAAGACATAGCACATGCTCCATTGTCCAATTTGATTCTAGTCTGAAGCTAAAAATTATAATTTGTTTTCATTTTTTACCTTTATTTGGGAATAACAGGGTATCCAACCATTTCTGGTTATGAACTGAGGAAAGTGTTTTTCTCAATATAAGCAAACAAAACAGAAAACAAAAACACAACAGGACACAGTCACTGGAAGCCCATATGTAAGAGGAGCAAAAGTGGAACACAACAGAAGACAGAACAAAATGCAAAACAAAAATCACACATGCAAAAAATGAAGATTCTGCTTAACAGAGCCTAACTCCTCTGAGCACACTGAGAGCTGGCCGCCATGGAGACAGCCCACAGCCCAAGTAGTTCTTGTGCCAATCATCTCATTGGCCTTCACCTTCTGTTACAGATGGACATATCTTTGCACACATAGACGTAGGCTGTATTGCCAGGCTTTTCTTGGAAGCTTTCTTGTGACAGTTCTTTATGACCTGATAGAACTGGCAGCTGTGCCTTTGGAACTAGAGAGAAAATTTCTCTCCCCATTCTCTGGGCGGTGGAGAGGCAGCTCCATTACCTTTCAAGCACATTGACAGACCACTCTGTAATCTCAGCGGGCCTCAGAGCACTGGCTACACCTCTCTCTAACATCACATCTTCAGGTGATGCAGGTCTTACAGTTCAAGGCAGGACTACAGACAATACTGTACTTTGGCTCCTGGGTCAAACAGACTTGAATAAGACTTGCTAATGTGTTTCCTTGTTGATCAAGTGTTTGACCTGGCCTGAGTTACTAGGGAAAAGAAACGTATCGAAGAATACTGAGGACTGAGCATTATTGCTGTTTATAGGATGCTTTCCACTGATGGCTTAAAGCTAGGGAAACCCATCACAGCTGGATGCACCAAACAGGCAAAAGCCAACGTCTCAGCTGAGTCTCAGCCAAGTAGTCACCCTTTCTTAGACTCTGCCCTCAGGACAGCAACCTCAGGCTTACAGGAACATCCTGAATTTCAATTATTGGTGAGTAATTATCAATAATTGGATAGGAATAATAATGTCAAGCCAGATGTGATTGCATAGGGCTTTAATCCCAGCACTCAGGAGGCAGAGGCAGGCAGATCTCTGTGAGACTGAAGCCAGCTTGATCTACATAAAGGTAAGTGAGTACCTGGCCAGCTGGGACTACAGGGAGACCCTATCTCAAACAAATAAACAAATGAACAAACAAACTCAAACAAACATATTCCAAATTTATGTATAATTAAATTGCTGTGTTGAGCCCCATGAAATAATTCTATTCACCCTTTCCCCAAGTTTGAGTGCTAAGATTTTATGAATTGTTTGAAATAATTCCCTATCAACTGTTCTTGTTGATAATGACATTCAGTTACCTTTCAGAAATAGTCCACAATCATGGTTTCTAGTTCCTTACCATTTTTCTCCCCTAAACATTTCCTTTGTTCTGTTGAGACAAGTGTCAACTGAAGATACCAATGGTCTCAACATTTAACCATTTAATCATTCTCTTCTTTTTGATAGAGTTAACTGTATGGGAGCTTTGAGCTGGATAGCCTGCCACTTACAAGTTGCAGGATCATGGACTAATTATGAAACCATTCCCAATCTTTGAGGAATTCATAGGGCAACTTGGCAAATTCAACAAGTACACGGATGTGAAAGTACAACCTCAGCTCTGTGCCAGGTTCACAGTAACTGATCATCATCTTTTAGGTTCCATAGTCTCTGTTCTCATCTTGAAATGGTCTCTGATGATCCTCCACATAATTCTGTCTTCTTTCTTCTCTGAGGATTGCTCATGAGACTTCTTTTTTTAAAAAAATTATTATTTTTATTTTACATGTATGAGTATATTGCCTGAATGTGTTTAAGTACACCCGTGTTGTACATTGCCCACAGAGGTCAGAAGACAATATTGGATCCCCTGGAACTGGAGTTATGGATAATTGTTAGCTGCCATGTGGGTGCTGGAAACTGAACCTGGCTCCTCTGCAAGAACAATCAGTGCTCTTAACTGCTGAGCCAACTCTTCAGCCCCCAAGACTTTTTCTTGAGTGTCTTTTGTCTTTTTCTACTTCTAGAAATATGTGAGCACTTCAAGTGGTTTTCTAGACCTACCTCATCCAGCCAACAGATACAAGTGTCATTGCAGACACACGTAGCCCATGCTACACAGCTTCAGGTCAAATGTCTCTCCCAAGCACTCAACCACATTCCACCTAGCCACTTGCTAACACTTTGTGGGTGTCCAGACCTCCTCTCTTTATACTCTTATTGATGAGATGGTCATGTGGAGAGAATGACAAAGTATCCTTGATTCCATTGCTCATGACTTATGTTCCATAGTCTTTGCCAAAAGCATTTAAGGAAGAAAACAATAAACCAGGCAAGAAGATTAAAGCCTGAGTTTCAACTCTTACATTTAATACGGTTGCCTTATTTTGCTCTAAACTCTTAAAATTGGGGTGATAATTGTCATAACGACTCAAGAGTTTTAGTGAACAATTAGTCATGTATATTTTCATAAAAAATTAGATCATATCTGTGGAAACTTTTGTATGTTATATGCCATGAAATTAAATGATTTGGTTTCTCTCAAAATTTGGAATGGTAAGTTCTTAATGAAACTTTTCTAAATACTAAAAAAATATGAAACACATGCTATTGGCATCATATCACTTGGTCCTTATGATATTCTTATGCGGCACTTTCTTCCTTATATATTATAGTCTTGAGACCATGATTATGTAGTGACTATGGGTAGAAACAATGGACTGTAAGTAGTCTATTTTTGAGTCCAGTCTTTCTCTCTTGGTATCATGCTTTTTATTTTGTCTGTCATAGAGGCCTATATATTTCAGCATAGCTGTTGAGGAAGAAACAGACAGAATTTAAAGCGTCATTTTCTTCTTCTGTTCGTTTTTGCTTGTAGGAATGATAGATAGCTCAATACGTAATCTGTAACCACGTCAAGTCTTAAGTAGTTTTGAGAGAACTGGCTGAATATAGGCCATAGCTTAAACGTGGCTACATTTTTATTTTTAAACATTTTTTATTTATTTTAATTTAATTTTATGTATATGAGTATATTTATTCCCTGCATATAAGTAGGTGCACCCATGTCATGCAATGTTGACAGAAGTCAGAAAAGGGCATCAGTTCTCCTGGAACTGGAGTTATAGATGGTTGTTAGCTGCCATGTGGGTGCTTAAAATCAAATCTATAAGCCAGTGCTCTTAGCCACTGGGCCATCTCTCTAATCCCAACATGACCACTTTCAAAACAAATGGAAATATCTTGACATCTTGACAAAAAAAAGACTTTCAAGGGAGAATGATATTCACAGGCAAATAGCTGTTACCTGAATTGTTCTGTTGGATTGATGATCCTGAAGAGTGGAAAATTGAAAATATTGTTTATGCTTATGTATATTTGAAACTTCTGTCATATAAAATAAGTACAGTTATTCTAGTTCATCATATATATTTCCATCTAAACTATATTGCCTACAAAAGACAAAAACCTACATTGAAGTCAGAGTTTGAGAGAGTCTGATGTTGTAGTATATTGAATATTAAATCAGATAAGTATAAACACAAATATTGTGTTCATGGAATAAACTTAAGGAAGTGAGAGACTTCTATAATGAATACTTTAAAACACTCAAGAGAGAAACTGGAGAAGGCATTAGAAGATGGAAAGATCTCCCATGCTCATGGACTGGAAAGCTCAATATAGTACAAACTGGTATCTATACAATCTATAGGTTCAGCACAATTCACATTAAAATTCCAATGCCGTTCTTTACAGAAATAGAGAAAAATTCAAATTCATCTGGAAGCACAAAAGACCATCCTGAGCAAAACAATAACAACTCTGATGCTGCTGAAGGTATCACCATGCCTGGCTTCCATCTATATACTACAGAGCCATAGTCACAAAGCCAGCATGGTACTGGACAGAAACAGACATTCAGATCCATGGAACAGAACAGAAAATCCAGACAGAAGCACATTCAGCTACAGCCACCTGAGTTTTGACAAAGATGCCAAAACTTCTCACTTTTTATAACAAATAGTGCTGGGAAAAAGAAGATAGAAATCTTTCACCCAGCACAAAACAACTCAAAATGGACCAAAGATCTTCACGCAAGTCATGAAAGTCTGAAATGACAGAGGATGAACTCTTCCATTTAGAGGAGGAGGTTATTATTTTCTGATTGTGGCTGTAGTATTTCAGGAAAGAGGGACACGGGACTCTTTATCCCACAGCAGATTCACCTCACCCCCATCCTACTGGGGTGTCATCACAGTGGCAAGGAAATGGGGTCAGCCTGAACACCTGTCAACAGATGAGCGGATGATGAAAATATGGCACATGCACAATGGAATCTTGCCCAATGATAAAGAAAAATGAAATTATAAAAATGTCAAGAAAATGGATGGAATGGGAAAACATTCTACTAAGTGAGGTAACCCAGGTTCAGAAAAAGAAATATCACATGTTTTATTCTAGTATGTGGACCATAAAAATAGCTTCTATTTTATATTTATGTATATTTATGTAGGAACGTGAAGATACCAGGAAACTAGAAAGGAACCCTGGAGAAGGGAGGAAAGGAGGCTTCAAGGGCAAGAGGTGTGGAAGAGTATTGTGATATGAAAGTGGAAAGGCAAATGGTGGGTTTGGAAGGGTTTGCATGGGCATAGAGTTAGGAGAAAGGAGAAGGAAGGGTTGACTTTAAGTATATATGAAAATGCACGAGGGAGTCTTCTACTCTGCAAACTAATTTTAAAAATATGTTCAGTAGGGTCTTGTTAATCTTCAAAGGATTAGCAGTATGAAGCCATTAAAATGATGATGCACTTACATGCTGACTCCAGTGTGCATCCACAGATTGCCAAGTGAGGAGAATGTGACATCATCATCACCTGTGCAAACTCGCATGGAATGCAGACGGACCTTCACCAGGAAATGCTCAAAATCATGCATTTTAAGTCATTTTCAAAAATTTCTTAGTATTACTCTGCTTAAAAAAAACTCCCTATTTTTTCTAACAAAGGTTTTTAACTTTCAAAATCAAGGGAAAGTATTGTAGTTTGAAAATACAGATACACAGACTGCTCACGAAGCTGATCTCTTGCTCACAGTGAGATACAGTTCTGAGACCTACAATGTGAAAAGGATGGATAATTATAGTGACGTGTGTCGCAAAATAGCTTCTCAGCCTGCATTCTGGTAACACTTAAAGAAGTGGCTGAAGAAAAATCATCAGTGCATTACAATCAAAAGAAATAGAGGTGGGACAAACAATGGAAGGATGTGATAAATTAATACATCTGTGCTGTAGGCAAGATTTTTGTGCTGTGACATTTGTGAATGCCCTGTGTAAATGTCAAGTTTGTAAGGTGGGCTGTCATGCATGGCTTTCATAACTGGAGCCCATCTCCTAATTACCAGTTCTCTACTTCCAGCATAGCCTGTGCCTCTTGTGCAAATGCAGACCCAGTCACAGCCTATGACTGTGGACTCCAAACTGTGGGCCAGTAATTCTGCAATGTGTAGCCAAGGCAGAGCCAGCGTTCCTCAGCATAAGTGGAGGCAGTGTTTAAAAGCATGTGCATGTGCCAGCATTTACAGGGATTTAAAAAGGGCCTCTGTAGAGAGGAAAATACCATTTTTAAGCTGGTTTTGTTGGGCCTTAATTAAAGAGGCCTTTCCCCCCTTGTCTGCTACTTGGGCTGTGGGATTGTAGCCTCTCTGGCTTGGAGAAGTATTTCATTGGTCCACAGGCTAATTAGGAAGGACTCACACTGTTCCCCAGCCTCCTGGAAGGCCAGAACAAAGGCTGCTGCCGGTGGATTGTAGTTGTGCCTCAATTGCAGAGGCTCAAGGGTAAAAGAAAAAGAAAAGCTTTGGAATAGAAAGCCTTTTGATGCCAAGAAAGAAATTAAGAACTAAAACAGAGGCCTAGGCACTGCTGCACACAGCCCTCCACACAGACCCATTGTGTTTAGGAACGAGGGCAACAAAGCCCTGTCTGATACTCAACACCTCCCAGTAAACAGGCACCCACTTCTGAGCGGGCTGCCTCTCTGGCTCTCCTGCAAGGAAGTACTTTCCCAATCAGACCGTCTGGGGCCGCGACAAACACAGATAAATGTGAGCAGAGCCATGCTTTCACCTGCAGGGTTAATGCATGATTTTCATGTTGATTGTTTGAAAATTGTGTGCAAATAACTAAAGTTTTTTCTTCATTTGGGCCAAACAAAAATAAAGCTGAGAAAAAAGGAATTAATGCAACTCATTGTTCCATCAAGATGTCACCAAATCTCTCCATATTTAAAAATAATTGTAGTTTACACAAGTAATGATAAAAACACATTTTAAATTCATTGTATTTCTTATTTGTGTGGGGGATGTGGGTTTATGTACACGTTTGTACAGGTGTTTGAGTGGAGTTCAGAGGAGGATACCGCTGTCTTTAACCTCACTACCTCTGAGACAGGATCTCTCCCACAATCTAAAGAATGGTTGGTAAACAACCAGAAAGCCTCAGTGATCCTCCTGTCTCCTTAGGGCCCAGAACACTGGGTTGCAGGCGCTTGTGAATGTAGCTGACTTTTTGTGAGGCTTCTGGGAATTTGAACTCCAGTTCATGGGACTTCTCCCTGGCTGCTAGGATTACTTTTTCCTCACAGAAAAACACATCTTTAGTGACAGTGACTGTTCTAATGATGTAACTGGCCAGGCAGAAATGAAAATATTCTAAAGAGATACCTGTCTCTCCATCTGACTATGAGATTAGTGAATCAACTGACCCCAAAGAAATGGGGATTCTCCCCAGGGAATTTCATGCTAGGGGAAGGAAAGGGCCAGAGGGGGAAGCTGTCTCCCACAAAGAGATAGCACATAGTTCTAGAACGTTGCTAGGTCACCTTACAGGATAAGACTGAAGCCCAGACAATGATGGGTCAGTGTGGGCAGGGCCACATCTTTACCAGGACTACTTAGGTGAGCACATCCCTGGCTCCTTTAATCTTCAGTCTCACTTCAGGACCCTGAAGATGAACTTGGTGGGTTCACTGGATCTCTATCCTTCTTCTTCAGTGTAGCCACACTAAAATCTCCATTTGCTGCTTTTCACAATTAATTTGGCTTTTAATTGGCTTATTGAGGATGAGTGACAGAACTTGGCTTGGGTACAGGTTGTAACCTCCAAGTTTAATAACAATAACCCAAGTCAGTTACAAGTAACTGAAAAAACAAAACAAAACACAAACAACAACCTTTACCATTTGCTTTCAGAACTGGACTGTTTCTTCAGGGCTATTAGAGGCTTTTAATGATATTTGCATTTTAAACTTAACTTTAAAAATTGAACATTGTTTCTTAAAGTTCTATTTCTAAATAACATTGGGCATTCTTTATCGAGGTTATATACAGCCACCCCACTGAGCACTCCACATACATCTCTGTTACATCTAAATATATAAAAGGTAAACACTATTATAATGTGCAATTTACAGATGAGGAAAATTGAGGGTATGGGAAGCTAAGCATAAGAGGACCTTGCTCTTAGGGTGAAGTCAGATTTGAATTCATAACCTTCTGACTCAACGCTAAGCTCAAGAACTTAACTTTTAAAAAACTATTTTATTTAATATTTTGATTTCATGTGTATGAGTATCTTGCTTGCATGTCTGTACGTGCACCTGTGTTGTATAAATGCCTGCAGAGGTCAGAAGAGGATATCAGATCCTCTGGAACTTGAGTTACAGATGATTGTGAACTACCGTGTAGGTACCTGGAATCAAACCCGGGTCCTCTGCAGAAACAGTCAATGCCCTTAACTGTTGAGCCATCTCTCCAGCCCCAAGAACTTAAGTTTTAATATGTAAATATTAGTGTAAATTATAGAATGGAAAAGACTTTAGAGATCGTATGAGCCATACTCTGCAGCTGGCAGCTAGGACATTCTCTCTCTCTCTCTCTCTCTCTCTTTCTCTCTCTCTCTCTGTGTGTGTGTGTGTGTGTGTGTGTGTGTGTGTGTGTGTGTGTAGGCATTTCCAGAGGGAGAAAGACCCGCCCTGAGTGCCAGTGGCATCATCCCATGGGCAGGCCCCTTCCCCACACAGAATAAAGAATGAAAGCACATTCAGTGTCTACAGGTCCTTTTTCTTTGCTTCTTGGTCAGCCCTGAAGTGTTCAGTATCCATGTGCTCCCAGTGACATGATGTTTCGCCCAAGGACCTGTGGCCAATCAACCCTGGATTGACCCCTCCAAAACTCTGAGTCTAAATAAGTCTTCACTCTTTTCAGTTGTTTCTGTCAGGTATTTTGATGTAGAAAGTAACCGATCTGTGTGCCGTGCATCCTTTTCTGTAAGTGGAAGTCAGGTTATACATGGACCCCTAGGCTCACCACCTATGTCTGAGTAAGTTGCTCTCAAGACAGCCTGAACTTTGGCTTGTCCAGCAACTTTCCAGTTGATGCTTGTGCTTGTTACCTGTCTGGGAATCAAATTCTGGGAACCACGATTCTAGAATACCACACAGTTCCTTGTATTACTGAAATGAAAAAAGAGGCAAAATAAATAAAAAGTTTCAGAAGTAAAATGAATAATGGTAATTTTGATTTTGTTCAATTTAAATGAAAATCCATGTCTTCTTGAATATAACTTCCTTCTTATCCACATGCTCATCACTGTCATAATTTTGGGAAATCTAGAACAAACTAGTTATTTCCAGCACTATTTCTTCCATAGCAAGCATTCCTAGAGATTTTTTTCTAAGATTCTTTTGGAGTTCATTTTCCTATTTGAAAGCTAATCATGAAAACTAGAATCTTTCCTGTGTGAACTAAGTTCCCTTTATAGTTCCTTACACACCACTTAAAATTTTTATTTATTTATTTTAATTTTATATGTATGAGGGCCATGCATGCATGTGTGTAAATGCACCCGTATTGTGTGCAGTACCTGCAGAGGACAGAAGAGGGCGTTGGATCTCCTGGAACTGGAGTTATGGGATGGTTGTTAGCAGCCATGTGGACACTGGGATTCGAACTAGGGTCTTCTGCCAGAACAATGAGTGCTTTTAAGTGCTGAGCCATCTCCCCAGTCCCCTTACCATTTTTAATTCCGTGATTTGGCCAGTACAATATTCAATTTCTTTCAGAGGGTGTGCACTATCTCAGATGACGCAGGATTTAAATGCAATTTATCAAAATGATTAAGATCTGGTAAATACATTTGAAACATCAGCCCAAATAGACTTTTCTTATCCCCATCTGCAAAATACTTTGCACCTATCCAAGTTATGACATGTTATTGCCCAACCTGCAAAATAATCCCATTTGAACTTGTTTGTTATTTGATGAAGAAATGAACAGCCATGGAGGAGGACGGGGATGACCCCTACTTTGTCCAAGTCACATTATCTGCTGATCACCAGCTGGATGTGAGAGGCACTCAGGATAGTCATCCTACTAAACAGGTCATCGCTATTAGTGCCAACAATAATTTTTATTACCCACTATTTTGAGAATCTGCTCCTTGCAGAGTGCTATATTAGATAAGAGGAAGAAATAGGATTTCTTTAAAATAAGTGATCTTCCAAGAAATTCTGCATTTGAAGGGGGAAAAAAGTAATTATGACATGAAAAAAAGTAATTATGACACTAGTGGACATCAAGTTCATGTCTTTTTAAATCTCACACTCTTCAGAGCGTCTTCCAGGCATCCTTCTTTCCCTGAGATGGAAGGCATTTCTAGGCAATGATACCATTGTGTAGCATGCTTGGACACGGTCCAGGGACTTGGAGGGGGAATTGCAGGGTAGGGCGGCTCCCACGGTCCCTCTGGTGCTTAGATGGATGTGGTCACAGGACAGAGCAGGAAATACTAGAGCAATAACAATGATAACCCAGCACACGGATTTGGAGAGACAGAGATAACCTGCAATTTAAGGGTTTGCACGTGCAGATGGAGAGTTTAAGAATTCAGTGCTATTGATTTCACAGGGCTGTTCCCGGAGGGAACCTGGAGGACCAACGTTGAGCAAGAGCTTACAGCAAAGAAAAACAGCAAAGAAGCCTAACTGGGACCAAAGATCTCACTAGGAAAGATTGATGCTTCCTCCTGACTGCCCAGCAGAGATTTTCATCTTAGAAAATAATTTTGAAAATGTACTTTTAAAAGATGACTCTAAAATCACAACCACAGTTGTCTCAGAACAATACAACTAATAAGGCTGCAAATGATTCATTCTTTATCGGTTTTAGTCAATTCTTAGCAAATCTACAGAGCTCATTTCAAAATCTCACATTCCATTTACCCCAATTAATCTTTTAATTACTTTTATATAATCTGAAAATGAATAGCTCATTCAAGTGCCATTTAGAAGAGATGTAAGAGTCAGGAAAACTCAACTAATATTTATAATAACTACTGCTGTTTGCTTTAGGCAATTTAGATGAATATCATTTGTATTTATATGATTAATGATCATCCATTCATTAAAATTATTCTAGTGTTTAAATAATCACAACAGGTTCTAGCAAAGTCATGTAAAAGGTCAATTCATCACTGGGTTTCTTATTTCTTATACTCCAATCCTTTCCTCCTCTGCTTTTCTCTCCCTTCCCTATACAGTTACTTGGCTGCTAATTCTCTATAGAGCCAGGGCTCTGTGTTCTGCACACACTAATTCTTGTGAGTGTTAATTGGTGCTCAAAGAACAAAGGGCCTCATGGTCAAGAAAGCTTGGGAAATGTGGAACACTAAATACTCTCCATGCAAAGTCACAATATCATTAACATATTAAAGGCTCTGAAAGCCCCTGCAGTTAGAAAGAAACCTCTCAACTTTGTTTACCAGGTAAACAAACCTATTTGAACCTGGCACATTTATTAACATACTCTAAAATACAAAACCCTTAATCCCAAACTGGGAAGTATAAGCATTAGTAAAACTTCAATTGATCATTATTTCAGACTACCTATATTTTAGTAGAATACTTTGTAAAGGCTTTAATGCAGATACTGGGGTAAATGATGAATACATAAATATATATATATATATATATATATATATATATATATATATATTGTCTGTTCATGAAGGTGAACTTGCAAAAGAGTTACAGAGAAATAAGAAATGTGTAATGCCGTCAGGTGGAAGTGATTGTTTAAAACTGATTTTATGACTATATAAACCATTACTCTGCTTTCCAAACCAAGTAACAAACTAGAACACACAGGCACACATACAGCCCAAATGAGGAAGCTATTTTACTCTATTTCACATCTTATGTTTCCACATGGAATCGTTCACAGTGTAGATCTTAGAGGCAAAGAGAACTTGGTTTCAGGTCCTCACTAAACTGAGCACAGTGTTTTGTTGCTGCCTCATCTGTGAAATAAGGCCTGTCATTTTAATCTAAGGATTGTTACAGGGAGTCAGTGAGGCAATGTAAACAAGGTATCCAGCATATACAATATACTCTACCAATCCCAAATTGGCCATCACCAGATTCATCTGTTTCCACAGTTTCGGAATCAGTGTAGGTCCTGAGAATGACAAAAACATGTTCTCAGGTGCTAATGATAAACTGCTGTCACATGAATAAATGCACAATCTGTGTTCCTGCCTACCAATGTGTGGTGAGCCCCTTAGAACCAGGCTTGTATTTAAAGGCCAGAGTCATCAGCATATTGAGAGCTCAGTCTGTTGAAGAAATGAATAGAGCTCCAAAAGTCACCTAGCCTTTGTCTTCCTAGCCTTCTTTTTCTAGCTAATACTGATGGTCAGTCAACACAACTCAACTTCAACTTGAAGTTAATTCTCAGCAATAATACTCTCATCAAAATAGCATGCACATCAAAATATCAGCTTAATACACATAAATTAGTGGTTCATTGCACTGCAATATTAGTTAATTTTGAAATTGCATTATAGATTTCTAAATTAAAGAGACTGTCCGCCTGTCACTCACATCACAGACAATGAATACCAACATCAGGCATCACCATTTCCGGCTTTGCCAGACTGAAGGTCATTATCAATTGCTGTTTAATCAGCCAAGTCATGCATATAGACAAAGGTTAACTGCACATGGACCAATCTGACTTCCTTTGTCATCGCAAGACAATTTGTGGCTTAATAAAGCTGCTCTGATTGCACTTAACAACACCTGCTTTAAAATCCAGCCTCATTAATAGCACACTAATGAGTTAGGGATCTTCTGGCAAGGGCATGATCAAAGACAAATGGTTTGCTTTCTGACTAAGTGACCTAAATAACATAAAATCGGTTTTCTTCTGAAAAAGTCTTTCTGGAAAAAGTTACAAAACATATCTTCTGATACTGTTTTTCAAGGATAGTAAATGGTCTTTTTGGCTTCTTTAAATTGTGATAGAGGAACACAATGAAAAATAAATGAACCTGGATGTAGTGACACAAGCCTGTAAATTTATCATTTAGAAAGATGAGACAGGAGGACCGCAGTCAGCACAGGCTATGTAGTAAGATCCACTCTCAAAAATAACAACAACAGCAGCAGTAGCAACAACAATAATAATAACTAATAAATGAAACGGAACAATATCAAGTGTCTGACCTGAGATCTCACACTCTCAAACACTGATTAGCCAAGGAGCACAAAACCAAAAAGGCATCAACCCATTAACTCACTAAATGAAAAGATAACTTTAGGGAATGTCTGTGGAGGTGGTATAGTAATAAAAGACTTTTTTTTTTTTTTTTTTTTAAGAAGAAACTTTGTGATGTGATAAAACTGAATTTTCCCCTTGGTATACACCAGGGTTTTGGAGTTCGATGGTAGTTTGCAGTATAGTGTCCAGGAAATTGCTTGCTGCTCTGAATGGAGCGGATATTCTAACTCCGTATAAGCCCTCTTGCACTTTTCTTTTTGCAGTTCTGTAATTTTCTTATCTGTATCAGACATGTCAGTCACGGCTGCCGGTCTGCTTGTGGCCTCTGGTAAGGAAAACTGCTCTGCCACAACCTTTGCTGCACAGTACCAAGTATGACAACCCCAAAGGGGCATTCAAGCTGGGGACCTCCCAGGGAGCAAACTGGTTGTTAACTGGAGCTGTCGGAAGCCTCTCCAGAACTGGAATGATCTGGAAATCTGGAGATAATAAGAGAATAAGGCAAAGCTGAAACTGAGAGGCTGAGGAGGGGACAGAAGGCTGCCTCGATCAGGGTGGAGCAGGAGGGCAAAGTCTCATTGGTTCCTTTTTGATTGCTGTTTTCACTCTTTATTTAGACATTCTTTTAGGCTTATAGAAAAGCTCCAGGGATAGTAGACTACCTTTTCATTCCACTGCTCCAAACAGCATTTTGCTACATTCATTTTCTTTCTCCCTATCACCCTCTCATAAACATGGGCATATGTATTTCTTAACATTTATCAGTTGGTTTTTTTTTCCCCTGAATTTGAAAGTATGCTGACTCAAGATGTCCCTTTAGCACTAAGTGGTTTAGGGTCTGTTTCCTGTAAACAAAGAATTCTGTTAGATAATTATCCAAATCAAGGAATTAGCATTGATATGATAATCTTACTTTCCGGTCTACCTTACTGGTAATTTCTCCTGGCAAAACGGAACCAGAACTATGGGCTGCTTGGGCTGTTTTCTGTTGTGGCCTCTCTTTAACCTCCCTTCATCTGGAGCAGTTTCTTAGTCTTTCTGTTTTGGACATATCCCACTACTCTTCTGAGGTCTGCCCGACTTCCTTACCTTCTCACAGCCTTGTGTTCTCTTTGGAAGGAGAGCAGGCAGCTTGCTTGGGGTGTGTCTCACTGTTCCTCTCTATTATTTGTTTGCAGGTTACAAATAGTGCCTCAGTTGTGGAACTACACTCTTTTGTTCACATGCAGTTCAGTGGAGAACCTTCATTTGTGTTTCTATGAGAGTCTAGGAATGCTTTCCTTTTTTCCTTAAAACCTAAAGTATCAGAAAACAAATACACTTACCTTAGTTATTCATCTGGGGAGATAGATAACATAGAATTAAAAGGATGACATTTGAGGCCACAAGAAGACGGTAGCGTCCACATCTGCGACCCTAGTGCTGGTGACCAGAGAGTAGAGATGGCTTGTCTTGGTTCTCAGAGGTTGGCCTCACCTAGGAAACATGATGGCGCTGCTGTGTTACAACCGCGGTTATGGCCAGCACTTTGACCAATGCTTTTGATTGCCTATATGTACCAATCGGGTGTTCCAGACTTTCATGATGCATGAAGAGTCTGTCTTCTTGTAAGAGAAGAACGACTGATTTTTATGACTTCTTAAGTATTATTGGTTGTACAGAAGGTAGGCATAATAGTGAAAAGTCACCCAAACCAGTCAAGTTACTGAGAAGTCAAGGCTCCTGAAAAGGAAATATTTGAATTAAATCCCAAATTTCAAGAGCACATCATTCAAGACCCTAAACCATTAGAAGTAATAAAAAGGCCAATCCCAGATGAACTAATGGCAAATTTGGAGTTAAAAATACTTGCTTTCTTTGGAGTCTGCAGAGATGGCTCAATGATTAAGAGTACTAGCTGTTCTTGTAGAAGACCTAGGTTCGAATCTCAGTACCCACATGGCGACTAACAGGATTTGGTACCCTTTTCTGACTCCCATGGGCTTTGTATTACATGGGTACACTTACATACATGCAGGTAATACACTCATACACATAAAAAAAATCTTTTAGGGAAGGTCTGCTTCCCTAAAAATAAGCACTTTATAAACTTAAGCTATCATCAGAGAATGAAGACAATAAAAGAAGACAGTGATGAAATTGAGATTGGGAACTTTTACAAAAATGGAGGGTGTTCAAAAACATACCGGGGGCTACAAAGTCTAGAAGTTTGTATGTATCATTCTGGAGTGCCTATTTTCCATGAGGGGATGAAATCTCAGCGCTGTTGTAGAAGAAAACCTTTAATTCTAATACATTCTTAGCCCAAGAGAGCTGTACATCAGGGAAACGTGTGGACGAAAAAGGATGATAGAAAAAAGTTGCTCCACGTAGACATAACTGGCACCAGACCAGGAGTAAAGTCACTATCTCAGTGTATGTTAAACATTCACGTCCAGAGCTTAGCTGAGAAAAAGTAAATAGTACATTATTAAATGTGCACATTGTATTGGAAGGAGAGAAGAAATTTCGTCAGAATCTGAAATTATGGGGTATGATTGATGTTAAGTGAAGTTACGCAACTATGGCTACAATCAAGACTGAGATTGCATGAGAGAGGCTGAACCCATGCAATGGGCTAGTCTTGAACTAACTACAACCCCAAAGCTGGAGAACAGAAAAAGAATGCATATTGATTTGAAGAGAAACAGAAAGCTATGGTCTGTTATAGAGTATTTAACGTGTGGTGAAATAACTTGCTGCTATAATCTTTGTTTTCGAATCTGGCATTTTAGTGTCATCATGGGGTTCTTAAAAGCCAGTCAGTTAAATTTTGTGTCTCCCATCTTCCTTTTGAGTTCCACAGTATTAATTATTCATTTCTCCTCACTGGTAGAGCCATAGTTGTTACCCCCTTCTCATACGACATACTCGGAGAAGCTGGAAAAGAACTCATAAGCATAACTGCAACAATCTTAGGGTAAATTATTGTAGGCAGAGAAAGAAAAAGGAACATTTGTTGTTTTTGTTTTCCATCATATCTGTTACCCCTTATTTAGGGAAAGCAAGCTAAAATGTCAAATTTAAATTGATTTTTCTATGGACTTTTGTTCCTACAATATTTGAAACTCTTTAGGTGAAAGTTTTTGTATTGTTTTTCCTTATGGGATGATTACTTTTTCTAGGACTAATTGTCAAGCAGTTCAATAGATAAAGATAAATGCATGCAGTGGCTAAAAATTATAATTTCTTTGCAATTAATTTAATTACAAGAGATTACACCAATAGCTATATTACTTAGGAAGCAGCATACTTTGTAGAAACATAATTAAGATTATAGAATTATCAATTTGGTTAAAATTCACCAGTCCATAAGGATAATCAATAATGTTTAAAAATCTTGTGATCACATAAAAGTCTTTCTATGGTGTTATGATTAAATTGTGCCTGATTTATAGTCTAAACCCTTTTAGGGATCATCTGGTCTCCCTCATGAAAAGCTGTACCTGTAAATTTATAAACCTAAATCTTTTTAGAAATTCATTAAGATATGTGTTGAGGTTTGAATTGGAACTGTCCCACCCTGTGCTCAGAGAAGCCACACTGCTGATTTGAAATTGGTATGGAATGGTATTGGCCATGGTATGAATATTTGCACCAAGGGGATTGGTAAATGCTACAGATCTAATTTTTAGCTTTTGTTCTCTCTCTTTTCCACCTTCTTTTCAGATCTAGTTGTTAAACATTTACCAACATACCACCATCCTGTAAGATATGTACAAAAGGAGGACTTATATAATTTAATGAGTCATGGAGCTAAGAATTTCCCTAACAGTCACCTCCCAATCTCTGGTAGTCAAGATCTGTTGTAATGACCTCTATCGCCTGGTATCTGAGCTCATCAGAGAATGGAAGTGGACTGGTGACTCTTCAGACTGGATCTTGAGGGATGACACTTTACTTGGCTTCAATTTAGGAAAATGAAATTGTTCTGGGAAGCTGTTGGAAATATTTATATGGCCTACCTTTAACTTTGAGAGGAGAGGAAGACTTAAAACAAGCAAACAAAACAACCCCCAAGAGAGCAATTCTAGCCACAGATCTATATTCAGTTCAACTCAGAATGGATTTGAAATACTGTGCCCTGCCTAAAACTGCAAATTTAACCCTCCCTTTGCAGTGGTTGTTGGTAGGAGGACTGTTGTGAACAGAAATACACATGCTGTCCAACAGAACACATTTTTGACTCCCTGACCCCTCCCCCCAAAAAAATCTCCCACTGATGGTAGCTTAAGAAACACAAAAATCACAATAAATCACAAAATATAAACCAGTAAAAACAAATGGATGACAGATATGAATAAACACTTCACAATAACTGAAGCAAACAATGAAAAGATGTAGGCCACCATTAACAACTGGGAAAAAACACAGGAAAACCTCAGTGACACAGCATTGCATATGTGCCCAAGTTACTAAAATTACTAAGACTGATGGCGCCAAGTGTTTGTCAGAGTGTGGCACAGCTGATATTGTTAAAGCGCAATGAAAAAAACAAGGGCATTCACTTCTAAACTGAACATTCACAGCACAGGTTTTGTTTGTCCAGGAAACAGACACGGAAATAAAGTTCAGACGTGAAGCTTTTACAGGGAGAAAGTCTTATAAAAAGAAGAAAGTCAGGTAGTCATGCTTGTACGACTCTTTGGGTGCACACACTTTACAGCACAGATCATTTGCCACTTCTCTATATATGATTGTTTCCACATATGTGTGCTTTCCAAAATTCTCATAACGTTATTATTATTACCATTACTATTGCTTTATACATGGAATATTAAAGTTGGCACCCAACACCTTGACTTTTTGTTTGCTTTTCTTACTTCTAGCATTCCCAAGTTCTTATCCAATTCCATTTTTCTTCTATCTGAAGAACATGTACTGTTTGCCTATATACATGCTGTTGCTGATGGAGACTATAAATTTCTCTTGGTCTGAAAAGTTGTCATTTTTTGAACAATATATTCACTGATAATAGAATTCAAAATTGGCAGTTATTTGTTTTCATTCCTTTGAGGAGGTAATTCCCTTGTCTCGAGCCTCCAATATTTCTGCTCATCTCCAGGCACTGCTTCTGTTACTCTAGAAGTCCTGTTGTACCCCTTATTGCTCACACACCTGCTTAAAACACTGTCTATATTCAGCTCTTTGTGATGAAATCCCCAGATTGGCTTTTCTTTTACTGCACATTTACTGATATACTGTAGCCATTTAAAGTATATATCTGCTGTTTCTAATTTCTGTGTCTACTGTTGGCTGACTTTCTTGTTTTATTGACAAATTATATTGTTTGTCATATTTTTGGTTATTTTTATTTAAGTGCAAAATATAATATATAAACAGCTACATTTCTACCCATAGTTACACATAATTTTATATATGCAAATTGTATATTGGTATATTTTGATGAATACCTTACAGGAGCTATCTAACAACTTTTCTATGGGAAACTCCAACTTCTCCTCTTCTTCCATCTTGCATATAAAGAGACTAAAGCTTCAAAAGGTTAGTTATCTTGCTCAAGATTAAAAGATGTCTAGACAGAATATTTTTTAGATTCAAACTCAGGCTTATGTCACTCTAATCAGAGAGTTGTTAAGGAATAGGCTTTCTTACAAAGTTGAGTAGCTGCAAGTTAGAATTTTCCTTTACTTTCTTTCCCCTTTGCTAAAAGAACATTATCCTAAGAAGGCTTCCCATTGTAAAAATTGAGCTAGATCTCGATCTTCCCTTATCTGTATTTTTACCAATGTCTCTTATTTCAGGTAGGCACATAATAATTATGGCCAGTCAAAGGGTTTGGGATCAGACAGAAGAGCCCTGTATTGAGATACATTGAATTCCCATAGAGCCAATTATACAGTAACTAAAATAAAAGACAAAGAACTCAATCTTCAGAATATATTTTAAATATGAAACTAATGCATTTAGGGACTGGCCAACCCCATTATTGAGCTATCAGACAGGTATCCCTGGCAGGGCTGTACCTGAATGTAAGGTTCAATGCTATTTCTTATTAGGTATGGTAAGGAAGCAACTACAGAAGCCCTAAGCTGTCTGAAATACTTTTTTTTATCATTTTACATCTGACTCAAGTCTTCTCTCCATCACTATGTGACCTCTATGCCTTCTCTATCTTGCTAGAAGTTCTCCCTCACACTCAGAGTTAAAGCACTGAATTGATATGCTCTGTTTTTGTTATCTTGGAGGTCACCAAGATTGAAAGCTTCCTGAGTGTAGATTCCAAATCTTACATCCTTTTAGTGATCGTCACATTTCTAGAACACAAGGTATATGCTTGCTGGGGATTTAATATTTTTCTCCTAGATATACCATAAAATACTCAAATAGTCCAAGTTTCATCGTTTAAAGAAAATTATATCGAGGACCAATAAGGATTAGCTTACACAGTTATTACTATCACTGTGTTAATCAACTTTCTGTTGTTATGACAATATCCTTGAGACAAAAAACCTGAAGGATGAACGGTTAACGACAGCTCACAATTTCAGAGGCTTCAATCCATGGTTTCCCTGGCCTCAATACTTTTGACCTCTCCTGAAGCAGAACATGGCAAGAAGCACATGGAGCAACACAGTTTGCCTGATGATGGCCTGGAAGCAGAGAGAGGTGTGCCGGCTCCAGTGCTCCTTAAGGGGATGCACCCCGCAGCCTCGCTCCATTCCACAGGCTTTACCTCCTAAAGGGGGCACCGTCTCGTTGTGTCAAAAGTCGGCACATGGCCTTTTACAAAGACCAAACCCATTGATAGAAATTCTTTTGCAAAACTAGTCTCCAGAGGTTTGTTTCTTGTTTCTTGGATGATTCTAGAAGGCATATTGGTAAGGGGCCGGGGGGTCAGGTGAGTGTGTGGTGATTCAGGAATGTGGCTTGCTCAAGAGTGGACAGACTGGGATCTCTGTTGTACTCAATATCCTCATGAGTAAAACGGGGGTAACAGGTATTTTTTGAACCCTTGTTAAGTGTTTTTTTAAGAGTAAAGGAAGTAATAACCTTCCATTGTACCTGTTTATTTCCAGAATTCTATTATACATGTAGTAGAGATGGTAGTATACCAAAGTTAATTTATCCACTGTTGCAACAACTGATTTATAAACTTTCAAGGAGCTCATAAACTGACTATGAAAAGCAGCCATAACCAAAAATTAAATTATGTGAACTTAAAACTAAATATACGATGTTAAAATATATGTGACATATGATCAAGAGATATCACTTGCAAAAATTACTCTATTATTTTTTATTATATCTTTGCTTTTTTATCTTTAGGTCATTCAAGTCTGTAGGGTCTCCGGATTAGAAAAACTGCATAGAATAATGTGCTCTTTCATACTTATCCTGACTCTGCGTTCAATGAGTTGTGTCACAAGCTTGCAGTTAGCCATGGTTAAAAGTACTTAGACTGTACAGGTCAGCAAAGCCAAGAAAATATGATATTTTAAGTTTAGATGGCCAATTTTTAAACATAACACACGAAAGGTACACACTTTTATATCAGAAACTTGAGAGAAGATCTGGTGCCGGGCACACTGCTGTGTGCCCCACTGTGTGGCTGCAGTGTTCAATCCAGTGTACATCAGGGCTTGCTGGAAAAATTTTTAATTTTAAAAAATGTATTTTATTTTATATGTCTGAGTACTCTACCTGCATGTATGTAAGTGCACCACATGAATGCTAAGTCACAGAGCCCAGAAGAGGTGTCAGGTCCCCTGCAGTTGGAGTACTAGAAGGTTGTTAGCTGCCATTTGAGTGCTGGGAACCAAGAACCAGCCTTCTGGAAGAGGAGCCAATGCTCTTAACCCCTGAACCATCTCTCCAGTCCTTTATTGGAGAATTTCGAAAAAGAAAACGAGTAACCTGAGGTCCATCTCTAAGATTTTGACTCTTTTTTTTTTTTTTTTTTTCTGAATACCAGTAGTATTTAAAAGCTGCTTCTTAAATGTACATGCAACAAACTAAAAAAATTACTGGTGTAAGTATCACCATGAAATCATTAGGTTCTGAATAAGCACTCATTGAGTAAAAAATGAGAATGTGAACTAGGGAAAGGACTCACTGGATAAATTTCTTGCTGTGCAAGTGTGAGCACCAGAGTTTGGATGTCTATAACCCATGTAAAAGATGGGTAGGCATGGTAGCCACCCACAAGGCCAGCATTTATGAGGCAGAAATCAGATTTTCCCTAGGGCCAGCTAGCTAGACTAACCAGAGTTAGCCAGCATCAGGTTTAGTGAGAGATCTTGCCTCAATAAAAAAATGTGGAGCATGGCAGCAGAAGACACCGCCATACTCAGGAGCACAAGTGTGAACTTGCACAAGGTACCTGTTAGCTCGTGTGTGCCCACACACAAATGAACACTCACACCACACACACACACACACACACACATATACCCAACATAAACATATACACAAAAAAAATTAAGGAGTCAATGGAAACAAAAATGTACTGTCCATAGATAGTGACAGATTCTTATATGAAAACTGTACTTTTAAAATCCATTTCTTTTTGTTGTTTTCAAATGCTTATCCTATTTTCAGGAGTGTACTCTGGAGGAAAAGAAAGTTTAAGTAAATTTACTTTTCACTGGATAAGTAAAATTTTGTAGCATTAGTATATATTTGCCATTCGAAATGTATGCACAGTTTTTAAAGTTATTTTTGATATAAAATTATTGGTTAATATGTGAACTAAAAATGTGTTTTTATAATTTCTCAATCTGATTCTCACAAATTGACTGACAACAGAGAAAATTTGTTTTCTTATGGGCTTAGTTAAAAAGCACAGGATTACAGAAAGTAGTTAAATACATGTGAAAAAATTACAGTACCTTATTTTTGAAATCCTTAGTTTGTGAAAACACTCATCTGATTAAAGGAATATATAAGTCACTGTGACATATTGGCTCACACTTTCCTTAAAAGCAGTAAGATCTGAGTACTTCTAAGTGTGGATATATGGGCATATACATCTAAGCATTTGAAGACAGCTGTGGCCCAAACTATTGATATCCAAGGTATCTTTCAAATATACTATGAGATTTTACAACATTACATTCAACTCTGAAGCTATTTAATGATAACTTTGTATATTACATGGAATCCATGGAATCCATTATGTTTAATCCCTGGTTCTGTGTTTAATCATATTGCATGAAATGAAAGCACCATATATATCTATAGTAGATAGAGAGACCTTGTTTTTTTATCTGAGGAATGAGTGTAATTATAAAACTAACCTTATGTGGTTTATGATCATGATTGCTCATTGATAAATGCAAAATACATAAAATAAAGCATGAATTATTTTTAAATGTTTGCTAGGATTTATTTTATAGGAGATAAAACTCAGGCCCTCAACAGTCTAAGTAACAAGACTTATATATATAAAATATATAATGATGACAACCACATAAAATTATTAAACAAACTCAAGGAGCAGTATCCTAAAAAAAAACCCCACAAAGCTTGCTTAATTTTTCTTAATAACTTTCAATTAAATAAATTTTTGTTCATTAAAAAATGCAATATTCTCAAATGATTTGCATGTTTTATTTTAGTACTAAATTATGATTAATAAATAAATTATATCAAGATTCAATTATATTGTAGGCTTTTTAAAGTCAATTTGGAAATATGGCTCTCCATTTTTCCCATGGAAATTGAATAATTAATTTTAAGTTTGATAACGACTCTAGAATTAACTGATTAATGTGCATAGAAAATTCTGTAATGCAATTTAATGTTTTGTATAGCTGGAATCTATTTAAAAGTATATTGAAAAATCATTCAGTAGTTCTTTTTTTATAACCTCTTCCCATTATGTTTAATGAGAGACAAAATTGAATAGCCAAAGTAAAATTATGGTTTCTTTCTATATGTGTAACTAACTATACTTTTAGTGAAAAAAATTCATGAAGAGTGTCATATATTGAGAGTCTAATTATTAACAAAAACTAAACTTAGAAAAGTGATCTAAAACAGAAATGAGGAAAGGTACACAAGAAAGTCTGTGCGCTTGCCTGGATAATGGGAAAGAAGGAATCTAGGAAGATGGAACAAGATCTGAAAGTGGTTTGCATAAGAGCTGTCATTCAGCTGTTTGAGAGGTGACTGGAAGTTGGGAACTTATGCACAGTTTTCAAGCTCACATTATTAGGATCATGGGAGCAAAAAATGAGGTGCAGGTTTAATCATTAAGGGACCTTCCGGATGCCTTGATGGGCTACATTGTAGACCAGTAGTTCTTAACTGAGAGAAGTTGTGCTCTACCCCTAGGAATGTTTGGTGGTCTCTGGATACAAATCCTGTTTACTGATCCTTTTCAAATAAAAGCTTATTGGAACATATCCAGGCTACTTTGTTCATTTACATTTTGCCTATGGCAGCCTTCACACTGTAGTGGTAAAGTTGAGCAGTTGCAGCAAAGACCACATAGCCTTCAAAGACAGTAACGCTACCTGGCCTTAACAGAAAAAGCTTACCAGCCCTTCCTCTAAAGAATGCAGATTCTCAAATTGTCTCTGCAATACATCATACACACTACTAAGTAGTCAAAGAAAAATAACCATTTATATAGGAATTAATGCAATAGTATCAATAGAACAAAAAGATCAGGTAAAGTTTTTGGAGTAATCAGTTGTACACTTCAAAAATAGCTATACTATCAGACACACATCAGTTAGGAAACTAAGAATTTTATCAGAGATAATTTAATACATAGATTTAGTTAGTTTGGCATTGAAGAAAGGTTAAGTGAAAAGCAATCACTAAAAGAATAGAAATAGAAACTAGAGAAAGAGCCAACTACTCAATGGGAGCAATGGAAGTCAAAAGACAATGGAACGACAGCCTCAAAGTTAGGAAGGCAGACCACTGCCAAGCAAGAATCCTATTACAGCCAAAATTTCCTTTATAAATGAGATATTCCATTATGAACACAACATGATTTAAAAAATATTTATCCCTAAACATAAAGTTAAGAATGCTTACCAGGGAAGTCAGGTATGGTGGCACATACACTAGGGAGATAGAAGCGGATGGTTCTAAAATGAAGGCCAGCCTGGTCTACATAGTGAGTTCCAGGCCAGCTTGGACTATAGGGAGACCTTGTCTCAAAAGAGAAAACAAAAAACTTACCAAAATCTATGGAAAAAGCTAAAATTTTATTTATAGAAATGATCAATTCTTTGTAGTCTCTTTTAATTTAGCAAAAATTACAAAAAATACTCAAGTGCTTAGCTGAATAGATATGATAAGCTAGTAACAAGAAAAACCAAAAGACAGCAGTTGGAGAGATAATTTAAGAGCCTGCAGGTTTTAGAGGAAAGGTTGGTAAGCTTTTTCTCTTGAGGTCAGAAATCAGTACATTTGTATTCAGACAAACAGATAAAGAACCTCAAACTAAGCTGAATTACTTTAAAAAACAGAATGAGTTAATAAATGATATTTAATAAGATCTTTCAAATAGCAACTATCTCAGGAACCACCAAGCACTTCCTTCATATTGGGGATGCAGTTGTACCTACAAGCATGGGCCATTTTCCTAGTGACTACTAATGAACTTATCAAGCGGTTTGTATTTTGAAATAATTACTGTATTAGTTCAGCCACATGGTGATGTGATTGATTCCTGGCAATCAGCCATTCAGACAACTAAAAACTAGAGGAACAAATTAATACTATCAAGGTATCAAAGCCATCATCAACTTAACAGAGGGTTTTTTGAAAAACAGGAAGACTTGTTGACTATGATGTTACAAAGTATAAATCTGTAGCATAAAATAAATAAAATAAAAATAAGAGGCTGTGGGAGTTGTTTCCCTGGGGCAGAATTTAATCATTTCTCTGCTGGCATGTGAGTTTGTGTGTTTGATGGGGTTGTATTTGTGGATACTAAACAATGACTCCATTTACAAGAGTAAAATGACGGTTTCTTTGTGTGTCTGGGAAAACCCTGGCCATCCTTCCACTTGAGATCAAAATTCTATCTTGGATGGAAATGCACACACATGTATCTTTTTATTCTGCCTCTTTTATGTGTCTGAGAATGTCCTGCTGTCAATCTTGTGTTTTTGCCAAACCCCTAATGCTTTTAGCCATGTATTTCAATCAAATGGCCATTTAACTTGGGCATTTCACCAAAGGACTAGAAACTTTTGGGCATTGGGTCAATTGACTAGAAAGTTGATTATGACTCCTGCCACATTGCTCCAGCAGATCCAAACTATTGATCAATGGCTGCTTTGAGAAAAGGATCTTATTTAACTCAAAATAAAAATCTCTTTTTCATGTGCACACATACTTGTACATATGAGTACAAATGAGAAAGAAAGAAACCATTTAATTTTACTTTCCAGATCAGTAAATTATAAAGGCATTCAGACCAGTGATAATTCTAAGGTACTGTGATTAAGATATTATGTCAAAACAACAGGTCCTTCGTAAAAAGCCCTAAGACTTTTTTCTTGTAACCAAAGAGATCACATGTTCAAGAATTTACCTTATCCTATCTTATTTATAATACATATCAGTGTTTACTTAACCACACATTATCAGTTTTGTAATTAACACATGCCACTAAAATAAAAATGTTTTCCATATACCACATTCATAAAATCCACTGCATTAACAATGACTTCAGGTTGAGTATAAGTTAACATTCACATCATTGATTGGAGAAACATTTCTAAGCAATAGATCTTTTAAAACCTTGGAGTTATCTGCTCAAGAAGACCACTACAAAGCCTATTCATTCCCAAAACTGGCACTTCTCTCTCCATCCTGATGGAATAAATTTAAAAACAGTACATATTTCATAGAGAGAACAAAATCAAGGCCTGTGTATTGAGATGTCCAAGACAGAAAATGTCAAAGGCTCTAATTTGATTATCCTGAATATGGCAATTTTGTGATGTATAAATAAGCTCGGCTATGCCTTTACAGTTATGTTACAATCAGAGATCACTGAGAGAGTCATCGGCCCATGCTCTGCTTCTTATAAAATGTCCTGATTGAGAAGGCATCGCCAAGTTTGCATCACTTGCTCCTGTTCCAGGCAGAAGGTAAATGGAGCCTATTGAACAAGGAGACGGACCGTGTCAAATTCTGTTGCCATCACTAGTTAAATTCCGTTGGAATTTGAGTTTGCAGTGTATAGAGTTTCTGATTCATGTAACATGGTCAGCAAAAGAACATTGCAATGAAAGCAATCACATCGTGGATTAAGTCTGAATAAATGGAATTTAGCCTTTGGGAAATAAAATGTAGTTCTTGTTAAATATTCCAGTGGCTGAGCTCAGTTTTCCTCTTTGGCTCAGGAATGTTATCTGTGAGAATGCAGAGGGAAGAGAGAATTTCTTCCTCTAGTCACTGTAGCACCACACACTATAGTTTAGGAGTCAGGTGCAAAGTAAATGTCCCTGAGACAACTTCCCTTCTATTTTCCTATTTTTTTCTGAAGATCAAATAGCAACCTGACAAACAGTTTTAGTTTCTGTTCCTTAGTAGAGAGATGATAAAGTGCTCTAGATGTTTTAAGGCCACTGTTGGGAAGTTGAACTGCCCTTGCACAGGGAAGCATGATGACAACCTCCTTTCCAGCACTTTTAGGTAACTATTATATTATCTGTGCCCTCAGAAGTGATTGCTCCTGCTCTCTCAGGAGTCCTAGATGCTCCAAAGATCTTTCGGTAAGCCTCGATGTGTGATATAGCATGCTATAGCATAGAATATATTACTGAGAAGTCAGTCATCTGAAATAATAAACAAACAGTAATGGGACAATATTGAAGCAGATCCTAAGTGAGTTTCAATTATATTAATATTTGTAAACATGGTAGGCATTTCACATTTTGTGTGTATATGTTCACTGCTTGTCATGCACAAGGAAATCATTGTTTTTTGGCTAAGAGGAGTTTTCTGTGAGCCAATATAAGGAAGCCTAGGAAACAGAGAAGAGGGTGTGGTGGAACATTGGTGAAAATACAGTTACACCCTTGTTGGTTTAGGCAATGGATATGGGCTGTTGTTGAAGGAGACTTCTGGACCACAGATTAAGAAGCTGTGCTCTTAGGAGATTTTTGTCAGGCTTTGTACTGGCTTCAGTAGCACATTTAAAGGCTTAGAAACAAAGTCCTATACGCCATTAGGAGGACCACTATAACTGGACAGCCATGGATTTTCTGTAGAATTTCAATTTATGCATCTTGTAAAAGAATCTCATGAAACATATCTGTTTCCACTCAATACTGCTGGCATTTGCAAGGAGCTGATTGCATGCTGCCTATCTTGGAGATGTGGATACTTATTTTCATTCATGTTGATGGGTTCACAGGTTGACATACAGATAAACCAAACCGGTGGGAACTATATCTCTCATTGAAGCAAATGATAAAGAGACTCTCTCTTTCTCTATTCTCCTCCTCCTCTTCCTCTCTCCTTCTCCTCTTCCTTCTCCCTTCTCTCCCCCTCCTCCTTCCTCTTCCAAAATTCTCTTGGCATTTCCTGAACCTTTGGATATCATTTTTTTCTGAAGCCAAATGTCCTAGTTTCTTCTGTTATATACACCAAGCATTTTTAAAATAAGAGCAAGTTTATATTGTGTCTTCCATTGTAGCTCAAAAAGTTGTGACTACCACGTCACCCATCCTCTCTGTCACTCCATTGATATCCAGGGATCTTAGAACATCCACTGGCGTTTTGGCTTGCCATGGTAATGCAGGGTTTCCATGGAAGTCACTGGCAGCAGAAGCCCATGTTCAGGGTGTCAATGAGGTTAAAGATCATCTATGCACTTAGCTCACATTCAACAGTTATCTTGGGGATTTCCAGCAATGACTGAGAGATGTATTCAGGGAGGACAGGGTGAACTCTTCCAGCAGAAAAAATAATTAATCTGCCGATTAACTCAGGTGTCCCCCAGGCTCTGAGTACAAGACATAATGTTACAGAAGCATCATTACTGAGAGTCTACAACGTGTCAGTCGGGGTATGTACTGTTCTCCTCTTTCTCTAGCAAAGTACATATTCCCAGTACATGTAATTGATACATTTAGGGTGACACAGACTAGCAAATAGCAGAGTTTTCAACACAAGGGCTTTTTCTCCTTGCCCAGTTCTTTCCATTCGGCATCCAGTCATCTCCATTCTGTCTTCCCATAGTTATGCAGAAACCTTCTCCTCCTAAAATCACGTTATCAAATGAAAATTATTTTGGGTAAAGAAGGTATTAACAGTTCCAATGAAGCACTCAGTCAATGACTTCTTATGATGAAGAAAAATCAGTAAATGTTTAAGATTACAGAGAAACGAGACACAAATTTAATTCCTTGAATTTCACCAAGAAGGTTTTGTTGAAAATATCAGGTATAGATTTCTAGAAATCAGTACAACTTGTGAAAATGGGAAATGTTTACTTGTAATCAACAGGAAGTATTCTTCTGTCTTCATTGATACAGAAAACTGTCTTCCCTCTGTATATGTATTTATGTGAATTTATCTGTAAATATATATATATATATATATATATACAGCTCACACGCACACACACACACATGTATGTGTAGCCTCTCTTTCTGTACACACACACACACACAAATACACACACAGAATTAGAATGAGGATAGAGAGGGATTACACATTTATTTTGACCACTTATTTCTCTTCTGCAGAAGAGAAAATAGTTGGCTGGAGGATTTAATGCCCTGTCTCTGCACAGGAGCCAGGAGCATATCTTCTTGTTGTTTGATGATTCATATATTGTTCATGGCGTCAGTGGAAGCTAATTCACTGCAGATGTTATTATGGAGTGAAAAAGTACTAATGGGCTATACTGCTATTTATTCAGTATCCTTGCTTCTTGTGAAGATGGAAACCGATAGGAGAGACATCAGCCTGATGAATGGAGGTGAGAATACACCACCAATTGGGAACTGCATTCATTCATCCAAGAATTATAGAGGTTATGAACTTGAGTGTAGTGATGTACATAGTTTCTATCAAGGGCATTTTAACTCTAATCAAAGATTTCTGAAAAGTATATAAGAACATCTGAAATAAAATGTTTCATGCACATTACATTTAGGGATATTTCTGAAAATAATTATAATAAGAGTTCTAGGCTGAGGTAGGAAGAAGTTTAAAATTGGTATTACTAATATTGTGAATCAGACACTAGTTTAAAGAGATTCCAACTCACATTGAAAGAAGTATGTGAAGGAGAGACAGGTTCGCTATGACTAATAAAATGGTAGGTAAAGTCAGGGATCCTCTGTGTGCACTGGCCCCCTGTAATGCTCTTTGATGGTTGGGTATTACAACATTTTAAGGCTTTATTTGAGGAAACAATAATTCATAAATTGGTCAACACAAGACCACAAGAGCATCAACCTTTCAGATGCAGGACAGGGTAAGAAGGAAACTTTCTCAGTGTCTTCACAGAAGCAAGTGGTGAAAATATATCGGACTGATTGAAGTGGAAAATCCTTAGCAAAGGATCACTGGTTTAGGCTGAGTTTTGTTGTTTCCCTTGATCCATGATTTGCTTATCAATCATGAAAAGTTTTGGAGTCATCTTTTCATAATAGGCTCGCAGTTAGATTTGTAAATCAACATATTCTGTTTGTAAGAGAGTGTGTCTCACAGCTGTAGAAAATTCAAGCTTCCTAAGCCCCCTCCCAAATTCCTGCACTGGAAACTTAGTCCCCACTAGTGGTGGCGTTGGAAGGTGGGATCTAATAGGAGATGCATAGGCCATGAGGCTCTGCCCTCACAGAGCCATTAATATGTGATCAAAAGAATTTGTGAGAATGGGTTTGCTATCTTCTGCTCTTCCACCATTTGAGGACACAACATTTGTCCCTCTTTCTTCTTCCAGCCTTAGCAGGACACCAAAAGAAGGCCTTCACTAGATACCTGATGCTGGTGCCTCCATGTTGAACTTCTGTTTATTATTATCACTCAGTCAGTTATTCTGGATTAGTAATAAAAAAGTAATCTAAGAAAAAGCCCCTCAAATCCCGTATCAGCCCTGTGAAGATGTGCTCCAAGCACAGCATCCTGCTGTCTTAGGTGGAAACAGAATAAGATTCTGGCAACCAGTTCAGGGAACTCTTTTTTTTTTTTATGTGTATGGGTGTTTTTCCTTCATGTATGTAAGTGCACTACATGTGTGCAATGCCCATAGAGGCTGGCAGTGAAACTGGAGTTATGGACAGTTGTTAGCCGCTATATGGGTGCTGGGAACTGAACCTGGGTCCTCTGCAAGAGCAGCAAGTGTTCTTAACCACTGAGCCATCTCTCCAGGCCCAGATCAGTGAACTCTTGATTCAGGTTCTTCATCTGTAAAACAAGACTAGTAAGGCATTAACATGTATGTTCCCTTTACCTTTAACGTCTTATGATTTAGCATGAGATATCTCATACCCTTTGTGAGCCAAGCGTAATACAAAGAACATGAAGGAGGAAAGGTAGGCTATTTTTAGAAAAGGGTTTCTACTTTCCTAACTTTCTGCCTCAATCTTCAAGGATAACATGATCTTCTGGTATTATAACATGAATTTCATAACATTTTTAAGAAGTAGTGTTAATCTCCATATCTAAATAATAATTTCCTTTAAGTATAGAAATTTGGAGTGCTGGGGATCAAACTCATGACAGTGTGTATGCTAGCAAGTCTCTACCACTGAGTTCCATCTCATGTTCCCAGATAGTTTATATAGCTGAATATGGCAGAACCTATGACAGTAGAATGGAGTTGGAAATGTCAGCTTCTTAGTGACAAAATTTTACCTAATAAACATGTATGTATAAAATATATATATATATATATATATATATATATATATATATATGTGTGTGTGTGTGTGTGTGTGTGTGTATATATGTATGTGTGTGTTGGCATTCATTGTATGCATTTGTGTGTGGAGATGTGGTGGTGCATGTGCATGTGTGAATACACAGTGTGTGCATGCTTAGGTCAGAGAACAATCTCAGGTGCCTTTCTTCCTATTTTCCTAGATAGATCCTCTTTCATTGGCTCGGAGTTCATCAAGAAGGCTGGGCTGGCCCACTAGCACAGACTAAGGTTCTTCCTGTCTCTACATCAGTACTGAGGTTACATGTACAGGCCACTCTACACAGGCACAACTTTTTTACATGGGTTGCAGGGGTAGAACTCAGGTCCTTGTGCTTGCAAGGCAAGTACTTACTGAGCCATCTCCCCAGCAGCCTACTATTATATTTTAATTATTTTAATAGGATCTTACTATCCTTTCCAAATGTAAACAGATATGCTTTCATTAACAGAGCAAAAATCAGCGAAATTTGCTTTGAGAAATAAGCAGAAAATACTTGTGCTTCAAGGCATTCAGTACAGCTGAGCATATAAAGACTCAAATGGCACCAGCCCTGGGAGTGCAAGGAAATGCTCCAGTGCTCAGGTCACTAGGACAGTCTTTGTAAATCACACCAGCTGCTCATGCCATTCTAGATGAAGCACCCACCCTGCCTGTGCTTGCCGCAGCAATGGCATTATTGTCTCAGGTGAGGAGGGCAGCAGGCTAATAAAACCTTAGGAGATCTGAAATAGCAAGATAAGTCTCAAAGCTTCTGTCAGCAGCTACACAGAGGCTTTTGGTTGTCTCAATACTGTTTCAAAATCAACTTTTATAGGGAGATATTTTATTTTTTGAATAGACATTTCAAATAAACACTGAGGGCTTGATTGGTTCTGTAGTGAACGGGGAATTAAATCAATCAGGTACCCACTCATTGGAGATTTGCCTTAGTAATCAGGCTACTGTATAGCTGAGCAGGATTAGGTGCTAAATAATATTCCAGGGCTTCTGACACTATCCTAGTTTGTTTTCTGTTGTGATAAACACCATGACCAAAAGCAATTTGAGGAAGAAAGAGTTTACTTGGCATACAGGCTACAGTCCATCATTAAGGGAAGCTAAGGCAGGAACTCAAGGCAGGAACCTGGAGGCAGAAACTGAAGCAGAGACCATGGCAGGATGCGCCTTACTGGCTTGCTCCCCTTGCATTGTTTAGTTACCTGCCCACGGACTGATGGCAAAGCCCACAGTGGGCTGGGCCTCCAACATCATTTATCAGTCCAGAAAGTGCTCCAGGGAAATGACCACAGGCCACTTTTACGGTGGAAATTCCTGAACTGAGGTTCCCTCTTCCCTTGAAGAGGTTAGCAACCACAGACATATTCCCAAAACAGAGAAAAAATGATCTGGACCCAAGGGATCACTGATAGTACAACAGAGTGGGCAGAGAGAGAGAGAAAGAGAGAGAGAGAGAGAGAGAGAGAGAGAGAGAGAGAGAGAGAGAGAGAGAGAGGAGGATGAAGAGGAGGAGGGAGGGAGAGAGAGAGGGAGGAAACCCAGTACTTACTGGATTTTGGCAGTAATTGCAGGTCAAACATGTTTTGAAAGACTGGACCATTGAGTCTATTTGTGACCATTCATTTATCCTCACAGACCTTCATTCAATGGCCCGTTGGCTTGTTGCCCCATTAGAAGATGAACAGTTTTCTGGTGTAGTTTGCCAACATCAGAACAGCCTGCATCCACTCCAGAGACGATGTCATCCCTCCCTCCCGCCCTCCCAAGGCAGCGCATAATTCCCACATGTGTGTATCCAGAGCAACTGAAGGGAAAGACAGGATGAAGTGTTTGACTAGACTCCCGTGGGCACACTCTGGCTAGAACGCACTCCACACTATTGGAAACACATGCTGGGAACCTGCTCTGGGCTCATACACTCAGCATAGGTGTTAACACACATTGCATGACCTTGGTGTGGAAGCATAGCAATTGTAAACATGTGGGAATCATACAGGAGCTGAGAAGAGTGCAGGTCCTCCTTCCACTGCACAAACATGCTGGATGCACAACATTCCTCACAAACTTCCCTCATGCTGGACGAGTCATGGATAAATGCAGCCCTTCACCTCCTTAGAAAAGCCGTATTTGCTCTAGTCCTGGGTTCCAGCTTCCATTTCCTTTTCCCCACTGGGAACCAATTCAACACATCATAAGGTGAATTTCCATGCCCCGCCCCATCCCCCGGTGCTCGGTGCTCGGAGAGCCCAGGCGTGGAACCGTTGATACGGGCGTGGCAGGATGAAAGAAGATCGCTTCCTTTACCGGCAGAGCTGTTGGCAGAAGGGGACAGCGTGCGCCACTGCGTTTTTCTTTCTTGATTCTTTTCTGTCCTCACCCCATTCCATGGCTTAAATTCACCACTAACAAGTTACCCTGGAGGCTTTGGCCAATGACTCCAAGCAAAAGCCAGTACTACTGGAAGGGCTGGGGAGCTTTGTGCTCTCTAAACACTTAACCTTTTTACCGGAATGCATTCACCGGAACAATTCAAGAAGTGGTTGAATCTTCTTTTGAATTGGACTTACTTCTGAGGATTAAAGAAATATGTAAGTGAAACTAGCTCAGCATTTACAGTTCCTGCTTAATGGGGAACATGCGCATGTCTGTGCCTTCTTTCACCACTGTGTCTATTTCATCTAAGGCATGACAGGTTTCCATGTGCTGGGTGCAGAGTATGGGATGTGGTCATCTCATCCCTTCCCATCTTGGGCTTAATGCTTTAGAACTCAGCTTTCTCTTGCCTGGCCCTGACGCCTCAGGCTCTGGAACACTGAATTGCAGAGGTCAACATTCTACGTTTTTACTTAAAGAAAACCTTGCAAACTGGAGAGCTAGCCACATAACATGTTTTGAGTATATCCTGACTGCATTCCCTCAGCAGCATCTGGAGTTAAGATAAGCTGGGTCTACTCTGATCCAATGTCCCCCTCATCTAGGAAATCTTACAGCTGAGTCAGTCCTTAGGCCTCCATCTGCAACCATCTCCACATCAGCTTCCTTTCCTGCTCAGATCTGCTCTGCCCTTACAATTCAATACTGGAAAGTCTGGTGTGGTGGCACACACCTTTAATCCCAACACTCAGGAGGCAGAGGCAGGCAAATCTCTGTGAGATGGAGCCTGACAGCCTGGTCTACATAGTGAGTTCTAGGCCAGCTGAGGCTATGGGGAGACACTGTCTTAACAAGGACAAATAAAATCCAGTACTTAAACACCCACATTGATTCCATAACTTGATATTGTGTTTAGTGCTGCTATAAACATAGATGTGAAGTTATGTCTGTGACATGCCAACACAAAAACCATCAGGTATCTACTAAGGAGTGGTAGAACTGGATCATACTTATTCAGTTTTTACTATCTTTAGGAATTCTCATACTGATTTCTATAGTTGCTGAACTAATTTAGGTTCCCACTTATGGAAACTAGATTTTTCTATATAGATAGATACATAGAACCACCAATAAGCACAAGTGACAGGAAAGGAGAGGGGACTAGAGTAAAATGAAGACAGGTAGGATGGAGGACTGGGGAGGGAGGCGCAGCAGGAAGGGGCAGGTAATTACTGTGGTCAAAATAGATGATGTACTTGAAACAAACTGTCTCTATGGAACCCAACAGTGGGCACAATGACTATATATCTCCCCCCCAAAAAATATTTTTTTAAAGCAATACTCACTTCCTTACCCAAATAATTGTTTTGCTAATGGATCCCAATTTTTTTCCATTAAAATTCTTTCCTGTATGTAAGACACAAACACATGTCCAATAAGTGTTTGAAGGAAAAAGAATTGGAGTGAAAATAGTATTTCATAAAGATTCACAGAGCCCACGCACCATATCCATGAAAACAGAATTGTCTTTAGCAAGTCAGTTTTTGGAGAGGCTACATCTGTGTCTGGAGTGAAGTAAGAAGCAGATGTGGATGCAGCTGTGAAACCGAGACAGGAAGCTTGTCAAATGTGAAAACTGCACAGGCTGCGCCCAGAAAGCAGAGCCTCCAAAGGCAGTCGAGCCGGACTGGGCAGTTGTTCTGGGATTGCATTTTGGGGAAAAGAAATAAGTTTGTTTCTACTGATATGATTTTAGTAGTTGCTAAATAGATCTCATTAAAACCCCTTAAGTTAATTATCAATAAAAATTTAAAAAGAAACTTTAATTTGGAGCCCCAGGAGCAGACTCTGTATAGGAGGAAATATGTTACACTGGAACCATTCAGAACTCTCACATTGGTTTGTCATTGCAGGAGGGGAGTTTGGAGGCAACCTTCCTCCAGCTGAGGCACTAGGACAAGGTCATCTCTCTCCAAGGGACAACTCTGCTGGATCCAAAACCATTGGTAAAATATGTTCAAGGGCCTTTCTTGTGTATCAGAAAGCTCACAGGAAAGAAGGAATCATGTGGGCCAACCAGCCCCACATGTTTCCACTGAGTCACATGAAGTGTTGGATTCCCTTCCAAGTTCAGAATCCCCAAGGACCATTCCGAAACTTTTCCCTGTATTTTTCCCAGAGATTTATGGAGAATGGCCAGAATTAGTGATGATATATCAATTTCTCAAGACTCTTTGAAAACATGGAAGAGATTTCATGTCCACACTCTAGGAAAAGAGAGAAAAAGAAACAAAAAGGGATCACTTTATTTCTGTTCTCACAAACAGACGTGGACATGATAAAAGCTTTGGCGGTGTGTGTGGGCGGGGAGTGGGTATATTTCTTTAACACAGAGGAAAAGTGGTCCCATTTCACAGTTACATAGTAATTTGTAACTGTTCACTAAATAAATAAAACATTGCAACTCTAAACAATACACAGGAACGCTGAAGAAGTTATCTGACTATGGAGGGGAGATGATAAATTCTGAAAAATCCAGAAGCACAGATATACTGTCTTTTGTTTCCCTAATCTCAACGGCGTGAGCGATCTGTTTTGCAGCAATTTAATGAAAGAGAAAAGAAGCTGAGTGATTTCTCTTTGCTTTGAAGGAGTTTTGGGTGGCAGTATCCCAAAGAGCAGAATGCCAAGAGAGACAAGAAAGGAAAGGGAGATGAAGGACCAGGCCTTGGGTAATCCTGACCCCAGCGAATCCCATGATCACCATTGCAAGAATTTGTTTTGGAAGTCATCAATACCAATTACTAGAAAATAAAAGTCACATAGTACATCTTTTATTGAAAATGTGTCATACAAAGAACATTTTATTAGAGCTTTTGACAACGGTTCTGACTTGCAGGTCATCCTTTACTTGGAATGTGGTCCTTAAGATAGTTCTTTGACTTACTCTGAGGACATGAGCTCTATAAGTGTGTGAGCCATGTTTAAAACTCAGCTCCAAAGTATAGTCATGTGATGATGAGTAAGTTATTATCTATCTAAGTTGCTATTTCTTCATTGAAATATGTAGATAATGACAATACCTGTCCATAGGACATCCATGGAGAATTAGGTCAGGCTGCCATCACAAAGTACTACAGGTGGGGTGACATATAACAACGAAGATATGTGTCTTGGTTCTCAAGGCTGGAAGTTCACGATCAGGATGCAGCACAGTTGGGTTCTTCTGAAGGCTATCTATCCAGTGACACACAGATGTATTGCTGCTCTGTCCTATCCTGGTAGAAAGAGGACAGGAAAACTCTATGAAATGTCATCTTTAAAGACAACACTCTCATTCATGAGTGTTCAACTCTAGTAGTGACCTAATTACTTTCCAAAGGCCTTACTTCCTAACACTGGCCCATCAGGGATTACCATTTCAGCCTTTGAATTGTGGGAGAGATCCAATCACTCACTCCATTGCACTGTAATGTACATAAGGCAACAGGGTGTTGAACTTAGTAATTAGTATGCAAATGTATTCTGGAACAAGTACTGCTAAGGTAGTTAAGTACACCTGTGAGGCACTTCCAGATGCCCACTTGGAATGACATCCTAGGATGAGCACTTACTAATGTTTCATATGTTTTTTTTCCTTTTTCTGCTTTCATGAAGCCTGGAAAATAGTGCTTAAAGTCGTGGATTCAGAGACCAAATACAAGGGGGTGTGTCCAGACTTTCTGAATAAGCATGAGAATTTCAGACCTTTTTTTTAGGCTGTGAAGAATTTCCAATTGAATGCAGATAACCCGTGTTCTAACTTCTGAGAGAAGCTGCCGAGGAGCACATGGCTTGCACACAGTGGGGCGTAGAAAGGAGAAAGGGAAAAGTGAACCAAGAAAGTTAAAACAAAATACTTAAAATTTTAAACAGGCATCTCCTGGGAAATATACGGAATCTATATCTAGCTGTGTGACTATATAGATATTATCAGCAGGTGTATATTAATATTAGCACCAGGAACCGCCAAGTGCCATGTGTCTACCAGGTGTCAGCTACTGCCCTGAGAGAAACGCACACAGAGGGAGATTTACACTGGAACTAATGAGGCTGAAGAGTCAGGGCCGCTCACTGTGCCTCTGTGAAGCCCTTCCATAGCCATAATGGCGTATGCTATCCTAAGATTTTCAAATGTAAGAGATTTTGATCCTGATGTGATAGGGTAGTCTTTTCCTCCTACTTTGATTTCTCTTCCATCATGCTTGCGTTATGCTGGGAGTGTGGCAGACAGCCTTTATAATGGCCCTAAGAGCTCAGCCAATAGGTTGACAAGCCTTGTGCAAGCCTCTTCCCTGACTGTGTGCTACGTTTACCGAATAAAGTAAAATGAGAGGTTATAAGATGCCTTTGTGAGAGTACATGGTGAAAACACTGGCTGGCCCGTTATGTATTTTCTCTTACTATCATTGGATCAACCCCCTTGGAAGCCAGTTGCTATGATGAGGAGGCTGTAGGAGTTATTTCAAAGGGCCCTGAGGCTGCCCTTCTAGGGAAGCCTGATGGTTTGGGGAGAGCAGATGACCCGTCTTCCTGTGGAAATTTTGGATAAGAATCCAGTGTCAACCAATGTCATACATGAGTGCTATGGTCTGAATGTGAAATGCCCATCCATACAGGCTCGTACTTTGAGTAATAAGTCTCCAGTTTTACAATTCCTAACCTGTACACTCAGAGGGAATAACTTCATCCACTACAACTTTTTGTTTACTTTCTTGCAAATTGCATTTCTACCCATTTCCAAAGTTATTTAGGTCGGCTCCTTTTTCCTGGAGGGCCTGTGAGTGAGGGCCTTCAGTGATTCATCACAATCTGTGTTCCATTCCCACATCAGAAAACTTCCGTCATGGCTTTTTGTTTGTTTGCATAGTTTAAGATTCATTTTACAGGCTGTGATCATCTATGGATCTTGGCAAATGCATGATCTGATCTACTTGTCATCGCTATGTTTTTGCCTTATTCAGAGTTTTTAAGTTACCAATTTCCCCAAGTGTGAGTTATGACCAAGAAATCCGTGCATTTCATCGAACTTATTTTATGCATTTAACACTATAAATCTCCAACTAAGCATTGCTTTTGCCTTATTTAAAAAACTGTTGATTACTTGGGTTTTGTGATTTTTCTTATTGCCTTTGTTTTCTGCAGTTTGAATATCAGATACATTAAGTGTGATTCGTTGCTGGGTGTTTCCTAAATCTACAGGTCTATACTATGGCATCTACGTTAATTGTGGAAAATTCTTTACCAGAAGTATTTCAAATATTTCGTTTGCTCCATTAGTTCTTCTGTCTCCACCAGGAATTTCAATTACACATATTTCACACCTTTTAAAAGTTTTCCATTCTTCTTGAATGTTCTGACGTTTTAAATCTTTATTCTTTTTATATTTTTGCCTGGGAAATCTCTTGCCCTGTTTTCTAGCTATTGTTTTTTCATTGATCAAACCCGGTCTGCTGGAACACAGAGAGGATATTTAAGAAACACCTAGTGATGTGCCTTCCTTTTCTAGTGCTTTGGGTTTCTAGTATTTTCTTAGTTTCCATTTCTGCTTTTATTACCCATGTGTTCTCAAATGTTTTCTACTTTTTCCATTGGAGCCCTTCATAGACTAGTGGTATTTATTTCAAATTCCTTAATAATTTCAGCTTCCCCATTACATGGAGGTCTGGATGTACGGGGAGTTTTGTCTCTAGGTTTTCAATTTTCTTTGTTTTAAATTGCTTTTAGCCTGCAGGTTAAATACATGCAAAGATTTCTGTTAATCTAGTCAGAAGTTTGGTTGTGTTTAATATTTTTGGTCGCTGTAGATGGCCAGGGCTTCAAAGCCTTCGTGTAGGCCTAACTGACATTGGCCTTTCACAGACGTTCCTCTTCCTCTTCAGAGAGGCACGTCTGACAGTCCTTTCAGCTGCTGTCTCAATCTGTAATTGTCCCAGAACATTGTTGGTGTTGAGGTAAGACATCTGGAAGGAATGTTCTACAACTTTCAATTACGTTTCATACTCTTAGTGAGCCTCTGTCTCTGGGCTGTGGGTCTCACAAATGGTTTTCAGTACCACACCTCGCCAGACCTCCACTATCCTGCTGGATGCAGTATCTATTTATTTACTGGGAGAAAAGATCTGAGTTTACACCGCCCTCCCACTCTCTCTCTCTCTCACACACACACACACACACACACACACACACACATACATTTTGTGGTGAGAAAACAAGGCTAGATGGGAATGGAATGGGAGACAGTCGCTACCCGGGTCACATAAGAGTCTGGAAAACAATCTTTTTCCCTAAGGAGTAAGCCTTGGTTATGGATCATCTCTCCTTAATAGAAGCATGTGACAATCTGAGCTGTTTATCAGGAAAATTTGGTCTTGTTCTTAGAGCCAAGATGGCTTTGGAGTCACTCTGTTCCTATTATCACAGATCTCTAGCCAGTGAAAAGTGTATGTTTTCTACCTTTCGTCATTCTCTCAATAAAAGGCCTAGAGTGAGGAAGCGTGGGTTTCTCTCACAGTGTTTGTGTGCGTGTGTATGAGACAAAGAAAGAAATTAGACGTTAGACATCCCTGCCTCAAATACTTACTCTAATGAAACGACTGCACTGTATGCTTGCGCACAGGGGCACTATTCATGCTGAATAAGAGGCCACACAAATTATAGCTTTGCATAAAAATGAATAATTTTCTGTATGTGGGTACTTCATGCACTGTCAGGTGATTCGAAGGACACTGACATTCTCCAAGTTTATCTCTCCCATTGCTCAGGGGTACATGATCAGATATTCTCTTTAATGTGGGAAGAGGATGAATGAAAGCTCCTACTTCTGTGTGTGCTGCCTAACAAGCTGGAGGGCGGCCTTCAGTGTCCACCTGCTGCTTGTGTCTCAGAACCTGAACACCAACTGCTTCTTCTTTCCTTGGAAAGACTGGTAAAAGTTACTTGACTGAAAGAAGAGATTGGTTCAAATTCAGAATTTAGCTCATGGTCTCCTATCTAGTGTTTTTACTCCAGGATTCACTAGAGCAGAACTCTTTGGAGCATACAAACTCAGGAAGAGATAGACTAAAAACTTTTGGTTGGGAAAAAGAGTCAAGATTTTTATATGACTTTAATGTCTGACTTTAGAAAACTTATGAAATATGGAGGATATTAAACTTTTACTTATAAGGGCAATGACATGCTTTTTTGAGGCTCCAGTTTGAGCACAGGCTCTTTGGGGGATAGGTGTTGCATATCTGATTAACTATGATATATATTCATGACTGTGAGCCTCTGTACACCTCCCCCTGATGATCTCTAAAGGGATTTGGAAAGGACCTTGCAGAGCCCTACAGACCCCCTGGGTTAGAGAAATTATTGATACTTGAATTATTAAGGATAAATAAGATACCATTAGTGCCTGGATACTGTTCAACACAAAAAAAGCCAACCATATTTTAACCGTTCACATGTTTGTACTTGAGTTACCCTAACCGTATTCTCCAATTTCCATGCCGTCTTCAATGCTGTACATAGGCTGAGAAAAATCTACTTGTGTGCTTGTGTTTAAATTAGATTATTTCTTACCACTGCATGTACAGACTGGAATTGTGAGAATGAGAATTCTAAAGCATGAGTTGAAGATAAGAAGAATAAAAGATTAGGTGAGATAAATAATCTAAAATCACCCACTTTTGCGGGGGGGGGACTCTTTGTTTTGTTTGAAATTTTTCAAATTTCGAACACTATATTTTGATTATATTTAGAATCCTTCCTCCATCTATGCCTCCCCTTAATGCCTTTCCTACCCAATTTAATGTCGTCTATTATATATATAATAAAGCCTACAGGGTCTAATTTGTGTCCTCAAATGCCTTCAGGGTGGGTTCATCCAGTAGAGCCTGGTCAACCTACCAAGAGTCTCACTTTCAATGAGACTGACTCTTCCTCTCCCAGCAGTCATTGGTTTCCAATAGTTCCCTTGGTATGGTTGGTTTCTTACCCACTTCCCCAAATCTATGCTGGAATTTTTGTCTGACTTGTACTTATTTGCAACTTGTGCATGCTGTCACCATTGCTGTGAATTCATATAAGTAATTGACCAGCTGTCTGGAAAACTGTTGTTTCCTTTTGGTCATCTACCAACTCTGGCTCTTATAATCTCCCTGTCCCCTTTTCCTTAAAGTCCCTGAGCCTTGGAAGGCAGTAGTTTGATATATGTGTCCTATTCATGAGTAATTAGTCTGAAGCCTCTTATTCTCTGCACATTGGCCAGGTATTAAAACAACCCACTTTTAAGTGGAGGTATCTGATTTGGACAATTCCATCAATATATGATATTTTAGTACTATGTTTACTATTTTTAACTATGGTAAGATAAACAAAAAAGTATTTCTGAAGGAATGAACCACTGTTTTCCTATCTCCTGACTCTGTGAGAATTAACTGGCTGATGGATCAGTTGGTTAACAGTGCCTATGCACTATTAACATATGTACTCAGTTCTGCTCTCTCATGGTTCAATATATGATGATGCTGGCTTCTCCCTCCACTTCAATTCTGCCCCTCAGCTCTGCAATAACTTGTATAAGATGCTTGGGCACAATCCATCCAGCTGTGATTACAGTTCTAGTTTCACTATTTTCTTTTTCACTCAACATTAAAAGTGGAATGAAATATTTGGAAAATGTCTATAAATGTAAATAGTTTCTAAAGGTCAAAACTTTAAAATCATATTTATAATTTTGGTCCAAAATGTTCATAGACTCTTTCTAGGGACATGCTGATAAACAATATTTTTAAAATTTGATAAAGTATTTAACTTTCATAAATGTATCTGATTCTTCCTTGTATTTTAAGGGAAATGATTCTAAAGGGAGATCTTATGAATGAAAATTAATTATATTTTCCCTATTTGTTATGTTGGGCTTGTCTTGGAATAGTTAAAGAAAGGATTAGTAAAACATCAAGGATTTGTCACTGGAAATTAGAGCAGCTTATTTATCCTACTCCCAGGATAGATATTGGCTTAAAATTATAGAAGGAGTCACTGAGAGTAAATTTTCTTCTCCTTTTCCTTATCTGAACCTGTGTCATCATATCGATGAACAGGTGGGATAGAAACACACATTTTTTCCCAGGGAAAACCAAAGAAAAATAGGCTCTTTATATAATTAATGGCTTGTATAATCTGCAGGACACAATCTAGAAGAGTCTCAGTCTCGCATGGTATATATTAACATCTTAAATACATCTTTATAAAGAACATTTTAGTTTATCAGATTTGCTGTGTGTGACCTATTTATTGTGAGCCCAATAATGAATTTAAATACATTCCAAGATTTCTGCTGATGTTTTTTTGTTCACAAAGCCAAAGTGCATATTAGAAGCAAAACAGTATTTTGGTGCCATTGTTACAACAAAAATACATAAAGGTTTATTGTAGCAACTGACTAAATAACTTGCACCAAAGCTCAAGCCTTTAAGTATTCTATGAGCTTTAGACACATTTTTTTCCCTAACAATGAACACTTTTTGAAGTATGTATTTTCTGGGAATCAACATGTGACTGCAAATGAATGCTTCTTTTCCAACTGGCAGCTGTCATGCCATTTAAAAATCTAACATTTCCTAGTACCATTTTCAGTAACAGTTACCAGCTGGATCTGTAGCTCTGGGTTGAGTTGGATGTTTGATTTAAGTAAGGCTATCTATCAGACCTGAACTTTGGAGTATGTCTGCTCCTTTAAATGGACATTCCAAGGCTTTGGCCTCATTCTTGCTTCCTAACATATACAATGGGATAAAATATATGAATAGCATCTTGTTTGTCATTCTGTTATGGCACACAGCTGTGAGTAATGTTCTGGTGTTGCTTATATCTAACAACTTAGTGTTTTCAGCAAATAATATTCATTCAAGTATTGCACTGGCTTAACAGTTGTTCCTTGGAGTCCTGTTCTACTGGGATTAAATAACCAGTGGAAGATTTCGACAATAAGAAAGGGAAAATACAGAGTGGAGACTATATTACCAGAAAGAAGAGGAGGAGGACGAGCAGGAAGAGGAGAAGGAGAAAAATGATGCTTCTTTAAAAATTTACTTTGCTTTTGTTAAGAGTTTTCAGATTATATTGTCTATTAGATTCACATTTGTTGAACCTGTAGATGTTGACTACAAATTGTTTTAAGTTCTTTTTTTCTAGTAGAATTGAAGTTTAACCTCTAAGTACTCTAGGTCTCAGAAGTAATTTTTAAGGTTAAAAAATTAATTCTGTACATAATTATGTGAGCATGTCTGTTGGAGGGTTGGTGTGTGTATATAAGTGCAGGTACCTGTACAGGACAAAGGTATCCGCCCCCTCAGCTGGAGTTAAAGGCAGTTGGGAGCCACTTGATATGGTTGCTGGGAACTGAACTGTGATCTGCAAGTACAAGCTTTTAACTGCTGAGCCATCTGTCCTGTCCCTCTTTCAGAGTTTTAAAATAAATACCAACTCAGATAAAAAAGGAAATTGTTGGCTATGATAATTGCAAGTTCTGATGGATCTAGTTGTGGAATGAGACCTGAGTGAGGCCTGCTTCTGTATACATCTGGGCTGGGCAAACCTTGACCACGGTTCACTCCCTTTTCATCAGTCCTGAGCAGGACCCAACTGTATTGAACAAAGTATGTGGATGAGGACTGAAAATGTTGCTGTGACAAAATGCTTAGGATTGCACTTGGTGAATGATAATGGTGTAGAAAATATCACCCATTATTATTGTCATTCCAAGGTATGTAATATAACCGTGTTCTCTACTTGGGGCTACCTGTGCTGAGCTGCCTGTGTCTGTAGTACTCAGTGTATTTATGGACCAAAAAAAAAAAAGTGACAGGAAAAAATGTAGCAGAAACACAAAGTAACACAAATGTCTTAGTCACCCAAATAAAATGACTCTTAAAGAAAATAACCTCATAATTAAGCTTAATATGTCTTTATGCTTTGAGATGAAAATGGAATTTTGATAAAGATATCCCCACTCAACACATGCACTGGGACAGACAGAAACATGAAGAAGGCAGCCAAGATCCGTAATGCAGTAATGCTGGAAGTTCTAGTTTCATTCTTTTGCTACGATAAAACACTCAACCAAAAGCAACTTAAGGGAGAATTGGATTTATTTCAGCTTACAGGTTACAGTGCATCATTACAGAAATCAAAGCAGGAACTTGAAACGGAAACCTCAGAAGAATGCTGCTTCCTGGATTGCTAACAGGCTCCTGCTCCCCTACCTTTTGCATATTGCTCAGGCTCACCAGCCTAGGTATGGTGCTGCGGAAAGTGGGTTGGGAACTCTTACACCAAACAACAATCAAGGCAAGCCTCCCAAGGCATGCCTATGGGCCAGGCCGATCTGGGAAATCCCTCAATTAAGCCCTTCTTAGACGACTGTGTCAAGTTGATAGTTAAAGTTAACTTAGGACATTGTGTTTTATTCCTATATTGGGTCATAGGAATAAATGTTCAGAAAGATCTTATAGAAGGAAAATATATTTTTGCATGAAATAATTCAGCGATGATGCCATTGACTGTATTTAACCTGTGACAAATGGCCACTGAATGTGAAATCTTAAAAATATAGTAGAAACATTGAAAACCTAAAGAATATATAGCATACAATTAATCTGTCAAATTGTAAGGCGAACAGTTCTCTCTCTTGTTTCTGTTTCTTCCTTGGGATGACTCCTCCAGTCTTTATTTCTGGCTCCCTTGGGAAGGTTCTGGCCTTCATTTTGTAGATTCTGTTAAGTAATCACATAGCTTTGTTAGCTGCAATGTCTCTCCTAAAATCCAAATATGAATCAGCAGTTGCCAGATGCATTCAGATGCTCTTTATAAAGCGATGGCATTTTATCCTCATCACTGCTAATATTCAAATCCATAAGACTTTGTCTGAATCGCATGCCTCTGTAAATGGCAACTAGGCTGGTTGCCTTAGGAACCCAACGTGACCTTCGAGTCTTCATTTTTCTTCCGTTTCATCATCCTATCCACTGCCTAAACCTGTAGAATTTTCCTCCACAGTGTTTTCTCTCCCTCTTTTCTGTTCAAATATCATTATCATTCTAACGTAAGTCTTTCTAGATTCATTTGTAGTAGCTTACTTCGCAAGTAAGCTCTGAATGAGATGACTGATAAAACGTTTTATTCCATTTTAGCAGCTTAATGCCGGCTCATTACTAAGTCCTTATTCTTGTAGCAGTTGCAAGAATTGTTATTTGATGAGTGCATTCACATCTTCTTTTGTTGAAACCTTTTAAAACTACTTATTTATTTTAGATAAATTCAGCATGTCACCATATCATATATGTTATGTCATACATTTCTTCCAGTTACCAGTTCCATGTGTTCACAGGAAGGAAACTATAATTTCCTCCTCCTCCTCCTCCTTCTCTTCTTCTTCTTCTTCTTTTCTCTCTCTCTCTCTCTCTCTCTCTCTCTCTCTCTCTCTCTCTCTCTCTCTCTCTCCCTCTCTCCCTCTCTCCCTCTCTCCCTCTCTCCCTCTCTCCCCTTTTGGTTTATTGAGACAGGTTGTCCCTGTAGCCCCAGCCAGCCTGAAATTTGCCATGTAGACCAGGCTTGCCTCGACTCACAGACATCCTGTTTCCTTCCAGGTTTTGGTCTGTGCAAAGTGTAGTCCACTCTCTTCCTTACCTTGCCCCTTCAAAGGCTGTATTTGAGACAGGCATAGTCAGGAGTGCCTGTTTCTCTCCTCTTCCACTCAGCCTCTGCTTGTAAGATAAAAAACACAGCAGACTGAGAGTGCTGAGCTCCTGATTTCCCGGTCTTCACCACAGGGCACCATGTCCACACCTGGAGGAGTGATCACCTGCTCCCCATGCCTACTCATAGAACTGGTGTCTACTCTCCAAAAAGCAGACCTCATGTTCAGCTCTAAGCAGTCCATGCAGGGTCTCCATACAGGGAGAAAGGCAGGTCATAAAGGCAAAGAGTTCCCCAGTTAGGCCCACGATACGGAGAAAACTTCCTATGATAGAGAGGGGACCCGATTTCCAAATCCAGTTTCCAAGCAATGGAGATTGATGGAACATTAAAGGCAGCTAAGGGAACTGACAAAGATAACCTGTCAGAACAGTCTGAGTTCAACAAGGGAATCCAGGGAAAGAATGGAATAAGAGGAATGATTATGAGATTGCAGACACCTCCAGAGGCTAGAACGGCGGCAGGCAAGCACTGGGTTGCACCTATTTGGTGATAATCAGAAGAGCACATGGGGCACACCTAAAAGCTTCCCAAATCTGCTCACACCACACAGAGACTAATGAGTACAGGGAAAGCTTTGTTTCGTAGACATAGTGGATTTTATTAAACTGACTGAACCTGAATGGTATGCTGTTCTGACCTGAGGTGACTCCCAGGATTAAAAATAAATCATACCCTAATAAAGGCCATCTCTGAAGATCCATAGTCCTGTCTGTGAAAGACATACTGCTTTTCCTCAGGATCAGGAAAAACACAAGAAGGGCAGCTAGGAAAGAAATGTGCATGAGCACACACACACACACACACACTCACACTGATACACCCCCCACACACACTCACACTGATATACACACACACTGATACACACACACACACTGATACACACACACACTCACACACATATGCATGCACTGTGTCTATTTTGGATCATTATAACCTTACTTTCATCCACACAAGCAGGCACAGAGTATCAATCCTGAAAGTTCCACCCTGGAAAAGTTTGCTTGTTCCCCCTTCCCTCACCTGGTCTTAGAGAAGGCCAAGTGGAAATGAAGGACATTTGTCATCAAATTATGATAGTAAAATTATCTTTCCTTCTGTGGTGTGATGAGTGCCAAATGGGGGACAATAGTGAATCACTTTTATCCCTCCCAGTCGCAGAGATGTCAGTGGAGAGCTAGTGGGGAACCTCACTGTCAGCAAAAGGCCCCCCTACTACTAACTTGTCGTGGTGAAGCAAACATGGAAGGTGGACCCTCATCACCCACATCTCTGTCCCTGCACTAGAGGTGTGGTATAGACAGTCAGCTAAAGCATGGGGTTTAACTAAAATCTCTTCACAGAATGCCCCAGTTCCAATCATGTACCATCTCAAGAACTAGGAAACTCTCAAATTAGAGGTAAAAGATTAACAATCTTCAAATCCTGTCTCCAAAGCATGACCTATCTTCACCCATAGGGTCTTCTCTTCAAGTTATGGGAGACAATCGAGGGCTGTGGCAATAGCCTGTGTAATTTTGGGGGTTTCTTGGGCCACCCTGGCCACCAACTCAAAGGAAGGTTTCTCCTGTATGGCAGTGTTTCTTGTTGTGTAGCCTATACCAATGCACATGGACTCATGCAGAGTTATTGCATATATAATTTGTCATTGGATTGTTAGATTAATATGATTCCCTGTAGTATTTTACATTAGCTAGGCATTATTTATCTCCTCTCTCTCTTTCTCCCTGTCTAACCCTCCCTCCATGCCTTCTCCATTTAAAGTGTCCCCACTTTCCCCATTTCTCCCTAAATAATACCAGTCTCCTCTGGCCCCACCTCTCTTGAACTCTTTCTCTGTATCCCCATAGTTCCTTGTATAACCATCCCTAGCCCCTCCCATTTTAATACTCCCATTTTTTTTTTCTATTTATCCCAGTCTTTTTCACTCTCAGGATCCTTCTTTCCCTTTATCTCCCTGGTTGCTTTCCATTTTCCTGGTTCCCACAGTTATATCAGGATACATACTCACATATAAGGATTTGGTGCTAGGATTCACATATGAGGGAGAACATGAGTTGTTTGTTTTTCTAAGTTTGTGTTACTTCAGTTACCATAATAGTTTCTAGTTCCATCCATTTACCTGTAAATTTCGTCATTTCTTTCTTTCTTACTAGTGAATTGAACTCCATTGTGTAAATGCACCTCATTTTCATTATCCACTGGTCTGTTGAGGGATGTCAGATGTGTTGCTGGTGAAGATTTTCTCCCACTTTGTGTGTTTTCTCTTCATTTGCTTGGTTGTGTCTTTCGCTGTACAGAAGCCTTTTAGTTTAATGAGGTCCCACTTGCTGATTGCTGACCTCAATTCCTGAGCAACCAATGTCCGATTTAGAAAGTTTTTTCCTACATCTTTATCTTGTAGCTTACTGCCAGTGTTCTCCTCTAACAGTTTCAGTTTCAGGTTTCACATTGAGGTCTTTGATCCATTTGTAGTTGGCTTTTGTGTAAAATGAAAGATAAGGGTCTAGCTTCATTCTTCTAAAGATGGAGATTCAGTTTTGCCAGCACCATTTGCTGAAGATGCTGTCTTTCTTCCAGTGACTGTTCTTGGCCCCATTGTCAAATATCAAGTGGCTGAAATAACATTTCCTGATGTTTGAGTCTTCAAACATATTACATTGATCTTCAAGTTTATTTTGTGCCAGTACTATGCTGTTTTGATGACTATAGCTCTGTAATATATTTTGAAACCTGTTATAATAATTCCTCTTGTGTTCAGAGTTGCTTTGGCTATCCAAGGTATTTTGTGCTTCTGTATGAATTTTAGGGGATTCTTTTTCTAATTCTGTGAAGGATGTGATGGAGATTTTGATTGGGATTTCACTGAATCTACATATTGTTTTTGACAGGATGATCATTTTTCACAATATTAATTCTTCCAATCCCTGAGCAAGGAAGGTCCTTCCATCTTCTGGTGTCTTCCTCAGTGGCATCTCTTATGTATAATATACTATAATCTGCAAAACGGGAAAATTTGACTTCTTTTCCAATGAGAACTCCTTTAACTTCATTCTTCTGTCTTATATCAAACCCTATATTGAAGAGGAGTGGAGCTAGTGGACAGTCTTCTCTGTTTCCTGATTTTAAAGTTGAATACTTTCAATTTTTCTTCATTCAGAATAATGTTGGCTGTAGGTTTGTTGTATATAGCTTTAATCATGTTGAGGTATATTCCCTCCACTCCAGTTCCCTCTAGATCTTTTAACATAAATTCACATTGAATTTTGTCAAAAGTCTTTTCTGCATCTATTGAGATAATCTGGTGATTTTTGTCTTTGAGTCCATTTATATGCTTTATGACATTTATTGAGTTACGTACTTTGAACCATCCCTGCATCTCTGGAATAAAAGTGACTTTATCATGATGGATCATCTTTGTGATGTGTGTCTGTATGTAGTTTGCAGGTATATCGTTGAGAATTTTTGCAACTATGCTCATAAGGTTTATAGGTTTTTTTTTTTTTTTTTGCGGGGGAAGGAGTATCTTTTCCTGCTTTTGCTATTAGAGTGACGCTGGCTTCATAGAAGGAATCTGGGAATTCTCCCTGTTTCTATTTTTTGGGGTAATTTAACTAATATTGGTTGTAGATCTAGTTTAAATGTCTGGTATAGTTCTGCTCTAAATCCATAAGCCTGAGTTTATTTTATAGTCAGGAGGTTTGGTATTACTGTTTGAATTTCCTTAAACGTTTTGGGTCTGTTTAACTATTGATCTCTTCTTGGTTTACTTTTATTGAGTCCCATGATTTGTGATATACATCCATTTCTTTTAGGTTTTCACATTTAATCGAGTATGCATTTTAAAATTATTCCCTTATAATGTTTTGGATCTTTTGTTGTCCATTGTGATATTTCCCCTTTCATCTATACTTTTGTTGTTTGGAGTTGCTCTTTCTTCTTTTGGTTAAATGGGATAATGGCCAGTCTATATTGTTTATCTATTCAAAAAAACCAACTTTTAGATTCATTGATTCTTTGTATTTTTTTATTTCATTAATTTCTGCTCTGATTTTTGTTATTTCTTCTTGTTTGCTGGGTTTATGTTTTATTTGGTTTTGCCCTTCAAAAGTCTTGTGTTGCAATGTTAAATCATTTACTTGTGCTCCTGATTCTTTAATATAGGCACTTAGAGCTATAAACTTCCCTCTTAGGACTGCTCTTAAAGTGTCCCAGAGGTTTTGTATTGTTATATTGTCCTTTTTGTTTAATTCTGGGAATACATTTCTTTCTTAATGTCTCTTTTGACCCATTCATCATCAGGAGTGTATTGTTTAATCTCCATGAGTTCATGTAGTTACTAAGATTTCTTCTTTCTTTGATTTTGAGCTTTATTGCATTGTGGTCTGATAGAATGCATGGAAGTATTTAATTTTTTTAATTTGTCGAGGTTTGTTTTGTGCTCTAGTATGTGGTCAGTTTTGGAGAAACTTCCATGGGGTGCTGAACAGAAAGTATATTCTTTGCTGCTTGGGTAGAATATTCTGTAACTGTCTGTTTAGGTCCCTTTGAAATATGGTATTGTCTAATTCATATGTATTTCTGTTAATTCTTTGTTTGATCTATCTAGTGGAGACAGGGATATTGAAGTCCTCTACTACTAATGAGTTGGGATTAATCTGTGTCTTAAAGTCCTATAGTATTGTTTTCATGTAGTTGGGTGCACCGGAGTTTGGTGCATATATGTTCAGGCTTATAATACTCTCTTAGTTAACTGTTCCTTTGATCAGAATAAAGTGACCCTCTTTATCTCTTTGGATTAGTTTTGAAGTCTATTTTGTTACATATTAGAATTGTAACTTGTGCTTCTTGTGCTTGCATCTTAGTGCCATTTACTTAGAATATTGTTTCCATCTTTTCACCTTAAGGCAGTGATTATCCCTGAAGTGAGACCGGTTTCTTGCAGACAACAGAAAGATGGATTTGTTTCTTAATCCTTTTGTCTAGCCTGTGTCTTTTGAGTTCAGTCCATTGATAGTTAAAGCTATTACTGAAAGATGTGTATTGATTCCCATCATTTTAATTTCTGTTATCATTCTGGGTCTAACTTTGTAGTTCCATAGTTACACCTAAATTTAATTTCTTTCTTGGGTATAGTCATCCTTTTCTTCAGGTCTTTGTACTGTTTCAAGTTTCCTCTGGAGGGCTGGCTTTCTGGACATGAATTCTTTTAGCCTATTGCTGTCGTGGAAGATTTTTCTTTCCTCTTCAACTATAATAGATATTTTTGCTGGATAAAATATTCTGGTTGGCATCTATGGTCATTTAGAACTGAAAATACTTTGGTTCAGGCTCTTCATAGTTTGCACTGAAAAGTCAGCTGCAGTTCTGATGGGTTTTCCTTTACTGTTGTTTTTCTTTTCCAGCTTCAGTATTCTCTCTGATATGACATGGACAGTTTTTTTTTTTTCTAGCTTTGTCTACTTGGTGGTCTGTGTACTTCTTGTATTTGTTGGTATCTCTTTCCTTAATTATGGTAAATTTTCTTCTACAGTCTTATTGAAGATCTGATCAATACCATTATCCTGAGATTCTTCTTCTTCCTCTATGCCTATGATGTATAAATTTGATCTTTTCATATTGTCCCACATCTCCATTCCTATGTTGTTGTTTTGAAATTCATAATCTTTGCTTGAGCAGTCCAGTTCTTCAACTTTATTATTGAGTCTTGACATTCTGTTTTCCATTCATTAATTTTATTGCTGAGACTTTCTCCCTTTGTTTTCAATTGGCTGTGAGTTTTTCACTTCCTTCCTCTCAATACTTCTGGCTCTTTTGTGAATTCAGTCAGAAATTTATCCCTATTTTCTTTAGTTCTTTGATTTGTTTGTGTGTTCTTTAAATTCATTAAAAACTCTTTGATCATGTTTATGATTGTTCTTTTAACTTCTGTGTCCTGGGTTATCTCTAGGGGTTTCTTGGTGTAGAACTTTTCTAAAAGACTGGTGGGTTTGGGTGGGAACATATTATTTGGAGTTTTCATATTATTTTGTTGTTGTTGTTTTGGCATGTAGATTTTGTTTATTTGTTTGTGATTCTTTAAGAAAAGAGAATTCATTCAAGATAAACACTGCATTTAGCTGAAAAAAAAGGAATAAAGAAGTTTTTCAACTTAATAAAAAAATATCTGATAAAACTCTGTTACTGACATTATGTTGAATTGTAAATGATTAAATTCTTTTTCTCTGGAACTGGAAACAAGTTAATAACAGACACTTGTATTTTTCTTATTTAATAGAGTATAAAAAGTTCTCACAAGTACAATGGAAGAAAAAAATATAAATGACTTATAGATAAGTCATCAAGAGAAGAAACTATTTGCAAAGATGCAGAATGATTTTCTGTGTGAAAAATCATACATACAAATACATATCTAGATTATGTACTTCCTAGAACTAATAAGGTGTTCATGTGTCAATATACATGATAAACACACAAAAATTGGTTGTATTTTTATAAAGTAGCAAAACATATGTGACTACTGGAATTAAAAATACAATTACAAAAAATACAACTACTAAAAAAAATTACAGGAATGCAAATGTAGGTTCCAATATAACAAAAGCTGTATGTATAGGGTCTTGTGTGCTGAAGTCTACAAATATAATAAAGAATTGATATAAGAAATCAATGAAGATTTAAATAAATCAAGAAATGTATGGTGTTTGTGGCTTGGGACACTCCACCCAATACTAACAAGTAAGCAGAGAAATACTGCTTCATTGCTTCTAGGAATGTGAAGATCCTTCAGTACCCCAAAGAATCTCACAGTTTCTTCAAAAACTAAACTTGTGAGTGCAGTGTGGCTCAGCAATTCCTCTGGGGTATTAATATGGGAGAAGTGAAAATCTGTATTCACACAAACACTCATGCATTAATATTCATAGCAGCTTTGTTCATAATAACCCAGTGGGCTGAGGGTGTAGCTCTGTGGCACAACACTTGCCTAGGACGTGCAAGCCTAGCATGTGAAAATCTACCTAATTAAAAAATAAAGTCCACTAATGTGGGCATCAAATCAACGCCTTGAAACTGTGAATAAAATGATAATTTTTTACTGTTGAGAATTCTAATGACAAAATTAAGGAAGTCGAGAAGGTGGAAATGGGGATCCCAAGTTGAAAGGAAAATGAATGAAATGCCTATAGGACAGATGAAAACGAAACAAATATCACATCTTATTCTTCATTGCTCTGTGTGTATGTCTGCATGTATGTGTGCAAATATAAGTGAACTTTGTAAATTCCTTCTGACAAAAATGTTAAAAAATAAGGGAGAAAGAAATGCGAAGTTGAGAATGAATTTGTAAGCAGCACTTTATAGTGAGCCACTGATTTCCTTAGCTGCCAGTAATGTTGGCAGCTATTTGCTCACAGTTTTGAGTCCCTCACAAGGCTTCATCTTTGGCTAAGGAAGATGCATCTCCAAAGGATCGCCTGGAATAGTCCATGTGCAATACCTAGCTGGTATTTCCTGGTGGCATTCAGGACAACTGTGAAGACATATCCAAGAATGAAATCTTCACCTCACAATCTCCTTCCAGAGAATCTGACTTAAAACAATAGGTGCCACGTTTGCTCCTAGAAAGTCGAGTGTAAAATGGAATTTAGACCTGGATCACCTACCAGCTGACAAAAACTCTACCACTGTGAGCCTTTCTACACTGTAGTGGTACAAGTCTGAGCTGAGATGTTATTTGGATAGAAGGAAATGGAGTACTGGTTCAATACATATGGCATTTATAAGGATCATGGAATCTAATTGCAGGTGCTTAGTGTCTGTGATCCATTGGAAAAAGATACTGTCAGGTGGAAAATGATTAATGATCAAATTAGGGGAAAGGGTACAAGCCAAAGGGCCTCTCTCATGTTATAGAGAGAGACTTTCATTTTCTACATATTCAGAGGATTAGAAAAGGTGACATTAAGGTGAAGGATTTAATTATACAGGTATAGAACTCTAGAGTATGCTGTAATTTCAAATCCAACAATTCTGTTAAGCCAAGTGAAATCTTTGGTTAAGAAAAACACAGAATTCTGATACTTTGGAAAAATCTGAGTTTGTTGCATTCTAGATCCTTGGAATCTTAGTTGTCTGAGAGATTACGGCTTTTAAAAATGATCCATTCTTTCAAATATATTTGAGCAGAGGATGCTGTTATAGGACTGTTCTCTCTAGTAGTGTGGTGGCTTGAGAGATGTCCCTCATAGGCTCAAATATTTGAATGCTTGATCTCCAGTTGATGGTGCTGTTTGGTGGAAACCATGGCCTCCCTGCCATGATGGACTCTTGTCCCTCCGGAACCATAGGCCACATAAATGCTTTCTTCCATGAACTGCTTTTGGTCATGGAGCTTAATCAAATGATGTTATAGTGCAACAGAATATAACCAGCACAAATAGCTATGACATGACAGAGAGAAAAATAATTAAGGCCAGGTGCTGACACTTAAGCATCAGAAGAGAACTGGTCACAACGTGCAAGGCCAGAATGCAAGTCTTAGGCCCTGACCCAGAGTATTGCAGTGATTAACTGAACTTTGAAGTGCAAGGACAAAATAGGTGGGTGACCAACAAAAGTATCATTTCTACAAACAGCAAATATCAAAGATGAAAGATCAGAAGGCTGAGATCAACTACTCCAAGAAAAGTCATAAATTCCTTGTTTAAGCTGCAGACACTTAGTTGGCAGCCAATTAGAATATCCAGAAGCCATTGCCTGAGGAAGATGCTGAGTATAGCTAAAGAAGGACCCCACCTTCAAGAGTAAATCAAAAGGAGTTCCTAGGCCCTAAAAAACTATTTACTCAGCCACAGACTGGGTAAAAGATACTTCAAGGACATTGGACACCTGGTTCAACCAGACACTGACACTGAGAGCCACAGTGTGTGCTCCTATCTTCTGTTAGAAAGGACACCTGAAGTGACCAGATGAGAAATGGAATCCAGTCACAAGATGTTTTAAAAAGGACCTCTTGAACCCATGGATCTAATTGACAGATAATTCCACTGTCCCTAAGTATTCAGTGGTGAATCTTGCCATATACTCTGTAGAGAAAAGTGGCCCCAGGTGAGAAAGTATATGATTTTTTGATCTAGGTTCTGAAGAATAAATGATTAGAAGCTATTGTAGTTAGCTTTTTATTGCTGTGGTAAAAATACTGACCAAAACCAACATGGGGAGGAAAGGGTTCATTTGGCTTACATCATAGTTTATCATCAAGGGAAACCAAAGCAGGAACTCAGGGCAGGAACCTGGGGCACAGATTGTGGGGGTACGCTGCTTACTGGCTTGTTCTCCTGGCCTGTGTTCTGCCTACTTTCTTATACAATACAGGACAACTTGCCCAGGGGTGGCACCATCCACAGTGGGCTAGACCCTCCCTTATCACTGAAGAATCAAGAAAATGCCTCACAGACATGACCACAGGTCAGTCCAATGGAAGAAATTCCCCAACTGAGGCTTCTTCAACCCAGGTGTGTCAAGTTAACAACTAAAGCTATCCAGCACAATTGATCCCTTGTCTACTTGACATTCAAGCACATCACTATTAAATCATAAGCTTCCCATTTCTTAACCCCAACTTATGATGTTAATATTAATATCACAACAAAAAGCTGCACAACTTTAAAAGTTCAACAGTCCTTAAAAAATCCAAATACTTTAACAGTTCAAGGTCTCTTTTAAAAACCTAGCTGCGGACGCCTGTAAAATCCCCTAAGGGGGAAGTACTATTTTATTTCAAAAGGGAAGAATCGAGCAAAACCAAAGTCCAGCAAAGTAACTCAAGGTTGGACATATGTAATTCATTCATGATCTTCTGGGCTCCAAAGAGTTTTGGTAGCTCCACTTCTCTGGCTCTGCCCGTCCACAGCACACACAAGCTTCTCTCATAAGCTCAGTCTGGCTCCACTCCATACCTACTGCTGTCTATGGTAGTCATTCCATGATCCTGGCATCTTCTACATGGTGGGGTCTCTATGGAAACTGACGCTGCACCTTCACCAATGGGCTCTCCTGACCTCTCAGGGTCAAAGCCTCCGATTCTCTCCATGACCCCTTCATGCCTTCAACACCAGAGCCATGCAGGAGACTTACACATTACCAAGTCCTGCTTTCAGCTTGAGAGGGAGGCTCTGCCCACCCCTGGATCACAGCTTCTGTGTACTAACCCTGAGAAAATGCTTCCCAGATTTGGTTACAATGATGCTGGTCTCTTGCTACAGCTGATTTTTAAGCCCCAACTAAGCAACGTTGACTGTCCCAGTAAAGCAGTTTTCACTTCAGTGGTGCTGGTCTCTTTTTAATCACAGCTGGTTCTTCGGCCTCAGCTGACCAGAAAGCACAGATTCTCAATTCAAAATATCACACAACTGATAATCTTAACTTCCCTTTGAAGCTGCACAAGCCAGGCCTTCATCATCTATATCTCTTTCAGCAGAACTGTTCCAAGCTCCACAGCCAATATATCACTAAACTCTAAGCACTCAATGACTTTTCCAGCTCAAAGTTCTGGACATTTCCACAGTACTCCCAGACACATATGGTCATGTCCATTACAGCAATACCCCATTCTCAGTATCGATTTCTGTTTTATTTAGCTTCATACTGCTGGATAAAAACACTGACCAAAACCGCCCTGGGGAGGAAAGGGTTTATTTGGCATACAACACATTTCATCATCAAGGGAAGCAAAGGCTGGGACTTGGGCCAGGAACCTAGAGCACAGACCATGGAGGAATGCTGCTTACTGACTTGCTCTCCTGACCTGGGTGCCCAGCTTACTTAATTATACAATACAGAAGAACCTGCCGAGGGATGGCACCGCCCACAGTGGGCTGAGCCCTCCCACATCACTCAACAATCAAGAAAATGCCTCACAGACATGGCCATAGGCCAGTCCAATGGAAGAAATCCCCTCCAATTAAGGCTCCCTCTACCCAGGTATGTGAACTTGACTACTCAAGCTATGCAGCAGAGAAGCTTAGAGGCAAGAACTTCTATAGTAGAATTATGTAGATGTGCTCAGGAAAATGAGTATAAAAGATGAGCACCATTGTATCAGAGGAAGGGCAACAAGCCACCAAGGAGATGGAATGAGGCCATGACTTCTGAAGACTCTCCTGACCTGAGAAATGAGATTCTGAGTGGAAGAGCCATTGCAGAAGTAACAGAGGCTTCTCCTAGCACTCTCCGAGGCTCACCCAATCTCTGCCTCTGAACAGCTAGCTCCTCAGCAACAATGACCAGAGCTGAACCTCTGTTATGGAACCATTCATCAAGAAGACCAATTAGTGAGGGGTGGTGGTGGCATGTGCCTTTATCACAGCACTAGGGAGGAAGAGGCAGTGGATCGCTGTGAGACTGAGGCAGACAGGTCAACATATCAGGTTCCAGGCCAGTTACAGCTATTAGGGAAACAGTGTCAAATAAATAAATACATAAATAAATAAATAACCAAATCAAAACAGAACAGAGAGAGATGGAACAGCTAGTTTGTGGTAAGTTGATTACACTGAACTCCTTTCAACTTGCCAGAGGGCACGATCAGTTTTCACAAAGAGTAACCTGTATTTGTGTTTCCTGCCCATAGGATCTTAGCTTCTATTAGAGAAAGAGCTGTAGAAATATCCCAAGATTACTGGTTCTATCACATTGTTTACCATCTAGGATGTCAGCTTGATGTACTCTAAAAATGATGCAGATGCATCCAGAGTGTCAGCATGAAAACATTACTTTGAATGGTGTAGTGCATTCAGAATGGGGTCCATACCTGCAATGGTTGATATGGACTGTGAAGTTGACAGGCTCTAGAAACACCTCAGAGATATCCAGGAAGTGACTGTGAAGGCTCTTCTAGCCTGGGTTCACTGAGTGAGAAGACCCACCCTAACTGTGGGCAGTCCTACTTCATGAGTTGGAGGCTTGGACAGAAGGAAAGAAAGAAAGTGTGCGGCTTGCCATCCCCTGTCCTCTGCTTCCTGCCGCACCTTCTTTCCTAAACCCTCTGAAACTGTGAGCCAAAATTACTCTTTCCTCCTTTAAGTTGTTCCCTGGTTATTTTGATCACAGTCATGATAAGGCTAACTCATATCAAAACATTTATTTAACTGAAACTTTATACATTTCTTTTTATAGTTTTATTTTTTAAAACCTATTTTTGATTCTTTGAGAATTTCATTCAGTGTATTTTGGTCATATTCAGACCCCTCCTCATCTCCACTTGCACACACCACCTCCCATTGATGTCCTCTAATATTTTTCTTTTGAAAATTTTTATTTATTTATTTATTTATTTGTTCGTTTATTTATTTTTTATGAGGCAGGGTCTCACTAAGTAGCCCTGGCTGGCCTGGAACTTGCCATGTAGACCAGACTGGCCTTGATTTCAAGAGATCTGCCCGCTTCAGCCTCCAGAGTGTTGGGATTAAAGACATATGTCACTATGACTGATTTTTTTTTTTAAGGCCTATTGCTAATTTGGGTTCCCCAAATGCTCTTGGGTGTGGGTATAACTCCTGAAGTGCAATCAACCTACTAGGTGTCACACCCTTAAAAAAAAAAAAAAAACTGACTATAGGGCTGGAGAGACAGTTCATCAGCTAAGAGCACTTACACTCCTGCAGAGGACCCGGGTTCAATTCCCAACACCACATGGTGACTAACAACCATCTGTAACTCCAGTTCCAGGCATCCAATACCCTCTTCTGACCTCCGAGGGTATTGCACGGCACAGGTGCACTTGTACATATGCAGGCAGTACACTCATACACATAAAATAAAGATAATAAGTAAACTACTAAGGAAAACTTGACTTTTGCTCTCCCAGGAACTACCGGTTGCTGGCAGTTCCTCAGCAGTGGCTGGGGCTCCGTGTCCTGCCTGCTCCGTGCTGCGTTTCCGACCGGCCTGGGTCTGTGCAGGTCTTATGCATGCTGTTACAAGTGTACGGTTTCAAATGTTGTACATTTCTTTTATGGAGCAGAATAAAATTCTAATTTTTAAAGTTTTTCTTAGCTATTTACTATATATAGTTATTCTATCACAACATATCTATAACTGAGTCCTTATTTATTTAATGAATAATAAAGCATGACAGAAGAGGTATCAGACACTATCCTAACGTTTTACCAAAATCACATCACAACTTTTTGGTGCATCATTTCTCCCTGCATTTCAGAGAATACTGTAAAACAGAGAATTGAGAGTCCAGGGCTATAAGAGAGTTGGGGTTTGAATATAGACAGTCTCTTAAGACCATTCTAAAGATGGCACTGTGGGTGTCCTCACTGTCTAATTCCAGGGTGAATATGAATGAGTTATATATGTAATTAGGTGCCTGATAGCTGACTTCAAGTTGCTCACTCTTTAAAGCATCCATTATTTTGAATAGCTCTGTTAGCTTGCTAAATAGGAATTCCACTTCCCAGCACACAGACGGGTGCATGTTTCTGGTGGGAAGAGAAGACAACATATTGAGGTAGAAGGAGGGAGGGGAGTCTTCACTTCCCAGCACTTCTCTGCCCACATCCACCATTCGCATTCCCGTCGTCCATTCTATCTTCATTCTCAGGGTAATGGCTTGGTAAGGGCTACTGATTGCTCTGTTTGATAAAGGATATAACCACCTCTTTTAGTCACATAGGCAATCCCCTAAAACCAGCCAGGTGTGCCTTTTTCAAGCCCCTGTGTCCTTTCATGGTGACTACTATGCTTGCCCCAGGGGTGACGGATGTGTAACTATTGATGGCTCCGCCTGACATTGTTTGGGTTCATGTTTGTGTGGGATTTTCCTCTAGCTTTGGGGTTTTGGCACATTCCCTAAACATTCCTTATTTATTCCATCCATATGGCTGTTTGCATTCTATGCCACAGAGTTTGCGGATCTTTGAGCATGCCTCTTGTTTGCCTTTTGCTTTAGTCTTCTGGGTGCCAGCTCCAGTGCCTGCCACCTATTCTCCAGGTGAAGGAATAATCAAGAGGCCTTGGGGAGACAGGGTTCTCCCCACTGGCCTCTGTGGCCTTCCTGCATTATGAGGACTAGAGGCTGGGTTTGATAATGAAGAGTGTTCTTTGTGTTTCCTCATTATTTATGCTACATCTGCCTCTCAGCATTTGTGTCAATGAGTCACTATAATTACAGCCATTGGAGAATTTCCTCTGCTTTACAACACACACCCAACTGTGTGAGTGCCACAGCAAAGAAAGACAACATTTATTTCCTTGTGGCACCATCAGGCAGAAAGGTCCAGCTTGCTTTAGACACTGTTACCAGCCAAGTCAAATGAAAAGGCTCTGTTCTGACTCACTCATACCGAAAGGAGGCCTTGAGGAGGTTGGCTAACTGTGGACACACAAAGGACTGAAATGAATTCCTTTTTCTATAGGAAAGCAAGGATGTTGGCTTGCGATCACACTTAAAAATGATTTGCAAAACAACTAGCTAAGCTGTCCCTGGAAGTGGTGGAGGGGTGAACTGGGCAAAGTCATGCTGTACTCTCTCATGCCTAGCCTTCAGCCTAGCGAGTCCCTACTAGCTAGCAAGTGTAACAAGGCAACAACGTCTGCTTGATTAAAAAAGGAATAGCAATAATATGAAGGTATGAAAATATTATAACATACCTATTATTTCACATGCTAACTGAAAGAAATTATATAAAATAGTAGGAAAATGATACCTGAAAGAGCAAAAGTTAAAAAAAAATACTTTTTGAGCATCTTTTAAGATGTTTTTATTTATTATTTTTATCCTGCATGAGTGTATTGCCAGCGTGTATGTAAGTGCACCCTTATCATACAATGCCTGTGGCCAAAAGAGACTCTCTTATCCCTGGAACTGTAGATACAGATCATTGCTAGTTGCTATGTGGGTGCTGGGAATCAAACCCAGGTCCTCTGCAAGAGCAACCAGTGCTCTTAACTACTGAGCCATTTCTCCATCTCTCCTCCCCAGTCCCCCATCCAGAAAAAAAAAAAAAAGAAATTAAAGTTAGAAAAGATTCTCTAGGTGACAAGACCCAAGGTGCCTGGGGGAGCTTTGCCTTTGCCTTTACCCAGGCTCTCCCTTGTCATCAGGAGGTTCTGGAAAAGGTGGGGCTGAAGCAGAGCGTCTCCTATTCTAAAAGACGCATGGATCCTGTGAGCGCACTCCAGCACAAAAGGGAAAAAAAAAAAAAAAGACCTTGTATAGCATGGTTTTCTCTTCTGATTTATGCTGGGGCTGTTCAGACACTGAAGCACCATTCATCATTCTATTTGAGACTCACAAGGTGAATGGGGAGACACTGTAAATGAGCTCTCATTTAACTGTGTTTTATGTTTTGCTGAAGAAAACACCAATTCCCATTTGTGCCCTTAGCTATGTACTAAAGCAAAGGCTGCATGAAATCCCCAAAAGCGACAGTAAAGGCACAGGAAAGAAGAAATACTGCAAAGGCATTTTTGAAGATTCTCAGAGACTGAATGTTTCCCCTGCTGCTGATGGGGAATCAAATTTCAGCTTCCCACCCCTAGGCTTGTAGGCTGGTTGTTCATGTCAGTTAACGTTGCACCAGAATGGACCATAAATGTCTAGCCTGTACTTCTGTTCTGCCTCAGATCCACAGGGTTGAGGCTCTGACTCTTGGATGTTGTTAAAAAATTAAACATGGGATGATTCATAGACTAACCCTCCACTTCTAGTGTGGATAACTTCTATGATTTCTCCAATTTTTCATTTCCCAAAACAGAGCACTTTGTCATAAGAAAAATACATGGTACAATCCTAGGATTACAAGCTAAAGAGGCTTGGGGATACGCTGCTTGAAAACCAAAGACCTGATAAGATGGTTCTGAGCATCCCTGAAGAAATACTTCGCAGAAGTGACCAAGGCTAACCCATGAACCTTTTCAGCTCTATGGAACACATGGAAAAGCATTCAGTCTACAAAGGGATTCCTGACTGCGACCACTGATGGTCTCGGGGAGTGGGGGTGAAAAGTCAGTAGAGAGAAGGTAGGATGAACAGTAGGGTAGAGCCGGCCAGGCGGGTTCTGAGTGCAGCTGCAGCCAGGCTGGGGCACTGGTGTTCAGCTCTTAACACAAGCAATAGCAGTGGGTTTTCATTAACATCACAGAGTCCTCAGTGTTCTCAGTTCTTAATCTTATGTCCAAGTTTTGGATGCCAGTGATTTCTGGTGCACATGTGGCTGTTTTCAGGATTCCAAGTGCTCTTTATGCCATATTATGTTTGGAGAAACTGAGAAGGCGAGGTAGAAAACAAGAACACCAGGGAGACATCACAGAGCAGCGTCTTTGGGATATGCCTCAATTACAGAAAAACGGAAATAAAAAAATCAAAGAACGCATAGCTTTTAGGTTTTACTCAGACAAGTTTATGACTGAGATAAAAATAAAGTCTTTACAAGTGATCTAAAAACCCTGGGCCACTCGAAGCAGAGACTTGGGTTCTAAAACCAAAATCCCTATTTGATAAGTACAAGATAAGTGTTAACATTTGAATTACCAAGTGTGTTAACTAAAAAGTAAGAAATGGAATTTTGTGATTTGGCTTTTCTTTTGGAGAACTGATAAAAGCTTCCTGTGATCATTTTATTTCACACAGAATTATTCTTCACGACTAAAAAACAAAAACTGTGCTTTAACTGGGATGATACAGATGAAATTGCTCTGAGCAATTTTGTATAATGACATTTCATACTAAAAAATTAACTACGAGCCACTGACCTGGCCCATTGTCTTTCTCAATGCTCCAATTTTGCTTCGGGAAAGGAGGGCTGGCTATTCATGAATGCCTGTGTGACTCAAGAATCAAGCCTTTTCATCTCTCATGGGATATTGTCCTTTATCAGAGCATTCTTGGTGGATAAATATGTAAATTAGTATGCAAAGCAGGATAGAGTAATTCAAATTGACAGTTGCCCTATTTAAAAAAATCAAAATGTGCAAGCCTTGAAATGTGTCTGTTGACAACAAAGGGAGTTCTTGTTAAAATCAACATTATTTGGTATAATTCTCATATGCATTTCAAGCAGATCAATTTTTCGTGCTTTTCTATTTTAAAACTGTTTTTCCTCCACCAATATATTTCACAGGATAGGTTTAATGGTAAATTTTAAATTGTAGTGACATGTATATCAGAGACATGGGTTATTTTCTGTGCCCTTCTAACAGCCGTGAAGCTGCTGTCTTGCTCCCTCGATGAAGGTCATTGCTAAACTTGTGCTGAGCGTCAACATCAGTCACACGGTAGCATCTCTGAGGACCATCATTGGCACAACTCTGCTCATCCTTCCGTCTCTATACTGACTTTCCAGCCTTACTCCCACACGATGACCAGTGAGCAGGTGTCCACAGCTAGCAATTACTACTTAAGGAATGAGTTGCTTCCCAGATTTGAGAGAATGTACTGTTTTCCTGTGCTGTTGGGTCCATCAATCGCCCTTAACTTACTCCAATCAGCCACGGCTCTTTTTTTTTTTGGATTTTTTGTTCATTTCATTTAATAGATCTTAATCAAATTTAGAGCCCATCCAAGCTCCCCCACAGCTTCCCAGCCCACCAGATTTCTTGCATTCTGTCATATATGTTAAGTCCTATTCAACAAACATTTATCCCCAGCTGTCCTTCAGCAAAAGTTCATCTTCTGGAGTCTAGTCAGCCTACCTAGAGTTACTCCTTTAAAGAAGTTCTCCCTCAACCTGCAGTAACCAGTTTCCAACAGGGTTGAGGCCTGCTGCCCATTTCCCCAGCTCTGTGCAAATTTCATCTGATTGAGTTGTCATGGGTCTTGTGCATGCTGTCACCATTGTTGCAAGTTCATACCAGAAATTCCCAGAGGCCCGAAAGACTCTCTTTCCTACTCCCACTCTTCCACCCCAGATCTCTGGTCTAGCTTTCTAACCCAGAGTAGCTTAGTCCTCCAGCTTAGTTTGTTAGACCCTCCACAGGCTGTCCTTAGCCCCACCTTGCCTTTGGCCTCCTGATCTTCCTGCTCCAGACCTGCCTACTACCCTGGTAGGTCAGATCTCACCCACTGAACCTTGCTTCCCCAGCACTCTGACAAGCTCCACTCTCTTCCCACACTCTGCCCTGGTCTAGCCTTGGGCCCAGGCCTGCTCCTGCTCTTCCTGCCCCAGATCTCTTAGTCCATACCTGCCCACTGCATCCTGAACCCCTTCACCCAGATCACCTGATTTCTTAACAGCTCTGGATATTCACTACTTTTTGAACATATTCTTCTCAAGGAAGTCTTGATTCCCTCCAATTTCAGGGTCTTTCTCATGTTTGAACCCTGGGGTCTTCCAGGCCTCTCTCCCTAACATCTTCCCCTCTATGACTATACTCATTCTTTAAGTGATTATTTGGATCTCGCAGCTTTGAAATGATGCCTCTGCTGATTGATACCTTTAAATGTGTATTTATGACATTGACTTCATAGTTCAACCCCAGACCCAAAATCAATAGCCTGTTTTACCACCTCCAGTTGGAGCTCTGTAGCTACCAAAAGGAAAAAAAAAAAAAAAAAAAGACAACAAACAAGCAAATAAACAAAAAGCCAAAACTAAAACCAAAACCAAAAACTGCTTTTTCATTTTCTTTTGTACACACACATTTTCAATATGTAGTGTAGTCTGGCCATGAAATTTGATCCTCCTGCTCCTGCCTTCCACGTGCTGGGATGACAGGATGTCACACCATACCTGGTCGAGTGTCAGACAGTCACTCTTGATTCTCCTCTGCTCCCCTGCTCCACACAAATTTTGTAATCTTCTTTTTATTTTGCTTTTGTTTTGACACAGTGTCTGTCTGTGTTGCTCAGGGATATCAAATTCCGAACTTTAAGTGATTCTTTGGTCCTTGGTTCTGAACAGCTGGACTGCAGGTGCATGCCATCATGCCTGGGATTAGGACACTGTACTCATTCATCTTCTACATTTAAATAAATAGTAATCCTTACCTGTCTACATATTAGGATCAAAAATTTCTGTCTTTAATTGGTCATGTCGTTTCTATTCCATGCCTTATTTATTAGTACAACTTGCTCTATCTACAGTAGTGACTGGAATTTCAACTTCATTGCCACTCCCAGAGCCTATTATTTCTGCATAGGCCTTCTGAGTAGCCTCCTTCACCATGGTCCTGCTACTTTATTATGGTGAGAAATTACACACACACATACACACACACACACACACACACGCATTACCAGACATACTAACTTAGAGTAGTCATTTTCCAGCACATGACAGCTGCTTCTCCATATTCAATGCCACCTCCACAAGAGATGCTTTGACCAATGTGGCTAATCAAGAACCATAGTCTGTTCCCTGCTTTGACAGTTTTGCTTGGCCTGCTACTTTAACTTATTTGTAGCATTTAACATTCCCACAGGGTACCCTTTTAAAATTATTTCATTGCATTTTTCTGTTGCGTATATCCTCACACCTGAGTATAGGTTCCTTGTTTGTTTTTCTCAGTATCCTAGAGTACACCTGACACATAGTATGTGTCCAATAAATATTTGATAGTGGATCAAATTTATCATTTCCAGCAACCCATATTAAAAATGCTCCAACATATTGAGATATTTAGATGATGTATGAATTTAGATGATGTTGTGAATTAGGGTAAGCCAAGTGGATGGATAGTAGAAAACAAATATTATTGAATATAAAAGATAATGGACTTGGTAAAAAACTAAACTTAATTCAACTGAATACAGTGTTTACATTTATGCCATACCAGTACGGCTAATGCAGCCAGCACGGACTAAGTGAGCACTGAGTGGTGGACCACAGCAACTCTACCCAGGACTTTGCTTTCACCCATCCAGCTCATTGCTGTCAAGGCACAGACACCCTCCAGAGGGCTTTTGATTTGTACTCTGTAGCTCCTAGGTATCGAACCCACTAAGCACAGCTGTGTCCAGCAATACATCTTAGAGCTGTAAGAGTCACCTTAATCACTGAAGATAAAGAACAATAATACAGTTAGTACTGTGTGATTCTTTGAAAAGTACCTACCTATTGCAGAAGACCAGTGAGAAATCATAGCAGTAAACACAGAGTGGCGTTTTACTTAAAATTTTTTCCAGAAATATTTGGAGATATATTTATTTTTTTATTCTCTCTCTTTTTTTTTTTAACCTGGGAAGTTCTCCCATGGCCTTACTGAACTGGACACAACTATACATGGTGTTACAGCCTCCGGGAGAATCAAAAAGCCTTAGAATGTGAAGAATAAATTTCTAACGCTTCTGGAGCCAGTTTTCAGGGATAAAATTAGAGCCATTTCTCCCCATTATGGTGAGACACCCTGTTGTAGGTTTTCATCTTTTCCTTTTGTAACACTGCTAACTAATCCCGCAGGCAGGAGGCAGCAAACAGGACTCTTCATAGCAAATGCGGCTGACGACTCTGCTGAAGATTCTGCACAGCAGAGCCATGTGCTTCTCTGATGTGAGGAAACCACAAAGCCTCACATACTGCAGAGCCTACTAGGATCCACCAGGCCTGCTGGTCCCCACAGTCTTGTCATCATGAGATCAAGAGATGATGATAACTCGTTTCCATCTTTCTCTTGCACAGAAACAAACAGATAGAGGGGCGGGTGCTCCTGGGAATTCCATCACCACTCCCTTTTTCAGTAGAGATGTCAACTTGTTGATCAAATTAATATCAAGTGATTTGACTTAAGTGACAAAGTAGATACCAAGCATCAACTAAGTAAGCTGGAGTTATCTCTTGGGTGTTGTACAGGATACCAAGTAGCCAGGAATCTAGTATGTTCTCAGAAGGACTTCAGTTTGGAGGACAGGAAGGAGATGGATAAGAATTATGTAATCAAATAATAAGAACATATGTGTATAGCATTTTAGAATTTTGAAAGCTTTTCTATATAGTATCTCACGAAAACTTTAAGAGTACTGTACAAGATACTACCCAATTAAGAATTAAACTCTTTTTAATGGTCAGAGAAGTAGAGCTTGAACTGGGTTGGGAATCAAGTTAAAATTAAGTAGTTAAATGACAAGAGCATTAAGCAGAAAGTTGGAAGAAAAGTGTGTGAATTTTCAAAGGCAGAAGTTTAAGAGTCAGTCGTCCTATAATGCTAATGATGCAACCAGAACTTCCATTAGTGAATTGACGCCTCTACTCTGAAGGTTAAGAGAGCAAGAGATCCAGGTCCACTATGATAGTGAAGATTAAAGGCGAATGCAGTAATGTGGAAGAGCTGATGCTAGTTTTATTAGTCAAAGTACTCTGGGTTTGTATTCATAGAAGCGCACGTTTTCCCCCAGAAACGCCCTTGATATTTAGTGTCTTACAGTTAAAGATATCTTAGAATTGAAGAAATCTGGTATGAGGAGGTGACTCCGTGGATAAAGTACTTGTTGCACAAGCATGAGGACCTAAATTTGAATCTCCAGAACCCACACAAAAGCCAGACAAAGTAGTGGTTTATCTGTTTATCTATAATTCTAGCACTCCAGTGGTGAGGTTGGAGGCAGAGATAGGAGAATCCCTGTAGCTCATGGGCCCCGGGCAACCCAAGAACAAAACAACAGAGACCCCGTCTCAAGGAGAAAGTGAGCACCAACAACTGAGCCTGTACTCTGGCCACCATCTGTGTGCCTGGCCTGCATATATCTGTATTTACACACATAGACGTTCAAAAGAAAGAAGACATGTGGAATGCTTATTTAATTTGAAACAAGGAATTTAAGCTAATCTCCCACATTGCTCCTTCCATGCTGAATGAACATTCATGTCTGGCCTTTCTAATGCGTTCTTTCATTACTCCTGAGATCGGTGCCCATTTATTCTTGGGTTGAATGGCGGCAGCTATCTGGGCAGCGGGGGGGGGGCTCTCTCTGTGGAGTAGCCATGCCCCTCTCTGTTACCCAACAGAGCTATCTGAAGCAGGGACAACCCAAAGCGTCAGAGACACTGCTCCCCTTTGATTCCCCTTTTCTTTGTCTTCACCTGGCCCTCACTGGGCTCTGGAGTTTACTCAACAGTCATGTCCTTCTTTAAGCTATTGTATTTGAAAAGACTTAACATTTTATGTCACCCTCAGATCTTTGCCTCAAAAGAAGTGCAACATATCTGACATTAAACCATCATCTATTTTTATAATAATTTGTAATAACAGAAAAATAGTCTCAATTGACTATCCTCTGGTGAAAACAGGAGGATAGTCTTCTGGCATCCAGGAAGCCTCAGGAGATGTTCTCATCTAGACTCTGTTTAAAGTTAGGGTGGAATGTGTTGAGTTTGGATTGGTATGAGAAGAATTTCTAAGCAGGACCTCGGCATTCCTGAGAAAAGATAAGACTTTGTTAGTGTCAATGCATTCTGACAGTATCTCAAGGAACTGCCTCTGTCTTCGTCACAAAGACACCGTCACTGTGTTTCCTGCTATCAGAAGATAAACTGGACAAACTTGGATTTTGTTTGTGGTTCTAGATTCAGGTAGCAACTCATCCTACAAAACAGCACAGGATTCTGCTGAACTAAGCTTAGGGGCTCCTAGTGGCAGAAAAGGCCTGAAGGACGTAGAAATGGAAAACGCGAGGCAGACGGGTTGTTTCAAAGACACTTCCTTTTAGGGTTAAAGTGCAGGGGACTTTCCTTTCCACCAGCTCAATCACGAGATTTCTGTGACTCTTGTTAGAAAATTGATAGGATTTTAAGTTCTGTTTGATTTTGTGGCACTTAACACAAAGTTGCTCCAATTCTGGTTCCATTTGGTCTGCTGTAACCCAATGAAGGAGTCTAGACCCAAGCCTTCCATAAACTCTGCAGGTTTTTATATGTCTTCCCTGTTTTATGCCAGAGTGAGCAGTAATTCAAACTTTATGTTACTGAAATAGACATAGCAGGCATCTTGTACACCACATAGCAGATAATCCATATATACATTAACATTTTTTTACACGAAACAGTGATATTCTCCTTTTACAGAGACAACAGTGTGTGATGCCACGGACAGGGAGGGGTAACTGAGAATCAAACCCAGTGGGTCTTCTTTTAACAAAACTCACAGATCTCAAACATGGATTTGAAAGGCTATGTGAAAAGCTGTATTATTATTATATCGACCTTGATTTGTCACAGTTAAATGCTTTGACTCTAGTTCTCCTTCTAGACTTAAAGGTCTGTAAACAATAAGTATCTGCCTTCTTTGTCCTTTCTTTCTTTTTTGAGCGTCATATGTGTGTACATATGTGTTCACATATGTGTGGGGGGCTGTGCTATGCATGTGTGTATGCATGTGTGTGCGTAACTTGACCTTTGGATGTCTTCCTTGATTGATCGCCATTTATTTATTGCAAGCATGTGTGTGTGTAAGTTGACCTTTGGGTGTCTTCCTTGATTGATTGTCTTTTATTTATTGTGGCAAATCTGTTACTGAACCTGGAGCTCACCAGTTTTGAGTCTAACTAGCCAGCTTGCCCCGTGGATTCTATATCTCTGTCTCCCAAATGCTGGGATTGCAGGCAGCTCCTGCATATGCCTGGCTTGTACACAGGGGCTCTGAACTCCTGTTCACATGCTTGCATGGCCAGTACTTTACTACTGAGCTAGCTCTCCATTGCTTCTTTGCCTTTTTTATGTTTCTACAGTAAACTAGTTTAATCAATAGATGAGAACAATGAGGGGAGTCAGATTCAGCTCCACTAGATTTACCTGGAAGAAATCATTACTTTTTTCCAAGCAGATGAAAATCAACTAAGCTAAATGCAAAGTAGTAATTTAGAACAGTTGAGCCTCATGTGAATTTTCCCCCTGGGAGGAGGTAACAAGCTAAGCACCTACTGAAGACACAGTCATTACTGCCACTCCTCAGAGAGCAGATGAGGCTCCCTGAAGAACCCTTCCAATTTCCCCTACCAATGAGTGAGTCAGCACATTGCATGAGCCTGTCCCCCTAAGGAAGAACTTCCAGGTCACTCAAAGAGCAGGTCAAGGAATAGTCTACGCCACTGAGCAACCTCTAGGTTTCTTTATAGTCCCCAAGGGTAGATCTTATGGGTCACTTTGGTAGCCTAATGGGTCAGTATGGTGGTCTGTTTAGAAAAAGTAAACTCTATCGCATGAAAAATTGTATTTTTTGTTTTTAGTGACATAGAAGTGAAAGTTACGCTCTCCCACTTTGAGTTCTATGAATACACAGCTAGGGTTTCATAGATATTGAATTTAAGATGCAATTATTCACTTAGCAACCCCCCAGCTCAACATACTTTTTTACAACCTGTCTTAAGACAACTCTGCAAAAGGACAGAATCCAACATTTTGGAAGCAGGAGAGTAAAATGGTTCCATTCCACAGTCTCTTCTCTACCTTCTCATGCACAGATCCTGAGTCAGAGAAGTCAGAAGGCTGAGCTTACCTGGTGATACCCCTACTCTATCCTCCTTTCATTTTTAAACCTTCTGCTGTATTCAAGAGAAGGGAGATTCCTTCCCATTAAATCAACTGTCTTTTTCATTATGCATTTTGCAAAGTCTCTGGGTAGATCTCAATGAGCGTTCTGGAAAATAAAAGTCACTGTATAAATATTATTCTTTTGTCTTCATGAGACACCTTGCAGTTCATTTGCTTAATCCTTTACTTCAACACAAAACATGGCTACCTTCCCAAATCTGTCCTGGCCTTTGAACCGTAGAGGAGGAATGGTTGCAGTGTGGGAACCAAGACTCTAAACCCAAACCTGGAGAGCAGAGCTGAACCCAGGGACTCTGCTGTGTTTCCATGTGGCAGTGGGGGTGGGTGAGGGTGGGGAGGTAAGGGTGTGTCTCTGTCAACCTGGAGAAAAGTCCTTCTGTCATTCTTGAAGATTTTCTCACCCAAGGTGCTAGAGTTCTGCATATATAGATAGCTAGCTTCTAATAATATTGTAGTTTTTATTACAGCAATTTATATGCATATAATAATCTCTTTTTTTAAAAATGTGAGAATTCCTTTCCATAATCCAAGCAGGGTTAAATGTATAAGGAATCTTTTGTCCTCAACTCTCTATGATTTGTGTTTGAGGAATATTACACGGAGACAAATAAATGATAATATTGATTCTTGCTTCCCTGAAAGATGGGCTCAGCATTTGGATCTGTCAGTCTTTCAGTGGAAAATCCACATCCCTTCTAGGCCCTAGTCCATCTCTACAGAGCATCTAGGCACAACAGCTAGGTCACAGATGTTTCTACTGGAAAACTCAAAACCAGAACCCAGGGTGTAAAGCAAATAAAGACCTAAGCACATGCTCATGAAAGGAATTTGACACTTTAAGAATTTCATCTCCAGCAAGCCAGTAACCAGACAGATCGCATACAGAGAGGAACAGGTTAATGCTTTTATAACTGATTGAAATTGGTGCTAATTGGCTTGAGATTTAAAGGAACAAGTTCTGTCACATAGCTGAGCTAGTCTGAGGTTTGATATCTGAAAGTACTACATGGAAATATAATTTATCTCTATGTAATGATGTTTATTCTCCGAAAATTAGGTTAAAATTGAAGAAGTCATTTCCCTCTTCCTCAATTAAAACAAATAACTCGCATTTAGCTCAACTGTAGCATTCATGGGTCTGGGGGGATACATTTTCTCCATTTTGAAAGTATACTGCTGCCGACATTTTCCTGGGACGAATGGCCTGGAGGATCAGAGCATTTTAGAAAAGGTGTAAGAGATTGTGCCACATGCAGGAAGGCTGATTTTCATGCATCAGGGTTCTTTGAGCTGAATTTGTGTAATGAGTGCACTGGAAATTGAAAGACGAGATTAAAGTGCTGTTTGTCGTGTACAGAGATTTCAGAAATGCTTATCAGCCCTTTGCAGCTGAACACAGCCCAGATTCAAAACCGATCTGACAGAAAGGGAGGCTGGCTGCAAATGTGGGCTCTACATCCACGCTAATTACAAAGTGCGTATCAGACATGAGGCCTAGGATGAGAGCAGCTGCAAAGGTCTTTATCTATATGAAGAGACTGTCCACCTACATAATAAGAATAATTACCAGTGAGAGAATTCTCAAAAAGAAATCACATTTAATGACACATCATACAATTTCTCCAAATTTCTAAAGTCTATTTCACCATCCCCCAATAAGGTGTGGCTTTATCTTCTTGGAGCCAGGTAATGTATCAGAATATAAAGAAAAGATCTATTCATATATATTTCTATTAAGATAAGGCCAACTTGCTTTCAAAAGAGCCAGAGTGGACACATTGTGGAGTCCCAGTCTCTATTTCTAATGAACTAACAGGGGGAAAAAAAAAATTTCCAACAGACTAGAATTACTTGAGAGTGGTGATGCCCAAGGCCTCTTTAATTGGAAGGCTGTTAGTATCACAGGGACTGGGCTTCATTGCCTCCCACACCTTCTGATATCTGCCAGCATTGAACTGCGATCTGGTGTGTTCAAGCTGAGGGACTTCTCATCCTTCTCCTCCTTTGTAAAAACGAAATGGCATTCCATGGCCCTTGAGAAGCAAATTTAATGCCATGAAATGGCATCTAGCATATGTTGTACTCCATAAGCAACAGTTTTATTTTCTTCAAGACTCCAGCCCTTTCTCCATTCTTCTCTCCTCCCTTCTCACACCTTTCTGTGAATATAAATCTGGGTTATTCAACTCATTTTCAGACTGAATTTTTTTTTTAAAGTTCTACTTTTAACATGAATAAGCACTTTTTACTTTCTATGTTTATGAAAACCTAGGTATATAATAAAGTGTTAAAATTTAATAAATATAATTGTGGTATTATTTTTAATGCAAAAATTCAGTCTTTTAGGAAGAAGACAACATGAGAAATCAATGGTAATGTGTTCCTGAGTGACACATGACTTTGCCTTTATTAATCTTAATATAATCTAATCAAATTTTTTAGGGCTTCAGACAGAAATTCCACTTAGTTCACTTAATCTCTGCTATAAGGCTCCAATGACATGAAATATAAAAAATACATTAAAAGTACATAAAAGCATATGGATCATTTTCCAGTAGCTGTAAGACCAACAACTGCCAGAGCCATCTGGGTAGGAAATGGGATGCGCTGGAGAGGCCATCTCCCCTGTGTGCACTCTACCTTCCTTCCTCCTCTTGAGAGTCCACCCTCAGGGTTTATAACCATTTCTTTGCTTGTGTAAGTGTGTCCTGTATAATTTAGTATACTGTTCCATCCTATGATCTAAGCCAGTTTACTTCTTATATTTCTCCTGCAATGAATGGACAGAAAAAGTTAAATCTCAGAACTTCTTTTTCTATCCTTTTCCACCCTGATCTCTGCTCACGCTGGTCACTAACCACTGAACAACTGAAGTCGGGCCATGATCCTGCCCACCTTGCCCTCTCGCCATGTTTTTATTTAGCTAAGCTTTGTCAAACAGTGAAGAAACTAGTTATGGGGTATTTCTTGTTGCTGGTGCCACAGTACTAGGTTAGTTTGCCATGTACGACCTTAAATGTACTCTATTAAATGACTGTGACTTTAGCCAAGTTTCCCATCTGTACAGACTTGCTCAGATAACACAAGATTCTTTCAGGCTCCAAAATCTAGTGATTTGAAACTTTATTAGATTTTGTGTGTGTGTGTGTGTGTGTGTGTGTGTGTGTGTGTAGTGAGACTCAAACTCAAAGGCTTTATATATGCTAGGTAAGTGCTCTATTGGTAAGTTACACCAATGAGTTATTTCAGGTCAAATTTTTTTGTTTTTCATGTGTTTGATATTAAATATTTGTGGTGAGTGATGAAAAACAAAAAAATTATCACAATAATCAAGACTAGTTTTTAGAAGAATAGAAATTTGGAGGATAATCAGATAACGGTGACCAAACAAAACTGACGCAGACAGGCATGAAAATCATGGGAGCAGCCAACCACTATCTAATTGTAGTTAAGATCCTCTTCATAGGATGGAGCCCGTACCTGACTTTGATATCAAGTTTAGGAACCAGAGGCTAAACAGGTCATAGAACTTAAGAGAGAGAGCCTAACACCAGTTTTCTAATAAATAGTTATCATAGTAAACTACTCCTAATGACTTACTGTTAGACTCAGATTAATGCATCTCTCACCTCTCACTAGAGAAGCTTCCTTATGCAGCAGATGATGACTGACACAGAAACCGACAACTGACCAGACCAAAGTGCAGAGAACACAGGCCTGGAGACTGCTTATCCCTGAATAAGACACCTATATCAAACTTATGTCTCCCAAGGCTCAGGAATCATTGTGGAAGAGGGGACAGAATGATTTTAAGGGCCTGAGGTGGTGGATGACCACAAGGAAAAAAAGTTTTTTTCAGATAGCTGGGAAGTTACATGAAGTCACAGCAATGGCGACAGCATGGACAAGTCCCATGCAAGCTCAAATCAGACAAAATCCAGCATAACACGGAGAAGTGGGCAAGAAACTCCAACTTAACCTAAGAAGATTTTGGCAACCAATGGTTGCTGGGAGTGGGAGAGATAGCTATTTTCAAGGATGGGATCATTGGTAGGTTAACCAGGCTCCTGTGGATGCACCCACACTGAAGGACATTGAGAGACACAAATCAGACTCCATAAGCCTTATTTTATATATAATTGGGTACATTAAACTGGGCTGTGAGCAGTGAGGGAGGGTAGGGGTAGGGAGGGGGTGTACATACCAGCACATTTCACTGTATGAAGATCGAAAAATTCAATCAAAATATACTAAATGAGCTTCATGATTATTTCTACTGATATTTATTTCATAAGTGGATTACTAGATTGTCCTAAATATTTCACCATTAAAAACCGATGCAAGATTGAAGAGAGACTTGTTTAAAAAAGCATTTACTATGTGGCAGTAATAGTGCTAAGTAACACCACAAGGTACTAGCAGTCCCTTTCAGAGGCTTGGAAATTGGAGTTCAGTAACTGAAGCAAGTTCCTGGTGATCTGCGGCAGTTCTCAGAGCTCCATCTGCTCCGGCTGCAATGTCATTGGCAACTATGGTGAGACATGGAAGAATCACAAATTCCCAGGCCCTACCCAGACCTCCTGAATCAGAGGCTGCAAGGGTGGGGCCTCGGTGAATTTTTAACCCACCCTTAAGCTAAAGTCGAGAACTTCTAGCCAAGTGAATTCAGATACAAGAAGTGGGACTCTTTCCTGTGCCCACAGTGGCTAGAATTTCTTGATGCTGTTTTCAAAAGTGTTTCCAGGTGGCAATTACAGCAATCACCTCTTCAAATCCACTGGAAGCAGATGAAAGACTTGAAATGGGAGCGTTTTAAATTGGGGACACAAAAAGTAAGTGAGAACTGACAAAAGTACCTCCATGGCCCAGCCCAGCTGGTGGGTCAGTAAGTAAAGGCACTTGACGCCAAGCCTGACAACCCAAGTTCAGTCCCTAGAATCCACACAGTGAAAGGAGAGAACCACCTCCCTTGGCTGGTGTGCTCTTCCCATACACAAAATGAAAGAAATAAAATTGTAAGACAAAAAAAAGATCTCCATGACAATAACATGGTTCGTATTAACATGTTATATCTGGCATCAAGGAACGGATTGGTCAGCCCATGAAGTCTCTCCCGATTTGTTTACTGATCTGTTTTTATCAGTGGATAACCAGTCTTATTATTTTTGGTGTTGCTGTTTTTGTTAGTGTGATAGGATCTCACATACACCAGTCTGGTTTTGAACTTACCGTATAATTGAGGCTAATTTTGAATTTCTGTTCCTCCTACCTCTACCTGCAAAATGCAAGGATTTTAGGTATATATCACTAAGTCCTGGTTTATGTGGTGCTAGGATTAAATCCAGGATCTTCTGAATTCTAGACAAGTGCTTTACTAACTGAAGTACACCCCAGCACAGACCATTCATTTATATCATACAAATTTATAACAGCAAGTATCTTACAAGAAATGAGTTTAAGAATATGCTATAATATTAGACTCTCATATATACAATTAAAGTAAAAGAAAATCTTACAGTATGTACTTGCTGCTTTACCTCCAATTCCACTTCAGTGCTTAGATTTTTAAGTACTCCACAACATTTACTGGACAAATGAAGTTAGACCCAAGGTTTATTTGATAATTGTCTTTAGCTTTATGTTTTTATTGTCGATGGAAAAATTAATTAGACTACATGAGATTGAAATCAAGAGATGGTTTATAACTTGCCACATAATTACTTTTGCAAACAAGGCAATTTATGACCTCGGTTCTTTAGTTCTTGCTGGGATCAAAGTAACAGTGTACTTTTCCTTTCTGTTCTACTTTCAGAATACAAGTTTCAGTGCTGGGGAGCTGATCAGCAGATAAAATGCTTGTCAGGCAAGCACGAGACTGCAGGTCTCAATCCAAGCATGCTTAGGGAGAAATGGGAGATGGAGACAGGGAAAGCCCAGGAAGCTCGTGGGCCAGGTAGCCTGGCCCACCCAGCGCAGTGACAAGAAACCATTGAAAACGAAGACAAAGCCTGATACCTGAGGTTGTTGTCTAACCTCCACATGTGCTCTCACATCCATGAACAGGTACATACATATACATACATACACACAAAACAAGAATACAAGTCTTTATATTTCTTTCTAAAATTTCTTTTGATTTATTTATTTTACGTGTATGAGTGTTTTGTGTGCATGTATGTAAGTGCACCCCATGCCATCCTAATGCCCACAGAAGTGAGAAGAGAGCATCGGATCCCCTGGAACTAGAGTTACTAGAAGTTGTCAGCTGCCATGTGGGTGCTAGGAACCAACCTGGGTCCTCTGCAAGCACTGCTCTTAACTGTTCAGCCATTTCTTCAGCTCTTTATTATTATTTATTTTTATGAATTAGTTAGTTAATTAATTAGAGACAGGGTCTTACTGTAGCCCCAGCTGGCCTTGAACTCACTACTTAGCCCAAGCTGGCCTCCATCTCACAGAGATTCACCTGCCTCTGCCTCCTGAGTGCTAGGACAAAAGGCCCGCACCACCAAAAACACAGAACAAGAATACAAGTCTTAGGTTTCTTATCTTTTCTGTATCTTTTACAAGAAACTGGAGAGAAGGCCTAATACTGTTCATATCCTCAGGCCTAAGCTCATAGGACTAGAGTTACAGAGAGAAACATAGTGATGAGGTCCTAAATCAGCCCCACACACTAACCTTAGAGTTCCCCTCCAGCACCCCAAGAGGATGTGAAATTCTCATTGCCTTTGCAAGAAAGAAAGCCCAGGGGATGTAGACTACAAATACCGATCAAAGTGATCAAGTTGGTAGTTTAAGGAATCAGTAAATTTGCTATTTTTCTTTCATGAATTTTCTTATTAGGTGCGATAGCCGTGTTTTCTAGAATTCTAAGCCATCTGAAATGATTTTACCTACTTTTTTAACTTCCGGAAATAGGCTGCTTGATTTTTTTTTATGTTAATGCATTCAGCCTTGTGATCTCATACATGAGACCTAACTACACAAAATGTATAAATTAATGATTTTTGATTCAGAGAAGGTTTCTAAAACTTTATGATGATGCAAAATATTTACCCCAATTACATACATCCTCTGTCTAGCACCGTATATAATACTATCACTGCTCACGTTCTCTTATAGGTATTGTGTATATGTGAAATTTATTTTAGATGTTAAGTAGATTTCATGACCCAAAATCAGCAAAGAACTTTGATGTGATTAATGAAAATCTTGATGCGTAGTAAGGAAAACTCCTCCCAGGTATTTAACATTAGCTAGGTGGTATGCTGAAAAGACAGGCATGGGTTCAAAATGCAGTTCAGGGGTTGGAAAGATAACTCAGTGGTCAAGAGCCCTGGTTGCTCTTGCAGGGAACCTGAGTTCGATTCCTAGCATTTTCATGGCAGCTAACAACCGGCTGCAACTCCAGTCCCAGGGGAATCTGATGCCCTCTTCTAATCTCTGGGGGTACTGCATGACTTGGTTGCACCAACATGCATGTAGGAAAGATATGCATACACATAAAATCAACATAATAAATAAAATATTTAAAAGCTCAGTTTAGACACTGAAGAATTGTTAAGTTTGAGTAAGTTGTTCAAGCTCCACTTTTCACTTCCATAAAATAAATAAAATCTGTGCATACACAACATTTGCAATAGAACTGATTCAAGCAATCTGCGTGGTACTCTAGCCTGGTGTCTCACACATGGTTAGATCTCAATGGATGGCAGTCATTATCCTCACCAGTTCACTCAGAGTATGAAATAAGGAGTCATTTGAGCAATAATCACTAAAACTGAAAGGGAGTTCAATCACAAATTAGAAATAATTCCAGAATATTCTTGAGAATGGTGCTTGATCTAGGTAAGACATTTCTATTGTTGGTCTTATGACTCTATAGTTCCTGTCCACCAAGAGCTTATATGTGATCCTGGAAAGAAGGGTGCTTGCTGTTTTTTCATAGTTGAAGTAAAGCAACACTTTTAGAAAGAACATAGTCACTAAAGGTTGCCAGCTGTGGGGAATTCCCTCCCTTGTCTCAAAGGTCTCTGTTTGCAAAAGTCGTCGTTAGATGCTGTTTGCACAGTGCAAATCAAAAGGAGCTGGGAGTGAGCAGAGAAGTCCATAGGTTAATGGGAGCACAGGACAGCCGTATAATATAAGATAGAAAATGCCCTTTGCACCTCAATTTCCCATCAGCTTTCTTTGTAAAGAAGTGGCTTAGGTGACCAAGGAGCCTCAAAAGCAAGCAACTTGGCAGAGAAAATCTTATCTTGAATTTTCCAAGGAGCTTCCATAACACTATTAAAATTAATGCTATTTCTTGGTGAGGCTAATTTAATGCATCATTGCTTCTAATTGTGTGCTTAACATACATCTCTTTGAGTATTTAGCCTGGGATGTAAATAAATGTTAGCATTCACACATCTAATTAATTTCTACCACACAAGTCATTACAATAGTATGCCATATGGACTTATCTTTATTAACTGTTATGGAGCCCTTTAAATGAAATGTTTCCTGAAATGTTGCATTTTGAACAGTGATAATATAGTAGGCTAAAAAGGAAATGATAAAAGACTGTCGTAAAAGAAAATTTCTAGAAAATTTATATCCATTTGTATTTAAGTATCACTTCTTTTGATTATAGAAAGAGAACCAATACATTTTGGTCATATCAATCTTGTAGAAAATCCACAAAATTTTGATTCATTTAAGTCTCATAAATCTTAATTTTAAACCTTCCTTTGAGTGTTTATTATGTTCCCCAAACTGTAGGACCTATATTGAAATTTTATCATTTTTTTCTCTCTTTTTAGTTTTCCTTTTTTTTTTTTTTTAAACTACATCTTACTGCCTATTAATTAGAAGACTAAGAACTTCTAGGGAACCCAGGCAAGGCTTACAATTCTAAGAATGTGTACAGTTCAGGGGTTCATTGGGGCTAAGCCATAATATTAAGCTAAGGCAGCTCCTTTGGGTAGAAGGCTGTATTTGACAAGGGTTCAGTTATACTGAGGATCTAAAGGATATTCGGCATGCTGAAAACACAATGGGTGAATGGAAGTAACTGGGAGAAAGGAAGAGGCCTCAGATTCAGGGGTGTCCTAAATGTATCAGCAAAAGTTTCTTTGAACATTTACTCCCAAATTATATTGGAAGCATTTTCACTGAACGTAATTTAGGATATAGGTCTTAAAGTGCTTATTTTTTAAATGAATCATGGTCATCTTTTCCCAACAAGATTCACATTTTTACTACACATAGAATTTAATAAAATGCCAACATATTCCTTAAGCATCATCTAAGTATTATACATTCATTTTGTAATTTTATAGTAAATAAATCTAATGTTTTACTATATTTTATTTTACTAAGTTCAACATGAGGTCACACATTGAGAGGGAATGAAAGAATTAAGTTTTTTTTTCTAGCAAGGGGTTTGCATGGGGAAACACAGCATGCCTTCTAGTAGATAGTGCCAGACCATATATAATCGAAGCTGACGGTGTAGGCTAATCCTGTTTGCCTCCTAGGAATTGAGCACATTCTTCTTTGCTTGGTAGGCACACACAGGCCCCCGCATTCAGCACCACCTTCGCACAATCCTGAGCAAATTACAGACCTCACGTGTGAAAAAGTCACTACTTCTGATCGGCTGACAGGTGGATGGACGGATTACCGTGTTGCGCATGCCTGGCCTATGATTGATTCTTAAGTGTTTTATTTATACATCGACTCCTCACATTTTAGAGGCCCAGCAAACCTTTCCTGAGGACATGAGACTTGAGTAGAGATGTAAAGGTGAAGGCATGACAGGATAATCAAGCAAGGGTTGGGTAGGAGGGCATTTTCCAGCAGAGGAAGGGCTCGTATCCCCGTGCTCCTGCAGAGACCACACAGCGGGAGGCCTGGGGAGCATGGCCCTGCCCAGACCCTGGAGGATGAAAGTTGATGGCAAATAGTCTGGACTGAGGACCCTCAGGTGAAACTGTACCTGGAAATCAGCCACATGGAGTCAGTGGCATTAAGAATGAGCGAACCTTTCTGCACTGGAAGGGTTTTAAAGCTAAGTAAGGAAAGGCATTTTTGGAGTCATGATTTGGCTTTGTTCTGACTGCTACAACGAAATAGCATAGACTAGACTGCTTATGAACAACATTTAGTTCTCGTTACAAAGGCAAGCGATCCAACATCAGAGCGTCAGCGCAATTCAGTTCTAGGGACACCTTTCCTGCTCCATTGATGACATCCTCCTGTTCTCTCGTGACAGGCAGGGCATGGTAGCTCCTGGGATCCGTGTCACAGAGGTGCTAATCCTGCTCCAGAGGCTCCACTCTCATAATCTAATCATCTCCCAGATGTTCTTCATAATGCTATCGCACCAGGGGTGAAATTTCAACACATCAGTGTGGGGACACACACAAATTCAGAACATAGCAGTCACCATGAGAAGCGCACGGTCATAGAAGTATATGGAAAGCATTCTTAATGGTTTTCTTTGTTGGTAAAAATCAGCAAGTGAAATAATAAATGAAATCCCCAGAGCACGACCTGACGCCATAGGCACCTTTTCTCCTGTAGTCATGCTTAGCTGAATTTTAAAAAATATTATGTATTACTTTTATTTTATGTGTATGAGTGTATTGCTTGCATGTATGCATTACAGGACAAAGGTGCACTTACACACATGCAGGAAATATACTTATACACATAAAGAAAAAAAATCGATCAATCAATAAAAAAGAATCACCAAACTTGCTGCTTAGGTTAAACAAGCATATATTATAAAATTGAGGAGGAAAGAGATGGTTTAAATTTCCTGATTTAATATAAAAAAAAGATTGGATTCAACATATCGAGAGTTAATACATTATGAGTTTTTATTTCTTCAATATTTAATTTCTAATATTTTCAGTAATATGTTTCTTTTTGTTAATAAAGAAGAGCCCAATGTACACAATAATAGCTATTTTAACAATTTCATAAAATGAGTTATAGCTTTCCTAAAGTTTGATTGCAAAAAGATTCCATTTAATATATACCCTAGTCGTTTTAAAAGTAACTCATAAGACTTTTTGTTAGATTAATGTCTCAAGTTAGATTAATGTCAGTAATAGCTTTCAGAAGATGTTTGATGCTTGCATTAGTTACTTTTTTGTTACTGTGATAAAACACCATAGTCAAGGCCCTTATAGAAGGAAGAGTTTATTTGGCTTATGGTTTTGGAGGGAGAATCCTTATTGGCGTGGGAGGCATGGCAGCAGGAGGTGAACAGAGCAGAAGACTGAGCACTCAGATCTTCAAGTAGACATGGGAAACAGAGAAAAACTGGAAATCCAGCAAGGCTCAGGCTTAAGAACTCTCAAAACCCACCCCCAGTGATGTGCGTTCTCCAGGAAGGTTTCCTGACCCTTCCCAGTCAGCACCACAAACTGGAGACCAAATGTCCAAATGCTTGGAGCCTATGGAGGACATTCTTACTCAAACCACCACAATGCTCTTCTTAAGCAACTTGATAAGGCTGTGTCCATTGGAGGGAAGAATGTGTTCAAGGCTTACCAGGCATCTGAACAATAAAGCAAATGAAAACATTTGCCTTCTTGAAGGGAAATGATGTCAAAATTTGAAATTTGTCCAGCTCTCATGGTGATCTTACCTCAGAGTTACCACATTGCTGTTGAAAACAGGCCCTTGACATTAACTCTCAAAGCTGGTAGCAAAGTATATCACTGGTGACATGTGAGGATGCAAAGTCGAAGGCCCCATACTATCTTCATGACTCAGCACCCTCTGAGGTGGGGTAGTACTTTGATAAGCTCTCCAGGTTTCAAATTAGAGGACCAATAGTCTGGGAGAAAAATGTGTTCTTTTAAAACCACACAAACCCTACATTACTGAACCCACTTTTAGTATTACAAAAACAGCGAAGGAAATGGTAACTCAGAGCCATGCTCATCCTCCTTTCTAATAGAGCTGTTCACTAAATAGCCAATATGCCCCAAAGAAATATGACTAGTTTCTGCTGCAGAGATGGACCTTGATTAGGCTAAGCCAATTATGGAAGTCCCAACCCTTACCAGAGACTGCGTTAGGGCTGCTGTAGGAAAGAAACAATTTTAGATAATGAGATATATAAAATATGACTTATTCTTTGTAGCAAGGAATTTAATTATTCTACAGAGTCAGTAGAAGGTATTTCTCTTTTTCCACTATGACTAGACATAGATGCTCCTGTAACCATCCTTGAATATCAGGGGATAGTGAGCAAAGATAAATTAGGCATATCATAGGCTGTCCATAATGGAACACCAGAAAGAACCTGAGTTGTGAGTTCTGATGACATTTGCTGGTCACTGGATCAGTTGTCACCAGTCAAGCTGGCTTTTCTTTGATAGATCCCAATTCATTTTTTGCTGTTTTAAGTCAGTGACAGATGTTACTTGTAACCAAAAGCATCTTAACACATAGTGCATTTCCTAGCAAACCCTGAGCCTCTCCAAGGCAATGAATTTGCTTTCTAGAAGTGAGAGCTGAGTGCCTCAAAGATAGTGAATGCTGCATAGATATTTGGTTGAACAAATTAAAAGGAATATTTTATATTACAAAGGCATTTCATATATCACAGCACCCAAAGAAATACAAATTGTAATGCAAGTACTTTAGACATAGTTTTCCAAAGAAAGCAGGTATCCTGTGCTATTTTCCCAACTGATCCACAATGAAGGCCAGGATGAAGAGATTTTGTATCTGAGAGAGAAAGGAAGTATCTCTACTTGTTTTACAATTAGTACTTGAAAATTTCAACATAAGAGAATCTCACTGATGTTTTTAAAACTTAAGCTCAAACAAACAAACAAACCCAACCCATCACGCGATTTTCCTCTCTTTTTCCTTTCTCGTCTTCACAGATTTCTTTACTGCTCACAGGCATGATCGGGAGGTGACCACATACTTTGGATTTGGTAAGAAGGTCAGGGACGGGGCAGGACAGCATCACTTGCATTTCTGACTTCAGCTCTCAGTTTTCCTTTTGTCATGTTTGCACAACCTCTACAAGAAAGAGATCTTTCCCTCTCTGCCCTTGTGTGCTCCAGGGCAGTGAGCAGCAAAGAAAGGACCCGAAGCCTTCCAGCATGAGCTCACAGGACAGTAGCTAGGATGATCTCAGAGTCACGATTTTTAGGCATTTGTTTTTGTCCAACTACGTTCCTGAGATGGTGGCAATTCTTCCTGAGTTGAAGAATCAGCTCTATTTTCAGCTACAAAGGCAGACTTTATTATCCTATTACTTTTGCTCGTTTTAAATAACATGATTTCAGCACAACTAAATAATAAAATTATTCCTTAAACATTTCAAGTATAATAAACAGTTGGGTTTTTTATTTTTGCTTTTATTTTGTTTTCATTTTTAGCTACACTAATCACTAAATAAAGCATACCATTACCCCCTGGCAACAAGGTGCCCGATAGTTTAGAGGGACAGCTGGCATCTCAAGCTATGTTCTTTATTTAGACCTGTTCATACTCACCTTCCATTAGAAGTCAACATAGAACATTTCCTTCATTTTCTGTTTCATTAACCTAAACTCAAGTGCATTAGGGTGTGAATGCCTGCAAGTTTACATGGGCATTCTGTACAAAGAATGTATAAGGAGGTGTTTTCATTTTATGTGGTGAGCCTTTTTCTATAGACTTCTGATGCTGCAGTCTGAGAGAGGATCTAACAAGAAAGTTGGCAGCAGCACTCACTTGACCTTACTGCACAACACTGGGCTGTCCTTCAAGATGGCCGTACCTCAGTAAAAATCAAATCAAAGACTCAGTGACAATGATGGTAATGATAGGATCAGGGAGTATGAGTGTGGATCACGATAAATGGAAGTTGACATTTGTAGGTGTGATCACTTTTGCTGCTAAACATCTGAAATGTTAAGGTCTGCCAGCTGCAGACACAGCCACCCCAAGAGTAAGTGAAAACACTTGTTTGTTTGTAGGCTGGCCTGGGAGTCAGGCAAGACTGGCTGATATATGTCAATGGTTTCCTTTTTAAGCCATGTACTTAGCAAGGTTGAAGAGTTCTCACCCTGCTAAACTGAGCAGACCCTCACCCTGTCCGACCCCACAGTGTCCAGGGGGCTGTACATCCACCCCCACTGTCTCGCTCTGTGTGTCACACACCCAAATGACTGAAGATGAAAGGAACAAGGTCCCATGTCCTGCCCCTCCCCTCTACCCAAGGGTTCGCTAGACAGCAGTATGGTGGGTCTTGTTAACCACAAGCCAATTAAGGCAATTAGTGCTATTTAATATGGAATATTCTCCAATACACACACTGGCAAGAGTATTGAACAACACAAGCATGGAGAATGCTGGTTTATTTTCCCACTGCAGAGCCAGCTGCTGAGTGCCAGGCAGTGCTGTATGTGCTCCTGGCATAACTTTATTAATAATCTTGGCAAACAAAGAATCCTTCAACAAATAGCAGTAGCCTTTTGATTATATTGTGTCACAGATAATAATTGCTTCAAATTGAGTGTAGTGGAGTCTCATGCATAATGAAAAAAAGCACGCTCATGTAACAACTTGATTATAAAAACTCACAGCATGCTGGAAAGCTACCAAGAATCCCCAAAATTGGACATTTTAATTGTTTTGCTTCAGTTGCTGATTCAGACCAAATTTGTTTAAAATTTTTTACATACCAGAATCTCTATAAAATATAGAATTTTCCAAACTCACTGACAATAATTCACTTAGAGCTAATGAATGTGAAAAAAAATATTTTTCTAAGATATATAAAAATAAGACATTACTGTTGTTATTTGAGTGATAGGTAATTCGACAAAATTCCATTACACAGAAAAAGGAATTGGCCTGTACTTTATATTAGCACTGGGACTTGATTATATATGTTATGTCACTTTGGTAGATAATCTACAGTTATTCATTTAAAAATGGACAGGGCTTTGTAGTGAAGTCATGAAAAGTGTACCTGTGATTATTTGCATTAACATAGTAGATCTGTTCCTATTTATTCAGGAATCAGTATGATTTAGACACTGAAATGAATAGTTTACAAATAGTTTCCAATGTAATCTTCACAATGACCCTTTCATATAGGAAATCTTTCCATGCCTTATACATGGAAAGTACAGGAGATTTATTGCCCAAATGGTGAAATAATTTGCTTGGCACCAGAAGCAGTGGACCAGTTCTTTAACGCCAGGGACGACTTTCAGCAGCTCTTTTCTTTGGTTCATTATTCGTGAGTCTTTCCTTTTCAGGGATGACATTTTAAGGGCACTGAATTCCAATGATCTCCAACTGGGGCTGAACGTAGTCACACTAGGATTTCTTGCAGGTGTGGTATGTATTCCTCGGGAGTCCAGGCAGCGTGGAGTTTTTCAAATGTGCCCTTGATGCTTACATGTAATGAAAACAGTGAGCAGTCCTCAGGGCTCAGCTCAGACATGTCTTCTGGTGACTCTCCAAACATTTAAGGTCCCCATTCCACAAAGGATTTCATGACAGAGGAAGTGATGTCAGCTGGGACAATTTTGGATTGAACACTCTTGCTCAATTTCCTCCTTCCTTCCTTCCTTCCTTCCTTCTTTCCTTCCTTCAGTCATCCTTCTCTTCTCTTCTTATCTTTTATTTTCCTTCCTTCCTTCCTTCCTTCCTTCCTTCCTTCCTTCCTTTCTTTCTTTCTTTCTTTCTTTCTTTCTTTCTTTCTTTCTTTCTTTCTTTCTTTCCTTCCTTCCTTCCTTTCTTTTTCTATAGCCCCAGCTGGTCTGGAACTCACTATGTACACCAGGCAGGCATCAATATCACAGAGATCTGCCTGCCTCTGCCTCTCAAAAGCTTGAGTTAACAGCATGCACTACCTACTCAATTTTCCTAGTGAACATTGCACTTGACAAACATCTCTGATTTTGAATTTTCCATGTGTTACACATCAACCCCCATTCTCGATTCTAATCGTGGCCCACCCTAGGTAGCACGCTTAGGGATCAAGTTTCCCTGTGGCATTTGCTCTGCATTCTTTGTGCATCCTGTTTCCTAGCCATCTCCTCAAATACCACACACCTTACAAAGGGGAGAGATAAAATGGTTATTTTAGCTATGAAACCATTGCACAAATGTGATCTTTTGGGAAAGTACAAATAAAACAAGCCTGTTAAGGGCAGGGGAGTAAAGTTTTAGAATCACATCAGTGCAACATCATCTGGATTTCTAGATCTAACCCCAAGGTACACTCCATTCTAAAGACTCTTCAGATGACTAAGATGCTTCATGATTTCCTTAGTGAATAGCTCTGTGTTCAGAGCTGATAACATAGTTCAAGCCTGATGCTCATTTGCTTTTTCCCATAGGCTTATATTTCTGCTCAAACTGTAAACTCTCTCATGGTGAGATACCACCTTTCACTTCTTCTGTGTTGACACAGAAAATCCCTCCTACAATAAATAATTTACCAGAAATACACCTCCGAGAAGATTGTCATTAAGTTAAAGCACTTGGTCTCCTTTAAAGCTCCAGCTTCATTTCACTAGAGCACATCATAGAAGTCAGAGGACCAAATGATGTTGGAACATCAGGACCTCAACTCCTGGAGACATCGTGACAGCTATGTTTGCCCCTTATGTCTCTGTCTGTTCATCTGTTCAATGGAGACAGAACCTAATCTAAATGAGAAGTCTTAAGAGATTTTGTGTGTAAGCCATTTGGTAGCTACTCAACAATGGTGACCCCTTTCCACTTTACATTTTGAATCATTTAGGACTTCTGGTGTACTTCATTAAGCCCCCAATTTTTATATGTCCATTAGGGGAGAAAATGAAACAGATTTTTATTCTTCACCCAGGTGTTCTCACCTCTTACCTGACCCTGTAGATAATAACAGTGACTAGTCCTCAGGGCTCAGCACAGAGAAGTGTTCTGGTGACTCCTCAAGCATACTCTGAGGTTCTCACGCTACAAAAGACTTGGTGGCAGAGAAAAAGGTGTCAATTGGGACTGCTTTGGATTCAGCAATGCCCAAGTACAGATTAAGAGCTTTGATGTTCCTCCATTTCTTTAGTTCTAAAAATGTGAAGACAGTTTTCTCCTCAGTGAAAATTTCAGCATGGATTTTAAGAGCTCCCAGATCCTAAATCCTATGTCCACAGATATGGGAAGAGGCCTAGAATTCTGCATTTCTATTAAGCAGGAACTTCTGGTGCTACCATTTCACAAGCCATACTTGGAGGAACAAAGATGTAGGTGACTGTGTCAAGGCACCCAAAACCAGGCACAAGAAACATAAAAACAAAAAGGATAACAAAGCATAAACTCAGGCCCGAAGCTGAGCTGGCAACGTCACATGCATACTTTGACATTTTTCAGCCTTTTCTGTGCTTAAATATCAACTAGAATTCTTCTTCTCATTGCCACTTATCATGGGAGAGCTCTGCCTCTCCTTTGCATCCCACTCTTCCTTTCCGTGGACTTTAAGAAATGGATGAAAATGTTTTGAAAGATTTTTGATGCCTGTTTCCTGCCTATGATGCCTATTACATGTAGACATAGCCATTATGTGAAGCGTGCTGGGGATGCTCTCTGGTACAAGGAGTTCTAGCATCGATCTGGAGGCAGATGCTTCTGAATCCTGCTCCATCACTTGCTGACTTTGGATGGGTTATTTCTCATACCATTCATTCTTCCTCAACTGCAAAAATGAGAATTACAACAGATTGTGTCCTAGGATAATTATGAGAATAACTGAATTAATTTAAGAGCTCAGAACAGTGACTTAAAGATAGGAGGCATCAAGTAGGACATATTATATAATTGCATTGGTATATTACTTTTTTAAGATTTATTTTTAATTGAATGTGTCTGTGTGTGTGTGTGTGTGTGACACACGAGTGCCCTCAGAGGTCAGAATTCTCCTGAAGCTGGAGTTACAGGTAGTTGTAAACTGCCAGTCTTGGATAACTGAATGCTGGTCCTCTACAAGAACAGTATACCTTCTTAATAGCAGAGTCAACAGGTATATCAGATCTAGTATAATTCTTAACACTATGAGATAGCTTGACTCTAAGGCGTATGATTTCTGCATTTTATAAATCAACATTTAGGGCCAATTAGCCACTCCAATGCATGTTTACCTGAATAATCACACGTCATATGTTTTATTGGTTTGAATGTGTATTCAAGGTTATGAATACTTAATATTTTAGTCTGTAGACTATCTTTTTGCAGTAGCAGATTTCTCTATAAGATTTCAGTATATTCTAAAGGAGACAAATCTTCTCTCAGGAGCTTTAGGTGGAGATTGTAAGTGTGTAAATTTTTAAGAGTATTCTAGAGCCAAACACTTTGAAAGATATAGGTGCAATATTAGGAATGCGGCTTAATACTTATACTCATGGGCATTATACACACCTGCATTTTAAACTATATGACTTTGCATAAGTCACATTCCTTAACTAATTTTCATTTCCAAAATTATAATCACAGAAACTACCTCGTGGGATTGTTGTGAGGTCACAATGAGATGATATAAATTAATTCTTACACAGTGCCAGCTACAGGCATTTTCTAAGCAGTGAAATAATAACAACAAATACATTTAGGAACAGGAGCCTAGGGGATGAGCAGATGAAACACAGCTGAGATATGAGCAGTCTTTATCATACAGGAAATGCATCTCTTTGCTCTTCGCAGGGAGTAAAGTCAGGCAGTGGGCTGACTGCGCACCCCAGCCTACCCAGCTCTCACAGTCACCTGCCACAGGGACTTTCTTGGCTGACTCTCTGTACTTGATTGAAACCACAGAGTCCTGCATGCCTTTCAGATGAATATGACCATTATTTTCGACTAGTTAAGTTTAATCCCTGAAAAAAGAATTAAAATTTCAAAAATTTATTTTTCTTGTAACAAACTACATGTATTATCTGTTTCTCCCTTCAAAACAAGCATTTGAAGCCAAGCACGTGGTAAGTCCTATGGGGAGGATCAGGAGTTGAAGGTTATCCTCAGCTACATAGAAAGTTCAACAAAGCAAATCAAAACAAAACAAAACAAAATGCTTACAAACAGACAAAACAGAAAAAGAAATGTTTTTGAGAAATTTTGATTTCTTTGAGTTATATATAGTTGGATATGGGGGATTAAGCCTAAGGAGAAGCAAGATCAAGTTGAATCAATGGGGCCTGAATTAGGGGACAGGACACTGGACTGAAAATGTGCGAAGGGCAGTGCTTCAGGTGTGGACCATTTTCACCACTGATTTTTATCTTGGCCTTTTTCCTTCATGCTAACAGCATCAGGATTATCATGCATTTTAACTAACAGCAGCATGGTGTTTAAAAAGAACCTGGAGCCCGGCAGTTTCTGTTCCTGTTTCTGTTGGTATTCAGGCTGTGTTTGGGCAAGATACTTAATTCCATGAGCCTCACCTTCTTCTTATGGGAAAGATCTGGGGCAATAAGCAATGTCCTGGGAGTCTTGTCAAGATGGCATAAATTTCTTAGAACACTGCCTGGCTCTTGAAATTTTTTTTTTAAATCTTATTTCAGGACGAACACCATAATAATTCATTTTAATTTTAGTATTAGGATAATTTACTAGTTCATCTTCAGTAACGCTAGTGTTATGTTACTATCGTAGTCCTTTAATTTCTCTACTGAAAGTTTTTTTTTCATGAGAATGTGTTATCTTATTGAATTTTCACCATCCAGTGTTTACTTTCACACATATGCCTAACCATAGCTCAAAAGACATATGCACAGCCACAGGGAAAGATGGGTTTGTATTTAATTGCCAGAGAAATCAGAGGAGTGGTAAATGAAGACCTGGAAGACCTGTCCAATGGGAGTAGTGTTTCTAGCACTGGTATACAATGTCTAACAACAGTTATTATATGCCTTGGCCTCATGTAATTTATACATATTTCGTGAGCAAAAAAAAAAAAAAGAAATGAGATGGGTTATTTTAAATTGGTGGTTTAGAAATAATCACAAGCCATAGACAGAATAATGTTCTCATTTCACAGGGAACACAGTGTAAAGAAATAATTGTTTCAAATGTAAGATTCAAACAAGATGTCTGATTTAAATTGTATAAAGCACATTTAGTGCCACGACATAAATTAGAGGTAGAAGACCTACTGGGTCGTGAGTGTGTTCTTATAACCAGGTACCATGGAGATAGGTGCCATAGAAACAGGTAAAGCTTGAATTTGACATTTTTAGGCCTTTAAAGGTATATAGCTTCTTTTGCTTTGCTTGCACATATAGATCTGCGTCTCAAATATGAGAAAATTATCTAGAAAATTTAAAAAAAATTGAAGTCACATGTCTTTTCCCTTCTGAGGAGAATATTTTTTACCAAACTTAAAGGCAGTTTCTCCAGGAAGCTTCTGAAACTATGTTGGCAGACGTTGAAACCAGGCGGAATCTGTTGATCAGTCTTTAGGGACTGGAATGATGAAGGAGGCTCAAAATAAATCAGTCGCAGTGGGTAATGTGTCCCACTTGCCTCCGAAGGCCTTATCTAAGTTGGAAGTGGCCCCAAAACATTTGAAAAGTCATTTTTTCTCCTATACAAATGCAAGATGGAGATTTTTGAACACAGAAACAAAAATCCAAGATCAAAAGTAACTTTTGAGGACTGGAGAGATGGCTCGGCTCGGTGATTACAGCTTAAGAGTGCTCCCTGCACAATCATGAAGACCAGAATTCAGATCCAGCACCCATAGTACAAGCCAGGAAGCCTCTGAATGCCTGGAATTCCAGCTCTGGGGGATCTCATGTCCTTTTATGGCCTGCGAATAGCCATAGACACACACAACTTGCACATATTCATGAATGTACCCTTTGCAGACACAAACACTTTTTAAAAAAGTACCTTCTGAGTAACCAAAAAGTGGAGGGGTATTTACTACATTTACATAATGTTAAGGACTTAATTTGGTTCCTTGGAAAATGATAATCCACAGGCTACTTTTGTGGTATGAACAGACAGTTTAATTAACTAGCACAGCAGATTCCCTAAGCATTCTGAACAACATGTTTTATGTTTCCCATTTGACTAGCTTGCTCTTATATCCTATTCTAAGTCACGTTCATAACAAAGAGGTTCTGAGATTCTTTCTGCTTGTGCTGTTTTTAAAAAAGCAATTGAATTAAGTGGTCGATCTGTTAGAGTTGTGTGTCAGATGTGTATGGGTCTCTAATGATTCAATCATTATAAAGAAGTTGCAGTTACCCACAAAATGTCCTCACAGTCTTTCTCCTACACCATCATCATCTTCACAGCATAATTGCTGCCTGCATCTCAAGGATGGCTTCTGCACATGGTCACATTAAGCTCACCCAAGCAGAAGTTTGCTGAGACATAGTAGAGAGTGACCTTTTTATGAGAGGTATTGCCTTAGTTTTGCTTAGGCACGAACACATATCCTGAATGCCTCTCAGCCTCATGAATTTGAGGGTGCTAATAGCTAATCTTCTTTATGAAGCATTGTGGCGCCCTTACAATGTACTTCTTTATGGAAAGATTTCTGGAAATGTGTCTCTACACATGACCTTCACCATGCCATGATTTATCCTCATTACAGGAAAAGGGTGCACTGAGATCAAAGATATAGCTCTGAAGTGAGTTGGCCAAGGGTCAGTAAATCCTTTTTCACATCTGCTTTGTTTGCATTGAAGGAAAAGAAACAATCCCGTGTAGGGATCCTTTGTTTGGAGAGCCTGTTTATTTGATAGATGTCCTCTAATGTATTTAGAGCCTTGTCCCTCTCCTTAAGGTCTAATGGGTTTCCCCAGGGTGAAGTTTAATGGGATGAGGCCATGGAAAGCCTGTGATGAGATTTCACTATCAACCTTCAATCTCTGACCCAGAAAGGTTATGAAAAGTGTAAACATGCCCTCACTTACATGTCACTAAGGAAGTCCAGCTACGAGCTCTGAGCCAAGTTTGTTTGTCCCCTCCTAGCACCAAAAGGCTAGTCAAGGTCTGAGATCCAAGGCTGCTTGTATGAAAATTCCCATTTCTGGGGAAAGACTGAAATCAGAAAGCAGTATAGGGAATATTTAAATTTTGTGACTATCATCTTTGACAAGAAAGAAAAAGACATACAAGTCATTTGACCTACCCAGTCTCTATGAGATTTAAAGGAATAAAATGGTCACTCTCAGATGAAGGAAGCATTCCCAGTCATCCACAAACTCACCTGCTTATGGGGTAATTTTTTTTTCTATGGCTTGCCAGTTTATTATCTCTTGAGATAACACCTTTCCATTGATCTGTAGCTTAACAAGGTATCAGAATGGATTGTTTCTCCTTACTATTGTCCCTGAAGCCCACCAAAGTGAGCAAAAGAGAAAAAAGGAAAAAGAAAGAAAGAAAAGGACAACATTCTCAGCATAGCTAGAAATGGCTACAATCACATGCTACACAGTTAAAATGGGAACGCCAAATCCAGAAGGACAGGGACAAGGCCTGGCACGTGTTCTGCAGGGTCTGGCCTTATCCGAGGCAACCCAGACTCCTGATTGTCTACACCACAATCATTCCTTTCACCACTTCCTCCCTTGGTACATCCTAGGCCCTGGCTTCATGCTGTGCTTGCACATCCTAGGTTTAGTGTAAATTTGGGGTGACCATGCACTTCAAGGTTAATTATGATTGTCATGGTCCTTTTTCATTAATGACCTGCTTTGAGATTGAGAAGTGACACACTTCTAGAAAGTGGACACTTCTAGAAAACGTTTGTTCATCTTAAAGAGGGACATAGACATTAGTGACCCCCTTTGGTGCCTATGAACCTTATCTGGATATGGCTCTTGGGAATATGGCAACTGACTTGGGAACTATGGAGAAGCCAGCCTGAGAGGAGGCCGGGTGTACTGTACTCAGTTCACAGAAAAGACACAAAGGATCTGAGTCTTTAGCAATTTCTCTAGTCAGCCTGAGGGCCCCACCGGCTGATTTTTTGCTGTGGAGGAAGACAACACATGCCTGGGTACTTTGAGCTCTTTTGCTTGCAATTAAAATAATCTAAACAGATCAGAAGCCTCAAAAAGCGGGATGTATCTCTGATGAGCTCACCGCTTCCTTACAAGGTCTGGGTGACAACTACTTGTAGAAGCAGCTTCTAGTCACGATCCTTAAAACAGAACGAGGGAGAAGATGTGAGAAAGGGTTGGGTGCAAATAATGCTCTTTATATGTAACATTAACAATCAGCAAACTTAAGAGTTATGGCAGTTATAGTTTTACATCAAAATACAAATTTTTTGAGTATCTAGAAATAATGTAATAAATAATTGAAGGTACAAAGAAATGCAATGAAGTTAAATTTCTAGTCTTCCATGTTGATTTCACTTAAGGAGCTCAATCAAGAGGTAGATGTTTAAAATGCATTATTTCAAGATATTAAGAGATCACACAAAAAACTACATTAACAACATAACCATAAAAAGCAGAGTGGAAGAAAGCAGAGGGCACACAGGAGTTCTCAGTCTCTCACTGTGTCAAGGGAGCAGACTGTTGGCCTCTGAAAATGTAAAATGGTAAGCACTTTTAAGATCATCGTTAAGGGGCTGAAGAAATGGTCCAGTGGTTAAGAGCACTGGCTGCTCTTGCAGAGAATCTGGGTTTCATTCCTGGCATCTGCATAGTAGCTAACAACCACCTGTAACTTCAGTTCCAGGGGCAATCCAGTGTCCTCTTCTGACCTCCTTGGGCATGACACAGTTACACTTACCTACATGCAGGCAATACACTCATACACATAAAATAGAAATAATAGTGTTGCAGAGATGGCTCAGCAATTAAAAGCATTGACTTTCTTCCAGAGGACCTGGATTTGATTCCCAGCACCAACACGGTGGCTAACAACCTTCCTAACTCCAGTTCCAGGAGATCCCACATCCTCTTCTGACCTCCTCGGGCATATCCTTACATACATTCAGGCAACACACTCATACACTCAGATTGGACAGCCTCAAGAGGTTGATGGGAGGTTGTCCAAAATGGGAAAGTACTCCATTTTTCCCATTTGAAATTGCATTTGTTTGCTTTTCCAAAGCATTACTGTTTATGCTTAGATCCCACAGTCTTTCAGGAAAATGTCTTTAGGTTGTCTCCAGTTCTTTCTGTTGATACTTGAAAATCTTCTGCAGGCTGATTTAAAGTGACGCCATCCTACCTGAAATGTCAGTGCTGTCAACTTGAGAGGACCTAGACTCACCTGAGAGGCAGACCTCTGCACATGCCTGCGGGGTTATCTTGACAAAGTTACCTGAGGTGGGAAGATTCACCCACACTGCGGCAACGTTCTCTGACTGGGATAGGGGACTGCATGGATGGGGAAAGGAGCTGATCAGCGTATCGTTCACTGCTTTCCTCTGACTATGCAGGAGATGTAACCAGCTGCTTCAAGCTCCTGCTGACCTGTCTTCCATGTCATGACGGACCATACCTTGAACTGTGACCTTAAAATAAACCCTCCTTTCCTTCTGTTGCTTTTGGCAGGGTATTTTATCACAGCGATGGGAAAGCAACTAAGAGACCACGCTACCCTTCTGCTTTGATTTTAGAGTCTTTCTTCTGGTGAACGTGAACACGTTCCTGCCCCTTTATTTCTATGTTCAAAGAAAAGTCCTTAGACACATCAATTCATAAGTTATCAACTACCTACCATATTCAAGAACATAAAGATTCTGTTTTTAAAATTATACAGTTGGGATATTCTGATGTTTGTAAGACAAGAGCTCTGCACACTAATCAAACACTTGCATGCTAGCAATGAACCAGTGGCTTCATTTACAAGGCTAAATCTGTATGACGGTATCACAGCCTGCATAACACAGGTTATAAGACTTACAGTTAGGTTAACAAGCAACAGATGCGTGCCCATATTGGCGTGAACATGACTGTCAGCATTCAGTTGGAAACAGCTTCAGTGTTTCAGTAGACTTGACTCTGGCAGTTTGCTGAAATAACATATTTTTAAAGAGAAAAGGAGGCTAACTGACAATGAGAAAAGTTTAAAATCTCAATAAAAATGTGTTGAAGGTACATTATGGATGAGCAGGGGAACCACCAGTGGGAACGTCAGTGGGAAGGAAAGTGAAGGACACAGTCATGTGCAGCGTCTCAGCAGTAACAGTGATGATGTCAAAATATGAGAATAATGTCCTAAATAAAACTCAGCGCAGCTTCAGGGCTATCTAAATACCATCACTCTTACTCTCTTTTTGATATACCTTATTTGGCCTGAAATGCAGGGTTTAAAGTTTTAATTAGTCCTTGAGAGAGGCCCCAATAAATCTGTCTGTACAGCTGAGGATACATATAAATCAAAGAATGTGATGCTGACTGAGAACAATCTGAAAGGACTGAGAGGTGCTGCAATTGAAATGTATGGAAAAGAAAAAGGGAAACTGAGGCAATCCTGAGAAATGCTTGGACTTCACTAGCACATCTACAGGGTGATAATTTCTTTTTATTACAAAGAAAACCAGCACCTGAGAACACTGCCATGAACACCGAGTAACTCCTCTTCCTGTGTTTGTGCAAGAAACTGCACTGACCCAGCCCAGGAGCCATAAATCCCTGGAATTTTTATTCCCCGGATGTGGAACACAAGCCCCGAATTAACAAGGACTGCAATCTTTCACAACCAACTATATTTTTATTGATTTTCATGTGTTACTCAAGTCTTGTTAAGAGAGATGAAGTCTGCCAAAACAAATAGAAGGACACATGCACGGCCATGTGAGTTTTATGTCATGGAGGCTACACCTACTGAAGGAATTTAAAATTGGAGGTTGCCAGGAGGCAAGAAGGGAAGTAAAAAATAATATGTATTCTCAAAGAATAAATAATACTCTTTCTTTCTTTATAATTTCTCCATAAAACTTTATCCACTTTTTGGTAATAAATTATAATACATGATAAATTTACCAATGCACAAGCCTGATATTAGCTTTGTAGATTATGCCTAAATGTGGCCAACCTTGACTTGGTTCCTGCTCTTAAAAAGTCCAGTGAAATAGTTTATCTTTTCCTATAATATAGTTTTCCTTTTAAGACTTATAAAAAAAATTCAGTATTGGAATTATTTAACATTTCACCTAAATCAATTAAAATTTCTATAGGTGGTAAAGTTCAACCTATCACTTGATCATTTGGTTACTCCAGTATTTAGAGAAGATTAATAAAGATTAATCTTGTGCATTACAAGAATCCTGCATAAGCCAATCTGAACTTGTGATTATCTCTCTCCATCCTGTTATTTCTATTTCCATGTATTAATGGCTTTTCAATGGAAATCTTAGTTTCATACAAAAAAAAATCTCAAATTGTTCAACACTGACCATGACTTATCTTGAGTTTTGCTCCCAGAGCCTAAATATCTCCACTGCCTAAGCTTTGCTCTATTCCTAAAAATTCAGATATCTTCACATTTTTCAGGTTCATGCATATTTTTATTGCTGCATTTTGATATTCAACACTTTTTTATAGAGAAAAATGAAAAGCCATTTCAAGATTAAAACTTTCAATTTAACCTAATTTTATAATAAAACATGATAAAATAATTACAGAATATGCCCAAATTTTGTGGCTCAATGGTTAAGACCACTGGCTGCTCTTATAGAGGACGCAGGGTAGGTTCCTAGCACTCTTATGGTGTTAACAACCATCTATAACTCCAGTTCCAGGGGATCTGAAGCCCTCGTGTGACCTCTGCAGGCACTGCATGCATGTGCTGTACTTACATGCAAGCAAAGCACTCATACACGTAAAATAAAAATAAATGAATAAATAAAATGAATTAAAGTCCTAGACTTTTATTTCTTTCCGATGCCTTCCTGCTGGACTTTGATTCCACCACTTGCTTTTGCATGAGTAAGATGCACAGACCATCCCTGAGGTGGCCAGGTGTGGAGTGAGCAAGCCCAAGGCAAAGCCTTTGTAAAACCACTCACAGGTCTCATCCAGGACTTCTACTTACACCTCATTAGTCTGAATATATCAGCTGTCCACCTCAACTAACACCATCTGGAAATCCAGTTAAGTTCATCGTTGTAGCCTGACACACAGTGCTCTAAACAAGCCTGAGGTTCTATTGGTATGCAGACAGAAGTTCAATAGCTAGCAGCAGTGTTTGAAGCAGTGACTGCCCACAATTAGCTGGTAGTATCTATTCATATACACACAAATCTAAACACCGCATTATCGTTATTTTTGTAGTTCATTCCCACAATATTAAAAGTATTTACAAGAATGAAATGTGTTGTTAAAGAGTAAGAAAACATTGGGCTGGAGAGATGGCTCAGCTGTTAAGGAGGGAGTAGTTGGAGATGACTCAGTGGTTAAGAGTACTAACTAGCAGCTCTTCCAGAGAACACGGGCTCTATTCTCAGCACCCACGTGGCAGCTAACAACTATCTGTAACATCAGTTCCAAGGGAATCTGACATCCTCTTCTGACCTGCTCTCCGCAGGCATTTCGTGATATGTATGCCCTTATACACGTGCAGGTAACACACTCAGACACATAAAATGAGAGAGAGAGAGAGAGAGAGAGAGAGAGAGAGACAGAGAACATATAGTAACTAAGTTTGTAAGTTTTTATGTTTACAACTTAAAAAGGAATTTAATTTAAAAATGCTAATGAGGGACTGTGAGATGGCTCAGTTGGTAGAGGCCCTTGCCACCAACGCTAACAACATGAGTTCCATCCTTGGAACCTATATGGTACAAGGAAAGAAATGACTCCTGTAAGTTGTCCTCTGACTTCCACACACATGCTGAGGTGCCAATGCACACAATAAGTGAAAAAATAATTCAATGAAATAATTCAGAATATCAATCAAATGGAAGGAAAAATAATGAGTATAATTATTCTTTCATTTTTGTGACTTTTTATAAAGTTTCAAAAGTGTATCAGCATTTAGTTGATGCATTTATTGAATTAGTTACTTTACTGTGATAATGCTACTTAAGGAAGAGTTTATTTTGGCTTACACTTCCAGAGGGTTAGATGATGTCAGGAAAGGATGGCAGCAGGAGCAGGAAGCTAAGAGGGCATATTTCAGAGCATGCAGGAAGCTGAGAGCCAGAACTGGAATCAGGGAAAGGCTATAAACATTCAAAGCCTGTACCTGGTGACATACTTCCTCCAACAAGGCTCTACCACCTAGAGGTTCCAAAACGTTCCCAAGGAGAGCCACCAATGGGAGACGAAGTGTTCAATACATGAGTCTATGGGAGACAGTCCTCATTTAAGTCACTACAATAATTAAACCTAAGAGATAAATAACAGTCTCATTTGTTGAAGTCCTTTGAAAGAATTACAGTTACAGTTATTAGCCCCATTTTCTAGATGAGGATCTGGGCAGGGAGGTAAGTTATTTATCTGAAGTCCTACAATTAAAAGCAGAGCTAGAGCTAGAATTTAAACCCAAGCTGTTGGGACACAGAGTCCAGGCTTAGATACTATGCCACAATTCTTAAATCTGCAGTGGTATGGTGTTCATTTGCCAACTATTCATGAGTTTTGTAAACTATGAGCATCTATTAGTGGGAACTAAAATAAATCATTTTTAAGGCTCCAAGGGAATGCTTGTTTTATCTGAGTTGTCAAAAATAGTACTTAAGATAGAGAAGATATCCTTTGGAGACTAAAATGAATTAAACAGAACAAACATTACATTCTGGCATTGTGGTTCAAACATAATTGCAGAAGCAAATGGAGAAAGCCTGATATGGTGTATTATCTGCCTAAAAGGATGTCTGTGAAAGTGTTTTTAAAATGTGCCTCTCTACAAGTGATACAGATTTTAATAAAACTAAGCCACTCCATAAATCCAATAAGCCCATGAATGAAACATGGTTGGGAATACATCAGAAGATAAGGCTTCTTTTCTTTATTTTAGAAACTGAAACTCTATAATATGTTGAGAAACTGGTTTGCTTCAGATACTTGCTAGGAATGCAAAGCTCAAAAGCTGTTATCTTTATCCTCTAGTACTCAGAGTAACGGGAGAAAAACTCACCAATGGGTAACTACTCAGCTTAAGAACAGCTGTCAAGATATTATGAGGTTACTGACAGAACCCTAAACAAACAATGGGTCAATGACATCTTGAATAAGAGGTAGGTGGAAGATTGGGAAGTGGGTAGGGCATGCCAGTGACGGAGGGCAAGATGGGTAATGCCCTGTAAACCAAAATCAGTGTGGGAAGGCTCAGCAGTTCCAAGTTGACTGAGAAAATCACAGGAGAGAATAGAGCGATCGGGTGGGAGAGAGCACTGGAAATATGGAAACAGCCTGTCAAAGCTTATGCTTTGTTCCACAGAGGATGATGAATGCTTTAATTCAGAAAGAATCATCGCTAGATTTGTGTTGTCACATTTCACTGGGCAAGCCACTTTACTATCTGGAGCCCGAGTTTCTTATCAATGAAATTTCTTTGGAGAAGTTATTAATCAATTATTTCTGAAATTTTTCCTGATTTAGAAAAGTTGGAAAATAAACTAAGTCAAGAATATTTTATTCTTCTAAGGTTGTCCTTACAGGTCAAAGCCAGACCGACATTTATGTTAAGGTTTTCAGATACCGTTCAGCAGGAAACTTTACATGAATCAAGAATTACTGCTAGGAAGTGTGCACATGTGTATGTGTGTGTGTGTGTGTGTGTGTGTGTGTGTGTGTGTGTGTGTGTGTTGTGGAGGCAGAGAAAGAGGGTAAAGAATAAATGGAGTTCACAGATGAAAAAGAAGTCATGTAGAATATAGAAGCAAACAAAATTTCAAAAAAAGTTACTCATAATGATGAAAATATTGAATCACCCAGGAGCATTTCTGTCATTACTCACCCTGAAAAAAAAATGACTAGGGATGTTCTTGTGATATTTCTATGCCGTTCTTTTTCCTACAGTATATATTTTTTTCTTGTTCAAATAGCATGAGAAAATAATTGATCACTGGCCTTACTGCAGAATGTGTGTTCAGTCAGATGGTTTCTTTTTGCTGCTGCTGCTCCTGCTGCCTCACAGTCTAGGGAATGACTGTGAGTATTCATCTTCCAATATACCTTTGTCCTTCAGGCTAAGTCTTCCAGAATTCTGAAAGTTATTGATGCTTCAGTCAAGCCCCTCTTTGCCTTAACAAACACATGCTCAGGGCCACAAAAGGGCTTTACTGCCTTACACATATGCATACCTCACCCCAAAGCCCTCAACAGGCACACCCTCAGCCTCCCCATCCCTCTCCTACCACTAACTTCGCTTTAAATTAGACTATAGTGGTTCATATTATTGGTAGCAAATATTTCAAGATATGAGATTATATCTCTAAAAAGAAACCAAAATCCTATGAACTCAAGTGTATGCTGTTGAGACCACAGTACCAAACCTGCTCATTCTGCACTTTTTGTTCACTATCTATTTTGTGTGAGATTTTCCTAGTGAGTTTGTTGGAACTCAGTAGCAACTGTTGTCTTTAAAAATTGTATCTTAGCCTATATGATTTTAGTGAAATGAATAACATATTTTGAGAGAGAATGCTACTTTTATGGAAACTGGCAATACAAATTCTTATTCTCAAATTTCTGTTATGGTATATTCCTGGGCACAGCACATATGTGATGGTTTTAATGGAGACATAAGTCATATATGTGCTCATAGCACTGAAACATTATGCATATTCCTGTTTTCTGTAGTTCATAATTTTATATGCAGAACCAGATGTGAAAACCAGAGTGCTCATGACTTAAGTACATATTTAGGTATTCTTTTATAGTGGAGACTATGACACTCAAAAATCATCATTTAAGATGTATAAAATACTGCTTAAGCCTTTTGCAAATTGTGTTTTACTGTACTTAAGTTTCAACACACATACACAGCCTATTTGTTTTTATCAGAACAATGACTGTCTGGTCATGAACTCAGTATACAAATTATCATCCATCCTGGCTCTGCCTTTGAGCCACAGCCTTCCACTTCAGGCATTCAGGATGGTGAGTGTCAAATTGCATCAATCATTCTGTTTTTGCTGTGTCCCTGGTAAGGGGTGGCATTTGTTTTCCTGGTTTAGAAGCTAAGTCAGACATGACTAGAAAAAGAAACATGAGCACAAAAGCTCAAGGTGTTTTGCCATATTTTTAAACCAAAAAACATTAGATATTAAACAGGTTTTGTTAAGTGGATTTTGGTATAATTTTAATTGTCTGAAATAAGGAGAAAAGGATAACCAGCAATACTAAGCACAAAACAGTTTATTTTTTATTCTGAAGGCAAGCATATTGTTTATTGCAGGCACATGATTCAGTTAGCAGACTGTTTTTTCGGGTAGGATTCACTCTACTGTGATTTCTCCTACTAAGATCTCCTTTGTGGCTGTGGCATGAAATGTGTTCTACAGATTTCTTTATGACTGGACATACATTTCAATTAAGAAAGCAAAAATGTACATTACCATTTTGTACAAAAATTGAAATCTGAAAATGGCTTTAGTGTGTTTTTTTTTCTTTTGAGGAAATCAATTTTTCTTAAAAGATATCGAACTCAACAATTCCCATAATCTATTCTAAGTGGGAAATCCTTAATAGGCAATTTACTTATACCAAATAATTTTCCTAAACAGAAAGCTCAGTCAGCTGGTATGTCTACAAATGTATGTAATTTGAGGCCTCTTCCTTTCACAGATTCTAAGCTGAGAAGTTCACATCCAGGGTATGCTGTCAACCAGCTTGCTGCACAAAGAATTAAGTTGGAGTAGCATCATAAACAGTGGAAAAGTATTTCCCCAATCATAACAAGGGGTAGATTTTAAGGGACCAGAAATTCAAACTGAACAAATGTTAAGTATGAAGACCTTTTTCCAAAGTGGGTCACCTGGTCACAAGAGTGGCAGGAGAGTTTAACTCATAAGGCCCACCAGAAGCTAGTCAGGAGACATAGACTCCAGTCATAATAGATGGCCTAAAAGAAGTCAGAGCAGCCATATTTGGGGACCAACTCCCAACAAAGATGAAGAGAACAGCCTCATCAGATACCTGCTTTATTTACAAGGATTTGAAGGATATATAAATAAGGAAGACAACACATGTAGTCAAACAGTGCAACCAGATCTTAAAGGAACTTTTGGCTGTTCAGCTTATCTCAGACTGGTTTGAAGATATGTTAAGGAAAAGTTTACTGGCTAACTTCTAACTCTTATATTAGAAACTGTCTTCTGTTGGGGATTTGAGCCTGATGGGTGCCATAGGAAATCCATTTACCGGAACACCCCTTTAGCTGCGGTGACGCTCTTCCTTTTCTTCCCCATTGCCCATTTCCTTTTCAATCCACAGGTTTTAACCCTACTGTGCAGCTCTCTGTGGGAAATCTGCATGCAGCCCATTAGCTTGTCTTACTTTCTTACAGCTGAAACAGGCAACAAACAGTCCAATGAACAAAGAAAACATTTTCTCAGATTTGCAGTTTGCTATTTCTGTTAACTATCAACACCAAGAGAGCAAGCTCCACTTAGCATCTCCACTTCAGCTCCTGTTTCTCCTCAGGCAACCGTGGCCAAAAGTCAACTCTTAATTCCTGACCAAATTTGCCTTTCTCTGAGGTCATCAGTGAACTGATAACAAAATTCGTTGGTATTTCAATATTTAATCTTACACAGTCTTTCTCTCGCCTTAGTCGTTGCTAGGATTTTTTTCTTTCTTCAAACTCAGTAGCCTTGGCTGCTGATGGAGCTCAGTTCCTGCTCTCTTTCTGTCTCCTTGTCACTCCTTCTCTAGTTCATTCACAGACATGTTTATCTCTGGATAACTCCTTGTATTCTGATACTCTCCACTACTGTGTTTTCAATCTTCTCACCTGCTGCAATATTGAATATTATTACATGTTGACTAGACACATGAACCGGTACATAACCATGCTGTGAGTCCCAAAACTAGATGTATGCAGTACTTCTCCACCCTGTAAATTCTCCCATTTTATTTTGTCATATTGACTTTCACTCAGTCACTAATTTCAGTATCTTTCCAGTAGTTTTCACATGTTCCATTTCACGTGTAAGCATCACACACGGCAGCCCACTCTTAGGGCTCGAGTGCCTGTAATGCAGCATCTGAACTACTAATGCAGCACCTGAACTACTGCAGACGCTACAGATATTCTGACAACTGGAATGGCACTCCCAATCACGCTGCACGCTTCCCTTTAAACAAGTCAAGCTGTCTGTCAGTGCCAAGCCTTCACTTGCTCTCTGTGGTCAACCAGCATGCTTACAAGTTATGCCTCAACAGCCTGTTTCTTTCTACACCCTTACCTTGCGCATGCCCTACATATCAGTCACACAAAATGATTTTGGGCTACACATCCTGTGTGTTTTTACCTTTAATCTTTCCTATTGGCATGTTAATCCCAGTTGGTTCACAGATGCCAAGTCTCATTTATAATGTCTTCTCTGTGAAGTCTTCTCTGGTTCCTCATCATCTCTCCGAAGGTTTCTGAAGTACCTTTGAACACATAAAAACATGCCACGTGCTTCTGACCTCATGACTGTAGCCATTTTGACAGCAGGGACTGAGTCAGTTTCACCATTCTTCCGCCTGGTCTCAATAGAGAGCTGGCTAGAAGGTGCTTAGGTGAATTAGATGCCGTTGAATGAAACAATCAAGCTTCACATGTACCTTGGAGAGTAGAGGGGGAACTGTTTTCATCTGAAAATATTTTAAGTGGTATGACATTTAAAATTCCTAAAATAATCCGATTTAATGCATAGTAAATACAGACAGAATGAAACACTGTGTGCTGAGCCCTGTGTTGTTTCAGAATGTAGTGAATAGTCCTACTCGTGGAAGTCCATTCCTCTTAAGAGGGAGCTGCATAAACACTCAAATTAAAGTGAGCTCACCAGATACTTACTGGGAAGTGTCAGGGAGTTGGTTCACTCTTCTCTTAGCATGCTTGCTCATAAAATAGTTGTAATTTAAAACCTACTTCAGAGGATAGCTGCAAATATTAAATGAATGTTTCTAAAGTGATTTTCCTCTCTTTGAAAGAATTCAAACAGATTTTCTTCAGCTTCCAATAGGGAAAGATTGGTTTTGGTGGGAAGCACACACAGTAGTTTGAAAGTAAATATGAACAGGCATGCAGCATTTGTTTATGTCACGTCCACTGAGAGCAGAGAGCCCATCAGTTATCCTTTTAGCTGTAGAGAAATCCACTGGATAGCTCTTGCTCTTTTCCCTGATTCATTCTTTTATCTAATGAATGAAATGAAGCATGATGGTAGCTTCAGGAGTCAGGGAGCACAGCTAACTATGTCTTTTGCCCCACCGGAAGATTAGCTTGAGGAGCCAGGAAATTTCTAGAGAGAGAGGTGTATCTGACCTGAAGTACAAAACACGCCTCTTACTGATCAGGTGACATGTTTTCCTCCAAGCTTTCTTCTTTCTCCCAGTTAGTGTATTAGTGCCTAGCATTTCCGGCAATCTTTAATAGCTGCCCTAATTGATACCCACTTCTTTATTGCTGAAACTGATACCAATAATTACAATGGTGCTATGTACTATTAAGGCCAGTTTGTTCCAAATATACTTTATTGTTTTTACTATGTTTATTGGCTTATTGCTTTATGACCACTTTTAGTTTTCTTTACAGCAACCATCTGTAACTAAAAATGAATTTGCTGCTTTCCAATATAAATGTACCCTTGTGACCATTAAGAAATGTAATCTTTTGTTCTATGCAGACTATATAGTAAATAATATCTAAAGTAAGACTCTGAAATATAAAATTTATAACTTACATTTAAATAAAAGCATCTTATTAGCCTATTGGCTTATATTTTCTTATAAAACCATTTTTTTGGCAGTCTCCAAACTTTTCCAGAAAATTACTTCCAGTTCTTAGAATTATCTTTACATGAACTTTTTATAAAGTGTAATGGACTCAGAATGTATACAAGTAATAAAATGTTTGAAAAATGGATACCTATACAAAGTTTACAGAAACTTGGATGTTGTCACAATATAGAGTGTTCTAACTAATATTTACTTTCAAAACAGAAGACTATTAAGACTGGAGTAAAGTAAGTACTGTAATATAGTTAATGTTTAGAAAATGTGAGTGTATGAGACATTAAAATCACTAGGGCCACGTAAACTTGGGTAGTCAAAAAGTTATAAATGTGCTGTTATAGGCCTACAAAATACTAGTATGTGAGACTGCAATTATTTCAAATTAAGGCTATGCTATCCCCCCCTTTATATAATAAAACGGACTTGTTTTCATAATTACTTAAGGTACACACTCAGAAGAACTGGAAAATATTGCAAAATCATTCTTAATCAATAGACTCACAAACATTAAACCTCTAACCACTGACTATCTGAAATGGTAGTTCCAAACAGTGAGTCACTGTGTGGAATTTCTAATCAGAGAGTCTAGATATTAATCCGGCTTTTCCTTTATTAGCTAGGAAACCCCAACATGTTATTTAAGTCCTCAAACTACAGTTTGCTAGTTTCTAAAGCGAGGGATAATAACAAGCACCTCCGAGGTCCCTGTGATGATGTCAGATGCATGTGCATATGGCACAAACACCCACAAAACATAGTGAACTACTTCATGGTCTTGTAAAGCTTTTATACCTTTGATATATGAACTCTGATCTTTATATTATTAAACTTGAAATATCAGAAAACATAAATTTATGTTATGTTAAAATGGGTTTCCTTCAGGTAGCACAAATTTTCATCTTATTTTTTATGCAATCTGTCTTTTGAGTAATGACCTTTGTCTTTGAACTGGTATATTTAGACCATTCCCACTTGAATTGGTTATATGATTATTATTTGAAGTATATTGAATCTAGCATCTTCTGAGCTATTTCTTATTTTTCCATTTGTACTTTTTAAACTTTCTACTTGCCCTTTTTTTGGTTTATGATTTTATTTTCTCTCTTCCATTGATTTAAAGTTTTTACCTCTTTTTTCATTGTTTATTTGTAAGATTTAATTCACTTATTTCTTTTTGAATATAAGCAGTAGCAACTGACAAGTTTTCAAGTAAATGTGGAGTAAAAGCCCTTATGAAAAAAATGCTACTTTGTTCCAAGTAAGCTTGGAACACACAAACATTACAGACTTTTATCACTACAGCTTCACAACAAGGATCCTGAGAACAGTTTATAAACTACTGAACCCAAAGGCTGATAATCAAGGAAAGTCATATTTTTCCAGTCATCAAAATGTTAAAACAAGAGAAAAATTCAGATACATGTAGATCCAGCTGACTTAGAGTTTTCCATCAAGAAGGATCTACTAAAAATTCATTTTATGAAGCCACTATTACCTAGACACCAAACCAAATACCCAGCAAACAAAGAAAATTATATGCTAGTATCTCCGATGAACATAAATGTCAAAATTCTAAATACTTGCAAACATGAATGAAGACTACACACACACATGCAAAATCGTCCACTATGATCAAGTTGGCTTCATCTCAGAGACTCAAGGATGGCTCAACATAAGTATGTCAATAAATGTAATCCACCACATAAACAAACTCAAGGACAGAAACCATGTGATCATCTCATGAGATACAGAAAACACTTTTGACAAAATTCAATATCATGATAAAAGTCTAGGTAATTTAGAGACACAAGGGACAAATCTCAACATAATAAATGCAATAAACAAGTCCATAACTAACATTATGTGAAATGGAGAAAAGTCTCAAATCATTCCCATTAAGATCAGAACAAGACAATGATGTCCACTTTTTCATTCCTGTTCAAAACAGTGCTTTAAGTTTTAGCTAGAGCACGAACACAAGTAAAGGAGATACAAATTGGAAAGGAAGAAGTCAAAGTATCCTTATCTGAAGATGATATTATATACATAAAAGACCCTAAAGTTTCCATCAGAAAACTCCTATAGCTGATGAACACATTCAGTAAATTAGTAGGATACAAAATTAATATATAAAAATCAGTGGCCTTCCTAAATACCAATGACAAACAAACCAAGAAAGAAATCAGAGAAACAAGTCCATTCACAATAGATGAAAAATAGGAGAGTATATTGGAGTAAGTGTAACCAAGGAACTAAAGGACATGTGCAATGAGAACTTTAAGGAACTGAACAAAAGAGATTGAAGAAGAACCTAGAAAATGGAAAGACCTCCTATGCTCAGGGATCGGTATGATTCATATTGTGAAAATGTCTACCCTACCAAAAGCAAACCACAGATTCCACATACTCTCCATCAAATTTCAACACTGTTCTTCACAAAAATTAAAAAACTAATTTCAAATTTCATATGGAAACACAAAATATCCAGGATAGCTGGAACAACAGCAATAACAGCAACAAAGTATCACCAGCCCAGATTTCAAGTTACACCACAGCATGGTAATATAATAAAAACAGATTGATCAGTGGGCTGGAACTGATGATCCATGCATAAGCCTGTACTCATACAGCCATCTGATTACTGGCAAACAATGGTGCACACAAAAGAAATGGCAGTGCCTTCAATGGGTGGTACTGGCTGGACTGGATAGCTACATGCCTACATACAGAACAATGAAACTAGATCCCTATCTTTCACCCTGAAAAATTCATCTCCCGATAGATCAAGGACCTCAGTATAAGACCTGATACCTTGAATCTGATGAAGGAGAAAGTAGGGAATATGCTTGAACTTATATGCAAGACTTCCTGAACAAAACTCTGCCAGATATTAAACCTAACAACTCATAAATGACACCTAATGAAGAGGCAGTCGGGAAAAAAAAAAGTCTTTACCAGTTATATATTTGAAAGACAGTTAATGTCTTAAATATGCAAATAACTAAAAAAATCCTCCACTTTAAAAATGCGGAATGGTACAAAAGATGAAATGCAAATGGCTGGGCAATATAAACATTTTTTAATGTTCAATACCCTTAGCCATCAGAGAAATGTGAATTAAAACTATTTTGAGGTTTTGTCTTACCCTAGTCAGAATGTCAAGGATTTTAAAAAAAGAAAAAAGAAATCACTGTGTCAACTTGCAACAAATTCCGATCACTTGAGGAGGGAGCCTCAAGTGAAAAGTTTCCTAATTACCTTGACATAGGAAGTCCCACCCCAAATGTGGATGGACCTTCTGGTAGCAACACAGGTAAGATGGGGCAGGGCAGAAAGATGACTTGCCTATTGCTTGTTTGACTTTTCTTCTTGCCCCCAAGTTCATTTATTCTGTTGTTGCTAATTGCTTTGATAATGTTGGAGCCACTGAACTGGATTCCAGAAGCTCTTCAGGAACAGTCCATGTTTTGATACCAGATTGGGAGGCATGGTTTGAGCAATTGCTGGTGTGGAAAAGCCACTGTGGGACTATTCCAACTGCAGAGGCACTCACCCAGGCTCATGTACCTAGCAAGTACTGTGTTCTCAGCCTCTTGGGTTTGTGTGTACATATTACATATATGTAATATATATACATATGTATATAATATGTAATATAGTGATAGATTATGCAGAGTGTGAGGTGTATGTGTGTGTGTGTGTGTGTGTGTGTGTGTGTGTGTGTGTGTGAATTTTGTTTCTTTAGAGAACCCTAAAAGAAGGGCAAGTGCTGGCATGGCTGTGGGGAAAGAAGAATACTAATTCAGTTGCTGGTAGGAGTGCAAACTAGTGCAACCAGTATGGAAACAGTGTGGTTTCCTCAGAAAGCTAGAACTAGATCTATTGTGTGGTCCAGATATACAGTTGTTGGGCATATATACAAAGGACTTCATATCTGACTTCAGAGATAGTTGTTCATTCATGTTTGTTGCTACTACATTCACAAAAGTCTAGATGGAAATGGAAAGTCTAGACGTAAATGAATAATGAAAATGTGGTACATTTACACAATGAAACATTATTCCGCCGTTAAGTGAAATTATGAAATCCTCAGGTGGGTAGAGGTAGAAAGAATCATTCTGAGTCAGGTCACTCAGGTTTAGAAAGATACATGTCAATATTTTTTTTTCTCATTTGTGAATATTAGCTCTGAATCTTTAGATATCTGTGCTTTATTTGGAATTTCACCTCTTTAAAAAAAAAAAAGACTTTGGTGACTATCCTAGAGCTTCCAATACATATTTATTTCTATAGAAATAATTGTTAGTTTTTAATGAACTTGTAAACAAAAAGCTCCCATTCCAAAATAGAGTCAAATTCCCAGATCATACACATGTTTACGGTAGTTACACTATTTAGGTAACCTACACACATGTTCACTTGTAAGATGTTAACTATATTTCTGTGACAAATATGCTTTTAAAAAAAGTACCAAGAACGTTGTAGAGTTAATGCAGAGTCTTAAAGACTATCTAGTAGTTACTATGTTGTTCTTAAGTCTTCACTTGAGATGCTGTTACTTCTAGCACAGGTAAGTAGGCAAAGTCTTTCAAACGCTCAAACACTGGAAACTTTGGTTACTACCATATCAGCTGGCTTGCAAAGAAGCCAGTCATTTAAAGATTGTTTCAAGTGAACAATTTGCAAGCCTCAGGGATGGAAAAATAATAAACACACACAGTTGTGAACATTTACAACTGTCACTGGTCTATTCATGCTATTTTTCTGAAATAAGATCTCAAAAATAAAAGGTTTTAACAAAAAAGGCATATATATAATTTCTCCACCAATTTGTGTGTCAACTATCTAGTTAACTTTTCCACTTGAAAAAAAAAATGCAATAGAAATCAAGTGCCATGTTTCACCATCTCAGTTCATATTCACAATTACAGCCTCACCAATGCTGTCCAGAAAGTTTATAGTTAATGAATCAAGTTCTTCACACCAAGTAAATGGTTGCCCACAATCACTGGCTAGTATATATATGAATTAAAAAGTTTCTAGATGTTGGGAGAAACAAAATGCTGCTGCGATCCTCCACTCTACTTCTGTTCCTTATTCATACTTAGAAACCTTTCAAGTTGCTCTTGGCATTGTCAGTTGGCTCCCCTGGGGGTGTTTGGGCCTGCTGACCCTGACCACTGGAAGACGCTGCCTGCTGTGCTGCTTTCTGCTTTAACATTGTCCAGTCAAACGTGTAGTCATATTGGTGGTTCAGGGTCCTGAAAAGGATGCGGAATAGCTGCCTCAGATACATGTAATCCGGAGCTTCCTCAAAGCGCAGCCCCCGACAATAATTTAAGTACATAGAAAATTCTGCAGGAAACCCCTTACACAAAACTTCAACAGGTGTGGACATCTTCTTTTCACTAATCTTTTCATATTTTTGTTTCTTTGTTGCAGCCTTTAGCCCTTGCCATGGCAGACTGGTTCTATTAAAATACATCAAAACATAGCCTAATGATTCCATGTCATCTCGGCGACTCTGCTCAATACCAAGATGTGCGTTGATGCTAGCATACCGTGCGGTGCCGGTCAGGTTTTTATCTTCCCTGTACGGTATGTGTTGCCTTGTCCTATTGTCTCTGTATTTTTTGGCCAAACCAAAATCAATAAGGAATAACTTATTACAGTGACGCCCAATACCCATTAGGAAGTTATCTGGTTTAAGGTCTCTGTGTATAAAATTCTTTGTATGGACATATTCAATTCTACTGATCATCTGGTCAGCTAACATAAGTACAGTTTTCATTGTGAACCTTCTTGAACAGAAATTGAACAGGTCTTCAAGGCTGGGACCCAGCAGATCCATGACTAGCACATTATAGTCTTTTTCCTGCCCATACCACCGTATGTGGGGGATGCCAACCCCACCTTGAAGAATCTTGTACAATTTGCTCTCATACAGCAACTGGGGGTGCCTGGCCTTCTGCGACTCTAGCTTCACAGCCACTTCCTCGCCATTGGTGATGTTGATAGCCAGATAAATATCGCCAAAGGAGCCAGACCCGATCTTGCGCACCAGTTTGTATTTTCCTCCGACAATGAACTCCGCTTTTGAGACGCTGCTGCTCGCCATCTTGAGATGCCAAGATGGAGGCTGGCACCTCTAAGCCTTGACACCTCTAAGGATGGAGGCCTTGGGGCCTACCCAGTGGGCAAGGCTGCCAAAGGTGGCAGGAATCTTGACACCCGGGTTTCCGGCCGTTACAGGGCTGTTAGTGGAGGACGATCCTCCGGCCGAGGGAGGCCTGTGGGCTCCGATGCCTTGACCAGGCCACCGTTGGTGACGTGGCTGCAGTGGCCTAGGCTTGGCTGTTGGGCCAGGCCAACGCTGGTGAGGGCCACGGTGGTCTAGGCTTTACGTGTTTCTTGCCAGCTGCCTGTCTCACCTTTGCTGCGACGTTGCAGAATGGGAAGGGGATGCTGTGAGTTGGGGTGGGGTACCACTGCCACCCCGTCCCCGGCTCCAGCCCTGGGACCCGTCACCCTGCTGACGCTGCCATCTTGAGACTCCAGCTCCAGCCAACAAAATGCTAAGTGCTTCACTGGGCAAAGCACTCTGGGTAACAGACTTCAGGTGCATCCTTCAGGGTCCGTGGCAAAGGTGGGCGACCAGATCTGCATCTACCTTCGGTGATCCTGTTCTGCTTTGTATGCCTGTAATGTGACTGCAACAGGATATTCTCCATTTTATCCACAGATTCTTTGTACTATTGTCCTAAACTGTACATTCTTCAGAGCAATTATACATATGGAATATATTAAATTTTATCTCATTTTCATTTCAGTTTTTTTTTTGTTGATGTTTGCTATTTATTTATTTATTTGTTTGTTTACTTATTTATTTATTTATTTATTTATTTATTTATTTATTGAGACAAGGCTTAGAGCTGGAACTGGCCTCAAAAACTTGATCTTCCTGCCTGGGTCCCCTTAGTGCTGGGATTACAGGTGTGTACCACTTTATCCAATTTTATTTCTTTCTTGTAAACCCAAGTTCCTTACTGATACCAAATTTTGTCTGTGTAAAGAACTTCCCTTAGTGACTTTCTTCAGTTTGTGTGAAACTTTGATTTCTCTTTCACTTTGGTTTTGTTGTTGTTGTTGTTGTTTACTAGATCTCTGCTAGCCTAGTTTCTGGTAGGAAGTCTGTCTTCATTCTGATCCTTTTCCTTTCTTTTTCCCTGTCCAGTGCCTTCAACATGTTCTGAATTTCAAATTCCAGTGATTGAACTGCATATGTGTATTTATTCTACTTAGTATTCTGTGATCATGTTGGATCTATGATTCCTTGTCTGTTACTAATTTTGTAAAATTTTTTTTCAAACATTGCATCTGCCCCATTATCACAAGCTTCTTTTAGGATTTCAACCGCACATATGCTTCTTTGTTTGAAAGCATCCTTTACTATTGGGTGCTGTTTTTTATTTGATTGTCTACCTGTTTCACTTAATCTGATCTCTATTGCCCTAGCATCATGTTCTTGAATTCTTTTTTCAGCTGTGTTGACTTTATTTGATTCTGTAGGAAGCTTTGTATCTATAGTCATCTGTTTCTTCTAGCATAACCATTTGATTATTAAAGTTTCTTTATGTGCTTCTCTTTTAGATTTATTTATCTATTTGTTTATTTATTGTGTGTGTATGATGACATAAGTGTGCCAGAGTGAAAGTATGCCCTAGGCATGCATGTGGAGGTCAGTAAACAACTTATGGGAGTTCTTTCTCTCCTTTCACCATGTGTGTCCTGGATCAAATTCTGGTCATCAGGCTTGGGGATAGGTGCTTTTACCCATTGAGCCATCTCTCTTTCGTACCATTTCAGTCTTACCTGTGATTTTTATCCATTAGAGCCAATAGTCTATTAATAATAATTACTTTGAGTTCTCCAATAGTTTTCAACATTGGTCACATGCGGTTTAATACTCATGATTTCTTTGTTTATTGTATATGTATGTAGGCTGGGTTGTATTTTCATATGATGTATAATATCTTTTTGAAAGCCAGGTACTTTTTATATAGACAGTATATACGTGTGTGTGTGTGTGTGTGTGTGTGTGTGTAGGTGAGCACGCCTTCTCTTTAGCTACATTTTAAACATGGTTTATTTCCATTTGTACAGGAGCAGAGCAGGTTTGAATTTGGGCTCAAAATTTCTCTCATGCTATGCTATGGTAGCAGTGTTGACTGGTTTGACAGTTGTTTCAATGTTAGTTCCTTCCTAACATTGTAATTGTTGTTTGTAATCTCCCTTTGTATTGCCTCGGAGGATCTGTCTCCTACCGCTCTTCCTGCTACAGTGCACTGCCATCTTTGCTGTGTTAGCCTGGTGTGGGAGAGAAAGCACATGTTGACTTTGTCTCAGGCATGCCCTGAGCAATGTTAACACTTCTCTGCTTCTCCAGTAAAACCTGGTTAATAACCTGTCTTCCAAAAGGAAGACTGCCTTCTTCTGATCTCTTTGTTTTATTTTCTCCATCTTCTGCTCCCAGGTACCATGGCTTTCCACCAGTGTCCTTAGACAGGAGTTTCCATTGCTTTCGTCCTGTACAGGAAACCTTTCAAGTAGTGAACACAGAGCAGATGGATTTAGGCAGAACTTGTGTGCTAGATAGCTTTAGTTGCCAAGTTGACACACCTCGGTACAGGGAACCTCTATTGAGGAATTTTCTGCATTGGATTGGCCTATGGCCATGTCTGTGGGGCATTTTTGTGATTGTGGAGTAAATGTGGGAGGGCTCAGTCCGTTGTGGGGAGTGTCATCCCTGGGTAGGTAGTTTTGTGTTGTATAAGAAAACAGCTTGAACATGGCAGAGAGCAAGCTGGTACACAGAATTCCTCCGCAGCTCCTGTCTCCAGGTTCCAGCCCTAAATGTCTCGCCTGACTTCCCTTGGTGATGAGCTGTGGCCTGGAAGATATAAGATAGAATAAACCCTTTCCTCCTCAACTTGGTTTCCCTCGGTGTTTTTCTCACAGCAGTAAGAAAGAAACTAAGAGAGCTTGGCTAGTGGGTCCTGGTCCCTCTCTCAGGTCAGCACCATGAGAAAATCTCAGGACACTTCAGATCTTCCCTTTGAGCACTGCAAATATACATTTACTACAAGCCCCTCCTCTGCAGCACCTGGGCTGAGCGTTCTGATACCAGCCCACACTTTGCATCTAGCAATGTGAAACATTCTGGCCGTTTAGAGAATCAGCCACTCACAGGCAGATGCTCAGGTTTCATGGATCCCTGGCAGGGAGGCACCTGTCTCTTGCTCTATGCTTTGAATTACTTGTTTCTCTGATCTTTTGCCAACTCTCTGAGTTAATTCTAATTTTTATAACACTGGCTTTTTATGAAGCAATGTTATTCCAGATGTCTTCCAAGCATTAGTCTGTACAGTTCTCACAATAACACAAATATGCATATCGTTCCCATTTTACAAAGGGTTGCATCAAGCTTAGCAATGCTGTCACTCACTTGAGGTCAGAATTCTAGAAATAGATGGATGTGGAATCTGAATATGGTTCCCTAATTCCTACTCAGTGCCTCATGCTTTCTACCTTGAATATTTTTTCTCACTGTTATCATTGATTTTCATTGGTTGATCTTTCTGTGTCACATTCATCAATTCTTCCTCTTCTTCATGTTCCTCATAACACTGTTTTCTCTCCATCAACTTCTTGCTCCTAAGGCTTAAACCAGCATATGTTGGTCATCTTCCCTTATAGTCACAAATACCTGAAATAATCAAATTAAAAAGAGAAAAGGTTTACTTTCCCTGAAAAGTTAGAGGTTTCAGTCCTATATTGGCACATAACAGTAACACACAGTGAAGGAAAACCACTCATCTTCTTCACGGGAAGGAGAGGTAGACTGGCCTCCATTATCTGCTTCACAGGCATGCCTCCAATGCCTGAGAGCCTCCAATTTGCTCCTTTGGAATACTGAAGTTCTGTCACCTCCCAATGGAGCTAAGCCAAACTTTTAATAATGGGCCACTGAAGGACATTTTAGATGTATTATATAGCATACCATTATATAGCAATAATGAACAGGTTTATAGTCCAGTACTTCTATGGCTATTACATATTATTTAACCCTATTTAAACTTCCAGAATATGTTCCCCCATCTCTCTTCAGCTAATGTCTCACTTATTATGCCACTAAAAATAAAAAAAATAATTACAGGAGCATTTCCACATGCCTCCCCCAAGTCACGCTCACCCGCACCCACCCTTTCTCTCTCACTGGTCACACTCCTTGGTCCCTTTACCCTTTAGATTTCTAAACACTCTATCCCTTACTACTTCGAACCTCAATGGTCCATCCCCAACCTTCTCTATGAACTTGTATATCACTTGACATTATGGTGTCACTCTTTCTAAAACTGCAAACAAGCTCTAAGTGTAGCCTACCAAAAAAACAAAAACAAACAAACAAAAAAAACTGTTTCCGACTCTGGAAATACATAGTTGTCATTTTATTACCTAGACCTTAAAACCATGAAGCCATTCTTGATTGGTTCTTACATTTTTGCATTCAGTCAATGGATTCATTTATTTACACCTTCAGCATCCATCCAGAATCTAAGCTTCGATAACCTGTCATATTGAATTTTATAATACCTTTTTCTGGCAAAGAGTACCACCAACATTCTGTAAACTCTTGCCTCAGTAAAAGGATATGACTTTCAGCTGGCATATGCTCTTAAAATTGATACTTTCCAGGCTTCCTTAGATATAAGTCAGGCTCTATAACTACATTTTGACCAACGGGACATAAGTTTAGAAGAAACACATACAAGGGAGATGCGTGGATGTAATGATGGGAACAAGAACATTTCTACATGGGGAAGGACAGGACTCTTGTTTAAAAAACTCAAAACCTATCTCTGTGGTTCATATCCTTGTTGATAATATGATTTTCATTTCTTAATAACAGATCTTGCCACTGAAACTGTTTGAGAAAGAAATTTGAGCATGTAACCAGGATGAGTATTCCTGACTCTTCTAAGAAGGGAATAAAGAGAGAAAGTGACATTATTAAATGGCAGGAGATGTGTCACATCCATTTTTTCTTAGTTTGCCTTTCTTAGAAAGGTCATTATCTGTATTTTATGTGTGAGATGTAATCATCCATTAGAAGGCTCAGGAGATTCGCTCAAAGAGCTGCTGCAGTGGTAGGGTTAGGTTGAACCTCAGTGACTATGAATCTGCTAGTTCACAGTATTGACACAGTGAAGAATACAATGGATTAGTTCTAATGCACTGTAAGGTTTGTGTCTAGTGAAATGCAAGCTCTAAACATCAATATGCCAGGACTCTTCAGTGATGGCCTCAAGATATTTCAGTGCCAGCAAAGGATTGTGACATAAAGAAATTTTTTGGCCCATCCCCTTTGATATATAAAAAAACAATACCATAGACAGGATGTAACCCATACATGGGTTACAAACAACAGAAACTATTTCTTACAGTTCTGGAGACTAAGAAGACCAAGAGAAGGTGCTCGCAGATCTCTAAGGCCTTTTCTTTTAAGGGCACTGATCTCATCCATGAAAGTGCCATCCTTATTATAGCCTTTTGAAGATCCCACCTAAACCCGACACACTGGTATATACCATAGTCTGACTGGTTCTGAGAAGACACATTAAGATCACAGAATGTTCAACAAGGGCTAATTACTTGACCTAGATTCCCTTTTTCTTTTTGAGGATGATTATGAGGACTTGGTTGACTATTTGGAATAAATTTTGGAATAAATGGAATATTCTTATAGTTTAAGTATTTAGTGTTTGATCTAAGTATACTTTGGTTTGCTGGTTTGTATTATAAGTCTGTGGCCCAAATAACAAATGGTTGGAAAATAATCCCAACAAAAGTAGACAAACTAGCTTTCTGATAAGAATAAGAACTCATCTCCTAGTGGGACAACAACAGTGTGTTTCTTCTCGGAGAATGTACGTGCAAGATGGCCAGGCCCTTAGGCTGCTTTAGCCTCAACTTCTTAGCATGTACAAGGGACATATAGTTAGTTGTTCATTTGCACATAGCTGCAGTGGAGAGCAGTTTCTCCCCTGAGTATGGTTTTAATTTCACACTGGTCTATGTGATCTTCCAGATTTTAATGGAATAAGTTCAATTGTGCATCTTTTATAATGAAACTTGTCTTATATTAACATTTCATCAACATGCACACTTTAAAAACTATGCCAGAATCAAATTTTCTTTTTCCAGTTTCCATTTATATATTTGCAATATTTTAAAAGCTGTGTATTTTACGAATAAAGGGAAATTTCATTTGGCAGCATTAGGACACTGGGATCATACTGGGAAAATATTCATTAACATTCAGTAATTTAAGAATCCTTAGTGCCTAATTATCAAAGTGAGTTTAATTACCATAGGCACCCATTCATTTAATTGGCTGGAAACACAAGAAGAAATTAAATGATACCAACTCCAATTTGGCCCCAAAGTCTCATTCCATATTTATTTATCATCTTTATATAAAGAAAAGCACTTGCTAATAGGTCCATGTGCTGAAGAAATCCCCCAAACCACCACAGTAGTTCAACATCATCTGTCCTAATCAGGAACCCAATTAAAATTAACAGGGTCTTGCATTTTCATATATCACATATAATTTATAAGTATTCTCTTGCTATTTGAAAACAGCAGGATAACCGGCCTGGTAACAAATCACTGTGAGTCTAACTGATAGTTCTCAGAGGGAAATGGGGCAGGCAGTCAAGAAAAAGAAAGGTGTCCTGTAGTAACATTACCATATCATTGTCCCTAGAAATCTGCTGTGTCCTTGCCTGGAGTCCAGTGTGCTAGTTGACAAGAGAGATACTGAGTCCTTGGCTATAGGGACAGGGAAGCATGTCCTATACTTGCCTGCAGAGGACCTGTTCTTCTGTTCCAGGCTATGCTTATTTCCTGTTTGTCCAGCCTACTAGGAAGGAGATCTTGGCTTGCCTCTCCAGCCCCTCAGGATTTCTGCTCTTAAAGCATTAGTAAGACCTGGCTTTCACCATCTTACAGAGGGATGAAAAGCCCACTTTTTAAAAGGGGGAAGAAAGAACATCTAAGATATTATTTGAAAGAGACACAGACAAGCTGGCAATGACAGTGATTCCCTGAAGTCAGGAGACTCAGGTGGGGATGGGGCTGAGAGATGGTTCCTGTCTCAGGAGGCACTTTTCTTCCTAAATCCATTACATTTTTTAAAATATCTGTAGGCAATTTTTTTCTCCTTTTTATATTTTTTTTATGGCAGTGTCATAAATACTTAAAATAGCTCTTCAGTAAATGTTTGAGAAATGTCAATTGATCATGACTTAGAGAAATGATGAAATAAACACTACTTTTTCTTTATTACAAGGTACTTTCCAGAGCTTTAACAAGATCTACAAGTTATCAAAAGACATCACTCCTGAAATGAATAGAAAATCTGAGGGTTGCCTCCTTCCTTCTGCTTAATATGAGCACAGTGTCACAACTTCAGTTTCCAAGACTCAACATTTACCAGAGCAATCCCCTACATCCTTGTGAACATTGGCACCCACTGACTCCTGGTTGGCGAGCTTTTTGATGTACACAACACTGAGAACTCAAAGGTGACACTTACATTCTTCCTACCCCACTTTGAAACATGGCAGGACCTGATTTTCAAAGTGGTCTGATAAGGTAGGACTCCTGAAACTGCTGGATTTTCCAACATGAATCTTGGTTAAACCTAAACCACAAATTATTTAACACGTAGTTTATTGCCAAATGCTGCAATCAGGTTCTTCCCCTTATTGTTTAGGAAAGTAAAACTTGGCACAATGTCGTCTCCAGCTCATCTCTGTTTTTATTTTTATTATTTTTGTTTGGTTTGCATTTTTCCTGAAAAATCTCATAATTATATTTTTCTTTACAGCTGAGTAAAATTCTATTATTCAATATATCTCAGTGTGGTATTACTATAACAGCATTGCAATTACTCGAACAAAAAGTCTGACTCTTTGATTTTAATTTAGATTTTAAGAATGAGCTCCAAGTCACAGGACACTCTTCTGACAGACAGCTCATGGAACTCTGTTTCTTGGAACTGTGTTCTCCAGTCAGGCACCACCTATGATTTTCTTTAAAGTGTTTCTTCCAGCTTCTGTTGGGGAAGTACAAAACTCTCCACCGTTATTTTAACAAACCTTCATGTCTTTTCATCCCTAGTTCCAGAATACCTCATTTACCCAAAGTCAATCAACCTTCCAAGTCTTTACTATGTGCATGAAAATGAGTGTGCCATTTGGAGTGCTTTGATATGTTACTTCTCTAGCATCCCCACATTCACTCATTATTTTGGGGATAGAGTACCAAATTGAGGATGCAAAGGAACTAGATCAGGTGCTCAAGACACAAGAACACATGGTTTTGCTGGGGATACTAAGAGTCATTAGTCCAGATTATGGTCATTTTATAAATGTCATTCCTACATATCACAGCTTCATTTTTCAGTCTTCTGCTGAAGGACATCTAGGTTGATTCTATCTCCTTGCTTTTGCAAATTATGAAGCAATAAACACAGATGTGCAGCTATATCTGTGATAGGATATAGAATCTTTTGCGTATATGCCTAAGTGGTATAACTGGATCATTTAATAGTTTTATTTTTAGCATTTTTTTTACAATTTCATGCACGAGTACCGTATATCATTTCCGTCCCTCCAAGTGCCCCCTCTAACTCTTCCCATATGTCCCCCACTCCTTTTCAGTTTCTTATCATCTTCTTTGATTATTATTGTTTCATATACATAGACATGTACATTTATAAATATATATAGAAATATATATGTGCACTGAATCCATTTAGTGGTGCTCTTGGGTACCTGTGCTTAGGGCTGTACCTGTACTTGGGATGAATGGATAATGAAAATGCGGTACATTTATGCAATGGAGTTCTATTCAGCTTAAAAAAAATTAAATCTTGACATTTGAATATAAATGGATGGAACTAAATCTGTGGTATTGAGTGAGGTAACCCAGACTTAGAAAAACAAGTGAGGCTTGATGGTCGCCTTCATTTGTGAGTCTTAACGCCAAATATTTAGATGTGAGTATATATCTTGAAGGAACTTCAGGAATCAGGAACGTAGAGAGGAACACGGGAGGAAAGAGGAAGAAGGAGAAGAGTAGAGAGAAGGGTGAGTGAGAGAACAGGTGCTATCAAAGGGGAGGGAAGATGGCGGACACTTTAACTGAGGAGAGAGAGGGAGGATTACACAGTGGGAGACAGAGGAAAGAGACATAGATAACACTCAGGTGGTGTGAGGAAACAATAGGGAAATACATTTCTTAAATTTATCTCTGATTTTAAATAGGGATCCACTACAGTAATTTATTTTGAGTTATAAATCTCATGAATTCAAACATATAACTTATTTTGAGGAAATGGGCTAGTACTTTAGCAGGAATTTAAAACTAATAAATCATGGGACTGGAGAGACAGCTTAGTGGTTAAGAGCATTGGCTGCTCTTTCAGGTTTGATTCCCAGCACCCACATGGTGGCTAACAACTGTCCTAACACCAGTTCCAGAGGAATCCAACACAATCTTCTGACCTCCACAGACATTGTATGACACAGGTACACTTACACATGTGCAGGCATGTGTAAACACATGCAATAAAAACAATAGACATTTTAAAATTAGCAAGCTAAAATTTTTATAATAATCTCAAGTAAAATATTGCATGGCCTAATGCTAGTTTTCTTAAATGATAGCTCCATTAAAACTATTTTTATATATGTATAAGCATGTAAAGTAATCATCAACCTTAACCAGCTGTGAATACTGAGATGTATAATAATCTCTGGCCTTGCAAGATATACCCACTGGTGCTTTAGTGGCATGAATGTTATGGGAGTAACCAACTGCTTTCTATTTGAATTTAAGGCCCACTTCACAATATGGAACCCATGCTCAACACTATTATCATGTTTAAGAATCTGTGACTAGACAGGTTGCAGTCATAGGGAAGAACTTACTGCTATTATCCTGCTAAATGAATATAGTATTAAACTGAGTCCTAATGACTTGTTATTATACCCATAGACTAATGCATTTCTCAGCTCTCACCAGTGAAGCTGCTTTTTTGCATCAGATAGCATTAACACAGAGACCCATAACTGGTCAACATGCAGAGAATAAGAGACTGTAAAGTTCTAGGCCCTAAATGGAACAAGTATATCATACCTTCTCCTCCCAAGGTTCAGGGATCATTACAGAACAATGGGTAGAAAGATTATAAGAGCCAGAGATGGTGGATGAATACAAGGAAACCATGTTTTCAAAACACAACAGGGAAGTTACACTTATGGACCCACAGCGCTGTGACAGTACGCACAAGACTTGCTCAAACCCAAGCCAGAGGGGAGGAGAAGAAGCCTCTATCCTAGCTCAAGAACTATTGGCAATTGGTATATGTTAGGAGAGAAGAGTCAGTTCTCTTTAAGGTTGTGCTTCCGGATAGGTTGGCTATGCAGCAAGGGATGGATCCACACCCAAGAGCACTTGAGGAGCAAAACTTAAACTCCACAGGCCTTAAAAATAAGGGGGAACATAAAGTGAGAGTGGGTAGGGAGGCAGGGATGGGTCTGAAAGGAGATGGAATAAGAGGTCTGAATGGGATCAAACATCATTTTTATGAAATTCTCAAAGAATAACAAAAATTAATTTTGATAGGAATTGTTAGTACTTAGAATAGCTACAGATCTTGACTTTCTAAGCAAGTCTCTTTATAAGTTGTCCCTCCCTTCTTTCTCCCTTCTTTTATAGTTTATGGTTTCAAAGACTCTGGGAGATCCCGAGGTAGCTTATTTATTGCAGTTTGCTTTGTATTGTGAAGTCATCGTGCAGTCTGACATCTGCATCTGTCACACAGTTATCACAGTGAAAACATCAGGAGTCATGTGTACATTTTTGCTACTGACTGTTTAAGCATTAAGCAGAACTTGTCTTGCTTCATTCTTGTGTCACACTCATGAAGTAGGTGCCTTCTTATCCCCATTTCACATAGAATGAAACAGGTCACCTGTTTCACGTCTGAGCTGAATTACAGGTTCAGGGCCCTGAATCACATCCATAGTCCTAACAATGTTGGCCACTGAAGTTATGTGGTGTGGCACTATTCCAAAAGGTACACCGCAGTCTACAATTTAGTTAACCATTTTGTGTATTTGCATGTGTATGTCATGTGTATAGAGGACAGAGGTTAATTTCTGGATCTTTCCTCAGGAGCCGTCTGCCTTATTTTTTTGAGAAAAAGTAAGGTCTCACTGGTACCTGGGCCTTTGTGATTAAGCTACACCAGGTAGCCAGGAAGTCCTAGGAGTTCTCCTGTCTCTTCTTCCCTAGTGCTGGGATTACAAATCTACAACACTAAGTTTGCCCTTCTCGCCATGTACACACTGGAGATCCAACTCCAGTCCTCATGCTTGCATGGCAAGCACTTACCAACTAAGCCATCTCCCCAGCTCACTTTAATTCTCAAGGAGGAGACAGATACCTTCCTTTCTGATACTCCGAATCCAATCTAACTTTGCTGTACAAATCCTGGGCATGTGGGTAGCTACTGAGCACTGATTGTAAAGTCATGGCTAGGATACAATTAGAGGACAACGAAAGAAACATAAGCTTCAGCTAGTAAACCAGTACCATGAATTGCAAAGAAAGGTGTGACCCTGCATCTCATCCATTCAAATTCCTCTGTTACAGTAAGCTAGTCAACGAGGGAGGGAGGGAGGAGGCAAATGGAAGCCAGCATAGGAAGTCACGTCACACTGCCTGATTCTAGGAAACTAGAAAGCCTCTTGTCCCCAAAGACATGTTCTCCACTGGCTTTTAGATGATTGATATCCATAGCCAAAGGCATTCTTAATGTAAACACTGCTGGTTTAAGACTACATTGCACATTAATATATAATGCTCCTGGGCAAGTTGGCCTTTTACCGCCTGTCTTTTCCAACACCTCCGTACCCTCTGTATTTATCAGCTTTATAACAGAAAGCAAGTGAGGAAAAGAAAAGGGTGAAATACGATAAAGCCTAAAAGAAAAACAATTACACTCAGATTGAGCAGAAGCACAAGCTAAATTTGCCCACTTAGGAGTTTTAATGATGGAGTGGTCAGTTATTCCTAAGCTAGGGTGACAGTGGACCATCAACAGGCATGCTGTATGAGGAATTTTGAGAGATGCACCTGATCAGATAAGTAGTTCTTGGCCATACACGTATGGTGAGGAGGAAAACTAGGACATTATAAGTTGGCTGAAATGTGGGTACATTGCTCTGTGAAGGCCAGAAGAAAGCGTGCGTGTGCGCGCGTGTGTGTGTGCGTGTGCTTGTGTGTGTATGTCTGGGAGTATACACATGTCTGTGGGTATTAGGTAAAATATAATATGCAGGTTAGTAGCAGGTAGTATTAAATTTCTTTATGTAATGAAGTAACAGACTGAGTAAGTTGAAATCATCATTGCTGTGATTGTGGGTCCAAGCCACAGGGAAGGGCTGTTGAAAAGAAGATACTAGAAGGAGGGCAAATTCTTGGTTTAAAGAGCAAATCCCAGTTAGGCTAGATTCTGAGAGGAAAGGGTCAGGGGAGGAAGGCTTAACTGACGGCTGTGCATCCTGCTCGTCCATTTAAGATGAGTCCTCTCTTTCTTGGTATGATGTCAGCCTCCTGGTATGCCCAGATCTGGCGCAGGTCTTAGGTATAGCGATACGTGTGAGTAGTAGTTTAGCAAATGGGGATCTACTGTGTCATGCTTGCAGCAGAGGGTTTAGTGGGAGAACGATAGTCAGAAGGACAGTTATGGAGTGGAGGAAAGGAGTATGAGACTGGAGGGACAGACGCATCCTTCTTAGGGCTCTTCAGGAACATGAGAAAGACTGGATGTACAGTGGACACATGGCATGGGAACCTAGGAATTGCTTCTGGCTATTGAAAGAAGGAATGACTGTGGAATACAGAAGAGGGAAGCATTTAGGTGACCTCATGTACCACGATTTTTTATCTTTACTTAACAATATATATGTATATACATTATTTTTTAAGAAAAAAAATATTATTTTTATTTTATGTGTATGAGTGTATTGGTTGTGTGTGTAAATGCACCCGTGTTATGCAATGCCCACAGAGGTCAGAAGAGGGTGTCAGATTCCCCTAAAACTGAAGTTACAGACAGTTGTCAGCTGCCATGTGGGTAACGGGAATCAAATCTGGGTCCTCTGCAAGAGCAGCCAGCTTTCTTAACTGCTGAGCCATCTCTCCAGCCCCAGTTCTCTTTTTTCTTAAAAGAGTATCATTGTGTCACTCTCTGAATTGATTTTAAAGAGGAACATGTAGGGCTGGAGACATGGCTGACTTGATAAATACTATTAGCTGCATAAGTCCTGAGTTCATATCCCCACACTCTTCTAAAAAGCTGTTTGGTAGCATGCACCTGCAATACTAGTGCTTGCAGCTGAAGACAGGAGGTTCCCTAGGGCTTGTTGACCCAGCCAGCCTACCCAAATCCCTAAGTTCCAGGCTCAGTGAAGGATCCAGTCTCAAAAGATAAGGTGGAGAGTAACCAAGGAAAACACCTGACATCAACCTTTGGCCTCCACAGGCACCCACACACATGTGCACATACCCATGAACATGTATACACATGTAAATGTATGCAAAATAAAATAAAAATAAAGAGGATTTTGAAAGGGGGAAAAGTAAAACCTGCAGAATCTTGGCATTACAAAGGGGTCTATGTGTGGAACTGTGTTTAAACCCACAAGACGGCACAGTTTCCCTGTGGTTCTTACACTGATGAGATTTAATCCTATGGCTTCTGGGTACACGTGCTTTGAGAACCATGGCATTTCACAACCTCATCACCCCAAATGCTAAAAAAAAGTTAGAGACAAGAAAGGTTGTTAATTCACTTCTCTTGCTTTCTATGGAACCCTTTTCAATTTAATGCCTGATTTTCTTGCATAACTAAGGTATTTAACTAGGATTCCCATTGATTAACTTTTTCCTTCAGTTAGCACTGGCCCATCAAGGTCAGGGTCCCCAAGGAAGAAGCTCAGAGAACATGTACTGCACACATGTGCCAAATTATTCTGCAAGCTGAGAAATTAGCTTAAAAATGAGTAATATGCTCTCAATTTAAACCTGGCAGGGGAGATTGTACTTTCATCCCCAAATTGGAATCAGATTCCCTGATTCCCTCCACTGGGACTCTTCCAGCTTTTGGCATAGTCTAGAAACAAGGCAAACCTGGTTCCTCACAGTGTCATAACAAACCTCTCTTCAAGTTATAGCTCCATGGGGCTTAGTGGGGAAGGCAGAGATGGATATAAAACTAATGGGACGACTTGGGATCTTGCTTTTATCACCAAACAAATGAGTATCAACAGGGTCTTAAATAAAGCCAGGCACAATACATTTTTAATGCTCAGTTTTCACAATTAACACATTTTTCTAAGCATCCATAATTATGCGCGGACACTGGTGGGTATATTTTCTTTTTCAAGAAGAAATTCCTTTTTTGTAGGATTATAGTTATTTCCAGCAAAGTATATTATTAAATGGCTCTTACTTTTTTCTACATTTTACCCCAAGGTGTGTCTGCTTTTGTGTCTGGACTTCAGTAATTTTTTTTTTCCAGTAGAGAACGAGACAGGAAAAGAAGAGAGAGAGAAGGAACAATGAGTCTATTAATGATCAGGTCACTTAGCATCTCATACAAGCATGTCAGTGCGGATGGGAAAAAAGTTCAGTAGATGTTTGCCGTGAAAGCACAAGGACCTGGATTCAGATCCTTAGTACCTATGTGAAAGCTGTACTCATAAAAGCACACCTGCAGTCCCAGCACGGAAGATCAAGATAAGGGATTCTTGCCAAATCAGTGTTCACCAAATTAATGAGCTGTAGGTTCACTGACAGATCCTGCCTCCAAAAAGCGTGAAAACAGGGTGTCACCTGACATTAACCTCTGGCCTTCACATGCATATGCACACATTTGCACACAGTGTACGTGTGCACACGTGTATGCACACACACCACATACACACAATAAATATCAAATGAAATTTAAAAATATATTGGTGAACCTTAAGAACAGTTTCTAACGTAGAATCATACTTCTTGGTTGGAGGTTAAATTTAATTTTTTTGAGTTTTTAAAATGGATCTCTCATATATCTTAACCTCAGCTGCAGACTAGAAACACCTTGCATGTTTTTTCAAGTCTCACTGCTGACCAATTAAGTGCTTGTGTCTGGGGCGAGATGGAGGACTGAGTGGATGGTGACCTCTCCAGGGAATGCTGACATACAGACTGGCTGGAGCTAGCATGCCGCCTTATCTAGACTAGGTGACCTGTGATATTTTAAGAAACCATTGTATCATTTTAATCACCATACGATTCCTACAAAAAACAGCTACACTTCATTGATTTAGCACAATCTTTCTACAATAAATTATCCCTAACTTATTCCATGGTTAATTGGAAAAAGCTTCTTTTGGAAACAAGCAAACAAGAAAAGCCACTAAATTCTTTGCCTCTCTGTTTTATTCACTTGGGATAGGTCTCTGCTGATTAGAATCCCACCAGGGGCCTTTGCATATACATGTTTCTTCACTTATACCTTTAACTCTTTTTTGTTTCTTTTAAAGAGAGAGACACAAAAAGAAAATGAAAGAGATTTCTTTGAATAGGGCACTTCTATTGAGAGAACATTTTATCATGATCAAAATTATAAAAATATAGTTTAAAGGTATATTCATTAAAATAGCTGTAACCAGTGTCTAGGTATATTCAATAATGTCTCAGTACAGTTGATGGATAAAAGGAAATGTCAGAAAATATTCCTGCTTTTCATTTCTTTTTATGCATTTCCATAGATTAGCCTTAGTTTCTTCTACTGAAACATGGACATGCGGGACCTAAGGTGACTGTGGGCTGTCAGAGGCAGAAGGCAAGATCATTTGATTAGTGATTTGCAGCACAATACTCTGGCATCTAGTATTTTCACTATTATGCCACCCTAGTAAACTTCACATTTCACTTGCAAATGGAAAAATGATCTGGGAAATACCATGAATCTCATCATAGATGGGAATTTTTATAAGTAATCATTAAGCACCTGACTTGCTAAGTTCTTGATGGAGTCTCATTAAATCTCTACCATCACCAATGAAGAAAGTGCAATTATTATCTCCATTTCACAGATTGGGAAGTTCAGATTCAAGGCTCCCAAGTCTCCCAGCAATTTCAGGTGAAGACTTCCTATTGTTCAGAAAATAATTAAGTACTTCCTGTAAACATTAGTTGAAGGGTCCAGCCTGATTCACTTCTTTATTTCCTTGGATTTATCCTATCAAAGGCAATTTCATTGACCTGCACCTGCATGGGGTAAACACGGAATAGGGAATCCTGTGGATACTGAGTTGGAGAAGCCCTCCTGGGGCATGATGGACCCTAGTCAGGAAATCATCTCTGTAAGGCCTTTCCTTAGAGACTCTACCAGATACTTAACAGATTCTTAATAATGTTCTAAAATAGTCTGTGTTTTAACCTTTGTCTATGTGACATACTTGCTACTCTAACCTAAAAAGTAAACTCTGTATGGGTCTTTCTAATTCTTCAAAAGTAGTAAGCAGCCAATGTTCTAGCTCATCTTCTTGTACTTCATTTCAGATGGAAGGATTGCTGATGTTGGAGAGTGCTTCTAGGTGATAGGAGGTGAACAGTTATACTTTAAAAAGAACTCTCAGGGAATGTGGATGTTTTATCATCTGTGTTCTCAAGTACCTACTAGGAGTATTGCAATGTGTCTCCCACAGATTCAAGAGAACTATTGCCTTCTGCAGAACTGATCATTCCTTGGCTTCTGTCTTTGGTTCAGTGTGAGAAAACCAACTAGAACCCAGAGAAGCAGTTCTATGTTGGTATAGCCTGGAATCTTCATGTTGGTTCCCTTTTAGAGCAATTTTATTTCAAGGTTATATTATTAAAGCTAAATGCAAATTTTTGCCCAAATTCAAAAGTTGAGTACTGGGAATGGATTCAACCAATCTCCACAATTTGTTGAATTCATGCAAAATAGCTTGCTCAGTTTGCAAAAGCTTTGAGGACAGGAGTGGGGATAACCCAATGATATTTATTCAGTCTTTTCATATATCCTCTGTTGAAACTGCACAAGGGCCTGGGGGATTCTTGGCAGAAGCAATATTGTAAATGGCTGATTTACTGGCAGGGAGGGCAGTGATAGGAAATAGGCAAGGCCTGCACACGTTTTCCAGCGAGAAGTCCAAACAGAGATCTGATTATGTCTGTTTATCTGAAGCGATTTGCTAAGTGATTCACTGCTTTGAGTTTGTAAAGAGCTGAGGTTAGCTGAGAGCGTGTAAGCATTTGGATGGGGAGATGGGATATCAACCACGTGGAAGATAAACAGAGGACTTTGCTGACTGGTGTAAACCATCACAGGCAATACTGATGTGGTTTTTTGATTATGCTTTAGGTATAAGCTTGACAAAAGGCAAATATCCTCAGATATCCTCTGATTAGCTTAAGCCATGTCTGCATTCTGCACAGCCCCTCAGAGCCTGCTGACTCCCAGTCTCTGTCATGACAGGCTGAAACAGACATTCACAACAGCTGCCTCCTATGTTGACATGGGTAAGTTTACCTCAGAAGTCCACTAAATGGCATTGAAATCGTGGGAAAAAATGTCGCTTTCAACACCAGCCCCATGATTTGTGACTTTGGACTAGTCCTCTAACTCTTTGGCAGCAGAACCTCTCACTCAGGTGAAATGGAAACGCAAAGTTTTATCAGGAGCCTGGGTAAGGCTCAAACAAGGCTGTGTGAAAATCCTGGCCGTGATGGAGTGGGGTTTGCTGGCTGACTCCTTCCACCACCACCAGGCCCATCTCAGCGACCACTCAGCAGCCCCAGGGGAGCAGGACTGCGTCCCCCACACTGTCCACACCTCAAAGCAACAGTTAAAATTTGTTGAGCTTTCCAGCATACTGAAATCCAGAATCTTGGATTTCAGTAGAAAATGCCTTGAGTAAGAATTTACCTGACCGGTGAGAAAGCAGATTGGGAAGATAATAGAAGAACCACAAGAGAAACACATTTCTCCAAGGTGAATCAGACCACGCTCGCCTTAGTCTTTTGTTCATTCTTTTCTTTCCTTCTTTAGACTTGACCCCTTCTCAGATTTTATCCCTTAAGTTTTTTTCACAAGAAAAAGTATATAATGAATTATAATGACTGAAGGTACAGAAATAATACAAGAGAACTATGCAACTTACTAAAAAGAATGCTTCCGGAACTGGGTGCCACTCAGCACATGAAGCACTTGCCATGCCGACATGAGGACCTGAGTTTGAATCCTCAGCATCTGCTATTTAAAAAAAAAATTCCACAGTGATGGCACACATCTCCAATCTCAGAAATGGGAGGTACAGACAAGTGGATCCTTCAAGCTCCCCGATCAGCCAATCTAGGCAAATCAGCAAGCTCCGGGCTCAGTGAGAGACTCTTTCTCAAAAATTACAGTAGGGAGCAACTGAAGAAGATCAATCTGACATCAAACTCTGGCCTTCACATCACGTGCACACATGTGCATACATACCCAAACAAAACCGTACGCATGTGCAAGTACACGTACACATACACAAAGAGACAGAGATAGAGACAGAGACAGAGAGAATGCTACCAATGTGGTTATATACCCCCACCCGCACCCCCACCTCCCTCCCTACATAGGCTGCACAGTCATAACCATATTAGTTATCATATTCTTGGTCTGCTCTATAGTTTCACCATGCATATGTATCTCAAATAAAAGATGAGCCTTTATTACTTTCAAGATTTCACATAATTTGAAACATTTTGCATATACTGGTGTCTCTAGTTGAATGCTATATTTGAAAAGTTATTCAGTTTGATGCATATAGGTGCACTTTATGAATATTTGTTGAAGAATAGCATTCCATTTCATATATTATGCGGTTCATGGGCATTTGGGCTATTTTTAGCTTGTATGTATTGGGAGCAATAATGTTTTAGAAAGATTCCTGCATGTGTCAACATGTAGAACTACCTCTCTTTTGCTCTAGTCATGTTCTGCCAAAGGGAGTACACATCTTCAGCTTCATAAGAAAATGGCTAGAATGTTTTCAAAACTGTTGTCTCAGCTTGCAATTCTGTCAGGTTTTTTTTTTCTTTTTGTACATGATATTAGTAGACTAGACTTATACAAAATTCTTGATTCAAATTCCCTCGCCTCTTTCTGACAAACCTTTGGGATATGGTGTAAATTAAACATTGTAAGTGATCTGGGAGGGTGTGTAGCATTGGTCTGAGTGTCTAGTTTTCTCTTTGCCACAACAAATGACCATAGCCCTGTGGGTGAAAACAATAGGCATGCATTCTCTCACAGCTCTGTAGGCCTGAAGGAGGAAATCAAGTGACAGTAGGCCCAAGTTCCTCAGAAGGCTCCAGGGAGAATCCTTTGACTCTTTTGAGCTGCTGGGGATATCCAGCACCTGATAATATTAATTGACCTGAAGAGACATCACTCTGCTCTGCTCCCTGCTCACTTCTTTTCATCAACCTTCCTCACTATGCCTCTCTGTGCCTTCTTTCCTCGTTCAGAGATACTAGTCAATGCTTTTAGGGTTCACACCAAATCCAAGATGATTTCATAATGATATCTTTAACCAATCTACTACAAAGGCCTAATTTCCAAATGAGCATACATTCACCCACCTAGAGAGTGGGATTTTAAAAATATCATTTAAAAATATTTTTATGTGTATGTAAGTGTACCCATGTTGTACAATCCCTGTGGAGGTCAAAAGAGGGCATTGGATCTCCTGGAACTGGAGTTACAGGCAGTTGTTAACTGTCATTTGGGTCCTAAAAACTGAACCCAGGTCCTCTGGAAAACAGCTAGTGCTTTTAAGCACTGAGCCATCTCTCCAGGCCCCTCAACACATCATTTTTTGGACCACAAGGTTCAAACCACTACAGCCTGAACTGGGGGAAGAAAAAGGAGAAAAATTAGTAGTCTGGGAAACAATTACTACGTACGCTATGTAATTTTTGATTGCTTATGATATTAACATGTCCCACAGGGAAGGAACAGTTAAAAAGCCACACACTCGGTGTAGTACACTTGCTTTTTATAAAAGGCTTTGAATCTGTTAGGTTGCCTGCATGCAGGCAAACTGTTGAAAAGAATAGGTCAGGGTTCCGTTGAACCAGAGCACACCAGATTCCCCTTAACCAAGCCCTCTACTGAGCTGTGAACTCTGGCCAACAATGGGAAGACTCAGAAGTTGTCCAGAAAGAAGCCATTTGTCATACAGACACCGATTTTGTGTGAGTTAAATTCCCAGTATTAGTGCAATGAACATAAAAGGGTTTTTTTGTTGTTGTTGAGACAAAGTCTCACGATGTATCCCTGACTCTTCTTGAACTCTTTAGGAGGATAAGACTAACCCCTAACTCATAGGAATCCTCCTGCTTCTGCCTCCTGAGTAATGGAATAGAAACCATGCACTACCTTATCTTGACTTGGTCAGGCTCACCTGTTAGTGGAAGGAGCATCTCACAGCCTAAAGCTCCACCAAGCAAGCCCTCTCCTACACTTCATCTGGCACAATGCCTCAAATTAAAACCTCAGAGAGAGTCTACTAACAGTAGCCAGAGTCCCCTGTTAAAACTCACAAATCTCAACTGAGAGCAGCATGGGAAGGAAAAGACACTGAATAATTTTTAGGCATCACCAGAGGAGACACTGGATTATCAGACATCTTATTCTGCTCGGCAGCATTGTGAGATGAGTGTGCATCTCAACCCCAGAGCTGAGGTTGTGGGGTATGGAGAATGGTGAGAGCTGTGGAACATATGGAGCAGATGCTGCAACAGGAGCAGATCACACATCTCATCAGAAGAGGGAGAGCATTTGAAGACATCAGGCCGCACCTGCCGGGGCACTACGTCTCCCAATCAGCACCCAAGATAGCCTTCTCTGTCTCTTCCTGACCCTCGTCGACCAGCTCTCAGCCTCTACTCCTATCCTTCATTCAAATTCTAGTCCATATTCTTTTCAATACTTAAAAAAATAATTTTTTGAAAATTTTATGCATGACTATGCTGTTTATGTCATTTTCATCCCTTCCACTCTTCCAACTCTTCCAACAACCCCTCGCTCCCTCTTAATTTCATGATGTGATGTCTTCTTAAAAATTATTGGTACATATATATGAATACACACACACACACACAAGCTACCGAGTCTATTTAGTGGTGCGCATACACACATAACATACATACGTTCAGGCCTGAGTATTTGGGATTGCATCACTCTGGAGAAAATGGATTCTTCCTCTCTCAGCAGCCATTGATTGCCTGCAGCTCTTCATTTAGACATGGGACCTTAAGACATTTCTGTCATCCACACCAGCATGTCAACTGGTGTTGTCCTTATGCAGGTCTTGTTTAGGCGGTTGTATTGTTGAGATGTCATGGGAACAGCTTTCCTCTCGTGTCTACACTAATATATTATCTGGCAGCAGGCATCCTGGTCAACTGGCTCTTACGCTCTTTTTACCCTCACTTCCACAAATGTTCCCTGAGCCTTAGCTGGGGGGCGGGCATTACAGAGGGTTCAGTTGGGATCGAGGAACCCCATGGTCACTTATTCTATGCATCTGAAAAATCGTTTATTTCTGTAATCATCTCTATCTGTTGCCAAAAGAAATTTCTTTGATGAGTGGTGAGAGCTGTACTTAACTGTGACTATAAGGATAAGTATTTAGAACATACTAGAAGGTATGTACTGGTTTAGAATAGTGACCACAAGTAGGCTTTTTTCTAGGATCCATGATCTCTCTAGCCGTCATATTTGGCTAGTTTTATAGTACCAGGAATGAATTCGCTCCTATTGAGCAAGCCTTATGTCCAGCTCAATTGACAGCTGGGCATATTGACAGCTGTTGGTTATCCTCAGGATAAAAGTGCTGCTATTGGACCATTAGGGATATTTTGCTGGGCTGGTCACTGTTGGCAGCTTGCATACCACCTTGATACTTACGGGAGGCTATTCTTCAGAGAGGAGGCTTCAGGAGCAGTTCCACCTGGATATGTACAAAGTATGTATTATCTTCAGCAACAGGGTCTTACCTTCATGCTCTGACAGGCAACCAAGAGCAATGAAAATAACCTGTATTGTTTTGGGAGTCTCTTGGAGTACCCTAACTAACAAACTCAATGAATGTTTCCCATGACTGAGACTGGGATTTTTGTTAGATACCGTTCAGGAATATACACAGAGAAACAGCCATATACACAGACGTAGACACAGACACATACACACACACACACACACACACACACACACACACACACACAATTAATTAATTAATTTTATTTTATTTTATTTTATGTGTATGAGTGATATGCCTGCATGTATGTAAGTTCACTAGTGTCATGCAATGCCCTTGGAGGAGAAGAGGGCATCAGATCCCCTGGAATTGGAATTACAAACATTTGTTAGCCATCATGTGGATGCTGGAATTCAAACACGGGTCTTCTGCAAGAACAGCCAATGCTCTTAACCACTTAAAAATGTTGTGGGGAGAAGGGTGTGGGTGGGTCTCCATCTCCAGCACGGCTGTTGTGCTCCAGCCGTCCCAGAGAATGGAGGATGATCGAACTGGTCCTCAGGTGGCTCAGAGTGAGGAGTTCCCGGGATACTTTTATCAGTGGGCAGTTCAGTTATTGAAATCAAGGCAGAGATTTATATAGGTAGGCCTTTCTGGTCATTACAGAAGTCAGAAAAGGTGTTGTCTTTAGGTAAAGGTGGGAAGGTTGTAGGGCTGACATGGAAATTAGGAATGAGGAAACAAAACCCAAAAATCCTGTTTCTGGTCTGGGGTGATCTTTGTTGGGGGGAAAACAGGAAGTAACTGCTGAGGCCTGCAGTGGCTTCCTGGGACCTAGGTTATGGCATCAGGCAGAGCAGGCCAGACTCCTACCATCCCTTCAGGGTATGCGAGGTTGCTTGGTTTGCTCAATAACTTTAACGATAAACCCAGACCCCGCAGAGGAGGTCTTTATTTGAGACAAGGTCTACCTGTAGCCCCAGTTGGCCTAGAGCTTGCTTTGTAGACCAGGCTGGCCTTGAACTCACAGAGGTCCTCCACAGTGCTGGGATTAAATGCGTGTACCACTACACCCAGCTGTAAGTTTTAAAAATTATTTTATATGTTTCTTTTCAATTCTTGATGACTGTCTAAATAATAGCAGGGAAATGACTTTAAACAACATCAACTCTGCTACAGTGTATTTTATGTACATTACACAACATCAGCTTAATAAATAAAACTAAATGAGGTTTATGTGTTGAACACTTTTTCATATGCTTATTAGCTATTTTTCTTGTTTCTTCTCAAATTTTTTATTGAGGACACTATTTGTCTCCTTAAGGAGTTGTGGTGTTTTTCCATATTTTTATTAGTCTTATGTCAGACTTACATATTGCAAATATTTTCTCCTATTTTGTTCTTGCCTTTTCACTTTCATAATGATACTTTTCAAATTGCAAAAGTTATAATTTGATAAAAAAAACAGTTCTTAAAGTTTGAACAGTGTGTGGGGTGGTAATTTTGATCATCAATTTGATAGGTTTGAAAGGCACCTAGGAGATTAGAAAGCACACCTCTGAGTGTCTGAGGGCATTTCCAGAGGGATTAACTAAGCAAGGAGAGACTCCCCCTGGACAGTGAGAGGGCGCAGGAGAAGCCCGGCAGTATGGCGTGTTCACGCATCCTCTTTCGACTTCCCGGCTGCTGTGAGCTGCCCTCACCATCTTCTCTGGCACGATGGACTGAAACCTCTGAAAATATGAGCCCAAAGAAATCCTTCTTCCCTTACTTCTTTCAGATATTATCACAGAGACAAAACACCTGATTAACACATTCTGTTTTGTCTAAAATTCTTTGCCTTTTCCTGAAATACCAGGATTTCAGTTTTTATAACTTTTATGCTTATTTTATGTTTAACACCTTTTTCATGTCTAGGACCTAATTTATTTATTCATATAGTTTTCATACCCTAGGATGTAAGAGACCATGATCATTTTTCATATAGATGTCTCTACCCTCTCACCCTAGCAGTTTTCTATATAATCATGTATATCTCTATTAACGTAAAAATGAGCTCATGTGGATTACATCATATGGATGTGTCCAACTCTATTACACATGGACTATTCTACTATTGCTGATTTTCAGATTTCAACACTTCTAATAGGCAGATAGTGATTGTCTATGGTTTTAATTATTCAGTTTTTTCAATGGATATGTTTATTCAGACTTTCTCTTTCATTTCGTATAGTTTTGGTTATTTTTGTCTTTTAAAATAGTTTGCCTATTCAATTTAAATTGTAAAATTGGTTTTACTTCTCATTCTGCTTCTCCTTCTAATGTTTTATCTTGTGTACACCTGATTTGGTGACTTGCCCTCTTCCTTTTTCACAGACTGAATTTCCTTTTTTCTTTTTGATGCCCTTGAAAACAGAGAAAAATTCTGATATTCACTGTTGAATCCTGGTTAGGGCCAATCAAAATGGGGCAGACACCGAGTTCTGGACAACTTCATGACAATATTGATGAAATCTGTATCCTCAATCCTTAGGAGTATAGTTAAGGAGCATTCACATCTCCATCATCATGAAGCTAGAAATATCTGCATCCACTTAAGCTGTGAATTGCCTCTTTATAACCACCAGGAACACTATAGTTAAATGATAATGTCAGATCAATGTTAGATATTTTCAAGTACAGTTCAAGCATATTTATATGAAATAAAATACTATAACCACTATAACCATGGAAGGTGATAGATATCTAAATTATTAACCATGATAATATTCAATAATACATATCAAAATATGAGTAAGTATATCGAGTACTGTGTTGTATACCTTATTTATAAGTGAATAAACTGTATTGATGAAAAATAAATGAATGAATAATTATTAGTGATATTGAAAAAAAACAGTGAATATGGCCGCCAGTTTTCTTGAATTGTCATACGTTTAACTTTTACTTAAACATTTGACTTAAACATAATGATCTTCAGATCAGCAGAAGCTGCACATTCAAAGGCTGGCTAGAAGACTCGCTGCTACATGAATCAGAAGGACCCATTCAGAGTGAGCAACAGTGGTTCACTCTTACATTCTTCCTCTTTTAGTCAATGAGTTTTCCTTGGGCCGGGAACATAGTTCCATGGTTGAGCATTTGGTTAGGCTGAATTAAGGTCCTGGGTTCAATACCCAGGATCATAAAAAATGACGTGTTCTTAATTTCTCTTAATTTCAGAAATAAGTTTTATGTATTCTTTGGCAGTTTCATACATGCACGTGATGTTTTTGAATCACATGTACACTCCCTTCCCTCGTAGCCCCTCCCCTCGTAGCCCCTCCCCTCGTAACCCCTCCCCTCATAGTCCCTCCCCTCGTAGCCCCTCCCCTCGCAGTCCCTCCCCTCGTAGCCCCTCTCCACACCCTGTGGAACCTTTCTGCTTCCCAACACTTCCCTCTCCTACGTTCATGTTCTTAAAAAAACATTGAATTTAATTAGGGTTGCTGGTATGCCTGCTGCCTGCACATAGTTGTCAGGTTGTTAACTGTGTCATGAGTAGTTTCCCTTTGAATCTGGCAAGCTTTAATTATATAACTTATAGACAAATTTAACTGTAATTCCTAATGCAAAAGAAGAGGATTGGGGATGATATACACATTTCAATGTAACAGTTAGTAGTTATTAATATTTCTTTATAAAGACACACACAAAATCAAGATCTAGATTATAATTACCTGTTCAGATAACCTGTTAGTATTTTATAAAGGGAAATTCATAACATCTTAGGCTAGAGAAAATAAAAAGATGCAAAACATACAAGGTACAACTATTTCCTTTTGTCCTCCCATCACCCGCCCCCCGCCCCCAGCCTGGTCGCTTCCTACATACTTCGCAGTGGGAATGGTCTTTCATACACCTGCATCCCTCTTTTCTAGTAGTTTTGTATCTTTGTCTTCTAACCAAAGAATCACATTTGACATAGTATTTCTCTCCTTACATTATGAGATTTTTTTTCCCATATAACTTCATATAGTTCTAATTCATTTATGAACTGATTGCACACAGTTTTAATCTACTACAAACAATGTTATGTCAGTGAACACGCATATGTGATGAGTGTGTCACATACGTGTGTTGCATGTGCAACACACACAATGCACAACATATCACACACACATTTGCCTATGAAATTATATACATTTATAATATAAACTTGTTTCATATATAGGCAAGGAAATTCTTAGCAGTAAACTTTTTCCTTGGGCATGTGTACATGCAGTAAATTACTAGGCCAAAAGCAGGCCTACATTAAGTTTTAAAGGTTAGTGGTGAACTTTCCTATAGCTAAACAATATCATGTTATTGGATCTCCATAATGTGTATGATAGTCTAGATTTTCCAGATTTTTAATATTTACAGTATGACTCCAAAAGGAATGGTTCATATTTTCAGAATTGAGCAAGACTGAGTATCATCTGCATGATAATTCAGTATTCATACTGCTCTCTAGAAATTGTCTTTTCTTCATTTTTCCACTAGGTATATGCCACTGTTATTTGGTTGATTTGGATAAACCATAAATCAAAAAATGTATAAAGCAGTGTTATAGGAATTAACCACAGACTGATCTAGTCTGTTCAGAAGGCTCAAACCATACTCAGAATGAGGAAGAAGTTATTCTTTATTATATGCAGCCGTCAGCACTGCACAGAACCTTTGCTTCTGAGAACCTGAGTCATTGATCAGAAAGACATACCGGTTTTTATAGGACTTTTCATATTATCTCTTTGCAGTAATCATATTGGTAGATTTGAGACTTCCAACATGGAAGTGTACATGTCCCTTAGGTTATTTATAGGAAATTCAAACGCCATTTTACAAAGAAGCCAATATTTTGGACAAGTGTGGGGTGGCTTCCTGATAATATCCTGATTCTAGTACAATATTAGCCATTTTAACAAATAATACACATGGTAGCAAGTGTTTTCTGAAAAACCACTGCAAGAGACAGCGTTTTCCAAGGTGCTCACAGACTGAGGTTTTCGTGGTTGTCTGCCTTGTTGTATCTCAGCCTGTGACTGAGCTCAGAGTGCCCTTTATGGTTTGAGTACAAGTAGAAGTTTCCAAAGTCCTAACTGTTACTTCTACATACATCAGTAAGCATACTAAGTATTAGGAGTATGTAAAGTTCTTGACCAACACATTTGTGAGTACTCACTCATCTACCACACACAACAAAGTTATACTCTGGGTGTGCATAGAGTTGGCACCAAGTTCCCTTTAATTGTCAGGTCCCCTGCAATCTTTTCATCATGGTAAGTAAGGCAGTTAAGGTTTCCTCCAGTCCCAAAACTGTTCCTTGAGTCCTTACAGCAACCAGGTGTTTTGGTCATGCACGATGTTCTTACCCCAATCAAAGCTGGAAGCATCAGGGAGCAGAAGTGATACAAATCCTACGGGAGACAAACAGGTCCTGCATAGCTGTCTATACTGATGTGAGTCTGACAATGCTACAGTAGATAAAGGGGTTTCCTAGTACTCTAAGACTAGGGAGAACACAGGCAGTTATAAGAAGCAAATACCCCAACAATCATTGCCACTATATTCATATATATCCAGGATATGACCATCCTTTCTATTTATTATGACCCATTCATTGGGAGCTGTGGTGGCCAGACCTCTTGTAAATGGGCTACAATATCCTTAAGATTAATCAAAAGTCATCATATTTTGGCCATTGTCCCACGTGTCCCACCTTGCGTTTATCAGGCTCCGTAGCAGCATGATTTTTTCTTGATATTTTGAGGTTGTTCATATTTTGGCATAAACATTTTTAACTTTTAAATTATATGTGATTATAGGGAAAGGAAGATGTTCCTAGTCATATAACTATAACCCTTTCAAGGAGGGTCTTCACTTGCATTTGAAGTTCGAACTCACTGTGCAGGTTAAGATTCTGCTTCCAGTCAACAAATAGTTGTATTATTTTTTATCAAAGAGGAAGAAGAGAGCAATTTGCCACAGATTAGAGAGAGAAGGGATAGAATATGTTCCTTTTGACCACCTTGTGAAAGTTGAAGATTTAGTCCACCTACGGGCCAGCTCCACCGGGCCAAGGGTGTTTATTCTTCTTTTGTTTGGCTGTATCTTCATCCCTTAGAACAAGACCTGGGCATGGAGACGTTCAGCACGTATTTACTGAATTGATGAGTGATTTGCTGATTTTACTTGCCTATCAAACAATCAGGCTTCCCTGTGCCACATCTCCATTCAACCATTAGGCTTTTCCCTCCATTCTAGGACCTGGAAGATATCCTGGGCTTCTGTTAGTTCTTCATGGTAATGGTCACCTCATGGTTAATCATGTCCACTTTATAGTTTTCTTTAGAAGACATTAATATATGCAAAGTACTTAATACAATGCCTGATAAAGAAAATCCTCACAAGTGTTCACTATTGTTTTTTTAAGAACCTTCTTTATGAAAAAATAATCAATTGAAAATTCTTGCTTTTACATTTGTAGTGCTGAAATAAGAAAATGTATAGGTGAACTGAAAGGCCTCCTAATAAAGGAAAACAATGAATGGGCCTTAGTTACTGAGTGTATCAGAACAAATTTGCCCCAAGCAGTGAGTGACTTAAAATAACAAGAGTAATCAGAGTCTCTAAGGGTTAAAGTGTGACAGGACTGGCTGGTTCTGCCTCAGTTGATGTTTAGTTGGCGTTGTTGACTGGAAGATTTACCCAAGGCCTCTTGATACAATCTGGGCTGCCTCAAAATGTAGTTCTGTGCAAAGAGCAGCTCTAAGGGAGAGAGACAAAGACACAATGAGGCACTACATGTTATGCAGCACCATTTCTGCTAGATGTTATTGGTCAACACATTTCTAAATACTTCAGGAGAGAACAAAGATCCTCCAATTCAGTGGAGATTTGGTAGTGTCTCACCATGAGACAAGCATTTGGAATGGGATATAAACACACATCTATGTGCTCCTCCCTTAGACAAAGCAGTCGATCATGGAGTGTCATTTCAGTTGTAGCCTGCAGGCAGGCTACAATGAACACACACAAATCTACCAGTAAGCCTCCACCAAAGTGTGGTTCAGGTTTCAGAGGACTTGTCAATTTAGATTTCATTTAGAATAGGGCTATGGGGTCCTGAAATGTTTGTATGTCAGGATGGGAAGTACTGTGTGCCATGGCTTGCAAGGCAGTCTGACACCATTTGAAGGGTGTTTAAAGAAAAAGAAGGCTGAGTCAAAATTGGAAGTGCAAATTGCAGATGCTTTCCTTCTCCAGTGATAGGGCTCTAAATACTTATGCTGTTTCTGTTAAACAGCCAGTGGAAATGCTCCAGAATCAATGAGAGGTGTTAGGGCCGGAAAAACAGCATCTTAAATCCTTACGCTAACAATTAGATCAGACACTTTTGGCACTTTCTCTGAGACACTCCTGGCAGCGCTTTGTTCTCTTTGGCATGATTCAGAAACTCGTAGCAGGTGATAAGCAGTTTGGGGAGAATCCTCATCTTTCTCAGCACTTTCCCTAACATGAGTCAATATGCTATATTCAGGTCAGTTTCAGGCTTTTTGAGGAAAAGGTTGTAGGTGAAAATGAATAGGCTTCCAGAAATGTACTCCACGGTCTCAGGAAGCCAAAGCATTGACCTACTCATGCTTGACGACTATTAACTCCTGTACAGAAAGTAATTTACCATATGACACCCTGGACTTTATAATGCAGTCCTGTGACTCATGAGAAATCTCTGTCCTGGAGGAGCATGAATCCTTGAGGTCACCCTACTTATGCATGTGGTCCTTATTCAATTAAAACAAAAATACTTTTTGAGATCATTGTAACTGGCTTGTTTTTAATAGCATGAAGCTGTTACATAAATAATAAAACGGAAATAAAAAAGGTCATAATTTTAGGATACTATTGTCTCAAGTGTTGTAAATGTTGTGAGTCTGCCCAATGAAGAGTCCTAGCTAGACTGAAGCTTTTCCCACAACTGACTTGTGAGGAGGGTTGCTGGGATATTGATGTCAGGAGCAATTGCTGCTGCTGGCGGTTTCCCAGGGCCCCCACTATGAGTTCTTGAGCAGCAGGTGTGGATAAAGCAGAGGCCATGAGAGGTGGCATGAGGGACTGCAGGCTATATGGAAGACAGGTCTGTGTTTGAACCCTGACTCATCTCTAGCCGGAGTCTGGAGGCTTTCTAGATCTCTCTGCTCCAGTGTTGGTACCCTAGGTGTGACAGTAGCTACTGAATATGTTCAGAATGGCCAGTGTCTGCTCACAATAAATATTATCAGCAGGCTTTGTTCTTTGCTGTCCCATCACAGTTGCCTAGTCCAGAGTCTTACAGTGGGAGTTGGCATCAGTTCCCAAAGTACAAACAGTAATCTGCCAGGAGTCTGAGGGCATGACTCAAAGTAGTACAGGCCATGATGTAAACACCGCCGAGCAGGGAGATAAACAACCACCAGCCCACCCTGTGGCAGCTGCCTTTGCATCAGTCAATGAAGGCCTAACTCCCAGGCCTGTCTCTGGGATTTAGTGAAGAGAAAACCCAGATCGCTATGCATGGCTGTGCATTCTTGGCTCACATTGTCCACTGAATTCTTCCCAGACAGAACCAAACCTGCACTCTTGACAGTCTGTTTGTGAGATAGATTGAGGGTCCTGTGGACCCTGGAAGGGAGTTCAGTGAGAAGAACAACTCTCAGTATCTTACCCTTCCACACTCTAGATGAGACAAGGGATAAGGCAGGCCGTCCCATGTGTGCTTTATCCAGTCTTCTCTTTGCCATCAGGTGGTAGTGCTGATTTATTGAGGGAAGGAAAGAAAAAACAATAGACCAGAAAGTCTCTGCGCCCCTGCAGCAGTGAGGAAGTGAGGAAGAGCATTAGCTCCAGTCTCTGTGCTCTGCGCTGCTGTGGAGCTGGTGGAAGCTCTAAACCTCCAGCCTCCGCCCTTCAGGAAAAGGCAGCTTTGATGTCGCGTAACAACGGGAATCCACGGCGTCCACTGTGGCTTCCATGCTCTTAGCTTCTCTCTCTCTTGCTTTCTCTCCGCCCATGCTTTTGAAACTCATGCAGATCTTGAGTCAGGCTCAACTTGCCCATTTGCATTTTGCATAAGAGTTTGTGGAAGAGGAGCTGGGGCACGGTGGTTGTTCTTTCCCACTCAATCGGTGGCTGAGCAAGGAGAGCTTCAGACAGGTCTCAGGCTCCCAAATCCTCCAACCTTCAGGAGAACACTGTTCAACAAACCCAGAGGACACCTGCCACATAACAGCAATCTGCCAGCTCAGGCTGAGCAACTCGGAGCTGGGGTAGACCCTTCCTCCTGACACTCTTCATGGATCACCACTGGTTTTAGTAGCAGCAGCCTACTCTTCCTCTGTGATCTCTCCAGGGTCTCTGTAGGGTTAGAAATCAAGCATAGCTTTCTGTGGGTGTTTCTAAAAGATTGTGCCATGACTATTCAGAACTTCCAGGGCCAGCCTTTGCACATCCACTCTACCCTGCCAGGTGAAAATGGCAATTTCCATACAGCACAGGGGGTTAATCTGTTACACAGACCGATGGTGGGTTGATTGAAATAAGACATCTCTGTCAGAGGATGGTTGGTCAAACCTCGGCAGCTGTCCCCAACAGAAGATACGCGTCTGGAAGACTGGGTCTAGTTAGTGATGTTTCAAGAGAGATACATCCTGGAACAGGACTGGCTTTGGTACATCAAAGAATCAACAGAGCTGCTGACTAGAATTCCTGCAAGGCAAAACAGCAACCTCACCAACGATTTCAACAGCTCCAGCAGCAAGAGCTGCCAGTAAAGCTTCTCTGTCATTTTTAGTTTATGATTTAGATGGCTGCACTGTTTCTTTTGTAGACATACTGCTCCACTTAGAATTTCAGGATGATGCTACTAGATAGGTCTCTGCTGTGAGGAATATATGGGCCTCCCCTTTCAGGGCATATTGAAAGTTCCCCTTCAAGCTACATTTAGGAATCTAGAGCAATGCCCCGAGGACCTCTCTCTAGGTACTGTGGAAAGGAAGCTGATGCCCATGGGGCTTTTATTTCCCATGCTAGAAAACGTTTTGTTTTGCTTTCAAATTATTCAGAATTTTCATTGGCTTTATCAAGAAGCTTATTGAATGTATTCAAAATAGACACAATAGATGTCCTCTGCATAAATTTATATAGTTCCCAAACTAAGTACAACTCATCAAGCTGTGAGTGTTTTGACCTCCTGAGGAATGCAGTAACTGAGGTGGCATCCAGCTATGATTGACACATGAAGCACCTGTCACTTGTTCCATGGTTGCCCTGTGCTTTCTATGTTACTGACCTCTACTATTTAGCATTTTTTCTAAGATCTGGAAAGAAAGAAGCTGTTTTCAATTTCTTTCTTTAGATAGGGGACAAGGAATCAACTTCATGAACTATACAACTGGGAGTTGTCTGGAAAATGACTGAGGAAGCAATTCTGCAATCAGATGGTCTTTGGATGATTCAAAGCATGTCATGAAATAATGTAACAGAATGAAAAAGCCAAAGTGAAAGAGAACATAGGAATGTTGCACCCTCCTTTCATCCTCCTGAACAATGCTCTCTCTTTGGGCCACCCAATCTTTCCATGTGTTAAGCATTAGGATCACATGTATAGGCAAGATCTTGGTGCGTCACCCTAAACTTGGGCAAATGCCAGTTTTATAATGTTATGACCAGATTCTTAGGAAAGAATTTTTAAACATTTTTAAACATTCATTGATTTATTGTATGTGTAGAGGGGACAGAGTTTGAAACAGAATCTTCCTGTGGCCCCAGCTGGCCTGAAACTCACTATGTAGATTAGGCTGGCTTCAGTCTCACAGAGATCTGCTGTCTCTGCCTCCTGAGTGCTGGTATTAAAGGCATGGGCCACCACTCTTGGCTTAAATATTTATTTTTTAACATCTCAGCACCTTTTTCTCTAGATGGACGTTATTTCCTAGAAATCCTTTATGCTGCAGCAATCTCTTATGTCAACCAGGATTTATTGAACATGTTATAATGTGTAACATTCTTGGGTTGTAGACTTGTTGCTGAAATCCATGTTCTCACTTAAGACCTCGGTGACTTTGGGTAATATATAGTTTCCTTGTTGTGGGAACGTCTGGAAATTAAGAAACCAATAGTCTGTCTAGATGAAAGAGAGGGAGTTATTTACACTAGCAGGCTGACACCTGGATTATTCCAGTTTGGTGCCAGCCCCAAACTTAAATTTATAGTAAGCGAGCAAGCAGGACCTTCCAGAAGCATACACATTAAGCACATGGTTACAAAAGATCACAAGAATGTAACAATTTGGCAAACAAAGATTTCAGTGGTGGATAGACCAGTAATAACCGGTGGCGGCGGGGGTTGCGGGGTGCACAGATTCCTGTTTACCTTCCTCATTCTTTTCTTATTTCTTCCTCTCTTATCCTGGGGGCCTTACACAGTTCAAGGGTCTTAGCAACCATCTTATTATTAGTAAATTGCCATTTGCCAGGATACCTTTACATGTGTAAAATGGGAATCATTATCACAGATTTTGAGATTAAATAAGATAACATAGATTAAATGTTTACCTCATGAGCTAATGCATAATAAGTGATCAGTAAATTAAAAATATTTCTATTGTGGATCATCATTTTTTAATTACATTTCCATAGCAGCACATAAAATATGTGCCAATGATTTTACCCTGACTATTCCGTACTAGCCTCAAGTATGGAGGAATTTCTGCATTTCCTGCCGAATTCAAAGCTATGTTCCAGGAACAGGATGCCAGCTCCAGATGGGAAGAAGCTTTTATGTACCTCATTCCCTTCTGCAGCTCCACTTCCACTGCAATACCTAAACATCAGGGCAGACAACATGCCTGATGATTAAATTAATGTGTAAATGAACATATGTATCAAAAATATGAATGGACTAGATCATTAGTCAGCAAACAGAAAATCAGGGAAAGCATTTTTATTACACATAAGAAAAATCCCTCCCCAAAATAAATTTATAATTTCTTAAGAATTTTGCATGACAGAATACTAATTTAATCTGTTACTATGTCTTATAGTTCAGTGTGTTAGACTGGGCCTGCTGGCACACACCTTTAGTGCCAGCACTCTTCAAGTGGCGTGAATATCTCTGAGTTTGTGGCAGCCTGGTCTGTAAGAAGGAGTTCCAGACATCTAGAGCTACGTAGTGAAATCCTGTCTCAAAAAAAAAAAGTATTGTGTTAGCAAACTTTCTGTTTTGTGATAAAATGACTGAGATAATTAATTTAAAAGGAACAAAGTTATGCTGAGGTTTTGACTAATGGTTCAGCATTTGGCCCTGTGATAACACAAAATGTCATTGACAGGAACACCTAGGGGAGAAGGTTGGTCATTTCATAGTGGATGCGGAGAAAGAGACAGATCTCCTTTAAGGGCGTACCTCCAAAGACTATCATTACCTCCCATTAGGGATACTGGTTGGAAATCAAGCCCTCAATATAAGGGCCTTCGGAGAACATTCCTGATCTAGATTACAGTCAATATTAAGTGTATATAATGTAAGAACAGAGAACACATTTTCTCCTAGCAATGAGTATTCATTTAGTTCTTATCTGTCTAGTGCTTTGTAATAGTCTTTGTTGAAGAATTTCTAAATATGTAGTTTTGGTTTGATTTATACACAAGTAAACACTCATGATGTCCTTCAATGGGCAGATGATAGAAGAGAAAAGAAAAACTGTGATATTCTCATTACATGGGATGGTGCCTCCAGATTCACCAAGCAAGAACACATTATACAATTTGATTTCTACTTATACTGCTTCTTTTTTTCTCCATCAAGTGAGTTTTTCATGATTGAAAACTATTATTTTTGTATGAACTAGCTTCAATATCCAAATTCATAAAATTCTTTAATAACAAAATCTTACCTCATCGGAGATATTGAAGCTAGCAGAAGAAAGACAGTAATATGAGTCAGTTACAGCTAGACAGGCAATTGTTCTATGGGGAACAATCTTATGTAAGCAAAAAATAGCCGTGAGATGACATAATAGGTCACCAAGTATCTTAGTTCCTTTCTGTGAGGGGAGCCACAAAAGGAAATCTTTAATACAATGGAAAATAGAACTTTTTTCAAATTTATGCAAACTCTCAGTAATAGGATTTGAAAATTAGAATGAATACAGGAAAACTCGACTTACTTTGTGTTCCAGTTGTGCCAGGCTAGAGAGGTCTCAGGCTTCTTAACTGTAGAGATGTAGGACTTGGGAGAGAGATTTTACTGACCATGTATTGTATGTCAGGCAACCAGTGCAGCGTGGCCCATTCCCTCCTTACCCAACTGCTCTCTCAGTACAAACATTGGTGCCATACCACACTGAAGGGCCCAAGAACAAGTATCTAGTGTATTTTATATGCCTTCAGGTAGCTTGTCACGTGATTTGTAAAAGCTAGTCATGTACTAAATATTTCTGAATCTCTAAAATTGGTTCCTGACTTGGGCAGCAAAAACATGAGCATAGATTTCATTTAAGGTTAGCGAACAGAAAGAAGGCCAAAAACTGGCTCAGAGCACACAGTCCACTCCCTTTTCAGTAAAACGACTTCATATTGTCTTCATATTGTCTTTCAAAACATGAAATAAGTTTTTTAGCAGAAAATTAGTTCTTGATCTAGCTGTTTGAATTGTCTCCAAATCACAACTTCTGACTTTTATCAAGAACTTATTTGTTTAACAAACATTATTTTAAATGCTTTATAAGAATGAGTGCAGTCCTTAGACTAACCTCATATGAAATATCCTCTGAGGAGCCTTACTTTGCAGACCAAGAAATGGAAGCAGAGTGGCCCGGCATCCCATAGCTGTGGGGTTGGGAAGTAGCCAGGCTGGCCTTGCTGGCCTCAGGTTCGCTGCTTGGTGTTCTTACTCCACACCTGCTCTCTGCATGGCCACAGCATGTTAACTTCTTCATTCACTTCCTGTCAGTAAACTGAATCTGGACTTCTTTTTTCTGTGCTTTTAGCACCCCAATGTCTGTTTAGAACGAAGATATTAATGACTTCTTACCCTGTAAGCCTTCTTCATATCTCTCAGTGCTGAAGATCTTTATGATTTTTACCTCCTTCTCTGAAGGAATCTGGACTGGTTCTTAAAGCATGCATACGATGTGTGCGCAAAGGGAAAGGACTGCCACATGTGCCTTATGGTGTCTCTTAGCCCTTGAATTTTTTCCCACAGAATTTGTTCCTCTCGTCTTTCTGCACTTTCTGTCAGTGGTTTTGGTTTGTCCCCTGGATATCTTCTAGCACTAGTGTCTCCTAAATCAAACCTGTCTTTGTCAGACAATTTGTATAATTTATTGGGATGTAGGAGTCTCAAAATTGTTTTCATATCTCTCGTGACTTGGTATAAAGTGGATGGTGATGGGCCAGAAAATTATTCTTCCAGCACTGCAGAAATCACCGTGTAGCTCCCACCATGATTAACTGAGACACAGCTTAATGTGGTGTTTGACTCTCCACACAGTTTTCTGTCAACCCATTCTGATCTGAAATAATTATAATAAACCTGATTAGTTATTATGAAATAATTATAATAACCAGATTGGATGTGTACACTGTTCAGTGGGTAGAAGATCTGTTTTTGAACATATTCCTACATAGAACAAATTCCTAGAAGAATTATATTTCTTAACTGTTTTTATAGTAAGCATCATCTCCTCATATTTCATGTGCATGTCAGTAACAAAAGCAGTGTGTGTGTATGTGTGTGTGTGTGAGAGAGAGAGAGAGAAAGAAAGAGAGAGAAACATTTCTACTTTCATTTTTGATGTATCATTCGAAATTTCCTCATCTTGAAAGGAACAGTGATGCAGACATATAATCAAGATTCAGTGAAGATTTCATTTGAGGGAAAATAGTTATCTGGTTCATGCAATTCATAAAAATGTGATTATTTTTTGTTTTATTATCAACATAATTATAAATCTCCATGTTATAATTTTTAAAAGTGCAAATTTTGACTATATAGGTGCATATATTACTATTGATTGATAACTTAAGTTTATCACACTCAAGGGGTCTTAAAACTTTGAATTCAATGTTTCTTCATAATTGCTTTTCCTAGAAGTTGGGATGACACAATGCTGTTTGTTGTCCATTTTTATAGTCACTTCAAAGTCACAAGACTAAATATTAGAATTATAAAAGTATTAGTAGCATTCATGTCCTATGAAAGATTTTGTATAATAATCAATTCCGGGTCAATCATGATCTTAAAAATACAGATTTTTACAGATATTTACTCTGCTACCAAAACTTCAGAATGTGTTATGTACAGTGAAAGCCTAACAGGTCTTCTGGTTCCCATCAGGCCTTTGGAATTTCCATAGAAGCCAGCGTCAGTCTGCATAAAAATTTCTCAGGATTTTACAAAACTGTTTAACTTCCTACAATTTATTATTTTTAGAAGGTATGTTTATTAGTTCCTATCTGATTTCTCTCCGAAAGCAGCAGTAGAATTCTGAAAATGAAGAATCCCTAACATTAACTCCCGGGTCCCTCCCATAAGTCCCAGATAGACAAACACAGCTGTGTACAGGACTTAACCCCTCAGTGACTTGGACCTCAGTGCTAACACACGGGAGAAGGCCTCTTGATTCTTCGCCTTTCCCTCCTCGTCCAGTCTGCCTCCAAAGAAAAAGGGGTGCAGATAACTGCGAAGCTGCCAAGCCGGAGTCCATGTCTAAGCACTTTTACTTAGCATGGCTCACGGGGATTACGGAGCGTGGACCACAAGCAGCTGCAGCACCTGGTTGAACGGGCATCTCCCGCAGGGGAGTCCCCACACCACCAACACCCAGTCAGTCTTCAAGATGCTGGAAGTCTTCCTGGGACCCTCTGGGAGTCTCGGGGTCTCCTCCGGCTCTGCTGCTCTTCTGTCTGATTTATCTCGAGCCTTTTCATATTCTTCATGCACTGCTTCTCCGTGTTGATCGTTCATCGAGACAACCTCAGGGACTGTCTCCGCGCCTCTACTTCTGCCAATTAACTGTCTCTGCAGAGTGATCCTTGAAAACCATAACTCTCATACTTGTTCTCCCCTTGGTCAGCAGCTTTCCTTAATATTAATACATAGGGTAAGATAGACACTCACGAACACAATATAAACAGTGGTTCTTGTCCTCCTCCATCTTCACCTTCCTCTACTTCCTGCTTGACTGCATCCCAGGCATTCCATTGGTCTATTTGTTGTTTGGTTGGATGATAGTTGTGGTGTTTTTACAACCCTGTAAAATGCTGCTCCACCCGCTGCTCATGCTGTTCTTCTGGTGTGAATGTTTTTCCTCTTTCTCCTCCCTATTCCCGTCCCACCTCTACCACACCCCATGCCCATGCCTGTACAATCACCTCACATGGCTATGTCCTCTGTATTCCCACTTCTCCACTCCAGCTTCCCCTCTCCATCGGCCATTTTCCTGCCCTAGCCAAAAATTGAGCAGTTAGGGAGTCTTGTTCTTTCCCTTACAGTGCTGACTAAAGTTTAGTGAATCGAGTCAGTCAAGAGTTGTTTCTAGTCGTGCATGTCTGTCCTATTACCTGAGGTATTCAGAGAAGAACAAAGGATGTTCGAGTCCTGTGTCCCAACACCTGGCACTGTTCCTTGCATGCAATAAGCTCTTAGCAAATAATTGTCAAATGAGTGAGTGAACACGTGAGCACTTGTCTGTGAGAACACAGAAGACAGGGAAGTTGAGAGGAAATGGGGTGAGCAGACAACTCTTGAGAAGAGATCTAACCAGAGAAAGGATTCTTTTATTATTTTTAATTTCAGTAGAATACACTGGAGCAGTGGCTCCGGAAAGAGCCTGTTTTCTGGAATCAAGCATCACTCTGTGTCTAGGATACTCTGAAGAAGAGTTGAAATGTCAGCTTCCACCTGGTTGATGCATGTGTCCTTCAACCCCACAGCCCAGCTTTTGTAGTTGGCTCTGGGAAAGACTTTTCCAGATACTTGACTAGTGCACTTAGATCATCTCCATAGAATAGGAAGATGTTCTGAGTCCTGGATCATGGCACTGGCTACAGGGAGGGCTGATGTGTAAAGATACTCTTAGGAAATACATGGCAGGAAATCCTTTCAGAAAGTGTATGAGGATGGATTGTCTCTGAGTAGTGATTTTATATGATGATTTTTTTTAAATCTGTTTAATTTTGTATTGCAATTCACTTCTGACCATTCCAGACCTTAGTAAAATTTTATAGAACACCATAACCTAGTGTTGGTTGTACTTTGAACAATATAAGGAGGATTTTGTTTCGGCCTTTGGTCCTTGATCATATAAAGCAAGATGGCAGCCTCTCGGGGCAGGGTTTGAAAGCGGAAAGAAGCATCCAGCAAAGATGTCGAGTAAAGCAGATCAGAGAGAAACTGACACATATCTACTGGGTGGATTTCTCCCACACATCCTCATTCCATAGGATTTGCAGAACCCCAAAGAAAGAGCTGACCTGCCAGGGTGGAACAGGATGGGGCACATTCCGTGCCACATGCCAGTTGGTATTAAAGAGAAGAATGATCCCTGAAGCCCAGAGAACTTGCTCTTCCTGGATTAAAAGTCTCTCACACAGTCCTATTTTAAAGCAGAGCAAAAATTCAGAAAACTCCAATCTTCCTTAGGCTGAGACCTTGATATTTTGGGGGCACTATTAGGGATTAAAGCCAAAGCCTTGTGGCTATTGGGAAAGCACTGTACTCCTGAACTATACTTTTAGCTCTGAAGTCTTTTTTAAAGAGTAAAATAGTAAAAACATTGTCTGGATTACCTTGGCCATCATCCTAGTAAACCTTCAATTGACTTCAATTTCTTTCCTCAAGACACCAAAATTGATGAGTTGACTTAGAAAATGAGTTTGATGGACATGTAGGGAGTGAGCAAGGGGCAAGGTCATCTTTTCAGCCCTTGGTGTCCTGTCCCAGTGTGCAGGGTAGTATCATTCGGCTATTTAGGAAAAGGTTTTTAAAAAAGACACTAAAAGCTGAGGGTGTGGAATAGTAAGAGAAGGCTGGAAAACTGAAGTGAGATAGCACTACAGCGAAGTCCTGTGGCACTGGACCTTTGCCTCTGCCATATTCAATCATCGTTACATGAGTCAGTGGTGTAATTGGATACAGCTGTTTAAACAGTCCAAATAAAATAGTTCACATTTGAATACTTTAGAGGGGCAATTAACAAAGAACATTCTTACTAACATGCGGTCTCACTCTCCTCACCAGTGGTAGACACTGCTGAACAAATTAGACTTGAGCGCTGAATAAAAAAAAAAAAGGAGAGGGGGTTGTTTTGCTGGTTTGTAAAATAATTCACTCAAACCATCTGTTTGTTTCATGGGATATTATACCTTTAGCTAACAGGAAATACTTAAAATATTTCTTTCCAAATAAAGATGACTGAGTGTGTCATTCCTGGTTGAAATCCCGACATAGCTCAAGCAGAAACCAACCCTATTTTCATGATTTAGGCTGCTGGCTGATGCTCACTAGGACCTTACTTCACACCAGGTTCTATACTCAGAGCTCTGCCTCTATGGTTCGTTTGACGTCAATACCCTAGTTACCCTATTCCTCAAATGAGGAAAGAGATGCTCCAGCAGATCTGGAAATTCCCTGACCACCCAGTCCTCCTTTGTATCAGTAGGGGGGTCAAAGCAGAAATAGGACAGAAATCAGAAGTCTCATGAGATGGGCATGCAGCCACAATCAACACTGCCATGCTGAGGGTTGATGCTGAGCGAAATGAAAGAAAGCAAAACAAGCAGGCCGTTTATGCTGCATAGGAGTGGGATGTAATTCATTCACAGCCACACACGGCTAGTGGAGGTTTGGCACAGTCTGTGTCTGGAGCCACCGTGGTACCACTGATGCTCTTGCTGTGCATCTTTGAACAAATCAATTGTATAGCATCCTTGGCACCAAGTCTCTTCTACATCTTTGATATGAAAGAGTTTGTTGACCTTAAGAATAACAGGACTGGAGCTGGAGAGATGGTCCAGCTGTTAAGAGCACTGGCTGCTGTTACAGAAGATCTAGGTTCAAATCCTAGCACCCATGTGGTAGTTAACAGTAACCTGTGTGTCCAGTTCCATGGAATTAGAGATCCTCTTCTGTCCTCCTTGGGCATTGCACCATATGGGTACGCTTACATACATGCAGGCACAGAGTTTTTCAGCTCCAACATGTGAAGAATCTACAAGGTATATGAAAATAAGAATTGCACAGCCACACGTGTCCACTCACCACTATTGCACATGGAATTAACTTGCAACATATTTGAGAACTCTAATGTCATTTGCCTAAGACCAGCATAGGTCTTATCAATGGGCTTTGGTCACAGAGAAAGACACCATGCAGGCTACTTGGCAAGAGAGGAGAACACATAACAACGCGAACAAGAAAACACTACGGCTCCCATTGCTGCAGTGCCCTGTCCTTTGCTGCTCTTCTTTCACAGAATGTGTGAAGACACAGCCTCCAAAATTTCTAGATAGAATCCACACCTGACTGGTGACAGCTCTTCCAATGACTTGTCTTCTCTAGTTAAAAGTTTCTATACGTGAAATGTTTGCCAAGAAGTTGTTGACAATGATTTATGTGTGTGTGCTTTCATTCTTTATAAATATCTTATACATTCTGGCATATGGAAGCTTGTCCTTTTGTGTGTCCCATTGCCAGGTGAAATGTAGATAAGTCAAGTCTGCATTTCTGGTAAACTAGGAATAAATTGAATGTGTTCCCAATTACTTCAGACATACTTACATTAAAGCTTATCCCTGTTCAGCTGACATTCAAATTTCATTGAGTGTACTGGATTTCTGTTTGCTAAATACACCAACCTTCCTCATAGGAAAAAAATAATGTTTCCTATTGTATTTGGGGTGAGTTTATGTCAAAGATGTGGTGATTTGGAACTCTGACAACCTGAATTTGAGTTTATTGTTTTGCCAGTTTCAGTACTCCAGCGTCAAGCACCTGTCATGCTGTGTGCTTTCAGGGGGAGTGTTTGTGTTAGTCTCTCCTTTGCTAGGTCTCCATTTTGTCGAGGACAAGCACACAGAGAGAGCATTAAACTGATTCACAAAATCAAAAAGTTTCTAACCACTGATCAAGGGCTTCTAAAAGATGTAGCACAGTTTGGCCCACATCTATGGCTATGTTCTTTGAACTAATTGGAAATATGGGATGCTGGCAGGCTTTAATCAAGAAATATGTTTCCCCTTTAGGGTGATTTGTCTAATTGGCTGTAGAAATGCTTTCTCTCTGCTCCAGAGAGGTTCTCCCATTTGCTAAAGGTTAGGCTTCCCCACCTTCCTTCACTCCTGGGGCCGATGCTACACTCTGTGGTCTGAACTCTCTTTAAAATTCTTTCAGCAAGCCGGTGGGGACAGATTTCCACTTGAAACAAAGAATTCCACCTTTCAGGACTGGTGTTACTTCCTGGAGATGTGTGGGAAAATGTGCTCTGTGAGGATGCTACTTCTAATCTAACAGAGGAGGAGGGGGGTAAATCAAGGTGTGGGACAAATGGTTAAACCAAGGAGGTGCAGAGTAGGGTGTCAGTTATGCTGTCATTTCAAAGTTTCCTCTTCCCAGAACTTTGCCTCTCTGTTGAAACTGGTTTTCCCGGGAATTTACATGTATGTTTTCTCATTCAAAATTTAAGTGCCTTCCAAATTCCAAATAAGGTAACATTTGGCTCTAAAGTTTAGCTATAATATACAAAAAATTCGGTTGGTCAATATGATTATAAGCATTCAGAGGTTGAATATATCTTAAAGAAAGAGAAATTTTCCAAGTCAATGGCTGTCCAAAGCAAAGTGAAACACAAGCGGTCACATGAATGATCAAAGAAGCCAGTTCAGGTGACTGTGATAAATATAGAATGGCAGGCTCATGGTAGGGTCCAGGAGCCCAGTGACTCATTCTGACTCACGTTTCCAGGTCAATGCAAAGACAATGCCTATGGAAAGACCACATGGTCTGTGCTCAGGCTGCGCTCATTGCTAGTCATCATTTGCTACTCTAACAGCAGACAGGACACTGATGTCATCCACAGGATGCTGCAGTGAAGCAGGTGAAAATAAACACTGACGTCCTTCCTCTGTTGACCTCCACGAAACCCTGACGACAGAGGAGATGTGAGTCTCATCATTTCCATTTGAGGGACGAAGTCAAGGTTATTATATTGTATTCTTTGAACATTCTTTTCAATGAGGAAATTGTGTTTTCCAACTCCAAGGTTCATGTTTAATGTCATTGCAAAGCAATTAGAGGCACACAAACCTCCACAGAGAAAGATCCCACATTGCTACATGTACAAGCAATGATTTCTACTCTCCGTTTCATTTAAACCTGCTTTCATTTACCTGCTGCTTATTTAAATGCTAAAATTAGAGTGGAGAGATTTCCCCTTTGAGGAGAAATTTCAAATTTTCCTTTCTTTTAAAATTCACAGAGTATATCTGACTCGGCTTCCTCTTGAGAAAGAGAGGGAAAGCACAGTCTCTGAAGCGGGACACTGCCTAGGTGAGGGGATGCAGTGGTAGGGCTAATGTTAGGACAGCCATCCCTCCTGGGAACTTTCTGTCTTCCGAGTTCCTCTGTACTGAAATTCGTCTAAATTTTCGTGATCTATATTTTATGTGGATCTATGCGTATGTATGTGAGTATACATGCCCCAGCATATGTGAATTGATCAGAGGACAATCTGTGGGAATCAGTTCTCTCCTTCTACCACATGGATTCCAGGGATTGAACTCAGGCCCTCGTGTTTGGAGGCAGTTGCCCTTAGGCACTGAGCCATCTGGGCTTGCCGCCCAAATTTTTGTGATTTCTTTCTTCCTTTCCTATCACCCCAAATATCAGATAAGCCTAAAATTTGCCATATCAAGAGGAAAATAAACTCTGTTCTATGCCAAACATCACTTACCAGTTAAAAGGTAAGTGGTTTATTGTTGTAATTGTTTTGTTTAGATTTTAATAACTCTTGATTATTTCCTTTAGAGAGACAAGTAAATAAACAATATTGCACCAAATGGCTGGCTTCCAAGAGACAATGTCCCTTTGAACCCTTCCTGTTTCATTACTGTTCTGAAGTAATACTCCATTTGTTAATGTGATTTTCCAAAAGAACAATTAACTAAAAAAATAGCCTTTGCCATCTGATTTGGAGAATATCCTGAAATTTTGTCTCTTTCTTAATGATTCACATCTTTCATAGCTCTATATTTTTAGTCTAATCAACCTAATACAAAAGAAAGAAAAGTTAACATGGCATCGTGGTGTTTTCAGGCACTTTTTGTAGGAGTCAGTATGCCATCAGAAAGCAATGACTTCTTACAACTGTCTCTGAGTAGCTTGGTTTAACAGACAAAATTAGAAACCCTCAGAATGTACAGTCCTCTAAGTTTAGGGTGGTTATCAATTCTTGGAGAAATAATGACTGTTCCAAAGGATTTTTATTTGAATATTTTATGTATGGCCCAGCATTAAAGTTTTAAAATACAGATCTGCATATTCTGTTTCAGTGAAGGAGTTCTAGAAGGCTTACTGCTTTTTTTTTTTTGATAGGAAAACATGTGAACCTCAAAATAAAAATCACAGGCTTTATTTCTTTTATAAGACGTCGTATGAAAACCAAAAGAAAGCTAAAGTTGAACTCAGCAAGGTCAGTTACTTGATGTGGCTTCTAGACGACCGTCCTGTGTACTTCAGTCCTTGCAATGGTCCAGGTGAGTAAGTACAGACTCAGCATGGGGTCCCAATGGGATGCAAAGCATCCAAATCTGCCTAACTTAATGCGCATTCTCCTCGATAATTATTTGAAAAATCACTTCTGTGGTTAATATGCCAAATCTGCGAACAGAATGTGAACTGCTTCTACCTTTTCCTTTCAAATTTTCCTTTATTACCAACCATGGGAGGAAACCATTGTTTTTGTCTTTTACAACATTGACTCAGATGAGTTCGGACGGCCATGGTTCCCACTGTTTGGGACATCTTCAGAAAACATGCTCCAGTTGATCTCCGTCCGCCATTCTGGTTATCCCGGATACAAGTCTTCCTCCTTCCTCTTCCCTCCTCCTTATTCCCTCCTCCCCTCTCCTCCTCCCATCCCTGTTGATTTCCAGACTTTAGAAACGTGGTATCTACAAGTCTTGATATTAGTAACTCCTAGCTCTGGATGCCAATTGATCGCTTTCTGGCTTCCAGCAACGAACAGCAATGTAAACATTCTGGAAGCATCTAGTTCTTGTCTTTCTGGATGTCTGGGGTACAATCCAAGTCTCAAGTCTCCTTTTGTGTAGCCCTGCTTTGTCCTCGTCTCAAGAAAATCAGAGGAATTGGAAGCAAGACTATGCACTTTTTAACAACTAAAGATTGGCTGGTTCCTATACCGTCTCTTCTCTGCCTTCTGCAAACACTCACGTCCTCCGTGTTCGTTGTGCTCCAGTGCTGCGCTCCCCCGTATTATTGACAACCCATTAAGATGCCAAACATTTGGAAGCAAATCCAATGTGAATATTGGAAGAATTCCTGGTTCTAATCGAGATGCATTGACTTGGACTTTGTAAACTCAACGCATGTGTTTTGGCATTTTATTTTCCTTTTTTCTGAGGACTGTATCAAAATTGCACACATCATTGAAGGAAGGAAGGAAAAAAAGAAAGAAGAAAGGAAAGAAGAGAGGAGTGTCTGACGGCAGGAAGGAGGGTAGGAGGGACAGAGGACATCCCTCTGGTTTATGCCCTCATTGGAGAGCAAACTCCCAGGAAACTCGGGCCTTTCCACAGCAAAGCTCTCAACTTAAGAGCCTGTAGTCAAGGCTGTGCGCGGTCTCCACTCCGCCCCTTCTCCGGCATGCATTCACTCTCCCCAGAGGCAGATTTTCTTCCCTCACATGGACACTACAGTCTGTTAATACAGAATCACTTGTGATGATGGTTAAAAGGTGGGTTTAGGGCCTTATTCACATGGCTGAAACACAACTGATGGAAGCAAACTCAGAAATCTTCAATTGTTAACGGTCTATGACGGTTTGTTTGTTTGAGACAGGGTCTCTCTATGTATGTCTAACTGGCCTGGAACTCTGTGTAGACCAAGTCAACTTTGAACTCATAAAGATCTGCCTGCCTCTGCCTCCCAAGTGCTGGTGTTAAAGGTATAGCTAACATACCTGGCAGTTTATAATCTTAAATCTGAGAACCCAGCTATTCTCCAAAGTCAACCGACTCCCCTCTTTCTCAGTGTGACACCCACCTCTCTGCCTTTGGTTGCTTCTCTCAGCAATGTTTGTTCAATATCATATACTCTTCCCTTCACTTTCTATACATTCATATCATGCTTTCCTTTCAAGTCCCAGCTGAAAGGCTACTTCTAAATTACATAGCTTTAGAGTACCAGTCCTAACAGATGTCCTGGTTCTGAGTTCTCACATACTTCCTGCTTAGTGAAGAAATTATATGACTCACCCTCCTATACTTGCACAGGAATTCTGCCATGAATCCTTCATTATGAAACTCTTCTGTCTAAAGGAGTAATGGAGTCTTCAAGAGTCTTAATCATTTTGCTTTGTAGACACACAATAATTTGAATTAATTCTACTAGATACCAGTCAAACCTCTTCATGAACAGGCAACAATTTCTACATCAGTTCTTCAGAAAGCCTTTATATGTATGTGTTAGTATATAAGAAAAAACAAATTATCAAAGCAACCCTGAGATTCAACCCCTCCTGGCAAGTCAAGCTGGGAAGTATTCTGTCCAGGTACCTTGCCAAGGTTGACCTAAGATTGCCAGGATAGCTCTCATAGGCAGTAGGAGAAGTGCTGTGCAAAAGGCACCACATAAATTGGAGAAGGGATCACAAATTCAAATTCAGCAGGCAGAAAATGGCCAGAAATAAAAGTGGGTTTGGTAGAGTCCTGAAAAAGCTCCCCACACCTGAACTTAGTGACAAGCTTGTCTTGGTGTTCAGAGACGGTCTGAGTGCTCTAGGAAATGCATCCTTGAAGCATAGGGTCAGGTATATTCTAGCCAACTGTCACTAGGCAGGAATGCAAGGCCAGTGTCAACAAATAGTGAATATTTTAATGAGAAGTTGTAAGCTGATTTTATGTGAACTACTATGACCTTTTTTTAAAAAAACAAACTTTGATTCAGGAATTTCCTACAGTGTGTGTGTTCTGACCATTCAGATCCCTGCCCCCCACCACCACTTCGCCCCCCCCCATAAACTTTATGTCCTCTATTATTATTTTTCTTTTTAAATAACAGCCCATTGAGTCAAATCTGCTTTTTCTAAATGCTCTTGTGTGTAAGTCTATCTCTTGGGGTCTGGTCAGCCTACCAGGCATCACAATAGTTAGGAAAACTGACTCCCCCCTCTTCCAGAATCTACCAGCTGCCAACCGATCCTAGCTAGGGTTGGGCTTCCCCCTCACCTTTCCCCTGTGTTTTCTTTGGTTTTGCTTTTTAAAACATTGACCAAAAATTCAAATTTGAAACACCATCTAAGCAGTGCTGGTCAAACATATTTTCAGGTACTCTATTTCATGAACATAATGTCATAAGATGACAATTCTTCGTTCCCTCTCTCCTTCCCTCCCTTCCTTTCTGAATCACAAGTCATCATACTGAGAATCTGTGGGGAAGGTCGAAATTATTTGAGTATAGTCCTCATTCCCAGAAAAAATACAAAACAGAAAACAAAACAAAACCACTGCAATAAAAAACCCCACCTATTTTTTTGAAGGCTTTAAAGCTGCATTTTCTAGAAATTCTGAGGGCAAGTTCAAGGCAGTTGTAAACCTGGCCATACTCCTTCTCAGAGCTCAAGGGGGTCCTGGGGGAGGAGGCTGGAGGGAGCAGTGGTGTGTCTCAGTTGATTTTCTGCTGCTCTAACAAAATTTCACAGACCAAGTAATTTTTGCAGGAAGAAATTCACTCTTTACAGTTCTGGAGGCAGAGACATCAGAGACCAAAGAACCACGTCTAGCAAGAACCTTTCTGTCCATAACACGGCAGGAAAGACAGGAGGGCTGAACTCACTTAAATAACTAAAGCACTCATAGTCACTGATCACCCCTATGATAACTTTGACCTAGCCCTGAGACTTGAGCACTTCTGACTTAATATCTCTTAGTAGGTTCTATTTCCCAGCACTGTTGCATTGAGTGAGGATTAAATTTTCAATAAAAAGACACATTCAAAGCACAGCCAGGCAGGTATTGACTTCTCTCTAAATAAGGAAGGTGGCCATGTTTTGTTCTCTCACCTCTCACAAGGTATAACTGAGAGACTGCTTGCTGCTGTTAATATCAGGAGGCTAAGCCTATAGGAGAAAGCTGACATCTGGCTGGGAGTTGACTGGGGTGCCTGTGATACTTCTGTCTATAAGCTGAGGGCTCAGGACTGGGGCTGTGTTTTGCAGCTTTGATGATAAAAATGGCAGTGAACAGCAAGAGGTGGTTTGCCACGTCACTGACACATAAACATTGTTTAGCCATACAAGTGATGTGCGTCTGCCAGCTGTGGGTCACGTTTATGGAGGGAATGCTTTGTGGGCCTTTTAAGCTATTGGAATTCCTGGAAACCAGAGAGGAGCAGGTTTCAGTTTGTTTGATGTATGTAATTGGAGGTCATAAGAGGAGTTCCTGTTCTCCTAAGGGCTGTCACCTCTGTGCTTCTGTGGCCACATGTGGTCAATCAGACCTGGCCCCCAAGTAATAGTGGTAATAAGCTATGTGTGGTGCATTCTCAGGGGGAGTCCGTCCCTTCACAACCTCTGCCCTGCTTGGAATGTAGTTCACCCATGATCTCAAGGTCTGAGGTCATCAGGTGCTTTCTCACACCTCTCATACACATTAGAAGAGGCCCAGGGCAGTGCAGGACAGTTTTAGCAGTCTGAAAGGATCACAGAGATCAGGAAAATAATATCCTGGGTGCCCAGGCTGGGCAAGTCTCGGCTTCCTTATTCCTTTTTTAATCTGTGGATGCCCCACATGCCCCACAAGGGCAAACATGGCACTTAGTTAAATTAAGCCAGGTGGTTTACTAAATCCCATACACTCTCCTGTGGTAAAGAGAGGCACTTTACAACCCCACCTCATTAGCCAGGCAGCAGCAGCTGAGCTAAGAGTCAGGTAAAGGGTAAACTTGACAATAGCTCAATAGTGCCAGTGACCTGACTTGCATTTTGAGTACTTGAATCATCTTGGAATCAGCCAAACAGTTATTCAGTGTCTATTTTCTTTATAGTTGTCCAGATGATTGAGGATATTACTTTTAATAGATAAAATAAATAAAAATGTTTTAATAATAAAAATTTCAATAAACATAAAAATACTGTTTTGAAGAAAATACATTGAATGGTTTACTTTTAATCAAAGCAGAACAATTTCAGGAAAACTTCACCCCAATTGTGTTCTCTGCAAAGCATCTATTTAAGTGGCCCATAGGCCAGTTCATGAAGCACATCATCGGGCGAGAGCCTTCACCTGGGTGGAACAATCCTGGTCTGTAACTTGCCCCCTTTACTTTGCCAAGTTTCTGGCTCTGGCAGCAGACTGACCGGTTTTGTTTACTTCCCTGGTCTCAGCTGTGGACCTTCTGCATTGTCCCAGACGGTGGAAAAGCAGTCTCCCGTTCCTTTGGACACTTCGGAGCCCCAGACTCAGAGTCCACATGCGCACTAGGTGAGCTGTGCAGTTCAGAGCTACTGTCTTCCTAATTATCATCAAGCACTTGAAGAGGAAGTATGTGGAAGGAAACCAGCCGGCCCAGGGAGCAGCACCTCAAACCTAACCTCACAGATGCTTCAACATCAAGCTTGCTGTTCGGAGACACCTGAACATCTGTCTACTGAGGTAAACTAGGGACAAGTAGATTCCATAAATCGCACAGAACAGTAGCTCCTGCTGCTGTTGCTGCTGCTGCTGCTGCTCTGTGACCTAATACCACCTCTAGCGCACCTCAAGATAACCTAACCTCCGGAAAGAAGGTGTTTTGTCTTGAGCCTCAGGCCAGGAGGGAACTCTGTGAGTAAAGAACTCCACCCTTCTAGACACTCACTTTCTTTCATCCTATACTCTTAAGCACTTCCCAGCCCAGGAATGTTGGCATGAGGCTGGGACCGCTGCACTGGCTCCCACACTACAGTACACAGCCAAGCTCGGCTCTCTTCCCCAGCTTCTAGTACTCAGCGGCAAGGGCAAACAACAAACAACAAACCAGAGATTAAGTCAGGGCTTGTGACTCCTGAAAGCCTCCAAAAATCATGACAGGGACATGGCAACATCTAGGGCTCCTATACCCAACTTGATAAGAACAATCCTTGCTATTTCATAATTGTGATCGTTGGTGGTCATTACTAAAGTAAGTGCTTAACTGGGGTGTGAGATTTCATTTGAAGAAATCATCTGAAAAACACATGAGTAACAAATTTTTAAGTTACAGCTTCTTTGTGAACTCACTTTATCATCCAAGCTCTCCTTGAGCTCCACACATGATCCACTGCAAAAGAGCTAGCAAAGACACTTGGCTATTCAGAATTTTCTGTGGTTCTTGAGTTATTGCTTCATATGAACTATGACAAGGCTCTGCCCTTTGACCCATCCGGCACAGTCTTCCCAAGGAGGCCAAGCACTGAGCATTCTACTAAGTACTGAGAGCAGAAACCAAAATACCAGTGTAAAACCAGAGCTACCTACAGGATGCTGCCACTCCTGCTTTAGTCGGTCTAAAAGAAATTTTAATATCTTTCTTAGTTTCTTTTCACTACAGTCAACAGGTTAACATTCTCCCCACTAATTAGTATTCTCTGTTTGTCATCATTCCAATTCCCATTCTCATTGTTGATGTTCTGCTTTCTTTTGTGAGTATCTTCTGTCCGTTTGACGTTGACTGTCCTCTTACTAAAGACTTCTACAGTTCCCTCTGCATTTTCCCTAAGATCAGAGAAGTGTAGGTAACTGCAGTGGCCTGAAGACTGAAGAACAGGATGGACATGCAGACCTCCTGCAGAGTGGCATCTACTACCGACCTGGAATTGGAAGAAGGATCCCAGGATCTGTTGATGGTAGAAGAGGAGAGAGAAAATCTTTACAGGTCAGGAAATACGAGGGACTCTACCTCTCTCCCATTCTATGAAAGGAACCCCTCTAACAGCGAGGAGGAAATGGATGGGAATCTGGCATGTGAGCATTATTCCTAACGAGAAGCAAGCCAGAGAAATAGGTGTTCTGGTCCTTTCACCCAGGTGCTCCGTGGTTCCTCTTTAGTGTCATTCTTCCCTGTGCCAAACTTCAAAGATCTTCTCAAGCTGTGTGTCCTCTGTGGGAACATTGCTGCGAATGCTGCCAGTTGCCATCCCCTTTTCTCCTCCATCTTTGCATTTCCAAATACCCTTCCCAGCATTGACACTGCATCAGCCAATCATGTGCTGGCATCACTGTTGACGGTTTTTATTAGTGCTCAACTTTTCTTTTGTGTTAGCTGAACAGTAAAATAGGAGCTCCTAGATTTTTCTGGCTTATCTTATTACTTTAGGATTCTTAGTACATAAAGTCTTTGCCACTTAATCAAGAAATCCATAGGCATAGTAAAAAAATTCTGGGAATTTTTTAGAAGTGTGAAAACAGTCATTAGAAAGAAAGCACCAACTTCAAGCTTTGTGATTGTGCTTCACCTATTTACAGTCTGCTTAGAAGTATCCCAGTTGTGTATCTGTGTGTTTGTTTCAGTGTGTTTGTGTGGAGGTGTGTATTTTAGTACACACATTGTGTATGTGTTTGAGTGTGTATTTGTGTGTGAGAGAGAGAGAGAGAGAGAGCACATTTGCTCCTCACGTTACTCTTAAGGATTTTCTTATAAGAACAAGGAGAATAGGTCTCAGAATTATCTATAGTCATGTTGGGAATATATGAATACATACATCCCTTTTCTTTCACTTATTTCAATCTTGTCTGAAGAAAACTGAATATGAAAATCTTGTCCCCAAAGACATGATAGAAACAGCTATTCACGGTTTACTTCCTCCCACAGGAAAAGTAGGACATCACAAGAGCGGAACACTGTCATGACCTTAATGTTTTGCTTTAATGGAGTGGAGGGTGGGAAGAATTGCAAAGAGGGATGTGCTGAGTAAGTAACTCCCACCACAAACACAGAACTCGTGACTTCATGGTACTTCAAGTTAGGAGACTCAATTTTCTTGACTACAAAATAATCTTGTATTTTATTTATTGTAAAAAGAAGTTCTACATAGGAAATTGGCTGGGAACTTAATCTATAGTCCAGTGCTGACAGAAGAAAACTATAATGAGGGTTTTCTGGCTCAGTCCACTCTTCTAGGGCTTCAAAATGTCTGCAGTCACAGAGGGTTAAGATAATGACCATCAGACCATTCCATTCTTCACATTTCTGATCAGAGATAAATGAGAATAGGCTTCCCTGCTGTGCAAGCATCCTCTTTATTAATACTTGGTGAACAAGAATGTGAGTACATTTGCTGCAGAGAAAGCTAACAGAATTGAAAATGTACAGCATGGAAACTCAGAGCCTAAGATCAGGCTTTCAAAGTAAAAGTAAGTAAAAAGAAAACAAAATTACAGAAGGACACAGCTGAAATGAAACTGGATTTGCATATTAAAGCTTCGGAGGGATACCAGTGGGTTCCTTGAGTGTACCCAGTGACCAGTGTATCTTTTGCTCAGAAGGAAATAGACTATTCAGAAACTGAGACTGTTTCAAGCCACAACCTTTGAGCTCATTATTCATCTGAACTTATAACACCCGTTACTTCTGAAAGCATCTGGAACAAGCCCCCTGCTCCAGCCCTGTAACACATTTTCATATATTTTAACTGAGCTCTTAAATGATTGTTTTATATCATCCTTATTTACGTATGTCTTTGAAGTTCAGGTCTACATACCTTGACGTCAAAGGCAGTGACACATTTGTAGCATTTCTGGCTCCTTACACTTAGAGCATCTGTACCACTACATTGTACACTCCAAGGAACATTGCAACTCCCAGAAGTTGATGGCATCCTTGGAGTCATGCCATATGGTCCTGGCAGGCACAGAGTGGATTCTTGCTAATTTGATGCCATCCAGGAAATTTAAGACAATCTTAAAATTCTAGTATTGTTTCAATGGTCAGGGGAAAAGGAAAATCCTTAACGTTAGTTCAGATGCTGCTGCTTTTGATAAATGCCCTTTGGATTTTAAAATATCCAAGAAAGATATACATACTTCTACTTCTGGGTGCAAGTCTGTTTCCTCATATACATTCTTGTTCTAACTAAACACCTGGATGTATCGTTGCCAGCATTCGGCCAAAATAACAGCCTAAGGAGATTTCACAAATTCTGAAACACTGTCCTTCTCTCTGGGCAACACATATTTAGAAGAGTCTACATTACCTGCCCTAAAGTTTGTTTGGGGCCCAGTGAGAATTGGGTATATGAAGATTCAACGAACTGATTCCTACACCTGGACAGATATGGACACATACAGGTTTCCATCTAAGAGGATTCAGTGCGTTTTTCATCCAGATGTCCTGGGGACCTTCAGAAGTTTCATTTCATCAGTGGAAAATGAGATGAATTCCTCTATGGATCCATAGAAAAAGTACAGTTCTCATTAAACACTATTAGCCATGTTCTCTTTGAGGAGAAAGGTCATGTTAAAACTGCAAATGTCAATCTGTAAGCACAGATTTCAGTGATAAAATCATCAATGGCTGTTAGCTTTCTAAGCAGAAAGCAATGGGTTCAAAGTAGATCTTCTAATTAGAAGAAAATGCTGTAATCAAGGGTCCACATTCAGACAGACTGAGAGAAAAGAGACCATTTGGTGGAGAACAGGTCCTGACTCTTGATTTTTGATTTTGCAAAGCTCTAACAATGTTGGCTCGGCTTAGTTTCTTAAGGCTAAAGTAAGACCAATACATTAACAATGCTGATTGGCTTTGAGGAAAGGTTTCTGAAAAGGAATAAATGCACAGAAATCAATTAAATCCTTAAGCAAAACTTGGTTCTCACAGGCCAGCTCTCTGGACAACATAACCCCGCCTGATCATCCTCTTGTCATCTGTCTGTATTTCCTTTGTTCCATTGTCCCTTCCTGCTCTCTCTCATCTCTTTATTTTATTCTTCTTTTATGTCATATGCTTCTTAGAATTAAGATTTTCATCTTCAATGCCACATTTTCAAGAATATGTTGAATTTTTAAAATACAATAAGCTGATTTGCAATCAGTGAATGCCCACAGGCACAGACACACTTTGAATTGTGCTGGCATTCCACTGTTATGAATGGAAACATGCAGGAGCCCTGGCTTTGTAGACTTCTGGCAGTACACGGATAAGTAACAAAATAAAGAAAGACTCTCCATGAGCAGGGTGATCTGCAAAGATGAGACAGAGACCCTGGGATCCTAGTGACTGTGAAATACCCCGAATGAACTCTCTCTGCTTCCCCTGAGCTCCCTCCCAGAGCAGGAAGACTACAAAGCCAGCCATCACGCTTGAAAGTACAAGTAGTGAGAGGAAGAAAGACAAAGTCCCGGGCTGGAGGGAGATTGTGCAGCCCCTGCATCCCACAGCCAGAGGCTTCTTTCCCTTCCCGCAGAAAGCATTTGATTAAACACACTGTATTCTTTTGCTGCTGTCCTTCATTAACTTTCTGTTTTGCTAATGTGGTTGCTGGAAAGAAGCAGAATGAGTTTTCTATTTATCTACATGTTATGTAAACAGCTACTGCAGGCCAGTGAGGCAAACCAGCAGGAAGGTTTTTTTAGTTGTATCAAATCTGGCAAAACATTCATTGGCCACAATCAGGGGCTTACAAAAGATGTGAGTGGAGGGAATCTGGAGCTGAAACATATTAGGTGTGGAAACAGATGTATCTATTTTTTCTGCTAAACATGCCCACCTCCCTCTGTCTGTCTCTCATATTTTTGTTTCCTTTCTGGAAGTCTTTAGGCAAAGATAACTGAATTAAGTAATTAGATCAGTTCAGGATGAAAATACTTAATCCAACTATTAAACCTCAGAATAGAACACAAAACAAAATAGAGCCTCTGCATCAGGGCCAAAGCGATGAAATCAGGCCTTCCCTGGGCTTTCCTTCTTTTAAGAGTGGTGTCCATGGTACTTGGAAAAAGCTTTTTCAAATGTAAATTTCCACATCAGGAATGATTGATTTGGACCAGCATTGCTGGAACAGCACGTTCACAGCTCCTATGGTGGGGTTGTAGCATACAATGAGCTCCCTCTGTGCAGAGAACTGTCCAGGACTGGGAACCAGGCTGAATTACCCACTAGTGATAATACACAGTAGCTTGAGTTCCTGCCATTAGAAATCAAGGGTCTGATGGGGGTGGAAATGATGGAAATCACAGGCACAGTGCACTTTTATTTTATAGCAGACACACACAAACACAAGTACAGTAATTTAGAAAATGGTTGCTCTTCAAAACTGAATATCCTACATAGCAAAAAGCTTATGATTTTCAACATCCAACATTACAGTTCCAAAACTCACTTCACATCTCAGATAACTGTAGAACTGGTGAATGTTCTGTACCATTTATCAGTTGTGGGATGTCCAGCAAGTAGCTTTGTCTGTGTAATGTGCTTTCTAATCTATAAAGTGGGAACATGCATTTTATTCAGCTGATATATTATATGCATGAAGTAGCATGTAGAGACTTACTTAACACAGTACACAGAACAATATAAAAAGCCAATAACTGTTAATTATATTCTATGTGATCTTATGAGACCTTTTATTAATTAAAAAACTTTATTATTAAAAGTAAAATAACACTAACATCTTGTTTTTTTTAAAAAAAATCTTTTAATATGAGAATAATTTCAGATTTACAAAAGTCTTGAGGACATCACAGTTTTGTTGAATGCTTGGCCTAGATTTCCCTGTTAACATCTTACATAGTTGTGGTACATTTGTGAAGCCTAAGAAACTGACATTGATGAATTACTAGTAACTAAACACTAGACTTATCTTGATAGTTTGAATCAAACTGGCCTTTTGAAGATTGCTTCCTTTGTAGAATGCTAGAGATTGACTTTTTTTCCCCTCAAGCCTAGACCAGGTTGTTGGGTTTTGGAAAAATATCCTAGACATGTAGTATTTTTCCCATAATTTCATGTCTGAAGGTTCTCTACAACAACATGAGTTATCACTGACAAAGTTCTCAGTGATGAAGGTAATAGCTTCCCACATTCTATACTGTAAAGTTACTAGTTTTTTCCACTTTAATATTGATGTTTAGGAAGCAAGCTGCTCCATACCATATAGCTTTGTAAATGTTAAAAAAAAAATTTATAAAGACTGATCACTTTTCTCCCCTTTGTGAGTTTGTTCGATTTAAATAGATTCATTTATATATTACACATTATCATATATATATATATATATATATATATATATCACTTAAACTGTATCTTGATTTTGTTGCTCAACTGCCCACACAGCTATAGGAATATCTTTGATACTGTATTTTTAATAATTGCAATTATCAAAGTCAAATAGAAGGAAATTTGGGTCAGTTCTATAAGAGATACTCCTACTCATAGGACACTGACGGGGTGAGTGTCAGGTCAGGGGAATGGGCTGATGCCTTAATAAAGGTGACCAAGTGTGGCGCTGAGTGCAGTGGAGATCTGATTTCACTTGGCTGCAGCTTAGGTACAGTATTTGTCTCAAGTGATGATGGTCTTGTGGTTCAGATAAAATACTGCTTTGTAGACTGTATTATCTGAATGTATTGGAAACAGAAACTCAAGTAAACATATGGCATGAATGTTGATTTTATTATCATCTATTGTAAGATGCTGAGAATCGATATTTTTATCATTAAGACAGTAATGGCACTAACCCAAATGGGAACTGCTAACTACAGTGAACTAATCAAGTGTGGGAAATAGGTCTGTGTACAATACAGGTGTCCTGCTTTTATGAGTGAGAAAAGAGAAGAAATGTAGATATGAGCAGGGATAGTGGTAGCAAATTTTACATTGAACAGATGAAAGTTAGTTACCACAATCAGCCTAACATCTTACAAGCCAGAATGTAACACTTCATATATAGGAAAGTCTAGGAGTTCTGCATTTAATCCACATGGAATTTGCATTACCATTCACCTTTATTTCAATACGTGTCCTTGTCCTTTGTTAGTTTGGAAAGTCTTTATTCAGTCATGTTCTGAACATCTCCAGGGAGGTTCTTGAAATGTTAATAGTCATTAAAAAAATGACTCAACCAAAGGGGCACTTAGGAAAAACGTGTGTATTGCTTCTGGGTTCTTTTAGGGCATCAAGAATTGTCAAGCTTCAGGGATGTATCTGCATGCAGAGCATCTAACTGGCTGCCTCACAACACACATACTCACTACACACGCACACACACACGCACTGAGAGAGAGAGAGAGAGAGAGAGAGAGAGAGAGAGAGAGAGATTGGCCTCTGTTCATCATTTTATACTCTGCTCAACTTGTGATTTCTCAGGAAGTATTTCTGCGTGGGCTCATTCTTACATACTTCACTACTTTAATTAGCTCATAAAATACCATCAAGGGTCCACTTTTCCTTTAACTCTTAACATTTTTTTCCTGAGGATCCACAAGGCAGATTAACATGGAAAAAACACACAACTTTTATTTATATTTACATGCACAGAGGTTCAAGAAATAAAAGTCTGGGTTTTAAGAGATGATGACAGTGGAGGAAAGGATAAGTAATAAACAGAAAAGTAGAGGGTTAGCTTGGGCCAGCTCACTGGGGTATAGACTCCTTATCTATAGTGGTAAGAGTCTCTGTTCTCTCCTTGGGGCAGTGGGTAAAGAGTGAGGAGCTTGCCTTTCTCAGAGGGAACTTCATGAATTGCTTTTGGACGGATAAGAGAAGGCACAGGATTCTTCCTTCCTCTGTTTATCCTGAGTTACCTTCAATTCAAAATTATCTATGACAAATGGCATATTTGGGGAGGCAAATTCTATTACCCTTCAGTCCTCTGCTCTTGACATCGGTAACATCTCTCACAATTTCCCCAAATTTGTGTAATAATGGGCTCCTGTGGGACTACTGTCTCTTTGAGGGGAAGAATCATATTTATTAGTCACCCTATATACACAACACTTAACATAATTCCTATTATATTTAATGTTCAATGTACTATGGGGGAATTAGATAACATTTATTCCGAGAATGTGTTTTGATATATTACAAAAGTAGTCATTGTCAGGGAGGTTTCAGAGCACAGCTAATAAACTTTGCTTATACAAATAAAATACTTACGGTGAATACTCTTGATAAGATGCTTTATAAAGGGTATTTTCCATATACAAGTTCGGTCTACCCCAAATTTCCACAGAGTAGATTCTTCATTTTTCAAAACAGAAAGCTCAATAAGACTTGAAAAAAACGAAATAGCCCCACAAGACAATATTTGAGAGAAGAATGAGGAACTGAGCACTGCCTTCTGGGAACAGAGCTTAACTCCAAGGGGCCAGTGGTCTCAACTGAGTCATCTTGATTGTCACCCATTGCATGTGGCCTTCTAGATTACTGTTTCTAGTCTATGGTAAGTTTTAACCCGAAGGTCAGAGAAACAGTGGACAAGTTTGTGCTAAAAGCAAACATTTCTCTGATAGAATCAACACTCCTTCCTTGTATGGATCGAGGATTTGTGAGATTGACTATCATTAGAAATTGATTTATGACATTCCACTCATCCATTGGTGCACACACACCTTGAGTAGCCCTTGCCTGAAATGCTTGAGACCAGAAATGTTTTGGACAGGAGGTAGTTTTCAGATATTTGGAACAGTTGCTTATATATGAGATATTTCAGGAATGGGACCAAAGTCTTGATACAAAATTCATTTATAATTCTCACATACACAGCTTAAAAGTAGTGTTATATGATGGTTGAAATATTCTTATACATGAAAAAGCTTCAGAGTATGGAGTTTTCTGCTTATGGTTTCATGTCAGTGTTCAAAAAATTTCAGATACTGGATCATTTTGTATTTTGGAGTTTGGGCATCCGAAGTGCATCCTATTCTTACTAGAGTTAGGGCGATTGTCTTCTTTTTTATGTTTACCTAAATTCTTTCTAAGCCCTCTCTGGCTCAATTGTTATAAAGTTATATCTCACTCCTTAATGGAAATCCTCTTTGCATGTTGCTTTGGAGATGTTCCAGTGTCTCTGTAATGTGGGTTATCTGGACATTGGTGTCTTGGCCCCCATAAATGTCTTCAGTCAAAGGATTGCCTGGGCTAGAACGACTCCTTATTCCCAGTCTGTGATAAGGTCAGGAGCCTCTACGGAAGCAGCACATTAGGTTTGCTCTGGATGACTAACCTCCCTGGGGAGCTGCCATGGAAGGGACACGCTTTCCTTCCTCCCAGAACCCCTTCCAGTGCACATGTCACCCCAGCTGCTGGGAAGTCTTCCCCTTGTTTCCTCTGGGGAGAGCTTTCAACATCTTAGACACATACATAACCCTGCAATGAGTTTCAGCACTTACAAAGGGCAAAAGGAAACACGGCAACACCGACATCTGCTTCCTATGTTTTCCACTGCGAAAAGAAAGAAATCCTCAAAGCGCGAAAGTAATGAGGAATTAGTAAACCATGTGAGACTGAGGAAGGAAAAATTACTTGAGGAGCAAACACACTCTTTTTAGTATAGCATCTTTCTATTAGAGCGTGAGCCTGTTCACAGTACTCAATATGTTCTTGTAGTTTTGACTATTACAGCACCTAACGTAGTCTCCAACATCACAGGCCTTTGCCACTTGTGGAATGGAGCGAGGAAAAGATGAAGAGTCGAGTAAAATGAGGGAAGAAAGAAGGAGGGCACTGAACATGAGAGTCTGGAAAGTGTGTTGCTATTTAGACATATATATGTATATATATAAACTAAAAGTGCACCATAGGGCCTCAGAAACTAGATAATAGACATGAATTTAAATATGTGTGAATATCTCTCTATGTGCATAGATCCTCTAAAGAGGATCTTCATTCTTTATTCTTCCTGACTCTCAGCCTCAAGTCCCTGTTAAAAATCACCTGACCCACTGTGTTCTACCAGTAAATTAAGATGCAGCCTCTGGGGAAAAGATGCACTCTGCCAATAAGAATCTCTCTTGAGGTGAAGAAGCTGCCAGGGCCAGGGGACAGAGCGGTCATCGTGGTGGAGCTTCAGCAGTACCCATGGACCAGGAGGAAACTGAAGGTGAAGAAAGAAATTACAGGAAGTTGAGACGCCAACACTGAACCCAAACTGAGTATATAAAGGGTGAGAAAATAGAAAATGGAGAGAAAATACAGGTATGTCAATAGTTAGAGGAGTAACTTGGGAATCATATGGGCACAGAAAAAAAAACTAGAAGAAAGTAAGATAGGAAAGAAGGAAAGGAGGGAGGAAGGGAGGGAGGGAGGGAAAGAGGGAGGGAGGAAGGGAGGGAGGGAGGGCACTCATGTATGCACTTGGCTAGAGACAATGAAAGAACCTGTGGATGGCCTTTGGAGTCCCTTCACCTAACATGCAGAACGAAGAGCAGGAAAGCACATGGGGACAGAGACAGTATTCCCTGTGTTTTCTCAGGACACCACAGCAAGTCTCTAGCGAGGGAGCTAGCAATGACCACCCTTTAGGTTTCTTGTGCAATTTTAAAGAACACTGAATTTGGAAGTTCTGAAGAATTTAAAATCAACAGATGTGTGGTGGAATCCAAACATCTGGTCTTAAAGTTTTCTTCCTTCCTTCCTTCTTGCCTTCCTTTCTTTATTTATTTCTATTTGTTTGTTTTTACAAAGTTACAGGGATCTAAGGCACAGCCAGAGTTAAGATGTACAGTAACCTCATTGTGTAGGAAGCAGTGGCTGGAATCATTAAGCTCGCAATAGCTCTGCTGTTTCTCTTTGGTTCTGTTTCTCCTCCCTATTGTGTGTGCTTGGAAAGTGTAAAAGCTCTCACCCTTTCTTCCAAATTAAAATGTGTATCATCATGAATGGCCGGAGTGCTAAACGGCACAATTTATGAACCAGTTGCTTTTGGTCATTTGGCTTTTTTTAGTATTTCATTCTCTTTTCTTCCTTTAAAAAATATCTATATTCTTGTTTTGTTTTAATCTACTGCTTACTGTGTCTTAGGAATTGAGCTTGCAGTCTAGCTATTGGGGGGATGACACATAAAGTGACCCAATTACAAGACAAAGTGGTAACGTGTACTCCATCAAAGCAGTGTACCTTTGAGTTCATTGCACTGAGGGTTCAATGTAATAGCTGGGAAAACGGCTGCATTCCAGGCTCTCATGGTTTGTTTATATGATTCTTGATATTTTCTAATGTTCTCTTTAAATTCTCTCCCGTGTCCCAAATAGCTGCCTTTTGACCTGAGCTCTTATCTGAGTATGTATGTCCGGACAATTTTCTTCATTTTCAAATGATTCTGTTGTCAAAACATGTATCTCCGGTAACTGTCATTCTAATGACAATGAACAATAAAATGCAGCATCATTTCTACCCAGTCCAGATGGGGCAACAGGAAAAATTTCACACTTAGAAGTAAGGTGTCCCTGGAAACAGGTGACAGTCGTATGGAGTCCTGACTTACCTTGGTAAATATCACTGACTACTGGGAAATCATGAGACATATTGCCGCAGCAAAGCAGCATGTCTCCAACAGTAACCCATTTATTTATTTAATCCAGCTCATTAATAAAGATCTTCTTTTACGTTTTCCTCATGTACAAATACTCAAAAACCACAGGCTCACATTTTGACAGCTAATTTTGTAGGATATAATTTCCTCTCTTAACCCAAGAGAGAAAAGAGACGGATGATTGAGATTAATCATTTGTAAAATTATAATTCTGTCACAGATAATAATTTGCAAGATCTTTCCCTTTTTTGAAATCCCCAGAATACACCATAAATTGTCACACTTTGTAACAGAACGTGTAACACATTAGGGGATTCCTAATAAAGCAAGCCTGCTAGAAAAACAGTCCAATTGCCTTATAATTGGCGTGTTCCTCACGTGACTCTTCTCTTGCTAAATAGAACTGTGCCTTGAGGTGAAGAGGGGTTTAAAAATTATTATTCAAGAGGTGGTTATCTCCATCTGATTGCTGTTGGAGCTCTACTGTATGGTATTTCTTTACCCCTTGGAAGATTGTTAGAAAGTACAACTCTCTGCCCAGAAGGCAAACTGATCCCTTGTGGAAAACTGAGCAAATTCAGGTTTTAATTAACTTTCAATTAAAAAAGATCATCAAGGTGGACATATTGAAAGTGACTTTGGGGAGCTGTTACATGAGTCCAAGAGGAAAAGGGCTGTGGTGCTACTGGACCTCTTGAACACTTTGCCTTGTTCTCTAAGCCCTTCTTAAAGGCACTTAATACTGCTGCAACTAAACTAAACTAAACTAAACTAAAGAAGCATCAAGGCTTTTATGTGAGGTTGCCAAATGGTGAAACAGGAGTGTGGATCTCTATGTGCCTTGACCTATATTTAGGCCATTGGTTAGGGCAAGAGCTAAGGAGATCATGGTTCCCAGCTCCATGTCTGGGTAGACTAGGATTGCTAGCTTTGCTGTGTATACATGTATAGATTACATATGATCCAAATTCACCCTAGTATATGCTGCATTGATCCAGGAAAGACATGGCAGAAATGGGTCAAAATATCCCCTTCCAAAGTCTTATTTAAATAACATTGCTATGATGAGAGATAATGTATCATGTATTTCAAAATAACCAGGGAAATTTTAAATACCTTACACAAAAAAATGACAGGTAAACAATGTGATAGATATGTTAATTAGCTTGGTTTAATCATGCCACATTGTATACATGTACAAAATATTACATTGAACGAATTGCACTAAAGAATATCTGGGCACAAATGCTTGACTGGATAGGACTTAACATGTATGATGGAATACATGAGGTCCAGTGGGGGTTGCGAGTGGAGTGGATGGGGGAGGGGATCTAAGTTTGATTAAGAACTGTTGCATGCAATGTATAAAAATCCCCCCAAAATTTAAAAATATACTAAAAATGCCAGGCATGGTGGCACATGTCTTTAATACCAGCACCCAGGAGGCAGAGGCAGGAGGATCTCTGTACATTCAAGACTAACTGGGGCTACAGGGAGACCCAAAAAGACCGTAAATAAATAAATAAATAGATAAAATTTAAAATATCACATTGTATATCTAAAAATGTATATAATTATTATTTGTCGACCAAAATAAAATTAGTATGTGCAGTATATATCAAAAAGCTAGAAGAAAAGATTTTGAAAGTTTAACCAAGAAGAAATAATAAATGTTGACAGATATTTTAACCTGATTATATTATATTATATACATCAGATTATCACATGATACCCCTAAAAAACTACAATTTTAAGTGTTCATGTATAGTTAAAACAAGCTCAAAATAAAGAGTAATAAATACATGTCATAACAAAATTCACTATTTTATTAGCTAAATTTTAAAATCTCAACTTTAAAGAGTGTATTAAGAACTATAGTAAGTAAATAAACAAATAGTACTATTTATTAATCGTCTAATTTTTAAAATCAAAGTAAACATTACTGAAAGGCCAACTTCCCTAATACTGGAGGCCCTTGTCATTCCTGTAGTAGCACTTCGTTTTAGTTTTGTTGTTTCTTTGAGACAAGGTCTTGCTATGTAGCCCCATTGAACTGGCCAATGATACAACACCTTGTGATCCTCCTGCCTCATCCTCCCAAATGCCGGGGCCTCCAGGAATGTGCTACCAGGCCCACCAAGACACCATCATCTCTACCAGGATTACTGCTGTTGCTTCCAGTAGTTCTCCCTGCTGTGCCCTGCCTCCTTCTTACTATGCTCAAAACAATGGCTCCACTATCTTAAAATGAAAGTCAGAGCATCCCACCCTTCTATCACTCCAACAGCTTTCCCCAACTTCTGGTAAGGGCTTCGGTTCTGTGAGGGCCACAAGGTCTTGGCCATTTGCATCTCCTCTGTTTAGCTATTCCGGTCTTCCAGTCAGATGCACTCCTCTGCCTCTACCAACACCACCCTAACCCCCACCCCCACCCCACCTGGGCAACATCTGGTGTAAGCCCCACTGTGAGCTTAGGGCTTCCCACGTTCTGGGAAAAGGCTGTTTGCCAGCAGATTGGCCTTATGAAGCCCCTATGGAGGAACGGGGTGGAGACAAGAAGCCTGCTTTCCTTCTGGAGATCAGGAGAGGGAGATAAAATGAAGAAAAAAAACACAAATGCATCCTATTTGGTTTGCTTCTTTGACAGCAATAAAAGCAAAACACAAAATAATATCTCAATATATCATAAATACAAGTTATCCCGCTGTCATAAGTAGTCTCCTGATTACCTCAAAGAAGAAGCCACTTCCCTAAATCTGGTGTAAGTACACACACCCCCAGGAAGGGAGGCCAGCACAATTTAAAGCAGGAGGGAATTTAAGGGGTTTTGTTCGGAGCCTGGCATTCAACAGCAGCCCAGGAGAGACAAACCTGCACAACACTGACACTAGAATGCCTCCACATTTTGGATTTAAAAGTAATGGTTTACCTTTATAAGCTCATATATAGTCTCATTTGAATACATCGTATATGCAAGACATTCATGCCATTCCTAAAGTACCTCATGAGCACCTGATGTTGGCTATGCAGGCTTCCAGGCACTGTTGAGTGATTAGCCTACAAAGAGTCCTGACTTCATTGGGCTTATGGTCTAATGTAAGGAGACTGCAAAATATATAGTAGGCCAACACATGGTATACTGCATTAGAAGTTGGCAAGTGCTGTGCATTAAAGGAGAGATAGATTTCAACAGGAAAAATCAAGAGGGCTGGACTGGAGAGGTGAGAGAAGTCTATAGCTACAAATTAGAACAGGACAGAGGACATTATGAGCCCCATTCATATGTGTTATGAAGTCAGTGATTAGCTAGAAATTCTTGATCATTTGCTTGAAAAGATGTGTCTAAAACCCATTTAAAAAATCCTTTCACAACCCTTTCATTTCTGGCAAACTCCTTTGACAACACAATGGCATCAGTTTGGCAGAGAGTCCCTTCAGGCATTTTGAACTCCTTGCTTTAAAAGTGTTGTTCCACAGCTGATGGCTTCTCGGGAGGGAGAGTCAGTATTCTTTAAGAGTGAATTCCCTAAGAGGCTGGCCATGCACCAGTGGTTGGTCCCACACCCATAAGTATGTGGGCAGTACAGATTGGACTGGGTGGGATTTTTTAAAAATAAAAAACAGAGACCAGAAAGTTGATGTGGAAATGCAGAGACGAATCTGGGAAGAGTTGGGAAGGAGATGGAATGAATATGACACATTTTATGATACAGATAATAAAAAAGATTGCATGAAATTCCTAAAGAATTTAAATATAAAACAAATCTATATTTAAAAAGCAGTATCCCATCTCTAGCAATTAAGGTGAGGTCTAAACCTGTAAGTCAGGATTTTACTTTGTATAGCTATAAACTGCGCATCTTCAGCCTACTAGAAAAGCAAGTAATGACCGACAGACCCATCCGACACTGGTATGTAGAGGTAATGAGCTTAGTCTTCATGGCTGTGTGCTCCTTACACCTTATTTCACTGTTTACTTTTCTGTATGTGTTCATGTATTTAAGCTTAGATATGCCATGGCACATGTATGTGGAAGGCAGATAACTTGCAGGGTCAGTTCTCTCATGTTATCAGGCTGGGCAGCCAGTACCTTTAGCTGCTGAGTTATCTCCCTGCTTACTACATTTCCTTTTTCTTTTTAAGGTAATGAAATATGGTTAATAAGTACATAGCAATATTTCAATAAAGTGTGACATTTCAAAACAGAAGTCCATTGGACTTCTTATTTGACCTTGAATGTATTCTACCATTCTTGGAAGAAAGTCATGTGACTGTGCAGAGTTTGTGTATGCACAGGGTTGATCCTAGTTAAAATGAGGCAATGAAAGTGAGCAAGAAACAAAAGGAAAAGAAAGACAAATACCAATTTGGGCTGCCATATATCCACTGTCTTTCTCAAAAGGAAACATGGTCCAAAAGTACCCCATCACACATAAGAAAATTAACCCTGACTGGTAGTATAAACTGATATATGGGAAAATTCCAAGTATATTTTCATTTGTATAACATATCAACAATTCTAATATTTGGTTTAATATAAAGAAGTTTCCAAAAACGGGAAAAACTGACTGGCATAGAGCTTTGAGTCTTGATCCTCTGTGATAAGCAAATATGATTTGCACTTCCTCTCCGTAGAACTATTTTTTCTGCCTCCATTTGATTTTGCTCATTCCTCTGTTGTGTCTTTTCTGTTGTAAGCACGTGAACTGGCCTTGTATCTCTACAATCAGTGATGTTCTTCAACATCTGGATTTCTTGGACATCTATCTGCCTGAGACCATTCAGCACTCACAAGAAACAGAAAGCTATGACCGGTGTCCAGCTTTGCTCAGTTCATTCACACAGTGCTGTCAGACTCAAGGTTGAGTGCAGGAGGACTCTGAGAATCAGGTGGCTGGTCTCATGGAAAACAGTCTCTTCTCTTCCAATCTTCATGCTCTTTGTTTGAACTATATGGAAGACATGTTCCTAAAGGAACAAATACGGCTAAACTGATTCAATCCAAGCAGTTAGATGGATGCTGAGAAACTCAACCTACCAGGTGTTTCGACCTTACAATCTCCTCAGGCCAGTTCAACAGATGGCTTTTGTTGTGTTGATCCTTTTCAAACCATTGTCACTTTTCTTCAAAATAACAGACATTCACTGTGGGAAAGACACAATTCAATACAAATGAGACATTCATTTTGAGAGAATCTAGAATTTGTATACTGCTAACATCTTTAATCTCTTATAATTCTTAAAATGCATGATTTTCAGGATATATATATATATATATATATATATATATATATATATATATATATATATCAGCCTGGATTTTCTTACCTAAAATTAAACTGTGATTATTTTCCTGGTGAATATTATGTTCTGGCTTGAATTTTGTGTACACGTGTGTGTGTGAATGCATGCATTCTCATGTACACAGATCCATGTAAGTATGTGGTACATACGCATGTTTGTATACACATGTGGAACTCAGAGGTCAGTCTGGGATGTTTCTCAGGATCTGTCCACCTTGTTTTTATTTTTACTTTCATTTAAATTGAATTTATGCGAATTTCACACAAAACATCTTAATCATCTTTATACACCCTTCTCCATTGGCACTTTCCCATAGTTCCCTCCCTGGATTTCATGCATTCTGTTACTAAGTCCTATTCAGTCAAGTTAGTGTCCCCAGGGAAGGTTCATCCACTGAGATTAGTCCACCTATCTAGAGTCCCTAACTTTAAGAAGATCAGCTGCTCTTCACCCAGCAGTAATCAGCTGCCAGTTCTTTGGCTAAGATTGGGTCCTGCCGCCCAGTTCCACAGTTCTGTGCTGGATTTTTGTCTGCTTGGGTTTGCATGGGTCTTGTACATGCTGACACCATTGCTTTAGGTTCATATGAGCAAGGTCCTAGGAACCTGCAAGACTCTATTTTTATATGGTCAAGTTCCTTCTCCCCTGGCTCTTGCAATCTTTCCAGCCTCTGTTCTGCAATGGTTTCAGAGCTCTGGGTGGGTGAAGTTTAATATTTGAAACCTGTACACACCGTGCTTTTTAAAACATGTTGTTTGTTATTTTTATTTTGTATGTATGAATATATTGCCCACATGCATGTAAGTGAACCTGTGTCATGCAGTCCCAAGGAGCTCAGGGAGGGTGTTGGATCCTCCAAGAACTGGAGTTACAGGCAGTTGTTAGCCCCCATGTATTTCATTCAATTTTGCCCAAAATGTTTTGCTGCACATGGCAAATATTTAAAAATATTTGCTGATATTTTGAGTGATGAAAACGTCAAAAAAATGTCTCTTATATAAAACTTCAAGATTTAGAGCACTTGTACTTTTACATTAGGAATCAAAGTCTTAGTATTTTGAGCTCTTTGGAGACCAAGAAATGTGAAACAAGTAAAGTAAAATGATAACCCAAGTTTCTTTTCAAGATTTACCAAGCAACTCTTCAGTAATTAAAGTGCAGCCTAATTGCCCTGAAGTCATTCATGTGTAAGAAACACTGGCATCTCTGTTCACTTCCTGTAGGGAAGAATCAGCTCCACCCCACCCCAGTGGCAGGGAACCAGGGAAGCTACTGAGGAAGTCCTCGGCTGGATATCACAAAGCACCCACTTTCTGATTCTGTTGACAGTGACAGCTGGGCCATTTAGCAAGGCACTTACACAAAGACATGAAGATCATGAATGAGTTACAAACAGCCATTGCCATAGTCATGGTGAGTTTTGCAAGAGAATCAAGATTAGAACATTTTTTCAAGATGAGTCACAGCTTTCAGTTGTCAAGTTCATACAGGAAGAATTAGTAATGGCTAAGGGATGAATTTGAAGTTTGTGGCATGATCCTATATACAGTACCCCAACTTCACCAATGCTCTGCTGGAAGAGTCACAATGCCCAGGGGCTACTGGAGAAATGCCAGCTCCGTCACTCTCTTCATGCCAATATTATTATGCTTGCATGCTGACATACAAGCACATCCTGGATAGACAGAGAGAGTACAGTTGGTTTGTTCAGTTGGATTAACCTTGGAGACCCAGAATTCTATTACATTTGTCGTCATCAACAAAACTGAAATAAAAAAAAATTAGATAGACAACAACCACAAAAATAAATAAATAAATAAATAAAATTGTTGTATTGGTTTAAGGTACAAATCTTTAGCCAAATTAACAAAATGAGAGGATTCAAGTAAACAAATTCAGAGGTGAAAAGGAAAACATTACAACAGACCTTAAGGAAATTCAGAAAAATGTAAACAAATACTTTAACAATCTATACTACACTAAATTAGAAAACCTAAAAGAAATGGATAACTCTCTAGACATATATGGCCTACTAAAATGAAATAAAAGAGACAAAAATAATTTAAACAGACCCATAACAACCAGTGAGATAGAGTAATTAAAAATCTCCCAACTAAAAAGAACCCAGAACAGATGGATATAACACAGAATTCTACCAAACTTTCAATGAAAAACTAATACCAATACATCTCAAATTATTCCATAAAATATAAATTGAAGGAACACTCCCAACTTCCTTCTATAAAGCTAGTATTACTCTAACGCTCAAGCCAGGCAAAGACCCAACAAAAAGAGAAAATTATAGACCAATCTCTCCACTGAACACAGATGCAAAAATTCTCAATAAAATGCTTGCAAACAGAATGTAAGAACACACCAAAAACATTACCCACTACAATCAAATTGACTTCATCCCAGAGATGCAGGGTTGATTCAACATACTTAAATCAATAAATGTAACCCTCCACATAAACAGACTAAAGAATAATAATCACATTATTATCTCATTAGATGCAAAAAACATCTTTGAGAAAATCAAACATCGATTTATGACAAAAGTCATGGAGAACCTAGGCACAGAGGGAACATATCTCAACATAATAAAGGCACTATACTATAAGTCTACAGCCAACATCATACTAAATGGAGAGACACTGAAAGCGTTCCCCCTAAAATCCAGAACAAGACAAGGATGTGCTCCATTCCTGTTCAATATAGTACTTGAAGTCTTAGTATAGAAAACAAATGAAGACGATTAAGAAGATACAAACTAGGAAGGAAGAAATCAAAGCATCTTTATTTGAAGACAGTATGACATAAAGGATCCTAAAGATTCCACCAGAAACTCTTAGAGATGATAAATACATTCAGCAAAGTAGCAGTATATAAAATTAACAACCCCAAATCAATAGTCTTCCTATATACCAACAATAAACATAACAAGAAAGAAATTTGAAGAATGATTCCATTCACAGCAGGCTCAAAATCTATAAAATATCTGTACAATAAAAAATTGAAGACATTGAAGAAGGAAGTTATAGAAGATACCAGAAGAAGGAAAGACCTTCCATGTTGTTCACGTATTGGTAGGATTAATATTGTGAAAACGGCCATTCTACCAAGAGCAATCTACACATTCAATGCGATACCCATGAAAATTCCAATACAATTCTTCACAGAAATGGAAAACAATATTTCAAATTTCATAGGGAAACACAGAAAACTCAGAGTAGACAATATAATCCTGAACAATAAAAGGACTGCAAAAGGCATTACTACCTCTGATCTCAAACTGTACATCACTATAGTAATAAAAACAGGATGTTACTGGAATAAAAACATATACCTCAATCAGTGGTATATTGAAAACCCAGATTTAAATCCTCCCATTTACAGCCACCTGATTTTTGACAAAGGAGGCAAAAGTAGATGTTGGAGAAAAGACAGCATGTTCAACAAATGGTGCTGGTCAAGCTGGATAAGAAGAACGAAACCGGATCCCTGTCTCTCACCATGTACAAAACTCAATTTCAAATGGATCAAGGACTGCAACGTAAGACTCCTTAATTGGATTGAGGAGAAAGTAAGGATACACTGGAAATTAGAGGCACAGGAAAGGACTTTCTGGACAGGACTCCTATAGCATAAGCATTAGGTCCATCAGTAGACAAATGGGACCACATGAAACTAAAAATCTTTTGTACATCAAAGGACACCATTATTTGAGTGAAGAGACAACCTACAGGGTGGGAAAAAGTCTTTACCAGGTATACCTCTAACAAAAGGTTAGTATCTAGAATACATAAAGAACTCAAAAAACTAAACATCATAAAAAACAAACAACCCAGTTAAGAAGTGGGGCAAGTTGGTGAACAGGGAGCTTTCAAAGATGAATCAGAAATGGCTCTGAAATGCTTTTTTTAAATGTTTAGCATCTTTAGTTATCAGGGAAATGCAGATCAAAACTACCTCGAGATTTCATCTTACCCCTCAGAATAACAAAGACCCAAAAAGAAAGCAATGACAACTGGTGTTGAGACTATAGAGAAGAAAAACTATTACTCACTAATGGTGGCAGTGAAAACTGGTGCAGCCACTATGGAAAATCAGTTCAGAGATTCCTCAAAAAGCTTGAAATTGATCTGCTATATGACCCAGTCATACCGCTTGGGCATATTCCCAAAAGACTATACCCTACAGCACAAATACCTGTTTACACATGCTCAGTGCTGCCTTCTTCATAACTGCCATAAATTAGAAGCAACCTAGATGTCCATCAACTGATTCATGGATAATGAAGTTATGTCACATAGACACAGTGGAATATTATTCAGCTCTTAAAATGAAAATTTCAGGTAAATGGATGGAACTGGAAACAGTCATCCTGAGTGAGGTAACCCTGATCCATGTTCTCTCTCAGAGCTGGATGCTAGTTTCAACATCTTAGAGCTGCATATCTTAATTTGACAATTAAGAGAAGTTAAGAAACTAATACATGGTCATAGGTAGGTAGAGGCTTCCTGGAGGGAGTGGTAGAACACAGTGACATGGAGGGGGAGGGAACATTAGACTAGGAAGGGATAAAAGTGTTTGGGAATGGGAAGGCACAGCAGAGGAGGAAGCACAGGAGGGACAAGGAACACTAAAGGCCTTTAGTAAAAGCCGTATGGAAACCTACCGTTATAAAAGTTTCTTAAAGTATAGACATATACATCATAAAATGAGATTAAAGGGAATTATCCTTTAATAGGAGGACATCATCCTTTCTAGGCATCATAAGGCTAATGGAAAAAACCCTCAATGCCAGGAACAGACTTCCTAGAAACTGTTGACCAGAGGTCCCTTGGATCTTCAAACAATACTGGCCATTGCTCCGGAACCGAATGGTAAGGCCCTATTTTTGAAGGCATTACATATATAAGCATTAGAACAAACAAGAAGAAATCAAGCTGATGCTGACTTCAGAGCCTCATCTCTACTGGGTAGCATTCATAATGCTGGAAGTGCTATGCATGCTACCAGAAGGAAAATCATCATTAACTTTACCCAACTGTGAATCTTGTGAACTATAATAACAACTGGTCTGGTAAGATATGCCTCCTGGAACAATAGTGCACAAATACTATAGGAGTAACCAACCACTCTTCAATTGTATTTAAGGACTTCTTCCTAGGATGGAATCCATACCTGACTTTGATATCAGGCTTAGGAACCTGAGGCTCGGCAGGCCATAGGACATAGGGGAGAACTTAATACTAGTTTTCTACTAAATACTTATTTTAAACTGACTTTTAATCACATCTTATTACACCCATAGATTAATGTGACTTTCAACTCTCACCAGAAAAATTTCTTTATGCAACAGATGGTGATTAACACAGAAACTCACAACTAGGAGAGAAGAAGAGCCTGAAGAGTGCTCATCTCGGAATGGGACATATATCAAATTTCTGCTCCCAAATCCCAGGGATCATTGCAGAAGAGGGGGCAGAAATATTGTAAGAGCCAGAGGTGATGGGCTACCATAAGAAAACAAGAGTTTTCCAGACAGCTGGTTAATTACTCACATGAACTTACAGCAATAGTAACAGCATGCACAAGTTCCATGAAAGCTCAAACCAAAAAAAAAAAAAAAAAAAAAGCCCAGCATATACAGGAAGAAGTGTACAAGAAGCTCCAACTCAACCTAAAAACAGGGGGCAGAGACAGTCTCTTTCAAGCTTGAGACTCCTGGTAGATGAACCAAGCTCTAGTAAATGAACCCACACTGTAGGCTATTTGGGAACACAATTAGACACTATAGGGCATATATATATATATATATATAGAGACACATTAAATTGGGTTGGGGTAATAAATGACATAGTGTAGATAAGGGAGGGGATCTAAATACTACCAAATTACATAGCATGAAAATTGAAAAGAATTTAATAAAAAGGAAATGTTAAACTGAAAAGAAATTCAAGATGAGTCATGGCTTTTGATCATCAAGCTCATACGGGATGGATTGGTAGTGGTTAAGGAATGAATTTGAAAGACTGAAAAAAATGTGTCCTCATGTTTGTGGCATGATTCTATCCACAGCGTGCCAACTTTACCAATGGTCTGCTAAAAGATATAATGTCCAGGTGCTACCCAGAGAAGTGCCAGCTCCTGTACTTCCTTCATGTCAGTGCTATAACACCTGCATGCTAACACCCAAGCACAGCCTGCACAGAGAGCGTACTGGATTAACCTTGGGGATCCAAAATTGTACTGCATTTGTTGTCAGTCACAAAATTAAAAAAAAATAGACAAGCAACAACCTCAAAAATAAATAAATAGATAAATTAAAAAAATCGTATTGCTTTAAGGCACACTGGCTGCCATATCAGCCCAGTGCCGTGGATATAAAAACAAGTGCAATTCTAGCATCAGGGTTAGCAATCACAAGTATGTTGCTTTAATTAAAGCAACTAAATCTCTAAGTGCCCATTAGAGGCTATAAAAATAGGAAGCTCAAAATTTATTGTGCTCTCCCAGGAAGGAAAATGGCTATGCCTCAGAAATGGTATACTGCATTTTGGTTTGAAGTTTATTTGATGTTTATGATCACAAGGAATGTCATCGTTGGTTGTGACTAGAGGAGAATGGCACAAACTTCAGTTATCGGGCAGTGTTAATTTAGAGCAAATAGAAAAAAAACCACTTTACCTAACCTTGTTGAAAAAGCTAATAAAAGAAGGAGAAAGCACAGATTTAGATATTAAGAAAACTCAATTATAGGGCAAATATCTATTATCAAACAGAATAATACTTATAAACCTTAGACTCTGAACTTGCTTGCACCCAGAATAAGGAAAATGTATCTGAACCAAGCAGACATCAATGAAAACACATTAAAAGCACCATATCTCCTTGTTATTAGGCAATACAAATATTTATGTAAATTGCATAAAATATGAGATAATCATCAAACACATCTTAATGAAAATATTGATGCTTTGTTATACTTCTATTCAAGAGGACACGTCCTTACCTTGGGACCCTATGTAATACAGAAAAGATGGAATTCAACATGGTCCCTGGCAGTCACTCAGGTATGAAGAGGGAGGCCTGTTATCCACCTGATGGAAGATTTCAGAAGACTGCGGGTGTCATGTTTGCTTCATTATAGTTTTAATTTGCTTCAGAAAATTCAAAGAAGTTTTCCCAAAAGGAAGACACTAATATAGGACATTTGTGAAAAGACTTAATAATATGTAGAGCAGAAGCTCATAAAAGGTATAAGAAATTCTTATGGGCTCATCTTAGAGTTTGAGAATTCCCCTCCATGTGTCAATTAATTAACACAAGCCATCAAAGCGAGGAATCTCCCCAGATCTTTGGCCAAGGACATTCCTTAAACATTCTCCAGCAATCCCCCAAGATAGGCATTACATCATTTCATATACTAGGGGACTATGGCTTGGACAAATCAGACAATTCTTTCAACATTCCTCTATATAGAGTTGTTACAATGGGCCAATGGGAAGCACTGACTGTTGGCCATATGGCTTTTTCAAATACAAGAGTGAAAAGAGAAAGACAGATGTGAAGAATTTGAGAGTTAAGAATGCATATTTGGGCTGGGTGTGATAGCTCAAGCCTTTAATCTCAGCACTCAGGAGGCAGAGGCAGGCAGATAGATCTCTTTGATGTAGATCAGTCTGGTCTACGTAATGAGTTCCAGGCAACCTGGGGCTCATGGAGATCTTGTCTCACATAAAAACAACAAAAAGTGTGCACATTCAGTTCATTAAACAAAATGCATGGTGTGAAAACTGGAGGTAACAGACTCCGTGCCTCATGAAGGTGAAGGAAATTGGGCCCACCCCAAGAGAGATGAAACTGATTTGAGATTAGAGATGAAGATTTTAGGGCTATTTTCCTAACCCACAGCAACGAAGGTGGCGATAATTCTTGAGAATAAGCTTATCCACTGAAGAAATTCCGTCGGAATTGCTGAAATGTATATGAAGTTTCTTAGTTTCCAGTTTTGAAATTGTCTGGGTTCTTAAAGTCACCATTTTCCCGACTGTTCAAACCTACTAGCTTTGGGGAGTCATAAACATTTAATCACAAGATCAGCAGAGATCTACAGAGCTTAGCAGCTTCTCTTTGGAATCAGTCTCAGGAATAAATCTTTTTGGGGCCATACACCATAATTATGCTCATTATTTTGACCAAGCCAATCTGACTACTGAGCAATCATAAAAATGATGTTAGTTATATTTCAAATCCTCTGTATTATTCCATGAAAAAATTCAGTTTTGGTGTACTTAATAGAAACTCAGGATACCTTCAAAGAATAAATATCTGACCCATCCTGCATATTAACAGTAACATCCCTTGATCTAGGAAGAATATTTTTAAACAAAAGAATCAATAATTAAACAATAATGTCAGTGCAATTTAAACAGTGTTCTCTGTATTGTCTGCTTTAAGTGATGTCATTTAGATGCTTGGGTGTGGGAACTATCTATACAATTAGCTTAGGAATTCTTCCCAGAGTGGAAATTTCATCATATGTGGTAATGTCTTCTTCAATATATGATTAATTTTTGCCAGCAATTTCTCATTTTTTTATATATTATTAAAGTTTACCACTCTAATTTTTATTTTTTCATTCATCTATGCCTTGCACTAAGGAGCACACAAATTTGTATGAACATTGGAGAATTTTAGTGCATGTACCTTTTGTATATGATCAGTGAGATACAAATAGATAACATTTCCAGCGTCCCGTGCAGGCTCCCTGTATTCCTCACCGTCACTGTTCTTACTCCAGGTTGACAATGGGGCGACTTCCAATTGCACTGCTTAGTTAAAACCACTTTGGAATTTCATATGAATGAGATGAACATGTAGACTTTCTTGTGTCTGAACTTTCTTCCCTTCACACTGTGTGGATAAGATTTGTCTGTGTTATGTGTAACCTCATTCTAATTTTGAACTTTAAATATTCCACACTATTATTTCACCACAATTCATTGAACATTAATGGATGCTTGGGGAGCACTGCTGAATTTTTTTCCCAGAGTGTTTGTACCAATTTACTCTCCCATGTGGTTTAAAGGATACAAATGGGGTTGGAGAGATGACTCAGTGGTTAAGAGCTCTAGTTAATCTTGCAGAGGACTCACGTGGCAGCTAACAACAGAGGGTAATACTCTTTTCTGGCCTCCTCAGACATTGCATGACACAGGTGTACTTACATACATGCAGCTAAAACACTCATATACATAGAATAAAAATAAACTTTAAAAATTTAAATAATAGAAAGGAAAATTATTTGAGCAATTAACTTTCCTTTAATTGTCATTAAAGGTTTTCCCTTGTTAAAGGGGGCTTTAAAATAGAAAAACAATATTCCTGCCAGTATTTTCCTCTTTGTTTTCTTTGAGTCCTTTTCATCCCTTGGTTTTGCTGAGTCTCTACTTTTTTTCAAGCCATTGTCTCCATGTACACAGGAATCCCTTTGGACTTTTCTATTGATTTGAGTGTCCTATATGTGCAGTGAGGTGAATTGTTAGTAAAAGAGTAGGCCAGGCTCGTCTCTCTCACCTCTTGCCTTTGAGGATAAGACTCTGAGCAGTACTGGCTCATGTGTGAGCAGACAGGGGACTCAGGAGGTTTGACAAAAGCAACAGCATCTTGTAAAACTCAGAGCAGCACAATCAAACTCAATTCCAAGCCTCAGGATGGTGGTACCTGAACCTTTGTCTCTGTCACGTCTCCAGATTTCAGCATTAGCTTGCCCAGATAATTACCCTCTGCTAAGGTCAAGGTTCTGATTCTTAGTCAAGAAAACAAAATATCACTGGTGGCTCTTCTCAGCTGTGTGCTTTAGCCGTTCCAGATGTACAAATCAAAGAGAAGCTGGCAACAATGTGCTGTCCAAACAAGAAGGAAATGAAATGTGCAGACTGTTTTCCAAACATTTCAAAGACCCTGGAAATGCAGCCAACACCAAAATCAGTATTTGTACTTTAGTCTTTGGTTAATTTGAACTATTAGAGGCTGCACCAAAGATAAAATCCGTTTGAAGTGAAATTTTTTCTCATTATTTTTATCTTTATTCCTCGTTTGTAAAGCACTTTGGAGGAAGTAGATATTTGATTTAAGTGTTTCATTTTCAAAGTAAAGACCCTTCTTTTCTGGAAACATATTTGGAATTCTATAATGGTATTTGTTCATAATTTTCTTATTATTTATAATTTAACAGTCTTTTTTAATTTAATGGATCCAAGCCAAATTAACTTAGTAGTGATTTGCACTTACTAATTTCATGTGTGTGCTGGATACATATTTCCAAACAGCAAAATAAAAAAAGGAAAAATGGTCCTTTCAATAAACAGTACTGAAAAAATGTGATGCTGGTACTCTAAAGAATGAAATTGCACTTTTATTTTTTATGTATGTAGGGTCACTGTAATAACTCATAGTGGATCAACATATTAAGCATATGGCAAAAAAAGGTTTGTATTCTTTTGAGACAGGACCTTACTTACTGGATTGCAATCTAGGCTTACCAGGACTCACTAAGTAGCGTAGGCTGGCCTCAAACTCATGGCAGTCCTGTTGTCTCAGCCTCTAAAATGCTGTGTTTTTAAGTGTGCAGCACTGTGATCTGGAAGAACTTCTTGATGGTCTTGTCAAATATAGACCGCCCCAAAGCACAAATAAGCAAAAGAAAAACAAATCGGCTCACATATAATTAAAGTAAGTATGCCCTGCGAAGGTGGCCAAAGAGAGTGAAGAGAAAACTTAAGGAATGGCAGAAAAGCCTGAGGAGATGGCTCACAAGCATGAGGACCTGACTGTGGATGTCCGGAACCTGCACAGGGCCAAATGAAGTAGCATGTATCTGTAATCCCAACACTCCTGCCGCAGAACGGGAGCCTGAGACTAGAGAATCCCTGGAAGCCTGTGGGCCAGTTACACTGCATCGGCTGTGACAAGCAGGAGACCCTGACTTAATCAAAGTGAAACCCGAGGATCAGTTCCAAGCTGAGACTATCCTCTGACTGCCACACACATGCTGTGGTGCATACAATGCACACACACACACACACACACACACACCTTTTTAAGAGTGGTTGAAAATATTTGTGAGCCTTTAATATGTTGAGGGATTAACATACAAAGTATATGAGGAACAGAAATAATTCAGCACCAAGAAAATTTGAAAAACCTATTAAAATTGGGCAAAGAACCCAAAAACTCAGTTTTTCTAAAAAAAAAAAGATATACAGGTAACTCAGGGCAAAGCAAATAAAAATTACAATGAAATCATATCTCATATTCATTAGGATGACTATTCAAAAAAGATAACAAGTAATAAGTCTTGTAAACACTCAGAAAATGAATGTTGTTATTAGAGATACTACCACAATGTGGTAGAAAACGGTTGGAGGTTACTTAGATCCAGGAGATAGCAATTCCTCAGGGTACACAAATACTTCTCGAATTCCTATGATGGTGTGTGCTGATGAACCTACAGTGAGTTGAGAGAATACAAAGACAAACTGCATCTAATACTCCTGACCAGCCAACCCAACAGCTAGCGATTCAGCACCTTGTGGCATTGCCTGCTGCTCAACCTCAGGAGTGCAAGATGGAGTTTTCTGGCACTTCCTTGTGCTTCTTCAGATTATTGTAACATACCTCTAGAGGGGAAAAGATCAAAACTCAAAACTGTAGTATGTTTTCTGCTGAATGAACATCATTTTCAGACCATCATAAAGTTTTAAAAAAGTATGTACGTCTATTCAGTTTTAAAGAAAGAAAATCTGTAATTTTCAACACATGGACTAACCATGAGAACATAAGACTAATATACTAAACAGAGAGCTGAAAGAGAAATATTATACCTTCTCATTTGCATGAAGAATCTAAAAAGGGGAAAATTTGGCAGGAGGCTAAGGGAAGGGGGTTAGATTGGAGAGATGTTCGCACAGGATACGTTTCAGTTAGGCAGACTGAGTAAATGGAAAAGATTCATTGTGCAAAGCTGTCACTGTGACTCACAGTAATGCACTTTTTCACTTGAGCTTTGCAGAAAGTGTAGATGTGAAATGTCCTCACTACAAAAACAGTTATGTGAGGTAATAAATATACACTTAGCTAGATCTAACCAGTCCACAATGTTTCTAGACAGTGCAACATCCTGTTTTACCCTGCATGTGTATTTGTATTTGCTAACAATAAAAAAGAATTCCATTCACTGATTTCTTGTCTAAGACAGCGTTCCTCTGAAAAGCTGCACTATCTAAAAAAGACTAAGAAACAGACTGGGTGCAGGTATTCAAGGGTCAGCACATTTGGCTTCTCCTCAAAGCAAAAGTGGCCCTGTTGCTCAGCTCAGGCAATCAGTTCAGCAGATCCCTTGGTGTTAGAGGTTTCCCTGATGATTAGACACCAGCCCACTGAAAGAATCATGTCAGAAACACTAGACAGTTCAGAGCCAAGTAGGGCCTTGCGTAGCTTCCAAGACTCAACAGATCCTCTAAGTCGTAAGGCCAAGCAGGTGCCCCACAGTTTGTTGTCATCAGAAATGATACATATGTGAATTATACCCTAGCAGGTCTACAGAACACAAGTGAGTTAAAAAATGGGCTATCTTTCTCCAGTGCCGCCTTCCTGGAATCCCTAATATTGTTCCCTTTTTCTCATACCTCTGTCTTCCAAAGGTTCATAACACTCGGTCAACAGAAAAAGGACATAAGATAACGGTCTGTAATGAAAATAGGTCAACTTTCTGTGTTGGTCCTAGAAAGAAAGAGATGGGAGATAAAACACTGTTCTGCTTAATAGAGGCTCTGAGGAATAGAGAAAGCAAATTGGCCACCAGGGAAACAGTCCCTAAATTTGAAGGGTGAATTCAGTGGTGTATTAGCTACTTCTCTCACTGTAGTGATAAAATTAAGGAAGGAAGGATGTATTTCAGCTGACACTTAGGATATAGAACATCCCGGTGGGGAAGACGAGGTGCCAGGAGTTTCCTGTAGTCAGGAAGCAGAGAGAACTGGGCACAGGTGCTCACTTTCTCCAATGACCTCAGCCTGGGGGGGATGGTGCAGCTCACACTCAGCATGTGTCTTCCTGCTCAGTGAAACCTTTCTGCAAAGCCCCTCAGAGACACACCCAGGGGTGTGTTACCATGTGTAGTGTAAATCCAGTCAAACTGACAGTGAAAATGAACTGGGCAGATAGTCAGCAGTCTTTACCAACTCCCCTTCCTGTTTCCTCTCTCCAAATTATTTGATACATACTATGTGTAAGGCTTTATTCTAAGCCAGTCCTTATCAACTCTGCAAATTAGATGTCAGTCTGATGTCGTTTTTAAGTGTCTTTTGCTTAAAGTCAATAACATGATAAGTGAATTATTGATGTCATAGCCCATACTAATATCATAGTACATATGGTGGTTTTAAGCTGAGAAAAATAAAAGTCTACCTAGCATGTTATCTAAGGGTATTTGGAAACACACAATGTACTTTAGAATGATTCTGACCCAAATGATCAAGTTTAATGTAGTGTTTTACAGTGTGGGTCTTCCAAAATCAAGGGGAGAAAAAAAAAAAAAACAGTTAGGACTCTTAATAGGTTGTGGGTTTAAGAAGATAGACATCTGGGAAGAAAGTTTTAAAAAAAAATAGCAGACAAGTCACTAAAGTAAAGTTGGGTGCTGTTCACACCACTGATGTGCAAACTGGGTCATGGAGCCTGGACCCCACAGCCACACTGCAGTTTATCATAGAGAGGAAGGCAGTCATGATGGGTAGCAAACCACACTTACCCCCTTTAACAGTGAGCCTGCTGTTCTGAATGATGAGAATCTGTCTAAAATTACCTTTCATAAAAAGAATTATTAACATACAAAGCTTGTAAACACAGTTGGAAAGTCTTTGTCCATACCATAGGAGAATAGTGGACTCTCTGGACTTTGCAATGACTCAGGAATTCGTATTCTCCTTAATTTCTGAGACTGGGTCTTTTTATGTAGTCCTGGCTTGCCTAGAACTCACTCTGTAGCCCATTCTGCCTTGAACCAATGACAATCCTTTGATATTTACCTTCCAGGTGCTGAGAATACAAATACAGACACGCCCTACTATGCCTGGTAAGAATTTTGAACCACGAGTCATTTTAGTCCAGCTGTAAGTTGTTATTGTGTACCTTACTATAGGATCATTGCTCTCACACATTAACACCAGAGACAACTGAACCATAATATAGCAATATTCTTGCATGATAATGTAAATAGAAGTCTGGTGGAGCAACTCTGTGATAAAACTCTGAGTGGTCCTGACTTTTTGTGGTTGTGGAAATGAAAATGTTCTAACAATTTAAAATGGGTATCAGCAGAGTCCCATCTGTCCTTCTCTGTCTATAGTAAGAACTTGTAGAGTCGTGTTTGTCACATTGGTCTAGACTAGACAGATGGTATTAGATTGGCCTGTGGGCCTCACGTACTTAGAAAATGTTGCCACAGTGGTGGCAGGAAGCTTTTTGTTGTGAAGGTGGTTATTTGGATGGAGAAAGCAATGCATGACAGAATGTGTCTGAGCATCACTGTGTGAGCTCAGTAGCAGGGGAGGTTGGCGATAGAAGGGAACTCATTTTTCCCAGTCACACAGAATCGGGCATCACTTTCATGCTGAGCTGTTTGGATAGCTTTGTATTTGTTAGAGGACAGACTTGAAGGTAATACTGAGGTCCAGCATCTTGAGACTCATTTAATCTATGGAAATATTACAAGAGTTATAGCTTGGCAACAGTATGAAAGTTTCAGGTTTTATCAGTTCTGAAGTGTTTCTCTGTCTTTCTATATTTCTTTATTTTTCTGCTTAATTTACAGCTTTTCTTTAAGTCAGATGAGCCTCTGTTGGGTAATTTACCCTCTAGCAAGATCAATTTATCTTACTTTGACCTCTCCAGTCAATTTTGGTATATATTTTTTTTAAAGCTCCCCAAGTCCCATAGGTTAAAATATCAAAAGCTGCTGTATCAAGAGATGAATGTTTTCATCAAATTAAAACTTCAGTATTTTCCTTTTAAAAATTTTGTCTAAAGCACAATATGGACAAACAAAAACAAAAGCAAAACTGGAAAGAAACAAGACATGGTAGGTCATGCCTGTAATCCCAGCCAGCAGGCAGGTGTATCACTGCATGTTCAGGCCAGCCTGGGCTACAAACTGAGTTCTAGTAGAGGCTGGGCTACAGAGTAAGTACCTGTTTCAAAAGATCCAAATCACTACTGCACCAATAGTGATAGTTACTAGGCCAGTCATTGTTTATTAGGCTTTATAGCTGGGTAGGACCATTGATTAGTTTTCTCCATTGGCAACTTGTACAGTGTCTTCTGATATGATGAGAACTAGTCTTCAGGGTGGAGATTTCCAGGTCAGTTCCAGCTTGATGGCTCCAAGTATTATGTCCAAAGTATGGCCTGTCTTCAGCAATAGGGTCTTACTTTCAAGTTCTGGGAGGTAATCAAGGGTTGTGGCAATAGCCTGTGTTATTTGGGGAGTCTCTTGGACCACCCTGGCCAACAACTCAAAGGGAGGTTTCTCTGCCTGGCATTGTTTTTTGTTATATAGACTTTAGCTATATATGTACTCGTGCTTATTATATGTGTGTTTTTCAGTAGGACTTTGAACTACTACATTTCCCTCTGTTTTTTCACACTAAGCATTATTTCTCTATCCTCTCACCCCCCCCTTTATAGCGCTCCCCACTTCCCAGTTAAAATGCACCCTTTTCTCTATTTCCTCTTTAATAGCATTTGTCACCTACTATCCCTTTCTCTCGAGCTCCTTCTTCCCCTTTATTATCATGGTTCTTTTCCATTTGCCTGGCTCCTGTGGTTACATCAAATCTGGGAATTTGGAACTAAGATGCCCAAATGAAAGAGAACATATGTTACTTGTTTTTCTGAGTCTGTGTTACTTCATTTAATATAACAGTTTATAGTTTTTATAGTTACTTCAGGATTAAATTTTTGTTTATAGCTGAGTAGAACTTCATTGCGTAAATATATCACATTTTCATTATCCATTCTTCAGTTGAGGACACTTTTATCTTGGGCATTATTAACAACCATCTTATTGGAAATAAGACCCACTCAATGAGAGGGAACTCATATGTGGTACTGTAAACATAGCCAAATATGCATGCCTAGAGAGGTCATAGATCCTTGAGGAACTGTACATCCTTAAACGAATGTAATTTTTTACTTCCTTCTAAATATGCATTTTCATATCTATAGACAAGTATATCTTTTACCTCTCACTAAAGAAACTTCTTTTTACAAGAGATAGAGACTATTGCAGAATTCCACAACTGGTCAAATGCAGAGAATAAGTGTCTGTGACACACTTAACGCTAAGTAATATATCTTCAATGCAATCTCTACACATAGAATGAATGCATCTTTCCACTTTCCCCAAAGAGGTTTTCTTATACAGTAGATGATGATTAACATGGAAACCCACAATAGCCAGTGTACAGAGAACAAGAGGCTTCAGAGTGCTTATTCCTGAATTGGACACCCATTTCAAACCTTTGCCTCCCAAAGCTCAGGGATCATTGAGGAAGAGGAAGAAGAAAGATTGTCAGAGTCAGAGGGGGTGAATGACCACAAGGAAACAGTCTTCCAGACAGCTAGTCCCTTACTCATATGAACTCACAGCAGTGCATACATAGGACCTTTGCAAGCTCAAAGCAGACAAAATCCCAGCATCAGCATGGAGAACAGAGTAAGAAATCCTAACCCAACCTAAAGAACTTCTGGCAATTGCTGACTGCTAGAAGGGAGAAGGAAAGTGTCTTATATGGATGGGACATTGGTGGGTCTATTAGATGGACTCAATCTGAAGGGCATTTTGGGACATAAATCAGAATCTATAGCCCATTATTCCATTATATAGATAGATGATAGATAGATAGATAGATAGATAGATAGATAGATAGATGAACGAGAGTTCATTAAATTGAGTAAGTGGCAATGGGGGGAGGTGTAGATGAGGAGGTAAATGAAGACAGGATCTAAATACCATCAAATTGTATTCTATATTGTATGAAAAATGAGAAAAAGTCAATTAAAAATTTTTAAAACTAACTTTTAGAAAAAGCACCAAACCCAACCCAAACAAACAAAATAAATACACAGGCAAAAACAAAATAGTAAAGCAATCATCCCAAAGTTATGTCAGTTCTTCTTAGAAGCCAAGCTTGTATGCTATAATACTGAAGAAAATCCACAAAGCCAAGTGCAGTGCTTACACACTCAAAGCACCGTGGAGTTAGGTGGGTTAGTGTCTTAAAGGACTGTGAGCAGAGAAATTATAGCAGGTAAGGAATGAATTTGGACTGTTGAGAATATACTCCAAAATGGGGGGAAGAAAATAGGTAAAGGAAAGGCCATTAATGTAAGAACTGGTTAAAGCCTAAGAGGGAGTGGGGAATGTTGTGTCAAGTTAAGAAGGGTTAGAAGAGGAAAACTCAGCTGGCACCTGGGTCCAGGCTCAGGCAGTTACCACCTTCCACCTGAACCTGTATCTCCCAGGCCTGTTCCCTTCATTAGAGCCTCTGTAATTCCATCTACTTCTATCCAAAATGCAGATCCCAGTTCCTCAGCTCCGGAATGGGGCCTGAGGTTCTGCCTTCAAACAGCAACTCCAACAGGTATTCATAAGCAGTGCAATAACGGCACATCACTCAGTGCTTTGAGGAACAGCTAGTCGGATGTCTGTGCATATGAGCACTTGTGTACCGAGAAAGAATATGATAGCAATGCATTTTAAGTAACTGGCTCATGTTATTGTAGAGCCTGGAAAGCCTGAAATTCACAGAGCAGATCATGAGACTGGAAATTCAGCTAAGAATGGGTGTTCCCCTCTTGAGGCAGAATTCCTTCTTTTCCAGGAAACTCCACCTTGTTTTTAGAACCATCAATTGAATGGCTGAGGTCCACACAGTCATGGAGCATAATTCTCTTTATTAAAGTCAGCTGGTGATCAATGTCAATCACTTTTACAAAGCTCCTTCATTACAACCTGGAAATTAGTGCTTGCAACATCATAGTCTAGCAGAGATAACACATAAAATTAACCATCTTATATAATATGTTGTCATAAAACCTTCTTTTTCTCTTTTCCATGTCTATGAAACCATTATTTATGGATGAGCACATGGTATTCGGTGAATGTATCAGAAATGTAGAACAAAATTTTGTCATTAGATGTTTAGCCATTCTGCTTCTATAAAAATGCTGCATTGAACATTACTGAACATTTTCTGTGTCTTCTATGTTATGACTAATGCCTGGGAAATGAGCACACCTCATTTTTCTTATGTTTCAAACTTTTCTGACCAACTTTGTAAATCTGAATAAGTATCAATGAATGATTGTCTGTATTTTGACTGGTATAGAAGTATTGAATTAATTAAAGGTGATTATTTTAAGCATGTTTCACAGGGTTTGTAGTACCTCTAAAGACACAAAACCTGCCCTTATGAGGAAGCACTCTGATTGTGTTTAAGAGATAAACCATAAACATATATATATACATATGATATATATATATATGATGACTGCATTATTAAATTTTGATGAGAGCAATTAAGAAAAATTTGCAGAAAGGCCTTCCAGGGAGAGATCAGTGAAAAACGTGAATTACAACACTATCTGTGTGAAGCTGACCATGATTGCTAGGAACAGCCAGTTCTTCAGATTTATTCAAGGACTTTACGTGTAACAACATACTGTTCTATTCATATAAATCAAGGACATGTATTTCTAGGTGCTTTACTTTTTAAATAAATGATATTTTAATATTTCATTCTGCTGATCCATTACAGGAAAGAGTGATGTTTTGAGTTAATCTCCTTCAGTGATCCTTCTGAATTTTTATTGTAACTGCTATCGTTGATCCTTTACACTTTCCAGCATTAATCTAATCTGAAGATAAGGAAACGTTAGCATCATCCTTTCTAACATTTGGAATTCTTACTATCCTTTGCTGGCTAAGCACATTCTCAATATGTGCAGTAAGGTATAACCAATACCTGTCATGTTACGTGTTGTTTACTTGTGTCTGACTTTCATGGAAGAATTCCTAGTACATTACCATTAAGCCCATGAGGATTCAGTGTTATGATAGGAGATCATCAATTTCTACTTTAGAAGAATTTTACTAAATGTCTTTTGGCATATATAAAAATATTCAAATACCTGCTTTTCTTGTATCTATTAATAGATGTATTAAGTCAATAGATGTCTGTTTTAACATTCCTACATTCTTGCTGTGAATTCTTGCATGTGGCTGTGCTATATCATTCTTACATATGTGGCTGTGTATTTGACAGTTCTTCACTCTGGACGTCTACACTAATAATGGAGGTGATATTTTGATTTAATTTTATTGAACCATGCTACCTTGTAAGGTTTTGATAGTAGTGACTTCATAAAACAAATGTATAAACTTTCTTTCTTTCTTTCCTCTAGGATCAGAAACATTTTAAATGAAATGGAAATTTCTTGTTTCTTTCAGATGTGATCGGTTGGCTAATGAAAATACCCGGATCAATTTTTTTACTGTTGATGTGCCCTGACAACTTTTTAAGTTTGTATAGTCTCCAGAATAAGCCTGATAACTTCTTTCTTTCATCTCAGATTTCAAGTTATTTCTCAAAGTTGAAAAAAAATTTTTTTTGTATTTCTTCCCATTTTCTTTTTTTCTAGTTTATTTTGAGCCTTTGTCTTTTCTTCTTCTCTCCATGCATACTTAAGGTTTTATTAGTCAGTGGATCTCTGATTTCATAATCATTCTAGAACTATGGCAGAAAGTAATATCAGGAAACACTAACAGCATTCATAAGGACTATATCTCAACATACATTATTGTTAAAGGGAAATTTACCCAAGAAATATGAAGGTATTAGCAATTAGAGCAAAGCTGTGGTGCCAAAATGAGGACACTAGACATTTAAATGTGTAGTTTAATGAAAATGACAAATGATTACCTCTAGGTCCCAGAGAAAATTAGTGGTGGTTAAACCCAAGGCCAGGAATTGTCTTCTACACATTTGAATGTTATTATGATGCAATGAAACAATCCTGGGGTGGCTTGAATTAGGCCTGTTGGTTTAGGCATGTGAACTGTGTAATGTTGTAAATGAACACCAGGCAGAATTTATCCCACTCTTTTCCTTGCAATATGATTTCCAGCACACATCCCCTGAGTAGCATTTGAGTGAGACTCTAGAGTATTATTATAAAGTGGAAAGGAAGTAATACACTAACTGCACTCACTTTTAAGACTTCTCAGAGTAAAACTTTTGACCCGATGCCAAACATCCATATGACAATTGAAAAAAAGCAAAAATAATCCTGCAGATGTTTTCCCTAAATCAATGAACAGGGATTGCTGTTCTTACTCCTTGTGTTGGGAAGAATCATGTAGTCCAAGAGAAGAAGGACCAGATGAAACGTCAGTGTCAAGGAAGGCCAAGTTAACCCCTTACAGGAAGACGGCACAATGATGACCCAGCACAGGGTGATCTAACCCAATCCCACCACGGTGGGTGTATGAAATTAATGGTTTATCCGAATTTATCACTATGGTCTCAACCTGTACTCTTAGTTATTAACTCATATAACCTTGTATTGTCCTCTGTTATAGACAGCGTGCTTCTGTGATCTCTGATAAATGGCAGACCATCTGACTTATTTACTCGAATGAGACTTTCTTTAATAGGCATGGTTCATGTAGATCCTTCCAGGATGTTCTTGCTATGGATGTAAGAAAAACTATTCCAGATAGCCTACAAGTCCAGGAACAATGAAAGGCTCCTGGCACAGCTCTGACTCCAACCTGTAATGTGTAGTCAAAGCTAGCCTAGACCAGCTTGTTCCCAGTCAACTCAAAGATGCTTGAGAGAAAATATTTGCTTTAAGCCAGTGATTTTGGGAGTAGTCTGTCACAAAGAATTATTTTGGAAATAGTTGACCTGTACTATGGAAATAAAGCAAAACAGATTGTAATAGAATGTAATAAAACAGATTGTAATAGAATGTATGGCTAAAGGAATCAACATGCAAATGCAAATTTCTATTAAGATGCAGACCCAAACCTACTCTCTCCAGCCCCACTGCCACTCTGCTCCATTGTACCTGTTAAGTCTGTCTTAACACTCTATCCTACATTCTGGGACATGGCAAATACCTTCCTACCTCAGGATCTTGCACATGTACTGTATAATCCCTCACAACCCTTTGAGTACCTTAGCATGACTTTACCTTCTTAGTGAATGAGACACTTTTGTCCTGAAGATGTGTATTCAGTGACCTTAGAAAGAGAAATTAAATTACCTATCAGAAGAGGCAAAATGACTGTATGGATGCAAACACAACGTCCTTTAAGTTTGAGCAGTATCTCCACGCTTCTATATAAAAAGGCACAGTGTCCAAGTGAGATAACAAGCTCTTCAATAAAGAACTATCTTAATCTCATTAGCCAGGAATTTATATTAATGCACTTTTTTGAGGGGGGGCATTCCATGATGAAAGAATTAGAGCAAATTCCTAAATAGTAAATTAAATTAATTGAAATAGTTGAAGTGTCAATAATTAATTATTAAGTTAATTGACAAAACTAGAGTTTACTGGGATAAAATATTGTTACATATTTATAAGGCTTGACTTCTATTTAAGTCCAACAGTACTATGCATTTGTAGAAAATAGTATGAATTAGTAAAGTAATCCTAATGTAAGATATACACTTAAAATGTAAGATATATTGTCAGTTATACATGGCATCCTTGAGCAGAAAAAAAGTGTACGGTAATTTAAAATAATATGATACATTTAGAAGTTTGTATTGAATTATTGTGTATTTAATCCAGAATATCTCAATCAACCTTAATCATTTGTATGCCCTTTCCTCACTGGAAGTCCCCCCCCAAGCCTTCCAACTGGAATCCACACATTCTTTCATCTGTGCTAAGGTCATTGTGTCAAGTTAGTGTCCCCAGATGTTCCTCAGTGAAGTTTCGTCCACTGAGATCCAGTCAGTTCATTTGGAGTTCCTAGCCCTTGGAAGATTAGATCACCTCCACTCAACAGCAATCAGCTGCTAACTTTTCCTCAGCAAAAATCAGGGACCACCCACTGCCCATTTCTCCAGTTCTATGCTGTTTTTGTCTCCTTGAGTTTGCATGGGTCTTGAGCCTACCAACACCAATGCTGTAGGTTCATATGAGCAGGGTTGCAGGAGCTTGTAGGATTCTGTTTCCATATGGTCACATACCTTCTCACTGATTCCCACAATCTTTCTTTCTGCATCCTCTTCTGCAGTGGTCCCTGAATGCTGGGTGAGTAAAACTTATTATAGGAGTCGAGTCTTGTCCAGGGATCCAAACTCTGCAGACTTCCAACCTCCATTCTTTGGTTATTTGTGACCTTCAGTGTTACTGGCTCTCTGCTGCATGAGGGAGCCTCATCAATGAAAGTTGAGAGATTCATTAGGGTCCTCTTTACCTCCTGCTCACATTACGTGAGCCTTGAGTGCAGAGGTTGCATTACAGATTTGATGCTCAGGCATGGGCAATTCACAGACAATGTCTGTGTGTAACTAGCTGTGGCACTCTGCAGTAATTTCCATCTGGTGCAAAAGAAGTTTCTTTGATGGACATTGACTGGCATATTTGATGTATATATATGGACACACATTTTGCACTTAGCAGGAAGTGACATTAGTCTAGGAATGTGATAGCCTTGGGAATTTTTCTAAGATCTATGTCCTCTTCAGCCATGTGTATTTGGCTATGATTACAGTACCACACATGAGTTTTCTCCCTCTGAGTGGACTCTAAAACCAATTAGGTAGCCTTTGATGGCTTCCCAAGATAAAGGTGCCACTATGCATCAGTGTTGGTCACCGATGTGGTCGTTTTTTCATGAAGCTGGTGTTGGGTCATAGACTGATTATTTCCCCTGGTTGCTTGCACAGTGCTCTCCAGAGCTCTAAGAGCTAGCCTTCAGGAGAAGAGGCTTCCTTGTCAGCTCCAGCTCCATTACTACAAATCTGGTTTCCAAAGTATGTTTTGTCTTCAACAATAGGGTCTTACCTTCAAGCTCTGGGAGGCAATCAAGGGTTGTGTATCTAGCAGTATCTACAATTCTGGGATTCTCCTGGACCACCCAGGTCAACAGCTCAAAGGAAGGTCTCTCTTCTCTTGCAGTGTTTCCTGCCATGCTGCCCTCAGCTATCACAAGGACTCATGCAGAAATACTGTATGTGGATTTTATCATTACATTGTTAGACTAACATGACTCCCTCTGGTGTTTTTTACTTCTTAACCATTCTCTCTCTCACTCCCTCTCCCTCTCTCTCTCTCTCTCTCTCTCGCCCCCCCCCGTCTAACCCTCCCTCCATGCCTTACCATTTAAAGTGTTTCCATTTTCCCCATTTCTCCCTTGACAACACCAGTATTCTATGGCCCCACCTCTCTTGAACTCCTTCTTTCATACAATATTCCCACAGTTCCTTGTGTAACCCTCCTTCCCCCTCGCTTTTAGATACTCCCATTTTATCTATTTCTCCATTAGTAACCCTTGCCTATCTCTCAGGTTCTCTTTCTCTTACCTCCCTGGTTCTTTTTCACTTTCCTGGTCCTGTGGATACATCACAATACATATGCACATTTAAAGGTTTGGTGCTGGGATGCACAAACGAGGGAGAATATACTAAATCTGTGTTACTTCATTTAGTATAACAGTTTCTAGTTCCATCCATTACTTTGTCTTTCTTACTATTTGAGTAGAGCTCCATTGTATAGATGTACCTACCACATTTTCATTATCCACTCATCAGTTGAGGGACATTTCAGTTGCTTCCATCTCTTAGTAATTGTGAAAAGAGCAACAACAAACCTATATGTACACATACCTCTGCAATAGGATAAGTGATTTGGGTATACGTCAAGGAGTGGTATATCTGAATCAAGCGGTAGATTCATTTTCAGTTTTTTAAGAATTCTCCACATTGTTTTTCATAGGAGTTGCATGAGTTTGCAATCCTACCAGCTGTGAATGAATATTCTTCTTTCCCCACATCCTCTCCAGCACTTGGTATTCATTTATTGTCTTAAACTTAGCCTGTCTGACTGGGATAAGATGAAATCTTAAATCTACTCTTTTTTGTAGATTAATTTTGTCACCTGACACTTTACTGAAATTGTTAATCATTTCTAGGAGTTCTCAGGTGGACTTTTTGGCATCTCTTAGGTATAATATCATATCATCTTCCAAAAGGGATAATTTGACCTCTTCTTTGCCAATGAGTAGTCCTTTAACTTCCTTCTCTTGTGTTATTGTTCTAGCAGGAGTTTCAAGCACTAGATTAAAAAGGAGGGAAGAAGGTGGACAGCCTTATCTGGTTCCTGATTTTAATGGGAATGCTTCCAGTTTTTCTCCATTTAGAATGTTGTTGGCTGTGGGTTTTTTGTATATAGCTTTAATTATGTTGAGATTTGTTCCTTTCAATCCAATTCCCTCTAGGACATTTAACATAAATACATGTTGAATTTTGTCAAAGGCCTTTTCTGCGTCTATTGAGATGACCATGTATTTTTGGTCTTTGAGTCCATTTATATGATTTATGACAATTATTGTCTTACATATATTGAACCACCCCTGTATCTCTCGAATAAAGCTGACATGATCATGGTGGACAATCTTTTTGATGTGTGTCTGTATGCAGTTTGCAAGTATTTTGATGATAATTTTTTTCATCTATATTTATTAAGGATATGGGTCTAAAGTTTCCTATTTTAGTTGTATCTTTAGCTGATTTGGGTATTAAAGTGGTGATGGCCTCATAGAAAAAATTTGGGAGTTCTCCCTCTGTTTCTATTATTTTGAATAATTTAAGTAGTATTGGATATAGATCTTCTTTGAATGTCTGATAGAATTCATTTGGGACTGCGCTTTTTATAGTTAGGAGGTCTTGGGTTACTATTTGAATTTCCTTATATTTTATGGGTTTGTTAAAGCTGTTGATTTCTTCTTGATTTATCTTTGGTGAATCCCATGATTTTAGATATACACCTATTTCTTTAAGGTCTTCGTATTTAATAGCATACAGGTTTTTAAAGTATTCCCTGTATCTTTTTGTTGTTGTCTGTTGTGATGATTCCCATTTCATCTCTGATTTTGTTGATTTGGAGTTGCTCTTTCTTTGAGGGTGGGAAATAAGGATCTATCTCGCTTGTTTATCCTTGCAAAGAACCAGCTCTTGGATTCATTCATTCTTTGTATTGTTTTCTTTGTTTCTATTTCATTAATTTCTGCTTTGATTTATGTTTTTCTTCTTCTCTGCTGGGTTTGAGTTTCATTTGTTGTTGCCCTTCAGGATTCTTGAGTTGCTATACTGAGTCATTTATTTGTGCTCTCTCAGATTTTTTAAAGTAGGCACTTGGTGCTATTAACTTCCTTCTTAGGGCTGCTTTTAAATTTTCCCAGAGGTTTTGGTGTGTCCTTTTGGTTTAATTAAAAAATAATTTTATATCTTTCTTAATTTTTCCTTTGAGCCATTCATCATTTAGGAATGTGTTATATAGTCTCAATGAGTTCAGGAAGTTACTGATGCTTCTTCTGGTGTTGATTTTAAGTTTTATTGCATTGTGGTCTGAAAGAATGCATGGAATTATTTTGTTATTTTTTTTATCTGTTGAGGTTTGTTTTGTGCCCCAGTATGTGGTCGATTTTGAAGAAAGTTCCATGGGTGCCGAATAGAATGTGTATTCTTTGTTGCTTGGATGCAATATTTGGTAGATGTCTGGTAGGTATACTTGATATATAGTATTGTTTAATTCAGATGTCTCTCTGCTTATTCTCTGTTCAATTGACATGTCTAATGGAGAGAGTGGGGTATTGAAGTCCACCCCTTCTATTAGTGAAATGGGACTAATATGTTTCTTAAAGTTCTATAGTACTGATTTTATGAAGTTGGCTGCACCAGAGTTTGGTGTATGTGTGTTCGTGATTGCAATATCTTCTTGGTTGGTTGTTCCTTTAATGAGAATGAAATGACCCTCTTCATCTCTTAAGATTAGTTTTAATTTGAAGTCTATTTTTTCAGATCTTAGAATGACAACTCCGGATTGTTTCTTAGCACCATTAGCTTGTAATATTTTTTTCCATCCTTTCCCTTAAGGTAGTATCTGTCCTTGAAGGTGAGATGGCTTCTTCCAGACAACAAAACGATGGATTTTGTTTCTTGATCCATTCCACTAGACTGTCTTTTGACTAGGGAGTTCAATCTATTGATATTTAAAGTTATCATTGAAAGATATGGATAGGTTCCTGATATTTTAATCTCTGTTTGCATTCCTTGTCTAAGTTTGTGATTCCCCAGTTATGCCATCATTTTTTTTCTGATGTCTCTTGCATATAGTCATTCCTTTCTTCAGCTCTTTGTATTGCTTCAAGTATTCTCTAAAGGGCTTATTTTCTGGACATGAATTCTTTCATCCAATTCATGTTGTGGAAGATTTTTATCTCCTCTTCAACTATAATCAACATTTTTTTTCTGTGTGAAGTATTCTAGGTCGGCACCCACGGTCATTTAGAACTGAGAATACTTTGGTCCAAGCTTTCTGGCTTTCATAGTTTGCATTAAAAAATCAGCTGTGATTCTGATGCTTTTTCCTTTATATGTGATTTGTTGTTTTTCGTTTACAGCTTTCAGAATTCTCTCTTTGTTCAATAGGCATAGGATTTTTAGTATGATATGCCATGGGGAGTTTCTTTTCTGGTCCTGTCTATTTGATGTTCTATGTGCTTCTTGTATTTTTATGAACATGTCTTTCCCTAATTTGGGGAAATTTTCTTCTACAATCTGGTTGAAGATCTGGTCAATATCATTATCCTGAGATTCTTCTCCTTCTTCTATGCCTATGACACATAAATTTGGTCTTTCATGTTGTACTATATTTCCTGCATATTCCATTCCTGTGTTTTTAAAAAAATTCATAATCTTTACTTGAGTACTTCAGTCTTCAACTTTACCATCCAGTCTGATATTCTGTTTTCCATTTCATTCATTCTATTGGTGAGGCTTTCTCTGTGAGGTTTACTGTGTTTTCTACTTCCTGGTTTTCTACAACCTTCTTTTCTTCAATATTTCTGCCTCTTTTTCTGAATTCAGTCATAAGTTTATCCCTATCTTCTTTAGTTCTTTGATTTGTTTGTATGTTCTTTAAATTCATGTCTATGGGTGTTCTTTTAAACTCTGTGTCCTAGGTTATCTTTATAGGGTTCTCATTGTGGAATTCTTCTATAGGACTGGTGATGTTTGGGAGGACATATTATTTGGGTTTTTCATATTTTTTTTTCGTTATGATCTTAGCATGTGGATTTCTTTTGTTATTTGTGATTCTGATGTGATATTCAAACCTTCCTTTGTTCAGCTGAAGTCTGATTCTGTTCATATATTTCATGTGACTTGGTTTTTTTCTTATTAGGTATGAAAATCTGGTTAGTCAAGGCTTTAGTTTCTCTCTTTTGGTTTTATATTGGCAGACTAGATGGCTAGAGTCCACCTTCTCAGAAATTCCCTCAGCAGCTTAAATTAGGTGAGATAGCAGTTCTGAGGCTCTTTCTTAAGATCTAGGCCCCTCTAGCCAGCAGGCACAGCACAATTTGAGAAGATCCCTAGGCAGAGACTGAATTCAAGTTTTCTCAAGCAGTCTGCAAAGGCTGGGTCCCTACTAAAGGGCATAGAGGCCTGGCACCAACAGTGGGAGGGGCTGAAGAGGGTACCGATACAGGGGGATGGGCACGGTGTGATTTGGAGAGCTCACAGCCAGACAGACGTAAGAGGGCAGTTCAGAGATCTGAGGGACTAAGAGTATAACTGTGCCTGTTCCCAAGTCTGGAAGGAGAACAGGATGTGGTGTTGGGGAGTTTGGCTTTGTTTCAGCAGTAAGGGAGTGGAGAAGCAGGAGGCAGGATCAGATTTACCGGGGAAGAAGGCTGGTCTCCTGAATCCAAGGCAAGTTGGGGATGGGCACTGCCAGGGTTGAAGGCTGGTCCCAGGAATGCTAAGGCAAGTTGGGATGTGGATGGCCTGTAAAGGCTCTGTCAAAGTAAACTGGAAAATTGATCTGGTCTGAGTATGGGGGATTAGGGGCAGTGGGCGGGTCTGAACTAAGAGTTTTGTTCAGAGATCTCGGGTGATAAGAGCAAGAGCGTGCCTGTGCCCAAGATTAGGAGAACAGGATGTGGGGAATACAATTAGAATTTTTAGGAAGAATTTGACATTGCCTCTTAACTGTAGGGCAATGATATAGGCTATTGTGTGTGTGTATGTGTGCCTGTTTGTGTTGGTATAAGGAAGACATTTTAACACAATCTTTAAGATAAGTGACTAAAAGACTTGACTGTCATGGCCCTATTTCCTTATCTTTTTAAAATATTTTATTTATTATTTTTATTTTATGTGTATGAGTGCATTGCCTGTGCGTATGTATATGCACGTATGTTGGGCCACACCAGCAGAGGTCTGAGGAATTTGTCAGATTGCCTGGAACTGGAGTTACCAATGGTTGTTAGCTACCAGGTGGGTAATCAAACCCAAGTCCTCTGCAAGAGTGGTCAGTTCTCTTAACCACTGAGCCGTCTGTCCAGCCGCCTCCTCATCAGTTCTTATTTTTAAAATGATAGTAAGAGGTTTTTGTCTTGTTTCATTTTAGGTTAAGAACTAGGACCTCAGACATGCTAGACAAACATTTTACCAAGGGCCGTTATCCCCAGCACTGAGAATACTTATTTTTAATTGGCAATAATTAAATATATTTATAATATGTAACACATGTCTTGGTACATGTACACATTACATAATACTAAATAAACAAATTGCTAAATAAAGCTAATTAACATATGCTTTACCTCACATAGCTACTATTTTTTATAATGAAACTTTCAGCAATTTTCAGTATGCAATATGTTATTACTAGCTATAATCACCTGTTTTATACAATAGGAATTTTAACTATTTCCTGATGTCTAGCTGAAATTTTGACCCCTTTGTTCGAGGTCCTCCTAGTCTCTCTGCTTTCGTCTTCCCTCTGGTAACCATCATTCTACTCACTTCTGTGAGACTGACTCTGATTTTAGATTCAGTATTGGTCTTTGGGGGACTTGGCTTTTAAAGTTGACATATTTTCTAGGTTCTTCTTTGTCACTGCAACTGACAGGATTTCTTTCTTTTTAAAGACTAGGTGGTATTCCTGAGGGCATAATATGCTACAATTTCTTCATCCATTCCTCCATTGACTGGCAATTAATTAGACCCTGAGTCTTAGCTATTTTTGCATTATACTTCAGTGAACATGAGAGTGCAGGAATCTCTTCAATATACTGGTTTCATTTCCACTGGATACATACTGAATCCTGGCTTTGCTGGATCAAATGGTGGCCCTACTTGGTTTTTCACAGAACTTCCACACTGTTCTCCATAATGGCTATAGTAATTTACCTTCCCACTAACAGTATACAAGAATTTCCTTTTCTTCTTTTCCCTGCCAACATACATTATCTCTTATCTTCTTGACTATTGCAATCTTATCAGATATGAGGTGATATCATACTATGATCCATGTTTCACTTGTGTTTCCTTAATGGTTAGTGTTCGTGAACATTTTTCACACCCCATGGTGATTCTCTCTGGGGCGTTGATTCAGAATAGCATCTTCCATTGTTTTTCTTTGTTCTTTTGCCTCTCTAGGCTGATTTTACATGTGATCCTAACTGGGTGGATATTTATTGTATTACTTCCCAATGTTGTTGTGAATTGCTTAAGGAGTTCTTGAACTCTCTCACAACTGTTTTAGTGTGTGGATAACTGTCGCTATGTGGGGTTTAGTGGTGTGTTGAAGACAAAGCAGTCTTATTCTTTCATCTTGGTTTAGGTGTAGTTTTTTTATGTAAAGTTTATAGGTGTAAATACTGTTTAGAACAGTATCTGTACATTTAAAAGTTACATATCTCCTAATATTATTTATGCATTTTTTTATCCTTGAAGTTGGATTTTATTTATTTTTATTTATGTGTGTGAATATTTTATCTACATGCATATAAGTGCACTCGTGTCATACAATGCCCACAGACCAAAAGAGGGCATGTTAGCTGCCACTTGAGTGCTGGGAACCAAACCCAGGCTCTTTAAAAGAGTAGCCAAGAACCCAGTGCTCTGGATTGCTGAGTCATCTGTTCAGCCTCATTTTTTTGAAGTTTTTAAAAATTACTTCACCAAAGTATTTAGAAAGTTCTACAATGTATCAGATACTACATTAAGCTCTGATAACACATTAGTTATAAAGACAATATGATCCTAAACTCAGGGGTTGAGAGGAAAACTGACAAGTAATATCTATCTAGTACTTAAGACTTTTAGCAATCATTTTAAGCGAAGCATACCTTGGGGACCCAGTAATCCTTGGGGACCCTTGGGGAATCAGTAATCCTCATTGCTGTGAATATGTGGGTACTGAGAACAAGCTGGAGAGTTTTTGCCTTAATATCCTCTTAAATATCTGATAATGAACAATAGTTTATCAAATTGACTGGTCTCCTAAAATATAGTTTATCAAATTGACTGGTCTCCTAAAATAGTCTGAATAATATGACAAAATTGCTTATGTTCTTGATTTTCAAATGGTACATAATTTCACACACACCATCTCTTTATTTGGCTTTGGCAAACATTGGCCTCTTTGACTATTAGCATTTTCCATTGTAAGATGAAAATAATGTCACCCAGCTACCTTGTACATTCACTGAAAAATTGACAAATATCATGTGTGCATCACTTCAAGCTCCCTTCCTCTTATCTGTAGTTTCTACTGGTTTTAAGTAACCATTTCTGGAGCAAAGGCAGGTGTATTTACAGAGGGGGATGGTCTCAAGTCCAGTTCTGGATTTTGGAAGACTTTTCTTTCATCATCTTTTGATGCCTTTGACATTTTTCACTTTATCTGTACTGAAATCTCTAGGCTAAGAAAGGCATGAACTGTGTTCTGTTGCATGGAAGTTTGGTCCAACTTATTCTGTCCTAAAGATTTACATAATGAGTATATCAATCTATCATTTCACTGTTGTGAACTAATGAAATTTTATTAAAGATAGTCCAGGATTATTTCTAAATGTGAACTGTTATTGTAAATGCAGATTACCTCACCTATCACTGTAACTATTTAAATCTTAAACCACATTAAAATATGACCATTTCTGTCTCTTCTTGTATTTTGATCTATCGGTTCCTTTTTTGGACATTTATCTAATTAAGATAAGGAATGAGGAAGCTTAACAGTGGTTTATCTCAACATATAGCAAGATACTGAAATGATTTCTCCTTAGGTGACAAAGAGATTAGAAACTTTGGAGTTAAATACCAATAAGCATCTTTTTTAAAAAACTAATTGTAAGACCATGCTAATAAGAAAGTAAAAAGACAACTTACAAAACAGAAGAAAATAATGGTAGACCACATGTTCCATAGAAGTATAGTACATGCAATATATAAAGAAATCTTACTATGCCAGGTGTGCTGATACACTCCTGTAATCCCAACACTTTGGAGGCAGAGGTCAGAGAATTTCTGTGAGTTTAAGGCCAGCCTCGTCTACACAGTAAGTTCTAGGTCAGAACTGGGGCTACAGGGAGAGACCCTGTCTCAAAAAGAGACACCCCCACACTCCTCCCAAAATCTTACTGACTCAGCAGCTAAAGAGTGCTTGCTGTTCTTCCAGAAGACCCAAGTTTGGCTCCCAACACTCAAATTGGACACAGTAGGTTTTTTAAAACAAGACATGAAGTTGGAAGGGTCTATTGAGGGAAGAGTGGATCTGGGAAGTGTTAGAGGGAGGGGCAGAGATGATTAAAATATATTTTAAAAAGTAAATTTTTACAAAGTCATATAAGTCAAATAAAAAGACAAATTAACCTACTTTAAAGAATCAAAGGAGAGATTGAATAAACATCTCCATAAAGAGTATAACAAATGGTTAATAAGCACAGGAAAAGATGCTCAGTATAGTGAGCCTTCAGGGAATGCAGATCAAATGTGCACTGAGATACCGTTCCATATCCACTAGAGTGATAAACACTAGAGTGTTGGTGAGAATATAGTGAAGTTGGGACCCTTAGACACAAATGGTGGTTTGTTGAATGATACAGCTACTAGATAAAGAAAATGGTTTTAAGTTCCCTAAATCATATACAGTTATACTATATACTCAAGAGAGAAGAAAATTTATATTCACAGAGACATTTTATATGGAAATTCCTAGCAGCATTATTCATAATAGCCTCAAAGTGAAAGCAAGCTAAATGTCCATTACATCATAAATTTATAGATAAGCAAAATGAAATGTGGTATAATTATACAACAGAATATTATTTAACCACAAAAGGAATGCAAGTATATATAATATATGCTGCAATATGAATGAACTTCAAATACATAATTAATTTTATGTTAAATTTCTAGAATAGATAAATAAACCAATAGGGATAGGAAGTAGATTAAGAGCTGTCAAGGGTTAGGAAAGGATGAACTGGGAATGATTATTAAAGGGTACTGAGTCTCTTTGAGGGACACTGAAAACATTTCAGAATTAGATAGAAGCAAGGACTGCACAACCTTGTGACTATACCCTAGAACTCTCTGTTTTGCACTCGAAGCTGGTAATTCTACTTTATTTGACTTACATTTCAATTTTCTTAAACTATAGGTCATCTCTATGGAAATCTTTGGCCAAGGTGCCCTATAAATCTCTAAGATATAGATATAGAATTTCTGTTTTTATCTTAACAGTGGAACTCTTTCATGGGGTCGCTATATGAGAATGGGCGTAAGAAACACTGCTCTGTTGAATCCATGCCAAATGCTCATGTCAGAGCATCTAGTACTGAGCTTAAATGATTCATTACTGTGCATTTTAGGTCACAGCTATTTCATTTCATTTTGGCTCTGTTAACAGTATTCTGCTTTATATATTAGGTTTTTATTATTTTGTTGCCCAACTTTAATTGCTCTTGTTATAAGAAATGTGAATTAAAAATCCTCTTTCTATTTTTAGATAGAATTTCACTCTGTAGCTTAGACAAGCTTCAGTAATCCTGGACTGGTAATCCTCCTGCTCCAGTCTCCCAAGTGCTGGATTGCATATATGAACCACAATCCTTGGCATAACCTAAGAGAAGAGGTGGCCACAAAGTAGGCTAAAATGACTACAGGAGGACGTGTGACCTTCACCCTACAGTGAACATGTTGCGTGTTTTATTCAGCGATGACTATAATGCACACAACATGACCTTTCTACTTTGCTAAGTCATAACAACAAAATTTGTCTGCAGGTTGGGTGTGTGATTCCGGAGACTCCTGTCACAATGTCATGGGGGATATTTATGACAACGAAACTTACAGATACACGCTGGTATCAATGCCATAGCAGTCAAAGCCTTATTGAAAACCTTGAATGTTTTAAGCTACTCTTAGAAAAGGAAATATTGACCCAGACTTTTTTTAATCTTAGATATAAGACAAATAAATGTTTCAAGATTAAGATGGTAGAACTTAATATGTAGGAAGCATAAACTGTATTCTTGTCTTCTACAATAGCTTTGCAGAACTTTTTAAGTTTGGCTTACACATGTGAATAGACGGGGGCGGGGGAGGAGCAGTTTAGGATAGATACAGAGAGGGTAGAAGGTTGAAAGGACGACGCAGAAGCAATGTCACAACATCAAGACCAGTGAAGTTCTCCAACGCTCTGCTTCATCAAATAGCTATCATAAACACTGTTCATGACAAATGTGATTACATTTGTGAACAAATGTACTGTCTTAACCTGTTGTGCATTTTTTTATATTTTGTTTCTTATTTTCTAGTAGTCAAACTGAGTTTTAGCAGGTTTAGTTTCTAAACAGAACATGCACTGTTTTTTTTGTGGTGATGTGGAGAGTGAAGCCTGTTATAATGAGTCAGAACTCCTCCTTTGGATGGAGTACAGAAAACCCTGTGAACATAAACAGCAAACCTTTCTCTGTGATCACAGACTGGAGGGGTAAATCAGTATCAGACATGCTGCTACTGATAAGAAAAACATGAATGTCTTTCTGGCTATGTTTAAATGAATGACCAAGAGAACCTATGTTCTTTAGTCAAAAGGCACTCAGAGCCAAGGGTATGCGTAGCTCATCAGCACACTTTCTGTCTCCAGCATCATCTAAATGGGTCCTGGTTAGAAAACTAGCTGCTTGAGGGAGAACTCTCACCTTTCCAGAACCTTCCTTAAGCATACCTGGTGTGATGATCCAGAAACAAAAGGCTTTCTCGTGGCATTTCCTGTCAGCATTATCATCTAAGTGCCCACTGAGAAACTAATCTTATAAAGACATATATTAACATGTGCTTTTAAATAACCTTATCATTGTTTGGAATATTCAACCTTTTATATTTGTATGATCTGGTTCCCTAATCAGATGATGAGGACAGATTCCTTAGTTTGTATGTTTTGTTATATATTCACAGTATCATAGTATAATAATACTAGTTCTCACTAAACTAAAAGTCACTTTTCAGTTTAGACAGACTTTTATTCCCAGAAAATGTACACTCAAACATTGATCGAGGAAGAATTGGAAGAGTTAATTATTTATTCATCAAACATCCATGTAGTACATCAGTGCCTACCACAGTTTGTTAATATACTTGAAAATTTCAACTCATATGAACTCTGTAGCAATCTAGTTAGGTAAGTTCTGTGATCATCATTCCCATTTTCTAGCTTAACAAATTGGGTACTCCAGCCTCTGTTGTTTCTCTTTACTTCATTTGGTCTTGGTTACTGTCAATGATGTCTTATATACTCTTGTCTCTAGTATTGAGCATGAAGACTTTAGGGCACATTTGCAAAAGCATTCCAAGTGCTATCTTACAGTCAGTCTTGTCAGTCTCTGGCTAACAATTGCCATCATTGCTTTGATACTGCTAATCTATTATCATGTAATTTACAACAAAGTATTCTTTCTAATTACCACTCAGTTGTTGAGGACATTCCTATTCTGATTTATTTTCCTCTGTTCTATTCTGGCTGTACAATGTTGATACCTTTTGATGGAAAACAGAACTTTTGTCTTGGGGCTAGAGAGGTGGCTCGGTGGCTTCTCTTATAGAGGATCCAGGTTCAATCCCCAGCACCCACCTGGCAGCCAACAACCCTCCCTGAACTCCGCAGGCTTTGCACGACACAGCCACACTTATACACAGGCAGGCAATACACTCAGACACACAAAAATAAAAATAATAAATAAAATACTTTTTAAAAAGAACTTCTGTCTTGGCATCAGTTTAGGCCTTATAAAAGCAGATCTGTGTCAAACTCTGTGTCTCTCTACATGGAAGTTATGATGGGAAATCATCACAGCTTCAGCTTGCTTCCAGAAGCTACTCAGCAGCTCAGCCAAGCTGTCCTGAAAACGGAGTTCACCCTGAGGATCTGCAGCTATTAAAAGCAGTCTTTTAAAGTCTCTTCTACACTGATAAACAAAGGCCCATTGTAAGGCAGTTTGCATGAGAAGCAGAGGGGCAGTGTCCTCTGTGAATGTTGCCATCTCATTCTCTGGGGTCTGCCCACCAGCCACAGGATGCCTCTCTGTCTTCAATTGTCTGGGCATCTGTATAGTGCAAGTAGATTTGATGTGGGCCAGTGAAAAAGCAGCTGGGGGTGGGGTGGCCATTGTGGAGAAAACCTTTTAGCGTGCATCCCCTGTTGGTGGTGGAAGGGAGAAATGATCAAAGGGCTCACAAGAGGCCAAGTCTCTTCTAAGAGGACATGAAAAAGATAAAGATTGCTATATTGAACCATCTGAACAACGCTCAATGTAGCTGGAGAAATAGAAGACTAGCACAATGTGTTATTTATGCAGGCCAGCCTATTCTGTTTAACAGCATTAGATATGCATTCAGAACCAAGCATTTTCATTGGCTATTAACCCTGAAGTCTACGTGGCAGCAAAACTCACATGCAGTGCTTGCCCAGGAAAGTTTTGATTTGGATAGACTTTAAAGGGTGTTATATTAATGACTGGTGTAAATGCTTTCCAGAAATCTCATGTGAACTATAATTGCTAATGGCAAATGAACACCTTAACTTGAAAGCTCTATTTTCTATAGTGAGTGCACAGAGAGAAAGACTGAGAATAGACATTGAAGCACATCCTACATTTTACACACAGAACACATTATCCCGAAAGGGAATGAATCACAGACAACTCTCAAAATGCTTCCCTCTTCATTTAGTGGGCAGTCAAGGAGTATGAGCAGTCATAATACAGGAGAAAAACCACTGTGCTACAGAAGGGCGTGTTCCCAGGGTGCTGTGGAAAAGCAGAGATACCTGTACACTGCAATTTTAGGGGACAACACAAGGGCAGGTAAATGTCACAGAAGAGAGAAAGTCTATGAATTTATAATCAGTGGGGGTTATGGTGAAAGTCTAGAATGCCCCTCACAAGCCATGTTTGGAGAACTTGGTTCCCAGTAGTAGTACTGTGTTGGGTATTTGTAGAACCTTTGGGACATATGGCCCAACTATTAGCAGTGTGTATTTTGGAGTGGGCCCTGAAGGTTATATCCCTGATTCTCACCTCAACTTCCTGTTCTGTTTCCTGACTGTTTCCATGATGTAATCAGTCATCTCATTTTCCTATCAACTCATTCTGAGCCTCTCCTGCCCTATGTCTTCCCTTCCAAGATGGATTGAAATTCACGCCCCCCCCATCTTTCTTCATTTGGGTTGTTTCTGCCTGATGCTTTGTCAATGTGACAAGGGGGAAATAAAAAACTTAATAACCTAACAGAGTACGCATGTCCCTAGTATGGGTTCCTTGCCTGAAGAAATTAGGTTACAAATATTTTGATATTTAACATTCATCCCTTAATATCTCACTTGCTGATCTGACACTGAGAGGCATTGGTTCTGTCTTGCTCACAAATCCAGTTGGAACACTTAGCAACAGAATTCCTGTTATACGATGGCTAAATATGGGTCAGCCTCATTGCATCAACTTTCCAATTGGGAGAATGTTTATCTTTCTCCTGTACTCAGTATTTCCTCTTCTGCCTGATTTTCTTACTTTTTTGTGTGTTTACCTTTCTTTGCAAGAACTTTTCTTTTTTCCTCTTCTACTTTTCATCTCTTTTCTCTCTCTCCTTATCTCTCTCTCTCTCACACAAGCACACATATCACACTTGGGTGACTATAGCTAAATTATAATATACTTATCTCTTCAATATCTGTTGAACATAAAAAGGTGAATTAGGAATGAAATGAGTCAACAGAATTATTATGGGCCCCAAAAAACAAAATAGTTTTGGAGTCAGTAAAAAACAGCTGCATCTGTACTCCCGTTCCCAACGTTTTTGAGTGCTGTGCTTATAAAAAGCTCCAGCTATGCTTTCCACCGCTGTCCCTAGTGAACCTAAGATGCCAAGTAGAGAAATCAGAAATCAGGGGAAATAGGGTCAGGTACAGGAAATAAATAAGAAGTTGAATTAATAATCCAAAAAGCTAACGGCAGGCACTTTTCTGTCTTTTATGTGCATACAACATTTAATTGTCACAACTGCTTTAGGAGATAAACACTATTGCAATCACCTTCATTTTACAGATGATAAAATGGAGGCACGGAAAGATCGAGAAATATGCTGGAAGTTAGGCAGTGAAATTGGTAGAGCCAAGATCAGTGGGCTGGCCGTGGAGTTTGAACAGGAGAGCGCTGCACCACGTGTTTGGAACAGCAAGTCTTCAAGGTCACTAATGGATCCACATGTATTGTGTGGTAGACGTCACAGAGCCTTGACAGGAGAAGGGAGGAAGATGAGGAAAGGATCGCTGCTCTGTTATGGAGAGTTTCCAAGAACTGTACCAAAGGCCTTTCTCCTGGGGCTGTTTGAATTTATTTTGTATACTACTATAAGGTTCCCGCTAAGCTTTGACATGTGCCACATCATAAAATCAACTACATAACAGGACTGGGTAGGTGGGGGAGGGAACATGCCAAGAAAAAGGTATCTTCTGTAGGGGAAGAGCTTTGCTAAAATTTAAAACTTACTTAGGAGCCACTAATCACTTGAATTTTAACCTAAACACATACCTTCTTTCTTAGCACCTACCTAGAGCTGACTAGAAAGTCAAAGGAATACTTCTAAATATTACCCATAAGTTTCATGAAATTTAAAATGATTTTTATTACTGTCTCCTTCAAATATTAGTAATTATATTTTAAGAGAATTTACTCTCTTTGGGAGTATCCAGAATATTACAAAACTTGTCCCTACATTAAGTGAACTCTAGCACAAGACTTAGAACAGAAGCTGGAATACCATAAGAACTGACCAAATGTCAGTTCTAGTACTGTTATAAGTAATTAGGGACAGTTTTGATGAGATGGCACCATATAGACAAGCCTTATGTTTTCAGAAAAAAAATCTAAAAAGTTTTTTTTCTCATCTCTGGAGTGTTGATGGCACTTTATATTAGCCAGTTTGCTTGCCATAAGGAAAACTGTCTGAACAACACACCGAAAAGATTGTTTGCTGTTGAGTGACAGATGCTGCAATCAAGTTCCTTCTAATTAACCAATATCAAAATCCACTCATTCATAAACTGTCACTATCATCAGCAGGACAAATATGTTTCTCAAGCCTAATGCTGACAATATGCCAATCAGCGATGTGCCCATACAGGGCCTTAGCTTGACCAAAAGGCTCTTCTGCAGTTCAGAGCAGATGGAACCTGAATTGTTCCCAACAGAGCCATTGAGATCCCAAACTGGTGACCAGAGCTACACAGTGCAGAGCATTCCTTAGCTTTATTGAAAAGGAAAGAGGAGACATTTTGCAAAGGAAGTTGACATCCTTTGCAAAAAGAAGCTATGTGCGGGTGAAGAAGGATCACATCCGCTGTCTGAGGAAGAGATGTGACTGTGTGCTGTCTGAGGATCCAGCAGAAGTAATCAGAAGTAACTCAGTAGTCACTCACCAGAGGCTCCTCTGCCCCAGCGCCCTCCCTTCCACAGCTCTGCTATGTAGCATACGTATGCAAGCTGCTCTTCTTAAAATTTGGGAAATATTCATTTCAGCATGAGGACTTTAAAAATGGCTGTCAGGAATGCATTTGAAATGGAAAGAAAGGATAAATTGAATAAAACATCAATTTTCACAGTTTCCTATCACAGTACCAAAAACAAAAGAAAACATAGTCTTTTAGAAAGCATTATTTCATTGTCATTGTAATGAGCAATTCTGCCTCTGTTTCTTTTCCCTCCTTCTGCCTAGGGGCCACCTTTTGTCATGGTACATTTTGCATATTAAGTAGGGGAAAAGTCAATCTTACATTCATAACTATACAGAAGAATGTGTTTTTGATGGGACTAGGGCATTCACGCTTCGAGTTTACCATGCATTTAAATGGAGATTTAACCTTCACATTTGGCTTTTTTTCTTGGGGAAAATAAAATCACCTAATACTTTATATTTCTTCTTTGACTTATGTTTGTGAATAGGTATGTTGAAGTGAAGTTCGGTTTAGCCAGTTGCATTTTAGGGAAGGCTATCATAGTATGGCAAGCCAACACTGGCAGGTGTTGTCTCTCAACATGTTGAGCTTGGTCGGACCTCAGCAACTCTATAATCAGACTTCTACTAGTTGGTGGCTTTAATTATTATTTTCCTAATTTGAAGATTTATTGTTATTGTTATTGCTATTAAACAAATGCCATTTTGCCATTTTTCAGTTCAGACACTATGCTAGAAGTTTTCAGACCTGTAGTATTCGCTGTAACTTGCAAAATGAGCATTATTAACCTCCATTAAGCCTCAAGGGCAGTAGAGCCCAGAGGTTACATGTATAACACAAGACCCACTGCAAGCTCACAGCAGAGCCAGGACCCCCAATCTGACTTTGTGTAGCCATGGCCTGCACTTCTGTCATAGCACACTGCACCTCCTGGTCTCCCAGTGTTTCCTAGCAGTAGCACTCTTTAAAAAAAAAAAAGCACCAGAATTTGTAAGCCTGAAGACACCTTACTACTTGATTGTATTGAACAAGCTTGACACTTGATCACTCATTGTTGATTGTGGACTTCTGAGGAGCCTTTACCAACTTTGTGGGAGTGGGTGAGCCTCCAGGAACTCCCCCTAGCATGTTCCTAGTCCCTACCCATCAGTCATTCTTTTTTCTCATAGGCATACTAGACTACATCCTGCTGCCCCAGGTGTGTTCTCCAAGGATAAAAAGATGACAGTATAGAACTTACTCTCAAAATGTTCATCATTTTTTCTTCAAAACATTATGAACTAGTATCTATGAACACTAACATCAACTTTCGGACATTAGAACTCCAAGAGTGTACAATCATTTCTCAATGTCTACTCTGAGTCAAGCATCTAGTTCACTTAATCACCACCCCACTATGAAGTCATGTGAATATACTCTTCATTTTATAAATGAGCTTTACTGATAAACCTCAAGGTCCTAAATTCTTTGCACCTCTCTACCCTGTTGTTACCTCCTAAATAGGAGGTTTCTCCTTCCTCTCCTGCATATTAATCTTAGGATAGGTACACAGCCATGAAGAGGAGCAAGTGGTCACATGCCAACACAGGAAAAGTGTTTGTAGAGCATGATCATTCTCCAGATCAGTGTTGGCAGAAAGGAAAGTGTATAGAAGTTAAACCCTAATTCAACTTATTTGGATTAAAAAATAAAATCTGATTACTACAGAAGATAAACTGCTAAGACTTTATCTATGGCAATAAAATTAGATTAATAGAAAGATAAGATCTAATTAACTACCCAGGATCATCCATCAAAATTTCATGTGTTAAGCTCAATTCTATTAAATAAGGAAGAAACCAAGACACCAGGGTGAAACTTTGCTCTTCTTGTACATTCTAGTAGCAAAAGATGTGTTAATTAGTCTAAGTGGAACCTAAAGGTCTAGAAAATTATCATCTCAAAAGACTTGCAATAATGACAAGGAAGAAAGCAAAAACAGTATTCCATTTATTCATCTCATCATTCTCATATTTATCTTCCTAAAGCTGATACCAGCAATAAGCTTGAATTTGCACTTCGCTTAAACCCTAGCATTTTCAAGCTCTTTTAGAGAAAATTATGTTATCAAAGAAATGTAACTCACGAGAAAGTACATGATAGAAGCAATTAGCCTTTGGGTTTAAAGAGCCAGTGGATTTATAGATTTTTCCTCATTTTATGTTTTACTTGCAGGATAGTATTTAATGTCACATGTGTGTTGTCTATGTCTCTGTCTAAGAATGGGTATTTTTATTCTAAGTCTCACCCTCCTGTCTCTTGGAACATGACATGTTTACAACCATGGATAGGAATCAGTTTAATATTTGATAGACACATAGTAAAAGATCATTCTGCTTTGCTCAAATTTTCCATATACCATTCTCAGCATGGGTATGAAATTATGTTAACTGCTTCTCAATCTAAAACATGACATTTGCAAATTGAAGACTGCTTCCTTTGGTTCTAATTTCCTGAATGGTGATGCGAAGGCTTTTTCCAAGTGCAGTTGCCACGTTCGGTCTTAATGCATGTGACGTAAATCCTCTACAAACCAACTACTTTTATTTCCCCAAAAGTCTATATTCAGCTACATGCCTCAACTAGTATTTCTCCTCACTCATCTTCGGACGGAAAGTCTCTGTGTCCGGGAGTGCTCCAGGACCGTCTAGGGAGCCACTGCAAATGAAAATAAATTGACACTGCACCTAGGGAGCTTTGGTCAGAAATGCAATTTTCAAGAAGATGGTGACTCGCCTCCAAAGGTATTCACATCAATGAAACATGACAGGTGTCACAAAGAACAGATATCCAGGCAAATAGAAATTAGAGCCTCTCATGTCCCTACCCGCCTGTGGTTTCCTAATTGCAGTAGTTGTCGTTAATTGATGCTGGTGCCATTTTTGATCAGGTGGGGCTGTCTTAAATGCCTTGCATTTCCAAAGGGCTTGACATTCTGAGAGGCACAGCATGTTTGTATCAAATCTGCTTTCAACATGCCATGTTCGAGAATTCTCTTCTTGAAGGCCATTAGTGAAAACAGCCTGGCAGATCCTTTCCCTCCAGAAATTACACAGGCTGGCAAGGATGCCACCAAGGTCTTTCTCAGAGCTCAAGGAGTTGTCGGGAGTGGGAATGTTTGGGTGCGGTTTGGAGTTCTGTAATCACACATGTATTTCTGAAAGCTATCTTTTCTCCTAAGTGATACTGTAGTGCTCTCCTTTTGGCATGCTCCAGGGGCAATTGCCTTTAATAAATGTTTTTACTGGTTTGAATGAGACAGAGGTAATTTGGGGTTGCAAACAAGATTTCTTCTTTAACAGCAGAGTGACACTATGATTTTAAATATAGCATAAAAGTAGCCCACATAGTTTTTTCTAATGATCTTGGATGCAGTTAAATGAGAGAATTTCTCGTCCAGTGTCATTAGTTTTGCAGGAAACATGTAAACGTGCATGTCATGAAATATATGCTTCCATTAACCGCAGGTCACCTCCTATTGGATGTATTGAAACTTAACACAGTTCATCGGATGGGGGATAGCGGTTTGTTTCTCTGCCAAGAGTTCATAGATTAACATTGTCTCAGGAGCTGGGGAGATGGCTCAATGTGTAAGGGAGCTTGCTTTGCAAGCATGAGGACCTGAGTTCAAATCTCCAGCAGCCATGTAAAAAGCTGGGTATAAAAAAACATGCCTATAACCCCGGCATTAGTGAGCAGAGATAGAAAGGATGCTGGCCAGTCATCCTAACTGAATATGTGAACTTCTGAATCAATAACAGAGCCTGTTTCAAGGCTGGAAAACAGAGAGCGATAGAGGAAGAAGCCATGCATTGACCTCTACATGAGAGTGTGGGCATCACACGTGCACATGAACTCAGAGTTCTGCATTGGATGTGCATTCTTAATCTGTAATATTTGCCATTTGAGATGAGATATTAAAGAATAGTAGATACATCAATCAGCATGATGAAATCCTTCCTGATGTTTTTATCATTCCCATCATTATTGTATTGCAAGCATCATTATATATAACATTACACATCCTTTCTGCATTAATCAGAAATATCTACCATACTTTAGCATATATTTGATACAAACATATATCTTCTGACACTTGATTCAAATTCATTTGAAATTTTTAGTTGTCCAAAAGGTTGTGGTAAGATTACTTTTCTTAGTAATTGTTTTTGTCAAAATAACTGTGTCTGTTTTTTTTTGACTAAAGCAGACATTTCAGAAACCTGTAAACTAACAAAAATTCAGCATCCACATAATTAAAAAGTGTGGGAATATAGAATATTCTTCTCCTTCAAAGAACAGTTAGGAATTGTCAGTAGACTGATAAGACAGACCAATTCTCTCAGAAAGCGTACTCTGAGATTGTACCAACAACATCTCTTCAGGAACAAGGCCAAATTTCTGAAAGCACAGAAGGTGATGTAAGGAAACTGCCAGCCTGTGCTCACTACGGATTTGCCATTAAGGTCAGTGGTTGCTCCAATAGAACCTAAGACTGTTTCTTCGGTTCTCTCTTCATCCCCAATATTAATTTGCTCTTGGCAACTGCCTTCCTGTCTTACTCAGAATCCATCATGGTAACAAACACACAAAAGAAACCTAGATGTATTAGCTCATGGAGGAGGAAACGCTTATTTTGGCTCTTGGTTTCAGAGGTTTTAGGGTCAGTTGACTCTGATGTTTTAGCAGAAGATTACCGCAAAGACCACGTGATAGATCAAAACTGCTTACCTCAGAAAAAATAGAAAGTAAGGAAAGAGATATGGAAAAGAGCCAAGGTCCCAATATCCTCTTCAAAGGCATAGCCACACCGACCTACTCTTTCTTTGACTAAACCCTTCCTTCCAAAAGATCCACCGCCTCCCAATACTGCCACAGGTAGGTATATGAGGTCATGAGGATGAGTAGGTTCCAAATCATAGTACTGCCTTTTCTCCTCCATGAGAGCTAAGCTGAAACTAGTAAAATTTTCCAAAACGAAGTTTCCAAGAGATAATGGAAGAGCTTGAAAACATATACTTAAAAAAAAGGGCAACAATCTTTTAGTTGTGGAAAATAAGGCCCTCAAACCTTAGTTTAGAGTAGAGGAAACTGTGACAATAAAAGGTTTTGTGCCTCTCCAAATTGTATCCATTCTCCCTCCTGCCCTCAAGGCAAAATACAATTGGTCAAAATATGTAAAGTATTTGTTCACTTTAAAATTGATAAGAAAAAAAGAAATATCTTGGGATTAAATATATACAGGAAAGAACCTCATTACTCATCTGTGAAGACAAATAAAGTTTCTGATAAGGCAGAGAGCTCACATCTGGGTCTACAAGATGTGCACTTCAAACCCTTTCTGAGTACAGGGGGCCAATGCTCCCTGAATGCTCCCTGAATATCCTTACTTATCAAATCCTTTTGGTATTTTAAAACACACACACACACACACACACACACACACACACTCACTCACAGAGAGAGAGAGAGAGAGAGAGAGAGAGAGAGAGAGAGAGAAACTGCAAAAGGATAAGTATATTGCTACAACAAGCATTAGCTTATGCTCCTGTGGACACACATCCCATGCATTTAGAGCACTAATTCTTAAATCTTCTTATGACAAGGGGGCCACTCTTGACTTTGAGTATTGCATGCTGCACTGTTATCATTTTTTTCAGTCTGTAAGATATGGATGATATTCAATATTTGGTGAACTGATAAAATTCCTTTTTATTTCATTCAAATGATTTGATAGCCCATACTCAATCGTGAATTTTTTTTAGGATAGTCTTTTCTAAGGGTGTTAAGATTCTATGAATTGGCTTGAATGACACTGTTGTGTTCTGTTCTACATAAAACATTTAGTGGGATGCAAAGACTCTGACTATTGTAAACCTGGAGAAATTAGAGGAAGTTTTATTCTGACTTTCAAGGAGTGCTTCATGCCTTCCCTCTTAACAGGACATATTCCTTTAGAACTTCCCAGCTGGAATGGGGGTACCAGAGCCCATATACAGCAGGATAATATGTTGAAAAGCTCAGGGTATTCATGGAGGGAGGCTTCAGTTGATTTACCAAGCCCAAGAAAGAATAAGCACTGAAACAATGTGGACACAGGCAAGATTGTGGCCAGTCAATTCCCACCACTCGGATGTGGTGGGAATTAGAACAGTGACAGTTTGCCATGGCACTGACTCGGGAGACACAGAGGCAATTTCTTGAGTCGTAGAAATGTTCTATTTCTCGGCTGGATCAGTTTTATATAGGTATATATTTTTCTAAGTCTCTGCATTTTACTGAGTGTAAATTATATTTCAATGGTTAAAAAGGAAAATAAATAACAACAAAATAGCCAAAGTAAGCAAACAGGGATATACAGTGAAAAAATATAAATAAGAATTTTGAGACACATATGAAAATGCTTATTCACTTCAGGTAAGATGCCAATGGACCAAGTCCAACCTGGTGAACCAATGAGTTTTGGAAGATTACTAGTGGAGCATGGGAGAGGAGTAACTTACAAGCACATGGAGGACTCAGACAGCTACACCATCAAAAAGCTCCAGCCTAACATGGGTGAGATGTCAGGAAAGATGCAGCAGCGGATTCCCAACACCAGTCAGTCAACCTTTCACTTCCTGTATACTGTAGCACTCTTCCAACTCCAGGTGCAGCTGGGTCAGAAGAGTCAGTGCTGAAGACTCGGGTAAGGAACCAATGACCTCCACTCTCCTGTGAGGAAATGTTAGTAACTGCAGTCTGTGAGTTGCACAGGGAATCACAACTACTCCGACTTCAAGCTGGTAAGGTTCATGTCATGTTTAGAGGACAGAGCTCTACTTCATGATTTAAAAAATAATTAGGAAGCAAAAATAAGTAGGTCCAGATGAAATTTCTAACCAACTTTCTTTTCCTGTGTAAAGCTTTTTCTTTGATGTCATGGCCTTTGGTTGTAAAGCCAATTGTTCTGCTTTTTAAAGAAACACCATGCTGCAAAACAGATGGCATAATGGCAGTACCCTTCTCGGCATTCTGTGAAATCTGTGTTTAAGACAGAGAATGGATCTTATCCATGTTAACAAGTCAGGGGAAATGACACATTTCCAAAAAATGACTTGATAATGTAGTCCTGAACTCTCACAGTTTGGCTGCTGCATGAATTAATTCCTCAGTGATTTAAAATAAAATCTATTGATTACTTCCAACATGTAAAACTGCTTAGTGCTTTAAATGCAGGGCTTGACTTAGCCTATATGAGAATGCTTTCTCCCTTTTACTGATGAGGAGGCTGTAATTTGGGGAGCTAATTTGACACAGTTCCTAGCTAGACTCAGTTCCTAATTAGTAATCTTCATAAAATCCATGTTCTGAAAATGCTGTACGTGGAGTTTGTAACTAAAGAAGGGTGGAGAAAACAATGTCTGTATAATAAAATAAACATAGCAGTGATCAAGCAGAGTCCATTCTCCTGTAGATATTTTCTGTACTGATTACCCAGTATGGTGCTCTGTGTTGGCCAATCACTTAGTGGACAAGTTAGGTGGACCAGTAACTGATATCTTTATTACACATCCAGAAAATAACAACCTATGTCCCTGTCACACGTGCATCACTTGTAAAGAAACCGCACTACATGCCTAAACATTCTTATGATTAATAAACTTAACTTACAGTGAACTGAATGTCTAATCATAGTCTTCGAGTTAACTAGAGTTGTTCTAATTAAGGATGAGGAAAACTACTGAAATGTTAATGTTAAATGAAGCAGTTGTCATTCTATTGGCACACAACAGTTGCTTTGTAGATCTCAGTTCAGGTCAGTCACTTAGATTCTGTGTTTACAGGTCATCTATGAATCAAAAAGAAAAACTAACTATAAATTTGTATTTGCAATACGCACTTTTAAAAGTGGGTACTAATATGAAAAGGCACCCAGATTCCTATGCCACTACATGCACACCTGAACTGCTGAAATAATAATGAATGACAGGGCCTGTGGTGGATAAAGCAGCTGGAACTCTCACACACTGTGGGAGTGTAAGTTAATACAGCCACTTTGGAAAATTGACAAGATCTTTAATGATGAAAATTACATACCCTGCAATTCACCTCTGCAGTGTGTATCTGAGACAAAGGTACAGTGTGTTCCCAACAGACACAGATGCATGGAGCAGCACTGTGATGATAGCATACAATAGGAGGCAACCTCAGTGCTATTGTTAATGGAATGAAATTATGGTTTAGTCACACAATGGAAGGGTTCTCAGCAGTAAAAAGGAGCACATGTGTCTTATATCCAACACCCTGATAAATCCCCCAAATCAAAACGGACTCCAAGAAGCAACATACAAGAGTATATTCCATGTGACCCCATTTAAATGAAGGTCAAAAACAGACAAAAGTTATCGACCATGACAGAAGTCAGAATATTGATTACTTTGGGGGAAATTAAAGGGAGTGACTGGGAGGGAATACAGGAGGGATTTTGAGGTTACTGGCAGTAATCCATTTTTGGATCATGGTAGCAGGTACAAAGGTATTATGTCATGAGAAAAATTTACCAAAAGCTCACCTGCACACTCATGTCACGTCTACTGTCTCCATATATCCAATTTTAAAAATTCAATTTAAAATACTTACCTTTAAATCTTTTCTGAGAAAAATAAGAAATCAGTGAGCAGAAAACGTACATATCCCAAGTACGTATGTTTTCACAGTTGCTTTCTGCAGCTTCGGTTATCTACCAAGAACTATAGCATGAAACCACTGAATGGAAAAATCCCCAAATACTGTAAATACCCTTAGGTAGTGAACGGTGCTCCCTTCTCAGTATCACAGTGACATCTCATGCTACCTTGCTCTGCTCTCCTGAGCCCTGAGTCATTCTTTGTTTCATGTATCCACACTATGCATGTGACTTACCTGCAAGTCCTCTAACGTACTTAAGCTTCAGATCTACTGTCATAGGCTCATGATGTTTATGCTCTAATAAGATTTATTTTACTTGATAATGGCCCCAAAGCCCATGAGTGGATATGCCAGAAAATATCCTAAAGTGAAAAGTTGAATGTTATGAATTTAGAAAGGAAGGGGACAAAATATTCTGAGGTTGCTAAGATCTTTGTTAAAATTGAATTTTTACTAATGAAATTGGGGAGGAAATTAGCTGGGCATAGTGGTATGTACCTGTAGTCTCACTACGAAAGAAAGAAAGGAGAAAGAAAGAAAGAAAGAAAGAAAGAAAGAAAGAAAGAAAGAAATCATTGCTAGTTTGGTTGTTCCATTTCAAGGTGCATAAGTGAGCACCAGAATTATGTGATACTGTGTAAATATATAGGAAACCATACAGTACATAGGATGTTAGATTCCACCAAAAGTTTCAGGCATTTAAAGGAGGTCTTATAATTCATCCCAAGTACATGGGGCAAGGGGGGCACATTCCACTAGCAGACAGTTGCAACATGCAGGTGATTGGACAAGTGTTTATATCTTCCTATTCTACTTTAAAACTACTAAAACTAGGTAAAATATTAGGAATTATAATTCCTGTAGGATGAATGGAAGGAAATCCAAACTCAAAGGAAAAGTTAAGACAATTCCTTGATTATTGTCAAGTACATATGCACAAAGATATTCTGCATAGATATGAATGAGTACAGGATTTAAAGTGCATATGCTTGCTCCTACATATATTTTATGTTTTATAGACATACATATATATGCACCAACCAACTGCCAGACCTAACAGCATGGCATAGAAATTGTCCCTGAATTGACCAAGAGAAGCCTCTGGCATCTCAGGAATCCCAACACTCCAGGATTTTAAACATGTCCAGGCATTCATTCAGTTGTTCTTTCCCAGGGAAGAAGGAGAACTTTGCCTTTGACCTGCAGCTACTAGTACCCAGGCATCTCAGCTTCAGCATCTTCCTTTTCTTCCATATCTGCTCCTCACTCATGTTTCTTAAAATTGCAATCTATCCCATGGGAATTTTTCCAGAGTAAAAAGTATGTGCACTGATATAAAATTTTATAGGTCCAGATGAATTAAACATCTCAATAACATTTTGTAGTGAAAATGCCAGATAGCCAGGTATAAAACTATCCTAGCTAGCCATCCATTGCTGTGATAAAACCTTGACCAAAACTAACTTGGGGAGGAAAGAGTTTATTTGGATTACACATCCTGTCCACTCACAGTCCACTGAGGGAATCCAAAGCAGAAATTCAAGCAAGCCAGGAACCTGAGGCACGAGTTGCTTACTGGCTTGCTCCTCTAGCCTGTGCTCAGCCTGCTTTCTCCTACAAGCCAGGACCACCTGCCCAGGAGTGGAGGCCACCACCCACCGTGGACCGGGCCCTTCCACATCACTCAACAACCAAGAAAATATCTCACAGGCATACTCACAGGCCAGTCCATAGAAGTAATTCCTACCTGAGGGTCTCTTTTCCCAGGTATGTCAGGTTAACACTAAACTATCCAGCACAAAAGCAAAAAGCAAGTTTAATTTTATGCCATAATAATTGCCCAAAGTACATGATTTTTTCCTGTGGTAGAGTTGATAAATGTGCCTTTTATGCTGAAACGTCTACAAATAAAACTGGCTTCCTTCTCTGCACTAGGTACCCACAGTTCAAATCCCCTGTCTCACAAAAATGGTCTCAGAATTCCTGTGAGCTGCCCTGTCCTCCCTCCTCCTGGGCTTCCCTGCTCTGCTCTCCCTCTCTGTCCTAACCCCTCCCTCCCTCCCTCCCTCCCTTCCTCCCTCCCTCCCTTCCTCCTTGCCTCCCTCGTTCCCTTCCTCCCTCCCTCCCCCCTTCTCCCCTCCCCCCTCCCTCCCTCCCTCCCTCCCTCCCTCTCTCCCTCCTCCCCCTTCCCTCCCTCCCTCCCTCTCCCTCGCTCCTGGTCTCTTCTCCTTCCCTGTCCCCCTCACAGCATACTTAAGCTGCTCTTTCCTGTGCAGTGCATACTTGTGACAAAACTCCTGTCTTCATTTTCCCCCCAAACACACTTTTAAAGGTTAATGTATGAAAATAAACACCCAGCTCTTGGCCTCTCAGACAATCCTCAGTACCAGGGTAGTTTTGACGGGCAGCCTTTTCCACTGAACTCTCTCATTCTCCAAGGCTGCATTTCCTCCTCCACCTCAAGTTTGGAGGTTGCTACAAAATTGCTTAGCTCCCACGAGCAAAAGTTTACCATGCTATGTCTCTTTTTCTGCCCCTGAAGTAATTTCCATCCTGCTTATGGAGCCTTAAGATCTAAGGTGATCCTGGGTTGTAGGAGAAAACAGACAGACCACAAGGCTGGAGGAGTGAGCCAGTAAGCAGCATTCTCCGTGGTTTGTACTTCAACTCCCGCCTCAGGTTGCTGCCCTGCTTGAATTGCTGTCCTGGTATCCCTCAGTGATTGACTGTGATCAGGATGTGTAATCCAAACTCACCATTTCATGTGCTCTTAAACTATTTCTTTCAGGGAGATTCTGTTTACAGCTAGGAAAATTATATCTCTTCGCATTTACTTTTTATTTATTTATTATGTGTTTAGTGTGTGTGTGTGTGTGTGTGTGTATGCATGTGTGTAGACATGCATTTGCACATGGAAGTCAGAGGACAACCTGAGAGAGTTGATTCTCTCCTCACCATGTCAGTTTCAAGGCTAGAACTCATGTCTTCAGTCTCAGTAGCAAGGGTCTTTGTCCTCTGAGACGTCCCACTGGTCCTTAAACTAATGAAAAATACAAAGCACTGTGATTTCCGTGATGGTTTGAGGGGACCATGTAGCCATTCATGGCTGCCTCCTCTCTGGTCTCCTGTTCTTCCCTCCTCCCTGTCTCTCTCTCTCCAACTCTTCCCATCAAGGGAAAATCTGACATTTTGTCCATCAGGTTAGTTGTGTAGCTCCTTGATTAAACATTGGTCCTGGCGATAAGATTTGCATATCTCCCAGACACGGGTTACAAGTGTTCTGTGCCTATGGTAATGTCTCTCTGTCTGTGCCTCAAGCTTTATTGTAGGTGGTGTGAGAAGTGAATCTATCCTTTCTATTTCCAGACTAAGAGAGGGGCAATTCTGCATTGAGTGTTTGGTAGTCGAGCAATATATCAAAATAATTGATAACATAAGCTCTAGAAATCCAGATAGGAAGATGAACTTTGTCAAGCAGGAAAGTCTATTTAATTCAGGCACTCCGATTCAGATTGTTTGAAAGAGCATTTCAGATAATTTGTGAGCTCACCTGGAGAGAGGGTGATCTGAAAAGCAGGTTAACCCTGAGAGCCAGCTGATTCCTAGAGCAGGCGCCTCTCGATTTCTACTTCCTGTGGAGGCATGAGCACCATCTTTGCATCACACTGGTACCTTACGGCTTTTTTGCTCCATCTTGGGGACTCAGAAACCATCTTCCGTCAGCCTTGGCGTCAATCTCAGCTAGTTTTACTGTTACCTCATCTTGTCCCTGCCCTAGACTGAAAGCCATGTGATGTTCTGGGCCCCTCAGTCCCTAGTTTATACCCTCTTGGTTCCCTAAAAATCAGCTGAAAGCAGGAGAGGGTGACATCCTTGCTTTGAAAACTGCCATCACTGATAACCAATTACGGTGTTAAACGCCATATCTTGTAAGCTTTCCTTCCTGCCCCACAGGGACACATGCGCAAAAAGAGCCTGGTATACAGAAACAAAGCAATCACTTAAAATGTAACAAGACAGATTCCCAAACTAAAAAGCATGACTCACCCTGCACAAGCAATATTGATATTTCAGATTATATATAATTGAACCGAGGTTGCAGTTTATTTTCCAAATGCAAACATGTGTTTAATTAGAACAAAATGTGCATCTCTGTAACACTGAATTTTAAGTACCAAGTTCTAAAGTTTATTGATTGATGATTATTGTGGGGAAACATGAGCTCTTATGCATAAATCTTTTGACAGGAGCTGTCTGTCAAAAATAATGATCCTTTTAAAACTCATGAATAAATAATGATGCAGGTCCACTTTACATAAAAATACATACTCATTTACACTCTGTCCACTGAAATGAAATATGGTTATTTAAAATAATGACTCTGTGATAGGAGAGTAATGAAACATTATTAATTTAATACACGTGGTATTTTACACTCACTCTCAAATTACATGCATCCATTTTCAATGTTAACACATTAGGGCATTTTTTAAAAGACCTAACAAAATGTCTGGTGCAGAGAATCTTTCCATGGATGAGAGTATGAATTTTAATTCCGCCACACAGAGGTTTCATTTTGGTCACAAGCTGGAAAGTAATAACCCAGCCATCACTGCAGAATGTTTTATTGTCCTCCTTGACACGGATTGTCCAGGAAAACCCACCTCTTCTTCCTCCCAGGGGAGAAAGCATGCAGATGCCAGAATGCAGTGCCTTGTTCTGTTCTCTCCTGTTGCAGAGCACCTCTGTAAGTGTCTTCTCTGGGCTCTCTTTCCTTGATGCAGCCCTCACTGTCCATCTAGACTGAGGAACAGCTGGGGGATGTGCAGTGTTGGTCAATTCCTTTGGTGCTGTCAGAGGAAGAGGGACAGGAACTTAGGAAAATTCTATTCCTCTCTTTCGAGAGACCGAAGCTCACATGTGCTTGGACATTCACTTAATTTCCGCTGCTTCTCTTCTTCACTGTCCCATCCTGATCCTACATTAGGCACAATAGTGGAAAAGGTGACCAGGAAAGACCAAAACAGAGCCGTCACAGCCTCCTTTCCTTCCATTGCAAGGCTGGTTATTCACCTTAGAATCAACAGCTGGGTTTCAAAAGTCAGGGTTTGGGACTCTGATGTAGGCAGATGGTGGTTCCATCCCCATTCTATAGATGAGAAAACTGAGGCACCATGAATAGACATGCGGCACCTAGACCAGAATCCACAGTACAGGCAGAGAAACTTGAGGAAACAGTGCACATGGATGGCATCCTTTCCCAGGTTGATGAGGGGAACTTCCGAAGTGCTCTTGCACCGTTCCTTGGGCCCTCAGGTTCGTGTGGTCTAAGAGATACGCTGTTGTCCAAATGGTGAAATTCCATGAGTTCCAATGAAAGAAATTTTTCCACATTTTCAATCAACTTGTTGAAGTGACTCAGTCAGTGTTCAGCCTACTAAGCACCGCCATATTTAAAAGATAAATATTGGCTATTTTTCAAGTTGCTATCAATCTGGATTTATCAATTTTGTGAAACCTTTGTGATAATTTAGATCCACTGTCATATTGCAGAAGGAAGTTTGGGAATTCTGAGGTTACCATAGAGACTCTAAAGACAAATAGCACGTAAAATTAATTTTAAATCTTTGGCTGAAGCCAATCATTTCTCAAAATAAATTTGAAAGATCTTACCTTAAATACCTCTCATGAATATCTCATGTGCAAGAGTGATTTAAGGTGATTCATAAAAATACACAACTGCAAACAGCACGTTTAGGTTCGCTTCTCACATAATGAGGAAGAGTAAATTTAGACATGACATGGACAGGTTGTCAGTGCAGGGTTAACTTCAGCTCACAAGTCATTTTCTTTGTAATCATCTTCCACATGAGACCTCTGAGCTGAGAATGAAAATGAAATCGTTTCTATGCGTGTCCCTTTCTGCTTGCTTCTTTTCATGATCGAGAGTGTGGCTGTTTGCTTCAACATTATCTAGTTGCCTGCTAACATTAACCTTTTCCCACACCACATACACGTGACCCTGTTTCTCCCTTCCTATACTGTTTGGGGGCTAACATTGATTTTTGTATGCATTAGGCAAAGCTATTGTTCTAACTTTGTTGTTGTTGCTGTTATTATTATTAGATTTAAGGAACGTATAATTCCCAATTGCATGCAATATGATGCCGTGAAGCTATTGTAAGTTGATAAGTAACAAAATTTGTAATTCCTGTTAAGTGCTGCATTGAATTGAGTCAGATAAAAAGACAGATCTCTACAAAGATCAATCACAAACCTGAAAAGAACATCCTGGGTTATCACAGTCACTGGCAGCATCTAGACAGAAGACAGATCCACCATGGAAAAGGCAATATGATTAATTCAAACATTTCTCTGGAAGAATTTTAGGAATCTTCAAATATGCATGTCATCTGTGAATGCTTTCCTTTTGTAAATAAATCTGTTTTAATTGGTACCTCAGAGAGGCAGTTTCTGTTACTGATTTTAGTTTGTCTTCATACATGTATACTATTAATACCTGCTTTCTGAAGCAATAGCCACACTAAACTAAAACTGGCAATTTTCAGGCCAAGGCCAAGAGCAGCCATTTGACTGGCAGGTGGCAGCCAGGCTGTAGCCTGTGTGGCCTCCACTTCTAGGCCCATGTGAAGGAGAACGGCTTTGCTTTCTGGAGTTAATTTACTAATTGTTTCATTTTATCCAATGTTTTTGCAGCCAAGCTGGTCTTCACAGCAGCCCATGCGCAGAAGAGAATATTAAGGTCATTCTATATAAAACTTAGACTTCAGAAAACTGAACAATGAGATAAAATCAACTTTGTAGAGAAATAGAGGAAAACAAAACAGCTTAAAGTTATTGTTTTGTCAAAGAGTATTTTGCTTATATCTGGAGTGAATTAAACTGTCACAATTTGACATTTTAGGTACTGACTTCATGTACAGTGAAGTGTTTACTTAGAGATTTAATTTTGCTTTTTTGTACCTTGGTTGAAACATTTTTATTGAATTTTTGTGATGTGCATACAGTATAATTTGATGGTATTTAGATCGGTTCCCCTATGAACCCTTCCCCTATTGCCCCCCACCCAATTTAATGTAATTTATACATTTATACATATATATATATATATATATATATATATATATATATATATTAAGGCCTATCAAGTCTAATTAGTATCTCCAAATGTCCTTCAGGGTGGGTCTGTTACTGGAGTCAGGTTAACCTACCAAGAATCCCTTGCTCAAAAGACTGTCTCTGCTCTTTCTAGCAGCCATCATTTGCCATGATTTTTTTAGGGTGGGTTAAGGTTTCTTACCCACGTCCCGATGTCTTTGCTGGGATTTTGTCTGGTTTGAGTTTACATGGGACTTGTGCATGTTGTTGTGTTTTCATATGAGTAACTGACTAGATGCTGGAAAGACTGTTTCCTTGTGCTCATCTACCACCTCTGGCTCTTACAATCTTTCTGCCTCCTCTTCCACACTGATCCCTGAGCCTGGGAGGCAGAAGTTTGATATAGGTGTCTTCTTCAGGGATGAACGATCTGCAGCCTTTTGTTCGTTGTACATTGACTAATAGTGGGTTTCTGTGTTAACTGCCATCTATTGCATAAAGAAAGTTCTCTGGTGAGAGTAGAGAGATTCATTAATCTGTGGGTATAGCAATAGTCATAAGGAGTCCATATTTAACATGAAAACATAAAGATTTTCAGGTGGAAGAAAACTTCTTAAAGCCTTAGTTCATTGGTGATCCCAGGCCTTACTTGGATGTTATTTGCTTAAGAAGTCACTGTTACATTCTGAGAGTCATTAACTCAGAAACATCAAACTGAACCAAAGCATTCAGAAACAAAATATTAAAAGAACAAATTCTTTATAGGGCTCTTTAGGAAACTGTCCTTAGGAGAGAGGAGTGGGGAGTGACAGAAAGTGATATATAGTTCAGTCTGTATGCTGGTTACACAATCTATTTACTGGGTAATATAATGAGTTTTTTGCTTTCAATATGACACTTCTGTATGAATATTATATTTCATTAAAAGTAAAAAAAGAGGAAGCAAAAAATGGAAGTAAATATACATGTTTTTAATAATGGCTTCTTCCAAAATTCTGCTAGTCTATGAAAACTGTCTTCTTGTAACTAGATTGCCACTCTAAATCAAATAAGTGGCTTTACACAGCCTTTGTACATGTCCAGTGATGGGTTTGTACTGGCCTTTTCTGTTTTCTGCTTCTCACTGACCCCCGTGGTCACTCCTGGGACTGTCATTATGTGTGACTTCTAATAACCTTCCCATCTTTCTTTCTCATTTTCCCCTAATCTGCTACAGGTTAGAGAAGAAACCAACAATCAAGTTTATCAAGTCTTTAATAAACTTGATTATCCGTTACTGTCAGTTTTTACAGTAAAACCCAGTAAAGGCATGAATAACTGCGGTGTGGAAGCTGAGCTTTGCCAGGAATCTGACCTTTGGAAAAATGAGGCAGTTCTTTACCAAGTTTCACAATGCCACAAGCTTGGAAAGGAGCTCAGATTCCCTAGCGGCTTTCCTTGTATACAGGGGTTGCTCTGGAGGCTCTTAAGAAGGGGGCATTTTCTGAACACTTCTAAAGATTTTCTAAACAGCTGTACTGCTTACCTAAAGATTCCATTCTGCAGGCATCATTCTAAGGAACCATTTACCTTGCTTTGTTTTGCAACAGGGTTTCATCAGGTACCCTAGAATTTGCTATGTAGGCCAGACTGGCCTGAACCCCACAGAGATCACTGGCCCCTACCGCCCCATACTGGGATTAAAGATGTACACTACCATCTCTCCTCTCTCTCTCTCTCTCTCTCTCTCTCTCTCTCTCTCTCTCTCTGTCTCCCCCTCTCTCTGTCTTTCTTTCTTGGTCTTTCGAGGTAGGATCTCCCTGTAGCTCCAACTGGCCTGGAACTCTATGTAGATCAATTTGGCTTCACAGAGGTCTACCAGCCTCTGCCTCCTGATTGCTGGGATAAAAGTCATGTGCAACCATGCCTGGGTAGAGTCCTCTGGCTTTTTTATTTATGTGCATGTTTATGTGTCTGCTTGCCTGTTTGTGTACCAAGTGTGCATACTAACTGCAGAAGCCAGAAGGGATATGTGGTTCCCTGGAACTGGAGTTACAGGTGATTGTGGGTTGCCTGATGTAGTTGCTGGAAGTGAACCAGGGTCCTCTGCAAGAGCAGTGCCCTTTAACCACTAAGTCACCTCTCCAGCCTCTCTACCTTGTTATGTCTTTAAAAATTATTTATTATTTTTATTTGTATGAGTGTATTATCTGCATGTATGTAAGTGTACCCTATCTTGCAATGACTGTGGAGGTTCTCTTGGAACTGGGATTATAAATGGCTGTGAGCCACCATGTGGGAATCAAATCCTGATACTCTGCCAGAACAGCCAGTGCTCTAAACTGCTAAACCACCTCTCCAGTCCCTCTACCCTGTTTTTAAAGACAATGTCTCTCACTTGGCCTGGAAATACTTGGTTAGACTAGATTGGTCATCAAACTCCAGGGATCCTTCTGCCTCTTCCATCTCAGTGCGGGGTCACAAGTTCATAACACCATGCTTGACTTTTTAACATGGGTTTGGGAACCAAACCTAGGTCCTCATACAATCGCTTTATTGATTGAACTATTTTCGCAGCCCAACCCTAAGATTTTCAAGTAGGAAACAACAGAACAACAGACACAGATGGTCTGACTTTAGCTGTGTATCAAGTCATCAAAATTTTATGCAATGAGGTTCAGATACCATCCTGAGGGGTCCTGACTCACATGTCTGTTAATGGTCTTGGCAGTTCTGAACAGGTGATGTAGATCCTCAGCCAGGGCTAAAAAATACACTTTCAAGACAAATACAGTCTCTGCTTTGCCAAGATTGAGTCAGACAGGCAAAGCATCAGGCTTATCTACAGGATAGCTCCCTTTTACTCTCTCCTCTGATTCATCAGTATCCCTGACTTGCCCAAAAAAGAGTCAGTGCTGTGGACAGAATTACTGAAGGGGTGCAGTTTGTCTCATCTTGTCTGTGAGAAGGAAATCTTGCCTTTCTTAGTTGAATAGGTTTTATATTTAACACAGGTATCTACAGTCAATAAACCTAGAAGGTTCTTCAAGTTATATCTCTATGGCAACAGAAATTGCCTGTGATTATGTAGAAGCTATAAACATTTTATTAGATGTTCCTTCTCCAGTCTTGGCTACCTGAGTAGCAAAGACCACTATCTCTGCTCTGACTTCTGAATCTGTTTTCTTTTGTACCCAGTGACGGTAAGGAGATTCTGAGTCATCATTCAGTTTGTTTTCATTTTGCTCTCAGTGAGTCCTTATATATGCAGCTACATAAAGAGCCATTTGGTAGCTTTGAACCTTGCTTTTCTCCTACATTTTAGGTGCCTGTTAGACCAGGTGAGAGGAAGAACTACAGTCTGTAGCCACTGTGCTGAAGACTGTTTTTGTATGAACATCACTGATTCTCTCTGAGGTTAAGCTTTTGTACATATCCTTGCAATTGAGTGGGTGGCTTTAATTCTGTTTGAATGCAAGAGTCACTTGTTCAATGGAGTCCAAACCCAGACAGACTCATTCATAGAGCACTAATGTTGCCATTGAAGTCTTGTGAAATCCTTCATAGCATCATGAGCCCAGTCTTTACTTAACCACATAGATAACATTTGCACCTGGCTGTTGTAGCCATGATACATTTCTTTGTGCTGCTTTTGAGACGGAATAACAAGTCTGTCAAGCACAGTTTAGATTCTGATTCTGTCATTTTTCTGAGTTTCAAAATTCATAGCTATGGCTTCTTCAATGTCATAAAACCCAAAAGAATGAACTATGCATTTCAGATCAACAGAAAACTGAGAATATAGCAAATCTTCCTAAGTGAATGTTAGTCTATAAATAGTGTATACTAGGTTGTGGTCATTATGCCAGTTTCACAGGCTTCTCTCTTTTTTTTTTTCCTATCTTAACACTTTATGTAGTAAAGCATGTACTACCTACTGAAAAAAGTTCCCCCAACAAAAGCATATGGCTTTATAATTTATCACATAATAAAATGTCTATTCTCTATTCACACCAAGAAATAGAAGCTCTTCAATAATATATCAGTCTCTTCTTTTTCCCTATACCCAGATTTTTAGGGACATTAAAGTTCTTTGCCCTTGGTATAAGGGTTTACTTTGGCATGTCCTTTCCAATTTTATAAAAATTAATTCTTACAGAATGCCCTTGTTTGCCTCAACCTTGGGATGTCTTTTAACGAACGGAAGTCCCCTTTTTTTTATATCCCTTGATCAATTTTTCTCTTCTGGAGAACATCCTTGCCAATCCAGCTTCTGAAGAAAACTCTGCAGCATACATTACAGAGACTCGATTTTCCTTTAATTATCAAATATTATCACATGTGTGTCTCCAATGTGTCTAGAATTAACTGTTTTTACGTGGTATCGGGTAAGGAACCACGGTAAATATCTAGTACCCCTGGGCAGCCCTGCTTTCTCATCGTTTTGTGGTGGCTTTTTGTTGTATGTCATACACCAGCACAGTTGTTTCTGGTTCCTAATGTACACCACTGTTCTGCTTCTCATTGTACAGAGATCACAGTGTCTCAGTCACTGAACTTTATAGTAAGACTTCATACTTGATAAAATAAAAGTACTCCCCCTCGTTCTGTCCTCTTTGGGGGTGGCTCACCTAATCTTGATCATTTGCATCACCATGCAAAAAATAGTCAATTTTCAAAATAGTAGTGTTTATGTGCAAGTCAATAAGGAAATTATGTTGAATTTTATTTAGTATTTTATTGAATCAACATGAAGAACATTATCTTTAATATAATGGGCCTTCCAAACTACAAGCATATAATATCAGTATATTTTAGGTTACCTGCATTTCTCTGATTTTTTTTATGTTGAAAATTGCATAATGGTTCTGAGATTTATTTCTAGATATTTGGTTGGATGCTCTGTTAAGTAGTATACTTTTCTAAATTTTATTTCCTTCTCCTTAGACGCTGAAATGCAACTGACTCAGAGATATTTCGTTTTCATCAGGCATGCTTGCAAAAATCATATATGAACTCTAATGATTTTGTGAATTAATTCTGAAAAATGTATTGGTATTTATTTTTAATTCAAATAAAATTATTTTACTTTCTTGACTTATTGACTAGGATTTCCAATACAATGCTTAGTAGAAGCGGTTATGGCAAATAACATCTAACTGTTATCATAACCAAGCCCTCCCCCCCAAAAAAATCAACATTTTGGAATAAAAATAGGTATGCTTCTGTAGGCAGTTCTGATAAGATTATGTGAGTTTTCATTGTGCCAGGGGTTCATTTTTTTAAATCATAAATCTGTGTTATACTGTGTTAGGTATTTTTTCTGCATCTGTTAAGATATTCAGATTTTTTTTTTAGCTTATACTATTTATGCAGTAAATAAAAGGGTTGGGTTTTTTTTTTTTTTGTCTTTTTTAGATTCTGTAATAAACCTAAGTCCTCGCTTATTATCTTTTACATACATTTTTCAGATTAAACTAATAATGTGCTTAGGTCTTTTGTGCCCAACTTCATGAATGAGACCCCTTAGCAATTTTCCTTACATATTCAGTCAAGATTATTTTGATCTAATAGTTAGAAAATGTTTCTCTGTCCATCTTCAAGATTAATGTTATTTGATCCCCTAAGTGTCTGAGACAATTATTGGAGAAGCAATTTGGAAAGTTTTATTTGTGAAAGCACTTTCAATTAGAAAATCAATCTCGAGCTGGGGCGGTAGCTCAGTAGGTAAAACCCTTGCCATACAAGTGCACCGTCCTGAGCTTGAATCTTCGAAACCCACATAAAGCCAGATGCAGGTGTGGTTGAGTCTTCTGTAATCCCAGTGCTCTTACAGAGAGATGGGAGCTAGAGACAGGAGGATCTTTGGAAGCTCACAGTGAATTTGAAATACATTCTGCTGCAGCAAAAGGCATTAATTAAAATCCATACACTAATTTTAAAAACAGTCAAAGGTACTAAGGAGGCAGAGTCCAGAGGACTGTACGGGGAGGCGGGGCCTGCATTGCATGCCCAGTTTGAGTGTCACTTTGTCCAGCCAGTGCTCTAGGGAACAAGCACCAGGGTGTCAGGCTGCAAGATCAATCCACCCATCCTCAACAGCAACAGCAACCTGGCCTACCTAGGGGCTGTGTGCTTGTCCATGCTGGACTCTGGAGTAGGAGGTGACTACCTGCACCTCAATGTGATGAAACATCACCCCACTTTTCAGAAAGGTCTGTGTTTTTTGTATTTTGTTCCAAACATCACCTTTGGCTATCTTCCAGAAAGACCTGGTAGCAGCTGAGTCAGGACCTTTTCTTTGACATGCACATGATGGCGTTGAGGCCAGAGCAATGGGTAAAGCCAGTGGCCATGACAGGTGCCAATCAATATACTTTTCATCTTGAGGCAACAGAGAACTCCGGAGCTTTGATTACAGACGTAGGAGAGCGGGATGAAGGTTGGCCTTGCCATCAAAACAGGATCTATGGTTGAATATTGGGCCCAGAGTTAATCAAATCACTATGGCCTTGGTAGAACCTGCGTTTGGAGAGCAGAAATTCATGTTCACTGGTTGAGGACTCGGTTTCCAACTGTGGATACAAATGTCAATGCTGGAGTAAGTCCTGACACAGTCCATGAATGTGTGGAGGCAGGAATTAACATGACAGAGTCTGGCAGTGCCATAATGAGGAGTGAGACCCCAGAGCTGTGATCAATGTACTAAGAAGCACGATTGCTTAGAAGTTGCTCAGAAACATTCCCTCAATGAAACCTCAAAGAACCCAGTGTTTCTGACTGTGAAACCTTTTTTCCGGGAAGAGAGAAATATTGACTACCAAATCCTATTGCAATTGCTGCTTTTCTGAGCAATTCCAGTCATTAAAATCGATTGTGCAAGATGTTTAAGAGGATAGAAATTGTTATGTCTAATTACCTTTTTTTGTGGTGCAATTTATAGATTAATGTGAGGAAATAATCTGTTTATACAGGGAGAATAATTTTTGTCAAGAGGGAAAATATGACTTTGTTAACGTTACCAACAGAAATGTGTCTTAAACCTGAGGAGGAAAATTGGCTACTATGAAAAACATTTTTTCTGTATTTTTCAAAAGAGTGCTCTGCTGTTTCCCAGCTTGAACCCTAAAGCAAGTGGCATCCTTGCTCTCCCTCTTCCATGCCATTCGTGATTTGTTCATATGCTTGATCATGTGAGTGGAATGGAACCGAAAACGGAAGCTTGGGTGGGATGGCATTTCACAGCCTAGCATCTGAAACAGTTTTGTTTTTTCACTTTTTACCTTGCACTTGGTTTATTAAAAGCTAAAAATTGATGTATGAAGCCCAGGGTTTATAAGTGCAAGACTTTATAACAGACTTTAACAAGGTGGTGTTTTTTAAAGCAGGTGGTTCAGTGATTCCTTCCTGGTCCTGGTGCTCACTCTCAACCACTATTCTTAGGGACATGAAATAATGCTGTTGTGTTAGCTGTGAACAGAAGGGAAAAGGACGGTCTCTCTTGAACATTCCATAAGGTTGAATGCTGACTCTGCCCCTTTCTGGCTCTTTGACCTTTATAAATCACCCAACCTGTCTTCACTATTACCTCACATGTTGAATGGAACTAAAATTGGGGCTATGTTGAAAATTAGGAGGGACTGTGACATGATAAAGTCTATGGTACCACTAAAGTTCAGGCAATACTCAACACAAAGTGGCTAGTGTCATGTCTATCTTCTGAACTATAAAGCATTTAGTATGATGTCATTAGGCCCCTAAATTCTCCTAACAGTGGTAGAGAAGCTATTTTGTCCCATTTTAAGAATGAGAAAGAGAAGTTCTAAGTATGCCGGACTTGGGAAGGGCCCCACACAGAACAGGTTTTCCAGTCTCTATGACCGCTGTGACTCCTGTGAATTCCTCAATTAGAAATAGAGCTCTTGAGAACTGGATTAGAAAAAAAAGGAACTTCTTCTGCTTGTCTTATTTTCAGTGTAACTGAAGAATCAGAGTAAGTCAAGAACATTCCAGACCGTGGATTTTGACTCCAAGCATACATATTTTATTCTAAGAAAGAAGGGATACACTGAAATGATAAGACACAGAGTCAGTCCACGAGCTCAGTATTGATAACTGCTCCCTGCTACTCAGAGACTGCAGGCATGTGTCAGCTACTTCACTATTGAACATGACAGGGTCATTACATTTCCACAGGCTGCTATGAGTTCTGAGAAATAAGGTTAAAAAAATAAGAATACTGACTGCATTGCATGGAACAGAACTTGTTTGTGCTTGTTCGTGACCTGCGAGGTTTATTAATACTTGCTTTTATTTTAGCTCAGGAAAGGTTTATTCATGAATAACAACATTTACTCAAATCACACAATGGAAGGCAATTTAGAAATAACTTTAATTTAAAACTGTAGATTAGGGGGCTGAAGAGATGGTTCAGCAGATAAGAGCCCTGCCTGCTCTTGCAGAACACTGGGGTTCAGTTTCTAGCACACACATGACTGCTAACAGCCATTCTGTAACTCCAGTCTAGGGTATCTGACGCCCTCTTCTGACTTCAACAGGCATTGCACCATACAAATGCACTTACCATCATGTGGGCATACACTCATACACATAAAATAAAAATAATGTATATTATACTACCAAACATGAGAAAGATTTGAATTTATTTGTTGGGGCAACTTGTGTTTTCTTTTTCTTTAAAAATAAATGTACAGTAAAACTTTTAAAAAAAAGTACCAAGGGAATTTCTATAGAATTCTTATATTTTCTTTTTTGCTCTACATAAAGTCATTGTCACAAAGTTCATGTTTATTGTTTTCTTTTCATTGCTAGCAATGCTATCTTTTTTATTTCTAAATATTTTCTAATTCTTGTTTTAATTTGAGATTCATTGGCCTTTCTGATTTTCCACAAAACAAAGAAAAAATTTTAGATGGTTTAGATTGACTTCTAGCTCAATTTTATTGTGATCAGTATGATTTCAAGTTAAAATTGGTTAAATTTAAGTTAAATAAATTAAAATTGGAATAAATTAGCTAAATCAACATGATAAACTAATAGACATGAAATAACCAAACCTTAAAATTTTGTTGAAGTTTGTTTTCATTGAATTTCATTTATGGTCTTTATATTTTCCCATAAATTCATGTACTATCTGAAAGGTTTTTCTGGAATGTTATACAAATTTGTTGTTAAATATTATCAACTTCTTACCATAACTTTCATTTGCTTGATAGTGTAGAAATTGGGTGTGCCTACAGTTTCTCATAATGACTGCAGAACTCTTTATAATGCATTATGCTTTGGTCAGTTCTATGCATGGCAATTAGAATTGATTTTCTAGGTAAATCAAGATTTTGTTATTATGAGATTTCTGTTCTCTCTTACAATACTTCTCTTCTTTAGAATCTTCTTGATCTGTTATTTGCTAATGACACATTTCCTTGGCTTAGTCTTTACATATATTTCTTTTTCTACTCTACTTTGAATTTCTTGCATTTCAAGGTTATTGATAAGTCTCTTATTTTTTAGTTTGGCAGTCTTCGTTCTTTAATTAGAAAACTTAGCTTACTTTGATAATGTCTGTTCTTTTTTCTTTTTGTTCATGTCTTTTCTTCCTTTAGATTAAAATATACCATTCTTAACATAGGCCTAGTGGCCTGTGCCTTTAATCTAATACTTGGGCTAAAAGGCAATTGAGTCTCTGTGAGATCCAGGCCAGCCTGGTCTACATGGTGAGCTCCAGGCCAGCTGGGTATACACATTGACCCACCTCCTCGGGCCTTTCAGTGTATATTATCTTCATTTTCTTTCCACGGTTACACAGAAACGTCACTTATCCCAGACTAAATTAATATATATTATTCACTAATTAGGTCAACAATGATTCCTTAGCAAACCTGGGGTTCCCTTATCCATTTGTTCCAATCTGAATTTGCTGCTGTCATGTGTTTAAAATTTGTATGACATCACAAACTCTGAAGCCACCCTAGTACTTCTGCTGTCTCCTCTGTCTCTGTAGAGGTGTCCCTCACATTCATTTCGGGTCAAGTTTGGGATGATTTTCCTTCTATCAGAAATGAAATCTTTATGATTCGTCTTAATATTGGCCTGTAGGTGATTATTTAAAGAAAACTGTCTGAAAAATATCTTTATTTTACCTTAATTCTTGAAAGAAAAAATATTGTAAAATTGAACCTTAGAAGTTTGGGAGGTTTCATAGGGTGTGTGTGTGTGTGTGTGTGTGTGTGTGTGTGTGTGTGTATTTCCAATTCTTACAGAGTTATTCTGTGTTCTTCAGATTTGTAGTGTTTCTGTGAAGTTTCCAGCTGTCAGATAGTTTTTATTCATTACATGAATTCTGATTTTTTGCTAATTTTGAGATTTTTGTTGTTTGTTTTTTTTAACAGTTTTACTTGGATTTGTCTAACTGTATGGTTCTTTTTGTTTTAAACATTTTTACACATCTCCTAAAGTGTTTTGTGAGAGTTGGAGGATCCACGGACATCAATTTTTCCATTGCTGTTTCTCCTTGCTACTCTCCTTATACAATGGACGGCTGATATACATGACGGACGCCGACATGCACGGTGGACCTCTGATACTCACATATTCAGTCTTTCACTCTCCTTCTAAGCTTCTCACACACTGGTCTGCCTTCCATCCATCTGTCAGCTTCTCTGTGCTTCATTCTGAGCTTCGTTTTCTCTCGTATTTCCAGTTCATGAGTTCTCCAGTCAAATATGATTCATTTAATTTTAGTTGGTAGTTTCCTGAACTCATTGAAACTTTGAATGTGATTTTTAACAACTTTTCATGTAACTGTAACACACAGAAAAGTATTTTTTCTGTTGACTTCAATATCTCGAGGCTTGTTATGCCTACAGTCCTAATGTTCATGATTATCTTTATAGGAAGGTATTACGCCAGGCTTTTCCAAGGTAGTCATGAAATCTAGTCCCTATGTCACTCACTTAGTGATACATTCAAAACACCATTAAGTATTAGGCTCTTTACTAAGAGTTTGAGTTTTCTGCCAAATTCTATTATAGTATTTCTTTGCTATTTTGTTAACTCTAAAATGCCATAGAATAAATTTTAATATTTGTTAATATTTTAGTAGTCTTTGCAGGAATGTTAGTTGGTTATTTAGTCGACAGTTACCAGATAATAAGAGTTTACAAGTCTTTCCCTTATCCACAGGTACAGTTAGAGATATTGCCAACTGTTTGCTGATATCACAACATGTGTTAATGATTTTTCCCTAAAATAAGTATAACATTAACTTTAACACAAAAGAGGATTAAACTCACTTGGCTTTATAGTTTTATTGATTGCAAATCTGTGTGCTGTGTGTGTTGCTATTTTACAGGTTTACAAAGCACTTTTTATATTATATTCACACTTACCTGGGTGATCTTCATTGTTATGGTTTTAATAACAGACAAGTACCATGTACACTGTGGCCACAGGCCATGTTTCCACCCATTCATTGTTTTGTGTCACATGTATAAACGTGGTCAGAGTTTAGGTATCACAGAGTTCTTTGAAATTAAACTATATGAACATTTTTACAAAGGTGAAAGTGGAGGCATTACTAAGGAGATAGAAATGCATATTTCCCATGAGTTAATTTCTCACTGTCACTTGAAATTTAAGGAAAATTCCACTTTCCCATGTTAAACTATACAGCATAGACTATTTGAAGGTGGCCCTGATAGGGAGAGGACAATGGAAAACTCTGATGATGGGATCTGTCCACCAGGACAGGGAAGATTATTTTGAAGTTGGCATTATTTAGAGTTGCTGCAGTATACAAATAATAAAAGGAAGACTGAATTACTGCTTTCTTTCTTATCGTAACCTCGTTTCAAGCCTTCCACAGATAATACACTCTCTCAATAGCTATAATCAGAAGGGACTACTCCTTGTACCTCGAGGCAAGTAGCTCTCTGCCTAGAAGGATAAATGTGGAAAAGCTGCAGATTATAGGTGTTAAATTATGTTATGATTTTAGATTATAAAAATAAAGAATAAGGTGTAACAAAACATAATCAATATCTATGTATTTACTTTCAATCCTTGTGTCACTCTGTATCCTAATCTAATAAATATAATCAGGATAAAAGAATCAAGTCCAAAGTAACTTGAATTTTCTCAAAATAAAAACACAATGTTACATGCAAATAACCCTTGGTTAAGATTCAGGTGGCCTTGTAACTCTTTAATATTTGAGCCCAGTTTTTTATCTAAGAAATAATACTATCAGTGACTTTTTGACTAGTTTTTACCATTGTTATGAGAATAAAAGAGATACAGCAAGTGAAAGCACTCTGAACACTGTAGGGCTGCACAGAGCATAAGCTGATATTTCATAATAACGGTGAACAAAGACATAAGAAATTTCTTTTAACAGAACATTGCATTCATATTAAAATATCACCAGCAGTTTCTGGGATATTGTTTGGTTTTATTTCTTTTTCTTTAATCTTATCTGTTTCTGGCTACAGTATTCCACTTCTCAAATCTATGTAAATAGAAATCTTGTCTTGACTCAATCTTTTAGAAAATAATGAATTGTAACGTATTGATAGTATCTCAGTATGTAGTAGCTAGAACTTACAAAATACAAAAGAAGAAAGAGCACACTTCAGTTTCCCTCCACCTCTGATTTGTCTGATAAATTTTATATGGAATGAGGGACTGAATCATGAGTGACCTCCAAAATAAAACAAAATCGTGCTTAATATATTTGACAGTTCTTTGGAGACAGCTTTATTTTTAAAATAAGAATTTTCACTAAAATAAACTATTCTGTAATCTGATTTTATGTCTTCAAATTCTGCCACTTCAACTCTGGCTCAGTAATGTAGCCTCCTCATCCTCGTCCCACAGCACCGCTGACAACGCTTGACAAATGTTGCTGCCACAAAATCTGGGGTTTGGTGACCAATTCTGATCTCTTTTGAAAAAACAATAATTGACGAATTTTGTTATATTCCTATTCTCTACTTTCAAAATCTCCTTAAGGGCTTTCACTAGGTCTGTCTATTTCATGTGTCCTTCATCAACGTCTTGAATTGCTTCTTGCTGCTCTTTTCCTCCCTTTGACAAGCTGGAGAGGCAGACATGGCCACTGACTTTGGGGCAGGCATGGGTCTGGGTTTCTTGGACTGAGTCAGAAGAGCAGACTGCCATTTCTGGGCCATCCCAGAGTAAATTCCAAAAGCAGAGCTTAGGGTCCTAATGCCCAGGGTAGCAAGAAAGTTGGTGAATAATCAAGAAGGCTTTTGATGACAAAAATGGCTGAAAGTCACATAGCTGTGGAGCCAAATCTGCCTTTAGGAGATTCGCATGATTTATGTCAGTTAAGAGGAATGGAGTAAGTTGAAAAAGAATTTGCTGAATAAGAATTCTGTATGCTGAGCAAGACACAAATTCTAAAGAGGAACTGGAGAACAGGGTACTTTCCTTGAAAGTCTCTGTAACCATTTTGGTCATTTTCACTATAATACCGTACATTTTAGCTATTAAGATCATTTTATATAATATCAAATAATACTTTAATTTAAATGATAGTAAACAGGATTTTCCTTTATAAAAGAACTTGTTTTATATCCCTTTTTATTTCATTATCAAAGTTCTTAAAGATGCTGAGCATCTCTATTGTCTCCATTCCTACCTGCCCACACCTCAGCTCACTATCACTGGGATTTTTGTGACTATCATTCCTCTGACTTTTCTATTTTCTTTTCTTTTTTTGTAAATTTGTTATTGAATTTTTGTGTTGTTCATACAGAACATCTTAATCATCTTTATATCCCCTCCTCCTTGGCACCCAATGGGGTCTTTCTGTCTTCAAAGTCACCAATGTCACTGCCAAATGCAATCCGCATATCTCAGCCATGGTTTGATCTGATTTCTCTGCAGCATGGTACTCACAGTGAGATGCTGCCATTTCCCAGACTGTTAGTCGCCTCCTTCCAGTCTTTCAGAGCCTTTTCTTCTACTTCTCAGTCTCTCTTGTGTGTCCCTCTCTGTCACCCTGTCCTTAGATGTCTGTTTAGAATTGCTTCTCTCTCTCTGATCACACTCCCTGATTAATCCCGCTGACTTCCAAAGCTGTTTGTGGATAGTTCTCAGCCCTACAACTTAAAACAGATGTGTCCATGCACCTGTGCTCTACCAAAAATGCAAATCACCGAACTAAACTTCTAGAGATAAAAATCACAGTCTGGGAAGTTAAAAATAAAAAATTAGAAAAAAATATTGATCAGCTCTGGAAAATGTTGAAGATGCTCTATATCCTGCAGTACAAAATAGTCAGCCAAGATTTGTTTATGTAAAAATAAACAATCACATTTCCATCACAAAAAAGAACTTGAGATTCTTACATCCAACAGTTTGTGGGATATTTCTGCATGGATCTGTGATCAGCACTTGAAATCTAACACTACCACAATAAAACTCATCAACTTTATCCCCAACTTGAATCTTCTACTAGTGAGCCAACAAGAAACTGGAGTTTCACATTTGGGCTTCACAGCTATCATGGCATATTTGTCAAAGGACCTGATGAGTGTATTACAACTTTCAAATTTATGCTACCCTCATTCAAAGTGCTCACCCTGTGTGTCATCGTTTGCCACGCTTTCATTCTTCACTGGGATTTCTCTGATTGTTTCCAAACTGATTGGCTTTTCATTGCTTTGTGCTCTCCATTCCAGTCATTGCACTTTCTACAAAGTATAAACATGATTATATTATTGCCCTTTCCAATATTTTTAATGTCCAAATTCATTAATAAATTGAGTGGGTCCTTCTAAAACATGCCTTGTACTCTGCCTTGATTCCTGACCTCCTCTCCCGTGTTCTCTTCCCTTTTCCCAAAGGCTCTTCATACTAAGTGTTTTTATTTCACTACATTCCTGCTCTTTTGTACCTTGTACCTGTGACAGAATGATTTGCTTCTAGAACTACTATTTCATTCCATCCTAGCTCTTACAGAGGTTTCAGAATCAAATCAGTATCTCTTCCTTGATAAAAGCTTCCCCAGTGCCTTGCCTGTCAAGCCTTGCAAAATGCTATATATTTGCACGGATGCTTCATACTGTCACTGCCAGAGCCCTCCTTTCTTACCTGACAGTGATGCATAGTCTCAGGACAGGGAAAAATGAGGAACTCGTTTAGCTGGTGTCCCACAGCCAGCAGGGTTCCTGACCATAGAAAGTGTTCGATAACTATGATTTTGTTTTTCATTGTTATCATTTAACTTAATTTGTTTGGTTTGTTTGTTTTATTCCCCCCCAAATCATACTTTAGCATAAATATATTAGAGGTTTCTTTGCTCACCAGGGATATTTGACTCTAAGTTTAAGAAAAATGTGTTAGAGTCATAACAGTAATCTTCTGAACATACAGACATAAACATAACTATTTTCTGTTAATAGACATGGCCATTCAGCCTGGACAAGAACTAAACAGGGTCATATAGAATATGTGCAAACCGTGATTTTACATAATGATGTTGAAGATGATGATAATAATGATAATGAAAAGGATAGGCATAGAAAAATCAATTTCACCATAGCACTAGAGCTCAGACATAGGTTATTATTTTAAACCTGGCAATCATAATATATGGTTTTCAGAATGTAGTAAACATAGCATGAGGCTCATTATCTTAATCAAATCATTAAAATTCAGAGGCATGTTAAAATCTAGTTTGTGAATTCCTTAAAATCCTTCAACTGCTTTCCTTGCTCTATTGCTTGTTTAATGGCTAGGAAGTAAGAAGAATATAAAAAATGAGATGAAACAATATTTGCCTTTGAACTTGGCTTTGAGAAAGTCTATTTTCAAATGATTAGGGTACAGTCAGCAAGAATAAGATAATCAGTCAGAAGTTGAGTTTGTGAGACGCTCTGTAAGTTGGTCATATTCTTCCCATTCCGATCCTCTACTCTACATTTGACTCATGTACAAGTTATCACCACTTACACAACATTTGATAAGTCTCTCTTATATGCTGTCACCTTCCCGTGGCAACTGCCTAGGGGAAGACATATGGGCCTTTGGGGAGACATTCCAGATCTAAACTACAGCAAAGTCTGTCCTAGAACTACACAGAATCAGTCCTTGGAGGATGCCTACCAAGGAAACAATCAAAATAACTTATATTACTAGACTTGCTCATTAAAAACCAAAGTTTTTCCTTAATGTGTACATGGAAATCTTGAGAGTCACTTGAGAGCTATCAGCTTAACATTAGGATCCAGTCCTTGCATTCTTTCTCTTAAGGATAATACATAGATGCTTCAACAAAGCTCGTAACATATGCAAACCATTGCAACATTAGCTAAAAGTGCTTACTGGTATATTCTCTCCTTGGAAACTGTATTAAGGTAGTCACATATAACCCATGAGAGGAGCCAGTTTGCATTTTATCCTATGCCTCCCATAGTTCTTTTAACTCTTCAAGAACATGAATCAAATATTTAAAACAATGCAGCTCTAAAAGTGTCCTCAAACTAGTCTTTCATCAGTTTTTATACTTATGCATAAAGGAAGTTTTAGATTCTAAGCTTCCAAAATAATTAACAAAGTAGTTTTCTTGTTTAATCCCTGGTGAAGTTCGGGTATAAGGATATGCCATCATTCAAAAAGCCTTCCTACATTGATTCTTAATTGGAACATGTCCAAATTCTTCCTCTCTGTACTCACACATTGGTGTCTGTAAGCTCTAGGGGCTACAGTGGTTGTGGACTTCTGTTTGTGCAGTGAGATAACTTGCTAGTGTCCCATGTGTGCCTGGGATATTACTGCTTGTGAAGAAAAGATCTCATCTCTGGGTCTTTTCACCACTGCTCCATTTTGGAACACCTTGTTTCTTTCTTACCCTAAAGACTCTTCATGGAACATTCTCCAGGTTTTTGTGATTTTTCAAAGGCTCCCTTATTAGATTTATAATTAAATAAAGAAACAAAAACAAAAAAACGAATTTTAGAAATAGCATTAGAGAATGTATTTTAATTGAATTTTCCTAGAGAACTACTACCATATAACATCAGGGTATTATGATTAAAAATATATCTTAATACATATTCTGGAAAGAAAGTCATTTCTTTTGATTCAAATGTCACATCATTCCCTTTTTTGTAAGTTAGAAATCTTATTTTTTAACTATACTCAGAGTTGGTAGACTGCTAAGAGGATTCCAGAAAATCTGATCATTTGAAGCAATATTTTAGTTTAGATATACTATCAAATATCTATGCTAATAATTTATAACTATTCTGTTTATCTTATTGATTAATACAGTTCTGGTCATTTAAATCTATGTTTTAAATTGATCCTTCTAACGGGAAATCTTTAATGCCTTCAGGAGAGGGCTAGGGTGGCTAGGGACAGAGTTAGGAAGAAGATTGCTTACAGAAATTTTATATGATTGATATTTATGCCATATGCATATTATGTACTTAAAATAATTATTAGTTTTTAAATGCAATATGTTCTTCCTTGACACAAACTGCTAAGGGTATAATGACTCAAAATTACTTCCTGAGGGAATGACTGCCTGAAAATGATTGAGAATTGAGATCCCTCCGCTTCTCTTCTAAGCCTAGAAGTAAAGACCATGGAACTCATTTTGGTGGCATCCAGAGTAAAATGTCTGCCTCAGATTGCAGTGTTCAGCTTGGTTATGAGATGAGAAGAGCCCCGTGTCCTGAACTCAGTCTCAAGAAGTTGTGGAGATTACTGTGGACATTTCAAGGGCAAGAGATAAAAGGATGGACACACCCCTGTGAGACACGTTGAGGAGACTCTCTGCTGGTCTGTGGCCTGCTAGTCTCCCACACATGGTCTGCATTAACTTCAGAGCTTGGATTCCATAAAGAATAGTAACATACACAGGAAATGATTTTTAAAAGATTTTAAAGAGTGGTGTAACAAAAGAAAATTGAATGCACTGTTTATTACGATCACTCACAGAAGGAAAGAAAAACAGAAACTGGCCCCTGTAAACCACAGGTTTTCAATTTGCTCGCTGAAAATTCCTTGCATTCTTGAGGGAAGATAACAAGAACTATTTGCACCTATGGGACCTAATAATTATCATATACCTTTATCGGGGGGGGGGGGACGTGTGCCCCTCCTAACTGGATTATAGTGACTCATATGGTACACACAGGGTTAAAATACACACTCAGGATCAAATCTTTGTTCCACTGCTTAGAAGGTATAGGACTTGTGACAAGGCAAACTTCTTGAACCATCAGTTTCCTCCTCTATAAAATGAGACGATAATAGTATGCACCCAAGAGAACAGTGTGCTTTAAGAACCAAATTAATATTCAGAAAGTACTAAAAACTGCAGCTGTCACATAGTAATTGCTAAATCTGCATTGTTCTTCTTAAAGGAAAATGCATGCAGACCATAGGGTAGACGTTGACTTGTGTAAACTCCACTCAGCTCAGATACTCTTTCCTTTGAAAGGCATTATCTGCCCTGATTATTAGGCCACTGTCCTGCTTATTCTTGCTCCACCAGGAAAATGACTATTCCAAGACTTGTCCATGTCCATTCCCTGCTCTGCTTTCAACAGCTAATTTTATTTTGTTATTACATATATGAATCTTACTGACAAACCAAGCAAAAGGCATTCAAAAAATAATTGTTTGCAAGTTCTGGGATTATACCTCACTGATAAAGTGCTTGCCTAGTATGTATGAGGCCCTGAGTTCAGTTTCCACCACACACATACGCGCGCACACACACACACACACACACACACACACATACACTCATAAAATCTACTAAGAATTATTTTTATGAGAATGAAGAAAAGAGGCCGGAGAAATGGCTCAGTTATTAAGAACACTGGCTGCTCTTGCAGAGGACCCGGGTTCAGTTCCCGCACACACTGCAGGGAACAACTGTCTGTAACTCCAGTTCCAGGAAACCTGGTACCCTCTTCTGACTTCCATGAGCATTTCATGACGTGGGTGCACTTATACACATGCAGGCAATATACTCGTACACATAGAATAAAATAGTAAATAAAATACTTTTTAAAAAGAAAATGAAGTCAAAAGTTTTGACGATTATGATAAGAAAAAAAGGTTAAATTAGGTACTTATGGAGCAATTGAGCAGATCAAGGAAACATAAAACCTGGAAAGACTTTATGCATTGATGCCTTTTTAAGCTCTAGATTTACTAATAGAAGCTGAAATATGATATCATAGATGTCTGATACATTATACTTGTGATTTGCACAAGAAAGACAACATGAAAATCCCAGGGAGGGTTTCAGCAGTGAAAATTTGGCAAATTAATATGAATTTATATGTTATTAATCAAACAAAAATATATTTGATTTTTGGCTGGAGAGATAATGCAACCATTAAAGGCTAAGGTTACCAACTAAAATGTCCAAAATATTTTTTTATTTTGATGGACCATTTAAAATGAATATTTTCATGGAAAGAGATATTGAAGGAGTGTTCGAGAAATTGAAATTCCTGACTTAGGTTGAATTTCAGAGGTTTTCACTAGCTATGAAACCTTAGGAAAATAATGTATTTAACTAATTCTGTGGGAGTTTGGGTCTATGTTCCCAAACGTCGAGTACTAAAATGTATAGTGCTGGTGAGATTTGGGGGAGAATTCATGCAGTGTTGCATCAAAAAAGTACTCAACACAATGCCCAGCACACGGAAGACTGGTCACTACTAATACTGTGTTCTCCTGAGTTGCACTCATAGGCCGAATGCTCCACACATGTTTGTTACTTAATACATACTCATTACTTTTTAGATAATTATGATGATTAGGCCATTCAGGAAACAATTACTAAAAATACTACTTGTCAAGCAGTAGGATATGCTAGAGAACACATTCAAGAATTAAGATACAGTTCTCTGACCCATTTCAGAGGCCTTTGCATTATACTGACATTAAGTTAGAAATCACAAGGAACTGAATCATTTTTGACCCTGTCTTGTAGCCAAGCACTAACTAGATAAAGTCATATTAATTATGATAGTTAAATACCTAGTTCTAAGGAATAGGACTATTTTTTGGAAATATCCATTTATCCTTTTACTCAAAGTGGGGAATAACAACATACAAAGTAATAACCACACACAAATGAACCATGGTGTGGAAGAACACAGAAGAACTGTGTCTTATTCCTAAATACGCTTATCACACTTTACCCATACAGAATCTACGCAGCCTGCCCATAAAAGCCCACCTCATGTCAAGTAGGATAAGCTCTTATAAGCTGATAAAAGTGCGCATTGTGGATATGAGCGTGGATGTCTAGGACAACAAAGATTGGGATCAGCTCTGTCACTTGTTAGCTGATTGACACCAGGAAAGCCACTGACCCTATCGAGGTTGTCAGCTGCTTGGAACAGCACCCGAAAGGGGAATTCTATGAAAGGTGGCTGCTGTTACCACATGTAAGACTGTGCAATGCTCTGATTGCTGATAACATGGCAAGTGCCAGAAGGTGGTCCTCAGACCACAGGCTGCGCAAACACTTCCTGAGGAAGCTTCCCCATAGACTTTCCTGGAGTTTGTGGCTTGGCCCTGTGCTGTCAGCTTCCACCTAAAAGCTGTTCTTTTGTTGTCTGTTCTAGGTTAGTAAAAATGTGTCTGTTCCTCCCATGTGTCAAGAGGATGAAGTCACCCAAAGACATCAACTCTATTTCCAAAGAAGGTCTCCTGATGTTTTGTTTACTTGCTGATTTGTGCAGTTTCTCTCTGTTTCAGGGCCAGAGGCACTTTTTGATACTGGAGTGCAGGTTTCTTAGATTTTGTGCTGTCACTCTATGTGATACACAAAACTGTTTTATACAAGCCTCTTCATGATCCACAGTCACTGCCTCTGAATACCTCCTGGATAATTATCTCGAGTATCTGATGAGATTGGAAGCATTTGACCTAGAGTTCTTTCTTAAAGAACAGTCACATATTCCAGTACCAACCCCTGATACGATATCTTGTTTAATCAACAGAGTAAGTGTTCAATAAATATTTTTGATTGATTGGCTTTGCTGAATGATTATCCTCCAAGGCCTCATAAGCTGTCCTTATGCACAACTGTATAAACTCTATTGACTAGAACTAAAGCTACATCCAGGACTAATTAATGAGGAAGGGTACCAAATACCTCATCTCAAGCATGTCATTCACCAAAGAACTGTAACATTTTGGTCACATAAAAGCAGCTAGGAGAATGAAAGCAGTACGACAGGAAAACCAAAATCACTTACCCAAGGATTAAAAGGAAAGAAAAAGTACAAGTCCCCAAAATGCTTGTGTCTAAGAGAAATGGGAGGGGTTTTTACATTACAAGTAGGAATTAGCTGCAGTTTGCTAACACAGGGTTTCATTTTTACTGCTACAAAATTCCAGATCAACACATTAGATGGCTGATGCACTTAAATTAATTCCCTAGATTTGCCTCTGAGTTTAAGTGACCCTCTTCCTACAGACTGACAATGAGGAATTGCCTTTCCATAGGCAGGGTGTGACACCTTGAACTATCTTTGTTCTTATCCATCTAACAGAATCATAAGTAGAGGGAAGCGCATCACATTAATCTCTGATTGTACATGCTTCACAAAACAATGTAGAAAAATTAGTTTGCATGTTAGAATTCTCAGAAACTTAGCTATTTTTCTTCTTTGAGTTGAGGTGATTAGCTAACAGATAAATTGATTAATTCCATTTTCCCCCACCTCTCTATTCTAAGCACTTTACAATTTAAGTCTGAACTAATCCTACTACTACAAATGCCATTATGTATGTTTTCTCCTGCCTGAGCCCAAAAAAGCAAGATGAGAGGAAAGAAAAATGAAGCTATCTGTAGTCCTTGGGCTTGCAGCAATATTATTTCCTAAAATGTTTTTGCATGAGGCCTCCAAAGGCACTTTCCATCTTTGTCCATTTTTCTTGTTTTTGACTGTCTCCTTCCTTTGGTTCCTAATCAAAGCCTCAAACTTCTCTCACTCTGAGCTAAAGAGAGACTTTAACCTTCACAGCAAATAAAAGGGAGAAGACCTGGAAAACAGTTCTAAGGTCGTATTTTCACAGTCCAGAGCCAGAGAGCAGGTCCATCAATAAAGAGAGAAACCCACTTCATCCCTTGAATTATCATGAGACCTTGTCCTTGCCTTATAAAATCAGATCACAGAAGGTTCTGTGAGATTGTAGACATGGCACTGAGGAAGGCTACATCTTCCGCTGGAGAAAGAATTCTTCTTGGACTCAGTTCAGAACAAAGGAAAACCTCACATTTGGATTTGAAATTGCCAGCCTGTCCCTTACTTTACAAGTATCTCATTCACAGTGAACAAGACTCTCATGCCCTTTAGGGAAGAACGGAGGGTGGTTTTTGTCTTTGTCTTTGTTTTTTCAATTTAGTTAGAATGCCATCCCTGATTCATACTTTGTAGAAGCTAATCTGAGAACCAGGTAATTCAAACAGGAACAGAAACACAACGTTTACAAGTTGCACTTCTCTCTTTGGATGCTGGTTGAGTGAATAAATATACAAATGTACACACACACACACACACACACACATCCATAGGTACACACATAAAAATGGGAGTACCACCCCAATCCCTTATGCACTTCTGTCATTTTTCCTTTCTTGCTCTGCTTCCTAGCTTTTAATTATGGACAGGCTCTTATCTGAATATGAGTGAGGAACTAGGCTTCCTAACACCATCCAGCTGACAGCAGCCCCGTGCGAAAGCTAAAGAGGTGATCATCCTGAGATTAAAAGAGAAATATGCTAAGGTATTTTGAGTGGAAATTCCCAAGTGTGCTGTTAATAACTTGACAACAACTATTTGTAATGGGAAGATTTTAGCAAGAGAAAAAAAAAATCAGTTTTTATTATGCATTTTATTCTTTAAAACCATTGAAAAAGATGACTATGCGAAAACGAAGAAGTCAGAAACAAATGGTGAGCTTCTGATGCTTCCGATGGTTTAAAGAGAGATAGTTAGAAAGAGCAACAGAAGATGCTTTTTATAATGATTTAATTGATTCATTAATGCATTTGCCACACAGATATTCATTTAATAGCTATGTTTGGAGCATCTGGTGTGTGCCAGGCCCCCTGCCACTCAGGACAAAAGGTAAAAAGAGTCATGGTAGGCATTTATCATAATTCATAATTACATAAGCATCCAAATTCAAGATAAATAATCATGATAAATAATTGTACAATACAATCATTTATATTTTTAAAGTAAAAAAGTCTTTGATAAATAAAATATCAAACTTTTAAATCAAAGTAATATATGACAAGACCAGAATTATGAGAAAATGAGATCAATTTGTGTAAGGTATATCCTGCCTTCATTTAAAACATTTGTTATTTATTTTTTATTATTGTGTGTATGTGTGTATGTGTGTGTGTGTCCATGATGTGTATGTGTAGGAGCACATGCCACAGCATGTGTCTGGAAGTCAGAGGACAACTTCGTGGAACTGCTTGTCTCCCTTTACTTTTATGTAGGTTCGAGAGATAAAAGTCAGGTCCCTAAGGCTGTATGGCAAGTACTTTAACCCATTGCGGTGGTCTGAATGGGAAATGTCCCGCATAGGCTCCAGTATTTGAACACTTGGTCCCCAGCTGGTGATACTCTTTGGGGAGTTCATGGAAGTTTTAGAATGTGTAGCCTTATAGAGGAAATCTGTCACTAGACATGGACTTTGAATGCTTGTAGCCTGGCCTCACTTCCCGTTCACTCTCTGCTTTCTAGGCAGTACATTTGAAGATGTGATTTCTCAGCTTCCTGACCCTGCCACGATACCTTCTACTTGTTTGCTAATTCTCCCTGCTATGATGGACTCTTATTCCTCTGGAACTGTAAGTCAAAATAAACTCTTTCTTCAAGAAGTCAGTTGGTCATGGTGTTTTATCACAACAACAAAACATAAATAATGCAGAAGTTAGTACCAGAGAGAGCAGGATGTTGCTGTGAAGAACCTGACCATGTTGTTTTATGGAGGACTGTAGAAGATTTTATAACATTTGCTAGAAAAACAATTGATGGCTACAAACAGAGCTTAATGGGCCAGGGACTTGGAGATAGTGGTGCTGAGAGTAATGTGGGAAATAAAGACCTAGTTCATGGGGTTTCAGAGGAGAACAAGGTCTCTATTAACAACTAGACTAGAGGCCATTTGTGTGCTATTTTGGCAAAAAATCTGGCTTTCTTCTTCCTGTGTGCTAAGAACTTTCCTGAAACTAAATTAAAAGCAGTGGACTAATTTCCTTTGCAGAGGAAATTTCAAGACTATAGTATTAGTTACTTTTTATTGTTATGATAAAACATTGTGACCAAAAGTGACTTATGAAAGCAAAGATGTATTTGGTTCCAGAAGAATAAAAGTCCATCATGGCAGAGAGGCATTGCAACAAGTAGTAAGCTTGAATGTAGGAGCAAGAAGCTGAAATATCATATCTTCAACCACATGTGGACAGTAGACAGTGAACTAGAAGTAGAGTGAGGCTACAAGCAGTCAAACCCACCCCCAGTGACATACTTCCTCCAGCAAGCTTACACTATCTCAAATTCCATAACCTCCCAAAGAACTACCAACTGAGGACCAAGTGTGCAAATACCTGAGCCTATGGGATGTTCAAACACCACATTCCACTCCTTGGCTCTCATAGGCTTATGGACACATCATATGTAAAGTCCATTTCATCCAGCATTAAAAATCTTCATGGTGGGATTGAAGAGATGGCTCAGCTGTTGAGAGCTCTTGCAGAGCACCCAGATTAAGTTCTCAACACCCACAAGGTGGATAACAACCATTTGTAACTCCTGCTCCAGGGGATCTGACTCCCTCTGCTGGCGTCTGTGAGCATTGCATGCATGGGTGTATTTATATGCAGGTAAAACACTCATACACATAAAAATAAATAATTTTTAAGTCCCCTTACTATCTAAACCTCAACAGTATTCAAAATTCCAAAGTGTCTTCTAAAGTCCAAGGGAATCTATTAACTGTGACCCCTTGTATAATCAAAAAGCAAATTATATATGTCTAATATAGAATGGCATAGAACGTGTAGTCCCGTTCCAAAAGGGGGGATTGAGGGCATAGTGAGAAAATATTGAACCAAAGCAAAACTGAAATTTGTAAGAGAAATTATCAAACCATGTAGCTCCAGGATCTGTGTCTGAGACTTTGCTTTTAAAGGGTATACATGGTGCTGCACCTCCAGCTTTGTGGTCTGAAACATACACCTCTGATAGGCTAGCTTCGTTTGATGTACGCAGCTCTCCTTGGCAGATGTCTCATGACTAATATCTCAAAAATCCTGGAGTCTTCACTCAAACCCGAGCTTCATTTTCACAACGTCACACAATGATGGCCTCTCAGAGTTTTCTTCTCGTGGACACTCCCCCTGTCACACTTTGCCTGGCATCAGTGGCTTTCTGACTTCCTCGGGCTTGCAACTTTGATGCCCCTAAAGCCAGTACTATATGGACAACTGCCAAGTTTCGCTGCCAGCTTGGAATGGACCCTTCCCGCTTCCACCACATTAGCAGCAGCTTTTGTATGTTAAAACAATTGCTCTCAAGAAGCAAATTACTCTTAGCCTTTCTCTTTTCAGAAGTTGGATTTGCTGGGTAGGATCTTCCCTGAGAGCATCTTTCCCATTTTCCAGGGCAGGAAAGGAGGTCTCTCCAGAATGGTGCTAAACAAGTATAGCCTGTTTTTTAGGGGTTGCTGTTGCTTTTGTTTAAGACAGGTTCTCCCTAGTAGCCCCAGTTGGGCTGGAACATACTTGATAGACCAGGCTGGCCTCCGTCTCATAGAGATCTACCTGCTTCTGCCTCCTGAGTGCTGGAATTAAAGGCATATAACACTACCCCTAGCTACCTTTTTAAACATATGCCTTGGGTATAACATTAAGTTTTTGCATGTTCTTTTTCTCTCCAAACTGTACATGTTATATTTCTTTCTGCTTCATTTGCTTTTTGTTCAGTGTAAACCTGTGTAAGAGTTATCAATAATAACTATGCCAGAGACTCAACATTATGCTGTCATGAAATGTCCTTTGCTAAAGAAATTATTCCATTACCTTTAATTTAGTTTTAAGTAGGTTCTTTGGACATGGGCAGAAAGCAGCCATATTCTTTGTCAAAATATAAAATGGCCTCTAGTATAGTTACTAATGGAGACCAGTTCTCCTCTGAAAGTTCATGAATAGGGCTTCTAGTGCCCACACTATTCAGAACTGCTGTCTTCCTGGGTCTTGCTAGATCAGTCTGTTAAGCTCTCCTTATAGCACTCCATTGTGCTTCTCTACCAAAGTTCCAACGTCGTCCATATTCCTCAAAAGAAAAACATTACCAAGTTCTTCACAGCAAAGGCATCACTCTCAGTTTCACAATCTTTATCAATCAGGGTTATTTAAAGGAACAAAACAGAATTAATGTGTCTATAATAAAAGGGGATTTATTAGATTTACTTACACAATACCGTCTAGGTAGTCCAACAATGGTTGTCTTATACCTGAGATGCCAAGAATCTGATAGTTTGTCATCCCATGAAGCTGGATGTCTCAGCACCTTTATATCACTACCTTTGGATTTTGGAGCTATTAATAAGTAAAATAAATGCTGGGGCCTTGAAGATATACTTAGTAATTTCTTAGAATTCAAGTTTCAGAACATCTTCTGAAAGAATACACCTTCCCTAAATTGATTCCTTTCCCTTCTTGTCAGTGAGAGGAAATGCAGCTGGAAAATGTCTGTCTAGTTTGGCTCAGTCAGAGTCTCAGGTCGGTCTTCAATACTTATGAGCAGATGAATACTTGCTTGCATAGAGTGGTGTTACTGTGTAAGCAACTTACTGTGTAAGTTTCCCTCTCTCCTTGGCCTTAATGCAGTAATAGAAAGAGAACACACTAGTCATGAAGGATACAGCTCAGCTTGGAAATGTGAAACGACTTTACCCCAAATATATGGTATGTAACAAGAAATTCTGTATTTGACTTTGAAGCTCATAACATTAATATTCAAGTGACCACTTTAGTAACACTGGATCACACTTTTTTTCTACAAGTATAATCACACTATTTGGTACTTGTAGATGCAAATATATTATAAATGGTGCTCATTAATTTTTAATCAATTTAAAGTAGAAAATACTGTTATAGTTACGGAGTAGAATTCATGCAATAGGGCCAGAGAGATGGCTCAGTGGGTAAAGTTGCTTTTGACCAAGTCTGAAAACCTAAATTTGAACCCTGGGATCCATGTGGTGGAAGGAGAGAACCAGCTCCTGAAAGTTGCCCTCTGATCTCCACTGGTATGCCCTGGATGCACACACTCAAAATAAATAAAAGTAATAACAATGAAATAAAAGTGAATTCATTAAATAAACTTCGGCAAGAGTAGAGCAGAAGCACAAACAACTGAGGCTGGGAGGGAGTCAAGTGGGGAAAGGTCCTTTTACGTCCTCACATGAGCTGACTGGGAAGATGATGAGCAGAGAGTAGAAATCTATGCAGGATGCTTAGGAGTTGTGAAGTTAGCCTTCACAAAAGCTGACTGGTGATAACAGGGGGAGAATAAAAGCAGAAATTTAAATGGGTTACAATTATCATCTTTCATATTTATGAGTAAACCATGTCTAAGACTGACAGTTAATAATCATTGTACATAGCTTAGGGGCTGGAAAGATAGCTCATTTGGAAAACTGCTGTTCAAGCATGAGGACGTGAGTTCAGTCCCTAGAACTCGTGTAAAAAGCAGGGTGTGGTAGAACACCTCTGTAATCCCAGTGCTGTGAGGCAGACAAGGGCAAATCCCTGGATCTTGCTGAGCTGCCAGCAAAGCCTAATCAGGAGCCTTAGGTGCCAGTTAGAGACCCTGTCTCCAGAAACCTGTTTGACAGTTCCTGAGGAAGAACATTAAAGATCACCTTTGGCCTACACACACACATGTGCGCAGGCACTGATACACAAATATGCACCATGAACATATACACATGAACATGTACACATATGCCTGCATACACATGAATTTTAAAAATAAATGCGTAGCTTTGGTGTGTGAATATAGAACCATAAAAAAATAAAATAAGAGAAAAATAATTCTCTTATTAATACAGCTAGAGTAGAGAGGGCTGGTGTGGGAGTTGCTTCTTCGTACCCAGCTCAGTGTTGGTTTTAGTAACTTTTTTTTTAGGTGTAGAGCAGCTATAAATATTGCTATAAATTGAAGACTGGTAGATGAAACTCTATGCTAAGATGAATGTAGCTTTGATGTTATTAGATAAAGTATATCTGACCAACTATTTGGGAATGAAACTTTATATAGCTCAGTCACAAAGTTTGGGGCCTTATTTTAATTTTTTTCCTTTTCTTCCTGATATTTAATGAATTATTGAAAAGACAAACATGAGAATTTTTCCCTGGGAAGTATTCCTCAGTTTCTTGTGGAAAAAAAAATCACCAAGTAAAACAAACAAACAAATAAATAAGTTACATTGTATCTGAAAAGGTAGTTTGGTTTCACTTTAGGGAACCAATCATGATGGCAGCACTTTGTCACTTGTGGTAAAGTCTGAAGAGTTTGGATGGAAAGTCTTACTTAAAAATAATGTATTTGAAGTTAAATCCCAATTCTGCCACACTGTGAAAACCACAGTTCAGTGCACACTGAAGTTTGTGCCATTTTGATCTGTCTTTTCCACTCCATAGGACTTTATAGCAGATCAAGTTCACAGAAGAAACCTGTGAGCCATCTCACCCAGGAGTTAAGAGCACTGACTATGCTTGCAGAAGATTGAGATGCAGTTCCCAACACCCACATGGCAACTGACAATTGCCCGTGACTCCAGTTCCAGGAGATCCAACCCTCTCTTCTGACCTCCATGGACTTGTATGACACAGGTTTCTCATATATACACAGGCAAAGCACTCATACACATAATAAATAGATAAATAAATAAATTGATGTATGACCCAAATGGCACAATCTAAAAGGTCAAGAGTCAAAAGTCAAGTCAATGCATCTTTATTCTTGCTCTATTGCATTCACTTCTTTTAGCTGAGCCTTAGCTCAGCAAGTTTTTGACAGTTTATATAATTCATTTCCATTGTTTGAAACCATTTGTAAAATTACCCTCAGTTCCTCCCTTAAAGTAAAAGTTCAGTAATAACAAATAATCTCACCAAATTACTTTGCACTGGATGTATAACAACCTTAACTTTAGCTTGACAATGAAGAATTTCCACTCTGTATGGATTCTCATACAACTTTCCAAGGAAAATGGACACAGTCTGCAAAGCTTTGGAAATTTGTATGTTTTAGAAAGTAAACTGTGTTTAAAAATGAAACACCAAAACCCAGGCTATGGGAACCAAAAAGCAACATAATGTAATGTGTGTGGAAAACATCCAGTTTCTGAAGCACTTGGTGTTCTTTCATGGTCTAGTTTGATGTGAGTTCATTCTGACTGCTCCTGTCCCCATCAGTGGAAGTGGGTTTGGAAATATACTGGATGAAGAAATTTCCCAGTACATCACAGTTACCCAGCCAGCTGTGTGCAAAGTCATTTTTACACTGACACAGTTGACATATTACAGGCTTAACTATGGTCCCTATCTTGTGAGTTCTGGGATCTGGGCCAGCTCAGGGAAAATATGGGAAGTTTACTGGTCAGTGGATAAGGATGCATCCATGGATCATAAAGCTTTGGGACCTGGCAAGCCCAGCTCCATCTTGGCACAAGCATAGACCTTTGACCTCTGTGTTTATTGGAAAACACATAGTAATAACAATTATCCAGAATGCTTAAAGAACTTCAGCTGAGGAGTTCCATTTTATTTAATTTTCTGATTGACTAGAGATTAAACAAACAAAAACAAGCACATTGTTTATTCATAACTTTGAGAAAGACAAAAATAGTGCTATTATCGCAAATTTGCTAGACTTTTTAGTGTTACTTATCTTTACTACAACCTGATGCTGCTTTTACTATTTTTTATTTAATAATTTATTTAACAATTGTTTTACAATTTTTATGGGGAAGAAAGGACTTAGAATGACAAAGTGAACTGATCAGAACTACAAAATGTGTGGAAAATAAAATTAAAACTCAAATCGGTCTCCATTCAAAAGCAACATCTCATTTTATTTTACCCAAAGCTGGCTTTGAACTTGCTATGCAGCCCAGGCTGTATTCTACTTCCAAACTTTGGGGATTACTGGTATGTACCACCATACCCACTCATCTAATATTTTTACAACATGAACTTCTATTGACTCTATATATAGATTTAAAGTAACCTGGCAGGTGTGAATTTTTATTAAATCAAAACTTTTAAACAAAATTGTTAAGTTTTACCTCTAGGCTCACTTTAAAGAAAAAAAAAAGGTGAATTTTGTGTAATCATGCCTTCAAGAAATTTCCAGCAGAACAGTGAGTCCTTAATAATAAGCATTGGAGCACATAGTGTTTGTTTCTATGAAACAGTCATTTTGATGGTGCTAGGGGGACTAAATAGCAGAAACTCCTAATAGCTGGGGGTAAGAGGTTGCCATCAAAACAAGCTTTGGTGAGAAGGCAATTTAAACAGCTTATCCACGAGGAGCTCAGGAACAAGCAACACATGCTCATGGAAAAAGACATGAAAGTGCTTGGCACATCTCAGACTCTGCGAGTGACTGATTCTGCAGCATTAGCATAAAGGGAGCAGGTGAGACACTGATAGGAAATGAACTTAGAACAAATGAAGGGGATGATCCATCACACATATACAATGCCAGGTTCAAAGGATGACACTGAAAAAGAGGGGGACGTGAGGCTTGCAGCTTAAAACAGTCTCTTCCAAACGGAGAAGGGTATCCTATAAAGTCTGTAGTGCAGAGACTCCAATTGTGCTCTGACTGTGAAACGTCCCCTGTAGGCTCATTATGTTTGAACATTTGGTACTTGGCTGGTGGCCCTGTTCAGGAAGGCTGTGAAACCTGCAGGAGGTGAAGACTTGCTGAAGGACATGGGCCACTGGGGGCAGACCTCTCTGCCTCCTGACTGCGTGTGAAGGGGTCAGCAGCTCCCTCTGTCACCCATACATCCCCTGATCCTGCACCATGCTTCCCCTACCATGTTCGACTGTGTCCTCGTGAACCGTGAGCCAAAACAAACCTTTCTTCCCTTAAGTTTCTATTTGTCACGTCTTTTTGTCACAGAAAGGAGAAAAGTAATGGGACAGGATGTTTCTGGCTCTGGTTTAAATGAGGACTTTGAATAACTTCAGTCATCTATAGGCAATTCAGTTACTTTTGGAAAATGCCACACATGCAGAAGACAGGTGACACTGGAAGAAATGGCTTGTTTCCCAGTCATACTCTACAAATTAACTTAAAAATCTATTAGTTTAAGTATATAGTCTTCACCCTTCTAATACAAAGGAATGCCAAAAAATTTCAGCATTTTCATTAGTAAAGGATTTATTGTACCTTTCTAAATGCCAGCTTATATCATTTCTCCTGATCCTGACTGCCAAATGCCCTACAAAAAAGGATAAATTCTGCTCTTCATCAGCAGTGTCCGCAGCGGGAGGGTGGATAGCTGCAGCAGGATTTCTGCCAGGAAGTTGCCAAAAGCCTTCCAGTATTTGATATTTCTTTGAAGATGTTTTTATTTAAGTCATGTGAATTTCATATTCTCCATAAAAGCTCCATCTTAAAAATTATATCAATACTATCGCAAAGCCTTTCATTTTTCTTCAAAAACTTTGAATATATTTGGAATGTCAGGAAAATGACCCATTTTCATTAGATCAATTCTTGTTCTGTCTCTAAAATAACACGAAGAATAGCAGTTTACTACCTTTGGAGATTTCAACACTATTCTATTTTGTTAGATAAAAGAAGACAATGCTGAAATTTAGAAAATTAACAAATGAATCATCACCTATTAGGTCAATACGATATATATATATATATATATATATACCTCTTCAACTGTGAATTTTCATAGAATATATTTTGTTTTTAAATCGTATTCCAGGCATCATTTATGGAGACTGTTCATTTAAAGAGTACATGGAATTGACATTTAAAAACCAAACATGAATGATTTTGCCTGTTTATTGAGAAACTCAGTGAAACCCTAGCCCCTGGGCATTACCACACAGCCCACAATCATCCTTCCTGCATTGCATAGCACACTGACGCTGCAGTGCCTAGAACAACATAAATGGCCTCGAATCCAAGGTAAAGCAGCCAGAGTTTCTATCCTTAGTAGTGTATTAATGCCACCAGACCATAGGCACTGAAGGCTGGATGCATAATATACTATGAAAGTAAAATATACTCTGTGAAAGACCATTTTAAAGACACATAAAAGCGTACGTGCATTATAAAACACTGTCCAGGTACAAGAAAGGAAAGAGTATAAAGAGCAAAGGAGCCTAAAAATAAATTACTCTGGGATACCTCTAAAAACTTATCAAATCAAACCTTCCAGATTCATCTCTGTTCTCCACTTAAGGGATATAGGGGACCTGGTAGTTATTAGATGGAAAGTACGAGTGTGGTTTGAGTCTCTTCCTGTTTTTTTCAAAACAGAAGACAAAGGTTTATTAAAGTAAGTTAAATATAGAGTTGAATGAAACAGTGCCAGGCCTCTTTCATACTTGTTGTTAGGCTTTTTTCTGCAGGAGGACTGAAAACAGCTTGAAGTGCTTAACTTAGCAACATTCTCTTCCTTTGGGGTTAAATAGTCAAAGCCCTTAGGCATAGTTTGGAAAACTAGGGTCCACTCAACTCACCTTCAGAGTTTAAAGGTTGATGAAGCAGGTAACTTGAGGGTAGCCATTTGTTATGGGGTGCACCAGTAGTCTTTTAGGAAGTAAAGGACTTTATGAAATTTCTCAACTCACATCCTGTGGCATACACTAAGACGAGAAGCCCACCTGAGCCTCTGCATTGGTTAATTTTCTTTTTACTGTGAAAAAAAAAAAAAAACACGAGCCACATGAGGAAGGACAGATTGATGTGGCTCATGAATTCTAGATTGAGTCCACTGTGGGGGGAAGGCATGGCAGCTGGAGTGTGGACTCACTGGTCACGAGTCAGGAAGCAAAGAGAAGACTACTGGTCCCAGACTTGCTGTCTCTTTTTCATGCAGTCTGGGACCTCAGCCCAGCAGATGGTGGCATCCACATTCAAAGCCCTTCTTCCTTCTTTATTTAAACCTTTCTTGAAACTTTCTCAAGGACACACCCAGAAGTGTGTCTCTACAGTGATTTTAAATCCTTTCAAGTTGATAATGCAAATTAACCATCAGAACTTCCCTGTGTATCTTCACCCTACGTCTGATATGATGGATCTGCTTTAAGAGTGAGGTGCAAATATATCAAGGAAATGTCACTGGTTATAGGAATAGGTCACCCATTATTCATAACTTCAGTCAGCTTTCTAATTGATACCAATAAAGGGTCAATTTAGTATGTTCTTTTATGCTGGATTCTCAGTTTGGTTTTAGTTTTGGAATGGGCTAAATATAAAAGACACATCAATGTGTCTTTTTCCTATCAGCTTTAGAATTGAGCATGAGAACCTTTGGGAGAGTATTTAGCCGAGAACCTCCTTGGTTTTCTAAGCGTTTTGCTAAGTCTCCAGAAGAGAAAAGTCTCAAGGCAAAGCAAACAGAGACTTCATCATCTAAGGAAACTGTGATTTTAGTGGTTTTCTTCAAGCAAACCCTCTCATCCTCAAGGCACTGGTTTGGTTGCTAAAATGGCAAGCTAGGAAATACCAATGTCACGGCTGATTGGTCATACCTCAGATGCTGTTGCTTCCTGCCTGGGAAATCAATCTTGCTGCTACATGACTAAAAAGCCTGGCAGTTCAGGGACACATGGGTTTCAAGCCCTGGAAGTCCTGTGCCCTTTCAAAGCACCGACAAGCAGAGCTGCCACACTCGGTGGATTTCTTTCTGGAACGCTATTGCTGCTCGCAGGAAACTCTGCGGTCACAGTGGCACCCCTGCTTCTCATTCCAGAGAAGAGCTGTGAAACTGCTTGTGAAATGGCTGATCTCAGATACCTCATTTTACAACGCTGTCATCTGGGCAAGAAAATCTTCAGGGAAATGCTATTGACTCTTATACTTTCCCACTAGCACTTTACAGTACTTTAGAATCCATGGCAGTACCCAAAAGTACAGTTTTCTAGTCTTTGACATACTTTGCTAAGTTTGGCTCAACTCAGTGGGGCATTTCAGTCTTGGATTGTCAAAGGAATGAAGGAAATTGAAGCCTACCAGTGTTCAGTCCAGCCTAAGGAAGAACTTTGGATAAACACACCAGGCTTTCCTGAAACTCCCAGGCTTTAAACTCTAAATGCAAAGACCTACACAGACTCAACTGCAGCGTGACCCACCTAAAGGACAGGACAGGTTCTAAGCCTAGCAGCGTAACCATGGGCAAGCTAGAATTCACCCTGATTAACTAAAGGAACAGAGGGAAAAACCACTTCAAAATTATCTTTTTCTGATAAAGTTTCCAGGATTCAAGTGAAGTCTCAAGTGTTTGCACGAAAACAGAACCAAGTTTTAGGAGAAATGATAATAATACCTTCACACTAGTACAGTGTTTCCTTGCACCCTCTGTGTAGTACGGTGCCAGAGAGCTAGTGTACCCACTTTTCTGATGAAGTAGCCTTGGAGATTCTGAGGAACCCGCCAGGGTGGCATTTAACTCACAGTAGAGCCAGATTCAAAGCCGTGTCTGTCTCATTCAAAAGCCCATTCACCTAAGGTCTTCTGCTTGGTTCATAAAAATATTGTGAGACTGTGTGCCTGTTACTTTCCACTGCTGAAACGTCCATCTCTGACCGTTTATTCTGCAGGTACACTTTGGAGGGTTCACTTCAAGTATATCAAGAGTGCAGAAGGTCCAAGGAAGCAAAGGAAGAAGTGCTCGGCCTCTGCTCCCCCTCACTCCTCCTCTGCCTCCCAACCAGTTCAACTGTTATTCAATTATGATTTTCATGATTTTTCAAGGAACTTATGCCAATGATGAACAAACAGAAAGATAGAAGGGAGTAAGTATAAAGGAAAGAATTAAAAAAAAAATAAATAAAAATAAAAAGAACTTGAAAACCACTGTGTGGCTTTATTACTTCATTTCCTCAGTTTTAGAGAGCTTTAATCTCTTTTACGGTAAGTCTAGAAGAGATCGGGCATTTATAAGCTATTTTACAAAGCACTTCCTAAACCAGGCTGCAGAACCCATCAAGTCTCATGTTATGAGACTCAGTGATGCACACTATCTAGTATTTATTTCTTTTTTTCATTTCCTGCCCTACTCAGATCAGCATTGGTTATGTATCTTCCTGTCTTTGTCTTAGGACCCACACTGAAGAAGTCACTACCCAGACATGTGCTGTCTTGTAAGAGTAAAATTTATGAGCTATAATTTGATGCTTCTGTACAGTAATGACTTATTTTAATACCGCCCTCATTCCACTGGCTAAAGCAAGTCATATAATTGATCCTGAGAGTGGAGCATGGGCAGAAACCACATTCCTATACTTGGTATCAGGAAATACTTAGGGAAAATTCTTAGAACCAATTCAAATTCTTGAATTCCTTTCAAGACCTATCCTACACTCTGATTATATTTTTTTTATTCTTTGTTTAGTAAAGTATATTCTGCCCACCTCCAAATAAGAGTCCCAACTCCATTTAAATCAAATTATAACTTCACGTTCAAAATCATTACAATATTCTTTATATCAGGGCCTGAGGGAGTTTCTTTATATCTAGAGACCTTTGAGGTTAAAACAAATGTTGCCTCTATACTTTGTTAAACATACATGGTACGTGAGGAAGGGGCAAGAAGACAGGATACCACGTGAAGTGGTTCCACTGAGGAGAAGGGAGCAAGGCACGCACCAGTCACTGGTCCAGTAATCCCGAAATGCTCTATTCTTTCCTCTTTCTTCTTTTTTCTTTTCGTTTCTTTTGAGACAGGATCTCATGTCCTCAAACTCCAGATGTAGCTGAGGATAGTCTTGAACTTTGGATCCTCCTGCCTTCACTTTCTGGTTCAGAGATTGCAGGCGCGCTACTGTACACAGTATATGTCATGTTAAGAATCGAATCCAGTGCCTCATGCATGCTAAGCAAGGACTTTGCCAACTAGACTACGCCCCAGTCTTCTTGCCCATTCTTTCCTTTCTTTTCCTTTCCCATCCCCTGTCCCTCCCATTCCTCCTCCTCCTCCTCCTCCTCCTTCTTCTTCCTCTTCTTCTTCATTTAAGATAAGATTTTTGATATTAGAAATAGACTTTTGTTACACAGCCCAGCCTGCATCTGAACTCACAAGCTTTTGCCTCCTCTGCCCCCAGAGTGGCAGGTTTACAGATGAGCGCTACTGTGCTCTTCATGATTGTTCATCAACTTTAATTAAACTCTGCAAGATCCTCATTCTTGGGTACCAGGAAAGCTCCTGGGAGCTGTTCCCAGGAATGCATGCTCTATGGACTCTGAACCACATGTGCTGGAAAGCCGTTCCTTTCTCATGATCTTTCTTAGTCACATACGAAGACAGCACTGGAAATGTGCCTTTTGGAGGCTGGGTAGCTTCCTCAGATTATTTCCTGTTATTAGGTTGGACTAGCAAAATAATTTTATATCTTAGTGACCATAAAATTCTTCAAATGTGTGGCAGCCTGCATTCCTTTCTCCAATAGCTAACATTTACATTTACATGCTTTCCAGTTTTCTTCTCCTCCTCAGAGACTTTTCTTCAAATATCTGTAGTGAGAGAACAGGTATAGATGAGACGTATGGTCGACGTATGAACAGAGGTGTTAGTCAAATTCGTGTCTGAGAATTTGGTTTGGTACTCTGAGACTCCAGTTAGTTTCTACCGGATATTTGAATAAGGAGAATATTGTTCAGATGCATAAGGGACAAGGGAACACAGAAAAGGGACAGAGAAGCCAGAAGTCTGGGAAGTCAAGGAACATGGAATAGCTAACATGCCCTCCATTAGAAACAGGAAAATCTCGCTGGCTCTAAATTCTATGATGTATCCTATTCAGAAAGTTCTTTGCTTATTTATGGTTGATATGGGTTTCTGGGCGTCGAAACTAAATGGTCATTGATTAAAAATCCTTTTAAATTTTACTATATTGAAGAAATTCCTCTTGAATTTCTATGGAAACGGCATTATGAAAAAATTCCCAAACAATAAATGTATGAATAAGACACAGTAGCAAGAACTAGGCGTTATTAAAAACTCTTTGGGAAAATAAACAGACAGATTTCTACATTCAAATAACACTAGAAGTACAAAAAATATTGCAGCCGTTCATCTTTGTAGAAGATCAAGAAACAGGAAAAAGCAGGTGCTATGGAAATTGAGGTGAAGTTATAAGAAGAATTAATTTGAGAGGAAGGGATGACAGACAGTTTCACTCAAAGTAACTAGAAGAAAGAAACTCGAAATGTATTGTGATACAGCACAGACTATTATTTGACTCAACATAGAAAACTTATTGGAGAGAGAAAGCAAATATCAGAGAATGTGGTTTGGAATATTGTTATAAGGATGGCGAATGCAACGTGTGACTGATGGAAATTTTGTGATCACTCAGAGGTGTTGTCACCTCTGCAAAACATATGGTAGATCTGGGTAGGAAAGAAACTACAGGAAAGCCAATGGTCTGTTCAAAGAAGCTATAATGTCTTACCAGCCTCAGTGGACAGGAAGTATAGAGTTAGACAGACAGTACAGTCAGATAGACTGATAGACCATGCAACTGGTTGAATATAAACACATAGGAAAAGGCAGATTTTAGAGAAATAAACTTTCAACTCCATCAAAGGAAATGAGAATAAAAATGAGGTGTTTAAATTTGAAATTTGCATATTAAGTATGCCAGTTGAACATCCAGGTAGACACAACTTTGGGTCATAGGATATTATTGGATCCTAGAACTTTCATCTAGAGGAGTACTCAGAGATTAGTCTCTATGACTCGTTCACTTTAGAAACGAGAACTGAGTTCTAAGTGCTTTGTTCAAAAGACACTTTATGAGCTAATCTAACCCGGGAAATCTCTTGACAGATATTGAAGGAGTGATATTCAGAGCTGGCAGAGGAGCCAGAAGTCAGAAAGAGACGACACAACCAGGGCCCATTTTGTCAGTGGTGCAGGAAGTGTGTAAATGCTGGTCACTGGCAACATGGCGTGCCTGCTGTGTGCTAAGTGCCACGCTAAACACTGTGCCACGCTCCAAAAGACATGAACAATGCAGCCTCCCTGTGCCTGGGGAGCGCAGGGCTCTAATTGACAGGGCAGTTCAAGGCTACAGGAGCAGACCTCACTGAGGGATTCCGACTCAGGGTGTGAGAGAGACCCGGAGCTCTCAGATTGATCATGCATTCTCAGTGTCTTCAGCTAAAATCAGGGGAAATTTTATTACATCTTAATATCAAAGCCCATATTTATAATTTTGCAGGTAAATTTTGCCAAGGATTTTACTGGTAGAAGCTGAGAGTTGCTTGCTGTCTTCATTTGGAGTGATTAGATGCTGTTTCTTGAGCTAACGGTCATTGCTTCTACATTGCTGCTATTAAGTATGTTCTGGGATAGAGGTAGATTTTCAGATAAGCAAATTGAAATTAGATTAATAATGATCAGGCACCAGATGTGTGCCTTTACGTTTTAGTGCAACACTGTTCCAATAAGAAATTGGCATTTTTAAGGCAGAAGTAGAAAACAAATATTAATTACAATAAAATCTTGGCTACATTTAGGCACATTTTGTTTTTCGGCAGCAAAACTTAAATGCATTCCATTGAGACATTTGTCTATAATATAATATATTATTGGCTTAAAATGTATTTATTATTGAAAGTCTTTCATTGCAAATGAAGAATATTTTAAGTGATGAAGTAGCAGAAGCGGCCACAGATTTGGGACAGTTTCTAGAACACCTTTCTGCTTTTCCATGGGGTGCTCCGACCAAAAAGAATAAAGAACACAAGCAAGATAAGACTGAAAACAAATTCTCACAGTGGCCACAGAGGCCTCTTCGTGCCTCTAGATGTTTACTTTGACCTATTTTCATGCAAACGAAGAAGGGCCTGTCCATTATAATTTGGAACTCTGCCTTTGACAGCTGGGATTTGCATTTTTTGCAAAGCAGTTTGCATTATTCCCAGGGTTTCTAAACTACATAGAACTAGATCTACTGCAAGTCAGCCTCTCAAAGGACCATGTCCAGAGTGAAAGGAAAACACCTCATATATTCCACAGTTAGCAGAGTGGGAGGCTGTGCTTTCTCTGGAGACAAAGCTTTTCGGAGCGCCCCCATTTTAAGAGATGCACAGATGGTACCCCAGACCTGAATAGGATATTCTTCCCAGCTCCACAATGCTCTGCTTTCAGAAGCAGCTCTTCCAATGCTCAGGTTACCAGAATGTCAAAAATGTTTGGGCCAGAAACACCTACACAAGTTCTCATATAAAGAAACAAATGCATAGGGCCCCCACGCCCTGATCATGTATTCTAAAGCTTTTATTACTCATATTAATGACTCATTTTCTCCATTGGGAAAAACATTCATCCTTACAAAGGTCAAAGTCAAAATATCAAGGTAGACTGCCAAGTAGAAAATCTCCACCAGGAAACATCTTTATCTCCTCACTGAATTATGTGCAGCTACAGAATTGCTCTAAGGTCACCTGAGGGAATGCAGTGAATGATTTTTTTTTTTTTAACCAGTGTGAAGAAATCAGAATGACATATGTCCAAAACTCAGTTAGTTCAGTTTACTGAGAGATACTAAGGAATACAACAGTTGGATTTTAGCTACAGAGAGAGCACTGTATTTACTGTTAACTTCGTTGTGGATAAGTGGCCCACAAACTCTACAAAAGTAATAAAATGAAGACAACATTTAAAGAATGACTTTGTCCTATAAAGTAAAATGCTTTTGAAATCTGTAAACTAAAATTAAAATTCTGGCTGGGACATGTACCTGACGTGAAATGGCAACTAAATTATTTCTCTGAACATGAGATTCATCACTGAAAATATAACATTAGCTGGACCTATCAAGTAAAGATGCACATCAAATTCAGCAACTTGGGCCAAGACTGATTTTCTGTAAAGAAAGGAGCTCACAGCAGCAGCTGAGTCAAGACATCTGTACAGACCCAAGAAGAGGCAAGGGAGACACTGGTCCAATAGGACCTGAGGAGCTCCCCACTGCCCCCGCACACTTCCTGTTTTTCATAAAGCTCTTGGAACACACATCTAAGTTTCACAGTCATTGCTGAGTCAGACCTCTTTGATAGAGGGCAAGGAAGTGTTATCATATATCACTCACAAGGGCATCTGAGAACTGGAGTAGTGGCCAGTACAAGAGTTGGGGAGAAGGGCTAACCATGTACACTTTGTTCCATCTGAGTAAGGAGAATATTGTGCGGGTAGATAAAGGACATGGAACCCAGAAAGGGGACAGAGAAGCCCAAAGTCTAGGGAGTAAAGGAATAAAAGCTTAACTAAACATAATCTGCCTACCACTAGCTACTGTTGGTTGAATGGTGTTCATAATGCTTTATCTTTCCTACGTTACTGACAGGCCACCTATCATGTATCCAGGTTAGGGAGTTCCTATTACCAAGTAGCCAGAAGAGAAGTTGAGAAGACATGCAAGTGTAGAACAAAAGAGGGGTGGAAGTAGTTTGAATGAAGGAAGGAAAGGCAGGGTCGTGCCATGCAGGACCTAGAGAACCGGGATTTCCAACACAGAAGGAAAGCATCAGGGGAAGAGCAGAAAGGTGGCCGGACTCTGAGACTAGCTGGCCACCTGAGGAGGAGGATGGTTGAAAGTGTTTGGCTCTCATGATGCATGAAACACTGAGGACCAAGACCACTGCAGGAGGAACCTACCTGCACTTCAGCTAGGCAAAAAGCCCTTGGAAGTTTGGGAGAACACAAGCTGTAATGAGGATAACTACTAGAGCAGACAATGGAAAAAGTCACTGAAGATCTTGTGGGATGCTGACTGGCTATACCTCAGGAGAGGGAGCATTGCAATACGCTGTCTGACCTTCAGCCATCAGGAATAGGAATCATCACAAACAAAGATGACTTCTAACATGTGAGTAGAAATGTAAGACTCAAAATTTATGTCTCTTCTCCTTATAAGAAATATCGGAAGGATTTGAGATACTTACTTGGTTTTAAAGACAATTTGTTTTATTTTTAGTCATGTATATATGTATGCGTATCAGTACTGAAACACATGGAGGCCAGAGGCGTTGGAGCATCTAGATCTGGAGTTACAAGAAGTTGTTAGCAGTCTGATGTGCGTGCTGGGAACTGAGCTCAGATTCTCTGAAAGAGCAGGATATACTCTTAACCACCAAGTCATCTCTCCAATCCCAAATATATGTATTTTTAACTGGTATTGAAATAAAGTTAGTTTTTAAAAGTGTGAGATGAATCACCCAAAGAACTTATATATCTTCAAATTCATCAGTGGTTATGATTTTCCCACATCTATCTATCACCTACCTTTTTTTTCTTCCAAATATTCATCTATCCATCCATCCTCTTCTATGTATCTATCTATAAATAAATCTCTTTGCATACCCATCCTTCTCCTGAGCCATTCCATAGTAAGTTGCATGTATCATAAGAACTTTAGCAAATACTCCCTGAGAATAAGTATATACTATAACATAATTACAATCCAATTATCATACACGGGAAACTTGATATCTACAAAGCATCATTACTTAGTATGCTATCCTTATTCAAATTGTGCCAGTTACATAAATGGCGCCCTTTATAGCTGATTTTCTTTTCTTGTATTCCAAATCCATTGAAAGATTATGAGTACTCAATTATTCAACCTCTTTCATTGGTTTTCCCTGTAAAAGTTCTTCAGTACTTTCTTCTTTTTCATGACACTGACTTTTTGAGAACAGACAGCCTTAGTAAGGGTCTATCTGGTGTTTTTGTTGTGCATTTTCAGTAAGACTGTGATACGTGTTGTGTCCTCAGGAGGCACACAGGTTGAGTTTATCCTGTGATTGTTGAAGAGGGACCAGTCACTTCGATCATGTTTAAATTGGTGTCAGTCAATTCTACAATAAAGTTACCATTTCCTTTTATCTTTGGCCATACTGCAGGGAGAAAATCTGAGAAACTACAGCACTATTTCCCATCAGCTTTCACCCACTGGTTTTAGCATCACTGATGAGTGTTGGTGCCTTTGTAGACATATAGATAGGTAAAACACTGAGTTTTTTGTTTATATATGTGATACTATAATAGTTACTACTTGGTGTGTTATTGTAGGAAAAAATTATTTCATTTCTCTTTTATTTACCTATTTATGTATGCAAGTATTATTCAATGTTACTTCTGCAGGTTTACAGCTTCCTATTTTAATCATAAGTTGTATAACGCCTTGCTGTGGTCCTGTGTAGAGACTTACAGATTACATTGTGTGAATATAATTATTTCTTTAGATATAATAACAGAGATGACTGTGGATACATTGCCATGTTTACAGGTAATGAAACAAGGCAAATCCTGGGTGTGATAAAAAATTAACAGTGTTGGATGAGATTGAGCAGGGCACTGAAAATAACCGTCTGCCTGACGCCCTTCCCAGGGAAAGGAAGCCCTGCATACCAGCCACCACATGCTGGCCACGAAACAGTGCTGTGCAGTGTTTCCTGTGGGTGACACCATGCAGAATGGCTCCAGGTGTGTGAAGAGAAGAACGGAAATGCAGAATTAGCACTTCATGTTCCTGCTAGATGAGGAAATGATATATACGCTCCTTAAGCCAAGACACTCCAGCTGTTGGGAGGCAGCACCCAGCACTCCTGGTGCTTTTCAGGGTGTGGTGCAGGTCGCAGATAGGGAAATGACTGCAGATAGCAAGTAGCAATTGATAGAAGAGAAAAATACAAGTAAGTCTTTAAAAAGCAAGAGTAGCCAGAATAAAGAACGGGCGCAGCTTTTGAGAATTCACTTTCAAAGTATTAGGAGAGGGAGAAAAACACAAAGCACTAAAGGGACTATCCTAGAGCTGATGATAACGAAGCCAAAGACAGAACTGAAGACAATATGCAGGGGCAAGCAGAGGAAGAGCAGGGACCACATCCCCTGAGTCTCCCCCAAAGGAAGGAGGCCACAGTTGCATCTGAGACCCTGCAGAGAGAGAGCTGGCTGGCCTTCCTCTAGGACAAATAGCACCTTGCAAAGACATGAGAACTGAAAAATAATTTTTCTAGTATAATATACATAAAATAGAGAATTTCTACAGTGGAGCCCACCTGCTAAAGAAGCACCTAAATCAAGAAAGAGAATAACAACGGCACCTCAGGAACCCTCCTTACGCCCATCTCCAGTTGCTGTGTCCATGAAGGGAGCTTCTTACCCAGAAAGCCGCAATTATTCATAGTTGATATGAATGAACATTGTACATCCTTTTTATTGTGTGTGCGCTGCCGCCTTCTTCCCCATCTATTTATTTGTTTGTTTATTCATTCATTCATTCATTCATTCATTCATCTTTTGCCGAGTTAGGGATTAGAACCTGGAGATATTAGAGAAGCTCTCTGCAGCTGAGATACATGTTTAGCCCTTGACTTCCTGGAGAAAAGCTCTCATCATGTAGCAGACGCTGGCCTAGGACCCCTTAGGTAACCTCTAGCTCACAATCCTCCTTCCTCTGCCTCCTGGGGGCTAGGATTTAAAGGATGTGCTACCACCAAACTATGTTGGTCTCCGTTTGTTCAACTTTGTATTTGTGTGGTTTATCTAGGCTGCCCCAACAGTTCTCATTTTCAAATTATCAGTGCTCTGTAGATTTGTATTGTGAGAAACTGGCAATTTATTCACCCCTGTATTTAATGGACAGGTGTAATTTCTAGTATTTTAAGTACTTTGAATTGATTGCCAAGAACATTCTAGAAGACTGCTTTTTGTGTATTTATATATGTGTGTTTCTGCTGAGTCTAAGCCTACAATGATTATGTTCTAGTAGGTACTCACAAATACTTTGACAGAATGATTGAAAAATTAATATGCCTCCCTAGGCCTATAATTATTTTTCTTTTGGTACTATGGACTGAATACAATGACTTATGCAAGTTAACTAAGCAGGTATTCTACCACTAAGAACACCTCATGCATTTTTAAACCACAAGATTATCAGTGAATTAAATTGTTTCCTTGAATAAAGGAAGAATAGATCAGAGGACAGCACAATGAGCTTGGGCACAATGAAAACAATGACAAGCTGTTACAAAGTGAAGAGGAAAAGGAGGTTTTCACCTCACAAGAATTCCCTTGAATTCACCAGTTTTTGAAATTCTTCATAAAGTCTGGTAGTAAAAATCAGATTCAAGAAATACTTGCCTGCAAGGCATGGTGGCCTATTTCTGTAATCCCAGCACTTGGGAGGCTGAAGCAGGAAGCTTGCCATGAATTTAAGACTAGCCTAGGTTCTGAGTGTGTCCCAGACTAGCCTGGGCTATTGAGCAAGACCCTGTCAAACAAAACAAACAAAAATTGAGATATATGGAAAATATTCTTTCTAAAATCCTTACACCATATCATTCTAATTTCAATCTCTTGAGAAAGATGAGAGAGGAGAGAGAGCGGGGGGAACTATGGTTGGAAAAAGTTGAGTAATTTTCCCAGAATTAAAAGAAGTAAAGGTAAGAAGTGGAACCCAACAGTGTGGATCTGGAGGAATTAACTACTAAATTAGGATGAAATGAGGGTAGGCCAGTCACATAGCGTGATAGCAAAACAGCAGTTAGTTCTGAGAAATCCAACAATTTCACAAGAAAAATGTCTAGAACAGTTTTCTTCTAGCCTGGTGGTGCTGTTCACATTACTATTTTGGTACAAAATGAGATTTAAGGGACTTTAAATCCCAACACTTTGAATTACATATAAACCAGGTATTTTCCAAATTAGTTGACAAACATATCCACAAGCCAGGAAGGGTCACAGAAAAGTACAATAATGAGAGGTGAGTACTAAACAGAGCAAAATGAGAACCCAGAGACCTCCCTGAGACACACAATAGATGTGGGACCCCAGGAAGGCGAGTCTCCTAGGGATGGTATTTTTAGGAAAGTACTCAGTGTGAGCAGAAGTTGGGATAACAAGGCACCTTGAAACCTGGGTATGTCATTGTTGAAATGACAGTGACACCCAAAGTTGAGAAGGAGACAGCGAGGTATGTAGCTGCTCAGAGGAGGACACGAAGTCCTCCTTTGTAGAAGTAAGAGGTAGCTGAAGCCCGCAGGGGCAGCAGTTGCACAATCATAAGCCAGGCAGTGATAACAGGCCTTGGAATGTGTGGTATTTGTATTTCTGTCAGGGTTGAGGGCTCAGGCAAGTCCAGGTTTCTGTGAGCATGACAACTCTTGAGATAGTGTTGCAGGCCCATCCAGAGCCTCCACCTTTGAAACCTGATCTTCAAAGGTGAATGTTAAGTCTTTCTTCCAGAAAGCAGCTGTCAGGGCTGAATCTCAGATCTGTCACATGATAAGTACATAGTTAGCCACCTCTGGATTACACCCTTCAGAAGCTCAACATGATGTTGAGGGCAGGGTCAGTTCTGAAAGAGCCATTTAGCTGGGAAAGTTTCCCATCCAGGAAGAATGCCAAAGATGCTGTGACCTTTCTCTGCCTCCAGGGGGTTATTAAGGTTTAGAGAAAGCTATGCCAATAAAGTGGGGGCACTGAGAAACTGGCAAGAGAAATCAGGACATTCACAGAGAGTGGGACTGGAGGTCCATCACCCAGTGCTTAATGACTTTGAAAATTTTTCTCATACATTTGACAGATTCATTTATGCTGAGTGTGCTGATGCTCAGATCTTGAGCAGTGGAGGCAAGACGATCAGGAATTCAAGGTCATCCTTAGCAACATGGTGAATTTGAAGCTAACCTAGGCTATATGAGACCCTGTGTCAAAAAACAAAAACCAGCAAAACCTTTACAGTAAATGCCTTATCATTTTAAATTAAAAGTGATATACATCCTACTTATCTGTATACACTACCTGCAATGAATATTGTTCTTAATTCACAATTGAGACATTTAATATTCTTAAATTGGTTGGAAATATATTTCTTTACATTTTAACTAATTTTTTGTACTATAATTAATATATACAGTGTGTTGTTTTGTACAAACCTTTGTGTGGAGAGAGGAGTGTTATCTTTGTATATATTGGAATATAAGCAATGGAAGGAAAATTAAGGTTGTGTTTCTTCTTAAAATTCTCGTGGTAGTTGTTCCAACTATAATATATAGGTTATAACTTGCAGAAACTTCTTATTTTATTTGGGTGAATGCTTTAAAATGTCTTGGGGAAGCTTACATGTTAACATTGCCAAGGATAACCAAAACTTTCCCAGACTTCAGTAGTCTTGTGTGAAAATGGAAATCTCTTGATAGGACTGTCACATGCTGCCTTCTGTCACCAGGACTGCGACTCTAAGCTGGCCTCTCCCTTCCTCAGATCCCCAGGGGTTCTGTCCTAAATTGTAGGTCACAATGCCATAGGGACAAATTACAGTGCAGATGCTTGCTGTTTGTGGGGTCCAGGACATGCACCCCCATACAGCAGCTAGACCCCTGAGAAAACAATAGCAGCTGACTCTCAGCTTCCTGTTCCTCTTCTGCTCTGCAGCAGGTTTTTAAATGAGGGAGGTCATCTCGGACCTTCTCCCTGAAATCGATCTGAACACTTTTATCTGAGGGAACTCCTTTGTTTCCAGAGAAAAGGAACATTTCTATCTCAAGATGTGGGGACTCAGAGATAAACTTAGGTCAAGAAGCTTTGCCAGGAGATGCCCTGACATTCGTCCCCAAATGACCATCTTTTTCCTACAGTCATATTTCTGTAAGACTGGCTGCTCTGCTCTGAACCTTCAGCATGAAAATGCAGAGGTTCCCTGTTTAATTAGGTCTTGATCTCTGGATTTCCCTTTGTTTCAGGTAAAACATAAACGAAATAACATAATGGGCTGGAGAGATGGCTCAGCAATTAAGAGCACTGGCTGCTCTTACAGACAACCCAGGTTCGATTCCCAGCATCCACATGGTGACTAACAACTGTCTATAACTCCAATTCCAGAGGATCCGAAGCCCTCTTCTGACCTCTGCAGACATCGCACAAGGGTGTACCTACCTACATGCCTGCATTATACTCAACACATAAAATAAAAATAATAAATAAATACAAAAAAGAAATAATAGCCATTTGTCTTATTAATCTGTCTTTCCTTATAGAGAGTTCATTCATAAACCTAAGATGGAAAAAAAGATTATTTCTCCTCCCCTACCTCTCCCTAGGTGTTGATAAACACTACTCATGTGGCAAACCACTGGCAACAGCTGTCCTGCCTGCATGTCATCCCCTTGAACTGCGCAAGCCTATAGAACCTTAAGGTGCTCAACTGTACCAGATTCCCTTGACTGTCCATAATGCTTAAGGTAAATTGAAAGGGGGTCCTTCTCAATTCTAGCTCCTTTATCAGTACTGTTTAGAGCCCTTTTCTTGGCACTTTGTGGTAAAAGATGTTCTTGGCCTCTATCTGCACAAAGCTCAAAGGTTTCTGACTGAAGTCGACTTCTTTTCTTCCAGTTTCCATCCCATGTTACACTTCTAAGACCTCAATATCCCCATGTCCTCACCGACAACTTGAGCTCATGCAGCTGTGTGGATTATTAGCTTGGCAGGCACCACTCTGCTGTCTTTTTTCCCATGCCCCTGCTACTTGCAAAGGCATGTGTTCTGAAAGTAGCTTTAGCTATTTTCAAAAAGGACAAGTAATTTACAGCAGAGCAGAAACAATCATGGTTGAGGTCGTTGGTAAAATCCCCTACCTTGGAATGTGCATGTCCTTCACACTGAGACAAAAGCCCAGTTGGGACCCTGATAATGAACCTTCAGGAATGTTCACTCTTAGACTCTAACCTCTGACTAGCTTCGGGTGAGACTCAAAGGCAGCTTGTTCTCATGGTGGGTCACTGATCATCTGGTATCCTGGACAAGATACCTAACTGATCTCTTTAATATAATTAGATTAGGAATTTTTAGATCACTTCTAGAACTGAAATTCTATCATTACATTAACAAAAAGGCTTTGTATAAGATTTCATGCCCTTCCTTTTTTTTTTTGAAGACTACAAAATGTTTGGAAAGGATTTTCTTTTTTAAGAGTCACATGAAGATAAAGCATTGCTAAGCAGAAATCCTCCCAGCTAGTTGATATGAAGCTGATGGCACAGTCTTATATCTATGGAACAATTACTTTTTTAAACATAGCAGCTTGGGCCTGCCAGAAATTCAGCATCCACATTTCTGTGGTCTTCTCTGTCAGAGATTATTGCCTGTGGGTGCTTCATTGCCTGTTTCTTGTACATAATGGACATTGCTGATTTCACAATAGATCTTGAATCAAAATAACCTCAGGTTTGGTGTTTTCTAGAACTTACTGTGGACTTCCTTCTAAGTACCTCACTGTCTTACTTAACCTCGAGGAGAAGGTTTGGAGTCCTGCCGTTTTAGCACCTCCCTTTTACTAGAAAATTCTCACTTGATCATTTGAGAAATAAAGAAAATACCAAAGCTGTGGAATACTCACCTCACCCCTTGTTCCGCTAGCTTCAGGTGACAGATATGTTCTGGGCTCTCTCTGAGGATGTTGTTCATCTTGGTTAAGTTTACCTTGAGATGGATATTTCATAATGGCTTGTGTGAGCTACATACAGAACAAAATTACAGTGACCTCTTTTTAGACAAATTCTTGTATGTCCTTGAAAAGTATTAGATAACTAAATTGTAAACAAACTGTTTGGCAAACTATAGTCCAGGGTTCAAACTGAGTCTATGGCATGATTTGTCAATAAGGTTTTATTGGATCATAGTCACACCTATTAGTAGTTGGTTCATACCTTGTCCATGACTAACTTCACACTACAGTGGACTGAGTGAAGCAGTTTGAACAAGAATTGTATATTCTACGTCTAAAACATTTACTAAATGTCCCTCTAGAGAAAGACTCCTGCACTTAAACAATTCCATTTGGGATAACCAAGTAAAGGGCAGTTTTATCTCTAAGCTCTGAGCAACATTCATTTGTGTTCGTGGCAACTCCAAGTGTTCTTCAAGGAGAGTTCTTGGAATACTTACTAGTTCTGTAGACTATTATCAGATTTAACACAAAAGAAAAAGGGAATTATGACCAAATAATTTCACAATTTCTAGACAAGTCGTTTACTGTTTCACTGCATATGACAACGTAACAAAAGGTAATTAGGATATAAAAAAGATAACTGAAGTCACTTGGCCTTAGAAAACTTTCCTTTTTGTGGCATTGCATACAGTTCCTGCGAAAGGAGCTCAGTGTGGGGAGAAGGACTAAAACGGAGCTGGCAGATCTGGCTGCACTGTACCAGACCACAGCATGTCTGTCTTTAAGAATGCTAAACTTTAAAAAGTAGCTGGTTAACCTGAAAAACATGACTGTCACAGGTTACATAAGTATGCTGGTTTTAAATAAATTTGGAATGTCTCTTGTGGCAGTTAGCTCTCCATTCTGAGTGCCTTAGGGACAATGTTAGTTCATCAGTGCTATGATGCTGTATTATGATAGAACATCATGCACAAAATTTCCCCTCATTGCAGAACTTATAGGACCCTTCCTTCACCTCCAAACTTTAGAAAAGTCTGTGGAATAATTGTTCAAGCCCCAGCCCACAGCTACTGGAGCTTCCTTGTGACCTGCTAACACCTAGCCTGTGGAGGTTATGTGGGCGTCAAGGGGTCTAGGAAAACGTGATATGTCCTTTAGGGAAAGTAGCAAGGAACAATGGGAAAGCTCCTGAATATCGGGAAATGTTTTCTTAAGATCAAGAGATTTGTTGGCCTGTGGGAGAAATGCCAGAGCAGCTCTATGCCCAAAACATTTCAAATGAGACTGCTAGCTGTGAGGGCCATTTTTATCCAAGGTCCATTTCAGTACCAGCGGCACATAATGTACCATGGAGCCTAAGTAACTTAGAACTTGTTAGATTTGTGATTGTGTTTCTAAAACCAGAGGAATTATTATTAATATTATTATTATTAACATGTATATTTTTGAAATTCCTCCTGACATTGTCATCTATTTGCCCAAGAATGTTATTGATAATAAGCCAGGTATTTGTTTAAAGTAGCCAAGCAGGACTTGGAAACCAAAACAACTACTTCTCAGGTCAAAAAAGACTTGGCAGCTCTCCTCAGTGACTTCCACCCCAGGCAATGCTAGGAAGCCTGTGTGCTTACAGAGAGATAGCTTTCATCCCTTTCATGTTTTTTGTAGCTGAAAAAGGAAGCAACTCTTGCTTGACAGGGGGTAAGAGTCCAGAAGGGAACAGAATATGCCATGCCCCCAAGTATGCCACGTTGGCACAAAGCATTATTTTCACCTGCAGGCAAGTAAGAACAACAAACATAAAAAGAACTTTCTGTTCTCTCTGTTTCCACAGGAGATAAAGTTCTTTAGGAAAAAGTGACAAGGTACATGAATTTCCCTTTGTGAAAGTGTCCCTGCTCCCCTCTTTTCTACCAGGAACAGAACAATCTTAACCACAGGGGACAAAAAGACAATGGAGGAGGAGTCTGGATAAATCTTACAAACAGTCTGTGACTGTCATATATTTCCCAGTCAGCTTCCCAAAATGACCACCCTACAATTCAGAACTAACCCTTCCTTGAACTGGTCAGTTCATCCTCTGCTGATATGGTACACGAGGCCCATAAGAACTCTTAAGAACTCTTCTGATTTGTCCATCACTGACTTCTGCATGTATGTTCCTTTAGCAGGCAAATAGACTACTTTATTTTTGTTGATGTTAATCTGTCTTTTGCCATTTGAATTGAGAGATTAGTTACTGAATCTAAGAAGGTAGAGGAAAAGGTTTTCTCTCTCTCCTATAAAACAGAGTAGTTTTTACCTGTAGAAATTCAATTAGGACATGGGTAAAGGCGTTTTGAGACTGGGCGCTTGAAAAAAAGAAACAGAAAGTACTGCAACAGCTTAACTGATATGATTCTCAAACTGAAAATATGTAGTTATATCTTAGAATACTAAAGAACAAAAAACCAGACTGACTGACTGACTTAAAAGGCAAATAATATTCGACATAGAATTTTAAGCTTTCACAGAGTTGAAGACATTTACATGGAACGACCCCTGCTCAGGAGTTCTTTGTCTAGAGTCTTTATTATCCAGTGGTCTTGACCGGACTCTAGAAGGAGGCACCCTGACAGTAGCACATTTCAGTGTTGGGGAATGAATGAGTCCCATGATGCCAGCCTTCAAACAACACAGCAAGAGAATGATTTTGATCCACATCTAGATCTATTATTAACATTAATAATGGCCTCTAATTTTGTGCAGACCATTATAATAACCTATGGGGGTGTGATGACTAGGTGAGCAAAAGTGCTTGCCTCAAAGCCTGACACCTGAGTTCCATCGACTCCCACAAGTTGTCCTCATACTTCTGGAAGACTGTGTGCATACACACACAAATAAATAATTTTTTAAAGAAAGGAATCAATGACCTGTGAGGCAAGGATGATTAAATCCCCATTACAGAAGAAACCAACGCTCTGATTGGTTGCCTAGCTTAGACCATAAGAACTAAGATGTGCTGCCTGTATGTTGTGTATTGAGCCTTATTTAGACCTGAGTACATTCCTATGAAGAATCATCTTCTGAAAAGAAGTTCACAAATAAATCACAGGTACTTGATGATTAGTATGTTTGTTTAGGAGACATTTACCAAGAGCCTGCAGTGTATCAGGCAATCTGCACAGTATTAGGAAAATAGTTTTGAGCCCAACAAACAGGCATTCTTGTCCTTGTGGAGGATTCAATCATGTTTGGAGGGACAGAGGTTTGAAAGTATATATTGTACTATATTATGCCAGACACAAAGGACAGGGAACACCGGAGGCCTTTGAAGAAGCTATCATTTGAACAGACATGCAAGAGGTAAGGAATGCGGCACGGAGAATAAGGAAGAGTGATCCAGGGAATGGGAGCAGCAAGGGCAAAGGTCCTGAGGCGCGGGCATGATTCATGCAGTTCATCCAGAACCAGGAAGCCAGTATACTTAGAGGTGAGCATGTGACTAGAGAAAGTGATGAGAGAGGCCGTCGTTCCCTTTTGTATTGCACATCTGTCTTTCTGATTCCGCTTTCTTCTGCCACCTCTCTCCAACACTCTGTGTGCCCCTCCGCTGGCACCAGAGTTAGTAATTCACCTTTCCAGATGGGTGCATTTATGTTCTCCGATTGTGGTCTCTGCTCCCGTTCCATCAGCCAGTGGACATCTTGACTACTGTCTGGTCATGTGACAACCCACCCACAGACAATTCCAAAATCCGCCTCTGACTCTCCTCTTAATTCAGTGTTCTAGCTGTTGTATTTGTGAGGCTAATACTGAATATTAAAGTTCTACAGAAAGTTGCAGTTTTGTGAAGAGATAGTTTTCCATGGCTCTTGCTTGCACCCTACCCCCAAGGTTTTCCACATTCTAGTGATTTAGAACAACAACCATGGGAAATTAGTGTCTTGACACAGCTTATATATACCGTTACTTCCACCTACTTTCCTTGCTAGAGAAAGAGCTTCTTTTTAAAAAAATTTAGCTCTTTGAAACCAGCTACCTGCCATTTTCATAGTCATGGTCTGGTAGAGAAACAGGAGTCTCTGAAAGGAGCCCATGAACAAAACATGTCTTTGAAAGAACGCTACTCTTGCTGCGCCTCCCTTTTCAGAACATCTAGTTCACCTCTGTGCCTGCGGGCACCCAAGACCCTGAAATGTGGAAGACACTGTCCACATGCAGGGACTAATTCCCTGAGATGAGCCCATAGTTCCACAGCACGCGCACGACGTGCAACTACGGCTGGCCCACCGCCCTTCCCAGAGCCCTCGAGGCAGTCTGAGCAATCCTCTGAGAACTAAGCCACAGCTGTGCACTGCAGTGCTCCACGCTTCACCCTAACTGGTGCCACCTCTTCAGTTCATCCTTCCATCACTCTTTCCTTGGGATCCTTAGCCCTGGAAAATGAGTAATTGCAACTGAATCCTTGTTCAGGCTGTACCTGAGCATCAACCTAGCTGAGAACTGCCCACTAACATTAGATCACATAAAGTTATATAACACTCAAGTGGAGACATTTTAAAGGTTAAGGGAGTTTGATAATACTTTTCACTTCTTACTGTCCCCTACATAAATGGCTGAAATCTAATAGCAAAAATAGAAAAAAAAATAAAGAGAGATAATTAAAATAAACAAAAGATACTTGAGTCTAAGTTTGTAAACTGTTCAGGAGATACAAGTCAGAACATTTGCAAATTAGGATTTATGGTCTTTAAAATGTTATAAGTAGAATTAAAAAATCAGTCAGCCTATAAGGAAGAAAAAGCTACAGATGACAAAAGACTGAAGATAGAACTTCAGAGCAGAAACCAGGTACTGTTCCTTTATCTGTAACTCTCCAGATGGAAAATTCTGGTCAAATGGTCCAATTTTCTGAACTCATTTTCTCATTGAATGACAAAATAGAAAATGCACATAAAATGTTTATCATGGATCTCAGCATGTCATAAGTAACTGCTCAATGAAATCAGATTTCAGACTTCCTGAAAGAATCAGGCAGGAACTTCCCAAGCAGGCTAAGATTCCTGAGTCATTTCTCCAACTACCACTATAAATATGACTTTCCTAATGACCTGTGATCACTGAGGAGCCTTGCTGGTTCTAGCCTGTGCTTCCTCTGCCTGGGATGTTTGTCTTACGACAGACAATTCTCATTACTTGTGGTAAACAGAAGGGCCTTGGTTACAGTCAAACACCACATGACTCTGAAAGAAATTTACCATCATTCTCTGGTTTCATTATTCCTTCCCTACTCAGAATTCTGTCCAGGTCTTTGAAACTTGCTACCATTGTGAACATTTGCTGGAGTAAAGGACATGGTTCTTCTCAAGTGGACTTAGAGACCAACTGGCCAAGGCATTTCCAATACAGCTTCAGTAGCCAACTGCGTTCTGCCATACAGTATTGCTTCGTGGTTAGCTCTGGCTAGCTTCTGCTTTAGAATTGCTACCTCTGTCTCATTTCTATGTTGTTGGCTACCAGCTTAGCTCAGTTTTATAGATGATTAAGGTCCTAGTATTAGAGGAGGCGAGCTCTCCAGAAGGGATGATTCAGTATTTAAAATCTGCCAGGATTATGTGATGATTTAGGTCATTTAATACAATGAAAATTTTGATCTGGTTTCTTTGAATTTGAAAAAGTTAGATAGCAAAATTATAAGCTGCTTAGGGACAGGCTGGATGAGAAAACATGTTTTTCATTTGCCAGATGTTTCTGTGAATATCAATCTTCAGACCTTAACATTATGGTCAGGTTTTGTGTTGGAAATTGTAATTAGAAAGTATGATAAATTGCTTTTATGTGTTGATTTGTACATTTGTGTCCTTTGGAGTTTACACTTACTGAATCCAGCCTTGTCTATGAAAGTGGTTGGCCTAACCTTCCTTTTTTGTGGTTACTACAAATGAAGGTGATACCATGTACAGAGGTCTGCAAACTCGTTCTGCTCCACACAATGACTCCCTTCCCTCCTTCTTTAGAAGATCCCTGAATATTTAGCCAGTCTTTTTTTTCTACTCACCTGTGCTGCATTAAAAATCCTCTTCTGAAATATTTGATCATAAGGGTTCATAAGGAAATATAACCACCTTCTGACTTCCCTTAGAGTCCTGTGTAAAGTCCCTGAAAACTCAGACAATCTTCCATTGCACAAGCTACCCCAAAAACATACCACAGAAGGCAGTTTAACCAAGGGAACAGTGTTTTCTCACAGAGCTGGAAATCTGAGATCAAGATGCCAGCAAGGGTGGTTTTGAGCTGAGGCCTCTCTTCTCAGATTAAAGGACTGCAATTCCTGCATCTTCACTGGGATGTGTGCTTATGCGTCTGGCAGATGTCTTTGTACGTCCTGTTCTACTTTACTAACAGGGACACAGTCTGGCTGCATTAGAGCCGTACCTTAAATCCTCTCTAATTTAATTACTTCTTTAAACGCCCTGTTTCCAAGTTGAGTCATATTCTGAGAAACTTCAGTGTGAGAATTTGGGGAGGATGCAGGGCTACCCCCCCAACTGCCGCATTTTTATATTATCAGCTTATTACTGCAACTCAAAAAAAGTGCATGGCTCTGGAAGTTGGTAGCAAACGCAAATTTTAAAAATGAAAGAAAAGTGAAAAGTTCTTGCACATTTGTGTTTGAATTTTATTACTTTTAAATCTTTAACAGAGTATGCTCCACTTGCAAAGTATGCAAGTCCTACTTTGAGCCACTTAAAGCCTTTTGTTCTCTATCCTACTAGGGGACTCAGTGAGGAATGGTTGTTACAACTTGCAGCAATTGAATCATTTGTTCTGTATATAAACATATATGCATATATATGTATACACATATGATTGAATTGTTGTGTGTTTCATGAATATACTTGATCATGTTTAGAGCCCCTGCCCTGTCTGTACCACCCATACTCCTCATTGGATTTCATGTATTCTGTCATATATGTTAAGTCCTATTTTGTTTCATATATGTAGTCCAAGTTTGTGTCCCCAGACATCTCTTGGTGTGAGTTCCTCCTCTATACCTGGTCAGCCTATCTAGCATCACTCCCTTAAAGACGACCAACTCTCTCTCACCCAGCAGTGATCAACTGCCAATAGTTCCTCAGCTAAATTTAGGGCTTTTTACCCATTTCTGCACTTCTATGTGGTGTTTTTGTCTGATTTGAATTTACATGAGTCTTGTACATGCTGTCACCATTGCTGTAGTTTCATATGAGCAAGTTCCCAGCCTCCTGGAATCTTGGTTTCCTTGTGGTCATGCACCAACCCTGGTTCTTACAGTCTTTTCACTTCCTCTTCTGCAATGGTCTCTGAGCCCTGGATGGCAGAGGCTTAAGACAGGAGCCCAGTCCAGGGACATGTGCTGTGCAGCCTCTTATTCTCTACATTTTGGCCAGATGCAGCTTTCTGTGTTGATCATGCTCTGATGCTTGAGGAAGCTTCACTGGTGAGAGTTGAGAAATGCATTAATATTCTTACAGTTCCACCAGTAGCCTTGGGTGTAGAGGTTCCATTGTAGATGCATCACTTAGACCTGGGCATCTCACAAACACTTTATTGTCCATGTTTGACAAATTGTGGCACCCTGTAATAATCTCAGTCTGTTGCAGAAAGAATCTTATTTGATAAATGGTGGCAGTTATAGCTATCTGTACATATAAGGATTCATATTTAACATTCGGTAAGAAATTACATTTGTCAAGGGATGTTACAGAAGTAGGTTTTTCTCCAGGATCTATGATGTGTCTAACCATGTGTACTTGGCTATATTTACAGTTCTATACATGAGTTTTCTCCTACTGAGCAGGCTTTAAGTTTAATTAGATAGCTGTTTATTATCACCAAAATAAATGTGTCACTACTGCACTTATAGAGAGTGTTTGCTGTGGTTATCATGGTGATTAGGCTCTACAGCTAGGATTTAAACTATGGGTTAATTTTCTCTATTAGCAGCTCGCATAGTATTCTCTGATACTATGAGAGCTATTCTTCATGGAGGAGGTTTCCATGTTAATTCCAGCTCCATTGTTCTAAGTCCTGTATCTGAAGAATGTTCTGTCTTCAGAGATAGGGTCTTACGTTCAGGTTCTGGTAGGCAATCAAGGACTATGACAATAACTTGTGTCATTTTAGGAGTCTCTTGGCCTACCCTGACCAACAACTCAAAGGGAGGGTTCTCCTGTCTGGCACTCTGTTTTTTTGTTTTATAGCTATACACCTGCACTCATACGTATATTGTTTGTGAATTTTTCAGTAGTATTTTGAACAAATACATTTCCTCTGATGTTTGCTCTGTTTTAATGTTTACTACTCACTGAAATAATGCCTGCTCGTTTGCTTTTGAAAAGCTCAGGATTTTACCTCTAATCTTCAATCAGTTTCTATTATGAATGACTTGGATGGAAGAGTTAGCAGAGACCACCAGGAATCAAATCTGTTGTACTCATCTGAAAATCAGAGATCGATGAATCCTTGTTCATTGTAGCATCATCAAAAGTACAGGAACAAATCATCTTGCCAAATATACTGATTGATAAGATTTAAACTTTGCTTAATTGATTATGTTTTTCCATGTTTCTCTAATGAGAGTTCCCAGATCTACTGTCTTGCAAAGTACTTCACATCGAACAAATATTGGATCAGGATTATCTGAACTTATCTGCCCATGGAGACACTTACTTGCCAGTCTTCAAATATTTTCTGAACTCTTAAAATGATGAGTCTAATTTGGGACATTGACAAAGATAATAGAAGGATCTTTTAGGCAAATGGAACAAAAGTGTCAGAACTGCGAATATACTGCACATTTAAAATTCATATTTAATCGCAACATTCTTAGCTTTAATATAAGTTCTACTATAGCATGATATCAAGATTTTGAATTCTGGACACAATTCTATTTAAATTTTTAAATGTAAAAAATGTTATTTCTCCATTTTAAATAATACATTTTTTAAGCAATAGAAAGAAGTTTCTTTTTCAGAAGTTATGTTCAGTGTCATATTTTTTGTTAAAAATCATTGAAATTATAATTTAAATCAAAGTACTGCAGGAAAGGACAAAGTTCCTTCTATTCCCTACTTCCACAACACTAGCCTTCTGGACAAGATAAAACTTCAAAATAAAATAAGACAATTAATTATAAAATTTATAGGATAATTAAAAATGACTTTTGGAGACACCTTTCTATCGAGTATGGTTCCCAACTCTTTACACATGGATGGTATGCAGTGATTTCTTTTCAAAGACCACAGTGAGGAAGGGTATGAAACCTCTCAGTGCAGAGCAAAGAGTGACCATGGGATAGAGAAACCTGCTGGGTCAGCATCTACAACAACAGGTTATTGATATATATGCCCTTGATAGAATGCCATGGAAATGGCACGTTATCTACATGGTCTCTCTCTTAACATAGTCTAAAATGAGAGAAATATTGGACAAATTCCATTTGAGATACCATATATAGAAATGAGGAAAGTCTGAGAAACTGTCACACTGAAGAGAAGCTTATGAACACATAACTAGATATAATACATAACTAGATATAATATAGTATTCTGGGTAGGGTCCTGGACCAGAAGAAAAAGCACTGGTTAAAGCAGGGCAATCAGAACAACATGTGAACATAACACACCACTACCAGCTACATCAAGTACGCCCAACGGACGGGAATTGTTGTAGGAAAAACTGGGTGCAAATATGTGGAAATTCTCAACTAGCTTCACAATACTTTTGTATATCTAAAACAGTACGTGTATGAATTTTATGTTCCCATCAATGTTTAGGGAAGCATTTATTTCACAAGATCTTCTGCAAAGTTAAGCATTATTTTCCATCTTTCCTAGTCTGTGGGTTAAAATATGATTGTGTTGTTTTACTCTTTAAACCACTAAATATTAATCAAATTGAATATCTTATTTTTTCTAGGTATCTTTAGTTGTTTATAAACACTTGAATAAGTTTTGTTTGTTCATTTCTCTGTTGGTATGTTTTAGTATTGATTTTATGAATATCATTTGTATTTCAAGGAAATGTATTCTTTGTTTTCTGTTTCTTTTAGTATAGCATTTGTTGTTGGCATACTATAATAAAATAAAAATATATGAAAATGCAAAAGACTATGTACGCATCGCCAAAGCAATCCTAAACAGAAGATACCAAAATATCTAACTTCACATTATATTTTAGAGCCACAAGAAAAAACAAGCATGGAACTGGCACAGAAACAAACTTGTACAGCAATGGAACAGAATATCAGACCCAGAAATAAACCTACACATCTAGAACAACCTAATTTTTGACAAAAGTGTTAAAAACAGAGGGAAATGTGACAGGGTATACAATAAATGGGAAACTGCATATCAAGTTGCAGAACAATGAAATTAAAACCCCATCACTCACCCTACACTGCACAAAATCAATTTAAAGTAGATCAAAGAACTTAATTTGAAACATAAATGCTGAAACTGCTAGAGGAGAATACACTTCAGTTTACATGTATAAGCAAACACTTTCTGAAGAGGAATCAATAAATGATACCACAAGAAATTAAAAGGTTTCTGCCAACAAAGGAAATGATCCATAGCGCAAATAGACATCCTACAGAATGGGAGATCATCGTGATCAGTATAACAAACAGACAGCCAAAGAGTGGCAGATCATCTTTGCCAGCTATACCTAGACAGTGGGTTGATATCTAGAATACACAATAATTAAATGCCAGAAATCAAAACTACCAATCAACAAATGAGCTAATGAAGTGAATGGAGAGTTCTCAAAAGAAGAAACACAACCACTTTTTTTCAAATCCAAATGTTTTATTTAGATAACTTTATCCTAAATATCATATTGACATTTCATCTACATAAAAATTATAAAAATGACCTACCATTTGACCCAGTTATACCACTCCTGGGTATATACTCAAAGGACTCATCCTATTGAAGAGATACTTGCACATCTATGTTTGTGGCTGCTCTTTTCACAATAGCTAAGAGGTAGAAGCAAACTAATGTCCCTCAAGTGACAAATGGATAATGAAAATGTGGTATATTTTTACACAATGGTGTTCTACTCACTAGTAAAGAAAGACAAAATCATGACATTTGTTGGTAAATGGATGGAACTAGAAACTTAGCTAAGTGAAGTAACACAGAATCAGAAAAAATAAATAACATATGTTCTCCCTCATTTGTGGATTCTAGTACCAAATCCTCATATGGGAGTATATATCCTGATATAACTGTAGGAACCAGGATAATGGAAAGGACCCAAGGAAATAAAGGGTAATTAACTGTATGAGCTTGTGAGAGCGTGCACAGACTATGAAGTTAGACAGGTGTGCACAAGAAGGGAGCAAGTGATGTTGAAAGACTTCACAAAAGAGCATGTCTGACACCAAAGCAAGAAGGTGCAGGGGAGGGAAAGGATGAGAGAAAAGAGAGAAGAGAAACAACAAAATAAATGCCATAATAAAACTTAATATTTTTATGTTAGTAAAGTATATACATTTTAAAGGATAAGAATATTATCATTCATATTATTTTCGGCTCATACACCTGTCTACCTCCAAGTTGCATCATATACCTTTATACATTCACATATGTTTCCATAATCATAATGAAAATTAGACACAATTAAATGTGTTACACTTTTATGAGTATATGAATCTTGGAAGAGCTGATACTCGCCTTCATTGCAATGTCTATTTTTTTACCTGGATTTCTAATTGTTTTGGTTTTTCTACTACTTTTTTGGAGGGGTGGGGTAAGAGGAGATTCCCCCAAATAATTGAACCTGTTCACAAACTCAGACTCTTCCTGCCTCTCAAATAATGGGATTAAGGCCCTTTATTAATGGTGCCAGCTTGTGTTTGCATTGAACTTACTTTAAATTCACTCAATGTTCTCTGCTATGTCCGTCCCACCTAGAGACATTGTCTCTTGTGCTGGCCCAGCCACTCATGGCCATCGTCAAAGAAGGGCAAGACACTTCGTCTTGAGTTTGTGTGGTTGGTTCTATGTCTTCAGTCACTAGGAAAGCTAGTCCTAAAATGTCTAATTGATCTGAGCCTGACCTGGTAATCCAGTCTTGTGCTGACTCCGTATCCATCAGTCAAATCTTCTGAAGTTCATTATGTGTAACCTTGTCTCCAACACTCAGATTTTCTTTCTAGCTCTCTATCCTATTATAAAACATAGCAATCTCTCCAGGACTACCATAATGAAGCAGGCTAGTTTCTATTCTTGGTAGGTTGACCAGACTCTAATGGATTGAACTCATACCAAAGGGAATTAGAGAGACAAACTCTGATAGGGGAGGGGATGTAAACATGATCAATATGTATTCAAATATATTGTGTAAAATTTGAAAAAATTCTATTTTTAAAAAGAATTTGAGATGTTACTCTCAAAAAAAAAAAAAACAATTTAGCCAGCTTGTCAGATTTACCTAATTCATCCCATTTTCAGAAAAATTTAAAATATTATGTTTTGACTATATTGAATAAGTGTTTCATTTATTTCATATTTTAAAAATTTAAAGAATTAATATTTTAAAAGATAAATATGTTTATCTAAATTTGAACTATACACAATGTACACATGCATCGAAATAAGCCATGGTATCCCATACATTTCTCCCATTTTATGAATCAATAAAAATAAATAAATAAGAATATGTCAATAATTCAAAAGTGGATTAAAGTGCTGACTGTTGCATATTTTTTATTAAATTATAGAATCCTTAAAATTTTACATTTAATCATCTGAGGAAAATGATAAATATTTCTAGAAAAAATTAACAGATCAGAATATTTATCCAGTTCAATATATTTTCTACTTTAAAAGTTTATTCTTTAGCAGAGTAATTTTTAAGAATTTGATTTTCAGAAAAACAGCCATCAGGTTTATGATCAGTAATAATTTTGGGATATCTGTCCTGTCACAAGTATTGTAATCAATATTGTGGAAGTTGTGTGATGAGAAGTCATTTCTTCCTAAACAACAGTCAAAAAATCACCTCCATTTGACCCATGAAAATCTAAGTTATGAATCCAACTGCAGAAACCTCATAGTGTTGAGACCGCTCCAGCTTTTTCTACACACTGCAAATTAACATTATTTCAGTTTACTGAACAATCCATAGCTTGTATCTTCATACTTAGAGATTCATGACAAGGAATCATGAAAGGCTGATTTATGAATTAATAAGAAGATGGTGTTTGTGGGGATAAATATGTTTAACCAGAGTTAAACACTGGATAATGTATTCATGCACCAAAATATTATTATCAATTTGCTTTTTTTAGTTTTAAAATAGTTTGTTAGCATTGCTTTATTTAAAAACATAACCTGATTATACTGAAAATCTTTGTATAGGTGGGACAATTTGGGAAGGGAATGAATGGCATTTCTAACTCTGAATTTGAACTGCATATGTGTCTATTAGATACATTCAAGAGCTCATTTAAACCTAACAGTAATTCTGTCATACAGCAAAATCTATGAATTATTCTTAAATTAAAAATAATAAAAAATTGATCTTAATGAATTATGTGACTTACCCAAAGCTCTTACAGTCAGTAGTAAAAATTTCTACATGAATTCTAAGTCTAGCTCTCTACAAAATTTCTCATGAGACATATGCCAATATATTATACATTATTTTAAATAATACTATAATAAAGCACTATTTTGTAATTTTTTAATCAAGAATTTTTAAATGTTGAGGGAACTTATGTGTGGTACTATAAACATAGCCAAATATACATAGCTGGAGAAGATACAGATGCTAGAGGAAACCTTCATCTGTCACATCCCTACACAAATGTAATTTCTTACTGCATGCTAAATATGTATCCTTATATTTACAGAGAGATACACCTCTCACCACTCATCAAAGAAGCTTCTTTTTGCAACAGATGGAGACTATTAGAGTTCTGCAACTGGTCGAACACATACAGTAAGTGTCTGTGAGATGCCCAGCCCCGAGTGATACATCTACAATGTATCCTCTACACCTAAGGTTTGTGAAACATAACAGAACAGGGGTAGAGAGAATATTAATGCATCTTTTAATCCTCACAAGAGTAGCTTCCTTGTGCAGCAAATGATGATTAACACAGAAAGCCACAACTGGGCAGTAGAGAATAAGAAATCACAAAGTGTCTATTCCTGGATAAGACTCCTATATTAAGTATCAGCCAACCATGATGCACAGACCATTGTGGAAGAAGGGGCAGAAAGACTGTAAGGGCCAGGGGTGGTAGAGGACCACAAGGAAACAGAGTTTTCCAGGTAACTGGGACCTTGATCATATGAACTTACATGCACAAGACCCATGTGGTAGCATGCACAAGACCCATGCAAAATCAAACCAGACAAAAACCCAGCATAGAACTGGGGAAATGAGTAAGAAACCCCAACCTTAGCTGAAGAACTATTGGCATCTGATCACTGCTGGTTCAGGGAGAACTGATCTTCTTTGAGGGAATCACACTATATAGGCTGAACAGACTCTAGTGGATGAACTCACACTGAGAGTCAAGACAGAAACTTGACTCCACAGGCCTTGACATATATGACAGAATACGTGAACTCTGGTGTGGGGGGCTGTTGGGAGTGCAGAAAGAGAAAGGGGTCTAATATTATTAAGATGTATTGTATGAAATGCACAAAAAATTGAGTACTTTTTTTTATAAAAAGAATTTTAAAATGTTTTTGGGAAGGAGTATAGCCAAGTGGCAAAAGACAAGTTTTTATCACTCATTTAATGTTACTCTCTTCTAAGCTCAAGTGAATGGATTCCTATGTATATTGTCCCTGGTGTGCTTTTTATCAAGGATAAGCTTTTGAGATTAATCCATGTAGCTCATTCCTTTTCTTGACTCTTTTGTTTTCACTGAAATAAATACAATCAATATATATATATATATATATATATATATATATATATATGTGTGTGTGTGTGTTATTGTAAATTCATATTTTAAATATTTTTATTGAATATTTAGGAAATATCTATTTCTATGTTGACTTGTTTGTTGTCCATCATGAACTGTGAAGATTCTTAGACACATGACAATACACACATGAACAAAAGTCCCTCCAGGATTTCAAGAGATTTTTTTTTTTTTAATGTTCAGTGTTTTTACAAAAGATTATAAAAATAACCTTAGTCTTTCTAAAAGTCCCTAAGGCAGTCCATATAAGTGTATAATGGTATTAGATGAGAAAATTCTAACAAACTCTAAGAGAAGGTCCTCTACTGTTCAGGAAAGACTCTCCAGATCTCTCTGCACTCATCTATAACACTGAGCGTTCTGCTACAAAGGAACTTAACCTTGCTGGCTAGCACACATGTCCAGGTCCTTCTTTTCAGAATTTCAGTTTCTCATTCTTCTTGAAGAATATGCCACTTTACTTTCTCGTGGCCTTTTATTCAATATTCTGAATCATTTAGAACAAAACGTACATTCTAAAGTTTACTTGAAAATACAAGAATGTGAACAAAATCTTCTTTCCCACTAATGAAAGCATGTTTTTGTTAAATTTCAGAAATGGAACCTTAGGGAGCTATTCTGTCAAGGAGATTAAAAATTGAAGCTTGTGGCTGTTTCTGTCATGGAAGAGTAATAACCAGTGTAAACTCATCCCACTTGAGAAATGAGTAATGCTTTTTTATTTCATTCCATTCCCCAAAGTATCTCTAATCCATTAATAATTACCTAACATATTTCCAGGTTATGTAATTTTTATAATGAAAATATAACATCCAAATGCATATTTTTAGGCACAGAATTACCTTTTATATTGATGGGGTCTGGTACTATAATATTTTTTATCTTCAATTGTATTTTTCAGCAGGTTAGTCTCTAAAACAAATTACATACATGCAGAAAATGGCTTAAAGACAAAGTAGTGAGCAAACTCGTGAGGTCTTGGCTGTGAGGTATGGAAGAACAGTGTAAGTCCCACCTACCAGGACACAAAAAGATCAGTCACTGTAATGCATTATTTTGAATACTTCCTTATGAATGGCATCTGAATATTTATGTAACCAGATTAAAATTTAAGACTAAAAGCACAGAAAAGAATAATTTCTTTTGAAACCTGAAACATAAAGACTCTAACAGGACATTTTATTTTCCTTTTTATTCACAGAAAGGTAGATATCACATGTAAATAACATATCCCATTCCATGAGCATTTTGTAGTGATTTAATTATCAGTACATTTAAGAACTGTATATAAGATGTCATTCTTTAATTCAAGGATCTTACAACAGGGAGAGGAAATGCATCATATACACCCCCAATACATATTGAAACATAATGGATTACGAGGCTAGTAAATCAAATATATCTTTCTAATTTTGTTTGTTGGAAATCCTGAAATACAGAAACTAAACTCAGACTTTAATTGGATATTTACAATTCTTTGTTGTGAGTTTTTGCCCTCATTGCATGCATGCTTCAAAACCACCAAATGTAAAGACAGTAAAATTCATGAGAATAAACTTAAAATTCCCTTCTCCAGGGAGCTCTCTAACCAGTATGCAAATTGCTACATCCAATAGTAGTTTCTCTTTCCCTCCAATAGGGTAACCCCCATCCATAGCATAAGGCCATGGGAAGTCAAATCTAAGAGAGTATCATTATCTTAGGGAGGTAGAAGACTAGGGCTTCACATAGAGATTCAAGAAGGCACCAGAACCAACTGGGTGTAAAGTATGTGTCTCCGAGCAGCTATACTACTGACTTTTCCCAATTAGATGAAAATTAGCATTCTAAGTTTTGAATATATCTAATCTAAATGAATCAGGGCAAGGTATTGCAGTATAAAAAACTTGAAGGGAAAGTTCAAAGATAACATGTGATCCTTGAACTTTGCTCACTATTGCCTCTCTTAGTTACCTTATCAGTTAGGTTAGAATTAAAGAATCTCACCTGAAATGAAGTTGTGAATGTTAAAGATTTGTGAATATATGTATGTATGTATGTATATATATCATATCATAAGTGAAACAAATTATAGACTTAATAATTATGCAATCATATATTTTTATCATGCATCAATAATCTTTGATAAACATTTTACTACCTTTAATACAGAAAATACACTCCTGAAAATATTTTCTAAGAAAATAATTGTAAAGGTAGACTCAGCTTTATTTACTTTATTCATTCTTTTTTGGCATTGACAAAAATGTTGAAAATGATCACAAAATCCAAAAATTAAGAAAATGGAGCTCAGTGGTTAGGAGCTGTTGCTGCTCTTGCAGAGGAGCCAAGTTCAGCTCCTGGCATCTATATCAAGTGGAGTACAGTCACCTGTAGCTCCATCTCCAAAGGATCTGAGGTCTTCTTCTGTCCTTAGGCACCCACATGCACATGCCCCTCACATACATGTATGTATAACAAGAATAAGTTAATTTCTGGATTGGGGTTGATGGCTTAGTAGCTGAGAATATTTGTTGTGCGGGAATGAGAATCCAAGTTTAAATCCTTGATACCTACATGAAATTTGGCGTGATTACTGTGCTTATGACCCCAGAGTTAGCAGGAAGAGACAGGTGGATCCAAGAGCTGGTTGACTAGCCAGCCTGCACAAAATGGTGAACTTTTGATTGGGTGAGGGACAGTGTTCCAAAGTAGTAAGGCAGAGAATGAAAGAGGAAGACACCCTATATTCACCTCAAGCTTCACATGGGTGCACACACTCTCATGTGCATGTGCCACATACACCACACACACACCACACACACTCAGCACACACACATAGACACATACAAACACACAAATCACACAACATATATCTATCTATATATATATACACACACAAAGCATACACAACACACAGCACACACAATAAACATACACAAAAGAAGTAAATGAATTTCTAAGGCCTGGTGATTGTCACTGATACATTCTATTTAAAAACTGAAATGTACTGATAAGTTTGTAATATGATATTCACAAAATACTCATTATAACATGAAGATTTGCATATGATCGAGTATTCTTAAAAACAACACAATCAATATCTGATATATTCCAGAAACAGATTACAAGGACATGAGGCGAAAAGAGCATACCTTTGAACACGCACACACACACACATGAAATTAATGTGCCACAGTATTACTGGGGTAATGTTTTCAGTTATGAGACTACGGTGGTTTTTTTCCTTCTACCTTCCTATATTTCTAAAATGCATTATTTCAATTATTATAACTATAATGAAAGAAAGAATGTTGGAATATTTTATAATGAGACGAGACTGCTCCTATTTTAGGTATGTGTTCTATTACCCCTGCCCCAAAATTGGTAAGTTTCTGGAGGGCAAGAATTATGTAATTTACTCCTTTGAATCTATTATGCCTAAATTAAAGTATCTATTCAAATGTTCCAGGCAACAACCAATTGCTAGATTTTCTCCCTCATTTCAAATAATATTCTAATACGTCAAAAGGAGAAAAAGTACAATAAACTATTTTGTTTCTAAATCTCACCAAAAAAAAATTCTGTATATATATTCAGTTATAAAACTAAAAAGGAGGCAGTTGTAAACCGGTTTGAATAAAAATTTTGCAATGAGTCATTTTGCTAAAACTGTGAGAATAACGGAGCATGCGCAAGTTCCACCTCCTACTCCAACAGTACCAGGCGACTAAGAGAAAACCTTTTTCTACCTTTACTTCAGCAAAAAGAAATATCGTTTCCTTTTACAGAGGGACTAAAAGATGAGGTGAAAAAGAGTCAGTTGCATATTTCTACTGAAAACCCTGGCTGGGACCAGGGTAGAAAGCAGTGCATGGTCTCAGAGCCTCCTCCGCTTGGTTCCATCTGTTAAAATGGCACCATGCCTACCTGCCAGATGGTGTGCTGGCTTCACAGGGACAAAGGCGCCAAAAGATGGCTTTAGAAGACATTGTTAATACCACCCCTTGGGCTGCCCGCCTTGGTAACAACTCACCCATGTTGGCGACCCTGTCACATCTCACATAGCTTTTACATTTTCTAATTCCAAATGCTCAGTAGAGTCATTTCCATGGACTGCCTATTGGTTTCTGATCTTCCAAATGCTGAGAAAGAATTCCAATGTGGGAAAGAAAAGTTGAGAGTTTCTAAATAGTGGAAGTAGCCAGCACCCACAGCATGTGCCTGAGAGCCACTGGAGTCCTCTTTGTGTTAAATGAGCACTGTTGTAGGAGGATGGAATGTGAATGTGGAGAGATCGATTGTGAAATTACAGCATTCTCTGTGAAAAAAAAAAAAAAGAGCAGATTTGCTTACCAAATGAAAACTGGAGCTATAATTCCTATTGCTTGTCTGACATGGATGAGACCCTAGATTTGATCCCTGCTACCATACACATAAAACAATACCACACACAAAAAACAAAAACAAGACCAATGGGGGGGGACACTTTATAAGGAAGGTCCCATCATCCTAAATAAAATAATGAGTTTTTTTAATTTTTTGAGAATTTCATATATGAGTATTGCATTTGTATTTTTTCACGCCCGAGTCCTCCTCCAACTCTTCCCATGCCATCTCACTCTTTTATGGTTTCTTATCCTCTTCTTTGATTATTATTGTTACATATACATACGTACATTTATAAATATACATATATAGTACACTGAGTCAATTTAGTGTTGCTCACATGTACATATGTTAGGGCGGCCCATTTGGGATTAGACAACCTCTCAAGGAGTTAATCCTTGACATTTGGCATTAGTTAATGAATTCTAGATATGACAAGGATGCTATACCCATGAAATCACCATAGTATGGTAGCCTAATGAGAGCTGCACAAGGTAGGTCTGACATGCCAAGGTAAATGGGGAAGTCTCATGAGGCCCCACCTCAAGATGACGTACAAGAGGCAACTGACTTTAATTATATTATTTTAACACACATACATATATACAGAGACAGAAACAGGGGGGAGGGAGAGAGAGAGAGAGATAGAGAGAGAGAGAGAATGTACATGTATCGATGGAAGAAAAAATTATAAAATAGTGTTATTAGTATGTGTCTGTGTGTCTATGTGTGTCTGTATGTGTCTCTGTGTGTAAATAGTCACCTAAATGGGGATATTGCTCCTCCTCAAAGTCATAAGTTGCCAAATAGAAAAGTCCAGAACCAAGTGTGGGATATCTTCTCTCTAACTGTTGGTCAGGGAGCTCCCAGAGACCCCTCAAAACAACACAGGCCATTACCATTGCTCTTGGTTGCCCACTAACCATGGTAGTAAGACTATCTATGAAGACACCACACATTTTGGTCATAGGACTTGAAGAAATAGCACTGATATTGACCTGGAAGCTTCTTTTTTGTTGGCTAGCTTTAATAGTACTATAAGGTGCTCTGCCAGGCTGCTGGGGGAGAAGAGTCATCAACTGTCTTACCCAGCTGTCAGTCCTACAAGGTACAAAAATAACCAGCCAAGCAAGACATGCCATTGGTACCACAGTGGAATGAATATTCCAGGAGTGACCAACTGTTTCCTATTTGGATTTAAGGCCTACTCCACCTGGGTGAAATATATGCCTACTATTCTAAATTTCTCCAAAATCTGTGGCTGGGGAACTCAAAAAGGTCCTGGGGTGAACCTACCCTGTAGTGTCAAGCTGCCTCCTAAGTAGTATCTGTCTATCTGTAGATTAGTGCAGCTCTCAGTTCTCATCAGAGACTTCATTATGCCACAGACAGCAGTTAATACAGAGAGCCTCACAACTGGTCAATGGGCAGAGAATAAGTATCTCTGGAATGCTCAGCCATAAATGCAGCATCTATTTCATAACTCCTTCCCCAAAAGGCTCAGGGAACACCAGAAATTTTTCAAGGGCCAAAGGTCATGGGGGACTGGGGTAAAACTGCATCTTCTAGACATTACAGGACTGTGGTCCTCATGAACTCACCGCAACTACAGTCGCCTATTCAAACCTGTACAAGATCAAGACAGCCAACATCCAAGCACGGGTGGCCCTAATCCTAGCTGAGACACTAACAATTGATGGCTGCTAGGGAAGAGTCACTTTTTAAGGGGTGTGGTCCCTGGTAGGTAGACCATACTATATAGTAGACAGACGTAGACCCATGACTCTATGGGCAGTGCTAATTCAATTCATTGGATTAAGGTTTTCTTTTTTTTAAGAGGATGTGAAATTGAGAAGGGGGCATGAGAGGATCAGGGAAGGGGTGGAATGGGAGGGGTGTGGCTACGACTGAAATGCATTATATACATGATATTCTCAAAGAATAAACTAAAAATATTAAACAGTATAAAATGCACTGAGCCCAATAAATGGTACTCCAGTCTACCTGTGCTTAGGGATATCCAATTGGGATTAGCTAACCTCTCAGGGAGCTAGTCCCTGGAGAACATTTATTCTCCTTCCTCAGAAACCATTAATTGCCTGTAACTCTTCTTCTTGAGGTGGGCCTTGGTGACCTTCCCCCCATCCACCTTGGCATGTGAACTCATTTTGTCATTGTGCAGATCTGTTAGACTGCCATACTGTGGAGATCTCATTGGTGTAACTTCCCTGTTATGTCTAGAATGCATTAACTAGCAGCTGGTGTCTTGTCCCTGTGGCTCTTACAGTCTTCCCACCTTTTCCATAATGTTCTCTTAAGTGCAGAGGTTACATTGTAGGATACGTATTTATAGTAAGAAATCTTGTTGGTCAAAGGAAGTGACAAAAGTAAGTTATTCTGAGGGCTGAAGAGATGGTCAGTGATTAAGATAACTGGTAGCTCTTGCAGAGGACCAGGGTTTGGTTTCCAGCACTCACATGACACCTAAAAGCTGTTCATAATTCCACTTCCAGGGAATCTGACACCCGTATCTGGCTTCCATGGCATTGAACAACATGGGTACCCTTACATGCATGCATGCAAAACACTCATACACAGTCAATCGATCAATCAATCAATCAATCAACTTTAAAAGTAGGTTGTTCTCTAGAGTCTATGATCTCTCCATATGTACTTGGCTATGTTTACAGTACTATACATGAATTCCCTTCCATTGAGCAGGGCTTAAGTCTAATTAAGTAACTCCTAATTACCCTTAAGATAAAATATGTGTGTGTGTTTATAAATGTATGTATATGTGACAATAATAATCAAAAAAGTGAACAAGAAATTGAGAGAGACTGGGGTAAAATGGGGCAACTTGGTGGGGGACTGGGAAGGATGGAAATGATGCAAAGATAATACATAGTGTATGAATTCTCAAAAATTTTAATTTAAAAAATCATTAAAATCATGATTGTACTTTATAAATTTGTAACAATAAATTTTCTTACAATTTAAAAAATATTAAGAAATATTTCCAGGTGAAGTGAAGGCTTGCACTTAGATAACAATTCAAAGGTTTTTCTTCACTTTTATGTGAATTTGATCAGTCATTCTATTGGGCTGTATTTCCCCAGTATAGTAATATTTTTACTATGCTCAATATTGGGGTAACTGCTTGAGATAAAACTTTGGAAAAAGTAGACAGAAGACCTACTCATAAAGCTTAGAGACTTAAGAGGAATGAATATATGGAAACATATTACCTACCTATGCATCTATCATAGAAATACCATTCTTCTAATTTCTCACATAATATTTTCCAAACATGTTTCTCTTCTGTCACGCACATGGTGCTGTCACCACAAACCATTTTCAAATCATAGTCAACCTTTAGTCCTGCACCTTTGTACCACGACTCAGTATTTCAACACAGAGAATGACAAGTGTTCACAGAAGCCCTTTCAGTACCAAATGATTAGCAATCACTTAGCTATTCTTTCACAGAACAATCAATCACATAAATTCATCACACTAAAAGCAAAGTGAATTATCTCAGCTTAGAGCAGCAATTTGGTGCATCAGGAGCAGGTCTTTAGCAGGAGGAGGGTCCTCCTGTGAAGATGTGGTTGCGGTGAAGCTTTTGTAGACTCTCTGATAAAAAGATGAGGCATTTTATATTGGCTTGGAGAATTGGTCTGGTCCATCTAAAAATATTTTGATGTCAGCACCAATACTAGACTCTCACTCTTATTCTTTCAAAGGGTACGCTTATTTCATAGATGATGTACTGACTCTTTTTTTTTAAGCTCTTCTATCATTTAAATTACATTACAGACATATACCCAGATTGGATGAAATTCCCGGTCATTTCAATGCAGGACTAAGCTTGTCTCCCTCATTTATCATTACTAATTGGTCACTATTTCCTATTTTAATCCATTTGAAGGCATTCTAAAGCTACTTTGCAACATCTGTTTTAACCTGATTTCCTTGAATACAGGGATACAAAGCTTGCTTGCAGATATGTCGGTTAGAAAATAATTCTGTAGAGCAAGACTAAGAAAAAAAGAGTGGAGGAGAATGCATGTTGCATTGGACATCACTACAAGTGCCCAGTGCTAGTAGGACCATGCTTTACAGGGAGCATTCAGTGATCCTGGTGTCTCCATTTGAGGGAAGAAAGGCTGCATCTTGCCACCTAGATTTCAACCTCCATTGATTGAGAATGTCCTACATAGGCATTAACATCCTATACCACAAGAATGAGTATCAGATGAATTTGCACAAGCACCTCCCACATCACTATGATGCAGGAGTCTTAGGGCAGAAAGCAACAGGTAAACCCTCTGTGTGGGCTCAAGGTGGCTTTGTGAGCTCACACCTGGGCTGGGCTGGTCAAAGCAGGTGCAGAATGACAACAGTGGCTGGAGCAAAGGTGGGTTAAGGAAGATGTGAGCAGCACACAGACACCCTTTTGTTTTGTGGAGAAGGATAATTATAAAGGAGTGAATACAATTTCCATCTTAAATGTTGAAAAGCAGCTAATATTCAGGCATGTTTATCTTTAAATATAAATCACATTTCAAGGATGTCTTTTATCCATGGAAAGTGAAATTATTTGAATAAAATGTTCCTTTCCATCCATCTTCAGTTCTACATTATTTCTTATAGTCCCAAGTAAGGAAACTAAGGCCTCACTAAGTATCTCCAACTCTGTAAAATAAATCGGTAACAAAACACAAATAAAACTCAAGAGAAAAATTCTGAATAGAATCAAGCTATTTTTTTGCCTACCTAAATTTCTGCAGGTCTTAAAATTGTATTCCAATGCAAGCCAAATTGAAATATTCATATAACAATGCTAAGCATTTCTCTATTGTGTGCCTCTCTTAATCTTTTAAATTTAAAGTTAAAAAAATATGCAATCATCCCCACTGTGTTGGATTTTTCTTGAACCTAAATTGACAATAAACTCCTTGAAAAGGTGATTTCTTGCCTTTGACTTGCTTCTTACTTGCTATAATCATTTGTGAAACAGACTAAGAAACACCTTTGACATTCTCCTGTGGTTTTAAGATTGCTATGTAACTATTCTTCTCCACCCAGAAATTTGAATGACTGAGTTACTCGAATCTAAGTAAAGAAACCCACACGTGGAATAAAAAAAAAAAAAAAAAAAAGAAAGTGCTGGGAGATTGTTGAAAAGAACAGTAGACAGTAATCTAGTTAGTAAATAATAATGCAATCCACTGCACAATGCCTGTGAACAGAATAAATTGGTTGGCCTGATGTGATTTCATAAATTTTTGGCATTGCATAGCCGGCATATCAGCTAAAGCATTTCTTGTTATTTTTTCTAAAGAAAGAATAAAGCAAAATGGAAAGTTTCTGTACAGAGTTCTAATGGATTTGTTTGTTATGTAATTCTTTGCTTTACTTTATGTAAAAGCATTCTTTTGGGACACCAGGGAACCAGGTAAATTACCTAATTTGCCTGAGCAGATTTTCCTGTTCAAAGAAAGTAGGTGATTGAACATTTCTTAAGAACCAAAGATATTTCTCTGGACCTATCCAGCAAAAGAAGTTGATTATTTTTAAAAAAGATTTCTGTTCCCAAAATTCATATTAATTTTAAAATTTTAGGATAATAGACAAGAAAAAAAATTGTCTGCAATCCTCACACCTAAAAAGAATCACTCAACATTCTGACAGTCTTCCAAAAGAGAAAAGGAAAAGTTATGTCTTTCTGAATCTGATCTAATAGAAGCTCTACGAAGCGGGCAGGGATTCTGGGACAGAAAAATGCATTATCCCATTAGGGAATAGCAACTCCTCCCATCCTTTGAGCATGGCTTTAGGTGAATCAGCCATTCTGATCAGTGGTCCTTTGGCCTAGTGACTGAGAAGACCAACTAAACTACCTCTTAAGGGAGAAGACAGTGGTATGTCATATCTGCACACAGAGTCTGAAGCAGATTCCATTCTTCTGAACAGAAAAAATTTGCTTTCCCTTAATGGGCTCCAAAAAAGCTGGACCAAGGCTACTCTAACACATGTGTATATTTTATGTTTGAATATATAAGTCAAAACAATTCATCTATATTAAGGTTTCTGAAAAGCATATTGACTTTGTTTTCAAAACAAAGTGATTCATTCTCATTTCAAAAGCTATTCTAAGCAAAACAGAAAATGTGAAAAAGAAAGAATTTCAAAATTCCATGTCTGGAATATAACCATTCATTTCCTTATTCAATATACCCAAGACATTTTAAATAATCTTTGTTCTATTTTTATTATTTCAAATAATTTTCATATATATACAATTTTCTTTCTTTCTTTTTTACTTTGTATGTTTTGATTTTATTCCTTCATTTGTAAGTTATACAAGTTTGGTTTTCACATTTTTCTTGCATGGAGGCCAGGCATTCTTATGCATACCTGTAATCCTAGTTCTCAGGAAGCTGAGGCTGGAGGATTACCACAAGTTTTGAGGCCAACCAGAAACCTAGAAACCTATCTCAAAAATCCACAATAAAATATTGTTCTAGCATGACATAATCTCAATCCCTCCATCCCCGTAGAATGTATATTGTCAAAATGACTGCATTAATAAAATAATCTATAATTTCAGTGAAATCTCCATCAAAATTCCAATAGCATTCTTCTCACAACTGGAAAAAAAAATCTGAAAATTCACATGGAAGACTAAAATACCCCCAAACAGGTAAAAATAATGCTAAGTAGAAAGAACAATGCTAGAAGTATCACAATATCTGATCACAAACTATATTAGAGTCCTAGTAACAAAAACTATATAGTACTGGCACAAACAGACACACAGACCAGTAGAATAGCATAGCATAGCATAGCATAGCATAGCATAGCATAGCATAGCATAAAATAGAGGATCCAGAAACAAACCAACATAGCTATAGTCACCTAATCACTGACAGAAGTTACAGAAACATACATCAAAGAAAAGACAGCCTGGTCCCAGGAAAAAGTCATATCCACATGTTAAGGAATGAAACTAGAGCCGTATCTCTTACCCTGCACAAAATATCAGTTCAGGATGGATCAAAGACCTTAATATAAAATTCTACATTGAAATGGCTAAAGGAAAACATAAAGAAAATACTTTAAAATACAGGTGTAGTAGGTGAGAGTTTTCTGAAAAGAACCTAATGCTTTCTCTTTGCTCTTTGCTTTTTAAGATATCACACTGTCTATAATTTGTTTAAGCACAGTGATTTTTTTTTAATTCTTCCTTTTCTTTGGGAAATACCTGTGTTAATTATGTATTAATTATGTATGAATAAATGGTTTTTCTTTCCTTCTTTCTTTAATATTGGCTACATTTTCTATGGTTTCCTAAAGTTAAGGAGACACAGTTAAGCAGTTATCTGTTATCAATGAGGTCCTTCTTGGAGGTATCTCTCTGTGGTATCATGATGGCTCAACCACTTTGTATTGACACATCATGCTCTTTAATAATACCCAATTCTTGATGCAAAAGTTTGTCACTGGAGTTTAAGCTTCAGGTTAAGGGGACATCAACTTTGCAAAAGTACACAGGCCTTAAAATATTTATTGGCTCATCATTTTTACCAATTTTGCTTTCTGTATAATCACATCCAGACAAGTGACCATACAGTGACATATAAAACTTATGCCTTAGGGCTTGGCTATATTTGTTTGTTTATTTCACTGAAGATCAAATTCTTATCTTTTCCTGTGTTCTTAGTGAATTCTAGTAAAGATAGCTAGTTACTCCAAAGTACATTTCATCTTATGATAATGGCCAATTGTGGTCATTTAGCTGATTGGTATATGTAAAATTAGCTTAAACAGGGTGGCTTATAAACACCACAGATTGAAGGCTGGAAAGATGGCTTAGTAGTTAAGAGCACTGGCTGTTCTTGTAAAGACCCAGGTTAAAGTCCCAGCACTCACATGACGGCACCTAACAACTACCCCTAACTCAGGTTCCAGGAGATCCGATACCCCTTTCTGTCCTCCATCGGCACTGCACAACTTACACATATGCAGGCATAACACTCATACACATAAAACATAAAAATAAATAAATAAATAATTTTTTAAACACCACAAATTTATTTCCCATAGCTAAGAAGGTTAGAAGGCTATGATAAAGTCACCGGCTGACTGGGCAACTCTTAAGAGTCCCTTCTCTGACAGCACTTTCTCCCAAGTCACTGCATGGTTGAAGTGGTACAGAATCTCCCAGAAGTTCCCGTTAAATCCCATTCCTGAGAACTCTACCCTCCAGATCAATTTACCTACCAGAAGTCCCAGTGGGTCTTTCTAATTGCCGTTAAGGAAGGAACTCATCAGTAAGGAATGTCCATTTCCTTTCTGTGACTTTGAAGCACACTTCATTTGCTAATCAGCGGCAGTACCGGGAACTGTGCAGCCAGCATCTGTAGTGAGCAAGAAAAGTTCCTAAAAATTATTGTTAAGAACCAGAGAGGTAGTTTCAAACAGTTTATCTCATCTATGAGGAACAAGAAGACAACGTCAAGGGAATGCGTGTTTAAGGGCATGAGGAAACTAGGTAGGTGAAAAATAAAACCAAGGGAGGTGTGCGACATGAGATCACATTTTATACTCAAACCATTCCTTTGTTTCAATTAAAGTTGTCCTACTAAGGCATATAAGATAATTCAACAATGGATTTTTAAAAATTACATTTGAATAAAAATTTTGAAAATTGACTTTTTGTTCAATTTTTATTTTCATTAACATTTCGTTGATTTGGGGGGGGGTGAAGATCTGAGTCATTGTTTTCTGCAGCTGTTGGAACTAGCCTTCAAGTTATCATATGCAGTAAATAATTAATCACTGAAAATAGGAATATGTTTACATTATACATTGAAAGAAATAATGACTGGCCTTTTTTTCTGTTTATGATAAATTACTGCCAAGACACCAATAGGAACCTATTGCTCAACAACTTCAGCTTTAGCTTTCAGTACCATTTTCTCTATAGTTTAACAATTTTAATTTTCATTTCTTTATTAATTGGTCTTGACTGTGAAAGGAAACTAAACAATTTTGTTTCATTTTCATATTTTTCAGCTATACAACATTTTTAGAATTGAGTATCCTTCTAGACAATGTCAAAAACATTGTCCAACTAATTATTTTCATTACTTGAAGCTGATTTAGGAAGAATCATTATATAGGAAGAAGAGCCAGATTTTGGCATACCAAATGAAATTTTTGAAAGACGTGTGTATTGAACAAATGGTGACTCTAAAGACAGTTCTAATTTCTGAAGCCTGTAAACATTACCGTGTTTTGTAAAGATATCTTTGCTGATGCGACAAAAATAAGGATCTTAAGGTGGAGATGTTTTGAATTTCTGTAATTAAATTTTGGGGGACTTTTATATAAGTACTATATTTACTGGGTATATTCTATGACTACAAGTGTCCTCACAACAGAGAAATAGGAAGATAGACACACGAAGACAAGGTGGTAATTTACCATGAAGGCAGAGGTCAGGATTCATAGCTGCAAACTCAAGACTAATGGCAGCCAACGAAGTCGAATCCGTGAGGAGACAGGAGCTCTCCACCCTCTCCTGGGACCACAGCACAGTCCACACCTTGGTCTCAGGCCTGAAAAGCTGACTTCCAAAATCCTGAGAAGAGAGACTTCTGTTGTTTAAAGACACCAAGTTTGGCACCACAAAAAGCTAATACAGTATATTTTCACTACAAACAATAAAGCCAAATTGTCAATGTGCAATTGACATTGAAACGCTCTTGCTTAGAAATAGTCAAAGATATTTTATTGTGTTATTTCAACCTAAAGAAGAATGTTTTACCTTTTTAATCTATATTTCCATTGGCACTCTGAGGCAAGCAACATTCTAGGAAGGCTAGAGCAAATTAACAGAGTCAACTGGGTTAAAATGTGTCTTTATCAACTTATGATGTTATAGTTTCAACATAGTACATACAAAAAGTACCTGACTTACAGTGATTCAAACTTACATATATTTCTAAATGTAAATGTTTGTTCTTATAAACATAAAATAAAAATAAAATAAATATATTTATCTTAATAATAATATCTTAAAAATAAAAACTATAACTCTTATTGTAGTCAGTACATTCAGTATTAAATAAATATGCCAATATCAAGAGATTTTAAACAGGTGATAATTTTTCACTCCAAATTTTCATAAATAATTCTCATCACATGTTGAGATGTCAATACTACTTTAAATAACTTTGCTTTTGGTTTTCTGTTATGGTGTGAATCTCAAGTGTTCTCCAAAGATTCACGAGTTAAAGATTTGGTTGTAAGCCTGTGGTGTTATTAAGAAATGGTGGAACTTTAAAAAGTGGCCCGTGCCAAGTGGGACAAAGTTGCACAGCAGCACGAGAGTGTGCTTACTATCTCACACTCTGTCTTCCTCCTTTTTCTTCTTTCTTCTTGGCCTTCACAAGGTGACTAGCTGTGGCCAACCATGTACACCCCACTAGATTTTCTATTTGGTCACAGGTTCAAAACAACAGAAACAACCAAATTAAAAGCTCTGAAACTGTGAGCCAAACCAAACAGTTCCTTCTTGTAAGTTGTTTATATAGCTATGCTGTCATATCGATAGAAAGCTAGCATAGTTGCTATGTTTTTATATAATTTTCCTCCTAAATTTTCTATCCCATCTCTTTAAGGTTTATTTTATGAAGATAACTTTACTCCTCAGGCACAGATAAGTCTGCTTGTATATAAAGGAATATTCTGCACATCTACAATGTTGAATATCATCAGTATGAAAGTATTTAGAATGATCTAGGAGACAAGCCTCTGGCAAGGTGGTGAGGGATTTTCTAGCCTGAGTTAACTGGAGTGGTGAGACACCCCTAAATGTGGATGGTACCATTCCAGGGTCTGGGGTCCTGGACTGTATAAAAAGGGAAAAGTGAGCCAAGCAGTAGATTGGTCTCTGCTTCCTCTTGAGGGTATAATGTGATCAACTACCTTATGTTCCTGCTGCCATAGCTTCCCTGCTGTGATGGACAGTAACCACAAACTGTGAGCCATGTAACTTCCTTACATTGATTGTGTCAGGTATTTTGTCACAGCAAGAAAAATAACTAATAAAATATCTAGAGGAAGAAATACAGTTTCAACGAAAGCGCCTTTCCACTTTTCCTGTTATGCCCCTGTCCCAGCCATTTGATGGAAATTTCTTTTCAGGGTAGGAATCAAAAATATTTTGTTTTCTATTTATTAGTAGCATTAAAAGAATCACAATTAAGGCCATTAAGATGGCTTATTGGGTCAAGGTCCTTGACATCAAATCTGATGATTGGATTTCAATTCCTGAAACCCACACGGTAGAAGGAGAGAACTGATTGTCGCCACAAGCATGAGAATCTGAATTCTATCCCCGGAACCGCCCCCTCCACACACACACACACACACACACACACACACACAAATGCCAGGCATGGTGGCATGAATTTCTAATCCCTGTGCTATGGGGAAGGGGTGGCAAAGACAAGTGGATCTCTGGGGCCATTGCACACACCCACCACAAAATATGTTTACCTGCACACCATGCATACCTTCTGTGCATATAAACATGCACACATATACACAAGCACACAACACAGGTAAAAAGGGAAGTCCCAGCCAGACACATGCAGCATCTGAGATACAGAGCTGCCAGAGCACTTGTTTCAAAAGTAGATGGAATTCAGCCTTTCTAATAAAGCCTTGTGTTTTCAAGTTAATAACTGAATTAAAATTTAAGACCAATATGTGAATTTGGGTGGGACAGTTGAGAAAAACAATAAAAATGTTGTAAAATAACATAAAAATAAATTAGTAATTAGAGAATTGCAAAGGAATAAAACAAGTCAAGTCTAGTGATTAGGTAATGTCTTGGATCGAATGAAGGGCAGTGCCGCCCGTTGAGGTCTAGATACGGTCTGAGTGTGTTGCCTCAGGGTTCACATATTAGAGGCTGGGTTCCCAGAATGGCAGTGCTGAAAGGTGACCAGAGCCAAGTACTTAGATCACAAAGGCATTGGCCAAGGATGGGATTATTGCTGGTCTCCACAAGTGATCTTGTTCCTGTCAGAGTAACTTGTTCTAAGAAGAGCAAGGCTGGACCCGCAACCTCTCTCTCTGGCTTACTCTTGCTCTGTCATCTATTTTGTATGTGTTCCTGGCATTGTGATATCATCCACCACAATGCAGTCAACAGAAGCCAAGCACACAGATCCACCTAATTTTAGCTCTCCACCCTCCTAAACCTGTGAACTAAATAAACATTTTTTTCTATAAAATACCCAAACTCAGGTAACTCATAACAAAATAAAGCAGACTAACTTATATACCACCAAAACAGAAATACTAAACAGTGATCAGAAATGGATCTGAACTTTCCTTCAAATAGCATGCAAGGAAAACAAAAGAATGGAATTACAAGGAAAAAAAGATAAAATCAGATAACAGGTGGACGTTGTCTGGCCTTGGAAACTGAGACTATGTTCTAGTTTGCTTCTCTGTTGCTGTGATAAAACACTCACTAGAGTGCAAATTTATTTTATCTTATAACACCCAGGTCACAATCCATCACTGAGGAAAATCAAGGCAGGAACTTGGGGCAGGAACTTAGAGGCAGGAGCTGAAGCACGGACCGCTGAACGCTGCTTACTGGTTTGCTCCTCTGGTCTGTGTTTGGCCTGCGTTCTTATACAACTCAGGACCGACCACCTGCTCAGGGTGGCACCCATGGTAGCCTGAGCACTCACATATCACTCAACAATCAAGAAAATGCCTCACAGACATGCTCACAGGACAGTCTATAGAAGAAATGCCCCAAATGAGGTTTCCTTTTCCCAGGAGTGTCAAGTTGACAACTATAGCCAACCACAACAGCCTGGGTTAAATTTCTAATTTTAGAATAATCACAGAAATAATAATTGAAAAGAAATTGATTTCAAAGGCAAAGCTGAGAAATTTTCAATATTGTAGGACTCATGGCATTGTGTAAAGACTTTCTAAATCTTGTGCTGGACATGGTGGGCACAGCTTCAATCCCAGCACTTGGGAGGCAGTCAGATGGATCTCTGTGAGGTCGAGGGCAGCCTGGTCTACATAGTGAGTTCCAGGCCAGATGAGGATACAGGGAGACCCTGAATTTAAACAAAAGAAAGAAAGAAAAAGAAAAAGACTCTCCAAATCTTTTCCTTCGTCAAAGGGACGCTCTTTGCAGTGCTTTTACAGATTCTACAGAGTCCCTTAGAGCTTCTGCTTTGCGACCCTTGGGTCTGAGATATTCCTGTAACTTGCATCAACCAATGAAACACAATGAGTGATGTTATACCAGGTCTCAAGAGGCTTCTGTCTGTTCTCTCATATAACCTCACTGAAATCATGTAAAAAATCCTGAAGCAGCCCATGGACCAAAGCGCATCAGAGTAGAATCATCTTCCATGATGCTAACTGTAGTGAAGTCCAACACATAAATTCTCAACATCAGCATTTCTAGAGAGGAAAGAAAGCCAGGGGTCACAAGTCAGCACAACAGCCTGACTGACCCGACGTTCCTCAAGCAAAATTAAATGATTGTTATTACATGTTAAGTAGTACCAAACTTGACCAACTATATTCCAGACACAATGACTAGGAATACATTCTCACCCAGTCTGAAAGCAGAGCCTGCGTAAAAGGTGGAAGAAATCAGATGAAAGGGAAGGAGATGAACCAGGAGAGCGGGCAGTACTGACTTTTAACTAGGATGCTTCCTATTTTCCCACTGAGGAAAAAATGCAAAAACAAACCTAAGACAAGAACATGAAAAGTTTAAAATAAGCAAATGCATTGCATGTAACCAAAATTGTTCATTCAGATGATGAAAATATGTTTAAACATGCAAGGATATTGGAATTATATTCTGTATATTTCCTGGAAAAAAATTAAGTGAATGCATTTTTGATGGGCTAAACTACAGATAAAGGCACAAATACTCTTAAATACTGTTTTTCCAATTTAAAATTCATGCTCATGTACTCTAAATGAAAATAAATAGGATTATTTGTATTAAGCAATGACTGTGTCAAATACTGTGTTTATACTTGAAATAATCTCTAATTCTACAAAAAAAACTGAAAATAAATATTTGTATTTCAGTTTAATAAGAACATCAAGAGCAGAAAAGTTACAGTATAAAGCAATTGGCAGTCAATGTTTAGAACAGCTGAAAATAGATAATCATGTAATTATTATATTTTGGATAAAAGTAAAAATGATCCCTTATGGGCAAGATGTGAAATGTAGAAAATATTAATAATCTAAGTCTAAAAGTCTGTATTATATTAAAAATACCAGGAAAAAAGCCTGGCATGGTGGCACATGTGAGAGACAGAGAAAGGAGGACCAGAGCCTGAGTTCGAGACCAGCCTGGATTACACAGGAGTTCAAACTCAACAACCTCTATTTATTTCAAAATAAACAAATAAGAAGTGGGAAAGCCAGGAATGACACATGTAGAACCTCATCTTACCATGCTCATCATCAAAGGATGGAAAAATTAATGATGAATCAAAAATAATATAATCAATATTATTTGCTGAATCATTAACAAATAAAAAATATGGTAACGATAGAAACCAAATGACAATAAAATACAAGCAAAAACTGAGAAAATATACAGTAAAAGTTAAACTGTGCAAATAAGATGTTAGTAAATGTAATTGCTTTAAGTTCCTGATGAAAGTGAAAGGCTTTCAGTTTTTTTTAAATACTTAAATATTGGCATATCTTTAAACATAAAGGCAAACAGAAAATAATTATTAGTAAAATGTTGTATATATAATCATAATGTTAAATTCAAAGTGAACACATTTATATATACATATATACATATACATGTATTTTAAATACCCAATAAACTCATGACAATTATGCAAATCATGTCAGAGCATCTAAGTTACATGAAGTAAAAGCCAGAGCTATAAGGAAGAATGATATCACTGTTGTTTTCTAAAAAGAATTTTTAAATTATTACTATTTTTTTAATTAATTGTGGTTTGGGGGGCGGTTGTTATTTTTTGAGACAGGGTCTCACTATGTATCCCTAGATGGCCTGGAACTCACTATGTAGGCCAGGATGGTCTCCAGTTTACAGAGATCCACCAGCCTCTGCCTCCCGAGTGCTGGGATTGATGCCATGCATCACGACGCCCAGCCTATTTTTGTGTACATGTGAGTGTTTTGCCCGCAGTGTGAACTCATGTCATGCAATGCCCACATAAGCCAGAAGAGGGCACTGCAATCCTTGGAACTGGAGTTAAGACTGGGTTGTTGCGGCCATGTGACTGCTAGGTACAGAACCCAGGTCCTCCGCAAGAGCAGCCAAAGCTAACTACTGAGCCATCTTCTAGACTGTTTCCTAAGAAGATAATGCCCTTTGTATTGTTCTAAAAGTAAAGCTGTGTGGAGAAGTTATTTATAGATCATCCAGAGAAGAACTGAGAATATTTTGAGAGTTAAAAATTGTTAGGTGGGGCATGGTGACTTAAACCTTTAATCCCAGCACTTGAGAAGCAGAGGCAGGCAGATCTTTGTGAGTTCAAGGCCAGCCTGGTCTACACAGTGAGTTCCAGGCCAGTTGGGGCTACAGGGAGACCCTGTCTTAAAAAGACCAAAAAAGAAAAAACTAAATTGTTGGAAGAGATTATAGACAAATTATTCTTATTTGTATGTTGACAAAACGTCTTAATAATAGATAAGGTTAGATGTTAGATTATTATAGGTGGTTTAATAAAGCCAGAAATACTAAACTGATGGCTTTTTTCTTCACTCACCTAACAGTGGAGACTCAAGGGTAGAGAGAGGGAGTGTGGTGAGGGAGTTTCCAGAAACAATTAGCCTCGGAGTCCTTGCTCCGCTCCTTTCCCTTCCCCTCCCCTCGCCCTCTGCCTCAGCTTCTCCTCCCACTCTCCCTCCTCCTCCACCCCTCCTTGGCTGTTGACGGTAGACCTCTCTTGGCAATGGCTTTCCAGGCAGCTTTCAGCTGAGTCATTGGAGCCTCTTGCTCTCATGCTTCAAGTAACCCGGGCTGAACAGCTGTTGTTTTTCTCAGCTCTCCAGCCACTGGGGGACTATTCAGTCACTGATCATGGAGCCCAGCTAGCAAATCTTTTATGTTCATTCTAGTGGTTCTGTTTCTCTAGAGAGTCCAGACACATCTGGGCAGCTTTGTACTGATGCCTGGGTTCTGCCCAGACGGGACTCCCTGAATGGATCTGGGTGACTCCTTTGCTACTCTGGTGTCTCTCAAGGCAACCCTGGTTCAGAAGTCTTGGTCTTGCTCACCTGGACTCCCTGGCCACATCTTATCACTGTGGCCCTTTGCTGTTAGTGCTACTGCTGCCCGGGTCCCCTGGGTCTAAACGAGGGGCTCTTTCCCACTCCAGGCTTTGGGCATTTTTCTCTGCATTTGGAGTGTCTCCCACATACTTTACCAAGGTCTTACCTGCTCTGCATTCTGAGCTACCTCAAGCTTCATTTATTTAAGGAAGCTGATCTTCCTAAGTCTCTCACATTTGTCTAAAGGCTTAGAACAAGAGATACATCTTAACAACACATATGACATTTACAGTTTAATTGTATAAGTTCTTATTTTTTTCAGTTAAATTTTTAACTTTCCAGAACACAATTTTTATCTCTAGAAACTCAATTAGGTAATTTTCATTTTCTGTAGTGCACAAATGAATTTACACCGGGGTTGTAGGAAAGTAATAGAAAAACAATGGGAAATCTCTTGGTGCCTGGGAATGGGAAAGGTCCATTGTCAAGGTCTGGGTGCCAAGGACCATGTGTGAAGTCAAGACCATAGCTGGCCATGAAGGGAGATGGGAAGTACACTGAGTATCAGTCCAAGTCTGGAATCTGTAAATAACAGAAAACTCTCCTGGCCCCAGCATAAGCCCAACACAGAGGTGAAGTCACTGCCATGCACAACCTGGAACTTTGGGGAAGGGGTTGTGGTGAATGTAGCCACTCAGAGAAGGCTGAAACTGGATGGTGCCCAAGACCAGGAAGTCCTCCATTCTCTAATCATCAGTCCCCACCTGAGGAATGTGGACCACAGTTCCAGGCTCCCTGGAGGGGTCATAATTTCAGTTACACTGGTTCCTACTGTCTTCCTGTCTCCACCACTCCGTCCACATGGTTATATCTGTGTTTGGCAAAGAGCACTTTGGCTTCTGAGCAGAAAGCAGAGGCAGCAGTTGCTTGCTTGAATTTTTCACTAGAAGAACATCAATATTGAAGAAAACCACTTTTTGCTTTTGCTCAAGGACACAGATGGATCAAAGTTTTTTTTCTTTTTCTGTAGTCAAATATCTGGTTGCCTTTTATGGTGTCTGTGGTTTTCACATCTTCCTCCATTGCCAGGGGCAAAAGGTGATGAGACTTTTTGGGAAAGTAACCGTTCTATGCAGAGAGCTTCCGGCCACCGCCACAGTTGCTCAGGTGCCTGAGGCCAGTCCACCACCGTCTTGGCACTCCAGTTATTTTCTTTGTTACTTGCCAAATCCCCACATCCTGTGTAGAGAGAAACACCAGTGATGTGCATTTTAAACTTGTGTGACTCTGGTATCTTTGCATACATCCTTAGCAGTCATTCTCCACCTCTGTGCTGTGAAATCTATAGGATTAGTTTATTTTCTTGTTCACTACCACATAAATCCCAACTAATTCTATGCCCCCAAACATTGCTGATAGAACTGCTAAATAATGCCCATAGACCTACAACCAGCAAGTGCCTTAAATTGACATATACTTTGGTTGCAAGTCATATATACATTTGTTATATATTATTTCGCAAACATATGACTGTAAAGATATGATGAAGATAGTCGTTAGATGAACCAATAATGATATGAGTCTATATTCTAAGTAACAAATATGACAAGGCCTTAGAAAAATTGTATCATTGTTTTCCATACTTATTAAAAAGCAGTATATAAACCATCTTTTTCCTTTTCCAATGAGAAGCCAGAGTAGCAAAACTAATGATCTGTGAACTCAAAAACTAGAAAAACATATTACAAAAATATTTCATTCTATTGAAACTCGGTTTTTCCAACTGTGATTTTCCTAGAATTGCTTTGATATAAAATGTCATTTCAAGACCCTTTACAGAAGAGTAAGAAAATGCTAATTCTTTTGTAAAAGAAGAATTAAGTGAACAGCCTATTCATGAAGTGCTTTCAAGGGTGATAAATAAGAAATAACAATGACTCAAAATGAATCATTAACTTTTCCAAACCCAAGGAATTTAAATTAATCAAAAAAATTCTTAGTTCAATCACCATCAGACTTTGAAAAATAAAGGTAAATGACAACCTATTCGAATGGCATCTGTCCTAGATTGCAAGTGTCTTTAATGACAGGGAAAGTATAAGGGGAATGCGTCTGAGGACCAACTGAGCAGCCCATAGAAGAATAGAATTTAATGGAGCATATATTATCAAAAAAAATTGTGCCTAGAGAAGCCATTGTGTTGTATGCACCTGAACTCTGAAATGTCACTGCATCCTCCACATATCGAACAAGTCCTCAGAAAATCCTCATGTATAAACCTAGAGATGTACTTGCAAGAACAGGACACCTACGTTGTGAAGAGCGTAGGACTGTGTAGCTTAAGAGCTCTTAGGAATCTTTTACTTGCATATGAAATTGTGCTGTGCTTGAATTCTGGTTTGATTACTTTAATGACAGTAAATTGACGTACGCTTCATTACTACACAGTCTACTTCCCACCCTACAACACCATTTTTTCTAATTATGAGAGCATACTAGCCTAATTTTAACACAAAGGGCTGTATAAAAATATTTTTATACTTTCTGTTCTTATCTTTTTTGCCTATTTCCTTCCCTCTCCAAATACCAGGTCACATTAAAACCCATGTATATTCATACTGTATCACAGGATTACCACAAATTTGAAAGCACAAAGCAAATACACATTACTAATCTCACAGTTCCCATGGGTCGGGACTTTGGTAGGTGACTCAGCTACATCGTCAGCTTAGTGTCTCACAAGTCTGCCATCAAAGTGGTGCCATGACTTAATATCACCTGCACCTTGCCTGGACAAGTGGCCACTTTCCTACCTGGGTGGATTTTAGCAACATTAGGTTCTTTGAAGTTATAAGGCTCAGTTTTGCAGTTTCTGGAATCTTCTAACTTAGATTAGCTATGGAGCTGGAGGGACACCCTCTCCTATAGGACCTTGTGATGTAGTTTCCTAACTTGATTACTTACCTTCTCACACCAATGAGAACAGGAGAAACTGCAGAAAAAAGGACACTGCAGTCTTAGGTAACATAATCACATATAATGCTTCACCTTTGATGTGTTCTATTGGTTAGACACAAATCAAAGTTTTTATCTACACATAAGCTGAGGTAATCAGGAGTGTGCAGGAATATGAAGAAGCTCATCTGAAGAGTGGCCATTCCAGTCCAGATGAAAGGTGCCTGTTGCTAAAATTCCTCTTGGAAGGGGCCAACTAACATTAGTCCCTCCCCAGGTCCTACAACAAACACACAAATTTCCCAACTCACAGTCAGGCAAATTCTAGCTAATTTACTTGGGCTTGCTAGCAGAGCAGTGGGGAGGGGTTACTTACAGAGCATGGGCGCCCTCCCTCTCTCCATAAGTTACATTAATAAATCCACAGCGAGGCTGGAATCTGGGGACTTCCCAGATGGACCAATCCAAAAAGGCCAAAGGGGAGGGAAAAAGGGTGGAGTTGGAATGAATTTAGCTGGAATTTCTTTCTGTATTTTGCTATTGTCTCATTCAGTGGCAAGAACCGCCCTCTGACCAATAGGGCTGGAGTACGAGAGCAGAGGAGGAAACAAAATTAAAGTAGAAAATGCTAGAATGGCGGCAGTGAGCTGCAGGGCAGAAGAGGGTCCCACAGGGGAAAAGATCCCACCGACACCCATCCCAGAGAAAAGCCACAGGGGAGGAAGGAAGGCGCCATGCTCACTCGTGGAGGGGAGGCAACGACTTGGACGGGTACCCTCTTAGCACAGCACGCAGCAGCATGCGGAGTGAGTGGATGAGCTTGGTGTGAACTTACCAAAGGCAGGCACCATCTTGCCAGGGAGTGCAGAGTGGGGAGCGGGGAGGACCCCGGCTCCTTCTCATACTGGCGGGCCATCTTCCCCGCCCCTCCATGCAAGGAGGCCTGTGTAAGGACGTCCCAAGTAAACTGAATCCTCTAACTAGAGCGCATTTCCTCCATTCTGTTCAGCTGAATTGGGACCAGAGGGTGGGACTAAGCCCCACCCCCGAGGCGTGGGAAAATTTGAGCAACAGTGCTAAAGGATCTGTGTGATGTGTAGTGTCTATGGCCATATGCAGCCGTCTTGCTCTTGGTGTCAACCTCCCTTGTGACCACCGAATAGCTTGTGGTAAGGACCTACGGTGCATCTTGTCTCACTTTGTTCATGGGCACATAATCATATATACAAACAGAACTGAATTTCTTATTGCTTGGTTTTTAGATTGAATTGTTTAAACAATATTTTCACTAACAAGAGGTCTTATAGCAACCTAATAGAGATGAACTTCTATATCTTGTTTATTTTAATTTGTATTGTCTGGGTTACTTCAAGACAGAGAATCGTGTGTGTTTGTGTGTCTGTATGTGTGTGTTCTCCATTTAGGCACTGAGGGACTGAGGAGGTAGCTTAGTGGGTTAAAGGGCTTTCTGCACAGACATGAGGATCTGAATTAAAATCCCCAGTACCCACATAAAAAGCCAGGCATGGCCATGCAGGCCGGGAACTGCAGCATTGAGGAGCAGACAGGCCAATCCCAGGGTCTCACTGGTGAGCTATTCCTGCTAGAACAGTGAGCCCCACGTTTAGTGAGAGAACTTGTCCAAAACTAAGAAGGAAAGCACTAGAGGAAGACACCTAACACAGTCTGACCTCCACAGGCGGGCACACCCCTCCAACCCCCACACATGGACACACACATGCACACATTCAAAAACAAAATAGACTATGCCTTGAATGACTAGTATATTCCCATACACTGCTCCATAGAAAAAGAGCAGACTCAGTTCACCTCTGTTGACTCAGGTTGAGTACAGTTTCTTCTCTTCACTTTCCATCTACTCCCAAAGTGTCCGTATATGTTTATTAGCTATGTGTGTATGTGAATTGACTGTCTGTGGTACTTGCAACTCTTGTTAGCTTCCACATCTTTTTCTAATTAACTTTTAAAAGTTCTCCACATCTACTTATAGAAACTTTAGCTACACGGCAACTATTTGCTTTACTATTTGTTGTTTTCATTTACTCCAATATATGCCATTCTTTACAAAATCTGTAGATTAGGATGTCACTATAACAGCTATTAAAGTTGTTATAACTTCAGTATTTTTCAAATTGGAGTGGTTTGAATGAGAATGTCCCCCACAGATTCCAAGTATTTGAAAACTTGGTCCCCAGTTGATGGCACTGTTTTGGGGGGATCTTAGAAGATATGGTCATGCTGGAGGAAGCAGGTCACCAGACATAGACTCTGAGAGTTATCAAACTTTGTTGAATTTCCAGTCTCCCTCTGTTACCTGTGTCTGCTTGAAATGTGATCACTCTGTTTTCTGCTCTGACCACCTCTGCACCTATCCCCCACTGCACCCCGTGATGGACTCTAATTCCCTCTGGAATTGTAAGCGAAATAAACTCTTCCTTCTATAAGTTCCCTTGGTCACAGTGTTTTATCACAGCAACAAAAAAGTAACTAATATGATTTGTTAATAAGGTTTTCTCAAATCCTTATCTGCCATATACTCTCCTAGGTTTTCTTGAAAATTTTTTTAAAATTACATGTTTATTTATTTTGTGTAGGGGCGGGGATATTCATGCCATAATACTTGCGGAGATCTGAGGACAACATGAAGGAGTCAGCTTGCTCCTCATTGCAGTCCCCAGATAAAACTCACATCCTCAGGCTTGGCAGCAAGTGTCTTCACCCACTAAGCCATCTTGTTGTCCATGTAAATTTTTAAGCAATTTATTTCTATGCATTTCAAAAGGGGATTCATTTAAAGTTAAGCACACACAACCTTTCACTTCCTATGCAATTTTGTACCCTCATATACCCTGGGATTTACATCTAGGTCTTCTATTATTCATAAATGTCATAGTCTGTTACTATAATTTATATTTCAATACTTGAACTCTTAATTTTCATAATCTCAACTACCTGGAACTTACTTTTCATTTGAAATTCGAGAACTTCCCATTCTGTCAAAAATACTATCACCTAAGCTCGAGTCAGACAAAATCCCAAGCTAGACATGGGGCAGCAGGTAAGAAACTCCAACCCTGCCTGATGAAGTATTGATAGTCAATAGCTGCTGGGAGAAGGAGAGTCAGTCTCACTTAAGGATGAGACTCTTGATCAGGCTCCAGTGGATGAACCGCACTGAAGGGCGTTTGGGAACATTTGACTCTTTAAGTTATATATTCATACTTACATGTGTATATGAAATTTGGTTAGGGGAGTGTTAGGGGAGGGAATCAAAATCTAATCTATCTATCTATATCTATATCTATATATATTCTTAATATTTTATTTATTATTTTTATTTTATGTGTATGAGTGTTTTGCCTGCATTCGTGTAAGTGCACCTATGTTGTGCAGTGCCTGAAAAGGTCAGAAAAGGGTGTTGAATTCCCCTGGAAGTGGAGTTACAGACAGTTGTTAGCCACCGTGTGAGTGGTAGGAATCAAACCTGGGTCCTTTGCAAAGCAGCCAGTGCTCTTAACCGCTGAGCCATCTCTCCAACCCCAGTCAAAATATATTTTATGAAATTCACAAAATACAGTAAAAAAATTTTTTTATAAAGGTCATTCATCCAATAATTTTAATAAAAAGATACTATTCCTGACTGTGAAGATAACATACCTTTAATCCCAGCACTTGGGAGGCAGAGGCAGGTGAAGCTGAGAAATCAAATCCAGGCTGATTTACATAGGGAGTGCCAGGCCACCTGGGGCTGCAAGCAGAACCTGTCTCAAAACACAAAATAAAGAACAACAGAAAATGACGACAGCACGCACAAGTCCCTGGCAAGCTCAGAACAGACAAAATCCTGCATAGACATGGAGAAGTGGGTAAGAAACCCCAAGCCAACCTAAGGAACTTTTGCAATTGATAGCTGCTGGGATGAGGAAAGACAGCATCTTACAGGGATGGGATTCCTGGTAGGCCCAGTGAGTGGATTCACATCACATTGAAGGACATTTAGGGGCACAAATCAGAATCGATAGGTTATATAATGTACATAAGAGAGTACATTAAATTGGGTGGGGAGATGTGTGGATAGTGGAGGGCATCTAAAGACCATCTAAATATATTATATGAGAAATTCAATGAAAACCCAAAAAAAGAAAAGAAAAAGAAAAAAGGACTATCAATATTCTAATTAAAATTGCATTAATTTGTATATTAATTTTATATTTAAATTATATATTCAGCTTCTTTTCCAGAAGTAAAGTGTACAATCCCATTATTTTCTGATCTTATGTTATATACGGAAGTTATAAAAGTTTATTTTATAAAGAGTTTAAGCTTTTATACATTTCAGATATTTTTGTAAATATTTAAAGAGTTTTTTGTTGGTAATGGTTTTGGGTCTTGGTTTTTGGGTTTTTTTGTTTGTTTGTTTTGTTTTGTTTTGTTTTGAGACAAGATTTCCCAGTAGCCCCAGATGGCCTAGAACTCTCTATGTAGAATAGGCTAGCTTCAGTCTCACAGAGATTTGCCTGCCTCTGCCTCCTGAGTGCTGGAATTAAAGATGGGTACCATCATGCCCAGCTTAAAGAATATTTTAACATGATTTATTTTCCATTTTAATTATGGCAGTTTATTGTTTTTCTCTAGCCTAAGATCTGAAATTTTTAATGTTGTAAAGCATTTCGATTTACAGTTTTCCTCTATTTTCTGCTTAGTTATTGTCTCCATTTCCAGGTCCTGTCTTCCTGAGTCTTGTTCATGCATTCTTCAGATTATTGATGCTAAACTCCAGATCCGCCTTGACTTACTTCTTCACTCTGTGTTTTATGATATCTCTTCTCCTTGATATAGTCTATATCAACAGTTTAAGTCATGACATTGACTTTCCTTTTAATTATTTTCTGTAACTAAATTTAGGAGCCTACAAGTTGCTGATTCCTAAGACTACTGTTTGTCTTTCTGACTACACAAACTTCAAGCTTTCTGCCTGCCATTCTGTGTTATGGGGAAAAAGGATGGTTGGTCTATGTCTCACACATGAATGTTCAGTCCCTACACTCTTGGTCTCTTGCTTGGGTATCCATCCCGTCTCTTGATCCTGCACAGTCAGTTGACTCTCTGCGTTTATGTCTCCTCTGCTCAGCTTTTCTCCTTTGGTTTCATGTGTCCTACTTGGTGATTTTCTGTACCAGGTAGATATTCTTTAAAATGTTTATTTAATACTTTATTTAGCATAAAGGCAGAAGCAGAAAAGGAAAATCCTTGGTCTTACTAGTTTCCTGCTATCCTTGAAGTTCATCTCTCTGTAAATTCACATATCTGATTTAGCAAAACTAGAGAATACTTTTAGATCACTACTCAGAAAAGCTCAGACTTCTGATGCACAAAAACTTGAAGGCGCTTATTCAAGAATGTTATGACACAATGCCAAAAAATCTCTTCAAAGGTGAGTTACATTTCTAGAAACTTCCCTCATGTACAGATACCTCATCATCTTCTTGGTGGGACTTTTCCTTAACTTATTATTCATATATGTATTCCCATTCACAGTCACTAAAATTGCCGACCAATGCACAGCACTGATGTTTGCTTGCTCCTCAGTGGACCCGCAGACTAGGTGTGAGTGCATCCGAGTTCATTTTATCTGCTTCCGCTGTTGCTCATTCTGCCCCTGAGTTCTGCCATGTTCATAGGTTGCTTTCACTTTTCAGGTCCCTGTTGATAGTACTTATATTACCTTTAATGTTTACAGCTAAAAATGCTAAAAATTCACCCTTTGTGCTTTTAAATTTTTTTTATTTTATAATTTTTATTGAGTTTTTGTGAATTTCGTACAATACATTTTTGCCATGTTTAGACCCATCCCATACCTACACTCCTCTGTAGCCCCCCTGGCAGATTTCATCTACTCTGTCATATATGTTAAGGCCTACTGAATCAAGTTTGTGCCCCACCCCCCGCAATGTCTTTTGGTATGTGTCCAACCACTGCAGCATGGTTAATCTATTTAGTGTCACATCCTTAGAGAAAATCAACTCTTCCTCAGCTGGTAGTTAATGGTTACTGATAGTTCCTCAGCCAAGGTTGGGGCCTCTGACCTATGCCCCTCTTCTGTGTGGAGGTTTTCTATAATTGGAGCTTGCATGGGTCTTATGCATGCTGTCACCATGGCTGTGAGTTCTTGAGTAACTTCCCAGCTGTCTGGAATGCTCTGTTTCTTTGTGGTCATCCATCACCTCTGGGTCTTACAATCTTTCCTCCCTCTCTTCTACAATGATCCCTGAGCCTTGGGTGGCAGAGGTTTGATATAGGTCTCTTATTCAGAGAAAGCACTCTGCAGTCTCTTTTTTCACTACATTTTGGCAAGTTATGGATTTCTAGGTTAGTCCTCATCTGGTGCATGAGGAAGCTTCACTGTTGAGAGTTGAGAAATGCACTGATATCCATTCTTCCTCCTGTTCCACTATGTCCCCTGAGACTTTGGTACATAGGTTGCATTGTAGATGTGTCACTTCGGGCTAGGTACCTCATAGACACTTATTCTCTGTGTTTGACCACTTGTGGAACTTTATAATAGGATACAAGAAGCACACGGAACACCACTTGTCTTTGATTTTGTTGAGACAGGTTCTCCGTGTAGCCTCAACTGACCCGGAACTGGCTACATAAACCATTCTGGTTTCCATCTCACAGAGATCCACCTGCCTGTGTTTCCTGGGTGTTGGGATTAACAGCATGCACCACCATGCCTGGCCCAGGTGCTCCTTTTTTTTTTTTTTTTTTTTTTTTTGAGTTTCATTTTTTCCCATCATTCTTGTATCAACATGGACTTCTTGATTTTCTGTCTTTGGGAAGGTCTGGCTCACTTTATTTGTTGCTGATGTTGTCCTTAACTAAATTTTCCTTGTCCCTGCCAGCTGCATTTACTGCGTCCTCTGTGCAGGCAACGGAAGGGGAATTTTTAACTCCTTTTTCTTCTTATTTGAGGTCAAGTTGGAAAACACTTCTCACATTGTCCTGTGACAGTGTTTCCTGTGTATCACCGATAAGTTCCAGTGTGCCCTCCCAGCTAATTAGCAGCACCGTGATGCTTCTCTGTAATTATGTAATGTGCCGCACTGTCTTTGCCCCATATCTCAGCCAACTTACCCTGAGCACGGAGATGAAAGGTTCCAGCTGAGAGGAAGGTCAGGACTTTTGTGTATCTTACTTTGAATATTTAATGATGAAAGACACATAAATAAATAATGAGTTCGGACATTTCTTCAGACCAGGCTTTCCCTGCTGTTTTGTGTCCTCAGTGGCTCCTCTTAGCAGTTAGATAACTCCAGTAAGTGCTCTAAACCACTGAGTTATCTCCCCAGCCCCAAGAAGTGAGATTCTTAAAGGAAGCATATTGTGGATCTTGTCATTAGGTTTTCACACTGTTACTTTATGTCTTTTGACTGGCGACATCAATAAATCCACCTATGAAATAGTTCTGTGTAGGGAAAGACGTCCATTGCCTTGTTGAGTGTCTTCTGGATCCATTATCACCCGCTCCCGATTCTTTCCTTTTTGAGTTGATGTTTTTTCTGCAGTGGAATGCTTTGATTCCTTTCTGTTTGTCTTCAATGTACCTACTTTGGTTTCATGGTTACAATGAGGCTTTATAATCTTACGACAATTTTTTCTTTTCTGTAATATTTTATTTAATATTATACATGCATGTAATATGAGTTTAAAATATTTGTTATTTCTTCCAGATCTCATACAATGTATTGATCATATTCAGACGCCTCCTCCCTTCACCCCTACTTCGCTGCCCCTCCCCCACCTTCATGTCCTCTATCGGCATTTGTCTTTTTCTTAAGGTCTATCCTTCCAGTCTCTAAATGCTCTAAGATGTGGGTCTATCCCTTGCAATCTGATCAATCTACCAGGCATCACAGCATCAAGGAGAACTGACTGTCCTCTCCCACCATCTCTCAAGTGCAGTAAATCCTCACATGGGATTGGGCTTCCTGCCCACCTCCTCCATCCATGCCGGGTCCCTGTCTGGCTCCGGTTTGCACGGGTCTTGGGTATGCTGTCACAAGTGCTGTGGGTTCACATGTGTGAACCCCTTGTGGTGTACAGACAAGTGTCTCATTGTGTCCACCTATCGCCTCTGGCTTTACAATATTTCTGCCCCCTCTTCTTGAGTGGTTCCTGAGCCTCAGGAACAGAGGGTGGATACAGGTGTCTGATTTAAGGTTGTGCACTCTGTAGTCTCTTAGTCTCTGCACGTTGATCCGTTGTGGGTCTCTGTTTATAACAGTCAACTTTAAGTTAGTAATTCTGTTGAATCCAAAGTTTTCACACTTTTACTTCACCCCGTGTTTTGTTTGTGGTATTGCAATTTGTACATTTTATGTCTTTTAAATTATTTTCTGTTATATATAATATAGTCAACATTTTTGCATTTTAATCTTTATAGTAGAGTTTTAAGTGACTTATATACCACCGTTACATAATTAGAATACCTTGAACTTCACTATGTACTTGCTGTTCTGGGGGTGTTACCCTTTACAGGTTACTACTGAACATTAACTTGAAAAACTTCTTTTGCCATTTCCTCCATGGTGGGTGTGTGGTGACAAACCTCATTAGCTTTTGTGGGTGTTTGGGAAGAAAGTCTTTATCTTTCCTTAATTTCAGAAGTATAGTTACCCAGTAAAATATTGTAGTTATCAGGTTTTATTTTTGTATGTTTGCATTCGGGGAGGGGTGCTTTTTTCTGTAATGTATTGTTTCTTCTAAATAAAATTTGATGCCAACCTTATGACAAGTTCCTTATTCTATGAGACTTTTTAAAATTTCTCTTCTCAAATTTTTCTCATTGTCTTCGGTTTTTGAAAGCTTGTTCACAATGAATTTTTGATGAAATATTTGAAATAATTCTGTTTGAAGAACTTTCAATTTTATGTACCTGAGAGATGTCCATATCTTGCCCATATTTGGGGAAATTTCCCTCATTGGTTCTTTAAATAAGCTTCTGCCACTTTAGCTCTTGGTGATTCCCATGAGAAAAAGTTAGCTTTCTCTATTGTGACTATTACCTTAGGGTATCTTCACTTTTAAAATTCTTTCACCTTTTTCACTCTCACTGGATAGTGTGTGTGTGTGTGTGTGTGTGTGTGTGTGTGTATGTGTGTACGCTTTTGTGGAGACTAGATGTTTTCAAATGACCTCTCTTCCAGTTCACTATTTCTTCTTCAGTTTGATCATGTCTCCTATGATGCTCTCTAGTCCATTTTTCTTAGTTCATTCACTGTATTGTTCTGCTATAGAATCTATAGGATTCCTCTTGTTTTATGATTTATTTTTACTATTTTAATTGGCCTTTAAAATATTGTTATAGGAAGAGAAATCTCCTTGTTTCCATAAAGAAATATTTGTATTTATAAGATCACCAAGCAAAATAAACTTAATGCCCAGGATATTTAAAAGGGTATGTTAATGGACTAAGCCCATTACCATAGTCCTCTGTTAATGAATTAATCTTTATTGCTTGGCCTCATATTTTCAGTTGACAATGAATATACTTCCCCCTTTCTTTAGCATATGTAAACTGTATAAAACGGATTTCATTAGGACACTTTCGCAGCGTATGGAATGCACTGTAATCATACTTTGCACCATTCTCCCTCTCCTGCCTTTCAACTTGCTTACCTGTTGTTTTTCAGATTGTTGGTTGAATTGTGCATTTATATTCTCTAATAGCTAATTCAGCTTCTTTAAAATGATTGTGTTGAGTTCTTTGTAAGACTACTGATATCCATTTCTTTAAGATAAAAATACTATAGGATCCCATTGGTACTGCAAGTGTTCCTAGACGTTTCATGTTCCTTTAACTCTGGTGTCGCTGTGCACACATTTGAAGATGCAGGCACCTCCTCTGGTCTTTATTAACTGGATTAGAAGGAAACATTTTCATAAATGAGCCTCACAAGGACTCTGAGGCTCTTTCCAGACTTTCTCTAGAGACATGCCCATCTGTAGTTGCTGTTCCTTCATGCTGAATCCTTTACTTTAGACCACGTTCCCTCTTCCAGTTACGCAGCCCAACCTAGGCTCTCCCAATCCCACAAAGGTCATCTGATTGTCTATGTAAGACTCTCACAGCCACTGTAAATGGGGATATCTTTGGGAAGTCAGATTTAGGGATCAGTGAAGAACTTAGAAATAAATCAGTGGTTCCCATGGACTAGTTGAGAGGCAAAGTATTACCAGTTTCCTGGTGGAGACTATGGAACAGCTACTGGCACATCCTCTTTTCCTTGTTCCAGTCGCAGTGAACCACTCAGCCACACTCTCCATCTCAGTAATCAGAGTGGAGGGAGAAAGAGGTAGATGTTGTGGACAGCACCTCATTCACCCAGCGATGCAGGTACAAATAGAACATGTGCAAAATGAAGCTGTTCTTTTCACTCTCTTTGGCATATCTGTTATTTCGGGCTTTTGCTTTTTTGTTGTTGGTTTTGTTTGTTGTTGCCATTTTTAATCTGACTATATTCTGAAACTCTGTCACTGGGTACACACAACTACTGTACTCTGAGTTGTCAAAATTGATGAAGGCAAAAAGCTTCCATTTTTCCATTTTGTTGATATCACTTCCCAGACATCTCTCCCTGCAGAAAGCATCTTCCTTAAAACTGGTTCGATATACTTTTAACCACTGCATCGACTTTTTACAACAAAACTTTTACTCCAAACTTTGTGAATATTTATGGGACTGCTATACCAAATTAATAGTTTTCTGTACAATTTATGTCCTAATTTCACTGTCAATCCCATCTGTTATTGCTTCAATCCTAAATTAATGAGGCTGGGAAATGTCAAATCATCTGAGAGAATCATTCTTCTGAAGTCATATAAAGTGAGAGAGTACTTCTGTTGTAATTCAACAATCCATTCAGTTTTATAGAGTCATAACATGTAAGAGCTGAAAGGTTTGTAAAATGGCATCAAATTCAGATTTATAGATAAGAAAACTGAGATTCAGAGAGGCAAAACAGCATATCTAGGCTTTTTGAGTCCTTGCTCCTTGTCCGTTGCTTCTAGCTATCCAGGGCCTAAATGTGACCTTCCATTTACTGGTTTTGTTCCTCCACACTCCACAGGCAGTGCTGGGGACTGGCACCATCCAAATACTCTTTCTGAATAAAGGTGTCTATACTGCTTCAGAAGTTCCTCTTCATTCTTGGGACACCATTTATTCCAAACTTGCTTTGTGCCCATTGTTAGTCCTTTGTACAGTCTTGTTTAATTATTTTTACAAGTAAAAGGAAAGTACTCAGGCCTTGAAAGATTAATTACATGGCCAAAGAGTCATGGCCATTGGGGTATGCAAGCAGAGCAGTCTTAGAAGATGCCCTCTAGCCTCTTTCTATAGGTTTTAAACAGTTCCGCTGTGCTGAGCAACTGACACCAGAAAGTTCCGATTGTCCTCTGAGCTCACAGCTTCATTCTCCTCCGGTGTCCTCATTTTATTAGATGTTCTTTCCAACAAGAAACCAGAACCCTCTTGAAAGGTCCAGCATCTGACTGTACTCCTGAAATCCTACCTAGGAATTCTTATTCCCAAGAAACAATTCTGATTTGGCATTTTTGCCTATCTGGCTGCCCAAGCCCATAACTTGCAGACTGACACACTGCTGCGCAGAGCCTAGACAGAGCCACTGACTCAGAACACTGACTTTACAGATAATTTCAGGAAATGGGAAAAAGACTCCAAGTAGAGGACCATCAAAATTGTGCATGTCCTGTGGAAGAGGGTACATAGGACTCTCCAGGAGATGGGGACCAAGTCTTCATTTGTCAGCAGCAGAGTCACAGGCCTGGGTTTCTGTTACCTGAAATGAAAAGAATTGTGTAGAAGTATGGATGATATTTGCAGAAAGCAGAACAGTCTAGCTCTTTTCTGCTTTTCCTCTTCCACATTTTCAGAACGAAAATCTTCTCCCACAGGTGTCGAGATGAACACTAATTTACAAATTAATGATGTGCTGAAATGTGACAGCATGACAATCCTTGTACTCTTACGATTTTGGTCATAGAAGCTGAGAACAGGAGAGAGAAACTGGCTAGGCAGTTTATGGCGGAGAACTGCAAAAGTGGAAAGGTTTTTTATTTTCCCTTTTGGTGAAATCCAGAAATGTCCTTGGCTCTGTTCGCAGCCTCATCCGTATCAGACGCCGGAAGAGATCCGAAGTGTCTAAGCCAACATGTCCTTGGTTCTGCCCTGTCCACAAGCCATAGATGCCAGAAGGGGGTCTGTTTTTTCTTATTTCTTTTCCCCTAAATGAACACCCCTTTCTTGGAAACCACATGAGGACATACGCGGCTGAACTGAGAGTCACCAGGACAACTTGTGAATGGGGAGCTGACAAGTCACCCCACCCCTCCAGGTCTTCATGCAGTAAACGCCAGAGCAGTGACCCTCCGTGGTGCCAACTCCTGCTGTGTACAAGCTCTGCGCACTTGTTTAAACTCCCTATAATGAGATACTTTATTCTACAAATCACCTTCTGTATTCCACGAATCTCAGTATTTGAATTTTCCAGGTAAGAACTGGAAAGCCACAGGCTCAGTAAACGTTTTCTGTGACTATGAGCATCCAGCATCCTAATTCCTGACCTAAGCTTACCATGAACGGAGAAAGTTTCCCTAGCCCACAAAGACAGTCCCAGATTCCCTTCTCAAAATGTTAATAATCTAATAAGCATTTGTAGAAAGCAAATTTTCACAATATGAAGCATTGACAAATATATATCAATTATAAAAATTAATCAGTTATGTACTTACCTCTCTATACATCATATAATATATAATTGTATGTATACGTGCACTTGTATGCATGTATGGTGGATGAACCCCACCATAAACAGTACAGAACCTATTTCCAACACCTCCAAAACTTTCCTTATGCCTCCTTGCAATCAAATCCTGTACCCCTGGCTCTATGCTACAGTTCGTTTTACTTTAAAACTCAGTTTTGTGCGTGTGCTGGGGACCGGATTCAGAATCTTACGCATAGGCAGTTGTTCTACCACTGAGCTACATCTGAGACCTTGCATACAAGTCTTTGTGTGCATATCTGTTATCAATTCTTTTAAATAAATGCAGAAAATGTGGCAATAATTTATGGAGTATAAGGCTTGCATGTGTTTAAACTTATTCAGAATTGTCACCTGTTTTCCACATGATGTGACCATTCTATAATTCCACTAAAATGTCTGGAAATTCGGGTCTCTCCACACCCTCAGCATCACTTGGTAATGGCAATCTCTTTAGCTACAGCCAATCTAGTGTGTGCAGAGCAGTAATTTGGTTTACCTTTGACTTGTGCTTTTGATGATATCAACAGTTTTTTAGGTGGATATAGATATTGCTATATCTTCTACGAAGCCAGAATTTTTGCACAACTTAAATTGCACTGTCAATTATTTCTCAGCCTTTTGGCTAAAATCAGTTGTAAATTGCATTTATCATCTTATTATTGAACTATGAACTTAAAAATGAATTGTTCTGCACATTACTAAATATGTGTATACAATCACCTTCCCCCAGTCTTGTAACTTGCATTTTCAACCTGCCTTACAGTGTCTTTCAAAGAGCAGGAGTTTTGATTTTGATGAAGTCCAATTTATCTTTTGTCTTTAGTAGTTTATGTTTTTGGTACTAAAGATGTTTACCTCATCTAAGATCACATAGTTTCTTTTGTATTTATTGAGGAAATATTACCATTTTAATTCTTATATTAGGTCTGTGATAAGCTTTGAGTTTATTTTGAAATGCATGCTAGGTAAGAAGAATCATTATTTTATATAAAAATGGTCAGTTATTTGCATGTGTTCTACAGTGGTAGAACAATAGAACACCTATTGAAATGCTCTAGTTTTAGATTCATTATTCTGATACATGAGCCCACATATCTCTTCTTATGTCAACTTTGTCTCACTTTTTTATGTAGTCCCTATTTTTTAGTATGTTTATGTGCAGAAAAAAAGGTAATATTGTAGGCCTAATATTTAATAGCCTTAGAAAATTCTGCTTACATGAATAGCTCTTTTGAGCATCTGATAATGAATTTTAAGTGTTTCCATTACTCCTAGCACATAAGAATGGCCCACTGTATAGAAACTGTTTCTTTGAACAGGGTCGTTTATAATGAGCACGATGTCTTCTGACATTTTGGGCAAGGGGGGCATACTTGACCAGTCTCCTGTGACAGGTCTCCATGACTGGTCTCGAGTGAGTCCCTGTGCCCTGATTTCTGAAGGAGCTCTCCTGAGAGGCTTTTCATGCAGGCTGTCAGTTCATCGTTGGAGGAACTGAGAACATCCAGGGTGACTCTCAAGGAAGCTTGCGCCGACTTTCTCTTGATTTTGCTACTCGTACTGTTTGCTTTTGCTCATCCTCCTCTGTGTCCTTTCGTGTAATAAATCACAGGAATGAGTTTGATGACATACTGGGTCCTGTGAGTCGTTATCACATATCACAAAACACAGTGGTCTGGAGACCCTTGTCACAGTGTCTGTCTTATCTCTATTTTAATTTTGAATTTCTTCTAGGATAAGTACCAGAGGTTAATTGTCTTGAAATCTGCCTCTCACCTGGTGAATATCCAACAGATGTTCAGTTGCTTGGGATAAAGGGCCTCGAGATATAAACAAACAAATGCATCATGCCCTTAATGAGATAGAAAATTTAAGTTCGGAATAGTCTACCTGTGAACCATAGGGGAAGCTATTGCAGAGTTACTGATCTACAATTACCCAGGAGGGAAACATCTTTGCATTTGTTTTCTATGAAGACAATGTTTTCACAACCTTTTAACATCAATACATGAGGCATTTACATCATCCCATCATGGTCTCACAGAAGCAGTTTCAGTCATATGAGCACCAACCCATAAAAATCACTGCCAACAGTTCCTGTTTGGTGGGTTTGAAATGCAGCTATCGTTAGGCATCTATGATGCTCTGAAAAATAAGCAAGTACTAGTTTCCCCCTCAGCTCCTTCCCAATTTCTCTTCCTTCCTGCAGCCTGTTAGAACATGGACTGACCCAAAATAATTCCACCTCATGAGATAGCTTCTGATTTTTACTGAAAGGAACAGTGTAACATTATGCCCAGTTTGCAAAATTATAACGACCTTGACACAGACAATCTTAAAATGGTGGCATCCTGTTAAGACAAAGCCGGTTCTCTTAGAGAAGACACTGCCTGTAAATCTTACCTCTAGGCTATTTTAACAGAATTTCTGACAGTAAAGCACAAATAGGAAAAGACAAAAGAAAAACATCCTGTTGATTGCAGGGCTAATGGAAATGTGTTCTGAATCAAGGAATAAACAACTCACTCTATATTTGGATCTTATCTCAAGTTATTAATCACTTGTGAAGAATTATATGCAGCAGGAAAATTCAAACTATTCTCTTCTGGCTATTCCTCCTTCCTTTTCCTCTCTGTTAATTTTCACTGAAAAAATCCAGTTTGTTTATTTCTATGAAAGTAGCCCTGTGGCCTGCCTGATCTAGAAATTCAAATGTGTTTCCCATAAATCATTATAAGCTTTTTCTTCCAAACAAAGGAGCTACATGTGCTACAGATAAACAGAGGAATCACAGAGGATTAGAAGTCAGTACAGAATTCAGAAAGACTGATGAAGGTCACTTTAACATTTTAAGCACAATAGGAAAAATTCTTTCAAAGTTATACATTTTACAGAGATGTTTTTAAAAGTTTTCTATTAATTTAAAGTTTTGTAGTCATTGTTAAATCCACAAAATAGATCAAAATGTAATCTTTTTCAAAACGGAGTTTACCAATTAAGTTTTTATTTGATGATTTATCTCAATTCACAAATGTAATAAAACTTTTAAGTGTAAACATTGGAGCTCAGAGATGGCTCAGTCAGTAAACTGCTTGACACACAAGACAGAGGAACTGAATTTGATCCCCAGAACCCGTGACAAAAACAGTTGGGAATGGTGATACCTGCTTATAGTCCTAACACTGGGAAGCAGAGACAGGTACATCCTGGGGTTTGCTGGCCAGATAACCTAGGCTATTCACTGAGGTGCAAGCCAGTGAAACACTGTCTCAAAAAGCAAGGCAGATAGTGCTTGAGACATGATATGGAAGGCTGCCTCTGACCTCCACATGTACACACGCACACATGTATATACTGGAGTTAGGATGGAAGCAATAAATTTGGCTCTAATACAATTCTGGAGTTAAATATAAGGTAACTTTGAATTTCAAATCTCCTAAACCAACTGGCATAGAGTTTAGTTAAAAAACAAATTTGGGGACTGAGGTGATGGCTGATGACTCCCTGAGTGCTTGGTACACAGGAATTAGGGCATGAGTCTGGATCACAACACCCACACATAAAACTGGGCGTGGCCACATGTGCCTGTATCCCCAACACAACTGCGTGCAGACAGGAGGATTGCTGGGTCTTGCTGGCCTCCATTCTAGATGTAGGTTCAGTGAGAGACCCTGTCTCAAAGGCATAAGGTGGAGAGTGACTGGGCAAGATACCAGATGTCCTCCTCTTGCCTCTGCGCACAGGCAGAGGCACAGGCTCACACTCACAAGAATACACAAAACAATCAAGCAAAGAAAAATGAGGCGTTTGTTTGTTTGTTGGCCTCTGGGCTTCCTAAAAGCATGGTTCAATATCTGTCTTATATCTCAAATGATTATAGCTAGATTCATATTTAAATTGGCAAATGTTTTCTATCCCAAAAGATTTAATACAATGCTTAGCTATTTCAAAATAAGTTTGCTTAATATGGAAGCATAGCTATGTAAAAGTAATTGGAAATAAGAAGTTCTTCACACTTAAAAATAATATAAACTCTTATTGATTCATAGAATTGACTGTAGCCTACAAAATAATTTTGTACAGTTTTAGTGATAATTTGGTTGCATACAAAATACTTTTGGTTTGCATACAAAGCTAACAACCACTATCCAAGAAACGTGAGTAAAGTTCAAACTTCATTTTTTAATGCTATGCACTTTATCGAATTCTTTCATAGTACAGTTAAGTCTTGACATCAAAAAATTAAATGACTGTCTATAGTAAGTCATTTTCCTGAAAACTCCTGATGCCTTTGGTGTCAGCTTTTCCCTTTCAGCAAATGATTCAGCTATAAATCGAGTGTGCTGAGGATTTCTGAGTCATAAAATGCTGAGTCTATTTTACTTCTTCCAATAAATGAAATGATAATGACTTTGGCTAAGCATTCAGTTTTGAACCCATATTTAGGGTGTCCTGGGATTCCACTTACAGAAACATCATGTCTTTGCAAAATTTTCAGCATCATTGGTGTCTGAGTTCAGGATTCAGGTGAAGTTTCCACACATGTGCCTCAGCTGTTGAACACTTGTAAGGCCAGCAGGAAGTAATTTATGTTCCCTTTAAAATTTTCCCCTCCTCTGACTCCTGCAAATGAGAGGCATACCACAGGAACCCATTACAGACAACAAAACTATGATCTTTCATGGATTGCTTTTCCCTTGGAAATGCAGGGTTGGTGTTGAGGGATCCAGGAAGGGGTTTATACAGAATTGAGAGACAGACCCCAGAGGAAAACTGTCTTCCCTGGATTGCAATGTCCTAACTAGGCTGCAACATATTTAAAGAAGAGACTAAACTGTGGTAATCACTCAGATTTTATTATCTTTAACTAAGTAACATAAAGTTACATTAGCTAGCATTGCTTTATTAGCTTAGTTTTAGCCTTGCTTATCAAAATAGTGGTTTTATTTTCCCTATTAAAATACCCATGCAATTTGTAAAACTTCAATTTAAATAAGAAAAGCTACCTATAATCTTATTACCAAAAGTGTCTGTTAATAACAGAAACAGCATTTTTCCATGCATTTTTAGGAAAATGGGACAATGTTTTACAAATGGCCTTATAAACTAGTAATTGTTCAATCAGTATAGTATGGGCTTATATCTATACCCATCAAAGTTTTTAAATTTGTGTGAACCTGATACACATACATACACACACACACACACACACACTCACACACACACACACACACACTTCTTATCCAAACTCCTAGTAATGTACAGTTAGGGTATTCACACTTTTGAATTAAACAGTGCTGTGTTCAGCATTTTGCGTAGTTTTCTTTACATAGTAGTCCTATTATTCTCGAAGAAGAATTACTAGAAGTGGGGTTAACTATTTCTTTAATGTGTATGAGTGTATTTCCTGCATGTGTGTAACTGACTCATGTTGTGCAATGCCCACAGAGGTCAGAAGTCAGATCCGCTGGTTGTTAACTGTCATATGCATGCTGGGATTGAAACCGGGTCCTCTGCAAGAGCAGTCAGTGTTCTTAACCTCTGAGTATCTCTCTAGCCCTAGAATTAACTTTTCATAAATGTGAAAAATTACCTTCCAAAACAACTGCAGCATTTCTATATTCACGAGAATTTTCAGCACTGATTTTTCTACTTTTCCTCATTATCCGAGTGCATCATTAGTTTTATGCATTTTTTTGTAAGTTCCAAGTTAATCAAGAAAATCAGAATTTGATTTTGCTTTATAATTTTTGATAATTATTGAAATAAGTTATCGGTTCATATGTTTTTTTCTTCTTTACTAATTACTCGTATTATTTGCCTACCTCCCCCTCAAGGTCCTCATTCTCTCATAATTTACAAGGGTACTGTTTATGGAACTCTTTTTCATACATGGTACAACAAATTTTCCAGTGCAACCATCATTTTTGATCTTGACTTTTATAAAATGCTATTCATAAGATGATTTTAAATAATTTCCAAATGCAGATATGAGAAAGAAGATATGAACCAAAACACAGATTTAGAAAATGCAACAGTAATTGAATCTAAGACATTGTTCAAGACATTGCTTTTACACTCCATTCTCTCAAACATTGATTATCTTGAATTTGGCTTATTAGTACATGTTTCTAGTACTAAGTATGAACATGTATTTAGAAATGTAGCAGCACAGTATGTGGAAGTATATCCTTCTTGCTAGCTAATATCAGCGTTATTGTCATCCATGTTCAATGGACTCTCTAGATCATATACATAGTATAATTTCTCTGCACCTTCCAGAAGGCAAAGTCAAACAGACTAAAGAGGTGCTGCTCTCTTTATCACACAGCAGCTGCAGCTTCTGTGTGCCGCAGCATTGAGCCCTGTCTTAAGAACTATGGAAGACACAATTCCCACATTCAGGGATCCCTCAGTCTAATATGTTTGTGCATCTACCTACATGCACAGCCTTAGTTTTCACAGAGCTGTGAAAAATGAGACAAAATTCTTGGAACTCAGTATTTGCTTCTGTTCTTGTCTGTTCACACGCACCTCCACAAAAGGATTCTTGTGGTGATAGTAACTTTATCCTGAGTGCATGTCAGAGTCTCTCAAGGTGCTTCACGTTTTTTGCTCCTGGACCTCACAGTAGCTCTAAGAGGTAGAAGCTATTATGATTGTGTTTTATAAAAGAGGACACGGAAGCACAGAGAGGTGCAGCGTGCCCCCAGACCACAGTCTGTGAGTAGAGGACACGGAGAACCCTCGGGCTCTCTGGTTTCTGAGCCTGCACTGTTAACAGCATGGCTCCAGCAACATGCACCTGCACAGCCCGAGATGCTGCAGAGACTTGAATGCATAGACACACAGGGTAAGGGGCACACGAGTGCCAAGCAGGACTTCATCCCGCACACTGAGCGATGATCCAGGCGGCCTAGATTTTGGAAGTCATCACATTCAGAAAAATCTTCCGGAGACAAGGTGCCAAAGGAGATGAATGGGCGACTGTAGGCTTTAGAACCAAAATGTAACTGTTGTTACAAATGTGCTGAAATTTTGACTTGTGAAGATAAAGTTTACATATATAACTTGCTTTTCCACATCTTTTGACTTCCAGGGTTTGGTTTCCTTGAGTGTCCTAGAGAAAACGCCTCAAGCCCTTATTCCCCCTGGAGTGGGACGGCCGTTGCCCTGACAGTTCCTCCAACACTTCTGAAAAGCCTGTGTTCTGATTTCTACTTGCTCCACATTTCCCTTCTTGGCTCATCTCCTGCTGTCCTCACTGTCCCTCACCTTTCCCAACCCACTGGAACTGACTCACAATGACAGCCGAGTATCCCTAAATAAAGAGGAAGAAGACTTATAACTCAAGTTTAGAATCATGGTGGTAGTTCTTCATAGCTACCACATCCTGGAAATTTTCACCAGCCATCTGTTCAGTCACGGCCAAAACTTGGGTCTCCTATTCTCCGTGGCGAACATTTTTCTGCCTCTCAGCCATAAAAAGTGAGCATAAGCAACCCCACTTTCCCAGGGCAGAAGGAACAGTGGCCAGCATTGTCATCCTTTCATGAGTACTTTCCTTAGTAAATACTTCCAAACCTATTTTAATGAAGAGAATTTAGAATTCAGTAACATTAAAAAAGATTTTATTTTTATTTTATGAGTGTATTGCCTGCATGTATGTAAGCACACCCATGTTGTGCAATGCTCCCAGAGGTCCAAAGAGTGAGTCAGATTCCAGGAACTGGAGTTACAGATGGTTGTTAGCCATCATGTGGGTGTTGGGAATCGAACCTGGGTCCTCTGCAAGAGCAGCCTGTGCTCTTAACTGCTGAATCATCTCTCCAGCCCCATTAACAAGTTTTTTTAATGTTCACAAGTGTGAATGAAGACTTTTTCAAAAAGGGGCAGAAGAGAAAAGAATTGAGAAAATGAGTAATGTGTAATACTGGGAAGTAGAGGAGTGAATTGCTTTGTCCTTTGTTTTGCATCAGCTCCCTTAGAGGAGGAAGCAAGTCTTTAACCAACATTTACTTCAGAATGTGTTTCTTGCTTCAGTACTGTAGAAACCTATTCATTGCCTACATGAGATCATACTTAGCAGTGGCAAAAGCTCAGGTATTTTTACATTTATTTCAGTTCTTTCCCCATGTTTGTAGTGTGCAACATATCAGAGGAAAAACCAAGCATGATAAATGAGAAGAGATTGTGAAGCAGGACCCAGCGTTTGTTTGCTCTAGATGTATCCCTAATCCAAAGACCACCTAGTAACAGTATACAGCTGCTTGGGAGCCCTTTGACACAGAATGTTCCTTACGAAGATCAATCTATTATTAGCAGGCTAAACTATGATGAAAGTGACTTATTATTCCTTTAAAATGAGCTTCCTCATCCTCCTCTGGGTAGGTTGCCTGTTTAGCACCGCACTCAGGCTAGCGTACAGCCAAAGGAGAGTATCCTTCCTTGTGCATCCTGGTTATCAGAACTGGACAATGCAAGGATATCAAGAGTTGATACCCTGCCAAGAAAGATTCAGAACCACTTCCAAGCTCCAGACAAACTCCAAAGCTCACATGGGATCATCTGAGGGCATCATTCTAACTGTGGTATGTTTCACTTCTGTTATAAGCTTTATATATGAATATGGGTTGCTGCTCAAAGTCTCCAATAAACTTATTCCTATTAGGTTCTCATGTTGCTGTTGTGAAAAATCAAATTAAGGGAAGAATTCTTTTTGGTCTGTGTTTAAGAGGAGATATCATCCTTCTTGGTGGAGAAGGCAAGGTGGTTGGAGCAGAAGTCACTGGTCACATTACTTCTATAGTCAGGAAACAATGAGCAGTGAATACTGCTCTGTTTCCTTTCTTTTTTTTTTTTTCTTTTTAGTCAGTCTGGAATCTCAGCCCATAACTTATACTACCAGTTTCAAGTTGGGTCTTCCCTCCTTAGTTGATCATCTCTGATGATGTCTCCTAGGTAATTCCAAATACTATGAAGATTAGTTCACCCCTTGTCAACCTGACACCTAAACATGTTAAATCATAGCATTCCTTCCCTGGCCCCTAAAGTCTCACATTCATCTCATAATGCAAAATGCATTTATTCCATCTCTACAAGTCTCTAAAGTCTTAACAGTTCCAACATAAAGCACTGAGTCTCTCTAAGACTTGGCCAATCTCTCAACTATAAGACTCTATTGGGAGAAAGTGACATATTTTGGATATACCACAGTACAGAGTCTAAACATTCCCATCCCAAAAGGGAAGAAGGGGAACATAGCAAGGAATTCTCAGACCAATGCAAGGCCCAGATTCATCAGACATAACACCAACTTTTAGAAGTAGCTCAATGTCTGGCATTTGGAGCTAGTGATGATGTTATCTAGACTCCAACAACATTAGTGTAATCCTGCCCCTCCAGGTCTGCCACTTGTATCACAAGTAGCTCCCTTTGCAAACCAGGTCCACTCTGTTTGCAGATTTTCTCAGCAGATGTCTCATAGTCATGAAATTTCCAGCATCCTCTGGTTCTCTATTGAGACTTAGTTTTTGCTTTTCAGATTTCTGTAATGACATATCACGGCCGCGGTGTAAAGAATCTGACCTGCCACATGTTGCTTAGCTTTAATGACTTTCTAGAGCATTGTTGCAAGTCATCATGACCCCATAACTCTTGAATTTTGTGTGCTTGCAAAACCAACATCATGTAGACCACAGTGTCAGCTTCAGTTGGCTACTCAAGATGTAGTCTGTCCACCTAAAACAATAGCCACAGTGGTACTGTGCGCTTTAGCATATGGACCTTGGAGAACAGTTCCCTAGGCAGTTTTCAAGAAAAGAATACCTCCAGTGGCATTCCCAACTCATTTTATTTCTTTTTCAATGAATTTACACTTTTCTAGTGCCTTAGATGGATTTGATTATATTCTCAGTCTTTCCTATTTTTCCCAATGAAAATTGTGAGGTTTCTCTTTAAGGTGCTGAACTTTTTAACAATTATGATGTTTTCTCTGCATCCTACATGTCTGAAACCTTAAACTCACTCATATTCCTCTCTTCACCAAACTGAACATGTTTATTATCTTTGCTCTTTCTTGCTATGGAAAGTGAACAAGAACAGTGAACAGCAACCATGTCATGATCTTAATGCTATCCTTGAAATTTCTTCCACAGAAGAAAGTAGTCCTCTACATTTAAATTGAACTCCAGTTGAGTTCTTGGGACATGGATGGAATAAACCATATTATTAGCTGAAGTATTCCATGAATGGTCTTTGTTTCTCTAGGAAGCCTCAGGAGATAGACCTCCATTGTCTTCATTTCTCTTGGCATTGTGGTGTTACAAACTCTGGTTAGAATGGTCTGTAAGGCTTGATTTATTGATATTTTAGGGCTTCTCTAGCTTGCAGCTCCATAGAATTGGTCTCAAAGACTAATTCTAAAGGTTCATGAACAACATGGCCAGATTAATCACAGCAATGATCCCACTTCTCATTACCGGTTGTCTATATTGAAATGACAGGTGGAAACCTCACCAATAGAATGAATGAAATGGAAAACAGACTATAAAGACAGAACAATAAAGTTGAAGACTTGGAGCAATCAGGCAAAGACTATGAAACACAGGAAAGGAATATGCAGGAAATGTGGGACACCATGAAAAAATCGAATGTATGCATCATAGGCATATAGGAAGGAGAAGAGTCTTGGGATAATGGTATTGACAAGATTTTCAACAGGATTATAGAAGAAAATTTCTCAAAATTAAGGAAAGACATGGCTATACAAATACAAGAAGTGCATAGAACACCAACTAGGCAGGACCAGAAAAGAAACTCTTCATGGCATATCTAGTAAAGACACTAAGTGTACAGAACAAAGAAAGAATTCTGGAAGCTGCAAAAGAAAAGCAACAAGATACATACAAAAAAGTCAGAATCAGGGCTGACTTTTCAGTGCAAACTATGAAGCCAGAAGAGCCTGCAACTAAGAATTTCCAGTTCTAAATGACCATAGATGCCATCCCAGTATAGTTTACAGAGCAAAAATATCTATTATAGTTTAAAGGGAAAATATTCTTCCACGGCATGAACAGACTGAAAAAATTCATGTCCAGAAAACCAGCCTTTCAGAGAATACTGGCAGCAATGCAAAGAGCTGGAAAAAGGAATGACTATATCCAAGGGGCAACAGAAAGAAACTAAATAAAGGTGTAATTGAGGAGCCACAAAGGTAAACCAAGAATGCAAACAGAACTTAAACAGATGGGAATGAATAGACATTTTTCAACAATAACTTTAAATATCAGTGAACTGAACTTCTCAAAAGACACAGGCTAGTTGGATGGATCATGAAACAAAATCCATTCTTTGGTTGTTTCCAAGAATCCCATCTCACCTTCAAGGACAGGCTCTACCTTAAGTGAATGGAAGGAAAAAAATATTACAAGCAAATGGCACTAAGAAACAAGGAGGAGATGCCATTCTAATATCTGACTAAATAGATTTCAAACTAAAACTAAGTAGAAGAGATAAAGAGGGTCACTTCACTCTGATCAAGGGAACAATTAACCCGGAAGATACTATAATCATGAATGTACATGCACCAACCTCTGGTGCAGCCAACTTCATGAAATCAGTACCAAAGGACTTTAAAAATCAAATTAATCCCAACTCAATTCCCCACTGTCTCCATCAGACAGATCAGCCAGACAGAGAATGAACAGAGACTCATCTGAATTAAATAATACCACACATCAAATGGACCTAACAACATCTACTGAATATTCTACCCAAGTACCAAAAAGTACACATTCTATTTAGTACCCCATGAAATTTTCTCCAAAATGGACCATATATTGGGGCACAAACCAAAACTCTGCAAATATGAAAAAATTGAAATAATTCCATGCATTTTATCAGACCACAATAGAAAAAGCCTAAAATCAACACTGGAAAAAGCCTAGCAACATCATGAAATCATGGAGACAAAACAACACATTATTGATTGAGGAATGCATGAAAAGAGAAATTAAGGAAGAAATAAAAGTATTCCTGGAATTAAACAAAAAGGTCAATACAACCCAAGAAAACCTCTGAGACACTTTAAAAGCTGTCCTAAGAAGGAAATTTATATGACCCCATTATACCACTCCTCAGTATACACCCAAAGGACCCATCCTATTGCAGAGATACTTGCATATCCATGTTGTTTGCTGCTGCTCTTTCCACAATAGCTGAGATGGAAGCAATTCGTCCCTCAACTGACGAGTGAAAATGAAAATGTAATACATTTACCCAATGGAGTATATTTACACTATCCAGAGATCAAGAAAGATGAAATCATGAAATTGTCAGGTAAATGGATGAAACTGGAAACTGTTAGGGTGTATGAAGTTACACAGACTCAGAAAATCAGATTCCATATGTTTTCTCTCATGTTTGGATCTTAGCACCAAACCCTCATATGTCAGTATATGTCCTGATGTAACTGCAAGGACCAGGAAAATTAGAGGGGAGAAAGGGGAAAGAAGGAATCTGAGGGAAAAGAATGGTAGGAGATGGGTGCTACTAAGGGAGAGGTAGATAAAAGTGGGGTATTCAAATGGGAGGGGGAGGGAGTGATATAGAAGGAACTACAGGGATAAAGGAAAAGAAGGAACTTAAGAGAAGTGGGGCCATAGGTGACTGGCATGATCAAGGGAGAAATGGGGAAAGCAGGCACTTTAAATGGGGAAGGCACAGGGGGAGGGTTAGACAGGGAGAGACAGAGAGGAGAGATAAATGATGTCTAGCTAGTGTAAAACACCAGAGGGCATCATATTAGTCTAACAACCTACTGACAAAATCTACAAGTAATATCTCTACATGAGCCCATGTATATATCTGAAGGCTACATAACAAGAAACTGTGCCAGACAGGAGAAATCTTCCTTTGAATTGTTGGCCAGGGTGCTCCAAGAGACTCCCAAAATTACATAGGCTATTTCCACAGCCTTTGATTACCTCCCAGAACTTGAAGGTAAGACTCTTTTGCTGAAAACAGGACATACTTTGGAGGCCAGTTTTGGAGATATGGAGCTGGAACTGACCTGAAAGCCATTTCCCCTTAAGGATAGCTCTCATAGTTCTGAAGCACACTATGCAAGCAGCCAAGGGAGAACATCAATTGATGTCTCAACGCCAGCTTCATGACCAAATAGCTACATCAGTGACAAGCACAGAGCATAAGAGACTGGTGCGGGCAGTGGCACTTTTATCTTGGGGCCAATTGATGGCTACTTAATTGGTTTTAGATCCCACTCAATGGGAAGAAATTCATTTGCTGTACTGTAATTATAGCCAGATATACATGGCTGAAGAGACCAGAGATCTTAAAGAATCACCAAGGCTGTCACATCTCTAGGCTAATGTAACTTCTTACTAAGTGCAGAATATGTACCCTTATATATACAGCCAAGTGTTCCAGTCACCATTCATTCGAAAACTTCTGTTGTACCAGACGGAGACTACTACAGAGTACCACAACTGGTCCTACACAGACATTGTCTGGGGATTGCCTATACCTAAGCAGAATATCTACAATGAAACCTTCACACCCAAGGCTCATGCAACATGGAACAAGTTGTAAAGAGGACACTGATGAATCCCTCAGTTCTCATTAATGAAGCTCCCTCATGTAGCTGAGGGCCAGTTACACAAAAGCTGACAAATGGTCAAGGAACGTAAATTAGAATATGCAGAGTGTGGGTCCTTGGATAGGACTCTCATATTAAGTTTCACTCACCCAAGGCTCAGGAGCCATTGTGGAAGAGGGGGTAGAAAGAATGTAAGAACCATTGCGGAGGTGAGTGACCACATGGAAATTAAGTGAGTGACCACACGCCTACAAGCTCCTGGGCCCCTCATATGAACCTGCAGCAATGATTTCCGCATGCTTAAGACCCATGCAAACTCAAGCAGACAAAAATCCAGCATGGAACTGGAGAAATGGGTAGCAGACAGCAATCTTTGCTGAAGAAACATTACTGTTTGGTGAGGATGAGCTAATCTTCCTAAAGTGAAGGACTCTGGGTAGGCTGACTAGACCTCCGTGGATGAACCTGCAATGAGGTACATTTGGGAACAATAACTTGACACAATAGACCTTAACACAGATGAAAGAATGTATGGATTCTCGTTGGGGGGCCATGAGGAGAGGCTTATGGAGAAGGAGTGTTATTAAAATTTCTCTTTGGGAGAGGCAGACCCAGTTAACCTGCCTCTCTCTCCCTGCCTTGCAAACCAGAAAAGTTTCCCCAGGCCTTGCAACAAACACACAAAGTTCTCCACTCACAGTTAAACAGATTCTAGCTAGTTTACTTGGGCTTACTAACAGAGCAATGGGTAAGGGGTTACTTACAGAACACGGGCGCCCACCCTCCCCTCCACAAGTTACATTAGTAAATCCACGTGGCTGGGATCTTGCAACTTCCCGGTGAATAGATCCAAATGGCCCATGGGGGAGGGGAGAAAAGGGCTGGCCTCCTGGCGCCACCAGTTTAAATACTTTTAGCCCCTTCTCCTCTCATATCCAAGGCCAATAGACAGAGTGGGTGGGGCATAGGGCTTTCCCAGCACCTCCTCCATAGGAGTTTCCCAGTGCCTCATCTTTCCACTCAAGGTGGTCCTGGGTGATACCACTCTGAGAGGGGTGTTTGTCCACCTTTTCCCTCGGAGAATCAATCCACTCTACAAGGAGGTATAAAGATGATTAAGATTGACTGAGATATTTTATATGAAATGCACAATGATTCAATAAAAAATAATGATAAAAGAAAATAAATATTTGATCTTTAAAATAATATACTAAAAAGGCAATTTAAGGGATATAGAGATGGTTCAGCAGATAAAAACTTTTGTTGTACAAATCTGAAAACCTGAATTTGATCCGTGGAACCTATGCAAGATAGAAGGAGAGAACTGACTGAACAAAGGTGTTCTCTAACCTCCAGACATGCACCATGGTACACATGCACCTACACACATACTACTATTACTACTAGTAGTAGTAATAATAATAATAAATAGTAATTTAAGAAAAGAGGAGTTCACTTTTTGATCCATGGTTTTTGGAGTCCGCCAGATCAGGCAAGGCATGAGGCAAGAACAGAAAGTCACCTTGTGTCCACAGTCAAGGAGCAGAGAGAGATGAATGTTATACCCAAGCCTTCTCTTTACTTTTTTATTTAGTCTGGTACCACAGCCCATGGAATGATGCTACCAATGCTCAGTGTGATTCTTCCTCAGATCTCTGCAGAAACACCTTTACAGACACTCTCAGGAGTATGTCTAAAAGGTGATTTCAAATTTAGTCAAGTACCAGTGTATATTAGCCATCACTCTCAGAGCAAATGTCAAGTTTTCCTTCTGGAGTATATTTCTTGTAGAAGCTCCTAAGGAGCTTGATGCCAAAAATCATTCAAGGAAAGACAATACCTTAAAAGGTAATTTTGAAGGTAGATCCAGTTCTAATCATCAAGGAAGATCTAGGATGCACAAGAGTGCTGATCACCACTGCCTGCCATTCTGCAGCAGCAAAACTGCTACAACTTTCACTGATTGTACATAAGATGGGAATATTTTTGGAAGAGACTATAATGATAGGTACATAGTATAAGAAAAACAGTAATTATAAAGACAATTAAATATAAGCACTCTGGTTGAATGTCCTCTATACATTAAAAAGATAGGATGTCTGAGTATGACCAATTTAAACAAAATATCAAAGAATTTCTAGGCAACACATGAAGAATATAGTCTCCCAAAGAGCCTAAAAATGGCTACCTTTGGACCAGGACTTCATTATTAATTATAGTGGAGAACTACAGAGATTAAGTTCTCATTAACAAATAACCTACTAGGTTGGGCCTACTACACCAACAAAGAAGCAATGGTTAGGAAGAGATGGGGATCTGAGATGGCAACAAGAATAACTGAGTACACTTAATAAGCTTGAAATTTCAGAGGCTCTTGAACCCAGTGGATGTACAGAAGTAACTTCTCCCTTGAAAATCTAACACTTCCCTTTGACTAAGCACAATACAGAGACCCCTTCATTAAAACATATCCTTCTCTCTTTCTTTCCCATTAGGATCTACCAACCTCTTCTTGACTTAGTGCCTAGCCAATAACTTGGATTATGGTACAACACTCTAGAAAGGGTGCCAGACAATAAGGATGATATGCTATTGGAATAATTCTTAGAAATTTGGAGAAAGAAATGGTCTACATTAAATAAAGTATAAATTGTAGAAAATTTACTCTAAGTGGTAAACGAGATATCAAATTGCACAAAGAAATGATCATGATAAGTGGGTCTTCTCGATACTGAAAATGACTAAGTTTCATCAGAGAGACCACTCCATTTACCAAAGAGACGAGAAGTGTGCCTGAAAGTCAGATATCACACCATGGAGAAGGTGCCTGTGGTTAGAACTGGAGATGTTATCACAGAACTGAGGTGCATGATAGCAGCATAGATTATAATAGAAGTCTACAAACTTTGCCATGCCTAGAGATCTTGTGATTATCTGGAATGGCTGCAAATGAAGCATCAGGATTTCTAAAAACTTTGCAGATGATTCCAGTATGTAATACTTTGAAAACTTTTGGATTAAAGCAATAAAGGTTAAGTGTTAATATTTAAACTGTCAGACAAGATGAGTGCAACTGTCCTAATTAACAGGCAAAATAAGCTGTCATCTAATGGAGTCTGAGCCACAAAGAACTGTGGACATGGTAATCAAGGCATTCCTAGGGCAAGATGCATGAGCACTCAACAAGGGTGAACACACACACTGTGATGAACAAAGATATGAGGGCAGCAAGGCGGATAAAATCATGATTCCTTACACCATTCCCAAATCTGAGCCAGCATTCAGATTCATAGCTCACACTCGCTAAAGAAGAGCTGAATCCTTAAGTAGAAGCAGCCTAAACCAGCACATCTACTTTCCTCCAAGGACCTATGGCTATTTATTTGACTAAGCATCATCAGAGGGAAAGGAAATGCTCAAACATCTGAAAGACTTTCTGAAAGCTTAGCTACCTTTGATACCTAGAGACCAGAGATGTCATGATCCTTCTCCTGCCATGAAAGTGGAGCCAAATAACACATAGAGTTTGTCATAGCTCCAGCTCATGACAGTCTACGGACTCCACAGATCCTATGCCCACTCTTTGACAACTATTTCTCAACCCCAGTTTTATATAATTGGATGCATCCTTAGCAGTTAGACCATCCTCATATTTCTTCTTTTTATCCTAAGAATTAGACCTGGGATCATGGTAAGGTAGAAATCTCCAAAATGACTTTCAGTACTGTAGTCATTAAAATGTCACATAGTATAAGACGTTAGAGATATCTTTAAAGGACTAAGGGAGGCCATGGGAATGATCCCTGTCACATCGTGGTTTAATTCCCCAGTTACTGCCCCTAAAATTGTGTGACTCTATAAGCATGTCATAAGCTTATTTAAGTAAAATTCTCAACCATAACTGCCATGCTATATGTGATATCTTTGTTACAAGCAATCAAGATGAGAGTAAGCACACTGGTCTGGGAATTGTGCTCTTTCTCATGCCCATCGGGAAGGATGTTTTTCTTTTTAGGTTTATTTTTATTTACGTGTACATAAGTGCAGGCACATGTGTGCACAGATGCCTTCAGAAGTCAGAAGGTGTTGAATGCCCTGGAGCAGGAATTACACTGGTTGTAAGCCACCTGATGTATGTGCTGAGAACTGAACTTGGGTCTTCTAGAAGAACAGCAAGTGCTCTTAATCTTTCTAGCCCCAAGATTGAAATCTTTAGGTGGGTGCAGATAAGGGAGGGGACTTAAATATAATCAAGATGTATTGTATGAATTGCACAAAATTCAATAAGAAAAAAAAATTTAAAGATGAAACTGTTAGCTTTCTAAGCCTCAGTTTTTTGCATTACAGAGAATATCATGGAGTCTTCTATATCAATGAGATCATGTCAACTATACTCTTCAATTCTGTAGAACATAGAAAATAAACTCTAAAGATTCAGAGTCCAACACATCAGTAAATGCAGTAAATGTTTTAAAGGTCCAATATCCTGTGTCATGCCAGGATATTCACTCCAAAGGAAAAGATATAATATTTCACTTCATTCTTTGACCATTAAAAAATAAGCACATTCCAGGCATGGTGGCATATGCCTTTATTCCCAGCACTTGGGAGGCAGAGGTTGGTGGATCATCACCTTGTGGTGGAGGCCAACCTGGTCTACAGAACAAGTTCCAGGCCTCTTAGGGCTACTCCGTCTTGGGAGGCTTGGAAGAAGCACATTAGCTGATAAGCCAATTTGAGTTCTGAAGACAGCATGTCCATACTTGGTAATCTACCCATTTGCTAAGCAGCACAGAAGAATATTGGCTTCAGAGAATGGGAAAGACCCTGTGTCATGTCTACCCCCACCCCCAACAATATGTCTATCTGCTTCAGGTTAGAAACAACAATGTGAAGATAAGTGAAAAAGGCAAGTATGATCATTGCAATTATGCATTCAGTGATTTATACAGGATTGGCATTAGCATCGCTGGAAGCCAATGTAAGCCAGTAAGCCACAGGAACAGGTGCTCAAACTCCCATGACACCTACCTCTGAGACCTCTCCCTCTGCTCGCATACCCGTCACTGAATGGGTGATGCAGTACAATCCAGTGATGAAAATAAGACCAGAGCTAAGCTTGGCTAAGAAATAAGTTGGCTCAAAATACAGGTGAGAACTGAGAAAGGACTTGTCAGAGGTGGGCATGAATTGCAGCAGTGAGAGAAAGTCCATCCATTGACCTGATGCACTTGATAATTGGAAAGCCACACATCCTGGGAATGTGTGTGGACTCATGGACAATGTGGTGGATGACCTGGGTAATTGGCTTAGCTTCCTTCTTAGTTGTGTAGAATTGTCATAAGAAAATATCTTAGACTAAGTTTAAATAAAGCATATCTACTAGCTCACAGTTCTGGAGGCTACAAGTCAGATACTGGGTGACAGCAGGCTTGGTTTCTCTTGAGACTCTGTCCTTAGTGTGCAGATGACCATCCTCTTGCTGAACCATCACATGGCTGTCCTTATGTGCTTACGAATTCTTGGTATTTCTCTGTGCTCCCTAAACTTTTCTTCCTAATAGAACCCCAGTCAGATTGGAGAATGCCTCAACTATCTTCATTTTAACTTCTTTTTTTAAAAGACTCTATATCCAAATACAGTCATGTTCTTAAGTATTAGGGACTAGAACTCAGAACATGAATTGGAGGAAGAGGAAAGCAATTATGTCCACAATCCTTAAGGGTCCAGATAGAAAGAGGCTGAAAGATCCAAGTCAGGTAGATCTGAGGAAAAGCATGTGGAGAAGACGTTAAAAGTGGATGCTAATTATTAAGACCTCCCTCTCCTTCCAGAGCATATACTATAGGAAAATTTGTTTCTAAACAATAACATAAGCATTATGTTTCTGCTCACCGGTTTTGGCTAGATTCTCATTGTCACTCCAGGGACCGCAAATCGAAAAATTGCAGTGACTGTAGTAAGGGATAAAAAGTATATATGGTCCAACAACATGAATCCTAACACAAAAATATGGACTAGCTACTGCCTCCATTGAATGTTCTACCTGCCAGCAACAAGCACTCCTATTGAGATGCTGACAGGAAACAATTTCAAAGAGCAAGCACCTATTTGATGGTGAACAGTTTACACTGCACCCCATTCATTCTGGAAAGAATATCCACTTACATGGAGGCAATTCATATTCCAGGCGTTAATTTACATTTCTTATTCATAAGATGTTAACCAATGCATTAATGAGGACTTATGGAGTGGTTAGTCCACCCACAGGAGATCTTACAAAACAACACATTGGTCCAGAGAATCTATTGTGCATAGGGTCCATTCATACCCCCTATGAATCTCTGTGCACAAGATATCTCTCTCTCTCTCTCTCTCTCTCTCTCTCTCTCTCTCTTCTCCTGATAGAAACCATTTTGCTGGCTATTGGGGTGCTGTTAGTAAGAGCTCTCTGCTGAATCTCTCCACAGACTTGAAACAAAGTTTCCCTTATGGAGTTTATGTTCCTCACACTAGGCTGTTCACATTTCTCCAGGGCAGTTGTGAAGAGCCATCTCTTCAGAACATGAATGGCCCTGAAGCCTTTATAGGAATGTGCCAGATTTCCCCTCTGCTCAATGCTTCTTCTTCACATCCTCACAGGTGCCATGGCCAAGCACTCCCTAGGCAACTTTCTGCATTTCTGTCGCTGTTGTAGTCTACTTTTTCAGGAGCTTAAGAAAGGCACACACTAACTTTAAGGTGTTAAGGGAGAGATGAAACCCCCAAATATCCATGAAAGTAACTGAATCTAACAGGAATTTCAACTATTGGTCTCATCTATAATGTTTTCTAAATTATGAAGCTTTTCCCCTACCATCACCCTTTCCTGAACACGTTTCTCAAGGGAATACTGCAGCTATGTAATTACCCCACACATTAACTAAAGTCCTTTCATGTGTGTGTGTGCATGCAGTGTGTAATCACACTTAACATGATGAGCCACACACACATCCTACTGAGTTTGCTAAATTTTGGAGTCAGCTGGATTCTGTGAATAACAGGATTTGATTAGAATTTTCTCTTTAATATCCCACAAGAGCTATGGCTAAGGAGAGTCTAAACTTCTATTTGCCCAGCACAAGTCTGCAAGGCTGAGTGACAAGTAACTTATTCCTTTGGAGTTAGTGAGAGGCACAGTTCAAAGAAGGAGGCTGAAAGGAGGATTACTATAGTTTGAGGGTAGTACAGTTGGGGGGATAAAAGGAAATGGCTTAAAAGACTTCCCATGGGCCCGGTTTCATGCAACCAAGAGAAAAAAGAGGTTAAATGGATTAAGGTGCAGTTCATGGGTTGGATTACACCCCACTGTGAAGCCAGGTATTTCTAACATGTAATTACTCCTGAATTCCCTTTCCTGAGATCGTTTGTTTGAGAAGGCACACAAGTGGAAAAGCCATCAATAGACTGTCACCAGATCCCTCTGAACTTAAGTAACTATGGACTGTTTAAGTTCTCAGTCTTGCCAGTCCAAATGTTCTTGGGTGCCAGGGAGACAGCTGTGACTTTCCCTGTCAAACGACCTCCTTTCCTCAGTCAAAAAAACAAGAGTCACAAGCACTTTGGGTGCTAACATTTGCTGCACCTGCTCCAAATCTCTTTCCGCACTGCCACACTGTACATGCCCAAGAAAAGAAGCAGTCTGGATTTCTGTCCCTCTGCAGAGTTCCGTGTCTTCCATGGTGCAACTTTGGAGAATGTGCAGCTTTTATTTGATGCTTGTGAATGATTATGCCAAGCCCTAGCCAATGAGAGATCCACAGCTGAAGTGTTTTCCTAAATTAAGGCAATCATAACAACTGTGGAATAGAATATGAGTGATAACCAAGGACTCTTTCACAGAGAGTTAGCTGCTGGGATTCTATAAGATCTTTTTTTTGTTTTTGTTTTCTCTTTTCTGGTCTTTTTGAGATAGGGTCTCCCTATAGCCCCAACTGGCCTGGAACTTGCTGTGTAGACCAGGCTGGCCTTGAACTCAAAAATTTGCCTCCCTCTATGATCAAAGGCACGTACCACCATACCCAGCAGGATTCCATTTTTTTATCCATCACTTGCTAAACATGAGCTGTTTTAAACTCTAAGTCAGGAGATAGGTATATAAAGAAAAAGGAATCAAAATAGGTGCTATTCAGGAAACTCAATCTGATTGAGAGAGAAAGACCAGGAGAGACCACAGTGTATGTTAGGGACCCGGGCTCTGGGTGAGTGTAAATGACTTCTCCTAGGGCACTTGTTTCTATTGCAACAGAGAAGACAACAGACCAAAGAAATGATGCCACTCAAGTTCAGCTTGGTGATGCAATGATCAGCATGTAGGTCGTTATACCACCAAAGAATAGTCTCCTTCAGTCTCCAGAGATTGTTAACCATTTCTGTATGCTCAGAAAAGGGAGGAGCCTGTGTTCTCCCCAGCATGTAAGCTTCTTGTGCCTTTAGAGCCGTGTGTGATCCACCAGATGTAAGCAAGGTCCCACTGTCACAGCTCTTAGGTACTCCTGCTGTCACAACTTCCCTGCCAAGAGGGACAGTGCCCACAAACCAGGAACTGAAGCAAACCAGTCCTCCTTAAGCTGCTTCTTGTCACAGCTGAGACACTGAAGAAACAGGATAAAGAAAGCCTCCTGTACAAGGTGCCCACCGCAGAGAGCGGTATGTCTCGGGTGAGCCAAACACAGTTCATCCATCCTCACCTTTCCCCTTTCAGTCTCATTCTAATCTGTAAATTGGTTTCATATTATAAGCAATATATATATATATATATATATGTTAAATCATAAAAGATGAGATATTTTCATTTTGGCAGTGACTTTCTTGTGTATGTTCTGTTTTAATTTAAAGTGATAATTGTTAAAATTTTGAGTTTGTATTGGCATGAGACTGTCTCAACACTCTTCAAATCACCCTACACACCACTGCCTATTTTACCTACATCTTTCTCCTGAGGTCTAATTACCTTAAAATTATCACATAGGAAGAAATTAATAAATTTATTTTATTTTATAAGTTTAGAGACTACCAGAGATAGAGGTACTGCAGAAAATAGAGTTCTGATGTCTGGTAATTCAGTCACTGAGCATTTTGTTAATTGTTCACAGGACATAAAATGCTAACAAAAGAAAAATACTATAATCTGGCAAAATTTACTGTAACATGAGAAACTTACTTCAACTCAGAAAGTGTATTCATCAGGATCAAATTTCACAAAGGATAAACATATCCTGGAAATTTTCAGATGTGTATATGTCCTTTTTATTTTCCTAATTGAGCTCTAGTTTTACAATTAAAATCAGAACTGCCTTAACAATAAGAGGCATGTCCTTAAGGCCTCAGAACACTGACTGCAAAATGATTATTTGATTTAGGAATTGCTTCAGACAGTCCACCAAGATGTATGCCTTGAAAAGAGCCTTGTGTCCGGACCGTAACCTTTAAAAGATGAGAGGACTAATATGAACCTGTAACAGCACCAGCCGCTGTGTTCCAAAGTATAAATATTCCTGTCTGTAACTGGCATTTAGCATTATAAAAGAAGAATGATGCCTTCCATTACAGCGAGGAAGGAATCATCAATTTCGTTTACATGAAGATTTTCTAGGTTCTTCCGTCAATCATTTCATAAAACTATTGATTAAAATAAGTAGAAAAAGAAGAGAGCAACAGCATAAATAATAGGAATTCGTGGAAAAGCCACACACACTCTGTATTTGTGAGCCTTGATGCAGGTCTCAATTCAAATTTAACCTTCAAACACAAATGTCATCGAATGTATTATCATTTTACTGAGCATCCAAGGACCATCAATTACTTCTGTCTACTTAAAACACAATTAGACACCCATTCTAGCAAGTATGAAGACGTGGGATTCAGATACGGGTTTTTTTTCCCTTTGGATATTAAATTTATCTGATTATTTAAAATGGGATATATATATATATATATATATACATTCAGCTTAAATAATTATCAGAAAGTTAATATTTCAGAAATAAAATATTTTTACACCCCGAAGTCTTTTGGATACCCCTTCTGAGTCAGCAGTTCCCTCTGTGCCCTCAGAGTGATTGTATGTTATTTCTAGCATCACAGATAAATTTTGCCTGTCTGTGAACTCTATATAAATCAAATAATGAACAATGTAGATTCTGTGCAAGGCTGCTATCGTTGAACAGTATTAATACAATAGCAATTATCTGAACTAGAAATCCATTTATAATGACTAAAAAATAAAAATAAAACACCTAAGAATTAATTTAGTCATAGAGGTGATAGATCTCGAAATGAAAACCTTAAAACACTGATGAAAGAAATCAAAAGGATACAAAAACGGAAAGAGAGCCTGTGTTCACAGAGTGGACGAATCAATAGGACTAAAATGTTCACACACTGAAAGTGGTCTTGAGAATCAATGCAAGCCAAAGACACTGTTAAAAAAGCAAAATTCTAACATTTGTATGAAACCACACACACACAAAATAGCCAAGACATCTCAAACAAAAGAACAAAACAGGAAGCATTGTATACCTGACTTCAAAATGTACTATAAAACATCATTGTGTTAGATATTACAGAAGTTAGGTGTTAAAAAGGGTTGACAGTTACAAAATCATAATGACATGGTATTGGTATAAAAACAGACACGTATCTGTGAAACAGAATAGAAAACTTAGAAGTCAACTTCTGCATATATAGTCAATTTATTTTCAAAAAGGCTCGAACAGCATACAGGACCTTTTAACAAATGTCCTAGGAAATCTGCATGCAGAGGAAAGAAATGGTACCTTTATCTCACCAGTTATAAAAATCAACTAAAGATGGGGTAAAGACTTAAGTGTAAAAACCAGAAACTCTGAAACTGCTAGGAGAAAACACCGTAGGACATTGGAAAGGACAAGGAATTTTTTTTTAAGACTCCAAAGACACAGGAAACAAAAGCAAAAAGTCAAATGGAATTACATCAAGCTAAATGGGAGTTCTTAATTTTAATAAACTGATAAAATATAATCTCATCCTTGATGGTTATTAAAATCGTATTCTGTTTCTTAACCCCAGTCCATAAACATCCCATCTTAAGGATTGTTTTCTAAGTTCACACACATTGGTTTTCACCTTTCTCTGTTTCATCTACGGTGTAAACAAGACTAATTTTATCTTGTGAAGATACTTTATTTTTCCAGGTGAATATCCAAAAGATATTGAAAATGCTTTCAATTCTACATTGCTTTACAGAGCTTTGTTTCTCACAAGTCTCATGTCTGTGAAGGGTTGGGCCAGTCTGCTTTCTCTTTATTTAGGTTCTTTGTTCATTGCAGTAAGTATGTTTGTCTATTATTATAGCTTTGTAAAAAGTCTAGTTATCTGCTTTCAAGTTTTCCTCATTTGGTCTTCTTCCTCTTTTTCTGCTCTTTGTTTACCATGTTGATCTTTATAAGATAATTGTATGTGGATTTTTATTTGGGTTTCATTAAATATACAGATCTGGGAGTGGATTCCCATGTCTGAAATATGATACTTCATTAATTTAGGTCACATTTAATTTACTTTCAGTGATGTTTTAATTTATCTCTATAGTATTCTTGAAACTATTAGATATAATGCAATTATGTACAAGCTATATTATGTAGATTTAATTCTAGCTGTTTACCTAATTTAATTTATCTTTAATCCCAGTTCATAATGCAACTCTCATGACATTTAAAAGTTTGTTTCTCTTTGCTTTGGGTGAGTGACCTTTGTGGGTTGACTCGCATCTGACAACATGTCAACTTAACATCAATTCTAGAAACTTGGCTACAGATTCCTGCTGATTTTTGACATACACAACCATGTAAAATAGCATCATTTCGTGGAGACTGCAGCTGCTGAAGTCCAAAATCTTGTCATTTCCCTGGGTTTTTTTCCGTATTTCTTACATTCACGGTATTGAAAGCATACCCAGAATTCTCTTGCTTTTCCATGGCTTTCGCTTGGAGTCGCTATGGCCACCCACTCGGGTAGCTATAGCTGGTTTCTGCTTCCATGTGGTTTCTTTCAATCAGTGAGCCACCACAGCGATGCCAAGAGCTCTCATTGGAATCATGTCCCTCTTTTCATAATGCCGTTTTTCCATCTGACTCGGCAACACTCAAAGCTGTCAGAGAGGCCGCAGAGGTCTCACTAGACTGGGGACTTCGCTAATTCCCTTCCCTCTTCTCTCGCTAGTCACTCTTCTGCTCAAGCCCAGCTGTCTTAGTCCATTTTTTTTGTTACTGTGGTAAACACTCAAGGTTGGGTAAATTTGTAAAGAACAGAGATTATGTAGCTCATGGTTCTGGATTCTGTGGGCATACTGCCCCGACCAGCCCAGCTCTGCTGAGGGCCTCTGTGATGGCATCACAACACGATGGAGAACTGAACATGAAATGGCTATGTGCAGAAAAGGCCAAGCATAGAGCCTTGTTACACAGCAACGCATCTCCAGGAAAACTAAAATCGGTCCTTGGGAGGAGTGCTCCGCTGTCCCGCCTCCACTTGGCTGCACCTCCAAGGGATACAAACACCTCAACACTTCCACCCTGAGGGTCAAGCTAGCAGCCCCTGAGCTGTGCATAAACCACAGCACCAGTTTTGGGGGTTATATCTGAAGTTTCATAGACATGTAAGAAACCCTCTGCCACATTTATACCCACGTATTCCTCCCCCCACCCCCGAAGAAACCAGTCCCTCATTCTCTCCAGATGTTCCCCTGGACAGGCTTTCCCTGACATATTTAAGGCTTAAAGTACTTTGTTTCAGGAGTGTTGTCTGTCTCCTTGTGTTGCTTTGTATTTCCCATAGGCTAAGCATAGTCTGTATATGATTTATTTTGCTTCTTATCTTCTTCCCTACCAGAATTAAATATCTCTATGAAAATAACTGTGATACCCTGGCCGCTTTTTCCTCTGCTAATGCCTTAAAGTCTAATACAGTGCTGGGAATATGTGTAGAACATTCTAAATATATAAACATTTATTTAATGAAAGAATAGGGCATGATTTTTCAAATGGTGAACTACTCAAGAATTATATCCATCTGGGGTTATTGGGAAGGCTTCTGGAGGTAGACAACATTTCATAAAATGTAAACTAATTGAAAATAATTATAAGCATCAAATGGATTATAAAGACTATGACAGCCTCCCCTCTGCACCTACTAGATTTGGAAGAACTTGTGTAGTTCTTGAAAACTTCATGCATGCACACTAAGCTGCTTTCTGTACACTCCAAATTATACTGTTGCTATAAGAATATACTTCTTGAGGCTGGAGAGATGGATCAGTGGTTAAGAGGACTGACTGCTCTTGCAGAGGACCTGGATTGGGTTCCCAGCACCCACATGGCAGGTAACAACTGTCCTAACTCCAGTTCCAAGGGATCCCTCTTCTGACCTCTGCTAGAATTGTGCAATGCAAGTGCACTTTCATACATGCAGGCAACACACTCACACACATAAAATAAAAAAATAAATCAATAAAATATTTTTTCTTAAAGAATATACCTCTTAGTCCAGCATGATGATGGACTAAGTTCTTGCATGTGTAAATGCAAGAACTACAGAGGTTGAAGCAGGAGGACTGTGAGTTCAAGGTTAACCTAGGCTATATAGAAAAGCCATGTATCTGTGTCTATGTGAGCATATCATTCAAATTTTACTATTGAATAGTTATAAATAATGCATATTAAATAAAAAAATAAGTAAATTATAAAGCAAACAGATCTCAAGGAATCTGTGTGGGATTGGCTTTATAGAAAGGGAACTTGTTTGCCCAGTTATTTACTATGCAGTATACAAATTCACTCACTAGGATATGAGCACAGCACTTACAGTGATATAATCTTAACTTCACTCTCTTCCCTCTTTGAATCTAACAAAGGAATATCTGTAGAATGATAGAATTTGTGAGTCAAAGCCACAACAATATTTAGCAGCTTCTCTAATAGCACAGAGGACATCTTCCCACAGTGATGGAAGCTTTACATGTCAGCTAAACTTAAATTATATAACACGCTCTTGTTATCATCTAATCATTCCTAGAAGAATATTTTGACTTTTTCAATTCTGATGAGCTCTGTAAAAATAGGTTCACATCTCTCCTTCTTTTGAGACTACAATTTTTAGAAATTTTCTTATATCTTGCAATCTACACAGAACTTTTTTCATAAATTAGTTCCTTTCATCCATAAATCACTCCGTGAGGTTGATATGATGTTCCCGTTGTATAAAATGGAAAAATGAGTCTTTGGGGAGGTAATAGATTTAGAAGACAAACAGCAATGAATCCAAAAACCATGAGTTGAAACCCTGTCTGCCCACAGCTAAGACCCAGGTTTTCTCACTCTGCCTGATGGTACAGTCAGAATCCTAACAAGGTTCATCATTAAACCATCTTAAGAAGTCAAAATAAACAAATGGACAAGGGAAATATTACTGGTCTCTACCGTATGTCTCTCTCCTCTCCTTGTAATCTTGTTGTCTTGGGAATTGGTATAATCACTTTTTAAAATTAATGTCATATTTTAAATTTTACAGATGCATAATCATATGACTGTATACATTTTGGGGGTCACAAAACCTAAAACAGAGGCCTGAATATGCTTAAGAGATTTTCTTTATTTTTGTCCTGTTATTTCTATTGAATAAATTGAAAATGATGATGATAAATGAATATTATTAACTGAGATAATATTCCTCCTGTGAGGGTTATCTCATCAACCATCAGAAGCAGAGGGGCTGAGTTCATCCCTCACAGCTCTCCTCTGGAACTTTTGTTGAGGGAACACCTACTTGAGGGAGAGAGAAAAACGTCATTATGCAATATCTAATTAGCATATCTGTGACTCCATCTGCTAGAAGAAGGGAGCTTCAGGAAATGTTGTGGACTGAAATCAGCATGCTTTGTAGAAGCCCACGGAGACTATAAGAAATTGCTAAAGAGTAACTTGAACTATGTTTAGGAACTGGGGAAACTTGTGCAACATATTTGCTTCTTGGATCAGGAAATTAAACCATGTATAAGGCAAATCATATCTGCACAATTTATCTATGATGTATGAAAGTAGGGCTCGTTTCAACACAGCTCATCAGAGAACTTTCCAAAATTGCTAATCTTTTTATATTATTGCCATTGACAAAGCTATTGTTTTAGGATTCAGCACCATTTCTAAGACTAGGTTTTTATCATGATAACTAACATGACTGAGTTTCTGTTTTGTTTCTAATCTTATGCCCAAATCAACAGAGACCAAACTGAATAACCAACATACCACAATTTCAGTTATTGTCAGAACAAACTGAGACCCTTGGAAAATATGGTCTGTCACAGAAGATGTTATAATATACTATACTGCTCACTAAATTTAAAAAGCAAACCTATGAACAGAACCTCATATACACATGCACACATACATGCATACATACCACACTTATGCACCCACGCATGCCAACATGCATACAAAAACAAACATACACATACCACACACATGTACACACACAGATTGTTTTATATATTCCCTTTTCCTATATAAATGTGGTGAGAACAATTTATGCTATATTTATATTCTGCCTGAAACCTGTTAAACTGGCTAATTATAGAAAAAAAAAATCGTGGGACAGAAGATGGCCTTGTGTTCAATAGGCCTAGCCACCAGAGTTTGATTCCTGGATCCTACAAGGTGGCAAGAGAGAAAGGACTCCCAAGAACTGTTTCTGACCATCACATGCATGATTTGGAACACAAGTGCCTGAATACATGCCCCCCACATCCCTGGACACATATGCTAAATAAGAGAGATTGGAGAAAGGGAGGGAGGGATAAGGGAAAAAAAGGAGGAAAGAAGGAAGAAGGGAGGGAAGGAGGAAGGAAAAGAAGGAAGGATGGAAGGTACGACAGAGCTGTTAAGGAGTCTTAGGAGTCCTTTATCTCATCAATGGAATTGAGGACGGTCATATCCCTCCCACACCATTTGCAAATGCTTCAGTCCCTCTTCAGACACCTCCACTGAGGGAGAAGCCACAAGTCTGAGAGGAGAGGCAACTCTGTCAGGGATCCAGAGAGGACCTGTGGGAAGGGATAACAAGAAGAAGCATGTATTGAGACTCCTTCTGAGGAAGCAGCGTGGAGAATAGTTCAAGGAACTAAACCACACACGCACAACTGGGACACAGAGCCTGGGGCAGATAGGCTCTTCTGAGACTGCAGGGATGAGCTGGGGCCTGACTAGGCATAATAGCAAACGAATGTTAGGAAAATGACTTTGACTTCCTCCTAAGAGCAATGAGAAAACAAAAAGAACTTTTAGTCATGCATGGCATGAACAGAATCGTGCTTTTAAAAGGTTCCTCTCACTATGGTGTGGAGAACATATTAGAGGGAGGAGCGAAGGCTCGCAGAATCCTGACAGAAATGGACAGAGGAAGTCAGAAGGAAGAGACAGGATGGTGACCCACATTACAGAGCTGAATAGGAAAGAAAAAAGATGATAGACTCATGAGAAATCAAAGTGAACATTGCCCTCCCAGACCACATCCCAGTCTCACAGGTCATAGTCTTTTTTTAATATAGTCTGGCTGATATGTGATACATGTGGAAGTCCAGTATTATCCTTCATACTTATTAGCTATAAGTAGAAGCTGCTGCTTCAGGTCACACTCCATGTTCTACGCTGCACACAGCTGATTTCATAAGAGGCAGGGGGAAGAAAGCTAGCTGTGTGTCACAACTTGCACACTTTGCCTCCTGGGACTAGCACATGGCAGACAGTGGGAGGAATGATACTGCCAGCTGGCCACAGGTGCAAAGAAATGCTCACCCACTCCCCATGAGCCCTGGGCTTAAAATATTTAAATACCTGCCAAATCTGCTGTCTTAACTAGCCTGGTCTAGCTCAGCAGACATTTCTCCCACCTGCTGGAAGGGCTATTTCAATCAATAAATAAACTCAATCAAAACTTTTCCATAAACAGTCCTGGGAAACACACCATGTCTTAGAAACAATACATTCGCCTTTTTAAATGCAGTACCAATGGCTACACACAAAGCTAGTGTAATTAACCTGTGAATAAATGATAATTAGGAAGATGACAAAGATGCTTTCCTATTAGAGAGATATCAAAGTCTGTGCTATGTTTAGTATCTGATATGCTCTATTTTGGGGTTAACACTGTTGGCTAATTGCAACCTGTGATTTCTGTGCAGTCTCTCATCTGTTTTCACTAGTAAAGGGGAACTGAAGCATCCGTTTGCTTAGATGTAATCTGTCCTTGCTCCTAGGCTACAACATAGCAATTAGGTAGCTGCAACACAGACTAATACACAAAGCCAAAAATATTTACCACCTTTCCCTTTAGAAAAGAAGTGTACCCCCAGCTCCTTCTTAACAAGAACTTGGTGTAAGGAAGTTGTGGGCTTCTTTCAGCATCTACACAACAGGTTCTTGATGACCATGAGTCTGGTTACTACTGGTATAGAAACACTGAATCCATAGTCCATTGGGCACGAATAAGAGATGGAAAACCAGGTATATATTCAAAGAAAATAAAGCAAGCATAACAAGAGTCTTCATGCCTGCATTTGCTGCAGCACCATTCACAACAGCTAAGACACACAGTCAGCATAGGTAATACCTGCAGGCAAATGCATGAAGAAAATGCGTTCCTACCCTGGCAACAGAGTAGTAAACTGGAAGTCATTGTGAGAAGTGAAGGTGGTCAGACACAAGAAAGCCGGCATCTCATTTTTCTTTCTCACTTGTAGAAGCTAAAAAGAGTTGGCCTGAAAGAACAGTGATGACTGAGACTGGGAAGGTGAGAGGTAAGGGAAGTATGAAAGAGGAGGAGGCGTGATTGGACCTGAAAAGCTTACCGCACGCATGTACAGAAATATCACAACGGGCTCCATTAATATGCATCATTTATGCTCATGTTTAATCAGGGAAGATGTTGCTCTTAGTGTAACTGTTTTTGAATAATATTTCTTTTCACTTTATTAAAATGCTATTATATTAAACCGTCTTTTAAATAGTGACATTAAAAACTGCTTTAGAAAAATTCATAAAAAGCTTCTTTTGATATTTTATTATACAAAATAGCAAGCTTCTTTATGAATGTTTATACGTGAACAGCAGTGTCCGGTGACGTGAACAGCAGTGTCCAGTAACGTGAACAGCAGGTGAGCTCATCGTTCCTGCACTCCCTTCCGCCTTTCCCTCCCTTTGTTTCTCTCCCTCTTCCCAAGTAGATGCCTCTACTTTTGTATCTTTTCACTTATAGTGCATATGCATATACCTCATTAGCATATTTATACAAATAAGCGTTTCATCATGCTGTTTCATACATGTGTACCATGCATTTTAATAGTAACTGCCCTTCTGTTACTTTCTCTTGTCCCTCCTACTCTCTTCTGTTCGGTCACTTTCTCTTTCCAAATAATTCCCCCTTCTGCTTTTATGCCTTTAAAAAAATGTACATTCTGGGTCTAGAGAGATGTCTCAGTGGTTAAGAGCAGCGGCTGCTCTTGCAGAGGACCTGGATTCAGTTCCCAGCACTCACATGGCAGTTAACAACCATCTCTAACTCCAGTTCCAGGGGATCCAGCACTCTCTTCTCACCTCCACAGGCATTGAACAACATGGGTGCACTTACATGCATGTAAGCAACACACTACACATCATATAAAAATAATAAATAAAATATTTTAAAATGTACAATCTGGGACTGTGGAAATGGCTCAGTGGTTAAGAACACTGGCTGCTCTTACAGAGGAACCAGCTTCGGTTCCCAGCACCCACACATCAGCTAACAACATTCGTAATTCAAGTTCCAGGGGAATCCAGCACTCTCTTATGACCTCTGAGGGCATTTCACATCACAGGTACATTTACATACATGCAGACAAAATACTCATGCACATAAAATAAAAATAACAATTAAGATATACATTTTGAATATATGAGAAAACGTGATATTTGCCTTTCTGATTCAGGCTTATCTTGTTTAACATGATGATCTCCAATACTAGCCATTTTCCTGCAGAAGACATAATTTCTTTTTTATGGGTGAATAAAACCCCATGGTACAATACGTATGATACCTACTGTATTCACTTATCTGCTAAAGGTACCTAGCCTGGTGCTGTGGCATGGCTATTGTGACTAATGCTGTGATAAACATGGTAGTGAAGGTATCTATTGCACTCTGGGACTCCTTTGGTATACTCAAAAGTAATATCTCTTGATCATATGGTTTCAGTTTTTTGAAGAAATCTTCATACTGATATTCATAGTGACTGGACCTATTGACATTCCTACCAATAGTGGAAAAGCCTTCTTAAAACTAACACTGAATAAAGCAAAGTTCTCAAATTTTCATGCTTCATCCAACTGCCCTTACTTCCCGTAAATTCACAGTCCTCTAATAAGAAAAATGTTAAATAGTAACAAGCCCAACTGTAATTTAATATTTCAGGGGATTGTATAAGATCTATTTACTTTAACATGAAAAATTCAGCTGCAATCAGCCTATTGCGCTTGTAATTCTACTCCTACTGAGCTGTCCTTGTGCAAAAACAGCCACACTGGTGAGGTCTTTTCTTAGTAAATGACCCCTCAGCTGCCTGCCTGACAGGCTCTGGTCCTTTCACTCAGTGAATAACTTGAGCCTGGATAAACTAAACCTGGACCACCTGTTGGAGTACAGGAAGTTGATGTGAATCTGACTTGCCTTCTAATCTCTCTGAATAGTTTGAGATAAGAGCTTAAGATAGAACAATTTAGAACCTTCAGAGCCCTTATGATATAGTGATTTAGCAATAATCACTTTGCAGAACTCATGAGAAGATCTAGAAATCCTCAAGTTTGCCGACATTAAAAGTTCTGGAAGGACCATATTAGATCACAAGAGAGCATAACTGTCACACACAGCTGTGGGAATACAAACTGGTTCATCACTCTAAATAACAATTTGATGTTGTCTTGTAAGTTGAACATGTGCATACCCCATGGCCCATTTATTGGTATACTTCAGAGTATGTCCTAGGGATACAGTCTAATAGCCTAAAGAAGCTCTTTCTTGTAATCTCTGGGGACTATTATGACCATCCAAAATGTTCATTGCCAGGACTGGAGAGATGGTTCAGTGGTTAGGAAAACTATCGGCTAGGTTTTGTTCCCAGCACCCACATGGCAGCTAACAACAGTCCATAACTCCAGCTCCAGCTTCAGGGGATCCAGCACCCTCCTCTGGCCTCTGAGAACATTGCACAATCTGGGTACACTTACCTCATTCAGCCAAAGCATGCATACACAAAAAATAAAAATAATAAATAAAAACATTTTTAAAAATAAAATGTTTATTGCTACAGGAAAAAAGAAATAACTCAAATACTCCTCTACAATCACAAAAAGAGAAATAAATCTTGATATATTCATGATTCAGCAGGGTAGTGGATTTCTAGTCTAGTTCACAAAAATACACATAACATGATTGTTAATCTCTTGTGTCAGTTTGGCTGGCTACCACAGCCAGTTTGGTGAAAGAGTAGTTAGTCTATATATTCCTGTGAAGGGATGTTTTTAGGTGTGATTAATATTTAAGTCAATAGAATGAATAAAGCAGATTATCCTTCATTATGTAGATGATCTTCATTCTATCAGCTTCTGGCCTTAGAAGAAAAGACTGAAGTTTCCTGTGAAAGAAGAAATTCTACCTCCAGAGTGCCTTTTGAGTGGAACCTCAATGACATGTTGTCATTGGATGCCAGAGTGGCCTGCTCAGCAAACTTCAAGCTTTCTAGGTCCCATGTTCTGTGAAAATTCCTTTAAATAAATGACCTAGCTGTCATCTATCTATCTATCTATCTATCTATCTATCTACTGGTCTATCTATACGTCTATCATCTACCTACCTAGATTGTTTTATTGAATACTTGGGTGAAGTATTGACCACAGCTAAGTTTCCCATTTGATAGGCTTTGTGATTGGGAGGGAGTTGAATAAAACAAACAGAATTGAATTTCCATCCCTGTAGCTTATTATCTGTAGAATTTTTATTAAGCTATGACTGTATAGATCCTTAAGTTATTCTCCATAAAATGGAAATTATAATAGGATTGTCTAAGGCTAGATCATATAACATATGTATAGAGTTTACTCTTTCTATTAGATGCTCTTAGATTTTTTTATTCAGAAGGTATATATATATGCATACAAACATTTATATAGATACATATATATATATCCTTAAAAAACCTACTTGAATATATAAACCAACATTCCCAGGATGTTCTTTACAGTTGAGGTATTATTTTTTTCCTATAAAATAATACATTTGAAAAAGACTAAGCCACCCTCTATAGGCAATGGTAAGGGGGAAAGACACTCTCAGACTTAACTGTGGATGTGTTCATTGTTGCAAAGGTCTTAGAAAATGAGAAGACTATATCCACATCAAAATCAAAAGCAGTAGTAGAGTACACAAAAGGATATGTATTATAGTCATTTTGTAGTAGGAAAAAACTGAAAATAACTTGTCTATCAGTAGTAGAAAGTAGAATAGATGGAAGTACATACGTTTCATGTAATTTCGTACAAATATTAATAAAAATGAGTGTAAGTATATGAGTAGCAGCTACATGTTGGGAAGGAGGTTTTAAAAATAAACATATATAGATATCAAAATACACATTTGTGTATGATTGAATAAGCACCAAGATATTTTAAATAAAGGTATAAAGCATAGCATTAACTGGGTCAGTACCTGGCAAGAAGAACTGAAAACACTGGCTTTTCGTTGATTTATATTTTGTTGACTATTTAAACAATCGTACATTACCATGGTGAAGTGAAACAGAATGAGCTCAAAACCATTCCGGGTTTGAGGCCTTAACTCTGCACTAGGCCACTAACTATGTACACAGACTGTGATTACAATCTTTCCTCTAAAATTGGCCTTGAATTTTCAGTTGGTATCAAGACCTTTTCAGTTAAGTCTGCTAACTTTTGACATCCACTTAATCTTGAATGTAAACTTGTGTTTGAATTTCTCCAAAGCTCCCTTATCACTGACACCTAGTAACTGACACCAGAAAAGCTAAAAGAAAAATGTTTATACTTTTGTCAACATGCCTTGAATTATCGACTTTTATTATATTTATTTATTTTTACTTTTATAGTCACCAAAAAATATACATCTACCTTAAACATAAAAAAATTCAGAAATAACTATTATGTTTTAATCCTGACATCGTTTAAAATTTTGCATGTTCCTTTCCTCTAAGAGAATGATGCCTAATAGTTTGAGCTGGATATCATCATTTTGCAACGTCACTCTAATTAATCTTGAAGGAACTATGCACCTTCAAATTAACAAATTCTAATGTTATTTTTAAACCAATATTATCTGACTACACCCACGAATTACTCCACAAGAATCTTCTCTGTGGCAACTGGTTTGTATACTCTCAAAAAAGTGGAAATGGGGAAGGGTATGAAGATGATTAAGATGCTTTATATGAAATGCACAAAAATTCAATTAAAATACTATAAAAGTTAGAAATGGGTTTATATTGATTTGTTTGGTTGGGCTTTCTTACTAGTTTCATTTGGGGATGTCAAATCTATAGTTGACATAATATGACTTATATCTATGCCATATGACACATATGTTTTTATAGCTCTATGATTTAAAACCCATGGCTTAGACAAGTAGCAGATATCCAAATGTGTCTGGAGAAGAACACTTCAAAGGAATGATGTCGTGTTGAGTGGCAGATGCTCCCTGCTTTAGCATCCCGCTCCTTGCAGGTGCAGATCTTATTAGACTCCACCTGTGCCCTGCTCCATGTTGTGGTTGTGTGTTTAAACAACAGTGATTTCGTGAATTATCAATCTATGTTCCCTTGAGATATGGAACTTATTCGTAGTGAGCTTATTAAAGTAGTCAAGCTACAAACTGTGACGGTCTAAGCTCAGTATACAAGTTCTTTTCTCAAGGCCCCACTGTCCTGGGTCCACACATAGAGGAACAAAGCTCTGGGGGATTCCAGGTCAGCCTGACTGTCTACTTTCTGAAATTCATATTTCACACTTCTCTACATTTCTTCAATGATAAATCTTTTCATTTTCCTTCTTTCCTAGAATTACGTTTCTAGTTTATAAAGACCAGAGACTGTCTGAATTAGTTGACTAGATTTTTCAAAACCAAGAAGCACAGAGTAGGCAGTTTAGACAGTAAATTATATCTCCTGGATCTGCAGGCTCTGAGAATAAGATACTAACAGGTTTGGTTTCTTTTGAGGTCTTTCTTATTTGCTTGTATCTCCCTTTCTTCCTGTATCTTCCCATGTTTGGAAGATGGTCTTCTCATGGTCTTCCAATACCCCAAAGTGTTTTGTAGGTGAGTGGGTTCTAATCTGTTCTTCTGAGTAGGACACCAGTCATAGTTGATTAGAATCCATCCACGTGAATTCATTTTATCTAAACTTCTGTAAAGACTCCATCTTGAGATAGTTGATTCTTTTGGTACTGGGAGCTGAAGTATTAACAAATGAATACTGCAGCATGAGGAACAAAAATTCAGGCCTTAACACCATCAGCCAGGTACTTCCTCAGCTTCCCATTTGCAAAGCTGCACCAAGTTCTTCAGTCCTAGCTGATTTCTCAATCTTCCCTAGTCTCGGAAATTTTGCTGTAATAATTTTTGCCTCAAACCATTTATTTTCAAATCTTTTCATCATAATTAGCAATTAAATATGTGTGTGTGTGTGTGTGTGTGTGTGTGTGTGTGCTGTTATTGTGCCCATGAGGTAGTCAGAAAGCAACTTGTAGGAATCACTTCTACCATGTCAATTCTGGGGATCAAACTCAGGTTGCCAGACTCAGCAGCAAGAGGCCATCGATCAGTTTACTGTGAACTACTCCCATTACAAAGTAATACTTCTCAAATAATTTCCATATCAAAAAAGTAAACAAATAAAAATAAAAGTTCATATTTAACATATCCCTACTTCCCACACCAGCATGACACATACCATATAGCATGAAAAAGTTTCCCCAAACATAAACAATTCGGTTCAGTAACTCAAGCTAGAACACTATCAGCTAGATCAGACCCTCTCCCAGGGGCTCCTTTTCCCAGTCATTACCACCTCCCTTCTATTCAAAAGGAACTACTGTCCTCAGTTAAAAACTATGATTTAAGGGGCTAGAGAAATGGCTCAGCAGTTAAGAGCACCAGCTGCTCTTGCTGAGGACCAAGGTTCAATTCCCAGCACCCACCATGGTGGCTAACAACTGTCTGTCACTCCAGTTCCAGGGGAATCCAATGCCTTCTTCTGACTCCCTGGGCTTTGCAAGACATGGGTGCATGTATACACATGCAGGCAGTACAGTCATACACATTAAAAAAAAAAACCCGGTGGTTTAGATTTATCTGTTGCTATAACTTGAGCAGATGTATTGTGCATGACTATTATTAGTTCTCATTTTTATTCTTCAAAAATGTGTCTATGGCAATACAATGGTTTATTCCATTCCCTTGCTGTTAGCTTTTTTCATGGTTTACATAAATTAAATTAAGTTTAATTTTAAAAAGTCATGTAACCACTACCTTGTGCAAGGTCAGAACGATTCTAACACCTGTAAAAGTATTCTAACACACCTTTGCAAGGAAAGCTTTCTTCACCTGCAGATCTAGACAGCCATTGATCTATTATCATAATGAGATTTGCATTTTCTGGAATATTACATGAACAGAATCATACAGCTTGGAGTCTTCTGTTTCTCTTATTTTATTTAATGTAATACTTCTGAAATTTATCTTTATGGTAGTGCTTTTGTAACATGTTCTTTCTATAATAAAGCTGTGTTTCTTTGAAAGAATGTGCTGTTCTTTACTCACCATTATTATCCCTACAGCATTTTTCAAGGAAAACTGATGGGGCTCTTTGTCAGTCTTCATTGGACACATCTAATTGTCCAATATTATTTCCCATTCAATAGACTTCCTTATCCACTCGCTTTGTTCATGTCCCCAAGTGTGTTTTCTATTGTGTTTATTTTAATTTTTCTCTATTTTTTATTTCCATTAAACTTTAGTTCACTAAATTTGCCATTCCTTTCTACCGTCACATTCTAAATGTTTGGGAGGACTATATATTTAAAATGCATACATCACAAATAGCAAGTCCTCTGTTGGTTACTCTACAGTGTCGTGCCTTGGAACTATATCTTAACATAATTACATATGTTTAAAATATTTCAAAAGTCATAGGTTTCTATGATTACATAAAGATGCCTACATTTAATTAGTATTGTACATGTTCAGACATTCTGTTTTGGACTGATAATATTTGGGTAGGTCTAAAATAAATCATCTTTAATTCATAATTGCTAAGAAGCATTTTTCTAGAAAAATTATTCTTAACATTTTTTAAGCAAAATCACTACTGATTTTCACACAATTAAGGATTTTTACCTGATATAACTTCTAGTCAGAAATTTAATTTTTCTGAAAATTTACAGTTTTTAGATGGTCTTAAGTTAATATTTTATCCTTTGAAAATTTCACACACACACACACACACACGCACGCACACACACACACTGTATCTTGAACATATCCACCCCCTCTTCCTGACTCTGAATTCACCCAGCCTCCTCCCAACATATCTCTCTCCCAACCTCATGTCTTCTTGTCTTCATAACCTCCTAAGTTCAATTAGCTTCACTGCATATGAAGCCAACAGGGTTGTGGGCTTATCCACTGGGGTGTGAGCACCACCCCGTAGCCACATTCCACAAAACAGTGACTCTCCTCCGTAGACAGCCATTAACTGCCAATAGCTCTCCAGCTAGGGGTGGGGCCTCTGGAGTCCCTGCAGGAATTTTTAACTGGTTTGATCTTGTGTAAGTCTTATACAAGTAATCAGGACTGCTGTGAGTTCACAGCAACTGGATTGTACATTTTTAAATTTAGCCTCAGATTTTATATGTCATGTTAAAGTTATAATAGAGTTGCATTTGGTAGAATATTAGCACTGCAAAACATTACAAAGCATTTTCATCATGTAATAATCATATGTAATTTTCCATGTATATTAAATGTTCTATAGAAATATCAATAAAAAAATCTGAGTTTTCTTTCTCTCTTAGAGACAAAAATTAACCTTAATAGACCTCAATATAAAAACTAAAATTACAGAACACTTAGATGGTAGGAATAAATCTTTGTGACCATAAGTTACACAAAGCATTCTTAATTTTGGAACCAAAAGCACAAATAATAATGAAGAAGAATTATTACTTTAGCAAAAAGAAAAAAGACTGAAATACCAACCACAGAGGGACGAAATACTTGCAAATCATATGTCAGCTATCTGACTTACTATCTAGGATATATTGAGAAGTCTTAAGCTCACTAATAAAAATACAAATTACCAAGTTTTGTTTTAAAAATGAAAAAAAGAACATAAATGAAATTTTCTCCAAAAAGTGTATCAATGGACAGTAATCACATGAAAAGATGTGCAAATAATTAGCCATGAAGAACACGCAAATCAGATCTATTGTGAAACCCACATTATAACTAACGTCTATAAGCAGGAAAGTTTTTGCCAAGATAAGAAGGAACTGAAACCCTCATGTGCTGGGAGCGTTGTAAAATACTGAATCTGCTTTGGCAAAATGTCCAGATCTTCAGAATGCTAAACAGAATTGCCAAATGACTAAGCAATTCTATTCAAAAATAGATAGCCAAGAGGAATGAAAGTTTATGACTACAGAAACACTTTGTACATTGATGTTCATAGGAACATTAATTATGTAAATAGAAAAAATCATGTCTATCAATTTTTAAAACCATAAATACAAAGTGAATACAAGGGAATATTGTTCTACAGTTAACATGAAGTGCTAATTCATGTTGCCAAATAGATAAACCTTTGGAACTTTCTGTAAGAAATACTACCAGGCAGCTCCTGTGGGAGAGAAGGCATCCACCTGGCCCTACGCTTCCAGGAGTCTTGTCTTGGTACCTTTTCCATTATAAGCTTTGTTCCATGCCTTCACTTCTAGGCCACATTTTCTCCCATGTCACAGATACACACAGCGGTTTCTCTAGGTTACTGGCTCCCTAACTTGTCACAGAATTGTCCTTCCGATGATACTAGCCAGCTTTCTTCCTACGTTTTCCTAGGTTTTCTGTGTACATGGAAGAAGCGCATCTAGTTGCTCTCTCTGGTGTGATCTTTGAAAGGACAGATAAGCAGATCACATTTATCATGTCATTCCTTTGCCTTGGTGACTATTCACCATCCTTGGGGCTACTTGGGAACCTTTCAGCTGATCTTAGTTCTGAGATGCCTTAGTGCCATCCAGTGTTATTGTGAATCTCTTTCTCACCTGCTCCAGGTTCTGCAGCATGACATGTCATCTGAAGACCTTTACTTAGGACATTCCTCAACTTTCTGTGTACCACTACCTGTGCATTGATTATATGGATGTACAGGGCTCCCACAGGGCCCCTTCTTCATAAATGTCCCAGTAGTGATCAACACCTAAGCCAGAAATTTTCTGAATTTACAAATTCAAGTTGGTCTCTAGAGATCAAAATCATTTTTGAGTCTCCTGTGGTCTAGAACATCTGCTTACCACTTCCCAGAACAGTGATCCTCCCAGAGCTTGTACCTGTGGCAGCAGAAAGGCACTGGGTAGCCACTTAAAATATCACGCATATGCAATGAGCATTTACTATCTTCTTATGGTGCAACATGCAGTCTCCTTTCATTTGGTCAGTCTCTCTCTCTCTTTCTCTCTCTCTCTCTCTGTTCATTATTTTAAAATGTCCCTCTTGGGCCTAGAAAGCCCCATTCAAGGAATGAAAGCACACTGTAAGTATATCAGACTTCTTCCTCAGAAACTTTGAATCTCCACTTGAGAGTATGACAGGATAGAAAATGGGCTTGATTCACATAGGCAATGACCCTCCCAAATTACGTTATAGTGATGACTTCCTGTCCTGACTTCATGCTTCTCTTATGTTGGACTTCTGTAACGAAATATCAAGCAGCAACAACTATTAATCCATATGGCAGGAATAATATTCAGTTTCCAATTTTCCTTTAAACTGTCTACAACAAAGAAAATCAATTTCATGATTACTTCTTCAATGCTTGCTAACCCTCTTTTTTCAGTTCCATTATTATTCACCGAATATATTTTTATTTATTGAACTCTTACATTTTTTATTGAATCATTGTGTATTTCATACAGAACATCTCAATCAATCCTAGTCATCTTTATATCCCTTCCCTTCCCAGCAGCACCTCTCCATACTCCCCGAACTGGAATCCATAGTCATCTGTGGTAAGAACCACTGTGTCAAGTTAGTGTCACTAAGTGACCTTAGTACAGGTTCATCCACTAAGGTCTAGTTAGCTTACCCAGAATCCCTCGCTTTAGGAAGACTAGCCCGCCCTCATCCAACAGTAATCAGTTGCCAGTATTTCTTAAGGAAACGTTGGGGTCTGCTGCCCATTTCCCCAGTGCCATGCAGGGTTTTGTCTGTTTGAGTTTGCATGGATCTGTAGCATGCCAAAACAAGAGCTAAAGGTTCATATGAGCAGGGTCGCAGGAGCTTGTAGGATTCTATTTCCATATGATCAAGCACCTCCTCAGTGGCTCTTACAATCTTTCCACCCCCTCTTCCACAATGCTCCCTGAGACCTGGGGGTGTGAAACTTAGTATGAGTGCTGTCCAGGGATCCACACTCTGCAGATTCCTAATCCATGATTTAGCCTTTGTGACCTGTGTTACTGGCCCCTTCTTGCATGTGGGTGCTTCATTAATGAGAGTTGAGAGATTCGTTAGTGTCTTCTTTAGCCCTTGTTCATAATTGCATGAACGTTGGGTACAGAGGCTGCACTGTAGACATGCCACTTCAGCACGGGCCGTTCACAGACATTGTCTGTGTGCGACCATCTCTGGTACTGTCAATTAGTCTCTGTCTAGTGCCAAAGAAGCTTCTTTGATGAGTGGTGACTGGAATATTTGAATATAAGGGTTTGGTGCTAGCATCCACAAATGAGAGACAGCATATGTTGTCTGTTTATCTGAGTCTGTGTTGCCTCACTTACCATAACAGTTTCTAGTTCCATTCATTTACCTCCAAAGTTCATGATTTCATCTTTAGTTACCACTGAGTAGAACTCCATTGTGTAAATATGCCATATTTTCATTATTCACTCATCAGTTGAGGGACACTTAAGTGGTTTCTATCCACTTAGCTATTGTGAAAAAAGCAGCATCATACATGAATACACAAGTAGCACTAAAATAGGATGAGTCCTTTGGGAATATGCCAAGGAGCGGTGTAACCAGGTCAAACAGTAGATTCATTTTTAAATTTTAAAGTGCTCTCCGCACTGTTTTCCATAGGGATTGCACAAGTTAACAATCCCACCAGCAGTGAATGAACATTCCTCTTTCTCCACATCCTCTCCAGCATTTGGAATCATTTGTTCTCTTGATCTTAGCCACTCTGACAGGGGTAAGATAAAATCTTAAAGTGGTTTTAATTTGCATTTCCCTAATTATTAATGGTATTGAGCACTTTTTAAGATGTTTCTCAGTCATCTTTAATTCTTCTTTTGAGAACTCTCTGCTCAGGTCATTAGCCCGTCTTTTAATTGGGTCAGTTGTCTTATGATTATTATTTGAGTTCTTTATATATTCTAAATCTTAAATCTCTGTCAGATGTGACACTTGGTGAAGATTTTCTCCCACTCTGTGAGTTTTCTGTTCATATTCTTGGTTATTTCTTTTGCTCTACAGAGGGTTTTAGTTTAATGAGGTCCCACTTGTTGAATACTGATCTTAATTCCTGAGCAACTGCTGTCTGATTTTAAAAGTACTTTACTACACCTATATCTTGTAGGTTACCATCAACATTTTCTTCTAACAGTTTCAGAATTTCAGGTTTCATATTGAGACCTTTGATCCACTTGGAGTTGACTTTTGTACAAGGTGAAAGATAAGGTCTAGTTTCATTTTTCTGCAGGTAGAAATTCAGTTTCACCAGCACTGAAAATGCTGAAAACGCTGTCTTTCATCCAGCAAGTATTCTTGGCTCTTTTGTCAAATATCAGGTGGCTGAAACTGCATGTCATATTTGAGTCTTTAATTACATTCCCTGGGTCTACGGCTCTATTTTTGTGCAAGTACCATGTTATTGTTAGGACTGTAGCTCTGTAATATAGCTTGAACTCTGATAGAGTAATCTCCTCTGCATTGTTCTTTGGACTCAGGGTTGCTTTGCCAATGTGGGATCTTTTGTGCTTCCATATGTATTTTAGGATTTTTTTCTAATTCTATGAAGAATGCCATAGGGATTTTGATAGATATTGTATTGAATCTATATATTTTTTGGTAGGATGGTATTTTCAAAATATTAATTCTTCCAGTTCATGAGCACGGAAGGTCCTTCCATCTTCTGGTGTCCTAGACAGTCTCATTCTTTAATGATCTAAAATTTTCATTGTAGAGAGATTTATTGTCTTTGGTCAGATTTATTCCAATATATATTATTGAGGGTACAGTGAATGGGAAGTGTTCCTTATACTCTTTCTCCAGTTGCTTATTATTGGTGTATAGAAAGGCTAATGAATGTGTAAATTAATTTTGTAACCTGCCACTTTACTGAAAGTGTTCATTATTCCTAGGAGCTCTCTGGTAGAATTTTTGACATCTCTTAAATATATCATGTTATCTGCAAAAAAGGGATAATTTGATGTGTTCTTTTTCAATGAGTACTCCTTTAACTTCCTTCTCTTGTCTTAATGCTCTAGCAAGAGTTTCAAGCTCTAGATTAAAAAGAAGTGGAGATAGTGGACAGCCTTGTCTGGATCCTGATTTTAATCAGAATGCATCAAGTTTCTCTCCATTTAGAATGATGCTGGCTGGGTTTTTTTTTTTTTTTTTTTTTTTGTATATGGCTTCAATTTTGTTGAGGTATGTTCCCTCCAGTCCAGTTCTCTCTAGGACTTTCAACATAAATGCATGTTGAATCTTGTCAAAGGTCTTTCCTACATCTATTGTGCTGACCATGTCATCTTTGTCTTTGAGTCCGTTTATATGCTTTATGGCATGTACTGATTTAAGTATATTGAACCACCCATGTATCTCTGGAATAAAGCCTACTTTATCATGGTGGATGATCTTTATGTTGTGTGTCTGTATGTGGTTTACAAGTATTTTGTTGAGAGTTTTTTTTTAATTTATGTTCATTAAGGATATGGGTCTATAGTTCTCTTTTTTGTTTGTATCTTTACCTTGTTTGGGTATTAGAGTGATGATGGCTTCATAGAAGGAATTAGGGACTCCTCCTTCTGTTTCTATCTTTTTAAATAATTTGAGTAGTATTGGAAATAGATCTTTGAATGTCTGATAGAATTCTGCTGTGAATCCATCTAGGCCAGGGCTTTTTTGGATGTAAGGTTTTGTATTACTGTTTCAGTTTCTTTATATGTTATGTGTCTGTTTATGCTATTGATCTCTTCTTAGTTTAACTTTGGTGATTCCCATGATTTTAGATATGCATCCACTTCTTTAAGGTTTTCAATATTAATGAAATATAGGTTTTTAACGTATTCCCTTATAATGTTCTGGATCTTTTGGTTGTCTGTTGTGATGTTTCCCCTTTCATCTCTGATTTTGTTGATTTAGAATTGTGCTTTCTTTCTTTTGTTTAACTGATCCAAGGTTATGTCTATCTTGTTTATCTTTTTAAAGATCAAGCTCTTTGATTCATTGATTCTTTGCTAGTCTTCTTTGTTTCTATGACATTAATTTCTTCTCTGGTTTTTGTTATTTCTTCTTGTCTGCTGGGTTTGGGTTTCATTTGTCGTTGTCTTTTAATATTCTTGAGTCATATTGTGGAACATTTTCCTTTCCCCTTAAACTATCATAGATGCTTTGGCTGGGAAAAGTATTCTAGGTTGGCATCTATAGTCATTTAGAACTGGCAATACTTTGTTCCAGGCTCTTCTAGCTTTCATAGTTTTCGCTGAAAAGTCAGCTATATTTCTGATGGGTTTTCCCATGTGTCTTGTTTTTCTTTTGCAACTTTCAAAATTCTCTCTTTGCTCTGTACACTTAGAGATGTACTATGATATGCCACGGGGAGTTTCTTTTCTGGTCCTGTTTATTTGGTGTTCTATATGCTCCTTGTATTTGTGTGGTCATGCCTTTCCTTAATTTAGGGGAAATTTCTTCTACAATCTGGTTGAAGATCTGATCAATAATACCATTATCCTGAGATTCTTCTCTTCTTCTATGCCTATAATACATCAATTTGGTTTTCTCATGGTCTACCACATTTCCTGCATATTCCATTCCTGTGTTTTTGAAATTTTTTTCATAATCCTGGCTTGAATGGTCCAGTTCTTCAACTTTATCATCCAGTCTTGACAGTTTGTCTCCATTCCATTCATTCTTGGTAAAGCTTTCTCCCATTGTTTCAAATTGGCTTACTGAGTTTTTCACTTCCTTCTTCATTTCAACCTGAGTATTCTTTAATATTTCTATCTCTTTTGTGAATTCAGTCAGAAGTTTATTCCTATCTTCTGTTAGTTCTTCCATTTGTTGTGTGTTCTTTAAATGCACTGAATTCTTTGACCTTGTTTATGATTTTTCTTTTAAACTCTGTGTCCTGGGTTACCTCTATGGGGTTTTCACTGTATTACTCTTCTGTAGATTGATGTTTGTTGGGGACACCTTATTTGTGTTTTACATACTATTGTTTTTTCATTATGATTTTAGCATATGGATTTCTCTTGTTGTTTGTGAGTCTGCTGTGAGCCTTCATTGGTTGGGTTGAAGTCTGATTCTGTCAGCATATTTGATGTGACTTTGTTATTTTTCTATCGAAGCTTCAAGGCTTCAGGTTCTCTCTTGATTTTACACTGGGAGAATGAGATGGCTCTAGTACAGCTGCTCCAGACGTCCCTCTGAATCACATTTTAGGCAAGATAGATGTTCTCAGACTCTTTCTTATGGCCTATGTTCCTTTAGCGAACAGGCACAGCACAATTTAGGAAAATTGCTGGTCAGAGGCTGAATTCAGGCTTTCTCAGGCAGTCTACGAAGATCTGGGTCCCAAAAGAGATGGCTGATTTCAGAAATCCAAGGCAGCTTGGAGGAGGGAAAAGCCAAGGTTGATGAGAGGTCAGAGGAATGCAGAGGCTGTGGATAGGGACAGCCTGTTACAGTTCTAACAGAGTAGACTGGGAATTTGAGCTTCTCTGAGTACAGGATTCTGGATGCAGTGGGTGGGTCTGGATAAGAGATTAGTCTCAGGATTTGGGTTTCTGAGAGTAGGAGCAGGCCTGTACCCAAAGCTAGAAGAAGAACAGGTTAACCCTCTTTTTAAAAAATACAATAAAATAATAAGACTTCAAGCTCAGACCTATAAGCAAACAAAACTTTGCCTTATTAGAATTTAAATGCACTGCAAAAGATACTTTTGCAGATACTTCATTTTTACGTGTTTCCCATAAAATTATTTCCCATAACATTGTTTGAAAAGAAATAGGATTTATATAAAAAGTATGAAGTTGACAAAATGAAGACGTCTGAGCTGATACGGGAAAAGATCAGGCACATGTTGTAAGAATGCTGTTTGCGAAACACAGATCAAGTGAAAGAATCTGGGCTGGCGCCAGCTGAGTGGTTGCTGTAGCGCCCCGCTCCTCACACTCCCGTGGTTAGATCTCCATTCTTTTCCTAATTTCTTTCCAAAAAACTCAACTTCTGGAGTTTCTCTCTTTATTAAACTCATTCTCTGCTTCTTGGATTTCTTTCTGATTATTTTCCTTGAGTTTCTTAGATTGCCTTTGCTTAAGTTCTAAGGATATCAAAGGCTCACTGTGCATACAGAGTACATTCTGCCCAGGACTGCTTAGAACAGCATGGACTCCAAAGTCATCTGTAAGCAAACCCCTCACAGCGGTTCATTTTCAACCTATTAATTAGTCAGAGAAAAATGACTTTAAAAACATGCTTGTGTGCTCAAGGCCACACTTCAATGCGGGATGCCACCCATCACCCAGAAGCAGCCAGCTGTATCCCCATCATTGTAAAAACTTCGTTCTCCTCAAGTCAAGTCCTGAATTTGGAATGCAAGGAATCTTTGGAGACCTAAGTGGCTGCAGGCTCCATCTGCATAAAGCTCTTCTGAAGGTGACTATTCTATTTTAAAAATATTTCTTTATTCTTTATGCTAATTTCATGCATGTATATATAGTATATACATATTTATATATAGTCAGTTCTACTCTGTTACTCTCTCATCCCCCTCATCGCCTGTTGAAACCCTTATCCCATGAGGTTGAAGGTGACTATTCTTTAGATCCTTCATGTGTGACTTCTCTGCATACCATCTACTCTCTCCACTCGGTGATGTTTTTGTTGGCTCTTGTCTTCCTGCAGTCCTTCTGTTTTTCATTTGTAGTGATGAAATCAATAATTAGACTGTGATGTGAATCCAAACAGCATTGCCTTTTTTTTATTAGGAGCATAAAATCAGCACTTGGTTTTCATTTATATTCCTCAGCAAGCTTTAGCTGCTTTTCAGCAGTGAAATTTCATCAGTATATTTGGTATTGATAATGCTGCCAATCTTATTTTCAAAGTTGGGTGTTTCATGTGGGCTGTGCTGGCACTGTACCTATCCTGATTTGGATTCTGTTTAATCACTTTGGCTTCAGCTGACGTTGGGAGGTAATGAAGCCCAACAACCAGCCTGCAATAAATTTGCCATGGGACCACATGCTGTTGCAGAAACAACCATGTAAATTTGCTGAGGAAAGACAAATTCACAGCAGGCAGATTGCAGCAGGCTGGCCCCATGCATTATCTGAGCTCTGTAAAGAGAGAAGTCTGGGGCACTAAACAATGCCTGCTTCCCATTGAGGAAGGAGGGCAGGGTAAGAACAGGACAGGACTAGAAACCATGAAGCCTGAGTTTGAGACCATGCATGGTCTGTTACTTAATAACCACTTTTTCTGCAAAGAGAAGCGATAATTATTGTCATGAAAAACTCAGAACAATTGTGAAGGTCAAATATAATAATGTTTAATAGGTCTCCTCAAGAGGTAAAAAATAGTCCGATAAATCATTATGTTCAAGGAATTAATAAAAGTAAACATTCTGCCACTGAACCAGTCAGTTGTAAGCACTCAAACAAAGATAAGTTTAAATTTCTGAGGAAACTTTTATGCATTTATCTTCATGATGATTACTGGAGAATTTCTCAGAAGGCAAGAAATTTATTCTTGGGAGAGATTGAACTGGTATTCACTTATTTTAACATATACAACATCTATTTTTATGGTTATAAAGATGAGCTCTAGTTCCTTCTCTGGCTGCCCATTCTATATTCTTCTTCCTAGAGTGTTCTGTTTGCTTTCTGAGAATTCCTAAATGTGTGTGTGTGTGTGTGTGTGTGTGTGTGTGGTGTAATCATGTGTCTACTCAAGTGCACTGGCCTGTGTGTGCATGTAGAGACCAGAAGTTGACTTTGGATATCTTCTCCTATTGCTCTCCATCTGAGAGCATTTCTGAGACAGAATCCTTCACTGAACCCAGTGCTTACCATTTCAACTAGACTATCTGACCAGCAAATCCCTGGGATGCATCTCTTTTTCCATCCCACTGGGATAGAGGTGTGCCATGCTTGGCTTTTACATGGATTCTGGGCATAATAACGTTGTATGTTTTCTTCACACATTTATAATACTGGGACAGTGAGACACAAAACCATTAGAGATATTATGAAATTAACACATGGTTACTATTAAAATAGAACAAACAAGAGAGTTTAAAAGAAAAGGTTATGCACCAATCCCAGGGCCCTTGCACAGGCAAATCACAGGTCAGGTAGGAACAGAAAGCAACGGTAAAAGAGGAAACAGACAGAGGCATGTGTATAGGATAATTGGCTAGAGTAACTGAACTGCCAAGTGGCAAGCCAAGAAAACATACTACCAATCCTTCAAGTTACTTAGAAGTTCAGTTGATGCTAAAGTAAGCCTCTCCTATATTCTCCCCACCTCTCTGTTTCTCCTCTGTGTGTCTGTGTCTGTGTGTCTGTGTGTGTTTGCATGTCTGTGTCTGTATTTAGGTAACAGTGATATGCCATCATTAATGCAACAAAAATATTCATTTGTTTATTTATTTGTTTATTGATTTCAGGTGTAGAGACAAGACACTCTGGAACATTAGCACTAAACAAATACTCAAAGGAACAGATCCAAATCCACTTGATTGTGCATTCTATATTCTTGATTCAATCCACTTTAGTGTTAGTATCAATAGAACACCTCTCTCAGTTAACAATTTAATCCCTTTTTATTTCAAATGTTTATACTCTACCACTTTTAAAACAACTATTATTAATAGAGTTTCTTAAAGAGACCAAAATCTAATGTGGTAATCATTGTCTTATAATTAAGAATACTTGATCTACTTATAGGCAATGCACTCACTGATAAATTTGTGGGGGGAGATTTTTACTTTCTATTTGGAAAAATTATATCTTCAATAGAAAATGCAGGGATGTGTCAAAATGTCCTTGTGTCATTTGCCCAGTCAACATCTTTGATTATAGTTGTGTAGTACCAGAACCAAAGATTTGATATCATCAGTACAATGTGTGTACAAAGTATATAATCTTATCATATGTATAGATTCGTGTAGCCACTACTGCAGTCGAAACAGAGCTATCCCAGTCCACAAAGATTTCCTATGTCACCCTTCAGCAGTCACACCCTTGCTTCACCCACTTACACACTGATGACAGTGACTCTGCTTTCCACCCTCAGTTTTGCCATTTGGAGACTGCTGCATAAGTGGAACCATACACTGCCAACCTTCTGGTACACTTTTCAACCAACATTTTGATTATTTCTGGTTTGGGGTTACTACAAATACAGCTACTAGGAAGATCATCAGTAGATGTGGTGGACATACGTTTTCACTTCTGCATAAACATCCAGCAGCTGAGCTGCAGAACTGGAGCGTAAATGTATATTTAATTTTCAATCCTATTTTCCAGAGCAGCTGCGCCACGTTCTTACACATGCTCATGTATGCAAAAATCCCACTTCTCCAGATTCTTGCTACCATTTGATATGGTCACTATCTTTAATTTTTTATTGTAAATTAAGGTAAAAACAGTTGGCATGAGAACTGCCCTATTTCAAATGTTAAGTGTACACTATAGTACCCTGTCATCTGTATTTACTGTTGTACAGCAGATCTCTAAAGCTTACTACATGTCGTGGAAACCTTATACCTATGTGTTAACACCTTTCCATTTTCCCTCCTGGCAGGCCTAGGAAACCTATGCTCTGATTCTATGATCTTATCTATTTTCATTACCTTGTGTCAGCAGAATCATGTGGCATTTATTCTATGTATAATTGTTTTATTATGCTAAGCACAATGTCTAAAAGTTCCATTACTGTTGCCACCTTGCAGAATCTTCATGTTAGAATGAATAATGTGCATATATAAACATTCATACATATATGAAATATAAATTTATATATAAGCAAGTATGGTATATATAGGACATACTATTCTTTATCCATTAATCCATCAGTGAATATTTAGGCTTGTGTTTATTACTTTTTGCTATGGCAACACATACAACAGAAACAGCTGAAGGAGATTTGTTTTGGCTCTGGTTTCAGAGGGTAGCGTGAATCATGCTGGGAAAGGCAAGGCAGCTATAATGGTGGGAGATTGCAATGATAGCTTTTCACATGACTGCTGGGTCTATCCATTTCAAAGGCCCATCCCCAGTGACAGACCTCTACTGTCAAAGAACAGATTAGAAGCTGGACTAAGCTGGGCTATTGCCGTCAAAGCCCATCCCCACTGAACATCTCCACCAGATAGGTCTCACAACCTCTGAAAACCATGCCACCAGCTGGGAATCGGGTATTGAGACACATGAGCCTGTGAGGGATATTTTACTTCCAAACCACTTCAAGACTGTTTCCAATCTGGACTTGACTAGCACTGCAGTGAACATGTTGTATTAATATCACTTTGCAATCCTGATTTCAGTTCTTTTGGGATAAATACCAAGAAGTAGAATTGCTAGCTCCTATGGTAGCTTATTTTAAATGTCTGAAGGGTCCATACCTCCATTTTTGATAAGTCACATTTTCAAAACCTCATTAGGCAAAAGGGCATTTCTCACAAGAAAAACAAGCCGCTGGCCTTGACAAAGGGCTATGTGTGAGACTGCCTTCAGTGTGACTCTCCACACAAGACACACGCTGGGGAGACAGAAGTTCAGTTACCAAATGGTGCCACTTTTGCTTACTTCCTGTTTTCTTCCAACACAGCTGCATATAATAACGTAAGGGAAGCAGGGACACCCAGGCTGCCCCAGCAAAGCCTTCAGAGCATCCTCTCAGGAACCTCTGACATTACAGAGAGGTACCACCTTCCTTACAAAACTTTGCTCCCAAAGTGCTATTCCTACCATTCTGTAGTACGGTCAGTTCACACTGAAGTATAGCCAGGGTACAAGGAAATAACAGGAAGAGGCAACCGTGCTAGTTAGATTATGCCAGCTTGACACCAGCTAGAGTCAGCTGCGGAAAGAGAACTTCTGTTGAAGAAGTTCCTCCATCCGATCTGCCTGTGGGTCTGTCTGGGGGGCATTTTCTTACTGCTGGCTCATGTTGAAGGGTCCAGACCATTGTGGGTAATGCCACCCTGTCAGAGGGGTTGGGGAGTGACCCCGGGCTACATAAGAAAAGTAGCTGAGACGTGCAAGGGAAACAAGCCAGTAAGCAGCGTGCCTCCTACTTTCTCCTTCAGTTCCTGCCCCGACTTCCCTCAGCCATAGACGTTGACCCTCTTCTCCTCAAGCTGGTTTTGGTCCGTGTTTTATCACAGCAGCAGAGACTCAGCCTAGAACAACAAGACTCCATCAAAGTCCTTTACAAATCAGAATGTTATTAACTCAACCAAATTTTCCTTTACATTGCCAAAGGCATCAAGACACGGTAAGCGTTGGCTCAGAAAAAAAAAAAATGCCATGTGCACACGAAATCTTAGGAGTGTCATGTTTCAATTGCAGCTTTGTAAGCCTCTGGGAGATCTTCCTAAATTTACTTCACCCTTAAAGAGGGGCATTGGACTTGGTGCTTGTCAAGTGGGCACATGTCTGTGTCTGCTGTTCCATGGAATTAATATATTCAGATAGTGTATCTGTGTTGTTGTCCAACCAATATTCTTCTTTCTCCACTAATCCTCACTTTTCTAGTCTGCCATCCATCGCCATTTCTCTTGCCAAAGATCTGGCAGTCTAAAGGAAACACTCCTCTGCATCTAAGGAGAAGGGGAAGAATATTTCTTGGACACAGTAGAACTATAATACAGATTGCTGTGAGATGCTGCAGAAACTTCTAGGCTTTGCTGAGCCTTAAATCTGAAAACATAGAGGCATAGCTAGGTGATAAGTACTGAGTTGAGGGCACAGTGAATCAGCTGTAAGGGCCAGCTGCAGGGCAATCTCTCCACCAATCAGGAGAAATGTTAATTTTCAGCAGTGGCTCCAGAATGAATAGGATGAAGTTATAGGTAAGTTACAGGTCTAGTTTGCTTAGAACTATCTCTACCAGGTTATGTCTGTTGTCTTAAAATACTTCTGTTTCTAAATGTCCCTTATGTCGTCACAGTTGTCCCGCTTTGGATAATAAATAATATAACTCTGTATAAGTTGAAACTGTCCCTGGAACGGCATTAGGAATGTTCTGCTTCTCAGGTTTGGTAAATCCATTGCTTATGGGAAAAGATGGGAGTTTAGACTTGGGGCTAGACAATTTGGCCTTTAAAAACATGCCTCTCCTTTATGACTTCCAATCTTTTAGCATAACTAAGAGCTTCAGTGAGCTTTGTAAAAATAATTTTCAAGTGTCATTTACTCTGAATTAAATTTCCGGATTCCATTAAGACCTTATCATTCTTCAAAGAATATCACTCTTATTGAACTCCCTGGATAAATGTCTCCTTGCTTAGGGAATTCAGTTAACAGTGTCTATGGCACTTCAGCATCTGTAGATGTGGTGGCATTGAATTAGGAAAAGCAGGAGCACTAGAGGACAGCTCCAAAGCAGCACTTCAGGGAAGAGGCCCCTCCCAGAGCCGTTGCTACTAACGGTTCCTCAACTCATGTTATGCTCAGAGCCTCAAAGAATTTCCCCAAAGACCACGGAATTCAAGTCGGATGAAGAGACACTCACAATGTTCTCTGTGTACCTCAGAGAGGGGTAGGTGGAGAGGAGACAGAATCAAGGTGGAACCATGCATGCTTGGGTTGCCCTCCTTGCGTGTCTCATTTCCGAGGACACGCACCTCCTTCCTGCCCTTGGCGCCCATCACTGACTCTTCTTCCAACACCTCACCTCCATTTCCATCCGCACACAGTTCTCTCCACACAGAGTGAGCAAAAGATGTGTTTTCAGACCCCAAAAGTCACCTTCACTTTTTCTCTCTTCACAATCACAAACTTATTCTTAGTAGTTTGAACTAGAAAAATAATTTATAAATAACTCAACTTACTCTTTTTTTAGGCTGTGATTCAGCAAACAGAGAAAGTAGCTTTTCCCTGGACAGAGTATTATGAAACAACGCTATCCTCCAGTTTCTTCCCTCTCAGTCTTGTCTCTCCTCAGATCACAGGCTTTGACTCATGCTCACCTTCATCCAAGTTCTAGGCTCCAGTCAGATTACCAACCTTGACTCCAACCAAAATGTGCCCTCTGATTCTGTGTCCCACCAGGAATCACTTTTCACCTGGGAAATAGTTTAGACCCTGTGCAAGTGTGCCCAATGAGGACACACATTTAGACCTCATAACTTCATGTTTTTTAAAAAGTCAGCCCAGTCACAATATCTATCATCAAGGAAATAAATAACAAACATTGGTGAGGGTACAGAGAAAGAGGAATCCTTACTCCTTGTTGGTGGGAGTGTAAAATGGTGCAGCCATTATAGAAATGAGTATGGAGGGTTCTCAACAACTAGAACGACCGTATGACCCAGCAAGACCACTTCTGAGCACACACCCAGAAGACCCTGTATCCTACCAAAGACATTTGCTCATCCATGTTACTGCTGCTCTATTCATTGTATCTGGGAAATGAAATCAGCCCAGATGTCCTTCACTGATGAGTGGATAATGGAACTATGATGCATATACACAAAGGAATTTTATTCAGCTGTAAAAAAAATGAACCTTTGAAATGTGCAGGAAATCGGATGGAATTGGAAAACAGATTAAGTGAGGTAATGCCACCTGTCCTCTCTCACATGTGACTCCTAGTTTCTAGTTTTTATGTAAGCGCATTTAGGGAAGAATGAGATTGAACAGATAGTGAAATCAGAATGAGGCCCATGAGAAGGAAAACCAGCTTTTAAGGAAGGGGATGGGGGCTGGTAGAACACTTGGTTGTGAACGCAGAGAGGGGACAGTGAGGCTGAGCAAAGGGTGCAGGCAGGGAAGGGGCTCGGCCGGCCTGCTGAAACGAAGCATTATGAAAAGAAAACTGTCACTAAGAATCCTAATTTTTTTTAAAAAGAAAAAAAACGATTTTGCATCCTGGGAATTAGTCCTTTCATGGTAAATGCTGTAAAGATCTTCTAGAGCACCAGCTTTGAGGACTGCGTCGTCTGTATATCACACTAGGTGTCAGCGGCCCATGAAGCATAGTCACAGATAGCTGCAACCACTTCAGTGGAGATGCTTTGGACACGTTTTGTTTCCTTCAATTCTCCTTCCCCCAGCAACATTTTAAAAATACATTTGGTTTTAGTAAAATTTATGACTTGTGATCTTTAACGGAGATTCTAGAGGCATTGAAAGGGCCCATGAGCCTGCCTGTCTGCCATCATTCCTCACACCCCTTTCTTTGACTCCTTAAGCTATGCTTTTAGTGTCTTACACTTATTTTTCCCCTCAGGGTATGGCAGGCCAGCACTGTCTCTGGAGAGCCATTCTTCCACTGCTTATCCGCTTCTGAGAACCTGACGGTGTGCTGGTGTGCATGACTGTGTGACCACAGGAGGTAAGGTCACTTCAGCTCTTCTTGTCAGACTTGTCATACCCCGAGATTCTCCACCACAGATTTCTCACCTGGTGCACTCTTAACGGTGTCATACCACAGGGGGGGATGTTAAAATTCACTATGCAATATTATATTCTTTCAACTGAGTGGTTGTGTCAACAAAATTTCCAGCATTGTAAAATTGTAGCACATAGAGAAACAGGAAAAAAGTGGTCCACTTCTCCTCTCAATGTGGAAAACTCAATCTGGGAGAAGAAAGAGAATCTTTTTTACAATGGTAGGGGCTTGGGAGTAGAAGGCGGCTGTGATCATAAAAGCCATATTTGCTGTAACTATCCAGAAAACATCTTTGTTTACCATTGTCATGTTACCATGGCAACACCAGCTACTTATAGCATCACACTGAGATGGCCATGGCAGGCTAGATCATGTTGTTGTACAAATGCTCCGCTGCCTCTTATCTCTTCCCTGGCTTCTTTATTACTCATGGGAAAGGCAGACGATCACTGGCAGTAATGGCTGTAGGAAAAGAGAAAAGCCAGATTATAGCTTATACGTAGTTACTTTTAGTATCCTATATTAATTGTGTTTGGGGATGAACAAGGGCAGTGTTCATTCATCTACACCCCTGACCTCCTCATCTGTCATCCTTTTCTGAGAAGTCCCTGTGGTGACTGGTCTCCAGGTGTAGCAGGAAATGAGCTTCCCTATTCACTTGATCTTGCTTGTCCTTATATAGCCATAGGTCTGCCAGCCATGGATTTGACCAGTTGCAGAATGAAAATATATTTGTTTTCTTAGCATTGTCCTCTAAATAATATATTAATCTGTATAATAATTATTCTAGGTGCAAAAGCAATCTAAATACCATTTAAAGTATGCAGGAGGATGTGCTACATTTTTTGTAAGGGACTTGAGCATCTGTGGATTTGAGGGGAACAAGGAGCCAATTTGTTGCAGATACTGAGAGATAGCTGTGTGTGTAACTGTCCTTAGTCACCTTCCTTACAATATTCCTAAGAAAAAAGATTTACCTCTTCCCTTGGAAATGTAGAGAGGACTTCAGTAAGACGTCAGTAAGAAGGGCTCAAATGCAGTAATTTCCCACAATTTGTGTCTGGGTGTAAAGGAGGCAGCAGCGTGGAGGCACTGGTAGTGGAAGGACAGGCTTCTACCCAGCCTCTATCAGCTTGTTTTCTGTACCTTGCCTTTAGCGCTTTTAGACTGCTTTGAAATCTCCGGCACACTTTCAGAAAGGAAAATGCTGTATCCTTGCTTGGCTCTCTGAGGAAAAACTGGTTTATGAACCAGAGGCACTCTCTGTAGCAGGTTTGCAAACAAGCTGGCACACCAAATAACCGCATTCTACTCTAGAAGCTCAGAAAGGAAAGAAATCAGAGTATGCTGTCTCCTGCCCAAGTGCACACACACACACTCACACTCACACACACGCACGCACGCACACGCACATACACGCACGCGCGCATATGCGCACACATCAGCCTGCTGTGGCTTCTCACAGTCTCTGTACAAGGTTCAGACCAGAGGATCGATCCCACAAGAAGGTGTTTACAAAACTTCAGATGCAGAATAGAAGTAGGTTTTGAGATCCTCTGCATAGCAAATAACTGTTCATCAGCACTGGTGTGTAATTCTGAATAATTAAGAGTAAATTCAAAATGTCTCACCATAAAAAATGACAGGCAGTCAGGAAGATAGATGTGTTAATTAGCTAGATTTAATTGTACCATACTATACGTTTATGTTTGTATCAAGACATCACATTGCACTCATAAATGTATACAATTATGATTTATTTACCAGTCAAAATAATTTCATTGACTAAAAAAGGTCAGATTGTTCAATATTCTAAAAGCTAATTCAGACTACTAATCAAGAAGGAAAACTGCTTAATATGTTTTTCTTATTATTTTTTGACAGGGTCTCCCTAGTCCCAGTCCACCTGGAACTCACTATGTGGACCAGGCCAGCCTCCATCACACAGAAATCTGCCAGCCTGCCTCTCTGCCTCTGCTTCCTGACATCTGAGATTAAAGGCACACCACGACAGCACTGCTTAATATTTTAATAAAACATACATAACTTTGATATCTATACCTAAGAAAAACAATATGAGAAATGAGAAAAAGTGACCAAAAGCTTTAGATGAGAAGCAAAGTTGACATGACTGTCCTGAAGACAGAATGTTACTTCTGTGGGTCACAGTATGCTGTGGTAATGAATCTCATAGTGGACAGTACGATCTACAGTGATGATGGCCAACACACCATCAGATCCGAGACCATGAATGCACTGAGGCTGCTGGTGTGAGCTACTCCACCCACACACCTTTTGCCGGGCAGGGCCTGCACCACAACCAGCTTTCCGTTGCTTTCCCTTGCCGGCTGGACATTCTGGAGACAACCGTTGTCCTCTTCTTGCTCATACCTCTCTTACCAGAAAACTTCCATGTCTCTCCTCATGTGTAAATACGTGAGCCCAAAGAAAGATGTGGCTGTCCACACCATGATGCTGACATTCTGACTCCACCCCCAGCACTTTGAGAAAGCCAGAATCTGATGTGTAAGTCTCCCAGTCTATGGTGTTTCACACAACAGCTGGGTAGGCTAGGACTCTAATCATGGTCTATAGTCAAGGCTTTTCATTGCTCTAATAATGTCCTTTATAGCTATTGACTATTTTCTGTTCCTCAACTCAGGATCCAATCCAGGAACATGTGTTTTATTTACTTGTCATAGCTCCTCTTTAATCTCCTTCAATCTGAACTCATTCCTTTGTTTCAGGTCATGCCATTCCCAATAAAAATCATTTTCCCTTCTCTGTTTTGAACATTTATGTAAGAATGGATTTATTTTTATCTGTATGAATTATTTTATAAGAATTCTTATTTTTGAAACTGTACTATAGTATTACTGTTGCTAATATATTTTGAGGCTCAGAGTATTCCTAAATCTGCACAGTGTAAGCTCCTCCAGGCTGACTTCAGGATCATCTTGACAATCAACTTTCCATCGCTATAACAAAATGTCTAATAAAATTAACTTATGAAAATAAAGGATCGCTTATCTTACTGCTCTGGAAGGTCTAATGATTGACTGAGTGTCCTGCTGCCGTTGGGCCTCAGGTGAAGGCAGCACATGCTAGCAAGAACACATCATTCAGCCGGTAAGTACAAAAGCCAAGGGGGAAGCGTGGGAAAGCAGGTCCTGAAGTGCTACTTGTGGGCACATTGCCAGCGACTCGGCCCACATGCCGCCCCCGAGGCTCACTCCCCTAAAGGCTCCACCGCTTCCCAAAAGAGCCACCCAGGAAACCAAGCCTTCAACACTCTGACCTTGGGGCACAGTCACCCAAGCAATAGCAGACACGTTCTCGCTTTCCACCTCGGCAAGCCGTTCCTGCCTTGGTTGGTTCTTTCTTGCTTAACTTCTAGAATCAGTCATCCTCCAAGAAGATTGGATCCTGGAATTCTTCTGTTGAGACTCTGATTCAAGAGCATTTGGACACTAGATGTGCTCCTTGCTACACAGGCAGTTCTGTTTTAAGGCAGTGCTAAAAACAACAGTGAGTTACACAAGCAAACACAACTTGTACATATATGTGTGTGTGCGTGCGCGTGTGGGTAAGTTACTATCTTCTGCAACACTCAGAATTGAGCTTGTTAATATTTCCCTTCATTTCTTTTCTTCTTTACTCTTTCTTCACCCTTCTTTCTCCCTTTCTTCTTCCGGATGTCCTTCTCTATTTTTTCTACACATAGGAATTGTGTTCCTCTCTCCCACACTACAGGAAGACTGGGATAACAGAAGAGCTCCTGCAGAGAAGCGGCGTGGCACAGGGAGACATGGACCCTCCTGGACTTCACCAAGTTCCTTGTTCTCTGGCCACAAGCATGAGGGATGTGGTTCCTAACACTGTGCTTTAGAGTCTCCCTGCTCTGCTCATAGTCACTTCCAGAAACAAGCTCAGTGTTAAAACTTCCTGACAATTAAAGACAAAAGTAAGAATAAATAAATACAGGGTACAGTTTAAGGAAACTGTGCCAGACACTTAAGCTTGTCTTATGCACTTAAATATTTATAGACCAAACAGAACTCCAAAAGAAAAAAAACAAAACACTTAGAGATTCATAGTTTGACATAAAATATTTTTCTACCTTAACTTCCTAGTTAAAGATCTAATTAAGAAGATTTTCCATAAATAATGCATATTTATTACATTTCCATAAATAAATAATATTCCTACCCGCCCCCCTCTCAAATGGGGTAGGAATAGAAAACACAGAAGTCTGCAACAAGGGCAGAATTCACAATTCATCCTTCCTGGTATAAATGCAAGGATCACACAACCAAGACTCCCCAGTCAGGTATTTGCTAGCAATACTCGGATAAAGAGTTAGTCAGCTTAACTTTTTGCTGTTTTCTTGGCCTTGTGGCTTTAGAAAAGTCATGGATTCAGAATTTTATTTTCAGAAGGATCTTTCACAACAATACGAGCCCATTTTCTCTTTCTGTGCCCACTTCTGAAGGCTTTATTTTGATGGCTATTTTAAAAGGAAGAGACTATTTAGAGTTTCACTGTACTTTGAATGAAATTCTTTCACTGCCTAGTAAAAGGCTGTAAGTCAAGTAGCTTCCAAATACTTCCTTTAGTGAAACGGTTGAACCTTTACTACATGCCAGGAAACAAGCTTGTGCTTTGGGTCTGCCTGGCTCGTGTGTAGAGACCAGATGGGAGAATGTTGTAGAGAGAGGAAGGGAGACCAGTTGGGAGGCTAATAGTCTAAACAGAAGGTAACTGTGATACTGGCTAGCCCCTTAGGTGAGGTGGTGTGCCAGCTGGACCTAGACACATTCTATAGACTCCTAGAATGCTCTGGTGGAAATAATGTGAACTGTTCGGGAAAAAAAGAATTTAATGACGACATTAAGATTGAATTTTGTTTTCATCTGAAAAAATGGGAGATAAAATTGTCATTTATATTAGAACAGAAAAGACTACGGGAGAATATTTGGGGTAAAAAAGGGTAGGTATGTTGCATGGGCATGACGCTGAGGAGATGACTGTGCAGTTTTCAAATGGAGATGTGAAACTATTCCAAGTGATAGCTTACATGAGATCCACTGGAGGGATCAAGACTGGAAAAATCATCAGCTTGTACATAGGCTTTCATAGCATTAGAATAGGACCCAAAGACACAATTTTATCTATCATTTATTAAAAACTGACTCTGTGACAGAAACTGCTCTGAGTGTTTGTTTATTGCTTCATTTAGATCTCATCATGATCCAACCCAACCTGAGAAATACCGTCATTATCATTGTTGGTAGGTGTATAAGCTGAAAGCAAAGGGCATCATTCAGTCTGCCCTGAGTTGCACTGCTAGTAAATTTCAAAGCAGTTTCTGAACTCCAGCAGATGGGTCCACAGCCATGTTCCTAAACATTGTCTCCTATTGATGTGTATGGTCTTGCCCAAAAGAAATTTATTTTTAGTTGAATAAATAAACTAGAAGCCATGAAAAAAAAAACTAAAGGTTTGTGAAGTAGTAACATGTCAAGGAACTGACTGTAAAGCAAAGGAACATAGAATATGGATGAATTTCCAAGATAATAGGGTAATAGGACATACGAATAATTAGCTGCATTGTTGTGATTAAATTACACACTGGAGACTGATAGAATTTACCAGACTACATAGATTTCCAATTCACTGCCATAGATTAACTTAGTCATGGGTATTATCAAGCTCATAATGGCTAATCATTTAGATATTGTTCATACCTTGCCCTACTGCCTGGCACTTTCCTAACATCCTAGTATCATTTAGGAATTTCTCAGTCAACCTTCATGAATGGCAGTAAAGAGTGCCACTACAGAGTTCATTTCATTAACTCCTTGTCTTCTAAATAGATGGCTGCAATCTACGTTTAGCTAATTTTACATAATGAACAAGAACTTCGGAACTTTGTGGGAATTTCAATTAACTCAAGAGATAGTTATTGAGAATGATAATGCACTTAGCCCTGTGAGAATGTTAAATCTTTGCCTCAAAGTTTTGGAAATTTTATGTCAAACTGTGTTAATCAACTCCTTTCCTTTGAGTAGAAAGTAGAACTAACTTCCTAAAGAGAAAACACAACTCTGTTTCCTATGCCAGCATGGCCTCCTAACTTGTACAACTCTGCTAAAAGAGATTGTCTTTGCTGACATTAGTACTGAAAATTTATGCTCTAAAAAATCCTCCTTGTAAATACCTTTTTAGTTTAAAGAATCATTTCAACCAAAGAACATCTATAGCAGCAATTAGTAGCTATCCTGTGTCACAGTACTGAATGTAGCCATGGACTATGGACTTAAGTTAAATATGCCTTTTCCTTTATCAAATGGTTATGGAAAAATAAAATAATGAATAGTATTTTATGACATGTGAAAAAAAATGAAATAGATAATTCAGTATCCATAAATAAAGTTTTATTTACAGAATACTCACTCACATATTGTCCATGCTTTTTTTTTGTTTTTCCAAAATAGTTGAGCATATATGATAACATATGCCATTCCTCCTGATATTCTGGCCCTCTGTATAAAGTTTTCTTCCTGGACTAGAGAGTTGGCTCAGCAGTTAAGAGCACTGGCTGCTCTCACAGAGGACGGGGGTTCAATTCCCAGCACCCACATGACAGCTAACAACTGTCCTAACTTCAGTTCTAGGGAATTCAGAGCCTTCTTCTGACCTCCACTGGCATTGCACGACGTGGGAGCACTAACACACATGCAGCCAATACACTCATACACATAAAATAAGAATACTTTTTAAAAGAAATTTCTTTAAAAAACTAAAGGGACTTTAGGTATAGCATATTTGGAAAGAGAATTTCTGTTTATTCTTTACTTCTGTCTTGAAAACCATATCCCTATCTCTAGGACAGGGATTAACGAAATCAAAAAGGAATGTCTTTATTGCTAAGCAAGAAAATAGAACAGTATTGAAGCAAATCATCAAGCCATCATTGTAAACTATTAAATTTGATAACAGTGCCAACAGAGAGCCAAATCATAGTTACATGTTCTTACCTCCTTAATGGTCATCCTGATTTCCTTCAAGAGAGTGAATTCCTAAACATATTCACAATATGAGTACAAGACTGCATATACATGTATCATACTAGAAATTCTCTGCTGAAGGAAGAAGATGGGAAGGTTTTTGTGCTAGTATTGTTACTTAAAAGAATAGAGTCCTAGCACCTGAAAAATCAAGACTTTATAACCACATATATCTTTGACACTCATGGTATTAAAGTCCAACACCTACAATATGCATTGTAGATACATTGGCCCTTGGGTTGAAATGAGAAAACAGAATCCCAGAACATGATTGTTGCTGAACTTAAAAAGCACTGGATTCAGTGTTTTCTTCCCATTCAACTAGGCAGTACCAAACATAGAAATGGAAATAAGAATGCTTGACCAACTAGCCTCCTCCCATGGATAGAAGGCTCAAAGATGTATATAACATGCTTCATAAACTCGATAGAACACCATATTAAGAAGAAAGAGAAAAGACAAGTGCAACTCTTGAGTAGCTGGCAGAGTTTATCTTCCAAATGGGATGGATTTAGGTTTTCCTGTTAGCTAGTGGAGGTGAAAATGAAAATCATTTGCTATGAAAACTCATGCCTTTGGCTAGCTAATGCCTTAAACTTAGTATGAATTTCACACCAGGTGTGTGATAGGTGATTGCATTGCTCTAACCTCTTTTCTCTAGCAAATAGAAAGACAAAAGCTGCACACCTGTTATAGCAAAATGCCATCAATTTAAGATTCTGTTGAGTAGCACAGCTATTAACACCATGAGTGTCAATGTGCCAGGGCTCCAGGTGTCACTCAATCTATGTGGTTTTTTTAAGTAAATTGCAAATTTACTCTACTAAATAATATAATTGATAAAATCAGCATATCTCTGGGTTTCAATGAACTGTTTGTGTGATAGTGTTGTTCTTCATTACATGCCTGAGTGCATTCATTAAGCTCAGAGAGAACGATAAGACTAAAAAGGCACGAAGACAGTGCAACTGAAGCAGCAGGAAGTCCACGTTTCCTCCACCCCTGGATCTGACATGCGGCTCCTTGAAAAGGAGACGCCTTCCCCGCACCCCTATACTCCACGTGGTGGTAAATTCTGCACTTTGATCAGGAAGGGGACCTGCACAGTCTTGATTTCAAACTTAATCTGACACGTGATGATGATCCTTGAGTTGAAGACTACTTCTGTTTTTCCATTTATTGCCTGTGTTGTTTAGAAACCTAAACTCATTTTCAAACTCATTTTCCCTCAGGCTGTATATACCCTTGCCTCAAAACAGCACTGAATTCCTAGGGAGCTTCTGAGGTGTTTCATCCTTCCTTTGCTGTCTGATGGCAAAGACTGCACACAGCCGGTCTGACAGCATCTACACAAGCTTAATGCAGCTTCATCTCTGCTGGAGACAGTTTCTGAGCCCAATGAGTTTGACACAAAGGGTTCAAACAATAGTTCCACTTTATTTTTCAGAGTTCTCAGGATTTAAACAAAGAAACATTTATTAATTCATTAACTAACTATGTACTGAACCCTAGAATCATCTGGAGTCTGGGGATAAAAAGTGAACTCAGTAGACATGGTCTCTATTCTTGAGATGCTTATTTTGTTGGAGGGGTGGAAAGAGACAGCTAAAAGCAGAGCTTTAGGCCTAATGGACTTGTTTCTAATACATTATGGAATAATGTGAAATTATAAAGTTTGGAAGAGATAATATGATGCTGGAAGAGAGCAGAGAAATAGGCGGTGCTGGAAATTCTATCTTATCTGGAGTGTTCTGGTTTCTATCAGTAATAGTCTCTAATAGCGACTCTGGTTCTTTTATTCCTCCAAAACAAACACGGGTTATGTTTCCTAAAATTTAAAAATTGGGCATGACCATATGATTTACTTTAGTCAATGAAGTATGAAGAGAAGTGTACCGGCAGCTGAAGAACCAGGAATCAATGTGCAATTGATTCTCGAAGGGCTTTCTCTTTGCTGTGGCAAAGCTTTAATTCTCTTGATTTCTGGTCCAGCAGGCAAGGTTCTTGGAAATCATCACTCCTGACCACGCAAAAGATTTTTTTTAATGCAATAAGTTTCCTTAGATTGCTCAGGGAATTGAGATAGCAAGCTAAATAAATTCTGCCTCTAGATTTAGAGAGACAGACAGGTGGATACAGAATATGGAGGCTTGTTGGAGGGGAAATTAGCAAGCAGAAGTACAGGTGCCTTTTCAGTAGACCCAGGCTGCTTCCTTTCAGAACAGCGGGAGACCACCTGGCTGATGACATCTTTTCCTGACTTCTGGGAAGTTATAGATCCCTCTAAAGGGCTCTTCAATTTAGTTTAGTTCCTACTCAGGTCCACTCAGGATAATTTCCCTTTTGAGTATCTCAGGTCAAGGTTTGATACGGGGATCATAATTGCATCTTCAAAGTTAATTTTGCCAATGTAATAGATCTCAAGAGTAAAACAGTATCATATCTACACATCCTGTTCATATTCAAGGGACTATTGTTTTAAACAACCACACAATATGTATACCTGATGGTGAAGGACCATCTTAGAAGCTTGTCTGCCACAGAAAGTCATGTAATTCAGAGCATCAGTGGAGCATGCTTGGGCTTCTGGTCTAAAGGCATCACTATGGCTGCTGGGTAATAATCTTTCAGGAGGATTCTAGAAGCATGAGCCCCAGTGAGGAGCAATTGCAATTGTCCAGGAAAGAAATAATAGTAACTTCAGCTGGAGGCAAAGGCAAAGAGGTAGTAGCATGGTTTAAAGCCAAATATTTATTTTTAGTACAAAGTCATCAAATAACTAATGTTTCAATATTACGTGTTTTAATTATTTTTTTCACTAAGTAACTATATTTCTTTGTAGATTCCTCGAAAACAAAACATATAAAAGTTAACCAGTGGGTCTTAGCTCACTGGGCTAGGACTATATAGTGACAATTAGGATAAAGGACAAGGGACCAAAATGTAGGTCATACCACCCATGTCTAGTACATTTCAACAAGTAACTGGGGGCCAATGCATGCTGGCAGTTATGCAGTAGACCTTCTTTCTACTTGACTGTAGAGACCGAGGAGCTACTTTCTAGTGTTTATAGTAGAAGACATAGAGGATGGATAGGGCCATATTGTGGATTTAAATACATTTTTCCAAAGGCTATGATACAGCTAGTTAAGAAATAGATAGAATTCTATCCTCCGGGCCTCTTCTTCCCACGAAGATGCCACAGAAGAGGAAAGACCTGGAAGGCTGATGCCAGCAAATCTCTCTGTATCTGAAGATATTCTGAAAACTCTGGCTGTGCTGGTCTGAAACTGTTGATTTAATTGACTACTAAAATTATTTATTTTCCCCCTATTTTTCAAATTCAACATATTCTGGAAAAATACCAAATTGTTCCACTGTTTTTGCTGGGAAGTTTTATTGCGTGTGCCATTTTTAAAAATTTATGCTGGGTAGACAAGTTAGCTGAAGCTAAAAACAGCTGGAAATGTTTCTGAACTTAAGTAAGTCCTTGAAAATAAAGTAGTTATGAAAGAACATCTCTTTCTAAGAACCAGAAAATGAAATCCAATAAAATTAGGCATAAATTCATCTTCCAGAATGAAAGGATGGTTTCCAGTAAGCAAAAACTCTCCGTAGAAACTACCCTCTTCTGAACAGTTGACTACTATACTTTAAAAACCCCATCCGGATAACTACAGTGATGGTTATAGTCTCCTTCAGGTGAGGAAATTGTTAGGAGAGAGAGAAATACAGAGAGTAAGCAAACTGAATGGCCCTGAGCAATCAAAGTTTGATATCTGATTAAATCTATTCCCAGCTGAAGACATGTCTTAGTTGTCTGATTGGAATGGAGCACTGGAATCTTCCAAAGCATGAGCTATACAATCAGATGCTCTTGGGAGCACCCCAAGTCCTGCGTTCACTCATAGTTTTTTCTCTTTTTTTCTTTTTAAGATTTTATTTATTTGTTTTATCTTATGTGTATGAGTATATTCCCTGCACATATGAAAGTGCTCCCTTGTTGTGCAATGCTCATGGAGGTCGGAAAAGGGTGTCAGATCCTTGGAACTGGAGTTATGAAGGGTTGTTAGCTGTAATTGGGTGCTAGAAGCCAAATCACTAAGAGCTCTTAACTACTGATCAGTCTCCCCGATCTCCCATTAAAATATTTTTTTTAATTAAAGACTAAATTTAAATCTTAAGGACTGTTCTATAAATCCGAATTCTTTTGTGGCATCTTCCAAAATTTGTCATGTGTACTATAATAAGGACCACTGAACTGTAAAATTAATGAGCCTGGGTGCTATAGATACACCTTGCCCAGAATCAGTTGGTCAGGCAAGATACTCATGTACATAAAGAAAAATAATAATTACCAACAATCTTTAAAATCTAGACATTACCCACTTTTCTCTGGCTTGCTGGCTTGCTTGTTTTTGTCTTTGAGACAGAGTCTATTAGTTTGGTACTTACTTTCTAGGCCAGGCTGCTTGAGCCCGCGACCATCCCAGCAGGCATCACCACAGCTGTAGTCATCCGTTTTCTTATGTTCTCTTCTTTTTGACATTTCAGGACTGACTCTGTCTTCATTTCTCCATGCTAAGACAATGTCACACAGCTTGAATTTTTTAAACTTTTAAGTCCTGAACATGACTAAGCTGCAATTTTAGTTTATCCCACTGTAGCAAAGGAGGTTTAAAGTCACGTGCTTATGAGTAGCTTGAATGTCCAGACAGCATTTGCCTATTGAATATTCATGACGTTGTGTTTTTTACAAGGCATAAAGATCCAGACTCTGCTGACAAGTATTTTCAAATACTTCATTTTCTGTCGCTGACCCTATTCCCACTGCAGTCCTTACTTCCCCACGGTCAAGTGGACTGGCCCCATGCCACAGTCAGCATTTGATCCTCTTCTCCTCTGTAGAACCACGGCTAAAACTGCTGAATTGCAAAGTGTCCTAAGGAGCTTACCTTACCAACCCCCCCCGCCCCCCCCGCCGCCCCGTGCTTGCTAAACTTTCTTTGCTATAAGTGCCACTAGCTGCATCTCTCCCCCAAAGAGTTTACAAGGGAATCCAACTTCCTAAGCTACTATTTCTTCCTTCTGACTAAAAGAGAAATTACAATATTAGCTCCACAGAATTCTCCATTAGAGAAAAAAAAGCTGGGCCTCTGCCCTGCACTCTCCTGATGGCCTAGCCTCTCCAGCAGCCTGCTCCTGCTGGTGCTGTGTTGCCTAGAAACGAAGTGGGCATATAAATGGCATTTGTGCAAGAGGCAGAGGGTTCTCAATGCTGTGGAGTGCTATCATTTTTCACTTGCTAGGAAACTGGGCCTGTTTTCTGGTGCCTTTGTAATCAATCACACATGCAAAATTGTGAGATATCTCTACTTCTCAGAGAAAGGCCAGTGTCTCTTTTCCCCAGCAATTAGAAAATCTCAGAAGTTTGTCAGCTATGTTAAAATCTCAACTCACTTTATTTACTTCTGTAGCTGTGACTGAAAAAAATCTCCATATCAGTGCAAGCTGACAAAACTCAGATCTGCTGAGACTACTACATAGGCCACGCTAAGGCTGCATCTCTAGGGTGCCTTCTTTATCCTATAAGTATAGTTCCTCCTTTAAAGAGAATTCAAGCGAAACTTAACACAACACCTTTAATAAAATGGAAATCTGCTGGACACGCTAATTCTATACAACTGACAAGAACAAATAAAGTCAGCTTTTCATGTCTGAGTTCATCAGTAGATTAACCCATCTGTCGACAGAAAAATACTTAAGGGGGAAAAACAAGGACAGACATTTTTCTTGTCATTATTCCTTAAACAAAGCAGTGTAACAACTATTTACAGAAAATTTACAATGTGGGACTGGAACGATGGCTCAGCAGTTAAGAATACTTGTTTCTCTTTCAGAGGACTAGAGTTCAGACCCCAGCACCCATACTGGGCAGTTGACAACCACCTGTAACTCCAGCTCCAGAGCACTCAATTAGGAAGAACTGGCCTCCTCATGTATCCAAACACATACATGGCATACATGTATACACACACACACTAAAATTAATTTTAAAAGGGAATTTGCATTGTATTAGCTATTAAAGACCTAGAGTTGAAGAGAATAATTATGTAAGAATGTGTGTAGGTTAGATGCAAATACTACATATCATACAAACAACTTATTCCTTCATGGATTTTGGCACCCAGCACCCTCAGAGATCAAGGAATAACTGCATCTCTCTGGCAGACCCAGAGTTTGCCTCAGACCCTCTGTCTATTAATTGACTATATACTCAAGGACATTTGCTGCTTATTGATCTAAATTATCTTCTTTTATAAATAATAATATTTACTGATTAAGTCATTGGCCTAAAATCTCAAGAGGATACAGAAAGACTATAAAGCAATTTACCTTAGAATAGTTTATAAATATTTGTTTTTCAGATCAATAACTCTCACCATTAAACAATGAAGTATATACTTTGAGAATAAGCTTTAAAAGAAGCAAAACATCTATGTACAAGTCTTTAAAATAATAAATAAAATATAATAATCTATAAAAACAATCATGATAAGGGAGCTCACTAATTCCCCTGGGCAGTGGAAGTATATGTTCATTCTACAAATTGTTGTAATACAGTATCTATTAATTTGATGAGGAAAATATATACATTTATAGTTGTTTATAACACATTATATTATCATTTGGGAAGCCAGGAAAAGTCCCTTAGACCAAGAAATGCCCGGTATGGCTGGCAGGTGAGCAGATTGTCACCAAATCTCCTTCATCCCTAACTGATCCCCTAGCATTACCAAACTGAACTTCCAGAATATTCTGGGTTGTGTTACAACAGTTCACTAAACAACATCCCAGATAATAGAGATGAAAACAATGGTCAGACAACAAGTGATAAGAGAATGCTATACCACCCAAAGCAAATTTTAGGTATTTTTAAAAACATTTTTTTCCAGTCACAGTTCTTGGTTTAATTTCCTGGATTCAAACATATCATGTTGACAATTCTTCAAACCTTGTTCAAGTAGCAGATAATCATATTGAACAGCAAATATTTTGTTTTCTGCATTTGATGTTCTAGTTAAATGAAGTGTGACATATTATCTGGGTGACGGGAAGTCTGTGAAATACATCGTGATATTTTTCTGTTCAATGGCAAGTGAAATGCTATTCATGCATTTGTTTATCTGTCGACTTCTTCCCGCTGAATGGAAGCCCTAGATCAGTGTTGTCAGGTTGTTTTAGAGATATCCTAGTTAGACTGTATATAGTAAGAACTGGCCTTCAGTGAGGCTTCAGAATGGAGTCTGTTCCAAAAGGAGATATTAACAAGAGCTCCATGGTGCTAGTTTGGGGAAGTCATAGCACTTATTCACCTCCCTGTGTTTACTTTTGTTACAGAATGTAGTCTGTCCATCCCTCCCTCTCGGGTAGACTTCTATCTTGGCATGGCTGGTGAAGTGCAACCAGAGGCTTGAAATGGACTTGCATATCAACAGAAGATGTCACCTTGTTCTCCACTATTGCCATGAGCAAGCTTGCAGGGGCTGAAGGGATGACTCAGTGGATAAGAGCACAGGCTATTCTTACAAGGACACAGGTTCAACTCCTAGCAACCATATGTTGGCTAACAATGATACTTTTCCAATTCCAGGGGATCCATCACCATCTTCTGACTTCCCTAGGCATTGCATACATGTAGTGAGCTTACATATGTACAAAACAAATAAATACAAAAACATTTACATATAGCCAGAACACTCATATACATAAAATAAAAATAAATTCATGAAGAATAAGAAAGCTTGCAATGTATAGCCTGCTGACCTCAAGAAGAGACTTGAAGTCAGAAGAAACAGACTAACTGCACAGATGCATGTGTGAATTGTGAATCTGGGGCTTGTGTGGTGCCGACCAGCAGACACCCCCCTCAAAAATGTGGAGAAATGTAGATAGGATCAACAGAAATTCTCCCCATCCTTGCTTGCTCCAGAAACAAATGCAAACATAAAACTGCAGCCATCCATGACACAGTGTAACCATGGCAATGGTTGGATGATCCACCCACAGATCTCTTTGTCCTTTCTAGTCCCTTTGCCCTATATACCCTGGACCCACTCTCAGAGATCCTGCAGTAAAACATGATGCATCATTCAGTAGTAGTCCTCTCTCCAGGACTATGAGGAGATGCAAAGCACGGTTCAGTCTCAAGGAGTATGTAACTTAGCTGATAGAAATATTCCAGTAAGCAAAGAGGTGATTTTCACAGAGTAGCTTCCCCACCCCTAAAGAAGTTTTTATCCTGCCTGATTATTTTACTGATGACTAAAAGATTTTAGGGAACGTTTGTTCTTATAAGAAAAAAAAAATCCAAATCCATCAATTGGTCCTATGTGTGAATAGTTGCTGTCTGTGCTATTTATTATGAACTTAAGTTCAGAGAGAGTCTTTTAAGCAAAGTCATCGGAGGTCTGGTGGCCATCTCTAGACTCCAGTCACTACAGCAAAGATGGAAGCCATATCAGAAAATACTGCTCTATCTCTTCCTGCCCTAATCAACTTGCTTGGGCAGGGCAGCCCTGCCTATGTTAATGTGGTGGGATAGAACACCCAAGACCAAAAGCCTCCACCTACCTTCCCATTCCTTTGAATCAATGTACTAGGCATGGTCTCTAACCGCCCTGAGAACGGGCACACATCTTATAGACAAGGCCACCTTCAAGAGTGAATGCTTTTCCCTGTTCGTGGCTCTGCAAGGCCATGACAAAGACCAGGCTCTGCTTTATTAGGCAGCAACACTGACACTACCTGACAGACACTCCACACATTGCTGAGCTGAAAAGGCCCAGGCAGACTCCATGGAGGCTCATGACACATAGCATTTACTGCACAAGTATATTGGTACCTGTGGAAGAAAGGACAGAAGAACTTGGCAGAGCTATTCTGCTGAATAAGCGACCTGCCCAGACCTGGGACCTCACTAGCAGCCCCACAGGGAGTTCATGGTCATAGCTGAGGAGATACCAGACTTCAGGCTTCCTATATTGTAGACCTTGGGACAACAAAGCCTACTGCCTCTGTTTTCTAGACAGGAAGTTGTTTGGGCTCATTTGGGGGGTACCCCTTCCAGATGCTGGGGAAGATGGCTGCTGCTCCTATTCCGTTAGCAGCTGGCAGGGTTAACTGAAAGAGCCTGCCCCAGGGTGACCTCACTGCTTTTATTGTGGAATAACCAATCTCAGCCAGAGTCACCAACCCCAATTCCCCAACATTTGGTGGGAGGGCACTTGGGAACAGTCATCTCTAAATGTAACTTGGAGTGTGGCAAGACATGCTGTCCATGTTGGCAACTCAGTGACCTTAGACCATGATGCTGGATGTTGAGATGAGGGGATGTAGTTCTTCTACAGATGCTGCTGCCATTATTTATTAAATGTCTCTGCTGTCATTGGAGAAGAGAAGTTCAGAGGAAAGGATGGAGCTGGGGGTTTGCTCGGTAATACGTACTTGCCTGCCACGAAAGAGGCCCTGGGTTCTATCCTCAGCACTGAAAGGAGGAAAATTAGTCCTTGGGCTGTGGAAGCAGCTCAGTTCGTGGAGTGCTTGCCTAATGTTCACAAAGTCTAGATTGGACCTCCAACACCACATAAACCAGATGTTAGAGTGCAAATCTATAATCCCAGCATTCAGGAAGTAGAGGCAGAAAGTAGAGGCTAAATATAAGTTCAAAGCCAGTCTGGGTACATGACACCTTGTATCAAAAACAAACAACAACAAACAATCCCGTGGGGCAGGACATTTGGGGTGGTTCTGCAGGGCACAGAGTCCAGACTGGGAGCTAGGAGAAGAGGTGGCACTCCTGACCCCCCCACCTCTGCCCCAGCCTAGTTCTGGACAGCACCTCTCAACATTTGCATAGCTGCTGCCTTCTTTGCCAACTGCCCCACTTTCCAGGAGCTGGGGCAGAGTCTCCAGGGTGGGCAGAGTCTCTGTCAAGCACAAGGGCTTGGTGCTGGTCTAGCAGGCAAGGACCACACATTCTTCTTTAGCAGCTCCTCACTGGAAGAGGCTGCCAAGCTGGCCTCACAGGGAGATGTCCACAAACCTGTCCATCACTGGAAGCAGATCTCCTTGTCAGTCGTACAGGCTATGTACCCCTTCCTCTGTGTCATATTCCCACACCCAGACCTGCTCCGTTTGATCAAATTTGGCAGGTTGCTGCAATGATGAAGGAGGCATGAGAAAGTCATGGAAGAAGCCTAGAGAGACATGCAAGCCCTCTGGGCCGCAGCCTTTCATCTTCCAGTCAGAAATCAGAATCTCATCAAAGAATGAGTAGAGTGGCATGTAAGTAGACTTTGGCGCGCGATGCGTCATCCCCTGGGAGCACAGGCATCTGCCAGCACGTTGATACCAAACAGGTAGATGAAGAGTCTCACTGTTGTACACGACCGTGTCATCGAAATTCTTGTTCAGCTCCTGTCCAATGGAATCATTGCATTCCTTTCAAACTGCAACATGGGCATCCCTCAAAGTGTCCAGCACTTCCACGGAGATAAACACCCACTGGCACCCAGTCGCCCTGAGGTTGCAGGCCCCGGTGCATGTTTTATAAATGCATATTTTTATGCATTTTACACAAAACACCTTAATCACCTTTGTAACCCCCTCTCCTATTCCCACCCCTCATAGCCACCCTCCACCTGATTTCGTGCATCCTGTCATATATATTAAGACCTGTGGAGTCAAGTTTGTTAGTGACTTACATCAACTTCAGTGAAGAGCTTCTCATAATGTACATGTTTGGGGGCCACCCAGTAATCACTGAATGTAAAATCTCTAAGAGTTGGGCTGGAGTTGCATATGTTAGGAAGGCTCTCCCAGGTTAAGATCTAATGCTCTCTGCCTGGTTAAGATCCAGCATTAAGGAGTAAGTAAATCAGATGCTACATTTGTGTATATGTGCAACAGAGTTTAGAAGGTGAGGTCAGTACAGGCAGGAGTTGTCATGGAAATCTAGGGAGGCAGAGGCAGAATACTCTTCAGAATCATAGGATTTAGAATGATAAAGGGGAATTCACACAGTGAAAGAATCATAAGCTCTAGTGTAAGACTGGAATTTATATGGTGGGGACAGAACAGAGGTCGACTGATTCATGAATATACTCACTCATCAAGCATCACTTACTGTGTGTCAAACATGAACCTCAGTTCTTTATAAACACTGATAATCATAGCAGTTCTATGAGATGTATATTAATATCACAACTTCATAGGACAAGATACTGTACTTTACTGAATGGTGTTGTTTGGAATTCTGTACTCATTAGAAAAAATGTTAATGCCAATATTATTTTTCTTTTGCAAATAATACCAAAATTTCTGTCTACTTCTCTAAAACTAGATAGTATCATTATTACTATTGCATTACTATTTTTAAATATGTTTTAGTATAGAAAGGTACTACTTTGCATATTAACTGTGATAAGAATTTTGTTCTAATATAATACTAGGTTGAATGAGTCTGAAAGTTTGTTAGTTTTTACAGTATTGGAGACTGAACCAAAGGGAAGTACTCTCCAACTGAGCTATACCTCCAACAGCAAATAAAAAAGTTTAATCATAGCAAAGATCCCCATTCCTGGAGAATGCACATATACTGATTCTTTTTGCAAAGGTATGAATGCAAAAGTCTTTCCGCCAATCAGTGAAAAACACACTGGGATTCTGTCTAGATAGAAGCATTCATAGAGAGTGTCTAAGTAGAGAGCTGGCATTGTATTTGCAAAGCATCACATGAATCTGATGAAATCCAATCGAGGCTCAATATTAATTATTAAAATTTTACCAAAACTCTATGTAGACTAAATATTTTATGAATATCTTTTCTCGCTGAAGTAAAGGAGGGTTGCTTTTTCCTGTAAACAAGTTCTGAAAACCACTTCCAACTTCCGGTATTTCACTCTGGAAATCTCTGAACAGGTTCTACTGTGTTAAATAGTCTGCAAATCTGGACATGTTTCATCCACACGTCTTTGTTTCCCAGAATACCTTTCTAGTTCTATTAAGTCCATCTTGTTAATTTCTAGTTGGCAAAAAAAATCTAATAATAACAGAGTTCTGAACTTATATGTGCAGATATAAACTCATCATGCTTAAATAATAAACTGAAGATCTGTTAAATTTTTAGTAAAATTAATTATACTTACATTTACTTGACCAAATACCTCCCTAATACATTCAGAAAAAGCTACCATGATTTCTTTTAGTAATCCATGTTCTGGTTTTTATTTTTAATTAGTTACATTTATTTATTGTGTAGTGTGTGTGTGTGTGTGTGTGTGTGTGTGTGTGTGTCCCCCTTCACACACATGTATTGAGATACGGAGATCGGAGAATCCGCTCTCTCCTTCCACCCTGTGGACCCTGGGATTGAACTCAGGTCATCAGACTTGGTGGCAAGTGCTTTTACTCAATGAGCCATCTTGCAAGCCTTCCATTTTCTGTTTTTTTATTCATCTAACCAATGTTAAGGAGTACATGAGAAAGTCTGCAGATTTTACTCCACAATAATTTGAGACAAGATTATTGAATGGTAATTAAGGATTTCTTCCCCACTAACTATGTTTTCATATTGATTATCCAACTCCTCCTCAATATAGTATGGTGACTATAGTTCCTACCAATGTATTATACAGTTTATTAAAAATTAGGAGACAGATGGTGCCGTAAAGAAATAATAAAAAAAATTTTAAAGAAAATGTCAATTTTCCTGATTTGATCATTATATTCTCTGTGTAGGTACTGAATCATCACTTTGTTCTGTAAATAGGTGAAGTTATTATGTGTCAACTTAAAAATAAATTAAACAGGGGAAATGAAATTCATTCAAACTTAAAAAAACAACAAAGATTGTCAGAGAAAATTGTGCTTATTTTTTTTATTTGTAGTCAGTTTGTTTCCTTTAGAGGATGCTGAAAATATGACTAAAGATTGTCTGTATTGATTTCTTGACCCTTATCTGCTTCTTTGTCCTATATACTTATAGATCCATTCCTCATTCCTTCTCTGCTCTGCCAGGTGTCACAGGGACCGGACCCCATGCAAGGCTTTGTTCCCAGGCTTGTGTATGCTGATTTCTGGCAAGGTTTGATCTAAAGGGACTACTGGCAGTGGACCTGTGAACAGGAGATGGAGGAGACAAATGAGAAATCAAGATATTTTCCTTTCTTCCTTCTCAAGTTAGTAATTCTCATGGAAGTTGGGAAGTCTCTGCCACAAACAGGTATACCAGATGGCCTGGGCACTGGGTTCTAAGAACAATCTCTTCCATTTGTCTTAACCCTTTACATCTAGGCTTCATAGCTGCTTCTTGCTGCTGTTAATTCTTGGGTTTTCTTTGTTCATTTTGGGGGCTTTTTATCTGTGGTAGTGAGTACCTATAGTCAATGTCCTCTATTTGAAGCATATAGTAGTTTCTGTTTCCAGGTGTTAAATCATTTGTTTCTCAAAAGAGTTTGAAGCAACTCCTAAGATAGGTAAGGATCATTAAACTCAAGAAAACTGAAATCTATGTAAAATCTATGTAAATATGGTGGTTGAAGGATAGAGAGATGGACGTTATTGAACTTTGTGAATTAAACTGTTCGCAATGAGAGTTTCAAATCTCAACCATCTCCCCCACCACGCCTGAACAGTTCATGAAAACTTTACCCAATTTTGAACTATCTGAAGCAAGAAAACAGTACTGGAAATAGGGGCTAGAGAATGCTCAGAGATTCTTTTGGTACTAGTAGTACAGTACTATACAGACAAGGTTTATGATGTATACACAGACACACTCCACAGAACAGCTACAAGTCTCATATGCAACCCATGCCACACTCAGGCTGACAAGCAAACCCAGTCCTTGTCCTTTTTTTCCAAAATAAACAAAAAAAATTATTGATGTACAATGTGTTATTATTAATGGGATTCTTATCAGGATAACCTTGACTCATTTCTAACTTCATTAGGTCATTCACAACCTTTAATATGTTGTTTCAACAAGGTCATTAGCCCCAGCAGAGGTAACAAGCAATCAAAGACTCACTAACACAAAGGATGGAGAATTCCGGTCCTGCATCACATTAAGCACATGCAATTGTCAGGGTTTGTGTTAGTTAACATTTCTCACGGTTGTGACAAAATACCTCATAAGAAGTGACCTAAGAGAAGAGATATTTGTTTTGATCCAAGGTTTAGGGCATAAGGTTCGTCAGGACCAGGAAAGTGTTTTGGCTGGACCAGTTTGTATCCATGGCTCACATCTCAAGGATCAGAAAGCAGACAAAGAGGAATGCCAGTGCTCAGCTGGCTTTCTTCTTTTTCCTGTTTTATTAAATCCAGACTCCAAAGATTGGCACCACGCACATTCACAGCAAGTCTTTCCCCTCAGGTAATCCTCTCTGGAAATGGCTCCACAGACACAACCAAAGTTGTGCTTCACTGATGCCCTAGGCTTTAATTAGTCCAATCATGTTGACATTCAAAACTGACCACACAGAACTGTTTCCTCACTTTTAACACATAGACACAGCTTGTATGTTTTTAAACAGTTCCATTAAAATAAGCTAGAATGCATACTATGTTACATATATCAAAGGTCATGGCCACACATGCATTCCAAGGTAACAGCATCTGGAAATCAAATGAACAGTAACACTTTGCAAACTGTCAAAACAGTAACATTCTTTTGAGACTTTAAACAGATTAATTATATCAATTATATGACTAATAAGTTCCAGACCCACTGAGCAAATATCTACAATAAATGAATATGAAATATCTATTTATATTTCCGTAGAAAGAATAAGTTTAAAAGAGTGGGCTGCTATACTTTGTACAATCATGAATAAATCCTAAATTCTCTCTTTTAGAGTTGTTGACTGGAGAGACCTCATAGACTCTCAAACAATGCTGGCCATTGCCACTGTACTTGGTTGCCCACCAGAACTTGATGGTAAGACTCTGTTGCTAAAGATGCTACACACCTGAGTTGCAGAACAAACAAGGAGAAATCAAGCCAGTGCTGACCTCAAAGCTTCATCTCTGCTGGCTAGATCTCATAGTGCCAGAAGGTGCTATGCATGTGATAGCAGACAAAGGCAATCATTGAACTTACCCTGCTGCAAACCCCATAAGCCCCAAGAACAACTGGCTTGGCAAAGTATGCCCACTGGTGTCATGAATATTGAGAGTAACCAATCATTTTCTAACTGGATTTGGATTTAAGGCCCACTTCACAAGATGGAGTCCAGGTCACAAGTCACAGGGGAGAATCTACTACAATTATCCTGCTAAATAAACACGGTATTAAACTGACTCATAATGACTTGTTGTATGTAATACGCATAGATTAGTGCATCTCTCAGCCTTCACCACAGAAGGTTCTCATAACAGGTCGTGATTAATAGAGACCCAGAACTGGTATGCAGAGAATAAGAGACTGCAGAGTGTTCAATCTTAAATCAGATACCTGTATCAGAGCCTCTCTGCCCAAGGCTCAGATTATTGCAGAAGAGGGGGATGGAAAGATTGCAAGAGACAGAGAGGGTAGATGGATACAAGGAAACTTTGTTGTTGACGCTGAAGGGCAGTGGCACATATGAACCCCCGGCATTTATGACAACATTCACAATACTGGTGTAAACCCAAGCCATACAATGGCCTAGTTTGGAAGGGAGATGTGGGCAGGAAGCCCCAACCCTAGCTGAAGATCTGCTGGCAAATGATATATTCTGGAAGAGAGAGTCAGTTTTCCTTGCTGGATGCCTGGCCAGATCAAGAGATAGACCCACTCCCAAGACCATTTTGGAAACACAAATTAATTGACCTTATAAGACAAATAAAAATAAAGGACATAAACTCGGAGCGGCGGGTAGTGTATAGGTGGAAAGTGGGTAGAGGATCTAAATATGAGTGAAATACACTGAGAGAAATCCTCAGATCAATAAAAATAGCTTTGATATAAAGGTAAGAATATTTTAAGTATAAAAACCCTAATTCCTAAAGGATCAGGAAAGAATACAGTTTTAGTACTTCAGCTGTTTCCCATAGATATTATGTGAATAAAGTCACTGTCAGAAGCTCGGTCTCTCCTACATTAACACTGTTACAATAGGTAGAGTCCACAGTCTCAAACGGCCTTAGTTAAGATAAGGGAGTCAGAAACAGAGAATGCATGGCTCAAAATGCACACATCCCAGTCAATGGAAAGACACCCTGAGTATCTTATTGAGAACTGACTGAATTTTTTTCCTCTTGTAGTATAAGATATAGCATTAACAGAAAAAGTTATCACAATTCTCTACAACTCAATTAAGGTGAAAATTCCATGAAAGTAAAAATCTTTTTTTCTCACTTCTCGTCTGCCTCTCACAACATGTCCAATGAATATATATTGAGTGTATAAATATATAATGCTGTCATTTTAATTTTAATGTCTCAGGTGTTTAACAACAATATAAATTGCTGATTTATTAAGAATGTCATTTTAATTCAGTTCTGTCTCATTAGAAGCTATTAAGACACTGAATCACCACCATGACTTCTCTTTCACATGGAGCATGATGCCCTCTGTCAGTCAGCACATCTGATGGGAGCAGAGAGACCTTCCACCAGATCAAGGGGTTTTTTTCATTTGTAGAATCACAGGATTTACATATTTTCAGTTTCCTGCTCAAGATTTTGGCTCCCTGTATTGCTTGTACGAAGAGCGTGTAAATGGCATCATTATCAAAAAAAGCAAAACAATTTCAACAAATGGACAATTCTTTTGGCAATTTACAGTAGAGCAATGCGTCCCTGAAGTTTGACTAATCAGACTTTCCTGGAACAGGTCAACAGATATAATAGGAAGCTGACCTTCTCCCTGACAGTTTCACTCTTTTCCAGGAACAAACTCAAAGTAACCCTTAAACAAGAGCTCCCCAGTGATATCCTCCAGCAATTGATCTGATTCTCTTCTCGCATAAAAGGGAAGACATGTCATCCTCATAACATTTAATAGACAGACACATTACCAGAATCAGTAAAACCTTATAGTTCTTGAAGTGAGGCCAAATTCTAAGCATTTGTATTTTTCTTCTATAATAATCAACTGAATTCTACTCAAATATTTGGTAGAAAACTACAATCAAATTTTGTTGGGTTTTCTTATTGATTGTTCGGTTAAATGCCAGCATAAGAGAAGCAAAATATATCTACAAACAGCATTCAGGGAATAAAGCCATGGACAGAAGTTCAAAGCATTAGGATGTGTGGTGTCCGCGCGTTTGCATGCTGTCCATCTATCATCTGCAGCACAGATGAAGTCCGTGGGCGGAAGTGGCCACACTGGAACAAGTCATTTGAGGCCCTGCGAGGTGCACAAACAATCACAGCTTCACAATGTGAGCTTCTTTCTTCGCTTTCCTTCCCTGAAAGAGACAAGGCTGCCAACAGGATATTCCCAGCTGGGCTTCCTGTGAGAATACCTCTCTTTCTATCATCAGACTCAGCAGAAACAGGCTCTTGCTTCTAGGACATCAAACACGAAGAGGCTGCTCTTCTGTAGAAAATAAACAAGCAGTTATCAAAGATTTATAGAAATTTTGATTAAGAGAGTCTCTCAGTCTTTCCATGCAGCAGACACTGCATTACTGACATGTACTATGGCTACAGATAAGCTTGGGGCTTATTACTTCTGCCCATGGATCTACTGCCCTTAATTTAGACACTGCAATAATAAATTATTAAAATAACGATTATTTCATGAACCGATCTTTAAATCTAAAGCCTCACTCATGTAAAGATATCAAAATGTTGTTATTCACTGCTCCATTCATGGGTGAAGTTCAAATTCCCTAGAGAAATTAAAAAATAAGTAATGCCTAATCAAAGAATATTTTGATCCTGGTATGGTGGTGATACCTTTAAACCCAGCACCTGGGAAGCACAAGCAAGTAGATCTCTGTGGATTAAGGCCATTCTGGTCTACCTAGAGAGTTCCAGGCCAACTGGGCTACAGAGTGACCTTAACCCCCAAAATAACAAAAGGATTTTGCTCTGGTGAAGTACCAGGGGAAATGTTCAAGTCTTGGAAAGCACATTTTGTCACAAAGAAAAGATTGTCCCTAAAAGAAGATAACTACAAGAATAGCTTTCCTTATTTACTCACCTATACATTTAAGTCTAAAGGGTTAGTGAATTAATGAGAAACAAATCACAGCAAGTACACAAACTTTCAACGATGTCGCACAATGACAAACACGAGATACAACTTTTGACATTTAATGGATGCTGGAAGTGTTACAGACATGAGTAAGCTGCCCATGCGCCAATAAATAACCCAGGTAATTAACCCTAACAAAATTCACTGGTTCAAAAAACCCAGAAAGTAGTAAAGGGATTTGGGGGGAAAACAGGGGTTCAGAGGAAGCAAGGAGGGAAGAAGGAAGGGGAGAGACAGAGATGAGAGCAAACGTTATCGAAACATCTCATGTACATGTGCAAAATTCTCAAAGAATACAGTTAAAATATTTTTAAAAGAATATATTTGATATTTACTGAGTAATATAAATCTAGAATACAAGATAAATGATTGAAGGTAGGATTATACAGTCCATATATGCTTCAGGTCCAAATACTGTACAATAATCTCTAATAGTCTTTGATAAGTGTTGTTTTAAAGAAATTATGCTTATTTATTTTCAAATGTATTCAATACTGCAATCTTGAAGTCTGTTCTAGAAGATTTCTTATGACACTGTGTTTACTCAGAGACAAACTATGGAATTACAGAACAAAGGTAAATCACTCTTCAAAGTTTCTTCTTTATATCTGTTTATTTATGCTATTAAAATAAATTTAGAGGACCACTCTATTCATGAACTTTACTATGGATATATTTATGCAGATAAATAGTTCTTCATAAAATCAAAGCCAAGATTTTGGGTAAATATGAGTTTCACTGACAGATGCTTGACAGCTTTAGTATGAAAATTTGATATCCAGTTGTATACTCAGAGACTTAATTGGTAAATTCTATTGTTAAGGGGACTCAGGCATCATTGTCATCATGCACACATATTAGCTAAAAGCCACCATCTAAGCATCTTACCACAAGTCACACTGTAAAAACTACATCACACTAAAGAACATTTAGGTGACACTTTTTGATTACATAGTCCTCAGTGGGTCCATTTCAAATATTATTGCATAATTTTGTGTTTCTTTTTTTAATATATATTTTTAGTTTTAATTTTTTATTTTTATCTTGTGTGTATGAGTGATTTGTATGTATGTAAATGCACCTGGTGCATGTAATACCCACAGGCCCAAAAAGGGTGTCTGTCAGGTTCTCTGGAACTGGAGTTATGGATGGCTTCAGCTGTCATGTGGGTTCTGGGAATCAAACCCGGATCCTCTGGAAGAATTGAAAGAGTTCTTAGGTGCTGAGCCATCTCTCAAGCCTCATCATGTTGTATTTCCCAATTTATTAAAATCTAACTGTAAATTCAATAACATAACTCACTGACATGAAATGCTCACTTGGGCTGTTTAATTGGTATGGTGACTATCCTTACCATCTAAAGCATGCTGATGTTTCTCAGGCTCTGACTTGAACTTTGTTAAATGAACAGCCTGAGCCAACTGCCTGGGCAGTCTATGTAAGGATGTGCCCACACAACATGTGAGCGCTGATTTTCCTCTCAGAAAACTTCTTAGTATTTTCAAAAGATTGAGTGACTCTAGAATCTTCCCTATAGCTACTGCCTGGTTTTATCCGGTCAATCAGACTTTAACAGACACAAGCATGATCACCTATAAATCTCAGATTATAATTATTCACCAGGTTTCAGCTATTCCTTTCATATAATCAGATGCTTTGAGGACTTCATCTTAAATTCAGATGAAAGATTTCACTCTGCAAATTTCTAAACTTCATTCGGAAGAATGGTAGGTTCAGACAGGTGCGATGTTTTGTTTACTAACTGCCTTGGTTACTTGTTGCTGTGATAAAACACTCTTACAAAAGCAACTTCAAGGAAGAACGGCCTATTTTGGCTCTCACTTCCAGGTCAGAGATGGTCCTGAGACGGAACTGAGTGGCAGGAGTTTGTGGCCGCTGGTCCTATTGCATCCTCAACTAGGAAGCAGGGAGCAAAGAAAAGCTGGTGCTCAGCTCCTTTTCTCCTTTCTGTGCAGTCTAGGACCCAAGCACAGCGAATGGCGATGTCCATGTTTATGGGGAGGTCCTCCCACCCCAATTAACTTAATCAAGGCAATCCCACAAAGTCATATCCAGATATTAAATAATCCCTCACAGCTGTGCTTGAAGGCTTGTCTCCTGAGTTATTCCAGATCTTTATCAAGTTGACAGTAGACACTAAATCTTCAGACTGATTCATAGGAAGTGACCAATACTTACTCATTGCATAATCAGTATCAGTCTAAAATTATGATTGATATTTCTTAGAATCATTCATTCTAAAGTCAAGGGCAAAATGCGATTCCGGTTGCCTCTGTGGCGATAACTCAGGATCTGAGTGTTTTGTCAGATCTAACAAAAAACGATCACTCAGTGAAAATAAAAGAGCCAAAGTATAAACACAAAGCGAATTGACTAGGCTGCAACAAAGAACTTCCTGTGTAGAGTAAACCCCAGCTAATATCTATGTACATCCACAAATCAGGACTGCACCAGGGATCTTTACAAGGTTGGCCAAGTGATAAGGAACAATTTTCATTTAAATATGTGTCTGATCCAATACACTTTTCTGAATGTCAACTCTAAATATGAAGCTCTTTCCTGGCGGTTGAGTCAGCCTGTGGAGTTCAACTTTAGAGCACTTCCCTGAAGAAGGCAGCCCTCACCCGCCAAAGTAGACCAGGGTTAGTGTGTTCTCGTGAAAATCTATTGTTCCCTATGTTCAGTATAATTAAATTTAGCAGTTAGACTCAATTATTTGTGCATCATGCTTGCCTCACAATGACTTCCTCTATTGAATTTAGTACTTCAGGAGGCAGTAACAGTGTGTACTTTGTCTCCTGATTTATTGGAAGTGACCAATATTTACTTATCGAATGATCAGTATATGAAAGCTGAATCTCAAAACTGGCAGTTCTCAGAACATACACTATTAGAACTACATCAGACATTAATTTGCAAATGACACAACCTCCCATATTATGATATGGGAAGTGTCTGTTTTTTTATTTTTACTTATTATTTTTATTTTATATGTGTGAGTGTATTGTCTGCAGGTGTGTAAGTGTCCTGATGTTGTACAATGCCTGTGGAGGTCAGAAGAAGACATCGGATCCCTGTAACTGGAGATACAGATGGTAGTTAGTTGCCATGTAGGTGCTGAGATTCTAACCCAGGTCTTCTTCAAGAACAGCCAGTACTCTTAACTGCTGAGCTATCTGTCTAGCCCTGGAAATTGTTGCTTAAAGGTCTTAATAAATGATCATCTGGTCACTCCTTGTAAACATTCAATGATGGTCAGTAAGTGATTAGTGAGACATTGAAACCATCATTTAGAATTCATTAGAAATTCCTTCTGCCTCCTGTACCTTGTATCCATGTGACAGTTCCAATCTCAGAAAAAAAAAAAAAAAAACAGTTTTAGAATCCATTCCTTCTCCTACATAAGAGTACTCAAAATACCTCAGGAGAACTAAAATCCACTCCAGGAAGTCTGTTCCCCAGTCTGTTCCCATCATTGGTTCTTCTAGCTCTTACTCATATAATATAGTTTGATTCTTCTCATAATTAACAGTTCTTTCTTCAGCTTTGTCCCAGTTCTCATAGCACTTGAATGTGGTATGGCCCATGAGAAATGAAAGCAGTGTCTTTCTTGAAGTCATTTGTCTTTCTTGTGCTTTTATTGTGATCATTTAACTTTGCACTGTGATATCTTGTATTCCCTGTAAAGTCACATGTTTAGTAAACTGTGATGTGTCCTTGAAATTTCTGAATAATGGGTTTTTTTGACTATATGTCTAGAAGTAACTACATTTCATTCCCATGGCCTTGACATGTATATGTGGGATACAGTATGTGCGGCTCATCTCATAACCAGCACAAAAAGAGATAAGAGAGTGGTTGCTGTTTTCCTCTTCCTTTCCAGTCACTTGTATTTGCTTCATTGCAACAAAATAAAACCTAGTCTGTGAGGGATGTATAATGGTCCTTCTTATTTTATAAGTATTTATTGGGAACGAACAAACATCTGTCCACCTCAAACCGTACCATTGACAGATCAAAGAAAACATTCCACCTAAGTCTAGCTTAGTGAATCAGTGAGTTGAATTGGGCTCACTCACAGGAGCACGGGTGAGGGGTTACAGAAACACGAGCATCTTGTGAGCAGCTAGACCACTGAAGAAAATGTCTCCCCTTCCCAGCAACCATTAACTGCTTATCTTTCCTCAGGGAGAGGGCTCATGCAACTCTGCCCTCCCTGGTTTTAGGACTTCAGGCACAGTAAAAGGGAATGAACAGTGAGGTCTTAGAAGCAGAAAGATATGGCAGAGGCCTCATACATTTGGGTGGACAGAAAGTAAGAAGAAAAGAGCTAGACTGGCAGCTGAGAAGGTCTACCCTTTAAAGGTCCACCTCTCGTGACCTGCCTCCTAAATGCTCCAAAACTTTCAAAACAGCACACACGAGCTGGGGACCAAGCATTCAAAACAAGAGCCAGTGAGAAGCACTTCAGATTCACACCATGAGAAAGTTCAAGAAGGTTGCAGTACAGGAAGCCTCCGAGGCAGTGTGTGTGGCTCCTACTGTTTGACAGCATCGTCACGGTCTTCCCATCCCACCAGAGATCCATCATACAAGCCCCCTGAGGTTTCCTACCAGGGCAGCACAACTATGAGCATATAGATCAGTCTACCACATTCAGAGCTCACCTCCTTGCAAGTTACACTGTGTAAACTGCTCCAGAAAGCAGTATCAGCTTTGTTCTAATCTTTAACTTGTCCAGGCTCTTCTAGTCGGAACTTGTCTTATGTTTCCTTTACTTAGTGCCTATGGCTTAATGTATTTCTTTTGCTCTTGTCCATAAGGCCATGAATGTTCTGATGGTTCATTTTGATTGACAGCCTGATAGGGTTAACAGGAGATTAATGAGACACATTTCTGGGTATGTCTATGAACGTGCTCTGATCTAAAGGACTCACTAAAGCCTTGATAACTTCATATGATGGCATTATCAACATATCAGATAAAAGGGAGGGTTTAACTGGAGGAAGCAGTCATTGGGTACTTTATCTTTCCCTGGACTCTTCCTGAACTGTTTCCTTTTCTCCCCTTCCTGACCACCATGAGGTAAGCTGTCCTGCTCCATCACACTCTCTCTGCCACAAGGGACTGACACCTTTGAAACTGTGTCAAGATGAGCCTTTCTTTCCTTCTTCAGCTTGTTCTTGGGGAATGTGGTCGTGGAGATGTTACAGCACAGTCATATAAACGAGTAAAGCCTTGTCTATTTGTTCATTCAAGTCTTTGTCCAGTTACTTACATTAAAGTAATGCATATGCATAATTTTAAAAAACAGATACCTTATAGGAAACAGAAGGAAAAGAAGTTCTCTTCTCCATCTCTCCACTCCCAGGTCTTGACCCGTGCAAGTCCTCTCTTGCAGCTGTTTTTCTGCTGTCTACCAATTCTTCATAAACAAGATACTCCACACCCACGCCTTGATTTTTTCAGGTTTCATATCACCTAATATCTTCTAATAATGCAAGAAGAAGACTTGATTCTGTCCCACAAACACTACTTTTCTCAAACTTTTCCTCTAGTTTTTCCTCATTTTGTCTTTGAAGCTTCTGGAAAAGCTGCTTCACATACATACTAAAAACCGATACATCGCATCCGTTTTAAGGTTTCTGCTCCCTTGTTTACAGTTTCCAAAGTTTCCTCTGTGTCTCCCTTTTCTACTTTTTCCTTTTGGATATGTTTCATTAGAGACTTCACAGACGGGGTTGTTTCCCCGGTAGAAATTTTTAAGAATGTGGTTTAAACAGAAATGAAAACTTGGTAACAAACACTGAGTGTGGCCCTGTGATGAGTGACGGTGGTAAGCCTGCTATTTCACCTGAAGTGTCCTTACGGCAGTTTTTGCATGCTTGTTGTTTAGACGCCATTTTTGGCCAAGGGTAGGCGCCATCCAGTCTCCTGCTAAATTAGTCTCCGCCTGCATTCTAAAAGCAAAAAGGAAAGAGAAAGGGCCAGAGAACTCCCTGGACTGAACATAGACTGTCTTTCCAACCCAAACTCACATCCTCCTCTTAGGTTTTATTTGTTTGGTTTGGTTTGGTTTTGGTTTTGGCAGCACTGGAGATGGGATCCAGGGATCATATATGCTAAACAACCACAACCTTTCCACCACTGAGCTATAGCCCCAAGCCATGCAGCCTTGTTTTGTGGGTTGAGTCTCCTTAGAACAACAATGTAAGAAATTGAAACTTCACCACCTCAGGGGTGGGTCACAGAATTCTGTCTGGAATGAAGGTTTGGGAAAGTGATGCTTTCCCACTGGCTCCTTAAATGGAATTTTCTATCAGACTTCCTGATTCCAGCTATACCTACTAAGCACAGGAAGTGCCTAGGACTTCAAGAGTTATGCAGGATGAACTGATTGGCCTTTACTTATTTATTTACTTATTTGCTTTCAGAGGAATGGTCTTAATATATACCTCTGACTACTCTGGAACTCACAATATGCACCAGACTGACCTTGAACTCACAGAGATTCTCCTGCCTCTGCCTGTCAATGGTTAGCCTATTTTTATATCACATCAATAAATTCTTTACACATATAATTATTCAAGTATCATTAATTTGTTTTGTATTTTACAAGTGAAAACATTTTAAATATGTATATTTATCATGCCAAATTAGGACATACCCTAAAAGAATTAGTAGTTATCAAAATTAGTGGATATCTTGTATTTTATCCTGCAACCAAATATGGAGGAATTGGAATAAGAAAATGTTTGCATTACTGATATTGTCCCAACATGGAGAATCAGGAGATGGTGTCTGAATTTGACAGCATAAAAAATTATTATTTCAAATATAGGTAATAAAGTTATTAGTTAAAACATCTTGGGGAGTGGGAAGTAACGGACTAATGTATATGTCACTAACTTTCTACTAACACCTATAGTTGACAAACAAGGAAAGCTGTCCAGCATGAAGGTAACTGCCAGGAACCTTAAAGTGGAATCAATTGAGTAATAATTGTCTCTAGGAACCAGGAAATCTCTACAACAACATGGAGAAGATAGATTGTCACTGTAAGATCGCTACTATACCTTTCAATTTTTAAAATATTTTATTCACTTAGATTAAAGTTTTAATTAAAAATCCTAAGTAAATAGTTTTACTTCTCACACAAAGTTTATTTGTATTAAAAAAAAAAAAAAAGAAAGAAACGCCATGTCCATGCTGCAGCCTTGACTTACATCTTAACTTGTGAAATGTCAGAGTCAGAACAACTCAAAAGTTTCAAGGAGAAAAGACTATTGGACAAATTAGATTTCCTTTTCCTAGTAAGAAGCGACCTTTTTCCAGGAAAAGTGTTGAATATGAAAGCACAACTCCCAGCAGGTGATAATAATCTTACTTTCATGAAAGAGCAGTCAAGGAAAACATACTCATTTGTCTGTTTTCAAGGCTTGCTGCAGTTACTGTCAGATAGCTGAGCAATGTCCCCATTTTCAATAATGATTAAATAAGTAATTGTTTCATTAGTCTTAATCTTAGGGTTTACTGTAATCTAGGTTTCATGAATAAGCATACTAATTTGTCTGATTAATTTCCTTCCAGCAGTAATTTCAGTTAATAAGAGTGATAAAGGCAATATACAGAAAATGTAATATTTCTGTAATTACCAACCAAAGTTATGAATATAAAAATATGCAATTTTCAAACTGGAAAAGAAAATATAATAGAGTAGCATAGATTTACTAATTTGCATAATAATATTAAGCAAACTTGATATATAATGTGTGGTCAATGAATCTACTGCAAATAAAACTAGTTGACCTCAGACAAAAATATGCTGTTGTAGCCTTCATGTTCAATTCTGTAAGGTCTCCGCTTACATTTCTGTTATTAAGAAAATAAAATTACTCCATATCCACTATACATCATTATCTTATAAATAATTGGTACTTCCTAGAGGCAAACACATACTGCTTTGTGGACATCCAAATGTATAGTAGAAGCCCTATCTATAAAATATTGAAGCCAATTTCCACAGAGCACACACACAGTCGGATCTCGTTACTTTCAAGTCGCGTGGTGAATACTTGCTCTTCTCAGTTGTATTTACACAAGTGCACCTCAATAAATGAAGGGAATGACGGCAACTCTGTGGCTCCCACACAAGTCAGGATTTGCATGAATTATTTATGCTTAAAAGTTTGTCCTATTTAGGATTCATATTATACCTTATTTTACAACAGAAAGAGAAATTATGGCTCAATTTACTAAATAATTATAATCATAATCACATCTGCTCTTGAAGACTGTCAAACATCTCCAGAGTGCAGTGCATATATTTCCTGTACTAGACTCCCACTTTTATGAGTTAATTAAACAATTTCACAGCATTATTTGTACAACTATTCTGCATGGCATATTGTTTGTGCAGAACATTCACTTTAATAACTTTATTCTTCAAACAGATGTTCATTTAAATTTTTCACGGATTTTATTTGAGGAACAATTTGCACATTTATTCTACTGTGTTGTCGTTTCTTTTGGATCTGGTGAGGTCCTTCTCTACCTGATGTGGTTTTTCAGTTTTGAAAGGAGAAAGGAAAAAAAATCACTTTGTCAAACATCTCAGATCAGTGTACAAACACACCAAAGCAAGTGACCTCCAACAATAGTTACTCAGCTACCTTGATATTACAATACAAAGTAGTAAGAATTTTTTCTCAAAGGCATGGAAAAAAAAATGTAATGACACATTTCTTCATTCTACTTTCATTTTTATTATTTTTTTTCTTACGGTTAAATATATTAGACTCATTATGCACTGGAGTAAAATGACAGATTAAAGAGAATAAAAACCACTTTATTTATCAAGCCATGAGTGAACCAGTCACTCCCCACTTCACATTTCTTGTTTGTGGTCACAAGCTGCTGTGTCTTGCCATCTCTTGCATGGACAGGTTAGGAACAGTCTCTTCCTGTTTGATTCAAATCAAATTTTAGAGTCAGAAGCTCTGACTGGGTTGGTTTCCTGCAGCTCATGGATTTAACTCCTCTCTAATCTCTCTGTCCTGAAAGGCTACAACAAAGAAAAAGCTATACTCACTAGTACACATGATGAATCTCACACTAAGAAAGGTCATTTTTGTTTGCTTTTTGTGAATAACCTCACTGTAATAAATTTAAACTTAAACTTTCATTTTCATTTATATATATGATGACACAGAAATATATTTGTCCTTAACTTTCAAGTGCAGAGTAATGAATTATGAACATCTGTCTACTGCATTGAAAATCAAATCTACATTCACTTACAGGAGATGCAGGGTTGAAAGATGAGGGATTTTTGTACATTTCTATAGCCACCCTTTGACTTCTTTTTCTTTCACTTCTTAACCCAGAATTTGGTTCTACTAGAATAAGAAAACTTGAAAAACTAAGGCATGGCTAGGAATTTAAATCATGCTCACAAAATGAAAATCTGAAAGTATGGTTAAAAGTATGAAAAAGGTTAATTATAAAATTTTAGAACAATTTGCACCATAGTGTTCTAATCTCCTGAGCTAACATAGGAGAGATTAAGTAATGAATCTTAAATTACTGCTTTCCCTAGACCATCTAAAATCTCAAAACAGGATGTCTCTAGGAACATCGTTTCAGGACAAGCTTATGAAACTCTGTTTTGAGAATGAATAGTCTCCTCTTTGTGGCTGAGTCTGGGCTTCACTGAGGCCTTTCTAGTCACCATGTGAGCAGCAAGCGTGTGGCTGGCAGTGAATGATGGTGGAATGGAGAGTGAATGACAGATTGCCAGAGGTGGACACCACAGTCATTTTAGAGGGAGTCCACGAGGTTCCTATTTATATTGAAAACCATCTAAGCTGTTTAGGTGAAGGTTACATTTTAAATGGATTATAATATATCCATATAATAAACTGCTTTGAATATTAAAATGATAATGTGTTTGTATGTACTAGTACTGGGGAATAATTACAATATAATCATATACTGAATCATACTGAAAGACATATGATCATTTGGAGTGAGTCAGGTTGGATAAGTGTTATTTCTCCTATTCTTCAATTTCCTCTACAACACAGATGGTGAAAACTTCTCAATATTCATGTTTTAATTGCAGCATGCATACTGATAACCACTTTTTCATTTCTGACACTGTTAATGTTTTGCTTCCTTTTCTGTATATGTGCTATACGTGTGCGTGGTATATGCACGTATGTGTGTGTGTGTGTGTGTGTGTGTGTGTGTGTGTGTACACTCACTCAGAGGCCACTAGGCGTCCACCTCCATTACTCTCCACCTCATTTCTTTGAGGCGGTGTCTCAGGAGCACAGGTCATGGCTGAGTGATTACCTTGTTTCCACAACCATAAAGCTCTGGGGGTTCCTGGCCACCTGAGACCATTCTTCATTTATTACGTGAGTGCTAGGATCTGAATGAAGACCTGGGATCAGGCCCTTGTGATTCAGAGAACACTCTCTTAACCACTGAGGCATCTCTGCAACCCCATGTTTTGTTTTCTCTCTTTCCTCAGGTCCATTTTGTTAAAGGTCTACCAACAGAGTCTTCTAATTTTTTTTAAGTTTATTTGTATTTTTCATGGGTATGAGAGTTTTGCCTGCATGCATGTAAGTGTATCGTGTGTGTGCAGTGTCCATGGAGGTCAGAAGAGGGCACTGGAACTCCTGGAACCACTTATGGGTGGTTGCTAGCCATCATATGAATGCAAGAACAGCAAATGCTCTGAGCTGCTGAGCCGTTTCTCTAGCACATATCCGTCTTTCTAATAAATCAAATTTGGTTCATTGATTTTCTCTAACATTTGTTTTCTATGTCACCAGTTTCTAGCTATAAACTCTCTTGCTCTGATTGGTTGTTTTCAGAATTTCCTTCATTCTACCTTGCTGGTATTGGTTAACTAAATTTTTCCTCTGTGTTCTTGACATGAAAGTACATAATTCATTGTCGGCCGTTCTTTTCTTTGATAATGTTCTGTGAGGAAATGATTAATATATAATTTATTTATATTAGAAATAATACATTAAGCATAACAAATAGCAATATTATTCATGTTAGTGTTACTAATATGGAGTAAAGGAAACGGGGAGACTCCTTCTGGTCAAGAGAATGAAATCTCCTGACAGTCGGGTCAATCACCTGGCTAAAAGACCACTCCTCAGGAAGGCAGATCCACACTAAACCTCACTAAAGCAACAAGAGGAATTATTATCCTTTTAATGAGATAATATACTTTTCCTTACAGAATTCCCAAACCCCTAGTACAGTCAGTACAGAGACACCATGAGGTTCTGATTCACAAAGGCATCGTTTTCCTTTTATCCTCTTTGTCGTTTGGATGCTGGTCAGAGTCTAATGATGCCTTTTCTGGTACTTTGGGCTTCTTTACTGTTTCTCTAAAGCCCTCCCTGCCTTTGCCTTATAGCTTCTTGTCTACCACATAGCTGACCACATAGTCTAACTCAAGTAAAAAATACCATGGTTATCTCTGTTCCTCTTCTCTGCCCCTCTCTGTGGACAGCTGAACAGATGTGCGCCTACCTGCTTTGCAGGGGGTTTTGGTTGTTTTTTGATTTTTTAAATAAACTCTTAATAAAATTGTCTTCCTGCTGCCTTTTGAATATGTTCCTAAATTCCTTTGTTAACAAGACCCTGTTTTCCCTGGTAACATGTGGTGATCCTGCTTAGATTCCCCCAAATTTCCAACATTAGGTGCCCTAAAAACTGTCACTCATTGAACTATAAAACGAATGTCTACTTAAGTCCTACCACAGACAAGGAGCTGAAGACATGTTGGTAAATGAGACAAGCACTTTATCCTCGAAGCTTACAGTGGTGGGGCTTGTAGATTAACACTCACATTCACAAATATAGGAGCAGATGCTAGGCATCCAGGCATCTCCTGAACACCAACTATTTGCAGTCAAGTATTAAATTACTGAAACTTTGCTTTTAAAACAAGAAGGACCAGTACAAACATCAAATCCATATTTAACATTTGACTATGTGGTGGCTTGAACGAGAAGTGTTTCCCGTAGGCTCAACTGAACCTTGGGCAGTTGGTGGCGCTGGGTGGGGAAGGTCAGGGAACCTTTAGGAGGTGTGGCCTAGCTACAGGAAGCACGTGGCTGGGCCAGACTTTGAGAGTGCATGGTTTTGCCCCACTTCCAGTTTTGTGTCTGCTTCCAGTACACTCTTGAAGATGTGACCTCTCAGCTTTCAGTTCCAGTTTCCACCAAAACGAAGGAGACAACCATGACTCACAAAGATCAAGGAAATAAGTATATGAGCAAGGAATGAATGGAGTCTTCAAATAACATAGTCTTTCCAATTCATCAAGACTTCTTGCAGAGTTATCCCGTTACACTTTATGATTTAAAGATACTCCTACACCACAAAAACCAGCAGATACTTCCAGTGAACACTGTAACCATTCACATGGCCCCTTGGAAGTAATTCTAGCATTCCAGGCTTGAATTACATTATCCAAATGGAAAGGAGCAATTACTGAAAGATGAACAAAACAGATTTATTTACTTCTATCATTTACTGAAAGATGTACAAGGAATTATATTTAATTCTGTAATGTATACAATGGTCACAAGCAAGATAGGAGCAAATAAGAAAATGACTATGTAAAGCTACCAGGAGAGAAACATGGGAAAACAAATGCCTGTCTTACAGAGCAACTGGGGCTTCATAGAACACTCATGTTATACAAATGAGCATTTCTTGCAGCCTCAAAATGTAAAACCTTGTTATCAAGCATCTCCTTTCCTCCTTTCTAAATGGTTCCTTGTTGCAAGCTCCTTTTCATGCATACCCAGCCCTTCCCTGTGAAAATCTCCACAAATAAACAAAAGGCACTGTATGGGAGCCGTCCATAAACAAGCTCAGAGCAGGAATTTCTTTCCACTGCTCTGTTGTTTGTTTCCCTTTGCTTTGCTGCTCAGGGCAGACAGCAGACAGTTGACCGAGCTTTGCCTTCAGCAGAGGAAGCCGAACAAAGGAATCCCAGGACCCAAACTGTTCAAAAGACCTTCTGCAAATACTTCAGGGCCAGCGAATTTTCAAAACTTGTGACTTTTGCTTTAAAATCAAGATGGGCCAAGGACACCAAAAGGGATGCTGGAAGGTCGGGAGAGAATAACAATGAGCAAAGAGCCCACAGAGTTGGCAGACTCCTGAGAGGTTCTGAAATAGGGCTGGGATGCTTGTGAGGAACGTGAAGAAAGCGAGAACAGAGTTGCAGTCTTTGGCGCACAATACCCACTTCTTTCAGATTTCTATCCAGAGCTAACTAACTTGATATGTCACACAAATGGCTGAAATCTAGCTTTCTCTCTGCCCATTTTAGTTTGTATGGTGAGGGTTTAAAAGCTCTTCGCGAAGAATGGAGCCTAATTAACACTCTCCTAATAACCTGCAAATCACAAACCTGCTGTGGGGAAAAAATTCACACTTCTTTATAAAATGTCCCCCCAAATGCTCCTAATTAGCCAAAATCAATTAATGAGACATCAAAATTAAATAGATGTAGGTTGTCAGGGAAAAGTTTAGTCAAGCAGGTAGGTCAAGTATAAAAGAACTACTGGACTTGCTTCACACAGTGAGTGAAGGATTGGTGCCTAGAGAAAGTTATCAGAGCACCAGAATCTGAAGAGCACTCACACCACAAGAGCAGCCTCTGTGGGGCACCGCCCAGTGTCACAGACAACTTTTGGACACCCAACACTGATTGTGCATTAAAACTTGGAGGAATCACATAGAGCATCAATAACAGCCTTGCAGTTCTCAATGTTCACCTGCAGGCACACAAGCGAACCCAGACATGTAAGAAGAGGTTCTCAATGCTGCTTATTAGTATGTCTTTATGCATTGCTAGTTATATTTTCTGTGAGACTTCATATCTAGTGACCAGTAATTATTTCCTTTAGGATGAGGCTCAGTTTCAAAACTTAAGATGCTAAAAGGACAAAGTGATATCAGGTTGAGGGGGATTGTGAATTATCTCGTTTCTGTTTTGCTGCAACTGTGGTATTTTGATTCTAAAAGTGTTGGACAAATGAAGTGGCTTGAAATAAATATCATACTAACAGCATAATAAGGTAACAGCGGCATGCCCCGCTCACCTCATAGCAATTGCTTAAATGAAATCTAAGATAGCAGTAGTCACACAACTATGACTGCCTTCTATTCTAGATCAATTATAATTTTAATGGACATTTAAGCTCCTTCTACAGGAGTTTAGCACTTCCTCTGATTACAGCTGAAATCAAGGGCATCATTAGCTCCTCCTCCAGTCATTGTACCCTCTGCCCCCCCCCCAGGGTTGACTTAATGAAGTATCTGGAGGCCTCTACTGGTGTTTAGGAAAACATCAGCTGAGACAGAAGGATAATCTTCAAAGGATCTAAGCACACAAGTATGCTTTCCATTCGAACATCATTTTTAAATCTCTACTGCACCTTTTTTATCACGTTTTATGCTGTAAACACTTGCAAGCTGATTATTATCACTTCCCAATGTCACCTTTCCTAAGTGCATGGTGTTACTGCAAGTTACCCCATGTCCACCGCCCTAACCAATGCCATCCAGCCTAGCCCATCATTGCTGCACTAACTTATCAGCCTGAAGATTGTTTTTTCACCCTCTGTCAGCTTTCTATCGCATCTGAACTCACTGTTCTCCCGGGATTAGAGAAGCTTTTCCATCAGACCAGCTGTTTGCCTTTTCCCCCCCAGCGATGGCAAAAGAGCTTTGTTATAAATTAACAGTGTCCACATCAGATGGAGGAAAATCAGCTTCTGTTTTATATCTGCTGTATTTCCAGTCTGGGGCAACCGACAAGCACATAAAACAAAGAGAGATGCTGCCAGCAGGACAGATAGGTAGAGACAATAAAATGTGGAGCAGAGCAACATAAAAGTGATTACAAAATCATTTCTAAACCACACAAGAGGAATGGCAGTGATCACCATTAATTGTGGCCTCACTATGTGTCATGCTTTTAGTAATTTCCCGAAAAATATCAGTAAGATGAGACATATCTTTCTACATTCATGTCATACAAAATTCATTATAACTTAATGACTGCATTATCTAATGCAGCATTCTTCTATCCCTGGAAGAAGACGAAGGAAAATAACAAAACAGAGTCAAGCAACACAAACAACAAATTTAATGAATATATAGGCATCTGTGCCTTGCAAAATTAAACCCAGGCATACTCTACAGCCCAGGCATGGGAAACCATTTCTGTTGATTAAGTTGCAGAATGTCTTAGCTCACTGCTCTTACAGCACAGTAAGTCTAGGGTTATTTTAGTTTTTAAGGACTGCTCCCAGAAAAGACCAATAGGAGTAAAAGAAGAGGATGTTAATTTAGGACTGGGTCCTGATACCAGCCAGCAGCCTAGTTATGTAGGATTAGTATAGATTGCTATGGATTGTATAGATTGACCTTCTGGAAGTAAGGCAATGGATATGTCATTCCTACACCAGTCAAGAAATGACTCTGCAGTGTCCCAGTCTTTTGAGTAAGGTAGCTCAGTTCATCAAAGGACTTCACTAGCAGCACACCCAAGAATTGGGAAGAGATCAAGGGTTCTGAGAGATCCACAGACAGACTGTCCTAAAATATATGATATTTTATGGAATTTACTGAGAATCAGAATTCAATTGTATATGAGACAAAATTTTGCAACTATGATGTAAACTTAAAGGTTAACAAGGACCCTTCGGTCATCAAGATATGTTTGGAAACTGAAGATAGTTTGTAATTATGTTGACTATCTAACCAATTCTGTCTACAATTTCATTTTCCCACATGATAATGTATAACAAAATCAGTCTTTCTAATGATGATGAGATAAGAGTAGGGCTGTTTTTTAGGAAAGTAAAATTGACCGTTTAAGTGTGAAGAAATGCAGAGCTATTGGTCAAGGTTAACCAAGCAATTGTACTTTTGTCCAAAAGAGTTTGGAGATAAAATTTGGAGGTAGCGTTTACTTTATCTGAACAATGTGATTCCATTCTAATATTGTTATCTTTTCATGTGAAAAAAAAAATGCCAGAAGTTGGTTGTGGAACTATAATCACAGCCAAATACGCATGGCTGAAGAGGTCATCGATCTTAGAGAAATCTCCAAGGCTGTCACATACCTAGACTTATGTAAAACTACTTGAAATTTTTAAAAACAGTATTAGCTATTTTTTTCCTAAGCAAAGGACGATACAAATTTCACTTTAATTTAAAAAATGTTTACTTTTGTGTGTGTGTGTATGTGTGTGTGTGTGTGTGTGTGAATGTAGGCTACTTGTGTACCAGTGCCCTTGGAAGCCAGAAGGTGTCAGATCCCTTGCAGCTGGAGTTGCAGGCAGTTATGATTCAACCAATATAAATGGTGGGAACCAAACTGAGGTCCTCTAGAGGTGCAGCAACTACTCTTAACTGCTGAGTCATCTCTTCAGCCCTAATTAGAAATGTGAACTTTATGTAAAATACACATTATATTTATCAGTTACTATTATAGCTAGTTTTTTAAAAAAATAAAAATAAAACCTCATGACCACATGACTTAAATAGCAAATTTTAAGCATTATAGTTTTTTAAATATTTCATCTATTATCTTCATTTTATGTGTATGAGTGTACTGCCTGCATGTGTGTAAGTGCTCTCATGTCGTACAAAGCCTGAGGAGGTCAGAAGAAGGCGTTGTTTTCCCTGGAAGTGGAGCCATGGACAGCTGTCAGCACCATGTGGAACAATCAGTGCTCTCAACCACTGAGCCATCTCTCCAGTCCCTAAAGCATTACAGCTTTTAAGAACCCAAGGAACTGCATCATTTAGAACCAGGCCCAGGAGGGAAGATACAAGAATCTCCTTGTATTGATAAGAATAAGGGTCAAAGAATCAGGATTTACATTCTTTTGTTCTGTAAACACCATATTTCTTTTGGTGATAAGGACCTGTTAGCTAACAACCATCTGTAACTCCAGTTTCTGAGGATCAGATGCCCTTTTCTGGCCTCTTCAGGCACCATATCCATGTGGTACACCTACATAAAGGCAGGCAAAACACTCATACACATAAATAAATGAATAAATAAAAATTTTAAATTTAAGAAACAGATACTAAACATTGAATTACCATGATTTGTAAAAATATTTCCCATATCTAAAGATGGAAATTAATTCTCACCATTTCGCATAATAAACTTAAAATACTTCAGTAAAGTTAAACCAGTTGGAAAAGAGTAGAAGAAATTTAGGGATGTTTCATGGTGACATTCTTCATAGTCTCAAAAGATTATCAATGGCAAAAAAAAAAAAAAAAACTAGGGGAGAGGAGGAACAAAGATACAAAAATGGTAATTAGAATAATTATAAAAATTTGGGTGTTTTATTTAAATGAACTACTTATATAAACATACTTAAAATTTTGATCATAATTTAAGACTATAATGTTTAAGTGCCTTCACATTAGAGCACCCTTAATTCAAAATACTGTCATTCAAGAGTACATTAGTTTGTCCTCCACCTTGAAACTAATTACTAACCGTCAGATGTTTTAAGTTTTATTGGCAAAGTAAGAACATATAAAAAGACCTGCAGAAACAAGACCTAGTGGATTATGGGCACTAAGACAGTCTAGAAGAGTTGGTAATCTATATCCAAGCTATGTATTCAAGGATACTCTGACACCAAAATTTGTCATGAAAATTACAAGGAAAAAAAGATCCTAGAGACTAATATCACAATAAAAATACAGCAAAACATCTAAGAAAAATTGTAAGAGATTGAATTGAACAAATTTAAAAAGCATAGTACTCCATGACTGCTTACGCCAGAAATGAAACGTTAATTTAACAAATTTTAAAAATCGATCAAAGTCCTTCAGCAGATTAAAAAATAATTAAATATGTATAATCATCTCAACATATGTTGAAAAACATGTCATGAAATCCAATACATGCCCAATTGAAGGAAGAGGAAGAGGAGGAGGAGGAGGGGAGGAGGGGGAGGAGAGGAGGAGGAGGAGGAGGAGGGGGAAGCATCTCCACTGCAAAACTGTCCCAACCTGGTAAGGATATTTACTAAAATTCAAAAGCTAACACTATTTGATGGTGAGAACTTGGATCTCGCAACATTTGAAAACTTCGGCTGTTCAGCAGTTAGCCTTGGTGACTGCCAGTTCTGGGGGAGACAAATCAGTCCCTTCCTTTTTCCCTCTAGTTACTGACACACACAACAACCACAGATAAGCTCTGAAAAGTGAGAAAAAAGATCTGAGCTTCCAGCAGCAGCAGATGAGTTCCCTGTTTCCCGTATTGCTTCTCATGTGTCCTACTCAGGACACTGTAAAAGCCTCCACTCCAGAACTGCTGATGGACACTCCCCACCCCCACCCCTCCTGAGTCCACACACATACAAACAACCCAGCTCTCCAAGAAAAGCCCAGAAAGGGGTCGCTACCAGAACGGATGACCTTTTGGCAATAGTCACAGTATTCAAGTCAAATATCAGTGGAAAATCTCCCCAACACACATTGGCACTTATATTGGCTCAAAGGGGGAGGTGATCTTCTATCCTCCACTCCGTATGAACTCATTCTCTTCCTATCCCTGGACAGCAAAGCCAGACAGTGACCCGTTAGGCATCCCACCCACCAGAAGTAAAGACAAGGAAAAAGATGTTCTTCCATTGTGACTAGAGTAGGCAAAGCTCCAAATCCCCTGCCAGACTAGTGCAGCAAGGCAGGGTGTATCGATGAACTTCCCGATCCTGACCAGCAAAGGCAGGAAGAACCACACCCCCACCCTCACACCCCCACAGCCCCACACCCCCACACCCCTGCCCATGGCCCTGCCTGTAGCAGAGATGGAATCTTGAAGTGACAAGACAAGACTTAGACAGTGAGAGGTGGGGCTCAGGGGCACTCTTATACCTACCACCCTCCTCAGTATCACTGGGTCTTACCTCTAACTCACACTAAGAAGCAGAAAAAGTAGCATCAACCTACACTTCAGTGCACCTTCTTGCCTGACCAGGTGTTACTGAGATTTCGTGAAAAGTGACATTAATCTCTATTCAGTGACAAATCTTGGCCTATGCTATGTCTTATTTGTCCTGGCAAGGTGAGAAGGAGCTAAACTCTCTTTGCCTTCTGCCACAAAACACCGTAGATCAGGGTCCCACAATTCTATAGCAGGAAGAATACATATATATATGGCCACTCGGCCCTGGTGAAATATTCCAACAAGGGAAATTCACACTTTAAAAGACTAAGCAGAGTCCAGAATTTCATAACATCCATCATACTAAGGACCAGGAAAATCACTCTACAGTGAGAACAGACAATCCAAACTGGAATGAATCAGATGTTGAAATAATTGAACAAAGACATTAAAGAAACCATATAAACACCTCAAGAAGCATTTAGGAACTCTTCTGAAACACATAAAAACACCACTAAATGTCAGCAAAAGAGCATATTACAAAACAGATGAAAATTGCAGAAATATGGAATGAAAAAGTAAAATATAAGAAACCGTGCTGGATGCCCTCAATTCAATAATAAAATAAAGAGAACAGAATCACTGAACGTGATGAAAGATCAGCAGATTAGCCAGCATAAACAATAGGGTGCAAATAGGCTGAGAAAAGTTAGCAGCGTGTCTGGAACCTACATGACTGAGGCAGACAGAGCTGAGAATCACATCATTGAAGTTCAAGAAGAGAAGACTAGATGGAACTTGAAAAAGTACATTCAAAGAAAACAATGATTGAGACTCCTTGACTGGAAAAATGCATAAAGTTACAGATTCCAGAGGCCAAGAAAAACCTCAAGAAGGATAAATTCAAATTTGAGCCAAGATGTATTACAATTAACTTTCTGAAAGTCAAAAATGAACACATTTTAAATGATAACTTACTTAGAGAGGACCACCTATTTGAATGACAGCAATTTCTCTTTTGAAACCATATAGCCACAAAAAATATGGCTCCACAGTTTTTAAGAACTAAAAGGAAGAATTGTCAATCATGAATTTTACATATGGACAAAAAAATCCTTCAGGAATAAAAGGGAAGTTAACAACATTCTTAGGCAAAGGAAAGTTAAAATATTTGTTGCTAGTAAGTCAATCTTAAAAAATAGCTACTGGAAATTACCAAATAGAAACAGAATGAAAAAAATGATTGAATCAAGCTTATGACACAACTCACCGGTATATTCAGCATGTATATACAAAAATGCTAAGATAAGTATAGATTAGTGAGAAAGAAAAGAAGACTAAAAGAATACTTCAATACATTATTAGAAAAATAAAACATTGATATCAGCTGACAATAATCAGTGAGACACCTATATTGTAATATCCATAGCAACCAGTAAGAAAGTTATATTAAGAAATACACCATATACTTACAAGCACTAAAAATGATGGCAGCCATTCCAAAAACATTCATGTACCTCCAAAGAATGCAATAGAAGAGAAATCAAGAAACAAGAATTAAAAAGACAATAAAACAATAAAGCAGCACATTTAAGACCTAATACAATAACTGCACATCCATCAAAGTTTATCAGTCTTGCTCTATGCAAAACTTTAAAAAATACATAGTCACTTAAACATTTGACAGACTCTCAAAGAATATCTGCGTGTATTTGATGGACTCATGTCATCATAGTCAAAACATGGAGGAATCCTACACTTCAGATTCTTAGTTTAAAATTAAGAGAAACAAAACAGGCAAATAATTTGAAGAGATGTTTATTTAAAAATAAAAACATAGATAAAGAATATACAAAATGCTACTTAACTCATTGGGGAAAAAAAAATTAAAATGAGATAGCACCAGGTACCCATAAGAAGAGTTAAGATCAGAGAGACAGACAGCACTACAGCAGCAATGAGTACATCTAACACCCTATCTTGGTTTCAAAGACCCTTGTACATGAAAAGAAACAAGGGATTCTTGGACACCTAAGTCATTCTAAGACTAGGAAAGGAGATGTACAAAAAGAATCTAACACATTTGTAATGTCAGAAAGTAAAGAACTTCTTTAAACACACACACACACACACACACACACACACACAGCTTATAAGTATACCAGTGGCACACAGGTGCCAACTTGAATGGGCTGCTAGTGGTCCAAGCTAGAACAATTTGAGCAATAAAATAAAGTAGAATTAGATTATAACTGAAAGAATAAAACATATTATCTATGAGTCCACAGTGACATATGTAAATCACTGATAAATAAACAAATTGGGGCTAAGAGATATCCTCCCAAGCAGAATTATATGAAAATTATGTAGGTATTCCATTTTCAAGGAAGTCAAATCTAACTCTCTGTTCTCTAAGCAAAGGTTCTATGTCCTGACTTCCCTCCAAAAGTACAGCATGGAAAGAAGGAATAGTTAAAAAGTAACTCTAGAGTAGAGAAATATGGGAAACTATTTCAGCCTGGTGTAAAGATTAATATCAGCAGTTATAAGTCACACTGATAAGTGTATGATGTGAAGAAAATGATTCTGTATCTCTATAGACCTCGTCCCCCAAACCAGTAGTCTCAAATAATCATGAAGAAAACACTAGACAAGTTCAGAAGCCCTGCATTAAGATGGTTTCTCTCATTACTGTGAACTTGGCAATCAGCAAAAAGACCTCAGGGTGACTGCCCCCTTTAGCCAGACCATTATATATTGTGTCAGGAACTGTACATGGGCAAAATAATCAGTGGTAAGAACAGTTTCAGGAAATAATGGTATTGGTCCTTGAGACTTACAGAACCTAAGCTGATGAGGATCAGATGTGCATCATCAGACCTGTCATTTGAGAAGGATATCCTCCGCCATTAGCCACTTATAAACCACTCCTAAATCAGCTGCCTGTCGAGATGGACCTTGGACAAAAGTCTTTCATTTTTTTGGCTTTTCTAATAAAGGCATATTCCTTGCTTTCAACATCTCTCAATTTAACTGGCCGTTTTGTGTAGAGCAGAATGATTTGGTTGGGTCTGGTAACAGTTAATAACATTTAATAACATATTAATAACATTTAATAAAAATCTAAGCAAAAAAAGTTTCATTCAAAACAGACATCAAAAGCAAGGCAGCTCTGAGAACTTGTTATAGCTAAGAGGACACTAGAGAGATGTTACCACTAAACCTAATGTGCTATCCTGATGGGATCTTAAAATAGAGCGAAAGGAAGGACATTAGTTCAAAACCACAGAAATCCAAATAAAGGAAGATGGGTTTTATTGAGCAATGTATAAGTATTACTTTATCTTTTGTAACAAACACACCATAATTTAAGATGTTAATAGGAGTCTGAGCATTGAGTTTATTGAAATTGTTATTTGTAATTTTTCTGTAAGTCTAAGACCATCCCTTTACAAAAATGGACTGACAGCATGAAATGTTAGTAAAGATATGAAGAGACTCACACTCAAACAATTGATTTGATTTGATTGTAAATTGGTTTAATCAATTTGGGAAACCATTCCTCAGTATGTACTAAAGCTAAATATCAGCTTAGATTATGGGCTAGAGTGTCATTATTAGGTATATTCCCCAAATAAATGACTGTGTTTATCAAACCTTCTGCCACAATATTCAAAGCAGTTTAATTCTTAATAATCAAAAATGAAAAACTAGTTTTTAAAATAGCAGACATATAAGCATGGTGTGCTAATCTCCAGAGAATAAACCGGGAAAAGTTGTGTAACAGCTATCAGAAGAGATATGTGATACCGAAAATCTCCAGTATCAATAGCAAAACAAACAAACAAAAAACAACAACAAAAGAATCCAGGGGCCTTTACGGAGAACAAGAAGGTTCAGATCTGGCCATAGGGTTTGGCACAGGTGGAGAGCACTGCTCTCCCAATGAAAGGGAATGCAACAGTCGATGGACAGAGCAGAGTCAGGCTTAAGAAAGATGAAGAGGATCCACAAAGTAACAGCAGACTTGATGCTGATATATTTCATTTTAAAGAGCAGAAAAAAGAGAGAAAAGAGACAAAGTTGCATGTGGTCAGCAGAGGGAGAGAAAGCACTGGAAAACCCCTCTTCTGCGCATTTGATCAGAGTAGCAGAGGAGGTCATTTACAAAAGTCGTCTAACCTCCCCAACCCCACACCTTGGCCACCTTAAACACTGCCTAAACCACATACTCCCTGAACGCACAGCAACTGTCATAGGATTAGAAATGAGACCTAGAGAACAGAGTATCTCTAAAGTGGAAATGTGGATGGAGTCAGAGTCTGCAGTGAAACACAGAAGATTCCAGAAGCGCACCTCACCACTGGAGAGGAATGCCCAGGGCAGGAAATCTGACCCAAGAAAGATCACCGGAAGTGTTGCCGGCTTTCTCAGATGGACCAATGGAAGACTGTCCAGAAGCAAGAATAGATCGGACCATTCAGAGGTGACCTGGCCCCTGCGAACCTGGGAAGCAACTCCATAGAGTGCCAGCAGATCCAGCACCCAGGCAGGAAACCGTGTGCAGACTCCGATCCCTGCCCAGCTTTTCCATCGCTGACCACCTAACATCAGTTTAGAGCCCAACTTGGGTTTACTCTCTGCCCCCTTCATGGTTTCTTTCACTTCTATTTTTATTCCCGCTGTTCTTTTATTTTTCCTGTGATAGGTTTTTCAAAACAGGCAAAAAACAAAAACAAAAACATAGACCGGCCTGGTTTGCAAGGTCTCTGCACCTCTTTGCACAATAAAAACAAGCTACAGGAACTCATGAAGACTAAGCGGGCACCAGAGAAGATACTTGAAAGAATCGTCCAGACTGAAGAGAAAGACAAACCTAACCATCAGGCTGGAAGAATGGTTACACCATGCTAGAACAGTATATGAGCAATAGAAAACCAACACAAGGTCAACAAAAATAACGGGAGCTAAGCTTTCAATAAATAACTGAATATTTATGCTCTCAATTCCATCGTCAAAAGACATAGAGTACACTGGATTAAAAATTAGGTTCTGTTCCAGTGAGATGGCTCAGTGCATAAGGCACTTGCTACCTAGCCTAATGGTCTGAGTTCAGTCCCCAGAACCTACGTGGTAAAGGGAGGGAATTAACTCCCACAGGCTCTCATCTGGCCTGCATACACACACATTCTATCTATCTGTCTGTCTAACTATCTATCTATCTATCTATTCATATTTTTCTCCCCTCTCACATTCCATCTATTTGTTGCCTCAAAAACATGGGTCTCTTCAGCAAAGAAGACACAACCTTGGGATTAAAGGATGCACAAAGGCATTCCAAGCAAACTGAACTAGAAAGAAAGCAGGTGTCACTGTTCTAACAACTGAAATAGACTACAAACTAAAATTAATCAGAAGAGATACAAAGGTCGCCTCACACCAATTAAGAGACCAAGCCATCACACAGATGAACTTAGATACATAAAAGGCTTTTATAAATCCAACATTCCATTATGATAAAAACTCCAGAAAAAAAAAACTAGAAATACACAGATTCTACTTTTGAGGCACATCCTATATGAAATCACACAGTGAGCTGTGCTATGTGCAGTTCCCATGAGCCTGCTATTGTTGAGCAGTAACAAAAATGACAACGAGAATACCTACAAATCACTAAAATCACGCATCTAAAGGACAAACCAATGTGACACTGGGTAAGATTCTGTGTAATCTGATAATTTAATCTGTGAAGTCTTAAAAGCAAATAAACCCAGGGAATCTAGTCCCAAGTTACCTGCTGATCTCTTAAGAGTTTTGGTCTCAAAATTCATTAAGGGTATTCTCAAAGAAAGAAATGGTCAGTGAAATCTTAAAGTGAAATATAGGAATGAACCAACACTGTGTTTATACTTTAAGATCCATTTTTCTACTGTGTTGTGACATGTGCACCTGTGTGTGTGCATGCATGTGCACTTGTGTATACCTACATGATTTGTTTGGAAAAGCAAAATCTGAAATGTGGTAACCCACATTTCTGAAAAAGAGCTCTGAGATGGATTAGCAGCTCTGAGAAGCCTTGCCACCTGAGTTTAGTTCCTGGAACCTCCATTGTAGAAGGAGAAAACTGATTCCCACAGACCTCCACACAAGCTCGGTAGCATGAACACAAGGAAATAAATAAATAATTTAAAGGGGAAACGTGGAGTTGGTTGAAGGACTATCTTCTAAGATTCATTTCTGACTTAAATTATTTCATAACATTATTTTCTAAATTTCAGATAACTGTAAGGAATATGAAATGCATATACAAAAAGGTTTTTCTACCTTCTTGTCTCAATGTAAGAAAAATGTAAGTTGACCTCAAAAAATTTAACTTTCTTAAAATGTTTTTCTTACAGATATGCATAAAAAGGATTTCTTTGAATGATATACTCCTCTACAGACTATACAATTCAAACCCATGCACTGACATAAAACTTGTGCCTCTGACTGTATCTCTACCAAATATTAACCTCACAATTAATACATATAGCAGGCAAGGGAAACTTGAGAAAGTTAAAATAGCATGGTGAGTTCTTCAGACAAGAAAAATAGCGCAGTAAGGGAACTGAGAGCATTCATGAGCAATGTAAGTATCCATTACAATAGTTTTACTTATGTCAAACTACTCTCAATGTAATGAAGCTCATGTTGTGTCATGAAATAGTCTCTCCACATAGGTAAACTTTAAATATTCGCTAATATCACCTCTCCTCATATTTACTTCCAATGATTATGTCTCACAAGTTGCTCCATGGATTCAGAGAGGGTCTTCCTTTGCTCAGATCAAAGCACTCCAAACTAAGTAGTTTGATCTCTGTATGCATCTGACTGCAAACTGTGTGTCTAATCCTGTACTTTATAAATATAATGATCTTATAATAGACCTGCTGAGCTTAAGTGGGCAGCTTAACGCACACAGCCTATGAATCTTCATAATAATTACTTTTACTCCCAAACTGTGTGGAGTGGGGAAATAACTCAATGGAGGTTAGACTCTTGGCTCTGCAAGTTACCAGGAGGATGTCAACAGTCACTTAACCTCTTGGAGTGTCAGTTTGCTTATCTGTAAAGTGAGAATTAAGTATTTACTTCTCAAAGTTGCCTTTGTGGCTTAATGAGATACAAAGAACTTGTGAAAGTACTTATTCAGTGCTGAGCACATAATAAGCCAACAATAAGTGCTAATTAATTTCATATTTGATGCTGAAAGGAAGTGCATGTGGGATACTTTAAAGACTGCAGACAGGACGAAGACTGCCCTCCAGGCTCTATGCCACAGCTGGCAGCTTTTGTGAAGTGGAATGTGTAGAAGATTTCAACCTGCCTCTTGGCTCCTTAAGAAAAGTTCTCTTTATTTGATCCACTCAGGTGCCTCCCCGATCACGTAAAAGTAATCTATTACCTAGGTAACATGTAAACAGTGATTTGGTTTTTCCTCCTTAATGAATTCCTGTCCACTTCTTATAATTTAATTAAGATTAAAACCATGACAGACAGCTAGCAAGAGAAAGTCCTAGTTACTGAGAGGAGTGGACAGTAACTCCAGCCACAAGAGAGAAACAGGGATGAAAGCATCAGCTCAGTTACTGTCTCACTCGAGGACCACACATGCGCTGTTACACCTACAAGCATGCATGCAGCAGTTTCACAGGTAGAGAGGCCTGTTTCAGGTTTGATGGCTTCCCAGGCCTGGTTCTCAGGCCTGCAAAGTTTAAATGCGTGAACTAGACAATACATGAGTTCGTGACGGTGCAGGCAGGCGCACTGTGCATCACACTATCCCAGAAATTGGACTGGGTTTGCCAAACTTCAGTTTGCAAGTCGAAACGGATTGGTCTTGCGTAACCTTGATTTAAAATGATGCTGAATGGGCCTGTTTCTTCAGTGGAAAGGGAGGAAAATGTAAAGAAAATAAATTCTCTTTGAGGACAGATTAACTCCTTCCTGGAACAAGCTTCCTTATGACAGACAGCACTAAACAGACAGTGTGACCAGCATGCAGAGAGCTGAAGCACAGATGTTCCATGGCTTTTTGTACAGTGTGACATGTGACCTCACACCCTCCTTGAAATTATTTTCACTTCGTCACTTTTCTGATACAGAAAGTGCAAGCATGCAGAAGCACAGCAAAGCTTTATTCAGCATTAACTACATGCCAAGAATTGCCACATTGGGAGCATTTATTATTCATCGGGGGATTTGAAGTGACTGGTGATGAAGACAGAACAGGCCCAGTGCTGCCCACCCAATAGCGCTGCCCACCCAATAGCGCTGTCCACCCAGTACAGCTGCCCACCCAATAGCGCTGCCCACCCAGTAGCGCTGCCCACCCAATAGCGCTGCCCACCCAATAGCGCTGCCCACCCAGTACAGCTGCCCATCTCATAGGCTTGTGATGCAATGCTGGCAGGCAGTGAATGTGAGTCAGTGCTGCTTCTAAGAAGTTCTTTCTAAATTGTTTTATATTTTGCTTATTTTTTGGCTAGAATTTAGGCCAATGTAATAGCAGAAGTCAGATCAAATGAAGCTCAAGTTTCACGTATTTGCCCAAAAGCAATAGTGAATACTTTGGGGGAGTTGAGAAAGAAAGAAAGAAAAAAAGAGAATATCTGCTCTTAATATGACAATGTGCATCACAGGTCATGAAGATTTTTCCACACCTCCAAAGTATTAAAATTTCACTCAGAACACTTATCATTAGTTAATAGGTAGATGATTCAAAGTTAGTATAGCCAGAGACATATGTTAGATTTATTTCACTTGTGAAAACAGAAAAATGTGCAGTAAAAATAAAAACATTTGCTCTCTACATCCAGCCAAAATAAAAAAACAGGGCCCAGATTTAATTACCAGTCTTAAGCAACAAAAGTATACAAAAGAACGAGGAAAATACATAAATCAATGTTTTTCAGACACTGTATCTTAGCACTTAATAACCGCCCTTAAGAGAGGAGAAGCAAACACTGGTGCCCTGTGGTCACCTGGACTTGCTGTGTGGAGTTGCCAGGCTTCAGCAGAGGGACAGAGTCCCAGACAAATTTCTTGAATCTAGATATAGAGATGGAAGTTCAGGGAGACCAAGACACTATAATTTAGAGGGAAGGATCCTGAAGTGGAAAATCCTGCACAGAAAGAGCCCCTCAGGTATCTGGACAGCTTCTCCCTGGGATCTTTTATTAAGCATTGATCAGGGTATGCACATAAGGAAATCACCCATAGCTAGAGACACTATCCAAAATGAAGGGAGGAAGGTATTGATGCTCACACAGGGGCAGGAATTGTATATATACTCATTTATATACAAATCTATTTCACATCAGAGAGGGAAAATCTGAGTGTGCTTGTGCGTGCATCCACTTCTATGTGTGTATATATGTGGTGCACATGTGTGGTGTAGACACACATGTGTATACCCGATTGCTCTCCACCTTATTTCCTTGAGCCAGGATCTCTCACTGAACTGCCCCTAAGCTGGTGACCAGCAAGTCCCTGAGATCCTCCTGTCTCTGTCCTCCCACAGTGCTGGGACTATAGGTCTAAGCAGCCACATCCAGCTTTTTATGTGAGTGCTGGGGATTCTAACACAAGTTCTCATGCTTATACAACATGTTCTCATACCCCATGAACCATCTCTCTAGTCCAGAAAATTGTATAACTCATGGAACATTAGGTAAAGCACTAAGTCGTTGAACAAAATTAGATTAAAGGCTTCTTTGGTCTTGCCTAACAAAGTTTAAAAGCAAGTAAACTATGAAAGGCCTGAATGTTTCCCAATAACTCATTGGTGTTTCAGAGTAAAGTTAAAAAATATTTATGGGAATTAAGAAATATTTGGTTCTTGGAAAGGAAATTTTTATAATGTTGTCATACCATAAAAAAATTCCAGGGTATGCAAAGACGCAGGAAAATGCCACCTAGAATGAGATCAATCCATTCATAGAAACTGACCAAGAAATGGCACAGATGTTAGAATTCGCAAGGTACATCAAAGCATTTATCCTGACTGTATCCTATATGGCAAAGAAGTAAAGGATGTGGACACCCCGGGACTGAAGGGACACTTCTTGCTTTCACCTTCTTCTCTCCTCATCTCCAGCCACTGGAACGAGGCTTCCATCTGCATTCCTCCACAGTCCTGGCAGTGATCACCAGTGAGCTCCATGTTGGGAAGCCCAAGGCTTTGTGAGTAGAATTTAGCACTATAACCCTTCATGTATTTCTTGAAATTCATTTGCCTCCCAAGCATCACTTTCTGTAGTTTTCTCCTATTTTACTCGCTGCTGCTCTTCAATTACACCCACTCACTTACTACTTGCCTTCTTGCCTCTAGAGCTCAGAGAACCTCAGGTTTGAATCTGAGGGATGGAACTTAGATCGTCAGGTTTTTTCAGCAGGTCCTTTGAATCTCACTCAGATTCTATCTTTTAAAAGAACAATTGGCCCCTGGAAAGTAGCTGGCATAATCAACTGGAAATCAATTATTTTCAGTGGAGAGATACTTGTGGTAGTTTTGTGAGAATCTACTGAGGACCTTGCTCTGTCTATATTTTAACCACACAGCATTCCACTAATTAAGATACTTTATCAGCTTATACAAGATGAGGAGGCAGAAAAGCAAAAGATTATCAATTTAATCCAAAGATGCCTCTGGTATGCAACACAGGGAATTCCATCTTGCTCTGTGATGTCTCCTCAGTATGAGGCCTCCACTATGTCTCTATGTGGGATACAGTTAGTTGTAACAATGGAAGACATACATCAGGATTTCCTGTTGTTTAGATGGAAATCCCCCCGAAGTTGGCTGCAATAGAAAGCAAGTTGTGAATAAAATCTATAAGCAAAGTAAAACCTGGAAAGTAAATAAGAAAAGCGAAGACACCAAATCAGTATTCTGGGTTAAAGGAAATGAGAGCACAGGCAGAGTGAATCCATCTTTCCCTTGCGACTGATTGAGTGTGTAGCCCAGGCGCCCCACTCCACTGCACCGTGGGAGGACTTTGAGCTCCCAGTGCTTGCATGCTCTGGACAGCTTTGTGCCAGCTTGAACTCTTTAAAAAGACGTTCTCCCTCCAATCCAGGTCCCCACAGTTAAGATTACAGTGGAATTTACAGGACCACATTCTTCCTCTCATGTGGTGGGAGAGAAAAGGAAAGAGTTTCACTATCTTTTTTTTTTCAAAGATAGTATAAACTCTTTCAAGACTTCATGCTTTTTATTGGACATTTTTACGGAAATTTTTGAAGAGGTTCAATGAATTCCACTAAAATGGAACTTAAATTGAAAGGAATTCCTTCCTCCTAAACCAGTTCCATAATATTTATTTGATTCTCAAGTCAATTAGGCTGTGAGTCACTCTTTTTAAGAGGCAGTTTGGTTAGGTATCTTATTTGGCCTTAATTTAATATCCTAACAACGGGTTAATGTACACACAAATTACAACCTTGGTGGGATATCCTTCTTTGAACATTCCGGATCTTTCACACCAAGAAGCGCTGAAGGTCTGGATGCTGCTCCATCTATCTATTCGTCTGTGACTGAGAGTTTATATTATTGAAAGCCTGGAGAGTTTCCAAGAACATACTGTGTTTAGGCTTAAGCTAACTGAATACGAAAGCATTTCAAGATGATAATTATGGCAGAGCTTAAGTAAAAGAATTCAAGTGATTGCCAAAGAAACTTAGTGAAGGGAAAGCCTAAGTTTGAGGGAAGGCTGACATTTCACCATAGTCCAGAAAGCAAAAGAAAGCCTCACCTGCTATGTGGACAACAGACTGCTGTTACATGTTTCAGGGGTCAAGGGAAAAGCAGGGGAGGTCTGAAGTGCGTCCCTCTACTCTGGTGCAGCTGCTTCTTGGCTCCTCTCCAGGAGCCTCAGCTAAGAAAACACCAGGGGGTCAGAAAGTATGAGCTCTTAAAGAGACTAAGTCTGAATACAGACCTAAAGAAGAAAAGAAATCTTCTACAGAAAAATATTAAAATCTGATCTCCAAAGACATTCTGAATACCACTCTGTACTTCTATCCACTCTGGGTCATTAATAGTCTATCTCACAGAGAGAATAAAGTGTAGACAAGTACTAGAACAACCACCCAAAATACCCATGTGTCCTGGGTAACTGATAACACAATAACCAAACAAATCTCACACTGCCATATTCCAGATACCAAAAGTACAATGTCACATGTCTTAGAAATAAAAAAGAGCAACCATAAATAACCAAAGCCCAGAGGATAATTATATCATGTGCATTTCCTCTTGTTTTGTCAGTACAGAAACGTGCAGCAGCCCAAGGATTTGCATGTGAATGCTCAGAGGGGCTTTATGCACAATAGCACCAACCAACACACATGCACTTTAACAGGTGAATGGGTAAACAGATTACAGTAAAATAGAATAATGCAGCACAAAAGAGAAAAAGCAGAAAGAAAGAAGACCTAAAACCTGTATATACAATGACTTTGTGAATTGTAAAATTAGTATACTTTGTAAAATCAGCCAGACACAAAGAGCATAAATGATGTAGTATTTACATGAAAACTTGAAAGGAAAATAAAACTTGTAATGAAAGAAAACAAATCAGTGGTTCCTGGGACCAGTAGTTGAGACAAAAATGAGGCTGTTAACCATAAAAAGGCATGAGTGGCTTTTTGGAATAATAGAAATGTAATACAGACTGATTAGTGGTAATTATAAAAATGCACAGACTTTTCAAAACTCACAACTACATTTCAAATAGCTATATTAATTCATTGTGTGAGATTCTGCTCCAATAAAATGGATTTTAATGGAATACACTTATTAAACTAGGAGAGAATGAGACTAAAATTAGAGTATTTTTTAGAGTCCATTCAAAAGCATATTAGAATAGATGAAAAATATGAAAGATTCACTTACATATAGTAACTGGTGTTGTTTTACATGGAATATGTGGCTAGTTCCTCCAAAAGTTTGAGAGGGCCTTCTGCCTTGTCAGGTACCAGGTAAACTAATGGATCTTGCATAAAGAGGGAATGAAAGGGTCAAAACTTCAGTATGTGTCAATCAGTCACAGGCTGGTCTCCATTGTTTTACTCAAGACATTATAAGGAACAATGAGATGTTACACATTGGGTCAGTTTCTCTGTCTTCTGCTGACAAGACATATTTCTTCAACGTGCAGGAAACGCTGGAGAGCTCTGAAGAGGGCCCTACCTCTCATCTCAACGGGATGGACAAAAAAAAGTATATTTATAGCCAGTACTGGGGACACTGTATCCACACTCTACTATGGTCTATCTTCTTCTGTTAGCAAAACTAAATACAATCTAAATAACTCACAGCAAAGTCATCTAATAACAGAAATTTTCTTGCTCACTTTGGGGATGGAAAGGCAAGTTTCCCCAGTCCTCTAAAGAAACAAGTCTCAAACCTTAAAAAATACTTACTTTTTCATAGAAACATAAAGACTTTAGAAAATTCACTCTTTCTCCTTTCCCTGGTAAAATTGTAAGTTATGATCTGGTAGGAATAGAAAAAGAGCTTAAAAGAAGCTCTAGCCTGAGATTTTGTATGCTCAGAGCTAAACAATGACCAACATTAACTGAATGTGCTGCAGTCTTCTACATAGTCTGTTATCTTCGAACATTTTTCCAACATTCCTAACAACCACAAGAGGTAGTTCTCATCACTAACACCATTTTATATATGTAGAAACTGTACTATTGAGAATGAGATGAGATAACTTTTCTGAAGTTAGAGGTTGGTGGGAAGATTAAAATTCAAGTCCCCAGAATCCACATTCATTTAGGTTTTTATAGAGGTTTTTTTTTGGAGAGGAGGGGTTGCTTCTTAGAAATTGATTCATTTTTGGTTATTATTGTTAATGTTTTTGAAACATGGTTTCACTATATAATTCAGGATGCACTTCAACTGACTTAAGTGTCCATGCTGGCCTCAATATCATGATCTTCCTGCATCAGCCTTCTAAGTACGGGGATTCAGGGATGTATACCAAGCTATTCTTTAAAAGATTTATTTGTTTTTATTTTATGTGGATGAATGTTTTAGCCTGCATGTAACTGGAGTTACAGATCATTGTGAACCATCATAAGGGTCCTGGGAACTGAACTCTGATCCTTTGCAAAAGCAGCAAGTGCTTTTAACTGCTGAGCCATCTCTCCAGCCCCCACTTTCCACATTTTAAACCACCATGCTATACTATACCATCATTTATTAAGTGGACAAACTTGCTTTGACTTTCTGAATCCTCTTGACTGTACTTCCCAAATGCTGAGATTACAGGTGTACCCACCACCAAACCTAGTTTTTATACACTTGTTTTTATAGAATCATGAGCTAGTCTGACTCAGTGCTAGTCTTAGTACCAACATGTAAGTTTCCCAGGAAAGGATGTTCCATGTCAATAAAAAGTCATGAAATCCAGTCTGTATAAAACATTTTTCCTTCATTTGATTTTTAGGAAGTACAAAAGGAGGCTACATTTTGAGTGGGAAAGTGGTTTCTCTTTCCTGCCTTTACAGGAATAATAAACTAGTAAAGCATGTAGATCACATAGTGCACTGAGTGCGTTTTTGTGCTCTGATTTAATCTTGCAACATCTGTTTGCACATAGAAAGCCATTTAAGATGGAGAAATGGATTTTGAAAGACTAAGTAAGTTGCTAAGTCAAGCAGAGCTCAGAATCACTACAAGCTCTCTTTGACTCCAAAGTCCCTGCCTAATCACTAATCAGTGAAGATTTAACAACATAAACTGACTCACTTTTCAGTCAACTATGATCCTGCATGGGAACAACTCTAGGAGGCTCACAGTAGAAGGAGAGGACACTAGGGAGATGAATCTGGTATCTAAGGATTTTGTGCTTCACTTTAAAGAAAAACAACTCTCTGAAGTAATTCTGAGTTGTATCTTGATTAAACAAATCTTGGATGACTTAATTATTAAGAAATGTTAAAACTAGATACCTTATTATTTCAAAATATTAGTTCCCTGAAAATCCAACATAAATATATGTAAAATACCCATTATAATGCTTAGATGGTGTGAAAAGCCAGAAGGAGATGTATTAGTTCAAAAAGCCCTACTGGAAAATATATATTCAATATCTGTATATGAGTGTATGTATGTAGCTAGAGGTTATATAACAAAAAGCACAGTTCCAGACAGGAGAAACCTTTCTTCGAGTTGTTGGTCAGGGTAGTCCAAGAGACTCCCCAAATAGCTCAGGATATTGTCATAGGCCTTTTGTCCTCAGAAAACATGAAAATAAGACCCTATTGCTGAAGATAAGACATATATCAGACACAGGACTTAGAGTATTGGGGCTGGAACTGACCTAGAAGCCTACTCCCTGAGGACTAACTTTCATAGTTTCAGAGGATACTCTATGCCAGCTGCTAAGGGAGAAAATTAAACAACGGTCCAACCCCAGCTTTAAATCCTAATAACCATAACAATGACCGCACAGCAAACTATCTCTATTGGTGCAGCAGTGACACTTTTATCTTGGAATTATTCAATATCCATCTAATTGGATTTAAAGCCCAATCAACAGAAGGAAACCCATGTGTGGTACTGTTAACACAGTCAGATACACATGATTGGAGAGGTCATAATTCCTAGAAAAAATTCTGTCACCATTCATCAAAGAAACTTCTTTTTGCAGCAAATGGAGTTGCAGAGTTCCACAACTGGTCAAACACAGAGAATAAGTGTCTGTGAGCTATCCAGCCCTAAGTGACACATCTACAATGAAATAGGAGGGAGGAGAACAGGGGTAGTGTTCTCAATGCTCACCAGGGAAGCTTCCTCATGCAACAGAAGGAGATTTAACACAGGAAGCCACAACTGCTCAAAATGCGCATTTTGGAACTTGCTCATATGAATTTACAGCAATGTCGACAGCATGCACAAGACCCATACAAGCTCATACCTACAAAAGCCCAGCATAGACCTGGGAAAATGGGCAAGAAGCTGCAACCTTAGCTGAGGAACTATTGGCAGCTGATCATGTCTGGGTGAGGGAGAGTTGGTCTTCTTTAAGGGGATGATGCTAAATAGGCTGACCAGACTTCAGTGGATGAACTCACACTGAGGGACATGTGGGGGTCCAAACTTGACTAAATAGGCCTTAACATATATGGCAGAATGCATGAAATCCTGAAGGTAGGCTGTGGGGGCTGCAGTTAGGGGAGATGGGTCTAAATATCATTAAGCAGTATTCTATGACATGAACAACAACAACAAAAAAATAGCCATTGTCGGACTACCCAGGCCATATCATGTAAGCCAGTCTAATAAACACATATTCATCCTGTTAGTTCTGTTCCTGCAGTGAACCTGACTAACACAGCTACATTCCTTGGCTCATGACATCCTGGCATCATCTTCAAAACCAAAAGCAGCAGATAAAGTCTTTACCATACTCTGAGCTCTCCATCTGTTTTCCTCTCTCTCTCTCTCTCTCTCTCTCTCTCTCTCTCTCTCTCTCTCTCTCTCTCTTTCTCCTCTCTCTCCCCAACAGGTTCCATGTGAAGCCTGGCCTCAAACTCAATATGTAATCAAGAATGTCCTTGAATTTGAAATCCTCCTTCTTCTGCCTCCCAAGTCCTGGGATTTCAGTAAGTGCCATTTTGTGCCCTGTGTATTCAAATTAGAGACACTTCTCTATTTTCAAGACCTATAAAGATCAAACTAAGTTCACCTGGACAATCAAAGAAATCTTCTTCTTTTAAGCCCCATCACCTTGATGGCATCTGCGTAGTTCCTTCACAGAAGGATTCAAATTAACATCTGACTAAATAATCGGGAGATATAAATCTTAGGGTAACTGCTTTAGAATTCTCTCAAAATTATACAAAATGTAATCACTGTGGTGAATCAATAATATTACATGCTACCTTCTTTTGAAACTTCTTAGCTGAAGAACTTTTGGGCAGCTGATTACTACTGGGTGAGGAAGAGATAGTCTGACTGGATTCCAGTGGATGAACTTGTATTACGGGATATCAGAGGACACTAACTTTACTCAATAGACCTTAACATAAATGACAGAATGCTTAAAATCCAGAGGGAGTGGGCTATGAAAGGAGCCATGGAAGGAGCCATGGAAGGAACCACGGAAGGAGCCACGGAGGGAGTCATGGAGGGAGCCACGGAGGGAGCCACAGAGGGAGTGACGGAAGGAGCTATGGAAGGATGCCAATTGAGAAAGGAGCATAAAGGTGATTAAGATGTTGTGTATTAAATACACAAAATTCAAAAATAAATAATAAAAAGGCAAAAATATAAAAGATAATATTTCTAATAGTAAAAAATGTAGTCAAGCTAATTCACTTACCTCTACAAAGCTATTTGTTATTAAATGTTGATGTTTTAATTTAACTTTTGAATAGGTGATCAGGCACCTGAAACCAAGAACCAAAAAATTTTGTTAAGAAGGTTTCAGCAAAGAATTTTTCGCATATATATAAAGTGCAATTTCAAAAATTGTTTTAGCTGTAGCATAAAAACTTTTCACAGTCCTAAGGTCGAAATACTGAAATGCACACAGGCTATCAACAAAAAAAAACTACTAGTCATTACAATAAAGGTCCATGTTCTTGCAATCTGAAAAAAATAAACTATTATTTTAAAATAGTGTTTTAATGCATAAATGAAAATAATATAAGTGTATTTTCTATCAAAAATATTTTCCAACAGGAGATCTAAGGAAGATCTTCAAGGTAAAAAAAAAATGGTTGCGGTTAGAGACAAGGAAATTTAGGGAAAATAGAACACTGAAAGGGTAAATATATGAAGAAAATCAAAGTTGACATTGACTTTATAGCACAATAAAAATGACATATTGGACTTAAAATATGTAGAGAATAGAAATGCACATCAAGAGTCAAAAAGAAGAAGAGATCAAATGGAGTTCAAGTGTCTTAATATCCTTGCTCTGTCGGGAAGTTTTAAAAGTGCTAAATTACAGATGACTAATAAAAGCCAAGAAGACATGTTATAATTTCTAGTGTAATCATTAAATGGATATGAAAGGATATGAGACTAACAAGTCAATAGAGTAAAAAAGTTGGTCTAAAAGATGACTTGAAAGAAGAACCATGGAAAGAATATCAGGATGGGACAAAGAGAACGCTCAAATACATCAAACAGTAAATGTAAGAATCCCAATCATTCTGATTAAAAGACAAAGAACGTAAGGATGATAAGAAAGACTGGTTAGAAGACACACAGCTCCAGGTTGGGAAACAGAGTGAAAGTAGAAAGGCAAGAAGAAAATACAATAAATAACTCACAAAATTTTTTAAATACCTTAACATAGCAGTGTTAAAATCATAAAAAAGAAGAAAAAAGAACAGTAATCAAGATACTGAGGAGATGACTCAGCAGTTAAGGGCACTGGCTGCTCTTGCAGAGGACCCAGCTTCCATTCTCAGCACCCATACAGTGATTCACAACTACCTGTTAACTCCAGCACCCTCCTCTGGCCTCCATGGTTACTCACACACATATGGCCTGTACACACAGACTTACACATACACACAAATAAAAAGTAAAATAAATCTTTACAAAGGAACAATAATCAAGAGAAACATATTATGATGATTAAAATAGCAACTTTCCCAGAAAATATGATCGCTCTTGTGAGTTCAGGTTTGGTTTTTTGAAACAGGATCTCCATTCTGTTGCCCGACTTGGCCTGAGGACATGGCCATCCTCCTGCATCCATCTCCCAAGTGTTGGGCATAATCATTCTTAATATGTATTGTTGTGTTCATTGCAGAAATCAGTTTTAAAAAGTAACTAGAAAATGAGCAAATGTTTTAAAACCAAACATTTCACATTAAAAGAACCCAAGGGTCAAAGAAAATATATTGAAACTATAAAGTGTTTCTGAAGTGAAAAAAAAAAGCAAATTACAGCACATCACACTCCACAGGCAACAGCACAAATCTGAGCTTGTGGGAAACAGTGGGTTTATACACATGAATCTAGAGACGAGACAAGGCCAGATTCAACTGAATATCTAAAGAAGCCAGAAGAAGCCAAGTCAGCGCCATCCTGCCCTTCGCCATTTATGTGAGTTTCAAATCCTTAAGTTTTTAAAGAAGAGCATTTTAAATTCATTCATCCTTCGAAGAGATGCTGTTGACGGACTTAGAATGGGCACTTGCCGTAGGCATTCGCCCTTAGGCAATCTGAGGGTTTAATCAAAATCTCTAATTAGTCTTTGAAATTCATGTTCCTGTCCTATGAACTTAATGCAGCACCTTTATCTTAAAAGAGACTTAATATGCACATATTCTTGTAGGTTGGGTGGTTATTTTGAGTACCATACATGTTTTTAAAGATTTTACAAATTATTGATGAAAAGAGCAAGATAAATGAAAACCTATGTTTTTCCAAACTATTTACAATGTTCAGAAGAAAAGAGGAAGGAGAGGAACTGAGAGGTGAACTGAACTACAGAACTGGAGTATTTACCTTGCATCTTTCATTTTAAACAACCACGGACTCAGTGGAATAAAAGATTATGGTGCAGAGCTGACTTCGCAACACATGAATAAAATTTCTAAAACTAAGCTGAAGAGAATGTAGGAAGCTCTTAAGTAAAGCAAACACCTACAGCCATCCCGCAAACTTGACAATGTTGAAAGTAGATAACCAAATTGATCCAAATCTCTGTGAGAAAATGCATTCATCCTCCAATCAGTTGTTCAACTGTCTATCTGTGTAACAGTGCGATAGCCACTGACTGGGTCCTGTGTTAGGGTCAGCCTGAAGTTCAGCCTCAAGAGGCTGAAGAACAGAGGAGCAAAGTGTTTTGAGTGTATAATTTAGGGGATTAGTTTAGGTTGGCAGGGGTGCCAACCTTTTAGAAATTTTTTTCTCAATCTACAGTCCGTAAGGAAGATGGACCAGCTATACAATGGAGAAAAGTGGAAGGGAAGAGCTTTCCAAAACAAGCAGAGGCCTTGCATATATCTAGCAATAATGTATGGTTAACAGGGGTTTGGAAGGACTGTTGACAGTGACTCTTCCTGGAAGACAAAGCCTCACCCTGCCAAGTCCACTCCCTTTGTTAAACTTCCCACCGGTGGTTCCTGCTCCTTCTGGGCCAGTTTTCTCACTGTCATCCTTAAGTTATTCCTACTTTCTCACATTCACAGAGCCCTTTCCTTCAGGAACAGTATCTCCTTTCACCCGAATCATAGCTGCTTTCTCCACCACAGCTCAAGTTTCAACCCCTGATTCCTTAGGACACTCCTACATCCTTCGTTCTCAATGCTGAACACACACTAGTGCTGTTTTCTCTTTCTGGTAAGGGAAGGAAATGTGACTTGTTTTTCATGAGAGTCTCCTGTTCGGCTAGGTGTAGAGAAGGATCAAGTGCACAACACCTTTTGCATCTAATTACCTTGCACTGAAATAAAAAGTGTCGACAGGTTATGAATGATTATGCCACATTTCAATCTCTGCTTAGGATACTATATTAATATAAAGGGTATTACAGAATATTGTTCAATAATAAAATCCAAGCCACCTGCAGTTGGCCTCCTTCATTTGTAGACTGAGTTTTTTAAACCATGTTTTGTGTGACTTCTACACATACTTGCCAAGGCCAAAATGCTGAGATACCACCCACAAACTTAATTGTTGGTAAGATTCCATTAGAGAGTCTCCCAGGGCAAGAGCAAAATGGACCTTGTACCACACTGACAGCATATTCCAGTGTGTTCCCAGTATATCCTACTGCCACTGAGCTCCCTGTTAGGAACAGGAGTGGAAAGAGTCACAGGTGGGAAAAAAAAAAAAAAAAAAAACAACCTCAACAATGTAGATTGTTCTTTACTATAGTCAATGAGGGGAGGCCTGTGGGAATTGTAGTCACACTAATCAAACAGCAGAGGTGTTCAAGCATGTTTGCATGGGAAAATAGTCATGGGGTTCAGATAGCAGAATTTGTAAAAGGACTTAGGACTGGCATTGTTCGATAAGTCAGTAAGGGTCTCTTTTGGTGGAGGGTTTTGTTTGCAGAACAAGAATAGCTTTACGGTTGGGGCTATATGTTCCAGGACCATATTTCGAAAGAAGGGCTTACAATGCTCCAATAAGGCCTGCCAGTGGGAGTAGTGATTTATAACCGATCAAGAAGAGTTTGTGCAATCTCCCTTTATTCCACACCCTGAAGAGGAATAGACTCGGGTGGGGTGACATAAGTTGGTCCAACTGCTTCCTGCTGATAGGGGTTGTCGTGGGGAAGGAGGCTGCAGGGTTGGACGAGGGGCATAAGGAAGTCCTCTGATGGCATGGAGCAGGAATATAGTCCTGATCTGGTACCATGTGGTGGTTTGGGCAGTCTAACAGGCTACTCCAATCATACAATTCTGTAAGAATCTTTGGAAAATATTGACTAGGCAAGGGCCCAAACAAGAGAGATACTCTAAGGGCGACAGGGCCCCGTAATGGGGCCAGTCATGGCCAGTTTCTCAGTTGTCCCCAAATCGTTTCCTTCTCCTTGGTCTTTCTACCACTGCTTTAAGCATGCCCTGAACTGTGTCAGAGTCTCCTTAGCTATGTGAGACTGACATAGTAACAGCTTTCTTCCCCCGAAAAGAGGAAATTTCTTCTCTGACTGGGAGGTAAGTAAATCCAAAGTCCTCCTATTTTGAAGGACAAGGGAGACAAGGGAGTTGGGTTGATCTTGAATCAGGTCAGTGACTTTTTGGACACCCACAAAATCGTGGTCTATCTGGGCAAAAAGATGATCTGCTAAGTTAATCCATTCCAAAAGGTTTTTATCTGTAAGTACAGGAAATTAATTCAGAAGCAAAAGGGGGTCAAGAGTAGCTATTTGTGGGGCTAAAGATGGCCCAAGATAAATGGTAGTCTCTGAACCTGCAATATTCTAAACTCTTCACAATTACTGGGGTTCTAATTAGTTTATGGGCATTTGTAGCATGTTGAGATTTTAAAAAAATATTTTATTTATATATTTATTTGTATACGTGTACTGCCTGCATGTGTGTAAGTGCACCTGTGTCATGCAATGCCCACAGAGGTCTGAAGAAGGTGTGTTGGATCCCCCTGAACTGGAGCCTCAGATGGTTGTTAGCCACCATGTCCCCTGCAAGCGCAGTTAGTGCTCTTAACCACTGAGCCATCTCTCCAGTCCCAAATGCTGAGTTTTAAGATGCAATTTTTCTGGGCACTTTTGTTCACAGTTCCCCTTTTGGCCAAGCATCACATTCTGTACATGCTAGAGCCATTCATTTATTCCATGTTGCTAGGAAAAGATAGATCGAACCTGCTATGGATGAGGCTGAGAGGCAAATAGGGAGTCAGCAGTCTTCAAGAGGGAAGCGTAGCTAGAGAAGCCCATGCGGAAGAGACTCCTGGATAATGTGAATGCTATGAGCCATCACGATCCGGATCTGACTTTTTTTCCTTTTGTCTTTTTCATCCCATGTAGCATTTGTGTGTGACATATAATAGGATTATTATAATTAAAATCAAGAACATTGCTTGGGGATAAGAGTAAGTATAATAGATTAAGAAAACAAACATTTAAAAATGAGATTCTCTGTATTTATAGTTACTTGTACTCTATGAAATATTTTATTTATATTTGGAGTATTTAAACAAATTTGGTATATATGCATATATACACATACATATTTATTTACAAAGAGTGAAAACACTTGAATCTTTTAAACATGAAAACTAGTTGAGTAAGGTAGGAGTTCTGGGTAAGCATAACTCAAGAAACATGATTAATGAAAAAAAGGACCATAATTTATAACTTACTCAAACCCAAATTAGCATTATTTTAGCATCTAGAAATATTGCAAGTGAAATATTAAATATCAGAAGCCTTTACTGAATTATAAAAAACTGAAGGAACAAAACATGAGAAAGTTCAGTTACTTGGGGTACTGGAGTGTGCATTAGTCAAAGATGGGTCCCATTCAGATCTCTGAAGTCTGTAGGGATGGGTTATTTGACAGAATGAGCATCTGTGGATCTCAGAGTTCATCTCCTGGAATTTTGTAGTACAAGAACAGGTTAGAAGTAACTGGACACAGTCCTTTTCCTTCAGCTGGATGAAGTGTGTACTATGATGGCCCTTCTTTCAGTTGATGAAATCAACTGGGTGTTTTTTATATCCTTGGAGGAGTACTCTGAAGCTAATCCTGAATTGTAGTAATTATATTTTAAAGTCCTTGTTTTTCAAAGTCAATTAATAGTTAAGAAAACATTTTTATTGTTGTAGATAGAATAAAGCATTAATTTTACCTCACAGTATTGAATTTTGATCTTAAAATTATAAATAACAGTTGTTGTAATCAACTTAGTTATAATTATACATTCGTTTTAAAGTTTACTTTTCTTAATCTTTTTACAGCATAAAAATCTTATTTTCATCAATTCCATTCAGAACAAACTTTATCTTAACATACAAAATCTGTTTTCATCCAAAAGCAGGTTTTTAATCCTTTGCCAAAAATATATCTCATATCTGTCAACTTTAATTTCCATTTTCTTTACCTTGATTATTATCTTTTAAAATAAAATTTAGAAAACATTTTAATAAGATAATTTGAAAGGAAAATCCAAGAGGCTATATCCAAAACATAGAAAACATGTTTATGGTATGTTAAATATCTAACAGTGATAAATTCAGGTAAAGCATATTCATAACCTTGCTATTGTTTCTTAACCAATTTAAACTAATTATCTAGTAAAGATTTATGTCATTAAAATGGTACTTTGAAATTATTTTTGATCAAGAGAATTCACTTCTCATTAGGGTTTGAGGCATGCAGAATATAAAATTTTGACATTTTTGTACTTAGTTTCTTTGAGCCATTTGCTTACCATTGTAATAATTATGTTAATTATTTGACAAGTGTTTATCTAAACTATCATCTTTTTAACTTAAAATTCAAAGCATAGAGTTGAATAATTATCTCAAATATATTATTATAGTGTAACACATTAAAATTATCTATAAAGTTTAAGAGGCCTTTGTAAGCCTTGAAGCAGGCTTTTTAAATGATCAATTTTTTTTAAATGTTTAGAACTGTTTTCATACAGGCTTAGCAAAGACCTGGACCTTGGCAAACCTGTTTGTGGAATTTAAAGGGGAAGTAGTGGCCTTAAAATCCTTAAAATGTTTATATTTACATATATATAACATAACAAAATATATCTAAAGCACAGAGATATGTGATCTTTCTTAATCCTTGCACTAAAGTGTTTAGTATCACAGGAGAGCAGATGTCCATGGGAGAAATTGCACACTGAAGCAGGAGTAAGCATCTCTACTTTTATTACTATAAAATATTTTTATTGAATCCTTGTGTATTTCATAAAAAATACCTCAGTCAACCTTAATCATCTGTATATCCTTTTCCCCAACTGGAATCCATACATTCTTCCATCTGTGTTAAGGTCTACTGTGTCAAGTTAGTGTCCCTAAATGACCTCAGCACAGGCTGATCCATTGAGGTCTAGTCAGCCTACCCATAGTCCCTCGCTTTAGGAATTTCGTCAAAGGCCTTTTCTGCATCTGTTTGATGACCATGTGATTTTTGTCCTTGTTTCCATTTCTGTGCTTTATGACATTTATTGACTTGCATCAACTGAACCACCATTTCTGGGATAATGACTTGATTATGGTGGATGACTTTTTTGATGTGTTTTATGTGGTTTGCAAGTATTTTGTTGAGAATTTTTTCATCTATGTTCATTAAGGATATAGGTTTATAGTTTTCTTTTTTATTGTATCTTTACCTGGTTTTGGTATCAGTGATGCTGGATTCACAGAAAGAATTTGGGAATTCTCCCTCTGTTTCTATCTTTTTGAATAATTTAAGTAGTATTGGATATGGCTCTTTGAATGTCTGACAGAATTCTGCTGTGACTCCATGGGCCTGGGAATTTTTTTGATCAGGAGGTTTTGTATTACTGTTTCAATTTCCTTATATGTTATGGGTCTGTTTAAATTGTTGCTATCTTCTTGGTTTATCTTTAATGATTCCCATAATTTTAGATATACATTCATTTCTTTAAGGTTTTCAAATGTAATAGCATATAAAATTTTAAAGTATTCTCTTACAATGTTCTGGATCTTTTTGTTGCCTGTTGTGATGTGTGCCCTTTCATCTCTGATTTTGTTGAATTGGAGTTGTTCATTCTTTCTTTTGGTTAACTGGGCAAAGGGTAGGGTCTGTCTATCTTGTTCATCTTTTCAAAGAACCAACTGTTGGATTCATTGACTCTTTGTATTGTTTTCTTTGTTTCTATTTCATCAATTTCTGCTCTGATTTTTGTTATTTCTTCTTTTCTGCTGGGTTTAGGTTTCATTTGCTGTTGCCTTTCAAGATTCTTGGGTTGCAATGTTAAATCATTTATTTGTGTTCTTTCTGGTTTTTTAATGTAGGCACATTGACCTATAAACTTCTCTCTTAGGTCCCAGAGGTTTTGTTGGCTTGTATTGTCCTTTATGTTGAATTCCAGGAATACTTTTATTGCTCTCTTAATTTCTTCCTGTCTTATTCATCATTCAGTAGTGTGCTGTTTAATCTCAATAATTTCATGAAGTTACTAGGGCTTCTTCCAATGTTGATTTTAAGCTTTTTTGCATTGTGGTCTGATAGAATGCATGCAATCATTTCAATTTTTTGTATTTGTTGAGGTTTGTTTTGTACCCCAGTATGTGGTCTATTTTGGAGAAAGTTCCAGGGGAGTGGGTGCTGAATAGAATGTGTATTATTTGATGCTTAGGTGGAATATTCTAAATATTCTATAGATGTCTGTTAGGTCGATTTGATGTATGGTATTGTTTAATTCAGATGTCTCTCTCTTTATTCTCTGTCTAATTGACCTATCTAATGGAGACAGTGAAGTCCCCTACTATTATCTGTGTCTTAATATCCAGTAGTACTGAATTTATGAAGTTGGATGCACTAGAGTTTGGTACATATGTGTTCATGCTTGTAATATGTTCTTGATTAATTGTTCCTTTGGTAAGAGTGAAGTGATCCTCCTTTACTTTTCTGATTAGTTTTAGTTTGAAGTCTATTTTGTCAGATATTAGAATGGCAACCCCTGTTTGTTTCCTAGTGCCATTTGATTGTAATTTTTTTCCATCCTTTCACATTATCACAGTGCCTTTCCTTGAAGGTCAGATGGGTTTCTTTCTGTTTCATGGACTTCTCCCTGGAAAGCTGGACTGGCAAACTATGAACAAAGCATTCGCCCCAAGTCTGGGGGCACCTGCTTACCCACGATTCTAGACTTCTTGCTCTTCCACAAGAAATGGAGAGTCAGCTCCCCGTTCCAACCAGTTGGTGGCCCGCGTTGTACGCGGGGGAGAGGCTAAGGGTTTGAGCAGAGGAAGCTGGGGAGAGGCTCGCCCCTTCTCCACCCCTTCTTCGCCGTCTCTTGCAGCAGCCAGCAGGCACAGGGTCTCTGCTGGAATGTGGAATTTGCGGCATGGCCTCAGTATGGGAGCCCCTCCCCCACCCCTGCAAGTGAGTCCCTCGCCCATTGCTCTGCGAGTAAGCCCAAGTAAACCATGTTTCCCAGACTGTAGCTTGGCAAAACTAAACCTTGCTATTTTGTTCGGGACCTAGAGAGGAGGGTGGGGCTGGAAGTCACTCATGTCTTCCAGAAAGAATGTTAGTAACACTTGTAGACAACAAAAGGATGGCTTCTGTTTCTTGATCCATTCAACTAGCCGTGTCTTTTGACTGGGGAGTTCAGTCCATTGCTATTTAGAGTTATTATTGAAAGATGTGTATTGAGCCCTTTATTTTAAATTCTGTTGCATCTTTGGTCTCACTTTGTGGTTCCCAGTTATACCTTCATTTAGTTTCCTTCTGTTGCCCCTTGGGGTATAGTCGTTCCTTTCCTCAGCTCTGTATTGCTTCAAGTATTCTCTGAAGGGCTGGTTTTCTGGACATGAATTCTTTCAGCCTAACTGCCATTTTTTGCTGGGTAAAGTATTTAGGTTGGCATCAATGGTCATTTAGAACTGGGAATACTTTGGTCCAGGCTCTTCTGACTTGCATAGTTTGCGTTGAAAAGTCAGCTATAATTCTGATGGGTTTTCCTTTATATGTAACTTCTTATTTTTCTTTTGAAGCTTTCAGAATTCTCTCTTTGTTCTGTACACTTAGGGTGTTTACTATGATATGCCACGGGGAGTTTCTTTTCTGGTCCTGTCTATTTGGCGTTCTGTGCACTTCTTGTATTTGTATGGGAATGACTTTCCTTAATTTGGGAAAATTTTCTTCTACAATCTGATTGAAGATCTGGTCAGTATCATTATCCTGACATTCTTCTCCTTCCTCTGTGCCTATGATGCATGAGTTTGGTCTTTTCATGGTGTCCCACATTTCTTGCATATTCCATTCTTGTGGGTTTCTTTTTTTAATTTCATAATCTTTGAGTGCTCCTGTTCTTCAACTTTGTTGGGCCTCATGGGTCCAGACATATGGCCTGGTGCAGCTTTCTGAGCCTCACTCAAGTTTTGCAGCCTGTCTCTGACACTCCACTTCCGCATAGGAGTGACTCAGCAAGGCATAACAAAATGGCCTCTACCTGGCTACAGCCTATGTGGTGAAAAATGATTGGTCCTTCACTTCCCATGTTTTTAGCCCAACCCTTACCCTATATAAGACTGTGCCTGACAAAATAAAATGAGTTCCTGCTTCAACAAGGTGTGGTGATTTTCTCCGCAGTGGAGAGGGGTCCAGGTCACTGACACTTACCATCTCACTCAGCCCCCTGGAGGAGACCAGCTGGACCGGCTTCTGTACCGCCCTACCTGTCGGTGAGAACCTGGCACAACTTTATCATCCAGTCTTGATATTCTGTTATCCACTTCATTCATTCTATTGGTGAGGCTTTCTCCCGTTATTTCAAATTAGCTTATTGAGTTTTTCACTTCCTTCTTCATTTCAGCCTGAGTTTTCTTTAATATTTCTATCTCTTTTGTGAATTCAGTCAGGAGTTCATCCTTATCTTCTTTCAGTTCTTTGATTTGCTTGTGTGTTCTTTAAATTCATTGAATTCTTTGATCATGTTTATGATTGTTTTCTTAAACTCTCTGTCCTGGATTATCTCTATGGAGTTCTAGTTGTAGAACTCTTCTTTAGCACTAGTGATATTTGGTGGAGACATATTATTTTGGTTTTTCATATTATTGTTTTTCATTGTGATCTTGGCATTTGGAATTCTTTTGTTGTTTGTGATTCTGATGTGAGACTCAAACCTTTCTTTGTTGAGTTGAAGTCTGATTCTGTTTGTATACTTGATGTGACTTGGTTGTTTTCTTATTGGGTGTGAAAAACTGGTTGGTCAAAGCTTCAGGTTCTCTCTTTTAATTTTATATTGAATAGGTGAGATGGCTCTAGTCCAGCTTCTCCAGAGATCCCTCGGAAGCACAGTTTGGGCAAGATCAGATGCTCTGAGGTTCTTTCACTGTCTGGGTACCTCTAGCTAGTAGGCACAGCACAGTTTGGAAAAATTGCTATGCAGAAGCTGAGTTCAGACTTTCTCAGGGAGTCTGCAGAGGTCTGGTCCCCTATGAAAGGATAGAGAAGCCTAACCCTCCAGCAGCAGGAGAGGCTGCAGATGGTACTAACGTAAAGGGATGGGCATGGTGTGACTTGGAGAGCTCACAGAGGTTAAAAGGGCAGGACAGAGATCTGGGGAGCTAAGAGTAAGAGTGGATTCTGCCCAACCATAGATGGAGAACAGGATGTGGGGTGGGGGAGCTACTGCGGTGGTAAGAGAGTGATAGGGAGTGGAGACACAGTGGGAAGGTCAGATTTACCAGGGAAGAGGACTGGCCTCCTGAATCTAAGGCAGGTTGTGGGTAGGAACTGCTAGGGTAGAAGGCAGGTCTCAGGAACAATGGCAGTTTGGACAGCAAATGAAGGCTCTAATAAACTAAACTGAAAAACTGAGCTGATCTGAGTACATCCAGTAAGTTTGCAGTGGGTGGGTCTGTACTAACAAGGTAGTCCAGGGATCTGGGGTACTAAAACAAAAGCATACCTGTGCCCAGGGCTATAAGGAGAACAGGATGTGGGACAGGGAGAATGGAGTTGCTCAGGTGGGAGGGAAGTGGAAAGTCAGTTGTCTGGGATCAGACTCACTAGGGAAGAAGGCTGCTCACAGAAGTCCCAGGCAGGTTTCCTGAGAGGACCAGCAGGGTAGATGAAGGGTCTGGGGCAGGCAGAGGGAAGTGGGCGTGGGGACAGCCTGTGAAGGCTCTAACACAGTCCACTGAAATACTGAGCTGGAGTATGGAATTCAGTGTGCAGTGGGTGGGTCTGGACTAAGATAGTAGTTTAGAGATCTGGGGTGCAATGAGCAAGAACAGGCCTGTGCCCAAGGCTGGAAGAACAGAAGGCAGGGCCGGGGTGGGGGGGAATGGAGTTGCCTACGCATCTCTTAAAATTTACTTGCATCCTCAAGCAATAAGAACCATATTGTAGAACCAGAATTGAGACACGGATCAAGGAGATAACAGTGGCCTGAATAGTATAATTAAGTATACCTTATGTTTTAAAAAGAACAACAAAAGGATTTTAAAAATATTTAAATTTAAAAATTCATGTTAACTTTCTCAAAGAAAAATCTAGAACGAATATTTGCTTTTATTTGTTTCACCAGAGGGGTCATCTTTTGCATTGTTCTGTGCCTTTAAATTGGATACTGAGCATGTGGTCAAGCTAACTCAGTTTGCTGGTGCTGGGACTTTTTCCTTAAATTTTAGTTTAACTTTGAGCCAAAAGGAAGCTGGGGTAATGTAGCAATTTCAATTTACATGGGAATTTACTTACAAGTCAATCTGATACCAAGTAAATTATTTTAAAAAACATAAGCACCTGTAGACTGTGCATACACACATGATTATACATAAGATAGAGTTTTAGTAACAAAGATTTTGTAATTATTCATTGTTGAGTTTATATCTATTGTAATTTTCACGTGGAGAGGAAACAACATAAGGATTTTTGTTGTTCTTCATTTTAATCTACCTTTAATAAAAACCTTACTTCAATAGTTTTATATTAAGAATATTTTGAAAGAGAAATTATTTTATTACCTTTGACTATTACATAATTGAAATAAAAATTAATATATATTTATTTAGAGCCTGTTTTGGAAGGAACTCCTAATCAAAATTTATGTATGTAAATTAAATTTTATAGTTTAATGAAATGTTTATCTTATGATTTTAATGAATGCTGTTTTGTACAAAAATTAGCATTTAAAAGTTTTGCGAAACTCTTAATTAACCCAAATCTATTTTTAATAGGTTTTAAGATGTTTAGAGTACCCAAGTTTACAAGGCAGTAAGTATTCATCAGACCTTTTAATATATCTCCAAAATATTCACATTTATAAACGACACATGTTCATTTTAATTGGACATGCCAAAATTAAAAGTAAAGTGAATTCTTTTAGCACACAATAAATGAGAGAATGAAAAGAAACAGTTTATTTTTTTAAATGTTGTGACACAAACAACACATGAAAATAATTATCACCAACAGACATGACACAATTATGTGAAATCTATGCACACCCAGAGCAGGAAGGTACAAAGGCTATCTGTTTAAGATATGAGAAAGGTTTAGTAGCCTAAAAGAATAACAGGTGAGGTTTTCCATGTAGACTTAAGGTAGTATCTTTTTCTCTTTTCGGGAGCTAAATAGCTGAAGGGGAGACATCTTCACGTATGAAACAGAAGAGTTCCCTTTGACTAAGCTACAGCATGACATAAATTAGAGATGACAGGAAGGACAGGAAGGGAACATTTTAAGACTCAGGTTAAGAATAAATACATTATAGAAGCAGTTGGAGGAGGATTGTCTGCAGTGTCCAGGTCCAAGAGGGAGCAGGGTCGGGGCAGGGGCTGGAGGTGGGGAGGGGAGGCAGTTGGCGAATTGGTAGAAGTCGTTGGTATCCAAAGAAGGAAGAACAGAGAGAGGGTTGGGAGCCAAGGTGGAAAAAGATTTGGATGTAAGGGTCCTCAGACACTGCCATTTTCTTGGAGGAAGTTCCCTAAGTCCTATAAAATGGCACAACCAAAAGTTTTAAATTCAGGCCAAATATTTTGTTATTGAGTTGTTATTTAAGCCAAGTTTGGGTGCATACGCTGATCTGATCAAAGATTTAGGTTTTAGTTTGGTAGGCCAGGTTGTGAGCGATTTTGTTTGTGTGTTGAGTTTGGCCAGTTGGCTGTATTTGGGGTTTAATAGTTGGGACCACATAGCAGTTCAGAGAGACAATGAACCAGGAAGGGTTTTGGTACAAAGACAAGCATCCCCAAGTCTAAAGCATCAAAACAGAAAGACAAGGACTCCTGGGGTCTGGGAAGGAGATAATCAGGGTACCTTTGAATGTGTGCTGATCTTTACCTTCACTCTTGTCCATGTCAGAAAAGCTGCTTGATATGGCAAAGGGTCTCCGGACTGGAGGCCAGTGATTCGGAGAGTGAGGAGACAAGAAGTTTTGATATTTCCCCTCACAGGTTCCTAGCTTCAACCAACATGACCTTCCCCATTTATGTGGCCATGAGTTTGTGAGAAACTGTAGCCATGTTCGGATAAAGGTCTCTTTTGGTAGAGGGTCCTGTTTACAGAACAGGAATAGTTTTATGGTTGGGGGTGTTCTGCGACCATATTTTAGAACAGGGTCTAACAACACGCAGGTAAGTCCTGTCAGCAGGAACAGTGGTTTATAAACGGTCTGAGGACTTTTGTAAAGTTTCCTTTACTCCCCATCTGGTGGTCTTACAAAACCTGTGAGGCAAAAACTAGTCTCAGAGGAGGCCTTCTGAAGACACATCTTGCTAAGAATGCATGTCTTTGTTCATTGCATACAAATCATGAGTGTCCTTTATCTGGAAGACTTGGGTCCAAAAGAATTCCAGATTTCAGATGCTTTCAGATTCTAGAGTATCTGTTGATTCAGAATGAGATATCTTGTGGATGGGATCCTATTCTAAATAGGAAATTCATTTTTATATTTAATGTATGCCTTATCATATAATCTGAAAGTAATTTCATACAATAGTTTTAGTTCATCCGTGTGTGTGTGTGTGTGTGTGTGTGTGTGTGTATGTGTGTGGTCTAATTGCATGCACAGGTTCATGTACCTGTGCTACCTGTGCTTGCTCCTGCAGAGGCCATAGGAGGACACTGGGCATCCTGCTCTATCGCTGTCCATTGTATTTCTTTGAGTAGGGTCTCACGTAGCCTGGAGCTAGGGTGGAGGCCTGCAAGATCCAGCAGTCCTAACTCCACTCCCTACAGTGCTGGGACTACAGATAGAAGAGGCCACACTGGATGTTTCATGTGGGTGATGGGATCCAAACTCAGGTGCTCTTGTTGGAGCAACAAGTGCACTTACCCACTGAGACATCTTTGCATCCCCTCATCTGCATTTTGACTGTGATCCATCACATGAGATCAGAGATGTTTTCTACCTGTAGCATTTCCACCGGGTGTTACTGCATAAATAGCAAACTTGTGCTGACATGCAGCCTAAGAAAGTGGGCAAGCACGAGGATGATGACTTAACAAACTGGACAGTTTATTTAAAGACACAAAGATACATAGGATGAAATAATAGATGAGGGAGGAAAGGTTTGAGCTTTTTGCTTTGTGCCCCAAATTGTCTAAAGCATTATCATTTTAACTCTTCTACTAATCAGAAAAATCCCTACATAACAGCTACTACTGGAAATGGGAGGCAAGAGGCTGGGTGTCTGGGGGTGAACTGAGCTGTAGAAAGTCACAAGTCTGAGGATGAGGTTTCAGGATCCAAGACTACTCTGAGATTCAGGACACGGTTTGAAACACAATGCTTTGTTGCCTCTCTAACATTGTTTGAGGAATTAAATACTTGAACGGAGTCTTCTTCCATGAGAGAGCAGTCCTGAGAGAAACAGAGGCACAACTCAGAGGGCTCTTCAGTGGGCTGGTGATTAAGACAGAGGAAAGTGTTAATGCTGCGAGCAAAGTTTGGTCTGGAAGTGTCAGAGGAATTCTGCTGTCCAAATCCCTACGTGGTTCCTTCCCGTCACATGCGGGTCATGCTTGTCGCTGCATGAGGCGGGGGATCCTTTACAACTGAGGGTGATGTTCTGAGTGATCCGGTAAACCTCAGTTAACATCCTGATTTCATCATTGTTACTTTTGAGCTACTGAGTGAGTTACCTCTGTTTTCTGAACCTTGGGTTTATTAGAGTCCTCCTACCTTAGCCTTCAGAGAGCCGGGATCACAGACGTACACCCCCACACCTGGCTTAATACCCTTCTGAGAGCCCATGAAATTTAGTCTCTTCATGAGCTCCCACAGAAAAGTTCATGCATACAAAGTATGCCATTGCTTTATTGACGTTTGTCGTGTAGAGGGTAGAGGCTGAGTCTCCCAAATCTCAAAAGTTGATACGGAAAATGCTCTAAAATCTGGACCTCTTTGCATCCTGACAATGCTACAAGAGGAAACATCTCTGATCTCATGCAATTGGTGATAAGACACTATAATGACCAAGGCAACTTAGAGAAGGAAACGTTTATTTGGTTTATGGTTCCAGAGGCACAAGAGTCATCATGACAGGACCTGGAGTGGAAAGCTGAGGGATGACATCTTTAATCAGGCACAAGAAGCAGAGAGATGGGGACATAGCTGTCTATTCTCAAAGCCCGCCCCCAGTGACCTGCTTCCTCCAGCAAGGCCATACCTCTTAAAGGTTCCATGACCCTTCCCAAAGAGTGCCACCAAATGGAGACCAAGTGTTCAAAGACTCGGGGCCTGGGGAGGGGGGCGGGCATTATCATTTAAATCATCACATGCTTTTAAGCACTGAGCCATCCTTCCAGCCCCCTGGACAACTAACTTTTGATGTCCTGGAGAACTAGTTCACTTTCTTCCTGCCAAGCCTAATACAGAACTTTACCCACAGTAAGTACTCAGTATTTGTGGGATTAAATTGTGTTTCACATTTGAAATGATTAGGCACAAAATGTACTCATCTTTTCCACAGTGCAATTACTTCCGCCTCTTGGGAAATGTTTGCTGTAACATCTTTTTGCCTTCTTTAAAGTGTTTGGTCTTATTCCACATTTAAATGCTTTGGAGTTCCAAAAGAAAAATATATCTTCATGTAATTTAAATGACAATCAGCAGGCTATATCTTCTTTGTGAATATAGAGAAACCTGATAGTCACAGCAGGTAACTGATGAGGTTAATCTGTCAATGTCCTGACATTTCTCTGCCTGATTGCTTCTAGTCTGGGTGGTTGCATGATCACAGAAACAAGAAATTTGATCAGTAGCAGAATAGATTATCGATTATCCTCAAGTGAACTAGGTATTTGTAGAGGATGAGGTTAGCATGTTATCTCAAGGGAACCTCAGCAAGAAATCGATGTTGAGACTTCAGAATGCTGTAATGAGAGCTAATGGATGAGTCCATGACACACAAGCCTAGGAGTGCTTAGTGTAACAGGAAGAGAATTGGTATTTACATACTAAGGTAATTCTGCTTTGTGGGTTCGCCATTCTTCCCTTACCCTAGGCCTCTCCTCTGTGGTTCTTCAATACTGTTTGTAATTTTAATGCATTGGCAGCCAGGCAGGTTTCTACTGTGCATCTTGTAACGGGTTTGTGACAGAGGGGAAAAGCTGGGTAGTGGAAAGAAAGTTCAGTTTTGATTGGCAGGTGCTGAGAACTAAGTCTTCCTCTTATGAAGTACGTTTTAGGGCTATCCTTAGGTCCCGGTTTCTGAGGATGCCCCCCCACCTTGTGCTGAAGACATTTCTACACTGCTGCCAGAGTCTAAGAATATCCATCACATTCTCTGAGTCAATCCATTCTTCCACATGCTTCTCTTACTAGGCCCACTTTCCCAAAAATGTCAAAGGAAACTCATAAATTCGCATACAACCAATTCCGGGAGTTTGGTTCCTTTCGAACGGCAGCCACCCTTTCTCTCTTGTCACAGCCTCGCTTTAGACATTTTCTGTCCATACAGCAAACCTCAGGATACAGACTCTCCCCAAATGTGGTAAGCTTCTTGCAATGACCTTTTTGGCCAACAGGTTACCGTTCCCACTAGACTTTTGCTTAACCTAACTTCAGGCTTCCCTCCACTCTAATGGTCATAAACACAGTTACCCCTAACTTCAAGAAAGCACTAAGATGTCCATGCTGCTTGCTCACCCCACCACTTGCGCCCTAGCTTTGCTTTGAGCTCCGTTATGCCTCCCTGCTTAAAGACCTTATTTTAACCTATTTAGTTCAGAGACAATGCCGCTCCTGAAATCGAGATGCTCTCATTGTAATGGCTTGTCCTCATACAAACTTGGGTTCCTGGGTTGGTGATTCCCTTGCATGTCTTGAACAGGGGGTGTTGGAGAAAGTACTCACCTACCTGGAAGTCTTCTTCCCCTGGAGAGGAAGGGAAAGGACTCACGGTTTATCAAAATCGCTATGAAAAGTTCTCCAGGTAGATATGCCCTGAATGTGGGTGAAAGGTCACCTTTTGTTATGACATTACTTGGATGAATCTGACTGATTTAGCCCTTTTAGAACATTGTTTTTGAGTGTCATTTAAAATTCTGTACAAAATGAATGTATTTGTTAAGAAAGAAATATTTTTAATGCATTCTTGATTTCTATAAATGTAGGCATACTAATTAAATTAACAGATAAACCAATAGAAAAATTAATTTTTGCATGCATCGTACTTCACTATAAAGAAGTCAAATTTAAGGAGGTGATGAGTTTCACAATGTTATGTGCCCTTTATCAAAGGAGAGAGTGTTTGAGTTTCAAAAATGATAAATTATGCATCGTGGTAAAGTAGCTAGACAAAATGTAGGGCAACTCTTGAAAGACAAGGGCTCTCTCAGTAAAGTCTGTTTATGCACCTTGATGTTGGTAGTGAGAAATTCTTTTCTTTCTTATGGGTGATCAGGAAAAATTCTTTCTCAAAAGGAAGCTAATACTTAACTTTTATACCGATAAATGGCAGGCGTAGAATGCTTCCTACCTTTTGGTTTTCAGTTGCCTTCACCTCAAAACAATCCTTAAACCAAAGTGGCCCCAACTTACCGTATACAACTCCTTCAGAAGCTAGCAAGGCTAAAAGGTGTTCAAATATATAGAACATCTCTGCTTTTTAAGGAAGGACTTAAGTATTTGGAATCAGAACAATGGAAGTAAGTTATAATTTTACCATTGTGAGCTTTACAATTGAAAGACAGTCCTTGGGGACAAGTATTATAACAATTAAATGATTACTTAATAAAAGGTAGGCATTTCATTTAATGTTATCTTTGAAAATCACTAAATATATGAATGTAAATTCCCCCATGTATTTGATAGTGCAAAATATTCTGGTAAAGAAAATATTTCTTGGGGGCTGGAAAGATGGCTCAGTGGTTAAGAGCTCTGACTGATCTTGCAGAGGACGTGGGTTTGATTCCCAGTAGCCACTTGGTGGCCAACAACTGTCCCTAACTCCAATGCTTCTTCTGACCATGAGCCTTGCACGATAGGAGTCTACCTACCTATATGCAAACAATACACTTGTATACATAAAACAAAAATAATAAATAACTTTTAAAAAAATAAAATATTTCTGGCCAAGTAAGGCATACCTGCTGGGGACTGCCCTTTTCAAGACCAACATTTTCCACCTAGTTAGATAGCAGGCAGGTCACAGTGGGCCATGAAAAGCAGTGTTGAGTTTGTGTTTTACTTAAAGTGAGATGGAAGTGCTGGATGTTATCCAGCCGAGGAGATTCATATCTGATTTACACTTTTAAAAGATCCTCTTAGTTGTTAGATGGAGAAAGGATGATGGAAGGACAAGAATGGGCGATAGGAATCTAGTCTAGAAAAAAGATGGTGACTATTCCAACACAGCTGCTGCCACCAAGGAATGGAAATCAAAGTCCTAGAGAGCTACATCCCAGAACATCAGAAGGGTGTGGAGTATATTTCTCACTAAGTCAGCAGAATGGATCTGAAGTCGAGGTGTGTGCTTACTGATTTTTCCTCTCTGTCCGTGTGTGTGCTTCTACAAGGCACAGCCTTGCTCATCTCTTCACACACCAGCTCCTCCCCACACAGCCCTAATGGCAGTTATTTTCTCAGCTCTCTTCAGCAGTTGAGCCTCTAGGTGTCCAGCAGTTTCTTTGCTTCAGAGCAAAGCAGCCGATCTGAAGGTTCATCTCCTAGAGAGGAGAAGAGGCTTCCCTTAGCTCCAGCTCCCCATGGCCCAAGGGAAGCAAAGTGGCCAAGTGGAAACAAACCCAAACCATCACTGGCTTAGACATGGCTCCCAGACCTTGAAAGAAACAAACTACCTTCCCCCAAATTGTAGACTTCCTGTTTGTGAGCCACACTGGAGCCTTTGGGAATGAGTTATCCAGACCCACTGAAAGGACTTGCTCATTTCATATGACCTAAGATCACATTTTCAACTTCATTATTCACACACAATCAAGCTTTTAGAAACAGACCAAATTAGATGGAAATGTGTACATTTCAACAGATTAGCAATTGCAAACCACCTGCACCCTTTGTGGATATAACTGGATCCAAGAACTCTGACGATAAAAATATTTCCAGATTCCTTTGCCTTATAACCCAGGACACACATGCCATCACAGCTGCTAACACGAACTAGGTGGTGCTGCCTTGCTTACAAATCAAGTTACATAATTTTATTCCATTTTCCATGACGTCATTTAATTCAGCTATTATAAAATTTATATTAAAAATGTTTCCAAAGACCAAGGCTTAGATGTGCTGAATCTTGTAAATTCTCTTGCTGTTGGTTACTTCTGGCACATGGAGGAATCACCATGGCTTTGATTAGGGTGGGCAAGCATTCTGTGGGCCTTCTTTTTCTTCCACAAGCAGAAAACGGGGAATAGGGAAATCAGAAATTGTCCTTGTTTTTCCAGACATGTTGGGAGAAGGGCCTGATTCTTCAGCTCTTTAGGGGGAGAAACTTCCGGAAATTTCTGTATAATCACAATAATGATCTCTCCAATCAATGGCTAACAGAAGTCCAAACATGATTCCAACCAAGGTCACTACTGCCAGGCCGTCCTTCTTATCTGTTGCCCATGTTTCACTGGCTGTGATATTTCTAATGAGGTGACAGGTCTTATCCACAGAGTGACTAGTTACTGTGCTGGAGGTGGTTTACACTCTAGTTTTCTTGATGAGCATTCTCTGAATATCGGAGGCTCAGCAAATCCTCCATGGAAGGTACCTGTTAGTATCAGAACTATCTTGCCAGGAAATCCATGGGGATTTTCAGTAGCCCTATGGTTGCTGTTATCTTCTAGACCTGGGGTCACCATACCATCATTGGTTCCTGGAATCACAGTGCAGTCTTCTAACAGGCCAATGATGACAATGTTATAACATTTGTCAGAATAATCTTTAATGTTTTCTCCTCTCCTTTAACCTTCTCTTCCTCTTCCTCCTCCTCCTCCTCCTCCTCCTCTTCCTCCTCTTCCTTCTCCTCTTCTTCCTACTCCTTTTCTTCCTCCTCCTCTTTCTCCTCTTCTTCTTCTTCTTCTTCCTCCTCCTTCTCCTTCTCCTCCTCCTCCTCCTCTTCCTCCTCTTTTCTTCTTCTTCTTCCTCCTCCTCCTCCTCTTCCTTGCATCTCCTTCCCATTCCCCATCATCTTCTCACCTACCTCAGTCCTGGGTGGAACCCAAAGTGTCGTACACGCTTGCCCATTCATTCTGCCGCTGAGTTATGTCCTTCAGCTCTCTTTTACTTTTTATTTTCAAACATAATCTCACTGAGTTCTTTGGGTTGACCTTGAACTTAATCTATAGCTCGTGCTGGCCTTGGATTACACTGGCCTGCCTCCTCCTCCTAGGTAGCTAGGATTATGGGCCTGTAACACCAAGCCCAGCTCAAATAATGTTTTCTTTAACAAAGGCCTCAGTTAAGTGACTTGCAGAGTTTGCCCAGCCCGTCAGAACACAAAGCCAGGTACTGACTGTGTCAGACTCTGCAGCCAGGACCAAGAGACAGCTTTGCCCCTCTAAGGCCTGCTCTTCTGGAAACTTTGTGGTAAAAAGCCTGTACCTGCTTTCCAGGGTTCTGTTATCCTTTCTCTTCAGGGTCCACCATCATCCTTATCCTCAGAAGCACGTTTCTTCTAGCACCCCACCACTCTTACAAAATCCCGTTTTGTAGGCATCTTCAGTCTTCTGATTTAGTGACCACAACCTTGACTTTCTCAAGCATGTCTCCTTATAGGATAGTCTGGCCAAATCTGAAGTTTCAGAAGTGACAGATTAAGGGTGGTTGCGATTTGCTCTAAGAAGATGTCCTTCTCTTGCCTATGGTTGTGAAATCAGTAGCTATGAAGACGGGACCACCTGGCTGGGGGTGTGGCACAGTGCTAGAGCGCTTGCCTAGCGTCTACCTGGGTCTGCTCCCAGGACTCCCTGTGCTGGTCCTGGAGCAGCACTCGTGCCTTTTACATTTTCCAGTCAGTATGTTTTCTTGGAGCCTTACCAGGATGCTTCTTTGCTTGATTTTTGGCTTTTGTTGTTTTTTATTGTTTGCTTTTGTTTGTTTGTTTGTTTGTTTGTTTTTGACTGGAGGAAGATGAAAAAGCTCCAAGGCTAGAACACAGTGCACAGCGCCCCCACCACTCGAGGGAGCCCTGGCTGCCTTGGCCCCCTGCATGCAGACAAGGCAAATTCTTGTAATTCTTTTAACTCATGAAGTCCTTTAACTCCAGAAATCCTTTTAACATTATAGTTTAGTAGTTATTTCTCTATTTGCTACTAACTCCCTGTTTGCTTTGGGGTTTCAAAGTTATTGAAATTTTCTATGCCTCAGTTTCCTCACACGTAAAGCAAGACTACTCTAGTGTTCATAGTACGTGACTTTCACAAAGGTTGAAATCATCAACATTTGCAAAGTGCTTAGTGCTAACACGTAACAAATGCTACGTGACTGTGTGCCGCATCGCTTTTTCCTTTTAGAGAGAGCTGAGGGAGGAATGGGTAGGCAAGTCCAAAAAGCCAGCAGCATGGAGGCCCACACATATGCACTAAGCACCCCGTTACCCGTCAGCTCAGATATGACACATATCTCAGCAGTGACCTGTTGTTTACTTTTTGCCTCTCTTGCTGGTTTTAATTTCTTTTTCAGCCACTGTGAGGTCTCCTCTGTGTCAGACGTGTGTCTGAAATGAGTAAATTTAACCTCGGGGCTAAGACACAAGATATTGGAAGAAAAGCAGAAATCACTGGCTCATTTCCCAGTTTTTCTATTTCTATTAAAAATTTTAAAAGTACTTTCTGTCAGAACCAGGTACTGTGATATTAGGCTTCAGATGAGGTACATTACTTGAATAGCTCATTAATTTGGATGTCATCACATGAAATGAAAGTGTACCTCTGTCCGATTAATTAGTAAATGTGAACATTGCTGCTTACTTCAGCAATGCTTTTAGCCTTCTTGTGTTTCATATTTTACAGAAACATATAATGATACCTTGTAATTTCAATTTTGTCATAAAAGAAAAAGGAATTGTTTGCAGTGTTGAAGGGCTATTCAGGAAGAAGTCTAGGGACTATGTTAGTGAAAATGAGGATTAAACAGAAAAGACTGGGTTAGGCTAAAAAGAGATGACGATGTCTGAATGAGGTAGGTTGTCTTGAAGGAAATGCCACTGACAGACTGCTCCATTTTGATATTGACCATGTCATCCAAATTCATTTTTATGATCTTAATGCTGTTTCTTACCTCTCTGACCTCTGTGATTTCTGCATGCTTCTTACAGAAGATCTCCAATATCTTTAGGGTTTTTTCTCCAGATATTTAAAAATAGTTGGCAGCAGGCTTTATGATCAATGGCAGCAAAGTAATGCTTAGTCATGCAGTAAGGAAGAGCAATGCTAGTATTTCTGTAGCATGAACCTATATTCAGTGGGATTTATTGTTTTTGTTCTTTATTTCAAATTTGTTAGAATAAAACTGTCATTTGATGCCAGACTGAAATACGTACCATAACTTCCTGTGGGTCTATAAAAATTCCACAGTTCCATGTGCCCATTTGTTTGCCGTTCCAGCTTAAACATTAGTATGTGTTATCTGCCTGAATGAGAGACTTTTTGAACACTATTTAAGGTAAATTAATGAAAAGTATTTAACATTTGTTGGCCCATGAACTAGGTATTGGTTCCTTTACGCAATTATTTTACCCATTCTTTCTGGTCACATTGTAAAATGAGTTCCATTCTCCTCACAGATAGAAAGATTGAGGTTCAGAGACGTGAATAAATAACCCCAGGGCTTTCTGTATTTTGCTTGCTTATAAAACCAAATGCTCATTGGAAGCTGGAGTTTCAACTACAATTATCCTTTTCACCCAGTTTTCCATGTGAGTGAAGTCACCCCTCTTGGCTCCACACTCAGGCTGCAAAAAGCCAGGTCGCATTTGCTAGATATGCTTCACAGAGAAAAATGACATCACAGATGTGTGTCACACACTGTGGGTGTTTAAGAGTTTGTAACAGAATCCTACTCAATAGGATTTTTGATTCAGATGGCAAAACAAATCTAATTTTGGCTGGGCCTCAGAACTTCCTGGTCAGTTAGAATGAAGTTCTCCCACAAACCCAAAGCAATGGATGCTCTTGTCCATTTGAAGAATTCTTGAGCAGACTGACACAGGGAATGCTTTCAGTTTCTCTGTCTTCCTGACTACACCAAGAGGCAAAAGAGCACAGATGTGCTCCATTTCTTTCCGCTTTCCTTCAAATCTCCATGAAGACTTCTTCCCTTCTTAACAGATTCTCTCAAGAGGGAAACACTGGAGAAGTTGAGCCTGCTTCTTTCCCACAGACATATGGAAAGTCATCTTTGACTATCATGACAGGTGAGTACATCTGATACTCCGAACCTCAGATAGCAAATGTCCTCTGGCCTGTTTGGCACTCTGCGCAGACACGAGTGCCCTCCCAGACGTGGCCAGGCCTGACGGCAGCGGGAGCACGCTGACACGACAGCCTTTGCTCCTTCTCTTTCACACTTGCTTCTCAATGTCTTGCTTTTACATCACCACCAACTGGTCATTCCACCTCATTTGTGGGAAAAGAGAGGAAATGGATTAACAATACCCCCGAAAGACAACCTGCAGTTCTGGCTCATGACCCCTTCTGGTCCAGGTTCTCTTGGCTTCCTAGCTCTCTGGGAATTCTATTTTCCACTCATCTGGTGAAGACTCTTGACTGGCAGCTACTCAGAAACCACTGCTCAAATTTTCCAGCCTCAGCTTCAGGATTGACTTTTGCAGTCAGAAAGAGTGGTTGGTGAAGTTGGCTACATACTGCAGGGTCATCCACAAACACTCTTCTTCTTTTCACAATATGGAAGACATTTGTTCTGCCAAAATCATGCCTATTCCCCACATGGGAGTTGACAGTTTCTGTTTGTGTCTCGTAGGTAGAGAGCAAGCTTTTATAGATTAGTTTTTAGGAATGGCTTTGCCCAGAGAAATCTGGCATCGCTCCAGGCTTTTCTCTCTAGAACCCCTAAACCAGGGGAGGACTTTGACCTGAGCAACTGGGTGGATGTGATGCTCTTTAGTAAGGTACAAAAAAAAATTTTTTTTTTACCTGAATAATGATGTCTACATAGAGAAACTCAACTCTGGCTATGATAAGATACCTAGTTGACAACTAAATTGAGGCATTATGATGGCTGCTGAGCATATGAAGGTTAGATTCCAGAGCTTGAGACAGATATGTAGAGGGATAAATAGTTCTAAGGTCTAAAGAGAATGTGAATATAAGAAAGTCATCTTACAAAGTGACAACTTTTAACATACAGAGATTCTGAATGAGACCATTACCTTCTGAATCTGCCAAATATTAGGGTGCAGCAGACTACGTAGGTATGACATTAAAACTCATAGTTGCAATTTATGATCTTATAACCTCATTTTTTTCCAAACACAAAAGAAAGAATTAAATATGTATATACAAGTGATAAGAATATTATAATTTGACTTTGACCTTTTCTTTTTTATTGAAATTCTTTCTACTGAACATGTAACAATTTTATAATGAGAAAAACACGATGAGGATTTGAAACAGTAATAGCTTTCATACCATACATAATGCATTTCAGCTAGCCATCTTAACACCATGAACCCATGCATATTCTATCACATTAAGATGCGAATTTACTGTAGAAAGATATTTCTCTTGTATTAGTCAAAGAACTATGCCTAAAAGTTAACTTCATTTTTTTAGAAAAACATAGAATAATGGTGCTTAGGTGAAAGTGATTAGACTATGATGTTGGGTATGATATCTTGGACATTGGACATAATAGAAGCTCATTTGTTGAGTAAACAAAAGGTCATACCTAAATGTCACCAGATACAAGTCTACTAAGTTATCTTCAGAAGTAGTTTACAGGCATGTGACTTAAGTTTCTGTATGTTTTTCAAGTCTTCAAATGCAGATGGATAGCAAAAATGCAGTCGGGGAAATAATTCCTGACCACAACTCACATTCCAAAAGGAAAGAATAACAACAACAAAATACCCAGGCAAAACCATCAAACCACATCCTGGTAAAAACCTTTAATGTGCTGCGAGGGCATCATCTGGTCCCCATCATTACCAGCTGCGACTTGCACACCCGGGAAAGGCCAGACTTAGCAGTAGGAACTAAAATCAAAGGCCCATGACAAGCCTTTGTAGTGGAATGTGTTTAGCAGCATTTTTAATGAAGGTGGTGACTAGAGAATTAAGGGAAGGGACAGGCAAAGTCCGTCTGAGACAAAGTTGCTCAGTTTTGTTTAGTGTGATTACATACATATATATATATATATATATGTATGTGTTTCAAGTCAAACAGGATGGCAACTTTTAGGTGGATCACAATAAGCCTCTAGTTTTTTGTTTTATCTTGCCCGTCAGAAGCCCACCTTTGAGCAGAGACCAGGTAGGTGCATGAGGAGAGGGACAAAAAAGCTGAAGTACTTTATATAAAATAAGGAGAGAGGACTAAGTGCTCTGAAATGATATAAGAAAACTTGATCCTAATAACTACGTTATCTCAGCTGCAGTGCCTGGCTCCTGGAGCACATTCCACAGAACAGTTCTTAGAGGTCTAAATTGTGATCAAACAAGTTCACGGAGATAAGCTTCTTAGACATGCTGCTACCCTCAGAGGGGGAGAGCAAATGAGCCACTTCCCATAATTCTTGGTTCATCAAACTGTTTTACCTACAGCAGCTCAGAAAAGTTGGATTATGAACTCCACACTTGCTACATCCTCCGGGACAGACTCTGCCCATGGAGGCTTAAGCAGGAAAGAGCTCTATGAAAAGTGGAGGAGATTTTTGTAACAGAGAGGTGGATAACTTGATGATGACCTGACAGGAAGTCATGTTAGACTGACAGCTCTCACAGCGGACGGATGAATTTAAGAAGGACAAGCACAATCTGCAATCATGGACAAAGCACAGGTCCTACACTAGACTTGGATGCGTGAGCTTCTAATAATAATAATGAAAAAGTTCAAGGAAATCAAGTAACAGACAAAGTCAGTCATCAACTTTGAATTACAATTAGTAAGAGGTCCACATGGAGAGAAGGGGCAATTCACAAAGAATTCACTAATTTTATAGATAACAAATCACAGAAGAGAATTCCTAAATTGTCTGCTGCAAATTGTTGTTCTTAATAATGCAAGAGAGGTGCCACAAATTTTAATGACCTGAATATTTTAAAGGTAGAACGTCTAATTCAATTTTATTAATTTGTTTCTATAAGTTTTACTTCTCCCCTATAAGGCTGGCTGCTTTATAAGATAAATTTACAGTACGATTGTTCCTTCTGGAATCCAAAATTATCACCCATAAGGCAGAAATTCTGCCAATTATAATCCTGTTCTCACAAGACATCATCAAAACGCTGATTCATACTGACTAAACACACTGCATATTAATTACTGATTTCAGTGTCAGTATGTTCATTATATCTGGCTCATGCCAAGGGAAGGAAAGATAAGGAGATGCTTATGTTTCCAGGGCAATTCATTAAATGCACAATGCGGTAAAAATGCACTGCCTTTTTCCTTTAAATGAATTATGTAGAACAAACTGGTGAAAATTAGAGTGGAACTGAAGGCTTCATCATTTGGATTGAAAATAAATATTTTAACTCTCTTCAAAGCCCTGTGTGATAGTCTCCCTGGGCTGTATCTCTGTGGCCTCTGCATTCTTATTGTAACTGCCCAGTCACTGTGTGTCCTGTGTTGATGATGTGAGGACTGACCCACAGAACTAAACACGGTAGAAAATAGACTCAGACCTAAGCTGTGCTCATATACCTGGAACCAAGAAGATTATGGAAGCAGAACTCAACCATGTCCTCTTCAAGGGCTTAGGACTATCTGGGTATAGATAAATGATTTGGTGATCAATAAGTATACTGGACAAAGACTAAGAAGTCTATTTACTGGGAACTTGTCCTTGTCCTAAGGGAAGAAGTTGAGATGATTAGTTTGGCTAGTTGCAAAGACAAACTTATCAGTATAGCATTGCCCCAGCCTCCTGCACACATGAATAAACTCAACAGGAATCTGCAGTTTGCTGTTATGAATTGAAATAATTACTTTTGATAAACTGTATCATGCACCTTTGTGAGTCTATCCTGCTAGAACATTAAGGCAAGGGAAGAAGAGGCTTTATTACCTCTTTTTTTTCCTTCCTCCTGTCCCTTGGCCTCCCCTGAAAAAGACCTAGGTAGCTTTGTTGGGATGCAGGCCCCAGGCTTCCTTGATGGTAAATCAACCCAGCCAAATATGCTGAGTAAAGAAACAGGAGGAACCTAAATAGCTAACAGAGGAGAAAGAAGAGAGTGGAAAGCATATGGAGAACTGTGTCAGAGAGACGTGATGCCTAGAAGACCAATGGGAGAATGAACCTGAGCGTGTGTGCACCCCCAGGATGAAATGACTCGTGAGAACATTTGACGCATTTGTACTGAGGCCTGGAAATACTACTGGGCGCACTGGCCGGGTCCTGACAGTGCTTTTCCAACAGGTTAGAGAAGCCAGCAAAACAAGGGAAATTTGAACTGAACTAATGCCGCCTCATGTGTTGTTACAGCTCATGAGTCCCAGGAGAACTTCAGGGCATGAGTGAATCTGAAGAGTGTCCTGTTATCCATTGATAATATAGAAACAAAACCAACCAGCAAGCAAAATAACTGTCCAAACATTGTTACCCCAAATTTTCAGCTGTTTATAGACAAATGAAGCAACTTGCCGAAGATCCTGTACTTCTAAGCATCAGAAGTAAGATTTGGAGCAAGATCTGTGTCAAAACCCATCTCTGCCCTCTGAGCCATGAGCAAGACAACTTCTAGAGTACACAAACGACATCTGAATTACTGTTTACATATTTTGTTTAATTTGTATTTATGTGTATAGGTGAGTGTGCCTGCTTGTAAATATACCATGTGAGTGTATGTGCCCATGGAGTCCAGATGAGAGTATTAGAACCCCTGGAACTAGAGTCATAGGAAGTTGTGAGTCATGCAGTGTGGGTGCTAGGAACCAAACTCAGGTCCTCTAAAAGAACTGCATGTGCTCTTAGCCAATTAGCCGTATAACTCGTTCCTGTTTATCCTTGACCTATGGCTTGTCCACAGGATGATTTTAGTCCAAAGCAAGTAAGGACCTATCACATCCAGTCCCCAAGGCATCCTGAGGAAAAAGGAAGACAGAGGATGGCAATGGCCTCACTCAGGTGTTAGCTTGTAGTGTCGTATAATGTGCTGTGTTTTCTGCGGCCCAGTTAAATCACTCATTTTATCTGTTTTTAACCAATATGTCTTAAGAGGATAAACTAAAGGCTTTAATTTTTATTTATTTATTTTTATTTTATGTGTATAATTTTTTTGCCTGCATGTATATAAGTGAATCCATCTGCATAATACCCACAGAGGTCAGAAGAAGACAAAGGTGTCAAATGCCCTGGAACTGGATTTACAGATGGTTGTTAGCCACCATGTCAGTGCTAGGAATTGAATGTGGGTCTTCTGCAAGAGCTGTCAGTGCTCTTAAATGTTGAGCCATGCCTCCAGCCCAAACTAATGGCTTTAAAACATTTCTTCAAGGGGCCAGAGAGATGACTCGTTAGTTAAGAGCGCTGACTTCTCTTGCAGAAGACCCAGGTTCAATTTCCAACACCCAACACCCATGTGGTGGCTAGTAGCCATCCTTAACTCCAGTTCCAGGGGATCTGGTGCCCTCTTCTGACCGCCACAGGCATTGCAGGACGAGGGTGCACTTGCACACATGCAGGCAGTGCACTCAGACACATAAAAAATAAAAAATTAGAAATAATAAGATATTCCTTCAAACGGGAGCTTAGGGGGATGCTAATACAGTATACCCATTTTGTCCATGTGAGTGGCAGGGGCATGAGCTCTTTGCCAGCTACAAAAGCACACAGGAATAGAGATGGAGCAACAGGGCAGGCTTTGACTCTAAGCCTGGCAATGAAATCCCATCTTTAGGACTCGCAATGAGAATGTAGGTTCCTCTCCGGGAAGTTACGGAGAGCATACTGTGAGGATTTAGCAGGGAACCCAAACCTTTGACCAAAAAAAGACAGAGAGAGAGTGTAGAGGGGAGAGGCTCCCCTTCCTAGCTGCACCAGAAGGCGGAACTGCTGGCTTTTAGATGGCTCAACTGTTCAGCCCTTCACTTGAAAAATTGTTTTTCTTACTTATTCTGGTCCTGCAGCTTTGCCTATGTGAGCAATGGTCACTTAATCTTTCACATTATTTTTATTAATTACAGGACACTATAATTATATCCATAATGTGTGATTTAGAGGCAGAACAAGCTGGATGTGAGTTCTATGTCTTCGTCGATAGTGCTCAATGACTTCATCCAAGATATTCATTTTTCTGGGCCTTAATTGTATCACCTGTTAAATGGAATTATACAGAGTAGTTCACAAGCCATTTATTAACTAACACTGTGTTTACAAAGATGATTTCCATATGAACATCCATTTATTTTCTTAATTGTGATTAAGTTTTCAACTGCCTTGAATCTGTTACAACTTTATATTCATCTGCAATTCAAAGGTGCAACAAGGTCCATTTATGATACCCTGTTACTTTCCACATACTTTAATTCAGAGACCTAAGGACAATAATACCATCTGTTTTTATGAGAACTCGGGACAAATAAAGGTACTGACTGTGTCAGAAAGTGACTTATTTTCCAAGACTTAATGCTAAGTAATTTTTTCTAGTATTATCTTTATAATATGTAAATAGAAAGGAATATATGAAAGAATAAAAGGTTAAGAATATAACAGAAAAATGCAGAACTGCCACCAAATGCCTGCAGAAAGATCCCAAGTCAAGACTACTTTTAAACATCTGCCAAACCCCAAGCTCGTGACACCCCTCACAGAGTTATGCACCGGTAAAGTCACGATGCAATCTCCAGTCTCAACCTCACCCAATTCTAGATCCCACAGGAACATGGAGGCGGAGAATGGGAACGAATGTAGGAAAGTAGATGAGCAGATCCACCTTCCACCTGTAAGAGTGCAGAGCTAACGAGGCGATCAAGTTGAGAATCTGAAAGTTATGTGAGACTGAGCGTTCTACTTGCTTGTCAGAATCTGTGTTCATGTGCTGGCCATTAAGAAAAGTCAAAGAACTAAGGTTTCACCCAGAGCCAGGCCTGCCTCAAGGGAAAAAAAACGAGGCAGTGAGAAACAGAAATAAGACTAACGGGTACATCCGCTCTCCCACAGGCCTCTGCTCGGCTGCTCCCTAACCTGTCAGTTCAGAATCTTTACTCAGCAACGTACTAGACATGGCAGTCCCTGAGAGTGGCGGGAATGTTCTTTAAATTCGGAGCTGGCAGGATAGAGGTTTGCCTTAAGAAGCCCATGGTGAGAGACAGGAAATGGGAAAGGCATGTTGTATGTGGACTTCAGGGGCAGGATGCTGAGTTTGAAAATTAATAGTTAACACCTAGCTGCCATGTTGTTCAACTTTTTAAAAATTCAACACTGAAAACAAGATATAAAAGAATTGAGGTCTACTGTATATCAGTTGTTGATATTTGAACTGATTCACATACATAAAAAGTTGGATGCTAGCATGTAACAGGAAGAATTAGGGGACATGATATTAGGACGTGACCTTCAGAAGGAGCAGACAAGGGATGTCCCAGTGGTTTTAGGGACTTGTGCTATTCATTCACATGCCTCCCAACACCACTCAGTGCACAGCCCACTCTCTGCCAGGCCATTGCCAATTATTTAGTGGTAATCAGCACTTAAATTAAAGATATAAAAGGACCTTTTTCTTTAGCCATGGCCTGAGAAGTACATATGATCTCAACTTAGAAGTTGCAGAAAAAAAGCCTTACTGCAGCGTTCCCATACTCTAACAGAAAAGTCAGGCAAGTATAGTACTTGAAGTTAGACTGTCTCAGAAAGTGACTGTAAGCAATGATTTATGAACTGAATTCCTAGGGTTGGGAGAGGCACCAGCCTCAACCCTGTAGGCCTAAGGAGACAATGCTTTATAATCTACTGAACAAATGCCTAGTCAAATTACAGAAAACATAGAACTACAGAGATAAAAGCGCATTCCCTAAGGCCCGGAAATTGTAGCGCATTTAAAATGAGAATTTCCCCTGGCCTGCTCCCTATATTTATCCTCGCTTTTCTTTTATCTTCATTTCTCATTTCCTGTATCTTACTGACATTTTAAAATAATCATTCCATATGGAATTACTCAGCAGTTTATATATAAAAGTGAACTAGTTTAAATATCAAAAGTTATGTTTTTCTCTAAATAATGATATGGACTTAATACTTTTCATCTGGAAAAACCCTTAATTCCTAAAGACAACTGAAATACAGCATATGGGGTGATAAAAACTTTACTATGTGGCTCAAAGAACTTATTTTTATTTTAACCTTTGCCTCTAAAAGCCATGCACTTGTTCAGTGTTCATATTTGGTACAGGCTGTGGTAACTGTTCTCCTTATGAAACTTACAGTCACCCCACAAAAGGATACATTTGTACAAATACAGATAGGACAATCCTCAGAACAACCAAGAGATCCTCTCCCCTTCCCCAATCTGCCCTTCACATGTTCCCAGGATAAAGACTCAAACGTGAAGTGATGAGAAGTCCTGGCAGAGCCCAGGAGGACACAGTTGCCCCAGCAGGGAGGCATGGCAGAGAATGTGTGCAATGTTCCTTGTACTGGAGCATCAAGGGCCAGAGCAAAGGCCAACTCTCTTATGCATATGTCCTCATCTTCCCTGCTGTTACAGCCAATAGTTACAGGTCTTTGCTGAGGACCAATCAAGAGGAGTTCCTTCCCTTCACGGTCAGTATCTCAGAATTTAAAAAAAAAAATTTTTAATTTTATATGTATGAGTATTTTGTCTGCATGTATGTAAGTGCACCTGTGTCATGCAGTGCCCGTGGAGGACAGAAGAGGGCATCGGATTCCCTGGAACTGTAGTTATAGATGGTTGTTAGCTACCATGTGGGTGCTGGGATTCAAACCTGGGTCTTCTGGAAGAACAACTGGTGCTCTTAACCACTGAGCCATCTCTCCATCCCTTCAAAATGACTATTTTAAGATTAGTCATTCTTCAAACATTTAAATGGAGGAAAGCATCCCAGAGCGTAAACACTGTGCACAGTGCAGTAATGTTGGCCCCCCTGCTGCACAGAAACAAGCATCACTGATTAACTGTCACAGATCGAATCGTCCCCCCAAAGATATGTTGAAACTTTAGCCCTGATATTGCAGTCACGTTTGACTTTATTTGGAACAATTTTGGCTGGTTTGTTTTTGACAAAAGAAACTGCTTTGATGCTTATATAGAGGACAAAGGATTTTTTATGTATTTTTACTGAATTTTTGTATATTTTATATATATCTTAATCATCTTTATACCCCCTTTGGACAAAATTTTTAAAGAGATTTTTATGAGATAATTTTGGTGAATCCAAATCCCGTAATGATTGATGCTTGTACATAAAGGAGAAATTTGAATGGAGAAAAATGTATGTAGAGAAAAGCCAGAATGAAGACACAGTAAGAATGCCCTTCAAGAATAGAATTAAAGAGATACATCAATAATTCAAAAAATGCCAAAGATTTCTGGTAAACTAGAAAAGAAAGGACAATCCTCAGAATTTCTGGTAAACCAGAAACTAGAAAGAGACAGGAAAGATCCCTTTCTGTAGATTTCGGAGGGACACAGCCCTGATGGCATCTGGACTTCGAACCTCTAGCTTCTAGAACTGCAAATAGTTGCTGTCTTGTTTTTTTTTTAAAAGATCTTATTGTTATTTTTAAGTGTGTGTGTGTGTGTGTGTGTGTGTGTGTGTGTGTGTGTGTGCAGTATCTATGGAGTCCAGAAGAGGCATCAAAGCCTTGAAGCTATCGGAGCTGGAGTTTGTAGACTGCCAGACGTGGATGCTGGGAACTGAACTCACGTCCTTGGCAGGCACGCTTAACTTCTGAGCAACCTTTCCAATCCCAGTTTCCTGTTGTTTTAAACACCTAATGAGCAGCCTCTTGGTTTTTCTTTCCTTCTCTTATTATTTCATGAATTTGACTAGCTGGACTTGAATCACTGTTCTGATTTGTTTGGTAAGTTATCTTTTCTTGGCTTCTGAAGTAGAATTTAATCTTAGTTCATAGGTTTTTAACTTTTGATTGCTTTCAGTATATTTTTCTGTGTAAAAATACTGAGACTAGTCTCATAGCATGCTCTCAGACTTTTCATCTCTTGTTGCAATAAGATATTAATCCATACATAAATAAGCAAGCCACCATTTTCAGGCTCTGGGCTTTGTTATGTTGCAGGCACTGCAAAATGCTCTGTTTTGTCATTCTGATTCCTCATAAGAACCATCTAAAGCACAAGAGGAGGAACTAGGCAAGGGTATCACACTGTCTTATAGATTAGATGAGCAGGAGATGATGTGCTCTCACCCCACATGCACATTCACTTTCAGTGTGTGAAACCAAATCTCTGGCTTCTGAGCCCAAGCCCCTAACTCCTCAGCACTGCTGAGTGTTCATCGTGTGTCAGAGGGAACAAGATTTTTTAGGGTTACATTCTTGGTGGCCATGCAGTTTGCAGTGTAGGAATGGAGGATGGTAAAAAAGTGTCTCTGAAATGGAGTCTCCTGCCTTCGGAATTGCAATTACTCACACTGCCTCAGTGCCTATTAATATCTACCTCTCAATACAAGATACCAGGGACTCCTCTACTGTACTAACTTCAAACAGAGATCTTCAAAAAAGATCATTTAAATCAATGACAAGAAATAAGAAAATTAAACCATGTACATATGCCGACTTGATATTCAAACTATAGTAATATACAAGGCCTGCCGTCCGCCATCTTGGCAGGCCTGGGAAGCAGGCACAAAGGCAGTCTGGTAAGGATGACGCTAGCCTTGCTGTAATGGCCAAAAGCTTCCTGGAAAAAGGACTTGTCTTTTCTTGCTCTGAAGCCTTTCTAAGTGCTTGTCAGGAGCCCCATCCTGCGGTCATACATGACAGCACCTGCTATAACTCAGAGCATCACACATCCCCAACACTCAGATCAGTGCTGGGTTTTGGTCTGACTTCTTTAAGCTCCCCAAAGTTGAGGGTTTCTGACAATTGCTGACTCTTCCATTTGAGGGTCACATAGTCCCCGAGTCACTCACAGCTGAAACGTACCTTCCAATCATTTCCTCTAGCCTGCTCACTATTCTGCACCCCTCAGCACATATGCAATTATTTTGCTATGTTTACATTTATATGGTTGGCACTTTGTTAGTACATTTAAGGATCTTTGTTCTATACAATAGTCCCCTCTTCTTTAAAAAAAATTTGAGAATTTTAAATTCACCTGCTTCTGGAATTTTCAGTTTATATTTTCAGAGTGCAGTTGACAGGGGATAACTGAAACTGCAGAAAGTGAAACCACAGCTAAGACAGGACAGCTGCGTATTTTCTAGTCAACAAGATTACCAAAGCCTTAAGAACAGAGAGTACATGTGTACACATTTACTTTGGTTTCACTGCTCTTTGGACTGTTTGGGAGATAGTAGGTGCTCAATCAAATGGAGAATGTAAAACCTGAAACAGAATGCCCAGGAAGTATGTTCATCTTCATTTAGTTAGGCAAGCCTATCCATTCCACTCAGTTTTTCTAGACTAAATTAGATCAGAATTCAAAACCAAGTTTAGACAGCTTATTTTGTCATACAGTCTCTATTATATTAAAACAGGCATCTTTGTATTACTTTAAGATTTTGATTACTCATAACAAATCCATTTATGATCTAAATAAGGAAAAAAAAATTGGAAATGGCTAAAAGCCTGTAAGGCTGTCCTTCCTTCTCTGTGTGTTTTACACACACACATTTTCATTCCTAGGTCTCTAGCTGTGTGTCTTCTTCCTGCATGTGCGCATATGAACCAATAGGTTACATATTGAAGGCACATTCACCAGGAACAGACAAAGGTTCCTGATGCTGATTCTGATACTGGTAGACATCTTGAGTCTTTTGATAACTCACAGGTTATGACCAGAGAAATAGGATCAGGTGAAAACTTGGTTATTTTCATTTTAATGAGGAGAAAAGTGGCTGAGAGGAATGAGAGAGCTTTTCTGGAGCCGGGAAGGGGGAATGGAATCTGACCTAGATAGGAAGCAAACAAAAGTCCGAGGGAATCTAGCACAGTATCTACTTCCACACCTCCAGTTACTCGGTTCTTTACATTCTAAGTCAGAAGTTCAAATTCCAATAACTTACCTCTGGAACAAAGACGTGCTCAAAATTCAGCTATTAGTATTATTTATGAGAAATAATTACTAGCAAATGTATGCAGATGATGAAAACCTTAATGAATAAACTTCCAAATGCTGCCTCTCATCCAATTTGTGTTTTTGTATGTGTGGTTGTTTCCTGTTGAAACTAGTTGATGGATGGATGGATGGATAAATTCTCTGGAGGAACATAAAGATAAAGTCTAATCCTATTAAATTTACACAATTCTGTAGAGAATTATCAAAGAGCAAGATTCACAGACTGCAAGATGGTACACCTATAGAGTGGGCCATTGCAATAACTTTTTAGGCCACCTGAGTGACATATTTTATGAGTCCCTTGAAAATATTCCAACAACCTAATCACAAGTTCCTGGTAAATTCAAAGAAATTCGATTTGACCTTACCTCATCTATATTAGCATAATTCCACAACAAGGCACAAACAACAAAAGGTACATAAAAGTTAAATGGAAACTTCAAGAATGAGAAAATCCATTCTTTGTGAGATCAGCATAAAACATACAGGTGGAAAACAGCTAAGAGAAGCTGTAAGAGTGTTAAACCTGCAAGACAGGCACTGGGAGCCTGCCTAAATCCCTTCCCTGCAGAGACAGCTATCTGTCCTTTCATTATCTGGAACAGGGGTAACTGCCTGACCCTCAGAGTACCAAGCATAATACAAAGAGACTTACCTCCTTCGGGCTTCCAGATTGTCCAGCAAGGCCATCCAGGGCATGATGGCACTAAAATTCAAATTGTCACTGAACAATACAATGTGTAACAATTCAATCTGGTCCCCACAAGCCAGGGTCTCATTATACAGGCCCCAAAGCTATGAAAAGGCGGAGAATAACGATGGAAGTGGATGTTGCCATGGTATTCTGGCTACATCCCCTAGCTTTACCAAAGTAGAATTGCCTCTCTTTGAACCAATGCGGTGGCAAATAAGGTTCTGCCCCCTTTTCATAGACTCAGGTGAAGAACTGGATGTTTCTCCATCCCGAACTAATCATATAAACTCTAAGACTTTGTGTTTCCCAAATGATCTTTTCCTGGACCCAGAACGGAAATGGTTTATTGCGTCTGAGAGGGTACTATTATCTATCATAAAGGATTATGAAATTTTAATGTATAGGATTTTTAAGAGAAAAAAAGCAGCACAAAGGGATTGAGTTCCCTCAGTTTGAGAAGACAGAGGTTAAGTTAGCTAAGGTCTCTATTTCTTTTTCTGCTACAAGACAGAATTGATTTTAAATGTGCACAAATATTTTATTTACTATCAGGAAAGGAAAACCACAGTCATTTGTAATTAAAATGCCATCGATTATAAGACGGATCAGAGATGGGAAATATCCAAAAAAGGTGCATCTGAGAATTAGTAGTAAATGGTAAAACTGAACAGTAGGAGCTCAGTAAAGGAGGTGTTTCTGAAATTGATCTCTGTCCTAGTTTTCTGTAAGGAATGTCTATTTCAGCTATTGACTCTTTTTTGTCATCGCACTGAAGTCACTGAGAATAGCGCAGGTGTTTCAGGAAAAACACACTTCTCTTCCAGCTGCAATGTGACTCTGTGTCGATCAGTGTCTGAAAGTTAAATTCTTTGCTTAGTCTAAACAAACCCCCAAACCAGGTACATGTGAAAGTTCATCTTTCAGTCCCTGTCCATAACCAGCTCCCAAAGCGTTAGTCTCCACTGGAGTAGAATCTTCTCATTCCCATCTCAGTGGCTGACTCCTCCTTTGTTCCTCGCATTCCCCTTCTCATACATCCGTGTTTATTAGGCAGGCACACTGGAACAAGTACTGCTAAGTGCTGGGATGTAGCAATGAGAAGACAGACTCGGTCTTAACCACACTGCAGACAGAGCGGGAGAGCACCCCGGGGAAGGCACTGCACAGCACATGCTAGGAACACACGTGCAAACCACAGCGGGAAGATGAGGAAAACTCCCCTGGGAGGCGACCTCACAACTGCGTCAGCCAGCAGGGCGCCAATTTCCAAAAATTCCTCACACCAGAAAATTGAATGCTATGGTGAACTAGATTTTCTGATTATGACCCAGGCAGATCCGACCCACACGTTCTCTATTCTCCCTCCTGATCACTTTTGCAGTAGTCAGCAGTGGCTCTTCCACCCCACAGGCTGTTCTTCACTTGAACCGTGGCTCAGCTCCTTCAGTTGACTTCTCTCCAAGCCCTTCCTTCCCTTCAAAGCTGAGTTCCGCCGCATCTGTTAGGCATCTCAGCGCAGTTGCCTTGAGAAACTGAGGTGCAGAGAGGTTTAGAAATTGGTTAAAGGTAATGCAGCCCGATCGCAGTTAAGCAAATTTTAAACATCAAATTCTTCCCAGTGTCCCTATTTTTCCACTATTCTGTTCTTAATTTCAATGTTAAACTCAAGTCCTCCATCCTTGCAAAGCCCCTTTTGATAGCTGTGGCCCATAAACATTTTTTCTTCATCTTTCTCTTGTGTATTCGTTCCCTAAACTTTGTCATAGACTGTCACTTTGGCAAGCGCTTTAAGATGTGTGTGTGTGTGTGTATGTGTATGTGTGTGTGTATGTGTGTGTGTGTGTGTTTTTTCAACTAAATTGTAAATAATTTGTGGGCAGAAATTGTATCTTGTAGTAGGATTTGAGATTACTGATGTCTGGCACTCAGCTGATTTTTCTTTGTGATTCACACAGTTTTCTTTGAGGGACCTCCTCGGCTGAGCTCCAGGTAAGGGACATTTTGGTTTCCTGAGCTCCACATTCCATCTCTGAGCATCCAGACCGGAAGAGTATTGCTCAGAATACAAATCGAATACCATTGTGGATGTAAAATTAGATTTCTGCATCAAAATTTCCCAGGATGTGAATTCTCAAGTGGATCAGAGCTGACATGTATTATTGGGTTTTATTCCTCACAGTACCTAAGCCAGTGCATTCAGAAGGCACTTAGAGAAGTGCATCCACCCCACTAGGCTGCCAATTGATCACTTAGTACACTATCACATAACTTATTACCAGAGAGTGGCAAAAGAACAGAGTAGAATTTGACTCCTTATCATTATTTACATGACATATATAGCACTTTCCACTAAAGAGCTTCAGGGTCTGTGCAAGGAATGTTTAATGAGCCACAGTGACTTCTAGGCATCTGGAATGAAATAATCCAAGACAAAGGAAACACACACACACACACACACACACACACACACACACCAAAAAAAAAAAAAAGAAAGAAAAGGTAAATGCAGAGTAAGGAAAGGTCTGACATGGAACAAACAAAGCAAGTGAAAGAAAAATGCAAACCCAAAGAGAAAGAGCACCTGGGAGCGATGGAGCCCACAGAGCAGACCAGACACAAGGAGCTCCACCTGCCCTCTGTTCTTCACATCGCAGAACAGCTCATGCTTCTGGATAAAGGGTTATAGGCAGGCCATTTCTGCTGGCTCAGTATCTATAGTTCAGCCTGGCATGGTGGCACACACCTTTAATCCCAGCACTCTGGAGGCAGAGACAGGTGTATCTCTGTGAAGTCAAGGACATTCAGGTCTACATATTAAGTTTGAGGTCAGCTGGGGCTACCAGGAGACCCTATCTCAAAAAGACCAAAACAAAAATCTATAATTCAACCAACTGTTGATCAGAATACTTAGAAATGCAGTTGCACTTGCTCTGAGCATGCACAGTTTTTTCTTGTCATTAGACCCTAGGTGGTGTGGTACGGCAGCTGTCTCTACAGCATTTGCAAGACATTAAGTACCATAAAGGCCTAGACATGACTTAACATAGAGATGTCTATCCTAGACATCTAGAAAGGGTTTGAAGGACACAAGATGATGAGCAGAGGGTATGTGCAAGTGTCACACAGGGTTTTTAAAGGGGGCTTGAGCATCCATGGTGTTTGGCATCAGTGGAGGGGGCCTGGAAATAATCCCTAGAGATTCCTAAGAAGGACTGCATCCATCTAGGAAGTAAGGTGTAAAGTATTCTATGTGCCCATGGATGTGCTAAACGGTAAAAGCAGAATGACCATAAGGAAATTCTTCTGTGTATCCAGAATCTACCATCTAGTTAAATATACAGGAACCACTGAGAGGAGGGGGCAAAAGCCTTGAAATTCCACCATTGTCTCATCCAAGAGTGAGAAACAGTCCGTCGTGCCCACATCCTCAGTCTCCTAGGACCTTCACTTTAAATGCATAGCCAGAATAAACTTGTCTCTAGACATTTCCTTATTTTCATCTTCATTAGGCCATTTCAAAGACAAACACAGATAATCACATGCCCCGCTGCAGTCCCTCCCCAGTAGGCACTCAGGGAGGGGCCTACTGAATGAGAAGCCAAAGATCATGGAATTAAGGGTTATAATTTCCAAGTGGCTAACACAGTTTTCATGGCTCTGCATTGGAAGTGTAGATCTAGTTTAGCAGTCAAACTTTTGGGGGGTCACTTTTGTATTTGAAACAAGGTTTTACTGTGTAGCCCAGGGTTGCCTGGAACTCACTACGTAGACCAGATTGGTCTTGAACTCAAACTTGCAAGTGATGCTCCTGTTTCTGTTCTCCCAATGCTGGGATTACAAGTGTGTGCCACAATGCCTGGCTAAAGTTTTTTTTTAGGCAGAATTTCATTATGTAACCCAGGTTAGCCTTGAACACCCAACCCTCTTGCCTCAGCCTCTTGAGTCCTGAGTACTAATTATAGACACATACCACTACACCCACTTTGGACACTTTTATATCCAATTTTAATATATATTCTATGTGTGTCTGAAAGACTACATCAAATCCTGGTATCTCCTCAAACCAGTAATTGATGCCATGTAAGGCTACATCATCGAATCAAGATCTCTTTAATCACATGCAGTCCTCATTACCAGGATGTACTCTTTCCAAGAAAATGCCAAGAGAAAAAAGATAACTTGAAGGGATTTGGCAAAGCTTCTCTGGTCATTTGCAAGAGATAAACGCTTCCTTTACCTCATTAATTCACATCTTTTGGCATCGAGGACATGCATTATCCTTGCAGTTTTTCACCAGCCTCAAAAAAAAAAAAAAACCTGGAAATTTTGTGTGAAAGCTTAATGGCTCAGACTATAAATGGCAAGCAAAATTCCCCCAGCTGGCATCTGCAACTTGCTAGAGCCATACATGGGATGGATATTGCTTTCCAGATGAAAATTAAGCTGGAAGATAAAATGGGAGATGCTTTAAAAAGTGCCGTGTAATCTCTGAATATATTTGGGAGCAGCTTAATTTCCATTTGTCTAGGCTTTCAGCTGTTTACCATAGAAGTTCATCGGGGAATGGGAAACCAAGTTTGCATGAAAAATTATAGCCATTTTGTCTCGAAGAACTGCAGTATGCACTGTAACCGCTTTCTAATCATTTGACATTATCTTGCTGAGCCATCTTGCCATCCCTATTCTTGATGAACACTGAAAAGGCCTGAAATACTGTAGTAACAAGGAGTATATGGTGACTACTGTCAACTTGCTTAGGGAACAAACTTTGGGAATGTCTGTGAAGGCGTATTAAGTTTAGGTAGGGAGGAGGAAGGCCCACCCTAAATGTAGACGGTGCTGTTCCAGGGACTGGGGTCTTGAACTGAATAAAAAAGAGTAAGCAAATGGAGCAGAAGCATTCATCTCTGTCTCTGCTTCCTGACTGCTGCTGCAACGTGACCAGCACCTCACACTCCTGCTCCCGTGACTCCACTGAGGTGAACCGTACTCTCCAACTGTGAGCAGAAACAAGCCCTTTTTGCTTAAGTTGATTTTTCAGGTATTTTATCACAGCAACTAGAAAAGTCACTAATTCAAGGGGAGAGAGACTAGTTCAGTTTTAGTCATGTTAGGTTGAATATGAGTCAGTAGTCCATCTCTCAGGTGAAGATGTACGTAGTGAACAATTGAAAATGCAAGTCTACAAGGAGTCATTGCTAAGATACAGAATGAGGAGACCTTTTTTGAGAAGTGATATATTGAGTCATACAAATAAATATGATCACTTTGAGAAAAACTACTGCAATGATCAATAAGAAGAAAGAAGACCACAAACAAGCTTTGGGAGTAGTCAGAAGAATCAGAGGGCAACAAGAGTCACACAGCTTCCAAAGTTTGCCTGAAGTATTGAGGAATAGCAACCAAGATATCCTATCCTACAGAGAGGGAATGGAGCTTGAGAGCAAAGAGTGGGACTCAGGAGCCACAAGAAAGTGACCAAAACAGAATCCTCAGTGAAGAGGCCAAAGGTTAATGTCACTGTCCACCTTATTATTTTGTATTTTGTAAATTTTTGTTGAGTTTATACTGGCACCCCCTCCTAGCCCACACTGGATTTCACACACTCTTTCTTTGTGTTGAGGCCTATGAAGTCAAGTTAGTGTCCCTAGACATCCCCTGGTACAAGTTCATCAACTGAGGTCTAGTCTGTCTATCTAGAGTCCCTCCGTTTAAGAAGATCAGCTCTTCTTCCTCCAGCAATAATAAGCTTCCAACAGTTCTTTGGCTAAGATTGGGGCCTGCTTCCCATTGCCCCAGTTCTATACTGGTTTTTGTCTGCTTGAGTTTGCATGTGCCTCGTGTATACTGACACCACTTCTGCAGGGTTCATATGAACAAGATCCAAGGAACCTGCACGACTATATTACCATACGGTCATACACCTCCTCCCCTGGCTCTTACAACCTTTCCTCCCTCTCTTCCACAATGGTCCCTGAGCCCTGAATGGGTAAAGTTTAAGCACACACCCCCCAACACACACACACACACACACACACATGCACATAAGACTGTCAAGTTTTCAGCTTGGTCTCCTCCATTCTGTACATATTCAGCTAAGGGTTTTGAATTTTCTCTGTTCATTTTTATCTTAAATACTACAGTAAGCACTTATTGGCTTATGTCACCTTGTTTCGTTATGCTGAAATCATTTTGGAATATGTTTCCAACATTTTTCATGCAATCATTATATTAAGCTTTTTTTCCACTGCAAACATTCTAAGTATAGCTGTATGTTTTCAGAAACTGCATTAATGAAAATATAAAACAGGAATGCTAGAAACCTTTGTGCTACTGCATGAAAACAAGACGTATGTAATAATACTTTTCTATTGCACAGAAAACAAATTTAGAGAATTTTACGTGTACTACAAACGTTACTAGCATGTGGAATGCATCCACTGTCACTCATCAGTGTCTGATGAAAGACTTTCCTTCTCTAGGCCCTGCATTGGACATGGTATGCAATGCTAAATAAATCAAGCACACCGCCCCCTAAAAAAAGAACATGCTGTAATCCAAGTACCCAAGAGGTGGAAGCAGGAAGATCACTATGAATTTGAGGCCAGCCCTGCTCCATAGTCGCCCCCCCTAAAAAAAGAAAAGAAACAATTGTGAGTATAAAAGTCAGATATTCCAAGGTGAAGATGAGTGCTAAGGAGGTGACAAGGGCCGCTCAAAGCAGGGCGTCTGTCAGGGAGGAGAAGCGAGGGGAGGCATCAGAAGCAAGGGATCCAAAGACACTTGCTTTTGAGACAGGATTTCACTACTATGGCCCTGGCTGGCCTGGAACTCGCTATATAGACCAAGATGGCCTCCAACTCACAGATATCCACCTGCCTATGCCTCTAAAATGCTGAGATTAAAGGCATACCCCACCATAGCTAGCCTGCATTCACTTTTTAAAAATATATTGATTTGTATGTGCACACTCACACACATGACACCGTGTTCATATAAAGGTCAGAGGACAACTTGAGGAAGTTATTTCTCTTTACTATGTGAGTCCCAGGCATTAAACTCAGGTCATCAGAATTTGCAGCAAGCACCTTCACCCTCTAGGCCATCTCATCTGCCCCATTTTTTTTTAATCAATGGGAATTTGAGCATGCATGACAGGTGGTAGGAGGACTTCAGTACCCTGGAGAATATATTGAAGTAAAGTTTGAAGGGAATAGATACCTCACAGGGAAGGATCTAGGAAAGGTAAGAAGAAATGAGAAAGTCGATTAGTAAATAGAGGTATGTACGCCTTTTCGCTGGGCTTATACTGGAACCCAAAATGGGTGAGAACACTGAGAAACACTGAACAAGACAAGCTCCTTCTTCTAATGGCAAAGTGGCAATACCTGTGGAAATATGTAGCTCAGACATTCCTTTGGGAAAGAAGTGAGGCCCAAAGCACAGAATCAGGTGGTCAGACACTCTCAATAAGGGCAAAGGGAGGAGTGAGGGTACATGACGCCACCCTCCCTAGGAATACAAGTTCCAGCTACAGAAACATTTTCTGTGTTTCTGAAGGTGGTGAGGAGTCCCAGGGAACCTGCCAGCTTCCTTCATGACAGCTCAGAGGGAAATCCCCGCATGGCCTGCTGAGTTTCTTCACTCCAAGCTGATGCTTGCCTCTCCTCCCAGCTCAGGCAAAATGCTGTACTGAGAGGTAAGGCTCCCTGGGATGCTGGGAAACATCATGGAGATGTGCATGCGAAAAGGAAGTTCCACCCAGCAACCTCCTTCTATCCCTTCGTAATGGGACCTGCCAGATTCTCTGCAACATCTCTTTGGGTGTAAGGGTCATGACTCAGACTCAATTACATAAATCCTGTCAATAAAGAAATGACTTGTTTCATTATTTCGGGGGTTATTTTCAGCTGAACAAACAACAAAGGCAGGAGGCTATTTAGATGCATGGTGCATTTGAAAGAGGCTTTTTAGGACACTGAAGTCAAAGTTGTTTACTGGAATATTGAAAAGATAATGCAGCTGAGCTGCATTAACCCATTTACAGATGCATCTCTTTCCAGGGGAAATGACAGAGCTATTCCTTATATGCGGACCTGACTGCTTCCATCCAATTAGACATCGGGATCACATAACACAACACTGCACTTACCAGTGTGAACTGGAAAGTCTTCAAATAAATGCAGTCACCACATAGATAACCCAAGAAGTGTGCTTTATTAGGGCAAATAACCTACTTCATAGGAAGTTATTGCATGTGAAAAATGTCGTATGAAAGATTAAATTTGGCATTCTCTCTCTGCCTCTTTCTGTCTCGCTCTGCCTCTCCATTCCCCTTCCTCTCTCTTCTACCATATGGTGCTGGCTGTTGGCAGACTCCTTTGGGGGAGGCAAAAAGATGGCTGTGTTCTAAAGGCAGCCCTCAGGGCATGACATGGATCAGAGGCTACAGCAGAAGTTAAGCACTCACCACTGAAATCAGTGGGGTTCATTCTCCTGTTCTGCAAGCATGAGTGATGACTGATCCTGTGGCCAGAAGAGAGAGCTATGGCCCAGAACCTGCTGATGGCAGTTTTCTGATTATCAGAATTTGGGGGGAAAGAAAATTGCTTGAAAATACTTCAAAAGGCAACCCAACAGTCTCTCACTGTGCCTGAAGGGGACTGACTACATTACAGAGCACTAATGAAAAAGACTTTCACAATCTGGTCAATCACTGGTCCACCCCCCACCTTGGTCCATGCTGTTCTGTCCCTCAAAGGGGGTGTCCTTCCATCATTCATTTTCCACCTACCCACTCCCAATGCTCAGTGCTGACCTCAGCCTTTCCAAACTGTTTTGCTGGACAACTCCAGCTCACAGCTGCCTTTTCCTCTAAACCGCCATGACTATTGTTTCCTGTTTCCGTCTTCTAGTTCTCCTCTGTGAAGAGCATGATAATAGCATTTTCATAAGTAGATCTCGAGTGTATAATTGCACTGTTCTGCAGTATCAACTTTGGCCCTATTCCTGTAGATGGGGAGGACTACCTACGATCAGGGGGTAGAGAATTAAATATCCTTTGGACTAAAGAACATATTTATATAAATGTCCTCAGGGTAATAAGTGTCCTCCTTGGTTAGTGGATGGATCAAGCCAACCTCATGGCTGTATATAAAGGAAATGGAAAAGGCAGAAGGAAAGCTCCCTGAGCCACTGATTTACTGTCCATGTTTGAATCTGATTGTCCTGTACAAACCAACTGCAATCATCTCTGAAGGTGGTAGGACTCTTCAAGGCAGGTATTTGCTAGAAGCTTCTGTGACATCAAAAGTAGAGGCTGGGGACATACAGAGATGCCTTTGAGCAATATTCACATTGGCCAAAGGTTTGCTTGGTCTCAACCTCACCACCATGGTCTTGCGATGGTGAAGCACAGAGGACTCACCTGCCCACACAACAGATTCCTGCTCTTGATTCCCAGAGATGGGGCAGCCAGACCTATGGCTGGCCCAGTAACTCCCTGGGAAACAGAACAAAGAAGTACGATCAACAAGTTTCTGTAGTAGAGGACGTTTTGTTGATATAACAAGGCTTGCTTTGCACAATGAATTCCTCTGCATTGACCCCTAATGCTGAGCATGTTTTCATGACTAACGAAGCTCTTGATTACATGCTTTTATTCACATATGCACCTTGTATACTGTTTGTTTCCTGGTTCCACTATGAATAAAAACAAAAATCAGCTTTGCCAGTCCTGCTCATCAGCCATAGCCTCTGAAATTACACCTGCGTTTCTCATCCAGCTCAGACAGCACGCCGTCCTGGAAGCCAGCGCTGCCCTTGGCATTTGCCCTCTGTCGTCTTCAGCCAGGATCCTGCAAATCTGATGCTTGTATTTCCAGTCAGCCACTGCTGCTCACTGACCAGTGTAACTCAAGATATCCACGTAGACAGCACAAAATTTGATTCTAAGGCCCAATGCTCTTCACTTGAGACTGTGCTAAAAGCTGTCTAATCATGCCTTTTGAGAATCCTCAGAGCTGTCTAGTATAATGAAGCCACCAGTTTGCTAAAAGACAAGTAAACATTCTTGTCATCTGCTTTTGTATTCCTTCTCATATCTTATTTTTAATAAAACATGGCTACCAAAACATATTTGCAAACTTTCAAACTCCAGAACAGCAATAGCTATTTTAAAAAGCAAAGTTTTTCCCCCATCAAACACTTAAAAACTTTAGCTACCACATGGTATTAGTCAGTTCTTCAAAGTTTACTAAAATAAATCTTAAGAGCTTTTTATGTTTTATTTTTGATTCTAGGTCGACTTGGAAACAGCAGTGAGTTTCTGTGTCTCTCGTGTCTCCCGAAGACTAGTTGTCCAGGGCAAAGAGTTCTCTGTATGCAAGAACAAAATAGGAAAAAACAGTTCTCCAACTCCACAATGTTTTCCCTACCTAGCATATTTCTGGCCCAGTGTCATTTCCTAAGTTCTGTCTTCCTCAAGCAGCCCTTAAAGTGAAGCACTACCCATGTTCTAGAAGACTCCATTCCAGCTGTCCTCAGAGGAACAGACGTGAGGGCCTCCTGATGCCAACTCTATGTGTCTCACTCAAGGTACTTAGGACTCCACTCCTGCCCCACTAGCTGAGCCTCTTTCTATAACAATATACCTCAGCCTGCCATGAGACTCACCCACTGGACAGGCTCAATGAGAAGAAACAAGTCAAGTATGCAAACAATGTTTGGGAGATAGGCATTTACTTAAAAAGTCATCTGTTCATTGTCCCACAGAATGAAATTATAACAGCTGGAAAGACCGTAGGGATTATCCACTTTAAACCTTCATTTCAGAATCTGGCTCTGTCGGTAGGAATAGAGGCCTGCCTGTCGAGCCTGAGCTCTGAGTGTTGAAGGTCCATGAAACCTTTTTGAAACCAGTATAGGATATTTTTTGAAGTTCAGAACTGGGGGCACATTAAAAAGATGCTAGAGTGTTCATAGCATAGAAAGCATCACACCCCAGGTATAGTCCAAGGCAGAACTCCATAATCAAAGGCATTGTGAATACTTGTCAAAGTTCATGTGCTGAATCCCTCACCTCCAGAACTTCAGAATGCTCTGATATTTGGAGATACGTCTTCCAAAAAGTAATTAAGTAAAAATGAAAGCATTAGGGTAGGCGCCAATTCATTAGGACTAGTATCCTTATGAGAAAAGAAACTTAGGACACAGCTAAGCAGAAGAGAAAATACAGGGATGGGACAGGCAGGGGGGGCACACATCTTTAATCCCAGAACCAGGGAAGTAGAGATTGGTATGTCTCTGTGAGTTCCAGGCCTGTCAGAGCTACATAGTGAGACCCTGTCTCAGAAAAATAAAACAAAAAAATGAAGAAACACCAGGAAGCAGGTGACCATACACACACCAAGAAGAGAGGCTGCAGAAGAATTCAGTCAGCCCTACCAACATTCTGAGCATGGACTTCCAACCTACCGAACTGTGGAAAAATAGTCCCATTGTTTCAGCCTCTCAGTCTGTGGAACTTGGCTATAGCAACCCAACAGAAATGAACACACGCCAGATAAAGATGATGCATAAGTTTGTTTCAACTCAGGTCAGCTTCTACCCTTAAATGGTTCAGGGAAAAATCTTCCTGTTTTCAGGAGAGACTCAAGCACAGGCCTGTACTATGTATAGGCACTTCGACAAAGTATGTAATCCTGTCACAGGCTTGGAATCACAAACCAGCACCCTGAACAGCAAAGAGCTATGTGAGTCCCTCCCACGCTGTAGTAGCCTGCCTTCCCCAGGTTTCTAGGCTGCACTATTAATGGACTTCAGATGAATACAAAGCAGGCTGAATGATCCCTGTTATACAAGGTCCTTCTGCAAGGAGGCCAGGAATTGGCCTCTCACGGGCCTTCTCAGGTGGCTGAATGCTTCATATGCTTTGACTTCTGCAGCCTTACTGTGTCCTCTATTTGAGCATCATTTAGGTGATTGACATTCTCCTCCTTTCTGTTCTGTTAACATTTTGGTTTGATTTCTACAGTGAATCAAGAGAAAGAAGATGATCATCTCAGACCTGATCATCACACACATACCGAGAGAGAGAGAGACAGAGAGAGACAGAGAGAGACAGAGAGACAGAGACAGAGACAGAGAGACACACAGAGAGGGAGAGAGAGAGAGAGAGATAAAGCATGGCATTTGTGAATACCTTTAGTTAACAACCAGCTATCTTTCCCTCGCTTTTGTAAATACTTGATCTGAGCAGGCAGTTGGATACAAAATTTGACAATTCGTTATTTGGCAATGAAAAAGGTTATCTCATTGCTTAGTAATGAAAAAGCAGCTTACTCACAAGCTTTTCAAGAGTGTCATTTTTAGCCCTAGAATTCTATCTTTGCTACTTATTTGCTTTGTTCTTGAATTCTAAACTGAATGATTAGCCTCTAAAATCCTAGCGTGTATTTCTTACCAAGCCATGGAATGTCTGACTTTCAAAAATAATTTATGGTGCGTGCTAGAGAGATAACTCAGCAGTTCAGAGCACTGGCTGCTCTTGCAGAGGACCTGGGCTTAGTTCCCAGCACCCACGTGGCAGCTAACGACTGTCTGTAACTACAGTTACAAGGGTTTTAACGCCTTCTTCTGACCTCTATGAACACTGCACAACACAAGTGCACTTATATACATGCAGGCAATACATTCATACACATAAAAGAAACCAATACATAAAATATTTTTTAAAACCAACTTATTTCCCACTACACACTAATATAACAATAGCTGATGGTAATGATGATGGTAATAGAAGACAAGATTCTTCCCCAAGCCAGACATTCTCCAAATCACTTCTGCATATAACATATTTAATGATCCAAAGTCTGTGTTTATTGTTAGTATCATTAAACCCTTTTAAAAGATGACTATACCAGGACATATACAAGCAAAGAACATTGTCGTATATGGCAGCATAGTTAGTGGAACAACTGGAACTTGAGGCATAGCAGCTGGGTCACAGAGTCTGATCTTGGCTCAGAGCCAAGTACCTTGTACTTATCCAGCTGTTCAGTTTTCATAGGAAAACCTAGGGAGCTACACATCAGATCCCAATGACAGATATTCTTTTCGGTGTATACATGCAAATCTTCCAAATGTCCTATTTTGTTCTTAAAGTAAATTGTCTTAATAATCTGGTTATTGGAAAAAGCATTGGACCAAAAAATTAAAATACCAAAGATCTGATTTCACAGTCTTGTAATCTAGGAAAATTATTTGTACACACCAAGGAAGCTAAACAAGTATAAAATCAGGAAAATTAGGTGCATAATTGTCAAGTAGAGAGAGTGGTCAAAAGGACTCAAATATGCTAAAAATAGACTATGCCTCAGAGATCTGTTATAGCATAAAATTCTCAAACAGATCATCTAAGCTATATGTGACAGGGTGAAAAGTAGCCCCCCCACACACAAATACATGCCTGGATCCTTATTAACGGAAATTGTGAATGGAACCTTATTTGGGAAAAGGCTCTTTGAAGATGCAACAAAAAATCTTAAGATTACAAACTAGTTCTAAACTATCCAGGTAGACTATAAATCCAAAGGCAAGCGTCCTTATAGCATACACAGATAGCTTCCTACACATGATACACTGAACGCAGAGAGTCTGAATAATAATTTACTACAAAGAGAGGAGGAGGAAGAGCTTTGGAAATCACAAAGTTAGTGATGTGAGAGTTGAGAAGTGCAGAGACGAGTAGTACAGGAAGAAGAAGCAGAAGCAGAAACCTCCTGTAAGTTTAAGCCAGGGGCCCCTTCAAAAGTCATCAACAGTCCCACCCACTGAGCAAGTCCACAGCTCTGGTAAGCCTTAAATCCAACTGAGGGCCCTGGCAGAGCAGTAACTCAGCTTACGTGCCGGGTGAGAGTGGAGCAGAAGTCCATTTTCTATCTCCATTTCTTGAAGGACCATGGCTTGGTGCCACCCTAAGGGGGAGGTTTTTAAAAGCTGAGTTTCCCTGGGGAAACAATCAGAGAGCTTGAGTGACATGAAACCAGGGCGGGAGACAGAAATGAGAGGCAGGTTTGGTGAGGAGGAGGGTCCCATATGCCAAACTGAGCAGGGTCATAACTCAGGCAGTTCAGGAGACAACTGGTGGTAACCCCTATCCTGATGGCTAGGAATTGAGCCCATCAGTGGAGGATAGCTGTGAAGTCAGAAATAGAGGGCTAGGAGTTCAGATGCCCCCACCCAGGGAATGTGAAGTGGGCATAGTGGCCCACCTGTAATCCCAGCACTTGGGATCCCCATCAAGAGATCCTCACACAAGCCCGTTAGCTGAACTAGCTGAACTGGCCAGCTTTGGGTTCAGTGAGACTCCGCTTGACATAGAAGGTAGAAAGCAACTGAAGAAAACAGCTGCCATCATCCCTGACCTTCCCAATCACACACATCTTTACATGTATACCTGCACACACACACACACACACACACACACACACCTACATACACACATGCACATGATACACATAAACACAGGCAAAAATAAAGATAAAATAAAAGATTCAACTATTTGTTGTCTGTAAGAAACACATCTTATTGGCAAACCAACAGAGTGTGTTAGGATAGAAGTCAATATGTCAAGCAAATGTAATAAACTAGACTTGAAGCAAAACTAGAAGGTATAAGGAAAATTACAGCACAATCTTAAAAGGAATTATTTATCAAGAAGCTATAATGTGGGGAGATGTTGAGAGATGGCTCAGAGTTTAAGAGCACTGGCTACTTTTCCAGAGGACTTGTGTTCAGTTCCTAGCACCCACATGGCAGCATCTGTAATTCCAGTTCCAGAGATCCAATGCCCTCTTCTGGCCTCTGTGGGAATTACAAAATAATGGTGCACTTAACATACACACAAGCAAAACACTCATACACATATTCTTTGTAAAATAGGATATAACAATTAGAAAGACATATGCATTGAACGTTGGGACACCGAATCAAAACTAAACACTACTAAGCATGAATTAACAGACCAGATACAATAATTGTGGGCAACTTCAGTATACCACTTTAATTAATAGATAAGTCCTTCTGACAAAACAATCCACAAAATAACTTTAAAGTTAAGCTGTACTGCAGATCAAATGAACTTAACAGATGTCTATAGAAAAATATGTCTAACAACTGTGGAATATACTTATTCTCAGCAACCAATAGAACTTTCTCTACAATATAACATTTATTGGCCCATAAAGCAAGGACTTTTGTGTTGGAAAAATAACTCAGTCAGTAAAGTGCCTGACATTTAAGCACGAGGATGTGAGTTTGATTCTCAGCATCCAATATAAATGGCTTGGCATAATGGTCATACTTATAATCTCAGAGCTGGAGAGGTAGAGACAGGTGGTTCCCTGGGGCTCACTGGCTAATCAGCCTTGCCAAATTGGTAAGTGTAGGTCCCAATGAAAGACCCTGTCTTAAAAAACAAGTTGAACAGGTCCAGAGGAACACTTGAGTTGACCTCTGGCCTCAACATATACATACACCACATGTGTACCAACAGACACATTCATCTTTTTCTTATATTTATCAAGCCATAGTAGAATAAAATTAAAAATCAATAGCAAGAAAAATTGGATAAAGTATACAAATACATGGAGATGGAGTAATAAACTCTTGAGTGATCAGTGGCTCATTGAAGATGCATGAGAGGCAAATCCTGGCATCAAATGAAAATGAAAACACAACTTACCACTTCCAGCAGGATGCAGAGAAGGCAATTCAAAACTAAAGTTTATAGCTATGAGTGCTTAGGTTACAAAATTAAAGAGCTCTCAGATACATAATTTAACGCTGAACTTAAATGTTTTAAGAAAATAAATAAGCCAAATCTAAAAATCAGTAGAATAATAAGCATTCACACTAGAATGAATAAAATAAAGAGTAAATTAAACTAACAATCAATGAAACCAAGACTTAGCTCTCTGAAAAGATAAACAAGATAGGCAAACCTTTAGATATGCTAACTAAAGAAAGAGTCAGAAGACCCAAATGAACAAGATTAAAAATAAAAAAGAAGACCTTATATCAGATTTCAATAAAATCCAGATGATTAGTATTATATACATATATTCTCTAATTAGAGAAACCTATATTCCAAAAAGATGAATAATTGGGAAAAATGGCTGAATTCTTAGGCAAATATAACTTTCTAAATCAAATAGAGTTTATAAACACCTTAAATTTATAATACACAATGAACCGAAGCAGTATTAAAGAGCATCCCAAACAGAGGCCCAGACCACATGGATTCACTGCCAGGTTCTACCAGACCTTTGAAGAGCATCAGTGTTCCTCAAACTGTTCCATAAAACTACCAAACTCATTCTGTGAAGCCAGTACTACCGTAATAGACACACACACACACACACACACACACACACACACACACACACACAGGAAACAACAACAGTAAAAACCCTATCGATTTCCCCAATCAACATAAAATACAATTTAAATTCAACATCACATTAAAAATATTATATACTGGGGCTAGATGGATGGCTCAGAAGTTAAGAGTACTGGCTGTTCTTGAAGAAGACCTGGGTTTGAGTCCCAGAACCCACATGGAGGCTAACAACCATCCATAACTCTAGTTCCGTGTTTCCAACATCCTCTTCTGTCCTCCGCAGGCACTGCATGACAGGGGTAAACTTACACATATGCAGGTATAATACTCATACACATAAAAAACCCAAAAAATTTAAATATCCTATGCCATGAGAAAGATGGCTTCATTTTAGGGTTGCAAAGGTGGTTGGTCATAGGCAAGTCAATAAATGTAATACAGTAAGTAGGCTCAGGGACAGAAATCACATGGATCTCTCAATATATGAAAAAAGAGTTTGGATAAAGGTCAATGCTCCTTCTTGATAAAAGACTTGAAGAAATTAGAAATAGAAAGAACATATCTCAACACAATAAGAGTCATATGGGATAAACTTGTAGTCAATATTATATTAGATTATATATTTAATTTAAAATTCTGAAAGTATTTCCTTTAAAAACAGCAATAAGTCAAGAGTGCACACTCTCTTACCCAATAAAGAGCTTGAAGTCTTAGCCAGAATAATAAAGCAAGAGGAAGCAATAGAGGAGGTGCTAGAAAGAAAGGAAGAAGTCCAGTTATCCCTGTCTGCAATGACATGGTTCATATGTGAGAGGGCCTACGTGCCACAGAAAATTCTTGGGACTGATAAATACTTTCAGCAAAGTAACAGGATACAAAGTCAATATACCAATATGTACCAATATAAAACTTGCCAAGAAAAAAACCAGAAAAATCTCATGCAGAATAAGTTAAAAAAAATACTTTGGAATAAACCTAACCCAGAGGTTTAAAACCTCAACAGCAAAAAAAAAAAAAAAAAAAAAAAAAAAAATCAGGAATCCTGGAAAAAAAAAAAAACTTGAAGAAGACACAAGATGGTCAAACCTCTCATGCCTGTGAGTCAGAGGATTTTATATACTGAAATGGCTATATTACCTAAAACAATCTGCGATTTGTCACAATTTTCATCAAAACGCCAATGAAATTCTTCACAGAAGGGGGAAAACAATCTTAAAATCGTGTGGAATCATTAAAGACTGAATAGCCAAGCAATCCTACACAGGAGAGGCAGTGCTGGGGCTGATGAGATGGTTCAGTGAAGAAAGGTGTTTTATTGTCAAGTCTGAAGACTTAAGTTCAATCCCTGGACCCCACAAGGTAGAAGGAGAGAACAGACTCCCACAACTTGTCCTCTGGCCTCCATACTTGCACTGCTGTGGGGTATATGCACAAACTCAAAGACACACAGGCACAGACACACACACACGCACACACGTGCACACACACACACACAATAAATGGAGGCATTGCAATAGTTTGTTTTAAATTATACCACAAAGATATAGTCACAAAAGCAGCATGGTGGTGGCCCAAAGCAGACATGTAAATCACTGGTAAAGAACAGAAAACTCAGAAACAGACAGATAGGTGACCTGAATTTTTGACAAGAGTTTCCAAAAAGACATTGGTCAAATGACAGTTACGTCTACAAATGATACGTGAAAAACAAAATTTCCAGATAAAAAAGAATGAAAGTTGATGCTTTTCTAACTCTGCAAAAATCAGTTAAAAATGGTTCAAAGACCTTAATATAAGATATAAAACTATGCAGTGCTAGAGAAAAAAACATTTTATAATGTTGGCAAAAGGAAGAATTTTTTGTAAGGAAATCCAGTACCTCAGGAAAAAAATATCAAGTGGACTAATGGAATTACATAAAACAAAGAATCTCCTGAAAATGAAACATTCAGCAGAGATAATGCATGAGAGGAAAAAATATTTTCCAACTAAATACAGCTGACAGAGGATTCAGATCTGGACTATTTAAAAATCCAAGCAATTTAAGACTAAAAAGAATTCATCTCATCATATACAGGCAAATGAACTGAATGAACAATCCTTTAAAGATGAAAGAAAAATGATAAGTAAGTATGTTGAGTCTTCTGACCCATTAGGGAAATACAAATAAAACTTCATGGAGATTCCATCTCATCCTATCAAAAAGACTGTCTTCAAGGAAACAACAAATGCTGGCAAGGACGTGGGAAAAGGGAGCCTTACACACTGCTGGTGGGGGTGTAAAATATGCACAGCCACTAGGAAAATCAGTACAGAGGGTTCTAACAAAACAGTAAAACTAGAACTGCCATGACCCTGACACACCACTCCTGGGTATGTGACGCTAACATTACAGAAATACTTGTACACCCGTGCTTAGTGCTGTACTCACAATAACTAAATATGGGCCCAGTAGAGTTTAACTCAGTAACAAAGAAGAATGAAACTTTATTATTTGCAAGAAAGTAAATGGAAACACGGATCATCGGGTTAAGCAAAATAAGCCAGGCTCAAACACAAATACTTCATGCTTTCCCTCATACGCGGCATCTGGATTTAAATATTTGCATGTATTTGTGCATAGGACACAAAAGTAGGATTAGGACTATGTGGGGTGGGAAAGAGTCTACAAGGAAGAGAGAAGGGAGATTGGGGGGGAAATATGTGGACAGAGAGGGTGATGGGAAAATATGTGTATTACATATAAACGCACATATAACATGAGGGCAGAAAGGAGGGTGTTTGAGGGAGAAATGAGGCCAGCGAAGGGGGATAAGAGAGGGTGGCGTGGGGCACAAACAGGAGCAAACTTTATGACAGATATGTATGAGAGTGTCACAATGAAATTCTTCCTTTTATATGATTAATAAAAATTTAATGAAAACATTTTAAAGGAGCCAGAGAGCCCATACAGGAAGAGATTGGGGTGTTACAGCCACGAGTCAAGAAATGCTGACAGCTATCAGAAACTAGAAGCAAATAATGGAATCTCCTGAGGCTCTGCAGGAAGCACAATACTGTTAGTACACTTATTTCAGACTCTGGCTTCCCAAGCAGTGGGAGAATAAATCTCTGATGTTTCAGCAACTGGTCTGTGGTCATGTTATATCTGGATTACATAAAAATAGGCACAGGACACTATCGCAACCAGTATTATAAAAACTGACCTTGGCTGGATGTGGGTAGCATATGTTATAACCCCTGTCCTGAGGAGACTGGGGTAGGATGATCTTGAGTTCATAGCCAGACTGGGCTATATAGTGAGATCTTGTCAATAGAAAAACTGAAGGAAGGAAGAAGGAAGAAAGGAAGGAAATAAATAAGGAAGAGAAGAGAAGAACCGATCACAAAAGATTGCCAGCTACTATATTCACTTATCCCTATAAATGTGAATATCCATGTTTTTCCAGAAACTATTAAGGAATTTGGCCTTTTTATTTCCCTCAAAAAGAGGTAAATAAGAGAATTTATGAAAACTGTATATAACCACAGCATAACAGCTATCATTTCGATGGAGACAGAGACAATGGTGCTTAAGATGATAATGATGATATTAAAGATGATAATGATGTGTTTGATTACACAGGATTTTTTTTGGTCTTTTTGAGACAGGGTCTTCATGTAGCCCCAGTTGACCTGGAACTCACTATGTAGACCAGGCTGGGCTTGAACTCACAGAGATCTGTCTGCCTCTGCCTCCCCTGTGCTGGGACTAAAGGTGCCTGTCACCATGCCCAGTGATTACACAGGATTAGTAAGAACAGGTCTTCGTGATTCAAACATTGAAAGCAAAATACAGAGAATCCACTAAATATGGGGCTGGAAAGATAGCTCAGCAATTAAGGGCACTGACTGCTGATGCAGAAGACCCAGGTTCAGTTCCCAACATCTACATGATGACTAGCAACTGTCAGTAATTCCAGTACCAGGGAATCTAACACCTTCTTACCTTCTTCTGGCCTCCCTGGGCATTGCACACTTGTACACATACATATCTGCAGCCCAGGCAAAATACTCACACTTAGAAATAAATAAATCTTTTTTTAGAAAAGAAACAAAATCAGGGCTGGAAAGATGGCTCAGTAGTTAAAAGCACTGGGTGTACTTGCAGAGGACCCGGATTCAGTTCCCAGCACTCATATGGCAGCTAACAACCATCTGTAACTCCAATTTCTGTAAATCCACCACCCTCTTCTGATCTCCACAGGCATTGCACAACTTGAGTGCACCTATCTACATACAAGCAATACACTCATACACATAAAATAAACATAATAAAATAGTTTTTAAAAATAAAAGAATGAAAATCCTCTAAATACAGTATTTCTAGTTTTCAAAAATGGTCATATGGTCTACATAATAAGAAAATCCAATTTAAATTGTTGGTGATTCAGAAGAATTGGGACAACCCTGTCTTCACTGTTAATATTAATCACTGCTGCACTGAGAGGTCAATTTAAGGAGAGTTCTATTTGGATTTGAGACTTAGAGAGTACTCATACTGTGTCGTGCAGCACACTGATGTGTCCAAAGCATCATGTGATACTGATGAATTTATCATTCTTTGACTTTTAACTCAACATGTGGCCAAGAACAGGGCAGAACCTATAAGCAGCATCTTTTCTGACAAAACTGGTATTCTGCATAATCTAACCAGAATCTGCCTTTCAAGCCCTAGTAGACACACAGTTATACAGCACTTAAAAGAGCATCATTCAGACACTTGATCCAATGGAGTTCAAGCTGTAGCTATGGGGCAAGCTGGCTCTTTGGAAATGTCCACTACCTAGAGCACCGTTCCAGTTGCACTTTGAATGTTTTTACAGAGATTTAGACCTACGTAAGCATTCTCATTTGAATTAATGTTGACAATGAAATTTTCCTAGTTTTCTCTTCACAAGGACCCTTTGAAATATTTATCCTAATTCTTCAGTCAGACCTGAGGTAATAAAAAGTGATTATGTAAGTAAGCAAAACACAAGCATTCGATAGACCTTTCAAAAGAGCTTTGCAAAGAAACTTAAAAATAATGTTCAAATGACTAACCCAAGCCTTTCTGCAGAAAAATAAAGATTTGTGACAAAAAGGGAAACTGATGCTTGAGAAACTGGTGATTCCCTGGAGGGAACACAGACACAGGGTTAAAATAACGCACATGACAGCCACTGCCTAGGAGTCTGTGCAGTAGAGTGCAGGGTAGAGGAGGCAAGCATGGCAATGCCAGGAAGAAATGTGCCATTGAGCTGCTATTAATTTGGCATTTTCTAATGGAGATAGATCGCAACAGCAAGAATCAAATAGATATGATTTCCCCGTAGTATCAGAAAAACAGAGTTTCCACTCCATGGCCTTAGAAAACCACACCCTGGTCAAAGGAACACACCAGCCGAGGGGACAAAAGGTCATTGTGTTCTGTTCGTGTGGAGTATTCACCAAATAGACCATATACCAAATCCATAATTAAATGAATGTTAACGCTCATTTTTTAAAAATGCATTCTGGACTACTTGGGTGTGAATTTAGCATCTGCAAGTTACTGCAGATGGTTTGTTGAAAAATAAATACTAACCAAAATCCCAGCAGGGTCGGGAGAGGGGCTAGTAGCAGGTGATGGCTTCTGGGGGAGGGAGAGTTGTCTTCTTCAGGGACGCTGTACCTGAGACGTTACCCACGCTCCAGTAGATTGTCTGACACCCATGCACACTAAGTGTACTCAGTGGGATTAAAAAACAAGCACGTGAAATGGGGAAGGAATAGCAAGCAGACAGTGGGGACTGGAGGCCGGCAAAGAGGTAAATTTGATCAAAATGCATTCTACTCACAGGAAGTTCTCAAACAATAAAAATGTTAAATTATCAAAAGTAAGTGCAGGAAAGATCTAGGAAGAAAGGAACAAGTGAAATGCAGAAGCTCTTGGTGAATCTAGATAACCGGTAAGTGCATGTCCATGGTGCAGGTCTTATAACATTTTCCAAAATAAGTGTTAAGAGAAAAATATTCACCTGAAACTGCCAATTAGAGTCCCTGAAAACAGCTTGGCTTACAAATTAGTTTTGTTTGGTTCATGTATTATTTTTGGTTTTAATTAGTTTCGTATTTAAAAACTAAGGCTTTTACACAAAATTACAATTTTGCGGTTATTTTAAATATCAGATGACATATCTCCCTTCTCTTGTGGTAATAGCTGGCTTAGGTGGATCACTCCGATCCCTGTGCACAGTCGTCGAACTCGGCGATGTTCAAGTCTCCCCTGTTCCTGCTCCCCTCAATTCCAGCACCTTGTTGAGCCCTCCTCATTGAGCCTTCATTTGAGTTGTGACCCCTCGGTACATGGCATGAGCTTAAGGGGAATGGAGAGATGAAGACTTTTGGTAAGAGCGAAAGGAAAGTCAAACCTGAAAGCATTGCTTGGAAAAGTACAAACAGGAAATACAAACCTTTGGTTAATTACATTTGTCAAATGGGAAAACAAACAAAAACATAACAATAATGGGAACACAGGTTAGTGACTGTTGGATGTAAGGGCTGTTTGTAACCACTGGTCCTTAACATTTCTACCCCAGACATGCTTCCTCTCACTGCAATTTTTATATAGCTTACATTGTGTTGAAGTGTTTATCTTTTCCCCTGGTCTGGGATTTCTTTGAAGGTATTCCTATTTGTGTTTCCATTTCTTTCTGAAGACATGCCTTCACTTAGTAGTTTATATATTCTACGAGGAATGAAGTGAGTATTGCACAGCACTGAAAAAGGGCACCGAACAATAGTTTAACTGAAAAGGGCAGTACAGAAGCAAAGTTGATGATACCTGGCCTGAATCAAGAAGGATAACAACTATACAATATGAAAACTATAACAGTAACAAATACTAATTGAGGATTATTGCCCAGCGTTACCCTAAATCTTTGCACAGCCTCATTTAATCTTCATATGAATCTAAGAGATATGCATAATTATCTTCCTTCCTCAAAAAAAGGAAACGAAGGTAAAGATATATGAAGCAACTTAGAGCCTTCTAAACACAGGTCGTCTGGATTCAGAGTATGCCCTTAATAGCATGTTCCTACATACTTAGAGCCAACAGTCCCTGTCCCTGTACCCATTTCAGCCTTCATGCTATGCATTCTACATGTGTTATCTCACACCCCTTACCCCCAGTAACAGAAATAGAGTAGTGTTGAGTAAAGACATGGGAGTAGGCCTCAGAAAAAAGGAAGCCTGAACTGGGGTTCAGAAGGTAAAAAACTCAAGACGGTAGAACTGGCGGAGAGACTGGGTAACATCGCGTAGGATGTGTAAAGGAGCTTGAACTGTATCCCCACCACAGTGGGAACAACAGAAAGAGAAATCATCAGACTTGAAGGGTGAGGTGGAAGAAAAGTCAGTAGATTGCTGTAGTACCTAATTAAGAAATGACAAAGGCTGACACTACAGCATGGGACAACAGACACATGGGAGGCAGCCTGTCGTCCTGGCATCAGATTGGCTGGCAGAGAACAGACAAAGGAATAGGTTACGGAAAATCCTCAGCTTCTAGTCTGTGGGCTTATTGTTGATCGTGGATTCTACTAGACACAATGGAAACTCCAGAAGGAGGCTTCAACACAGGCTCCAAAGATACTAGTGAATGTTTCTTCTTTTTAAACAGTTACTAGACAATAAACAAAGTAAATCTATTGATGGGGGTCTATTTGATTCTGACATGCTTTCAAAGCCTCATAGACCATGTGTGAAGATTCATCATTCTGGGGAACATGGACTAAAACATCATCCCAAAGAGGATGACTAAGATACTGCAAGATGTGCAGATCATACGGAGAACTGGGGGCATTTCAGCCAGGGGTGACAGACAGAAAAATAACAGCGTCACCTCTGATATGGAGACAAGGTTTGCTTCTTCCTCTGCAGCATGATGCTCTGTCCCCATGCACAGGAGAGAATGCTAGACTGATTAGTAAAATGATACAACTCTAAGCAAACCATCTTTACTGCAAGCAGCAACACCGTGGTTCTGAATGTTCTGCATATAACTTTTGGCTGAGGGATTCACAGGGCACAATTTAATACATACCCAAATATGACAACTAACCTAAGGAGCCACAGGTATGGGAAGCAGGTGTGGTGGCGACTGGGAGCATTGGTAAGTACATGACTGACTGTGTATTCCACTTCCCATGCCTCCATATTGCCAAAGCTGCAGGTTCCTGGTGGGAAGCACTCCCAGTGCCATCGTCCTCTCCAACACAGCCCAATTCTTGCTTGACCATCCTCTGCCATTGCACTTCACCGATCTTCACTAGTTGTAAAGGTGACTATCTGTGGCTTGGTGGTAGCTCCATTTTGCCATTGATTTGATGCAAATATCTGGATGGTAGTTTTGTAAAAGATGAAGAAAACGGACTACCATGTTTTAAGAGTGGTTTGAAAGCTTCGAGATGAGCACATTTTACTGAGAAAGATAACATTTATTGTAAAAGTTATCATTCTAAAAATGGTTTCAGGCCACCTGAAATGTTAAAATGAACACTAGAGACAACGATGGACAGAGACGGGTGCTAGAAAGAAGGATGAATAGAGCCTGGGTTAGGAGAAATGGATGCCAGAGGCAAGGATGGATGAAGCACTCGGTCAGGAAGAGGGTTATATAAGTGTCAGGTGCCCAGTCTCACACACACACCGACTCCAGACCCTTCGGCTCTCAGTTGTTCCATACATATAAGATCTAAGATGTGCCAGACACAAAGCTCAGTCAGACTTTCAACCAGCCAATAGTAGTTTTATTTTTCTTTTTGTTAAAAAAATCAGTTCACTAAAAAATCCAATTCTCAAACAGTGTCTCCCTGCCTAGTGTTCTTCATTTTTTTTTTTCTTGGTTTATTTTTGTTACTGTTTAGTCATTTATTTCTGAGAACTAAAGTCTTCAAACTTTACACTGTAAGCAAATAAAAAGTAATATTTCCAAAGATTATTTTCGGTAGTTTCATCTGACTACAAGAGACAGGCCTAATTTAAATGGTTTCAATTTTGTCTTTAACATGCAAATATGTTTTAATGCAGGGATGAACATCAACAGCTAGACATTTTTTCCTATGTAGCTAGAGGTCAAGATACGTGTGTTTTATATGCTGCTAATGTTACACACACAATATATTCACAGTATTGCTTTCATGTATGCTGGACTCTCATTCCAGAATTGTTTTATTCTTATGTGTTTCTTCAGAAAACAGGAATAAACAATCACATAAAATGTGATGGCTCAATACATCATAGAGATAAAAGAGCTCCAGGCTATTTATAGTAATTAGACCATAAAAGGGGAAACGGACCATATGTATATTTCTTATATCCATAAAACGTAATGCATGAAAATAAATTCTGACAGCAGTGTGGGGAATATCTGTGTGTCACATGTCAACATGTAGCACTAGAGTTCACGAATAGGATTCACCACATTCCTTTCATTTTGGATCTGAGAGGGTCAAATCATCATAATAAATACTAGCTTTAGCTAGCACTGAATGGCATCTTCAGGCACAACTGCAGTTGCTCTCTCCTCTCCTTTTTTGTATTCAGTTCCTTGGTGATCATTCTTCAAGAATGCATAGAGGCAGTCACACCTCACTCACATTGGGCTCTGCAGTCTGAGATGTCTGAATATGCTGTTGGCTCTTAGGTCATCAGAAGTCACTTCCTCCCTAGAGCTGAGACTCTGGCAACCATATTAGCCATGTCAGCAACAGAAACTCTACTTAGTCACAGCTGCTGCCTCTCTTGGCCAGTGGGCCCCCAGCACCATGGTCCTGCACTGTACCAGAAGCTTCCCTCCCCACCCTGGCCTCCTGCGACGAAGCCTCATCCCAGGTACTAGGAAAGAGGACAGTTGGAAGATACGGGCCTCCTCCCACAGGAGTTAGAATGTAATAAAGAGAGGGAATGCATAAGATAATTGGGAGGACCCAAAGTTTTTTTTACTTAAAGTTTCTAAGTAAGTGCAGATTTGGAGGACGACTGAGTGCAGTAAAACCCTTATCTCATAGTAATGGCCTTTGACAAGCATTAAATATCCAGGGACAGTATTCAAAGGTGATCAGTGGTCCTTCATGAGAAGGAGAGGCAGAGAAAAGTAGCAAATGATGGAGGATGCTGGCCTTAAGGCTCCCAGCATGGTAGAGGAGCGCTCGGTGGAGGAGGAGATGCAAAGGAGTTATCTGAATGTGTAATGTAAACTTACCTTCTTTTCCCCTATGAGAGCGTTAGTATGTCTTTTGTTCCCAGAAATGCTCAGTTCAGTGGGTCTTTTATTTTCTTATTTAATTGAATTTTTGTGATAGTCATACAATATAATGTGATGGTATTTAGAAACCTTCCCTTCCTCGGCTCACCTTATTGCCGCCCCAAACTATTTAATGTATTCTATTGTATGTATAATAAGGCCTATAGATTCTAACCTGTGCCATCAAATGTCCTTCAGTGTGGGTCCATCCTCTGGAAACTGCTTGACCTACCAAGAGTCCCATGCTTGAATTACAAAGATTTTTCTGCTGCTCATACAGCTGTGATATCCAGTCTGCAATGGAAATATCAGGTGGTGAGTTAGCAGTGTGTTTGAATCCCTTCTGCTCAGTAAGGCTCTGTAAAGCCCACTCCAAGAAGACACAAGATGGATGAGGGTCTCTTTCCTCTGAGCCCCTTTGTTGTTTCATTGGTTCCTCCCGTGGCACTCATCTCTGCCAGGTGTATAGAGGTGTCTTTTCTTCCCAGTTCTTCAAGCCCGACAACATGATGTGCCTAGGACAGTTTTGTAACTTCACTTTGTCACTACAAGATTTGAATTCAGTAAATATTCACTAAATGGATGTATAACTATATGAATATTGAGAGAACAGACTCTGTATGAGCCACACAGACTGAAGGAATTCTGAGTACATATGTGAACCAGTCTAGAGAAGACTTGGTCAGGTGAAGCATTATGGCAGAGGCTAGTTTCTAAGGACAAGAATGACCTTGTGTCTGGGTGGTGCGTGGACAGCCTTCTAGGAGGAAAAAAAATGAGATTACAAGAAAAACTACTCAGTATCACATTCCGAGGATGTAGCTCTGTGTTTATTAACAGAATCTCCAAACTTTGTCCATAGACAAGGAGAAAACTTGGCCCTCAGACTTTTAAGTTGATGCAGAACATTGTGGATGAGGGAAGGAAATGATCAAAGTTACTACTCTATACTGAAAAAAAAAAAACAAAACCCAAACCACAGTATATACATATTTGCAAGAAAGAACTTGTGGTTTGAATAAGAAACGTCCTTCACAGGCTCACGTACTTGAAGACCTGGTCGCCAGCTGGTAGCGCTGCTTAGGGAGGTTACTGAAGCTTTAGGGATGGAGCCTTGCTGGAAGAAGTACATTAGGGACAGATCTGGGGGTTTTACAGTCTCCCTGCACTTCCCACACTCTCTCTGCTTCCTGTGTGCAGTTGAGATGTGATCTCTCAGCTTCCTACTGCACTGCACTGCACGTCTCCCACACCGTGATGGACTCTAACCCTCTGGAACCCTAAGTCAAAATAAACTATTTCTTCTATAAATTGCTTTTGGTTATGGTATTTTATCACAGCAACAGAAAGATAACTACTACAGACCCGAAGCACACTAAAAATACAGGATACAAGCATCATTAAGCATTTCCAGGATATCATTTTAAACCCACATCCTGTTTATTCATTCCATTAGCACGTGAAGCACTGGGCTAAACTATTTTGGAAGTGTGTGCAAAATCCTGTCCTCAAAGAAGTTAGTTCCCTTGGAAAATCAGAATTGTGTGTGTGAAACAAAATATTTATTCAGTGTTACCTGTGAAACTAAGGACACAACTTAGAAAGAACTTCAGAGCAGGGTCCAATAACCACACAACCAAAGAACTTCGTGCAAGAGACATTTGCTCTAGGATTTTAAGTAGGATATGGCTACATAGTGATTTTTAAAGAGTGTTCAAGAGCAATAGGGAAGCACTAATAAAAACATACAGTGGTGTATTGTTTTCTTCTGAAGCAACAACTATTCCCAAATTCCAGATTCAGTAGAATGAAAGTGGAAAATGCTGAACTAAAATTTAGCCAAACAAAGAAAGAAAGAAAAAAATCAATGAGCCAAGCACAGATTGCATAATGGATTTGTCTGTTCATTCCAGGGTCCGTTTAATGCATAATACTTTTCCAACAGCTAAGACTGGAATACAGACTTTCCCATGACTAAAATTTACCTGCATTATTGAAAACAGCTGTTTGGTCTCTCTTGGGTAACTCTCCAATTTATTACCTTGAAGTATGGATTGCTTTCATTTAAAAAATTCAATACCACACAACATTATATAATATAAAACAATCCTCACAGACTTTGATAATATCTGTTAGATACTCAAAAGCAAAGGCATTCCATCTAGAGATACTAAGTTAATTTATTTGGTAAATATTTAGCACAGTCTTGCAGTATTTACACCAGTGAAAAAGGCATCTCTGAAGTCAATGAACGGAGGTTACAGCATCCGTCATAATTTATATTTCCAGCTTATTGCCACAGTAATGAAACCCTTTAGGATTATTAAAATGCATTTTGTTCAGGGTATTTATTACTTGGCATTTCTTATTTATGATTCATTGAAAGATGAAGCTAAGGGAAATAGAACACAACTAAACTTATGCCAGAATAATGAGGTCCTATTCACTCTAAGCCAAATACACTTTTATGAGGGTTTAAATGGTTGTGTTGGTTTCACTCTTGAGAGCAGTGCTTTTCTATCTGCTTTGGAGCCCTTTTTAAGCATACTAATTTTGCATAAAGAGAATTTTGTGTGCAGGTCTTGGAGAGTAACTGCATTATTTAAAACACCTGATGGATAAAATTTTACCTGCCAGGAAGTCTCAAAGAGCAAGTGATTTCCAGCTGTCTGACAGAGTTATTAATGACCTCACCAGGCCTAGCTGACTTGTGGAACTGTTATTATCTGAATAATTAAGAACTGTCCTCACTGCCATCAGCACAACGTGCCAGAGAAAAGCAGTGTGGTCTCCACACCGCATCAGTGAATTACTCCATTTCCCACTTACAACAGCATAAAATCTCCATGACTGACTCTCCATCGTTCTACTCTTTGAAAGTATTTCTCCTACATAGAAGGTTTAAAGCCTATGCCTTCTTTAAAGTTCTCCTTATACTGAGAGCATGTGGTCTTCTCAAGGAAAACCGAGTGCAGTCTTGGGCTGTGACCCCTGCCTAGCCATTTCTTCCCTTGATTTACATCATCTTGAAACAGAGGAACAAAGAACTCATTTTATTCAGCTCTTTTAGTTATTTCTCATGGTGGTAAGACCTCAGAGGATGTGAAACATCCCACCATCATGTGTAGCTAAGGAGCCGGAGCCACATCCATAGGGCTGGAAAGAGTCCCAGTGCCTGGCTGTGGAGGGTTACACTCTCACTCCAACAATAGTGGCTTTCACCATGGGGACAGTTTTTTTCCAATATATTTTTAGTTGAATTTTTGTAGATTTCATACATTTGAATCATATTTAGATGTCCCCTATCTGCACACCTCCCCCCGTGGCCAGCCCACAGGATTCCATGCATTCTGTCAGATATGTTAAAGCCCATCGAGTCATGTTTGTGTACCCAGCTGTCTGTCCATGTGAGGTCATCCACTGGAGCGTGTTCAGCCTATATAGTATCATTCCCTTAACAAAGATCAGCTCTCCCTCAGCTCACAGTGATCAGCTGCCAATAGTTCCTCAGCTAAGTTTGGGGACAGTTTTTAACTGTGCCTCAAATTTCTCATTTGACAAACATAGAATTGTAATGTGTAGCTCAAATGACTAACATGATAACCAAGATAATTTGTGTGGAGACCTAATAAATATAAATAATTAATTCCATTGTTTTTATAATCATATTTCTCATTTGCTCATATTCTCATAAATCAGAATGAAATCTGGTTATTTAACCCAGTGACTGTACTCAAAATTTCCCTTCCCCTACTGGCTAAGATAACCTTGGGGTATCCTCCCAATTAGTTTTGTTTCTTACCTACTTGGTACTAGAAGGAATCTATAACTAAATTAGAAAAAATGTCTGAACAATAAAATGTCAGTCAAGACTGGGATGCACAAAGGTCCAGTCATTGTGTGGCCAGAGCCTGACTCGCAGAGCAGATGACAATCACCACAGTCACTTACCAGGAAGACTCTTGAGCAAGTCTGACTGCCCCTTACCTCAGTTTCTCTATCTGCAAATGTGGATGTCAACTTCTAAACTCGTCAGTGCTATAAAAGAGGTTAAACTACCTAAGTACTTAGAATAGTACCCAATAAGTATTTTTATTTTTAGAACTCTATATTAGTGTTAACTCTAGTTAGCTGTTATCTTTGCCATAAAACAAAACCATTCATAAACCTGAGAGTTAGAGTTAGCTTTGATTCCCAGCAACTACACCTCCAAATTATAACCTTAAATGGTAAAGGAAGATAACTGATATTTCCTGGAGTACGTGACCAGATGCTTTCTCTAATTGTTATTTATAACCAATCTATAATGGAAGTGCTATTTTCTGCCCATCTATAAATTCTTAGCTAACCAGAAAGATTGATAATGATCAAAAGGTACATGATGAGATGGATCAGTGGGTAAATGCACTTGCTGCCATGCCTGACAACCTAAGTTCTTTCCTCAAGACTCACATGGCAAAAGGAGAAGACCTACTCCGGCAAGTTGTCCTCTGACCTCCATGTACAGTATATGCATGTGCACTTAGATATACCATAAACAAATACATGGAATTGAAAAAAATTTAAACTACAGAGTTGATGAGCAAAAAACTTAAAATTATTTCCTCAAGACTCTACCACTCAGCCATGGTGCCTGTCCTTGATACATGCTATTTATCTTGCAAGAGTAAGAAAATCTAAAGTAACCTAAGTGTTCAAGAAAGGGAGCTATTATAATTAATTTGTAAATTTTAATTCACTTCAAGAGAGGCCTAAGCATGTTTTGGAAACAGTGGACTGGGAAGCAGGGGAGATAAAATGTTAAACACACCTCAGGGGTTGAGGAAGAGAAACATTCATGTCTCTTTAGGTTGCTTCTAGCACTGCGCCAGGACAGGCCTACAACGGCACAGACTGTGTGTGCTGGTTAAAAGATCTTAGCAATAGAGCAGCACATACCACTAAAGATAAGTGCATCCAAGGGCCCTGTAAACACAACCCAAAGTGTCCTTTCTGCACTCACATTGTTTGCTGACACCACTCTGAAGGGAATGGAATGCAGACATAAATATGCTCTGAGAACATCTGCCTGGAACACACCCTGAGGTACATACTTGTCTTACCCTGATGTCAACACCACTAAAAAGGCTTTAGTTGTCCTAAAACGGAGAGCAGCAGGTTCAGGGGACAGCATGAAGATAGGCAGAGCAGTGATGAAGGATTGGGGGAACGTGCTCTGACTCGAGTGCTCTGCCTTCAAAATTCTTGTCTGAAGATGAACAAATGAAAAAGCTCCAACCCTCCCCCTTTGTAACAAGGATGCTCTGGGGCACCAAGGAACAATTTTGTTTTGCTCAAAGAATATGGTTGACAAATAAATGGTACTTTTGAAACATGACAAAAGTAGCAAAATGAAAAGAAAAGAAACCCAGAAAGGGAAGCTGAAAAAAGACAGACAGAAAGAGAGACAGAGAGACGGGGGGAGACAGACAGAGAAACAGAGAGAGGAAAGGAGGTGACTGCCGGAATGGAAACTGAGGTAGAGAGCAAGACTGGTGAGCAAGAACTGCTTTGAGGGGTTTGTTCAATTTCCAGTCTCCTCGTTTCCCACGAAAACCGTATTAACATTTGCATTGCCTGCTACTATCTTCACATTTTGAGAAGAGCGGGGATATGGCACAAGGTCCATCACCAACTTCCGTTGAGCCCAGAGGCTGCCCAAGGCTACAAGGGGGCCCTAAAAGTCCCCCAGCTGCACATTTTCATAAAAAGAGGATGAAAAGTAACGTTCTAGACATTTCTCGCACTGTGAACTGGCGTGTACTGGCGGCTTCGGTTACAGGTACAAAGAAACCAAGTCCTGTACCAAATCCAGCACTGTAACTTCCGTTCAATTTATGCTGCTGAACACCCCAGCAAAGCCATCATAGTCTGAAAATACTGTGAATCAGAAATGTATTAAAATGCCGACCTTACCAAATAGTGTTGCTTGACGACACAGCGCAGAGCAGAGAGCACCGGCTGTTCGCCCTCCTGATCTCGTGCCTGCTAGAGGCTGCAGCTTGCTCCCACTGCCCGGCATGACAAGAGCATTGTCCCAAGTGAAAGTGCAAAACTGAGGACTTAAAGAAAAATTTTTACTAAATGTATATCACTTTAACACCATCATAGAGTCAAAACATGCTAAGAGGAACCAGGTATGGAAAACAAAAGGCTGTACAGGCCATGTTAGACAACATGGTGCTGATGCGGCAGTCTGGTATGGGTCAGCACAAAATATCTGACAAAGGATGTCCAAGAACCCTAACGACAACTTTAATCTGTTATATAATTCCTTTTGGCTGAGAGGCAGTGTTGTGTGATTCTATAAAAATGAGGCCTTGAGGTCAGGAGCGTTTGCCTGAGTCTCCACCCGCCTGTCTGTCTGTCTGTAGGTCTGTGTGCATCTCTCCATGTGTCTTGCGTGCATCCTCCATGCGTGCCTGTGTCTGCCTGAGTGCACCCTGTGCTCCCTGCCGTCACTGGGAGTGAGTAGAGCAAGCCTTATCTACCTAGGACTCCTCACAATCTGTTCAACCCCTCAGCCTCCTGGGACCTCCCCTTTCCCCACATCTGAGGGTGGACACATCCCCACATTCCCCACATCATGGTCAGTCAAGGATCATCTCTGGGGTTTCCAGGAGCACGGTGACGAAACAGTCTGTAAAAAAACTTACAAGGAGGAAAAGCTTATTTAGGCTCAAACTTTTGGAGTTTTCAGTTAGTGATTGGCAGAGCATCATTGTGAGGAATATGTAGGAGAATGCTATTCACCTTACAGACGCTAGGACGCAGAAGAAAAGGCCAAGGGTTTCAATGTCCCATTCAACGCATGCTCCTAATGTCTTCACTTCCCTCACTTCCTTCCATTAGGATCCGCCTCTTAAAGGTTCTGCCCCTCCCAACAATGCCACTGGCCATTGAACAGGCATTTAGCCCATGAGTCTCTGCCACATCTAAGTTTCAAACCGTGTGTGCACACATACATATGTAATCGATGAGTGGTTAAAGAAATCATTGTTTAAAACTATTTTGGAAGTTTAGCTTGGTGCCCCTCAGACTCCAAAGAGATTCTGCTGGAAATTTGGGGCAAATGAGACAATACAATGCAAGCAGGAGTCTACTGTGCTTCCATCCCAACGTGGATCAGACCTAGATAAAGATTACTGACTTACTTACTGTTTTGATTTGGGGACTTTCAAAGCATTTTGTTTTCATTTATTTATTTTTATTTCATGTGTATGAGTGTTTTGCATGCATGTATATTAAGGCCAGAAGAGAGTATTGGATACCGTGGAACTCCACTGGAGTTATGGACTGTTGTTAGCCATCATGTGGGTGCTGGGAACCTTACATTCGAATCAATGCTCTGAACCACTGAGCAATTTCTCTAGCCCCAGATTTGTGTGTGTGTGTGTTTTTAAGACAGTCTTGCTATAGAACTTTGAATAATGGGAGTCACAGAGAAGAATCAACAAGGCCTGGCTGTTCCTAACTCAGAGTCAAGGTCAGAGATACCAGGGTCCTGCACGAGATTTCTAAGTAATCCATATATCTGGTACAGTATGCATTTCACTAATGAAATATCATTTCCCTTAGTCATTATGTCAATTGAAAAGCTTGTCTGGAGGGAGCAGGAGATGAAAACTTCTAGCCAAGACCTCAAAAAAAGAAGTCTTGATTAGGTTCTTTCAAGTGCTAACTAAGCACCCTTCTGATGTGTGCTCTGGATTAGAACACTTCATATGTTAACTAGGCATGGATTAAAACTAATTTGTATTCACTGATATACATCTTATATATTTCTTCACATCACACCATCTTCACTGAAGTATTTAATAGTAAATTACAGCCACTTCAACAACTAACTGCATATTGCTCTATAGCTGGTAAGTAGCCCAGCTGGGATTGGAGCTGGAGATTGGCTTACAGGTACTTTAATTCAGCATTTTCCCTCTAGACATTAATGTTAATAAATAACATATACACTTAATATCACTATACACAAAAGATGTACAAGGAGGCCCCACCATTTCAAGATATTATCAAAAAAATTGTGAATGGCTAAAAGTTATCAACACCAGTTATAGCATAATTCAGAGCTAAGCACCCATCAAGCACACTGATGTAGTTCCCTTCTGAAGTCAGAGGAACATACATTGAGTTTTTATTATGATTAGAGGGGAATACAGTACAGTTTGGTCATGTGAACATAAGATGGTAAGCATACCTTACAAAGTTTGCTCATGAATGTTGAGTGGTTTTCTTTTTCTTTGAATTTTAGGATTCACAATGAATTTTCCTTCCTCTGAGGCTTTGGAGGTTGTGAGAATATTTATAAGTATCTACATTCTTAGAATTGTCATTAAGCTACTGAGCAGTCATTAATAACAGCATAACTGACGCTGTGGCTTGGATTGGGGGTTGAGTCTTTAAAATATAAATTGGCTTACGCAACTTACCACTTGAATGGTTTCCGGTTGAATTTGGGAAAACCCCACATGTTAATATGGAGTGACTACCTCCTTTACCCTCCGTCTTTTATTCCTCTGCCCCTGACAACTCACAATGCCTCAGCCACACTGGCCTCACTGGTGCTCTGAACTCCCTTTCTACCTGGCAGTGCTAGCATTTGCTGTGTTCCAACTGGGGAAACATTTTTGTCAGTCCGGGATGTCCATTCCTTACACCGACCTGTCCTGATCCACAACCCAGATTAGTTTCCATTCCATCCTCTCTTAGAAACAAGTGTTTCCCACCTCAGCCTCTACCACCAGGCATGATTACAGCATTGCTAATGTGTTCCTACAAAGTCAGATTTGCCACTGAACCATTAGCTCCAGATACAGTGTGGTACCTGCCCATGCCTGACATGCAGAAGACATGCAGGCTGTCTCTGCTGAGTGAATAAATTAGAACCAAGGAACAGGGAAAACCGAAAAGGTGGTTTTAAATTTCAAAACAAAACAACAACAAAAGAAACCAGCATCCTGTAAGAAATTTATTAAACACTACTTTTACTATCTCAGACTGTTTTCACTTATATTTGATACAATTCTTTGCAATAAATTATCATTGTCAGTGACTAATGAAAAAAATAGAGATTGACAGAAAAACTAAGTAATGGAATTGTCAATGCCATTCCCCAAATTAAAGCTTCAACTCTAAAGTCAGGCTCCATCTCTGTCCTTAAAGTGCCTCATGAAAGGGCCAAGTCTAAAAATTAAACACATACACCAAGAAACCACTGTAGTGGCACACATCTGTAATCCCTACTATAATCCCATCATGTGGGAGGCAGAAGTAGAGGCAGAAGGATCAGAAGTTCAAGATCATCCTCAGCTAGGTGGCAGATTCAGAGCCAGCCTAGGTATATGAGATCCTGTCTGGGAAAGCAAGAGATGAGAGAATGAGAAAAGGTTGGGGCGGGGCGGGGGGAGGAGGAAGGAATTCTACCTAAAACTGAAGCCAACAGAGTGCTATCTGGAAAGCTGTTCCAAGTTCAAGCCACCTAGCAAAGTTCCTGGCAGAGGTTCCTTAGTTAAGCCCAGGAAACTACCAGACCTGAGTAGATTTTTCAGTGACTTGCCAATAGGCAGAAAGCCTAAACACCGTGAAGCTGGAGAAAAAGCACCACAGTCTCTGATAATGTTTCTAACTTATATACAAAAGTCCACAGTTTGAAAGACAAGGGTATCCACTTGGCAACCTCTTAGACATCAACAAATTAAAATTAAAATTTTGACTCTTGGTTTAAGCCCATGTAAATCACATGTGTATATTATAATAAATACATATACAGTACAGAACATGCTAGAATTATCTTTCTACAAAAAAGCTGCATAATCATGAACAACATATCTTGTAAGAACAATTATAGATAATTCTCAAAATCATTTAAATAATAAAAGATTGTAAGCAATTTTAAAATTATGTAATGAGTAGACACCTCCCTCCCAAAAAAGAAAAAAAACTATTTAATAAGCCAGAAAGGAGTCAATTATGCTCAGGAGAAGGTTCAGAAACAAAGACATGCCTATTTGTCTGTTTGGTTTTCCTCATTCCCAGCCAGTGGCGATGTTGATAATGCTAATCTACAGTATGAGTAAAAGTTTCAGCTCCAGGGGCCGAGATAGAATGAGAAATATGGGTTTTAATATTCTATGTTTGGATAACAATAGAGACACTATTCAGAATAAAATTTATTCTCTTCAGTCTCAGAAGGGTTTTATTTTGAATTTTACTTTAGATTTCAGAATGAGCAACTCTTCATAAAGAGAAAATGGAAAACACCTTGTGGCAACAATAAAAAAATTCCAGTGGAAAAGTTTTATCATTTAATTTCTGACAGAAGTAGCAATGAGTTGCCAACCATTGTGCTATTCCAGTATGAAACAGTTGATCATGGGATTGATTTTTCCCCCCCCAAAATAAGAAATACCTACATAATTTCAGTTCTTCAATGGAAACATCATTCAAACACTAAAAGCACTGAATTTTTCATTTTTATCAGAGAGAGAAAGAAAGAGAGAGGGGATGTACTAAAAATGTGCTACAATTCTAGAAGCTATAAAATGATTTCTCTGAGATAAGATATGGCTCAAAAATGCTTTAATTAATGGTACTCTTAGCAAAAAAGGTGACTCTTCAGAAACAGTATTTCCCATATGTCAAAGGGCCAAAGTTTGTAATGAATTCTACTATTTAAGCTATCTTTCCCAACATTTTTCGCTCTTTTTCTGGGGAAGGGGTAAGCACCACCCTCAAGTTGATGTGTAGAAGACTGTTTTTTTCTAAATTTTATTTATTTTGCTTAAAATCAGTGTCAGCCATGAATATCAGCAAAGTTTGAGGTCACTAAATTTTCAATATTTAAGGTTTTTTTATCCTTTCATTCATGGTGGTTCTAGTTGTACAAAATGAGAGATCAAAGACCCCAGTGATTATCTTTCTTCATAAAGGATTATTATAAATTTAGTTTATTATTTGATCCATGGGAGAAGATTCCACAGAAATCTCCATGGATTCCAGTATTACCCCAGGACACTGTGACCTCAAGTGAGTCCATTAGTTTTGAACTCAATGTTACAGCTGCCTCTGCCCATATTCTAAGTGCCTCTGCCCTGGAGAGCATGGACATTAAGAAAATGTCTGAGAAGAATCAATCTTTTTCTTATTACATAGTTGTAAAAGGATGCCTTCTTGTATAGGTCTGCCTCCAAAATTAAAAGGCATTAGATAATTACACCATTAGCACATTACCAAACTTGTGTATTCCAGTAGTCAAACAGAGCTTCCCCTGTCCCACTGAGCAACGACACAGGAGGTTCACAAACCGGGTGAAATGCCTTGCCTCCCTTCTGCCAGGCGCTGTGCTAACCTCATCTGCTGCAGTTTGTGGCTGGTTGTATCTGGGAAGATTCTGTCATAGAGCTGTCTCAGTGCCTGTCCTGGGATAAGATGCTGACTGCTCTTAGATTCCAGCTACACTCCGTCCACAGCTCTAACAGGCCAGGCTGCAATCAAGTTGTTCACTTTGCCAGGCAGTTTTGTGGGAGAGGATTCCCAAGTTATGGAAAGTAACAGGATTAGAGGATTTTCTCTTCAGACTACTTATAAAGAGTATACAAGGACAAAATTAATCTAATTCTGAATAAATATAGCCCCCTTTTCTAGAGTTAGTCTGTGATGAATGACAATCTTAAGCTATATGCCCTGAAAATGATTGTGCCTAGAGCATAAAGAAATGCCACATTAATTCAATAATTAAGAAATTATAATCAGACATGACAGAAACAGACTTTGTACATTAGGTGATCTCGTTATCCTCCATGGAAGGTAAGATTCTTTGCCTGGAAGTTCCTTTCATGCTATTCAGCTCATACACATGCCTTCATTTCTATATTTAGCTATAGAAAAAATTTCCCTTTCTTTCAGAGTTTGCCCCAAAATATCAAATACTTAATCATCTCAAAATAGAATTCATAGCTCAGCTGCCACTACCAAGTGCTAAGATTAAGCAAAATGGTTAAAACTGGTTCCTTGAAATTGTACATATGTATGCGGTTTCCCTAGAGATGAGTATGACATGGCACCTCCAAGAACTAAGTGAATCAAGGAAAAAAATTACAGATTTACATAATTTCTGAGACAAGGTGAGTACTCTTCTAACAGTGCATAAACTGTTACTTATCTTTTTTCATCATTCTGAGTTGATGATGGAAGAAAGAAAATCAGGCTAAAGCCCACATTTTGTAAACCACTGAGCAACAAAACAAATTTAGCTCAGGTGCTGACCCATACAGTATTCCTCTGGTCCATCAGCTGACTCTCGTCTAAAAGAATCACCCCTTTTCCCCATGGAAAACCAGAAGTATGGTTCAGAAGTCACCAGAATCAGTTTGGAGTCCCTGTGTCTTAAAGTGTCTCACACATAATTTTCTGGGGAAATGAAGAGAAAGCTATTTTAATGTTGGCATGTAATTATAATAAATATAATTTCATAATTTTGTAAATTCTGACCATGAGGCCAAATAGATAGTACTATAGGAGCTTTCTGTCACTACATAGAATACATCCTGAAGTCTTGAGGCTGGCAATAATGAGCCTGTTTTGCTATGAAATTAATATGATCATCTAAAATTCTACCTAGGTTCTGAAAAATATGAAAGATAAAATTAAAGATCTGGAAATAAATTTAAGAGTTGGCATATCAAAATAATTAAGGTCACCCTAAGAACAATAACTGGACATCAGAATATCTTAGGCATTCAATAGGACCAAATTCCTGCCAATTTTGGGCAAAAAAGGCCACCTGACAGTCTAGAAAAACATCATAGTGTTTTCTCCCTAAATAAACTTTCCTATTTCAATCTCCACAGACACTGAACTTGGTGCTGGACTAGTGACCTTAAAAGGAAGCAGTTACTGGCTGTTTTTGCACTGCCACTCTGTTTCATGGGTAAATCACTCCAAGAATGGCATAAGCATGTAGAAAATTTCTGGCATGCACATTGTCATATAAACACTTTAAACATTTGGAAGGCTGTTCCTGAAAGGTACATAAAATGCCCTGAAAGCAGTGATGTATTTGCCGTTGCCTAGAATTCATTATTTGGACATCATGAAAATGATGGCCAGTCAAAGCTGCATTCATAGGGTCATCTCTCCTGTGAGTGTAAGCAATTCCCTGCACCTCACACCCAGTTTTGAAACATTCATAGTGACAAATTCCTTGACCTTTTATATCATATTTTAATTTCTACAGATCAAGAATCCAGAGACTGTTATATCCTTACTGTGGTGGGCTGATTTTATATGAAGCAGCACAAATTCAGAAGAATCCTGAGTGTGCCAAACCCATGTTTGATTATTTGCTTGACTGAGTTTCCCAAGATGTTAGCAAGGGCCTGTCTACTCAGCCAGGGCTTATGTTACACATGTATGCACACGGCTATGTGTGAGCAGTTATATGTGAATGAGGGAGAAATAGTTCTTCCCTGAGTCAACTTCATTCATGCCAGTGCATTAGGGGACACAAAGAATGAAGTTAGACAGGGCTGCCCCAGGTCCCCACCTGCTGTCAGCATCCTTGGTCCACAGTCAAGCCTATGCCAGGAACCCTGCAGCTTCTCACATCCCTTCCCGACCTGAGGAAAAGGGCCTCAAGCAGCTGCAAGTGTTCCTTCCACATTCCTTCTCACCAGGTAATAGCACCTCCTTTTAAAAAAACCTGAAGTGACATTCATTGAATGTTAAATGAATATCATATATTCCAAGATAACTTCTATATGGTCCCATTTTATAAAGTAAATGTATTACCTTTTACCGCTGGTCTGACAAAAATCCCACAAACTGAGTAGCCAGTAGAAATTTATCCCTGTCTTCAGGGATTGTCTGATTGATTAAATTTGTCTAAAAGATGAAAAAAATAATAAAAAGTCCAATTAAAAATCAGAACATTTTCCAGGTGTGGTGGCACATGCCTTTAATTTCAGTGCTGGGAAGGATGAGGCAGGTGGATCTCTATGAGTTTGAGGCCAGTCTGATCTACATAAACAGTCTCATGCCAGACAGGGCTACATAGTAAGATCCTGTTTCAAAAGAAAAAAAAGAAGAAGAAGAAATAAAAATAAAATGTATTGCCATCTGACTAGAGCTGGCCAGGAGAGCAGGGGTGGGGCTCTTGTTTTGTCTCTTCACTTACATCCTGGAGGTGTCACCTTCTTTCTGCTGGTCCATGCTGCCTTCACCATTCCACCCCAGTGTCTTATCTACTTCCTCTCATAATTACAAGATGCATCCAGAAGTTCTACCATCATCTCACCCAGCTGAACCAGGGAAGATAAGCAACAGGAGTTTTTCCTGAGTCAAAGTCGAAGATCGAAACCTTCCTCCCAAGTGTCTTTAACAGATTTATTCCAGTTGGCCAGAATTCCACAATCAGACATGGTTATGCTGGAGGGTTTATACTGACAGGACTAGCATTAGGAAGATTCACTCTCTGGACAGTGAAGAGCTCAGCTTCTGCATATGGCCACCACGAACGGGCCGCTGAGCTGAATGAACCCACTGTGAAAGCAAAAGGTAAGGGAAGTGGCTGTGGATCAAAGAACTATGAAGAGTCTGAGAGTAAAGCAAGGACAAGTCTGTGCAACCAGCTTTCTCCGCAGACTCTGCTTGTGGTCCGGGGGGAATATCTGAAACCTTCTCACAACATTCTGAAGCTCAGCTGCCATGTTTTCAGCGGAAATGCTTTCACTGGCCAAGTTTTGTCATCAGTAGAACTACTGATGGCCCTTACCCTTTAAAAAAACATCAGATTCCAGCCTTACATAGCTCCATGCTCCCAGCCATGTACAGTTCAGCTCTGGATTATGACCCGTCATATACTATAGTAGGTGAAAAAAATTTTGAAGACTTAATTTAAAAAAAAAAAAAAAAAGACATGCTGATGCTTCAGGAAATGCATTCTTCTAAAATTGTATTCAGTCTTAAACTACCTTCACAAATTAGGTTTTAAAGGGAGAAGGTCAATCTTATATAACCTGTTCCCACTGCTGGCAGAATTGTTCTTTGTCTGAACTACCTTCCTTTTCATGACTTCCTTTTCCATTTTGAGATTTCCCCCAGATAACTGCAAAGTTTGAAGACCTTGAAGCCAAGTCTGAAGCCTTTTGTTTGTGCAGCATCAGGTCCTGCAACCAGAGTGGCTGAGGTCAGATTATGAAAAGCCTTCAAAGACACCCGGAGCACTTCTGCTTGTCAGCTCTGAGTCTAGGTTTCTGCATGTCTTCTCTATTGATGGCTCATGATGAGTTATAACGAAGAGTGGAGAAAACACGAGCATTGCTGTGCCATGCCTCGAGCCACTAATCTAGAGAAAGATTGGCTTGGGAAACCTATGACCAAAATAAAAGAATGACAGTGATGATGAAAGTTGAAAAATCGCAACAGGGAGAGAGCTAAGAGTGTGTGTGCTCAACACTCACGGGACGCATTAAATGTGGCTGCCTTTTGCAAAGAAGTCTGTAGAACAGGCAAACATTCTGTCAATCTTAATTACCTTGCTGTGCCTGTTTTCATTCCTCCAGGCTCTCTGCTGTCTGGCATCGCCACCCCGCATCAGCCAGGATCCTAGCCAGCTGAAGAAGATTGAGAGGCAGTCCTTGCACTTGAGCCTGGGAACTGTCACTCGGTGTCTCTTTAGACCTGTGATGAGGCACGCCTTTCCAATGGGCTGTCAGGAATCAGCTTGATTCCTGACTTGCCAAAGCCGCTGTATGCAGAGAACTCTTTTCACAAAACCGTATAGGAGGATCCGATCTGGCCAGGAAGCAGTGGCAAAAAAGTCACTACTCAAGGAAAGAAAGGAAGGAAGAAAAAAAAAAGTATAGCAATAATTAGCTGACAAATAAATTCACTGACTTTGTGACCAATAACTACGATGCAGAAAAGAAAGGGGAAGCAGCCACCATCCAAACTCACAAATTAACACTGTAAATGATCTGTGGAGAAATGAGCCCGAATGAAATTAATTCTATTGACCGAGTTAATGTGTTGAAAAAGTAGGCTGAGTTGGTAGGTCTTTTGGCTTGTATAATATTCTACTTTGCAAGCAAAAAAAAAAAAAAAAAAAAGCTATAATTGGTGGTGGTGCCAACTCATCCTGTGAGCTGCAAGGCCAGGAATGTTTTGTTTTCTAGTCCATGACATTTTCCCTGGGGTTAATATCCTCCTTACTTCAACTAGAGAAAAACATTTAAAAGATGTTTTTAAACAACCAAAGGATTAGGCTTAGGACATATTTTTCTTCACTGTTTTAAGGTCAAGGGTGGAAAACAAAAGGCTCAATTTACTGTAACTATAAAGCTTCTTAAAACTGTAAAGAAGGGGAGGCACTCTTCACTTTGGTCACTTTAGTGACAATGATATGGTTGTAAATTCAGTATCCCTTAACATCACCATTGTGTTGTTTCACTCTTACTTAGGAATATTTTTCCATCTTGCAATGTGGTATAACCTGAATCTGCAAGAGAGAAACACCCTTCTTAAAAATGGACATCCTTCGTGTATATGTATGGGATGCTGGCTCCAAACATTCAGGGGGAAAAGCAAGACTGTAGAACGTGCAGCCTCAGGGTTCTTAGGAGTCAATGTCTTTCAACCAACATCCCAGCACAGGACAAATTAAGAACCTGGTCTGAGAGGGCTGTTGTCTTGTTTTGCCTTGTAATGTCTACCATTAGTACTATTAGATACAAACTGTGTGACTTTGGCTATTCTGTTTAACTTCTTTATGACTCAGTTTTCTTCTTTATAAATTGAGATAATATCTATATAAAGAATTGCTATGAAGATAAAATGGGATATCTGCATATCACAGTATAAATGTTAGCTTTTGTTTTTAATCTAATGACATATACTAACAATCTATTTTTCATCAATGTTTAATGCTTCTTACAAATAATAAAGAAAATGTTATCCTATTTCTTTGTAACCATTCTCCTTTTACTTTGTACTTGTTATATTTTTTCTGCATAATTGTTTTATTAGTGTATGTTAGTTGTACAAATTGAAGGTTTTTATTGTGAGATTTCCATACATACATATAATATACATTGTTCATATTCACCCCCTTCATTACATTCTTTATATGCTTATATATTTTACAGCATTATATAATACATTTACATCTATTACTCCACATATTAGCTTTAAACAATCAGAAGTCAACTATGGTTAGACTCCATAGCCTATTATCCTACAGTCTTGGGTCAGCAATCTGTATTTAGCAGCCAGTGTCACACTGAGTGGGGTACACAATGACATTTCAGGTCATTCAGGAGAATAGTGTTCCCTCCAAGTTGGACTAGGATAACGTCTGGATATCTCTGTATTAGGAATATTTACCCTATTAAAGATAGAGCTTCTCTTTGGGACAGTCCAGCAGTGGGAGTAGGTAGAGAATTTCATACTATGTACTTTCCTAAGTATCTATGGAACACATGACAAATTTCCCCTAAAATTTGAATGCTTAAAGAAAATGTAAATTATTATTTCTCATATTCCTGTAGACTGAATGGACTCCAGTCAGTGGCTCTTCCATAGAGTCTCATGTACTACAGTCAGATAGAGCTGGGACTGGGCCATCAGGAAGCTGAACCGGGCTGAATTCCAGCATGGCTTTTTCATTCAAGCCTGGCATTCCGCTGCTTTCTGGACTTCCTCCAGTGTGTTGCTTGGGGGGTTCTTTCACAACACGGTAATCTCGGAATAACTTCATTTCTTATGCAGTGGCTGACTTCCAAGAGGCAAGAAAACAGGCCAAAACCAAAACCAAAATCGAACAGGCCAACCTACACCTAGCACTGGCCTGAGGTCCCATTCCCAAATTACATTTATCAAAGTAGTAGAGCCCACCAGATTCAAGCAGTCAGTGTAATAAACTCCACTTCTTGATGGAGGGCTAGTCCTTGAAGAGGAAGATCATGATGAAGAAGGAAATGTCCGTCCAGAGTTACTGGGGTAAGTGTTTCCAGGGAGTGTGGTCTGCCACCAGAGGTACGTTGCTCCTAGCACCAAGGTCATCTTTCATTCTAGGAACTAGGAGTGTATGACCTTCCTCAGGAAAATAAGTGGGCAAAATCTTACAGTTCTTTATTAGATAAAAGTCAGTCCTCAAGTCAACATAAGTCAGGAGTTTGTAATCATGCAAATACTTCTTAATGTTTTGCTATATCTAAGAAAGATAAAATGGACAAAGGCCAGATGATTAGGAAGGAAAGAGATGTTAGGAATAAAAAATGGAAGATAATTGCAGATATATTCTATGATTCTTAAAGTTCACAAAAGTAATACTATTTTTAAAAGTCTTCTGGGACTGGAGAGATGGCTCAGCGGTTAAGAGCTCTGGCTGCTCTTGCAGAGGACCCGGGTTTGATTCCCAGCACCCACATGGCAGCTAACAACTGTCTGAAACCCCACTTCCAGGGGATCCAACGCCCCCCTCTGACCTCCGCGGGCACTGCGTGACACCAGTGCACTTACACACACGCAAGAAATACACTCCTACACATAAAATAAAAGCAATAAATAGATTTTTTAAAACTTCCAACAAATTTGAAAATTTGAATAAACTGGAAAGTAGGAAATATGACCATCACTGACTCAGGAATCAAACTTTACATTTAATTATAGCCATTTAACAGACAAGCTTAGTAATCCCCATGCTATTCTTGTCCAAAACATTTGCCCAACAGTTTCAAATCCGAGTTCTACCAAAAACTAAGGAACAAATAATTTGAATATTATTTAAAATGCCTCAAAGAATTAGAAAAAGAAAATTTGTAGACTAATCTATTTTGAAAATAGTTATAAACTTCTGAATGGTATATTAGAAAGTGATATCAACAATGTTATTAAAGGGAGTGACTCTAGATAGGCTAACTAGACTCCAGCAGATGAACTTGCACTGAGGGACATCTGGGTACACAAACTTGGCTCTGTAGTCCTTAATATACATGACAGAATGTATGAAATCACAGGGAGAGGACAATGGGAGGTGGGGATGAGGGAGGAGTATAAAGACGATTAAAGTATTTTGCATGATGTGCACAAAAATCCAATAAAATATACACTGAAACAAAAAAAAAACACAAGCTGAATATGGTGCCACATTCCTGTAATCTTAGCATGTGGGAGGCTGAGGCAGGAGAATCAGGAAGTCAAGGCCAACTTTAGCTACACAGAAAGAATTGAAGCTACATGAGACCCTGTTCAAGTAGAAAAAACAAACTTTTAAAGCAAAGACAAAATGCATCTAAATTATTCTTCCTTTAGATGCCCTCTAAACCAAATCAAGCCAAATGTCCATATATTAAATATCATATCATTTTAATAGCATGGCATTTTATTTCTTATAACAAAATTTTATTTTTACAAATCATGTCTCCCTCTTTTGCCTCTAGTCCTTAGAATTATGATTCGCTAATAACTCATAGATGTTTGTCATCATCTCCATTGTAATAAACATCATTTCCTATAAATTTTGCCTTACTAATGAATGCAGTAGCAGAGGGCCTCCTGAGGATCTCTGGAGGCATTCCTCAGATAGTCCCATGGGGACACATCACAGGTCTTCTCTAACTTCTCCATGTCTGAACACAGAACTACCCTGCAGAGACCTTGTAATTTATCTTTTACCATGATTACAATTTCTAATCTAACCAGCAGCAATTCAATTTGAACTCTGATCCAAATGATCAATAGCCATGGGCAACCTATTAGACATGTGAATATTAGATCATTTTCAAATAAGGACTATCCAAATGAAAAGCATATAATTATCATCTATTAACATATATTGAAACAACACAAAAATGTAAGACGGGTCTCATATAGCCTATCAGAAACTCAGTGACAGTGTTGCCAAGGTTAAAGCACATACTTTACATACGAATTAGTACCAAATTATGATTAATGTCTATGTGTTTATTATTAATAAATCTGGACTTAGGCTACACATGTATATATTTATGAATAAAACACATCTCATTTCCAATTCCAATCTTTTTCTTTTTGAATTTTCATTTTTATTTAATTTTTGCTTCCCTCATATAGAAAGTAAAAAAATAATTAAACTGCTTGGTAAAAAAAACTGCAGAAATCTAGCTTACTTATGTTTTGTGTACAAATAAATACTTAGAAAGGCATAAAAGTATACAGACTTAAGCTCAAAGAAAAATGAGTCCAAATCTCCCAAGAGTCATAGTGAAAAAGTAAAGAAATTCTCCCAGGAAAGAATTTCAAAAACTAAAGAAGTTTCTCTGATAACCCACTCTGAGAATGAGCAATGCAGTTGGAAATTTTTCCTTATGAAAACCCAAAACCCTAGTGTTCTGAGGTGAGCCCTGTTTATGGTATGTCTCCCAGACTCCCTTGCAATTACTCAAAGACCTTGTGACTGCACTCAGAAGATGCAGATCCACACCAAATCTGTCTTCAAAATGTCTGATTCAGCCCTCCAGGCTGCACACCACGCTGCACAGGTGTGACAGGGACACATGTTCCAAACGACAAAGACAGTGAAGCATCTCCCAGCTGTACTGGCGATTGCAGGAACCCAGGATATGCTTGGCTGTAAGCAGTGAGCCCTGAAGTTGTGAGCATTTCCAGTTTAGACAGTTGCTACAGGCCTTTGGGGCATCAACAAGGAGCTAAACAACACCTCCAGCTTCTGTCCCCATTCTGTACGGCGCTCAGCTCCAGTGTTCTCTACTCCCATTGCCTGCATTTCTTTTTCTTTCTTTCTCTACCCATTGACTGAACCAATGGTCTTCTGTGTGTGTCTTTCTATTTTCTCAGAATTCTACACTTCAGCTGTCAAGGTTCATTATTATCTCTCTTAGATCAAAAGACGTAAGGTTAGGCCAGGGGAAGGATAGTTTCACCTTCCCATCATGCCCTGATGACACCCAGGCCATCCTGTGAGAGACCATGTGTCTGTTTTGAACCTGGTAGGGACTTGAGGCTATCCTCTATTCTTATGACAGACTTCTGTCTTCTCGGGAACAGGGATGTGCAACTCTGTTCTGGTTCTCTGGGGGCTGGAGCTGTTATCCAAAGCCACTTGTTTATCATGGGGCATGTATATGGTTGTCTCACTGAAGATGTTCCCAACAAAATCTGCTACAAATAGAATCTAAATAATTTGCACCTGTCCTTCCCTGTTTTCATAGAAGTGTTCCTATGATTGTTGGACAGTATTTTCAAGTTTTCTTCACATGAGAGCTCTTTTTCCTGACCTTTAGCTAAGTGATTGTTCAACAGAATTTCCTCTGCTTACATTGCATTAAGGGCTCCACTTTCTTTTTATCTTTTTATACAGGAACCGTCTCAACATATCTCCCATGTAGAACTCGAGTCTTCCAAGCAAGATGAAGATGAGCCTGACCTGTCTTTCATCAATTAATCAATAGGGTTATGCTACAGTTAACTCTTAATCTGGGTGTTTCCACAGTGCAACAGTGAAGTATGACTCATGAAGCTGCTCTGTTTTATGTCGGTGAAGAACAACACCTGCCTCCCTGCTTTGATAAAGTATCAGAGCACAAGGCAGCGCAGGATGGAAGAGAGGTACGTATTGTGTTCATCAGCAATGGGCTGCCTAATCTGAGACTGGAGGAGCAATCTGGGAAAAGCTGATTGGAATAAAGTGCTGGGTTTTGTCTACAGATTCCACAACCCCTACCAGGGTGTGGGTGAAATTTCAATTCCAAACATATCATCTCCTCCCTTGGGGGTGAAACCTTTCCGGTGTCTTTGAAGCAGATCTCCAAGAGAAACTAGAAGACTGAGACCACTTATCTGGAAGATGTATTTCCTGTTTTGTTCTCGGTTTTACTTTGATCTGTTCTGTGAGACAGAGTCACTCCATATAGCCCAGGCTAGCCTCAAATTTGCAATCCTCTTGCCTCAACCTCTCTAGTTCCAAGTGGCAGTGTCTCACTATGACCAAGTCTTTCTTCCTTGAATCCATTTAATGGAAGACCACACAATTGTCTCTTTGTGAGATCTTCATGGGTAGAAAGTGTTGAGAGCCAGAACATAGACAAGCATGTTTGTATCTTTCCACAATGTCAGAATTAATTGCTAACAATAAACTCAAAAAGTTTTTGGCTTTAGTGGCATCCATTTGTCATAAAATCAGTCTGCTTTGGTAGCTTGGATGAGATGAATGTAAGTCCTTTATTTCAATCAAATAATTACTAATATTAACTTTCCTATCACACAGTAAAAAGAAACCTGTATGTCTTTGTGCATATATGACTTACAGGATGAATACAAACTGAAGAGGTTACACAGAGTTCAAGAGGTTTCAGAAGTAGGCTCAAGAAGAGTCTGTATCGATGAAATAATGAGCCTGAGCAATGCTGGGAGGGAGCTGCTGCCAGAGGAGATGCTGTAATCCAGCGTGGGAGCCAAGTTGCAGAATTCAGCTATGAGCTATGAAGGCCCAATTGGGCCTCAAGCAAGAAACCAGCAAGGAGCAGGAAACAGCAGATCAGGCCCTGACCGGCAGGCAGTCCGTGTGCTTCATCCATGTAGGGGACTAAGCCAAGTCTGGGAGTCCTCTGTTCTTGACACACACACCGGGTAGCAGATGATAGACTGGTGTGGAACCATGACATCACAGTGTTAGGGAGCCATCGCTTTATGGGGTCCAGGAAAGAGAGTTATACCTTTTCCTCCATGTGGTGTGCCCCTTAAGTGCTTGGGCCTGGTTTCCCTGGTGCAGTTTTAATGTGTCCAGTATCCACCCCCAGTTTCAGTTCTCCTCAATAAACTCAAAGGGTGGCTCCCTTTCCAGTTCTAGGACTAAGTAATTTATGTCTGTGTTGGTTGGGTGCTGCCTGCAGATGGCGCAGTTCCTGGATGGGTGCTGCCTGCAGGTGGTGCAGTTCCTGCATGGGTGCTGCCTGCGGGTGGTGCAGTTCCTGCATGGGTGCTGCCTGCGATGGCGCAGTTCCTGCATGGGTGCTGCCTGCAGATGGCACAGTTCCTGGATGGGTGCTGCCTGCAGGTGGTGCAGTTCCTGGATGGGTGCTGCCTGCAGGTGGCGCAGTTCCTGCATGGGTGCTGCCTGCAGGTGGCGCAGTTCCTGCATGGGTGCTGCCTGCAGGTGGTGCAGTTCCTGGATGGGTGCTGCCTGCAGGTGGTGCAGTTCCTGCATGGGTGCTGCCTGCAGGTGGTGCAGTTCCTGCATGGGTGCTGCCTGCGGATGGTGCAGTTCCTGCATGGGTGCTGCCTGCGGATGGCACAGTTCCGGGTCCACACAGGGGCTGCAGTTGTCCTTGTCCCTCAAAATAGTCAAAAACTGCTTGTAAATGGAGTTTCCTTGAGCAAGGAACGGCCTGAAAAAACAGTTTGCCTGTACATCAGAGTAGGGTATGGCCTGATCTCAACAGTACCAGACTTTAACATGTCCCTCCCATAAAAGAACTGGAGGACCAAAGTCTTTCCCAGCATGCCATCTAACTCTTTTTACAAAGGAGCTTCAGGAAATGACTAATTTTGACTATGATCCCTCAAGTACTTACTTAATATTAGTCACAGATATTAAGAAAATGTTTTCTGAAACGTGCAGTTTCTTTTCCAAATACCAAGCTTTCACAGTAGTTCTTAGGAATGCCTTTAATTCTGTCATGACAATGGGAAAAGTCATGGGTTAGGGTTAGGATTAGGGTTAGGGTTAGGGTTAGGGTTAGGTTCATCAGAAGTCAACAGTGAAACCTTCAGGGAGATTGAGAGACCCCAGATTCTTGCCCAGCAGTGCCCATATTACCTCCTGCTGAGAATCAAACAAAAATTTGAATTACGGCTCTGCAACTTATAGCTGTGTGACTTCTGGCAAGTTACTTAACCTCTCTGTGCCTAACATGCTCTTCAGTAAAATCAAACACTTTATTCAGCTGTCAGGTGGTTGAAAGCGTTAATAAGCACTGACACAGTGATTTACACACAACAAGCCCCTGTTCCTGTTAGCTGCTACTCCTGCCTTCATTCCTTTCTTACATTTTCATTCTCTATTTTGTTTCTTCAAAATTCCTAAGTGGTTTCTATTTCTTGGCTTTCTTACAACACATATACTGTAGAGTGCTCTAGTTTGTTTTGAACACTCACACAGAGAACAGTTATAAGAGCTGACCTTTTGGATATTAAAAACAAAAGCAGACCACCAGCACCTGGCATCTCACTCACAGCCTGACTTTGGTGGGTAGATCACAGGAGTAAACCTACCTCATCCTACAGCGTGCTCACGGAGATTGTTGGATGACTTTCAGTTCCCTTTCATTTTCTGAATTATGTGTAACACTGCCTTATGCCAAGATCAGGTACCTTGTGATCAGTGCATAAAGTGACCTTTATTATGGAGTCTGTGTTGTTCCCAATGGCAACTCAATCATTAAAGTCTCCTTTTAATAACAGAGTAGTCTCTCTCTCTTGAACCTGATTGACCAGTCATTAAAATGTGTCTTGTTTAGCCAAGGAACACTCTTAGATAATGTGAAATCCCAGCCTCTAATCACAGATGTGAGTTGACTATCTTTGTTACTTTACATTAGTGAAAAGAAACTTCCATCTTCCAACTTAAGAAAGTCTCTTTAAACACTACATCCCTCCTTATAAAAAATGAGCTTCTAATAACAAGCACGAATTTGTTTTTGTGAGATTTACATTTAAGTTGGTTCACATACAGAAAGGGTTAAATTAAGTGGAAAAAATATGGAGTCAAACATGTTTTGGACTTGCTCAGTCTGAAAACTAAAGAAAACTATCTAGGGAATCAGCAAACCCTGTGGATACATAGTTGGCACAGCCTGGCTCCACTAGCCAGAGCTGGACCACACAGTTGTGTAGCATCAGGCCTGGCAGCCTGGCCTTCTCCTGGCCTCATCCTTGAGACTCAGCTTCTGGGACTGTTTATCACTCTTTGCCGTTGGACCAGTGTTACCTTTGCAAATGAGTTCTGAGAACAGACCAGAGGAGCAAAAGCAAACCTGGAGGACAATCTTAATAGTTACATACGACTACTGTTAGTCTATGGTTTTCTGCCAAGAACTATCTTATTCCATTTCAGAAGAGGATAGACAGAAACATTTATGTTTTTAAAGTCTTTGTCTTTGACCTAGGGAAGTTTACGTTCTGCTTACTTAGATAGTTGTTTTAGAAATGTGATTATTTTGTAGAACAGATAGATAGGGAATGCAAAAAAAGCAGTAAAGCTCCCATCCCACCAATCCCCTGCCTTTTTGTCAGATAGAGTCCTCAAGGATCAAAAGGGATGGGAATATTACATCATCACAGGGTAGTGAGGAAAGGTCATCTCTATATGTCACTGGGGAGTGCACTTGGTCCTCCCTTTTAGAGAAGGAATTTCAAAGTGTACAGTAGTAGAAGTGTGTCAGCATGAGTTCACAAGTTGTATTTCTAGACAGTGTCCTGAGAACACTGGAAAAGGACACAACGATGCTTGTGCAAGAGCCAAAATGCTAAAAGTAAATTATCTGAGAGCAATACAAGTATTCAATAATGAGTTATTATAATCAAGTATTTCCATACTATGGAATAGCATATAACTGACAGAAATGATTATGTAGATGTATATTACTAATTGGGAAAGATGTTTTGCATGACTGTTAGTTGACAAAAGATAGAATCAAAATTATGGCATAATTTTGTCTATGAATAGATGTGAACTAAAAGATGAACACCAAATTCCTCCCTGGGATGGTCTCAGTAGTGAACATTCACCAAGGTATATGAGGATGTCCATTTTCTATGTTCTTATAACTAATATGCATTGCTTTAGTGCATTTTCAAAAAATAAAGAATGGGAACTATTTTCAAGGAAATTATTGATATTTAGAAAGGATGATAAGGCATATTTTAATTTACTGATATTAAAGTACTGTTTCATCCCATCCAGTGTGGTGTGTCATCATTATTGACACTGAAACAGACACTTTCCATAGAGACTAAACAATGCAGAAATACAGGAAAAGTAAGGAGGCCAGAGAGAAGAGAAGAGAAGAGAAGAGAAGAGAAGAGAAGAGAAGAGAAGAGAAGAGAAGAGAAGAGAAGAGAAGAGAAGAGAAGAGAATGGGGGACAGTCAGACTCACTGCACTTGAAGTGGGGAGGCTGAGAAAGGCAAAGTCTGAGACAAGCCCGAGTCAGTTTAGCCCTGTGAAAACTATGTTAGTCCCTTGGATTTCAAGATCTGTATCTGGAAACTTAGAGCTATAATAATGTTCCCAGGATTGCTAGAACTACATAAGAAATATCAATCAAAGTGTTTTAGCGGGAAGCAGTTGAGTTGTGTAGTACTACCACATACTCAGCTACATATTTTACATACATCATCACATTTTATCACAGCAATAACTCTGTCACAAGCAATTTATCTTCACTTTTTAGACAAGGAAATCAAGTTGTAGAACATTTAGTCAGCTTTTCTAAGGGCAGAGGTCTGGGAAGAGACAGATAGGGACTGGCATGAAACATGCACCAAGGGATTGTTCATTCTACACTATATCAAAGGGACCTCTTCCACTTCCCAACACCCACCACACAGAAAAGAGAAGGGGTTCATTCAACACAGACTATATTCTCCAGAAAGCTGGGATGTCAGGATTCGTTATGAAATTCACTCCACTCTACAAACTAGTCTTGAAGCATTCAGGCCGACAGAAAAGCCTTGTGGAAAAAGAGCGTGCGCGACTTCCTGTCTCGTGCAGGCTTCCCTTTATGAGGGAATTAATGTGTTTAATTTTTATTGCAAAATTAATCTCATCTTTAGACCTGTGTTCTCTTACATTTTCCTGAAAACCCAGCCAAGCAGGATAACTTTCTGGTGTGCCATCTGTGTTTTCCTTTCAACTTAGCCTATGATATATTACACTAGCATGTTATTTACCTCAGGTCTGTGCTGAAATAATACTTATGGATATAGGAACATTAATTCCAAGATAGCATGATTTAAAAGACTTGATTCACATCCAAAATATTCTGGATGGAGTCTGCCAATGTTTCTTTTCATGATAAATAGTCTATAAACATGTACAGACGTAAGCATAAGCGAGTGCCTCAAAAGGGTACTTATGCATGGAAAAATGATGCAAAATCATCATAACTAGCATGTTACCATGAGACACAAAAGTGGTCTGACTATGAGGGTTTATCAGGAACAGTCCCTACCTCAGTATGTTAAGAACCGATCATGTCAGCAGGATACCAACAAGCTGTTCTTTCACATCCCACAGACCCCATCATGAGCCACCACAATGCACTATTACTAGAGAGACTGGTTAAAATCATCTTTGTAGCAGAGGTTGTTTCTCATATTAAATTCTCTGGAGAAATTGATCCATTTCTCTGTTTCTTTATTTTTGAAGTGTTTTTATCAATTCTTTGAGAGCCTCTCACAATTTTGATCATATTCCTCCCAGATCCACCCCACCTCCTACCCACCTACTTTGTGTAATTTATTTTTTTCCCACGGAGTCAAAATATTCTTGGGTGTGGAATCGGCCCTGGATTGTGGTCCAGCTAATGAGGGGTCACAGTCTTACTGGAAATTGAGTCTTCCTCCCCCAGCAACCATCAAATGCCAATAGCTCCTCAGCTAGAGGTGGAACTTCATGCTCACCTTCCCCTCCCCCTCTGTACTGGGGCTTTGTAAAGTTTGAGTTTCAGCAGGTCTTGTGCACATTGTCATAATTGCTGTGGCTTGGGATGTGCAACTGTCCTGCTGTCTGGAAAACACTGTTTCTTCATTGTCACCTACCACCTCTGGCTCTTAGAATCTTTCCTCCTCTTCTTCTAGAAAGATCCCTGAGATTTTGAGAGAGAAATCTGGCATAGATGTCCCATTTTGGGCTGAGAACTCTGAAGTCTCTTATTCTCTGCACATTGACCAATTGTGAGTTTTTGTGTTAACTGCATTTCACTTCAAGGAAACACTTCTCTGATGAATATTGAGAGATGCACTAATCAATAAGTCATTAGAAGTAATTTTATCTTTTTAATTTGTTTTTATTTTATGTGTATGAGTGCTCTGCGTTCCAGGGAGGTCAGAAGAGGATGTTTTGTCTTCAGCAATAAGGTTTTGCTTCCAAAGCATAAAGAGTAACCAAAAGCAATGGCAATACCCTGTAAAGCTTGGAAGTCTATGGGGTCCCTCTGGCCAACAATTCAGAGAGAGATAACCCATTCTGGATATTAGGGGTTTTATATTTTTGTTTCTATATTCACATTATTTGTAGTATCTATAAGCCTTGCTTAGTTAGTATTGGCTACTTTAATGAAATGCCTTAGGTGGGACAAGTTCTAAGCAATGGAAATTTCTTGCTCACAGTTCTGAAAGCTGGGGAATTGAAGCAAGGTGACAGCAGATTTGGTGTCTAGTGAGAGCATATTTCTCACAGATGTGGCTTCAGTTGGCAAAAGGAGCAAACATATTCTTTTAATTCTCTTTTATAAGGATATTGTGTTGACAGATGATTGTTTGACACTATACCTGAGAGCACAACTGAAAAGGAAGGAAATTTTATTTTGCCCCATGATTTCAGAGGTTTGAGTCCCTGGTGACCTGGTTCCAAGGGCTTCATCCAGAGGAAAAGCTAAGCATCATGTTGGGAACACGTGGTGGAGCCAAGCTAAGCATTTCATGGAAGCAAGGATGCAAACAGGTAGGAGAAGGAGATGAAGAAGTGTTCGGACCTCAAAGGCGAGCCCTCAGGGAGGAGCTGTCTCCAACCAGGCCCCACTTCCTAACAACCCATTCAGCTACCAACTCATCCAAGGACTAATCCATTGATCCACTGATGAAAACTCAGGTAAGGTACCTGGATGTAGAAGCTGAAGCAGAGACCATGGAGAAAAGCTGCTTACTGAATTGCTTCCCTGAACTGTGCTCAACTTTCTTTTCTATTTTTTATTGGATTTTTATGCATTTCATACAATATATCTCAGTTATATTTAGACCCCCTTCTTTCTTATCTGAACCCCTTATATCTTCCCAGATTTCCCCCCACCTGATTTCATGCATTCTGTCACATATGTTAAGCTTGAGTCAAGCTTGTGTTCCCAGATGTTCACCCTCTGCTGATATGCCACTCTGCCATAATGGAAAATCACCCCTTTACAACTGTAAGCCAAATAAAATTTTCCTTCGGTAAGGTGCCATGTGCATGTGTTTTATCACATCAACAACAAAAAACAGTTAAAACAGAAGTTGGTACTGTAGAGTGGACTATTGCTGCAAAAAACTTGACCGTGTGGGGTTTGGGAGAAATGTGAAAACTTGGATGCTTGGACTAGAACAGCAGTTGAATGCCACAAGCAAAGCTTAACAAGCTGTCCTGTTAGGAGCCTGGGAAAAAAAGCAGTGCTGAGAGCAAAGTAGTTTCAGAGGGAAATAAGGACTTAAACAGCAATTGGGATGTTTTGGCAAAGCATCTGGCTACCAATTGCTCACGGCCTAAGAGCCTTCCTGAGGCTAAGTTGAAAAGTAATAGACTAATTATTTTGGTGGAGGAAATTTTAAGACAGTCTAACATTGAATCAGTGGTGTGGATATTAATGGTGAATATTTTGGAGCTCTACAATGAAAAAGAACAAGTAGGGCAGAAAGAAGTGTAGAATGTACAGATTGTACTGAAAAAGAGCACCATGACGATTAATGTTGGAGGTAAGCCATGTGCTGAAAGAGAGGCTCTGCTTAATAAGGAGATTAGAGCCATTAAACAGAGGCCTACAGACTGTACCTAAACAATGGAAAGAGCACTTTTGGGGCAAGACCATCCAGCTAAGCCTCCAATTTGTGAAAGAAAAATGCCACAGGGGTTTTCTGCTCCTAGAAACCCACAGCAGAGAAAACCTGTTAATGTGGATGAAGCAGGCCAGGGTCCCTCCCAGGCTGGCAGCCAAACTTGACAGAGTCATTCAAATGCAGCTGGCTTTAGGGCCATGAAAGATTCAAGAGGAAAGTGGTCATTGGTCCTCCTCCATGGTTCAGAGAGTCATCAATGACAGGAAGCAGCAGAGGCATCCCTGCATAAAAAAAAGGCCCTAACAAGACAAGATAAGCCACTGAGTGAAGCTGTGAAGGTAAATCCTGGTTGGTAGTAGAGACCCCAAGATGTTGGAGATGCTAGAGTCATGAGACATCTGCCAAGGAGAGCTTTATACAAGGGAGTGGTACCAGCTCAAGAGAGATGTATGTTGCGTGTGGCAAAGCTTGATGGGCTTTGGACAAAAAACACTGAATTTGATGTTTGATGTTTGTCCTGCTGCTTTTTGGTCTTGTTTTGGTCCAGTACTTCCTCAGTATGTTCCACTCCTCCCTCTGGGATGGGAATGTGCATTTGATTCCATCATATGTTGGAAGTATATAAAACCAGAGGGAATTGTTTTTTTTTTTTAATTTTACAGGGGCTTACAGGTAAGTGATGGTCTTCAGTCCCAGAAGGGACTTTGGACCATGGACGTTTGAATAGTTTAAGAATGGTAAAGGTTATGGGGACTGTAGGGTAAATTTACATAGAATTTCCCTCTGGCTCCATGGACAAGACCATGGAGACTCTCGAGCTGGATCCAAATGCAGCTGCAGGCGACCTCAGCGGCAAGACACGCCTCTAGGAACTTGGTTGATGGAGTCAAAGCCCAACTAACTAGTGACTTGAGGGGGAGGGCTTAGGGGGAAGACAATGAATGCTGGGTAGGAGATGCGCAATCAGGCAGCCAGTCTCCATCTTGGCGGTGTGTGCTGAGCCTGCAGTAGTCCTGATCAAAATGTCAACATCAATACAAAATGTCGCACCTTCTCCTTGATAAATCCTTTGTAAGTAACCCCGAATAAACTCTGATTTTTCTAATTGGAGAGCATACTTCGCTTGCTTAATCAGTCAGACCCAGAGGGATGGGGATGAATGCTGTGCCTCATTGCGAGAAAATTTCTTCAGACAGGGACTTTTGAAAATGAACTAAAATGTATTTTGCATTTTATATGCTCATGAGTCTATGGGAGCCAAACAGTGGAATGTGGTGGTCTGAATGAGAATGTCCCCCATAAACATTTTGTCCCCAGTTGGTGGTGCTATTTTGGGAGGTTTAGGAGGCATGACCTTGCTGAAGGAAGAACATCACTGGCACAGTCTTTGAGTGTTCTTTGCAGTCTCTCTCTCTCATTCCTGTGCCTGTTGAAAGATGTGAGCACTCAGCTTTCTACTTTGCCTGTCCCCTGCTGTGCCCATCCTTTGACACCTCTCTGGAAACATAAGCCAAACAAACTCTTCCTTCTATAAGTTTCCTTGGTTGTAGTGTTTAACCACAGCAACATAAAAGTAGCTAACACAGATCTATAATCTACTTTAAGTTTATTTTATGTAGGTACTAAGAGTTCATTTTTATTCTATTAAATGTGGATGTCTAGTTTTTCCAAACCTCAAATCATTAGCAAAAGTAAATAGCCCAACTTTAAAATGGGCCAAGGACTAGAATATAAATTTTTAAAAAGAAGATACAAAATGTCCAATAAGCATATGAAAAGGTTATTAACAATGTACTCATCAGAGAAATACAAATTGGAATCATCATAAGTTACCATTATAAGTTATTTGGGAAAACAGTTGGATTTTCCTCAAAAGAATTGAAACTAGAACTATTATATGACCCAGTAATTCCATCCTGAGAACAGAGGCAAAGGAAATGAAATCTGCACCTCATAGAGAGAGCTACACCTCACTGTGACATGATTCCCAGTAGCAATTATTTTCAAACAATGTAAATGTCCATTAATATGTGAATAATGGAGCCTGGGTATGAGTATACACAATGGAATACAATTCAGTCTTAAAAAACAGATACTGCCATTTGTAACATCATATTTGATCCTGAAGGGCATAACAATAAGTGAAAACTACTCTGTGGCCTCATATGTTGAACTCATAAGAACAAAAACTTGACGGGTGGTTATTCAGTGATTGGGGAGTGATCAAGGCAATAGGAGACATAAACTAAAGGACATGAAGATGTAGCTATGTGGGAGGATTAAGCCATAAACAGATCTGGCAACAATATTGCATTGTGTCCTGGAGATTTAAGTGCTCTCATCACAAAAGAAAAGAAATAAAGAAGTAACTGAGGTGATATGTTAATTTCTTTCACTGTAGTACACATTTCTGTACAACATCAAATACATTCAGTAAACATATGAATTACGAAGCAGCATATGAAAGGCTGAATATTCCAGGAACAGAAGGAAAGAAACATTCAAATTCACAAATAATCAAAGGAAATGCCTTATTCCTAAATCATATTTTCTCATAAGAGTAAATCAGTGAAACTTCACTATGAGCAAAAGCCTGGTTTCCAGCAGCAACTGTTGCTTCCACATTAATCACCTGAGAACAGGTTTCTAAGTTAACCATCAAAGGGTCATGAAATATCTTAGGTCACACAACTTCATACAACAAAATAAACATGAGGCAAAAGGCTACATAAATACCTAGATTAAATCTTGCAACAACTGACAAATCACTAATAGCTAGCCTTTTGTTCCTTTTGCAAGTGGTCAACAAAAGTAATGAATAATTATTGAATTCTATGCCAAGCTGACTCACAGCAAGTTCATGTGAGATCATTTAAAACGGGAGAAAATGACAGTTGAAAAGGTCCCTGATGAGATTTCCTTTTTTCCTAAGAGACTCTAGATAGCATTCTGCTGCAGCATTTTAAAAACCACTTTCCAAAATTGGGCACCTTCATTATCCTGCATTACACTCACTCTCTCCACTGAGATGGCTTTGAAGAAGAATGGCACCCCAGTTGTGTTTTCCCATTAAATGCACCTTTTCTCACATTTCATCTCCACTTTCTGACAGCCATTTCATTTTGCCGCAACACGTTTCTTTGTCTCTATTTTACTGAATGTGCAGTTTTCAAATGACACAGACATGCCATTTGGGAGCCCTTACAGAAACCAAGAGACTGACAGCATGACCCACTTTCACTGGTCATCTCAGCTGGTACCAAACTAAACAAACAGGCACAGAGCCTTCGATTTGGGTAAGTTTCGTACAAGGCAAAGAAGAGACACTGGAGGATAAAACCTGATGCTGTTTATTTACACTCTGGGTTTTTTTTATGAGTGAGATTATGTTGCACAGTAGATTGTATTTGCCAGAACTGAAAGGAGGAAAGTCATTCTATGAGTCTTTGGAAAGAGTGTTATCTCTAGACAAGAGATGTTGATGTCTAAGGGTCAAAGTCAGAAAGCTTAAAACTAAAAAGAAATTGATATGTAAAATATGCATTCCAAGGAATTATAACTGTAACAAAAATGCTATTCTTCACTTTATCCTCAATATACATATATATGTGTGTGTACATATACACATATATATTACATTAAAATGTCTAATACAGGCCAGGAATGGTGGTGCATATCTTTAATCCCAGTACTCAGGAGGCAGAGGCAAGCAGATCTCTGTGACTTCAAGGGTAGCCTGGTCATAGGGAGTTCCAAGCTAGCCAGGACTACACAGTGAGACCCGGTCGAAAGGAAGAAAAGAGAGAGAGAGAGAGAGAGAGGAAGGAAGGAAGGAAGGAAGGAAGGAAGGAAGGAAGAAAGGAAGGAAGGAAGGAAGGAAGGAAGGAAGGAAGGGAAAGAAAGAAAGAAAGAAAGAAAGAAGAGAGAGGGAGGGAGAGAGTAAGGAAAGGAGGGAGGAAAAGAAATCATAGTATATTAGCTCACCTAGAGCTATAATTTACAGGAGAGATAGTGTAAAATATATTTGGATGCCTTTGAATCCAAGAATATTTTATGTTTATTTTAAATAAAAATAATAAATATATAATATCAAAAGCAATATATTTATAACTAGCATGATAATGACAGCATATTTATCAGACAAATATGTACACAAATCTGGTAGATTGTATTAATATGCAAATAATTCAAAATTTTGTTTGTGCTACACCCTAGAATATGAGCTATAGTTGGATTCATTACCTACTTACATCGTGTAGTAACAAAATTCTAACACAAAGAACAACAAAAACACCAAGCAAGAAATCTGGCATTATTGGAACCAGTTCTCCTGCTTGGAAACACGAGCAGGCTCTGAGGGAGCTGCTGTGTTCTGTAACATAGGGCTGCAACTGTTCATAATTAATCAAGAAAAGTTTAAATTAGCCACCTCATATACATATACCTAAGGATTCAAAAGATTGTCTACTACAACTTGTGACCATTTCTATGAAACTATCAATGCATAACATAGCATGGTGCCAATATTATCTGGAAAATCCATTAACATAGCACATCTCATTCTTCAAAGATATGTCATTGTATTTACATTATTTTATGTACTTAAAATAAGTCAGGGGAATTCTGAGAAGTGAAGGGAAATGATTAGCCTAAGAAATATCTGAGGAAAAAGGGGTTCAGATTTTCAGGCTAGGAAAGTGAAACCCTAACAGTCTCCTCGATAACGGATATAGAGAGGGTGCTGGGGATCTGGATAGCGGACGTGAATCTGACCTTCCCCTGGGAGCCAAGCACCTGGGACATGGCTGATGCATGAGCACCCCATTCTTGGTACAGAGTGGGAACAGCAGCCACTCTCCACAGTGCCATCACACTCCTGTCATTCATCCCTCCCGCAGAGCCCCAGGCCACAGGGATCCACAGAAAGAAAACCAGAGACCCTGGGAGAACTGAGTCTACTTTCTCCATTAATCATTGCAGGAAAGGAACATGGTCACAGTGAATTTGTAAACTCATGAAGGAACAAGAAAAATGGATCACATGTCATTCCCAAGGATAAGGGAAAATAATGGAATGAGCAACAGTCAAGTGTCTCCTACCCTAACATGGTTTTGACTGTTCCAAAATACATTACATGGTGCTTTAAGTCCTCTATCTAATTTAATCTCTGAAATAACCTTCTTGGGTATTATTCTATTCTCTTTGTACATGAGACCATCTAAACAAAGAGTTGAAGAAAGTTTGCAGAATATCACACAACTAGTAAACAAAAATTGGGATGTAAACCATATCTGTAAATTTTAAAGACCATTCAGCACCTGGCAAGGGACAGATGTCAATCTTATGTGAATATCAGGTTTTCAGGCCTGTGTGTTGTTCTCTTTACCATTTCAATTCCAAGACCATTAGAATAGGAAGGACTCAAACAGAAATACGATCCCTTAACCCATGGACAGTCTCCCCCTGAGAATGGGATGTCTATTACAGCCCCAGAAAAATGTATGTGCACTCAATTTAGGTCATTCCTGGTAGTTGTGTTGTGTAGTTACCATGAATAGAAGGCAGTTAGTTCTGAACCACTGTTCAAGAGAAATGCACAGTTAGGTTGCTGTGAGCCTTTAGTCACATTTCCATCAATCCATTGATGCATAAGCTTGCTTTATGTGTGCTTCTGGTTGAAGATACCTTATAAAATACATGTGGCTGATTCACTGGCAGGGAATATGTGGGCGACAATACTACCACTAAAGTCTGAACAAAGTTTAGCTAAGATGTGTACTTTTTCTACAAGACAGCAAAGCTTTCAGTTTGGAGCACTAACGGCACTTGAGCACTACATTTGGGAGTCATTTCCAACAGTGAACTCACCAATAAAAAGCACAAAACTGTGAAAAATGTGGCACTAAAATAGACTAAACAGTACATTTGTGTACAATATGTGAGCTGAAGCCAGAGGGAGAGCACAGGCTTGTTTGACCACAGCTGGGAACATGTATGTCAGGCCACTCCAACTTCTGCTGCTCTGTTTATTGATTTTTGGTCACCAATGCATCTTGGTGACTAAGAAAATCTAAAAATATATGATCTATGAATATTGAGGATCCATTAGGTTTACATAAGCTTTCAAATAATTAAAGGCGATATATTGACTATCACATCTGCTCAGCATCTTAGTCTAATTTTATTTTATATGACTATAGGAAAAACTCAAACACAAAAAGATTAAAGTAAGACAGAGGTATAAATACTTAAGAGAATGTCAACAAAATTCCCAAAACAAATATCCTATGAATGGAGTTGTAATTTTTATTGGAAAAAAAAATAAACAAATAGACTTTACTCCTGTACGAAATTTCTGGGATACAATATTTGTTTGGTAATGCATTAACTCTTTGATACCACAAATGTGACCTATATATTTCTCTTTTATGTTCTTTTTTTAATGTATTGCCTGCATGTTCGTAAGTGTATCCATGTCATGCACTGCCCACAGAGGTCAGAAGAGGGCATCGCATCCCCTGGAACTGGAATTGTGGTCAGCTGCTAGCTGCTATGTGGGTGCTGGGAATTAAACCCCAGTCCTCTGCAAGAGCAGCCAGTGCTCTTAACTACTAAGCTATCTCTCCAGCCCCTCTTCTGTTTGTAAATATTTGTGCTCTAGGAAAATAAGATGCACAAATACCATTCAATAGTAACATTCTTACTTAGAGAAACCAAACTGAGTCTGAATAACCATTAAGTTAGATTATAGAAGAAAGTAAAAATAATGTTTTTAACTAATGCCTTTAATACACAGGGTTTCCCAAACAACGCACTGCTACACATTGCTATTTGCTGCATTCTCAGGCAGAACAAGTCTGTCATTTGCCATCTGCTCCAGAAGCCTGACCCTGAGACCACAATGGCAGTAGACAAAGTACTGGAGGAAAGATTTTTCTGAACCCTCCCCATACACATCTCATTTTCTCTTCTCTCTAGACAAGTGTGCAAATGCGTGCACACACACACACCTACACACGGGTGTGTGTACACTTCACTTATGTAGTGCTAGGCAATGGTCCCTTCTGAAATGTTATCCATCCTCACCTCTTCACAATCTCTGGAAAGCTTTTTCTACTCCTTGGGAATGTATAACTTCTTCCTGCTCTCATCATTCTGTTCTCTATATTATTCACCTTATTTTGTAAACATTTTTGTTATTATCTCATGCCAAACACAAAATGTCAAGATCAAGAGGTCAGGGTAAGGCCTCTGAGAACTAATATATCTCAGAGGCCTGAGACAACTCACTGCTCTTTGTTAACTCCTAGCATAATATTAATTGTGAACAAAATAGTCAGCAAATCTCTTTTTAGAAAGAGAATGATTCAAATGCATAGAAGATAAACCATGCATTGGAAGATAAAACCATGGCCAGTTATAGAGACCAAATGTTTCAGATGGGTATAAGTTAGCTACGTTTTCAGAATCCTAAACCTATGTTTTTCATTAAATTTTGATTGATATGAGCCTGAATTAATCTTTTCAGAATATATGTAACTAACCTGGTCTGGGCAAGGCTTATGCTAAAATCAGAACACAGCACTAAACAACAGGTGTCAGGATTCCTGGTTCAAGTGCAGAGATTAACAAGAAATGTGTTTCAAGCAGCACGTCCTAATATTCAGAACCACGTTCAAGACAAAATCACCAGGAAATAAGTATCATAAAATGAAGTTATTTCACAGTGCCTTTCCCTCAGACTTTATCTGTAAGACACTGTGAAATGCAGTCCATGCCAGAAGGAAGCAGGAATAGACCACCTGAGAACTTGTCTGTGCCATTCTCTCGCCTGAGTACTGTTTATCTTTAAAACGTACTGCTGCTGGCCTTGCTCCAAGGCAAGCAGGCCAGTGATTCATGAGGCTTTTCTCTTTGGGGATCAGTTTTAAGCAGCAATGGCAAACAGTCTGTCCCAATAAAACATGGCTTAAGGAAGGAAAATTCCATATTTTTCTTCTAATAGACAGAAGACTCATAAATTTTGGAGTTAAGAAATTCCTCTATTTGAATGGCACTGCCCCAGGTCCCTTATAAACCTATCTGAGATGGAAAATACAGATCTGTTTTTTAAACCTAAGAAAGCATCCTAAATCAAGATTCCACTTTAGGTTTAAAATGTAATTTTTCAGGGACCAGAGTAAAGAAGAATTGAAGGAGGGCTGGGAAATGTAACTCAGTGGTAGAGTACTTATATCGCACATACAAGATCCTGGGTTCAATCCTCAGCAATAAAAAAAAAACTGGAAGGAAATTGGGACAACTGACAATTCCAATTTCAATGGTTTCCAACAAGATTTTCCCCAACTCCTTTCTGCCCTTACGATCTTTCTATGCAAATTCAATTATTTACTTGAGCTATAGAGTATGACTCAAACAAGTGAGCTGTCATGGCCCAGTTTTTAAACAATTAACAAACTGGATTAAATGTGTCTGTGTGTGTGTGTGTGTGTGTGTGTGCGCACATATATATGTGTATGGAGGTCAGAGGTCAACAGTGGTGTCTTCTTCCTCAGTCACTTGCAATGTTGCAATGTTAGTTTTTGAGATAGGGTCTCACACTGCACCTAGAGCTCACTGATTCAGCTAGACTTGATGATCAAAGCCCCAGGGTACTTTACTGGATGAGTCATCTCCTTAGCCCCCTTAATGATTTTTACACAATGACATTGAGAGTCATAGAAGGACATTAGACATACACGTTCATGTGATAAAGCAATACACTGAATTACCTTAACCTCCAAACCAAGTACAAATCTAATCATTATACCATAATGTTGCTCAAACTTCTCTTTTAACAAAAAAGTAAAATTTAAAAACACTATTGTGAAGCACAATATAATAATTGTTTTAAAAATACTTAATTCTCTCATAGGGCATAAACTACATTTCTTATAATATTTTAAAATGAAATTCCTTGGCATCGTTAACATTCTGAAAGTGAGTTTAAGAAGTAGAGATGAGGACTGGAGAGAGAGCTTGGGGGATAAAAGTGCTTGCTGTGCAAGCATAAGGACCTGAATTTAGATTCCCAGTACCCACATAAAAGCTGGGGATGGTCTTACATGTCTATACCCCGGGTCTGGGGAAGGGAGGGAAGAAGGCGGAGACAGGAAGATCACTGAGGCTTGCTAGCCAGTCAGCTGAGCCAAAAGAGCAAGGTCCAGGTTCAGTGACAGACCCTGTCACAAAGGGATAAGGCAGAGAGTTAGAGAGGAGGATGCCTGATGGCCTCCCCTGCTCCATGTGCACATATGGGCAGATGCACACTAACACACACACATGTATATAACACACACACATTTTAAAAGCATATATATATAAATATGATGACTACTTTCTATTGTAATGTACGGCCTGTTTATTTAATAAATAGAATATTTTACATTTAATGACTTCAACTTTTAACCTATTTCTAATATCATAATTCTTTAGACATCAATAGCAGTGCATTTTTTCATATTGATAATATGTATTCCACTTGAAGCATCTACAGGAATTATGCAGTAAGGAAACTTTAGGGAAAGAGAAAGTGACTGTGTCTAAGAAAAGCTAAGAAATGAACTATCACTAACAAGAGTTTAAAATATTACTACATATGAGGGATGCTTACAAGATCAAATGTAAAGCATCAGAGCCTCAAAAATATCTTGAACACTAGACTAATATTCTCAAATCCCATGAAAGACTTAACGAGTTTAACTTACAGCTTTGCTTTCAATTGAAAAAAAAAAAAAGAAAATGTAAACACAAGTTTAAATGAATAAAAATATTAAATTTTAGGTCAAAAGAAAAGCATTTAAACCAATTGTCATTCAGTCTTACAGCTGACAGAACCAAATTATAGCTCTTATTCAAATGCAAATTATTTACGAAGGTTTTCCTGATAGTGAGATTTGCAAAATGCACTCAAAGTACAGTGTTAGGAAGAAGAGCTTTGACAGAGAAAATTTAAAATTGGGCAGTACCTCACTGGCATAAACAACATGTGACTGTGTTTGTGGGGTGGGGAATTGATGAAAAGACATAGTAACACCTTGGGGGCAGTGGGGTTTGAGCACCTTCACCAATAGGTAAATGCAGAGTGGAAAACAAATACACTGAATCTGTTCTGTTCTAAGACTTCTCTCTTGTCACTGCATAAATTATTTATTAAGGCTTCCAGAAAAGATCTTTTCTACCATCATGTCTATAAAAAGGGGAAATGCTGTTACATAAATATGTAGGTTTTTCTTTCCATATATATGAGCAAATTTTGGAACATTTAAGATAATTACTACATTGTCTGGTTAATATATACTCAAAGACTCTTCTTCGGTGACATTTTATAGCACCACATTTAGGGTAATGAGATCTTGTATTTTTGTGGCCATTTCAATTCTTATGGTTATTGTCTGCTAATTATAATACAGTTTCTCATGGACTTATCATACTTTAAAGATGGATTGCATGAAAGATTACAGCTTGCTACATAGTGTTTATTCTTAGTAACATCGAATAATGTCTCAGGCGCCTCTCTAAACCTGGGTCCATTTTTCATCAAACAATTTATTTTGATAAAATACAAAAATCTGTCCCAATGATTCATGTTACTCATTACTTTTATAAATTATTCAACAGAGAAATAACAAATACTCTAGGAAATATAAACTAAATTGAACTAAACACATCAAAATAAATGAATAGTTCATCCTTGACTTTTATTGTGTTTATTCAATTGCTGCTTAATTAGAAAAATGCCATTATTTAGAGTACAGATCCCTATCACTGTAAAAATCCTTGAGACTCTCCTATAAAACTATTATTGACTTTAGAACCAGTGATTGTTTCCCTGAAGTCAACAATAATGAAGACTAAATTGGTATTTCAATAAAATTAAAAGTTGAGAAGCCCAAGTTCTGAACTTAAGTGGGGAGGGGGATTACCAATAAATATGCAAATAGATGTAAAATTCCTCAGCATTTGTTTAGATTCTTTCAAGGTCATTTTTATTTTACTTTGATGGCTATTTAAAGGCGGATGACATGGATTCAATTTAGTAGATATAAACTCTGAGATCTGCATTGGCTTTGAGTTGCATTTCTGCCTGAGATTATAGAGAGAAACATGCAACTCAAGATCAAACTATTTAGCCACCCATAACACTATGCAGACCAAGAAAGCCTCCATAATTTCCAGGAGCCTAGCTAAAGAGAAAGGTAGATCACATAAATTCAATATACGTCCATAGAGCTTGCTTCATTATCTCGGCCATATGAATATGGTGTTTGCCATCAAATTCAAGAAACTGTTTAGTTCACGCAATAACTTTTAATGCTTGACTTTTTTAAAATCTGTGCATGTGAAATGAGAAAGTAGCAATGAACATGTCTATGACATGCTTAGTGCCAATAAGCAGACCCACTAAGAGAAAGTCATATTGTCCAGATTCCTATACTTAAGTATATGAATGTAATCCAATGCTAATAGAATGATTTACAGCTCCTCTTTACTGTTCTGTTATTATTCTTGCTGGAGTATAAGGAACAGAATAACCTGTTCTTATACACACCATATAAGAAAACTTAAATATAGAACGCTCTATGTTTGGGTCAAAACAAAGGCAAAATATAAACCAGGACAATTTAACCAACCTTTTTCTAGATAAAATATATACATATAATATGTACTTGTATATATAAGATTCAACTCAAGAAATATTCCTCATTTCTAGTAGGCTTGGATGTTGTTGACTAAAACAAGGAGTGGGGAGGTAATTTCATTAACTTGTTTAGCTTTTGTTTGTTTTTTTCTCTGTTTGGAGGCAGCAAAACAAATTATTTGGGGGAGCTTGTTTGGCTTTCATACCATCTGTACCAGTCAGATGATAGCCAAATGTTCACGGTTTAAATATGGTCCAATTTACTAGGGTCCAGGTTATAATTAGGGTTTTTTTTTTTTCGTTGAATTTTGAAAGGAAAAAAGTGAAGACACAAACTCCTAATGCATATAATTAAGACTAGCAGCCTTAACCTAACAGGTTTTTAGACACTCTTGCTGTCACTCTAAACACAGGTCTCCTGCTGAGAGCATAATTACAGTTTCTGTTGCACTCCACACTGTCTACCTCCTAGAGAGCGAACAGTGTTTGTTATTAAAGGAAGACTGTCATATCAGGTTCACCTCTGCATATAATGTCTCTCCTTGATAATGCTCACCTTTTATCTACTCTTTGGTGTGAAGTTGGGGTTGGGTGGAGAGCTAATGAATGACAGAGACTTGGTAAATTTAACAAGTTGGAATTAATAGTGTGTTTCCCCCCTCTGCTACCACAAGAAGCCCTGTCTCCTCAATTTGACACACTTGCATTCTAAACACATAGCTGCTTTTTTATACTTTGCCTATAAATCAAACTAGAATAAAACAGTAGAGCCACAGCATCCTAACTATCTAAGCCAGGATGGTGGGAAATTCCATTTCAAATTAAATAGCACAGTTTAATCCAATAAACCTTTAGACCACATTTATATTTAAGATTAAGGTGGTAGCCAAATCTTTTCCAGTGAGTGACAACAAGCACTTTGAGCAGGGGTTGAGTAAGAAAGTGCATTCTGTTTCCAAAGAGATTCTATAAATTGTGTCCTTTAAAAAATGAGAGCGAGAGAGAGAGAGAGAGGGAGAGCGAGAGAGAGAGAGAGAGAGAGAGACTTAACCTACAGGGTGACATTTAGTAGCGCTCTGATAACTACATATTTTCAGTCATGTAAACAGAATGGCAGAAAATGAGATTTTTTTCCCACAGATTTCTCAACCTCAGTATTAAATTCAGTATGCAGTATTGTTCATTTTTTTAAACTGGCTTTACATGTCTCACAGGCTGTGACATGTTATTATGTGTTGTAATCTGCTCTGACAGTCTGCATCAAAAAAAAATTATTCTGTAGAGTTGCATACTTTTTACTATCATTTTCTAAGCCGTTAAAGTTATAATATATCTGTTAATGAAACACATGGTTGTTTACAAAACTTTGAGACCTCAAAAGATAAAAAAAATCATAAATGAGAGTCTGGATCAAGTAGGATTTGCTAATATCACTTTCTCTAAGACACGTTTACCTATAATCATTCATTTGGGAGGAAAAGTATTTACAGTGGTAGGAATATGCATTTAAATCTGTTTTCATTTATTTGTAATATCCTAAAGAATTAACCTGAATATATATTTAAATGTAGAAAATAGCTGAGTGGAACAGTATTATAAACTACAGGATACTCATAGAATGAAAGCATCATAAAGCAATTAAAAGGAATAAAATGCATTTATATATACATTTTAAGCTCCAAATCACAGAGATAAATGAAAAGAGAAAAATTACAGGGTGATCTATGTAAAAAAAATTACAGCTTAAACTCAGTCTATTTACACATCTAAATTGATGCATATATAAAAGAAAGTCTGGAAAGTCAAATCCCATTGATAATTAGTTGCTGCTACTGGAGGAAGATTAAGAGGCTACAATGGTTTGCTATTGATATTAAAATATTTACCAAAAACTTGGTTGGTGCCTCTAAAAATATCTTTAGTTTTTAATAATTTGTTAATGCTTTACAAATTTCATGCAATGTATTTTAATTACTACCACTCCCAACCCCTCCCCTTAATTCCTCCTCATCCACCCACACCTCATGGTCCCAACTTCATGTCCTTTGTTTTATTTATTTATTTATATTTTATGTGTATAAGTGTTTTGCCTGCATGTATGTAAGTCCACCTATGCCATGCAACATCCCCAGAGGCCAGAAGAAGGCAGTGAATCCCTTCGGACAGCTGTTAGTTGCCATGTGGGTACTGGGAACTGAACTCAGGGCCTCTATGAGAGCAGCCAGTACTCTTGACTGTTGAGCTATCTCTCTAGTCCCACCTTTTTTTTAGTATCTCATAAACTCCAACTTACACTGTCCATATAGCTCTGAGTGTGCGGACATCCACTAGAGTGTGGCTCATCTACCAGGAGCCTCACCCTCAAAGGAAAGTGATTCTCTGTTCCCTAGGAGCCAACAACTCCTCAGTTAGGGGGTAGAGTCTCATGAGCCCTTCCCCCATCCATGCTAGAATGCTGACAGGCTTGATCTTCTGCAGGTCTTATGTAGGCCACCACAGCTACTATGAACTCATGAAGGCAATGCTTCTGCCATACCCAGAAGATACTGTTTTGCTCCAGTCCTCACCAGCCTGGAGCTCTAAAATCTTTCTGCCACCTCCTCCATGATGGTCCCTGAACTTGGGATGGGAATGTGATATAAGGGTTCCGTTTGTGGCTACGGCCTCCACAATCACTTATTCTCTATACTTTGACCAGTTGTGTGTTTAATGTGTGTTAATTACCATCCACTGCATAAAGAAATTTCTCTGATGAAGTCTGAGAGCTATATCAGTCTAGGAGTAGAGAAATATAAATTTAGAGGGCAGTTTGATATTACATTCTTTTAGGAAAATAACAGCAATATGTTCACTTATGGGGCCTGTAAGCACCCAACCATGAGTCTGACCAAATTTATAGAACCAGCCATGTGTTTTCTCCTGTGGAGCAGGCCTTAAATCTACTCAGAAAGCAGTCAGTCACCCCCAAACATTTATGCCACTTGTTATACCCCTGAGCATATTTTGCACACCAGTCATTATTGCAGTTCACAGGCTTCATGGCTGAGTAAGATCGTTGATGACTTTTCACCCAGCAGACTGCATTGCACCCTCCAGTACTATGAGACCTAGTCAGCAGGAAGGAAGCTTCCTGGTCAGTACCGACTTGATTTTTCCATGTTCTATGGCTCATTTGTGTAGTGTCTCCAGCAATAGAGTCCTACGATCAAGTTCTGGTGTGCAACCATCAGCAATGCTCATAGCCTGTATTGTCTTGGGAGCCTCTGGGATATTCTTCACGGAAATTTTTTTTAAATCTTAAAATTCATATGGATGCACAAAAGACCCCAAATATTCCAAACAATCCTGAACAACAGAAACCCTGCCACAGATATCATCATTCCTGATTTCAAGCTGTATCAGAGGGCCATCGTCGTAAAAGTGGCATGGTACTGGCACACAAGAAAACACACTGATCAACGGAACATTTAGACACAAGTTTACGCATCTGTAGCTACTTGATTTTTGACAACTAGCCTAAAGCATACATTGGAGAAAAGACAACATCTTTAACAAATAGTACTGAGAAAACTGGATATCTATGTAGAAGAATGAAATGTGATCTTTATCAATCACCCTGCATACAAATCAATCCCACATGCATCAAGGGTCTCTCTGTTTGACCTACAGCTGTGAAACTACTAGAAGAAAGAACAGTACATGTCAAAGATACAGGCTCACATGAGGACTTTCTGAATGAGACACTGGTTACCCAGGAAACAAAACCAAAAATCAAAGAAATGAAATTAGAAAGCTTTCATACCACAAAGGAGATTGGTCATCAACTGAAGAGGCAGCCTACAGAATGAGAAAAAAATCTTTGCTAGCTTATACATCTACAGGATTAGAACTAGTGTCTAGATTGTACACAGAACTCAAATACTAAACATTTAAAAAAACAGTTTGAAAGTGTGCTACGCAATTGAGCAGAGTTCTCAGAAGAAATACAAATAGCTAAAAAATAATTGTTTACTACCCTTAGTCACCAGGATAATGCAAATTTAAATTACTCCACTGAGATTTCATCTTACCCCAGTCAGAATGGCTAAAATTAAGAAAACAAAAGGCAACAAATGCTCCTCAGGATGTGGGGAATGGGGAACCCTCATGCGCTGTCGGTGGGGGTGAAGACTGGAGCAACCACTGTGGGGATCAGTGTGGTGTTTCCTCAGAAAACTCGAAGGGATCTACCATAGAACAAAGTATGATAGTATGAGGAAAACACTCATAAAATAAAAATAAATCTTTGAAAAATTCAAACATGAAAATACAGCACTGGGCAGATCACTGAAAGGATACTATTTATCTAAGACAGCGGTGGGGTAGAAGGGTTGAGACAAGGTCTCTTTATGTAGCCCGGGCTGGCCTTGAACTCTGAATCCTCCCGCCTCAAAATGGAGCACAAAAAGATCCTACCATTTTCATCAAGTGTTTCCTAAGAAGAGCAATTCTGGGTAGAGCAACATGAATGAAAAAGCACTATCATATTTTGTTCTATACAATCCAAAGTAGTTCTCTGTAAGTCACCGCATTTGCTCACCTTGGGGTGCTTCTGTGAAGCTCACCTCTCTACTCCCCAGATCACTTAGTGAGGTTGGTTTGCACCACTATGCCTAGCCTAGAGCCAAGAAAAAGCACACTGCTTTCTTACCTGCCATGCCCAGGTTTAGTTTCTTGGACCTAACAGGCACGTAGCTGGCACTGTGGTCCATCGGGCCACTGCCTTTCCATTTGCTCCACCAGGCTGCTGAAAGAACCCTGGGCTGGGCAGATAACCCTCACTCTGAGGGGAGAAATGTACACTGTACATTTTGGCTAGATGGCTGCCCACCCCTGAGACAAATTTAATTGATTTCCCTTAGGTTATGCAGTCTTTGTGTCAAGAAGAGACGAGTACGTACATTAATCAGTTACTCAACTCCAGAGCACTCAGACTGGTTCCGTCTTCCCATGTGTCCCATAGCCTCACAGGTCAAGATGTGAGATGCTCTTACTTAAAAATCTTCCCCTTTTTAAGTAAATCAGATAAACACTATTCCCTGATTATCATAGCTTCCTGTACCAAGTCATTATTAAGGCTCCCATTATTGAATCATGGACATTTCCTTCCCTATATAATAAAGGTCAGGCCTGAAAAGTATTTTCTATGACTTTTACTTCATTGTCTCCCTTCGTCTTCAACTGCCAATGCTTCACATGGATTCTATGACTCTTGATCCCAGAAAGTGCTCTTTAGTATAGATCTAGCTTGTACTCTTTCATTTGCACCCTGCCAGCAGTAAGAAATGGCAAGCCAACACTTCCATCTCTTCTACTTCATCTTTTTCTACTTTTCCTGCCAGATCAGAAGCTATTCTGAAGGACAGCATCCATATATTTTTTTCCTCATTGTAATTATTTTGCTGTCAATTTCTTTCTAGGAAGACAGCTGAGCCTCAGTTGTATATATTATCACTCACTGCCAGGGCTGTGCAACAATTGCTACAGCCTATTTATGATCCTATTCTATATGTGCCATTTCTAGATTGTAATATATTTTCTAGGCTATCAGTCACTTGAGGCATACTTCTGTACTCACACAGCAGACCCTACTCATCAAAGATCACGTCACCTCACATCTTTTTATAGAGGAAGATGTCTGCCCTGAGATTCCACCCAGTCACACTCTACTCTCAACTGGAGCGGTCTTGATTGCAATTCTTATCAGTCATCACAGAGGACATGTGACTGTCATATACCATCCCATATCATATAGGAAAGTAGCCACACTGAGATTTCCAGCCCTCTCAGATGCTCTATCCTCAGGAAGGCCAGACTCAGTTTCATGTCTTAACACCCATAGCAAGGGTCACGCAATAGTTTCTTCTAATCTCATCTTTGGTTCTGTTGGTCCCCATTCAGATTTCAATTGTTTTGTTATTTTGCTGAAGAGACATGAACAAATTTCTCTTTACCTCAGATAGGGCAACAATAGACCTAAGGAACTGTTCCCCCAAGTCTGCCTTTGTGAGCCAGTGAGTTTATTAGAGTCACTAGGAGATAGGTGAGGAGTTAACAGGAAATGGGTAACTCTTGGGGAACTGCATCACCCCAAAACCAGTCCCAGTGTGGATGACAACTTAGGAGAGCCACATCAATAAAGTTTCCTGCCTAACTTGCAGGCAGCTCCCCTGAAAATCTTCCTCTCCCTCAGCAATTATTACTGCTTATGCAACCTTGAGGAAGAACCTCTTGAGTCAGAACTTTCTGAGTTTCCATAGTCTTAGAGGGAATGTTTCTACTCCAAGGAAATAACTACATAACAAAATACAAGACTATCTTCCCCATGAAAAGATCTTTAGCCAAATGTTTCTTTTATCACATAAGGTAACAAATCTACAGGGAACAAAATACAAATATCTTTGGGTAGGTCATTATTCAGTCTACCACAGAAGTCAAAGAGAGCTTTCATATCTTTTGTTTATTTGTTTGTTTGCATAATGTTTATGTTGCATAATGTATTTATACATCAATCTATAATTCACACAACTTAAAATGAAATAAAAAGATCACTTCATTTCCTACTTTTGCAAATGTTTGAAGTAATCAGAAGAACAGAGAAAATATCACATATTTTCCAGCAATCTAATTCTTTTTATTTTTCTTACCCTTCCACATTTCTATACTTTCCTCATTCTTATTTATTTTACAAAATTTGGTACCTATATTCCAAGGTCCCATGATCATATCTCATATCGCCCTGTACATAATACCCAGTCTGAGTACATTTAAGACAAGGTATGACGAATACATTGTAACTAATCACATACATGCTAACAGGGGCTCTACTATATGCAAGGAAACGTGAGGAACACTGGGAATGTTGATGTTGGAAGCCTCATTTCTAGGAACATTTGTAGTCTTGTGGCAAAGACAGACACATAAACAAATCACGTCATCACAATATCCCACACCGTGCACAACTGAAATATGTACAATGTGCTATGCCAAGTTGAACCAGACACATGTCAAATTACTTCTGCTTGAAATGCTTGGTGATGAAGAGAAGAAAAGAGAAAGGAATTTGTGGAGACAGGGTTACATGACCCTGGGAAAGACAGGAAGCAAATAGACAGAAAAGCCTCAGGTGCCAAGGGTGGGCAGTCCAGGCACTTAAACTGAGCATGGATAACTGGATATAGAAATGGTCAAGGACTGGCTGAAGGTCTGCTTTCTCTCCTGTGATTAGAATTAGTCTGGAAAAACCACTGCGAGGAGAGACCAAAAGGACTCATGTAAATCCCACCATAAGGTTTTAATGCTTTTCTCTTGATATAGGAGAATTCTGAATAGGTTTAAGTCAAGCTGGACGATAATCATGTAGAATTTTAAATGATGATCTAACAGCCATAAGTAAAGGGATCAGAGATGGAAGTGAATGGTAGGTGAACAGTAAAAGTGTGCCACAGTAATAGAGGAGTGAGATGACTCCAGCCAAGGATGAGGCCCTTCCTCTTGTAAGTTTATCTATCTTCCCATCTCTGTCCCTTTACTAATCTTATAGTTTTCAGACAGACTTTACTGTCACAAATGACTCCCTATACTTACTTAGTTATTTATTTCCCTCTTCCAACAGGAAAAGGAGCTTCAGGATGATAGGGATATTACTGTCTTGTTTTCTGCTATAAATAAAGTGCCTAAAGTAGCACCACACAAATGAATGAGTGAGTTCATTATTCAGAGTCAAAAAAGATAAGCTGTGGTGCTGCTATTCCATACTGTGAAAAATCAGTACTGGGATAGCTCAGTCTCTCATCAATCCACAGTCATGCAAGTGTAAAAATCAACCTGAGAAAGCAAAGAAATTATCTCCTCAGAACTTCCATTTTGTGGAGCAAAAGAAAGAGGTTTATTGGAAGTGTTCAGGTCATAATCCTGATTAGTGTACCCATGATTATTCTCAATTAAAAAGTCCCTAGTACCATTCATGTTCACACTTGTACAAAGGACATTTTAAGTAGATGACTATTTCCATTTTTCAGAAGCTAACAGAGTGGGAGGAGGTCAAGGAAACACTGGTAAAGCTAAATTGGTGTCGACTGCTCAAACGTAGACACTGGGATATGGGAAAACTGTTTTTAAGGCTCTGAGAACACACTGGTTTCCCTAACAAACTTCAGCAATAACACAATAGTTTCACCCCAGAGCCTCATGAATTTGCTCGGGCTCTGTTACTCTGTATAGTGAATGGAAAGGAGCAAGAAGATGACTGGAACCAGCTCAGAATACAGAACAGCGGAGAGATGCATCGTAAGTACGCCCTTCACTTTCTTCTCTTCTGAACCGAACAGCATCCAGGCTTGAAGAGCTCTCTGCATTTGTATTATTCATGTGTGCTTTTATCAGTTTCACTGAGTTCCCAGTGGAATAATAATCATTGTATTTTGACTAACATGAGGCCCCAGAAAGAGCTGTACCCTGTGACTTCCCCCAGTGTCCCTGACTTCCTGAATAGCTTACTCAAGAGGCACCAGTCATCACATGGGAAGAGAAAGAACCTGGCAATCTAGGAGTCTAGTCTCTTTAATACCAGTACCTTAAGCAAGGTACTGCAGCTTTCCTAAACTTCATTTACTTCATCTGCACGATGTGGTAATGATGAGAGCCTGGGGGAATGGATTAGAAAGCTTCACAATTGAGGAGAGACAAAGAAACTGTTTCCCCTTTTATTTCCTGGGTGGTTCTGCTGCAGTGGAAATATGTGGCTATGTGAAATACCAGTTCTCCTGGGACTTTTCCCAAGAAGTGGAAAAGACCATGCAAGCGGGACAACAGGCAACCACTCTGCTCCAGTTGTCACTCAAAGCTGGGGCAGGCTGGGAGCAGGAGCCAGCTCATATCCCCAATTTGCTCCCAGCAGATTTTCTTTCCACAAACTCATTTATCATTTTCTCCCTTCCCAAATCAAATAGTACATGGAATGGATTAAAGGGTCAAGTCTAAGAACAAATGATAAAAAGAAAGAAAGCAGATGTCATAGATTCTTACAATCGTTCTTTGTGGAACATGGAGGTTTTTCTGTAGGGAACACTGACACACTTTCATCAAAAAAGAAAAGTTCCCCCGAAATGACTGTGATGTCACTTTAACTTTCACTTTATGCTTTTTTAAAAAATTTTCACCGTTTATTATTAAAATTCAAAGACATCTTAGAATTGGGGACGAGTGAAGGAGCATATGAGACCTGAATGCCTGCATGCAATCAACTCATTTGTGCAAATATCTCTAGATGGATCAGAGATATGTTTGGATGACAACATTTCATTATTGTAACTAGGTTTCATATGTATGCATTTCTATGAATACATATGCACAGAAATGAAATACCTGTTTTATATATTATAGCCTGGTTCACTCGATTTGGTAAAAGGAAGAGATGGAGTTATTTTAGATGCAGAAAACCAAAACAAACAAGGAATGTCAAATGTAATAATCTACCCTAAAAGAAGCATCTGAGGTCTAACTGAGACTCAGGGCTCTAGAGGCACAGAATGTCTCAAGACCAGAGTAGGAAGTTCATAGCAAGGATCTTATCATTGATGAGATTCAGCTGCTCGTCACATGCACTGTGCTACAAATCGGACACGTCTGCATGCTTCAGGGTTCCTCTGCCTCACGATGTTTCTTCTTACCAACAGTGTCTGCCCCGCATGGTCTCAGCTTCCTGAATTTTCCTTCAACTTCATTTCACTCATCTATCTCATAGCCTCTCTCGATTCACCCTGCACAATTAACTCACACAAACAATGAAGAAGAGAGCACAGATTATATATTAAACAGTCCCCTGGGCTGTGCTGGACACATGGTAACCAGCCTGCATTAGCTAGGAAGCCAGCAGTAGCTAGTAGATGGTTTTTCCACTTTTTCAAGGTCTCAAATACCTAGATGTCCTTCTCATTTTTAATACTAGAGATCAGCCAATTTTCTCCCAAAGTCATCTATTTCATGCAATAATAATACTTAAAAGTAGAATTAAAACTCAATATACATTATCATTCTGGCTAATTCTCATCACTCCAAGCTACAGTCTCATTAGGTATAGGGTCTTCCAAATTAATTCAAAAACCCTTTTAAAATGCCTTGAAGCTTCGCAACATGGATCTCCATTTTCTAGGTTCAACTTCAGCTTCCTCACCAACCCCTTTCTAAAACACAGCTTTGCTTGGTTTGGATTTCATTTCATTTTATGATAGTACTGCATTTCTAGTACATATTCCAAGTATTAGAGTATTATCAACTGATGTAACAAATCTAAAAATATATAATGACTCAACTACAGTAAGTTACATTTTTTTCACAAAAAGCCCACAGTGAATCTGCCCTATCACTAGGAGCCTTTCCTCCAAGCAGCAGTTTAAGATTGCAGCGCTTTCAACCTTGTGGCTCCAACATCCTCACATTTGGTCCAAATACATCTCGCTCATACATAGATGACCAAAGAGGGTGTGATAAAGAATGTTCTTTTAGACTGGGGAGATGACTCAATGGTTAAGTGCACTGGCTGTTCTTGCAAGGACCTGGGTTCAATTCCCAGCACCCACATGGTAGCTAACAACTGTTGTAGCTCCAGTTCCACGGTAATCTGGTGCCCTCTTCTGACCTCTGTGGGCATTGTATGACATGAATGCACTTAACTCCATGTATTATATATTTTTATACACAAAAAATAAAAATAATAAATAAAATATTTTAAACATTTTTTTAAGTTCTCTGATGGGCTGTGGATGTAGTTTAGTTGGTAGTTTGCTTGCCTAGCATGCATAAGGCCTGGGGTCCAGTTCCCAACACTAAATAAACCAAAGTATAATGGTAAATGCCTATAATCCCAGTGTACAGGATAGAGAGAGGCCAAAGGTCAGAAGATCAAAGTCATTCTCAGCTACATAGAGTCCAAGGCCTGCCAGCTTACATGAGACCCCGTCTCAGAAAGAAAAAGAAAAGAAGGAAATCTAAAAGAATTATGTGAATGAAAACATTAGGAAATGTAGAACCTTCTCCGCTCTTATGCATCACAACTGCTGGTTGTCGTTCAGTCTAATTATTAACCATACATACTGCTCAGTCTCTCTATTTCTAAGCCACTGAACCGTAAGCAACTAAGCTACGATGTCCTCTGAGGCCTGCCTTTGGGGTATGCATCACTCACCCCCTTGTTTTTTGTTTTTGCTTTTGAACGTCCTTCTGCCTCCTCTGCAGGCCCAGCAAGCTTGTGTAGGAAATCGTGTTTGCAATCTGCTGCCCCATGTTCCTTCTTTCTGTGTAAAATGTACTTCACTAACATGAGCTTATTTTTTATGCTCCATATTAAGAACTGGCAAGCCTTTTCTGTTTTTAAAACCAAAGTGTAAATATTTTAGGCCTTCTCGGTCACATGGCCTTTGTTGCATCCAAAGTCTCAAATAACTACAGACAGTATGTAAATGAACATGGTTATGTTTTCATAAAACTTTAGGTGCTAACAGATTTGGCCCTTATACTGCAATTTGTTGACAACTGTTCTATGGGTGAAAAAAAAAATGACTCTACTTTTTCTTTTGTTTTCTTTGGTTAACCCTGTTGTGATGAACAAAGTACATTTCATCTCAATAAATACAGATTCTAAGTGTGAAGTATGGAGACCCATCTACTCTTGAAACTGTGCTTCTACTTCCTGTGGAAGTGATATTGAAGATGTTCCTGGAAGACAAGGAGAGATATTGTAGGAGAGGCTCATTAACTTACTCCCACTAAAACCCAAATATGCAAAGAAATGCAAGTACTGCTAAGGTTTCAGCTGCCTTATCAATCCCTCAGGAAACATGCAAAGGTTAATGTTTAGTTCAGGCCAATAACCGTATAATGAAATAATTTAAGCACTGCTTTTAAAATATAGTCTCTTTTGGTAGAAAACAGATCAAGATCATATCTAGGTAAAAGAAGCTTTAATCAGTACCTGTCCACTGGTGTCTTCAACGGTGTTGCTTGTCTTCTCAGGCTGCTCACTGTCAGTATTCACAGCTAAACAGAACAGGCATATAAGGACTACTCTGCCCAGTAGCCTGATCTCAGCTACTCAGCCTGGGCTCCCCCTCAGCTGCATTGCACTTCATACCCCTATGAATGTCGCCACACTTTCCATCCAGTCCTGTGTGCCAGCATTCAGCTGCTGCACTGAAGAGTCACTCATCCTTTATAACCTTGGTCAACATAAAGTGGCTCCTGACACTCATCTGTCTCCTGTGTTCTCTCACTCAGTCACACAGGTCCTCACACATATCGTAATGACCAAGGCGGGGGTAAGTCCATCAGTAAACAGGTGCTTGTGGCACAAGCATGAGGACCTAAGTTTGGTCCCCAGCAACCACATAAAAAAGCCAGGCATGGTGGCTCATGTTTGTAAGATCAGAGCTATGGAGACAGGGATCCCTGGAGCTTGGTCGTCAGATAGTCTAGATTAATTGGCAAGTCCTAGGTTGCAATGAAAAAAACCATATCTTAAAAACCATGGGAACAATATCTGAGGTTGAAATCTGGCCTCAACAAACATAAACACACAGGGACACATACACTTTCACACATGTGCACCTTAACAAATGTGCACACACTTGCATGCATTTGTGCATGTACATATATACACACACATACATACATACAGAATCCTGACCAATGGCCTGGTGGTGTTATTCCAAATGAAAGGCAGCAGTACAGTGGAACACACCTGCAAATACCAGTAGTTGTGGGGGAAGGCAGGATGATCACAAGTTCAAGGCCAGGTTAGGCAGCATGGTGAGCCCCTGACTAGTATGTGTGTGCCAGTAGATTATGTGTATGTGAATAGTTTATAAAGGCTATGACAGATGCTGCAATTTAATGTGGAAAATGTCCCCATCATCTAACTTGAGAAACTAGCATGAGCTTGGGAGACTGACCTCTTCTGTGTTAGATTAAAAGATCATTCCAAACACAGAACAATTGCTGTTCTCTGTTTTGTTTTCTGGCCAACCTATATTCACACTTTGCACATATACTACAATCTCCGTGCCAGGCCTCCCCTCCCCACCTTTTCACTCTCAGCTTGTTGTGGGCCTGTGTCAAAAGTGTCATTTGGAGGACAGGTAGCGACAGAAGCTAAGGGGATGATTCCATAGGTTCATGTTAGGAGCAAAGCAAAGGGCACCACTGCTCTCCCCAGCCTTTATCAGAGAGTCTGAATAAAGCTCAGACTCAACATTCCCTCGGCTCCTGTATCGCTTCCTTGTGACTTAGAACACTGTGGGTGGGTGATAAAGCATCTAATTAAAGCTGGAATTCACCTTTGATAAAGGTATCACCACCTACCTTTATAGAATCAGTATGTAGAAGAACTTAGAGTAAAACCCAAACTTGTATACTTTGAGTCTGTTGTTACCTTTATCACACCAGCAAAAATGGATGAATGAGGTTAGTTCTGGCCTGAGAATGGACCTCTTCAATTCTCCACCCAGTCCACTCTGCTCATTTAAATAACCCAAATGCCCTGTGTAGGCACTGAGGATGTAAGTCTTCATGTGAAAGACTCCTACATAAAATATTTCAGCAAATAACAGCTCTTTTAGTAATTGTGATGGCTAATCTAAACTGTCATCTTGGTGAGATCTAGAATCTAGAAGACAAATCCTTGAGCATGTCTGTGAGGGACTATCTAGACTAGATTAACTGAAGTGAGAAGACCTACCTTCACTGTGCATGGCACCATTCCCTGGGCTTAAAGTAAGAAAGTGAGAAATAAGAATAAGAAGCATAAAGTGAGAAAGTGATCTGAGCACACATATTCATCAGTCTCTGCCTCCTGTGGACACACTGTGGCCAGGTGCCACCACACCTGCAGCCCACACTTACTTGCGATGATGAACTGATCTTCCTACCATGAGTCAAAATAAACCTTTCCTTCATTCAGTTGTTTTTGTCAGGTGATTTGTCACAGCAATGAAACAAGCAACTAATACAGTAATGAAGATTATTCATTCTCTATATCTACATTTTGTAAATAATATTTCTAAAAGAAGAATTGACATTAGAAAGGGGCTTAGAACAATGGAGAAGATATCTAAAAATATTTTTTAAAAGAAGGGAAAATTAATATAACTTTGTGTCTTCAGCTGTCTCACTTTATGGTTGACAATGTACTGAATTTGTCCTTAGTGGAAATACACCAAGAGGTCTCCGGGGCTGAAAAGCTCTTCCTAGTGAACTGGGCCAGTAATGCCCTCCACTAGCGGAGCCTATCTTGCCTTCCATCTGGTAGAGCACCACCAGTTTTGTCTTTCCCAAAGGCACAATTCTGACACATCTCATTAATTTTTACAGGGTCTTGACCCATTAGAATAAATGGTCTATGCTTGAATATCTAAGTATGCACATAAAGAGAATAGAGCTTAACTTAAGTGTTGTATAGGTAATCTTGGGTCCAAGAAAAAGTATATATGTTGAAAAGCTATAAATTTCTTGGGGCAGTTATTTATTAAGCTTGCAAGAAAATATCATATAACCTAAGACACTCCAAATCTACGTGGAGAAAAATAAACAAAAAAAGTCAATGCCAAATATCACTGCTGGTTTCTAACCCCTGTCATACTTATGTATTCCTGGATTATTGTAACTGGAACTGACTGTGGACAAGAGCTCAAAGAGAAGATGGATAAATAATGTAAAATCCTCTCCCAAGTAAGTACATCAAATACTGAAAAATTCCAAAGTCAGTATACTATAAAGTAAGTTGTGTGGCCATAATTAACTAACTGTTCATGAAGGAGAAATACAGCCAAGCCACAATGACTCATGAATAACAGTTACCAAAACTGAAAAAGAAAAATCCAAGTAAATTCAAAGATCATGTTGTAGCTCTAAAATGTTAAAATTTTCATCCAACTAAATTATTTTTAACAGAACTCTAACAATTAAGCAAACGAAAACCAAGACTCATCCAGAATTTTAGTTCTGCTTACAACAGTCAAAATGTAAAAAGTGAAATAAGGGCTAGAAAGATGGCTCAGAAAGTAAGGGTCTGGCCACCAAGCTTGATAACCTGAGTTTAACCCCTGGGATCCACATGGTAGACGGAGAGAAGCAACTCCCACAAGTTGTCTTCTGACCTCCACACACTTATTGTATTATGCCCACACACATACACAATAAAGAAATGTAATAAAAATTTTAAGTGAAATAATAAAAACTAATATTCTCTGTATTTTGTCCAGTTGGAAGTCTCAATATTAATGACTATCACTGCAAAAAGAAGCTTATTTGATGAGGGTTGAGAGTTTCAGTAATCTATGGATATAAAGACAAGAAGCAGTTTGATACAATGTCCAGTAGTAAAATAATAGTAGTAAGTTCTACCCTAGAACCTAGGACCTACCCAGCTTCAAGTTCTTGGTCCCATTAACAGTACCAGTCATAAGTTTCATCTTGTGGAGCCAACTTTAAATCCATTCAGAAAGCAGTTGGCTACCCTCATAATAACTGGTAAGTGTAGACAATAAGTGATTGTGGAATACTCAGTTCCAGTTGGGACCATCTATATCACATTCCCTCCTCCAAGGTTCCGATATCATCACAGAACAGGAGAAAAGCGATTGTAAGAGCCAGAGGTTGCAGAGGATTGCCGCCCAACAGTGTTATCAGCTATGACAGGGCTGTTGCACTCAGGAACTCACAGTGGGTGTGGCTGCATGCACAAGACTGCACAACAGTGAGGCAGTCAAATTCCAGCCTGCACAGGGGAGGGGCCCAGGAAGCCTCCCTTAGCTGAGGAACTATCGGCAGTTGATGGCTGCGGGCGGGGGTGGGGGGAGACTATATTTTTTTCCAGAGATGTGGCCCTGGGTAGGTTGCCTATGTTTTGATGGACAGCCCTCCACCCACGCACAAACTAGAAGCATTAATTGGACTCAGTGGGTTAAAAAATGGGCACATGCAGTTAGAAAAGTGACTTGGTTGTTCTGGGAGTGGTGATGGAGATAGAGAGGAATCCGAGAGCAGAGAAAGCGGCTGAATTTGCTCAAAACACATTATACACAAGTATATGAAATTCTAAAAGAATATATATTAAGATTCATTAAGTACTTGACTTGTTAAATGAATGAGGCAAGTACATTTTGTAGCAGATATAAAGAGAAAAATGGTGCCAATCAGGAGTTTAGACAGTAAAGAGAGTGGAAAGAGGTTGGCTAAAGGATATATAAATATAGTCAGACAGGAAGCATGCATACTTTTTATAATCATATAGAAAATGCAAACACACAGAGACAGAAGGTTGCTAAGGGGATGGTTAGGTTCCGAAGATGGGGGAGGATGAGGATGATGAGTGATTCCGGAGTTTCATTTTGGGGATAAAAATATTCTGAAATGGGTGATGGTGGTCGTGCACCACTGTGAACACACTAAGAGCCACGAGATTGTACATTTTCAGTAGGCGACTTGTACAAAAAGTGGATTACATCTCAGAAAATCTGGCTCTTTTTTTTTAAAAAAAAAAAAAAAAAGAATGCTGAAATAAGAAAGCTCTTTTCAGATCACAATGTCCACGCTCATTTAGCTATAAAATATTTTCATTGCTATTTTATAACCCACAATGGTGACGCTTAATCTAGAAGACATATTTATTATAGGAAATGGAATTCTCCCTTATGATAACCTCATGAGTCTTATTTTAATTTAATTCAGTACTAAGGGTATTGGGAGGATTCTATTTTTAGTTGCAACACTGGTTTTCCCTTGGCAGACTCAAATTATATAATGAATATATCCAAAGATGCAAAACTAAATACAGTTCAAAGTCTTATCCTTCTAAGCTTCAAGAAGCACAGAGTCTACTGGGGTTAGTTACAAATAAGTAGTGGAATGAAGAAAAATGTCTTAATGGAAAGATTCTAAAGAATAGTTGTGCCATTAACAAAGGAGTAGCCTCTGGTAGGCTGACAAAGGTGGGTAGGCTTTAGAATCGGATGGTCTGGGACCTGAAAGAGGGACCACAGTCTTTCTCATGAGCTAATGAGAATATGGCATCAAATGGCTATATATATTTCAGCATGTTCTAGAATCTACTAACTAGCTTCTTCTTTTTGGAGTATCAAGATAGAAAACGACAGGAATAAAAGAGAAAAGGTAGGCAGGGACCACATCATGAAGGCTTTACACGCCTTACAGATTTTACTTTTGATGCTATGGACAGTCATTTAAAAATTTTGCATAGAAGGGCAGTAACATGGTTACACCTCATTTGACTTCAGCCATTCAGCAAAGTGGAGAAAGAGGAATTAGGGAAGGAGGAAGAAAGGAAGACATGAAGTGAGACAGATTCACAGACAAGTATGAGAATCAGAATCAATGCACTGTTGAGACAGTGGTTTGAACACTGTCAGAGTGATCAGGATGGAGAAAAGAGAATGAAACTGATTCAAATGGAATTGACGGATTTTGTGAAATGATTGAAAGTAATTATTTTTCTAACCAGTGAGAGAGCCTCCAAAGAGTTAACACCACATACGGCTGATGGATTCATTTTCAATATAAGTGTGCTTGAGTCTTGAAACAAATAAGTTTGATAAATTTAAGATGAAAGAGGTGGGTTTCATTATTGGATTGTAGTGCAATTCATTGTGGTAGGCAATAGGAAATAGCAGGCACACTTGAATGAGAAACTCTTTGGTCTACGTGAGGGGACAGTAGTATTGAGCAAAAACCTAATATTGTCTGGTGTTCTTTTAATCTAAGAATAACTTGAAACTGTGAGTCAAGGGTTAGCCAAAATAAACTGGGGCATCTTTTCTCAAAGTAACCTCTGCACAGATAAACTCTTACCATCCCAGGATAAAAGCAAGTCATGATGGAACACATCTTTAATTGCAGCACTTAAGAAGCAGAGGTGGGTAGATCTCTGTGAGTTCAAGATAGCCTCGTCTACAGAGAGTTCCAGGACAACAATGGCTACATAGAGAGATACTGTCTCAAAAAAACAAACAAACAACAACAACAACAAAAAAAAAAACGAAAAGAACGTAGGACAAGAGCTGGAGAGAGAAGACAGATCAATGGTTAAAATGCTTATGCTGCCTTGAAGCTTAAGGACCCAGTTCAATCTCCAGATCCCATGTAAAAGAGCTAGGTAGAGTGGTACATGCTTGCAGTCCCAGCACAGGGGAGGCAGAGACCATCACATATGTGGAGCACTCTGACCAGGCAGTGTAACCTAATGTGCAAGCTCCAGGTCAGTGAAAGACCCTGTCTCAAAAACTGGTAGACAGGTACCTGAAGAACAACATCTGAGGTTGTCCTCTAGCCTCCACACAGATGTGCATACCTGTGCAAGTGCACACACACACACACACACACACACACACGCACTCACGCATGCAAGAACCTAGGATCATAAATAACAATAACAATGTCTTCAGATTCCCTGTAAGTAGAGTTACAGGTGGTTGTTAGCTGCCACGTGGGTGCTAGGAACCGAACCCAGGTCCTCTGCAAGAGGAGCTAGTGCACTTAACTGCTGAGCCACCACTCCATCCCTCAGTCTGAGATTTTGAGGCTGACTGGATATAGAAATGCACTGAGTCAGTCTGTAGAGTTGCAATAATATAAAGTGTTACTCGTTCTGGGTCCAGGCATGGCTAGGTAGGCATGGAGGGAATCTGGGGAAGAAGTTAAACATAAGCATCAAAGAAACAGAGCTGGTAAGAGCAAAACAAAAATAAAGAAACATCCTGAGTCTTAGAGGCAGGCCCTCAGCAGTCCACCATCATGCTTTGCAATCTCCAACCCGAGTTCTCTGATTTGTAGAGATACCTACTCCATCCACCAGAGAGCATTTAAAAACACAGCTCTTATCCCCCCATTGAAAATTCTAATTTAATTGGTCTGAAGTGGAGAGCCACCATCCTAGGATAACAACATGATACTAAATTATCAACCATGAACACACTGTAAAAACACCTGAAGCTTCTAGGGGCTGGAGAGATGACTCAGCAGTTAAGCACACTGACTGCTCTTGCAGAGGACCTAGGTTCAGTTCCCAGTACCCCCATGTCAACTACCAACCAACCATCTGTAATTCCAGTTCCAGGGGACCTGGTTCCCTCTTTGGCCTCCACAGGCATTGCATGACATGGGTGCACTAACATAGATGCAGGCAAACCACTCATACACATAAGAATTAAGAATTAATTAATTAATTAAATTTTTAAAAACTCCTGAAGTTTCTCAAACATATCATGCTTAAGTCTGATTTCTCAGAGATTCAAATAATCAAAGGTGAGGCCTTGGCATAAGGTATGTCTAGAGGTGATTGAAATAAGAAACCAGAGTTCAGAACCACTGTCAATCCTCTAAAACAGAGCCTTCGTATTTTCTCCACTACTTTCAAAGCTGCTTCTCTCAGGCCCACTCTTAGAATTCAGTGATGTATCTGTTGACTCCCCTATTTACACTGCAGGAGTCTGAGTTCTAGCACCTTTCCTCTCTCTTCAGTCACAGTGACTTTTGATCATGGACCATCTCTATCATATGAAGCTCACCACCATCCCCATCAGGATTGCTAAAGACAAATAAGATAAAAGCATCTCCCCTTCAGCAGTAGACCTTGTCTTTGTGATTACAACTTTGCAAGTTACTGTTTACTTTAAAAATAAAAACAAAAGATAACACTGATCTTCCCCATCCTTAACTCTTGACACAACCCTACATGGGTTTCCTTTAAAGCCAAGCTACTTTGGTAGTACAATCTTCTCAGACAAGAGTTGATGTAATGATTCCTAATGGGCTCCAGGACACTGAAAAGTAGAAGAAGCTGGAGAGAAAGTTGTTGTTCCAGAAATTCTAGTCTGACTGTAGAATAAAGGCTTCATAGTCACAATAGCCAGAGGGAAAACCCAGCATTTTTATCCAGAAGAAGGAAATTTCACGTAATATATAAAAAACAAGCAATTAATCTGAATAGTAAGTAAGTTCTCATAATATAAAATGTGGGAGAACAAATCTCGGGCACTATCATACTAATAATATTGTATTTTGGATCCAAATTGTTGCAATAAATCTGGTATAAAATATATTTAGCCCAAGGTTGAAATTTTGTTTAACAATAGGCAGACATAATATAAGAGAATAAATATGATAAGGTTGAATTCTTGGACATTTTACATTATCTTAAGATGAATTTCCTGGTAATCGATTAGAAGATGCATTTCAGAAATTTCTAGAAGCATTAAAATGCCATATTTTTAAGTGTCTATATAGATAAAAATACCCATCATACTCATTCAAGGTAAACAGAAGGAACACCCTGAACTGGAGAAGTTGGGGTACAGGAGCAGCCAAGCAGCAGGATTTGGGGATTTGCCTGAAGGTGATCTGCATATATTACCTTGAAATTAATGGTGCAAATAGTTAGGATCAGGATTTAGATATTCAAACTCATGACATATCCAAGTTCTCAAGTTAGCAGTTCTCATATGGGCCAAAACCCAACATAATCCCTTGCTTATTGATTATTCAACAATCATTTCTTGAAATGAAAGATTTTTAAATCTTAGATTACTGAGTATGCCACAATTAGTAAAACTTACTTTTAAAAGTTGTGGAAGAATAAATGAAAATGCCCTTTGAAAAGTGAATGCTGTGAAAGTGAAAGATCCTCTGCCATTAGCTGGAATCTGATACTGCAGGGCCCTGCTATACATCCCACAGCCAGGCCGCCTGTCAGTGCGGCCAGCTTTGTTAAGAGGCTAACAGATGGGCAACATATCAAAGCTGACATGTGGAAGATCTTGGGTTTGCCCTTTGGCTCTCTGCCCTCAGTCCCAGAGTGTGGCCCTTAAATCCATCTCCCCAAGAGACTGCAGGAAATGCTTGTGTGGTCAAACTGGTTCCGCCATTGGTCTTATTCCAACCAAAGCTCATTAGTTTTACTTTTCCCTTTGGATTTGTGGGTTACGGTTTTATTTGTTGCATAATAGAAGGCACTAGCAGCTTGTATTTTTCTTAAGCCCTGGCATCCAATCAGAAACGTATCAGTTACATTTCCTTTTTTAAGATTAAGTGGTGGTTTGCTGTATATCTGTAGAGTTGGTTGTCATTTTAAACATCTATTAATTATTCTAATAGTAATAACATGCTAACCACTCTACATCTTTCATCAAGATAAGTTAAAAATGAACTTGTACTTTAGTTTCAGTTTTAAAAATCTAGACTTGCACTCTTCAATAAAGTAGCCTTTGGGTGCTATAGCCAGTGAACAGATGACTAGTCTAAACTATAATTTGATGCAAGTATAAAACAGATAGCAGATTTCAAAGACTTGATCAAAAAATATATTAAATATCTTTTAACTGAGTGTGTTTGTACAACTTTTCATTATATGGAGTAAAATAAAATACATCCTTAAACTTAATGTCCACAAGTCCATTTTATTTCCCATGAAGTTGACGGAAATCTTAAAGTTCTATGTGTAACTTGCATTATATTTCTATGGGGAAATTTTGATCTAGATGTTCAAAGTCTTTCTAGAAGCTCTATTCTGAATGATTCTAGCTAGTCTTGCTAATTTAATTAAATTTAATTCAGTCTTTTAAATGAAATTAGTTAATGACAACCTGATAGCAGGTACCAAATTAGAAAAGTTGTTCCTGCCTAGGTGATCTGCTTGGCCTACAGCAAGTGACACAGCAGGCCCTGCCTTCATGGTAATTTTTCCCAAAACGCACCAAGAATTAGAAAAGTAGATTTATTCTTAGTATTCCTGAACTATTCCAAACTCAGCTTTCAGTATTTATGTCATAGGAAATAGAGATTTCTGACCTCACACAGCAGCAGTATTTAAAATAGGTGACCACTACAGTGGTGGTTGCAGTTACCTTTCATTGTCAACCTGACTAAATTTGAAAGCGCCTAAAGGATACCTCTAGGCACGTCTGTAAGGGTATTTACAGAGAGATTTTACTGAGAAGGTTATGATCCACCCTGATGGGGACACCACCATTCCATGGGCTAAGCTCTCCTGACTAGGATGGACCATACCCACAAACTTAGTCAAAATAAACTCTTCCTCACATTGCTTTTTATCAGGTACTTTGTCACAGCAACAGGAAAGACTAACTAGTACCATGGGCAACAGAAAATTATCTCAAGGAAACTAAGATATAATGAAAAACTAGGACCTAGGTTTGATTCCCAGCACCCACAGAGCCGGGGATCTGACACTCCCTTCTGACCTCCACAGTCATTGTACAACATGTGTGCACTTACAGACATGCAGGCAATATACTCATACACATAAAATAAAAATAATAAAATATTTTTAAAAGAAAATAAAATAAAGAAAACACCAGCCATCATTCCTTACCACTGATTTCATTCACCATCCTGAGTAAGAATTGTAGAAAATTATTTTACTATGAGAAAAGAGAAATGTTGTTCTGATCTAGAACTTAAATAACACAAAATCTTTATTAAATACCATGCCTAAGAGAAGGATAAGTCTATGACAAGCCCCTTTGTAAAAAGAAATAAAAATCTACAAAAAATACAGTATGCAAGAGAGAGGGCTGATGAGGACCCAGAAGAGAACAACTGCATTAGGAAAAATATTCGGTGTAATTCCTTCATCACTAAGGAAATATACTTTGTAGCTGTGGTAAGATAGTTAAAGAGGGAGAAAATTCTTTCTCCACAGGACAAGAATATTACAAGAAATGTAATATTAAACCATTCCATGGATGTGAAAATGCAAGGATGCCGTGCATGCTTAGAATAAACTGAAGATAGCTATGTTCTTGTTTGGTTTTGCTTTTAGGGTCTCCAGTGACCCAGGCTTGCTTTGAACTTCTGATTCCCCGTCTCCAACTCCCGAGTGCTAGGACTGCAGGCATGTACCACCCCGACCCAGATTTTTATGGATGCTACACATTAAGCCCAGAGCTTCATGCATCCTAACCAAGCATTCTACCAGATGAGCTACATCCCCAGCCCAAGATATCAATACTCTAAAATCAATTTACAGGAACAAAAATGAAGAGGCAAGTAAAGACTGGCTGACATGGACCTAAAGAGGTCTTTAGAACTAATCATTTCAGTTCATCTTTAAGCTTGCCACTTTCCAGACAGACAAACCAAAGCATCAAATTTAATTGACTTGGCCAAACTTATAAATTGCCTGTGAAAGGACCAGAAGTAGATTTAAATATGATTTCCGGTGACTTTTTTACTAATGTCTCAAGCAATTATTTCTCCATACATCTCAGCTGTAATACTTAGTTTCCTTAGGACTAGATGAATGGTTTTTAAGAGATTTAATATAAAATGGAGTTTTCGTGTAATAGACAGTCCTTAAATCAATTCAACTCTTTATAAAGTGAACACTACCATACAATTATTTTTAATTAAAAAATGAGTTTAGGGGGCCAGTGAGATGATTCATAAGTCTGATATCCTGAGTTCTATCCCTGGAATGCACATGGTGGAAGGACAGAACCAACTCCCAAAAGTTGTCCTCTGACATTCACATGCATGTCTTGGCATGCTCCCACCACACACACATGCACACACACACACATACTACATAAAAGTAAAGAATAATGAAAATGACTTTAGGCTCTAATAATATTCTAAACCTTTCTTTTGCAATGTATCATAGACTGTTTTCTTTTCAGATCTTAAAATCTACATACTTATGTCCCCTAGTTTTCTCAACTACCACCTTTTCCATCACTACTGACCCAGGGCATAGACAATATTCACTATTACAAACTGCTCTTTGACTTATATTTTGCTGCTCATACAAAGATTTCAGAAGGAAAAGTTCTTAGAAATAGAATTTCTGAGTCAAAGATTGTTACAGTTCTTAGAGTTCTTGACAGATATTGTAAAAATTACTCTGCACATTAAATGGGCCAATTTCTAGTCCCATTAGAAATAAATGAAAGGGTTTTCTCAGGCCATCACCAAAAGTGAATGACATCAACTCTTTTAATCATACCTGACAGGAAATGAAGACTATGTCTCAATTTTTATTCCATTTTTGAAAAATCAATGTTAAGGGTTTTCTTTCTCTTAATAGCATTTATTCTTCACATTCTCATTAATTGGTCTTTCGTGATGTCATCTGTGAAAAGCAAAATCACAATAGTAAGTTCTCTGTCTTGATATTAAAAGGTATATTTAAACAGTCATTTTATTTCACTGGTTGGTAAATAAAATTCAGTGCTGAGTAAACTATGAATTTCATTTTTCCCTAATTACTTGGGAAGAAGTCAGTCTCATTCTGTTTTAGTTTAGCCTCCATCCAGCAAAAGCTCAAAGCTTTCAATATTACCAAATTTGAAATTTCAACTCCTTACTCGTGATTTTTTTTCACTTTAAACAATATGTCTTTCATGAACATAGATTAAATGTAACCAAAAGTCTTTAATAAGCTTATACCTGAAAATGAAACAGAAATAGGAAAGTACCAGAAGATTGTTGTGGAAATGGAGGTTCATATTGTGCATCTTAAGGACCATGTATGAGAAGCCTTGGAAGGTATAAATGCATCAAATTAAAAGTCATGCCTCCCTTTTCAAAAACTCTTCCATTAGCAATTCTGCCACCATTTCTAGGAGGAAGAAAAGGCTTTTTCAAAATGTGAACACAGTTGAAGATAAAGATATTTTCTTTACCATAGGCTACATATCTCACTATTCAGAAGTAATGTTAGGATAAAAGTAAAGTGGATTTGTGCCAGTTCTTATAACAGAAAAGCAAGCCACAAAGAGAAAACAATTATCAAATTTCAAGAAATTGGAATTTGTAGAGTATCATTGAACCCTAAAGATCTGAAGACAATTTCTAAAGATATCAAGGTCAACGTCTTATCTATACAAGGCTTAAGCCTGCTCCACAGGAGACTGATCAAATATCCACTCGCCAGTTTTTAAAAGCATGCCATGATAGGACCACATTTCCTGCTGGCATAACTTCTTAAGATCTGAGCTTCCATGGTGATCAGAAAATTCCTTTTGGCAAAATCTGTTTTCTTTATTTAATATTAATCAACCCTATTCATACACTGACATGATCAGAGAACTCGCACTCGATGAATTTTGTATCCATTTCTAAATTTCACTGCTTTAATTGCCCACCATAGAGATAAGAAACTAAATCTTTGTTTCTCTAGTTTCTATTTCGGCCAGGGCTTATCATTGTAATCTAGCCTAGCTAAAGAAACATAAGAAATGTCCACATTGTCTCCCATTCTTTCTGCCTCAGACATAAATTTGATAGGTCAACCACCGCCCCTAGCCACCAAGGAAGAAAATTCACAGGTCAACACACTGGTGCTCACATCTTAACCAACTGATTACTAACCTCTATCTGCCTCAGACTTCTTGTTATATAGAAAAGTAAATACTAGCAGTCTGGAAGGATTCTAATACAGATGTTTTGATGCCTGTACTTGAAGACAAGCATTTTTAACAGACATACTAGGTGGTTATACTGAAGGATCGGATACTTAAATCTACTCAATAATACCTCATGTCTTAGTGGAAAGAAAATATATGTTCACAAACTAAATATTCATATTGGAGACATCTCCTTTAAATGTTGACACCCTAGAGTACATATTAATATTAGCACAGTTTAAGTCCAAGGTAAGCAAGCATAGTAATGGAAGGTAGAGACCATTTTGTTTTGATGGAAGACTATTGATAACAATTTATTTATGTTCTTGACCATTTTCTCCTTTTTCCTGTCATCTCTTTCTTCCTATCTCACCTCATCTACAAGTTCAAAAAGATTTAGAAATTAAGATTTCTAAACCCTGGAGCAGTCTGATAGAACAATTTGTTTTCTATTCCTTTGTCTTCTTTAAGTCTACCAAAGTGTCAGTTTTCCACAAATTACTTGAAGAGCTGGTTTTATCTCAAAAAAAAGTACTAAATTTCAGTTTCCCAGAATCAACAAACTTGAGCCTCAAGTTGCAATGCAATTTGCAGATAATAATCTATTTAATCATTTTAGTCAAAGGATGGAATATACCACCAAAAATAAAAGTTCAAAATTGTAACCTATTTTTTTAATTTTTTCTTGAGGCACAATACCAATACTGTAAGACAAGAAATAAAAGTGGACTCTTCCATGAGTTAAACAATACATCAAGATGAATCTGAATCTGTCCCATAATTTATACTCAATACAGTCTTTTAAAAGATAAACTATAATTGCAGAATTATAGCATTATGACATAATCAACTACATCTCTAAGTCAGTTCAGTCGGTGGTATTGATTATATATCTATCATCTATTTTAAAGAGGACAAAGAGACAATAAACTAAGAAAGTGGACTTTAGCAAAAGTCTGAATTTGAATTTCTGGACTGACTGATTTGGGACAGACTACTTATCCACTCAAAATTTACTAGCATTTAAACTGAAATAATTACCCATACCTCATAGCTTTAGGATAAATTTAAATAATATTTATGCACATATATTAATAGCATCACCATTATGACACAAATGTCTGAAAACGACCAGCTACCACCATTCCAAAAACGACAGTGAGACCCTCTGCCACCTTTACTTTGGCTTCTTTGATACTTAATTTGGAACTTCAACACCTTTTGTTTCTAGTGCTAGAGTTCAAAATCAGTGAATATCTGGCATGAGTATAAATTATTGTTATATTTACATGATCTTTTATATCTGACAAGATAGCAAGAGGTTTTAAAAAGACAAGAAGGGTTAGGAGACAGAGAGAAAGTCTCCTAATATAGGAGTGTGCTGTAGTTTGCATTCTGACAAAGGATTAAGTGCTGGTAGTTTCTTTAGGATTGTTGAGAATAGAGACGGAAGTTGTGAAGTGATAGGAAGATGATGGTTTGTGCATCCAACTATCCCTGTAGGTAACTTCAGTTAATCTCACTGAGAACTCTGAGAGCCCATTGGACACACACCTTCAAGTCACTGCATTCACGAGACAAGGAAGGTGGCATATTTATATTCATAATGTTATATTTATATTCTACCTCATAGGATCAAGCTGAGAACTACTCTCAGAGTTGGTTAATTCTCTGTTGCTTCTGGCCTTCCTGATCACGGGTCATAGGCACAGCTGTTTGCTATGTTTCTGGGAAAAGAGAAATCAGACTTTGAGATGTAGATATTGAGAGACAGAAGCTAATGGGTATCCACTGAAGGGTGAAAAGGAAGTTGAACTGATGGCATGATTCAGAATGCCAAGAACTCAATCACACCAGAACAGACGCTACAAAGCAAGTCATGCTCACCCTTATGACATAGAATAGATTCCATGAAAGGACTGTGAGCAGAGTAGCAAAGGGCTGAAATTTCTAATGCATTTGAACTGATAGCAGCCCAACAGAAAGCTGGCTGGAGGCTTGAAGGGTATAATACACAACTAAACTCAACAAATCTCACCTAGGCGTTCACTAGCAAGAAACTCCTAATGTTGTAGATCCTTCACCAAGGGCACACAGGGTTTTGCCTTTGGGTGTACCTTTGCCTCTGACTGACCTTTACAAAGTACATGGTACTTCTCAAAGCCTATCCATGTGTGTGGTTGTGCCGGCCACATATCTCAGAGCCATTGAGGGAAGAGTTCACTTTGGATCTCCTCCTCAGGCCTGATCTTCCCTCACAGGAAAACCCAAACATTTACAGATTCTAGAAGGCCGGTGATACTAAACCGAAGTTCACTAGCATGGTACACCCAGCAATTTTCTGGTCTGCCCTGCTGAATCTGTTAGATGCTAACCTCCTCTGCTGTGGCACTCTAGGGAGAAGTCTGGGTTTGTGGACTGATGCCTAGAGTCCAGACTGAAGAGAACTGAAAATTAAGGGAGAAGAAAAGCTAAGGTTGAGACTCTCTACTCACCCTCCCCACTTCCAGCCGGGATCCTGTCTGGCTTGAGTTTACACGGGTCTTGTGCATGCTGTCACCACTGCTGTGAGTTCATGTGAATAACTGACCAGACGTCTGGAAGACTCTTGTTTCCTTGTAGTCATCCACCACTTCTGGTACTTTCAGTCTTCCTGTTACTTCTTCTGCAATGATCCTTGAGTCTCAGGAGGCAGAAGTTTGATATGGGTGTCATATTCAGGGATAAGCACTCTGCAGTCTCTCATTCTCTGCACAATGGCCAGTTGTGGATCTCAATGTTAATCATAATCTGCTGCATGAGGAAGCTTCTCTGGTTGAGTGTTGAGAGATACATTAATCTATGGGTATAACAACAAGTAACTAGGAGTCAGTTTAATACTATAGACATTTAGCAGAATAATAGGCTTCCCTTTGTGAACCTCTAGGCACAGGTTCCTAGATCTGATATCACTGTCATGTATGGGCTCCACCTTATGAAGTGGACCTTAAATTCAATGGAAAAGTTGTTGGTTACTCCCATGACATTCACGCCACTATTGCACAAGTAGGCATATCTTGCCAGGCCAGCTATTGTGACTCATAGGACTCACAGTTGGTCAGAGTTGATAATTACTTTTCTCTTCCAGTCATATGTATAGCACCTTTCAGCACTATGAAAGCTACCCAGTAGAAATGAAGCTTTGAGGTCAGAACCAGCATGATTTCTCGTGTTAGTTCTACAATTCAGGCTTGTAGTGTCTTCAGGAATAAGTGGGTAGGAGACACATTCTAGCTGAGGAACTATTGGCAACCAGTGGCTACTAGGAAAGGGAGAATCAGTTTTTTTAAGGGTATGACACTAGATAAGTTGACCAGGCTCCAGTGGATAGACCAACACTGAAGGACATTTGGGGACATAGAATTGCTTGATAGATAGATATAGATAGGTATATATATTCCTCTTATTTATATCTCTGACAGACATAGAGGGGCAAGTAGAGTAGAAGCTGAAACCCTTTTTTCTGTTGTCTACCATTTGGTCCTTCTGGGCTAAGGAGGTCAACACTGTAGGCTAGATTGTCTTGATGCAATTATCACTCACTGTTCAACATGTGAATAGCAAAATGTCTCTGCCCACCCTTCCCTATCCCTGGCCAGCTCAACTCCAGAGAACATCAGTCAAATAGCTCTCTTGGTCCAGAGACAATTGGCAATGAACATCATTAGAAAAGTCCCTCTCAGTTTCAAACTATGTTATGACCACTACAGCAACTTATAGAACATTTGTGAAGAGCTATTAACACTTTTGTTGGACTTACTTGAGATACCTTAAGGAAATTTTGAATTTAATACTTTTATAATAAGAACAAACTTACTTTGTATTGAACAATATTTCTCTGGGCATCATGACCACTTATTTCATTGATTTCTCATTTTTAATAAATACCTTTAGGATTTAATATCCTAATGTAAAGTTATTATTGAATAGAGAGACAATTCTGATTTTTAAAATGGCTATTGATCATTGTGGAGTTATCCTTATATATTAATGTAAAAAAATGTGTTTAAAGGCCATTTGAAATTAACCTGAGGACACTGAAAAAAAAAAAAATTACCAACATGTTTCCAGATCTTTCCCTAAAAAGTACACTAATTCTATATTTTTCTATAGTAGGTTAATTCTTAAGATTTGTTAAATATGAATGGACATATCTTCATTTTCTTGAGAGTCTACTGTTAAAGATAAAGTGAGCAAGTTAAGAATGGTACTGTGAACTTAACTCTAAGTAGCCCACAGTAACTAGAAAAACGCTGGTTGAGTAAGTTTTTAAGCACATACCACAATACAAACAATAATTGATAGGCATGTCCCAGTGAGAGTATGAAATGACTGTGAGAGGGAAGAGGCAAATACACCAGGGTGCTCAATTTTGCTTCCATTATGTACAGATACTAGTAATACCTTAAAAAGGAAGATATGGCCTCTCTCTATGACCTCCCTGATTCTGACTTTTAGAATGGTTATCTATGGGGAATTCAAAGTGGTTGGAATATAGCAGGTGGAGAGGAGTTACTTTCCACTGTGCACAGATTCCATCATGCCCTAGTGTTCATAAGGCCACCCAGGTTTTCACTTCTACTCCACCTGACCACTGTAGGCATATGATTCAGAACTCCTGTTCTACACTTCCCCCACCGCCCCCAAACTATTCTATTATGTATCCAAAAGCACCACTCATTCCATAAGTCCACTCCCAAATAGCCTACCTCACTCTCTGCCTGCTGAAATCCCATTCACATGCTTTATGAAAGGATATCTGAACCTATGACACTATTTTTAAGAAGTAAACTGATAATGTTTAATAACTGCCTCTTCTTGATGGAAAAAGGATTTCTGGTTTGTAGTTTTTGCTGATTTCTGTGGTGGAAATTCTGCTGTCATGTATCAGGGTCACATTTTTCTCAGATTGGTTGACTGGTTGCTTGGTTGGCTGTTTGTACGAATTCCTTTTTTTTTTCATAATGCCACTTGTGATCTCCAATCACTCTTTCAATGGGGCTCTCTTTCCCTAATTTTTCCAATTGCAGGCTTGTTATGTCTGGGAGACTATGAATGCCAGCAAAGGTGGTTTCACAGTCCTCGTAGTTCTTCTCAAGGCTCTTCGTAAATCACTCTTTGGTATATATTTTCTAGGCCTTTGAGCATTGACCAAAGCTGAAGTAAAGGGATTCCACTTGTTATTCTGCCATAGTTCAGTTTTACTTCTGTAGATGAAGTCTTCTTGTCCTTTGAATTTTGATATTAATAACATTTCCCTAAACACCATTTCAGTTTCATATGCAATTGGAAAAATTAGGGAAAGAGAGCCCCGTTGAAACAGTGATTGGAGATATGGCTTTCCAAAAGTAAAGGACTACTTCTTTGCCTTAAACGAAGTGAGAGCGATACCACAGTAACACCTGGAGATTTTAACAAGCATCTCCCAAAGTTTAAGAGAATTTAGGGGCTGTTATAAGACCCTGTGGTAAACCGGCTTGCAGGAGCAATGTAAAGACAAAAGCAGGAATCAGGTCTTCTGTAGAGCACATGTGCCACAGTAGGAACAAACCGAGAGGTATTGTCAAGGGAGTGCTGCAAAGAATAAAGTGACCCCAGAAAACAGGAACTGAGGATAATGCCCAAAACACCCAGCTGAGAGAAGCATCTCTTCTCTTACAGGAACCATAATCACTGCATGGATCTGAGGGAGAGAATCATCCCAAAAGCCTCCATAATAAATCAGCGTTAAACATCTATGATGTCAAATTTAAATCATACCAGTAAGATCTACACAGCCCTCTTGACTCTCCTCCCTCAAACAAACCACTCCAGTATAGAAGGAACCAGTAAACCAGTAACCTAGCTAGGCTCTGGAAGTTGATATGTCATTACACACACACACACACACACACACACACACACACACACACACACACACATCATACACTGCAGCCTTGTAATCCCTGGTCATGTCCTGCCTAGGCAATGGAAGAACATAAGAAGACAAAAGGTTTAGATTATTATTACTGTTTTCTTTGATTCACTAAATGACTGGAGGACTATTCAGTATCAAAGAATAAAGAGTAACTTTAAAAACTCTGAGATCTACCCAAAATTCTACCCAAGAGTCAGGAGAAAAAGGACTCAACAAATGTGTTTAAGGGACAGTGAAAAAAGCCATAAAGCTGCCTTGGAGGCTTTCCTTAACTAGGCTAGCATTTTGACTTTAATTGTTGTAGACTTACCAGTAAACTACTGGCTTCAAAGCTTTAAAGTTGTTGAATGTTTTCATCATCACTCTAAAATGTCTGGAAGCATTGATTCATCTATCCCATAAAACTGTCCCTAAGCAAACTGCAAGCAAATGTAAGAAAAACAAAACCTATTCTTCAATGTGCTAGTCTTCTATTTTGCCTAATGCTTTTCACTGGAGATACACATTATAATTCTATTGTTCTTACATTTTTAAGTAGGCTAAAACTGGGATATAAAGTTCTGTTTATAACATTTCTTATAAAATTTCCCTTATAAAATGGAAATTATGTGTGCACTGTCCCAACTTTATTTGAGCCCAACCCATTTGGAGACTACGTTTTCCTATATTCTGTGTATATTCCAAGGGTGACAGTAAGCATAACATTAAACTGTATGCAAAATGATAATCTCTCTGTAACACTTGTTACCCTAATCTCCAGTCTCTCAGAAGATGAGGCTATTTTCCCCAAAAGGTCTGGTCTTGAGAGGAAGAGAGACTCATTATTCCAGTGGCATTCGTTTGTCATGGTGTGTGCGGTCCTGTGCATGCATGGAAATGGCATAGGCAAAGGCTTATCAGGTGCCATCTCTTGGGAACACAAGACACCATAAGTTGACATGATTGATAAAGATCTATTCTAAGAAATATGAACCTACCCATTATTTTTTTCTGGGAGTAGAAGCCAAAACCAATAGCCAGAAAAGGCTGCAACACTGTCAACAGGCAGGCATTCTTTACTGCTCTTCATGCCAGTTATTTCTTCTTACATGACAAGCAGGCATTAATTTTCAACCCCTGACCTATATTTCACATATCTGGGTCTCAGACCAAAAGAAACACTAGCTGTCACAAAAAAAATACTACAACAACCTGCTATATAACGAGAAATCCTTTTAGGCTTCCAGGAAACAGGTTTGGTTTGAATCTGAAAAAATTTATAGGGTGGAAAGGTGTGGTAAGACAAAGAGTGTAAGTGTCCTCACTTCCTCTTCACTTCCTTGAGAGATCTATTTGTCACAATATCCACTATGTTCAAAGACACAGAGAAAAATCATAGAAATAATTATCTAGTATCTGTTTGTCTCCATGGTGTCTTGTGGACCAGAAGACCATGTCTTTGACTACCACGCCACTTTTAAGTGCATATTAATTAATCAAGTAAAACTTCCTCACAAAGAGAACCTACGGTTCTAAGGTCATGGAACTGGGCACAGAGAACACTCTACATGAAACTTTTGGATGGAGCATGGTGTTTTGTGAATGATATGTCATTGCCGAAGGCACTCACAGTAGCTGAGCAGGAATTCAGTGTGAAGGTGCCTGTTTGGTAAGTGGATGCCCAGGGGCCCCGGGGAAAGAAAAGATTGCATGCCTAATACCTTTCCAAGGGCAGCTTTTTTAGGAAGAGAAATCTAAATCTGTGAGGATTCACAAGGTGCTAGACTGAAAAAATTAAGTGAAGATGCTCTCTTGGTTCTCAAAAGTAGACTCCCAATTGAAGAAAAAGAACAATATCACAAAACATTCTCATTACAGCCTAGTTCTAGAAGGATGTCAAGGACCAGTCAAGGGATTAATTTCATTTTGTGAGGTAGCAGAATAAAGAAATAGGCTTCAAATGTAATATTTTCGGCCTAAGTAGAGACAATGTCCATAAATCAAAACTGTGTACCTATCTCCATTGTTTCAAATTTTAAATATCATTGCTAGACATAAGAAAAGCAGGGGAGGGAGGGCTGCAGAGACCGCTCAGCAGTTAAGAACACTGGCTGTTTTTGCAGAAGACGAGGCTTCAAATCCCAGCACCCACATGGCAACTAACAATGAACTGTAATTCCAGTTCCAGGGGATCCTTTGCCATCTTCAGTCCTCCACAGGCACTGCATGACATGGGTGCATGTATACACATGCAGACATAAATTAATTTTTTATAAAAAAAGAAAAGCATAGGAAAAGGGGACAGGAGGCAGGTTGCACAGTTACTCAATGTAGGCTAGGCTCAAGGTGGCAACAGGAGATTGTAATCCCTATGCTTGGAAGGTAGATGCAGGAGGATCCGGAGTTCAAGGTCATCCTCTACTATGTGCAGGTCCAAGGCCAGCCTGGGCTACATGAAATCTGTCTTAAAAGACCCAAAACAAAATAAAATACACCCTCAACATCTTTCTGCATATCACTTATTCCGTTCATTTGATCATTCACTCAATACTTATAAATACTTATTAACTATTACATTCCAAGTTGCCAGAGTCAAAACTGTAAACAAGACTGCTGTTTTCAAGCACAGACAGAGAACAGTTATATTCCAAACCATAGACACGTTCAGTTAAATCAAAGTCCAGCCTCTACCCCTGATATATTGGATTAAAGTAGCCAACTTTAAAGAAAATAAAAATTCTAAGTTTGATTCTGCCCTTTACTACCAAATGTGTGACCTCAAACAAACAATAATACTTTCTGCCTCTTAATTGGGCAACAATGGCATTTAACACTTCCTTTTTATGGAGCTGAGAATCAAAGCAGACAGTAAAGTTTTATAAAGAAATGCATTATTAAAATATCTTATTATAATATTAGAAAATTCTTGCAGAACAATACTTCAGAGTTAGAATTCTGATTATTACTCAGTTCTAACGAGTTCCACTCCCCCCAGAATCCCTGCTGTCAAGAGATAAGAGTCAAAAGAGAGAAGTGGGTGGATCCCAAGATGCATCCTGATGCACATACAGTCTTAGATCTGCACAAAGTCACAAGCTTGGTGATGCTTTGCAGATTTCCTTTGAATTATTCATAAAAAAATAAATGGATTTTTCCATCCAGTAATCTCCATAGTTAAATAAAATAAGAGAACTTAAACAAAGAGGGCTTTTAAAAAATGACAAATGTTTTTTAATGAACAAATAGGTTTATTTCAGTTAATACTAAATGACTCCAGAAAATGAAATTATGAATAGTCCACAGAGTTTTGGATTTCTTACATCCTTGCTCCTCCACCTCTACATCAAAAGAAAAGAGCCAAGAAAGGTGAAGTGGGGGGACTTTCCATTCTTTCATAGTCAGTATCACTCTTCCAGTTGAAAATGAAGGCCAGGTACTTCTTCAGGTATGATCCAGAAAGCTCAGTTTCAGCCTCAGCCAGGATGATAAAAAGCAATCATAGCCACAGAGAGGGCAGACAGTTTGTGTGGCCTACCTCTAGATAGGAAATGGGTTTCTTAATAATGGGAATGTGCAAAACATAATCCACAGCAGATCTACTGTGTTCTGCTATGGCAAAATGTGCCTGGGGAGTTCTTACTTTTGGACAGTGAGGACAACAGATCAACTAAGGAGCAGAAACTTGCTATTGTGGAAGCAGTCAGTCAAAAAGCCTTTCAGTGAACGACTTCAGCAGCAGCAACACTGCAGATACAGTACAGCTCATGCAGAGCAACCTCCTGTCTACAAATCCTGGACACACATGTGGGAAAATTCTGGCCTTTTCTGTGACCTACCTTGCACACTTTTCATAGCTCAGAATATTAGCTTGGCGTGAGAGGATTTATCACTTGGTTACTCTAGGAATGACAGAACTGCACAAGTGACTATTAGAATCCACACTCACTCCAGGAAGGCACAAAGAAGATGCGGGGGGAGGTGTATCATAAGCTTAAATCCTTAATAACTTTGTGGAGTAAAGGTTTAACATCATCTCCTTGCCAGCATAATTCAGAGATGGACAAAAAGAAACCCAAAGAAGCAACAGAACCCCGCTGCAAAGAGTCAGAGCTCTGTCCATTACAGGATGAAATCCTACAAATTGTAGAAAAGTTGCAAAGAAGTAAGTTTTCAGTCAAGATTGTTAAAACTCAGAAGAGTCATTGTAAAGGTGCTACATGAACACGAATAGGAGAAAACCACTGAGTAGTTGGGATAAACATTGATTCACACACACACACACACACACACACACACACACACACACACACAAATGCCATACAGAAACATTAGCATTAAGAGAACCATATCTTAACCAAAACCATCTGATGGCTGAACTCTAGATGCCTTGTAAGCATGATTCTCCCAGCACCTGACTGCAACTTTGGTGGTCTACATAAAAGCTGAAATTTTTATCAACAAATGAAACCTATTTATTTTTGCTTGCATTTTTATAACCTTTGTTTAGCCATATAAGGGTCTGGAAGACAAGGGCAGAAGTAATTATACACACATACACACGCACACACACACACACACACACACACACACAGAGTCAACACACAAAACTCCTCTTAAAATTTCAGTACTATCTCTGAGGTCCACAGCATTCAAGTATGTTCCAGAAAGACTAGAAGACACTTCTAGGAGGCTAAAGCTACGGTACAGACTGGCTCACCCTTTTAAGATCCAGGTGCTCTGCGTCCAGCTCATCCAACCTGGTCTCTTCTTCTAGAATATTCCTCAGTATTCATACAAACGTGCTTCCAGAAAACACAATATGAAAACTTGCCAGGCATGCCTGAACTAAAGTCTCCCACATCCACATATGGGAAAATCAAAAGTAAAGTATGAACTTATTGCCATCCACAAACATTTTCATGGGTATTAGATTTAGAGTTAAATTTAGAGATTCTCTACATAGAACAGATCTCAGAATGACAGGATCAATGTAATTTGATGATGAAGACAGAGAGAGAGATATAAAGGCAAAAATATTGAGAGGCTAGACATGTGTCTAGAAAGTAAAACCCAGGAGCCCGGTGCCATCAGGGTGAATTTCAAGGGCAGTGTGATTTCCTGAACACCTGGTTACAAAAAGCCAAACAGAAGGACAACCCCAGTTTAAATTTGTTTGGTCTAGGCACTTTTGAGGATCCATCTTGAAAAAATTTATCTTTTCCAGTGAAATTCCATACAGAAGTTTCATTTCCTAGATTGGCTATTGGTCTTCCCTGTGACTGGCTCTGTTTCATCTTTAGCCAGTCATAACATCAGTCTACATGATACTAAACACCCAGCCAATTCAGCTGTAATCAAAGCTTCAGCAAACCAGCCAGCTGTTAACTGTACAAAACACCAAGCAATCAACTGGAGGAACCTCTTGCCAGGACTGATGGGAATGGCCAGATGTTTTGGCATTATATAAATGCTAAGTGCCAGTTGAAAATGAGTGTTAGCCGTCATTTTGGATACAGTCTTAAAATGAGGCACTTGTACTTTTTCATGACTGAGGCATACCTCAACAAAGACCTCAGATATGCATAAGCAAACCCATATGCACTCACGTACTGAAAACCATAGTGAATGTGTACTTGTGTGGAGGAACATGCTGGGAGGTGAGGTAAGTTCATCTGCATGATTTTTTAAAAGACGGATGAAGTGATTGACTGACTGATTTTATGTGCATGTGTATGCCTTCATGAATTTTTGTGTACCACCTGCATCCTGGTGCCCTCAGAGGCCAGAAGAGGGTATCACATCCCCTGGAACTGGAGTTGCAGGCAGCTGTGGGCCACACAGTGTGGGTGCTAGGAACTGTACCTGGATCTTCTCAAGAGCAGTGAGTGCTCCTAACCATTCAGCCATCTCTTCAGCCCCTAATCTGCATGATTTTAGTTCTATAAAATGTAGTCAGTATATCTGTCTCCTGACAGTCTGCGCTCTTCTTGCCTTTGCTCTGCTCTGCTTAGGGTGATTCTTCCAGGCTATTTAGCCTAATGGCTTAGGAAATTGAAAAAAAATGCTTGGAGATGGCACTCAGGAAGAAGGAAATAACTAGAGCTTTCCCACCTCTCTTTCTCTGTCTCCTATGATGTCTCTGGGAGATGCAGGTCTTGCCAGGTCCCTCTTCCTTCTGTAGGCCTGCCTCCCTCCTGGAAGTCCCATTGTGGTCTCTATCACCAATGTAATTCATTCCTGTACTAAATTCCATCTACTGGGAGACCTAGTATCACATTTCTGACTGTGTCCTGACTTGTACACAGAACAGTCTAAGATATCTGCTCACTCTAGAATCTTCAGGGAAATCTAGGGCTTATTAAAGAGCAGTCCAGGTGCAGAGCCAATGGAGTCAGTGAGCAGAGCTCTTCCCTTTTCCGCTCTTCTCCATGTCAAGTGTCCCAACTAGTAGGAAAAATAAAAGACAGTACTTTAGCACTTGCCTCACATACAGATTAGAATCCCAGAGAGACACTTAGCATGGTCCCTATGCAAAGATACTGAATGAGTTCATACTCTTCTATATTTTCATCACCTACGTGAATCCCATTACCCTAAATATGTTGAATAAACCACAAGTTTAAAATGACTTTTCAAAACCAGTTCCCCAAATTTCCTCTAGCAATTCTTATGAGACAGAACTCCCAAATAAAATGAGCCAGAACACTTGCCAAAATCAGCAGCCCACATTTTTGTCTTACTTGCACTCTGTGTAATTAGAAATGTACTCATTATTACAAAGTAATTCACTCACTGAGTGGTTTGTTTGTTTGTTTACAATAGAGGAGACAGTAATAATTTCTTCCAATGGCCTTACATATATTGAATCAGAGGTTTTCAATTTTAAGTCAAAATTCATTTTAACAATCTCATCTATAATTTTAACCCATTGACATGTCTTTAAAAATAGGATTACAAAACTTTTGGTAATATTTGGTTTTCTCAGAATATTTAATAAAAACATCCATATATTTCACATATTCCCTGAGCACTTAGGTTGCTGAAGAAGAAAGGAAACTGGAATTTCAAAGGAAGAGAGATTTCACTAAATGTAAGAGAAAACATAAACACTGGAGAAAGTAAATGAGGAAGCAGTCCAATACTCATGTGTCACGCACTCTGCTTGTGCTTGCTCTGCACCATATGTACAGGACACACAAGCCCAGAGAAGGCACCTACAGAGAATGAGTGTTTGCTAGACATGACAGGTCTAGCACACACAAGCTTACAGCAACTGGGACTGCACCCATAAGGCTTACACAATATCAGACCAGCCAAAATCCCAGTATAGGGATGGAGGAGGGGCTTGTGAAGTCCCATGGTTATCTGGAGAGCTATTGGCAATTGATAGCTGCTGGGGCAAGAAAAGCCAGTTTTCTTCAAGGATGTGGGTCCTCAGAGGCTACCCATGCTCTAGCAGATGGTCCTACACCGTGCGCATACAGGCAGCACTAAATGGACTCTGGACTTTAAAGATAGCGCTTGAAGTGGGAGGGAAAGGGGATTGGGGGAATAGGGAAGGAGCCAGAAAGAAGAGAATGGGGTAGATTTGATCAAAACACATTATATGTATGTAAGAATATTAGATAAAATATTTTAAATTTTTTTTTTACTTCCTGTGTAAACTTTCTCAAGAAGAGAAAGATCTAAGATGGTAGACAATAGGCAGACGCTATCCGCTAGAATCTCCGGGAAGCAAAATGGGGAAAGATGGAGAACAGCAGTGAGAGGAGGGTGATGCGGGAAAACCTCTCGTTTCATAGGAAAGTTAACAAAGCAGGAGGGAGAGGCCGGAGTCCATCCTAGAAGGACTGGCTCCACTTGAGAGCCAGTACCAACAGGAGACAGCACAAGTCACAACTCAAGATGGAGAAACCTAGAGAATCCGCTGTCTGCTTTCAGCAGTAGACAATCTGTAAAGAGCAGAGAAGAGAGAGGAGCAGGATAAAAAGTATATGGCAGTAGCCCTGAGAGAGAGGGGACAGGAAAATCCTCCCTTCTCTGTATCCAGTAGAGCAGCAAGAGGATGCCATTTTTAAAAGACCCCTCCTCCCCCAGAGTCAGTGGTTTGCAGCACCAGACCCTCCGTAAACTATACTTTTAGGAAACTCAGAGCAAGTGTCATATGACCATATGTTGAAACTAGTCATAAAACCTGAAAGCATGGAATACACTGGAACTTATACACATTGGAAAGGACTTTCCGAACAGGACTCCAAAAGTATAGGTATTAAGACCAACAATTGCTAAATGGAACCACATGGAACTAAAAAACTTCTGCACAGCAAAGGACACCATAATTCCAGTAAAGAAAGAGGCTACAGAATGGAAAATGGTCCTTATTAGCTAAATATCTGACAAAGGACTAGTATCTAGAATATACAAAGAACTCATAAAAGCAAACATCAAAATAGAACTAAAAGAGACTTCTTAAAATATGCAATCAAATGACTGAGAAACACTTTTTTAAATGTTCAACATCCTTAGCCATCAGGGAAATGCAAATTAAAATTAATTTGAGATTTTATCTTTCCCCACTCAGAATGGCTAATATCTGACAAATAAATGACATCAAATGCTGGCATGGATGTGGGGAAAGGGAACACTTATTCACTGCTGGTAGGAGTACTAACTGGTGCAGTCACTACAGAAATCAGTGTAGATCCCTCAAAAAGCTAGAAATTGATCTACCACATAATCCAGCTGTTAGGATATACCCAACGGAGTATATATCCTACTTCAGGGGCAGCAACTGCTCGTGCATGTTGATTGCTGCTCTGTTCACAACAGCCAGGAAATGGAAACAGCCTAGATCAACTGATGAGTAGGTAATGAACATATAGTATATTTATACTATGTTATATTATTCAGCTATTAAGAAAAACAAAATTATGAAGTTCACAGGTAAATGGGTGAAGCTAGAAACAATCATTCTGAGTGCAGTAACCCAGACTCGGAAAGACAAGTATCACATGTTTGCTCTCATTTGTGGCACTATCCTTACATCTTCAGACATATAAGTTTCATTTGGACTACCCATAGCAGTCAGGAATTAGTAGGGGGCTGTGGAAGGGAAGGGGCTTTCAAGGTAGGGAAGATAGAATGCAGGAATATAAAACAGGGAAGGGGAATGATGGAATAGGAGATGGGGTTAGGGAAGGTGGGGAAGGGCAGAAGAGGGAACACAGAGAGGGATAACTAACACCAAACACCTTTTGAAAAGACTACGTGGAAACCAGCTACTGTGGAAACTTTTAAAACTATACAGATACACAGATATAAAAAGAAATTAAGAGGCATTATCCTATAAATTGGGCGGTAAGGCCCCTAACTAGACACTGCAGGCTAAGGAGGAATGGATTGCCTCTTTTGGAATTGTTGGCCAGTAAGGGGAGAACCTACTATTATTATTCTGCCTAATGGACACAGTATTAAATGGACACCAATGACTTATTGCTATACCCATAAATTGGTGCATCTCTCAACCCTCATCAAAGAAGCTTCTTAGGCAGTGGATGGCAATTAGCACAAAGGCTTTCAATCAATCAAGGTGCAGAGAATAAGAGACTGTGGAATGCTCAGCCATAAATGGAAAACCTGTATCACACCCTCTCCTATGAAGGCTCAGAAATCATTGTGCAAGAGGAGACAGAGAGATTTTAATAGCCAAAGGAAACAGTATTTTCCAGACATAACAGTGCAGGTACACTTATAAAGTCACAGAGATTGTGACAGCTTTGCACAATGCCTGTTCAAACTTAAGTCAGAAAAAAATCTCAGAACAGAGATGTCCCACCTCTAGCTGAGGAGCTACTGAAATTGACAGCTGCTGGGTGAGGGAGAATCAGTCTTCTTTAAGAATCTCGTAGTTGATTGCTCCAGTGGATAGTTACAAATCCAAGAGCATATGGGTAACAAAAGCTGGTCTTGATGTTTTGTTTAAAAAAACACACACATACAATATTGGATAGATAGGGATGGGGGAACATGAGAGGAATGAGAAGGGGATGAATATGATCAAAATGTGCTGTGTGAAATTCTCAAAGAACCAATATAAATCTTTAATTTTAAAAAAGCCCTCATAGTATTTAACAACTCTAAAAGTTAGAAGTCCAAAATTTAAGTCTTATCTGAGATACAAGGCAATCTCTTAAGTGTGAGCACCTATAAAATAAATAAATAAATAAATAAGGTACACACTTCCAACATACAATGGCACAAAACAAATATTTCATTCCAAAATGGAAATACAATATACCAAGAAATCACTGGGCCAAACCAAAACTAAATTCCAGCAGTGGACATATCACTCTATTCCCACATCTGGAGCTCATGATGGAATCAACTGGGCTCCAAAAGGCTGAGGTAACACCACCCCTCCAGCTCTGCTGCCTGAAGTACACATAGACTCTCTCTTGGGCTAGCTCCGTTTGTGCTTGCAGCTTTCTTCAGCAGACATTCCATGGTTCTGGAGTTGTCAATATCCCAGGGACACCACTGCAGCTTGAGCTTCACCTTCACAGTTTCACACAGTGGCTTCTTTAGTCCACCTTGCAGAAACTCTGACCCTGCTATGTATTTCCTGGCCTCAGTTGCTCTCTCAAACCAAGAAGCAGGACTTATGCCCACCTCAGTCTTTCATTTTACATGTTTGCAAAACCATTACCATGTGGTGATGTTGACAAGTTCTGCTTCCAGCTCAAGACGCAGCCTGGTCCCCTTGGATCACAGATGTATGGATTCTGTGAGCTGACCCTGAGAAACACTTCCACAGAAAGTTGCCTTCAAAGAGAAGGAAACCTCTTCAGTTGGGCTTTCTTCCTTCAAATGAGTTTAGATCTTTCTGACATGGAGCATCTAATTAAAATTTTGATCTTGAGACACCTTTCCTAGTACTCCAGGACAGCACAGGTTTCTCTTTACTGGTGCTGATCTCCTTAATAATTACAGCTGCTTTCTCTGTATCAGAATGATTGTTTTTCTCTCTTGAAATTTCCTCTGACAAACAAATTAGTCTATTACCTTTAAATTCAACTTCACTAAAGTTCTCTGGACACGGAGAGAATCAAAACAAAGATAAAATCTTTGTTCCCCTATGGGACATCATGAGAGGGGCCTCCACTGTACATATTCTCTCAGCACTGTTGTCCACCAAGCTCCCACTAGTATGGCCCTTTAAGTTCTGCTTATAACTTTGGAAGGTTTTTATAAGCTCAGAGTTCTAAACTCTTTCACATTTCTCCTGAAAATCAGTTCCAAAGGCCTATGAACCACATGGTCAGGTTTATCACAGCAACAGCCCCACATCCCAGTACCAATTTTCTGTCTTTGTTATTCCCTGCTGCTATGATCAATTACCCTGACAAAATCAAAACAATAGAAAAAGAGTTTATTTCTGCTCAAGGGTTAGTTCAAGATTACAGTTGGTCCATCAGGGTGGAAAAATGACAAGAGCTCAAAGTGCTCATACCACACTACATTCACAATCAGGAAGCAGAAAACAATACTTGTGCTCAGCTCACTTTCTCCTTTTTATATTGTCCAGGATTCTGTCCCATTGAATCAGTGCCAATCAAAGTGAGTGGGTCTTCCTACTTCAACTAACTGAATCAAGATAATCCTCCATAGGCATGCCCAAAGGCCCATCTCCCAGCTGATACTAGATCTTATCAAGCTGACAACTGAGACTAACCATACAGTATTTAAGAGGAGATGGGCTTTCAATAGACTTTTACTATGTGTTCATAGTCAACCTACCCTGTGGTAGTGGTTATTTTTTCACATAGTATTCTACTCTTAAAGAGCAGTTAATATTGAGCCTGCAGCATAGAACAAACAGACCAAAAAGACACCTTAGCTCTACTACAAACTAGTCTACCTTGACCACTGCAATCACTTCTCCAAAGCAAAAGGCTGATTTCTTTTAATACAACCATTGATCTAAACTCAGACGTACAAATCCCAACTCAGAATATACAAGAATCATGAAAAATCAAGGCCATGTGACTCCTCCAAAAATTACTGATTCCATGAAAACAGTCTCCAATGAGAGTGAACTAAAATGCCAAAGAACTCAAAAAAATGATTCTGTGATTTTTGAATGTTCAAAGAAATTAAAGCTGACACAAATAAATTCTAAATGGTTTCCAAGCAACCACTAACAACTGAATGAAATAAAGACTTTAATACAGAACATGAAAACGAAATTCAATAAAGAGAAAGGAATATTTTAAATCACCAAATTGAAATACTAAAAGTTGAAAAAAATCAAATAAAAAGCTCTGTGGGGAGGTAGATGGCTCTCAGTGAGATCAAGGCCAGTCTGGTCTACATAGTGAGTTTAAGATCAGTTGTGGCTACAGGGAGACCCTGTCTCAAAAAAAAAAAAAAAAATTCTGTGAAAGGACTCATCAATATATTAGCTCAAAGGGAGGCAAGAATTTCAGGGCTGATGACAAGGTAGAGGAATTAGAACATCCAGACAATGACAAAGACAGGTGAGGAAGCATTTCGATCTATGGGCACTATGAAATACAAAGTCTATGAATCACTGGGTGTAGAACTTTCCCACTAAAAGAACAGAAATCATTTTCAACTAAAGTAGAAAAAAAAGTTCCCAAACTAGAGAAAAAGATGCACATTCAGATAAAACACAGGAAGAATTTAGAACACCAAACAAATAATATCAGAAAAGAAACTCCCTCCACCATATTAGAGTTCAAATGCTAAATATTCATAACAAAGAAAGTATATTGAAAACTGCAAAGTCAGAGTCATATTCTAATGGCAACCCATCAGAATACTTCAGATTTATCAACAGAAACTTTAAAGGCTAGGTGATCTTGAAATGATATATTTCAAGCAGCTCTGAAATTAACAATTTACCAAACCTGATTACCATACCAAACAAAGATAGCTTTCATACTTAAAGGAGAATGAAAAACTTTCCATGATAAAACAGGTTAAAGGAATTCATCACCACTAAGCCAGGACTATAGAAGATACTTGAAGGAATCCTTTGGATTGAGGAGAAAGATAAACATATCCACAAGGCTGCAGGAAATAATAAGCCATGCTAGAGCAGTGGTTAAGAGAATGGGGAATAAGAAAACACAATAACACAACATCAACAAAAAAACAGGACTTAATACACATTTTCAGTAATAACTCTATTAATTATCTCAACTTCCCAGAAGATATAGAAAAGCAATAGGATAAAAAAATAAGACCCCACTGTTTGTTCCCTCTAAGAAATGCACAGTACTATCAAAAACAGATGCACCTTAGAAAGAAAGGATATAAAAAGTTATTCCAGCAAATGGATCTAGGAAACAAGCAAGGGTCATTGTTCTAATGTCTGACAAACACCCATCACATCAAAATTAGAAGAGATAATGGTCATGCCATACTAACTAAAAGAATGGTAAAGCAAGAGGACATTACAATTTTAAACAGGTACACTGAACAATGGTACACCCAGTTTCCTTTAAAATATTTTTCAATGTAAAGGCACAGATTAACCCCAGCCTCCTAGTAGTAAGTGACTTCAGTAACCCACTCTCACTAACAGACAGATAATCTCCCCCAAAATAGAGAAATATCTGAGTTAAATAATATCATAGATTAAATGAACCTAACAGACATCTACAAAACACTGCATCTAAACATTATACAATACACATCTCAGCAGTCTCCAGATCTTATTCTAAAATACATCATGTAATTGACATAAACTAACTCATAACAAAAATACAGGAAAATAGAAATCGTTTATTGTATTCTACCTGAACACAATGAAAAAATTTAAGAAATCAGCAGCAAGAGAAACTAACTAGAGATCATACACAAATACATGGAAATTTAAAAATGATGAACAGATCACTGAAGAAATTAAAAAGGAAATTTAAGGAACTCATACAATGCTAAGACAAGGAAAACAGCACACCAAAACCTATAGGATACAATAAAAGCAGTCCTACATGGGAAGTTTACAGATACAAATGTGTACATTAAGAAAAAAAATCAGAGGGCTGGAGAGATGGCTCAGCAATTAAGAGCGCTGACTATTCTTGCAGAGGACCTGGATTCAGTTCCTAACATCTAAATGGTGGCAAACAGCCATCTGTAACTCCAGTTCCAGGGGATCTGACACCCTCTCCTGTCCTCCATAGGCATACATCACATGGATATTTACATACATGAAAGCAAAACACTCATACATGTAAAATTAAAATACATGAATTTTTAAAAAAACAACAGCAATCTCAAATAAGTAACTTGATGTACTTTAGAACCTTGGAAAAAATAAGAATAAGCCAAACCCAAAATCAATAAATAAAAAGTAATTAATATCAAGACAATTTAGTGAAACAAATGAACAAAAATTTTAAATCTAAGAAACAAAGAATTGGGGGTTTTCTGAAGAGATAAACAAGATCAACAAACCTTCATTCAAACTAATCGAAACAAAAAGAAAGACAACCCAAACCAATAATATTAGAGATGAAAGAGAGATATTGCAACAGCTACAAATAAAATTCAGAAAATCATTAGTATATACCTTAAAAACATATTCCACTAAATTGAAAAACAATCTAAAAGAAACAGATGAATTTCTAGACTAATAGAACCTACCATAATTAAACAACAGATAACCAATTTAAACAATCTATAACAAGCAGCAAGATTAAAGCAGAATAAAAAATTTCCCAACTAAAACAAGTCAAGTCCTAACTAGATTCACTTCTAAAATCTACCCAAACTCTGACGATGCAACACCCGTACTTCTCAAACTATTCCAAAACCAAATGCAGTCAAAGTAAAGACAAGAATAGACCAATTTCCCTAATAAATGCAAATCTTCTCAATAAAATGTTTGCAAATTCAAGAACACATCAAAAAGATAATTTTTATAACCAATTTAAACTCATTTCAGAATTTCATGGATGAGTCAACATACATAACTCAATAAATGTAATTCATCACATAAATGGACTCAAAGATGGAAATCACATCATCATCCCAATAGATAAAGAAAAGGCTTTTGAAAAAAATCAAACATCCTTTCATGGTAAAGCCCCAAAGAGATCAGGAGTAGACGAATATGCCTCAACAAAATATAGGTTATATATGGCAAACCTACAGGCAGCATTACATTATACTAAACTGGGAAAAACTCAAGTCACTGGAATTTGGAAAAACACAAAAGACAAGGTGTTTGGTCCACTCTTAGTCCACAATAGTACTGGATATGTTGGAGCAATAAGATAGGAGAAGTAAATAAAAGGGGCACAAATAAGAAAAGAAGTCAAAACATCCTTATTGCAGAGGATATGATTCTATATACAACATACATTGAAGAACCTATCAGAAACCTGTGAGAGATGATTAACATGTTCAACAAGTGGTAGAACACCAAAATAACATACAAAACCCAGCAACCTTCCAATATGCCACAGCATGCTGAGGAAGAAGTCAAGGAAACAATTTCATTCACAATCATCTCAGAAAGAGGAAAATAGAATCTTTGAGATAAAACTAACCAAGGACGTGAAAGAACTCTGCAATGAAAACTTTAAATCACTGAAGAAAGAAATTTTTTAAGAGATGTTAGAAGATGGAAATACCTCCCATGTTTATGGATAGGAAGAATAAATATTGTGAAAAGGCTACATTAAAGCAATCTATTGATTCAATATAATCCCCATCAAAATTCTAATGAAATTCTTTACAGAAATAGAAAAAAAATCTTAAAATTTATGTGGAAGCACAAAGGATATCAGATAGCCAAAGCCATTCTGAGCAAAAACAACAATATTAAAGATATTACCACACTTGATTTCAAGTTATGCTTCTCAGAATAGTAACAAACAGAACATGATACTGGCATAAAAACAGAAACAAAAATCAATAGAATAGAATATGGGACCCAGATATAGGCTCACACAGCTGCAGCACCTAACTCTTAACAGGAAAAAACTGACAAAAATACACATTAGAGGAAAGGCATCCACTTCAACAAATAATGCTGAGCAAACTGAATTTTCACAGGAAGAAGAATAAAACTGATTCCTATATTTTATTCTGCACAAAATCAACTCCAAATGGATCAAAGACCTTAATGAAAGAACCTAAACTCTGAAACACTTCAGATACAGACAGGCATAGGCAAGGGTGTACAAAGAACTCTAGTCTCAGGAAATAATGTCAACTAGTAACAAATAGGACCGTATGAAATTTAAAAAGCTTTGCATAGTAAACAGTTAAGAGACAGTCTACAGAATGGGAAGAAATCTTTTTTAGCTATACATATAATAGAGGATTAATATCTAGAATAAACTACTAAAAGAACTAAACAATTATAAATCAAACAGCCTAATCAATAAATAGACTAATGATGTGATCAGATAGTTCTCAAAAGATGCAGTAAAAATTGCCACAAACTATACGAGAAATTTTTCAACCTCACTAGCCATAAGAGAAATGTAAATCAAAATTACACTGAGATTCTACCTCACCCAGTCAGAATGACAGTCATTAAGAAAATAACAGCATAGGCTTCTGAGAATGAAGTCAGAAAAGAAACCCTTCTACACTGCTGATAAGGATGTAAACTTGTCTAGTCACTGTAGAAACCTAAAAATAGACCCACCATAAAAGCCAGCTACACAGCCACCACACAAACTCCTGGGTTTTTAACCCAGAACATTCCACCATACAAACTCTGGGGTATTGACCCAGAACATTCCAAGTAAACCATCACAGAGACACTTGTACATTGGTGTTTACTGCGGCACTGCTCACAAAGCTAAGTAACAGAACCAACTTAGGAGTCCAATAAAGGAATAAATAAAACATGGTATATAGCCACAACGGAATTTTTCCAGTCATAAAGATGAATGAAGTTACGTCATTTTCAGGAAAATGGATGCAACTGAAGATAATCATCATAACTGAATTAAGCCAGTCTCAGAAAGAGACAAAAATCCTATGTTTTCTCTCATTTGTGGTTCCTAGATGTTATATAGATACATAAAGTCATGTATGCAGATATAATATAAAAGTAAATGTGAAATTGTCCTGGAGAGCAAGAGTTGTCCACAAAATGAGGGAGGGGTGGAAAGGAGGGAGAAGAGTGCGGGAGGCGTGCTGACATACACGTGCATGACATCTCTTTGTAACACAGTACCATTTACAATGAATACACATGATGATTTTTTAAGTAATAAAACAAGTAAGAATGGCTACTAGAAGAAGTAATTATTCCACACAAACAAATAAAAAGGAATATGCAGAATTCAGGACATACAGGATGTGCTATGGGGAACACGAGGCTCACTGAGGAAAATGTCAGCACTGGGTGCCAGGACTAGGACACAACAGATCCCAAACTGGATCAAGTCTAAGCTATCAGGAATCTATCTCAAAATAAAAAATAAGGAAGAGATGGAGATATCACTAAGGGGTAGATTGCTTGTGTAGCATGCATGAGGCTCCCTGAATGAAAGAGGGAGGGAGGGACAGAAAGAGGGAGAGAGGGAGGAAGGAGGGAAGGAGGGATGAAGGAAGGAAGGTATTTTAGAATATTTTAGAAGGTATTGTGGACAACTGAGGTATAGTTTGGTCTAAAGTACCAGGAAGAGCATAAAAAAGGAAATGCAAAAAGAGTAATAATGCTAAATTCCCATTTACGTCAAGAAGAATAAAAATGGCTTTAAGTGATTATGGTATAGTGCCTAGCTCATCCATGGTTAGCCACATAATCATAAAAATATTAACTGTGTTCTGGGCTAATCTAGTTGTCATATGGCCATCTCGAGAGGTGGTTCAGACCAGAAGTGGACTATGTGTGACTGAAAAGGAACTGAAACAAGAAAAGCCTCCTCTTCCATGGTGTTAGGTCAAAACACAGTTCCCACTCCCTGTCTCTTGATGTCTCACTCTCCCTGTTTTCCTGTAGTCTACAGGCAAGGTTGAAAAAACGCCTGAAAGAATGTGTTCTAATACTAAATCAACTGGTTGGCTGAGGTTGGATTTCATATTTATACTTAGGAAAGATGAAGATGTTTTATCCTAATTTTATGTAAAAGTATCCTCAGTAGTAGTTTTACAGTAAAAAGTATGTTGATAAGATATATTAAAAATGTGAAGTACCTTTTACAATTAATTTAGAGCATTCTCCTAATAGAAAAACTATAGGGTAGTATATAAGGAAATGCAAGTTTTGAATATAGCTAAAAAGAAGAAATGGACTTTATACATATGCATAGTTATCCCATAAATGCAAAGGAATTAGCAGTGTGGTTTCTTATTTAAAATTTTATTTCCTGATAGCATTTCCTAATGGCTGGTCAATTAAAATAGAGACAAGTCAGTACAGAAGCCAAGGAAAATCTCACTGCTCTTTTTACATAGGAGTACTTGTTTTTATTAATCATATCAGAATACTTTCACCTTTGCCTATATGCAAGCCTGGATTTCACCATAGTTATCAGGACCAGCTCCTGACAAGGCTGGAGAAGAACAGCTATTCAGAGTGCAACAGCCAAGCTGAGTCCATCTTTGAATCCTTTAAAAATCCTCCGCTGTTATCTCTCACTGCCCCATAGTTTCCTAGTTTTCCCCTAGCAAATGAAAAGTCTCCAGAAATTGATAGAAAGAGGGATCAAGGTAGAAGCCTAATCAGCGTGAGATTGATTTTCTTCCTCACATTCTGTAAACAAGAACAACAGCATATTGGGGAGTTAAAAAGCTTTCCTTACTCATTCATTCTGTAAAATAAACCTGTAATTGGGTCATTTGGCTTTAACTGTCTCTTTGATTTAGAGAAGCAGATTCACTATAATTGGTTTTTAAAACTTCATATCAAATAGAATTTTAAGAATCACAGTTAAAATCTGTAATCATAATTGACTAATAGAAAAAAAGTTTTCTATTAAGCCTGAGATTTTTTATTAACAAAACTTTTTTAATTGCTTAGGATATGTAACTAGGGTTTAAACGTTTTTAGAGATAGTTTAAATTTCTATAGAAAAGAAAAAAGAAAGATTCCCATTGTTCCCTGTAACATTAGAAAACCATAGCAAATGAAAGAGCAAGGAATTTGAATATTTCCTTGAAAAATATCTTTAAGTGCACCATAATAGGGAGTGGTTTTATTTGAAAATTCAAAACCTTAAAAGACCAAGAAAAAGAAAATGTTAAAATTACAATCCTTTATGGAGCTATAGACATAGTATCACTATGCTCATAAAAAATACTGTAAACTTTTAAAGAAAGATTTGGATACTAAATTCTGCAATAACTCTCCTACGATTTGTTTCAAAGCTAAAGGAATATACCAAAGCAAAATTGTAGGAAAAGCTATTTTTAAACAAAAATAAGTTGAAAGGAAAGAATGTGTTTATCTGTTAGGAATCTAAACATACAGTCTTCTAAAATTAAGTGAGAAACTAAAGTTTGCCTTCCTTTACACCTACCAGTAAGGCAACTGGCAGAGGTCTACACAGACCCTTCTTGCCAATTGTCTGCCAGAGAGAGCTATATGGCCTGTCTGAACAGCAGTCACTGCAGCTGAGGTAATATTTTATTTTATAAAATTCTAAAATATTTTAGAGACTCTAGAAGAAAGGAACTCTGTTTCCTGATATCATTCATCCCAAGTAATGCACAGTTCAAACAACTTTCTAATTCTGCAGGTCTTTGTGATTCTTTTATTTGCCATTACCTAGAAATTACTGGAATGCTCAAATATGCACTGGTCTTGTTAATTTACTGGCCAATGGTTTTCATCATATTTTCTGATGTATTCCCTTTAGAATTAAACAGAATTCTTTAGAAGTGAAATTCAGTCACCAAGAGTCACCTATTACTACTATCAATATCTCCAAGGCTACTTGGGCTTCAAGCCAAAATGAGTTCTGAAAGATGATTTAGCACAAACACACCACCCGGTCTCATAATCAACACTGGAAACAGTGGTTTGCAGACAGAGAAGAAGCGGTGCATGGCCGAATCGGAGAGGAGAGAGCTCTACGTGCCCCAGCTTACTTCCTGCAGGCAGTTTCCAGGCAACACAGAATCAGGAGTCTTTCTGGGCCAAAAAGACAAAGATAGAAGTTAGGGAAACTAAGCACGGTAGACTGTAGGGCATAGTATCCCAGACGAAGAACATGCACAAAGGACAGCCGTTGAGCCCAGCCATGAATCCACATGAGAGTACGGGCTGAGTGCTGAGTGTGGGTGCACACAGGGCAGGAACTCACCCAAGCTAGCCAAGTAGCCACAAGAAAGAAGCAGTTGGAAAAAATTTCTGGAGCTCATAGTAGACTAGAAATAGTTCATGTCCCACCAGCCGGTATGAAAAACAACAAAACTATACAGAGTCTCAAATTAAAGTCCTCAGAAAGATCCTGCACTCAAAAGCTCTACATAATCAAATTGCTGAAAACCACTGAGAAATGAAAATCTCAAAATCATTCTGGAAAATGAGGCACTGTGACACATTACATACAGAACAATAAAGAGATCGGCATCAGACGTCAGAAACTATGTGAGCCAAATGCATTTAGAGGAAAAGAAAATGTTTACCTACAATTCTTTACCAAAAAAGGATCTTCCGAAGATTCTTTTCAAAAATTTAAGAAGCAGCACAAAAAGAAAATTCATTGTAAACAGAACTGCCCTCCAACAAGACTAAAGGAAGGTCCTTGAGCAGATCTAAGAGATGATGCCAGATGGAAAGTTAAGTCCTTATTTAAAAAAAAAAAAATTGAATAGGCGACATGCCAAATACATAGGGAGATAAAAACAACTTTCCTCATATTCTTCGAAATATAAATGGTTATTCAAAGTAAAAATAAAAACAATGTAGTATGACACTTATAGCATAGATAGAAGTAAAAAAAGTAACAAGAGCACAGAAGTTAAGGGAGAGAAGATAACATACAACATTATCAGATAATGTATAACATTATTAGAACATTGGTGTTAAGTATATATATTCTCAACCCAGAAAAAATCTTTTAAGCATAAAATAAGAAGGCATAAACTACCATTATAAGTAAAACAGAATTATAAAAGTAGTCCATGAGTCCATCCCATCCCACCCCCCCCCCAAAAAAAGGAACAGAGAAAAGTAATAAAGAGCAGGTGAGGAAATACCAAAATTTTTAAAAAAAGTAAAACAGCAAGTGGATGGATTTGAACCCAGTCATATGCATAATGAGACTAATATACATAGTCTAAAGATTCTAACTAGCAGACCCAGCCACCTTAGACTCTCTTCCTCAGATAAAAAGAAAAAGAACCCACAAAAATGGAAAACATAGGCGGGCTAGCAAGATGGTTCAGCATTTTAAGGCACCTGTGATCAAGCCTGACAACCTGAGTTTGATGCCTAGGACCCACACTGTGGAAGGAGAGAACTAACTCCCACTAGTTGTCCTTTGATCTACACATGTACATTGTAGCACGTGTACCCACGCTCATATGCATATACACACACAAAACAAATAAATAAGTGCAAAAAATTAATAAACATAAGATAATGGAAATATATTTATTGTACTAAGATTTTTACAAGAAAATTTAAATAGCATTATTAATATTAGGTACACAGAATTGAACAATGGAATATTATCAGAAAGAGACCTTCACTGTGACAAAAAGGTTAATTCAATAAGAAGAAATAATAGTTCTAAGTGTCTATATATCTACTAAAGATTTAATTGTGCCCCCAAATTCATATGTTGAAATTACATACTCCATGTGTATGACTATAGTGAAATAGGGCTTTAAGACAATGTTTAGGATTAAACCAGGTCACAAGAGTTGAAGCCTTAAGGATTGGCCACCAGTCTTATTATTTTGTTGTGGCAGTCTGAGTAGACTAACATAATACCTACTAAAAGAACAGCACAGCAGGAGATGTAAAGCCGGTGGAATTAAAAGAGACAAATAAACCTTCCATGATAGAGTATTTCCCCTTTTTCATAGTTTTCTTATCTGCAGTTTCAGTTAACGAGAGTCATGATCTGAAAATACTAAATGGAAAACTCCAGAACTAATGTATAGGCCATCTGAGTGGCATCATGAAATCTCATACTGTCACACTTTATCCTGCCCAAGATGTGAATCTCTTTGTCCAGTATACTCATGCTATATACGTGCCACCCACCTGTCAGTAGCCATATTGATTATCTTGATCATCAGATTGACTGTCTGGAATTGCAGAGCTTGTGTTCAAATGAGATTTATTTCTTGGCAATGGCTCAATAGCACAAAACTAGTGATGCTAGCAATTTGGAGATGCCAAAGAAAGGTCATAAAATGCTTTCTTTAGAAGAAAAGATAAAGAAAGAAATAAAAGGCTTACATGGGGCTGGCAAGATGCCTCAGTAGGTAAAGAAACCTGCTGCCAAATCTGACTACCTGAGTTCAGTCTCCAGAACCCACACGGTAGAAAAACAGAAAATTGGCTACCAAAAGTTGTCGTCTGACCTGCACGCACACACACACACACAATTAAAATTTTGAAAAAATCTTTCAAAAGGCATGTATGATAGAAAAAAAAGGAAGGGTTTGATATTTTCTGCAGTTTCAGTCATTAGTAGAAGTGACTGAACATAGGGAAGGGTTTGGGGAGCTGCTAGGCTTGAAGAATGACCTGCTCTTCGATAATTAATAGAATAAGAGGTCAGATGTTTTGAAAAATATAGAAATCTTGAACAACACTATCTATTAACTTGACCAAATAACATAAAACACTGAGCTCAACAAAAATAGAATACACAGACTTCTCAAGAAAACACCAAACATTCACCAAATCCAGTAAGTCTTAATAAATTTATAAGTGAGGTTATACAAAGCATGTTTTCTTTCTACAAGAGACTTAAACCAGAAACCAACAGAGAAATCAAATACTTCCAAATGTTTGAAGATTAATTATAATTCTAAATATAATTCATGTGGAAGAAAGAAATAAGAGAAAATAGAAAATATTTTAACTTAATGAAAATGAAAACATAAAATGTATGAATTATAGTTAAAGGAGAATTAGAGAGCTATAAATGCTTACATTTGAAAAACAGAAGGTTAAATAAATTACTGGAATTTCTATGGGAATTACTTTTCTGGGAATGAAACAAAGTTAATCTTATGTTTTGTGATGATTTAGCACTATTTCAGCTTATTTACAATGTAAACAATCTTATTAGGCCTAGGCTCCTCTAGTAAGTTAAGCATATAACTTAGTCCCTCATGATCCTTCCTTAGCGTTAACCCAAATAGTATGTGTGTGTGTGTGTGTGTGTGTGTGTGTGTGTGTGTGTGTGTTATGAAAATATTAGCCCTGAAAGCAGGGAATAATTTGTTGAAAGCAATGAATTATCCCATTTGTGTTGCAAACAGCTGGTGGAATTAGACTGATAACATCTGTTTGTGGTTGTATATACTGTTCTGGGTTAGTAGGGGTCTGAAAAGAAACTTCTTCTCTGCTAAGACAGTTTCTCATTTCCTTTCCCATGTGATGCAGGATGCATGGTTTCAATAAGGAGAGAGAAATTTCTTTGTTTGGAAAATAGTTCTGAGACAACTTGGAAGGAACAAGTTCTCTGAAAACAGATTGAACTGATTGGCTTTAACTTTTGTTAAGGGTCAAGCTGCCTTTGCTCGGGCATTGCCACAATGTGGCTTCTCTCTGCAGCAAGTTTATCTTAAGAAACTAAAAAAAGAATGAAAAGTAGAAAAAAAAGATGTAATAAAGAAGGGAATGTTGAAGTATATAATAGTAGAACATTAGTATTCAAAAAATGAGTATTATGAGGAAAACTATGAAAATGACAACACGTCTATAGTCAGAGTGAAGAGGAAAATAAAGAAAAGACACAAATTATCTGTACTGAAATTAAGAAGAGACATCACTAAAGATTTAGCAATAGTGAAACGAAGATCCTTGCCTCTGAAGGGTTTAAAACAAAATTGGTGGGACAGATTTTATTCACATGCAGCAATGAAATAATCATACTAATACTCATAATAAGAAACATCAATCTGGCAGGTAAAGATCCCAGCCACCAAGCCTGACTTCTTGAGCTAGATCCCAGGGACCCACACAGTGGAATGAAAGAACCAACAACCACATACATTCCTACATCCATGCCATGACATATGCACCCCCATGCACACAAAATAAATAAAATGCAATATAATTTTAAAGAAACAATTGATCACTTATTATATGCCAATGTTTTTAGTTTTCTATAGATGCAAAGACTATATATGACTGTATATATAGATATATTAGATAGGTACTATCATTAATTCCAATCTACAGATATAATCTTATGGAACTTGTGCAATGTAGATATAATAAGATGCTTTAGTGACTCAGAATCAGAAGAAAAGATGGGGGCTAGGAGGAGAGATGAAGAAATTGCCATGAAAGAAACAAGGCTTAAGCTAGCACCTGAGAGGTCTATACTGATGGGCAGATTATTCATGCTAGGTGTCACACTCTAGCATTGCCAAAGATCTAGTATTTGGTCAAACAGTTTCAATCAGTTCCTCAGCTGCCTCAACAGACACATATTGAACACTTACTGTATTCTAAGCTCTAAGATCACAAAGATGAACCAGAAAAAGGTTATCTTGAAAATGTGTATACAATATTCATTGGTGTCATTAAAGATGTATTCCTTGCCCTCAAAAGTTCATAACCTAGTTAATTATGCATGTGTGTATTCATGTGTGCAAATTACTCAAAAAGCAACAGAGTAGGTTAAAAATCACAAACTAAAGGTAATAATATTATATTATATTTGGCCCTTCTTATCTAGATATCATGCATCTATAGAGTAAATCCCAGATGGAAAACATTTTAAAAGAGTTTTTATATCAATACTCTCTAAACCATATAGTACAGCAACAATGTACATAATACACTGCATTAAATGTCATAAGTAATTTAGAAATTATATAATGTATGTCAAGTATATGAAATAGACCATTTAATATAAAGGATATGAACATCCATGAACTGGGGTGTTCACAGGCCCTGGAGCCAGTCTGAGGATACCAAAGCACAACAGTCCCAGAGAGCAGATTTGTAAGATAGCTTCATGGAGGAGATGATTTGGAATTCCATTTTGGAAAAGCCATAAACATACATTTATGTGTACATATATATGTACACACACACACACACACACACACACACACATATATATATATATATATGAAGGTTACACAGGCTGGTGATAACAAAGGGAGAAAAACTAAAGGGGAACTGGATATAGCCAGGTAACATTAGAGACACATGGGAGTACAGCCAAACATGTAAAGTAGTAAAAGGGATACAAATTGCAGCACAAAATTATCTTGATAACTTTCACCTGCAAATTCTAGCAAACTCATTATATCTTGCTTATGCGGAAGAGGGCAGAAATACCAGAGAGACTACACAGAAGGCCTAAAACAATAGAAAAAGCATTTCAAAGATCATTTGTTATACACGTAATCACCTAGGGACATGAAAATGTCAGGGAAAAGACTGAAACAGACTTTATCTGATCCTCGGTCTTGCTCATTTATTTAAAGCCAAGAGCTTATTTCAGCAATTAATAAACATTTATCACTGCTTCCAGTAAATACCGGGAAATTGTATAGGAAACAGGAACTTTATACAAAGAATAGCATAATCATCAATACTCTTGTGGACCAGTGAAGTGCCTGTTATGTTCAAATGACAAGTTACCAAGCCTGTGGTGTATCCATAGGATATTCCCATTGCAATTTGTCGGAAAATTAGCAAATGTTCTTAGTGACAGAAGAGCACAGCCCATGAGTATATCCTTACCCTTATGCTTGGCTCAAATCACCTCAGTGCAATATCCCACTGCTCTCCTGGATCGTTCTAATAGCCCAACTGCCAATTAAATGACTTTACCATCTCCAGTTCTAAATTTGGACAACGGTATCAGGTTTAGATGCCTGATGAGACTAATTAATTCTTTTGCCCAGGCTTGAAGTAATCAGTCCTAGAAAAAGAAAGAAAGAAAGAAGAAAGAAAGAAAGAAAGAAAGAAAGAAAGAAAGAAAGAAAAAGAAAAAAGAAGAAAACCCCCAAAGTGAATTTGAAATGGTTCCTGTGTATATTGAAGATTCCTAAAATCCCAGCCAAAAGAACATTCTACCATAAACTGAAGGGCTCTCTCTATATGTTAATAGCGGGAAACAAAACCTCATCTCCCAAGTCTTCACCCACTAGCTCAGCAGACATCCCACATCCACATCCTAAAATCATTTGTCGACACCTAGTGGTCAGAGCGAGGTGACTATGAGGAAGGCATTTTTCTTCTGTTGGCCTCCAAGGACTTCCTGTTAGACTAGCCTGTTTTTACTACACTCTGCCTTAAGATTCCAAATGTAGTTTCTCATCCTACCTCAGGGCACATCTGTGAAGGTGTAGTTACTGATTTACCTTACAGTAGTTAAATGTCTATTTAGTGGGTTATTCTCAAGTATGCTAATATTGTAAACTCCCCAAGGATGACTTTGCTTTTACATCAAAAACTCCCACCTTCCCTTTCTTTCCCTCGATTTATGGCCATTATTAGGTTATGGGCTTCATATAAAGTATGTGTATTTGTGTGTGTGTGCGTGTGTGCACGTGCTTGCTATATGTGTGTATACACACACCCATGTGTGTACCTGTGAAAGCCAAAGGTAGATATTGGATGTCTTGCTCTCCAGTTGTTTTTTGAGACGGGGTCTTGCATTAAGCCTGGAGTTCACTGATTTGCTGGACTATCAGACCAGAAAGTTCCAGGAATCTTGTCTCCACCCTCCAGCACTGAGATTATACCATGCACATGCCCATCATTTTATATGGTTGCTGGAGAACTGACTCAAGTCCTCATGTTTGCGCACAAGTACTTTACTCATGATCCTTCTCCTCAATCCCATAAAATCTATCTATTATAACAGCGTTATTTTCTGCAGGGAAATAGTTTGAAAGCATTTCATATTCAAATATAGTTCATGCATATTGCCAACATTTAAATTGCTTTAAACTTGTTTAATTTTGAAGATTCACCTTTTCCCCATTCTCAGAATCATACAGTGAAACAGAGAAAGACATGTTGATGAATAAACAAACATCACCAGCAGAGGATAAATCTGAGCCATTTCTAGGCAGGAATTATGAAGGTGCCTGAAGACAAAAGCTTTCACAGAGCACCGATTTTATTTATTCATCCCCATCTTCAGGTCAACCTTTTCCCATGTCAGGCAAAACAGAAGATACAGGCAATTAGATGAGGCTGACATTGAGAAACATGAACATGGACAGCATTTCTGGTTCATCGTGGAGTTAGGTTTGCCAGAGTGTCATACAATATTTTGGATAAATTTACACTTAACAAATTTTTGTTGATTATTAAATTTCAATCAATATTCAACATTTCATTTGGCAACCCCATTTAGAGTGGAACAAAGGACCTAACTATGAAAAACCAATAGGTTCCTAGAAGAATCAATAATATTTAAGCATGGAAATACCTATGTAGGGTTGTAAAAATTGAATATAAAATTAAAGTCACAATGTTGCAAGCATTTAAATGCTTTGTATATATGTGATGCTTTATCACTGAGAAAGTATTTCATATTTATTATATTACATCCGTTTTGAGGATGAAATGTTAAGGAATTATCTATATGATCCATATGGAGTTGTACAGAAAAGCCAGAATTTGAACCAGTTGTCTCAGTATGTACAGTATCTACATAAAGACAAAGCTCATATGAACTGTACAAAAGACTTCAAGTTCCTACCTATGGATGAACATAAAATATATTAAACTGTAATAACCCAGTTTAAATCTAACACTGTGGCCCAAACTAGGAAAATAAAGACACACTCTAATCTCCCTTACATACTTTCAAATTGCAGAGTCAAGTTTGGGTTTTAAGTCAAAGGCATTTGCTTTCCTTCCCCAAGTTCAGTGATAGTCTACAGGTGAGGGTTTTTTTCATGTGTGCCCAAAGTTTCTACATCTCTACCACTAATCTTTGCAACCCTCTTATACCTCCTAAAGATCTTTAGTAAAAGCTGTAGATAAGACAAATTTGTTAACTTAGGATTCAATTTCCCTAGAACTTTATACTTCACATTGAAAAACGTTCTCAAAACAATTCTCCCTGGTAACCATGCAGGGTGGGTTTTAAGTTGTAGAAGAGTGACAGCTGGTGTTCAGAGTGCATATTGCACTTTCCCTGTAGCATAGCTTTTATCTCTCACCTTTCTTTGGTCTACAAATTTTAGTGTTCAGAAAAACTCACTGAGAAGCTTAAGATATAGCCTCCTAATCATTCACATTCTTCAGTGATTCTAGTTCTGCACCTATCTAGAGCTGGTGTATATTTTGCTGACCCCAATGTTGTTTAGTTACTTTTATATTGCTGTGACAAAGTAACAAAGTGACAAAATACATGACAAAAGCAACTTGAGGCGGGAAGTTTGTACCATCTTTCTTGGTGGGGAAGGCCTGGCAGCAGAGCATGAGGTAGCTGATCACATTGTGTCTGATGTCAAGAAGCAAAGAGATGAATACTGGTGCTCAACTCGCTTAGTCCTTTTCCCCTTTTTATTCAGACAGGCCCGGAGTCCATGCTGCACACATTCAGGGTAAGTCTCTTCTTACATAATCCTATCTGGAAACATCCTCACATGTCCAGAAGTGTATGTCTTAGGTAAGTCCGAATCCAATCAACTTGACAATGAGGATTAACCATCACTTATTGGTATCACCCCTTTCTCACCTCCTGGTCAGTCTCACCCAAAAGTTTATAATAGTGCTTCTTAAACTTCGCTGTGTACATGAGGTACCAAGGATTGCACTAAAACATAGATTCTGAGACAGAAGTTTGTGGGTGGAGTCAGATATTCTGCATTTTTAATAATCTCCTGGGTAGCTTTATATTCCTATTTTAAGTTTAAGCATTTCTATTTCTTTAAGTAGATAGATCACCACAACCTGAATCTTCTGCATTAATAAAGATGTAACTGATCAATGTTTCTTTCTTTAAACTCTCTTAAAGAAATTTTTCTTAAATCTCCCCATTCTTGTGCTCTACTCTTCACTCTTGAATCCTAAACCAGGCCAACATCCTGATGGGAGTGCTGCCTGGATCACTCCTCTCTCAACCATTTGGCTGTATAAAACAGACAGAAAAGCCTAGGTTACCAGCACCTCCTGTGGGTGCTATGTAACTGGGAACCCAAGCTCCTGCCTGCATTATTACTTCTATAAGAAGTATTCAGTGACGGTGATAATAATAACACTGATGAAAAGAATGCTGGTTACGTTATTGGACACTTGCTAAGGCTCATCCACTGAACCAAATTCTTTATCTGAATTACTTCATATAATTCTCCCAAAATTCCTGAAATAGTCTATACTATTGTCCCGTTTTAATTATGAAGAGAAAGATGTAGGGGAAAAAAAGTGTCTTAGTTACTCATTGATGCAACAAAGTATCTGACAAATACAACCTTAAAAAGGGTGATTTATTTCCCTCATGTTTCCTGGGCACAGTCTATCATGACCCAGAAATCATGATGGCAAGAGCTTAAGACAGCTGGTTACTTTGTGTGCAGTCAGGAAACAGAGAGTGATGAATGCCTGCACTCAGCCAGCCGCCTCCCTTTTATGCAGTCCTGGACCCAAGCCCAGAGAATTGTGCTGCTTATTTTTAGGGTGGGTCTTCCCACCTCAATTCACATAACTGTAATAATCCCTCATAGGCACAACTACAGGCCCATCGCCTTGGAGATTTCAGATTCTGTCAAGCTGCCAATCTTAACCATCATAAGCAGAGACATAGTAGTTAGTATCTAATAGTGATTAAATCCTACTGTTAAACATAACTTCCAAACCAAATAGTTGAATATTAAATCAAGGGCTTCTTGTCCATTGTGCACCAACAGTATAATATTCACTGTCATATTTCTCTATAACATTCATGTCCTGCCATCTAACAAGGACTGACTAGATATACAAGGTGCTTCCAGATCAACTGTGAGTTTTCTAGAAATAGCCAAAGCACATGCTACTAAATAGCTATGAGAATACAATTTCAAAGATGTGTTCTCAACAGCTGAGTTCTGTGATCAAGACAAATAACAAAATTGTCATATATTTTTCTTTTACCCACATCTTTAAGTTCTTATTATTTTTCTTTTACATGCTGTTTCATTGCATGCAAGTAAGAGTTCCATGAACTCTTTCCTTAAACTAACACAGTGTATTTTCTCTAAGCTTCTAATACGCTTTTAGATATGCTTAGCTGAGCAGAAATATTGCCTTTTGTCCATTCTGGTTTGGTAATCTAATAGTCTTTCCAGGTTAGAACTCAGTGATGACTGTATATTCCTTAGTCCGCTTATGTGTGCAGGCTTTGTTATTGAGAATTAGTATTCTCTACAATAAAAAGGACACCATATGTTAACAGAAGGCATTAATGCAAGCATCTGTGAGAGGAAGATGAAAAAGAAAACCCTAAGAATTACATATTGGCCTCTGAATAGTCTCATAATCTGAGACTCTAATCAATCTTTATAGCTCATTGATGGCTCTTTCTTACCACTGAAGAATAAGAACAAACCAAGAGGGAGTAAAATGAAACAAGTAGATAAAGGAAGATGAACAGCGGTGAAAAGCAGTGCTCACCTCCATCTTTTCTCCTTCATTTCGTTCTCATGGGAGGAAAAGCGGTTCTGAAAGCATGCAAATATAAGTTTGAATCTCAAAACCCACCACTACACATAGCTCTACAGCATCAGCAGTTTACTCAGCATCCGAGTCTCACTTGATTGCTTTATGAAATGTAGAAATGACTACGTGCCCGGCAGAGTTGTTGGAAAGACAGATGCTAGTCGCTATGGAGCCCAGAAATAGAACAGCAAAGAACAACTGTTAGAAATGGTAGCTGTACCATGGCTTCATCTGTTCAACTCAGCATGTGTCTATTGATCACCTGTGGCACGACTGTGGCGAAGCCCAGGTAATGGCAAGGAAACACCCAAAATCTCTAACCTCATGAGGCTTATGCTCCTTCTTTTGAAAAGTACGGTAACCAAAATTCCACTCCCACTGTTCACCAGAACTCCCTCGGAGAAGGCACCATTGTCTTAGCCGTCAGGTCGGAAGGATACTTTTGTTCCTCGGTCAGACCTCCCTGGTCCATATAATAATATTGCAGTTACCTATTATCTTCTTGATATCTCTCTCTCTCTCTCTCTCTCTCTCTCTCTCTCTCTCTCTCTCTCTCTCTCTCTCTGTTTCTCTCTCTCTCTCATCTTCCTTCTACATAGCTTCAGTTGCTATTTTGTTTTTTCTTTTATTCTGTGACCACTCTAATATTTCCTAGTGTCCTAACTTTTTCCCCTTCCCATTTACACTCTCTTTTAGTGAGTCTTGATCTTTTCATAGTAATAGAATTTTTAAAGAGTCTGAAGAAATATGTGCCTTCTCTCTAGAGGGAAAAATGGATGTACTTAAATTTATACAAAAAAAAAAAAATACAATCACATTTCAGGAGTCCCACAACTCTCGTTTCTATTCTCCACAGCCTGTCATTGTTCTTCAGATTAAGGGGCCCTTGTGCTTTTAAGAATTGCTCGTGTGTTAATGACCCTCAGATCTCCATCTCCCACATAATCCATGTGTCCAGTAGGCCTGCTTTCAAATAATTAACTGGACAATTCCACATGAATGTTCTTCAGGCATCTCATAGCCCACATCAATTCATTATCTTTCTCACTAAACCTACTTTTCTGAGAGGCAGTTTCATATGGGAAAGAAAGTACTCTTTTTAAACCAAGTAGATCTTGATTTAAATCTCTCCCCGACTGCCTCAGTAACATACTTAACCATTCTGGATGTTAATTTTTCCATTGATAACATGAAAATAACAATGGCACCATTTCATGCATTGCTATCAAGAATAACAGAAATAGAAAACACCCAACTGCCCACCACATAGCATATATTTCACAAATATTAACATTGCTGATTCTCAGTCTCAGGAAAAGCAAACCCCATTCCCCAAGTAAGTACCTTAAGCCAAAAATTTAGAATCTTCAACTTGCACATTTTCCTCATGCACACTCAGTGAGTGGCTCTGCGGTGTTGATTCCTCACCTTTGCCAATCTTGAGATCAGGCTCTGGTCTTCCTTATGGATACTGCATGGTGCCCACCGAGCTGATCCAACTGCAGCCCCACACCATTCGAATCTCTTCTGTGTACTTAATTCACAGGACATTTCCAGGATACAAATCTGACAGGGCCTTGACGCTCCTTGAATGTGCCCAGCTGCTTCTCATCAACTCCAGCATTTCATCCACCTTACTGCTTCTCTGAAGGCTGATTATGAGCTAGGCCTTATCTACCCGAGTGAAATTCCTCAGTCTTGCTGTTTATATCCAAAATTTCCCATCATGTTTGGGGTTCTACCACAGTACATCAGTTGCCTAAAATGTTTTCAGCTCTGTCCATCTTTTCTTGGCATTTAGGCAGACAGCTATTCAGCTATCAAAGTACAGTTCAAGAATCACCTCCACCTCAAGATATTGTTGACAGCCAGTCTCTTGCCACAGTCTTGATCAGTGTCCTTTTTCTCCTGACTGTAAAAAGTGATTTCTTATTACAGCAAATATTACTAATATGTGGTTCCTGGTTTCAAAAAGCTTACAGTTATCACTCAGAAAACCATCTCTATAACAAGACAGACAGAAAAAAATTATGAGCCACAAGAAACAAATGATTTGAAAATAACTTCAACAATCAAGTCAGTGGTCTTTTCTCTGATGCATTCTGTGTTCCACCCTTACTGCAAGTTCTTTCTCACATTTTTTCTGTGTAAATACTGACTGGTATTAATATAATTTTCACAAAAACTCAGATAAACTCTATTATATCCACTTTAGAAGTGAGAAAACTAAGGCATAAAATAACTAAAAAATATGCCCAACATGACCCAACTAGATATTCAGTTCAAGAACCCAACCCAATCTGTGTGGTGTCAGTATCTGTACAACTATGGCATCCTGTCTTTCTGGAAATTACCAGTAGAAGTGGTTAAAAGCCTTAAATTGATAACTCAAAGACAAATAAGATTTCATTGTATGTTATAAATGTTTGCAACATAAAAGGCTCAAATCACCAGCTACCTTGGAGCATTCTTGCATTGTCTTTCCCACTAGAGCCCATTCTATATTCTGTATTCTCTTTCCCAGAAGGGCTTGGCATCTAGACGGACTAGGCACAACAATTCCCAACAGAGAAAGAGAGCTCCTATCTCTTCCTTGGTTATTTTGCTGTACAGCTAGTTTTTTCTCTGAGAAACCAAACAGTTCTCCTTCAACTTCAAACCTCAGCTTAAGTCTGATTATTTTAGTAATTGGTTCATTTTGGAGCCATAAATTTTCAGTATTAAAAGCAACAATTGCTTTTCCAGACTGCCTGAAAGCGCCTGACTCTGGTCTCCACGGGTTGAGCTTCCCAAATTGGGCTGTGTCCATTTACCTACTTTGAGATCATCTGCAGTCCCTCCCACTGCCCCAGGACCAGGTTTCCATGCTGGATAGTTGGGTCCCCAACCTTTCCAGACTGACTGAGAGCACCTAACAGAGCCTTCAGGGTTAGCTTCTCAAATCACGCTGTGCCCAGCCCCCAATGTGGGACCATAAGCAGTCCCTCCCAGGGCTCCAGGGCTTAGGCTTCCCAGCTGACTGGTAGGGACTAGCACTTTCATCTCCCATTTCCTCTCCTTGGACCTTGGCACCACTCATCTGAGGCTTCAGAAGTACTCCGAACTAGCCAGGGCTGCTTCATTCTCCTGGAGAACTCCTGAGTAACCTGACTGGAGCCATAAGGTCCCTCCAACATAAAATCAAAAAAAGAACATGATGCCAAAACCAGCCAGATTTTCATACCAAATCAAAAAGCAGCCAAGCTACATCAATAATACAAACAGAATTAGAATTCAACTCAACAAAGGAAGGCTTGAATTTCATCACAAAACCATAAGCAACAAAAGAAATCCACATACCAAACCCACAACAAAAAATTACTAATATGAAAAACAAAACAATTTTTTCCCACCAAACACCACCAGTCCTATAGAAGAGTTCTACAACGAAAACCCCCTAGAGATAATCCAGAACACAGAATTCAAAAAAGCATTAAAAAACATGATCAAAGAATTTAACAAATTCAAAGAACACACAAATAAACTTAACTCAAAGAACTAAAAGCAGATAGGGGCAAATTTCTGACTGAATTTGCAAAAGAGGTAGAAATGTTGAACAAAAGACAGGCTGAAAAGAAGGAGGAAGTAGAAATCTGAATAAGTCAATTTGAAATGACAGGAAAAAGCCTCACCAATAGAATGGATGAAATGGAAAACAGAATATTAAGACTGGATGAAAAAGCTGAAAAATTAAGACCACTCAAGCAATGAATATGAAAAATGTAAAAAATAAATAGTAATGGAATATGTAGGAAATGTGGGACACTGTGAAAAGAACAAATTTATGCATCATAGTCATAGAGGAAGGAGAAGAATCTCAGGTAACCAGTATTGACTAAATATTCAATGGGATTATAGAAGAAATTTTCCAAAAATTAAAGAAAGATACCCATACAAGTAAGTATAACATAGAACACCAAATCGACAGGACCAGAAAAGAAATTCCCCACACCATATCAATAGTGAAAATACTAAACATACAGAAAAAAGAGAACATACTGAAAGTTGCAAAAGAAAAACAATAAGTCCCATATAAAGGAAAATTCATGAGAACTACAGCTGACTTTTCAATGCAAACCATGAAAGCAAGAAGAGTCTGAACTAAAGTATTCCCAGTTCTAAATGACAAGAGATGGTGACCCAGAATACTTTATCAAGGAAAACTGTCTATTACAGGTAAAGGAGAAAGAAAATTTTTCCATTACATGAATAAGATGAAAGAATTTATGTCCACCAAACCAGTCCTTGAGAGAATACTCAAAGCAATACAAAGTACTGAAGAAAGGAACAACTATACCTAAGAGACCACAGAAAGAAACTAAATGAAGTATAATTGTGGAAAAACAAAATTAGACCAAAAATGCAACCAGAAATTAAAATGATGGTAACCAATACATAGCTTTCAACAATAACATTAAATATCAATGACCTGAACTCCCCAGTCAAAAGACACAGGCTAGTTGAATAGATTTAAGAACATCTTTTTGTTGTCTGTAAAAAACTCATCTCACCTTCACAGATAGCCATTACCTTAAGGAGAAAGAATGGAAAAATTATTCCAAGCAGATGGCACTAAGAAGCAAGCAGCAATTGCAGTTCCTGGTAAAATAGATTTCAAACTAAAACTAATCAGAAGATATAAAACAAGGCATTTCATTCTGATCGAAGGAACAATTGACCAAGATGATATTACAATCAGGAACATACATGCACCAAACTCTGGTGCACTGAATTTCATAAAAACAGTACTACAGGACTTTAAAACAGAGATTAATCCCAAAACAGGAAAAGTAAAGGACTTTACTATACCACTATCTCTAATAGATAGATCAAATAGAAAATAAATAAATAGAAAGGCAGCTGAATTAAATGATGTCATACATCAAATGAACCTAACAGAAATCTAATACTCCACCTGAGCACCAAAGAATATACTTTTTATATATCACCCCATGGAAATTTATCTAAAATTGCACACATACTGGGGCACAAAACAAACCTCAGCAAATACAAAAAGAAAAAAAAGAAATTATGTTATGCATTATTAAACCACAACACAATAAAGCAGAAAATCAACACCAAAAGAAGCTCTAATAACTACAGAACTCGTGGACATTAAAAAATATAATCCTGAATGATGACTGCATCAAAGAAGAAATTAAGAAAGAAACAAAAGTATTCATGGAACTAAAAGAAAAGAATAATATAACACACACAACAAAATCTATGGGATACTTTAAAAGTAGTCCTAAGAGGGAGGTTTATAGGTCTAAGTGCCTACATTAAAAAAAATCAGAAAGAGCACAAATAAATCACTAAACACTGCAATTCAAGACTTTGGAAAGGCAAGAACAAACCAAACTAAAACCCAGCAGATGAGAAAAAAAATAACAAAAATCAGAGTAGAAATTAATGAAGTAGAAACAAAGAAAACAATACAGAGAATCAATAATTCCAAGAGCTGGTTCTTTGAAAAGATAAACAAGATAGAAAGAGCCTTAGCTCTTAACCATAAGAAAAGAAGGGCAAATCCAAATCAACAAAATCAAAGTGAAAGGGGAAGCATCACAACAGATACCAAAAAGATACAGAATAATAAAAGGGAATACTTTAAAAACTTACACGTATTAAACTTGAAAACTTAAAAGAAATAGCTGAATATCTAAATTCATGGGAACCACCAAAGCTAAGCCAAGAAAAGATCACCAGCGTAAACAGAACTATAACAAAGAAATTGAAAGAGTAATAAAAAACTTCCCAACTAAAATAAGTCCAGGCCCAGATGGATTCCACCAGACATTTAAAGATCTACAATTCACAGCAGAATTCTATCAGACATTTAAAGAAGATCTACAACCAATACTACTTAAATTATTTCAAAAGACAGGAACAGAGAGAGAACTCCCAAACTCCTTCTATAAAGCCAGCATCACTCTAATACCAAAACCAGGTAAAAGCACAATCAAAAAAGAAAACTATAGACCCACATCCTTAAGGAACACAGATGCAAAATTTTTCAACAAAATACTAGCAAACCACATACAGACACATAAAAAATAACATCCACCATGATCAAGTCAGATGCAAAAATGGTTCAATACACATAAATCAATAAATGTTATAAATCATAGAAATTGACTTAAGGACAAAAAACACATGGTCATCTAAATAGATAACCCTTTAGAAACTTTAGTACGTATTTATTTTAAAGGTCCTAGAGGGAATTGGACTAGAGGGAACACACCTCAACATAATTAAAGCTATATACAATAAACCACAACCAACATCATTCTAAATGGAGAAAAACTGGAAGCATTCCTATTAAAATCAGGAACCAGACAAGATTGGTCCACTGTCTCCACTCTTTTCAATATAGTGCTTGAAACTCTTGCTAGAGCAATAAAACAGGAGAATGAAATTAAAGGAGTACTAATTGGGAAAAAAAAAAGAGGTTAAGTTACCCTTATTTGCAGATGATATGATATTATACATATGAAATCTCCAAAATTCCACCAGAAAACTCCTAGAAATGATTAACACTTTCATCAAAGTAGCTGGTTACAAAATCAATCCATGAAAATCAGTAGCTTTTCTATACACCAGTAAGAAGCAACTGGAGAAAGAATACATTCTTATTCACAATTGTCTCAAAAAAATAAAATATCTAGGAATAAACTTGACCAAAGACAATAAAGATCTCTACAATGAAATTTTTAAATGTTTGATGAAAGTACCTCCTATGCTCATGGACTGAAAATTTTAATATTGTGAAAACGACTGTCCTACTAAAAGTAATCTATAGATTCAATACAATGCCAATCAAAATCCCTCTGACATGCTTCACAGAGTTAGGAAAAAAAAACATCATAAAATTCATATGGAATCACAAGAGATCCCAGATAGGCAAAGAAATCCTGAGAACAAAGAGCAATGTTAGAGAGATTTCCATAGCAAATCTCAAACTATATTACAGAGCTATAGTAAAAACAAAAAAACAGCATAATATTGTCACAAAAACAGATACATATGAATGGTACACAATTGAAGACCTAAACTTAAGTGCATATAATTTCAGCCACCTATTATTTGACAAAAATGCAAAGAATACACACTTGAAGAAATGCTGCTGGCCAAACTGCATGTCACCCTGTAGCAGAATGAAACTAGATCCTTAGCCTTCACCTTGCACAAAAGTCAATTCCAAATGGAATTTTACCTCAAATGTGAAACCTGAAATGTTGAAACTGTTACAAGAAAACATAGGCAGTATCCTCCAAGATACAGGTGTAGGAAAGGACTTTTTAAATTGGACACCAGTTGCTTAGGAATTAAGGTCAACAATCAATAAGTGAGACCTCATCAAACTAAAAAGCTTCTGTACAGCAAAAGAAACAACTCAGAAAGTGAAGAGAAAACCGACAAAGTGGGAGAAAATCTTCACCAACAACATATCTGACAGAGGTTTAACATTCTGACCATATAAAGAACTCAAAAACCAAAGACTCAGGAAAACAAATGACACGGTTAAAAGATAGGCTAAAGATCTGAACAGACAGTTCTCAAAAGAAGAAATAAAGATCGATGAGAAGCATCTTAAAGTGTTCAATATTGCTAGTTAATAGTGAAATGCAAACTAAAACCATTTTAAGATTCAGTCAGACTGGCCAAGATCAAAAGAACAAATAATACCAAATGCTGGAGATGTGGAAAAAGAGGAGCATTCATTCACTGCTGGTGTGACTGCAAACTCTTGCAACCCCTAGGGAAAGCAATGTGGAGAACTCTTAAAAAACTAAAAATTAATCTACCATGTGACCTGGTTATACCACTTGGCATATACCCAAGGATTCATCCTACTTCAGAGATACTTGTATAGTCATGATTACTGCTGTTATTTTCACAATAGCTGAAAAATGGAAGCAATCTGAATGTCCCTCAACTAACAATTAAATAATGAAAATGTGGTACATTTACACAATGAAGTTCAACTCGGGAGTAAAGAAAGACAAAATCATGAAATGTGCAGATAAATGGATGGAAGAAGAAACTGTTATACTAAGGGAAGTAAATACAAATACTCAGAAAAACAAGTGATGTATGTTCTCCCTCACTTGTGAACCAAATATTATATGTGAGTATATATCTTGATGTAACTGCAGGAGCCAAGAAAACGGAAAGGAACCAGGGAGGTAAAGGGAAGGAAGGAGCCTGAGAAAGAACAACAGTAAGAGACAGGTGTTTCCAAGAGGGAAATAAGTAAAATGGAGCTATTGAAAAGGGAGGGCATGAGGCAGGGTTACACGTAAGCATGGACGTAAGAGAGAAGAAGGAGCTCAAGAGGGGGGACCATAGGAAATAGGCGTTATGAAAGGTGACATGGAGAAAATGGGGGGGAGGGAGAGGGGAGCGAGACAGGACAGAGGGAGTCCAGATAAATAATGCTTAGCTGGTTTGAAAAAACAGAGGGAAATGTATTAGTTCAGAAGCCTACTCAAAAATTATACATACAATATCTCTACACAAGCCCAACATATAGCTGAAGGCTATATAACAAGAAACAGTGCCAGACAAGAGAAAAATCTCCCTCAGAGTTATTGGCCAGGGTAGTCCAAGAGACTCCCAAATTTACACAGGCTCTTGCCATAGCCCTTGATTGCCTCCCAGAACATGAAGATAAGACCCTGCTGCTGAAGACAGGAAATACTTTGAACTTGGGGCTTGGAGCAAGAGAGCTGGACCTGACCTGGAAGTCTCCTCCCTTAAGGCCAGTTCACATAGTTTTGGAGGATACTATGCAACCTGCTAAGAGAGGATATCAGTCAATGGCCCAATCATAGCTTTAAAGCCTAACAACCACCACAATGACTAGAACAGAAAACTATATTGGGGTAATAGTGGCACGTTCACCTTGGGGTTAATCAACAGTCACTTAATTGACTTAAAGTCCACTCCGTGGGAGGGAACTCATGTGTGGTAATATGAACATAGCCAAATTCACATGGCTAGAAGTTCACAGAGCTTAGAGAGAAACCTATGGCTGTAACATCCCTAGACAAATGTAATTTCTTACTATGCACTTTATGTGCAAAATATGAATCCTTATATTTATGGACAAGTATCCCAGTCACCACTCACTAAAGAAGCTTCTTTTCCAACAGACAGAGATGTTTACAGAGTTCCACAATTGTTCACACACAGAGATTATGTGTCTGTGAGATGCCCAACCCTAAAGTGACACATCTACAATGGAACCTTTAAACCTAAGCTCATGGAACATAGTGGAAGAAGTGGTAAAGAGAATACAAATACATCTCTCAGCTCTCACCAATGAAGCTCCCTCATGAAACTGAGGTCAATGAACACAAAGAACCACAAACGGACAAAGCATTAGAGAGTAAGTCTGCAGAGTGTGGGTCCTTGGACAGGACTCCTACATCAAACTCCACCCACTCAGGGCTCAGGGACCATTGTGGAAGAGAAGGCAGAAAGATTATAAGAGCCAGGGAGGAGGTTCATGATCATATGGAAACAGAATCTTACAGGCTCCTTGGACCTTGCTCATATGAATCTACAGCAATGGGATCAGCATGCACAAGACCCAAGCAAGCTTAAACAGAAAAAAAAAAAAAACCAGCATAGAATTGGGAAAATGGACAGTAAGCCCCAAAGAACTACTGGCAGCTGATTACTGCTGGGAGAAAGAAAACTGATCTCCTTTGAGGGAGTGACTCTAGATAGACTGACTAGACCTCAGAGGATGAAATCATACTGCCAGACATCAGGGGACACTAACCTGACTTAATAGGACCTCATAAATGATAGAATGCATGAAATTCACTGGGGTCCAGAATGGAAGGGTACAGATGGAGGAGGGTTTTAAAGAAGGTTAAGATGTTGTATATAAAATATACAAAATTCAATAAAAAGTATACAAAATAGCAACAATTTCCAAGTATAGTGTCAGAGCGCTACCATGTCATCCATAGCAACCTCAGGAGTACCCTTAATCTTTAAGGACCTCAACTCAGGCCAAACCAACATTTATGAATTTCAGGAAGAAAAGAAGTTAAAAGTATACAAAATAGCAACAATTCCCAAGTATAGTGTCAGAGCTCTACTGTGTCATCCATAGCAATCTCAGGAGTACCCTTAATCTTTAAGGACCTCAACTCAGGCCAAACCAACATTTATGAATTTCAGGAAGAAAAGAATTTAAAAGTATACAAAATAGCAACAATTCCCAAGTATAGTGTCAGAGCTCTACTGTGTCATCCATAGCAACCTCAGGAGTACCCTTAATCTTTAAGGACCTCAACTCAGGCCAAACCAACATTTATGAATTTCAGGAAGAAAAGAATTCTAGGACCAGCCAGTATGAAGCAGAGTTTAGTAAAGACATTTTAATATAGATTTCAAACATAAGCATTAAGAAACAAAGACATTGAAAAAGAAAGACATACCCCAGAGACTGAGTGTGGGTTTCTTAAGGATTAGTCACACTTCATTGTCTTTACAGGGGTTATATATCCCATTTAATTTTGTTTTGAAGCTATTATCCTCAAAAGGTTGTTGAACAATCCAAATGAGATCATGAGGATGAAAGAGGGTATCTTTTCTGCAAAGTTAATACTGCAAAATTTTGTTTAAGAGTCCCAGAAATTATCTGGAGAAAGGAATGAGGCCCTACCCAATGTCTTATACATTAAGAATGACTCATTACTATTTTAAAATTAAATATCCACATATAAAGGAATATTATCCCTATGTTAGTAACTTGCATTGCAAATGTTAACTGTGCTGAAATTCTTGCTTTTCAAGTGGTAAAAAGTGTGAATAGGAATCTAGGGTACAAGACTACTTTTCCCCTCACATCCTCATGATTTTTCCTGTATTTCTATGTTGCTTCAGTATCTACACCATCACTCGGGAGGATCAGACAGAAGAAGAATCTCCAATTTAAGGCCAGGTTGATGAGCACAGTGAGTCCTTATATAAAAAAGAAAGAGGAAAGGAAGGGAGGACGGTCAAAGAAGAAGGGAAGGAAACATGGAGAAAAGAAAAACAACAAAAAAGTACTATTTGAAATGAGGAAAATTTGTTTGCCCTCCCAGTATTGACTGTAGAAATAAATATGCAGCAAAGGAAGTCTGTGGAAGTGACAGCTTTCCAAGGGCGTGGATTTTCAAAACATCAAATGCTTTTCTGAGGAAAGTCACAGAATCTCCTTCCCTGGATAATTTATTTAAAATATTCTTCTTTATCTAGAATTGAATACTCATTGATCTGAACAGCTGAAAGGGTGTCAGATATGTGATCTGTAATGCCCATTAACTTTAGCATTACTTCTTATAGTAACTGGATAGGAAAAAACAAGTCTATTCTCTGTCACCAGCACATATGAGGAGTCATTAGTTAATTCTATATATGATCATAGGGAAAAGGCTCAACTTATCTAATAGCAATTTTCAAAAACCTCCCAAAAAATACATTTCTGACAAATTATGCCTAAGGTATTACTCAACTAATTTGCAAACAGCATTCTGCAGACTCCCAGTCTCTACACTTTGGCCATTTGTGACTTTCTGTGATCCTGGTCCTCTATTGCATAAGGAAGCTTCATTAATGAGAACTGAGAGATTCATTAGTACTCTCTTTATCCCTTGTTGTATGTTCTGTGAGCATTAGGCATAGAGGTAGCATTGTAGATGTGACACTTAGACTTGGGACATTCACAGACAATGTCTGTGTGTGACCAGTTGTGGTACTCTGTAATAGTCTCCATCTGCTACAAAAGAAACTTCTTTGATGAGTGGTGGCTGGGATACTTGACTCTAAATATAAGGATCCATATTTTGCACATAGTGAGAAATTACATTACCCTAGGGATGTGATAGTCTTAAACTTTTCTCCAAGATCTATGACCTCTCCAGCCATGTGTATTTGCCTATCTTACAGTACCTCATGTGATTTTCCTCCAACTGAGTGGACTTTAAGTTTAATTAGGTAGCTGTTGATTATCCCCAAGATAAAAGTTCCACTACTGTACCAGTGTTGTGTGCCATCCAAGTCATTGATGTGGTTATTTGGTAAAGAAGTTGGTGCTGAACCATCGATTGATGTTCTCCCTTAGCACCTTTCATAGTGCTCTCCAAAGCTATGAGAGCTGGCCTTCAGGGGAAGTAGTTTCCAGGACAGTTCCAGCTCTATTGCTCCAAATCCTGTGTCCAAAGTATATTCTGTCTTCAGCAATAAGGTCTTACCATCATGTTCTAGGAGGCAATCAAGGGCTGTGGCAATACCCTGTGTAATTTTAGGAGTCTCTTGAACTACCCTGGCCAACAACTAAAAAGAAGGTTTTTCCTGGCTGGCATTATTTCTTGTTATGTAGCATTCAGCTACAGAAGTGGACTCATGTAGAGATATTGAATATGTAACTTGTCATTAGGTTGTTGAACTATATTAATCTTCACCTACCCAGCACTGAGGGACCATACAGAAGAGGTGGGAAGATTGTAAAAGCCAGGGAGGAGGTGCATGACCATATGGAAATAGAGTCCTACAGGCTCCTGGGACCCTGCTCATAAGAACCTACAGCAATGGTGTCAGCATGTACAAGACCCATGCAAACTCCAGCAGACAAACACCCAACGCAGAAGTGGAGAAATGGACAGCAGACCCCAAACTCAGATGAAGAAATATTGGCAACTGATTCCTGATGGATGAGGAAAAGCTGATCTTCCTAAAGCAAGGGACTCTGGATAGGCTGAGTAGACCTCAGTAGATGAACTTGCATTGAGTAATGTCTAGGGACATTAACATGACATAATAGGCCTTAGCACAAATGACAGAATGTATGAATTCCAGTAGGGCAGTTCTGAGAGGTGCCAGGGGGGAGGGTGTGTAAAGACCATGTGACACTATCTCTAGGGAGATGTGAACAAATGTTCATTCACCCCACATGAGGAACCAATGACAGGCCAAGGTAAGGATACTACCAAAGTCCAACTTGGGGAACCAATGAGTTTTATTTGAAGTTACTTACAGAAGTATGGGTGAGGGATTATTTAAAGGAAAAATGACTCAATGAGAGCTGTATCCCCAAAAGCCCACCCCAGGATGGGTTATGGCTCACAAAAGCTCAACATCTGGAGCATAGTACAACCTGCAGGCAGTACAATAGGTTGGAGTGTCTTTTCTAGGCAGTTCAGTTGGTCTGAGCTTCTTCCATGCATCTCGCTAACCATGCTTTTTCCAGGTGGTTTATCTGGTCTGAGTCTCTTCTAAGTCAGCTCACTCGTGTGGGAGTGAGAGCAGCAGTTCTTAGGCTTACACATCTTGGAGAGGGAGAGGTCTAGTAAATGTAGTTGGTTTTAGAGACTTCCTGAAACTATTGAGAGGTCTGCTTCCAGAGCTTGCTAAGCTTCCTTGCAGAATGAAATGTTTCTTCTCCCTTTGGATCATCCTGTATATCAATGAGCTTTCAAGGGAAATGGAAAGTTTTATCTCAGAGGAAATTGCTATTCAATAATGAGCCATCGAGGTAAATAAAAATGAGGATATTAAGGCTGGACAGATGGCTCAGTGGTTAAGAGAATTGACTATTCTTGCAGAGGATCCAGATTTGATTCCCAGCAGTCACATAGCAGCTAACAGCCATCAGTAAATTCAGTTCCAGGAGATTCGACTCCCTCTTCTGACCTCTGCAGGTACTGCAGACATGGGGGCACTTACACATATGCAGGCAATATACTCATATACATAAAAAAAATTTTTTTAATTTTATGAGGATGTTAACTGAAAGAAGTAACTCTCACAAGTATAACATGTTGTAAGAGTTCATCTCTGATATTCTGTGAAAGCTAAAACCATACAAATGGCAAATAGATCAATGGCAATTAGTTGAGGGGAGTTGAAAAAATTTAGAAGATAAAGCAAGGGGTGTTTTTTAAATGCCCATGACAGTTTAACGATGTATGAATATGAGTGAGCATGCATTTGTCAAAAACCCTTAGGACATTACAGCACAAAGAATGAAGATCTTTAAAGAAGTCTTAGGCATTCAAAGACTGTATGGATGGAATAAACAATAGTAAAAAAGAAAAAAAAACACTTATAAATTTGTGAAACACCTCATTTTAAGGGAATGGGTTGCTGAACCAAGTAACTCTGGAAATAAATGTAGCATCTAAGACTAAAGGCAAAAGAACTATTGAAAAATGTTTTTATATTTGGTAAATTTATTCCCATAAGCATAACTGATTATATGTACCCACTATTACATGTACATTGAACATACTTTGACAGTTCTGAGGTCACCACATGTAAACTGGAATTGAACAATTAGGAAAATGGATAGCAAATCGGGGAGTCAAATTTCTCACACTGGTTATAGAAAAAGACCATGGTTCCTTGGGAATGTGGCTGACTCAAGGTCGGGGATAGGCACGGATTATACAAGAAGATCCTGGAGCATCTTACAGTGCCAGAAATTTTTTAATTCTCAAGAAAAAATGAAAAGTACACACACACAAACACATAGGATTGTGTTAAAGCACAGGTGCCAACTAAAAGAAATCCCAATGATCAAAACGGGAGGAATTTGAAAAACAAAGTACTAGTTTTAAGTTAACATCACGGGTCCATACTGATAAAGCGAATACACAAATGGAAGAAGACAACGCATCCACGAGAACTCCCAACTAATTTATGAAGACACTCCATTCTCAAAGAGGTAGATAACTAGATACTACTACAATTTGGGGTTTACAACCTCCCCTAACATGCTCCCAGGAAAAGAATAACTTCACAGCGGAGAAACATGAGAAACAAGGCCTTAGTAAGGTGACAATCATTAGCATCAACAGGTAAATCACGTGATGGTATGTACCCCTCATGTGTTATGACAAGTACATGTTATGTCTTGTTAACACCATAACACCCAAACACCATCATTTTAGTTAATGCATGAGAAAAACACAAAACCCCATCTAAGTGACATCCAACAAAATGCTGGATGAATGCGCATCCAAGGTGTACCTTTGTTAGATGCTTTCTCTTCCTCTAAGACTTTCCTACAGCCTCCAGAAGATTCGTTCTTTTTTGTATGACTTGTTTTTCATGAACAACTTTTTGTTTGAATACAGAGTATGGATCATTTTCGTATTTCCAGATCTGCGAAACTGTCAGACGTTCAGTAGGCTCTGTACGCATGACTGACTCATCAAGAGCACATAATTGTACTTTAATATAAAGGAAAAGCCCGCCAAACACAGGTAAGGAGTCCTTTTAACCCGCCCAGGTCAGCCCCGCCCCTCCACTGGTCCATCCCTTCATCTCTGGCTTACCCAATGGAAGATGGACTCGCCCCCGCCTACGTGGGACGCGTGAGCATCCTCGATTCCTCGATCCTCCGTATCGATGCGCTCGAAGGCAACTCTTCAGGCCTGGTCTCCACCAGCGGCGCTATCGGACTGTGGCGGCCGCCATTTTGACAGCGGGCGGAGCAGGTCCTGCGCGCAGAGGCTTTGCGGTGTCTGGTATGGCCGTTTCCCGCCCGCGGTCGCCCCTGCTTATTCGGGCGTCCCCGGGCCCCTGGCCGGGTATTGCCCCTTCCCACCGCCGTCGTGGGCTCTTTTCGCGCGCTGTCCCTTTTAGCTCCCCGCAGCCTTCCTCGGCGCTCCTGTCAAACAGCCCCGACCGGTTAGGGGCCTGCTCCGCCCCGGCCTGAGCGTCCCCCCGGCGGGCCCAGCTGGTTCCGGGCACCGAGGCGAGGCCTGGCGTGGGGGAGGGACACAGGACACACTGGACCTTGCCCGAGCCTGTGTCACGGATTGATCTGTCACTAGCCTGTTTTGTTTTGCCTTTTCCCAGGAATACTTGACAAAGGGGAAGATTTTGCGTCTGTCTTCTCTAGACATGGCCAATGTAAGTTACTGTCATAAAAATAAACTTGTTTGGGAACTTGTTAGGAAAAGGAGGGACGAACTTAATTACGGTGGCATTAGAATCATATCTAACGTGTTAGAAATGTCTAGAAACAAAGGGTGTGAAATTAGGTTTTTATGTTTTGGAAGTGTTTAAACAAACATACTTTTAAATACACGTGCATTTATTCAATTTGATTTTTTATGGTCTTGAAATTCAGTGCAGTCATCCTCACAGTATTTTTTAAAGTCATTTCAGTATATGTTTATAATCTCTTTTAAACCCTTAAAAATATATTTAAGACCCTTTGGTTAACTAAAGTTTTATAGTACCAGCATAGGAAGTGACCGTCCAAACTCTACTAAATGAAACAAACACAATAGGCTTGATTGTTAAGTGCCCAGATATTACACACATCCTAAGAAAGTTCTTATGGTAAAGGACATAAGACATATATGAAGACTTACAGTAAAAGTAGAGCATAATTGTTTTCTGGAAGCTTGAGAAAGGTACAGTGCATATTGAGATCATCGTGCAAAAGAAAAGGCAGAGTTTAGGATCACCAAATGGGAAAAATGTTTAACTTGAGCTTTGAAAGACTGGAATTTTAGATCATCAGCAGTTTTAGAAGATCAGGGGTTATATGCAAAGAACTTTCTTTGCCTTTCAAATATTAGGAAATCGCTTTTGCCTGCCTGAATGTAAGCTGTACGGAGGACATATATGGTAGATAAGGTTAGATGGGTTATGGTAGATAGGATTAGATGGGGAGGTAGGGAGCCTCGAATGGCAAACTCAACAATTTAGGCTTTATTTAAAGTGTAGATATTTAATCAGAGATGACTGGTAGGAAGATTCATGTGGCAAGTTGATGAAGAGGCATTCCTATAACTGGTTAGTGTAGAAAGATGTGACTCTAGTTACAAATCTTAAAAGTAGACTGCCAGTATAAGCCAGGTTTTAAAGTGAAGTTTTACCAGGCCATAAATTGCTCGGAAAGGGCATGTTGTGAAAGAAGCATATGGTACTCTCAGAAAGGGAAGTTAATTGAAAACAGAATAGAATGCTGATATTTTATTTTGTTTTGTTTTATATACATGGAGATAAAATTTCTTTGATAGAATGTTTATATTAAAATAAATTTAAATGTTAGTATTCAAATGTACATAAGTGCTTGTGTGTGTGTTTTAAATTCTGGGCAGATGTTAGTAATGAAATATCCATAAACATGTGTCTTTAATAATTTATTTAACAAACGTACTGAGTTATAAATGCCCATGGATTTAACATCTAGATAAACTAAACTTGAAACTCTTCTGAATGTACCTTTTATGATTTTATGTCTTTTTTCCCGAAAGTCATAACTTTTAATAAAATTTCACAAATAATATACTTGTTGAAGACACATCTGTTTTTCTGGGAAACTTTGAAGAAATTGCATCAGTGAATTCAAGGTACCCAAATGCATCATTTAGCAACAAATCAGTGTAACTAATTGAAGACCTCTTTTTATATGAGAAGGGCATATTTCAGTTTGTGGACATTTATAGCTATGCTAACTTATTTCTGGTAAACCTAGAGATGTCATTTTTTTTAATGTGAATGGACAGCTAGCAAATATTTTAATCTTTGTGGGTCATAAACAGTAATAACTCTAATGTTTAGATGTGAAGCAGTCATAACAATCATAAGTAAACAGATAATGCCTGTGCTGAAGTAAAACTTTATTTCCCAGAGTAATTGAGGTGTGTTGACAACTACTGTATTAAGTTATTCTGACCCAGGTATTTTGTTAACTTTATCCTTAGGAAGTAGCTAAATATTCCATTTAACTGAACTGAGTGTCTGGAAAATTATATAAAAATTATATAAATTCAAAATTATATAAAATCAAAATCAAAAATTATGTCACAAAGATAGACTAAAATGAAGGAAGTATTTTCATCATCCATCAAACCAAGCATGGTTTCCACAGTAAAAGAAGAAAGGATTGGACAGGAAACAGATTTTAGTTAAAGAATAATATTAGAATCTATTTTAGAATCTTATTAGTTGTACTACTTTAAAAATATTCACTAAATAAGACAACTTTTATAGATTAACTCTTTGTCCTTTATTGGGAAAAAATGTACTTTTATGCCAAAATAATGTATTATTTTAATGCTTATGTGATAACCTAAAGAGAATGGGAGAGAGAGTAGCTTTCCAAAGGAAATAGTTTATTTGGGAAAGAACGATTGCAGGAACTATGATAGAATATGGAGCACCATAAGCATGCTAGGGAGGCTAAAGAAGACAGGACTCAAAGGTTTTTAAAGATAAAATATGGAAAGTTACACAAGTTATTGAAGTGTCCTTGTCGGAAAGGGTTAATAGCAAGTTGCATCAGTACAAGGTGGGCAGGCAGTAGTACAGAAGTGTTTCACTGTTCTGTTTTGTTTTGTTTTGTTTCTGCATGACGACCTGAATTTGGGTCTCAGCACCCATATAAAAAGCCAGCTATGTTTGTACAGACTTGAGGCTCCAGCACTATACGGGAAAGGGCAGAGACAGGAAGGTTACTGGAGCTTAATGACCACCAGCCTAGATTCAGGTTTAGTGAAAGACTGTCTCAAATAAGGCAGAGAGTGATGGAGCAGGACACCCGATGTCCTCTTCCAGGCTCCAGGAATGTGCATAGCACATACCTGTACAAACGTATGCACATGCGCCATATAGACGTGCGCGCGCACACACACACACACACACACACACAGATAAAGCACAGTGTAAAAGTTTGTCAGAGTTTATTATATTTTCATACAGAATAAATATTTACTTTTCTGTTAATCTTAGGTGCTCTGTAACAGAGCCAGACTGGTTTCCTACCTCCCAGGATTTTGCTCTTTAGTTAAAAGAGTTATCAGTCCAAGAGCCTTTTCAACTGCGGGATCTTCAGGTTCTGATGAGTCTCATGTAGCGGCTGCACCTCCAGATATATGTAAGTGAACGGTTTATTGCTTTATTATGCTTGCTTCAAAACTTTGAGTTGTGTTTTCTCTAATATTTCTTCTGAGAATTTTACATGTTTTTTTTTTTTGTATACTTATATTTGTCCCATTGAAAATAAAACAAAGGTCTGCCCAGATATATCCAAAAATTACAACATTAAAAAAGTAAATCGGGCCTTTCCAGGCATAGGCCTAGGTCATGACAACATGGCTAAATGCATCAAGAAGATTGGGGTTGTGGGTAGGTGCAGGACCGGCTATGATGTCTCCCTTTGGAAAACGGTGAAGAGCCAAACTATTGGCATCTGTCACTGTGGTTCCTACATGAAAACACTGACTGGTAGGGCCTGGACCCACAGCACCGCCTGTGTCTCACAGTCATGTCTGTGATCAGAGGACTGAAGGAACTGAAAGACCAGTGGAAGCACTGCATTTGGAATATCCCTAGCCTACAATGGATTAATTTATGTGATAAAAATAAAATAGTGGCTGCTGAAATGGCTCAGCAATTAAGAATATGTACTACTCTGAGGATCTGAGTTTGATTCCCAGCATGCATGTCAGGCAGGTCACAACTGCCTGAAACTCCAACTGCAAGGCATCAAATGCCACCTTCTGCCCTTTTCTCTGTGGGCACCTGCATTCGTGTGCACAGACATCATACTTAATTTTAAAATAAAAATCATTTAAAACAAAGTGAAAACTGATGCTTTTTGGCTTATAGGCTGTATCGTAGTAACACATTATAAATTAAAGATATTATAAGTTGAAAATAAATTTAATACACTAACCTCCCAAACATCATAGTTTAGCACCATAGTACACTCTCTTGGTTATTTGTAGCTGTCACATGGCTAAGAACTAACTGCCTAACTACAGGACAGATTATTGTGTAGCCGTTGTGACCTGGAGAAAATATCAAAATTCAGTACATGTTGCTTCCATATTGTCATAAAGTCAAAAGTCCTAAACTGAGCCATTGTAAGTCCAGTACCATCTGTATTTTGTTCCAAAATTTATTTTTTAATATTTTATTCCTAATTATATGTGTATGTATGGGTATGTAAATATGAGTACAGGTGTCCACAGAGACCAGAAGTGGGTGTCAGATCTCCTGGAGCTGAATTACAGGTGCTTGTGAGCCACATAAGTACCTAGGAACCAAAGTCAGGTCCTCTGCAAAAGCAGTCAGGTGCTCTTAACCACTGAACCATCTCTCCAGCCCCTCTTGGTAAATTCTTAAATGTAGCTAGCACTTTGTATTTATATTACATACTTGTGTGTGTGTATATATATATACTTGCATAACTTATCTGGTATCTGCAGTCTGTTTTAATCCATTGTGTGCATCACTATCATGCTAATCATTCTAGAAGATTTTAATTATGTGACTTTCTTGGTAAATATTATCTCTTATTCTTGGCAGCAGTATCCAAGTTGAGTCAGTATTCAAAGCTATTTAAAGGAAAGGGGTTATGGTTAGAAAAAGTTTGAGAAGTGCTATGTGATTATTCCTGTCATGAAAGCCTATAATGCATGGCAGACTACTAAAGACTTTAAGAAGTTTAGCATGATGTATCCCAAAGTTATTGTCCGTGGAATCCATATTCCTTGAAAAACGTAACTGCAGTTTAAGTTCCCCAAGACATTTAAAGTCCTACAGCTTCCCTGTTTTGTGCGTGTGTGACAACTAACTCCCGAGTTTATATCAGCTGAAGACTAATTGTGTATGACACATGTTGATCCTCTTCAGGCTCTCGAACAGTGTGGCCTGATGAAACTATGGGGCCATTTGGACCTCAGGATCAGAGATTCCAGCTTCCTGGGAACATAGGTTTTGATTGTCACCTCAATGGGACTGCTTCACAGAAGAAAACCCAGGTTCATAAAACTTTGCCTGATGTTCTAGCAGAACCTCTCTCAACTGAAAGACATGAGTTTGTGATGGCACAATATGTTAATGAATTTCAGGTTAGTTAATATTGTTTTTATTAATGTCATATTAACTTTTGATTACTGAGTAATTTATTTTAAAAGTTTTAAAAAGTCAGTATATACAGAAATATCATAACTAGCTTTAAAAAAACTTGGCACTATCCAATTTTTATGGTGTTTACGGTATCAGTTTTAAAGTTTGAATTATAATCTCTTAGTTAAATAGTTCTTCTAATCTCTGCTTTTAGTAACTATTCCCAATGTGATAAATGACTTTTTTTCTGTCTTGCTGGAAACTAAGGTTTCTTATTTTTTCACTTTTAAAAATGGTAGTTATGTGCTAGGCATGGCGACACATGTCTGTAATCCCAGCACTTGAGAAGCAGAGAGAGGAGAATCTTTCTGGGCTCAAGGGCAAGCTGCTCTACATAATGAGTTGTAGGCCATCTAGAACAATTATAATTTGTAAATGGACTTAGTTCTAGCCAACGTTGAATTCCTCTAAGCATTTAAAAGCTTAAGAGAATTTTGAGGTCTCTAAAATTTACCAGGTAGGTCAACTAAAAGGAACACATTATAAATGTTTGACTTTAGGGGAAAACAAGAAAATCCTATTTCTAAGGATTTGGAGCAGTTTTTGTAGTACAGGTGTGCACATGTTTGCACGTGTGTGCCTATGTGTATTCATTCACGTACACTTGCCCCTATTGGTGTGTGTGGAGGCCAAAGATTTCTATAAGGATGTCTTCCTTAACTATTTCTCTACTTTATTAATTTTTTTGAATCGTTGTGTATTTCATACAAAACTTCTCAATCCATCTTACACCCCCTTTCACACCAGCACCTCCCTACAGCCCCCCAACTGGAATCCATACATTCTTTCATCTGTCTTAAGGTCTGTTTTGTCAAGTTAGTGTCCCAAAATGTTCCTCAGTGCAAGTTCATCCACTGAGGTCTAGTCAACCTATCCAGAGTCCCTTGTTTTAAGATTAGCTAGATCATCCTCTCCCACAGTAATCAGTTGCCAATATTTCTTAAGCAAAGGTTGGGGTCTGCTACCCATTCCCCTAGTTCCATACCGAGTTTTTGTCTGCCTGAATTTACATGGTTCTTCAGCATGCCAACACCATTGCTGTAGGTTCATATGAGGAGATTGTAAGATACTATTTCCATATGGTCATGCATCTCCTCACTGGTTCTTAAAATCTTTCTGCCTTCTCTTCCACAATGGCCCCTGAGCCCTGGGTGAGTAAAATTTAATATAGAAGTTCTGTCCAAGGACCTATACTCTGCAGACTCTTAATCTCCATGCTTTGACATTTGTGTTACTGGACCTCTGTTGCATGAGGGAGTTTCAGCAATAAGAGTTTAGAGATTCATTAGTGTCCTCTTTACCCCTTGTTCTATGTTGTATGGGCCTTAGGTGTAGAGGTTGCATTATAGATGTGCTGCTTAGGCATGGGCAGTTCACAAATAATGTCTGTGTGTGACTAGTTGTGGTCCTCTGCTGTAGTCTCCATCTGGTACAAAAGAAGCTTCTTTAATGAATGGTGACTGGGATACTTTACTGTAAATATAAGGATACATATTTTGCACTTAGTATGAAGTTACATTAGTCTAGGGATGTGACAGTCTTGGGGATTTCTCTAAGATCTATGACCTGTTCAGCCATGTTTATTTGGCTATGATTACAGTACCACACATGAGTTTCCTCCCATTGAGTGAGCTCTAAAACCAATTAGGTAGCCATTGACTGGCCCCAAGATAAAAGTGTAACTAAGGCACCAGAGACCTATGTTTTGCCTGGTCATTGATGTGGTTATTTGGTCATGAAACTGGTGTTGACCATTGATTATTGTTCTCCCTCAGCAGCTTGCTTAGTGCTCTCCAGAGCTATGAGAGCTAGCCTTCTGGGGAAGTGGTTTCCAGGTCAGTTCCAATTCTCTTGCTCCAAATTCAGCCTCTAAATTATGTCCTGTTTTTAGCAATAGGGTCTTACCTTCAAGTTCTGGGAGGCAATCAAGGGCTGTGGCAATAGCTTGTGTAATTTGGGGAGTCTCTTGTACCATCCTAGCCAACAACTCAAAGGAAGGTTTCTCCTGTCTGGCACTGTTTCTTGTTCTGTAGCCTTCAGCTATACACATCAACTCATGTAGAGATACCGTATGTGGAATTTGTCATTAGGTTGTTAGACTAATATTCCCTTTGGTGTTTTACTCTAGCTAGGCATTGTTTTTCTTTCCTCTCTCTCCCTGTCTAGCCCTCCCTTCATGCCTGCACCATTTCAAGTGTCCTCATTTTCCCCATTTCTCCTATCGGCCCCACCTTTGTTGAGCTCTTTCTTTCTCTTATCCCCATAGTTCCTTGTATAAGTCTCCTTTCCCCTCCCATTTAAATACCCGCATTTTATCAATTTCTCCCTTAGTAACACCTGTGTCCTACTATTATTCTCTCTCAGGTTCCTTCTTTGGTTTTACCTCCCTAGTTCCTTTTTCCTGGTTCCTGCAGTTACATCAGGATATATACTCATATAAGGATTTTGTACTATGATCCACAAATGAGGGAGAACATAGGTCATTTGTTTTTCTGAGTTTGTGTTACTTTATTAGCATAATAGTTTCTAGTTCCATCCATTTACCTGCAAATATCATGATTTGTCTTTCTTTACCACTGAGTAAAGAACACCATTGTGTAAATGTACCACATTTTCATTATCAGTTGAGGGATACTTAGGTTGCTACCATCCCTTAGCTCTTGTGAAAAGAACAGCAACAAATATGGATATACAAGTATCTCTGCAATAGGATGGGTCCTTTGGGTGTATGCTGAAGAGTGGTATAACCAGGTCAAATGATAGATTCATTTTAGTTTTTTTAAGAGTTCTCCATACTGCTTCCATAGGAGTTGCACAAGTTTACAATCTCACCAGCAATCAGTGAGTGTTCCTGTTTCCCCACATCCTGTCTGGCATTTGGTGTCAGTTTTTCTCTTGATCTTAGTCAGTCTGGCTAGAGTTAAGATGAAGTCTTACAGTGGTTTTAATTTGCATTTTCCTAATTATTAACAATATGTTTCTTAGCCATCTTTATTTCTTCTTTTGAGAACTCTGCTCAGATCCTTAGCTCATCTTTTAATTTGGCCACTTGTTTTTTTGATTATATTTTTTTTGAGTTCTTTATATTCTGGATGTTAAACCTCTGTCAGATGTGTCCTGCTCTGTGGGTTTTCTCTTCCTTGATTTTTTTTTTTTTATTGGTGTGGTAGTGGTTTTTTTGTTGTTTGTTTGTTTGTTTGTTTGTTTGTTTGTTAGTTTTTGCTGTACAGAACCGTTTTAGTTTAATGAGGTCCCATTTATTGATTATTCACCTTAATTCCTGAGCAACTGACATCTGATTTAGAAAGTCCTTTCCTACACCTATATCTTAAAGATTACTGCTAATGTTTTCTTCTAACAGTTTCAGACTTCCCCCCATTTTTTGAGATAGAGTCCCTCAGGAATCTGGAGATTTCTGTTTAAGCTAGGCTGGCCAGAAAGTCCTGCAACACTGGGGTACAGATTTGCACTGCCACACCTAGCTTTTTATGTGGGTACTAGATACCAAATTTGCGTCTTCATGTTTGGATAGCAAGAACTTTACCTACTGAACCACTTCCGCAGCCTCATGCTTTTAAGTTTTTTTTTTTAACTGGCATTGTACCATTATTCATTCAAGGGGGCTTGTTTTGGTTAATTTACTGAGGTTTGTTGTTTTTCACCTTTCTGCATAGTTTTCAGTAGAAGACTTCTTATTGTTTAATCAAAGCCTTATTGCTAGGAGCAGCAGTCTCTCAAAGAGAATAACTTTAAGTACCTCAGGTGACTTGACATTGGTGCACAGTTGAATTCCCCTGTGTTTTTACTTCAGATAATGCTGCTCAGTCTTCTCAGTTCTTATTTCTTCCTCTCTCTACCAGATACTTTATATTTCCCACAGATTCTGTGCTTAATCTTCTCATTTAAACTGCTCTTTGGTCACTTAGTTCCTTAGATTTTTCAACAAGCTGTGTTTTTATAACTCCTAACTCTGTATTTCTGTTTCTCACATTTTCAGTTCAATATTTATGTTTGCTTAATGAATGCCTTTATTTGGATGCCTGACAAGTCCCCAGATCTTGTGTTGAATATTGAAGTAGTCCTTTTTCCCCCTCAAGTTTTTCTTTATTACTATATAACCAGTAGTGGAAATAGCTATCTTTTCTCTGTCCTGAGATTAAAAATTCCGCCACAATCCTTGCCTGCCTACTCCTTATATCCCCACAAGAATTGCCAAGGTCATATTGTTTCAGTCTGAATTTGTTACTAAATTATTGTTGTCCTTTCAGTTTTCTGCCAGACTTCAGGTCCTCTTTATTTTACCTGAATGTTTAGGAATGTGAGAACGGGGTGGACTGTGCAAAGAGAATGCACCTGGGTGCAGATATGGACAGCAGTACTCACCTGATGACTTACAGAAAGTCACTTAGTCTTTTCAAGTCTTTGTTTCTTTATATGCAAAAAGTGAACATAATAATAATGGCCGTTGCATCCATTTGTATTCTTACTACCTTTGCCGGAAGTTTCTCCTGGATTCCTAACCTGCATTCACCTATCAAATGCCCTTGTTAAGTAATACCATGTCAACATTTTACTGATTCCTGCTAGCAAAGCAAGTTTTCTCCTCATCCCCATCCCTAGAATACTTCCTCCCTAATCCTGTAACACTTTTCGTGTTAAATTGTACCGTTAAAAGATGTTTATTTTACTTCAGCTAGGTCTAATATACTTGAAAGTAAAAGCTAGATTTTTTTGTTCTTGTTTTTAATACTGCCTTCTCTTAAAGGGCCTATATGGCAGGCTTCAACTAAATTTCATTTGGATAACAGCCTCTAAGCACTTCCTGTGGTGCTGAATTGTTTGACGGTTATTTTTTTTAAGACAATGTCATTTCAGTTTTACAGATTATAGTACAAAAATAATTCCATATCACTTGAATATCAAAAGAGGCAGCATTGTAGGACATAATTATGGCATTTTAGTCAGTTTCTTAGCAATTTCTGTTCATATGAAATCCCAGAACATTTACTTATCTTGTTTTATACAGTATTCTTTGGAACTTTCAAATCTTATAGTCATCTTAGAAAAAATCATTACTTCATCCTCCATTGAATTATTTTTTTTAATTCTCTAGCATAATAGATTCTTAACAAGTTTATTATTTTTTTGTGAACTCAGTGTGTTTGCTTCCGTCCTCATTCTCCACAGGGTAATGATGCACCTGTTGAGCAAGAGATCAACACTGCAGAAACTTATTTTGAAAGTGCCAGGGTTGAGTGTGCAATCCAGACATGTCCAGAACTGTTGCGAAGGGGTATGTCATCTGTACTGAAACTTGAAATGTTTATTAGCTAATATTGTCAATGTCTTAAGTGTTGACTAATGTACTCCATAGCAGTTATGAGGCTTTATGTGTTAATATGTAATGTATCTAATTGGAAATGATTGCTTCTTCAAGATAAAGGCCTTCATATGTCCTCTGACATCCTAACTGATATTTCAGTTAGATAGGGATAGAATTTATCATGAACTTATAATACGTAAAGGAAATCTTAATGATAAATTTATTTGAAAATTATATTAATAGCAAAAACATGAACATTGCTTACCTTTCAGAATCATCATCATTGCTCTTTCAGCTCATCCAACAAACTAGAAATGAACAAAGTTACATTTGTTTTGCTTTTTTCAAAAATAATGAACATTTGTAAAAATGGCTTAGCATCACAGCAATTCACCTTAGTCTTCATTTTTCTAGAAATTTTTATGAACTAGATCTCTTTTTGTAAAAGCTAATCATTTTATTTGGGAATTTATATTATTACTTTTAGATTTTGAGTCACTTTTTCCAGAAGTGGCTAATAGCAAACTGATGGTTCTAACTGTGACACAGAGAACTGAGAATGATATGACTGTCTGGAGTGAGGAGGTAGAGCTTGAAAGAGAAGTACTCCTCGAAAAGGTAACTGGTTCAGCTTCCTACTAACCTAAGACTGTCCCAATTTACATTTTAGTGTCTTTTCATCCTGTATTTGTTCTGTGAGGTATTTCGGTGCTAAAGAAATTGCATCAATTTTTGCGACTGAAAATGCCATTTTTTTTAATACTCTTGAAAAACTTACATTTATTTCTCTTGTGAATTTTTCTAAAATACGTTAGTCCCCTACTCTGTCCCTCTTGCATATTTTCCTTTACCACCCTCTCTATATAGCGTATCAGTAAATGGTGAATGACAACTCCAGCACCTCTAGGGAATAAGTACTAACTGAAGAGTATGGCAGTGGAATAATACTTGGCACACCTTTTTTTCTGTCCTTTGCTTTTAAGGTGAAGATAAGTTTTTATTTCTTGTAAAATCTGCATTGTATGAATAAGCTAAAATTTTTAAGTAAATTTAAAATGTCTTTTGTGATCTATAAATTTAAAAAAACAACTTTGCTATTGCTAGCAGCACAGCTGTGAAAACCATTGTTGCATGTGCTTTCATGTACACTAATCCCTGTGGACTCCTAAATGAAGAATGACTGAATTACTGCCATTCTGAATTGTGATTAATGCTGGCAGTTTGTTTCTTAATCTATAGGCTGTGATACTAGTTTATCCTACACTTAGTATTCCTTTTATTAGTTTGATAAAAATGTTCAGACTGCTTAGATGCCATACATTTTAATTAATAATTTTAAACTGTATAGTAATTTCCTTAAAAATTAGTTTTGGATTACATGAATTTGTCTGTAGACAGAAAAGATTATTCTACTGTTTGCGTGACAGATGAAGAATGACTTTCTTGGGTACCTTAATTCAAGATAAAGGTCCCTTTTACTGATTTCCATGCAGAATAATAATAATGTAAGGCATTATAATTTTTTGAGGGTTAAATAAGTTGTTCTCTTCATGTGTGATAATGTATTGTAATTTACATATTAATCAGTATTTTATGATAAGAATTTGCTACTTTGATGTCCCACAGAGAGCTTTCTAATAAACTTCATAGTGTTTTACTAGTCATGAGCATATTTATTATATACTAATTAAAATGTAATTTATATGGAGGCATAAGACATTTTTTCAGGTCAGGTATAGCAGTACCTGCCTTTAATCTCAGCACTCAGGAGACAGAGGCAAGCAGATTTCTGAGTTGGATGTCAGTCTGATTTATATAGAGTTCTATACCATCCAGGGTGACCCAGTGAGACATTTGAGACATTGCCCTCCCCCCCACCCAGAAAAGGACATTCTCAGACTTTAAGATCTGTGTGTAAAAAGAATTTAAATAAACAACTAATATTTTATTTACATGCTAATATCATAGATGTATACTTCCTACTACTGAGCTGCCAAAGGCTCTTGCTTGTACATTGCATTAGTGGTACTGATTTTTGATCAGTTTAAGATTCTGACCCTAATTTGACGGTAATTCCAATACAGTTCTGTCAGTTTCCTAGGACAAGTTATGAGTTTGAAATGGCAACAGGAATTTCTCTTGAGAATTGTAATTACACAAACTGAAACTCTACATTTCTATGAGAAAGTTTTTGATTAAAGTATATGAATGATTATTTTAAACCCATTCTTAACTTATTCTCCAAATAGGTATTTTTTTTTATTTAAACCTATTCTGATTTTCTCCAGTAGATGTCAGTGTTAGCCTTTGATAGTGAAAATTTATAGTTCATACAATAATTTGAGATTCCTTTAGCTAACCTAGGTAAATGTTTGATTGCATTCTTTTGCTTTGTTCTTTCAGTTTTTAAGTATGGTACATCCTTTCATTAAGTGAAGAATATTCTATTTTTTCATTTTTAAGAATTTCAGAGATTACAAAATACAGCAAATATAAAGTGTAGGTAATAATCTAGAAAATAGAGTGTTATTTACTGTTTAGCACTTGTTTTGCAAGTAGATAGAGAAAATAAGTTAGCTTGAGTTCTGTGTCTCCATAGGAGTCACTAAACTTTCTGTCAAATGAATTTTTAAAGAACAAATTTAGATTTGCAGAGAGAAAAATTTGTAATAAATTAAGTTTGCAGAATGTATTTGAGCAATGTGATCTAGGAGTGGCTCCACCCTCAGTCTAGTTAAGGCCAGGGAGCCCCACCCTGCCACATGTGCAGGTAGTATTTATAGAAAATAGGAGTGAGGTCCAAAAACAGCCTACGGTTATGGCTCTGAGCTTACCTTATTTGAACATGATATGATCACTTGGCAGCCTATGATTGAGTGATACTCAGTTCTTTGTTACAAAACATGCTCCTAAATTAGTTTTACTTGTTTATGTTCTAGGTTTGGGTGTAGTGTATTAAGTTGGAGTCAAAGTAGGAAAGCAGCTCCAGGCCAAATTGAAAGTTTAGGAATCTTAACTGCCTTCCTCACTCTGTCAGGGGGAGTGCCCCCATGAGCTGAGCAGAAGACTTTGGCAACATTGGTAGAAAAGGACTGAAGAAAGTAGAAACAGAATAAGTGGATTAGGCCTTTAGAAATTACTTTCCTTATGGGGTTAGAACAGGAAGGGCTTTCTTAGCAAGCTAGGTCTGGTAAACTGGGTCCCTTCCAGTTGGTTGTTTTCAGTCTTCAGGCATTTTTGAAAACTGGCCTGTTTTAGAGTGAGTTTCATTACTGACTACATGGCAGTAGCGTGAATAATTCCATTCTTGCCTGGTCTAGTCTGCTGGTGCCTCAGTACAGTGGCTTCCCATAGCTCTAACAAAGTTCAGGTATAGCCATCTTCTTTATCCACAGGGGAGAAAAGCCAGGAACTCCAGTGGATGCCTGAAACCATTACTTTGATTACAGTATATGTATACCTATGATAGAGCTTAGTTTATGACAGCAAACACAGTAAAAGATTAATAACAATTCTACTAATTAATTAATAACAATTAATACTAATTCTAGAGAGTAATAATTGCTGTAAACAAAGTTAAGTGAATGTGGTCTCTTTGAAAGTATATTTTTGTACTTCTGGCTTTCTGCTTAAAGGAAGTTTCTCTTTGGCCTGCGCTTCACTGTCTTTGTACATTGGGGCTATTATTATGTAAAGTAATGGTTGCTCTGTACAGTTACTGAGCCACCTCCACAGATGATCTCTTGACTAAGTGACTAACAGGCAGGTAGCATGCAGTTGACTTTGCTGGATAAAAGGATGACTCACACCTGGACAGGCTAGCCAGATGCTGTGAGGTTTTTTAACACACTACTCAGAATGGCATGCCATTTAAAATTTATGAATTCTTTCATTACATCTAGAATTTTCAAATTAATATTCTTGACTACAGGTAACATAGACCATAGATGGTAAATCCTCACATGGAAGATTTCTGTATTGCAGGCATTTTGGACCATTCATCTCAGCTATTAGTTCTACCTTACGTTGTTAAAGCGACCACAGACATATAAATGAATGGTGTGGCTTTGTCAGCAAAATGGCTTTTCCAAATAGTAAATAAACTGCAACCCTAGGAATAGCCTCTGGTCTAGAATATATCCTGTATTCTCACACCGCAGACTTTAGAGTGGGTCTCAGCTGAATGCCAGAGGTGCTTAGTGTCTCTTTATTCTTGGTGTGCCTGAAGTCCATGTTTCCCAGCCCTTTGTAACTCTGGTTATCACCATTCAGTTCTCAGCCTCACAGCTATTTGCTAGGCCTGTTAGAATCTTACCTCTTGCTTACACAGCTCATCCCTTTGCCAAGGATGAGTTGCTGTGTCTTCTTTTGCACTATGCTATCATACAAATTCCAGGTGTTTCAGCAGTCCACAAGAGCTCTTGCTTTCTGTCTCCTAAGCTCAGTAACACCATCACTTTCCTTGGGCTTCCCAGGTCTTGGCCCTTTGAATATGATAAATGTCTCCAGAGAGAAAGGTAAAGTATTTGCTCCCATTTTCTCAAAGTCTACAGTCTCATCTTACGTTTTCAAGCATAAAAATAGCTGCCTTGTATATTTTTATCAGTTTTTAGTTTTCAGTAGGCTATTGAGATTGGTACTTGTTACTCTGTTACAACTAACACTAGAACTATGCCCTTGGTTTTTAAACATTCCTTGTCCTTTTTTATTAGCTTTATAGCCTAGACACTAATATCTGTTACCTGCTCTTCACTACTTAGAGAGTTCTGATAGGCAGATACATCATAGAAATTAGGGTACTAAGACCAAAATCTTGATCTCTGCATATAGTATTTACCAATAATACACACCTACAAAAGATACAGGAAGGCTAGAGAGATAGTTCAGCTGTTAAAGGCTAAGGCTAACAACCAAAAAAATCAAAGCAGTTTGGTTCCCTGCACCCACAATTGATGGCTATCTCTTCAGCTTCTCTCCAGAAGCTGGAGAGATGGCTCGGTGATTAAGAGCACTGACTGCACTTGCAGAAGTCAGGGCTTCAGATCCCAGCACCCACATGGCAGCTAACAACCATTCATAACTCCAGTTCCACAGATCAACTCCTTTGTTTGTCCTTTGTAAGTTCTGTGTGTCATACACACAAGCGTAACACCCATATACATAAAATAAAAACAAAGAAATCTTTTTTTTTAAAGATACCGGAGTATTTACTGAAAGGCAGGGATCCACTTTACTCCTGCCCTACCTACCTATGTATCCTATCCAGTTCTTTTTTTTCTTTTCTAAAATGTTCAGAGGTGATTCCCAGGGCTTTGGGTGCGCTAGGAAAGTGCTCTGCCGCTTAGCCGCACCCACAGTCCCATTTCAGTGACTTGGATGTACCTTTTCAGAAACATTTTGTGAGTGGATAGATATGTTTGAGAGACACACAAGTATATATTTCATAACTTTTATTCAAACTAATGGATAGTTTAGATCTTGTTACATTTTATTATTACCTGTTTCTGATCTCCACGATACACAAAAGCAGCTATAGTTTGAAACAGGACAAAGTTAGGAGTTAATAATGCAGAACTGATTTAGGTGTCTTTGTAAAGGAATTAAACTTGTATTAACTGTTAATCTTTAGAAGTGATAAAAATCTAACTTTATAGTCTTAATTTGTCATTTTATTTTTTATTAATCTTAGTTCACTCTGAAGCAAAGATACTCATTTAAATTAAAAAAAAAATCTGCAGTGATGCTTTGTTGAACATATCATGTGTTCCTTTTCCTCTGCAGTTCATTAATGGTGCTAAAGAAATTTGCTATGCTCTTCGGGCTGAAGGATATTGGGCTGACTTTATTGACCCATCATCCGGCTTGGCAGTGAGTAATTAAATACATTTTGAAAATCACTTTGTATGAAGTAGAGATGATTCTTACTATAAAATTATTTATAACTGTCCTATTGGTAAAAAAAAAACATCAGTTAAGATGTTATTTAAATCTCATAGTTCTACCCCAAAGAGGGGGACTACTGAGTCAGGACTTTACAACTCCGAGAGATCTGATGCTGAATGCTTCATTACCCAGAATGCTCTTGTTAAAAATACTGAAACAGCCAGGTGTAGTGGTGCAAGCCTTTCATCCCACCAGAGGCAAGCTGATCTCTGTGAGTTCAAGACCAGCCTGGTCTACATAGCAAGCTCAAGACCAGCCGGGCCTACAGGGAGAGACTGTCTCAAAAAAAAGACCTAATAATAATAATACTAATGAAACAGATAATGTACATTTACTGTGTATAAGCTGAAGATTGTAAATTAATATGATCTAATCTAGTTTCTTAAGGGAACGAAGTATTTTGGAGAAAAGAAAATAAAAAATATTTTTAAAAAAGTAGCTTTTTAGAGGCTTAAGTTTTATTTATTTTTAAAGTTTGTGTAATATTATACAGTCAGTTCTAGGTAGTATGAAATTTACTAGGTTACTCATTTCCTATTTCCAGCATGCACAAAACAGATATTGCATGTAACCTTTTTTAGAGAATTAAAACAGGATACCGCATTCACATTTGTATAAAAATATTGCTACAATGTCTTTTCTCCTAGTGAAAATATTACTTTGTTTCTTATTTCCTCTAGTTTTTTGGACCATACACAAGCAACGCACTTTTTGAAACAGATGAGCGCTACCGGCATCTCGGGTTCTCTGTTGATGATCTCGGATGCTGTAAAGTGATCCGTCACAGCCTCTGGGGCACTCACGTGTTCGTGGGAAGTATTTTCACTAATGCAGCTCCAGACAGCCACATCATGAAGAAACTGAGTGGAAACTAGCGGTGGTGCCATTTTATTTGCAGTACTGTGTTTATAATAGGTTGATCTGTATAAACACTGTCAAAGACCTCAGCTTTTACAATATGCTAATTTCTGAGTATTTATTTCACCATTTGTGGGTTTACAGCATTGGCAAATGACTTGGGATTTAATGCAGATGTTAATTCATGCTCTTGAGTACATATTGAATACATCTACATTCTGCAAAGTGTTATCATTAACATGTAACCAGGGTATGTATGATCTCTTACTGTTAATTCTCCTCTTTATTAGAAAGACCTTAGTTTTAGTCATTTTTTGCAAAAATAAATCAAACATTCAGCTATGATAACTTGTGTTTTTATTGAAATATTCAAATATATACCTCTTAAATATGTTAAAGAAGCTTCAATACTATTTTTTTTTATATTTTTGTAATAATATTTGGTAATTCTAGGTTCACTCTAGACTTTACTCTTCCAAAAACTTTTTCTTAACTGCTAAGTTAGCGAGTTTGAGTGTGACTTTGAAACAATGTGCCAGCAGGAAAACATAATAAAAGTAATACACCTTTTGTATAAAAGTATATTAATCTCATTCTTACACTGAAAAAGTTCTTAACCTTTTAGTGGGACACTTAAATATAATTTAATTTTGGATGCAACTATACCTCAGCTACAAACCCCATTTCTCTAACTCCATTAATTTACAAATGTACTTCCTTTCTCTATTATTTTACAGAGCTTATTTTTATGCCTAAACACTAAAATAACCATCTTTTGTTAGTGAGGCTTCTCCCAGTAAGTGACATGTCTCAAGAATAAAAGGAACTTTTGCTGAATGAGTTAACTGAAATGAAACTTTTAAAATTGTTACTTCTTATTATTGAGTGTCTGAATGCTGTAACGTATATGTGGAGGTCTGAGACAATTTATGAAATTGATTCTTTCACTTTAATGTGGGTCCTGGGGATTGAACTTAGATCATCTGGCTTGCAGAGCAAGCAGTTTATACACTGAGCATTCTCATTATCCCAAAATAACCTATTACTATTGTTGTTGTTATGAAATATCTATTTTTAAAACAGAAATTTTATACTTTTTAATAGTGAATAGGTTATTTTTTGTGTGTGTATTGCACACAGAACATCCCAGTCATCTCTGTATCCACTTCAGAATTTAAAAAAAAAATTCAGTTCTAGAATGCTATATTTTCTTATGTATCCTTTTATGCTTTAAAAAAGCCAATTTTTAATCACATCTTGATTTATAACTCCATTTATTTGTTGTATAGCTTAATGTTACATTGCTTATGGCTTATGCTACAAAAAGTTTTATTATGAAAAAGGTGAAGTATTGATTCCCATAGTTTTTTGAAAAAAATTATTATGCACACTCATATATGTCTAAATGCACATGCCTTAATCCATGGTAAGCTTTTCTCTGTGTATCCAGTTTGTATATACAAATTCAGATACCCTCAAGGCTTTCCCTAATCCCTTCCCAGCATTTTTATACCTCAAGGAAACCACTGTTTCCTATAGCACAGATTTATTTTGTGTGGTTTTTATGTTTGATTATGTGTGAAGCCATATGATAATGTCCACTTTTGTCTCTGGCTTTATTTAGGCCTATCTTATTTTGAAACTTCAACATTAGCTACAGCAGTTATGAAATGCTATTTTTGGTTGGAGAGATCCTCACTCCCCAGAGGTGGCCATAGCTGTGTACCTAATATATGGAATCTGGTGTGTGGCAGTTAGAAGAGTTTGACTGCTATTGGCATTTTGCTTTCAAAGAGGAATAAATACCAATGAAAATTTTTGGTTTCAAGGTTCCGGGTTTGGAAATAAAGCCCAGGAGAATCATTGATGATGGTAATAGAAGGCAGTTGGTTATTAAGAACTGTAGCAGGAAATCACCTCAGGTGTCCATTTCATTATCTTCACTTCCACAAGACCCTGTGCACAGTAAAACTTGTAAAATTAGACATCTAAACATGACACAGCTACAATTAAGACCCAGTACTGGAATTTGGCTGTGGTTCTGTTATGTATGTACAGACATTCCTTGTCTCTTCATAGTTATTAAAAGGGCTACTAAGAGTCTGACTGAAAATATCAAAGTGTTACAGAATTTAAGTTGAAAGAACTATAGAGCTTAACTAATGCTAACTGCTACATTTTACAGATAAAGACATGGGAATTCATTCCATTAGACTCTACAGGCTCTGAATTGCTTTTAAAATTTACTGAAATTAATATCTGAAACTTCAATTATAGAATGCTACACTTCAAACAGAAATTCTCTGGCTTCAAGTTTTAAGTCTTTCTGGCGTCTTGGGCTTTCATTACTCGTAACACTAACTGAACTCTTTCTGTTAAAATTCTGTTTTTTCTTCTTAGAACTGGTGTTCTTGTTTTCCACAGCAGTATCTCTCCACCTCTTTCTGTGTTTTTCATGTTTGGTACCAGATAACACTTTATTGTGAGACCTGTTCAACACAGTGTGATACAGTTAACATCATTCCCTGGCCTCTGCCTACTAGAAAGCAGTAGCAAACCACTGATGGTAACAAAAATGTTTTGAGAAATAGCCAAATTCTATTAAGGGACAAAATACTTTCTTTATTGTTATTATCTAACTCTCTCTCAGATATTCAAATACATAGGACCAGGGGTTTCAACTGCAGGTAAAGCGGTTTCCTATTTGAAACATTCCCTCCTGGAGGAAGAAGGAAGCTCATAAAGCCTTAGGAAGTGAACAAAAGGTCACCTGTCTGAGAGAACAGAAGCCTGCAAGATCTCCAGCTCCCACCCCACCCCTCATTGCCCCCAGCTGGTTATAAACCAGAACAACTGCTTAGGAAGTTGGTCAGCCCAATAAAGAGGAGAAATTCCTGGATTATTGAGCAGAGAGCTCCAGAGTTGTAGCTTTCCTGTCATCACCCATGTTAAATTGGGCATTTAGGTGATATGGCTGCTTTTTGAGTCATTTCTGCTCCCGTAAATACTCTTGTTAGTAACCATAATAAAACTCTTTCGTTCACCAACTTGGACATTGGTGCAATCATTACTTTGGTCTGCCTTGGGTTGGTTCCTTTTCTGTGTGTGTGTGTGTGTGTGTGTGTGTGTGTGTGTTGAGTCTTCCCAGGAAAAGTGTCATTCAATGGAGACTAGTAGTATTCACTTGAGGAGGTTTGAGCATCAGTATTTTGTTAAAGCTCTCTGGCTATTTCAGGCAACAGGGTTAGAACCATTGGTATATTCTAATACCATAATAGATTAAAGGATGTTTAAAGAAGTAGGAGGATACCATGGGTGTAATGGATTACAGAGAAATAAAAAATGAAGATTTTAAAGTTTATATCAAGAATAACCTTATCAAGCTAAGTAAGGTGGTACACTTCTTTAATCCCAGCACTCAAAACAGGCAGGCAGATCTCTGTGCAAGTGAAGATAGCCTGGTCTACATAGCAAGTTCTTTAGCCAGCATTTGGGAGGCTGAGATGGAGTTCAAGGGCAGCCTGGATAACATAGACAGGTTGAGGTCAACCTGGGCTACATGAGATCCTATCTCAAAAACCAGAATGAACAGTGAGATAGTTGCTCACAACAAACTAAGATGCCTAAGTTAAAAAAAAAAAAAAAAAAGGGACAACAAAAACAGGCTATTGTTTTAGAGAAATGGCTCAGTGGTTAAGAGTACTTGCTGCTCTTGCAAAAGACCCAGGTTCAGTTCCCAACAACCACAACGTGGTTTACACACTCCTGTAACTCTAATTCTAGAGGATCTGACTCTCTTCTGGCCTCGGTGGGCACTGTATGTCCCGGATAGATATACCCCTCACCATATACAGGCGTATTACTGTATATGTGTATATATTTGCTTTGTCACAGGGCAGTTTTCCACCCACTTTATTTTTATACTTCATGGCTTATTCCTGAAAGTGAACTTCATTTTCTATTCTTCTTTTCTTTGGTATATCACCTGCTCCCTTAAGTCAAAGACAGTGCCCAGAAGAGCAAGTGTCTCTATGAACCCGCCACAGTCACCTGAGCTTGTCAGAAATCATGGTCCTGTTTTTGATGAATTGCATCTGCTTTGGAAACAACTCTATTAATACAGTTCCTGGAAGAAAAGTAGAAACTAAATCTGGCTAATGAAACAGGAGAGTTTTGCTTTTGGAAACAAGTCAGTTCCCACTCATGAAGACTCAAACCTAGGATGAGAATCTGGACAACAATCAGAGTGACTGGTACATAGAACCCAGATGGGCACATCCCAGCTGTAGACATATTCACACATAATTAAATAGGATAAAATCTTTTTTGTATGTCTATGCATGTATGTACACACAGATGCATGTGGGAGTCCAAAAGCTGTCAGAACCCCTGACACTTGAGTTCCAGGTAGCTGTGGGCTGCCTAAATTGAGTACTCAGAAAGAACACCATTCCTTTGCAGGAACAGCAAGTGTTCTTAACTTCTAAGCCATGTCTCCGCTATTCCATCTGTGCCTTGAAGGTTGTGATTAAAGATGTGCTCTACCTTGCCTGACTCAACTTAAAAGTTTTTACCTAGCTAAACTATCATGTGTGAATACGGAAAATTCTTCCTCTAGTCATTTACGTTTTTGTTTTCTCTTGTTTTGATGCAGGGTCTCATCATGCAGTCCAAACATGCTTCAAAATTTTGGTACTTCCTGTTGTGGCCTCCCTAGTGCTAGGATGTGGGCATGAATCACCAGACCCAGCATCACATGTTTTTCCTGTATTCAGAAGGCTTCAGGAGAATATGTTTCACCAAATAAAGTTGCAAATTAAGAAAAAGGCAATGGGACACACAACTCTGAGAAAAGAGTGGTAAAGAGAATGCTCCAGGGTCTGGTTAAGAGACACTGCATGACAAAGGCAGTTCGTGTGTCGGGTCACCAGCCTGTGTAGCTTAGAAAAGCGAGCTCCAAGAGAGGCATCTTTAAGGAAATGCAATTGGTAGAATATTGCCTGAACAAACTGAGGCGATATCTCAACAACTGAAAGAACTGGCCATTAAGTATATAGAAAACCAAGTGAAGGAGTGTTGATGCCTGCTAATTCCAGGGAAAATAAGAAATTGTCCATAAAATGGGAAATAGAATTCATCAGATGACTACAGTGAAAATACATGGTGGCTCGAGCGCATAGCTCAGTGGAAGTATGTTTGCTGAGCAGGCACAGAGCCCTGGGCTCATCCTTAGCACAGCAAGCAAGCAAACAAACAAAAAAAGGAGCAGTTTTGAATTGATGGTGACTTTATCTATAGACTATTGATCTGACCACATGATCCTTTTTTCCCACTCTTGGATAAGTAGGTGTATTCAAAGAAGAGGAACAGACATGTTTAGGCAGTGTTTGGAAACTGGGGGTTCAGTCCCTACAGACCCAGAAAGTGGGAAGCATGAAGCAGAAATGTATTGCCTGTGGTTTTCCACAGGAGGCAGTGATTAAGGTCTTCCCCTGTGACCCAGAGCAGGCTCCTGGACGGGCACCTTGGCATCTGGTAAACAGGGGCAGAGTCAGTTAGGAGGGCCTTCCCTGCACATTCTCTTGAATCCTAGAGAGCCCACGACAAGCTACTGTGATGTCAGCAGTGATGTCAGCAGTCTTGTGGCAACAGTCCCTCCTCTTGGAGCAGCAGTTGCTCAGTGCCTATCGGGTTGACCCATAGACATGTTGGCAAGACTGAAGCAGTTATTTGGGAGAGAGAATGGAGAGCGTAGAGGCTCCAGAGAGAGGTCGGCAGAAGCCGGCCTTCAGTCTCTGGGGAGAAGATGAAGAAAGAGATGGTCTTGGGGAAGGCGCAGTGAGTTCTACCAGGGAATGGGGAAGCTTCCTGGAGGAGGTGGGCCTTGAGCTGGGCCTTCCAGGAAGGGAGCTGTGGGAGATGGGACGCTTTGGAAAATAAGGACCTGGTTCCTGAAAGTCAAGGATTCCACAGCACTATTTTGACTAGAACCGACAAGGCTTCAGGGGCTGTGCTGGGAGCGCATGTATTTGACTCTGAGTCAGTTAAGAGGGCAGTAGGAGGCAGGGAGGGACAAAGTCGTATCCCCAAAATAAGAACAGGGTATCACTGCCCTTTTTGTCTGTGGATTCCCTCAGGTCTCATACACCATAAATAGGTACAGAAAATTCCTCTGACCGAGGCCAGGCATTCATAGTCTATGGCTGAAACTCAGAAGTTTAGGGAGACTCCCTGCTGCTGGTTGGCAGGGCACCTAAATTTCTGAGTCAGCAGGGGTGGGAACTGGTTCTGCTCTTTATTCCCTGAAACTCCAAATCTCCTCACAATCCTGCCTGCCTTGTGGCTACTCTGTGTACATTGCTTGTCTTGGTCTGGCACTCCTGAGTCCAATCCTGGTGATGTGCTAGAATACTGGAGCTCTGACTAGAGGGGAGATTCTGGTCAATCAAGGTGAAGTTTGGGGACTCTAGAGAGCCATAGTGTGAGAAGAGTTCTCAGAGCCTGGTCAGAGAGCCTGCCACCTGTAGGGTTCTCAGAGGTGCTGGGCTTCATCTTGTCATGTTCCCTGTGCTCACACCTTGACACACGTCACAGGTTTCAGGGTGAAAAGAGTCCATTTCTTTGGGAAGCAGTTTAGCATAGTGGAGGGCTTGACTGTTCTGTCAGAGTGGAATCCATTTGGGGGTTCTGATATCTCATTGTCTGTTCTTAGGGTTATGGATTGCTCAATACAACCTTGATAACTAATGAGGGGAGTAATGAGATGAAGATGGGGGCTTGGTATAGAATGAGGGTCTAGACTGGATCCTGCAAATGGAAGAACCCACACGTTTCCTGGGTGGTCAGCTGTGGCCCTAGTCCTCCCAATAGCACCCTGAGATCCGATACGCGACAGAATGGTCCAGTGCTTGTCCTTCTGTCCTGCATCCCCTCTTACTCCTCCAGTTTCCCTCAGAGCCCCTGCTGCATCTCTCTCCTGCTTCTGCTCATTTGGATGTCACAAGAACACACAACACCGTGTTCTCTACAGATGCTTTTAGTTTTGGGTCAGCTTGGTGGGGTCAGTTTGGTGGGGTCAGGTTGGTGGGGTTAAGCACTGGAGGCCCCAGTACGTACTTGCATCGTATCAGACTGTGAGGAGCCAGCATCCTCCAAGTCACCCAAGCTGGGACTAGCTGACAAGGTCCACTGACACTGCAGTAGGGGACCAGGCCCCCATGTACGATGGAGAGGAAGGATGGGGTTACAGCGTATGGGCTCTAGTTTCAGAGCTGCCCTGTTTTATGAGGCCTTCACTAGATTCCTGGCATGCTCTCCTCTTCAGGCCTCTGCAAGAGCCTCAGATTCGCCTTTGTCCAACCTTGACGACCTATCACTCTTCAAAATGATTTGTTTCCCTTTACTCACAGGGACCACAGGGGAGCCTGTATCCTCACTGCCCCACCTCACCGAACAGCAGGTGAATGAGCAGGTGGAGAAGCTGACCGCTCAGCTACAGCTGATGACCAGTGAGAGGGATGAGCTGCACGATCGCCTGGCCTTTTCCACCAACCCGTTCGTCCTAGACGAGAGGTAGTGATTGTGCCCAGCCTACCGATGGCTGTGTTGATCCCACTGTGTCACCCCAGCTACTTTCCCTTAGCTCTTGGGTTCCAGGAGTGTCCTGCACCTCCAGGGTGTCTCCTTGTCCAGCGTCATTTTTCTAAATGCTTCCCAGAGGCACAACCCTGAAGCCGGGGTCAGGGCTATGATTGGGCCACAGGTTGTTCTGCTTCCTCCAAATGACAGTCACAGTCTCTGGCCTGTGTCACACAGCTGTGGGACTGAGTCGGTAGCTCCAGATTTGCCATCATTAAGGAGTTGTAAATTTCATGAAAGGCTAGAGCTGTGTGAGTTTCTGGTGAGCGTTTGAACTTGCCTGGATGGTGACCGTGTGGTGGGTGCTCCGGGCATAGGTGGTGGGACCTAGTCGCACTTGTTATCCTTCTCTGGGTACGTGGAAGGCCAGGGGCTCATGACGGGTCCTCTGCTCTCCTGTTCCCTCCACCCTGAGACAATAGGCTTCTGATTGCATCCCCTGTCTTCTGTATCACATCTCTCTGTATTTCTGATTCTCAGTCTCTCTCTGTGTGAGTTTGTGTTTGTTAGTATATGTGGGTATGTGCATTGGGAGAAATAAGCTTGTGCATATGTGTGCATCCATAGAGATCATGGAGGTCAGGCATCTATGGATTCGCATGTCTCACAAGCTCCCAGGTGGTGCAGAGCCAAGGCCTGATAGCCCTACTTTAAACAGCAGTGTCACGGTCTGTATGCCCACCGTGCCTGCACACGGAATCTCTGGGAGATTTATAAAGCCATCCCAATGTTGGATCTCACCCTGAGAAATACTGATGTATATGCCCTGGGTATTAGTGGGATGAGAATCTAAGTGTGAGAATCCCTGCCCTGAGGACAGGGGAACCTACACCACAGGTTTCTGGTGAACCCATGGGATAGCATGGAATCATAGGAACTTCTTAGAGAGCAAGTCTGCCACTCCAGATCCACTCAAGGAGTTGATGCAGCCAGGGCTCTTTCATCAGGACACCCTGCCTCTGCTGGCCTGGGGTCAGATAGCAATTTTCCCAAACATTAGGAAGTTACAGTGTATCAGAGATGGAGATGTGGGGACACTTCCCAAAGTCAGGTTAATTCTGTGTTCATGGGATATTTTGCTCCTGGGGCCATGCCCTACCACAGGCTGAATCCTGACACTGAGAGGCTGAAAATAAAAAATCTTTGGACCATGGTGGACCTGCAGGACCTGAAAAGGGAGCTCACGGAGGTCTCCGAGAAGTGCAGGGAGCAGGCGCAGAAGACTACCTTCTTACGGTGAGTGTTGGGCTTCGCAGAGGCTCTCACACATTGGAATGGCCACTTCTGCCTGTCTTTTTCTCTGCTCCAGTGAATCAAGTGTTCTGGTTCCAGCCCTGCTTCTTATTTTAGCAAGCAGGCTGCCTTCTGTGAGAGTGTTAGACCCCACTCTCAGCCCGGGGACTCGAACCCCAGTGGGCCGCCTGGGTGACTAACGTCGGGGAGCCTCAAGCCCACTGACCTCACTCAGCCCAGGGGACTCGAACCCCTGTAGGCTGCCTGAGAGTCAGTCCCAAGAATCCAGACCGTCAGATGCAAAATGCAAGAAGTAGGTTTATTTCACTTGCGCAAGTGGGAGACTCAGTCTCGTTCATGAGACTCAGCCCGCCTGACTCCTGCCAGGCCAGGTTTTTATAGTAAGGTTCCACAGGATAGGTATACATTGACATATAGTTTAACAGACAGTTCACAGACAAGATATTTGCTTACAGATCAGGGTTACAGAAGAGACAACTTCTCCATACATTACTTTGCAGTTCACAGGAGGTAAACTTTTCCACAATTTATGAATGGGATAATGGAGACTCTTCCTGTGGAATGTTAAGCCCACAGGCTTTATCTTGCATACCAAGGGATATTTACATAACTCTTGAATTCCCTGGGTCTCTTCCTCCTGGATTTATAGTTTCTTAGTTGTTTTTCTAATTGGGGGGGGGGGGGGAGGCCGAGCTCGTATCACCGAGTGCCTCATAAAACAAAATGTCTCACAAGAGGACTTGTGCGTCTCTTCCTCAATTTTCCTAAATGCGAAACCTTTCCTCTTTCCCATCATCTTGTAAGCTTCAGAAGCCAATTTCCAACAAGGAGAGCAATGTACACCTGACTTGGGAGGTCAGGGAACTCTGAGCCTTTGGGGCAGTGGCTGGGTCTTTGCTGAGCAAGTTGCCTGGGGGCCCGCAGATGGTTGTGCTGTCTTTTGGTCTCCTGTCCTCCCTCAGAGGGTATTTATCCTCTCCCAGCTCCTGTTCCCCAGCCAGAGGATGTATAGGCACAGCCGGGGGATGTCTTCTTTCCTTAGAATTACCTACATCCTTTTGGGTATTAGGATATTCGGAAGTTCTTGGAGGCTTTCTGAAATTTGCTGTTCAGGGAGGTTGGGCTTCCTGAGTACTGCTGTGCTAGTTGCTATGGGCTCCTTACTAGGTCTTCCTGGGTACTTATGGGGCTGCAGAACTGATGATTCCTGGAGAACTGGGGATGCCTGGTGTCGGAGGCCTAGGTCTCACTAGATGTGTGTGTTGGGGGGTGTTCAGCAATTTTCACAGACAGCTCCACAACGAAAAATCAAAGTTGAAGGAAAAAGTGGAGATGCAGAGCCGGGAGAACCGGAAGCTCCTGCTGGAGCAGAACCTGCTGCAGAAGTCCTCGGAGGACAGGAACCGGGTCTGCGAGGAGAACCAGAAGAAGATATGTGACCTCCAGGCCCAGCAACAGCAGGTACGGTCAGGCAGCTGTAGGGAGGCTCATGAACACCATGCACCTTTCCATCCTACCAGCCCACTTGTCTGTCAATCCACTGCCCCATTGTCCAAGACTTCCACCCACACACCTCACCGTCCACCAGTGCCCCTGGAGGATCACTGTCCACAAAATCGCCTTCTGTACTAGAAGGTGCATCCAGTGAGGGAGACATGTCTATCACATAACCGTGTGGGTGTAGCAGAGGGACAAGAGTGAGTCCAGGTCCGTGCTCTGTGGCTCTTGTCTACATGGATCATGTAGATTCTCCACTGATCATGGTGCAAGAAAGCTGGCAAGTAGGAGATTCCTGTGGAAACACAAGTGAATGACTCTCCTTGTCATTCTCTTGAGTGTTGTGTGGCATTCCTTCCGTGTGCTCCTTGCCCCCCAAGGCGATCTCTCCACCTTGTCCAGAACTTGGTTCAATCTGACAGACACGCGAATTCTCAACCACATCTCCTGTGAGTGGCACTTGTGACTTCGCCCTGCTTGGGGCTTGCAGTCTGGAGCTGCTGGCTGAGCAGCGATGTGGGAAGGGCTCATGGTAGGCTAGGGGTGGGGAAGAGAGATTTGGGACTTCAAGAGGAAATTTATTCATTCCAAGCAGTACAACTAAGTCTGAGCGAGAAGATCACACTCTCATGGGACATTTTAGTCCCCCAAAGACAGCAGGTGTTGGACTTTATTGAAACCCAGATGGTATGCTTTGTCTAAACTCACCTGTTTGTAGCATTATGTCATCTCCTTATTTTCTGCTCACTTATAATTTGTGTATGTCTGCTGTATGGTCTGGGGACATGGGGTGAGTGTGAAGGACGTTGTGCGTCCTCAGTCCTTCTCTGCCTTATTCCTCTGAGACTGGATCATCGTTAAACCTGAAGCTCATGATTTCATCTACGCTGTCCATTCAGTGACATATTAGGACACTCTACGCCTCTTCACTGGAGTGTTATTAAGTGTAAATGTTACATCTGATCATCTGTGAAAACATCTAGCAGTGTTCTTACTGAAAACACTCCCTGGGCATTCTTCTCACAGGGAGGAAAGGCTGGTTTGTCTCAGTATTTTGGAGCTTTCTTTGTTTCCTGGGCTCCTTGTTCCCGTGTCTGAGGTGAAGCAGCACATTATGAAGAGCTCCTTTTGGATGAAGCTATTCGCCTCAGGGCAGCTGGGAAGCAATGAGAGACAAAGGGCTGCATCCACCTGCTCAGTGGTTTCACTGGGAAAGCAAGGCCTTAATTCAGGTCCTGGAACCACTGAGTAGGCATGGCTGGATGTCTGGCTGGTCAGGGATTCACTTGTCTGTGCCCTGTTTTACTTTCTCTTGTGGATTCTGGAGATGGAACTCAGGTCTTTGTGTTTACAAGGCAAGAACTTCACAAACCGGCTGTCTACTCTAGGAAACCAGACTTTCTTTCTCAAGGTACCCCAGGTATTCTCCTCTTCCATTGGCCAGAGCTGGGAAACTAAAGAAATGACAGAATCTCAAGCTGTGTGTGTAAGTGTATATGTGTGTGTGTGTGTGTGTGTGTGTGTGTGTGTGTGTGTGTGTACGTAGTATAACCCTCCACTAAAAACACAATCTTCTAATGATGAACAGGAAAAAAGAGAAAGGAAACTCCGGTGCCTGCTGAGGCAGAAAGAGCTGCTTACTGAGCAGAGGGACATGGCACTGCAGATGGAGCAATACTTCACCAACTCAGAAATCAGGTAGAACCTGAGGGAGAGGGAGCCTGGGGCCCCTGTGTTTTGGGAGCAACTGGTTATGTCCCAGCCATAGCCAGGAGCAAACCACCTGAGATGACTGTGAGACTTCGATCACCAAGAACTTCTATCCAGGAAACACTGTTTGATACTGTGCTGGGGAATTGTATCTCTTTCCTCCCATCTGAGCTTCCTGATCTATCAGAAGAATCCCATGTCTTCAGGCTCCACCCTGGGAAAATTAACTGAGCAGTCCAGTGTGTCCCTGAAATTTCATTTCTATTCAGGAACATCACTTTAAAGATGTAATCAACCGCCATCCCTCATCCCCCAGAGATCCCAGGGAGAGTATTTCCCATTCCCATAGAGCACACGATCTCCATGGTGTTCATCGGTTTCCCATGGAAAGTGTTCTGGGTATGTAATAGGTTTAAATTTGCCAAGTTGACCCCAGAAAGGAATCTCTGGTGCAGAACTCATCAGAACATTCACTGTTGTGAAGGCCAAGATGTAGTTTCCAAAGGCAAGTCCTTAGGGAACACAGATGTTTGTGTCTTTGCTGGATCTGGTGTGAGATGGGAAGTTCTCAGGCACACATTATAGGAACTGCTGCTCTAGTGTGGAAGGTCCTGACTTGCATGTTGCTTAGGAGCAAGATGACTCCTGAACAGGAGTTGGCCGGTGACTTTGTTCATGTGCCCAAGTGGTAAGCCTATGCTTTATTTATGAAACGAGATCACTCACCTGCTCATCTTTAATGTCGTGTATATCGGTCCTACACTGTGACTCTGACATTACTATGCTGGTTTTTTTTTCCCCTCTTCAATACAATGTATCTCTTTAAGGCTGGGAAGTTGCTCAGTGGTTAAGAGCACTTGCTGCTCCCATAGAGGACCCAACTTCAGTTCCTACATCTGATGGCTCACAATGGAGATCTGGTGGCCTTTTCTGCCTCACTGACCACACATGTGCATGTTCATACACACAGATATATACATGGAATTGAAATTAACAACCTCTCTAGACTGTAGGAGAAATGTGCTGCCCTTCCTAGTACAGCAGACAGCTTACAGTTCTCAGTTCAACTTCTAGCATTTGTTAAAGACGAAGAAAATGTCCGGGTTCAGGTACTCTGGGATTCTTCTTCCTAGGGATGCAGACAATGACTGCAGTGCACATTTGTGTTGACTGCCCAGCAAGGAGGGGAGGGGGCAGCTTCACCCCTGACATGGCAGTTGTCACCTGGCATATGTCCCATCTTCCTTTCTTTCTCGTAGGTTCAAGCACCTAAAGGAGGAACTGGAACAGATAAATGCAGAAAATGAAAATCTCGTTATGGAGATAGAGTGGCTGAAGATGAACGCTGAGTATGCTAGGCATGTATTCCACCTCAGAGCCTTGTCCTCCAAAACTTTAAGGGTGTGGCTTTTTCTTGAATGCGTGGATTCCAATATGTCACTAGGCCATGATTTTATCTACCCAGAAACTCGGAAGAACTGTGTGTGTGTGTGTCTGATTGCTTTTCCTTCTTTGACAGAACACCTTGAATGAGCTAAGGAGGCCGGAGAAAGCTATGGACAACTGGAACTGTATACAATCCCACAGTCAAGGCTACTCCTTATAACAGCAGAGCAATATCAGTGTCTCCCTGACACCTGACAGACCCAGCACCAATCCCTGTTCCACCGGGCTGCTAACTAACTAACTATTCGAAGTGGAAAACACCAAAATCAAGCTGGAGATACGCACAGTCCACCAAGCGTTACTCAGGACCCTGTCGTCCAGAGGAAAATGGCCCCGAGTGAAGGGCTCCTCAATGCAGAGCACTTAGTCAACGACAGCACTCAGACCTAACCACTCCGTTCACTGACATGACTCTGGCGGGATGACTGAGCTGGTCCTTACCACTCCATGTTTGCTGGGAAATCTGCCGGGGAAGATAGCACGATGCCACTCTATTGTGCCACAGACCACACCAGAAAAGTATAGTACTCTGTCTGCAGTGTGATGCTGACGCCAGCTCCAAGTCACGCAAAGGCAGCGCCGAAGATAGTGTTTCTCTGAGATGAGGACACACTCAGGCCTCAGGTTCGTCATTTGTTCCATATGGAAAATGACTGGGGATTCTCACTTTCAGGGCCTGCAGTAAGGAGACTGGTCCTTAGACAGGATTTATAAATGTCGTCCCCGTTACCTTTGGATGCCCCCTATGCAGTTGAGTGGGATTGAAGAAGCACACAGACATATGTTGGCTAAGCAATCCCACTGGAAAGGTCATATCACAGAAATAGCTTGCTGCTGACCGTATTGTTCAAATCAATAGGAAAGTATTTCTATGTGGTACCACTAGAGGGCGATTGTTCATCTAAAAGTGTTCCTTTAGCATGGCAAGGTTGTAAGAATCACAGCACAGTGATAACCTGTGATTGCAGGTGGACCCATTAAGTCAGTGAGCTAAGGATCTTTAGATAGTGTTACGCAGCATAAAGGCCAAGAGCTATGTTAAATGCTGCTGGATAATGTGGAAAGATAAGAGGAAAGCCAGATGGGTAGAGAGAACCATTCCAAGCTACTCTAAGGCAACATGGTATCTGATATTCAATACAATGTATTAGACCTGGTCTGACAGACTATTATGATATACACCTAAGTCAGAATTGTGGGACAGTTCAACAACTAGACAGTGAGAATAAATATGACTCTGGAGGCCTGGCCTGCAGGAAGCAGAGAGAGGTATGAAATTTCTAATGTGCCCACGGTACTGCCCCTGCAGCTGATCTGGTTCAACCTTGACCCTCAGACAACCATACATCAAGGCTTCACTTTCCGGAACCATTACTACTTGAGTCTTTGGGAAAACCCGACCCTAAGCACCCCACAGATTACATTGTTCAAGCTGTCCTGGTTCTCAGGGGGAATAATCGTAATGAACATTAAGTGGTTAATTTGAACCCCAGTGATGCTGACAAGTGGCGTGATTTGGGGCAAGGGGGTGTAGAGATGGACCTCATGGTGGAGGTGTCTTAAACATAGCTGACTTATCCACCTAAACACTGAGATGTCACCACCTATCATTGCACCATGGGTGATATCAATCAAGAAGACCTAATCCTGAACTCTAAGAATCTCATGAAGAACTTAGGATCCTGGATCACATGATCTGCTCTGCCATACACGCCTGTGAACAAGTCACATATTTGTAGGATCTGTGTTGGCATGTAGATATGTCCACATGTTCCATGTGTTAGGATCACACATCTTCAAGGATGATGTCACATCAAACTGTATTACATGTTGAAGCATATCCAGAGCTGCGGGACATCCAGGATGAGGAGTTTAAACATTTAAATCTGTACCTGTCGTGATGTACAGCACAGATACTTGAAGGCAGAAGGATGTAAACTGAATTTGAAAGACCAAACCTCTAACATGTCTCATTCTTCCTCTTGGTGAGGACTTGACCAACAAAGTCTCAGGCTTCACTACACTCAATTTGAAAAGTCCATTACAACAACTGGGTTTCAACCTTGTGTCCAAGTCCAGAGACAGGACGTAGGTATGGGCCCCCCAGTCTCCAGCAAGCATATTTGCTGCTGAGGTTAATTGTTTTTTGTTAAAACAATTTTTTGTTAAAACTGTTTGAAAGTTCAGTTTCCCAGGATGTATTGATTTCCCTTTTAGACCTGTTTGAGCAAAATTACCAGGATCTTAGGAATAAAGAATGTAATTTCCATCTCTGCACTGTTAAGGCCTGCTTTTTTATCCAGGTATGGTGGCTCATCTCTGTAAGGTCAGAACTTCCAAAGCACACATGGGGGAATCTCTGCAAGTTCTGGGCCAGGCTGATCTGCACAGTGAGTTCCAGGACAGCCAGGACTCTTAGGTGCTGAGCCATATCTCCAGTGCTGGGTTTTAATCCCTGTTCTCCTTGGCCACATTAGTTGGCTTCTCCGTGGCTCAGTTTTCCCAGTTGTCCCATGGATGGGCTAATAATGGTATGAACATCAGAGAGTGGTTGCTCTGAGGATTGGGAGTCTATGTCTGGAAAATTATTGAATCTTCGATGGCTCAGGGCTGCACAGGAAGCCAAGCACTGAGACTTTGTGTTCTTGGCTGTGGTCTGGTGGTGAAGAGGCTGGACGGCATGGGGCCGAAGGAAGGGAAAGGGGAGTCTTCTGGAGACAGCTGCCTCCCTGAATAGAAGAGGCTCAGAGACGGGGCAGGACTCATGATCCCTGGATCCAAGGAGGGTAAAAGTGGCATGGGAGGGCAAAGCTCTGTGCACAAACTACTACTGGCCTTTCCTGGTTGGGAAGCACCCGTAGGGTTCAGTGATGCACTCCTGTAGCAGGACTGCTCACAGCCCTCTAGAGTCTCCCCACAGGGGTAACTGAAACCTGCAGAGCTCCTGGAACTGCTCTAGCACGTGCTTTACAGGGCTGACAGCATGGAGGAGAAGCCAGACAGTTCATTGATTCCCATGCCCCATGTGTGTGGTCTTCATTTGTTCCTATGCCTCTTAGTGGCTGAATTATTAGTGACTCAGGTGGGCCCAAGTGGGTTTTGATTTACCTCAATCAGAGTTTCTAAACTGCCCACAATCTCCTACCAAGCTGACCCTATCCCTGGATCACTGTAACCTGAGAGCGTGATTGGACTATTTGCATCTGATTTGCATATGTCTACACCCAGGCAGCATAACTTGATTTCTAGCTTGTTCCATGGGAACTAGATTTCATTCTCTGAAAGCTGGGGCAGTTCTGACTGTCAAAAGATCCTCTGGACTTCTGTCTCCAGTAGGGATTGTTTTCCTGTGGGGTGAGAGGCATACTCTACCAGAAGGGTAGGGAGGGAGCAGAAGCTGAACCTCAGACGCCCTCATCTGCACAGGGGGCCTGTCATGCTACCTTCTACCTGTGGTTGAGGGGAAGGGTCAAGGAGGGCTGCAGGCAAAGTATTCTTACCAGTCTTGCTCCACTGCTCAGAAGACCGGTCTCCTGCTTCATTTAGGCATTGATTGAAAGAAAAAAGGTCATCCATACGATGATGTGATGGAAAGACAGGACCCTAAGTCAAGATGCTGTTCTTTGACCCTGAAATGGATCTGAGTGTCAAGTTGGAGGGGGTGGGGGTGGGGATGTGATAACGTAGGTACCAGTAATGTCTGGTTGTACATGCAGTTTTGGTATATCTCTTGTTCAAGCCCTCTCTATGTATCCCCTTACAGTATCTTAAGTTATCTCTCAAAATGTGTGCATTCGATAGGAGATAGGGAAGCCAGAGAGCATGAAAGTCCGGATCTTTCTTCTTCAAGGCTCTTCTTTTGAGACCTTTCTCACAGAGGCTGTGCTAGCACACTAATAAACTGCTTCCTGCATGTTGCCTTGGTTTCCCATTTTCTGTTCAGAGTGCCTACTACAACAGAGCATGAAAGCTAGAAATACTGGAAGCTTGTGGGAGGAGGGAGATGAAGTAGAGAGAAAGGTATGGGGTCCCAAAAAAGCAGGCAGCTTTAGGGCTGGAGTCCAAAGCAGCTGCATGGTGTGTGTGTGTGTGTGTGTGTGTGTGTGTGTGTGTGTGCGCGCGCGCGCGCATGCGTGTGCGATTCTTAGAAACAGTGAGAATGTCAATAGTGTCAAGGCAAGCATGCTTAGGATTTGGGCAGTATTTGCAAAACAGAGAAAAACAAGGAAAAGTTATGCTTTTTGATGTTATACCGAGCGAGCTGCATGGAGGAACACCATATAGTGAGGGTGGAATTAGGAGTTCTTTTTAAACAGTGCATAGAGAGCCGGCTATTCACTAAGAATTCTAGACCCTGAGGAGAAGGTGGGCAGGATTTATAAAGCTTAAAACCATCATTACATTGTACCAGGGGCAATGCCAGTCACTATGATCATATCAGATCTCCAGACCAGGGGCAAGTCAGATAACAAAGAGATTTTCAGTTAAAAATAAGTTCTGGTTAGGCTGGGTGGGAGGATATGCTACCTCGATACTTGTGTCTCAGTATTGTAGAAAAATTCTATTCCCAGAAATATGCCTGCAGGAAAAGCTCTGACTGGCCTCAGTGGTAATGGCTGTGAACATTTAGAAATGAAAAGTCAGCTGGAGCAAAATGGACAAAGAATACTTCATTAAAGGGTTGTGTTGATATAAAAACACATCTCTCACCTCAAGGGTATAAGAGACAGTCTCTTCTGCGTCCAACTATGAATGATTATTGCCCCCAAACAGAGATTTAGGTCACTCCAAATTACAAGTTAGAAGCAGTTTCATCAATTTTTACAGTAATTAAACAAAAATGTCATAAATCAAGGCATTTTCTAAATGTCCTGGTGAAAACAATATAAAGGTATTTAGAGCAAAGCAGACATCTCAGGTCTAGGTCTCAGTTGCTATCTGATTAACACTCGCCTTTTTTGTTAGTACAAACTAGAGTTTTGTTAAGGTATTACATCCCAAAATGCTTTTAATGGTTAATCACAGGTCATGAAGTTCTCACACAAAGGTGGGCAAGGAATAACTATTAAGGGCTAAAGATGGTCCAAGATACATTGTAGTTAGCCCCTAGAGCTGCAACATTTCAAACTCTGTAATCTTGAAGTCCTAATCGATCCTGCAGAAAGTTCAGTTTGAAGATGCAGGTTTTTTCCTGGGAGTTTTGTTCATAGTTGCAATTTTAAAATGCTTAACTAGAAGGGTAAGTTCAAAGGGACCACTTTTGGGGGTGGGAGCGAAGTCTAAGCAGTTAAGAGCACTGACTGCTCTCATAGAGACCCAGGTTTGATTCCCAGCACCCACATGGCAGTTAACAAGCGTCTGTAATTCCATGTATCACATGAGTGCATTTACACACATGCAGGAAATACACTCATGCACATCGAAAGAAAAAGAGACCACTTTTAGGTTAATGTGGAGACCTATTTGTAGCCCACTGGATAATTCTTCCCACTGTCAGTTAGGTATAATTCTTTGAGATACAGCCCTTCCTAGAATCCAAAAATTTGAGACATAGACCTCCAAAAATTCTAAGTTTCTTTGAGACAGAGACATTCCCCGATTCCTAAATATGTTTTTCAATTGCTAAATAAACAAACAAACAAGAAACTTTCTGTAGGATTAAAAAAAAAATCACCTGCTCCGCAAGTGACAACTCTTAAACCGTTAGGAATAATTGTGAGTGTTTCTGGAATCTTCAGTGGTATACTGCCTATCCTTCCTTGAACGAGAAATTATTCTTATGTTGTCTTCAGGATTTCTCTAAAACTTGTTTCTTAATTCAGGTAAGGGACACCTTCAAATGCACATGCAGTCAGGACAGCAAACGTAAACTGTGATGAGAAGAACAGCCCTCTCCTTTCATTAGTAAAACGGGCAGCCTTATGAAGGCAGCAGGCCAGTCCACGCTCGAAAAGACGCGTTGTTCTTCCCTTTATTTTGGTGTTTCTCTGGTTTACAAATCAAGGGAGGAGGGGGGCACAAAAACCAAATCATTCAAATCTCAAGGAAGGCACAAAGGCAGAACCCAGCATGGCAGGGCGGGCCAGGCGAGTTGAGCAACTCGGCGAGGTGGGCGGGGCTGTTAAACTTGCCAAGGCAAAGGGAAAGAGCAGGACCCAAAGCGGGCAGGGCGGAGTAGCCAGGAGGGGCTAGCTGGGCGGGGCAACGCTCCTGGATGGGCGGGGCAGCGAGGAGATGCAGGGGGCGGGGCTAGGTGGGCGGGGAAAACGGGCGGGACTGGAGGGCAATTCGGCGGTGCAAGGAGTGCCCGGCCAGCCCCAGGCTGGGCAGGCGAGTTCGCAGGCCCCACGTCTGAAGCGGGTAGGGCCGCCCCTCCGTACCCGGTAGTTTGTGCTCCTTGCTCACCTGAGCTTCCTCTTCCCCCGAACGGAGAAAGAAGCGGGGCCGTAGTCGCGGTGCATTGTGGACTCGGCCAGAGCTGTGGAGTGGATCCTGAATGAAAGTGGCGCGCCGGAGCTAAAGGTTCCCTGATCCAGCGGGTGGCCTCAGGTTCCCCGGCATTCCGGTACGGAGGACCGCGGTGCGACACGGACGGCGAGGCCGGCGGAGGCTGCGGGCCGTGCGGACATGGCTTATAACAAGATCCCGCCGCGCTGGCTGAACTGCCCGCGGCGCGGCCAGCCGGTGGCAGGTACCCCGGAGGGCGCTGCGGGACGGTGGGAATCCCTCCCCGGACTCGGGGAGTGCTCGGCCGGGTGGCTGTCCCGGGGCGCGGGCCACTCGTCAGGGTTCCTGTAAGCCGAGTGGGAACGGGACGTGGACACAAGGCTTGTGTGGCCGGAACTGAGGCCCCGGAATCGCGCTGCTCCGCACTTTAAAGCTTAGTGGGAAGCTTGTGAGCCTCGTTGTTGTCGCGTTTTAGACAGGGGCTCTGTCTTAGAGCCTTCCCCTCCGCTCCGTGGGTCTTGAGGTGGAGCAGGAGGGAGAGCGGAGGGCGAGTCTGGGCATCCGGAGGTTTAGGTTTTGTTGTAAAATGACTTTTGCACATGTTTTGATCTTGATTGAGTTTTATGTAGGGTAGCCTTGGGCCCCCTCCCGACCCCCTCCCTCCTCTTCCCAGCCTCTTCGGCCTTTGGAATCGCTGGGATTATTGGTTTGTCCCTCTGCCTGGCACGGTAAACCTCATGTGAACACTTTGATGCATTTGAACGCATACGTCAATGTAGGAAATACCCTTGAAATTCCCGAGACAGTTCTCAGAAATCAAAGAATTTGTGGAGACATTGCAGATGGTCGCCAAAGGACCAGGGTCCAGTTACCTGAAGTAAAGTTGGGTAGCAGTTGGAAGGTTGTCAGCTACCTAGGAGTCAAGAGCATGCTTATAATAAAATCGAAGAACTACATGGATTGTTTACACTGAATTTCCTTCGACAAGAAATAACATTAGTACTACTAGGCAGTTGTTAACTGTTCTTGGCTGCTAAGCGTGCTGGCTTTGGGGAACTAGCTTCAAATAGTGTGACTTTTCTTTTCCTCCTTTCTGTTTTCTGACTACTACTTAAAATAGAGTGAGCTGTGAGCCCCCTGAGAGGCTGATATCCACACTTGGGTATATCTTTCTACATGCCTTCCTTCTCTGAGAAGCCCATACCTGTGCTTCCTGGTATATCTTTCTTCTGTATCTTTAATAAAAGCCCTCACTCATGGGAGCGAGCTCCAGGTAACATAAAGTGGGGAATCTTTAGGATGTACGTTGGGTTTAGTTCTGCATACATTTAGAAAGATAACAGTTTTTGTTATGGGTCAGGATGCAGTGATTAACTGATTATATTTCCTTCCATCTTCTGGCACTTGTAAATAAATTTAGGGCACCTCAAAATTTTTCTCACTTCCTTTCTTGCTGTCCCATCTAACACCCCCACACACACTCTTACGATTGATTTGCTATGCTTAAGTTACATGGAGATGACAGAGAGCTAAGCAGTTCTGTCTTATTTCAGGAAGTTTCCAATCAAGACAGTTATGTGGTGACAAGTAACCGGATGGGGTCATCCTTGGATCATGCCAGGCCTGGCAAGGGGTAAAGCACTCTGGTCCTACAGTTCATTTCCAGCAAGAACTTGGCAACCTGGCCGGCATAAGCCATGCTGCACTGTTTCTAACCTGGCTCAGATTCCAATGTCTTCTCTGATGATAGCAGATCAAGTGAAAATCACTGGGCTTAGAAGTTCTTGTTTGTTTTTGAGACAGACTCTCCCTTGTAGCCCCAGCTGTTCTGGCACTTACTTTGTTGACCCAGCTGGCCTCCATCTCACAGAGATCTGCCTGTCTCTGCCTCCTGGGGTGTTGGGATTAAAGGCATGTACCACCATGGAGTGTCCAGCAATTAAGTTTTAACATGAAGCCCAAATATTTGAAAACATATGTTCTTCATATATATTCCCCTCAACATTTCATAAAGCACTTTTTGTTCTTGTTGGGTTTTTTTTGTATTTATTTGTTTGTTTTGAGACGGGGTCACCCTGTAGCCCCAGCAGGCCATGAGCTTGCTCTGTAGACCAGACTCGCCTGGAATTCACATGTTTCCGGCCTCTGCCTCCCATGCACTAGAATTCACTACATGGGTCTTGAAATTTTGTAATGAATGCATACATCATTCTCTCTCCCTGTCCCTTATTCTCTCATGGAAGTGTGAGGTTCCCCCTCCCCCTTCAGTGTCCAATGAAGGCAAGGGTGGCCTCAAACTCCCCATGAAGGTGAGGGTAATTTTGAATCTTCCAATCTTTGTCAGCCTCTCAAGTTGGAGGATTGGTGCTGGGATTGCAGGTGTTGGTCCCCCATGCTACCTGCTGAATTTTAAAGTGAATTTGAGTTCTTGAGTGCTCCTTCCCTCACTGTGAACGTGTCTGTGGCTTCCCTTTTCTTTCTCTCAACAGTTTAATTTGAAAAAGGGTAAAGTTTCATCTCTAGTTCTAGAACTTGAGAGGCAGGGGCAGAGACAGAGGCAGGTAAATCTTTGTGAGTTCCAGGCTAGCCTGTTCTACATAGTGAGCTTCAGGCCAGCTGGGGCTCCAGGGAGGTCCTGTCTCAAGAAAAACAAACAAACACAAATTTAAAGCCAAGGAAAGCACATACATGGGTCTAGGACTTCGGAGGCCGAGGGAGGAACATTTAAAGTTTGAGGCTATCAAGGCCTGCTTAGGGAGAGTCTGCCTCAAAAACAAACAGCAAAACTCCACTCCTTGAGAAAAAGAGAATTTAGGCAAGCTGTAGTGTGAGGATATAAGCTTTCTTTATATTCTCATCATATTTATGTATAGTTTCAGCTGTCATGAAATTTTTTGATAATTTTTGAATTGTGTTCAATCAAATTGATTATCTGGTCATAAATATTTCAAAATATTTAGGGACTGGAGAGATGGCTCGGTGGTTAAGAGCACTGGCTACTCTTGCAGAGGAGCCAGGTTTGAATCCCAGCATCCACATGGTAGCCAACAACAGTCTGTGGACATTGCACTTACATGCAAGCAAGGAACACACTCATACACATCAAATAAAAATATTTATTTACTTAGGTGTTGGTAATTGAACTCAGGGCCCTATTCATGTTAGGCAACTGATCTACCACTGAGTTGTTTTCCCAGTCCTCTGTGTGTGTGTGTGTGTGTGTGTGTGTGTGTGTGTGTGTGTCTGTGTTTGCATGTGCGACTGCACATGATCAGGGGAGGACATTGGTATCAGTGTATCTGGAGCTAGGCTGGCTGCTTGAAAGTAGTAGCAATTCTGCACAACCACACGTGGCTTTTTTTGAACATTGGTCCTAGGGATTTGATCTCAGGTCCTTATTCTTATGCAGCAAGCATGCTCTCTTTAAGCCATCTCTCTAGTACAAGGCTTTTTTTTTTTTTTTTGCAGCCTAGAATGGGCTTGAATTTGTGATCATAGTTTTTTTTTTTTTAAGATAAGGTATTACTATGTAGAAAAGGTTTTGTTCTTCCTTCAAAAATAGTTTTAAAAAATTTATTCTTCGACAATTTCATACATGTTTGTATTGTATTTTGATCATATTCACTTTCAGTTCCCTCTTTTCCCTCTCTCATTCCCTCTGGAATTCTTTTTCTACGCATCCTGCAGTCATCTTAAAACTGCCTTCCATGTGATGAGTTATTTATTTATCCTTTAAAAATTTTTATGTATGTGAGTGTTTGCCTTTATGTATGTATGTGCATCACATGCACGTTTGATGCCTGTAGAGGCCAGAAGATGGTGTTGAATTCCCTGGAACTGGAGTTACAATTTTGAGTTGCCATGTGGATGTGTGGGTGTGTGGGTGGGTGGGTGGGTGGGTGTGTGGGTGGTGGGAACTGAACCTGGGTCCTCTGCAAGAGCATCAAGTGCTTTCAACTATTGAGCCATCTCTCCAGCCTCTCTTAATTTATTTTAAAAAGTTTTCTTACATTAGTTTGTTTGTGAGTGCTTGTGTGCACATGTGCATGCCTGTGAAGATCAGATAATAACTTTCGGGTCTCCTTCTACCATGAAGGTTCCAGGTATTGAATTTAGGTTGTTAGGCTTGGTGGCGAGTGTGTCTTTCCCCACTGAGACATAGTACCATCCCCTGGGATTGTATTTAATTAATTAATTATTATTATTATTATTATTATTATTATTTTGGTATTTTGAGGCAGTCTTACATTGTAGCCCAAACTGATATGGAACTTGCTGTGTAGTTCAGGCTGGTTTCACTCTCCCAGTCCTCCTGCCACAGTTTCCTAAGCAGCCGGGGTTACAGACATGTTCCACCATAACATTGTCACATTCCCCCTTTTATAGGTTTTTCCCAGTATGGAAGCAATCTTTTTTTTTTTTAAACATTTTTCTTTGATTAATGCATGTTATACATAAGTGTGCTTATTTTGCAGCTTCTTGTATTCTTTCCTTGTTCTGTACTCTTGGCATATGATTTATATGATGTGTGGGCCACCAGACTGAGCCTCCTGAGCTGCTTGAAAGTGCCACAGGAATGCTGAAGACCTTGCCCAAACTCTGTCCTTGTCTATCATCCCATTAGTGCTCACAGCCTGTTTGTGTGTTTTTAATGTGCACTTCCAGATTTTACAGTTTTTAAAGCACTGAGATGTACTAATTAGAACCTAAAGAAATTATTTTGTTTTTTTCTTTTTTAAATTAGATTACATATTACATTTGTTCATTTTAGTGTGTATGTGTATGTGGGAATCATCAGCATATAGACAGTAGTAGTCGATCACACTGTGCTTCCATAATGCTAGTTTCTTTAGCAGATAGCTTCTCAAATTCAGAAGTTCCAGTCAGCATTTGTTTACCTCTTGCCCATATCCCAGTCACAATGCATTAAGTGCCGGGCAGCTTTTCTGGATAACTCTTCTACCATTGTCATCTCTAAGCTCTTTCCATCTTGTGATGAAATTCTTTTAGAGCTGTGACCTCTAAGGAGTAGGAATGGATAATCTCTCAGGGTGGATTAGGATTAGCTTTGGTAGTGGTATAGCTCAGTGTTGCCCATATACCATTGAACAGAATCCAGTCACCTGACTCACTCAACTACAAAAGAAGCTGAGAAGTATAGTCCTTTGATGTGCCGTGGGAAAAGAATAAGTGTAATTTGAATAGTAGCATTACTTATGTTGTAGTGGAGAGGACTGTGCAGAGAATGTAGTCAGTCTGGGAGGTCGAGGATGGAAGACATAAAAACTCAGCATTTAGAAGTTGAGTAGAGGATGAAAGAGGAAAGGAGGAAGAACAGCTGGAGTGTTAGGCAGGTGGTAGATATAAAAAGAGTCACAAGTCCACTTATAATCCCATCCATCAAGAGGCAGAGACAGGAGGATCACAACTTCCAGGCCAGCCAGCCGAGGCTACATAGTGAGGCTTTGTCTCAAAAAAAACAAAACTGGATATATTTTAAAAAATAAATAAAAGCCAAAACCCTACCAAGTTTTGTATATAGAAATAAGGGAGTTTTTAGAGAAGGGATTTTTGTTGGATATATAAATGCTACTCAGATTTTAAGATATGGGTGTAGTTGCCAACTGTGACAAATATTATTTCTACTTCTCAAGATGTAGAAAGGAGGGAAGCTTAAGGGAATTGGGGAGAGAATTCTGAGTTGACTGTGTGAAAGAGAGCTTAAAATTGCGTGCAGTTAATGGAGAAGGAAAGTCATGACAGTTTTGTCCACACGTGTACCAGTAAGTATTTGTACTGAACTTTAAAAAAAGTTTGGTGGGCTGGAGCTGTGCCTCAGTGACAGAGCACTTGCCTAGTATGTGTAGGGAAGGAGCAACAAAGAAAAAGAAAAATTTGTGAGGAGTCAAAATGAAGCACAATCCGGGAGAGTTTAGGTTTGGGTCTTTGTTGGTCATGTCTGTTGGGATTTCTAAGTACCACATGAATGTCAGTGTCCATTTCTTTCCTTAGCTTTGGGAAATATTCTGCCAGAATTGTGTTGAATAGGTTTCTATGCCTTTGGTCTATATCTTGGTTCCTTTTACCACAGATTCCAAGATTTGGTGTCTTGTGTCCCCACAGTCTTGAGTGTTATGGTCATGGTCACTCATTTTCTTTTTTATTGTTAACTGTGTCTTCATTCACTGACGTTCTTTCATTTGATTGATTGGGATGCTTTCCATTGTGCTTTTTATTTGACTTATTGAATCCTCTTTGAGGCCACTGATTATTTTAAAAATCAGAGTTTTGGATTCTCACCTGGCATTCCAACCATTTCTGTATATTTGATTCAGTTTGGAAGCATCACTAACTTTTGGAGGAGCCATGTTGACCTGTGTTTTCATGTTTCTTGGGTTTCTGTGTTGCCTGTGCTGTGATCAGCTCACCTTTTGGAGTGGATACCTCTTCTAGTTTTAGAAATGAGCACCTTTGAGAGTTTAGTCCCCATTGCTGCTCAGATAGGAGGAAAAACTGCCACCATAGTATAACACTGCAACAAACCAGATACAGAAATACAATAAAAATCAAGCAAGGACAGCTTACACCACCAATAGATATGAAAATATGAAGTTAAAAGTTGATAATGGGGCTGGTGAGATGCTCAGCAGGAAAAGGCATTTGCTAGCACTCCTGATAACTTAAGTTCTTTCTCTAGGACCCACACATTGGAAGGAGAGAATGGACTCCCCTAAATTGTCTTCTGATATCTCCATACCTCTACACACAGTCTCGCATGTTCACACACACACACATACACACACACACATAAATAAATGAGATTAAAAACCATTGCCAGGTGTAGTGGCACGTGTCTGTAATCCAACACTGGGAGGGCAAAGGAGGAGGATCAAACCCAGCCTGAAGTACAGTGTGAGTTCCAAGCCAAACTCTGTTATATAGTGAGACTCTTGTCTCGAAAAGAAAGGGTAAAAGTATTAATGATAAAGGAATGAACAGTTAGTAGAATGGCTCAGTGGGCAGGGTACTTGCCACCAAGTTTGACAGCCAGGGTTCAGTTCCTGGAGCCCACATGGTGGAGGGAGAAAACTGAACCCTGAAGGTTTTGTTGGCATGTATGGACACGTACAAAATAAATAGATATAAAAAATAGCCAATGAAAGAATGAACTAAAGGAGTACAGTAGAAAAATGGGGAAAAAAAGAGAAAGGGAAAAGGAGATGACTGGAGGGAGAGGTGAAGAAGAAGAAGAAGAAGGAACAAGTGACTGGATCAGATTCTGGGCTGCTGATGGGTCAGCAGGTCAGAAGTACTGCAGTGGAGGCCTACTACCTGAATCTGATTCCCAGAACCGATGGTGGAGAGAGAGCTGACTCCACATGCGCTATGACACATAGTGCACACGTACTTCTACCCATACCCAAAGGTGATAAAGTAATAGAACAAAGTTACTGTTGGATTTCTGGCTGATAGTAGATCTGATAGTCCCTCTCTGTCCTCCCCCACAGCTACTAGAAGAATGATAACACTATTTGATGAGCTGGGGAGAACCTTGAAGAGGTTTTCAAGACTTTGAATGTTGAGAGATCAAATACAGAAATCAGATATGAGATGTCTGTTAAGTTTTAAAACTCAGGGGGTTTGATAGAGTTCAGGGAGAGGTTTTTTTGTTATTAATAATTATTATTTTTTTGAGACAGAGTCTCTTATAGGTCACATTGGCCTTAAATTTGTTATGTATCCTTGATTTTCTTGCCTCTATTAACGTGCTGAGATTCTAGATGTGCCTGATCATGTCCAGTTAAGGGAGAGGTTTAGACTACAGAAACATTTGTTCATCAGAACTGGGTGTGGAAATGCACACCTGTAATCCCAGTACTCAGGAGGCTGAGGCAGGAGGATTCCTGCATGTTCAAGGTTAGCCTGGGCTATGCTTAGAGAGCTCCAGGCCAGCCAGGGATACAAGAAAAAAAAAGTACATTATTAGCACACTGATGACTTTTAACTCCATGAGACATCAAAGGAGTGAATGCAGATGGAAGAGAAATGTAAGGACTGAACCCTAAGACAAAACAGGGGTCAGGGAGATAAGGTAGAGCCAGTATAAGAAACTGATGTGATGCTAGGTAGATACAAGGGAAAACGGGGATGTTTCAAGTATTTCTGAGAGTTCAGGTAAGATGACAAGTGAGAACTAACTTGAATTTAGCAGTGTGGAGGTTATTGGTGATTTTGAATGATTTTGATGAAAAAAGAAATAAAAAAAAGTCATTTCATGATGTCTTGGTGAATGACTCTGGACATATATTAAGACTTAGATATTTTACTGAAATTTTATTTGTTTACTTTTATTTTATGTGTATGATTGTTTTGTCTGCATATTTGTAAGTACACCCACGGTGTGCAATGCCAAAAGAGGGGCTCAAATCCTCTGGAACTGGAGTTAGAAACAGTTATTAGTCGCCAGTGGATGCTGGGAACTGAACCTGAGTTCTCTGCAAGAGCAGCTGATGCTCTTAATCACTGAATCATCTCTCCAGCTCCAAGACTTAGATATTTTAGTTAGCTATTCCTATTTCTTTTATTGTGTTGAAAATGTAAATTAGTTTAAATGGTACATTAGTTAGATTTCTGGTATGGTCACAGAATTCCTGAGATAATCAATTTATAAAGAAGAAAAATTGCTTGGGCCTGGTGATACACACCTGTAACCAGTCCCATCTAATCAGGAGGCTGAGGAAGAGGATCACAAGTCAAAGGGCATCCTGGGTAACTTAATAAGGCCATCTCTCAAAAAAAGGAAGGGGGGTTGGAGATGGTAGCTTAATGGTACAGGGCTTCTTCATTGTGCACAAGAGTCTAAACTTGGTCCTTAGTACCAAGGACCAAGGAGGTGCTGTGGGGTGGGAAAGAAGATTATACTCTTTTTTGGTTGGGCTCTTTCTGTGTCTCTAGGTTGGCCTAGAACTGTGATCCTCCTGCCTCTGCCTCCTAAGTTCTGGGACTGCAGGCCTGCATCACCATGTCCATTGAGGGGAGTTTAGTTTTTGGTTCATGATTTCAGAGGTTTTAGCTCATGGTTGCTTGACCGTGAGCTCTTAGGCCTCTAGGAAATATGAACAGCATGAGGGAAGGTATGGTGGAGCAAATTGCTTTCCTCCTGGTGGTCAGAAAGCAGAGAGAGAGGAAGGGTCCAAGGTCAAAATATACCCTTCAAGGATCAGCCCCACCCCCAGGGAACTTTCTCTAAACAGATCCTGCCTGCTGGAGCTATGCTGCCTACCAGGGGCCTTAAGTTAGGAATCTATGAATGTTGGATTCTTTTATTGTGTTGAAATGTAAATTAGTTTAAATGGTTGATGAGGCCAGACCTCCCCAATATCTCACCTGTGAACACTGCTACATTAGGGAATAAACTTGAACACATGAGGTTTTGGAAGAAATTTAGGATATATAAATCACCTGTAATCCCAGAACTTGGTAACTGAGGCAGGAAAATCATTGTTAGTTTCGCCGATTGATCTGTTAATGAGGCCATACTGGACTACATGTCAAGACTGTTTCAAAGCAGACCATCAAACAAAAACCTAAACATGACAAATAGCTCTTTAAAAACTGCTTATTTAAGGTGACTTCCCTTATGCTTACCCTGGTTCAGGAAAAAAAAAAAAAAAAAAAAAGTAAAACAGGGCAAAACAACAACCAAACAGATAAGTCTTTAGAAAGTGATTTTGGTTAGCATCATTTCAGCGTAATAGCATATTCCAGCCTGATCTTTATCCGGAGATGTAAAAGGTTCAGAGATGAACACTTCCAGCCCTCACATATAATCAGGGCTGGTGGTGTAGCTGTCAGTGAGTACTTGCCTAGCATGCACAGAGCACTGCTTTCCATCCTTAGCACCACATAAAACCAGGTGTGTTGAGGAATGCCCAGAATCTCCCGCATTCTGGTAGTGGAATGGGAAGATCAGGAGGTCACAGTCATTCTCTGCTACGTACTGAGTTTGAGGCATACCAAAACCATACGATTAGGAATTTGAAACAATTGATTTAAACAGGATGTGTTGGCACATACTGGTAATGACAGTTTTTGGTACACTAAGGCAGGAGAAGCTTGAGTTCAGGTCATTTGGGTTATAATTGCAAAGATCATTTCTCACATACACACAAAAAAGATGTAGTTCACTTCATTATCAACTCTTTATACCTTATCTTTAAGAGTTTTAAGTGTATAGCTTTTAATCCATTTGTTTAGAGTTTAGATTTTTTAAAACTTATTATTATTTTTTTTATTTAAGTGTATGTGTGTGGACCTGTGTTGTGAGTTTATGTGCACCATATGAGTGCAGGAGTTTGTGGAGGCCAGAAGAAGGATTCAAATTCCCTGGAACTGAAGTCACAGGCAGTCATGAGCTATCTTGTGGGTGCTGGGAACCAAACCTGGGTCCTCTGCAAGAGCAGTAAGTGCCCTCAACCCCTGAGCCATTTCTGTAGCTCTGAGTTGAGAGTTTTTTTTGTGGAAGGTTTTATTCATTGATAATTTTCTTTTGCTTATATTGTAAGAGTCTAGAATTAATTTTGTTTTATAAAGTTCAAGGTAGTATATTAAAATTTTTTTTGCTTTATTTTTATTTTATGTGTATGAGTGTTTTACTTGCTTGTATTTAAGTGCACCCATGCATGCAGTGCCTGTGGGGGCCAGAAGAGGGAGTTAGATCCCTTGGAACTGGAGTTTCAGATGATTGTTAGCCACCATGTGGGTGCTGGGAACTGAACCCAGGTCTACTACAAGAGTAGCCAGTGCTTTTAACCACTGAGTCATCTCTACAGACCCTAAGGTAGTATCTTTGTAAAGTAATGTTTAGAATGAGTGTACTTTATAGACAGTTGCCTTTGTAATTTTGTTTTTCCCTTATAGTATTTTAGCAGGGTGGGGATGTAGCTCAGTGTTAGAATACTTGCCTAGTATGCAGAAACCCTACCCGGTACAACATAGAATAGGGCATGGTGTTAGTGCAGGATAATTAGAAACTGAAGGTCATCTTCAGGTACATATTTAGTTTGAAGCCAGCCTGGGACTCACATGATCCTGTCTTAATAAAAAACAAAAAGTTATTTTAACAAAGTGACTTTGAAGTAGTTAGGAATAGAATTTTAGCCTTTTCTTTAAATAGTGGAAATTATCATCCATCTTCATGTTTAGGAAGATTCTTACCTCTGAAGACAATGTTGGGACCAAGATATGATAGTCAGGTTGCTGAAGAAAATCGGTTCCATCCCAGTATGCTCTCCAATTACTTAAAGAGTCTAAAGAAACAAAACTTTGTTTTACTACTAATTTAATGCATGTTTTCCTCTTGTCTCTCATGTGTGATTGTGTGTGCATGTGAGTGAAATATTTGTGTGTGTTCACATGAGTATTGAGGTCAGTAGACAACTAAGGGTATGGTTCATCAGGTGCTGTTTACCTTTTTGTTTTGAGATAAAATCTCTCACTGGCCCAGAATTCACCAGGTAGGCTTGGCTGGCTAGTCTCAGGGCTCCCCCTGTCTCTGCCTCTCCAGCACTGAAATTACATGCTTTTTTTTTTTTTTTTTTTAGCAGTGTCTCAATGTTGGCTGCTGGAACTTACTATGTAGACCAGGCTTGCTCAGAACTCACAGATATTTTCCTGCCTCTGTTTCCTGAATGCTGGGATTAAAGACATGTGTGACCACTCTTGGCCTTGATCCTGCGTGTGGGCTCTGTAGATTGAACTCAAGGCAAGTACTTTATTGACTGTGACATGTCCCAACTCATTTAAAAAATATTTTTTATTGTATATATATGAGTATATTACCTGGATGTATGTAAGTGCACTCATGTTATGCATGGAGGTCATACTAGGGAGTTGGATTCCCCTAGAACTTAAGTTGATGGTTGTTAGCTGCCATTTGTGTTCTGGGAACAGAATCCAGGTCTTCTGTAAGAGTGGCCAGCACTCTTAACTGCTGAGCCATCTCTCCATTCCCATTCCCCTATTTAAAAAACCCTTTTGCATGGTATAATGGTACATGACTGTTGTCTCAGCACTCAGAGGCTGAAGAGGAAGGATTATCAATAGTTTGAGGCCAACCTGGGCTATATACTGAGTACTAAGCTAAAATGTTGTATAAATGGAATACAGTATGAGACCTTTTGGAATTGGCTCTTTTTACTATCACAGTTACTTTGAAATCTGTCCAACTTGTATGTATCAATGCAAAGACTGTTCCTTTTTATTGCTGAATAATACTGAATTTATGGACAAACCATTTGTCTTAACTTCTTCCTTTGAAGAACCTTTGGGTTATTTCGAGTTGCAAGTTATTTGAGTAAAACTGCTGTGAACTTTCATGTTGGTTCTTCAGTCCCTCCCAGTGCTGGGGATTGAACACAGTAAGAATGTTGTCACTGCAATGTGTCCCCAGTCTTTAGAGAGAGAGAGAGAGAGAGAGAGAGAGAGAGAGAGGGAGAGGGAGAGAGAGTGTTTGAGACAGTCTGGTTATGTAGCTCTGTCTGACCTCCAACTTGCTATTGTTCAGATTGGCCTGTTTCTGAACCTTCTGCTTCATCCTTCTCACTGATGAGATTATAGACTTGTGTTACCACCATTCCCAATGAACACATCTTTAACCCACATCCCTAATATTTGTTACTGCTTTATGTTCCTGATAGTCTTATTACTGTATAGTAAATTAGTATAGTGAGTGGATATTAGTGTCCATTCTGTTCAAGGCTTATATGGCACAGAAGAGTAGATTCTCAGCTGGGTGTGGTGGCGCATGCCTTACTCTCAGCACTTGGGAGTTTGGCAGATCTCTGAGTTCCAGGCCAGCTACATAACGAGTTTCAGGCTATTGAGACTGTCTCAAAAGAAGAAAAAAAAAAAAAAAGTAGCTTCATAGATTTTGAAATCTTGCCATTCATATTTTTTTTTGTCAGGGTCATTCTGAGTCATTTGTTTTTCTTTTAGATTTCTTAAGCTTCTTAATTTGTATTATCAATGATCACATTTGAAATCATGGTTACGTTTATAGAATGTTAAATATTTCCTAGGTAAACAAGCATTTGGGTTTTAATCCCAGTTTGTCACATAAAGTTTTGTGAAAATTATATACCTCTTTGTTTCAATTTCCTTATCCTCTAAAAAAGTATGTAAAATGTAACCATGATTGGACTTCACTTATCAAATTAGAACTCTGTTGGGATAGATACTGTTATTTTTCTTATCTCATTAGCAGAGATTGTTATCAAAGACATGAAAAAATATGCATATGTAATATATGCATATGCAGTTGTTTACAGAGATTCATATGAATACATTATCTGTACAAACTTAACACAAGCACATTTATACATACAAGTATATAGGACTTGTGTTAAGTTTTACAGTTCAGTTTCCTTTCCCTTGTCTAAAATATTAATAATTTACATTTCCCTGCTTCTCCTTTGCGTCTTAATTTGAGCCTGGAATCCTAATCCTATTTCACTGGGAAGCTGTATTGTGGCACCCTAAATCTTTATGTCTAGCACTGTATAGTCTCTGAAGAAATCAGGAGAGCTAATGCTAGGTGTGATAATGTGTCCCAGCCTTGAGTGTAGGAGTTTGAGGCTAGCCTGGTGAACATCATGATACCCTCTTAAAAAAATCAGTAGAGCTTACCACAAGACCTGGAGGATGTGTTTCTGGCATAGATGAAATTCAAATGTTCTTGCCATTTTCCTTCTCTGTAAGAGTGGTAGATGTAGACTCATGATGTAGATGAGTCCCCATTAGGTAAGTCAACCACAGGTATTCAACAAAAACAACAAAAAAAGAGAAAAATGATTTGTTAAGTGTAGGTGGTTTCTTTTGCCATTCTTTATGGAGTGAGTGCCGCAGAATGTTGTGGATGATATTTGAACTAACTCTTCTTTTAGGCTTTTTTCCTCTCTCCCACCTCTCTCTTGTTTTCTCTCTCCCTCCTTTTTTCCTTCCCCCTATTTTATTTGTTCTATTTTAGCCACAGATGGCTTGTCACATTTTTTAAGGCTGGGATGTAGTATGTTGAATAGATAGAAACAGTGACTGTGGTGACTGCTTGACCTGGGCTGAAGCATGCCTGGAGCCAGAACTTCGGTGTTTAAGACTGATACCCTCCTGTCCTGCTTCAGGCTCTAGGGTGATGGGTCATAGGTGCAGAGGGAGATGCAGGAAACAGTGGCAGTGTTTTCTTTTTGAGTTCACTTTTGAAATGTTGAGAGTGGAGTCTGTTTTGCTTGTGTTGTGCCGTGTTCATTCGTTTAAGGTGAGTGCATTTCATTGAGTGCCTGCTTAGTTCTGGTGTCCTGAATTCTTGATAAGGTACTTTCACTGCTGGTTGTTCAGTGGTAGGAGACCCTCAGAATGGATAGATAGCCATTTAGTCAACTTCTTTTGGAATAAAATGGAATTATTAGCAAATCTTTTTTTTTTTAAGGTTAAAATGGGCTTGTTGGTGGATCTGACAAATACTTCAAGATTCTATGTCAGAAATGACATAGAAACAGAAGGAATCAAATATATCAAACTTCAGTGTAAAGGGTAAGTTGTAAATTATTTATTAAGGTTGAAACCTTTCGTTAATGTTATAATCTCCTCCTCAAAAACCTTTTTTTCATGTTATCAGGCATGGCGAGTGCCCCACAACTGAGAACAGAGAGACTTTCATTCGCCTCTGTGAGCGGTTCAATGAAAGAAGCCCACCTGAACTCATAGGTATGTTTGGCTTTCCCACTGTCCAGTGTTTTACAGTCAGGTTTCTTTTCTTTTGTTTACAAGTGAGTTGATAGGAAAGTCCTTTTTATTTTTCCCTCTTTCATTTTCATGTTTTTTTGAAACAGGATCTTACCATGCATCTCAGGCTGACCTTAAATTTCACATTGTCCTCCCTCCCATCTTCTAAGTGCTGGGATTATAGATTTGGCCACCATGCCCACTTTTCCTCTTTAAAATAATCACCAAGTAGAGTTTATTAAAAGTAGGAAAAACTGGGCATGGCAGCTCATGCTGTTGTTAGTCCTAGCAGTGGAAGGCAGAGGCAGGAAGATTGAGAGGTCAGGGCATCTTTCACCTCCACTACATAGTGAATGTGAGACCAAGCTGAGCTAGTGAGCCAAAAAAAGCTTTAAAACTCTTAGGATTTAAAAGTAAAGGCCTGCTTTTATAATTTAATACTGTAATTAATTTATAATTTCAGAGAGGAATTTTCATCAGCTTTGCACACATTCTTGTAGATGCATACCTTATTAGTAACATTAAACATTTACCATTTACGGTTCAGCATTCACTTTGTGTGTGTGTGTGTGTGTGTGTGTGTGTGTGTGTGTGTGTGTGTGTGTGTGTGTTGGGGGTGGTGCTGGGCATGGAACCCAGGCCCTTCTTCAGACTGAGTGAGTGCTCATCCACTGAGGTATTCCTTCAACTTTTCATATATTATGGAAGAACTGTAATTTAACAGACTCTATTTGAAACCTTTGAGCTGATGTTTCTGAAATTAGTATCGTATATTAGCTCCCTTGGGACAGTACCCTTTTCTTGTATTAAAGAACTTCTCAAATATATAGAAGTGAAATGAAAACCTATGCACTCACTGTCCACTGTAAACAATTACTGTTGTGCTGTTTTCCTCTTGCCCCTCTTTTTTTTTTACTATTTAATTTTATATTATTTTTAATCAATTAATTGATTAGTTGATATACGTGTATGTGGTGTAAGTACGTGTTTGAGGAGTGGTGTGCAGTTGCCTGTGCACATGTGTATACCTTCCCGTGGTGGCTAGAGGTGACTGTACACCTAGCTCTTCAGTTGTCTTTTCCAGTGATTTTAGTGTCTTAGCATTTCATGAGGGCATGGAAAATGGAGATTAAAAAAAATTCTCTCTTTTTTTTTTCATATTTTATCTGGAGTTCTTTGGTAAAGATCTGTTCCTTTTCTCAAGTTGTTTATCCTGAAATGCAGTTTGTTTTGGAAAAATATTTGCCCCTTTTCTTTTTTCTTTCCTTTAAAAATTACCTATTCTTTGACAATTTCATACATATTCACCCCTTAACTCCCTCTCCCACTGTGGGGGTACCTCCCCAACATTTCCTCATCCCATTTTCTTGTCAGCCTCCCTCCTCCTCCTTTTTTTTTTTTTTTTGGTAAGCCCTTAATTCTAATTAGGGCTGCCAGCTGCAATGTTGTCTGATCTTGTTGACCTCACTCTGTGTAGGTAACTACAGCTGCTGTAAGTTCCTGAGTACCATGGCGGGATCTCACAGCGCTCCTCCATCCTCCAACTCTTACGTTCTTTCTGTCCCTTCTTCTTCCATCTTTCTTGAGCTTTGTAGGGGCAAGGATCAGGGTTCTCGTTTATTTCTTGATTTTTATTTTTTTATGGTAGATGATATTTTATCATTCCTGACTGGTAGCTGATTAATTTTATCTATGAAAGTATTGATGAACTATTGAATTTTTATTTTGATGTATTTAAATCAGTTGCAGTTAATATTTATTCTTATACCCAGATTGCTGTCCTTGGAAGGGAGTCCCTTCAAGTTGTTTTGGGATCCTTTTGATATTTATTATTCTTGATGGTTGGTTCTTTGTTTTCTAACAAAAGTTGTTTTTTAGTGGGCATGTAGTCATGCACACCTTATAATCACAGCACCTGGGAAGTAGAGGTAGGAGGATCAGGTGTTCAAGGCCTTCTCAGCTACTTAGTAAGTTAGAAGTAGCCTGGCATGCATGAGACCTTGTTTAAAAAAACGTGTTTTCTAGATTTCGAATCAGTTATATCTTCAGAAAGATTGGTTGCTTTTAGTGGAAAAATAGTATTTAAATTATAATCTGGATGTTAGGATCCTATAAAAATGCATTAACATTTCTGTAGTTAAACATGAACATTAATTTGCAGTAAGCAGGAAAAATAGACTATAGTTAATCTCACATGAGTTGAGGTCAGGTTTTGTCCCAAAATGACTTTTCCAGGATTATTTTTAAACGTACAAATAAGAGATTGTAGGAGCACTATGCATTTGTTTGTGTATTCAAAAACAAACTATTTTGAGTGGCTGGAGAGATGGCTTAGTGGTTAAGAGCACTGGATGCTCTTGCTGAGGACCCGGGTTCGATTCCCAGGACCCACATGGTGTCTCACAAACATCCATAACTCCAGTTCCAGGGGAATCTGATTTCTTCTTCTGTGGGCATTGCACATATGGATACACTTTCACACATGCAGTCAGTATACTCATACACATAAAACAAGCAACCAAAAATTATAAAACTATTTTGAGTGTGAATTTAGCAGACTGGACAAATAAATGGGTTATATTAATAAAGACAGCTGATTTCTTGGTAAATAATAGACTGTAACAGTTACATGGCCCAGATAGTATTTCTAATTGTTGTAGTTGTTTCTAGTCACACATACACAACATATTTGTGAATTCGAGTTTTCATGAGCAACCAGTGCTTATTTGGTTTAAAAACATTTCTTTAGGGGTTTCGGAATATAGGCCTAGTCATAAAGTACTTACTTTGCAAGCATGGGTTTCATCCCCAGAACACACATTAAAAAGCCAGGCGTGGTGGTGTGCCCTTGTAATCCCAGTGCTGAGGAGTCAGAGATAGGCGGATCCCTCCACCTTGCTGCCTAGCCAGCCTAAACCTAATTGGTAAGCTCCAGGCCATGAGAAACCCCTTTTCAAAAAACAAGGTAGAGAACATTGAGAAAGACGCTTGAAGTCGCTGTGTCCTCCATATGCACATACACAACACCATTCACCTGTGTACCATGGATCATAATGAGGGCTGGAAATTGAATCCAGGATTTGTGGATTAGAGATGTGTGTGTGTGTGTGTGTGTGTGTGCCCTTTTGAGTTGTGTGTTTAAAATTGTCTCCTTATTTAAAATAAAAATTCTTTGAAAAAATTTTAAGATAAATTTTTATTATTTTTAAGTATGTGTATATGTGGGGATTGGTTGTGTTCAGGTGCCTTTAGAGATCAGAGGTATCAGATTTCCCTGGAGCTGGTGTTTATAGGCAGTTGTGACCTGTCCCATATGGGTACTGGGAACCAAACTTGGGTCCTCTGCTAGAGCAGCAAGTTTGTAACCTCTGAGCCATCCCCTTAAATTTTGGGGATTTTTTTTAATGAGGAATTTTATAACATAAGAGTGTTTTAAACCAATAAGCCAATATATTGTATTCAGCTTTTATCTAATGCTATGACTTAGATTCTAAGGAACTTAAGTTGGCAAGCTATTGTTTTAAGACATATTTCCAGTTTTTAAGATGTACATATATGTGATATAATTTTATAAAATAACCAGAATGTTTTGACAGCAAGTTGAAATTTTAAAACAAAATGTGGCCTCTGAAGTGAATAATTAAAATTTAATCCAAAGCTACTTTATTTTCTAGGTGTTCATTGCACCCATGGTTTCAATCGTACTGGTTTCCTCATATGTGCCTTTTTGGTGGAGAAAATGGATTGGAGGTGTATAGTCTTGTTATAATGGTGAAGATGTATGCAACAGTCGATGGAGATTTTACTGATACTTTAGTGGTAGTATTTTATACTGTCAAGTTTTTTGAACTCATGATTAAGATAAGTCATCATGCCAGGCATGGTGGTGCATGCCTTTAGTCCCAGCACTCGAGAGGTAGAGGCAGGCCAATCTCTTGAGATAGAGGCCGGCCTGGTCTACATAGAGAGAGTTGGAGCTACAGGGTGACTCTGACTTAAAAAAACTAAAGAACAAAATAACAATAAAAAAGCAAGTTATTGAATAATAAAGTGTTATTTGTGAAGTATATTTTTAGATTCTGATATTGGAACCTTAGTTAAATTGTTGACTGGATTTCCTCATTGACTGTTCTAGGTTCATTATTGATGTTTCTGAAGCCTTTTATATAATAGGTCCTTTTCTGAAGACCCCAAAGCATTTAGTTGATTGTTTTGCATTTTGCACATCCTTAGGTGATTGTTTGCTGGATGGACTTTCCAGCTCTGCTTTGGCCATTTGGAATGATTTACACAGTAACATCAGGCTCCTATGCCAAACTCAGCCAGTATTTACCTCTCTTTCAATATATGTATTCTTGGTGCCTGGGTCTGTGGATACTTTAAAAAAAAAAAAAATATATATATATATATATATATGCACTTTTATTTTTGTTCACTTTGCTGTTCACCATTTTCTTGACTTCTGTTTTTCTCTGAGTGACATTTTCTCAAACATGCACACATAGCAGTGTGCTTTTAGACTTCAGAAATTATGGTATACCATATATTAAAACTGTCCTAGAATGAATTTGTCATTGATTAAAAGCCTTGAAGGTAAAGAAAGGCTATAGTTTATCCATTTTATAAACCTGTTGTATGCTGTATGGTACCTTGAACATGAGTGAAATCTTGCTACATCTCCATAAATGGAGACTAGTGAGGAAATTGCATTGTTTATTTTCCATAGTATTGAAGCAGCAGTTGCTACTTTTGCCCAAGCCAGACCACCAGGAATCTATAAGGGTGATTATTTGAAGGAACTCTTCCGTCGCTATGGTGATATAGAGGAAGCACCACCACCACCTCTATTGCCAGAGTGGTGTTATGAGGATGATGATGAAGATGATGAGGATGAAGATGGAAAAAAGGAATCAGAACCAGGGTCAAGTGCTTCCTTTGGCAAAAGGAGAAAAGAATGGTTAAAACTGGTAATGTTTAAAAATACTGCAATATTTGCATTTAAAAAACATTTTGTATAGCTGGATGTGGTGGTGCATGCTTTTAGTCTCAGTACTCAGAAGACATGGCAGGTGAATTTCTGTGAGACTGAGGCCAGCTGGGGCTACAGGGAGACCCTGTCTCAGAAAAAGAAACAAAAATAACTTTTTATTACATTTATTTATTTTCTGTGAGTGTGTGTGCTATGGCACACATATGGAAGCCAGAGTACAAGTTGTTGGACCCACTATGTGTGTCCAAGGAATTGAACTTAGATTGTCAGACTTGGCTGCAAGTGCCCTTATCTGCTGAGCCATCTCACTATCCCTGCCCACCCCCCCATTCTATAATACTTTTTACAGTCCTGTCTAAACTTATTATGAACTGCGATCTAGGAAAATGGGATATTGGCTTTCTTTAAAAAAAATATTTTATGTGTATGAGTGTATTGCCTACATGTATGTAAATACACCTGTGTTGTGCAGTGTGCAGAAGTCAAGAGGGTGTTCGATCCCCTAGAACTGTACCATGTGGGGTGCTGGGAACCAAACCCAGGTCCTTTGTAAGAACAATCAGTGTTCTTAACCTCAGTCATCTCTCCAGCTCCCTCCTTCCCTCCCTCCCTCCTTCCCTCCCTCTCCCCATTCTCTTTCTTTTCTTTTCCCATCCCCTTCTTCTTCAGGGGCTCATGAAGCTCTGACTGATCTTAAACTCCCAGTCCTCCAGTCTCAGCCTTCTGACTGCAGAGATTATAGGTGTGCACCATCATGCCTGGATTTTAAAGATTAGCCAGATATGTCTTATACATTGTTTTAAAATTTTTAATTTCAAAGCTGGTGTGGTCATGCACACCTTTAATCCCAGCCCTTGGGAGGCAGGGGCAGGGGTAGGGGCAATGAGTTGCAGGCCAACTGTTTATTGTTTTAATTTGTTCTGCAGGGTAGCAAGCATGCCATGATTCAAGTGTCACTATCAGAGGATAGCTTGTGGGAGTCATTTCTCTCCTACCACTTGGATCCTGGGGATTAAATTTAGGTCATCAGGCTTGACAGCAAGCACTTTTACCTGCTGAGCTGTCTTGTTATCCTAGCAGTTTGTCTTTTTAGAGAAAAGTTGCAGCTATGAAAATCAATCCTAACAGAAGAATTGTTAGATAGTAGACTGAGGTTAGTTAATAAATTGCTAACTACATTTAGTATTAATTAAATTTAGTAAATTACCTAATAATCAGTGAGAATTTATAGTGAATTAACAAAATGGTCACAGAGTTAATATAGCTTTCATCTGACAGAAAGTCTTCTCTCCTGCCATGGGCATTATTTTCATCTTTTTTTTTTTTTTTTTTTTTTTTTTAATGTTTTTGAGACAGGGTCTCCCTGTAGCCCCAGGTGGCCTGGAACTCACTTTGTGAATCAGGCTGGCCTCAAACTCAGAGATCCTCCTACCTCTGCCTCCCAAGTGTTGGGATTAAAAGTGTGTGCCCCTGCACCCAGTTTATTTTCATCTTTCTATAACATGGGACTGAGAAGTCTTTTTCTCTAGGAAACTTTAAAAACCATTAACTTATTGTTATTTTATTTACTTGTTTTAGTTTTTTTTGAGATATGTTCTCCCTATAGTTCCAACTCTCCTGAAACTCACCATGGAGACCAGGCTGGCCTTGACCTCACAGAGATCTGCCTGTGTCTGCCTCCAGAGTGCTGGGATTAAAGGCATGCACCTCCTCTCTTGACCTCACAGAGATCTGCCTGTGTCTGCCTCCAGAGTGCTGGGATTAAAGGCATGCACCTCCTCTCTTGACCTCACAGAGATCTGCCTGTGTCTGCCTCCAGAGTGCTGGGATTAAAGGCCTGCACCTCCTCTCTTGACCTCACAGAGATCTGCCTGTGTCTGCCTCCAGAGTGCTGGGATTAAAGGCATGCACCTCCTCTCTTGGCTCTATTTTTATTTTTTTATGAGTATGAGTATATTGCCTTCATATATGCAAGTGCACCTGTGTCATGCAATGCCCACAGAGATGGGAAGAGGGCGTTGGATCCCTTGTAATTGGAGTTATTAGCTGCCATGTGGGTTCTGGGAATTGTGCTGGTGCATGAGTACTTTGCCAGCACATATGTAAGTGTACCTCATGTTTGCCTGGTACCCACAGTGACCAGAAGAGGGAATCAGAACACCTGGAACTAGAGTTAAGTGTGGGTGTTAACTGTCACATGCTGGGAACTGAACCCAGGTCCTCTGGAAGAGCAGCCAGTGCTCTTAACCACTGAGTCACCTTTCTAGCCCCTTTCTCTAAGAAACTTTTATTAATCTACATAAATAAAAGACTTGTGAAAAATACTCCTAGTTGGGCCAGGGATGCAGCTCAGTTGGTAGAATACCTGCCTAATATGCATAGAACCCAGGGCTCAATCCCTAGTACTGTATAAATGGGGGCATTGTAGCGCATGCTTACAATACTAGCACCCAGGAACATCAGAAAGAAGTTCAGGTCTACCCTGGGTTAGTAGTGTGTTGGAGCAAGCCTGGGATACATGAGCCCCTGTGTTTAAAACAGAGTTATCTTTTCTTAGAGGACAAGAGATCTGTTGACTAGCACTCTTGTGCGTAAACATGTTTGTTAAAAACCGAAGAGCCTTTACCCACTGATCCATCTCACCAATCTTGCGTGACCTTTTTTGGCATTAGTTTTGTAAGGGAATTGAAATCTTTCTTTTCTCATTTTTTTTGTTCTTGCTATGTAGTCTAGATGGTCCTAGAAATGGAATCCTCTAGCTTTTTCCTCCTGAGTGTTTCAGTTACAATCATGTCCCACCATGCCTGGATTTTCAAATATACCTTTCAAAGCAGCATTAATCATGAATGTATATGCTTAATACATTTTGAATGTAGTATTTGATTATTTGATTTACAGCTTGGCAAGGAATTACATCTCTTGGGGCCGGGAAGGTGGTTCAGTGCTTAAGAGCACTTGTTGCTCTTCCAGAGGACCTGGGTTCAGATCCCAGCACCCATATGATGGTTAACACCATCTTTAATTCTGGTTCCAGAGGATCTGATGCTCTCTTCTGGTCTCTCTGGGTACCAGGCACACATGTGGTACACTTACATATGTGCTGGCAAAGTACTGATGTACATGAAATAACAAAAAAAAATTTCATCTCTTTTGTATTATGAAGGGATTTGGGGTGTAGCTTAATGGTAAAGTGCTTGCCTAGCATGAGTAAGTCCCTTGGGTATTTTTTTTTTCTTTTTGAAAGTGCAATTGTCATTTTATTAAATATGTATACTTAAGAATATTTTATTTATTTTTCTTTAAGTATTTTGCCTACATGTAATAAATGCATCCATGTGTGCAGTGCCTGTGGAGGCTAGAGGAGGGCATCATAGCCTCTGGAACTGGACTTACGAACAGTTGTTAGCTGCCATGTGGGTGCTGGGATTTGAACCCAGGTCCTCTGCAAGAGCAGCCAGTGCCCTTAACTGCTGAGCCATCTCTCCAGCCCCTATTAAAGATATTTTAATATAGGCTTTAAGCACAAGGGTTAAGAGAGGAGCTGAGGTATTTACAAGGTAATAGTTTTATAAGGATATTGACATTACTTGAGTTTTTTTTCAGTAATTAAATATGCTACGAGTCTTAAATTTTTCCTTTCATACTACGTTTTTTTCTTTTAGTATTTGATAGTAGAAATGGCCTTCTTTTTTTTTTGTTTTTTGTTTTTTTGTTTTTTTTTGAGACAGGTTCTCAGTATACAGCTTTAGCTGGCTTTAAACTTACATAGCCCGAGCTAGCCTTGAATGTCCTTCTGCCTCAACCTCTGTAGTGCTGGGATGTCCCGCATTTCTACATCTGACGTTAGAAACGACTCTTTTCATTTGCAGGGTAGGGTAGTAGTATTAGAGGAAAACAGTGGTACTCTTTGATCCTTCAGTCATGGAACCCCCAAGTTATGGTTCTTTTAATGCAGTCAGAGTAGAAGATTTATTATATACCTATATACATTGAGTCAGATTTAGAGGAGAATGTAGAAGCATTGTCATTTGCAGAGACTTAGAACTCTTAAAGACTCGCCAGTGATGCATATGGATTAACGTGAAGTGTTCTTCCCTTCCCTTTTCTGCAAGTGGTTTGGTTGCCAAGTCTTTGCCTGAAAGTTGAACTTTGCAGCTTGTAAACCATATTTTTTATTCTTTAATGACATGAACAGCTAGAGTTGTTACATATTTTTCTTGGTACTGCTACAAGCCCCCTGATGTGTCTGAAACTAATTTAGCATAAATCCAGACTAACCTTTTAGTCTTTAAAATTTCTGAAGTGTTCTTTATATCATATATAAATTTCTCCTTTACTTTCTTCTCTATGAAATTTTAGGAAAATGCTATGAAATAAATAAAATTCTTAATTCTAAGATAAAGACTGAAGATTAAAGCTGGCTGTCTGGCTAGGCATGGTGATTTACTCCTTTAATCCTAGTACTCAAGAAGCAGAGGCAGGTAGATGTTTGTGAGTTCCAGACCAGCCTGGTTTGCATGGCAAGTTCCAGGCCAGCGAGCCTGGGATACAGAGTTCTAGGATAGCTCATGCTGGAGTAACCCCTGATTAAAAAACAGAAAACAAATCCAATAAGGACAAAACCCACACAAAAATCACCCAACAAACAAAAAAAGAATTTAGTTAAGAGCTGAGTGTGGTGGCTTCTATTTCTAATCCCAGAACTCTGGAGGCTCAGGTAAGAGGATCCCTGAGAGTTGGAGACCAGACTGAGATAAAGAATGAGACCCTGTCTCCCCTCCAGTCCTCTATGAATTTAAATAAAAATTCAGTGATGAGTCATTCTTAGGTGTTTGTTGCCAAATCTAGTGACTGTAGTTTAGCTGTTTTGCCTACTGTTATATTAGTTTATTCTAGTTTAAAAATGTACAGATTTTGGGAACTTATCTCCTTAAAATTCCTACTCTACTAATGATGTCTCATAACTTCTTACTGGTGTAGTCCTGAGTCCAAATTTTGTTATTTACTTTTTTTTAATGGAGTGGAGTTGGAGATTTTATTAAAGATATTTTAATATGGGCTTAAGCATGAGGGTCAGGAGGAAAAGAAGTGCTCAGAAGAAAGTCAGACACGTGTGGATGTAAGCTCCTCAAGGGAAAGTTCTGTTATTCACCCTTTGAGTAAGTTTTAAAAAAAGACTATGCTTCATTTGCTCATTTTGAAGTAATATAACAGAGTGGGTTTTTTGGGGGGCATCTTTTCAGAGTTCCAAGGATGAGTGAATGTAAAATGCTCTGTTTGGCTCTCAGGAAATGTAGATAAGTTGCTTAATTCCTGAAAATTGCCCATAGAGTGCTCTGAAAACATGATGTAGACACTGGGCCATGTGTGTAAGTTGACAGTGCTGGCACAAGGAAACCAGTGTTACAAGCCCCGGGATTTTTTAGATGCTCTGGAATAGACCTTTTCTTCCTTTTTGTTTTTCTTGATACAGGGTCTTACTGTGTGACTTCACTGGCCTCAGACTCACTATTCTCCTGCCTGAGCCTCCTGAATAGTTTTCGGTGGAACACACCACTTCCATTTCTAGTTAACGTATTATTTTGTATGTTTGTACAAATAAATGAATTTATTCTTGCTTTAAGAAGCAAAAGGCTGCATTAATGTCTGTAGAAATGTTTAGGTATCACATGGTAAGAATACGTTTTATTTAAAACTTGAAAATATTCCTTAACCTTCCCAACCACAGAACTGATGACACTTTTGCTGTACTTCTCCTAACTTTTGCTTCTTAAAGTTCTTACATACAGTCCTCAAAAAGATGTCAGATTTTTTTTTTAAGATAATTGTAATAACTTGAGTCAAACCAGATGACTCATGTCCTTCTCAAGGAGTTTTGCTGTTATGTCTTTGTTTCTGCTGCTGCTGATGGTATAATATTTGGGCTGATATTACCGGTTCATTTGGGGGGAAAATGGTGAAACTTGAATATGATCATTTTTAGTTTTTCTATAATCAGAAGTCTAGAGAAGCCAGCTTAAATATATTCTGCCATTATTCCTCGACAATACTTATCAGACATTTCATGGGAGACCGTTCTGTAGAGAGTTAGTTCATTGAGCTTATCTGTTGCTTTCAGGTCTTTTTCTGTGGCAGAAAATTATGATGCAGATTAAAAATGAGAAAACAGAATTCTTTGTTGAAAAGTTTCCTATTATAGGGCTGGCAAGAAGCTCAGTGGGGAAAACTCAGTGGGGAAAAGTCTGACAACCTGAGTTCAGTTCTTGGAACCCACAGTGGAAAAAGAGAACGGATTCCCACAAGTTGTCCTCTGCCGCCACATCCTGCATTCACACATACATGTCCATATGCATGCACGCACACGCACACATACACATGCATACAGCATACACTTACACTGAAAGAGGTTTCTGATAGAAAGGACTGATAAATTGGTTAGAAATAATTTTAATTATAAAAGATGAAGATAATGACACTTTTATTTAACTAATTAATTTAAAAATTTATGTGTATGAGTGTTTTGCCTATATGTATGCAAGTGCTCGTGGGCGCATAGGGCCTGTGGAGACCGGAAGAATGTCTCCCTTGGAACTGGAGTTACAGATGCTGTTAGCCGCCATGTGGTGCTGTGAACCGAATATGGGTTCTCTGGAAAAGCAGCCTGTGCTCTTAACCACTGAGCCATCTCTCCAGCCACAAGAAATACTATTTTAATAGTGGCCTACATTTTGTCTATCTTGGAGTAAAAATTGGCCAACTCTGAAGAGTTCTATTAAGCTGGCATGTCATGACAGAAAAATATGGGGTCTAGTATAGTGTAAGATATTTAAGCTTTTTCCTAAAGTTACACTCATAAACACCCTGGGTTTACTATTTAGATCACACATATTAATCTTTGTGTGTGTAGGTGTGTATGTAGGGTCTCAGCCTGCACAAGCGTGTTTGGGAGAGCAGAGATTGATGTGAGGTGTCTTTCTCTATTGTTCTTCACCGTGTTTGAGACAAGGTCTCTTACTGAACTTGACGCTTATTGATTGGCTCCACTGGCTGGTCATCAAGTCCCCAGTATTCTTCTGTTTCCACTTCTCCAGCACTGGGATTATAGGTACCTCCTGGAGGGTTTGGCATTTTACATGGTTGCTGGGAATCCCAGCTCAGACCTTCATGCTCTCACAACAAGCATTTTAGCCACTGAGCCATTTCTTCAGCTGTGAATAATGATATTTTAAAATCAACTCAGTAATTATAGTATGGCAGTAGCAGTTTAGTACCTTGTAAGCTTATATTCTAAAATGTCAAGACAATGACACTCTCCTTTAACATTTTTCTGAAGGCTGATGCTCTTCCAGTTGAAATTAATCTCATGATAGAAAGAACATTGTAATCAACATGTGACTCATCTGAGATTGGTTTAAGACATGGATTGCTTTATATGGATTGTAGCCATGATAATAATAATGTTCTCTTTTAAGGTCTGGGTTCCCTGGAGCACAGCCTGTTTTCATGGACAAGCAAAATATTAAACTTTTAGAACATAAGCCATATAAAGTAAGCTGGAAAGCAGATGGTACTCAGTAAGTTAGATTACTAAAAATTATAGAAATAACCTTAAGCTTGAGGAATATTAGGTTGTTAAGGAAAGTTTGCACTCTTGGAGGTGTGAATTTCTGACTTGAAAAGCAAGGTAAACATGTTTCAAAAATTAGATAGCTTTTGTTTTATTTGGTATTGTAAGCTATACATTCAGTTTTATCCCATCTGCTTAATTTTTGGTTTCAGAATTCTGTTAGTTTTACATAAATGTATATGAATTGTTTGTGTTAAAATTGTTTGTGTAAAAATTTTTATTTTTTATTTTATATGTTTTTGCTATATACATGTAAGTGCGTCATGTAGGTACAGTGCCCACAGAAGCCAGAAGAGGGCATCAGATCCCATGGAGCTGGAGTTAGGGATTTTTGTTAGCTGCCATGTGGGTGCTGGGAACCCACATGGTCTTTACACTGAGCCATCTCTCTAGCCCTTGTTTTATTTTTTTTTTCTGATAGATAGGATAGGATAGATAGGAGCTTCCTATAGCCCTACCTGGCCTGGAACTCACTCTATAGGCCAGCCTGGCCTTGATCTCACAGAGATCCACCTTCCCCTGCTTCCAGAGTGCTGGGATTAAAGGCATGTGCCACTGTGCCTGACTTTTGTCTTTTTGAGACAGAGTTTTTACTTTGTACTTTACTTTGTGGCCTGAGTTAGCTGGCACTTACTGTGAACTTAGTCTCCCAAGTACTGGGATTACAAGTATGAGCCATCATAACCTGGTTTATATTGAATGTGTGGGAGGAATTTGATTCCCTCTTACCTTAGCCTCCTGAGTATTGGGATTGTAGACATATGCCATTATATCTGAATTTGGGATCTCTTTTTATGTCTGGCAGTTTTTCTTCACTTATGGAAATCACACTAATTATGGGACTTAGTAAATGTTGAGTATTGTACCTGCGTGATTACCAAAACTTTTAGAGAAAATTGACCAGATTACATCGTGTGAACATTCCAGCTGTGTCCCAGTTCCATTGTTTATGACAATTTCCTTAGAACTTCTCTGAGGGAACTAGGCCAGTTTTCTTGCAACTGGCAAGGACACTATATAGCTGTGACCCTTGTGCTTCTTGTTTGTTACAGGGAAGCAGAGCTAACAGATCTTAGATAGTCAATCAGAAATGCTGTTTATTAATTTAAAGCTGTATTGATGAAATCAGGTGGTAAATTTTAAAAAATAAAATAAAAAGTCACAGAACTTATTTGACTCCCTCTCCTGGTTGGAATTTTCTTAGGTGCCCCATGATCTTAAAAAGCTTTCTGCTCTGTTTTGTACATTGCAGGAAACCATGTGGAGTTACATTCTGGAGTGTTCTTTTAAGTGATCATGAAACCTTTTAGGACAGCAATTCCCAAATAACAGTTCTGTACCATCATAGGAGGTTTTTATTGAAAGGAAAAATTCAGAGATTTAAATTTAGTAGGCCTCAGTTGTCTCTGACAGTAAGCATTGTAGAGAGGCATCATTGTTTCTTAGATGATTCTGATTTTTACAGGGTTGTGAGCCACTGCCCTAATGTACCATGTAACTCAGTTTAAAAGTCAAGGACATAATCCAGAGTTAACTAGCTGGTCATTGAGTTAAGGATCTACCTGAGAGTCTGATTAAAGGAGAACTTCATGAAATACTTACTGTAGTGCTTGGCTTTTTCCACCAGCACTTGCGATCTGAACTCAGATGCTACCCAGGAAAATCTAAACTTCTAAAACAAGCTTGAATTACCACTGAGATGGCTCATCAGGGAAAAAGCACTTGTGCAAATGTGATGACCAGTTTGATCCCAGGATCCCACACTGGAAGGAGAGAATCAACTTCCAAAAGTTGTCTTCTGACCTCCACACACACATCATACACTCAACACACAATAATAAATAAAATTTTAAAAAGCTTAAGAAAGATGGAGAAATTTTTCTTAAAAGCATGACAAAGAAATGATCAGATATCACACACTAGTTAAAAGCTGGTTTACTGGAGAAGAAAAAATTAAATAGATACCATTTTTAAGGGAAAAATCAACATTCAACTAAGAAATCACTTCAGGGGAAATAAGCATGACAACAGAAGAAATTTAACATCCTCCATACCCCAGGGCCAGGGTTTCATACATACTAGGAAAGTGATTTGCTACAAAGCCACATCTCCAGCCTACATTTAAAGTCTTATAATAAATTTCAGGGGTGGGGGGCTTCAAATCCTGGCTCAAAATATTTACTTAGAATTTTTTTAAGTATCATCTTTTTAGGACAAGGTGATAAGCAGTCTTCCACTGTCTTACAGCCTCAAACTCTTAAGGAACATTTCTCAACTCTAAACTAATAATTTAAAACATAAATGAAATTGATACTTTATTTAAGAAATACAAGTTACCAAAATAGACTTCAGGAAAAAAGAAAAACTAATGCATTTCAATATTCAGAGGAGTAGGAAAGCTGTTGTCCTAGTTAGCTTCAGCTGTCATCTGACCTGACACAGCATGGAGTCATCCGAGGAAGTCTCAATTGAGGGATTAGCCTGGTGGCCATGTCCATGAGAGGTGGTCTTAACTGATGACTGATAAGGGAAGGCCCAACCTATTATGGGTGGCACCATTCTTAGAAAGATGTGCCTGGGCTGTACTAAAGAAAGCCATTCTAAGAATGCAAGAATATTTCAATATCAGGAAAAACGAATTCCATATAATTCATTCAGGAGTTAAGCACGTCTCAACAGGAAAACAAAAAACAGGAAACTTAGTGTGTCAGTGGTGTAAATAATACCAGACTACATACAGAATTTTTAAATTGACAAAATTGAGCATCTCTTCTCAGCTGAAAATAAAATTACTCAGTAAGGCACAACTACATGGACAAGAACTGTGCCAACAAAATATAGCAACAAAGTTGGCTGAGTAAGATCAGTTTGAAAACTCATCAGATAATGAAAATTAACCCTGTATACAAAGCATCCACACTAAGACCCAATACTAATTATCATGTTGACTGACTGATTGATTTTTATGTGTATCAGTGTTTTACCTGTATGTATGTGAGTGTACCACATGAGTGCCTGGTGTGCTTGGAAACCAGAAGAGAGTGTGCAATCCCCTGAAACTGAAGGATGGGTTAGCTACCAAGTGGATGCTGGAAACTAAACTTGGGTCCTCTGGAAGGGCAAACAGTGCCTTTAACTGCCAAGCCATCTCTCCAGACCCAACAGTCAAGGTTTTTAAAATCTGATATATATCTGTAAAAATTATCCAAGTAAGAAGTGAGTTTTAACAAGATGTCAAAGTAAAATATCAATATGCAATGATATATTTGACCAGTAGATGTCACAATGTGATTACGTAGAAATTCCTCCAAATTCATACTTCAGTACTGAAGAGTGAGAAATAAGGGCTTGCAATTTTGTAAAGAATATTCTGCTTATTGCATGACACACGTGCACTTAAACACATGCAGACAATACACATAGAAATTTGAAAGAAATAAAACATAAAAAAGGGATAGCCATTTTTATGAATTTAACATATTTGAGATTTATACTGTTCTGTTTACAGAGTCAGTTTTTATACATTGCCAGTGACTTCTTGCCCTTTTTTCTATGATGCTATGGCCATTACTATTAGATGACATTACCTGGGTTGTGACAGTATTAACTTGGGCTGGAGAGATGGCTCAGTGTTAATATTAAGAGCACTGGCTACTCTTGCAGAGGACTTGGGTTCAGTTCCCAGCACTCATATGGTGGCTTACAACTATCTGTAACTCCAGTTCCAGGGGATCCAGTGCCCTTTTCTGATCTCCATGGTGACTGTATGTGCTGGTGTATTTACATACATGCAAACAAAACATTCATGTACGTAAAAGCAAATACATAAATGTGTTATCTTTAATAGGTAATGATCTTGTCATGCAATAGCTGAGATCATTCAATAGCTACACATCATTTTTCATTTTTTACATTGTGAGTTCCTGAAAAAGAGTGTATCTCAAAATGCAACTTAGTGACTTGACTCACTAAGAAATATCTGGGAGGACTCTGGCTAGCAGTACTTAAGGAAGTGGGAGTACAAGACTTGAAGGGAGGTGGCCAAATGTTTCTGTACCAGCAAGTTGTTCATAAATCCAACAGGTACTATATTTAGTCAAAAGGGTACTATGTGTAGCCAAAAGATCTAGTAGAGTCTCATCTAAATTAATTTCCAGTTGATGGGCAATTATTTGGTGCTTCCTAAAACAAAGACAGTATCTTTAAAATAGGAAGGGGAAGTTAATAGGGGTAGCCTTGGATTTCAGTAGTGCTGTAAATATAGTTTTACAGAATCATTAAAAATATGTAACACATGAAATACAAAGAAAAATGCATAAGAATGAACTGAATGTATCAGGTTATTATGCGGCATTTAGAACAGGGTATGCCGAAATCCAAAGTCTTCTGAGTCATAAAAGAAAATTAAAATTTTATAGTTATTTTAATATTAAGAAGTTGTATTCTAATTTTAAAAATAAACTACATGGGAGTACACGTTTATTAAACCTTAAGATCAAGATAAGTAGCAGAACTTTCTACAAATAATTCACAGCTTTGTAAGCAAGAAATAGAGCATAAATATAGTGATTTGGGGGGTGTCCTAGAAATCATCTGGTCCTGCCTTTATTAAGTTTTTAAGTTTTTATTTTGTTGTTGTTGTTTCTGCTGCTGCTGTTTGAGTAGGGTCTCCCTGTATCCCCAGCTGGACTGGAACTCACTATGCAGATCAGGCTGGCCTCAATCTCAGAGATTCGCCTGCCTCTGCCTTCCAAGTGCTAGGATTAAATGTATGTGCCACCATGCTTAATGTGGATTTTATCATTTTTAATTATATGTATGTTGTTTTTGTGGTGGTATTTGCACATTGAATGCAGGTGCCTATAACAATTCAGAAATTTTAGATCGCCCTGGAGCTGGAATTACAGGCAGTTGTGAGCTGCCTGACCTAGGTCCTGGGAATTGAACTCTGGTTCTCTGCAACTACTGAGCCATTTCTCTAGCTCTTCTCCTTTATTTTTTAAGATGGAAAACCTTAAGAATATGAGTTAGTGACAGGAAGAGGCTTAAGTGATCTGCTCAAGAATGCATTTGAATTCAGGTTTCTTGAACCTTAATCTGGGATCTACTTGTCTGATGGGCAATTCACTTTGGTTTCAACGATGTTTATTTCAATTATGTTTATTTTTCTATCAAATAGAAATTGTGCGTGTATATATGTATGAGTGTAAAGGGTGTGTATATACATGTGTGTGTGGACGCTCACCTTCTTGTGTGAATGTGGGCCTGCACTGTGTGGTATGGGATTCAGAGGGCAACCTGTCTTCCAACTTGCTTGAGACACTATTTCTTTGTTGTTTTCCCGCTGGGTATGCCAGGCAAACTGGTCTGCAAACTTGGGGGATTCTCCTGTCTCCCCTTTCACATCCTTGCAAGATCCCTGGTGTGGTGGTTTGAATGAGAATGTCCCCCACAGGTTCCAAGTATTCGGACATTTTGTCCCCACTTGGTGGTGGTGTTTTGGGAGGTCTTAGAAGGTGTGGCCATGCTGGAGGAAGCTGTTACTAGGGGCGGGGCTTACAGAGTTCTTAAGCCTTGCTGAATCTCCAGTCTAGCCCTGTTTCCTGTGCTGCTTGAAGATGGGAGTGCTTAGTTGCTGCATCTACTCTGGCCACCTCTGCTGCCACGTCTCTCCACCATGATGGACTCTTGCCCCTTTGGAACCGTAAACTAAATAAACTCTTCCTTTTATAAGTTCCTTTGGTCAATGTTTCTACCACAGTAATAGAAAAGTAACTAATACAACTATTGCCGTGGCCCGCTGGCCTCAGTAGAGCACGAGTCCTCAGAAACCTGGGGTGAAAGAGACAAGAGGGAACAGGGAGGAAAAACGGAGGACCGACAAGACAATCTCCTGATCAAATCGGCAAATCTTTATTCTTTTAGGTGGTATATATAACTTGGAGGGGTCAGGCACCCATATAGGAATGTGGTGATTAACAGAGACAAAGGCCTATCATAAGGTTATGAATATCAGAAAGAAGGCATTAGGAAATGAGGCAGGGGCTAAGTGGGGCATGGACTAAGGTTGCTAGGATACAAATTACAGGAAGAACCAGGAGCTGAGGCCATGCGTAGCCCAGGGTAGCTACAGGTAGGGGGGCTTGTTTGCTAGACAATAAGAGGCACTTAAGCGACTCCAGCCCAACCTAATTTGTGTCAACAGGTGTCAGGATGTTTTGCACTGAGTCACAAGATGTCACATGTTCAGAAGGGCAAGACAGAGGTCACTTGGTCTCCAACAAACTATGGTCACAAAATGTTCACGCTGCCTGCCTGCTCTTACGTGGCTTCTGAGAACTTGAATTAGGTTCTCGTGCTTATATTACAAGCCCTTGTACCCAGTGAACCATCGCTCCAGCCTAGAACCAGAATTTTTATTGTGCTGGAGATCCAACCAACAAGTGTTTTATCACGAAGCTATATCCCTGTCCCAAAACACCTTCAAAACAATTTCCAAGTATGGGTGGCTTTCCCATTTGTATTACCTAATCCGGAGTTTGTGTTAGCAACCTCCTACCTCGCAAATTCCCAGTCTTCCTGCTTTATTGGAGCAGCTCCTCCAGTGATGACAGAAGTGGCAAGAAGTGCAAGCCCTAATAGAAAGGAAGGCCAGTACATTTGACAAACTGTTGGATGTGCTCAGTAATGGTTATATTTTTATAGTTATACATGTATGGCTAAAAGAACATACATTTGTTACTAAAATTCCTTCAGAAACAATGTTATTAATCTGAAACTCCTGGTTCTTTCCATTATATTGTTTGTTTGTTTTGAGATCATACAAGATTTCTCAGGAAATAGAAGAACAAACTAGGTGTTGGGGCTGTTAATTATCTTCATTAAATATCCCAAGTAGTGCTGGTCTGTCATTCATTTTCTGTGTGATTTTGAATACATCATCTATGAAATGGAAATATACATTTTTGTTTCATGGAACTGTTATGAGGATTAAGTGCATTATACGTAAGGCACTTAAACAAGAAGTGCGCGGGTACTAAGTGACATAGAAATGTTGATTACTTTCATGATTCCTGTTATTATTCCCTTAATTATTGGGGTGAAAACTATATTTTCTTGTTTGGGTTGCAGGAAGGAGTGAGCTGGAGGCAAGGTTCTGGAGACAAGGCAAAAGAGGCTAAATTCTTTCATATTTTCTTTTAGAATACATAATTTCATTACTGTAGCCACCACCTTAATTTATTGTCTTTGATCTCCATTGCAGGGCAGTCTTCTTGTTACTTTTCTTATAGCGTTCAGGTCTGTCTTTTATAATGATTTAATAGAATTCTATTTGAAAACTTTCCAAGCACTAAGGTAAATTCCTCATTGTGGAACTAAAAATCCCTGTAATCCAGCCCCAACCAATTGTTCTGCTTCATTTCCTATTTCTTTGCATGTTGACAGCATGCTAAGTAAACCAGTCTGTTTCCTTCTTTGTGCTTTTTACACAAGATTCCTAGTGTTTGTAATATGCTTTCCTTAGTCTTTAAACCCTACCTGCTCACAAGCTCTAACTTCCTGTCCTCTGAGAGCCTCTAGACATGCCCCAGACTCCAGTCTGGAGCAGACATCAGAAGAAACCGTGAAGCTTGCTAACTCAGAGTAGAGCAAAGTAAAAGCAAAGGTATGGTGTTTAGGAAATACTCTGAATCATAACGTTTTTAAACTGGTCTTGTGTTTTCAAATTCATGCTATCTTAGTGCATTTGTGCCCCTACGACAGAATGCTGCACACTGAATCATTTATAATAATAAGACTTTTTTCCTCATGGTTCTCATGGTTGGGAAGTCCAGAGTCAGGATACCAGCAGGTTCTGGTACCGGGTCTAGAAAGAACTAGCTCTCCACTTCTAAGATAGCTGTGCCCTCAGAAGGCAAGGATAAAGTGTCCTCGTGTAGGGATGAAAAGAGCAAAACTGGTGAGGGGCTGCTCCCTGAGGCCTCATTTAGAAAAGCATTACTCCCCCAAAAGACTTAGTACTTTGCCAAAGGCTCTACCTTTTAACACCATCACCTTGAGTTTTAAATTTTAGCATATTAATTTTGTAAAGACACTACATATGTATTTGTGTGTCTTAGTATATGGTACTAGCAAGTGATGATTGGAGTCAGTCAAAAAGGGTTACCAATTTTAAGGAGTGACAGCACCGGAGCTCCAGCCTCTCCTGCTGGTTGCTGGTCTCATTGACAGATGCTCATTTGTTGCTTACACTTTTCTGGTTGAGGCTGAGGTAGAAAAGCTAAGGGCAGGGGCGGGGGACGGGGTGGTGGAATGCAGGCAGTAGAGAAGAGTCTAGTAGAGAACAGTCAAGACTGAGGATGTGGAATTAAATGCCATGCTTAACTTGAATACATAAAGCATCGTATACTGAAGTTGAGGCTGGAATTTAACTCATGATTTTCCACTTCGGGTAGGGATAGGCTAACAAAAACAGTGAAAATTTTCAGACTCTCTGGAAAGAGTGTTGACAGGCATTGTCACCAAGCTTCCCAGTTTATGCTTTATTTATTTTTTGCTATCTAATATATATTTATTTCCTCGTGTTCTATATTGATATCCATTTGGCTCAAGGAAATTGAATGGCTTAGCTTGTTTTCATGCTTGTTCTAAGGATTTCAACCTTTATCAACTGTTTGGGAATCTTAAATTCTCAACATTGCAACGTACTATGAAACATTTCCATGAGTACTTAGCAGAAAACCAAAGAACTACAGAGCGTGATGGTTAAGGAGGTGGCTTGCGTCTGGCTCCCGACTCTGCAGTTACAAGTTTTCTGACCTTAAGAAAGCTACTTTCTGTCCCTAATACTTCCTCCTCATGGAAAGGTTTAGAGCTGAACGTCATTTGTTGCTATTTCTATTTCAGTGGCTGCTGTGATCTATGAATGTGTACCAATTTCATGGAGCTCGAAACAGGTTAAAATCCCCCCCTCAAATTTTCATTTCTCTAAAAACACAATGCAAACATCTTCAAGAGATAATTTCAGCGAAACATTTCAGTACTTAATCTAACCACAATTTTGAAAAAAGAAAAATATCATTCCAAACAACTCATCACATGGAAAACAAGGAACAGGTCACTCCCACTAGCTGTTTATACAGAGATAGTTGGTAGGTAATGATAGGATTCCCTGCTTTAGATTTAATCAGCCTTTTACATGCCAGAGATGTCTGTCGGAAAGTTTTTATTGGCATTTAAAAATAGTTTCCTATTGGCAAGGTGGGGAGTTACCTTAACACCCAACACAAACTATACTGTACAGAATTCCATCCCAGTGCTTAGAAATACACATATGTGCATTGTGAGAGAAACAGAGCTTTTTGATTGCCTGTTTGTTTGGTTCTTGTTTTCTGAGACAGGGTCCCCCTGTAGTCTCAGTTGGCCTGGAACTCACTATGTAGACCACACTAGCCTTGATCTCATAGAGATTCGCCTGCCTCTGCCTCCCCAGTTCTGGGATTAAAAGCTTATGCCATCATGTCCAACTCAGATATAGAGCTTTTAAAAGTGCCAATATTTATAGAGACAGAAGCTGTCTGCCTGTAAGGCCCAGTTATAAACAGGTGCAAAATATTTCCATCTGTGGAGATAAAGGTCAAACTATTCATGTCTGTTATGATGGCTATTTGTAAGTCAGCAGGAGATTAAAAATAAAAGATTGTACTCATCATTATCTGTTGATATTTACATAAATATCTCATTTAATATTCACAAAAGCAGTATGGAACAAGTTATGAGATCTGCAGTTACTGAGAAGGAAATTGAAACTAAAAAAAAAAAAAGTAAATTGCTTGAAGTCGCAAGGCTTTTGAGTAACGAACTAGAAATCCTATTCATTTATTTTACATGAAAGTCAAAATCTTTCTATTCTGCCCCAGAAAACCATTGGTCAAACCTTCTCACTTTAAGAAATACCATAAAGGTTAAGAGGACTGATGATTGCAGAGAAGCAATTTAAACCAATTTTAAGAAATTATCTTTTCAAGATCCTGGAAGCCATGAACAAAAAATTACTTTCTAGTACAATCTATACAGTAAGTGTCCCGCAGCACGTGTACTGCTTTTGGAAACTAAAAGTTCAAGAAGCCTAAAATGCAGATCTAAGTACAGTGATCATGAGTCAAACTCTCAAAAAATAGTGCAAGAAGCTTTGAGTCCTGATTTTTTTTAAGAAAGCAGTATTTTTAGACTGACTAATGAGATTATAATTCTATGTAGAGCTCAGTTGTAGAATACTTGCCTGACATGGCCCAATCCCTGAATTCAATGCCTAGTACCACAAAAGTAGATAAGTGAATGAATGAGGGCCTTAATATTGCAATCCTCAGCATCATTCATGAATCACATGAAAACCAGCTTCTGCTTTATACAATTTGAAGATTAAGGATATTATAAATACCTTTACCTGAATTTTATTATTGTAAAGGGACCAAGTTAAAGAATTCCAAAGAGATACACTAAAAGGTTTGGTGCTCTGGTTATCCTCAATAAAAAAATTACAGGTATTCTAGTTCAAACATATGCAAATATATAAAGCTTTTTTTATTCCTGAAGTTATTTTTATCATTTTTATAATTCATTTAATATTATTCTGATATTAGGAATATTGTAAAGCTTTTTAACTGTGGTGATTTGACATTTCCTTAGCATATCTTAGTCTTTAGTTAGAAATGTAATGTTTTAAAACAGAGCTGTTACATAGAAGAACTATCTTTCAAGGGTTCTCAACTTTTACTAATTCCATGAGCCTCTTTCCAGAATATTTTTCATACATACAATACAGAGGATTATTTAAAATAAATTATTTTGAAATACATTTAACAAATTACTTTCTAAATTTGACATTAAATCACAGCATCTAGTGTCAGTTTAATCGCTACTATAGTTTTGAATTAGTGATAAAGACAGATGGTTTAATCAGATATTTGTGACATCTATGTGACAGGAAAAGATCTGTATATTTCTATGGATGACAAGGAAACATCTAATAATGCTTTATTGAATGGAAAGAAATACTAAACTTTAGTTGAATGTTAATAAAACTAAAGATGCAGTTTTCTCCCACCCAAACTTATTCTATATACCTATTTTTGTGGTCCCTGGACCATACATTTAAAAAACCTGCATGTAATCTCTTTTCTTAAAGCTCATATCAGCCCTCATTACTGTTAGTGCATGCTTTGGACTTCTACAACAATAGTCCTTATAATGTTTAAGGCAAATTAATAACAAATTAATATGGTATGTATTTTGGTGCCTTACACAATAGAAATGTTATTTCTCAGGTATATACCTTTAAGGCGACTGGCTTTCCATCACAAGGTGATTCAGGGACTTTATGCTAGTACATCCCACTGGTGGAGAGGGAGCAGAGTGTAAAGGAAGTACTCTGACCTCTCAGAAGCTTTCATCCAGAGGTATCACATGGCCCATTTGGGCACCACTAGTTACATCCTAGTAACAGCCAGTAGAGTACAGCAAAGAGCACAAGCTGTCTTTACCACATGCTTTCTCTTAAAGCTTTTAGGAGGCAATTTGTAGCACTTTTCTTATTATTATAGATGCCTACATTCCTAAGATGAATCCTACTTGGTTTTAGTGGATGGTTGTTTTTCCAAACTGTTAAGTGTAATCTTGGTGGGGAGCACTCAGCTGCCTATCCTCTGAGCTGCAAATTATGAGGTCATCTTTGAAGTGTCCTTCTCTTTCACTCAGCAGAGGTGATCTCTCCAGTGCTGCTTTTTCTTTATTTTATATCTTAAATACCATTTAAATCAGGACTACCCCTGCCACTGCCTTACTTCAGATCCCCATAAATTTCCCAGGACCACTTCTTTAACAGTCTCCTGGCTGCTGTCCATCTTCAGAGTTGTCCTTCCTCCCAAGGCCATTTTTCTACTAGTATTCTCATAGCTTTTAAAACTGTGTGAGTGAAAAAATAATTGAACACACCTCCAAACATACACACTGATTTATTTATGTTATGTATAATTGCTCTTTCACTTTCATACACATATAAGATGCTTAGAACAAAACAGTTTATATGGAGAAGTTAATACAGAAATAGAAATGCTAAAATGATAGTCCCTATGTAGTGGATAATCAGATACATGCAAGCATCATTCTGATACTGTCACTATAAGGGATGTTACAAATACTAAAGGAAGAACATAAGAACTGAAGACTTCCTAAACATGAGAAAAGCTAGGAAGAGAATCATCCTGAACAGGTGTCAGCAGATTAGAGAAACGCCAACCACTTCATTTCGAGGTAGAAACTACCGGTGGGAAGCATGGAGTTTGCAGAGAAGTCTGAGGAACAATGGAGTTGGCTGCAGATGAGGCTGGTGAAGTGGAAGCTCCTGCAGAGAAAGCCCTGGGAATGACAGTCCCCGAGACTCTGTGACCTCCGAGTATGATGAACCTTGCTTCACTTCTGCCTCTTAAGTCTCCCTAAATTTCTCTATTCAGAAAACTCTAATGCATAATTCTACTACACAATCATTTCTGAGAAATGTATTTCCCATTCTCAGAATACACTGCAAGTGTCTTCTCAAACACGGTCAGTGGACAATAACCAGTCCACCTAGTGTTCTGGGCCACAGCTATTTGAGGTTCACAGTGAAATACAATGTTCTGGATTCAGAGCAACTCTCCCAAACACACCTGATTTTGTTTTATTTGAAATCTTTCCCTAGCCTCGTTTTGCCTGCAGTTTTATAATCATTCTAGCCTTGAACTGTATAAATAAATAAAATAAAATTTTTAGGTTTGTTAGTTCCCCTTTTAAGGGCCCTTCCAAAGCTACATAGAACCTACTTAGAAATCACCATCCTGAATGTTGATATCGGAAATAATGAGACGGGCATTAAAGCTTCTCACCCTCTGCCTCCTGAGTACCTTTTCTGTTTCATCTTAGGATGTACTTCATGTTGGTGTTCGTTGCATGACAGACTTTTCTGGGGGAATCGCAACACACATCTACTCCTCCCAGAAAGGGAACTCAAAACAAGAAATGATTGTACCAATGTCCAGCTTGGCGAACTAACAAGCTTTTATTGGAGTAGGGATGCGGGATTACTTGCAGGATTACTTACAAGAGGAGGCATGACTCAGAAGCAGCGGCAGCTCTGAAAAGCCCACCCAACTCTGGTGATGACTCATGAAAACGGCAACCCTGGAGCTCTCTGTGTAGCTTGCAGGCAATTGACAGGCTGAGAATCTCTTCTCTGCAGCTCAGCTGGTCAGTCTTCTCCAGCAGTTTCTTACTTCTTCTATAAAGCTGGGGAGGGGCCTTCAAAAGTCTTCCAAGCTTCTACTTTCCCAGGCCTGACATTTATTTAATTCCTGTGTCTCGTGAGCCTCCACATCCCTCCTGGAGAAAACTGCTATACAACAGGGTTCCCAATTACTCTTTTCTCGACGCTTTTCCTCAGCATATCCACTCCGCTTCCCTCGGAATATTCCTGTGCAGTCCACCAGCTGTACTCAGATTCACATATCATCGTTTCCTTGGGATAATTTTTCCTAGTCCTAATATTTCCCTCTACCACAACACTTGTTATTAAGGAAGGTTTCAGAATTGTTGGTCCTGTGAACTGAGGAGGCCAACCAACCACACACAATGACACAGTGGTCATTGTCCCCCACTTCTCAGTTCGATGGGTTCTCAGATTGTATTTAGTTTATATAGTTTTAGTGTTGGTGTTCTTTTAATAGCATACTGTTCCATGTCTTTTGTATAATTTTGTCTCAAACCAAGGGACCTTCTGAGATTTCTCAGTGAAAGTAAGATACTTGTTTTTGTTGGAGAAACACATTGAAGAAGTACTTTTTCAATGGCAAAACTCTTTTTTTTGCGGGGGGATGGTTTTCATAAATTCAAATTACAGACTCAAAGTACTTAACTGCCTTCTTTTTCCCATTCTTCCCTATACTAGAGCTGTACTGCACTCACAGACAATGTTGGGAATTGTTTCCAAGCCTCCTCTTCTCCAGCCTCTGTAAGAACATCTCTCCTCCCACATTTGCTATCCATTTTCTTTCCAACAGGAAAGACCCAGTTCACACGCCAACACCATTAGTCTGAAAGTCTAGACTGGTCTCTCTTACCTTGAATTTTATACACAGCATTTGACTGCCTCCTTTGATTTAGCAGTAATCCTACATAGCCTTGTGTTATCAGTTGTATGTAACCCCCAAAGGTCAGGAATCCTGAATTATCAAAGACCTAGCATTTTATATTTCTCACATCATCCTAATGAACACACGGAGACATGTACAATAGGAGGACTGTGGATCCTTATTTCACAGCTGTATATGTCTGAGCATGTTCAAGGACTAGGAACCTTTTATTAACTATTTGACTTGATTGATTTAATTATTCATCAACAAGATATAATTTTAAAAATCTATTTACATGAATAAATGAACATCACTTTTTAAAAGTGGATAGCATACATGAAACCTAACATGTGAATGTGAAGCATGAAAATAGAATTGTACTGGATTGATCTTCATAATGGAGTCTGATCCACTGATACATTTCTAGAAGTTCATGAGTCCCCTTTTACCCTGAAAGCATATAAATATTAAAGTATTAAACAGTTGTTGGGGGGAAGGGGGACTTTTCTGTCCTACAGCTCTAAATTGTGCAGGACCTGGGAGATGCAGCTTTCCTACATCTAACCACACTGGGGTGGGGCTTTTCAGTGCTGCAAGTCACCCATGTTCCTGCAAGTAACACCGATTCATTCATTGATTCCCCAACTTGGAGTGGGTGGATTTTTTTCTTGGTATGACAGACCTCGATCTGAAATAAACAGGCATTTCTATGTATCTCCCCAGAAAAAATAGCACACATTTCTCTTGTTACAGCTGCAGTGGAAAACTAATACAACTCTATCCAGCAAAAAAGAATCCTAAAAGAAAAAGGTGTAAGGTTTTTCTAGTAAAGTAATTTGCAAAGATAGTAAATCAACATGACACATGAGCAGATAGCAGTCACTTTAGGGACTGAAACCCTCCTTTATTAAAGACAAAGCAGAATAATTCAGCTTTCTGCTTTGTGAAGTATATACTGTATATTTTATGAAGTGCTCTCACCTTTGGTCGCAGAAGATGCATTTTCTGGAACGTAATAAATACTACAGAATATTATTACCGGTATGTTTCTTTTTCAATGTCTATAGTTTTAAAAATTATTTTAATAAATGGGCCATTGTGGCTATAAGGCTGGTGACTTCAGGAACTCAGAAATCAATTAAATTAAAGGGATGTTTATGACCATTTTAGTCTACTTCATTCATTTTAGGGATCAGTGATTTACCTCTAGAGGTAAGAAAACTTGTTCAGAGTTACTCAGTTTTTAGTAGCAGAATGGGCAGTAAAATAGAATTCCTACTTGGCCATTCAGGCCAGAAAGGCTAGCCCATGAGAAAGGGAGGGTGGGAACCTAGAGCCGAGGGCCCAGTTGCAGGACATTGGGAGTTAATCTAAATGCAATAAATGCCATAAATCCACTGCATATTGTAATGCAGAAATTTAACTGAAAGAATGTCAATACACAAATTATTCCTATAGAGAGATTCAAGAATGAAAGTAAAAGGAAAGACCAGCTGCAAGTTATTGTAGTGGCTGAAGCAGCAGATCATAGCAACTTGGATGAGGGTGGTAGGAAAGATGACAAAGAAAAAGACATGGGTGCAGAATGCACCCAGGAGTTACAAACAATAGAATTTGTTGACAGGCCAGATGTGTGCTTATAAGGAAAATCAAGTACTTAGATAGTATCACCAGATGTGCCTGAATGGTGCCATGCACCATATGGGGAAAATCATGGCAGCTAAAAACAAGAGTTCAATTGTATCTTTTAAGCTCAAAACATCAACTGAGTTTTGGTACACTCTTCCCATTCGGTCCTTAGGTATCTACTTACATGAAAAGCATTCTTCTGGCGAATGATAAAATGCATTCTTTCCTTTTATGGCGTTTATAACTGAGGGAGGGGCTGAGTGGAGATGCGTTGTCTAAGAGGAGCTCAGCGTCTGAGAGGGAAAGCAAGAGGAGGGTTGTCCTGAGACAGGCAATGCACGGTGATGGCAGAGTCCTAAATGATGCCAGTCTTTGTTGGGCTCGGGGAAGAAAAGGACAACAGGGGACTGGGTATTTAAAATAGAGAAAGAGGCATTTCAGATCGAGAAATCTAACAGGAAAGCCAGTGAGGTAGCTCAGGGAATGCACCTACGAAATAGTCCAATTTGGCTTTGATTGAGTAACATCTATTTACTCAACAAGTATTCACTGAAAACAGTGTAGGTCAGGTCTCTGTTATATATAATGAGGTCTCAAAAATTTTAGTCCTCTGCCCCAAGACCCACACGCCTCAGCTACTCTACGCAGTCTGTGCAGCCTCTGATCTGGTATGAGATCTGAGTCCCTCTGCTCTGCCCCCTCAAAACTTCACCAAGCTACCCAGTCTGTGCCCCCACCTCAGGACTCTGGTCTGGTAGGTTAAAAACTCATATCAAAAGACAACCAACCTCCTAACTCCAGATGCCCAGATCTCATCCCCCAAATACAAGCAATATAAAAAAAAACAAGTCAGTATGTCTGTCCCAAATCACCAATCCCATAATAATGATCCCCAAAGAGAACAAATGAGGTAAAATTCAAGGCACAAAATTAAAATAACAATTGTAAACATATTCAGTGAGTTCAAAGAGTTCAGAGAGGACACAGCCACTGAATGAACTTAGTTAGAGAGGACAGGAATAAACTGAGTAGGTTCAAGAAAACACAAACAAACATCCAAATTAAATAATGAGGGCAATTAAAGATATGAAAATTGAATTTAATAAAAGGGTAGAAATGGAAAAAAACTCAAACTAAAATGAAGGAGAAAATGAAAAATAGAGTAAGGATAGTAAAAAGCTCAATAGAAAGCCTCCTCCACAAAACGGATGTGCAAAAGACAGAGTATCAGGACTGAAGACAAGGAGAGAAAATGTGTCACACAAAGAAAAAGATAACAACAAAAATTCTTGGGGCCAGCAAGATGGCTTAGTGGAGAAGGGTGCTTGCCACCAAGCCTAACACTCTGAGTCTATCCCTAGAAAACACATGGTAGGAGAGAACTGACTTCCATATGTTATTGTATGACCTCTACATGCACACTTTGGTATACAAACACATACACATACACAATGAATAAATAAGTAAATAAATAAATGTATAAATAAATAAATTTATTTACTTATGAATGAATATCCAGGACTTTGAGACACCATGAAAGACCAAATCTTAGAATTATGGGCATAGAAGAAGGAGAATAATTCTAGGCCCAAGACATATTAAATATTTTCAAAACTATTCATAGATGAAAATTTCCCTAGCCTAGGGAAAGATGCCCATCTAAGTATGAGAGACACATCAAATATCGAACAGACAGAACCATAAAAGAAACTCCCCATGCCATCTAAGAGCCAAAACACTAAATACATAGAACAAAGGGTATTGAAAGCTGTAAGAGAGAGGCCCACATCATGTGTAAAGGAAGGCCCTTTAGAAGAACAGTTGACCTTTCAATGGAAATTTTAAAAGCCGGAAGGGTGTGGAGCAATGTGATTCAAGTCCTGCAAAAACACAGGTGCCACCCCAGACTACTTTACTCAGCAAAACTATCTTCCATAATTGAAGGAGAAAAAAAATCTTATCATGCTAAAAAAAAAAAAAAAGAAAAAAAGAAAAAGAATATGCAAGTACTTGGCTGGCTCTATAAAGAATACTGGCTAGGATACTTAATCAAAAGAAGTCTAAGGCAGGCGTGGTGGTACACATCTTTAATCCCAGGACTCAGAAGGCAGAGGCAGGTGGATCTCTTCGAGTTCAAGGGTAGCCTGGTCTACATAGTAAACTCCAGGTCAGCTAGGGCTACATAGGAAAACCCTGTCTGAAAAAAAGGAGGGGGGGGGTCTTATAAAATACAAATAAATAAAACAACAGGAATTAGTGCACAAATTTAAAAAATAACTCAATAATTCATGGTTCTCCAGCAAAAAGACACAGACTAGCAGGTTGGATTATAAATCACTATTCATCTTTTTGAGGCTTCCAAGAAGCATACCACATCACCAAAGATAGGCAGTACCTCAGGCTAAAAGGATGGGAAAGATATTCCAAACAAATGGAATGTAAAAGGAAGAAGATGTAACTATTCTAAAATCTGACAAATACACCTTTGGCTAATCTTCAGTTGTTGATTTACCTGCATCTGGAAACAACCAAAATGCAAGCCTCTTTGTGTCCCTGTAAGGAATTTTTTGATCATTAATGTTTGATCATTATTCAAAGCTGGGAGAGCCACATAGATATGGGCAGTACCTTTTGATATCAGCCTGGATAAAAGGACAGGGAAGAAGGGAACTTGCTTTCGCCTGCTTGCCTTCACTCTTGCTGGTGAGTTTATCCATTCTGTTGCTGTAACATCCTTATGTGATGTTAGAACCAATTTCTTTAGGTTCCAACACAGACTGAGGAGCTCTCCAGGATTTCTCCAGGCTTTGAGCACAAGATTGGGACTGCTGAGACATCCAGCCTCTGCTACCAGATTGGACTCAGACAAAAATCACATGATCTCAGTAGATGGAGGAAAGACCTTTGACAAAATCCAACACCCTTTCACAATCAAAGCCATGTAGAGGCTATAGATGGAGGGAGTTTACCTCAGTATAATAAAGGTTACATATGGCAATAACCAGCATCATGTTAAATATAGAAAAACTCAAAGTGTTCCTACTAAGTAGAGAAACAAGACAAGAGCATCCACTTCTTCTATTCCTAATCAATATAATGTTTGGAGTCTTAGCCACAGCTTAAGACAAAAGACGGAAATAAATGAGAAACAAATAGGAAAAGAAGTAATCAAAGCACCCCTATTTTCAGATGATATGATTCTACACATAAGAGACCCTAAAGAATCCACCAAAATTTCATAGAGCTGATAAACACTTTCAGCGAAATGGCAGGATGACAAAAGAGAAGACAGAACTCAGTAGCCTTTCTACATACTAATGAAAAACTACTAAAAGTCAGCAAATCAAATAAATAAATAAAATACTTAGTAATGAACCTAAACTACTGAACCCAGAAGGATAGCTCCAAACCCATGTTCACAAAGATGACCCTGGCTAAAGTCAGTGGGTCACAAAACAGAACAAACTGATAAGAATATGAAAATGAGATTTTTAGGGAAGAGGGCAGGGAAAGCATGCTGGAAGGAAGATAAGCAGGGAGGAGCCATGGAAGTATTATGCATTATATATATATACATATATATGTATATATATATATACACACATATATATATATATACATGAAATTGTCAAAGAATAAATTTAATACAACACCTTAAAACATACTATAGAATGATGTTTTTCAGGAATTTAATACTGATAGTGGTATGGAATGAATTTAGCAGACACAAGAAAAGGATAAGAGAAAAAGTGCTTGTATGTTTATCACTAGATGTTTATTGAACTGCTATTATGTACATTTTCTGGAACTTGCACATTGTTCTTAGACATATTCTATTACAAGCAGATGTGCTTGTGGAAAGACTGGGAAAGGATTAGTAAAGTCCAAGGGATCATAGCTTGTGACATGATTATGATTATTCAGGAAAGGTTTTATAAATATGTCAACTGTTCCTCTAGAGTAGTTGGAGTTAAGACCAAAGTATCAACAATAACCATACTAAAGAGGATCCTTAGTAGCTGTCCAGGGAGTTTGGCTTAATTTGGATAATATTGAGAACTCATTGGTAGATATTTTTACCCCTTGGGTAGCCGAATTAGAGTTCTACTTTGACTTATTAATTTAATATAGTAAAATATAAAAGAAATAGAAACAGGGGAAGAGAGAAAAAAATAGGAAGAAAAGTTTTGAAAGACGTTAAAAGACCTACAGACCCCAGAAGATAAGTAAAGAAGCTATGACTCAAGGTGAGGACGCTAGGTGTGGAAGAAATGTCTAAGTAAAGACCCATTGTAAAAGGGGAATGAAGAAGGTAGGAAGATTGATAGCTATTCCTTCTTTGTTTCTACATAAACAAATCATATTCTCATGGATATAAGAATATAAAATCATCTACTGTGGAAAGCTCCTTGGCAGTTCCTAAAAACAGAGAAATAGAAAGAGCATCGGGAAAATCTGGTGTCATGGAAACCAAGGAGAGAGTGCTGCAGTGAGGAAGGCTTGGGCAAGCAGCAGGCAGTAAGGGTTCGGATTATGTCATGAGATGAATAGGGATGAAGGCATGAGAATGTCAGTTGTGAAAGTTCAGCATAACTCCATAGAAAAATTTAGCATAAATAGATTAAATCACAAAACCTAAATCTGGGTGCGATGCTCTGGAGAAGTGACCAATGGCAGAAACTGAACATGGTTTATAAATGTTAAAGGAAACCCAGGTGATGATTAGAGAACTGAAACTTGGTGGCCTTCTAAGAAAGCTTAGCAACAAGTCTTGGCTCACCCAGCTGGAGAGTGTTCCTGGGAAGAAATTTCCAAACCTATAGTTTCCTGGTTCCTCCATCCCAACAATTGCTGCTCAAAGACTAAGAATGTGAAAATGAACTGGAAATTCTTGTGATTTCTGGTAGTTTCCATAAGCAGGGAAGGTAAAGACCTATGTTTGACTCACCAGCACAAAAGCATGACTGTTCTTAAATGTAAGATCATCTTTCCCTCTCTCACAACAGCCTGAAGAACACACTAATTCCTGTTTGCTGAAGGTTGAACTGGGGGTTATCAATTAGAAGTATAGCAATGCTAGCAATGTAAATGACAGCAGCACCCAACCATTTTTGAAAAATTGCCATAATCGGAAGTGACTTCAGTGTGGTTGATTATCAGTAAGGCAAGATGGCCATTTTCTGTTGTTTAACGTAATTCAATTCAAGCAGAATGTAAATATTATACTTTTGGCTAGATCCATTTTACATGCATTTGAAAGCTAGCTGTATTTAAGCACTTTTCATTATATAAACTAATGATATGGATAATGATGTTGACTTTTTATTCATCTTTTAATGGACAGTTCCAGACCTAAATGTTGCCAGAGTCTTCCTGCAGTGCTGCAAGATGACATGATCAAAATCTTATAGGGAGATGATGCAGCATTCATCAAGAACTATACCCTAAGTTACAGTGAAGAAAATGGAACTGAAAGTTATCTCTCTGTTCTCTTGCAATTGCTCAAAAACTATTTAAGTATCTTTCTATTTGATTGCATATAGCGTAAAATTTTACTGTGGATGAAAGTTAGACTGACCTGGTAACAGAGGGAGTAGAGGGATGGATGGCTTAACACTACAGACCTTTGAAAAAGTCATATGGAATTCTACTTCTGCAGAAGCTTCCTATAATGTATACATTATAGTCTAGGGCTAGAGAGATAACTCAGTGGTTAAGAACTAATATTGCTCTTGCAAGGGACCCAAGTTCAGTTTCCAGCACCCATATCCAGCAGCTCACAATTGCCTGAAACTCCAGCTCTAGGATATCTGATGCCCCTTCTGGCTGCCGCAGACATCTGCACTCACATGCACATACCCACACAGGCACAGACATATACACATAATTAAAAATAAGAATAAAAAATAAACTAAACTAAAAGAGTTTAAATGGAGTTACTCAGTTAGTTCAGGGGTTGTGGAGGGGGCCATGCTCCTCCTAGATACCATAGTGTATCAGATGAAAAGCCCAGGGTAGGATCGGGTTACCTCTTTTGGAGTTATTGATCAGTAGTGTCACAAAGACATTCCCCAAACATTGCAGGCTATTGCTATTACTTTTGATTACTCTCCAGAACTTGATGGTCTCCAGCGACCCTGTTGCTGAAGACACCACATGTCTGGGTCATAGAACATGCAGAAATCAAGACCTGGAAGATTCATTCCTATTGGATAGCTTTTATAGTGCGAGGGGGGGTGCTATGCATGCTTCTGGAAGAGAAAAGTAATCATCATTCTTACCCTGCTGTGAACCCTGCAAGCTACAATAACTACCAGGCTGGCAAAATATATTCACTGGTGCGATACTGACAGGAATGTTATGGGAGTAACCAATCACTTTCTGCTTGGATTTAAGGCCTCCTCCATATGATTTACCATGCCTGGTACTGCCATTGGGGTCAAGAACCTGTGGATAGATAGATCTCAGACCCTAGGGGGAAATCTACTAGTATTATTCTGTTAAATAGACACAGTTTTAAAATGCTCCTAATGACTTATTGCTATCCATGGATTAACATTAATCAGAGAAGTTACTTTTTACAGAAACTGATGATTAACACAGAGATCCTCAACTGGTTAGCCTGCAGAAAATAAGAGAATGCAGAGTATTCAGTCCTGGGCTTTTCATCTGATACACTATGGTATCTAGGAGGAGCAATTGATAACTGCTGAAAGAGTCAGTTTTCTTTTAGGATACACCAGGTAGGTTGGCCACACTCCAGTGGATATGATCAAAATATATTGTATGAAATACTCAAAGCATGAATTTTAAAGAAAAGACACTAGGTTGCCTTATGACGCTTCAGAGTTAATTAGCAAAGCTTGTCTTTCAGTGTGTGTGCTTTCCAGTTAATAGGCTATTAGTTAGGGCATTGTCAGAGGCCTTAGCGTAGTAGTAATACTTTTGGGATTAGAGTTTTCTTCCTCCTCCTTTTCCTCCTCCTCCTCTTCATCCTCTTGTTTTTCTCCTCATTTGGGGGATGTATCATCTCTTATTAGTGCTGCTCCTTGGTAAGGGAACCAAGAAAGGAGATGAAACTTAATTTCATTCATTTACTGTTTCCTAACAGCAATGGTAGAAGATTTAACAGGAAGCTATAGCAAGTATTGGCTGAAATGAACTTAGAGGAATATAGTATATTTCAATTACATGTGCTCTCACTCTCTTCTTGAGGTACACAACTCAGGGTTGTATCTGCAGTCTGCTGTTCTCATCTAATCATCTCTAGTGGGGAACCACAAAAACTGATCCCCCTAATTTTCTGTTCTGTCCCCCCTATCAGCAGTCCTGTGTTGTACTAACTCTACCAAAGACAGACAGAGAAATGCAACATCTCACTGAATTTGCAGCACTCTAGAAAAAAGTGAGGTTACTAGGCAATGAGGGTTCTCAGAGGTGGCTTAACAACAACTGGAGATTTATTCAACCTGCAGACTCTGACTCAGTGGGCCTGGGATGGGACCTGCAGGCCTATAAACCTAACAAACTCCCATGAGATGCTGGACCTGGAGAACAGGATTAGAGAAACTGCCGTGGGCATGATGCACTAGGCCAGAATTCATCTTACTTTCGCAGAAGATTCTGAGTCTAGATAATACAGTAAAGGTCTTGCATGAGAGCTTTTTACTCAAACACAGAAATATGCAGATTTTGCTATTTGTTTGTGCATTTAAAACATGCTTTATGAAAAGTGGTAGAATCCCTTTCTCTAAAGAAATATTTTCTGTAACTTCAGCGTATGAAGTAGATGAAAATGGAGGGATGAAGAGTAGATTCCTAAATGGCCCATCTGATCCCTGTCTTATCTCACTGAAACTCTGTTTTCCAAAGGACAGATTTTTTTTTGCCATATATACTTTTTACTGATTTTTGTGCTTTTCATACAATACATCTTGATCACATTTACACGTCCGCTCCTAACTGCACCCTCCAGAGCACCCTTGTGGCGTCTTATATGTTAATACCTATCAAGTGAAGTTTGTGTACCCAAATGTCCCTTGGTGTGAGTTCATCTACTGGAGCCTGGTCAGACTCTCTAATATCACTCGCTTAAAGGAAAACATTTCTCCCTCACCCAGCAGTGATCAACTGCCAATAGTTTCTCAGCTATGGTTGGGATTTCTTACACATTTCTCTACTTCTATGCAGGGGGGTGTGTCTAGTTTGAGTTTACACAGGTCTTGTGCATGTTGTCACCATTGTTGTAAGTTCATATGAGCAAGTTCTCAGTCACCTGGGAAACTCTTGTTTCCTTGTGTCATCCACCACCTCTGCCTCTTACAGTCTTTCTGCCCCCTCTTCTGCAATGGTCCCTGATCCCTGCATGGATGAGGTTTAATACAGGAGTCTTGTCCAGGGGCACACACTCTGCAATCTCTTATTCTCTACATTTTGGTCAGTTGTGGCTTTCTGGGTTAATCACCATCTGTTACATGAGGAAGCTTTGCTGGAAGAGTTGAGATGCATTAATATTCTATCTACCTTCTGTTCCGCTATGTTCCATGAGCCTTAGGTATAGAAGTTACATTGTAGATGAAAGGACATAGATTTTTAAAAGCTGCCTTGGCCTGTATTTTATCTGTCTTAGCTAGTGCTTCAGGGGAATATGCATTCAAGGTAGTGAACATTCATTCAAGACAAGTTTAATGAACTCCTACTGTGTGCCAAGAGTATAAGGAGCTTATAGTTTAAAAGGGTAGAAAATGGTAAATATTGAGCAGCAATATAAGTAAAGTATAATATGTTAGAAGGAGATAAAAGCTACAGAAGAAAATACAGGACACAGTGAAATCAGGAGTAGGTGGGTTGGGGCAGACAGGAGCAAATAGGTGATCAGGAAGACCTACTGAACAGAGTTACAGGCAGAGTGTGTAGGTGACCCCATGATTCGGCAATGGCGCATGAACTCATGGGAGGTCACTTTTGAACCACACCCTGTGTTAGGCTATGCTGGAGGCCATTCAAAGACAGTTCAGTCTGTGGGAGTAATTGATTTTGAAGATTACTGGTCTGGCCTGAATTTTGCAGATCAGTAGGAGGCATGGTGCTGTACACTGTTTAGTAGATCTTGAAGATATCAATCAAAGACTTGGGGTCACTAACAATTATTCACTCATTTATCCATCACTCATATATTGGTCATCCACCATTGTAGGGACCGTGTGCTAGTCCTCAAGATCTGGCATTCAATCAGCTAAGTCCTTCCTACCCTGAAGAAGCTTGCAATGTAGTGAGAGATGCATGCCTGTGGAAGAAAGTCCTATGATGTGCTAACTGCAAACCAAGCTATGCACCTGTATAATGAGAATCTAGCCAACCCAGAGGGCCTCCAGCAGGACCTGGGATCACATAGGGCTTCTGACACACAGGATGAGCAAACCACACTCACTAGCTGAAAAATTGCCTTCCACAAGCCTACAGCCTTTAGAAATAACAGGTTCTGACTCGTGATATTTTTTTCTCTTCCTAAATGCTAATTGAAGTAAATTGTTACCTTCAGATATTCGTGGATGTTGCATTTTTCTTCATTTATAGACTAATTTATTTTGCTACACGTGTATTGTGCGTGACACTTCATCATGCTGAAATGCATTTTCTTGATTGTCTGTGGAGTTATCCATGGGAAATAAATGTGTTGCTATATTTTATAGACTGAAAAATGTGTTGCGAAGGAAAGGAATAGAAAGGAAACAGAAGACCAGGAGGGAAAGAGAGATAGATACAGAGACAAAAGGCTGTATTTTGTTGCTCTCTACCTTTTTTCTGTATTTTTCTGTATATCTGTCTCTCCCTCCTTTGCCTTCCGTCTTCTTGCAGGAAAAACACTCCCTCTGTCCATAGGATGCAGCATTCTCACAAGCAGTGCTATGGTCAAGGGAAAGCACATCCCTCATGCCAGGAAGGCTGGCAGCCAACCTGCTGATAGTCACTTCTGACTCTTTTGTTCCTAAATAAGCTGTGCAGAGGATCTGGATCAATGGCAAGATAGTCCAGCACAAAGGATTTGTATTTCATAGGGACCAGACTTTTCAATTGAGAGATCAAAGAGAAAATCTCAGAGCGGAAACTAGATTTGAAAGGCTGCCACTAATGCTGTGCGCATAGGCCTGGGTGAGTCCTTTCTTGTCACATCCCACCCTAGCCTTTCCAGGATGGCACGCAGACTTCCTCTGGCTGTGATCCTCCAACATGGTGGGATGGGTATGGCTGTGGGCTGTAGGCTCTTTTCTGCTTACAGGAAGCTGGAGGGCTTGCTGTCTAGCACAAAAGCTTAGTGTCTGAAGGTGGCTCCAGGGGCTCCTGTCACTGTTTTCTCTACAGCTCTTGCTTCTCACTCAGCCCTCTATTCCCAGCAGATACAGCAGCCAAAAATAGTTAGGACCTTTTTAATCTAAGCGGGCATTAATGAATATCCCTTCAAGCTGGAGAAACTCCATCTCAATTATTCTTGGTCCTGTGTCTGGTGACACAAACGACTCTACCTCGCCATTATTAAGTACATCCATCTAGACACATGCTGTCCATCATGGATCACTTCTCAGCATCTCAGAGAAGGCTGGCTCAGCCTAAGGGTGCTGAGGAGAGTAGCAAACACTTGTCTTCTTGGCTGGCTTTGCTTGATGAGCTTGTTTTGTAAAAGAACAAGCATCTGCAGTGTACACAATGTTCAAACCTCTCTGTGTTCATTCTCTTTCTGACATCAAGGGACTAATTTGTAGAGAAGCTTTTCTCGTTAGGTTACATTTTAATAACAATCTCAAAAGATAACCCTCAAACATCTCTTAATAACTAATTAGTGATATGTTGTCTATAAATTTATTTTTATATTCTTTAATCCTATGAATTCATGTTTTGACTCTTAAGGAACCATGTTCTTTAGTCTTGTTACAATGGTGTAAAGTATTTCTACTTAAAAAAGTTTTAAATTTATTTTTATTTTTTAACGTGCATGAGTGTTTTGCCTGTACCCATATTGTGCAATGCCCAAAGAGGCCAGAAGAGGGCATCACATCCCTTGGATCTGGAGTTACAGATGGTTAGATGACATGTGAATTCTAGGAACTGAACGTAGGTCCTCTGCAAGAGCAGTCAGGCCTTATTTCTGCATTTTTGAAAGTGTGCTACACTTTTCTTTTTAGTCCTGACTTACAGCATTAGGTGACCGAATCTACGTTCTATATGATATGGTATTCTTATTAGTTTATGTATTTAATAGACATTTTCTATACATTGCTAAAACATCAACTTCTGTAATAGTGTGTTTCCAAAGGTCTCTGCTTTTCTCTCTGAGCTCATCTATTTTTCATAACTGTACTGTCCCATCACAATGATCGACAGCTGGTATGTCCTAGTAGTTTTGATGCAAAGATGGAATGATACTTTTTGATTTTCATTATTCCTTCTAATGATAGTCTACTTTCTGATGGCCTTTTTGTTGCAAGTATCCTTCTTTACAATGCACTGTCACAAGTTATTATTAGAATTGTTTCATAAACAATTGATATTTAGGGTTAATACTCCTTAAAGGTACTTCCCCACAGTACCTTCTAAATTCAACTCAAGCAGCTATACATAATAACGATTGTTTTTCCTGTTATATCTTTTGCCATGTGTCAAATAGCAACTGTGCTGCATCAATCCTTTTTCAGCCTCTATTGATTGTATGATCACAGTGAACAAAGAGAACTATGCTGTATTAAACCACAAATAATTCACAACCCTCATTTAGAATGGTAAGATCCTCCCTATTGAGTTTTCGTGACATACAGGTTTTTACCTTTTTATCCTTACGCCGTATTAATCTATCCTAGGAGTCTGTGAGTAGTAAGGATCCTTGACTTTAACGGTAGAGATGTGAACAGTTGCCCAGATGTGAGCCAAAGCTTTGGTGAGCAAAATGGTTCACAGTTTTGCTTGCTGTTTTGGATGACTTCAGAACATGACAGAGATGCTTGCAGTCCACCTGAACCAGATTTTGCTTCTTCCTGATAAACTCTAGACTTCATTTTATAGCCTCCTGTACAGTGGTGGTGGAGGGCGCATGACTGAGCCCTAGCTAACATCCATTATACTGAGGCATTCAGAATGTCACATGGCTAGTAAAAAATCTTCTGTCTCTTAGAATTGGGCTTCTCCTTATCAAGAGAAATGGTTTCTAGAATCCAATAAACAGGAGCCCAGGTTTCTAAGGCCTGAGGCAAAAATTCTAGAGAGAGAACAATACCCCCAACTGTGACCAACCCATGGGGCTGGGATTACAGAATGGGAAGTTTTATGCGGATGCCAGGGGCAGGTCTCCTGGTGGGTATTTCCTTCTAATTCATTGATTTTTCTTCCCAGGTTGTCTCCCTCATGGTCCCTATGACATATGAAGCCTTTGTGGTAACAGAAACACCTAGAGGTAAAGCCATATTTCTATGAGTTGTTACAAGTGAACAGACTCATAACTACCCTCACAATAGTGAAAAAGAACATTTTTGTCATCATCAATATTTCTTTCATGAAATATTTCCCCATGCAGTCAATCAGTAGCTGCTTTTGACCTGTTTTCTGTGGAATGTCATATAAATGAAATCATAATTTGCATATAGCCTTTTGAGCGGAATTTCACTAACATGTAGTATTTAATCTATACTTTGTAATATGTTTTTGTAATCTGTTCCCTTTTAATTGCAGGCTTATCTCCCATTATATTGGTATGACAGAGTTTGGTTATCCATTTCACAGCTGTCAATTAGTCTTCGGTTATTACAAATAAAACTACTCTAAACATTCACATACAAATTTTTTTGTAAAATTAGGTTTATTTCACTTTTTTATCCAAATAACAAGTGAAATAAAGTAACAGTGGGATTTCTGAGTTTTATGCTAACTGTAGGTTTAATTTTAGGAGAAAGTATAAAAATCCTTATTCTATTTTGCTTTCTTGCCAAAATTCTGGATTTTTAAATTTATCTCTTCTAATAAATAGTGTCATGTATTTATTTTGTCTGCTTTAGACCATTGAATAATGGAAACACTTGTATGGCTTCTTTTGCTTAACATAACTAAAAGTCATTCACATTATCAGTAATTTGTTTTTTTGCTGCTGAGTAATATTTCACTGTATAAATCCAAACTTCTTTTGTCTACACATTTACTTATAATAGATGTTTACATTTCAAAAAACAGCAATGCACTGGTTACTTTTCTTGTCACTATAACAAAATACCTGACAGAAACAACTTAAGAGAGAAAGGATTTATTCTGTCTCACAATTCAAGGGATACAGTTCTTCCTGGCAAGAAAGGCAGGGTGGTAGGAATGCCTTACAGCTGCAGCAGTGGGATGTGAGGCAGCTCGTTACATCACTTTGATCATCAGGAAGCAGAGTATAAAGTCCAAGCTTTGCCCTTGTGGTCCTACATTTGCCAGGTAGACCTTGTGTCCAAAAGGTTTCACAGCCTTCCAAAACCAGTACCACCCAGTAGTGACAAAGTGTTCAAACACATGCGCCTGTGGAGACTATTTCATATTCAAACCACAACAGTCCCCTTACCCCTCATGGGCATTTCATAATGCAAAATACATTCAGTCCATCTTTAAAAAGTCCCCTTTGTTTTATCATCCCTAGCATTGTTCAAAAGTCCAGAGTTCAAAGTCTCTTCTGAAACTCAAGACAGCTCTGAGCCCTTGTACATTTTTAATAAGGTAGCATATTTCCAATATCCAGTGGCACAAGTAAGCATTACCATTCTAACAGAGAAGATCAGGATGGACAGAAAAAAAAAAATTAGATCAAAGCAAGATTGAAACCCAGCAGCACAAACACTAAATCTTGTAGCTCCATGTTCAGCATCCTGGGTTAATGATGGTATCAGTGGAGTTCTAACAGGCTTGGTCACCCTGCCTCTGTATCTCTGTTGCCTGAAGTATATATGCTTCTCTCTTGGGCCAGATCCTGCCCCTTTCTTCAGCAGATGTCCAATGATCCTAGCATCTCTAATATACTTACTATTCATTGCAACTTAGGCTTCTCACAGATTTATGTGCAGTCCACTTCAGAGCTCCATTCAGAAACCTGACCTGGCTGCACACTGCATGATATCATCAGCCTTCTAGAACCTTGGTGTAAGCCTGTAAGATGTGACTGAAGAGAAAACCCCCAGCAGTTCCAGGACTCAGGAGGACTGACAGACACCTTGGGGATTCCAGCCAAACTTCCAGAATTCACAAGCATCTGTGAAAAGGGACTGCAGCTTTCTGACACCGATTATAGGCTGGTTTTTGTTAATTACCTTGCCCTCATTTAAAAATCCCACCAAGCAGCCAAAGAGCTGCTAGCTTCCTCACTCCTGAGCTGGGAGGCCAGCCCTATGCCCTTAATAAATGTCCTGTTCCCATGCCAGTCTCTCATTTGTTTCTACTGGGTCTCACTCTGAACCAAACCAGAACCCAAACCTTACATCTGTGATGCATGCCCACAAACCAGTACTATGTGAATGATAATACCAATCTCTACCACTAGCTTAAGATGCAGCCTGGCCTCCCTGGATCTTGGTTATAATGGTTTCAGATTGCCTGGATGGCTGAACCTGAGAAAACAACTCCCTGGGCAGTGTTGGAGCAGGGTGCCCCTGAGGCCCTATTTTGGGGGGAACTGTCTCTTTAGGTATTCGTCTTTCAAACAAATTTGTATTTTTACAGCCTAGCAGGCATATCCAACCTTTTGACATTGTAACATGACATTGCCATCTACAAAGTTCAGGATCAAGAACTAACTGCTCAATCAAATGACTAAAAAATTATAGTCAACAAGCTCATAATGTTTTAAGTAAGTTTACAACTCTGTTGAGATACATCCTCGGTCTTTATTCTGGGGCGTATATAGCTCACAGACTACAGATTGGACCCACTTTCTAGAGCCCATAATATGTAAGGGCTTGTTCTTAAGTTACTAGTACTAGTTCCAAGTGCAAAGTGTCAGGTTTCTGTTTAATAACCCTAATAGTACTCATCTCTTTTTACAACTCTAGCCATTTTGACTGTCTATGTCTTATCTGTATCTACTTCATCTGAAATTTCAACCATATTTACATTCCCAAACTGCACATTTTTCATATATTTTTGTTCTCTTCTTTCGGTTTTTAATATAAACCTGGATTTAAAAAGAGCCAAGAATAACCACATTACAGCTTGTCTTGAAATTTCCTCTTCTAAATTAGTTAGTTCATTCCTTCAAATACTGCAGAAAGCAGCCAAATTCTTTATCACACTATAATGCAAATGGTCTCAAGGTCACTTTCTGATCGAGTCTTTGTTCCCCTCGGAAATCTCATGAATGTAGCCTTTGCTTTCCTCATTTCTGTCTGCATCCTGATCTTCTCCACACCCACAAGGATCTCCTGTTAAGTTTTATTTGCAGAATTCTACAGAATTCTAGGGCTTTACTTGCCCAAAACTCCAAATTTTTCTCCATTCCTCCCACAAACCAATTCCAAAGGCCTATGAGCCATATGGTCAGGTTTATCACAAAAACCCACTCTCGGTACCAGTTTTCTGTATTAATTACATTTTTCATGTCTAAGGCAGAATACCTGACAAAAACAACTTAAAGGAAAGATTTATTCTGGCTCATGGTTTAGGAGATACAGTCCATCATGGCAGAGAAGGCATGACAACAGGACTGGTTCATGGCTGTGGCACCAGGAGCACGAGGCAGCTGGTTATACTGCAGCAGCAGTCAGGAAGCAGAGACAGATTGGGTTGGAAGCAGGACTGGGCTATAAACCTACAGCCCTACGTGTCTGTCAGTCAGGTATCAAAATATTGCCACCAGGTGATCAAACACATGAGCCTGTGGGAAACATTTCACATCCAAGTCATAACAAACTGGTAAAGCTGCTCTGTAGTTAGTATCTTGTTGGTCTCCTGAAACAACAGTTTATAATGATAGTGAATCAAAAAAGTAAATTCATTTTAAAGAGGGCAGATGGTTACTTATGAATAGGAGGAAATTGTTTTTCTGATAAAATATTTGAATCCGAACCATTCTATAAATGGAAAGTCTGTGGTCCACAATTTCAAATGGCTAAAACTCCTGCAGTGTGAAAATGTGATTACCACGCTGTGGATGTCCTTGTGAATGGTTTATGAACATATGCTGGGTGATGAAGTAGGCATTTGTTTAGTCTTATTAGAAACCCTTGTAATTGGTCTTGTGTGAATCTTCTTGAAGTGGATTCCTAAAATTATGTAAGTTTTAAGTCTCATAAAGCTGATTTTAATCAATTTAATCAATGCCAAAGTCACAGAAAAATTTTCCAGTGAGTTGAGTCAGAACACTTACAATTGTTTTGAATCCTCAGACTTTTCCTTAGGGTATAGTGTCATGTCGCAGTTATAGTGAGAACTCCAGCAAGGATTCGAGGCCAGAGCTGGGCCGGTAATATAGAACACATGCCTGTAGTCAGCACATCTTTACATCCCAGAAGAAGAGTTGCCCAGGTAACCATCCCTCCTAAATTTCAATTCATTAGATATAGACCTTTGGAGCCTTTGTGTATCCAGATCATTTCATTGGTTCTCATCTTCACTTGCTAGGTGTTGGCAGAGGTCTAACAAATCATTACAATATGTTTTTGACCGCAGTTTTCTCATGTTAGGAAATGTGACATCCAGCTATTTGGCTGTCTCAGTGGGTGGCGCATGTACTCGGGGTGGAGCTGTGTACACATGGGACTTTCTGTACACGTGAGACTTTCTGTGTTGGCATGCTTCCCTTTTACCTCCAGGTGAAGACTAGTCAACATCTTACCTAAGTCAGAGCTTCCTGTGCCTGTGCTTCCCCATCCCCCACTGTGCTCTAACCCACTGGTTAGCTTGTCTCCCAGCTTTCCTAGATAGCTTTGCGCATGGTTCATTTCAGAAAAGGATACCATGCTGAAAGACACGAAGTTCACCTGCGCTTTCTGTTACCTGCACGAAGGGAATGCTCACCCAACCATGTCCTCCAAAGACCACGTCCCCTGTGCCTGAGAACTTGATTACAAGGGTCTGATTAACCCCCCGGAACACAGGGGTTTCAGTCAGTGCCAATTTACCTGGGCAGTAGACTTTCCGTTAATCCTATCAAAGGTTGTCGACTAGAGAGGGGATGAGATTACAAATTCAAACGAATTTACACAGATGCCTTTTTTCAGCCCTGCTACACAGTCAGCATTGCATTAACATCCTGCAACAAAATCACAGTTATCACAGACCTACCTTGTTAGAAGTTTAAGCCCAGGATATTAAGAGAGATAGGGGCGAGAGGAATAGAAAGAGCTTAAGTAGGGAAGAAAAAGCTCCCGAGGAAGGGTTTCCAGCTCGGTCAGCTGGGAACAGCAGGGCTGTGTTCAGCTGGGACAGTTATTTTCTGATTAGGTTGGTTGTCTGCCTAATCGGATTTTCTGCTCCTCTGCTGTCCATCTCGCTGTGGCCCTTCTACATGTGTGGCTTACGAGTCCCTTATGGTCACAAGATGATTCAAAGTAACTGCCAACAAAGCACCTTGCCACCAGACAGGATTTATTGGGTTTATTCTGTTGGCACTCTTTGACTCTGAATAAAAAGATAGATTTTCTTTCTCATGTGTGTAATTCTAATGAGAAACCTGGTTTTCATACACTCTTTCATTGAAAATAGCTTCATCATTATTCAAGAAAGCTCTTGGCCAGGGCATGTTTGTGCACACCTTTAATCCCAGCACTTAGGAGACAGGAGGATTTTTATCAGTTGGAGACCAGCCTGGTCTTATAGAGAGTTCTAGGCCCGCCAATGAGACCATGTCTTAAAAAGAAGAAGAAGAAATGCTTTTGGGTAAAACCTAATCTAGTTAGATTCTTGTCACATAGAAAAATATTGCTCAGTCCTAGTACAGCCACAGGCCTAGCCAGCAGGCATGGACTGCTGAAGGGAATGGAGATGAGGTGCTTACAGACTGTTCCTGTCATGCCTGTGGCCTCAACCCAGAACATAAAATGCTGCTTTCCCACTTAAATGCGTGCAGGTAAAGAGAAAGAGGAAGTACTCTTTTGTACTGTCCTTGTTCTGCAAGTTTGCACTTAAATAAAGTTCTCCCTAAGGGTCAAGTAAGCAGTGAAGATTGGTGCCTGCCCAGTCCACAAAGTGTTCATGGGAACTCCTTATAAAAATGTTGACAGTTTCTATATTTATTTGTTGTTGTTTTTTTTGTGCCTCTGTGTGTGTGTGTGTGTGTGTGTGTACCCACGCTCAGTTTATGTGTAGAGGTCAGAGAACCTGAGGGTGTCAGTTCTCTCCTTCCACCACATGGGTTCTAAGGATTGAACTCAGGTTTTCAGACCTGGTGGCAAGCACCTTTCCCCACTGAACCTGCCTGCTGACCTTTAAACTGCTTTTGAAGACAAAGTTAAATGACACAGGTACTCACACAACCCTGCTGTACTTTCAGATTTGCCTACTGAGGATGGGAGCAATCTGCAGAAGTGCCATTTTAAAGAAAGGGTCTGAAACCCTAAGACAACCGTCCACACAGACGTACACAGGGAAATCTTATTTCAGATTCCATGACAAGCAAAATATGGCTGTTTAACAGTGAAGGAAAATTCTACCCGATGGCTAAGAAGAATTGAAGTCTAAATGAAATGTGAGGAGAAAATCTAACTTCTCTTTAAATGTCATCTGCAGATGGTTGTTAGCATGCCTTCAGCTATTTGACAAAGTCACACACACACTGCACAAGGACTTTCTGAAGATCACTTATATGTTAAATTGCCTAGAAACCCTTCTGAGAGATAACTTTATAAATATCCTGCACTTGCCACTAAATCCAGCTGTCACTGAAACAGAACTTCTCCTGATTAGAAAAGAAAAACAAATCCTATTTACTTGTGACTCTTTGTTTCCAAATCTGTGCTTCAGAAATAGGTATTTGTTTGGGGGTAAGTATTTTTATTCATTTATTTACTTCTCTCTTTATTTTTATTTTATGTGTATCGGTGTATTGCCTGGCTGTATGTAAATGCACGGGTGCATGTAATGCCGTGAGGTGAGAAGAGGGTGTCACATCACCTGGAACTAGAGTTACAGCTGGTTGTTAGCTCCCATGTAGGTGCTGGAAACCGAACCAGTGTCCTCTGCAAGAGCGGTCAGTGTTCTCAACTACTGAGCCATCTCTCCAGCCCCGAGTTAAGCGCTTATGATTTCGTGGAGTCTTCTGGAACTGCAATAGGAAGAGAGAAAGTCAAGATGGCCAGAGGCTGATCTACTTTGGGTATTCTATTAACTTACTTTACATGGCACTCTGATAAAATATTCTGACAAACGCAACTTAAAAAAGGAGGGTTTGTTTTAGCTTTCCATTCCAGAGGAACGCAGTCCATCATGTTTGGGAAGACATAGTCATAGGAGCCGGGGGCATCTGGTCATACTGCATTGGCAGTCAGGCAGCAGAGAGTAATGAATGCTTGTGTTCAGCCAGCTTCTTTTTTTATGCAATCTGGGATGCAAGACAGTGGAATGGTGCCACACATATTTCAGGTTAACCTTCCCACTTCAACTAACCCAGTTAAGAAAATTCCTCATAGCTGTGGCCAGAGGCTTGTCTCATGGATGCTTCTAGAGTCTGACTAGTTTACAGTCAGTGTTAACTGTCATAGGCATCAATGGCCAAAAGCAGCAGTAAATGCATTGTTCATTAATTTCTCTAAAACCATGCAATATTGATCAAGGTCCTGTTAGAAGGGAAGCCAATGGATTCTAGACATATAACCAAAACCTCTAATCTCAAAGGGTTCAAATGTTCATTAGAAATGATGCTGAAGTATGGGCCTTACCTGTCTGCTCCTCGGAGGAGAACACTTCCTGGCTCCTCTCCTGTGTTCCAGTGCCTGGAGACTACTCTAGGTGGTTGACAGAAAACCAGATACCCTCAGGATTAATTCTACATTTAGCTTCCCAAACAGTAGATTAGAAAACAAGTAAGAGGCGTGAAAGAGAATTCAGGCTTCTGTTCCACTGGGATTTGGGTGAAGAGCTCAGGGCAGGCTGTGACTGGTCACTCACTCCTCCTACTGTGATGGAAACGGGAGATGAGAGTCAGGGAGCAGGGGGAGGAGCGTAGAGGCACCTTTACCACCTCTTCCCCATCCACACTTCCCTTACTGTCCTCCCCAACCCAATTTAATGTATTTTATTATTACACATTCTCACACATGCACATATGGAGAGAGAGAGAGAGAAAGAGAAAGAGAGAGACTTATAGAGTCTAACTTGTATCCCCAAATTTCCTCCAGTGTGAATCTATCCACTGGAGCCTGGTTAACCTACCATACCAAGAGTTGCCAATAGCGTCTCAGATAGGGATGGGGTTTCTTACCCACTACCCCATCTCTATGCTGAGATTTTGTCTGGCTTTACCTTATATGGGACTTGCCCATGCTGTCATTGTTGCTGTGAGTTCATATGTGTAACTGACTAGATGTCTGGAAGCTGTTTCCTGGTGGTCATCCACTTACCTCAGTGGATGACCTCAGACAGTCCCAAGCACGTCTGCCACCTTATCCTCCTGGCTTTTTAGTTTAGACTCTGCCCATCTCTGGCCCCTCTATCATCCTTCTGGCTGCTCCATTAATCTTCATCCTATGAATCTTCACCCTCTTGGGTTATCAAACTATTCTTTACATTATTTTTTCACTAAAATCTGCCTTTGTCTTTATCCCCCAACAGTGAGGAAATCTTTTTAACAGAACCACTCTCTTCACTTTTCCCATCCTGTACTTATCACCAAGCATCAAACAAGGGTCAAGCACATTATTTATAGCCACCTCCAGATTATATTCCATCGCCTTCCCTCTGCAACTGGCGCAGTTTCCCTCCTTGGAATGTAAAGCATTTTCTCACTGGCCTCTTCTGAACACCAAGTCCTCGTTGTTCTCAGCAATGTCACTGTAAGAACTAGAAATACCAAGCTCAGAAGCTGGGGGTTGTAATTCGGTGAGTAGTTAGAGTGCTTCCTTACCATGTGTGAGGTCCTGGGTTTGGTCCTCAACCTCCATCACAATTGTCTTCCTCTTTAATCCCATGCATATTCTTCAGTCATTGTTCAGTTAGAGATGAAGTCAAATCATAAAATCAAAAAGAGGGGAGTTAAAAAGAAAAGCAAAAGAAATGCCAAACTCTAACTGCCGTCAGGTACTTGAGTTCCAGCCTCTCACCACCCAACTTCACATGGAGTCACACTTTTCATTATCAAACAACTTATACTTTAAGAAAAGTCTTCAATAAGCTGAAGTCTGTATTCTTGTTGTTAGTGTTACTGGTCTAGCTCTGCCTTTTGAAGCTCCATGAAAGAAATTAAATTACTTTCCTCGTTTGACAGCTCTTGGATCACTTGGAACCTGTAACATATTTCCGCCAAGACGTCTCTAATCCAAGCTCATGAACTCCAAGGCCTTTAGTTGATCTGAATGGAATACATTTGACAATTTCTTCATCCATATAATTGCATTCCCCTGGCTATTCTTCAGTTTGTGCATGTGACTTAGAACTGAGACAGTCTGTCCCTGCCAGAGACAGTCTGCATGAACAAAGAAAAGAACTCATATGATGTGGTGGAGGCGATGATTGAGGTGGATTGTCACCTTCATTATATAATAGTTGTTACTTATGACTGTCAACTCATTAAAAATTGTTTGTTTTAAAAAGTTATTACATCATATAGTCATCATTTTTTGCAGGTACTGTTTGCTCTTTGACAAAGGTTAAGATGACTGAACTTGGTATATTTGAGCCATCAAATCAACCTAGTGAAAATCATTATATAGGCTGACTTTGTTTGCCATTCTTCCCAGCTCCAGATTATCTGGAGATAAATGAACATGGCTTCTATATCTTTACTCAAGTTTCTGATTTTATATGAATCAGTGTTTTTGTTAGACTCCTATGAAAGGATACTAAACCAAGTCCTTCAGGGTCGCAGTTATCTATTAACCAGTATCCTTTGGATGCAGTTGTTGAATTCCTCAGTTTTAATGTACCTAATTTCTCTTGTTTTATCCCTGAGGCTCTCCTGAAAGCTGGCTGTTTTACATATATTTCATTTCTCATTTGTACCAATTTAATAGCCATGACCCCTCCAAAAAAGATTGGTTTGATATGATTTCTTCTTGGTCTATTTTGTACTGCTCTAACAGAATATCACAGGATAACGTACCTGAGAATTTCATTTCTCATAATTCTGGTGAATAGGAGATTCAACATCAAGGTACCAGCACCTTGTCAGGGTCGCTATGAGACTTCTGGGGAGGAGAAGCACTGTGTCCTAAGGCCACTGAAGGTGGAAGGGGAAAGGTGGTCAGATTCCCTCTGCCAAACCCTTCTATGAAGGCTTGATCCCATTCCTGAGGATAGAACCTACTTGTCTCAACCTCCCTAAAATCATGCTCCTGACACTGTTGCATTAGGGATTAATTTTTTCATGAATTTATAGAGAACAAAAACATTCACACAGCACATATTTAATCAGTTGGAAGGCAGAGGCAAGTAGATCTCTGACTTTGAGGCCAATTTGGTCTACATATCTATTTCCAGGCCAACCAGAAATACATAGTAAGACTCTGTCTGAAAAAAACAAAACAAAACAAAACAAAAAAACAGAATGACAACAACAATCCCCTCCCCAAACATTCGTACAACTGCAGACTTCAATATATTTAGTGATGATCAGATTCCTTTCATTTATAAACTGTTTCCACCATGCCATTAATAATTAGTCTTAGAATTTTTCTTAGAATCTATAAAACTCCCACTGACCTTTAAAAATAACATATCATTGTGTTCATTTGACAACCAGAATCACACTGGCCAACTTGCAGTCTCTTTATCCCTCTCCTTTTCAATATTCCCTGACTCAGGAAACAATCTATTCTTCATTAGAACCCCAGAACTCACTGAAACCTCATGAGATAGATTTACATTGTCTTCTATTAGGGCTTTTGTACAGAGTACATTGTATTCCCTCTACCCAGTCCTAAGATATTCACACTTCATTATAAGCTCCTTAGCAAGGACATCGTGTATTTTTCTTGCTATTCCCTGCAGTGCCTGCAGCATGTATTTGAAGGGTGCAATTGAACTGAATTGCACAAAGAAAGAAAATTAGTTTGATCTATGCAGTCTCAAAATCATTTTTTGGTCAAATTGGATTATTTTCGTCTGTCTTAGTATCTAATTTGTGCATAGTTGAATCAGTCTTGCAGTTAATCTGATCTGTTCATTAAAACTACCGAAGACAGTAAATTCATTTTCCTGATCTGGTGATTTTTAATCATATAGTCACAACCACTCACACAGAAAAATAAAACAGCAGATTAAACAGCAAACTAATAACAGAATGGCGAATAGAATTATCCCGAGACCCAAAGGCTATTGCAGATAATGTATGGTTTCTGCCAAATTTATTCATTCTGCTTTGATTCAACACTCTTTTTTTAAGTAGTGATAATAATAATGATCAGTTACTGAGTATTTCCTTTGAGCTAAGTACTGAATTAAGATAAAATCACAGGATTCCTATTACTGGTAGGAGTGGGGCTTGCTTTGTGCCCTGGCAATCCCAGTTACTATTTTTGTGTCCTTAACCATATTTATTTTCAAAAGGTACCTAATGAACATTAGGTTGTATCTTTCTCATTTAATCTATTATCTCACTGAATTCTAATAAAGACCTTCTAAGACCCTATTGTTTCCTCTTTACTTACAAATTTGCCATATACTAGGTGAAAGATTCTTAGAAATAACCGTGTAGGAATTAGACTTGATCCTGCATTCAAGGACTTTATAATAAAGTACAATAAATTGAATTTTGAACAATAAAGTGTCATCAAAAGCATAAAGTATTTGCCATAATGATAAAAATGCAAAAACTAAAACAGTATGAGTATTCAGTGGATGATTTTATATTACAGTAGAATTTTAAAGATTTTAAACTTTAGTAGAGCTAATGGGCAACAGAGTAATGGAGCCCACAGAGCAAGGACAGTTAGCATTTAAAAAGCATGAGGGGTATATACTGACCAAAGAGCATTTCTTGATCTGCAGGCTGGAAGAATCATTTTAGTGTGATGTGAGTAGAACTATTCTTATTTTTAAAAATTTTTATTAGCATTGCTTTCTTTAAAAAGTAACATGATCAAGTTGAAAAGCTGTATAGGTTGGAGAATTTGGAAAGGGAGTGTGAATGGCAAGCTCACCTTCACCTATGCCCCATGGAAAAATGTAAAATATCTAATTGAACTTGTAGAATTATTTTTATATATACAGAATGCATCATCTAGGAAAATATTAGCATATACTGCACAGAAAAAACAGCATTTACTTTGTGAAACCTTTGCAATAACGTGCATAGGTATTGAATTATAGCATAAAGCTTCAATTTCATTGTGGGTTGTGATCTAAGTTTGGAAGACTTCCATTGAGAAAGGCTTGAACCTCAGCTGGGGAGAAAGACGGAGTGTGGGTGTGGGCATGTGGCTGGTACTGAAGGAATTTTATGAGGACCACGAAATGCTACGTGATGACCAAGAGGGATGAAGAGGGGAGAAAAGCTAGAAGTCACGGGAGCCCGCGCCAGCACATCCCAGCTTGATGTCAAGTAAGCCTGCTCAAAGGTATTGCTGGATGTAAGGAGGAACAAGTCTTTCCATGAGCAAACACAGTCATTTAGTGTGTAGACCAGTGTGGGTGTGCGGTCAAGTTAACAAAGCTGAAGATTCAGTGATGGTGATTCTCATAGGTCCCTTCCAGGACTCTGTTCAGAATTTTATATTCATAATTTTATGTTCCTTTTCCTAAAGAAGGACTTCAAATTGTATAAACCTTGGTATCCACCAAAACTGCATCAGACCCAGGCTGCTTGTAAATTTGATTAGGTATGTCTTTTTCACAAAACAGAGGTTCTCTGAGCATTTAAGATACTAATATGTATTTTGAGCTCAGTTATTAAAACTAAGGCAAAGGTTTATATAAGGAGGCCCTTCTGGCTGTTACAGAAGGTAGGAAAGTTAAAGGTGGGGTCTTTAGGTAAATTAGGAACAAGGAGACAAAACCCAAAAACCTGGTTCTGGTCTGGGGTGGTCTTTGTGGGGGGAAGAAGATTCGTATCTACAGTGGCTTTCTGGGGCCAGGTTATTGCATCAGGAAGAGCAGGCCAGACTCCTACTGTCCGTCAGGGGGTTGCTTGGCTTTGCTCAATGCCTTTTATGATAGACCCAGTCCCCACATTCCCTTGCTTGCCTGACAGTAACTCCCATTTATCACTTCTCTTGCTGAGTCTGTATTTTAACCAAGGTAGTATCCTCCACTTCTTCCTGGGAGAACAATATTTGTTATTTAGCTGTATAGTATAAAAATATCCAGTTGATAGGAAAATATATAAGAATATGTTTGCTAAATGTTTATTTCTGCCAATGCACCTGTTTATCCACAATGTCTTCCCTCATTACCATTGACGCCAGTGATACCAAGCCCAGTCCTGCGCTGGCCCTGTGGTTCAGTCACCGTTACTCTCAAGGACTTCTCAGCACCATCAGGGTCTTCCTCTGAGATTCCTACACTCCACATACTAAAAATGATACATTCTTACCCCAAAGGCTCTTCTTGCTACAGCAAAATCTGCCGTCACAGACCTCTTTGAAATCTCCGAACCCATTCCATATCTTTAACCATTTCATTCACTGCAGTCTGCTTCCTTCCCAGATCCTTCCCTGAAATCTAATATTGTGATTCCAGAGCGCCAATGACTTCCACAGTAAACAACATAGCTACAGATGTGGCGGGGGAATTGGCCACATTGACCCAACACTGGAGGATCCAAACCCAAGAGGGACTAAGGCAGGTAATGATGTAGGGGGATGTCTCATTGGGACATTGTGATGTTGGATGAGAGAAGCATCCACAAAGACAGTGGAGATGACAATGGTCCAGTGTGGATGTTAGAGCCTGAGGAGAGTGACAGAAATACAAAATGATTGTGGAAGGTGTCTTGAGTCCTAGACCCTCTCCCTGCTCACTCATTTGAGATATGCCAACTGTCATGTTGTGAGTTGTCCTGTGGACAGAACTATAAGGCATGGAACCAACAGTGACTAGATTAATTGAATCCTTGGCAAAGAATGGAAGGCCTTGATTCAGTAGCCAATATCCTGCCCATACAGCTAAATCCTGCCCACAGCCACTGGAGAGATTATGTCCCTTCTCCATATTAAACTCTGCTGATTTTCTAACATAACCTGGAATAAAGACTGCACCTTTTACTACGGCCTGTATGTTTCCTCACCTGTTTTTCTCACCTTTCCACACTATTCTCTCCCACTGACTGCCTTTCAGATCCTTGAACAGGGCGTTTTCCTCTGTATCAAGGACTCCTCCTTCCACATGAGCATCTTCTTCTCTTTCTTTGAATCTGTTCTTAGACACCATCTGGGGAACTCTATCCTCTCCCCAGTTCTCTTTATACGCTCTTCCTCTGTTTCTTCATCTTCTTATTAGGGCCTTGGATTATTCTACTGGTGTACTTTTTTTAGTAGCCAACCCATGATAAATGAAAATACCACAGGAATATCTCCCCTCTGCACAGTTGTATCCCTAGGTCCCAACTCATGGTGAATGCTCGACTCACTTGTTGAATTAATTAATATAATACTTTGGTCACAAGGGTAGATTTTTTGAACAAAATTTTATTTCTCTTCACCCACCCCCCAAATAAAATTTAAAACTACACAAAGAGAGTTCAGTTTTATCAATATAGGTATTCAGGCCTGACCTTCATAAATGATTTATCTTCTATGTTCAAAGACAATTATGCTTATTAGACTGAATCAACTGATCATTGCATCCTTTTCCTGGGTTACCTTCTTCTTATCTTGGTTATTTCACTTACTTGTGCTCTTCAATGTTGATTTTGTTTTTGCTTTTCCATTCCTTCATTTCCTGTTGATACCCCAACAGTTTTATTTTACATTGTAAAATTCCAAATGCAGGTAACAGCAGCATCTTCCTGGAGCCTAGGGGCAGCCTCGGCATGGGCTCAGTGGACCTTGGGAAATGGTTTTCAGGCTGGCTATGAGGCCAAGTTTAGGCTGTCTTCTGACAGCTACATGTCTCACCCCCAGCCCACAACATTTCTGCACCATCAGGGAAGAAAAAAAAGGGAAAGAGAGCTTGAAACCTTGAAGCTTGTTTCTGTCAGAACACATCAGTTCCAGGTCATGTTTTTGCAGCACGCGTGTCATGCAGCAAGCATGAGCTGTCAATACAGAGAACAGAGAAGCTCCTTGATAGATCCCCTGTTGACATTCCACACCCATTACAGCAAGAGAACTCTGTTCCCCTTCAGTGAGCCGCCTCTCCCCCAGCTGGGGTCCCCAGCTGCAGGGTCAAGCCCTGAAAGAGGCCGTGCCTCTGCTTGTCACATACACTCACAAGAGAGAGCTGCTGTATTCACAGTTGAAGCTAGGGTGAGGAAGGACTCGGCGGAAACGCAGCCTGTCTCCCCGATGGCGCCTCCTGTCATGCCCCATCTCACTATGTGAGTATGTTCAGTTCAAGTGCAGAACCGTGAAAAAAGAAGCTTCAGAATCAACTTCCTTTTAGTGAGAACGTCACACTTCCAAAAGCAGCATCCAAAAAATGAGCAGACAAAACTTCATGAAAATTGTAAGCCCCTCCTCGTGACTCAGTCTCTTTGGCCACCACGAGTGGTGGAAAGCAAGCTAGTCCGTTCAGGGTTGAGACTACATGTTCTAAAAGAGGGAGAAAGGAAGACGTGATTGACAGTAGAGTAGAGTTGCAAGACCCTGATGCTTTTTCTTCCAATATTCTTCTAAAATGCAAGAAACCCTCCAAATATAAGTGTTTAATATCAATCAGAACTGATGCAACAAAACAAGGTATTGTCTAAACCTAGGAGGAATTTCTATGCACTCCAAGGATAGTGGGAATGACTGGGGTAGCACAGTTCATAACCTCCCAATTCTTCACCTCTAGAAAGACAAGCACAGGTGGCAGTTTGACCACCTACACTGGCTGTCCCAGCCTAGCAGGTAAGGCATGAACCACCCAGAGAGGTGGTGACCAAGGATAGGATTGAATGACAACAGGAGACGCCCTAATAGCAATCATTGGAAGTGGTAATGCTTCATGGGTTCCAGAAGCTCTCAATGTCAAAGTGCCTTGTCTCGTTCTAACAGAACCCGAGGATGGTAAGGTGCGGCCCAACAAACTGGTCTTGAAGAAGAGCTAAAAATATCCCCTTTCCTTCAAGGATAAAATTATCTATTTCTTCAGTTTATTTGGTGACTACTGTGTGCCAGACATACCTCCAAAGGTGTATCTTGAAGAGGAAAGGATTCCAGTTGTTGTTTAACATGAAATGCTATGAAGAACATTAAATCTGAGTGAGGAAATGGAAACCGGGCACAGGAAGGTGACATCTAAGGAAAGGCTCCTAAGAAATCTAGGAGACCAACATGCAGTTCAGGGAGAACCCTGAAGATATCAACAAAAGAAACAATGTGGAAGCAGAAACTAAATAGAACCTGTGAGAGTGCAGCAAATCAATTAAGGGAGATGGTAGAAGAGAGAAGACCGACTGCTGTGGGACAACTTAGATTTTAATTATAACTCTGAGATGGAAGGTTCTGGAAAAGGAAATGACAAAGTTAAGGTTACTTAATTTAAGGCTCATATTGCTACCATGGGAGCAAAATGGAATAAAGAACCAATAGTCTCTTATGAGAGTCTAGCTTAGACAGAAGTGCAGTGAATTTGGGTGTAATCCATGCAGATGCTAGAAAAAGAGACAGTCACAGTAGGATTTGGGAGAAAAGATACATTGGTGAACTGGATGTAGTTTGTGAAAGAAAGGCTTGTATTAATGAAGAATTCTGGGCTCTAGACCACAGCAACCACATGAATAGTGGTACTAGCTGTTGAGATGGCAAATCTGAGGCCCAATCACTTTAGAGGGTAAAAAGCTAGATTCCGTTTGGATAACGGAATGTGTAATTAGAGCGATCCTATAGTCATTCTCTTTCTCTCTCTCTCTCTCTTTATATATATGCTTATGATCTGGCCCTTTACCAGAAAAAGCATGCTGTTCCGAGCAATAGGACATGGAGAAATTTGGAGTAACAGTGGACTTCCAGATATGAGAAGTGTGGAGTTTGGAGGTACAAGTAGAGCACTGGCCATCAACGTCTCCTTTATATCCAGAGAAAAGGTAAGTAAAGCTTCTAATAGTGTATTGGTAAGTCCAGAGGAAGTTTATCTGATTGTTCTCTTTGGATTGTCTACTACATTTTTTTCCATGAAATAAGAAATAAAGTCATGCAGAGTGGCACATGCTTTGAATCCCAGCTCTCAGGAGGCACAGGCAGGTGGACTTCTGTGATTTGGAGGCCAGCCTGGTCTACATAGGGAGTTCTAGGCCAATTGGGACTCCATAGTGAGACTTTGTCTCAAAAAAATTACATAGTAGTACTCTTACAAGTAACACATATGAACACTTTTGCTTTGGCATCATACATCTCAGGTTCTTTTGAGTAATTGGTTAATGTGGTCTCACAGATCACCTCAAACATTATAGGTTATTTCTTTTCTTATTGAGTCATTGTTTATTTCATACAGAACATTTCAACCCATCTTAATCATCTTTATACCCCCTGCCCCACTGGCAATCTCCTATAGCCTCCCAACTGGAATCCATACATTCTTTTCATCTTGTTAAGGTCTATTATGTCAAGTTAGTGTCCTCAAATGTTCCTCAGTGCAAATTCATCCACTGAGGTCTAGGCAGCCTATCCAGAGTTCCTCACTTTAAGAAGAGTAGCTCATCTTCACCCAACAGCAATCAGATGCAAATATTTCTTTAACAAATATTGGGGTCTGCTGCCCATTTTCCCAGTTCCCTGATGGGTTTTTGACTGCTTAAGTTTTCAAGGGTCTTGGGTATGCTGACACCATTGCTGTAGGTTCATATGAGCAGGGTCACAGTAACATGCAGTATTCTATTTCCATATGGTCACAGACACCCTCACTGACTCTTACAATCTTTCTTCTTCCTCTTCTGCAATGGTCCCTGAGGTCTAGGTGGGTGAAACTTAATATAGGTGTCCTGTCTGATGGGTTTAGGTTTCATTTGCTGTTGACTTTCAAGATTCTTGAGTTGTAATGTTAAGTCATTTATTTGTTCTCTTTCTAATTTTTTAATGTAGGCACTTAGAGCTATAAAATTCCCTCCTAGGACTGCTTTTAAAGTGTCCCAGAAGTTTTGTTGGGTTGTATTGTCCTTTTTGTTTAGTTCCAGAAATACTTTTTCTTTCTTAATTTCTCCTTTGATCCATTCATCATTCAAGAGTGTGTTGTCTAATCTCCATGAGTTTGTGAAGTTACTAGGGCTTCTTCCAGTGTTGATTTTAAGCTTTATCGCATTGTGGTCTAGTAGAATACATGGAATTATTTCCTTTTTTTCTATTTGTTGAGGTTTGTTTGTGCCCCAGTGTATGGTCAATTTTGGAGAAAGTTCTGTGGGATGCTGAATAGAATGTGTGTTCTTTCGTGTTTGTTTGGAATATTCAATAGATGTCTGGTAGGTCCTTTGATATATGGTATTGTTTAATGCAGATGTCTCTGTTTATTCTGTGTCCAGTTAACCTATTTAATGGAGACAGTGCATTAATAAGTTCCCTACTGTTAGTGACTTGGAATTAATCTGTGTCTTAAAGACATGTAATTTTGTTTTTATGTACTTGGGTTCACCAGAGTTTGCTGTATGTATGTTCATGATTGTTATATCTTCTTATTTAATTGTTCCTTTGTTTAGAATGAAGTAACTCTCTTCATCTCTTCTGATTAGCTTTAGATTGAAGTCTATCTTGTTAGATATTAGAATGGCAACTCCTGCTTGTTTCTCAGTGTCATTTTCTTGGAATATTTTTTTCCCATGTTTTCACATTAAGGAAGAGTCTGTCCTTGAAGGTGAGATGGGTTTCTTACACAAAACAAAAAGATGGATTTTGTTTCTTGATTCATTCAAGTAGCCTTTGTCTTTTGACTGGGGAGTTCAGTCCATTGATATTTAAAGTTATTATTGAAAGTTATGTATTGATTTCTGTAATTTTAATTTTTGTATGCATTCTTGATCTAACTTTGCAGTTCCACAGTTATACCTTCATTAATTTCTTTCTGTTGGCTCTAGGGTATAGTCATTCCTTTCTTCAGCTCTTTGTATTGCTTCAAGTATTCTCTGAAGGGCTAGTTTTCTGGACATGAATTCTTTCAGCCTATTCATGTCATGAAAGATTTTTCTTTTACCTTCAACTATAGTAGACATTTTTTATTAGGTTGTCATCTGTGGTCATTTGGAACTGGGAGTACTTTAGTCCAGGCTCTTCTGGCTTTCATAGTTTGCATTGAAAAGTCAGCTGTAATTCTGATGGTTTTTCCTTTGTATGTCACTTGTTGTTTTCCTTTTGCAGTTTTCAATATTCTCTCTTTGTTCTGTATGCTTAGTGTTTTTACTATGATATGCCATGGGGAGTTTCTTTTCTGGCCTTGTCTATTTGGTGGTCTATGTGCTTCTACTTGTATGGGCATGTCTTTCCTTAATTTGGCAAAATTTTCTTCTATGGTCTGGTTGAAGATCTGGTCAATACCCTTATTCTGAGATTCTTCTCTTTCCCCTATGCCTATGATGTGTAAATTTGGTCTTTTCATGGTGTCCCACATTTCCTGCATAATCCATTCCTGTGTTGCTGTTTTTTTAATTTTTCATAATCTTTCTTTAACTTTATCATCCAGTCCTGGATGATATTCTGTTTTCCATTTCATTCATTCTATTGGTGAGGCTTTCTCCTGTCATTTCTAATTGGCCCATTGAGTTTTCACTTCCTTCTTCATTTTAGCCTGAGTTTTCCTTAATATTCTATCTCTCTTATGAATTCAGTCAGAAGTTTATCCCTGTCTTCTTTTAGTTCTTTGATTCTTTTTTGTTTGTGTGTTCTTTAAATTCATTGAATTCTTTGATCATGTTTATGATTGTTCTTTTAAATTCTGTGTTCTGGGTTATCTCTATGGGATTCTCACTGTAGAACTCTTCTATAGGACTGGTGATATTTGGTGGGGACCTATTATTTGGGTTTTTCATATTATTTTTTTGTTGTGATCTTGGTGTGTGGATTTCTTTTGTTGTTTGTGAGTCTGACGTGAGACTCACACTTTCTTTGTTCAGTTGAAGTTTGATTCTGTGACGTGGTTGTTTTCTTATTGGGTATGAAAAGCTGGTTGGTCACGGCTCAGGTTCTCTCTTTTGATTTTATATTGGAAGGACCGGATGGCAGTAGTCCACCTGATCAAGAGTTCCCTCAGAGGCACTGGTCGGGAGAGATCAGACTCTCTCAGGCTCTCTTAATGCCTGTATTCCTCTAGCCAGCAGGCACAGCACAATTTGAGAGGACTTCCAGCCAGAGGCTGAATTAGGGTTTTCTGAGGCAGTCGGCAAAGATCTGGGCCCCTACTAACGGGCACAGAAGGTGAGACTTGTGCTGCAGTGGGAGTTGCTGCAGAGGGTACCAATGTAGCGGGAGGGGATGGTGTGATTTGGAGAGCTCACGGTCAGGCAGAGGTAAGAGGATAGTTCAAAGATCTGGGGAGCTAAGAGTAGAAGTATGCCTGTGTCCAAGGCTAGAAGGAGAACAGGATGTAGGGTGAGGGAGCTTAGTGTTGCTGCGGCAGTAAAGAAGTGGAGCGCAACCGGACCGGCAGGATTAGATTTATGAGGGAAGAAGGCTGGTCTCCAGAATCCAAGGCAAGCTGGGGGTAGGGACCACCAGGGTAGAAGGCTGGTCTCAGGAATGCAAAGGCAAGTTGGGGGCGGGGACAGCCTGTGAAGACGCTAACAAACTAGACTAAAAAATTGAGCTAGTCTGAGTACAGGGAATCAGGACATAGTGGGCATGTCTGAACTAAGGCACAGAGATCTTGTGCCCAAGGCTAGAAGAACAGGATTGTAGGACGGGGAGAATGGAGTTGCTCAGGTTGTAGGGGAGTGGAGACACAATGGGTGAGATCAGACTTATGAGGGAAGAAGGCAATTCACTGGAATCCAAGGCAGGACCAGGCTACCCATGTTCTAGTAGATAGTCCTAAATCCAGGCACATATGAGGAGCACTAAATATACTCAGTGAATTTTAAAAAAGAACATAAAAAGTTGAGAGGGAAAAGTGGTTGGGGATAGGAGGGAATTGGAGGAGAGAGAATGGGGGGTTGCGTTTTATCAAAACATATTATATGCATGCATAATATTCTCAAACAATAAAATTATCATGAAAAGCTTTTTGGCTTCATGAATATGATCAAGAATATTGTATGAGATTCTTAAATCAATAAAAATATTTTTAAGTTATAAAAAAGAATGAGGTCTCAAAGTTTGCAAAATATAAGGGAGGAATAACTTGTTCATTTCCTGATAGAAAAAATAAATGGGTTAGAAAATCAGTCTAATGTTAACCAAATGCAATTCTGTGTGAGTGAATTTCTTCATGAAGAAATGTATTTCTTTACTGATTCAACATGGGTTAAAAGAGATGTTATAGTTCCCATTGGTACTTCTCAAAGGCCTTGGCCCTTTCCCACTGAGGTTGTAGGTGAGTGCCTGACTAGCTGGGGTGAGTTAAACAGATCCTGCTGCACATATCCTCCTGCTTTGGGAACACCCCCAGGCCCACTGCTCTAGAGCTCAGGCTCTCTCTGCTAGCTAGTAAGAATCAGTCCATCCTGCTGTCATTGGCCCTCCTTGAGTCTTGGCCCTTCCCTGCTGAAGTTACCAGAGAGCACCTGACAGTCCGAGAGAGTTAGTCAGACCATGCTGCTGCCGAAGTCACCATTTCCCTGCTTTGAGACCAGCCCTAGTTGCTGGGTTCCCATACTCTATTTAGCTATTAGAACTAGCTCAGCTGGTCCCTATCACTTGGACTTGAGCCTAGGCACCTTCACTCTCCTGGAGAACTCCTGACTAACCTGACTGGACCCATCCTGTACCTCTGATAAAAAATCAAAATAAAGAACATGAACCAACTACCTACCCACACCTGATCATAAAACAACCAAACTGCATGAATAAAATAAACAGTATCAAACCTCAACTCAACTCAACAAAGGCAGGCTTTGCTTTTATATGAAACACATAACCAACAAAAGAAATCCATATGCCCAAACCACAATGAAAAAATACAAATAATATGAAAAACAAAAATATTATGTCCCCACAAAACCCTACCAGTCCTATAGAAGTGTACTACAATGAGAAATACTTAGAGGAACTCCAGGACACAAAATTTAAAAGAACAATAATAACATGATCAATCAAGTCAACAAATTTAAAGAACACACAAAGAACTGAAAAAGGATAAGGATGAACTCCTCTGTGAAGCTTAAGAAAATATAAATATATGAATAAATGAAATGACAAAGACAATTCAGAATTTGAAAAGTGAATATTGAAGAAAACTCAGGTTAAAATGAAGATGGAATTTAAAAAAATCCATAAGCCAATTTGAAATGACAGGAAAAAGCCTCACAGAATGAATTAAACAGAAAACAGAATATCAAGACTGGAATTAGTTGGAGAATTAGAACATTCAAGCAAAGAACATGAGAAATCTTTAAAACACAGGAATGAAAAGACCAAATTTATGCATTATAGTCATGGAAGAAGGAGAAGAATCTGAGATCAATGGAAACCAGTTCTTTAACAGAATTATAGGAGATAATTTCCCTAAATTAAGGAAAGACATACCCATATAGTTACAAGAAGCTCATAGAACACCAAATAGACAGGACCAGAACAGAAACTCCTCACAACATATCAGAGTAAAAACACTAAATGTACAGAATAAAGAGAGAATACTGAAATCTGCAAGAGAAAAACAAGTTACATATAGAGAGAAACGCAAAATTGTATCTGACTTTTCAATGCAAACTATAAAAGCCAGAAAAGCCTGGAGTAAGTAATCCAAGTTCTAAATGATCATAGATACCAATCCAGAATCCTTTACCCAGGAAAGCTGTCTATCATAGTCGAAGGGGAAAAAAAAATTCCATGATAAAAATAGGTTGAAAGAATTTGTGCACCAAACCAGTCCTACAGAAAATACTCAAAGCAATGCAATGAACTGAAGAAAAGAATTACCATAACAAAAAGGATAAAAATTTTAAAGGAAGGTATAATTACAGAAACACAAAATAGGACCAAGAGCACAAACAGAAATTAAAATGACAGCAACCAATACACATCTTTCAATAATAACTTTAAATATCAATGACCTCAGACCCAGGGTCAAAAGACATAGACTAGTGAATGGATTAAGAAACAAAATTCATCTTTTTTGTTATGTACAAGAAACTCTTCTCGTCTTTGAGGATAGGTACACCTTAGGGTAAAATGATAGAAAAAAATATTTGAAGAAAATGGCACTAAGAAATAAGAAGACATTGTGATTTTAATATCTGATAAAATAGACTTTAAAGTAAAATTAATCAGAAGAGATAAAGATGGTCATTTCATTCTGATTAAGGAAACAATTGACTAAATAAACATTATAATCATGAACATATATGTACCAAACTCTGGTTGCAGCTATTTTCATATAAAGAGCACTATTGAACTTCAAGACACAAATTAACCCCAACTCAATGATAGTAGATGATTTCAATACCCCACTTTCCCCAATAGATAGGTCAACAGAATAAACAGAGAAACATCTGAATTAAACAATATCATATATCTAATGGACCTAAATAGACATCTACAGAATATTCCCCCAAGCATCAAATAATACATATTCTACTCAGCATCTCATGGAAGTTTCTCTAAAATATACAACTTACTGGACAAAAAACAAACCTCAACAAATACAAAAATGTTGAAACAATTCCATGCATTTTATCAGACCAAAATGTAATAAAGCTTAAAATCAATAACAAAAGAAGCTCTAGTAACTACACAAACTCATGGAAATTAAATAACACACTCCTGAATGATGAATGAGTCAAAGAAGAAATCAAAAGAGAAAAGTATTTTTGGAACTAAATTAAAATGATAATACAACACAACAAAACCTCTAGAACACATTAAAAGCATTCCTAAGTTAGTGAAGTTTATAACTCTAAGCACCTACATTAAAAAATATGAAAGAGAACAAATAAATGACTTAATGGTACAATTTAAGAAACTGGAAGTCAAGAACAAACCAAACTTAAACCCAGTAGATGAGAAGAAATAACAAAATTCAGAGCAGAAATCAATGTAAACAGAAACAAAGAAACAACACAAAATAATCAGTAAATCTAAGAACTGATTTTTTGAAAAGGAAACAAGATAGACAGACCCTTAGCCCAGTTAACAAAAAGGAAGAAAGAGCAAATCTAAATCAACAAAATCAGAGGCAAAAGGGAAACATCACAGCAGATACCACAAAGATCCAGAACACTATAAGGACATGCTTCAAAAGCCTATACTCTACTAAATTTGAAAATCTAAAAGAAATGGGTGAATTTCTAAATTCACTGAAACCACCAAAGTTGAGCCAAGAAGATATCAATAGCTTAAACAGACCCATAAAAAGTAAGGAAATTGTAACAGTAATACACAGGCTCCTAACTAATAAAATCCCAGGCCAACACAGATTCACAGCATAATTTTACCAGAACTTCAAGGTTTACTGCCAAAACTAGTGAAATAATTCAAAAACACAGAAATAGGAGAACTCCCAAATTCCTTCTATGACACCAGTATTATTCGTATATCCAAACCAGAAAAAGACATAACAAAAAAGAAGACACATATCCCTGATGAACATAGATGCAAAAAATTTCAACAAAATATTCATAAACCACATACAGACACACATCAAAATGATCATCCACTATGGTCAAGTAGGCTTCATTCAAGAGATGTGGGGATGGTTTAATATATATAAGTCAATAAATGGTCTTAAAGACAAAAAACACATGATCATTTCAATAGATGCAGAAAAGGCCTTTGAAAAAATACATCATGCATTCATCATAAAAAGTCCTAGAGGGAATTAGATGAGAGGGAACACAGCTCAACATAATTAAAGCTATGTATAACACACCCACAGCCAAACATTCTAAATGGAGAAAAACCTGAAGCATTCCCATTAAAATCAAGAACCAGACAAGGCTATCTGCTATCCCTATTCCTTTTCAATATAGTGCTTGAAACTCTTGATATAGCAACAAGACAAGAGAAGGAAATTAAAGAGGTACCAACTGGAAAAGAAGAGGTCAATTGTAGATGATATAATATTGTATATGAGATCCCCCAAGTTCCACCAGAATATTTCTAAATCAACATTTTCAGCAAAGTGGCAAGATACAAAATCAATTTACAAAACTCAGTAGCATTTCTATATAAAAAATAACAAGCAAACAGAAAGCGTTCAGGGAAACACTTCACAATAGCCTCAAAAGGAGTGCCATCTGGAGTGCTAGCTCAGCAGCTAAGAGCACTGGCTGCTCTTTCAGAGTATTCAGGTTCAGTTTCTAACACTCACACGGTGGCTAATAACCATCTGTATCTCTAGGTCCAGGAGGTCTGATGGCCTCTTCTGGCCTCTGAAGACACCAGACACCAGGTACAGTCATGAAGTACCCATATAAATAAAATAAAATATCTATTGACAGACCTAACAGAGGACATTAAAGTCCTCTTCAATGAAAACTTTAAATCTTTGAAGAGGAGATTGAGGAAGAGTCAAGGAGATGGAAGGCCCTCTTATGTTCCTGAATTGGTAGAATTGATATAGTGAAAATAACACCCTACCAAAGACAATTTACAAATTCAATACAATCCCAATCAAAATCCCTATAAGATTCTTCAAAGAAATAGAAAAATTCATCCTAAAATTCATATTGAAACACAAAAGACCTGAAATAGCCAAAGCAATCTTGAGCACAGAGAGCAATGCTAAGGGGATTACCATATTCAGTGGTAATCAATCTATGTTACAGAGCAATAGTCATTAAAAACAACAAAGTATTGGCACAAAAACAGGTTTGTAGGTCAATGGAACAAAATAGAAGACCCAAACATGAGTGAATGCAATTATGATCACCTAATACTTGACAAAGTTGCCAAGAACACACACTGAAGAAAAGACAGTCTCTTAAAGAAATGGGCCTGGCGCAATCAGATCTCCATGTGTAGAAGAATAAAGTTAGGTCCTTATGACCCTATATAAAAGTCAGCTCTAAATGGATCAAAGGCCTCAATGTGAAGCCTGAAACACTGAAACTGTTAGATGAAAACATAGGCAGTACTCAACAAGATATAGGTTCAGGAAAGGACTTTCTAAATCACAGGTCAGTCACTCAGGAATTAAGGTCAAATGGGACTTCATTAAGCTAAAAACTTCTGTATAGCAAAGGGAACACCAATCAAGTGAAGAGGAAGCCCACAGAGTGGGAGAAAATCTTCACTATCTTATATATATGACAGTGGATTAATATTCAGAGTATACAAAGAACTCAAAAAACAAAGAAGCAAGAAAACAACTGATCTAATTAAAAATAGACAATGGGTCTAAACAGAGAGTTCTCAAAAGAAGAAATAAATATGGCTAAAAAAAAAAAAACCCAAAAAGGTTTTTAGGGAAATGCAAATCAAAACCACTATTCAGAATGGCTAAGATCAAGAGAACAAATGACACCAAGCATACTAGCATGGATATGGGGAAGAGAAAACCTCTTATCCACTGGTAGGATTGCAAACTGGTACAGCCACTGTGGAAATAGTATGGAATAGTATTTGAAAATCAATCTACCATTTGACCTGGCATACCACTCTTTGGCATAGACTTAATAGACTCATGCTACTACAGAAACACTTGCACATCCATGTTTGCTGCTGCTCTTTTCACAATGGAAGCAACTTAAACATCCCTCATAATGCATAATGAAAATATGATACATTTACACAGCATGGTTTTACTTAGCAGTAAAGATAAACAGATTCATGAAATTAGCAGGTAAATGGATGGAACAAGAAATTGTTATAGTAAGTGAAACAACACAGATTCAGAAAAACAAATGGCATATATTCGCTCTCATGTGTGGAACTTATCTACAGATCCTTAGATGTGAATATATATCCTGACGTACTTGCAGGAACCAGGAAAAATGGAAAGGAATCATGGGGATAAAGGGAGAAGAAGGAGCGAGAGAGAGAGAGAGAGAGAGAGAGAGAGAGAGAGAGAGAGAGTAGGAGGCAAATGCTATTGAGAGACGTGAGGAAAGGGGGAGTACTTTAACCGGGGAGGGAGTTGGAGGGGTTATATAGGGGACTGAGAAGAGAGATAAATAACACGTGGTGTGAAAAGCCAGAGGGAGATGTATTAGTTCAAAGTCCTACTGAAAGACACACATATAGTATATATACATTAGTGCACATGTGTAACGGAAGACTATGTAACAAAAACCAGGGCTAAGCAGGGGAAACCTTCCTTCAAGTTGTTGACCAGGGTAGACCAAGAGACTCTCAGAATAACAGGCTATGGCCACATTCCTTGATTACCTCCCAGAATCTGAAAGTAAGACCCTATTGTTGAAGACAGGCCATACTTCAGACATAAGACTTGGAACAATCAAGCTGAAACTGACCTTGAAGCCTGCTCCCTGAAGACTAGTTCTCATGGTATCAGAGGATACTATGCAAGCTGCCAAGGGAGAAAACAAATCAATGGTCCTGAACCCTAATAAACAACAATGACTGGCCCAGAAAACTATTGATATTGGTACAGTGGTGGCACTTTTATCTTGGGGATAATCCAGCCACCTAATTGGAATCAAGGCCCATTCAATGGGAGGGAGCTTATGTGTGGTACTCTAAATATAGACAAATCCACATGGACTGGAGAAGTTACAGATCCTTGAGAAAAATTACCTCTGTCACATCTCTAGACCAATGTAATTTCTTACTACATTCTAAATATGGTCAAATTACACACAAGTGTACTTCTTATCACTCATCAAAGAAGCTTCTTTTTGTAACAGTTGGAGATTATTACAGAGTTCTATCACTGGTCAAACACAGAGAATAAGTGTCTGTGAGACAGCCCTAAGTAACATGTCTTCAATGCAATCTCTACTCTTAAAATGAATGTATCTCCCAACTCTCACCGGAGAAGTTTCCTTATGCAGAAAATGGAGATTGACTCAGAAACCCATGACTGGCCAATGTGCCTAGAATAAGAGGCTGCAGACTGCTTATCCATGAATAGGACACCTATTTCAAACCTCTGCCTCCCGAGGCTCAGGGATCATTGTGGAAGAGGGGGAGGAAAGATTGTGAGAGCCAGAGGGGGTGGATGATCACAAGGAAACAGAGCTTTCCAGGCAGCTAATCAGCTACACACATGCACCCATAGCAATGGTGACAGTATGCACAAGACTCATGATAGCTCAAACCACAAAAAATTCTCAGCATAGACACCTAAGCCTAAGGAACTTTTTGCAACCAATGGCTGCTGGGAGGTGGAGAAAGCATATCTAACAGGGATGAAACTCTTGGTGGGATAAACAGGCTCCAGTGGACTGATCCACATTGAAGGACATTTGGGGACACAAGTCAGACTCTACATGTCTATCTCTCTCCATAAACATATATAATAGAATACATGAGATTGAACGGGAGGACAGCAAGGGGAGGTGCAGATAAGGGAGGGGATCTAAATACTACTAAATTATGTTGTATGAAAATCACAAAAAAGTCAATAAAATTTTTTTAAAAGAGATGTGATTTACTTTAAGAGATTTCAGCATAAACAGTGTAGTACTGTACATTACCATTTGATCTAAGCATCACCCATAGTGCGGAGGTGATCAGCTGACTGGCTCCTATAGCTCCCCATCGATCATGAACACCTGGAATTCTTTAACATGAGATCTACATGTCAAAGAATGGGTTTTCTTTAGTGAAATCAATGGCTTAATTAGTGTGACAAAATTTTTAAATGTTTCAATGCTGAAATTAAACTGTCATCAATAAATGTGAATTGGTTGAAATATTACAAAAAAGGAAGTGACATCATCCATTGAGATTATGTGAAGAAAAGTTTGGATCTGAAGACAGGAGAAATCGACTCCATCACCAGGAGACTGGGGGTGGGTATAGAAAGATGTGCCCATCATTAAAGGAAGAGTGCATGGTACAGCTCTTCCCTCTAGGGAGAAATGACAAATTAAAATGATTTAACATGGCTCCTCAAACAATCACTGACAGTTGTATCAACTCTAACACTTGAGGAAGAAGATAAATAGGAGCTAATAACGTATTATGAGAGAGTAATGCTCAGCAAAACCCAACTGCATTTGTAGTGACGTTTTCAGATACTGCCCTAAACATGTAAACATAAGTAAATAGCTAAATAACCTCATACAAAGACTTCCACTGCAATTTTAGCAAGAGGAAAATTCATGCCAATGTGTATGTTGATAGCAGTGGTAAAGTCAAATTAGTTCTCATATATTTATATGATGGATCATATTAGTAAATATATGGGCTTAAAATTATAATCTTGAGACTTACCCAGTTTGCAATATTATGTACATGTAGCAAATCACATAAAATCTCTATATATAATACAATGTATTATAATATAATACAATTATATTAATAGCTATTTGGTAAAAATACAAAAATAAAGACTAACAGCATAAAATTCTTTATCGAAGTTAACTCCCAGGAAAGGAAAATGAAGAAATCTATGACCAGGAAAAGGTTAGCAGGAAACTTTGAATTTATTGGTAGTAGTTTATTTGTTAAAAGATCGAGTTACAGTATCATAGTGATATTTGTTAATTCCAGGTGATAGATACATAGGTAGTCGTTCTTTTCTTTTTCTGCTTTTGGGTACTTAGATTATTTTGCAAGATAAAAAATAAATTACAACAGTTTATAAATATTTTGAAAATCAAGATCTGGAAATGAAATGGGCTTCTTTAAACCATTAGCAAAATGGAAAGCGCTATTATAATTGTGGTCAGGACACTGGGGAATTGACAGAGTCCTCTACCTACTGAGTGTCCTGTAAGATGAACCCCAAAGTGAATTTCCTCTGCCCCTGAACCTCTACCTGACGCTACTTCATCCTTTGGTTCTTAATTTATGTGTCACATTCTCTCTGGCTTCTTTCCTATTTTGAAAATTATACTTCCCTCTTTTGTGCTTGAAAAGTTCTGTGTGAATGTCAGCCTTGCAGCACTGATCATTCTGCTGTATGGTCCATGTGAGTGTTTTACCTCTGGGATTGCTGCATCCCAGGAAAGGAGGGGGAGGGGCTACTGGGCTCTCCCTCCTAATCCTAGGTGGCACGGCTCCTAATCCTGACTGCAGAATCTCCTATATTTTGGCTGAGTTTAGTAGATTTTAAGCCCAGTGTACCACAGCAGAGATCTCTGCTGGCAGAGGGCAGAATGAGGATGCTAAAAACCTGCAGATACCAGCAGGAAATAGTGGGAAAAAAAAAGGTCTCTTGAAAAGTTATCATTGGAGCTGGATCATGTCTGAAGATAATGTTGACGAACAGCAGAAAAAGCAAATTGCTAGATTTTTAAAATCAATTATAGACTCACCTCTCCTCCTTTCCTCTAAACACGCGCTTATAAGTTATCTTAGAAATGATTCCAAGCTGAGCTCTCTTTTATAGCCTCTGCCCCCCAAATAACCCCATGTAACGTTTTTCTGTGTGTACACAGCCAAGCGTCAGCATACAAAAAAAAAAAAACATTTTATGGATATGTCCTCCTGGCTGTCATCTTCTCTACTTTTGGAGAACAAAGAAACCACATCAAACTTATCTATTGCAATAATGGAGGAAAGACAGAAGGAAATAAGAAAGGAGCTGTCCAGAGGGAAAGCAGCACTCTGTTAAATGTGACCTTACCGCATCTGTAGTTTCAAAATCATAGCTCCAGGTTGCTGCCCTTTGGTTTGATAGAAGCTGGCCAGTACAGGTCAAAAGGCTTGACTGATTTTTGAAGAACCAGAAGGGTTTAGGGCTCATCCTGCTGCATCTAAGCCTGAAAGGTAGATTGTGCATTCAGCTTCCAGAATATTCTCTGTCCCCTACTTGCCATTGTCTTTTGTCCATGAAGAAGTGCTCTTCACTGCCTTAGCCTACTGGCAGCAAACGTTTCTCATCTAATATACTGTGACCAGTAAAATGAAGGAGGAAGCGAATGTAGACAGGCTTTAAGCAGTGTTAAAATTTCCTGGAGAGATCTTACTTTTCTATCCTTTACTCAAGAGTGGCGAGTTCCAAAATGCAACTGTGCTTTAAACCTCAATTCCAGGCTGAAAATGACCCATGGAGCCCCTAGCAGCTGGCACATAATGAGAGAAGGAAGGAAAACAACAAAACTCTTTCTTTTTGAAGCTGTTAGGGTTTCCATGTTGTTGGCTACTCTGACATTATCCTCCCTAAAGAGAACAGTGAATTTAAAAATAAAAATCACTTTAAAACATGCCTCATAGTGTTAAGGCAGCAAGCAGTTAGGTGCTTGTCACCACTAGCAGGTACTCCTTAGAAAGTAAAAGAGAATTTGGTCATTTGTTCAAATCTTTTCTTCAGCAAGAATATTCTAGAAGCCTTTAGGGTCTATTTTCCCCCATCTCAAAGATTCCACATTTCTTTGTGTTTCCACAAGCTCCAGGGTCCCCAGAGATCTTTACAGAGTTCCCACCTGTTCATACATGACCTTTGTCATTTAGGTAGAGTGAATTGCCAACTATCCTCTGTAGCACTGGTTGTCAGTGAGACAGATTAGAAGACCCGGTCTGCCCAAGGGTATTTGGCTGGGGATTGAGAGCTATCCAGTAATGTTGGAAACATTGGTTTCATGACAGGTTATTGTGGTAAGTACTCTTTACTGTTTGTATTTCTTACATAAAGTTATCAGAAGCAAGCTCGTTACAACTTGATTGATGGCTATCAAACAGCCCCGTCCTATCACCTCCCACTCAGACACTCCACTCCCACGGTAGCTTTCCCCCAAACCAACCCAGCTGACTGCCCCAGGCAAGGCAGGAATGGAGGCTAGGTAGGGAAGCCCTACTCTGTCTCACACTCCCTAGTTCAGCTGGGCTGTGAGAGGATTACTGCTGCTCCTGAAGTTGCTGTGTGGCGCGCGCGCGCTAGGGAAGCTGTAACTTCAACACCAACCAGTTTCTGGGGAGATGTCAGTCAAGCACCTGTTCTCTCTGCAGTTGTCCCAGGTGTGTGGGGATAACAGGACTGTTTTAATACAGTAGTGACTGCCCCAGGGAGAATCCCATCTAACCACTGATACCTAGGAAAGACTTCAAATCAGCTGCATCTGCCCAATCAGACTTCCTGTCAGGTATAGAACCATCAGAACTGTACAACTGCCCAGTGAGATTTCCTTTCAGTCATGGAACCAGCCCAGCTGTCATAGCTGTTGTTCCATTGTTTGCTTTGCCTCCAAAGTTATCACATAGACTGTGTCAACTTCAGATATCCTTAGATGACCCTGCCCTCAATCACTCAAGTAACCTCACCCCTGACTTCATTATACCATTTCTCAATCCAGAAGAGGACCTCCTTTCTGACCTGTGACAGCTGGCACATATATATCACAGGCTACATAAGTACTGCGCCTCCTGTCCTCACCCAGCAATGGAAAGACTTCCCTCCTGTGCATAGCCCCAGTAGTGGCAACACAGACCCTCCAAAAGCTTCCTCTGAGTAGTGTTTTTGCCTCTTTATGGCTTTCTATCCTGGGTAGAATAGGATAAACTGGTTTTGTAAATAGGCAACTCTCAGGAATTCTATCCTCAGACATCCAGAGCAGCTAAAGGACAGCAGGAAGAGTCTCATGGAGTGACGTAGATCAGAGTCCGAAGAGAAACAAGATGACAGAAGACAGACTGGGAAGATAAAGATTTTGGAGGATCAAGAAACCCTGGCTGCTGGGAGAGTTCCAGAAAGCCATCAGTCAAGTCACTGAGAATGGCTGTGAGTTGAGGGCATTGGCACCCAAAGCTTGGAGCTGTAAGGCTAGCTGCTCAGCACTGGGTCTCTAGCAGTCAAGGCTTAGTAGTAAGCCTCTGACATTAGAGGCCTGGATCTATACTGTCTGGTTCTCAAGGCTTAGGGCTGTGAGCCTCTAGCTTTGAAGGCCTAGCTCCAAAACCCCTTGTACTCAGAGACTTAGGGTTACCAACATTGAGGGAGTTTGTCTTTGCCTGTTCACACTTGCCATGTGAGCAGAGAAAAGAATCCTCAACTGATTGTGACAGAAGTACTAGAATTGCTAAAATGAGTCATTTTTTCTGTTGATTTTGCCATTAGTGAAAATGGCAACTTTTCTGTGCAGCTACAAAGTGTTTCATCAAATAGTCCTTGAACATGGGTGGAGCCCAGAGCCTGCCTATGTGATCTTACTTAAGAAGAAAGACACACACCCCACAGTTACAGAGAAATCATTTTAAAAATGAAAAACCCAGAGCTTCATGGAATACAGCGCCCAGTGGTAGGAAGCAGGAGCCTTGTGTCTACTTAATTTTGTGGATTTAGTACATCATTTTATTCTGCACAAGTAGGGACATTCTGTACATCCAAGTAAGTTCCCTTCAATATCAAGTACACACATACTATTTAAGATTCAACATTCTTATTTGCTGGTGCTGTAGATTATGAGAATACTACCAATATACTGAGTGACCTGGGATAAGTCACATAACCCATCCATGTTTCCATTAAAATAAAGAGAATGTTTGGTTTAGTTATTTCTAATGTCATTGCAACTTCACAACTGTGCAGGCATTTCTGCTTCCGCACATATTAGTTGGTCATTTGACTCTGTTGTGGTGGCCTGGGGAAAGTTTCGCACTTCATTTACATTACTGACATTTGAATTTTGAAAATAGGCATTTTCTCTTATACACATTTGATCTGCTGCATTCATGCCTTGTATAAATTGGCCCTAAAGTACTATTCCTAGTTTGCCGGCTTTTAAAATTCAAAATATGGAGATTTGTACTGCGGAGGGCTCTGGCAAGGTGGGTGGGGAGGAGAATTTTATTCTGTCTGAAGATGGTGAGTTAATTCAGATTGCCAGAACCCAAACACTACGCAACAAAGTTTCAACATCAGTCCTACACAGGGCAAAGTGTTGATTTCCTCTGGACTCCCAGAGTCTTGTCTTTATGTGAAATCCTATACAATAAAAGGTGCTGATAGCGTAGCTGCCTCCCATTTGGTGTACTAGAGGGAAGAAGTGGCAGCGGTCTTATCAGAGCAGATGTAGACCAGTGTTGTTCGCCATTTCAGTCATGATCTGACACACCTCAAGCCTTTAGAACAAATTGTGTCCTGTGGAGAAATCAATGTCCACTGTCAAATCTGCCCTGGAAAGTACAAAGACTTGTCCCACGATCATCTTCTCTCCCAAGTAAATTCAGGGTGAGCAAAGGCAGGGATCTCTCTCATCTGTAGATTTCCTACTTTCCTCTACTAAGCTGATGCAAACATTGTTACCATGTCCAAATGGGAAAATGAGAGCTTAGAGACAGGTACAGATGCAGTCTCACACAGTATTGGGAAACACGTGTTGGTTTTTTGGCAACTGTTCTAGAAGGAAACTTGGTGACACAGCACAAAACTTGAAATGCATTAAAAAAGTCATTCAGATTCTATTAGTGCCCCCAGCATTGGCTGCGGAGGGTGCACAGGTGTTTATTGCAGAGCTTATGATACCCATGTCTAGGTACCACTTTCAGATTATGCTGAATTCAAATCAGTAGAGGGATGGGTTAAATAAATTACAGTCCTTCCATACAGTAGAGTGCATAGAGTCATTTAGAGAATTAAATAATCGACTTGTGCTGAAAGTGAAAGGCCTCAACTATATGCATTTTAAAAAGCACATTCCAGAACTTTTCTGTATGTATATATGAACTAATTCCCATAATAATATAAATATATTCACAGTTGTTTATGTATGCATTATGAATATATACAAGCATATTCAAGAGATTATTAATTGCAGCTATTGCTTCAGAATGGTGGGAGTAAAAGAAGATTTTACCTTTCTCTATTCAGTGACTTTATTTTTTAATGTACATGCATTCTCTTCATACAAAATATTTCCACGAGGGTTAGGATTTAGCTTAGTGAGCACTTGCCTAGCAAAGTGCAAAACCAGAAACATTTTTAAAAATGAGGAGGAAATGGTGAAATAAATTATAGCACAATAATAAAACACAATATTAACCAACCATTAAAAATGATCTCCTACAACTCTACGTGCTGACGGAAAAATGTTGGTGATATATTACCAAACGTAAAAAAGCAGTTTGCAAAACAAAAAAGAGTAGGCAGGAGAACAAGGGCACCGTGGAGCCTCACAGAGGCACCAGAGGCTGACTCTGCGGCCGCAGTGCTCTGTGGTGCCCAGCCAAAAGTCAAGAATGTGCCACTTACACAAGGTTCACTGCTTGCCCAGTCTGTGCTGTGGGTTTACGTGGCTTACAGCTGATCCTCAGAACAAGCTAATCCACTCTGACTTTACAAGCAAGGGTACTGAAAATTATCAAAGGTGCTTAACCCATGAAACTTGTATTCAAACCTATGTTTGTCTCCCAAACCAAAAGACGAGTAGAGTAAATTTGTCAACAAATCAAAAACATGGAAAAATGAATTATAGAAAGATTACAGGACTATACCAGATTGAATTAGTGTAAAAATGAATGTGAAACTCATAATTTAGGAAGAAAGGCTTGTCCTATCGCAATACCTGAATACTGGGCAGGGGGAGGGGGAGGCAGTCAATACTAGATATCAAATATTGAGTACCGAGTTCTTGACTTCAAGCTTATGTTAGGAAATAAAGGATAATCAATGATCATAATTCACTCCTTCATATTATAATTTGTAAACCATTCCTGGGTCATGAAACCAATGCAGAGATTAAGGAAGTCTACTAGGACAGAATGGAATGTGAACAATATTATCACATACTATAGCAATATATATTGTGAAAGTCTACATATTTTATGAAACATTTCAGCTAATTTGGGAGGTGGGTTGTTTGATTTTGGTTTTGAGACAGGGTCTCACTATGTAGCCCTGAGTGGCCTAGAATTCTCTATGTAGACCAGACTGGCCTCAAACTCACATAAACCCACCCGCCTCAGCCTCCCAAGTGCTGAGAATAAAGGCTTGCATACCTTGCCTGGCTTCGTTAACATTTTATATACATATAGTATGTGCCTTATGTCACCCTGAGAAGTATTAGTATAAGAAGAAAGTTTTAAAACCACTTTATTCAATCTTTGACTTTTATCAGATGAGGATTCTTAAAGGCCAGGCATGGTGTGAATTCCTTTAATCCCAGTACTCGGGATGTAGAGGAAGAGGATCTCTGTAAATAAATGCCAGCCTGGTCTACATAGGAAGTTCCAGGGTTTTTTTCTTTGTTTTTAACTTTTTTATTAATATTTTATTGAATCTTTGTGTGTTTCATATAGAACATCTCAATAAATCTTAATCATCTTTATATCCCCTTCCCACCCGCAACCCCCATAGCTGCCCAACTGGAATTTGTACATTCTTTCATCTGTGTCAAGTTAGTGTCCCCAAGTGACCTCAATGCAGGTCCATCCACTGAGGTCTAGTCAGCCTACCCAGAGTCCTCACTTTAGGAAGACCAGCTCATCCTCACCCAACAGTAATCAGTTACCAATATTTCTTAAGCAAAGGTTGGGGTCTGCTACCCATTTCCCCAGTGCCATGCCAAGTCTTTGTCTGCTTGTGTTTGCGTGGATCTTGAGCATGCCAAAACAATCGCTGTAGGTTCATATGAGCAGGGACCCAGGAGCTCGTAGGATTCTATTTCTGTATGGTCATACACCTCCTCACTGGCTCTTGCAATCTTTCTGCTCTCTCTTCCACAATGGCCCCTCTGATCTGGGTGGGTAAAACTTAATACAAGGTCCTACCCAGGGACCCTCACTCTGCAGATTCCCATTCTCCGTGTTTTAGCCATTTGTGACCTTTTGTGTTATTAACCTTTTGATACATGTGGGAGCTTCATTAATGAGAGCTGAGAGATTCATTAATGTCTTGTTTAGCCCTTGTTTCATGTTGCATGAACCTTGGGTGTAGATGCTACATTGTAGATGTGCTGCTTAGGCATGGGCAATTCATGGACAATGTCTGTGTGTGACCAGCTGTGGTACTCTGTAGTAGTCTCTGTCTGGTGCAAAAGATGCTTCTTTGATAAGTGATGCCTGGGATACATAGTTTGCATTTAGTAAGAAGTTACATTATCCTAGGGATGTGATAGCCTTAGAGATTTCTTTAAGATCTTTGACCTCTTCAGTCATGTTTATATGGCTATGTTTACCACCCATGAGTTTCTTCCCATTGAATGGGCTCTAAGACCAATTAGGTAGCCGTTGATTGCCCCCAAAATGAAAGTGTCACTACTGCACCAGTGTCAAATGCTGTGTCAGTCATTGATGTAACTATTTGGTCATGAAGCTGGTGTTGGGCCATTGATTGATGTTCTCTTTTGATTGCTTTCATAGTGCTCTCCAGGGCTATGAGAGCTAGCCTTTAGGAGGAAGTGGCCTCCATGTCAGTTCCAGCTCCATTGCTCCAAATCAGGTCTCCAAAGTATATCCTGTCTTCAGCAATAAGGTCCTACATTCAAGTTCTGGGAGGCAACTAAAGGCTGTGGCAGTAGCCTGTGTAATCCTGGGAGTGTCTTGGTATAGAAACTACCATGTTTCCATCCACTCACAAGTCTATGTATTTTAATATTAACATCTTTCAAATAGACTTAATTATTGAGATCACCTTTCTGATTAGTCTGTTAAGAAAATGAAATTATCTTAAAGTGCTTTGAAAAGATAGAACATATATAAATATGGAGGCTGCACCCCTAGGACTTCTGTTGTCAGTACAGGATGAGTTTTTGAACTTGCAGGATCCAAAGCCTCTGTCTCAGCATCAGATAAACAGGATGGGTTCCATGGCTTGGAACGTGCGCAAAGTGCATACCCACTTATGTTGACAGTCATTAGATCGGTTCCAGTTCCTACATGACCCATGGGTAGGGGGCGGAGCCTGCGTCACAGCATCAGTAATTCAATGTGATACTGAGCATTTATGGAGCACCTAGCATTGCTGTCCTCTAAACACCTCAGGGTAGTTCCCCTACCAACTCTACCGCTTTCTCTAACTGTACATATTTAAGTTCAAGACGTGACTTACATTCATTAGAAAGTGGCCCTCTGTGTTCAGTGGATTGCCTTTTCTATTTCTTATTCATCTCAGTTTTGTGCTGAATAAAAAGTGTTGCCTTTCTTTGGCATACCAAGACCATTTCAGTACACAGTTATAATAACCTTTTCTCCTGAGGAGTGTTAAGAATATTCTCTCCAACTCTAGCTTGAAGTGCAAGTGTTTCCTTTCTCCTTACCCCTTCAGCTGTGATCATTGTGCCATGAGGTACTTTGATTTGTGCTTGCTAGACACAAAGATGTCTCACAGATATGATCCCAGGCACACCACATCCACAATACAAGCCTAGGCTGGATGTCCTGGGACATGATGTCTCCACCTCAAACCAGAACAAGGCTGAGAAGCTATCTAGGTGATACAAGATTGCAGAGTTTTAAATTTTGATGTCTTCCCCCTTTGTTAACTCAAGCATGAGCAGAACTAAAGATATCTCGAGAGAACAGAGGGAACCTTTCAGTTCATGGTCTTTCACACAAATTAGATGGTTTAGATGTGTTCCCTTTTATCCTACTTTGTTCTGGTTTCAGTGGGATTGGTCTGAACTAAAATATCCTTTTCTTAATTCTTTATTTTGATACAAGGTCTTGCCAAATTAACCATGTAGGCATTGAACTTGTGATCTTCCTGCTTCATCTCCATGAATAACTGGGATTGCAAGTCTGTGCCATCAGTCCTGGCTAAAATTTAGTTTCTTTTAATCAGCTATAAAGAGTAGATATTTATCCCTATTCTATACATTCTATTCATAGAACTTGAGTTCAACCGTCTTCTTGTTGAATGGGTTGCCTAATGATTTTAGTACTGATATACAAACTTAAGAGAAGAAAGAGTCAGGAGGAAGAAAGGAGAGAGAGGAACCTCCTAATGCTCACTGAGTGGTAAAACTCCCTTTCTTCTCAGCCAAACATTCCTGCAGTCAACCAGCATGGGTTGGAATGTGTGAAGCAAACAGAGAGGAAACGTGTTTTTCAGCATCTTCTTCCTCCAGGGAGATGTGCAGCCTACAACCCTGGGAGCTGAGCAGACATGCTGGGACAGAAGTGCCCTGCTCCAAGCTCCCATAGCACAGCTGCAGGAACCCTGCACCTGAATGCTTAAGTGAAGAATGTCAGTCAAAGCAGTTGAAAGTCTGTTTGGGGCCTGTGGGTCCCATGGGCCCACAGACACTATGTTCTTTCTCACTCAGACCTGAGGGGGCAGACTTAGGCCTGGACTGCCAGCTGGTCAGAAGCAGTAACTTTAAAGCTCTGCACCTGTAGGAGGTCCCTGGCCTTGGCGTTCTCAGCCATTCAGAGTCCTAGCTGGCTAGGGCTTCCCTGAAGAGTTCATCCCCAGAGCACTGGCTAGTTGTAATCTCCTGTGACAGGAGAGTATCATGTCCTCAAAAAAGAAGATGGAAGGATGTCCTAGAACAGCCCATGAAGGCTCAAAGAAACCATAAAGGGCCCAAGTAGAATGGTTCAGGCACAGGGATTCTGAACTAGCAGGGTCTTAGGTGGTAAGCAACAGAAATGGGTCCTAGGTAGCATAAGGATTTTTATTAGAATAAAGGGGGATTAGCTAGAAGAGTAGGGGAGCTCAGAGAACTGAGGGGAGATAGAAGAACAGATGAGGAGGCCAGGGCAGCTCCTGGGCTAAGGACAGGTTCCTGCTGCTTCAGAGCACTTGGTGTTTATAGCCAGAGGAGCAATTAGAAAACAACCAGTTTCCCTGAAGTAACTGCTATCTCTGTCAAATGATCACATTAGAATTGAAATGTGGTTCACTGGTTCTTAGGTAAATATTTGGTTTCTTGGTTTTGATAACTGTTCTGCTACAGCATGCTCTTGTTCATAGGAACTGTAGCAGCATTCTGGGTATATCTATTTTCTGTTGCATTAACACAATATCCATGGGCAGCTAATTGTCTAGTTTCACCTCTGTTGCTGTGATAAAATACCACGACAAAAGGCAACATAGGGGAGGGAAGGCTTTGTCTGGCTTACAATTCCAAGTTACAGTCTGACATTTTGCGGGAGTCAAGGCAGGACCTTACACCATATCCACAGTCAAGAGCAAAGAGAGGATATACTCTTGCTTGTTTTATTTCAGATAGGTTTCTCCTTTCTTATACTGTTCTGTATCCCCTACTTAGGGAATGGTGCTGCCCACAATGGACTGGGTCTTCCTGCATCAATTAGCAGTTAGTACAGTCCCCCATAGACATTCCCACAGGCCGATCTGACCTAGATATTTCCTCACTGAGATTCCCTTCTCAAGTACTTCTAGGTTGTGTCAAGTTGATAAGTTGAAGCTAACTAGTATAGTAATGTACAAAGAAAAGAAAATTAATTTATAATTTTAGAAAGTTGAAAGTCTAAAATTGGTTGCAGCTCTCTGCTTGGCCAACAGTGAGGGCTTCATGGCAGCTGACATCACAACAGCAAGAGCACACAAAAGAGATCACGTGGGGAAACCCAAGTCAGAGAGATTCAAAGGCCAGGTTTGCTTTTGGGAAATAATTGGGTTCCCACAAGAACTATTTTAATTCATTCCAAGGGAGACACCCCTTCAGTGATTTATTTATCTCCCAGTAGCCCCCTTAAAGTTTTTATCACCTGACCACCATCACACCTGGACAAAGCTTGTTAAACATGATACATTTGTGGTGATAGTTGAACCATATACAAACCAAAGCAAGGGGTAAAGAGGCATGGTGCTTGAAACCTTTTAAAAATATTTCTAACATTCATTAAAATTATTATACTATTAGAAAGAGAATTATAACTGGTTGCAAAATTTAAAACTTGATGGGTCTGTATAAGACTTTTCTGTAGGTTTGAAATTGTTTTCACATAGTCTCACAGGAAGGTTTCTAAAAGTCTTATTCTTCAGATCTTTTCACCCAAAGTCAATACAATGTGACTTTCTGGGGGTATATCCAAATTGGTAGTTTTAGGGTTCCCAGGGGCCTGTGGTAAGCTGCCAGCATGAACCCAAGGCTCTAGTAGGAGTCAGAGGCCTACCCTGGTTTACCAACTACACTGAAGAGGAGTCTTCCAAGTTATTACAATCATTAACCCAACATACAGAGTCTTAACTCTTTACTGCAGTTGTGCTTTTATTATGAAAGTAATTTCACTGCACTGCATAAAGCTGGAAAATTCTTAAAAAAAAATAGGAAACAGAAGTTATTATCATAGTTTAAGTAATGAGAGTATTTTGGCCTACTTTTTTCAAGTGTTTTTTACTGTGACTTTCCTTCCAGAGAAGTATGAGACACTGAACAGAGAGCGTTAGCTCTGCTGTTTTCACTGACATTTAAAACATCTTTAGGGCCATCATTTTTTTAAGATACTGCACCAAGCGAATGCACAGCTATTGATTTAACTACCCCTTACTCCTGCCCTTCAGACTGGCCTGATTGTGGGTTGGTTTTTTGTTTGGGGGAGGGGGTTAGTTGCAAATGGTGCTTCAAGGTACAAATTTGTTCAGAGCAGTGTTTCTATATTTCAGGCAATTTACAGAAGTAGGATTATTGGGTCAGGATATGTCCGTTTGCAAAGCCCTCAATACATTCTGCCAAATTGCTTTGCAAAAGAGCTTTCAACAATTTATGCTGCAACCAGCAACTAGCTTTTGCAGCATTTGGCATTATAAGTTTTTCAATACAAATTTAATAGGTGAAAATGTGTCAAAAGTAGGCGAGAGCAGCGGAAGGGCAAACTTGGTTTTAGCTCCTGTTCTGAGACTGTCTAGTGCAATGGTTAGAGAAAGTGCCACCTTTTTTCATCATTCTGTGAAATGATTAATACATGCTTTCCAGGCACCATTTTCAGTGGACATGAATATAACCTGAAAGCCAATGTTGTGGTTTCAAGGAGAAATGTCCCCCATTGGCTCAAGTATTTGAGTATTTGGTCAGGTAGTAGTGCTGTCTGGGTAAGTCATGAAATTTTCGGTGGCCTTACTGGAGGAAGCATGTCACTAATGGCCGGCTTTGAGGGTTCATAGACTAGTCCCACTTCTACTTTGCTCTGTCTGCTTCCTGACTCTATTTGAAGATGTGAACTCTCAGCTTCCTGTTCTAGAAACCATGCCCAGAGCTTGCTGCCATGCCTCCCCACCATGATGGGAAAAACAGAAAGCCCAAATGAACTCATCCTTCTATAATTTGCCTTGGTCATGGTATTTTATCACAGTCACAGAAAATGGAGCAGTCTGTGGCTAATTTTTCTAGACTGGTCTTCACCGAGGCTGCTTCTGTGATAATGATTGTTTACCCCAATGGTTGTTTAGCTTTTAGTGTCTGTTGGCTAGTGACTGCACATCAGAATCCCCAGGGGTTGAGGAGCATTAAAACTGCCTGGTGATTTCAAATACTCTAGACCAATTTAGCTCACATTGCTAAACACTGAGCCTGGTTCTATTTATTGAAGGTTCTATAGGTGACTCTAATGTGTACTGGCTTTGGGCTTCACTAAAAAGACACCATAGGACATGAATGTTCTGGGATTGGGTCTCAGAATATCAAATCTCATGTTCTCGGCTGCTCAACAGTTAAGAGCACTGGCTACTCTAGGAGAGGACCCAGATTGCATTCTGGTTCCTAGCACCCACAGGGATGGCTGACAACAGTCCAGAACTTCAGTTCCAAGGGTTCTGACACCCTCTTTTGGCCTCTGCAAGCATTGTATGCATGGTTGCACTAACATGCATGAAGGCAAAAGGCTCATCATTCACATAAAAAATAAAAACAGAGAAGTAAATAAAAATCTACTAATCTAGGGTGAATATGTAGGATTAGAGGAATATTTCCTTGTCCCTGTGCCAGTGTCTTGAGGAAAGCACCAGCAGACATTCCTGCTTCACCAGGTTAGTTGGACTTCATCTGTTTTGCAGGATGAGCAATAATCTTTCATGTAGCCTGCTTTCTCAGGTTGTCCTCTTCTTCCAGTTTCATGATTTCATAAATACCAAGAATAAGGCTGATGAGTCTCAAAGAACGTATCATGTGCAAAAGCAGCTTTCCCTAGATGGAGTGAAATGCTCATATGAGAATCTTGGGCAGTGTTTGTCTATTCTGTTTGCTTAGGGGATAAGGCCACTTATCTGGGGACCTAAAGACGCTAGCACAAAGCAGATTCCTATTGCCTGCCTTGGCACAGTGGTGTTCTTAAGGTGAGTGTCCTCACTGTCCCACTTTCTTTAATACCATGGCACTTTGCTGTCAGCAAGTCAGCATAGTCTGGGGAGTGATGGGCCCTCGCGATGCTAATGGCCAGCTGTTAGCCAGCAGGCATAAACAACTGAGTAACCATCAGGGATGAATGAGTAACCAAGAAGCAGCCTGTAGAAAGAATTGTCTGAAAAACAAATTCTGGACTGCTTCATTTTCAAGTTATATTTATATCTTTAGTTAATTACTATCTTCTCCCAAGATTGACCTCACAGCTTTCCTAAAATTTTAACACTTATGATTTTTCAATGCTGGTCTATAAGTGAACTCTCTTATCTAGTCTAACCTCATATCTTGGATTAGATATCATTTGTCCTGGAGTTTTCTCAAACCTGTGATATGTAGCTGGTGTCTCTGTTCTGACTGTGTACTCAGCAACTTCAACAACAGCCTAGTGTAAGCACATTACCTATGCTTGGTGACCAATTACTCCATTCCAAATAAACTTTTCAATTTTTTTTAGATGATCTGACTTTAAAGAAAGAGAGCTCATGGGAGGTCTCACTATACATTTCATGTTGATCTCAGGCTGTGTCACATCAAGGAAGGTGTGTCTGTACCAAAAATACCTGGTATTTAGGTCAGTAGCAAACCCTTTACAGGGTCATTAGATCAACATATTAAAGTCAGGGATGGGCCCAACCCTTTGAGTATTTAAAAAGTTTAAAGGTAGGGATAAGCCTGATGCTGACATGCATCAGACCCAAGTCAGGCTGAGTCATGAGTAAGCCCAAATATATTCTCCTCTACCATAGAGGTTTACTCAGCACCGCTCAGCAAAGAATTCCATCACAAAGCACTCAAGGTGAGCTCGAGTAATGCATTTCCTCACATCACTATACGATGTGCATCCTGAATTGTTCACAGTCCTGCTTTATTGCTCGGAGAGTTTGGGTGTGGGCAAAGCCTAGTCGGCTAGCACTTGTGAAGCTGGGCCAATTGTTATTACCCAATGAACATGGGTTCTGATGTACTCAGACTCTGGTTCAGACTCTTGTGTTCACTCAGGCTTCTCTATAGACAAAGGAGGAGCTAGACATTGCAGCCATTTTCTGTTCATCTCCAAGGTGAACGGATTTACAGAGGCTGTGACTTATTTTCACCTTTCTTCTTGCTGGCTGGCTGACTCTTGGTGCTTTGCTCATTTTCCCCATACTCAGGAAATTCATTTTGCAGACATACTTTGCCTGTTTTGACAATGTGGTCCCCGTTGCCTCCCCAGGAGGACTTCAGTGGAGGCTGGGACTCCGGGTGCCAGTATAAGATAGGATTTTGGAATGCTTGTTTATGACGAAGTAACCCCCCAACTGTATCCAAATAACAGATACTGTCTAACTTATACACATTACCCTTCCTTCATGCTTCTGAAAGTGATTATTTCTCACAATATTTTTCTTCTCAAATCAGGAGGAACAATCTTCATCAGTTTCTTTGCTTTCTTCAAGAAGTTTACCCGTGCCTAGTTAGATTCTCTGTCTGTCCTAGTTCACTTTTCTGTTGCTGTGATAAAACATTCTAACCAAAAGCAACTTGGGGAGGGAAGGCTGTATTGTAGCTTATACTCCCAGGTCACAGTCCATCACTGAGAGGAAATCAGGACAGGAACTCAAGACTGGAACCTGGAGGCAGGAACTGAAGCACAGACCACAGAGGAATGTTCATTGGCTTGCCATCCTTTGGCTTGGTCGGCTACTTTACATATATACCCAGGCCCATCTGCCTAGAGATAGTACTGTCTACAGTGGCCTGGGCCTCCAACATCAATTAGTAATTAAGAAAATGCTTCGTAGACATGGCCACGAGCCAAGCCAATTGAGGTCACTCTGCAGTTGAGTTTCCTTCTCTAGGTTTGCTTCAAGTTGGCAGCAGAAGCTAAGTACGACACTACTCTTTTCCACACTGATGATCCGTGGCACTGCCCATCCCATAGCGAGAGCAAAGAAAGAAGCAACTCTAAACTGCTTCCCTTTTACCATGCTAGTCACTCTATGCATCACAGAGGTACATTTCAATGAATTTGATCTCTAACTCAGTCATGTGGTGTCCCCAGTGACGAATGATCTGTGTTCTCTGGGGTTATTTTCCCTCTCTCTTACAACAAAGGGAAGGGATTAGATGTTTTCTAAGGTTCCATTCACTCCTGGCTCTGTGACCTGAGAAACGTCTTTCTAGTAAAACTACTTGAGAAGGGTGGAGGCCTCGTGCATGTCATCCTGATGACAAATTTATATGGAACAAAGAGGTGTGGGTCAGGAGTCAGAATACTCAAAATAAACCACCCGCGGGTCCTCTCCTAACCACCTTGAAACTTTGGTTATCAAAGGCAAATGTGGTCATGCTGATCGACTAAAGCAGTACATATGAAAGTGCTCTGAAAAGAAAATCATACAGAAAAATCAGGATTGCCATACAGAGAATAGGAAAGAGACTCTTGAGATGTCATTTCTCAGCCTCTGAACTTGAAGTCTCAGTTTAAAATATCTCTAATTCCAACAACTGTGAATTGCAAAAGGTAACTTTAAAATAATAGGAATTTGTTAACAGAAGACTTGGGGATTTTAAAATTTAGCTACAATTAATGAGAAGGAAGGCTTGAGTTGAAGGGCATTTTGGAGGTCAGCCGATGGCTCAGTGGCTGGAAGTGCTTTCATGGAACTCATCAACCTGAATTTGACCCATGGAACCAACAGTGAAAGGTGAGAACCGATTCGTGAAATTCATCCTCTGAGGGACACTGGAGGGAAGAAGCCAGCTCGGAAAAGTTGTCCCTCTGACTTCCATACACAAGGGACAAGCCTGCATATCCATACATCATGCAAACACAATAATAATACTTTTTTAATGAAATTAAGGGGCTGGAGCGTTAACTCAGCCACTAAGAGCACTTACTGATCTTCTAGAGGACCCAGGTTTGGTTTCTAGCACCCACATGGGGACTAACAACCATCCGTAACTCCAGGTCCAGGGGATCCGATGCCCACTTCTGGGAGCGGCATGACACAGGTGCTTACACACACAGGTAATACCCTCATACACGTAAAAGAAAGAAGAATAAAAAAGAGAAGAACCAAGCAAGCTGAAGCTTGCCATGGTTTCTTTCAGTCTATTTTACTAAGAAAAATACAATAAATGCACTGCACAGATACGAATTTAATATATATATCTTCCAATACGTTTTTCAGTTCTGGAAGAAACCATCAAGAGTAAATAATTCCTATTATATAATTATTAATATGATTCATCCAAATAGTAGAATAATATTTTAAAATGAAGTTAATGGGAATACACACACACACACACACACACACACACACACACACACATTTCCATGTATTATACCTTTATATTTCTTGATTTAACAAAATCACGTTCAAGGGAAGCTGGAGACTTAACTGAAAAGCTATCATCTTTCCTTCTTTGATTTTCTGTAGCACTTACAATCTGTATGAATCATTTGGAATGAGTGAATTTTCTTGTATCTTTTCATGCTTGTATTTCTTAAGTGTACAACTAGAAAGTGAGCTCGTGGAGGGGAGTTCCCTGTGGTGTTAAGCCCATACCTTGTACACAGTCTGGGTGCATTAATCATTGACTGACATGTACACTTGCAGAAGGAAGCCAGGCAAAAATACTCTTAAAACCTTTATTCATTGATTTACAAAGTGTACAGTATTTACAACATTTAGGCATTAATTTCTTATTGACATGAATGTGGAAGGGAGTTTAAAAATAAATATGTGGCACATAGGTTAATATACACAGTATGGCTCTTTGCACTTCAAGCCATCACCAATGGTGAGGTTTAATGGAAATTTTAATGTGACAGAAAAGTCAGGTTACTAATCCTGGACCTTCCATACAAATGGTCCTTCCCTGGCTTCTTGAGGCTGGGGGGTGGTGAGCAAATCACATTCTTTCGAAAGAATTAAACAAAAACCACTTCGAAGGCATTAGAGATACATGCAGCACATCTGTGCAGTGTGTCTGCAATTACTTCCCACGTGCGGAGTGAATCCGAACCTTTGAGAACCTGATCCCTGTAGACCAGCCAGGGAGGCTCTCATGTGGTCAGTTTCCTGTCTCTTGTTTAAATTGCATGCATTACTTGAAAAATGTTAGTGAAATGTGACCATGCACAAAAAAATGGTTAGCTGTAGATATGTACAACATCAAGTTTCCATTGTCTTACAGCATCTTTAGATGCAAGGTCAACCGTCTCCTCTTTTCACAAGAGGGATAAATAAGAAGACATAACTTTACTCCCCAAAGAAAAGTCACCAAGTAGGGACACATGCAAATGTCATCCTGCAAAAGTAGGATAAGATAAACTCTATGTGAGAGGATGGGCAAATTTCCATGAAGTCAGGCCTGGAAGTTCTCCTAGAAGAGAAATTCTACTTTCCCTTCCTGTCACATCCCACAAAACCAAAATATGAAGGAAAAAGCTTCACGTTATCAAACTTCTTTGAGTCTCAGTTCCCTCATTTGTAAAGCATAAATACTAGTACTGTTCCTTATAGGGTTCTTGCAGGAATCATATGCTCTAACTATGTAAAGTGCTTAGCATAGTGCCTGGCACATAGAGGTGCTTACTGTATGTCTTGCTTTCTCTCCTACTCTCCCATTCCTAATTATAAGCAATAAATGGATAAGCCTACCAAACTGAATTAAGGCTCTGTGATGCAATTTAAATTACTTTGTATCAGAGTTAACCACTGGCAATTCATATTTGGTCCCTGAGGATAGGGTGTCTCATGTCATGAGTCAGAGAGTTTTCTTTGCAGGGCAGATGTATCTAAACAACAGTCCTCTATGAGGCCATGGCTCTACCAAAATCCATGTAAACATACCCCACAACTCTGCACAGAAGTTCAGACCAGTCATGGTCTCCACCTGAATACTTCCAGGGCGACACTCTGAGAGCCACAAGCAAGAGCCTGGAGGCAAGCACATTACTCTTGCTCAAAATATGTTACCTTTTTCAACACCAGAGCAAGTATTACAGGTAGCGTTCCACAAACATACAAGCTCCACCACTGTTGAAAATAAGCATTCTAATTTGACATTTTGTCCAGAAAAAAAGTTACTTTGGAATATACCTTAGTTTTCAGTTATGCCATACAAAAATAAATATTGTTTAAAGAATTTACAAGGAAGAAGAAAAAAATGTAACTTTGAGTGCCAAAAATACAGGAAGGATGAACGAGTTCTTATCCTCTTTCAAAAGCAATAGCTAAAAGAAACAACATCTACCCATTGGGCCTGCTTATTAGTCTTTCAAGTCACTTTTTCTCTCATTTTAGCATAGGAGTCTTCTTTCCCTATTGATCTAGAGACAATTTAATCCAGAATGTTCTTCCTAACATCTCTGGAATTTTGGAAGGAAAAGGCTGTTTGACAGGAAATATTACAGATAAAAACATTGCTGAGACATTTCTGGGCCCCCAAAATAAACTAGGGCTAACCTCCATATAGCTTCCTTTTAGTCCTAATTCCTCTCTGACTGGATTGGCTATATCTGTATAGGACCCAACACCTGGAGAAAATAGTCTCATCCTGCTTTGGGAACTTGGGGATAACAAGAATCCAGCACCTAATGGAGCATAATTAGGTCCCAAGTCAAAGCCAATCTCTCCAGTTTTAAGAAAGGATAAACAGCCACTTTAGGGATTCTAATTCCATTAAGTTGAAGGAAATCTTTCTATTGTCACACCTACAAATACATCCAACTTTCATGATTGCCTTTTTATCTTCTACAAAGAGCCAAAGTAAGTAATGCTTTCCCAGCACTGAGGTAAGAAGGCTGGGGAAATTAAATTGAGCATATCGCTTGCTCTTCCAGAGACTCAGCCAGAATCTCAAAATATCCCATCCATTTTGGATGCAAAATTTTAAAATTCTAAAACTATGAGTGAACTCACGATTGTAATTAAGCCAGTTGTTCTTTATCCTGAAAAACATCTATGTGTCCATATAACACATTCCTCACATCTCAGAGGTGCCAGGACCTCCTGCAGCTCATGCATAGATTCTACACAAGAACCACAGCCCTAAATGAATGCAGAACTCTTTTTTGGAGTGAAAACACAGATTTGTGGTATAGAACTCAGGGTCTGTACTGGGGACAGGCTGACTTTGACGGGGTCTTGGTTAGGCCAGAAATGACAACACTGAAGCAATGCTGGTTCCTCATGGTGATGTGGTACCTGGCATGTTGACATCCAGGAGTGCTAGAGCCTCTCCTGTGTAACTACTGCCAGGCCAACGGCTCATGCATGACTATGGATCACGGTGATCCCCATGGATGGCTACTGTACGTGGTGCATGGAGCTGCTATAACGTGAGTCCTAACCATACCCACAAGCAGGACACAATCACTGACATGCAGTGAGGATGCCCATTCGTCTGATTTATAGGTGATGTTGTAGCGAATGTGGCATCAGTTTCATTTCGCGGGAGTGGCAAGTTACAGATATTTCCTTCACAGCATGAGGTGCAGATCTGAAAGAAAGGAAGAAAACGTGTGATGAGAAGTCAGCACACCTTAGAAGGAGGCAGGGGGTAGAGGGATCCATCTCCCTCAGCTCTCTCAAGGAAAGTGAGAATGGTCTGTTCTACAAAGGAAATAGCCCACCATTCATGAAGAGTGAGGATAACATTCCATCTAGAAGCAGTGTGGACAAAACTAAAAGTCCTGGCTGAAATGTCAAGGGACCTGGGTTCTGTTTTTGACATTTCATCATGTGATTGCTGCCACGTTTCTCAATCTTCTGAGAACAGCTGTTTTACCCCTGAAAGGGGAATCACAAAACCTGCCTTCCTTTTTCAAAGAAGCTTGTCCTAACAGGAAGTAAAACTTCCTCTGTAAGGTTCTCACAGTGAAGATAAGTGGCAATGACTCAGGTCATTTAAAATGAATATTTACCTGCATTGGCTCTGTGGTATCTCCTGATATACACGATAGGCTAACATGTGAAGGGTTTTCATTTAAGCAATTACTCTTGCTTTATACTACTTTACCCTTGAATCATATCAAAGAGACAAACCCAAGGGTTTACTGACAGAAGTTATTTTAGGCAATGGCTACACCCAGTATTGATTGGCAGCCTTGATATCAGCTGGGAGCTTGTTAGAAATGCAGACTCTCAAACCATACCCTAGACTTAGAGCATTAGAATCTGTTTTTAACAAGATTCCAGATGAATCAGACTCGTAGGATTGTTACTATCCTACACAGTGACCAGCCTGCAAAGATTTGAACCTGTGGCCACACTCAAAGGTTCTGTACTATAGGAAAACAGCATAAAACTGAGACGGGAGACTAGAGAGAAGTGAGTTCACATCTTGTCTCTCTCTAGATGTGTAAGGAGCAAAGTGACACCCTTTCTGATGCTCAGTTCTCTTCTTGCCAAAGATGTCAGAGTGATGCCCGAGAACCAAGCCCGGCTCACTGAAGGGTGGGGATCAGCTAATAATAATCTTTGTTTGACCTTTCTTACTTGAACCAGTAATAAGTAGGCAGATTATATTGTAAAATTTATTTCTCAGTGAATTTGAGAAGTTGCTTGAAAAGCGTTTCTGCTCTTTGTAAGAGACTGTAGCCCTCGCTGTGAATGCTACTCTCGGGTATCAAAGGAGGGAGTTACCCTGAATCCCAGGAAGGTGGCCTAATGAGTGGGCAGAAGCCAAATAAAGGCCAAGGCATGACACGTTAAGATCATACAACCAGCCCTGACTCACTGCAGGAAAAGCAGGACTGCAGGGATAAGCAAGGCTGCCTTCTTTACATGTTCCTTCTGGGATGCCCCTGAGAGTCATTTCTCATGAAATTCTCTGTTTACAGGCACCAGATGAAGTTTATCAACTATCAAATGACTCACATGCCAATGGAGAACGTCCTTAAACTGGGACACCAATAATAACATGAACTCTCACTTTGAAGAAAGTTATCAAAATATATTGCCTCTCCCTTCCTCAGTTAGATGACCTGTTGGGTCATGAGTGGACTCTGTCCCTCCCTTCTGGTGGGTTCAGGACTCTTCTAAGTGAAGAAGCGACTCATGATCTTCAGCATCCTTTTGATGTGTGCTTACACACTTTACTGAGTTGTACTTTGCCCTGCTACACATTTGTATTCTACTGAAGCAAATCAAAAAGGAAGTGCCTTTTCACAGCTATATGAAGACAGTAAAGAGGTGGCCTAAATGGGGAGGAGAGTCTGCTCATGAGTACAGGGAGCACTGGTGGGAGGGAGGGTGCTGACTCCCCAGTATTGCCCAGACCTTGTGGCCTTCATGCTCCGAGTCTCTACAGCCAGTGGATAAGCACTCTTCCAGTGGGACACAGCGTTTGGTGACAGAGATGCTGTTCCCTGTGACTTCCATTGTGTGCTGAGTATAGCAGTATCTGGTCTCTGTCAAGAAAGAAAATAAGCCTTAATTGAGATGGGAAATGTTAACCCAGTGTGCCTGAAAAGAGCAAGCATGCATGTATGCCATTAATTCCCACAGAGGTCTGACAGCACATAGGATGGGCATGGCCTCCATGAATGTCCCAAAGACCTCCCTGTGGAGATCGATTTCATCACAGCGGCGGCAGGGGTGGGGGGGCTGGGAGGGTGGGAGAGGGTGGTATTCTGCAGAATACTGGTCTCTCTGCCTGTCTCAATTCCCATAAACCAAGACACAACGGCACCACTTTTCACCGTCCCACATTTTACCATTGTCTTTATGTTTATTTTTCCGGGCTGGATGGTTCGGAGGGCTGCTTTAAATGGTGAAAACTCTAGCGAGTTGCAGGAAGATGGAGGAGTAGACTAAAGAAGTGAGCCAAAAGAAGCTGGAGAGTGACTAGTAAGACAACCACAAACGGTCTAGGGTGTCCCTGTGTGTGAGAAGGATTCCCACAGAATACTAGAACTGGGGATGGAACCATTTTGTTTGGTGAAAATGACACTTCACAGAAGAAAGAACCTGCAAAGAGGACAGGCGGGTGCTAGGGTGTTTAGAGACTGACCCAGTAACACAGGTGCTCCACATCTGAGGAGTTTCATTTCTCCTGGTCTGATTTCCATGCCTTTCTGGTATGGCAGATGATGACCACTATGGCAGTCTGAGGAAGTCCCTTTTCATCTTGAGGCTTTAAGCTTGAGATTTCTCCCAAAATTCCACAGAGAATTGGTTTATTGGTAATTTAAATACTAAAGAAAAATGGCATTGTGGGTGTAATTCTTCATGGCCCGCAGGCAGCATGCAGCTCCATAAGCCTGGGATTTAGATGTGCCTGCTCCATTTTCATATTGAAAAAGAAAATGAATAATTCTTAAGAACTGTCACTGAGTTGTTTTTCATCCATATCTTGGCTCTAACTTTGCACAGTTTTATACAATTTGGATATTTAGTAGCTAATATGGAATTATGACCATCTATGATATTATTTATTAGGCAATAAAAAAAATCCCCTCACTAGATTGTGTCATAATTTTGGTATCTTTTAGCCAAAGTACTAATGATCGAAGAAGAAAGCTTAAGAGTTTGGGTACCAAGAATGAGCTAATGTAGATCACACTGACAGGTTTTGAAAATAATGAAACTGAGGGGAAAGGTCTTCCCATTTTTCCCAACTTACAGGAACCCAGAACGACCCCTGACTCTGACCAATGGCAACACCTCTCACAGTATGACACTGTGGTTGACGCTGCCCTGAAGAGTTTGGATTTATTTTCTCCCCGGGATGCCTGCCCCATGATGTACCCTGGCTGGAATTCTGTTTCTTGGAGTCAGGTTGAGGCAGTCTCCAGTTTGCTCTGGGTTTTGTAAAGCTCTTTGGGATTAGGGTAAGTAAAATCATCTGGGAGTGAATTGTTGAAACTGTTCCACCTGGCATTGATTCTCCCAAAGCCCTGGGGTCTAATTTAAGGTGGAGGTGACTGCATTTTGGATGAAGAGGAGACATCGCCTCTTCTGATTTTCTTAGAGTCTTTGTTTGGCGGGCTTTATCAAATGGCCAGTGGCCTGAGAGATTTACCACATCTTCCAAAGAGGACTGCTTCTTTGCACCCAATGGATGTTTATGTCCATGTTGGTTACACCGTTCCCACTTCCACCCCAACTGCAAGTCTCTAAGCAATAAAAGCAGGAATGCTCTTATCTCCTGCCTCTTCTTCCTGCAGACCACTGAGCAGCTGCCAGAGGCTTTACAGCTTGGAATGTAAATCTGCAAGATGAATGTAAATCTGCCCAGATAACATCTTTTGCTGTGGAACAAGTAAATCAGTACATGGTTTCAGTTTGGGAAATTAGGTTTGTCTCAAGTAATGAATTATTTTGTTTTAAATATGCCTTAAAATAACAATTGGTAAACTTAATAGACTCACTTTTTCTTCATATTTTTCTCTCATTAATTTATTAATGGGGAGTTTATTCCTTCAGATGAAAGTAATTCCAGCAACTGATTAGAATATTTTTTCAGGAAAATGCACAAAACCTTAACATCTAATAAACTAATTTTTGTCATTCTGAAGATGCTGGCAAAGAACTGTTTCTTAAATGCCATCAAGTGCAATCCATAAAATAAAGATATATTGAGAACATTCCCATCAGTCCCCACAGTAGAGACCTTAATTTTGAAACAGCAATTCTTCAGAAGTATCCTTTCCGCTTCTCTTCTGCAGTCCCTGGGTGAGCCATGAAATGTTAATGTGGAAAAAGCTTCTGCAGTTAAATATGTTTATAAAACACCCAAATAAAGTTGAACTGGTTTCTTTGGTGCTCATTTTATAAGAAACTTCAATATATACTGTGATCTGTGATCTCCAAGGGTGTGTTGGGGCGAGTAGATGGAGTTTCCCAAGCAGAACTAGGTGAACCACACGTGGCTTATCACTAGACTGGAGCAGTGATAAAAACTGAGTTTTAGCCACAGAGCATGGCTCTCCATGCATTCTGAATAATCCTTGGGTTGGTAATGAGGTTATATGAGAATCAAGCCTGCTGATAACTTCACACTAAAAGGATTTCAAAAGCTTTTATCTAAAAGATAAAAGATGGATTTGAATTTCTACCAGGTTAGTTCCAGCCTCCAAAATCTCATATTCTGCAGCTGCATAGTACTCTCAACCCAGAGGTTGAGAAACCAAACTCTGACTGACAATAAAATCAGAAATAAGAAAGAGAGCTTAATCAATAACTGGAAAACACAAAATACAATTTTCTTTTTTCTCTCTCTGTTCTCAGTCTAGTTTTGGAATTTAAAACTAGTCACAGCTAAAATGAATTTTCACTCACTCACCAACATTGTTTCCAACAAAGGAAATCATGCTTACCAAACTTATAAAGAAGATGACTTGGTTAAAACAAGGCATTACAAATGCCCATGTCTCAGATAAAAGGCTTCTTCACTGCTCAGTTATTCTATGTGACTCTGCTTGTTTTGCTTTTTTTTCACAAAGATTACGTTATATTTAAAATAATGCTAGAAAACAATTCCCTGGGTACAAGAAAATGAATGGGAAGAAAATTATATTATTATGATTTATATGGAAAATTAGTGGTTAGTAGTACCAGTCTGCATGCTCCCAACCACAATTCCTTACTGTGTACTTAGCATCTCTAATCTGCCATGGATGGCAGCAGGGACTGCTCCCCTAAGAGTCAAAGGTGCTCTCCTAAGTGTCTAATGATGCAGGATCTCTTTGCAGCTCAGGACTCTACTATGCTGTAATCATCTCTGTGGGATCTCCCACTGGCACTTCAGAGACTTTCCTTCTGAGCTTTCTCTCTAACATTTGTCTTAACCTGAATGTACTCTCCCATGTTTCATCCTTGAATTTCTTTTCACTCAAGTGACCTCATCAAACTTCTGATTGCACATCTTCAGTCTCTTCCTTCCGAGTTACAGAACCAAATTTCTATCCATCTCTAGGACATTGCCAATGTCACCTTATACCTCACATGTCTGGAAACAAACACTCTCCCACCCGCTCCCATCTGATTATCCCTACATGTGTCTACCTCAGGAAGGGACAACCTTAAATATGGCTCTTCTATCTTTCCAGAAAGTGGGAACCAGAAATGTTGAGAAGAGCACAGATTTCTTTCTCCAACCTGAGAGTCTCTAACTTCTCTGAAGTGTGTCCATAATCTATTCCCTTAGTGCAAGACCTCATTATTTCCTGTTTTGAGACAGTATGACTTTCCAGAAAATAGACAAATGTGTACAATTTGAAATCCCTTTTAAGTGCTGGATATGTATATGAATTAAAGGAGCCTATAGGTATCGGCTTGATCACTGTTAGGAATGTATAGGTGAACCTCAGTGTGTTTACCTGAATGCTTTATACCCCTCACTGAAAAAAGAACTCAACAAAATTTGGCAAAAATCTTGTAAAATAAAGCCTTTCTTACAACTCCAATGTCATTCCACGTAGAATTGTTTTCATGTCAAACAATGGGAAATAGTGTTTATTCTAGATAGGCAGCCCAAGAACAGAGTTGGAGGGGCTGGGAAAACTGACACAGCTGCAAAAAAGTTTTAATTAAAACTTTTTGATATGTCTGAGTGTTTTGTCTGCATGTATATAAGTGCATCTGCGCCTGTAGAAGCCAGGGGAGGGTGACAGAGCCCCTGGAACTTGAGGGAACAAACAGTTGTTAGCAGTGGGTGCTGGAACCTATCCTGGGTCCTCTTCTGCAAAAGCAGTCAGTGCTCTTGACTGGAGAGCCATCTCTCCAGTGCTCTTCTAGTCTATTTTCTTTCTACTCTTCTGATGGAGTATTTTCTGTGGTTCGTCTTTCAGTTCACTCATATTTTCCTCTGTTTCTTCAATTCTGCTGTTGGGCTTTCCACTGAGTTAGGTGGTTTCTTTTTAAATTTCAGACAGTACTTTTTTGCAGTAGTTTTTCTAAATAATTTCCATTTGCTTCTAAGTCTCTTCCCTGAGGACTAACTCTCATAGTATCAGAAGGTGATATATAACTGCCAAGGGTACAAAGCAATCAGTAGACTTACCCATCTGTAAAGCCTACCACAGAAACGAACAGCTCAACAAAGTATCTCTACTGGGGCAATACCGGCGTTTTTATACTGGGGATAATCGGTAGCTGTCTAACTGGACGCAAGGCCGGCTCAATATGGGGGAATCTGTGCCTGGTGTTATAAATATAACCAAGCACTCATGGTGGGAGAAGTCATAGAGCCTGGAGGGGTCTATGAACCTATGACTATCACTTTCATATACCAAATGAAACTTCTTCTATTCTAAATATTTATCCTTATACGCACAGAAATGTAGCTATCAACAATCATTAAAAATCTGGACATTTCACATGATGTTAAGAGACTGTCTTCTGATACCTCTCTACTGACAGTTTAGGCTACCTGATTAGTGCTCCCAATACAGCATTTACAGAGGCTCTGCAGGGGATGGAGCTTCGCTGCCAATGGGTGGTGATAAAATCCTGACTCTACCAATCCCATTCTGAAATAACCCCGGTGGGATGGAGCATCTCATTGTTGGTGGATGTGGAAGTCCACTACCTACCGCCATGGTCTGCACTGACATGCTATGAAAACTTCACAGTTGTCCAGGGGTATAAAGTGCCCCCTACTTGTCCTCTGCTGTCATCCTGAGAGGGAAGTTGGGGTGTCTCATTATAGCCTATTGTGAATAGGAGTCTAGGCTAGAGAGTCTTTTGCTGGTGTGGGTGGAGGGAAAATTTTGTCTGAGGTGTTCATCTAGAGCAGCAGTTATTACATAAGTTTTTTGTCTTTCCAGTCTGCCTCCTTCCTGGCTCTTTGGCTGGAGAAAGAAAGTATTTGTTAGATTTATTATACTTATATCTTGGTATTTTTCAGCTTGTTCTTCAGCTCCAGAAAGAATACTTGAAGAGGCCACCACAGTACTGTTCTTTGGGGTCCTGAAGACCACAGCTAGTCTACCACTTTCTCTCTCCACCTTTCAGAATTTGGATGGTTTTCGTTTGTTTCTACATAATGGTCAGGATTTTAGTTGTACTTAGTAAGAGGAATAGAAGAGGACATCAGGCTCGTCACTTCATAAGTCAAAGTCTTCATCACTTCTGGCATCTAAGGCCAGATAATTCTATTTCAGGGAACTGTTTGTGCATTGTGAAATGTTGAGCAGAACCTTTGATCTCTTCTGACTGAATGCCCCTAATTGTGACAAAAATGCCTCTATAAATATTCTCGGGATAAGTGGAGTCCTAACTGAGACCTACTGTTCTAGATTATAATCTTGAAAACAAGGTCCATTCTTGTTGGTGTCTACACTCCTGCAGCATACAACACAAGGCCTTACACAACACAGTAGATGCATCATTTATTATGAACACTGATGTATGGATGGGAAGGACATATCTGGCCAAGCTCTTTTACATAAAGCTGAATCAAATTAGAATATTTTGATCTACTTCTGTGATTTCTATAACATCTCTTTGGATGTTCTCATCCAACTTATACAAAACTTCTAATAGCAGTGTAGTTTTCAAACAGTATAGCCATTTTGAAATATTATTTCCTATGATCTATAGGAATATACATACATTCTATGAACATAAATTCCACAGATATATATACATATATATATATATATATATATCCACTGATAACAGGAAATTAAAAGTTCTATCATGTTTATAGAGCTATTCATACAAATGAGAACTGGAAACTACAAAAAATGGCCATTAGTAGTAAAATAAAATAAATTATGGTATACATTCACATAACCTCAAGAATGAATAGACTAGCTGTAATAAAACAGGCAGAACTCACATGATACTGGGTGAAAGAAGTCAGACACAAAAGAGTATATACTGTATTGTTCAGTGTCTACAAAGAAACAGTGTAGGGCAAAACTAATCTACGCTATTGGAAATTGGAGTGGCACCTATATTTGTTTTCTAGGACTGTTATAAAAATCACTGGGGAAGTGGACTTAAACAAAAGTTTTCTTATAGTGTCAGAGGCTAGAAGTCTGACCTCGAGTGTTCACGTGAGTCGTATCTTTTGAGACTTCTCTCCTAGACGGCCATCTTCTCCCTGTGTCATTGCATCAATTTTCTCCCTCTGTCCCAGTCTAGATTTTAATTTTCTCTTAGAAGGACATCAGTCATATGAGATTAGGAGTTCAACTTACTGACTTCATTGAATCTTAATAACCTCTTTAAAGATCCTATCTCCCATATAACCACATTCTGAGGTGTAGGAGTTAGGACATCAATAATAGGATTCCTTGGGTGTGGAGAAAGTGACTGGAAACGGGACCAACTGAAGCTTAGACTGCAAATCCGGGGGCTGCTTACATGGTGTGTTCAGTGTAAAAACCATCACACTCTTCACTATTCTATGGGCACATTCCACCTCAATTCACAGCTTAGTAACAGTGAAAATGAAAGAAAGAAGACACAAATTGAAAGAAGAGAGACTTATGAAAGGGATGGGCTGCAAACAGAGCAGCCAAGGAGTTGAACAGCCTCCCAAATGCTGGGATTACAGGCACGTGTCTCCATGCCTGACACTACGATCCACATTTCTTAATGACAGGTGACACTTTCTGTGAGGAACCTCTCTTTTAAAGCAAATCAATGAAATTCAGAAAGCAATGTGCTTATTTCTAGGCAAAGACCAAAGAGGTGTTTGGGAAGGTATGTAAAAGGTATTGAGGATGAACAAGACTTTACAGCAGGCAGTGGTTAAAAGAAAGGCAATCTGGCAAAAGCATGAAATGGATGCTTCCCTCTGAGCTTGTCCCATTTCTCATCGCTGTAACAAAATACACATCGTTAGAAAATAAGAGGAAGAATTCATTTCAGCTCACTGAGAAGTTAGCCTACCATGCAGGTAAGGTAAGGTAGAGTTCATACTGTAGGAGTGTGTGGTGAGGAATCCTCACATCTCAGTGGAGCAGGAACAGAATCCAGGCCAGCACCAGGGCCCAAAATAATCTAGAAGTCCCATCCCCAGTAACTACTTCCTTGGTGAGGCTTTACATCCTAAAGGTTAAACAACCTTCTGAAACAGTACCACTAGCAGGAACCGATTGCTCAGTTGTACATTTCAGTACTATGATGTACATTTCAGACTCAAAACACTCCACCTGAAGCCACTGCATTAGTAGAAAATATCTGGACAGAAACATTGTGAGTTGGAATAAGTGTGATAGTCTCAAGGTACCAAGAAAGAAAAATTATTCTTATGAGGATGACAAACTTCTAGTTAAAAAGATCTGGAAATGTGCTAATTAAAGAATTTTACTCACTGAAATGGACTCCTGTATCACCTTATCAACAAACAGAATAAAGTTAAAATAACAATAAAACTAACACTATAAAAGTATGGTGAAAGCACAGGACAGATACCTTTGAAGACCAAGGTACCAAATTAAAGAAAAGCTTGTTTCTTTGAGCCTGACATTCTGGTCTCCCCTCTAGGTATATGCTAACTCAGAGGCTGTACAGGTGCAGAGGCTGAGAAGTCAAGCAGGAAGCACTGCCTAGAGCAGAGAAGCAGCCTTTGTCCATCTCAAGTGGACTAGTCGCATAAACACAAGTTCAGAGCTAGCAGGGCAGTCAGGAGAGAAGTGAGGACAGGCTTAGGATGAACTTCAAGCTTGGTCGTTATTCATACTTAGCACTTAAAAATGCTGTTGACTTCCAGCTTCTATTGTTTCTGTCAATAGTAAGTGTGGGGAACACTGCACAGCAACTAGTACTGTGTACATAGCTGGTGAGAAAAACAAACAGTATTCGGTAAAGTCAATGCTTATATGCCCAAGCCTAATAACCACACTGCTGAGATAGAGCGGGCAGGAGGGCATATGTACCAAATATGAGACTGTGTAAGAACATTCGTGTAATTCAAAAACCAGACCCAGCCCATCCCAGTAAACAGACCAATTCTGTTGTAGTCAAGTAATGATCTATGACACATCTGTGAGAGGGATTAACGCTGTGACTCCCAAAACACAATTTCTCACCTAACATTGTTTGAAAGCAAGGATTACCTTTATGGGGTGGGCTGTAATGACTCAGAGACCTGGGGGTTCTACGGCTAGGTGAAAGACATCCAGCATGTCAACTTCATCAAAAGTCAGGAGAGATTCACTTACAATTTTTCTCACAGATGTATTTTAAAATTCAAGATTTCTTTAAAAACGAGGCAAGCTTGACTATGGTAGTCCAAGAGACTCCCCAAATTACACAAGCTATTGCCACAGCCCTTGATTGCTTCCCAGAACTTGAAGGTAAGACCCTGCTGCTAAAGACAGGGCATACTTTGAACACAGAACTTGGAGCGATGGCGCTGGAACTGACCTGTAAGCCACCTCCCTGAAGACTAGCTCTTTTGGTTTTGGAGAACACTATGCAAGCTGCTAAGGGAGAACATCGATCGGTAGTTCAACTCCAGTTTTAAGGCCTAATAACACAACAATGACCAGCACAGAAAATTACATTGGGGCAGAAGTGGCATTTTTATCTTGGGGGTAATCAACAGCTACCCAATTAGAACCTGAAGTCCACTCAATGGGAGGGAACTCATGTGTGGTACTGTAAACATAGCCAAATATACATGGCTAGAGAGGTCATAGATCTTAGAGAAAACTCTAAGGCTGTCGTATCCCTAGATAAATATAATTTATTACTATATGCTAAATATGGATCCTTTTATTTACAGACAGATATACCAGTTATCACTCATTAAAGATGCTTCTTTTGCACAACTGGCCACACACAGAGAATAGGTGTTTGTGAGATGGCTCATGAAACATAGTGAAACAAGGTGTAGAGAATATACTAATGCATATCTCAGTTATTATCAAAGAAGCTTCCCCATGTAAAAGAGGACAATGAACAATAACAGGCCATAAATGGTCAAAGCATAGAGAATAAGAGTCTGTAGAGTGTGGGTCTTTGTACAATACTCCTCTATTAAACTCCACCCACCCAGGGTTCTGAGACCACTGTGGAAGAGGGAATGGAAATATAGTAAGACTCAGAAAAGGAGGTACATGACCATATGGAAATAAAGTTTTACAGTCTCCTAGGACCTAGCTCATATGAACATCAATGTGACACCTACATCAATGGTATCAGTATACACAAAACTCATGGAAAGCAGACAGAAACCCAGCACAGAACTGAGGAAAGGTCTACCTTAGCCAAGGATCTATTGGTCACTGATTATTGCTGTGTGAGAGAGAGCTGATCTTCTTTAAGGGAGTGACTCTAGGTAGGTTGACCCAATGGATGAACTTACACTGAGAGATGTCTGGGTACACTAACTCGATTTGATAGGCCTTAACATAAATGACAGAATGCATGAAATCCAGTGAGGGGGCTACGGGAGGATGCCTCCTGAGGAAGGAGGTATAAAGATGATTAAGATGTTGTGTATGAAATATACAAAAAGTCAATAAAAATACACAAAAAGGAGGCCACTGCATTTTGAATGAAAGTAATATGAGATGATAGATTATATCAAAATCATCTCATTCCTTAGGAACCAGAGTGGTGGATAAGACACCTTTATAAATGCCCAAACAAGCTCTCTGGAATGAAAAGCCCAGGGCTGTGCTGGGTAAGATGCTGATTTCCCTATCTTGGGAAGTTGCAATGCCCTGGATTCTTAAAGGATTGAGAGAACCTTGATGTAAAGGGTAGAAGCCTTGAGGAGCTGCATCTCAAATGTAAAATCCCATAAAGAAAAGAAACAAATCCACTCTTAAGTAAAACAAAACACATTGTCTGTCCCAGGCATTGCTCTGCCTGAAAAATGACTACTATGAAGTAACCTTGCCTGGACATTCAGCTCCAGGGGCTTCCTTTCTGTTGAACTAGGCATCATATTTCTATTTCGTGTTTGTACCACCAGAAAGAGTCACCCATTAACTCAGTTTCGCATAAAAGCAGTAAGCAGCTAAGAAGCTAGAACGGACAGGGCATGTGTTTTCTAGCTGAGCATCTTCTGCTTTTCTATCAGTCATGATTTCCAATGAAGATTTTGCCTTAGGGGAAGGCAGGAACACTCCTCCTGAAAGAATGCAATATTCTCAGCCTAGGTATCCTGTATAGAATAAGTCTAAAAAGTTGCATTACAATGTTTTTGAACTGACATTTAATCCTCAGACTCTTAATAAACATTTATACAGTTCCTCTCTCTAGGAACATTTAATCTTGCAGCACAGAAAGAAGTCATGGGCAAAGTGACAAGGATTCCATCCAGTGATCCTCGCTCAGCTCCTATCATATGCCATCTGTTTTTTCATGGTCCCTCATAGAACAGGATTTCAGTATCTTTTCTCTGTTCATAAAATCAAGAAAAAGAGATCTGTAAGGCTATGTGATGAAATCATAAGCAGAATAAAATGTGAGTGAAGTGACAGGAGTCAGTGATGGGGGGATTCAGGGTCTCTTTTCTAGGAGCAAGTACTACCAGGAATCTGTAAGCATTGGAGGCAAAAGACATGGAATGGTGGAGGAAGTTCTTACACAACACACTCTGCAAGCAAACCGCAGTGAGCCTGCAGCAGCTAGAGGTGCAGCTGCCTGACATCGCAAGGAATCATTCTGGTCAGGTACAAGCTTTCTTGAGTCGTGCTGGACCAAATGAGGAGACCCAGCAAGTGTGTCAACTCCATCAGGATAGGAAGGATGCAGAGATGGCTCCAAGCCCATTCACTTAATTGAGTTTAGCTTCAAAAGCTTTTGAAATCAGGGCTAGAGAGATGGCTTTATGGTTAAGAGCACTTGGGTTGCTCTTGCAGAGGATCCAAGCTCAGTTCCTAGCATCCACATGGCAGTTTACTACTGTCAGTAACTTCAGTTCCGGGGGATCCAGTGCCCTCTTCTGGCCTCTAAAAGCACTGCACACATGGGTGCCCTTACATAGATGTTTTAAAATCATTTTTTTTAAAAAAGAACTCTCAAAATTTAGTAATTTCCCAAGCAATGAGTTATGTGGGCTCATGCAGGGCATAATGCAAGGTGGGCCTAGCCAGGTCACCTGCTATGAGAAATAGAGGAATGGCTCCTATGGGCGTGGAGCTCCACACCCGCTAGTTGTGGAGCCAGCTTCTGCCCAGCACCTGGAAAGAACCTGATCCACCTGGGAGCAAATTACAATTGGCTGCAGTCGGGACCCCACCCCATAACACCATTGGCTATCCAGATCTATAAGACCTTCTGTACTTCCTTGAATAAACAAGCTTGCAGCGCCGTCCGCCTGCTTCTCACTCAGCTCCCAGAGTTTGTGTCTTAACTCTGCTCCGACTCGCCCCCCCCCACTTCAGTCCCCTCGGGTTGGCCCGGGGCACAGGGACCCCCAACAGGCTCATTCTAAGAATTATGTTCATGTCATGTGATGACTAAGATCTACTTAAATATGTCACAAAGCACACCAAGGCCAGGGGTGCCTTTCAATAACAGCTTCTTGGCCACCCTCATCAAGCCTGTTGGTCCTCTGAAGCTGCTGCCGACTAATGATAAGCAGACAAAACACACTTTACATTTTAATCTAATAGCATGGCATTGGTTTTATTGATTAAAAAAAAATCTAGAGAAAACCTAAACTTCAAAGAACAAGATTCCAGTGGTTTTAGCTCTTCTCAGGTTAAGGTTTTGAGTTCCCATCCCTCAATAAAGGGCCAAAGGCCTTCAAAATAACTGGGCTCCAGTATTTGGCTTCTAGTAGTATATGATACAGACTACTTGCTACTCCTAGGTCAAATCTCCCCATCTGCTGGGCACACCAAAAAGTCCTGTCTCCACACCACTGTTCTGAGTGACTTCTGGAAGATTTGAGTTCTCCAGCCTCCTAAATCTATTTACAAGTTGTAGAGATGTTGCAGCATGGGATTCCGGATTCAGGAGTTTTCTGATGTTTTTACTGCCTCTCAGCCCCCAGCTGCTCTTCTTCCCCTAAGTTCCCACAGCACTTAAAGCTCTGTCTCAGTTGGCACTTAGCTTTCACCTTCTGTTTCTGACACCTGATATGGTCAGATCTTATCTGCCAAGGTAAACTGTCTGCTCCTAGAAATAAGAAACCAGATTCCTATCTTCCACTGCATAATCGCCCCAGGGGCCTGATGTGGCTGCTTTCTGTCATGGATTCAGTAAGCAAGTCTCCCTTTATCATTATAAATTTAAGAATAGAAATATAAAAGTGGAGGGCAAAGGGGGAAAAAGATAAATTTTGTAAAGACCTAGTCTAAAGACCCCTCTGATGCTTTTAGTTATCTCTACCTTGAAGGGGAGATTATGATCTCAAAAGAAAGCATCAAGATAGGGCTTTTTTCTTTCTTGAGAGGCTTTCCAGCAAAGTGCTTCTGGTCACATGTGTTTTTTTCTCTATGACAGAGACAGACTTGTACACCATAAAAATCTACAGGGAATAACCAGTTCACATTCCTTCCTCTTCCTCTACATAATCTGTTAAGGTACTTCAGAGCTAAGTCAATTCTAAGCACACTCATATTTTGCTGTTGTCTGAATGTGTCTTCCAAAATTCCTATGTTATAACTTAGGGATGGTTTGGAAAAGCGGAGTCTTCAAGATGTAATTAAGTCATAGGGTAGAACTGTCATGGGTAGGACTGGGACACTTATGAAAGGTCTATAATAGGTGGGTTTGTTCCTTTCTATCCTGTCTTCTACCATGTGAATACACAGCACTTCTCTCCTTGGGAGGATCTAACGATCAGGTGACATATTGGAAGCAGGACATCAGACCCTCACTAGACACCAAACCTCTGGTACCTTGATTTTGGACTTTCTGGCCTTCAGAGAAGTCGGAAATGCATTTCTATTGTTTTCATATCCCCGAGTCTCGGATGCCATGTTATAATAGTGGAAACAATTTTAGAAGCCAGTTAGCCAGATTTGTTCTAAAAATTCCCAAAGCTGGATACACAAGCAGATCTTTCTAGATTTGTCCAGAAATCATTGTTTACATGTGTCAAATGTTCTTGTATACTGGAGTCACTCAGGGAACTTTTAAAAAGCATTGCTCTCAGACAAACTCCTTGACAGTTAACTAAGAACGTCTGGAAATTATCTCAGGCATCAGTGTTCTTAAAATGCACTAGTTGGTTGTAATGTGCAGCCACTTTTGAGAAGCAGTGGTTCATCATGTCCCTTAGCAACTGATGCAAATGCAAAATGGAAACACTGACTCGTTCAGACATAAACAATGCCTACATGGATGGCAACAGAGACAGCATGGCTTACCCACGTGGCTAGATATCTGACTTGTAAGTCAGCCTTACTGTCATCATGTTTTTCTCTTTCCTGTAATCTTTTAAGGCCTCACTGACATCTCTACCTAAAAGTAAACAAGAAGTCTCCCACAATGAGACATTTTCCTCCTAAGTGGGTAAAAGAGCCCACATTAGTTCCCATCTTTGACTGTTCATTAGAATCACCTGGGATATTTAAACCTACTGGTGCAAGGCTCTGATCTCTGAGAAGATGATTCACTTTGTATGGAGCTGTGGTTCTTAATGTGGCCCCTAGACTGGAGCATCTGGGCACAGGGGCACTCACTCTTTTAAAGGCAAGTTCTCAGCTCATCTGAGACCTAATGAATCTGATACTCAAGTAGAGCTGGAGAGTGAGGTGGCAGCACCAGCCTGTTTTGCAATAAACTATAGAGAGAGCAGCGATTGGACTGCAGTTTGAGAGACGCTGGAGTAAGCAAGGCATAGGTTTCTGGGATTCTGGAAAGTTCCCTAAGCTCTACTGGGCAGCCTGAGTAGAGAGTTCTAGGTTAAACAGAACTGGCTTGGAAAGATACTAGCTGTCTTAAAAAATATTTATTTTATTATTTTATTATTTTAAATTGTGTGTGTTTGCACAACACATATAAGTGCAGGTTCCCACAAAGGCCAAAGGTGTCAGATCTCCTTGGAACTAGAGTAACAGGCAGTTGTGAGCTGCCTGACATGGGTGCAGGGAACCAAACTCAGGTCTTCTGCAAGATCAATATATGCTTCTAACCTGACCACTAAACCATCTCTCTAGTCCCATCTACCTGTCTTTTAGTGTATTTTCCTTTCTCTCCCAATTGCCAATCTACCACAAGCAGAGTGACATTCTTTGGGTTGAACACGAGAGTTCTTACAGTATGTTGAAAAATAATGCATTTGGCCTGTTCATCATTTTAACAAATCTGATTTAGAGCAACAGTGAAGACAACCAGCTACTGTCTAAAATATACAGTACTCCATCGTCACCATCCTTCCCACTCAATGAGTCTACTTTTATCCAAAATAAAACAGCCATTTAACCACAACCATGCAGTCAGATATAAACATCTCTTTTACTTGATAGGAAAAGAGATATAAATAGGGTGAGTCTTCTTTTTGAAATAAGCCTTTTGGTCAAAATTTCGAGCTTCAGAAATATACCATCCCATCCTTCAAAAAGAACTCAACAATTTAAAAAACTCAGCGTTTTCCTCCGTGCATTGATGACATTTAGAATTCTAGTTTATAGTCTCAGGATGTAAGTCTCCGGGCATGAGATGCAATAAACAGAATCTTTATATGATTATCAATTCATCCTTTGCATGAAAGAAGTTACTATGCAATGATGAAGGCTTCCAAGAGTGGCAAACAGACAGGCTGTTCTTATTCTCGCTCCACATTTGGCTGACCCCAGGGTGGAGATGTCTCAGTTACCTCCTGTAGAACTCCAAAGATGCTTCTGGAGAGAGGCAGCAATCCCACGGGTCCCTTTAGATCTCTGAGAGTCTTTGAGGATGAGTTATGCATGTGGCATAACAGATCTACTAATAGCCTTAGACAAGAGGAACAGTTGTTACTGCAAGCATGCACCAAAGTCTTCAGGGCTGCCTACTCATGCTCAGCTCTGGGGACCCTGATCCGTCTACTGAGAGATTACCTCGAGGACAGTAGATGTCAGGAGCCCATCTGTTGCATTCATAATTGTCCGCTGCCTTTTCACAGGTGAAACATTTAAATCCACCAGGATATGGCGTGGCTGCAAAAACCAAGAGAAAATTGATTTTCATGCTGAGTACAGAACCTGTGAAGTCAACTATGTTCATTTTTAAAAAGAATTCTCAGGATATCTTGGGAAGTGTAAAACAAAACAAAAACCACCTAAGCACTGAACTACCTGATGATTTCACAAATTTATACTTAGAAATTTATTACTGAGACATGAACACATATTCACACACAAAATATGCATACAAATATCAAGTCAATTTTATTAGTACTGGGTGCCCATTCCAAATCTGAGAGTATGAAATCTAAAATGCTCAAAATATGGAACACTGAGCACCAACATTCTACTCCCCAAATTCCACAGCTGACCTCATGTAACCATAGTCAAAATGCTGGTGCACTAAAAATTTCCTCTAAAACGCCTTCGGTTTATTTATGAGGTATAAACAAAACAAATGAATTTGGTATTTAAACTAAGGTTTCTTTCCAAGAGATTCCACTACATATATGCAGGTATTACAAAATCTAAAAAAAAAACCACTCAATATCTGAAAATACCTCTAGTTCCAAGCATTTCAGATATAGGTTACTTAGCCTATAAATGACCCAAACTGTAAACAATCCAGATATCCATCAATAGATGAACGGTTGAATAAACTGTGGTACATCCATCTACACCACAGAATACTGGCTAGCAATAAAAAGGAAAATATTGCCTTGTTCCAACAACTTTCATAAATTCTTAGGGAATTGCTCTTCATGAAAGAAGTCAATCAAAAGCTTATACATTGTATGGTTCCATCTAATATTTTATTATTTATTAATTTATTTTATTTTTTATATTTATGTATTTATTGTGTATGTGTTTATGTGTGTGTATTGGGGTGTGTGTGTTTGTGTGTATAGGTGCCCTCATCCTACATGCTACAACATGCATACAAAGGCTAGAAGATAACTCAAAAGATTCAGTTCTTTTCTACCATATGGGCTCCTGGGGATCAAACTCAGGTCACTAGACTTGGAAGCAAAAGCCTTTACCTGTTGAACCACTGTGCCCACCCAAATGGTTCCAGTTCTTTTTCTTTAATATTTTATTTATTATCTTTAATTTTTATGTGTATGAGTGCATATCGCCTGCGTGTATGGAAGTGCTCCCAATGTTGTGCGGTGCCCAAAGAGATCAGAAGAGGGTGTCAGATCCTTTGTGACTGGAGCTACAAACAGTTGTTAGTCACCACGTGAGTACTGGGAATCAAACCAGATCCTCTGCAAGTGCAGATAGTGTTCTTAACCGCTGAGCCATCTCTCCAGCGCCAGTGGTTCCATTTAGATACCACTTTCACAATGTTAAAATTTGAAAAGGGACTGCATACAGCTGTCAGGTGTTAGGGATGGCAGCATGTAGGCAATATTTGGAGAGAAAGAGGTGGGAGTCACCCAGTTCCAGCAATGTTCTCTCATCTTTTCCATCCACTCTCTAAACAAGTTGTACTTCCTGTCTTCTGAAAAGACTGTCCTTGGAGTACCGGTCTTCTTTGCCCGTCCTTTAAGCTCAAGTGGAGGTGTCACCTGAGAACCATGTTCTGGAAGGTGCTCAGAACACCAGGGCCTTCTGTGAGCCCAAGGAGGAAGGGGAACAACCAGCCCTGCCTGGTTAGGGTGTCCTCGTGCTCTCCTCTCCACTGTCACAGGTGTGCCTTCAGTTGCTGTAATCATTTGTTTGCCTTGCCAGTTAGATCTCTGCCTTTCATAACCAGATCTGGAGCAGTTCTTTAATTTGTAAAGCTACCTGGCCTAGTTGGAAGCTTCAGACACTCAAACCTTTCAGTTGCAGGCGCCAACTGCTCCCCCTCACAGATGGCTGGGCCTGCGGATCCCACTGGTGGAAATAATCATCTCAGGGTAAATTGCTTTGCCCACATGGAACCAATTAAGTATGCTATCAAAAATAAATGAAGGAGGAGGTAGTAGCTTAAGGCCAGAATTATAGTCCAGATATAACTTTGATTTTCACCTTGCCCATCCATATTTCCTAGAACTGATTGTGACAATACTCAGCACCAGAATATGCTCAAAAATCATAAAATGTCTAAAAGGGGTGCGTCACGACACCTTTTTATGAGCCCATCTGAGAGTCCTCTAGTTCTTCAACAAGTCAGTGACTCAAATTCACAAATAGGTTGAAATTAAAAGTAGGATCATCTCCTAAAACAATGGAAAGCAACTTAGATGGCCACTTCAGTCCCATGAAAAAATTAAACTGTAAGAAGAACTGTTCTCCTGTTGCATCATCTTAGGAAGCAGAAGAAAACAGACGACGTGGCACACACGGACCATTGGTACAGCTCCACATTCTATCACTCAGAAAACACATCACATTTGAACTGAAAGATTCTACATCAGCTCATCCATACATGCCCACAGAACGGAAAACAAACACATTCTTAAATTCCAAAGCCATTAAATGTCCTATGGACATTTTAATTACTTTATATTTTATAACTATCATTACTAGAAAGACCAAACGTCTTAGGAAATTAGACTGATACGATACATTAAAAAGCAGTCTATTAACTTAAAATAGTTAATATACAAATAATTTAGGGAAAATTTTGCTATAGCTTGTAAAATGTGAAGTAGAATAACCCAAGTATAGTTTTGGGGGAAAAAAGAAGACATAAAGGATTTTACAAAGGGGAGCATTTAAAAAAATGATCATCATACCCGTCAAGGTTTATGACTGCAAGCTGACTGCAGTTCGCATGATTAATTCACCAGAGCGTCCAGTTTTATCTGTCTGTCACTGCAGCCAAAACAATTTTTGGCTGGGATGTTGAATTTGTTATTTCTGGAAACTTTCCCATCAAAGAGATAAATTAAAAACTTTGAAGAACGAGGATACAATTGCTCCAAGAACAAAGTTATTGAGAACCAAACCCTAGTAAGCTGTGGTGTTCGTAACGTGGATTACCTAATAGACTTTTAAAAATGATCTTTTACAAGCCTAATGATGTATTAAATTAAATACTGTCATTTCTTACATAAGTAGGCCCTCACTCTGAAATTAACTCAAGAACACTGAAATCTGAACAGAGGTATGAGCCAGAATACCATGCATTAAAATGAAGCTTTGCTTCAAATCATTCATGATTTGAATGAGCTCGTTAGCATAGGTCAGTGGCAAATAAGCAAATGATCTCCATATGGGTTGGTCTTATTTAACTTACTCAACTGTGTGCATTCTCAAACACTCTAGTTTAATACTTGTTTATGGGATCTTTCATTGACATCTTGACAGGGAGCCTTGGTCAATAAATACCACCAATAAGTGACAAATCTTTGCAAACATATTCAGCTTAAAGTAGAATACCAAGTAAATGGTTAAATGCTTCCCTCTGGAAATATTTAGCCCCAAATAAGGTCAACAGATGAACAACTATCTCCAGTAACTTGCTAATTGATACTACATCTGATAAAGAGTTTATTTTTCTTTTAAAAGACAGGGAAAGAGGTTTAGAAGAGATGTGCTATTTTTTTCTTTGTTACTTCAAAGCCTTACAGAGCAAGCAGAGCTTTAGATCCTGTGGTCCCAGCTGTGAATGAATCGAATTTGGCTCTTGATCACAGAGTTAATAAGCTTAGTAGTCTGTGTTTCAGGGCATAAGGCCTTAGTCCCTCAAGAGAAGGTGATTGTAAAGAAAAAAAAGAAACACTGAAGTGCCCAGTTACTTCCTGTAAAATAATCTGTCCATTAACTCTCATGGTCAGCCATAGTTCAACCTACCAAAATTCATTTGTAAGGCATCGGAAAAGATTTAGTCTTTGTTTCCATCTCTTGGAACTTTCGCATGGACAAAGGCCTTCAGTTACAGGAGATGTGGTGAGAACAGACTATTCGAAATGTATGCTATGTGTATACATTTATGCAGTGTGTCTTGCAAATTAATTTCCACTGTTTTTAGAAAATAGATACATTTTTTTCTCAATCTAATAAATTTATCTTTCTCCTCATTCTACCTAGCAGCAAAATACTGCTGATGCAATTTTAATGTGAATATATTTCTAATAAAAATACACTAGTACCTGTCTAGAAAGTCTCCTTATGCTTTAAGACTTAACAAAGGATAAGACTATGAATAAACTTGCTTGGCCTCCTACTTAGGGTGTAAGCCGTATCCTCTGTGAGGATATAGCTCTTTGGTGCAGATCAGAAGAAGCATGCAGAGGAAAATTGGATTTTTTAAAGGAGGATTTTCTATTCTACATAAAGAAGTGGAGGCTAAGAACAGGGTGCGGTTATTTAGTTTATTAAATTCTGCTTTCTTGTGTGCTATCTGGCAATCAAGTGAATAGTTCCACTTCTCTTAACATTAACTCCTGTTTCAGAGGCTGCTATCAGGCTTTGATGCTTTAACCACAGAATGGAAAGAAAAATGATTTTTCACATTAAAAAAGAAGAAAAAGCACACCTGAAATCATTAAACTGAATATTCTGGAGGATGGTGTCTCAAATTTAAAATCCAGACAGTTTGTTTCTCAGAAAGGTTCAGCAATTTCAAAGATTAGGGAAGCAGAGAGCAAAGGAGATTAGTGATGAGAGGCTGGACCTTCTCAGCCCGGTTACTACCGATGATGGCAGGCTAGACCCATTAGCAATGCGTTTTCGTTTGGCATAGAAAACCTGCGTTCGCACTCCTCCTGCACCTCGACGCCTCTCTATGCACAGATTCTGTACTTTTCTATGTAACATCAATGGAATCTGGCTCACTCACTGACCCAGAGAAAGCTGCTTGTGTCTCTACCTACAAAGTGAGGTGATTATATAAATAATTCAAAATCAAACTAATCCCGGGTTCTCCTCATGTATTTTTTATGGCCTATGTTCACAGAAACCTGCTTAATGGTAGAGAGATCTCTCCATCTAAACATGGGCAAAGCCTCAAGGGCAAAGAACCATGGCTATTTAAAAATCAAACAAACACACTCTACAAACTTCTGAAGTAGTTTGGAGAAATGCAAAGCTAACTCTGAATTGAAATGGGGAGAAAAAGCAAAGTTCTGGCCAAGTGGGAACCATTCAGCTACTAAAACCTGGCAAGAATTTTTACTGCCTAGATCCATTAAGAGACCTGCTGTGTATCATCTACTTTTAATCTAGTAAAGGAACAACTTCTTCAATTCCTTTTCATATTTCAAAGTCATATCAGAAAACCCCACTAATTCTTTACAAGTTCCTTCTAATTAGGCACAGCTTTATTTAGTTAGCATAGATCACATGAAAAAACATTTCCCATTATTTTATTTTATTGTATTAGTATTCTTTAATTTGGAGCAGAGTGTTGCTATGTAGTCCATCCAGGATGGCCCAGAATTATGTAGATCAAACTGGCCTCAAAAGCTCAATCTTCCTGACTCAGACTCTCAAGAACTGGGATTACTGTTGTGTGTTATCACACCTACAGTCCACTATCCCTTAAAGAACAGAAGTGATTCACCTGTAGTCTACAGAGTCCATCCTTCGAAAGACCCCACTCTAAAAGCATCTTTCCAAACAGGGGCCCCTCGCCCCGAGCACTCACTTGCTACTCTATGGAGGAAGAAGTAGTATGCTTTGTTCTTGTTCACATAAACCCATTCGCTTCCATTTCCTCCTATTCTCTATGTGCAGCCTTAGCCTCAGAAGAGGCCAGGGACCAGTTTTGTGATCTGCCTTTCACTCCTAAGAGACTGAAATCCGGGTCTTTATCTTATCAAGCCTGGTTGTTTGGGGAAAAGAACAAAATGTAACCTAGAAAGCAGAGCAAGTATCAAAATATCTTTAAAACGAAGCTAAAACTTACACAAAATTAAGCATCGAGAAAAATTTCTCATTCACTTAACCAGTCGGCACCAGACGTCACCGGTGGGAGGTTCAGATGCAAAATCTGAAGAAATTACTAATACTTGTTTCCCAGCAAATGTGCATTTGGATTTACACAAGACTAAGGTGGTAGGTTTTCAGCATTCATGGTTTACCAACTAAACCAATGACAACAAAAATAAGCATTCAGTTGCCTGTTAGATACATGTCTGGTAATCCACAGATATTATTTCTGGTCTATAAAATAATGCTGTATAGGATATGCACATTTACCATGTTAGAAATAAACACTTAAAAATGTCCCTAACATTGCCTGAGCACTGACCACAGCTCTTACTCAGTGCCAAGTGTTTCGTATGCATTATGATATTTAACTGTTACAAAGGGAATTTATTTGAAGGCAGGAGACTAGGGAACAGCTGACCTAGTTGCAGAGCCAGGGTCAAGTGGACTCCAGGCCCCCAAATGTCCCCTATGCCACCTCTCAAGCTACGGGCATTAAATATTCTAGCATTGTTGGGCCAAAGAAGTTCACAGAGCTGCCTCTCCTTTTCAGACTATGTGACCTTCAAAGTAAGGAGCATATTTTAATTGCCTGTGTACATCTCATGCCTACCACAATGCTTGACATGCAGCAGACATTTTAAAAGAATAGTGTACTTTGGAGCAAAAGGAAAAGGTCAGAAAACACAGACTATCGTAGCTCTCAGCACCACAGGGCAATGCAGAAGAGAACTAACTGGCATAAAAAAAAAAAAAAGAGCTGGGGACCTAGGAGGAAGTCACACAAAGTATAGTCTTGGGGTATACACAGCAGGACGACTAGAAATCTTGCTGAAGGCAAAAATCACAAGTAAGACCCCAGCTAAATGCAAATCAGCAACTGAAGGCCAGGGTCATGCTAGGGCAGTGAACTGCATGGTCGTGTACTCCCTAGACAAGTCTTAACCACAGGAAACCAAAAGTCCAGGGAACAAGAACTTGTGGGAGGCAGCAACGCCAAAACTAAGAATAAAATGCACAGAGAGGAAGACAAACTACTACCTGACCTATAAAGGTCTGATCTTTTCACGAATGTTCACTTGAATAGCTGGCTGGGGACCAACACAGCAAAAGGGAAGAGTGTGTAAATCAGAGTGATTGTGTAGGGAATGAGAAAACAAGCCTAATAGTCTGATTTAAGATACAAAACACACGCCTTTATTCCCAGCACTCAGGATGCAAGTGCATCATCGCTGTGTGATGGAAGTCAGCCTGGTAGACGTGGCGAGTTCCAGGGCAGCTGGGGCTGCAGGGAGATGCCACCCCTCTTCTCAAGGAACAAAACAACAACAACCCCCCCCAAACATTCTGTGGCAAGGTGGGAGTAAAACATAAGGCACATACTATACCCCCCTAATTACGTTACCAGATGTTTTCCCTTAATTGAAACCTGCCTTCTCCTGGACATGCTTCTACTTAGCTCTGATTGGACATGAAGTGACATTTCTGCGGCAAAGATAACGCAGAGTCTTACTCGAAGGGTGGAGGTATACGATGTCTTTCACCGTGAAGTCCCGAGACTGCGCAGCTTTGAGACAGTCAGCCAGCAGGCTCAGGAGCAGGAGCCAGGCCAAGGCAGGGCCAGGTTCCATGGCAGACCAGCGTGTCACTCATACAGAGAGCCCCAAAGTCGGGTCTTGAGGTGATGGGAGAGGACTTGTACCTGAAACATGAAGACAGACTCATCAGTATCACCAGGAGACAACGCAGGCAGCTCGGCTGAGCTTTGGAGGGTGAGCTGGGCAGAGGACAGCCAGCAAGCAAGGCCCAGGAAAACAGGGAGCCCAGGGGAAGAACTTTATAAATGGTAATTTTAGAGCACTTAGAACATTCCAGCCCAAATCTCTGCTTCATCAAGTTGCTCCACTGGTAGCCGTCCCTCCTAATATCCAGCAGAGATGGTATCAAGAGAGATTGAATTTTAATGAAATCCAGCTATTTTTGCCAGGAGGCCAGAGGATGTCTGCCAGAGAACAACAATAAATAAGTCAGGTAAAAAGCTCAGAAGCATTTCCTCAATAATGGCATGTGCCAAGCCCAAGACCAGCCTTTCTGAGTTGAATCGACCAAACCGTACAGGGTAGACTTTCAGATTTGGAAAAGAAATGAAAGAAAGCTGACCCTTTCTGCACTAAAAACTGTCTCAATAGAACAAAATCTCCTTAGTATAACCAACATCTGTTGGTGACACACTGTTGAAACCATTTGGAAATATCAATTTATTTGAGTAGCCCTATGAGGTTTCTACTGTGATTACCCAATTTAGCATGAAGAGTTGCAGCACGTGAGGACGGGGCTGGCTCCTACTCAAGCTGTGTGGCTTCCAACTCTGCATTTTTAAACAGCAGTAGATGCTACATTTTGCCTGAAGATGGATGATTATAAGATTGAGTTGCTGCTCAGCACTAAGCAACCATCTATTGTCCTTTATTCTGACTCCTTTTCACTCAAACATGAGAAGAGCTGAGACCTGTGATGGGTTAGACTTCCAGCTCACTCGGGATGCAAAGGAACGTCTTTATTTACCATCACGCCACCCCCTCACCATCTTCTTAGTTTCCTAGAGATCCTGTCTCACATGCGCCTTTCCAAGTTCCATCATCTCTCTTGCACATGCAAGAGGGTCAGTATTAGATGTCCAGTTACTTAAATCTAGTTCAAAATAATAATTTGGACATTTTATTTGTAGGTTTAAGATAAATATTCAACAATAAAACATTTTAATTTAATTTTTGCAATTTTCATACACTATAATTTGATGGTATTTAGAGCCCCACAGCTGCACCTCCTATGATGCACCCCAACCCAACTTAATGTACTCCTTTAGATATATAATAAAGCCTACAGAGTCTATTTTTTTGCCCCTAAAAGTCCTTTAGTGTGGGTCCATTCACTGGAGCCTGGTTAACCTATCAAGAGTCCCATCCTTGGAAGAGACTGTCTCTCTCCTCCCAGCAGGCCTTGGTTACCAAAAGTTTCTTAGGTTGGGTTGGGGTTTCTTACCCACTTTCTCATGTCTATGCTGGGATTTCGTCTGGTTTGAATTTGTATGGGATTAATACAGTTTTTAAAAAGCATGAAATTTTAAAACAAATAAATTGAGGCTGGAGAAATGACTCATCAGTTAAGTGCACTGATTGTACTTGCAGAGGACCCAGGTTTGGTTCCCAACACCCAGATGATGGCTGACAACCATCCATAACTCCAGTTCCAGGGGATCTGACATCCTGTTCTGGCTTCCAACAGCATTACATGACATGAGTGCACTTATAATCGTGCAGGCAAAACACTCATACATATTAGATAAATAAATAAATAATAATTTTAAAACCAAAAAAATCAAATGAACTATGGCTAAAATAGTATGAAGCAGAAATTCAATAGAGAAAAATCAATATCGCCTATTCAGATATTAGAATGTACTACAAAGCAATATTAATCCAAACAGAATGATACAAAAAATATGCCAATAGACCCAACTTTTCATAGGATCTAAGCAATTTTTCAAATGAAAGAACATGACATTATTAAACGAGCAGATGACATGTTGATGGAAATATGAAAGATGAACTGAAATGGATACACTAAAATGACTTCCAGATGCTTTTATGTTCATTTGTTTTTAACTGGCAAACTGTTAAAACAAAGAGTAAACTCCCTGTAAGAACTGATGGAGCACCCAGGTCAGGCCCAGGCCTCATTAGGCCAGCTTCTGTTCACACTTTGTTTCACGGAGTAAACTTGCAGAAAGAGAATGGTCTGCCAGGTGATCTAATAAACGTGACTGCCAAGTACTGTGTGCGGCGCGTTGCAGGCGAGCAATGCAATGAGAAACAGGTGTCAGAGGTGACTTTCCCGTGCTGAGCCAGCATTCAGCCACAGACAAGCTTTATCTCAGCGAAGAAGGCAGCACTTCATCTCCCAGCCATTCAGATGATCCTCTGCATCTCACGTCCTATTTACCAGCCAGTGCTCTGCACCGCTGTGAGGACGGAAGAGGAGGTTACACCTGAGGGACAGGTGGGCACGATGAATGCTGACTACATCAGAGCCAACACCCTGACTCCTCCCTTTAGGATCGTGGATGAAAATGTCAGGAACATCATGTTTGTAACTGTAAACACCAACTCATATGTACAGGCAAATAGAGGAAAGCAGAACTTGATAGATGATCAGAAAAGGCAATGCCTCAGAGTTTGCTGGGTTACTACAACAAGTGCTTGGCTGTTCAGTTTAATATTTCTCTCAGCTCTGGAGGCTGAGGTGTCAGCAGGTTGGGCTCTTTCTGAGGCTTTTCCCCTTGGCTTACAGATGGCTACCCTTTCTGTCCGAAGCCTTCTTACTCCTGTGTCCTGTCCCTGCTCCTTTATAAAGGCACCCTATTGAATTAGGACTCTGATTTTATGAATTCCTTCAATCTTAGCTACCTCTTCGAAGGCCTTGTCTTCAAATATAACCACATTCTGAGGGACATGATGATAAGCCTTCACCTTAAAAATTTTGGGAGAGCCACATTTCAGCCCATCATAGCACAAGGTTTCTTTTATATTACAGTCCCTGTCCCATGGCATGTTACAGAGATATGCAAACACCTTTCTAGGTTGTGGGGCCATGAGTTCCTCAGGTCAAGGACTTGCAGTGACTATTGTTATTGGCTCAAAACCTGGCATAGAGAGGCCTCAGCTACCACTGTGGAGAGATGAGACATTTGCTTCCGACCCTTCTCATGGTTTCAGGAGGGTGTCCCTCTCTGCTTGTTACCTCTGCCAACTTGTCCCGGGTTTTTCTATAAGAGACGAATGATAAAAACATCTCATCTGCAAAAGAAAACTGAAATCCAGGTCACACTATAGAATAAAATTTAAAAGTCATAGATTCTATAATCATATCTACCTTACAACCCCAAATATGAACTGATATGTGTGGAAAGTATTGTGAAGTAATGTTTAACATTTTACAGTATCAAGAAACTGAACTTCAGAGCAAAATAAATAGCAAAGAAGACTCATGGTAAAATTCAGCTAATTGATAAGGGTTAAATATGGCAGAACTTTTATTCTTGCTCTGCACTGAAAAATGAACTTTTCAAATATAAAACAGGGCTGAGGAGATGGCTCAGTGGTTAACAGCACTGATTGCTCTTGCAGAGTACCCAGGTTCGACTCCCAGCACCCACATGGTAGTTGAAAACTGTCTGTAACTGCAGTTCTAGGGAATCTGATGCCCTCTTCTGACTTCACAGGTACTGCATGATACAAGTGCGCCTACCCACATGCAGGCAATACATTCATACACATAAAGTAAAAATAATATATACATATATATATATACATATAGATATATAGATATATATATATATGAGACATCAAAAAAGGTAACTTTTGGTAGGATGAATGTTGAACCCTCTCCCAAGATATCAATGTAATAATCCCCAGAAGCCTATAAGGGCAAAAAGGAGCTTAAATGTCATTAAGGATCTTGGAATGTTACCCAGGTGAGCCAACGGTGTCAGTGCCAATGTCCCTGCAAGAGGAGGTGGGGAGCTGGAACTAACAGATGGAAAGGCAGAAGTATGATTAATGTGTGTGCGGGGGCGGAGCTAGCCAAGGAATGTTTCAGGTTCTAGCTGAAAAAGGCAAGGAAATCCTCCCCAAACCCCAGAAAAAAGCTGCCCTGCTGGATGAAGTCCTAGATTTAGCATAGTGACTAGGGTTGAACTGCTGACCTCCAGAATAGGAGAGTAAATCTCTGCTGTCTGAAGCACTGAATTTGCAGTAATCAATTGCAACAGCCATAGGAAAACAATTCAGCTGCTTTAAAATAACTTTAAACCACAATATAGCCCATGTACAGAAATATACAAGAAACAAAAGTAAAGCTATATCTGTCATTTTCATAGAATCGAAAATTTTGATTTCTAGATTTTGAATAATTATTAAAGAAGTACCAGATCTAACCATGTAGGGCTGTAATTTTTATATAAAAATGGCTATATGGTGACAACCTCATTTGACTCAATCTATAGCATCCACTGATGGTACTGACCATGACACACAAAAAATTAAATGTTAAATGTAAATTAAATGTTAAATGTAAAGGTTAAATGGCCTTAAGTTGTGAAAACAGTTACACAGAAGTTAGCCCTATGTCCTTGTTTATCCAGCCATTCTGCACAAGCCTGCCGGGACCCCAATATCATCTACAGACTTCAAACTTTTACTTGGCTCCAGTGCTCACAAACTTGCTGAATCTTACTCTTCACCAAGTCCAGGAAATACATCAGAGAGGTCATGGCTCTCTCATTTCCCCATTTAACAAGCTCTGTGACTTCTCGGAGCATACTGTGAATTTTCCATCACTACCACCCCTTATGTGTTTCATGTTTAGCAACATATTTGTGTGTGTGCATGTTTATGTGTGTGCACATGTATGCAGGAACACATGGAGGCCACAGAACAACCTTAGGTTTTGTTTCTCAGGAGCTGTCCACTTTGTTTTTTTCTTGAGACAGAGTGTCTCACTGGCCTAGAGCTGCTAAGTAGGTTAGGGGGCTGTTCAGAAAGCCTGAGGAATTCATCTGTCCCCGCCTCCCCCGTGCTGGGACAACAGGCATATGCCACCATACCAGCCTTTTTTAATATATGGGCTTTGGGGATTGAACTCAGGACCTCATGCTTAAAAGGCAACCACTTTACTGACTGAGTGGTCTCCCCTGCCCTTTGTGTGTGAGTTAATATAAACATACAATCTAGATTATTAGTCCTGTTTTTAGATAAAGCTAAGCTCAGAGAAGAAAAATTTGCTGTTTTACAAAACTGCTCTAAGTGGAGACTTGAAACTTTGTCTTTTAGTATATGGAGCTAAAAGACACATGGATCAGAATTTCCGATTTTATTCATGGAAGAGTTGGTGAGGAAAGCTATCTGATTTGATTTGATGTGATTCCTCATGAAACATCAATTTGTTTTTAACCTTAAAATTCCTTAATGTGCAATTCAAGGTCAAGATCAGTACTTCATATATAGCAAACCTTGAAAGTAACATGTTTTTATTAAGACATTAAAAATATTTTATCTGTTATTTCATTTTATGTGTATGAGTGTATTGTCTGCATGTATATAAATGCACCTGTGTCGTGAAATGCCCACAGAGGTCAGAAGAGGGTGTTAGAACCCTTAGAAATGGAGTTATGGATGGTTGTTAGCCACCATGTGGGTGCTAGAAACTGAACGCCTGACCTCTACAAGAGCAGCCAGTGCTCTTAACCACTAAGCCATCTCTCCAGCGCCTAAGAGATTTCTTACCCATGATAGTCCTCCTTCAAGTTATTGACTGAAATGTCTCTGCACACCGCTTACACCAAGCACTATGTATCAGTGTCATGTGAATTTAACCCACCTAGACCAGAACATTTCCATCACCCCATTCACAGGTCTTATTAGCAGTCACCCCCACGTGGCTCCTCCCTTACCTGACAACCCCTATTGTGCTTCCTGTCTCTATAGACTGCTTATCAGGAATCTACAGTGTGTGACTTTTTGCGTCTTGCTCCCTTTGCTTAGTATGTTTTCAAGGTTGATCCACACTGTAATGTTAATCAGTATAACATTAATTTTTATGGCTGGATGTTGCATTGTATGAACATATTTGTTTATTCATCAGATGATGGGCGTTTGAGTAGTTCTCACATTTGGCTAGTATGAGTAATTCTGTTATTAACACCCATGAACATGTGGGGAAGGGCAGATACATGTTTTCATTTGTATTGGGTATGCCCGGGGCTGTTCTTCCTTGGTCTCATGGGTACCGAGGATTTAGCCTGGGGGGACTTCTAGCGCTCCATGGCAGTAATGCCATCTTTCTTTCCATAAGCAATGTTGACTGATTTAATTTCTCATATCTTCACCAGCATTTACTTTACTTTCTTCTAAAAATAAAAACTCTAGTCAACCTAGAGAAAGTGAATTGTGTCTCATTGCATTTCATTATCTTACTCTAATTTTACTGCATTTTATTTGCATCTTCAGGTAAGCACTGAGGTTGAACATTGTTTCGTGTGCTTATTTGTCATTTGTAGATCTTCTTTGGAGTTATATTCATTCAAATTATTTACCCAGTCTTTTAAAAGTTGGACTGTTGAATCTTGTTTGTTGGACTGTAATAGTTTGTTCTATACCTGGAGTCTAGACATTTTCATATATCACATCTCACTATCAAATATTTTCTCATATCTTCTGTATCTGTTTCCCACATTTTTTTGAGACAGACGTTCACCACGGAGACCAACCTGGCTTTGAATTCACAGAGACTCTCCTGCCTCTGTTGCCCAAGTGCTGGGGTTAAAGGCATGCACCACCATGCCTGGCTTTTTTCTACTTTCTTAATGGCATATTTTAATCCACAAAGGATTTAATTTTGATGAAATACATATTTCTTTTTATATGTATAGACTTTGTTCCCTTAAAAATGTCAAGTCCATCCAACTCAGCACTAGAAAGAACTGCATACAATGTACAGTAAAAGAACTTGTCTACTTTGTAGTGATCAAGGCTGTAGTTTCCACCTCTCTTTTCCATGAGTAAAACAGGATGGGCAGGACCAGTTATGAATACCACTAATGCTTACATTCCTATATTGATCACAAAGTACCATCCATCCTATCAGTATTTTCTAGGAACTTAAAAAATGAAAGACGATTGACAACCATTCACGATTAGTCTAACAGTGAATGAAATACAGCTGTGCTGAGGGGTATGACTCCACAGATTCTCAGTCACAGATGGAGCTTTAATCCCCTAACCATACAAATATGATATGCTTAGATTACTAACATAAAGACTCTTTCCTGGGACTCTGGTGATTTCCTCAGTCCACTGTGCCTTTGGGTTGTTCTAAACATTTAGAAAAGATGTTGTATTTCCATTTTATGATGCTGCCATTTGAATATGCACTGCAGATCCCATCCCAGAACATAGCTCTCTTTATGAAGAAGTACATGCTCATCTTCACAGCTCTGTGACCTTTCATCTGTTATTTATGAGCTTTTGCAAATCTAATACCACTCTGACAGATTTAATTTGTGCTCTAAATTACCTTTGTATGAGTTACTCAACTGCTGGTTTTATTCCAATGGATTACTTGCTACATTCTCAAATGGGAAAAAAAAACAGTTTGAGATCCATCAGACTTTCTATACTCGGGAGAAATCTGAGAGAAGTTGTATTCAGTATTTTTAGTTTATGAATGGTATATTACACAATATAAAGGAGAATTTCTAAACTAGCCATAAAGGTAAAGTGATAGAGGCATACTGCAGGTCAAGCTTTACAAATATATATCCTATTTTCTATTTCATGTAGAGTCCATAATAGTTCACATAGATCCTCTCACTCTTTAACCTGGTCACTAGAAGAAAATGAAGTACTTCTACAAGTTACATTACTTAGGTACATTGTACAAGACAAGCATTTCTGGCTTTTGATATTCACCCCGACACACACACATTATTCTAGGTCAAGGGTAAGGAAGGGTTGTGAGGAATTAAAGCTATGTTTAGGTTACAAGAGGTGTTCAAGGCTCAGTGAGTTTGTCTACATTATAAACAAGCTAAGATAAGATTAAGATTAACTTTCTGGTTGCAAGGTTAGGTAAAAGTCATCGCCCAGAGTATGTCTATATTGTAAAAGTTATTCCTACATGTTGCTGCTGGGGAACTGTTAATCACACGTGGCCTGTCTTACTGGCCACTGTTCAGTTCAGTGAGCCACTCAGACAAATCTGAGTTCTTCCTGGATAGTTTTCTTTCAGGAAAAGACAAGCAGGCTTCTCTGAAAGAAGAGCCCCAAATATAAAGCCTAGGAACATGTGAAAGCCCGGTGGAGGAAGAGAACAAAGCTTGCTGGCTTAGAGAGACAGAGAAGAAAATGGGAGAGAAGATCTACAACCACGTTCAACCTCTGCCTTTAGGGTCAGTTCTTAACTTTTTCATTAATTATTATTATAGCCATACTTTCCATCCAACAAATACTCATTGCTCAGGCTGCTCTGGGTGTTTTCCTTACCCTGCAACCAAGAGCTTTCATTTAAGATTCTTCCAAAAGAATCCAGCCACTTAACTCTTCCTATGTAACAAATGACTTTGTTGTTGCTGTTAAGACAGGGTCTCACTATGTAGCCCTGGCTGGCCTGGAACTTGCTACTGAGACCAGGTTGGCTTCAAAGTCACAGAGATATGCCTACCTTTGATTCCTCAGAACTTGGATTAAAGGTCTGTTCCACCATGCCCTGCCATAACAAATAATTTTTGACTTCGTACTTTTTAAAGGCTTACCAGCTAAAATGTTAGAACAAGCTTTTAAACTATCCAGAGTACAGAACTAGCCAGAGATGACTCCTCTTAGATGTTATGGGCACTGATGTTTCATTTACAACCTATAAAGAGACAGATGTTCACATTTTTCAATCAGAATTGAAGATCTGCTTGCATAAAATCAATACTTTAAAAAATGCTCATTTCTTTCTCTGGACCCATTGGCAAGGCTAGAGTTATAGGAAAAGCTGCCCTTCTGTTTGTCCTAAACTGATTTAATGTTCAATTGCATCCAAAAAGCTTCAGTTCCTGAAGGATAAATAATGCCTGGGTAAGTGTGCTAGGCAATATGTTCACGTGCTAAAAGACGTTGAATTCACTCTCAGAGCCATCTCGTTTGCTGCTTGCTCCTTCTGTTGAGTTGAAGGTTTGGGGGAAATGCATGGAAGGCATTTTATATATAACAAATAATAGCATAGGAATGAGTCAGATAATTCCTCACACAGGAATGGGACATTGGAATGCCAGCCAGTCATTTTTTGTGTTTGTTTTCTTAACATAGAAGGAGGAGATGACTTAGAGGAATTTTCGTTTGAGTGTCTCTTGTTAAACTTCTCTATAAGTTTTAATAAGGAATTTTTTTAATCCTAGAGAGCTTCCAAAAATTTAGAAATATAAGATACCCTGAGAAGCAATGATAGCTATAGGTGGGTTAAACCAACAAGATATGCTCTTATGGTCAAAATAATCCACTCTCAAACAGGCTTTGATTAGTAGGCATACACCCTCCATCTCCTGAGCAAAGAACAGCTATCTTGGTACTGTCCAGACAGAACTTTCTCTGCATCCAGAGTGACTTTTCCTCTTTCTTCCACTGATTTTGAGTGTTTCCCAAACTTCACCAACATGGAAGAGCACCAGTAGTCGTCTACGGCAAAGCAGGTACGCCTGCACTGACTCTATAAAGATATTTTGCATGGTTTGAATCAAATTTGATTGGTAGGGACCATCTGCATGGTATTCTCAGCCACCTTTGTTGGTTTGTTTTAGAGCGCTGGTACGGATACTGTTCCTGAATCTAGGTCCGTTAACTCTGCCCACTGCCCCTCCCAGCACCTTTTGAACTGTTACACTCACTCGTATAAAGTGCTCTCTGTCACTCTTGGCACTTGTCACTTATGTTCTCTAAAGTTCAAATAAATATAAGCAAGCAGCCCTGACACCTTTAACCTCTTTCTGGAAACATTCCTTCTGTCCTTTGGGTTGGCTGAAGTCCAGTTCCCAGTGAGAAAGCAGCTTCCCTTTGGGCTAACTACACTACGGTGGTGTGCTTGTTCACCCAAGCCCAGGGAACCCGGGTGATCTGCCCAGAGTTTTTCCTCGTCCTCCAACAACTTAAAAATCATGGCTCTTTCCTTCACACAAAATCTTCACACTACAGACGCTATCCAGGCTCCGACCAGACTGACAACTGAGAGGAAATTCTGGCTTCTGAAAAATCCTCCAATTCCAGCACTGTCTCTGAGTATGGATCTTGGGAAGGATACGAAGGTGGGTGTTCCAAAGGCAGAGCTGTCCAAGCATAGAAGTCTACAAGCTTCCCCACAATGTGCCTCCTGCCTGTCACTTTTCCTTTGACACTTCATGCTCAGGAGCCAGGACCCAGTGCATGAGATTTCCAATGTACTAGGTTGCTTCTTACTCAACACCTTGGCTCTGGATATCCACCTTGGTAAATCTTCACTCTCTATTCACTGAACTCACCTTTAAAAATCCTCATCCTTTCCTGTCCCAAGCAGGAAGCACCTTCCCTGTTCCTGTTACAGCCCTTCCCTGTGTACAGCAGATAGTACAGCAGGTAGAAGCTTGTTTCATAACAGGAAGGGCAATGGGCTTTGTTTTTTGACAGATCTGTGGTGAAGCCCCAGCTCGCCACGGGTTAGGGCTGTGACCTTGGAAGGTGACTTTTCCTTTCTTTTTTCATCTCTAAGATGGGATTGATATCATCCATCCTGACATGGATTAATATATTATGGATAGCTTTCTTTAATTACTATTACCAGTAACTTGTATTATGATTTTGGGTTACACAATCAGAGGCTGAGTAATCCTACAATTACTGATTGCAGGCTGGAGAGCTGGGAAAACCAGTAACAGTTCAGTTTAAGAAACTGGAAGCTTTAGGACAAGAGTGATCAATGGTACAGCCTCAGTCAGACACAGGAAGCTTGGAACTCCCCTGGAGAGTCACTGGTGCAAGCCTGCATTCAAAGGCTGAAGAATCAGGAGTCTGATGTCTAGAGGCCGTGAAAACAATAACAAAAAATATGTCCCTGCTCATCAAAAGTGAGAGTGGAGTGTACGGGTGTTTCCGTTACCTTCTGCTTTTCACTTCATTCAGTTCTCCACATTATTGGACTGCACTAGACACAGCTGGGGGTCTTTCTCCTCACTTCATTGACCCACATGCCAACTGTGTTTAGAAATACTTTCACAGACACACCCCAAGGGTGTCCTTTATCACTTTTCTAGGAATCTCTCAGTTGGGTCAAATTCACACCCATGACTTACCCTCACAGTGGCCGTCTTGGCCACCATATGCACTGCCATGGAATTGCAGGGCTTGTGTTTGAGGAAGTCAAGTATGCCAAAGAAAAGCCATAAAGGGGTTGTTTAAAGTGAAAACGTCCATATTTTCAGGAGGAAAAAATCATATCCTGAGGTTGCTAAGATTCATTACAAAAATGAGCCTTCTGTCAGTAGAACTGTGAACAAGAGAAAGAAAGCTGCGCTAGCTCTGCTGCCCACCTGCCACAAACGTAGTCCGTAGTGAAGTGTGTATGCAATGACGACAGAAAAGGCCTTCGAACCAGAGTCCGGGGCTACCTGTGGTTTCAGGTCCACTGGGAATCTGAGGATGTATCTCCTGGGTCTTAAGGGAAACCACTGACTCCTGGAAGGTTGCATGACATAACCTCTCTTTATAAAAGGCTTTAGGTTCACCTGATCCCCTGACTTCCACGTCCCGTCTGACATGCACCAGCTCCAGAAGGGAAGAAGGGCTGGGAGTCAGACATAGACATTTCAGAGGTTTTTCCACCCATGAAACAGCACTTTTCCCCTTTGCCTGCTGGGCCAGGTGGAGAGCTCTGCTTATGTTCCTCTCCAACTGTCCAGGCAACCTAGGATCCATTAGACTTTATAATAACCTAGATAAATTTCTGTTTTCCTTGCAACAGCTATGTAACTATACGAGTACTAGGACGCTGGCATTGAGAAAAATGCAAAGAAAAGATGCCCAAATTCCACTGTGACATGAATAAGCCCGGGGGACTTTATGCTAAGGGAAACAAGCCAGGCACAGCTAATGAAAGGATTGCACCATCTCAGGGTACATATGCCTCGTCTAAAGCATGTGAACTCACAGAAGCAAAGCGTAGAATGAGGGCCTCTAGAGGCTGGCAGTGGATGGGTGTGAACAAGGAGACGCAGTTCAAAGTGCTCAGAGTTCCAGTAAGGCAGGAGGAATAGGTTCTAGGGATTTATTTTTCTTCATGATGATTATAATTTTGATATATGAAAATTGCTTGCACAGTAGAACTTACATGTTCTTACCACACACACACAAATCTAAGTATGTGAGGTAATAGACTGAGAATCATTAGCTTGATCTAATCATTTCACAAGGTATACACATTCCAAAATGTCACTCTGTGCACCATAAACATACATAACTTCAAAATGAATAAATAATTACTAAAGAACTTAAAAAGGGAAAACCCTCAGAAGTGCCATGGCCAGAGGTGCAGAGATCATGGAGCCGGGGAGCCTGGCGTGCAGGTCCCCGAGTGCGCAGGCTCCTGCTACAGCCCTGCTCCTCACTCCACAGCTGTTAAGTTTGTGCTCTTTTCCTCAAAGAGAGCTTCACCCAAAGCACCTGGATCAGCCAACCCAGGCCAGAACAAAGCAAAACAAAATTTAGGATTCCTAATAACACACTTGCTTTTCTTGGAGAGGGGTTGGGTTAATGAAGAAGCTGCATGGTGCTATTCCCCTTTCATAAACTGGAATTTAAAGACAGGGAAAGACGGCATGCCGACAGAAAGCACTCTTCTCAGGCTGGGGAAGTCGAATTAGAGCGGGGAGAACCTTCAGCCAGACAAAGCTCTCCTTTCCGAGCTTCCTCCAGGACTGCTTGTAGGCAAACCACCCAAGGCCACCTGAGGGATGGTTGGGGACCCCTCAGACAACAGACAATGAAAGAGTCCTGGCTTGGGGTAGTGTGTCTCTGTAAGCTATTGGAAGCAAGCTCAGAGTAACACTATTTCATCACACCAGCTAACCAAGGGCTATCTGGGTCTTTAGAGTCTCTTCCTCCCAACAGAACAGGAGGTCCTAAAGGAGAGCAAGGCAGTTACCACCAGCAGTCACAAGCAGGCTGTCCAGGAATGACTTGTGATAGCTCAGGTAGAAAACAGACCCCAGGCCTCTTTTTCTGCCTCCTAGGATTATTGAGAAGACAAAATGGGTGGGCAGGGAAGAGCAGTGCAGGCCTCAGAGCACACACCCTGGAGCCAGGTCCCCAGGAATCCCACTCTGCTACTGGAGATGCATAACCTTGGGCAGGTTTCTTAAGGCCCCTGTGCCTCAGTCTCATCCTCTGCAAAATGGAGAGGTTATAACCCCTCACTGCTACAGCTCTCACAGGACTGAAAAGGTAAGGATCTAAAAGGACTTGGAGCAATGCCTAACACATGCACGCTAGCTAATAGAATTCTCAGAGTTGCTGTGGGCTGTTCAAGGAAAGGCACCTGGTTATCCATGTGGGTCAACACCATGCTGGGAACTGTTGGCTTTCAGTTCTGGAAAGGATCTGTGACAGGTATTAGGAAGCCTGGAGTTCCATGGAGAGAAGCCAAGAGCAATCTCTATCAGCTTTTCTAGCTCATTGTAAGTTAAGATCAGTGTCCTATGCTAAGGATAAACATACAAGGCAGGTGAATTAAGGAAGATTAGGGAAGGTCTAGGGAGAGCTTTTCAAATGTGAAAAATGATTTCTCCTTAAAAAGAAGAAAGTCTCACAGACACAAGCTGACCTACCATCAGTGTTAAATGATTAATACTAATTAAGCTGTTATTTATGTATACACAGAACTCTGGGATTAAGTTCCTTATGTATAAAGCTTTATATATATGTAGTTTTTAAAGTTAAATAAAATTGCCAAATATGGGGGCTGGAGAAATGGCTCAGTGGTTAAGTGCACTGGCTATTCTTGCAGAGGACCAGGGTTCGATTCTCAGTACCCACATGGTGTCTAACAACCATTTGCACCTCCAGTCTCAGGGGACCCAAGGCCCTCTTCTGACTCTGAGGGCACTACAGGACGTGACACTGGTGCACTTCCTTACCTGCAGGCAAAATACTCATACACATAAAAATAATAAATAAAAAAAAATTTAAATTGCCAAATATGAACATTTTAATCTATTTTATCAATTTAATCAACAATTTAGATTTACATTTAAATTAAATACATTAACTAAATACAAAGAGCACCAATGACACATTTATTGAACAGTCAGTTACCCGTGGGCTGAACAATATGAACCTGATACTACTCCATCTTTTTAAAAATTATTTAGAAAAATGACAATTTGACTCAACCTGTTCATTGCAAAGCACTCTGGCAGGCCAAATCTTTAATTCCCATTATACCTTCATAAAATGCTATGACTCCATTTTACAAACAAACATTCTGGGGCACCAAAAATGGAAACACTGAAGAACGAGGTGGCGCCTGAGTTCTGACTGGTCCAAGAGTAAGTGAGGGGAATATGGAGACTCTGCCCTGAAGGAATCAGGTGTCTCAAGGATGGAGTGGCAGAGAGAACGTGGGACCTGGGTGAGATCTCCTGCAGTCCGTGAACAGGAGGACTCAGAGAACCCAATGGCCTCCAGCTGGAGGGAAGAGACACTTTAGCCCATTTGACTAGGTTTCCGGCCGGATTTGTTCAGAGATTAGCAGGAGAGCCCTGGGGGCCACCTCCTGGAAAGGCAGGGGCTGGACCTAGTTAGTGGGGAGTAACAGCTGTCTGCGAAACTCTGGCAAGAGGAAGAAGGGAGAAAGGATGAGGAAGGAGGGTGGATGAAGGAGAGAAGGGCTGTCAAGAGATCTCCAAGCCGGCACATCTGAGTCAGCGGCGGATGCTGGCTGCCACCGCCAGATTAGCATGTGGGGTGACTGGTGCTGAGATTTAGTGCCGATTTTACAGAGATAATCCCTGAAAGTACAGTCTTTGGTATTGAGATTTAGAAAGCAGTCCAGGTGAACCTGATATGTAGAAAAGTTTAGGAAATTTTAGGAGCTTCTGCAAGTTGCTGGTGAAAGGAAAAGAGCCCCAAAGCCTTCTGTTCTCTCACAGGCCCTGGCAAACAGCACCAAGTTCCCCATTCCACTCAATTAAGAAACTATTTAAGCAGTCCAACACAATCAAAAAGCCCTTTATTCTGCAGGGTCTCCTCTGTCGATCCTTCCACTGGCTTCTCCCAGTCTTGGAGGAAAGGAAGTAGGCAGACCCTAACCTACAAAACTACCAGGGCGGATTCATTTGTTTCCAATGCTCTGGCCTTAAAATTGTCGAGAGTCACCACTTTTTCTGAGATAAGTTCTCTAGCATGTTTTCTTATTCTCTGGTATTTTTGGAAGATTGTGCCATATTTAGCCTTGAACTGTTCCAGGGTGCAGTGCTCTCTGCCTGTCTGACCTTGTACACTTAATTTTTATCACAACAAAGCAGAATATGTCATTAGTCCTCTAGGGAGCAAGACATACTCCAAAAGTCGCCAGAGATGTGGGTGGGTTACTAAGAAAGGAAAAATGACAACAGCCGCAGAGTGATGGGAACAAATGGCTTCTGTAGACTTCAGCATAAGCTTGAACTCATGTTCTGTTACAAAGAGCCACATAAACTTGAGCAACGAAACTTCCTGATCCACAGCACACATGACAAACCTTAACTTCACGAGAACATTGCCGCTGTGAATAACTCAGGGGCTAAGTTATTGATGGCGACTTGAAAGGTAGTGAATTGCCACTTTACCTCACTTTCTTATCACTTGCTTTGATGTTATTCACTGAAAGAAAAGATAGATCTGACAACAGGTGAAATGGAGCATATATAAGTAGTGCACTCACTGAAATAAAGAAAGGTTGTGATGCATTCACCTTGAACCCACTCTAAAGTTGGAACAACCACTCAGTATTGGTACCATACACTGTGTAGCTACTCTGGATCCTGCACCACCTTTCTCCTGTGAGTACAGGGAATAAAACCCACCCAATAGTGCAGAGAACTATAATACAAGGCAAAGGAACTTGATCACAGGTCATGGAAGTTCTTGGATTTGATATGACCTGTTCCAAGTCTTACTTTCTATGCCCACAGCTCTGAAGTTTCTTGGAGCCTGTGCGTGCACAATCATATAGTTGGTGGTGATGATAAATGATGTACAAGCCTGTGTCCATAAGAGCAAATCAAACTGTCTACCAAGGACAATCCTGCTCTTCACTGCAGCCCACCATCGAAGCCACTCGCCACACGACTGCTAAGCAACTGATTTGTTCACCAAAGAGCTTAATTTAATTGTACTTAATTATAATTTAAGTTAAGAAGCAAAGTAAAGCAAAATAAGATCCACATGTGGTCAGTGGTCACAGTATTCAATAATAGAGTTTTGAATGATTACTAAATTTCTGAAAAAGTCACTGGAAGCTGTGACCTTAAAATCAATTAATATAAGTGTGAAGAAGAGTGGTTATAATCTACTAAGTACTAACACATCAACATTAATTAAATCCTCCTCACGTCTCCGTGTACTGCCCATCTCTGTTCTTTTAGGACCCGTGTGGACCCCTAGATCTGGAGGCTTCATCAGACCTGCTTTAGTAGGTTTCCTTCCCATAGCTCACTCTTCTCTGTGATCTCGGCTCTGCCAGGACCCTTGGACTCTTCTGGGGGCTTTACCAGCCCGGGTGCTGCACTTCCTCTCTCATACCTCCCTGGGATCCAACATTGTCATCTCAGCTCTGCCAGGTCACTTGCATGCTACTGTGAGCTTTTCCAGACCTGCCTTGCAATCAGACCTCCTCCAGTTATAAGGAGGTCCTTGATCCCCAAGACCTTTGAGCTCTCTCAGCCTGACTTATGTATGAGTGTATGAGTAGATCTGTTCACCTAGCAACCACCCAGTCCACTCTGCTCTTCCAGAACCATGACAAATCAACTCTGGAACTTCAACGCAAAAGTTATACCTATCCTTAGCATAACTGAGAACACTTCTTACAGCCCGTTTGCACATCAGCATAAAGTGGCCCCCAAACTGAACACCAAGCTCTACTCAGCTGGACCCTAACCTGACAAGTTGGGGGAACAGCAAAGACAGAAATAACAACCATTCAACAAAGATGAGATCACCTACCCATACTAAGAAACACCATCAACAACACAAGTCTAAATGCCTAGGTCTCATTGAAAAAACACAACCTGAATTACCAAGATAATGGGACTACTATATAAATCAGCACCCTCATTGTAATGCTTCCTGAGAATAACAACCCAGTGGATACATAAGACAAGGATTTAAAATAGCAATTATAAAGATGTTCAAGGAACTCAGAGGATCTGAATAAAAGGCTAAATGAAGACTGTGAAAATACAAACAGCTGAATGAAATAACTAACACAATTCAAAACACGAAATTAGAATTCAATAAAGAGATAGAATCTCTGAAGAAAAGCTAAACTGAAATAAAACTTGAAATAAAAAACTCAGAAACTCAAACAAAAACCTAGAGGGAAAAAGCAAAAAGGAAGTGGAGGAAATGGAATAGAGAACATCAAACCTTGAAGACAAGCTTGGGGAAGTGGATCACTCGATCGAAGAAATGTCAAATCCAAAATAAGCCAGGAAAGGAATATATGAGACCTCTGGGACACTGTTAACATCAAACCTACAAATCACAGGCACAGAAGATGGAAAAAAACTCAGCACAAAGGCACAGAAAATATTTTAAATAAACTCATAGAAGAAAATTTCTCAAATCTAGGGAAAGAGACACCTATCAAAGTGTAAGAGTTATATGGAACACTAAGTAGACAGGACCAGAAAAGAAAGTCTCCATGACATATAATAGTCAAAACTCTAGACGTACAGAATAAAGAAAAGATATGAACGCTTTGAGAAAGATCAAATCACATATAAAGGCAGGCCCATCAGAATAACGGTTGACTTGCCAAGTCTGAAGGGCTTGGACCAATGTCATACAAGTTATGAAAGAATACAGATTCCATCCCAGACTAGTATAATCAGAAAAACTATCAACTGTAATTGAAGGAGGAAGAAAATCTTTTTATGATAAAAACAAATTTAAGGAACTTGTGTCCATGAAACCAGCTTTACAGAGAATACTAGATGAAATACTTCAGTCTAAATAGGAGATTAAATACTCACTATAAAGCACAAAAAAATAAAAAATTGTCCCTGAACAGTAAACCAAAAGAGGTCTAAGAAAATAGCACTACAGCACCAATGTAACAGGAATTGATAAAAATTGGGCAATAATAACTCTCAGTATTAATGATCTCAACTCCATAGTAGAAAAAACAAAACAAAACAAAAAAAAAAAACAAATAAAAAACCACAGACTAACAGATTTGATGAGAAAAGAGGATCTATCAATTTGCTGCTTCCATGAAAGATACCTCACCGACACTGATCAACACCATCTTAAAGTAAAAGGATGAAAAAAGGATATTCTAAGAAAACAGAACTAAGAAACCAGCAAATATTCCAATATCTGACAAAGCAGACTTCAAACTAAAACTACTCAGAAGAGACAGGGAAGGTCACTCATACTCTTTAAAGGAAGATTTCATACGCCAGGAAGACTTCAGAATCCTAAACATACTCATGCCACACACAGGGGCACCCAGTTTCATAAAAGAGACATTATTAGATCTGAAAATCACACCTTGGCTCCATCATAGTGATAATGGGTGATTGCAATACCTCAATGACACCAATAGACTGGCCAACCAGACAAAAATTAAATAGAGAAATCCTGGATTTGAATGACACCATAAATCATATGGACCTTACATCAACAGAACATTCCACCCAAAACACCAAAGAATACACTTTCTTCTCAGCAGCCTATAGAACTTTCTCCAAAACTGACCACATATTAGGACACAAAGTAAGTCTTCACAAACTTATGAAAACTTAAATATCATCCTGAATTCTATCTGACTATAAAGAAATAAAGCTAGATATTAACAACAATAAAAATGGGAAAAGTACAAAAACTCACGGAGGCTAACCACCAACACACTGCTGATCAAAGTTTGTATCAAGGGAGAAATGTAGAAGAAAAATGGAAAATTCCTAGAACTGAATGAAAATGAACACAATATACCAAAATCTGTGGGATACAATGAAGGCAGCTCAGTTCTAAAAGGATTTTAAAACATTAAGTGCTTTTACCAGAAAATTAGAAATACCTCACATAAATAAATGAATGATCTATCTGACGACCTTGGAAAACCAAGAATGAGCAACACCTGAAAAGAGTACACGGGAAGAGACAAATGAAATCAAAGCCAAAGGTAATGAACCAGAAACAAAGAAAACAATACAAATAATCAATGAAATGAAGAGCTGGTTCTTTGAAAAGATTAACAAGATTGACAAGCCTTTAGCCCAATTAACTAAAGAGAGAGAGAGAAAGAGAGAGAGAGAGAAGGAGAGAGAGAGAGAGAACCTAAATTAACAAACTCAGGAATGAAAACGGAACATTACAACAGACCCTGAGGAAATTCAGAAATCCATAAGGACATACTTTTAAAATCTATATTGCACTAAACTAGAAAATCTAAAAGAAATGAATAAATTTCTAGATATGTACAGACTACTAAAGTTAAATAAAAATAACATAAATAATTTAAACAGACCCATAACAACCAATGAGTTAGATGTAGTAATTACAAATCTCCCAACTCAAGCCAGGTGTAATCCCAGCTCTCGGGAATCTAGAAGCAGACAAATCTCTGTGAGATTGAAGCCAATCTCCTCTATATAGTGAGTTCTAGGTGAGCTAGGGCTACAGGAAGACTATCTAACAAAACAATAAATAAACAACCCCCCCAAAACAATACAAATCTACTGACTTAGAATAGTCCAGGACCAGATGGATATAGCACAGAATTCTATCAACTTTCAAAGAAGAACTAATACCAATACCCTTCAAACTATTCCACAAAATAGAAAATGAAGAAACACTCCAAAATTCTATGAAACCAGTGTTACTTAATACCAAAACCGAATAAAGACCCAACAAAAAGGAGAAAATTTTATGCCAATCTCTCTGATGAATATAGATGTAAAAATTCCCAATCAAATACTCAAAACCAAACGCAAGGAGATTATCCACCATGATCAAGTTGGCTTCATCCCAGGGATACAGGGATCGTTCAACATTCATGAATCAATAAATGTAATACACCATAAAAACAGACTCAAGGACAGAAATCACATGATCATTCCATTAAATGCAGAAGAGGCCTCTGGCAAAATCCAGCATCCATTTATGATAAAAGACACAGAGAATCTAGTGATACAGGGGACATAGTTCAACAACATAGGTCAATTTCAATATACAACATGCCTACAGCCAACAAATGGAGAAACACTGAAAGCATTCCCATCCAAATCAGGAACAAGAATAGGATGTCCACTATCTCCATTTCTGTTCAACATAGTATTTGAAATCTTAGCTAGAGCAAGATGAAGGAAAGAGATAAAGGGGATACAAATTGGAAAGGAAGAAGCCAAAGGATCCATATTTGCAGATGATAGGAATATATACACAAAGACCTCAATGACTTCACCAGAAAACCTGGCAAAGTAGCAGTATATAAAATTAGTATCACCAATCAGTAACCTATATACCAACAACAATCATCAGGAAAGAAATCAGGGAAACAATCCCATTCATGATAGCCTTAAAAACCATAAAATACCTTGGAATAAATCTAATACAGGAAGTGAAGGACCTGTGTAATAGAAACTTTAAGACACTAAAGAAAGAAATTATAAAAAGATACCAGAAGATGGAAAGACCTTCCATGCTCATGAATTGGTAGAATTAATATTGTAAAATGGCCATCCTACCAAAAGTAATCTACAATTTCAATGCAATACTTATTAAAATTTCAACACAGTTCTTCACAGAAATTGAAAAAAAATCTTGAATTTCATAAGGAAACACGAAAAAAATCAGAATAATCAAAATAATCCTGCACAATAAAAGAACTGCTGGCTGGAGCAGGAGTGCCCTGATCCCAAACTGTACTACAGAGCTAGAGTAATAAAAAGAGCATGGGACTGGCATAAAAAGTTACACTGACCAACAGAATAGAACTGAGGACTTAGATTTAAGCCCATGCATTTACAGCCACCTAATTCTTGACAAAGAAGGCACAAATTCACATAGAAGAAAACGGACAGCATGTTTAACAAACTAAATAAGGACATGTAGAAGAATGAAACTACACCTCTGTCTCTCACCATGTACATCAATGAAATCAGAAGACTTTTTTTTTCCTATGGGAGGTCTTTTAGGCTTGATCATTTGTATTGAGGTCAAACTGAGGTAAGCAGACCTAGAGGTCTAAGTTTGACGAGTACCACCAAATTCACTTTGTGTGCACCTATTGTTTTTCCGTCCATGACTGAAAATGTTAGCTTATTATGTATGTAACAAAAATTGTTCAGAATACATTTGATTCTGTAAATTATCCTATGAGGTAGGTTACTATATTTCAATCTCAAGTTTTATAGATGAGTAAACTAAGGAAGCAAAGGGATAGATAGGTTTCTTGTCACCCAGGTAGAAGGTGATGGAGTCAAAGTCTGAGTTCAGGCAGGCCAACTTCATAAAGCATGCTTTAGTCTTCAGTCATTGGTGTTAGGATGGAGGAGGATGTCCTGCCCAGTGTTTCTTGGATGTAATAAAAATGTGTCACTGTAGGGGTATCCTAGCTCATTTCTTGTTTCTAAAACACAATATCACAGACTGGATAATTTGTAAGATAAATCTGTGTAGCTCACTTTTCTGGAACCTGGGAAGTCCAAGGGCGTGGTTCTAGCATCTGAGGAGGGCTTTCATGTTACATCATAATGTGGAGGAAAGTGAATGAGCAAATTAGTATGTGCAAAGGATGGGCACAAGGAGCAAACCTGCTCTGTTACAACTCACATTCATGATGCAACATCAATCCATTCATGCAGAGGAACCCTGGCGGCCTACTCCTCTACTAAAGCTACCGCTTCCAAATATCATCACCGGCAACGATATTTCAACAGGAGATTGCGAACAGGCATTTAAACCACACCAAGAGAAAAGTGGCCATTTCATCCCTAGTTAGTAAAAGAAAGCATCTGAATACTGGGTGCCAACAGGAGGCTGAAGGAGAGAGGGAGGGACAGCTGGGAACCAGTACTCTGGAAAGTTGAGCAAATGTCCATCCCTGATCTACCACAGCCTTCTCAAGTCCTGAGGTCAGTGGGATGATGCTGGACCAGACATATAGGATATAGCAAAGTTACAAGAAACAGAGGGAAGAAGTATTTCTGTTATACGTGGGAAGTTGATCTAACTATCTGGTTTAACTGAAAAGTCCTAGTCTTCAGAGATCAAAATGAAGGTGATTTTATAGAGTTAAGCCCCCGTTCCAATCCCTTATCATTATCTCTTTCAGATGACTCCAACTTTTCGTGGTATAATGTTGAGATTTTATCATGTAATGTTGCTATTTTATCATATAGTGTTTTCCATCATTCTCTCAGAATAAACTCCAAAAATGGGGTTGAGGGAGGAAATAATAGGGCACTGGGTCGTATGGGTCAGACGACGAAGAATGCCAAAGGTTTCCCTTGCCCAAGAATTGAGCCATACAGTGAGAAATAAGTGTTGTCTAGGATTTATGGTTCCCTTGCTTGCAATCAAGGGAAGGGAATGAATATTGCTTGGTCCTTTCTTGTTGTGAGATCTGAAGACGACAAAAGACTGGATTCAAGTAAACTCAAGAAATGGCTAAGCTGCTTGTAATTTAATACGGTTACACTTGCTTACCATAAGACTGGTGAACAAGGTATCTCTCTTCCTATATTTATGACAGTGCCGATTCAGCATCTCCAAACAGTCCCCCAGCTCTCATGGTATAAATTTCCAGGTTCATTACTAGTCTAGTCAGGAGAATTCACTCATTTAATAGTTATCCACTCTGTTTAATATGTATTAGGATCTGCTCTAGGCTCTAAGGCTAGAGAGGAAACAAAACATATTAAAACAGTATTTGATATTGGTCTTCAATATATTCCTGGTTCATTCTAGCTCAGTACTTTTGGAAGAAAAATCATTCAGTAAAATTAATATTAGGGTTCATCTCAAGAGTCAATTGATTAAATATAGCTCATTAATATTTTAGGTTCAACTCAAATATCTTCTAGTCATATAATCACTAGGAATACTTTAAAACATAAGAGCAAAAATGTAACACATGAATTTGTTTTTTGGTTACCCAGCAAATACTGAAATCCCAAGGCATGCTAAATAGCTTCCCCCACGCCCGACGTGCCGTTCGTTCCCTATCCTACTCTCTAAATGCTTTTCAAATCAGTGCTTTGTCCGCCGTTCCTGTGGCCAGCACTTTACTGTCCACCTTCATTGCTTGGACCCTGCATCAGCTTCTAAAATGTCATCTCAGCCTCCAATTTTTCCTCCTTACTATTTTTCTTCCTTACTAATAATGTAGCTCTACAGCTAGAGTCACTAAGTCCTGCTGCTCACAGAATATAGCTTAAATTCTTTCCTGTGAGTATAGGAAATGCAGAGCTTATGGCAAGCCCCATGAGGAGAATGACAAAACAGGCCACTGGAATTCTGGAACACTCATGCCATCCACAGTAAAGAGGTGTACTCTTTTTGGAAATCAGCTCCTGGCAAGTTCCCAAGTCACTGTGAAAGACAGAATGCTTGTTTATGTGATAACAATGCCATTAATAATGCTCAGCAACATGCCAGGGAATTCAAATCCAGCAGGGCCCTGCCAGCACTATTTCCTGAGGTTTGTAGAATTCCTTTTCCAGAGGCATGAAGTCCTGTACACCACAGCATCGGCCCAGAACCCACTTCATGTACAAGAGGCACAGGATTGGGCCCACAACTGTGTGGTCCATGCTGGATCATACACTGTATCACCTGGCCTCACAGAATGTTGGACCAGCCTCCTGAATGTCTCAGTCTAGAAGCAATCTGATGGGCTCGGGTGCTGTCGCTCGGGAGGCAGCATACACATTGTTAACTGAGGCCTCTAAATGATGCTATGCCCTGAATAGCAAGAACACAAGGGCCCCAAGTGGAAGCATGGAAGCCAGAGTATCATCTCTTATGGATATTCCCACTGGCCCATCAGTGAATGTTTTGCTTCCCATCCACAAAACTCTGTATTCTAGAAGGTTGCAAGTCCCAAGGGGCACACTGTTGCCAGTGGACATGACAGTGGTTCCAGTCCTACAGAGGCCACCACAGCACCTTGAACTCTTAGTGCCCAGAGATCAGAAAGATGCCATATTGTAGGAATGACTGACTATTTTTAGCAAGAAGAGACTGAACTGTGTTCACACAGACGGGGGAATACACAGCAAGCCCAATGCAACCGTGAACAGACAGCAAGGCAGTCCTAGACTATAAAAGGAATGACTATAAGGCTTCAGAGCCCTGGCAAAGAATGTGATAAAGACTTGCCAAGGTGATGATTAAGGATGTGTGACCTCAGGATGGACAGTGTGTGAAGGGGCTCCCAAGTTAGCTGCAGGAAGGACGGGATACTTTGTCCCCTTAGCATCTTTCCTGTGCCCTCTGGGAAGCAGCAGTCCATGGAGACAGAAAGTTAATGGGAGTGCAGGGTATATTCCTGGTCTGTTTGGTCTCGTTTAATGAATGAACTCTTGTCATTACAAAATTATAGAGAATCGGGGCTAGGAAGCTAGCTCAGTGAGTAAAGTGCTGGCTTTGCAAGCATGAGGGCCTGAGTTCACACACACACACACACACACACACACACACACACACACACACAATTATAGGAACCACTATAAAAGACTTCAACAGTCTCAACTAGGAAGGCACCCTAAGAGGCTGGACTACTTGGCAATTCAAAGTTCATAGGACATTTCATAACCATGTGCTTCTGAAGACTGAATTTACCTCATCAAAGAGGCAGTCAAGTCATTGTCTTCATTACTTAGAAATATTTTCTGAGAATTTAACACAGGCCAAACCCTGTGAAAGTTATAAAAATTCAAAGTTGAATTAGAGCCATCCCTTACTTCCAGAAAAATGATACTTTAGTAAGAACAACTGAAATGAAAAAAGTACAATTCTATATTATTTGAATAGATTTCATCAATATTTACTTTCTACCAAAGGCAAATACCTTGATTTCTCTAATAACATCTGCACATGAACAAAAATACAACACGAACAAAATTATTATTTTTAGAAAAATCTTAAAACCATCACTTTTCTGTCTCGTTTAATGAATGAACTCTTGTCATTACAAAATTATAGAGAATCGGGGCTAGGAAGCTAGCTTAGTGAGTAAAGTGCTGGCTTTGCAAGCATGAGGGCCTGAGTTCACACACACACACACACACACACACACACACACACACACACACATACATTTAATTATAGGAAGTAAGCAAGAATTTAAGAAATCTGAATACTGAGCATTTAAAAATACTGGTAGCAAGCATTTAGTAAATACTGCAGTATTTATAAATAAAATAACTTCAAAATTATACTTTACTGTCACCCTCTTTTTGTGAACAGTGATGTAACCCATAAATCAAAAAGAAGAAAATTATCAGCACACTCCTGCTCCTTAACTGAACAGGTGCCCCATCTAAGCTCCATTGCTTATTAGGTCCTAGTTCTCGTGACAGAAATGTGTAAATAAGGGGGCTGGAAAGATGGCTCAGCAGTTAAGAGCATGACTGTTCTTGCAGAGGACCTGGGTTCAAATCCCAGCACCCACATGGCAGCTAACAACCATCTGTAACTCCAGTTCCAGGGGATCTGATGCCATCTCCACAGGCATTGCACAACATAAGTGCATGTAAAATAAAAATAAATTATAAAAAAGAAATGTATAAAGAAACACAAAGACAATACAAATAGTTCCAGGGAAACCTGTCCATTGGTTCTGAGATTGCTGACAGCTCAGCTACACATCACAAAGACGCAGCTGGCCAGCCCTGGGCCCCATCCCTAACTCACTCACATTTGTAGTGAATGACCTGCAAAGGTTGTATAACGTGTTTTTGTTTACTGTGAAGTGTGTTGTATGGATGGAGTTCAGGACAAGAGTGGACAAGGCGTCTGTACCAACCCCCAGAGCGACGCTCACCCAGCAAATCGATTCCCAGGCAACATCCTGGCTTTACAAAGTAGATATGTGAACTTCTCGTTCTTAATGACCCTGGCCAACACTTTAAAACACCCAAATTGAAAGTGCTTCATGCCAGTGAGCATTGAGAGAATTTTAACAACTGGATTAAAAGGACAATCAATTGGTAAATCCCCAGGGGAAGTGCAAATGCCAGGGAATGGACTGACCGTTAAGTGATTTCAAGATCAAATGGAAAATGCAAACCTCAGAGAAACGAAGTGGGAAAGGAGAAGAAAGAGGCCGGGGACAGAGGAAAGAATGAGGAACTGTAGAAAGGGGCAAGCTAAGTCTATACCACTGTAGAAAGAAATTCTCCTTCCTGCCTAGTCTCTTCCCCCTCTATTACACATATACACACACACGTGCACACACATGGTTTCATTTTTCTTTACACACATAAAATGTAGGCTGTTTATTCTGTTCATCCATATCCTTGTATATAGTGTAATAAATCAGAGGGTAAAAGAAAGTGCCCAGTAGTTGGGGTGGCAGAAAGAAGAAGCTGGGCCTTGGAGTACATTTCATTATCTATCTATACTGCTTGCATTTCCCGTATAAGTGCACAAAGTGTTTTCTGCAGGCTTAATTCCAGGCTAGCTTTTCCTACTTTTCTGGTCCCTTTCTTGGTCAAATACTTCTACTGTCAATCACTGTGTGAGCGAGTCAATTTATTTCAAATTATATCCCATGCCACACTGCCAATCCACTTACTAGCAAAATGGATTTGAGAAGGCCTATAATAAAAGATTCATAGTAAGGCTGTTAAATAAAACAAGCAAATAAAATGCATGGAAAGGAAGGGGAAGTAAAAGACCCAGGCATAGTATTGACTGTGATTGAGCAATAAGCACACCTCCAAGATTCCTGAAGAAAAGGCAGGAATGGAAATATGACGGGTGATATCATTCTTGTCTGGGAAAAGATTTTATGCCAGTTTATGAAAGGAGACACTTTTACCAGGTATTGAATCCTAAGAGACAGTCTGCCAGACACTTAGAGAACATCTTGATTTTATGGCCATAAGCCCAACACTTGTTCTCAAATTTGACCCTGTTTAGGTCAGTAGAGTTGGCTGGGTGCCACTCTTGAAGACTGTGACTTCACAGGTTTGGGTAGGCCTGGGCTGTGCATTTCTTACAGGTGGTACTGATGTTGCTGTTGTGGGACCACACTGCAACACTAGGCTGAGCCACGCAGCCCACTGCACCACCAGTAAGGTTCTATCAGCGGTTCTGCTGAAGGCCTGGAGATATTCTTAACATAAGCGTTTCAGGAAAACGTTGAAACATAACCCAGCCAATCAGTTCTAATACTAATGAGTCACACATACCCTTCTTATGATCTAATCAGAAAATAAAGATGGAACTTGAGGATAGCCATATTCATAAATGTTTTGTACATGGCTTGGCCCTTCTTACAGTCCATCTGTTCCAACAATGCTTAGACAAAAGCTGATAATGCAAGTTGTGAATGACTGACTTATTAACAATAACCTTGTTTTACCCACACTAAAAGTAAGTTTCTTGCCAACATCCAAAATACATTACAGTTCAATTCTAAAATCACGAATCGATTGCAAAGGGTCAGCTCACTGGTAAAGGCACTGACCACAAAGCCTGACAATCTGAGTTCAACCCCTGGAACTCACATAGTAGAAGGAGATAATTGATTCACTCATCTTCTCCCGTCTTCCACACACATATACATGTGCACACACATATACACACAATAATAAATAAGTAAATGAATATTTTTAAAAGACTCAGTGGCCTTTATAGAATCTGTACCTTTTTTGTTTCTTTTTTATTCACACTGAGGATGGAGGGCTAAGGATACCAAGAATTAATGTAGAACCTCTCTCAGGAGAAGAGAGAGTTGCTTTCAAGCTAAACAACCTCATATGCATTTCAGTGCCCCTGGAGAGATAGAGCACCTTAGCCAGAGCACTCAAGTTCCACAAGAGAGACCACTGTCCCTTATTTTATGGCTCTCCAAAGCACTTGGTGCCATAGGAGATAACGAATATATTTAGGAATTGCACCCAGATACAAACCACATATACAATAAATAGTACATATATGTATGTACACTCTTAAACATACGTGCTCACAATTCATATTCACTCACACTAGCAATCAGCATGATTTATAAAACTAAAAGCACCTAAGAACAGCCAGTCACAATGGCACATGCTTATAATTTAACAAGCAGGAGGCTAAAGCAGGAGGTTCATAAGTTTGAAGTTATCCTGGACTATATAGCAAGACCTTGTCTAAAAATAAATAAATAAAAAGATATACTTGTAAATGTACATGTATGCACTGTACTTCAAAAAAGCTAGAATAATAAAAGAACTTTTGAAAAATTAAAAGTGTTCAGAGATTTCTGAATTCCAGTAAGTTAGTATTCAACAATTCAGCTTCATTTAGCTAAGCATCTACTGTATGCCCAGTACTGGATTAGATGTTGGGAATAAGCATACATAAACCCTACCCTAACAGTGCTTCTGAGTATAATAAAGCATCGTTTTTATAAAGCAGGGGAGTTCTATACAAGGACAGGTAAAGGGGATGTTGGATGTATGGCTAACAAATAGTATCAGTACTCAAGGAATGGACACTTAATCTCTCCTGGCACTCACAGGGCGTCCATAGAAGACATGACCTCATGGACACTCTCCAGATAAAACAAGGTCATCTGGAAGAAAGACCAAGGGGAACTAGGAAGGATCCTGTGCCAGGCGCTGCAAGCTACATATACAGAAGTTTATTACCTCTTCTTCATTATAAATTAAACCATGTTGTTCAAGATGGCAACTACTGATCGAAATCTACTTCCCAGAACTCCTTTCTGGAGTGATTATGGCACATCCCTGTATTCCTGGCCAATGGAAGAGAAGTCACTAGTCAAGCTGCCAGGAAGCCTCTTATTAGACTCCGGCTTTCACTTCTACACTGTTTACCTTTCCTATTCTCTGAAATGCAGACAAGAAGTCCAAAGCTGTGGCTGCCATCATGAGGCACAGGAAGTGCGGAGGAATGAATGGAGACTGCTGGAGCTGCCACGCCTGTCTAGGACTGCCTACCTCCAGCTTTTGGATGGTAAAGAAAAATAAATTTTTATTTAGTTAATGAATGGCCTGACATTAGGAGGTATGCAAACAGTGATACATGTCAAAAACACAGACAGTGCTATTTAAGAATCACTATTTTTTAATGTACTGAGAAAGGTCCTAAATTTTAGAGCAAACACTAATATACAGAAACAAACTATCAGAATCCTAGATTCTTACCAAAATATGATATTGAGGTTGCCCTGACACCTTTGTGAAATGTTGCCATAATCAGGTAGCAAACACCACTGACCACTGTGTGGCCACAGTTTACACGTGATATTTAATTAAAAGCTAAGAAGCTGGGTATGGTGGTGCCAACCTGTAATGCCAGCACTTGAAGGTTGAAGCAGGAGAATCATGAGGTCAATGCAAGACTGAGTTACAATGACACCCTATCTCAAAACACTGAAAGGAGAGCTAGGCTCTCAGCGTGGTGGACGGCACGTGCATTTAATCCCAGCACTAGAGGCGTGGCTCTCTGAGAGATCAAGGCCAGCCAGGTCTATATGATGAGTTCCAGGCCAGCTGGGGCTATAGAGAGAACCTGTGGTAAGAAAATAAATAGAATAAAGCTAGTAAAACAACGTAACACACTTACAGTGGCTGGCACCACTAGAAATGATGCAAGGCTTTTCAAATTCCTTTTCTCATCTCTGGTAGGAATATTAAGAGTCAGGTCATCCACAGGGGTGCGGTAAGGAACAAGAACTGTTCAGAGGACGGGCTGTTGCTGCTGCCCAGGCAGGGATGTGCCACTAAGGTCTCTTTGAGGCCTGATACGTCAGGCCATTTTGCTGGTACCGCCCACCTCTACTACCAGGGCACCGAGGTGATGGCAGTACCCAAGGCAAGGCACCTGCCCTGCTCCCGCCCTAACCAACTGATGACCCTCTGACAGCCACTCACCTGTCTCCACCCATGCCACAGGGGACTGGACCAGCATCCATGGCTCCTAGACAGGAAGTTATGGAATGGAGGAATAAACTTGAGGACAGAAACCATGGTGTAACAGAGCTCTGCCCGTGACATGCTTCTTTAAAAGGACATACAGGTAAAGCAACAGAAACGCCAAATTTCAAAACAAATACAGTGTTCCCAGCCGCCTGTGACTGAGAACGCTTATCTTTTTATCATGGAGGTTCCTTCTCATTTTGTTAGTGTTGGGCTGTCAGCCAAGCTTCGCAAAGTCCCTAGTGACTGGCACTTATTATAGTATTTACATACTTACCTATAACTTGATATTCATATTTTATTGCACATGATTTATATTTGTTCTGTTTCGGTGTTTGTTCTGTAGTTGAAATCTTTTTCTACTTGACCTTTTAGGCTGGTGGTTCACTCCTCCATCCATATGGTTTTGACCTTTGAAGGGGCATGGGCTCTGATGGCAGTCTACTGAAAGTTACAGGCCCTTCCCTAAGCTAGTATTTTTGATGCATAAAATGAACCCACCAATTCACTATAGAACTCAATTATATTTAAATAACAGCACTGAAATGCCACAGTGTCCAACACTCTAACAGAAAATATGTTTCTTTACTATAAATTAAATCCCATTCTCTAAGGGGAGGAGGAAGGAGGACTAAAAGCAGACAATGAAGAAACAAAAGAAAAATCTCTCTCATATGCAGAATACATATATACATTTATGCATATGTCTATATTTGATATGAAAGCAGAAGGGGGAGAAGAAAGGAACCCGTGTGTAAGGGGATCAGGGATGGGAACAGGAGCTACAGATTCCAAAGCTCAATGGTAGGTATGTATGACAATGTCACAAGAAAGCCTATTACTTTATACATTAACTGTTAGTAATTTTGTTAAGTACCAAGTTCTATTACCAAGAATTATAATTACAGTAATGATGATCATAAATTCAACATAACAACTACAATGTTCTCTGGAAATATTTTTATAACAAAATTATAGATAATGCTATACTATCACTACTGTGATTTCATTAGAAAAGAAAGAATAAGGCATATTTTTACTGTGATTTCATTAGAAAAGAAGGAAGAAGGCATATTTTTTTCTTCCAGATTAAAAATAGATTTACCAATAATTCATAAATAGAAATTTTCCGTTCTTTCCTAACACCAGTGTTTCAATTTTAAAAAATACCCCACATAGTCCTCCCCTTGATGACATAAATACATGCAGATGTGATATGTCATGCTGACCAAACGTCAGATGCCAATGAAAAAGAAAGTTCTCCCAGGTCCTCCGGCTACACACTGTCCTCTCTCTGGGGAAATCACTGCTAGCAATTCCTTGGGCAATCTTTCCACATACTGAATATTTCATGTTAAAAATATTTCATTTAAATTCTAGAAAACATTTTTTTACAATGAACTTACTTCATGCTTCTTTTTTTTCTAAATAAATGACCATCTCCATTCAATGTGACTGGCACCATCTATCTTCTGCGAACTGTCCCCTGGTGGCTGAGTCCCCGTGGTTTGTTCAGTTACTGCTCTTTTCAGCCTCATGTCAAGCTGTGAGGGTACCATAAAGTGTAACGACTCTAGCACAGCTCCATATTGCAGAAAGTCTTCACTCCAGTTGTAGGGAAATAATGAAATAAAAACCTGGACACCACACACCTGTAACCCCAGTCACCGAGGAGGCTAAGCAGAAAGGATTAGGAATTCAAGATCAGCCTGGGAAGAACGGCAAGTACTCGTCTCAAAAGCAGGAAAAAAAATTAGAGACGATTCCTGTCAATGCAAAATATGGCACTTGCTAGAACTAAGTCATTATTTTGTGTGTTTATCATCTTACTATATTTCCTTTGGATTGGAGTTACTGTTTTCTTTCAAAATAGATCCACAGTTTGCTAAAAATAGCCATCAGCACTAAAAGAAGATTGTAAATTCTTTTTTCAACTATTTACTTTTTTGTTTCATATTTTGTATAACCTCCAAAAGTCTCTTAATAAATGGTATAACTATCTTATTTCTGATTTTAATGAAACACCTTAAATATTTCTAGATGAAAATAATACAGGTAGTGGCTAATTCCTGTAATCCCAACACTCTGGAGGCAGAGGCAGGAAGATCATTGCAAGTTTGAGGACAGTTTGGTCTACATAGTAAGTTCCATATCAGCCCTGGTACCATAGTCTCAAACAATCACAAAACAAACAAAATAACAAGTTACCTACAAAGAAAAAAAAAAAAACCAGAGTGGTATCTACTCCATTTGTGTGGAACTTAGAAAATAATTATATTTCTAGACTATTGAACCCCTATAAGGCATTACCCAACTTCCAGTAAGAGAAAATATTGAAGGAAATTTAACACTCCATTGGCATAACTGAGTCCATATGTAGTATTTAGTTCCAGGTTCTATTTCACATAGTCTACTTACTGTGACAGTTATTCTACAAAGATGGCAACCATTCCTGCCTCCCTCTGCCTCTGCCCAGGCCAGCCACTCTTCAACTCAAGGCACTGAAGGAAAGAGAACAGCAAGAAGAAATCCCATAGCAAGAACTGTATATTTCAATGAATGATGAACTCTAAGTGGATAATACACAATGAACGACAATACTCAATTAAAGTTAGAGATTCTAAAAGTAAGAAATCAACCCAGAGTATTCTGTTATAATACCACAAATGAAAGAATCATTCAGTGCTGAGAAGAAGCAGGGCTGAGGACAGCAGGGGGAGGAAGAAGTAACAGTGCTCTGTTCTCAGTATGAATTGCCACAGACAGAAATTAATATAACTGACTCCAAAAAGTGGAAAATTGAATAAGCTAATTACCATAGGAGAGACTAGGAATGTGATTGAGTTTCTACTATTTAAAAAGAGAGCAGAAAAGTGTAATTTCACAGTGAGTTGCATATATCTTATAAATAATAGACCTATTTTAGTGATTCAAGATGATAGAATCAGAGGAAGGACCCGCTAAGCCAACATTATGAGAATCCTTTAGACTTAAACTGAAAACTGAAAAAGGTCCAACAAGGAAAGAAAATGAGTGGATGATCACACCTGTAAATGTTGGCAAAAGTCCTGAGTGGAATCCAAATGAGTATTACAAACAACCAAGCGATGCCCAGGGCAGCAGTTTCTATGACTGCCTCTACATCAGCATATTCATGGCATCAACAAATGCATGGAGTCAAAGTGGTGAGGTATGCCAATAGTTCAGAAAGGCATTTGATGAAACTGATTAACCAGTAACATTAAACATGAAAACACCTAGCCACAAAAAGCCAATTGCGATCATCATTCCACACAAACGGTACCAAAAAGATGGGTCAACTGCCATTGTTATAATTCAACAGTGAATTGAGGTGTCATGTGGCTATTTCCTCCAAATAGAAACATTCCCTTCAGAAGGAGGAGGGAATACTCAGAAGGCTCAGAAAGCTCAGAAGGTCACAATATCCACAAGCTCCTCCCAAGGTCACAAAAGTGGTAACCACTAGGAAGAGAAGATTTTTCCACTGGCACTACCTCAAGTTGGACAGGATGCTCCAGTGACACAGGAGTCAAGAGTCCTCCCCCAGACTGAGGTGGCTGTTTGGTAATGTATCAGCCTCTGAATCACGCATGCTCCTGTAAGCAACCCCAGAAACTCACTGGTTCACTAAGCTAGAGTCGGTAGAACAGTTCCTCTGCTCTGCTGTCGGTGGAGTGAACAGATGTTTGCTACTAAAGACAGTACCAAGTAAAATCCAAATGCATACTCAGTAAAATTGCTAGCAACATACAATATGATCCAATTAGTGAAAAAAACAATGTACATGCTGCATACCAATGTGTGTGAAGAGAGGGGCATATTCAAAGGTCATTAATGGTCATCACTTAACTGTGGAATTTCATGTGATTTTTACTTCACACAAAAGAAAAGAAATAATAATGATAAAATGTAATTTTTAGGCTTATTTGGAATGAATGTCAAATCAGTTGAGGGGGATTCCTACATATTGTTCTTAATCATTAACTTAAGTAGAAAAGAAATGCTCATAATACCACAGAGCAATGATTGCTATTATTTCTATTCTTTCCAGAAGATTAAAGCTTACTTGTTGACAATGCTGTCTAGACACTGTAAAACTGAGGCCCAGAGGGAAGGGAAGCTCAGAAAACCATGAAGGGCTCTGAAATCATCTCCATATAGCATAAAGAATATATTGCTTTTCTCCATCTATAGCTGCATAGTGAGAGCGGATGACATTGGTGAGGGTTAGGACCAAACAACAGGTATGAAGTTTCTTGTCAGCCTTCTAGAGACATGATGGTGAATGCTGATCACACCATTTTGTATTTTGGACCATCAAGCTTTCCAACTTGAAAAAACAGTTTGTGAGCTATCTCTCTACTGTCACCATCAGCTGGGCAGCCCATGCCCATCACATTTGGCACAGATCCAACGCCAATCACAAATGACAACAAGCCACTCTGAGACAGCCATACCTGTGGCAGTCAGTGTGTTGGAGCTCAAGGAGCAGACAGATGAAAGGGGATGCCAGGAGAACTCAGAAAACCCTCAGTTAAAATGTCTTTGAAAATCTATACAGTTTTGTTACCTAGGAAAAGCTGATCTCAGCTTCTCTCACAGTACAGAGCTACCCAAATCCCTTGTTCTTCTTCAGATTTGTGCATAACACCCTCTGATGCTCAAGTGATGCCCTGTCCAAAAAGGCAGCTCCTGAGTGTTTCCAGGCGGCTGCAGCCAGCTCCCTGCACACAGCAGGCAATACCTCAAGAAGACGTCCTTCACCTTTCATTCTCCCTCCCACAAACTCACCGGGCTGTAATACTTGATTAACTGGCTATTTGGTACCTTCTAATACCCACAAAGAGCAACTCTGATGCCATTTATTTTTTAAAATTTATGCTTCCATGGTTATGGGATGAAAATAACTCCATTATGTTCACATAGTGAAGAGTTCTGAATTAACAAGCTCTCCACTAGTCATAACCAGACTGACTTCACCCAGCTAGCTGCCGTAAATGCTAAATATACAGAATGGGTTTTAAATGGTATCTCTTCAAGCCCAATCAGTCCTCAAAATCCTTCTGATGGCATCTACTTGCGTGTGAAACTGAAAATCTTCAGACGTTTAAATGTACTCAGATGTCTGATTATTATTACCACAAAACAAGACTCACGGTGATGACTGAAGCACTGACTTCAGTAGCAAAGAGAGACTTAACTAAGGCTCTCCACTATCAGATGGGTACAGTGAAGGAATGCAAGACTATACAGGCAGTTTTCATCATGCACCTGAGCCAAGATACAAGGACTGCTGTTTGCACCTTGGTCCTGCAGAAAGCAATAGTCGCTCAACTTTCCTAGGGCATCAAATTTGACCTAAAGAATTTCAAAAGAACAGATACCCAGTACCATGTGTAGCCTTAAATGAATAAATAAACAGCATAAACTGACAAAATGCCTTTGTATCTCAGCATCCTGCTTCTGGGAATGGCAATCATATTCACCATGGTGTGATCCCTTGGAAGAACTAAAAATCACTCTGAATTTCTGTGGAGTTGAGGAAAAAACCTTAGGTGAACCCGGTATTCACAAATTCTGTCCTCCTCCTACTCCAAATTCTAACAGCCACTGGGAGACTGCGCTCTACAATCACATTAGCTTTCCACACCTCACTACTCACATTGCCCACGTGCAATGGGAGAGCTTCCCGTGAGCCACCATATCACATAGACTATGCTACAGACTGAACTGTCCTGTCCCTTCCCAGCACACACAGTGCAGCACTAGCTCTAGTCAGATAACATTGGGAAATGGGCCTCTGGGAGGTATTGAGTGTAGGTGTGTTCAGGAAGGAGAGACCCTTTGGGTTAGTTCACTAACAGGTAGAGACAGACACTAAAGAAGATTCCCTTTTACTGTCCTGTGAAGACAGGGGTCTATAAGCCAGGGCAAGGCTTTACAGAGACCACACTAGCTAGCACACTGCTCCAGCCTCCAGAACTATAAGAACATCAATGTCTGGTGTTCAGATCAGCCGTATGTGGCATTACTAAAACATCTGCCTTCCATGGCTCCCTGCCGCTCCACTTCCTGACCCTAGTCAGCCAAACCATTTGTCCTGCCAAAGACATTTCACTTATTCCCTATTGGAGATACTATGGAGATGGCCTTCTGTTCAATACATCTCTTTTAGAAAGCTCCATTCTTCCATCAACCCCTCTCTCTCTTCTTCTCTCTCTCTCTCACCAGAAGTATGTGTCACAAAGAGCAAGGACTCAGTCAAATCCAGCTCATCACTCACCCTTGACTGGCCTCTGTGAGTCACTGGTGTAAAACAGGGGTTAAATATTTCCTCTCATGGGGATCAAATAATGTACACAAACTGTTGTGTTCCAGGTTGTGAATATAATTATGCTCTCAGAGCCCCTTTTGTGAAATCTTACATCAGTGCAAAATGTACACAGCTCCAGGAAAGCAAATAATAACAGCAACAACAATAATAATGCCACAAACATGAAAAGATCCACTGTAGCTTATCCTGCCCTTCATTGAAAGTTACTTCAGGGCAAAACATTCTGCACACTCAGGAAAAAAGAGGAGAAAGAGTAGAAGAAGGGAATGTTCAAAGACGGGTTGAAGAACGTTGTACTTTCGACAGAGTACTATTGAGCAAGCAGTTCCCATGCTTTGACTGAGAGATTCAGGGTAAGGGCCAAGTCTTACCTTTAAAACTGCACACTCCATCACAACGCCTGGCACATAACAAGAATCAATTATTCTGTGAACACTCAAGAGAATGCTTGAGAGTGTTTTCTCCTGCAGATAGCAGGTTACTAATTATAACCTCTAAGATTCTCCATTGAGAATCTGCGGCTGTGGAGTCTAGCTTTGGCTTTGAAGTCAGAACTTGGCTTTGTACCTCCAACAATAACAGTGATTCTGCCTCTGAAAGTGTCTCAGTTCCTTCCTCTGTAAAATGGGGATACTGTCACCATACAGACTTGTTGTAAATTTTAGAAGAGATACACACACAGCACTTTGAGCACTATTGAATATAGTGTCTGTACTTAGAGAAGGTTGTATTTATTATTTACTATTATTTACAAATCTCTCTGAAAAAAAGTCTACATGAGTCCAGTTGTACCTACTACACGTATCGTGACCTATTTATCATCTACAAATTAAATTAGCAGTATTTCTATTCAATTAACTGTCTATACTAATCTGTAATTCAATGTACTGTGATATTTTATACTGAACATCAATAAATTCAAATAGTAAGAAAAAGGTGGAAATAGATATCGTGGGATTTCAGGTTCTAAGCTCTAAAGTACAAGCTGTGTATGTACCAGGATAAACAGGATAAGCAATATAGGCAGGGCCTGAATCACTGAGTGTGGACACTGCTACAATTCCAAGCAGCCATGTTCCAATAATTTTCCAGAAAGTCTGCTGTCACAAAGCAAGGGCAGTAAGTAAGACTAAAAGGAACCATCTGCAATTCTTCAATGACAAGGAAGCCCTAGATGATAGAAGATAGGCCAAGCCTTCCTAAATTATATCCAAGCCAGGAAGAAACAATCCACAGCTGGAACATGCATGTGGGTCTTCCTGAGGACCAGGGTGCCTCTTCCAAACAACGAATATAAGAGATTCAAAGCAAAGGTGAACTAAGAAGATGCTAAGGGGGAGTTTGTGCTCCAGACCAGCATGGTGAGTTAGCTAGAACTCTGACCACCTCACCTGCAGCTCCACACTTCCAAGCCTATTTTGAGTAGCCTAGCTTACGCTCCTGACTAGCTTGAGGTATGTAGAACCCTACCTACCGCTCTACCATCTCTAAACCCCAAGGACAAGCTAGGGTCCTAATAACAGTATCTAGAACAGCCTGATGGTGCAGAACCCCGCCCATCTTGCCACCATCTCCACACTCTCAAGCCTAGCTTGGATTACTCAACTTGTACTGACTAGACTGGTGAAGTAGCCAGAAGTCTGTACACCCCACTGCCATCTCCACATTCCTAGGCCTAGTTGTGGTTGCCCAGATCAGCATGCAATCATCCCTGTCCCTCCAATCAAAAACTGACACTGAGAATCTGAAGGGTTGACCAACGAACGCTTCATACCTAATCTGAAATCAGCCAAGGTGGGACAACAACAAAAACAGAACTGAACTTCGATTTAACAAAGGCAGGTTAGAATTTCACATCAGACACAAAACCCACAAAAGACTTCCACATGCTATGTCACATCACAAAAATGCAAACAGGCTGGAGAGCAGTTAGGAGCACTGGTTGCTCTTGCAGAAGACCCAGGTTTGAATTCCAACACCCACATGGCAGCTAACAACCATCTGTACCTCCAGTTCCAGGGGCTCTGACATGCTCTTCTGATGCTGCCTGACACAGGTGTACTTACAAACACGTGGGTATAACACTCATACACATAAAATTAAACCCCAAATACAAATATAAAAAGTCAAGAAAGTATGTCCGCCTCGAAGCCCACGAGTCTGACAGAAATGTTCTACAATGAGAACTACCCAGAGGAATCCCAAGACACAGAACTTAAGAGAACAATCGTAAACATAATCAAAGAATTCAAGTTTAAAGAAGACGGGAACAAATACCTCAATGAACTCAAAGATGACAGAAATAAACTCCTCAGAGAAGTTCAAAGAAATACAAATATACAGCTGAATGAAATGAGACAATTCAGAATCAAAAAAGCGAATCTTGGAAAGAGATAGAAATACTGAAGAAAGCACATGAAATCAAGTGAAGATGGAATTGAAAAACTATAACCCAATCACAAAAGTCGGGAGAAAGCCTTGCCAGTAGAATAGAACACGGAGAAAGGAGAACCCTGGTTCACTGCTGGTGGGACTGCAAACCGGTGCAGCCACTGCAAAAATCAGTGTGGAGAATCCTCAAAAAACTATAGATCTACCATCTGATCCAGCTATTCCTATACCACTCTGTGGCATATGCACAATACCTAGGGAATGGAAACAATATAGTTGTCCCTCAACCAATGAACGAACAATGAAAATATGGTACATATGCTCAATGGAGTTTTATTCAACTATAAAGAAAAAGAAATGGGTAAGCAAATGGATGGAACTAGAAAATATTATACTGAGTGAGGTAACCTAGGCCCAGAAAAACAAATGCTGTATGCGCTCTCTCATTTGCAGATGCTAGCTCTGAATCTTTAGATGCAAATTATGTATCCTGAAGTAACCACAGAAGCCAGGATAGTAGACAGGGACCATGTGGGGAGGCAGGACGAAGGAACTCGAGAGAGGAGGACAGTAGAACACAAGTGCTATCGGAAATGGGGGGCAATGGGGCGGTGGAGGGAAGGCGAATACAAGGAGAAAGGGAGAGTGTAAGTGATCTGCAAACCCACGATGAAATGTATTCTTTCATAACTCCACCTAAAAGTATAGATATATTTGTGAGTCTATGTATACAGCAGAAGGCTACCTAACAAAAAACACAGTGCCAGGCAAGGGAAACCTCCACTAGAATTATCAGTGAGGGCAGCCCAAGAGAGTCCCAAAATAATGTAAGCTATTGCCATAGCCCTCCCAAAACCTGAAGGTAAGATCTTATTGCTGAAGAAACCACTTTGGACACAGGACTTGGAGAAATTGAGCTGGAACTGACATGGAAGCCTCTTCCCTGAAAACTAGCTCTGAAAATAGCAGGAGACACTATGCAAGCTGCCAAGGGAGAAAACCAATCAATGGTCCTACCCAGCTGTACAGTCTATAAACCACAATGACTGGCCCAGCAAAATATCTCTTGGTGAAATAGCACTTTTATCTAGTAAGTAATCAACAACTGTTTAACTAGATTTAAGACCCACACAATAGGAAGGAATATGGATTGGAATATGTCTGGTACCATAAACATAGCCAAGTACCCATGGTTGGAGAGGCCACAGACCCTGGAGGAGAACATACAATTGCCACTTTCCTACACCAATGTAATTTTTTTACTATATTCTAAATAGTTATCCTTATATTCAAGGAGAAGTATTCTCACCACTCATAAAAGGACTCCTTTCTACAATAGATGAAGACTATAACAAAGATCCACAACTGACCAAAATGCAGAGAATAAGCAACCCTGTGGTGCCTGGCCTCAACTGACACATCTTCAATGCAACCACTACACCTAAGGCTCAGGGAACATCACAGAAGAAGAGTTAGAAAGACTATAAGTGCCAGAGGACCTGGGTACTTCCTGCTAGCCAGCGCATTCTAGACATAGCGGAGAAACTGGACCCATGAAATATCCACCTTATGGCAACCTAACAAGACTGCAGAATGACACCACCAATTGACACAACAATGCGGATGGGAAATTTAAGTGTTCCACTCCTAGATAAAGAGCTATAGGCAATCAATGGATGCCAAGGGAAGGAGAATCTATTTTCTCCAAGGATCAGCCTCCTGACAGATTATCTAATCTCACACGGTCAGCCATAAACACATCCACACACACAAGCACCATTAAATATACTCAGTACATTGTATATATAAATGTTTGTATGTATGTATGTATATGTACTAATAATAATAATCAAGAAGAGGACAAACCTTTGAGAGGGCATGGGGAGAGGACACGGGAGGGACTGGAAGAGATGGAGGGAGGGGCAGGAATGATGTAAACACAGTACTCATGCACAAAATTCTAAAGTTCTTTTATTTAAAAAAGATGCTAAAGGCAAAAAGCAAGAGAGGCGAATCATGGTGAGGCATTAGTCACTGAAGCTAAAGACTGTCAACTGCCAGCGCTCTGTTCAAGGTCAGTAAGATCATCTTGAAAATTTACTCAGAATCCACAGTATGAATGAAATACCTGAACATAATATGTGCTGGCATAGGATTGAACGCAAAATAATTCTTAATCACAACTGAGGGGATTCGCTGTACTAGAGTTCCAAGAGAAAGATGAAGAGGGGTCCTGTCCTAACAGGATATGTACAGCAAGGAGCCCGGGGAACAGCTGGTTAATTAGAAACCTGAAGCCATTTGCCCCAGTCCAGGCCCGGCTCAGGAAGATCAACTTTGCCTTGAACAATAGACCTCACAGAGCAAAAAGAAAAGCACCAAAACTAAACCATTAGAGGGGCAGGTCAAAACTCTTAATCCCAAGACCTCTGCTTCTATTCAAATGCAGACATTGTGATGAAAATGTCCCGGGCTTCAGTCTGTAAACCAAGAAGCAGACAACCACAGATGTTCCTCAGGCTATTCATTGAAGAACATGGTCATTTTGGCTTCTCTGTTTCTAATTTTCATATTTCTCTAATTTGGTTGTCATTCTCTAACTGCCTAAATTGGTCATTCTCCCCAAAGGCAGTCCCACGTCAGATACGACTATAGCATTTTTGTTATTAAACTTTACATCTTCAGTGTCTTGATTTGAGTGAGCTAACAAAGGTTTAGGCCAATTAACACAAAGAAGAGTGCAGCACCCTTCAGTCTCTTCCACCCTGGATGACTGGACCTGGCCCTCTCATGCATGAACATTTTTTCTGCCATGAGAGTTTCTTTGGAAAAGATTAGGGTGACTGGTATCAGAATAGAAAGTAAGAAAAGTGTTTCTTTAAAAGTCACAAAGCGACTACAATTTCTTAAGTCTTTAAAAGCCAGGGTTCAGGGTTTTTGTTTTTTTTTAAATCTCCTTATCACTCTCCTTTCCTTCAAGACCATGGCACAACTGACTTTTAAATCCTGTGCTATAACATGATCTGACAAAGACTACTGTAAAATTTAGACTGTACAGTACTGACATTGCATTGTGCAAGAAACTTTCTGGACCTTTCCTTTTCCTTCCAGCAAAGGAATGAGATAATATGCTCAGCACTAAGAAGGACGAAGTTCACCAGGCTGTTGAGAATTTTAACCCTTTTTTTAGGTTAGTAAGTCATATTACCATTAATTTAAATTATTGAAAATAGGTTTACTTGACTACCTAATAAAATACCAACCCAGCCAAGGTGAAAAGGCATTCCAACATCAGTGAAGTTAAGAATATGTGAAAAACAGGTTTTTATATCTTATAAAAGGAAGCCACACATTGAAGTAGAATTACATGATTCTCCCTCTCATTCGCCACACTCCAGTTTCCCCAGGCTATCATGCCCATTGAGTTACGGAGGTCCTATGGCATTAACTGATCCTATATATGTCCCTCTGAAACATCAGTTTTCCACAAGAGCTTTCTTGCATATGACTTTGCTTTCTGATGGCTTCTGGTGCTTCTCGGTCACTCTTGAACTATTCCCCCAACTATAGAACAGTGTAAGTTCCTACCCAAGAGGGTAGAGAGTCAGGTCAGGGCAGAAAGTAGAATTATCCTTGATGGCTCATGCTTGTTTTAAAGTATGTGTCAAAAGAAAGCATTCTACTTTATAACATACAAAGTGCTTTCATGTAAAAGTTATGTTTCTGGATTCCTGTGCACGGCTCAGGATGCTGTGCCCCTATGTACCTGTGGCCCACTGTGAGTGAGCATTAGTTTACACTTTTATTTCTGTAGGAATTCACCCAAAGCTTTAACTAATTCCTTGTCATTGAAGAGCAATGTTAGAAGAAAAAAGAACCAGGAGGAGGGAGGGAGAGAGAAGAAGCTAAGCATATTTAATTACATACAATATTTAATTAAGTAAAATTAAAGTTTTTATTTAGAAACATTCAGAGGAAAGAACATATCAACTTTCCCTTTGCCCCTTTCTTTCCCTTGATCTCATTTTCCACACTGAAGAGGAACGAGGTAGCTGGACTTCCTGTCTTCCAATCAGCTTTCTCCGTAGCTACTAGAACCCTGTGCTCGATCCATTCTGAGCAGTCAAGGAGGTTAATCCTCCACACCAGCAAACAGGTAATGTCCTGCTTGGCCTGGGACGGAGCATCTACCTCCTTAACTATCAAGATTGGTCAGAAATGGGTAACCAAAGCCAGCCAGAGAGCTCCTCCTGTGCCTGTGCTCCGGAGCTTGTGAGAAAGTTGTTCCTTTACCCTATATAGTTGTCTGTGAGATACAGCTGTGAAGAAGTCAGTGGCAATCTTTGATGTATGGAGATGTCCTGCCAAGAATCAGGCCAATTCACAGAGAAGAGGTGCTCAGGGAAAGCCACAGGGAATGCAAGCCAGAGATGGAAAGAGAGGTGTGTGATGACGGAAGAGTGTGAGAAGCGAGTTCTGATGACCCCTGTTTAACACCCAGATGCCTGCTCTACCAGAAGCCAAGACACCTTCAGACTTCCCATTTGTGTGGGTGAAAAATCCTCCCCACATACAATGATTTAAGTTAGATTCCTTTTTAATAGAGTCACATTTTCCAAAATGAAAATATGAACATGAAGCATCTAAAATCCAGTTCTTCAATGGTCTCTATCAAATATTTAGAAGGAATTCAAACTTCTCAGTAGAACAGCAAGATCATTTGCAGTCCAGAGCTCACTTTCCATGGGTCAAGAGCAAGTGCTAGACGAGCCTTGGCTCTGGGCACTCTGTGCAAAGACACCATTTTCTCAGCTCACTCCATTGCTCCTAGTTCTGGCTCCCTAGGCATTCTCTCATTGGCCTGCCATTACCTGACCTCAGGCCTTGCTGGAAGCGTCTTATGTGCGCTGTTCCATCCACATCCACCCTTCAATCTCGGCAGATTCCTCCAGTGCAACCTTTCCCTAGTGCTCTCCTAATAAGCTGCCAACCTCGCTGCAGCTTCCTCAACTCCGTACTCACAGCACAGGGACAGCACCCTGACACAGACCCCCGCCCCGCCTCCCGCCTAACCAGGAGCGGTTCCAGACTGTGACCTGCCCAGCTTGTCTTCACACATCCAGCGCCTACCAGAGTGCCTCCAATGCAGCGGATCTCATATGCATATTTACTACAGAACGCATCAGTGAAATTAACCTATACTGATCAGCGTTATCTAAGAAAGGGTAAGGCAAGAAAGGGCATGGAATTAAATGTCAGCTGGCTTCCTTCTACCTAGAGCCCAGCTAAGAACTCTAATACTGAAGATGACCTGGCCTGGGAGAAGAGCATCAAGAGGCCTGAACTCATGGAACTAGTAGTATTCAAACATTTTCCTTCTTATCCTATTGTCCACACTCTTCCTTTGACTGTCTTCCCTTGACTCATTTCAGAGAAGCATCTAGTTCACGTGCTCATTTGGGGACTAAGAGTTCACAAAGCAATTGAGCCTCTCACTTAAGGAAGGAATTAACTTTCTAGAAAAGCATACCTCAGTGCTGTTGGGGGGATCGGTGACATGCTAGGAGCACTGAGCTTTTTGTCAGTTGGTGTTATCGAATGCCACTGCAGCCCCAGATTTCCAGACAACACAAAGCCTATGGTCATGTTGGGAGTGGGGCAGAGCTCCAGAGGTCTTCATTACTGGGAAGCAGGTCACTGGTGGCCGAGCTGTGACTTGTACACTACATGCAAAGATGACAGGAAGACATCTCAAGTCGACAAAACACACCTTTCCGTATTCTTAATTTACTTTTAATGTTTATACTCCACAAATAGTGAACAGGAAGATGCCTTGTAGATGGCTGCTGCCTGGCTACTCACACAGAAAGAGAACATTGGTCATGAGGCCTAAGAGAATATCGTATTGGGTATTGTCTACAGCACACCTTATACTGACCTCTCCCTCTTTTAAAATCCCATCAGCCTTCAATTTTGTTCTGAAATACCCATTTCTGAGTTGTTCTTTGCTAAAGAAGGCATGGCTCCTCATGGCTAGCATCATCCCCATTCAGTGCCATGTTTTTAGCAGCTGGTGAGACGTCTGTAAGCAAGGCTCTTGCAGTTTCCATCTGGGGAGCAGGTAATGGGTCCCCTTCTGGGTGATAATCAAGGACCCATTTCTGCCCTCACTGCTGAGAGCCGTACGCTGCAATCAGGCTTCTTTCAGTCAGAACCATTTCCAGCAGCTGAAGGTAAGAGGATGAGATCAGTAAGAAGCAGACAATCAGGACCTTCTGTGTCAACAACAGCATTAAAATGTGAATCGTGTGGTGGATGAGAAATCTGAAAATCATCTTCCAAAGAGAGGGAATGCTCAGGCAGCTATGTTGGAAAGAAAAATACACTCCAAGTGCTACAGCAAGAGAAGCTGTTGTCCTGCCATTGCTCTCTGAGGATTCATCTTTCCTCATAACAAGAACCAAGATCAGGTTAGTCTCTCCTCTTTGAGAGATGGTAACCTTCTCCTCTAATTATCTTTTTGCAGATAATTCCAAAGGTTAAAGTAAATGGCTTAAGTTTTCAGAATATTTTCATTTTGAAAAACAGTGGCAATTGTATCAATGATTACAAGTTTGGGGGACAATCCTGATCTTTTGTCAAGATGTACCCACTTACCACACATGAAGAACAGCAGCGGTCCACCCAACCCCAGTGCTCCCTCACTGGCCAGCTCCTGGAAAGGGAGCCTCAGCTCAACAGCCCCCCCCCCCTCTTTTACTTTCCACCGACAGAACACTCCACACATTTTTTTCTGCCCCATTCCCCATAGTTGCTCTCTTCTGGAAAGTGCACAGACAAACAAGGCTTGATTTCTCTGCCTTTTGATCATAGGAAAGGAAATTTTCAGTATCTGTACAAAATCAGAATGAATTCACTGGTCATTTCATTCCAAGAAAATAAATAAATCTCCCCAACTGCGTGGTCCAGAAGGTCAGCGATAGTTCCTGAATTCTTAACAGAGGAAGAGGAACGGGTGAGCACATGAACAGAGCTGGGGAGGAAGGGACGGGCCCACTGTGGTGCCACAGGATGTGCCCTTTCGTTTGTGGCACCAGCCATGGTGACAATACCATCACCCAATTGACAAATGCCATATCAAGTGAAATGTTGTCGCTGAAAGCAGGCACCTTGAGCTTTCTAGGGTCATTGGCCAGTGTTCACAAGTCAGAACACTTTGCCTCCAGGTAGTGTCACAGGCAGATGTGTCTTCTATGGGTTCTATGTGCTTTTGTTGATTGCTGTGGTAAGTAAAATATGAATGCCATGGGGAACAAAAACTGTCAAAAACTGAAAACAGGATGGATGTCTAGAGTGGATGAGTACATTCATTCATTCTCTCAGTCAGATAACAAATACATAATGCATTTTCAATGTGTGCTAAGAAAGCCATGCTGGGAATGCGAGCAAGAATAAGACAGAGTTCTTACCCTTAAAAAACTTATGGTGTAGGAAGAAATGAGAATTTCATATGCAGTTTCTATAGAGTATGATTGGGTCATAAAGGAAGATGTGACAGTTAGGTGTGGGATGTAGTGTATATGCATGATGTGTGAGGTTTGGAAGGTTTCACCAAAGAAACAAAACAATTCAGACCCTTAGGGATTAAAATGTATTTTATAGGTAGAAAAAGGGCTTTAAGTTATAGTAACATACATCACACCAGGAAAACTCCACTGTGTTTTTTAAACATATATATGATATATACTTATGTATTTGTTATCAGTTACTAGAAAATCATCACTATTGTTATCTAAAAGCATCAGTGCTTTAAGTTGAAAAATCATATATTCACTCCAAATACTCTCGGGTCACTGGAATTCACCAAACTGGTTTGGTTCTTTTGTGTGATTCTTCCACAGTTCAGGGAAGGCTTTGACCCTTGATGACTTTGCAAGATGAAAGCCTCTCTCATTCCAGACCATGTACGTTTTCCCTTCGTCTTGTTATTTGGGGTCTCTTTAAATTGAACTGACTTTAATCTCTCAACTGTACATGAGGCAACACACATGATCATCAACTCTCTTTGATCTGAAACTAACAGATGTTGAGTTTAATTTTGTGGTACTTTGATAAAGGGATTAAAAGAAGGCTCGTAAAAACAATCACTTCACCTGAAAACCAAACTTTAACAATAATCCCTGAGCCTAATGCTGTGGCTACACTCAGCTGGCAAGAAATGAACACATTATGAAATCAGCTCTTATAATGAATAGTTGTTATTTTTACCCCAAGCCCATTTACTGACCTATTAAAACTCAAAGCATTATTGAAGGTGAGTCAGTTGGTATAGAAAACTTGTTATATTTTCACATCATTTAAAAAGAACGTATAGGGGATGGAGAGTTGGCTCAGTGGTTAAGAGCACTGGCTGCTCTTGCAGAGAACCCAGATTTGGTTCTCAGAACTAACATGGCAGCTAACCATCCATAATTCCAGTTATATATAGGAGATCTGATGCTCTCTTCTGGCCTCTGTGTGTGCATGTATGTGGTACATTTACATACATGCATGCAAAACACTCATCCACATAAAAGATTTTTTAATTAAATAAATGTATAAATAAAAAAGCACTTGCTGTTCTTCAGGTGATGAAAAACATTTAGGAATAGACAGTAGTTATAGATACACAGCACTGTAAATTAAATAAATGTTATTGAAATATACACTTTCAGAAGGTTTAAATGGTTGTTTTTAAGTTACATGTATTTTTACCAAAAAAGTACCTTGTCAGAATATTTTCTTTGCAAATCAGACATTGGTGATGAAGGTTGGTATTCTTCTCATTCTCTTTAGAGACTACTTAAGAGATAAATAATAAAGAAATAAAAATTAACTCTGGTTAAAAATCTATTGCCCAGGCCAAGTGTGGTGATGCATGCCTTTAGTCCCAGTGTTCAAAAGGCAGAGGCAGGTGAAGCTCTGTGAGTCAAGGCCAGCCTGGTCTATACAGGGATCTCTAGGCCAGCCTGCACTGCATAGTGAGACTCTGACTCAAAAACCCCAACAAAACAAAATCTATTACTTTATATCCAAGCAAAACCATATGCAAAATAGTGACAGTATAAGAAAATCAAGTTTATCTTTAAGAGTTTTGGAGAATGGCAGTCCACAAGATTTTCATAAATGTCTGTTAAATTAATGAGTTCACAGAATTATAATGGACTCTCCATTTGAGTGCCCATTACTTTTACAGATATTCTGAAATTATTTTAATTCCTATACTATTTTATATATGAACAAAATTTGTACACACAGTTGAGTTGTTCTGACAGTAAATCTAGCTTACTGTTATATAAGATTTGAATCAAGCTGTTGAAAGACTGAGAAACTCCCATGATTTATGGCATAGCAGTAATACCACCCAGAAATGCTGACTGATGTCAAAGTGAACTTCAGAGCCTAATTTAAGGCCACAGAATCAGGCCTAGCAGGGGTGAGTAAAACAAGCAAATATTCAGAGGTGGAATATATATTAGGATTAGTTAGCATTTTGAGGAAGAACTGGAATTGATGAAGCTATTTCTAATACAATAATCAATCTCACCTTAGAAATTCTAAACATATCTAAATGAAAGATATTTTACTCTAATATTATTTATGCATGTAATACAATTAGTATGAGACTTGACTGCAAAGTAAGAATAGTAATTCTGTATGCCTCAGCCTTATTTATAATAATACATTGCACTTAAGGAAATTATAACTTCTCATGTTAACTAAAGTATTTCTAAAAATGTATTTATAATCTGAAAAGCAACCAGAAACTCCATTAATACTGTTTTTCCTATTAAGCAGATTTCATTTTTAAACTCTGGAAGGATTTTCTCATCATTAAACTTGCTAAATACTGGACCACAACTGAAAATGATGGAATTGAACACCTAATAGTAATGGAAAATATATTAAATCTGATCTTTTATTCTCTAGGACAATTCAGAGAAATAAAACACAGAAAAGAAGTAGAGATTTTGTGAGTACTTTCATATCTGGAAATCATCAATAGTTAACATTCATTTGAAAAGAATATTAATAGAAATAAAAAAGAATTCTACACTCCCACCTCCAGTATGATTTTAGAATACACAACTCTTTCAGCCTGTCACAGGCGGTTAGGACAACTAACACACGAGAAAGTCCTCGGTACATGGAAAAGCCCTGAAACGTACAGGTTAGCAAAAATGACCACCATTAGAAATTAGTCTGCAAGGTACACTAGCATGTTCAGACTCCACTTCTTCCAGATGGCAAGGTTCTGCCCGCTTCTCTCTTCATCTCACACTTCCGACATCCTCAACCCGAGCAGCACTCTGTTGGGGATCTGCTTGAACTTCCCCAAGAAATCTGAAGAAGTGGAATTTACACATCTTCTCACCACCACCTCGACCCTCTCACCGCTTCCGCCGCGCAGAGGCCGGAATCTAGCCCACAGTCTACCCTGACCATTTTGGAAGGTGAACCAATCAGTTCCTGAAACAGCAACTTCAACGGATCCCACCCTTTCTCATTACTCAACATTTCTCTCTTTACATCACGAATTATTTCCTCTCTATCAGATTAGAACCATTAGCAAAACCTCACCCTAAGCAAAAGGACAACAATCCTCTTGACTGATGTACAAGGTCCCAGGCTATTATTTCCTTCATTTTGCAGTAAAGCTTTTCAAGTGTTTTCTTGTCTAATTTTTGTCCTTCCAGTCTGTTTAAAGCTTCCTCCCCAAGCTCATCTGCCCCACCACTCCACCCAGGCACCTCTCAGCCCATCAACTCATGACTCCAAGATGCTGAACCCCAAGGCCAGCCCACAGTGACCAGCATGCTTCAGCTATGCACCACATCCCAGGCAACCGACTCTGTCTCCTCGGTACCCTTTTCACCAGCCGGCTTCCGGGATGGCCCTGTGTCCTGGGTTTCCTTCTCCGCAATGGTTGCTTCTTCTCACTTTCCTTTGCCGTCTCCTCCTCACACCCAGACCTTTAGCCTTGAGTACTCCAAACGTCAGCCCTTAAGCCTCTTCTCTCATATATCCTGGCTTGGATGTGTTTCTAAGGGGTTCATGTGTAAGAAGCTTTGTCCCCAGTATGTCAGTGTGGTGAATCTTTAGGAAGTAGTGTCTAGTGACCAGTCACTGGTGATACTACTTCAGAAAGGAACTGAATAGATTTCATGGAACCCTGAGTTAGCTCTCACCAAAGTGAGTTGTTAGGCCCTGTCAGCTCTTTGGCTTCCTATCTCACCAAGTGATCTCTTCTCTCTTATGTACACCCCACTTCCCATGGTTTAATATATCCACAGAGGCCCTGACCAGAGTTGTCAAATGTTGTTTAGACTTTTAACCTCTGAAACTGTGAGTTAAATGAGTATCTTTCTTTATAAGTTGCCTAGCCTCAGGTGTTATGTTACAGTAGTGAAAAATGGGCTAATATAGTTTCTTTCTCACTCAAAGATAGTGGTTTTAAATAACACTTCTCTCAACTACACTGCATAGTTTCCTCCAGATCTTTTCATTGAGTTGAGTATTTCTGTATCCAACTACCTACTCAACAATTCCTCTTGGAGATCTAGTGCACATAGACAACTTAAAATGTCCCACATAGAATAGCTGATGATTTATCTCTAAGCATCTACCATACTAACAGGGCATCTTGCCTGAGTTAGTGGCAAGGGCATCCTTCATGTTTGCAATGGTTATTCTTATCAACTTGACTGAACTGAGAATCGCCTAGGAAATGCACTTCTAGCTGAAAGTGTTTCCAGAGGGCTTTAACCGAGGTTTGAGAACCCAGTCTATGGACAACACCCTTCACTGGGCTGGGGTCCAGGACTGCATTAAAAGGAATAAAGAGGAAAGCTAGCTGGGCACCCACAGTTCTAGCTCTCTGCTCCCTGGCTGCAGGTGCAAAGTGAACAGCTCCCTTGAGCTCCTGCCAGAGCCACTCTCACTTTGTACCCTCGCTGCCAGGATGGTACTCTCAAACAGGAAGTCAAAATAAACTCTTACTTCCTTATGTTGCTTCTGATGGATATCTTGTCACAGCAATGTGAAAAGTAACTAATACAGAACCAAAACATTAAAAGCGCCCTTGACTGCACTCTGTCTTAAACTTGCCCCTTCTCCATCCTCAAATTTCCAGAATCTGACCCCTTTCTACCACTTCACGGCCCCCAGCCACACCGTTCTGGAATACTGCACTAGTCTCCCACCTTGCTGCAGCTGGTCCCTTCTCAGCATTTTGAGCAGAGTAATCTTTTTAAAAGACCCATCAATTCATGTCCTTTACTTGGAACCCTCCTGGGGCTCTTTCTCACTCAGGGTAAAATCCAGAGGCATCGTAAAGGGTTCCAACATACTATGTTACCAAGCCTCTAGCCCTTTCTGACTTCATGTCTTACCCTTCTCAGTGCTGCTGCTCCTCAAACTTGCCAACAAGCCCCTGTCTCAGAGTGTCTGCACTGGCTCTTCCCTCTCTCAGGAATGTGCCCTCCCTAGGCTCTCCTTTCCGTCATGTCTTTGTTCACAGACAGCTTCTCAGTGAAGACTTCCTTGAACATATTTCAAATTATGAGTCTCTCCCTCATTCCTCCTTTTTCACCTTCTAACATACGATATAATCTTTTCATTCATTTCTCTCATTGTCTATGTCCCGTTCTGGCCCCCACCATCTCCCTTGCCCTGCCCCCATCACTGTAAATACAAACCTCTCAAGAGTGGTACCAACGCTGTCTCTGTTCATTCCTCTATACCTGGCAACAAATGCTTGTACCTTGTACATTGGGCTTGAGAAATGCTTGTTAAATGAATGAATGAATGAAGTCCTAGCCACTAGCTCTCTATAAAAAACGAGTTGTTTAGTCACTTGCTTTATTCTGAGATAAGTAAGAAGACAGCTTTTTTTTCTGTCTTTTGAAAGAAACAGGAGATCCCAAAAGGCTATGACATATCTGAAGGAACACAGGGGACATGGGACAGAGCTGGGCTGGGGCAGGTCTCCCTCACAGCCTGTGGGTGTGAAACAAAAACACAAATTCTAAGAACAAGTAAGTTCACTTATGATCATGAGTCTAAATTCCTCATCTCCTGATTTGGGTTGACTTTAATACAAGTTAGTCCAGATTCTCTTTTTCAAATAGCAGTTTTTTAAATGAATGTCCATTCTAACACAGACATAGACATCCTTTGGTAAACTTTTTATTTTTAAGCCTCAAAGCTTAACCCCTACACACAGTTTGCCAGTTTTATACATAAAGACCCACCTCGGGTGCTAAGGCTCATGTCTCCGTGACCCTGAATAGTCTCTGCTTCTTTGGATCATCCACTTTCCTCTCATTGCCAAGCCTGAGTCCTAAAGACTCTCAATTTACCACTGCTCATCAGATTGCCAAACCAGTCCTGGGACTGCACTAAATTAAAAGGCTGCTGTACAGCAAAGGAAACAATAGCTTACTGTGTATGAGGAAATCTTTGTCAGTTATTCATGGGCAGAAGATTATACCTGAATATATAAAGATCTCAAAAAGCTGACACTGGGCTGGGGAGGCAGCTCAGTGGTAGAAGGCTTGCCTAGCATGCTCAAGGCTCTGTGTTCAATTCCCAGCACAGAAAGAAAAAAAAAAAAAAAAAAAACTAAAATAAAACAGCTAATACCAAAAGAATAGATAATTAACATCTTAATCTATCAGGGAAATGAAAATAAAAAATTATACTGAGATTCCAACTACTTTCAGTCAGAATGGCTGTCATCAAGAATACCAAAAATAATATAAAATAGTGGCCAGGATACGAGAAAAGAAGCCTTTCACATTGTTGGTAGGAATATGTATTAGCAAGGCCATGATGGAAATCAGTACAGAGGAGCCTTGAAATACTAAAGACCTACCATATAATCTAGATATATCACTCCTCCACGTACACCTAAAAATAGTCAGCATATAACAGAGAGGCCGTGTGGCCACACTTAGTGCAGCACTATTCACAGTAACCAACTTACAGAATCAGCCTAGGTGCCGTGAGATGAATGGACAAAGAAAATGTGGTATATAGACATATAGAGTACTATTTAGACATAAAGAAGAATGAAGTCATGTCATTTGATGAAACTGGAGAGCAAGGGAGTAAAACAGGCAGATTTAGAAAGATAATTATTACACATTTTTCTCATATGTGAAATCTAGAGAGAATAAAGATGACCTGAAAGTAAAAGGGAACTACACCAAAAGTAGAAGGTGGTGGAGGAGAGGAGGGGCAGGGGGAAGATGAATGTGTTACGGATATGAACAGAGCTCTTCATATGCATATGAAAGTGTCGCAATGCAGTCGGCAAAATGGCTCATCTGGTCAAGGTGCTTGCCACAGCCTGATGATCTGAGTTTGATCCCTGAACTCAACATGGTAGGAGGACAGAACCAACTCCTGCAAGCTGCCCTCTGACTTCCACATGTGCAACATAGTGCACATACACACACACAAACACACAAAACATAAAAGATCACAATGAAATCGATTGTTTTGTGTAATATGCACTAAAAAAATCTGAAGCTTGGATGATTTTCCTTTTGTTCTTGAGAGAAAGAGCCCCATATCACAGATGTCCTACCTTTCAGCCAGCTCCAACCGACACAAACTCTGGTTTATTAAACACCTAAGAATACCTTAGACATTGGGTTTCAGTCAACTCAGAGAATACCTTCCTTAAATATCCCAGATGGTCATCAAACGCCTGCTAATTCTCACCATCTTCAAACGGACTCGCTCTGCCAAATCTCGGCTACCTATACAACTGATATTTTTTGTTTTTCTATACTCTGTGCAAAACACTTGCCAAAACATTGGGGAAAAAAACCCAAAGGTTTAGGCAAATTTATAACAAGGCAAACCAATAATGCAAAGTCAGATGAAAAGTGTCCCAGAGAGAGACGAAGACAGTGCTTGAGTGACACCCCTTGTGGGGTTGGCTAAAGAGGGCTTTGTATAGAAACTGTGTGCCTGCTAGGGCACTGTGTCATCTCAGGGCATGGAGGGAGTGGCTGAGTCACTCACTGCAAGGCCAGCTGCAGAGTGCAGATTCCCCTCTGCAAAGTCTAATTTAGCAGATATGTGCAAGTGAAAATAACTGACCATCAAAAACATGAGTCACACCCTTCTTCCTGATAACAGATATACAAATCTACCTGTTAGACTTTCTAGTAAATTGAGGACTGTCCAAATAAGGTCATTGCTACTAAATTAGTCACTTAGAAACAAGGGGATTAAAGAGAAACAGTGGCATGAATATTGTTATTAAAAGTTTGAGCATATAGACTTCCTGATTCTTACTATGAATTAGGTAGAACTAGGAAAGCCATTTGCAAGAATGGGTAAAAATGACCATCTCCAGCTTTAGGGAGTATGTAGAAAAAATAAGCACAAAATATGATTGTGAACTGGTTCTCATCGTCCGGTCTTCAGGGTCCATCCCTGGGCCTGGCAAGAGACTCAGTGTATGAAAGACAGATGTGGAAAAGACTAAGAGACATCACGGAAGATCAACGGCCGACAACACAGCAAACAAAGATGATGCAGAGACTGGAGGACTGAAGGCCAGCCACCTGCCTTGCTTGGCTCCATTCAGTGTCCCTGACCTTCAAGAGCCACTGCGTCTTCCAGTTGAAGCCCTGGGATCATTACATCTCCTGGATCAGCTTTTCAGGTCTGCTAAGTAGCTCCTGTGACCACTTCAACCCAAGACTTCCTCAGCAACTGGCTTTCTCAAGTCACTAAGCAAAGTAAGCAGGTTCCTGCAACAGCTCCTTGTACCAAAGCCTGCCAACAGACCTAGGAAAGCACATCACTCAGTATATGTTCACGGAAAGAAACAAAGGAAAGAAACCAGAAAAAAGAAAAGGAGATTCAGTTCACCACAAAAAACACGTGTCTAATTTGAAGCAGAGCAAATTTCTTGTTAGGCAAAATACTAAACCTGGGGGCCACCAATTTTCCTCAGCAGCAATAGTCTAAAACCCTGTCAAGATTGTGGAATCCTGTGGTGAGCTGACTCATCTTCGCGTGATCATGTGCAGCAGAAGTCTGATTTGACACTGTCTCCTAGAGCTGGCAGGAAAGAGGAGATGCGAAGGTGCGGTGATTGGGGAGGCCACTGTGGACAGTCTGGAAAATCATGAGAGAAGCACACATCAGCTTTGCGCTGCTCTCTGTTTAATTAAATGGATTAAAGCAGTGCTGCCCTATCAAGGACAGATTTTACTACCCGAGACAGTACAGAGGGTACACAAAAGACACTGCTGAGTTCTAAGTTCAAATCTCTGTTCTGTTTATGAGCAGCAGAACTCAGATTAAGTTACATGTCCCAAATGAGACACTACATGGAAGGCCAGCAATGGGTAGGATGTGGTGACCACACAATAATATGATATTAAGACCACTTATATATGTGTGACATCTAATAATAAAAGCATTTTCACATTAGAATAGGACAATTAATTGCATTTAATTATTGCAATAACCCAGCAAAGAAGTTATTATTAGTAACATCTTACAGGTGAGGGTTTAGGGTTGATCTGACTCATACCTTTGGTCTATAATCCCTTCCTTAGAAAACCCAGCCAGTGTGGTTTCTCCAGACTAGAAGGGCCTCACTGCTGAGCAGGTCAGAAGTCCATGGAGGAAAAGTGCTGGCTGCGTGCTGGGTGGATGTGGGGCCACCGCCTCGGCTTCTTTGAATAGTATTCAGATGAAACCAAGAGATACACATAGTGGGAACTAACAGCCAACACTGCCAGGTTCTCTAGAGCGCTGCTTCTTTTGTACTGGTTTAGACCGCCAATCTGGAGTGCATATATAGGTAGGGCTGTTTGCCCAAGGCCTCCAAAAACTAGACCCGGAGCAAACCACAGCCCAGTGCCGCTCAACTTCAGCTTCTGTTGTGCACTCGGAGGCCGTTTCCATGCCAGCACACAGCTCTTTTGTGTTTTTGCAGCTCCATCCCCAGCCACATTTGTTTGGCTACATTCACTATCTCTAGCTCAGCTGCCTCCTCTGAGGCTAAAATAACATTGGCTTATGTACTAAGAAAATGCTGCTGTTGTCATTTTGCAGTGCTGGCACTTTTGAAGCTAGACGCCCAATTCCATGTGCTTTGTGTGTTTATGACATTGTTCTCCTTAGTCACATCCTGCATAACTTGCCCTGTATCTTGGTCCCCAGGCTGCCCTCCAACCCACCCAGTCTCACTCTTCAGAAGCCCCTTCTTAACCCACTCAAATTTGGTTCTTTGCCTCTCTGCAGTAATAGTAAGAACAAAAACAACAAGGAATGGCAGGAATAATGCAGCATGGTCCCTTCATACCACTCCAATGAGAATCCCAAAGGCCTTAGTATCTATGCAGAAAAGGCCCAGAAATGAAGAATCAGGGTGACGAGAAATGAACATCCACAGGAAGCACATGGTGGAAAAACACTTTCTAAATCTTGCTTTACACAACTGGAATCTCAAGGCCTAAGAATATCTATACATTTTCTGGGTTTTTAAATTTTTCATTATGTGAACACAGAGGCAAAACCACATTTCCTGTGCATGTGTGATCAAAGAATGGTAGATATCATTATCAATAAACCCTTAACAAGAAGAGATTCTGACCCAAGTTTCTCCCCTGTCCTCCTCCTCCAACAAGTTCCAGGACCCAAATCCATGTGGCTTGACACCACCTGAATGTCAAAAATCACAGAGCCACACACACAGGCATATAAACAGACACAATATTGACAGGGGGCCTGTACTCTGATGGTAAATTCTCTGGAAACCTGATTTGGCCACCTGAAAATAAATCCATTAATACTCCTAATTCTAACTAAGGAAGAAGACATACTCAATCCCGTGACTCTAATTTAAAGCAAACCCTGCAGTTTGGCAGTCATCCCCAGGCATTTCTCTAGATCCTTGAACACTCAAGTCACCTGGGCCAGCTTGGACAGCCAATCACCCAGTCACCCCTGAAACTTACTGCCAAAACCCATAAACTCTGCATACAGTGGGTGTGAAGTATTTTCCTTCTCTTCTTCCTCTCCTGGTCATTCTAGGAATTTAGTTTTACACACACACACACACACACACACACACACACACACACACACACTTTCTCCCTCTTAATTGCATTATGATATTTTTAATAAATACTAATAAGTGGCAAAATCAATTTTCACCCTAAAAATATTAACTCTCTACAGTAAATGGCTACTATGTGTCACTTTCTGATTGAGCATGACTGTAACACTCCCCCTTGACACCACTGTGAAGAAAGCTTTGCAGTAGAGTTGACCTTCTGTTTCTGAGCAAAGAAAATTAAAGAAATCTAATTCAGATGATTTCTCTTACAAGTCTGAGAAACAGAAAGAAAACAGGAGAAAGGAGATGGCTGGAGATAGATTTTTCCTCCTGGGGCATTACTCAACACTTAATAGCACTCAGGAACCACCTCTTGCTGGGCTCTGTGCAGCTAATTCTCAGATCACTGTCACCGCTCTCAGGATCACCAAGCACTCAAGATGCAGGTCAGATGTCTCTGCAGCTCAGAACGTGAGTCACATGGCTACCTGTACTTTTTTGCTGTGGATCAAACATCCAATTGACACTGAATACCTACTGACCAAACCCATGAGATGTCATTCACAAAACACGTTCCAGCCTTAACATCGGAGTTTAATTTTAGACTTTCTTTTCTTTGTTTCTTTTTTCTTCTGTCTCAATCTATGCTTTTAACTTTTGAAAGTGATGTGCGCATTCCTGCCCTAGCTGCTTGCCATTATCAGGATTTCTGGAATAGGTTTAAGAAAAGATGCTGCCCGATCAGCCTGAGGGGTACTCAACCTCAGTATCCACTTACGGATTCAGGACTTAACCTAGGAGTTCCCTTGGTTTTTTGCCTTCAGAGCCACATGAATCACTTATCAAGCAGTGTATTTCCTTGGGGGGGCAGGAATGGCTGGGGCAGTAACCACTTTAAAATCCTACTGAGTGACTACATGGACTCAAAACTTCCCACAGCATTTTCTAATTTCAGTTTCTTTCACTAAAATAGCTAAAGAAACAGGAACCCCGATCAATCCCTTTTACATTGCACTATAGAATTAACCGTCAGCTTAAATGTTACACAATTAAATGTTACATAAGGATTGATGTTTGAATACATAGCTGAAGAAATAAAAATCTCTGGTAGGCGTGGGAGAAACAGTTCTTTGCCTTGCCCCAGGTAGATTCTACCACAGCACCTCCACAGAAGCCAGTCTTGCTGAGGTGGCCGATGGCCTCCAAGCTGTGAAACCCCGCTGAAGAGGCCAGAGCTCAACTCACCAAACTCCTCAGCACCACCCACCACAACTGGCCATGCCCACTTCTCCCGCACTCTCTTCGGATGCACGGCCCTGCAGTCTCCTTGCCTTTCTACCTACCTGGCAGCCTCCTCCCCAGCACGGCCTCCTAAGTGTGGCAATTCCTAGGGCACAGCTCTAGAGGCCCTTTCCTTCTGACTCTGTGTTCTCTCCCAAAGTGATCTCATGCATTCTCATGGCGTTAAATACCAAGCCAGCAACACCCAATTTTATAAGTTTAATCCCAGACCTACTTTCTGACTCTGGCTTCATCTATTTAATTACGTACTTGTCGTTTCTATGGATGGCTCACAGGCACCTGAAACTTGGGTCTGCAACTGAGTTCTGGACCTCCAGGTGATGGCCCTTCCCGTCACTCCACTACTTCTGAGGGGCTCCTGGGACTCACCCACCACACTTTCTTGCCCCATTACCACTCATCCTTCCATCCCTGCCTGTCGTCATGCTCTAATACAAAAGTCTGCTGTCTCTTATTGGAACACTGCATCCACTTCGCAGCCATTGCCATGTCTCCCCACCTACAACCAGAGAACTCCTTAAAATACAAGTGAGAGTGTACATCTCCCTATGTGATATTAGCGCTCCAAAGTTTTCCACTTAGGATCCATTACAAAGCCCATCATCTTAGAAGCAATAATATACACTCCTGGATGACACTTGCTGCTCTTTTTCACTGATCTGATACCTTATGATTTTTAGATCTGTATGCCTTTGTGATGGTTGAAGATTTGTCACCTCCCAAACTTACGGAATAATTTAAGTGACAATGTAACAGTACCTTTAAAGGGTGACTTGGCCCTGATGGCTCTGTCCTCCTGAATGGATTAATGAAGTTACTGTGGAAGACAGTTCATTATCATGGGCGTGGATTCCTGATAAAAGTCAAGTTCAAGTCCCTTTCTTCTTTCTAACTCTCTCTGCCCTTTATCAGTGGGATGTCAGAAAACTCTCAACAGATGCCAGTTCCTGATTCTCAGGCTCAAGAACCAATAAATTTCTGTTCGTGGGCTGGTGAGATGGCTCAGCAGATAAAGACACTTCCTGCCAAGTCTGACGACCTGAGTTCAATCCCCAAAACTCTTATGGTGGAAAGAGAGACTCCTGAAAGTTGTCCTCTGACCTCCACATGCACTCTCTAGTATGAGTCATGTACCCACAAGCACACACACATAAGTATATAAGTAATAAGTAAATAATGTAAAAAGCAATTTCTGCTCATTACAAATCACATAGTCTGTGATATTCTTTTATAGTAGCACAGAGCAATACATAGATATTCCCAGCTTTCTAGAAAGCTCATGCCCCACTCCATCTCCTCTTTCTTCCCAGGTAATGCTATTGTGGCCTTTATTATAATGAATTTGTTTTGTCTGTTCTTGAGCACCATATGCACTGGCTCATAAAGATGGAGACGTTTTTAAATTAAACCAAATTATTCACATGTTCCTATAAGTCAATGATTAGCCCAACCTTAAGACAAGGACATTTTGTAATCACCTGTGTCAGGTACGTAGATACAGCTCCCAAAGAGTCTGTCAAATAACCACTGAAAATGAAATGTGCACAGCACTCCAAGTTCAGCTGTCTGTAAATTGCTCCTTGGTACTTAAAACAAAACAGAGAGTTTTCTTTCTTATGGGCTTTGAACCAACCTGGATATGTAAACTGCTGGAAAAATTTAGTCAGAGAGAGTTCTTCCAACAGACTTCAACATGAACAAAATGTGACAGATCGAGTAAAGTTCACCGGAGGGGTCTTAGCGGAGGCGGGGCCTTTATTAGGCACGTCTTGCCAGGGGAGCTTTGCTACAAGTACTAGGAATCAGTGGGAAGTTGTGGTGAGGCAGCTTAAGCCTGAGGAAGCCTCTCCTCACTGACTCAGCATCATAACTTTACCTTGGAAGAAGGGCATCAAGTCTATTTTCAAAGTATAGCCCCTGATTTGGTTCCTCTATCTAGACTAAGAGTCAGTCCCAATGAAAAGCCCAAGGAAGCCATCCCTGGAAGGCTTAGTCCCTCCTGAGATCCTGTTCTGTAACCCCAAGTCCAAAGAAGCCTCTCCTCAAGACGTGGAGTTCCCGATGCGCCTGTCAAGGGGAAGAAGCAGAGGCCGAGGGACTTGACTGTACTCTCTGGATGGCCCAATCTCCCTCTTTCTCTCTGTGTCCCTCAAAGAGATAAGGAATTCTAGATACAAAATTAAGTTTGAGTAGGGGTATTTTAGATACTTCAGCAAAGCCTGGAGAAATGGACAAAACTATTTTCATGAAGCATCTCTGATACTGAATCCTAACTACCACTGCCAGGAATCTGCTAAGTGCCAGTCGCCCAGGCCTCCTCACACCTAAGTGTTAGGCACTAGTTTTATGGCATGAATCTTGGCACTTGTAAGTCCCTCAAAAATTATTTCTGACTGTTACTATGAAGGAATGAACACAAATCATGCTTTTTCTTCCTAAACTGAGAGAGAGAGAGAGAGAAAGAGAGAGAATACCTATTCAGTTACAAGTGTTGGGAAGTTGAAAGAGAGAAAGAAACCAGAAATGTAGGCAAAATTGTAATCATCTCAACATCTTTTTGATTAACCAAATCAGATTACCTGAAAGGAAAAAATATTCCTTTAAAATATTTAACTACCTTTAAGTCTATTTTCTCTCCCTTCGTATACCTAAATTTCTCTTGACTCTTATGCTAGTAAACCTCATTTAGCCTACAATGACACAAGAAAAAGAACTTTTCAGAGCCTCTGACAGGTGGGTAGGTGAGACCAGCCAAGGCCAGGCAACCTCCCTGGGTTGTTTCTTTACCAGTGACAATGGAATTTGGGGGCAAGCCCATCTTTTCAGGATCCCAACTCCACCTCAAACTCAGGCACCAAAAGCAGCCTCAGTGAGAAGGGAAATGATGTCAAGGAGCCAGGAGAAAGGCTTGTCATTTGTCACTAGCCTTGACCAGTTGTTCATTGGCTGCATTCAAGTGTTCACATTTCTCCTCATGAACTGTCTTTAGGCTTACTTAAATCATGTCTGTTTGTGTATCTATAGCAAGACACCACTGGCGGGAATTTTCATAGACAAAAGAAATTTATTGTTTATAGTTCTAAAGATTGGGAAGTCTAAGATCAGAGCAACAGAAGATTCAGTGTTGATAGAGCCATGCTCTCTGCTCTATGATGGCTCCTTGTCAATGCATCCTGACATGGCAAAAGGACAGAAAGGAAGAAGGACAAACAGCACTTACCTGACAGTGTCATTAACTCCACTGACTTAATCGCCCCCTGAAGGCTCCAGCTCTTAACAGTACCACACTGGTGATTAAGTTCAAGGGAACACATTCAGGTCACAGCAGGGAAACTCTTTAGCTGGACAAGGATGCTGGGCCTAACTGGGAGTTCCAATGAGAAGGCCTATCCACACCATTCCCATAACGCAGGAAACACTGAATTCTTTAGTTATAAACTACAACTTTTAGCATTTTCCCAATACACTTTAGAAGCAAGAGAAGAATCTTGGGTTTGTAAAAAGTACATAATTACTTATACCAGAACCTAGACTTACACTCTATCTCCTTCCTAACTCAACCAAATTAGAGGCCTCTGTCCCTTGCCCCTCTTATATCTCTGTGAGAGTAATGGCCCCATCCTGCCTGTCCATCTCCCCACTTCCTCTCGAGTCTCACTCATCCCTTAGGCCCTCTTTCAACTACTTTTTCTAAAATTCCCATTCACAGGCATTTCATTTTCTTCCTCTGCAGAATACAAATGTCTTCTGATCTAGACAAAACCCAACCATTTCCTTCTCACTCTCCTAGACCTAGCTAGAGTCCTAGGTCTAGGACTCTGCAGACCTAGGAGGGGAGGATCCATCAACTGAGTCCTCCTCTTCTCACAACTGCACCTTTCTGTGGGGTCAGGATCATGTAACACAGTGGCCACGTCATCCTCCTTGAAATCAGCCCCATTTGTTGACTCCTAGTCCTCTACCACTGTCTTGTCTTTTCAGCAACTTGCAGTAGACTTGATTCGTATGACCCTCCCCTTTCTCTAAGATGAGTCCGGACTGAGTGGCTCCTTACTAGCCCTGTTTGTATCGTATGGCCCATAGGCCCTTACCAAAATGAAAAAACACTATCTCCAGTCTCCAAGCACACTAGAGTTGGTGTTCAGGGGTCACTAGCTATGGCTTTTCACATACTCAGTACACTGAGAAATCAAACCACCAACCATCGGTCATGTAAGAGTGAGATCTGAATTAAGCTTCATTTCTTCCCTGGCGTCCCACCAGAGCCAGGGCAACCTGTACCTCAGCAGTGCAGCATACTTAGTTGAAAACATACTCTTGAAAACACCCTTTCCGCTCCATCGAACTTTCCATCGTTTCACCAGCATCCTATTTGACCTTTGTGTCTACTAACACCTTAATCGTCCACTTCTAAAATACCAATCTGTTGGATAAAGTTCAGACTTCTTGGAAAAACCATCCAATTTCATCCCTACTCATCTTACCATCATCAGCATTTACCACTTTCCAGGTGAGCCCTTAAATCCATTTGGACTGAACAGCTTACAGTTTCCTGAGGTACCAAACTTCCCCCGACTTCACATGGGATGACCACTCTCCTTCCTCCCAGCCTCCATAGGCATCTTCAAAACCTAACTTCAACAAAGTCAGCTCAGCCTCCCACCTTCCGGGAAATCTTTCTTAAAAGTCACCTATTTTAATTGCGAACTAAAATAGGTTTACAGCCTTTGTGCATTCCCAGACCTTTTATAGAACTTTTTCACAGGACTTTTGAGGGCATTTAGTAATTACCCACTTCTACGTCTCTTCCACAAGACCACAGTCCTTTAAGGAAAGGACGCTGTCTCTCTAAGGTAGTCAAATGATGTTTAGTGATGGGGCTATATTCTGAGAAAAACATCATTAGGTGGTCCTGCGGTAAGAACACCACGGAGTGCATTTACACAAGCTAAGGAACTATAATGCCACTAGACAATAACGTTTTATGGGACCAACACCATATACAGCATCTGTCATTCACTGAGATGTCACTCTGTGGGGCATGACTGTATTTATATTCACAATGCCTGCCACTCACAACAGGCTTTTTGGATATATTATATTGAAGCATCTAGCAGGGAATTTGAGAAAAAAACTGAAAACTCTCCCAAATCAGAATAGATTTCTTGTCTTCTGATACCACTTGGAAAACGTGAAGATGAGGATGTATTTTCTGCTGATGATGACAGAGCTCTGTAGCCTTTTCATTCTCTCCACAAGGAGGAGACTCCTCAAGGAGGCTCTTCTCTAAGCATCCACTTACAGATGCCCTGCACAGGGTCGATCCAGAGCAGCAGAATTCACTTCAGCAAAAGTTCTGGCCACGATCTAGCAAAGTGTCCATAGGTATCTCGACTTAGAAACAAAACAGGGTCTCTTCCCTCAGAGAACCCAGGATGTTAAAGACTTGATGGCCCAGAGTCATTTTTCTCTGACATGGAATTCTGAGGTGATCCCCAATCGGGTATTAGTGTGCTTGTGCCATCTCCTGTCCCTTTGCTAAGTGAGTCCAGTGACTATCTAAGCAGCAGAATATTGTAAGGGTGAGGGGCTGTCTTGAGAGCTGACCGTCTAGTTTTGTCCAAGTGAATTGCAGTGTTGCGGGGCCCATGTGACAAAATACAGCGGGTGCCCTCTGAAGCAGCCAGGAACCAAGGCCTTCAGTCCAAAGGTCCTTAAGAAGCTGAGCAATGCAGCAACCATGCGAGATTGGAGGTGAACCTTTCCCTAACTGAGCAGTTGATGAGACTCCAGCTTTAGTTAACAACTGACTGCAACCTCATAAGGGTTCCTAAAGCCGAAGCCCCATCTGACATGGCCACGCCAGCATGAGATATTAAACACTCTTTTTTTTCTTGCAGTGGTTTGCTTTGCAACAATAACTAATACAGCTTCCTTTCAACCATCTAGAAGTCTAGCAACTGGAGAAAAAGAAAAAAACACATCTTTCTGTTCTTCAGCAGGCCAGAAAGTCATCATCACTAAAAATGAAACAGCCCTTAAAAATGGGCTTTTAAGTCATTTTAGTGCTCTAAAAGCTAAGGCTAAAAGAATCTACACAAAACATAAAATGAAGATGATGCCAGCCAGAAAGTAAAACCTTGTAGAGGGGCCCTGGAGAAAATGTGCAGGCTCCACTGGTTTATTTAACTTTTAAATCTTATTGAATTTGCTGGATGCACGTTAGCGTTCATGGTTCATTTACTTTTATTCTGACTTCCACACGTAGATACCCTATGAGCCTTGAGAAATGACTTCAGATCTTGCTTGATTTCAATAAGGAAATTAGCATATTAATCTTAAAAACTCAACCTATAGCAATGAAAGAAAACCTGCCTTTGGGCCAGCCTGAACTCCCTGCAAGGGGCCTCCCCTCCCTGCACTCAGGCCACTATCCTGGTTTTTCTGCTTAGGCTGTGTTTATTAGATCTGGCGTCCTCTGCAGTAGCTCAGATCTGGCTCCCTTGTAAAAACAAACAGAAGCTGCCCAGGGCTCTTTATGTTCTCTCATTTACATTCCAGGCGGCCAGGGGTCAGGGCTGCCAGAGCTGGTGGCAGCCAGTCAAGCTCTGAACCTATGGCTCTTCCTTCCCATGCAATGTTTCCCTGCCTCTGAACACACCAGCATTCACTTCTGCTAACTGACAGATGGAATGCATGTACCTGACACAAATCTGGAACTAAGAAATCTGAACGTTCAACTGAGCACTGTGACCACAAGCACACAAGAGCCCACACAGCTCCTGAAGAGGGGCTGGAGCGACGACTCAGCAGTTGCAAGCAATGGCCACTCTTCCACGGGAGATAGGTTGGTTCCCAACACCTACATCGTCATGGCTACAACCATTCAAAACTCCAGCTCCAGGAAGTCTAACACCATCTTCTGGCCTCCATAGGCATCGCACACGTGCACTGCACTTACACACAGGCAGGCAGAGCACTCATACACATAAAATGAAAATAAATACATAAATAAGAGGTGGGCAAGGAGTTTGAGGGCAACGACCACCTACGCAACACAAAGGCAAATGAGACAGTCTCTGCTGTCTAGTTGGCTGGAATGAAGATTCAAACAGCAATTCAGAGTAGAGGACATTTTCTCCACAAGTAGTTGGTTTGTAACTTTCTAACAGCCCTGAGCTAAAAGTAATGTCAGTTTTCTGGGTCAAACACCCGTTTCATTAGCAACATATACATTCTAGTTCCATCTGTAAGTCAATCAACTCCTCTCTCTGTCCCAGTAACAGAGTCATCTAAATTGGTTTGCCCATTAACAACTTGTTTGAACTCATAAGTAGATTAAAACTGGTCATTAGGGGTCCTCCTCCTCCTCCTCCTCCTCTTCCTTCAACTCTGGCTTTCTTTTCTTCTTTATTTTATGTGTATGAGTGCATTGCCTGCATGCAGGTGGGTACACTTGTGTCGTGCAGTGCCAGCAGAGGTCAGAAAAAGGAATCATAGTCCCTAGAACTGGAGTTATAGGCAGTTGTTGGGAATCAAATTTGGGTCCTCTGCAAAAGCAGGCAGTGCTTTTGACTGGTGAGCCATGTCTCCAGCCCAGACGCTGATTCTGTCTGATGACACACTAAAACCTCAAAGACACTAAACAAAATCACCCTAATAACAGTCTAATAGCTGGACCCATTTGCATATTAAAACAGGAACAGAACTGGAAAGATTCCAAAGGCAAGTTCTGACATAGCCTCAGGAACTCTGAACTTGAGGTCAGAAAACTGTGTCTTGTCAGCTCCCAACACACTGATTAGTAGCTGTGCAGTGTTGGGGAACGGCTACTTGTTATACGAATTCCTTTTCCTTTCACTGTAAGAAGAGGATGAAAATGTCTGGTTCACAAGGTCATCTGCAATACTTAAACAAGCTATTATTAGTGAGAGGTTTTGCCAACAAGAAGACACTGTCCAGATCACTAGGTATGGTGATACACTCCTAAAATCCCAGCACTGGGGAGGCAGAGGCAGGAGGGTCGGGAGTTCAAGGCCAGTCTGGGCTGTAAGGCAAGACCCAAAAGGAAAAAGAAAGAGAAAGAGAAAAAGGAAGAGGCAAAAAAGAGAGGAGGGGAGGGGAAGGGAGAAAAAAGAAAGGAAAGGTGAGGGGAGGAGGCCACTGGCAACACCACTGCCCAACAGAAAGTGGACTGCCCTGCAGAACTGTTCCACCGTCAGAGAGCTCTACACAGATTGTATCACCAGGCCTGGAACCCACGTCACTGAAAATTCACTGGAAGATGGTACTGGGAGCCACATGGCTCTTTGGGTCTGCATAAAGACTTAGAAGCAGCATGCTGTGTAGGGTAAAACAGGGTGAGCCCAAGCCAAGTGTGGTGGCACATGTCCTTAGTCCCAGCACTTGGGAGGTAGAAGCAGGTGGATCTCTATGAGTTCAAGGCCAGCCTGGTCTATCTAGAAAGTTCCAGGTCATCTGGGGCTACAAGGAGACCCTGTCTCAAAAAGACAATAATTAATAATAATAAATAAATAAATAAATAAAACAGGGAGAGCCCAAGGAGACATCTGTTTCAAGGCAATGTTGAGAGGCTTCCACACCAAGAAGTACTAGGGGAAAATCTTTCTTTCCTGCCTTCTTCATATCAATTAAGCTACAGTTAGAATCACTTGTGGGCAATTGTGAAGACTTCTGAAAACTGCCTGGACCTGGAAGACTGCGACAATTCCCCAGATGTTTGTGCCTAGCCTGGGAGAGCTGCTAGGCAAGAGTCCATGCACTTTGGGGGGAAAACAGTCTATGAATATGAATCAATTTTTTTGTTTTGCTCAGTTTTAGTTTTTTTAGTTCGTGGTTTTTGTTGAGTAATTCCACGTCTAAGAAGTCATCCCAAGGAGGCAAAGAAGGGCGCAAAAAGCACAAAGAAGGATGCTCTGCACAGTCTCTTGTTACTTCTGAGTATTGCACCATTCGGGATAACTGACTGGCTTTGAACATGCCAAAACGCAGGCTACAGACCTGTGCTATGTGGGAACATCTGACCAGTCAACCAAAGAAACGGTAAATAGAACCAAGATGCTGCAAAAAGTCAGTTGGCATCTCAACCAAAACTCATTAATCTTTCAAAAAGTTGAGAGCCTGCCAATGGGTTCAGGACCAGGCAGGCCAGACTCCACCGCCCATCCTCTCCGTGATCTCTACTAATCTCACAATCAAACAGCAGACAATTAGCAATGAAAGCACCTTGAAGGAGCAAGGAACGTTGCAGACTATGCCAGAGCCAGGAAAGGAGAGCAGGGTCTGCTTCAGTGGCTTCTTTTAAGCTGCCTGTCTTCTTGAGTCAGAACTCCCCAGGATTTGCAACTCATCACTGGCCTAAGATTTTCCACCACAAATAATGAGACTCCTCAAGAGATGAATTGTTCCCTTAAAACCCCACTGAAAAGATGCCAAAATCATTGTAAGTCTTTTGTGAGCCTTGCCTTCCTGTGGGCTACGAGAGAAATGTTCTCTCAAGGGTATGATATGAAATGCTCCTTTTAAAAGACAGAGGAATGGAGTGCTGCTGTGCAGGAGACTAAACTGTAAGCTCCCATGTTGTTATCAGTGATCTAACATATAAGAATGATAACCAGAAGGCAAAAGAACTCTATTATCAGATGTATTTGCCAAGTACTGGTAAGTCACCAACTATGTCAAGACATCATAGCTAACAGGCCAGGTAAAGAAGAATGTAGAGCAATATACAAGCCACAAACTAGAGAAGGATAAGCAATACACATGTGTGCCGCTATTTCTCAAAGCATGTTCACCTGTGACATCATTTGCTCCCCTACTAACCCCAGAAAGCAAGTAGAAAAAGAGAGATTTGGCAAAGGCAAAGAGAGAGCTAGGTTAGCTGACTTGTACATTCACAGAGCCAACTGGTTCCTGAAAGCATCAATATTCAGACCTGCTTCTTGCAATCTTCTTTACAACTTACCACACGCAAATTCTTTGTGCGCAATGTGAGCTGCCATCAGGCAGAGTTGGTGGCCGTAGACCATAGGCCAGCCTCCTTGCTTCTGAGCAGTACCATGGCTTCATGATGAGGGTGAGCAGGATAAATTATTAAGTCACATTTATTCATTTGGCAAGTGGGGAAAATGATGGCACTGAGCCACAGGGCAGAAAGAGGACCAGGTAGAAAGCTGTGTCTGGCACCCAGCAAAAGGGTCAATTGATGTGAGCTATGACCACTGACTGAGGATCAGGGAAATTTTTTGAATTTTTCCAGATAAAAAGCAAATAAAACTGAGCCTAACTGAGTGCCAAGTGTGTGTTGGGGAGGCTCAGAACATACTACCCCACAGTGTGGCACCTTAGGAAACTACGTTGATTTGAGAAGACCACAGGAAAAATGGTCTCTCTGACTTTCCCATAACCTCTGATTGGAACACCTAGGAAGGACTTCCTGATCTGCCTGAAGGGTCAGAAGACCCTCACACAAGCCAGGAAGGAGCAGCCTTCTCTCTGAAGAACCAGGGTCACAAGAAGAATGTGGCTAAGCAGGCCTTCACAGTTTCCTCCAGTTAATACCACTGAACCACTCCCTTTGATCCAATTGTATTTCTCCATGACCTGCCACTCTGCATCAAGCTTGGCATAAACACACGTTTAGTCATTACTTTGAGCCTTCATTCTTTTATGAAAGTTCCAATATTCTACAAAATTATTAAATAAATGATACGGCTTTAATCTTGTTAATGTGTCTTTTAGCACAGTCACCTCGGCCATGATGGGACTAAGATGGGCAGAAGAAAGGACAGTTTTCTTCCCCTGTGCTTCCTATTGCTTCTACAACAAATTGCCATCATTTCGTGGCTCAAAATGACACAAAGATTACCTCACAGTTCTGGGAATCAGAAGTCTAAAATGGGTCTTGCTGAACTAACAAGTATCAACAGCACTATGTTCCTTCTGGAGCTTCTAAGTGTCCACCCGCCTGCATTTTCTAGCTTCTGTGCCTTTGGCTCCTGGCTCCTATTGCCATTGTTGAAACACACCTCCAGACTACAGCTTTAGCTCCCTCCTCGTCCCTTACTTCCCCCATCACATCACATTCTCCCCTGCCTCCCTCTTAGAAGGAACATGTGATTGCACTGAGCCCCACGAGATAATCAGGAAAATTGCCCCATCTCAGGATCCTTAACTTAATCATATCCATTAAGCCTTTCTCTGTAGGCAACATAATCACACATTCCAAGGACTGGCCATCCTCGGGGGATCTTTATTCAGTCCACCAAAAATACGACTGCTGCTGAGTTCAAGGAGTTCACAGCGGAAGGAATAAGCTTGGAGGTGATGGATGCTCTAATTACTTAGACTTGATCTCTGTACCTTGTATCCGTGCATCAAAATATCACTGTATTTCAGGCATGTAAACAATTACTATGTGTTAATTAAAATTTTAGAAAATATTAAAAAAGATTCATAAACTGTTAAGTGAAACAGACCTTTTAAAAGATTAGTAATTCTAATGCATATTAGACTGCATCCTATCTCAGAGCTACTAGAGAAACACAGAGTGCTGGGGAAAGGTATCAGAAGATGGACCATTCACCTCCACCAAGAAAGGAAGAGAAGCCTCATGAAGTGGCTGTTTTCTGGTGTAATAGGAGAATGCACCGATTAACATGACTGTATCACACCAAACCATGTCACCTCCAACTGTATTTCTTTGACACAGAGATAATTCTGGGAAACTGCGGACACAGAAGAAGCTCTGAAAACAGGAGGAGTTAACTTCAGTGAAGGACATTAACATCTCTGAAGGCAATCTTCCATACAGATCTCAGAAAAGTTCTGAATAACAGAAATCAAAGATGTGAAGCTATAAATAAAACCTTCCACAGCCTCCTCTTTCTTTTGTTCTTTGAACCAGGATGAGAAGGGGAATCTCTGAATCTCTAGAAATTCCTATGAAAGGGGAAGGAAGGTTCCTGCTTAAATCTGCACGAGGAGTCATACCCTATGTACTGTGTTTTCCCAGGCATCCCAGGGCACCCCAATCCCCCTTCCTTTCATGTTCAGGTTAAGGTGTTATTTAAGACTGAATTCAAAGCCATGGTTCTGAGATTTGCTTTTTTTCTGGATGTGTCCCATGTATCTATGAGGTCCACACATTACCAAACTTCTGTTTATTTTTTCTTTGTTAACCTGTCTTTTTCATTACTGGAGTTCATCCCAATTAAGAACTATGAAAGGCAGATGGAAACTTACTTTGCCCTCCCAACAATGACTGACATGCGTTTCATTTATGATGATAAAGGACAGTACAGAAAAGGGCACAAATTAGAAACGGAACAGCAGGGTTAGCCTAGAAAACAAAGAAAGGGCAGATACGCGAGGGGAAATGTTAGAGGAACATTAGGCCTTATTGTGGAGGGCCACACCAAAGCAGAGGTACTTCACGATGGAACGCCATTGAAGGCTACAAATCCATCACTCAGACTTAGGTTTTACAAAGAAATCTCCAGAGGCAATGAGTGTGGATGCAGGAGGGAGAACTCAATTTAAAAGCATCAACAACCCAGAGTTAAAGACAGAAAAATAAAAGGAGGAAAACAATTAAAGAAGGAAAGAGAAGCAGAGACAACTCTGAGAGATTTCAAAATGAAATCAACGGGACACGCCGGACATCAGAGGGAGGCAGGGACAATATTGAAATGAGAAGATGATGGTGATATGACTAACTGACCCAAAAATCAGGGTGGGGCACCACATGGATGGACATGCTTCAGGTCTGCTCAGTGTACTTTACTGATGCTTACTCTAAGTAAAAGGGAAAACCTGAAGAAATGGCGTCTGCGTGCAAACAATCAAAATGGTCTAAGGTTGGTTGTTGGCTGATCTGAGTCTGGGCCTTGTCTGACATTTATTAGATCTCTGATTTTAAAGCTCCCATCCCCTTAGGGCCTTGGTTTCCTTCTTGTGGAGAGTGGGAGATTGGATAATCACTAATTTCTTTTCTGATAATAGCACGATGTGTCTCTGACACCTGAGTACTTTCTCCTCAGATGACATTAGCTACTAGCAGAACACCTGATGACTCCAGATTTGACAGAAGAACTGGAGTTCTAGGGGCAGGACAAAGACTGTGGTGCAGTCTGAATATCATTCAGGTGTGTTCCTAAACAGCCCATGCACTAGAAGCTGGATCCCAGTGTAGCATGTCAAAGATGGTGGCCTCTTCAAAGATGTGGGGCTTAAGAAGTCCTTCCACTATTGGGGGTGTACCCTGAGAAAGGACTGACGTTCTTATGAAATATGAGTCAGGTTCTGGCTTCCTGTTTCACCGTGATTGATTCTTTCTTACACATGCTTCTGTTATTGTAATGCCTTCTGCCATGAGGTCCTTACCAGAGCCAATCTGGGCTGATGCAGCGACCATACCCTAAAATCTCCAGAAGTATAAGTTAAATAGCATTATTTTCTTTATAAAGCTACCAAGCCTCAGGTACTCATTATAGTAGTGGAAAATTGACTAAATTATACACAGTCTTAACAAATGCCAGGCACTGTGCCTATCAGGCTCTCTCCAGTTGCTTGCTCTCTCCACTTGACCTAGAAATGCTCACAGGAGTCCCTGAGAAAATATGAGTCATGAAGACCAAATACAGAAAGTTACAAATACTACTTGCACTACTTTCTTATTTTCTATTTTATGCCATCAAATACAACGTTCCTATTCATCTTTAAGATGTGTTCGTGCCAACAGAACAACAAATTAGTTTTCTTATTTGATATTGAAAATCTCTATGGGGGAGCTCCTGGGAGCCTAGAGATACAGGCAAGTAATTAAGTTTTGAAATTATTTCATTTAAAGAATTATAAGCGAGATAATGTTTTAATGAGGTCCCTGATATTAGAACAATATCCTCCACCTTCAGTGGTTGGACTGCAGAGACGGCTCAGCAGCTAAGAGCACTGGCTATTCTTGCAGAGGATCCAGGTTTGTAGCCCATCACACACATGGTAGCTAACAACCATCTGTAACTCCAGTTCCAGGGGATTAGATACCCTTCTCGGTCCTCTGCAGGCATTGCATGACATGGGTGCACTTATACACAAGCAAGCATAATTCTCATACACATAAAATAAAATAAATACAATTTTTAAAAAACCCTTCAGTGGCTTCCACGCCCTAAAAATAACAATTCTTAAGCTAACAGAGGTAGAGATTCATAATAATTACTTTGGGAGTTTTCAAAATTACTAATACACTCTTCCCCCCCTCAACAAAATTCTGACACCCATGCTCTTCCTGTTATCGAGCACAGGAATATTTACAAACCTTTTAAATTTGAGGACCTATGACAAAATGACAAGAACTATTCTATCCAAAATAAAACCTATATTCTAGCATAATACATCTGTCCCTCCCTGACTAGGCAGTATCCTACCTTTCTTGTGCTCTACTTCTGGCTACCCACCCTAACCTTAGTCAAACAAGCATCTTCCCCCAGGTAACAACCGTGCTTTATATTGTGTCCTGATTCACACTCTTCCTTTTTGCTCTCTGGGCATCATTCAAGAATCATCTTCTAGTTAAAGCCATCCCTGGACTGAATTAACCTGTCCCTAATTTTGTATTACACTGCACTTTCTGTCATGATTTCTATAACTTTTTATGGTAGGGTTTGTAACATATTTGTATCCCTCTACAGAGACAGAATAACTGATGTTTGTTGGCTAAATGAACAAATGAGTGTTATAATAGGATAAAACAGAAAATGCATTATTTAGTCTCACTAATGTGCAGATATACTCAAAGTCCATTTACAGTTCCAAAAAGTCAATTTTGTTTATTTCCTCTCAATAATTAAAGATAAGAACTTTTAAAGGTGGCAATTTTTGTTGGAATGTAATGCAAAACATCATTTTTCAAGAACAAAGAATAATGTGTCAGAAACTGATGGAATTTTTGTTTTACTTATTTTATTTTATTTTTTTTATCAAAAAAGACTAGAAAAAATGAGTAGAAATGGAATCATCACTACTTTAAACTTCATACAGATGCAGCAGTGGGATTCTTAACTTGTAATACTAAAGTAATAGGATATTTATTTTTGTTCCATCTGCACAGAGAGATAGTTTAACCTTCAGCAATGTATTATTGCCAATAAGCACAAAGAAACAGTTCCTAGGTAAAAACAAAGTAAGCATGTCAATGTGCCAGGTAAGGCTGTTACTGATGTGTGCAACTACTAAATGGAAACATAGAACAATATCAGATAACTGAGCATCCTCGTTCTCTCTCAATCCTAAAAGACAATGCATTTTCTCGAAAAGTGCTTATTCTGTGTCAATTACAATGCAAACAAGTCAGACTGAGACAAGGGCGCTTGAAGCGAAAGCTCATAACATTCTCTTTAGTAACTCAATGGTTAAATACCAGCCAAGGCAGGAAAACTAGGCAGGTGCTGAGAATACAAAATTAGAAAGCTACTAGGACTCCTTTGAGAACGAATGACTGCTGAATGGCTGTCATAAGCAAGTTTGTACCACTAACTTGGGAGAACAGGAAGGGAAGAATGGCTCCTGTTTAGTGAACTTACCTAGAATCCCACTATATTTTTTAAAAAGTTGAAAGTTAAATGGCTTTCTAAATTTTTCTCAGGCTAGAGCACATAAATGAACTTGAATAAAGAAAATAAATCAGTAAACAAAAATCAAAAGTACAACTAAAGGACCAACCATTTCCTAGGATCGTCATGAAATTTTGGACTGGTGGTTGAGCCATTCATGCTGGGAAAACATTTAGCCTTTAGAAAAGGGCATCATCTCCTGGGTCAGAAGCAAATGGCGAGCTTCACCATTTGACCTTTTCATCTGCTTTCTCCTTGGCTCCCATTTCCTTCTGTGTTACAAAATGGAAGCTGAGGGTCACTGAGGATGGAAGGAAAAGATCAAAAGAGATCTGCTCTGACTCACCCACCCAGGAACTCTCCTACCACACAGCATGACTAGCTGGACCATGTAAGATGGCATCTAGCATGATTTTAACAGGCAAAGAGAAGATAATCAGAAGAGGCCAGATAGTCATGCTTGGGAAGAAAGAGGGATGCCTCATTTATGAAAAGGAAAACATCTCATGGGCATAAAATTCTTCCAGCTACAGTGAATCTTACATAATACACAGCAAGGGACCACCAATGCTAGCACAGAACAATGTGGTCCTACTACCAGCCTCGGCTGATTGTTTCATACTGGTATCTATTCTCAACTAGGACAAGTGAGCTCCATTCCCAAAGATTGCTGAATTGGGAACTGGTAAGAATCACAAATTAGTCCTTTATAATGAGATATGCACATCCTAGGAGCGTTTAAGCTTATTATCCCCACCTTGTTTGCACATGGTCTGCATTAAAAATGCATGGGGCTGCAGTTATGGTTCAGTACTTAAGAGCCGTTGCTGCTCTTACAGAGAACCAGGATTTGGGTCTCAGCAACTACATGGCAGCTAACAACCACAGTAACCCCAGTTCCAGGGGATCAAACACCCTCTTCTGGCCTTCATAGGCATTGCATGCACAGGTAGGCTTATATACATGCAGGCAAAACACTCATACACATAAAATAAAAATAATAAAAATATATAAAATGAACAAACTGAGAGGTGAAAACAGGACAAATATGATATGCTGGTTTGTGCTGGTGAAGCCTAGCTATAGCCCTGTGCTTCTGACAATTTCACTGTCTATTTCCTCTGTAAACTACTCTAATACCATAAGAGAGGTGTGCCACAGTCCATCACTATACACATTTACTCCTAGTCATATCAACTCAGAGGGCAAAGGTCAGAATGTAAGTCAAGTGCAAGAAGATAACACAGGCGGTTCGTGCATGATTTTAAGTTAATTTGACTTAGATGTCCATTGATAATGAACTAAGATCTAAATACCTTATAAGAAAAATAAAAACCATTTATGGCCACATACTTTTGAATACAGAAGTAGTTGGCTTGAGAAGCAAAGATGTTCATGGCCTCCAACCATTTGAGTACATACAAGTTCTTTTTAAAAACATTTTATCATTTATTATTTTATGTGTATGAGTGTATTGCTTGCATGTAAGTAGGTATACAAGTATCATGCACCTGCTGAGTCATTTCTCCGTTTCTTGAAACTAATTACATGTGTTTATATATGCATATTTAGGTTTGGGACTATTAGGACTTAGCATCAAAGAAAAACCAGCATCTCTGTCTGAGTCATTGTACTCTTGAAATGATGTGAGATTATTGTAGAAGAGTAGTGACTTCAGAGAAGTTGTTAAAGTTCATAATTTTCTAAGCAGCTCAGTTTATAGCTCAGTGGTTGACTGACTATCATACACAAGGCCCGAGTTCAATCCCCAGTAGCAGCTGTGATGGTCAGCGTTAACTGTCAACTTGACATAACCTAGAATCAGCTGAGAAGAGATTCTCAATGAAGGATTATCTACATTGGGTTAGCCTGTGCTTGTGTCTGTGAGGGTATCTTTTTTGATGCTATATTTATTAAATTTAGATTGAGTTTTTGAGATTTTCATATACTATGTTTTGATGCTATCTTGATCCCCCTCATCTGCTCCTTCCACCACTGACCCCCACCCAATTTAATGTACTCTCTTTTGATAAAAAATATGGCCTACTGAGTCTAATTTGTGTCCCTAAATGTCCTTCACTGTGGATCCATCCACTGGGTCCACCAAGAGTCCCAGCCCTGTAGGACACTGTCTTTTTCCCTCCTAGCAGCCATCAATTGCCAAAAGTTCCTTAGGCTGTGTTGGATCCCTTACCCACTTCCCCATGTCTACAACAGGATTTTGTCTGGTTTGGGCTTGCATAGGGCTTATTCATGCTGTGAGTTCATATGAGTAACTGACCACCAGTCTGGGAGTCTCTGTTTCCTTGTGGTCATCCACCCCGTCTGGCTCTTAGAATCTTTTTGCCTTCTCTTCTGCAATAATCCCTGAGCCTTGGGAGGCAGAGGTTTGAGAAAGGTGTCCTATTCAGGGATAAGCACCCTGTGCCTCTTGTTCTCTGCACATTGGCCTGTTGTGGGTTTCTGTGTTAATCACTATCTGCTGCATAAGGAAATGTCTCTGATTTGAGTGGAGAGATGCATTCACCCTATGTACAGAGACTGCACTGAGGATGTATCACTTAGGGTTAGGCATCTCACAGACACATATTCTCTGTGTTTTACCCATTTTAGAACTTTGTGATAGTCTCTATCTGTTGCAAAAAGAAGCTGGATGAGGGGTGAAAGGTTCACTTGTCTGGAAATATGAGGGTGCACATTAAGAATACAGTAAGAAACTACACTGGTCTAGGAATGTGCAGAAGTAGGTTTTTCTCTAGGATCTATGACCTCTCCAGTCATGTGTATTTGGCTATATTTACAATATCACAAGAGTTCCTTCCCACTGAGCATGCCTTAATTCCAAAGAAACAGCTGTTGATTATCCCCAAGATATAAGTGCTACTGCAGTAGTTTGCTGAGCCAGTCATCGTTGTTTATTAGGCTTTACAGCTGGTAGTATCATTGAATGGTTTTGTGGGGGTGTCTTAAGTTAACCAATGTGGGAAAACCCAACCCACTATGGGGGTCACCATTTCCTAGGCAGGGGCTCGTGAACTGTACAAGAACAGACAAATAGAGGCTGGAGAGATGGCTCAGAGGTTGAGCACTAACTACTCTTGTAGAGGACCCAGGTTCTGTTCTCAGCATCCACATGGTACTAAGTACTCCAGTTCCAACACCCTCTTCTGACTTCCACAGGCATTGAATGACATGGGTGCACTTACACACATGCAGGCAATACGTTCATACACTTAAAATAAAAAAATAAAAATAAAATATATATTTTAAAAAAACAGACAAATAGATCTGAGCACAAGCAAACAAGTATGCACTGATTTAATCACTTGCTCTCTGCTCTAAATTGTGGATGTGATATGACCAGCCGGCTTAAGCTCCTGCCGCTGTGACTTCCCCACAGTGATGGCTCATAACCTGGAATTGTGAACTATAACAGACCCTTCCTCCAACGTGGAATTGTGAATTATAATAAAGCTTTTCTCCCCTAAGTTGTTTTTCGTCAAAGTATTTTATCAGAGCGATACAAATGAAACTACAACACTACCAAAAAATAAAGTTTATAATTTCTTAAAACTACATATAAGACTTTAGTACAGCATACAGAATGTTTTCACTAAGGTTTATGTGATGATAACTAGAAGACTAGGTCTCATGGAATCAATTATAATTAACACTAGAAGATAGATTTGATTTGTTCACATTAGTGTAAACTATGCCCCTTAGCAAAAGGTAATGTTACCAAAAATGTTTAACAACGCTAACCATTTCAGTATTCATAGTAATTTCTTGGTCACATCCTGGTACTGTTCTTCTAGTCTCATAATTAAAACACCCTGGACTAATATTCAGTGTATCTTTAAAAAGAGTAAACCATTTACCAGCAGCAAGTTTTGTCCCACAGGAAGAAATCTAGCTAACAGGGAAGTTTAAATGAAATAAATTCTTGTTCTCTTGATAACAGTGTCTCAATGGCTACTTTATAACCCTAAGTACACTCAACCTACAAATACCTGGTTCCTCAAACCTGCAAATGACCCTAATTTGCGAAGCTCAAGAACTGTCAAAGCAAACACACCCGAGTAAGTGTAGGGGGGAGGCTCAACTCCAGCTTGCTCGACCCTTGATAAATCATGCTTCCACGATTAGTTTCTCCAGATTTTGCAGGTTATTAATATTCTTGAACTTCTATTCACGCTTGAAGTAGATTGGCATTTTCAGAGAGTAAAATGCCAATTGCAATCCCAACCCCCTTACACTGAAAAGAAAATGTGAGCACAGGTAATTGAGGGACTCATCTTTTGGTTTTTATTATACTTCCTTTTTTAATTGAATTTTTGTGTATTTCACACAGAACATTCCAATCATCTCCATGTCCCCTTCCCCCACTGGCACCCTCCCAACCCACCCCCACTACAACTCATATATTCTGTCATCTGTGTCAAGGCCCATCTTGTCACACTTGTGTCCCCAAATGAACTTTGGTGCAAGTATCCACTGCAGTCTAGTCAGCCCATCCAGAGTCCCTCCCCTTAAGATCAGCTCTTCCTCACCCAAGAGTCAGCTGTCAATAATTCTTCCATTTAGACTTGGGCCTCCTGCCCATTTCCACAGTTCTGTGCTGGGTTTTTGTCTGCTTGAGCTTGCATGTGTCTTGTATATCCTGACACTACTGCCGTCGGTTGCTATGAGCAGGTCCCAGGAGCCTACAGGACTCTGTTTCCATATGGTCATGCACATCTTCCCTGGGTCTTACAATTGTTCCACCCCCTCTTCCACAAATGATCGTTGAACCCTGTGTTGGTAGAGTTTAATACAGGACTCGTGTCCAAGGACCCATACTCTGAAGATACTTATTCTCTACATTTTGATTGTGTGTGACCTTTTGTGTTCCTGGCCCTCTGTCACCTGAGGGAGCTTCACTGATGAGAACTGAGAGATCCATTAGTGTTCCATGTTTCATGAGCCTCAGGTGTAGAGGCTGCATCACAGATGTGCCATTTAGGCTTGGGCAATTCACAGACAATCTCTGTGTATGACTAGTCGTGGAACTCTGTGATAAATCTCCATCTATTGAAAAAGAAGTTTCTTTGATGGGTGGTGACTCAGATACTTGTCTGTAAATATAAGGATCTATATTTTGTACATAGTAAGAAATTACATTTGTCTAGAGTTGGGACAGCCTTGGGGTTTTCTCTAAGGTCTATGGCCTCTCCAGCTATGTGTATTTGGATATGTTTACAGGACCACACATGAGTTTCCTCCCACTGAGTGGGCTTTAAGTCCAATTAGGTAGCTGTTAATTATCCCCAAGATAAAAAGTGCCACTCCTGAACCAATGTCATTTGCTGTGCCAGTCATTGATGTGGTTATTAGGCCTTAAAGCTAGCGTTGGATCATCAACTGATGGTCCCCTTTGGCAGTTTGTGTAGTGCTCTCCAAAGCTTTGAGAGTTGTTGCATGGGAGACGGTTTCCAAGTCAGTTCCTGCCCCATTGCTCCAACATCCTGTGCGTGAAGTACGTCCTGTCTTCAGCAATAGGGTCTTACCTTCAAGTTCTGGGAGGCAATCAAGGGCTATGGCAATAGCCTATGTAATTTGGGGAGTCTCTTGAACTACCCTGGCCAACAGCTCAAAGGCAGGTTTCTCCTAACTGTCACTGTTTCTTAGATACACTCCTTCACACAAATCAGACCACAGGACCACAGAACACCACTGTAGTCTTATCTACTCTCTTGTTCCACCAGCATGGATGCTCTGGGCCTCTACATCAAATAGTTTTGTCTCTTAAAGTTTTACAGGAAAGAAACCACGGGGAAGGTCTGAAACACCAGGGGCAGGCTCTACGGTCACCATCGTCCCAGCCTCCTTCTTGCCAGCTGACACGACAGCAGTACTCATGAACTGCTGTACAAGGTGGCACAGAGATGCACTTGAGGAGAGAAGCCCAGGCCCTTACCTATATCTTTCTGACCCAGCTCTCTCCCCTTAAGTTATACCTTTCCATACCTGACTTTAGGATAGTAAAGAAAACAAAATACAGCACAGAATTCAGATTTGCTTTTCTAAAGAAAGCTTTAGTCCCCAATACAGAAGGTAGAACAGCCCTGCCTGGCTTGTTATTACGGCACTGATTCTCACCCCAAGTCCCGCGGCTGCCACTACCATCTGTGGAGTGCCAGGAACATCAGATTTACAAGCAGAAAAGTCAGCGGAAAGTGGCTTAAAAGGATTGCAAGGTGGAGAATTTTTTTTAAATGAGCATATTTAGGTTGTGCGAGTCAAGTTCAAAATTCAAGTCACATATGAACGATTTTTACAGAGGGAGGAGTAACCTGATGTTCAAATTCATTTGCCTCTCATTTTGAAGTAATTCATCTTTAAAATTTCTGTGAAAATTCCACAGAGTTGCCCAGAAAATGGCACCGACCATCTGTAAGTAAAAACAACAGCTCTCTCTAGTATATATCACAGGTTCAAAGCACTTTGGCATTGGCAGATTGAACGTGTTATTAAAAGAATTTAACTGCAAGAAGAGCTACCATAATTACACAGCAGCTGGTCTAATGTTGACAAAACAACTTTTAAAGGCTTTCAGAAGCCTTAAAGGCTAATCAATTAAAAAGGCATGAATAGTAATGTGCATCCTACCCTTCGCACTGTGCAAGTGACATCTCCCAAAAATACAGTGAGGTTTCCATTCTGGAACAATCATTTCTTACATCCTACAATTACGCTGAACACTTGAACAAATTTTAAGTTGTGTCTAGGTGAGAGGATTATACTTAAAATAACTCTACAAAACCCAATTATAAATATTCAACCTAAGGATCATTCCCATACTCGCAAACTTAACCAAAATGCCAACATCTCGTGGCAGACTTACTGCTTCCTTTACCGAGAGCAGGCAAAGAAATGCCTTCTATTACTGTGTTATGAGCCAACAGTGTGCTGGAGGGTTTGAATGAGCCTGTCTGCTGCATTCAAGAACAGTGGCTTAATCCTTCTGAAGAGTAGGATGTCCAAGCACCCTTGTGGCGTGGTCTCCTTGGTTATGAACAATGCATCTCTCCTTCAAGGTCAACTGGAAATGGCTGCCAGCCACCTCTGCAAGAAGCCTTTCCCAGATGTTCCCACGTTGTTCTAGCCTTATTTCAACTCTGAATCCTTACAGTCAAAGAAGGTGAAAGGATTTATATTATTGGTTTCAAGCCTTCATAGGGACCGGCAGATTTTTTTTCTTCCAGACATGCCAAATACTAAATATTTTAGACTTTGTGATGCGATGTCTGTCACAGCCACTCATCTCAACTGTGGTGGGACAAAAGCCACCATGCATGACATTTAAACAAATTGTGTGGCTGTGCTCTAATAAAATTTTTCTTACAAAAGGAAGCAGGCAGCTGGATTTGGCTGACCCCTGCTGTACCAGCCTGATCCCCTCTCCCACTCGGGTGTCTCTGCGAACATCTCAGTCACGAGGTTGACCACACAGTGGCCTTTCAGCCTTCCCTTCTGCTGACTGGAATGAGTCTCCCTACCTACAACCACATCCTCATGCCCTCCATTCTCTGACCTTTCTTAGATCACACTTCTCCCAGAATACTCTATATAAACAGGCTTCAAAAAAACCACCCATTTCTTTAAACAAAAATGCCACCAGTCTGCCTTCAGAAGCTCCAGAGCAAAAATTGGATTCTTCTCCCACCTGACAGCATTCTAAGAACAACCACTGATGGGCATCTCTGGTCTGCCCGGTGGTCAGCACTGTCATCTGGGCTGCACTGTGGGCTACACAGTGGTCTGCACTGTGGGCTGGGGATCCATCTCAGTGTTTTATTATTAGTTTTTTTCTGTCATGGACATATTTTTCCCTCTTTGTTTAGGTGGAAATCGAGGCGCAGAACCTGGCACATCAGCTCTGTTTAGATTTATGAGAGTGGCAGAGGGAAAGAGCGCCAGTCAACAAACCTTTTCCAACGCATTTCCTAGCAAATCTACTGTGATGCTTCTGATAGGGGAGGTGGGCAGCCTACCACAGCAGCAGTAAGACTGACTCTTCAGATGTAAAAGCTGACAAAGAGGCTGACCTCTTCTCCATCCTCTGCCACCCACAGTGACCCTGGAATGTGGATTTTATTGTTACGCTCACACCTATGTCCCATTCAGAATTCTGGTCATCCACTTGACCCTCAGTTTGTCACAGAGACCCAGTTGGAGTCATTTTAATATCTTTCATTAATAATCCCCATCTCATAGCAATATATACACCTGTATTTCTGTGAAAGCAAACAGTAGGGTTTCAATGATCCACCTTTAAATTTGCATTTGAAGAGTGTGCCTATGAACCTGGAATTCTCCTCAAGATACAGAACTGGGTCTTGCACAGAATTCTTGCTTTCAAATTATGAGTAAAATGCTATCTTCCAGTTATCTCTAAAATCTATTCCCCAGGGTTATTCTCTCAATCAGTAATAAAACACTAGAGAAGGCAGCTTTTAAATATCTGTGTGATAAAACAGGTCTTCAAGACCACAACAAAGAGCTCACCTTTCCAGTCACTCTTAACTCTCCATATCCCCTGCGAGTCACTAATTGCCACAATCCAGACGACACCCATAAGACTTACCAGAGACGCAAATGAAGGCAGGAGTATTTCAGAAGGTGTATTTTGTGTATGATAAACAGTCACTAAAAATAACCAAGGGAGCCGTGTCCCTATGTGGAAGCTCTGCTGTGGACACCTGGCAGGGTGGGATGGTGTGGACATCCACTCACCACCATGAGCTGTCACTTTAGGCTGTGCTGCCATCGCTGGCAGGCAGCCATGGATGGCTACCTGAATTAAATCAATTAAAGTGGGCTGGAGAGATGGCCCAGTGGTTAAGAGCATTGGCTGTTTTTGCAGGGAACCCAGGTTTGATTCCCAGCATCTACACAGCAGCTAACAACTGTCTATGACTCCATTTCCAGGGGACCAGGCACCTTCTTCTGACCTCCATGGGTGTACTTATGTACATGTAGGCAATTCACTAGTACACATAAAATAAAAATAATAAAGAAAAAAAAATTTTAAATATAGAAATCAATTATACTGAAATAAAGTTGAAGCCTGGTTCCTCAGTCACACTAGCCACGTTTCAGGTACTCAGTAGCCACAGGTAGTTAGTGTTGACATACTGGCTGGTACATATAGAGAACATTTTTGTCACCATAGAACAAACAGAAAGTTCTACTGGACAGTGGTACATGGTCCATAGATTCTTTATCCAACCCAACTCACTGGTTGCTCCCTTCCAGTCAGCATCTTCCAGGACTCAATGGTACAAACAAGACTCAACAGGTCCTGCTGGTGGTGTACTCTGTACCTCCTAGGAGTCTAAAGGACAAACATGGATGTGGAATGACATCCCTGTTATTCTAAACAATGATGGCAACACTGAGGTGTCTCTTGTTGTTTTAATTTGTTTTGTTCTGTTTTTGTCTTCTGTAAGGAAAATGAGCAAAGAAAACCCTAACTTTTTATTTCATCCTTTGGGGAGTTTGCCAACTTCCACAACCCTATGAGGGACTGTTCCACAGAATGCAGCAGGATTTGCTTATCATGTCGCTTTCTTTTTAAGTAAAAAGTATGGGGAAAGGACACAAAAGGCAAACATCTCTCCAACCATCTGTTCTAAGGGTGGAATCTTCTGCATTATTTTATAAGGTCCATTTTGGCTTTATTATGCTATATCAAACAAAATGTAGAGACACTTTTCCTGTTTTTAAAAATAGGATTCCAAAGTTCCAGGGGAAATGCTAAAATACTTGTGTACTTAAGATTTATCTATTACCAGGCAAGCAAAGTTATTCAATAATCTGCTTCTAGGTAACAGAGCATATACTTTTTTTTTTTTCAGGGATGGTGAACTTGCCATCTCTTTAAAACCTAAGAACAAAAGAGAAAGTTGCTAATAAATTTTAAATTTTCCACACAGTTATTTTGTAGAACAGGAAATTATGAAAGGAACTAAATTCAAATTCGAGGCTACTTTCTGAAAGACGAGATGACCTCCTGATAGTCTATAAAATCAGTGAAAAATCTATTTTGATAACATATGTACTTAAAATTCCCCACGTGTCAGTTTCAAGTTACTATAGAATATAAGATGCACCAGCTGTAAAGATAAGAAGGAAAGGCCGTTAAAGCGTCTAGAGAGATGCTGAAGATTGACTGAGACCTCAGTCGTGAACCCAGAAGGCTAAGGAGCAGAGACCCCATGTCATACACTGTGATGCAAGCACATTTTCCCTGTCTACCTTTCCACTAAGGGACAGTGTGTTTAACTCTGGGTCCCTTTAACCAAACACCCTACCCTCCGTATATCTGGCCCTCCAAAGCTGAGCCATCTTCAAGGATCCATTCAAATCCCCCTGTCCATGAAGGTCTTTGTGTCTGGGCCTACAAATTCTTGTTTCTCTCTGTACCTAGGAAGGGACAATATAACTTCACTGACCTTACTGTGTTCTGACATAAACATCTGATCTCCTTGCTCTTGAGGATTTGGCCCAATTACATGGCTTTTTCAGATATTGAGAAGCTCCCAAAATCCTGTCTGATGCTCAGATCTCTCTCAAATTCACATCTGTATCTCTAGCTATTTTACATTACCATTGGAAATTTAACTTGCACCTCTTTGGTCTTTGGTGCCAAAAAGGGCATCTGAAATCTCCTCCAAAGTCGCTCCTCTTTCCAACCTACCTTTGCAGGAAACGGGCTCCAAACCTGAGAACTATCCCTGACTCTGCCTTCTCATTCATGCCCCACAGCTCATTCTTCAGGAAATCTTCTCTCTTTCACTCTTTCCAAATGGTCCTGCCCTTTCACCACCTCATCTGAAGCCACCCACGTCCATGCTGCATCTCCCAAATCACTTCAACAGCTTCACAGTCTGCCTCTTCCAATCTCACACTTGGATCTATCATGGACTCCCCCAGTAGCTAGTGATCTCTTCAATCATGCATTTAATCAGGTCATTCTTCAGTTAAAAACCTTCCAAGAGCTCTCAACTCATTAGAGCAAGTGACAGAGAGAAAGTAAGAGAGAGAGAAAGTGAGAGAGAAACGAGAGAAAGAGAGAGAAAGCGAGAGAGCATAATGTAGAATCACCTCTAGAGTTCTGCAGGATGGACAGCCTGCCCTTTGCATCTTAGAGCTTCTACCACTGTCCCTCTGGCTCATATCTTCTGCCAAGGGTCCATTTAGAGATCAAACCAGGTATGCTGTCTCTTGTGTATTTCTGCCTAGAAGGTATATTAATGAGCTTTCTGTTACTATAACAGATACCTAAGACAATAGGCTTAAAAATACAAGGTCAATTTTGGCTGACAATATGGAACACTTCTATCAATAAGCAATTAACCTCATTGCCTTGGGGCCATGATGACACAGTATATCACAGTGGAAGCACATTGTGGACACTCAGTCACCTCGTGGGCATGTGCAGAAAGAGGTCAATGGCCCATTCAAGGGCACATTCCCAATGACTTAAGTCCTACCAGGCTTCACCTAAAATCTCATCACCTTCTAACAGTGCCAATCTGAGGACTGAATCTTCAAATTTAATGGACTTGGGGAATACTCTAGATTGAAATTATACCAGAAGGCTCTTCTCACACAGGCCTCAAGGGCTTTCTGAATTGGTCCAGGTTCTCATATGATACCTTTACAGTGGTGTCTTCCCATACCACCAGATTGAAAAATGCTACTTTCTTCCAGTCCACTGACCCTTCCTTGCCTCCCTCCCCACTCTAGTTTCTCCACAACACTTACCGCCATCTGGCATGGAGTTTCTTGTTTACTTTTTCTCTTCTTTCTAGAGTGTAAGCTCTATGAGGCGAGGGTTTTGTGGGTTTCATTCACTTCATCCCCAAGATCCTTCGCCTATTTCATTCACTATTAGATTTCCACCTGGAAGTGTTCTTGGCAAGAGGTAGCTCTCAAATATGGAAAGAGACAGGTAGGGAGAAAAGCCTATTGAAAGTTCCATGAGGACATATGCTAAGTACGACATGTTTTTTTATATTTCTGAGTAAGGCTCTCTCCCCCTCAAACCTCCCAAGTAAGGTATTCACTGCATGATTATTATTATTTGCCTTGGGAGATACAGACTATTAGGTCATTCAAATCATTGTACACATTAACTGTAGACAATACTGATGCAGTATTAACAGATGTAATTATTTTTAAAGGATTTCGGGGGCTGAGGATGTAACTCAGTTGGTACAGTGCTTGCCTAGCATGCACAAGGCCCTGAGTTCATCCCCAAGCACCACAGATTCCATCTCAAAAATAGATGAGAAAGAAAACCTCAAAACTGTGACTTTGTGGTGATACAGCAAATAAAATAAACTTCAATGCCATATCCCAAAATTTAAAATTTCATTTATTTTGTCATTAAACCTAATGTCATTAAACCTAATTAAATCAACAAGTGTTTTACAAATCAACTCACTTTACTGAGCAATGATGTTGGTGATAACATAGTCAAATTAGTAAAGAACTGGGCAAATCAGAAGAATGCAATAGAGAGACAAAGGCCTTTTCCTTTCCCCTGTCCCAAAGGAGAATGGTATATATCTACCCTACAGCCTAAGTTCCCCTGCCTAGAGTCATATAGTGAAACCCCAAATCTTATTGTGATGGTATTTTGAGTTCTGTTTACAGTAGCAATTAGTCCATGAAGGTAGAGCTCTTATCAGTTGGATTAGCATCCTTATAAGATGAGACATGAAAAAATTGCTTCTGTCCTTTCTCTCTCTAAATCGTTCATGTAATGAACAATAAGAAGACTGCCATGCACAGCCCAGGAAGATGTACTTACCAGATACCAGATATGTCCACATAGTGCTCTTGGACACCTCACTCTCCATAATAATGAACAGTAAATGTTTGAAATTTAAAGCACTTAGTCTATAGTAACTTATTATAGCAGTCTAAACTAAGACATATTGTCATCTCCCAAACAACTAGTCTTCAGCAAGAGAGACCTACAAATCAGTGAGCCTGACAAATGGCTGGGGAGCCTCAGTTTTTCTATACGTTGAGTGTTGTCTATAAAACATTAGCAATTAAGTGCAGACCAAATACAAACTCAATTTTTTTTCACATAAGATGGCTTGAAATTTATAGACAAGGCTTTATGGACATCCTTCTTCCATAAAATGACTGAGAATTCCAGAGGGCAAATGCTGTAGCACGCCAAACAAATCCTACAAAGGGGTTTTACAACACTCACATTCAGTCCCACGAGGAGCATCTCAGTCCTACGTGAGGAAACTCAGGTCTCTTCCAAAGTCTAGGAGCCACTGCAGTTCAGAATCAATCACATGGACACACCTGTTCAGCTCTGAGCACTATGTGCCAAAGTTACTATGTAGAGTTGTTTTAATGTTATCTATTCATCTTTTAAAACATGAAAATAAACATTAAACACAAATTAGCATCCCTATTGTGAGTTATAAAAAATGTACTGTTAATTACTAAGTAAATAGTGTGGGATGCCAGGCAACAGCCACATTATTGGCATGAAGTGGGTACAATTATAATACGCAGTGCTCAGTAATTGCCCATTTACTCAGCAAACACTGAGTACGGGAGAGTCTTATCATCAGATATCCGTCTAGCATCTATGTGTCTGAGCCGGTGATAGGTGATAAAGAAAACAGAAAGGGCAGCTTTGAAGATTAGAAGAGCTGAATTCAAAAACTAGCACACAAAAACCAGGTGGAATCCCCTGCAAGACAATTCAAGCAGGCCAAGGAGCCAGCACCTTAGAAGTGAGCCAGTATTATAAAGCATCTTTCTTTTATTTTATTTACTGTATTTTTGTGTGTATATGTGTGTGTGTGTTGTATGTGTGAAAGCAGGCATATATATGCCACAGTTACACACAACTCTTGGGAGTAAGTTCGTTCCTTTTACCATGATCCTGAGGATCAAACTCAGTTCTTCAGACTTGTGCAGGGAGCACACGCCATTGTGTAATCTCACCAGCCCTAAAGCATCTTTTATCACTGGGAAAAACATACTTATCAACTATTCACCAAATTTCAAATGCAAGTTGAAGTCTGAAAGTATATGTAATTAAATGGATACAGCTAATTCCACTTTCAGACTGCATTTATTTAGTGTTGATTTATAGGATTTTATTTTATTGATGCTTTTAATTGTATATATTAATGGCATTCAGTGTGAAATCTCCATACACAGTGTGCACTGATCAAATCCAACCTCCTTTCTCCACTCTCCTGCGCATACCTTTCCCAACCTCTAGTAATCACTAGTCTGCTTTCTGATCAACATTTACCTTCCATGAGTATAAACATGATACTATGTTCGGTTTGCTTCAGTTAATATCATGTCCTCCAGTTTTACCCATTTTGCAGCAGATTACAGGAGTTCATGTCTTTATGGATTCTTCTATGTATATATGACATAATTTCTTTATCCCTCTGTGTTGATGGGCACTCAGGCTGATTTCATGTCTTAGGTATTGTGAACAGTGTCACAACAAACCTGGACATGCAGGTCTCTCTCTGGTATACTGATTTCATTTTCTTTGTATATATAACCAGAAGTGGACTAGCTAGATGAGGAGATGATCTATTTTTAGTTGGTTACATGAGACCAGAAAAACTGAAAGGAATATTAGCATTCATCACAGGCAACTCTGAATTCAAATAACACAAAACTCCATAAAAATTACTATTTTAAATAACTGTGGAAGACAAACATGCAAACATTTGAAACAGTGCACCATGTATACTTAATTGTAAAAAGAAAAATTGTTACCAGAGTCTAGTTTTTGCTGTAACATTACCTAATAAATTATGTTCTTCAAATCATAAAAGAAAGGTAAATGAATATCCTAATTTAAGATAGCTGCTGTAGACTGCCTATTGGTTACTACAAAGGTTTAGATTTCTATAATTACAGAAAATTCAAAGTACAGTGATGAAATTTTAAAAATGGGCATTGTGGATCCTTTCTCTTCCTGACCCACTGGATCACATATGAGCACCCCTATGTTCACCCACCCCAACATCTCCTGCAAGAAGTGCTATTTCAGTGGACAGAGGTCCAACCCAGGTCTCAACATATTCTACCCTGCTCTCCCCACCTGTCTCTATCCTTTACTTGTACTGACAATGTCTCAGTCTTTGCCAGTTCCTTATCACACTAAGGAGAGTTTGGTAGAGAAATTAAGCTAGAACTAACTTAGAAACTTTTTCTCTGCTAGCTTTCACAATGCCAGAAATTGCTATGTAGGCTGCTAGGGGAGAAAAGCCAGTAACAGACTTACCCAGCAGTGGACCCTACATACCACAGAACTGACCTACCAGGCAAGGTGTGCCCACTGCTATAACAGTGTCAATGACATTTATGGCAGTACCCAACCACTTTCTGATTAGATCTGAAGCCTGCCCTGCAGGATGGAATTCATGTCTGCTACTGCTCAAAATCCCATGACTAAGGAGGTCACAGGCCCTGGGGAGAACCTACTACTGCTGTTTCGTTAAATGGACATGTCCTCAAAATGTCTTAGATCTTCCTGTTTATGTTCATAGATTAGTCTTGTCCTCAATCTTGGTCAGAGAAGTTGGTTTTGTAGTTAGTTAGTTAGCAATGGGCAATGTGTCAATGAAGAGATGCATAATTTGTCAAAGTGGTCTGGAGAGATGGCTCAGTGGCTAAGAGTACTGCCTGCTCTAGCAGAGGGCTCAGTTTGAATCCCAGCATCCACATGGTAGCCATCAGCAATCCATAACTCCAGTTCCAGGGGATATGGCACCCTCTTCTGTCCTCTGTGGGCACTGCATGACATGGGTTCACTTACATATATACAGGCAAAACACTCACACACATGAAATAAAAATAATAAATACAATATTAAAAAACCAAAGTATTAAGAATAAGTAACTGAGATGTCTCAAGGCTAAATGGAATATTTATATCGATCTCCCTCCCCAAGGCTCATAGAACACTGCAGAAGAGACAGAAGAATATAAGAGACGGAAGACAGGGACGGGGAGAAGGGCTGCAAAATGCTACCCTCTGGACTTGGCATGGCTGATGCACTCATAAATTCACAGCAGCTATGGTTAGTGCACAAAATCAAGCCAGTCAGCTTTCCATTATGGGTGGGAGAGGGGCACCCGAGACTCCACCTCTAGCTGAGCTGCTACTGGCAATGGATGACTGCTGGGGGAAGCAGGTTCTTCTCTTCAGGGGTGTGGCTGATGGTAAGCCGCCCATGCTCCAGTGGAGAGCCCCATTCTCATACCCAGGCAGGCAACGCTAGCTGAACTCAGTGGGTTTTATATATGTGGACACGAAGACATGAAGGTAGAAGGTAAAGCATTAGAAGTATTGGGGGGAGGAATCTGAGGGTGGAACAGGAGGAGGATTTGGATTAGATATGACCAAGATACATTGTACACATGTATGAAATTGTCAAAGGATAAATTTAAAATATTCTTTTTTGAAAAAGGATGAGTCTGACGGCGGTCAAATGCAAACTCTAAGATTGTGGTGATACGGGGAGGGTAGTGTGCTGCTGCCCACCATCCGCAGTCACGACGATGAAGGGGACTGTGTCTGTGCACATCCAGACTCACCCTTTCATCTTCACGTTGTGATTAATTGTACTGCTCTGCTCAGAAACGCTGTCAGAATAGAATTTGGGTCTTTACAAATTGTTTCTTTCTGAAGTATTATCCCCTCTCTTAATATAAATGTTTCAATGTTTTGTTAAGGGGAGGTGTGTATGTGCCCAGAGAATTCATTATTTGTATTTTGACTGTCTGTGACTTAAGAGAGTCTAAAGTATAAAAATAAGGGGAAAATGCTAGCTTGCAGGTTTGTACTTTCAACCTGGATTTATCTTCAAGTAGAAGTAGAGATTTTTTTAAGACTGCATTTTTTATCAAAAGGCATACACACAACACGTACTCTTCTAGGCAAAGAATAGCTGGGGGGAAAAAGCAGAAAAAGAAATGAAATATCAACTGTAGATTCACAAAACTTAAAACCAAAAACATCTCAGCTATTAGCTGGCTCAGTATTTTCTGTTGTATAAATCACTGATCCCCAGGATGAGCCCACATAATGAGCACCATTGTCAGACGGGCTTTAGATTCCCTACACATTGTATTCCTTTCAGATACTTACTGCCTCATTTGGTTACTAAATGTCCTGCACTTTAAAAAATAAAACCATTATTTAGCCCAGTCCTTGCCAAGCATACTTGTCTTTGACCATTGGGCCCACTTCAAGATGCCGGTCACTCTGAGAGACCAGATCCTCCATCAAATCTTTCTTCTTCCTGTGACACCCCATAGTACCAGTGTCTGTTCATACAGGTCCTGTTCTGGAAGAGCTGTTGATGATTTTACAGATAAGGAAACCAAAATTCAAAGATGTTAGCGGACTTAGCCAAAGCCCCACAGCTAATTAGCGTCTAAACTGATTGTGACCAATCAGTAACTAGCTTGAGAGTTTAGAATAAAGTAAGCAAGAAGTGAAGACTCAGCACCCTCCTTTCCACTCACATCTCAGCAGGAAGAAGCGGCCTTTTCTGCCCTTCTGTCCCAGTTCAGTTCCCCTGCTTGGTCTGAGAGTCCCTCAACCTCTCCTTCCTGTTGCATCCATTTCCAATTTGGATTCATCCACAAATGAGGACATGTTTAAAACTAATCTTCCAGGATCTCAAATTGAGACAGTGCCTTGTTAAGACAATGGTTTTAATGTGGAGGCAGAAAGATGCTTTATTTAAGTCAGATGGAGTTTTGTGGTTCTCCTCAAACTTAACTTGTCTCTGGAGCCTCGCTTGAAAGGATCAGATCAGAAAGTTTTCTCAAACTGACTATAACGTAGGCGATGCTTTCAATGTTATATATCCTCCAGCTCATCTGCACGCTCACTCTGCTTTCTATTTTCCCTGACCAATCTTAGTCCGCTGCCTCTCCACAAGAGATCTGAAACCCACATGCAATGTCAAAACTGCCCAGGAGCTATAGAAAATGAGTTTGCCTGCAATGTCTTATGGAAGCCACCTCATTCTCCATTCCTTGAATATGCATGGACTAGCTGAAAATTGTCCCTTTTAGCAAAAGCTGCATAGCTTCCAAACCAAGAAAGAACTATTACAGACAGCCATTTAAAATGCAATTCCACTTTATGAAATGGATTGCCTCCCATCTGCAACGTTGAGCCTCTGAATAGCCTCGGTGGGAAAATGTTGTTTACATCATGATGTTTTTCACTTGTTGCATTTACTTATACTAAAGAATAACAATACTGGCCATGGGAGAAGTTGAATTCTGTATTTCTCAGAACTGGGTAGAGTTGATGTGGATCAGCCACGTCTCACAAGATGTTCCTTAAAACATCTCAAGTCAGTGGGATAGGGTTCCAATCCATAATAACAAACATGGAGAGTAAACAGACCTAGTCTTGTCTAGGTCTGTTTAAAAAGCACCTTCCCCAGGTACACTGTTCCTCTAGCACAGAGATCTTTAGAGAAGATGATTCCGGGGAGCTTTGTTCAATAGCAGAGAAGGAAAAATGCACATTTTTGTTTATATAAAGTTAGTCTGACATAATGCCCTCTATTTTATCTAAGATTAAGACCAAACATTTAGCATAGTCTATATTTATAATTCAGAAGCCCTCATGAGACCTAGAGAAATAGGCAGGAATGAAGAAATAAAGAAACTGCACGTGAATAATTAAGTCTAGATGGGAAAGGATGATTATTTTCTACCTTGAGCTTTTAATAGAAACACCTAAACACTGCTTAGCACTGCTAGGAATGACACTATAAGGTAACTGGATTTGAATTTCTATCTAATGGATGTCAGCTCTAACTTTCCAAAGTCCTGGGTTGCAGGAAACTCACAGTTTTGAGTGTTTCCTGACATCCACTGTACCTGGAAGGTGTTCCCAGGACACAACGGCAGGGAAGTCATGTGGAGGATATTTATAGCTTGTGGGATTCATCTTCCTGGACATCCAGAGGCCAAAGCTTGGTGGCAATGGTCAGACAATATAAAACTTATCCTCTCCATCTAAACTAATCCTTTGATGCTTCCTGGATCTTTATGGTTTTTCTCTATGAAAGCTGTCATTCCATATGACATATTTATCAAGAGCTTTGTCTGTGTGAGACAATATACTCGGGCCAGCATCCAAGAGAAGTAATTCATCATATAAATAATAAGCTAGAATGCAAAAAAGAATATTATCAGTCCAAAATACAGAAGTAAGTACAAGAGTGAAATGGACACTGATGGGGGATCAGAACAAGAGGCTTCTGTGAGGACCTAGCATTGAACTGGGCCTTGAAGGATAAAAAGGCTTGTCAACCAGGAAATGAAGGAGGGCTTCTCTGACTGAGGAGCACATCTGACAGAAGGGATCAGAAAGGCTGAAAAAAAAAAAAAGGCTGTGAATTCACTGAGCTGGGTGATTGGGATTCTGAATTAAAAGGATTCGATAAAACGAAAACATTTCTGTGAAGTTATACATAAAAGAAAAACCACGTACTTCTAATATATTCCTTTGATCTACAAAAAGTCACTACACAAATGCCAAATATTATTTCTATTAAAGTAGGTATTTTTAAATGGCAACATTTTAGAATAATTGAAAATAACTCTTTTTTTTCCAAGACAGAAAAATTCTAAGAAATTAAATATATTCCACATGGACAATCAAGTCAAAGAACAATGAAATTCTTACAGGGAAAAAAGAACCAATTTCAGAGAGATGTGTAGATCTCTTAAATTATTTATTATAGATCTATGCTCTTAGAAGCCAGGAAGTCTTGTACATTTAACTTAGTTTGGACTACATATACAAATTATGCTCCACTTTCAACTAATCAGAACTATTTTATTAGATCAACATTAATGGATAGTTTTAAATGCCAAAAGATGTATACTGTTTCCTATTCATCTGGACTTCAAAGCTAAATCAGTGAAGCCCCCTGACTTTATAGTTAAGGCAAATGATGTCCAGACGGTGAATAGTCATCTGTCTAATGTCAGCCAGCCAGTTAAACGGGGGAAACTAAATACTTGCCCCTGGGCAACACTGGCAGGTAACTGGTAGAGCCAGTATTGCCTCACAGGAGAGCCTAAACTCCCAAATTTTCAAAGTCCATCTGCCATGGAGAATTAACACCATTGCTCACAAGCAGGTATAGCATTGTAGATGAAGAGTTCCACAGAGAGAAAACAGGGTCACAGACACTAGGTATTATAGGTGAAAATAAACATATACATTATCTAAATTGCTCCAATGGCATATAGGAACAGGAATTTCTAGATGCCTTGAGAGGAAATTTAAATACCATGTAGTTGTTAATGCTATATACTTGGAATGGAGAAAGCAAAGTAAGAACGTTGCAATCTTCACTCCCCTGCTTCTTAAGTATTAAAAAATACATCTTTAAATGGTTGCCCCAAATCCTACCACTCGAACACATTAGCTACATTGTTATTTAATCATTTGGAATACTCAAAGATATTCTTGTGGATGCGTAGCAATTTTGACCTAGAAAGGCGGAACAAGGGAGCAGAACTGGGAGTGTATCAATGCCAGAGCACTTGTCTAGCACACAAGAGGCCCTGGGTTCACCCCGGTGTAGAGAAAAATCAAGCACAGGTAACTAAACAACACTGGATTTAAGATTCCTTATACCTATGGCTTATGAAAGGCCTATAAAAGATAAAGATTATATGCTTAATATTCAGTTGGTCTAACATTAAACACACCTGTGATAATTATTCATGCACACACTAAATACTTCTTAACGTATTTTAAATTTCACTTCACATCCTCTTATCAAAAGAAAATAAGGACAAGCAGATGATAATGCTGGACAAGAAACAGGGAATTATGGGAATGCAGGATGGGAGACAGGAAATTACATCACCTTTGAGCTTATACTTTCTACCCAAAACTCCTTGGGTTTCAAGTAACAATGAATGTATTGCAGTGCTTTTTTCTTTCTTTTCATCATAAATAGTTCATATTCACTCTATACTCCTAGTGTATGTATAATATATTAGAATTGGAGTTCAGGCACCTGCTTAGCTCTTTCATTATAGAAACATGATAAGGATAAAATGCCATAGCATCTGGTTCAGAGTCAGGACCTTACCACCTACTAGGGGATCTTCTTAGGTTCAAGACCAGCTTTAGAAGCCTCATTCTTCCTGCAGCCAAGATCTCTTACAACAACCCCACAGAGAACTCCTCCATTCTTCTACTCCTAGTGGATGTGCCTGTTTCAGATAGTCACAGATCTCAGAGAATCCCCAAGCACAATGGCCCCATCAGGTAACTTTAATTTTCTTCCAGGCTACCAGTTAGAGAGTCATGGTTGCCTCTGGATTGGCCTACGCTGGTCTTGAACCTAAGAAGATCCCCTAGTAGGTGGTAGGGTCCTGACTCTGAACCAGAGTTCTTAATGTTCTGTCATTAGTTAATAGCTGTTTCCCCCAAGTACTCATTGACAATCCTTGGCATGAACTTACCATTTGAGCGCTCTTATCCTTTCTGGTGTAATGACAGCAAGAGTTACATGCCATAACATGCAAATAAAATTTTATATAAAAATACAAAATCTTCTACTCTTCTGCTAAGAGTCTTTCTAACAATACCGAATATATTATTTGACCACCAAACTGATATCAGAGAACCGTATACAAGGACCCTTGTGAGGACTGAATTTTAATATTTGTCTTAATCTGTCCAAGTTGCCATAACAAAATGTCTTTGATGGTTACTTTACAAACAAAAAGAACTTACTGCTTAGAGATTTAGAGGCTGAGTAATCCCAGTTCAACGAACCAGCAGATCTGTTGTCTGGTAAGGGCTTATTCTCTGCGTCTTAGATGGCATCTTGTTGATTTATCACAGCAGATGCGGCATGAAGCGTTCTTCAGTTGATTTTATAAGACGTGGGAGCTGGACCCAAAAGGACTATTTCTTGACACTACATACGTCAAGGTTGTAATCTACCGGTTCTAACATACAAATTTGGAAGGGTAGCACTATTCAAACCATTAAAAAATCAATTATAATATTTAAAAGCTTTAAACACAAAAAATGCTTCCTTGGTAAAATTTTAGTTTACCAAAAGGGTCAGTGCTAATTGGGAAGGTATATTACTAGATCTGAACTGAGGGAGAGGTGGTGAACCCAAGTGAAGCCCAGAACGCAAACAAAATCCAGAGCCAAGAAAAAAAAACAAATACCAGCTCCCAATCAGACACAAAATGAAGAAGAAGGATGCAAGCAGTAGGAGCCAGAACAAAGTCAAAGTCAAGATAGAGAATCTGAGATGACAAACACCAGCCATTTTCATGATGCAAGAAAGGCCGGGTAGATAAAGACTAAACAAAGACCAGTGGATCAAACTATGTCAGAGGATAAGCTAGGTGTTAGCACTGTTCTTACATTTCTATGAATCTGTGAAGCTGTCAGACCTTTCATTCAGCTCAGAACATTCAGCAGTATTTCCTGGGAGCCTTCACTGTGCCAGGTACCAAGGCAGGGACTGTGTTTGCTCTCAGTGGAAAGACACACACTGCTCCATGTCCTCACGTGGCTTACATCCCGGGTTCCTCGTACCCAAACAGCCATAGCAAGGTTCCTCCCAATTGTCACTATCTACAAAAGTCACACTTTCCCCTAATGCCAAAGACAAAACACTCATTTCAACACCTGGCCCTTCAGAAAGAAAGAACTTATGGTAGGTGGGCAGGTAAAATTTTCATTCACAGATTTTCAGAAGACAAAGAAATGATCATCACTCAAATAAGACTGCAAAACCAAACATTATCATAGCATATCTTTTTTACAACATTTTTATTTATAAGAGCAATACATGTTCACCGTAGAAATTTGGGGGTAAGGACTTGGAGAGATGATGGCTCAAAAGATAAAAGCATTCACTCTGCAAGCATGAGGACCTGAATTGGGATCCCGAGATTCCACATAAAAAGCCAGACATGGTAGTGTATGCCTAACCCCAGCATTGGGGGTCAAGGGCAGACACAGGTGCATCCTGAGGGCTTGCTGGCCAGCCAGCCTAGTTCAACAGTGAGCTTTGGGTTCAGTGAGGAATCCTATCTTAGAGTACCAGGACAGAGAGGGATAAAGGAAGACACCCAATGTCCTGCTTGGGCCTTTGCCTGTATACTCATGAACACACTCACCTACACATTCACATGCTTTCAACACACACACACACACACACACACACACACACACACACACACAAACTAGATAATAATAAAGATGTAAAAACAACAAAAATCACTTAAAAATCCATGTTGCTCAGAGATAGTCACTGCTAATATTTTGATGTTTTTTTCTCCATAGATAGATATGAACAGATATAGAAAATTTGTCTAAACTCACTCAATAATATACTTGTTTAAAAGTATCATACCAATACAGAGTTGTAACTAACTTGGTGGGCTTTTTTATTAAAAAAAAAAAAAGAGAGAGACAGTTGAGAGATATTAGGCATCTATATTGTCTGCTGATAGGAAAAGAACTTAAAACCATCTCCTATAAGCATGCTTGGAATTGCTTTTCCGTGTCCACTTATCTTCAGTCTTCCATTTTGACTTTACTCTTCAATTACTTTTCTTCCCATTTACCTGGTGTTTTCAGTTATTCCCCTACTGACACAGTAGCAGTTGGCTGCTTACTCACCATAAGAACTGCCTGTCATCTGTAAACAGTTGCAGGAGTGTTATGTCAGACCACCTCCAAACTGCTTCCTGGACAGGCTACTTGTCTACTCAGAAGCTCCTCTTCATCTCCATTTTGCTTCTTGTTTCTGGCCCACTTCTCATTCATAACAAAAGGTTGTAAATAGGGAAGAAACTGGGACATGCTAATTAATTGGGCTTTTTGAAAGATTCAAAAATACATTTTCTGTAGCACTTCAAGGACAAACACAGTTTCCTCTTCTAACTCTAATACAGTTATTCCCCCTTTCTTCCAAGTCATTGTTGGAATCTATTTGCACTTAATGCTGCTCTCCCAAGCACACACAAGGACACAGTTCTGATGGCCCCAAGAGTTCTTTCTGAAACCCTGCCTCGACAAGAACCAATGTCCCTCTAATGTCTGGAGTGAACCAAGTCTCCCCACACATAGGTGAAGGCCATCTGGCTTTGGTGACTTATCTGAATCTAGTCTGTTGACAAGGTCTGGAGACTCCTGAGCAGCATGCCACTTCTTGATCTATTACCTCCAGTGTGTGAACTTCTTAAGAAAGCCTGAGTGCAGAAATCTTACTCAGCAAAATCAGAAGTAAAAAATTCATCTACACTGCTTATCTCCCTTGGTCTCTGAGTGTATGTTTGGTATATGAAAGGCAATCACTTCCATAACCCTGATTTCATAATATTAGTGTTTTAATCTATCAGGAGGATATTTTTCAAATTCATCTCTGGTTACCTCATGTCTAATGTACATGAACTATATCACCCTTACTGGGCTCAATTTAATAAGCTAACCCTTCAAATATTCCGCATTATTTACATGTTTTTAAACATTCTTTTCTTTTTCGCTATTTAGTGCTTAAAAGCGTTTGTGTATAAGACTTTTATTTTTCTTACTACATTTGGGTACCTAGAAAATAATTTACATATCCCTCACTTTCTTGTGCTCAATTTGATTTTCAAGTATCTAGCTCCTCTTCCGCCCCCCCCCTTGTGTCAGCCACTGAATTCTTTTTTACAGAATGAATGATATATATTTGACATCTTTCTTTGGAGTACCCTCTCCTATAGTGATCTGAAATAGTTACCAGTTACCATTATATACTGCAGTCTCTGTGGCATATGATAGATGCTCAGTGAACAGTTCCTGAATGAATGTACGTACCAACAGCTACCAATAATAGTGCAGTTACTATGCGTAATGCACACTAAGCACTTCACATAAATTACAGCATTAGGTCTCAGGTGCTAGACCCAGAACTTCACCAGCATCTAGAACAAGAGCTGGTATAACTAGGAAAACCAATAAACATCTGCATCATGAACAGACTGAAAAACTGCATAAAACAGTGCAGTTTTTCTATTCACCACTAGGAGGAACTGAAATCCAAAGAGGCCTGATCACTTTGTGAAGCCCATAGTTTATATTATGCCAGCACTTGAACCCAAAGCCCCCACAATTAACTAAGACTTACTACTAGTAAACTAAATACCTACCTACATAATGCAAACAAACTTCACCTCATAAATCCTAAACATTATGCAACATCACATGTAACTATTCTGAGCCATAACTTTCCAAGAAAAGATCTACAAGCGGTGGGTCTTTAATAGCCAGACAGGCAGAACTCTGTAAGCTCTCTATACACTTTCTCTTTTGTCAGTGTCTCCTACTACATTTTGCCCAGTACTCAGTGAAGAGTTCAGGACTTTTCATTAAGGGATAGTTTTTCCCTAGAGTGGATCTGGGTTTATCAATTCTTTGTAAATTACAAATAATAGAATTGAAACAAACACTTAAGACTTCACTATAAATTGTGTACAGAATTTACTAGGAGTTTCTGCTTACAAAGTAGAAGACTTACATATTTCTCAAACATGCTTGACATTAACTGGCCATTTGAATTGCCTGAAACACACCATTAGCATATCATTTTTTTCAGCGTTCGATTACTTGTGTCTTTACCAACACACTAGTAACAATAATATCATGAAAAGTATGGTTCCTTAAAACCATTATTAGCTCTTTTCTTACGTTTTCATCAGCCCCACAAATCAGAGAGGCTAAGAGTGACATTTAGCATACACCAGTGCCTCTCATGGGTGGGGCAGATCAGTCCCTGAAACTATGAGTTGAAACAATCAAAAGAAGTAGAGAAATCAGAAGTAGGAAGTGATGCAAGTCAACATGAAGGACAGAAAGAAAGAAGGGGTGGAGGGAGGGGATAAAGAAGGCAGAAAGGGCGAATTTGGAAACTACCTGATTTTGAGCTCTAACATTCAGCTTGAAAAAAATCTGAATGCCTCAATTATTCCATCTGTGAAACGGGGTGATAAAATATTATTTCCTCACAGACTATAGTTTAATAAGAGGCTTCAATGAGTCACATAAACTGTCCAGTATCATACAACATATGGTATAGGTTTTCACTTGGCATTACCTACCTAGAATCGGTCCCATTTATTTATTCTATATTATAAGCATCATCTCACAAAGCTTATCCACAGTTTCAAAATGCAGCTCCCTGAACCACATCTACCTTTTTCGGTGGATTTGATATTTTAATCCAAGGAACCAATATACAATCCATAGCAGGCTTCGTGTGCCTATAAGCTCAGAAAGCTTATTATATGCTTTCAAGACCAGAGTGCCCGTGAACCTGTTTAAACAAGGAAACCTCTTTTAAGTCCTGTTTCAGTCAGCTGTCTTTGGCTGAGGTGCAAACTAAAATTGAAAACAGATAGATATTTTACATTTAAATGGGTTTAACATAAATGTGCATTACGCCGTTTCATGGACGATTGCACAAATACCTTTTGCAAACTTGATACACGTGAGCACATATACAGTCACCATTCGTGTCTTCTAGGGAAATAAAGTACAGATTCAAAATTTTAAACAGCTAGTCGGAGTTCCTTTCACTGGAAAGAAAATGTAATGGCTTTAAGGGAATTGCTCTAATAATATCATGGCATCAGCAATGGCTGGCCAGGGCAGAGTATATGTCACCACAAGTCAATTTAACAAGAAATAAGCTTTCCCCCAGAGAACCTAAACTCCCAAGCCTCCCACAAAGAAAATTGAATTTTGGAGGTCACACTTTGGGTAGGTTACCAAAGGGAGAAGCTTAATATTCTTTTTTTTGTCATGCGCTCTCGGAAGCCAATGCTGTTTTACCAAGTCGCTCCCACAGATCTGTCCGAAGTCCCACCCCGCCCCCTGCCCCAAATTAAAACAAGTCTTTGGAGGCGCAAGGATGGCAAATTGGTTGTAATCCTAAAAAGTGCTAGGATCATGCTGGATAAAAACCATGCCCGAGCATCAAGTTTTGAGCCTCACAATGAAGGGAAGTTGGGTGTTTATTGGGGAGGCAGGGAACCCGGCAGGTGACAGAAATGGTAAGTCTGTGGAGGGATCAAAGTGGGTTAGATAGACAAATAACGGCCTCTATGTTGAAATTAAGTGGTCAAGTACAAATCCACTGGATTACTGTAACCCGGGGGCGGGGGGGGGGTGCGCAGTCGGCGAAGTGCCTGCTACCTATTTGGACTGTTTCCACCCGAGGTCGTCGGGGTGGGTGGTCGCAGGGCCCAGCGCCGACTCCGGACCGCAGGGCGGTGCCCCAGCACGCCGCGCCTCCCGCAGCCGCCCCGGGTGGGCGAAGCCGGGCCGCCGCCCCCGCCCCCCCGCAGCAACATGTGGGGCGCTGCCACTCCGCCGCCCGGGAACTCACTCCGCCAGGAGTTCCTGGCACGCACGCTTGGCCGCGGGAAGGTGGGCTGAATGACTCCTGGGAAGGTTCCCCAGCCTAGAACTTGGCAGCTTCTGACATGTGCATCCCGCCCCGGCGTGCGCCCGCGGGGCCACTCGCGCACACACGCTCCTCCGGACCCGGCCGGCTACACGCACAGCTCAATCCGCCACCAGGCACAGGCGCGCGGGCGCGGAGGACGCGACCCCGGCCGCGGGGGGCTGTCCCGGCCCGGGGCAGTGCGGCGGCTCAGCCCAGCCCGCCGCGGGGTCGAGGTGCGCCCGCAGCGGCCGGACTGGCACCCGCGCGCCTCCCTTTGTGCTCTCCCGGGAGGCCGCCTGTACTCACCCGGGCTGCACGCGGATCCCGGCCGCCAGCGGCAGCCCGCTGCCCCATCCCACGGGCACTGCGGCGCCCCCAGAGTGTGCAATGCGGACGCCGCCCGCGCGCCGCCCGAGCCGGAGCTCAGGAGGGAGGAGGGAGGAGGGAGGACGCGAGCGCCGCGGGAGGGACGCGCGGGGCGGCGGGGGGCGCGCCACTCCCACTCGAGCCCGGCCAGCCCGGCCTCGCCGCCACGGGACCAATCAGCGCGCGCAGGAGGAGCCGAGCCCTCCACGGGGCGCGCTCATTGGCCCCGCGCACGCCGCCCAACTCGCAGGGACTCGGTCCCAAGTCTGCAAACTCTGGCCGCCTGGTGCGGGTGGCGGAGAAGGGGGAACTTGGGACCTGTCGGGGAAGCATGTTCCCACAAAGCATCCACAGCGATCTGTGTTTGCTCAGGGTGCTGGTTCCTTCCTGTGCGAATGACAGGGCCGGGGCCGGATCTTACGACAATCCTCGGGGAGAACCCGCTGGAGCTAAGAGCCAGAGCTCAAGAGCAGGGGAGTTCAAACCCAGGGCCTGCGGAAGCCACTTGAGGTTTGCAAGGGAGGACCCAGGCTGTGGAGTGAAGCGTTGGACCGGTGAGGAGTCAGGGCTTGCCTTGGAAATAGGAATTTAGATATGGAGTTGAGGCAGTTTTTAAGGAAAGCCCAGGGCATTCTACGCTCTCTTCAACACTTGCCCTATGTAACAACCCCGTCCAGCACCCAAATCAGTCTCTTCTCTTCCCCCCCCCTTGTAAATAGTGTTTAACACTCCTGGACTATTTCAGTTCTGCCCAAACCCGTGGCTACTCATGCCCATCTGGCCAGAGCCAGGAGCTGATGAGGAGCTGTGATGACCCAAAAATCCGGGGAAAGGCATGAGTCCTGTAGGCTGGGAGCTGGGGACCAGCGGCCCCACCTCTGACTGATCTGTCTGTACTTTACCTGTAGGGTTACCTTCAAGAGGGCAGCCTCACCTGGGACTACTTCGGTATATCTCAGATTTCCCTCAAGTCCTCTTTCTGAAGCATTTTTAGGCCTTTTTTCAATCTCCCTGACTGTACCCTTCCTGATAGATCACACCCAACGTAAAAAACATGCTTACCAACAACAAAAAAAAAAAACCTAAAGACCTCTTCACACCCAACTGCTCCTTTGGAAGAATCTAAAGTAAAGTATTTTGATCAACAGTTCCTAGACCTCAGCAATTTTTTCCCTCAGTACACGTGTTTGCACAGGCTTACACAAGCTTGGAATTCAAGTGGAGGAAACTAATGAATGCTCCTTTAGGACCTTTTGACAAACAAGGAGATGCCGCTGTGTTTGGCTTCCCACAGGACTCAGCACTTGGAATCTGTATTTTATGAATTAATAAAAGTGAACTTGTCTGTGGCCCTGAGCACGGGCAGGTTACATCTGCAGGTTAAAATCCCTTCCTAATGAGAGCATGTCAGAAGTGGCATCACTGCCACCTATTTTCTGCTCTTTCCAGGGAATTACTGTTTAGGGAAGTTTCTTAACATAAAGCCTAGTTCATCTGATTGAGGAAAACAAATTTATTCAGGGCTGGGGTTTCAGTTAACTGTGGAGTGGTGCCTACCATGAAAGAGGCCGGATTTTAATGCCTAGCAGGGCAAAAATTAATTCAGTATGTAGTTTATATTAGGTCAAATTTAATATTTGTATTCTAAACAAAATTCAGACTGGGCATGGTGGCTTATGCTCCTAATCCCAGCCCTTATGAGGCAGAGATGCGAAAACCAATAGGAGTTCAAAGCCATTCTGATCTATATGCGAGTTCTAGACCAGCTAGGGCTACAGAGTGAGCTCTGTCCCAGAGATGAGCAGAAAAAGAATAGGACATCATCATTGTGGTTCAAAATATTACAGCAGTTCATAAGGCCAGTTCCCCCATTGGATATCAAACTGAAAGCCTTTCCTTGTGTGAGCCAGCCTCCCTTGTTGACTTCATCTGCCCCACATTCCCTGAGGCAGAACAGACTGTCACAAGTCTATGCCTAAGACATCACAGTGCTGGAAGCTGCCCTTCTCTTCCTCCTCAACTCTCCTCTGCCCTGACAGCAAGTTCCTAGTTTGCTTCAAGATTCACTTCTGATGTTTCATTGTTGTTGTCATATCTTCTTTATTTTCATGTGTGTGTGTTTGCCTGCATGTATGTGCAGCGCCTACACAGACCAGAAGAGGGCTTCGGAGTCCCTAGAGCTGGAGTTGCTGATGATTGTTTGCTGCTATGTGGGTGTTGGGAACCCAGATCCTCTGCAAGAGTTGCCAGTCTTCTTAACCACTGAACCGTCTTTCCATCCTGATGTCACCTTAATGAAGTCTTCACAACTGTCAGGGGCAGAATCAGCAACTTCTCACCGTGCTTCAACAAAGAGCACTTCTTTATTCAATGACTATTAATCCAGCTCCTGTTATGTGCCAGGCACAATGATGGAAGCATATATCTATTTATTCTCCTGGACCACACTATGAGAGAGACAGACTTTAAATCAAGTAGTCACACAAATAAATAATTTCAAACTCAGGTACATGGGATGATGTTGCTACATCTACAAAAGAAGGGTTTGCTTTGAGAATTCATGTATCACAGATCTTAGCAAATTGTGTTATAATCTATTGATTTATCTATCTTTCATCATATGCTTCTGTATATTTCCATGTAGACCATAGGACCTGGTCTACAGTAGGTGCTAGTAAAAATAATAAATAAATGAATGAATATTTTAACACATGCCCCAGAAGCATTTTATTTCATGTGTTAATATCTTATTGTCCACAATCCAAATGATTTTAGTTCCATGTTGTAAATGTTATCATTGGATCCTTGCCTCATCGTTCTGCACTCTGAGGTCTTCCTGCATAAATCATCTGATGTTTTCCTACTTCATAAGCATTTTACTTTTTTCCCATTTTTTTTCTTTCCTTTTTGTTGTATTTGTTTCTTTGTTTTATTTGGGGAGGTTTCTTTTGGCTTGTTTTTTTCAAAGACACAGTCTCCCTGCAGCCCTAGCTGTCCTGGAACTCTCTAAGTAGACCAGTCTGGCCTCAATCTCACAGAGGTCTGCCTGCTTCTACCTCTGAGTGCTGGGGTTCAAGGTGTGCCAACACCATGCCTGGCTACAAATTTTATTTTTAACACAGAAATAAAAGACCTGAAATTTTAAGAACAGATGAAAAAGTACAATCCATAAGAAAAATTAAGTGAGTGGACTTTGTCCAAATCAAGCCATTTTCTCTGCAACAACACTGTTAAAAGAATGAAAAGACAAATATAGACTGGGAGAAAATACTTGCATATCATTTCTGACATGGGTCATATAGCCAATATATGAAAGAATTCTTGAATCTCAACAACAAGAAAATAAACAATCAAACATGTTAAATGGGCAAAAGATATATAGATGATAACAGCATATAAAACAATGCACAATATCATTAGTCTTTGTATTAGGATTCTCTAAGGAAACAGAACTGATAAGTTTTTATACACACACACACACACACACACACACACACACACACATATATATATGTGGATTTATTAGGTTAACTTGCAGGATAGAGTCCCAGTAATCTAACAAGAACTGCACCACACTGAAGAGGCTGAGAATCCAGTAGTCCAGTCAAGTTGACAACCAGGATTAGCCATCACAGTCATTAATGAAATGCTAATTAAAATCACTCTATATATCTGCTAGAATAGCCTTAAAAATTATAGAAAATAATATCTGCTAGGCATTGATGAGGAGGCAGAGCAACTAGAAGTCTTCTATGTTGCTGGTATGATTGCAAAATGGTATCACCATACTAAAAAATAATTAGTGGTTTTTATAAAATCCAATATACAGCTTACCAATCCCACTTCTAGATGTTTATACAAGTGAATGAAAATTTTATCCTCAGAGAAGTACATGAACCATTTTTTGTAGTAATTTTATCACCAAAATCTGAAAGCAGAGCCAGACATGGTGGCTCATGCCTTTAAGCCCAGCACTCAGGAGGCTGAGGCAGATGAATCTCTGTGAGATCAAGATCAGCCTTGTCTACACAGCAAGCTCCAAGACAGCTGGGCTACAGGAAGACCCTGCCCCCAAAAAACAAAGCAAAAATAGCAAATATCCTAAAACAATCCCAAATTTTCTCAATCTGGAAAGAAACTGTATTGTACCCATAGAATGAAATGCAACCCCATAATAACAAGAGTAGACCATTGACATCACAGCATGTTGTATCCCAAATGCCTTTTGCCAAATGAAAGGAAGCAGACTCAAAATGCTGACCACCACACACTATCTGGAACTCTAGCTCCAGGGAATCAGACCTCCTCTTTTGGCCTTCAAGGCCCCCACTCATGCACCTGCAAGTGCACACACACACACACACACACACACACACACAATCTTTTAAAAACTAAAGAATGACAGAGCAGCAAGACAAAAGACTCAAGGTGGCTCATGTGGATAGAGGCACTCTGAAGTCTGACGATCTATATTTACATCAGGCAGTTGTTTAAACCATTGTTGTTTTGGGTTTCCTATCACATAGAACTAAATTTCATTTTACCTAATATATGAATGCATGAGCTAATTAATGAAAATTCCTCTCAGTGTATGCTTATCTCATTCACTGAAATATTCTCACTGTCTCCTCTGATGCTGATACACGAAGTGAATACTCAATAAATATTAGTTAGATGCACAAACAGATAAGAATGAAGATAAAGTCAGGGTTTTACAGGAATGGAACAAAATTTTAAATTCAGATCAGTGTGTTCCCACTCCAAGTAACTACTTTAGCACATCACATTTTTCATTATACGGATGCTACTTCCATTCAAAGTGTACCCCTCTGTCCCTTTCTGCTTATTAAAATATTGCCCTTTCTGTAAGGAAAATTGTTTCCCTTAAATAAATTATTTGCTTTCTTTTTTTCCTCCAGAAGTAAACAATAAATTTAATGTGTCTTACATTTTACTCATTTATCAATATCTCAAGTAATGTCTAATGTATCTTCTTTATCTCTAACAAATATAAGAAGTTTCTAGAACAGGCACAGAGTACAAATTTCAAAAAAAATCCAGATCTTATGCAAAGCTTGAGAGATTTGGGCTCAAAAAAGCCATCCTATTTCCGGATGTATCGGTGAAAGCAATTTTTACTTATTGGACACTGATGGTTGACATTAACCTCCTGAAATATCATTAAAATATTTCTGCTGTAGCCAGTTTGCACAGTCAAGTGACTTTTAAAAAATCATTTACTGCTAAGCTGCTGCAGTGGAATTTATTACAGGAACTCAATTTTCCCTACCAATTTTTCTACTAGGAAACAGGAATCCCAGCTTCAAGCAGAGACCCCCCACCCCACCCCGAGTTACTCTGAGGCCTCTGTTTATACTTTGTTTCTTTTCAGAGAACAGGTTTTGCACGAGCACGATACCCTCCTACTTGACACTGTAATTCTTCAAATAAATACACTTGTCTCCTAATGAGCATCTGATAAACATGTTGAGGGGGAGGACATGGACAGAGACATGTAAAATAAATAGGATATTGCTAAGAACAATTACAAAACATTCTAGAAGTGTTATTACCTTTATTTTTCTGAATTTTCACTGTACCTGAGGTAATTAAGCACTGGCTGAATTTTCCTCTGTACTTAGAACCAAGGAAGGTAAAGGGATAAGAGTTCATGATATTGGGTTCCCATCGTCCTATCATCTTCTTCCTCTTCCCCATCACTGATGCCTACAATTCCACCAGAAAAAAAATTTCCTGAATAAGATGACAAATAAAGCATCCCCCACACAGAGCATGCGTTAAGAACCTCATCCTTAGTATAACAGAATTAATAGTAGGCATCTTAACAGAATTAAAGATGAAGGAAGACACAGCAGAACTGCAGTTTTGTTTTGTTATTGTTGTTGTTTTGTTTTGTTTTGTTTTGCTTTGCTATTTTAGACAGAGTCTCCCTGTACCATAGCTGGCCTGGAACTTACTGTGTAAGGCTGGCCTTGAACTCACAGAGATCTGCCTGCCTCTACCTCCCATGTGCTAGGTTTAAAGGGGTATGGCTTTAATAAAAGAAAAAATGGAGCAGCTTAAAAGAGGTAGTTTATTCTTGACCTAAAAAGTATGAAAGCATAAGATAAAAATAAATATATCAAAAAATACTTTAATAAATAAATAACAGAGTTGGGCTCTTTAAGAGACGATTAGGATGGACTTGTTCTAAAGGAAGTACCTCATCTCCTTTTGAATTCCCAGTACCAGGCTTTCTGCCTCTTCCATGTATGTCATGGGATAATGCAGCATGAAAAACCTCACCACTAGTCAGTTCCTTGATCTCTGACTTCCCAGAAATAAATATAAATTAATCTAATATAAATTTATGACTTACTTATTTACAAGTATTATGATATAAAAGCACAAAACAGACTAGAACAAAGTGTCCTAGACTGGGTATTAATCTGAGCTTTTGAAATCATTGCCTAGTACATAGTGCTATTTAAGATCAAGAGACCAGTCTGAGGACTCAGCAAATCCTTGGACACAGGACAGTGATAATATCAATTTTTAGATGCGTAGATTGGGGTGGTTATAGAGTGCCCACATAAGACTACCCAGTGTGTAGTTGGTTATGTGGATTCAAAACCCAAATGAGATATAAACTTTTGAGACCTATGTATAAAGTTGCACCACTATTTACGTGTGCCCACAGTGGACACTGCAAAGCAATCATGCTCTTGTTTCTTTTGAATCCAACCCCCTTCTCAGCATACTGTTCCTCATAACTGCCGACAACAAAGTACTAGTTGTGAGGAATGGAAAATAATTTTCATCACAAATTATAGGAGTAACAAGTTTAGCACTTTGAGCTGCTGTAACATAGAAACTGGGCCACTGAGATAGCTCAGCAAGACCCTAGGAGCCCACATGGTGGAAGGAAAGAATGGACTCCCATAGCTTTTGTGTATACACGCACACACACACACATACAAACAAATAAATGCTTTAAAAGAAAAAGTTATGGAGATACAGCTGAGTGGTTAGGAGCACGTGCTGCTCTTCTAGAGGAGGAGCAGTTCCTAGCATCCATATCAGGGAATTCACACCTACCTGTAACTCTTACTTCAGTTCTATCTTCTGGACTCTGTAGGTACCCATACACAACTAACAATACATAAAAAAAAAGAAATAACAAAAACAAATCTTTTTTAAAAGAGACAGAAACTAAGCATTCATAGTGTTGGAAGGTGCTATACAGGCTAGTGGGGGAAAACAGTCATCAAATGTATGCTACAAAACTGACTGCCAGACATGAGATGCCCACTGATGCAATAATGGCATGATGTTATAGGGGCAACCAATCATCTTTGGATTAGAAGTGAAACCTACTCCTCAGGAAGGAATTCCTGCCTGGTACTGTTAACCTGTTCAAATGCCAATAGTTGGGGAGGCAAAGGCTTTATGGGGGATGTTTTGCTAAGTTGATGTGCTGTCAAACTGTCTTCTAAACCTTATTCTTTCTACCCACAGTGTAGTGCCACTCTTGGCTTTAATGGGAGAAGCTTCTTTTTGCAGTGGGTGACAGTTAAAGAAGAGACTCAAAACTGCTCAAAGTGCTAAGAGTAAGTGATTGTTATGTGCTCTGTCATATACAGGACATCTATATGACCCTTTTAAGTCCCAGGGAACATCATGGAAGAGGATGGAAAGAATGTAAAAGCCAGAGGAGGAGATGGAATCCTATGAAGTGCTGTCTTCTGGATGTGACATGGCTATGACAATCATGATTCACAGCAGCTGTGGCTACATACAGAAGACCTGCACTATCAGCCTATCAGCATTCCATTATGAATAGGGGAGGGGCTCATAAGGCCCACTCTTCCTCAAGGTACCAGTGATGATAGTTAATAAGTTGTCCAGATAAAAAGGGTAATTTTCCTTATTTGTTGTTTCCTTATAAGTTGTCCAAACTCCAGTAAATAATCCTTCATCTATACCTATGCAAGAAACCCTAATTAAACTCAGTGGGTCACAAAACCAAAGACACGGTAGCAGAAGGGAACTAGTTAGAAAGAACAGGTTCAACAGAAGAGGAAAGAAATGAGAGAGTTATGGCAACTGAATCTGATCACAACACATTATATACACAATATATTAAATTGCCCCCCAAGAACCCCACATTGCATTCATGTATGAAATTATTTTTTAATAAAACAGAAGCTAAGGAAATTGTAATAATGAAATCCTTATTCAAGTGAATGGCCATGCTGTCTAGGTTGGATAAAGAAAAGAAAAAAATCTAAATGGGCTAAAAAATGAACTTTTCATGCTCTTCAATTCCAAAAATTGCTATACCTTGGTGCTATTATCTCTCACTTGTTTTCTTTAGCTCTTGTAAAGGTAATTCTGCATTTAAATTAATGTTTCTGGTGGAACAAACTTCACAGCATTCTAGTTCACCATCTTAGAAACAGCCAGCTTAATCTAAAGAGTAGAAACCAACATCATTCCATATCCTTGTGTTAATCAGTTCTGGAACTGATCATACTTTCCTCTCCTGTGTTAAATACAATAGAAACCAACAGTCCAGCTCTTTGCTCTGTGGAATACCTGCTCGTGGATATAAGACTACACTATCCTAAAAATAACGTCAGAAACTTCCCATTCCAGCCAGTCCTTGCTTTGCAAGACGTATGTGAAATCACCCAATCCTGACTCTAAAATATTTATAAGTACTTGTGGAAATCTATGATAAAAACCTGGATAGGAACAGACGCTATCTATCTATTCAGTGCTTGCTAGAGCAAGGGAGTCAGCCACCATCACTAGCATTTGGCAGAAATGAAAGAAAAGTAAAGCTTTATGATTTTAAAAAGTGGTAGGACAGGCTTCAGGTATTTTCTCATTAAAAGTTCTTGGCAAGAAGGTGGAAGTGAACTAACTAGAAGGAATATGCCTTGTGATTGAGGTAGTAGACATGTTTAACTTTCTTTTTTGCCCCTGAGTTGGAAAGCAAAGAGCAAAACGAGGGGACTTGGGGTATTTAGCTAAGTCTCGATCATTTGGAGTCACTTGCTGCAGAGATGCTGCCTGGCTTCCCAAACTGTCTGCTACAGAGATGGGAGGTCATGTAGGACCAGTCTGACCCCTGTCTATCCATACATTCATTCCTTCTTATTCACCCTAAATTTCCAAATTTCAAGGTGCTGGTGCTAAGACTTTGTCCAGGACGTGTTGTTCACATTTCAGGTGACTTAGAAAATTTGGCTTTTCTTGTTTTTGGATTTCTTGTGAAGGTACTTCTATATTTAAATTGATGACTCTTAGGGAATAAATTAGAGAGTTCTATTCCACTAACCATCTTATAGACCATCCTAATTTCAAGAGCTGAAACCAAAGTCATTCCATGGCCTTGTGTTAACCAGTTCTGGGACCAATTATACTTTCCTCTCCTGCATTAAACATGTTGGAAAAATAGTTCAGCTTTTGCTTGTTTATCAGTTTTACTGGTGTCCATTAGGGGACTCAACAGTAAATAATTCACACCTAGTATCACATATTAGATTCGACCATAATTATCTATTCCTTCTCATTTTTCCCAGTGAGAGATTACTTCCAACAACAGAACTGGATTCTTCAATAGGATCGTAGAATTCTCTAGCATCTTAGTATGCCCTCTATGCAGAATATAGATGCCCTACTTCAAAAAGTCCTTGAATGTCGCAGGTTCTTAGGGTCTAGCTTCCAGGATCCCAGGAGCCAGTCCTTTCTGCTTTGCCACTGGAAAAAAGGCATAATTTTTTCAATCTAATAGAAACATATCTCTTTGCCAGTATTCTCTCTGTTCAGTGGAAAGGATAGATTTTAGGAAAATACATAGAATAATCAAATCTGGAAGTTTATAGTTCCCTGGAATTCCATGAGAATAGCAGTTTTTGTCTGACAGCACAGATTCATTTGCTAAATATCTACTAAACCAAAGATGCATACTACAAACTTGGAAGAAGTAATGAGCAAAATAAAAACATAGATGATGTCATGTGTCAGCAAGCTTCCAGTGTATGTAGTGAGGGACAAAATCATTGACCAAATAATCTAACAAGTAAATAAGAAATATGAGAGCATTAACAGGGGGAATTTGGGAGCTCTGAGAAGGTATGCTTGAGGGATTAAACACCAAAACTACTTTACCATATAACGCTTTCATGCAAAAGATAGCTATAGCCAGATATTAAACAATTCATCAAATGAGCACTTGTGAATTCCTGCTTCCAACTAAGATTGAATATCTGGGACTGATTTTACCCCTAAACTAAAACAACCAAAAATCAGACAATGTTTACATGACAATGAAGGTCACACACTAAAAAGAGCATGTTCTTGAGAGACAGAAAAACATTAAACAATATTCTTCTCAGCTTTCTCCATGTGGGAAACAAAAGCTACATATGTGGAAAAGGGAAGAATTTAAAGACTTCTCAGGGAATCAATTAGTATATGAGATGTGGATATGAGCTCTACCCTCAATTGCTCATGTTTGTCAGTATGTTAAGAGCAGGCCTTTCTGCCAGATGTAGTAGTACGCCCCTTCAGTGGCATACTCAGGAGCCAGAAGCAGGCAGATCTCTGACTTCGAGCCCTCTTTGGGTTGGCCAGAATTACATGCTGAGAATCTGTCTCAAAAAAAAAAAAAAAAGGATGTTCTCTGAAATTCCCGTAGGAGACTACTATTAGTAAAACATTTGACGAACCCCAAAACTGGAGGACCTTGGCCTTTTAATGACTGGCACATTGATGTCTTTAGCTCAGTCACTGGAATTCTTGTGAAAATATAATTCTCAAAAGGTTAAAAAAATGACCCTCATGTAAATACAAAATGAATATATGTCAAAGATTTCATTTAATTTATTATGGAAACAATAAGACTTAAAAAGACACCAAAGGCAGAGGATACAACTTAATGAAAAAGCATAGCTAAGAAGGGACTAAAAGGGGTTCATAACATCTAAACTATCCTCTATGAACTGAAGACTGCATTTTCTAATGGAAATAAATTATTCACGTTTCTATCTGGCAAAAATCTACAAGCTAACATGGGACCTTTAAAAGTAAATACTGAGTACGACAGATTACACACCCCAGATAATGTTCTGGTGGCTTTGCTCTTGTATGGCACTGAAATGATGTGATATCTACTTTCTCCACTTATTTCTAAGTTTCAGGTAATATTGTGATATTTTTAGGGGAAGATGATGTGAATCAGACCCAAGTAATCATAGGTATTTTGATGCAGTTCAGTTTTTCTGTTAGAGAATCATTAGCTACAGCAAATCTTCCAAGTGACTGGGAAAAGTCACTGTGAAACACTCCCCTTTTCTTAGTAATAGCCCCTTAGAATTAGGGTTTAGATTACCTAATCTGAGGACCAAGTAAGAGCATATGAAGTTGAGGTTGAGCATGGTTTGAAAATTATTATATAAGAGAAATATACAGAGAGAAACTGTGCCTACTTTGTTTGCCTGTCACAATGAACAAAGCAAAATTTCTACAAACCCTCCAAAACACCAGTGGTCATTAAATGAAGCAATGTAAAGGGTAAAGAAAGACCACATTCTGGGGAGATACATAAAGTATTAAAACAGCAGACAAAATTTGTTTAGAGAGCATAATGAACCCTAGAAAACGCTACAAATTGAAACATCAATTCTTGGAAAAAAAAATAAGTTGAGCAAGACTTTAAAAGTTCTTCAAATAATTCTCTGTTCAGAAACACAAGACTCAGCACAAAGGGATGGTGTGAGGTAGCAGGTACTGCAGATCCTTCTATACTGTGTTCTCGATGTTTTCCTGAACCCTTTACAGACTGACCACTGTCCGCTTCCTGCCTTTTAAAATACTTCTTCCTCTTATAATCTATACAAAATTAAATGGGGAACAGCAAGGTACAACCCCAGTACCTACACCCCCGCTTTCCGTGTGACTGCTTATTTGAAAGGCCCCAGAACCAATGTTGCTCTGACCTTTTTCTGGCCTCCTGTCTCTTATCCCTCATTCTCTCACAAAGCAAGTCACCGAAGCTGTAATTCCTCTTCTGTAAAGCAAGCCATACAAACTACGACCTCTTTCCCCCCGAAGCAAGTCATAAAACCTAAAAACACGACTATAACTTTCCCCTGGCCTTCTGTGTAAGAACTGGCCGTAAAGAAATTCTCTAGCCTGCTTTTCGTGATAGCAGGTTGTAAGGGGCCTACCTCATACCTAAGAGGAAGGCTGATCTACAGAGCGGCCGAGCAGGATGGGTCCGACAGGCCTTGCAGGATTGCCCCTCAGCCTGCGCTGTTCCCTCCAGCACAGCTGTCAGTACAGCTGCCTTCCTTTCTTCAGTGAATCAAACATAAAACAGTCCACTCTGGTTGCTTCCTGACACATAAAACTTCATTAAATCAATGTGTCATGCTCTTCTCTTGTTGCCTGACATTTTTTTTGAAATGGTGTGGGTCATGGTCCTTAGGATGAGCGAGAAAAGATGTCGCGGTTGACTCTCCTACGTCTTCCTTATGCAACCGTGGGTGGTCACCAGAGACATTCATTCCAAAGAGGAAAAGGCGTCAAGTAGAAGACCCCTGTGACAGACTGCCTTTTGCAGTCTAATTTCAGGAATCATCCAGAGTTCCTACGACACATCCTAGGAAATCTCCTACTTTGGGACCTGTGTCCTAATCCACCACAGCAGTGAGGTTGATTAGTCATTCTTTTCGCTCGTTGTTCTGTTTTATAGCAAGTGGGGCAGGGGCGTCTCAGTTTGGAAACTGTTCCATTTGGTGATTGATTTGAAATTTTCCCATCATTTATGTTCTGGTTTGACTGTGTGGTACGTCTTCCCGAATTTGGGGCTGATTATATTTCCTTAATTTCCTTGTCTCTTCTCTCCCATTTCCCATCTCCATTTCTATTTTAATGTCCACAAATTTTCTCCAGCATTATTTTCTAATCCTTATAACATTAAAAAAAATTTTCTGCTAACCTTTATTTCATTTTCAAGAGCTCTTCTTAATTTTCTCACCTGATTTTCTGGCAGCTTGTCCTTGTTACATGACTACAACAATCTTGATTTTCTAAGTATATCTATAAATGCAGATTTTCATTAAAAAAAATATATATATATACACAAACTTTAAATAGTTTGATCCCCGGCATCCTTCCCACCTAGTATCTCTGAAGAAGGAAAGGTTACATGAAGGCTGCTAGGTGAACGAAAATCTGTATTCTGAAGCTGAGATCAGAGCTCCTTTTCCTAGTCAGTTGTCAGAAGTCCAATAATACAGGTTTCCCTGCCCCTCCCCCTGCATTAGCTTTCTAGGATGAGCCACAAAATCAGGTTAAAACAACAGAAATGTTTTCTCTCATATTATGGGAGACAGAAGTCTGAAATGCAGATGTCATTCCAGAGAGCTCCACAGAGAGTCTATTCTGGGTTTGGTGGTGGCTTCTGTCGTTGCCCATGGTCTCAGTTGTTCCTTAGCTAATAGGGCATCACTCTGATCTCTGCCTTGTTCTCTCTGTGTGTCTTTTATCTCCTGTGTTTTCTCTTCAACGACATTGATCTGATCAGAGCTCAACCTGACCCTGTATGGCCTCATCATAACTAATTCCAAACCCTCCGTCTTTAAATAAGGTCATGAAGCCATGACTTCAATTTATGCTTTGGGGATATACTGCAACCTACACCACGTTTCTGCCTGTATCTAACCCCTCATAGGCTGAGTCCTTATTAAGCATTTCCAGTTCCTTCCCAGTCCCCAGGTCAAGATGAGCCCTAGAACCTTCCATGATGAGCATTTTTAGAATCCAGTTCTGCAGATATATTCGTAGTACCGAATACTCTCACACTCATCATTATGTACTTCACTTCTGAGTACTCACTTGACGGGCCAGGGGATTAAAGTCTTTTCTAGCATTCTACCCCTGATCCAGATGTTTTTAAAATCCGTCGGTTTTATTTAAATCCATTTCATAGGGATTATGAGATGCAGTGGCTTTTTAATTTGTCTTTTCGCCTAAGCTGAAACTTGGAAGGAAGGCCAGAACCTAAGGTTAACCTCCCCATTTTCAGAATTACGTTTTTAAGTGTCCCTCATCTTCTCACACACATATATTGGCACTGTGTGCTTCTTCGATTATGGAGGAATTGCACATGTATGTGTGAGTCTGTGATAGCTTCACAGGGATTTTTCTCTCCCTTTCTCGTGTTACAATTAAAATCCAGGTAGCGTTTGGTTGGAAGCGTTTTAAGCAAATTGTCTTTTGAGCATGGGCCAGATTCTTCTGCTGTGCTGTGAGTGAGCTTGCTATGTACTGGGAAGTACTGTGTGGATAAAATGGTTGCTTATATTTGTTCTGCACGTTTCATGCTTGGTCAGCTACACCCACCGTGGTGAGACCACCCTACAGACATCTGTTCCTTTTGAGCAAATGCCACCCTCTTTTCTCCTGGATAAAACATTCTTTGCACAAAGTCTAGTCCTTATTCAATGAGAGGCACAAAGAACATTATTCTTGGAGGTAAATAAATGACATGAAATGCAGGGCCTGCAGAGTTTTGCATTTTTCCCACCGCCTGCAACTTATCAAAGAAAAGATTCCTTTTGCCAGACCTTGAACAACTGATGGTGAGTCTTAGTTAATTTACGGGAGGGAAAGAACAGGGTGAACTAATAAGTGTTTTGGTTGACAGACACAGGAGCCTTTCCATACAACAAAGTGAAAAGGCCTGGAAAGAGATGTATTTTTCTGTATTTCTTTACTCCTTGCCTGGGGCACTGCAGCCCTAGTCTTTGAACAAGGTCAGGTGCATTGTACATACCCATGAGTTGAAGAGCATTGAAAGATTCCTAGAGCGGGGGTGTACCTTCAGCAACAAATGGCTCTGTGGGGGAGGAAAAAGGACCCCACACAGGCTGCCTCTTTATTTCCCAAAGGTAGAGGCACTGCAGGCTCTTAACAAGCTGGGGTGAGGTAACACCTGCACCAGCAAACCTTTACTCAGGCAGCCTAGTCACAGGCAGCTGACTTTCTGATGGGCACGGCCAGAGGTCCCTTTCAGGGGGAAATTTTTGGCTCACCATATCTACAGAAATGAATAGTAGCCAGCCACACAATGTCTTGAGGGGAGTCAACACTAAGTCTCAAAGCATGTAGAGACAAAAAATAAGCCCTGAAAGTGTCAAATATGTATACATATGTATGTTGTACATAGCTGTTCACTTTTGTATTTCATTACTTTTGAACATATGGTTTTAGTAATCAACACCATGTATTTGAATGATTAAGGAAACTTGAGGCATACAGAATAAATTAATCTGATAATTGATATTTTACTGAGGCTTATTTCTTACTGGTGGCTATAAAAATATGTCATTTGGGTAATAGTTTTATTATTTATTTATTTATTTTTATTTTATGTGTATGCATGTTTTACCTGAATGTTTGTAAGTGCATCATATGTGTGCACTGCCCACAGAGGCCAGCAGAGGGTGTCAGATTCTCTGGAACTGGAGTTACAGATGTTGTTAGCAGCCATGTGGGTGCTCAGAACTGAACCCAGGTCCTATACAAGAACAGCTCTATTTGGATAATCCTTTAATGATAAGTTTTGGTCCCTGTTTTCAAGTGGTTAACAGGTTATTTAGAGAATGGGGCATGCATACACATAGAATTCTAACAAACTGCCAGTAAAACATGTCACAAGTACTAATAGAAATGATCAGACACTGTGGAAAGGAACAGTAAGCATTGCTGCAGGTCTCTCACAAGGAGTCCGTATGTTACTGTAGGGGTTATAGAGCTTACCCTTAGGTTCAGAGGTAGCATTCATTTGTTGTTTTCAAACGAATTCATTCAGACTTTTACAATGATCAAAAGGCAGTGAGTTTACTTTGCTGCTCTAAACATGTAGAAATGATGGATGAAACACTTAAAAAAAAAAAAAAGAAATGAAAGCAGAAAGATCTATCCAGCCTCTGAAGAAGACAAGCATCTCTGTGAACAAGAAACAAAAGGAAAACGCAAACTGTGTCTTTCTGAACCCTGGAAGTGGGTGGTGACTGAAAGCTTGGCCCTGTGTGCTGAGGAATTCTAAATGCAGAGAGGTGTGGAGTAGGGCTTGATGACCAGGCTCCTGTGTGATGCAAACGGCAGTCAAGGCCTCCACTCTACTGAGATTATGGCTTTAAATGAAGCTGTGAGAATGAGGAGATGCGGGACAGAGGCAAAGTAGGACTCCAGGAACTGAGCCAAAACCCTGCAGACCACTTGATGGATCTGCCATGCCCCTTAGCATTGTACAGAGGTGATATAGCTCCAGCTCAGTTGTAAACTTGGTCCTAGGTTGGGTAGGAAGCCTGGTGAGAAAGAGAAAAGCTTTCAACTCTGAGGGAGGGAAACTTTGGGAACTGAGGCTCAAATGAGCCTATAAACCTAAATTCCAAAACAAACATGTCCTAAGCTCTGGAAGGTCAGCCAAGAAACAAAAGACTTAAAAGAGTTAATTCACTTCAAATTACATTTATTTTTGAGACTAATCTGAAAAGACATCAGAATAAATGTGTTAGGGTAGCTTGAAGGCATTAATAAAGCCATTTATATATTAGAGAAATAAGCTATAGGACAGGAATAGACAGAAATGAAATGCAAATGAACAAATCAAATCACATTTTCCATTCCCACACTGCTAGAATCACTGGGGGCAACCAAAGGTCTAGTCAGACTCTGTCACTGACACACCAGGGGTAATAAATTTGAGAGACCATGTAACACTGGAAGATGAGGCGCAGCTCCCTCTGACTTCCCATAATGATCAAGCTGCGTGAGTTACAGGGGCTCAGGAATTACCTCGAAGCTAAGGGTGCAGGGCCATGGCTTCGTACTTCCTGCATAATCTCAGATGTCACGCCACTGGACAGTATGCTACCAAGAAGGACACTGCTCGTAGCTCTCTTAAGACCTGCCATCACTTTTGGGTACTTGGGCTCTATCCAGAAATTTGGATTCCCTTGACCCAGGTGGAACTTAGAAATTAGTATTGCTAACAAGTCTCCTTATGTAGCAGACTCAGCATTTGAGAAACACTGATACTTACAATTCTCATCTTTTAAGAGATGAAACTAGGCAGGACAGAAGTGATACGTGTCCAAGTCATGTAATTGGTGGTTGACAGAAAAAAAAAAAAAAAGCCCAACTCTTTCTTCTGCTTTAGTTTCCTCTTCTTTTCTCAGTTTATTAAATGTAAGCCAAAGCCACTGATCTGAGATATTTATTCTATTTTAAAATAAGAGACTGGCACTTTAATGGAATCCCGCCATTCTGATATACTTTGTTTTCTATTTCATTCAATTCAAAATACATCCTTGTCAGTTGTTGTGGTACCCACTGTGATCGAAGCACTCAGGAGGCTGCGGTGGGACAATCATGAGTTTGAGGCTAGTCTGGGCTACGTAGTGAGTTTAGTCCAGGCTGGAATACATAGAGAGATCCCGTTTAAAAAAATAAACAAAAAAGGTTTTAAATTTTCCTTTTTGAATTCTACTTTGATCCATGGCTGATATATGTGTGCTACTCTACAAATATTTTAATATCATCTACATATTTTCTCTTAAACTACTTTGTAGCCAGAGAACCCATTGTTTCTGACCTGAAATCTTTTTAAATTTGTTGAAACTTGATTCATGGCATAGAATATGATCTATCTTTGCAAACCTTCTGGGTTCTCTTAGGAAGACTGTATAGTCTTCTCTAAGTGAGTAGAATGTTCTACAAATGTCCATAGGATCAAATGGATTCAAAATACTGTTCAAGTCTTGATTTTCCACCTATTCCATCTGTCAGTTATTGAGAGATGAAATGTCTTTGAAATCTCAGCTGGGCTTTACGTGCTTTGAAGTTCTGCTATTATCTGTACACGTGTTTGGGACGAACATGCATTCCTGCATCTCTAATGGGAATATATTCAGAGGACTGTACCAGTGGCTGATTCTGTTACTGTGCACCTATCACAGAGCTGACTTGTATCAAGTAGGACAGCTACAACTCACCAATTTGCTGGCCCCATGATCTTAGGGAACCACGGTCTATTTGCCATCTGTCATGGGCTGAACCCTTCTCCTCTTCTACACTGGACTTCTATCCATATTGAGTTCTCATGCATCATTATTTCAGCCAATTATTTATCAAAACACAAAAAAAAAGAAAAGCAGAACCCTTACCTACGTAGCTACCGTCTCTTGTGCTTTTCATTCATTTGTGCAGATCCATATTTGCCCCCAATATCACCCCCTCTGTCTTAATGACTTCATTTAATATGTTTTGTAGTATGAATCCATTGGTTTTGAATTCTTTTTACACCTGTAAAAAGGTTCTTTTATAAGCTGTCCTTGTTTTTGAAAGATAATTCTTTTCGTGCTGAGAATTGTAAGTACATGGTCTCTCTTTTAGCATTTTCAGGGTTTTTTTCTAGTGCTCTCATTTTCATGATATCCTGTGAGAAGTCTGTCACCATCTTTATGCCTGCTCCTCCATATGTAATGTGTCATAATTCTCTAGCTATTTCTTTTGTGTGTGTGCATGAGTATACGTGTCTGTGCACAGGTCTGTATGAGTATACTTGTATGTGTGCAAGTGTATATGCACTATGCATGTGAGTATCGAAGCCCGAGGTCAATTTTGGGTATTCTCAGGTGCCATCCACCTTGTTTTTTTTTTTATTTTTTTAATAAGTGTGTGTGTGTGCACATGTGTGGTCGGGAGGGGATGTACTCACCCATGCTTGTGCCTGTGGAGGAGGCCAGAGATCGACACTGGATATCTTCCTTTATTGCTGACCACCTTGTTTTTTGAGACATGGTCTCTCATTTAACCTGAAGCTTGCCATTGGGGCTAGGCTAGCTAATCAGCCAGCCCCGAGTTCCACTTGTCTCCACCTCCACAGCACTGGGGTCACAGACACAAACCACCATGGCCTGCTTTTTCCCGTAGGTTCTAGAGGATTGAGCTCAGATCCTCATGCTTCCATGGCAAGCACTTCCCTGGCTAAGCCGCCTCCCTAGCCCTTCCCTGGCTACTGATTTTACTTAAGTCACTAGTTTGAAGCATTTTGTTTATGTGCCTTGGTATAATTGTAGTTCTGTTTCTTGTGCTTTGAAGTCTTTTGACTTCTCATATCTGAGGCCTTATGGTTTTCACATAGTTCAGAGAGATTTCAGCCAGCATCCTTTCAAACACATTTTGCTCTTCTTCTGGCCCTTTGGGGGACTATAACTATATGCTTATCAGACTATTTGAAGTTTCCTCACAGGTCTCCGAAGCTCTGTTCATTATTTTCATCTGTGTTTAATTTCAGATGATTTCTATTTCTGAATCTGCAGGCTCATTTGTCTTTTCTTTGGTGACATTCAACATGACATCCATCCCACCCAGGGTATTTCCACCTCAAATTTGAAAGTTTCTGTGTCTAGAAGTTTGATTTGCATCCTTTTCATCTTTCACTTTTATACTAACAAGCTTTATTCTTTCTATGGATTTTCAGGGTGTAGAATACAGTTACCATTAGTTTAACGCCCTTTGTGACAAAATAACTTAGGATTAAATTGTATTAAATTAGGATCGGCTTTAGTTGATTAATTTTTCTGTTCATGCTTTCTCTGAATGTCTGGTACTTCCGATTTTTACTTTGTTCGATGTTGGATATTGTTAGGTCTTCTTGGTGGATTGTCCCCTTGATCAGAATGAAGTGACCTTCTTTATCTCTTCTGATTAGCTTTAGCTTGAAGTCTATTTTTTTTCAGACATTAGAATAGCAATGCCTATTTATTTCCTGGTTCCATTGCTTTGAATACATTTTTCCATCCTCTATTCATAGATAGGTTCTATTCTTGAAGGCAAGGTATAAACAGCAAAAAGATCCTGTTTTCTAATCTAACTGACCAGCCTGTGTCTTTTGACTGGCAAACCGAAGCTATTAATACTCAGACTTATTATTGACAAAATAATGAATTGCTGCCATTTTGTTATTTTGTGGGACTTGCTGCACAGCCACTATTCTTTCTTCCCATTGTGCCTTGGGTATTTTTATTCTTCTTTTCAGTCAAGAGTATCCTTTCCCATATTTCCTGTAGGATTGGTTTGGTGATCATAAATTCCTTTAGCTTGTTCTGATCATGGAAACGTTTTCTTCTTCCTTTAATTATGATGAAAAGTCTTCCAGGTGAAGTTTTTCAGCATGCAGTCCAAAGTATGTCTGTGGTCCCTGGCAATCCATCAAATAATCTGCGTAGCTGGGTGGGTCTGGTGGTGCTCGCCTTTAGTCTCAGCACTTTCGAGGCAGAGCCTGTGAGACTGAGGTGAGTCCGGCCTTCTTAGGGAGTTCCAGGCCAGCTGGGGCCTCCAAAGAGTCCCTGTCTCCAAAACACCAAATTATAAAACTAAATAAATAAACAAAAATCAATAATCTGCATGCATTTAGCTGTTTCAGATGAATAGAAGCATGTAAGTACTTTGGTTTCCATTGAATTTACAGAATAGAAACCGAAGATTAACTGTGACTTTTACAGACATTCCATTATAAAAACAACAATAACAACAACAACAACAGAAAACCCTCACTTACTTGTAAATCTGTCTGTGTAGGTGGCCAGGGGGATGGGATGAGACAGTATGAGAGGGACTAAGTGAGAACTTAGTGGCTCTATAAATGGCAAAAAGCACTGACTAACGAGAATTCTACCGAAGGACTGGATAGCTTTATTTACACCGTGTCTCTCACATTGCTGTCTTTGCCGTCTTCAGCTTCCCTGATAAATATAGTGCAGAAACAACTGCAGAAGCTTCTTATTACTCACAAGGGAATGTTACTCACCTCAGGTCTTTGAGAGCGAGGGATGAAGAGCCCAGCTCTACACCGCTTAAGGAGGGAACATGGTTGATGGCAAAGAAATCATGTCATAGCGTTCTCTTTTAAAAGACCTTCTATGATTAGTCTTTATGAACCTTGCTAGACATTCTAAATAAAAGCCAGGAGGCACTTTTAACCAGACAGAGTAAGTTCTTTTGAGTCAGTGGGATTAAAAACTGCTTCATGGAAGCTTAAATAAGTCCTCTTTTTCTCCACGGTCAAATTTCCTAGGAACCCTGAATTTTCACCAGCACATTTTAGCACCATTCTATTGTTGTGTTCCATCTCTCCCCAGACACCAGACTGACAGACTCAGCTATGAAGAATCATTAACTACACTCAGTGATGCAATACAGCCAAGAACAAGATTTTTCTAATGCTGTCCAAAAGCTATGTCCTCCGCGGTTTCTCTACACCGATGCAGTACAAATGTCTCTGGAAGTGTTTCTTCCTGTCTACTGTAGCCTGTGTCATTAACACCTCATCCTACCACACTCTTCTCTGCACTTGCCTCTTTAGCACATTTTTGTCACTATAAAATATAGTTAATTATCACATTGTCTTGTCACTAATTGTTATCTGAGATTATTTTGTTTCCCCAACATAGTTTTAAAGTTCTTGTGAACGCTTTGGCATACCATAATGACTAAAATAAGCCTAAACCCCTAATAGTTACACAGATATACAACCAACAGTTAATTGACTCTTAGGGGTAAGCCACACATCAAAGATAATGCAAAACTCAATGGCATCTTAGTTCCCCCACCACAAATTAGATGTTGCCTTAGAGCTACTACAAAATAATGTATTATTTGTTATAAAATCTTAAAGGGTTTTTTGCCTTTTAAAAGCCAGTTGTAGGAGCTGGAATAGTTTGGGTGTTGGAATTTAATCCCTGTTGTGAGATATCAAAAAGATAGAAACTTGATCCAACTATGGTGTGTAAAGGTAAGGCTTTAGGGAAATAGATTGGGATTAAATAAAGTCATTAAGACTGAGCCCTTATGCTTGAATACTGGTAGCTTTGTAAGAGACAGAGGAGGAAGAGAGAGAAAGAGAGAGAGAGAGAGAGAGAGAACACATATGTGCTTCCTGTGTCTTGCTGTATGCTATGGATCTGATTTAAATGTTCCTGAGTCTGCTGTGATTAGAAAAATGGTTCCCATGTGGGAAGATCTACATCTACATCTATGAGATGGTATCCAATGGGAATTCTCTAGCTCATTAGGAACAAACTCTCAGAAGGTAGTTCTATTGTGACCCCCTCGGAGTCTTGAGAAAGAGGACGGTTGGAAAGGGAGCAAGGGTGTCCCTTTCTGTTCCATTTTCTGGCTCACCACTATGTGCTCTTTCCTCTGTACAGGCTCCACCATCCACCATCTCCAGAGCCTGTATCTATCTCACACTGCAGAAGTGTGGGATAAATATAAATCTATTCTCTTAAAAAGTTAGCTGCCTCAAGCACTTCATTATAGCAACACGAAGCTAATTAAAACACTAATAACCTTGTGAGGCTCAATGCCATCTCAGGTGTCTGCTAGCAATAAGGCCATCTTCAGATGCGAGCCCTTGAACCTCCAGGACGGTGATCTACATCAAACTATCTTCTTTATATATTACCTACCTTCAGAAATTTTGTTATAACTTAAAATAGACTAATACAGACTGATCCGAAAAGTGCAATAGCACAAAGAGATGGTGACATCATAGGAGTTTGAAGCTGAAATGAACTATCTCTTAGAGAGGTAGCTGTTTTCATTGTAACTTGGGTTCTAAATAAAACTGCTTGCATCAAGAAGCATAGAACCATGCTTCGGGCCTATTTGGAAGAGTTCAATTTGGAGCAGGTAGAAGAGTAAAGATACAAAGAACAAGACCTAGGTCAAAGGTCTTCCCATGGAAGAGGCTTCATGCCTTCTGGTGAAACACTTAGCATCTGTCCATTATGGTCTTCAAAGCACATAATATGAGAGTGCGGGGCCCAGAGCAGCCCTCTGGTTCTCTCTGCCCTGAGATCAGAGACAAGATCATTGAATTGCAGGCTGATGACCCTAGATGCTGAGTGAGACTGTCGGGCTCACCTTTCATCAGTCTGGTATCCCTTTGTGAATGTCCAGCCTCCCCTCTTTCCCTCTCTTGAGACATTCTTTCTTGGCCTGCCCATTAAGACCAGCACATTCCATTCAAGATGAGCTAGAAGCCAGCATTCATCATAAACAATAGTAAGTGGCTGAGGTAAAAGCACCATAAAGGCACCTAAAAGAAGAAAAAGGCAGGAAGTGTGTATAGCCTCTTATACCGCACCGAGCCCCTTCCGTCCGCTGGAAAAGAAATCTGGAACAGGACTTAAAGTTTCCACTAAACTGGAATAGCATATCAGGAAGTCAGATCTGGATCAACAGCAATGAGATATTTGTCTTACAGCTCCTTCCTCTGGACATCCTGATAGCAGCTTAGAAGTTCTCTCTCTGGCCAAATTCAGTGAAGTTGCTTTTTCTTCCTCTCTCTGATTGAACTGCAGCTTTGGGAAGGGTAGCGAAGTAAGCCGAAATGAAATTGCCAAAGTTATGGTTCTGAAGTAAATGAGATTTTCTCTAATGCTTACCAACTGTCACCAGGTCAGATGGATTTTTCTGCTTGAAGTCCTTTGATGCATTAATTTCTCTGCTGTCTTATAGTATCCCTGTGAAAGTAACCTCAGCAGCCATAAAGGCATAAAAACAAAATGCATAGCATAACTGGTGAACAAAAGGACAGTAAGAAATAAAAAGCAGGGAGAAGGGGTGGAAGAAAGGTTTCCGGACAAGGTTGCCTTTGCCTGGTTTTCAAATCAGAGGGCATTTCACAGATGGCTGTACCGACAACTCCCAGCAAATGGCAGGTATGATGAGTCAGGGTCAGCCAAACTAGATTCCTAAAAGATATGGGCTTACTCTCTTGACGTATGTAGCACAGTGATGTTTGAGAACCTTTTCAAAGCAACGAAACCACAATATAAAAAGTGACCAGCTGAGTTAGGGGCCTCAGAACTAGGCCTCTCCTTCCCAACAGCAGCCCACAAGAGCCTCCTGGTGGCTGTGGACTCCGAGACGAAACATCAAGGATTTTCATTGCCTCAGCTTGTGTTACATCAGAATTTCACTTCTCTGAATACAAATGATAGCTACGTTCTAATAGAACAAGAGGACAACTCTGCTCTTCTCTGACGGATTCACGGAGTGTCTCCTCATCTACTCTAGTTTCTCAGGGTTAAAAATTTGTACCATCTACAATAAATGTTACAACTCTTATCACTTACCAGCAAGCTGTCCGCATCCTCATTCAGCCAGAAAATAGCTTGGTAGTTGTATATTGAATGTTCCTATGTCCAAGGCACTATCTGGTCATTGAAATGTACATATATATGTAACAGTAGTAGCAGTAGTAGTAACAATAGCAGAAAACACATATGTACCATTTACTAAACACCAGACTCTGCTCAAATCACTTTATAAATATGAAATCGTTCAATCATGGAAATCACGGTCTAGGAAAGATATGACTATCACTTATAATTTACAAGTGAGGAAACAGGAATGGAGAGGTTCCGCAGTTTTCACAAAGCTCCAGATCATCCAGCAAGCAGAAGAGCTGAGATGTGAATTGGGATAGCGTGCCTCTCGAATCTATGCTTTATGCAGTTTTTCCTCTGGATTTACCAGTATGCTTTTATTTGTTTCATCATCAATGATGCAATCCAGAAGCTTCTGCTTACAGTCCTGAATCCTTTCTGAACTTCATAAAGGACCCTAGATGAATTACTCATGAGAAATATTGCTGGTTCCCGCTCAAATCATTCACCAAATATCTGCTAATTGCTAAGGATTCCATGTCATCAGGATCAGTAATGAACCCTGCATCTTCCTAGGTAGGTTTTTTTTATCAATGGAAAAGCTGAGGATTTAAGGAACTAATTAATTAATTTGCTCATAGACCTTCAGTGAATATGGAATCCCTGCTAGGTGCTGACCCACACCTATCTTAACGTCAGGTCCACATCCTGTGATATCAACCTTAGCTAAAGGGTAAAGTGGCAACCACTCATTAATGACTCTGATTAACATTATGAATACCAGAAATGTCTTTCTTCAATTTTTTTTGTTTTCACTGTTTGTATTTCCACAAAATCCTTTCACTGGGTCTGTATTTTGCAAAGCACTCCTTTCCTTATTGGTTATCAGTCGTCTAAAGCCTGAAATGTGGAAGAGCAGGTGTGGTGTTCTTTCTCTAGTCCATAAGTGGTAAAAACAAGATGGGGAGAGATTGGGGACTTGGCCACTCTAAGTCCTATGACTTTCACCTGCTTGGTGCTGAACACTGATCTTCGGTCTGTTTGGAAATGTCCAAATTTCTGAATATTTATGACCTCCCTCACTTACCAACATATACCACAGAGCTTTGATTACTGGATTGAAGATAATGGAAACTGACATGGACAGGTCAGATCAGGAGAGTTGAGCTAGTTCAGAAGATGGGCAACAGTGACCACTGTGTCTCAGTTGAAGATGGTTTGTATTTCTATTTCCTACCAAACCATCAGACAAGCAGTGTAAGCAGCACACAAGAATGAAATGCAAAGAGAGGAGTTACCATTATTATTTGGTTCCTGCTGAGAAATCCAGTGTCACTAGAAGAAGGATTCTGCATTGTTGGAGGCCCTACACCCCCAGGCTTGCAGACTTATGCAAGAGGGCCCAAGCATGTGCAAGTATTGTTCCATTACCACATAGGAAATTATTTGCAGCACCAGCCCTACTTCTGGGTTGTCACTTATGCATCTGTGGTAGGCCTGCCTATTGCCTACAATGCTAACAGATGAAGTCCTTAATAGTACATGTGCAGGATTGAGAAGTGCCAAGGCTGCAAGGGTCACTGGGTGTTCTGCTGGACTGGGTGTGAGGGTTCAGCAGGGTAGGGCATTAAATACCACTTTCTGAATGTCTTTGGATTCTCTCTTTGTTTTACTCTCTCAGTGCATGTGTGTGTATGTGTATTTGTGTGTGTGCAGGTGTATGTGGAAGCCAGAGGACAACTTTGGGTGTCAGCAAGTCCCCAGAAGTCCTTCTGACTCTGGCACATGCCACCATGACTGACTTTTTAAATGAATATTCTAGAGATCAAACTTAGCTCCTCATGCTTGCAAGGTAAGCACTATACAGAACAAGCCATCTCCCCAACTCCTCTTTTGGGTTTTCTAAGCAGAAAGCCCTCTGTTGTAGATACTCTGTGAACTCCATAACTATCCAAGAATATTCAAAGATATTTAAAATAGACATCTACTAAAATCCCCTTGGTTTTGTGGAACCTTGGAGACCCATCTTAAGGAACTTGAACTTTTTCTACGATGTGGCTTTAGACATTACAGACCTCATGGATAGACTAGGCATCTTCAAGAAGGAGCAAGTATTAAAAACCAAAACCTGAATCCCTGATGCAAAACCACGTTGGAGGAAGAAATCTGTCCAGCATGGCCAGCTGAGTAACTGAGGCTGACACTTTAGTTCCAAGTAGGAATCAAGGCCCTCGACACTCCCACCCAGATGCAGCCACCATGGCCTCAGCATGTCTGGAAGTGTGCAAGGGGGAGATCTGAAGAACAGGGAAGTTTGTAGAGGTCCCACATCTGGCTATAGGAAACCTTTCCAAGACCTTCTAGTTAAGTGAAAAGTTCCTCCAAGTAAGTGGTCGGAGAGAGGAGCAATGACAGTTGGTGGGTTAGAGGAAGTCAGGCTCTGACAGATCAAGAGCCTGTGAGCAGACAGAGGTCAGGATTCTGCAGGGCACACTATGAATGTTCAGCAGTACAGTCAATAGGCTAAAACCTGACCAGCTTCTTGTGAAGAGGCAGATGCAGTCAGTCTAAAGGACAATGGGCGGTAGTAATATGGCAGCAATGGCAATGCTCAGACAATAGAGAGATCAAAACGGCATCGAAACTGCATCATCTGTGAGACAGCATCCTGAACAGGACTTGTGGAAAGAGGGTGACTCCTTTTGGGACCCCTAAGTCCTAGAGAAGGAGCAAAGAGAGAACTCAAGACACCCAGTGCAAGTCTATAAGTACATTTTGAGTCTCTCCTAGTCCGGGACAGGGTTGTAAGGATATTAGTCTTCCTACAATTAGGCTGGCAGAGTCCTCAGATCATTTAGACTCACGCAGTTACTATAAACATGACACATATCACCGTGTAAAGCCTGGGGCTTACAAACTGCACATATAACATTCGAGTTGATGAATGGAAAATATCTGCTGTTTGAAAGAAGAGCTCATAGAGTGATGCTTAAAATGGATGTCTATGGAAGCCTTTTCCGTTCGTATACTACCATCTTTCCAGTTCGACAAAAATTTATTGAACATAGGAAATCAGGTTTAAGAACACAAAAATAAGGCAGGTTCGGTGGCACATGCCTTCAATCTGAGCACTCAGGAGGCAGAGGCAGGCAGATCTCTGTGAAATTCAAGACCCTCCTGGTCTACATGGTAGGTACCAGGCCTGCTGGAGCCACAGGGAGACCCTGTCTTAAAAAGACCAAGAATATATATTAAAAAAAAAAAACCACAAAACTACATACACGAAAACAAATATGGTGTAGTCTTGTACCTCAGCGATCTCACAGCTTCGTGGGGCACCGACCTGTTAAAGAAGGGATGATGTGACATTGAGAGCTAAGTGCCCAGGGGACATACGGCGTGTGAAGTAGTTATGAATAGTAAACAAGTTACACAGATCTTAATAGATATCAAGCTTGCTTAGCCACCTAGGAGGCCCAGCAGAGCGGATCCATAGGGGCTCATCAAACACCCAGCACTGTCCTTGTATATTCCATTGGTGTGATTGCTATGAACTACGTCCTCCTTTGTTCTCTGCCTTTTAACTTTGTGCTGCTCAGAGGAGATGCCAGCAGGAGATCAGCGAACGGCAAGGAAGGGACAGAAAAAGAGAGGGAGGCTGGAGAAATTGTTTAACAGTTAAAAGCACTGGCTGTTCTCATCAGAGGACCTGGCTTTGGTTCCCAGCACCCACAAGGCAGCTAACAACCATCCATAACTCCAGTTCCAGGGGATCTGTTGGTAAGTACAACATGGGTGTACTTATATACATGCAAGCAAAACATACATAAACATAAAATAAAATGAAAGAGAGAGCCCCAGTTTCCTCTCTGGCCAGCTTGACAATAGCCATGTCTCCCTAAAATCACAACTCCTGCCCCCATTCCAGCAAGACAGGGGAAGATGTATCAGAAGGGGGCAAGTTTAGTAGCTTCTTGCTGTTACTGGCCCCAGGAAGGTATCTTCTCTTACTAGCTCCATTTTTCCTGCCCATACCCATGAAGGAGTCCCTTCATTTAACTGTGTTCTGTCACCTTTCTGGGTACACCATCTGCTTCCCATTGGCACCCTGCATCATGCAGCATCCTAGGCATAAGAGTGTATGCAAAAGAGATGTGGATCAGCCAGCTCATTTAGAGAACTGCTGGGGGTAGGCAGGGAGCTCTCAGAGGCCAGGTCTCACAGAGTCTCCTGTACTATGTGTCTAAGACGATCCTTTATCCCAAAGACTCTGCTAAAACCACTGGGATTTATGTTTAGGGCTTTTCTGGTGATTTCTTCAGAATTCTTTAGACTTTTACATAATTTGTGGCTTTGATTAAAGGCATCCCCTGCTTCTGACTTATAGAATATAGCTTTTAACTTAGTTTAGTGGTAACAGATCTTCCTCCGTATTCACCAATAAAACCTCCAAGCATTATTCTTAGGAGGGAAAACATAAGATTTAGCTGAAGGAAGAACTTTCTGCCTCTCAGTGTGGGTACTCCTTAACCAAATAGTCTAAGATAGAAGACCCAGAATCGACAAGTCTCCCTGAATTAAATATCGTCTTTATTTTTCACTTTTTCTTCCCCCTAAAAAACCAGTAATTTAGACTGGAAACAGGAACCAATTAAGAGAATCATTGTAATCCATTCCCTATGTCTCTCAAAGTCCCAATTCCCCTGGGAGTGAGTAGAAGAACCAAGTGGCAGGGAAGACGATTCTTACTATTGGCTATAGTACATTTATTAAAAGGAGATATTGCTCATGGACTGATTGCTTAAACCTCAGTACTGGATCAGAGTTCTTGGTGGTAGACTGATCCGTATCCCTTCCCAATACTTCACTCCCTTGTCAATATTGATCATTAAGAACAGAACTATTTTTTTTTACTTACCTCTCTTGCAGAGTGAATATCTGATGAAATTCCTGCCGATGACACACAAGCAGAGCTTTTCTAGTGGTTTCTGGGAAAGCTTTCGCATTTCTGATTTTGAAGCAGGGCAGAGGGGAATCACAGGGGGCATTACCTGTCCCTCCTTCCATCCTGACTTGAACAGAGAGGGGCTATCTGGAGCAGCAGCATCTTGTGCGCAGGAGGCGATAACTATTAGGATAAAAAGGATGGACAGAGATTGGGTCCAAGATGGCATTAATAAGTAGCTAAAAGAATGATAACAAATGTTTTATCTCTGAATTTCTTGTTATGTTGGATGCTATTTAAAATATTATTTATTGAGCAATCTGCTCTTATAACTAAATACATTCTTACCTAATACACCTGGATCACAGAAAAACCACAGCTGTTCTCCACCTCTCATTTTCTCGATTAGAATCACAATGTGTTTTTTTTTTGAAGATAATAGCATGTCTCATATAATAAGCCAGCATTTTTTTTCAGAATGACCTTGACATATCTCTGCACAGAAATTAATGTTCCTATCTCAACTGACACACATTCAGTAGGGATAACAAGTCTACCTCCACTGTTGTTCAGCTGAGACCTTGGTCATCATTATAATTTTTAAAATGCTTCCCCTCCTTTGCCCCTCACTGCATGTCACACTTAGTTGGAAAAACCTCAGCAATAGAGGTTCTTCTTCCTGTGGGAACCAACGCATGCTGCCCACTGCAGACTGGTTTCACACCAGGAAGGTGGCAGACCCCCAGTGGGTCCTCAGTGCTGCCAATCTAACTTTCCTTAACCTGCTCCTTCTATACGTGTCTCTTCTCAGATTTCCTGTTTAACTTCCTCCCACTTCACTCTTTCAGTTTTCTAGGAAGTAGAGACTGAGTTAGCAGGCTCGTTCTGCCTCTGCAGCTCTCTGCCTTTCATCCTTTTCCAGCTGGAGACTTACCATTTCTTTTGTTAAAGGCAGATCCAATCATATTCCCTGCTTCTGCTCAGGGTGTTCTGTGGACCAGCAGTGCCTGGGAAACTACTGGAAATGCAGTGTCTCTGAAAACCTCCCCATCAGAATGCGAGAGGTCACAAGATCTGGCGGGGAAAGGTGTGGTGGCAGTTACATGTGTCTTTTATTCATTTACTGTTTTTGCGTTTGCTTGTTATGATGCTGGAGACCCAACACAGGGACTCTTGGATGCTGAGCAAACACTGCCACTGAGCTCTGCCATCAGGCTGAAAAGTTATATTCTCAACCCTCCTTCACTGAGAGCCTCATGCCTTTGAGTGTCCTCAGTCTCCTGAGTCATGATTTTTTGTTTTTGCTTTTTCCCAGCTGATTCAGCTGTTCAGTCCTGTCAGTAAGTAAATGCTGTCTTGGACTGCCTATCTGAGAAAACCTGAACACTCCAAAGCTCATCCTCCAGTCTAGTGAGTACTGTGCCCACATTCCTCTTTTCAGGTTCTGGAGAGAATCTTTCATGTATGTTTCCTCCTCTTCTATCCACTCATAATCCGATCGAGATCATCCATCATTTCCACCTACGTGATGGGGTTCACAACAGGCCACCCTGCACACGGTACCTTGGCAGAATGAATATTTTAAGCTGATGGATACTGAGACCACCACAGAAGCAAGAAGGTCACTCTTTGACTTTCTTCCTCTTTTCTCGGAAGTCAGTCATAAGACCCCCATCACACTGTCCCTCCGACGACACAGGACACAGAGGAGTCTCAACAAACACACTTTGCTAACTGCTTCCAGTATCTCACCATTGTATCAGACTCTCTTTATCCAGTCACACGTCTGCGTGACTGCTCCCTCTTCATCAAACTTAGCCTAAAAATAGTTTTTCTTGTTCCTTTATGGTCTTCTTTTCTGAAAGCATTTTCGGTATGTAAAACTTAAACGGGTGCACGTTCTGCGTTATTTACTTTCCGATCTCTGTGACCACAATACTTGGCAGAAACGACTTAAGGGAGAAAGATTTACTTTCTCTCGGGGTTTCAGTCCCTGAGGGGTAGAGTTCATGAAGTGGGAGTGTGCGGCAAAGGTCCTCACACGATGGAGGAAAGGATACAAAGAGCCAACCCAGAGCCAGGAGCTAGCTGTCACCTTCAAAGGCCCATCTCTAGTGAACTGCTTCTGCCAGCCAGTCCCACTCCTGAAGATTCCCTACCCTTGAAAATCATGCCATGAAGTGAGAAATAAAGCACTCCAAGCATGTGCCTATGATAGACACTTCAGACTCAAGCCATAGCACTTATCTTGGTTTTGTCTGTCTTTGTCAGAGAAGTTTCAGTTACAAAGTTAATAGTGCAATATATAGTTGAACATATATGTATATACATTTCCAAATATGCATCTCCAGGTCCTGAACTCATCTCGAGAACATTTAGTGTTTGTGTGTGGAAATATTGGATGGACCTCAAAGTTGTTATGCTTAAAACTGAAATCTGATTTTCACACCCTTTTCTCAGAGACAATTCCTCCCTCAACCCTCTCCAACTCAGTAAATGCATGACCACCTACAAAGTGGTCTAAGTCAGGGACTTGGGAGTCATTCCTAATCTCGTCTCCATCCCTACAACGAATTCGTCAATATGAACTGTTTCTTTTGCCTCCAAGGTAGGTCTCACATCAGTGTATATTTCATCAACCCAGCTGGGCTGCAACCATCTTTTACTTAAACCTCCACGCAGCTTCTTTATTGTCCTCCTTTTTTTGCAGATTTTCCTCCTATGGTCTTTTTCCTTACAGAATCATCCGTAGTCTTTTGAAATCATTATTCCGATGAAGTATCCGAACTGTGTAAACTCCACAATGGCTTCTAATTGCACTGAGATTAGGCTGCATTATCCCCAGGTACATAATTTAACTCTGGCCTCCCTTCCCCTCGTCTCCCCATCCCCATCCCATCTCTACACCTGACTTCTTTCATGTTCCTTGAAAACACTGAGGCTTTTCCACATCTGGGGACACCCTGTTCTTTCTTGCTGGCTCCTTCTACTCTTTGGGGGCTGGTTTCAGTGTGTCTTCTTCCTTAGTGAACCCTCCTTTGATTGTCAGATTTGCACACACACCTCCCCACCCCGTGTCCTTTGCTCACTGTCACAGCGCTCTGTTCATGAATTTCATTGCACTCTATGGACACGCTTGCTTGCCGCTTGACTACCTGCTAGACTGCAAGCTTCAGGAGTGCAAAGAGGGCGCCTGCTTTGTTTTGTGAACTGTAAGCAAGCCCAGCACCTTACCTAGCACTGAGTCAGCGAATAATAAACATTCTCATCCACGAAACTGCCTCCATCATCCCCCCAAAAGGACTGTCGCAGTGTTTTCACACCAGCAGTGATTTAAGTGGGATGGAATGCAGAGCTTACTGAAACCTTGAAACTGGAATGGACAGAGACAGAAAAAAAAGGCCTTAAATATTACAAGAAATAATCAGTTTCTCAAGAAGCAGAAGATGGCTTTAATCTTTGGGGGAGGTAGTTTTCTTGATTTGAAAGAATTATTAGAAGAAATCTTTTTTCTCACATAAATCAAGCAAGTTCCTACCAAATTTCCTTTAGGTGAGCTTTGATGTCCTCCTTGACATCAATGTTTTAGCTTCGATGCTAAATGTTACAGGAAATCTGAACTGTTGAAGGCTAATGAGAGAATTGTCTTAACAAACACTGGTGCTCGCTCCCTTTTATAGGTCAGGAACCTGGCTTTGACCAAGCAACCTGTATATCTCAGTTTGAAAGTCATTAGTGTGCTTTTCAGAAGATCTGAGCATATTCTTTTATAACAAAAAGCTCACAGAGGCCATGGAGAATGCAAAAGCCAACAGCAGAGGAAGACAATGAAGACCTTAAAAGCCAGGCGCTGGGCTATGAGCCTGATGTGTATGTATTGTCTCCATTCGGTTCATCTTTTGGCCTGTCTGAGGTGAGTGCTATCTCTTTCTGTGTGTTTTACATTTCAGGAAAGTTCCAAGTGGTGACTTTTGAAAGGTGATACAGCTACCCAGCAGTAGAGTCGGAATGTGAACTGGATTATAGGCAGTATTCAGAGCTGCATGTTAAGTAGGTTGGCTCATATATTAAGGAGTGAACTTCATGTTGTGCTGGAAGAAAAGCATTGACAAAAGCAATTCAACAGTACTAGACTGGCTGTACCCTGCATAAGGCACCATATTAAGCTGAATATACTGTCGGTCACTATGCTGAGTTAGTATCCTATAGAACAATAAGTCAACAAGCAAACCCATATTCTTTAGGGTGGTGTGGATATTCTTCACATGAAGACATTTTACTGTTTCTTAATTTGAAAATAGGCTGCTGTGGGGATAGGAAATAATGTTTGGAGAATATTAAACCAAAGGAACTTGCATCCCTCCCCTGGGCCTTGGCTATGCGAAAAAGAAACGCTGAGAGAAGATGAGATGGCTGGCCTGGCCTCCACCCCTGTGGTCAGGCTCAGGGCTAAGCCGGAGGTCTAAACTCAAAGGCTAAGAGTGTAGTCAACTAAACACAGTTGTTAAATTATAATTTAATACCGACACAAATGAAGGAAAGGAGTTCTTTCAAGTTTGGGAAGTAATGAAAGACAAAAGGCAGCTCTGGTCTCACCATGCCAGGCCAGACTGGTAGTGATGCCACGGCCTTAGGGAGACAGTCAAAAAGCTTTTTACAAAAGTGGCAGAAGTAATTAGCGTGACAAGGACCAAAGACTGACGGGGATTTCTTTGAAGCAGCAATTTCTGAACACACCTATGAAAGACCCTGCAGGACGTGATATACCTGGGGATGTTTTGGTTTCTTGTCCCTATATTTCCTGTGACCAGAATCCAGTCTCTTTCATTTATAGTTTGTTAATTAACATCTGTGACATTACATTTTATTCATAGGTCGGTGAGACATTCTTCAGACAGAGCTGGCATTTAATTTTAAAATGGCTCATGGATCTGAAATCTCAGATTATTTCAATTTTCAGAAGTCTCAAAAAATGAGATACAAATGACTAATAAATATTTTCTAAAGTGTTCAACATCATTATCCATCAGATAACTTCAAATTAAAACTGCTTTGAGATTCCATCTCATCACAGTCAGAATAACTATCAACAACAAAAACTATGTTGATAGTTAACGCTGTTAACTCATGAGAGTAAACGCTGGAGAGGATGTGGAGAAGGAGGACTCCTTTTTCATTCTTGGTGGGAAGGCAAGCCGATGCAGCCACTATGGAGATCAGTGTGGAAGTTTCTCAAAAATCTAAAACAGAACTCCCATATAACCCAGCTAAATCACTCCTGAGTATACGCCTAAAGAACACTGTAGCCTTCTACAGACCGTGTACTACACATACCTAATGGAATTTTATTCAGCTGCAAAGAAAAATGAAATTTGGATGTAAATGGATGGAACTGGAAAAATCTAATACCAAGTGGGGTAACCTTGGCCCAGAAAGACAAGTGCTGCGTGTTCTTTTCTATGTTAATCTTAGCTTTGAATCTTTAGATTTGTGGGGTTAACTTGGAATACCTGTAGAGCCAGGAAACTAGAAAAGGTTATTGGGGTGGGGAATGCCCTCCAGAGGGGGGAAGATACAGGAGAATATAGCTGATATGAAGACAGATATGGGAAATTTGTTGGGGAGCAGGAACAGAGTTAGGGAGATCTGGAAGAGATGAGTAGGGAGGAAGGTTAACTAAAATGAAGAATGCATGAGAAAGCCATTCAGAAACCTATTCTTTGATGAGCCAACTAAAAGAAGCCAAGAGTTAGAGGAGTGATAGCCTGCATAGCTGGACAATGCTACACCTAAGAACTGTGGGCTATTAAGCCAACCTCCCAGTACCAGATCTGGGATACCACATCATGAGTTTCCGGTCAGGGAGGTCCCAGAAGCTCCCAAAACAATATTGGCTCTTGCCCTTGCTCTTGGTTGCCCACCAGAACTAGATGATAAGACCCTATTGCTAAAAATACCACATACCTTGAGTACAAGTTATAAAGAAATCAAACTGGAACTGAGCTGGAAGCTCCTCCCTTTTGGCAAGCTTTCATAGTACCAGAAGGTGCAATGAAGTCTGAAAATGTTACAGACTACAACACCAATCTGCAGGCAATATGTGCTCACCTGTGTAATAGTGGGCTGACTGTTGAGGGGGCAACCAGTGCTGACTGGTTTGAGGCTGCTGCACAAGAGGGAATTCATGCCTGCTCTTGTAAACCCATTTAAAAACCCATAACTGAGGAGGTTGTATGCCCTAAGGGGAGAACTTGATGCTACCGAGAAATTAAATTAGAATCTAATTTGATTAATTTAATTTAATTAATCTGAGAATTAAGTTAAATTAACACAGTGTCAAGCTGCCTTCTAAATAGTTGGCTTATACTCAGAGACAAATACATACTACTCTGTTTTAATCAGAGAAACTTCTCTCTGCAAAGAATAGTGGTAAATGCAGAGATGCACAGCTACTCAAGGTGCTAAGAATCAATGACAGTCTAGTGCTCGGCCAGCCCTAAACAGGACATTCATACCACCTTCCCTGAGGCTTAGGGAACCAAGCAGAAGAGGGGGTTGAAAGAGTGTAAGAGCCAAAAGATAAGAAGGACTGAGAAATGCCGTCTTATCTTCTCAGCGTGGCACACCTACAGCAAGCATTATCTCATGGCAGCAGTGGCTGCATGCAGCAGGCCCGCACAAGACTGCCAATAGACAATCGCAGACTGGAAAGGGGTCTATGCAGCCCTACCCTTCCCTGATGAACTGTGGGCTGCTGATGGATGACAGGGAGAAACAGATATTCTCTTCAGTTATGAGCCCACTAATGAACTTACCATGCTCCAGTACATAGTTCCAAATCCACACACACAGACAGCCCTGGTTAAACTCAGTAGCTCAAAACCAAAACCAAAACCAAAACAAAACAATAAAAAACTATGAATGTGGGAAAGGGACTTTTAGGGTGGGAAGGAAGATGCGGTTAGAGGGAGTTAAGAGAGGGTGAGGCTGGGCATGGAAGCACGCACCTTAGTGTGCTTGAGTCCCAGCACTGGGAAGGTAGAGGCAGGCAGATCTCTATGAGATGGAGGTTCACCTGGTCTACATAGTAAGTTCCAGGCCAGCTTGGGCTACAAGGAGACTCTGTCTCAAAAAAACAGAGAGAGAAAGGGAGAATATGAAAATAGAATCCTCTGTATGTATATATGAAATTGTCAAAGAACAAATTTAATTTCATATATATATGAAATGTATACATATGAAATATATATATATATATGTCCCTGTAATTTCAGAAAGGTATAAAAATTACTCTAGAGCTGAAGCCTTGAGATCTTAGGATTCACAACCCAAGACAATGCCTTTCCCTTTTATCACTGGAGGGAAAGTCAGGAGACACAAGATTCACAAGTAAGACCTGAGATACAAGAGGAAAGTTATCCATAAGAAATCACCAAATTTTAGGTTTAGCCTGTATCAGTCCCTGCAAGTTACATTTCTATGTAGAGAATCCCTATATACAATAACCACAGGTGCTCTGGGACAACATCAACCACTTTCAGATCACCAGGGAAAGATACATACAATCAAATTGATGGAAAACTTATCCACAGTGGCCAAACACAGGGAAAAAAAATCCACACTAGTCATGATCTTGAGATACAGTGAACTCCAAAAGGTTTAATCAGGTCCAACTGATATCTCTGTCAACCAGTGTCTAGGATCAAAAGCTTGTCTATTAAAAATAAATATCCTGTTACAGATAAATATCTGGAATCAAGGCAGATTTCATAAACCATCTGGTATCAAGTATCTAAGTGTCTTCACCTCAAATTCCTTAAGACTAGGAAAGAATATATAGATAAGGAAAAGCATACAAATAGAAAAAGAATGAAAGAATTTTGGAATACATTGCACCTGGCAGCTTTTGTTCCCAAACAAGCCTGTGTCACTTAAGACGCTACTTAAGCCCAGCTACCTAAGGCTCACAGTAGCCAGGAGTCTCCTTCTGAGACAGATGGTGGCATCACAGAAGGCTAGTATCTTATTTTCAGCTTTTCTGGACATTGTCTTTCCTTAGAAGTCCAGCTCCTCTCCACAGCTGTCTGCACAGTAGCTCCTCTTGGGTCAGCTTTTTTCAGTTGACATGACATGTAACATGTAAAAAAGAGCAGATCATCTAGCACAAACAGAAACTGTGCAAAGACTGGGTAAGTGATGAGAAAAGAAAAAGAGTTTATTTAGGTGTTTATCTCTCAGCCAGTCCCTCGGGGGACTAATCGGTTTCATAAGAAACCATCAAACAGCTATTGCATTGTGACTTAAACACCAGTCATCATCCCTGTCATCATTTTCGAAGTGCTGCTCATCTTTCAACTTCAAGAGCAAACTATCTCATTTGGTTCAGAACATATATTAATAAACACCACACCTTGCAGATCCGTTTTAATCACTCCTGTCTTGAAATGGCTGTTTACTAATTTTGAATAATATAATTAAATGCTCCAACACTATATTTAAGAAACATTAAAGATGACTTACCCTGATGAGAGTTGGGAAATTCCAAATTTGGAATGTCTACAATCTGTGTTGCTGCAAAAATAAGATTCCCCAAGAGAATACTAAATTGGAATGTGAATTAGAGACTATGGTTCCCCTTCTATTAAATATTATGCTATATGAAGAATACAAAAAGCATGAGCTTCGGGGGGACATAGAAATTGGTTCAATACTTTTTGCCTTGGCAAATCCAAAAAGTGAATTTGGCATTAGGTTTCAGAAACTATTTTTTTGGATGGTTTGCAGAAAAAAAAAGAGAGATGTGGTAGGCAGTAATCATTTCTTTCATCTTGCAGACTAGAATTCCTGCTCCAGCGTTCGGTATCTTCCCGCTCTCTCCATCACCTGTGGAAATGGATTTCTCCCTTCATGAAACAAGGGTCAACCTAGAGCATATCTGTCTGTGTCTTTGAAACAGTCCTCCCCTTGCCAGCCCGTTTGCTCCACCCATGCCCCTGCCATTTCTACCCGGGGAACTCCAGTCTGGGATGGCTGCCCTTCACCTCATTTCAGGGTATCAGTGCCCTGGAATGGAACGGCCTGGGGGAGACAAAATGGTGAAGCAGCAGTACTTTATCCTGTTATGTGCAGAACAGGATGACAAAAATCCTCTGGATTATATTGTGTCAAATCTTCACTAATGAAACCCTGGGACAAGATTTTGTTTTGTTTTTAATGTTTATTATAGTATTTTTTCTGTTTTTTTAAATTTTTGAGAATTTCGTATGTGATACTGTTTGCATTATTTCTATCCCTCCCAGTCCTCCATTAACTCCTCCCATGACCCACTTCCTCTCAATTTCTCGTTCTCTTCTTTGCTTGTTATTGTTACATGTATACATGTACATATATACAACGCACTGAGTCCATTTAGTGGTGCTCATGATTACCTGTGTTTAGGGCTGTCCATTTGGGTTTAGATTACCTTTTGGGGGAGTTAGTTGCTAGAGAAAACTGATTTTCCCTCCCTCAGCATCCATTGATCTTGAGGTGGGACCCCATGATATTTTATACATCCACCTTGTCATGTCAACTGGTTTTATCATTATGCAGGTCTTGTTAGACTACCACACTGTGGAGATTTCATTGCTGCAGGTTCCTTTTCATTAACTAGCAGCAGGTGTCTTTATCTTGTCCCTCTGACTCTTACGTTCTTTCTACCCTCTTTTCCGCAATGTTCCCTGAGCCTTAGGCGTAGAGGTTGCATTCTAGATGTGTTACTTAGTATTGGGCATCTTACAGTCACTTATTCTCTGCATTTGACCAATGTGGAACTTTATAGTAGTCTCCATCTGCTGCAAAGAGAAGCTTCCTTGATGAGTGGTGAGAGGTGCACCTGTCTATAAATATAAGGACATGTATTTAGAACGCAGTAAGAAATTACATTAGTCTAGGAAAGTAACAGTTGTTGTTTTTTTCTCTCTAGGGTCTGTGACGTCTTCATCCATGTGTACTTGGCTATATTCACAGTATCACACACGAATTCCTTCCTATTGAACAGAATTAAACAGCTGTTAATTACTCCCAAGATGAAAGTGTCACCATAGCACTAAAAGAGATAGTTAGCTGGGCCGGTCATTGTTGTGGTTTGTAGACTTTACAGCTGGGTAGTTTCATTGATTGGTTTTCTCCCTTGGTAGTTTGCATAGTACCTTCAGGGAGAAGGCTTTCAGGTCAGTTCCAGCTCAACTTCTCCAAGTCCTGTGTGAGGCAAAACTTTGATTGGCTACAGCTATCCATCTCAGGAGAAAGAAACCTAGTTTTGATCCTATAACCACTGCACCCAGCACAGCTGCGGTGATTGAAGCTGATGCTTGAATCCTTTACGGTTGTCTACTGTAATTTGCCACGATCTACCTAGCTTTTTCAATGACTAGACTGCTTTATTAAATGCAGAAACCAGTGTAGGAAACACAAAGAATACCCTGAGTTTATAGCCTGTTTGAAGGTTATCTACCAAATCTTTGAAATCATAGTAGAGAGGAAAAGCAAATCAACTTTCAACCGGAAAAAGTCTATGACCTCTCTGAGAGTAAAGGATGAACGACACCAACTATACCCTAAACTTACAGGGGAGCAGTAACTGTGGTCGCTGTGGACTGGCTAGATAAAGCTTAACCTTGACTGTCGACGTCCTGAAATGATGTTTACACTGAGGTACTCAGGCACTGAGAACGTCCCCTGTGTTCTGATATCACTTTTTCTGAACATTAAAAAGGCAGATTAGGGGCTTCCCTGGTGTCGCTTTTACTCTCAGTCATCCAGAAAAGCATCAGCTCCTAGAACAAGATGAAGATTCCAGAAAAGCTTTCAGAGAACTAATACTGTGAGAAGATAATCACGTAAACAAATGATTATTAAAACAAATAATTATGAGAAGGACCGGGAGAAATGGACTATCATTATTTTCATCACAAGTTAAGCTGCCTGAACAGATTTAGCCTAAAATCCTATGAACAAGTTCCACAGAAGGGAAACACACAAGCCATATCAAAGACCCATGCAACTAAAAGACAACTGATTTATCCTACAAAATAATTCCCAAGCTGATAGAAAACGCTGTCAAGGAGAAGTGGGCTAAGGCTCAGAATAAAGGAATAAGCAAAAGCAGTCAGAGTGGCTTTCCTCCTCTCAAAATCTTTGATGACAAAGACCAACTCTAGCCAATACCCATGTAGTCAAGTTGATGATGCTGGTGGCTCCCTGTGGTTCTGCGAATCAGGTTGTTAACCTGACCAGCTTGGAAACTTGCTCACAGGGTTAAGTCTCTGTCTGTCTTTTCCCTTGTCATAACTTACCTGCTGCTCATGGGATCCACTGGGGGCCTCTGCAAGGTACCGATATCTTTACCCCCAATGAAAGAATAGGAAATTCTTAGCCATGGATCTTAAGGAATTTTATTTTATAACATTATTTTCTGGATCTTCATTGGCTTCCAAGACACATAAACTACTAGAGCTTGTTTATTTTATACAGTGCTATAATCACCCCACAGGATATATTCTGTTAGTCAATATTAGATATTGTTATATACCACTAAAAAGATCACAATTGTTGCCGGACTTGCAAAAAATAAGTAGAAAATACATTAGTCTGGTCTTCATACCACAGAAGGATGCTAGATATTACACCTGGGGATGATGACTTTTTTCACAAATGTGTCCTTCATTACATTTCTTCACATTGCTGCCAAATGTTATCATTTAGCCTGAAGCTAATGGACGGCCCCTTTACTTCGACTACTCTCAGCAGCTGCGGCCATCACCTAAATGAATGCATGAATTGAATTAATATGCAATGAGTGCCCCCTATGTCCAGCAGTACAGCAGAATGAGGATTGATGGCCCCAAGGAATACATTTGCATTTTCTTTGAAGTCCCGAATCTTGTGTTAGGAATAGATTAAAACCATCTAATACATAATTCACTTCTCAAGTGTGAATCAGAGAGATGGGTATTCATAAGAGTACGTTATTTTGATTCTCGGGTTTACTTGTGTACTAACTGGTATAGATGTGACTGAAATTCAGAGAATTCTTAGCACTTGAATCAAAATAACAAAACCTCAGTGTGAGGCTCTGACTGTCAGGAAAGGGTTCTGTTTCCTGTTGGCCTTACATCCCAAGCTAGGCAAATCATCAACAAAGCAGTAACCACTCATAGGAAGAAGACACTGAATGAAAAAAGACTCTTTTCAGAGGAAACATAAAGGCAAAGTTGGGAATGCCAGGACAATATTAGGGGACATCTGAGAAGGGAAAGAACATACTACTGAGGCCTGGGGGAGCTGAGAGAGTGGAAGAGGTTGCTTAGGGGAGAATCAATCATCAGGAAGCCTCTAGCCAAGGCTAGAACACTATAGGTGCTGAAGCGAAGGAAATGAGCGGCAAGCTCTGGCCTCTCTCCCTCTTTCTACCTTGCAATCTCTGGCATTACTTCACCTCTCCCAGATGGTGAAACCTGAAGGCAAGGATGCCCAGATAATGTAGCCTACAAAGGTCAGGGGAGAGGAAACTAGAGGAGGAACCTGGGGAAGGATAAACAGTTAATGACCAATATGGTCTCTACCTACATCAAGATAGAAATTCTGACCTCTACTTGTCTTTTCTGGCTTTAATACAGTATTTCCCAAAATGTATTCCAGATGAGGGCTTTGTGAGAAGGATACAGGGGATGAGTTTCCTACACCTAACTTCATGGAAGAAACACTAAAATAATGTATTGTTGATACCTCATTTTTCCCTGACTTTTTGAAGCTACATTATATTTACAGCAATTTTTCTTTTCAACAATCCTCACTGAAAGTTATGATGAGACAAGCGCTAAGGACACATGGTGAATGGGGCTGATCCAGTACTTACAAATAAATGGAAGACAGATTGCAAGTGGGAAACAAAAACAACTATACAAAGTGTTCACAAAGCAGTGCTCAAATGCAGTAGCATTTGAATGTTTAGTGTGTCCCAAACACAAGCTACTTAGCTTTGGAGAGCCTTAATTCTGGACACTTTTAGATTGGTTATATATTTTGATAAGAAGTTTACATAACTGTATGCTTAAAATGGGGTGATCACTTTTCACGATGCTGGCCCTAGACAATCAATTAGATCAAATTCTAAGATATTCATGGAAAATGAGTGATGGGGGTGTCAACATGAAAAAGAAGATGCAATCTGTGTTGTCAAAGACATTCGAATCAACTTAGCATTTTTCTTTTGCCATAGACTTTTTCTTGGAATCTATCCCATCAGGTGAGATGTTATTCCTACTGAAATGATTTTTGTGTGTGAGCAGGCATGTTTCCATGTAAGATGAACCTGCTTACCAGATTTTAATGCAAATTCCACACTGTTTGGACAAAGGAGAGTGGCTTTCGTGAGTTACTTGTGCATTATATTTAACTTGGCTTTTGTTTGTCAAAAAAGTATGCAGCCAGTTGTGCTCTCTGCCTTGGCGGGAGCTGTCTGCCACAGGCTCAAAGATAAGACTTCTCTTGCCTCTCTTCCCCTTGCTGTGTCTCTGGAGTGATAAGCCTCCTGATGCAGCCAAGTCCCCGTTCTATGTGCTCTTCCCCTCTTTGCACTCATTTGCAGTTGATTCTTAAAGGGCTCTCTCATCTTCAAAAAGCTTCACAGGAAACAGAGAACTAGACGAATCTGGGAAACATCACACAACAAGTAAATGGCAGGACAAGAACGCCATCTTTCCCCCTTAATACTTTGTCCACTGACTTCCCACTGTGCCTTGTTGACATCTAGCAAAATGTACTCTTTTAGTGGCTTTTACTTTGGCTTATCTTCAAAGAGAATCTACATGTAGAAAAGATTCTTGAATTAACTCCTTTGTTCTCCAAATCTACAAGAAGCTATTTAGGCCATTAGCCACCAAGATCCTCTCATTGACCATGGATCCAAATTACAAGCATAAATATCTATGAAGAAAATTAAGAATGTACACTCCAGTGAACTCTTCAAAAAGTTAACAGAAGTTACATTTCTTAGAGAACAGTTGCCAAGTGACATTAAACATTGCTAGAATAACATTTGCATTTGTACATTCTGGTTTATAATATAGTATTATTAATAGTTCATTTATTCTCACAGTAACCCTATGACCCGAGTGAAATATTGGGATCTCTATTTTATAAATGAGGAAATTGAAGTTCAGGAATATTAAAGGACTTGCTCAATGTCTAGTGGTTATTAAGTTGTGCGATGAAGATTTGACAGTTTTTTTATTAGCAAATTTAGACCCTTCCTACTTTATTGCCTATTTTATCCACTCTATCATGTTTTTTATTTCCTAAATTATCAGACTTTATGACATCAGTTTATGGTTTAGTCATTATACAACTCTGTAGTGCTATTTGTATTCAAGAATATAGAACTTTCTAGAATTTCTACATGGTAATAAAATAGGCTACATAATTAAATACTTACCCTGTTTCTATGAAGATGATATATGAAGATTTTCATTTTTCTCCACTTGTTATGTTTGACTTGTGGTTCTGTAAAATTAATGTCCATTGATTTCTGAGAAAGCTGTGTTCTCCCTTCACAGAGGTTCTTTTAAAAGAACCAAACAGTACATCATTATTGATTATGTATTGCCTTTCCTTAAAGCAGTTGAGAATGTGAGTATTCTTCTAAATGGACACTCAGACATAATACTTTAATTCATTTCTAAAACATAACTTGTCTCCTAGTAAACTACAGCATAGTTTACTCAGAAATATCAATATTTTTTTTCAACCAAAAAAATGTCAAACAATAAACTACTACCTCAAACATTAGCTTTTATACTCAGAGAAAACACATGGACCCACCTTAGTGGAAAAGACTAGAAGAATCTAATCTGCAGCTTAAAGGTATACACTAGAACCTTCCTGAGTTTCTGTAGGTTAAGGTAACAATGCCAATATTGATGAAGCAAAGAGAGCACAGAATTAGTGACTGGCAGAGATCTAGCTTGGAAAATACCACTGTAAATACCTTATGTGCTTATTTCTAGCTCTGACTATGCATGAAAGAGCCAAGCAAATTTCATGTAATTGCCATACTCTGACAGTTCCAGGGGGAAATTACCAATCACAATAACTTGTGGAAACACAAATGGGAAACTCCAGTGACCTCAGGGCCACACCGAAACAGCTCTAGACTTAGGTTACAACTTCCAAATTAATGGGAATGAGGGCATATTGAGCAGCCTCACTATATTTAAAGGCTCACATGTAGCCAAATAACATTATCCACCACTCTGGGAGAGGGGGGGGCTTATCCATTTCCACAAACCTCTGAACACCCAGTGGGTGGGTGCAAGTTCTTGCCACACAGTTCTATGCCTTTAAGAATCAGGCTTCCATCAGCGCTGTTGATGCACTGATCGTCACCGGCAGTTGTTTTAATTACTTTCTAATCTTTAGTAATCATGTTATCAAAGGATTTATTTAAGCACCATCCTCTGCCTGGCATGGGACGTCAGGCAGCACACACAGATGTAATCTATGTACAATCAGTTCTAATAAGCACAGAGAGCTTAACTCTGCAAGCTTCCAACAAACATAACTTGCAAGTTGATCAAGTCCCCTTGAGCCATAGATCTGTGAGATTCATGGAAGGTACAACTCTCTTGGGAAAGTGATTATAACAAGGGGACAACAAGCATACAGAGCCCGAGCCGACATGACTCCGCTGCCATGTTCTGCCAGCTGGACACATTTGTGCATGGCTTGAGCCTGTAGCTGGGCTGAGGCCACTGTAATTGTCTGGCTATTTCATACTAACTTGGTTTGGATGATTGTGCTGGCATCCTTCCCTGGGCCACTAGCCCTTAAAGATGGAGATGCTAGAGTCTGTGTTCATGGAACCACGGGGGAAAGGAAGGCAAGAACACAGCAGGAGCACAGCAATGATGGAGAAAACAAACAAAGTCAGCTCTTTTTCTTTCAAGATACATGATGAAATTAGAAAGTAGGGTTTATGTCTGTTCATAATTTGTTTTGTTTTGGTCTTGTTTTGGGTGTGGTATTTTGATTTAGGGGGTTTACTGAGGTTCTTTTTCCTTTAGTTTTATCTGAATGACTGCTGATTCCATCTGCTTGTTGGTGGTGATGGTTGATCAGACATCCAAGCCCCCTCATAGGGACCATATGGATCTCATTAGAACCCAAGGTTGGCACAGCACCAATTTGCTTGAACGTGTCCAAGGTCATATATTCTTTATCTATTTTGACTTAAGAGGAGCTATAACAACACCATGCACTACCTGACATTTACATTTGAAAGGCATAACTGCTCTGAGAAGTTAGACAATGGAGAAACTGAGGCAGGGTTGAAAATTCAGTTGTCCAAAAAGATAGCAGAAGTGAAGGGATCATCAGGCTACCAGAAGGTAGAAGACTCTGTCAAATAAAAGTGCTTGAAACTAGCTGGCCACCATGATGTCACTGTTCTTCAGTTAAGCTGATATTCAGCAAGCACCTCAAGACAATGACAATGTCTGAGTGTCTCAAGAGTTCACCAACATCTTCTTTTTTTCGTGGATTTTAACCTCATTTCTACATCATGCTTTTTATTTATGTAGGATCAAACTGATTTTTTTTTTCAGAATTCTGCATGCAATATCTTCAAGATTTGAATTATCAAGGTTTTTCATTGCCAAGCATCAATGTCAACTTTCTTCCCAGTATAAAACTCAATCATATTATAGATAAGGACCTAAATACCTAGGAAACAGGAAAAAAAATCTGTTTTATGATCTGACAAACTATTTTATATTATTATCAGGCATTGTTTTGCTGTATTTAGAAAAGAAGAAATATTTTATATCAGTCCAAGTGACTGTTAAACATGTAATCAGGGCACTTTTGTCTTTAAGGAGAAAATGACCTTGGCCTACCACACAATGGCTACCCACATACTCAAGAAACAGCTGTGACTTGTATTTCTGCCGAGCTGCCTCAAGTGCATTGCCTACAACCACCTCCACAGACAGTGGGATCAAAGGGCTCCCATTTCTTCCAGTCTTCTGTGACTCCTTAAAGAGGAGGGTTTGAAAGGGTTTGAAAGACCACAGATTAGCTACATTCCAAGAAAAGGAAAGATGGAATAGAGCCACCTCAACGTCATTCCGCCATTCCCCTGTTCCATTTCTTTTCCTTAATGTAAATTCATTTTTGTAACTCAGGCCACCATTATTGTTCTAAAAAACATCATATCTGTCCATACAAAAAAATTAAAAAGAAACTTACTTCAGAAAAGTTAAATCATTTGTATTTTTCTGCATCTTTGAATAGCTGATAAAGTTTTTTAATGAGTGTCTTTTTTTGTTTCTTGAAACGAAACAAATTTCATCTGTTCTGAATGTAACGCTTTATTTTTAATTAATCCAAGCAAGACCCAAGAGCATTAATTATCCTGGCAGCAAGTCAAAGCAAAACACTGGTTACAGACATTTAAACTCTGACCTTAAGATGTAGTTACTCTTTGACATGATTCATTTTATTATTTTTTTCTCTGGAGGTCTAATCTTTCAATCCTTCCCAGACAACCTATAATTCGGCTCCTTTGCCCTCTCTGAAATTACCCAAGCACTGTCTGCCTCCAAGGAAGAGTTACTGCTCTGTTACTGAAGGTCAGCTCAAAGTTGCATGCAGGTCTGTCTGCCAGGGGACAGGGGATTCCTAAATAACTTCAGCAGTCCCCCAGTGTAATGATTGATTTAAGTAACTGATGACAGACAAAGTACCACCCCACATAGCAGCGAAGTTTGTATTTCCCTTCCCTGCTGGGAAGAATTCGTTCTGTGTGATGGCCATAACTATCTGTGGGGCGGAGCAAACACGACCGGACACATGAAATATGAACAAGCCATCAAGCAACAAGCACATGCCTCATGTTTGGAGTGGACGGCACTGCTCCTCTTGAAGGGCACACTGATCCTCCTGATAAAACCTTCCCTTGCCTTGGAACGCAGACCCAGTGCACTATTGTCCATTATGAAACCTCTTCAGCCCTAGCTCTTAACTTCTCTGAGAAGATGCCTGAGCCAATTTCAGTGGAGTTCTCATGAAGGTTTGGTCTCAAGCTAGATAAGCATCCATGAATATTGTGAGCCGGAAATTGACGCTGAGCACTTACGTCAATTCTCCATTACCTGAGACTGGGCTGCCTATGACTCCTCTATGAGTTCCCATCTATTTATAGGTAGTAAGCTTGATGGATCAGCCCATCGAACAGCAAAGGGAGGCTACATGTTTGGTAGGATAAAAAAATATATATATATCAAGCCTAGCTTAGTGCTCAGTGGCATGGTCCAGGTCAATACTGACCTCTGTTCATTCTAGGTTTGAAAGGTTTAATTATGACTAACTCCTTGGTATTTTCCAGACTTTCCTCCTACTAATTTTACATTTAACTGCTACAATAAAGTGTCACAGATGTGATACTACATTGTAGACAAACTACAAATGTGTGTCTAGATGCTGGTCTTCTAGATCAAATTTGAGTTTTAAGTAGACAAAAATTATTAAAAATAAGGATACCAGTAGCAAGAGACAAGAGCTGGCCTAATTTTACTGGCATCATCACAAGCTTTATTCCGTTTATAGAGAACTGGATGTTCTTTTACTCCATGGCACCTCATTCCAGTTTTAATTTCTGTAATCAAGACTATTCAAAGCTGGGTGTGGTGGTACGTGCCTTTAATCCCAGTACAGAAGCTTGTTCATTTGATGAGATCCCATTTGTCAAATAAACACAGCAATGACTGGCCCAGCAAACTCTCTATTGATGCAGTAGGATCACATTTATTTGTAAGGTCATCAATCGCTCTCTAATTGAACTTAAGGCCTTCTCAATGAGAGAGAACGCATGTGGCGCTGTGAACATAGTTACACATGGCTGAAGAGATCATAGATCCTAGAGAAAAAACCTGCTTTTGTCACATCTCTGGACCAATGTAATTTCTTACTCTATTCTAAACATATACCCTTGTATTAACAGCCATGTGCACCTCTCACCACTCGTCAAGAAAGCTTTTTCTCGCAAGAGATGGAGACTATTACAGAGTTCGACAACTTCTCAAATGCAAAGTGTGTCTGTGAGAAACCCAGCCCTAAGTGACACATCTACAATTGACCTCTACACCCTATGCTCAGGGAACACAGTGGAACAGGAGGTAGAGAGAATATCAGCCTATCTGTCAACTCTCACTAGTGAAGCTTCCTCATGCAGCAGACAGTGATTAACCCATAAAACCACAACTTACCAAACTTACCAAAGAGAACAAGAGGCTACAGAGTGCTTATCTCTAAATGCACCTGTATTAATCCTCTGCCATCAAGGGCTCAGGGATCTTGTGGAATAAGGGCAGAAAGACGGTAAGAGCCACGGTGTTGGAAAACCACAGAGCTTTCCAGACCTCAGAAGTTATTCATATGAAATTACAGCAACCGTGACGAGATGCATGAGACCCATGCAAGTTCAAAATAGACAGAAACCCAGCACAGAGCGGGGAAATCAGTAAGAAGCCCCGACCTTAGCTGAGAAATTATTGGCAACCGATGGCTGCTGAGAAAGGAAGAGTGGTTTTCGCAAAGATATTTGTTACTTTTATTTTATGAGCGTGAGTGCCTTGCCTGCATGTAGGTAGTGCACCCATTTCGTGCAGTGCCTGCGGAGGCTTATTTTTGTCCTTGCTTTCAGGTAATACTCATTTTATTTTAGCAAGGAATTCTTTTATGTCATTGTGCTGAGATTTTATATATATATATATGTATATATATATATATATATAATCTCCAGAATACACACAGAAGAAAGGCTGTTGATTTACTAAATACCAGTCCATTACCTCACTAACTGCTGTTCTTGTTTAGAGCTACTTACGCAGGCTTGAAGGTCATGATTTGGCCTGGCCTCCTTAGATACGTTTCTGCCTCATTTTTCTTCCTTTATTCAAACTTGCTTTGTCCCTTTTTCATCCTTCAGTTTGATTATTAATCACTTGTCCTTGTTTTCTATCAAACTTAAGATTAAATTTCTTAATAAAAATCTCTCGAATACTAAATCAAAAAAACATAATCAGTCACATTGTTCTCAGGATTGTCCCTACCCACAACAGTGTCTGCTTCCCCAAAGTTAGATATATCACTTTTGCTGACTTCTATATTTTAGTTTTGTCTTACTCAGAAGGTCCAGATTTATTGTCCCATTACCATGATTTGGTCTCTTCTTCATCTTCGAATTGTTGCCCCTTCTGTCTGTTCACTGATACAGTATCTTCCCTTCAAAAACAGAAATAAATCTGCCCAAACTTAGAATTATAGTTTATTTCTTTGGCTTACTTTCTTGATTAGCTTCTTACTTCCAGAGTAAAAGGTAACTTTTTATTTCCTTTCTCTGTCCTTGTTTGTTTGCTAGAATCAGTGTCCTAAAAGGATTCGGTAAAGGTTAGATAGCACTGGCTACACACACAGTTTTCTAAAGTTCAGTAAATCCTGCATTCGTTCCCTGAGGTTTTGTCAAGACAGACATTCCAGTACTTGACTAAACAAATGAATCTTTCTTAAGCTGTTCATAGAGGAGAGTTATCCTTTACTGAGCACATTCCATGTATCTGTCATTATGCCACATTAACTCATTTAATTATTATAAACAGCTTCATGAATTATGTGCTATTATCTCTATCTTGAAAATAAAAAGTCAAACACGTTAGAGGTAAAGTAACTGCACAGGTTGTAGACAAGAGAAATGGAGGTAGCACCCAAGCCCATCTAGCTTCAAAATAGCTATTTTGTCTGTAATACACTAGAGCATTCTTTCTCCAAACAAATCCTACTCTTGAGAAACAGCAAGACTTCCCATTCCAGACTGACTTCCCAAGCCAGACTCACCATAAACTGCCATTCTTTATTAATAGTCCACCATATTTTCCCAGGCAAGCTGGAGCAAGCAAGTCATCACATTAGGAGGAATTCCTATAAAATCATTTATTATCTTTAATTCTTAAACTTTATTTACATCCCTGTCTAAAGAATCTTTCCAGTTTAATGTTAACTGCCAATCTGCTCCTGAATGTAATGAGAGCATTAGCTAGTTCTTGAGCACTGTTAGACTTCGGGTACACATAGCATATTATTCACAGACTAGCCATCAACTTCAAGTGTAGGGTCTGGCCCCTGCAGCCCTTCTCTCTTAGTGCTAGGCTCTCAGCCAAGAGCTAGCAGAATCTTGTCAGCTGCAGTTCAGAAGTAAACATCTTGACCTTTACAGACTTCCTCAGTTTACATCAGGTGTGTGTCAGGTGGCTAGATTTCTCCTGAGAACCTGAACTTTTAACCTCCTGTAAAGCCCCACCCTCAGAGTATATAAGGCTTGCTGCCTCCCAATAAAGTCAGTCATTCTCCTTTCCTCCTACCTAGTGTGTGTGTGTCTCTCTCTCTCTTTCTTATGTGTGTCATTCAATCCCCCATGAATGTAGACAGGACTCTACAGCTGGAGGTTTCCACCGAGATCTGAAGTGAGGAAGCTACAGCTGGAGGTTTGCAAACGTAAGTATTTGGGCATATTGGACAAATGAGTGCTTCAGGCTCTCATGATCTTTTACAGATCTATTGGTAACTGTACTTAAGAGATTTCAGTCAGTGTTTAATCATTTATGTGTGCTCTTTCTGATTTTTGACTTCTTTTAAAGTGTCCCAGAAGTTTTGTTGTGCTGTCCAGAAAACTTTATTTCTTTCCTTTGACTGGTTAATCATTCAGAAGTGTGTTGTTTGGTCTCCCTGAGTTCGTAAAATTAATAAGGCTTTTTTCAATGTTGATTTTAAGTTTTATTGCATTTAGGTCTGAGAGAATTTCATATTTTTGTATCTGATGAGGTTTATTTTGTGCCCCAGTATATGGTCAGTTATGAAGAAAGTTTCAACAGTGCTGAATAGAATGTACTCTTTGGTATTTAGATAGAATATTCAGTAGATGTCTGTTAGGTTATTCTTTAATTAAGGTGTCTCTCTGTTTATTTTTCCTGTTGAACTGTCTAATGGAGTTTGAATGTCTGATAGAATTTTGCTGTGAATTTATCTGGGTCTCAGTTTTTATCTTTTGGGAGGTTTTTGTATTGTTTCAATTTCCTTATGTGTTATGGGTGGTCAGGAGTCATTTTTTGTGTTTATGTTTTGAGGTAAAACATTCCAACCTGCAGGGGAGCTCGTTAAGCTCAGGAAGTAAACAAGAACTTCAGGTAGTCCCTGAAATTGACCAGGTTCACTAATTTGGCTTCCTGCCTGAATTCCTGTGCTCTGGATAGGGAAAATAGGTTGAGCAAAATAAAGTTGGGGCCTCAGTATTTCAGAGTCTGTTCAGATAGAAAAGGTTCAAAAAAAAAAAAAGGGGGCAAATGCAAATGGATCTGGGATGGAACCTCAAGCTCAAGCGGAGGAGGAAAGTAAAGCTAAACCTTCCACTCCACCAGAAGACCCAGCTTTTGTGGAACCTAAAATCAAGCAGTTATTTGAGTCTTTAGATCCCAAAGAAAAATAGGAAAGAGAGGAGGAAGCTGTTAGATATCCGAGAGAGGAGGATTTTCCACCATTTATTGCCCAGCAAAGCCCGAGGCTGAGCTGAAGGAAGAATATTTAGAAGAAATGTGGCATTTACATGGCCTGGTTGAATCTCTGTATATGTTATGTATATAAAAGATAAAAGAAAACTATATGTAATCTTAAAATTTCTAGTCAAGGTTTATTCAGGAATGTTTGGTGTTTGCCCAAGTTTTAGCTACATAGAATACAGTAATTAAAAGTACCAAGTTGATGGAAGTTTGTATAGTAACTACTGTGTCTCAAATTATCATTGCTTATCCCTTTAAAACCTGTATGGATAGATTAGTGGCCTCTTACTGTAAACAAAATTCAGCCCACGGAGTTCAAGAACAACTAGAAAATGGTTATACAGACCAATTTTTGTCATAAAAAAAGTCAGAAAAATGGAGGTTATCTTAGAAAGGTTAATAAAACAATACAAAAAATAATAGCCCAAACCCAGTATTAATGTGGGGAAGAGGGCATGTGTGTTTTTCCACAGGATGTTGAGAATGCCAGGTGGCTGCCAGAAAGGCTGGTCCAGTGCGCAGGGACTGAACAAGGGAAGAGTGACGCTGCTGTTGCTGTGGAATCAGTTCCTGATGAAACAGGGAGAGCTGTATTGGACTTAATAAAGTCAACTATGCTACATCTAACCACCTAGGAAGAAAAGGAGATTGCAGTGATGGTGAACGATACTCAACTGACGGGACATCATTAACAGTAAATCAGGATTCTACTGCAGGAAATGCTGACAATTGAGAAAAAGGACTAAGTGCAGAACTTTGGTGAGCAGATGACAGTTTCCCTCAGACTTGTATAGGGAAACAGGCAGCAGCCATGGACAAAGTCAAGGACAAGTGATAGATTGCATAAGTCAACGCTGCGTTTGGACAGTTAAATATCGCTCATAATGGTACCAGGTTTGATGTTTTCTGTGTTCAATGTATTTCTTATGTTCCAATGTAACTTGTTAATTGCATTTCAATCATTCCTGTGAGAATGAAAGTTATGGTATTTTAGATTATGATTTCTGTAAATGTTATGAAGCCTTAGTATGTAGATTGAGGATATAAGAGTAAGCCTTTGTTACGTTACTGGAGTAGTTACCGTGATGCCTGATTCTAAGGATGCTAGGTTGTGACTCGCTAGCCTCTAGTTAATTTGTGTGGTCTCCAGAATTTCCTGACTTTCATAAATGAGTAGCCAGAGACGGGTAAGTCCAAGGGGGTGTCTGTCAACCTAAGACAGGGAATCAGCCTCTATGGCCAGAGATTGTGGCTGGTTTGCCAATGACGGGTAAGACAGGCACTGACATCCTTGGCAACCTAAGACAGACGCTCATTTATGTAAGAGAAAAGGGGGAAATGTAGGGTCTGGCCCCCTTGCAGCCCTTCTCTCTTAGTGCTAGGCTCTGGCCAAGAGCTAGCAGGATGTTGTCAGTTGCAGTTCCGAAGTAAACAACTTGACCTTTACAGACTTCCTCAGTTTACATCAGGTGTGTGTCATGTGGCTAGATGTCTCCTGAGAACCTGAACTTTTAACCTCCTGTAAAGCCCCGCCCTCAGAGTATATAAGGCTTGCTGCCTCCCAATAAAGTCAGTCAGTCATTCTCCTTTCCTCCTACCGAGTGTGTGTCTCTCTCTCTGTCTTATGTGTGCGTCAATCAATCCGCAGCCCTCCGCAGATCGGGACTCGGACAAGGAACGTAGACCAGGACTCTACACCTCCGGACCTCTAGAGGGGCAGTTACTTGTTCTTTGCCTTATGGTGGTTCTTCGCATTTTGGTGGTGCATGGAGGGAAGGAGAAATTCGGAGAGGATGTAGAATTAGTTGTTCCAGGCATGTCATGGCTGAGTTACTTATTCTAGGAATCCAGCTATCCTTATTGAGGCTGAAGTTTAAAATAACCCATTTAGATAATGGTACATGTTATAGACCAATCCAAAGTTTGAATGTTCCTGCAAACAGTTTTCAAAAGGAAACTGTCAAATAATTGACTCAACTATTTCATGACCTGATTTAAATTTATGTTCCTTATTTTTGTCATAGTTTATACAGCATAAAAGTAGACTAAAATTTACTGTATCATTCAGCTGGCAGAATAGTACTGAGTCCAGGCTATCTCCATCCTTCACCAGGACTCAGTTCAGTCCATGGGACAGACCCTGATTCTGAAAATGTACATATTTAGTTTTATAGCCTGAGTTTTTTATGAATATCAACCATTTAGTGGAAGTCTCAGAGGATTTGGGGATCTTTAACGTTCTCAAAAATTTGATTTACATGGAATAATCTCAAATAACTTTGACTGAGGTTTAGGTTTTTTTTTTTTTTTTAAAGTGTACAAGTATATTGCCTGCATGTAAGTAGATGCACCTATGTCCTGCAGTGCCCACGGAGGTCAGAAGAAGGTGTTAGATCCCCTGGAACTGGAGTTATGGATGGTTGTTAGCCATACATGGGTGCTAGGAATCAAACCTTGGTCCTTTGTAAGAGCAGTCAGTGCTCTTACCTGCTGAGCCATCTCTCCAGCCCCTGGACTTTGTAGTTGAACTAATCATACTCACCTCTTGATGTTTTCATGCTCCTTCTAATAGCCTTGAAGTTGCTCCTTGTAATTTACTAAGGACCCAGGAAACTAGAAACCTAGCCCAATAGTGCATGAACGTATACATAGTACTGTTGGAAATAATTGATTATATCTTTCAAACAAACCGTGGAGAGTATTTTTAATGTTCCAAACACACAAATAATGAAAAAAATATTTAAGTAAAGATGTGTTAGTTACTCTGATCTGATCACTATACATTGAAATAGCATCCCATATTCCAGACCTATATATAATTATTAGGTTCCAGTAAGCATAACAATACACATTACACAAGTCAATACTGATACAAAAATGGACTGAAGAAATAACGTAGAAATTGTGTATGTAAGGATTTAAACTATTTCAAATAAACATAAAATGCTATATATTGAAAAGGTGCAATTAAAAAACCAATCATTTGAGATGATCCTGATGGTGCACAGCTTTGATCCTAACCCTTGGAAGGCAAAGGCAGGCATATCACTGTGAGTTTGAGGTCAACCTGGTCTACATAGTGAGTTACAGGCTAGACAAGGCTCCATAGTGAGACCCTTTGTCAAAAATCAAAACAAAACTGAAACTAAAAGTTCGAAGGAACTAAATACTAAATATTAAAAGTATTTTTCCTATTTCATATCAAACACTAAAAATAATCCCAAGTTGATTAAAATTTTAAATGTAAAAAAAGAATTGTAAAAATAATGGAAGAAATATCGATGTACATTGTAAATATTTATACATTCTAGAAGTAGGATGTATTTTATATCGTGATCAAATCAGAAATGCCCAAAGCAGAAAAAATTCTGTGATTTTATTATGTAAAACTATAAACTGTATGTATTCAGATGAATGAAATTATAAGGAAATCAACAGAAAACAGCTATACATTTTATGATAGACTGAGGATAAACAGGCATAGTAAGTAAACAAAACCTCTGCCTCCAAAGGCTCAGGGATCATTGTGGAAGAGGATGTGGAAAGACTTTAAGAGCCAGAGGGAGTGAATGACCTCAAGAGAACAGTCTTATAGAACACTGATCTGTTACTCATGTGAACTCACAGCATGGGTGACAGCATGCACAAGTCCTGTGCAAACTCAAACCAGGCAAAATCCCATCCTAGACATGGGGAGCTGGGTAAGAAACCCTAATCCAACCTAAGGAACTTTTGGCAATTGATGACTGCTGGGAGGGGGAGAGACAGTGTCTTACCGGGGTGGGACTCTTGGTGGGCCCAGTGGGTGGAGCCACACCAAGAACATTTAGGGACACAAATCAGTCTCTCTCTTTCTATTCATATGTATATATATATGAGATTATATTAGGTGGGGGGTTGGGGGTGGCAGTGAGGGGAAGTGTGTATAGGGGAGAAGATCTAAATACCATTAAATTATATTGTATCAAAATTGCAAAAATGTAATTAAAAATGACCCAAATAAAAAATATGAACAACATGCAAAAGCAGTTAATGAAATAACTGTGTCTGTCAAGTGCTAGAAAGACTGTCCTAAATAACAAGATATATGGACAAGAGCTTTGTTGTCACCCTCTGGACAGTTCTACCTACTGTCTAACAAAGTCCCTTCTTGGTTCCCAAATGATGACATTTGCCATTTAAGCATGCAGGAGCAAGGGAGGGTTTCACTGGTGAAGTCATCTCCATTGTGTCAAGACATCAACTGGCCAAGCACCTTGGACTAAGAATGCAGACTACCCATGAGAAAGGAGCAGTCCTTGGCTTTATTCTTTGAGATAAACAGTGCTGTAGAGTGAATATTTCATAAAATTCATGTTGGAATTTTACTACCTAAAATGATGGGATTTGGAATCAGTAAAGCCAGGCTTTCATGATGGTATTGGTGCCCTTAGAAACAGGATTCTTGAGAGCTTCCTCATCTTCTATCTACAAGTACCCCAAAATCACACATCTGCAATAAGAAAGAGGGTCCTTAAGAAAACTACTACCCTGATCTCAGAATTATAGCATCCATAACTATGGAAAATAAATGTCATTTAAAGCCACCTAGTCAATGGTAATTTGTCATAGCATCATGAACTGCTTAAAACAAACATCCGCACACAACACTCTTTTCTGTGTCTGGTGAATGAAGTATTTAGAGATTAAGTGAAGCAATCAAGGAAGAAAACTCAGACTGTTCCAGAGTCATGGCTACCTTATTTTGATTACTGGCTCACAAATTACAATGAGTTCCTAAAATTGCTGAGCCCTACTTTCCGAACTTTAACACAAGAATAATAAAATTACCTACTTTATAAAGTAACTATGAATATTTATGCCCATAAAGCTTCCAGCACTGTGAATGATGCACAGGAGCTTCTAAGTTATTGGCTATCATCTTTATTATGTATAAAGGACTTCAGTGCTCCACTGTCTCAATAAAAACGTACTAAAACATCACAGGACGATTTAGTTTGTCCTTAGTGTGCATTTGTCTAGTATGCGATGGCGGTATAATTTAGTACTCAATATCACAAGACCTTTCCCAGACGACTCTGCCTCATATGTCCACCCTGGGCATCAGTTTTACATTGGTTAAATAAAGTTTCTGAACTGCTTATTATTTTCATTTCTGCCCAGTATTCTGCTCTAGAGAAATGCAAAACAGAATTAACTTTTGAAAATAGCTATACCACTGGTATGGTGGTACATGCCTGTAAATCCCAGCTCTTGGGTGGTGAAGGCTGGAGGACCAGGAGTTCAAGGCCAGTCTCAACTATACAACAAGTTTGAGGCCAGCCAGGACCACACGAGACCTGTCTTTAAAAAACAAAACGAAAAACCAGAGCCTGGCACAGTGGTACACCCCTTTAGTCCCAGTATTCAGGAGGCAAAGGCAGGCAGATCTCTGTGAGGAATTCTCAAAGACAATCCCTCTGTCTGTAAGGAATCCTAGGCCAGCTGGGGCCACAGGACGACCTTGTCTCAAAAAGGGAAAAAAAAAATTTTTTTTTTAATTTTTAAAAGAAAAAACAGCTCTATCTACTAAAGGTAATAATTAGAGTCTTTAACCTATTAGAAAGAATAGGTTTTCATGTCTGAAGGAAAACGTGTGTCAATTTTCCAAACAGCTAGAATTGTATTAATCTTACAGCAGTGATTATGCCATATTAATCAAAAGCTCTAATTGTTAGTTTAACATTTTTGATTAATTTTTTTAATTACTCAATTAAAAGGGAAATCATTTAGTGTTCTCTAAAGCATGGAGAACTCTTCATCTGTGACCCACTGGTGTGGTCAGTGTTAGTGAGTGTGGTCCAGCCACCAACACTTTTCCAGGAAACTGGAAGTCAGTGCTAATGAGCTCCACATGCATAACAATGGGAGTAATGAAGATGTCCCGTAGCATTGGGTGTTACAGGTAGCTAACCGTCCAAATTTCTATCTGAATTACCTCGTTCAGTCCCCACAATAATCTATCTATAACCATCTCAAAAAGAAAACAATTAGGAAGGAAACCTATCATTATCTTAAATTGTTAGAATACAAGACTACAGTGTTTCAAGAGCCAACAACAGAAAAATAGTTTGAAAATATTTGAAATCAAATATTATCTTCTGAAAGCAAACCACTCACAATATGCAAACCATAAATCTGAGGTAACAATTCTATTAAAGTTCCAGTTTTTAGGAGGGCTGTGTGCTGGTGACATATCTGGATAACCTTTTCTGTCACTTGGAAAAAATCAATTCTGAAATGAGTGTATTATCCACTTAACAATTATCACTAAAATATTTTTAGCTTACTCTGGGTGTCTTCTGGTTATTCAATACCCTCCAGGTCTGTAAATTCACATAATTAGTGTGAACGCACCAAAAAACATGAATTTTAGTATTAACCCAAGTAAAATGTAATTAAGGAAGTAAATCTATAACAGAAAAAAAGGGACAATCACATACGCCTTGTAACAGCCAAAAAATGCAAAAAATGGGCTTTTGGATTATCTGCTAATTAGAAGGGATCTTGTTCATGTCCCCTTCTCTTCTCACTCATGTAGTCACTCCAGAAGGATGAGGAATCTGCTAAGCACACAGAACTATGACCTGAATTAAGGGAGATCATGGAAACCAATGATGTGAAGTTGATGTTGAACAGCGTCAACCTGAGGTTGCCTTCCACAGGTGACCTTTGATCTTCAAATACAGCTACGAAAAAGAAGAGGAGGAAAAGTCAACACCGGCCACACTTCTGGCTCTGCGTTTTGGCGAGAGGTGGGTTTACAGGTAAATCTTTCTCAACTGAATGCCAATTACGCATGGGAGTGTTGCTCCACACACTGGTTGTGTCCCAATCTCCCTCAGATACAGAGGTCACTTTGAAAGTGCCTCAAACAAGCTCTAAATTACCAGGCTTACCTGCTGTTTCTTTGAAAATGACTTTCATGTGAAAATGCTTCAGGAACTAGCAGCAGGCAAAGAGGAGATTAAATTCTTCTTCATTCTTTGCCATAAAATGAACTAGAGTCTCACTAAATCTTCTCCACATATATGTGGGGGGAGAGCACGATCAGTAATCAGTACCACTGTCTCTCTCACACTCTCACTCTCTTTTCTTCCCCCCTCCCCCCCATGAAATATGAAATGTAAAACACTAATACTGAACATTCTAGAACTTTCCAAGTTGGAGAGAAATCCTAAGGGAGAACTGTGTTTCTTCTGGAGGTCCATCAAACGGTTTGGGAATGCAAGTTAATGAAAGGGTAATTCTCTAGCAAATGAGATGTGACTTATTCATATATCCAACATAAACCGTCGAAGGCTTCAGAATGAGTCTGCTTCCCTAGATATTTTATTGTCAGTGTTCAGTCAGTCCTCTATATCAGCTTTAATAGGGATGTCCAATTCTAGAATTTTCTTCTTGTTTCAAACTTTTCAGGGATTGGCACAAGTATGAAGTGGAAATCTTGTATTTTACTTACTCCTGGGTGCTCAGCTTGGACTATTTGAATAAAATATGATACTGCTCATTAAACTGTAGTAAAAGCTAGGACTTTGAAGTCTCAGCCTAAACAAGCTCTCTCTGTGTCTTGGGGGTAACTTCAGCTGTGTTCCCAGTGGGGTCTCCTCTGCAGCAAACCCAGGCCTCATGGGGCTTAACCATGCAGCTCCACACACAGGAAGAACCATTTCCACAGTGGGTGTCCCTGTGACTCTCTGGGCTCTGCTAGAGTCCTTACCCTCTCCCTCCAGAAAGAGCTTGTATTAGCAGGCATCTGCTCAGGCTGTAGAGAAGTTAAATTTACAGTGAGGCTTTTACTTGAGTTTCTCTCACTTTGGTCTCTCCAAAAATCTCCTTGCTTGGGGGGAAACAAGGTGATTTTCAGTCCTCTCATTCTTTAAAATATTTTATTTATTATTTATTGTTTTATGTATATGAGGGTTTTGCCTGCATATAAGTGCAGCCTCGTCATACAATGACCACGGAGACCAGAAGAACTGCGTTAGATCCTCTGGAACTGGAGTTATGGATGGTTGTTATCCACCATGTAGGTGCTGGGAACTAAACCTGGCAGCCAGTGCTCTTAACCACTGAGACATCTCTCCAGCCCAAGGCAGCTCATTCTTTAAGAGAAGGCAGAATTAGTAAATGTTCTGGAAAACTGGTCAATGAAACTAAACAGGAAGGCCTCAGGCAAACAGTGTGGAAGCTGCACTGTGGTCAGACTGGCCTGGAATAGCTTTTCTGCCAGTGGAAATATCCACACGTAACAGCTGGTGGGAAACTGCCTCGACCCGCTTCCGCCGCCACCACCAGGCTCCCCAGACAGTATGTCCACCAGACACGCTCCAAAGGGCTGTGCTCCTACGCAGGAGTGAAAAGCGCAACCTCAGCCCACCACCCAGTATGAAAGGCACAGTTTCTGTTCCAGAGAACACACTACAAGCTTTCTCTCCTATTGTCATAGCACAGACATAAAGCAGAACTATCTGCCCTGAGGAGAAAGTGATGTCAATGAAGGGAAAAAAAGCAATACTTCAGTACTTACGTAGATAAGCAATTCAGGTAACATGTAGCTAATATCAGATTCCCGTGTGCTTTCCAGAAGAAACGAACCACTGCAGAACCAGCAATTAAAATTTACACGTGGGGTGATTTGGGGCAGTTATGTAAAAGCAGTGCTAACTTCTTGAGCAAAGAGCCAAAACAGAAAAACCTAAGCATCCTATTCTTAAATATTGATTATTGTTAAGTTTTTATTTATAATACACAGCAGCAGAGGAAGGATAAGTAAGACACATACCACCACCACCACCACCACATCATCACCACCAAGGACTGCCTAAAATTAGCAGGGTTTTTGAAGCACAGAGCTGGTAGTCTATCACATGACTCCCATATATATGTTTTTCTCAGGTCTGGAACTTAGTAAACCCATTTGAGAAGTTTAGAACTAGTGCTACCAAAACTCTATGCTCAATGGAGGTATTTTTCTTAGCTTTTCTTCCCTGGGAGGCACTTCACGCTAGTCTAAAAGTCTGATACTTAGAAAGTAATCAGTACCACTGACTGAAATTTTCTCTTTCATTTAAGCCTGAGCCAGACACCTTGGTCTTCATTCCCAATTTATTCCCTGTTGTGATTTCTTCTGGCCAGCAGAAAATCATTGATCTATATGGCTGAAACTCAGAGAACAATTCATCCGTGCCTAATATAGCCACAACGCCATTAGCAAAAGGGAGACGTTTAAAATATTTGACAAACACTCATATGAACCTCAGAGCAGGAAACTGAGATCCTGTTGTCCCATTGATGAACCCTTTGACTTCTGGGTAGTGAAGGGTTAAGGGGACACCTGGTTTCTGATCGAGGCATCAGGGAGCAAGAAGAGCTGGGAAGGAGATTCTCAGGGCTGAGGACATTTGCCATCTCAGTACATTAATTATTTCCCCATTATACTGGTTTATTCTGGATGAAAGTATAAAACGAGTGGTTCACATATTACATATCAGCAACCGAGTTGTGTAGATTCTTACAAATTTGTAAGGGTTTATATTACTTTCCTGATGACATCAACTAAGCCCCTTTTACAGACGTCTTCACCCCTTTGAGTACCTCTTGTCCTTCTCGCGAATCTCTCTATGTTTCCTGTTATTTATCTTTTGTTATGCCTCAACATTCCCTTCACCTCTTCCCTCTTTATCTTTCACGTTTTCTCTTGTTCTTTTTTCCTTTCTCTTCTATTTCCCTCCTTAGCACTTTCTCTTATCGCTGACGTGTGTTTATTTTTGAAGTATCTTGTGTGAGTCACTGTGGTTTGTTCTATTTACGGGCCTGATATAAGAAAATAGATATGGATAGAAGGCTCATGAAAAATAAGCCTTTGTCTCGGTTCAAAATCACCCCTTGCATCATCAAAGGCATCGAGTTCCATCTTTTCCCAAACCAACAAGCCAGACTTCTTTCTGCAAATTATCTGATTGTATTGTCTAGCCAAGGTCAGGAGGCCATTGGGCTGCTGGCTCCTCCTTTATCCTCTCTGCAGATCTATCCTAGTCCCAAAAGTTCACACACAGCCTTCATCAAAGCTGAGGAGGGCAGTTAACTCCTTTCTAATGAAGGCAATCTGTATTATAAGGTTTAGTCAGCAGATAGAGGAGGTTCTGTCATGACTAGCAGCATACCTGCACACGTGGCTGAGCTACTGCAAGGTCAGTACAGCTGTCACTAGTGCACCTTGTCATCCATTCTCCTTGTCTTGGGTTGATTCCCACCTCCTCCTTGCTCTGCTTACCTTCCTTGGCTCTCAGGTCAATTGGCCCTTCCTGGGTTGGATTCGGAGACCATAGCTAGAAGGAGATGGAAGCAGAGCATACCTCTCTTTTCTTCTTGCTTTGAACAATTTTTCTCCTACTTTACTGCTTTAGACAGGATTTGGGCCTGAGCAAGCTGTCCACTGTTATGAAACAATTCCCTGAACTGAGTTCCTCTCTTATTAAGTGCTCAGAGTTTCTCTCTTCCAGAGGGATCTTGTAAGATACATTCTCTTAGGAGCAGGCACTTTCTTCAAAGGAAACACCATTCCAATGTCCCCCAACATCCTCACACCATACAGCACACAGATGCAGCCACCACTTCCAAGTCCTTTCTGCGTCTTAGTTTGATTTCTAGCATAAGAGGAACTACAGACCCAACTCACTCCACTAGAGGAAATTCAAGGGCAGGGTATGGAATCAAGCATGCCTGAATTCAGAGCTCAGCAGAATAGGAAAACACCGGGCAACCAGGATCAGTACTGACCCAGCCAGGTCATCAGAAGCTGAACCATCAAACAAGGAAAGCTTGCTCAGATACAGGGGAATCAAGACACTTCCTGAGTGGGCCTCTGAGGGTGAATTTGAATGTTTACATACTTTATTTTCCTCGGAAGATGATCTATGAATTTTATTGATTTCTAAGAAGGAACACAATCCAAAAACTATTAAAGAGGAAAGTGATTTTATCAAAATTGAGAACTTTCTGTGCAACAAAATACACAATCAACAACACAGTCAGAGCAACCTACAAAATGGGAGAAAATGCTTGCAAATATCTGATAAAAGGTTAATATCTAGAATATACAAATAACTCCTATAACTCAGGAGCAGAAAAATAAAGAAATAAAACAAATTATGTTGCATACCAATGGCCAAAAAGCCATTGGAGAACTGCTTAGCATCACAAATACTAAGTGAGAGGCTAGCTCACAGCCATAAGATATTGATTACTAAAATTTTTGAAAAATTGGGGCCAGAAAGATGGCTCCGTATTGAAGAGCACTTGCTGCTCTTGCAGAAGACCTGGGATCAGTTCCCAGCACCCATATGGAAGCTAACAACTATCTGTAGTAACTCCAGTTCTAGGATCTATGACCCCCTCTTCTGGCCTCCATGGGTACTGCATATATACAGCAGGTAAAACACACACATAAAATTAAAAAAAAATTTTTAAACTGATTGAAGATAACAAATTTGGTAAGGACATAAAGAAATTGGGATATATTCATTGCTGGTAGAAATATCAAATGGTACAATGTTTAAAACAGTGTGATAATTCCTCAGAACATTGAAAATGGAATTACCACATGACCTAGCAATTCCACTCTGGGTATATACCCCAACGAACTGAAAGCAGGATCTCAAAAAATTAATTTTACCTCATATTCACAACATCATTATTCACAATAACTAGAAGGTAGAAGCAACTCAAGTGTCCTTGACACTTGAATAGACCAACAAAATGAAATATATACATACAATGGGATATTATTCCACCTTAAAAGGAAGGATAGTTGGACACATGCTGCAGTGACTGGAACTTAAAGGCGTTATGCCAAGTCAAATAAGTCTGATACAAGCAGACAACCACTGGGTGATTCCACTTACATGAGTTACCTGGCAGAGCCAGACTCAGAATGGCAGCTGTCAATGGCTCAGCAGACGGGATGCAAGGGAACACAGATGTTCAGTTGTGTGAGATGAAAGCACACTGCCTAGCAATGTGAATGCATTTAACATTGTTAAAATTGTACTCTTAACAAATGTTAAAATGCTAGATTTGATTTAATATGTGTCTTATAATTTCTTGAAACATTTCATTGATTCTTTGAGGATTTCATATAATATATTTTGATCATATTCAGACCTCTCCCCATCTCCACCCCCATCCTACCACCGCCCTCCGCTCCACGTCCTCTGCTATTACTGGTTTTCTTAAAGGCCTATTGAGTCTAATTTGTGTTTCCCAAATGCTCCTGGGTCTGAGCCCAGTATTTTACATTTAAAAAAAATGTTAAAAATAAATAAACCAGGGTTAGCCAGATGGTCCAGTAGATAAGGGAAGACCTGGGTTCAATCCCTGGGACCTGCATGGAAGAGCAAGCCAACTCCTACAAGTCATCCTCTGACCTTCACATATATGCTGTGATATGCACATGCCCTCCCATCATGCATACACATACATACAAATAATTAATTAAAATTTTGATATTTTATTTATTATTTTTATTTTATGTGCATTAGTGTATTGCCTGTATGTATATAAGTGCACCCGTGTTGTTCAATGCCTAAGGAGATCAGAAGAGGGCATCAGACCCCCCCGAAACTGGAGTTACAGATGGTTGTTAGCTGCCATGTGGGTGCTAAGAATCAAACCTGGGTCCTCTGCCAGAGCAGCCAGTGCTCTTAACCACTGAGTCATCTCTCCAGCCCTAAATGATTTTAGAAAAAACATAAAGTCTACTGTATATACTTGAGAGCCTATTCAATAGCCTAAAAGAACGAGTTAAAGAAAGTTGGATTAGGGCCACATCATATCTTTTCTTTTCACAATTCATACACTTAGTTTGTGTTGGGGTTTTATTTGCAAAGTTATAACATTATGTAACTGGCCAGAATTTCTTAGAAGGTGATGCCTTTGAATACGTGGTTGGAAATAGTGATGTGGCTACAGATTTTAGTAGATAGATATTACACAGCAAGTGGACATATTGCTGGGGAGTCAAAGCAGTAGCTCAACCCTCTGGTGAAAAGAACACAATCTGATGTGACAATAGGAACACTGAATTTGAAGTTGGGGGTGCGAGTGGCTCGGGGTAGAGATGCTTGCTCCCAGGCCTGTCTACCTAAGCTCAGCTCCTGGATCCCTAAGTTGGCAGTGCTGACCTGGAGTTGTCATCTGATTCCACAGGCTCACTGTAGCATGCATGCGCTCTCTCTCCCTCTCTCCCCTCTATCAATCAATCAATCAATCAATCAATCAATCAATAATACTGTAGAATTTGTGACTATGGAAGATCTTAAATCTTCCCTAAACCATGGATTCTTCATTTGTAAAATGGCTTAGCCAATGCCCACTCCCTACTCTGCAATGCTCCTACCAGGCTCCATGTGGATGTGCACGTGTAATACAAAAAAAAATGTGCCAATGTAATTCCCACCTGCAGTCCTTAGTTTATTTCTTCCCTAAACTATATTACTTTTCCAAGTCAATATGTTATTTATTTGTTCTATTAACTCAAGCAACTTAGTACACAGTGAAGAATACATGAACAATTAATTTCAGCCTTGTGCAAGCTCTTATCTCTCCATCTTTATTGATGTGCAGGCACACCTCTCCATATTGTAATTAGCCATTGCACACCTCCTTATGTTCTTTCTTATCTGTTTACCATCACACACCATCCTCAAGCATCGACATGCTGCAAACCATCAACATTAGTCTGCAGCAGTCTCTGGTCTTAAAACATCAAACAAAACCCAGAAGGTTTTAGAGGAGAACCTATGTGCTAGATAGAATGTTGCCTAAAAGCACCAGATATAAACTTAGAGCTGGGAACATAAACAGCATTAACCTTCCTGGCTGAGAGAATTCTCAACCAATAAATAAGGAAGCCAGAAATGATGGATGTGGCGAATGATGGTCCTAAAGGAGCACGATCAAAAAGATGCTAAACTATTAACCAAGAAGCAAGGGTAGATTTGTCACAAAGCAGCTGAGAAGAGAGCAGAGGGCCAGCCTATGAAATGGTGCACAAGTTCAGCAGCAATCCTTGCCATTTACTTAATTGGGACGCATATGTCACCTATATCAATCTCTATTGTCCTGTCTGCAATAGTGTTCCACTGGTATAATCAAAATAGTTAGCGTAAGCAGCTTAAGGCAGGAAGAACTGATTTTGCTCATGGTTTCAGATAGTTCAGGCTATGGTGGTTTGGCCCATGCACTTAGGCAGAGGCAAGTGAAGGTGGTAGACGAATTTGTCACTTCGGGCCATATAGAAAGCAGAGAAAAAGCAGCAAGAAACCAGAGAAGATACTCCTGAGGATCTACCCCAAGTACTACCCCACTCTATCCCACTAAGTCCCACCTCCTAAAAATTTCCAGAACCTCCCAAAATAGCATTGCCAGTTGGGAATCAAGCATTCAATATACAAGTCTGTACCAGGTATTACATAGCCAAATCATAATATTCAAATCAAATAACTCAAGGGTCACATGTAAAATATGCATGAGGTCACACAAAGAAAACACTTAGCAAGTGTTCAGAATTTGTGGTTATGACACAGAGGCTGAGACAGGAGGATCATAACTTCCAGGCTAGCCTGGGCTTCAATGGTGAGATCTTGTCTCAAGACAAAAAGAAGAGGAAAGGAATGAAACCAAATGAAACAGTGGATATAAAATAAAATTTGGCATTATGTTTCTGTCTCAACCAAATTTAATGTAGAGATACAATGAGGTCTTTACCGATTGTCTGGACTTATCAATCTTCCGAGAGTTGGATAGACAAGCTTAACTGATGAGGTGCCATCCCTACCCCTTCTTAAACATGTCAAATGTATTACAAATGCATTGTTCAATAGTGTTTTCAAAGAGTCAGTCAAAGGATGGATCCACTATCTCTTACTCTAACTCTGTGCTGTCTCCACATCTGGGGTACAGCATGTTTGGCTACTAAAGTCAGCTCATCCAGCATGAGTCCCAGCCAGCTCTGTGCAGAACGCACCAAGTATCAGACGCTGTCAGACTGACATTCATCCTTCATTAGGTAACTATTGGCCAAGGAAAATACCAAAGTCCATTGCCTGACACTATAGATTCCCAACAAATGGTAAACATTTCCAAAACTGTTAATGAGAAGCAGGCTTAGCCATGTGCAAAAGCAAATCCTGTGGTCTAAGAAAGGCAAATGGCAGACTCAGCATTCTTAAACTACCCAACACACCAGAATACCATGGCCTCAGGATCCACATTCACGCTTTCTCTGATTATCCAGGAACAGCTTTTGGCTGTTTGTTTTGTTTGACACAAAAGACAGTTTCCTACAGATAAAAACAAACAAAAAAAATTAGAGTTGACTCCAGGGAAGGAGGTTTATATAACCATCCTCTTTTCTCCCAAACTATGATTTTCACATAAAAATATACTCTACGATCGCTTTTATGAAAGGCTAAAAAACATGACAACCTAATCTATGGCACGACTTTTACAGGGAGGAAGGATATAGGGGCTGAGACAGTCTCAGCAGATTTCCAAGGTGCCGTAAGTCCCACTGCTTGGCATAGGTGATGAGTTACACGTGTGTCAACTTTGTGCCTCTTCATCAGGTGGGCACTTTAATAAATGCATTTTACTATAAGCTTCCCATTAGATACCTGTGAAATGATTGTACTAATTGATAATCCCCTAATTAGATAGTTAATTAGTTAGTTAGCTAGCTAGGTGTTTCAGAGCATCTTATTTATTCAAAATACTGATGTGGAATTGGGTTGATGCTAATGTTGCTCTCCTAACCTTTCACCAAATCGAGGTCCTTGGTCTCAAGTACACATACAGATACACACACCAAATTCACACTAAAAAGAGAAAATGTATTCTGATAAAAATTAAGATAAAAAGAAAAAGTATATTCTGAAAGGAAGGGGGAAACTCGAACCATTAACTCAGTCGAAAAAAGGGAAATCATAAAACTGTGTCCTATGCAATGATTAAAGAAATAAGATTCAACAGCACAGAGCTGCTAGCTTTGAAAAGTCATTGCCATTTAGATGTGAGAAAAGCTATGTCTATTTTACAAATATGCAGTGAAATTAGCACTTTCAAATACTACAAGTGTGAGTGGCAAATGTTGGAAATTTTCTTGACTCCATGTAGTTATCTCGAAGACTCAACCACATGTCAATCCTTCTGCCACAAAGGTAAACCCAAGATAACCACAGGACCCACAAGGAGGAAGAAGCAGTGTTAGGAAGAAAACAGTTTTCACTGCCACAGAGTGCTATAGCTCAATAATTGAAACAAATCAGTGATTCAAGGAGTGATACTTCATGTTTCAGGTGACCACAAATACAGTGTCTTCAGCTGGCTTCTGGGAATGAGAAGGAAAAAGAATACTGTTTATTTTTTAAGAGCAAAAGTAAAGGAGCTGGAGAGATGGCTCACTGCCTAAGAATATGTATTATTCTTACAGAGGACTTGAGTTCAGTTCCCAACACATAAGTCAGGTGGCTTACAACTGCATGTAACTCTAGCTCCAGGGAATCAAACCCCCTCTTCTAACCTCATCCAACAGGCACCTACACTCATATGCATATACCCACATACGGATGCACATGTACACATAATTTAAAATAATAAAAATAAATCTTTTTTTAAAGAGCAAAGTTAAGAAATATGCAAGAAGAAGATGCAACTGCAAGTATCCAGTTCCACTGGAACAACACTCCCAAAGAACAACATCATCCTCTAAAAGGAAAGAGTGCAAGACAAATGCCTTTGGACCACATCCAGGCACAGATGGAGTCTGTGTATACATCAGCTCTCTCTACCCATGTACCATTCGCCCAGAGCTGTGGCTTTGCTGTTTAAGTCACAGCAGACACTTCTTTATCTACACAGTAAAAGAGACCTGAACAATTTGCTGTTTGCTTTTAGTTTGCTTTGGGTAAACACAGGTTACTTAGATAATGATTCACATTTCAATAAAAGCCATACAGAAATTTCTGGTCTTTCACCTATTTTCCTAAGGTGATTTCTAATGAATAAATGAAAGTAGATTCTCTTTCCCATATTGTTTAAAGAGAATGAAAAGTAGCTTTCAGAGTTTCTGAACTACATTATCTTCCCCTGAAACAGTACACCACAAAGTCTGTATCCATAAAGCAAATATAAATTCTTAACTTAGCCACTTTGGGTGTTGTAAATGTACATATAATTTTTAGTCTTCTCTGCTAGCTGGTAACAATAGGTGCAAGGAGAGATGGTCATCACTTTTCAGGGTCAAGATGGATTTTGATCCATTTGGTATAAAGGGTCTGCATTCTAGTTAGTGTTATTTTTCCCAGGATTCCTTTCTGGAACTGATGAGCTTGCATTTGGTTGATTAAGAATGGTGGAAAATAAAAACAAGGTCTGCCACTGAGTCAAAGTGCAAGGAAATTGCTCATGTTTTGTGCTCTGTGCTCCTCCAGAGTCTTCCCTGAAGTAACCAAATGCTCCCCTCAAAAGCATCTAAGTTATAAAAACGGTCTTCAGTTGCACTACCCAATTGCAGTCGCTGCCATTCAGAATCATTTGATTCACACCTGATCTCATTTGGTCTTCTTGTCGTAGACTCCTGTCTTCCTTGGTCATAAAATTGCTACTCTCAGCTTCAAGCCTCATATCCTCCCTTTACACAACCAGAGAAGAAAAAGGATGGTTCAGAGATTTCTTTTTTAATCAGAGAGATCAATAAATATATTGTTCAAAAGATTTTGAAAGAGAAAGGAGACATTAACATTATTAAGTATATCAGAGCAAGACACCCAAATACACTACCAGGAAAACAGGAGTGTGTGTTTACCTTACTTCCTAAAGCCAAAAGCCTTTCCCAGAATCCTTGAGAGCTGAGGAGGGAATCCCTTCCTTGAGCACATTACCACCTATGAAGGCTTCTGTGAGCAAGAAGATGGATTAGCTGCTGCTTTGACATCTGCTTTAATCTGAGCCCTTAGTCCAGGACTGTTGTGCTCTGCAGGTCTTGAAAAAACAAGAACACCTGAGATCAAAGCTACAGCAGGGGGATGCTGACCTGTGACTCTGGTAACCATCCTTCTTGCAAACTGAAATCCTCACAAATCCCATTACTGGATACTTAACCCTCCCTGTCCCTTTTGAGTTAGCATTCTCCAAGTGCACGCAAATCCACTACCTACCAGCAAGAACTGCAGCTGGCTGCCTAGCGAGAGCCTTTCCCTGCCCAGAGCTCATGCATGCACGTGCAGTAGGATGCTCGCTGTCTGGGACTGTGTACCTGCTTGAGAACACCAGAATAAGTAGTTTAGAACTTCTTCCTAATTTCATTTTCCTAGTCATTCCACTAGCACTTCATGTAGTCTAACTGTCCTATTTTATTTATTCATTTTTAGTTTATGAGTGTCAGCAATTTGCATATATGTAAGTGCACCACACTTGTGCTGGGACACCAGCAGCGAGTGTCAGATCCTCTGAAACTAAAGTTACGGAAGGTTGTTAGCTACTATGTGAGTGCTGGGAACCAAACCCGGTCCACTGCAAGAGCAGCCAGTCCACTGAGATATCTTTCCAGCCCCTAACTAGCCTATTTAACAACAACAAACCTTGAAAGTCCTGAAAGGTTATTCAGAAGGTTGGCAAGTAGTCAAGCAGATTTACAGTGGGAAATGTTGGTATTCATTTTTCAATAACATCTGAATCATTTGAACACAAAATCAACACCTTGTTTCTAAGATGCCCTTTTATTCTAATGGGAATACATGTACGACGTGCCTTAAAACCTAATTTCTGCCCAGTGGTAGAGCTTCTGTTTGGTATATATTAGACCCCAAGTGACCCCAGCATCACAAAGAAAAAGAAAAGAAAGAAGCCTGGATCAGTGGGAACTCTGAATCAGTTCAAGTTCAGCATGTTAGCAACCAAAAAGAACAAGCTTATTGTCAAATTTCAGTTTCCCAACATCTAAAATATAAAAACCTACCGTTTTGACAGTGGGCCTGAAAAAGTACTTTTAAGTCTTTACTGTATTTCTATTCTTAAATCCTCATTTCTAAATGAAATAATTGGCATTGTAGAATAGAAATGAAGAGAGTTTTTTGTTTGATTTTTTACTTTGCTTGAGTCCGATGCTGGCATAGCAGAGAAGGTGGGATTACAAAGCCCAGACAGGTGCTCTGGCAAGGCGCCACTTGGAGAACATAGGATATGTATGGACAGGGGCCTGTGTTGGAGAGGATGATGTGGGTCATCAAAGGAGCGCTCAGAGCACCATTTCCAAAATCAGTGAGGACGGGAAACTGCCTTACGTGTCAATTCCCAGCTTGAGAAATGTTGAAAATCGCTGAATGTGTAAAAGGCGATGAGCATCTGACCGGAGTCTCAGTTTTTAACATAATTATAACTCCGTTGCTCTAAGGTAATGGCTTCTACTCATTTTCAGTGTATGGTAGGTGGGGCACTTCCTCTCTATCAGGAGAGAGACCAAACCACATCTCAGACTTTGGCTTCTATGATCATTTACTTAGGAAGACTGGTATGCTCAAAAACATGCTTAAAAAACATGCTTGCTAAATGACAGAGAACATTCTCTCCTAAAGTCTTGGCACTGCCTTTAAAATGATCCCCTTCATGGTTCTTTTTTTTCCTAATGTGAAAACAAAGAAACAATGTCACGGGGAAGAAATTAAAGCACTTCCCAGGAAGAGCAATTTTATGGACATAAATTTTCAATGAGGAATCCAAGCAAACAATAATAATTTAAAAAACAGATTTTACTCGTCAGATTTTTCTCCACACACTTCAAAGTGAATTTGCCACAGCCTCCCACTAAGGACTTAAATTGAAGTCCAGTATCACCCACCATACACAGGCCACTTTCAGAGATCTTGCTGATATATTTTGTAGTTCCTCACCCAAAGACCATTAAACATCTCCCTAAGAGAGGCACCAAGATAAAAATGCAGTCCTAGGCTGTCATCCAGGTGTATTAGAGGTTGACTAACTGTCAAACAGATGCAAGCTGAATCTTTCTTACTCAACTGAGGTTTAAAAAGACACTGACACGTATTTTTTGTTTACTTTTAACCTATCTCACTTATCTCAGAATTGTATATTGCTTGATAAATGGATACATAATTGTAGAGTGAAGACAAATTTCATTTCATCAGACAATGGATGACTACCCTGAGCTTCCAAAGCAGATAAACTCAACAGTAGTTCTCAGTAAACGCACATGTAAGTTAGGAAGGCACCTCAGAGAAAAGAATTACAAAATCAAACAACTTTGGTAAGGACTTCATTCCTAAACTGCCTCTGCATTTCCATGACTTTAAAAATCCCTAAATAAGTAATACTGTTCTTGGTAACCCAGTCCATTCTATTGTTTTTTGGAAATAAATGTCTGTCCTGCAGAATTAAAGACTAAACCCAGATCCTGGTGCTCACAGCTAACAATGCTAACCTTCATAGCCAAGTCACCCTTGGCAAACTCATGGCTATTGAAATAAAGCTTCCTGCTTCTCTGAACTTTTCTATTACAGAAACTGAACCCCCTTTCATCTCAGCATTACAAAAAGAGACATGAAAATATACCAATTTTAAAAATTAACACAAGAGGCTTGAGAGGTGGCTTAGTGGGTAAACTGCTTGCCATTCAGCATGAAGACCTGCATCCAGACACTCTTAGCCGCCCATGTAAAGAGCTAGGTGTGGTGGTGTGGACTTGTAATCCCTGGGCTGGAGAGCAGAGACAGGAAGACCCCTGGGACTAGTCTAGTCAAATTAGTAAGCTCCAGGTTCAGTGAGAGATGCTGTCTCAAAAATCAAGGTAGAAAGTGACTGACAAGCACACATGTGTACACACACGAATACACAAACAAATTACATGAAAAAAATGATGTGTAGAAATAAGACTATAGGACAATAGTAGTCATTTTGGGAAAGTGTAGGTGGTACTAATATTTCTAGTTTTCAAATATTTCTAGAGTTCTTCAATAAATATATACAATATTAATAAAGTAGATGCATAGAAAACAAAGTCACCATAATTAGAATATTGCTATATGTTTTTCCTGAAACACATTATCTGGATTTTTCTAAATGCAAATATTACGCAGTTCTTTACAATAGATTTATTTCCAACTCAATTTCTTTTCTTATTTTTTTCCCATTTCTTTAGAATTTCCAGGCTTCTTTTATTTCTGACTGGAGAGAGTTCTCTCCTTAGTCCTCCTTAACAGAACTTGGAGATGTTTGGTGAATATAAATGGATTATATTTAATGTGTTATAAATATCTTGCAAGTGTCTGTTTTGTTCTTTTGCAGAGGATTGCCTTAAGCATGAGGAAAGTATTTATCCATGCATAGTTGTAACTGTGAGGGCTTAAGTGCAAGGCTAATGCAGTACCTATTCTCTTACTTAAAAGAACATTTTATTTATTTACTATCTCTTTAAGTAGTCCAAAAACTAATCAGCCAAAGCCCCAGAGTCCTGTGTGAAAAGATGTCCTAGGTGTGAGAGATTCTGAGGGCAGAGTTTATCAACTTCCTGCCTCTTCCAAAACACACTGTTCCAGCAGAGTCCTGGATTTTTTAGAATGAATGTACACCAGTGAGCCTGTTGGGATACGTATACTTTTAGGGAAATCACTTAAGTATCTCCTCTGGTGTGCTCTGAACTCCCTTGTAACACGATTTCCACATTCAATTGAAATCATTCACATACATGTACCTCTCTCATGCTGAAAGTGGGGTTCTAGGGATGTGCCCTTAATCCAGGGCAGGATGCCTCTTCTTCCCATCCAGTCCTTATCTGAGTGCTTAGTGCATAGCTAACTGTATTAAGTATGGTCAGTGATTCACTCACTTACCTGCATTGATTATTTGAATCAATGGGTGAACAAAGTGACTGCTGGAGAAAATGCCTGTTTAAAAGAGCCTGAGTCATAGATTAGTACAAGCACAGCATGTCTAAATTCTGCCTGCCTCCTCCCACTTTCCTTGCCTTCCTTTCATAGGTATTGATTCCTAATTAACACCATGCACCTTCAAAGTCAGTTTCGGCATCTGCTTTGAGAGACTCCAGCCCGTGACTGCTGGGAAACAAAATACACAACAAAGCAAATTTTGGAGCAAAACAACTTAATGGTCTCTGCTCAAATGTCACCTCTTCTGTGAGGCCTGAAAATGAAGCCGACCTCCGAGATGTCCCTCTGTCACTCATATCCCTGCCAGTCCTGCATTTCCCTTTTGTCACTGCATTTTTCTTTCAAGCAATATCTCTTCCTAGGTTGTCTGCTTCTTTACTGGCTCCTGATACTAGAAGATAAATTCCCCAAATCACAGATTTCAGCTTTTCATCACTATGTGCCCCACATCTAAGAGCGCAGTCGAGACTATGGTAGGCATTGAATACATAGTCACTGAATGAATAAAGCGTTATTACTAGATGGATTATCTTGGGTACATAGAGGGAACACAGAGAAGCCTGGTTCTATGTGCTGAGAGTTTAAGAAGAGTTTATAGCTAAACATTGGGAAAAAATGGACATACTAAATAGTTTCAGATGTTAATTGGATTCAGTGTTACAATGATAAGCCTTTGTGCAATCAGGGAAGTAATTGCTAACTCATAAATTCTGGGCAAATAAAAATCTGAGGCAGACGTCATGTCACCTCATACCTTTCTCTTGCTACTGGTTTGTGGTTTGGATTCCATGTTGCCTTTCTCTGGTCTGGTTTGGTTTTCAGAAAAAACTTCAAAGTTGTTTGTTTCAGGAAGATTTCTTTCTCTTAGACACTAGAGAGCATCCAGAAATAGAAGGAGATGACAGCACTGTATGCAGGCTCACCCGTTTCGGTGATGCACTTTACTATTAGTTTTTATAGAAGGAAGAGTTTATTTAGCTTATTTGGGGATAAGAGTTCATCATGACGGGGAGGCGTGATAGGAGTCTCGTTAATGTACTTTAAAAGCACATGTTTAAACTATACTAAAATAGAGATGACTTTAAAGCTTGGGAACAGATCACACCATCAAAGAGCGTGTAGAACCGGCCTTTTCCAGCTCAGCTGCTCATTAGGGCTTAGATTCTAGCCCCGCACAGCCCACTGCTGACACTTCGTGTTTCTTCCTCTTCTTGTCTCACTCTTCCTATTTTCTATCAGTTTCCATGACCCTGTGTAGTGTAACTGACTTAACTTTAACTGCCACATACATTATAAATGCACCTTAAAATGCATCTTTGCTCTTGAATAATCATATGTCTTTCAAAAATTCAAAGGACAAAGCTATGCTCTCTTATATATTTGTGCATTTACCACTTCCTGGGTAAATCCAGTTTCTATGAAGTTTCATTTCCTTCGGTTTGTGTGCACATTTTCAGTTGACAAATACTAATATCTCTAAGGTACAGTATAACATTTCAATACATGTACAAAACACGTGAGGATCAGATCAGGGAAACTGGAACAATTATCAACTCAAACATCTACCAGCTCATTCTGACTGGTATATTCAAAATCCTTTCTCCTAGGTATTTTGAAATATGATGTTAATTGTTTTTAACTATACTTATCCTGTTGTATGTCAGAACCTTAGAAGTTATTCCTCCCGCCCACCTGCAACCCTGGACCCATTAACATTCCTTTCTACCTTCAGTCTCTCTTAGCCTTCCAAGCCCTTGGTAACCACTATTCCAGTCTTGACTTCTAGGAGTCGTTTTTAGAACCTCTAATGGTTAAATACAAACATCCCAAAAAGCTCATGTGCTGGAGGCTGGTTCCCCGCTGGCGTTACAGTTCATCAATGAATTGTTCAGTTACAGCTGAACAAGCTAACAAAGGATGGGTCCTAGTGGGCAGAGGCAGGTCACGGGCGTTATCCAGTGCATCTCCTCCCCAGCCTTCCCCACACTGCTGTCTGCCATGGGTAAGCAGCTCTGCTCACCACATGCTTCCTGCCAAGGTTCGCCTTACCTTCAGTCCAGAAGAAAACAGTGGCGTCACTATGGACTGAGATCTCTGAAACTGAGCCAAAAGAAATCTTTCTTCCTTTCACTTGTTTTTCCAGGGTATTTTTGTCACAGAGACAAAGAACTGGCTAATAAAGATTATTTTTAGTTTGTTCTATGGTGTGACTACAAATTTTCACACATTCAGTTTATCAGAAGGTGCCTCTCTTCTGTCTATTCTGTCTGCAATTTCACTTTTTATGTATTTAGTTAACATGATTACATAATAGTTTAAAACATGATTCTCTGCTTCATAAACTTCTTTTCTCTCAGGTTATACAGCATGATTTTCCTACATGCTATGGGTTAAATGTGAAATGTCCTCCACAGGTTCATGCATCTGAACACTTGGTCCCCAGCTGGTGTTGCTCTCTGGGGAGGTTATGGAACCTTTAAGACATGGGGCCTACCTAGAAAAAATATGCCATTGGGAATAAGCCTTTGGGCACCATGCCCTGCCTTCTTTCTAGTCCAGATTTCTGTTTCTTGGTTCACTAGGAAGTGAGCAAGCCATGTCACAAGCTTCTGTTTCCATGGCCTGAGCCTCCCTGAACTCCGCCATGCCTTCCCCACCAAGATAAGATGAAACAAAACACGAGCCAACTCCTCCCTTGAGTTGTTTCTGCACGCATTTTGACATGACAATGAGAAAAGTTAACTCTTTGGTTTAGTTACTACCTAATCCTCCATGATTTCCAAACACAAATATTATCCTTTATTGCCACATTACATTTTAATAATGTATTTACTAGATGTAGAATGGCCTGTTGAAAAGCTCTCCCCCCTTTCTCTGCCTCCCCTCTTGTGATACACACATACAGACACTCACAGGCGCTCGTGCACGCACACACACACACACACACACATTTCTGCATGTCATTTCATTGCGTTGGGAGTTTTTTTTTTTTTTTTTTTTGATGGAGTGTCTAGCCATCAGTCCTGTGTGATGTGGTAATCTTTGGCTGCCTGCAGGATTTCTCTTCATTCCTGGCTTTCAGGACATTGATGATGTTATGCCTGGGCATCATTTCGCTGTGTGTTTTCTGCTTGGGAATGACCGAGTTTCCTCAGTGTCAAAGCTGATAGTTTTTAACTTTGAGAAATTTATCATTACTTCTTCAATTTTTTTTCTGTCACATGCCAAGTCCATTTAGACTCAAATGGTAAATTATATGACTTTAAATTTCCTATTGGCCATTTTTTCATGAATTTTTTTTCTATACATTCTGCAGATAAAAATCTTTTTATCCATCAGTTTCATTAAGCCTCTAATCTATGATCTGCTATTAAATTTACTCTGTGGATTTTTTATTTCAGTTAATGTACTTTTAAGTTCTAGAGTTTTGTGGTACAGGAAGAGAGATAGAAGGTCCAGAAGACAGAAGAAATGGTGTCTAGCAACGAAGATGTTCAGGTTCAATAAATGTATAATAAAGGGAAAGAAGAGAAGAACCAATTCTTAGGTCCTATTATGGGAAGATTTCAGAACTCCATAATATCTAATTTCTCTGGGAAACTTGAAGAATGTTTTCAACTTAAAGCATGTGTGGAGACAGAAGATGGTAATTAATATTTATTTTGAAAGCTGGAAATTATTAGAGAAATGAGCAGGAATGGTTTGTTATGTTTATATGAACATTGTTTTCATGATTTTCTCACAGTATTGGGTGAATGGAAGATTTTTTCAGACTGGTGAGAGAGGCAAAGCATATGAGTGAACTTGATACTCAGTGAGTGATGAGAAAAATGGGGAGGAAATTGAAAAGAGAAACCGATGACTGAGAAAATGTCATGTCATGACAAGTTTAACAATGTATGGCAGTGAAAGTAGATGCATCAAGTAGCCTGGTATAGAGTTGGGAACTATTAAAAACTGTGAAGCTAGAAACAGAGTTTGGGAGCTGGGCAGATGGCTCAGTCAGTGGGGAAGAGCACTTGCTGCTTTTGCAGAGGACCTAAGTTTGGTTCCCAGCACCCACACTGCACAGTTCACAACTGTCTGTAACTCCAGCTTCAGGAGATACTGTGCATTCTTCTGGCCTCTGTAGGTACCACTCCAGATGCATGCATGTGCTTATGCACACACACAATTAAAAAAAAATTTAACTGAGTGCTTCAGCTTCATAAATTTTCTAGTGACGAAAACTTCATTCTTATAATATCAGAGATATTTGTGATTGTAACCACATAAAACACTGGAAAAGTAGCATCGAATAGATGATAGTACTCAGGGAGGGCTAAAAGTCCATCAGCCAAATGGCTGACTAGATTCAGAGAAAGCGCTTTAGCAGGAAAAAGGAGATACTAAAGATGACCCAGTGTGCAGAAGAATGGCCAGGTGATGACAGAAGCCTGAAAAAGTGAGTGGAACTTCTTAGCAAAAATCCTGAAATAAACAAGGATGAAACACAACAGAACAAGTTCGGAAGGACTCACAGAAGGTGAGAATTCAGTGCCAGAGTTATGGACCTGAATATTTAGTTCCTTCTAGCTCAAAGCTTTTGGGCAGGAAAATGATTTGTGAAAACTCTGAGCAATTCTTCTGAAGATCTCTGACATAGACTTGGGTAGGTGGATGATAAACTCCACCTCAATGGCAATATCTAATCTGCCAAAATATTTTTTGTGAAATTCACATCATATATCTGTCCAGCTTAGAAGTTGACGAACAACTCCTAAATCAGGTTAACATATTAACTTTCAAAATACATGGGTAGAGATATTTGTTCCTACTAAAAGAAGAAATTAGTCTTAGAATCTTTTTTGTCAATTAGGATGCAACTGAGTTTGTTCCTGAACGAAGCAAGAGCATGAATACCCAGACGTCTTTTAGAATAGAATTATTACACATAATGAGATTTACAAATTTATCGAGGATAAGCTATCCATGTACTTCACACTTGGAGCAACATAGAAAGGAAATATGAATGATGGAACTTGAACTCAAAATTTCTAGCACAATCCCTTAAGAAGTTTTCCTGGTCTCCTCCCTGCTTGTAAGCTACACAAATGAAGTACAGTACCACTTTAAAGAAGACCTCCTTTATTACCCAAATGTGTCATGAGAGAACAATCAGCCTACACAAATTTGCCCCAAACAACTTTCGAAGTTAAAGCCAGTCACACCTGTAATCTGATAGGTGTCCTTTCACGGACTTTCTGACAGGAATGTGTTTTGATGCCTGCATTCTTCTGAATATAAAGATCAGTAAAATCCTTGCTTTATGCTTTCAATAACAGGTACTCAAGAAGGATGTGTTGAGTGAACTGATGTAAATGGCAAAAGGAGGCAGATGGCCACTGGGGTCTGGCACGGAGGCTGACTATATAGCTCCTTGAATCTAAGATCCGTGACAGAATTAGAGCCCATATTTTCCATTCTGTTTCTCATAAAAGGAAGAGTTAATAAAATGCCACAAATAATATAATGTTCAGACTCACTCTTTAATCTGCGTTTGGAATAGCATTGTCCTGAAAAAGAGTCAGAAGGTTTTCAGGAGAGAGAAAAATGAAGAGAATTTGTTGACTCGTGATAATGTGTCAGGGACTAAACTAGATCAGAAGGTTGTACTTAAAGCACTCTTAGACACAGAGGGCATTTGCTAGTGGTCTCTACTGACAGTAAACCAAACGCAGCATGCCTGGACACAGACAGACACTCCCTCAACAGCAACAAAGGAAACAATGCTGCACTTGTCATCAAAGCTTTCAGTCCAGTCTTCCCGGGGCTGCCATTTTGTATGCTGCAAATATTGGTAGATTTTTCCAGGTACTTTAATAGGAAAAAAAAAAAAACAGTAAACTGAATCTCAAGGAGAATAGAGAGATTGGTATACAAACATACACTTTCAAAAGAATCTGTGAATTCTTGTATATCTTGTGTAAAGAAATCATTGCAGCAGGAATATTAAAGGGAGACATTCAGACTTTTCGCCTCCTAAAATGATCTAGCTGATCTACTGAAATAGCAGGTTGTAAGATACCTGCCGTGCCTGCCATGTGCTGGTGACCTGCAGCCATGGTACTTCACGTATTTTTCATATCTGAGCTCTTTTTTCTCACTAAAGAGTTACAAAAGGATGTACTTGGGTCCTTTCTCCTTTCCCCCTCCTCTTTTCTCTCTCTATTTCTTTGCAATTTTTCTCTTTCATTAAGTCTCTCAAGGATATGTCTCAGTTCACATCTGTTCTTATTTACTAGCATAGCTCCAAGCTCACCCTAAATTCCTGGGTTCTCTCATCGTCTTAGATCGTTACTCAGTAAAGGGGAAAGCACTCCACACAGAAGGAAGGGAGGGGATGGGCTTGGAAGTGGGCAAAGCTGACTTCTGCATGCGTCTTTTCTAACACATCATGCTGAGAAGCAGAACTTTATGAGGAGATAGAAGCTTACCTTGGAATGATGCCATTTACCTAGAGAAGGAAAAGAATGTGAGGCCAGAGGATTGGAAGCCAGGGCCATATATCTTCTCTAGGACTGGGACACAGAGGGGGAAGGAGTCCTTGTAGGCAAAACTAGACAGTCTTAGGACTCACTAATTCTTTTGGCACTCTACAGAGGCTTGGAGAAATGTGTGTATTTAAGACCTAAAAAGAGATTATAAATTTGAAAGCCGTGTATGGGAACAGTTGGGATGACTTCAAATGAACAAAATAATTAAAGATAAACATTGTTATCTAGGGCTGGCAGGATAGGTCAGTGAGTAAACACACTTGTCACCACCACTGATGACCTGAGAGTGTTTCCCAGGAACTACATAGTAGAAGCAGAGAACTGACTCTCACAAGTTATCCTCTGACACCCACATGTGCACACACACAGAGACACACACACGCACACATACACGCTGAAATGCAATAAAAATTTAAATCAGGGTTAAGAGCACTGGCTTCTCTTGAAGAGGACTGGGGTTTGGCTCCTAGCACCTACATGGTGGCTAATGACCATCCATAATTACAGTTCCAGGGGATCCAACACCCTCTTCTAATCTCAGCTAGCATTGCACAACAAGGATGCACTTACACATGGGCAGGCAAAACACTCATATTCATAAAATAAATAAAATATTTTTTTAATTTAAATAATTTTTAAATGGTCATTTTTAGCCCCCAAACCACAAATGTTGTCAGTGGCTCTGAATCACCAAAACTCTCTTCTTTAATGGGTATTGTCACCCTGATGCCAGGCTATAGGTTGTAGCACTACAGAGCTTCCAGCCTAGGCTAACATGGCACTTGTCTGTTGATAACAGGCCTTTTGACAGTGTTATGGCAGCAGCCGTCAAAGTAACAAGACTATTGGTGGACTGAACATGTTTCCTGGATTTCTGTCTGTAAAAGATGATCAAATTAGGCCTAGATCCCAGGGTAGAGCAGACACTAAGCAAAGTGCTTGGGAAAACCACAGGAAGGAAAGCATCAGACAGGGAAGAAAGATTCTATTTGTGACAGACCAGGATTACATGACATTTAACGTGAATATTAGAAGCAATGAGCTATCATTCTGTATCTAGAGCTGAAGGGGTGGCTGCCCAAGGATAGTCCCTGATCAACCCGAATTCACATGCAGGAAGTTCTTCTGTACATGCCTAAATTTCTAGAAACCAATTAGTTCCCTCTCCGTTCTTTCTCCCTCTCCCTCTCTCTCATCAGAACAGCAGATGAGCTAGTCGGTAGGACAGCACAGTAGACCAACTATGCACAACCTGGGTGACCTTCACCCAGTGAGAAACAGAATTGATAGATAAATGCTTGGACTGCCTTGCTTCTGTAGGAGACAATTCTGTGGTGTGATGCAGAGCTTCTGAGAAGGTCTCTATCAAGTAACCTACTCACTCATGATCTTAGGACCTTTCTTCTCCCCTCTATCTTACCTCCCCTCCATCATGGTGTTTCCTAGGACTGGTTACCTTCTTGCTCAACAGGAGCAAAAACAAAGAAAAAAATCCAAACCCTAGCCAAAGTCCGTGTCTCATGGTCTCTTTGAAGACCAAACCTTTAGCAAGCCCAAGCTATGGAGAAATAATATGTGTTCATCTCCCTACCCATTCTGCTTTGCCCTAGACCCAGCTATTCAGGGGAACAGACTGTGTTTATGCATTGATCACATTCTGATATTCATCAGATCTTTAACTATCTGCTGAAGGAATGAATGAGACAGGCTGCGGAGATGGCTCAGCAGGTAAAGGCGCTTGCTGTGCAAGCCTGGTCTCCTCAGTTTTATCCTCAGAACCCACATAAAAGTAGAAGGAGAGAACCAATTCCTGAAATCTGTCCTCTGACCGCCACACATGTGCTGTGGTGTGCCTCTCTCTCTCTCTCTTTTTCTCTCATGCACACACACACACACACACACGCACGCACACACACAAATGTAAAAAAAAAATGAGTTTGTCTTAATGAGGTGAAGGGATTGTCAGAGCAGAAAGCCATGGGGGGCCAGTTCCCACAAAAACCAGCCCTTCAAGAGAGGACTTAAATGTAACTAGACTTACTAGTGATCCTTGGTGTCCAGGATAATTTTTATCAACATTTCATGGAAATCCTCAGTCTTTGCAGTGGGAACCTGTTCTGCACGATGTCAAGACATCAGATTTCCCCAGAGAACCCTCTGTAGCTGATCAGCCAACAGTGACTCTCCCTCTCCTGAGTGCTCGTTGCAAATATTGCCAAGACACAGCTCATGGCCCAGCTACTGGGCAGGATAGAACAAATGTGATTACAGTGCTGATTTACAATGATCAAGATTAATAATCTGTGCATTTTAACTATCATGATGGGTTGCTTTAATCATTAGCTCCCGGAAACAAATTTTAAGGAATTTGAACTTTTTGTTTGTTTGTTTCAGTGTATATTCTAACAAATATTTTTATTGAACTTTTGTGCATTTCACACAACTGTTCAGGTGAGATACCTGTCCCTGTCCATGCCCCTTCGCTGCACTCTGCATTCATGCGCTCTGCCATACACGCTAACTCCCGTTCAGTCAAGCACTTTACCCAGATGTCCTTGAGTGCAAGTTCATCCAGTGGAGTCTATTCAGCCTATCTAGAGATCTTAAAGGAGGTCTTCTCTCCCTCATCCAGCCATAATCAGTTTCCAACAGTTCTCGGGTTAGGGTAGGCCTGCTACCAGTCTGGGCTTTTGTCTGATTGAGTTGGCATGGGCCTTGTGTTCGATGTCACCAACTACAAGTTCACATGAGCAAGCTTCCAGTGGCCTGAAAACCTCTGTTTCCCTGTGTTCATGGACCAATCCTGGCTCTTACAGTCTTTCTGCCCACTCTTCTACAATGGCCCTGACCATATGAGGTTTAATATAGGAGTCCTGTCCAGGGCCACACATGCTACAGTCACTATTCTCTGAAACTTGGCCAACTGCAGTCTTCTGTGCACATCACACTCTGTTGTATAAGGAAACTTCGCTGGTGAGAGTTGAGGGGGTGCGCCAGTTTTCTTTCTATCCCCGGTTCTGCTGTGCCATGAGCCTTAGAGGTTCCACTGTAGTTGAGTCTCCTAGGAGTGGGCATCTCTCAGACGTGTATTCTCTGTGTGTGACCAGTTGTGAAAGTATACAGTAGCTTCCATCTGTTGCAAAACGAAGCTTCTTTGATCAGTGGTGTACTGTATACGTGTGTCCATCAACTGATGAATGGATGATGAAAATGTGGTACATTTACACAGTGTACTCAGCAGTGAGAAAAGATTAAATTATGAAATTTGTAGTCAGTCAAATGAATGGAACTAGAGGTTGTTATGCTAAGCGAAGTAACACAAACTCAGAAAAGCAAGTAACGTACGTCCTCTCTCATTTGTGGATTGGAACACCAATCCCTTATATGTGAGTGTATATATTGATATATATATATATATATATATATATATATATATATATATATATAAAACAGGAGTCAAGAAAATGGAAAGGAAAGATGGAGGTAAAGGGAAAGAAAAAGCCCGAAAGAGGGGACTAGTGGGGAACAGATGTTACCAGGTAGGAGGAGGGGAAAGTGGGAGCGTTCAGAGGAGCGTTCAGACGGGAGCGGGAGGGAAGACATGCAGGAGCCATGGCGGCGGAGGAGGAAGGAACTCAGGAAGGGAGAATGGGGAAGTGGGGGTCATGGGAGGAGGGATAATGGGGGCGCTTGGACTCGGGAGGGGAAAGAAAGGTTGGATGGGAAAAAGAGAGGAGAGATGATTGGAAAAGGGGTGTCATGGGAAGAAAGCTGCAAAGACAGAAAATCAGTCAGTGGTCCAACCCGTTCCTAAAGTGAAATAACCATAATGACTGGCACAGCAAGCTACCTCTACCCGTGCAGGAGTGACGCTGTTATCTGGGGTAATCAACTGCTATTTAATTGGATTTAAAGCCCTCTCAATAGGAGTGAAATCACGGTTTGGGCACTGTAACTCTAGCCAAATATACATGGCTGGAGAGGTCATAGATCCTAGAGAAAACCATATTTCTGTCTTATCTCTAGACATTTATTTGTAGACAAGGAATATGAACTTTTAAAAATTATTTTTATTTTCAATTATGTGTATATGTGTGGAGGCATGTGAACACGTGTGATGGTACCTGTGGAGGCCAGAAGAGAATGAGGATACTCTGGAACTTGAGTTGCAGGCAATCATGGGCCACCCAATGTAGGCAATGGGAATGAAACTCAGATCCTCTGCAAGAGCAGCAAGCTCTCTTAACTGCTGAGCCATCTCTGCAGCCCTGAATTTGAATCTTTAAAATTTACCTTAATTTCTCCTTGAGTTTTGCATGTGAAAACATGATTCACCAATCTCCAAATTCTTTTCTGCCAAAGAAGAACCAGTTTGTTGGACTTCACCACTTAATGTAAATCTGTCAGGCTTAATCAATTGCATTAGATTAAGTCTAGTTAGATTCTCAGTCTTTCCACATTGTTTTTAGGGGCCCTATCTCCACACTAGCCAAAACAACACCTACACTCAGATTGCTGAAATGTACTGCAAATGTATTGGGTTGGTGGGAAATCTTGATCAGGTCCTGTTCTTAGAGGTCCTATATACTGATAGTCTAAATATCTTGATCTTCAAGGGAATATGAGGGACAACCCCAGAGCCAACCCTTGGCTGAGGCCTGACTCCTCGGCTGAGTCCCAGAGCTGAGATTACTGATGGAAACATATGAGATTGGCTGGATGCATGCCCAAGGGCCTTGGCGCTGAACTTAAATAAATCAAGTGATCCAGAAAACTGGTATTATGTGAGACCCCCACTTGAACCTCCACCTCTCCCATCCCTACTAGCAAATACAAAGGACAGGGAGGACCTCATCCCTTATAAGCGAGAGTAGAGCCAGGACATGAAGGTACCCAGCCAGGCATGCCCAGTGCGCAGTGACATGAAGACTCTGTAATGCTATGGTGGGACACAGAAAGAAACCATTGTATCTACAAGATATGAGCACTGCTGTTGGGGTAATTTGTGGTAAAAAAAAAAAAAAAACTAGGTAGGCTTCTAGAATCTAGGCTGTCTCCTCGGACCCTGCTCTGAAGATTGACTAAAGCATCCTTACATGTTTAATCAGATTTTGTTTTTTTTCTGTTTCTATCATTTTACTGAACAGCTTTACCCCTGTGGCTTGGTTTTTAAAAATCTAGCCGTCTTGCAATCTCAAACAGTTCTCAGAAATTTACCCTCAGGAAAGATAAATCCTACTTGAACATTAAAGAAATGCAACTTTGCCATCTAAAAAGTCAGAATAAAGAAAAAAAGATCTAATTGAATATTGACCAAGTAAAAGCTATCCTGTTTATTCCTCACTTTAATATTCTTTCTTCAAGCAAACTTAAGCAATCTAGCCTCTGTCACATTAAACTCATCTTCTGGCGGAATCAGCAGGGAATTAGAAATGCAGCATTAGGTTATTTGAAACATAAGTTTTTGAAACCAGATCCACATCTGTCTTCAGTTTAATGTGGATGTTTGGAGAGACCCATCAATGAAAGCTATACTAATTATCACAGCAGCTAAAAATACTAGAGAGATACAGTTCCAAGGCACTCAGGGTGGACTTCACTTCTTCACGCGTTAATTAGACATTATACATATAAATAATTTCACACATTCTAATTCCTATCCCAGCCAGAGTAATCCTGACTTGGAGCCTCCTGCTCTGCTTCATCTCTGGTGTTGACTTGAAAACTAAGAACAGCTAATGAAAGGGTCAGCCTCAAAGGAAACGCAAGCCCTCTGGGCTGTCACCTCTCTAACCTTCTTTGTGCTTCTGTGAAATTTACAGTTGTATAAATACAATCCTACTGTCCACAACACTGGCACAAAGAGTGTTTCCCACCAGCATCTGCCTTCAAAGTTTCAAGCCACAGGGAATGTGAAAGCTGGCCGGTCTTGGTTCTATTAACTGAAATTCAAATGCTGAGAAAATAAATTTGATATTGAAGAAGGTTTGGGATTTGGAAACGAGAAGATACCAAGAGAAAGATATCCTATATAGCCACGTTTACCTTTAAAAAGATCCTCAAAAGGGTAACCTCACAAAATGTTTGACATACCAGCCTATCGCAGTACTCAATCCCCAACCCCCAGCCCCTGTCGGGGTAAAGCTTTGCTTTAGTCCATGCAAAGGGAAGGCACTGGACCCATGTTCCCCACCTGTGAGCCATGCTGTGCTCTATGGAACCACAATTCCTCAGGCCCAGGAAAGCCAATCTCCAGGATGCACAGGGGCCTATGTGGAACCTAGAGCTGCTTAAGCACAAGAAGCTGTGCAATAGGAACAAACACAGAGGTCACAAGTCTAAGGCCTGACAGGGCGCAGAGAGTCACAGTCATGAGGGAGTCAAAAGTCTGAGAGAGTATCAGAGAGTCAGTTCCTAGGAGGAGGGATAAAATGAGAAAACACCATAAAGAGGTATAATTTGAAAGTCATAATGAAGGGATTGCATTTGGCAGAAGCCCCAAGCTCTCTGCTTTACAAGGAAGGAACTCGAGCTCATTTCAGCAAGACCCAGTCACACTAGGTTCATCAGGCCTGATTCCTATGCCACCTCTTGGCAGATTGTCTCTGTCTGTCTCTGTCTCTCTGTCTCTCTGTCTCTGTCTCTCTCCACATATAAAAACTAAGATGCAGGAACTGGAGCCATAGCTCAATAGTTAAGAACACTGGCTGTTTTTGTAGAGGACCCAGGTTCAACTCCCAGCACCTACATGCAGCCAACAGCCATTCATAACTTCAGTTCCAGGGGATCCAGCAGCCTCTTCTGACCTCTGTGAGCACTGCATGACACGGGTGTCCTTACATTCATGCAGGCCATACACTCATACATCTAAAATAAAAAGAATTAAAAAAATTTTTAAAACTAAGATGCAAATAAGTTGGGCTAATGGTTTTTCTGGTGGGCGTACTACAGTCTCCTTGCCTAATAAATACAAAAGACAATGTAGAAACATTTGAGATGAATTTACTTTCAACTGTCAAATGCAATAGAATTGGCACCCATCAGCATCTTGAGATGCAAGCAAAAGAAGGATAATTAAGCTCAACTTTTCAAATATGCAGTGTTGCAAAGATGATAAAACACTGCGGTGTGGCCAAAGCTGGTGAAATCAATTTCCATTTTGTGGTAGTATGTGTCGTGCAGAGATTGCTGAAACCAACAAAATGAAAAGCATTAATAATTGGTATTAATAGCTAGTGTGAATTAATTTGCTTATTTGTTTAAATGAAAATCAACCAAACAGTTCATTAAATGGAAGCTATGCACCCTAGATAATATAAAGCAGATACTTCCTATTGTTTTTAAAAATGAAGCATTCAAAGTTGAAGAAATGTAAGAACTAAATGCAAACCAAATGAAAGCCTCTTTGTCAGGCAAACAAAGCCAACTTAGTGGGATGCAGAAGGAATACTCTAGTGACTTTAGGCAATGTGGGGAATAGAAAGGACAGTGCAGAAAACAATTGGCTTAAAGTAAAATTGAGAGGGTACAAGTTCTTCTTTCTTTGCTATGCTTTCCGAACATTAAATAACTGGAAACACCATTGCTTGATCCTCCTACAATGCCAAGGAAGCAGATGAATAAGTAAAAGACTCATAATTAATAACTAGTTAATAAACAGATAATAAACTCAGGTAGGGAACCAAGTCATAGTGGGTTAAGTTAAGCACCCTGTGAGTATTTCATAAACTCAACAGGCATTTACTGTTGAGCAAAGCCCTGGTTCACCTGCTGTTGGTCCTGTTCCCAGGAGCAGTAGAGGCCAGTGAGGAGGTTCAGAGCTGGAGGCTCTCTGCTCTTAGTTTATCATCGTATCATGTGCTAACCCAGGCCATGCTCAGTTCTTCAAAGACTAAATGACAAGTTTTGAGAACCGTTAGACCCTCGGCTGCTTCTTCTACTCTTTCTTCTTATTCCTTCTCTATTCTATTCTTTGTGAGTTGCTTTTATCAGAGGCCGGTGTCTTCATTTCTCCTCCTGCTGCTATGATAAAACACTCTGACAAAAACAACTAGAGGAAGGAAAGTGGTCTTGCAGTTCATAGTTCAAGGTACTGGCCGAGACGTCGAGACAGCAGGCGCGTGAAGCAGCTGGTCTCATCACATCCATAATCGGGAGCAGAGAGCCTTGAAAGCTGTGGCTCAGCTCCCTTTCTCCATTTATACAGTCAAGAACTCAGTCAGGGGATGGTGCCTACTGCAGTGGGTGAGTCTTCCCACCTCAGTAAACATAATCAAAAGAAGCCTACAGGCATACCCAGAGACCCTTCTCCCAGATGATTCTAGTTCCTGTCAAGTTGATAATTAACATATCTCAAGTTTCTAGCCAGTTCCTATAAAACATGAATACATCAAAAGACTATAATCATATAGACTTAGAGATTTACCATAAAAATGTAGGGCTTATGGTTATGTGTGGACAAAATGGAGTGTGGAGAAGAAGCCGGTACTCAAATGGGATTGTACATGAAGCCACCTCCCAAGGCTATCTATAAACTATGTACCTTCTCTCTGACTGAACTGCACAGCAGAGTCCCACACCCACATTCAAGCCAACTGCCAGCAGCGAAGGCCACTCTTACCAGCCTGGTTCTGCGTGACCACTCTGGGTCAAGTGTCTAGTATGGTAGGAAAAAAATCATTAAATCTTGACAGTTCATAAATGTTGGGAACAAAGCTGCAACAACTGAAGTTTCCCAAGGGTCATCTTACTATGCTAATCTTGACCTTCATGCTTAGGTGCTGCTTGCTATACCCAGCAAAGATTCCAAGAGAGCGGGCACTAGAAGCTCTTAGCCTGTGTCCTGTGCCCTGTGCCATTCCCCTGCTCAGCTGTGCCAATCTTAGACGACACCTCTCCAGGCACTGTAGGCTTCTCTAAGCGAGAGAAGTAAACACTTATTAGGATTCTGCACCGTGTCCTGGGAACTGCACGCCACGTGCTCCTGTGTTGTCCTTGCATCGTTAGCACAAACCCTTCTCCATAGCTGACAAGAGGCATCAAACTACTGCAAGTAATTGCATTTCCAGGGCAGCAGATAATAAAAACAGGGATGACTTGGCCTTGAGCCTTGCCTTACTCAGAAAGCAGATAAGTAGAATCATTGCTTTCTTTCCCCAATAATCAGGCACAAAAATTTCATCTCAAAGTATTTGACTCTTTTTTTTCCCTAACCATGAACTCCAAGTCTGTTCCTTTGCTTATGATACTTACCACATGTTCCTACTTAATCACAGATCATATCGCCACTTAATTAAACTCACTTCATTTCGAAACTTTGCATTAAAAAGAAATACACAGATGTCATGTAGAATTATTCAACTAGTTTATTATATCAGTCAACTAACTGCTCAGTGACCCCAGGTAATTTTGCATTGTTGCAAAAATGATCAAAATGTTCTTGGCTTCCTTCATATACCTGAATTTTTAAAACCAAGTAAAATAAAACTACAAGCTCCTAAATACTTCTAAAAAAGAAATCTTCCTAAATCGTTTGGACTTAGGATTAATTGCAAGAAAGTACCCACTGAAAGAAATATGCTTTTCCTGAATGAGGCAAAACACTGCAGCATTCCACTTAGCTACACCTTTTTTTCCCTCTGCTGGCTACGATCTAAAAACACATCACTTGAGAATATGTCCAGACAGCTGACAAAGACATGTTCTCAGTCTGTTAAGGAATCCTGGCCTAAACTCAATAATTAAAATAAGAATAAACATGTAACATTCAGGATCTATTTTCTGACTCAATATTGATTTCTTATTATATTTAGGAATATGTAGAGAGAAAAAATGACTACTTCAGAGATTTCCTCAAAGGACATAATGATAGGTAGGAGAGGAAAGAAGAAAACAGTCTTGAAGGCATTCAGTTCTGATCGTTTTACAGGAAGCCCTCAGGAGTCACCAGTTGAACTTTGACACACCAAGCAGTCTACAAACAAGGAACAGAGAGAAACTCCCTGCAGCTTCCACTTTTAAAGAGTAGCTTCCACATTGACCTCGGTATGATGAATGATGCCCACAGTCTTGGAGAAACGGTTTTTGAAATTTCAGAAGTCACTCATTCAGCACACCTAGGATGTGCTGTGTGTTTAAAGTGTGTCTTATGCACCCCCTGCCTTTGCAGGCTTCCCAGTTGTAGATCTTGACAATTCTAAGGTGTCCTGGGCTCCACAAAATGCTTTCTAAGCACCCCAGACTCCTGGTGGAGGAAAGGTCCACCCCTTCAGATTTACAAGGCATATTAATCAAAAGAGTGCTCGGAGGGAATTGCAGTCGGCAGGAAGCGCCTCTGTCTGGCTCAGCTTTCAGCTAGTGTGCTTAGGCAAGTCTGTACAACTCAGGAAGGCTCTGCTCTCCACGTCTGGGTAATAACGTTGCCCTAACCACCTTAACAGCAGCCTCTCCACACAGCTTCTCGCTGTGGGGATCAGTAGCAGATGTTTCTGGCCGCCTCTCCAAATCCACTTCTTCCCATGTATTTTCTTATTTCTTGATTTGTTCAGGTTTTTCCCTTCTACCACTCATCACACACTCCTCAGGGGACACAGAACAGCCCTTTGGCTGTACCAGTACAAAGCTGACCATCTTTTTTCCTGTTGTGAGAACAAGGTGAAAAGATCTTTCTCTTCTTCAAGACGGTCCAGCAGACACTGGGTGTGCTGTATGGCACAGTTGTGATATCTGCTTACCAAAACACAGAAGGAAGGTGAGAGCCAGAAGAACAGCAGAGAACAGAGCACTGGATGCACTGCATCAAGCTTACCTTGAAACCTAGTTTTCTTCTGGAATACCTGACATGTGAGCCAAGAAATTCACTTGTGCTAATTTGACTGAGTCTCTGAAATTTGCCATTTGAAGTAGTCCGAGGACACAACCTTTCAAATATAAAGACTCCTTTCCTGGCTGGGAACCCTCTGGAACTTATCAGATTCTGTTTCCAGGGATGACTTTCCCTTGCTGCCTCTCCTCCTTTGGAGGAGAGCTATACCGGATCTGGTTTTGAATCTGTGCTTAGCCTCCGTGCATAGGCTTGCCTTGCTGTTCGTTCTGCACTGCTTCCTGCAGCCTCACTTAGGAAGACTGCCAGGGTCTCTTCTGATGGTCATTGCTATGGCCATCTGCTTGCCTGAGGGGGCCTACACTGCCTTTTCAGAGCACTCAGTTGTCGCAGGTCTTTCAGGACTGTTCTCAGCATGGCAGGTCTACGAAGGCCACAGGGTCCCTAGTGTCTTCCCAGCCCTAGTTGGGAATGATTTTCATGAACTTGTGTGAAGGTTTAAGAGGTATGTGATACTTTGGTCCTGGAACTCTACAGCCTACGCAGAGGTCCTGGATTATTCCTTTAATGATGCCCTGGACCTATTCTTCAGCAATAGAAGAATCAGATGCTTGTGAAAAAGAAATGCAGACTCCAGGCCTGCTAACTAGTATTCACGGCATGGAATGGAATGCTCACCAGGCCTGTCTCATACTCTCACCCTCCTGAAGCTAGCACAGCTTCCAGCCCCAACATCTCATGGAAGAAGGGCCAGGCGGTGAGGAAGGAGACTGAAGGAGAGTTACAATGATGAAGAGTAAATGAGAAGGATGCTGAGCTGTGTCAAATGGCCAGGCATGGGACCGCGCCTAAAGACAGACTCAGATTTTACAGCGGCCATTTCAGCTCCTTTACCTTTATCTACACGTCAGGGAGTTACATCTTCTGGCAGATTTGTAACCCCGCAGCCAGATTGGTCAACAGCTGAGAATAAGGCAGAAAATGTCTAAGATACAAAGGTCAGAGTATATTTTTGTTTGCTGGCAATCTACAGGTGACAAAAATGCTGCTTAAGTGTGAACTCATTTCATAAACATGAAATTATCTTCCCAGTTCCATGACCCAATGTACCTTCTGAGGCCATGCCAATCCGCAGTGTTTGTTTAGGGTCTGTGCTGCTTTATATGCTCTTCCTTACTTCTTTTTCTTCAGAAATGTTTTACCCAGGCACTGACTTGGTGGATGAAGACTGTATGGAAAATACCTGTCATTTTGGATTGCAAACTTCATTTACATTTGAATTCATGAAGAGTTTGAGCAATGATTGGGGGTGGGGGTGCAAGATCTTTTTTTTTTCTAAAATGTTATTGGTGGATTGGAATTCAAAGTTCACTGTAGAACACAGAGCTGGTTAAAATAGATTTCGATGAGCTCCCCCTGCAGACATTCGTCATAGCCACAGCTAATCCCACTGCCTCTTGTCACAGCATGTCTTCAAATTCTCCTTCCTTCCTGAATCTACTTCTCACTGAATATTGTGAAACTAAGTTATTTCCTATTTTCTTGCTCACTGATGACAAATTAAATTAGTCTGTGGTCTTAGATACCTGGCTATTCCATATCCTTATGCAATGGACTACAAATTCCCTGTAATAGACTCCAAAGATTGGATTTATTTTGTGAATTCTAGTTTTCAAAGTACATTAGAGTAGACCAGAGAGTGAACTTCATATGCACATTAGGCTGGGGCTGGTGACATGGCTCATTGGTTAAAACACTGGAAGCGTAAACCTGATGACCTGAATTAGATCCCCAGAACCCAGGTAAAAGAATTCCAACTCCTCAAAGTTGTCCTCTGACCGCCACATGTGTGATGGAATGTACTCACACATAGACACATAGATGCACACGCACATACAATAATAAAAACATTAAAATAGATTAAAAACCTTCAAAAGCTGAAGGATGGACTTATCACCAACGTCACTACCATCTTTCATCATTTCATTTGCTAGCTCCCCAAACAGCTGTGTATCAGAATCACTTGTGTTTCTTAAGAAATAGAGAAGCTGGGCAAATGGTTCAATATGTAAAATACTCACTGCCAAACCTGAGCATCCCAGCTTGATCCTTGGGATCTACATAATGGAAAAAGAAAATCAATTCCTGCATGTTATACACACACACACACACACACACACACACACACACACACACACACACACACGCATAAGAAAAAAGAAGAGAATATGCCTTTCCGGAATTGGGATGAAGGAGGTTTTGTTTTTTTCTCTTCTCTTTTATCTATCTATCTATCTATCTATCTATCTATCTATCTATCTATCTATCATCTACCTACCTGTCTATTTCTTTTCAGAAGTTCCCCAAATGATTTTCATGCAGCCTTCAAGGATCCATTTACTGAACACACTGGGGAAGAGCTTCTCTGGTCCAGTGGCTCATGAACTTGCGTTTGCATCAGAAGTACGCAGGTACCTTGTTAGCATACAGACTGAAACCTCAGCACTTCTGATTCAGTGGGTCTGGGAAGAAGTGCCAGAGTTTGCATTTCTAACCATTTCCCATGTAACACTGATGATGTTGGTCTGGGGGCTGTACTTCGAGGACCGTGGTCCAACCCTGGTTGTGGTGCACAAGGGTATTGTTCATTGATATTTCCATTATGTGACCAAGAACGGAATGTCAGGGGGAGAACTAATTCCCTCAGGTCAGAGGTAACGCACCAGGCTGAGCAGCATAACCATCTAAAGTTTTTGTTTTGTTTTAACGTTTAGGCTTGGGCTTCAACTAAGATCTAATGATGAATCAAATCAGCATTTCCCAAAATTCTCTGGGAAACATTTTTTGTCTTAAGGAGTCTGATTTCTTGTAAGGATAGGAAGCCTTTTTTTTTTGTTTTGGTTTTGGATGAACCAACCTTGTGAGTTCATGAAAAACTTGAATGAAAAGAATTATTTGCCATTTTCCTGAAATTCAAATTTAATGGGTAATCCCACATTTTTATTTGTAAATCTGCCTCTCCTCCTTACTCAGCTGTCTTTGTGAGTGTGTTTTCCTCTACATTCCTTCATTTGTTTAACATACTCCTATTTTAAATGCTTAAGGGACTGTAGGTGAGTAAAATCTAAACAAACAGGAAATGTGGGGTGAAGAAGAGAAAATTAAGATGTGTCCTTGAGAATAAATAAACAATGAGGGAGGAAGGGAAGGAGGGAGAGAAAGAGAGAGAGAGAGAGAGATTAATCTAAGCAGCAGAAACAAAATTTAAAAAAATTATAATCTGCTAATGATTATTTTTACCAGACAATTTGTCAATTACATAGTCAAAAGAAACCCTGGGGAATAAAAAGACACCAAAGATACTATTAAAATGTTCCAAAGGAAGCCATATATAATTAATTTCAAACAAGCATAAACTCTGAAGGCACAAATACTCCAAGGTGCTGAGTGAAAAGTGGGATGAGTCTCCATCAGGCTTCCAGGTGAGTCAGGTTAGGCAAGAGACAAGGAGATAATGTATCTGCCCCTTGTTTTATGGGAAGCTAAAGAGTCTTACTTAAGATGAGACACTCCCAGTGCATCAAGGGCAAAAAGAGACAAATATATTGCAGCCTTTGAACCACCAACACACAGAACTGAGTAAATGGAATATATCAAATCAGAGAAGAAAAATTCACTGATACAGACGACAGAAGTAGCCTGCAAGTTACTGCCCAGACTGAGCGCCCATCATTTACACCCGAACCCTGTATAAAAGGCAGCTTTCTCTTTAAGCTGTCTAAACTCATAAGTTAGGGGTCAGAAAGCATTTCCTGTAAAGGGGAAGCCCTTCAGAAAACAGTCTCTGTTGTATCTCAGCAACCCAGCATTATAACATGAAAACAGGCACTGACATACATAAACTATAGCCATAATTTGCCAGTCTATGTGGCAGAAGAGCCTATGCAAGGCATCACTAGTAGAGTCTGTTAAGTAGTCAAAATTCCAACGAGGCACGATTAGCTGTGGGGCTGTTTCTATTAACACACACAGGGCAACATGTTTAAAGGTCACTTCAAAATGTGAGATCTTCCTTTAGGGGAGACTCTGGTTAGGCTGACTAGAACCCTGTGGATGAACTTCTACTGAGGGACATCTGAGTACAACACTAACTTGACTCAGTAGGTGGACCTTAACATATATGATAGAATGCATGAAATCTGGTGGGGGGAAGCTCTGGGGAGTGCTATAAAGATGATTAAGATGTTTTGTATGAAATGCGCAAAAAGTCAATTTAAAATATACATTGAGGGGATGAAGAGATGGTTCAGCAGTTAAGAGCACTGACTACTCTTGCAGAGGGCCCAGTTTGATTCCCAACACCCATATTGTGGCCAATAACCCCCCAACTCAAGTTCCAGGGGATCCAATGCCCACTTCTGACCTCTGTAGGCATTGCACAACAAGAGTGCACTTACACATATGTAGGCAATACATGCATATACATAAAAAATTTTTTTAATTAAAAAATATATGCATTGAAAAACTGTGAGGGCAAATAAATGCTTTTTGGTTCTAGAAACAAGAAAGATACTTGAAATTCTGAAATAGTGCTGTAAAGAGAAAGAGGAGACAACGAGGCCACACGCACTGCACACAAGAGGTTCTTTCCCTGAGAGGTGGGGAAGGGCCTCTTGTCCTTCCTGTGAGTCCGCCTTGTAAGCTGCTGCTTCCGAGGGTGCCTATAGTAAAGTGACATCCCCTTTGGTCAGGAAATTCCCTGACCATCTCAATACAACATTTGCATTTAGCCCCAAAGAGTCCCCAAAACAAAGCTAAACGAACAAAAACTAAGGCATTTTGTCATGAAATTTTATTCTTTCAGCCAGCATGTACCCCCTTTGGCGCATGGAGACGCGGTTTCGGTGACAACGGTAAAGGTGCTTCATCAGAGGCCTCCGCATCAAGCAAGAAACACAGCATGCATTACACTCCATAACTGAACTTCACTCCTCCCCCACCCCCCTTTCACAATTGGCGAACAGATTTCATAGTATTTCAACTGGAAATGTTCTTCTGACAGTTGCCTTTCTCACCGAACAGGCCATTGTCTGCTGCTACTGTTTAATCTCGAATGTATCGTGTTTAAAGGTTTGGTCCCCAGCCTGTTGCCGTTAGGAGGTGTAGGGCCTTTAGGAGGTTTTAGGACTCTTGGATCATACTCTTGAAGGGCACTGTGGGATCCCCGCCTTCTTTCTATCCTCTCTTTGTCTCTCGTTTGTCCTCCCTTTCCTCCCTCCCTCCTTCCTTGATTTTTGAGTTTCCATTATGGGTGACTATTCACTCTCCAGCACTCATCAAAATGATGTGCCTTACCACAAGCCCCAAACCAGTATGTACCTCCAAAACTGTGAGCCAAAATAAACCTTTTCTCGTTATGAGTTGATTATCTCAAACAGTTGTTATAGTAATGGAAAGTCAACACAGGAGGAAAGCTGCTTTTCCATGGGTAGAAGGGTTAAATTTCACAGAGATGCTCTGAGATGATCACAGAAACCAGAGGGTCTGATCCAGCAGCCTCTGAAGAGGATCCATAAGGTCAAAAAGTCCTTCCAGCTAAAGTCTCTGTCAGGCCAAGACCTATCAGCCGACTGTAACTGGTCAATGACACTGGCAGAATCATCCTTCCAGAACTGAGCAGGAAGCTGGAAGGCAGGCAGCCCTCTTGGTCCCTACTAAGTCCCCTACGCTCAACGCCATGAGCTCATGCAGGAGCATTTCAGCAGAGCAAAAACTGGCTTCTGCTTTGGGGTCCAATGTGTTGATAGGCCTTCACTCCACGGTTCAGCATTCCCGCCTTGTGCTTTAGAGTGCTGGTCTCTGCCTCTCCTATGAACGGTGGCATCATAGCAAGGGAAGCATGAAGATCCAGGCCAGCACTGGGAGGTAGGGCATGGGGACACTGCTGCCAGATGTCCTCTGAGCGTGCATGACAGCGAAGACTGCGTTCGTGTGGTTGGTGGGCAATTCTACATTGCAGATCATTCCTTCACAGCAAGACCTACACTCCTGTTCCAACCAAAGAAAAGGGAAGAGTGAATAGAAGGAAAGGAAGGAATAAAACAAAAACCAAAGAAAGGCTGCTCTAGCCGCCCCCAAAGCAGAGGTGGAGGCAGCTATCCAGTACTGTCCAGGCCTGTGGGTTCCCTTCCCCTGCCCCCTTGAGCATCTTCTCTGAGCATCCTAACTCTGATTTATCTATATCAAACCCAAGCATAAGATGTAATAATTATCTGTGCTCCCTCTCAATTCCTACCATTACCGCAGCAATGGTTTGCTAACTGTGGCTCCTGAGCAGAAAAAAAAAAAATCAGGGTTCCTAAGAATGTTTTAGGAGAAGTAACTTCATGTTGTAATCCCAGCGCATGCCCCGGTACGATGCCTGACCCCACGAGCCTGGCCACGCACACAGGATTCCAGGGTGGCGAGGAAGCAGAAGAAGACTCTTACGAAGCTCCGTCAGTGGCTCTCCAGCCTGGTGGCTGGAGACTCATGGTCACCTCGGGGAATTTTTTATTTTATGTTTTCAGTTTTTGAGATAAGGTTTTGCTATGGTCCAGGTTGCCTCACAGTCAGAGTCCTCCTGCCTCAGCCTCTTGAGTGCCGAGATTACAGGCATGAGCCACTACGCCTAGCTTGGGCACTTTCAAAAAGGATCTTAATGCCCTGGACTCCCACCTGAGGTTCTGTTTCACTGGTCTGGGATGCACCCCTCCAGCACCACCAGTATTCGTGTCTTGTACTCGTTCTTCATATGATGCTCTGTGGTCATAGCATGTATGTACAGGTGTACACATAACGCTATATCAAATTCTAAAACCTCACGAAATTAATGTACTTTCAAGTAATTTTTTTCTCAAGTATTTTAGGATTTCTGGCATATGAAATTCTTATTTGGAGCAATAGAATGAGAATATTAAAGTGATCAATTGATCTAGAATGTATCTATAGTTCATCTTTTTCTTAAATGTTCACTTTATGCTCTGAGCAGGGGTGGGAATGAGACAAAGTTTCCATGGCAAAAACTGTCACCATTTTCCACTTTCTGCCTTCTTATTTCACTGGGAAGTATTTGCGGTGATTCCTGGCTGAACATGTGATCTGAATCTCATGGCTGGGTTGTTCTTGGGTGACCAGAGCTGGTTTGAGACTGTTCCTGCAAGGTCTAAAGCCCAGAGTCTAGCTCTAGAGGATGGAAATGAACAATTCTTAATTGACATGATTTCTTGTTGAAGAGAGAATACTATCTGCTCTCCATTTTCAACACTGCAATAAACTCTTTAGTCAAAGTACAAACAGTTCTAACATATTGTTATATTTTCTACTTCATCCATGACGTGTAACTTACCACCACCCCCTGAAACCTGGGAAACTAACTTCGTGCACATGCATGCACACACACAATCCCTACCGTATGCTCAGAACCTTGGCTGTGGCGGCAACCAACAAAATGACACTCGTTTTTGGAGGCACACTTTTTGGTAATGGACGTACTTCTTCCATGGCTGGTAAAGTGATGAACTGTCAAACAATACTGTGTATCTAGACAAAATTAAAAGACAAAGAAAAGAAACTTGATTTTCCATATTACAAAAGAGATCGCTCAATAATCACTCCAGAAATGACTAAATTCAGGATAATCTTTAGACTTCTAGGTGAGATATTTAATAACAGTGAACTCTAGAGTTTCTAGGTGGCATTTTTGCAAAGACATGAGTCAGCTTCTAATGTACACATATTTTTGAAAATGAGCATAAATGGGAATCCATTCCTTCCGTGTCAGCTAAGGCTGAGGAAAAAACGATGTACAAAGTTCTCGCCAAATCCACAGGCCTGCTCATTGGTTATGTAAGTTTTTATGTCCCTGACACTCTTTTCCTCTGAGGCATGTATTCTGGAACTCTAAATTATGACAAAAACTGTGTGTAAAATCAATGGATCTAAAAACTTGCGGGAGCATCATTCAACTCAACCTTTGCTTCTTAGAGGCCGGGTGGCAAATGAGACTCAGAAGATGATCTAGGGAGTTACATATCAGGCCACTGTCCTTCCTTATGCTTTGTTTCCTGTTTCTAATCCACAGCCCTGTGTCGTTGGTTCATTTTACATAGGTACCCTTACAGCGCTCACCACACCATTTCATGGCTTACGGTTCTTCTGAAAAACTGGCTTCATGCAACGCCCTAGGAGATTGTGTTTTGGTTCTGCGTCTCTTCTGTTGCTGCTGAAGTCCATGGAGATTCATCACAACAGCAGTGTCATTGAATAGGAGGAAAACTGGGCTTGAGACTAAGCTTCTAGAACTTCTGGCACAAGTGATTCATGCCAGATCCTTTAAGCTCACTTGTTTTTCTTTTCTTTTTTTTTTGTGAAATGATGTTAGTAAGTACAGTGGCCTTTTAACCTCTAATAATAGCAATAATGGCAAACATGCTGTAGACTGTCAGTCAGGTACCTTCTCTCTGGTGTTTATGCTTTCAGTCCTCACCGTGAGCCTTAAGTAGGCCATATTAGCATCCTCATTTTAAAGATACAGAGCTAGGGCAGAGTTTCTTGCCAATAGTGACATAGGTAGAATGGTCACACAAGTGTGAGGCAGGTTCTAAGGATTTGGGCTCTTAACTGGTAAACTTTGTTGGTGCCCAGGATACTCAATATCAAACTAGATGAGAATAGTTGGATGAGATTTCTGGAGGCCAAAGGAAAGGAACCCATTAAATGTTTTGAGAAAGCATTTAAATTTATACTCTAAACACAGAGGAATTAAAAACTGGTATGTGAAAGTGTTCACACAGAGCCCCCCTCTCTCTCTCCCTCTCTCACACACACACAAAGACACACATGTGTGCATGTGAAAGTAGTCTTTAACCAGTCAGCACAACGGTAGCATAAATAAAACAAGAAATAGCCTGTGCACTGTGTCCTGTTACATGGTGAACCTCTTTAAGAGCATGGACAGACCACAAGTAAGACCACAAGTAAGGAGAATGGAAACCTGAGATGACAAAGAACAACAGCTCCAGGCCTGTTTGCCTCCAATAAACGGTTCAGTATCACTGTCCTAGATAATGGCAAACAGTAAAGTAAGAAATGACACGTAAGTCATAATTGCAGATGGTTAGTGTCTTTGAGACTTGACTGGCAGATGGTGAAAAATGAGCCCTCATGCTGTGCTGGAATGCAGGGCCATATCCCGCTGATTCCTTTAGGAGTGGCTTCTCATGTGGGCACGGCCACCTCTGCCACCCTTCCTGTGGCTGACATTGTGTTGGGGATAGACAGCCTCCTGTTTTCCTCTGCCTTGTTTCAAAAGAGATGACATACCAAAACCCGTAAGTAGCCATGCATGCGTCCTTGCATGCATGTTAAGCTGGCTTTGGCTAATAAACCACACACTGGAGTATTATGCACAGACCCAGTAAGCACAGAGTTCTGGGTACAATTCAAAAGAACAGAATGGTCATAAAGAGAAAGCCAAAGCACTGACACATTTTACAGCTCTTTGGACCCTTCTATTTGGTTTTCAGGAGAAAGTGAAAGCAAATTATCAAAGAATGATATGTTAGGAATAAGTAAGAAAATAGGAAATAAGTTAGGCATCAACCAACCTTTAAAATGGTAACATGCACATGCTCATACACGTATAGACACATAACAATTTAAGAGCAGTCACATTTTAAAAATGTAAAAGAACCTCAAGAAAAAATTATTTTTGTAATTGATTCTTCAGGGAAAAATAATGCAAAACTGGCAGGCCCAGGGATGAGCTAGTGTGTGTTATTTATTTGGTTCATGGACTGGCTTTATCTGGAAGAAGCCCACTCCCCCACCATCAATACTGTGGTATAGAAATTCCCAAAGATTCATGGTAATAATAGGCCTCAAATAGTGATTTCTAATTCTGGAAGTGTGTTTTGCTATTTGTTTTCCTAAGTCCTTTGCATCTGAAAACCTACAAGGCAACACACCCTAAAATCTGAGCAACCCAATCTCCTTAAAGCTCTCGTAAGTGGAGTTTTCATAAACCTCCCTCAGTACAGTCTGTTGGCTTTACTTCTAGCTTTGTATTACATCATTAGCTTCCCGAGAATTCCATTTCTACCACCTGGGTTCCAGTTCTCATCATCCACCTGAAGGCAGTGGTCATTCCCATTTGACGTACTCTTTGACTTTGTCCCTAGCTATCCATTCTCCATGCAGCAGCCAGAGCAGTATTTCAGAACACACCTCGTATCCCGTGCTCTGCTTTTAACACTTGTGTCTTCCCGTCACACGTTCACTGACCCTATTGGAAAGAGAAGTGCATGCCCTTGTACTTGCGTCCCTGCCAGAGTCTGTCTCCATTTCCCGCTGTGTCACAGTCTCCTTCCTGTTCATTGAAGAAGCCGAGTCATTCTTGTCTCTGGATACCTTCACATTTGGTATTTCCTCTTCCTGCCCAGCTTTTCCTACGGATCTCCATTGGGTTCCTTGTTTTGGTCAATGTTTTGGTCAGGTCTTTGTTCTAATGTACATTCAGAAATTTCCCTGGCTACCTAGTCAAAGGCATCCATCCACTCGTTCTGTCAGCAAATATTTACTGAGTGCCTATAAGGATCCACTGGAGATATGTCAGTGAACTAACAAGGATAATCAGATGCTTATAAAAAGAATGAATGAGTCTCTCAAGCATCAATATATACCAAGAGTAGAGTGCAGAAAACTTTCTTTTCTGTAAGCCAGTAAATATGACTTTTCTATGCTATCATCAAGCATTTCTGGAATTGCTAGAATGCCTTAGTCAACATTGTTGTCTCTGTTCTTGGTAAATACCATTTAAGAAATTCCTCTTCAAGATGTATACAACTGCACATTAAGGATGTGTCTCCAGTTTCTGAAGTTCTGCAGGGTTGTCTAATATTTGGATAGGTCTTTACAAGAAATCTTAGACTCCTATATAATGTCATTAGACTGTTGGCACACTAATTTATTACATAAGACATCTTGCTCAGAGCAAGTCAGGAGAGACCTAAATAAAGCGCGATAAAGCATGTGAAAGTCTTCCAAGCCCAGACACTTACCTTGTGGACACCATTTGTCTTCTGCCCATCGATTGCAATTATAATTATCCCCTGCATTTTCACAGGTAAAACACTTGAAGCTGTTTGGAAATGGTGTGGCTTTAAATAAAAACACAAAGTGATACAATAAGGTCACAAAAAGACAAAAATCTCAAACATCAAAGATGGCACACAATTAGCAACTTTTATTAGATGAAACAAATCCTATAAGACATCCTCTAGAGAATTTCTGTCTCTGGGAAAGCTGGATCATGCTTTTACCCATCATGCTTTTGGGCATTTTCTGTATTCTCTTTGTAATAAATAATTAACTTCCACTAAGAATAATGAAAATGATCCCACAAACCACTGGTCCCATTGCAATTTACCAACTGGAACAAGGTGGGTGGAGGAGGGGAGGGGAGGGAAGGCTCAAGGGTGGGCGTGGTACTGGAAAGAGAAAGTTGATCCTTGTATCATATTTGAAAAGAACTAGAGTTTAGATTAACTTAAGCTTGAATTCTGTCCTTCCTACCAACTGGTGTGTGTGATTTTTTTATTAACGTCTAAGATATAATAATATTTACAATAATAACAGTGAAGATCTCCATGGCTTATAGAGTTCTTGTTAGGATTACGTGGGACTTAAAGAAAAATACCTAGCAGGGTCCCTGTCATATGAAATCATGCGAGTTTCCTTCCGTGTGTAGTCCCAGTACAGCTATATTTACCCCAAATAAGTAATCTCACTTGCTGTATGTCCACTGTCATAACATTTTAGACCTCAAACAGGAATGTGATATTTGATTCGGGAATGAGGAGAAATTCTAAGACCTTATATTCAGGCCAAAGGTGTTAAGGAAAAGAGAAATTCTGAGTTGCTAACAGTACGGACCGAGAGTACATCGTATGTTCTTTATGTCATTCTGCATGCGGGACATATATCTTGTTGTTTTAACAGGCAAGAAGGAAAAAATAATTTGACATTTCTATATAGATAGGAGCAAAACTTTTAATCCTCCTAGTTTGGAAGAGTACAAGCCAATGTGAACCCGAAACCACACGAGTCACATAACCTGAGCTGGAATGACAGAAAGCAGAGGGAATTTTATCATGCATCTGCTAGAAAGTTCAGAGGCTCTGGAACTAAATACTGTCAATGCATCGCAGTCTGGCCTGTGCATCAAAGCATGTCTGGCAGATAAATAAACAATGACATCCATTTTACCTACTGAATCTGCATACTTGAAAACACTACTGTCAATACTGATATGACTAATTAAAGTATAAATTAGTGCAACTGTCCCAATTTAGTAATTCTTAATTCCCTAGAAATCTGTCATAAGGTCATTAGCAAACTGAGAAGTGAATTCTCAAAGATTCTCAATGAAGAATCTAATGAGTTTAACATTAAACTTACTTGTGATTTTATTTTTTTGAGACAGAGTCTCAGCATACCAGCCTGATCTCAAACTCTCAGTGTGGACAAGGATGATCTGGAACTTCTAATTCTTGGCCTGTATTTCCCAAGGGCTGCAATTATGGGCTTGTACTTCCATGCTGGGAATGTAACCCAGGGCTTCCTGTATGCTAGACATACACTACTGACTGAGCTTTTATCTGTGATTTTTTTTTCTGATAGAAAATGATTAGCCATAGACCAGCCACATAAAATTTTTAAATGTAAAAATCATTAAACTATTTTCAAAAACATGAAAGATTATTCAACACAATATAAAGGAATGAAAAGCTAATATAATATAAAATTAAGGTCATGTGATTTTACTTTATCACATATTTAGATACGTGTATATAGAAAATCACTGAAAAAGTATTTTAAAATTTAAACATATTAAATAAAAAGTATAAGAAAGAAGATATTTCAATCTTGGGATCATGAATACACTTTATCTGCTTTTATACATTTTCTCTCTATGTAACTTTATATAATGAATGCAAATTATTTTTTCTTTTTAAATGATTTTGACCTCATCAAAAATTTGTGCTTAGACTTAAAATGTACATTTTTAGATAATTTAAGGCTATGAAAACTATGTGCATGTATTTCAGCTATCTGTATACAGTCATTAACAACTTAGGAATGTTTGATAAATGATATTTCAAGGTATGTATATAGTGTTCATGTATATACATGTTGTAAGACATTTTGCATAGACAGATGATAGATGAAAGAAAGAAAGAAGAGAAAAGAAAAGAAAAGGAATGAAGGAAGAAGGAAGAAAGAAAGAAAGGAAAGGGAAGGAAGGAAGGAAGGAAGGAAGGAAGGAAGGAAGGAAGGAAGGAAGGAAGGAAGGAAAGAGACAGAAAAGGCTAGATGTCCTGAATAATAGAGAAAACACCAAGCAAAGAATATAATGACACCTCTCATTTAGGGCTGGGACAATGATCCTTCTCACCCTGTCATGTACCGACAGTACCAGGAAAGCTTTATAAAGATAAGAGGAGAGAGGAAAAGAAAAATGTGTCCTACATCTCACCCTCCTGACTACTATGAATGGAAAATCTTTTATGTAGCTTTTGCTAATGGCAATTATCCATAGCATAATAAAAATCCAGGACATACTCTCTTCTAATTTCAAACATTCTAATGAGTTTTCAAAAAGTATAATGTCCATTTGAAAGAATAGGTATATCATTTGTCCAGAAACCAATATTCTTCTCTGATGAAGGAATCGATAAGGAGCACCGACTTCCTCTGCTGACTCAGGGACACTGCTCGCAAGGGGCTTGTTTTGCTTTTGTGTTCTTAAAGTAGAAGCCTTGTTAAGACTTTAGTGGGAGGTCAAAGCATTTTAAAGAAATAGAGAAAGTTCCATCACTGTCCCCTCAGTCAGAGAAGTAATGAGACCCTTTTCTTTCACTCTAGGCAAAACCAACATTCCAGAAAAAGGCCAAGGATGGTAGATAGAAGGGGGCTCCAGTCAGGAATGGGAAAGGTAATCCCCACTTACGGTCAAGTGGAGGCCTCACGTTGTAGAAGTTGATGTTCTTGGCAAATGCCCGGTTTTCTGAGAAGATAAGGATGTGAAGAGCTGCCACAGCTAGAGCGTGATAGAGGAGCAGCATTCTGACCTCCTGGACTTGGCAGGCCAAACTCACATGCCTGCAGAAAAAGACAGACTGGTTCAGCTCATTTGGGTTTTACACATCAGTGGGGTTTTATGTTGCTTCTGTTTGGAAAGTTCAGTTATTCAACTTTATTCAGTCTGTCACATAGGGTCAATAGTGACAAAGATGTACCATTTGGATGAAGGTTAAGTCATTTCTGCCTTCTGCTAGCCTGCTGAGTTTCAGCAGGATGTCCAGTGACCCACCCCATCTAAGAGAGACAAGCAGCTAGCACGGACCTGGCTACACCAGGCTCTTTCAGGGTCTGAGACAGGCTGGTTGACTCTCTGCTGACTCATATGATTTTTTCAATCAACCTGGGTTCCTGGTGCTCATCTGGAATTACTGAACCATTTATTTACGAAATCCCTTCCCTGAGTAAACACATGTGTTTGGTGAATTTTGCAACTCTATCAAAACCTGAAAGAAACCATAAAAGTAAAAACAGTGGGAGGAACAGTGAGTAAAAAGCAAATGAATCTGGAGAATGAAATCTCTGCCAGATCTTAAAGCTCAAGGAAGAGAAGGAGGAGGAATTGCTGAGATGCCAGGCCCAATTGCACCTGTCACACTGGGTGCCGGGACAAGCCGCCGGGAGGCTCCAGAGGAAACAGAATAAAAGTTAAGGCTGGAAGCCACATATTAGTCCTGGTTCACAAACACTAAACACTACTACTGTGTTCACACACTTTAGACAAGCCTGAACTCAGTGGAACAAGAGACATGCACACGGTGCTGAGAAAAGACATGCCATCTGAGCCCCATCTGAGCTCCCCGCCCCCAGAACCCACAGGATCTCCCCTCCAGAAGACACCCTGTAGCTGTAGTTAAATCTGCAGTCTCACCACTGACAGGCTGTCTGGCCAGGAAGTGGTGCATGGGGGCAGAAAATGTGACTTGGAGTCCAAAGACTTTGGTTCAGGTGCTGGTTCTGCTGTTTATTAGCTACTTGACCTTGGGCAAGCTCTTTAAACTCTATTAATCTCTATTTCCTCATCTTTAAAATGGCTTAATAATACCCACACTGCCCACACATTTGGATAATTGTGAGCATCAAATACAGGTTCAGATAGGATCACACTGAATTGTGTAGATAAAATGCTTATAATAAAGAGTTCTGTGGAAATGTTGGAATATTAGAGTTCAATAATATTGGCTAGACTCATTTACTTCTTGCTGAATCAACTGGTTTCCTGGATTAGAGAAATTTTCAAATAAAGGTTTAATCTCTGCATAGATACACACAGTTCTTCACTCTTAACATTTTTCTGAAGTCCATGTGTGAGTTCTAGAATTTTACTTCACTTGTGATTGTTTCCACACAACATATATCCAAGGGTATGAAACTGAATGTTAGACAGAACACAGCTCAACATGCTTTCCTCCCAGAGGACCTTTGCTAAGGTTAAACAGAGTAACAAAAAGTACAGTCAGTGAAAGAAAACAAAGTGGTGAATAAATTTCTAATTCAACAGCCCTAAATTTGTACACTGTACTTTATATTAGTACATAGTCAGACTGAGATGGAGTAAAATCTTTTTTTTTAGTTCATTTGAGAAACCAACATTGACTTTTCAGTTATCATATTTCTAAATTTTATTTTTATGGTCTTTTTGAAGAAAATGTCAATTAGATTATATTTTACAGTCAAGTGGTTATATGGATAATAATCCTGCTTCTCACTTCTTTTGCAGTAGATGGCAATTAACACAGACTCACAACTGGTCATTGTGCATAGAATAAGATACTGTAGAGTGCTTGGCACTAGATGGGACATTTATATCACACCACTTCCCCCAAAGATTCAGGGAGCATATTCGAAGAAGGAGCAGAAAGAGCCAGAGGCAGTGGATGACTACAATGAAACTGCTTTCTGGATACAAAAGGACGGTTGCACATATGAACTCAGTGTCTGTGAGAGCACACACAAGACCCCCAAGCCAGCATGGAGTTGGGGGAAGTGGGCATGCAACCTGATCCCTGGCTGAGGAACTATAGGCAAATGATGGTACGGGGAGATGAAGTCAGTTCTCTCTAAAGGTTTGATCCCAGGTAGACCATACTACAGGGCCCACATGCAAGAGCATTTGGGAACTACAAATTGGACTCTATGGACTTAAAAAAAAAGAGGACAGGAAGTAGGGCCATCGGGGAGTAGGAGCAGATCTGAGAGGAGAGGGGGAAAGATAGTTGAATATGATCAAAATTCATTGTATGAAATTCTCAATCAATAAAAGTATTATTTTTAAAAATCTGTGTCTCCTATTCCTACCTCTAAGTTTTGGTCTGTTTCCACAGTTATGAATCTGTAGCTAAGGAACAGGTACTCAATCCTTCAGTGGAGACACTTTGAGAGGTGGGGATGAATCTTTTTCTCCTAAGCCTCAGAATGACTAAGCTCTAAGCGCAGTCCACTCTGGACAGGACTCCTAAGATTAAGGGTTTCAGATTCACACTGTCTGCATTCAATTCTCCCTTCCATCACTAAGTAGAGCTACGGGATCTTAAATAAGTTGCTAGAGCTTCCTAAGTCCAGCTCCCTTCTCGGTAGAATAGTCCTAACAGTAGTAATTTTGAAGTGAGGTCTGAACGGCCTAATACCAATAAAGCCCAGGGTTGAGTGCTGAGCACTTTCTGCTGAGTGGTAAAGAGCACAGGCCGGAAGGCCCACATTCCCATCTGCCCCTTGTACAGCTAGTGCACATTCTTGAATCTTCCTGTATCACATTTTTTTTGCATCTATGAAATGGGAATAACAATATCAATTTTGTAAAGTCTGGGAATAAAATTGTTTAAATCATATAAAACACAAACCATGTAATAAGCTATGTGCCTGGAATTTTGATTGTTATGTAAATATTTACTATTATGAGCAAATTCCCAGTATAGAAACACAAATCAAAATCATTGGTTTTTCCTAAGTAATTTCTGCTTGAAACTACATTCATTCATTCATTCATTCATTCATTCATTCCTTCGTTCAACATGTCACTACTGATACCCAGGATAGATTAGACATTGTTATTACTGATTCCCCTTTCTCTCATGCAAACTGCAACTTAGAGGGAAAAGACAATACACAGGGAAAATGTAATTTTAGACAATCATAAGTGCCATGAATGCAAGACAATGGGTCATATGTTAGTGGGAGGAGGAGCCTATCACAGATGGTGACACATGAACGGGTACATTAAACGATGAGAAGAAACCCGCTAAGCCAAATATCTAAAAAGCTGTCTAGATCCTATGACAGGAAGAAGCTTGTCCCATGGAGAGAACACATACCCAAATGGGGCTGGCGAGATGGCTCAGTGGTAAGAGCACTTACTACCCAAGCCCGAGGACCAGAGTTCAGATCCCAGCATTACATAAAAACCCAGGCATGGCCTCAGAGCACAGCTGTAACCTCAGCATTGTGGGTGTGGAGACGGGAGGGTCACTGAGGCTTGCTGGCTGCCGGCCTAGCTCCAGGTTCTGTGAGAGAACTTGTCTCAAGGGAATAAGATGGAGGGCTATAGAGCAAGACAACCCATGTTCTCCTCTGGCCTCCACATGCACACAGAGGCATGCACATCCACGCATACACCTCGCACACGCATGTACACACATGTACCCTCACACATTAAAACAACAACCAAACCAGCAGGTGAGTCTGGATCATACAGTGCATGGGGGAGGGGTTTCTAGACACCCGGGGAGTGGGTGAGACCTGGATCCAGAAAAATCAAGAAGTTGAAAATACCCCCAATTCTTTGTTTCCACAGAGAAACTGACCCCATAGCCCTGGCCTTATTTTGTGTTCTGGGAGTAAAGGAACGCAAGTGAAGGTGAATGCTGTGGAAGGTGGGATTCAGATCCACCGAACGGTCCGTGAGTAACAGAACGGGGGCGGACCATTTACACATAACCGAATAGGGCTGGGGGAAGGCTCAAGCAGTAAAGCGCTTGCTGTGCAAGTGGAAGAGGCTGAGTTTGATCCTCAGCACACAGGTGAAAAGCCTACAATCCCAGTGCTGGGAAGGAGGGGGCACAAGGACCCTGGAGCTGAATGGCCGGTCAGCCTAGCTAATCAGCGAATTCCAGGTTCAATGAAAAACCCTATCTCAAAAAAATAAGACGACGAATTGAGAAAGATGGTCCATAGTGACCTCAGGCCTTCCACAAGCACGTGCATTCATGTATACATACATTCCCCAACAAACACACACAAACAGGCAGATATAAGACCAGACTGAGGGACTGGAGAGATGGCTCAGTGGTTGAGAGCACTGGCTGCTCTTTCAGAGGATGCAGGTTTGGATCTCAAGCACCCACATGGTGGCTAGCAATCATCATAACTTTAGTTCCGGTGCCCTCTTCTCTCCTCCACAGGCATGCATGACCTGGGTGTACACATACATGGAGACATAACACTCGTATACATAAAATAAAAATAAAAATTTCAAAAACCTGAATGAACAAATCTAAGGATAAGAATTGCCTTTTGAGTTCTCTAGTCCCTAAAACAGTGCTACAGAGACCAGAGCATCACCATTATCCAAATGGGGAAACTGAGGCTCAGAGACATTACATGGATGACACTAGCATATCCCCACCACTATATTAGACCCTCCAAAACTTCCATGTGGCACATCTTAGCTATTAAACTAGAAAACCAGAGAAAGGTCAAACAATGGTTTACTTGCATAGTGTTGCTTCTACATAGCCAAACTGTATTTTCATTTCCCCTTTAAACTGAAACAGGAAAGCCTTATTCTACCAACATTCTCTGAGAAGGTTTTACCTGTCAAATGAGGAATGAACTGAATAAAAGTGTCTTATACCTCCAGAGCAGGCTTTACAATCTATTATCATAGACGGCGTCTTCTGAGCACCAGTATCTATCTCTATCTTCTTTAGTATACAGGTTTGTGCCACCACAACTTTTATTTTCCACAAGCAGAAGACATTAGGGTAATGAAAAAGTAAATGGCTAAACAGAGTATTCGGGAGTTGCCATACATTGAGAATCATTGCACGGAGCCTTTGAACTAAAAATCGTCAGCAGACACTCTGCTGAGCCAGCATTCATGCAGCCTTTGTTACAGACAAGGTTACAGTAGAGGGTGTATTTTGTTTCACAAGGGAGAAAAATCTATAATGTGTGTTAGAGTAAACCATTCAGGTTATTTTCTCCAAGGACATCACACAGAGCAGTGTTACTTCTTCATGTGAGGAGAGGAGTAACCTGTGAGTTTCCTAAGGTGATTTGTACAATTGTGTGTGTAGGACAAATCTTACCCTGATTGGAGTAAGCTCAAAGGGTTCTGAGGACCACACACAGTTAAGAACTGCTGCTGGCTGCTTCAGAACATGGCTACAATGATTTCGCTTCCTGTGAATGGTTTCAAATTCTGGTGCATAAGACAAAAAGTTCAATATACATCATGAGATGTATATCTACACTCCTCAAACCCAACGGAGACTCCAAACATCCTTTGCCCAAAGAGTGGACTGTTCTCATCCACGTTTCCTGGAGTAGGCTTGGAGAGAAACACCTCTGTGTGGTGCTGGCCTTCCGTGCATTTTGAGTCCCCTCTTTAGAAAACATATTAACTTGTTCCAGGATGTAAACAGTTTCTTGGCCAGAGAAGGAAGAGATTTCTGCAAGGCATATTGGGAGAGATACAGAAAGCAACTCTCTGGCATTCCAAAAAATGGCAGGTAGCCACATGCAAATTAAGGAAACCCCTCCAGAGACCAGCCCATTCCTGCCCAGAAATAAAGACTTGATTCATGGAGCTTGATTCAGAAACATAACTTCCAAGTCTAGTCCTGGAAAGCTGATGGGGGCCTCAAGGAGCAGCACATCACACGGTTGACTTCTTCTGACACAGGAGAATGACCTACATCATGCTTTATATTCCCCAGATGTATACTCAACACACACCACACACTCAATAAATACATTTTGGAATAGAACCAATATCGTTATCTATGATCGAGACAGAACACCATTTGCAGTGACCAAAACAAAGGTGTGGACAGCAAGGAGCTGGCGGAGTGTCCAAAGCTGATAAATGGTGCACCCCAACAGAAACCCGAAGAGACCAGAGTGGGGTAGTGAATACTAGCATTTCTCATACAATTCCTAAAAAATGAGTCAGCAGGCACAAAAACCATCTTCAACTGCCAATGAAACAGATGAAACAGATAATTGAAGGGAGGCAGCGCCACTGAGCCCGGCACGCCTATCAACACTCACACTTGCAACCTCCCTGCAAGCACCACTTATCCAGCAGTCAGGCACTTTAATGACAGTCTTAATAGGCCTGGCTTCCCTTGTAAAAAGGATTGAAGGCAAAGTGGAAATTCAAAATGAGTGCTGAAATTTTACTTGGAAAGAATGGAACAGATGAGAACAACTCCTCTGAAAAGGGGAAATTGGCCAAAACACCGTTCACAACTAGAGTGGGCTATGGCTGCTTCTGGCTATGAAACGAAGCTGGTGAAGAGCCCCATAGATGTAGGAAGTCTGTTTGTGGGATTTATGTTCTACTCTGTTCCTTCCAGAGAGCCCGAGGGCTAGGCTCCCAGCCTCCCCTGGGTGTTAGGAGCCAGTTCCCAGGGCTTCAGTTTCTATCTTCATTGGTGTGTTTGCTTTCTATTTATGGTACATAATATTTGTGGAGGACTTCCACTTGTCCACATCTTGAAAGTGGTATGATTATAAGCTATACCCTTATAGCAAGATGTGGCTGAGCACTTAGTTTGAAACAGTGAACAGGAAAGACCAAAGCCTTGAGCTACCATTTATTGAGACCAAAAAGTCAGTATAGGCCACCAATAAGATGTGACTGACAAGGTTTAATACAATATCCTTTGAGGGGGAGAAAAGCATTTGCCTTAGCTTTAAAAAGACCCCAAATTAATTTACTATTCAGACGACCACAGAATTAGGAAGCATTATCCCTATTTGCAATAAGAAAAGTATGGCTTAGAGTTATGTTGGTAACTTAGGTTGTTGTATGACTTGAGAGTAACTATTAATATAAAAGTATCTTTTATTTAGAGCTCAAGAAATCTTAGGTGCCAAATCCCCTCTCTTCTCCTTTCCATCTACTCCTATAGACATCATTACCAGGAGACTAGAAATCAGACTGAGAGATATAATTGTGCAAACTCATTCCATATTTGCTGGAACAAATGTGCCAAATAATGTTGAGTTCTGTGCACTAATTTCTTAAGAGGATTCAGAAATTCTCCCTATTGCAACCAAGTGAGAAGTTGAAATAAATGACTACCAACATTCCTTCCACATCTAATAAAGTATGCTATTTATGGAGAGAGATTAATGAAGAATTCCAGTTATGCCATAAAGAATCGTAAATGTAATAAAGTATTCCCATATTTTCCATTGTCATTACACTGCTCTAAATAATATAAACAAAAAAGTCACATCAAACACAAAATCAAAACTTCATAGAAGAAAGCATCTCATCTCTAAGCATAAAGCTAAATATTCTGTAAGTCTTACTATGCTGCATGCAACCATATCAAAGATACTGTCAAAAACAGGGCTAATGGTAGAATAATTTAATTATGCAGATCAATTTAAATCTATGAACTAATACAGGACCAATATGTACGCAACTTGGATAGAGATTTTCTAATTTTAAAGGTGCCTTTTTAAATATTACCCAAATTTTAAGAAAAAGCTGAAATATGCTTCCAAAGTTAGAGCTTTTCAACCGCAGTTTTGTCAAAGACATGACCTCACATCTTTTCTGGAAGGCTTTCACAATACTGGAAGGGTAAGATGGCAAAAATGCACATGGACAAGATTTAAAGGCTTAAATGATTAATAATAAAAAGATCTGCATATAAGGGATTCAGATCTATTTGTCATGCTTTCTCCAACTATTTGGATAAACGTTAGGAACCTATGTTAATCAGTTTTCCGTCAGTATTGCAAATATATGTGAAAACTAACCCATAAAGAAAAAAGATTCATTTGGAATCACCTGAAATTTCTAATCCAAGATCAGTTGCTTTGTCATCTGGGGCTTGTGGCGAGACAAGCGTAGATCACAACGGCTTACATCATGACCAAAGCAAATGAGAGGAAGAACAAGGGGTCAGGTGCCACGATCACCTTTGAGAGCATACCCCCAGTGACCTAAAGTCCATCCAGAAGGTCCTACCTCTTTAAGGTTCCACCACTTCCCAATAGCACCAGCCTGGGGGCTGAGCCTTTAACACGCCTGCCCTGCCCCTGAAGGACATTTAAGATCTGGTCTATAGCAGAACCTAACAGAAAGGCCTTGACTAAATTTGAAAGTTTTCTTCATATATACGAAATAGTTTTTGCCCAGTTTGCTTCCAAGAATGACTTTTAAGAGGCTTATGCCAACTCACTTACATATTAAAGCTCTTAGCAACCTGAATAAATGTTATCTTGGATGAGCGCTATGAAAGACAGAGTGAGTAGAGCTCTCTCTGCATGAACAGTGTCATTTGCTGCATCGCCCTTTGCTCTGCACTTCCTAGGAATTGAAGGAGCCACAGCAGAACGCATAACTCATCACTGTCAGAAAAGGCTCCTCTTTCCAATGCTTAAATTAATATGCCTTGTGATTTACTCTACTAGAAGGCACTGAATGGCACATGGATCATGCCTGGAATTTGGTATGACAAGCTCCAGATGCAGCTGTCATTTGGCCATCATGAAAAGAAAAAAGGCCAAAGGGATAGTACTGAAAGGTACCTTTGCATATGCTTCTGCTGTCAAGGAAGCAAAGGAAAGAGCTTTGTTTTTTGTTTGGTTTGTTCTCCTTTCTCCATAGAAGAAGGATGCCTTTAAACTCAAGAGGAAGACCTAACTGGACAAAAGCCTGCAGGACACTGTAGGCACACAGGTCACCAGTTCAGTGTCATGACTGAACAGCTCCTTGAGCAGAACTGATGGATCTAAACTAAGCCAGAACACAGGGTGGGCACAGAACACGTTGCTTTTACGTTCCATGCCCTTGCTTGCTTTACTAAACTCATTTCTTTTCATAACCAATCAAAGCTCTCTGTCTCCAAGCCTGAAATGTTCCACAGCTAGCTAAGGATCTTACTCCACCTTCACTGAGTCTTGTGTGGTGTGGAACAGTGTGTGGTGCCATTGGAATGCTAGCACAGGGAGGGCAGAACCGAGAAAAGGAGCAAACATGCCTTCTGTTGTTGGCTTGTCTCGGTCTACAAAAGTAATTCATTTATACAGATATGCTTTTTATTTTAATGTCCCTGAATACATTCAAACATGACAGTTTACCAAAGCAGAAACTGTAGCTGATAAATTCACCAAATAAATCTTTGTGTATGTTATGTATAGACAGACACCCAAGTGTATATGTGTGCACATGTATATATCTACATAGATACAGGTAAACCTGCACTTTATTGAATAAATTGATTGCTTAAGAAAGGCCATTGCCAGTGACTGCACTGCCAGTCACCTCACTGTTCTCAGCACCTACAGTTGTCCACTGGGAGAACTGTAGGCACACAATTGGTACTCTGCACTGTAAGGGTTTATGTCACTGGACAATGTTTATAGAGCCCCCACCAGCTCAATTTTATTCTCAGTCCTCCAACTAGAAATACGCTACACAAGCAAAGAACAGTTTATAGATACCATTCTGATATTGGAGGACATTTAAAAATCAACAATAAACTGCATGCGATAGCAAAAGAATATTGTGCTGACTTTTGCACAGCCACAAAAACCAGAACAAATTATTCAAAGAACTCTCTGGAAGCTGAAGATTATAAAAGCAGTCCTAAGGAAAAAAAAAATCTGCATCCTGCATATATAGCCAAGTTACAGTGTGTCACTTGCACTATAAATTGTCACTATTACCACTTGGAGCAAAGAAATGTACATAAATAAAGATATATATGTGCATAATTTCATATTCACAGAGGAAACTGAAAAATTATGTGCATTAAACAGTGTTTTAATTGCAACATGAAAAACGACATTTAATGGCTCGAGATGTGGTTCAAAGTCCCACAAGGGTAAAGTCAAGTGAAGATGTTGCCTCGTATAATGGGGGAAAACTGGCCTCTGGCTGCACTAGGCCTGGAAATAAATTTTGACTGTCATTTCCAGGATCTATTATCTCTCACTCAATTACTGTGAGACTCAGTTTCCCTATCAGTAAAATAGAGATATTACATATCTATTTTGCAGAGTTAAGACAATTTAAAGGAGAATGAAAACTAAAATGTTGCAGGACTAGAGAGATGGCTCAGTGGTTAAAAGTACTGGTTGCTCTTACGGAAGACCTGGGTTCAGTTCCCAGCACCCACATGGAGGCTAACAACGGTAATTCCAGTTCCAGAGTATCCAACGCCCTCTTCTGGCCTCTGCAGACATTGCACAACATGGGTGCACTTTCATACAAGCAAACAAAACACCCATACACATAAAATAAAATTAAAAAAAACCCCAAACTAATAAAATATTGCTGTTTTTTTCAACTTATCAAACAAATTAGCTACATGTAGAGAATTATTGCTCTTCAAGGATTATCATATTGGCCAATATTGTTAGGGCCATTCAATACCTGACAAAATTTAAGACTGAAATTCAATGTGTATGTTTTCAGTTCTCAAATTCTATGAATAACTGAGAATATATGAGATCAGAATGTAAATTCTTCTCAAGTTCAATTACAAAAAAATTGGCATGTATGTGTTGACAATATTTAGGCATTCTGGGATCACTTCCATTTATTGGTTTTTCTGATAAAGCTGTATTCTTTGCCTGCACTCATACATAGCAGGGGAGGTTCTTACAACATTTGCTTTGAGAAGCCACATGCTCTAAGCTTTCACATGCATCATTTCATTATTTCAAATGTGTGTTATCTTCCCAACCTACTTGGAAGATCTAGTTCAATATTTATCATTCATAAAAACTTTTCATATCTATTTTAGCCCATAGGTTGGTCTCTAAGAAAACTGTGAGGTTTGTTTGCAGATACAAGACTGACCTGAGATGGCTCAGTGGGGAAAGTGCTTGCTGTACAAGTTCAGATCCTCGGCACCCATGTAAAAGCTGGGCGCAATGGCATCCATCTGTAACTCAGCACTTGTCGGGGGACAAACATAGGATCCCTAGAATTTGCTGGAAAACAAGCCTACCCAAATCAGTGAGAAAGCCTGTCTCAAAAACAAGATAGAGATCAACAGAGGAAGATACCTGACATTGATCTCTAGCCCCCAATGCATGCATACTCACATGCACATGCATACACACACACACACACACACACACACATATGCATGAGCAAAACTGTTCTTGCTTAGTACTGGACAGAATACGTTCCAATCCATGTTTGGAAACAGGCTTAGGGTCTCTTAGGAGATTTACAGATCTTAGAGACACTGCCAATGAAAAACAGTTTTCTTTTTTCTACCAACAGAATTATCATTTCCATTGTGATGTTTATTTAAATGGACAAGCTTTCAGTCAATCAGTTGCCAATACGGAGACTGTAAGAACTCTATTTTCAGCAACTAAAGGTATTCCAAACAGGGCCTAACCCAACTGAATGAGGTTCAACACGCACTGTGCCAGGCCTTAGACACAGTATAGCCACACGATCTTCCCCAGCTATCCCACTCTGGTGAAAGGAAAGTGAGCTCACCCACTCTTTCCTGGGCACCTCATAGACCCATCTTCAATTCCTTTCCACCCAGCTCTGTGCTGGGAAGACAAGCACAGACTGAGCATTCATAGTCCCCTTCCCACTGGCTCAGGTTTGGTTTGGTCAATAGCAAGTGCTCACAGATTGCTAGGTGGTAGGGCAGTCTAGGGATTCTTCTGAATGCCTTCCTGTCAGGTACCACCAGGTCCAGCAGCACCTATCAGGGGACCTGCCACAGATAGTGCTTCTTGGAAATCAGTGACCATTTTCTCCTTGTCCTTTAGGCATAAGTTATAAGCTATGATGCATCTCTGATGCTAACTCTAGAGTCTGGTACTATCTGATGATGGCTTCCCTAAATTTAACCTGGGCCATTGTGAATGGCTCCTTGTTAAGTTCTGAAATAACACGAGTTTCATTATGTCACCTGGTTCCTGCCAGAACTCCATCTGATTCTCTAAACATCAGAAAAAGAGCCACTCTGGATCAGAGTGTCATGGCTCCTTGTTATAACAGAACTATTACACAAACAGCTGCAGTGAATAAGCAGTGACCTGTTTACTAGCAAAGTAGAAAGCCACTGTTATGATCTCTAGGTTATGGGGAGCCAAGAACAGAAAACAGCAACAAATCAATCAGGGAAGAAGGAAGACTTTAGTAAGAAAATGAAAATACCCCTGAGCATGCTATTAGAATATAAATCTAGCTGAATATTTTATAATCTTAGGAAAATATTACCACCTCAACAGAATTTAGCGTTTCCGGATTCTACCACCATGAAGGGCATCACTAAATAAGCAGAGAGATGGGCGAAATCCTGAGTTTCAACAATGAGCTGAGAAAAATGAACACATAGTGTCAGGCACATAGCACTGAAGCCCATGAAGCCCCATATGTAACGGCATAGAGACAATTTATTTGCATATAATCAATTAATGGAATGCTCAGACTCCTATCAATGTAACTGTATTTTGCCTTGCTGTTTCCTTCCTGAGACCTTGCATTTCAAGAAACAGCACAAAATTCTCACTTGACTGGGTTTCTCTCTTAAACCAAGAAACTTTCCCTAAAACATCTGTTATTGTCTAGACCTTAAACGTCCACAAAGGCTGATGTGGCGAAGGCTCGGTGCCTAAAATACCAATATGCAGAGCTGAAACTTTCAGGAAGTGATTGATCATGAGGGTTATGACCTCCTGAGTAGATTAATCCACTGATGGAGTACCTCTTGATGGACTCTTTATTGGGAGGTATTAGAAATCTAGGAAGTGGGACCATCTGAAAGAGGGGTGCATCCTTGAGGGATGTCAGGGACTATGCTTTGTCCCTGATTCCTTCCTCTCCTCGTCTCTGCTCTCTGATTTCCACCACCATGAGGTAAGTAACTCTGCTCTCACCGTGATGTTCTGCTTCAATATAGCCCAGAAACAATGTAGCCAAGTGATCATGGGCTGGAACCTCTGAAATCCCTTGCAAAGTAAATCTTTTCTCTTTTGAACTGATTTCTCCACAGATGTTCTGTCAGAGTAACAAGAAGCTGCACAGAATACTTTCTGTGGCTTCTTCTCTTCCACAGCCCAAGCCTTTATTCTAGGACAGTGTTCTCAGGAGATTCAATTGCCAGGCAACCACTTTACTTCACCTTCCATGTGTACTTGTACTCACCTTTCTTAATCAAGTTTCTTTCCTCCTCCTCCCCCTCCCCCTCCCCCTCCCCCTCCCCCTCCCCCTCCTCCTCCTCCTCCTCCTCCTCCTCTCTTGGCTTCTCTCATTCAAGGACACCTAAAATAAGTTTTCAAAAGTTCAGCTTAAAATGCACATTGAGATCTCATCTATATTCTATCCACTTTCCAGACCATAAAATTCCTTATTGGCAGACAAAGTGTTCTTTGATTATGCCTAAAAGAGCCCTTTTTACTTTGTGCTTAAAACAGAGAACGTCTGGGCTGGAGAGATGGCTCAGCAGTTGAGAGCACTGGCTGCTCTTGCAGAGGACCCAGGTTCAATTCCCAGCACCCACATGGCAGCTAATAACTGACTGGATTTGATGCCCTTTTCTGACCTCCATGGGCATTGTGTGACATGGGTGCACTTATGTACATACAGGCAATACACATAAACATAAAGTAAAAATAAGTAAAAAATTAAAAACAAAACAAAACAACAAAAGCAACAACAGAACACATCTTGAATGAACTTTACTAAAAAAGTGTCAGGGGCTGGAGAGATGGCTCAGTGGTTAAGAGCATTGGATGCTCTTGCAGAGCACCCAGTTTGATTCTCAGCACCTACATGGCAGCTAACAACTGTCCATAACTCCAGTTCCAGGGGAGCTGACATCCTTTTCTGACCTCCGTGGGCACTGCATGCCACAGGAGCACTTACACACCTGCACGCGGTACACTTAGACACATAAAGTAATAAAATATCTTTTAATGAGTGGCGTGCAACAGAGGCCAAAAAAGGGATCCCTGTCTTTTATTTCTTTTGTGTGAGTAGATGCAAAGGTTCTCCTCATTAAAATGCCCAAGAGAGAAGACTGGGGGCGGGACTTGGCACAGGAGGCATCCAGATAGTGAGAAGACGGAGGTCATACGAGTGACCTTGACTGTTAGAAATATAGTGTTCCAGGTATAGGGCCTGAGAAATCCATGCCAAGCTCACAACCATCAGTGTTAGTTTCTAGCCGTTGTCTTCCACTGTGGGTAATAGTCACTCCAGCAGAGTACATGGGATTTGTACTTGAGTCCCATGGCTGTCCGGTACAGGACAGAGTCAGGGAATATAGCAGATTTTGCCCTTTCAATCACCTTGCACAGTTCATTCCCTGACTCCAAAATGGCACAGTTTCCATTTGCCCTTTAGTGTTTGAGCTTGGGCACCAGATTATCAACCCAATTCAAGGGCTGTGAAGCCTCAAATTAGCACGTTCACTACACATATGAGTCATCTTCAAAGAACTTTCCCATCTGAAACTAATTAACTCTCCCCACACGGCTGTGAGGTAAGCATTATGTGGTCATTGCCAAAGATAAATTGGGGCTGGGGAGGTCACAAGTTGTGCCAAAGGTTATTAAGGGTGTCGGCAGGAAAACTATGCCATCATACAGGAATTTGGCTCTGTTTCTCCTCCCACTCGAGAATCCAGACCCATTTACCACCTGCTGTCCATCTATCCTCACTAGACTTCCTTGAAGATGCAAAGTCCAGCAGATACGAGCTTGTCAATGACAGTACTATGACTTGACTTGGGTAAACTCCTTCAATGTCTTTTCCACAATAACCCAGAATCAGAAGTCACTGTTCCCAAATCTCTTCCAGGAAGACGTGTCTACATAGATTCAGTACTGTCCTTTAGAAAGAAGTCTGAGAATGGCACATGTTCACCCATCTCTCTGTTCTCACTCTCTCAGTGAGGCTCACTCTCATGTCCGCAGAGTCACTGGTGGGCAGGCAGCCTAGGGGTTCAGTGTCACTGCCTGTCTAGACTGTTAACTGCTCTGAGCAACTGGATGGCAGAGCCTTCCTGACACACTTAACTGGGACCCAGCTCTGTAGCACACATCAGTCCTCAGTTGTTGCGCACAGGAGGACATACAGCAAGTCTTTCAACTTCCTCTGCAGTAGGTTGAAGAAGGAAACTACTCAGCTAGTTCCCAGGGAGAAGCAAGCCTCATCCTCCAAGTCCTTTTTCCTTGGTTGATTTAATTCCTTACCCTCTTCCACCTGCCTCGGGTTTCAGGCCTTTTTGTTATTACTATTTACTTTCCTATACTATGAGATATTTTTATACATCCCGAGGTATAGGGGTATACAAAAACAGGTATACAAATCAAACATTTACTTATAATAAATCATATAGTGATTTATTTTAAAGCACTTCTTTGGCAAATATAATTTTACCATTTATTAAAGATGAAAGCAAATTTGCATACTAATGAAATGGATATGCTTGTTTATTTTTGCATGAAGAATTAGACTTTGGGCCTGCCTGATGACTGCCAAGCCTGATAACCTGAGTTGGATCCCTGGAGGGGAGAATTGACTCTACAAGTTGTCCTTTGAGCTACACACACATATATGTACTTTGGCATGTATGTGCCTATGAACATACAAACACACAAAATAAATAAATGAATCTTTAAACTTTGGCTGAATATTTAATTCTGTAGGACATAAAGGATATTCAATATTTTTAAGAATTGATATTTTCATTTTAATAGTCAATTTAAGAAGGCCACTTTACATAAATATGCAGTATAAAATGGCAGAAGTATGTTTATGGCTATTTTAGAAATTGTTGGAAATTCTGTCCTAATCCCAAGCCAAAACACACTTAATAATGTTTTAATAAAGCTCATAAGCAACTACTTTTGAAAATTAGACATAACATAAAATTAGCTAACATAACAGAATCCAAATATTCTAATTCGATATTTAAAGAACAATGGGAAGAAACACTAAAATTCTGTTTTCCATAATTAAAACATTTTCGTTTCTTTAAGAGTAGAAAACTCCATACTGACAGTAAAAATACTGTAATTCATTAATATCGAAGAGTCTCAATCTGCGCTGAGGTGTCTCAGGCAGCACTCTCAGACACTGTGTGTGGAGATGGCATGGTATGCATGTGCTGTGTGTTCAGAACCACGGCTGTGTGAAGCTGAGCATCGCAACACAGGCAAGCACTGCCTGAAATGCCTCAGATACATCGTGTGTTTGATTTTGAATTTGGTTCTTACACATTCAAACAGGCTTTTATTCTTACCAATTTTTCATAACCCACACACACTCTTGTGCCCCACGGTTCAAGAAGTTTTCTCATAGTCTGCTTTTACTAGTTCTTTCCTTTAGGACCACACTTTCTCATACATAACTCCATACCTGTATTCTCAAAATCACCCAACCCAAGGAAGCTGGGTTGTAACTATAGCTTCTGCCATTTTTAAATAGCATGCATGGAGTAGATGACTATTCCATCTGGGAAATGACTAGTCATAAGTCATTAAAATGCTCTAACACTCTAATAATTGGAACAATATAATACCAGAATATAAGTAGATAGACAAATAGAACAGAGTAGAAAGTCTAGAAATGAAGTCCAGAGATGAGTATGCATGGGGAATTTGTTATATGGTAAAGTTGACTTTCCAAATCAGTACGGTAAGACAGAACTTAAAAACTTGGGGAAAAAATTAAGTTGGATACATACCTTATGTTATACACAAAATCAGGAGCTATAAAATTCCATAGGAAACACTTAAAGACAAACTGGTATCCGATACTCTTAAGGAATTACTGATATAATAATTCTATGGAAGGTATATTCTTTTAAAGTGCTTATATATTATTAATATATATTGATGTACATATGAAGAAAACAATATGATGTCTGGAATTTGTGTTTTAAATATTCTCCATATTTGTGGGGAGATAGATAAAACTGGTTAATACTTCAACAGTATTGAACTGTAGTACTGGACAGCAGGTACTGTGTTCGTTATAATCTTTCCTCTACCATGTATGCTTATATTTTTTTCTTGACAATCTTTGAAGCATCAGAAGAAAATACAAGTGGTATGCTCAGAATGGGAAGAGACCTCCCAACTATGATTCAAAACACAGGAAATGCAAAATTAAAGTTTGATTAATTCAACTACACTGAAAAGAATATTCCACATGCAAAAGATTCTTCCATAAGCAAAGTCTAGAAACAAGTAACTGCCTGCAGAAAATATCTTCAGCTCAAATCACAGACCAAAAAAAAAAATCAAACAAAAGCTTAGTTAATTTTGCTAATATGAAAAGAGCTATTAGAAATCCTTAAGAAATAGGAAAACTGGCCAAGGACACAGATATTTCAAAAAAAGTAAGTAAAATGGTTCTTAACACCATAAGGAAAGCTGAGCATATTTTCAAGCAGGAGAAATGCAAACAAAGACAATATTTTGTGTTATCTAGATTTGGCCAATCTGATAGGTGAAAATTTTTCTGGTACTCTCCTCTGGAAAAGCCAGGCACTTATATACACTGCTGATGGGATACCAACAAGGAACATTTCATAACAGTGTTCAAATCTCAAAGACATTTACCCTTGCCTTGACCTTGAATCCCACTTCTAGAAATTTCTTTCCTGCAGGTAGACCTGCATCCATGTACAAACATATCTGCCCACATGATACTCATTACAACACTGTTTGCAACAGGAAATGATTAGAAACAACCAAAGTGTCCATTAAAAGAAATATACATGCATGAATACATGAATATCATGTAACCTTCTATGTTTCAGAAAATGGAATGAAAATCATTAATTGCATTTACTTGTGTATCCATAAATACATAAATATCCATATAAGAATATACAGGAGGTTAAGACAACTGAAGGCCTGCAGCTGTAGGGCAGAGGTAAAGACATACAGTGTGAGAACACAGAAGGAGACTTCTCATTAACCCATAGTTTTTTTAATATTATTTTTCTTTTTGAGATGGGGTCTTTCTGTAGCCCCAGCTGGACTGGAACTCATTATATATACCAGCTAGCCTTGAGCTCCCAGAGGAACACCTGCCTATGCCTCCCAAGTACTGGCATTAAAGGTATGTGCCACCATGCCCAGCTTAAATGTTTATTATTTTTATTTTCTATGTACGAGTGTATTGCCTGCATGTATGTAAGTGCACCTGTGTTGTGCAATGCCCAAGGAATTCAGAAGAGGGCATTAGATCCCCTGGAACTGGAGTTTTGGATGGTTGTTAGCCACCATGTGGGTGTTGGAAATTAAATCCAGGTCCTCTGCAATAGCAGCCAGTGCTCCTAACTGCTGAGGCATTTCTCCATCCCCAGCCCTAGTTTTAATGCCCCCTCCCTGCCCGCCTGCCATGCTTTATTTTAGATTCTTTGAAATTGAAGTTGCTTAACATCTCTTGTGACTATATTTGAGGTTCTGAGGTCACTGCCTTTCAGGCTATTAAGCAGGCTAGAAGAAGAGGTCTGGAATCCCTCACCCAGCATAAAGAAGTCATGACCAAAACCTACCCTCAAAGGAAGAGATGCAGTGCTTCCTGCAGCACATAAATTAGGGGTGAACATTCCTGCTTTTCAGCTTAATGAACAAGCTAGTGAACTTTTCCATTACCTCAGCTAGTTTCCAGTTTTCTTACATTCAGAACAGAGTCTTAAAGGTAAATGTGTAACACTGGACAAATTACTGTGCCTCAGTCTCCTTCTTGTAAAAGTGACATAATAAAAAACAATGATGACTGAGCTAATTTTTTTCTAGCACTACACCGAGAAGACAGGAAGAACTCAATAAATACTAGCTATGTACATGCACCATCTTGGAAATATGCTTATAAAACTCTATCTGGAGCCAGTCTTCAGGATTACCTCCGGAAAAGTTTTGGAATACACCCTCTGTCACCATTTTCCTTAGGGTAATTAGCTGTGGTACATATGGAAATTACTGAATTTCATAATTTTTTTTAATCAGTACTGAGTGATTTACATTATCCTGCAGCAAGGAGGTCTCAGAGCATTTCTTTCCTTGGCAAATTTGTAAGTCTTCTGCAGAGGCAGTGTTTGCTCATCACACTGAGTCTGAGTACTGACTATTGGGATGGAGAATGCCAATCCTCTCCCCTCCCTCAGTGCAAGGGTTTGGAGTATGGGGAGCGAAGGAAGCAAGACACACAGAGACAGGACAAGCTGCCCACAGCTGCCCAAGGGAGTTTAGAGCGTCTGCTTATAGTTAGGAGGCCAGAATGCCAGTCAGGACAAATCTCTGTTCTCAGTCATGAGGGGATGCTAACTCATGATCTAAAAGGCAATGATAGAAAAGAGTCTGTCATCAGAAGTTTCAGTGTGGGTTTAGCCTCTCCATTGGGCTTCTGTTTCATAATCTACAAGCAGGAATATGAATACTGTCCCTAAGAAGACACAAGCCACACTATTGAAAAAAAAAAAAAAAAACAACAACCCAAATCACCTGTTCCAGGGACAAAAGTGGAACCAAACTCTGTGCCCAATGGGAAAGAACAGGACTAATAGAAGCTTGAAAGCTATATCTTTATTCCCTTCAAACAGTCACTCATTATTTCCTTCCTCATTTGAAATGTGCATTTTAGTGAATTTCATAAAACAATCCAACTGATACATTCTAAGTACACTAAGCACATTTATCCAGTTATCTGACCAACTTGGAGGTGGCGGCGGCTACTGCGTGCCAGGCATCCTGTGCTAACTACTGTGCCTCCATTCCTAAAACCAAAAGCCTGCATCACTGAATCTTATTTTCCAGTTTTGTGCCAATAATCTCCATTCACCTCATGTGCAGGAACTTCTTTTTAAGCTAGTGTCTAATGAGGACTTATAAGGGTCAAGTACCAAACATCATTAATTTATGTGATTCTCAGGGAGGTGGCAACTATTAGTATCCCTACTTTACAGATGAGGAATCTGAGGTTCAAAGAGAGGATAAGTAACTTGCCCAAGGTTCCAAAGGCAGTGAGTCAGGGATTTAACTCTGGTCCAAATCTATACCCTCCAGTTTAATCCACATACAATACAGCATTCAAAACTTGCTGCTAGAATCTGCTGTGAGGAATAGGTCTGGTGTGTGATAGCCTGTTGTGTGTTTTATTTGCATTACTGTGGTTCCCATCTTCTTTTGTACAATACCCTCTTAGCATCTAGACAATGAGAATTTAAAAACAATTGTGTTGAGTCATGGAACTATGGCACAGCAGGATGAGGTGACAGCCATTTGTACATAAATATTTAAATACATGCGATACACACCATTTAGTGCATTATTCAAATTTAGAGCTTACATAAAAATATTTCCAGAACTTACCAGCTGCTTCCCTTCATGATCTCCAAATTTTTCACCCAAACAGGTCTCAAAAGAACTATTTTCTGAATCAGCAGCTTTACACACTTACACCTGGCCACTATGTAATTTGCCTCCTCCTCTGTCAACCTCATACCATCAATCCAGGAGGAGAATCTTTTTGATAACCCCCACCCCATCCCACGTCTTGGTTTTGCTATTGCTCAGACCTAGCATGCTGGTTCCCCTAAAATCTCCTAAGTCCAGACTATGGTTCAGTGAATTGAGAATGACTAGGCTAAGTCTGAAGAGCTCTGAGAGCCACTGTGATTGCTTTAATCAGCAACATGTTCCCATCTCACAGGCAGCCAGGTCAGCCCACAGCTCTCAGATCTATGGGTGAGTCAGCACATGGTAATCACCCTCCTTACTCCTTTTGAAAATTTCTGTAATCAGCCCACTTAAAAAAGACTTGCATTTAATTCCAAAATACCTCAGAAAACCAGGCAGTCCCAAGGAATAGCACCAGCTCCTTTAACAGGAAGAAGAAAATATGTGCAGGAGGAGGTGGATTGGAGAGATGGCACAGTGGTTAAGAGCACTGGCTGTTCTTGCAGAGGACCTGGGTTTGATTCCCAGCACCCACATGGCTGTTAACAACCATCTGTTACTCTAGTTCCAGGGGATTTGATGCCTTCTTCGGACCTCCAAGAGTATTGCATGACACAGATTCACTAACATAAATGCAGATAATATACTCATACACATAAAATTAAAATAATAAATAAAAAATTTAAAAAAGAGAGACAGTGGGACCTGCAACAGTCAGGCCTCCTTACACTGTCTTTCATCCTCAGCAACAGGGTGGCCCAAGACTAGGTCTGAATGCTTGTGAACTGAAAAAGGGAGTTGTGAAAGCAAAGTTGCTGTAGGGATAAATTTACAAAGTTTCACTCTTCCTCAAGGGACATGCCTCCAAGAATGTGATTGACAGAGATGAAGCCAATAGCGTCAACTACTTCCCAATCAATCAGTGACTTGATGGGGAGGATCTAGCAAGAAAGCAATGAAAGCTGGGTAGGAGACGCTCGAGCGGTGCGGTTGGTGTCCATCTTGGGTGTGTGTGCCAGAGGTCCATCGCACTTCTGATCAAAATGCTGGCACCCCTATAAGAAATTTCTGTCTCTCTCTCTCTGGGGATGAATCCTTTGTAAATAACTGATTTCTCCAATTGGAGAACATTCTCCATTCACTCAATCTGTTCAAACCTAGGGGGGTAGAGTTGGATGTTGGGCCTTGTTGCCAGAGGAGAATTCTCAAGGCAGAATGGTGTAGTCAGCAGGGCCAACTGACAAAAATGGAGAATGCTTCTGGGAAAAGTATTTATGTGGCTGCTGCTAATGTGGGGACCAGCAAAAGAAAGAGTGTGAACAGAGGAAATCTTGACATGGTGGACTATCCTCATAGGACTGGTGTGTGTGATGGCCATTGCAGAAATAGCGTAGTTTATAGTGAAATATGTAACTAAGGTGAATTCACCTAAGGAGATGAGATTGGTGGGGCAAATACCAGGGTGGCAATCCACGTGTAAGTGCTATGGAGTAGCATACCTGCTTGATCAATGGAGGCCACCTCTGGAATATGGTAATGCTTTGAGAACAGCAGAAGGTCTAGAACAGACTCTGCAATCCCTGGGAGTGGCACACCAGAAACAAAGATATCAGCAAGCCACTACTATGCCTCGTGAGAGATTTATCTCAGGCCCAGGCAGTAGCCCAGGGAGAGACTCAAAGTATGAGAAAAGAATTAAATTGAGAGAAAGATATGAGGCTTGCTTCCTCAGTACTAGCCTCTGACCTTCCTAGCAAATTGGATAAAAGAGAAAAAGAGAAGTTTTAGCCTGCCATTTTTTTAAGGCTAGGAGGTTGAAAAGGAGTGAAAACCCAGATCAGGTTGATAATAAAAGACCCATCCTGGGACTCTAGGACGTGGAACCCCTGGGAAGAATCAGGCAGCAATGAAGAAGGAAGCAACCCAGAAGAAGCTAAGAGTGCCCCTTGCATTCGACCTGTAACACGAAGAAAGGAAAAATCCAGATATCAGCATGCTGAAGGAAGCCTTAAAAACTGTGAGAATTTAGCAAATGGAGGGTTCTCAGTCCTGGAGCTGCTGGAACTAGGGAGAGCAGTCAAACAAGCCATGAAGGAGACTGTCATCACCTGGCTCCTGAGAATCTGGGACACAGGAACAGATGATATTAGCTTAAATGCTGCAGAGGCAGGAAAGCTGAGCAGTATAACCACTCATCCCTCCTTGAGATTTAGGCTGCGTAACCTGAGGCAGTACAAGGGGAAGCAGTCTCTGATGGACTGGCTTGTGCAAGCTGTTAGAGATACTTGGTTATCACCAGTGGAGGTCCCCATGGATGTGAGGAGCTGGAAGACAATAAAAGGGGGACAGGCCTGCTGAGAGAGCTGGGCATGAGGGAAGTAATATACGGTGCCCCGTTCACAGGATCAGATAGGACTGTGTTCACTAGAGATTTAATGAAGGACTTCATTGAACAAGTACTTCAAAATTGGTACGGAGATTTAGTGTCTGTGCTAAGTCCCCTAGGGGGACAAAATCTTTACAAAGCTGGAGAGGCTTGGACAGATTTAAGCAACCTAAACCAGCATGCAAAGTATGTCTGTAGAAGAATAGACCAACCTAAAAGATGTATAAAGGAGACAAACCAGAAAAGGAGGTCTGCTTGGGTTACTCGTAGGCAAATATGATGAGACTTGCATCTAGCCCAAGTTCCTAAAGAAAAGATTGATAAAAAGCCAAATTCTGTGCTAAAATACCTCTGAGAGGCTTTAAGCCCTGAGGAACAGTTCACAAAAGGTACACAGAGGATAAAGATTATCCTGGGGATGGATAAAAGCCTCCTCAGAGTGAACAGGGTACACTTCTCCCCTGTGAATGGCTATTCGAGGGGTGGAGACAGTTTACCCTTCCAGGACCTCTTCCAACAGTCAAGTGTGGTCAATGGAGAGACCACAGTGTGGCTAGAGCCAGGAGTCAGACCCAGAGTCTACCTGGCCCTGTGAAATAACAGGGGCAAGCGAGGCAGGAGGAGACTTAGTCCTCCTGGGCCCTATGTAGGACCAAACAGTTTGGGCCAGCCCCAACGATGTTATCAAAGATAAAGGGATGCATGGAGGCTCCACGTGATAACTCCAGGACACTAAATGGATTCCAGACGATAACTAAAGATAGTAAAGGACTAAGTTACATGCCATTGTACCCAACATGGATCTGTTGAAAAAACAGTTGATACAAATGGAAAGGAATTTTCCATACTATGTTAGACCTTGAATATGTATATAATGTTAACTTCTGAGTGTTTTACAGATGTGAAACCCAGTTGAAAGACCTCAAGTACTCCTGAAGAAACAAGAATGGAATGTAACTCACACAGGGCACAAGGGTGAAGTGTAGCTGTGAAATTCAGGGGAGCTCTATGAGCCTAGTCCTATAGATGCCAAAGAGTAAAAAGACACTTTATATAATTGTTAACTAGCAATTCCAGTACCAGGCGTGGATTGAACCACCCCTCCCGTGAGCTGTTGGCCAAGGGAGCCTTGGAAGTCCCCTTCTACAAAAAAGGCAATTGCAACATTATAGTGCTAGTTGCACACTGGAAGTGGATGGTAAGGCCCTATTACTGGAAACCTGGCATGATTTGGGCATGGAAAAGAAAGATCTAGCTGTGACCATGCTGGAAACTCCCTGCAAATGGATGGCTGACCTTCATAGTGCTAGAGGGCGCTATGCAGACTGCTATGGGAGAATGGTCCTTAAAAGCTCTGCTTAAAGACAGATCCTACACCCTCCACCATCAGGTGCCAACCAAGATGTTCCTGCTTGCGTAATAGTGGCTCATCTAGTATGTGCACCCCCCCCCCCCAGCAGAATTCTAATTGGATTTAAGGCCTGTTCTTCAGGGAGGGAACTCACATATGATACTAGGAGAGGAGATGACCCCCGATGGCAATGGGAAGAGTTATAGGCCCGTGTAAACAAACTAAAGTAATTGTTTGTAAGATGAATATGATGTGCCTGCCTAGATATTGCCTAAGCATTTGTGTTTATGTCCATAGGTCAGGTCATTCAGTATTTGTGTGGATGTTACTTTTGTTGTTGTCATTGTTGTTGCTGTTTTTATAGTTGTTGAGTTTTTATAGTAGAAGGAGCATCACTGAAGCCAGATGATAATCCAGGCCACAGTGGAAAGAACCTCATCCTACACCTGTTATTTCCTCCCAAACCCCTTGTTCCTGAGGCTCAGAGACTACTGTGGAAGAGGATGGCGGAAAGTTTTGTAAGCGCCAGAGAGAAAAGGGGTGGGGTGTAGGGGTAAATTTACAGAGTTTCTCTCTGCCTCAAGAGACAAAGCCAATAGAGCTGACTACTTTCCAACCAGTCAGTGACTTGAGGGGGAGGATCTAGTGGGAAAGCAGTGAAAGCTGGGTAGGATATGCTCGAGCGGTGCGGTTGGTGTCCATCTTGGGTGTGTGCTGGAAGGCCATCACACTTCTAATCAAAATGCTGGTTCCCCATATGAGATTTCTGTCTCTCTCCTTGGGGATGAATCCTTTGTAAGTAACTCTGAATAAACTGTTTTCTCTAATTGGAGAGCATTCTCCGTTCACTCAGTCGATTCAAACCTAGAGGGGTGGGGCTGAATGCCGGGCCTCACTTCGAAAGGAGAATTCTTAAGACAGTTGTGCTTTCTCTTAAGGAGCACTGCAGGAACAATGGACTTAATAATAAGAAAATAATGCATACACAGGGACATGCAAGTCACAGACTGTACCTCTCAGTGAAAACCTGATGGGGACCTCCATGTGCTGCAAGCAACATGACTAATGCTCCAGGCAGATGAGGCAACACTTCTGGCTTCTCTCCACTAAATTAGAACTTTAAGAGGTTGCAAGTCTCTAGAGAAAAGGAAAGCTAGAGATTGAAGCTCAAAAGAGAAGCACCAAGATGATATCAAATCAGAAAACAACAGCCACAGCAACTGACATTCTGATAGCCCCACTGTTATGAAATCTATCAAGGGGAACCCCAGAATCTCTGGAATGCAATGCTCTAATGAGGCATCAGATGACTAGCAGGCTGTTGTATAAAACACTGTTCCACTTACTTTTGAAGTTCTATACATTTTGGTAGTCTAATGACACTGCATAAAGGTTGGAAGCTGTTTCAAAGTTCCTTCAGCAGTGCAGGTCTGCTGGGTCCTATGGGACAAGCACTGGAGATGTAGAGTACTGCCTGGCATTGTTGAGACGACAGGTTCAATCCTCAGTACTGTGAAGTACAGAGCTAAGAAAAACTGGCCAAGGTCTATATCTGCTCCACATCTGCATGTGGATGAATGCTGTGTATGCTGAGGGCTTCATTTCCTTTGGGGAATTATGCTGAACACAGGACTAAAAGTGTCATATTTTGACATCACCCATCCAAATTTGTCATTACAAATTTTCTTAATGGAATAATATTAATCAAAAAAGATTTTTAAATTTAAAATAAATGTGCCAAATAAATTCATGTGTATACATCAGAAACATATATACATCTATCTATCCCTCTTTTAGTCATATATTTAAATTTTTATTTACCTTCGCTTTGTGCATATGTGTGTGTTGTGTGCACATATGTGTCTGCGGGGGTGGTATGCATATCACAGACATATGTGGAGGTCAGAGGAAAACTTGCTAAACTTAGTTCTCTCTTTACACCATGTACTAGGGAATGAACTCAAGACTGTCAGGCTTGGTGGCGAGTGCCTTTATCAGTTGAGTCATCTGGCTGGGCCCCCTATATTTACTTAATAAACATTTCTTAACATCTACTATTTGCTATATAGTGCTCTAGAAATGAACATTTAAGTAAGATATGGTCCATACCCTACAGTGATGGGAAGGCAGTGATGAAGACCACGAAGTGTAAGCACATGACCGTCTGCCATACAGACATGAAGTACAGAGTATTACTAACTCCTGATTCCTCTAAAATTTCTGGGGAAACATATCACGGACACTGTAATCATGCAGGAATGCTTCCAAGAAATGAGAAAATCTGCGAAGAACAAACCTAAGCTTATAGGTTGAAACAAGAAAGGAAAACATTTCAGAAAAAAAAATACTTTTTAAAAATGAAAGAGGGCTGGCAAGATGGTTCAGTCAATAAAGGAGCTTGCCACCAAGGCTGATGCCTGAGTTCCATCCCTGGGATCCACATTGTAAAAGGAGAGAAGCAGATAATGCAAGTTGTCCTCTGAACTTCACACACATGCTGTGGCATCCACACACACAAGCAAAATAAATGAAATAAAAGTTTTCAAAACACAGAGAGAAAGAGAGAAAGAAACCAACCAACCAACCAACTAATGAACAAACCAACCAAGCACAAACCATGTAGCCGCAGTTTTCTACCAGCACCCTGACAATGAATGAGCAAGTGCAAAAGTGCTTGTGCCGACTAGCAGCGATCACAGGGCAGGCTGGCGACGCTCATCCTATATATCCTAAACATGAGGCCGGCAACCTTATACTTTGAAAAGTTTTAGCAAACTCCATAGCTCTCATGTTCTCATAATTGTACTCTTCCACAAAATTAAATGATCTCAGAAGCATAAGGTATGCTACATATGTCAAGCTTGGTGGGAGAAAATAAATCAAATTTTACTGATCATTAGCTTATCCTTTGCAAATTAAATCTCCATTATATTAAGTAGTACCCAGAATGCCTTGTTCCCTTAATAAGACTTGGTCACAATATGTTCACTGTATTTTCCTGAAGATATTCTAGTTAGTTTTTAAAGAGTATACTTCCTTATGATCCCAAATGAAATCATTTCACGAATACATATATCAATCATCCAGTTCCTGGAAGGTTAAGAGCAGTCTACTCTTTTAATAGACATAATTTAATATAAGAACTACTGAAATATAACATCTATTTTCTGAAGCTATCAAAGGGCTACCTTGCTGTTTCACAGAGGAGGCCTGTTGTGAGGATGATAACCACAGGATGAGGAGGCAAGGGAGACACTGTATCATTATGCATTTCACAGCAAAGGCATCTTGCAGAAAAGTGGCATAATCCCAGGATTGTGCTAGCCTTCTTACTCTGTGCCTTCCACAGCATGCGGTCTCCTTGCTGAGTACTATGAAGAGAAAAACAGAAACATGGGACTGAGAAGGTGGCCAGAAGGTGGCCAGAAGGATGCACAGTCTTGGGAAAAGGGAGATAGGAGGATGGACAAAGAAGCATTACTGACAATAGCAAAGGTGAGAACTAAACAGGGGATCCAACAGCAGGTTAATGGACAAAGACAATGTGGAAGATACACCAATGGAATACTATCCAGCCAAGAAAAAATAAAATCCTGTCATTTGGGACAACGTGGATGAACACAGTGTTCTAGTTTGCTTCTCTACTGCTGTGATAAAAAACTGACCACAACCAATTTGGGGAAGAAAGGATTTATTTCAGCATATAAGGTAGAGTCCATCACTGAGAGAAGGTGGTCAAGGCAGGAACTCAAAGCAGGAAGTTAGAGGCAGAAACTAAAGCAGAGACCACAGAGGACTTGTTGAGACTATGTATATGATGTGTTGTGTCCTTTGGCTTGTTCAGTTACCCTCCCGCCCAGAGATGGCACTGTCCACAGTGGGCTGGGCCCTTCCTCCTCAGTTACCAATTAAGAAAATGCCTCCTAGACACGGTCACAGACCAATCTAATAGAAAAAATTCCTCACTTGAGGGTCCCTCCTCCCAGGTGTCTCTAGTTGTGTTACGTTGACTAAAACTGACCAGCACACACAGAGGACATTACGTATAGCAAGGCAAGCACAAAAAGACAAGTACTACATGCTCTCACTAAATACGAGTGAGCTGAAACTGGAAGGGCAGAGAAAGGATGGTCAAGGGGCACCGAGTTAGGGTTAGATAGGCAATTTCTCTTCTTCTGGTGCTCTATTTCAAGTAGAGTGACTGCGGATGACAATAATGGCCTGCCTGTTTCAGGAAAGCTACGAGAAAGGAGTTTTTAATGTTTTATCACAAATAGATGTGTGAGTAGACAGGTATGTATAATCTGATTTGAAAGTGTTCAATGTATTTATGTATCAAACATAACATGGTCACTAATAAGCATGTACAGTTTTATATGTCAATTAAACTTTTTGAGAAAATATTGCTCTCATAGAATAGAGAATAGAATAGTGATTACCAGAGGCTGGATAGGACTGGAGGAGTGGGGAGGGAGGACAGGCAAGGGAGGAGTGGGGAGGGAGGAGGACGTGAATGAGTGGGGAGGGAGGACAGGTGACAGAAGAGTGGGGAGGGAATGAGGATGTGAATGAGTGGGGAGGGAGGACACGTGACAGAGGAGTCGGGAGGGAACTGGGCAGGCAATGAAATGGGTAGAGATGCAGAGGATAACTAACTTCCAATGTTATAGCAAATGGTACAGTAATTATAGTTGACATCAATTAATTATATTCTTGAAAATAGCTAACAGTGAGGACCACCTTTGTAGTGACATGCTCTGCCAACTACTCTTATCACAACACATCGTATACATAGTCTCAAATATCACACCGTACCCCATAAATGTGTAATCATTATGCAAAAAATCAAGGATATGTGTGTGCATGTGTGTATGTGTGCACAAGTGTGTGTGAGAGTATGTGTGAATATGTGTGTGTGTGTGTGTGTGTGTGTGTTAGTTAAGGGGGAGGGCATGGCCACAAGCTCGGAGGCAGAGAACAAGGAGAGGATGAAGTGAAATGGACTGTGGGTTGACAAGAACCTAACTTTGCAGCAGGCTGTCGCTAGTCAGGAGTTGAGTTTTGGTCTGTCAAGCAGTAAGATTCTTTCACAAAGGTCACGGTCATGATTAGAAATGCCTCCAAGAAAGCCAGCATGGAGCTTGTGAGGGCCGCAGGGGGAGGGGGGCAGTGTGGACCAGGCGGCCAGTGTCTGGAGCAGATGCTGGTAGAGCCCTGCGGCTTCAAGGCTGATGACAGGTGGGCTGCACAGACCCACAGCCCTGATTCATTGTTCCTCTGTTGCCGCCGGGCAAGCGTGAGGCTGAAAGACTGGTCAGCGGCCAGGGGTTAGAACGGAAGGATAACTGGTGCTTCCTAGCCACTTGAGGGTAGTTGACTTGGAACTTGTTAGAAATTTAGTCTCCAGGATTCAGGATGGACTCAGGTGAATCTTGTGTCCATTAGCCTCAGCTGAGTACAGTTTCCCACCCCTGACAATCTGATGGTGGTAGAAGAGAGGGCTCCACACACACTACTGTAGATGGAGGAGGGTCTTAGCAAGGTCAGCCACTCTGGGCCTCCTACTTTCACTTAAACGACACTGAATATTGCTTCTTTTTAGGATATTTCACTTGGGTCAAGGCCTCCACAGCAGCCAGTCCAGTCTCAGCCACACAGACAAGAGAAAGCAGAGAGAATGCAGGCCTGGTCAAAGGCCCCACGGCAAAGGAGGCCAGTTAAGAGGTCTTTTCAGCAGCATTAAATCAGATAGCTAAGGACACAGAAAGCAAAACTCACTTCATGAACTCTGAAGCCCCAAGGGCAGGATTCCTTCCCCCAGGTCCCCTTACTATGTCTACAGCAGGGCTAGACTGCAGAACATAGGCAGACCAGCACAGCGAAGACTGGAGGCTAGGCGCTGTTCTGTACCCTCAGCCAGCAGGCTCACAGGTTTAGGACAGGAGGAAGGGTGTAGACCAGAGGCTCACAGGTTTAGTCTCCTGCCTATATAAAGCTAAAGTTTCTTTAACAAAAAAAGGATTTAGTTAACCCTTTCTCAGATTCATTCACTTTTCAACACTTTGTTTTTCTTTAGTGTTCTATTGGACCCTAAGATTAAGATTAAACACAGAGACACCAGCAGCAGGATCAAAAATAACTGTAGAAAGGCTGTGTGCCTTGGGAAGATAAAGAAGTGGGACAGGTATGGAGTCCTCGCTGGTACCAAAGAATTACGACCCAGAAGCAGGGACTCGTTCAACTTGACTGGTTTTCCTTGTATAACAGCATATAACACAGTTCCAGCCATGGCACAGCCTGCTGAATCAGGACGTTTAGTGAGAAAAAAACCCAGAAAGCCCTGAGTAAATCTGTCTTTTTGTATTCCAATCATAAACAAGTGTTCCCTTGCTTTTCACACAGGGCCTCCCATCACCTTAACTGTGTTTATCATTTCAGACAAAGCATCTTCAGGAAGCTAGAGCATTCTTCTTCTTTGACGGCAAACACTGATTAAATCTTCCAGAGGAAAGTTAGGCAAACCAGAAGCCGCCTGCTCTCCAGTTATGGAGACATGGACTTTCCAGTGCCCATATTTCTTTCCCTTTTGTCATTGTCAAGAAAATAAATAAATAAAAGAGATAAAATTTTATAACAAGTTTCTACTGAAGGTGTAGCTGTTTCTATTTTAACTAGCACTGAAAGATTTCCTACTGGCTTTGTGAATTATCTAGCAAGGGAACAGATTGCTAAGTCACTGGTGTGTCTTGCTGTTAATGTAGAAAAGCTGGAGAGAAGGCAGGTAACAGTGCAAGCGCGTGGCGCAGCTCATCTGTGCCCTGGCAGGATGGCACACCCACTTCAGGATGGAAGATGATGGGGGCACCAGGATTAGTTTGCAACAACATTGGTGGCAGAAGACTGGAAAATAAGAATTGGCAGCTCTCTGTAAATTGATTAATGCCTGGGTCTCCAGAATGCTGGTTTAAAAAGGAACAAATCAGGAACTCACCTAACCTGCTAACAGAAAACCATCCCAGTTAGAAATCTGGGGAAACAATTACCTCAGAGGCACATGTGCTGATCTGGCAATACAGCTTGTCTCTATAATCACCCCACTTAGGAATATAAAATCTGCTTAATAAATCACACAGCTCTCTATTCGTCATGAGTAATTCACCAACATGAAAGATCCTGATTTTACAACACTTATCTGTACTGCCAGCTAACTGCTAAGAGTTACTTAGATGAACGGACTTGGTTTCAGATATAAAATATCTTGTGTTGCTGCTAAAACTGATCTGCAAATCACCAGAGCGTTTTCTCATTTCCGTCAAAAACCCATAATTGTGCAAGGAGAATACAGGCCTTTTCCATTCTTCCCAAACGGCTAGCACTTAAGCATCACTGTGAGTGAAAAGTAGGCTTCCCAACATGCACTTCTGTCTCCTGCTTGCCACAGGTCAATGAGTCTTACGTCACTGTATAGCCTGAGTTTTCTTTCCTCACTCACAAACTTGGGAAACTACCAATTAGTTCATGAAGAAACAATATGTTATCTTGGGACCACTGCGGCAGCCAGACATGAGAGAATGGAATGGACAGATGTATACTTTCATGCTTGAGCTAATAAAAAGAAGTGATTTCTATCCCACCGAGCGCTAAAGACTACACTTCAGTCCACCAGCGAAGGTGGAAAGCGTGCTTTGTGCAGACTGGCATAGCCTTTGATGGATTTATTGAGAAGACCTACAGGCTAGAATAAGAACAGGAACGTACCATGGTTGCAAAAGAAGCGTACATATCACCGGCAGGCTTCTAGGGGCTCAAAAAGCAGTCACCAGGCTCAGAAGATCATGTTGACAGTGTACTAGTATCAGGAAGAAAGGCATTAAAAGCATTTTTGATGTTTAATGGAAAAAAAAAATCAAAAGCAAGGTAAGCTAGCTACCAGTGTCATCTGGAATTGCTGGGGAAGCAGTTCTCTAGTTCTGGCTCACTGTTCTGTAACAGAGCTGTACTGCAAGCCTTGGTCACTTGGCCACTTCTCAGGGGTCCAGAGGGACAAAGCATTCAGGGTCACTGCTTAGCCTCACAGCAAAGGAGGACGGAGTAAAGTAAAAGAAGCTGGCTTTTTAGTTAATTTGGCACTAACATCTAGATTCCAGGGGTGACATAGATTTTCAAAAGATTTTTTAAAATTAATATTAAAACTCCAGCATTATTTGAAGGTAATGCAGAAACAACAAGCCGGTGTTTGCATGGTGCACTCCACATTCAAGGTTGTATAGGAAGTCTGGGACTTCCTAGGAACCTCTAGCTTAACAGAACACAGCAGTGACTGGTAAGGATAGATGTATTCTGGATTTAGCTGGAGTCAGAGATACCTTGTTTGGATCCTAAACAGGGTCTGATCATAACTCAGCAGCTATTAACCTGAGCAAAGCACTTAACAGTTGAACATCTCAAATTCCCTATCTATACTCAGTATAATAATACTTGCATTTTAGGTCCGTGGTGATCAGTGCATCATAAGACACAGTGAGAATGAAAGGGATGAATTACAAAGTAGTTTTCACAATGCCTGGTATATAGTTAGTGCTTGATAAATGCTAGTTCTCCTCCAGGCTTTTCACTGGCAATCACAGGGAAATGCAGCAAGGAAGAGAGTCCAGACTGTAAGAGATGACCTAGTCTGAGCTCTTTGCTAGGGGAGACAAATTCAGCTTAGCACTATTAGCCCTAAGAGCAGGCTCTGCACAGCCCTGCTGCTCCTCTCTCGGCAGGAACTGGAAAATGAAGCGCCCGGCAGGCAAGCACGTGATCTGCTCACAGAGTGCAAGCCATCTCCTCCCTTCCCTTGAAGATTCCAGGGCAAAGCCTCCTGTGCTGACTCCCAGAATGGCTGCCTTGGAAGCCAGAAAGCAATGCAGGACTTGTTTCATTGCCCTTGGTAATTTACATCCATTTTCTTTATAAAAAGCAAAGAAACAAAGAGAACGGGGAATAGACAGGGGGCAACAGCCAGATGGAGGACGACCTAGGGTAACCAAACTGAATAAACCTCTCTCTACTGCTGGGACACTAAAAGCAGAATCCTGGGCAGCTCTGTGAGTCAGCACCCTAGCCAACTGGCTACACAGTTTATAAGATGAGAGAGCCAAAAATATAAAAATGAAAGCATGTCCCCCCTCTAAGCACAGAGTAGTTGGGAAGAAAACGGCAATTGGATATGCTAGGTTTGTTCTCTTTCTAAGGCACTGGTCAGATTCATTCAGCTCACAGGCTTTGGGGCCATTTCTCTCCAGATCAGTACTGCCAATTCCACCTGCAACCCAGAAACCCAGGGTGCAGCTAGCCGTTCCTCAGTTCTCCACAGGTAGTAACTGAAACACCACCTTTCATGCTCTACAAAATGCAAATGCAGCTGATGTGGTCCACTTCATTCTAAGCAGACAATTCATCTGAGGATGAAAGCAGATGAGGTATTTCAAAGTAAAGATGGCTGAATGTCCCAGAGCCTGGGGTCTGTGAGGGGGATGGCATTTTCTCGGGGAGTTGCTGTAGATTTAAATTGTAAGCACTACTCTAATTTTAAAGTTTGTCACACATGCCTTCTATAGGACCGCCTGGAAGGTGTTTTACAGTCCTCACAGCACTTCTTTCTGTACAATCCACATGGCGGCTGTCATGTTAGAATGTAGGTGCGCATGACACAGGTCCTGTGAACTGCCTGCAAACCCCTATTCACCTTGAATGCCTCATCAAAGTGAATAAGCAGGTGTACTTTGGAAGACTCTGGCTGAGGAAAAGGCAAGGAAGCTGGTAGATAAGATGAGTAAGTATGAGACACAGTTCTGGAGACCAGGAGCTCAGTTAGCCATCAGGTCACGTCCAGGTTCCAAGAGGCTGACCAAGAAAGGCTTTGTTTCTTCCTTTGACGCCCTTCAACGTTTTTCAAAACTAGTTAATGATTGACTCCTTGTCCTGTAAGCAGCAGTTTGTCTATCTCATATGTGCTTACCGTGGAGCTCACTGGGCAGCTGTCTGTTCTCTCAGACAGATATTCACCAGACAGTATATTCACTATGTTTATAAAACTCTATCTTTATTATACAAGTCACACAAATCTGTTTTTGAATATTACCAATAGAGAATTATAATTCTGTACCTTATACCTTCTCTTGAACATAACTTTTTGAAGGCAAGAACCATGTCTTATTTTACTGCATACTACGCATGACACTGAAGATTCTCAAATCAACATTTTTTCTGGACTAATAAATCTGGAATGTACACATTAAAAAGCAGCTGGTTTGCAAACAAACAGAAAAGAAAGAAGAGATAAGTTAAGTCTAGGATGGCAAATTACTGCCTAACAAATCACCTTTGCTTTGTGATGCAGTTCCAGGCTATCACATCCATACACAACCTTGATTTTAGCACAGCACTACATGACAGTTTTATCTCTGGGGAAAGAGGAGCAAATTGTGAGTTGCCAAAAAATGTTTTTTAATAGACAAGCCTCAACACCAAATGTTCAGTATATGTTGTAGAACCCTGTCTTTATTCATTTTGTTTAACATTTTTATCAAATACTTAAGTGAAGATAAGAAAACTTCTTATCACCCAAATGGTTGCATACACCCAGGAAAGTCAGCCTGTGTATTTCAATCCTGAATCAAGAACACCAAGCCAAATTCAACACCAGGCTAAATAGAAGGTTATGCATTTTGGTTAAATAATAACCAAGTACAGAATAGCCAGGAATTTGCTAGATAGTAGTTAGCTACATGAATATTCTGTCTTTTTAAAAATCCAGCAACAGTGTTGCTGCATAGAAAACTAATGTGCAAATGAGCCTCATCATTAGATCACAGCACATGGATTAAGCACAATTCTTCGTATCTCAGACAAGCCTGTAGAAAAATGGATCTATGACACACAAACACATACAGGGGAAAGATTTCGTACTCTCACAGAAATCAGCATGTGCAAGACTGAGACTTGGGAAACTGGTTGTACAGTTCAAGGGCCTGACAGTCCAGGGCGCTGCAAATTCCAGTCTGAGTATGAAGTCCATCATCACGAGGATCACCACAGGCAGACTGAAGACGCTGCCTCACCTCAGGCAAGCAGGGAGGGAGGGAAAATCCAAACTCCCTGGCCTTCTTGTTCTACTCAGACCCTCAATGGATGGGATAAGTGCTCATCTTGGAGAGGGTCAGCCGCCAAATCACAAACACCCTCACAGTTCTTACTGGAAATAACGTCACCCAGTTATCCGGGAATTTCAGATCATCTAGGTTTGCTCTGGAGACCTACAGAATCAGACGTCCAGATTTTCACCCTGAACCTGAGAGCATCACATGCTGCATCAGCTCAGCCTTGAGAGCCTAGCACATGAAGGTCTCCCTCCCAATGCCCGCCTGTGCTCAGGAAGGGCTTCTGGCTCATGATGACTGAAGCGGAAGTTAGCCAGCATGGCCAGTAGAAACAATGAGGCTGGAAGCCATAAAGCTGGGGGCCTCTGAAGACATGCAATCCAGAATGGAAAAGGGCAATCAGTGCCGTGGGCGCTCATCTCAGATCACTGGTTTTTATGGTAGGTCCGGGCGAAGAAATCACACAGCTAATTTCAGTAGCCATTTTCTTCTTAAGTCAGTACAGATACTGAGCACTGGTAGTTCCAAAAGAAAATAAATTTCTTGTATCTCCAAATGGTGGAGACTCAAACTGAAAATGTTTTTTTTTTTTCTTCTTCAAAGTCTTTTACTGACATTCATGTGTGACTGCCAATGTGTGACCTCTCTTGACTCTCTCTTTCCATCCCCAGCTCCCCACCACCTCATTCAAACAAACAAAACAACAAAAGTAGCCTGGGGATATAGAAACAAAGAGAAAAAAATCTGGGTTTAAAAAAAAAAAAAAAGCCCATCACATAAGGAATGAAGCAAACAGAATTCCTATCTGTGACTTATAAAAACCGAAAGGTAAGGGGAGTTTTATGGACCTAGAAAGTGATGAAATGAAGAGAAAGACATCAAGTCTACCCAAAAGGTGATAAAATATTTTATTTGTTTTTTGGTTGTGAAAAAGAAAATAAATCATTAAAATGACTGTGAGAATGCCTCAAGGACAAGGGCATGGGATAGGATGTGGCCATAAACATAGTAGGAGTAATAAAAGAGTTGGTTTTGTTTCCTTAGCATTTGTCTGGGCTGAGCCTTCCTATTTCAACACAGGAACCATAGGCAGCGGTAAAAGCCAACCTGCTCCAGGGCACACATTATGGTCTCCCAGGCTGGCCTTACCCAAGATCTCCAGGGCAGATGCTCCTGCCGGGTTTTTCTGTCTGACCCTGCAGGACACACAGTCAAGTCACCAGGGCTCCGCCATCCCACTCTATCCTCACTGCTTCTAATGGCGATGTCCGTACCGTCTATAGAACAGTTGTTTTTCTTAGTCCTAAGAATCGAGGATGAACACAGGCTCCTGCCCCAAGGAGCTCATTCTACAGTCTAAGGGCCTTGGATTAATTCTGCTGTTGTTCAATGATGTATTTCAAGTGCCTGTAGATACAGAAGGGTGAGAGGGTAGCTGTGAGAATAGCAACTGTTGATTTTATTTAAACCCGGGAAGGATTAGATAAGAATTTTCAGAAGAGGTAGGATTTCTACTAACCCACAAACTCTCTCACAGCATTCTGCTTTGAATCTATTCTTTATATTCAGCACATCAAGCTGTCCTACAGACATATGATGGGCTCAAAGCTAAATTTCTATAATCTGTAGTGAATACAAATATTAAGCATTTCTGAATGAACTGAACTTTGATATGAACTGAATATACATGCCAGCTAGTACTGATCTCTATAACTATTCATAGATCCAAACTTGACTTTTGAACAAACTTGACCACACTGGACAATTTGGTCTTAGATTTATCATCTCAAGTATACACAGAGGACCTAAGAATAGCACAGAGCAGGGACATGACAAGAGTCAGGTAGGTGGCATTTATAAAATGAAAATGATTCCAGCTGCCTCTCGGTAGCGCTCCACTATGGTGACACTTGACAATCATGAAGGCTCTGTTCACATTGCCACAGGCCTTAGAGGGTTTCTCAAGAACCCTGGTGACTTCTTAGAGGTCAATGTGTAGCACTACAAAGAAGATGCAGGTATGCAGTGTCTTCCATGGCACCATCCATGCTAACATCTGCATGTGCTCACAGGAGCAGCTCTAGGACAGCCGGGTGCTCATCATTCTGCACTAGCCATTCACATAGTCACTTCTCACAACACTGGTCAATACAATTTCTCAAACAGACACATAGCTGAAGATTGAATCTATGAAATATCTTTCCAGGGAGGGCAAAGGCTCCATATCCAAGGCACATATGTAATTCATACAATTCAACAGGAACTTTGGCCCTAGATTCCCATTGTCTGAAGATTCCTATTCAGTGGAAACCCGTATGTGCAGCCCGGATGACTTGGGGAAGAATGGTAATAAGGGGATGAGTAATGTTCTCTTGAGTCACTAGTTAGGATAAGAGCAGTTGTTCGTTACCTGACGGGACAGGTTTCTCAGGCCAGCCAAGAACTGAACAAATAAATCAATGTCACTTTCCTCCCTAACATCTTAAAACCCTGAATTTCAAGCCAGCAGCTCAGTCACAATTCAAGAAGGCTACTAAAGAACTATCCTTGGGCCTCTAGTGATAAGAGAGATGGACAGGAGATCAGACAGAAATGGCAGCATCGATATCGTTGCATTACACTATTGAGAGAAGGCTGTAGGAACACACTGGTTCTCTGCGCTCAGTCACTGCCTCCGTTATTTCAAGAATCCTTTGTATAAAGCTAATACAGCATCTCATTGAAACTGAGTAAACAACCATGTTGACAAGAGAAAAATAAAAGCTTCAAACCTGCCTGTGCAGTTTGATAACTTGGCAACTGCAAGCCCTACCCCTTTCAGGGTCAGAACCAATCTCAAGAACAGGTCAAAAATTACATGAAGGATCTCATTTCCTGGTTCATTGTGTCTCCCTTCCCCCCTAATTTTCTAGGTACCATTATTCTAACTTCTTATTAGAAATTATTTTTAGAACTAGAAATCATTCTTTCAGGAGAAATATAGTAAACTTCTACTTAATTGCATATAAAGTACTCCTATAATATAGAAAATACACTAATTTAAGGGCTGGCAAGGAAATGTACATGGTTATTTCACTTCAGAGTTGTGTTATGAGTGTGGTTTTGGTAATGCTCTGTGCAAATTGCTAAGGTCCCAAAGTAAATCTTAGGGAAAGATTTGACTCCATTCCTGATGGAAGCTAGGCTCTCCTAGGGTGCTCGCTGCAGGTCACCTGATCATCCAAATAAATTCAGTCTTCATCTCTCTGGTGGCGCTGTGCTGGGAGAATCACACTGACCTGCTGTCGGGAAGAACAGGGTAGGAAGGGAGCAGAACTAATAATTAGACAAAATTAAGTGCTCCTGAGTTAAACATGGAGAAGAAGCAGGTCATGCATGGGCTTGTTATTTTAGACACAGAAAAACTTCCTGATGATGAAGTTTCAAGAGCAGCTTAAGGTTAAATCGGGAATGCTATGCTTTGGTTGGACTCTTGTTAACAACCTTTGAAGAAACTGCGAGAATGATAAGAAAGTTGCTAAAGTGGCTGTGATTGTGGGTCAGAACCGGATGGATGGATGCTGTGTAGATGTGTCAATTTGCATTCTAACGTTCAAAGCCCTTCCCCAGCTCAGTGATCCCTGCCAAGAGCCAGCCTTGAGTAAAGCTCCTTTTTTTCTTTTCTTTCCCTGATGCCCTTTCTGTTTATTACTGCAGAATGACCTTGACTGTAAGGGAGGGGGACGGTCTCCAAAAACTCTCAAGTATTGTCCTCCTACATCCTTGACCATAAATACAAGAAAGGGGAATAATTAAACACAACAGCCCTAGGATGAGTCGCTTTACAGTGAAGTCAAGGAAAAGCTGTGCCTGAAGTGTTCTCAGTGGGGATCAGGCTGGTAAAGCCCCTTTATGAGACACAAGGACCTTTCATGCATCCCAGAACACTGTGGTGAACCACAGCTTTCTAAGCTCACTAACTCATGCCTGTCGACTCATTGACTGAAGGCCCAAAGGTGTCTCACCTAAGCCCTCTTCCCCTACATCCCCACATAGTGTCCACTCACATCCTTCTCTATGGCTCCATGTCCCAGATACAATTAGGTCACATATTACTAAACAAGAACCTTGTCTTCCGGAATAGGCCATTCTAGCAAATGCCAAAGGCAAAAGCATAAATCAACAGGCATGTCTTGAAGTATAGATCAGACACAGGGATCCCAGCTAGCCAAAGGGGAGGAAGCTAAAGCAGTCTGGGAAGCAGTTAGATTTATCCAAAAAAATCAAGGCCCCAAAGACTGTGGAACAGAAGATACTTTTTGGTCTATGATCTGTCCTGGGACATTCTATCCTACAGGCAGGCTGAGTAACTCAGCTTTAACAGCTGAGCACTTCAACAGCTTAAAGCACTGTTTGGAAGGAGCAGCCTAAGCTCTGCTGTGGAGACTTGCCTGGCAGGTTTCAATTTCTATGCTAAGGGCACGCTATTCCAGTTAGTTTAGAAAGGAGCAGAAGTATGCATCCACAAGGAAGAAGTGCTTAATGCAGGAGAGGATTAAACACTGACGAGAAGCTGAAGGAAGGTTCTGAGGTGGCAGTTTCCATTGGTATGAGGAAAATATCCCTAGGATTTCATGCTTGACAATCAAGAGATCTGTCCTCCAGACAAGTTCCTGGGTGGGAGGGTAGGAATGGGAGGAAGGGAGTGGAACGGTGGGCAGTAAGCATCGAGGTCCTCCCTGGCCCTGCCCTGGGCTGTCTTTCTTACATGGGTTCATAAATGTCTGCTTGCCCATCTTCCAGTACTTTCTAGCTTGAGGGGTTATATGGAAGGACATGCAAGTTCTCATGTCTACAGACATTATAGCAAACACCTTCCAGACACAGGGAGCCAGTCACTGATGCTCACCCAGTCAACGTGAAACGACGAGGACAACAGAAGGTTACTCACAGTGAAGAGACCACAGATGGATCTGAGGGAGGCAGCAGCTAGGCTGATCCAGTGACCTCCCTTGAGCCTTAGACTTGTGGTCTCTCTCAAACTCCAGTGCAATACGCAAAGCAAAAATGTGCATTTTGAACTTATCTAATCCTGGCTGCCAAAAGTATTCCATACCCCTAAGAGTGACGACAGAGCTGAGGTGCTAAGATGAGGTACCAATGGTCACTTTACGGCTGCCAATGTGACCTCAGAAATGGGGTGAGAGTTGTCATGTTCCTCAGGAAAAATCTCTGTACTATCTGGAAAGAGGACTGAATTAATTGCGATGAATACTGTATAAAACCAGTTGTCAGCATCCCTCCTTTCCTGGAATAGTCCTTAAACAGTAAGCAAAACAAACACAATATTCTTTTCTTTGAATCAGGCTGAATCTGATTAACATAAGCAAAAGTAAGGGCAACCTGTGAGGCGATAGAGGGTGTTATCAAACATTCTCATTCTTCAAATGCAAGAGAAGAATGACCCAATGCCCAGCACCCACATTTCAGGAGACACTGGTAGGCCCAGGAGACTCACCATCTGTTCTGTCTTTATGATATCCAATCAGGTTCTCTTACAATGTGATTAGACCTATTTCTGGCCATGTACCCAAAAACACCTAGTGACTTGTACCAAATAGATAATCCAACAGTCTCTGGGAAAAACAAAGCAAAACAAATTCATGATCCAAGAGAGAGCCACAATAAGAATCAGGAAGTTTTACTTGCCACCAACTTGAGAGGCAGCTGTGGCTAAAGCCCAGTCTCGAAGGCCTGACCTCCTTCGGGTGGACTCTCAGTTCCGCCAGTTAGCAGTTGTATGGCTGGGGGAAATTACCTAACCGCTCTTGCTTCAGGTTTCTCACTATAAAATGGGATAAAATTTATAGTTACTCAAAATATTCTGTTATGATGAAATGGTTTTGATATGTGATGGACTTCAAACGGTGGCACAGAGTAAGAATAATATTACTGTAACCAGCATGCCTGGGAAGAATGAGGATATTCTAAAGGACACATGTGTCTCTCCTTTGGCCCTCTGGACTACTGAACTGTTGACACAAGGCAGCCCAGAGAAATGGAATTTCTCCTCGTGTGGTGGTTTGAATGAGAAACGTCCCCCAGAGGCTCATTTATGTCACTGGGGACAGACTTTGAGCGTTCATAGTCCTTCCCTTCTCCTTGTGTTTCACTGAAGATGTCAGCTCTAAGGTTTTGCCTGCTGCTTATTGCCATGCCTCCCTACCACGATGGACTCCTCTCCCTCTCGAAGAAGGAAAAGGTTGAAGCCCCGGACCATGCAGAGGAGAACTTGTCTCCAGGACTGGGGAAAGGGCGCCACAGTGCTGACAATTTGTCAGGCAATCTTGCAGGAAAGACTGGAGCTAAGACAATGAAGTATCACCATGGGCAGGACCACATTTGACTAGGACTGCTTAATTATGCAAATCTCTTGCCTTCTTTTTAAATTTTGCCCTCATTTAGAACCCAGGAAGAGGGACATAAAGGGTTACTGGATCTCCTTGCCCATCTTCCCAATGCCACATTAAATAGACCTCTCTTTTCTGCTTTCCACTATTAATTTGGCTCTTTTAATTGGTTTATGAGGACAAGGAGGCAAGCTTGGCTAGTTAGGCAAACTAGGGTACAGGCTCTGCCCCTAACTCTGGCAGTTATTATTGATGGCTGCTGTTGCTATCTTTATTATTATTCTATGCTTGGGTATGTTGCTAACAACCTCTATTTTCCACATTCTCGTCTCATTGATTGGCTAAGACCATCCTAACTCCAAGATTATTTAAAGATAAAGTGATTTTAAAATAATTTCAGATAGTTTCCATATTAAAGCCAAAGTCTATGATACATATATATGTATATATATACATATATATATATATATATATATATATATATATATATATATATATATATATAAAATGACTGCGAATAACTTGCAGCAAGTCCCATGAAGAGTGGAGTCCTTTTCCATGGCCTCCCTTGAGGCTGGGCTAGCCCAGTGATGCACTGACCAATGAAATGAGGCACTAGTAAGGATGAATGGCCGGGTCAAGGCTTCCACTGGCTGGCACCTCTGCTCTTGTTCCCCGGTCAGTTTTGTCATGTGACAGAGTCCATGAGAGCGTACTGGAGGATGTGACCATGTGACAGAGATGAATCACCCCATCTGGGGTCCCCTAGATCAAACCTTCTTAATCTGTAGGCCATAGGGCCATATAATTGAAAGTGGAGTTGAAAAAAACAAAAACAAACAGCAATGATAAGGGTTTCTGAAGACACAGACAAAAATTACTTCAAAATCAAATGTGTGATGATTTGAGGGTGGCAATTCTCACCTGGCTGCCTCCGGTTATTTCATGGCAGCTCTGGCTCTGACCATACATTATATGGACTTTGCACTGGACATGCCATCACTCTGCAAGGCCAGTGAACTCCTGAAACATGTTGGCTTGGATTCAACTACTCTGTCATGAATTGCAGTGTTTTTACTGTAGATAAAACATTTTCTACTCTTATAGAAACTTAATGGGTTAAGTTGGGCATGGTGGAACACACCTGTAAACCCATCTCTTGGGAGATGGGAGCAAGATCAAGACTTTAAGGACATCCTCAGCTACATACCAAGTTTGAGGCCAGCCTGAGCTACAGAAGACGATGTCTCAAAATAAACAAAGACACAAAATGGTTTAATTACAAAAAACAAAGACACTTAGTATATTCCTACTGTCATTCTTCAGCATGTCAGAATCAAATTAGTATGCCTTTGGATTGTATTGTATTAGATAAACACATGAATCACATTAGCATGCAAATTTGCTTTCATCTTTAATTAATGGAATTTGTTACAATTTATTATAAATTATTTATATGTAGAATTACATATGTGCAAAAGATTTGTTTTAAAATAAATTTCTTATGATACATTGCTAGTGACTTTGATATGCCTGAAGTCATGTAAAAATTTCTCAGGTAAGAGGTGGTGATGAGTAGAAAATGTTGCAGAAGACCTGCCCGGAATCCCAGGGCACTGCTTCAGTGTCACTTGACAGTAGCTGAAGGGCCACCTAGTTGGGCCCAGCCCCAGTTGCTAACCCATAGAATCAAATTCTTAAGTCACAAGACAAAATGCTTTATTAAGCAATAAGTGATAGCCCTGCACGAATGAGGCGTTGTCATCAAGAGCATTTGTAACACAAGCACACACACACACACACACACGAAACCAGGACAGTTGCCACTTGCCAGCAGGTTTATCAACGACCACATGGAGCTTCTAGCTCTTATCACACCCACCTAGGGCCAGTGAGGGCATTAAAGTCTGCAAACTGACTTGAGAAAATATAAGCAGCTTGGGGCAAAGGAGGCAAGCTTTCTGTACCACTACAGATCTTTAGAGGACAGAGCAGAAATGCAGCTTTTCACTTTCAGGCCATGACAGAATACAAGGCCAAACATACCTACAGCTGGCTGCACCAGAAGTTGTTTTATTCCACAGGTCTTCGATATTACAGACTGAAGTGGGTAGACATTTTAGGACATGAACAAAGCAATGCAAAGTGAGCATCGCATTGCCAGGAGAGAATCAAAGGAACGGGTCAGAACTAATACATGCTGCCAAGAGGACCCAGACACCCACCTTCTATCCTCAAAGGCCAGAACAACTGAAAATTGTGTGTGTGTGTGTGTGTGTGTGTGTGTGTGTGTGTTCATGACTTCCTCAGGACTGAAGAGATACAGTGCCAATGGTAAGTAATGGGGCAAATGGCAAGGCAGGCAGGGAAAAAGCATGAAGTCAGAAAGCCAGCCACAGTGTCTGTATGTGCACTGGGCCCTGTCGTAGGACGTTCTATGAGCTATGAGTTACACTCCACTTATGCCACTTTTTGGCTCGGCTAACTTGGGGTAACTCAATTTCTTTACCTATAAAACGTGGATACTAATAGAATCTTCCCAGGAATGTAATAAAGAATGCAAGAGATCATGGATATAAAACCTTAGTCTGGTGCCTAAGAAAGTAGGAGCCAATAATGTTAGCTGTCATGGTAGTGCCGTGGTCAGTATCAGCACCATGGCTATGATATTCCCAGCACTATGGTTAACACTGTTACTTATAAGAAAACTTCTTGGCCTTGAAAGATGACCCTCCACCTCCACATGTCTCACAGCTGGACTGTCACCTCACTGATCTTCACATTTTAGGGGACAACTAGCAACATAGTCTTACAATGAAGTAACAGCTCACACACCACCCCAGGAAAACAGTGATGATAATATCTGGATTCTTACATGTTTTCTGGAGCCTAATTAGGGCAGTACAATGTCAGTCATTTAGGAATGCAAAGAAGAAGGCACCCTGCTAGATATTTTACAGAATCCTGCTTTGTACTTGAAATATATAATTATCATTAACAAACACTGATGCTAATAATTCAATCTGCTCTTTCCACAAGAAAAGGAATGTAAACATGGCCAGGGCCCAATCAGCTCATCATCTCAGACAATTTCCTCTGGGTGCCTGCTCCTTCCTTTCCACCCATCAGATACAAGGTGGGAGGTCTGTTCATAAGGCAGAGGCCTCTGGGCTGGGGGCTGGCATCCCTGACAACCAGAGAAGGATAATTAGGCAGACCAGGCTGAGTTCTTACAGCCACAAAAAAGGCATTGCTTGGCACTCTCCCAGCCTGACCTCAGTAAACCAGACCTTTGGTTTGACCTCTTTACCGGGGAAAAACAAGTCAGGGCTACCAATCTACTCTGGTCAGCCTCTGTGTTAAGCATCACATCAAAAACCAAATGAAGGGAAGCTGAAGGTCCTCATCAATAAAACACACAGCTTTAAATGGGCCCAGATCTACGCCCATCTCTTCTTTGCTGGGCATCACTTCTATCCTATTTTAAATGTAATAGTAAATGTTTCCTAAACCTTACCATTTAAATGTATGAGAATTACAAGCACGCAGTAATTAGCATCCATCTGTACCAAGTCTAGGTGGCAATGTATTTATTTCCCTGGACACAGACACTTGCAAGCATTATGCCTCACACCTACATACTCCCACCTCAGGATCCAGGAAGGTCATCCTAGATGACATTCTTTCAATTGACCAATTCCGTGGTACAAGAGAAGTCTTCAATTCACAAAGTAGACCTGAGGCTTGGAGACTCCCTCCATGGGCTCAACAGATATATAACAAGCCCAAGTAAGGTTTCCAAACCCCAGGACCACTGAGAGCGGAGGTGGGTTAGGATAGGATAGAAAATTGGAAAACTGAGGAAAAGTGTTCCTAGGTATGCAGGAATTCTTATGGATGCTCCACAGGCTATACCAGTCCAAGGGTGCCTGTAACAGCTGTGGTTCTTACCTTAAAAAAGACAGCATGGGAGCCAGACTCTACTCATCTGCACCCAGCGATATAAGCAGTCTATGGGAGAGAAAGACAAGGTAAGAGGTTCCACTGCTGAGTTCATTCCTGAACAACTGGAGTGCTTCCTAAGGAAAAGCTGGTCTCCAGATGTTTGAAGACCTGTCAGAGTAGAACAGCAACCACATAATCAACTGAACAATATCAAATGCATGAGATCCCTGGAAACAAGTCAAGGTGGGGCCGTTAGTGTAACAGAGAGTGAGTTAACGTTTATTAACACACACCTGGGCCCCGACTAAGTGGGAATGCAATAATGGTGAAATCATGTACCTCATCACATCTCTCCACAAAATGGCTGATTCCCAGGGCTGGCTGGCAGAACTCCCCCACAGCATGCATTTATACCACCGTGTTTGGCAGCCTGCTCTATTCACACCTTCAACACATCCACAATGAAGACTCTGTGCCATTTAACCCACCTTGAATTGGAAGACAGCCCTAGCAGCTGATGAGATAATGACATGAGACCTGAACCTAGGAGAGGAGGAAGGGAAATGGACTATTCCTGGCATGCACTCAATTAAGCAAGTATGTAAGACAACAAATATATCCAATTTTAAGACAAATCCCTATCTATGACAGGTAGTTTTGTGATCAGCTTGACTAGGCTACGGTGCCCATCGTTTAGTTAAACATTAGTCCAGATGTTATTGTGAAGATAGTATTTTAGATGAGATTAACATTTTAATCAGTGGATCAGTCACCTTTCACAATGTAGATAGGCCAAATTCAATCAACCAACATTTAAAGAGGAAAGAGGTCCCCCAAGTAGGAATTCTCCCTCTAAATTACTATCGAACTCAACATGTCAACAATAACTTCCCCAACTCTCCAGCCTGCTGGCCTACTCTCCAAATTTCAAATTTGCCAGGCCTCATAATCCCATGAATCCATTTCTTAAAATAAATCTCTTTTTTATATATTTACAGAATATAATATTGTCTAATTTTTTAAAAGGATGAGTTAATTCACAATATATATAAAGAATACAACATTTTTTAAAAGAAGCAAGAACAGGAAAACATCCACAGAAATGCGAGCTTCAAAGTATTAAACTAGGATTTGATGTGACTGACAGTCTCTGAGCCTTCCTGTGGCCAATGCTAAGAAACTAGACACAAGGTAATGATCACATTGACTCCAGGATAAAATACTGGGTTTGCTGTGTCTTTGCCGATCAAGGTATTACCCTTCTTCTCCTTGGATAAATTCCTAAGTATCCTTTATCACGCACTTTTGGGAGAAAGAGAGAGAAAGTAATTAATTAACAATACCTCTAAGTATGTAGAGCAAGGACTCCCTTACCACATGCTTCACGGGAGAGGTGATAACAGACACAAGTTACCAATTCGACTTAGCAAGGAGTACAAAAAAGAAAAGAAACCCATCTGAACACCAAGCAGGGAGCAATCTGACCATATGGCTTTATCCAGGGATAAAATAATTATTTCTAGAACAATAAATGGATTCTATATTCTGTGGAATATTTTCATAAATAATATTATTTCTCCCAACAAAAAGTTGAGTGGAAGGTGAGCTACAATGGCAAGAATGGGACATGGAAGTTTCCTTTGCTTCCCAAAGGGGCAGACCCACAGAGAAACTGCTCACAGACAGTTCTAGAAACTCAGGCAATAGACACCTAAATAATAAAAAGATTAATCTTTACATTTCTGCACTTGTATAGGTCTCACATGGCCTGCATTAGAATCATTTAACTCGTAAATTATGGATATACATGTCAGCCATTTTAAAGTATGCAACTCAGTGGCACTGTTCATTGACCAACTACCACTAATTGTCCCTTTCCAGAATGTTTCATTGCCCCAAACAGGAACTCAGTAGCCACTAAATCTAACTTCCCTCTTCCCAGTGACCTTTCTTCTGTACCCACTGTTAGTTGGCCTATTTAGATTACTGCATAACCGTGCAATCATATTTTTTGTGCCTGGCTTATTTCACTTTGCACAGTGTGTTCAAGACTCATCTATGTCATGGTATGTGTCTGAATTTCATTCTTTTATAGATGAATAATAGTTAACCACCTATATATACCATGTTTTGTTTATCCTTGAATCCATTTTTATGTGATTAACTCACCAGGTAATTATCAAGCATTTACAAGGTGGAAAGTCTTCATTTAAAAAATATGAGCTTTATCCTAAGCATAGTGAGCACAGAAGAGACAGAAGAGCTACTCCCCAAGGAGCCAGTTAATTATACAAATCCTAGTTTGAGAATCAGTAACAGCAGCAAGAAAACAAAAATCATTAATAGTTTTTTTTCCCCCCTAAGGGTCTGGTAAAATCCCTCCACACAATCTTAATTAATGTTCTTCATATTTAAAGCAGAAGTGAGACTAAACTATCCCCAACTCCACAGCCAACACACCCTGTCACTCTCAGCCTCACTTTGCTGACAATGATCATTCATGAACCTCAGCCCAGGATAAGTTTCCATTGAGGCCAAGAAATCACAAGCTGCAGAACCGTGAAGCACCGGTTCCACCCCTGCCCCTAGAACACCTTATGAAAGTCAAATAGAAAGCGTGCCTCCCCCTAGCCTGCTGCCCACCAAAAAGCTGTCTAAAGGCTTTCGAAAGGCTCCCGGCAGCTCCTATGGGAAACATGGGTCCTCAGATGAGCACAGTTCCCAACAAGAAAACGGAGAAACAGAGAGAAGCCCTGCTCCACCAGGCCTTTACTCCACAGAGGAGAGAAGAGCAGACGGCAAGAGGTGGGGATGCCACCACATACCCAAATGCACAAAAGTGGTCAAGGGAGAAGCTTCAAAAGATGCCCACAGGAAGCCAGTGAGAAACAATCACTTGTGCACTCTGGCAAGGGAACTGGAACCCAGGTCAAAACCAGCAGGGACTCTGGCCATTTTGTTCAGCAACATGTCTCAGCCAGGAGGATAGCTGTCATCCCAGATTATCAAGCACTGGGCTGAGGTGAGGTTCATTCTCTGTTTTATATCCAATTAGCTGGGACTATGTCATTCAAACAACAAAAGCTGTTCTAGAAATTTGTGGAAAATTAACTCCTTGGTTCCTCATGCATGTTTTTAATTTTTTTGATTTATTTATTTTAATTTTATGTGTATGAGTGTTTTGCCTGCATGTATGCTAGTGCACCAGTATCCTGCAACGCCCATGGAGGCCAGAAGAGGAGTGTTGGATCTCCTGAAACTGGAGTTACAGATGGTTCTAACTGCCCTGTGAGTGCTGGGAACCAAACCCACGTCTTCTGTAAGAGCAGCTCATGTTCTTAACTGCTAAGCCATCTCTACAGCCCCATCATACATGTTTTTACAGGCTGATTTTTTTTAACTAGACATGGTGGAACACCTATAATCCAAGCACACAGGATCCAAAGGCAAGAATACCATGAGTTTAAGACCAGCCTTGGCTATATAGCAAATTCAGGGCCAGCCTTGGAAACCCTGACTCAAAGATAAAAAATGAGTGACTTCCAATGCAAGTTTTTTTTTCTAATATAAACAAAAAATGAATACTATTAAGATTATTCTTTTTAGTACATGGGTAACTAATTCATTGCCTCTAAAACAAGAAACACACATTTCTTTTTCAAAATATATTTATTTTTTAAAACTACATGTATTCTGTATCTGCATATATGTGCATGAGAGTGCAGGTACCCACTGAGGCCAGAAGAAGGTGCTGGGTCTCCTAGAGCTGGAGTTCCAGGTGGTTGTGAGTCACCTGATGTGGTTGCTGGAAACCAAACCTGGGTCCTCTAACAAGAGCAGCATGCACTTATAACTGTTGAGCCCCAGAAACATACAGTTCTATGGGTTATAGACGCTGACCTTCAATTGGATGCTATGATGGTTAATCTGAGGGGCTATGTACATATCTGTGGGGTTCTGTTCACATAGGCATGCAGGTGCACATAGGTGCACACATATGTAAAGACCAGAGATCTATGTTCGGTGTCTCCCTGATTACTCTCCATCTTATTGAGACAGGGTCTCTCACTGAGCCTAGAGCTCATTGATTTGGCTAGGCTGGCTGATCAATGAACTTCAGGGACCTGTGATGGACTGTACCCTCAAACTGCAAGTAAAAAGTAAACCCTTCCTTCTTTAAGCTGCTTTTGTCAAGTACTGTGCTATAGCAATGAGAGAAATAATACAGATGCTAATACAAGGGACCTAAACAGAAACCCTGAGTACTAGAAGGCAGTTTGTCCTCTGTCTCCCATTCTCAGGGCATTGGTAACATAAGTTCTGGAGGGAGACAAGGAACATAAACTGAGTATTGAAGTTTTAAATGTGACAGGCATTTCAATGTCCCAAGTTGTCATTAAGTTCATTCATACCTTCCTATGTACAACCTCCTTCTCACTGAAAAAACCTCATCTCATATACCTGAATTTGTTCTTCAAAATAAAAGGCCCAGTTTTTTCTTTCTTTCTTTTTTTTTTTTTTTTTTTAAACGAGGCTTATCAGTAGTCAGTAAAACTGAACCTGAGTCTGTCAGAGTGCCAGTTCCCTTCTGTTATGGGCTAAATAGTATTCTAAGAATACATATAAGTGTTAACTCTAGCACCTTAGAATGTGACTTACTTGGAGATATGGTCTTTAAAGAGGCAATTAAGTTAACACAAGGTCATTACTGCAGACCCTAATCCAGTATGACTGGCAATATTTTAAGAGGAAATTGGGACACAGATGTGCACACAGAAGACAAAGTAGTGAGGCCTCCAGAGGGAGTAGCATGCTAACAACTATATCTCAAACTTCTAGCCTCCAGCACTGTGAGCAAATATATTTCTATTGTTTAAGCTATTGGTCTCTGGTACTTTATTATGGCAGCCTGATAAAACCAATATGTTTTCCCTTTGTCATTTCCCTCTGCTAGTGTTCCTGGGGACAAATCTAGAAAGATCTCAGGGATACTCTCCTCCACTTCTCAAGGACCTCACTATCATTCACATCCTCACTTCTAATCAGAGTGATCTCTAAATCCAGAGAGAGCAACAAGAAGGCCCTTACTCCCATACAGAGAACCTTGCATGTCCCAGGCACTCTGGCCTCCACGGTATAGGGCTATATTGCTTTAACCAAATAACTGAGCATTATCAAGAGATTGTCCTCCAAAGAGCATCTTACAGATGCTGTCTCCAGAAGTCATATCATTTCTCTTGCCTCGAGACCAGGTGTGGCTTGGATGCCTTAACCAGTCTTATTTTTTAAAGAAAAAGAGAAGAAGCCAGGACAAACGCCTTCACGGTAAGAAATTCAGAGCAAGGGATTATCAGGAACCAGAAGGCTCCCGGTTGCCTCAAGACCTGACTCACAAGTAATTACTTTTTCTTTCACTGGAAAAGTTCATACAGGAGAGCTGAGAGCTGACTGGGGTCTCTTATTAGTGCTTAGCGTCACAAACACCAGACTTTAATTTCTATCGCTCCCCACAGACAATGTATATCTATAGTATAGTGGAGACTAACTCTGACTTCTGATTTCATGGCTCAAAGGGAGTGGTGCTGTAATCAGAAAGTACCAAAGGAAGATGAGCTGCTGGGAGAAAGCCCCAGTGGCAGTGGTGGAAGACAGATCGTATAGTTTGTCTTCATGTCCCAGACCCATCAGGCTCTACTCCAGATCTTCGTCAAGTGACCTTATCCACTTCTGATAAAGTGCACAGGAGTCAGACATAGCTTTGCCCAGAAGTAAACAGAGATAAACAGGAAATCCCCCTGCTTTAGAAGTCAAGCCTCCAGCATTCCTCCTGTCAGCAAACCAAGCCTCTGGGACCTCTACAGGCTGAAGGGGCCAGGTGGGAATTCTTGCTCGCTGACATCTCAGTCACAGGGGATGGCTGACATTCATACCTGTCAAGCCTCTGCAGCAAAAGCAGAAAGGAGAGAAGACTGATGCAATTAGCCAGGTGAACAGGGAACCTGCCAAGCATTTAGAGAAGACAGTCTCTGCATTTATTCAGTCCCCATTACCTGGGGTGATTGTGCTTCCACCCCCTGCTGATTCTGCAGGCTTCTGGAGCATTTTGCTAGGCAGGAAGGAAGAAAAAAAAGGAGGATTTCTCAGCCTACACATTACAGGATTCTGCTGTTAAATCAGTTAGCCCAGGCCTCAAGCCAAGGAACAACTGACTTTAAAGGATCAAGGGACACACCCTGCTGTGTGACTTTGCCACAGAATCTCAAATGCAATGATGAATTTTTTAAGACTTCAACTGTCTAACCAGTTAGAAAAATATCATGCACACACAATCAACAGATAAATATATAAAAAAGAATAACTAAGCATCCTTACCCAGTTCAACAGTCCTTAATCTTTTACCAATAATTACATATTGACTTTGCTAAATGGTTTTAATTGTTGTATTGTGACCATGCAAGGGTCCTTATGGAATGTTATGATCCTTAATCCTTTTTGGTGCCTAGCACAGCAATGAGCAGGGTTAAATCTCAGTAAATGCTCAACTACCGGCTGCTTCTTGTTTGGAAATGGTTTTCTCATGTAGAGAAGCAAATCTACTCTATGTGCCTCATTTTTCAGCATCAAACCACAACATCCTCCCCCTTACCCCCAGCAAACCATGTGCATCAGTGCTGAGGTCCTCACAATGAATATCTATTTTCTCAATGGATCATATAAAATAACAAAGCTAAAACTGTAGCTAGCTGGTAAATTCCTGTTCTCTATTTTAAATCTGAGTATATCTGAGTTAGTTTCCAAAGCTATCTAACAAATTGCCAAAAACTGGGTGGCTAACAAATTACCAAAAATTGATTCTTTGATGATTAGGAAGACCAGAGGTCCGTCATCAAGACCAAGAGGACCTGCCCACGCCTCCCCTGGCTTCTGCTGCTGCTGACTGTCTCACAGCCTTTGGCTGATGCCTGCAGAACTTGGTCTTTTAGCTAACTCTCCTCTTCCTTCTCTAATATGGACGGCGGTGCTCAGCGGCAAGCACATGATGCGAGCTCATGAAACGGGCAGGGCCAGGGCATAAGCACAGCTGACAATGGGAGACCACAGGAAGAATCAGGTAGGGTTCCACAGCAACAGAGAGTGAGGGTGAAGACAGGGACTAAGACCATTAAAGAACTGGTAACCTTTCAGAGAACGCCATGAGTTTTAACCTACTGAAAATAGCAAAGTCAAACTACTGTTTAGTGTTGGGAAAAGGAGGGGGAAACTTCAGGAGCAATCAAAATGCCAAAGGATAATTATTTTAGAGCTGAGAAGAGACTTGGATATATTTGTTGGTTATTGGGAGGAGCCAGAAGTAGAGGAACTGTGAAAATCCAATAAAATATAGAAATGGATGAATTATGGTTCTGCTGCAGTTTGGGCCTTGAGTTAAAAGTCTGGCCCCCAGGTTTGGTGTTAAAGGGAGTGGTGGAACCTGTGGAGGTGGGGCCTTAATGGAAGGAAGTCAGGTCACTGGAGCTGCCTTCAAAGGCAATATTGGGACCTGGCCTCTTCTTGTTTCTCTGTTTGCTTCCTGTAGACCATGAGGTGACCAGTGCTCCATCACACACTCTCTGCCATGTTACACTGACTGCCTTACCACAACACCCAAAGGCAAGAGGATCAAGTGACCATGGACTGACACCAGGATCCAAAAATAAACCTTTTCTCTTTATAAGCTGATTATTTCAGATAGTTTGCCATAGTGATGGAAGCTGACTAACACAGGTCTTAGAGATATTACAGGTATAAGAGGTTTTGGATCAGGATAAAGAAAAATGTTCTGTTTAAAATCCCAGGCCAGTAGATACATGTTCATCCTTCCCTTCCCTAATCCCTACTAGAAATACTATTGGCTAATATGGTTAAATTATTTCTTTATTAAGCCAAACACAGCATGAAAGAAATAACTTTATAAGATAGAGACCAGGAACACAGAATGCATAGCAAATGGCCCTAACTGCCTAGGTACCTGAGAACAGCACAGAGTAGGATCCCAATATGAAACAAACCAGAACATCTGAGGGAATCACTGAGATGTTCATCACCTGGAAACACTGGGCATTAGGAAGGGTGGGTCTTTGAGTGAAACACAGCAATTATTTAAAAGACAGAGCAATTTAAGCTTCCAGAGCCTTTCTCCAGGCATGCACAGCGAAGTGGTTTATCCTGCAGCCTAGGGCCTTATCCTAAGGAAAAATTTAATTCAAAGTCTCAAAAACATCAGGAATGAAGGCTGGAGGGCTGCATCCCACCCCCCGACACACTGAGATTCCAGCTAAGCATGAACAGACACGCACAGAAAGTCTCTCCAAGTGAAGAGTGGAGCTGAAACAAACAGCAGCTCACAGAGCTCAAAAATAGTGAGGAGAGAGAGAGAGAGAGAGAGAGAGAGAGAGAGAGAGAGGGGAGGGGGGAGATCCTCAAAGATGAAAGGGCTGGTAAGACGGCTCAGCGGTTGATTGTGCTTGCTGCCACATCTGATGACCCGAGTTTAATTCCCAGGACCCAAATGGTGGAGGGAGAAAGCTGATTCACCCAAGTTGCCCTCTGGCTTCTTCATGTGCACTTACATACACATACACATGCGCATATACAGAAATAATAAATATTTAAGAAGAATCTTTTGTCAGATGTAGAGTGCACACTTTTAATCCCAGCGTTCGGGAGGCAGAGGCAGGTGAGTCTCTTTGAGATTGAGGGCAGCCTGATCTACATAATGAGCTATAGGGAGACCTGTCTCAAAAAAAAAAAAAAAAATTTTGAGCTGGAAAAAAACAACACCCAGTTCTTGTTTCATGAAAATCAGGAAGGATTCTTAGAAGAAAGAGACATAAATATGGGCTAAATACTTTTTCTGCATCAGTAGACGGCTGAAAAATTAATCTTTTAGGAAACAGAAAAATGAGCAAGAAAGGTTAAGAGGCACAGAGGATCTATATAAAAGTCAAAGAGTTTCAGAAACAACCAAAGAGAAGAAAATGCAGAAAGAAATAATGAAATTTTCTCTCTGTTTCCAGAACTAAAGGACTACAGGGTTCACAGGGATTAACTGCTCAGGAACAAGTTCCTAAAGCAACTTTTAGATGCCACAATGCAGCAGCATCTGAACAAAGGCAGTCTAACTCTTAGAGTTGTTTAAAACAAGAGTGGGCCCAGTCTTTCCTCAGCACTGTTCCTTTTTATTTCTCTTATTTATTGGAACTGTTCTTCCAATAAAAAGCATACTCTCTTTTTTATTTAAACAGTTCATCCAACATAACACAGAGAAGAATGAGGAACTTTCTCTTATCAGGGAAGAATTTTCCTTTCTGATCCCTACTGAACCAGAACAGCATACATAGCTACAAACAGAAGTTATCAAGCTAATCCTACCTGTTGTTTGCAACCTAAACTGTGAATAATTCACTGCTTTCGGTAATGGTATTTTCACAACATACACACACATACAAGTATTCTAGGTCAGGGGGAAGGAAGGGTTATGACAGAAAAATAGGGACCATAATCTAATATTAAAGCTATGTGTTTAGTTCAGCTTGTCAATTACAAGGGAGGTCCAAGGCCTAGTAAGATTGCTTACATTGTTTTCAAAAGGCTAGCTAGATTTAAATAAGCTGATTACACAGTCAGAAGGCAGACCGAGTAGACAGTATTAAATGATCTTAAAACATAAGATTAACTTTGGTGATAAGGTTAGGTAAGACAACAGACATTCCTAGTAAAGTGATTCTGTTACTTTCAGACTCAAAAGGCCAACAGAAGTCCCAACAAAAAAAAAAAGGAAAGAAATATGAATCGCTCAGAAATTTCAGAAGCACAGGACAAAGAGAAGATTCAAAAAGTAACCAGAGAGGACTAAGAAAAAGACCAGGAACACAAACAATGTGAGACTTTTCCATAAGCACAGACAGGGAAACATGAGAAATGCTGGCACAGTCCTGAAGAAAAACAATTTCCATCTTTACTCTTCCCTCACACTTGACAACAACTCTAAATACAGAACTGAACACGTTTTTAGATATGCAAAGACTCGAGAACCTAGCACCAGTTAAAAGATTCACTGGTACAAATCAGAGGATGCACACGGCCAAACAAAAGAACGGGCAGAGAAGACACTTCAGGAGGAGTCAGGAAGCAAAAGTCCCAGCAAGGAAGAATCAGGAAGGGCAGCCCAAGGCAAGAGTTTCACAGCAAGCACAGAGTAGTGAGTCCACACCAGCACAAGAGACCAAGAGATTCAGGCTGCAAATTGTACGCTCACCCAACAGTAACCTCAAGGCAAAACGACTCAGCATACAAGGAAGGGAATCTGCCTGAAAGGACAATACTGACGAGCAGTGACAAAACTGAATGGCTACAGCGATATCGATGGGTAGGGTGACAGGAAGCAAAGTTCAGGATGACCATAAGGAGAAAACATACACAGGGAGGGAGTTATGGAGAAGTTGGGTTGAGAGAAAGCAAGTGCGAACTTGTCTGGACAGTGCAATCTTCCACCCTCTTCAAATACAAACTCCTCAGAGGCAGGCACTTCTGACCTCCTGCAGGGACTGGCCTTCAGTAATGATGTTAAAATGGATGCTGAATGCTTGACAAAACAGCCAGGAATTACCATGCGGACAAAACAAATGTGTGTGGTGTGCATATATGGTGTGTGTGTGGTGTGTATGTAATGTGTGTATGGTGTATGTACGGTGTGTGTGTATTGTATGTGTGTGATGTGTGTATGGTATGTGTGCGTGTAGTGTGTGTGATATGTGGTGTATGTACACATGTGTGATGTGTGTGGTATGTGTGATGCATGTGTGTGCGACGTGTATGCGGTATGTACTCAGTGTGCGTGGTGTGCATGTGTATGGTGTGTGTGATGTGTGTGGTGTGTAGTGTATGGGTGTGTGGTATATGTATGTGTACAGTGTGTGTGTGTGGTGTGTGTATGATTGTGTGTGTGGTGTGTGTGTGATGTGTGTGTATGCTATGTGGGATGTATGAGATGTGTGTCCTGTGTGTGTGATGTGTGTGCTGTGTATGTGGTATATGTGTGTGTACAGTGTGTGTATGGTGTGTTTATGATTGTGTGTGGTGTGTGTGTGATATGTGTGTGTGCTGTGTGGGATGTATGAGATGTGTCATGTGTGTGTGCTGTCTATGTGATGTGTGGTGTGTGGTGTTTGTGTGTGGTGTGTGTATGACTGTGTGTGTGATATGTGTGTGTGCTGTGTATGCTGTATGTAGTGTGTGATATGGTGTGGTGTGTGGTGTGTGTGTGGTGTAGGTGGTGTGTGTGATATGCGTGTGCTGTGTGGGATGTATGGGATGTGTGTACTGTGTGTGTGATGTGTATGTGGTGTAGGTGGTGTGTGTGATATGTGTGTGTTGTGTGTGTGATATGTGTGGTGTGTGGTATATGTGTGTGTGCAGTGTGTGTGGTGTGTGTATGATTGTGTGTGTGGTGTGTGTATGATTGTGTGTGTGATGTGTGTGTGATATGTGTGTGTGCTGTGTGTGCTGTATGTAGTGTGTGATGTGTGTGCTGTGTATGTGGTATATGTGTGTGTACAGTGTGTGTGTGGTGTGTTTATGATTGTGTGTGGTGTGTGTGTGATATGTGTGTGTGCTGTGTGGGATGTATGAGATGTGTCATGTGTGTGTGCTGTCTATGTGATGTGTGGTGTGTGGTGTTTGTGTGTGGTGTGTGTATGACTGTGTGTGTGATATGTGTGTGTGCTGTGTGTGCAGTATGTAGTGTGTGATATGGTGTGGTATGTGGTGTGTGTGTGGTGTAGGTGGTGTGTGTGATATGTGTGTGCTGTGCGGGATGTATGGGATGTGTGTACTGTGTGTGTGATGTGAGTGATGTGTATGTGGTGTAGGTGATATGTGTGTGCTGTGTGTGTGATATGTGTTGTGTGTGGTATATGTGTGCGTGCAGTGTGTGTGGTGTGTGTATGATTGTGTGTGTGATGTGTGTGTGATATGTGTGTGTGCTGTGTGTGCTGTATGTAGTGTGTGATGTGTGTGTGGTGTAGGTTGTGTGTGTGTGATGTGTGTGGTGTGGCATATGTGTGTGTGATGTGTGTATTGTACAGGAATTAAGCTGCGCACAGGAGAATAACTCATATTTGATAAACCAAGAAGAAAAGCGGATCAAAATCTCATACTAAAGTTTTCTTGGAAAATTTTCTGCCTAAAGGCTGGCTGTTTTTACTTGTAATATGGAGAAATTAGACATAGAGTATTTCAAGTTCTTTCTAGATTCTGAGCAGATCTTGTCTATGCCTGAACACCTGGAATGTTCTTCCTTCCCCTCCCTGTTAATCTTTCCTTCAAGTCTCAGTTTTAACGACTTTCTCAGAGGTCCTTCAGAGGCCCCTCAAGCTAGTAGCTACTGGCATCTTCTTTCACAGTTCCCTCTGCACAGCACTCACTACAATGCTATGGCCTTGTTTGACCACCTGGGAATGTTTGACCACAAGCTGTAGGAGTTCCTCCACAAACCAACAACTGGCACATACTTTTCACAGGCCAAACAAGCTCTCTTTTCATATCCGTCAGCCATTGCCCCCAGCCTGCCTCAGCACGTCTTTAAATAAGAGGACAAAAGTGGCAAACTAGATGCCAAAAGGGACAAGAGCTGTGGTTAAATTTACCAATGTCTTTTTTTTTTAACTTTATCTCAGGGGTTCAGAGCGCTGCCTGCTCTTGCAGAGGACCCAGGTTCAGTTCCCAGCACCCATGTGCAGCTCACAACTGCCCAAAACAGTAGTTTCAGGAGATATGATGCCTTCTCACTTCCACAAGCCCTGCACGACATGGGTGCACTTGCATACATGCGTGCAATACACTCATACACATAAAAAATTATAAATGAAAGATTAAAAAAGAAAGTACAGTTTGCACACATGTGTGTGTAATGTGTATGCCACAACATGTGTGTGGAAGTGGGAGGACAATTTGCAAGAATTGGTTCTTTCAAACTTCAATCATTTAGATTCCAGGTATCAGGCTTGGCAGCGAGCACCTTTATTTGCTGTGCCATCTCATCAAGTGTGTTGTTTTTAAATGATAACAATCACATAGACATCTATACTTCTAACCTGTATTGAAAAATACCACAAGTCTGCAAGTAAGGGAGAGTGAGCCAGGAAGAGTGTGAATTTCAGAGTCTTCTGAGGGAGGGACTAGAGTGCCTGGATTTGCACAAGGTCATCGACCCGGAAAGAGACCAAGAGATGAGAGACGAGTCCTTCTTCCTTCCCTAACAGTATGTCCCTAAGCCCTCTGCCCCTCACATGCCTGCAGCTAGGCAAATATCTGAATTCCGTTCCTTCGTGATGTCTCAGTCACTTGCTCCAGCCTTTAATCACGTTTAGGACTCTTTCCTAACGCCTCGGTTTATCCCAGTTCAGCTGTGAAGTCCTGCATCCCTTTTCCTTGAAGATGTGACACAATTTAGAAATACTAAATGGGGGGCTAAAGAGATGGCTCAGTAGTTAAGAACACTGACTGTTCTTGCAGAGGACCTGGGTCCGATTCCCAGCACCCACATGGTGGCTAACAACTATCCATAACTCCAGTTCCAGGACATCTGACACTCTCTTCTGACCTCTGTGGACACCACATAACACAGATGCACTTACACACATGCAGGCAATACACGCATACACATAAAATAGAATAATAAAATTTTGTTTAAAAAAGAATTACTAAACTGGAGTTGGCCTAAAAGCTGTTAAAAAGAATATCAAGATTTTAGGTGCTAAACCAGTTTTTACAAAAGGTTTTCCAGAAATAGGAAGCTCTCCAAGAAACAAGAGTATTGAAATGACAAAGACACAGGGGTCAAGAAATCCACCCCTGCAGCCACCTTGACACACCCTGAAGTACAAGAATCAGAACTACCTGAAGCTTAGAAAATACCTCCAAACCCTGACAGATACACTCAAATCACATCCGTGTGTCTGTGTACCTCAGAGTCTGGCTCTCATATCTGCATAACTTTCTAATCAACCAAGCCTACACTAACCAATCCTGAAGCTTCTAGCAGTCATCCTAAAGCACCAAGCAATTTGCTCGACTGGAGCTAATCACAATACATAAATAAATTCCTGTCAAACAAGAATTAATCTAAATTCCTCCCAGAGCCTTTCAAGAGGCAGAAAAGCCTGCCCTTTACAGATAGCTTCTCCTGGGTTAATGACTTGGATTCTTCTGTCTATCACAAGCCAAAGGTAACTTGGTAGTTGGACTCTTAATACCTTTCTCTTCCGTTGCTTCACTGTGGGAGTTCTGTTTTGGTTTGGGTTTTATTTTGAATGCATACAGGCTTTGGCTATCAACCATTCCAGAACCTTCTAGAAGCATGGTAGTAGGACCTTGGACACAGTAATAGTGAAGGAGAATTTGAGTCAATGTTCTGGGGGAGCCTCCTCATAGGGTCTGAGCACAAGACTGTAGAACAAGTCCTTCACTGATCACCACTCAGAAACATCACTGGTAGGATAAGTCCTATCATTAGACTCAATTCTAGACTTTTTCACATGGACACCTTAAATTTCTCACTCTGCCAGACAAATTTGCTAAGAAATAAAGAAAAATGATAATCTAGATAAAGCTCTACACTATTTGAAAAGGTTCCTAGTGCTAGCAGGTGGCTAAGAGGGTCTCTTCACTCCATGGCTACCAGCCCCCAAGTCCCTAGTCCCGACTGTTGGTTGCTGCTGAGGTTTTCTTGGGAGTTGCTTTTCTTTCACCTTGGAGTTGTTCTTGGTTAGTATTTTTCACCTTGGAGTTGATCTCAGCCCTCCAGGAGTGGCTCTACAGCTGTAATTCTGGCATGATTATATAAAGCGGGGAGGGCTGCTTAGCTATACTTTCAAAATTATTTCTAACCTGACTATAACATTTGTCTATTGAAATTCCTTTAAAAGAAACTCCTCCCACTTTAAAAGTGTGTTTTCAAAATGTGGACATGATGGGCCTCTTAGAGAATCTGCTGCAAGCCTTGACATTCCCTTCTGAAAGAGCACACATGCATATGCTTGCCTTCAGTGAGGGCGCCCCAAACTTTTAGAGCCCCACCCAGAGATTCCACACTACAAAACCCTGTTCCACATTCCATAGGAGTTGAAAAGCAACTGACTGCTAAGTGAAAATAAAAATCAGGACGACCTTTCGAAAACTGGAACACCTGAAGACACAGCAAGTGCAGATCTGTGCTTCCACAGGACCTCCCTGCAGGGGCGACCTCTTTCATCTCCTGCTGACTCAATTATTCTTCCGTGTTCCCACGCTTCCATAAGCATCCTGTGGTTCTAACCTACAAAACACTGGTCTGCTAGCGAAAGGGCCAGACAGGACCCACTTTGGTCAGAAATGTCACACACACATCAGTGCTAGAGAGCCCACATTGTAGGTAGTTGCTTCCTCTTTGCACACCCACACAGGTGGGCAGCTGGCTCTTGCCTGTAGGCCACGGCCTCTGATGGTCAGCCCACCTCCCCACACACTGCATCCTCCTTCAAGGCAGAAGTCAGCACTTCTTTAACCCTGGGGTTCCACTTATATTCAGTCATGAGCACACGTCAAAGTACATTGAATGAAAGAACTCTGCTCAGAGGACATCTACTCCCTCTTCTCTGGCTTGATCCATCTCTCCTCATTGGGCAGCACCTGCTGACTACTCTAAGGTCCAAGTCACGTGTACATAATGACTGTTCACTAACTGAAGTGACGTACAATGAACAGCTTAGACAGGAACCAAAGAAGCCTTCCTTTGCCAGTTTTCAGGTGTTGGCTTTTAGTTTCTGATAGATAACCACTCAATACGTGTCTCAATAAGCTAGTCATTTCAAAGTAATATCAAAAGCAGGGACGACGCCAAGAGATCTGTTAAGTATTCCTGTACAGCTGTTCGCCATCTTAGCATTTAATTAGTTATAATTGCAATTTAAAAAACAATTAAACTCTGTGGGGTTTATTTATTGCATCTCCTGATGATTCTGTCTTTATGCTTCTCAAAAGAGACAAGTGCATGGAGACTGCTCAGAGTACAAGGAATTGGTATTCCCACCTGGCATGCTCACCTACGTCCTTCACCGTGCTGAGGTGAGGAAAAGGGGCTTTGTTTTTCTTTTCCTGCCTTCTTCCCTTCCTCCCTCCTTCCTTTTTCTGTTTTCTCTCTCTCTCTCTCTCTCTCTCTCTCTCTCTCTCTCTCTCTCTCTCTCTCTCTCTCTCTCTCTCTCTCTCCAGCAATTTCAGAACACAAACTTCTGCAGTTTTCAAATGGTCCAGCCCCAAATGGGTGGTGTAAATTGGTGGTTTTCATTCATACCCTCCACACAGTGGCCTAAGGAGCTGCCTTTCTCAACTGAATGTTCTGGCCCAGCTTGTACACTTAATGCTTTATAGTCCTAAAAAACAGCAGAACACAAAATGCACACACTACTATCCATGAACACAAAAACAGCTGGTGAAAATAAGGACTGAGTTTTAGCAATGTAGTGCTTTTGGTCATACTTCCAATGCTATGCTTGCTCCTAACCTTTTTTAATAATAACTCGGGAACCCATCTGTGGTTTGCAATTCAATGAACCAGTTAATAAATGCTATCTGAGCCCTTGGTTTGAGACCCTCTGTAAATGCTAAAGGTGCACATTTCTAGAGCAACCAAGGTGAGTCTTATAGACCTCTTCAAGGGTGTCCAGACCTAGCAGTCTGCAGGTACTTAATAAACACTGTTCACATTGTCCCTGCAGTGGACCTACTTGCCCCTGGCTGCACCGTGCAATTACCTGCAGAGTTTCTTAACAAATGGCAGTGCCCAGAACCTTTCCAACAGAGTGTTTTTTTGTTTGTTTGGTTTGGTTTTTTTTTTCTGGTCTTTTTGAGACAGGGTCTCACTCACTATAGCACAGAGTTCTGACCTGGAACTCACTATGCAGAACAGGCTGGCCTCCATCTTAGAGATCTGACAGCTGTTGGCTCCTGGGCACTGGGATTAAGGGCGTGTGCCACCATGTCCCACACAAGAGAGATTCTTATTTAACCGGTGTTGAGTAAGGACTAGAACATTAGTAATTTTTAAAGGTGACCAGGACTGACTTATACTCAGCTGAGTATATAGGAGTCGATAAGGTGAATTATAGTACACCAAATCTTGATGTTGGGAACCAGTTAATTATTAAAATAGTGCAGGTGTGGGGATTACAAATCAGAAGAACCCTGCCACCCCACCCCAGCAGCTGCTAACTTACCAAGCTGATGAGACTGGAGTTAGGCAGTTGAAACCCAGGAGTGCCAAAGATGATTATTAACTACCCAGAGCTGGTTCCAGCAAAGGACTTCTGTGAAGGTTTTAGGGAGAGTACAGCCCTGATGACACCCTGATGTCAGATCTGTAACCTCCAGAACTATGAGGAAAAAGGGTTTCTTGTTCCAAGAGATACTCAGCTTGTTTTACAGCCAACCTAGGAAGCTAATACAGGTTTGGAGAAAACAAGTACGAGTAAGCTTGATAATCCAACAGCGTTATCCTTAATAGTAAGAGGAAGAAGGGGGGATTTCATAGAACAAGTACAAAATAGGATAGCAGAAATAAGTCAACTATATTAGAACGTCAAAAACAAGGGACATACTAAGTTCATTTATCAGGATACAAAGTGCTAAGTGGGTTTCATTACTATATGATTTTCCTTTTCATTTAATTAGCATTCAAGGTAATAGATATACTTATGGCATTTTCAAATAAGGCGTGTTTTGGTGCATTCTTCTCCTCCTTCTTACCCAGCCCCCACTCCTTCACAGCCACCCATAGGTCTTTCTTCCCCATGTGTCCTGTTGCCCCTCTCCCAGCACAAACCCTTCCGCAGTAGCTATTTTTACCCTCTCTTGGTCTCCTTTCTAGTTTTTTAGGCTTTACCCACACTCATACATTTATATGCATAGTCTTAACCAGCCTGGGCTAGGATCTGCATATGAAAGAGAATGTGCCACGTTTATCTTTCTTAATTGTTGTCACTTCACCTAATACTATACTGTCCGGATCTATCCATTTTAGTATATAATTTTCAAATGTTACAGACAGACATTTTGTTCAGTTTTGCGGAACAAAATGATACAAAATATATGAAAATAAAGGAAGTGGAAATGATACTCTAAACATTAACTGCTGTGATTTGGATATACCTCCCACAGACCCACAAACTGAAGGCTGAGTCCCCTGCCCACTGCGGTTAGTAACAGTGGATCTTTGCGAGATGGGCCTACTGGAAAGAAGTCAGGTCTTCTGGGAGGTACATCTGAAGGGGTCTTTAGGACCCAGACCCCTGCTCTTCCTATCTTTTTGTTTCTGGGTGCCAGGAGGTAAACAGCTAATGGCTATGCCTCAGAATGCCCTCCCATGACAGGCTGCCTCCTCAGGGGACAAGAGTAACCATGGACTGAAACTCTGAAACCTTAAGGCAAAATAATTCTTTCTCCCTTTTAAGTTACCCCACATATTTTGTTAGAGTAACAACAACAAAAAAGATGAGCAACACACTAACTTTAAAAACAAACAAAAAGAGCCGATATAACAATATTTGTGTCAGAGATTAAAAACAATGAGATAGTTGTGGTGATGCATGCTTTTAAACCCAGCACTCAGGAGGCAGAGGCAGGCAGGTCTCTGAAAGTTCCAGGCCAGCCATGGCTGCATGCTGAGACCCTATCTCAAAAAATTAATTAAAGTTTTTCATTTATCATTTTTATTTTATATGTTTTGATGTTCGTGCCTACATGTATGTAAGTGTACCTGTGTCATGCAATGCCTGTGGTGGTCAGAAGAGGGTGTTGGATTCCCTGAAACTGGAGTTACAGATGATTATTAACCGCCATGTAGGTGCTAGGAATCGAACCCAAGTGCTATGCAAGAATATACAGTGCTCTTAATACTGAGCCATCTCTCTAGGCCTAAATTAAATTAACTAAAAGATTTAAAGAACCCACTCCTTATGAACATTCACATTCTGTTTTTTAAATGTTTTAATATATATTTTATTGAAATTTTATGCATTTAATATACTACATATTGATCTACTCAGGCCCCGTCTACTCTATCTGTACACCCCATAGCCAGCCTACTGAATTTCATGTACTCTGTCACATATGTTAAGGCCAATCAAGTCAAGTTTGTGTCCCCAGATGTCCCTCAGTGTGAGTTCATCTACTGGAGCTTGGTCAGCCTACCTAATGTCATTTCCTTAAAGAAGAACAATTCTCCGACATCCAGCAATGAACAGCTGCCAATAGATCCTCAGCTAAGGTTGGGGTTTCTTACCCATTTTCCTAGTTCTATGCTGGCTTTTGTCTGACTGAGTTTACATGGGTCTTGTGAATGCTGCCACTATTGCTATAGGTTCATATTAGCCAGTTCCCAGTCCCCTGGAAAATTCTGGTTTCTTGTAGTCACAGCTGGGTCTTACAGATCATATTCTGTTTTTAGGAACACTGGAGTACTCATAAAATATCCCATTTACTAAGTTTCCAAGAAGTCCCAGAAATTTCAAAGAATCAGTCACACAGACAACATTCCTTGACCAAATCCCAATACTGTTTATCTGTGAAGTCTACTTTATTCTGAGAGAAATCCAAATTAAACCATAACAAATTAGCAAATAGAAAAGAACAGTGAAAAAAAACACAGTGCACAGGTGAGAATGCAAGAATAAAGTCGTTCAGTCTTGGTGGGAGTGTAAACTGATACAATGTGGCAGTATCTACCGAAATGGAAGATTGCTCAGTGAGTAGAGGCACTAGCTGCCAAGCCTGGAGACCTGAGTTTCATCTCTGGATCCCACATGGTAGTAAGAGAGAACCACCTCTTGCAAGCTGTCCTCTAACACACATATGCACACACACACACACACACACACATAAATAAATAAATAAAGTTAAAATTAATAAAATTCACCTCTCCTTTGAAATACACTCCTAGGAATTTTTCCTATAGAGACACTTAATGTGAAAAACAAATTGAATACGTGAATTTTTCACCAATGTATTTGTCACAGCACAAGATACAAAAGCTCTAGTGGCCATGGGTGTTGAAATGATCAGACTGCGGCCCTCTCACATGACGGGCTAGAAACAAGGAGGCACCTTGGTATATCTTTCTAACAAAGAAGAAATCCAGGATCTGTAGGATGCACAATGTTCACAGTTGTTGTTAAGCTTTTATAAGAAGAGGACTTGCATGTCAGAAGCACACTTGAGGCTCTGCTAACATTAGCTGCTTCTAGAGAGACCCGTCACCCACCAGGAGGGAACTACTTTCATTAAGCATCTTTTCACGATACTTGCATTTTTGCCTGCTCGTGTGTTACTATTGAAATAATAAAAAAGCAAAACTCTAGTGACTTTATTTATTCATTTAAAATACAATATCTAAGTGAAATGAGCCGTCTAGCGACAAGCCTAATAAACTCACTACAGAAAATCCAAATTCCTTCGCACATCCAGTTTCAATTCCTCTGTTGCTGAACTTCAAGGATATCATGACTGTACAATTTAATCAGAAAACATGTTCAACAAGGTTTTCAAGAGACTCGATGCTTGACATGTGATGGCGCTCGGTCAGGCCCTGCGGAGCAGGGATACAACCATGCACATCTGCTTTGGTCCACAGCAGGCAGACTTGCTGAACCCAGCAATCGCTCTGATCTTTCACCCCTCCTACTCATGAGGCCCTACCTTGCACAGACAGTTCCTGTTCCTGGAATGCCCCATCCCAGACAGTCCCATACAGAATACTTCCTGATCTACTCAGCTGCGATCAAATGTCACTTAATCAAAGGCTTGAGTAACCAGCATATCTAACCAGCACTACCCCCTTAGTCTTTCCCATCACCTACCATGACCTGACAAGAATCCACAGGAGAAGATAAGCTATAGGAGGACAGGGATTGTCTTGACAAGTAGAAGAATGAACTTAGACACTTATCTATCACCTTGTACAAAAGTCACCTCTGAATGGATCCAAGACCTCACTGTGAAACCTGAAACTCTGAAACTGTTAAAAGAAAACATAGGCAATACCATAAAAGATATAGGTGCAGGAAAGAACTTTCTAAATTGGACATCAGTTGCTCAGAAATTAAGATCAACAATCCACAAGTGGGACCTCATTAAACTAAAAACCTTCTGTGTAGTAAAAGAAACAACCAATGGAATGAAAAGGAAGTCTACAAAGTAGAAGAAAACCTTCACCAGCTACTCTGGCAGAGGATTAATACCCAGAATATACAAAGAATTCAAAATATAAAGAAGAAAACAAATGACTCAATTTTAAAAATGGGCTATGAATTTGAACAGAGACCTCTCTAAAGAAGAAATTTAAATGGGGAAGAAATACCTTAAAAGGTGTTCAATATCATTACTAATTAGGGAAATGCAAGTCAAAACTATCTTAAGATTTCTTCTAACCCCATTCAGAAGATGGTGTTCACTACAGGCAGTAAGTCCAAACTCCACTGTCCTCCTTGCTCTGTTCTCAGTGGGTGGAGAAGTCCCTGGACAATCGCAGCCTCTGACGGCCTAAAGATGGCAGCCCCAAGGGGTTGTAAATTAAAGTGCTGTTTAATGTCTGCCTAGTTGAACCATTTCTGGGATCCATTCTGGTAAAGAAAATAGCTACTTCTATAAAAAGCTCCAAAACAAAACAAAACAATAAACCAATAACAAAAAAAAAACAGATGACTTTGACTCCCCATCTTTGGCTTTCCCAGTCTCTAGCCAGGAAGTACTTCTAGTGTAGCCTAAGTCCTCCTTGAGTCACATGGCTCCCATCACCATTGGAAAGGGAGAAGAGTTCTTAAACGCTGTATGTGTTATAGAATATGAAATACTTGAGGCCCCTGCCTGCCTCCTATTAAAATAAACAAGTTCTTTTATTGAAGTCCACAGCGATTGTCCAATTTATTTCATTATTCCCTTGAGCTTCAGAAACTGAAAATTAGAAAGAGAATTTTTTAAGTCTCAGATTGCAGATTGCTGGACATTCTGCTCCTTAAGAACTTAAACCTGCCTGGCTAGGCTGCCACGTTGCCTACTGCATTCTACGCAGAGCAACAGTCACTTTTTGGAGCATCTGTCACTGCCGACCCTGGTTACCTCTGAAGTGTATGCTTCCAGCATTTACCCGCAATTATTTTGTGCTCCAGTGACATTATTACAAGAGGGGGCAGGAAGAGTGTCGACCTAATGAAGCAACAGATGATATCTGCTGGTCTCCATCTGAAAATAGGCACAGGCCAGGCTGTGTGCTAATCAAGTCAGTGAAGGCCCTTCACCCTTGGACAACAGCAGTCTTTGTCTACACCTGAGAGGAAAATGAGCCGCCTCCTTTCTAGTGCTAATAAGTTCAGTGGAGAAGGAGTTAAGTTCCATGGGAAAATCTGGGTTTACCCTTGCCAGGAGAGCCTCCATGGCAAGGGGTAATAAACCCGTCCTGCCTGGAACTTGAGCCACTCTGGGCAAGAAAACCTGGGGCCTTGAGTCTAGAATCACCAGCCTTTTCATTGTGCTTGGCCTTCAGTGGGTCTCCGTATGGGTTTATGGGGTGAATGAATGAATGAATTGAGCTATTAAGATTTATACTTGTTTCTAAATTCCTGGTAATCAAAGCAAAGAGAAGAATATGTGGGTTTACACAGTTGGCATTCATGAGAGAAACAGAATATTGTTTAAGAGACACAATGCTGCTAACACTGGGGAAGCGCTGAGCCTATGTCTCCACATATTCCTAAAATCCTCAGCTGAAAAGCCATGTGGAAAGCCACTGCTCCTTGCCTTTGCTTGCTAGGTGGAAAGATGGTCACATGCGGATGTCCTATCCATACCTGCTCATGTAGCAAAGATCAAGGTCAGGGTGTCCGCATCCTTACCAGCCATCATGAAGATGCTGTCCAGATCCACAGCTGATTCCCACCAGCCACCTCCGACAGGGAACAGGACCACAGGCTCTCAGTGGTGGAGAATTCCCACAGAGCTTAAATTTGGTCTAGAAATGCATCTGTGGTTTCTCAGCAAGAGATCAGATTCCACTTGCTAATAGTGTGCAACTAGCTCTAGACTTATTTTCTCTCCCAAGACACAAAATAATAGTCTATATATCAAATAGGGCTAGAGAGAGAACATGATTGAGGTTTAAAAAAACTAATTGCATCAACTAAAATCACATATATATGTGCCTTCGACCTAGGAAGAAAGACACTACCTTGCATTATCCCAGGGTTTGAGCAAGATAAACAGAAACTCAGAGGGCACAATAAGCCTTCTGGATTTTGGAATTTAATAGCATTCTTTCCCTCTTATAGAGTGAAAAGACTGAAGCTGGACATGGTGGTGCACACCATTAATCACGGCACTCGGGGAGGCAGAGGCAGGCAAATTTCTGTGAGATCAAGGCTGGACCGGTCTACATAGCAAGTCCTAGCTGGGGCTACAGAGAAACTCTGTCCCCATTAAATATTAATTAATTAATTACTTAGTTAATCAATTTAAAGAGTGAAAAGATTGGCTCTTTATGTCAGCCAGGATGAGGTTAAACTGTTACACTTGCGGGCAAGTGTATATTTATTGCACCCAGTTGCCCTAAACAAAGTTGTTAAAATTTAAATTTGTAATACTTTGACTCAGTAAGTCTACTTCTAGGCATCTGTTTTAATAAAATAACAGAACATTTATAAAGTATAACAAAGTAAAAGATGAATGTATCCCTATATATTTTTGTGTTAAATATAGAAAAATGGACACAATCCAAATATCTATTAATAGAAATCTGGTTAAATGAACCATGGAATATTTAAAAGACTCTAATGATTATTTCACTCTCTAGAATATGAATATTTACTGAACATCAGCTTTGCAGCACTTGGTTTTAGGTGCATGAATTATCACATAAAATATGCCAAATCTTTTGAATCCATATTTGAAAACAAATTTTTAATCAGAAGAAATGGATGCATATTTTTGAAGCTGAGACATACATATTTTGAAGATGTATGCTTTCCTAAGTCTAGACAATGCCAGATGCGCCCTAAAGGAACACCCTAAAGGAACAATAGCTCTGAGGCCTCTCTGGGTGCCTTATTTATGTTCGAGTGGGAAGCCCTAGAGCACTTTAAAAAGAAGATAAAGGCACCAGCCTGAGCTCTGTGACATCTTTTAGTGAATGTGATCCTGGCTTTGTAACACACACTAATTTCATGAAGCCAGCAATGAATTTGAACTCACTAATTCAGACTCCCCCAACTCACAGGATTCGCCTAAGAATAAGAAAAATATCTAAAGCTCTTTACAAGATACCCGGAAAATGGAAAATGCTCAGAAAATATTTACTTCCCTTAGATTGCTGGGATTCCGAGCCTTTAACCACCACTGTTCTGTGTACTAATTTATTACCCAGTTTAAAAGAAAATGGATCCATCAAAAACATTTCAATGAAGAATTGTTTATGCTGGATCAAAGGACTTTTAATTTTCCTCTGCCTCCTTTTTCTCTTTCTGAACCTACACATGCAAGCAAAAATCAATTAATCTTCTGTCCTTCGGTAAGTGTGCTTTGTATTTCGTAGTTCTATTCCCTCCCCATATAAATAGCTGGTTAGAAAACAGACATTTATTAACTTTTCCTCACCTGTATTCCCATTTGTCTCCACAAAATAATTACTTTCTCATATAGTCTAGATAAGTCACCCAAGGCAAACTGTTCTGCAGAACTTGGGGAAACCACACCCTGCTAAGCATGCTGTAAGTTCCATATATCTCCTTCGCTCTTTGTTCCAACTGTTGTTTTCCTTTAATTCACACATTTCACTTAATGCCTCAGCCTGAGAGTGAGCACAGTAAAGTCTTTCAGTAGAGTATCTGTTAGAGAGCTGAAAACAGGGAAATCAAAAAAAAAAAAAAAAAAAAATTACTGGCATAAATAGCTGGTTCCCAGGCCCGCTGCTCTCTGGGATATTCCAACAGCAAATGTGCTGGAAAGGTGACAAGAACCATAATCTCTGGGTGCTGGAGTTGGCCCCCCAGCTGTTAGGTTCTGCCAAAGGCCATGCTGGCTCTTTCATTTAGTCAAAGTAATGGCATTTATGATGTATTAAAAATGTCTCCTAGGAAACCCACTATCTTTAAGCCATATGCCATCATCAGATACCTTTAAGAACTTAGCACCAATGTGGAGAACAAACATGTCTTCCAAATCAAGGTTCTCTTTAGATTCATAGGCTTGTGAAAACCTGTAAAGCCAATATAATTTGCTTTTTGTTTTGATTACCAGAAAGTTTAGAATTAGGCATGAATGTTAATAACTCATTTGTTCATCTATGTAAGCAACAAACATACATGAAACTTCTATTTCAGGTTAGGCACCATGCATGTAAGGTATGGGTGACCGAGCTCAGGACACAATGCCAGTCTTCAAAAGAGCCATGGGAAGATACTGAATTCCTGGCTGGTTATTACTGTGATTGAGACATACACAGGATATTCGGAAAGCCCAGAAGAGCAGTCTTCCTCCACCTGGACTGAGAAGGAAGGACAGGGAGTATTAAGATGACCCTTAAAAGTGACATATCAGCACTGGCTATTGGCAAATTGTCTCTCATTTGGTTTCTAGTATCTCTCAGTTCTTTCTTTGTAAACATGTTAAATCTCCTAGCTGGATGCGGTGGCATGAACCTATAGTCCCAGCAACTTAAGAGTCTGAGGTAAGACAGTCACTTGAACCCAGGAGTTAGAGACCAGCCTAGACAACACAGCAAGACCCATTCTGAAAAACAATTAACATAAGAAGTTTGACATATATATTTATTTGTATATGTACATATTTTAAAATACACATAAAACTCACTAAATAATACCTTTTTAACCTAAATAAATCTGTTAAATTTACAAAAATAAAATAGCAAACAGCAGGCAATTATATGGGGGTCTGAGAAAATCAGACAAAGATAACAAAGTAATCTTTGAAGAGCTGCTGATCACTGAGTATTTTCCATGAATCCAGCATAACTGGCTTCAAAATGTTAAGGTATTTTATTAATTTAGTACATCTTAACATTGTGTGATTACCACTGGAGCCAACATGCCAGTTGCAGTGGGGGCCATTCTGACTGACAACGCAGATTGGCTATATGGCTTCCAGATGTATCCTGGCTAACCTCCAAATTTGGCTAATGTGGAGCCAATGTATTAGTTTGCCAGCTCCTATACTACCTTTCCCCTCTGCCATATCATATCTGTGAGAGAATGGGGCTGCTGGCATAATTTCAAGTTATATCATTGATTCAAATCTTTCCCCAAGCAAAACTGCTTTTATTTCAAACGAATACTCTCTAGTGATCTGAACTGCAGAGGCGGTAAAACAACTCTACATTTATGGAAGCATTCCCATCCCCCAAGGAATAGTTTTCTGTGCCTACAAATACCTTTGAAGCAATAAAAAGTTTGGTAAGCTGGAGTCCTTTTTGTGACTTTCTAGAATGTCAGAATTCCACATGTAAGACAAAATTCACGAACTTGGTACTTAACAACTGTTCTAATAAAATATATTCCATGCCCAATTCTTAATAGTACGTACATCATTAAGAAATAGTAAAAGATAACATCCAACTTCTCAATCAGAATCAACAAGATTAATAGATGGGCCTTTAGGGAAGGGGTGCAGAGAGCCGGGCTGACCACATCCTTGCTTCAGCTGCTGCCCTGCGCGGCTGATGTCCTTGGGGCTCTGGGTTCAAATGCCCCCAATCCAAAAAGCCTTTTCTCACCACACTTCCCTAAAATATTCACTCCAGACCCTTTCCCAGCCTGCTGGCCTGGCTTTTTTCTTCCTTCCTCTCTTCCAGGCTCTCTTCCTGCCTCTTTCCTTTCTTCCTTTCCTCCTGCCCCCTGCCCGCCCTTCCTTTGCACTATAGACCCCGTATCACCAGAAACATTTGCTTTCTTATTTTTCCTCATCATAGATTATGTCCCAGAGTGTGGGAGCTTGTGTTTCTTCACTACTTTGTCTCCGGTGTCTGGCACCAAGCAAGCATTTACGAAGTGTTTGTCAAATTCATTACTCTTTTTGGCTCATTCCCATTCCATCTACGAATCTCCACACGGAAACCAAGGCACACTGAGGGTGGAAAGAATGTTTTATCCAAGTTTCCCTTCTCTCTTGCAAAGAACAGCACCCTACAAAAAGACAAAGCTGACTGAAAATATCTCAAGAAGTTCTGCTAATTCTGCAGGGTTACATACACAGCTACAACTTACAGACCAACAGTCAATGCATTTGTGCTTCTGACACCCACTCCGCATGGCTCGCAGGCATGTTCTCCAGGAGTGTCTCAACAAGAACAGAAACCAGCTGCAATGTCTAGTTAAGATCTCGAAATGAAGCAGATTCCTACAGTCTACACAGACTCCCTTTCTAGCACCCAAAGCCAGTGGGCGGGGTCAGGGTACATAGGTGGCCATTATCAACTCTACTATGCACTCGTGAACGTCATCAAACCGGCTTCACAGCCCCAGCTTATTGGAGTTACTTTGCAATTCAGATCTTGATAGTCAAAAACATACTTTCCTGAACATGAATCTGTAGGGCTCTTAACTTTTCCTAAGTCTGACTAAAGATAAAACAACTCAAATATGCATAGAAATTAAGAGGTGTGATCCTCTAAGTTACCAGGACTCAGAACCTTGTAAAAAGACAGCTAGAAAATAGAACGGAGTAAACACCACAGTTCCTGACCCATAATTGTTCTTGGTCTGTCTCTACAATGGAATATACCACAGAAAAATATTTTTTAAATAAGCAAATAAATAAAAGCATCATTATACAAAAAGCAAGGAGCTCTGACCAGGCTTAATTCTAAGTCTCAGTATTCTATCTTGGCCCTTGCTAACAAAGTGTTCTACTAAACTGCCTGCCAAGGAGCAATGGAGCAGAACTCTAGCAATTCTTTCAACAAGCTACTGAGAGTGAAAGGCTAATTTAACGGGGCAGGGCCAAGTGCAGTTAAGAAACCACACATCTGTACGATGGAAATAAGGTGTCTGTGGTCTTCAGCAGTAACTCTCCTGACTAAGCAGCTCTGAAAGGGTTTCTAAGGCTTTCCCCTGTCATGTGTGCGGCTGCCAGGGAGTTCATTTCCATCTGCAGAAAAGGAGTCATGGCCAAAACAAGCGATTCCCCCAGTAACCACTGGAGCTAGCAACGACTGGAGTATCTGAGCTGCATCCATCTCCTTCACTGGATAAAGAATGCACAGAACCATGTTCTTATTACATACCTTTACTAAGTTCCTTTCCTTTGACTCAAACAGAAACTAAACCACGGTACATCTCCACATCAATCTTTTAAACAGGCTGCCCGAGTTCCAGAACGATGCCTCTGCTTGCTGCACACAAGGGGTCAGGCATGGCCCTGGAAAATGGAAGCTTTCAATACATCAAAAAACTAACCTTCATTTGGCCTGGCTCTTCTTTAAGTAGACAATGAATTCAACCCTTGTCTGTCCTACTTGTCTACCTAACAATGTGAAGCGGGCCCACGAATGGCAGCCTTGCTCACTGACTGCATAGCTTTGGGCTTAACATTTCCACTCTCTTGGCCTGGTTTCACTCTCTGTAAAGCATGAGGGTGAGACTGAAATCTCTGAGAATGGCAGCTACTCAAAGTTCCTGTGGTTCTGTGTATTTTTCTGAGCTGTCTTTCGCTTTGAAAGAAGCACTTTCATTATCAATTCCTTCTGGTCTTCCCCTTATTTTCCTACAAAGACTTTGCTGGTCACATGTCCTTTGCTGAGAAATTTTCTCTGTGACGATTCAAGTCACACAAGAAACCAACTTGACTATGTTTGTCAGCCTCCCATCTCTGTAGCAAAATACCTAAGAGAAATCAACTTCAGAGAGAAATGGCTTGTTTGAGGTTTCAGTCCACAGCAGGCTGCGGTAGACGGGCTCCATTGCTTTTAGGTCTATCCTGAGGCAGAACATTGAATGGGGAATGCATAGTAGAGCAAATGGTGACCAGGAAGGAGAGAAAGAGAGACAGAGACAGACAGACAGACAGACACATACAGAGAGAAATAAATGAACTTCACAACAAAGTTTATCTCTCCAAACCCATTAAGCTAGGAACCCACTGATAGCTTAACTCTTTCAAGAGGACAAACCCCAGGATTCCACACCTCCCAAAGGCTTGACCTCCGCTACAGGGCATCCAAGCCTTCCGCACCAGAGCTTGAGGGGAAGGCATTTCAAATGCAAACCAGGACATTAAAGCTTAGAAATTTCTAACTCTTAGGTCAGTTAGGGCCCTGACAAGCTTCCCACCTTTGATTATCAAACTTAGGAAGGAAAGAAGCAGTCCTGACTAGCCACACAGACCCCCAGGTACTTTCTTTTGAGGTTCTAAAGATGGATGCTTTCTAATCCCAGACTATTACACAGGAGATGCATAGCCCCAAAGCAACCAGCAGCCCAACTGCCCCTCTCCTGCCTCTCTCTCCTTATCTGACTTCCTGCCCACTGTCCTCTTCTTGCTCTTCCTCATCTCTTCTCGATCCAGCCAGTACAGCTAAGGGGGTTATTTAGACCCATTAGTGACCCATAAGAAACTAACATCAAATAAAACAAGAAACTGCAGCTTATCTTCAGTGAACAGAACCACAAGATTAGGACTCAAAGCCATCTGAAGTCCTTTCATGTTGACAGCATTAAGAAAGTTATAACATAAAAGCCCATAAGAAGAAATGAATTCAGGATAGCAAATTAAGATCAACCACTGTCTCCACACAGAAACATTCGAAGCCACAGCTCAGTGTTGGAAGTTCTTCTGACATATTTGGGGAAGGAACCAAACTACAGCATTTCCCTGATAACAGCAGCATTATCCCCAAGATTAATGAAACTGCAGAAACAACTATTTAATACATTCTCCAGAAGCATGAATAGCTCATATGGTGAGGATTTGCAGTTCAATCAAAATATCTTCTCTGATCCACTTGTGAACATAATACTCACAACACCCATGTAATTAAGGAAAGTTCAGGAGGGCTGCCAACGGCAGACAGAAGTGGGCATATCTAAACAAGCGGGCACAGAAAGGTATCATCATAACGGGTGTTGTAGACATTTGGGATAAAAGGCTTTTAAGTACGAGGTTTTATGAAGAGGTCTTTAGGCACGATAGCCTTCCCTAGTCACATACCAAGTATAAGGAAGACCCAGATTTCGTACAGCACCCTCTTGTTCCCAGGTGGAAACACCAGGCAGGACATACATAAAGTGGATGTAAATGTTCGATGTGGGCAGGCACAGAGAGGAGGATGCAGTGGGTACTCCCTCCTGCTCAGTTACGATTCAGCCAGACCATGCCCGATACTGCCTTGGGATGTAGAAACCCTTGGTTTTGAACAAAATTATTGAATTTATCTCCAGATGTAAAACACAATTTAATTAGCTGAGGGGTATTTATTTAAATGCTCATTGTTTTAAAGTCACCCCCTCCCGACAGGACAATGTGCAAGAATTCATCTAGAAATTTGTCATTTTGGTAGTGGGACCTGGGGCACAATCAATAGAGTGGCATACTCTGTCTTCAGCAGGGTCTGCTGGCAGAGTAAAGTCTCTGGCTGTGCCTCCAATAATTCCTGGCAGAAGAGGGAGCTACAGTGAAGAGAACTGTGGCCACTGACAGTCCTGCCTAGGTGGGCTCTAGGGACAGCACACAGGGAAGTTTGTGCTCTCTATTTGAGCACAAACCCAACAGTACCCAGGATGCTGAGCCAAAGGCAAGGGCCTGACACATGGAGCAAACAAAAACAAGCTACTTCTTACACAAAAGGAAAAATGGTATCAGACGTCTAAGACAACATTGATATTGAGCATCACAGCCCCTCCAGGTTGGGCATCTGTCTTTGTGACTCTTTCTACTTCCTTCTGAGATACCACGGCCCATTGGCAGCCTGCACTCTGGCCCCATTCAGTAACCAATACTCCAACCCTGCACCAAGCCCTGAGTTGGAAATGGAGGAGATGCGGTAACTCACACAGAGTGCCCCTGCCTCGCTGCGGCTCCACTCACTACTTTTCAGCTTCGCGGGGATGTAAAAGCAATTCAAGTTGCTTCAAACCATAGCTCAACTTCTTATTTGCGATCTTTTCCCAGACTCACAAAATATGCTAAAATATGCTGTCATCCCGGGTGGTGGCAGCAACCAGCAGCTCTCAATCAGCTAGGTGATCAATCACAAGGACAAACAACTGAGAGACTACAGTACCACGTGGCTAAGCTGAATGGTCCATAGGTTGGGTATATCAACTTCATTTTCAGTTTGTGGTATTTTCGATTGCTGATAGTTTTATTGGGGCTTAACCCTATCATACGCCAAGGAGCCCTATAAAATTTTCTGTTTCGGAAACCAAGTCCCAATGAGAAAGCTGAATAAAGCCCACCATGCATCTGGTCTAGTTCATCATGTGCACCGCTGGATGGAGATACTACCAACATCCTAAGACTGGCCCATGACTACAAAAAGCACCAAATTGCTCACACACTCCTCAAAGACAGCCTTTTTCACTCTGTAGATATGCCTGTTATTCTGCAACTGGAGCTGCCCGCAAACCCTAAAAGGAAAGCTCATCTCTAGTTAGACACCAAGGACAGGACCCAGGCAGCTTGCTGGCCACCTATACTTGTACATGAGGACATTCACTACATACTTCTCAAAGTGAAGATTTCCAGAGAGTTTGAGGGCCAGCTCCCTAGACACATGGGGTAAGAAGTAAAAGCAGAGGGGCAGCCCAGGCCAAGCACTGTCCTCATCACCTCAGGCCACACATACAAGTGACATCCTCAGGGCTCTATGTTGTATATTATTTATCTAAAGGCTTTTTTTAAAGTGTGTGTGTATGTCTGTGGGCACATACAGGACACAGCACACATGTGGAGGTCAGAGGACAGTTGTCGGAATGGAATCTCTTCTTCCACGTGGTTTCTGAGCATCCAGCTCAAGTTGTCATCCTAGGCAGCAAGTGGCTTTACCCACTGAGCCATCTCACTGGCCCTCATCTCAAGTTTTTCAAACATTGTTTATAAATTAAATAATTTTGCCTACTACATGTCTTCTTCTCTTATCAGGATCTTAGGAATCTAAAGATGATACCTTTTTCAGAAATCTTCCTAAATACATGGGTGTGTTGGGGCTGGAGAGATGCCTCAGTGGTTAAGAGAACTGGCTGCTTCTGCAGAGGCTGTTCAGTTCCCAGTATCTACACGACAACTAACAACCATCTGTAACGTCAGTTCCAGGAGATCAGATGCCATCTTCTGACCTCAAGCATTGCGTGCACTAACATATATGTAAGCAAAACAACCATACATAAAAAATAAAATATAAATTTAAAAATTTTTATTGAGTTTTATACATTTCATACAATAGTTCTTAATCAAATTTAGACCCCTTCCCTGATCCATCCTTCCCCTCCTCCCTCTGGACCTCATGTATTCTGTCATATGCGTTAAAAACTATCCAGTCCAACATTAGTGTCTAAATGTCCTTTAATGAAAATTCATCCACTAGAGTCTGGTCAGGCTATCTAGAGATTATAAGTAAGGTATACTCTCTCTCCCTCCTAGCAGTAATCAGTCTCCAATAGTTCTCAATCTAGGTCTGGCCCACTATCAATTTCTATCCCTCCACTCTGGGCCCTTGTAATTTGACTTGGTGTGGGTCCTGTGTGGGTCAATGCCTTTACTACCACAATTTCACATTTGCAAGCTTCCAGTAGCCTGAAGACTCTGCTTCCCTAAGTTCATGAACCAGCCTGTTTGACCCTCACCTGCCTATGGATCAGGGATCATTGCAGAAGAGGGGGCATTAAAAAACAAAATGTTAAATACATAGGTTGTTAAAACTCGCCTTACATGTTCCCAGAATGGTCAGTAGAGAATTTCTTTGTCTTTGAAATTTTTCCCCTAAGTAGAGTTCTAGAAAGCATGCATCTGACCCCCAAATCCCATCTGCCTTTGCTGTTTGCCCACTCAGCATTACACGGCTAGGCAGGGATAGTATCACTTTCAATAGAAAAGAGATAAGATTACCAGGCTTATCCTCCAGTTCTCCCAGTTGCACAGGAGGCTGACGGCTGATATCATTCTCACTGGATTTCTTCTGGTATACAATCAGGGGAATCAGGACTATATTTTGTTGATATAAAAGGTTCTATAATTGCCTGAGAAATTTTACATTGTTTTGAAAGGTTATCTTTAAAAGAAAAAAAAATTAGAAGATATTTCACATACAAAGTCCCTCTCACCACTGTTCAGGGAAACAGCCTTATATATTTCTTTCAATAGTCTCTATCCCAATGAGGTCACTGAAGACTGTTTTGATTCCCACCTGAGGAAGCCAGTTCTATTTCCACTCTGAATCTTCATAAGATTCTCTCATGTTACTGAGCAGTTGGATAACAGGTAGCAATGATTAGACACAGTAATAGTGATTAGAACCAGGACAAGGGAGCAGTCTCCAAAAGTTCTCCCTGGAGCCCATGATATCATGAACCAAACACCTGCTCTCCCAGCTAAAGATTGGCCTATGAAGAAATTTCAAATGCTACCCAAAGAAACTTCCCCAAAAGCCAACCCAATTTATCTCTCTCAAGCCACCTGAAATGAAATTAAATGGCAAAGAAGTGCTGGATATGATCAAGTGTAAGAAGAAAAATCAGACAGAAGCCTGACATGGCAAGAAGGAAAGCATGTGGACATCATATCAAACGGGAAGAGCAAAAGTTTCTCATGCCATAGCTTGTGACTTTTTTCTCTTAAACAGTGTGTCTATGAAATGTGTTCTTAAAAACATATGTTTTTAAGGAATTAAATGTCTAAGCAAGAGGTAAAGTTTATTTTCCTTTAAAAAATTATAGTACACTCTGGGAATGTTAATATAAATTTTACTGAAATTAAAAAGTTCTTTGCAACTAAATGAAGCATAAACTCATCTCATCTTTCAAAAAAAAAAAACATAAATAAAAATAAGAGTCATTTATCCAAGTAGAACTGTATTTTGAAGATACACCACTGGCTAATGATGTCAAGGTAACCAGTCGAATTAACAAGACCAGAATAGGGGGCTGGAGAGATGGCTCAGCAGTTAGGAACACTGGCTGCTCTTGCAGAGCACCGGGTTCGATTCCTAGAAACAACATAGCGGCTAACAACTGTCCTTAACTCCAGTTCCAAGGGATCCAACACCCTCCTATGATCCATGGACAATGCATGACACAAGTGCACTTACATACATGCAGGCAATACACTCATACACATAAAAATAAAAATAAAAAATAAAATAATTTTTTAAATACCATAGAACCTGTTAGACCTCAAGAGTAGCACATTCCCAAGAACTTAAGCACAAGTCATCAAAAACTAGAAGGAGGCAAGGAACCAGGCATGTTCTGAAGAGGTAAATATTATGCTTCCAGCCTATATTCTGCAAGGCTCTTGTGCTATGATATAATAATATCTTGCAAAACTGCAAGAAAATTGTTTAAGGCATATTTGATCACCAAATAAAGAAAATATTCCAAGAAAATGTACACATAGGCCCTGGGAGTCTAGCTCAATGATAAAGCCATGCTTACCATACGCAGGACCCTATGTTCAATCCCCAGCACTTGAAAAACAAAGATACATATTCACAGACACACATATAGATACACATGTGTGGGAGAGAGGAAGGGGAAGGAGAAAAGAGAATCAAATAAAAAGAATAATTGTTTAGCATATACACAAATCAGGATTGCTCTGGGCACAGGTGTTGCCGGGACTGGGAAGCAGAGAGTGACCACAGGCCTCTTGCACAATGATCATGAAATCTGCACAGTAAGCCAAGACCCTCAAGGATGCTAAGGCAACCCCAGGTCATTCCTTGCCCAAAGCTCCACTGAATATGAAAGGCAAATCTCTGACGAAAGGCTCTTGGTTTAAGCCCTTGATAGTGTGGTAAATTAAATTTGATTAAATATAAGCTCTCAGAATTCTTTAAAACACAAGAAAACAAAGCTGCATAAATGAGAGTTGGCAGAATTAATAAACACAGAACCATACCTTGATTACCAAACATCTAGTGATCTCAAACACAGGCTACTACCACATGTTAAATATTTCATGTGATGAAATATGTAATTAAAATTGAACAAACAAAACTTACTTCAAAAAATTACCAGGAGGATTGGCAAACCAGCTAAAGACTACTTTGGAAAAACAACAGCTATAATATAAAATCGCTGTAATTTAAAACTCAATGGATGGGTTTCAACTGCAGTTTTAGATAGCTGAAGGAAGAATTACCAGCCTGCTAGAAGTTATGAAAGAAGTGAGCAGCAAGCAGAACAGGAGTAGGGGAGAATCAAGACTGTGTGGAGCTCATGAGAGAGCATTCTGAAAGTAAAGAAAATACCCTCTATCCAAAACAGAATAAATGAAAAGTATTCCTTGTCTAGAAACACTGAGGAGATGCTGCAGAACACCAAAGGCAACAGCAGTGACAGCTGAGCAGCCAGGGGAGAAGTCAACAGCTAGTGTGGTAATGACAGAAGTTAAGGCTAGAGCCTCAAAGTGGGAGGGGAAAATAAATGCTAATTAAAACGTACAAGCTATGTTTCGAGGATGAGAATGAAACAGATGCATTTTCTTATAAACAAAAGCCAATTTTACTATAACAAGTTCACTGGAGGACCTTTTAAAGAATATACTTCAGGGGCTAGAGAGATGGCTTAGCAGTTAAGAGCACCGGTTGCTCTTACAGAGGATCTGGGTTCAAATTCCATCATCCACATGGCAGCTCACAACCATCTGTAACTCCAGTTCCAGGGGATCCGGCACCCTCTTCTGGCCTCCATAGGAATTACAAGCATGTGGTGCACTTACATACATGCAGACAAAGTACTCATACACACACAAAAATTTTTTAAATAATTTTTTAAAAAGAATATACTTTAGGAAGGAATAAAATAACCCAGAAAGACAGTCTGACATAAAGAACAGAAAAAGTCGGGGCTGAAGAGATGGCTCAGCAGTTAAGAGCACTGGCTGCTCTTGCAGAGGACCCAGGTTTGATTCCCAGAACCCACATGGCAGATAATAACCACCTGTAATTCCACTTGCAGGCAATCCAACACCTTCTTCTGGCCTATTCGGGAATCACATACATGTGGTGTACTTACATACATGCAGGCAATACATGCAGGTAATACACTCATACACATAAAATAAAAAATAATAAAGAAAATAAAAGAATAAAAAAGAGGCAAATACACAGATTTTAAATGGATGAAACTGTTTATAATAAAATAACAAAACTACCCTCCCTTTGTGAACTAAAATATAATACAAGAATAGCATAGAATTCAAGAGAGCACGATTAGTTAAAGAACTTTAAGGTGCCTCCTTTGCAAAGGGTAATATGGCCCTACCTTAATTCAGAGTAGGGAAGGATTCATGGCCCCAGTCACTCGGAGCTGTACACTTGTCTAGTCACTTCCCTCCCATCCTGATCCCTCCTTAAGCTGGTCCCTCCAAGGGTATGATTTAGATGGAGAACGGCTGGCTAGCTTCTAAACAGAATGACTTCTCCCTGGAGGCAGGGCGGTTTTCGGAGGAAGGAGGAGGGACTGGAGAAAAGAACAGGGTTTCGCAGGGAGGAAGGTGGTATTCTGGCAGGTGAAGCTCCAGCCAGTCTAGAAAGTAATCCCCTATCCTCACTGCAGGTCAGGCGGGGCTCTGTTTACTGAGGGCTTTGCTCCAGAGGGCATTGTTTGGCTATCAAACAGGACTTGGAGATTAGCGATTTGTAAAGTGGCTGCATGCAGTGGTGGGCAAGGATGTGTTTGCCTTCCTGGTTTTTTCCAGTAGAGAGGTTTCGATGAGAGAGGTGAGGGTGACATTGGCTAGAAAAGTCCAGCCTCCTTCTGGAGGCTTTTCTGGCAGATGCACTCTGATCATCCCAACCCACACTAACCTTCTTAGAAGAACTAACCCAGCAGGGTTATCTTTTCCAGGCACCCTTAGTGTGTGAATGTGGCTCTGGGTTCTGGGTAAATTATCAAAAGAAGCTTTTTGTGACCATTTCTTCTTCACCCCTCCTGAAACTTGAACAATGGGGTTGGCAGGGGAGACAGAGGGAGGACAGAAAGGCACCAGGGTGGAGCAGCACTGCCACTGGAGTCTGAACTCGCGGAATTCGGGCTCTTTTTCACATAATCTTTAAGCAAACAAGCAGAAAGGTCACTGGCGGGAGAGAAACTGCCTCACATATTCTGTGCCTGGTCCACATGATTTATGAACTATCTTCTGTTGGATTATCTCTCTCCCTTGATGAACTCCATTAGAGGAATTAGTGAGCAGCAATAATAACATTTGGTAACAGTCCAGCTACCTGACTTCAGAAGTGTTAGAAATGATTCTACTCTTGGGGGTTCCTAAGGACAAAAGGAATTGCCTGGCTGAGGAAACCAGCCAGGCACACCTGCTCACAGTATCGTGTGATCCTCACTTACATAATATTTTACAAGCCCTGCATGAAGAACAGACCTACCCATTGAACACCGAACACACACTACCTGGATTTCCCACATGCATATAATGGCCCTGAGTATTGATATATATTATCTACTACCTGCACACTGGAGATTATGTTCTCCACTTAGCAGAAAAAGAAAATGTTGCTGACAGTTGCAAAGCAGTTTGTCCCATGTCCAGAGAGAATTATATATTGGTAATCCCCAAGAACTGTTGCATTCATAAGCAACATCCTTAGAGACATTGCTGCAGAGGATTGAAAGGAAAAGACATTCTTTAATATTTTCAGAAAATGGAGTTCATACTTGAGAAAAATCAGTCTTCAGTTAGTTATGAGATTTCACTACACTACTTAGTTATGCAAATCATGCAGATAAAGAAAGAATCACCCTTGGAATCCAAAAGAAAGAGTTCAGGAGTTCATAAGTAGAATGCACAGACTAAATGAGCCAGCTCAGGTAGCTATTTCCTTTGTGTGAACTATTAGAGTACATAAACTGCCATGAATTCTTGGGAAGAACATTTTCAAGGTCTCTCCTCTCTCTGACTTTGTCTCTCTGTCTCTGTCTCTCTCTCTGTCTCTGTCTCTCTCTCTCGCTCTCTGTTATGTATGTCTGTGTATGGATACGTGCACATGAATGCCAGTATCCAGGGAGTCCAGAGGTCCCAGCTCCCCCTGGAGCTGGAGTTATAGGCAGTTGTGAACTGCCCAAGCTGGACTCTGGGAATAGAACCCAGGTCCTCTATAAGAGCAGCAAGCACTCTAAAACCTGAGCCATCTCTCCAACGCCCTTTTGAGGCCTTTGTAGAGCGCCTTTAAACGTTGTTTTCTTTTTTTCCCACTATTCTTCCTTAAGTCAGTACAACAGAAGCCAGGTTTAGAATCTTACCGCCATATACTAATTAAACGTAAGTTGTGTGGGGGTCTTTTTAAAAGAAGATCCTTAGATCCCTTAGCTACTTAGATTCCTTATTATTACTACTATACTACTTAAAGACCCAGCAATATGAACCCAGGAACAAGATCTGTAGAGGTAGTGTCCCAATCTATACCAATAAAAGGACAGTTTGAAGTAAACACAAGCAAAGCTATAAAGCCAGGAGCATTCAGATGAGTCCATTAATTTAACATGTTAGATGATGCTCTGCTGCCCAACAGAGATATACATACTACTGAGCACCATGACATGTGCCTACTTGACCTCTGCAGGCACTTCCTTCGACGTTCTGAGTGATGACTGGATTCTCCCATAACAGTACTGAAGGGGCCTACTCTTTATGGGCTGGCTTTGTGAGTAACAGTTGTTGAATGTAAACAGTGTACTGGGATCATTTCTGAAGAACTTCCACACTGCGTTAGTGATGAAGATCGCAGCACAGCATCTTCCCTAGCATGTGCAAGGGCCTGCCTTTGATCCCGACACCACAAAAGAAACAGAGAGAAGGGACGATGGAGAAAAGGAAAGAAAGAAAAGGAACCTCCACATAAGAAGCAGTTCTACTTGATACTAATTTGAACGGGAACCTAAACACAAGTGTAGGAACTGAAATCATGCTCCAGAGTACAAGAATAAGAGTGGGATTAACTGATCCAGAATATATCTATATTAGACTCACAACCCTTCAATATCCATAAATTCTCAGAGACCCTGTGAGCAAACGCCCTGTGGAATACCCACTGGTGATCAAGCTCTTACCCAGACAGGCTGCTGTAGTGTGTACCTAACACTGGAAACTTATTTCCAGCAAGCCTTGAGGGGAAGGTTAGGAGAGGTGACAGGGGAGGAGACATGGATTGTATGAGGAATAAAGCCAGAGGTGAATGCATGACAAGACTGCCAAGGAGCAAGGGCACAGCCCACAGACCTGTGACTTCCCGGTCTTTCAGCACTCACTGGGCCCTCACTTTCATAACAAAGGAAACACAGCACTTAAGGCCTTTCTGGGAGAGATGTGAAAGACCAACCCCGAGATCCCGCAAGTACCCACGCTGCTGCGGAAACAAACTCGCCATGGTTACAGTGCGAGGTTAGTGTTGTTTTATTTCTTTGCCCTTTGCCCATCATTGTCTGTCCTGCTGTGTCCCAGGAAGGTGACTGTGTTAGTTACTTTTCCTGTCCCTTTGACAAAACACCTGACAAGAGCCAAGGTCAGGGAGGAAAGATTTAAGCTGCTGCATGGTTTGAGAGGACACAGTGCATCGTGACGGGAAGGCGTGGCGGCAGGAGCGAGGCAGCTGGTTATATCGCAGAGGCAGTCAAGAAGAGAGCTCCGAAGAATTGGAGATGGCCCACTACCTTCAACATATCTCCCAGACTCGCTTTCTCGGGCCACGCGCCACTTCCTACAGGTTCTACAACGTCCCAAAATAGCGCCACCAGCTGCAGACCAAGTGTTGAAAGACAGAAACAGCAGGGCACATTTCACATTCACTTTCAAGACATGCCATCACTCACTGAAGGTGTCAGCCAGGTTCCTGTGGCAGGGGACTTACAGATGGGTTAAACACTGGGAGGTACTGACCAGAGATGAGAAGGAATGAACAGAGAAAGGCGATTGGGGGATTCCTTCCCACTTCCAACACGCCTCAGTTCAGCGTCTTTGGTGGAGGTTGTCCCTCCAAGCCCAGGCCAGGGAAGCTCTGCCTCCTCCACCCTCACCTGCTTCTTCAACCCAGGCAGGCTTTCTATTCCTACAGTTTCTGGTTTGCTCTTTAACCTTCCCAATGCTTATTTGTGGATAGCCCTTCATTAAATCCTTTTAATTCAAATCAATGGGGGTAAATTCCGTGTCTTGCTGGAGGCATTATTGATACAATCATCACATCTGACTATGCAAACCAGTACTGTGTTTATTCTTAAACACTTGTTTAGACTCTTCAAAATCAATAATATAAATAAAAGAAAAATCACAGGCAATCTCTCAGGAGAGCAAACTTATGGGGGTAAACTTTATGAACAATAAAATGGTCTTGACACTCTCAATCCACTTTTAAAAGTTTAGCTTAAGAGCTGGGTATGGTGGCACATGCCTTTAAACCCAGCACCCTGGAGGCAGAGGCAGGAGGACCTCTAGGCTGCCTGAATGAGTTCCAGGACACCTAGAGCTCCAAGGAAACCCTGTCTCAAAAAAAAAAAAAAAAAAAAAAAAAAAAAAAAAAAAAAAAAAGTTTACTTAAAAAAAGAATACCTCAGGAAATGAAAAAGGTATCTTCACAAAGGAATTTATTACATTATCATCTTTATCAGAAAAAATTTTTACAGACATTAAGTACAAAAGGAAGAGAATAGTTAAATTAAAACTTATCAAGCTGGTGGACTATAAGCCTACTATAAAATATTATTGTTAAAACTTTAAAACATCAAAAAATTTCTATTAATAATGATAAATAAAACAGGTATTTGAATATGCATCAGACTTTAAAAAATATTTTATTACTATTTTATGTATATGAGTGTATTACCTGCATGTAAGTGCACCCATGTCATGCAATGTCTGCATAGGCCAGAAAAAGGTGTTGGATCACCTGGAACTGGAGTTATAGACAGCTGTTGGCTTCCACATGGTACTGGGAATTGAACCCATGTCCTCTGCGAGAACAGTCAGTGCTCTTAACCATTGAGCAATTTCTCCAGCCCCACATCAAACTTTTAGTTATGTAAAAGTAAACATACTTACTGCCAAAAGTTACTTAAAATTTCACAAAGATAAATACTCAAATTCTAAATACTATGTATTTATTTTACAAATAGCTTTTTTAAATGAAGTAAAAAAAGGGGGGGAGGGGCATAAAACACTCTCCAGGTACAGCCAGCGATGGTCCGATTCCTTTTGGGAGATTACAACTCTGGCTGCGTTCTGTCTTCCAATCAACTCGCATCTTTACACAGCTCATTCAGCCTTGGAAGGATGACTACACCCCCTCACAAGAATGTGAAGTTCATGAAACCTTGTTGGACAGCAAAATGTACAGTTTTACTTTCACATGCAGGCCTCACTGGACACGCTATTTGCTGGCTCTAGCTGTAATAATTTCCAATGAAAGCATTTTCTTAGACAGCCTCTGTCATGCAGTGCTTTTGGGCTCTCTAGACACCTCACACTTTCGTTAGATGTGGTAGGAAGAGCTCTGTCCTTTGGAGGCTCTCACTGGAAGCTTTAAACATGTTTCATGCGCCTCCTTAAAGAGATCCCATCTAGCACAGTGATAACAGATTGATGGCCATGACCTTCTGCGCATTCTTCTAACTCCTTTTAAAATGAAATCAAGGCTCTTGCTGCTGGTGTCTATGGGCTGGGTGCCAAGGCAATGTAATGAGGGCTACATATCATCCCTCTCTCAAAACCATCATCAAGTTCATCGTTAATGTGCTATGCCACCAAAGAACATGCCAAAAGAGGGAGCAATCCAAGGGAAATGTGCTTTCCTTGTACTCAAGGCCTATTTCCTTTAAATAGTGGCTGTCAAAAATGCAATGTCTTCACATTGAAGACAAATATGACACCATATTGCCAACACAGCAGAATGCTTTCCCAGACATAAAGCTTTGTATCTCTTAATGTTGAACTACTGATTTGATCTTCCTGAATTTTAAGGTTTAGCAAGCTTTCATTATTTAAAATATTAACTGACCTAGAATATATTCTAACTTGAAATATTGCCATTTCTATTTCATAGCTAAGCAAATAATAACTTTCTTTAATTATACATCAATTCCAATATCTTAGTTGGATAGGCTATTATTGTTTTAATATGCTGAGGATTAACGAGCAGGTGCTCTGCCATCATCTGACTGAGGAAGAAACACAGAAATTATACATGATTCATTTTCCTTCGTCTCTGAGCTGAATGTTATTAATAATGCTGCTGTCTTGTACTTGTGAAGAACTTTTCCATTTTAAAATGTTTTAATACCTAGAATCACATTTTTCTGGATCTTTTACCTTTGGCAAATTCTGCCAAATAATAACACATAGCTTCACAGCTTTTCAGTTTTCTAGTGAACATTATATGTTTATGTTTGTGCACATGTCTATGTACATGCATGTGTATATGCATGTGTCTGCATGCAGATGTGTGTACATGAGTGTGTATGTACACGTGTACCTTCATGTGTGTGCATATATGTGTGTGTTAATGGGATACAGTGATAAGTAGTGAATTTACTTTGGGCTTAAGAGACAGATATTTTTTCAAGTCTCAGACCAACCATTCACTCCATGGCCTTGGATGGATTACTCTGTCAGTTTGGACGGACTAAATATGATATAACTTATGAAAGAGTCCAGTTCCTATCCTAGTGACTGCTGTTACTGGCAGCTTTGTCACCTGTCCTTTAAACATTTTCTTTACTCCTGAATGATCCATTTTCTTTAAAATTTTTGGATTTAGAAAAGTATGAAGTGAAAAAAAAATCACCAATAACCAAGTTAGTCCCAGAAATTGTCCTACATGATACTACATCATGCAGTCTCAGACATTTTCTGTCCTTAACAGCTCTCAAGCAAATGGTCCATAAAAATGTATCCATTTCATTGTATCTAGTAATGTGTAAGGTTAACGGTAAGAAGGTAAATCCCAGGATTTGTCAGATGGCATTCCTGTATTCTGTTTAAAACTGTATCAAATTCAAGAAAATATCTCGAGCAAATAATGTTCTTTAGTCCCTCTAATGGCCAGCTCTGCAGTGGACACAAACCTCTTTGGTGTCCACACCTTTGGTAGCCACCCAGCCCCATACTGCACACACTGACTTAAACGGTCAATAGAATTAGGGAGAAATGTGCACCTTTAAAATTATTTTACATTTACTTACTTATGGGGTGGCTTAGAATTCATGTGGAAGCCAGAAGGACAACTTTCAGAAGCAGCTCTCTCCTTCCACATGTCAGAGATAAACCAATTAGTCTGGGCTCTGGAGCACTCTAGCATTTAGGTAAGAAGAAGAGGGTTCAGCCAAGTGGATGAAGAGTGGCCACAGGACTAGAAGAACATAAGACTCTGCAGTCTAGGAGGGCAAGGATTGACAGACTTTGAGCTTGTTTACTGTTGCTTAGAGCACAAAACCACAGACTGAATATTTTTTAAAGAGGTTTATTTAACTCACAGTTTTGGAGGCTAGAAATCCAAAGGTCATGGCACCAGCTCCAGTGAGGCAGAGGGCATCACAGAGCAGAAGTTCACGGCAGAGGAGGAGCTGGTGCTGCAATACAGGAAGCCAGAAAGCAACGGGGGGGGGGGGGGGGGGGGACGCAAACTCAGGCTTTAATAAGAATTCAGCCTTGTAAGGGCTTAACTCAGGGGTTCCATGAGAACCCTAAAGACCTAAAGGCCTCTCGCTAGGGCCCACCACCTCCTAACACAGGACAAAACTTGCAACACATGAGCTCTTAGGGGACAAGCTGCACCCAAACCATAACAAAGATGGTAACAAAATATGCCAAATCCTGCTTACAAAGTCACATACGATGAAGACCGAAGGTTTATTAAATTTTGCCCCATGGTGTCACTGCTAACAGTACATGATCCAGTTTTTCTTCCTATTTCACTAAATGTTTCCATATCCAGTATAAGCCAGAAACAAGTATTTCTTCAACTCTGTTTTTCCCTTTAGTTTGTAACCTCAAATAGGTTATGACTATGTATAGTTTGTTTTTCCAGGTTGTGTCCAATAGGACATTAAAGATTCTTAGGACTGAGGTGATGGGAGTAGAGTCAGAATGCTAATTTAAATCCATTAGGTGTCAGGAAATGACACTATTGATAAATCCTAGGACAGAGTTATGACATGATCAATACAGTAGCGATCTTACAGCTTCTTTTATATCTAGAGCAATCTGGGTAGGATAGGTTGTGGTTCCATAAGCTAGTGTACGGCACCCATCTTTAATCTCAGAACTCAGGAGGCAGACGCAAGTGGATCTCTGTGAGTTTGATGCCCGCCTGGTCTACAGAGCAAGTTCCAGGCCACCAAGTACAGGCTACACAGTGAGACCCTGTCTTTAAATAAATAAATAAACAAATAAAACAAATAACCTCTCAATCCCAGTTATCCAACAAAATCTAAATCTATTTCTTCTCACTCAGAGCCCACTCTGGGTCAAGGTCCCTCTCCCAGATCCTAGTTTCCATGTCTTAGACAACATTCCAAATAGCTCTAAACTATAGAATACGTTTAGTCAATCACCACAGCAAAGTATGAGAGTTTTCAAAGCCTCACACAGTAATTTAACGGCCCAGCATAAAAGCGACTCAGGTTAAACCACAACCCATTGGCCAGTCACATGATCTGCCAAATCTTGAAGATGAATCTTTCCACACGACCAATTAAATGCAGTTGAGAATATAAACTTCCATCATAACCATGATTCCAGTTCTTCAAAGAATCTGATATCTAACCATCCATTGAACTATGAAAACACCCCCAATAAGGCAGAGAAATCTCCATCTACAGATGTAGAAATTAAGACACCAGGGCCAGTGAGATGGTTCAACAAGTAAAAGTGCTTGCTATCAACTTTAATGACTCGAGTTCGATCCCTGGGACCCACATGGTGGGAGGAGAGAACAACTCCTTCAACTTGTCATCTGACTTATACAAACACACTGTGGCACTGTCTCACTCACATACACACACACGAATAAATAAATGTAATGAAATTTTTTTAATGAAAAAAATTGAGGGGGGCTGGAGAGCTGGCTCAGTGGCTGCTCTTGCAGAAGACCCAGGTTCGAATCCCAGCACCCACATGACAGCTAACAACCATCCTAACTCCAGTTCTAGGAGATCCGACACCCTCTTCTGACCTCCACAGGCATTGCATGATATGGGTGCACTTACATACAGACAACACACTCATACACATAAAATAAAAATAATAACTAAAATATTTTTTAAAATATTGAAAGTTTCATCAACTTTTTAAACTAGATGTAATATATGATTTAAGTCTCTATAATGAAAATTGTCTCTCAGTTTTATGAGATCTTTTTCCATAAGTCCATGTTGATAATATTAAGAAAAAAAATCCTTAAGGTCACTGATATCTGGGGATATCATGGTATATATGTCATAGAATATAGCAGTGTGTGATTCTCTAAGTACATTATGCAAATGAAGGTCTTTTGAAATGGCTGGGATCAGTTGCTTCAGATGTAATCTTGGCAATGACTAGCTGATGCCTAAAATTAAAGCCAAAAGGACTCAGTATGGAAGAGGGCTTGGGTTTTCCTAATAATACTTGAGTCTCCTGTCTCTGCATCTGTCACTAAAGATTAGCCCTGAGAATAGTTGTGTGTGAATTTCCTTCATGTTAATGATGAACTTTAAATTTCAACATTCCCCACAGTTCTAATTTGCTGGCTGCTGACAGCCCAGCTTTAAAGGAGACCAGTCTATATGACTTATGTGTTAAGCCTCAAGGTACAATTTCCTTCTCTGAGATATGTGGGGTCTTGATACGGTTTTAAGACAGCAGGAAGAGCTACACTGGGGGAGGGGGATTTCTTTATCACAAGTTACTTAATACAGTAGCACAAAATGCTAACATTTTTCCAAAAGAAATATATATATGAAAACTCTAGACTCCTAGATCAAAATAAAATATCACTTGGCACTGAGATAAAAGCATTACTTAGGATGATAAGACTTTTCTCCAAAGATTATGCATTCAACTGTTGAAAGGGTGATTAGCTATAAGCTCTTGTTTTTTTCTTTCAATCTTGAAATTCCATGCTATAATTCTGAATTTAGATTGCTGGTATGTGACTCAAGTACTGAAAAAAATGCCTCAACTGGTATCAGATCAAGCCTTGAAGAGTTGTCCACAGCTTCTCTGGCCTTGTTTACTGAGTTTTCCAAGGGAAAGACAAAGGAATGGAATTCCCAATGTCAAGATAAATGGCACATAACCAACTCTCACAGAAGTCAAACAACTAGTAGTTCACAACAAAAATGAACAAACAAGTTCTAAGCCAAACTCCACATCTTTTTCTCAATGTCTTATATAGTAAAGGCCTTTTATATAGCGAGGACAGTTTAGTCACTGGGAAGGAGCCATGCAGCTCACTCCGGGAGGAAGGCCACCTCAGCTCACTCTGTCCTCACTCAAAGCCCTGCCAGGGAGTGTGGAGAAGGTCCCAAAGACATGTTGTCATAGAAAGAGCATGAGAAAATCTGGGTTTTTTTTCCCTTTTTAATCAGCTCATATCAATTTCTTTTAACCATTAGAGAGTATGGTGAGCCTTTGATGGAATCATATGAAGTAAAAGACTTTTCATCTGATAGAGCCTAAAGGTTTGGAAACTATTTCTCTTACTATTATTTCCTTGGTCTGTACACATTGCCCACTTAACCAGGACAGAAAAGTTCACAGTAAAGTCTTCTCATGTGAATGCTGTTTAACTTTCATCAACTCAATACTGGACCCTTAATACAGAAACTGACCTTGACATCCTTGTAACTTCACTGGCCAATCAGCCTACTCCCTACTGCAATAAATAGATTATTTATGCAATACCATCCAAGAGCATACTGAGTTTTGTGAAAATGTTTAAGGGTTCCACATTCTTGAAATAGAGGGATCATATCATTTATCGCCAAACTGGGGTATTTCTCTAAACAAAAAGAGACTATAAGTAATGACCATAGCAAGTAAACAGGGACTGTTTTCACACATCTTTCCTCTGACAGTTAGACTTCAACTCAGGCACCAGAAGAAAGACTGAAAGGTTCATCCATAAATGAAATACTTTTTAGGTTTGCCCTGGATATTGGACCTGGGGCCTTGTGCATGCTAGGCAAGTAAATTACCCCTGAGCACATTCCCTGACAGAAGTTACATCTTTCATCTGTCTTTCTGATGCATCAGCTTTTTCTCCAGCTGATTTTCAGATGGTAGATGCCATTGAAGCTTTCTGACCCTTCTGTAGCTTCCCACCCCTCCTCTGTCCATGATCAAAAGGTACTGACGAACTGCAAGAAAGGCCCACATCACCAGCATTTCTATCTTTACAAACTCTTTTTGTTGGCTGTTGAGCTAAAAACAGATATTCAACTGAGCAGAAAATGACCATCAGTTGCATTCCTATTATCTAGAACCAAACACTGCTAACATTCAGCAACTGTTTTTCCAGTCTGCTTTCAATGTTCCCATTTTTAAATTACAGTAGCCATGGATGACTATTTTGTCATTTCAAAACATTAAAAAACACAGAAAATTAGAGGAATACTACACTGATCAAAGGAGCTAATAATTTCTGGGTACTTACTATATATTATTTCATTAAATCTGACACTAATTCTTCATGATGAGGTAGGACACTCCAGGCAAATGGAATAATGAACTCTGAGATGGAATAACAAGAGAACACTGTGGTTTATTTCTCTCTCTCTCTCTCTCTCTCTCTCTTTCTCTCTCTCTCTCTCTCACACACACACACACACACACACACACAGAAAAGCAAGGAGGCCCATGTGCTGGGTGTGGGAGATGAGAGAGATGGCACAGAATGTGGAAATCATAAGGCTTTGTATTTTGTATTCATATCACAAATAAAGAAGCCACACATACATGACTGTAAGTGGTATGTATGGGTGCCAGGTGATATCTCCAAGTATTTCCATATTCCAAAGTTGATTCTATTTCCACTTTATCTTATTCCTTTTACCATTTCATACATTTTTATCCCTGTCTTTTCTCTATATACTCCATTGTTTAAGATAATCATACAACATATACTATATTCTAACTTTATGTCTATTTTCACATAGTAACACAAATGCTGCAAGGATTGCTCCCCAGAACAATGCAAACTTGATTAGAAAACAAAATCAAATAGTACATAAAGTTATAAAGCTGAAGTAAAAACTTCCTCCTCTATACCCCGGTCCACTCCAACTTCTTCTCTCAGTGGTATCTACAGGGACCTTTCTTGGATTTTTAAGACGTCTAAACGTATTAAGCATATGTGTCCACTTATACCTCACTTCTCCATCTCCTTTACCACCATACTCCAAAGACAGTCCGTATCTACTGCTACCACCTCATTTTGTCCGTTCCCCCTTGAATCCACTCAGGATTTTCACCTCCACCATTTCACAAGCCCCATCTTGTCAAATCCTAAAGTCCATTCTCAGACTTTATTTTCATCATCTTTGCACAGCAACTGGCATACGAGATCACACTTTTGCCGAAGCACAGTCTCCTTCTGATTCCTGCAGCATCACATTCTTGCCTCTCATCTTTCTTCTAGGGCCGTCCTTCTTGGTCTCTTCATCTTCATCACCTTTAGTTTGGATAATCCTAGTCCCTAGATCCCTCTCATTCTCTGTCTGTATTGACTCCCAAGGTGATCTCATTCAGGCCTGTCCTTTAAATTCTTTCTGTACACTGATCATGTCACCAGACACTATTTCTCTAAACTCCAGGTTTTTATGTCCAACTTCCCCTTTGACATATTTAAGAGAACCTCAAACTCAACATGCAAAACTGAATTTTTGAGTCTTCTCTCTAATCCTTCCTACCATAGTTAATGGCAACTTATTTTTTCCAGTTGCTGGGGAAGGTAGGACAAATCACTGCACTTCGAAGTCACTCTTCTCAGTCCCCACCCCTCTCTCTCTTCCCTCTACTGTCCACATTCAGCTAATCCTCCTGGCTCTAACGTCTAAGTACATCCTGAATCTGACCAACTACTCATTACCTTTTCCACTGTCAACTCCTTTAGTCCAGATGGTCATTGCAGCGTCTTTCCTGGTGTCCTTACACCAACCTTTATTTAAATCAATTCTCTACATTGTAGAAGGGATAACCCTTCATGGGAGATGATGAAGATTATAGGTGGGGTCTTCACCAGGGCTGTCCCTGAGCTGTCTCCCTTTGCTCCTTCTTATATCCATTTTTCTCTACTTCTTATCTTCCAAGAAATACAGAAGCCCCTCCAGCACCTGCTCCTGCTGCCATGATGTTCTCCACAGGGCACACGGAGCCAATGTACCCAACCCTCTGAACTATGAACCAAAATAAATCCTTCTTTCTTTAATAAAAGAAACTTTAAAGAGGTCAGTGAATGCACTTCGTTATTTTTCTCTAGAAGGTTTTCATTATCCTATTTTACTAAAACTCCAGGTTCTCATCACATTCAGCAAATGATTCCCACGTTCTGTGCCATTGCTCTCATCCCCTGCCTCCATCCCCGTCATCATACCACACCCAGCACAATGGCCTCCTTGCTCTTCCGTGTGTGTGTGCGTGTGTGTGTGTGTGTGTGTGTGAATAAACCACAGTGTTCTCTTGTTAGTCCATCTCAGAGTTCACTATTCCAATTGCCTGGAGTGTCCTACCTTTGGCCACTTCATTACCTTCTAGTCCCTGCTCAAATGTCACCCTCTCAAAATATTCTTCACAGAATTCTCATAACTTTCACTATTCCCTACTGTTCTCGCTCCTTATTCTGCCTCATTTTTCTTCAAAGAGTATATTACTCTCTGGTACATAACTTATTTCTGACTCTACCCACTGGATGTAGTCTCCTTAAGAAGAATTTTGTCTTATTTGCCATAGAGGCCTGATGTCTGTCCGATTTTGTTTATTTAGTGGTACTGGGGATTGAATTCAAGGCTCACAAATAGTAGGCAAGGTCTGTACGAGTGAATCACAGCTTCAGCCCCACTGCCTGTATAAAAAACAGTCATTGACTAAACAAGGGTCTTCTTGTGAGGGGGACATGTGTAAGTGAGGGGGACCGTTAACCCTAGACTAAATGCTGGTATAGTCTTGTCTAATAAATATTAAACTAATACCAAAAGTGGCAAACTGTTCCTAAGAATTTTAAAAGCATCCTAGAACAAAGTTAGAATAGTTATAGGGATGCAAAAATATCTAACACCCAACAAAATTAAACCCACAATGCCTACCAACCACTCAAAGATTATGAGTCATGGTAAGAAACAGAAAAATACATTCACAATGAAGACAAAGCCAATGATTTAAAACCACCCAAAATGCCCGTGTTAAAATTAACAGCCAAACATATTAGGAAATATTGTAACTATATTCTCTATCTAAGATTATCATGATCAATATAGAAAAATCAATTATACTGGGGCTGGAGAGATGGCTCAGCACTTAACTGGCTCTTAACTGCTATGTGGGTGCTGGGACAGTAACAACCATCTATAACTCCAGTTCCAGCATCTTCTAACCTACAAGGACATTTCATGAAACAGGTACACTTACATACATGCAGGCATTACACTCACACACATAAAATAAAATATTTTAAACAGTGACCATAAAAAAAAAAAACTATAAAAAGATTCATCACTGAAAACTAAACGATATTGCTGAAGAAGTCCAGAAAACTAACAGCAAGTTACATAGAATCATTCACAAACTGAAGACATTTACTAGTAAAATTGCAATTCTCTGTTAATCAATTTACAGATTCAACACCATCAACCAAAATCCTACCAAGCTTTTTGTAGAAACTGACAGACTGACTATAAAATTCATATGAGAAGGCAAAGGGACCCACAGTAGCCAAAACAACTTGAAGATTTATTACACAGCTGCAGTAATCAAGACACTATGATCTCATAGATCATTGAGACGTAAGAGTCCAGAAATAGAAACATACCAAAAATTATGCAAATGACTGATTTTTGACAAATGTACCATTCAATGGAGAAGAGGATTGACTTTTCACTAATGATGAATTTGCAAAGTTGACTATATCTTACTCTCTATAGGAAATAACTCGATTATAGATCCAAAAGCAAAACCTGAAATTATAAAACTTCTAGGAGAAAATATAGGAAAAAATTTTTGTGACTTTGGGTTAAGGAAAGATTTCTCCATTTTTACACCCAAAGATCCATTTTTAAAAGCAACAAAACAGTGGCTAGAGAGACGGTTCAGCAGTTAAGAGTAGGCATTTCTTGCAGAAGATTCATGTTCGAATCCCAGCATCCATATGGCGGCTAACAACAGTCTGTAACTCCAGTTCCAGGAGAGCTGAGGCCCTTTTCTGTCGTCCACAGGCATTGCGCAACACAGTGCACTTACATACATGTATGCAATATACTCATACACACAAAAATTAAAAAAATTTTTTAAAAACAGCAACAGTTGAGACATTTAATTTTATCAAAGTTTAAAGTTTCATTTCTTTGAGAGACACTGTTAGGATCATAAAAATCCAAACACAGACTAAAAGGTCTATATTTAATAAAGAATTGAATACAGAATTTATAAAAATGTTCAAAAATGAGAGAACAAACAATATAATTTATAAATTTGCACCAAAGAAAATACACCAATAGTAGATAAAGACTTCTCAGCATCATTATTCCTTTGGGAAATGCAAATCATGACAGGCTAACGTGGCCAGCACACCAGGTACAGGCACAGAGACTCCCCGGTCCTGCTTGTGGGAAAAAAATTAAAACTATTTTCCTTGGTAAACATTATGACGGTTTCTTAAATTCACAACTACCACATGATCCAGCCACTGGACACCCAGCTGCTCACTCGAGGAAAAAGAAATATAGAGAGATATATATAATTATATCCAATTGCTCAGTAGCTTTATATGCAACAGCCTAAAGCTAAAAAGGACACAAACATTCATCAACAGGTGAACATACAAATCATGGTATCACCCTCCTATTTTACTGTTATTAGGCAGTAAAATGAATGAATGAATGCAAATGCTACTGGTAGAAGAACAGGCAGGAACGTCACAGTAATTACCTGGAGTAAAAGAAGCCAGGAAAGAAGAACATTTGCTAGGCTCTTAATTTAAGATTCTAGAATATGCAGACTAATCTACAGAGCCAGGATGCACTTCCCTGCCAGGAAAGGAGGACCTAGAAGGATGGGAGATAAGGCTTTCCAAGGAGACATGAAAACATTTGGGGCAATAAATGTGTTTATTACCTTGATTGTGCTGATAGTTTCACAGACAAATGGGTATCCAAACTTTGCAAATTGTATGCTTTAAATATGTCAGTTTATTGTAGGTCAATTATACCTCAAAAAGCTGTTAAAAATAATAAGACGAGACTGCCTATTTGAGGCTGCCCCTTTGCCAGCTTAAATTTTGGCCTCATTGCAAAATTTTCTTGAACAGCATTTAGCAACAGACTGACACTGTTAAGCTTAATGCTCTGTGAAACAGTCTAAACTAATTGTTTCAAAGGCCTGTGGCAGCAGTTTTCGGAGATTATATCAGGTGACACTTTTTTCTTTATGTAAACATAAATGGATGTTGCCACTGGATACCAAACAATACTTTTATTGCAGTGATCTCCACAGCAGAATGTATTATTTTCCTCAGGAGAACTTAGAACAATGTCAAGTTCCCTGTGTCTGGGCCAAGCCTGTGCCCACACTAGACCACTTCTGCAGGAAACTATTCAGTGCAGACTGCAGATGTGAATCACGGATAGGTCAGCTGGTGCATGGGCACTCAAGTATGAGACAGAAAGATGGAGTAAGAGAAAGAATGAAGGACAGAGGGAAATAGAACGGGTGCTCCTGAGTCAAGAATCAACTAACGATGTGTTTCCCTTCTGGAACTTTCTGGCTTCAACCAGCTGCCTCTGCCCTACAGAAGGAATGTGGAGGTGACTGTTTCTAAATAGCTCTCTCCTACATCTTCTTGTCCTACCCTCAGAAACTTAAAAGGTCGTTTTCTCAGTTTGAGTTTAAGGAACAAGTGCACATGAACACAGACACATGCTCACCCTTGTCCTTCTGAACCCGACTCCTCCACTACAGTGTTAACATTTCTTTTTATTTGCTTCTTAAGAAATGGTCAGAAACCTCTATTTCTAAAAGGCCTCTCTACATCACAATACTTCAACCTCATACTGGGTCTCTTACTAAACCCATGTTTTTGGCGCTGGAGAGAGTGGGTAAAGTGCCTACATACAGCTGTGAGTTTGAATCCCCAGAATGCATGCAAGGCAGGGCATGGTACTATGTGTCTACAATCCCAGTGTAAGATGGGGACAGAGACAGGAGAATCTCAGGAAGCGCGCAGACCAGCTAGTCTGGCATACGCAATGCCGAGACCCTGTCTCAAACAAGGTGAAAGGTGACCAACATGCAAGAATGTCCTCTGCCCTCTGTATGTGTGCTGTAACAAGCGTGTGCTTCCTCCCACCTTCTAAAACCCATGTTTCTTAAATGTAGTCTGTGTCAGTGACAACTTATGTTTCACACAAGCAACAAGAGTGGTCCAACATTACTATGTACCTGCTCTTTTTAGAGTTACTCATGTAGTTAAATATTCCTTCCTTTTCTTGACTAGGAAAGCAGAATTTCCTAAGCCTTGAGGCCAAGATGGACTTGGAATTCAACTAAACTTCCATCTCCTCTGATGGCCCTGGAAGCAGCAGGGCTTACATGCCCACACAGCAGCTGAAGCAAATTAGAGACAGCATGGCTCTAGGCTGGTGAGTCTTGCCATGTGCACAGCTTGGAGAGTGAGTGGGCAGTACCTGTAGGAGTGGCTGAAAGGCTCCTTCTCTCCAGGTCAGCAGAGCCTCTGCCAGGCAGCACATGAGTTAGATTCTGGCCACACTTAACCTTGGGCCTGCTGCCCTTGTGCCGTGAAACCATGGGCACAGCCCTGAGTGATGGTTTGCCAAGCATGACCTAATCTCCAGTTCTCCACTGACTTTGGGGGCTCCCTGTGGTACCTTCTCCCTATCCCAATCCAATTCCTTTTCATTGCCATCTTTGGGCCTGTGCAGTCACCCAGCACACAGAACTTTGATGGGGATACAAAAGGCAAGTATATTAGAGACAAAGAAGCTCTAGCTGTTCCTTTGAGAGTTTCCAATGTCCTCCAGTTTGGGTGCTGATGAAAAGCTCAGTAACTGGCAGGCTTGAAGTACGCTTCTTTTGCCATTGGCAAGCAAATGAACTTCAAATCAAGGTGAGTTTCTGAAAGCAGCAGACCTAACAAGAGGGTTTGTTGTTAAATAAGCTTGACTGTGTGGACAGACTGAAGACACAGCTCTGCCCTGCAAGAGTAGAGCATCCGTAAGGCTGATTCAAACAATGGGCCTGTGGAGAGGCTGGGCTTAGCACAGAAAGAAATTAGACTGTTTTGCTTCTTTCCTGATGAATGATGGGTAGTTCAGAGCCCGGCCTGCATGGGTATTCTTTAAATTTATTTACTTACTATGTAGTAAATAAATATGGCCTCCAACACATGATCTTCCTGCCTCTGTCTCTGGAGTATTAGGATCACAATGTGTGCCACCACAAGAATGGGTCTTTTAAAAAGACGCATCTAAAATATTAGTAATTCAAAGATTAAGTCAATTCATTTAATTTATGGCCACTGATCAATTTCCCATGTTCCAGTGGATGGCCCTACAGCCACAGACATCTGGGGGCAGCACTAATTGGATTTAGAGGACGTATTGGTTACGTTTCGGTTGTTGTGATAAAATACTATGGCCAAAAGCAACTTAAGGAAGAAAGGATCTATTCTGGCTTCCAGAGGGATGGTGTTCATCATGGCATACAAAACACGGCAGGAAGAGGAGGCAACTGACCAGTCACATGTCACCTGCACACAGGAAGCAGAGAACAGAAACAGGAAGTGGGACAAAGCTGTAAACTATCAATGCCAGTCCCCAGTGATGCATCTCCTAAAGGTCTTGTACCTTCCTAAACAGCACCACTGATTAGGGACCAAGAGTTCAAATACATGAATCTACAGACATTTTTCATTCGAAGCACCACAGTGGTTTATCAAAGAGAAAAGACATGAAGTCATGAGGATGCTGTGTTAGGAAGACTGAGGGAGAACTGCAGGGGAGGAGGATACGGTCATGTTTCATTGCATACATGTATGAAATTTTCAAGAATAAAACAATTAATATTTTTTAAAAGATTAATTCATTTAGCCCTTAACAGTAACTTTTATAATGTCACCATCTTAAAACATCCACAGCAGGGACTCTGCTGGTGGCACTGGGGCTGCTCCGTGTCCCCCACCCTCCTTACTCACGTCCCTGCCGGGCATCCCTGAGGGTTTGGTTCTCATCCTAGGACAATGGCGTGCATTCATTTTGTCATCAATCCAGATCTGCTCTGGATCTTCAAAACATTCCTGGAGTCACGCATACACCCTTCAGTTTCCCCTACTGTCAGTCCTACAGGGCCTAAAGGAGATGCACAAGAACCCAATGATAAAAATAAAAGCAAAGTAGACTGCATGGGTGCAGATACAAATGGATTATTCACAAAAGAACCAGAGAAGTCCCTGATAAAAAGAACTAATGTGATTCTCCCGAGGGCTCTCAGCTCTTTGCAATGGACCCGATTTATGACACACCTTCTTCGTCTCTGATCTTTTTCTCTGAGACCAGAATTCTAGAACAGTAGCTTAGCTAATTTACCTGATTATTAATCAGGAAATACATGGTATTTATATTTTTAAATGTATGTAGTTATAGTTAATGACCTCATTCCCAAGTCCCTTTTTTCTTTAAAGTAGCTTTCTTTTCTATTATTACATATTGCTAATATGAATACATGGAAGGTGTATGTCAGCAAACACACTGTACTTAACTTGGGCCGCTAGCATTGTTTCACATGAATTTAACTGCTGTCTACTGTTACTGCAGGCTCTTCTAGTGGAGCAGATCTTACTGTGGAACAGTGCAATTGATGTGAAATATGACAGACGTAACAATGGAGAGTTTGTTCTTAGAATAGGTGTTTATTCCTCTGAGGAAGATGTAAAAGAAGAAATGAGGGAAAACTTTGAAAACTGTAAAGTCAATGTCAGTGTCTAATTCAAAAATTCCAATTATCTTGCACTCCTGTTCCTGCTAATGTATTAAACATTTGCTTTTTGAAAAGATGTCCATAATATGACTTGACTGCTAAATTACAGTGGGAGTTAGATGATGAGGAAGAAATAAATGTCCAAGTACAGGATTGGTGGGCCAGTCATTTCTTTGAAAGTACAACTCCCAGAAGGTCCTCTAGCCCGGTCACAGCACCCACTGCCCACTGCCTAGGAGGAACGATCAATGCCTAACCTCTACAGAGGGTCACTGCTCCACCCCCAGCAGAGCACCTCTCTGCTTCCATCTTGGCCTTTCTTCTGCCAACGTCAAAGGATATCAACCTGGGACTTGCCTTATGAAGAACTATAAAGTAGTTTTGTAATACTAAACATGAAAGAAGGAGAGAGAAAAGAATCCATCAAAACCAAAACCAACAACATGGCCTCAGCTCAGAAGCCAGCACGAACTGCCTCCCGTTAACTGCTGTGAGCAGGGTTCTGGCATCAGACTGAGACTGAAACGATAGGGCATATGTTTGATGAAAATTTTAAAATAAGATTCAACCAGCACAGACTATGACAGACTTCCCCACAGTCCAGCCCAGCAGCCTCTGTCAGACATCAATAGTGAGGCTTTTCTCAGTAAGAAGTAAATTGGTAAGATGGTTTTCCTTAGACCAGAAATGTGAAACTGAACACTATGAGGCCAAATGGCTCTCTGCTAAGAATGGAGGGATCACTTCCTCACCAAACAAGCTCTATAAAGTCTGCATGGGCCTAGGAAACAGCTCCCAGTCAAGCCCCAGGCCCTGTTCATTAAGTGTATAGTGCTGGGCCACTGAGCTTGTGAGTAGTTGCTGGGCCAGCAGGTGAGCTCTCACTCTCAGTGTTTCTTCTGGCAGTGGAGGGAAAAGAAGGTTTTAACCATCAATGAGTTTAAGGTTTGTATCCCCGAACGTCAGACCACCGTAAAAGGGGTCCTCATTCCTAGACTAAGCCTCCGGTGCCACACATAGAGCTTTTGAGAAGTCCAGGAGACCCAGGATGGGCCTGACTACCTATAACTAACAGAATTCATTCTATGATTCACAGAAGGCGGTGTTAAGAGTTTTAGGTTAGTCTTAGAGTTTACTACTGGGTTCTGAGTTGGAGAGAATATGGGTTGCCTCCTACTGGCCCTGATAAGATCTTACCAGGAGGATGCCTTAGGCAGTTCAGAGCCTCTGCTCTGTTAGAAACAGATGGAAGAAAAGTGCCATCATGCCTAGTCCAAAACGTCAGGCAGCCGAGCTTTCTGTCACAGATTTCTCCAAGTACAGGCCGCAGAGCTCCAGAATCTCAGTTCATAGCCAGTTGCACATGGGGGTATTAATGTTCACTGGCCTCAGGAACCACTTACTTAAGCAACTGTTTTGGCAGGTGGTCAGGAATGCAAGAGGCATTCTCAGCTATGGTCATTGCTGTGACAGGTCACTACGCAGAAAAGATCTGGGAGCCTTGTGAAAGTGCAGGACATGCTGTACACCCAAGTGCTGTCATCTCACATTTGCCTTAAACTTTCCATTACAAAGCAGTATGATAAAAAAGAGAAAAAAATAGCCATATATAATCAAGCTACGATATATTCATATAGTAAACTGCAGGAGTGATGTAAGGCATCAAATCCGTTTTTTAAATTTCCTTGGTCAAGTCCTATACAATTCACATAGGGAAAGCAGATTTCAAAAATATGAATCAAAGTCAGTCTGAGAATGCAAAACTTAGAGTAACTTTAGAAAACTGAAGACTCAGACTCAAAAAGGAATTTAAGATGTATAACACTGGTAGTCACAAAGGTATGCTGAAGTCATTAAGGAGGAAGCAGAGTTGGGACTTTTAACGCCTCAGATTTTCTACCTCAAAAATCAAACATGACAAAGTTATCGTTCCCAATTTTTATTTTTGAGATCTTTGAGAGATGATTCCTCAATAGAATAAAAAACATAGCATTCAACTTCACTAAACACATCACGTTTGCGCATTAAGAAGCCTGTATAGGAATCTGGAGATTCTCAGTCAGTACAGTACTTGCCTTACATGCATGGGGACCTGAGTTCTAAGTTCCATCCACAGAACCTACATTCTAAAAGGCCAAATTTAGGGGGGAAAAAAGAACACTCTCATAATCCCAGTGCTGCAGAGGCAGACACAAGAAGATCCCAGGGGCTCACTAGCCTACTAGCCTAGCCTACTTGGCAAGTTCCAGACCAGACACTGTCTCAAAAAAGAGGTAGGCAGTGCCTGAGAAATAACACCTGTCCTTAACATGCGCATATGCACATGTACAACACAACACACACACACACACACACACACACACACATCATTTGGGAACATGATAAAATGAAAATATACAGCAAGAAAACAGCTGCTGTTTAGATTCAAGCTCTCTTGTATTTATCACTGATGAATCAACAGCCATTGATTTTTCCCAAAGTTGGTAATGAAATCTGATTAAAAGGCTATTTTTACTAGGCAGTAACTCCTACTACTCTACAACTCCATTTACATCTCTAACGATACCAGATCCACAAAGTCACTTTCTTTCCCTACAGTTACTTCCAGTACCATGCACTCTACCTTCTAAGAGATACAAGGATCCCAGAGCAGATGATTTGCAGTAGTCTTGGGAATAACAGGCCTAATCACTGCTCAGCTGAGATGCTTAGGGTCTAACAGTGTCGAAGGGAAGTGACTCTCTGGGCGGCCAGGTTAGCAAATACAGACATGTTCAGTCAAATCTGAGTTTTGGACAAACAACTAATTTTTTTTATAAGTTTAACTAGATGCCCTGCCTTTTGTCTGGTAATGCTTCTTCCCTCCACAATGTGTTCTTGTACATGGTGTGTGCAAAAGGATATTCCTTTTCAGCATCTGCAGAAAAGCTTGCAACTTGAATAGGCAGAGCTAAAGAACAGGGCCTACTTCTACATCTGGTCCTGAAAGGCCTCGTGCTTCAAGGCTTTAAAGTCTCACCCTGAACTTCTAGTGAAAGGCTCTCTTTGTAGGTCTTGAATACAGCACAGGGCAGTGTGGCACATACATTTCTGGTAGTATACTGCTCCCATAACACTTTATTAGAATTAAAGTTCTCCTCCTCCTCCTCTTCCTTCTCCTCTTCTTCCTCCTGTTCCTTCTCCTCCTCCTTCTCCATATGTGGCTATTTAGGAGCAACTGCTTACTAGCCAGAAACAGAAATAGGAAAGCATATTTAGTTGTTTCTCATTAAAGATGTATATTCAGCTACACATTTTGAGGTCTGGCTCAAATTTTTTTCTATAGGTACCCACAAGATGGCTCAGTGGATAAAGGCACTTGGTCACTTGAGTTCAGTCCACAAAGTCCACAAAAGAAGTGGAAGGAAAGTTGTCCTCTGTCTTACACACACACACACACACACACACACACACACACACACCCTTCAATAAAAACAACTGGAGTTTTTAAGGGTTCTAGTTACTTTTTAAAGTATTCCCTTTGGGTTGGAAGAAAGGAACTATTTTTCATGTTTCTCATCTTTATCTCTATAATATGCCATTCATTCCTTCTCTTGCTGATGGGACTTCTGCTGGCCTCAACTAATGAGTCCTCAGTCGGCAGCCTGCTAACTTTCTCCACCTGCAGAAAGTTTGGGACACACACACACATACACACACACACACACACACGTCCCAAGAAGAAGAAAAAATCAACCACCCAGGGAGGTTTAATTATTGCCTGGAAAGCAATACCCTTCCACAGCATCTTTAAGACTGATTTTCATAATTACTTACTGATTGAAACTGGGACTTGCAACGGGGTAACCTCATTTCCATATTAATATTAAGTAACGATTAATGCAGCTGAGGACCCAAGTTCAGGATCTGAAAGCATAGACTAGATGGGAACTAAGGAGGTTTAACCCATCAGGGTAAATCTGCTACTTCTCTCCCAAATGATTTTCCATTCACCAAGCAGCAGGCAGTAACAGGCTTGCTTAGGATAGGTTTGTCCCGACCAGCACCAAGAGGGAGTGCGGGTAGTTATACGGAGGCTGCAGCCAACGTCAAGTCCTCAGCCAGCTCCCTGCCTGCTGCCGGCCCCTCTGCACCTCTCCTGCCTCTCCTGCCATTGCCTACGTCTACACACTCCCTCCCATTCTGCGCCCCTGCCTCTCTTCCACCTCTCCATCTCTGCATGTCTCTCTGTTTCATTGCTCTCTCTGTCTGTCTCTCTGACTCTGCTTCTTTCTAGGCATGTGTGTCTACATCCCTCTTCTGTCTGCGTGACCCCCTCTGACTATCTCACACTTCTACCTGGCACACTCACTCCCCCTCGTCCAGTACTCAGACCTCCTGCTCAGTTCTCTGCTCTCTCACAGCTTGATCCATTGCTTTCTTTTCTCCCAGCCCACAGAATCCATCACTTATCACTAAACAGACAGCAATAATTAACTAAAGTAGCTAAGGGTAAATATTTTTTTATTGTTCAACCCATGGGTACACAAAGCACTAAGCACTACTACTGTATTCAACCAAGCTCCCACTTGAAAAAAAGAAGAAAAAATAGTTAAGAGTCAGCAAGGTGGCTCACCAGGTAAGGATGCTTGCCTACACACACACACACACACACACACACACACACACACACACAACACACGCACACACGCATGATCAAATAAATTAATTAGTAAAGCTTTTTTAAGTTAAACACGCACACTAGTTTTTTCTGGGATTCAAACGGCTTTAACTGTACTTCTCTGGAGCACAGTGTTGCAGGGAACTGGGTCTTCACAATTTCTACCTTCATCTTCATAAATCACGCATGGTCCCATACTGCAACCTTCTAAAACCTTTTAAATGTTAAAAACCATGCAAGCTAGAATAGTTATATAAGAATGATGTCTTATAGTCTTCATAGCTACTCTGGAGTTACCACCTGATACAGGCCCATCCTCCTTAAAAATCCTTTGATGTATTGCCAAACAATGCCAACTAAACACAATATGGTGGCAGTTTTAAGCTCCCTCATTACAACCAAGTAGGAGCGTAAGCTGTTCCTCAGTATTAGAAATGAAATTGGGAAATATAAACATGATTTATGATCATTATTGTACATTTATATTTTATAACTTTACACATGTGTGGCTTAAAATATTTTGGAGTAAAATCTATTTTATTTATTCTTCTTCACAAAGAAAATTCTTCTGAGAGCTGATAAATGTGCTCAGGACTGTCAGTCTTTTTGAGAAACGCATAAATTACTCTACGGCTGTGACACTTCCCATATCTAGAACTCAGTCCCCAAGTGGGAAACCACAGGGTAGCTGTCCCCTTACCATTTCACCTGCTGGGAAGTTGAGATTTTTTTCAGACAATCCTATGGATATTTGCCTTAGTAAATCTAATTAGGATATTTATGAGCAAAATATTTCCCCCAAGGTATCAAGTCCCTGGTTTTCTAGACATTCCAGGGCTTTATTCAATTTTTCTTATGGGAGTTAAGGTTCTATTGTCAAAAACTTCTTGCATATTTATTTAGTAAAACTTCATGTTGGCATTCAACACTTTAAAAGAAAAAAAATGCTTTCCTTTAAACAGTATTCATTGTGCCTATTTATTCTCACACAAGATCAAAAGTAATTAAATCAGTACCAAAAATTAAGCAGATAATTATTTTCTTATTTCCTGGACAAAATTTTCTCATTCATTATACATGTTTATTCTGTTGCTCTAACACTTTATACCAAATCCAGAGTATCAAAAGGTAACATTCATCTAGAATGAAAGAAGTCAAGAAAACTCTCTTGTCATTATAATTAGATGAAGTTGACATAAAGGACCAAAAAAGTGATTGATGAGATTCACAATGGAAGAAGCAATGCTGTCAATGCATCGCCAAGCGAGCAAAAGTGCTGGAAATCTAAGAATTTAAAGTGGCCACAATAAACTGGAAAATAATCAATTTATTCACAGATAAGAGATGAAAAACCAAAAGTGTAGTTCATCGTACATGAAGGGAATATAAGAGAAAATTCTAGAAAAGACAGAAAATTATAAATTCTTATATCAGTCAAGAGTAACTGAAGAAAACATGGAAAGAAAAAGAGATGCAGATTGTTCAGATGAGGAACAATCTACCACGTGCGGCTCAATACGTCAAATCCAAAGAAAAGACCTGAATTTGTCTTTAAGAGAAGGCCTTGGCGTACCGGCTGAGAGTGCAGATTACTGGAAAGACCAAGGTCGTGTCAGAACAAGGAACAGATTATACTTACTTCCTTTTTCAATAATGTTCCCAATATTAATAAAAATACTGGTAAGGCATCTAAGAGTTTAGCATGAGGTCCCTTTAGACCAGAGTCTAACCCTGCCTTAGGCTTTAACACCAGCAGACCTTGCTTCCTCATGTGGACAAATTCACTTTGTATCTAAACTAATCCAGATAGACCAAACATCTGCTTGAATCTTTGAAGGCAGCTTTTACAACACGCCACAAATTCTGCACTTCTTTGATCTCTGCCAAAGGTATAAATTCCTGTTTATGTGTTCCAAGCTCTCTTCCTCAACCTTCCCCTTCCCTTTGGTGTTTGCTGTTATTGCTGTTTGTCTTGCTTTTACAGACTTCCTGCCCTCCAAACTTCTCGCTATGCCTCTAGCAACCATACTCTAGGTAGAGCAGTCCTTACATATCAGTAGGTATTCTTGAAATACTGTTTCCAACTTCTGACTTCAATTGAATCTGGCTCTCTCTTAAAGAGACTGCATCTCCACCAATGATGGAAACTACTCTTTCTCCCATCCTGAGATAAACCGAGGATTAGTTTGTCTGTGCTTGGCAGAACCCAAGATGGCAAATGACTTTAGAGGATAAGATAAAGGAGGGCTTGTTTTTTTCTCTTTAAGAAGAGAGGCTTCATGTTAGTTACATGTACCAAATCCACTCACACCTTACTGATCAGAACTTACTCACAAAACCACATGCTTCAGGGAGTTTGAGAAACGTCTTACTCTGAGTAGCTTCATACTCAGCTAAAAGTCATCTGTGTGCTGTCAAGGAGGAACCCACATGGGCAGTCAACTCAATCTGCCTCAGACCTGAATCTCTGACTCTAGGGCTGCTTCTAGAACCCAATGCCCATCTTGGTTTATAGAGATGGCCTCATCACCTCCACTTACTCACTGATGCTTTCTTCAAGGTCTCTGTGACATCCCAAATCCTGTAATCATTGCAGACAACTCTCACATTCACATAGAGCCTCCTTAGTACTGCTCCATCACAGTTCTAAGTGCCAAGGCTCTCTCTACCATCCCAAATCTGCCAAGTCCCATTCATAAGCCCCTGTCAACATCAAGACCTCCAGTTCCCTGATGGCTGCAATTTGCTTAGTCTATCAGTCTTCCTATTTCCTTTCTTCTCATTCTCCCTTCCAGCTTCATCTATCTGGGTACCACGGTTTCTCACATAAATTATCAATAGCACTTCAAATTCCTATGGAACCACAACCATCTTACCAGCAAACCTCCATCATGAACTGATTGCTTCTAAAACAGGAATCCTCAAATTTGTCTCAAATTTTGTCAGTCTTAAAATTGTCCTTTCATGCCACTTTCTCCTCTCTTAGACCTCTTTCATTGTCCGTCACTTCTGTGCATTTCATTTGCAAAAGTGGCACAGTACATAATAAATGTTCACTGGTCTACAAGTAGAACGATAGACAATGAACTGATGGAAAGAATAAAAGTTCCACTTGGTATGTCTATGTAGATTATGTGCATTTGTACCTATGTAAAAACAAAGGGTGTCAGTTATGATGAGTATAAGCCCTGAAAACCCAGTGAAAGGTATAATTCCTGGTTTTACTATTTTAAAAATAAGAATGAGGACATATTTGACATGATTATTAAAAAGTACCAAAGAGCCAAAGCTAGGGGGAAATGAGTGATAGTCCAGAAGCAAGATCCAAAGTTCAATAGACCAGAATAATAGTCCAAATCTTTAACCTTTACCTTTATTAAATTACATTCTCTATGATATCAATACATCATCTTTAAAAATATTTATACTGAACCTTTTTAATCTTTTATAGAACTTTTAGATATATAAATATATATTTATCATATACATAAATGTGTGTATACGTTTATCTTTTTAAATAAGGATGAAGGTTAAGTCCTTCATTTAAGTCATTTGCTCCAATTCAAAACTCCAGCAAAGAAACAAAATGGAATAAACAAAGTTATTCATATAAAATGCATATACACTTTTATTTTGTTGCAAAGATGAAAACAAGGGTTCCTAAAAGCTAATACCAGTTTTTCTACCTCAGGAGACACAAGGCCTCAGGAGCTGCTCCTTCACAACACGCATAACTGCACTTTAAGAACTGCATGCAGTGCAGGGCACCCACATAGTTTCAGAGTAATGTGAATGGACCAGAACAAATTCAAACAATAGAAACTTAGATAACTCATGAGAAAGGTCTGCATATTAATCAGTTATATCTTTTCACATTCCTGGTGCATTGATGCTTACAAATGTTGCAGTTTTACAAACATGGTTTCAAAATGATCTGTGTCTATCACAAAAATACACACCTAGTAGAAAAGTGTTAAATGAGAATAGGCAAACTTCTGTTCTTTTGTGTCCCCTGTGTCTGTTTCCCATGGCAAGTCTGAGATCAGCTTTTTGAATGGGTATCCTTTTAAAATAGCTAATTGTAGGACTTCTATATGATTCATGTAAAGGAATACAGGCAGAAATTTGATGTATCATCTAATATAAACAATCTGGCATAAAGGAGGTAAAAATACTAACAAAATTAACAAAGATGTTTTCCTCTCCTAATTTCTGTGACTGCCTCTTTTAAGTCAAAAAAAGAGAGTCTAAAATGGAAACAAAAAAATCAAGACATGCCAGTTCAGACATTACTCAAGTGCATACCAGTTTACCCTGACATTTAAGTCATCATGACCCCCCCTCCCCCGGCCAGTTGAAAATTATATCTAAACCATTCTTAGAAAATTGGTTCACTTGCCAAAAAGTCAATATAATTGCACGTAAATCTATGTTACATTAATGACTTGGACTTGACTTCTGTCTTTCAAAGGTAATTCATATATTTCTGAAATATAAGGACATTACTTATTGCCATTAATTCAACATCTTGTGATGATACAAAATTTTGACCACACTACAACAATGAAGCCCTACAGAAAGAACTTCCGATTTTCTGACCTCTCCAATGGACAATTCAGTGCAAACCACAGATCCTGGATTCCTCAAATAGGTTGTTTCTGTTCCCATCACATACCCTGAGGTGCATTTTGAGGAAGAAGAGAATGAAAATAAAAGCACAAAGGGCAAATGTTTCCAAGATAGGTATGAAAAATAGAAGTTTTGAGCACAATGACTATGTTCCAGATCCCCACCCTTACAGCCTCTAATGTTAGCCAGCTTTCCATTGCTGGGATGAAATAAATACCTAAGACAATTAATTTAAAAGAAACAGAGGATTATTTTAGCTCACAGCTTTAGAGACTTTAGTTCATAGTCACTTTAGGCCTAGGTAAACACAGCACATCACACAGAGCCTGTAGTGGAGGACAGATACTCCTCCTATGGTGGCTTAGGAGAAAAACAGACAAGCCAGGGTTCCTAATATACCCTTTAAGGGCGTGCCCCCAATAAGCTAGCCTTCTCCCACTCAGTTCCACTACCTCAACAGTGACACAGGCTGATGACCAATCATTTAACATAATGGGCCTTCAGGGACCTTTCAGATTCAAATTGTAGTATATATGATTTTGATTCTTAAAAAGGTTTTTTATTTTATATGTATGAATGTATTGCCCGCATGTATATAAGTGTACCCCTGTCATGCAATGCACACAGAGGTCAGAAGCGGGAGTCAGATCCACTGGAACTGGAGTTATGGATGGTTGTTAGCCACCATGTGGGTGAGAGGAACTGAACCCAGATGCTCTACAAGTGCAGTCAGTGCTCTTAACCACTGAGCCATCTCCCAGTCCCTGATTTTGATTTTTTAAATAGATTTTATTTTTAATGTTTCTTCTTAGACCCATTAACATTATTAAATAAATACTTTTTAAAAGCTGAAATTTTCAATATAATCTATTCAAGGTCCAAGAATCTATGACTTGTTGGTTCTATATCAGAACGACAAATTTTCTAAGCATGTGCTCTGTAAGAATAAAAAATTTAATTTTATATATATATATGTATATATATATATGTAAGCTAACAGCTACAGGATAAGCAAGATTGCACAATTAAAAACAAGCAATAAACAAAAACCAGGAAGCTGTTAACAGATGAAGGAAGTAATCTGTAACTTCTACTTACGCAAAGTGAACACCTATAAATTTTCTACTATGATTACATGTATTACAATGATCATTCAGGAAAACAACATCAGATTGAGCTTCTGTTTTTCAGAATCACTTGTTCACATCAAGCATAAAAATGGAAAAAGATCTGAAAGAAAGTGTTACTAGATCAAAGAGCTGAGCTGAGCTGGAGGGCGGACAGACAAATGCTTGGCATGGATACTACCAGTCTTCCCTCTACAACCTGTCCAGACACAGCTAATCCCAGCTCTCCCCACTGCATCCAGCCTCATCATCCTCAGTGCAGCATGCCAACCCAGCTCCTTTCAATTTGAAAGAGAACCTATTAGTCAGCCCTGAGTGGGACTCAGATTTCTGTACACCAGAAGGTGAACTACTTAGTTGCCTTGACCGTCCTCTACCCATGTTTGTTATAGTACATACCAAATGGTGCTCTATTTAAAAATAACATTCATAGAATTTGGAACACACACACACACACACACACACACACACACAAGCACACTCACTATGCCACGTATGATTGTGCCTGTTTTACAACCATTCTATCTCCTGATCTCAATACATCAGGCACTAAGATTATTACTACTTTCAAAGAGAGGAAACCAAGCCTTCAAGAATTTAAGTCGCTCCTCAAAAGATGCCCAGGAAATATGTAGTAATTCTGTCTAGTCCTCCTTCCAGAAACTGTGCTCTTAGATGCTGTGATGAACTGTCTTCCCCTTCCATCAGTGGCTCAAATTGCCCAGATTATAAAATGATTGCGAGAATTTTGAAACTCCCTTTCTCTGGTGTCTCTTGACTCTAACACAGCTAATCACTATTGTGAAAATCCCCTAAGTTATCGATGCTACAGCATTTGAATCTCTGCCCACAGTTCTAACAGGAAACCACTAATATTCAATTTTAAATTTTATAAATCATTCTTGTGTAGAAGTAAAAGAATGTTTTCACCTAGGTGATAAACCTTTAAGAGGGATGTCACATAGGAGAGCTGCACAGAAAAGACCCTGTCCTTGCACTAACAGAAGCCACCAACAAAGAGGCAAGATGGGGTGGCTGGGATTTGCCTGTAAATCGTAGAAATTTCCATGTATGCAACCCACAGAACGGCAACACACTCACATCACCAGATTTTGAAACTAAAAGAAAAAAAAAATCAGTTAGAACAGAAAAGCACACATTGTATTAATGCATCTTTTCATGTTACTTCTGTCTGCTTTATCGTATTCCTTATTTCCTGTGGCTGCACCACAACCATAGGCCATTTAAGGAAGAGTTTACTTTGGTTTAGGTTCCACAGGTCTCGATGTCCATACTGGTGGAGAAGACATGGCTGTAGGAACAGGAAGCTGAGAGATAACATCTCAAGTGTGAGAGATCACACAGGAAGCAGGGAGCAAGCAGGAAGTGGGGCAAAGCTATAGCCCATCAATGCCCGCCCAAGGACATGCTTCCTCCAGTAAGGCTACACCTCCTACAAGTTCCATAACCTCCCCGACACAAGTCACCAGCTAGGAACCAAATGCTCAAATACAAGAGCCTAATGGAGGTATTTCTCATTCAAACTACCACAGATACTATAACCCAGCCTAAGTTAAATACAGACCACAAGTAACTAGTGAAATGCTCCCAAGATAATCTTAGTTAAACTAAACAACCTTGTACTTTGAGCCTTAAGAACTGTGAGAAAATAGATTTCTTTGTTTAAGCCATCTAGCCTTTCCTTCTGCTGGGCAGGTATGGAATACTCACACACCTTCCCCTGAAATGAGAAACAGTCCTGCTTGTCTACCCTTCCTTGGGACAAGTCTGACTCTCTCCCCATCTCGGGCTCTGTCAAGGGCCTGCCTTACTCGGAGATGACAGCTGGAACAAAGCCAAGACAGAACGGAGGCAAAGATGCCCAGACTACAAACTCACTGGTTGCTGCCCAAGCCCTGCTCAATGACTGGGGCTCCCTTTCGCCTCCTGGATTTCAGGGGCTGATGAACTGGGAGGTGAGGGCTGCAGGGACATGGGTCCAATAGTCATAAGTCCGAAGGCCAGCCTGCCTTCCCCATCTTTCCTGAGGAGCTGCTTAAGTTTCCCAGACGTCCCCTCCTTTGATTCTATTATTATGCTAGTTTACCCTGGACTGGTTCATTCTGGGGAAGTGTCTAAGTGGTAAAAATGTTTTAGAAACATGAGGTTTGGGGAAAAGAAAGTGACCCCATTCCATCCCATTAGAAGGTACATGCATATGCTGAAAAGCTCCTCCACCTGAGAACGGTTTCTGGGAATGGTCTGGATGTTGCAAAGCTGTGTTTAATGGGACCTTTCTCCTGCTGCCTGCACAGTCAGAGAGGCTCAAGTGACCCTTGTGCCAGTCCCCAGACCTACTGAGTAGCTTTCTGAGCAGAAGGTCACCTCTCTCTCCACTTTTTAAAATTAAATTTTAAAAATCATTTTTCTTCTACTTGAGTGATAGAGAAGCTGAAAAGCTCAATCTTCAAATCAGAGACTCTTCAGTTACCTTCACATAAAGTTCCTACAGTTTTTGGTTTTCTGGTATCTTCCTTGCCTGAGCACTGCTCATTGGCGCCAAAGTACCTCTTAGGTTCTCCATAGTGTGACTGGCTCTGACAAAGGTGATTCTTAAAGAAAACACACCCCCATTGCTAGAACATTCTAAAGACATCCAAACATAACCTGCCTTTAAGCCAACTGCCAAGAATTGAACTACTTTCAACAGTCATACTCTTATACAAGTGAAACTTGTTAGTCAACTAACTAAACTTTCTCAAAGACAAAGTAGGGGGGAAATTCAGAGACAAAAATTAATAATTCTACAGAGCCACCCCTTCCTATTCGTTACAGAGGAGGCAAAGTCCTCCCTTTGTTTCTTCTCAGTTCCAGATTGAGGGATCTCTATATGGACTCTGCTATCAACTCCTGGTGAGGGAAAGGAAGCTGAATGGCCGTGGGACATGAAAAGATCAGTGACAGGCCCCACAAAGACACACATTCCTAGTGATACTGAGGGACATTCATGTGGTACACGAAAAGATCAGTAACAGGCCCCACAAAGACACACGTTCCTGATGCGGCTGAGGGACACTCAAGTGTGATGCTTAAGTTACAACTGCTGAGCCAGATGGCCTGGATGCAATCGCAGCTCAGGCAGGTATAAGACATGTAAATAGGCAACTGACAACTCCACAGTGGCTATTTCCTCATCATACGGGGAGTATACCACGCCAGCCTCTGTGTTATTTGTTTAATGCAGGTTCAAATGAACTGGAGGGTACTGGTCATGGCCTGGCATGTGCTTTGTTAAGAGGCTTTGCTGTTGCTGCCCCTGCTGTTGAGACCTCCTGTGCATATTTGATTCCTGTATTTCATCAGGCTGGTTTCCCTGGCCATGAACAAGTTCTCTTTTCCAATCACCAACACCAAACAATGGTCAGGCTAACTTTGAAAAGCAAAAATTCCACATTAAATTTGAGACAAAATGAATAAACTCCATGTAGAACATGGGTGGACATGAGGCTATGGGGAATACTGGGAAAGAGAAGAACAATTCAGGTGGACTGCCTATAACACAAGAATCAAGGATCTGTACTTAGTCATCTGAGGCTTTCTCTTGTAATTTTAGGTTCTAAAGTCTGAATGAACTCTATAACTTGGCATGATGGTACATCTTTAATCCTACCATAGAAGCAGAGGCAGGCGGGTCTCTGTTGGCCTGATCTACATAATGAGCCAACTGGAGTTCCGTAGTGAGACCCTATCTCAAAAGTAAGGAAACCAGAAGTCGTGGCGCACATCTTTAATCCCAGCACTCCAGAGGCAGAGACTGAGGCAGGTGCATCTCTGTGGGACTGAAGCCAGCCTGGTTGACATACAGATTTCCAGGCCAAGGGGCTACATGGAAATCCCGTCTCAAAAAAAAAAAAAAAACAAAGTTAATCAATCAATTAATTAATTTATAAACCGCTCAGAGTTCTTTTCAACACCCTCAGCCTCCATGCCCCTTTACATGCACTTCCAAGCTCTGACCAGTGAATATGCCTAATGCCTTCACTAACAAGAAGCCTGCCTGGCATCTCCAGTTGTCAATGCATTCTCCAAAAACAGGAACTCTTAGAACTCCAAAACCAGGAATTCTTGGAGGAATAAGTGATTTCATAACCAGGACAGGAAGAGGAGAAAATGAGCCATGGGTCAGAGAAAACAAAAAACTGCCAGCTGTAGGGGCTCAAGTCAAAACACAGGGAGGGAATAATGCCATGATAATGATCACAGTGGAACATAACACTTTAAATAACTGGAAAATAATAAATCCATAGTGTTCAAAAAGAAAGAAAAATTCATTATAGTTCAATTACAGAGGAAATAAAGTATTACAAAAACCCCATTTTTCAGCTCTTGTAGAGTAACTGATTCAGGTGGGGATCAAGGAAGCTTAATGGGTGACTGGAAAAGTTGTTGGGAAACACCGTATCTGCACTTGGGCTAGTGTCGCCCATATATTCTTAACTACTACCAAGGCAAAGTGTGTTGCACAGTGGCAGATGAAGCAGCCATCAGCACAGCAGTACCAACCCTGCCCAGCAGGACCCAGCCACATCAAGTTCACAGCATGACCTGGGCAGTTGCTTGGGCAAAATGTTTATCCTGTGTACAGTCCTGCCTCTAAACCTATCTTCCAACTGACAGAAAATACATGACACAGATGGCGCCTGAGAAAACAGTCAAGCCATCTATACATGGTACATTCTCTAGCACAATTAGTCTAGATTTGCCTCCCCCCAATTTTTTTAAGTGTCGGGACCGTTAGAGGTTAAAAAGCATGACACCCCCATGGAAAGCACATCCTTATTTGCATTCTTGTATAGAAAAAAAGTAAGACACTTTTTAGTAACCAGGGAGAATTAAAAGTACACTAGGTATTAGCTGATTAAAAACAAAATTACTGAATTTTCATAGATGAAACACTGTATAATGTAATCTAGGAAAATGTCCCTATTCCCAGGGGATGCATTCTGAAGTATCTAGGGGTGAAATGCTATAAATGAAATGAGAGAGAGCAAGAGAAGAGGAGGGAGAGAGAGAGGGAGATGGAGAGGGGAGGGAGAGAGAGAAGAGCAGCTACAGCAACATGCCATGTGCCAGGAGCATCCAGGCGTGAGACGCATGAAGCACTCTCCTTGTCAGGAACTGCTCTGCCGTGCCCTACCATGCATTTATTCCGGTTCAAGGGTACTTTGTCCAGCACCCCTAGACTACAGTCCAAGGACCTGGTGTTAGCACTGGCTTTGTCATCGGACAGCAGGAACATCTGCTCCATGTTCTAGCACTGGGCCTCTACAGAGGATCAGCCAGTACAGCTGGGCAGTCAGGGAGAACGTAGTTCCACACCCTGAATCCCTTATTTCCTGCAGGCAACAGGGTAGAAAGAGAGGTTTAAATTATGACTGTTCCCAGCCAGGTCCAACTCACAAGCTTTTCCGGCTGCCTTGAGACAGGGTAATTATTAACCATACAAAATAGAAATCTAGCCTAACCTGGGCCTTCCACTCTTACAAGAAAAAAACCCAAATAATTTAAACAATAACAGCAACCACAGTTTTTGAGGTCTTATCATATGCCAGACACCAAATGCCTTGCAGGAATCTTAACTCATGAACACGTGGGATTAGTCATTGGCTAAGATTGCCAGTAAGTACTACTATCAAGAACTGAATGAAGCTCTCGTATAAAAGGCAAACAATAGTAATTTATAATTCACATTCAAAGGGCTAAGTCATCTTTGTTTGAAAATTAGGGAAAGGAAGGGATGTTCATGAAGTCTCTCCTAAAAAACATTAATGCAGAACCACCCCCACCCAATTCCCGTGAGTAGGAATCCATAGTCATTTACCATGAGAAAGAATGCACTGCAATCAAAATCACAGCTTGCGTCCTCACATGGGCTCTGTCTACACTGCAGTCAAAGGAGAGTCGCAAAGACATATGACCTCATCCAGTCCTGGCTTCCAGGCCACTTTGTTGACCAGCTCACATCTCTCTTTTCACACATTACTGTTAGAAAATTCCAAAGACCCAACCAGATGTTCTCCCACTACACCATCACTGCAACCAGTCATTAAGGAGAAAAATAGAAGCTTCCAACATCCCATGGGCATAGTGAGCTGACGAGAACTTCAAACATTAAATCTTTGAAAGCAACAAATGAATACATGAACATGTGGGCTTTTCTTTTTAAGGAAAAAAAGAAAGATATTCAGATTTTGACTCTGGTGTCCACACCATAACAATACAGAAAACAGTATTTGTCATTAATAAAATAGAAAGGTGTCCCTGGAATGTCATACAAAAATGAGAATGAATGAACTGTCACTATAGGCAATGGCATGGATGAAAACTCACAAAATGTCCACTGAAAGAAACCAGGAACTAAAAAGTACATACCAAGGCTGGAGATGTACCACAAAGTAGACTGCCCACCTAGCATGAACAAGGCCCGTCTTCCATTACCAGCACTGAAAAGAAAACAAAACACAAAATCGTAAATGACTATGTCGTATTTATTTTTTTAATTAATATGGGGCGGGGAGGATGGTTCATTTGGCAAAGGGCTTACCTTGCAAGCATGAGGACCAGATCCGATCCCCAGCATCCATTTACAAATGCCAAGTATGTGGCACACACCTGTAACCCCAGTGCTGGGAAGATGAGAGAGGAGGATCCTTGGGGCTCACTGGCCAGACAATTGAACCTAATTGGTAAGTTCCAGGCCAATGAGAGACCCTATCTCAAAGGAGGTGGATGCCATTCCTGAGGATGATAACTGAGGTCATCCTCTGGCCTCTGTAAACGTAGGCACACATATGCACGTGCACCCCCCCCACACACACATGTAAATACGCACACACAAAAAAGTAATGTATTTTAAAACACGCACATCAAATTCCAATCCAATCCTAAAATAATGCTAATGGGATTCACAGTAGAGGACAGGGGGTAGTGACTACAAGGAGACACGAGAAAAGGGTCATGTGGATCCATCCCTTGATAAGAATACCTTTCAAACAGGTGTGCTCAGGAAACTGAATTCTTATGCTCGCCCTTTTCTATAAGCATGTAACACTTCAATAAAAAAATACTTAAAGATGTAAAGACAATTTTTTAAGTCTTTTAGCAAGAGCTCACTGACTTCAGCTTTTCAAACAACCTCAAAAATGGTGGTGTTGCATAAAATCATCAACTTAGAGACAGGGAAGAGCTCAAGGCAATTTGGAGGCAACATCTAAGTCTATATGTAAAGTGAAATTAGACACAGTCCCAGCAACAGCTGACAAATAACTCTGCAGGCATTAGCAAGAATTGCTGGGGGGAAGTAATTACAAAGGCCTTTGATCTTCTATTATGTCTTCTATCTGGAATCTCAAAGAAGCCAGTAAACAAGCAAGGCCCAGGGTCCTCCATAAAGCCACCTGTGGCTTCATCTGTTTACAGCATCAGGACAGATCTAATCACCTTTGTACACAGCAGCTCAACTTGAGGAAGGTTAGTAATGTCTCTAAGAAAAGCATCATAACTTACATCAAGACTTCACATACGTTTAACTTCTGTCTACTTTTTGTAAACAGGTATCAGTCAGGACAAATCTATAAGTTGGTATTTCCTAATGTATTAAACTGTTTACAAAAAAAAAAAAAAAGAAGAGACACAGCCTGCTACCCCAGACCTCCCGATGTTATTCCATTCTATTTGACCTTCTGGCCAACTGTTAATTACGTTGAATTGTGTTGTCATGATCACATACATACACACACACCATCTAAATACGAATGCTCATTTCGAAGCCTTAACTCTCAGAATGTGACTTATTTGGAAAGAGGTTCATTGCAGATATAACTAAGTAAAATGGTAAGATGAGCTCTTTCTGGAGAAAGGCAGGCCTAGTCCACCTGACTGGTGTCCTCTTTAGAAGGGTAGATTTGGGTATAGTACATATGCCCACAGTGAGAACACCAGGTGAAAACTGAAGTGAAGTTAGGTTGCCACAAACCAAGGATGTATCAGAGGCCAGAGAGGCCGGGGGTGAGGGAGTAATGGGACACGACAGTCTTCCTGACCCCTAGCTTTCAGTTGAGCCTCACAACTGAGCAACTGAGTCAGCACATTTTTGTTGTGTTTGTCCCAGTTTGTTACTTGGTATTTACACCATGGCAGCTCTACCAAGCTAGCACTTTCATAGTCATCACTGTTAGGCTAACCCTCAAAGCAGTGCTATTCTTCTTTAAGAGACTGAGAAACAAGCACAGAAAGGTAAAGCAAATTGCCTGAAATCACAAAGCTGCAACTGAATTTAGAATTCCAGCATCAAGAGAGATTGTGTTGCTAAAAGTTTTAAGACATAAAACATAAAAGAAATGACCAGCTCCTCTTACCTGAGGCCTCCCAATCCTCTGTCTGAACTTTAAGAGGCTTTGTTAAAGGGAATGGCAGGGTACCAGCACCTTCCTGAAGGTGCCTCCTAACCCTACAAATCTAAATTCCGCCATACAACTTCACCCCTGGGCTGGTAATTCCCACTGTGGGAATGAATTACTTTTCAAATACCTGAATCTGCTAAAATAGAAAAGTAGTTACTGAAAATGAGGCAAAGGAGAAAAGAATATGAATAGAAAAGGCATTTTACTAAGTAATGAGAATTCAAGGGAGCCTGGTAGCTCAGAACCACTTCTGAACTTCAATGCAGAGTGAATCTATATGGTCTCCCAAAAACGTCAGTCCAGCAAAAACCTTGCACAATGAAATCCGCTTCAAATGTAGTCACAGAAAATAAAAATGAGCCTCTGGAAGCAATTGGCATTAGGTAGGTTTTATGATTTGAACTCTGGTATATGCCCACTATGGCTAAAGTCCAAATTTCATTAAACATAAGTAATATCTAGGTTGAATTTAATACTGGCTGAAATGAATTAAATTCTGTGAAATGGAAATCCACTCATTTAAGAAATAGTAACTGAATGCCTGTACACGCTAGATACGAAAAGGATCAAGTAGGGAACAAGTACTAACTCTGCCCTCACAGACCTGAGAGCTTAGCTCGTAGACTGCAGTTCAGAGGTGGCTCCTACGTGCTGTGGTGGCATATACCTGTAATCTTAGTCCTAGGGAGGCTGAAGCAGGAAAATGTAAACTCAAGGCTAACCTGGACTGCATAGTGAGAGTGAGACACTGGCTCAAAATTCAAACTAGTAAAGAAGTAAAAAACCATGGTAATATGGTCTTTAAAGGTTAAATTCAGTGACATGGTCTTAGACATTTCCAATTATTCTTCCAAGTTTTGAAATTAGCCACACCTCTATGACTATCTTTGAAATTAGCATCCTGCCTGGGCTTTGGCTTCGCCTAAATGCCCTGTATGGAAAGACTGCCCTCTTTGTGCTATGTGGCAAACACAGAAGCAAATAAAGTTCCTCTAGAGAAAGCCAAGGTTTAACTCTTAGAGAACCAGGTGACTTCAGGAGAGACTACTCATTCTACCTGACAACCACTTTTCAAGCCAGTGGTTTACAGAAAATGATTATGCCCTCCAAATCCTTACAGATAATATGGGCAAAGCATTTTATGAATGCAGAAGGAAGCCAAAGTGAATCCAGGTGTTGATCCCATTATGTCAGGACACATGGGGACCACTATCTAGGGGCATGGCACCTTCCTGGAGCAGGCAGGGATGCCACGTAACAACAGTCCCTCCATCATTACAGACCCGATGCCTTCAGTCCAGGTGCCCTGGGTCCAGGTGCCCTCAGCTGGCCTGACATGAGGCACAATGACCTGATATTGTCAGCCCACCAGGCAAACAATGCTAACTGTCCTATTCCTCACATGAATCCTATGAACTCAGCAGCACACACAGAAGCAGCATTTTCAATAGGTCTATCCTTCAGGAAGTAGCAGCAGGTCTCGGCCCAAAGGCACACACCCCATCATGACCTACTGCTATTCCAACATTCCTATTCTTTCTTGGTGACACCAGATCACCTTCAGCCTCATGACAAAATGGGAGAATAGGTGTACCTATTGTACTATTGGCCAGTGTACCTAGCCAATGTGAGAACTTCAGTGTTTACATTACTAAATTTGAAATTTGCCCATTAAAAAGATGCCAGGTGCTTCCCGGGAAAGGGACTTCAAGCTGTGTTAACAGTGTGGATTTTCACTGTGAATCAAAATGTGGCAATGAAGTCAAGCACGGATGCATGCACCAGAAGTCCCAGCCATGCAGGGCCCTGAGGCAGGGGAATCACCTGAGTTTAGAAGTTAAAGTCCAGCCTGGGCAACATAGCAAGACCTCATGTCCAAGTACAGGGTTGAGACCATTATGACCTCATGTGTTCACGTGGTCACTTGCTTTAAGTAACAAAGTTCGTTAAAAAGTGGGGGTATACAAGAAAGAAAGAACGAGGAGAGAGAGAGAGAGAGAGAGAGAGAGAAAGAGAAAGAGCAAAGGGACCAGGCATGGTGACATATAACTTTAGTCCCGGTGCTCTGGAGACAGAGGCAGGTGGATTTCCATGAGATCGGGGCCAGCCTGGTCTACATAGTGAGTTCCAGGCCAGCTGGGGCTTCAGGGAGACCCTGTCACAAAAAGGCAAAAGTTGGGGGGTGTGATCCTTCAAAGACATATTCTTTGAATAATTTTTAAAACGGGCTGGGGGTGAGGGGCTTCTTTCTACAAGCCAGACTTTCCTAATGAAAAGTCTAGATGGAGTTGGGATACATGCCCTTAGTCCCAGCATTTGAGAAGTTGAAGCCACAAGCTGTGAGTCTGAGGCCAGTCTGAGTGATACAGAAAACCCTGGGTGGGTGGCGAATATCAAAATGTAAAAGAAAGTTCTAAGCAGAAAAAGAATTTATTTTTGGAGTGTATTGGTTACTTTTTTGTTACTGTGATAAAACACTGTGACCAAGGCAACTTAAAGAAGGAACAGTTCATCTGGGCTGTGGCTATAGTGGTGGGGAGGCATGACAGGAGGCAGCTGGAGCCGAAAGCTGAGCACCACATTTTCAAGCACATGCGGGAAGCAGAGAGAGAAACTGCAAATGGCAGAAGGCTATGAATTCTCACCGCCTGCCCGCAGAGACACGCTTCCTGCAGCAAGGACACACCTCCTAAAAGTTCCAAGACTTCCCCAGAGAGCGCCACCACCTGACCAAGTGTTCAGATTCTTGAGCCATGGGCTGGAGAGATGATTCAGTGGTTAAGAGTACTGACTGTTCTTGCAGAGGACCCAGGTTCAAAGCCTAGCACCCCCATGGTGGCTAACCATCATCTGTGACTCCAGTTCCAAGGAATCCAATGCCATCTTCTGACCTCTGTAGGCACTGCACAACACCAGTACACTCACACACATAGGTGACACACTCACACACATAGGTGACACACTCATACACATTAAAAAAAAATAACAATAATGAAACATTCAAATTCTTGAGCCTGTGGGGCCACCTCTCATTTAAACCACCACATTAAACATTATATCCAGGTAGCTGTCAGCTATGCTGAGAAACCAAAGCCAGGAAGCCTCGTTGCTCCCCAGAGCTTTGTGTGAAGACATGAAGAAGGCTACCTGTGCTATGGACACACCCCAGTTGGATCTTTTGCAAGTGATTACCTGTGGTATTTTACAAGACATCGTCACTAAGTCGTTCATGGCCGACACACTGGAGTATGGCGACAGCCAGAGGCGCCATTGGTCATAACTGAAAGTTCCAAGCAAGGCGATGCACACTAGGCTGGTGCTTGTGGATGCAACCTACGATAGTACTTACCACCAAATAAAGACAACCATGGTTTTAATCCATTTTTTTTTTTTTAGCCCTTGGTTTATTGATTGACAGAATCACTTTCTCTACTTTTAAAGGTAATGTATCTTCATTAAAGCTTATTAGTAGATCCAGAATGCTTTTCAAAATCTTCTTACATACAACCACTGCTAACATTTCCTTCTCTTTTTTTCATACAATTTTTATTCTGTATCCTATTTATTACTGTTTTAGCTATAAAACAGCCCACTGTATGGATGCACTAGAATTTACTTATCTATTCTCCTAGATAATTAACTTATTTGCAGTTTTTCTTTACTATAAATTACATAAATAATTTAAGGACATATATATGTCAAAACTTCTATATGTCAAGCATTTCCTTGAAAACAGATTTCTAGAGTTAAAATTACTCTGGGTATAACTGTTCACATGGAGAAATTATTTGAAAACTTTTAATAATATACTGTCAAAGAGTTCTCATTCATCTTGGCCTTAAAACTTGGCATTTCTTTTTGTCATGCTGAAAAGCCATTCTGCCTCCCCCTACCCCTCCCAACACCCATATATCTTGGGTTCTTTTCCAGGGCCTTGTTCACACCTAGGCTGGCCTGGCTCCCCTCCACTTCCTGCCTTAGTGGCAGCACTGGGACCACCTTGGCAAGCTTACACAGCCTCACTGTTAGGGTTTGCTTTATATTTGTTTTTGCTTCTGTTTATTTTTTCTAACCCACCAAACCAGCCCTGACACACTCAGAGAAGTATTCTGTTAACAGAATATTTATATTTATTTATCTCACCTGCTTTTTGGAATATAAGAATTTTAGTGACTAAAGACATCCACTGCTTAACTTTCTGCCTCTTGCCTACCCTCCCCTCCCAATACCTACTGTAACCCTATGATCAACTTTCTAACTTCTCTTTTTGTGGGAGTTGTTTTGTTTTAGATTGAGACACAAGTTCCCAGTCAAACTAAGGTCATATTAAAATATTTCCCAACAGTCTATGTGAAAATTCCTTCTAACCGAGGAGTATTCAGTCATTTCTGCCCTCTAAACCTTCATTTAGTCAAAACAAATATGCCTCCTTTCTTATTTTCCACAAGAAGTTTGACACCTTTTTGGGTGGGTGTAACGGGGGCGGGGGGTCTTTGATATGTAGCTCAGGCTGGCCTCTGTCTCTCAATCTCCCAATCCTCCTGGCTCAGTCTCCCTTCCAGAGTGCTGGGGTTTCTTACAGGTGTGCTCTATCACATCCAATTTTTGACAACTTTTAAAGAGTTTAAAATGATAATTTATTGGTTTTCCATTTTTTCCGCTGTATCTCTTTATTTAATTCTATCATACTAACTGACTTAATTCAAACACACAAGTCTAAATTGATTGTTCAGTAAAGTTCAATAAAATATACACACTCCAAAACACAATGTAAAACCATAGCTATAAATATCGACACTCATGAAAATAGAAATGGTTAAAGCAAACCTAACTGGCTGCTTGCACATCCTTCTATTAATATTTGTTTACTACTCTCAGTCAAGACCACACTGCCCCACGAGGGAGAAAGAGCAATAGCCAAAGATTTAAAAATAGTTTGCAAAAAGGAAGGAAAAGAGAGGAAGATTTCTAAATTGAAAAACCATGGCCAGATATGGTGGTGCAATGAGTAACTGCAGCACTTAAGAAGCTGAGGTTCAGTTCAGCCTGGACAGCTTAGCCAAACTCTCTTTCCAAGGGTCTCCTTCCAAGACCATCTTTCCCTTTCTTCACTCCAGGTAGACTTCCCAACACTCTATACCCTGTGAAAATGACAGATATGAGGGCTTCTCTAATGTCCACAGACCTCTAAATTACCTGCCAACATATGAGGGACTGGTCTAGCTCAGGAGGTCTGGGTGGGACCTGAGATCTTGCCTTGTCCCTTAATTCTTGGGATGGGGACACTATACTGCTACCCCAAGGGCCAGTCTGGTAGCAAGCATGTGTGTGCTCTGTGGGATCTTGTAACTGTTGGATTGATAATAAAAGTTTCTACAAGTGAAATGACTGATGGACTCAGTCTTTTTTATGAAATACAGTTATCCCTCAGGACTTAAGGGGACCTCGTTCCTAAACCTTCTCATAGATATCAAATCCCTGAATACCCATGTCCCTTAGTGGTAGTCTGTATGTAGCCAACATGTATTATTGTTTTAAATATTTACTTTAAATATATGAGTGTTTGCCTGCATGTGTATAAGAGCACCCATGTTATATAATGGCCAGATGAGGTTGGATCCCCTGAAGCTGGAGTTACCAACTGTTGTTAGGTGCCATGAGAGTGCTGGAAACTGAACCTGGTCCTCTCCAAGAGCAGCCAGTGCTCTTTAATCACTGAGCTGTCCCTCCAGTCCCCCAACATACATTCTTATGTATATATTTTTTTTCAGTATTGGCAATTGAACCAATGACCTCACACATGCTATGCACATACTCTACTACTGAGCTATCAATAAATTCTCAGGCCTTTCCTATCTTTTAATTTTGATACAAGGCTTTGCTAAATAGCTCAGGCTGACCTTGAACTTAATCTTTATCCCTGGTAGGCCTTGAACTTGCAATTCTCCTGCTTCATCCTCAAAAGTAGCTGGGGTTACAGGCCTGAGTCCCCTGGCCCAGCCTCCCATACACTTTGAATCACCTCTAGATTACTTATAATACCTAACACAAACTAAGTGCTATGTAGACAGTCATCATATTGCATCATTTAGCAGATAATGACAAGAAAGAAAAACTATGGATACAATTTCCTTCACACATGATCCCAAGTTAGATGTAACTGTGGACGTAGAACTGCAGATGCAAAGAACCTTTTAAAGAAAAACATACCTTTTTCTCCTTAACATTACTAATACCAGGGCTGGAGAGATGGTTCTGTGGTTAAGAGCAAAGGCTGCTCTTGGAGAAGACCCAAGCTCGATTCCCAGCACCCACACGGCAGTTAACAACCATCTGTAACTCCAGTTCCAGGGGATCCAATGCTCTCTTCTGACTTCCACAATCATTGCATGACACAAATGCACTTATGTACATGCAGGGAATACATTCATATACATAAAATAAAAATAATAAATAAAATATTTTAAAAAGATTACTAATACCGACTGAACACAGCATATTGTATATAAACTATGTAAGACACTGGTAACATGATTCACCTTAAAGTAAGAAAGTAGCCAAGAAGAGAAGGAAGGATAAGAGGGAAGATTTCCACCATATTCTCTTTCTCAGCTTTTCAATGTTGAACCACATGAGTGAATTACCTATTGAAAGTAAGTTGTATTTTAACATTTTAAAGCAATTTCCTACGATATTCTGGAAGCTCAATAAATGTTAGCTCAAATTAATCCTCGTTTCAGGAAAGTAAACAGTAGAAACAGGAAGATCATCTGCCTTATATAGCCTAGTGTTCTTCTGAGGGAACATTCTTCCATTTAGCTTCCTTCTAGGATCAACTCAGTAGATTGAAAAAGTCTCTAAGTGCACCCTCTAAGTCAGGTTCCTCTGGCTGGGAGCAGCGGGAAACAGCAAGGAAACACGCCACCAAACTCTGCTCAGCAAGTTTGAGAATCCAGTCTATTTGGGTTGTAATTGTTCTGTTAATGGCATTAAAGTTGTGTTTTAGATCTACATAAAAGGAACTCCAATTAAAACCAAAAGACAGAGAGAGAGAGAGAGGAGAGAGAGAGAGAGAGAGAGACAGAGAGAGAGAGAGAGAGAGAGAGAGAGATAACAGACGTGACCTAACAGCTGACCCTTCTAGTAAATATTAGCTTCAATCTGTGCTAACTCAGCCCTGGCCCCAGCTGTGTGGTCACAGGTCCCTAACTGTAGGCACGCTCTTCTTCACATAACTTGGCCATGACTTGGCTAAATAAACACTCTGAAAGCACTAACTGCATTTGCAATTTCTTAATTGATAATTCTTCCTTAAACCGGTAAACCTTATCTGTGTTCTAAATTTTTATCAAGACATCATGGAGCCAACAGAACTATATGTGCTGAGACTTCATTCCCCAGAATGACTTGTGCCCTCGTTCTGCACCTGTACCACTGTCACCCTGCCCCTGTCCTCTCCCTCTTTGCCAGCCAGTGCTCATTCCTGATAACATCAGCAGCCTGGACTAAAAGGACAGGATCAGAAACAAGCGAATCCAGGCTACTGGGAACCTGCAAGCCTCCCACTATCCAAGGAGTCTTGACAACAATTGAGCATGTAAGTCTGCTGAAGTGCAGAAGCATGGCCCATCATGCCATTGCAACCCACTGTCCATGGATTGTAGTAGTAGGCACATGATAACCAGCGTTAGGGCAGGACAAGGCCAAAGGAGGCCCCAGAAGCACACTGACTCTTGACAACTCTTGCTCAGCACACCCCCAAACAGCTACAGGAATGGCCTAGGGAAAAAACACACCAACAATATACGGCTAGTCTTGGCCAAGAGGACAGCAAGAGCAAGGCAGATCCAAGTACCCAACAACCATCCAACGGGGCTACAGCTCCAGCAAGAACACAGCACCAGGTGGAAAACTGAAGAAGAAACTCAGGAGCACAAGCCATGGACACACGATGAAGGAAGAAGCAAGGATGTGGCTCAGATGGCGTGGGCGTGCCTGCTCCCTCCCAGGCTAGAGCTGATTACCCACCTACCAGCTGATGGCTGGGAGGCTGCCATCACATTCAACGATGGGTCAGGAACTAAGACACAGAGCTGGGCCTGCCAGTAGAGAACACGAGCTACAAATGCACTGGGATGGAAAAACAACTATAGCGGCCAGTCCACCACTGTCCTCACTCAGAAGCTCTCAGCAGTTCCTCTTACATTGCCATGATCATCACACTGAAAGCAACAGCAACGGCATGTTTTACCCCCAGGATGTCCGCTTCCCAGTTCACTATCTTCCTGCCCCTAATGGCCAATTTGATGTCCCTTGAACAAGCTAGGTAAACTACCAATCCGGGGTCTCTGCACTTGCTGTTCTCTCTTCTAGCAGGTTCTTTTCATAGGCACTTTACCAGCTCTTTCTCCTCCTACATCCTTTTCTAATTGCCAATTCGATTTATAACTGTAAATCCCCAGCACTTTCTCCTTTCCCTGTTTTCATAGCATGTATCACAATGTCATTCTCTATTTTTCACTTATACATTTATGTTCATTGTCTTCATCAGAAGACATGTGTTGAGACCTAGAAAGGGCAAAATAACATCAAAGAGAAAAAGATTTTGCAAGCAGAACAATAGTACAATTATTCCCGTCTGTCCCTCTTCCCACTACACAGCTGTTTGCTTCCCAACTTTTACCATGAGATCTGACTTTTTCCTTCCAAACTCCTTATTTCCTTGGTCTCCCCTTTCTCAGATTCCCATGGCATTGTCTATTCCACATAAAGAGCTTCATACCAATCATAGTACCCACCTTGCCGGGCTACTAAGACAATCCATGCTCAGAAAAGCACTAGGCCAGTGGCTCAGCCCTTTTCCATGCCGTAACCAACAAATCACATCCACCGTAATTATTTGGTAAATGAACTTTTAGTATTTTTGTATTACATAGATTTATTTAAACCTTATTTCTATAACTAGATTGCAAGCAAACTGAGGGCAAGGATCTTAACCTGTATTTTGGAATCTCCCAGAGTACTTACTACACATTTTTTTTTTTCCTAAATACAGAGTTTTAACTGCTTGAAACAAAAATTGGACCTTTGTAGGATCCATTTGAAAACCCTTAGAAGCTCTGTTTAAACAGTGATTCCTGGCCTTTCCCCTTCCAAGACTGACCTAGTGTGTAAACAGAGCAAATCCTTGAAAATGGCATTTATAATAGGAACTGTGCTATAGCACAAATACCAAAGCCAAAATACTATATAAAAGATCAAACAAATATTGACTCAAAGAATTTTCCCCAGGGCAACTGTTATAGTCTTATCTTGAATAGAATGTTTGTACAGTTAATTAAGTATTGCTATGGACTCAGCAAAATTCCAGGCATAGCCTACCTAGCCAAGTTTTTCATCCCCACCAACTTATCACTATTTACAAAGCCATGCACAATTCCCTCCCCTTCTGTCCCCTCGCCTAGTGGTAGGGTTAATGCTGGTGTGGGATTCAATGATAAGTTAGTCCTACACCTTTTAGCTATAACAAAAGGTAATGGAACCTCAGAGCCAGAGAGTCCATTTGCCTATCCCACAGCAAATATGCTCTGTCATTACCCTCCCAGAAATCAATCAGGCTGCATCTGTTGCTACCTGTTGACTTCTTGGAAATGTATGAACGAGTAGAAATGTATATAGAGAAAGAGGTGATCTGGCTTATGAAATACACTTCTAAACCCCAAATCCTACTGAGAGCTTATTTCCTAAGGCTGCTAACAGGGAAGACTGCCAGAAGACAGAAGCCTCAAAATTGACCTCAAAATCACAGTTCATTCTGCCCAGTCAGTGGGCTGACTGCCAGCCTAATCTGTGTCACCAAAGCTATGAACGAGATCGATGAGGACAGATGGAAGCCATCAAGGGCCATTTGCACTTCTTTCCCTCCTTCCTTCAGCACATGGTTATGATGGTCCAGGTGCAGAGAATCAGATTGGGAATAAAATCTAAGCTCGACTCTTGGGAAGCCATATTTGGCTATAGCCTAGTGTGAGAAAGGAAGAGGTCAGGTCAACGAGACTACTGGTAAAATCTCAATGGCCTACATCAATAAGTGCCAAGGAGAAGAGAAGAACATGAACTGCGAAAGGCCAAGAGGAGAGGGTGAGAACGAACGGACAGCCACAGACTCCTCAGTCAGACGCCTCTACCTGAAGCTGAAGGAAAGGAGGGTGCAATCTTGTAGAGAAGTGGGCAAAAGCATTCTAAGCAGAAGAAATTTTACTGCCAAGGGCCAGCAGCAGACCATGGCAGCAGGCTGGAACACACAGGCTAGGAAGAGCACAGCCTAGTGTTAAAAGAGAGGGAAGAAGGAAGAACCGATGAGAAAAGGGAGTAGGAACATGGAAAGACCTGTCTGCAAAACAGATCATTTCTACCAGCCACCCATTTACAAATTTTCATGTATTCAAAACGCTAATGGTTATTTCCCAAGAATTTATCTATTCATACTTCAAAAGAACAATCTGGAAAAAAAAAAGGTTCTTTGGGGCAAAAAGTTATACATCAACTTTAGCATGTTTGCCTGGAGGAAAATCCTAAGCTTCTTTGAATACAAATGAAAACTGTTCATGTTTTTGAGCATAAGTGTCCATACAAGTGGGAGCAGATGTCACAAAAGCAAATGTAGCTCAGTACCATGGGCACTGAGACACTTCGAGAAACTAGATGGAGATGTCGGGCTGGCAAAAATTAATAATAATAATAATAATAATAATAATAATCTGCAGAACTGCAGGAGACTAGAGTGTTGAAATTCACCACAGGGGCATTTTTGAAGAGAAACAATGCCTCAAAGTCTTTGGCAAATTTCAAGGCCAAGCTGGCTCATGCAATGCACAGACCTCACCTCTTCCTTGCCCAGTGAGCGTCTCAAAATAAATAAGAGGCTATCAGCCAAGATCTGCTGCACAGCCTAGTTTGGGATGGTACTTTAAGATCTGCTATCTTCCAGTCAATTCTAGTCAATCCTGATTAACTCAGTTTCATATGTGGTATAAACAGTTTCCATTAATAAACGTTCCTAAACAACTCTATTGCAGTGACTCCGCTTACGTCTATACAGTCTGTCACAAAGAAGACAGGTGTGGACTATGGGGCATACCCTAAAGCTTGTGCAACAACAACAAAAAACTATCTTATCAATGACTCATTAGCCGAAATCCTTCCCCATTGATCTTGTTGAAGGCCATTCGTACTGTCTACCCACAAAATGGCTTGGACACTTCCTTGCTCTCCTTTGTAGGAAACTAAAAGAAGTTAGAGAGTAAAAACTTGGGAAGAAGCAGCTCTTGAAACTTCAGGAAAAATACAGAATGAAAATACCCAACTGAGAGGTCTTCATGTTCTATGCAGTAAGACCTTCAGAGAAACAAACTTAATTAACTATTCAGAAGAGCACAGAGAATTCCCACCAGCCACTAGGTCCCCAAACACCACACCTGTCATTTATTCCCAGTGCTGTCATTTCCTGCCTGCAGTGAACTAATTACACACAGTGGGAATTCTGGAGCTGCTGGTTCTAATGTTTACTTGCTGTTAACTTGTTGTGTGACCTCAAAGATATGTCTCTAGTACCTTTATTTCCTTTGCTATAAAAGCAAGATAAGGGACTGACACGCTTGACAAAGAGTCCTGACATAATACTACAGTCACGCTAGCCTAGAGATGCTCATGGGACGGTAATTAACGTGTCTCTTTTACTAAGGCCTTTAAAGATAACTGATGACATGCTGTGAAAAGCGTGGGATCTCAAATGATCTTCCCTCTTTTGCTAAAACAAGTTTCAATGGCAAATTCCTCCCAGGAACAGTTGATAAAAGCAATATCCAGTGTGTTTCTTGGATCACTCAGCTTTGTTCAACAGGATGTCTATAACTGTAGTTCTAATCATAGGTCTGGCATAAATAGGTAGTGAGATACTAGAAAAATCTCTTTGGTTTTCATACTTTAACACCCAGCATTGAACACAGTTTAAATAAGTTTAAATTTTTAGTTAAATTAAAATTTAGTTAAAAGAGGGTACACTCACAAAAAAATACTTTGAAACCATATAAAACTACATTATAGAACTGTTAGTGACACAAACTAGTCTGTGAGAAAAGGTGCTTATAAAATACTCTGAACAGAAAACAATCAGCAGCATACAATTCTGTAAATCCATGTGGATAGAGGAAACTATGCACTAGGTGGTAGTTATTATGTTTCACACCCATCTTCTTAGGAACCCATACCTTTTCTTATACATTTCAGTAAGCAATACATTAAAATCATCTATGTGTTCCAAATTTAATGTAAATTTCCCCAGTCTTGTGTTTCTTCATGTGCATAGGTTTTAGTTTGAAATATTCACATTTGTTCTTTTCTTTGTAAATTACTTTAAACCATTCTTGCACAAACCATATAATAGTTTCCCCTAACTTTTCTAGTTTGATTTGCAATGTTCAACTCTCTGGAACTTATTTGAGGGTTATAATATGCTTTCTAGTCCAAATTAACAACCTTTGTGTCTAAATTAAACAATGTATTAAACAACTCTTCCTCCTTACCTTATATACTAGTTCGTTTTTATTGTCAACTTGACACAGACTAAAGTCATGGGGAAGAGGGAACCTCAACTGAGGAACTTCCTCCAACAGTAGCCTGTGGGCATGTCTGTGGGGAACTGGTGTGAGAGGGCCCAGCCCCTTACAGGCAGCACCTTTTCTAGGCACGTAGGCCTGGGTTATATAAGAAAGCAAGCTGAGAAAACCAGCGGGAGCAAGCTAGGGAGCAGCTTTCTTCTATGGTTCCTACTTCAAGCTCCTGCATGAGTTCCTGCCCTGATTTCCCTTGATGATTGATTGATACCTGGAAGTATAAGCTGCAATGAACCCTTTTTGCCCCAAGTTGCTCTTGGTCATGGTGTTTATCATAATGACAGAAAAATAACTAGGACAGCTTATTTGGAAAATTTTAACATATCTGACCTATACATAATTTGTAAATCATTTTACCTCATTTGTTAAATAAAATAGAAAAAAAAAATCAAACCAAGTACATGTAATACTTTTAAAGACACCTCAGTAAGAAATTATGAACAAATCAAATTATCGAGTCATTTCAGCAGGAAGTCAGTCACCTAAGCAATAATTCGTGTTTGAAATCAGTTCATCCATTCATAGAGGGCTGTGGGAATGTAATTGTAGGGTTTATAAGTACACGGTAGCTGAGTCACTGACTGCTGTTTGAATTTTCTTCTTATTTCACGGGGAGGGGTTATTGCTTCTTGGGTGGTAATGCTGCACTTTGTCTGAAACAATGGGAAATAACCCTTGACCTGAAAAAAAAATAAAAACAGAAGAGTAGAGGACTCCACTGTTTAACTTTTTAAGATTTAAAGCCATCATTTCATGTTATTGATTTTTCCTCCAGACATATTAGAAACTTGCTCTATACGATAAGTACTATATAAATTTGTACTTGTTTTCAGTTTTTTAATGTCAGCATCTTGCTATTCCCATTAAAATCTAAGTCCTTGGAAAGTAAAGGCTATGTTCTCTGGAGGAGGAGAGGGAAGAGGAGAAGAGAAGGAAGGAAAGAGGGAGGGGGACGGAGGGGAGGACATGTGAACTCACAGCTACCTCTCTGTAGAGCTTTGCCCACAGTGGCCATTCTGAAAGGGTAACAATAAGGCAATTTTAGTATTTCAACTGTAACAGATGCTTAAGGAAAAAAAGATTCATATTATCACTGGAAACTTCCATCTGAATTCGTCTCCCCCACTGAGTAATGTAGTAGAATTCAGTTCACACCCTGAAGCACAAGACGTGATGATCTTTCTTTTCATTTGCATAGCTATGATTGTCATTATCTAGCCCTATTTTTGCTCAACAAAATAGCATTGCACCATTAAGATTCCAGCATGTCTATTCTTGCAGGGACTATTCTGAATTGTGCCTTTTAGAAACAACCACTTGAAGAAAAAAAAAAAGAAAGAAAGAAAGAAATGTCATCACTTCTGAAATATATACTTGGCTTGGTATTAGAATCTAAACTTTTCTGGGTTCCTTTTCCTGATGGTTTGGGGTAGGGACGGAGGGACTGGGGAAATTCCCAGGAGCAACTAGTTGATGGAGTCTCAGCCATGTGGCTCCTACTTTCCATCTCCCCAGTAAATGGACCTCACCAGCCTGCAGCTGACTCCCCCATGCTGACCACACCGCTCGTCGTTACACACGTGCTGTGCCTGTTAGTTGATTTTACAATGGACTCCCTTTCCTTCCTTGAAAAAAAATGCTCAGCTTAATATGATATTTGATTCACATCTAGTGACTGTCATCTAGAGATCCTGCTTAATTTTTAATCCAGTAAGTGACTAAGATTTAAACAAGTTTGGTGTATAATTACATAAAATTCTTATGTTCTCATTACATAAAATAGATAAGTAAACCGAGAAGAACATCCTCTCTGATCCTATCTTCTCTTGCCTCTTGAGAAGAACAGACGTATTTATAATGCTATTCAAGGAGTCCAGAGAAGAAGGAAGAGATTACCTTACATACAAGCAAAGGAATCGTGTTTGACTTCTCTCATCACTGTCCCATCCCACTCCCAAGCCCTGGGGAGTCTAGGAGAGCTGAGAGGTAGAGTTACACACCAATAAACGCTGCCTGACTGCCTCTCCCTGTCCTCTAGCCCAGCATTTGCCTAGGGATGTCAACCTGAGAGTCAGGTCAACCTCGAGGAGGCTACCAGAGAGCTAAAAGCAAATTCCAGATAGTCCAGGGGAAAAAAAAATATAATTCCTTCGGTTGTTTTAGGAAAAAAAGAATCTAAAAGCATAGATGCAGTTTTGCTCATTTTATGTTGCTCTGACCAAGTATTCATGGCTGAGAAGCATATGGTTTATTTTGCTTACAATTCCGGAGGCTAGAAAGTCCAGACACATGTGTTCTAGTTTAGTCTCCTATTGCTGTAAGAAAGCACCATTTCCAAAAAGCAACTTAGGGAGGAAAGAGTTTATTTCATTTTACAACTCCCAGGTCACAATCCATCACCCATGGGCCCAAGGCAAGAACCTGGAGTCGGGACCTGAAGCAGACACACTGCTTGCTGGCTTGCCCCCACCACCCAGGCCCTGGCTTGCTCAACTACTTCACTTACACAGTGCAGATCCATCTGCCCAGGGATGGCACTCCCTACAGTGGGCTAGGCCATCCTACACCAACCAGCAATCATAAAGATGCCCTACAAACACGCCCACAGGCCAATCTGATGGAGGAAATGCCTCAGTTGAGGTCCTCTCCTCCCAAATGTCTCCAGTTTGTATCAAGTTGAGAACAAGTAACTAGCACAAGGTACCAACATCTGGCAAGGGATTCCTGCTTATGCCACAACAAGAGAAGTCAAAAAGGAAACATGTATATGCAGAAGGCACTAAGCACATGGACCTCTCTCATGAAAGCTACCCAGTCCAATGAGAACTATACTGATCCCTTCCAAAGGCAATGCCAATTGACCTATTCACCCTACACTGGGCTCCACTTCTTAAAGATTCTACTACCTCTCAATATATTGGGAATAAAGCTCTCAGCATGCACACATATCCAAACCATAACAACATATAAACACAAATTTTATTACTAAATTTAAACACAAAGTCTTAACTGTAGCAGTCCATAGTTACTGCAAACATGTTAAAAAATGTACTGCATTCCAAAAGCCTGTGAGAGCACATGGAATGTCCCTGCAGAAACACGCTGCTCACTTCATTCTGACTGGAGGCCATAATCTGTCTCATTCCACAGAATCTAGAGTCAAGCACACTAGCATATTTTCCCTAAAACATGCACTTTCTCCCCAAAGACTGAGGAGCAGGAAAGAACACCTCAGGACATATCTAAGCTACTTTCCCTATCACTGTGATAATATACCATGACAAAAGCAACTTAAGGAAAGAAAGGGGTTATTCTGAGTTACAGTTCAAGGGTACAGTCCATCACAGTAGGGAAGTCCTAGCAATGAGAGACTGAGGCAGCTGGTCACATTGCATCCAAGGTGAGAAAGCAGGCAACAATAATAGGTTGTGCTCAGCTGGGTGTCTCATCTTAAAGGTGGGGTGAGCTGAGAGACTAGAGAGATGGCTCGGCAGTTAAGAGCACTTAACCACTTGCTGCTTTTGAAAGGGCCCAGGTTCAATTCTCAGCACCCACATCCCACATGGCAGCTCATAATTGCCAGTAACTTCACTATCCGGGGATCCTCTACCCTCTTCTGGCCTCCAAAGGCACGAGGCACACTTGGATGAAGGCAAAACACTCATACATATAAAATAAAATCTTTAAAAAAATGTTCAGGAACCAAGCCCAAGGAATGGTACTGCCCACTTTCAAGGTGGGTCTTCCTACCTCAGTTTACCTAATCAAGATAATCCCTCATAAGCACTCCCAGAGTTTAACCAAATCTAGATAATCCCTCACAAGCATGCCCAGAGGCCAACTGAATCTATATAATCCTCACAAGCATGTGCAGAGTCTTCTAGGTTGTTCTAGCTCCTGTCAAGTCTAATCAATATTAGTCATTATAGGGAGACTCAAAGGTCAGTGTTAGGCAATGGCTTTAAAGCCCAGAACTGAAGGTAGACTCTGGGTTCCTGACTTCCCCAAGGTGTATGGTAATGCTGCCCCTTTGAGAAGTTCCACCTTAAAAAAACCTACAAAACAACACCAGGAGTAGTGGTCAGTCTTAATTCCAGCCCATGGGAGGCAGAGGCAGACAGATCTCTGTGAGATCAAGGCCAGCCTGGTCCACACAGTAACTTTCAGATGGGCTAGGGTTAGGGAATCCCTGTCCGAAAAAAAGATACAAAGCAGCAGATATAGGAGCCAACAAACAAAGCCTATGGCCCATATTAATGACTCGAAACATCTTGCTCCTTCCTGAGCTAATGTCTTTCGCTGTGTGGCTTCATTCCCCACCCCCTAGAAGCTAGAAGGCACAGTGTTAAGCCTCTTGATTCTGGGATTTAGCTGGTGGGAGGCCAAACCCTAAGAAGCACTACAAGGCTCATCTTGCCCTAGACAGTTCTACCAATGCCTTAGGAAAAGCTGCCCATGGCTGCTTCCCTCAGCTTGGATCTTATGTGAGGCCAATGTGAGTCCCAACCACACACCCACCAACTTGGAACTGCAGGAACATGGGGCCGGAGAGAAGATTCAGTGGTTAAGAGCACTGGCTGCTCTTGCAGAGGACCCAGGCTCTATTCCCAGCATTCACATGGCAGCTAACAACTGTCTATAGCTCCAGTGCCAGGGGATCCAACGCCCTCTTCTGACCTCCTCGGGCACTGCAAAACACATACATGCAGGCAATATACTCATACACACAAGAGAAATAATAAATAAAATACTGTTTTTAATTGCAGGAGCACTAATAGGCAATTTTTTACATGACCTTATTCTGCTAATAGGAAAACAACACACAGTCTAAGAAGACTGTTTATAGAAAGTAGGATATGCTTCCTTCTCAGGAAAATGAGACCTAGATTTTAACATGTGTCCATCATTGTAAGAGTTTTCAATGAATGTAGTCATCCCTCACAACAGCCCTTTGAGACAATGGGACTTTTATCTCTGTTGTGAAGACAACCACAGAAACACAGCAGAGTCACTTGCCCACAGCTAGAAATCTTGCAAGACAGGATTCAAACCCCAGTCACCTAAAATCAAATCCCTTGCTCATAACTTCTGTGCTAAACATCCTTCAAGCCACCAAGGCGAACTGCTTACAGTTTTTCTGCAGGTTCCCATGCCCTTGAGATAACATCCAAATCGACCAGCACATCAGTACAGACTGTATAGTACTCCAGGCGCTGCACAACCTCATCCTCATTCCACGCTGTCTCCTGCGCACTGTCATGGCTGCCTCCTCCTCTTCGTTATCTTCCTCCCCACCCCACTGTTCCCCTCAGACTGGTTCCAACAACACTGAGCAAACCTTCCCAAACCCTCTGGTTCCCTCACAACTTTGTGCCTGCCTCTTCCTCAGCCCAGATCCTCCTGGTCACTGCTGTAGAACACAGGCCTAGGCATACTCCTGCAGGAAACATGTCCTGTCCCAGCCAAGAGCAGATAGTTGCCCATCCTGTGTCACCTAGCCTCCAGGAACTTCTATGTCCGGACCAGCTCTCTCAGCTGCTCCTGTCCACTCGGCTCTCTCCTGAAGATAGCTGTAAGACCCTAGAGGCAGGGCCTGGATCTTACTCCTCTCCTCTGCTCAGTGGTTAACAGGGGGTCTGTTCTCATCAAGGACAGTCAGTAAGAACTGGCAAAATTAAAAAGCAGGTGAAAAGGACGAGGGCGTGATGGAGAAATGGACAGAGAGACGGGAGATTTAAATTTCCATTTTTAAATCGTCAGCTCTTCATTCCTAATAAGCGTTAATTAAACTGCTCAACACCCCTGGGTCTGCAGCTCTATACTCCTCAATTAAAAAGTTCTTTCATGACCGTTTCCTCTGCCAAACCTTCCCTCAAAGGCTTCTATATTCACCAGGATATCTATGGACAGGAACAAAAGGCACTAGATTTGCTTGAAGCAGCAGGGAAATTGAAGGCCTCCCCTGAACAGTCACACCGGGTGACACAAAAGTCCACGCATTCTGCTTCCATAACACAGGGAAGAAAGTTTGTGGCAGGAGAAGGCACATTATTAAGAAATGAAAGGGAAAGATTCCCAGGGCAGGGAACAGGCAGATGAAGGCCTGACAGGGACGAGAACAGGCCGATTTAACAGGAGCTAGCAAGCAGCTCACGGGAGGCCAGGGCTCAGAAGCCACAGGCAGCTGGCAGGTGCTTATTACCGTCTTAACCTCAGAGACTGCCATTAAAGGGGTCAGGGCTCAGGGCCTGGCACTCCCATGAAGAGCTGCTGAGGGTAGGAGGCGGAGACTACAGCTGCCTTCAAACTTCAGTGGCTCCTGGGGCGCTTCCAATCTTGCAGTAAAAAAAAAAAAAAAAAAAAAAAAAAATACCCAGTAGGAGTGTGCTGGGGCATTCCTGGAGTGAAAGGTGAGGTCCTACAGACACAGACGCTGCCCCTGGCAGTTTCCAGGCACTGACAGCGTGTTTCCGGGGCTGAAGACCCACATTCTTGGTGTTGCCTGAGAAAGCCAGGAGGCCCCAATATAATGGGCACCCTGATATCCCCATGGCGTCTGGTCCAGATGTCTGAGTCACAGACAACTCGGTTGTAAGAGCCACAAGAAAGCCTAGGCTTCAGGTCATCTGGTGTTCAAATACTGTTCAAAGCAAAGCTTGAAAAAAGTGTGAGGGACAGAAAACTGAGGATCCTCCCTTTTGTGAGCCACAGCCAGGAACCCCAGATGCTGAAATAGGCTAACCATTGAGATGGCTTAATGGAGTCTTGAGAGTTTAGTTGGGAAGTAACACATTTAGTCCAAATGTATATTTTGCAGATATGAAAACCATAGTTCAAAGGAGTAAATTGTCCAAGGTCACAGAGAAATGGCAAATGGATCAAGAGCAAGTCCTGGGTTTCTGCTCTTAGTCCAAATGCTGTTGCCTCAGCAACAGTCCTCCACACCCTTCTTTGTCTTCCTCCCCACGATCAGAATAGCATTGGAGCTCAGACTGAGGTAACCAGGAACTGAGTGCCCCTGTGGAGGCATTTTCACACAAACAGGGAAAACTCTGTGCTAATACCACCTCTGCCCCTCTCCCCGAACCAGACGCCAGTGGGGTCAGATCACCAGAGCCTCTGATGCCGGGAACTTTCTCCAGGCCCCCGCACACCTCCTTCGCTCTTCGATGCATTTCTCACAGCACTGCACGGATGCTTACCCACAATGCAGCCCTTCAGTTTGCTGGGTTTGTGTTCGTATTTGAGTTTTAAAGTGCTGTTTGCTGCAACTTTCTAATTTCACTTTAGAAGTCTACAAGGAGAGCAGCCAGCGCGTCATCGCAGGGACTGCCAGGGGTGTCACAAAATGCTTACATGGGTCAAAGAGTAGGTAATTGCTGGTCCCCTTTTGACCGAGTTAGCTGCTGTATCATATGCAGAAAACAAGGTGAACCAGAAAGCGCTTTGCAGCCTTATCTCACTTGCTCACATCATCAAAGGAAAAATACACTGAAATAAAAAAATGGGAAACTAGAACTTCAGATTCCTTTAAAAGTTAATTAAAACTGAAAGGTTTGTAGAGATCATTCATTTTCTTCTGCAGCCTAAGATCATAGGTTTCCATTCCACTGTACAAGTGGAACGATAAAAACCTGATGCTATTTTCATCGCAATAAATAGTATATAATAAAGCTAGAATAACGTATTTCTTTTTAAATAGAAAAGAAAAATGGAAACACATGTACCATAAAATTCTGAATAGATATTAAAAACTGTGTAAAAACTTTTGAGGTGTGACCTATTTAATTGCTTCTCCTAATTCTACCTTTAATCTTGTCTGGAAAGATGACTTAACGGTAAGCACACAGGTATGACTTTATGTATATCCTAGTTAATCCTCTGAATTGACAAGTTTAAAATAGATGGAGCGTTCTCTTTACAATGAAAGTTGAACATGCAATTAAACTGAACAGGAAGCCTCCCCAAAGCTTTCTTGGTAGCTCAGATTTGCACTTGGATAGCAACCCCCTCCTTGTCAGTTGTGTGTCATAAGCATCGACTAGAAGGACAATGCTTTGCACTCTCCACAAGCAAAGAATCCTAGACAGACATATTAAAGATGGTCATAGGGGCTGGTTTTAGATTACCCTCACCAGACACAACAAATGGAGCCAGGAGTGAGCTGTACATAGATTGCTTGCTACTGAGAATGCCAAGTGTGAGCACACATATGCCTACACCCACCTAATAAAACATCTCAGGAAGGAGAAGGGTTGCTGCTGATGAGAGAGGACAGAATTGCTGAATAAGCTACGAAATGGAAAGCCAGGTACAAGGAGTCCCAAGACTCTAGTTGCAGAAATCTTTATTCCATACTGTGGAAAGCAAATGTTCCACAGTAAACTGAGACTGCCACGTGACAAACAGACACCATGTTTATCATCTGTTTCTTTCCCACAGGTCACCCTTCTGTGGGAATGTCAGAATATTCAACTTTCAATATCCTGTTTGCCTCCCCACAAAATCTCCATGAACACATTGAGGTCCTGGGTCTACTTCATCTTTGTTATCCCAGCATAGGCCTTGCACTACATAGCAGACACCCAAAATATAGAAGGACAGAGTAGAAAGCTACCATTTCATTTGGTTTCTAAACAATGCTTACATATTCCATAATGTCAGCCAAACTCCTTGGCATCTAGATGTCATATGAAGAGAGAGATGCTTCAACAAAAACATTTCTTTTCTATAAACCTCCCAACACACAGAACAGAAAAGCTTTTATCCCTTCTCTAGGATGAGGGGTAAGAGCAGTCATAGCAAACCAGCTATTTCACAGATCAGGAACACCAGACAGCACAGGACAGCTGTCTCTTATCACTTCTTTTTAAAATGGCTCTGTCATTCCCAAGCAAAAGCAAGAATGAATGAATGAATGAATGGCATACAAACTGATAAGAAAAATGTTAAAGTATTCCCACTCATAGATGATCTGATTTTATATCTAGAAAATAAGCCTAATGAATTCATTAAAACACTATCAGAGCCACTGAATGAGCTCAGCAAGGTTTCAGAGCACAAGCTCAAAATACAATAAATGATAAATAAAATACAATAAATCAATTGAATTTCTGTGCATTTTCAAATACCTAGAAAATAAAACCAACCTCTTTACTCACACTGCAACTTGCTTTATATCTCTGGCTGGCTTAGAATTCACAAAGATCCACCTGCCTCGGCCTCCTGAGCCTTGGGATTTCACTGCCTCTTAGCAATGCCATCAGCTGGGGATAAAGCCTTCAACACATGAGCTTCTGGGAGACAATGTAGATCCAAACCACAAGATTGGAAAAAAATTCATGTTCATGACTGGAAGATTTCATAGCGTTATGATTGGCAATGTTCCTCAAAATGACCTACAAATTTCATAAACCCCTAGCAAAAGCAGGCTTTCCTGCAGAAATTAAAAAGCTAATCCTATGGAAATGTAAAGGCCATAAAACAGAAAGTAATTGCTACACAAAGCAATTGGAAAGAAAAACAAAGTTAGAAGACTTCCCAATTTCAAAACTTCTATAAAGCAACAATAACGAAGATTGTTTAGGGCTAGCATAAGGACAGACATACACATCGATGGGACAGAACTGAGAGCATAGAAATAATCCTGCTCATTTATGGTGCATTGATTTTCTACTTGGATGTCAAAACAATTCATCAACCAAAAGATACTGTTTTATGACATTTATTTATTTATTTTGTGTGTGAGGAGAGAGAGAGAGAGAATGTCACAACACATATGGGGGTCAAAGAAAAACTTCTGAGAGTTGGCTCTCTCTTTCCATCATGTGGGTCCTAGAGAATCAAATTCAGGTCAACAGGTGTGGCAGCAAGTGCCTTTATGTGCTGAAGTATCCTGCTGGCCCCAGAAAGAATATTCTTCTTGACAAATGATGCTGAAATAACTGGACAGAATGATGGTAGGTGCCTACCTCACACTACCTATAAAAACTAACCCAAAGTAAAACTATTACCTAAGTAGAAGAGCAGAAATCATAAAATCTTTAGAGGAAAACAGAGGTGTAAACTTTTGTGATCTTGGATACGCTACCAAGAGCATAAGTGAAAAAAGAACAGAGTAAACAAGAGCTCATCACACTTTAAAATGCTCCCGCTTTCAAGGATGCCATCGAGGGAATGAGAAGGCAACTTAAAGGATGCAAGTAAATAGCTATAAACTGTATATCTGATAAGAGTCTGGTATATATAAATATAGTCTATATCTCTTATAACTCTACAGTGAAAATCATACCATTTACCCAATTTAAATGGCAAAGAATTTAAACAGACATCTGTCTCTGGAGGATATACATATAGCCAATAAGTGCATGAAAATATCCCCAGCATCACTAGTTGTCAGGAAAATACCAATTAACCACGGAGAAATACCACTGAACAGTGACTAGGATGACTGTAAGAAGGACCATAACAAGTATAAACAGGTCAAGGAGGCTCTGGGCACTTGTACACATTCAGGTGGGAATGGAAATGGAACGCTGCTTAAAAAACACTTTGACAGTTCCTCAAGAAGCTATCACACAGTTTTCAGGAGACAGAGGCAGGCAGATCTCTGTGAGCTTGAGGCCAGACTGGTCTAATACCTCATGTTTCAAGCCAGCCAAGACTACATAGTAAGACCTTGACTAGGAAAAAAAAAAAAAGAAAGAAAAAGAGTTGATCTAGCATGGTGGCCTATGCCTTTAATCCTACCACTCAGGAGACAGGCAGGTAGATCTCTGAGACTGAGGCCAGCCTCATATACAGAGACCCTGCTCTACAGGGTCTATCCTGCTCTAGGCTAGCTATGGCTACAGGGAGACCCTGTCTCAAAAAAAAACAAAAAAGTTACTCATAGAGTTACCATATGATCCAGCATTTCTAATCCTCATTATATACACATATATATATATATACATATGTGTATATATATAAACAAAAGAATGAACAGCATAAGTCCACACAAAAACTTATTCATGGATATTCAGAGAAACATCAGTCATAAATAACAGCTAAAAAGTGGAAGTGACCTGAGAGTTGACAAACTAATGAATGGATAAACAAAATTTAGTACCTCCATGTAAAGGAATATTAATCATATACAAAAAGAAGCGGTATCTGATTTTTACTAGATCTTAAAACCACTGTGAACCTTAAACTTTGAAAACATTAATGAAAGAAATCTAATGCAAAGAGCGAAACATTATAGGGTTTCATGTATATGAAATGACCAGAATAGACAAATCTATTCATACATGAAGCAGATGAGTGTTGACCAGGGTTCAGGGAGCTGAGAATGTAGAGTGTTTGCTAATGAGAATAGGATTTCCTTTTCTGAGGTGTTAAAATGTTCTAGAATTAGTGATGGTGGTTGCCCAACTTGGTGAATATATTTTAAAGACCACTGAACTGTGCACTTGAAAAGGGTGAACTTTGTGCTATGTAGTTCATCTCGATTAAACAGTGATGCTAACAAACGTGGACACATTGCAGGTAAGAACGATCAGTGGTAGAATTTCTTAAAAGACAAATTTAGAAATGGTATCAATTTAACCCAAAGGTTTAAATTCTAAGAGTTTATCTTGAGTCAATAACAGTAAATACCTCAGTTTTATCTATACAGACCTCCTCTACAATGTTGTTTATATTAAGATATTATGAATATTCTCAAAACATAAGATTTTGTTAAACTATGTATAGCACAGTTATTTAACAGAATATGATCCAGTCATTAAAATCACATTTATCATCTGCTGTTTAACCAGACAGGGGCTTGCGTATATACAAATGCAGTGTGTACTATGATCCTATTTTTTTTAACTATACATATACTTATGCTTCTGTTATAGAATCAACAGAATTAAACTCACATTGCAGTTACTAACCATGTGTGGATATTTCAATTTAAACTAATTAGAATTGATCAGAATTTAAAATTCAGGGCTTTTCTTGGTCTGGGGTGATTTTTTAAAACTTTGTTGCTGCATTGATGTTTTGTTTTGATACTGGGTCTTGTTGTGTGGCTCTATTTGACCTAATACTTGCTATGCAGCCCACACTGACCTCAAACTCTTGGTAATGCTCCTGCCTCAGTCCTGTGAGTGCTAGGATCATAGGCATGCACCACCATACCCAGCTTTTGGATCCTCAGTTTCATTAGCCCCATGTGCAGTGCTCAACCACCACATGAGGGCAGTGGCTATAGTCCCTAGTGGAACCAACACCTCCACCATCACAGAAAGTTCTAGTAGAATGAGCCAACATTGAAAAAACTAGGCTGGCTTATGAGTGCTTTGTATTTTCTTCTTTTTATGTTTATTTTCAATTTTTCAATAATAAGAAAGTGTTTACAACAAACCAAATCTTAATTGAAGTTGAAGATTTTTAAATGGGGCTGGGGAGATGACTAAGTCAGTAAAGTGCCTGCCACACAAGCTCCAAGACTCGAGTTCAGCTTGCCAGCACCCACATAAAGGACAAGTGCAATTGTGCTGGTTAGTTTTTGTCAGAGTCACACAAACCAGTCATCTGGGAAGAGGGCACCTCAGCTGACGAATTGCCTCCATCAGAGTGGGCATGTCTGTGGGACATTTTCTTGGTTGCTAAATGACATAGAAAGGCCAGACCCAGTGGGCAGGTGAGCCTGGGCTCTATAATAAAAGTAGCTGAGCAAGCCAAAGCAAGCCAGCCAGAAAGCAGCAGTCTTCCCGGTCTCTGCTCCAGGTCCTGCTCCAGGGTTACCTTGAGTTCCTGTCTTGCTTCTGCTGGGACTGTAAGCCTTGAGGTGAAATAAATCCTTTCCTCCACAAGCTGTTTTTGGTCATGAGTTTCTGACAGCAATAGAAAGCTAACTAAAAGAACAGCAGGGGTATAGGCTGTACCTCCAGCCCTGAGAAGGCGAAGACCAGAGAATCCCTGGGACTCCCTGCACAGCTAGTCTAGTCAGATCCCTAAACACAGGTTCAGTGAGATAACCCTTCTCAAAGGTAAGGTGAACAACTGAGGAACTCACCCAATGTCAACCTCTGGCCTCAATGCACACATGTGCGCGCGCGCATACACACACACACAGACACACACACACACAAATAAATAATAAAACAAATACAAATCAAAAGTGAACAGAATCCAAGGAGAAGAGAACTAAGAAGGAAAAAAAACCCACTCATCATGTAGGAGTCACTGGCTTATGCAAACTGAGGAGCCCTGTGGTTTCAGCAGCTCTGGCTGCTCACAATCTCCCTTGCTCTGGCCTTATCTCTGCCTTCCTTGAGCTAGGGTGGTGGGAAGGAGAGGGCAGCCCCAGGCAAGAACACAGCTATTCTTGCTCAAAGTTCAGCAGTTTCTCTGCAATAAACCCTTCTTAGACTGTTGCATGCTCTGACGGATTACCAGAGTGATAACATGGTGGTTTCTGTTCATTTTGTCCAGATTTACTGCAGCTTTCAAGGAAAGAGGATTTGCTGATCTCGCTGGGCCATAGCCAGAAGTCCTGCCTCTTAATACAGATTTTAAAAACAATCATCCCGCTATAGGGAGAGGCTTGGGAAAAGAGGCGTCTCAAACTCTAGGTGAAAAAGATAGCTTAGTTCATACTTTCTGAAAGACAACCTGGAAATACATATCCAAAGTCTTAAAAATATTTTAGCTTTTTGCTCAATCATGACACTTCCCGAAAGTTATTCAAAGAAAATAATCATGGATGTACTTAGCTCCAAGAATGTGCCTAGCAGAGCTGTTTATAACAGCAAAAGGCTGAATTGAAGCTGGAAGAACGCGTTACATCTACATCCCTATGATGAGATGCACCATCAATGAAGACAATGCATGTGGGACTATTTCATGGCATTGAAAATATTTGTAAACGTTAAGCTTAAAATACATTTTAGTACAGTCTGAAAGGTATCATTTCTTTTTGTGATATATATTGTAGACATATATACATATATGCTTAGAATGATTTTAAATGACTGTGATGAAGACATACACCCAGTTGAGATTAAAAACTATTATTTGTTACATTTTTAATATATTACCATGGAAATAAAAAATAAAAATGTTTTTAAAAGGCAAAAGTCATATTAAATCAAGAAATCTTTATATCTAGAACTTGAAATAAAGTTATCACTATAATTACTTTTACATGCATTCTTGGCTCCCTAGTTGTCAAGAAAAAAATGAAATAGAAAAAATTCTATAGATTTCTACTGTTTGAACAGTTTTTACTATCCTGGTGCTAAATACTGGGAAGAATTTACAGTGTGTACTCATCAGGCACGCTAATACCCACCTCATGCGGTTACAACAATGGAGCCCTCATAACCTTCATCTTTACCCAGTTCTTCTCACAGGTGTTGAAGACCTGCAGTCCCCAACCTTGCTATGAGGCAAGCAGCATACACAGTATTTATTCCAGGGGTACGCCCATCCCTGTTTTCTACCACAGTAAAACAGGCCCAAAGTGATAGCCTGCTTTCAACCCAACACCAACCATGTAACATCTGACTTTTACCCAACACTGTGGTGGGGGCACTTTTCATTATGAACAAGAACACTCCAGATGCCTCACAGATGAGGCAGACCACGGAGAAGAGTATGGGGTGTTTCGAGAATATACAGTTTTTAGTAATGCATGTGCTGAGGGGATCCCTTAAAGTAAGCCTGTGTCTTGGGGTATTTGCTCCAACACTGAATAGAAGTCACAAGGCTTCAGGACTGTAGCTCTCAGCCCTGAAGTGGGCCCCCAGCAAGATGTACCTTACCTTCACACTCAGAAGCAATCGCTACTGAGAAACAATCCACAAACTGCCTTTGTTTGAGTCAGAGGCCCTGAAGGCTCAGGCATGACAAGGCGAAAGAGGCGAGGGAGGCGTGAGGAGTCAAGGCGATTATCTTCTGTGGGCTTTGTCTATAGGAACAATCTAAATTAGATGTCCCCGCTGTACCTAACCTATAGATTCACTCAGATCCCATGAATACCAATCCCTCCTAGAATCACAGCAGTTGGAGACTATTAAAACAGCTTCCCTCTCCTGGCAGATCTCTTTACTCCCATGGACCTTGCACTCCATGTATCTCATGCTTACTTTCAAGGCCCCAGTGTTCCCTGACCATCTGTATGACCTTTCTCTTATGCATGACCCCTAAGAGCACTCACCCACTGAATGACTCTCTGGCACTCATCTTGCATGCCATGAGTTCCCACATAGGCTGAGAGCTAAGACATGTTATTGAGCATCTCACTCAGCACCTGCCACAGTGCCTGGCAGATTAAGCTGGCCAGGGTGGTAAGGAAACTCAAAACACTTCTGGAAGAATCACATATGCCAGACCCAAGACTGCTTGAAGGAAGGAAGGAAGCTGTTCTGAACCCTTGGAAAGCCTATGTAGTGGAGATGGGGCTGGGCAGATATTTTTCATACTGCAACAACTTATCTGTGCACTATAAAATAAATTTAGAAAAGCTGTTTCATAAAATGCTTATCGTGAGTCGAGGGTGTGGACATCTACACGTTTACTGAATCATACAAATGGATTTCTTTCAAATAGTTTTCAAAGTGTCAAGTTAGACAAATTACAAATTATAGAAGGGCATAATTCAATTCAATAAAAGAAGAACTCTTCTAACAAGAAAGTTATCCTATAATGGGGCATATTCATTTTGAATGGTACAACTCCTAAAAAACTTCAAGTAGGACCCAAGTCACAGATTGCCCTGAAGGACATTCACACCAGCAGAGGGAAGTTATGTGAGAACTCTTAAGTTTCCTTCCTATTCCATGAGAACATCAGTCTAGATCACAGGCAATTCACTAGCACTGAAGCACAATAAAAGGACAAACCGTTCCACAGGGAAATGTGTGAAGACTCAGGTTTCATTTGAACATTTACATTGGCGTACCACCCTGGTGAAAGTAAAGTTCATATGTGACTCTTAGACCAAGGCTTCTAAGCCTAGATGAGTACCCGAATCACCTCAGGAGTGTACAAAACACACCTATGCCTAGCCTCAAAGAATCAACTGAAATACTGGAGCCGACATTTGTATGCTGATCCAATGCTTCCCAAAAGATTGAGAACCACTGATTTTCTATGTATGAGATGTGTATAAAGCAGTTTATGAAGCACAGAGAGAAGGAAAACAACACCAAGATGTTACATGAGGATCATAAAAAGAAAGGACATGGAAACATTAATTTTTTAAAAGTTTCTGCTCCAGATGTACAGAGCTGAGAAGAGCACCACTTCCACGCTTAGGATGAACAAAAAGTCACACAACTGTCAAGTTCATAGCTTTTTTCAAATCTACTAAATAACTAAGAAAGAATATACTAATCCAAAATCTTGTACCTAAGAAGCATCAAGAAACAAATAATACCCAGGCATGGTGGTGCATACCTTTGACTCCAGCACTCAGGAGGTACAGGTAGGTGGATATCTGGGACAGCAAGGTAGCCGGTCTACATAGAGAGTTCCAGACCAGCTGGGGCTATAGGAAGACCCTGTAAAAAGAAGAAGGAAAGGGAAGGACCAGACAATAGAACTAAGGGACGAGCTGAGAGAACAGGAGATGGACCACGGTGAGGCACAGAGCAAAATGGAGACCTGAGGGGGACAGTGGAATAAACACTGAGAAAAGCCCAGTCCCAACACAAGGCACCCCACAGGAATGTGAAGTCTGGGTACACTAACATACCCAGCAACAAAGCTCAGGTTCATTCTTCCTGTTGCCTAGATTGATGAATCCTCCCACTTGTAATACAAAGCAGAAAAAGAAAGGCATGCCCATTTCCAGGCATAAGACCACTTTATCTCATCCTCTGGTGTCCTACCAAAATGTCTAGCTCTCAACAAAAAAATTGCAGGGCATATGAAAAGCAAGAAAAACTATACTGAAAACATAGAGCAATAAACAGAACAAGACTCAGATATGACACAAATATTGAAGCTCTCAGAGAATTTTAAATAATCGTAATTATTTATAGAAGACTCTAGTGGAATGGGCAGACAACAGGGTCATTCCCCTATTTTAGCAGAGAGATTAAAACATACAGGAAAGAATCTAACAGAAATGCTCTAGAGACCAAACCCAGTAACAGAAATGACAGGTGCTTTCCACAGGTATTCTTCTAGAGAGTTTACACAGCCAAGAGAAAAATACAATCAAGAGAAATTACCCAAACTAAAACAAGAAGAAGAAAAAATGAATGAAGAAGACAAACAAACCACAGTGCCTGAGATGGAAAGCTATGCCAAAAATGCAACCTAAGTATAACTGAAATTCAAGACAGGAAAAGGTAGAGCAAGGAACACAAAGAAAGACCGGCTGTGAATTTTCCAAAATCAGTGAAAGCTGCAAAGAACAAACCTGAGAAGCCGAAGAACAGCAAGTATGTACATGAGTATCTCTCTCTCTCTCGCTCTCTCTCTCTCTCTCTCTACGCCCCCATTCCTATATCATATTCAAAAACCTGAAAACTAAAGGCAAAAAGAAAATCTTGAGTGCAAGGAGAGAAAAATTAAATGTTAACTGTAAAAGAACAGAGGAAAAACTACAGAAAGTTCTTGTCAAAAGGCAACAAAGCAAAATAATTCTGTACTTTTTTGTTGCTGTTTTGCTTTGGTTTGTTGTAGCCCTGGCTGGCTTGGAACTCGCTATGTAGGCCAGACTTGCCTCAAACTCAGAGATCTGCCTGCCTTTGCCTTCTAAGTGCTGCTGGGATTTATAAGGTGTGCTCCACACCTTTTTTTTTTTTTTAATGTGTACGAATGTTTTTCCAGCATGTATTTAAGTGCACCTGTGTGTGCAATACCTGTGAAGGTCAAAAGAGGGCATCAGATTCCCTGGAACTGGACTTACAGATGGTTGTTAGCTGCTATGTGGGTGTTGAGAATCAGATCCTCTGCAGGAGCAGTCAATGCTCTTAACCATTGAGCCAGCTCTCCACCCCTCTTTACCATTTTAATTGCTACAAAAGATAAGTGAATGTCTAAAACAGAAGTCAGAAAGTAGAACCTTCAAGGCAGCCAAGCCAGGGTCTACCTCAGTATGAAAGATTTAATAGTGAACAACTGATTGTTTCCTCCCTGTGACAGAAAGAAAGCAAGGAAGTTCTCTCTAAAATTCTATAGCAAGCTGCAGTTCTTAGCCAGTATAACGAAGCAAGAAAGACATAAAAAGCATCTGGTTTGGAAAAGAAAAATAAAACTCTATTCACAGAAAACTATTTTTATTCACAGATTATGTGATTGTCTACATTAAAAGTCTGAAAGTATCTACCAATGAACTTGCTAAAACAAACAAGAAGTAATTTTAGCAAGATCACTGAACACAAATCAACATATCAAAATAAATCACATTTCTACATAAAAATTGAAATCCCCCAAACAGAATACTTAAAAGTATAAATGAAGCAAAGTAATATGGGTAGTTTCCATATGGACATTTTCTTAAAAGCTAAAAAAAAATTCTGATGGAAGAAGTCAAAGACAAATTAATGGATGAGTGAGGCTGTGTGTGTATGTGTGTGTATGTGGAATGTGTTTGTATGCTATATTAATGGATTGGAAGACTCATTTTAAAATGTCAACTAATTTAAAGATTGCATGCAATTCCAGCAGTATTTTATAGAAATTGACAAAATGACTCGACCACTCATTTGGAATGGCAAAGGAATTAGAAAAGTCATAAAAACTCAAAAAAGAATAACACATAGAGTACATATTTTCAAAATGTATTAAGACACAGGAATCCAGTAATCAAAACAGGGTAGTATTTACACATAAGAGGCTGGTGAATCAGGAGAACAGAACCAACAGTTCCAGAATCAGATCATTTTACTTATGGAAAACTGATTTTTTTTGTTGTTGTTTAAAACAATGGAAGTTAGCAAAAAATTTATTCCCATCAAATGTGCAACTTGAATTCAATAAATTGCTAACTTTCAGTCACACAAAATAATCTGGTTTTACACATTTTTATTTTGTCTTTTTAAAGGTCTATTTGTCAAGAAGAAGAAGGAGAAGACAAAGAAGACGAGATGATGACAACGACGACAAAGAAGACGAAGAGGAAGAAGAAGAAGAAAAAGAAGAAGGAGGAGGAGGGGGGAAGGAGGAGGAGGAGGAGGAGGAGGAGGAGAAGAAGAAGCTTAAACAATTTTAACAACCTGCTTGACTTATTTCAGTATTTGGATATGTGGTGGAAGAATCCCTGAGCACCTACCCTGGATCCCACGCATGCAGGAAGGAAGAGCAGGGAAGTTTGGTGGTAAGACCTTGGTTTTCCAGTTTAAATGACAGCTTTGCTACTTATGAGACAGGTTACAACCCTTGGGAGCCTCAATTTTTACATCTATAAAATGGACAAGGTAAAATTCAACTCATATTATAAGTTCCATATATGCAAATTCCCTTTTTAAAAAATTCTATGGCTACTTAAAAATTTTTTAATTGAATTTTTGTGTATTTCATACAGAACAACTCAATCTTAATTACTTTTGTGCCCCATTTCTCACTGGCACCGCCCCCCCCCACAGCACACCTTCCCCCAACCCCAGAATTCAATACACTGTCATTTGTGTTAAGGCTATTGTGTCAAGTTAGTGTCCCCAGACATTCCTCAGTGGAAATTCATCCACTAAGGTCTAGTCAGTCTATCCAGAGTCTCTCCCTTTAAGATTAGCGAAAAATTGATTTTTAAATTTTTGCTATATGTATTCATTTATACGTGTGTATGCATGTGTGTAGATATATGTATGTGGAAGTCTAAGAACAACCTGCAAGAGTCAGTTCTGCCCTTCCACCATGTGGGTCCTGGGAATCAGATGCAGAGCACCAGGCTTGGCAGCAAGCATCCTTACCCACTGACCTGTATTTGATTTTTTTAAAAAACAGCAAGAGGGCCAGGTATGGTGGCACATGACTTTAATCCCAGCACTCAAGAAATAGAAGCCAGTCTGATCTATATAGGGAGTTCCAGTTCTAGGCAAACTAGGGCTATATGATGTTCCTGTCCCAAAAACCAAACAAAAAGAAAAGCACCAAGAAAATTCAATAGAGAAATGATAGTCTTTTCAAAAACTTGTGCTAAAATAACTTAAATTCTATGTACCAAAAAAACAAGGTCCTTGACCATTTTCACATCTTATTAAAAAATAGGCTTGATCAAAGACCTAAATGTAAAACATAAATCTATGTAATGTATAGAAGAAAATATGGACTTTATTCAAGACTTTAAGCAGAATTGTTTTGTTGTTGTTGTTGTTTTATCTTAGAGTCTTGCTGTGAAGCCCAGCTGGCCTCATACTCAGGTTGACCTTGACTGACCTTGAACTCCTGGTTTTCCTGACTCAGCCTCCTGAGAGCTAAGAATTCTTGAATACAAAAAAATCTTGGTTCATTAAAAAAAAAATGCTCAGAAACATTCTGACACTTTTAAGGTGGTGGGGAGACACAAACTAAAAATAACTTATCACGACTCTAAAAAAGATTTATATTGACTATATATAGAACTTTCGAAACTCAAAGAAACAAATAATCCAATAAAGTAACTAATCAAAGTTGTGAAACAAGTCTGTGGAACATTGCTTATATTATCAATTTTTATTTGAATTTGTGTATTTTTTCCAGTCAGCTACAGATACAAATATAACCATTTATCAGTTTTCATTTGTAGTATATTATTTGCCCCCTGGAATTAGACTTTGAATCTATCAATCTTTGATGTGCACTGCATTGTCCACAAACACATTCAGGAATTAGGAATATAGCTCAGTTTGGTAGAACGACTACCTAGCACATGAGACCCTGGGTTACATCTCTAGTACCACATAAACCAGTGGTGGTTCATACCTGTCATCCCAGCACTCAAGAGGTAGAGGCAGGAGAATCGAAAGTGCAAGGCCCTGCTCTGTTACATAAGGGGTTCAAGGCCAGTCTGGGCTACATGGGATACTGTTCATATTGTTCACACACACATACACACACACAGAGACAAAAGCACAGGAATGTACACAAACATGTGTGTACTAGTTTTCTTTAAACTCAGGTGAGAAATTTCATATAAATTCTTAATAAAGAGACTACTTTTCTTATCAAACAAGAAGAACTCTTTAAATACAGAGTTATAATTTTCTAGGCATCAAAATTTATTTTCTCATTTTTCAACTAATGAACCCTGAGCATGAATGAGAACATTTTTAATCACCATACTTTCTCTTTCTCTTCCTACCCAAACTAAACAATTCTGGAGCAAAATGATAAGAGAAGTGGTCTTCCTTTCCTTCTATCGGATTTCTTCACTGGCTCTCATCACCTGGTGCTGTTTGCAAGTCACTGTAGGAACAATGTAAGGCACAGTAAACAAAGACAGAAATGTTATGTGAAAGAAATCACACACACACAAAAAAAAGGGTGGCTCCATCAGTCAGGGCTTGTCACTCAAGCATGAGGACCTGGAAGCAACTCCCAGAACTCAGATTAAAAAGCCAGGCACAGTGGTAAACACCTGTAATCCCCATGTAGTGAGGAGGAGAGATAAGTGGATCCCTGGGGCTCATTGCCTAGCCAAACTGGGAGGCTCAAGGCCAAGAAGAGACCCTGTCTCAAACAACCAAGACATAGCTCCTGAGAAACAACACCTGAGATTTTCCTCTGGTACACACACACACTCACACACACCCACACACACAAGTGTACCCATACACATAAGCATATATACTATTCTGGTTCGGTTTCCACTGCTTTAATAAAACATTGACCAAAAACACATCAGGGTAGAAGGGGTTTATTTCTCCTTATGGCTCATCGTGGAGGGACACCAGGGCAGGAACCTAGACAACTAAAGCACATGGAGGAAGCTGCTTACCAACTTGGTCCTCAGTGCTCAGCTGCTTTTTTACATAACTCAGGACCACCTTCCCAGGGATGGCACTACTTGTAATGGACCAGATCCTCCCACATCACTCAACAATCAAGAAAATGCCCCACAGACATTCCCATGGGCCAATCCAACAGGGAAGTTCCCCCGTTGAAGTGCCCTCTTCCCAGGAGTCAAGTTGACAACTGAAGCTATTCAGCACATATATATACTTAACCAAAAAAAGGGAAAAGAAACCTTATAAATTATTCAACATTATTTAACCAACTTCTAGGTGAACATTTGTCCTTTTTTACCCAAAAATCATATCTACTCAGTCCATATTACTCTGCTGGAAACAAGAGGTAAATTTTCTAGGACTATGATCAGCATTCAACCGGTCTCCTTTTACAGCACCCAAAACATTAGCTCAAATAAAAATATGTCTCCTTCTAGGGAACTGTAAGCTCCATGAGAACAGGACTTTCTCATCCTAAGACCTCTTGTATCCCCTACACTTCAAACAATGTGTGATGCACAGTAGGCACTCAGTAATTATTTTAAGAATGAATACTGCCTAAGATGTGAATCTTTACCTCATTCTTCCACAGTGATCCAGGCCAGCCAGAGCTAGACAGCTGACAGAAACAGCTACTCCCTATCCACCAACTTTCTTCCAGGATTAGTGACTAAGTCTTTCTGCCGATTTCTGTCCTAACTATGTATTAAGGACAGAGAATCACGAGAAGTTGCATGCCTGGTTCCACAACCAAACCCAAATGTCCACCACATCCAAGGGGAAAAAAGAATACCAGTCACCTAGGTTTCTATGAAAACAGGCTCAACAAATGGCTTCAAAGCACCATAGGGCAGAGCTTGTCCTGCTAAACACAGCCCCTAACGTGGTCACCTACTGGGCTCAGTATCAGGAAGACCGCTTTCTAGGCCAGGATCTACCACTAGCTACATGCTCACCGAGTCCTGGCCTGTTTGTTGAAAGCAGGTAACAATGCTGAAACAGAGCCATGACTCTGAGCAAGGGAGTGCTCTCCAGAGGACTAGGGAGGCCCTGGGCTAGGGTGGGTAGTGGGAGAGCAGTAGAGTCACCTGTGAGACTTCAACTACACATGGCCCCTTCTGGAACTCTTCCCAACCTGCCAGGGAGAATTACCAGAGTTAGCCACTGTCACTCAAATGATGATGTGACATATGGAAAACAATCACTCATATTAAGGGGTATGTGAAAAGCTAAGAAAACCTTGTCCAGCTTTCAAGTGTAAGTTCTTTGATGACTGGGACCAAGGCTGACTCTACTTAGTGAAACGCACTGTAGGGTCCAACACAGGGTGCGCCTGTCTTTCCTCACATGTCAAGCTCAGCTCCTTTCACTTCCTCTCAGCCACACCCTATGCTTTTCCCACTGTACTGAACTCTGGATTTGCCATGTATGCCTTTCATCACCTGTCACCACCTGCAGGAGAAATGGCTGAGTGCCCACTAGGCACCCTTGCCTTCATCCTTGCAAACAGACTTCCAGGTGTTAGATATGGCACTCAGGGAGGATGAGTCCATGTCTCAGATCCAGGAGCTATTTAGACTCCTCTGCCAGGTACTGGTCTAGGGGTAGGCAGACCATTCTGGCCCGTGGCACCTGGCCAATGACAGAAATTGTAAGGAAAATTTACATTTGCTTACCTTAAGGAAGACTGAGACTCAGCCCCTCTCCTCCCTCTACTGTGGACTGCTATCATGTGAAGGCAAAGGGGATCTGTTCCCTGGAGGACAGGGAAAGCCAAGAGAATTTTCCAGAAGGCAATCAAGATCTGCGGCCACTCTGAATACCCCTCTCCCACTCACAGACAGTAACCTAACTAATGTCACTTTCAGCAGAAAGCACCCTTTCTGACAGCCCACTCCTGGGTGTAGACAGTCTCTGCACTGCGACTGCTCTGCAACGCATTCATCTCCAACTCGGAGCTAAGCCACACTTGCCCTGGGAGACCTTCACATTGTCCCCCGTGGGACAAACAGCCCCTGAGACTGTTTTCTGCACATGCATCTTTCCAACTAGACTGCGAGTTCCTCAAAGCACCCTTTCTCACTCTTGGCAGAGACCCTGGCATATGCTGGCCATTTACTAAATGTTGAATCATGGAATGAATAAGCAATGAATGAAAGCTAGACACACAAGATGCTTGCCATGACTGCTGACAGACTGACCAGGCTGTCCACACTGCTCTAGACCTCCTCTTTCCTGTCCCTGAGGAAAGGCAGACAACCCAGCAATATGCATTCCTATTTTTGTTTGCCCCGAACTGGAACTACTTCTTGAGACAGGCCTCCACCAAATCCCTTGCACTTGAGATAGGGCTGTCTTTTCCAGTAGCTGAGCTTAATCTTCTCAGGTACTCGGAGTACCTGGTTGACATACACCCACTTCTGTTGAGGAAATCCCCTTCCCAGTCTGCTGAGATGACTTGGCTCTGCCGTGGTTCAGTCCATCAGGAAGGAATGCGGAAGAGTGGAGGAAATGAAGGATACCTCCCCTTCCCCTCCCCCTTCCTTCCTCCCTCCCTTTACTTCCTTCACAGATTAAAGGTGCCAGTTTTATCTAACACTACATGCTAAAAATCCATCAACTCGAAAGATCTAAGATATACAAGACTGAGAACTCACCCTGAAAGCTCACAGGGGAGCCTACATCTAGCAAAACTGGGAGCTAAACCCCAGCCGTTTCACATCCAGTCAGTTCCTACACCACATAAGGCAACTTTCAAGTCACTAAACCCCGACTCCAAAGAAAAGAATTCTGGCAAAGAGCGCTGGCAGTGATGACAACAGGCTGATTACACCCTTCTACATGTGAGACCTGTACACTGACCCCTCTCCGGCTTGGCAGCCAGGAGAAGCAGGCCCAGCCATGAACGAGGTGGAACGGTAAACCCACTCCCAAAGACACAGGACCACCACCACTACCGTTTCCTGTATCTCCTGTCCATTCAAAAGTTGCAGAGACACTTTAATCCCAGCACTCAGGAGGCAGAGGCAGGAGGATCTCTGCAAGATCAAGGCCAGCCTGGTCTACATAGCAAGTTCCAGGTCAGCTGAGGCTACAGAGAGAACTTGTCTCAAAACAAAACAAAAACAAAAAACTGCAGGGACCTCTGGGGACAAGAAGTGTTAAATACCTTAACATATGGGGGTAGGGCACGGAGAAAACCTTTCAGCAGCACGCCAGGTACCGCGTGGGCGTCACATAACTTAAGAACCTCGCGATGAGTATAATACCTATTTTACCTTTGGGGAAACTGAGGCTCAGAGAAGTAGCTCGCTCAAGGTCACTAGTAACTGAACAGAACTGAAATTTAAACACCTAGAGAGTTCTACACTCTTCCACTTCATCACTCATCACCAACTACTGGGAGGTGAGCAGGACCCCGGCACCCCCACAGCACCCCAAGACAGACCCGCAGTCTTACTACAAATGCCGCTGAGGTGAGGGCAGCTCTGCCCACCCAGCTTTACGGTAGTCCGGGTAACTAGCCTATGCGCTGGGTATTTCACCGCAAAAGTAAAGCGCCCGGCAGGGCAGCGGGGGCCGCCGGAGCTGAGCGCCGCAGAAGGCAGGGCGGCAGCCGGCAGGGCGCTCGGCCTCGGACCGCGCTGCTCGGCGCCCTCCGCAGTTGTCTGGCGGCGGGTCTCCGGCCTCCCGCGGCGCCGAAGTCCCCTGCAGACCCGCAGTGCCCCGGCTCGGGCTGGCTCCGAGGCTGGGAGCTGCGCCCCCGGGTGGCGCGGGGGTCTGGCCCCGCCGCGGCTGGGCGAGCTGGGGCTCCGGGGTACCGCAAGGTGCTTCCGCAGCCAGCCGCTCATCCCGTCCCGGCCCTGCGCTCCCGCACGCCCCCGCCCCTGCCCTGCTCACCTGCGCAGCGCGCTGGGCTCGCGGCTCCCGGCTCCCGGCTCGCGGCTCCCGGCTCCCGGCTCCCGGCTCCCGGCTCCCGGCTCCCGGCTCCCGGCTCGCGGCTCCCGGCTCCCGGCTCGCGGCTCCCGGCTCCCGGCTCCCGGCTCCCGGCTCCCGGCTCCCGGCCCGCCCGGGGCTGGCGTTGGCTGCGGCCACGCGGGGCGGGGCGCGGCTCCTCTCCGCCCCGAGCCACCTGGGGCGCCCGCGAGGAGACCCTGCGGGACAGGTGAGCGCCGCCGCCTGGGAGCAGCCCTGGGTGCCGGCTCCCGGACGCCACGGGGATTCTCCCCACCGTGGCCGGAGCCGGCCGGGCTCGTGCGAGGAGACACCGGGGCCGTGAGAGCCCGAGAGCAGACAGGAGCTTTTCCCTCCTAGCCTGGCCCGCTGGCAGCAAGAGGGGCCCTCCCTCTCTCCCTCCCACGGGCTGTGGGATGTAGGAGACCCTCAGGGATAAATATAGTGAGATCACGATGCTGCAGCCTCAGTTCAGAGTCAGAACTCAGGCGCTTTTGGACCGTTCCGTCCTATCCCATCCATGCCTCATACCCTCTCCAGCTTTTAAAGTAGTGCATTATGCTGTAAACAAGATGGTTTCACCTAGTAATGTCTTTCCCACCCCTAAGCTGAACTGTAAGCCTAACTTTGCCTGTCCATTCTTGAATATCCTGTGCCTTCATTTCAGGGCAGAGCAGGATTCTATTAATACCCGAAGAACGCCAGTGTATGTCCCCCAGCCATCACTCTACCTTATCTGAGAACCACCAGCAAGCTGCCTGGTCGTCAGGCCTTCCTCTTTATGTCGCTTTCCTTCCCAACACTGCCAACCAGACAGCTGGTTTGTGGGAGGCCTACACTCCCAAACTGCCTGTATAAGTGGTCAAGCGAAGCTCTAATTTATGAAGATGTCACAAACAGAGAAACTCAGAATACTGTCCTGCTAGACTTACACTGGTGGGAACGCAGCTTAGAGTTCAAAGACTGGCCCAGTATCCCACAAGAGGTGGCCTGCGGTTCTGTAACTCCAAAGATGGTAGAGTGGCCTTGGGGCACTTAGGTGCACCTGCAACTGGGAAAACTTGACGCGGGGCAGAACTTCGGCAGAAGCTGGTTGTGGGTTTAGTCCTCTACCAAGGTCTCTATTAATGGCTTTTGCAAGCCAAGCAGGACCTAAGCTACAGGCGTTTACTGAGGTCTCTGACAGTTTCAAAGAGAGTAGCATATTTCCTAAGTGTGACTTTTAGCAAACAAATGACCTTAACACTCGAAAGGTGATGTGTGATGCTGCCAGTCCCACATTGATTTTATTTGTGGACTCAGAGCAATCCCAGTGCACTGCAGGAAACACTGTTCAGCTTTAAAGTTGACAGAGAACATCCTTCCTGTAACTATTTCAGGACACTTCTATGACAGTGTAATTAACCTCCTAAGCAAAACTGGAGGTGCTTTGCCAAGGTAAGAGCTTCACCCCTCCCCTGACAGCAGGCCCAGACTGCTGAGGCCTGGGCCCCTCTTTCATCAGTGGGTCCTACACAGATGAGTGTTTAGACCCTGGTGTTAACTGGCCAGCCTGGTCACACTAAGACAGACCATCCTGGAAAAAAGTTACAGAGGATGCCCCACCTACATGTGCCTACCCACAGCTGCTACTCCCCCATGGTGGAGGTGGAGGCCGTGTCCCAGGGTGGAGTTGTGGTAGGGCCTGCCCAGTGGGTCAGCCACTTGCGCCAGCAGGTGGGGCAGAACAAAGGAGCCGCTCCAGGTCCCGCCCAGGAAAGCCGGGCCCAACCCTTATTATGTGTTGGTTTCAGTCAGTGGAGCGTGTGATTTAGGATCCTCTGTTGTGTGTGATCTTGGCTGGGGCAGCCTTGTAAATGATGCCTCCCAGAAAGGAAGAGAATCCTCTAGAAGGCACAAGTTCTGCCCTAGTGACTTCCTCCCCTCTCTGTAGAATGTTTTGTTTTGTTTTGTATTTTTTTTTTTTATTCTCGAGAATTCTCAATTCAATCCCCTGCAACTTAGTTTGGTGGTGTTTTTATTGCTTTGTTTTGTGTTTCTGTGTTTTTGATAACCCAGTAATCCTAATTAGTGTTGCCCATATGTACATGGGTGTGAGGCCATCCACTGGAGCATGGGAAACCTACCAATGGCTACACATTCTCTCTCCCCCAGCAGCTATCAACTGCCAAGAGCTCTTCAGTAAGGAGTAGGGCCCAGAGAGCACCTCCCCCATCTCTGCGGCAGTTTTAGTCTCGCACAGGTAATCTCAGCTGGTGTGAGTTCATGAGTGCAACAGCCACGTGGAGCCCAGAAGCCTGCATTTCACAGCACTCCTCCCTGCCTTCAGTTTTCACACTCTTCCCACATTCTCGTCCAGAGTGTTCCCTGAGCCTTGGTGAGGCAGGAGGGGAGCTGGGAAAGATGCGTTAGGGCTGACCGCCTCATCTCTTGTCCTAAGCACCCGTTAAGCAACGTGTTTCTCCCACTTGGAAAATCTGAAGCTGCAAAACCTGACAAGATTTCTGCTTGAAGTTCTATGCTGGAAAGTGGCTTCTGAAACTTGAAGTTCTGATTGATGCTGTTGTGAGAGAAGGAGAAAGCCTGTGAGGTGCCTGAGCAGTCAGTCTGCACAAGGCAACCGCCCAGTAAACAATGCCCGAGCTTCGTTGATAGGCTCTAGCTGCCAGTGCAGACAGCCTGCTCTTGTCTGCTGGGCATTTAAGAACTAGAAACTGGCAAAACTACTGGCGGCCTTTGAAGATTCTAAGATGAACCAGTTAATTCTTGCAAATCGCTGTGTTTGATACTATTCCCTCTGGTACCCAGGAAAATGATGTTTGAACCATAAATCTTTAGTTTCTTCTCTCTCTCTAGCTCTCTGACAGTATAGTAAAAGAGAAAATTGGGACTGGGGAGATGGCTTAGTCTGGCAAGGGCCTGCTGAATAAGCATGAGGATTTGAGTTCCAATCCCCAACACCCAAGTAAAAGCCAGGCATGGCAGCATGAGTCAGAAGCCTCAGTGCTGTGGAGGGGGTTAGGAGGACAGAGACCAGCAGATTCCTGGAGCTTGCTGGCCAGCCAGCCTATCTTCATCTCTTCTGACCTCTGTGGGCATTACACAACATGGGTGCACCTATCTACATGCAAGCATTACATCATACACATAAAATAAAAACAATAAATAAAATATTTTTAATTAAAAAAAAATAAGGTGCAGAGCAACTGAGGAAGGCACCCAATCATGGACCTCTGGCCTCAGCACACACATGCACGTGCCCCTCCCCTAGAAACATGTACTTACACATACACCACACATAAGAAATAATACAATACCCAAAGAGGGACAACATCTTTTTAAATGTATCTTTCTTAATTAATGTATATATTAATGTTTTATGCAATTTCCAGTACACATTTTTCATTGACTATGTTTGCAGCATTCTGGGCACATAGAAAACCCACTCGACTAATTATAGTTAATATGAGAGTAGTGTAGAGAAATAGCCAGAAAGATTAGGATCAGAAAGAGCCAAGAACAAAATAAAACTGATAAGATTGATCTGTAAGATCTGCAAATGGTTATCAGAACAACGTTTCACGGGAGTGTCAGCTTGAAAGTAATCAGACAAAATTCCATAATCACCTCTTCCTGATCGTGGTACTCTCCACTCGTACCCCGGGCAGCCAAGGATTGTGTGTTTCTTCAGGTTCTTGATGTTCACCATTCAGAGTCCTGATATAGCAAAAAAGTTGAAATGACCTTCCCAAAGTGTTTCGGGCATACACCTCACTTCCTAGGTCAGCAAACAGAATTTTTGAGGTGGCACACTGTAGTGCAGATTCCTGAGAAGACTTTAAAAAGCTGAGAGTGGCCCCCTCAGGTCGGCGCTTGATCTTGAGGCTGAGCAGCAAACCAGCTTTCTTGTATTTGCCCTTCAGTCTTATTCTTCGCAGTTGTGGAGTCCCACATGGGCTGGAATGTCCTCAGGAAAGCCAACTTACTGTCTGCTGCAGAAATATTCAGATGCCTTTTGGTGTTTGGTTCATTGTTTTCTGCGGTACTGGGGGTCAGACACCAAGGCTCATACACACACTCTCACTGAGCTGCATCACCAGCTCCTGGTGTTCAGGAATCAGTTTTTTGAGCACTCGACTCTATGCCTTACTTTCAAAGGCAACCCATGCATGCTTATCATTCCCCTTCATTTGGTAGGTAAATGAAAACCGCTTTCCATACTGGTATATGGAAAGTTCCTTGTGTAAAATAAGAGTTCTATAAATTACCAAGATACTCTAGCCAGACTCCTTGCTCAGGAGCCTTACACAGCTGGCTCCTTCATTTGTAGGGGCCTTCCTGGGCCACCCAGCCTGTGGGTATGGGTCTCCATCTCCAGCACAGCCGTTGTGCTCCAGCCGTCCCAGAGAATGGAGAGCAGATGAACAGGTCCTCGGGTGGACCCAAGTGCGACGGGAAAGAACTCGGGGGCGACTGTGTCAATGGACAGCTTGTTTATTGAAATCAAGGCAGGGGTTTCTATAGGGAGGCCTGTCTGGCCATTACTGAAGGTGGGAAAGTTAAAGGTGGGGTCTTTCAGGGGCAGGGAGGTTCTAAGGCTGATGTGGAACTAAGGAATGAGGAAACGAAACCCAAAAACCTGGCTTTGGTCTGGGGTGATCTTCATGGGGGGAAAAGAATATTAAGCAACTGCTAAGGAATGAGGATGTCATACCTGCAGTGGCTTCCTGGGACCTAGGTTATAGCTTCAGGCAGAGGAGGCCAGGACACCTGCCATCCCTTCAGAGTCTCCAGGGTCACACAATACGCAATAGGCCCGGGTCCCACACCAGCCAAAAGTATTACTGCACCCTACTTTCTTCACCGCACTCAAACGCTCCAAACCGTTTTACAAAGTGCTGCTCCCTTCTTTGAGATTTGCTCTACAGAAGTGAAGACTGTCTTGTTTATTCCCCGTCTCTTCCCAGCTGCGATGGTTACAAGGTAGATGCTCAAATGTTGGTTGAATGAATGAATGTTCCCAATAACTGAATGAAGAAGGTTTTGAGTCTGCCACATGTAGCTCTTACCTGCCCTTGTATGAGGCAGTTTGGATCTGAGACTAAGCTTGGATCTGGGAGTGAAGCAGGGTTTAAACTCATTCTCTTCTGTGCTCCTTGGCAACCATGTGACCCCAGGAAACATCAGTCCGTAGCTAAGAATGTGGAGTCTGGCACCAGCTCCACCACTTCCGAGTCCTGTGCTGCTGGGAAGCTCCCTGCACCTCTCTGTGCTCCGGATTCTTCACCTGTGGCTGAAGAATAACAGTATCTCCCATCTGTTTTTTAGAAGACTCCAGACTGCAGTGCAGAACTATTATTGAGCTAACCTCGTACAAGAAGGTCAGGTTACGTTTGAAGGGAGAGAGGAAGCTACTGGAATACCACTCTTTAAATTGCCAAAAACCCACTCTTCATCCCAGGTTCTCTGGCATAGAGCACACAGGCAACAGATGAGTGTGGCAAAGCATTTCCACCCACAGGTGTCAATACTTGATGCAGCAGCCACACCAGAAAGACTGTGATCCTTTCACACTTCCGCAGTACCACTGGAGCTTTGCTCTCTGCCCACGAAGGGTTGGTGCAGCGGAACAAGCCCTGAGGAAGTGGGTGTTTCGGTCTGGGTCGCTGTGCAGATGGCATGCATTGAGTGACAGGAAGTCATTTGACCTTGCTGAGTAGTCGGATGCTTTTGTCTACTTCTTCCTTGTGCTCTTATCTGCCAGATGATTCACAATGTCTTCTCTCTTCCTTATGTATTTGATGATACACACTTAAGAACTCCACAATTTGTGGGGTATAGTAGTACATGCCTTTAATCACAGCACTTGGGAGGTATAGACAGGCAGACTCTGTGAGTTCAAGGTCAGCCTGGTCTACATAGAGAGTTCCAGGCCAGCTGGGGCTACGGGGAGACCCTATCTCAAAAAGATAAAAAATGAAAGCGTCTTTGAAAACCATGATTTAATTTACAACTCACAGCAGAAGTTGGGAGTGACATTGGATAACAGCTCCTGACCTGCAGCTTTGAGATGGACAAGTAGACCGTTATGATAGAAGAAACCTGAGCTCTAGGGCCACAAGTGACAATGTGACATGGACATGTTCCTTCACTTCATTGGACTTGGGGATGTCTCATGGGTTTCTGGAGACAATGCGTACAGAGCAGAGGCAGATCACAGTCATTTCATGCTTATGCACAGCAAGCGCACCAGCAGAGGACAGAGTGGCCAGCGCAGTGCAGTGTGCTTGTGGAACTAGGAAGGGAATTCTCATACACATGGTCTTGCTTCAGAAAGTTTCCAAATGCTGGCAGAAGCTGAGCGTGCTTTCTGAACAACTTGGCTAAGTGACTCCAACTCCCCTTTGGGGAACGTACTAATCTTTTACAAAGAGCCAGCTGGGATTTCATCTCCTGGCATTAACTGTGATTACCAGGCTTCTCCCTCCATGCATGGGAAACTGTATGGACTTGACTCTAAGGTCAGGACTCAAATCCTGACGAGTTCTCTGGTGTGAAAAGCCTCAAGGCACAGCATGGAAACTAGCCTGAAACCCTCCTCATTGCAGTTACTCACAAGCCATGGCATGTACTCCACCCATGTAACAGCCTAACAGCCGAGTTTCCTCTGCAGAGAAAGAGGGTGGAGAAGAAGGCAGCCCCCAGGCCCCCAACTCATATGCCAAAACTCTAATCCCAGTGTGATGGTGTATAGAACTGGGGCCTGTCAGAATGTAACTCTGCTACCAGAATGGTACCCTTGTGAACAGGAGTAGTGCTCTTATTAAAAGGTTCCCAGAGAGCTCTCTCTTCCCTTCTGTGGTGTTAAGACACTATAAATCAGAACTGTGCAACTTGGAGGAGGCCTTCACCAGACCATAACCACACTGGAAGCCTCATCTTGGACTTCCACACAACGGAATGGTGAGAGATAAATACACAAACAATAAGCCAGCCGTAAGTGGCACTTCCTTATAGCATCCCAGCAGACTGGAGAGGAAAATAGAAGACACTAAACAAAGTGCAACAAAGAGATTTGATTTCATCGAGTAGAAGCCAGTGATCTCCCCGTCATGGTCTTTTCCTCACCTTCAAGTATTGGGGAAATAGATAGAAGGCAATAGATGGGATTCAAAATGAAAATGTCTTCTCCTAGGTTGTTTTTGATAGTAAAATAGTCCCTTTTATTTAAGTAGAACCATTATAAAATGCTTCCCTATGGATTCTTGTTTGATCCCTACAACACAAAGAAACAGATAGGGGGCAGTGAGCTAAGTCTCTAAAATCTGTGTGTACACATAATGAGATCTTTGAGAGTACAGAGTTAAATGCCTGATGGTGATCCCTGGTTGAACAGAAGATGAGAGTCAAATCCAGGGCCAAGTCCACAGTCCTGTCTGTTGTGGAATCAACTCTGTAGGGTCATTGCCCAGTAACCTGCACTTGGACTGAGAGATGGCTCAGCAATTAAAAGCACTTGCTGTCCTTGCAGAGGACCTAGGTTCAGTTCCCAATACCTATTGGAAGCTAACCTGATTTAACTCCAGTTTCAGGAAATCCAATGCCCTCTTCTGGCCTCTGCAGGCATTGTATGACATGGGAGTACTTACATACATGCAGGCAAAACACTTAAAAAGTGTTAGGTTACTTAAAAAGTAACCTAAACTCCAGGGTATCTTGCTGCTGTATATATCCCTGAATATATATGGGTGTAGCAGGACAGCTAGGACTCTGGGGATGGCAGTGGGGTCTATGGGAAGACACAGGCTGAAGGCCTTAGCATCCTGTCAGCCAGACACTATCTGCAGCCAGCCTATCCTCACCAGTCCTTGGCAGCCCATCAGAAAAATCCTCGCAGGAGAAGCACAGATAATGTAGTCTGGCAAAGTGGAGAGCTTGTAAGGGATCCTCACTTTGGGTCCCGCCCCTTCCTGTAGCTGGGCTTGCATGTACATGTGTGGTATGATTGGCATGTTTGCTTTTTCTAAAACTTAAGCTCTAAAATGAAATCCTATTAATCATTATGACAGGGTAGGAGGTGGGGGCAGCAGATCTCATCTGGAGATGCGTGAGCTGACTCCGAAAGGTTTCTCCTAACCCTGGGCTTGAGGGAACCACCATCCAACACCACTAGACTTTCTTCAAGAGCCTGTTGAGATGGAGCAAAAGTGTGCTGATCGATTTTGAGCAATGAAATTATATTTTTCAAATGCAAAGATTATCTTGAGAAAAAACTCACATATAATGTTAAATCTTACAAATGGTCAGTTAGCAAATTGTGATGATTGCTGCACTTCTAAATGTGTTATGTGCGAACAAAATTCTAACAAGGTCAAGGGCACTGCTGAAGTGCAAGTTTCCTTTAGAAGCCCAGAGTTCAGCGTCATCAGGCACTCCTGCATCCCCCTTCCTTATTATTCAGTCTTTCCTAGAATGCTTAAGTCGATTCAAGCTATAGGGAGGTCTTAGATTCCTATAAAAAGTTACTACAGTATAAAACTTTGTATAAATTCTTTACAAAAAGTTTTCTGAGGCTAGCTACTGGTTATCCATCTGTCTATTTTTTATCTACGAAACACACACACACAGAGTTACTGTTCTTAGGGGAATCTTGCTAGCTATTGAGCATACAAACCTTAGAACCAGATTTTAAATCCTGGCTCCTTAGCGCGCCAGCTGTGAAAACCTGGGCAAGCTACTTAACCTCTCTGTGCCCTTTCCTCACCTGTAAAAAGAAGATAATAGTGCCTACCTCATGGGTTGCTAGAAGGATTAGATGGATTAATACATGTAAAGCACTTAAAACAGTGTCTGGCACACAGCCAGAATAGTCTCTTGAATCAATTGACTGCTTACTGCAACTTTCTGGGTCTTTGAGTTTCTGATGCTGTCACATGTTATTCAAAACATATTTGTCAAATTCTCTAATTTACATATTCTGTAGGAATAACATTTTGCTATAGGTAAGTCTCCTTTAAGCGTTATATTCTAAGAATCTTCTACAGTTGGATCTTGGAGAAGTGACCTGGGACTCAAAAACCAAGCCAAACCATCCTGGACATGGGGAGAAGTAGAGCGAATGCAGGTTCCCAGCCTTGTCACTCACACAGAGGGGCCTCCATCCGTGGTTACCCGGATCTCTAAAAGGACTCTGAGCTCAACTAACCACAGAGAAATTGGTGTTTTCTTTGCAGATTGGATGAAGAACCACTAAATGCCAAGAGGAAGGCAAAAAATCCCACAGCTGTGGAGGCGCCTTGTCAAGCGGCCCTACGTGCTCACCTCAGGTGTCAGAGCGATGCCTCTTACCTCTGTTCAGTGTGTTATGAGCCTAAGACAAATGACAAGACGTGGCCTGTCACAAATGCCAGAATTACACCTGCCATGCCCCTGTCACCAGTGACTGCTTTGGCAGATACCGTTTCAGTTCACTTTGTCCTATGGATATTTCAAGCTCAGGGCTTCCAAGCAAAGCGCAAGCGCAGTTCAGATCAAGGACATGAGACCTGGAGAAAGACCTCCTCCCAGGAAGTGTCATGCAGCCCCACTGCACGTCAGAGCTGCCGTAGTCCTGACCCATGGGGTCATCTCCATTGAGATCGAAACATGCCTTATAATCTCGTGCTTTCAGAGAACAACTTCCAGTCTTAAACAAACAGGCCTTGGCCTGACTATTCATCCACAACAGGTGGACTTGACTACATAAGTCACCTTCAACAATGTCCTATCTGGAAACTTCTGAGTTGGAGTAGAGAGTAACTGCTAGGAAGGTGGATACACACCATAAAAGCACACCATCTGCAGTGCCCTCAGTTACACTTATTAGCCATTCATTTGGCATCCATCTTTTCCATGTTTGGTTAACTAAAGCAAAGTTGTTTATTTTCTGGCTCTCACATACCATTAACGGCAAATAACAAAGAAGATGATTTACACGCACAGTGCCACGTATGGTCACGTGATTCCAATAATTGCAGGTAAAAAAGTGTCATTCCTAAGAAATTTGAGAGTCTGGAGAGATGACTCAGTGGTTAAGAGCACTGGCTGCTCTTGCAGAGGACCTGGGTTCGATTCCCGACACCCACATCACAGCTAACATCTCTCTGTAACTATCTGACACCCTCTTCTGACCTCCTTGGGCACTGTACGACATGGGTGCACTTATTACACACATGCAGGCAATACACTCATACACATAAAAATAAAATAATTAAAAAGGTATTTGATTGAGGAGCTGGAGAGATGTCTCAGTGGTTAAGAGCACTTGTTCTTCCAGAGGACCCAGGTTTAGTTCTCAACACTCACAGTAGTTAATGACCATCTGTAACTCAAGGGACTCCAATACCTTCTTCTGGCCTGTACTGTGGTTGCACATACATGGTGTCCTTTGTACATACAAATAAAACACTCAAACTCATAAAATAAATATAAATAATAAGTTATTTTTACAAGAAACCTGATTAAACAAATACTCCTGTGTCCTGCCACTGGTTATTTTCTAAAGGCCTCATACTCCAGTGGCTTCTCATGAGATCTCAGCCTGTACCTTAATATTAAGAACCACTAGGAAATAGGAATGCACTTTCTCAATCATTCTCAAAGCACAATCAGCTTTCAACACAAACAGGGCTCTGATTCCTTTAGATGAAAGACGCCAGTGGTTTACAGCCTGCCCTTAGAATAAGCATGTTTCTCGGGCAAGAAGAAATTCGGAACTTCACTTGTGGGTCTGCTGAGCTTTGGTTTGATTGCTCTTACATAGTTAATGTTATGATTTGAATCCTGAATGTCCTCTACAGATTCATGTTTTGAACAGTTGGTCTTCAGCATTTTGAAGACTGTAGAGCCTTTGAAAAGTAGGGCCTGGCTGTCTAAAGCAGGTCACTGGGGGCTGGCCTTGAATGTTGTACCCACCTAGAATACTAGTTTTCTGTCTTTGCTTCTTGGAAACAATGAGCTTGGCATGTTACTGCTGCATGGTTAAGCCTCTCAGCCATACTTTCCCTTCTGTGATGGAAATACTCTGAAACTGTGAGCCAAAATAAAATTTTCTCCCTGAATTTTGTCACCCTGATGAGAAAAGTGTTCGTTATGTAATGGTCTAGGAAAATGGGATAAAGACTTTCATTTTGCGGTTTGTCCAGATTTCAAAGCTTGACCTTTGCCCAACTCCTCCTAGAGGCATACCCAGAAAGGAGTCACCTTGAGAGTTCCAAAACAGGCCCCACCACACCCCAGGTGCTGTTCAGATCTGGGATGGGCACATGCAAATAGATAACGCCCTGGTCTGTTTTTGTTAGGAATGTGCACACGGGAAACTTTGTGAAATGCTTAATTCTTATTGGATGTTGCAAACTGTAACCACTGCCCAGGCCCTATAAAAGCCTCTTTCTAAGTGTGATTAGGGTTAGCTACAAGGTGCCCCGCTGGTCAGAAATAAAATGCCTTGCTATTCCATCCACGTGGTGTTGGCTTTTTATCTCAACCCATTACAAGTTAACAAGACATTTTTCAAAATCCAAAGCTATTTTTTCAGAGCTGAAGATGGAGATATTAGATTTCTAATATTTATTTTGAATTTTTACAATGAAAACAAACTTAGACACCCAAACAAAGTAAAAGAAAAAAGGGCAAAGCTGGCATTGGTCATGCTGCACACTGGAGTGACTGCTCACTTGAGATGAATTTCTCTGAGTAGATGACTCATTCCAACACATACTTCCTGACCTTGAGAGGCCCTGAGCATGGCTCAGATAGGAGAAACCAGACCAGCCAAAGTTTAATTCCGTTTTATTTTCCACTTTTAATATGTTTCAAATTATACAACATGCAGTCTGCCAGAGTGTCCATACATTTTCGTTTTAGAACCTAGGAGATAACCAAAGTTTTCAAAGGGCCAGGGGAGGGTACTTCCAGATCTTTTGGGACATGTACCATCATACAGGATAGCCATTTGATACACACTGCCATTCTCCCCTCAAACCACAGAAACAAGTTTGTCTACAATTTTTCTTAGTGAAAGCTACTGTACAAATACATAAAGCCCAGAAAACACACATCTGCAGTACACAGGACACTTTACAAACTAGACACACACAGTTCTACAGAAAGCCCTAGTCCCCTTGTATCTGCACGCATGGGAAGTATTTTAAATTGATACTCAGTTTTTAGAAACTAAGCAGACTTCATGGACTGGTACCTCCTGTGGCATTACCTGGTAAAGTAACTCAATATTCATTAAAAATTCAAATTATAAGTGTTTTGAAGCACTTTTAGACTGTGATGGATCTTCAGCTTGCTCAGGTTAATCATAATGAGACAATGAAGTGAAATTTGCCCAATGAAAAACTTCCCGTCTGTCTTCTATCTAACTGTCCCAGTGGTGCAGGTCCTTCTAAAAATAAAGGAGGGGCTGTTAATCCCTGTGCTTACCCGTAGTTACTCTTCCAGAAAGTGGAACTGATAAAAACCCCACCTCAAGCTTGGTAGTGTCCTGATACAGAAATGACCGCATCCTATGTGAACCTGAGGGCTTTGAAGAGTCACTGGATCTACGTTCTAGACAAACTTTTTAATCTCTTATTTATTCCAATATTTCTACAGATTCTGCTTTTCTTAATCATATGAGTCTATTTCCTTCTAAAGTCTTACTGTTCTGGCTAGCACCTACCATCCAATAAAGTAAACTATACAGCATTTGAAGAGATGATACCATGTATATAGAATTCTCCAAGAAATGGCCAAATGCACTTGAGTATTATAGCTCCCAACCATAATTGATATCTGCAACAGCATTCCCTTATTCCCTATCGGCAAGCCTCGACTCTGTAGGAGGAGGTTGGCTGTATGAACCACTTGGCTATTCTCTTACAGCATCTCAGAGTAACCTTTACCAAGCAGCATGAATAGTAAATTACTCAGAGAAGAAAATACACAGACAAACACACCAGTGAAAAGCAACACACAACCGAAAATATGAGCATACACTTGGCTGTTCAGAAGAATGTCTTTCAAATTTAGAGTATATGATGCCACAGTCAACAGTGAAAAGTTTATAAACATGACCTTTCTAAAAAGTGGCCTGACAACTGGGAGAGGGAGAATTGGTCTTCTTTGAGGGAATGATGCTCGGTAAACCGACCAGTCCAGCAGGTGGACTCACAGCAAGAGACATCTGGGGACACAAATTTGACTTGAGAAGCTCTAATAGGATAGAATGCATGAAATCCTGAGGAGCATGGGGGTTCAGATAGGGAATGGCCTCTACGTATGATCAAGATGTATTGTATAAAACCTGCAAACATTCAATTTTAAAGAGTGATTAGCCTAAAAGTGTATTTTCCTGATAAAACAATTAATAAACAAACCAAAACTAAGGGATCTGCTTGAATAAACTATATAATCTGTTTCAATAATGTGCCTACCTTTTAGTCACAATGTAAGAAAATTAGATTAGAGGTCTTATAAAGAAGCTAGATGAGCTGACTGGCTGATCAGCAACTAGCAGAATTATCTTTAAAAGACATCAGAACCAACTTCCTATGTGAATAAAAGTGAAATGAATTCTGAAAGGCCCTTGTAGAGATCAAGTAATGTGGAACTACAAATGAATGTTTCTTTCTGAAACATGAAAGGGGCAAGCAATTCTTCAGAAGTAGAAAACTGGTACCAAGGGAAAAATTACTTTGAAAGAATCTAAAATAATCATTTTATGATGGATATTAATGAAAGCCAAGGAAAGAAAATTACTGGCTTGTTTCTAATTTCCAAACACAAAGTAACACAGTTGCCTAAAAGATAACAGCAGGCATTGTAGATGACAATTGTTCAGCTGGCAATCCTCTTAAAAGCCAATGTTTTAGCTTCCAAAGTCAGAGGCAAACATGAACAGCAAGCTTATGATCATAAACTTGATAAGGTTTACAAAACCTGCCCTGCAAAGGCCCTTCCATTAGACTGAGAACAGTGAGCAGGCACTGTTTCGTGGGGCAGACAGTGACAAAAAATCACAGAGAGTGAAACATTTAAGCAACTGAAAAAATGTCTTTATGAAATAAATACTTCAGTAGAATCTGTCCTCTTTTCTCTCATTCCCAGGACAAATAAAACATACATAGACAAAGTACAACATTTAACAAATAAATTAGGTCAAAGCAGGGTTGCTTTGGAAAATTTTGTACAAAAAGAATCTGGAAGTCAATGCATACAGTCCTCAACACTTTATACATGCATGTGCATAAGCACACACATGAACTACATTAACTTTTTCAACCCGCATAGTCTGGAGGAAGCCCAAAGTCTCGCCTGGTATATACTTCATTCCAGTGGTGTCAGCTGCAGGAGATAGCCAGCTCATACTTCTTGGGCACATAGGATGACAGAATGGATGATTTCACAGAGACTGGTTGGTTAGTAACTTACCCTCAAATTTGTGAAAACAAGTAGCAGCACAGTATCAACTTCCCTAAACCTTTGTCGGCTTCCCTGGAAAACTTTACTACTTGGAAATTGACCCTTTCAATACCCACAGCTGGAGTAAAGGAGTCACCTCTAGATTTGTATATTTAAATAAAGTAATAACTAAGTGTAAAAAATAATCCATTTATCCTGATTCTTTTCCTACTTGTACCTAGAAGAAGATAAAGCCTATTTGGTGCCAAAGAGAGAATTCAAATAAAGTTCCCAATGATGGGTTCAAACAAGAACTTATTTGCAGACAGGCACAAATTTCATCAATGATTTTGCCCTGCGGGGTTTCTTCTTTTTCAGCAGCTGGAATGGTGCAGGTTTCTTTAGGATATCTCTTCAAGTACAAGATGCTTCCCTAGAGAAAGAGGCTGTCCCAGTGCAGAATCCAGAACAGGAAGGGAACAGTGAGGAGGGGCAGCCTCGTCTCCACTCATTCAGTTCTGCAGCATTTCCAATACTTGTATAGGAAGGATGTCCAAGCAACTGGGCCGGCAGAGACTAGTTGCTGCAGGTTCAGCAGCAAGCAGCTTGGAGGTGAATTTTATGACTCTATGCATTTACACAGATGTGTCTGAATGAGCAAATTCTGCATTGCTACTGTCAGATTGTTTTTCTGCCTTGAAGAAATTTGCTTTGCATTTTAACAGGTGCCATACTAAAAGGTGTATTTTACAGATCCAAAGATATGACCAAGTTATTTAAAATGCTCTCTGGGGTTATTTATTTATTTATTTTCCGGAAAAGTGTTCAGAATGAAAATTTTGAACCCTATAGCAGCACTTTTTTGTTCCCTAAAAATATAAAGTTATGTGTTTATTTTACAGGAACCCAGACAGTTGAGGCAGAGTATGATCTCCACCTCCACAGCACTTGGCGGTCCCCTCCAGGGAATGGCACAGCAGGGAGTTCCATTCCAAGGCGACAGTGGACTGCAGGGACTGCCAGAGACCACACAAGCCTGGAGGCCGAGTCAGCGGCAATGGTTCTGAACAGTAAGTAGATGGTTCGTTACCACCTCCTTCTAGGTTCTCAGAAGAAGTCCAAGCACACATCTGTACACACAAATTCTACACAGCTCAAAACACCTGAAACTGGTGTACTGCAGACGGCCCAGGTAAGCAAGTGTAAAAAGAAATGGAAACTGTATAGGGAGGGAGAAAAATAAAGCAATTGGTGACTAATGTAGTCCTTGTCATGCTACGTGGAGTCAGATCTGTTGAAAGAGAATTAAAGAGAGAACACAAGAGTTAGGAAAGGGCAGAAACTCAATCCCTAGAATTTTTGCTTTCTTTCTTGATGTTTAGAGCAGAGCTGTCCAGTACAAATATGAGAGCCACTTATCTAATTGTATTTGTTTCAGTACCTGCATTAAAAAGTAAAACCTGGAGGTAAAATTAATTTTTGTAACATATTTATATATTTCAATGTTAAAACATTATTCAGCGTGTAATCAGTATTGCATGTGGAGCTATTCATACCACAAAGCTGCCCCTGAGGGATTTCTGTATTGCCCCTAAGTGTTTCCAATCCGGTCTCCAGTTTTTACATTCTGCACATCTGAGGTGAGACTCTGCCTCCTTTCATGTGATAGTGGCTATCATAATGGTTAAGGAGTCTCCTATTTCTGGATTTAAATGTTTTGTCCTGACACAGTCTCAATGGTCTCTTCTAAAAGTCAGATATCTGCTGAATCTGTGGATAATCAGAGTAACACAGGGCACTTCCTGTCCAGGCTCTGGACAAAGAGGGGACCAGTTTGGAAGTACATTTAATCCCAATGGAGTAATGAAAGTTCCAATACAACACCCTTTGATTTCACTCTGCTTCTCACTAGAGATTCATCTGGGCTTGGGCAGGTTCTCAGAATGGGAGTCTTAGTCTGATCCCGACAGAGGCCAGCCCTGAATGGCCTTTCTCTGCCACTTTAGTAAACTCAACATTTAGAAGAAACCAAAAGGCTCAATTCCTGCCACCATCTAGAGGCCTGCAGAGCTCCTTCAGAGCTCATGGTATGGTACCCTGAGGAAGGAAGAGAAAGAGGACATGATAGACAGGTATAGCCTCATCCTTAAGAAACTAAAAAAGACGCCACTAAAGGATATATGACAGACATGAGGAAAAACTCACCTGCTCTTTTGAGTTTAAAAAGACTCCACAACCTGACACATTGTACTTCCTGTTGATCTCTAGAAGCCTTCCACTCAAACTGATGCTCACCACAGTACCCTGGGTACCTGCCACAATGCTCTCTCCCTGATTGTTTCTCCATACTCTCCTCATTTATAATATTGTAATCATATACTTTGTATAAATAAACAGAATAGAAAAGAAGGGAAGAGAAAAATGGAACAGAAGAGGAAAAGGGCAGGAATGAGAGAACAGCACGTGCTTGTTATGAATACCCTTGTCTCCTTGACCCACAAAGCAAACAGCGGGGGTCTCCTTTGGCAACCATCTCCCATGCTTACAATCCTGTCTGATTAAATGGGGTTTTAAACAACCTTACATGATGATAATCCTGTCATTTCTAGAAGTTCAGGGCACTTCTAGAGATTCTGTGCTTCCTGTCAGGTACAGAAATGGAAGTTGTCATTTACAATCCACTTTGAGCTGAAAACCAACAGGAAAGGTTTCTGAACACCAGCACTGAGATCCCGCCTCACTGAAGGGTTCATTCTCCCCAGTGCACCTTCACCCTGGGCAGATGTTTGGTCTTCCTGTGTGCCTGGAAGCAGGGCAGTTCTGGGTACATACCTTACATTCAAGGATTCTGACACAATAACTACAGGCAACCCATGTTGACACAGCTAGCATCAGCACACAAATGCGGTGATGCCGCCTCAATAACTCCAGCAGACCATGAAGTGACACGATTCCCCCTGCTCTCCCAGATACAAGACCCAGCACGTTTGGGCTAATAGTTTAGAAGAAATGGAGGGAGGGGCACAAAGAAAGCTTAACCTGCTGAGTTTAGTCACCTCAAGGACAGTGAGCACAAAGTTGGGTTGTGATTGGCTGCTGAAAGAAAAAGCAGAGGCCAGAATAAGGCCCTTTCTTCACTACAATGAATTGACCTGTCTTCACCCAAGTTTCGGGTCTTCTTGGATCTTCCCAGAAGGCCCAAGAAAAACAGAATCAGCTAGGATACACATGCATCCTCCCAAGCTACAGAGATGTCCATCTCCTCTGATTAAACTCATCACAGAAAATGGATATAAAATTTAAAGGCAAATGGTTTAGCCACACAAGAAAACCATTTCTGTCTGTTTTATTCCAGGGAGGCCCAGGAATTCAGATACATTTAACAACTGCTTCTCTCTAGTGCGCTCCTCTCCAGTGCTGTTGAGAAGTCACTCACCTAGCAGCAAGGGACCAGACAATCAGGCTACTGGACTGACCTGATGCTCTGCCAAGCTGAGATGGTAATTCAGAGTGTGAATGTGTGACCAGATTTAGAAGAAAATGAAATGACTTTGCCTTAGAAGGGGCGGAGAAGGCTAAAGAAAGAAGTTAATTATATATAAGGGTTTTGCAAGAAGCATTTAGATTCCAAACCCCGGACTTTGGCTTTTGAAATTGCTTACAGTGGATTTAAACTTAATCCAAACAGTACATAGTTTTATCTTCCCCTTTACCTTTCTACAGTTCAATCCCCATATTATAAGAATTACCAGTTGCACTTTGCTTATCACTGACTGAAGCTGGGGTGCAATCTGCAATGGAGGAACCATTCAGCAATTTATGACCTGGAGAAGGGCACAACTGAGGCGTACTGAAGCCGCTAGGGCACAGGAGACAAAAATCAGGAACTCTTTCTTCTGGTGTGGTTTGTGTCCCCTTTGAATTCTAGGCACTAGTTTGCGAGTCCCGCCACCAGCAATGCTCACACCGTTTCTCTGTTCGGGTCCCTGCTGTCTTATTGGCCCTGGCCTCACAAACTACTGTAAGATTAGTCAATATTGTGAGGGTTTAATTTTTACTAAGTTCTTATTTGGACTTTTAGAACTTCCTTCCACACTCTAATCCACTCCCTAACTTATCTTCTCCCTATACAACAGTCTTCTTTGGGAAGCAGCCGAGACTCTCTCTGAAGTGACAAGGAAGGCTATTTTCTTCACAAACTTCAATCAAGGGCAATGCAGCGAACCAGAGACAGTGCAGAATCAGTTTGGAGAAGTGTCTATCATCTATTAAGCTAGACACAAAGACTTTACACAAGTGTAAATGCCAATTACGAGTTTTTAAAAAAAATCATTTTTCTTTAAAAATATCATTTATGCCTGCACTCACATGCACATATCCACACAGGCACACAACGTACACATACTTAAAAATAAACCTTAAGGGACTGGAGAGATGGCTCAGTGATTATGAGCACTGGCTGCCCTTGCAGAGGACCTGGGTTTGAGTCCCAGCACTCACATGGTGTCTAACAATTGTCCATAGCTCCAGTTCCAGGGGAATCTGATGCTCACTTCTGACCTCTGTAGGCATTGCACGAGGGTGTACTTACATACATGCAGTCAATACACTCATACACATAAAATAAAAATGATAAATATTTTTTAAATAAACCTTAAAAAAAAAAAAAGAATAAAGCAGGGCTAGAGAACTGGCTTAGCCACTAGGAGCACATTCTGTTCTAACAAGGGACCCATGCAGTGGTTCACCAGCTCCAGGGGATGTGACGTCGTCTTCTGGCCTCCACTGGTACCTCACAAGCACATTGCCACACAGATACACAACATAACATAAAATAAAAATGAATCTTGTTTGAAGCTGGGTGTGGTGGTGCACACCTTTAATCCCAGGACTCCAGAGGCAGGGGCAGGTGGAGCTCTGTGAGACAGAGACCAGTCTGGGTCTACATGGGAGCTCCAGGCCAGCACAGGCATCAAAACAAAATAAAACAAAAGTCATTTATGGTAAAATATAGCTTATATTTAAGTGAATTATACACTGTTTCTGTTTCTGTTTAAATTTATATGATACATACGTATAACCAAAAATACTGAAGGTTTTTGATGCCATTGATCTTTTAAGAATACAACAGATTCTAAGGGACAAAACCTTTAAGAACTGCACACAGAACATCTGAGTTCCTGGTCCAGGAGGCCCAGCTCACTGGAATACAGAATGAGGAGACCTGACTAGATGAGGTGAACAGTACAGACAATAGGTACATAGAGGCTGCTTTTGCTACTAAGCACTAACTACCCTTGAGCCCACAGGTAACTAAACACAGGACAAAAGCCTTGCATTCAGCCTTAATTTTGTGTCTGCCTTTCTTACTTTGGGTCATCTGCTTACTTCTTCAGGTCGGCAATGTTAACCCCTCAAAGGGTAATGTATAATCTGTCTCATCCCCTTTTAAGGCTAAAGACATCTAAGTCATTGTCCTAAACCTACAGTCACTTTGAATTTCAAGAAGAAAACCTTACAGGAGAGACAACCTCCTCACCCCACAACTCCATACTCCCTACCCCTGCAGGAGGGCGATTATCCATAAAGGGCTGTACCCTGGGACAAAAGTAATCATCTTCCAGAACCAGTTGTATCCCACCCACCCACCCACCAATCACGACTTCTTTGGGACACCCTGAAAAACCATAATGAGACAGTGACCAACCTGAGGACACCTCTGCTAGGACTCTGGTAGGCATATACCTCTTGCTCTCTGCTACAATTCTAACTATATTAAAATGTAAAACTTAGTCAAGTGCCCTGAAGGCAGATTTGAGGTCTCTGGCTGCCTTCTTTGTTCCTGTTCCTAATGGGACCACAATGAATAAACCTCTCTCTGCTTCTCAATATTGCTGTTTCTTTGCAGGCATATTGGAAAGGTGGCCAAGCCTACCTGGTTGGGCCTGCCAGAGGAGCCTGCACTTTTCTTTTTAATACTTTATTTATTATTTTATATGTATGAATATATTGCTTGCATACATGTAAGCGCACCAACGTCATGTGATGCCTTCAGAAATCAGAAGAAGACATTGGATCCCTTGGAACTGGAGTTGCAGAGAGTTGTGAGTTGCCATATGGGTGATGGGAATTAAACCTGCATCCTCCGCAAGAGCAGCTGGTGCTGTTAACCACTGAGTCATCTGTTTAGTCCCAGGAGTCTGCACTTTTACTCTAAGAACTCTGGTTATGAGACTAGCACCAAGTGCCTGGTCTGTGCCCACAGAACCTAAGCTATAGATGCCCACTGACATACTTTATCCTCAACAGCACCCCGAAAGTAGGTGCTGGCCACACAGAGGCACAGAGACAAAGTGACACAGGAAGGGTAAGAACCAGACTTAGACCAAAGCAATCCATTTCCAGCGGCGAACCTATCATCACTGCTCTTGCCTGTAGCAGAGTCCTCCTCATATGAAGGTCCACTGAGGTAATTCAGTCATCAACTTCTAGGATTATCAAACAAGATTATCAAGCAAGATGAATGGTCTGAAGGTTTAGAGGTGAGTTAACTGTACCCAGTTAGAGAACCCCATTCCCATGCTGTCAGTGAAACTGTCACCATTTCAGGGGCTAATCCTGAGAGCCACACCTCATCTACTCTCCATGTGTGGTGTGAACCCATTTCTGGTTGAGGACTGAAGCTGGTGTGAGCACCTCAAGGATACATATCATTATTTATTTGTGACTAGGTATCAAAGTCAAAACAGGGTCAGGGTGAACCAGACAATGGTACAAGTCACAGAAGAAAAGACAGGGCGAGTCTGAGACGCAGACAGACAAGGGCACAGAGAATGAGTGTGCTCGGGAAGCACAGCCCACACCTAGGGCCTACTGGGGAGGGCCTTACCATTGTAGCAGCCAAGTGCTTAGACCAGAAACTCCATTCTATCTGTACGGAGTAAGGGAAACAGTAGAGACAGTGGGGTTCCAAGACTGGAACATCCTCTGATCAAAGAGAGAAACCAGTGTCCTAAGTAGACTAAAAGTTTACAGTTTCAGCTCTGAGTGGTGAACTTGGTGAAATGGCCGGAGCATTCAGAGCCTTGGAACATGCCATAGAAAGCTGGATTGGAAAACACTGACCTCCCATCTGCTGCATATCTGGAATCTCCCTGTATGAGTCCCGTTTGCTGGTGAGACTTTCAGACTAGAATGTGTGCGTTCCGAGTACGAGGCCCAGCAGGGCAGGATGAAAGTCCCGAAGAAGCCGGAGCACAGACAGCCCAGAGGCAGGATCTCAGGCCCCCAGCCACAGCTGACCACTATGGCAATGGAAGAACAGCCCCGAACCCTGCAGAGCTTCATCTTGCTTCTGTTTCTGTCCCATTATCCAGGAATTGAAGGGTGTTGTCTATATCAATAATTAACAAGTCTGTTTACAACAGCTATCCTGAACAAGTAAGATCTGGAGGACAGATATCTTTCAGTGACAATCACCAGTCCAAGGACTGTTATGTGGAGCAGAGACAGAGAGGTTCATAGTAGATACCCATGCTCCTCTGGGACCATGCTAACTAACCTGGGGCTCCTGCCACCAGCTGTAGAAGTGGCTGCCCAGGTGTTTTTCTTATGCCTCAGAGCATGAAATCCGCACAGAAACACAGAGAGTTGCTTCTTCAGATGTACCACCAGAGCCCTGAAGGAGTGCCCTTGCTGTCTACCACAGTGGTTTCTAAAGTGGCAACGAATACTTAACCAACGCCTATCAAAACTTTATTAAGCACATTATGATGTCTGAGCTTTATCTATAGGAGTTTTGATAGACATGAAGCCTTCAAAACATCACTCTTCATCAACTGAGTCAGTCAGAGGCATCTTGGATCTTCACAAACTTTTCAATTTTGTTTTTATTGACACAATAATCTCAAGCAATAATGTGCACATTTTAGGCTACTCTAGGTGACTTCTGGTGACCAGGCATGCCCACACACCTAAGCGTCATGCTCATTTTTGCTATGAGTTTATCTCTCTGAGCTATCTACTCAGTAGAAAAATGATGCATTTCCAAACACATGTGAGGTCATGCTGCAGTTCTGCTGTGGTCTTAAACCAGTAAAAAAAAAACAAAACTTTCTTGGGTCAGGACACACACGAGCGGGACTCCACAGACTCCCCAGTGGTGGCACACACTAGTCATGTTGAACTTGGCTGTTTATTTTTGGTGAAAAACCATCTTTTATTAAATTATGCTAAGGTGAGTGGTTTGGACTTTTGATTTGTGGTTTTTAAATATAATTTCTAGCTTTTTCTACTTTATGCTGTGTAAGATATGTAAGGTCGAGGAATCATACTATTTTAAATTTATAAACATTTAAATATTATACACATTTAAATATTAAACTCTGGAAACCTCTGACAATTTTATTTCTTAGAAGTATTTTTTACTGCTCATGTTTGATATTATATAACAGTCTAGACATAGGAGAAAAATTATATATCCATATATATATATATATATATATGTATATATCCATATATGTATGTACACAGAGAAACCAAAGTGCTTTCAAAGTCTAATGACTGAGGAGTCAGCAACGCCTCCCTAGTGCCATCTGGTGGACACATTTGAACAAATCTCTACTGGCTTGCCAAGGCATTGCCAAGTAGAGGAGCTGATCTCCAGGGCCCTCAGAATAAGAGAGCTGGATAAATATTTACTTGGTATCTATACTCCATGTGGGACCTCACACAAACACTCCACTCCGTCTGAGATGACAGTTTTGCACCCTCTCTGTTCTTGAGCCCGCAGCCTTCCTCCCTTCCTTGCTGATAACCTTGGCATCTCACTTGCTTGAAAAGGAAGCCTCATGTTGAGAGTCTGGGCTCTCTGCTTACCCAGCTACCTTCTACCTACCTACAGCTTCACTTCCACCCCATCCCTTTTGCTGGATGGACACCATCAATAGATAATCATCTGCAACATCGTCCATCTTTTAAGAGAAAGGCATCTATCGAAGGCCCACATCCTCCATGTCTCTGCCCTCCTTCAAATAAAGGCCCCCATATGTGTACAATGGTCAGACAGTGGTAATTCCTCACCCTCTCTCCAGTCCACACAAATTCCTCTGAAGTTGCCTAAAGTCACCACCATCTGGCCTCCCCAACCACCAAGTCTCTCCACCCTCCTGTAACCTCACATCTTCCTTCACTAGTGTTACCTTTCTTGACTCCAACTCACCTGTTTTGGTCCTCCCCCCTTCTGCCCTTCTGCCCTCTCTGAGACACCAGGTATCAAACAAATGTAGACAGGCTTCTACGGAGCTCCAGGACTCCAGAAGTTCTAAAAAGAGCCTCCTTAAGAATTAGGAAGTAAACAACTCAGAAGTTTGAGAAGTCACTGAAACTTCCAAGATGCACGAGGTCCCTCACGCACACTTACGCTTATACAAGCAGGAAAGACTGCTGAGGAAAGGAGACTCTCCCACCCATCAAGTTGCCTGAAAGTCATGCACAGTTCCTGGGTTCCAGCTTCCATTACTCAGCCTGGGGGGGCTTTCAGTGATGGAGCTTCGTTTGAGTCAACCATGTAAGCAACCCTAGTTAAACACATTGGTTCACCAACTTGGACTTTGCTGTAATCATTGCTCTGGTCTGTCAGTGGTTCCTTATCTGGGGTGAGCAGACATTTGTGCTGTCTCACCCCAGGAAGTGTCACACATAAGAAATGATACTTGACCAGGGGCGGACAGCACCTCCACGGGGAGGAGTGGTTGCACGACCCCCACAATCGATGCTGAGAGATGCCCTGATCCATGCAAGGGTGGAGCATCTGCGGGGGAAACTCCAACCTGGGAAGAAAGTAGAAAAGAAGGAGGATGAGACAGAGGGGTTGTCCCGCCATTTCTTAAGATGGGGGCTTAAAGGTAAAGAGAACAGAGTCAGACGTACTCTAAGGAACCAGTCTTGAAGCCAAAAAATGTGGAACTCATGGGAAGAGCCAGGTAATGAGGAAGAAGAGCACAAGGTCAAGGTGGTAAAGAGCTAACCTTCAGTTCTCAACTGTTATATAGAAAAAGGGAAAGTTCAACATGCAGAGGTAAACGTAAAAACAGCCAGATGCAGGACCACAGTCATCAAGATGTGTTCTGTCTATAAACTCCTGAACTGGGAAAGACTTAAACAAGACATGAAAGAGCCTAGCTTTGATACAGAGCTCAATGGGATATTAAAGAAAATATGGATTTTAATCCTCATTTTCCCCCTCTGTCTCTATCAGTAAATTTTGGATGACAAGTTTGCGGTTAGAACGCTAACACAGCCAGCTAGAACCACTGGCCTTGTGTCCTGATGAAACTTCCTCAATTCTGTTTGTCTCAGATGGAGACTTCTGCAATGATTTTCAGATAGAGGATTTTTTTTCTTTCAAAATTTATAATAATTTGCTTAATTTTGAGATTGTACTGATAGCCAGTCAATCAATATGTAAGTTTCTTTCTCACTGTAACCCAGTTTCTAAGGTATAAAAGACATGTACTACTTCCCTTTGGGGTCCAGATTTTGAGGCTTGAACCTGCTGGACAAGGTTGTGGCCTAAATAAAAATATGTTTCTTGTACACTCCCAGTGCCTTGCCTGATTGTTACTGCAACAGCTTGTGAAGCTGTGGGACACTGGGGCAGATGGGATCAATCTGAATACTGTGGGAGTGAAAAAGCTGAGTCTGAGTAGTGTAAGCACTAGTTCCTTTCTGAGACAAAAGCTTCATAATCTGAACCATCAACAAGAGGGAAACTAGTGCCCAATGGACTGGCCCATAAGAGCCAATAGGGTCCCTCGGTTATGAACAGCTGAGGGCCCCATGAATATTGCAGAATGGGAGATGACAGAAGGACAGGTGTTCCTGGGAGAATTAGGTACAAGAGGCAGAGTTTGATATTCAGTTTGCTGGGCCTGATGGAACTATTTACAAGAGAGTTAAAAAAGAGATTGATTCAATAAGGACTTCAGGAATGGTATGGGGCTTAAGATGCTCTACTGAGCCCCATGGTGGGACATGATTTTTTCAATGTAAGAGAAGCTCTGGTAAATCTGAATAACATAGACCAACATGGAAACTAGGTTCATAAAATACAAAGCAATCAAGAGGGGATGGAAAATGGGTAGAACAAAGGGGTCTATGTGGGTTGCTCAAAGGCAAATGTGGCAAGATTTGTGCTGAGCCAGAGTTCCTAGGGAAAAAACTAACAGGAAGCCAAATGGTAGTAAGGTTTTGGAAGGTTTTAAATCCTGAGCAACAGTTTACAAAAGACATAAGTGATAAAAATAATACAGAGGGAAAAGATTAAACTCGATGTAGAGATGAGTAGTTATCTCCTCAGAGCACTAAGGTGGAGACTGTCCACTCGGACCAGATTAATGAACAGGTAAGGACCGGAGCACCGTCCTGCAATCAGTCTGAACCAAGTAGCTGGCTCCAGCAGCAGGAACTAGGCTAGAGTGTAGCCCTTGGGCCTAAACCAGACCAAGTGGCACCAGCTGGCACTGTTGACAGGATTAGGGGTAAAGAGATGCACATTAGCCCTGTGGTCAATAACAGTAAGGCAGGATGAGGAGGCTGGACGGCTCTAAGAAAATGTCTATTGATTATAGAGGGCCAAGAGGGATGGTGTCTTCCATCCAAGCTGCTGTGCCTAGCACTGTTCTTTTAATGAAAGCATTTATAAAAGAATGAGATCTTTTCATACTGTATTGGGCCTTGTTAAGTTTCTTCTCTAGTGTCCCCTTAGCTGCTTAAGACCAACTGGCACTGACTTGAGATGATGGTAGGCCTTCAGAGATCCTGCTCACTCTCTGTAAAAAGGTTTAATTACATAATGCCTTAAAGATTTATAAATGCATATGGAAGAATAATAAAGACAGGGGTCTAATTTAAATGAAGGCACCTGCATGAACTGCAGACTCCCTCCTTGTTGGCTGGCTTTTTAATTGTTGGAAGGTACTGTGCTGGCTGCTAAGGGAGAATCATCATCAACAATCCTACTAGATCCTAAATGCTACACATCAAAATGCCACACAAGATGTTACTTGTAGGTGTAATAGGGGCTTGGACTATTGGGGCATATCCAGCTGCTTTCTGGTTTAAAGCCCACTCCACAGGAGGGTGTTCATGTTTGGTACTATAAACCAGGAGAAAAATCTATGGCTCGGGAGGTCACAGGTCCCAGAGGAGAAACAAATGCAATGATTTTGTGAAATGCGCTGTCTAAATATCTGTGCTTATGCTCTGTTGACCACTGTTGTAAGCCACAATAGGTCATGGAAGGAAAGTTTTTTTTGAAAATGATGGTGTGCTATAGGCACCCATAATTCCCAATAAAGTTCCTAAAAACAAATGACTTTTCTGTGCAATAGTAGCTCAATTTTAGTTTTCATTACACATCTATATGACCCCATATATCACATCGCAGAAGAGGAAAGAATTAAGAGACAGAAGAAGGGGTGGAATGTTGTATAGCAACCTTTTTCTGCATTCAGACATTCCTTCCTGGAAGGAAACTAGATACCAGTCAGGAAGGAAGCAGCTTACAGATCTCAGGAAGTCCCTGAAACTTACCAGATAAACAAAGCCCCTCCCTCCACCAAGGTTATAAACGCCATATAGACTGCTGAGGAGACTGTCACCTGTTGAGATGCTTTCAAGTCATGCTGAGAACCCCAGGGCTCCAACTTTCATGAGTCTTCACCCATGTTGGAGTGGGATTTCCAGTGCTGCAGCTGCCTTTGAGTTGTCCATGCCCTTGTAAGTGACCCCTCACTCACACACCTGTAAGTAATCCCAGTAAACTCAGCAGTTCACCAAGTTGGTGTAATCATTACTTTGGTCTGTCATCAGTTCCTTATCTAGGGTAAACAGACAATTGTGTCCTGTCTTCCCAAGAAAAGTGTCATATAATACCCACCCACTTGGATTAGGAGCTTAGCTGGATGTCAGAGACATCACATAAATAGCCTGACGAAAACCAAACTTTTTCCACAAAACCTGCTCATTACCTAATTTTCCCTGTCATAGTTAATAAAAGGTAACAACCCTGGCTCCTACCTGTAATCTCAATACTCATGAGGTGGAGGCAGCTGGATCACCATGGGTTTAGGCCAGCCTGGGCCACAGAAAGAGTTCCAAAACAGACTGGGTTAGAACGAGACTCCTCTCTACCCTAATCAGTAAGCTCTGACAGGTGAATCCAGCTCGAACACACCTGTCACGTCTCTCCACTCCTTACCCTCTGCTGTCAACCCCTCACCCAGCATCCTCCTGAGGGGACACCTACAGCAGTCTTCGCTGAGCCCTTTCTCTAGAGTCCAGTCCAAAATGGCCTTGTCCAGTCATGAACCAGGGTCCTCCTATACCCACAGCTCCTCACATTTGTCCTCACCAAGATCACTGAGACTTCGTTTATTTGGGCCCAATTCCCTCACCAGCTCTAACCGAGGGCTCTCCAGACCATTGTCTTGCCCACCTTCCCGTCACTCCTTGGCCACACTCATCCACTCTTACCTGGCAACATGTGCACCCGCTCTCACTCAGACTGCTGCATAGCTGGCATTTTCCATTTCAGAGTTCTCAACTCAGCATCAACCCCTCTTCTACACAGTGCTCCCAACTCTATTTCAGTGTTTTTCTTTTCCTCAGATACTTAGTATTGTTTGAAGTTACTTTATTTTCTATATTTCGATGAGCATACCATTCTCAAGAACAGAACTTTCTGTCTCTCTTAAACCAAGTGCCGCAAATGCAGGATCTCATTTGTATGATGGGAAAACTGAAGCTGGCAGAAATCAAACACCTTGCTTGATGTTACAGAAGAGACAGCATTGAAGGCCAGAGATGGAAACTCACAAGGGTCTGTGCCATGCTGCACCAGACTGCCTGCCCCTGAACAGCATTGGGGATGAGAAAGATAGTCCCCCTCACCCTGGAGCAGCCCCTCTGGACTTGAACCTGACGAGATCAGTTTGATCATGGCATTTCTTTATTTACAATGAAGTTTACTGATGGTGCAGGTCTGGTCTGTAAAACACAGGAGTCCCCACAGGTGTCCAGATGTCACCTAAGTAAGAGCACGTTACTCTGGCTGCAAAAGATGGCAGTGGAAGAGGCCATTCCTGCCAGGGAAGGCACTTCAGAATGAGGGACCCAAAGTTCTTAACAAAGGCAATCTCATGAAGGTTTATTTTTCTCATGTGAACACTGAATTCCCTATTTCCAATTCTTTTTTAAAATATTATTTATTTTTATTTATTGTTTTAATTTTATGTGTATGAGTGTTATGCCTGCATGAAAGTAGGTGCACCCATGTTGTGCAATGCCTGCAGAGGTCAGAAGAAGGTGTTGGATCCCCTGGAATTAGAGCAATGGATAGTTGTTAGCTATCCCATGTGGGTGCCGGGATTCAAACCTAGGTCTTCTGCAAGAGCAGCCAATACTCTTAACCTCTGAGCCATCTCTCCAGACCCCTACTATTTTTTATTTTATGAGTGCACTGACTGCATGAGTGTAAGTACACCTGTGTTGCACAATGCCTGTGGAGGTCAGAAGAGGGCGTCAGATCCTCTGGAACTGGAGTTAGCACTGGTTGTTAACCACCATGTGGTTGCTAAGAATCAAATCTGAGTCTTCTGCAAGAGCAGTCAGTGCTCTTAATTGGTGAGCCATCTCTCCAGCTCTCCCCGCAATTCAAATGGGGCTGGAGAGATGGCTCAATGGTTAGGAACACAGACATATATACATACATAGGCACACCACTCATAGACTTAGATTCTGGAGCTGGAGAGATGGCTCAATGGCCAAGAACAAATACATACATACATACATAGGCACACCACTCATATACATAAAATAAAAATAAATACACCTTTAAAAAAATGGTTTAACACTTCCTCGTTTCTAATTGTAATTCTTGCTCTACTAGTTAACTATTCTTTTTTTAATCTCCACTGATGAATATCCCGTCCTTTCTTAAACATAATGTTCTCCTTATAACTTTTAAATAAATAAATGACATTACCTTTAAAAGCTCTTACAGCTGCTCAAAACACTAAATCAGATGTTCAGTCAGTCATGGGCCTTCCCTATTCAATGGTTACAATCTACTGTGAAGAGACAAAAACTATTTCATAACAACTGTATGATATGAAGAATATGAAATTATGATATGATAAAACTATTTGATCTGGGACTCTGTTTCCTAAACTCCTAAAGCCCTCAGAATCTCTCCAAGGATGAGTAACATTTGTACACTAATGAGATTGCTGGTGACTGGTGGTACCTGGATGACCTTAGCATGGGCTATTGCCAGAGAAGTCACCATGAGATGAGGTTGGAAGCTATGGCCACCTTCCAAACTCAACCTCAGGTAAGAGGAACTGAAGGCTTAATTGTTTACCAAATGTCTAATAATTTCATTAAGTGTGTAATGAAGGCCTGATCAAATCCAAAGGCTGCATGTGAGGGCTTTTGGGTTGCTGAATGCATGCTGAACGTATCACCTGGCAGGAATGCACCTGCAGAAGGAAGAGACTCCACACCTACACTCATGTTGCCCAACCCATTTCTCCTACCTGTTCTTCATCTCTATCCTCAGGAGTTTCTTTTAAAATAATCCGATAAATATGAGTAAAATGATTCCATTAATTCTGTGGGCTGCTCTGCTAAGTTAGCTGAGTTTGAGGAGGGGCTGAAGGAGCCCTGACTTATAGGTGGTTTGTCAGAAGCACAGGTCACAGTGAATCAGTTGGCATCTGAAGTAAGGGGGTGTCCTGCCTGCGGGTCAGAGACCTTAGTGTGTAGACCTTAGTCTAATGCTACCATCTCCAGTCAGGAAGTGTCAGAACAGAACTGGAGGACACCCTACTGGTGTTGACTGATGGGAGAAGAGCTGAGTGCTTGTGCAAGTCAGAAAAACACTTTGGGTTTTACTGTTTCCAGTAAAGGAAAACACAAGCTAACTCTTACCCATCAATGACTCCAAGCCACATCCTGCTGTTCGTCTATACTGGCAATGATGTTTTATTAATCATTTGTTATATGTCACACAGCTTAGAAACAGCCCCCTACCAGTGCCAGTGATCTGGTAATAGATTCTCCCCATTCCACAGAAGAGGAGGTTAAGTAGTGAAGAAATGGAACTGCTGATACAACCAAGCCCAGATTCCTGTCCAACACCAGCCCCTCCACCACATACCCTAATGTGTGTGTGTCTACTCTGTGACACTGTGAGAAGAGAATTGCTATGGGATCTGGATGGATAGGCTATGTTAAAGAAGCTTCAATTTTTAGGTCAAATAGTTAAAACCACCTGTAACTTTTAAAGCGGGGAAAGAAGGAATTTTCATGGTTCGGTTTCTCTGGAGGTCTTGAAAGTCTCACCAGAAGTTTTGATTTCTTTTTTTTGTTTGTTTCTTTGGTTTTTTTGCAGGCTCTCTGTAGCCCAGCTTAGCCCTTAACTCAATACATAGCTGAGGATGTAAGGATGACCTTGAACTTCTGATCCTCTCGATGATGGAATTACAGGTGTGTGGCAGCACATCTATCTGAGACATTCTGAGTTTTCAATCTTTGGTATAAGACAAGGCCATACTGTGACAAATGATCAACATTTGGTTATGAGTACCTTATACAAAATGTGAGTTGGGAACCCAGTGTGGTAGTTCATAGTCTCACTCAGAAAGGAGGACTACTGTGAATTCAAGGAAAGCCTAGGCTACATAGTGAGTTCCAGGCCAACCTGAACTACAGTGGGTTTGGCAGACCTTTACTGAACCCATGAAGAAGGTACCTGTTCATTATACAGTCTGTGGAATCCTGGGCCATTATATTTACTAAGAATTTGTTGGGAGCCACAAACTCACAGCTCAGTGAGCTTTCATCAAGTTAGTAACCTATATGCTGCATGTGGCCTGGAGCTGCTGCATAGCAGGTGTTCAGCAAATGCAGAATACTAGTATTTCACCTAACACACATTCTCTCTGTCCCCATAAAAATGCTATTCCTGTTACAGTTTAAATTTGACATACTGCCCGCAAGCTTATGTTTTAAACACTTGTTCCCCAGTTGGCAGTGATACTTGTGGAGACTGTGAAGCTCTAGGAGATGGGACCTGTGACAGGTGTACCTGGCCCCTTGTTCCTGTTGCCCTCTCTGGTTTCTGGCCCAGCATGAGATGAAGAGCCTCCACCACTAACTTCTGCCACCCTGAACTGAGCTGCTCATACCTTCCCCTACATTACTGAAACTTCCGAAGCCATGAACCAAAGTTAATCTTTTCTCCATCAAGTACAGGTATGATGAGGTCATAGCAACACAAAACCAACTAATACAACTCCCATCTGGGCGGTGTACTCAGTTAAAAGGCTGCCTTTTGCAGCCTGGGTTATAGCTACCTGCCTCTCATATGGCCATGTACCTCTGATCCTGTCTGGGGGATGTAGACATCAACTTTCATGGGTCCTCTGAGGAGGCCATTTAAAGGAGGCAGATGTATCCAGGAGTGCTGCTGTCCCAGTCTCTGCTTCTTTCTGGGATACTAACTCTTGGAAAGAAGGCATGAGGCTGAAAGTCTAGTAAAAGTCATGCTGGTTGTCTTGAAGAAGGAGGGCACCCACAGAGAACTAACTGTGAGTCTAAGTTAAGAGGCCAGGTTTCTGGAGTCCCTTACCAACTATTCAGAGCACTCACATGTCCTCTATATGAGAAGGAAATTGCTGTTCTATATGAGTCATGGTTATTACACAAAGTAGGATCAAATTTTAGTGGACATCAAAACCCCTGGCCATTCTTGGTAAAAGTATGGAGTCCAGTAGGCCTTACACCACAATAAATAGCCTGACCTCTTGTCCTAGATGATGCTACCATCTCCCTAAGTGGCATTTTTTCTTATCGTTTTTGTTTGTTTGTTGTTGTTGTTGCTAGGGATTGAACCCAGATCCCATATGTGCTAAGTACACACTCCACCCCTACGCTGTACCTCCATCCTCACCAAAATTCAAGGCTTTTCTGTTCTAAGCTACCCAACACAACCTTGCCTCCCTTTCAGGTTTCAGCCTCAGTACTGACAATATTCAATGAAAAACAATTCTGTAACATCAATTTCATTTTATTTCACATTGGAAGCAGAGGTTGGATATGAATAGTTGGCCCACTGGCAAGCCCATTTAAGACATAGTAGATACGGGTGATAGTAGATACTGACCGCCTTGGCCTGCCCTCCTGTTCCCGCTCACCTGACCAAGCCCTGGCCTGCTCCATGTGTGAAGCCAGTGAGCATCCTCTCTGAAGCTTTCAGCTGAGAACTGGCACTGCTGTCATTGTTCTCTGAGTAAGGCTCTGCCCACCCCCCATCCATCTTCATATCCTGATACAGACAGAACTGGATAAGGAATCAGAGTTCACTTGAGGCGCCCCTGATCATCAAGGCTTCACTTGATAGGAGCTCACCTGCCTTGTAAGCTAGCTTCCCTAGTGGCGGGCTCCGAGCCCAGAAACATTTATGACCATCTCCTCCCATCCACAAACTCAAAGTGTGAGCTTTTCTGAACAAAGTTTTCTGACCCTCTGTTGCCTACTTGCCAGTCTGACCAGGAGCCTTTTTCTCATCTCTGTCACCAAGCACAGACTTGGCTCTTCCCCCTTTTCTCTTTTTAAAGGGAATCATTTCTTTCTTTTTCTGACAGAGCAACATTGATCATATATGTTGCAGGAAGTGAAGCTCATAGACTACCAACTCGAAGAAAATCGGTCTTTGCTTGTGGAAGTGCACTATGAGTGTAAAAACATGACCATTGCCTGGTTCTTTATACATAATTCCAGAGACTAAAGATCCCCCACCCTGTCTGTCTGTGTAAATGCAGCTGACACAAGGCAGTATTCTCTGGAATGTCAGCTGCAGAGGGGAGCCCCATAGACCAAGAAAACCTCTAATAAGTCACCATACCTCACCATACCGGGAGGTGATTAGACCAGGCCTGACTCAGGGTTGCACTGGCCCGTGATGGCTTGGCTAGAAGGCCCGAAGGCTCTAGATGGAGATGAGACTAGGCCCAGGCCTGTGCTCATCTGGAACCTGCCAGGGCTATCCTGGAGTAGAGCTAAACTTCTACTATAAGTTCACCATATGCACGTGACTGAAGGCTAGTCTGAGGCTCTGCCTCTAAGTAAGCCCTGGGCCTGCTGCAAAGAGAATCCATCCCAGCCTGCAGGAACTCACTCTGTATTTACTTCTGATAGTGAGCAGAGCTTGAGGAACCACCGCCTCCTCCTCGGACAGCATGGACAGCTGTTGGAGATGATGCTGGGTAGTGTCCAGGGCGGATGGGCTTGGCTATATCCAAAAGAAAGGAGAGAGAACCACCTTCAGGAAGAAGAGAAACAGCAACACCACCACAATGCTTATCTCCCACCAGACTCTCTGGAAACCAGAGGTTTAGCCTCTGAAAAGTACAATGAATGAATAAGCCCAGGACATCGGCATAATTCAGGGAACAGAGAGAATTTATATATCAATCAGCTTATTTTTCAGTGTGAAAAATTTAAATGAATGAATAAATGAAAATTAGAAACTTTTTCTTTTAATCTGCAGTGGATCCACTGTCCCTCACAGATTTCACAGGAATGTGTGTAGCCCCTGCACCTGCTAAGTTTTCTAGGGAGAGAGTCCATAGTTTTCAATAGACTCTCAAAGTATAATAAATCTACTAAATTTAATAAATCACTAATCTAAGGGATTTAAAAACTGGATGGAAAAACAAAGCTGCTGGTTCAAAATACAGCTGCAAAACAGTATCTGATGGGAAATAACATTATGTATTACTAGAGATGTTTCCATTTTAAAAACACTCTAGAGAATATCCCCAAGACCTTTATTCCTGTGGCTTTAACCTGTCACCTGTGACTGAGTAGCTACACCAACACCATGCCTATGTGAGCAAAACACCCAACTCCATCTAGGTCTTAGTAAACTTCCAGGCCACTGATCAACTTGCATCAACACACTGTTCACTGCTGCCAAGTGGCTCTTTCCAAATTATTTCCAAACCAGCGCTTGCAAGAAGCTTTTCCTAGGGCTGACAGATGGGCTCCCTTATGGTCCTGCCTGGTGCAGAACACAAAGGACCTTAGTGTCTTGCTGAGAAATACTCATATCTTCTAATATTTCCAAGCATGTACCTCTGTTTACATCCAAAGACCTTTGCCTACAGCACAGCTGCCTTCACTGGCTCAGCACACAGTTCTGAAAAATACACTATATGTGGGAGTATTTCAGGAAGGACAGTGGTGCCCAGACAGCGCTAGCTGGGAGGATGGCAGGCTCCATCATAGCCTTTCAGATGTGTATGGTCCTAGGTAAGGGCTACTAGCTCCTAACCTTTGACACACACATACCAATCTGGGCTGAATGGGCTCTCCTGGCCATGTTCTTGGCTCTAACAGCCTCCTTGATGCGATCCACCTCTTGCTGGTAGCGCTTACGGTCCCGCATGGCATTCTCCTTGGCCTCTTTCAGCGCGCTCTCTAGGGCCTTGACCCGTTCTGCAGTGGCTCGCAGTCGCTTCTCCAGCTTGGGGAGTTCACAACGCAAATCTGCGTTGTCCCGGACCAGCTGTAGCAGAGAGGCAAAGGAAGCCAGTTACTAGGGAGGCTGTGCTGCCCCCTGGCTGGATGAGGACACAAAGAGCGTCTAGAGACAGTCCTCCCCAGCAGCTGAACCCATCACCCCTACTAGATTATGTTTGATAGTCCCTATCCTCCTGATTCACAGGGGCAGGAATGAGACAGGGATGAATCAAAGTAAAAGCCATATCCAGCCATAGGAACCTTTCAATTTGGAGCAGGATTTTCTTTCTCTTTCTTTCTTTCTTTCTTTCTTTCTTTCTTTCTTTCTTTCTTTCTTTCTTTCTTTCTTTCTCTCTTTCTCTTTTGTTCTCTTTCTTCCTTTCTCCTTTCTTCCTTTCTTTTTCTTTCTTTTCTTTCTTCCTTTCTTTCTTTTTTTCTTTTTCTTTGTTTCTTTTTTTGAGATAGAGACTGTAGCCCCAGCTGGCCTGGAACTCACTATGTAGACTAGTAGACTAGGCTGACTTTGATCTCACAGAGATTCACCTGCCTCTGCCTTCCCAGTGCTGGGATTACTTAAAGTAATCCACCACAACTTCCTCTTTTCTTTGAGTGTGTACGGTGGAGGGGAGGGTTAGCACAGAATTTATTATTCTAGGATATATGTATGAGAGATGAGAAATTTACAGTCTGTTCAGAAGTATTCAGTGAAAACACACGGTCCAGAGTTTCCTGCAGACCTCCTTCCCTGTGGGACCACCTTAGCACTGGTCTGCAACAGACCCAGTGGCTCACAGGAAGCAGGAGGTACTGCTTTTCTCTTCTTACTGAGATCATACTTAGGACGCAGCAGGCTAAGGCTGGGGAAGGGGTAAGCTCCAGCACCAGCCCTGTCTCATCCTGCCAGCTGAATTGATGTAGATCACTTAACACTTTCAGTCTTGGAGTTTGCACACACTAAACAAAGACACTACTGAATCAGGCCAGTGTGAAACAAACTGGCCAAAGGGCATTTGGGGCCACAAATTTGACTCTATAGGCCATGTGTGTTAGAGTGCATGAAACTGTGTGGGGGGTGATAAGAAGGGGTGTACATAGGGGAGGGGATCTAAGTACAATCAAAATATATTGTATGAAATTAACAAAAAAATCAATTAAAGGTCAAAAAAATAATGTAATTATTACTGAAAAGAATAACTTATATGCAAATAAGCAATGATATGTTATCAAGAAAAAACTGCAAATTTTATATTTTTTTTGTTTTATTTTATGTGTACGAGTGTTCTACGTGCATATAGGTAGGTGCACTCATGTCATGCAGTGCCCTTGGAGGACAGAAGAAGGAATCAGATCCCCTGGAGCTAGAGTTAAGGTGGTTTTTAGCTGACATGTGGGTGGTGGGATTTGAACATGGGTCCTCTACAAGAGTCAGGGCTCAACCCACAGATCCATCTCTCCAACCCCCAGAAGGAAAAAAAAACTTTAAAACTACCTTTTTACTAAAATCTATTGACTAATCAATCACTTAAGCTTTGCAATAGTCTTCACTGTCAACTTGATTGAATTTAGAATCACTTAGAAGATGAGCTCTGTGTCTCTGAGGACATTTCTACAGAGGGTTAACTGAGGAGGGAAGACTTGCCATGAATGTGGACAGAACCATCCCATAGGCTGGGATATTAGACTAAATCAAAAATGTAGGAGGAGGAAGCCTGATGAGCACTAGGAGTCATCTTTCTCAGCTTCCCAGCTGAGCAAGTTTCTGCTACCACAACTACAAGCCAATTCTGCCACTACACTTCCCTGCCAAAGCAGATCATACCTTAAAAACGTGAGTTAGAATAACCCCTTCCTCCTTAACTTGCTTCTACAGGTATTGAGATGAAAAAAGTAACTAACACAGAAAGCTGGCATCAGGAGTGGGAAGAAACTGCCCTAAGAAACTGACTAGGCCTTTGGAACTGATTTGCAGCGGGGTTGTGGCAGTTTGGACCTGAAGATTTGAGAAGTCCTAGAACACTGTAAGCAAAGTTTAGTGGGTTACTCAAGAGGGAGTTTGGGAGACCAGAATGTCAACAGAAATGCAGACAGTAACAATCAGGCTCATGAAGTTTCAAAGGGTAAGAAGGACTCCTTTGTGAATTGGTCTAGAGAGACTGTTCATATTTTATTGTGGCAACGAATCTAACTGCATTCTGTCCATGCCCTGAAAAAAATCTGAATGCAACTGAATTTAAGAGTAATAGAGTAATCTATCTGGGGAGGAAATTTCAAAAAGGCATACAGACATGCAGTGGTTATTTATTGCTCCTGATCAGATTTATAGTGAAAGGGAGCAGAAAGATTTTTAAAAAGGAACTTTGGCAACTTATTATGTTTGATCTCAGTTGCCAACTTGACTGGATTTAGAATGAGATACAGCTCTGAGCATGTCTGTGAGGTCATTTTCAGAGAAGTTTAACTGAGGAGCGAAGACTCTCCCTGAATGTGAGCAGCACTAACCTACAGGCTAGGATCCTGGACCAATAACAAAAGAGAAGGCCTGCTGAACACCAGCATTCAGTACTCAGTGTCTCTGGATCTGCCCAACTATAAGCAAATTCCTGCCACTGTAACCATCCTGGCCAGGAGTAAAGATATTCTAAAGAGAGACACTTCTATTCCCCTCCCTTTGACTGTCAGACTATTGAAACAATGAACTCCAAGGAATTTAAATTGTCCCAGGAATCTCATGCTGGGGGAAGGGAAAGGCTAAAGACCTGGGGCCAGCCAGAAGGGGACCTTGATTCCAAGGAAGAGATTACACACAGTTTTGACTACAGAGCGGCTACACCCTGGAGATAATCTTTCAGGGAACTAGATGGGCAGCCCAGCCTTGCTTGTTGGGGCTGTGGGGCCAGGGTTTTGCACTAAAAACTCCAGCTATAACTGTTGGCATAAAGATAGATCAGGGAAAGTACTGAAAATGAGAGCTGTATCAAAGCAAGCTGCTGTTGTTCTGACCCATTTTGTTTATGCCAGCACTAGCTCCACTGCCTGGCAGAGTTAACTCTTAATAAATATTTCTTGAATTCATGAATAAAATGATGAGTTGCAGAGGCTGATTTCAAGATGCCTGCCAGTTTCCGCCTGCTTTATTTCTCATCATCAATTTGCTTGAATGATTTCAACTATGTGGATCTACCATCTTCCCTTTGGGGGATATGTCATAACAGCACTGTGGAAAAAAGCCTAACAAGTCAAAGAGAAATGACATGCCCTCAGCCATGTAGTCCAAATGACTGGATGTTTTTTTTTCCCATCCTAATCCCTAAAAAGGGAAGAGAGTTAGACATGCCAGCACTTAAATAGAAAGAATGAGAGACAAATGACCTGCCTAAGTCATTGGTGTGTTTGGATATGGTTATCACTCTCTGTCAAGTTGGGTATCCCAAGGAGCACCCAAGTTGGTCAGGGTAAGACTAGGGCAACAGAGCTTAAGGGTGCTGGTTGCAGTCTCTGTGTCCCTACCTGTGAAACAGAGCAACATTTTCTTAGCTATAAAATTAAAGGACCCAAACCAGCTTGGTTCAGCACTCTGCATTTTGTGGAGGCATCTGAGATATCACAGAAGACCACAAAGCTAGATGGGATTCAAGGTTAGAACAAATCAAGATTAAAGGCCAGGCTCAGCACCTACTTCCCAAGCCCTGGAGAGCTCCCATTTCATTCTCTATATCTGGCTTCCATCAAAGAAATCCATCTATTTATTTATTTATTTATTTATCCATTTAGTGTGTGTGTGTGTGTGTGTGTGTGTGTGTGTGTGTGTGTACCAGAGCACATAAGCAGACATCAGAGGGACATCTTTCGGGAGTCAGTTCTTTCCCTCTCCCATGTGGGTCCTAGGCATTTGTATTGGTTTGCTTTCAATTGCTGTGGTAGAAACACTGACCAAGGGAACTTATAAAAGGAAGAGTTTATTTAGCTTACAGTTCCAAAGATGCCTGAGTCCACTGAGGCCCCAGGGGAGGCATGGCAGCAGAGGTGGGTAGAGGAGACCCAGAAGCTAAGTGATCACATCTTCAAGCAGGTACGGGAAGCGGGGAGTGGTTGGAGATCCAGCAAGGTTTAGGAACTCTCTAAGCCCACCCCGACCCCTCCCATGACATGCTTCCTCCAGCAGGGCCTTCTAAGACCGTCTAAGACCTCCCAAAACAGCACCACCAACTGGGGACAAAATATCCCAACACTGAGAGCCTATGGGGGACATTCTCATTCAAACCACCACAGCACCAAACTCAGGTCATCAGGCCTGGCGACATGGACCTTTACCAGATGAGCCATCTCGCACCAGCCCAAGAGAGCCTTTTATTTATAAAGTCACTGAAGACTAAAGGCATGGGATTCTTCTGTTTTGTTGTTTTAAAAAAAGTTAATGTTTTTATTAATTCTTTGGGAATTTCATACAACGTGTTTTATTCACACACACTCTCCCATTCCGCACTCTAATTACTTCAAGACCCACCATCGTGTTATTTTGAGACAGAATCTCACTACAATGCCCAGGCTCGTTTCAAACATCTTGGATCAAGTGATCCCCCGGCTCACCTTCCTGAGTGCTGGGAGTCCAGATGCATGCCTCTGTGCTCTGCAAAGACTCAAGGATTTTTAAGACTCACAGTTTCCTCCGATATCAGAAACTTGTCTCTGCATTGCAGATAGCCTGGCAAGGCTGCTCTCCAGGAGAGAACAGGAAGCAGAGCGCACAGCAGGGCTCACCTACCTGTTTGTGCACCTTGGTGAGCTGTTCCAGGTTATTCTCCAGGAAAGAGATCTTCTGCTTCTGGGCAGCACTGCCCCCTCCATCATCGCTGTCCAGCTCCACGCTCTGTGGCCACATCTAGTGGTTAATGGTGTGCCTTGCCACCCAACCCACCCAACCAATGTACATGATGTGTGCCAACCTTGAAAAATAAAAATCCTCATCCCACTAAAGGAGAGTCTGGGAGTGAAGATAAAGACACTGCCAAAGTTTAGACTCGGTGAACTTCCCAATTTGTTTCCTTACGTTACACTAATCATGTTATGAGAAGGTGTTGTTTTACAGTGCTGGAATGAAAATATGTTCATATATGATTTTGTAAGCTGCACACATTTCTGCTTAATGAAATGCACCTTTCCCTTATAAAGAGATTTTTCTTTTCAAAGGAAATCACCCTCAACTCTGTAAGAAGAACCATTGTGAGAATGAGCATAAGGCACAAGCTGAGCTTCACCAGCAGGACCAGAAAACAAATGACCAAGCCCGTTGGCAAGCACATATGATGCCATTGGGAACATCTAATAGCTTCTGCTTGTCTCTCAACCAACGCTAAGCAATTCTTCAATGAGTCAGTCTCAACCTCGTCACAGCATCCAGGTGCTGGGAAAATCCTTCAAATTTATCAGATCTCAAAATTGGCAAAAACACGGCACTCCTGACAAGCTAGGTAACACAGATATATTAGGAAATACCTGTGCAAACACATCCTTGAACTGAAGAACAGCAAAACACAGAAGACATCATCATCCTTCTCCCAAAGGGTAGTGGCTTCAAGAATAGATTCAGACTTAAACAAGGATTCTCAAACTTGAATCTGTACCAGAATCCTCAGGACACTGACTAAAACTCACACTACTAAGAACACCACCATTTCTGACTCCTCAGAGCTGGGGTGGGGTCCAAGACAAATTCCCATGTGATGCCAATGTGACTAGTCCTAGAACCACAGGCTGAAAACCACTGACCTGAAAGCAGGTCATTCCAGGGAATTTTATATAATGAAATCAAAGGAGTCTGATGTCAGTCTTTTAACCCTTCCTCTGACCAGAGAGAGCTTTCTTACCGACAAGCTTCCACTTCCCCCCACAGTCTAAAGCTCCCTCCCTGTCTGGTGTGTGCATCACTTCTACACTGGCCTCACACTCCCACCTGGTCCAGGTCTCTTGGTTATGTGGACTTTAGATTGTGGACCAACCATCACCATTCAGCCTTTGAACTCTCCTGTGATTTTCTTCCTTTTTTATTTGTATAGGCAAGATTCCAAACTTGCTAGAATCCCACTATCAGAGGCTGCACCAAATGTTCACTGTTTTCTGCTGGGCACTCACACCATGTTCGGCAACCCATCCCTAGCAGATTCAGTCCACAGCTGTCTGAATCTTCTCTCACCTCCTTGGGCTCTGCATTCTCTTCTTCTCTACTGAGGACACTAGCCATCAGCTGTGGCTTCTTTCCACTGTCCAGGGGTTTCCTGAAATGCTTCTAATTCAACTCTCTCATCCTCTTTGGGAAAATCAGTGCTTTCTCTTTACTAAGGAGCATATCCATTTATGTTATTAATTTTGTACCTCAGATTTGATTCCATCACCTGCTCCTCTTTTTACTATATTACAGTTTTCTCCCTTTGCTTCTTCAAACACACCCATGTATGTGAGCACACATGCACTCAATACACGAACGTATGTATACCTTTACTAAACACATTTGCGCATGCTTTCCTTAATACCTTCCTTTAATCTTGTCATGCCTCTGCCATGACCCATTGCTCCTTGTCCATCTCTTCCAAACATTGTGAAAGAGTTTCCCTCTGGCGCTGCCCTCAGCTCTTCTCCATTAAACCTCTGCAAGCTGACCTGGAGAGTCACTAATATGGAGAACCCTCCCTAAGATTACTGTGATTCTCAGAACCTGTAGACTGGGATCCCAAACTAGCCCTGACTCTCTCCAGTACTGCCGTCTTGGACAAGTGCACCTGCAACACAGGAAAGCTAACACCAACTTAATGGGGCGGGGCATAGGGTGGGAAGCAAGTAGGATGCTGGGTACTAAAGCACCTCACACACTGCCCTGGCCCTCCACGACCTCCAGACAGACAACCATGAGGCTCTAAGCATCTTATCCTGCAAAGTGCAGGACTGTGCTGTCTGATGGCAAGAATGTTCTGGATTTGCCTGCGCCTAAAGCAGTGGCTTTTACACAGCAGGGGCCAGATAAATATATGTTCATTTTAAATAAAGGGCAGTGACAGCATTATAGCTTCTTTTTACTAAGAAGGTAAAAAAAAAATCAGATGGGAAAATGTTCCCAAGTAATTTCTGCCTCAGGCACATTCTTTTAATAACATTCTCTGGTATGAAGTAATTAATTTTTAAGCATAACCAGTCCCAATTTAAATAAGTGATATTCTGACTGAAAATTTTTCTTCCTAGATGGCTTTCTCCTCAGACCTGTTCAAAAAATAACAGGACTCACCTTTTTCACCCGGGTGGTCAGATCCTGGACGAAGAGTTTTCGGAGGTTATGAAGAGTCTGGAGCTCTCTAGACTGGAAGAGATTTTTGAAATGCAACTTCAGTGAGGGGTTGTGCTGAATTTGTGTTGGGTTCACATCAGATCATGAACCCCAGACTTCTCTACTTGGCTGTCAGCCTGCCATCCATACTACTGATGCTGTGGCACCTCCTAGGATCTGTCTATCACAGCTGGTCCTGCCCTTCAACCCAGAGCTGTCAGGAGCACCTCATGGTGCAGAAGATCCGGAATTCTAACTGAGGGTAAGCCACCTCGCACAGGTACCTGTTCTCCGCCCTCACGGGAGCCAAACGAAAACTGCTACTGCTACAGCTCTAGCCAGGATGCCCTGGGCAACTTACCTAAACTTTCTTTGTGTTTGGTTATCTTTAAAAATTTTTTTACTTATTATTTTTATTTTATGTCTATAAGTGTATTGCTTGCATGTAAGTGCACCCGTGTTGTGCAATGTCCACGAAGGTCAGAAGAGGGCATCAGATTAGCTGCCATGTGGATGTTGGGAACTGTACCCGGGTCCTGTGCAAGAGCAGCTTGACCACTGGGCCATCTCTCAAGCCCTTTGTTTTCTTATCTTTAGCATGAAGAAAAAGAGTGGTTTTCTCATCATTGTGGTTAAGATTAAATGAGATGGAGAGATGGCCCAGCAGCTAACAGCACTGGCTCATCTCGCAGAGGACCGGAGTTCAGTTCCCTGCACCCAGATGTAGGCTAACAACTGTCCATAACTCCAGTTCTAGTGGATCTAACGCCCTCTTCTGACCTCCATGAGCACTACATAACAGGAGTGCACTCACACACATGCAAGCAAAATACTCATAGATGTAAAATAAAAATAACAAAAAATACTTTAAAAAAAGGATTAAATGAGATGATCCTTAGCAAATTCTTACAACATTTTCTGGTCCATGGCAAATGATGGCTAATAGAAATTATTGTTGTATCATATTTCATATTCTAAGAGATGGCAATTTCCCCCTTCATTTTGGATTCATTATATGAGTGAACACCTAAGAATCTGATTACTGAGACAAGGTCTCAACCAAACCCGATAATCTTTGGTAATAAAACCAGAAGATTAAAAAATTTCCTTCTGTTAAAGCCTCCACATATTTTCTACAAGAGATTAGTTCCTCGAAAAATATTTCCCTATAAGGCAGGGGGAGACGAGATCTTTTAAGTGTTTTCATCTATCTAAAGTGACAGGATGCCAGTGGATGCATGCTCTCATTAAAAATGAATAAACAGGACCCAGAGCTAAGAAACACTAAGTTTCTTGAAATAAGGTTCTCTGTTAATTTAAGGCCTTAATATTAGGTCCAATTCTGTGTTGAAATAAGAAGAACCTGAAGTCAACGGTATCCTCGGATGAGGTAAATTACTTTCTGCAGGAAGCCGAATGGGTCTGTTATTATGAATAATGTGAACACAGTACCATCTGGTTGAGCCACCACACAGCACAGGAGTTGGGGTGAAGCACGGAGCTCATAATTACCCAGACAAGCTGTCCCACACCTCTGCCAGAGGGAGCTCAGTTCCTAAAAATGCCCTACATGCCGTCCCTCCAACTCAGAGACCTCGTTACTGCCCACAATGTGATCACAGTTAATATTTTCCCATGAAAAGCACCATCATACCAAAGAGAGGCAAGAGAGCATGGGACCTTGCCCAAAGGTCAGGCAGTGGGATTCAAGCACCACAGAACACAGAGATTTGACTTTGGTCCCTTTCTCTTATTTTTAGGCAGTCTCAATAAGCAGTTTGGCAGGGGCAGTTAGAGACATTGGAGGTAGTTTATGTTGCTGCACAGTGAGGCTACAGCAGCCGCCTCTTGGTTTCTAGCAACAATGATCCTTCCTCCCTCACATTCATAATTATTTTTCTACTTCCTCCGTTCCTTCCCTCAGATCTCTTCCCATCACAGGCAGCTTCCCTCTAAGCAAGAGCTCAGGGTCCAGTTTCCTATCATGATGGACAGTGAGGATGACACTGAAGAGGTGGACAGTGTGGCAAGAGGTGGGATCTAGAGGAAGTGGCCAGTCGCCTGTTGTAGCAAGTTGGCTATCTAGAGCCGAGGGACACCCGAATGGCCAGTCAGCCTTTCCCATCATGGTGTCCTGCAGTGGGATTCTCAGATCCAGCTCCCAATGCTCAAGGATTGAGGCAGAGCAGACTTGCATCAGGAGGCCTTGAGAACAGAACGGGCAGACAAGGACAGCAAGCCTGTCTCTGAAAAATATCGTCGGCTCAGCTTGGGAGGAATCCAAGGTTGAGGGCAAACATCTAAGTACAAAACAGCACGTGCTGTAGGAATCCAATCCTGGATTTAAGGGGTGGGTGGAAATGTGTGGGTGGAGAAGGAGAGAGGGAGAGGACGAGGAGCCACCACCATGTCGGTGGGTCTGTCCTTCTGTGGGGGATGGATGGACGTACGTGCAAGTTGGGGAAGTGGATGGTGGAGGCTAGTGAGGGAGAGGTGCCATTTAAAGCCCATCCAAACATCAAAGAGGGCAAAGGAACTGGCTACGTGTCCTTTATCTATCATGCTCACAGGAAAAGAGCAAGAACGAGGAGGCATGTGTGAGAATATGTGATGTGCCTGGACGTGAATGGGGGAGAACATGAAAGTCTACAAGGGTGACTGGTGTGAGTGAGCAGGAGTGCGTGAGTGTATGTGTCTGACTCATGTGATGTGTGTCAGGCACTGAGAGCATGTGTACACTGGTGTGTAAATGGTAGGAGGAAGGGTGTAAGTGAAGGTAAATATGAGCTTAAAGTGCTAGACAATTTGTGTAAGTGAGCAAAATGTGTGCAAATGAGAAAATATGATCGTTAGAGAGGATGCAAATGTGTGTGAGCCATATAGGAGTATGTGCATGTAAGCATCCCCACGACTTGTGCATGGACAGTCTGGACATGTGGCCGAGCCCAGGGGACAAAGGAAGAGTGAGGCTATGTGGGTACAGGTATGGCCTGCATGACAACCTGTACATGCAAATATGTGCACGAGCTGTGCGTGAGGGAAGCAGAGAGACAGGAAGTAAATAAGAGGGCACGTGGACACAGGGTTGCACAGAGGTGTGCCAGAGAGCATCCTGAGTGGTCTCTGGCTGGTGGGAATATAGTAAAACTTCATTTTCAGTATTTCCTGCAATTCTGTAATTACACTCAGTTATAGACAGCATTTCTCCAGTTAAACAGATGTCAATGAAGAAATTTCATGGCTTCATTTTCTGTGCCTCTATAGAGGTCCTCTCCACTGACTTTACCCTAAAAGGTCCAACTTCCTGTCAGCATCTGACCTCTGTCCCAAAGGCTTGTGCCCTCATTCCTCTGAGGAGCTGCATATACTGGCACAGGAGCCAGTGCACAGCCTTAGGTCCAGACGGGAAGAGTCATCTGCTTAGTCTGGGCCTCCAGATTGTCAGGAATAGCTAGCTCTGTCCCATAGAGTCATGTGACACTTTAGTAGTATCAGAAGGTACTCTGCATCTAAACCACAGTTCCATTTCACCACACCTTGTGCAAGCCTTAACACGTCTTCATCAAATTGTGCTGATGTTACAATGATATGTGATAAGCCATAGCCGTGAGGTGTGACCACATGAGCCGGGCCTCTGTCCTGACAGCAGCTGAAACCAAAGCTGGCCGAGGAAGCCAATGAATATAGGCACAAGACAGAGAAACCCAAGAGAAATTTCAAATGCTGAGCCCTTCCCAAGGCTAGCTGGGTCTTCTACTCTTCTTTCTGTCCCAACCCCGCAGACGTCATGGCCCGGCATTTTTTATTCCATCTAATGGTATAGTATTTCCCCTTTATCTGCAGAGGACACATTCAAAGACAGGCCCCCCAACCCCAGGATACCTGAAGCCATCAGTATCCCCAAGCCATATATATACTTTTTTCCTATACACACATACCTAGTAAATTAGGCACAGTAAGAGATTAACTATTAGAACGTAGAACAATTCTAACAATATTGTGTAATAAATGCATGTGAATATGGTATCTCTCAAAGTATTTAACTCCGTATTTATCATCAGACCATACTGATTTTGGGAAACTGCAACTCTGCAAAGTCAGAGCATGGTCAGGGGCTGCTATGCACGCTGCCTCCTCTTTGTGTGTTTTCAAATTAATTTTTATTTTTCTGTTTTTGAGACAGGGTCTCTCACTATGTGGCCCTGGCTGACCTGGAACTCACTATGTAGAACAGACTGGCCTAGAACTCAGAGATATCTGCCTTCCTCTGCCTCCCAAGTGCTGGGAGTAAGGAGTGCACCACAATGCATGTTGCTTCTTTATTGTTAACTGTGTCTCCCCAGGTAAACATCAGCTTCAAGGGGGCAGGGCCTTCACTATACTGTGTACTGAGTACTGATATATCCAGTCACCTAGAAGAATGCCAGCCTTCAGACGTACTTTATAAATACCTGTCTAAAACTGAGTGGAAGTCACAGAGCACTGTGGCTATAAAACTGGCAACATTGGTCTGCAACTCGGTTCAGTTCTTACTCAAGCATTTCAGGAGTACAGCCCTAATGATTGACAGATCCATCAATAGATTAATTCTGTTAAAAGTAATTCTACAAATCCCACTTTGCTACAGAGTGCTTTATGTCTAAGACAATACATGGGAAAGGCGCATGCAGATAAAATGTGAGAATAAACAACTCAGCAGATCACAAACTAATCCAGTCTTTAAGAGTGAAGACTTGGGAAACTGACTCACCACTGTCTCCTCTAGGCCCTTGAGATCTTCCCTGGCCTGTTCCCTTTTATCATTGAGCAACCTGAAAGATTAAAAAGGGAATCATGAGGCACCACAGGGGAACCAGAATGGGGCAGCTGGATTTGCACCTAAGGCAAATGAACAAGGCAAAACAAGGAACACACAAAAAGCCAAGCTGTTTTAAAAGAGCTGGACCTAGCCAGAATCTCTGGGTTCCTGAATCATAAAAGCAGCCTTCCTTAAGCCCTCCCAGGGCTGAGAGAAGTCAGGAAATGTTTAAAGTGCACTCACAAGAGCTTTTCCAGTTTCAGTTCTCTCTCTTGGTCCTCTATTTTCAGCTTGTTATAATCAGAACTCAGCTTTTCTTGTTCCAGTTGCAGTTTCTGATTCAAACTGAAATTGAGAGGAAAAAGCAATATATTCCAAATCAGCCTGAACTTCTGAGTCATCCGCCTAAAACCACGGTTCTGTTCCAGCCCCATTAGTTCTGTGCAATAAAGGCAGCAATTCCGGAGGATTTTGAGGGATCAGAGAACATCACAGCTTCTTCCCTGCCCAAGTGAAAACTAATTTCTGGGGAGCATCTAAGAAGTATGAAACAAAGGCTTTGAGGGTGTATTTATAGTTTGCTTGTGTGCAAGTGCTTCAGAGGGGAAATAATGGCATTAGAAAGAGCTGATGCTCCAAAACAGACAGAGAAAACCCAGTTGCACAGAGTTTGTTTCTGTGACCACCCAGAGGGCAGCTGCTTTCTTGGGTAACTCTATGTGGCTATTTTGACCTCCATCCACACCCCTTTAGGTGTTCTGAAGGTGTCTCCAAAGACCAGAGGCTGGCTGACTGGAACAGTTCCTGATTTTGCAGCACCTTCAGACAAGAGTTATGAAGAGCAGAGCCCTGGGCTTTGTGCAAACAGAGAGTCACCATCTGGCTGGGGGCATCTGGTCAACTTCTATACCAGGCAGTACTTATAAAACCCCTTGTAAGGCTGAGATCACAGGACTGTGTGGAGCAGTTTTTCCACGTAAAGGGAAAACAGAGTCATTCGAGAGTCTAAGCGCAGAAAACTTCCGACCTAGGAACTCTTACTCACTGACGCTGTCTCCCCTTCCTTTCCTCCCTTTTCTCCCCCTTTTCCAGATGCACATTTTGAGGGAGATGAATGAGAATCATGTCCAGGAGAGAAGCATGAGGTAAACGTCTATGGGGCAGGCTCAGAGGGACAGGAGAGAAGGCAGGCTAAAGCCGATTTTGCACAGAGCCCACGTGCCATTTAGACTCCTGCTTGCCATTACTCTTCTTCAAGATGCAAAAGCACTGTGCAAACAGCTCACATACGCTGGAAAGATTTGGATCAGTAGTCTGGAGAATTAAACTCTTAACTCCAGTCTGATTCCTATTTAGCAGTGTGACCTTAAGTAAATAATTCAACCTTGCTTCTCATATCTAATTCTTCATCTACAGAAAATGGGAGCAGGGAGAGAACCTTAGCTCCATGGGGGAAGGCGCAAGTGGCTGAATCTACTTCAATAGAAATGTTTCCTTTGTAATAGAATGCCTTGGGGAGGGGCATTTAAAAACATTGTTCTACAAAGGAGTTCAGAGAATGCAAGAGTATTAACCCCCCGCCCGGAAGAGGATCCCTGGAAGACAGCTTTGAAGCTGGGTGACTTGTGAGGCAAGTGAGGACAAGGTGTTTTGAGCAGGGGATCCCCAGAGGCTTGGAGAGGACAGGATGCAGTCATGAGGCAGCACCCCAAAATTAAAATGTGATGATGTGTGGCATCCGAACAAGCAGAGACACATGAAGGCCTAGGTCCCCGAGATATACACACCGGTGACTAGGTGGCTGCAGGTGCACACTGTTGGGCTGAGGAGGCTGAGACGCTGACTGGCTTCTCTGGAGTGTTTATGAAGCCCTGGGGAAGGACCAGGGCTTTTTCTCCCCTATACTTTCATACAGTCTCCCTATATCCTGGGGCATGTGTCTGCTGAGCTGAGTCACTCCTAAAGTGATCCTGCTCCAGGGTGGGAGTGATGAGGCGGGGCAGCTGGGTCTGTCCGCCACCGGCTATACCAGAGCCCCAGGAGTCTGGGCTCCAGATGGGAGAACAGACTTCGGAAGCAATGTCACCAGAGTGGAACAGGGAGCCCAAGGGCCCTTGGCTAAAAGCCACATCTTTCAGGTCTGGCCCAAAAGGCCTGAGCATGCCCACTCATGCCCTGTGAGACCCTGCCCAACTCACTCCCGAATCTCATCAATGATTTTCTGCTTCTCTTCAATCTCGTCTCGAAGTCTGGACAGCTGCTTCTGGTGAGCTTCCCGGTGGCTCTCCATCTGCTGCTCCAGCGCCTTCTGCAAGTCAGGCCAGGAGAAATGTGTCATCCACTTGTTGGCACTCAGCCCACTCAGTGACAAGCTCTGGATCCACGTCTACCTCCCTCAGATGTTAAATCCCCAAATTAAAGGTGTTTCTGGCTCTCATGCCCAAGTTCCTGGCCTTGTTTCATCTGCACAAAAAAGCCTACAGATCTGTTATAAAACAGAGTGGGCCCTTGGAGTGAACCAGTCCAAACTACATAGGAAGTTTGCTCTTACTTGACCTCCTGAACTACACTGAGTCCCCAGTCTCATACTACCTGAGTGTCTCAGTCAAGTCACATAACCTCAGTGAAAACACTGGCTCACCTGTGGAACTGAGGAATACCCAACCCCACCATAGATGTGTGATGCATTCAGAGGAGGCTTCCCCAAAGCACTCTGGAAATCAGAGCAGGCCACCAAGGCAGGGCTGTGTTCTACAGGCTGGGCTGTGTTCTACAGGCTGGGCTGTGTTCTACTGGCCGGAGTAGGGTCACAGCAGCGTATTAGGCTCAATGAGGCTGATGGCTTGCCTGAAACTGATCAGAATTCTTGGTCTTCTCTGTCACATTTTATTCCCTTGAAAGTATTATTTCACAGTTGTTTATTGTACATTTTCCTTTTTTGAGTTGAATGTGACCAGTGAACATCTGTGTTTCCAATGGAAACTCAGATTTAGAGAGCTTCTTAGTAAAGAGGAAGAGGTTTTCTTCCACTCCACGATGGACAGGGAGGCAGACGTTTCTTTAGAGGTGAACCTGGGTGTGGGCCACACAGTGACTGGGTTGCTACCCTAACCCTCTTCTTCAGGAACACAAAGATAACAATGTAACAGAACTGGAGTCCCTGATGTTTCAGGGTTCCTGAACAGTGGCTGGTTTTCTCATGTCTATGCTGAGTCACATGAGAACCACTCTGAAGACCCAGTCACTGCTCCTCTCCCACCTACACTGCCATGCACTGTCTTGAGGACAGATTTTTTAGAGAAGCAAGAAGTGCACGTGAGGGGAGGGGCGGCCACACTCACCTTCATTTCCTCCGCATCCTGTAGCCGCGTCAGGTGCTCCTTTTCCTTATCTTGGAAACTGACTTCATGCATTTTTTCTGTTTTAAGTTGTAAACAATGACTTAAGATTTATCTGGCAAGACTCATACCCAAAAGCAGAACTTAAGCAAACAAAACTGACAACATACTAAAACAGGAGCTTGTATCAGCAACCGAGGAAGGGAGATCCGGACGAAGCACGGGCCAATGCAGGGCCTGTGGTGGCACCTACTTAAACTATAGATGGAGGACAGCCAGTGAAGGGAAGGTGCTAATTGGAAGCAGGCCACCCCAGAACTATATCCAGGCTGAAATCTAATGGCCTCCCCCTGAGAGCCTGTTTCCCACCTAGCCTCCCGGAGCCCCCTGAGGGCATGGACATGACCAAGCCATGTGGATTAAAGCTCCTGAGAGTGTGAGGTGACATCTGGATTTGTGTCACTGGGAGAATTCCACAAAGAGCTAATTTACCTCCCAGGGGTAAAGTGTTGATTTTCTAAGAATCCGACCCACGAAAGCAATCTAAAACTGAAAACAAGGAAACAGAAATATACTCTAACCCTTCACAGATTCCCCAGGAGGGCAGAGCTGTTGAGAGCGCACCTGTCCGAGTCAATGCTTGCTCTAACAGTGCTCCCTGAGCTGATGGGGCAGGGGCAGCCTGAGCAAGACTTGAGGAAGTGGAGACAGAAAGCAACATCATTTGAACAGCGGCATTAAATACATTATCTCTCTGGTCTATTCCACTTATTTTTTAATTTATTTATTTTATGTGTATGAGTGTTTTGGCTGCATGTATGTTAGTACGCACATGCGTGCAATGCCCACAGAGGCCAGAAGAGGGGATCAGATCCCCTGGAACTGGAATTAAGGACAGTTGTTAGCCACCATGTGGGTGCTGGGAACTGAACCTGGATCCTCTATGAGGATCCTCTGTAAGAGCAGGCAGTGCTCTTAAGGTGGGGCCATCTCTCCAGTGCCGCCAGTCTACTTCAGGTCTTGTCTCCTGTGTGTATTTCTATTCGCTGGCTTCACTACAGGAAACACAAGAGGGGAAAATCCTTTTCTGTACCCGACTCTGGGGTACACTCAATTCCTATCATTCGTTCCTTCCGGGGAAAGATACTACAGACCTACACCAAGGTGCATATATGCTCTTTCTCTTTAACTTGCCTTTGAATCTGAAGCAAAATGTATTTATTAAGTAAAAAAACTTGATATCAACATAAAGGAAATAATATCAGTCTCACTACCTCATCAAAGCATTTTTATTTTAAAATGTTTTATTATTTTTATTTTCTGTGTATGGGTATATTGTCTGCATGTTTATAAGTGTACCTGTGTCACAGAGGTCAGAAGAGGGCATTGGATTCCCCTGGGGCTGGAGTTACAGGTGATTGTTGGCTGCCATGTGGGTGCTAGGAATGGAACCCAGGTCCTCTGTAAGAGCAGCCGGTGCTCTGAACTGCTGAGCCATCTGTCCAGCCCCATCATTTTTATTTTAAATATTAACTTCTAGGAACACAAGGATCCATTTGTTTGTAATAACTATAATAAAGACTTGTGTTCTGTCTTAACCTAACACTGGTGCCATGACCGCAGCTGCGTGCACACTTTCGTGGCATTTCGTCTTCAAGATGAAAAGCTCTCTTCTGTTAAAATTATTGAACTGTTAGACACTGAGGTGGTTTCCTTTTTCCTTCCCTTCTTTTTTTGTTTTTCTCATCTAAAATTCTGCAGTGAGAGACTAACAGTTAGATGGCTCGGTGGTTAGGAGCACTTGCTGCTCTTTTTGGAGGATCCAAGTTCAGTCCCAGCACCCATAGCAGGCCATTAAGCACCCTCTTCTGGCCTCTGGGGCACCTGCAGACATGTGCACATACACAAAAATAAAATAAATCTTTAAAAATTATAAAATAAACTCTGAGATAAATATTTGAAATTTGAGGATCAAATGGCATGAAGAAATGCTATCATTATTCAAATTGCTTTCCAAAAAGCCTTAATTTCCACTTCTGTCCTTAATATGAGTACTTGGTCTCACATAATGCAATTTAAAAAATTTATTTATTTTAATTTTATGTGTATGAGTGTTTTGCCTGCTTGTACATAAGTGCACCACATGTATTCAGTGCCCATGGAGGAGTCAGATATCCTAGAATCAGAGGTAAGGACAGTTGTTAGCTGCCACGTGGGTGCTGAGAACTGAACTCAGTCCTCTGCAAGAGCAGAGCTCTTAACTGCTGAGCCATCTCTCCAGCCCAGTGCAAATTTCTGAATCCTGTTCTAGTTTCTGCATTTCTGATTGCCATTCTTGAATCTCTGCTTCTGTTTTCTTAACATTTATTAAGTGCTTCCTGTGTGTCAGGCACCTCCTAGCTGAGAGAGGAGCCTTTTTAAAAGCTGAGCTTACCAGCTTAGCTGCAATGGAACTTCAGACTTTAGGAGCAAAAGAACTTCAGGAAAAGACAAAACCCACAAGATCTAACATAAGACAGAATTTACATTTTAAAATAGTTCCCGGGGATGCAGCAGAGTGGCTAGTCCAGTGCAGACTGGGCATGAGGCTTGAGGACTTAGTCACAAGCTGGGGCAATTATGACAGAAAAAGTGAGCAGAGCCAGACAGCAATCTGGCAGGTAGAAGGAATGAGTCTTGGTGAATGGCTAGAGGCTGATGGGGTGGAAGAGAACTGTGACCAGAAAAAAGGAAGAAGACAGAGATTCACAGTGGAAGAGTCTAACACAAGTTTCATTGTCTTTTTTTCTTTCAGTTCTGCCATTGTTCTCAGTAGATACAGAAAAACTTTAATTGAGCAAAACTAAACATCAGGACTCCAGCCAACTGGAGACTGACTTAGGCCAAGAAGTATTTGATACCTGCGAAGCAGTCAATATTTACCTTGGGCTCGGAGCTTGGCCAACTCTTCACTGAGTGAGTCCTGGGACTCTTCCAGCTGCCTTCTCTTCTGCTCCATGTTCTGCATGTAGTCTGTCAGAGATTTGATCTTGGCTTCATGCTTTGAACAAGAAAGCAGATGAAAAAGAAGAATGAATAACTAGTAACTTGTTGTCTGGGCTTGTCTGGGACTGTCTGGGAAAATACAACGGAGACCTCACTGTGAAATACTGTACATTCCGCCCTTCGCTTGGGATTAAGAATTGAGGACCAATACGGTCTTCTGCTTCTTCCATGATTTCTTGGCTTCATTCCCCAAGGGTACTGCTCATGGCCATGTTCCACCTGCTCACTCCCCTCATGTGGAGATGAAAGCCCAACCTTGTGGTAAAAGCTACTAAAAGCTAAGTGTGTACTGGAACACATGTCTAGCATGTGCAAAGGCCTGGATTCAATCCCCAGCACCACTAGAAAGGAGGAAGAGGAAGAGAAGAATGTGTATTGAAGGACTAGAAAACATCCAGGTTTGGAGGCGTCATTCTCCGAAAATGCACCTATGAATTCATGTTCAAATGGCATATCTGTTCCTCCCCTGTCCCTCAAACACAATCCACCAACTCCTGTCATCAGAGACCTTGCATTGCACCGCGTTCTCTCTCTGGAGAGTTTCTTCTCACCATCTTCCTTCACACATGCACACAGTGTCCTGGCTGGTTCCTTATCAGGCCTCAGCATTTTCTTATAGCATTGACTTCTACATGATATATCTGCCCTTTTTTGTAGTAGCTCATGAAAGTATACAGTAGAAAATAAATACTAGAGGAAAGAATGACCAGGTGGGAGCTCCTGGGCTAAATAGAAGGAGTGGTGGCTTCTGGGAAGATAGACTATGAAGATGTTCCCTTCTAGATCTGGGGAGTTCATACTTAGGCAGGAAGACCCTGCAGATCAAACTCTAATGACATAGCTTCTCTGCAGCTCAGTTGTAAGAATAACTTGGGGGGAGGAAAGTACATATAAACAAACAAGGTAGCATTTCAGCTAGAAATACTCTGTGAGATTCCTGAAACCACATCAGGAAATAAAGAACAAAGGTTTCTGCTTCCTACAAGAAATGACTGAATCAATGACTTCTGTAAATGACAGCAGAACACAAAATGCCTAATGGAAAACTGTACTGTTGACACAGAAAGAATTTCCCCAAGTCCCTAAGGTATCCTACTATCTAGTCAGTAGTCACTCTGAGGCCTGGGCCCTACACTTTACAGTGCTCTTCAGCCACTCCTCTGGCTGCACATACTCTACCAAACAGAGTTCACAGGCCTAGGCAGCGTGCACATAGGGCCCCTGTCCACATCTAGAGCACACTCTGAGTGCTGCAGACTAAGGAATGCCCTTGTTCAGGGGCTCCAAGGGCTACACTGCCTCTTTTTACCTGTATACACAAAGTGCAGATGACCTGACACCATTAGTCACATTAGTTCACAGGGTAGAGGAGGGGCCTGTAGGTGAAGCAAGTATATCAAGCTAGACACAGAGGTGCTGGGCTGCAGGCCATGATACATGCTTGTTGTTGGCCTCAGTGCCCAAATGTAAGGAGCAAGACTAGTCCAAATCATACTGTTGGTGTCCAAAGTGACCTGGAAACTGGGTTTGAGTCATACCATCCTTGTTTATCCTCTTTTTTTCCAATTTTTATAAATTGGGGAAATGTTTTATTGTAAATAACAATAGTAATAAAAATCCTAAATTATCAAAATATAGAACATATCTACAGAAAACAGTATGAATTTCACCCACAAACCACCCTATCTTTCAAAATAATTTTTAAATTAATTATTTTATGTGTATAAGTGTTTTTCTAGCATGTATATAAATGTACCCATGGAGGCCAGAAGAGGGCATCAGAGCCCTGGAACTGGAGTTACAGATGGTTGTTTGCCACCATGTGGGTACTGCAACCTGAACCTGGGTCCTCTGGAAAACAGCCAGTGCTCTTAACCACCAAGCCACCTCTCTAGTCCCCAAACCATTCTATCTTACCAATGAAGGCATATTTTACAAAGATTAAAATGGCATAGATAGAACTAAGAATTTTCATTTTCATTTAACTTTACATAATCAAAATAATGACTAAGTTAGGGTTTTTTTAAAATAAAATCTATATAATATTCTTCCATGTAACTTTATTATTTGTCTGTCAATAAATATTTATCATAATGTAAAAGAGCACATTCAACAGTTTGCACATAAGCTCTTAATTTTTAAATCAGGAAATGAAAATACCATACAAAATTAAAAATTTTCATTTCTATTACTAATGAAAAATAGATAAATGAAATTATTAAACCAAAAGACATTTATAGGTTAGGGAGATGGCTCAGAGGGTAAAGTGCTTGCTACACAAACATAGGGATCTGAGTCCCAATCACCAGAATCCACATAAAACCCAAGCATGGTAACATGTGCCTATAGCCCCAGCACTGAGGGTAGGCAGAGACAGATGGATCGCTGCCAGTCAGTCAGGCCAAAACACAGGCATCAGGTTCAGGACAGACTCTGTCTCAGAAAATAAGATGGAAAGCAATAGAGAAGACACCCAAAAGTCTATCTTTGACCTCCACAGGGAAACACACACATACACACACACACCACACAAAGGATGCTTACATTTTTTCTGGTTTTATATATCGAAAGTCCTTTCTAAAAGTAATGACCAAATTATATTTTTAACATGAATATCAATTTAACCATCACATATAACCCTTTTAATACATTTTGCTTAGTATGTTAATTGTAAAACAGAACCTGGAAAATCTATTTTAGATAATTAGGCTGGAGATGTTTCTACATATTAATATGTTTAAGACCATACCAGAATGGTGGTAGGAGAAACAGACATATATCCTTTGAAAAGAGAAAGAACAAAAGGGATTCATGTAATTCACACACCAAAATTCAGCCTTAAAAATAAACATGAAAGCTAGGGATGGTGTGAAACATCCAACACCCTACAGTCAGCAAGAAGCTAAGGCAAGAGGATCATAAGTTCAAGGTCAACCTGGGCTACATAGTGAGACCTTGTCTCAGAGAGAGATGGAGTGAAAGAGACAAGGAGAGAGAGACAGAGAACATGAACAAACATAAGCCTGACGAGGCCGTCTCATAAAGCAAAGTGCACTGACTCTCCCTGGCACACACCATCAGCCTCCAAAGGGAGGGCACAGGTCTCAAGAGGAGATTGTGACCTGAGAGGAAGGTCAGCCCACCTGGGAGATGAGCAGCTGGCACGCTGCCAGCTCCCGCTCACTGGCGTTCATCTTCCTGTTGGAGTCCATCTGGGCACTCTCCAGCTGTTTGCTGCGGTTCACCAAGGACTTGACCTCTGACTTCATCTTGCTAATGTACAGGCGGGCCATGGTAAACTCCTCTTCAATGACTCCATTCACATCTGCCAGCTGAACACAGGAGGGAACATACTTACATATCACCTGCGATTTCCAGAGACGTCCCTAGATTTCTGGCAAAGTGTCAAATCATAGGACAAGCTAAAAACTATCTCTGAAAAGTGCTAGGCAGTCAATCTCAAGTCCTCTGAGATGACACATGAATTTCCAATTGGAAACCACTCTAAATATAATTCTAATTAACCAGGTATTTCATTATAATTGAATTTTAGGATAGAAGAGATTGTATGAGAAGAAAAACTATTAAAGCTCTTTAAAAGGAGATAACGTCTCAAACATTTGGTGCCTTATACCTTATGTGTCCATACTTAGTGAGACCTAGTGCTCCTATAGGTGGCCCTTAATCCCCATAGGAGCCTCAACTAAAATTTCAACTACGTTCTCCAAATTCTCCACAACAGAGACGTAGCCTGATGCCTTGAATGTGTCTATGTACAATGACTGAAATGCTAAAGTCTTTCTCCATAGTCTTCAAACAGATCCTCCAATACCAAGGAATGCGCCTTCGTTCCCGAGTTTCCTTCCAGAAATGTTTGCTTGCTTGACTATCTACTGCTATCAATCTTTTTTCCTTCCCTGCTTATTATTTAAGATCGTCTGAGAACTGCAGCCTAAATTTATATTTAGAAGAGATGGTTCTAATAGTCAGAATTCCTGAATGATCTATATTGATTTCTAAGTTTCAGAACGCCACAAAAAATTCAAACAAGATTTTTTTTTAGGGTAGAAACCCATCTGTTGAGAAGGTCATTCAAGTATGAACCAAAGAGCAAGCAGTTGTGTGTGAATTCATTTGACCACCAGAGGGCAGCCTACCACCTTAGGTAGACAGAGAACTGTCCCAGCAGAACCCAGCTCCGGAACACCAGCTTCTTTCTATTGACTCAAGACAAGGACTCCAGCTCTGGTCTCTCAGGTTCCACGGTGCACTCTCACTGACAGCTGTGTCACCACTGCTGCCATTAACTCCAGTATTTTATGTGTGTAAACATTTGAGACCTGGTAGAAAATGGCGTAGGGTATGAGTCCTGAAAATAGTAGATGGCAGAAAATGTGGAGCTCACTAGATGATGCTGAGTACCTGTAATGTGCTGTCAACCTTCACCTAAGAATTCAACACTAATGACTCCAACACAACGCTGAGCTAACAAACAGCAGGAAAGGTTCCAACTCTCAGCCATGATCTCCCGTCATGGAGGCCCGTCATGGAGGCCCTTCATGGAGGCCTGTCATGGAGGCTTGCTAAACTAGTTGTTTGTGGCTGCCCAAAAGGCACATAGCAACACTGCCCCTGAGGCTACTCCTTTCATTATGCAACAGCATGAAACACTGATTGGAAATGGCTTGAAGCCTTTGCCATGGGCCCAGGATGGAGCAAGGAAAACTAAGAATACGATGATCTGTAAGTGAGAGTTATCAGTGAAACCGCCACAGGAATCCTAAGTCTGGAATCTGAGAGTTATCAATGGAATCACCACAGGTATCTAAAGTCTGGAATCTAAAAATAATCTCAAAAACACTCAACTGAGTATTTAAAAATACTCTCAGTCATACTTCTGATTCCCAAAGGTAAGGACTCTTTAATGCCAGACACACTTTGATTTCATTAGCATGTTCAGCAGCTCTATTTTAGAACTTAGCATAAAAATACCATCCTTGGGGACAAGAGCAATCCATCGGCACGGTTCTGGGAGACAGATGATTGATTCTAATAGATAGCTAAGGAAACTAGCGTCCCCCGAGTTTGGGCCCACTCTTAAAAACTTAAAAAAAAAACCTTCCTCCTTTATCATTATTAGCAGCAGGCACCTCCCATAAATCAGCTCCATCTTTGTAATGTGAGGGCCCTTTAATCAACCCAGTGTGAGAATTTTACTGCTCAACCCAACATATGGCTCTAAAAATTAAATCCTCAGATATAAAAATCACGGAGCTAGAACTTAATAGGATTAACCCTATAATGCCTGAAAATGCTGTGTTAATCTTATATTCATTCACAAGGACTCATGAAACATTCTATTATAATCAAGGTTCCATTAAAGAATGGTATTTATGAACAGTCCTATATGCTTAGCCTGGACCTGTGACAGCTTCTGACGGCAGATTTCTATCTGTGAAATGAGTTACAAATGGAAACCCAATTTGTAAGGCTTTTTCCAGTGTTAACCATACCAATGCACTAATTCAGTCTTGTAAAGGTCAAATGGGTACATGAAAAAAAATCAGTTTTCAGGATTTGTGAGCTGGAAGGTAAGGAACGCCATTCCCAGATCCATATAATCAATACATTTGCCAGTGACTACTCCGTACCAGGCGCTGTGTCATTATAAAGTCCTGCTCACCAAAACCATGGGGTGCTAGCATAAAGACAACCAGAACGGGGGGGGGGGGGGGGGGGTGAAGGCACGCTGTGGAAGCCCATGGCTTGTTCACCATCTTCAGAGTCCTGACAACTTCAGGCATGAACACATCCATCACACTAATTCAAATGTATGAAGCTGACTTCATGCAGTTTATACCAAAAGGTATTTTTGTAAGGTCTCTTTCCTATTTTTATGGTTAATAACAACAGTCTCTCTTGTGACCAGTCATTAACGTGTTCTTGGCTAATGCCATCTTGGTCTCTGCTATCTCTCCCCTGCTCTGGACTTAGCTTGTCTCTTTTTAACCATCTCTCTTACTCCCTTGCTGATTATCAGGAATGCTAATGTACACATCTTCAGGGTGTTACTCCTTCTGCTAATCCTTGTCTCCTTCGACTTTCCAGCCTCCCTTGCAGTTTGGGGAGGAGAGAGGTTAAAAAGACTGAAGTCTGGCCAATCAGTACAAGGCTACATGTACTGGGAGTTTCTGACATATATCCCTCCTGGATAAACGTAGCCAGTGTTTCAGACCCCACTATCTTGGATGTGGTTGAGTGACGATGTAATGTTTGCTACATGAGGCAAAAATCGTAAATATATTAAAATGAAACAGGTTGAGAAGAGCAGAAAGGAAACAGAATGACTGGCCCTCGGCCTGAGTGGGCCTTCACTCACCGTTTTTACGTCGTTGGTGCCGATAATTCCACCAATCTCCCCCAGGTCTTTCAGCAGCAAGTTCAAGATCTCCGTAGCCCTCTTCTTCTGGTGGTTACTAAGCTCTTGCAGCTGACTCAGCTCTCTCTGTGTGGTAGTCAGTGTCGTCTGAAACACAAATGCCAACCACAAGTCACCAAGGTGGCCCATCAGTTTAATATTTGCATCCTCTCAAAGATCCATATCCCATGTGGCTGAGCTCTTAGACAGGGCTGTTTTTTATCTGCACATCAGCTGGAAATATTCATTAAAAATAGAGCAAGTGCTGGTGAGATGACTCAGTGGGTAAACGCACCTGCTGCTAGGCCTGATAATCTGAGCTTAATCCCAGGACCCACAAGGTAGAAGGAGAGAGCTGACTTCTAGTTGTCTTCTGACTGTCATATGTGTAGTACCATAGTGTATGCATCCACACACATAATAAAATGTAATAAAGATTTTAAAAATAAAGCCAAAGTGTTGGGGAGATGGTTTAGTTAGCAAAATGCTTGTTACACAGACATGAAGATCTGAATTTGATCCCTCAGAACCCATGTTCAAAAATCTGGGCATTGTGGTATATGCTTGTAATCCCTATGCTGGGAGGATCCCTGTGGCTCATTGTCTGGGTCGGTCTGGCCCACTCAGTGAACTCCAAGTTTCAAAACAACAAAGCGGACCCCACCTGAGGAAAGACACCCAAGGTTTACCTCTTCCCTCCACATTCATATCAATCACACACACACACACACACCAAAAAAAGGAGTCCTCAGTTTTATGCCATTCAATCACATCTTCCAAACCACCAAGTGCTGTTTTGTCCCCACTGTTCTAGTTCAGGATCTAAACAGACCTACAGGGTCCCCAGCTCGATGCCCAAACAAACCTGCTCACTGGGCCACTTCCAAAGACCCTGATAGATGAGGCCAGAAAGATAGCCCAGAGGGATATTAAGGAGCGTGGAAAAGTCTTCTAATCCTCAGGGAAGCTGAATTAAGCACTGTCTTTTTTCATAATTACTCAAGTTCAAGAATGTTCCTTTATAACTTTCTTGCCAAAGGTTAGCAAACTTATCTCTTTTCCATCCTTCATGTTTTTTATCATAAGAAGGTATGTGATCTTAACTCACAGCAATAGAACAGCCACCTTCTAGTGTCTTGGTATTTACTCGGCCGACATAGAGCAAGGCCCTACTTCTGGAGCAGAGTGGGTTAATTCAAAGATATCTGTACAATTCTCTTATGCAGCTAGTAAAATTCACTGGAAATAGTATTTAAACTAGTCTGATAACACCTGTGTTGACATAAACTAAGAACTATGGAAACTCCTTGTTCAGAGAAGCACAAATAATAAGTACTAGCTAAAAGAACTCAGAGAAAACACCTGAAACGGAGTCTAGGTCTCCTCTTTTCCTAAGGTGTTCTGCAGTGGTTTGCTTTGGACTGCCTTACCAACTGTTTACCTGTTTGTTTCATCTTCTTTCTAACCTCAGCCATTGCAGTCCTATCTAAAGAAGCCATCAGGAAAGTCCCTCTTCCTCCAGGCAGTGGCACATGTGGAACAAACAGCATTTCCCCTGTCAGCTTCCCAAGTCAGCACTTTGCTCACCATCTGCTTTTCTTGTCCAGGACTGGATGTTTCCACAAGGCAGTCTGACCAAGGCCATGATACCAGGCCATTAGGCAGAGGTGCCAAGGACAGCAGGTCACAGCTTCTCCACTACCCTTCTCCAAGCAGCAAAGGGCATTGCCTACCACAAGCCATTCACCAAATGCTCACTGGTCCTGCTGCCTGCAGCTAGCTCACCATGCACCATGCAAAACCTGCAGTATCTGTCCCTGGGAAAGAAGGCAACGGCAGGCTGAAATGTTTAAAGCACGAAGCAAGCAAACAGGAGCAGCTTATTCCTGGGTTCGGAAGCTAGGACAAGAGGCTGGGGAAGGAAAGCGAGTTCCTTTGGGAGGCTGGAAACAAAGACGCCCGTACCTCCTGCACATCCCCTACTCCCGCTCTTCCATAACAACCTCTTCAGGTTTACTCACTGATCATTGACATTATGTCACGCACACAGCTCCGCCCTAAGTGCTTTACATAAACCGCCACTGAGTGCTCACTCCATGCAAGGAGCCGATTAACTAGGATGTTTCTGGCTCTAGAATCTATACTCCTATTTTCAGAAGGCATTCTTGCTGATGTTCTAAGTTCCCTAGATATAAAACAGCTGTGAAACACAGTCCATGATGAGGGAACGAGCCAAGTGGTACAACTGTCAAAGGGGCCTCGGAAAACAAGTTGAGTCTCACACACAGTAAACATTCAGCCAACTGTCTTCCTATATGGTTCTGTCAACAAGGAAGTCCCACCCCCTTTAATACAAATGCTCCAACCGTTTTTTGGGCCAGCTCATCTGTCAGCTGCTCATTGGCCCTGGTCTTGTCCTCCACTTCCTGTGACTTCTGGTCGTAATTGACAGCCAGCTCTTCCAGAGCCTGAAGAACTTCTTTCACCTCATCCTTGGCTGCCTCGTTTTCAATTTGGAGGCGTGTCAACTCCTCCTGGATCTTCTCATAGTCTCTTCTCGTCGAAGCTAGAAGCTAGGGACATGAGATGGCATGGAACCCATGAATCTGTGGTTCAAACGTTTATTATGGTATGTGTTCTTGCCACATAAAGCAGTTTGAAAAGCAGGTGAACATAACAGGTTAGAGGGGCTCAGGAAACCTCGCTACATGTTACAGATGCTAAATAACTTTTGAAGCGATATTCTAAAAACCTGTGCCTTTTAGGTTTAAAGCTTTTATGCTTAAGTCAAAGAATGACTACAAAAAAAAAAAAAAAAAAAAGGATAGGAGAATCATTTCCAGTGAGTACATCATTGATCTGGCATAGCTTTTGAAAATGATGCCACAATTTGATACTGTAAATAAGTTGATTTTTAAAGCTATTAAGAAAAAAACCTCAGTATTTAAAAGGCAGTTGCTTTTTCTCAATGTAGATCATGAATGTATGGAACAATATAGCCCAAACATTAACACAAAAAGCGAGTGCCTGAGGGCTGGAGGGTAGGCTCCTTGATTAAGAGCACTTGCTGCTCTTGCGGGGGACCCATGTTCCATTCTCAGCACCCATTTTGGGAGGCTCACAACTTGCGGGGGATCTGACATGCTCTTCTGGCCGCTGGGGGCACCTGTACCTGTATAGTGCATGTACACATTCACTCAAGCAGATATATACACATAAAATAAAATCTTTAAAAGTTAAGTGCCTGGGCTGTGGGTGGTTTCTTTAGCTTTGTTCCCATGGTTATTTTCTGATTCCCCTATAATGAACATTAATGCCTTTCAATAACAGAAAAAGAAAAATGTTAGAGTTTCAAGTATAATAAAAAGAATTTATCCCGGATAGTTATACAACAATTGGGAATTCAGAGGAAAAATATAGAAGCAGAGGGCATAAAGCACTAAGCAAATGGAAGACCTCAACTTCAGCTAAGACAGATGTCAATTAAACCCAGTCCACCAGATGCCAAAGGCACAGACTGCCGCCCTACCAAAGGAGGGGTTTGGGCAGAGGCCACAATCATTACACTGCAGAGATGAAGGGGAACAAAGAGGAAGAGGAAGGAGATGACTACAGAGACAGCTCCGGGGGCGGAGTTAAAGACCGGAGACATCGGCCCTTGCCACCTGCGGCCACTGCACCACATGAGCCAGTCCACGGCATCTTTAGCAATGAGCAAAAGGCAACTTACAGCAAAATAGAGAAAGATACTGCAGCAAGAGAATTGCTAATTATCTATATGTTTGATAGATTGGCTGGCTGTGCTTTGCTTAGGGACCTGTTTGTAAAATACTTGGCAAAACACAGTGCAGTAAAGACATTTACCATAGAATGGAAGGCCAGCAGGGGGGACTGAAAACAGCTTCCTTCCTTCTTAGTATATCAAATAAACAGTAGCATATCACTGGGGCCCCACTCCTCCTTGCTGCCTTCTCCCATGTTCTGCCTTTGATTTTCCTATGGGAAAGCATGGTCTATACCAAAACATGAGGCAGACTTTTGGCAATAACCAGGTTATGGAACCAAACTGTTATCTATCAACAGATGACTAGATAAAGAAAGTGTGTGTGTATGTGTGTGTGTGTGTGTGAGAGAGAGAGAGAGAGAGAGAGAGAGAGAGAGAGAGGTGGAGATGATTGGTGGGTGATAGATAGGTTTTATTTTGATAGGTCTTATTTAGCAATAAAAATATGAAATTACATTATTTTCAGGAAAAGAGATGGGGGCCAGAGAGAGATGGCACAGGGTTAAGGGCACTGGTTGCTCTTGCAGAGGACCCAGATTCAATCCCCAGCGCCCAAATGGCAGATAGTAACTGTCCTTAACTCCAGTTCCAGGGAATCCAACGCCCACTTCTGACCTTCGTGGGCACTGCTCACCATGGGTGCGCTTACATACATACAGGCACTTACATACATACATGCACTTACATACACTCATACACATAAAATATTTTTTTAAAAAGAAAAAGAGATGAGACATCATCATGTTAAGCAAAAGAAGACAGACTCAGGAAGAAAAATTATATATATGGGATCTAGATTCTTTTTTAAAGATATGAAAGTAGAGGGAAAACTATTTGGTACACTAGTAAAAAATGAATGGAGAAGTACTTGAGGCAGCTTCTATGCAAAGATGAAACAGCCTAAAACAGCAAAACACTGGGTACTCCAAAGGAGGAGCACCCTTGCTCAACCACCAGAACAGGCGGTCTGCCTCCCCAAGGTCTAAGTGTAGCACACAGCTACTTACTCCCTACGTGAGCCCCAGAGCTTTACAAAGTAACACATTTATTTTCTAAGTTCAACCACAATTAATTTTTAACAAGCAATGAAAGGATATATCACATTTCACATGATTCAGGGTTTTGAAAGAAATTCTTTGCAAATGGCATTTCTAGGACTGGCATTAACAACAAAAATAACAGAATAATTTTGTAGAGAAGAATATATTATGTTCTTTACCTCATCCTGATCCAACATTTGTTGCTTTAGCTTTTCAGCCAGCTGGCTTTGCTGGTTAATTTCATCATCCTGAAATAAAACATCATATTTAATTTTTTGGTTAGTTATGTCATTTTTGATATCCTGATTTCCCTACTAGAGTTAGGCACCAAGAGGCCATCCTTACACTCACTAATAAGATGGAGGGAACAGCGTACTAGGAAAGAGTTTGGGAGTTTGGTTGGTTGGGGTATCTCTCCACTTAGCTTTCTTGGAAGGTGGAACTTCTTTCTGTGAAATGTAATACCTACACAGCCAACTCAAGTCCTACTCAAGCAGAAATTAGAGGTCTGAGACTGGAACTGAAAGGGACTATTAACAAAGATGTTAACCAAGAATTAATTCCTAATTCAGTCAGTAAGGGAGTGAATCTCCATCCATCGGCACTGCAATGGACTAATGTCCCAAATGCTGTCAGAAACATCTGTAACCAAGAATACTTCCATGTGAAAGGCAGAAAGGAGCACTGTTTCCACACCACACCTCTTACTTAGGTAAGAAAAACTACTGCTTATTAAGAGTTTCTCTTTGGCATCAACAGACCTCCCTATTGATTGGGAGTTAATATTCTTACCAGTTAAAAAACAAAGCTAACGAGCAAACCCCTCTTGCAGGCAGTTGGTGGGGTGTGCACACAGGCAAATACTAGAATGAATGCCTACTACTTTCCAGGCTATCGCTGAAGTGGGAAAGCAACTGCTCTCCTAAACCGCCACTAGGTGTTGTTGCCACAAGGCAAGAATGCTCTGCCCGCCCCCCACTGCTCCACAAAATCTCAGCCTCACCCACAACGCAGGTGACCCCCAGAGAAGCAGCAGCAGACAGCAGACGTGATGCCTAACTCCCGTAGAAGAACTCTATCTTTACTATCTTATTTTCATGATTTCAAATAAAATTTCAAACACAGCCTGTGAACACTCACAATGCTCACCTCTCAGGTATAGAAGAAAAGTCCTATTTGATGACATGTCTCAGGCCTGCATCCTCCAAGCACAGTCAAATCCAGCTCAGGGTCGTAGACTCTCTGCCTAGGTGTTTTCCCAATTAAAACCCCTTTCCTGTACCCTCAGCCTGTTCCAAAGGTGAGACGGTGGGGGAGGGGGTGTCAGAGAACCTTTTTTCTGCAGACACCTGCAGCTGTTTGGTGGCACCCAGGCCTGCATTTGCACCAGGTTAGTGGATAGCACAGCTAGTGGCCTTAGGAAGCAGTAGCTTTCTCAAGTCAGCAGGGCGGGCTCTGCATCTCCTGGTCCTTTGTCTTTGCTTTTTGCCCACCTTTTGCTGTCACGTCTCTGCTCAGAAAGACCTGTTTGCATGGAACTTTCTAACCAGTGTTTTTATCAATGGCTTTATGAAATATTGCTACTTTCCTCCCCGACTCAGATTTCTGGCAGAAGAATTAGAGATATTACACCACAGTAAAACTTCCAAGACATGGCACTTCCACAGTTAGCTATTTTGTGGGCTGCATTTTCCTTCTACTTTATACACTTAGCGTATCAGTGACCAGGAACAATGTTATATTTTTGTTCCCCTGCACATAAATATTAAACAGCTTAGCATTAAAAGCCCACAGAGCTCAACATCAGGGAGCTGCTCTTTCAGCTGTCTCCCAGGACAAAATAACAAGAGTCCTGGGTGACAGAAATAAGAGAAAGGCATGATGCACTATCCTCAAACCGCCCTGGTGGTAAAGCCTGAAGATGACACTCCCCGCCCAACAGGCAGCAAACAGGATGCAAAGAAAATCCGAGGGCCCCAGACCTATCTGGGAAGGATGGAAAACAGGATCCCATTAGAACACAAGAGACATTTCCCAAACTAGATTTAGCTTTGATGAAGGCAACTTTCTAAGGATTTAGTGTTGTCCATTTTGATTTAAATTTCTTAAACCTTTCAAAATAAGGTTAAGGATATGTTTAAGGATGCTCATTCTGAGATAAAAGATTTCAAAATACTTCTTAAAATATAGGTTTATATTTGGATTTCCTTATGCATAAAATAGTGTGGTCACCTCAGCTGTCAAAAGGTCACTGGTCACCTTTGATTCTAGAGATGTTTTTGCTGCAAACAATAATCAGTATAATAAGTCAACTTATAGTTTGACTTAAGTTTACTACTTCTCAGGATCTCTAATCGCAAAGGAGTATTGGAGAGGTGACAAGCGGCAAGGGAGACGGTGCCAGACTCTGCCACTTCTTTGATGTCACATAAGATGTGGCTTCTCCCTCAGGCAAAAGGAACCTACAGAGGAGAAGACTGACAAGGAGGCACCTAACATTTATAGAATACCTGTTATGACACTAGAGATTTTTAGACCCCACTGCAATCTTTTGAAGTTGACAGCTGTGAGTCCTGAGTTCCAGTTGAGAAAGCACCATGAGCAGGCAGGGCATCTGTCCTGGGGCCTCTTGTCAATAGGCTGTAGATCCAGTTCTACAGTGTGTGCTTTTCTATCATGTTAACTGTAGACAGACCTTGGGATAGAGTATCTACACTTGGACCCATGAAGGACAGCACAGAGGGGCAGCTTGGAGGAAACTGTGTCATCTTTCCCCTACCGTTACCTAAAAGAATTCACTGACATTGACCAGTTCCTAGGTTAAAGGGCTTAAAGCCAAAATGAAATAACTACGGGACTCAAAGTCAGAAGACATGTAGCCTTGTTCCTGCCACCCACAAGGCTATAAAACTTGAGTAAAATCTCACCTGGACTAGATACTTTCAGTTCTACCATTCAATAATTCAAGAAGACACCATGTCTCAACTCACAAATTCTCAAATTATCAAACCACCTAAATCATCGGAAGCATGGAAATACCTTCTAGAACTTTTGAGAAGACATGAAGGATGACAGCTGATAGGACATAATCAGGCAGTTCAAAAGCAGAGCTACTAAGGCTGACTGTGAGCTTTGATGTCCTCTAGGGCTGAGCCTTTGGTCTCTGTTCTCTCCACATCTCCCGGCATCAAAGAATCAATTCTAATCCCTCATTCTAGAATCTGCAGATGAGGGAATCTGTAAAATGAAGGATTGCATATGGGCTTTCTTCACTGTTTTAACAATAGCAGTTCTTTGGCTAAATCAGGAAGCTGCATAAACAATGAGCTTACTATTGATCTTCTTTTTCTTATTTTGCTTGAGGTTCTGAGTATAACATCTGAGTAAAATGGAAGGAAAGAGTGCATTCAAAGCAGGAAGGACAAAGAATCCAGGTCTCACAGGAACAGATATTTCATGAGATAAGACTCTAAAGTTAATGTGCGTATATAATACAACTCTTAAAATCACAAACAAACGGAAGGAGCTTCCTCAAGGCAACTGGTTATATTCAGTTTGCAAAGGTGGTACCAGACCCTGGGCTGTGCCCCAAACACAGAGGTCTGTAAGATTAATGGGGACAGTACCATAACAAAGCTACTATCTATAAGCCAGATGTGTCCCCAAAAGCACTTGAACTGAACTACCCCAGAAAAGATTTAGTCAGACTGAAAATATCATCAGTTCTATTAGAACCGACAGGATTTAGGATGTTCTAGGGATAATATGCCAGCATCACACGAAGCACTCATTGAATTTGCTGTGCCCCTGGGACTCCTAACTGGACTTTTACTGGGGATGAATGACACATGCTCTTCAAAGTATCTTTTCCTCTATTTCAGCTTATGCAGTTACATGATGACTTGAACCCTAACAGTTTGCTATAAAATTAAGCATCCCAATTAGCACAAACTATTTCATCCAATAATCTGCTTCTGAAGAGAGCTTCACAAACAGGGAGGCCATCAGTCTATAATATGATTAGATCCAAATCTCCGGGCCTTAGAGCATTGTGATTAAATGCATATTTTAGTTTTAAGAGTCATCACCTTGCCCCTACCTGGGACTACTGTTTATGTTTCCAAGAGGAGAGGGTTAAGTACGAAGAGGGACAGGGAGGCTTAACACAGTCACGCACACTCACACAGCCCTATTCTCCTAGAGTAATCCACCCAGGCCCATTTCTAGAAGTGAAGATTCTACCAGACTCTGACATATGTCTAGACAAACACCCTACTCTTCTAATCAAACCTCCGTGAAGGTTTCTACTCCACAGAAATCGAGATCCCTAAGCCAGCCCCGTCCAGAGCTAGGATAGGTATCAGGAAGATCCATGTCCTTATTATACAGCCCCACCCCAGCTCCAGGGGCCTTGGTGCTATCTGGCTCTGCCACCTTCAGTCTTTGTATCACAGTGAGGACAACACACTTTCGTCTGTATATAATGGGTACTCAGAAATTGCTTTGACCACCCAATGGGCCTACAAGATATGTAAAAGCAGGAGAAAAGCCTGTTATCTCTATCTTCATTTCTGTCTTTTCCCTTTGGGTCCATCTCCTGCTTAACCCTGCATATAAGCCTGCTAAGCACTCAAAGGACTCTCTTTCTAAAAATCCACAACATCTCACTTATCTCATCTTCTTTCAAGACTGAAGGACAAAGGTAAGAGTAACTGAGGCATTTTACAATCTGTTTTCCCAATGTCCTGTTCCAGAACCCCTCAAAGGTATGGAAATGTCTTTAGTCTGTCTCCTAAACCTTAGATTACGGTAACAGGTGAGCCTTGTAGACAGATTAGAAATCAGCCTCTAGGAACCAACTTGTCCCCACAAACAATAAGGACTTTTTACAATCACCTTGTACAACCAGCACTAAGATAACGGTCACATCTTGACCAGGGCTGCCTAATTTTGCATGCCTCCCTCCTGCCCCGTTGCTTCCTCTGTTTCAGCCTAAAGCTCACATCAGTTCCCTGAAGGTGGACTTCGGATCACTGAGCTTTTTCACCTGTTCCTCTTCCCAATATGACTCCATGGATCAAATCTTTCTCTGCTTTTCAACATTACTTGTGTCTTTAACTGGCCTATTGAGGCTGAGCCGAAGAGTCTTTGGAGACTGTCTGAGCCAGAGCTTTTGTCCTACAGACCTTATCATCCAGTTGCCGGTACAGACTGGATATCTCCTCATCGTACTTCTCCTTCTCCTCAGTGGAGATGCCGGCAACAACAGGGGTGATGTTGTCTATGATGGGTGTGTTATCACATGGTTCCAGGTTCTTCTGGTCCTTGGCATTGATCTGTTCATCCTCAGGCACAGCTTCTCCTGAGAAAACAAAGCAGAGAGGGGTGCTGAGGACCACGGAATGCAGTGTGCAACTCCGGGAACAGTTCTAAAAGTGTCACTCCTAGGGACAAATACGCAGAAGGCATAATAAAGAGCTCTTTACGTAGAGCTAAAGTCTGTGCTCTTCCATTTCAGGAGAAAGGTCATAGCCGATTGACCAAAACTAGACTACAGATGAACACCAGGCCCTGTCCTCTGGATACATCACAGAGTCTAGTGATTTCCCTCCACACAGCTCTTCTTTAATCCAGTGCTGTGCTGCCTTAGACTTTCTGCACACACACCCTTCCTTTTGTGGAGGAATATATCAGAGCTTACTAGAATCATATTCTCTCTAGTCACTGATTGTAAAGGAAACAGACCTCTGAGGTATCCTAATTACCAGTTAATTATGTTACTGTGTCATTGGTAGAATAGTCAAATCAGGCAATACAGCACTACTGTTAAACAGAAAACTGGGGCCTGAGCAACTCCCCTCCCCCTGGCTTCAGACTCTCTGAGCCAGTGGGAAAAAGTCCAGGCAGCCTGGACCCGAGGTCTCACTCAGGCTGCCGGGACATGGTCCCTACCACCGTGCTTTCTCCCAGGAAGTCCAAATTAATCGGCTCTGCGAAAGAGTTCAAAGAGAATACTACCTTGTGATGTCGAGTGGTCCCAGGCAAGAAAAGCAGCTAATCTAGAACACTGCAGAGACCCTACCACCACTTCTCAGCCTGCAGAGTGGGGCTCATAAAGCTTTCGGAGGAAGCACTGCCCAATCTGACAATGCAAATGGAGGAAAAAGTGCAGTTTTCAAGCTGGCTAAAGGCTACCCCAGCAGGAAAATCACCATGCAAAGACAAAGCAGGGGACAGAGCCGCTGAAGGTCACATGGCCCAAGCGAGTCTCCCAACTATCTTCTTGGAAGCAAACCCACACCAAACACACTTCTCTACCGCAATGTTCACCAAGAACTTCACACTCATTTCACTACAGTCCTTGAACGTCAGACTGTCCAAACTTCACTAGGGCTCTCAGCCCATAATATCCACTTCGTGAAAATTCCTCAGGAAAACTGCCTTGAGCCAAAAGGGGGTGAAAACAGAAGAACCAAGATCTTAATTTGTGCTTTCATTACCTTTATATTTCATGGCTTAAGGAACCCACTTGAACGGGAACACATTTATCAGAATATAAACAAAACCCTGTGCCACCCTGAGCTTCACTGCTTGTGGTGGTATGTAGACCTCTGAATCAAGTAAAACTAACATGAGTGCTGGGATTAAAAGTGAGTACCACCTGTCTGCTTCTGAAAGTTCCACTTAATGCAGCAACCTGAAGGAAAACCCAGATAAACTGTACTTCACTGCATATAAAATTGAGCCACCCCATCTTCCTGCCTCAACTGGAGCATATATATATATATATACATACATGTATATACATATATATATATATAATGGCTAAGTCTTTTTCTGAAATTACTGACCTGAAATAAAACCAGAATATCATGGCAGTCATTAAACTGAACCCGAACCAAATCAATATTTCACTGAGCTCCAATTCCTGGCTTAAAACATCCATCAATAACCTTAGTGTAAGGAGTGGATGTCATCCAATTAAAAGAGCTGTATTGTCTACAGCCTGTTAAACCCATGGCTGTCAGAGCAAAAAGACTGATGAGTAGACAGCTGGGGGCGGGGAGTGAGTGAATGAAGATATAGGTAGAAAACTTTCTAACCACACAAACAATTCAGAGCATATTCTCAAACACTTCAAGCAATACAGACCATATATTAGAATGTTAAAATACTCTTCTCTTTCCAACTCTGCTCCTCTTCCAGTGAAGTTCACCACTGATGCTTTGGCAAATGTCCTCCCTATGACTGTATTTCTAAATTTACAGGTATAGCTTTTAAAATTGGGGAACAAGGCAATCCAGTGCACTGCGGATATAACCTTCCTGCTTCTGCATGCTCAAAGTAAAATTTTGTTTGCTTGTTTTGTTTTTTGATATAGGGTCTCCCTGCAGCCCCAGCTGGCCTAGAAGTCACTATGCAGACCTGGCTTGCCTTGCTCTTACAGAGAACCACCTGCTTCTGTCTTCTGAGTGCTGGGATTAAAAGTGAGTACCTCCATGTCTGCTTCTGAAAGTGAAATTCTTAGCTATACTGGCCCCGAAACCAGCCAGACCATAATCATACTATCCACAGACTTACTCACTGCAGGGAAAGAGATAAGATACAAAAACATCTGGAAGAGATGTATCCCCTGTGTGCTCTGCTTCCAAATGGACAGGCAGGCAATGACATCCAGAGACTCAGTGAACTAAGGGGCTGCCTAGTGTGTTTTTTGATTCATCTGGACAGGCAGGACCCAGAGATGAATCCCTATGACCTCTAAGTGACCTGCTTGAACCAAAAGTCATAGATTTGACTCCTCCTAAAACTGCCTTTTGCTATCACTGAAGAATTATAGTGTCACTGAGAAATAGGTAATGCCCTAGGTTACAGAGGTCCAGCAAGCTACCAACATTGCCATGCACCCGCTTGATCAATATTCTCATCAGCATCTCCAGCACTGTGACAGGATGCTGAAATCACACTGCACATTTTCATAGGCCTAATTAATCACGGGTCCATATCCTGCTTAACCTCTTCATTGCTTCTGTAAAGAAGAAAATAATACGGCTTTAGAATAGAGCTGTTCTAAAGATACATGAAGAGAAGTCACATAAAAAGCTCAGTCAGTGTTTAAAGTCCATCTTCTATCACTTCTGCCTGACACACATGCAACTCCAGAGGTTTGACAGTTCAATCATTTTTACTTATTATGAATTAATGTTTTAGTATCTTCAAAATACCTGGGTAGCTGGAGTTCTGTTCAAAAATAAAACACCATATAGTTATGCAAGTTCATTTCAAGTTTATTTTTATTCTTATTAAAACAATATTAGAAACCTACAGCAGTCTTCTTGGATCCTTGTGAGCAATTCTCTAGATCAAAGTATCAACATGTCTCCCACAAAGCTACATATAAACAGCAAGCTCTTGCCAGTTCATATTCTAAAGGTCAGGCAGGCAGGATTATTTTTCACAGCAGCCGTTCAGACAGAACTGAACAAAGACATGCAGAAACAAAAGCAGCACAGCTCCTGCCCAGAGAGGAATCGAGAGCAGGTTTCCACACACCACTGCCCTTCAGAGGACGGGGGTGGGGGTGGGAGACTGGGGAATGACTTCCAGAAGCGCCCCTGGTAACTATGCGGTCCAGCTCACAAAGATGCCTGGGGACTGTAAATTCCCAGCACCATGCAAGACCTGACACTGGGCAATCTGTCTCCATGGCAATCTCACCATGTTAATCGAGAATATTCCCTGTACTGCAGTGGACTGAGAGTCAGGAGAAGCCCCCACGCGGTGATTACGGAATAACTGATTGTAAAAGGAAAGACAGCTGCAAACCAACCCTGGAAGAATAACACTCTCCAATCAGCTGGGGGAGAAAAACCGCCAAATGAAGATTAGCACCGATTTTTATTCCCTCTCTGCTTTATTAAAAGCACATTTCTTTTAGTCTAGCCATGAGGCTCATACCTGCTGTGTATAGGAAAAGAGCTTATAACCTTAGGGAGCATCTGATTTTCTAGGCTGAAAGCCTTCCCTGACCAGGAAACCTCCCTTCTTTAAATAAGCATCTTGGCATTTACCATTGTCAGATGTAATTACCTTTAAGGCCTAAAAAGATGTATGTTTACACAGGAGCATTCACTCGGAGCATACCTATACGGCTTGCAGAACATTCTAATTATAAAATGAAAACCCTCAGAGAGCATAAATAACATTTCTGCAAAAACAGAAATCCATCCATTGCGATAGAGAAGAATGACAGGCAAAAAATTTTTTTTTAAATCTCATTAGGTCTATTAGTTAAAAATTCTAAAAATAAGTCTATTTGGTTCCTTAAAAAAGAAAAGAAAAAAAAGCTATTAGACTGCCAGGAAATCATTAAAATTTCACACATGAAATAGCAACAAGCTAGTTATTCTTTTCCTAAGTTGGGTCCCTGCAGCCTCAAGAGAACACAGAAAGGTAATTGCATTCTCTCAACTACTCCCGGGCAGAGATTTGCAGGTCACTCACAGCTTCTGCCAGAAACCGCCCTGGATCTGGCAAACGGGGTGTTTTGTTTTAATACCAATTAAATACGTCTAGTGGCAAACCTAATGGTAAGTAATTTCTGTATCAAAGACATTGAAAGGAAATCTTTAAGTCGCCAGATGGGCAAGCACAGCTGGCTACAAGATGTCATTATATAAATGTGAACTTTAAAAAAAAAAATCATTGTTTTATGAGACTGTTTTGCATACAAAGAGTATCCATCCTTCACCCTACTCCCTAAAAATATGGTAAGCAGCTTACGACATTCTAATCCTATCTAGAGCAATTTTCTAATAAAGTAACTGCATCCTCATCACATCCCTGACTTCCTGAATAGGCCACACAGCTCTCTGAATGGTCAGTATTTCTGTTAGTTTAGTTGTACTCTCAAAAGAAGAGAGAGTCCTAGAAAATTACACATCTTGACTGAAACGCTAATTGCTGTGAGCTCATGACAATCATGAATCCAAGAGTTGGACCAGTGTCTCCTACAGACTTAATGCCGAAAGATCAAATCTCAACAGGCATGATAGTCCACCCTGAAATCCAGCACTCAGCAGGCTGAGGCAGAAAGATTCAAGGTGACAGTTAGCCTGAGCAGTACGGCAAAATTCCATCTCAAAACAAGCCAGAGCACATCCAGCTCTCCACCCAGCTTCATTTCTACAGAGAGGGTAAGTCTAGGTCCTCTGTATTAATCCTCATAGCTTACTATTCAACAGAAGAGACAGAAGACATGCCAACCAATTTGTCATTTCCTTGCTTTCCCAACATCTGGATTTTCAGGTCCCTTTTTTTCTGACATGAACCACTGTAAAAAGTTTGGTTTGGGGCCAAGAAGATGGTTCCACAACTAAAGATGCCTAAAACCAACCCTTACAACCCTAGCTCTATCCCTGGGACCTACATGGTAGAAGGAGAAGACCAACTCCCCCAAGTTGTCCTCTGACCTCCACACTTGAACTATGAAGTTTGTGCACATATATAGACACACAATAAATACAATTTAAAACTTCTTGTTTGCTTTTCTTTTTAAAATTAATTACATTTTTATTCACTTATCCATGACCAAAACAATTATGATGGAGTTGAAGCTAGAAAAAAAATAGCTTTATATCTTCTTTCATGATTTGTTTTGAGACAAGGTGTCTCTTACAGCCCAAACTTGGAATCTTCCTGCGTCTGCCTCTAAAATGTTGGGATCATAGATGTGAACTACCATTCTGGGACTTGCTTTTTTTATTGCATCTATCTATCTATCTATCTATCTATCTATCTATCTATCTATTCTGTGTATGGGGGCACACATACATACACGTCACAGTATACATGCAGAGGTCAGGGCACAATCTATAGTCATTCTCTCTTTCCACCATGTGGTTCCTGAGGATCAAACTCAGATTGTCAGGCTTGGTAGCAAGTGCCACTTGGCCACTTGCTGCTCTTGTCTTGTTAAAGTGTTAGATACAGAGTATTGGAAATCAGCACCTCTGGAGACTAACCTGGTAGCCTCCTTTGAGTACCACACCCCTGACTTTCAGCCTTTCCTCCATCCTTCTATTGAGAATTACCTTGATAGGTGAATGAGAGGCAGGGTTGACCTAGGAGTCAATGATTCACTATGAGTTCAGCTTTCTAAAGTTATCTCCATATGTGCCATTGTTTAAGTCATCCCACACATACAACCAACAAAGCATCAGAGTTTGACTCCACTTCCAGCAGCTGTCCCACTCTATCTATGTACTCCTTAAGCAGGTAGGTGAATACATTTCCAAGAGGCCAAAGCATCAACAGAGTCCTGAATTTGATGGGAGACTAGCCATTGATTCTGGTCCATAAGATGTCACTAGCACACTGTGGTGACACCTGTTGCTTTTCAGCTACTGATACCAATTCTCAAATCAGTACCTCCATTGCCTCTGGGAGAATTTCCCCTCAATTGCTATAGCCTTCATCAGACAATTAATCAAAGTACCCTGTCCTTCACAGCCTAGATTAAAACACAAAGCGTGGTATCCCCATGTCTATCCTTGTCTTTCAATCTCCAAAATAATGTGAGGGGAAAAAAAAAACTTCTGGAGAGGACTCATTCAGGTGTGGCCCCATGAGACCAGTTTGCTTCTGTCATTCCCCTTCGGTCTGCTCCTCAGCTGGTCTTTGGATTCTGTGAGTCCTTTATAGTCTTCCCATGCATTCTTTTAGTTTAGAGTCATTACTATTGCTTGCGACCCGAGGACCATAATAGGCATGCTGGAGAATTGAGCCAGGGGCAATGGGATGACTTTCCTCATTTCTTAGGAAAAAGAAGGTGTAGCCTCTCCTTAAGCCACTATGCACGTGTGCAGAGCTAGCTTGCTTCAACAGCAATGTCAGCTTGCAGAATAAATGTTCTAAGTCACAGGTCCTCCTTTGAGAATCAAGACTCCATTGTGTCTACCAGAGGGAACTACCCACCCTGCAGTGCTGAAGGAGCCACTCTCTTAGTCACCTGGAGCTGTTATGACAAAGTATCATTGGCTGCGGCCTTTTAATCAACAGACTTACTTCTTGCAACTTGAAAGCTAGAAGTCTCAGGCTAGAGTGCCAACACAGTCCTGTTCCCAGGAGGCCCCTTTTTTGGATTTACAGATGACATCTCTTCTTCACACAACAAAAAGGAACAAAGCCTCCTGGGAATAACATAAAAGCACCAACCCACAGGAAATAATCACCTCTCAAACAAACACCGCATTGGGCATTAGGATTTCAACATGTGTATTGGAGGGGACACAAACTTTTAATCTATAGCACCCACCAAGCTTCAAGGATAGGAAATCAGTCCAGGTGGGGGCGGGGTTAGACCTTAGACTGACCTCTAGGCATGAAATAGGGCAGGATTTCACAATTTTTGATGATGTTAAGCAGGGCATGCCTCTTTCTGTGGCACTGTGCTGTCACTTGTCACTGCCAACTGGATTAGCTGTGTCTCCTTATTTACCTTATGTGCCTGCACCTGATTTAGGGTTGATTTCCTACTGCTGTGTACCGCTATCATATTCCCTGTGAGAGCAAGTGGAGAAGAGCCTAAGCCTGCACAGGCACTGTGTACACAAACAGCTTCTCCTCTCTTGCTTTTTCACAGATGGAGTATAGCACTGAAAATGTTCAATTATAAGCATACTCTGCAAGGAAAGAAATCTCTTTCCCAGAGGCAGCACACATTGACAGGCCTTCTAGAACTTATTCAGACACCAGGGTGGAGGCACCAATATCCAGGAACTCATGAGGTGAATTAAGTAGCTGCCCCCTAGATGTTTAGATCCATGTGTGTGAAAGAGATTTCCAGAGGAAGCTGGCAATAGCTGCCACTGTGATGTGAGTGCAGGGCTTTGATACTGCTTCATCCTGGCGCTCTATCTCTATGTAGCAGCCAGAATACATAACCAGAAGGAATGAGCGCAGGCACAGAACATCACCAGAGGGCTTCCGGTCCCCTCCTTCTCTGGGATGGCGCTTTACTCACTCTTCTCACTGGCCTTCGTACCATCACTAACTAGTGCTGGATGCATGTGTTTGTAGCACCGATGACAGAAGGGACTTGATTTTGGTGTCTGGCCCCTTTGGTATATATTGCAGCTCTCCCAGAGAACAAGCCCCTGGGGGAGCCGTCCATCCCTGGGAAGAGAAGAAAAGCTGTACATGTGGCATGGAGAGATGGCTCAGTGGTTAGAAGCACTGGTTGCTCTTGCAGAAGACCCAGGTTTGAATCCCAGCACCCACATGGGAGCTAACATTGCCAGGGTAGTCAACATCCCCTTCTGACCTTACATACATGCAGGCAATACACTCATACATGTAAAATAAAAATAACAAATAAAATATTCTTTTTAAAAAAAAAGATCGATAATACCCAAACTTCCCTCTCCAGCTCAGGGAGCTCCTTTAGCTCCAGACGCGCACACCTACCTTGTTATGTAACCCCCTTCCTTCGATGGTCTGAGCACTCCAGGCTTCCTCCTCAACTGGCTGGCTCCAAGTCTGGTTCTTCTCTAGTATGTCCAGTCTAAAGGAATGGTGCCCTAAAGCTGTCCTCCATCCAGCTGGGCCAAGACAGAAACCTCTGAAGCACTCTGATGCCTCCCTCCCCCTAAAGCCAATACTCACCAAACTCTGCAAATCCCCTTCTCTCTCTGGTAAATCCAATCCTCTCCCTTCCACTATCATGTCTCTCAATTCAAATGCCATCACCTCGTGTCTGGAGGCCACCTTCTGTCCTCTCTGCCATGTCAGTCCTTTCCTAGCACAGCCAACAGACCTTCAAAAATGCAGCTGTTCTATAGCTAATGCTAGAGCGTCTTCTCATCACTTTCCACATAATGACCAAATCCTGTTTCTAGAACCACCCATACCTACTCATCCAAGCTCATCCCAGTCCACTGCTTCAGAAGCCAGATCCTCCAGTGACCTTCCAGCTCCTACCTTTAGATCCATGGTGAACTCAGTTCCCTCTTCCCAAAGCCCACGTCACCTATGTCCTGTTCCATCCAGCTGACTGTTCTTTTGCTCAGGTAGAATCTCTGTGTTGCTTATTTAAAGAAGCCTTCACTGGCTCCCCAGTGAGATCAGGTCCCAGCTATAATAACTTGGGCACTGAGTACTTTCTCTTTCTAGCGTGCAGCATGGACTATCACCACACGTGTACTGACAGTACCTCCCTGCTCAGAGCACAGGTCACACCCAACTGCCCACTCTTTAGCTTGCAGCACCCATGCTTAGCACACAGTTACCTAAACATGCAGGTCTATGATATGCAAGAAATCACGCCTTAATTTCCCCCAATTATGTGGCTTAAGAGCTTATGTAGGATCTCACCAAAAGGCCCAGAAAATAGTACTTTAAAAAACAGGTTTGCAATGTGGATGAAACAGTTAAAGTGGCGGCATATGGAGGCCAGTAGCAGAGCACAGCACCCTCAAAGAGATGCTAGGATGTGAAGAGTCAGGCAAGTATGGCAGGGGGACAGAACACTGGATATGGGACGGAGGACTGCTAGAGCTGGGCACGAAATGGCAAAGGATTAAAGTACTTGGTTCTGTCCAGACCACAGTGTTTCTAGCGCCAGTCTCCTAACCATTCACCAAAGGGCTTCACCGAACAGTTCAGTCGTCCAACAGAGAACTGACCCCGAAAGGACTCCAGAAATAGAGCAAAGCTTCCCAGAGCCACCTCCCGTCTGGCCTCCTCCACTCCCCATCCTCCTGCTCTGCCAAACTGCAAGGAATCATCACCCAGCCCAGGTGCTGAGTTATTCAATTATTCTAGCAGCTTTCAAAACACAAGTGTAGCTAGAAACTCTTCTGAAGAAAATCCTGTTATTTAGACTACTAGGTCAGGTTTTGATCTTCTCTTGAATTCTTGTTTGCCATGTAATTGCTTTTCAATAAAACAAGTAGCTCACTGACATCTGTCCTTCTAGCAAGAAGCAGCAAACACATTCACCATCATCAGCTGGTTGTTCACTGTACAGTTACAAACAGGCATGGCTGCACAGCAGCCCCCAGGCTCGCCCCACACACACACACCAGCGCCTGGACTGCAGCAGAGGACCTCAGGAACAAAGAACTTCCAGCTCTCCCCATCCCCCAACACACACCTGCCTCACTTCCACCTGAAACAGCACTCTTCTACCTTCTAAGCTCTGACACAATGTGAAAATCACTAAAATAATCTGTCTGCACTAGAATCTGGAAACCCCGCCTCACACCTCTCCCACAGCCCACCCACCCACTGTACGTCAGTTCTCTGAGATATTTTCTACCATAGAACAAACCAAAGAGACTGTTTTGGGGGGAAAGGAACACCAGTCACGAAACAAGTCTGTCAGACTCCATTTTAGAACAGGGCTCCTTTAGGTCTCTATTTCTGGCTCTGCCAGTGAAGCAGGTGAGAAAGTAAAGTACTTGCCAGAGGCAACTTTTTAAAATGTTTTATTTTCATTTTATGTGTATAAGTGTATTGGCTGCATATAGGTAGGTGTAGCTAGGTTGTGCAATGCCCACAGAGGTCAGAAGAGGGCATCTGATCCCCGGAACTTGAGTTTCAGATGGCTGTTAGCCACCATGTGGGTGCTGGGAATTGAAGCCAGGTCCTCTGCAAGAGCAGACAGTGCTCTTAACTACTGAGCCATCTTTCCAGCCCCTGCCAAAGGTGACTTAAAACCCCAAATCAGTAAACAACACTCTTCAGAGCAAATAACATTTTCCATTTAATAAAAGCAATCTGAGCCACAAAGTCTCAGGAAATTCCCTGTAACCCTGGAACAAGGATCCTGGAGACTGAAGGACAGCCTACTGGGAACAGACTCAGACCAGGCTGGGAAATAGTGTGTGACACTCAAGTGTGAAGACCTGAGTTTCATGCCCAGAACCCACATAAAAGTGCCAGGCATGGTGGCATGTGCTTGTAGTCCCAGATCTGAGGAGGCAAATGACAGGTTGGTAGATGGGGCTTAGTGGCCAGTTTAGCCTAATTCATGAGCTCTGAGTAATGAGAGACCCTGTCTCAAAGGAAGGAGGTGGACAGCTTTCCTGAAGATGACATCCAAGGCTGTCCTCTGGCCTCCCCCTCCATGTGAATACCCTCATATCACATGCACCTGCACACACACACATGTACACACACACACACACGCACATATTTTAAAAACACACATTTTAAAAATGAGACAGAGAGATTCAGGCCACCTTATTTAGTCACTTATGGCTGGAGAGTTGGCTCAGCAGTTAAGAGCAATGGTTGTTCTTGTAGAGACCCCAGGTTTGATTCCTAGCATTCACATGGCAGCTAACAACCATCCACAACTTCAGTACCCAAGGAATCCAATGCCCTCTTCTGACCTCGTTGGACAATGCACAACACAGGTACACTTACTTGCACATACAGGCAATATACTCACACACACAAAACAAAATAAAAATAATAATAAAATATTTTTAAACAAGTAGCCATTTGCCTACAGGATGGAATGGGGAAGAGCACAGTGTCCAGCAATAATAAACTGTCCATTCGTCACGGGAATTCGCAACATCTAAATTTCACAATCATCCCCTTTCCCAAGAGGCTCCAAGATGCCAACAGTAGCAGGAAACAGGAAGCACACTCCCATGCCTCGTCCTTCCCCGCCCCTCGTTCTTACCGTTCCTCCACCTGTTCAGCTCCATCTCCAAATGCTGGATAACATTCTTTAAGGTCTTGTTTTTCTCCTTCTCTTTTTCATATTTCTTCTTCCATTCTTCTGCCGTTAGTTCCAAGTTCACAGAGACTGTATTCTTAATGGTCTTAGCTCTGGAGGATAAACACAGGGGAAAATCTGAGAACAGCTATTAGCATTCACTGATTCACATTATCGAGCCTCGGGCTCCATCACTTCCAAAGACCAGCTGGGACTGCAGAGCACTCCCATGATGCCACCTGCCTCCAAGCTGGGTTTTTGGCTCTGCTACTTTAGTTTTTGTTTTGTGGAGGTTTTTGTAAGATTTGTTCTTATGTTTGCTGTGTGTGTCTGGGTCTCTGTGTGTTTGCTCACATGGGTATGACTACCCTCTGAGGCCAGAAGAGGGCATCGGATTCCTTGGCACTAGAGTTACAGAAATTTGTAAGCCAGCTGCCGTGGGTGCTTGGGATCAGAACTCTGGTCCTTATGACAGAACAACAAGCACTCTTATTTGCCATCCAGCCCCACACTGCTGATTTTAAGGATCCAAACCTATCCTTTCCCTTTTTCCTTCACTAGCTGGCAATCTTTCAGACCAAAGGAGTTTGGTTCCACTTGTCTCTCAGGTTCCCTCTTGCTGGATTTCCTCTACCTCTGTGTTTTCAGCCCTACATAAAGCTACAGCCTTTTCAATGTTCAGCCTGTTTCTTTAAGCACTCTGCAGACAGCTGCGGATTCACCTTCCTAAGCAGGCCTTCCATTCACCTCAACAAACATCTGTAAAATTATCGAGCACCGAGACCAAAGGGCATGTCCTCCAGTCGCTCAAAGGTTGGGCTTTCTTATGCCAATGATACAAAATGAAATATCAGTTACTTTTCCTCTTCTCCTTTGATGTCTAGAACCTTCTCTGAAGTGTTAAACACATGTCAACACATGTGTTCTAGGGTAGATGGGTCATTTAAGTGGCTGAGGCTGCCTGGAAACACCATAGCTTCCTGCTGAGTCCCTCATCACCGTGCTGGAGTAAGTAAAAATAACCAGTTGTTTTTTTTTTAAATTTGTATTTTCCCCAATGCAAAACATTTTCTTAAAATTATGCACTATGACACAAACGTGTCATGGGCACTGTTCTGCCATGATTTCCTAGGGCATATGGACTGGGAAGGGGTGGTGCCACACGCACAGCAGCTGGACAGTCACTGAAGGGAGTACCCGCACTAAGAGTCATTCAAAGGCATGGCTCACCTGGAGTGGAGAGCAGCCACTCTGGTAAAATGCAGACTCCTCAGGTAGGGTTTATTTACTACTCAATTTTTTAAGAAGATAAAACTTGATGTGCAACCATATGACATCCTGTCCTACTTGTTACTGACTTTCTCAAACTCCAAACAACTCTTGGATTGTCATGTTTGCTGATACAGCGGACGTGTGACCCAGGTTAATTACTGCTGTCGTCAAATGACATTTGGGACATGATTTCTAGTTCAGTGCAAGAACTTCAGCAGCCCTCCCTAGCACTACAGATGCCATTCCAAAATTAATTCCTAAAACAGACAACTAAATAACCTGACTGTCAAAAGACGGGTTAAACTTCAATGTTACACTCACTAAAGAATTACTATAATTCTCATTTACTGTAGCTGTCCCCAGTACTCATTTACTGTCCCTCATTTACTGTCCCCAGAACTGTTTCAACTCTAGTTCTTCAAATAGCAGCAATTTTATTACTCCTTTAAAGCCTGTTCTAGTCCGACACTCTCACCTCCTCCTTCTAGCGTCCTCGGGCAATGAGGCGGATGCTTCTTGTATACACGCATAAACACGGCAGCATCCGTTATCGATTTAGTAAGCAACAAGTGAAAAGTAACTCATGGCTAAACTGCCTCCTGTCATTGAGGAGTACACTTTGAGACCACCGATCTTACTTTTTAAGTCAGAGACAGTCCCCTGAAGACTCGAGATGGTAGCAGGAGAGAAGATGGAGCCCTGTGCTGTCTCCAGGCAGGGCTAGCCAGAGGCTATTCTTTAAGCAGACCTGGCAAGGTTATCACAGCACAGCAGGCTCTGGTTCTCAAAGCTCTTCCTTCTAAAGCTGAAAATGTGTTTTCTTCTATTTCAGCAGTAACCAGAGTAGAGTCCTGGCAGGGAGGAGATTACCTGCGCAGCTTGCATAATTCAGCGTGATGCCTACCGTGGTACGCACTGAAGGAACCAGCACCACCCCGAGGCTGAGTGAGGGGCCTCAGAAGGAGAGAGCTAGAAGGGAAAGGTCGCTAGGTGGGACTCGTAATTGGCCTGTGGTCCAGTCAGCCAGAAAGGAGGGACCCGGGAAAGGCTGAGGTGGTTTCCATGAAAAATGTGCCCCATAGGCTCAAGTTTTTGAATACCCTGGTCCCCGCTGGTAGCAGTCTGGGGAAGTCATGGAATTGCTAGGAGGTGTAGTCTTGATGGAGAAAGTGTGTCACAGGAAGCAGGCTTTGAGAGTTCATAGCTTTGTCCCACAGAGTTCTCCCTCAGCTTCATGTTTGCCACTGAAGATGTGAACTCTTGGCTCTCAGCTCCTCCCACCATGACTGCCATTTGCAGTCATGCCTCCCCACCATGATGGACTCCTGTCCCTCTGGAACCATAAGCCAAGATAAACTCTTTCTTCTCTACGGTGCCTAAGGTGCTTATCACAACAACAAAAAGTAACTAATTCAAATACACACCCTGAAACTCATTCTCTTTGCCCCTTCTGATCATCTAGCCATGTTTGGTCCCCACTGACTGAACCTGACTAGAGGCCAAAGGCAGGGGAGCCACTGTGGTATTTTTAAGCTGGGACACAGGCAGGGCTGGGCCAAGTTAACAGAGGAGCCAGAGGAAAAGACAGAAGATAATGGAACCCAGCCATGACTTAGAGTTCAAGCAAGAGTGGCAAGTTGTATCTCACACAGGATCCCTAGAATTCTCTCTGGCCTAAATGGGATATGGAACACACCTTCATATTCCCCAAAGGCAGGATATGAAGAAGTCAGCTAATGTGGATTGGGGAGGAGACTGACTCTACCAAAACTGTTCCATAGATTTAAAGTAATATCTCCCACAGCCCAGGATCATATGTGTGTATAAATCAAAGTTAAAGGAATGAATGTCAGTACTTAGAAACCATGCACATAAAAGTGATTACATACTCCAAAACTTTGGATAGAAAGAGAATGGAGAAATGGCCCAGACACTCAGCTCCACAGACATCTGAGTTATGAAAAGTGCCCATACCATACAGTAGGAAGTAGGCCCACACAGCAGGATGTAGGCCTTTCAATATGTAGTGAAACTGCAGTTCCAAATAAAAATTCTATTCCAAATGGATCATAGAGTAAAATAGCTAAAAGAAAATCAAGAGAAAGTCAGTCCTCAAGACCAGGGAAAGCAAAGACTTCTTTGGATACAACATAAAGAAAAAATAAATTTGACTCCATTAAAATTCAAAACATCTGGTCGTTAAAAGCTTCCATTAAGAGAGTTAAAAGGTAAGTCATAAGGGGGAAGAAGATATATGAAGTGCATATAGCTGTCAAAGGAGTCTCTCAGAATGACTTCTGTAAATCAGTTAGAAAGGCGAAGGCTTGAACAAGCATTTCATAAAAGAAGTGCCAATAAAACACTGCAAAAAAGGTACCAGGCATTATTAACTATTAAGGAAATGTAAATTAAAATTACTACAAGTTGTTCTTGCATGCCCAACAAAAGAGCTTTAAAAAAAAGTAACTGCTTAAAAATGTTAACCATTGATGAGAAAGCAATGAGTGACTCTAGTCTGAATTTCTACTGGAGTATGAATTATTACTATCATTTTAGAAAAATGATATATATATATATAGTATCTGCTAAAACAAAACACCTCATACTCAGGTACAAGGACATATGTTCACTTGAAGATAAGGTGTCAACTGTCTGTAATGTTATTTTTAATGGCCACCAAATGAAAACAGTCTAAACACCAATCAACAGTGGAATGAATACATTCATGACACACTGAAACAACAGAACACTATTTAACTTTAAAAAACAAACTAAATCCAACCATACAGATGAATTTCCTAGATACAAGGACACACAGAAGAAGCTAGCTAAAAAAAAGCACTACCGTGTGATCTCGTGCATATAAAGTTCAAAGACTTGCAATATCAGTTCATGCTGATTGAAGCCAGGATAACGGTTACTTTTGACACTGGAGCACTGAGCAAAAGGGTGCGAGAAGGAGACTTCCAAGGCAGCAGGGGTAGCTACATGTTCGTGTGCATTTGTAAAGCTTTAAATTGTACATGCTGGGTTGGTGCTGTTTATCTGATGTATGCTGCAGTCAATAAAAAAAAATGAGTTATGAAAAATAAACTGATATAGAAAGGAGACACATCAGATATAAGCATTTCCAGACTGTGGAACAAACCAGAGTTGCTAAGAAAGAAATTGAATTTCTGTGTCCAGAGGGCTTTTCTGTTGTTTTTTTTTTTTTTAATTAAATTTTTGCAAATTTTATACAATATATTCTGAGCATATTTAGACTCCCTCTTGCACTCCTCTAATAGCCCACCCCTCGCCAGATTTCATGCACTCTGTCATATTTATTATGGTCTATCAAGTCAAGGATGTGTCTCCAAATGTCTGGTGTATGTCCATCTACTGGAGCCTGGTTAACCTATCTAACATCACACCTTTAAAAAAAAAAAAACCCAACTCTCTCTCTCTCCCAGTAGTTATCAGTTGCCAGTAGTTCCTCAGCTAAGTTGGGACTACTTACCCATTTCCCCATTTCTAAGCTGGGATTCTGTATGGCTTGAGCGAGAGTGGGTCTTGTGCATGCTGTTACCACTGCTGTAAATTCCTGTGAGTAACTTCCCAGCTGTGTGGAAAACTGTGTTTCCTTGTGATCATGAACTACCTCTGGCTCTTATGTTTCTGCCCCCTGTTCCACAATGGTCTCTGAGCCTTGGGTGGCACAGGTTTGATATAGGTGCCCTACCCAGGGACAAGCACTGTTCAGTCTGTTACTCTCTGCACTTTGGCTAATTGTGGCTTTCTGGGTTAATCACCATCTGTTACATGAGGGAGCTTCTGCAGTGAGGGTTGAGAGATACACTGATATTCTTTCCACCCCAAGTTCCACTATGTTCCCTAAGCCTGAGGTGTAGAGGTTGCATTGTAAATGTGTCACTTAGAGATGGGCACCTCACAAACGCTTATTCTCTGCATTTGACCAGTTGTGGAATTTTGTAATAGTCTCCATCTGTTGCAAAAAGAAGCTTCTTTGATGAATAGTAAGAGGTACACTTCTCTGTAAATATAAGGATATATATTTGGAATATAGTAAGAACTTACACTGGTCCAGGGATGTGACAAAAGTAGATTTTTCTGTAGGATCTATGCCCTCTCCAGTCATGTGTATTTGGCTATGTTTATAGTACCACACAAGGGTTTCCCTTCCATTGAGTGGGCCTTAAATCCAGTTAGGCAGCTGTTGATCACCCCCAAGGTAGAAGTGCCACTACCAAACCAATAGTGAGAGTTTGCAGGGCGAATCATTGTTTTCCAGGCTTTACAGCTGGATGGGATCACTGATTGATTTTCTCCCTTGGCAGCTTGCAAAGTATCTTTTGATACTATGGGAGCTAGTCTTCAGGGAGAAGGCTTCCAGATCGATTCCAGCTTGATTGCTCCAAGTCCTGTACCTGAAATAGGTCCTGTCTTTAGCAATAGGGTCTTACCTTCAAGTTTTGGGAAGCAAACTTCAAGGGTTGTCCAATAGCTGTATTCTTTTGGGACTACAAATTCTTGGACTACCCTGACCAACAATTCAAAAGGAGGTTTCTCCTAGCAGGCACTGTATTTTTTCAAGTGTAGCCTTCAGCTATTCACATGCACTCATGTTTATTGTATGTGTATTTTTCAGTAGGCTTTTGGGAACTAATACCTTTCCATGGGGTCTTTCCATAATAGATAGAGCCAATACTCTCCTGAGATTATTGAAACCCATTCTGTAAAGCGGAATAAAGAAGATTTCAGTCTTCATTCCCCTAAGACCTGAGGGAAAGAGATGTAGAATATCTACAATTTTTTCCATTTACCATGAACTCTAGCAAATTTGGAGATAAAGGAACATAATGACTGCCAGCTCCCACCTTCACCACTCAGACTGCCTCTCCTCCTGTTCAGTTATTTGCCATCAGTAGGGGCTACATAGTGGGATGTGGTTTTGATTTCGATTCTGCCTTGTACACTTTAGAGAATGTCAAAGGCTCTTGCTTGCCACATCTTTCGTTTTGGTATTTCTACGTGCTGCCTGGAATGACGCTGAACAGCAGTATGGAAACTCAGACATGTAAGTCAACAGGGATCCTGGGCACAAAGCTGCAGATGACTTCGGGACTGAACACAAGCCCACATGATGTGCCTCACAGCTCAGCCTAGCTTCCAAAAGGATTTCAGATAGCTCACAACCAAATCTAAACTCAACAAGGTAACAGAAAATACAAAATGCTCTTAAAGTGTTTTTTTGTAATTATAATTATGTCTGGATGAAGACACATCCCATGCATTGCTTAAAGATAGGATTCATTCAGAAATGCATCATGAGGCACCAATACCACAGCATGTCTTACATAGCTAAGGTGGCTATGAATCAGTAGGGTGACATAATCTCATGGGACTGCTATGGCAAATGTGGTCTACTGTTGACCAAATTGTCATGTAAACTGTATAGCAAGTTAGGCTAGAGAACATTAACTCTGTGACACAGGAAAGCAAGACAGTGACCTGGACTCTTATTCCAGTCATTTACTGCTCAGACTGTGAGACCATCTGAGTAATCCCAGTGTTTGCAGATACACATGCCATTCCACACACCAGAACCACAACCAGCTCTGAGCAATCCTAACCAATGGCTCCTTAGGAAGAATCCTTGCTTAATCTTGTTTCCACCCTAACACAGCAAGCTCTGCTTAGCAAAGGCTACCCGCCTTGTGTGGCAGCCATCATCGTGGCGTCTGTTTTGCACCTTTTCTTTCTTTGCCTTGCCGCAGATATTCGAGCACCTCTTCAGTAATATGTCATCTGGGCTTGCCCGGTTATCAGATCTCTTCTCCCTCCAGGGAGGGAATGAGGCCAAGTGCTTAAAAGACCTGAAGTCTAACGAAAGCCTAACTCCCTTAGAGAAGGCAGACCAGAGGACTCGGCACACCTTCCCCAAGATGCCAATGCTGAGACAGTTACATCAGAAAAGACTTTCTTTAGAAAATTCTACTGAGGGAGGCTGGAGAGATGGCTCAGAAGTTAAGAGCATTGGCGCTCTTGCAGAGGACCCAGGTTTAATTCCCAGCACCTACATGGCACAACCCACAGCGATCAACCATCCATAACTCCAGTCCCTGGGGATCCGACACCATCTTCTGACCTCTGCAGGCATTGCACGATGTCATGAATGTACTTACATACATGCAGGCAAACATTCATATACATAAAATAAAAATAATAAATGAACTATTTTTTTAAAAAAAATAACATTTTACTGAGGAATGCAAAGAGGACAGTCACCTCTCCACCCACAGGCATCACTGCCTTCTCAGCACTTCTCAGTTCCTGTATCCCTGAAAGTCCAGTTTATACATGAAGAAGCACATGTTTGGGTTCTAATGGGGCTGAGCACTCACACCTGACACTGTGATGACATCTCCACAATACACTTGAACAAAGTCTTTAACGAGTGGGAGGAAGACTAGCTCGGATCACTCTGCGTCCTGGTAAGTCCCATCCTTGCCTAGTTCCTCAAGGCTCTCTTCTGCTTACATTTACTGGCACTCGTTCTAAATGACACAGACACTGGCTATCTCTGAACTACTCTGGCCTTCTTGAGGAACCTGGGGAGATGCTAGTCCTTGGTGCCTTCATACCTCTTGCTTTAGCATCCTCCTTTGCTCTCCACCAGTTGTTCCAGAATATACTGGCATTTTAATAAGAAGCTCTAGACAATCAAATACCTTCAATGCACAAAATAAATCTGTACTGTGTGGTTCTACACAGTGAAGAGTGTGTGTGTGTGTGTGTGTATGTGTATGTATGTGTGTATGTGTGTGTGTGTGAGAGAGAGAGAGAGAGAGAGAGACAGAGAGAAAGAGAGAGAGAGAGAGAGAGAGAGAAATACCCACCCTTCCTTATCTGTTGTCAGAGTTCTCCAGGGAACAGAGAAAAGAGAGACAGAGACTGAGGCTATCTCTCTCTCTCTCTCTGACTACTAACTAAATTGGCTCCTGTGATTGTGGAAGTCATCAGGCCAGACAACAAGCTAGAAATGCAGGTGTGAAATGATGCTCCAGTCTTGAACTTCCTGCGACATCACAGATTTTGTTCTTAAGGCCTCTGACTGGTCCCATGTGGGACACTCTCATTATCCAAAGTATTCTACTTTACTCAGTGTCAACTGAGAATAGATATTAACCACATCTACTAAATACCTTCAAAGCAACGGCTAGGTTAGTATTTGATTAAACAGCCTTGCAATGTGGATACATAAAATCAATATCACAACTTCTAATCTGCTCCAAGCCCTAGTTCCTATGTAAACACGCAAACTTCCCTCGGAAAATATCTCTGCTCCAAAGCACTTTCCAGGTCTGGGGAGAAGTCTCTGGTTTGAGAGAGGACCCAATCAGGGAGGAGAAATTAAAATTTGATGACATGGGTGAAGAGCTGGCCTCTAGTTAAACTCATTGCATGCACAGCATCTCTTCCTCTAAGAGTCAAAATTAACCCTACTGGTGTCCCAGCAACAGACACTCCAAAGAGGTGATATAAGTCTCTGAGGGTGTGTGTCAAGTGTGCTCAAGTACGTACCTTCACTGAACTGCGTATTCTGTCTCAGCAGGTAATTTGTTCTCACAGTCTTGTGACATGAGTTTCACATGCACACTACTCTATCTCTGCCAATCCAGTTGTCAAAATGGCAGGTGGTACAATGAAAACAACAGCGTGATTTCCTTCTTAAAGAAGTGTGCAGGGTTGGAGAGATGGCTTAGCCATTGGGGGCATCTTGCAGAGGACCCAGGTTCAGTTCCCAGCACCCATATGGTGGCTGACAACCATCTGTAACTCCAGTTCCAGGGGATGTGACACCCTCTTCTGACCTCCACAGACATTGAAGGCATTGCATGACATGGATGCACTTACATATATGCAGGCAATACATTCATATGCATGAAATAAAAATAATTTTAAAACATTTTTTTTAAAAAGATGTGCTCATCAGGGGAAGAAGAAAGAATATCACATTCCCTAAGCAATCCACTCTCTTTCCACAATCAACAGGCAGACAAAGCCTCTGAACTATTCGTGCTGCATCAATCAGAACTCCTGGTGCCTAAGGCTGCTGACTCGGGCTTTCCTGCACTGACTGGTGCATCCTCTCAGGACCACCACCCCAAATCACAGCACATTCAATAGGCTTCCAAGATAACTGGGTGTTTTGAGTTCACAATTCTGAGACTTATAAGTAACTTTTTGGGGTAATGATACAGAAGTATTTCAGAAGAATAATTAAAGATAAAGAATAAACTGCTGGAGGCTAGAAGAAAAAGTAGGAATCAATGAAAGTACTTTCATTTGTATCTTTCTTTTTGATTCTCAACTATCTTGACTATCAGAGCTCAAAGCTCTTTGACAAACAGCAGGTAGCATCCGCCTTTTCACCAGCACAGTGCTGGGCACTCACAGGACTAAAGGAACAAACCTGATCAAAAGGACAAGCCAGAATTCATCAGATTCATCAGTGAAAGCAGCATCTGGAGAGCACATTTCCTGTTAAATCCAGAACTAGACCTGGTATTTCAGCAGTCCTACTAGGCTCTTGAAAGGGAGCCCTCAGGCACACATGAACGCTGTCCGGTTTCAGCCACTTCAAAGCATACATTATTGTGATTCAAAGCATCAGTACAGTTCAGCCCAGCAACAAATGCACACTTCCCTGGTGTCCTTGAGAGAACCACAAAGCTTATGCTGCCTATGGTTAGATCACCCCAGCAACAGGAGCAAAATGAACACTGGTTACACTGCATTTTGGGACATGTCCAGCAGCTTTTCTGAGTTCAAAGTACTTAATCTCATTAGCTATCAGATAACCTGTCTAATCTGATGTTCAGACTCATGCCTGCTGTATAATTGGGTCCAATGCATATTTAACAATAAAGCAGATAGAAGGCCCATAGAAAAGTCTAGTGTCCTTAAAGAATCAATTAACTAACAGGGCCACAGAGAGGGGAACAAACTCCCACACATTCCTAACTACTGACTGGCAGGCAAACTGGATCCAAACCCATCTCAAATGCTGGGCGCAATGGAGTCACAGCTCCACAAAGATCCTACACCATGAGCTTATGGCTCATCCACTCCCTCATTTGATTAAGCATGTACTTACTGGTCACCTGCTATGCACTGACATGCTAAAGGTTTGGTGGGAAATCTATGCAAGTGGCAAACTTATTCCCTGTTCTCACGCAGTTCAGGTTCTGATTAAAGAAGCCATCTGATTTAGTTCATCTGGAAACGTATTTGGTAGTACTTTTTATTTTCAAGAATCTGAAATGGTCAATGTATTTCTTTACCCATTAGTCCCAAAACTGAAATTCTATTTCATTCAAACGTGTCCCTTGTATTATAAAGCTTCTCCTTAATCTAGTATAGTCTTATCCATTACCAGGACCTTCCCAAACTGAAATGCTGTCAGCGTTTACAGTGGAGGAAGCGGGAGCTTGAGGTCAGCAGTCACCTCCTTTGTGCCAGCTCCTGTGCAAAGTGAAAGCAGACGGCATCCTTAGAAGGAGGTGTTACTCTAAGGTGAGGAGACTTGAGGTTCAGAAAAGAGATGTAAAGAAGGGGGTTTACTAAGCCCGAGAGCTCTGCTCAGCCGCTGTGGTGCTGATTCAAGTTGCCAGGTCCCAAGGGTTCATGTGTCGGAAGCGTGGTCCTCAGTATGGCAACATGAGAGGTAGAAAGCTTGCAGGAAAGCTTTGCAAGTGGCTCCCATAGAATCCCGGCCAGCTCTCATCAGCAGCTTGCTACAAGAAAGGAAAGCTTCCCAGCACTCTACCTTCCTATCTCACTTCATGACCTCTCCAGCTCTCACACACCATTGTCACTATGGGGCCTATGGGGCCATCCACCATGAAGTCCTTACCAGAACTAACTAATGACCATACCATGTCTTTGAATCTCCAAAGAGATTGGTTGATGTAAGTTTTTTTTTCATAAAGTGCCCAGCCCTTTGGGTACTCTGCTATGGCGATGGAAAGCAGACTAATATAGAGTTACCAGTCAAATAGCCAACATATGAGAAGCTGAATCAAACAGTACAGTCTGCAACCTATGTGTTTAGTCACTGTGGGGACTGGCTATGGGGACTCAGGGATAGTACCTAGTGGCTTTGGACCTAAATCTCAGTGCTGTCCTCTGTACAAAAGTGAGATAATAGCTACCTGCTAGAAATGTTAGGATTTGCATGTTTAATTCATATATAGCACTAGAAATATGTTAATGATGCCAGTGACACTGATGATGACCTAACAGCAGAAAGACAATCATCTCATGACGTGATACCCAGTATTCTTCCAGTGTGCTGCAGCAAATGTCCACTAGCAACAGCAACCCAAGTAAGACAGCCCAGTAACCTTGCCTTGCCAAGACCAGAAGCTTCCTGCTTTGCAGGTGCTAAGTTTTTTAAAGTTATTTCATATGTGAAAGCATGTGAAGCCGCCTTGCTCAAACATGTCCAGAGGAAACTGTGCAAGCTTGAGTCTAAGATACTGTGGGAACCAGGGAAGGGTGGGGCGCATTCTGCATTTGCATGAGCAGACGCAGACCTGCAGGTACCCTGGAACTCCCGAGAAAAGAGGCCACCAATGCCCTGCCCTGAGCATTTGTCTCATCAAGGAAGTCATTTAGGAGGAAGTAAAGGACCCAAATCCAGTTTAAAAGACAGATTAGTTCTACAACATCTCAACATAATTATTATTTCTTTAGACAACCTGCAGGTGCCACAAGTGAGAAATTCTACGTTCTGCTGAAGCTCAGGAAATGACTGGAGCTTAATGAACGCAGTTTAAACAAGTCACAATTCCCATACAGACTGCCCACCCGCTTCCGCCCCATATAAAACTATTTCTCAGGCACACCATGCATCCCGGGACGAAAGCAGGGCAGCACTAGGGACATCAATGTGCACACAAGGCAGTGAAGGGCCACATGCAACTACAGATCACTGGACTAGTGGGTTTTGAATGGAACGGTGGTAGAATCCACATCTTCCAGCCTCTGCTTCAGACTCAGACCATTGAGCACCAAAGCTGTTCAGATCATCCACATCCAAGCACCCCAAGCATTCAGGTAACCAACCCCAAGGAACCACAGCTGAGAGGAAGGGGTCTGAGGAACTGGGTAAACAAGACTGAAAGTGGTCAGTCATGGGCAACAGGATGAGGTAGGTGGAAAAGAAAATGGCACGAGAGGCCAGGAAGGTAAGAAGCAACGCCCGCCTGTGAGCTGGCCTGAGCATCCCCACACCCTTCCTGCCGCTCAGCTGCTGGCGCTCTCAGAGACCAAGGGCATCCCAGCAAGCATTTCAGACAGTGAGGAGTGGGTTGCCATCAACTTCATTCCTTCACGTACTTTCCACACCTCCCACCCTCGGGGTTAGAACAAGCCTCCTTTCCCCCTTTTCAAGGTGATTACCAGTCTTCCAATTTGTGTATTGTATGAAGCTAAAAGACTTCAGCTCCACAAAGAACAAAGGCAAAACCCTTTTCCATTACCAACAGTTGTAACAATGAGTTTGGGCATTTTGTTTCATTTCTCTTGACTCCTTTGACTGGCACATTCCTGACCATTACTTGAAAACATAATCCCTTCGGCCTTCGTGATTAACGCCTCAGGCTTACAGATGACCTGCCCCTCTGACTCTTGCCCCAAGCCACTCACACCTAAGACCTACAACCCAGCACTGAGCATGGGTCCTGAGACCCCACACGCACCTCTGTCCAAACATCAGTGTGGACTTGGTCTCAGCTTCATTGAAGACAGAAGGAGAACAGCAAATGACAATTGTCGTTCTACAGTTCCCACCCAGAGAATCCTGGAGAATCCGAGTCATCTTGCTGTCCCGGTATGGCACATGTGTTTTCTGTTGAGGAAAAGAACAAGTATTGGTTTTGACAGCCCATTCAAAGAAAAACTGCAGAAGCAAGCAAACCCGCCAGGGAAGGAGATGCTAAACTTAGCAAAGTGTGAAGAAAGAATCTGTGACCGGGTCTTTGATCTTGCTAAGGTTTAAAATGCTCATTGAATAATTCCTGGCATGGGAGTTAGCACCGCTATTCACTTTAGTGAACTGGATCTCACAGCTATAGGCACTCCAGTCAGGATTCCCTCTGCCCTCTTCCCAACAGCAAAATCAACTAATCTCAGGGGTGTGTGGCAAAGAGAATGAATACAGAGACCCAAGACGCAGCTTCTCAGCATACTATTTAATAGACGGGGACAGGATCACTTACTGTCCCTTCTGCCAAGGCAGAGATCACATTTCCAAGAGCAGACAAAGACTTGTTGATATTTTTAGCTTCATCCAGAACAGCTCCCTCGGCACCAGTTTTGCTGACCTACCAGAGAAGGGAAAATGTGGTGAGGACAGCAAGAGCAGAAGGCAGGAAATTCAAACTCAGAAGACGGCACTGGGGAGATCCTCCTGGAAAGCAAGGAAAAAACGCAAGTAAAAAAGAACCACAGTGAGCAAGCTGTCCCTGGAGGTGGAGGCTGGGGATTTGGTCTCTCCTGCTGTCATTTTCCTCTTGATTAGGTTTTAGTGGAATGGCTGAAATGCCTCACGCTAGAGATCAACAGATACTTCCCTGGAGGGCATCCATCCAGGGAAACTAGGCTCCGGAAGAGCTGTCACCGCAGGAGAAAGCGCTGGGTGGAAGGGCTGGGCTAACAGCAGCCTCTGTCAGAGGGAGTCCGGCCGCTGGACTGTCATGAGCCACAGTGAGAAAACATTTACCAACCCTAATCCAGGCAAAGGAGCACAGGAGATACACATGGCAGCTCTGACTGGTCCTCCCGTCCTTCCTTCCTTAGCAAGGAGGAAGACAGGGAAGGAGGAATCTAAAACGCAGATGCCTTGGGGTGACATGGAAAGACAAATGTGTTCCACTCTGCCTTTGGGTTTCCTCTGTATCTAGAAGGGCCATGTACAGTGCCTCCTCTGCTGTGTTATTATAGATAGGTTCACATGTACAGCATTTGCTCTAGATGGAGATGCTTACAAATGCTGCACAGGATAAAAAAGGAGGAGAGAGGGGGGATTCCATGTGATTTATGGCTCGGCTGCCTGCACAAAGCGGCAGGGCAGGTAGCTGCTCTTTAAAAGAAGGAAAAGTAACTGTAAACTGCATAAGGACGGACTTCAGTTACATATAAATGAGAGGACACTCCCCCAACAACAGAGGAGAATGTTGTGTGGTGGGGGAGCGGTTCTGCAAATAGGACAGACTTCTGTCCTGTAACTGTGGAGGACACACTTTGCTTACAGACAGAGCTACCATGGAAAGCTGATGAGACCTAAATAATGGCCTAGTCACATCACGAGTTTTCAGATGCTTTCTAATGTGAGCATCTTGACCCCATGAAATATACAAGGTGGGACCATCTATCACCTTCTTTTGCCAGGCAAGGACGAAGAGCTCCAGAGATGTCACACTGCCAGCCTAAGGGAAGGATGGCCCCTGTGGATAACGGCAATTAAAACCCAGCACTGTTTGAGATGCACATTCGTACAACTCATCTAGGGCAAAGAAAAACAGACGTGAGCAAAGGAAAGTACAGGAAGGACACTGTAAACACCTCACAGGTACCATTAGCAGGAAGCACTGACTGCTGGCAGGAGGCAGTTTCCAGGTGTATTTCAGCCTTACATACTCATCTCCACACCCCACAAGAATAAGGGACCACACAGTTTTTTGCATGAGCCTGTGCCTGGCATGAGTCAGTGAATGGTCAGTCTAGAGCTGCACAACCTGCTCCATTACTTCATCCCGGTGAGTGACTGAGAACTAAAGCTGCCAGTCCAAACCAGTAACATCTTAGATTCCCATCCAGAAATAGTTGATGATTTTTCTGCTTGTGGCAAAGGCAAATAAGAGGAGAATCCAAGCAACTATTACTTACATGGATGTCAGTGGCCATAAGGTAGGTTCAGGAATTTAGCCGTGTGGGACAGTAAGTGGAGATCACCTGTACAGTTAGGGAGACTGACTAAGATTCAAGGCCTGCCCTGATGGGGATAACCAGCTATGTCAGCGATGATGGCAGGAACAGGCATTGTACATGTGGACTGGCTCTGTGATGCTGCCCAAAGGGATCTGTGACCCATCCAGGGTGTGGCAGTGAGATCTCCCCCTGCTCAGTGGAGGGGGCTTGTAGGGACAGGTAAGGGGTTGGTAGGAAGCCTATTTGATGTGGATGTGGCTTCGGCTAGTGCCTGTGAGCACAGATACAGTGCCTGTGAGCACTAGGTCCCAACAAAATCAGAGAATGCCTTCTAGCTCAGAGGAACCAAGGTCATTCACATGAGACACTATCTCAGGTCAGGCCCACGGTCAGCAGAACCCGGGACGACAGGGAGAGTCCCAGGTTCTGTACCTTTCATCAGCAAGGCAAAACCTGCAGGGGCAGGACAACCACATCCCAACAGCAGAGCCCCGCACATCAGTCTGACACAGAGGATCCTTCCTTCCCTCACAGGTTCATATCCCACCTTTGTGCAGCGCCTCCACCAGGCTAAGGTCACACTAATGCCTGCCTGGTGGTGTCATCAAGACCTACCAGGTAAAAATGAATGAGAGCCTTGGAAGTACCCATTTTGACATAAATAGGGTCCTTCCAGACTAAAAGAGGAAAACAAAGATATTCGATTTCACCCTCCCATATTTTAAAGCTCTGTAAAACCAGGGAGTAGAAAGGCACAAAAATTGTACAATCGCACACTCAAATACCAGGCAGAAATCATAGATAATATAAATAACAATTACCTTTTCACTCCCAGCCAGATCAACCAAATAAAGCTTCCCACTGAGTTTTTTTTCAGTTTCCACATTCTCTTGCTTAATATTAATCAGAAAGATTAAGCTCAGTGGAGGGGGCTTGTAGGGACAGGTAAGGGGTTGGTAGGAAGCCTATTTGATGTGGATGTGGCTTCGGCTAGTGCCTGTGAGCACAGATACAGTGCCTGTGAGCACTAGGTCCCAACAAAATCAGAGAATGCCTTCTAGCTCAGAGGAACCAAGGTCATTCACATTAATAGGGTCCTTCCGGACTAAAAGAGGAAAACAAAGATATTCGATTACACCCTCCCATATTTTAAAGCTTTTTAAAACTAGGGAGTAGAAAGGCACAAAAATTGTACAATCGCACACTCAAATACCAGGCAGAAATCATAGATAATATAAATAACAATTACCTTTTCACTCCCAGCCAGATCAACCAAATAAAGCTTCCCACTGAGTTTTTTTTCAGTTTCCACATTCTCTTGCTTAATATTAATCAGAAAGATACTGTGACTTCTTGAGCTGTGTTCATTCATGTCTGAAAAGGAAAACAGTTTACTGCTCTATAGAGAACACCTAAATGTAGGTGGTATAAACCTCTGCCTTCCAAGCACAAATTATGCCACACTGTTATGGTTCTTTTAGTAGGCACAGCCAATTTCAGAAATTATCTAAAGCCACTGTTTCTTCTTAAAAACAATGCTCATCCTAGAAAAAAGATTTGCAACCTCTTCAAATAGCAAAGGAATTAACCTAACATTCTTGGTAAACTATTTAGGATAACAGATTCCCAGGCTTTGTCAGAAGCCCTATCCTTCAACAACCTACTCTAGCCTGACCCTCCAAGAAGCTCACAGCTTCCTCCCTGGCCTCATGGAGATTCTCAGACTTCATCACAGTGATTAGTACCTAATCTAGTACATAATCTGTACTCTGTCCTAGTAGTATACGTAAGCCTGGCCTTATCAGGGATATCATAAACTTCCTTAAGAAAGGATTAAGACAACATATCTATAACCCCTGTTTAGTGCACAGAGGTCTCAAAGATTAAATAAACGTTATTAGGTCAGGGTAGTAGGGGAGCAATGCTTCTTTTTATGCCAGACAGACAGAGCCCAGCAAGTGTCCCATTCAACTTTGACCATTTCTCAAAACCATCTTACCAAATTATTTCTAAAAAACCTCTGAAGATACCACTTTTTAAAGTTATAAATAATGAAAAAAAAAAATCAGCAACACTGCAGGATATAAAAACCATCATTTATGCTTTCATATATTAATACTAACAATGATAAAACTGAAAAAGAAATTAAGAAAAAAACCCAGTAACAGAAAAGACAAAATGTTTAAGAATAAACATCTTAAAAATGAAAGACTTGTAGATCAAAGTTATAGATGCTGCTTAAAATATATTAAAGCAATACAAATAAATGGAAACCCAACTCTATCTCCAAAACCAATTATTAAAGATTAAACATTGTTAACAATGGGGCTGGGGTGGCGGCCTAGTGGATAAACCACCTGCTGTGCAAGCCTGAGGAATGAAGTCCCCAGAACTCACATATAAGCTGGGCAGGCATGGCAGCTGCCTAGAATCCCCGTGCTGGGGAGAGAGACAGGATCCCTAGAGCAAGCTGGCTGTCTAGAACAGATGGAATTGCTGGGCTTAGGAATCAGAATGAGACGTAATTTCAGTAACAGTGAAGAGCGATGAAAACGATACCCAACATCCACTTCACGCCTCCACACCCACGTGCATGTCAAGACCACTCAATGGGAAGAGGACAGTCTTTTCAACAAGTAGCGCTGGGGACACTGGGTCGCTACATCCTTACCTCTCCCCACCAAGATAAAGTCAGACCTTTGCCTTAGATACTATGTAAAAACTAACTGGAAAAGTATCAAAGAGCTAGGCATGGTGGTGACAGCCGCAATGCCAATGCCTGCCACTCGGAGGGCAAAAGAAGAAAGACTACAAGTTCAAGCACAGTATGGGAAGCTAAGTGTGACTGCCTCAAGATAAATTTTCAAAAGGGCTGGCAACATAGTTCAGTGACATAGCACTTGCCTAACATACACAAGGTCCTGGATTCAATCCTTAGTACCGAAAAAGATCAAATACCCAACGTAAAAGGGAAAACTTCAAGACTCAGAAGAAAGCACAAGGGAATCTGGAAATGGCCTTTAGAATATGACATCAAAACCATCACAACAAACACAAAATACATTAGCCAGACCTTATCACAATTAAAAACCTTTGTGACTCCAAGAATAACAGAGTTTGGGAAAGGCAATCACAGAACGGGAGAGAAACTTCACCAACCAAATAACCAGAATATACAAAGAACTCCTAAAACTCAGGAGCAATAAACACAAATAAATAACCCAATTAGAAAATAGGTAAAGAACTTAAAGATTTCTCAATAAGCGTACAAAAAGGTGCTCAATATCACTAATAATTAGGAAAACACAAATCAAAACCACAAAGAGATATCACCTCACACGCCTTAGGCTGACTGGGAGCTAGGGGGAGAATGACAGAGAACTGACGAGGATGTGAAGAAACTGCTGATGGGAATGTGAAAGCAGTGCTCTTCTGTGGAAACACCACCATGCTACAGCAGCGATGGGATCGATAGACTGTGCAAGGTAAAATAAGCCAGTCTCGAAAGGACAGACAGTATCTGACTCCACTTATACGAGGTACTTGGAATTATCAAATCTATGGAGTAGAAGGCAGAATGGTGGTTGGAGAAAATTAAACTAGAGAATTAGTGTTTAATGGGTTCAGAATCTAGCTGGGGAAGTTGAAAATATTCTGGAGACAGATGGTGGGATGTTGCCCATAATGCAACTATACTTAATAGCATAGCACTGTATGCTTAAAGAGGTTATATATATATTTACCACATTGAAAAATATGGTAAATGAGATGGCTCTGCAAGTGAAGTCACTTGCCACCAAGCCTATTGACTTGAATTCAATTCCCAGGACCCTCACAGTGGTCAAAGAGAACCACTTCCCTCAAGTTATCCTCTGACCTCTATATGCATACCACAGCACATGCACATACATGTACAAATAGCTAATAAATAAATCTTTAAAAAAAGCCAGAATGATAATAATAATCTAGACCATCAGCTCTGAACCAGGGTACCAAAGTGAATCTCTGGTACACCATGAATAACTCATGACTAACAAGAGTTTAAGAAACACAGCAAGTAACTTCTTTCATATCCATGTGAATTAGGCAAGATAGAAAGTAGTTGTTTGAGCTACACTGCATGCAAGCCCAGGTCAGCTCTGAAAACTGCCACAATCATGAGTTATCATCTGACATGCTGTTAGGGTAGGGAAGAGGCTATTGGTCACAGAATCCTCGACCAGTTCTGGGTCGTAGAATCCTAGACCTCTGGGGAAAGCTCATGAACAAGCTCTTAAAAGGGCCTAATGCTTCAATTATGGTTTCAACCTTTCCTACACACAGCAGTGAACTCACCACCTTTCCAGGCAGCACACTTGACTCAGGGCAACTATGAGACTTAGGGAGTTCCCTTTATGGTTGGTCAAGTCTGTGTCCCTAGTATCAGCAGCACACAGCATCTAAGCAATTGTTCTTAGAACATCGATGCGTTGCATTGCCCACATTTCTCCTGTTTGTTTGCTTTTCTTCTCTCCTCTAAGCTAGAACTCCCTTAGTTCCTTCAGGTTTATGTAAACTCATTCTTCCTTGTCTTGTCCATATCCCTCTGAATAAAACAGCCCTAGCCCTAATCTCCTCAAGAAGCCTCTGGTGTGCTAACATACAAGCACAACTTCCCTGAGAGTCAGCACAGGAGCGGAAGCAGAAGTTGCCCAGCACTTGAGCCGATCAGAATGTGTCACGCTCACACAGCACTGGGGTTTCCCATGAAGCTGTCAGCGTTGCTTCTGACTTCCTTCTTGTCTTTCTTTTCGTTCTACACAGAAGCAGAAGTTGAACAGTCTCCTCATATTTGGTTGGTATGTAGAACTTATTGGCTTGGATTTTGTTTTAAACTTGTTATGAGTGCCGGAAGCCTCATCCCAGATTTCCAGAGATCTGAGATCATACTGGACACCCATACTGCACGTGGGCTGGGGTCTCTCTGTTCACTTTTTTTAGCTGCCTTCCGGTGCTGTTAATTCCCGTGTGTGTGGCCCATCACCCACCATCCTGGTCAGAAGGCAGATGTTTGTGTTCTAAGTGACCAGGAAGTAAACACCATCTTGTCACTCACTTGTCACAGCCACATGTCGGTTTGCTTTGCCTTCATCTATCACGTCCATGACCTCCTCAGGGCTCGACACAAACCTCTCGGTGCATCCCTGCAAGAGTCGAAAGCAGGTCAGGTTGACAATTAAAACGGTTGAAAAGCAACAGTAATTTAAAGCCACTAACCATTTGTCCATTTTTTTCTAAAGGTGCAGATAAATAGAAAGACTGTGATGCTGACCAACAACTCTTCCTCCCTGCCCAGGGCTTGATTTCTACATTAACGAACAGTGTGAGCAAGGCCTAGGAGAGCAAGCTGTAACCCGCAAAGGAAACACTTTTCCACTGCATGTGAATATTCATATTCTATAGCAATGTTTTCAAGAGGCAAAAATTAAAAGAAGAAACTATGTATGAGAAGGAGAAAGGAAGAAAATGCTCTTTTGCCTTCCATCCTTGTTATTTTAGCTATCAGCAGACACTTTAAAGTTGTAGACATATGCCTGGAGAGATGGCTCAGCTGCTCTTGCAGAAGACCCAGGTTCAAATCCCAGCACCCACATGGCAGCTAACAACCACCCAAAACTCCAGTTCTAGGGAATCCAATGCCCTCTTCTGTCCTCCATGGGCACCTAATGACACAGGTATACTTACATGGAGGTATAAAACTCATATACTTAAAATAAAATAAAAATGAATAAACCAAAAAAAATTTAAAGTTCCAGACATAATGCTACAATTGACTTCTCTTAGCTACAAAGCATGAACCTTTACACTCAACCCCAAAACCTCTTTAAAATGAACAGTATTAAATAATAAGATTCAAATAATGATCTACACAGAGACAGCTGAGAGTATCTCACAGCTTAGATGCATGAGGCCCTGGGTTAGATCCCCAACAGCAAAAGATAATAAAATAATTTACATATGTGAAAGCTACAACTGAAGAAGCTGAATGTTGATCTCTGTAACCAGATGAATATTAATACAAGGGGCATGATGAAATATGCCCCTCAGAGATAATATCCTGGGAATCTTACATAATAATGACTTCAGTGGTGACTGGAAAGACATTAACTGCATTACCAATCAAGTCTTCTTCATACCTTTACATAGGGGACTCTATTTTTGTCTTCATGAACAGCCAAGTTAGTCTTGGATACTGCAGAGATAAAAAAATGATAATATGCGAAGAAGAAGAGTTAAAGAAATTTGTATTGGAAGAACAGTGATTGTCACAGAAAACACACAAACCTAAACTTTTTTGCAGTTTACAAGCTAAAGCTGTGCCTAAGGATAAGCATACAGTCAAAGGCAAAGAACATCTCTGTAAACTGTCATGAGTTCCTGGGGCACAGGCACCCTAACTTGCTTCAATCTCCCTGGACTTTAATTACAAAGAAATACAGACAAGCATTAAGGTTGAACTTACCATCGAGTAAGTCCCTTATTTTGTCCAAGTAGATCTCAAAATAGGAAACCTAGACAAAGACAAATTGGAATTGGAATAGAAATGCTCTTCTATATCTCAAAAACATCACTATTAGAACTTAAGGAAGCTCTTGCCATGGAAAGAAGAGGACAAAGACGGGACACCACGAGGAAGGTCGGAGTCCCGAGCACAGAGCCGCAGCCAGCTCCCTTGTGTTCATCATGCTTGGTCCGTGTGCTCTGTGCCTCTCTGACAAGCATGGTCCACTCTCTAGCTCCACACTGTGCAGCTCCCTGGTCTACGTATGCTTACTACCTACATCATGAGCTAGGTAGCCTCTTATAGGGGGACCCAGGTTTTGCCTGAGATGAGTACCAAGCAAATTTCTTGTGTGATAACGGCCACAAAAGCAAACATCTCAGCAAGCAACATTCAAACACAGTAGACCACATCTGTTTGCATGATATACCACAGCCCATCAGACCCGTGAGAAGACAGCCTACATGTTCTCATGAAGGAGGCAAGGGGAGGCTGCGGATGGGGTGTTTGCAACCACAGGGGCTCAGAAAAGTACCTGAAATAAGACTGGTAAAAGTGACCGGGTTTGGAGTCTTGGAAGAATTGGAACAAAATCTGGTTTAAAAGACGGTCAGCCAGGTGCTGGTGGCTCATGTTTATAATCCCAGCATCAAGAGGCTGAGGCTGGAGGAGTGCCATAAATTCAGTCCAGCCTGGACTTTATAATGAGTTCCAGGCCAGCCTGGGCTACAGAGTGATACTCTTTCTCAAAAAATAGAAATAAACAAAAAAAGATGATTAAAGGGAGCCTTCTAAATAACTGTTCTCAAGCTTCAGTTCAGCCCCACTTTATCAGCATCACCCATTGAACCTCAGAGCCTTAAGACCAATCACAACCCCATCTGCATCAGAAATGTTAAAGACTAGAACCCAGAAATCAGCTTCTAAATCCTCAGGTGACTCTTCTGCAGGCTGAAGTCTATGAACTGTTTAAACTGAGTGAGTTCTTAGGAATTAAATGCACACATAGCCTCAATTTCCATTCGACTTTATGGCATGAAAAGTTTTCACTAGGATTTTGCACATTGTCTATATCTGATTTTTGCCTCCCACATAAACTATTTTCCATTTCCAGACACTTTTTCTTTTGATTTAGCCTATTAACAATGTTACAAAATACAGTGCAGTGAGCAGCTAACTCATCCACTTATTAACTAAATTATTATTTAGAGAAAAATCAAGCAGAACTACAAATGTAAAATGTTTTGAAACCTACACTTTAACTCTAGAGACTTAGAAAGTATTGTTCCTCTCCTCCCCCAATTCATGCCAGGGCTGTTTTAATCTTAATAAGATTCTAACACAAGGCACTATTTCCAGGGCAGTAATTGGTTTAACATCTTATTCCAGGATTATCACATAAGAACTCTGCAGTGGTTTTAAGTATATAAATGCAAACGGCCTTAAAGAAGCGCTAAGCTTCTAAATCCTGATCCCATCAAAGCAACAAGCTTCTGTATCCTTGTAGAAGCCTGGCTGGAAGGAGAAGCAAGCTTTCTCCAACAAAGGAATTGAAAGGAAACATGAATTGCTGGATGTAATTCATAATTGGACAAATAGCTATGGCTTCTTTTATATGTAATTTAGGAATGATACACTGTGGAAATAAGGAAGTTTTTTATTATTATTATTACATTTATTTGTTGCTCTGTGTGTCTGGAAGGAGGGGGAAGGTACGTGCCATGGTGATATGTGGAGGTCAGAATGATGTGTGGACCTCATTCTCTCCTTGCACCACGTGGGTCCTGAGGGTCAAGCCTAAATTATCAGGCCTGGTAGCAAATGTCTTTATCCACTGAGATCTATCTCATCAACCCAGGAAGAAGTTTCACACAATGGGAAAGGTATTGAACGTCAGTTTGGTCCAACCTAGGTTCTGTTCATAACCTGAGCCATCTAGCTCTGTGTCTGAACTTCAGCTTTCCCATTTCTAACCCACCAGGTCCAGGGCACTAGGCTTCCATTCTTCAGAAACTCTCTCAGCAGATCTCAGCTCTGGGGCTTCTTAGAGCAGCCTCTCTCCTCTTTGTCCTGTTAACTGTTCTAGTACAAAGATGGGAACCAGGACACTGAATCCTGGAAGAAGGAAGCAGGGCCAGGACGTGCTCTAGGCTGACTAGTCAGCCACTTCCCAGCGGGGTGTGCGATTGGAAGAGGGAGCATGGAACAAGAGCCGCCGCACTGCCCAAGACCTTCCCCAACAACGCAGAGAAAGACAGTCCGGAATACCAGACAAGGCGAAGGAGAGGGAGAAGAGTAGCGGCTGTACCGGGTATGGCGCTCCTCTAGGGAGCAATGAACATATTCTAGATTTAGATAAGGATCATGACTGTACAATCTTGGAGATATACTAAACCCCACAGAATTGTATGTTTTTAAAGTATTAATTTTATGGCATATAAATTATATATTAATTTTTTAAGTTTCAAAAAAAGCAGAGCTGAGATTTCCTGATGTCCATAGCCTGTTTAACATTCTCTATTTATGGCAAATCTCAGTGGCCTTAGGAATTTACAAACAAAGAAGTTTAAATTTTATGATTTTAATAGCTACAATAATACTGGAGAAATCTTTTGAATTGAAATTTCAGTCAAATTAGAGGTGCTTGGCTAAAACAAAATGAAAAGGGGAGACATGCAGGAGACTTTCCTTCCACAACACTCCTCAGAGCACACTCCTTAAAACACAAGCCTGTCATACCCCAAAGGGTAATAAATACATCACTATGCAGGGAAGCAGGGCATGCGTCCCCTTTGCAAAGTCACATTACTCCAGAGAGCATTTAAATTTATGATGAATACAGCATAGGTCAACAAAGTTTATCTGGCCATATAACCCTTTTCTCTGATAGCCCCTCCCACTGATAATATGAGGGATTGGGATTGTGCTCCACGGAACACACTTTGAGGAATGTTGAGGAATGCTGTCCTAACTCATACACACATGTATTCCTGGCCTGTTTACATAAGGGGAAGGGGAGAATTCCACCCTAAAGGAAGCTTATATTTTCCGCATGTTGTTATTTAAAACAAACCATGCCAGTGGCTTGGTACTGGCCTACATCATTAAACAGTAGGGTCTGCTTTGCACAGAATGACACTTGAATTAGAAAGAGTCATCTCTTACATCTATTTAAAAGGAGGAACACTAAGAACCATGGCTTGGGGCCTAGTGTTCTCTCTTAATACTTAGTCAACAGCACTCACCTTGATGTGAAACTCCAGATTTTCATCCATGGAATATATGTGGTCAAAAATATCATGTGCAATCCTTGGTATGATCCCCATGAGTTGAGGGTCGTGCAACTTGCCCTATGGGTGAAAAACACAGTCAAAGCAGTTAAGAGTGCTGGGCGTGCATTACTTGGGTCCTGCACTGCAAACAGAGGTTTCTAGAAATGACTGATGGGTAGGAATAAAAATGGGCATTAGTCCCGACTCAAGCCTGCGCTTCAACAAAGCCCTGCAGAACAGGGCGCAACCACATGTGGGCTGTTGGCTCCCTTGGGGATCTATCTGAAGGCTGGTGGAACAATGAGATGTATTCTCCTTGATACCCAGCAGAGGGCCGTCCTGTTAAGTGCTGGGGTCCCACAGCACCCCTTCCCACAGCCAATCAATGTGCACTTGGGCAATGAAGGGATGAAGAGGAGGAAGAGCAGGAGAGAGAATGAGAAGGTTTTACTTGTGAATGAATATTTACAAATTGTCCAGAAGCTACAAGTCCACACAAGCTAACCACAGACAGATTTCTTTTTTAAGTACAATTTTTTTTGAAAGAAAGTCTGTGTTATTAATAACAAAAACAAAATCCTGGGTTCTGGGCACAGGCTTAATACATTTGCACCACAGTGTCCTGTGGTGACCTTGTCCTTCTCAATGATGTGGATAATGACACCCATACTTGATTCTGCATCCTGTCCATAGCATTCAGTGTGGCTTAGGAGACAGTTTTAACCAGTGAGCATTTCTCTAGTACCTCCTCTCCCCGTTTAGAAGGTGGTTTTAAACAGGTGCTCTGGATTCGTGCTGGGCTCACAGAGAAACTCCCACATTCCATCCATGCATTCAGAACACATGCAACTAACTAGAGTCTTCATTCACCAGGGCACAGTCAACTGAAGTCCAGAGAGCACATGAAGGGCTTAAAGGTCTTCGGTCTAACCTAGCAATGACTAGCTCTGTGCATGCAGTGCAGGCACCCAGCCACCATGCTCATGAGGATATAAGGCTTCATCTGCCAATGGTCCTTTAACTCATACAAGTTTGGTCACAACTTAAGGTTCTGAGCACCTCAACTGTTTGGATGTTGGTAGTAAGCCTGGCCAGGATGATGTAAAGCCAGTCACCCATGGAAAAGATCTCCTGGAAGTCCATGGGTACCAACTGAGCCTGGATCCTGAAGCACCTGTTTGCAGCAATGACCACACAGTTCTTGTCCTTCATGGCCTGACGGCCCCTTTCCTACAGAATATAATAGATTAAGACCCTGATCGCTGCTGCAATTCCAATAAACTGACTTTCCTAAAATTTTGTTTCCGTTCCATTAAAATACTCTCCAATTTTGTCTTTTTAAAACAGCAGTAGAATGAAGGCAAGTGGAGCACATTTAAAGACCACCTAGCCTCCTCCTAAAAAGTTGAGACCCTTCCCTGTTCCAATTTTCCTTCCAATGTGCATGTTCTATGTTACCTTGCAGTTAAAGTGTGAATCTAGTCTGTCTAACAGGAGCTTCAAGGCATATTATTACATTACAATAGGTCCTTCCAAGGTAGCATAGTTAACTTCAGCTGTCAATCTGACACAAGCCTAGACACACCTAGGAAGAGTGAAGTTCAACTGAGGGATTGCCTCCAAAAGATTGGTCTGTAGTCATGTCTGAACTACTGTTAGATTTAATGTCCTTAAAGTTACCATTGCTCAAAAAAATTCTAAAATCCTTATTCTCAAAGTATTATCCTCAGGATCACTTTGCAGACCAGTCAAGAAAATCCATTTCATCAGTTTATTTCTAAAATCTATAATTTCCAGCCTGACTGTTCCAAATAATTGTTTGCTCCTTTTAATACTTAAATCAATTTTAAGGATATTCTCATATTCCTTTTCCCATTTTACCACTTTTATTCATTTACTTAACAGATAAAGTAATAAACACATCCTTTGAAAATTACTAAGTGTATTTTCAATGCCCAGAATTTAGAATCCACCTCTGAAGACTCGAGTCAAGTCACAAGGGTTGGGAATGTAGCTCAGTGGTAGAATGCTTGTCTTGCAATGTAAGAAGCTCCAAGTTCTCTCCCTAATAAACAAAGAAGGAAAGGTGGAGGGAGAGAAAATATGCTGTAATTCCTACTGAGGGGATCCTGAAGTATTTAAAGCCACAGCTATGGAGAGGCCATAATATACAACTCCACAGAACCTTCTCTGAAGCCCACAGTCAAATGAAGACTCAAGTCCTTTCCCATGTGTTAAATAACTCATATGTCTATGAACATAGTCAGCAGGTCTACAATGATTATATGCGGACACCCGATCGGCATCAATATGGTGACCTCCCGGGAGCGGGGGACCACCAGGTTGCCTAAGGAGGGGTGAACCGGCCCAGGTCGGAAACGGAGCAGGTCAAAACTCCCGTGCTGATCAGTAGTGGGATGGCGCCTGTGAATAGCCACTCCCCTGCCCGCCCTTTAAGGGCGGGTTTGCAGTTCCCCGTGGGGCGGACTGCAGCTGTCCTGGAGGCCCAACAATTATACACACAGAGAATTTTCCAGACCTTTAAGAAGTTATAAACCTCTAGGAATAAATGGAACTGGAAGAGAAGCACAAAGTCCAGTTTTCTCTTCAGTCTTCTAGGGAAGCCAACAACCTTCACAATTTTGGCCCATAAACCTGGTCTAGATCTGCCTAGTGTTGACTTGATTTTCCTCAGTTAATCTTGCTTTTCCTTCAGCTCTTCACACACAGCACCTCACTGCAAGGGCCTTCTAAGGAAACATTTGAATTAACAAAAGCAAGAGCCCACATGAACATAGGCATTTAAGACACACCACCAAACACGTGGCTTCACAGCTTCTCCTTGCCACATCTGGCTCCTGACTTTCTACTCTATTAAAAGCAATGAAAAAGCAGATTCAGATATGTCTAGCCTCTAGCTATTCTCTTACCTAGAGAAAGGGCTGTTTTTCTGGCAGGTCTTCATCTATTAAGAACAATAAAATGGTATATTTAAATTGTTTTTTAGTTTTGCTCCATATACAATAGAGATAGTGTTGGCCCTAACACTTAGCAGACTTTGCACAGTACTTATTGCATAGGATTAGTACAAAGTTTAAACTGGATAGGACACAAAGTGCTCACTGACACAGGAAGGGCTCAATGATGTTAACATTATAACACTCAGCTCCCAACAGGTTCTCACTAAACAGTGTTGGAGCTTATTTGACCCAAGGATCAGAAAAATGTTTTATTCCAGAGCATCACTATATGTTATATTTCAGAAAAAAACACCAAATAACTAAGACTTAGAGTCACAAATATTAGTAACATGTAAGGCATACAAGCTATCATAAACACGAACCAAAAAGACCATGGCCACGTGCTTTGCAATACAGACCATTGGCAGAAATGATTCCTATGATGAAAATACAGATTAGCTTTTAAACTTCACCATCCCATAGTCAGTCAAAAGATTTCCCTACCCAAACCTCCAGAGCTCTTGAATAACCCATGACAACTCTTGCGCTTCTTTCATGGTCCATGGCCAGAGGACAACAACTGGTAGTCTCAAAATAATTTATAATGGATTCAAATGTGTTTCCATGGATGGTTCTCTTCCAACAGATTCATCTTTTATTGATTCCTGACTTACAATGAGCCTTCCCAAACAACCCAGGGCAGGGATCATGTATATGTGGTATTACATGGAATATGCATGTGGTATGGTGAATGTGCAGGCACATGTGGAGTACATGTGAGGGGTGACATATGTGGAAATATGTTGTGGAGCAATGTGAGGACAGGTATATGTATAAGTCTGTGTATATAATGTACATATGTATAGTAAATGTATATGGGAGGGTGTGTGTATGTGTGATATGTCTTTGTATGTGTCTGAGATATTTAGGATGTGTATGTGCTGTGTGTATGTACAGGTAGAGTACTCTTGTATAACTATATCTGTGTGTCTATGTCTGTGTGTATAATATGTATGAGATGTGTGTGTGTGTGTGTGTGTGTGTGTGTGTGTGTGTGTGATACAGGTAGAATACTTGCGTATGATGTATATCTATGATTCATATGGACATATAAAGGGGTGGTTAAGAGACACCTTTTCCAAGCACCACACTAAGCAACGGGACAGGTCTCTCCCTCTTCTTGGCTGAAGCCTGCACCCCAGGATCCTCTCCAGCAACCTGAGTTTTTTCCTGACAAGTCCACAACTCTTACATGATGGAGCCTTCCATTCTCAGGACCAAACTGCCCAGTGAGCCCTATTTTCCCTGAAAATGTACCTTAAATGCTTCATCATGAGAAGCTAATCTTTCCAGTTTTATGAAGGCTTAGGTGTTTGTTCTCTTCAATAGAAGAGAATGGAAGCACCACTGGATGCCAGACCCAAAATAGGGGGATTAAAATGAAAACTGCCTTAAATTGTGACAGTTCTGTTCACTCAGGAAGCTAACATCTCCTTCTGAATGCCTTTGAAAGATCATGGTGTGTAAATTCTGAATACATAAAATCCTCCTTTTAGAGGACACAGACCCTGCAGAGCATGTTTTATTTAGTTGCGTTCCGGGGTCCTGGACTTCTTTGTCCTAAGGTTGGTGATTTCTGCTTGAGGCTCCCCCTTTTCTCTTCTTTCCTCTTAACAGATCCCCCGCCTTTTTCCAATCTATAATTATCATACAAAAGAACAGGATTCAGTATGGGGGCTGGGTGGCAGAGGGAAAAGATTCTTCCTCACCAACTCCTTCCAAGAAGTCACAATAAAGAGAAACAGTTCGTGACAACCAACAAAGATGCAGGGATGATACCACTTGGTCAATTTAGATGAAACCTGTACAGAATCCAGTTCTTTTCAGGTCCTCCAAGAGTGTTCTCTGGGCAGGTGAACTGCATTTACTTTCAGGACACCAAGGACTCAACAGCCTCTCATTTTATGTCTCCCGTATTAGCATTAAAGTGCTGGCCTCCTCCTCCCCTTCACCCTATGCTCTTCTACTCTTCCCCCAAACAAGAGATTCCTCTGTAGAGCAGTCTCTCATAATGTCTTATACCATAAGTTTCTGACAGTTGGTAAATACTTTATATTTTCCAACATGAGTTCCCAAAGTTTAGTGATTCGTTCTTATAAGCATTCCCTAATAGGAGCTAGAGAGATGGTCCCAGAGCTAAGAGCACTGGCTGCTGTTGCAGAAGACCCAGGTTCAGTTCCCACCACCAACCCAAGATGGCTAATAACCATCCTTAATTCTAGTTCCAGGGATCTGATGCCCTCTGCTGGCATCCATGGGAATTGCACACGTGTGGCACACTTACATGCATGCAGGCAAAACATTTGTAGACATAAAATTAAAATAAACAATCTTTTTAAAAAATAATTGCCTATTAGTTTGGAGAGTTAAAATAGGAAGGATTTTTTTTTATGTTACATATACCTTAATAATTTTCCAAAAACCTAAAAGTTGATGGATTCCCTCTTGACAAGCCATATCTTTCCTTCCCTCCTTCCATACCTCCCTCTTCAGAAAAGGTGGGGCTGGGGAAGTACACAAGTACCACTTTCCTAGTGCCTGCAAGGTCAAAGGCCTGGGGTCCAGCAAGAGAGCAAGGCAAGGGCCCAACGTGGAGCATGCGCTCTGAGGCCAGGACTTATACCAGGGGCATATGTTATGGAGACAACTGGCCGACACAGCTCTAGTGTTGGGCCACAGTCCCGCTGGAGAAGAGGTGACAAATAAAGCCTCGTTTCTTTAGTCTGCACAGTCTCCAGTCCACTTTTTCTTCAATAAAATGAGCAAAAGAAAGTCAGCACCACAGAAATGAGATCCCCCAACATCCCACCCCACACTCAAATCAGTGAGCAGAACATCAGAGCCCTGAAGACTTTAGCCTCATGCCTTTGAAATCTCCTCTTCAATAGGAATGATTCATGAGCTAAACCTATTCTGCAGCAGCCATCTCAGTGCTTTTCCCAGGAGGGATTCCTAAATGAAAAAACCCGAGCTTGAAGGATTAAGGATTCATCTTACCCTGCTGCTTGTAAGCTGAATTCCCCAAACTTGCTCTGTGCCGTTTCTTATAATAACCACTCTCTCCTTTCCTCACCTGTCAGGTGGGCCTAGCCTTTAGAAGAATTATCCAGCCCTGAAGGCCTTACAGAGTCCCAGGTAAAAGCCAGGAAAGAAGGCAGTAAAACAGCCTGAAGTCACTGAGCTTCACAGCCATCAGTTAACCCCTCAAGGCTTACAGGGGCCTGGTGTATACCTCAAGGTGGAGGCCTGGTAATATCAGTTCATATTCACTCTGGTTGTGTGTAGTATGTATTGGGGCCCACTAGAGAATCCAGCCCCATACATACTAGGTATTCAGAGTCATCACACTGGTACTGTTTTAATGAATACTTTATGGGGCATCTTCTCGGTGACAGCCGCTGTTAATAAATGTTAACAAAAAGATGAACAAGGGCTCGAAATGCAGCTCAGTAACAAAATACTTGCCAAGCATGCATGAGGTCCTGGGTTCAAGTACAGGAATGAAAATAAAGAAGAAAGAAAAAAAAAACTACAAAGATCAACAAGATGATGAAGAATCCCTGGACTAAGGAATCTTGCATTTTCTGCTGGCTGAAATTCAACCAGTGTTGCCAAATCTTTGGTGCTCAATCTAAGAACATGGAAAACCGTAATTGTGAAAAAAATGAGAATTAGTGAACTGCCCCATTTTAAATACTGCCGGCAATTTTTAAAATACCATCCATTCAAGACAAACAGAAGTATTTCTGTACGGTAAATTTGGTTTAAAAGCTAACTTCTTTAAATCTCTGATCTATAGGTGTTTAATTTATTATTATTCTAATGAGACTCACCTCCCCAAAGGTCCTCCCCAGAGGTTCTTCTCAGAGGTTCTCCAGAGAGGTCCTCCCCAGAGCAAATGCTTTTACAACAGGCCCAGTCAGTCAGGTTGGACCACAGTTCACAGGATACTCACACCAATGATTACTTATTGATGGTGATGATGATGAATGATGATGATGATGACAGTGGTGGTGATGGTGGTGATGTTCAAAGGATGGCAGTGGTGGTGATGATAGTGGTATATGGAGGTGGTGGTGATGGTGGTATTTATGGTGTTATAGTGTTTATGGCAGTGATTGTGGCAGTGGTGCTGATGGTAGTATTGGTGGTGGTGGTGGTGGTGGTGGTGATGGTGGTGGTGATGGTGGTGGTGGTGATGGTGGTGGTGGTGATGGTGGTGGTGGTGATGGTGGTGGTGGTGATGGTGGTGATGGTGGTGGTGGTGGTGGTGGTGGTGATGGTGGTGGTGGTGATGGTGGTGGTGGTGATGGTGGTGATGGTGGTGGTGGTGGTGGTGATGGTGGTGATGGTGGTGGTGGTGGTGGTGGTGGTGGTGATGGTGGTGGTGGTGGTGGTGGTGGTGGTGGTGGTGATGGTGGTGATGGTGGTGGTGGTGGTGGTGATGGTGGTGGTGGTGGTGATGGTGGTGGTGGTGGTGGTGGTGGTGGTGGTGGTGGTGATGGTGGTGATGGTGGTGATGGTGGTGGTGGTGGTGGTGATGGTGGTGGTGATGGTGGTGGTGGTGGTGATGGTGGTGGTGGTGGTGGTGATGGTGGTGGTGGTGGTGGTGGTGGTGGTGGTGATGGTGGTGGTGGTGGTGGTGGTGATGGTGGTGGTGGTGATGGTGGTGGTGATGGTGGTGGTGGTGGTGGTGATGGTGGTGGTGGTGATGGTGGTGGTGGTGGTGGTGGTGGTGATGGTGATGGTGGTGGTGATGGTGGTGATGGTGGTGGTGATGGTGATGGTGGTGGTGGTGGTGGTGATGGTGATGGTGGTGGTGATGGTGATGGTGGTGATGGTGGTGGTGGTGATGGTGGTGATGGTGGTGGTGGTGATGGTGGTGGTGGTGGTGGTGGTGATGGTGGTGGTGGTGGTGGTGGTGGTGGTGGTGGTGGTAGTATTGGTGGTGATGGTGGTGATGGTGGTGGTGGTGATGGTGGTGGTGATGGTGGTGATGGTGCTGATGGTAGTATTGGTGGTGATAATGGTGATAGTGGTGATGGTGATGGTGGTGGTGGTGGTGGTGATGGTGGTGGTGATGGTGGTGTTGGTGGTGGTGATGGTGGTGGTGGTGGTGGTGATGGTGGTGGTGGTGGTGGTGATGGTGGTGGTGGTGATGGTGGTGGTGGTGATGGTGGTGGTGATGGTGGTGATGGTGGTGGTGGTGATGGTGGTGGTGGTGGTGGTGATGGTGGTGGTGGTGGTGGTGATGGTGGTGATGGTGGTGGTGATGGTGGTGTTGGTGGTGGTGATGGTGCTGATGGTAGTATTGGTGGTGGTGGTGATGAATGGGGTCGTGCTGAGAGTTTAAAATAGGGCCTCGTGTAGCTCTCTGCCACTGAGCCATTCCCCCAGGTCTATTTCTGAATAAAATTATTTCAATTGGGCAGAAAGATCAAGAACACATGTTTCAATACTAAATTCTTGAGATTTGGGGAGGGCGGTTGTTTTCTTGTCTTTTGGAGACAGGGTCTCCCTGTGGTCACAGCTAGCCTGGAACTCTCTATGTAGATCAGTCTGGCTTTGATCTCTCAGAGATCTTTCTGCCTCTGCTTCCCAAGTACTGGGATTAAAGGCATGTACCCCGTACCACTACACTTGGCTACTCAGGGCTGCTTTAAAACTCCTCCAAGACGTAACTGGCTGGTCAAACCTAACCATCTCCGGCATTCTGGCTGGGAGCAGCAGTTCCACTCAGTTGTCTCAGAGGCTGGCGCTGCAAGCTTACCTCCATGGTGTGGGTTTTTCCTGATGAAGTCTGTCCGTATGCAAAAATCGTCCCATTGTAACCCTCAAGGACATCTGCAAGCAAAAAGTAATAACAAATAAAATGAACTCATTACTCTGATTCTACGCTGATACTGACTGCATATTTTAAAGTTTCCAAACGGCTCTCCCATTTTCACACAAATGACACATGCCAATCCCATGAGTTCTTTAAGGAGAATTGTGAGACAAGAACAGAAATGAGGAAGTCCACTGTTCCAGCAAGAGAAAGAGACTCACATTTCTCTAGACTGCATTACTGAAGGGAGCAGAGACACTTCTAGCAGGCTACTTGAATTTCTTTACATGCTGGTCTCTTAATATCAATGAGGAAAAAAACAACAACCAGGCTCTCAGTTCCTAGAGGTTAGACCAGAACGTCTTTCCTGAAGGTTTGGCCTGGGTCAGGTTATATCTGGTTCCATGGGGCCATTTTTCGGGAAGGCCCCACCAGAGTAGACCGAACAAGGAGGATAGGCTCCACACTGTAAATCGAGCCCCAGGGACAATCCAGTCAGCCCAGAAACCAGCAGGCTCAACTCAAATTTAATGCCTCTGTTTTTTCAGTGCTTTGCTAGCAAGATGGCTGAGGCCCATCAGCACCAGGAGTTTCTTTTAATTACACAGTAAGCACACTGTGAAAACCTACAAGCCCGGCAGGCTGCCTTCCGTTTCACACAGGGGTGAGAGAAGAAAGCTGCTTTATGTTGCAGAGATGAAGATCAACTGTAAGAATTCTTTAAAAGCAGCAGAGGTGATTAAAACATATTCCCTCCTGCCTTCCTCATACAACCATAGCCGAAATGGAAACAATGCATAATTAATATCCTGGACTCGCCATTCTGCACCAAGGGAGCAAGTCTTCATGTGGCGGACGGTGAGGGCAGGGAGAGGCGTCCTGTATATGGCATCCTCTCTTGGGCCATGTGAGCAAAACATGACAGGTAATCAATTCCATCCATCCATTTCAGATGGAGGGGCCCTTCTGAATTTTATGATACTGGTGTGTTTTTGTTTTGCTTGTTAGATTTTCAAAAAAAAAAAATCATATCTATTTTACCAATCAGAGATTGTTAGAGTGTGACTTAGGAACTGAAAAGAAAGAACTTTCCTTTAGGAAGCTTAAAAAGAGGAAAGAAAAAAATTAATGTAAGATTTTTTTTTTTTTAAGCCTAGCAGCCCTTAAGAGTTTGCATCAAGCTATACTAAAGAAACAGAGAGAAGGTTCACACATATCAGTTTTCTGAAAATGGTTTGAGGAAGTGGTTTCCCTAGTAACAGCAGAAAGCAAAAACCTGAAGAAGCAAGTGTTAGGGTTAGAAGTTCCATTGTTCAGAAAGAAGATTCCTCAGGGCTAGAGACAGTGGCCAGGGCTGTGTGCCTCTCCAATACCATGACAATGTGCTCTGAGGGACCCAAGGAAAGAGATTTCCATCCTCCAATGGTGCTTTTGAGGCTCTATATTCATAACACAAAATTGTAGGCAACTGGAGTACCAACTGCTGTCACAATAGTAAACCTTATATTTACTAGAAATTAAACATCTGTCCTCAAACTGGAAGGCCTTCCTTATCTTAGCCCCTGTGTATGAAGGACTCAGGCAGCCCGGTGCCAAGTCCTTCCAGCTTCTGGTCCATCCATCTCCTCTCCTTCCTAACAGTGTGGCATCCTGAGCCCTAATGACCACCCTGCAAGCAATTATGTGCAGTGGCTCTCTCTGCACAACCGCCCACACCCTTAAGGAAACTGAGCTCACAGCCTAAGCTGAGCCCATACCTTTTCCTCTGCCCAGGAAGGAAGCTGGCATCCAAATGCCAAATGAGGTCTCTGAGCCACTCTTACCAAACCTAATGCACTGTCCTACTAATTACATGGCTTCTAGCCCCCAAACTCCTGTGGTTATAGCCTGATCACCTGTACAAAAAGGACCATGCCAAGTCTTGAATGTGACTCAGTTGGTACAGTGTGTCTCTGGGCATGTGCAAAGCCCTGGGTTCAGTCCCCAGCACACATAAATCAGGAATGACGGCACACGCTTGTAATAATCCCAGCTCTGGTAAAATGGAGGCAGGAGGATCTTAGAAGTTCATTCAAGGTCACCCTTAGCTACATAGTAAGATTGGGGCTAGCCTGAGATACATGAGACTTCATTAAAAAAAAAAAAAAAAAGCACCATACCTGAGTGGCATTGCTTATTCTGAGGTACTGAGGAGCAAATAAGAATGGGATGCAAGAATCCATTCTCTCTTCTATATCAATATTAAGCACAATTTCCTTCTTTTTTTTATAGAGAACATATAAAACCTCATCAAGACAAATTCTGATTGACCTTTAATGTACTTAATCTTACAATTAATGCATTGTTGGAGAGTATCTCCTGTGATCAAGCTGGATGCAGATGATGTTGCCCTCTGTCTACTCCACACTGAACTGGAAGGTTATTTTAAAGGAAAACTTTTGAACCTAGGGTTGTCTATTTTCTTCCAACTCCAGGTTTGAGAGGACTTGTTTGCTTGTTCAGTCTGTTTGATATTTAGTGGACTAGACAGGAAAAGAGAAGTCATGGACAAAGAGGAGCTAAAAAAAGGACAGAAAGAGGCACCTGCACTAACTCTGTTGTGGGAAGGTTCAAGAATGGCCTTTGTAGAGTCACATAACCGACCACAGAATGGCAGAGAGTTCCTGGGCCTGAGAAATACATTTGTTTTAGTCTCTGCCAAGCAGAATGGCTATTTCCACACACTGGCCACACTTTGCCAGACAGAACCTTTCTTTGTGATGAGGTCTGGCGTGATATGATCTCAACTCACACCATACAGTCCCCATACCTCACAGACCAGCACAGGTGTCCATCCAGCACCCAGTCAGACACAGGAGCTTCCACTGCAGGTTCCAAGTGCCTTCTCCTCTCCCAAGAGAGCAGAGGAGATGACAAGATACTCAGAAAGACCAGCAGGCTCTGGCTGCAGAGCTCAGAAGCCCAGGCATACGTCCTAGGTTCTGCTCACTTCTGAATCCAGGTGTGGCGGGAACAGAAGGGCGTTCTCTGTTAGGTGAGAATCTGAGGACAATTCATCACACCTGCCCATCTGTATTAAAGGACGTTGTCTAGCCTCTCCACCTCTCCAAGTGAAATGGTGACCTATCAGGGGCACTAAGGTTTCTGGCAGTACTGGCTCATAGGTCTCTCCATATGAAATCCTCACATTCTTGCCAGTTAACTGAACCACTCAAGCCATAACTGCAAAATGAAGAGGCAAGCTGTTTATACCAGTAGCCACACAGAATGTGGGGCCAGATCAGTCAAATGACATCATCATGCCCAAGCAAAAGCACACTGTTTCAGAATGGAAGCACACCCTATACTACTATACAAGGCCCTGGGGCCACAGTGGCTATTCTCGTTCCTCTAATCTCCTCACACACCCATTCCTATCCCTTTCATCTTTCAATGTAACTAATAGTCCATATAGCCTAATAGAAACGAACAACTCATACAACAATTATGTGATGATTGTGTTTGTTTGAATGCTCATTATGAACCCATCAGAAAAAGAAAGGCAGGATAGTTCAGAAGAATATGTCAGTCAAATAAACCAAGTCTGAAGGGCCAGTCCCCACTCACCCTTCCAGAGTTGGCCAAACTGCTTCTTTCTCTGAACACCAAATTCCTTTAGTGTGATGGGAATAATAATGTTCACACCTCGAGAAATCAAGGGTTAAGATGTAACATGTAAATCGCATTTGTGTGTATGTGATAAATAGCTAAATATAATTCCTTGCAAGAGCCATACAGAATAGTGAAATAGATCTGGATATACCTCCTGGGCTTAGAGCTTTCTAATCTGCCCACACTGCATACAGGATACAGTCCATTATTTTTGCCAGACGGATCCAGACTGACTTTTGCAGTCTCATCTCCAACCATGCAGCCAATACCTTATACTGATCACTCCAAACTGCCCGGGTGTGCCACATCGTTTGTGTCTTTATGTTCTTGCTGCTCCCTCTGCTGCTACAGCTTTGCTATACTTTATAGCCCTCAGGGACCAACCTTTCTAAGAACTAATTTATTCTCCACTCCCTCTCTCCACCCATCAAAACCAGGGCAAAATGGCACTTCTCTGCGCTCTTCTGACATTTTGCACACACCTGTCTTAAATTACAGAAAGTCTATGTGTGTGATAATGGTATATGCATCTGCCTTTCTCTATAAAGTTCCTAGAGACAGTCTTACATGTTTTGGTGACTCCAGTGCCTGGTGGTACTTACCACATAGTAAGTGCTTAATACTACTTGTATAAATAAATAACAGGTTTAAAGAAGTCAGAAATACAAGACAGGAAACTACCTTCTATAGCATTTGGATAGTCCACATCTAGTTTGTTTGGAAGGCAAATGTGCAGGGCAGCTCCTGCATGCTGGGCCATGGTTACCAGGAGTTCAACAATAGCATCCAGTAACCATGGTGTCTAATGCATAGGAGACACCCACAGGAACCTTATTTACTGTGCTGACAGTCACAAACCCTACAACCTCTTCCCACAGTAACGGACAAATCTACAAGTTCTTTCAGCCAACATTTTGAAAAACACACCAAAGATGGGAGCGTGGGAAATGCCAGGACTGCGATCTGAAGCAGACCCTCAGTCTCATGAAGTGTTAAGATGGAGCAGGAAGGGAAGCTCACCAGTCCATGACGGTATGGTGAATCAGGGCATGATGGCAACTCTCAGAATTGTGTGATTCACACCTTAGCATTGAGAATAAGATCCTTTGTATCCCTCCCAATCCTAACTTAGGTAAGGCTCTTATGATGAGAGATAACTCAGCCAAGCTCCATAATGTACTCCAAGAAGTTCTTACTTATTTATACAAGTGTGTTTTGCTTTGCTGAAAGGAAGACCACTTCCCCCTACAGCAGCTTCAGAGCTTAGCAGGTTCAGTCAGTTATCTGTAGAGCCCATCAGAGGAAGAGGGGATAGTAAAACACGTATGACATGAGGGTAGAGGGAAGAATACTGACAGGTAAAGGTTCAAGCAGGCATGGGGACAGGCAGTAAGAGGAGAGGAGAGAATGGGGTGGGTTAGCCAAAGCTAAGGACATATGAAAACCCCTATGGAAATACATGACACACTTTGTAAGATAATTTTTAAATGCTATTTTAAAATGGGAATTTGCACACAGATATCCTATACCCATGGATAATGATCCGCCAGAAGATATGGATTATTAAATGAAAACCTCTCTATGAATTGTTGGTCAGGAAGGCCCCAGAGGCCCCCAAAACAACACAGGCTATAGCCATTACTTCTGGATTCTCATCAGAACAAGATGGTAAGCCCTTATTGCTGAAGACACATTTCGGTGCAGGACATAAAGAAATCAAGCTGGGGGTTGAGGGGTTGGAGAGATGCCTCCATGGTTAAGAGCACTAACTGCTCCTACAGAGGACCAGGATTTGGATGCCAGCACCCACATGACTGCTTACAACTGTCCTTAACTCCAGTTCCAAGGGAGATCTGACACCCTCTTCAGGCCTCCATGGGCATAGCACGAATGTGGTACACTTACATACATGCAGGCAAAATACGCAAACACATAAAATATAAATAATAAATGAATAATATGAAATCAAGCTGGAACTGACCTGAAAACCTCCCCCCACGCTGACTCAGTTTCACAGAGCTGGGAGGTGTTATGAAGGCCGTTGGGTGAGAAAAGGCATCAGTGGTATCCAACTGATGGAGACAATCATGCAAGATGTGCCCACTGGTGCAGTAGTGACTGGAAGGCCAGAAGGGAAACCAACTGTTTTTGGATTGAACTTGAGGCCTGCTCCCCAGGAAGGAATAATTAGGCCTGGCTCTGTAAACACGGTCAAAGACCCGCGTCCCGGACTGGAGAGAAGAGCTCAGTGGTTAGAGCACTGTCAGCTCTTGCAGAGGTCCTCAGTCCAATTCCCAGTGCCCACATGGTGGCTAACAGCCATCTGTTAACTCCAGTTCCAGGGGATCGGATGACCTCTTCTGACTTCCTTAGGCACGGCACAACGCAGGTGCAGTTACATACACATAGGTAATACACTCATATACATACAATTTAAAGGAAAAAAAAAACATGTCTCAGGAGGTCTCAGGCCCTAAGGAGGCCCCTACCACTGTTGTTTTCCTAAATGACATGTTGCCAAACTGCCTTCTAAATACTTATGCTTATACCCAAAGATTGGTGCTACCTTCTACCTTTGCCAGAGAAGCCTCTCTCTGCTGTGGTCAGCAGTTAATGTAGAGACTCACAACTGATCAAAGCACTGAGACTAAATGTCTATTGAGTGCTCAGACCTAAATAGGACATCTATATCAAACCACCACTACCCCCCACCAAGGCTCAGAGAACATCAAGGAAGAGGGGCAGAAAGAATGGAAGAGCTGAAGATGGGGAGGAGCTCTCTAGAATGCTGGCTTCTGGGCATGACATGGCCCTGAACAACCTGCAGCTGTGATTACCTTCATCAAACCAAGCCAACAAGATGACAGTCAAACATCTAGCTGGCAGCAGTAATTGGACTTAGTGGGTTATTTAAAAAAAGGAAAGGACATGTTGTGGGCATTTGGGGGAAAGGACATGTTGTGGGCATCTGGGGGAATGGGAGGGAGGAGTTGGGGGTGGTATGATCAAGACACATTGTTTACATATATGAACTTATCAAAGATTAAATGAAAGCTATTCTATTTTTTAAATAATTTTTTTAAGTTCAATCAGGCCTTTGTCACTCCTAACAATTTCTTTTCAAGGGAGAATAAGGTATTGTTCATTATTACCAAATGACTATGTTCATATTATAGCTATAGTGCTATAATGTCTGCTTATAAGCCTGATTATATCCTAAATGGTTTTCTTTGTAGCTCACCATATATATGGGTAACAAGCTATCTAGAGTTAGGACATATCTTCACGGACACTGCTTATTTTTTCCAATTAATTTTTAACTGATAAATTAAAGCACAAAAATTGTATATGTTAATGGGATAGGACTGTCTATTTCTGACATTACATACTAAGAAAAAACTCAGGCACTGAAAGGAGGCTACACACCAGTGAATAAAGACTCAAAGATGATTACTATTGTTTGTTAATCCCAGGATTTTTTTTTAATGGAGTGCATCCATTTCTAATTACATTGGCACAGAGGTGGCTGGATGTATTTAAATGGCCTTCATGCTTAGCACAGTGTGTGGTAAATACTGTTTGCTTCTGATAATGAAAGGGGAGAGAAAAACAAGGAAGTTCTGGCACGTATGTGATTAATCTTACTCTAACAAAAAGTAGGATAAATGTTAATAACAGAGGGAAAGGGGCCTGAGCAGGAGTAAACCGAGGAATAAATGTTTCAAAATCAGAGAAAACATGGGACTGGAGAGATGGCTCTGTGGTTAATAGCACTGGCTGTTCTTGCAGAGGTTCAGAGGTCCCAGGTTCGGCATCCAGTACCAACGTAGCCCCTAACAACTGTCCGTCAGCCCAGTTCCAGCAGTTCCAAAGCCCTCCATGCAATTACATACATGCAGGCAAAACACTGCATAAATAAATACAAAATAAACAAATAAACCCAATAAGTAAATAAAATCCAAACATGTTCGGATGAAAAGAGAAGCAAAAGATTAAACGGAGGAAAACGACAAAAATTACCACCAGACATAGACGCAGACTACTAATTCAAAGGAGCTCAGATTCATGCATATTTTCCCTTCCATTTTCTATAATAATCTCACTGTGAAGACCTTCAAAATTAATTGATGTCTGTAACGAGAATGTGAATAACCATACATCTCAGCAAGGAACATTACATGCTGACGTGAGTCTCCCACGCAGGTGTCCAGGGTCAGAATTAATCTAACAGATGTACCCAGGGCTGATTTTCATGAATTTCAAATAGGTTAGTCAGCTCAGCTTCTAAAAAACAACAGCTCTAAAGCAGCAAGATGTTTTGTTTTGTTTTTACTTTCTGTCTTTTAAACCCATAGGTACCTATACAAGTGATGGAGACCTTAGAGTGCATAACTGCCATGGCATTCCCATCTGAAAGCGAGGACTTGACGATGAGAAGCAGAGGAGCAGGAGATGCCCCCCGGCTCTGTCCAGATGGCAGGCCCTGCCACAGCATGCTCCAACCTGCCCCTGATTTGAAAGGGCAAATTGCTTCATCACCCTGCTGTTATTTTGACACAAATCCTCCAGGGCCAAGGCCAGTCCCAGGAAAAAGAACTGATCTCTGAGACAGGTAGGCAGGCTTGAGGAACAAAATGCTGGGATGTGATGAGATGGTTGAAAGCTAGATAGATGAAATCATAACTAAAGAATGCTTAACAGTAGGCACGGTAATGGAACTTCATGACAATAGAAAATTCCTGGATGTCAAGAACCTTTTGCTCCATTCCAAGGGATATTAGCAAAAGAAATCAGTCAAAGATGTACAATGGAAGCATCAAGAACATACATTTCCCCCGTCAAAGGAAAGAGCTCTGTGCCTGCTGTATTTTTAGAACATGATGAAAATACTGTGACTACAGCTTACTTTGTTTTTAAGCTTTTAAGGAACAGAATAATTCTACAAAAAAGGTGACAAAAGAAATGAAGAAAGGAAGAGCAGAGACTGAGTAAACTTCCCTGACATCACAGCAAGTCAGGGCCAGAGCCAAGACAGTAATTCAGTGTTTCCAATTAACAGGCCTCTGCTTACAGGCAAGGCACATTGATTCTTAGGCAGCAAAAATCACTTAATGCTTGCAATTACTCTGAAAGGCCCAGAAGAAAATAAAGAAATCGCACTTACCTTTGACAATCTGCTTTGCACAGGCATTGTAGACCTGCTCTTGGGTTGTGTTGGGCGGCAGCACTCTGTCAAAGACATATGGCTTCCCTTGCTGAAAAAGAGAGAAAGAAGAGGGTGGAAAAAGCTCATTAGAAGGTTAGGTCTAAAGAATTCTAATATTAGTAGTTGGACCATAGGCAACTAAATCATCAGCCTACTCTTTAAGGCAGTTCCTCACCTTACCACAGAACCTTTATAGCATGAACCACATGTATATTGTGTGTGTGTATGTATGTGTGTGTGTGTGTGTGTGTGTGTGTGTGTATGTGTGTGTGTGTAGATGGATGGATAGATAGACAGATAGTATTAAGAACCTGAAAACAAAAACTTCTTAAATCTGAAACAGTTTCTTAAATGAAAAGTAGACATTTTATTCATCTAAACATTTACTGAGAATTTACTCTGGACTAGTCAGAGAAAAAAACTGTAACAGTTGAATTTCATGAATTTCAAATAGGTTAGTCAGCTCAGCTTCTAAAAAACAACAGCTCTAAAGCAGCAAGATGTTTTGTTTTGTTTTTACTTTCTGTCTTTTAAACCCATAGCTACCCGATTTGTGAATTGTTCAATTAAGTAGAGCATAGTTAAGCAAGAAAGTACACACAGGGAAATGCAAAATGCTCAGGAATGAAATGACGGGACAGTGGGGATGACTGGGTAGGCAAGGAAGGCGTGGCTGAGGAAGTCTCAGGTCAGAGGATCAAGAAAAGCTCAGAAAGATGGATGTTAGGAAAGCAATATAGAAGAACAGTCCAGACACTGGATGAGCAGACAGCAAAAGGTCTGGCATGTTCATGAAACAAGAGGATGGCACAAGCTGGGGTTGGAGGGAAAGCAAGAGCCGACCAGATAGATGGTAGATAGATAGATAGATGATAGATAGGTAGGTAGGTAGATAGATAGATAACTATCCTGCCTGGGCTTTATTTACTGGGAAGATGACACAGTCAGATTTAAGAATGCATTCTCAGTAGACAGACAGTACTGTGACTATTTCAGAATCCAGCATTTCCTTTAGACACAGAAGCGAAGCCTAAACTGTTTTGAAGCTTCTAAAACAAAAGAGCCTTTCTGTGCAATGAAACAAGAGATTTGGGGAGAAGAGTTGCTTAGAAGTTTGGTTGGCGGTTGCACCATATATAATTCAAGGAAATCACCCTTATACAGAAAGGCGAAACCTCTGCCACAGCACCATATAGGCCCTGCTAGCTGGTCACTCACTGTTCAAGAAAGATTACTAGGTATCTCTGTGCTAGGCATAGCACTGAGTACTTGGAGAAGGTGGGTAGGACACAGCATCAAACAGCACTTCTCTATCAACAGTGCCGGGCAAGCAGCAATCCTCCTTTTCCACAGCCTGATCCACCCAGGAGGTCTTTGTTTTTCCCAAATAACAAAGAGGAAGGCAGAAGACAAAGCAGGAGAGAGTGCAGCCAAGAGCTTTCCTTGCCCACCCACACCTCCAATGAATGGCTCTGGCCCAAGGACAGACAGACTCCTTGAAGAACAAGGCTTGTTAGAGCCTATAACCTTCACAAGAAGTAAGCACAGAGCTGTGGGGCTGGCTGCATGCTTGCTCATCACCACGAATCGAGATGACTTGAGATGAAATCCTGCAGTTTAGACAGACCATTTGCACTCTGGTCTTGGGAAACAGGTAAACAAGCTACTTCCAATTTGACCTTAGAAAAATGAAGAATTTTCAGGAACCCAAAAAGGGGGATTGCTTTTATGTACAGCAGCAGAACCAGAATCTTTCTGATAAAAATTACAGAAAGGGATTGTTTTCTGATGTTTGGTTCCCAGTTTTGTTCCCAAACTATTTCTCACCAAAAGTACACTGCCAACTCTCTTATTAGTTTTATCCATTTAAAAAATTCAACCAAATAGGGGCTGGAGAAATGGGTCAGTGGTTAAGAGCACTGCTTACTTTTGCAAAGAACCTAGGTTACATACCCCACACCCACATGGTGGCTAACAACCATCTGTAATCCAGTTCCAAGGGATCTAATGCCCTCTTCTGACCTCCATGGGCATTGCACAATGTGAGTATACTTACATACATGCAGGCAATAATTCATACACAAAAAAATAAATAAAAATAATAAATTCAGTCACGTAGCCAGGTATGGTGGTGCGTGCCTTTAATCCCACCATTTGGGAGGCAGAGGCAGGCAGATCTCTGTAAGATCCAGATCAGCCTGGTCTACATAGTAAGTTCCAGGCAGACTGGGGCTACAGGATTCTCTTAAAAAAAAAAAAAAATCAACCAAATATCACAAGCTGGAAAGCTGACTCAGCAGTTAAGACATTGTGGCTCTTGCAGAGGACTCAGATTTGGTTTGAAACTCCAGCACCAACAGATCTGGTGCATCTGGCCTCAATGGGCACTCACACTCACACGTGTACACACACACACACACACACACACATACACTTTATTATTGATAATAATAAAAATGGGGGTTGGAGAGATGGCTTAACAGTTAAGAGCACTGGCTGCTGTTGCAGAGGACCCAGGTTCAATTCCCAGCACCCACATGGTGGCTAACAACTGTCCATAACCCTAGTTCCAGGGGATCCAATGCCTTCTTCTGACTTCTGTGGGCATTGCACAACACGAGTGCACTTACATACATGCAGGCAATACACTCATACACATTAAAAATGGTAAATAAAATATTTGAAATAAAATAATAATAAGTCTTTAAAATTCTGAACATTTATAAAGGGCTGAGGATCTATCTCTGTGGCAGAGTTCTTGCCTAGTATGCATGAGGCTCTGGGTTCAATCCCTAGCACAGACAAAAAAAGAAAAATACATTTGTAGAATTTGCCTAAGCCACCTACTGAAACTTCAGGAAAGAAAAGACAGTTTTACTTAATTTGAAACAGATTCATTCTTTTTCAAAACCTACTAAGAACTACTGAAGTAAAACTCTCTTGCTTACAACATAATATTGCTTGGGGTTTTATGTGCTTAATACACAGTGAACCTAATATAGCAAGAAAAATGACCGATCAAATTATGGTGTATGGTACAAAAAGATAGGATGCCCCAGTTTTGCCTTTAGCTGAAGCTGCTTCTCAGAATAAAGTATACTTTAAGAGAGAGAAAACAAGACTTCATCAATTCAATTTTTTTTGAGACAGGATCTCATTATGTCACCCTGGCTAGCAGGAAACTCACTATGTAGACTAGGCTGGCCTTGAACTCACACACCATTTACCAAGTGAAAAACAGATAGTATGATACTTTTAGATGACCTGAAGTGTTAACTCCCTAACAACAGCAGCCGTCAACTTTTTATTGCTGGTTGATAATGAAAAAAGGATGAAATTCTGAAAATAATTTGTTATAAGACACATCTTGTCAGGATTAGCATACTGTTGTTTAAAATGTAAGCATTTAAAAGTGTCCTTTGGCATACTGAGTTAGTTAAATAGGTTTTTACTTTAAATGAAACTTAAAGCTTTAGAAGAGAATAATTAGAATTGTTATTGAACTGAATTATGCCAGGCATATACACAATATCTCTCTCTCTCTCTCTCTCTCTCTCTCTCCCACACACATTAACAGTAACACTATCTCACAAACTCTGATCAAAACAGGAAAAAAAGACCCTTCTCTAGAGCCCCCGCGGGACAGGGCTCTCCCATGGCTGAGGATTCTGCAATGGCCCTAGCTTGCTCCAGTTATCACTGAGTTTACAACTACAAAACGAAAACTCAAACAACATTGCTATACAGATGCGGAAACCTGGAGACTGAACCCAGATGGGGCCGCCATTCACCATCCTCTGAGGATACTCTCCTTTCCACACTTATTAACACCTGATCTCTGATTACCCATTCCACTGTCCTTTGCTAGCATCACTTTCAGGTTGCTAAACGATGATGTACTGGCCTAGACCTGGGCCTCTTCTCTGCTGTGCTCTTGACTTTCCTGTAATTTAAATGATTCAGCTTTCATCACTCTTCTGGTCCCCAGGTTTATATGCCTACTAGACATTTCCATGAGTGGTCATTGGTGACCCCAAACTTAACTAGCTACAGCAGAACCATACAATTCCATACCTGAGTAAGAACTATACCAGCAATCACCTAGACATTCACACTGAATACCTAAGACTCATTCGGCATGTATCATAGATTCTAAATCCAAAATATATCCAAACCACCACCATTTCTCACCATCTATCACATACAACTCAGTCAATAATTTGTCCATCAATCTCTTGCACAAAGAAGCAAAGCCTTCTGGGCAATCCCCTGCTTCCCTTTTCTCCTAATGATCCAGTTCCAACAGCAGTGTGAGTAACACTAAGTCAGATGACATCACTTCTTCCCTTAATGCCCTCCCATGGCTCCTGTCTCACTTAGACTAGGCTCTCTGCCCTTGGCTGCCTGCCCTCTCCTCTCTCACTGCAGTGTGGTCCACTGGACAGCCTCTCCTCTCACTGCAGTGTGGTCCACTGGTCAGCCTCTCCTCTCTCACTGCAGTGTGGTCCACTGGTCAGCCTCTCCTCTCTCACTGCAGTGTGGCACACTGGACAGCCTCTCCTCTCTCACTGCAGTGTGGTCCACTGGACAGCCTCTCCTCTCTCACTGCAGTGTGGCCACTGGACAACCTCTCCTCTCTCACTGCAGTGTGGTCCACTGGACAACCTCTCCTCTCTCACTGCAGTGTGGCACACTGGACAGCCTCTCCTCTCACTGCAGTGTGGTCCACTGGACAACCTCTCCTCTCTCACTGCAGTGTGGTCCACTGGACAACCTCTCCTCTCTCACTGCAGTGTGGCACACTGGACAGCCTCTCCTCTCTCACTGCAGTGTGGCCACTGAACAACCTCTCCTCTCACTGCAGTGTGGTCCACTGGACAACCTCTCCTCTCTCACTGCAGTGTGGCCACTGAACAACCTCTCCTCTCACTGCAGTGTGGCCACTGGACAGCCTCTCCTCTCACTGCAGTGTGGCACACTGGACAGCCTCTCCTCTCACTGCAGTGTGGTCCACTGGTCAGCCTCTCCTCTCTCACTGCAGTGTGGCACACTGGACAGCCTCTCCTCTCTCACTGCAGTGTGGTCCACTGGACAGCCTCTCCTCTCTCACTGCAGTGTGGCCACTGAACAACCTCTCCTCTCTCACTGCAGTGTGGTCCACTGGACAACCTCTCCTCTCTCACTGCAGTGTGGCACACTGGACAGCCTCTCCTCTCACTGCAGTGTGGCACACTGGACAGCCTCTCCTCTCACTGCAGTGTGGTCCACTGGACAACCTCTCCTCTCTCACTGCAGTGTGGCCACTGGACAACCTCTCCTCTCTCACTGCAGTGTGGTCCACTGGACAGCCTCTCCTCTCTCACTGCAGTGTGGCACACTGGACAACCTCTCCTCTCTCACTGCAGTGTGGCACACTGGACAGCCTCTCCTCTCTCACTGCAGTGTGGCACACTGGACAGCCTCTCCTCTCTCACTGCAGTGTGGCACACTGGACAACCTCTCCTCTCTCACTGCAGTGTGGCACACTGGACAACCTCTCCTCTCTCACTGCAGTGTGGCACACTGGACAACCTCTCCTCTCTCACTGCAGTGTGGCACACTGGACAGCCTCTCCTCTCACTGCAGTGTGGCACACTGGACAGCCTCTCCTCTCACTGCAGTGTGGCACACTGGACAGCCTCTCCTCTCACTGCAGTGTGGTCCACTGGACAACCTCTCCTCTCACTGCAGTGTGGCACACTGGTCAGCCTCTCCTCTCTCACTGCAGTGTGGCCACTGGACAGCCTCTCCTCTCTCACTGCAGTGTGGCACACTGGACACCCTCCTTGCATCCTGCTCACTTCCTGCTCAGAGCCTTTGCTCTGAACCTTTCTTCCCCTAGAATTCTCGTCTTCAAACCTCCGTTTGGCTAGCTCCTCACTATCCTTCTCATCTCAGATTCCTCCCCTTGAGGGTGTCTGTGATTCTAACTAAAGCAGTTCCACCTCTCTCTGGCATCACTATCACCTGGAGCTTTGGTTTACTCAATTAGTACGTGAGTTACTTCCAACCAGTCAAATGGACGATTACAATTATGGCATTTAACCAGCTAGAATTGAAGTCATGCAAATCCCAAGCCCTAAGTGTGTATAGGCAAATCTGCTGTACCTCCTGAGGGGAATCTAGATGAGGCAAACTCTACATTCATTACGACTGAATATGAAGCTTGCCAGCATTGTCATGAAGCCTCCACGTTCAGCAATGCAATTGCATAGGAGCTGAATGCCTAAAATTAATAACAGCAGATGGTTCTTACACTTTTATAGTTAAAATTAAAAACAAAAATCATGCCACCAGAATTCCTATCAAGTTGTTGAGAGCAAAATGTCTGTGAACCATATGGCCTGCCTATTAATACATCTGACCTGTTACCCAACAACTGTTCCCCAGCCTGCAAGGAACTCTACTGTGGGAGACAAAGGAAAGCAGACGATTAGGGGATGTTCAGATGAGTACCAAGAGGAACACCGAGGAAAGCAAAGTTAATTATCCTTTTAAAGAGAACAACAAGAAGTAATTCAAGAACAATCTTAAAGCCCAAACAAGAATTTTGAGCAAAAGTGGCCAATGATGTGAATGATGTTCTTTTTCTATCTTGATTAAGAGAGACCGAGGGGGTGAATATAAAAACTAAAAGAAAGATTAACATTTCCAGAGAGGGAGTTTAACTTCCTCTGCAGAATTATCTTCAGACTCTGAGGAGTATTTTGAAGAGGAGCTAATTGTTGAGAATAATAATCATTCATCTCAGCATTTGGATAACTTCATTCCTGAAAGCACAGGAGAATCAGGGACAGGACTGGCTCTGTAAACTTAGCTGACCAGCTTCCAGACACCCACCAAGACCAACCTTATATCTTCTATATTCCATCCAGAGGGGAGTATTACCATCCCTGCTTCACAAAGTAGAAAATCAGCCACACTTTCAGCTCTACTCGGCTGTAGAAATGACTTTGGGGTTCTGGTTTAAAGTGGTCTGTCTTGGGTCTGGAAAGGTAGTTCAGCAGTTAAGATCACTGACTGCTCTTGCAGAGAACCTAAGTTGGGTTCTTAGCACTCACCTGGCAGCTAACAACTGTCTGTAACTCCAGTTCCAGGGAATCTGACTCCCTCTTCTGATCTCTGTGGGTACTGCAGGACACAGGTGCACTAACATACATGCAAGCAATACAATCATATACATAAAAAAAATAAAAATAATAACTAAACTATTTAAAGTGTTCATTCTGTATCCAGTACTATCTTACTAACAGATTTACAAATTTTTGGAAAAGCAGAAGTGAACTGGCATAATCCGAGATTAACAGGAAGGAAAGACTGAAGTAAGCGATTAATGAGGTAACAAAAGACAAAGAGCCAGTGGACAATTGTTAAGAAGAAAGTATAACTCCGAGGAAGCCACAGGAAAGAATGATCTGGAAAGAAGTGAAGAATTGGCAAGAAAAACAGTGGACATACTTATGGCAAGCCCTCTTTTCAACAGAAGGGAGGAACACCAGGCAAAGTTGAGCAGAGGCTAGGAAAGATAGACGCAGGACTTGCTGTGAAAAAGCAAGAAAAATTATTAAGAAAAATCCTAGAATTTTCCAGCACCACAAGGTCCTTCACAATATCATGTTCCAGAAAACGTGGATCAGGAGAGGTCATGACTTGCAGCCAGTTAGGTAGGCAACCAGCATGCATGCCTAGGTCTAGACTCCTGACTGCTACCTAGAACACTACAAGCTCTGCTTCAACTCCACTGCTCTCTCTACACATCTACGAAACAAAGGGCGTGAATCTCTGGTCCTTAAAGTACTTTTCCTGTTTTGTTCTCAGTCAATTCTAAATTATTTCCAAATACACACCATAAATTAGGTCAGTGAAGAGTCACTGCCGTGCTCACTGTAACACAGCTGAATATGTATGTAGCAGCCTTCTAATCTGAGGGCAATTCCCAACACCCATGTCCATGAGCCTGCACTCAACTCAAATAGCAACATCCTTTAGAAACTGTGGGCTGCATTCACTTGAAATCCACCTGGTCCTGCAACCCGGGGCTGTCTTCCACCTGCCTTCCCAGCTCTGCATCAGCTTGGAAGCTAAGTGTTCACTCTCCAAAGCTCTGTCCCTGTCAGAAACAGGGAAAGACAGGTGTACTTGCCTCGAGTTGTATGGATCTGTTTTATCTTGATGGACTCTAAGGTAAAGATGTTCAAGGTCAGTAAAGCATTATATCTGTTTACCCAAGAAGAAATTAAACAGGACAAACTCATGAAGAGCTTTCACAACAACCTGAAAGAATGTTTCCAAAACATAAGCTAAAAGGCACAAGTTCTTGGGCCAGTGTTGATGTTCACTTTTTAACAACATAAATGTTGCCAGAAGTTTGGGAACCAGGGTTGTTTGTTAGAATATAACCAACATACTGTACATGTTACCCTTTTAAGAAAAGTATGCAAGTCAGTGGTTTGCAATGTACCCACAGTCCTACACTGCCTAATTCCAGAGCACTTCTATCACTCCAGTAAGAAGCCCTAATTTCATTAGCAGTCTCCATTACCAAACGTCCCTTGCTTTAGGCAATCACTAATCTGCTTTCTGTCTTCACAGAACTGCCTGTTGTGGGCATTTCATGTAAACAGAGTCACAGTATGTGGCCTTTATGACCAGCCTCTTTTACTTAGCATGTTTTGGAGGCCCATCCACAATGTATCATTGCTTTATTTGACTGAATGGTATTCCACCAAAAGGACATATTGTATTTTATGTACATATTCACTAACTCATGAGATTTTGGGGTTGCTTCTACTTTGGGGTATATACATTCGTATACAAGGTTTTATGGGAATGTGTGTTTCTTCAGGGAATGTATCTAGGAATGGGCAGCATAATAACTCTACATTTAGTTTAACTTTGAAGAACTGTAAATTGTTTCCCAAAGTGGTGATACCATTTAACATTCCCATCAATAGTGTATGAAAGTTCCAATCTTTCTACCTCCTCCCCAACACTTGCTACTTACCGTCTTTATTTTAGCTATCCTAGTAGGTATGAGATAGTGTTTTAGTGTGGTGTTGATTTGTACTTGAGGAAAAGTTTTCAGTCAATATGTCATAAAATCCACCTGAACATACATTAAGGATAAAGAGATATTCCAGGCACAGCAACACACTGTTGTGCTGTGGTCCTAACATTTACAAAGCCATCCAAAAGAGGGGAAGCATCAAGTAGAAGCTAGGGAGGACTGTCTTCATGAGCTCAGTTTCTTTATCTGCAAAGCGGAGCCAACAGTACCTACAATTCAAGCTTTCTGTGAGATTCAGAGGTGACCACATAAATAAAGGCTTTATCACAGTGCCTGGGGAAAGTTCTAGAAGATACTCAGGCTGAAGTCAGTGTTACCTTCTAATACAGGGTTTGATGATCCACTTATGCCAAGTCCTTACATTACACCAAACTTCCAGAGCCACGAGCCTTTAAAGGAAGAGTTTGGAAAAGTGAACCACTTGAAATGTACCAGCTCGGAGCTTGGCATGCTGAACACCCAAGCGCAGGTCATATCGTGGGTTCCTCTAAGTCCACAAGTCTGTGACTCTTTGCTCCTGAGCTCTGAGCAAAGAAGGGATGGTGGGTGGGGGTGGGGGGGGTTGTCCCAGAAAGGTCTACTTCTTTTTTCAAAGTAAAATTTCACGTTCGGTCTCAAAGCCAATGCAGGAACGGGAAGGGCCTGACACAGGCACTCACAGACTCTCCAGCTTTGCCACTATACCTCTGGGGCCTTCCAAGAAACTTCAGAGAAATATTTCCAACCTGAAGCAGAGCTGTAAGTCAGAGCTCGCCTGAATGCCTACTGCCAGCTCCTGCATCTCCTGTCCTGTGGGCTGTGCAGATCATCTACAACAAACAGGCCAGAAGGGCCGCCCAGCCCCAAGCCTAGCAGTTCTCAACCAGTGCCAGACAGGAGCCAGAGGTCAACACTTTAGCTCCCTGGGACAAGAGTGGTGTAGAGGGGTCCTGGGGAAGGTATTCCTAACCGGCCCCAGAGTTTCCAGTAGATGACACTCTCTCTGCGCACTGTGGCAAATCCTGGGGTGCTGCACCCCGGTTTCCTTTGTTTCGCTGCCATCCTGGACTCTTCAGTGATTCCGGGGTCACTTCTGCACTTCAGTCCAGTCTCAGCCCCTGCTTCTAGGGGAACCCAGACAGGGAAAAATCAGTCCAGACATTTTGTTCCTTAAAATCTCTCATTCAGGAGATTCAAAGATAATCCTAATTTTTGAAATCACTGCCAGATACCATACCCCAAAGAGTAAAAGCAAGGTGGGAAAGTGTGGGGCAGACCTGTAGTACCAGTTCAGGAGGCTGAAGCCAGAGCACTTGAGTCTAGGAGTTCAAGGCCAGCCTAGGAACATAACAAGACCTTGTATCAAAACAGAAAAAAAAAAATACACACACACACACACACACACACACACACACAAGCTTCACCCTGGGACATGGCCCTGCCGTTTTCTTCATGAAAGTATACCTGCCACTTGCCAAGCTGTGGACACAAGGGGCCACACTTTCCTAAAAGATTACTAATCCTTGGGAAAAGGAGCATACTGGCTCCCAAAGGTCCTGATCTAACACAGTGCTTTGCATATAACAGTGCAGTACAGGGCAGGTGTTCAACACCCTTGAGCATCAGGGAAGCTAGAGGTGGGGTACCAGGACCCCATCGTATGGTGTGGGGGTGCGGGGAGCATGTACAGTATCTCTCCTGTAAGTTAGAAACCTTATCACTGTCATCCCGCACTGGCTAGATTTTAGTAGCCCCAAGGCACCGTGTCTTTCTGTACCCCTTTACCTCTCTTATGGCATGAGTACCCTCCTATTTGTCTGGAACTGGCCGGCAGGTTAGCAAGGTGGGGAAGAGGAGAAGGAGCCCCGTGACATTAGGGCAAAGCACATACCTCAGCAGTGACCACAGCTTCCCCATCCTTGTCATACCTTCCCCGAGGCTAACCAGTCTCTAATGTAGCTTCACAAGGAGACTATAAGGCCAGGCTGTCCTCTCCATTCCAACTGCACCCTCTGACCTCCACTCCGCAGCCTATACTGAGAGGGTGCTGGGAGCAGGGATGGAGTGCTAAGCCAGAGAGGGCCCCAGCCATGATGCTGCCCCTCCCTACACTGGCTCTGTGCCCCTAGGAAGGTGGCTGGTGCCCAAGTTGGCTGAAGCCAAGGCTGCTCCCAAGAGAGTCTACAATGAAACAGACGCCCACAAAGCAGTGCCCGACTCCCCACGGAGTTGCCAAGGCAATGCCAACTACTTCACCACGGATGGAGAACGAACAAAAGCAACACACAAGAATGACTCTCATAAGCCGCCTTCCTGTAGGAAACTGGTCTACAGTTCTTTCCTTCTGCCAAAACTCCTGCTGTGTGGACACACAGGCACTGTCAAGACTGCAGACAGCTATGAAAAAATATTCTGGAAGACACACTGCCGGAGAGGTAATGAAGAAATTCAGAATTATCGCCTGACAAACAGGAGAATGCAGACAGAAGTGTTCCCTCTCTAAGGAGCAGCATGAAAACCATTTCAAACACAGCCTGATTTTTTTCACTTTCAATCAAACTACAATGAACTCCTTTCCCACCCCCAAATTTTTGTGCCCTAAACTTCCAGAGCTCAAAGTAGAATAGAGGTTAGCCCCTTTCCCAGACGCTTGCCCCTCACACAATTAGTGGCCTGAAACAGCCTGAAACAGTCTTCCTGTCCTCTTTCTCTCTGAAGTGAATGCTCAACCTTTCTAGTTCTTATCATAATGAAAGCACAGGGGTTTGGTGATTTTCTCACAAGAGTGGCTTCAGCCTCAGGCACATGCGGTCCCAGAGACAGGAAGCTTTAAGCTGGAGGGAGTTTATTGCTCTACAGAATCAGAGACGGAGATAGAAATTGCTGCTGCAGTTATTTCAGTAGATGTAGTGCCAAGTCAGGTCAGAGAAAAAAATCAAATTCTTCTCACTTGGAGAGAAGGAAAAAAAAAAGCCATTTCACTAAAGGTAGAACTGAGAATTTATTTTGCCAAATTCACAGTAACAGGGACAGTGTGCGCCTTCCCGCTGGGGCATGCCGCCCTGACAGTCCCTTCTTGGAGCAACACTGTGTACTTGTGTCAAACCTCCTTTCTCCCCGGAGGTTGAGGCCTATGGTGCCACCACCAACACTCAAGCCACATGGTAGCACGTGTGAAGCTTTCTTTCCTTCAGTCAAAAGATAAAATATAAGAACTTTCCAGTCCTAAATGGGGCACTTTTATCTCACCCTTTCCTCCCAAGGCCCTGGGATCATGGTAAAGAGGAGGCAGAAAGACTGTAAGAGCCAGAGGCAGAAGATGAATATAAGGAAGCTGTTGCCTGGACACCACAGGGCAGCTTCACGTCTGAACCCACAGCACTTATGACAGCATGCACAAGACCTGTGCAAACCCATATCTGACAGAGTCCAATATGGATCTGGCGGGTGGACAAGAAGCCCTAGCCCTAGGTCAGGAACTATTCACAAGCTGCTGAGAGCGGGACACTCAGTTTTCCTGAAGAGCGTGATGCCTGGTAGGTTGACCGGACTCCAAGGGCTAGACCTATAACCAAGAACATCTGGAAAACACAGATTAGACTCAATAGGCCTGTTTTTATTTTAAAGAGAAAAGAAAAGTAAATAATTTTTTACAGCGGTTGGGACAGTTAAGAGCACTAGTTGTTCTTGCAGAAGACCAGGGTTCAAATCCCAGTCCCCCCATGGAGGCTACTAAGCATCCATAACTGGAGTTCCAGTGGATCCAGTGCCTTCTTCTGTTCTCCACTGTCATCGCACAACACAGGTGCACTTACAACATTTAGGCATAACACTCAAACACATAAACTAAATAAATAAATAGATGAAAATCTACAAAGGCAGATAGAGAGGACATGAAGTTAGGAGGGGCAGTGAGAGGTAGAGAAGGGGGTCCAAATATGGCCAAAATACAATGTATGAACTTCCTGAATCAATAATGTGTGTATGTGGGGGGATATACACACACAGGAGCTTTAGCCTAGACCTTCGCTTGACTAGCTCTGGTAAGCTCATGCTGCAAATAACCACTGCAAGTAGAATTGGTATTTCATTCATATTTTTCACTGTTGAGAAACCGCTTACATAATTATCGTTATCTGATATACTGGATGACAATTTTACTTTTATGGTATGTTCAGGTCCCTCATTTCCATTTGCTTTTCAAGATTTAGGATGCAGGGCAAGAATATTAGCCTCCCTTTCTGGGAAAGAGGAATGACTTCTGTGGATTTGTGGAAGGCAGCAGTGTGAGCTGAGACAAGAGCCAGAATATCTGGTTCCCTGCCAAGCCTTCCACCCGTAACGCCATATTGCATCTTGTCATTGTTCTCCAAGAACAGATTTATTCCTTAACTATAAATTTTCTAAGAACTTCACACAGTTGGTCAAAGCTGTGACTTCAGACAACTTAACCATATTGTCTAGGCTTCCTCCTCTATAGAAAATGAAAGAATCTTTCTGGCTCAGTCTAACATGCTATAATAATAAAACATGTCCTGTTTATAACATGACACGGTACAACTCAGAGTTCAAAGTTTGCTTTTCCCTATTAAAGTAATTGCCATAAATTATAGGAAAAGCATCCTACGAAAAAAGAATGATGATGTAGTTGAAAGAAAAATTGGTGTTGCTGAATTCAGTCACAATTTTCTAGTCAAAAAATCTAAGAAGCACTTCTAAGTGTAAGAAGTACATTAGCTTTGTATCTTTTAAAAGGTTTTAAATTTTATTTCATGACAGAGGCACCCTATTTTTCAATGTTTAAGTTATGGAAGGGTGGGGTGGCCACACACAAGTGAAATCTGAATTCAGATTCTCCCAACACTGCCTCACCTACCTCATGTCAGAGCCCAAAGTCCATTCTTGAAACCACTAATGGGATAGACAACAAAAGAGAAACAGTTTCAGAAGACTGCTATCAGCTAGGAGCAGCAATTTACTTATCGAATTCATTAGTTAATAGATGGGGAAAACCCAACTGTTCTCTCTTGAGTGAAGGGGCGCGACATTTCCCAAGCTAAGCAAGGAACATCAGTGCACTAAGAGAGAGAGCACAGATCCAAATGCCACCTCCTTCACAACCAGGCCGGGATGGGCGGGCATGGCATCCTCCAAGCTTAGCACTCCCAAGAAGCTATTTCTCAGCCACCCACGTGATAAACTTAATACATATAAAAATGCTCATTAAATTCTCAAACCCAAGTGTGCGATGTCTGCTCACTGGCACCTTCCCTCTGAGAAGAAGGCCCGTGTTCAAGTCTTTGCATGTTTTCTCCTGACATCCTCCCTCTTCCAAACCCCTTCCTTTTGATGTTAAACATGCCTATGTTTACTTCTGTTAACCTTTTCATATTCTCCCTCCAACAAACCACCTCATCTCCACCCTCTGTCTTTAAGTACTTGGAGGGTTGGGCTTCTCTAGACCCCACATCGTCTTGCCTCCACATCACATCCAGCCACTAATTTTTACTCTCATTCTGCCATTTACTTAAGGAGATAAATGGATTCCTAATCTTGAAAGACTAGTTGAGAGCCTGCCATCTTCTCAGATTTTACAAACCATTTAGAATTGTGCCCCAGCCAGCGGGGCTGAAGACGCTGACTCCAGAGATACTGGACGTTGAGCCCACCCGCACAGCATCTTTCCTCCTTCTCTGTCAGTTCTCCTGCCGGTCAAGCCAGTATTATTGTGTCAGCTCGCTTTTTCCTTCTCTTGTAGTCCTTTAAGATGTACCTGTTTCAGTCATAAGTTTCATAGAGAAAACACAAAAATCTATCTCCAACTCAGATAACAGACCTGTGCTGTTTTAACTCTCGCCAAAAAAATCCAACTGAATTCCTCAACAATACACATTCCTGAACAGTACACATGCAACTGACCCTCTGTAACTGCAGGTTCTATATTCAATCGACCATGGATTAAAAATATTTGAAAAAAATGCCTCTGTACTGACATTTTTCCCCTTGCTATTATCATCTTTTTAAACAATATGGTTTGACAACAATTTACATGATATTTACACTTTATTAGGCAGTATAAGTAATCTGAGATGATCTGAAGTGTAGGAAAACGTAAGCACTGTGCAACTTCATGCAAAGGACTCAAGGATCCAGGGCTTTCGGAGTTCACAAACTACCCCATGGGAGAGCTGTATGCTGAAGGGAGCGCTTGTGCCTTCTCCCTCTCCTTTGCCCCCTCCTCCTCCCACCACTGTGACTAGTCATTGAGGCTGCTATCCCCGCTTGCTCTCCCCCACATCAGGGGTCAGGGTAGTCCTTCACACCTTTGTTATTGCTTTGCATCTCACCTATTCTCACCACTTTCTGCTGAAACTCCTCCAAGAGTCTTCTAAGTGGTTATCTAGTCTCTCTTCCCTTCAAAATATCCTGCATCCTTTGCCAATCCATATGCCTTGACCAAAGTCCTTTAAAAGATGCTTAACGATTTGTTAGGATGTTCACTGTATGTACCAACCCCGCCACGGCCCCACTGAGATAGCTCTCACAACTTGCCAGGTGGGTCCTTCCCTACCAAACACTGGCAGTGTGCCGGCAACTTTCCCTGCCACAGCTCACACTGCTCCTCCTCTAACGGGCGAGTTATCTCAATGCCCTGACCTTGTTTTCTGTCAAAATACAACCTGTCTCAGGCCAACTGTTCTCTCTTCCAAGATTCTTTTCTGGAAAATATCTCTCTCTCTCCCTCCCTCCCCCCCCTCCCTCTTTTCTTCTCCTTAGAAGCCAGTGGGAGACACACTGCTCGACTGTGTGACCTCCAGAATTACTGTCTCTTGTTCTGCTAACCAGTTCTCTTTCTTTCTCTTCTCTTTGAACTTCCAGGGTATCCTCTTCCAGTAGGTCTCTGATCACAACCTACTTCAGACTGTAGGCATCTGGAAGCACCATATCATGGAAAGAAAGCAGGATTCAGAATTAGATAGCAGAGTAAGACAGGGCTGACACACTTCATCAAGCATACTCAACCCTTTGCTTTACCTTAGGCATAATATAGATTTCTAATAACTATTTTCATGTACTTGCTGCTCTGCATTTCACAAGTAACAAGGTTAGAATCAGCAAGGCCCCTGGCTTGCATAGGGTCACAAACCTACACTACTTGCTTCGTATGTTTGTTTTGGCCATCTGTGAGCAAGGGAAAGTCTAAAGTAACCCCCTACTTCGCTTGCTTTTAACTGACTTTAAAAACCACTACTCTGAAGGTGATACAGCTGAGCAGTGTATTGTTCATCTCCCAGATCATAATTCGCTTTGCTCCAGATAATAATTGAGATGTGAGTTATGATGATTGCTGTTGCCTAGATTTACTCTTCAGGAACTTGAAGGCCACTTCTGTTGAAATCACTGATTCTTCATTTAGGCCTGTGTAGATGTCCGATGGATGAATGAAACAGAACGAATGAGGCCAGGACGAGGGAAATGGAGACACCAGCAAGATTCACAGGACACTGTAACCTGGTAACTATGAGCAACCAACCTCCATGTCACACAGGGTCCCCTTTCCTAACCCAAGTCCCTTCTCTTCCCTTTGCCTAAGGATCAAAAGAGCTTGAAACTAAGGTAAGGTGGATCCTTTCAGATGTTAATCCACCATCTTATTTTACTGACATTCAAACAAATCCTTTTTCCTTGCTTCAACAACTTGTTCATAGTTCATGAGGCTCTATTCTAGCAGTAAATAAACCAACCTGAGTTCAGCTCAGCAATAAACCATGAATAGTCCATGTGCTAAGAATAATAAAACAATCATAGAAAATCACTATTAAAATGGCAAAGCCTGTCACAAACGTCATAACTAAGAGATTTTTAGTGAAGAATGTATTACTCATCTTTGAATGATTCCTCATTTATAATACTCATCATAGATACTCAGATTTACAGTTTAATTAAATTGGATTTCTGATATCATTTTGGAATTAACAGGATTTTGAGATTTTCCACTCCAAAATCATGTCCATGTGCTAAGAACAGACAATCTTGAATCACTATAAGAAAGCTCCAAGGTGAGTATTATACACCCATTTTAAGACAGGGAAATAGGAGTTCAGAAACAATACATAACAGTGACAAGTACAGTAAGTAGGAGAGGCAGGAAGATCTGATTTCAGAGCTGATGATTTCCCAAACTTCTAGACTCCTGACCACAAAGATCCAATCCACTGCAATTCAGTTCAATACTTTTACACAGAATCATAACAAAAAGAATTTCTGCCAGGTTGTGACACCACAAAGCCAAGGCCAGGAGGTTTATCAGCCTCTGGAAAATCAAGGACAAAGTGTTCAAGGTAGAGGTAACCAAAAAAGAACCTTGGCTTAAGAAGCATTTGATCTGCCAGAAAATGGGCCACTCCATCACAGAGAACATGACATAGAATGGCAGGAGACGATGGGCGGGGGGAGGGGGGACCAGGCAGGCAGAAAACAGCATGAATGCTGTTTTTAAGCAAAAGAATGCTGTGCACCAGTTCCCACTGCGCTACTCTGTGGAGGCCTGGTGCTTGGGAAGGAACTATAAAATTACCATGAAGATCAATATGGACACCTAGAAAGACCTGAGGCAGCTTTGAAACAAAGACAAAAAGAAGAGAGTGGATTTGGGGTTGAGTTGGGAGGAAGGCCCACAATGCAAACATGAAAACAAAGAACCACTCACAAGCCCTGCTAAAACCTAGGAGTGCAACTCAGTGGCCACATAGTGTTTCTAATGTCAGTGCTGACTGGGTCAAGAAGGACTGTCCATCTTATGCTCAAAACACTCTTCAGAGATTGCCTCTCCTCCTTCTGCCTCCAAGTTCAAGTGTGTCTGAGCTAATGGTCATTAAAGAGTCCAGAAAGCAAGGAAGAGAGCAAACCTGGAGACACTTCAGGCTGCTGCTTCCCATCCCCGCAACAATTCCATGCCATTGATGTCATCACCTGTGACAGGACAGGGAATGTGGGTCACTTCCTCAACATACTCAATTGGTCGGTGGCAGATCCACGCTTCAGCCAAGGTGTCTCTGACTCCCGCACCCAGGCTCCTTCAGTCACACCATGTACAAAACGCAAAGACTTCACTGCAGGGAGAGTGGCCTTCCAAGCGGCTGGTAGCCGTGTGCTAATCACATCCACTCCTGAAACCACTCTGGCTTCCAGTGCTCAATTTCAGTCTCCCAGTTTCCTGTGTGACAATTTTCTAGATAAAAATATCTTCATTTACTTAACGTGTCGTTATGGATTGCCCCATGTTAGGGAGCCTGTTAGATCCTAGGAAGCCGATAATGAAAAGGACATATCTCCCAAGCACCAAGGGCACAGGGTCTGGAGGGAGGCAGAGGCAGAGAGAGATGGTGAGGCATTGGTTTTTCACTCTGTTGTACTGTCGAGCTCTATAAATGGTCAGGTGAAAATTCAGATAGTATTTTCAAAGACTTTGCTGCTTTTATACCACATGGGCCACATTATGCAGATAACTGCACAGATTCGTTCCATTTTATTATTCTGTAAGAGTACTATCTAATAAAAAGTGTCAGCTTAAGAAATACCGAAGTCTCACACGAAGCAGCTCTTCTATTTTAAGGAAGTACCCAGAGCGCCAGCACCCCGCTCAGCACCCCGCTCCGTGGTTACCACAGAGGCTTAGCGCAGAGCAGGGAGTGAGAGGAATGGAGAACATCAACCAGCTTCTGGAACCTAGCACGATGAGGAGTGTGCTGCAGAAACGAACACACCTAGGATGCAAACGATCACGTGGAAGAGATAATATTAGGGGATGCCCCCTTCAGAGTGGGAGAGACTGGCGCATGGCTTGAACAAGGATGGAGCAGGAGCCCCTGTTCTATTCTGCTAAGATCAGGATGGATCCTTAAGGTGACTGACTAATGGGTCGAAATAATGAGCCGGGCTTAACTTTTTTCTCTGTGGAGGAGAGGAGTCTTGTGGGATGATTACTCCGTATTCAGGACAGATTTAAGTTAAATAGAGACCACTGCTCCCCTAACACTAGAAGAAAGGTCTTTACCCTCCGCCTGGCAGGATAAAGAATGTCAGACAATGGGCCCTATGGAGCTGCGGTATTGAGAACTGCTTGTTTGCCAAAGCAAAAATGCTTCTTCTGAACCTAGCTTGGTCTCATAGCCCACCTGCTTTGAAGTCTTCTTTCTGGTTGTTTGCTTTTCTGAAAGTACATCTTGTCCACAGCTGAATGATACCTCCCTACAGAGGAGCCAAGACTTTCCTACCTAGTCTATGATAGATTCCTACCTAGTCTTTGCAAAAGGCAGATGGATTAATAGTTGTAAAAAATGGTCACGTGAGCTGCCTAGAAAGGGCTACTTCTACCCCTGGTTAATACCTGCATGACTGTTCCAGATCAGTTCCACATCTGTGATTGTGGGCAGCACTAGAGTAAAATAAAAACCAGGTTACCACAGCTGTTGATGTTGACAGAAGCGTCAGCTACTGGGGAAACTGAAAAGATCTGAGATGGGGGGCGGGGGGGTCTGATAGTACCTCCCAGCGTGGGGACTAGAGGTAGCTCTCTCCGTGAACCAAAACAACAGGCGCTCATCTTATCTTGGGAGGGCCTGCTGACCCACTGGACATGTCCCAGGTGCTAAGCACTTGAGCAAGATGTCAGGAATCAGGCACCCAGTACTCTCTCCTCCCTTCTTTTACTTGTCCTCCCTCCGGGTCACCTCAGTCACAAAGGTAAGCTCCCACTGGTTGATTCTTTAAGGAAGCTCTCTCTCCCTTCTCCTTTGGCTCACTGGATTTGAAGTCAAGAAGGCCTAAACTTGGAGCCATATATGGAAAATGACATTTCTTCCCCCAGATCAGATTCATTCCAAATGATTCTACTCCCACTCAACCTGAAGAAGAGAACACTAGTTATAAGTACAGCGAGCTGGACAAGACCAGACCTTAGGTTCCTATATTAATGGACAAAGTCACGCAGTGAACTGTGTCTTTTCCCTGGTTGTAAAACACCTGGGTGCTTTAATGCCACTGTGTCTGAAGCCCATGATCTTCACAGCCAAAGTGACACCTCTGATGTGGCAGTGGCAAGCTGCATAGGCCCCATCTCCAAGCAGGTCATCTCAGAGACAAAGTCAGAGGTGACCACCCCACGTCACCCCTGTCCACTGGTGGCTCATCAGTCAGTTAAAGGAAAAGCCCTCTGCACAGCACTTCCTTACGAAGTCTCCCAAGATACCTACCGAGGCCCAAGTGGGAAAATACAGGCAGATGCCCCTGTAAAGACCAGATGTCCCTGCAAAGTCTGCATGCCCCTGCAAAGACCAGCTTTCTCCTTCGATGTTCCAATTCCTAGCAATCCTAGCTACTGAGTGCCAAGCCCTTCCTGCAAAGAGGCCTGGCAGTTACAAGTGTCTCCCTCCCAGGGACTCCCGAATGATCAATGAGTCAGGACTGGCCTGGATTCCCGGGTCTCTCACAGCCATTTGCTTCCCTCCAGGCACTCACTCTCTGACTTTACTTTTGCTTTCTACTGAATTATTTAGACATCAAGAATTGGCTCAAATTTACTTGCAGAATTTACTGGAGGAAGAGGTGCCCTGCCCGCCTCGGTCTCCTTCTCTCTCCACTGGCCCCTCCTCTTTCTTTCCTCTCTCTTTTCTGGGTAAACCCATCCTCCTGCCTCTTTGACCCTGACTCTCTCTGTCCCCTCTCTCACACATCCCTCTGTCATCTCCTTCTTAGTTACCTAAAAATTTATAGTCTTAAAAACCAAAAAATCTCCCATCTGCTTTGTGTTTACCTGAACTCTGTACCATTCCCACACACCCAGCCCCCTGAGAAAAAGTAGCGTGCACCCCAGCTTCTCCTCTAACCAGCTCCTCACCGCACCTGGCCTTCTGTTAAACCAGCAGCACGAAAGCCGAACTCTCCATCAGCAATCTGCCCTGCCTGCCTCTCCTGCCCTCCCTGCCACAGAGCCCCTCGGCCTGCTCCCTCTGCTGCCACAACTGCCCCGTACATTATATGTTCAATTTCTGCTCTGTTTCTCCACAGGCCCCTTCCTAGGACTAGCTTTTTGTCTCTCTTTCCCCTTTAAGTTGATGTCACCCAACAAGGTTCTGTGTGGCATCATCATAAGTTTTACAATAGACACATAAAATCCATTCTATCTTTAATTCAGTATTTTCCTAAATCAACGTATTTTTTCCTAAAAGCACTTCCATTGGATACAATGAAAATAAATCAATGTAGTTCTACCTACATGTCCTTAGTGGTCAAAACTCCAAGCCTAAGACCTGTTCTTTCCTATTGTTAAGAGGGAAGTCTCTTTACTGTGTGATTCCATGTTTTCTGAGACCCTGCCTGTGCAGTAATCAAAAGAATCAATGTCCAAGATTTCTGTGTTCTGTGTGCTAAGGTTTGCCTTCTTTTCCCCAAAGCCTTCATCGGGGAATTTACAATTATAATTTATTCAATAGTTGACCCTGTTTTTTAGCTCCTTCCCACATGTCCTTAGAAAATGAGATTATAGACAAAATCTGAAACAAAAGAGATAATGAATATCCTAATGTCAAAACCAGTGCAAAACAACCACAATCCATCCAGGCTGGAGCCTACATCAATGCCAGCTGGGGCCACACATTGGGGCTGGAGCCTGGAATGTGTCCAGAGCCTGCCATCATCAGTACCTCATCAATAATAATAAGAAAGACAAGATAACGTGTGCCTGTAGTCCTAGCAGTCAGAAGGCTGGACCTAAGGGGGCTCTTGAAACTAGCTCAAGACCAGCCTGGGTCACATAGCAAGACCTGACTTCAAAAAGAAAAGGAATAATAACAACAATAATAATAAAACAATACCCAACTGAAAAGTTTGGATCCATGCACCTCATGCACATGGTGGCCAGTTTTCACACTGTCCCCCTGAGGTGGCTGCCATTATTATTTTCAATGAGAGGAACCAACATTAGAGAAGTTAAGGAGTCTGCCTATAAGCGCAGATTCAGGATCTGCACAACTTCGGCTGACTCCAGAGTCTGTCCCCTTAACCTTTTGCTTCCCTGACTCAAAGACCCAAAGCAATTCTAAACCCCACAAACCACAAAATAATAGCCTGCTGCTCTTAAGCACAATTAAGGCAACAGGTTGACACAACAGGAAAACTGTTCAATATGTAATTAAGCATAATTACTGGTGTCCTCTAATTGTTTGGGAAAATAAATCTTTTGCTCTTGACAAGCTATAATTCTGGCGTGTGCTGAGAAAGTTCAAGTCACTTGGGTCTGAACATTTCCAGCAAATGCACATACTATTAGTAGGATCTCACAGTGTATCATAGGGTGGCTCAAGGATAACTACAATATGTGACTTAGAATCAAGAAAAGTTTGGGGGCGATCTAAGCCATCATGGTCAATCCTTCATTTTACAGCTGGGGAAACAGAAAAACAATGCAACTTGCCAAGAACAAACAGAGCACCATCCCCTAGTCAAGTGCTCAGGGCACCTCAATTACATGGGCTAAATCTTGACTGCTTGAAGCTGAAAACCTCGCTTCATCACCTAGCACCTGAATGACCTTAGGCAAGTTAACCAAACAGTCTGAGCTGAAGTCAGGATGATAATCAATGTAACCATTTCAGCGTTTTGTAGTGATTAAGTGACTCAATCACTTACGACAGAACCTGCACCTATGGACCCTGGGTGATACCCCTAGCCATTCCTGCGACTACCTCAAAGAGTAAAACACACTGGATGATGCTTGACATTACCAAAACTGCTAAGACTAGTGACAAAGGCAGGTTCTTGTGAGTGGAAAGTTGTTAGAGAAGACCTCCAGCATCTACCGCATAGAAATCAAACCATGCAGCAAAGGAGAAGAGCACAGCAAGCAGACCTCAGCACTCCACCTTATTCTATCAGAATAAGAATGAGAGCAGTAACTGTCTTCCTGTGGACAGACATGTTGATTCCACTAACCCTGTGTAAATGGTGGCTTTGACTATCAACCTGACACACCTGAACAGAGGAAACTTCACTTGGGGAATTGTCTATTCATTGGCCTGTGGGCATATCTGTGAGACATTTTCTTGACTGTTGAATGATGTGGAAGGGCTCAGCCCACTGCCCACTCCTAGGCAGATGGTTCTGGTTTGTGTAAGAAAGCAGACTGAGCACAGGCCAGAGCAGCAAACCAGTAGCAAAATTCCTCCATGGGCCATGCTTTAGCTCTTGCCTCTGGGTTCCTGCCCTGAGTGCCTGCCCTGGCTTCTCTCAAGGATGAACTGTGATAGGGATGTGTAAACCAAAAACACCTTTTCTTCCCCTCATTGGTTTTGGTCAGAGTATTTTATCACAGCAATACAAAGGAGCCAGGGCATGCTGCTTCCAGAAGAACAAACTCAGAAACAGCAGCATGAGTAAGTATTTACTGAGCATATACTTAATAAAAAGCACTAAACATTGCCTGATAGAAAAAGAATTCAGAGAAGGCAATGAAATTAAAATGTTGGAAAACTGTGCCTTCTTCTTTCCTGGACCCAAGGCAGATATCACTGATCCATTACAACACACTTGCCCTCGAAGACTGCATGCAGCTCCAATACAGCCTCATAGCTCCTCTCCATCCACAGCTCCACAAAGCCTCTACCAGTCCACCCACTGAATTCTAGAAAATGAAGATCCAAACAGGCAGCTTAGGAGGCTTGGGACTAAACTGTGTACCACCAGGTTATTTTGCCTTAGGTTCTTTTGATAAGGCATTTTAATTTGGAGTAGTTAAGAATGTAATGCATAGTGCACTTTTTGCTAAGTGTGAAGAAAAAGTACAAAGGGCCCAAGCTAAAATTCATAGCATTGTGAAATCCGGTGCCGGGACACAGGCTGGAGAAAACATTCCTACTCTCCCCAGGGTACCCTAACCAGCATCTCATGTGAAAGGCAAGCTGGGCACATAGAAGCCATCTTGCCTGTACCTCCATCGGACCACTGAAAAGAACCTGGGACTCAAAGAAATGACACTCCTCAGGAGGGAGAGTCCAGGAGCAAGAGCAGCATGTCCCCTGGGGTACCTGACCATGAAGAAAGGCATCAAGCAGGTGTCATGTCCAGTCAGTGACAAAAAGAGAGACATAAAAACAAGAAAGACTTTCCAGCCTTCATGCCCTGGGCATGGCCTGACTGTTAGATCTTCAGCTCAGTATGCAAAAAGTCAGTGACCACAGTGAAGAGGTTTCTGCCATGTACAGCCCATCCCTGGGATCGAAGAGGCAGAAATGAAACGTCTAAGGCACTAGGGCCTCTGAAGGAGTTACTGTCCTCTTAAGGAACAGCTGCCACTGTAAACACATCTCACATAGACCACCATCTAGACATCAGCATGGTACATAAAGTTTCCTCAGAAAGATCAAAGAAAGCCAAGCAAGGAGGCTCACGTCTGTAATACCTATAATTTGTAAAGCTATGGCAGAATGACTGTCATGCGCTCCAGAGCAGCCTGAGCTACAAAGCGAGACCTTGTCAGAAAGAAAATAGGTTGTGGGAGGAAGGGAAGGAGAAAGAGGGGGAAGAGAGTGGCGGGGGGGAGGTGGCTCAGCAGATAAAGGCACTTGCTACCAAGTCTGAAACCTGAGTTCGATCCCCATAGGGTGGAAGTTTAACTGCAAATTGTCCTCTGACCACCACACGCATGCTGAAGCCAGCAAGCGATCACACACACATACTACATACACACACACACAAATGAATATATGCAAAAGAGGGAAGGGGAAGGGGAAGTAATGAATGGAGGTGGGAAGCTGGGGGGCGGGGTGATTAAGGGCATTCCCAGGAGCAAGGGAATTTGGGTTTGGAACACTTGTTGGGGGCACCCAGCAAGGGGTGACACTTCCCCACTGGTTACCAGAGCACTGCTAGTAGGGAGCTGCTTAGACATTTCATTGATGTGGGCTGGAGATACAGCTCAGCAGGCGAGAGCATTTCCTGCTGTTGCTGAGGGCCAGGATTTGGTTCCCATCATCCATCGTAGGCAGCTCATAACCATCTATAACTCCAGTTCCAGGGGATCCAATACCCTATTCTGGCCTCTGCAGGTAAATACATAAATACAGGTATTCACACATGCACATAAAAATATATAAATAAATATATCTTTTAAAATATTTAATTGGGGATTGGAGAGATGGCTTAGTGGTTAAGGGCACTGTCTGTTTTTGCAGAGGACCAGAGTTTAGTTCCCAGCACCCACATGGAGGCTAATAGCTGTCCATAACTCCAGTTCCTGGAGATCCAATGCCTTTTCTGGTCTCCACAGGCATTGTATGACACAGGTGCAGTTCCATACATGCAGGTAAAACACTCACACACATAAAATAAAAATAAATTAAAACATTTAATTCGTAAATAACCTCTCATAAAGAGAAATTGAAACTATGTTTCTATCTTAGTTTAAAATCTCCTTAGTTCTATTTCAATGCTTTCTCTTTTTTTCTTTAATTTTTTGAATGAAAAATAGGCAAACATGGTTCAAAGAAAAAGCATAAAAGATACCTCTCAAATAGCATGAAGAATAAAAATGAGAAATCTCCTCACATTCCTGCCTTCTATTTCAGAAGCCGTAGCTGCTCACCACCTCCCAGCTGAGCACCACCACCAGACCCCCACTTGTCTTCCCAGAGTTCCCTGTGCATAGAGAAGCAGACACACACATTTGCGTGGCCTCTTCATGACATACAGGGGGCATGCCTCCATCTTGCTTTCTTTGCTTAATACACCTTGAGATTTCCCATGCTTCAGCAGTTTAGGAAGTTCTGCATTTATGAATTTACCACATGCGGATTAAAATGACTTTTAAATGTCTTTTTGAATATGTAGACTTTTATTGGTCACTATTCTCTTAGCAATCAAGTATAACTAATAGTTACAGAGCATTTACATTATCTTAAGTATTGTAAGTAATCTAGAAATAACTTAAGGTAAACAGGAGAACGTTAATAGGTAACATGCAAATATTTTCCCTTTTACATAAAGGGAAAATGAACATCCACAGATTTTGGAGGAGGGATGGAGGAAGTATTGGAACCCACCCCCCACATTTATAGACAAGACAAATATGTTAGTTTATGGAAGGCTTTCTCGCACTACTTTTTTTTCTTTTTCTTTCTTTCTTTCTTTTTTTTTTTTCCGAAACACAATGAATTGCCTTTATTTCGGTACCATTCACATTTCAGTGTCCTGAACAGAAAAGTGGGAGATGGGGCAGCATATCAGGAGGCCAGGCCCACCAATCTGAGTCCCTGCCAAGGGTCTGAGGAGCAGCAGTACAGAATCCAGAATCAACTTGAATCAGGGCCTCTTGTTCCGGTTGTCAGAGTCTACACAGAACCTGCTGGATAGCCAGGGTTACCAGGAGAGCCCTCTTCAAGCCTTCGTGTTTAAAAGCTAATCGATTGCAGGAAAAGGAACTAACTTGGACCCGTGTGTCTGAGGCCTCTCTCAAGGTGTAACCAAGGACACAGCGCTGGCAGGTTTGAGTCATCCGGTGACTGCTCTGTTCAAACGGAGATCTGAGCTCAAAGCGCATCAGCTGATAACTGCACCGAGGAGGACCCAGCACTCAACAGCCTGGGAACGACTGTGGTTCCGGTGCTAAGTGAGGAGACCAGGCTCTTCCAACCTCATCTGACAGCTTCTGGCAGCAGCACGTGTTATGGAAGTAACACGGTGACCCGCAACAAAGGCGTGGAGGAGGGAGAAAGCAGCACACCGATAAAGACAGGGGACCAGACAGGAAGCCCTGACTCCCTCACTGAAGGCCAACTTCAGAGAGAACAAAGGGTTACAGTCTGCTTCAGTCACAGGCGGGAATGGAGGAGTGGGAGCAAGACGATGGCTTCCAAGGGGCATCACCTAAGACTTAAGAAAGAAAGCAGGGTTGCAAGCAAAGCATCCTGAAACCCAGCAGTAGTACAATGGGCTGCTACCCGAAGCCTTCCCATCTACTCTATGGGAGGGCGAAGGCAGACTCAGGCCGTGTCAGCAGCAGGTAATCAATACACCTTCTGGATCCCAGAGTTCACCTACGTGGACAGTGGTTACACCTGATGGAATAGTCTGTTATGATGTACAACTTTGATGTTTCAAATAGAAAAAAAAAAATAGTATCACGTACAGAATCCTAAACTGCCTTGGAGCGGGAGTTTCCTTATCAGAACCTTGAGGTCTATGAGATGTATCTAGAAAATGTACTGCTGTGGAAAAAGACTGGATGAAGGAGGGAGGCTGGGCTCCTGGCAGTTAACTGCTGTAACACTGTCCTTCCGGGCTGCAGCTTCATATTCTCTTTCAACATCTCTAGGCCCGGAATCTCTTGCAGGATGATCTTGGTGCTGTGAGAATTCTGCCACTTGGCCAGCACTGTTGTAGCTCTTGGGTCCACACTCCATTAGAACTACTGACACTCTTCATGTTAACTTTTGTTACAAATCTTACAGAGCGGGGAGGGGCGGCTTCTGGGCATTTGGGTCCACATTCTATTTTAAGACTGTATATTCTATTCAGCTTTCATAAATTGTTCTTGGAGGCCAGTTATCATCCCTGTCAATCCTGTAAGTGTCATGTCTTTATGCGCCATCTCCTCCTCCTTTTTGGCCTTCTTCTAGTTCTTCCCACAGTTGGAAATTTCAAGGGACTGTTCCACCTGAGCCTGTAATGGCTGCTATCTTGTGTCACCTGAAGCGTCACTATTTTATTTTTAATTTACAAACAAGTGCATATGAAGTATTCCACTAGATGGTTCCGACTATCATGCACCCTTTTGTGACACCCTCCCATACTAAAAGGACCCCTTTCCATCAACAGCTACCTACCACCTTTGCCCTCTTGGTAAGGTCATGTGGAGTTTTGTTTTGTTTGCATTTTATAACGATACAAAGATGACGAGTGTATAGGAGGCATTTCCTCTCCAGCTGAGCCCCTTGCCCAAGCCCTCCTAGACCAGGTGCCCTGCTGCTGCCCCATGCCTACATTTCCCTCTACCAGGAGCCATAGTATCCACTGAAACAGTCATTTTCTCCCAGACTCTGTAAATCCAATCCCCATTTCCCTGTCATCAAGTACCTCTGGGATCTATTGAGAAAGTGTCAACTAAATGTTTGTTAAATCCTTGCCTACAGCCAAGCTATAATTAGAAAGCAAAAGGGTCGATTCCTGATCCATGTTGCTATGGAAATGACTGCAGGCAAACATCAATTCACAGTGCCCATAATTTTTTCGAAAGGAAGTAGGATGCTTCCAAAGAGGCAAAGGGACCTCTGAGATGGGAAAGAATTGTTCACAGTGCTCCCTGGACAGTGCTCCCTGGACAGTGTCAGCCATCTGGCACTATTGATGGATGCGACATTCTAAGAGATGATTTACAAGATTTTGGAAAAAAATCAGAGGCCCAAATCTCACATGAAACCATCACTGATAAGGTGATCCCTGAATGCTGGGAACATCAGACTGTGAGCTCTCTATGTAAGGTGAGGCAAGGTTGGGTTATCAGGAGGAGTGTCCACAGTGATTTGGATTAAGAGTGAAGGGAGATAATTTATCAAGAAAGTCATTTGTCTCAAGGTCTGAAAAATAGAAAGCACTGGCAAAACAGAGACGTCTTCAGGGAATGCTAAAAACGAGCCCCACAGAAGGCAAATGCGGGCGGGGTCACAGAATCAGCAGAACAGCCTTCCAAGAGACAAACCCGATACCTGGAGAGTAGAACGTGGCTCAGTGAAGCTGACCCAGCAGCTTGATTCTGGGGCAGCTCCAAACCCTAATTGTCTCTCTACCAGGAAATGCAAACCACAGAGAAAGCAGGATGCAGAGGGCCTGTCAGCCTCTTGCTTTCCATGAGGCCTAAACTCACCTGATGCCTCAGTGTCCAAGAGCAGCCACACTCAGCCACAAAGGCAGGAACTATATACAGAGTATGGGAGAAATCTCAAGGGATTCTGGAGAAAGAAATTCCCACAACTTGAATGGGGTGTTCCGCTGGTCCTGTTTCTAAGGCGCCTGTGGGTGGGTGAGGTAAGAGCTACCCAGCTTATTTCTTATGCCAAACACATGCACATACAGCGATCGATAGAGCTAAGACAAATCCTTCCAACTGGATATATTTCACCTGGCTTGCACTTTCACCCATTCAAAAGCTGAGACTGCCAGGAAAATAGCAGGCTAAAAGTAAAAGAAAACAGTAAGATATGGGCTTTATCTCATGAATCCTTTTTTTCTCTTTTTCTGTTTTTATTGAATTTTATGACATTCATACAATATAATTTGATAATATTTAGATCTCTTTCCCTATATGCACCTTCCCTTATTGCCCCCTGGCCATTTAATATACTTTATTATATATATAATAAGGCCTATAGAGTCTAATTTGTGTCCTCACATGCCCTTTAGTGTGGGTCCATCCACTGGAGCCTGGTTAACATACCAAGAGCTTCATCCTTGAAAGAGTCTGACTCTCCTCCTCCCAGCAGCCATCAACTGCCACAGTTTCCTTAGGTTGGGGTGGGGTTTCTTACCCACTTCCCTATTTCTGTGTTGGAATTTTGTCCAGTTTGAGCCTGCATGGGACTGGTGCATGCTGTCACCATTGCTATGAGTTCATATGAGTAACTTCCCAGCTGTCTGGAAAGCCAATTCTGACTCTTACAATCTTTCTGCCTCCTCTCCCACAATGATCCCTGAGCCTTGGGAGGTAGAAGCTTGATATAGGTGTCCTATTTGGGGATGAGCATTCCACAGTCTCTTATCCTCTGCATACTGGCCAGTTGTGGGTTTCCATCTTAATCACCATCTGAGGCATAAGGAAACTTCTTTGGTGAGAGCTGAGAGATGCATTAATCTATGGGTATAACAATAAGTCATTAGGAATCAGTTTAATATCATAACTATTTAGTAGAAAACTAATATTAGGCTGTCCCCTATGTCCTGTGATATGTCTAGCCTCAGGTTCCTAAGCCTGATAACAATGAGCTTCATTCTATGAAGCCAACCTTAAGTCCAATGAGACAGTAGTTGGTTACTTCCATAATATGTGTGCCACTACTGCACCAACGGGCATATCTTGCCAAGTCAGTTGTTGTAGTTCACAGGATTCAGAGTTACATGAATCTTTTTAAGTTTAAAAAGCACCTATGTCAAAAAAATGACATCGATCAATAATTCTGAAAAACACTATTAGTATTTTACATAGCAAAGACCTAATACAATTCTTTTACTTTTATAAAATGTCTGAGGAGTGGCTTCTGGTTGTTAAAGTGAAAGTGAGCCCTTCAAAAATTACCATTTTCTCAGTTTTTCATTTTTTAGTAAATATACATGTGTTTGCATTATAAAAATTATACAATATGGGGCAGGAAAAACGGCTCAGCAGTTAAGAGCACTAGTTCCCAGCATCTGCACGGCAGCTAACACTTTTCCTTAACTCCAGTTCCATGGGATCCTACACCCTCCTCTGGTCTCTGTGTGTGTTTCATGCAGGCAAAACATTAGTACATATAAAATAAAAATTAATTAATTAATTAAAATATATATTACAAAAAGTGGTGGCATATTACATTAATCTGACATTGTTGGCAAAACAAATTACCAGAAATTCAGTGTTTCAAAGCAATCTGGGTTGAAGAAAGCATGATGACCCAAGTTTGATCCCCAGAAAGCATTAAAACAAAACAAAACACACGCGCACACACACACACACACACACACACACACACACAGAGGAAAATGCATATACATGTATATATATACACAGGCACCTCGAATCTATTATCTTATAGAAGCAGAGGTCCAATGTCTGGCCTTGGTCCCACTGAGCTAATATCAAGGTGTCCTGAGAACAGTTCGCCTTCCTGGAGACTCCAGGGGACAGCTTCCTCCTTCCCTTTGACAGTTTCTAGGACCCCTGAATTCCTTGGCTCACTCCCCTTCCATCTTCAAAGTAATAGTGTCCTTATGTCTATTTTCACAATAGTTCTGGCTCTTCTCCCTCTTCCCACTGAAAGATCCCTGTGATCACAGTGGACCCACCCACCAACCCACAATCATTTATCTGATGGTCAGCTGATTAACAAGTTTAATTTCATCTGCATTTTGAATTTCTTCTCATACTGACACATAGCTTGTTCAGATTCTGGGATTCGGATGTAAACTCATGTGGGGACCATTAGTATGCCTACCACAGAGAGGTTGGGATCCATATCTCATGAGATACTTAGTCAGAGGTCCTATGTCCTTGTCCATCTAACAAATATTCAACATGAGCCTGCCCATTCTGCTACAAGGAAACTGGCAAGCCTCCTTTTCTGACTGGAAAGAATTGTTCAGTGTAGGTCTTTCAATACAGATGCCCAAAAGCCTCCATGCACTGAACAAGACAGAAATTCTGAGGGAAAGGAGATGAGGGGCAGGGACAGAGGCTGTGCTTCACACTGTGCTCCACATGCACAAAGTGATAGGAACCAGTGCTCAAACCCCAAGCTTTTCCCACTAGTCTTCACCCCCTCTTCCGAGAGCACACAGGACAGAGGACTCAATTCACACTGTGCGACTTAGGGTACCAGGTTAGGCATTTACATCACCACCATCAATTGGGGGAAGAAATGCAATCTCTTGAATTTGATAACTGCTCAGTTTTAAAATGCCAATTTAAGAGCTGGGGAGACGACAGAGTGGACAGAGCATTATCCCTGAAAGCATAGGACCGGAGTTCAAGTCTCTAGCATGGTGGATTTGCAAAGCAGTGATGGTATTCTAGAGCAAACTGCCTAGGGACACTAGCCATACGGGTCAGCTCTGGGTTCAAACCAGAGACTCCGCCTAAATGAATACGGTAGAGAGCAACTGAGGAAGACTCCTGATGTTCGCTTTCAGTCTCCACATACATGTGCACATACTTAAACACACATGGCCACACATATGGGAACATGCACACACGTGCACACATACAACACACACATGCTAAAAATACTAATTTTAAAATGAATGATAACCAATATGTCACCAGTCTGGCAAATGTCAAATTATTTTACTAGTGTCTAACATAATGCCTTGTGCAAAGCTAAAACGCCAGTTGCAAGGGTAAACACGTATTTTATAGTCTGTCGAGTGGATTATAATTATAGAGCTGAGCAAGACAAGAAGAAGGTGAAGAGGGGAATTTTGATATCCTCGGGCCCTTCAAAACCACCTTGGGAAATCTGATACTTGACAAAGATTTGTAAACGTCCATAGTCCAAGAAATGCAACTGCCATGTGCTGGTTTGGTTCACAAATAAAAATCATTACATCATAATCAGCATTTTCCAAAAAAGTAAAAGAGATAGAAAATACCAGACTATCATGCATATTAACACTGTTGTTTCATGAAACCATGATTTTGGGTGTGCATCTCTGTACATACGTGCTAAGCTGTGACCTAAAGTATTTCTTATTAAAATGCATCATGGCGGGAGGAAAGAGTAAAACCTGCTGCTCTAGAAAAACTGTCTCAACGTGGAACTATGGAATAGGCTGGGCTTTCAATAACTCAGTTGCAAATGGCTGTTAATTTTTAGTTCCTTAATTTTTGCTCTTTCACTCCAGACAGTTCCAGCAAGGCAAGATAAGGGATGATTCTGAGAAATCACCTCCCTCTTTCTGTGCCAGAGCACTCTCATCCCTTAGCACAGTTGTCTGAAATCCTCTTTTCTCATTCAATAAAATAGGCATCAGTGTCCATGAGGCTCCAAAAGGAAAGAAGTCCCTTAAAATGGTTTGACTACTGAAGAATTCTTTCTACAAAGCCATCTACCACACTGCAACAGAAGCATCTGGTTTTCAGGGGTATAACTCCAGGAACACAGGCTTCAAAATCCAAGACAGCTTGGAGAGCCCTTGACATGGCCCTTTCGCTCCCTATAGGCAGGCTCTGTTCAGCTGTGGTTTTGACTGCTCATATCAGTCACTCTCTGGGAGGGCTCACCTAGGGCTATCTGCTAGAGAATCTTGACCATGTTACTAAGAAGAAGCCATGAAATCCACCATAGACTATAACTTCAAAAGCAAGTCTGAACTCTTAGGACTAAGGTGCATCTGTCCCCAAACCCTTAGGCCATATGTTGAAGTCCTAACCTTTGTTGGGTGAGGCCCTAATCCAATAGGATTCCTATATCCTTATAAGAAAAAGGAAGAGACGTCAGATCTCTATCTATCTATCTATCATCGATCTATCTATCTATCTATCTATCTATCTATCTATCTATCTCATGGAGCAGGGAGGTGGATGGCACATGTAAGGACATACATGAAAAAGTCAACAAACTAGGAAGATGGCTGCACTGGTTAGTTTTGGTCAACTTGACACAAACCTAAGCACACCTGGGAAAGGGGAACAACTGAGGAATTTCCTCCATCAGATTAGCCTGTGGTCATATTTGTGGGGCCATTTTCTTGACTGCTGATTTATGTGGCAGGGCCCAGTCCCCTGTGGGTGGTGCCATCACTGGGTAGGTGGGCCTGGGCAGTACAAGAAAGGTAGCTGTGCAAGCCAGAGAAACAAGCCAGGGAGCAGCATTCCTGCATGGTCTCTGCTTCAGTTCCTGCCTCCAGGTTCCTCCCTTGAGTTCCTGCCCTGACTTCTCTCAGTGATGGACTATAAACCATAAGATGAAATAAACCCTTTCTTCTGCAAGCTGCTTTTCAATCATAGTGTTTATCACAGCAACAAAAAGCAGCTGATCCAATGCATTCACCAGGAGTTAATTTTGGTGCTCTGATCTTGGACTTCTAGCTTCCAGAACAATGAATATAAATTTCTGTTGTCTATGCCATTCAGTCATGAGGATCAAACTCAAGTGATCAGGCAGGCAGCAAGCACCTTTACCCGCTGAGCCATCTTGCTGGCTTGTTATATATTTTTATGTGTATTATATTTTAGAATTGAATTGATAAACAAGACCTTGAAATAATTTAATCCACAACAGTTAGTAGTTATTCTGGGAAGATAGAGGCTATTCCTACTTTCCAAGTTTTAGTCTTCTGAATATTTTTAATGATCCTATGTATAGTTTATATTTCAAATGAAAAGCAAATTAAAGAAAGTAAAACATAGAGTTGGAGAGATGGCTTAATGGTTAAGAGTGCTTGCTGCTCTAGCAGATCAGAGTTTAGTTCTCAGTACTCACATGGGACAGCTCAAAATCACCTGTAACTTCAGTTCCAGGAGAACTGATGGCTTCTTTGGGCTTTCAAGGCCACCTACAGACACCTATACATACATACACACAGATGCACACATAAATAAAATAAAATAAAATTTTAAAAACTAAAATAAAACAAAGAATATTTGTGATTGATACTTTTTTAAAAGATTTGTTTTTTTTAATGTGTGTGAATGTTTTGCCTGCATGTATGTAAACCCAAGGAGGTCAGAAGAGTGAGTTGTTGGATCCCCTGGAACTGGAGTTACAGATAGTTGGTTAGCCACCATATGGGTATTGGACACCAAATTCTGCTTCTCTGTAAGAGCAACAAGCACTCCTAACCACTAAGCCATCTCCCCAACCTTAGTCTGATACTTTCTTTAATCGTTTCTCTGTTCTCCCTCAAATTCATTTCCCAGAGTAAGCTAGACAGACAACTGACTATCTTTAAGAAAAATATAGTAGTTGATCTAAAAATAATTCTGAGCATCAACTTTTATGGCTCAGTACTGATTTATATATACATATATATATATATATATATATATATATATATATATATATAATTTATCTGAAATGTAAACATTGGCTAAATCAGCCCATACTGCTTTGAAATAAAAATAATAGCTATGGGGTTATAATAATAACTCAACAGCTTTGTAGCCTGGTTATTAGGAAAGCACTGGGAAACAGACATCCAAAGAAGGAAGTGTCTTATTTCTTTTCTTTTCAAGGCAATTTAGGTAAATTATAGACATTTTCCTCTCAGAGCTGAGAACTATCAATAGAATTTTAAGTGTGGTTCATTTATATTAATGTCTTCAATTGAAAACTTCTTGGTCACATCTTCTTTTATGATACCAGCCTCCAGTTCAAATTAAAATAATTTTATGAGATTGGTAAGTTGCAAATCAAGAGAGGAGTATTTTGTGTGTGAATTCCACATTTTAGTAGAGCAGGAAATAATTTCAAAGCAATCATTTTCTGTATTTAATGAGTTTGAATGTATTCAATTCAAAACAATACGAACGTATTCAGTATGAACCAATTTTGATTCCTTGCAAAATGAAACCACTTTACAAAATCTGCCATAACCTTAAAGTTGTTTCATCTCCAATAGGCAATTCAACCACTTGTCAGTGGTACTGCTATTGTGTGTATGTGTCCCAGTGTGTCTGTGTGTTCATCTATCTCTCCTACTAGACTGAGTTATTTTGGATCATAGCTTTGGAAACTTAAGTCCATGATTGATTGGCCTCATTGCTTTTCAGCCTGTGATAAGATATGATAACATCATGGCAGCAGGTGGCAAACATGGCCATGAAGCCAAAGAGAAAGGAAGAGGCAAGGCACCACAGACCTGTTCACGGGTACATCTCCAATGGCCTACAACCCAATAAGCACCATCACTTAAAGTTACTCCATTTCCTAATAGTGTGAAACTGGGAAGCAATCCTTCAACAAGAAGCTTTTGTATAACAGTCCAGGTACAAACTATAGCAATGGGAAAATGAATTGTATTCCTCAAGGAATGCCTCTGTTTGCAGATGGGTCCAGTTACAGTGAAATGCACCAAAACAAACAAAAAATCAGTATGAACCAGTTCTGTTAGAGGTCAAGTAGGACTGATAGGACTTGTTAGATAATAAAACTAAACATCATAAAAAGAAGAATATGTTGAGTTGAGCCAGTGAGATGGCTCAGCCAGTAAGGATGTTTGCTGCACAAGCCTGAAGACCTGAGTTTGAACTCCAGAACTCACATAAAGATAAAAGACAGGAGTTGTCTTCTGATCTCTCCACATGTGTGCTGTGGCTCATGTGCCCACACACAAGGAAGAGGAGGAAGAGGGGGAGGAGGAGTAGAAGAATGAATGGAAGAAGAGGGGGAGGAGGAGGAGGAGGAGGAGGAGAAGGAGGAAGGCAGAGAGCTGCAAAGACACCCTTCCATTCCCTCAGTCACTCATTCATTCCATTATGTGTCAAGTACACATTCTGGGTCACATGCTGAGAACATGAAAATAAACCAAGCAAACTCTGACCAGAGTGGACTCAGACACTAGATGGGATAATTCCATGAGAGATGGAATCAAAGACAAAAAGGAAGTGACTTACCTTGAGTTTCTGGGGTGAGAATGAATTTTGAGGGGCACAAACAAATGGAAATGACACTCCAAGAGAAGGGGACCTCAACAAAGGCATGGAGTTTGAGGTTAGCTTTGAGCTTAGCTACCGTGCTTGAGAGAGAGAGAGAGAGAGAGAGAGAGAGAGAGAGAGAAATCAGATAGACAAGGAAGGTAGTAGGGAATTGTTTCCCAAAACTACTACAGCCCAAGCAAGAGGTCTTCAAGAACTGTTCAGGATTTAGAACAATAGGGATAGATGGTACTTTCTTACTCTGTCAATGGACGCCACCTAAAAACTTACAGCAAATATTTTTAAGATCAAGGATAAAACAAGGAGGCTGGAGAGATGGTTCAGCAGTTAAAAGCCCTAGATGCTCTTGCAGAAGATGCAGGCTCAGTGTCCAGCACCCACATGGTGGCTAACACCTCTCCTTAACTCTGGTTCCAATGCCTTCTTCCAGCTTCTGCAGGCACTGCATGACACAGGTGTATATATACATGAAAGTAAACACTCATACACATAAAATAAAAATAAATTAGAAAAAAAGGACTCCTAATATTACTGTTTTTACTTTGTGTTACACTTTTTACAATGTGCTAGAGACCCTACTCAACGGTGCAAGATAAGAACAAAGAAATTAAAGATCTATACTTTAGAAAGAAGAAAATAGAGCTGTTGTAATTTGAAAGTGATTAAAAATTATCTTCATAATGCATCCTCAAAAGCACCAGATGCTTTTCTTCTTTTCAAATAGACTAGTCTGAACTTAGAGCCCTCACTTCAGCCTCCTGAGTGCTGACATTATATGTATGTCCTACTACACCTAGCTACTGGCAGCTTCTTGAAAAATAGCTTAGCCTTCTAGATGAACACACACTGATGGACTTGGAAATCCATTAAACAAGCATACATCACTCTACTTTTAAGACACAGAAGAGTCCACAGTAAACAAAAGTGTCATAATCCTTTCTCTGAGGACTGGTCTGTGTAGATTTAATAGTACATCTAATTATTCAGAAAGAAGGCCTAAGTGGTGTCCCAGCACATTCATGGTACCCTGACAGTACCGGTCATGTTCTAGAGACTGTCCTAAACAGTCTTTCAGAGGGAAATTCTAACCTGAATAGAAACACCAATGCTGACCTCTATCTAGTTTGAGATCGAGACAAAGGCAAGCACCAGAGAGGGGCAAAACCTACTTTTTAGTCGAGGTTTACAGCTACCTATCCACCTGGTAGACCCCAAACCTGGGTTGCTTCACCTAATGGGGAACATCAGAGATGGCATGCTCATTTTTTAACTACAGGGATGCTGATTCATAGGATAGGTCTCCAAGAGGCAAAGAATGGGGTAACCTTTCCCACATGTGACTAAGAGCAAATCTTTATATCCGTAATATCTCAAGACCCAGTGCCCCAGACAAACTCCAGTTTTCTTCCCCCCCACCACCACATGTGATGTATGTGCACATGTGTACAGATGCCCATACCTATGTACATGTGGAGTCCAGAGGAATGTGTTGGGTATTCTGCTGTATCTCAACCTTATTCCTTTGAGGCAGGATCTCTCACTGAACCTAGAGCCAGGCTGGTGGCCGGCAGGCCCCAGCGATCCTGGTTCCCCAGCCCCTATCTCCACATGCACTGGGGATACAAGCTTCTGTGGATTTGAACTTGGGTCCTCACACCTGTACTGCAAGTGTGCTTACACAGCGAGGCAGCTCTTCAGTCCAAAATTCTAATAACCAAAATGCAGTGTGCCTGAACATTATTTTTAACTCCCAATGTGGACAATAATTTGGGTACGGCATAAGAAATAGTTAAAAGCAAGGGGCCTGGAGCTCACTGCTGAATGATCTTGAGTACTTAGCTTCTTTGCACTGTGGTTCCTCATCTGCAGAAGGGAGAAGTGGAGCTCACCAAGTTATTGAAGGATTTTCTCTACATATGGAGCTCCTGAGCATCCAGACTAAAAAGCACTTTCTCTCTGGCCTCCCACATACACTTTCTAGACTAAGTCAATGAATGCCTAGCACTTAGCACTAAAGAAATTCTGCCTTCAAGGACTGGGGAGATGACTCAGTTGGTAAAGAGCTTGCCAAGTAAGCATGAGGACCTGAGTTCTGATCCCGAGCACTCACTTAAAAAGTCAGGCTTGGAGACACACACCTGTAATCTTAGCACTGGGAAGGTGAGGATCCCTGGAGTTCACTAAGCTAATTGGTGAGCTTCAGGTTCAGTGAGAGATCTTATCTCAAATGTAAGGTGGAAAATGATAAGAAAGATACTCAACATCAACCTCTGGCCTCCGTGTGTATATACCACCCCCCCCCCCACATGCACACCAAGAAGAAAAAGAAATTCTGCCTTCCTTCAAAGCAGGAGGAAGGACCAGGGCCTAGGCAGGAGGTAGTTCAGTTATCTAACATGAACAAGGCACAGGGTTCAGTCCCTAGGGCTAGAAAAAAATAATATTCAGTAACAAAAATAAAAAAGACCAAGAGATTTAACAGGAAATTACTGTTGTACACCGAAGAGCCTGTGGCATCTGCCATACTCCAAGTTGAACAGTTCTTACCTACAATGCTGAAGCTTCCCAGGGAACATTTATACCATCAGAAAAACATTATATGTAATATGACTTAAGTTATGTACACTTTGCTACATGTCAATTCCTTAAAATATGATGAGCTATATAAGGTATCCAGTAACAAGATCAACTTGATCTCTTAATTTTGGAGACGAAATGAGATATGTTCATCCTCTGGATGTTAAGTCAAGGGCCTGTAACAGCTGAAAGTCACTTGATGAAAATTAAGGTTTTTACATTGTACCACGATTCATAAAATTGTAAAAAGCAAACATCAATTGTATCCACCTTCCTGGGAACCTAAAAAGTGTTGTTTGAAACCGAAGAAGGCAGCACTGAAGGAAGAATGTGTCATGAAAGTATTTCTAAACCAATTACAGGCCACAGTAGAGGAACAGATTAGCCAAGCCAAATTTTATTTCTTCTAGTCCTGCCTCCTCCACACTAGCTTCCCATACATGGCCTCCCCTTCCTCCTCTGTCCTTTGAAATGCCACAATCACCCTGACCTTCTTTTCTCCCCGTATAAAATTCTTACTCCACCATTCCTTTTCTACCTCCTTCAGCATTCTTTAGTTCATAAATAATGTGTGTATCTTCATTTACCATTTTTAAAAGCAATAATTTCACCAAAGTTATAGATAAAATTTCACAAACCAATTATTTTCCTAAATAAATAGTACTCAATGTGATAGACAGGAACACAGAGAAGGATCTCTGTGCTTAAGTGACTAAACCCATGCCTTGGACAGCAGCATTCAAAGTAAATTAAATAGTTAAGATAGGAAAATGAAGGCGTCCAGAACCTTCTACTCAACCCACTCCACCTCCTCCACTGGCCTGGATTTCTTCTTCATGTTCCCTTTCTTGTATTTGCCCAACTCAGTTGGTTCTCCTGGCTTCTGCAGACCATGGCTTGCTAGTAACACCCACTGGATGATGGCCTGGTGGGTGGTCTCTTTCAGAACTAGAGTGCTAGGCCTTGAAGGGCACATGACCATCAGAGCATCAGACTTCCATGTGGTATCTTTCATTCTACTACCCAGAAGGAAGGATTCTCACCAGAATCAGTCCAGCAAACCCCAGGACATCTAGTAAGATGCATTCCCATGGGTGCTGTTGTTACTGTACAGGCTAACACTCATCCAGTGCAACACAGAGAACTATTAAGAAGAGTCCTGAGTTCATTGTAAGTGTAAATCACCACCTCCAATCAATTCTTCTGTCAGTCAGTAGACATTGATTGGAATTGTAGCACAATGATGTTCACAAATCTGTCCTTCTTGCATCAAGGAGGCCAAAGACACATACCACAAATATACTGGCCTGACCCTGGGAATGTGGGAAGTACTACCCTAAATTAAAATAATTTACTAAATAGTTACACCGTTCACTTAAAATTCACCTACACAGAGAACAAAATAGAAAAAAATTTCTAAGGATTTTTTTTTTTCTTGTAAACCACTGCTTCACAATAACCTTTTCAAATGATCCGTTATCTTTACTTCAAAATAGGACTCACTGCCAATGGGTCACTCATACATATTTGAAGGCTACAGGAATTAGTAGACCCTTCGTGGAAAACAGCAGGCTAATATTTAATAGGATCAAATTTGAATGTTCATGGCACTGGGCCAAGTAAATCTGCTTCTGGGGGATTTAGTCTCTAGAAATAACCGAACAAATGAAAATAGCTCCATGCATAGCATTCACCAGACTACGATAAAAGAAAGTGGGAAGCTGGAGAGATGGCTCAGCTCAGTGGTTACGAACACTGGCTGCTCACACTGGCTGCTCTTGCAAAGGACCTGGGTTCAGTCCCCAGCACTCACATGTCTGTAACTGTTATATAACCACATGTCTAACAACTGTCCATAATTCCAGTTCCAGGGAATCTGACACCCTCTTCTGTGAAGATATACAACATGGAAAGCCCAGACCTCCTTAGGGAGCAAATTTAAGTAAGAGGAAGAAAAAAGCAGGACTGTATGTCCATGACTGGATATACATTTTTTGTTTGTTTTAAAAACAAGTCAACAGAGAGAGGATAGGAAAATTAAAATGGGTGGTGGAGTGAGGTGGGATTCTCCCACAGTCTTTGCTGCCTCACCTGCAATGTTGCCCCGCTGAGATTTCTCGCCCCTTAGAAGGAGGAACAATCAATTTTGTGTCAATAACAGAAAACGGACTGGGGCAGGGCAGATTTTCAACAGAAAATCAAACTCCTTCTCCAGAGAGCTGTGTGGCCCTCACCTGCAAGGTGACCTCTTCCACACTGATGCAGGACTAAGAATAGGAGCCAGAAACAAAAGCGGTTTCCTAGGTTTCCAACACTTACAGGTCCAGCCCAGCGCGCTCTGCATCCTAAGGGGTGCCTTTGTCCCGCTGGGCGGAGAGATCTCATTAGAAGTCACCGTACAAAGGAGATGCATTTCCAGGACAAGAGATTTCATCATTCCTAGCAGTAGCGACAGAATGGTGACAGAAGAAAGTGGCAGATTTGCAGTCACTGCGGTGCTCCAAGGCCTGGAAATTGAAAACAGCCCTCCCAGGGAGGCAGCACCAGGCGCTCCAAGCTCAGGAGCCGCAGGGGCCTACAGTCCCAGCCCAAGGCCGGCTACCCAAAAGGACTGCCCGGCGGTCTGCAGAACCCAGAAGCAGAGCTGTTTGGTGGCATGTCGCAGAATCCGGAGATCCTGTCACCTTTTGCAGTTCCCAGTGTCATTCGTCACAACCCCCCTGCCTCAAAAGTCTGGTTCTTCATTAGGACACAGTTGGATTGTTCCCCCAGGAGATCTCAACGGTAACCCTCCTGTCATGGCACTTGTAGAGGGAGGGAGGACACAGAAGAAGGTACAGGAAGGACCAGGTCTGCACACAACTCTGCTCACACCTCTTCCCATCAGTATTCAAAAATGAGGAAAGAGGCTAGAGGGAACAGCTAAGAAACTGAAGCAAAGTCTGCATTTGCAGACTCTCAAGATAAGGATCAAAAAGTCCCTCTGCCTCAGGTCCCCAACAGAATCCGCTGTTTCCCTAGCTCCAGTGAGACTTTGTTTCCACTGCTCTCTGGGATGTGTTGGCTAGGTAGAAGGCAGGTTCCGGATGTTTAACTGACTACCAGTCAGTCCACAACACACTGAAGTGGAACTACATTCAATAAACACAAAATATGAATATTGTATGTAAATGTTAAAGCACTGCTGTACAAGAGAAATAAGTCCAGCACACTTGTAATTTTAAATGTTATTGTTAGTCACGTTTTTAAGTCAAAATGAAGCCAAATCTATTTTATGACTATCATTCATCCAAAATCTATCATTCATCCAAAATATCACGACAGTGTGTAATGAATTTGTACCATATTAATTTACTATTTTGCTTTTTTCTTTTGTGTTTGGTGGGGTTGTTTGGTTTGGTTTTCGTCTAGTTGGTTTGCTTTGTTGGGAGGGGGGCTGTTGGGTTTTTTGTTTTGTGTTGTGTTTTGATACGAAGTCTCCAAAGTCTGATGCATATTTTGTATCTATCAAGCATCCCAATATGGGCCAGCCACACCGAAAGTTGAACAAACAAATGTGACCAGTGGCTACCAAATTGGACAGTTCAGAGGGATGTTCCAAAAACTTTATAATGCATAAAATACCCTTTTTTTGTCATTGTTTTTGTCTTTTTTGTTTGTTTTTTGAGATAGAGACTCCTTATAGTGCCCCCCATCCCACAGCCTGGAACTCATATAGACCAGGCTGGCCTTGATTTCACAGAGATCCACCTACCTATGCCTCTGGGATTAAAGGCATGTGCACCTGGTCATAAAATACCTCTTTAGAAAAGGAAACCTTTCTGTAGTAATAATCTGTTTACTTTCAAGTTTTCCATGAATCTACATAGTACTACTTCATATTTAGTCTGGGGCGGGGGGTACAGCACACACTGTGTGTGTAGACGCCAGAGAGATCAATGGTAGGTGTCCTCCTCTATGGTTCTACACCTTACTTGCTGAGACAGGGTCTTTCGCTGAACCTAAAATTCCCCATTTCAGCTAGGCTGGCTGGCCAGTGAGCCTTCACCTACATCTACCCTGACTATACTAGGGGAGTGATAGACGGGTTGTCTGTTTTTTCCCTTTGCAAATGTTTTTGGACAAATGTCTAGATCAGAAAATGTATAAAATAAATCTTGAAGCAAGTCTTTACTTAGAGGCATATTTACCATGGAAAAATTAGCAAACGCAAGAGCAAGTAAATGCTGTTGGTCTGGGGATAGAGCACTTTGGATGCTGTTTCCTACTTGTTTGAACAGATAACTAGTAGGTTGTGCTGTTTTGTTCAGTAATTGCCAGAGACCTAAGCATTTTCCTTCCAAAGCTCTCACACAAACATTGCTCTTATATGTATTACAGACATTAATGTTAAATAGGATTTAATGAAATCGCGATGACGTTGGCACCAGGGGCCCCAGCCTTCCCTTAACATTCAGCCTGCCCCTTTGTTCTCCCCTCTACTGGGTTTGTCTGGCACAGGAATCCTGTGACGCATTCAGTATTCACACAGGGCCTAGGTAGGACACCCATGTCCACCATCCCAACATAGAACCTAGCCACAGGTCAGATGAGGTGCTTATGTTCTTCTGACGTTCTTCACTCTCCAACCCCACCACCCCTCGGTTTGAGACTAGCTGGGCCAGAATCTATGAATCCACAATAGAGAGAGGAAAACGGGCCTGGTGGCAGCTGGCCCAAGAGGTCAGTTTACCTCAATTTATTACAAAAGACAGCCACAAGAAGTACTGACAACTCACTCAGGGTCCTGCCCACCAAGTACCAAGGCCAACAGAGGTCTAGCCACTGACCAGTCGGATTAGCAAGGTCCCTCTCTCTGTGGTAGAAGGTAGCTTAAAGAAAGGAAGTGAAGTTCCTTCCCCCATGACTCTCAAAAGTTTCTGATGTCAGAGGAAGCTGTTATTTACCCCAGTTCCCAGAAGGAAATCAATAATCTCCGTGGAGAGAGGTTCCAGACAGGTTTTGAGAAAAACTATGATACAACCTCCCCAGAGAATTAAAGCAGACTGCTCCGTGTTTCTCAAGAGGCAAAGAGCACTCGGGAAATGGGAGTGAGACCCGGTGAAGGAGTCTGGGAAAGGAAGAATCCCTGAGGTCTATCATCAGCTCAGAGCTGTGTAACCAAGATCTTCAAATAAAATGCTTCCAAAACAGTATTACTGATCTGTAGCTTCTAAGAACCTGCCCCGTAAAGTGTTAAATCATAAATTATGGGATTATTTTTCTCCACTTCTCTCCCCTTTCAACAAGGAAAGAGAAACTGCTAAACCTTTTTCCTTATGTGTTGCACCATATTCTGTTCGCATGTTTTCCACTCATCCCCTAAAGATGTATTTTTCATTTCACACCAAGGATGAAAGGTAACATGAAAATCTCCCAAGCACACCTGAAAGAACCTCCCCAAATATAGTTGATACAGGCAGGTAGTGAGGCTGGGAGACAACGGCATACATCCGCCGTCTCCTCGGTGTTTGTAAGCCAGCTCAAGCCAGGGAGAACAGCAAGGCAAGACCACAAATCATGAAGCTTTCAGCCGCCTTTCTGGTAACACTGCAGCCTTGGTTGATTAAAACAGATAATGAGGACATGAACACTGTTCAGAGGGCTGGATCAGGATCATTCCATGAGCGAGCATTCCTATGGCTCAAAGACTACCACCGCAAAGCCTCCTTTTGTTATTTCAAGGTGAGCATGCAAGAGCTTCTCTTTTTCTTGGCTGACATTCAAATTCAGACACACTTGCAGGAAGAAATGTATGAGGCAATGGATACTTATCGATAAGGAATTATTAACATTTTAGTTAATGTTTTTTAATATTTCATTTATTATTTTTATTTTATATGTGGGTGTATTGCCTGCATGTATGTTAGCTGCCACGTGGGTCTGGGAACTGGACCCTAGTCCTCGGCAAGAGCAGCCAGTGCTCTTAACCCCTAAGCCCCCGAGTTACTGTAATGTTTTATGGTTATGTTAAAGAGTCCTGACCTTTTAGAGATAAATATTGAAGTTGTTGAATCAAATGACATGAAATTTGAGACTTTTTTTTTACCTTAAGGGAATTTAGTGAGCAGGATAGGCAGGATAGGTGAGGAACACATAGGAAAAATAAGACTGACCGTTTGCTGACAATGATGACACCGGTTGATAGGTGCACGGGGTTTATTTTGGTTTTCTTTCTACTTTGATGTACCTTTGAATTTTTACTGTTTTATTTTAAGAGTATCTAGTGATCCAGGAGAAGGAAAACAAGCAACACTCTCTGGGGTCTTTCTGAGACAGCCACTTTGTCCCTTTTCAACTCCAGGCTTCCCAGGCCCTTCAATGTCGGCAACCAGAAGACAGGGTTCATCCACCCTATTTCTCTTGAAGACCACAATCTTGGCCTCCTCATGGGTCTGCCTCAAGAGAAAGATTTAGCTTTTGATCACCCGAAGAAACAACATCCTTTGGGATATTGAAACTGACAAGAGACAGCCTACAAAGCCGATAGTTTTCACTGCAAGTCTGTAGGCATTGCTGCGTTCTGGATGTAGGGGTTAACTGTGCGTGACGAAGACATGGTCTTGGTAAAAATTTAATTTAGCACAGACAGGGCTGCCTTAAGAGACAGACCGGCAGCAATTCCACGGGGCAGCAGAGAAGTGAGACTATAAAACACAAGACAATTCTGCATTCCTAAATTACTTCCTCTCCAAGCTGCAGATGCCCTCGAATTGTCTATATCCTCTCACCCAACAAGTCCAATTCTAGAAATGTATTCTAACAAAATAACGGGGCCAATTCACAGAGCGTGATGCACTGAGGTGTACCACACCTTTGTTTATAATGGGAGGAAAACAGGAAAACCCAAATGCTTCTCAGTAAGAATCAGTTAAATAATTGATTAGAACACAACCTTTAAAATGCTAATGTCCCAAGTAAAATGGGTTTTAGAACACATTCTTTAAAATGTTATCTGTTTTAAAACAAAGTATATAGGGTAAATATAGTATATAGGTATAGGTATATAGTATATAGGTACTTGTATATGCAATAAAATGCTAATTATGGTATTTTCTGGTTTTTAATATTAAATAGATTTGCTTTCTTCATGATTTTCTGTACAACCTGATTTTTTTTTCCCAATGAGTATATAATATACTTTAAAAGCATCCTCAAAAAACAACTATTTTTTTTCTTTTCTGAGATGGATCTCACTGTGTAGCCCAGGCTAGTCCAGGCTGGAGATGCCTCTGTGTCGGCTTCACAAGTTCTGATACTACAAGTGACTACTACCACACCCAGCTCAGAGAAAAGCAATTTATTTTACCACAGTAACCAAATCATGAGGGTGCCTTATCGAGGAAGGACAAGTTTCCAAAGCTAGAAAGGTCAGGATTGCAATCCTAGCAAATAACACCAGGCTCTGACAAGCTAAGAGGGTTAGAACGCTCCTTTCATTCCAGAGACATCCTATACTAAACAACTACTCTGCTCCAGGCCTTGAAAACAGAATGACTAGGACACATTTTCCTGCCCTCAAAGAATTTTCACCCTAATGCAAGGAAAGGACTCCTTATGCCTGGCTGGGAGAACAAAGGGAAAGCTAACCCAGCTCCCGGGCAGGAGTAGGAGAGCAGGACTGGTCAGTCTCAGAAGGAGCAGAAGTGAGCGGTGAATGGAAGGAAGCAAGCCATGCAAAGAGCTATGGGCTGGCCACTGGAGCAGGAGGGTGTGCGCAGCTGGGAGTGGAGGAGAGACTCTGCGCAGTCTCACTTTTCCGGGAGAACAATGAAGCAGTGCTCAAACATGGAGTGAGGGATGAGGCTAGGGAAGTGGGTCAACTCAGACTACAGGAAACCTCAAACGCTCCCCTCAAGCATCTGGGCTCCAACCTCAGGGTACCAGGGCACGGGGTCCTCGGAAGGATCTGGCCTTTCTCAAGGTAGTTAGTCCCGCAACAGTACAGGGTAGGCCCTTGTGAATGCTGCTGTGCTGGCTCCCTGGGCACACACCCCCAGCTCCACCCCACCTCTACCCCATCCCCGCCTCCCCAGGAACCGCTGTCACCTGGCAGGTGGAGAAGCTGGAACTTAATGCAGGTCAGACTCCTTCCAGGCTCAGAGAGCTAAGAAATGGCGGAGCTGGGAGTCCCTCCAGGCTGACCCACACATATTTGGTGCTGGCAGACGCTAGGACGAATCTCAACTGTTCTCTCCCAGTCTCTCAATGGTATTTACAAATGTGTTCCACAGTTCCTACTAAAGAAGCTTGGTTGATATGCAGCAAGTGGGCAGGTGAGGACTTTCTCAGCCTCAACCGTAAGATTTCATGGGGAAAAAAAAAAAAGAGACGAAATAAGATGAAATTGGATCTGTCACGGGAGAGGTTTTTTTTTTTTTTTTTTTTTAACTCAACAGAAACCATTAGGGAGCAGGCTTTTGTTTTTGCTTTTTTAATAAGTAGACCCAGGTGAAAAATCTTTGGCAAGGACCAAAGGGAAAACACAGGTGTGTGTGGCGGGGGAAATGTCCAGCTTTAAACAGGGAGAAGTTAAAATGGAAACATTATTCGAGTGCAGAGCTGGGCCACACAAGCACAAGTAGAGGCAGAGGGAAATCTCCAGTGATGCCCAGGTTATTTAGGGAAATACAGAAATGAACGTTTTATGAAGACCTGATGCCAAACGGGAAAAAAAGAACAACCCTCAGTGAATCAGTGAAGATACATTTACTAAGCAATTATATAACTACAGTAAAACAGAAAAAAAAAACATTGAAAAAAATCCTGCCCCCAAAACTCGTAATGCAATGAGAAGACACCCACTCTTGGTCATGATCACTACCCATTAAGAATCAGCTAGTGGAACCTGTAACTAAATGGAACAGGAGCTTTGGCTTCAATGCCAAATATACGATGAAGATGGGCTACTCAAGCAAGAGAAGAGGGTGAATAAGCACTATAGAAACAAAAATGCCGGAAAGGTTCTCAAGGGATAGCCAGAGCAGGAAGGTAATCCACAGAAGGAAGCTAATTCTGGAAAGGAAGAAATTTACAAGCAGAACAGAAAACATGGGAGATAGTCAACACCGAGCACTTTCTGTGTGCCAGACACCAACCAGTTTATTTTATGCGAAGGACACTGCTTTAAATATGAGAAAACTGAGGCCTGGAAAAGCTAAGCTACTTGGAAAAAGGCCTACAGCTATCGAGAAAAGCCGCCCTCAGCTTTGATGCTCCTGCTGCCTCCACCCACCTCTTCACTTACGAAGCACCAACTGGACGCTTCCCTGTGAGCAGTGAGTGGCCTCCAGGAGCATGTACCAGCTTAGAGTTACTCCCCTGAGTTCACGCACACCAACATTTCAGGGCATAGTCACAGGAAATTACTAATCTATTTTCAGGGGATAGAAACATCTCTGAATTTAGCGCACAAAAAGACTCATATATCTAGTCACTATTAGACAAGAATGCACTTAGACAAAGTAGCTGACTAAACTATTTAAAATTCCAGCTTAAAATGTTACTACTTTTGCACGGCAGTGCAAAGTGATCCAACCACTTTGGAAAAGACTTTGGCAGTTTCTTAAATAATTAAACATAGTTTAATATAGTTACCATATGATCCAGAAATCCCACTTTTGGGCATTCAACCAAGAGAAACAAAAATTTATGCTCATGCAAAATCTATGTGCAACAGTTTACAGTAGGTTTCTGTAAACTCAAATAATTCAAAAGCCCTTCGACAAATGAATGGACAAACTACAGCCTATCCACACAACAGAAAAAAATCATGCAAAACAGCAACGAACCATTCATACACACAACATATGTAAATTTCAGAGATATAAGTGAAAAGATATTTCACTTAATAATGACTCCAAGAGATATTTAATATATGATTCCATTTTATGATGACTTGGAAAAGGAACAGTTACAGAGAGGGAAAGCAAATGAGAGAATGCCAGAAGGGCAGATTTAGAGTTACTTCTTAGTTTTGTTTTTTGTTGTTTTATTTTGCTTTGCTGAGTGATGAAACTGTCTTCTATGAGCATGGTATGGTATGTTCGGCAGAACAATAACACCCAAAGATGTTCACGCATTCCTATCCCCAGTATATGTTAATGTGACATGGTAAATAGGACTTTGTACATAGAATTCCAGGTAGAATTAAGCTGGCTAATCAGCTGACCATAAGATGATCTCAGATTAGCACAGGATAGGTCTACAGGGACTGACTTCTGCCACTAACCTGAGTAAGCTAAGAAATGGGTTCTCCCATAGCTCCTCCATAAAATAAACACAGCCCACCTGCACCTTAGTTTTGACCCTTTGGGACTCAAAACAGAAAAAAAACAACCAACCTACTGGGTTTCTGACTTACATAAACTGACATAATAAATCTGAGTAAGTCTCTCAATGAGTGGAAATTGTTACTGAAGCAAGAGAAAACTTGTCTAGGAGAAATATCAAACACTGTTAAAACCATTAAAACTATACTCTTTAAAATTGTAGGTGCTAATAAATTTTTTGTAATTAATGTTCTTATTTTGAAAGATGAGTAGTTACTGTGGACCAAAAGAAAATTCCAGATTTTTCCTTACTTCTTCAGACCTTAATCTCTAAAATGCTAACTCAGGCCTGGGTTTGGTCCTGTCAGATGTCTGCTCTCCACATTCATCCACTGTGGAGAAGTGATACAAGCTTCTTAAGGCCCAAGGCCACTTTCCTCACCAATGACCAGCTCAGGGTTTGTGGCTGCCATTTTTCTGCAATTCTCAACTGTCTCAGGAAGAAATGTCCATCTTTAGCAAGACTTAAATTCTAAGGACTGAAAACAGAAAGAATCTGCCCAATAAGAAGAATCTGAAGTGGGAAAGACCTCACCAAGTCAGAGATTTTCCATCAATACAGATGCTTCAGAACCAAGAGGCAAAGCCCCAGAAATGAATGACTCACCAGGACTTTCAGAAACTAGTGTACTCAGAGAAACCCTGCAACTCTAGCAACTCTCTGAAGAATTAATGTGCTGTCAGAGAAAGCCCCTTTGCTAATCACCAGCCCTTCATCAGTGTCAGTAGCTCTCCTAATTTTCAACAAACTGAGTGCAGTTTTTTCCCAATTTTTATAGCATGTTTACTATAATAGATGTTCTCTTACCAGACCTCCACAGAAGAAAAGCAGGAGATTTTTTTGTCTGTCTGTCTGTTTGCTTGTTTTAACCACTCTCCACAGCTCAGTGTCTATAAAGTCAAAAGTCTATAAGGTAAGTTAAATATATCTAAGTGGAGACTGAGGTTAGAGCTCAGTCAGTAAAGTATTTGTCACACAAGCATGAAGACCCAAATTAAATCCCCACCACACACATAAAAAGCCAGGAATAATGGCATATACTTTTAATTCAAGAACTGGAGAGGTGGAGATCAGTGGATTAGTTAGTCCAGTCAAATCAGCAAACTCCAGGTTCAACTCCAGATCCTGTCTCAAAGAATAAGGTAGGGAGCAACTGAGGAAGACCAGCTTCAATTTCTGGCCCCACACTCATGTGCACACATATCACCCCCACACAGAAAAGCGGGGAGGGGGAGAGAGAGAATATCAAAATAAAGATTCCCAGAATCAACAAAGAGATCAATAAATATTTCAATCATATGGTAATGCCCTAGAAAGTACAAAGAAGCAAAACATGGATGTTCCTTATCTCTGTACGTGGCTTGCAATGTATAGATTACTTTACAATGTATAGGCTTACAATTTACAAACTAACGGAAATCTAAGGGAAACTCATGTGATCATATACAAACAAACCTGTCAGGAGTTCAATAAAGAGACATTGTTTATGGCTGGGAAAGTCATGGGGAAAGGCTTGGTTAGATGATTCCTCCAAGACTGCACATTTTCTAAGAAATTCAGAAACTCCACCTGGAAAATCTCTCTGTGTACTGACAAACACCTCCACAAGAGCTGAACAGGACTCTTCATAAAGAAAAAAAAGAACTCAGTTTCAAAAATTAAAATTTCTGGAATCCTGAACCAGGACTGACAGCTTACTCCACCAAATTTCCTTCCTTACCTGTCTCTGTTGAGCATGAAAGTGACTACATTTCTGGATGGTTCTAGGTTCTTTGATCAGCCTCACCACATACCCACTGGAGATAGCCTCTCTATATAATTGAGCCATGTGTGCTGCCAACTTGGAGACTTTCCACCTGGTGTTTAAATGTAATACAAGCTTCCAGAACTGTATTTAGATCGCCATTATTAATTCAGAACAGGAAGGGTCCAAGCCAACCCAAATCTCAGTACTTATCAGCTGGCAGTGTTCTGTTCTATATACTCACTCACAGGAAAATGCAAAAAACAGCTCATAGCAGCATCATCCAGACTAGCCCCAAGTGGAAGCCAGCCAGCTATCTCTCAACAGCTAATGGGCTTGGTGGCGAGCACTTGTAATCCCAGCTCTCTGGAGGCTGAGGCAAGAGGACCATGAGTTCAAGGCCAGCCAGGGCTACAAAACTAGACCCTGTCTCAAAAAATCAATCAATCAAACAACAACAAAAATACCTAGTGGATAAATAAACTGGCAGAATACTACCAAACAAACAGGATGAATTTGACAGACATAAAGTTGTAATTTGTAATGCTGGCTGCCAGAAACACAGAAAATCTACTGTAGGGTTTTATGTCTACAAAGTTAAGAAAAATAAGAAAACTAGTGTGTCAGAAGTCAGAATATTGGTTACCCTGGAATTTTGGAGACTGAAGGGGTCACTAGAGAGACTTCTAGGATAATGAAAATGTCTCTAGTCTGAAAAGTGGTCTTAGGGAGCCTTTACTTTGAAAAGTGATCAAACTGTACAGTAATTGCTAGCACTTCTACAAAGCAATTCAACAAGTCATTTTAAAAATATAGTTCATTATATTCAAGGACTGTATATAGTAAGATGAGCAAAAATCACTTTGCAATTGAAGAAACACATGCATGCATTCACATCCGTAATTGCTTGTTCACATTTCTAGTTATGTGTGAGTTTGTTTCAATTTAGTCCATTACATATATATAATATATATATATTTTAGATTGGGAATAAGCATGCGCTCACAGTAACAGTGCTAAAATTAATCATCTCTGCTTTGCCCACCCAAGACAATTCATTACTCTGCTTCATTGCCCTGACAGAAGAGGAGGAAAGCAGGGAGGGGGGGTGAGAAGAGGGTGGGAAGTGGAAGCCGCAGCAGCAGCAGGAGGTGGTAGGAAGAGCTTCAGGCCCTCAGAGCTCAGGAGGCGAAAAGACACCAGGTCACTAGAACATTTTCTGCACAAATTTTAGTTTAAAAACTGTTACAAGGCAAGAGGCCAGGACTAGATGTCCCCAGCAAATGTCACTGTTAACCTTGCCTCTCCCAGGAATAGCAAGATCCTGACTGAGAACTGTAACCCCAGCAAGCCACTAGGTGCTTCAGACTGCCATGGACATATCACTAGTCCGTATATACCATTAACTATAGAATTTCATCACCAATAATTGTAGCATACATTTTTTTCTGCAAGTTAATATTAAGCAAAGAGAAAACAAACATCTTCTTTATAGGTCAGATAGTAGAATGAGTGTCCATCATCTAGCATTCAGAGGTCTGGGTTTCCTGAAGACTGTGTAAATTGGGAGAGGACTAGTCCTCAGTGGGTACACCTTCTTAAGATGAAGCCCCCAGGACAGAGCTTGGTCTCTGATCCCCTAGTGAAGAGTGTCCACTAACAGGTACAGTTAGTACTTGCTGGTCAGAGGGCCCTCTGCAGGGACTGCGACAGTCAACCTTGGCAAAAAGGCCGGGGACAGCCTGGTAGAGAAACGTGGGCCCCAAGCTTGAGAAAAGCTGGGTGCTCTTTGGTTATACTCTCAAAAATTTGTCACCTGTCAATCACTTGACCTAAATACAACAGTCACTGGGGAATGGGGGCGGGGGGTTAGTCCGAGCATGCTCAGTGATGGAGATGACATCACTTAATCAATGCTGGGGACAGGAAGGCTGCATCAGCAGCCTGGAGCAGGCTGCCAGGAACGTGTCAGTGGGGACCAGGAGGCTTACATTAACTTGGTTCCTCCGCACGCTGCTCGAATACAAAGGGGGCGCCGTGGGCCACACATTTTAGGGACAGGGGACGGCGAAAGGGCGTGAGGGCAAGGCTAGTTTATTTCATTTGATATATTACCTTAAGAACTAAACACGACTAGTAAGTAGTCCTTCTCTTCCAGCAGCACAGGCTGCAGAGGGAGCTAAATTGGGGGAAGGGATGTTAGCGGGAAAGGCGGAGAAGGATGATCAAGAGGCAGCCCCTAGGTACTCTAACTTCGGCTAGTGACACCGAAGAGCTGTTCCGCGGCTCCCTTGCTCAGCAAAGGAGACCAGTCTTCTCTTCACCCAGAGCAAATTATAAGGGAGGGTCTTCGGACACCCAGGGAGGCAGCGAGCGTCCAGGAAGGAAGGGCACAATCCAGGGCAATTTGGAGTGATAGGCAGCAGAAGACACCCGAGGACTCCCGGGGACACCTAGAGCACCATTGTGCCTCCCATCTTCCAAACCCAGAACAAGGTGAAACCGCTTCTGCAAGGCCCAGGGAAGATTTTTTTTCCTTGCACCTTTTTCCTATCTTCTTGGCTAAGGTCTTGAGAAGAGATGAACCGAACAGATGCCTGCAAGCATTTGTGGGTTGTAGAACTTATGCTTTTAAGGGAGGCCTGGGCACTCCGGCTTGGGGACAACTCGAAACACTGCCCATGCGGCGGCGAGCGTGGGAACAATAGGCCCACCCGGGCCCCCACCCGCGAACAATGGCGGATCCGGCCCTCGCGCGTCTTCGCCGACGCCCGCAGGGGGCCCCTGGCCGAGGGCCGAGGGCCGGGTCCGGTCCCTCCGGAGTGCAGCCCCGCGGGAGGCCCGAGGGCGGCCCGCAGATCTCCGCTCGGCCCCCGGCGCCGGCTGCGGCGCGGAGCTGGAGGAAGGGCGCGGCGCCCCGGCCACTTACCCCGATCACCACCGTCTCGTCGCCTTTGAACTTGGGGATGAATTTGTCCCCGCGGAGGATCTCCGCCTCGTTGAGGGGCCGGAACCGGCACATCACTTTGATGCTGCACTCGGCTGGGTCCGCCATCTCGGGCAGCAGGGGCGCGGAGATGGGTGGGGGGCCGGCTGGGCAGCACGCCGGAGGCCGCGAACCGCCGCCCGCAGCTAGGCCGCCTCCCGCAGCCTCCCGCGGCGCTCAGCAGGTCATCGCGAGCCCAGCGCTGGGCAGCGCCTGCGGCTGCACCGCCGGGAAGCGGAGCTCTGCCCCAGTCTGGGCGACCTCCTGCCCTGCCTGCCTGCCGGCCCTGCCTCGCCCCTCCGGCCCACCTGCCTGCGACCACGAGGCGGGCGGACAAGGCAATGCGCAGCGAGAGAGCCTCACCCGACTCAGACCTCCCGGGCTCCTGCGCGCACATCCATCCTGCATCAGCACCAGCGCGCTCCGCCACCTCCCGCCCTCCCCTCCGCCCCGCGGTGGGACGGTGACATCATTGCAGAGACCCGCCCCGCCCCGCCCTGGGTCTGAGCGCTTCGCTCCCCGGGACTTGTAGTCTCTCTACCTGCAGGTGAGAAGGCAGGATGCTTGGAAGGGCTTGAGGACAGCAGCTGTGCTTTGGAGATCCCAGAGAGCTATCTGCACGACAAGTCAAGAACAAACTGGAAGTCATAGTCAAGACCCCCAGTTAAAATCTCTGTAAATAACCGAGTCTGCATATCTTTTTCCTGATCTCAAAGAAAAATCGTGACTTACACGGTGTACAACTCAACAGCTATTGAGTGTTTCCGCTGTGTTGAGGGTTTTGCAAGGGTTTATAAGGAGAGCAAGAAGGAAATGGGATTTGCATGAATATATTGGAAGCCAGTTATTCCTAGAAATTCCTGTACGTAGACAGTTCTTAACTTACACACACACACACACCTAGCATGTTATTTCAGAGACTGGATAAACTGAGGTCTGCTTGCAAATCCCAAATTTAGAAACATCTCAACCTCATGTGGTGGTGCATGCTTGGAATCCCAGCACTCAGAAGGTAGGTTGGAATACACAGATATATACCTTGTCTCAAAATGGGCCGTGCAGAATAGGACCTCTCCTTACTATTAATCATAGATCAATTTTCAGACCCTCTGCCTGATCCGATTTTGAACCCTACAGAATGAACAAAATGAATACAAAACCAAGTCCAAAGTTCTTTACAGAACATGTCCAGGCCCCATGATCACATTTCTTCCTACTGATTTAGCCTCATGTCTTATAACTTCTTGTCTTGGGGTTTACAGTCTGACAACTACCAAGCCTCTGACTTCCCCAGCTCAACTTCCCCTGCTTGCTCCTGATATTTGCTTAGGCCATTTGCTCTGCCATTTGGGCCCATTAGTAAGTAAAATATGTTGGGGATCCTATGGAAATTGATATGAACAGGACAAGAGCCACTGATGCAAAAGGGAGAACTTTTTAGAATACAATGGGTTTTAGGTATTCAAGAAGCAATTAAACAACAAAGCCAGAGAAAGGACAGGCAACCAAGGGTCTACACTATAGATGGTTGTCTCTGTGCACTGACCTTTCTCTTTCTCAAGAGTAATCCCCACATACAAGGAAACCTACCTGGGAACAGTTGTGGATGTCCTTCCTCAGCTTAGCAAAGGATAGATGGTTTTTCCAAAGTTTTAGTTTGAAAACTCCACGAGAAAGTCTATGAGTGGCCTGGGCTTAGGCTGGCATCTACTTCTAGGACAATAAACTAGAGTCAGAAACCTTCTAAGACCATGAAGGAACCTCATAGTAAGAAGAAGACAGGATGGAGGGATTAGGGCAATGTTCCTCAAAAGTGTGGTACCATGCTAGCAAAACAGCTGGGGCGTGTCTATTCTACCCTGCCAACACCGCCTTTTCAAATCCAAGGCTCAGACTCCCTCCTCCAGGAGACATCCCTGATCACTCGTGGTTGGATAACCTCCTTGTGTGTCCTGTGTCTGTACCACCACATCTGAGCCACGAAAGCTGACTTTGGGTCCCCAGAGTGGAGTGCAGAGTAGGAAGCATACTGAATAAGGAATTCCCTGCAGGAGGAGGCCTGAATCCCACCTCTGCCACCCTTGGAAAAGTGGTTTCCTTCGGATTTGATTTCCTCAACTTTGTCATTGGAATAACAGTATCATCTTAGAATCTTTGAGCAAATTAAAAGAAATATTACTTCTAGAGCATCTAGCTCTAGAACATATGTATATATGGTATAAACTCCAAATTTTACATAGTGTTATTCTTACTGGGTGCTGATTATAAATAATTATTTATTTCCGTTTGGACACAGCTTTGGCTTACATCTAGTTACACCTGGGGGCACAAGCTCTCTGCGTAGCTGAAAACACACTGCAGTGAACTTTTCTAAACCACTGTAAGCAGTACCAATTTGATTATTTTCCTCAGATGCAGTGAAATTAGGTTTTTTTAAAGCTCCGGGGCAATACTCAAATATAAAGTTCTCAAAAATAAAGAACATTTTAATCTTTCAAAAGCTCTAGTATTGCCTCCTCGTCTGTTTTCATACTAAGTGGTTCTCAGGCTCTTGCTTAGAGACCAACTTCTCGTATGGTTTACATGTGGTTTGTCCTTTCAAAAACCAGTGATAGAATTCGGTCGACAGACGGGGGGCATTTAGAAGATTATTAGGTCATTAGGAGGGATTCATACCTTTTTCACAGGAGTGAGTTCTTGCTCTAGTCACACAGGAGTGGTCTATTCTGAAGCGGGTTTGACTTCCTTTGCTCTTTCTTGCTCTCTCTGTGAGTCACTACATAATCTCTTCCATAGATGCCATTGCTTTGTCTGTTTGCCCACCATCGATGAGGCAGCAAATGGCCCTTCTCCAGAAGCCAAGCAGGTGCCCAGTCTTAGCTTTCCATATTCATGGGATGAATTAAACCAGTTTTTAAATAAATGAACCCATTTTTAAAATGAAATCAGATCTTTTGTTAGGGTAACAGAAAGTAAGCTCAAACTTAATAATAAACTGGAGCAAACAATCCAATACTGATTTCTTAGGGCCCACCAGAGATGCTCAGAACTCCACATACACTGGCTTATTTCAGGAGGTCAGAACTATGAAGAGCCTAGGCCGTGAAGAGATCTGCCTGTGTGTCAGTGGGCTCCCTCTTTGCTGATAAATTCATCCATCCAACCATCACTGAGAAAATGGCACTTGCTTCTAATCTCTAAGTAAAGATTTATTAAATGAACCTTTATCAAGGAAGTTATCACAAAACTGCTATTTCAGATGTGGGGGGTCGGGTCACAGAAAAAGTCACTGCCCTCAGACAGCTTAGAAAAAAGTCACATTACAGAGGATGAAGTGTTCAGTGTGCCGAGAGGACTTAACAGTGGAACTGGGCAAAGTAGAATCAAAAAATTTTATGAAGGCCACCCAAAGAAAAGTAACTACAGAAAATCTGATACACTTAAATACGTCAAAATTTAAAACTTTTGTGGCCAGTGAGATTACTCAGTGGATAGGGAGTTGCTGCAAAGCCTCACAGCCCTAGTTCAAGAGGACTCGAAGGGCCATGACTGTTGGTTCTGCTAAAGGGTACAGCCAGAAGACCCATGTATTCCAGAGACTTTTTCAGTAACGTTCATTACTCAGGAGTTAGTACAGGTTTAGTAGAGGGAGGAGGGGAGGACATTCCAAGTATCCAGTTCCATCGAGGTTCTGATCAGATCCTCAGCAAGTCTTCCAGGAAAGGGTATTAGTTCAGGAAAGAAGAGAGATACAGACAAACCAAACTACCTTATTGGTGTCCCAGCCTTTAGCTATCAAAGAACTGACGACATCTTTGGACTGGATAGTTCTGGCATTTCTAGCCTCTGGCAGACCCAAGGGAATTTCCAGCTCTTAGCTGAGAAAGACTAGTGATTTTTCTTTTGGGGTTTTCACCCTAAAACTGCCTAGCCAATTTCTGTCTCCTCCTTTCATTACTCCTCCCTCTGAAAAGGTAACCCAAATTGCCAATAGGGTTTTAAATGTCCAAATTGAAGTCCATTAGAATTTCTTAATGAGGGCTTTCAAAAACATTTGCCTATTGAGTTTATCCTCATTTTTCTTTTGGCCACCATGAACTCAGGATCTTCTTTTCAGGCACTTTGCTAGCTGTCGGAATGACTAGAATCTTAGTGTGAGTTTCCTCCCAAATGGCTTCTAGACAGGGAAAGAAAAGAAATTTAGCCACCATTTAGTTTTCAAATAAGAACAAAAATGGGTTTGTTTTTCTTGGCTTCAGATAGTCACTACAGTGTTGAATTAGTCCAAGATCTGAAGTCTTATATCTGGGTAGCATTTTTCTTATCAAGGAGAAAATTTTCCAAAATGAACTTTTAAGCACAATTTCTCAGACTTTGAAAGAAATATACTGCTCACTTTAATCTTTGGTTAGTTATACTTTCCTTTTGGGTGTTTAAGGTCATACAATTGGCCCCAATTAACCAAGTTTTTCTCAAGGTCAGTTGATGATCTGATCCTCAGGTGTCACTTGGGCTTTGTGTGGGGAGCCCCTGGCTCCTTTGGCTTTCTTCTCCGTTTCTGTGAGGATAAATCAGAAGGTCCTGTTCAAACACGATTTCACTTGGAAACTTTGAAGAAAGTTTTCCAGTTTTATAGACTGGACACTGGTTTGAGTTCCTCTAATGGGGGATCTCCATGGCATCCCTGAACAGAAGGACAGGTGACTCATCACAGTTACAGGAAACTTTAAGGTGCCCCATAGTCCCCTGGTACTTAGTCTACCTTGGAGGGCAAAGAAAAAAAGTGTCTTTTTAAGTCCCCCAGGCCAGATTAGTATAGGTCTGTAAGCATGGTTGTTAAACATCCAAGAAGGTTAGTTACACCAGTCTGGTACTTTTAATTACTGTGTGATTATGTCGATAGAACTTGAACAAAAACACAAACATTCTTGAACAAACCTTGACTAGACATATATTCTGCTCCTTAAGTTAGATTTTATAAGAACTAATTATAAGAAGTAAAGGTTCGACTGAACTTTGACCTTAGAAGCTTTGAGAGAACTTTAGTGGATTTAAGTACATAAAGGGCTGTTCTGAGAATGTAACGAGTCGAATCTTTAATATCGTAGGTTTTCATGACGAACTGAGCTTTTACAACCTAGGTTAGAGAAGAGATTTAACATCACAGGCTAAGTAGGCATAGGCCAGGAAAGTGATTTTAAATCAATTGCCTTAGGTCTGTCTCAAATGAAAGCTGTTCTACTACAAATAGAAGCAGTCTCCTTTCTTTCCCAGTCCCCACATACCCTGATTTATAGCCTTTCAAATGGAAGTGGGGGAGGGGTTACATCATACATCTATAGACAGGAAATAAAATGATCAGGATTCAAACCAAGATCACTGAAACCATTTCCTTCTGGACTGTACTCATCTCTACAGGGAGGTAAAACCTTCTTTTCAGCCAAATTATCTTGTTATAGGCAAAAGAAAGTATCAAAAGTAAAACTTGCATATTATAGAGAAGCATAAAGAATACTTACCAGTAGCTACAGTAACCCAGTACTTGTCTGCATTCATCCAATCTAAGACTGTTACTGGGAATGCAGTACAAGCCAGAGGAGTGGGCTGAAGATTTTGGCTGTAACACAATCATTGTAATAATGACTCTGTATCTCTGTAAACCTGCTCAGATCTTTAATAAACTTGCTCAAACATTATTATCTCTCTATTCTGGAAACATCCACTCACATATACTATTATAATGTATAAACTTAAAGATTTTTTTGTAAGCCTTGAATCAGGTTTTTAAAATGATCAGTTGTTGCACAACTGGTGTTCTCCCTGGTAAGCTGGACTGGCAAGCTATGGGCAAAGCATTCATCCCATGCTTGCCCAGGATTATAAACTTGTTGACCTTCTGCAAGTAAAGGAGGAGCCAGGAGAGTCAGCGACCCCTCCCAACCAACCAGTGGCCTGAGTTGTACGTGGGGGCAGAACTAAGGGTATGAGTGGAGGAAGCTGGGAGAGACAGGAGCTGCAGCTGCCAGGAGGTCACGGGGACCCTGCCAGGATGTAGAATTTGCTGTATGGCCTCGGTAGTGCCTCCCCAACAATCCTGTAAGTAAGCCCCTCACCAGGTGCTCTGTAAGTCAGTCCAAATAAACTCTGGTTTCCCCAAATGTAGTTTGGTGAAATTATGCCTCACTTTGTCATTACGGACCTAGAAAAAATTTTAGCAACACTAATTTTCTTTTAGATGTTTTCACAAGGGCTTGGCAAATGTACGGCCTTGACAAACCTGTTGGTTGACTTTAACGAAGCAGTAGTGGTCAAATGTCCTAAAAGTCTTTTTCTTAAAAATATTTTTATTTGTTATCTTTATGTGTATGAATGTATTGTCTACATATGTGTAAGTACACCTGTGCCATGCAATGCCTGCAGAGATCAGAAGTGAGTGTTGGATTCCCATAGAACTGGAGTTACAGATGGTTGTTAACTACCATGTGGGTGATTGAATCCAGGTTCCCTGCAAGATCAGCCAATGCTCTTAACCTCTGAGCCATCTCTCTAGCCCCTAAAACTCTTTAAAATGTTTATATTATACAAAACATTTCTAAAAACACAGAGATAAATTGCACCATGGAGCAGAAGTAATCGTCTCTTAAAATTAATTTATATCCTTAAGCAATAGGAACCATGTTGTAATTTAACAATTTTAGTTTACAGGAGAACTTACTTATAAGTCAATTTAATACCAAGTAAATTATGTTCCTAAAAATATAAGTTCATGTAGAACATGCATACCTGCACTATTATATATAAGATAGATTAGATATTCTTATCATAAACCAAGTTTTAAGTTTTACAGGGTTTTGAAAGCAGAGGCTAATGTTTAATATTTCTTACAGGGAGAGATATCTTTACATATGAAACCAACAGAGTTCCCCTTGTCTAAGGCATTATATAAATCAGAGGTGACAGAAAGTACAGTAAAAGAGACATTAAAACTTCAGTTTAAGAATAAAGTTTCAAAGTAGTTATTCCAAGTACATTGAAGTTGTCTCATTTTGTCTCAGACTGTTCTCTTGGAGGCAAAAGACTGGCTTAGACCATCTTGAGGATCAGCTCTTGTGAAGAAACCCAGAGGAAGCCACATGCTACTGTGTCTGACCCAGGTGCCAGAGTATGAATGAGTCTCAGGGATTTTAACTGGATCTCTGGCCAAGAAAAAAAAAAAACAGAAGCAAAGGAACCCAAAGTGCTTAGCTACCAGGGTAAACCATACAAGCGACAGATGGGAAACTCTCCAACAATGCTTTAAGATGGATCTCAGCAGGGGTTCCCAGAAACTTCAGGAGTGACTGAGACATAGCTGTCATGTGGTCATCCTTAGGAACCCAAGGAGTTCTCCTAAGTTTTAGAGACTTCCTTCAAGCCAAACCAGGATTCCTAGCTTCAACTGCTGAAAGGAATTTTTAAAATAGCTAGTTTAAAAATAATTCATGCAGTCTTAAACATGAGAGTTACAGGCAAGAGAGTTGGGGGGGTGGGGTGAGATATACCCAAGTGAGGAGAGCTTTCCAGAAGAAAAGTGGTCTTTCTTATACTAGGCTTTGCCCAAGGACATGGAGAATGAAGGGCAAGATCAGAGAAAAGATGAGATAGAATGACTGGTTTTAGTTCTGAAGATGAGTTAACATACCAACCAAATTAATAGCCAGCTAGAGTTTGGTTTTCTCAGAACATTTCTCTATCTCTTAGATTAGATATGGAATAAGTGTCCAGAAAAAAAGAAGAAGAAAATACCATTAATAAATTATAACAAACAAACAGTCAGAGTCAGAATTTCTTCAGAGGTCTGAAAGTAACCAAAACTAAAACAGATGTCAAAACAAAAATAATTTCAAATCAAGCAAACAAAAGAGATACCTTAAAACAACACTCTGAAAGAAAATCAAATTCAAAAGGAATCTAACAAATAGGATTCTTAAAAACCATCTCAGATGCTTTTCTGTACAAAGAATTAGTATTTAAAAGTTTTGTGAAACACTTAATAGGCCTAGAGACACTGTTTAACAAATTTAAAGATGTTTAGGGCACTCAAGTTTATAAGGCCTTTGAATGTATCATCAGAATACCCATATTTGTAAATCTGCACATGTGCCTTTCACTTAGGCATGACAAAATGAAAATAAAACCAGTAATTTGTGCATAATAAAAAGAATGAAAAAGAACAAAAACTGAAGTGGGGCCAGTTTGCTTTAAAAAACTGTTCTGATGGAAACAACATATGAAGACAATTATCATAGACACATATAACAGAATAAAGTGAGATCTCAACACATGAGAAAACTTAGAGATATGACATTATTACATGAAATCTCAAACAACACATGAAAAACAATTATCATAGACACATATGACAAAATTACATGAAAACTAGGTGCGCCCAAAAAGCGATAACCAACAAGTTTGATTAGAATGATCTTTTGCAAATAGGCACTCATCTTTTAAATCCAGATGGGAGAAGAAAACCTCCTCATAACCAACTCACAGCTATGGAATGGTTCTCCCTCTTCTTCTAGTAAGTATGTGTGACTGGTTTTAGGGTCAAGTAGCCTCTATCTGGACTCAGGGATTCTCCTGATGGCATGTTATCAAGCAACTTGACTTAACAGAAAGTTCTCAATTTGGAGGCTTTCGTCCTAATGCCATAATCTCCTTAAAGTCGTCCACCATCGTCTGGAGGGCTCAGATACCAGGACTGGGAAGAACTCATTTGAAATTTTACATGTGCCTAGGATGTTTGCAGTGTGTGCACAGGAGAGGTAGAGAGCTCTAGTCTCAGATGCCTGACTGGCCGGAGGTCTTATATTAGGGCCACAGGAATAAACCCCATGCCCATTGAGCTCAAATGACCTCAACAGAACCACCAGCTGAGGCTCTCTCAGATTCCATAGCCACACAGCCATGGAACTGTCACTTTCATTTTCACATTCGTGCACAATCATTCAGAGTTTAAGACAATTGTTCCCTAGTTATTTCCATTAAATCCCTGCTTTATCTAAACAGGGCCGGTATCACCTCAGAATCACATCAACGTCTCATTTGGATCCCCTTTTCCTGTTTGGTTGGAGGTCAGTGTCACGTTGGAATCATGTTGCAAGCTTCTGTGGGGGATACACGAGCTAGCTCCTATCTGTCTAACCCGGGGGCCTTCACCTGTTCCGGATGGCCGTTCTGGTTTTCTGTCTCCCTTCACCTGGCTGAGCGCTCCAGGCAGAGGCCTCACAGTCCTCTTTGGCTCCCTTGAAGGAGACCCCTGCAATCTTCTAGGGTGTGCACTTCTCTATTCCAGAGGCCCAGGAGCTGCAGCCTCTATGGCTGATGGGGGTAGGGCCTAATCATGCCGGGGCCTCCAGAAATGTTTCGGAAACTTCTGGTAGTCAAGAGACCAAGTCAGATGAGGGAGAGGGAATGTATTCACACCAGTTGACACCCAGATTATTTTTTATTAGTGTCAGTCCCAAGCTCAAGTTTATAGGGAAATTTATAGTCAACTGAAAGCAAGCAAGTAGTGGGTTCCAGAAGTATATATGTAATGTGAAAAAGTTTAAAATTTTGAAGTTACATTTTATTTATTTATTTATTTTGTGTGTGTATATGTGTGTAGTTGTATGCATGTCATTTGTGATGGCTAACAATGAGATGACCGCAAAGCACCTTAAACTCTGGAAGTCCCTGAGATGAGATAAGAGAAGAATGAGGAGAGTAAATAGAAATCTGCCCTGCCCCTCATGGTTTGTTACAGGCTTAACTACCATGTGCTGAAATATTTTTCACATTAAAGAATATTAACAACACAAAAGGCAATGCACAAAATGGGATAAAATATTTTCAAATCATATATATGATAAGGTTATCATAGAAGCAGATATAAGCTATACAGAAAAGAACTCCTGCAACTCACACACAAAACCATATAACTTGCATTAAAATTGGCAGAGAAATTGAGTGGACATTCTCTGAAGAAATATATAATTGACCGATAAGCACATGCAAGATGCTCAAAATCACTAATCATTAGAAAGGGAAACTGCACATTAAAACTGCAAGGAAACATTACTTAAAACCCACCAGGATGGCTACTATCAAAAGAGATGAGAGAGAGAGAGAGAGAGAGAGAGAGAGAGAGAGAGAGAGAGGGAGAGAGAGAGAGAGCTGGCAGGTGAAGAAAACTCTTGTGCACTACTGGTAAATATGATGCAACTACTGTGAAGAGCAATGTCAGCTCCTCACCCTTAAGTGTGGAATTATGGGATCCTGCAATTCCACTCCTAGGTATAGATCCCAAATCAATTAAAATCAGATACTCAAACATGCATCTGTACATCAACATTCATAACAACATTATTCATCAAAAAGCAAAAGCAATCTAGGATCCATCAACTGATAAATGGATACATACAATGACTATTGTTCAACCTTTAAAAGAAAGGAAATTCCAACACACACCACAATACGGATGAACCTGGAATATACTATGTTAAATGAAATATACCAGTCACAGAAGGAAATAGGAAGTTGTCCCTCAGTACTTGGGAAGATGGGCTCCAGAATCCCGTCTCTGAATTAGAGGATGCTCAAATCTCTCACAGGAAATGATATAACATTTTCATATATCTATATACATCTGTATTCTTGAAGTCTTCTCAAGATAACTTAAAAATATCCAGTACAATGTAAATGCTGTATAAATAGGTGTTAGACTATATTGCTCAGGGAATAACAAGAAGAAAAAGGTGTGTATAGTTCAGTATACACAGTTGGTTAGTTTTCTCGAGTAGTTGCCCTCTGTAGTTAGTCAGATATTCAGAAGGAGAGGCCACAGACGCACGGATAGGGAGGGTTAGTCACTCCGCTTCGGGAAGTACCTAGAATCCTCAAGTCACTACAGAAAGCAGTGTTCTCCAGGAGCTGGTGGGGCGGGAAGGGGAAGTTATAACAAACCACTGCGATGTTAGGATGTGAACTGTTTGACTTTTGTTCAGTTTCAGGTTTACAACTCTCAGAGCTCTTGTTTTTTGTTGCTTGTTTTAATTTTCCTTTTGTCCTTGGTTCCTGAAGCAGCCTTCAGCACAGCGTTAGAGCAATAAAAATAAAAACTGCCTTTGTTAAATGTTGGGGCACTGTAGGTATCAGAGGCCTCAGAGTGCAAGATATCGCTCTCAGGCCTTCCCTGTCCTCCGTTTTGGACTACCCTCTCCCTAGGGCAATCCTCCGGTTAGTCACAGACGCTAAAGATACACTATAACCTTCTCCCGACTTCCTGTCTTGCAGTGGACCATAAAGAAGTTCTCTGATGATAAGACTCTCGTTTTAGAAGATATCTTGTCCATTTCTCTGGAGATAGGAATGCCATACAGGGAAGCCAGGAAGACTCTGAACAGAGAGGCCTTGCTGGGTTTTCCCACTCAGTCACCTAGCATTAGGTCACACTCTTGGTTCAAGCACTTTCAACCTATTTGTCCGTGTTTCAATTGTAGCTGTGCTGTGACGTCTCCATGAAAAGAGCTGGGCTTATGGAGAGTCACAGGAAGGTGAACATGCCGAAAGGGTGGTGGGCCCCAACTTCATGAGGACCAAGATTTGGGGCTCAGAAACCCCCAGTCCTCACCCTTCCCATCTACTTATCTGTATCCTTTCAAAGTCCTTTGTAATAAATTGGTGAACATGTCTTCCTGAGTTCTGTGAGCTGCTCGGGAAAATTCATTAAACCTTGGGTTGGCTGGATGGCTCAAGGGGTAAAGACACCTGCTGCCGAGCCTGACAATCTGCATTTGATCCTTGGGATCCATACGGCAGAAGAAGAGAATGCACTCTCTCAAGTTTCCTCTGAACTCCACTCTCAAGTTGTCAGACACCTGTGTGTACACAGACACACACACACAGACACACATAGACACACACAGACACACACACACAGACTACACAGACACACATAGACACACACAGACACACACACACACAATAAATAAAAATGTAATAAAAATGAAATGCACTAAACTAAAGGGATCATGTAGTACCTAGTGAATAGCTGGTGTGACAGTCGATATTGTTAACTTGACAGAACCTACGCTCACCTAGAAGCCAAACCACTGGACATGTCTGTGAGGAAGTTTCTAAGTCAGGTTAACTGAAGTGAGAAAGCCAGCCCTGACTGTGGGCAGCATCATTCCATAGGCTGAGGTCCTGGGCTGACTAAAAAAGAGAAAGTGAGCTGACACCACCGTTTGTCTCGCTCAGCTTCCCGACTATGCACACAAAACAAGTCAAATAATCACAGTGACTAGTGGTTGATGCACCTGCTGAGCATAGGTGCTTGAGGTCAATGCTACTGAGCACTTCACACGTTATTAGCATGACAGAGGAGATGAGCTTTGGTTCTATTTAATTTTAATTCATTTTTGAGTATTAAAAACTTCTATTTATTATTTTTTATTTTATGCGTAGGAATGTATTGCCTGCATGTGTATAAGTGCACCCATGTCATGAGATGCCCGCACAGTTCAGAAGAGGGTGTTGAATTCCCCTGGAACTGGAGTTATGGACATTGTTAGCTGCCATGTGGGTGCTCGGAATCGAACCTGGGTGTTCTGCAAGACCAGCCAGTGTTCTTAACCACTGAGTCATCTTTCTAGTCCCTGAATTCATTTAAAATTTAAATTTGGAAGTCAATACTTTGTTTGGTTATTGGAAATGTCCTATTTAGGACAACATGGTATATGCATCTACATTTTCAACCAAATTTTATGAAATATGAGTATAGATCACCTATTACCAATCAAATTTAGTGTCCAAAATCAGATGTGCTGTGAATGTAAAATGTAAACAGGATTTTAAGCGCAGTGCGAAAGGAATGTAAAATACCTTGATGATTATCTTGTATTGGTTACATGTTGAAATAAACACATTACTTACAGGGTTAAAATACATTCAATAACACATTGTCATTTGGGAGTTTTCCTTTTTTAAATTGGCTCCTAGAAGTTAAAGGAACATGAATGGTTCACATGGTATTTTGATTAACCTGCACTGTTCCAACTCAATGTGGTCAATGAATCAGAATCAGAAAATGTATTGGTAAGGAATTTTGTGTCTTCTTCCTGGTCACTTGAACTCTAGGGAAAGCAAAACTTAGAATCTAGTTTGGAACATTTTCCCCCTTTATTAGGGTATTTTGCATTAGGATAACAAATACCTGGGACAGGCTAACTTTATTTTTAAGAGGCTTATTTTGTTCTGGAGGTGTAAGATCAAAGGGCCATATCTGTTGATGGCTTTTTTGCTAACAGGTTCTTAATGGGCCACCCAGCACCACATGACAAGAGAGGAGGGTAGCAGCCTGTGCATCTATCTGTCCTTCTCCTTCTTCTAAAGCCACTGGGGGCAATTGTGATGCCTCCACCCTAATGACTACCTCACTCTAAATACCATGAGTGGATTAAGTTAAGTTCCCACTTTCCTAATTCTTAATAAGGGAGTTTAAATCTCACAGATGAAGTCTTGGTAGACACTCAAACTAAATCCAAGCCATAACCTCCATGGTGAGATTCCCCCACTTATTTCCATCCAGCAATACTGCATCCCACAGTCTTCAGTGAAAGGCACCGGAAGAATGAGAGCTCAGGGCAAGGATAAGAAGGCATACATGCTCCATCAGCTCCTAACTGGGTCCTGCAGGGAAACAGCAGCAGCATGTGAAAGGAGAACCAGACCAGGTAGACAGATGCTACAATGTGGTGAGACAGAGGAGATGCTCCTTAGTCAGGCTGAGACGGGATTTGGGATCACAACCACTGCAAAGAGGAAGGATGTAAAGCCAATTCCTGGAAGGTCCTGAAAGGAACAACCCTGCAGACCCATGGGAAAGATCCTGTATCAACCAGCCTTGTGCTCAGCATTCTGGTGCAGGCCTCATGCTCTTGACCCTGCTCATACCGTCAGCCCGCGATCTGCCCATTCCCAGTGTATTTTCTCATCTGTGTATCTCTCCAAATCCCAGTCATCCAAGTTCTTATCAAATATTCTAACTTGGAGGTTTCATTCAGCTCCATGAAAATGTTCTGGAAATAGATAGTGATGATGGCTGAGTAACATTATGGATGTACTTGATGCCACCAAATTGTGGTCCTTAAGGAGTCTGTTTTACTACAGTAAAAGAACAGAGAAACATCTCTTTTGGTCTCTGGAGTCATCCCTGAACCTGAAGGCAATGATGCTACATTGTTGAAGGAGCTTTGGACACAGGGCCCTTTGTTTCTTATTCTGTATCTGCTGCTAACAAATTCTGTAGGAGACATATTCAATTTTTCTAAATGTTTTTTGTCTATTTTTTGAATCTCATCTGCTGAAATGGTGCTAAAAATATCTATTCTGAATATATAAGAATTAAAAAAAGAAATGTTTCAGAAATAAAATCTGGAAAAGGCTGTAAAGGAATTGGGGGAATCACCCCTCCCAAGAAAATATACATGATAAGAAAAATAGGCAATATATAATATCCTTTGTTTTTATTGTGTGGGTGGGTATACACATAGAAGTCATTGGACAGCTTTATGGAGTTGGTTCTCTCCTTCTACATTTTTGTGGGTTCTGGGGACCGAATTCAGGTTATCACACTTGTCTGGCAAGCACCTTTGCCCAGGGAGTCATCTTGTTAGCTCCTAGATTTTTTATCTTGTTGAAGAGAGAGTCTCATGTTGCCCGGATTGGCCACAAACTATGAAGCCAAGAATGACCTTGACCTTTTGATCCTCTGGCCCCGACCTCCCAGGTACTGGAATGACAGACATGTACCACCACCCCTAACTCCACACAGGTTTAAATTAACATAAAGTTGTTTTCTAACCCCAAGGCCTGGCATAATACAACTTAATAAATGTCTTTCATACATTCATTTACTATTATAGTCTTTCAGCAAATGTGGATTTTCGGTTATGGAAAGAGAGTGCCGAGGACACAACTCAACGAGCATTCATTTCAAAGAATCACAGTCTCTGCTGCTTCGGCTTCTGTTCATAGTTAAATTCACAGGTACAGTGTCTCAACCAGGAGGACAGCAACGACTCTTCAACTTCCTGACCCAGCAACGCCTCCCACAGCAGGGATTTACATATGCTTTTAGAGGGTTAATGAACTGGGGGAACTCCCAGTTAGCAAAGAAGGGGCCTCCAGCAGACTAGAAGGTCCGGGCTACTTGCTTCTGTCTGCTTTACCAGCAATACTTGCACAGCCTGAAGCCGCATTGTTGAGCTGAAACAGAAAATGGAGAATGACCTGAATCACTCAGACAACAATGAGCAGTCTCACTTGGAGAGGCTCACACCTGGTAGAAATCAAGGCCAAAACAGGTGAATTGTTCCACCCTTCTGATAACCCTGAGTTATCAGAGTCATTTTCAAGCACTCCTAGAGAATCATTTCTGCTCCCGTCTCTACTGCCAGTAAAAAGTGCAAATTGAAGCAATTATCTGGATTGTTCAAGGAAAAAAAAAAGCCTCAGAAATTCTTCTGCCTGAGTGATCCAGGTAATTGCTTCAATTTTCACATCAGCTCCTGTCTTGGCAGTCCCTGGGATAGCCATTTAACTGAAACCCTGGGGTCTGTAGGTAACTGTGTGGGTCTAATCATTTCTGATTACCCAGGCCCAGCCCCAATCTTGTAAGTACAAAAAGAAAAGATCTGACCCCAGTGAAGATTAAAGACCAAACGAGTGGGCGAACTGGTTTTAAAGATGCTGAAAAATCCCTTTAAAACTTGCAAAAATAATGCGTTGCCATGGAGTAGAAAAATCTGGATGTCTTTTTAATTTATCACCTCAGGTCCAGATGTACAGATAACCCAGCTCAGCAGGGAAGAAGGGAAAACTATCCCATCATCCCTTTAGCATGACATCAGCTGATGTGATGTCTTTTCTGATGGCCGACATGTTGAGGTTTTATTGCACCAAAACTTTAGTATTCATTCTTACCGAAACAATATCAAGGATGTGGAAGAAACATGAGGAATGCTTGATTCTAAGAAAGGACAGGAAAAGAAAGTCAAAGTTCTTACCTGGGGGTAAGAAAACACTTGTAAATGAGCATTGGCAATCAAGGGTAGTGGGAGAAAGGTCCTAGAAACCAGATCCAGTTAGGAGCTGAGATACAGAAGGTGAGAGGCATTGGAAACACCCAGCCCTTCTCAGGGTTGACCCAGTACAAAGCAAGTGATGTAATTTATCCATTTGGACACAAAAATTTAACATTGGTAGTTCCTCTAAAATCTACTCACAGGAAATCACCAAGAAACCAAACTTTCCTAAAATGAACCAGAAAACACAGATTAGGATATCTGTTGCACATCCTGGAATGAGCTACTTAGGAAAAAAAAAATCACTGAAGAGATTTTGTGTCTCTGAGGTTCTGTCATACAACCACACAGGGGGCCCCACTCTCATGATACCTCCAAAATAATACTATGATCCACAAAACAAAATGCTCTTCCAACCAAGACTCTATCCTAGATTGTAAGAAGGAAGAATGGATAAACATGCTTTCCTAGTGCCCATAACGGAGAAACAGCAGCATCCCCAGCGAACCAATTCTTTGTAAATACAGACACTTGAGACTTCCAATGGTCATGGGGTTCCCCAGAAATTCTCTTTTTAGTTCCTGAAGCAGTAAATGAGATGAGTTTTTCTTCAGCAGAGGTCAAGGAAAAGTGTACAAAGACTAAAAGCTTCTTTCAGCACTTGTAGTTGTCTAGTGCTATGTAACAAGTCACTCCAACACTCTAATCAGCATCTGTTATTTTATCACAGGTCAGCACTCTGGACACCATGTAGCTTGGTCTTATAATTCGAGTTCTCAGTCATACAGCCAGAGCTGTAGTCATTTCAAGGTCCAACTGGGGAAGGATGCACTTTTAAGGCACTTCCTGTAGTTGTTAGCCAGAAATTGCTACAGTCCTTCTTCCCCAGGCCTCACCCAGCAGTGGGCATTAGGACGATTGAAAGAACAGGAACAAAGCAGCATCACAGTCTTCTCCTTGCCTGGTCTCACTCATCACTTCCACATATTCCAGAGACTAGAAACAAGTCACAGGTTCAACAGAAATCCAAATGGAAAAGCTTGTACAATACTGTGAGTACTCAAAGGACCAGCTCACCGGGGGCCATTTAGACATCTGCTTGCCACAGCAACCAGTTACTCCTGGATTACTTACACCAAAATGGAGCGTAGAGTAGAAAAAGGAATAAAATGTTGAACCCAAATAGACCCTTTCCTCAAACAGCTTCAATCTAGCTGAGATATAAGCTGCAGAGAATTTCAGAGAAATAGCCACTTAAGGGACAACAGCGATATATTATACCACATAAAAAATGGAATCCTAGATATCAAAACGCATACATGACAATAAATTTTAAAAATCAACATTTTTAAATGGGAAGTTTTCTGTGACATACATGACAGAGTCAATACCTTTAATAAAGAATGCTTACAAATCAATATGACAATTGTAAATGCACAGTAGATAAGCTAACCATGTGCACTAAAAAATGATACACAAAAGAATTACAAATTATCCTGAAATGTATAGATACTAATTCGGCTTCATTAGTAACCAAGGAAATGCTTGTTAAATTGGCAAAGACGACAAAGAATAACAGGTCTCCACCCTCTGAAGTACACCAGGAAAGTGGCTTTCTCGTATCCTCTGGTAAGGAGGTAGATGTGCACATTTTTTTTCTAGGAGGGCAACATAAATCCAAAACATGTAGAGACTTCCTGCTGACAGAGGCAGAGGCATTAGATACAAGCTCACCGATCTTCAGGGAGTAAGAATGGCAATGTTACAGGAAGACATTTGCGAATTAAAGTTGGAAAATTTGGGGCTGGAGAGATGACTCAGTGGTTAAGAGCACTGACTGCTCTTGCAGAAGATCTGGGTTTGAATCCCAGCAACCACATAGTGGCTAACAACCACATGTAACTCCAGTTCTAGGGGATCCGATGCCCTCTTCTGACCTCCACAGGCATTGCATGACATGTGTGCACTTACACACATGCAGGCAATACACTCATACACATAAAACAATAAAAAATAAATGAAATATTAAAAAAAAAAATAAATAAAATAAAATTAGAAAATTTGCCAAGTCATGAATAGCCTTGAACAGAAGGTGGTGTAGTATTCTTAGTGGCCTTTACAGACAGTAGGGAGCCTTTGGGGGGTTGTAACTAGAGTTGTCAGGCAAAAATCCCTGGGCATAATTAGAAACTACAAGGAGATACTGGGAATCCAGGAGTAGAATTCAAGAGACTTATCCCTCTTTCCATTGGAGCTCTGGCCCTCTCCGTTTGATCTCACTGTCTCTCAGAGGCAACAGCCTTTAGTACTTAGCAGAGACTAGAATAGCTCCAGCCTTTGGGCCCCTTCAGACATGAGCATATAAGGCCTCTGGCCTTGTGAGCCAGACATCATTGCACCAGGCACAGAAATCGAGTTACCAAGAGCAGCAAGAATGGAGCCTCCTAAACAGGGTGGTTACTTAGCATTCTTTGGGTTCCAAGCAACAGAACTCTACTTACATTATTTAATACAAAAAGCAGAGAATGAATAAATTATATTCTTGAAGAATAACAAGGCTAGTCCGCAGTTCAGTCCAAGAAAGAACAGAATTCAGCAACCCAATCATTGTGAAGTTTCTTTGTCTTCTCTTGCTCTTTGCTGAGGACATGCTCTCTTCTTTGTCTCTACATGGCCTTCTCCAGGCAGTGTCTCAGAACATTCAGATGTGTCAGCTCAGAAGAGTTTACATGTCTAACACTTGGAGGATTACGGAAGTTCTCCCTCTGTTTCAGTTTCTCAAAGGACACCCTGGCTCTGCTCACCTGGCTTAGCTCAGGTTGGATTTACCTCTATTAACACAAATCAGCTCTGACCCAGGATAGCATCATGTTCAACAATCATGGTTGTTGGAACTGATCCCTTAACTATCTGTGCTGGACAGCGAAGGGTGAGCAACAGTTGCCAGGAAAGCAAGCCCTGGAAACAACATGGCATCGACATCAGGGAAACCCAGGGAGCCGCCCTTTCCCCGGGAATCCTCCCTCAGACAGACGTGGGACAGTCAGTACTGTGTGTCCTCCACAATGCCACGCTTCTCATTCAGTTCTACCACAGGGGAATGGCCGCTATCCGCCCCATCAGTCAATAACTCCTGATGTAATGGAAGCGTGACGTGGCCACCGGTCAGCTTGCTGCTAACAGGCTGCTTTCACCAGCTGAATCACTTGGCCCAGCTGCTCTGAGGAATGCCAGCATTGGTGTGTAGCTTTATTGTTTCCTTACATGGCCTGATCCTTTTGAGAGGAAAGACAGCAATTGAATTACCAAGGAATTAACTGAATAAGATACTCTAAACTAATCCAGAAAACAGATGAATTTGTAAAGTACTTTAAAAACCAAAGCCTGTCATCACTGGTGAGGCTTCCAGACTCTGCTAGTATAAGCACATATTTGTGGGCAGTGCAACAGCTTGGACCCATTTGGCAAATATTCCCTAGCCCCATTTGAAGGACTCCTGATTCCCCCAGTACACATACTGGCAACATTCAGCCTCCTAATTCTGATTAATGGAAACTAACAGTTTGTCCTGTTTATATGTCCGTTTTGATTGGCATTCATTCAGCCACCTCAGCAAAACGCTAGCACCACAGTTGGCTCCTCAGTTGTTTTACTGTATTTATCCCGTGTTGTAAGCACTCGGTTTACATGTAGATAAATGTGAACATAGCCATACACATAGCGCATTTATGTATAGGATCTTGTTCTAGTGTTTTGAAAAGCTCATTCATTCATTTATTCTACAGATATCTACGAAGTGCCTACTAAGAGCCAGCCACTGCTCTAGGTGGTAAGGATACAACAGTAATAAGACAGAGGTGGTCCAAGCTTTCATATGCTTTACTGAAGGAGCTAGCCACACATAAGTACACGACATGCCACAGCAGAAATAAGCGTCAATCACTCTCCGCCTTATTTTTGATATGGGGTCTCCTACTGAACACCGAGCTAATGGATTCAGCTATGCTGGTGAGCCAATGAGCTGTGGGGATCTACTGTCTTTGCCCACTCTCCACTGCTAGAGTTTCTGCCACATTCTGCCATGCCCAGCTGTATTTATTTACTATTAATAATGAAGGGTCTGGGGATCCAAACTCAGGTTCTCGCTGGGTGGTATGGCACGGGTCTTTAATTCCAGCCCTCAGGAGGCAGAGGCAGGCCAATCTCTGTGAAGTTGAGGCCAGCCTGTTCTACATAGTGATTTCCAGGCAGTCAGGACTAGGAAGACCTTGTCAAAACAACAACCACAAACTCAGGCCTTTCATGCTTGGGCAATAGGCACTTGTACCAACCGAGTCATCTCCCCAGCCCCATTTATTTCTCACCAGCCCTCAGGGCATTCAAGCAGCATTGCTGACCTCTGCTAGGTCCAGCTGATGTGCGCTCAGGGTGTCAGCTGTTTGCTGATCCTGACGTGACCTTGGTTCCTCTGCATGGGACTCTCACGTTGCCTCACCAGGCTCAGGCATGGCTATCCTCACACAGAGGCAGAGAAGCAACCCAGCAAGAGAGCAAGTGAGCATGCGGGTGCACCTTCACCCTTTCTCGTACCTCACAGTCGGTAACATTGACCGAATCGGGCCACACAGCTAAACCAGACACTCCTCTCTCAAATTCATAAGCCCTAACCCTCAGGTGACTTTATTTAAACAGGGTCTGGAGAGGGAAATTAAAGTTCAATGGATTCCTAAGTTTGGGGTTCTGTGTGATCTTTAGTCCGAGCAGCTCTCGAACTTGCTGTTCTCCTGCCTCAGCCTCTCGAGTTGCTATGATACCTGTGCCACTAGGCTCAGCAGAGTTGGGGCTAGTCCCAAAAGTATGACATTACGAACAATGAAGATATAAAGGCACCCCCACCCCCTGCACATATGAGGACATCATAAGCTAGGAGGATGGCCCGCACCAAACTACTCTAGACTTGATCTAGACTTCCAACGTCCAGAACTGTGAGAAAATTACATTATATTGTTTAAGCCCCAGTCTAAGATATTTTGTTCTGGCAGCCTGAGCTGACTGAGATAGACACAGACACACAAGGGCCATTTACTCAAGTCATTTCTAGTCATCCACCTCCAAATGGAAGCTGAGCAGGAAGAAGGGAGGGAAGGAAGGAGGAAAGGAAAGGAGAGAGAAGAGCTAAGGCGGGAAGGAAGGAGAGAGGGAAGGAGGGAAAGGGAGGTAGAGGGAAGGAGCGAAAGGGGCTAGGCTTATTCTTTAAATGTGAATAACTGAAAAATAAGCAAACCCCTCTTCCCTTATCTGGAGGCAAGTAGGTCATGTGTTTGTGACTTGTCTGCAGTCTCCATCCGTGACCAGAGGCAACAAGAAGGGAAAGAGCATTGGGACCAGTGAAAGAGAACGAGCCTGGTCTGGCTCATTCTATTCCAAAAATAGAGATGATTTGGAGGCTTTCCAGCATGGACAAAAACAGTGTGAACACTCTGGTTCTGCCTGGAAGACTCCCTCACAGTCTGCTCTCTTTCCTTCTCAAAACGACGGCAGGCTTTAGGACTAGATATTTTAAAAGAGCATCTTTCTGTTTAATAGACTTTAAGGATACTCTTATATCTCCCTGCTCTAAAATATAAATATAAATAGCCTGTAATGAGGAAACCTTCTTTAGTATGCTGTGGCTTGAGTTATTACAAGCTCCTATTCAAAAGAAAAAAATTTGTTTTTAGGAAATTGTACCACATATCACTAAGGACTTTTGCAGACAATGGGGATTTCAGGGAATGAAACCTAGGTAGGCTAACACACTCTACTACTGAGCTATATCTCCAGCCCTCTGGGAAAGTGCTTTTCAACTAAAACAAAATAAAATAAACACACACATACACACACACACACACACACACAGGATCTTATATCCTTGCTACCATAGAGCTAATAAGAGAAGCAAGACATGGTTCCTGCCTTCCTGGAGTTTACAATCTAGAAAACAAAGAAACAAAAGTAGAAGAACAAAAGCGAGACAAATAATTGTATGCACACACCTCTGAGGATGTTCATCTTACATGCGGATGAGTGACCCATGACAATCATGGAGAGAGGCAAATCCTAACAGGTGACAGGTAGATCTATGAATGGAGAAGGGAAGACAGGCACATCGTTAGCTTGCTGGAAAAGAGAAGCAGATCTTAAGCAGATGGGAGAAACATCCAGTTCTCCTTGGAATTCTCTGAAAGCTGGCCCCCAAAGGGTCAGTTTGGAGCCCTGTCATCTTAGGCTCCAAGCCTCCCCTCCCTCTCTGCTCAGGAATTCAAATCAGGAGAAGGGAGCCCAGATATGAGTATTGTCTCTCTTTTCAGGAGAGGCAGCTCACCAGCCAATGAAGGTATGTGACTCTGTGCCTAAAGACTATCACTCCTGAGATCTCTGCAGTCCTGAGAGCTATTAGAGTATCCCCTGTGCATGTCCACCTTGTGGTGCCTCCTTCACACTTGCCAGCCTGAAGGCCTGCTTGGCTCTGGGAATCCTCTTGGATGGTACAGCCTTTACTCATTATCCTTCACAGCTTCAGGAAGAGGCTTTCCTGTGGTGGGAAAACTCTATGTTTGAGGTGGTCCAGACAGGGAATCCTGAGGCTGGATTCCCTCACAGGAGAGCCTGGGGCAGGGACTCCTCTGGACAACGGGTGACTTTAGCCTGAGCCTATGATGAAATTATAGCACACAAAGTTGCACCACTTTGGGATGATGAGTTGCAGCTCCTTTCCAGAGGAGAAGGCTTCATTCTTGGTTCCTTGGAAGGAGGCAGTTCTTCGGAGAAAAGAGCAACAGGGAGCTATTCACAGCAGCTTGGGGAGGAGTTTGAATCAGCACAGGGAATCCAGACTGGGGACATGTTCAGCCAAGAGAAGAACCTTCCTGTGTAAAGAGTACATGTTCAGAGCCTCATATACTGTTTCCGCCAAAAAGACTGAGTGCCTGTGAGGCAAGAATGTCCAGATCTGTAATCCTCATGGGTTACTGCTACGTCCAAATGAGGCATAACAGACATAAAAATGCTATAAACTAGAAGAGCACCTTAAAGTACTAATTCTTTAAGATACATTTTGAGCATGGCAAGATTTACCCATGGGTGAAGTAGTGGTCTACATGTTATGGTGGTAATCACCTGCTTTCCGATTGGGTTTAAGGCCACTCCACAGGAGGGGACACATGTGTGGTACTGTAAATTTGGTCAAGAACACATGTTTGGGGATCTTACAGGCTCCTAGGGTGAACCTACTACTATTAATTTGCTAAATGGACATAGTATCAACCTGCCTTCAAGATTCATATCTCTAAACCCACAGATCAGTGAAGCTTTCAGATCTCATCATGGAAGTTTTTTGTGCAACTGATGGATGATAATACAGAAAAATCACAACTGGTCAAAGTATAGAGAATAAGTGTCTGTGGAGTGCTTAGCCACAAATGGAACCTTTCTATCACACCACATCCCCAGAAGGCTCAGGGACCATTGCAGAACAGGAGACAGAAAGATGGTAAGAGCCAGGTGTCAGGGAAAACTGGAGGGAAACAGTGCTTTCTGAGCATGACAGAACTATTGTACTCAGGATTTCACAGGAGTTGTGCTTACCTGCACAAGACCTACACAGGATCAAGCCAGTCAACATTCTAGCATGGAGGTAGAAAGGCCTCATGAGCACCCATCGTTAGCTGAGACACTATGGACAGTTGATGACTTCTGGAAGAGGAAGAGTCAGTTTTCTTCAAGGGTGTGGCTTTTGATAAGTCAACTATGCTCCAACAGATGGTCCCCACATGAGTATATGGACAGTACAAATTGGATCGCTGGGTTACTAAATCTGCATGCAAAGATTCTCAGCAAAATGCCTGTAAACTGAATTCAAGCACATATCGAAAAGATCATCGAGCATCATCAAGTTAGTTTGATCCCAAAGGTGCAGGAATGGTTCATAAATGGAATCCACCACATAAATAAGTCAACTCAAGGATAGAAGCCACATGATTATCTCATTCAATGCAGAAAAGGCCTTTGACAAAATTCAACATCACTTTATAATCAAAGTTACAGAGAATCTAAGGATGCAGGGACGTAGCTCAATATAATAAAGGTGATATACAACCAGCCCACATCCAACATCATGAGAAATGGAGAGAAAGTCAAATCATTATCACTAAAGTCAGGAACAAGACAAGGACGAACACTCTTTCCATTCCTGTCTACTGTCGTGCTTGAAGTTTTAGCTAGAGCAATAAGGCAAGCGAAGGACGCAAAAGGGATGCGAATCACAAAGAAAGAGTTAAAGTGTCCTGATTTGCACATGACATGATTCTATGTACAAAAGACCCTAAGGACTCTGCCAGAAAACTCTCATAGCTGATAAATACATTCAGCAATGCAGAAGCATACAAAATTAACAAACACAAATCAGTAACCTTCTTATATATTACCAACAAACACACCTCACACTGAGAAAAAACCAGGGAAATGATTCCATTTATGATAGCCCCCCAAAAAAGTATCTTGGAATAAACTTAACCAAAGAAGCTAAGGACTTGCATAGTAGAAATTCGAGATATTGAAGAAAGAAATTGAGGAAGATACCAGAAGATGGAAAGACATCTCATGCTTGTGGATTGGTAGAATCAATAGTGTAGAAATGTCTATCCTACCCAAAACAATCTGTAGATTCAATCCAATCTCCACCAAAATTCCAATACAATTCTTCACAGAAATTGAAACAATAATCTCAGATTTCACCTGGAAACACAAAAAGTTAGGCTAAGCCAAACAATCCTGAACAATAAAAGAGCTGGAGGTATCATCATCCCCGATTTCAAATTGTACTACAGAGCCTTTGTATAGTTAATAAAAATAGCATGAGACTAGCATTAAAACAGACATATTGATCAATGAAATGTAACTGAGGACCCAGATTTAAGTCTATAAATCTACAACCATCTGATTTTTTGACAAAGAGGCCGAAAATACACATTGGAGAAATGATACCGTCTTCAATAAATGGTGCTGGCCATACTGGATAGCGACATGTAGAAGAATAAAATTAGATCCCTATCTCTCACCACGCACAAAACTCAACTCCACATGGATCGAGGATCTCTCCAGAAGACCTGATACTCTAAATATGAGAGAAAAGAAAGTAGGTGATGTACTGGACCCAAGGCACGGAAAAGGACTTTCAGAATGGGACCGCAATAGCACATGCATTAACACCAACAACTGACAAATTGAACCACATGAAACTAAAAAGCTTCTATATAACAACAGACTCCATCAGCTGAGTGAAGGGGCAGCCTACAGAATGGGAAAAATATCTTTACTAGCTCTACATCTGAAAGAGGCTTAGTATTTAGAATACACAAAGAACTCAAAACACAAACAAACTAAACATCAAAAACAAACAAACAAAAAACACCCCAATGAAAAATTAGGACAAAGAACTAAACAGAGAGTTCTCAAAAGATGAAGCATGGATGGCTGGGAAATACTTTTTTTCATGTTAAACATCTTTAGCCATCAAAGAAATGGAAATTAAAACTACTTTAAGATTTTATCTTAGCCTGGTCAGAATGGCTAACATTAAAAAAAAAAAAACACCAAAAACAAATGCTGGTGAGGATGTGGCAAAAAGGAAATACCATTTGTGGAGTGAAAATGTGTACAGTCATGTGCTGGATAGCTTTGGGTGTCAACCTGCCATACCTGGGAAGAGGCAAACTCAGTTAGGGAATTTTCCCTATCAGCTTGGCCTGTAGGCATGTCCATGAGACATTTTCTTGATTGTTGAATGATATGGGAGGGTCCAACCCACTGTGGGTGGTACCACCCCTAAGCAGGTGTTCCTGGGTTACATAAGAAAGCAGGCAGAGCACAGGCCAGAGGAGCAAGCCAGGAAGCAGCATCCTTCATGGTCTCTGCTTCAGCTCCTGACTCCAGGTTCCTGCTTGAGTTCCTGCCCTGGCTCCCCTCCATGAAAGATTGTACTGTAAGGTGAAACAACCCCTTTCCTCCTCAAGTGCTTCTCGTCAGTGTTTTATCACAGCAATAAAGAAGCTAACTAGCTCAAGCCACTATGGAATCTGTGTGGAAGCTTCTCAAAAAGCTGGAAATAGATCTACCACATGATCTAGCTGTACCACTCTTGTGCATTTACCCAAATGACTCCGTATCCTATTCCAGAGATACTGTTCATCCATGTTCATTACTACTTCATTCATAATTACCAGAAAATGGAAACAGCCTAGATGGTCATCAATTGATGTAGTGTAGTTTATGGACGTTTTCACAGTGGAATATTATTCAACTGTTAGGAAAAATTAAATTCACAAGTAAATGGATGGAACTGGAAAGAATCATCCTGAGTGAGGTAAGACTGATGCAGAAAGACAAATGTCACATGTTCTCTCTCTTATGTGGATGCTAGTTTTGAATCTTTAGATACATGTATTTCATTAGAAAATTCATGGATGTCAGGAAACTGGCCATGCAGGGGAAGCTTCATGGGAGCAGAGAGAGAACATAGTGATGTAAAAGGGGAGAAGGAAATGATGAAAAGGGGAGGTGAAATGGGCGGGGAACGGGCCGGCAGGGTAGAGGAGTGCATGGAGATAACTCACGCTGAAAGAGTTTTGAAAAGTCATATGGAACCCTGCTACTGTACACACTAAATACATACATACACAGATATAAAAAGAATCTGAATGGAGTTAACCTACAATGGGAGGACAATGCCCCTATGAGCGAACAAATAAAAAGCCAGGGTCAGGAGTGGGCTGCCTCTTTTGGAGTTGTTGGCCAGCAGAATTCCAGAGACCTCCAAAAATTACTGAGTATTACCATTCCTCTAGGTTAAACTCCAGAACCTATTGCTGAAGACACTACATGTGGAGCATGGAGAAATCAAGCTGGTACTGACATCAAAGCTTTGTCTTTTCTGGCTAGCTTTCATAATGCTGGAAAGTGCTATCATGCTGCTGGAAGAGAAAAATAATCATCAGTCTTACCCATCTGTGAACCCTGCAAGCTGTAGTAACAACTAGCCTAGCAAGATGTGGCCACTGCGACAATGGCAACGGGAATGCTGTGGGAATAACCATCAACTTCTGCCTGAATTTAAGGGTCAAGAACCCATGGCTATATAGGCTACAGGAGAGAACCTAGTACTATTATCCTGCTAGACATAGTATTAAACTGATTCCTACTGATATGCTGTTAGACTCACACATTAGTGCATCACTCAACTTTCATCAGAGAAGCTTCTCTTTGAAGCAGATGACAATTACCAGAGACCCATAACTGGTCAACATTCAGAGAACAAGAGATTGTGGAGTGGTCGACCCCAGATGGGATATCTGTCTTATACCCCGCCCACCCAAGGCTCAGGGAACTTCATGACAGAGGAGATGGAAAGATTATAAGAGCCAGAGGTAGTGAAGGAATACCAGAAAACAGTGTTGTTTAAACATATCACAGCAGTTGCACATATGAACTCATGGTAGAGAACGTTTATGCATGTGAAAGCATGCATAAGACCTGTGCAAGTCCAAATGGTTATAACAGACAAAATCCCTGCACAGAGAAGGGAAGAGGAACACTTGATGGCTGCTTGATAGAGCGGAAGCCAGTTTGCTTAAAAGTTGTGCTGGGTAGGTTGACCTTCCTCCAGGAGACAGACCCACACCGGAGAGTACTTGGAGAACCCAAATTAGACTCAATAGGCCTTGAAAAATAGGACATGAGGGGGTGGTCTGAGAGGCTATGGGGAGGGAACTTGAATATGATCAAATTATGCTGTATGAAATTTTCAAAGAATCATAAAAACATTGTTATTTTAAAAGATACACAGTTGAGAGGGGTTGGGAGGTAAGCGGCGGACACGGGGAGACGCAGGGACGAGCGTGATCACCATGCTTTGTACGTATGTATGAAAAGTTCAAAGAATAAGCACAGTCTTCCTGGAGCTCAAGGTCAGGTGGGAGAAAACAGAGGACACAGTCACGCAAACACCAAACGGCAGCTACTGTGGCAGTGTTAGAAACAGAAGGGCAGGATGCTGAGAGACACAATGGTGACGTGGTCCCTGGGCTGGAGCTTCAGGGAGGATGCCCTGGGCAGGAGCCAAGCCCACATGGTAGAAGGATAGAGGACAGAGCTGGAGAAAACCCTTAACAGGTAAAGATGATGGATGAAGAAAAAAGAGCAGCTCATGGTTTTGGAGTCAGCAAACGGAAGTGAGGATGGACAGCTGAAGGAAAGAAAACTGAACCAAACCAGGGGTCTTAAAAACTGTATGCAGCTAGGGGTGGTGGTACATATCTGTTATCACCTGTAATCCCAGCCAACACATGGGAGGCTGAGGCAGGAGAATGGAGAGTTTGAGAGCCAATCTAGGTTACTTAGTGAGACCTTGTCTCGAAACACACAGACTCACATACTAAAGCTGTCACAGATGGAGACCTGGGATGTAGTTACTGACTCGTACCTCTTTTTAGATGATCAGCTGTATGCTTTTAATAGATTTTGATGCTAGTTACAGATGCCACTGTCACCTAGATCTCTTGGTTTCAGGTACAATGTATTTATTTATTGTCTACCCACATCACAAGTTAAATTTCGCCAAAACATCTTTCCCATATATGACCTTAACAATCAACCTAGATAAGCTGTTTTGACATCATACCTAAATTACTGCATAGTTCCTGTGCTCTTATCTCATATGTGTGCTCCAAAAGACGCTGGAAACTCAATTTCATTTTTATTATTCTATACATTATAACTGATGTGGTGAGACAGAAGATATAAATGGAAAACATAGCTACAGAAAAAATGGAAACAAAATTATCCATAATTGCAGCAAAGATGATTGCCTTGGTCACCACCACATATCACAAGACAGCTAGTTAAAACACAACCCTCTGTAGTGTCTGAGAGTTCCTTAGGGTGGACAGGTGAAAACTAAAAGAATGAAAATGATTCCTTTTTCTGTAGTCGGAATATTCAGCTTCCTGTGGGAGAGAACACACTGCTGATGACAGCTGCCGGGCTTGCAGCTAGAGGCTGAGCCCTCACAGAATTTGTATTTGAAAGTAATCCAAGGCGGCAGTGTCAGGAGTGACCCATCGGGAGGTGGTGAGGACATGCGAGCAGATTCCTCATCACTGAGATTGCTGAGCTATAAAACAAGCCCAGGATAGCGTGTGTATCTCGGCAAGTGGGAACGCGGGGATCACACAGAGATGACGACACTGAGAGAAGGCGGCGAGGTGAGGAAGACCCTTACAGATGCCAAATCTGTTGGCGTCTTCACCTTAGACGTTCCAGGCTCAAGAACTATGCGATGTTTCTGTTGTTTATAAACTACTCAGTTTATGGCATATTTTACAGAAACTTGCAACCAAAGATTTTATGAAAAAAAAAAAAAATCAGGAAGAATGAACACTTAACTAGAGTGGTCACAAAAGGGCGTGAAGGTCCTGGAGCTCCACTTGCTCTTAGCTTTGGGCAAGCTGCCTAGATGCCCTCTGCATAAATTTCCTCATCTTTAGTAAAGAAGATGCTAATTGTACCACCTCATAGTTACTGTGAGGATTAATGACAGAGCACACTGAAGTGTCAGAGCCATTCTGGCAAAGATAAGCACTAGAGGATTTGTTGCTAGCATTGGCAGCTGTTATTAGTGTTGAGCCACACTAGGTCACCTGCCCTGAAAATAACCCCAGACCCTCAGTATCACAAATGCTTCCATGAATACTTTTCTGTCATGGCCCAGCTTCCATCCCTTTGATACAGGGTTCAGTCAAAGCCAAGGTCAAGGCCTGGTTGCTGTTTAGTTTGTTCACTGTTATTTTTCCCCAAAGTAATCAAGATCTGAAGCTCTAACTCCACAACCAGCACAACAGTTCACAATCTCCAGTTCTGAGTTCAGTCCCTAAGACTTGTCTCTACACCTTCATTCAGAAAAGAATCTTTATTTACAAGAGACCAACTTCCATTTAATGTAAACTCAGGACCAAAAATTTTACACACAGGCCTTTAAAATATTTATTTATTTACTATTTTTATTTTATGTGTATGAGTATATTGTCTGCATGTGTGTAAGTGCACCATGTCAGAAGAAGGGGTTGGATCCCCTGGAACTGGAGTTTTGGGTGGTTGTTAGCTGCCATGTAAGCTCTGGGAATCAAACTCAGGTCCTCTGCAAAAGCAGTCAGTGCACCCAACCACTGATCCATCTACATACAGATTTTTAAATGACAGAGACTATTTAGTTTTTGTGATGCTTAATCATCATTGTCAACTGGGCTGGATTAGAATCACCAAGGAAACACAACTCTGGCCAAATCTGTGAGGGTGTTTCCAGAGTTGTTTAACTGAAGAAAGAAGGCCCACCCTGAATGTGGATGGTGACAGTCTATGGCCTGGAGTTCTGGACTGATTAAAAAGGAGAAACTGAACTGAGCACCTGTGTTCATCTCTTATTTTCCTGACCACAGACTCAGTGTGAGCAGTCACTGAATGAATGCTTCTGCTCCATGCATGCTCTACCATGACAGACGATACCTTCAAACTGTGAGCCAAGTACCCCCTTGCTTCTTTAAGTTGTTTTTATCAGAAATTTTGTGAAATTAATGAGAAAGGTAACTGATATAGTTCTTATCTTGATTATCAAACTTTCTAAGATGTTAGGATCAGGGCTGTGGAGATGGCTCAGTGGTTAAGAGCACTCTCTGCTCTCGCAAAGGACCCAGGTCTGGTTCTCAGCACTCACATGGTGGCTAACAAAAGTCCAGTTCCAGAGGATCCAATGGCCTCTTCTGGCTTCCATGGGTACCAGGCATGCATGTGGTTCATATGTACATCTGCAGGCAAAATACTCATACCGATAAAATAAAAATGAATAAATCCTTTTTATAAAGGGGGCTAGAGAAGTAGCAGCAGTTAAGAGCACTGGCTGCTGTGGGATCTGGTTTTCGATGTGGGCATGCCAGGCACACATCCACCCCTTCCTATTCCAGAGTCTTTGAGATATTATCATGACTGCGCCTGGATAGTTTTGCCACTGAAATCTAAGGATGACAAAGGACTGATGGTATCTGTGACTAGAGGCAGCAAAGGATAAAGCAGGAGCCCTGAGCTAAAGATGGCTAGAAAGATAGATTGCCTAATGTTATTTTACTGTCTTCATTTATTTCTCCGTTGTTACCCTGAGCTCTTGATTATCTTTGAAAAACAATCTTCCAGCCTGTTCACTGCTGTGCCAAGTGGAACTAAGCAAAAGGTTGTATTTCTTAATACATGGACTAAATGCTCGTAAGGAAAGTCCAGGTCCCTGAAGCCAGCCTGTAGGCAGGAGCAGTAACTATGAATACTACAAAGAAAGTGACTCTTAGAGAAGGAGTTGGGCCGGGAGGTTCAGTCAAGCACTCCCTATTTGATGAAACTTCCCCCAGTAGCAAGCCTTAGAGGATCTGAACTAGATTTTTATTAAGCTGGCCATCTGGCTCCTTTATAGCAGAAAGCCAAATAGTGCTGATGCAAGGGCAAAATGTTATGCTGTGAATCAGTACCATAAGGAATCAGGGGTAGGTATGAAAATTCAAAGGAAAGAGAAACCATTTCTATCTGTCAGAGATGAGGCAAGACTTCATATGGAAAGTGACATTTGAGAAAAAGAAACAATAACTTAAACACATAGGCTTTATACTCTTCATTAGAAAGCAAACTAGCCTGACATGGCTGCTTTGCAAAGTTACAAAGCAGCATTAAGGAAGTGTAAAGGTTTTCTTTTTCTGCTCAGCCATGCTTGGAGTAGAACTTCCAACCTTAAGGTTGTTTCATTGCCCAAGATGACTGCTAGTGCATCAGCCTTCAAGGCCAAATTCTAATGACCGAGAAAGGTTGAAGTTGGCATTCCTGACTGAATAACTCTCAAGTGCCTTTCTACAAGACACAGACCACACTTTCACTTTTTACACATTGACCAGAACATATTTTTACAGCCACACTGAGTTGCCATAATCTTTAGCTAGGTACCTTGTTGCTCCAAATAGCACCGAGATTCTGTGCTTGAGGTCAAAGGGAGAAATAAGTATAACATCCTGATCAGTAGTCCCCAGCATTGGAATTCTGAAGATTTTTAAAGTAACAATATCAATCAAAACACCCCCACCCCTCAAGAGCAGCACCTCATAAGCCCAAAGTAAAATGAAGGTTTGGGTGAGTCTACTTCTGGTTTGTATTTGTCTCTGTGGTGCTAGTCTCCACTAAAACAGGCAAAACTGAAAGGAAAACAATTAAATTCTCTGGAAATTGTCCTAAGGCCAAAAAACAAATACACATTTACCTACAAATATCTATTAGATCCCCAAAGCACAGTAAGTACCTGTGACGTTTGAGCCATAACCCTCGCTCTTCCCTGGTTTAGCTGGATAGACCCCGACCAGCTGCGGTCCAGAAGAGGACTCCTGCTCCCATCCAAGGCAACGCATCTTCCTGGATGCAGCAGGCCACCATCATTTCCCATCACCCTCAGTTCCAAATAGAAAAAGCTGGTGGGCTTCTTTCTACAGAGCCTTAGTTCATAGGACAGAGGGTCTCTCCCAGGCAGTTCAGAGCAAGAATACCAGGATCTCAAGCGACTTATATCCTAGTTTGCTCATCTGAAGGACAAAGGCAAACTGAGGAGGCAGAGGCTGGCATATCACCCACTCAGCTGTCAGAAAAGTGGCTCGGAGGATCTGTTCAAGGGGAAGAGGCAATCTATAAGAGAAGAGAAATCCAAAGCTCTGGCCAAAGAAACTGACTTCATTTCAACAGTGAGAGGCAGTTCAAACCTAAAAATGCTCTCTTTTACTTAAGAGCAATAGGCAAAACCACAGGCCAGCCAGCTTCCCACAAAGAACCAGAGAAAGGACATGGGGAAGAGCCCTCCTGGGTCAGAAACATAAAGACTAGCCACCAGATCTATTCCTGAGAGGATTCTGGGTAAACAGTGGAGAGAGAGGCTGCAGCAGCAAGCTGTCTCAGACACGACAGCGCAGATGGGGGCGTGGTTCTGCAGCCCCAGCATCTCCAGTAGGCTTTGCCTTCTCGGGGGAAGGTTGGAAAGGTACACTGAGGCTCATTTTGATCAGTGTCCACCATTAGCACAGTAGCAGTTCCCCATCCCCTACTTCCAACCCCTCGGGTGGCCACCATGTGCATGCTCCTGGAGCAGCGAGCATACTCCTCATGGGATCCAAGGTGAGTAAACGGTGCTGTGAGAATCTGAAGGAACATGTGCTCAGAGCAGATCAGACCCCATTCTTGGTTCCAGCCAATGACAAAGAGTCAGACTATCTTTGTTCAAGCATTGCCATGGTGTGGTATCTCTCTGACACATTTTGGGATCTCAATATTGATAGCTAAGGCATTCACAAAGAACTATACACACGGGGAGGGAAATTTAAAAGTCACCATGCACACCTAAGATGCAGCTCAGAAAACACCTGAGAAGACTTTATGTTTACACTTCAGGCTGGTCCTCAGCACAAAGACAGCTATACAACCCTAATAAGAAAAGAAAAGAAGCAAACTCCTCCCAGGAAACCCTGGGAAGAGTTCAAGATCAGTGGCTGCCTAGGGCTGTAAGCGTGGAGGACCTGTAGGGGATGTAGTCTAAGGGTTAGGATTTGAGAGATAATGAAAATCTTCTAAAATTGATTGTCATGATGGTTGTACAACTTAGTGGATACACTAATGCACCATTAATTTATATGCATGAAATAAGTGACACGTGTGGTGTGCGAGTATGTCAGTAAAGCTGTTTGTACTTTCTAATGGCCTGGATGGGGAAGGTTCTGAGGTTCAGAGATGTTTTCATTGGTCTAGGCAAGTGACTAGACACCTGAGCTGGAGAGAAAGAAGCACAGGATGGGGATCAAAAGAAGGAAACAGACGCTACTCTAAGAGCAACGAAAGGTGAGCCGCTAAGAAATGGTGTTCACAGAGCCCCAAATCCACTTCTACAGACTAGTAAAGGCCAGTAAGTAAAAGAACATGGCGCAACATGGTAACTATAGCTGACACCAGCGTATCGTGCACTTGAAATTGTTAAAAGAGGTACATTTAAGCATTTCACCACAAGAATTAAGTAGATAATCCATAGGTTCATTAACTTGGTTTGGCCATTCTACAGGTATACATATATCAAAGAATCATATTGTATATCAGAACAATAAAAATAAATAATAGAGAAACTTAGAGAATGTCTCAAAAAAAGTCTTGTTTAAAATATAAGAACATAAGAAAATGTTAAACGCTTGCAAAAACAAAAACAAAACGAAAGTAAAAAACCAAAAACCATGCATTTAATCAAATTCTCTGCAGGACTCCTTGGTACTGGAGAAAGGGGGAATGCTGGTGGATTTTGAACAAAAAAAAGATGATCCTGGCAAGGGAAACAGAGAAGTTCCCTGTGAGCAGGGTGCCCACTTAGCCATCCGCCGAATACTGAGCATCTGCCATGAACCACACTTGGATTCATAGTGTTTAGGAGCTGGCTTCATGATGATTCCAGTCTACCAGGGGAGACAGCCGTGAGCAGGTACACAGGGCCGCATGCAGCACGTTATGAAGGAGTTAATGCTCTGCAGAAAACGAAGCACGTGGGGAGAGCAGAGCGATCTTATCCACCACGTGGACTGCTCTGAGGAGGCGCATGTGGAGAGCTGAGGCAGAGCCCTGTGGCCACATGGGGAAAGCATCTCAGGCAGAGGGGCTGTTGGACAGCAATGAGCTTAAAAGACTGAGAAAGAGCAAGGCCAGCAGGACGATGAGTGGAGTGCAGATAGCAGACAGGGAATGATCTGATGTCAGGGGACGAAGTCAGCCAGGGCCCCCGTCACTCACTAGGACTGTAGCAAAAAGATGCAGCGGATGCAGCAGAGTGCAGAGTTTAGGGGGCTGGAGAGAGATGTCAGTGGAGTGCTTTGTCCTGTAAGCACGAAGACCTGAGTCTAACCCTAGAACCCAGGTAAGCCCCCTGGGTGTGGTGGTACTCCCTTGTGATTCTAGCACTGAGGAGGTGGTTTCCTGGAACTTCCTGGCCAGTCCGCCTAATGGAATGATGTGCCCCAGGCCAGTGAGAGAGACCAAGTCTCAACAAAGAAATCCAGCTCCTTTGGCTTCCACATGTCTGAGCACACACACACACACACACACACACACACACACACACACACATGCACGCTCCAGAGTATAGAGTTTAGTTTGTGGTAAATGTAATAGACATCACAGGACCGTTTTTAAACAAGAGATATGATCTGATTTGCATTACATGAAGATGAGTAGGACGTGAGGGCTAGTAGGTAAGTGTAGAAGCAGGGCATCACAGCTTTAATGTGTCCCCATCCAAAAATACATGCTGAAGGATTGTGAATGGGACCCTCTTCGGAAACAAGTTCTTTACAAATGCAATTGAGTTAAAAGGAGGTCACTGGGGCCGGCCTTAAAGCAGGATGACTAATGTCCTTATAGGAACAGGAGAATTTGCACTTAGAAACACACAGGGAGACTCTCACATAACGACACACAGAGAGAAGAAGGCCATGTGAAGGGAGAGGCAGAGAGGAACGTTACACAGCCCTGCTCAAGCCAAGGCCTGCTAGAGACTCCCGAGGCTAAAGGAAGCACAGAAGTGTTCTTCCTTAGATTGCAGAGGGAAATGGTCCTGGCCAAGGCTTAAGTGTGGACTTCTGGGCCCCAGAACTGTGAGGTAATATATTTCTGTTTAAGTCACTGGGATTTTGGCATTTCATTAGGTCGAGATGTGGGAAAACCCAAATGGCTATTGCAGAAGGGTCTGAACCACAGAAGGAAGGACAGGAATGTGGCAAGATGGAGTCTGGGGCTCCGAAGAGATATTCAGTGGTTAAGAGGACTTGCTGCTCTTCCAGAGGGCCCCAGTTTAGTTCTCAGCATCACATTGAGCAGCTCACAACAACCTATAATTCTAAATCCAGAGGATCTGACACTCTCTCTGGCCACTGTGGGTACCTGCACACATAAGGCAGACACACACACATACACATAAATTGAAAAAACAATTTTTAAAGGTCAGAAATGAAGACTGGATTCTGATGCATTTTGAAAGCAGAGCTGACAGGAGTCGCTGATGCATTCAATTGGGCAGGTAGATGCAAAATTAGTTGACCAGGAACATGCTTAAGGAACACTATAAAGAACTCCAGAAACAATAAGAAGCTTTTGAATTTGGAATGTTCAAGGGGAGAGATCAATCAATGGGTTCCCTTGAGGTTATGGGGAATGTGTCCAAAAACAATTGCACAGAAGTAACTGAGGTCGCAAGTATCTTGCCCCTGTTTCTGTGAAACATCATAAAGAAGACCAGACTGGAATACATATAAACATGACAGGTTAGCGAACCCTGTGAGGGGTTGTCCTTACTTATGAGAAGGCAACACTAATCACACTGGCACATCTGATCTAAGGGGCTTGGGAAAATCCTGGATCTCTAGAGCAGCACAGTGATGCAAAGCCAACATCCAGGCTCTTTGGCCCACCAATCTCCTTGCCCCAGGCCTGATAAATCAATTAGACTTGTTTTTGTAACGGATGTAGGTGTGGAGAGGTATGTGTAGGAGCAGGCAGAGTCTGTCAACTATTGATTACTTGCTATGTGCTAACATGATACAACCCATTTTACCTTTGATAAGTATTCCTTGGAAAAGTTCGACTGCCTCGTTTTACAGCTGAGGAGTTTTATTGTATCCTATGGGACTGGAAAAGAATTAGTGATTTGCCTAGTATGCCTGACTCGATGCTTAAACAGCCTTGTCAACCATCCATGGAGTGCCGGGTCCAAGATGCGGCTGTAGCAGCAAAAGACAGTCACAAGATAGGAGCTACCAAGAGAGAGTGGCACTGACCTAAAGGACCTTGTGTCTGTTGTCACAAGGCCAGAAGGAGGACAGCAGCAGTCCCTCACCCTGCCTTGGTTTAGGTTCTTTTATAAGAGGGATAATGGAGCCTCTCTTGAGAGGTATATTCTTCACTTCTTCACGGCACCTTCAGTCACTGTAGACATGCAGTCCTCCTCAGTTGTCAAAATCTATGTTGACAGATGGGAGAGAAACACAGGAAAGAGCCCCCACACCCCAAAAAGATTAAATTGAAAGCAACAACTGCTCCTGACCTGGGACAGCCTCACCATTCTGCTCTTGAATCCATTGTCCTTTAGAACTGATTGCAAAGTTTGTGATGTCTTCAGCAACTTGTGTTTTTCCAAATTCTTTCTCAGGGGTGCTAGCAAGTGTGCCAGCACTCCACTCTCTGTACTGAATCTGTCCTTTGATTCGTGATTACTGCTTAAGCTGCCAAGGCTTCTTGACTTAGCTCTGATGGGCATTCAGCATCTGAGCTCACAGGACCAGCAAAAATGTTTTCTGGAGCACAGCAGTGCAGGAGTGCTCAGTGCTTTCCACTCTGGACCCCCTGGCTCAGTCCTACCTGCTGCATGCACTTATCAGCTGTTCTCTCGTGGCCCCTGACTGCCTCTGGACACAAACACGGCTGGTGGACATTGTGCTGCATTTACTTGGTGAAATCTCTGGGAAGTGAAGGTCGCATGAGGACGACCAAGACCTGAAGAGCTCATCCGGCCCTGCTAGAGGCTAGACTGTCCCCAGGACCCTGTCTCTGGCTGAGGCATGGCTGAGGCATGTGCCTGACAGCCAGATCTTGCCCCACTAGATATAGCATGAACAGGAAGGCCTCTGTCCAGCCTGCATACAGCCTGTTCTTTACCACTGCTCATGCAGTACTGGCCTGTGTACATCTGGATTCTGAATCCAGTCCTGGACAAAGCCCTTGCCTCCTTCTTGACATCAGATTCCCAACGCAGGGCCTTCGATGTGCACAGTTTTGTACAGCTGGCCTTCCTTCTGTTCAGTTTCTGTATCTGTGAATTCAATCAACTGTGGATCAAAGCCAATTTTTAAAAATTGCTCCCATACCAAACATGCTCAGACTTGTTTACTTGTCATTGTTCTCTAGACAATACCGGGTAACAACTATTTGTATTTAGTAGTGTAAGTAACAGTAAGATTACATTAAGTAGTTTCAGTAGCCTAGAGATGATGTCAAGCATAAGGAGGAAGTTCAAGGTTACGTGGAAATGCTCTGATAGTGTGTGTATAGACGAGCATCTGCAGATTTTGGTGTCCATAGGGTCTTGGAACCAGTGCCCTGCAGGTCCTAAGGGTCAGTCGGGCACCTCTGTCTGTGTTTCTGGGCATCCTCATAGCAGCTCCTTATTCATCTAACTATCAGTCTTCTCCTGTCCAGTGAACTGCCCAAGCCTACTGGATGCTGCAAGCAATCTGTGCTCAATTCCTTGGCAGGTGGCTGCAGCACAGGAAGCTGCTGCCTCTCTCCTCACTTAATATACCTACACTTCACCACTGGCCACATTTTAGCAGACAGAAAGGAAAGGACGAGCATGTGGCCATTTACCTTAAATTGATAACTGGATAATCAATAGGTACATCTTGAAAAACAAGACAAAAATAATATATAAAACTGATCCCTAGTTCCCTGTACTGCACGGTGATAGATCTCTTGTATTGTATCTCTATTAATTTTTGACCCAAGCCAAGGACGTTGACCTCTCTGTAGGATCAGTCTACGAGACATTTTCTTTGGATACTCATGACAGATACAGACATGATCTATGACATCTGTGAGTTTGGGAGCTAAAATGGAAGGGTGGGTGAAAGTCAGTTAAATAAAAGTCATTATCCCAAGCTTGTCCGATCCCAGATGGTCAGCGCTGGGATGGGGTAGGGGACACTGTATTAACCAGGTCACTAGGTCATGAGTGTCACTGCACAACCTGACCTGGACGAATGACAGTGGTGAGCTCCTCTTTCTCAACAGCTTTCACCCTGCATTAGTCAGCTTTCCACTGCTGTCAAAGGAGTGAGCTTAATATGAGGAAGAGCTAACTCTGGTTCCTGGATTCAGGGGCTGCAGCTCATGGTTGGCTCCACTGTTTGGGGCCCGTGATGAGGCAGCAGATTACAGTGGAAGCACGTGGCAGAAGAAACTACTCACTTCATGGCAGTCAGGAGGGAAAGAGACAGGAAAGGGCTGGAGTCAATATCCTCTTCAAGGACAGCCACCAACAGTCCAAATTCCTTCTGCAAAGGCCTTGCCTCCTAGAGGTTTTACCACCTTCCAGTAGTGCCTACAGCTGGAGACCAACTCATTAGCATACAGCACTTAGGAATATTCAAAATCCAAAAGACAGCATGTCCTAAGCCAGGCAAACTCTGTGAAGCATCAGAAATTATTTCCTTGTTAAGAGACAGAACGTAATAGTTCCAACAGAGGGTTGGAAAAGAACACTTTCAGCCTAGGTACCAGCTTAAGAGAGCTCAAGGAGAAGGGAGAAGGGGAAACAAATGAAGCTGGAGGCCTAGCCAAGTACAAAATCATGGGCACAGGACCAGGAGAAAGGGCACAAAGAGGTGGATATTGAATGCAGTCCATTAGGCAGCAGCAAGACTCAGTGTTGGCATGAGTCATCAAAGCAGTGCCGACAGGAATGATGGTTAAAGTAAAGAAGATAAACACACCATCCCGGTGCCATTCCAGGCTGCAGCCCTTCCTAGCACATGCCCTCAGTCATGCCTCAGTCTCCATCACCGTTGGAGAGGTTTCTGGTGGCTGTACATACCCAGAAGCAGCCTCTGGTTTCTGCTGAAGCTGGTGTAGACACTTCTATTCAGGAAGGCTCACACTCCTGCCAATGATTCTGCATCAGATGCTCAAGCCAGGGCCTGGTGACCAGGATCCTCAGCCTTGCACTGTAGTGCCTCCCTGAGCTAGAGGGATGGCTGCTCTGGGGGTTCAATAAACTAATGTGCCATAGAGCTTGAACCAAAGGCTTTGGGAGCTGCTAAGACAATTGGCTATTAAGTACCTAACCAGTTTGGAACAGGTGATGTGGGGTGGCTCTGTGTGCTCCTGTGACCCCTGTGCAGTCAAGCTGTGTCTGTGACAGCAACCTCTATTACAGTCTCTGAATCGACCACCCTCCTTCCCTGACACCCTGCGGCTGCCTTCTGTTTCTGGGCTCACTTTCCTGTGGACAAGCCTAGTCAGGACCCAGTTCCTGGCTCTGTGCTCCAGGCAGCTCATACTAAGATAAATACTGTCCTTTTGAGATCGTTGTAAAGATTAGAGTTGCTGATCCCTGGGAAGCCTTTAGAAGCGAAAAGGGCATCCGGTGTCAGAAAAAGGAGCAGCACCAAAGCACACCGACCAGTCTTCCTTCATGCTCCACACTGGAACTGGGCCACATTGTCTCCTGCTGAAGCTGAATGGCCTCACAGAACACCCGCATCAGGACAGTCACTGATGCCATGACTCAGTGAAGCAGCAGCAAGTCCACTGTGCAAAGCACAGGACCCTCCCCACACCTCCTGTTTCTACACTCAGCCTCACATTACATTAGTCTGTCCTTCCAAAGTGTTTGAGATTTTTACATTCTAAACATAGAATTGCCCGCTTGCCGGCAGCACATACGCCACAGTCCAGCCCCTCACCCTTGACCCTCCCTGCACTGCCTAATCAATGCCAGCATCCTGTCCCAGTCTTTCTGACTTGTTCCTGGAGATGTCCTGTTACAGAATCAGGCCCATTTTGCCCTCCACACAGTCTGACAAGCATGGAGGTGGGAAGCCCACATCTAACAAGGATTGGTTTGGGGTCAGGCAGCATTATGAGTTCGGACACGGGGAAAAGTGACTATGGTGAAGTAACCAGTGATGTGCACATGGCATAATCGATCTTCATGGTTCTTCACAAGACACAGGTTCAGAAAATGGTGGTGCTTATATGTTCTGAAGTGAAGACTTGGTCTCCTGACATCAATAGGTCACCCATTTGGCACCTTGCACTGGCCTATGTAAAGCTCTCAACAAAAAGAGCTTTTAACCTTAACACAGATGACAGAATGTATGAATTCCAGGGAGGTCTGTGGGTCTGTGAGAGGGTGCCAATAAAGAAGGGAGTATAAAAGAGATTAGGATTGTTGAGACGTTGTATGAAATACACAAAAATTCCATTAAAAAATTTCTTTCTAAAAAAGGGAATTTGACCCCTGAAAAGTACCCAAGGCAGCCATTGTCAGCTCAAGTCATAAGACAAATGTGTTAGTCTATAGGAAAGCTAGTATGAGACAAAAAAATCTATAGCCTGGCTGGGTGAGCTCCACAGGAAATGATTTCTAAGGTCAACTGAAGACGAGTGACTAAGGGGGAACAAAGGCACCGTGGTACGGCGGTACAAAGGTCATGTAAATAAATACCTGGTTTTGATTATCGCTGGCCCCTGTCTTCTCATGGAGTCTTTGAGGCCTAAGTCTTATTGCTTTGATCAACACACTCTTGACAATAGGTCTTAGGTCCTTGAGATGCTCCCAAGCTTCAAGAGCTGCACATTTAACTACTATAAACCTCTCTTTTTGCAAATGCCAAGCTCATGGTGTGGGTGTGGACAAGGGTTCCATTTTACCTCTGCCTGCGAAGGTGTGCTTAAGAGTGCAGGAAGGAACACTCAGGAGGAAGCTAGGCCACAAAACAGGGTCTTCTTCATTCCAGACCATTAGTTAAACATCTGCTGATTATTTCACAGACATATATTCGTTACTTACTGTATACACAGTGCTAAGCAGCATAGGTTGGTGCTGAGCTGTGAATCAATCAGGCCAAAGGCACAAATCCCATAAAGTTGCATGACTTTATGAGGTAGCGCACATGTGTTTATAGGAAATAGCTTGTGTCAGTCTATATGTTTAAAGCATACAACTCCCACCTTGCCCAAGTCCTTCATATTGCAGTTGTCCTTTTAGGCTCTGTGAAGCCACAAAGCTCCATCAGGACTAATGTAATGTTTTTTTGTCTTATTAAAAAGAAAAAGACATTATATACTACTAACACATGTATTTAAGAATCTCTCCTGGGAATATATTCTGGACAGTTTTATATGGCATGAAACATGTCTGAAGATCAAGTTTAATAGTAGCAGTAATATCATGTTGGTAGTTCATACCCTTGATTGATTCAGTGTGTTAAGACTGACTCTTTAGCTCTGTGATCTCCCTTTCAGAAACCCAGAGTCACAGCCAAACCACGAGAAAAGTATCAAACAAAATTGGGGGACATTTAAAAAATACTCTCTCAGTGCTCCTCACACCGTGATGATTAGTCCAAAGAAGGAAAGTCTGAAAATATCACGGTTGTTCTCCCCTCATGTGAGCTTGGAGCTTTGGCCCCTTACCACGAGCCACGGTTCCACATTCCTCTGGTAGTAGGCTGTCAGTGGAGCAGAGTGGAGGATGGAGGACTTCCCAGTGTTGAGCAGCAGTTTCAGTTTTCTCTGAGTGATAACTTTCTCCGCGGCCCCCACCTCTATGGTCCCATGTTGTGCATGGCAGAGGCTTTGTCTCTTATGCTGGGGACAGGTCAGGTATCTGTCATTTACAGATTCTGGTCTTGTGAGAACCGATTCTCTGGAACTGACCTCCCACCTACTCTGATGTCCAGCTGTGGTTCTCACTCCACACCTGGTTCTGGGCATCCACCCTTTGATGCTGAACCTCTCCCATTACCAAACACCAAACACCAAAAAGTTTTCCATTATTTTTCTATTACTCTTCTTCAGCCCCAATGTGCTTTCACCTATTGTCCTAATTGAACTTCTAGGGATAGAAATCACAGTCTTGGAAGTTAAAAAAAAAAAAGAATGTACTATAATAACTAAACTGCTATGATTCTCAAACTAGAAATATGTAATTATATTTTAGGATATAAGTTCTCAATTCTGTACTTCCACTATTATTTTTGAATTTTACTTACTGACAGAACTGTACTACCAAGCTTCAATAAGAATGTGAAATTTGTCACTGTTGCTATAATGTGGAGTTTGCCATTTACTTCCTTTCCAAATTCTCCAAACTACTCAAAATTTTCCATTGCTGATCATGTTATTTCCTAAAGACAACAATGCTAATAAAGTACTTTAAAATGCCATTAATCCCAGCACTTGGGAGGCAGAGGCAGGCAGAACTCTGTGAGTCTACATAGTGAATTCCAGGTCAGCTGAGGCTACAGAGAGACCCTGTCTCAAAAAGAAAAATGAATAAATAAATAAATAATTTTTAAATATAAAAAGTTCTTAAGTGCTATATTGTTGACTCCAGTGTACTACTGATTTAAATTAAAAAACTGCTATTGTGATTTAAAGTAGGTTATTATATTTGCATATTTAAATAATAAAAAACCCACCAAGAAAGAAAAAAAACTGGGGAACAAACATCATAGAGTATCCCAGGTAGGATTCTAAGAGAAAAAATGAACATTTGGTAAAAGTAAAGAAATTTAAATAGAGTAGTGGTTTTAATTACTACTAGCACATGCATAATGGTTTATCAATTGTGACGAACAAACCATAGTAACATAAGATACTAACAACAGTGGAACATGGTACCAGGTAGGTGTATGAGAAATAGAAACTCATATTTGTGGTGGAGCTAAAAAGCTGGCACATAGACCCTCCTCCAGGACAATGAGTTTGAAATTCAAGGCCCATTGGTCCCTAGCAGGAGGTAAAAGTTGTCACCTGTTTTTAAACTATTTTATTGCTGTCGGGCTGGAGAGATGGCTTAGTGGTTAAGAGCACTGACTGCTTGATTCCTAATACTACATGGCAACTAACAACCATCCATAATGCCAGTTCCAGGGGATCTGACACCCTCTTCTGACCTTTGCTGGCATTGCATGATACAGTCGCACGTACACACATGCAGGCAATACACTCATACATATAAAATAATAAACTAAACTAAAATAAAATAAAATTTAATGCTGTCCCTAAAACAAAAAGAAAAAAACTTGAAATAATGTTAGGTTGTATTAATTAGTGTTTTCCAGAGAGACAGAGCCAATAGGAGAGAGAGATGATAGATGATAGATAAATAGATAGATTAGATGATAGATAGATAGGTAGATGATAAGTAGATGAGACAGAATTTACTAGGGAAATTGGCCCACGGAATTACTGCAGCAGAGGAGTCTATCAATATGTTATCTGCAAGCTTCAGATGCTGGGATGTTGGCAACATGGCTCAATTTAAATTCAAAAGCCTGACAGTTAGAGAAGCCTATGCCTGACTCTGAGGCCAAATGCCAGATAATCTAGGGGTGGTTGGTCCAACGCCTAGAATCCAAAGGCCAGAGAACCTGATGCTAAGGGTCAGAGGAGGATGGCCCAGCTCCAGGAGGGACAGAGCTAGGGAGGCTTCTTCTTTTTTGTTCCATCTACTGCAGAGTACTCAACCACAGCAAGAGTAAATCTTCCCACTCAGTCCACCAACCTATGCACCAGTCTCCCCTGGGAACACTTACATAGCCATACCTGAAATAATGCTCACTCAGATGTCTAGGTTGGCTCTTAATCTAGTCAACTTGACATCTAAAGTTAGACATTACAACGTATATAAAGGAAGATGGGTGACAACCTTCGGTCCTGGGAAATTCCACTGCTTTCTTTTTAGTCAAGCGCTGGGTCTTAGCATTTGTGAACATACAGGGTCTTCTTTACACCCAGAATCCCTTGGGATTAACAAAGCACAAAAAAGCTGTCAGCTATGTCATTCCTAAATTTGTCCTTTCCTAGATTTCTAGTATCTTGGGTCCCATCCCCACCGCCATCTTCTACCTAGTAATAGTTAGCTTTAATGTCACCTAGATCGCCTGGGAAGAGTCTGAATGGAAGACTGTCTACATTGGATTGACTTGTGGATACACCTGTGGGGACTGTCTTGATGAAGTTAATTGATGTGGGAAGACCCAGCCCACTGTGGGGGGAAGACCCAGCACCATTCCCAAGGGAGGGGATCCTGCCTGTGGAAACGCGGCAGCACCCAGCAGAGCTCAAGCAGGTGTGCATCTATTTCTCTCTGCTCTTGGCTGTGGGTGTGATGTGATAGCTGTTTCCGGTTCCTACTATCTGACTTTCCCATAATAACAGACCATAACCTAGAACAGTGGTCTACAAGTAACCCTTTCTCCTCTATGTTGCTTTTGTCGCAATATTTTATCACAACAGAAATGAAACTAGAACTCCTGGAATAATTTGAAAATTATGTATCTGATTTTCTATTTATATGATGTTAAATTTGCATTCTGATAATGATACTTAAGCATTTTTCTATCAGTGTTGAGAATAAATCAACATTATAACTTCTATAAGGCAAAATACTAATAATATATATCAAAACTTTGTTCTATTGCTCCTTTAAAAAAAAATTATCATGGGAGACTGGTAAGATTTCTCAGTGGGTAGAGATGCTTGCATCCAGACTTGACAACCTGCGTTTAATCCTCAGATCCTACAAGGTGACAGGAGAGAACCAACTCCTAAGGGTTTTCCTCTGACTTCCACACATGTGCCCATGGCCTGTGCTTGCCTTCACTCACTTAGAAATGCACACACACGCACACACAGAAATGCACACACACACATACATGCTCACACACACGTGCACACAATTGTTTATCATAGAAGCTTTCAAATACAGACAAGAGTCTATCAAGGAGTGTAGTAAACTCAGCAGTTAAACACGAGGCAGATGTACCGCTCCATGGCTGACCTCATTTTCTCAATATTCCCATGCACTTGTTTCATTTCGAGCCATACACCAGATACATCATTTCTTCTGTAAAATTTCCCAGTCTATCGCAAAACGCTTTGTAGACTCTTATATGCAGCTGGTTTCCGTTGGGAAACAAAATTTACATGCTGCAACTACTTCAAGTCCTCCCGTTTTCTTTGCACTTTTGGGTTCTTTTCCATGTTTTCCCTTCTTACAATTAATTCATTGGAGAAAATCTGGGTTGTTTGTCACGTGGTTCCTGAAGTCTGGACTTTGCTGGTTTTATTCCTTGGATGTCATACAACAAGCTTCTCTGTCCTCATTTTTAGTAATGACAACACCAGACTGAGGCAGATATTTTTGGAAAAAATGCTCAATAGAAGGTAGTGGGGAATCACTGGAGGCATGTGATAGCTGGTTGCCTTTCTCTTCCTGATGCTAATAGTGCATTATACTCGATGCCTAGATCCAAAATTGCGTTTTAAATCTACTGCTCTTTCTTCACTTCATAGTAGCTGGAGCACTTTGGTAAAAGCAAGCTCCCTACCGTTTTGTCTTACGACACAGTAAAGAGAAGGCCGGGGAACTACTTAATTCTTTCCTTTTACGTACATGTTTTCAAAATAATGCCTGCATTCCCCTCCATCCTCCATCAGTGTCCCATTAGATTTATTCTTGTCCTTCTCTTCTTCCTCTTACTACGTGCTCATGCATTAAAACATACTCAGCATGCTTTGGCCTGTAGTAGTCATCATTGTGTGAGTGATGCTCAGATCGTGCATGGTTTGCCAGGTGGTACCCTTTCCCTTGCTTTGCTTCTGAGTACTGGCTAGGTGAAGACATGAGCACACCATCCTGTGAGGTTAGTCTTCATCATTACGCAGGGTGAAAGTTCACATGGAATGCTTCCATGCTAACACAGATTTTATTTGCACAAACCTGAGAGTATACAAAGTTTCTTTTTTAAAAAAAAATTTTATTATTTTTATTTTATGTGTATGAGTGTGTTGCCTGCATGCACCCATGTTGTGCAATGCCTGAGGAAGTCAGAAGGAGTTGGATTCCCCTGAAACTGGAGTTATGGACAGTTGTTAGCTGCCATGTGGGTGCTGGAATCGAACCCGAGTCCTCTGCAAGAGCATCCAGTCCTCTTAACTGCTGAGCCATCTTTCCAACCCCGAGAATGTACAAAGTTTCTTAGCCTGACTGTACGACAGAGCAGGCCATGGTCCTCTACAGGGACAACATCCTGGGTTAATGTTCATCCTATGTAAAGCCATTGCCTGTGTCCTTTCAAGCAGACCCCTGATAGTCTCGGCAAACAGCAGTCTGTAAACCCAGCAGCCAAGCAGTCATCCATCTTCTGTATTGATTCTTTGCACTGCTAAGAATCTCTGGTGTGAAACTTTATTGTCCTCAAATACTCTTCCAAATTGAGGCATTGCTTACATGTACAAATTTAATGTTTGTACAGGTTGAGTGGATTTTGTCAAATGCACACTCTGTGTCTGTTGCCCAACAGAGATATCTCTGTCCACAAGCAGTTTCCCATTTAGATCTCCGTCCCAACAGGCCTAGCCATTCACTCTGACAGAGGTCCTGGATTGTTTTTATCACTACAGATAGTTGTTGTTTGTTTGGCCTTAGGAATGGAACTATGCAGAATGAAATCTCTGTGTCCGGCTTCTTCCTCTCGTGTCTGGAGGTGTATCCCTATTATATTAATGGCCAACTTATTTTGAACACTCAGTTGTCACACTCCATAATTTGGTAATCTTTTTACCAACTGATTGACTTTGAATTGCTTCCAGATTCTGCCCATAATAAATAACGCATCTATAAACATTCAAGCACGTCTTTTTGTAGACACTATCTTCATTTCTCCTGGGTGAGAATTAAGGTTGGATTTTCAGTACTACATGCTTAACTTCGTGAGACACTTCCAAACAGCTTTGCCAAGTGATTGCACAATTGTACATTTCTTCCCCAGTGTGCTGGCATTCTAATAGCCCACATTCTCCCCATTTCTTGGTGTTATCAGACCTTTGAATTTTGGCAACTGTAGCTGTGGAGTGATTCTCTCCATGATTTACCTTTGCATTTCCCTAATGACTGAGACTGCTGAGCATCTTTTATACTTGTGGACTACTCTCAGGTTTTCTGTTGTGATGTGCATGTCCTTTGACACTTTGTTGATATTATAAGGATTATTTTCACACACACACACATATATATATATATATATATATATATATATATATGTTATAGGAATATTCTTGTAACCCATGGTTTGCTATTTCTTTTTTCTCTTTTTGGCAGAGCTTGGTATTGAACCCAGAGCCTTAGACATACGAGGCACCTGCTCTACCACTGTGCTACCTGCCCAATCTTGTTTTAAATTTTATTTCACATGTTATTCTTCTACTCCAGGGTCTTCTCTCAACTGTAGCACAAGCTCAAATCGAATATACCATTATTAAATACTTACCATGGGTCCTCTACTGTACTAAGTTTTCAATATCCACTGACCCTGGTACCACAGTCCTGGGAGGCAAACTACAGCGCCTGCACAGACTCAGTGAGTGAACAGGAGGTAAACAGTCTCCCAGTATCACCCTACCTGAAAGTGGCAGATAGACCTTGAGCAATAGTGCTCAACATTGGCTGCCTGTTCAAATACATGCGGAGCAGATGCAGTGAACATGAGTGACGCTAGGCTCCCACCACAGCAGTTCAAATTTAATAGGCCTGGGGAAGACCTCAGACATGGGATTTTTTTTTTTTTTAAGCTTCTTAGATGATTCTGGTGAACAAAATCTCTGGTTAAAAATGTCTTCTCATGTAGCACACACCTTTAATCCCAGCACTCAAGAGGTAGAAGCAGGCAAATCTCTGTGAGTTCAAGGTTTACATATCGAGATCCAGGCCACCTGGGACTACAAAGACAAAAAAAAAAAAAAAAAAAAAAAAATCTGCTCTGAGTCCCCTCTCAAGTTTTGGCCCCTAAAGATCAGCCTCCAACAGCACTGGAAGAGTTAAATGGCAGGCCATCCTGAGACCTCATCTCAACATCATTTCCAGGCTGTGCCCACAGAAATCACGCCTGGGTGACGCAGTTCGCCTGTGCAGACTGGTGATGTTTAGGTTTTAATTTAAGGAGCTCTTTAAAAATCTGCTGTCCTCCACCCCCACCTCCCAGGAGGCAGCACACACAGACGTCAGCTCCTGAAATCAGTTCTGGAGGCTGCAGCAGCCTGGAAGCCGTGCAAGGTGTCCTTTGCAGCAGGCAGTCACAACCGTACTGGCAGTTGCAGAGGGGTCTCAGTGTGGCGTACAAATCGCGCTCTCACTGACAATTTTCAACTTGCTGTCATTTAATGAGGTTTCGAGGCATGCTGGCCTGCGATGGGGGAGGGGCCCTGCAATAGTCCACCATCAGAACTATGGCTTTGAGAGGCGCGAAAAGTCCACATCTTTATCAAGAGGAAAAGCAGAGAAAGCTAGGCAGAAATAACGTTCTCTAACATAAGCCCTGACTTGAGTTTCCTCCCTGCAGTGTTTTTAGTTCCTCACAATGAGCACCAATGATTGTTATTTATTCTAGAATCAAAACCCCAGTATCACTCAGTTGAGGGTAGGGAGAAGAGGAGTTTCACAAATACCTCCGTGGAGCACTGCAAATTACCATCATCACTTGCGTGCCAAAGACACAGTGTGCAAAATGATGCTGGATATTTGTTCCCAGCCAACGAGTTTTGCAGAGTAATATGTATGAATTGCTGCAGGGAAACAAAACAATCCATATCAGGATAGACTCTCTCCCAAAAGCTCAGGCACCTGCGCAGGACAGTCAGGGGCCGAGGGGTCTCAGGCAGTGGTAGGACCTGAGGGCCACACACTCAGAGCAATGGCTCTCAAGGGTGGTCCCTGGGCCACCAGCATGCGCATTACTTGAGCGTGGATGAAGGAAACTCATCAGCGGATCCTAGGTCTTTTACAGCCCAGTCTCTGAAGCTGGGTTCCAGCCGTCTGTGTTTTCACAAGCCCACCTGGTGAGTCTCAGACCTGGGAAAGGTTGAGAACCACTGATGGAGTCTTGACTCTGGGAACAGCTATCTTGGAAAATCTGAGCCCTCTGGAATCATAAGCAGGAGGCAGGTGATTTCTGGTCACTTCCTTCCTAATGTATAGGGGTGTAGAGTGGGGCAGATGGGGAAAGTGAGAACCTGAGAACCGCGCAGCAGCAGATCTGAGGAACAAGTCTTTGCTGACTTCTTGCTGCTGTTCCAGGCGACTCATGGATGCAGTGACAAAACAGCCACATAAGCAGGACCCCATCCCCCTAACTCTCCTTCCTTCTGGGTAGAAGCTGGAGAGGTGGGATGGTGACAAGGAGGGTGCCAGGAGGCCTTAGCCAGAAGCAGAGGTTTCTGGTCGGTCCAGCGCAGGCAGACTGAGTGTTAGCTGGGCGCTGTATACAGTCTGTACAATGGCATGGCAACCTTGCTCAAGAAGTGAGAACTTGAGCAAACAAGAACTTCATCCTCAAAGCAAAGAGACCAGGATGGGGTGGAGGCGTGAAGAGGGAGATGAGCCCCAAAGCAGGTGTTCTAAGGGTGTCTGGGACTGATTAAACTACGAAAAGACACATGAACACGCAGATGACTGCCACAAAAAGACGTTTACTGGGCTCTGAGATCCCTGGAACAGAAGACATGGCATCACCCAGTAACCACCAGAAGAAACCAGGAGAACCAGAATAAACCAGGCCCTTTCTGTCCAGTGCAGCAGATGAGGCAAGGCCCGCAGGCCTAAGACCCAGCGAGTGTCTGGGCTTCTGTGAAGAATCCCCGCAGCTTGGGTGAAGGCGGCTGCCCTTTGCCGTGTGCTCCCCGGCCCTGGGTAGTCAGAGCTCACAGAAGGCGGCTGCATGACAAAGGGAGGTGGCGGGTAGGCTGATGGCTGGAGTCCTGGTGAGGTGCTTCAGGTGGAGGACATCTCTAGAAACCCTCAAGTCAGAGCCTGGGGCTTTGTTTCTCAAAAGGCAGAGTTAACACACTGGATGATGAAGGGAGATTCTGAAAGCTTGCCTCTACCTCACACTGCATGGCAGTCGCCAGCTGTATAATCTTCATGGTCTTCAGTCCTCAGACACTTGAGGAAGAGCCAGTGAGACCAAGGGACTGAATTTTACATTTTGATTTAGCATGTATGCACATAAACTTAGCAGAGAGAGACACTAAGGACACTTCACAGGAGTGCAAGGTATTCAGGACCAGAGTGGAGACTGGTGTTGAGGGCTGGTGGTGCGATCCTAGGCCATGCTAGGCACCTGGAGACTGGTACCTGCAGTGCAGGATCTGCAAAGACTCAGTGGGATAGGCAGACGTTAAGGCTGAAAAGGAAAATTCAAGCTTCAGCAGTTTCCTGGGAGAGGAAAAATTTACCTCAGTTCCTATAATTCAGCAGCAGCTGTGAGGCCCCGTCACAATTTGCAGCTTCTCTAGACTGATCCAGCCCACAAGGTTGCAAGCCCACCCCAACCCTTCAGCACCTCCTCCCTGGGGGAGGCTGAAGTCATTTACAGAGACCAAGACTAGTGAGGAGGAGCTGGTCACAGGTTTCAGCGAGGCCAGGGACTAGGAGCACTATCTGAACAGACCTCTCCCAGGCCTGTTCTTGTGTGGCCGCCAGCCTTGGCGTGTGCTTCACAGATGTCCGTCCTCAAGGTTAGACGTGTCTTGCACTGTGGAAAGAAATGAGCACAAAAGATTTCTTGGCATGGGATTCCGGAGCCCTGGCCCAGTGTCAGCAGCACGAACACTGATCAGGGGGTGGGAGAGGAGGATGGAACATAAAGGACCAAAGCTCTTAGGCCAAGGACAGGACCAAGCGGTCACCAGGGTTACTAATGGAACCCCAGGTCTAGGCAAGGCTGAAGTGGTGGACCTGGCAGGACCCTAGAGGAAAGGTGCCTCACCGGGCAACATTCTGTGCTTGCATACTCTGCTGGAGTGGGAGAAGCCTGGGCTGGGATGGGACTGTAGCACATCACAGGCAAAAGAAAGTTGTTCAGGCTCATGCCTTAAAAATTAGCCCAAAACGGAATGGGCTAAGAGCTGAAAATCATAAAAATCTTACCAAAAGCTATAGAATAAAATGGTGCCCTTAGATTTGATAATGGATTCTTAATGCATCATCAAAGGCATGAGCAACAAAAAATAAATTAAACTTCAAAATTAAAGACTTGTGCATCAATATTATTAGGAAAGTAAAAAAGTAAGTTGCAAAAGAGGAGAAAATCTTCACAAGTCATGTAACTCATATGGATCGAGTTTCTAGCGTATACAAAGAATTCTCTCAGCATCTACGTGGTGGTATACAGCTGTGATCCCGGCACTAGAGAAGCAGATCACACATTCAAGGCCAGCCTGGGCTATGTAGTGAGATGCTATCTCAACAACAACAACAAAAAAACAACATTCTTACAACTGAACCCAAAAGGCAAGTAGCAGTTCTTTTAAAATGGAAAAGGACATGTCTGCAGAGAAGATTTACAAATACAAAATAATCAAGAAGCAAATTAAAAGACACTGAACTTCTCTAGTCACCAGGAAAGTGCACATCAGCCCACAGTGGCTATAATTCTTTTTTCTTTTGAAAAAAGGAAGTACATTTGGCAAGAGGGTATAGAAATCAGAACTGGTGTACATTGGTGGCAGCAATTTAAAATGGTTTGCTCATGGCCAGAAAGAGTTCGGTGAGTTCTCAAAAGTTAAACAGAGATTTATCATATGATCAGTAAATCTCATTCCTAGTCATATGTCCAAATGAACTGAAAAACAGTTACTGAAACAAAGGCATGTATGCCCAGGCCTATAGTAGCATTATTCACGATATCCTAAAGGTGGAAATGACCCAAAATATCCAGCAACAAGTGAATAAACAAATTATGATAGTTATATACAGTCATAAAAAGGGCGCAATGCTTAGGCATACTACAACATGAATAAACCTTAAAATATTATGTTAAATGTAAGAAAGGGACCACTTAACTTAATAGAAAAATTGGTGGACATTAAAATGTCTCTCAAATATATGAAAAGATGCTTAATCTTTTCACTATAAGAGAAAGTAAACCTACTTACATAAGCAATGTGTTTTACCTCTCAGACTAACAAAGTCCCAAAGCATGAACCACTCTCTATGGGTGGGTTGTATAGGATAGACACGGACATTACAGGTTCATGCTCTGTTAATTCCCACCTGACTGCAGCTGCATTTACTCACCAACCCACCAGTCCCATTTGGGGCTGCCACAAGGCAGAGCTGTGCATACCGGGAGTTCATTAAAATGCTGCTGACAAACAATGGCCTGAAGTCTGTTTTTATAAGGCTGTACACTAAGAGGTGGGGACAATGTTAGGGGACTCAAACATTGCATCTGGCAGAAACACAGCTTAAGACAAAAGTCAACTGATTTCTGTTCCATCTTCTTGACTGGTACATGCGAATGCCTTTATTCCCCCGAGGAATCATACCTTTAAATTTTTATATCTCCCACAGAGGCCCAGGGTGCCTTACATAGTGAGAGCACAGTCAGCAGTTGCTGCATAAAGTGGTAGACAAATTGATAAAAAGAAAGAGGAAGCATTGCTCTGGTTTCCACACTATCATTTCATCAATCAATCAATCTTCTCTTTTATTCTTTCTTGATTTTTTTAGGGGGCTTCACACTGTAGCTCAAGTTGACTTGTAATTTACATGTAACCCAAGCTTGCCTTGAATTCAAGGTGATCCTCCTCCTCCTTCAGCCTCCTGAGTGCTGGGATTACACCAGCACAATTTTATAAATATTTTTTCAAGACCATCAGCCAGATCTCATTTCTACACTAATTTAGCTCTTTATAGTAAAAATGCGGATTTGAAAGGTATATTTCATATAGCAAATGTAAATAAGTACCTCAGTACAATGAGTTTAGGCTACTGAAATTAGTGAATATATGAAAATCTCTAGACTTGGCTTGCTGTATTTGTTTAAAATTTTCAATTTGGACCTGTGTGTAAGGGCATACCTGTAACCTCAGCATTCAGGAAGCAGAGGGGGGAAGAGCTCAAGCTTGAAGCCAACCTGAGGAAGGGAGACCTTATCTTAAAAAGAAGAAAGAAGAACGAAATAAACGGGACCTGACAAGCTTCTACTTAGATATAATAGTATTAAATGTCAGCCTAAGAACAAGTGAGACTGAGGTCCTACCACAAAGTATACAGAATTGGCACACACTTTGCATGGGTCTCAGCTTGGACACCATCCATCTCTGACTCCGGACAAGCTCCTCACCTCGCTGGTCCTAGCTGGAGAATGGGTTAAAATTATCAGTAGAACTCCTTTAATTATAAAAGTTCTATTACATAAAAAAATCTATTCCCAGAGATAGATGGAAAAGGGCCAAATCCTTGGAGGAAAGGATTTGCTCCTCATTTGTAAACACCCAGACAAATTTCACCTCCAGAGATGTTCCCTTTCCCTGGGAAGAACAGCTCCCTCCAAAGCAGCGGGAACAGAGCAATTCAGAGATGACAAATGATCTCTGTCCTAGCCATATCTGCAGAACTGGTGTCAAAACACCAGCATGGGGACAGATGGAATTTACATTTCAGGGGGATCATCTGATACGGTTTTTGGTGGCTGCAAGCAGCTTCCTTCCAAACTAGATGATGGTGAAAGCTGACAATTCACTGTATTACTGGCAACAGTTGACAGACGCACCTCAACAGTACCAAGTAGAAGGGAACCCGTAGAGTCAAGCCCAGACATGTCTCACAGTAGCCACTGTTGAAATATTCATTTCCTGATTAATTAGTTGACTTGCTTTTATTTTATGTGTATCAGTGTTTTGTCTGCATGTAAGTGTATCACCTGTATGTAGTGCTCCTGGAGGCCAGGGGATGGCATGGGATCCCTGGAACTAGAGTTACAGATGGTTGTTAACTGCCATGTGGGTGCTGGGAACAGAACTAGTCCTCTGCTAGAGCAGCCAGTGCTCTAAACCACTAAGCCTTCTCTCCAGCCCTAGTGAAATATTTCTAGCTTACAAACACAGTGACCACCTAGCAGTTGTCCAACCTGCTCCCAGATTTTCTCACACTTGAACTCAACTGCTTATGCCATATAAAAGTAAGCAGAAAAGTTGCTTTGGGGAATCTTAAAGCCTATTTTCCTCCACTTTCCACCCACGACCATCTGCCAGACGGATGGGAGCTGTGTAAGATGTAAGTTGATAGCAACCTCATAAAGAAGCTTCAAGGGAAAAACCAGCTTGTGATGCTGTGGGTCAGATGTTTTCCACAGAAATTATTTTAGATGTCAGATCTTTTGGGCTAAGAAGACAAAAAAAAAAAAAAAAAAAAAAAGAAAAGAAAGAAAGAAATTATGTTCGGCGACTACTGTGTTTTGCTTTAAAACTTTAAAAACAATAATGGGAGCAGGGAGAGGCGCCATGAGGTCACCGCAGAGCAAGAGCTGGCAGCAGTCTGGGCAAGTGACAGCATGGACAAGGAGAACAAATGGGTTTGCTCAACATGCTATTCTGAAGCATGCATCAAAAGACTCATGGTCAGACTGCAGTGGAGTCAGGGAATGATGCGCCCGGAGATGGAGAGACCGGCTGCGGTGGGATGGAGAGGTGCTGGTCGTGGCTTCGGTGAATGTGGAAAGCATCCAGTGTTTGGCTATGTCTCTGAGACTTTTAAGTGCAAGTGTGACATGGGATATAGGAGAATGAACTTTGGAGTAATGTTCTGGGCTAAAGATAAACATTTTGAAATCACGGGACAGTGACAAGAAAAACAGGCAAAAATATACTAAAAACTCTTGAGAAGTCCCAGTATCACGTGTACCTGTCGAGCAAACAATCTTCCTGTTAAACAGCTCTTTTTTTTTTTTTTTAATTACATTTATTTATTTGTGTAGAAGGAACATGGGCACATGTGTGTGATGCTCATGTAGAAGTCAGAGGACAATTCTCAGGAACTGGTTCTCTACTTCCACCATGTGGGTCCCAGGGATTAAGCTCATCAGGACTGGGCAGCAGGCACCTTTATGTGCCACTAAGCCATCTTAAACAGCCCCTAAATACTTCTTTAAAACTTTTTATTTCTGGGAATTTCATCCAAGTATTACCTTCGCACTGTTTTCATCCCTCTAAGGCCCCCGCACCTCCTCCCACGCCTCCACTCTGTTCAGTTTCTTTTCTCTTATCTGATTATTATTGCTATGTATACATGTATATGTTACACCAAGTCCATGTAGTGGTATTCATGAGTACAGGCTGCCCACTTGGGATGGGGTAACCTGTCAGGGAACTTTCCCTGGAGAAAACTGACTCTTCCTTCTGCATCCATTGATTGCCTGTAGCTCTTCAGTTTTGAGGTGGGGCCCCATAACATTCCCCCATCCACCTTGACATGTCAACTGATTTTGTCATTGTGAAGATTCTACCACTCTGTGGGGATCTCACTGGTGCAGCTTCCTGTCATGTCTAGAACACAGTAACTAGCAGCAGGTGTCTTGTCCCTCCGGCTTTACATTCTTTCCACTCCCTCTTCTGCCTGTTCCCTGAGCCTTGGGTAGAGAGGTCGCAGTGTAGTTAAACTTAGGACTCGGCACCTATTCTCTGCACTGATTCTTTGCATTTGACCAGTTGGAGAACTTTGTAATAGTCTCCATCTGTTGCAAAATGAAGCTTCTTTGATGAGTGGTGATAAAACAGATTCTTAAGGGTAGCTATTTTGTCCCTGAAGTCAAATTTAGTAGTGCCTTTTTATCTGAAGTATTGCTTTCTAGGGTTTCAGTTACTTATAGTCAACCTTGATCCAAAAACATAAAATGGAAAATTCTAGAAATAGACAAGTTGTAACTTTTGAGTTGTGCACTGTTCCAAATAGCATCATGCAATCTTGGCCCATCTCATTTTTCCACCAAGAATGTGAATTGGTCCTTTGTTCGGCCATCTGTGCTACACACTTGGTAGCTCCTGGCATTTAGTAGCCACAATGGCTATTAAATTGACTGTCATATTATCACAATGCTTGTGTTCAAGTAGCTCTGGTTTCACATAATAAAGATCCAAATGGTCTCTTTAGTTATTCATCATTGCTGATTCCTCATTATGTTCAATTTATACACTAAAGAAAAAAACATAGTACATAGTTGGCTTTCTGTTGTGGTTTGAACATGAAGTGTCCCCCCAAAAGGCTCATGTGGGATACTCTGTCTGCAAAGTACTGCCATGGACCAGGATAGCGTTGGTAATCCAACCACCCAAAAGAGGACTCAGAAATGGACCACCAATGGCAGGGGAGCTCCCTGAAGCAAGGCAGCGGGGGACCATCGCTCTCCCCGCCTACAGCTCCACCCTTTCTTTCCCTCCACGTCTCTTCTGCCTTTGTTTAGTGCCCAGCGCCATTCTAGCAGGACAGCCCCATACACTCTTGCTCTGTTACTCTTATTTTTTTCTTGATCCTTATTCTTTCCTTTACCTTTTCCTCTTCCTCAAAGCATAGTCTTGTCCTGGTTTGCAGGGTGTCTGTGTTTCAGCCTCCTGAAAGCCGTAACTGGTCTGCACAAACTGTTCTCTCTTCAGTCTACCTTTATCCCAGACTTCCTCATCCCTTTGCACTTGTTTGGTCCCTTCCCCTCCTATTTGCGCTCTCCTCTCTACTTTCTATCAGCCCAGTACTAGTCACTAGTCTTACTGTGTTTTATTCTTTTCTTTTTCTTTCCATTCATACCCACGGTAACCAATAAATTAGTACACATAGTAAGTACTACCGATATCCCTTTACAAATGCTTTATAGTTGACTCTATTACTCTGATTTCATTGTGGGTCTACTCCTGAATAGTGACTCTTATTACAGAGAGTATTCTACTGGCAGCGGAGGACTGAGGATAGAGCCTGGTGTCCTGAACTGCAGTCTAATAGAGGAAAGTGGCACTTCAACCCTGCTACAACCTTGTCCTTCCACGGCAAACACTTCCACTGAAAAGAAGAAAGATGGTATAAATTAAATTCAATCAATGATCTAACTCGTGATGCACAACTCCTAACTTAAAATACAAGTAACGGGGACATTCAAGACAACATGACTCTATCAAGATTTATCAATCCCAGAGTAATGATTCCCAATAAGAGTGACTTGGACAAAATTCCGGGGTAAAATGTAAAAGAATGATGACAAAGATTTTCAAAGAAACGGTGGGAATAAACTCTTGAATGAATTTCAAGAGAACACAAACAGCTGAATGAAACATGGAAGTTGGTGAAAAAGACTATAAAGATAGAGAAACACTGAAGAAAAACCAAACTGAAATGATGCTAGAAATGAGAAAATTCCTAAGTGAAACTGCTCAGAGGGAAGCTTCATCTACAGCACAGATCATGTGGAGGACGGAGGAGCCAGGCTTGAAGGCAAGGCAAAGACAATGGTACATTCAGTAAAGGACAATGATAACAAATTTAAAAACATATGAACAGAACATCTTTGAGACACCATTAAAAGGTCATTCCTATGAATTATGTGCAGGGAAGGAGAAGAACACCACACTAAAAGAAGGAAAATCTTTGCAATGCATTCATAGCAGAACATTTCCTAATTCTGGAGAGACCTATCCATGTACAAGAAGCAAAATGATCACCAAATAGACAGGACCAGAAAAGAAACTCCACGTATCATATTATAGCTAAAGCACGAATATACAGAACAAGGACAGCATATTGAGAACTCTAAGAGAGAATCATACCATAATCATCAACCAAGTCACATACCCATCAGAATAACAGCTGATTTCTCTACTGAAACTTTAAAAGCTGTAAAGGTCATGGAATAACATATTTCAAGGTCTCAAAGATCACAACTTCCAACCAAGACTACTATGACCAACAAATATTCTAAGCAAATGGAAACAGGAAACAAACAGGTGCCTTTATTCTCTAACAGTATCTGGCAAAATATACCTCAACCCCAAAGATGTCATAAGAGATAAGGAAGGTCACTTCATATAGATGAAGGGAGCAAGCCATCAGGAGGATGCTATAATTTTAAACATATACATATATGGGCACCAAATTTCATAAAACAAATACTAGTAGACATAAAGTCACAAATTAACCCCAACACAGCAATGGCAGGTGACTTCAATAACCTAGTCTCACCAATAGCCAGGTCATCCTGACAAAAACAGTTAAATAACACCATAGAGCAAATAAACTTCACAGACATCTACAGTACATGTCACTCAAACACTACAGAATACACATTCTTCTCAGCAGCCTACAAAACATTCTCTAAAATAGATCACGTGCTAGGACAGAGAGCATGTCTCAACAAACACAGGAAGACTGAAATCATTTCTTGTATTCTATCTTACAATAATGGAATAAAGCTAGAAATCAACAGCAAGAGAAACTACAGAAAATTCACAAACTCATGCTGATTACTGAATGTTGAGTGGGCACCAAAGAAATAAAGAAGGAAATTTAAAAATTCCTATAACTGAATGAAAACGAAGACACAACATAGCAAAATCTAAGGGATAAAATGAAAGCAATCCTAAGAGAGAAGTCCATACTTACAAGAGCCTATGTTTAAAAATCAGACAGGCCTCAAAGAAGTAACTTAATGAAGTGCCTTGGGGTCTTGAGAAACAAGAACAAGCTGAACTCAAAGCAATAGACAAAAACACTTAAGATCAGGGCAAAAATCAGTGAAACAGAAATGAAAAAGCAATACAAAGAATCAATGAAACAAAGAGTTGGTTCTTTGAAACTATAAAATCGATAAACCTTTAACCAAATTAAACAGAGAAAGACGTAAATTAATTAAATTAGAGAGAAAAAGGGAGGCATTACAACAGAAACCAATGAAATTCAGAAAATCATGAAGACAGTCTTTAAAATATTTATATTCCAGATTGGGCATGATGGTGCACACCTTTAATCTCAGCACTCAGGAGGTAGAGGCAGGTGACTGTCTGTGAGTTCTGCCAGCCAGGACTATGTAGAGAGAGTCAGACACAAAAAACGAAACAAAAGAAAACAAAAACCAACAAAGAACCCCAAACTGAAACAAAACAAAAGCAAAACTTCTATTTTACTACATTGGGAAAACTAAAAGAAATGAATGAGCACAACGGGACAGGGCCGTGGGTGAAGGTGCTTACTCTCAAGAGCAATAACCTGAGTTTGATTCCTGGAACCCACACGGTGAAGAGAGAACTGACATCCACAGATTGTCCTCTGATCTTCAGACCCTTGTCACGGCATGTGCTCTCCCCATACAGGCTGAATAAATCAAGATTAAATAAAAATTTAAAGAGATTATACAAGCAACAAGATTGAAGTAGTAATTAAAAATCTTCCAACTTGCCAGGCATGGTGGCATGCATACCTTTGATCTCAGCACTCAGGAGTCAGAGGCAGGTATTGCCCTGTGAGTTCCAGGTCAGCCAGAGCAACACAGTGAGACCCTGCCTCAAAAAACCAACCGAACAAAAACAAAAAAAACTTCCACTTAAAAGAAAAAAAAAAAATTCAGTTCCAGACAGACTCACTGCAAACATCTTTAAAGAACTTACATTAATCCTTCTCAAATTATTCCATAAACAGACCAATCTCCTCAATGAACATAGACACAAAAGACAAAAAATGGCAGACCAATCTCCCCGATGAACATAGACACAAAAGTTTCAATAAAGGACTTACAAACTGAGTTCAAGAACACATCAGAAAGAATACTTGTCATGATCAAGTTGGCTTCATTCCAGAGATTCAGGGATGGTTCAACATATGCAAATATAGTAAATGTAATACATCACATAAAGGTTAAAAAAAACAGCACATAAATGGATTAAAGGATAAAAATCATATGATCATATCACTAGATTTGGGAAAGGACTTTGACAAAATCTAACATATCTTCATGAGGAAGACCCTGAAGTGGTTAAAAGTGAAGTGAACACATCTCAAGATGAAGGCTGTGTATGACAAACCTACAGCTGACAAATGGACAAAAAACCCAAAGCGTTTCCACCAAGTTCAGGAACAAGACAAGGGCATCTACTCTCCATTGCTATTCAATAAAGTGCTCAGAGTCTTAGATCAATAAGGTAAGCGAAGGAAATAAAGGTGGAACAAATAGAAGAAGCTGTCAAAGTATCTTTATTTGCAGATATGATTCTGTACATGAGACTGAAGACTCAACCAGAAAACTCTTTAGAGCTCACAAATATTTTTGGCAAAGTGGTAGGGTAAAAATTAACAAACAAAAAGTGGTAGCTTTCCTATATACTAATGACAAACAGATTGAGAACTCAGAGAAACAATACATTCACAATAACCTCAACAAACAAACAAATATTGGCTTATGTTGGAATAAACCTAATCAAGGAAGTGAAATCATTTATGATGAAAACTGTAAACTACTGAAGGAGATGGTGGAAGATTCTAGATAGAAAGACCTATGCTTATGGATTGGAAGAATATTGTGAAAGGGCCACTCTATCAACCTACAGTGTCAATGCAATCTCTACCAGAACTCTAACACCATGCTTCACAGAAATAGAAGAAGACAACTTAAGATTCATATGGAAACACGAAAGTTCCCAAATAGCCAAAGCAATCCTGAGCAAAAAAGCCAGTGTTGGAGATACCATCACACAAAGTTTCAAAGTATAATACAGAACCATAGTAATAAAAGCAGCATGGCACTCACAGCAAAACAGACACATAGATCAGATAATAGAGAAGAAGACCAAGATAGAGGCCCACACAACTAAAGGCAGCTGGCTTTTGACCAAGACGCTGAAAATATGAAGCCAAGACAGCCCCTTCAACAGACGGTGTTGGGAAAGCTGCATGTCTACATGTGGAGAATGAAACTATATGCTTATTGCTCTCCTTGCCCAAAAATCAACTCCAAACAAACCAGTGACCTAAAACTTGACACTGCGAGAGGAAAAATTAGGGAAAGTAACTCAAGATATGCACGGAAGGACTTTCTGAATAGCACTGTAGTCACTCAGCAAAAAAGGCAAGCAATCAACAGATGAGACCTTATGACATTTAAAGGCTGTAGAGCAAAGAAAACAGTTGAGTAAAGAGACAGCTTACAGTAGGGAGAAAAATCTTTGCCAGCTGGTAGCTCTACATCTGACAGTTTGACTATCCAGAGTATTCAAAGGACCCAAAAGCTAAACAACGAAACAAAAACCACTCAATAAAATGGGCTTAAAACCTGAACAGAGCTCGCAAAAGAATATATACAAATGGCCAATATATATATTTTTAAGTATGCAATATTGTTAGCAATCAGGGAAATGCAGATTAAAACTCCTTTGAGATCCCATCTCACCCCAGTTAGAATGGCTGGCAAGAAAACAAATGGCAAATGTTGGTAAGGGAGTGGAGGAGGAAATGCCACCTGACTCTTTGGGGGAGTATAAAATGGTACAGTTGTAATGGAAGTCAGTGTGGAAGTTTCCAATAAAAAATTAAAATAGAATTTCCTTACGACCCGGCACATGACCACCGCTCGGCATATATCCAAAAGAATCAAGAATCTGTGTTTTCCATAGAGATACCCGCACAGCCATGTCTATTACTGACCAGCAAGGACTCAGCCTTGGTATCCATCAAGTGATGAACAGAAATTAAAATGTGGTATATACACACAGTGGAATTAAAAAATATATTTTATTATTTATTTATGTGTACGAGTGCACTGCCTGCATGTGTAAGTACATCCGTGACATGCCATGCCCGAGGTGGTCCAACGAGGGTGTCCGATTCCCCTGGAACTGGAGTTATGGACAATTCTTAGCCACCATGTGGGTGCTGGGAACTGAACCCAGATCCTCTACAGGAGCAGCCAGTGCTCTTCAACCACTGAGCCATCTCTCCAGCCCCCACAATGGAATTTTATTCAGTGACATGAATGAAATGAAATTTGCAGGAAAATGGCTGGATCTGGAAAATATAAAGTGAGGTAACTCAGGCTCAGAAAGACCAACACAGCATGCTCTCTCATGTGTGGGTCCTAGCTTCTAACTCTCTACACACACATTATACGGGAGTGAGTATGTGTTAGAGCCCGGGAAACTGGAAAGAGGCCTACGAGGAGAGGAAACACGAGGCTCTAAGTGGGGAGAACAGGCACACACCTATGCTAGGAAAGTGGAAGGGAAAGGCTTAACAAGCAGGACTGAGGGGAGAACGGTACGGTCAGCCACAATTATGGAAAAGCCATACGGAAATCAAGTTTTGGTAAGCTGATCAAAAGATAAAATTAAAAGTTTCAAACCAAGGTGCCCTGTGTGGGCGGATAAAACTTCTGGAACTTGGAGGTTATTAAGTGAAAATTCCAGTGCCAGGGTGGGCACCTCGCTAGAAACTGTTGGTCAGGGAGGCCCCCAAAGCCTCTAAAACAACAGAGGTTCTTTTCATTGCTGTTGGATGCCCACCAGAACTAGATGGAAAGACCCAGTTGCTGTAGTTGCCACATGCTTTGGTGGTCAGACATAGAAAATGTCAAGCTGGATCTGTCTGGAAGCTTCCTTCTGCTGGTTAACCTTCAAAGCAAAAAGTGCTCATGAGGGTTGCCAAGAGAAAATTGGTAGCAACGGTCTTACTCAGCTGGAGGAACTGTGTGCAGCACCATTGATCAGTCAGGTAAGATGAGTCCGCTGGTACAACAGAGACAAATCTACTACGGGGCAGGATAACCTAACTGCAGCAGTGTGATGCCAGATTTTATCGGTCTGACAGCCAAAATAACGGCAACCTGACTCTCAGCATCCATTTCAACCAAGACTGTGACCTAAACTGTTCTGAGAACTTGATCCTTCAGATTCCTGCTGAACTGTGTTCTTGAACAAAGGCCTTACTTTCTCTTTATTGAAACTGTATATCCAGCATCACTTGGGAAAAGAGGAACTTGTCTTATCAAAGGATTATGTCCCTTCTGACCCCTACTGACCTAGAAGAGCACACACACAGATGTTACCAATCTAATCCCATTTGTTTCTAACATGTAAAGGATAATGTGTTGCTTTTAACAAATATTTGCTGCTTACAGAGCTTAATATTTTCATAACACACACACACACACACACACACACACACACACACACACACACACACTCTCTCTCACTATTCTTAGTCAAAGGCAAGGAAGGGTCATGAGGGATTAAAGGTTACAAGAGGATCCCAAGGCCCAGTAAGCTTGTTTACATGATAAACAAGATAGTGTTGCAGAAGTCATTCCTACAACTAACCACAGGATCAAATGCCTGCTCCATATTATCCTTGGCTTCAGGCATCCCCTGCGGGGTTTGGGATATATCTCCTTGGATGTACTACAGTGATATCAGCAACTGAGAGGGTATGCTGGCAGCCACTGGTCTAGAGATGCTGGAAACTTCATGAACTGGCAATAAATGAGCACTTGGAAAGTGCTAATCACACTGCCATGGATGACTAATTCTCTGAGCATCATGTTCTGGGAATAATTTGGGAACTTCGATTCCTTGAGATGGGACAGTGTGGAGTATATTTAAGACTGGCTGTAGAGAATTTTAAGTAACCACATTTTAAATCAGTAATGGACGGCTGAAATAGAAGTTCCTTTTTAAGCTTACAGGGAGCAGGGAAAAGCAGCTGTTGCAAGATTATTTATAATTCATGTGATTTCTAATGGCTGAGGAGCTTGCTCAGTGAGAGGAATTTGTCTCCAAGAGAGTGGATGAGGCTGGGGAAATGATTTATTTGCCAGGTGAGAAAATAAATTCCGAGCTTCTAAGAAAAGTTATTAGTCTACTATCACAACGAAGCAGAAATATTAACCTTAGCTCAACCACCTATGATGAGTGAGCATGGGGACAACCAGCCCACCTACCTACCCACCCACCCACCCACCCACCTACCCACCTACCCAAGCGAAGAACTAAAGCAATCTAAGCACAACACACCAGCGCCCTGACTCATTTTGGGGGACCCCAACTCAATCAGCCTGGAATGGGAGACCACATATCTTGCATTTTCAGTAGCCTCTCACCCTCCCATGGGTCTTTGTGGCCCAGCCTCAGGCTCCTAAGTAGCTGGGACCATAGGTGCGCACTACCCCGTCTCGCCCAACAGCTCGTTTTCAACGCTCTCTTAGTTGTGCCTGAAGCACAGAACTGTTTCCGGGTTTTCTTACTCAGGTCTTCCCTACCCCCCCCCTCCGCTAATCCCCCACTCCTCTCTGGTGTGGCTGCCTAGACTACCAGCCCCTCCCCGACTCCCTCTTTCCCTTAGCTCCTCGCCCACACCGTTTCTTTATGCAAATGGCTGATATACCAAGGCTCGGAGTCAATCCAAGGTCCTGAGTTGAGGGAACGCTCAGGTAAGTGGTCGAAGGACGAGCAGACGTGATGACGCAGACACAACCTACTCCTGTCCTCTATGCCTTTGTGTCATTCTTCCCCTAAGGAGTGCAAGGCCATCCCCTTGCTCTAACAGAATATGGAAGCATGAAGGTTTGAGGGACAGAATAAAGGTCCCTAATCATTTGGTGGAATTAATGAAACCATGCTGCCTGAGCCTGTTCCAACCAGGCCAGCCTTTCCGAGGGCCTAAGAAACTAAGTGGCAGGGGATGCTCTTCGCTGCTGGCTTTGAAAGTGTTAGGAATTCTATGGCTACAAGGAATTCTGTCACAACCTAAGGATCTCAGAAATGGACCCTTCTCTACTGAGCATCTGGATTGGAACAAAGGCCAGGCACCACTGGGACTTAAATCTTGGGCAATTCCTAACCTACATAGTAACTAAGTACTCAGTGCCGTTTAACATACAGATGTCCTATGCCAAAGCTGCCATCTCGGCTAACTGTAACATGAACTCACTTTGTAACTGACCAAAAGCTATTTAGTGCAGAGAGATGAGTGCATACAACAGGTATTTTTAAGAGAGATGCCCATGAACTTGGCCCAGAGACTACTAAGCAAAATTTCTATATATAAGTGGTTAAGTGTCAATGCTCTAGAGTGTGGTTCTAATGAAATTGCATTTTTTTTCACCAAAGGTAAAATATTTGTTATGACACGACTAATCTGGATAGCTAAGATTCTGCACCATGTAAATTACTGTTGGAAGTAGCTGTAGTTACCTTTCTCTTATCTATGGCTAAAATTTCAAGACAGCAAAAAGGGCCTTCAGACAGTGTGAGTAGGGGTAGGAAGCACACAAGATCTGACTTGCTATAAGGCAATGGATACCACAGTGAAGCTTGAGTTTTTTCAAAAGCAAGCAAACCACTTGGGAAGGTGAGGTGACTGAGGTTTGTGTGTGGATAGGGACAGATTTCTGACAGGGGGTTTGCAGATAAATCATCTAATCCCATCTACTTGATGAATGATACAAATTCAAGGACAAGACCAGAGAAGGGATTGAAACCAGCTCAATAAATTCTCTTAATATTCTCCCATGTTATGTATCTTGATTGTCTCCCTACTGTCCCTACTTGAAAAAATTATGTAAGTATACCCTTTTGAGACTTGTAGTCATTGAAGTTGGTCAGAATTATTTCACAAGAGCTCAAGTGAATGGTAGAAGCAATACAATCACCTGTAGTCAGCCTTGATGATTAATGACCAGAAGTGACAGCTCCAGACTCACTACACTCAGGCTTAGTATCAGCACCATCCAGTCACAGGGTAAACAACCAGCAGCACACACATGTGCCTTCACCAGGTTTGTCAGTGTGGCCTCCTTTTAGTTCCAGTAACTTTTCCATCTTACAGATGGGGAAATGAAAGTCTGAGAAGGGCTACTGTCAGCCAAGGCCTATCCCCACAGCTTCATGCAGCTGGAGAGCTCTGCAGCACTCAGTGGCTACGTCTGGAGGACGGAATAGCACAGCTGGAAGGCAGTCTCATCTACTGCACTCGGCTTGGAGGTGGAGTGTGAGGGTGAGGCCAGGCTGTCTTCTGGGTAAAATTTCAAACAGCTATAGATGCTGCTGTAAGCAGACCAGCAGCACAGTGACAATGCCTTCAGAGGGCTTCCAAGTTAAGTGGGGCAGATCGTGGTTAGGGGTGTAGTCATCACCTAGGTCTAACCCCCAGCTTACTGACTTACTAGCTATCTCCAAACTTTCCCTCTCAGATCTGTAAAATGGTGAAATAATAGTACTTTACAGAAACGTACTATTACTAATAGTACCTTACTGTTGCTAGAACTGCGGAAGACACCGAGAATCTGCTGTTAATAATGAGAAACTAGTCTCATAGGCTAGAATTATCAGAATTAAAGACATTGTCTTTCAAAATTGTTTGTCAAAGGAGTTCAGGGACAAGAACATACATTTGACAAATACAGTATCATACTTAAATTTGGTTGTAAATACTAGGGAAAAGTTTCTAATGTTAGCCTCCCTCTCTCCTATTTTCAACCCCACATACCCCGCTAAACCACATTTTGAGCAGTAAAAGAATACTAATCACAGTTGTAAACACTGAACTATTTTAAAACTGCTACAATATGTGTGTTATATGTATATATATTAAATGTACATTTAAATTTTTATTTTCTCTTGGTCTTTTGCAAAAGAAACATATATATTATATCCTTGAATACACTTTGAGCTATATCATAATAGTGACTTTGATTTACTGAAAGGAAAGGGGAAGACAGAAAAATGCACTTTCCCAATATTTTGTCTGTAACTGATTATAGGATTTTTAGCACAAGTTATTCCTTTGTTCACTTGAACACACATACACACACACACACACACACACACGCCCTCCTCCTATCCCCATGTTTTCCCAGCATTCTAAAAGCTCAAAGAAAACCAAGAGATGGTGGTTCTGGCCAGCAGAGTCAGTGTAGGAGGCAAGCTACCCCTTAATAAGCACCTGTCACTCTAGTCTTTGAGAAGCGCTGGAAAACGTGTATGCGAGTACTGAAATGCCATCTGTGAGACAGTGACAACCACCAAATGAGGAAGGCTTGGTTTTTCTATTTTACTTCAAAAGAAACAATCAATTGGTCATCAGTCTTTGATAAGTTCTGGATTTGCCACCACCTCCAGAAACTGTACAAATTAGATAGTTCTCTCTCTCTCTCTCTTTTTTTAAAAACTTATTTGACACATATTTATCACATAAGGCAAATTAAGTTCATGCTTTACTTCAGCAAAATGGGGGGAAAAGCTTTCTCTGGAATTGGCACTGAAGTTGTTTTAAATTCCTAATAGCAAGAAGATACATCCAACTATAAGCAGAATGAACAGTCATAATACACATCAAATCAAAATGATTTTCTTACGTCATCAGCAGTGAGTAACCCCAGAGGTAGAATGGCAGACAAGCATGGGTCCTGTCAGGTCACAACCACCAAGTCAGTCAATTTATTTCTTTCCTATGCATTTGATCATAAATTGTTTTACATTTAGGATCTGAATAAAAACCACTCTGAGCAGAAATCTTGGCCCATTAATTCAACTGACAATAAATTTACAACTTTCAGGTCTGCAGATATAAAAAAGTTAAGGTATAAAATTATGTTAAGTTTGAAATGGTTTAAATTGTATTCATTAAAAATATTTACATTTCCCAGTACTTACTTGGCAAAACCCCCTTGCAATATAATTCTACTCTATACTTTATTTATAACATGAGGCTCATTTATGAAATTTCAATGACTGCTCCACGGCAAATTACTTACATTCTGAAAATATTTTAAGAACTTTTCATAGCAAAGGTAGTTTACATTGGGTTACCTGAAACCCAATAGTGCCACAGATGAGTGTCTTCCAGCTCTTTTCATGGATGCTTGGAAAGCACTGTGAGATGAAAAGTGCTGTCAAGTGCTACCCTCCATTACATCCTCACTTACACTGTGTGCACATTGTGAAATAAACACATATGCAGCATGTCCATGTTTTGATATGTATTTTTTATTTCCCTGCAGTTTTCACTTATCAAGAACAAGTAACAGGGAAAGTTGTCTGAACTAGTGCATAAACAAACATTCTGAAACACCACTACACATATCTAATTTACAAGAACCGTATAAAAAAAGTCACTAAAACACTACACTATGAAGGTGTCCAACACTTACAGTCAGACTTTTTCCAACCCGTTACTTGCCTTGTAGCCACAGGAAAACTCTCCAAAATTGAAAAGACAATCTTGCCACAACCCCCCCCCCACACCTGGGATGGCTCGATAGATAACTTCCAATAATTATTGCAATGATATAATGCAATACATACCTGGTAAATATCTTTTATGTGGTGTGTTACAGTTTTAAAGCCAGTTAAAATATGCAATCTTCAGATAAAATGTAATCCATGAAAAATTTTCTTATCTGCACAGTTTAAATGTGCTTGATGCATAATTTTCCTAGTCCGTTTTTTTCTGTGTAATTATTTTTTATAAACTGGTATTATAAATAGAAATATACATTCAAAATATATGGAAAAGTGAGTTACTACATGTAATTTGCATGTATCGATCCATCCCTTTCCCCTGCACAGTAATAGAAAATACTATTTTGCCTTGAACTTCATATTTGACAGTGAAATGCCACTAAAGTATTTACCAAAAAGTCCTCTAGTCAAATTGTGAAACAAAATGAACCAAGTGAAAACTTTACAGTTCCTTTAGAAAAAAATTACAAGAATTTCATTTCCTAGCTATGAATCTTTAACTTTTTAGACACAAAGTTGGATTTATTTTTACAAGATACAAAATGTAAACATGGCAAAATAAATAGTTAAACAAGTGATGCAGGACCCCATTTCATGCTCATGATCCCATTAGAGAATTATTTTTTAAAATCCATTCAGTTGCAAATTCAAGTGCAAAAGCATGATGATGAATACCTACTATTCAAGTAACAGAAATAATATTGATGATACAAATAAACTATTTTACAAGGTAGTGATTTTCCCAATTTTACAAAATATACATCATATATCGATTTAACATCTGATATACTGTAGTCCATTTAGGTCCACTGCTTTGCTCTGTGATCCACAGAGTGTCGCCTTTTGTATTCCGTTGGAATATCAACGACTGCACACCATCCACACAGGTCGAAGCCACACCTTCCACAGCTATGGAAGGTTATGTCACCTCCATAGCTACTGTTGTCTCTGCTATTCCATTTAAACCCAATCTTTCTGGTTCATGGTTCTCTCTACAATAAGGCAAAGAGTAGAACAAGCATTAGTACACTCTAGAATGTATTACTACTTAGTGTTTATGGGGTTTTCTTTTATGTAACTACAACTAAACATGACTTCACAAAGACCACCTCCACTTCTTATCATTTCCAGATAGGAATGGGGAAGCTTTCTTTAGATCAGGAATTTCACCAGTTTCTATTTAGTTGATAACTGTTTATTTACGAAAAATGGTAATTTTACGTAGTTTCTTCACAATAGAAGATAATAACAAATTAGGAAATATATAACATAGGAGTGATCCAGGTTTCTTTCGCAGAGAACACTGACAGGGTGCAGTATTACTTCCCACTAGAACTTTATAAGCTTAAGACTTATTAACTCAATCAAATAATTTTTCTGATTTACAGTTGTCCTTCTATCAGTGCCACTGAAACAAATATAAAAATTTACCCTGAAATATATTAGTCAATTAGACTAATTCTCAGACAGTTCTCAAGTTATATATATATATATCTTTTATATATATATATATAAATTGAAAATAAAATTTCTTTCTAAAAATATAATGCTAAAGAAAATACAAATTTTGATTTAAAACCTAAACTCTGGTATGAGGTTAATAAGAGTCATTGAAGTCTCTCATAAAGCAGTCAATTTGACATCTTCTATTTTTACAACTCTGACGGGCACTGAACAATGCTACTAGGGAGGGTCCTGAGGCATGGAGCTTTCTTTATGCTAAGCAAATCCTTAACATCTTTTGAAAAATCAAGTCTGTCAACAGACCCTCACTGCCAAAGGTCCTTCCTTCTCCCCTGGGTACACTAATACAAAGGGGAGAATGGCACCTGTAACACACACCTGGCTATGCTGCTGACGGCACTGCTGGGAGTAACCTTTGGCACTCTGTCCATACTGGCAGCAACTGTGGCAAGTTTTAAGGCTGTTGGCGATGGTGCTGAAGTCCGTGTATTGATATGCACATTGACAGGAGAAACAACACTGACGTTATTGAGGTGCACTGCATTAGTCAGGCATGAATTGTTCATGGGAAGTGTCTGAGGACTGCTTGTACACAATGCTGGGATCAAGTGGTTTGTAGTAGTGTGGCCAACTGTCCTTACAAGCTGTACAGCTGAAATCCCTGGGCTGGATGATAAAGCCATATTGGTGGAGTATAATGTTTTAGAGGTTCCTGTAAAAAGGGGGAAAAGTGTTCAATTAGTGTTAAGGGACAATAAAAATACTCCTAAAATTAGTAATTTAATAATAAAAGTAAATGTACTCATATTCTAAATAAATATTAAGTTACCTTTCCATGTAACAATCACACAAAGAGGGTTTGCAAAGTATTTTGATGTCTCTATATGTGGCAACTCTAGAGACAAATACAACAGGACAGATGGAAATGATAGCTGGGTTTCCCTAAATATTTATAGGCATATAAGCAAGAATAGACAAAAGAAAAGAAAAAGGACGGACTGATTCATGAGTATATGTAGACTAAGCACAAAAGTCCTGAGGTTGAGAGGTGAATGAAGAGGCAAAAGGCCCAAAGAGCATGTCTCTGAGGGCTTGGGGTGGTGAGCAGCAGACAGGGTTTCATAGCCATGATCTATCTCAAGAGGAGTTGGAGAAACTATGAGTACGTGGATGTGGGAAAGTAAACCTGGCCTCAAACTTTATCTACATCTTTCCAAAGAAACTCCGAAGAGCATCTGTACACATTTCCCCTGTGCACATAACAAAACCAAACTCAATTCAAATGAGTTGCAACTTCAAGCTTCAAAGGGCCATGTGAAAGCCCGGCTGTACCTGAAGGCTGGACAATGCCGTTCATGTTGTTGTGGCCGGTGTTCTGTTCCTTGGCTACCTCACTTCGACCTGGAACAGGAGCACTGACCACTGCAGATGCAGCAAAGTGGGCGCTGGCTGAGTCAAGCGTTTTAGACATACAGTCAGAGGTGCTTGAGCCCTAAAGAATGGATAAAACCACACTCTGAGAAATTCTTTTTATTCCTTTTATTATATTTACTACATTGATTGACTGACTGTATGTATGGGGAGAGTACACATGCCCATTTGCATACATGTCAAAGTCAGAGGACAACTTCTGAGAGGTGTTTCTCTCCTTCTACCATGTGGGTCCCAGGGATCTAACCCAGGTCATTAGGCTTGGCAGCCAAGTGCCTTTACCCACTAAGTCACTAGAAAATCAAAAACCCCCAAATTTAATGCTCTATTAATTTTTCTAGGTATAAATGAATGCTTTAAAAACTGCTTGATGAGCAGATCCACGGATGAGATACAATCACAGACATGACTAATAGTATCTTTCATCATACTGTAGAAACCTGTATAGGCCTAACCTTGAAGCAAGCTGCAAATACTTTGGGATAGTTACCCAAGAGACTCACAAAAAACAAAGGGAAGTGCAATGGCCATGCCTCCTTGATTCAGCATAAAACTGGCTGCTACTAATGCTGACAGTGGCAGGCTGTGAACCAAGCTCAGATCCATCTGGACTAACACAGGCCTATGGATGGGGCCAGGATCACCCAAGTTTTCAAAGTGCTGAACTCAGAAACTTTAAGGTCAATCAATGTACAGAGTTTTTGGGAATGAACTAAATCAGTATGGGTAGATGCTGGTTTGAAAGCTCACATATAACCAAACTGAGTTACTCTTAGTTATTACTGAGATTTATGATTTTTAGATTAATGGAGCAACAAACTTTAGAACTAAAATGTTGAAGTTTATTCTTTTCTGGTGACTCAACTTTGAGACATATTTATTAGCTAGTTTTATTTTTAATGCTTTAAACAGAGGAATTTATTCTCACCCAGTTCTGGAGGCCACAGTCCACAACGAGTCTTACTTACAAGGCTCAAGTTACAGTGTTTGCAGGGTTGGTTCCTACAGTTTTATGACGTATTTTATTCTTACCACTAATGGCTTTAAGGGTGTCTATGAACAACTTCAGGTGGCATTTCTTTTTCCCTACAGGGAAACATGATCCATAGAAGCAAGAGGCCAATGCAGCTTAGATTTATTGTACAATTCAAGAGAATTATCTCTCAATTCAAGACACCGACACGGTTTAAAAGAGGTTAAAAAAGTCTTATTCTTCCCATGCAAGCTCAAATCAGATAAAAACTCAGGACAGAAATGGGGAAATGAGAAGCTCCGACCTTAGCTGAGGAGCTGGTGGATGATGACAATTGCAAGAAGAGCAGGCTTGCTTTCGGAGAATTGATGCTAGAGAGGCTGACCAGCCTCAGGATGCACTCACATCAAGGGATATTGGGGGACACAAACTTGTCTTGATAGGCCTGAACATATATGATAGAATGCATGAAATACAGTGGTGGGGGTGTTTATAGAAGGGGTTTAGATAGGGGAGGGGGTCTAAATATAATAAACATGTATGGAATTTGCAAAAATTCAATAAAAATAAAGAGAAAAGTCATACTCCTGAAAAAAAAAAAATTGAGAGGTGGTAGTGTGGGTGGGAGTGACAAGCTCCAAATACATATAATTACTGTACAAGTTCTCAACAACCCTTCCAAAAAATTAGCTATTTATTTCTAAATTAAAAGTACCATATTTGGTTCTAGAAATGTCAAAATAATTGGAGACTAGTTTGTTTATATAGTAGGTATTCAAAATTATGTAAGTTAATTAAAAAGGAATTCTGGGCTAGATTTCTGAAAATTGAGAATGGAAATGCCTGTTTACCTCTGTGCTGCAACCCAAACTGACCCAAGTTCCATCATGAGAGAAGCAAGAGCGGTTACCTGTGCTTTTGGATGTGTCTGAGGCGAGGAATGCTGAGAATGCTGTTTTTGCTGAAGTTGGGCGAGTTGCTGCCTTTGCATTTGAACTAGCTGCTGTTGATGTGTTTGAAACTGCTCCTCAGTAATGCCTCCGGTTACTGATAAAGGATAAATGTGTTTTAAAGTATTTTAAATAACATAGTAGAATACAGTGTCAACTTATTCCGCAATTAAGGTGAAAAGCAAACAGAAATCATATACATTTGCAAAGTATGGAATGAAAGTCACAAGTCTATATTCACATCCACAATCCTCACAATCACATGCTAAAAATGTTCCTATACATAGCTTTCAACTATAAAACATGGACCTAGCACAAGGAATTTTACCATTTATTCAGATTTAAACTTTTCTGAATTTTAAAAATATTTATTTTTGTATTTGTGTATTGTGAGGATTGAACTCAGGTCTTTAGGCAAGCCCCTTTACCCACTGAGTCATAATGCCAGATCCCAGATTTAGTGTCTTTAAGATCACTCAGAGTTCTCCACATCAGGGTGACCATGTAATAATAACACTAATAATGATGATGAAAATAATTAATTTATTGATGTAAATATTAATAATGACTCAGCTATGACCTTAAGAAAGGAGGGCCATCTGCAAGACAAAATTAATTTTGCCAGTTTTCATGACATTCAAGTGAAGATACTTTCCTCTCTGATTTTAAATCAGAGTAGAGAATGAAGACTCTCATCCAGCACAGTCACGAATCCCAGCCTAGGCCAGTATACTCAATGTCTAAAACAAATTCTATCCATCAAAACATGGGCTAGAAATCAGAAACATTTTTCAGAAAACTAAAGATACAACGTATCTTCAGAGGTAATCAATTGGGCTAGGTATGGTGAAAGTTAGGGGGTTTCAAATAAATGCAAGGTACTGTTTTTAAACTAACTGAAAGCACCTAAAAAAAGTTGATAGGTGGAATTTTTCTCAAAGAAATGTAAATGAAATTTTATTAACTGGTATTTAAGTAGATCACTGGTAAGCTGACTTGGTATACACAAAAAGATACTTTCACAGAAATTAATTCACACTTAGAATTACAACTCTAAATCATCTGAGAACACATGCACCCTTAAGAGGCATTCTTACTCTATGTCTCCTTTCCTGGTGTTGGAACCCGAACCCCTCCCACAGGCATGCTAGGCAGGAACGCTACCACACAGCTTTAGCCCCAGCCTCACTCTATCTTTTTGTTTTTTTACTGCTTTCTTTTCTATTTACCGAATCAATAATTTACTATCTACTATCATGCAGAGTGGTGCCCTATGAATTTCAGTGGCTGGAGGAAAAAGTGAATTAGGAACAGGGTCCTTGTATAGACCCTATGGTATAAGTGGGAAGAAATGAAACAAAGAAACAAGTATGTGTCAATGAGTTCATGCAACTGAGCAATCTAAACAATGTGACTGTACAGAGTTTAAAAGGCTACATCTTTGGCCTAGATTACTTACTATCCCGCAGTTTCTGTTTCCTAGGATATCAAGTGAGAAAAGATTTTACAGCAGAACAGGCATAGAGCAAATTATGCCTAGCAAAAGTCTTAGTGTTTATAAAAAGAGAATTAAGTCCCAAGATGGACAAAGTTTCAGATATACTTTCATTTCTCTTACACAACATTATCATCATAATTTCTGTTGAACTGCAAGGGGAGGTAACAATTTTATTTCTAGAAGACTCAAAACCCTAGGCTACTAAACTGCTCACTCTAAAAATCTTTACCTGTATTTCTGAAGTACACATTGTTATTTTACTGAATTACCAACAAAATCAAATGCCTTTCTCTGCACATGTTAAATTCACTGCAAGTGTTCTATTTTTAAATAAAAAAATTCTAAAGTTATAATCTTCAAAATCAAATGAAAATATGAAGTATTCATGAATTTTCAGGTGTTTGAAAACCTTGGAGAAAAAGATGAAAAATAGCTTATTAGATATGAAGACAGGAAGAAACCTTAAATCCAAATAAATCAGCAAGTTGTATATGCCTACTAAGGGTGGACTATTTCAAAGGAATCCAAAATTAACACAGTCCATTACAGTCCAGTGTACTTTGGTCAGAGCTGAGCTTTATGTTGTAAAAAAGTGAGATTCAAACTGGTTAACTATAAGCAATTAAATAAAGAGATTATAATTTCAGTGCTATATGAAAAATAGAAATGTGCTGAGGCTGGAGAGATGGCTCAGAAGTTAAGAACATTTGTTCTTTCAGAGTACCTGGGTTCAATTCCCAGCACCCAGATGGCAGCTAACAACTATCTGTAACTCCAGTTCCAGCAGATCCTATACCCTCTTCTGGCCTCTTCAGGCTTTTTGAACACGGTGCACTTAACATAATGCAGGCAAAATACTCATATACATAAAAAAAAAATACAGAAATGCTAATAAGACTCTTCTCTTTCCAAAATCTATGCAGGCAGTTGGTGGAATCTTACCAACTCAGACTGAAGTACAAGCTCACTCATTACTGACAACCACAAATGTCCAAAATCCAAAACCAGTGACTGGACAACAGTAAGAGTTTTGAATTTTCATGATTTTAGATATTTTGATTAGGATTGCTTAATCATTAAAGTTCACACACACACACACACACACTATTCCAAAATACAAAAACTTAGAATCCAAAACATTTTGGTCCCAAATATTTCAGATAAGGAATAGTCAAGATGCATCCATCTAAATTAATTAACAGAACAAACTAAAATTTTAATTTAAAATTTACTTTTGGTACTGACTGTGGTGGTACCTGTCTGTGATCCTGCTGAGGCTACACAGAGACACCTTGTCTCCAAACAAAAACAATGACTTTGGAGTTAGTACATGGTTAACAAAGTATCGCCAACTATAGGTATTTTGCATGCTTTAATGAACAAATTGATACAATCTCATCCCTGATTAATCCACACCAAACCAAAAACCTAATTTCTATAACATAAACATGCTTTTATAATTATTTTCTTTAAAACAACCAACACGTATAAAACTGCTTTCCTTTCCCTTTTCCTACTTCTCTCCTACTTCAAGTGTAGTATGTTTATTTATTTATTTATTTTTTAGACAGAGTCTCACTACGTAGTACTGGCTTATCCTGAACTCACTGTGCAGACCCTCCGCCTCCCCAGGGCTGGGGTTAAAGGCGTGCACCCCGAAGGGTGGCATCACTGCATTCTATATTCAGTTCTTTACTATTAAGGTATTCTGTGTTTGAAGCAAACTGATATCTTCACCCAGAATTTTCTAGAGTACTGTTTACTGTTACTTCAACTCTTTAGGTAAAATACAGTAATTAAGACACAAAGTTGAAATAAATAGGCCCCCTTCCTTGAGACTAGATTTCACATAGCTTAGGCTGGCCTGGAACTCACTATGTAGTAGAGGATGACTGAACTCTGAATTTTCTCACTCCTACCTTCCTAGGGCTGGAACTAATTAATTAGTAAGTGCTTGCATCACAGACTCCTTTATTATTGGGCTGTGGTGGCGAAGAGAAACTAGTAAGCAATGTACAATCTGAAAACATTTTCTCTTTTTCCTTTCATAAGTTACTGAAATACTTCCAAGAGATTTATGTTTTACACTGAGTCACCAAGGGGCACACATTAAAATTTAGCATGAGAAAGAGGTCACAGTCAGAGTGAAGTGCCTGTTTAGGAATGAAATACAGAGAAGGAATTCCACTTTGGGCGGGGTAGCAGAGTCACCAAGCAGAAGTACCAACAAACCTTTCTCTCTGGCTTGTGGGTCAAGCCAGTTCTTTTCACTAGTTTATCTTAGAAATTGCAAGCTTAAAAAGAAATTTCCTTCTCATCCCGAAGTTTTCTGGTCACAAGTACCACAAATCTGTTTGTCCTAAAAGGTGCCATGGTCTACTCTCACTGAGGTAAGCAGTTTTACACATCTCCCTGGTATTTAATGGACTGGTTTACCTACTACAGACTTGTTCCCTTTATATATTCAAAACTACACAAGTACTTGCATCTCTAGCTATCTGGGTACATCTCCGACATTCTGTTCTCCTTTGTGGCTATCTTCTACATATCTAATTACCCAAAATGGACCGAACAGCTGCTGGCTTTTATTCTTCAGATGAGCCCATATACGTTTTCTCAGAACACTGCATTCAAAGTTCCTTTCAGGTTTGTGGTTTCTATGTGGTACTTTACAGGGGTTAACCTCTTTTTACCTTTCTTTCCTGTTTTCTGGACAATGATTCAGGAAAAACGTACTCTGGATACCTGCACAGCTTTTATATTGATAAAACTACAAATTTCTAAGCTTGGATCCACAGATGTATTCCTGAGGTTATTATGAAATCCCTTCAAGTATTTCTTAACTTTGTATTGATGTTTCACTGATAAGCTAAAAAGAAAAATGTAAAAGAAATACATTCTAGACATTCAGGAATGATTACATTATAACAGAATATAAATTAACTAAACAAAACAAAACAAAAACTTGTGCCTATTTTTTTGTTTTTCTTTTGGAGGGAGGGTCTCACTCCAAGCAGCCCTGACTGGCTTGGAACTTGCTATGTAGACCAGGCTAGCTATGAACTCACAGAGATCTACCTGCTTCTGCTTCCCACTAAGTGTTGGGATTAAGATTAGGCGCTACCACACTCAGACTGTTTTTTTGTTATTGTTGTTTTAATTTTCTGTCATTTTTATTTTATGTGTATAAATGTTTGGCCTGCATGTAACTGTACCTGTGTGTGCAATGCCCACAGAGGCCAGAAGACGGTGTCAGATACCCCCAGAACTGGAATTATGAATGGTTGTCAATCACCATGTGGGTGTTGGGAACTGAACCGAGGTCCTCTTCAAGAGCAACTAGTGTTCTTAACCACTGAGCCATTTCTTAAATCCCTTGTTTTGGTTTGTAACTTCTGTTTTTTAAACTAGTCTACAATAATGTGTTCTCTGGAAGACACGATTTTTTTCAAATATTGGCCTAGACTAAGTTTTCACAGTTTAAAGATTGTCTTTAATAACGAAGATTATTTAGAAGTCAAAATGGTATCTAGCATCTCCTTATTTATCTGCTAGGTCTTTGTTAAGAATTGTAACAAATGCTTTAAAACAATACTGACTATATGCATTTTCAAAACATTTTAAAGCACAGGTCTGAGACTGGAACTGAGGGTGAGATGATAGGAAAGTTAATTTTAAATATTACAGGTCATAATGGGGGAGAATTAGGAGGTAAAGTGACAGTTTATATAAACCACTATAGGTATTCTTAAGGAAAAGCTAGGAGACTTGGTATTACCTTCAAAAGACTACAATATTATGTTAACTTTTTTTAATGTGTATTTTTATTAAATTTTTGTACATTTAATACAAAACATCTTAATCATGTCTATACCCCACCCCCCATCTGCGCCTTCCTATAGTACCCCTACCCCACTGGATTTCATGCATTCTATCATATATGTTAAGGCTTATCCAACAGTCAAGTTAGCACATACAGACATACTTCAGTGAAAAGTTCATCCACTGGGGTCTAGTCAGTCTATCTAGAGTCATTCCCTTAAAGAAGATCAACTCTCACACCAGCAGTGATAGGCTGCCAATAGTTCTTTGGTTAATATTGGGGCCTGCTGCCCATTTCTCCAGTTCTATGCTGGATTTTTGTCTCAGTGGGTTTGCATAGTTCTTGCGCATGCTGACACCACTGCTCTTAAGTTCATTGAGGTCCCAGAAGCCTGTAAGACTCTGTTTCCTTATGGTCATGCACCTCCTCCCATGGACCTTACAATCTTTCTGCCCCTTTTCTGCAATGGTCCCTAAGTCCTGGATGGGTGAAGTTTAATACAGGAGTTCTGTCCAAGGACCTGCACTCTGTGGACTTCTTAGTCTCGATACACTTTGGTCAGTTGAAGCCTATTGTCTTCAAAGCTCTCTGCTCTATGAGGAAGCTTTGCTGATCAATGTTGAGAGGTGCCTTAGTGTTCTTTTTACCCCCTGCTCCACTATGCTCTGTGAGCCTTGGGTGTAGAGGTTGCAGCTCTGTCACTTAGGACTGGGAATCCCACAGATAATTAATCTCTTTGTGTGACCAGTTGTAGAACTCTATAATAGTCTCTATCTGTTGAGTGGTGACTGACATACTTGTCTGAAAATTTCATTATTAACTTTAACTGTGCATTAAAAACCCATTTAAGTTAATTTTGTCCTTCAAGTCTATTGTTTTAGACATTAAATACACTTTCTTCAGTTTTGTACTGAGAAAATCATCTCAAAAAATTAGCAGTACAGCAGATTAATAATACTGAACCATTATTAGTCTCTACATATATAAAAAATGTAAAGCCAAGTATGATGGCACATGCCTCATTCCCAGCATTCAGGTGGTAGAAGCAGGCTCTGTGAATTCTAGGCCAGCCTGGTCAACATACTGAGTTTCAGGCCAGTCAGAACCACACAGTGATACTCTGTCTCAAATAAAGCAATCCGCCCCAAACTCCACACAATAAACAAATCAAAAAGAATGTCATTTTTCCATATGCTGTTAAGTTCCTTGAATGTATTTGTTTTAAACTTTCCAACTTTTAAGCAACAGTGTTTTGTACATGGTGAAGTATAGATAATTGTGTATAAAATAAATTCATTTGCTATGCTCAGCATATCTTATCTTTCCTTTCTCAGGGCTGGCAAGATGGCTCAGTGGTTAAGAGCACTGGCTGCTTTTTGCAGAGGACCCAGGTTTGGTTCCCCACACCCAAATGATGGCTACCAACTACCACTAAATCAAGTTCCAGGGGATCCAACACCCTCTTCTTGCCTCCATGGGCACTGCATGTCAAGGGTGCGGTTACACATAAGCAGGTGAAACACTCGTAAATGTAAAAAAAAAAGCATGCCGTTATTTTACATAATCCTTAATAAAATGTTCTTCATTTAAAACCAAAAGCCTTCTGTTTTGTTCTTCTACTACTTACTATGGTAGACATTTACATTTTCCTTTAAACATACAAAAAAAAATAATAAATATAAATTGAGTAAGGTAAGGCGCACATTTGAGCCCCAAACTCCAGAGGCTAAAACAGAAGAATCATAACTTTGAGCCCAAGCTGGGTTATACATAAAGAAACCTTGTCTCTAAATCAATTAATATTTTTGGCATACAGATTATGACTTTTTCTGCTTACACTCTCCCTTTGTTGGGATTTCCCAACTGTCTAAGAAATCTGACACTAATAATTTAATTTAAAAATCTTTTCTGTTAGGTAAGAATACATGCCTGTTTTATTATTTTTAAAAAATGCATAGCTTTCAGCCACGCATGGTAGTGCATGCCTTTAATCCCAGCACTCGTGAGGCAGAGGCAGGCAGACCTCTGTGAGTTCATGGTCACTCTGGTCTACACAGTGAATTCCAGGCCAGGTGGGACTACATGGAGAACCTGTTTCAAAAATGCCCCCCGCCCCCAAAAGCACAGCTTTTATTATCAAGCTCACTAAGAATGAACAAATGACAAAACTATTAAAGATACAGACACAGAACTGTTGAAACCAAATCAGTAACAAGAGTACATACATTACCTAGAAAAAGTTTTGAGGATATGTAGTAGAGATATACTAGATATTTATAAATATTTAAGTTGAAAATTCACTAAAATAATTTTCAGGTGCTTTGAATGAGAAATGTCCTCCCATGGCTCAAGTATTTGAACACTTGGTATAAAGTTCCCAGTTGGTGGTGCTGTTTGGGGAGGGTCATGGAATCCCTAAGAGGTGTGGCCTTGCTGGAGGAAGCACTTCACTGGGGCCAGGCTTTGAGAGCTCATAAACTTGTCCCACTTCTGACTTGCTCTCTCTGCTTCCTGCACATGCTTTAAGATGTGAGTCCCCAACTTTCTGCTCTGACTGCCTCTTGTCATGCCTCTCACCCATGATGGACTCTTTATCTTTCTGGAACTGTAAGCCTAAATAAACTCTTCTAAAAGTTGTCTTGGTCCAGGTGTTTTATCACAGCTACAGAAAAGTAACTAATATATATATGTAGAGAAAAAATTCAATGTACAATCAAATAAAATTATAAATGCCTACGTATATGCTTTGAATTCCCTTTTTTGAATAGTGTTTGGTACAGGAATTTCTGTTCAAATAATCTGAACCATTTTGGGAGCTGGCTTGAAAAAGACTCAACCTAATACTGATCAATTTCCTCCTAGGTGTTTATATAATTCAGATTAAAAGGCTCATTAAACTTCACAAACTCAAGAACTTTATATATATAAAGTTCTTACTTAAGTTCAGTCAGAAGAAAATTAACCATCTTCATTGGGGAAATGATATGCCAACATCCACTCATTCAGACAAACCTAATTTTCCATGATTAACCTTTAAATAAATGAATGTCTATATCAAGTTGGAAAACAGTTCATTACATAAAAGACAGAACTACTGAGACTCAATTTTAGGGCTAATGATATTGAAAATCATCTTCAAAGAAGTTTTGTGTAACTGCAGCCTAAAATGCATCATTCAGGAAGAAATTTAGAAATACATCTGTTTGCCTGTAGTCAACAGTGGTTGAAGTGGTCCAGATAAGGAGAACAATGACTGGTGAGTGTTTAGCATTCAACAGGGCAGCACTATGACCCTAAACAAGGTTCAGGGAATACTGCAGAGGATGGGATGGAATGAATTAAGAGCTAAACAATTATCCAGACAGGTTCATCATGGTAGGGGAGACATGGCAGGAGGCAGCCAGAGCAGAAAGTTGAAGGCTGGTTCATATTTCTGAGATAGGTCTCATGTAGCCCAGACTAGACTCAAAGTAGCTATAGAATCAAGGATGACCTAGACTCCCAATTCTCCTGACTCCAACTCCCAAACATTGGGATGACAGGCATGTATCTCTTAGAATGAAAAACATTTCTGATCTCAACTACAGAGGTAAGCTATCAGACCAAAAATCACAACTATTCATAGTGAGCCTCCTAAAAAGACTGAATAGAACTCTCAAAGAGCAATGCTTATATATTTCATCAACATAATATATTAAAATTAAAATTTTTTTCAACATAAGAAGTTGACAACATTGTACAGTGATATCTGGCAGCAGCTTGAAAACAGCATGCCCATAGGGAACATTCTAAGTTCAGCCTACACATTCACCAACCAGACACATGCCAAATACATGTCAGTGTGGTTTTAATGATACCAGTATGGAGATTTTGGTTAATAGGCTTTATTTCTTAGGTTGAATAAAATTATTTTCCTGAGAAGAGAAAGGACCCAAAATTTATTATGAGCTGATTTAGTGGATAAAGAAAATGAAAGAGAAAAGAGCAGCATGACAGGGTTTTAGCAGATGCTTTTTAGGTGACAGCTTACCTGATATGCCATTCTTGCTGGTGTTCAATAAAGCTACAGATGCTGCAGAGACTCTTTTATTGTTCACAGTCTGCCCTGGTTTTCTTGAGGTACATTCTTCATTATCAATGTCCTGTACATTTAGTAGCCTTGGCTGAAAACACTGTAGTCGACATGATCTGATATTGCTTAGTATTTCAGAAAGGGTCAGTCTATTTTCACAAGGTTTACTGGAAGCATTGGTCCGAGAGAAATTAGAAGAAAAGTCTATAGTTTGGGAAGAGCTTGAAAAACTATTCAGCATTTCAGGGTCTATCTGTTTTAGGACTGGATCATGTTCTGTGGATATTCGGTCCATTATGACCCTGAAAAGCAATATAAAATATTTATTATGTATATATAAAACTCGTAATAGTTTCTCTATAGCTTCCCTTCAAACTAGTAAACAAAACCCTGGTAAAAACAATTTACCTTCCACCTCTGCCAATTCGCCTCCTTGCAAATCCTATACATCTTCTTGGGACTGTAAGTGTTGTAAGGCAATGCCTATATCTCAACTTATCCAAATCTGCCAAGTCTGAATTTTTACATGTATGGTTAGCTTGGTCCAAACGAGGCTTCAAAGAGAAAAATAAAAGATAATTCAGAATAAATACAAAATGAAGAAAAATTAAATCATGATGAAAATAAAGTAACTGGAGGTTACTTTAGGAAAATTAAAATCTAGATGAAAATGAAACTGTAAGCCTGAGACTTAAAATTCATAAAATTTAAGCAAAGGTTCAGACATCCAAATTACTTACCCTGAATTTACTCTATAAACGAATGTATTTAGCATATATTTTAAAACTACCTATAAAGGATATGTCTTTTAATATTTATATTTATAGATAACTGGTAAAATTATTAATTTATAATCTTCCCATTATGCTAAACCGGAATGAATTTTTGGAGTGAAGGAGAGAGCAACTGACAACTGCACTTCAGGTATGCGTGGGTCAAGGAGAGGCGTTCTCTTTACTTTTGAGAAATGCAGAGCCTATTTCTTTGTCTTTCTATTGCATTCATCCTGTTTTTCTAATTTACCACTCTGTCCCCATTCCATAGTTTCCCCTTCTTTTATCAATGTAACTTGAAAACAAATTCTGTCTGTCCTACATCAAGTACATCTTCAAAAAGCTGACAGTCTACGCTTAGCACAATGTAATGTGACAAATGGTCTCCAAAAGCAATGTATAAAGGTAAAACCACCCTCATCACTCTATATCTCTAGACCTACTAGAAAACTAGAAAGCACTAGAAAGTGAAGGCTATTCCCACTCCCTTAAATATTACACCTCAAATTGGATACTAACAGCACAAGGAGATTTCTAAACGTGTCAGAAAATTATGAATATAGTTATTAGACAACATATTGGCATGAAGTTTAAAAATTGTAACTTTGATACTTACTGGGTATATATCCAATTCAATAAATACCCAGAAGCCTTCAAAAGTTTCCAAGTTAACTTAGATTGTAGAGCTAATTTTCTCAACTGCTAAAGCTGTAATTAAAGCTCCAAATGAAGCTGAATTTCTAAAATAGGAGGAGTTGTTTATTTCCAAGTAAAGGACTCTGACATTCTTTTGAAAGGGTTTGGCATCTTTTATCTTCTTTTGCTGGCATTCACACGCCACAGAAGATATTAAATAGAAAATACTGATACACTTCCCATTTTTAGATGGAGCCTAAGTTACCTTGACATGGATTATCTGTTAATTCCAGATCACAAAAACATCACAAAAAATAAAGTTCTTACAGCATAATACTGGCACCCTGCCCGCCTTCTGAAAGCACAGGGCCCGTCAGGATCATTTTCTTCTTCAGGCTCTGATGCTGGCGATGGTACCTGGACAAAAGAGGTGTTCACAGTGATTAAAAACAGAATCTGATCACATATACATCTGCCGACATCCAACAGGTAGCTAATTCCCTTCTAGTGTTTAATGGCTGTAAATATTTCCTGTGGCTACATGTAACTCTACAAATGGCCCTATTTACTTGTTTTCTAAACACAAATGACTACAGATTTTAAGATAGTTTTTGCAGGACCCACTTATATATTGTAAATAGTGTGTGAAGCCATAAATATTTGATAATGACAGTTATGCTTCACCTATAGGTAGCTGTATTTTGTTGCTGGTAACTTCTTTCTGTAATAAAGCCAAACACTAGAAAGTTATATAGGCTTATAAAAAAGCAAAAATAAAACAAACAACAGATACTATAAAAGGCTATAGATTTTTATTAAAATAGGAGTTTTAATAAAGTCCCCCCTTTTCTCTTTAAACAGAAACAAAATGAAAAGCAAGAAACTTGATAAAGTTCATGAAGAGATCAGTAGCAGAAAAAAATATTAAGACTACAGTCCTATAGCAAAAGTTCAAAGACCTTCAGAGTTGACACATTCAAAAGCACTTTGCCATGGCCAGGCGCTACCAGTCAAACACCATTATGTAATCGAAGGAGATCCCTAGGGAAGCACTGACTCACTACAGCACAACTTGTGTCATAAAAGCAGCTAAGTAATGATATATAAAATATACTGACACACTGGAGAAATAGTATATGTAATATAAATGTCCACCATAATGGTTAAACAACAACCAAAAAGCTTTGATATCTCTTTCTAGGCTACCTTTTTCTCTGATAAACACTGGCTCAATAATATTATTTGAACATTTTGGAACCTCACAAATCTCTCTATTTTGAGAGAAAAAAATGTTTTCTTGATACTATTTCTAAATTTTGGTAATTACCACTGAGCAGGGTCATCCCGGGGGAGAAAGACATTTGTTTGAGATTCCAAGGTGTACCTCTAACAACTATGGGGAGACAGAAACAATGAGCTGAGGCTGTCTCTTCATCCTGAGGCTCTAAGTCCCAAACTCAAAATTGTAAAAGAAACCTCAAGTTAACATTTTGGTTCCTTTGCAAGCATCTTCCTCCTCTAAAACATATGAGAGAGTAACACAGAGTTAGAAATTCATGGCCTCAATCTTATCCCCAAAGGGTGGATTCTAGGACACACAGGAAGCAGCCACACAGAGCGAAAACTGACAGCAGAACCAGAAGTATAATCAGAGAAGAGACAGGACTTTGAGTTCTGTGCTCCTGAAAATCAGCAGGGGAAGCCTGGCTAAAATGTCTGTTCTGTTAAGGTTCTTTATTCCCTTGTTCCTTGTTTACTGGATAAAGGAGAAGTCGTATGATTGTCTAACCAATCTTTTTTTTTTTTTTTAAAGCAGTAACATGCTTAATTTAGAAGAACTACACTCAAAACATCTACATTACTAAATAATGCCTTAGCAATGTGAAGGTAACATAAAACTCAACGAAAAGTTGTCTAAGACTAAGTATGAGGACTCAGAAAACTAACTTGCTAAATGCAGTTTTAATACAGGAATGGCAAGGACTACACACATAAACAAAAATTAGAGCTGAAACGAGACCCCTTACTACATAATGAATGCACAACCAATTCCATCCAGGGAACCCTTTCCACAGGTACTGGACAGACTGAGTCTAGCCATCAGGGAAGTTCCCCTTAAGGTCAGAGTATCTCAGGGAATATACAGCAGAGCTTTCTAGATTTTCATTTTGTTCTACATAAAACTGCTCTGCAAGTTTTACATTCATTCATTTACCTGTTCTTTTCTGATTTTTAATAAGTTCCCAGATGTATGTTAGTAGAGAACATTTACCTATGATCTAGATACCCTCCCTTTTACCTTTCTCTCCTCTTCTTTTGTCTGTTTTACCCTAGCGATGCGAAACTGCTAGCATTCCCGTCTAACACTGCTACTATTTCTGAATAATGTCCTTCTCTGTATTCTATCTAGAAAGCCACTATTTGTTAGGCCACCATATCCTCATCCCTTCAAAATGGTCACCTGATGAATGTCTCATGACTATGCAAAGGAGTACCCCAGTCTTAACTAGATAATGCTCTGATAAATCTAATGAGTAGTTTCATTAAAGGGGCCTCAAGTGCATATAAAATGAAACATGGTTTTTGGACATTTGTTACTATACATATGAATGCTGTAATATTATTTGGGAAAGAAAATCTAAATGTGACAGAGTAAAAATATAATATAGCCACAGGGGGTACACTTCTTATGATCTTGGGATTTCAAACACCTCTAACAATAAAAAGCTCCAGAAACAGTCTTGCGTCTCATACTTGTGATGCTGGCTTCTAAAAGAATTTTCTTTCAAAGACAATTTTGTCTTTAAGTCAATAAAGAAAAACTTTAAAATATGGCACTTCTGGTAATAGATCCAAAGTATTACAGTATTTTCTTTTGGAATTTTTAATATCATATAGAAAAAAAGAAAAATAGGGTCCTGCAGACCAGATGTGTTTTGAAAATAAAGAACTGAACCCTTAATAGGTAAAATAAAAATCTGGTTTTAAAAGCAGTACTTATGAAAATAAAACAGAAACTCTTTAAATTCTAAATATTTTGGTTTAAAACTATTGAATTTTTATTTTTCACAAGTTAAAACTTTAATCAAGGGCTGGAGAGATGACTCAGTAATTAAAAGCACTAGCTGCTCTTGCAGAGGACGGGTTCTAATTCCCAGCACCTGCATGGCAGCTAACAACTGTCTATAAGTCCAGTTCCAAGGGAATCTGATGCCCTCTTCTGACTTCCATGGGCACTGTACTACATGGGTACACTTACATACATGCAGGCAGTACACTCATACACATAAAAAGAAAATAATAAAGAAAATTAAAAGAAACTTTCATCAGTTCTTGTAAGTCTTCCTTAAAATAAAATAGCTATTATCCAACAAATGAATAAGATTTACATTAAATATTAAAAAATATAATGCTTGTAGACTATGACAGAAAGGAAATTGTTGGTAAATATTTGTACTATATTTAACGCTTTAAAATACAGATAATCTTTGGCTTAGTAATTCCATTTCTAAAAAGCCATTTTACAAACAGGGAAAAGACAAAGATGCTTATTTTATAAAAGGGAAAAAATCTGAAAACCATCTAAATGTTCCACAGCAGAATAAATTCTACACAAATGATGGAAAATAATACAAATACTATTTTAGTGGCAACATATACATATGTGTGTATATACATACATGTATATGAAATATGTAGAAAATGTTTGTTTCAGAAAACTGCTTGACCAAAGCAAGAATCAAAACTATGATGCCAATTATGTTTTAAAATTAGAACAATATCAAAGAGTAGGAGGACATGTCTTTAAAACAGTTTTAAAACCAGCACCTGTGGAAATTCATCTTCATCTGAGCTGTGAAAGTCATATTGCTTAATGTCACTCTTATTGATCACAGGCAATGTCTCAGGAGTGGGCTGCTGAGCTGTTATCAAAGCCTCTGCTTTAGGCTTCTTTGGGTACTTCTTCTTTTGACGAACCACATCAGAAGCCTCTTCTTTCAAAGACATATGATGAGGGTGCTGTTTACATGACGAATTTTCCCCCAAAAGGAAGAAATGAAAATCATTTTAGAAATCATGAAAAACTATGCTGCTCTTTGAAAAACACATTTTCCTTTAGGTGTTAATTTTAATTATTGTTTTTAGTCTGCAAAATTTATTATGATTATAAACTGAAACATGTTTTAGATTTTGTTATACTGACAAATAATTATGGTATTTAAGTTTTTATTAATAGTTAAACTCTTAATTCTTTTAGATTTGCTCTATTATATGGCAAATCCAGTGTTTAAAAATGTATTTAAGTTTAATGAAGAAAATTTATTAATGAAGAAAATGTATAGATTCTAAAAAATAACTTGAATTAGATCACAACCCAATAAGTCAACTTATTTCCAATTAATAAAAAAGTCTTATGTGGCAATCATTTGAGAAAAATTAAGTACATGAACTAGAGAAAAAAAGCTTTCATTTTTCAGGACATATAATTACTGCGTAGACTGAACAATAATCCAATGCTCTTCAAGTACCCAGGGTTCAATGAAGTCACCTGACAGTACACATGGCAAAGGGACTGACTGAAGGGTTTGTCCCCTCTTCTCCACAGAGCAGTTCTGTTTCTGTCTTACATACTAGCACTCTTTTTGATAAGAAGGGATCTACCACTTTAAAAAAGCTAGAAATGACTGTTTTGAACCCCAAATTAAACAGTATTAAAGCATAAAATTATTAAGGAAGTCATGTATATCCTCACGTAGCCTGTATAGCCAGGATATTAAAGCCATCAGAGTAAAAAACAGTGCACACAGGAAAAGTGTAGTTTGAGTGGCAAATCACATTTAGAAGACATAAACTGATTCATAGAAATACATACTGTGTATAACTATTACATCAAAAAGAAAACTCCCTCTTCTTAGAAATTCCTCATATTTTAAGGTGGGATGAGTAAAAAAGTAAATACAATAACTATGTATAGTGGGGAAAGACAATAAGGGGTGCAACTGCATCTCTCAAAATAATCCTTGGCTATTTATACTTAGGTAAGACCTATAGTAAGATTCACTATGTAATAAAGGCTGGTTCTGTCAGTAATTATGGGTTAAGATTTTAATATTCTAGTACCTATATCTAGTAATCATAATCCTAGAAAAAGCACTGACTGATAAAAATGGATTAAAAACAGTTTGGAAAATGACATTTTTTTTTGCATTGATAACTTTTTTGGCTACGGATTTGAGTGTGACTGAAAGGGAATCAGGTAGTGGGCTACATGCCTGTGATTAATAAGAACCTGGTGTTTGAATTGACATGAGTTGAATAAAGAGTCATCCTGCTCCACATTCTTTGGTGTTTAAGAATGAACCCATGAAAATGACGACTGATCATTTCTAAAAGATGAATTTTCCACAAACAGCCCCAAGTCACAAAATTTTGTTGTAATCCTCTGCTGCGTAGATGCTTCGTATCAATGTATCTTATTTAAATATAAACTTCTTAAAATTGAAGGCCTAGGAATTTACATACCCAAATTAAATAATACTTGAATGCAGCAGAGTACTAAATAAGTACAATTGTTTAGTCCAAGGACACAATGATGACCAAATCTAGGCCTTTAATTCAGAAGAAAGTGATCCAGAAGGTAGAAGACTTTCTAAAGTCAATCAAGGTATGTAGCTCGGCAGTGCTGCTTCTGGCAATGACCCTATCTCTAGGAAAGCAGATATATGGAAAAACAATGTACTATGATAAGACATGAACTCAAACTCGGACTCATCAGTTACGACCTAGACATCACGGGAGCAGAGCGCTTGCAGACTAATGGGTCAATCTCTATATAAGAAGTACCAAAATGGCAGCAAACAGTAAAACTAAATTCACACTGTTTGTTTTCTTCCACAACCACCACCTTATGTGATCATTCATGATTCTTTCCAGAGAATATTTACCTTAGTTTTACATTCTTGAACTTTGTGATGATTTCCATTATGAAGAGTTGCTGGAGTGGCATATAACTCTTTTTCTGATCTACTGACTTTCACTTCATTAAGGATTTCACCTCCATAGTCTCCCAAATGATATCTTGAAAAGATAACAAAATAAAAGAACATGTGGCAGAGTTAAATGATAAAGAAAAGTATCTGAAACAATGGTATTTTAATTAACGGAACCCATAAGTTATCAAATTTAGAAGGGTGAGGCAGGGCCTCCTGTAGCCCAGGCTGGCTTCTAGTTTGCTATGTAGCCAAGAATGATCTTGAACTCCTGGCTTTCCTGCCTCAATGTCCCAAATGCTGAGATTACAGGCATGTGCCACCACCAAGTCAGGCTTTAGGGTATCAGGTTATTTTTTTAAGAGAAAATTTACAGAACAAAACAGTTCATATTTGGAATTTGGTGGAAAAAAAATACAACACACTAAACTTTAAAAATGCCTACGGTATACAAAACCTGAGTTACTCACACACATTGTATTATCAAGCACTGGCAATGTTGTTTATAATACTTATTTCAGGAACTGAAATTCCAGTAAAACCTAATGGAACTTTAGTCTGATTAATTATGCAGAAAGATACTTTAGAGAATACAATTTCAAAGAGTGGAAATAAGAAATTTTGCCTTCCTTACGAAGGCATTCATTTCCTTCAAATTTTGTTTAATAGAAACTACTGCAGAGGAGTAGGCAAGATGATCTTAAGGTTCTTTGTAAGTAAAATTCAGTTATTCTGCCAATTTTTTTCAACATTTATTAGAAAGTCGATTCCATACACCCAAATTCCCCCAAAATGAAACTCAAATTTGTGACATTCTAATTTTCAAAAATAAGTAGTATCCCCAAATCTTAAAAAAAAGTAAAAAAGAAATTCTTAGAGAGAAACAATATCAACTGCCATGCTGCCTGGCGGACGCTGTCACTAGTGCACACAGGAACAATGTTACCTTTTTTCAACGACTTCTAAGGTTAAGTGCAATAATTCTCGCTTTGTTTTCTCTCTTCTCTTAATCATTTCCAAAATTGTTATGGCTCTACTAAACTCCCGTCTCAGTTTCAACATCTTTTCATAGGAGGCTTCATCATTCTTACGATTCTATTGAAATAATAACAATTTTAGAGAATAAATAATGTAATTATCCATGTTTCCAGTTTTATTTCGCAAATTCTTCCAAATATTAATTTATCTTACAAGTTTAAAAAAATTTAAAAATCCCATCCAAACAGCAATTCCACAAAAACCCATCTGTTTAACTTGAAAATTTAAGTATAAACAAATATTTCTCAATAAATATTCTGAAAAAATGTTGCAGTTAATGGCACAGAAGAAGTAATTCCAACGTGAACAATTCAACATTTTTCCTAATGGTAAGAAAATAGTTCTGTTAAGATCAAGGTACCTAAACAAAAATACATCCCAAATGATTATCTAACCATTTATCCATCCACATCTATAAGCACGGGCTAGTAGGTTCACTGGACTACAATATAACCAAGAATAAGGACAACACTTTACTTAAAGTAGTATATCCAGTAGCTCAAGAAGTAGGGTTATCATACTTCCATGTAGTAGCACCTCACTGCAGGGCATGATGGAAATTTGGCAATATTTCTGATTTTCAGAACACTGCTAACTAGTAAGCATATAACTATATTATATAGATATGTGTGTGTGTGTATATATATATATATAAAATAAAACATAAGTTCAACTAAAAGAACGCTTAGCTGTAGTAAGGGTCATTTATCAGAGTATAAAATTACTAATAAAGCAAAATGTTCTAAGTGAAACATCCACACAGTATTTAAATTATATTGGGCATAGAGCTATGCTTAAAACTGGACCTCTACCACCTGTATAGACCTTTCATTCTTGAGTTAATAATTCAGTACCACATTAGAAAGAACCTAAAGAGTACCAAAAGTTTCATAAAAGATTATAAAAGTTGGAAAACCCTGACTTTTCTTTTTCCTTTTGTGCATAGTTTCATGCATTTGAAAAATAATCATTTATTGAATATAGCCTAAACCATGTCTCTTTATGGCACTGCATTTGGCACATTTAAAAATGTTAACAGGTTATCTTTTTATTTCATGAAAAGAAAATTCACCTTCATTTCCCCTTTAGTACTCTGTAACAAATGTAAACCATACAACATAGTTTTAAGGAAATTTGGAGGGTAAATACTTCAACTTCCAGCTGAACAAAGATAACATTATCAATATCAAGCATTAAGTGCTTACACTGTTTAAGTAATTACACATGCCCACTCTCCTTTCTTAAACTTAAGAAACACTGCTAATATTATGCGTTTATCCAAATATATAAGCACATGCCAGTGTAAATGATACAAAGACCCAAAATGAACAATCATACAAAGCTACAGTCAGCTGAGTAATATTCAAAGCACACCCAAACCTTTAAAAGTTGCCTCCTTCCTCCCTGAGTGTCCCCTAGATTCAATCCTTCTGCACTTTCGTTAGGCCCAAATAACTACCCTTCTTATTAACCTTTTCTTTCTTCTTCTGCATCCTTTCTACTTTTTGTGTGTGTGGGGGGAGAGGCTTTCTGAGATAGGGTCTTCCTATAACCCCAGCTGGTCTGGAACTCGCTATGTAGACCAGGCTGCCCTTGATCTTGCAGAGATCTGCCTGGCTCTGCCTCCCAAGTGCTCAGATTAAAGGCATGCACCACCACACCCAGGTCTTTCTACTCTTTAAAAATATTATTTATTCTGAAATAATTTCAGACTTACAAAGTTGCAATGCAGCACAAATACTTTCCATGTTTCTTTAGTAAGTTTACTTACTAAGTAAACTGAAGGTTACAATTCTATTCTAGCTTTTTCTCTCTCTCTGGGTATACATATGTATGTATGTATGTATGTATGTATGTATGTATGTAAACATGTATGTAATATTTGTAGGATATTCAAAGTCTGAGAAGAGCTGAATTATCAAAATCTGGATATTAAGACTGCTAGAATATCAGTGAGACAATATTTTTTCAAGATTAATTATTTTTTCCCCAAGGATCTAACTCAGGATTAAACAGTGTTTGGCTGCCCTGCCTCTAACTGCCCACTATTTGGAACAGCTCTCTGTTCTATGATGATCACGACCTTTACATTTTTTTTTAATGGAGAGAGTTTATTTTTGCAGGATACTCCTCAATTTGAGTTTCACTGATGTTTTCCACTATTAAATTCATGTTTATATTTCTGGCACAACTACCACAAGCATGATACTATATCCATCTCACATCGTATCAAGGGAGTTAAGATTATACAATTCATCCTATTACTGCTGATTACCTGAAGTTGTCAGCCAGGGTTTCCTACACTAAGATATTATTTTCCTTTTAAATTAATTCATACGTTGTAGATCTATATGAAAATTTTATTTCTCATTAAAATTTCCCTCATTCTTTTAGTATTCAGTGATTCTTTTACCTGAAATAATTATTACTATGATAGCTGTCAAATGGTGACTTCTAAAGTCTCTGTGGGTATTTGTGTTTGCAAATATTTTATTTATTATTTTTATTTTACGTGTATGAGTTTATTGCCTGCATGTATGTAAGTGTACCTGTATCATGTGATGCCCACAGAGGTCAGAAGATACTCTGAAACTGGAGTTATGGATAGCTGTCATGTGGGTGCTGGGAACCAAATCCAGGTCCTCTGCAAGAGCTGCCAGTGCTCTTAACCACTGAGTCATCTCTCCAGCCCCTTCTGTGAATGTCTATCAGTTTTCAAATCTACTGTAAAGAAGTGATCTCCCAAAGAATGGATAAAGGAAATGTAGTACATATACATAGTGGGATTTTTTTTTTCAGCTATAGAAAAACAAACAAAAAAAGGGAAGTCATGACATTTGCAGGAAAATGGATGGAAATGGAGATCATTATGTCAGGCAAAATAAGCCAGACTTGGAAAGACGAATATCATTCTTTCTCTCATCTACAGAATCTAGATTTAAATGTGTGTGTTCACATATATGCATGTGTGGTGGTCATGAAAGCAGGTGGAAAGATCTGGAGTTTGTGTAATGAAATCCATAATGACATGAAACACAGGTTGGACCGTCGGGGGGATGGGGACAGAAGGTAGGAGACAGAAAGAAATGAGAAACTCACCACTTTGCACTACTTTTCCAGAAGAATATGAAAATTATGAGTTAGAGAAAGGGTAAGAATCAATATCAAGAAAAAAAAATCTATATTGGTGATTATGCAGTTGTGGCATGCCTAAATATAAGAACTGGGAACTAGTAATTCTTGAAATATATTGCCTTTTTAAGGCAGAGACTTGTTTTTTGTCTTATTTTTAATTATGTGCATGTCTGTGTGTAAGTACGTGCACATTAGAGTATAGATGCACGTGCAAGCCATAGGCACTGAGTCACCCTAGAGTTGAATTTAACAGGTAATTGTGAACTACCTGAAGTGTGTAAGGAATCAAACATGGGTCTTCTGCGAGAGTATACACTCTTAGGACATGATCCAAGCCCCATAGCCTATTTTCTTAAACTTCTGTACCTCCAATTAAATCCTTAAAAGTGATTCTCAAATCACTGTCATTTAAAATCAACAACAGATCTTTTTGTAATGAAAAATGATTCACAAGTCACCGTTTTGTATTTACCTCCATAACTGATAATTACAACCCTAGGAATTTGCCTTCCTGTCTAACTTAGTTTTTCTGGGGTTACCTGGCAGAAAAAGAGAAGGTACAGACACCAAGATTGTATCTATGTAATTAACATTAAATATATATGTTGATTCAGAACTTCCTAATCGACCTTTTTAGATATGGTAGTGCTTTAAGAGTATCTTGTTTGAAAATGTTCTCAAGTACTTATGCATATCCAAGTTAATTTTTTGTTTATTGGATAAAAATTAAATGCCATCAAACAAACATTTCAGAAGTTCATTTGGTCTTTATATAAACTACACAAGTGTTTAAGTTTGCACAAGCAGAAAGGAACTGGAGTCTTTCTTAGCAGCAGTATTCAATTTTGCATACCCAATGCTTGCCCATATCTGGAACAGCTAGGAAGTATCCGATCAGCACCTTCCCATTTTTCTAATTTTGAAACACAATAAACATTTGTACCTAGTACACTATACATGACAGGGATAGTCTCTTTAGCCCTACAACTGAAAAGATGGAATAAAAAGTAAAAAGCACTGAAAAAGACAATGTATTACTCAGAGGAATATGAAAACAAAGAGCTAGAGAAAGGTTAAGAATCAATGTCAGGAAACATCTGTGTTGGTGATCATGCAGTGGTAGCACGCCTAAATACAAGAACCAGGAACTAGAAACTCTCAAAATACACTACTTATAAACAAACAAAAACCAAACAGACCATGTGTATACATTCAGATATCGATATGCCAGTAAATATTTTAATAATTTAAAGTATTTCATGCCCACTCACTAAAAAAAGAGTAATATTACTTTCCTGTGAAAAGATATTACTAATGGTCCATGTTTAACAATGTAACTTAACTGATAACACTGCTTTCAAAAATCAACCAGTAGTCAGATTTCCAGTGGCTCTGGAAATCTTTCTTTATAGCCCATAGTTCACATTTAGGCAAAGTTTTACTGTAGTCACAAACTTACAACATTTTAGCATTTTCTAAATGAAGATGTGACATCTTCATAGAATATTTCCTTAGCTAAGAGTACAATGCTACACTGAAAATTAGGCCTACATTAGTAACATTCATATATTCCTGGGAATCTATCCTCTTATGAGGAAAATCACATTTATAAAGGCTTTGAAAATTCTAGTTATTAACCAGTAGGAAAGTTTCTCCTAAAATACACTATCCCTGGCATCTGTTATTCACAGCTGTTACACTAACAGCTGACAACGATAAGCTTTCAACGTTAGGAAAAACAAGAATCCACAGAAAATGCTCTGTCACAAATTACAATTCTTTCTTTCGGTATTACACGCTCCTGATCCCTTTTGAAGTTACTCTGCTATCATGAGCAGCATTTCCTGTCTATTATGAAAAATGTGAGGCAGTGAACATCCCTCTGAAGCAATACTTTTGTATATGACACGCCTCAGTAGGAAATCCCATTTCTCCTACAATTCTGGTTCACACTTCTTTTGGAATTCGGATGGAAACATGTCCATTTGAAATCTGACACAACTGACAATTAAGAAAATAAGAAAAACAACACAACTATGACTTTTGTCTATTGTCAGAAAAAGGCCTAGAATGAACCTATTCTTACTTCCTACAACTCTGTAAGCAGCAAGATCTGTTTTCACTTGCAAGAACTGAACACTATTTCAAAGCTCATGGAGTGACAAACAAGGAATAGCAGTACTATTCCCAATTCTCAGCTTCTAAAACACAAGGGATCCATGAGTGCAGGTATAGTCCACTGAAGAACTCAAAACTTCCAAGGTGTTTAAGAATATGAAATTCAGGGCTAGACAGCTGGCTCAGTAGTTCAGAGCACTGACTGCTCTTGCAGAGGACCAGGTTCAGTTCCCAGAACCATCCCACATGATGGCTCACAGCTGTCTGTAACTCCAGTTTCAAGAGATCCAATGCAGCTTTCTGACCTCTGTGAGCACTCATGGGATGCACTTGGATACATGTGGGCAAAACACTCATATATGTGAAAAAAAAAATAAAAAAAGAATACAAAACTTATCACTTCAACTGGAAGTCTAACCTAGTATCATCAGACTTTTAGGGCAGGCATAATAAACATAATAAACACTATAAACATGGTCAAAAGAAGCAATTGAAGAGTAGAATTTATCCACTATGTTCAAATAATTAAAATTAATTATATTAATACTAAGCTACATTCAATTAAATCTACTATGCACAGTACCTTACGAGTCTGCATTTTTTCTGTTCTCCTCCGAAAGGCAACGTAAGGATCATTGTTGGTAGAGCCATCTCTTTTCTCTTGTTTAATCTGAGGGATGAGGGATGGCCCCCTGCAGTTTTTACGTTTTCTCACCCAATAGTCATATACAGCTTTAATAAGGTAATCATCTTCATTTAGCAGCAGTTTTGCTTCTTGAAGTGTTACAAGCTAAATGGAAAACACAAGATTGTCATCAAATGCAATGTCTGAGAAAGAAATCAAGGTTAAACTATAGCTATAGGAAAAAAAAATGTAATCCAGTTATGATTTGATATTGTGATGGTAGATAAAAGACATAATTCAATTCAACCTAACAAAGGACTTATACATTTGGACATTAAAATATATAATAAAAGGCTCGGTTGGTAAAGTGCTTGCCAAGCATAAGGACCTGAGTTCAATCCTCAGTACCCACACACTGAGCATGGTAGCATGTACCTACAATTCCAGGGCAGGGAGAAGCAGAGACAGGAGGATCCTTGCAGCTTGCTGATTAGCCAGGCTAGCCATATCAGGAAGCTTCAGGTTCAGTAAGAAACCTTGTCTCAAGAAATAAGGTGGAGAGTGGCTGAAGAAGACACCAGGCATTCAATCTCTGGTCTCCACATATACACATGAACATGAACATAAACATAAACACACAGATTTTAATAAAGTTCAATGAATGATAGTTGGAATACAATATATATAACAGATACATACATACAATAGGTATACATCATGTAAATACTAGAAGACACTTAAAATCTTTCAAAATTTTTTTCTTTTATTCAATGCATATTTTTTATTGAATTTTTGTGCATTTCATACAAAACATCTTAATCATCTTTATACCATCCCCCACCAGATTTCATGCATTCTATCATATATGTTAAGGTCTTATCCCTAAGTCAAGGATGTGTACCCAGAAGTCCCTCAGTGCAAGTTCATCACTGGAGTCTACTCAGCCTATCTAGAGTCACTCTCTTAAAGAAAATCAACTTTCTCTCACCCAGCAGTAATCAACTACCAACAGTTCTTCAGCTAAGGTTGGGGCTTGCTGCTCATTTCCCTAATTCTATGCTGGGGCTTTGTCTGAATGAGTTTGCACAGGTCTTATGCATGCTGACACCATGCTGCAAGTTCATATGAGCAAGTTCCCAGAGGCCTGGAAGACTCCACTTCCTTATGTTCATGTACCAACCCTGACTTTGAAGCATGGGTGGGTGAGGTTTACTATAGGAGTCTTATCCAGGGACAAGTACTCTTCAGTCTCCTATTCTCTACATTTTGGTCAGTTGTGGCCTTCTGTGTATATTACACTATGATAGTGGATGAGTCTATATATTTGCAGTTCACCAGTTTTCAAGTCTGCTACCATGTATCTATATAGTATTTAATAGAAACCAAACATACCTTTTTTTTTTTTTTTTAAACTGGCCTCCAAAATATAATGTAACTCGCTAGGACTATTTTGGAAGGGATAAACAAAAGGACAAATTTCAACACTGTGCAATTTTGACTCTCTCCCATGAATTACATGTGAAAGTAAAGTAAGTCTACTACTCAAGTAGGCAAAATGCTAAAGAATCCTTGTTCTCACCACTCCCCCATTCAACACTGACATTTCTGTAAAAGATACTTCCTTTAAGAGCTCTGATACAGGTATTACATAGCGTATTTCTCCTTTATGAATTCAGCCAACATAATGTTGACATAATTCAAATTTTACAAAATCTGGTTTAACCATCTACATACAGTTCCTTGCTCCTTGAGAAAACCTGATAAATCGCCTAGCTTTTAACAGTGAGTAATATGGGCTTCACATAATTATTTACAATGAATTAGAAAAAGATCATGTCATCTCAAGGCTGGGAAGCCTCACTATCATCCCAAGTCACTTTTCAGAACAAGTTGAGACATAATCTAAGACATATTTTCCTAGACTTAGACACAAACAGAAATTTTTCTCACTAAAATGATACACGGATTTCTGTGTTACAAAAAACTGTCTCACAGACATGACTCACCAAACAAATTTCCCATGATTTGAGTTCTTGTGTTGATACAACTTTATAGAATAAATGCACTTATCATTGAACTTCAAGTCAATAGTGAAGATATCTTGGGTAGGTTAGTTGGTTATTATAATTTTGTTGCACTAGGTAGTTTTACCAAAGAGACAGAATACACTGATAATTCATCTCGTGCATTCTATTTCCTATGCCAATTTAATAAAATAAAAGGATCAATGGTCATTCTTTGGTTACTCAACATTTCAGCAGAGACAGCATGACTATATGCAAGAAACTAGGTAACAACTTTAAAATGGATGGCCATAGCCTGAAACATGAGAATAAATCAAAACAACTAATATTTATAGACATGATCTTTTGTTTGTTTCTTTGTTTTTGACAGGGTCTCTCTGTAGCCCCGACTGGTCTAGAACTTTCTAGATTAGGATGGCTTCGATCTCACAGTGATCTGCCTGCCTCTGCCTCTACCTCCTGAGTCCTGGGATCAAGGGTATGCGCCACTATGCCCAGTTGTTCTTTTTTCCTTGAAGTTGTTTTTTTCTTTCTTTCTTTCTTTCTTTTTTAACTTTATGTGTTTGAATGTTATACCTGTATGTGTCTAAGAGCAACTGTGTTGTGGAATACCTGCAGATGACATGCAGTGCCTGACAGAAGGCATCAGGATGCCCTGGAACTGGAGTTATTGATGGTTGTTAACTGCCATGTGGGTGCTGAGATTTGAACATGGGTCTTCTGCAAGAATAGTCAGTGCTCTTAAGCACTGAACCATCTCTCCAGTCCCTTAAAGCTGTTTTTAAATTATTTAATGTGTGTTTGTGGGTGTGTCCAAAAGATGATTTGGGGAACTGGCTCCCTTCTTCCATTTAGCTGAGGCAGGTTGCTCCTGTTTGTTGTTGCTGTACTACCCAAGAGACTAGCTGGCATGTGAGTTTCTGAGCAATTCTCCTGCCTCTACCTGCCTGCCATCTTACCTTAGGGAGTCCTGGGATTACAAATGTGCACCACTGCACCCAACTTTTAAAATGGGTTCTAGAGACTGAACTGTGCTAGTAAGCTACCTTTTTACCTGCTGCACCGTCTCTCTGGCACTCTTAAAACAGTAGCTTTAAAGTTAAAGTTCTCTGGAATGTTGGATACACATTCCCGAAGTCTATAAGAATAGGACTAGGCCAAGAATTGAGCTCTCTATAAGATTTTTTGTTTTGTTTTTGTGCACACACGCATGTGTGTGGAATTATGTATGCAGTAGATCAAATCCAAGACCTACGTATGCTACATGAGCACTCATCTACTGGTCTATCCAAGTAAGCCAGGACAGAACTTTTGGGAGCTCATAAAATAGAACTTCATCTGATAACATCACTGGCAGCTGTCATGTGATCTGGAGGCCAGGAGAAATGATGCTATAATATGAAGCACGTGCTTCAGCTGTTGACCATTGTGCTTCTGATATTTTTTAATATTTGCTAATTAAATCAAGAACTTAATCTAGTATTAGAATGAGGAAGAGAGTATGGACTCTTTCCACCCACCAGCAGAACAGCAGTGAGCGTCTCATACAATAGCACATTATCCAGCCACTACTTCCCTAAAATCCTTCACGCTGCGCCAGACGATGAAATCACATGTACTTAGCTTTCCTTTTCTGCTGCTCTTCACTCCAGCTTGCAATTTCTTTCTGTCTTATTTTTAAGTACTTTATATTACAACTAATAACTTAACATACAATTTATAGCTAAATATCCTGATATTTCTATCCAATGTCAACCATGTTTTTTTTTAATAACTATAAATCAAAACCCTGCTACTTTTACTTATTTATTTTTTGAGACCAGGTTCTGCTCTGTATTCTAAGTTCACAATTCTGCCTCAGTTGCATATCAGCGCTTGGATTACAGGTATGCATCATTATGTTGGGCTTTTTCCACTACTTTTAAATACTTTTAAAAGTCTGTCACTTAGCATGTACTTTATCCATTAAAAAGTCAGTACTAAATTGGCAAAGATTTGTGGTAAATGTACAATTTCCAAGATAGCTCTGAGCTACTTGATTATTTAAGAGTCTGGAGATGGGAAGGCGAAAATTATCTTAGCATTTGGCCTTTTCTTTTAGACTGTTATTAGCTCTATGAAAAGACAAGCTTAGTTGGTAATAGACAAAAACCTATGTTCTAGTAACTGCTTGCAACTCACTATGCAGACCACGCTGGTCTTGAACTTACACTAAAGGGATATGCTAACACACCTGGCCAAAATAGTTTTTTTTTTAAATTTATAAAAGTAAATCAGGCAAAAGGAAATATTAATTAAATATTATCATCCCACCATTAATTCTTAGATTATTGAGAAAATAAGGGAGAAAACAGAAGATAAATTCACTACATAAAGAAACTTTCAAAACGGAAATAAAGGCAAAACAAATACAAACTCAGCAAGAAGGGAATGTGAGCCCTTTAGAACAGAGTACTGGTGCCATGAAATGCAAGTGGCACAAGGGAACTTCTGCTGAGAAGGGTTGCATTTGTGTGATGGAGATTCTGCTATAGGGCTCCTTTGTTTTATTTTTCTTTTTTCAAATCTGATGTTTTCCAAAAAATGTAAGCATTTACATAACTAAAAAGGGCTAAGTGGTTAACTGTTCACTCCAAAACAAGTAACTAGCATTACAGTGAAATTGTGACATGTCTCCATGAAGATAACACTGGAAATATTTTTTATTTATCAAACTCCTATTTTACATAGTATCACAAAATTATGAGAAGCCAACGTGAGAGAAAAAACTAGCCTTCAAATAAGTAGAATTAAACACTGTTATATGTTTTGGGTATTCTACATATATTTTTTAAAAAAGCATTATGCTTACCAAAGATCCAGAAAGTAGAAACGATCTTCAAACTATAGTAACGAAACTTTGATAGAATTACAAAGTCCTCCTGTCCCTAAAAAAGCACTCACTTTTCAAGGGACATATATCCAAATAAAAATAAAGGATAATCTTTTAAATTCTAAGTCTACTAATGGCACAGATAAATAAAACACTTTTCTTGTTCATATGAAAGTGACACTAATCCATTAAAATCCATACCAGGCATGGTGGCATATACTTGTGATTCTAGTAGTTGGGAGATTGAGGCATGAAGATAAGGAGCTCCAAGCTAGCTTGGCCTCCAGGAAACCCCGCCTCAAAACAAAACAAAAAAATTATTAAGGGGGCTGGCGAGATGGCTTAGTAGTTAAGAACACAGGCTATTCTTGCAGAGGACCCAGGTTTGATTTCTAGCATCCACATAATGGTGGCTAACAACCATTTCTAACATACCAGTTCTGGGGCATCTGATCACAGGCATTGCAATGACATGGTGCTCCTACCTACATGGAGGCATTACACTGATACACATAAAACAAAAATAATAAATAAAAATATTTTTAAAAATTATAAAGAGCACTGTTCTTTTGGAGGACCTGCGGTTCTGTTCCCAAAATCTTCCTCCCCTCCTCCTACCCTGAGGGCTCATAACTATCTGTAACTCCAGTTCCAGGGTACCTGACACCCTTTTCTGGCCTCTGTGGGTACTGCATGTACAAGGTACACTTATATACATGAAGGCAAAATGCTCATATACATAAAGTATAAGAAAACAAAACAGAAAATCAAGCAACCCAACATAGGGTATAAACTCCTGTCAAACATACTGTTTCACTTATCTCCATGCTTGAGATGACTACTTCTGAAAGATTTGTCAAATTTATTCCTTCACTGAAAATTTTCACTTAGGAAAAAGTTTTTCCTAACAGCATTCTGTTAAGACTGCTGAGAAGCTGAAGCCAACATTCTCTGCAGCAAAAGACATGACCCTTTGGTTTTTTTAACAATAGGGAAATTAAGGGGGTTGTAGAGATGGCTCAGTGGTTAAGAGCACTGACTGCTCTCGAAAAACACCCAGGTTTGAGTTGCAGGACCCACATGGTGGCTAACAACCATCCATGACTCCAGTTCCAGAGGAATCGACCCCCTCTTCTGTCCTCCATGGGCACTGCATGACTCGGGTCCACTTACATACATGCAGGCAACACACACATACGCATAAAATAAAAATAAATAAAATATTTTAAAAAAAAAAATAGGAAGTTAAAACAAATCTGAGAAGACAGCACTTTGAACTGTAATGGAAATTATAAACATGGAGTTCAATTTATTTTAAAAATTAGATTATTCTTTCATTAATTTTACATAATAATAATGTACATGAACAAACATCATAGCAGAGCGTGACTTTCAAAGCTGTATTTTTTTTTTTTAGCCTAAGTAGGAGTAATATATCAATACATCTTTCTTGAAAAAGAACTATCTAATCAGGGCATGATGGCATATGCCTTTAATTCCAGCCCTCTGGAGGCAGAGGCAGGTGAGTTCCAGGTCAGCTAGTATCATACAGCAATACCCTGTCTGAAAACAAAACAAAAACAAACAAACAGAGCACTGTTTAACTGTAGAGTTTGAGTTAGGTGCATTTCCAAGAAAACGTCACAAGCCCAGTAAAATAGAACTAGATCCTAAAATACAGATTTTGGCTGAGAGAAGAAGCAGGGTATAAATTCATGTCAAACTCTCTTTTCAGGCTGTGCTGTGAAGATGATGGAGTTTTAGTGATTACGAAATGTTTAGTAAAAATCCTCACATTGAAATTCAGAGTGTATGCTTATAAAGACCAGTTAGAAATGCAGATTTGGCATTCTAGGCAAAGGGACCAATGATTTCAGCGTGCCCTCAGTCAGGTGAAATACAGACTAAAACAAAGCAAAAACAAATAATAGGAAAATGTGTTTTTTTTTTCTTTAAAAAGACAAATTTTTAATGAAATAATTGTTGGCAGAATAGCAGTGCTCTAGATGAGAGACAATAAAAAACGAGACAAGTGCAAAAACAACAAATATTACACTTTAGAACAAATACACTAGTTTCATTTACACATATTTGGCTGTGGATGATTATAAAGAAGCCAACTATTAAATACAATGTTGGTCAATGAATGGAAGATGATAGCTGTAACTAAGAAACAAAAGGATGGGCAGTGGGTCTTCATATGGTTGATTTCTATGTCAGAAACAGTCCACAAAAAAGACCGCCTGGAACTTAGCAGGTAGAGACAGAATTTGAGAAGCAGCAAGAATCTGTTAGTAGCTTAAAATAAGAGCTGAGAACATTCAAGATTATGCCTTTTGTAATATGATAAAAGATCTGTAAGTAGGAAGGCAGGAAAATGATGAACTCATAGATGATGGCCTCCTATTTTCCCCATGGCATTAAAAATATTCTGTTCAAAGTAGGGATGGTAAAAGGTAGGAAGTTAAAGCATAGTCTTTCTTTGGGGAATGTATGATAAGCAGAGAGTCCTGTTAAAAAAATACGTGAAAATAGGGTGTTACTTTAAGGAGATAAGAAAACTTTATAAATGAAAATACTGAATGCAGTTAAAGTAAAATTTAGTAAATATTTGTTTTTAAAACTGGGGCATAGTGGCACACACCAGCAATTCAGAACTCAGGAATAAGGCAGGAAGGTCAGAAGTTCAAGATCATTCTCAACTATATGGTGATTTCAAACCAGTCTGGAATACATACATAGGATAAAAAGGAAGAAAGTCAGAAAGTGTTTTAGCAGGGCATTTATATTAGAGGAAAGTCAATGTAAGAGAATGTTACAAGCTTCTGACAAAAAAAAATAACCTTTTCATTTAGAAGTAACTGCGAAATGTACAAAAAACCTTGCAAGAATAAAACATTTCAAAGACTACCTGCATACTCTTAAGACCAAGATTCATCTATTGATTTTACTGTTCTTTTTTAAATTGTCATCCATTTTCCAATTTTATCAAGTGATTAAAAAATAACGACATCAATGGGTGTGGTGGTATATGCATTTAATCCTAGCATTCAGGAGGCAGAGGCAGGTAGATCCCTGTGAGACTGAGGCCAGCCTGGTCCACATAGTGAGTTCCAGGACAGCTTGGGAGAACTGTCTTGACAGCTACAGAGAGAACCTGTCTTAACACTCCATTTGCCCCCAAATAATTTCATTTCCCCTTCTGTACAAGGTGTAGTCTAAGGTCAGTCACTGTCAACTGGCTGTCATGTGTGAAAAATATTTTTAATATTAAATCAAAAGAATTTGATAACCACTGAAATTTAGGGAATTCAAAGAAAGATTAAGAAAAGCACATTACTTGAGCTGGAGAGTCACTGAAAAGACATGCAGGATCACCATGGTAACACACGTACATTCAGTTTTAGAAGAGTTAAGTTTGAGTGGTGTGTGGACCATAATGGTAGAGATGCTGAAAGGTACTATCAGAAGAGGAGAAAAATCCTGAATCTTCTGAAAGTCAAGGCCAAAGGTACAAGGCTTATATCCACACAAACTGGCAGTAAGGTAATACATTACTCCAAAATGCACAAGATAAGAACACCAAAAATTACATTTCAAGAAACTTTTAAGTTTAAAAGGGTTGAATGAAAAAAGTCAGTAAAAGAAAAGTCATGTGGAGCAATTTTATAATCCCAGGCTAAGAATCTGAGTTACAAAGTAAGTTCCAGAAAAGCCTGGGTTACATAGTAAAACCTCGTCTCAAAATGGGGTAGGAGGACCCCAAAGAAACTACAGTTGTGAGTAACAATAAAACTAGAAGGACTGAACTGCTTCAGAACAATGAGAGAGACAATTTTATGATAAAGACAAGCAGCTCAGAATCCATAAGTCCTGGGATCAATCCCCAGCACCACAGTGGGAAAAAAGATACAAGGAGAATACAAGAAATAAACAGTTCACAGCACTTAAGAAGAGAAGCACTCAAGAATGATTTCACACAGGCTTTCAGACTGACAGCAGAAAGCTTGCCTCGGCCTTTTAAAGTCGTTCTCTACCAACTTAATAAATACTCGGTTAACCACACACTTCATCCTTTGCCCTGGAATCTGATACTGTGTCAGAGCCCAAAAAGGAAAAACAAAGAGATCCATGAGTTAACAGAGCAGGAAGTTAGAGTGAAGACAGCTAGTCCCTGGGTGATTTTCAATCCTTGGTTCTAGTAACAGGATCTTATCATGGTCCTCTGGCAATACTTCCACAGTCATTAGCACTGCTTTTAAGGAGACACTACTAGGGCTAGAGAGATGGCTCGGTGGCTAAGAGCACTGACTACTCTCGAAGAGGACCCAGGTTCAACTGCCAGCATCTACATGGTAGCTAACAACCACCTATAATTCCAGTACCAGGAGGTCAGACACTCTCTTCTGACGTCCAAGGACACTGCACAACATGGGTGCACCTATACACATGCAGTCATTCATACACATAAAATAAAAAATAAATATTTTTAAGGAAACACTACTATGCCCACTGCTTAACCACTTGTGTGAAGGCATGGACATTTTATTACTAAGAAAAAAGTAGATGGCTTAGATTGTATGTGCAAAGTGAACTGCCACATTTACCTGTTTTAGTTTATCCTGTTCCCAACTGGATAAGCTATCTTTATAAAGGTTTTTGTCATCTGTCTTATTTGATGTTATCATGTGCTTTGTTCACCCAGACACTAAGAAAGTAGACTATAGAATGGAGAGCAAAAGGTTTTTGATGGTATAATTCCCACCACAGTTATTTCTGGGCAATTATGGAAAACAGAAGAAATTCCATAAGACTGATTAAATGTAGATTTGCTGGAAAACTTATGTTTAAAAGAAATTCACAAAACTATTATTTGCTACCAATAAACAAAAACCCAGAGTAACTATGAGTACAAAGCTAATGAATATCAATTAATGTGAAAATTAAGAAAAATTCCAGTTCTTTCTTAAGAGTATCTCAAATTTTAGTAGGTTTATTTCTACAAAATTTAACTTTTGATATATATCCCCCACTTCCTTTCTGTTTGTTTTTGTTTTTTTTTGAGACACGGTCACCCTGTAGCCCCAACTGGCCTGGGACTCTCTATATAGACCAGGCTGGCTTCCAACTCAAAGAGATCCACCTGTCTCTGCCTCCTGAATGATGGATGCAGGAGTACACCAACGTGCTTGGCTCTTCTCCTCTTTTAAGAGAAGAGCTCAAACATCCCAGGTTGGTCTTGAGTTTGCTATGCAATCAAGCCTTAAGCTTCTGATTCTTCTGACTCTACCTCCCAAGTGCTGGGATTACAGGCACATGCCACCATAACAGGTTTTATGCTGCACAAGGAATCAAACTCAGCACCCACCTGAGTTATAATCCCAGCCCTGAATTATGCTTCTTTTGATAGAGCACTGGGTATTTTTCACCAAAGTGGGAAAGGCTAACTGTGTGGTCAAGTAATCTTCCAGTAGAAATGTTTGGGAAATAAAGATCTGGTAATACCTTAGAGATTTAAAGAATTTAAGTTGTAAGGAAAGTTAGTTTTTGTACATAAACTAGTGGAAAGTTTTAGGAGTCTACTGTATAGTTTATTTGCAATTCTGTTATATCTCCAACTTCTTTATAAGTGAATAATTAGCATATTAATGTAATACTCAGGTACACAAAAAGTAATTTTTAAAAGTTTATTTTAAAATCTAATTACATGACAACATATTCTTTATTAAATTTGCAAAATGAAAAAAACTCCTAAAGAACACATAAATCCCCAATAATTTCAGCACCCAAATACAACCACTGTTGGAATTTTGTTGTATCTTCATGTTTTTTAAATGCACAAATACTTTGTCTTAAAACTTCAGAGTTTTCTTCATTAGCTATTCCATATACTGTTTTCAAAATCCAGTATCATATAGTGAACAATTTCCTATGGTACTTGTCGCCATTCAAAGTCATTATTTTAATGTCTGCACTATAATCTATCTTACAGGCAAATGGCTCTTTGCTTCTTGCTGTTGTGATGGTAGGGATAGGACACAAGATCTTGAATATGTTGAAAGTTTCACCACTGAGCTATATATATATATCCCAGCAACCTAATTTTTCTTCAGAATAATTCCCAGATATGAGGTTATTAAATCAAAAGGATAAATGTTTAAAGCCTCAGAGTATGTTCTGCTGATTTTATTTCCAAAATAAAAAATATATTTTAAATTCCCTGTGAAATTTATGGAATACTTCACTAAAGAAAATTCTCTATTACTTTGAGAATAATTTTCTCTAAATGTTTTAATATGAAAGTTATTATAAATAAAATTCATGTAAAATAATGGACATTTCATCTAAATTTGGGAAGCTGAGCAAGGTTCAAGATGACTGCCTCAGAGATCCAACCAAACAAGTGGGTTACTGAAATATCAAAAATAAAGTTCTATAAAAAAGATCAAGACGTTCTAACACTGTGGCCAGTATTTTTATCCATACAGGAAAATGTAAGGAAAAGTATTCTTCATGTTCCCCTTCAGGAAAATTATAGTTACGTATTTTGTTCAAAGAATAATGTAAATAAAAATTCTAGAACGTCAAGAAAAGAAATTTAAGGGACAGTAAAATGCAACACACACAAGATGAAAAACAGAGGTACTAAGACTTCTTTTTAAAACATGGTACAGTACCTGATTAGAACTGGCTTTTTCAAGTCTGTCAATCATAATTTCAAATTGCAAAGGCTTAATTTCCATCTTTCTGTTAAGTCTATTTAATAATGTCTCATCTTCTGAATCCATATCATAATCTGGTTGCTCGTTGTCTAGGTTAAAAGCTAGAAAAGAAAAGGAAAATTCTTCAAATTGAGTTGAAATTATGAAGCTATACATAAAAATTAGTTTTAAAGATTCTACAATGGCAGAAAATATGCTTTACACATGATTTAAAGTCTGTTGAAACAATAAAATATTGAAAAATTATTTTTTAAAGTACCAAGTATATGACAAAATATAAACTAGTAATCATAATAGATATGAACACGGTAGCTTGGCAACACGAGAAACTATGGAAGAAATTTTAAAACCCAGAAATAAGCTCCCAGTGTATATTATAAAATGGACTAGTTATTAAAACAAATTGAAGTAATTCCTAACCTGCTTGTAAAACCAATGAGATATTTTACAAAATTTTAATGAAAACAAAACACAACACACACACAATCAGACACACCAAAACAGAACAGAATGAAATGCAGAAGGAATATGTATGGGTAGTTCAAATTCAGAAGCCCGAAACCAACTTAAAATAATTGACTATAAAAAAAATTAAATTTCTTCATACAAAATTTAGTAACATTAATACACAGGCAGAGAACTGAAAAAAAAGTAACAGAGAGAAGACTACTTTTTGCAACAAATTTCTTAGAAATTTAAGAAAAAAACCTGTAATAACAACAACAAAAACTAGTAAAGGATAGATATTTAGAGGAAAATAAATACCAAAGGACTTTTAAACATGAAAAAAAAAAGGCAAGAAAGAAAAACACCCATAAAAATCCTCATTCATAATTAAACAGGTACAAACACAATACTTTTCACTCATCAGCTCGATTAATGATCTAAAGTTCAAGATCTAAAAGTTGATATTAAGCTGTTTTGGAATGTGAGGAAGAAACATATGCAGATATTTAGCAATTAGAATATATTTGCTCAGACATGGCAATTCTATTTCTAGGAGTTTCTTATAAATTTACCCAGAAAAAAGAGAGTATAGTTGTGACTAAATAAGTAAAATATGTGAAAATAAGCAATATCCACAGGAAAAGAGAAATGACAGTTTATACACTTATGGAACATGAACTGCAGCCCTGGGTAAGAATGCCAATGACCTCTGTGCACTCATAATAGAACAAAACAGAAAAACATGAAGTCAACAAGGCCAAGTGCAGAACAGAACAGCATACATACCCTGTGTACCAAAGTATGTTTGTAAAAGGGCATGGCGGATATATAAGCTTGTGTTTGTGAGTGTACAGAATAGTTTTCAAAGAACACACAAGGAATTGTTAATAGTTCTCTATGTCTGGGCAAGGGAAACTATCAAGACAGGAGCTCAAAGATGGAAAGGGGAACTAAAATTTTTTCTGTGATGTATATTGTTTGGTATTTTAAAATATGTTCATATCTAAATTACTGAAAAAGCTAAAGTACACAAACTGTATACTGAAATACATGGCAAGACCTAGAACAAGGCAGTAAGAAAGACTAGTCACAGACAGGGGGGTTACTTAAGGCTGCTTGCATATTAAGGTATAACAGGAAATTACTCTCTTACATATCTGTCCCATGTGAAATGTTTTGGTATGTGCAGATTCAGTATGATATACTTAAGGATAATTCTTAATAGTTGGAAAAGAAACAGGTTGTATATTTATAAATGTTCATAAAATCAGTCATTCAGATAAGATCTGAACTAACTCATTCTTTAAAAATTTAACACTAAAAAACAACAATAAAAATAAAAATAAATGTTAGCTAATATTTACAAATTTATATAGCACTCACTATGGACTAGGCAGTGGTTAATTTGTTTATACGTACTAAATTAACTGTGTCAGCCTCTCTATGCAGTAGATATTTTATGTGCCAATAAATTTCACATTCTAAAATTTTATACAGTTATTGTATTAAGCTTTTATTAGATTCTATACAATAAGGTTACGAAGTCAGGAGTTATAGTCATTGGTAAATTTATAACATATTTTGTAATTACGACTAATCTACAAAGATTCCTGAAATTAATACCCATTTTTCTTATCTATATTATCTGATTACCACTTATCAGAAGTATGCTTTTAAAGAGTCCCATCAAACTCAATGAGAGATGCTGCAGATCACAGCTTACTTAAAATTACTTTCTTCCACAACGATAGATATTATATTTGCAGCTGCATAAAATGAATGCCTTCAGTGTGCAGACTAACAATAAAACAGTTACTCAGGTAGCTGATACAACTATAAGACATTTAGATAAAGATTTTTGTGAGTCCAAACAGAGTTAACCAACATACTATTTTCTAGGTTAAACAGAAATTTCCAAAAGTTCAAGGGAAAGCCTATATATAAAAATTTTGCATGACCATCTTTACACACCTACCTAATCTTACTCACCTCTCGTTCCTCCACTTCCTATCTGCTCTATCTTCTTATTCTATTCTGACAAAAGCCAGCGTCCCCCTGCTTGTGAGGCAGGGGAAAGGACAAGAAAAGCTGGGGAATAGTTTAGAAAAATTAATAGTGAGAATTGATAGGAGATCTGACAATGTGTTAAATCAGAGTCAGGGCGAAAACTTCTACACCCTGGCGCTATACTCCAATTGTTCTAACATTCCCATTTTCCTTTTTATTCAAAAACAATACAAGAATCATAAATGTTGATGTTCTGTTTCAAACCAGATATAGGTGTTTCAGCATACCTCTTTTTACCCCATATATTCTTTATGTTATCAGATACAAAGACAGATAGATTCTTTTGTAATTAGAAGCAGTAATTGCTTTAGTTATACTTATAAACCCCCTACATAGTACTAAAAGCTGTTGACTAAAATAACATTTCTTTAAAAAAGTATGAGTCTTTTAAACTATAAGCTGAATTCAAGTTTAATGATACCTCAATTTCTGAAACCCAGAAAATCTTTTTTTTTTGCTATTAAACAAATCTTCTAAGGGATGAATTACTATCATAGCCCAGTCAACCAACAAAAAAAGTAAAACACCTTCTCTATACATAAAAAGGAGGGGGAGGTGGGAGGCAGTAGGGCTGGAAATGTCTTGCAATAATAGACAAAGACAACGAATATATCACTATCATCAGCAAGGTTAACAAGAGCCTATGTCTCTGTATATAAGATTTTTCATGGTAAAGGTATATTAGCAATGAACTTAAAAGAAACAAGAGAATTTAAGGGCACATGATCACTCTGAGAAGTGGAAAGAAAGCAGAAAATTCCCTGTAGCAGCCGCCAGGAAAGTCTGGCTGCTCTCTGGCAGAAAGCAGTAGCTTCTACGGAATCAATCAGTACGGCCTGCTCACAGAGTATATAAAAGCACACAAAACTCTACCTAGCTTTAAATTAGCTGGCAAATACTGTTTCTAGTTAGAAATACTTTTCAAAGTCATTTAGCATTTGGCCATATTCATATCTAAGTATCTAAAAAGCAAGCTGTTTAGTGGAATGAAAACACATAGAACATAGAAGAAAAGATTTCCGATAACAAAACATGACAAGATGTCTTCAGACTAAAGGAGGTAACCAAGCATGGTACAAAATGGGTGGTATCCAATTCAATGGTGCACCTCATAACGAGTTGCTCCTGTCTGTTACTTCACAGGATTATTATTATTATGAATGTTACTGCTGTATAATGCCAGGCCCATTATGTTAAAGGAAAACATTTATTCCCCTCTCCCTACCTTTCCACTCAAATCTCCAGGAGGAAAAAGTATAGGAAGGGTATTTTTAGTTTCTTTTTACTCTTTCACGGTTTCATGGCTGTTGAAGTTGAGAGAACTTAACAAGGGTCTAAATTCTCTCGGCATCTTCCTTCCTACAGAGATATCCGCTGCATGGTAACGCAAGAGGACAACTTACCCTACAAGTGGATACCTGATGTCAATGATGAAGTAGCAGTGCTAGGTGAGTGAGTCTACTGCAGGGTTTAATGCAAGAAACCTATTTTGAGCCATATATTTATATCTCACGGTCCAATATGACTTTTATTAGTAATATCGCTGAAATTCTATGTCTGTTTCTCAGTTTCAAAGTACAAAAGGGAAAAGAATGTTGCTTTGCTAAAATATAGCATTTTAGACAAGTATTTTTAAGGGTTATACCTTTTTGTTTGCTTGTTAACTCTAAAAACATTCTACTTCTATACTTTAGACAATACATAATCAATATCCAGTTTTACTCACCTATTTACCCCCCTTTCTCTGGTTATTTATATAACAAATATGCAGCAGTACATGCAGCCTAAGTATTCTCTGATATTCTGAATGTAAGCCAATCAAAAGTGCTTTAAAACCAAGGCTTTACAAATAACAAACCCAATCCTGATAATTTCTCTACTTCAATTTGTGAATCCTGAACACTTAACATAAACCATCCTTGTATTTGTAGATGTCTGCCTATCCCTGAACACATCTCCATCATGTCTGATACCATACCACAGAGAACTTACCACTGATGAGCTACTTACTCTAAAAAATCTCTGCTTAAAGCATGTATAACAGATTTCTTCTAACAAAAATGTGAACACAGATGGTTTCTGGTACAAGAGGGTAGAATGATCATGTAATCATCTCAAAATCACTTTCTGACAAAACCAACATTTTATCTAAATGCCCTATGTCTTTGGGCTGGTGAAAATTAATCAAATTATCAGAATTATAAAGGACATCATAGATTAGCAGGTGAGAGAACACTAAGATTGGTTGAAAATCTTTATACAGATAATTAGACCTTTTCTTCCTCCACTATAGCTATGGAATTGCTTATCCTCTCAAATAGTAACAGCCTAAAATCTTTGGATTTACTAGCCACACCAAAGACTTCCTATCAAAGGAAATAAAGTGAAAATCTATACTATGAACTATTGACTACACCACAGTCATCCCTTTCCTAAGACCATCTCTTAACTCAACCACACAGGACCCAATTCAAGTATCAATGAATAATGGAATAGATCCGGTACTTAAGCAGAAAGCAATCACCAAGAAGGATTACAGAGGAAATACAATGTATCCAGAAAATTACTACTGAGACCATAAAACAGAAACGAGATACTACAGAAAAAAAAAAAACAAAAAAAAAACAAATGTAAAACAAAATATTCAAATTTAAATGAAAATGAAAAAACTTCAATACACACAAAACAACAACAACAAAACATTACATTTATTGGCAGCAATACTGAAAGTTAAGAGATATTATTATGTTCAAAATTTGGATGAGTGATGTTTTCCACACTAAAACTCTTAATTTCAGATATGGATGGCCTCAAAAACAATTCATCTTTTATATATGCTTTTTTTTTTCTTTAAATAATCCTAATTATTTTTATTTTATGTGTTTGAGTGTGTTGTCTGCATGTGTGTAGGTGTCATGCAGCGCCTGGAGGTCGGAAGAGGGCATCTGATCTCCTGGAATTGGAGTTATGGATGGTTGTTAGTCACCGTGTGTGCTGGGATCCAAACCCAGGTCCTAAGCAATAACAGCCAGTGCTTTTAACTGATGACTCATCTCTCTAGTCCCTATATATGCTTTCTTAGGAAGCTACAAGAAGATATGTCCCAATGAATGGAGTAAATCTAAAAGAAAGAAAATAGCAAATCCAAGAACTAGCAACTCACATGAAAAGTAAGGCAATCTGGGGAGAATGGATGGCCATACAGCATGCTAACAGCCAAAGTCCAGAGGATAGCAGGCAAGTGAGTGGCTCCAGCAAAAAAGTAGACAGAATTTCGAAACAAAACTAGTAGAAAGTGTCACTCTTTTACCATAGTATGAAAGTTATAATCTTCCCGAAGAGTTTGTGACAAATTTAAGGCACACTGTAAAAGCAAAAAAGAAACCCTTTCCTTTGAAGAAAAACTGATCAAGAAATATAACCACTGCTAATAATCTCTATGAACTGTTAGCATCTACCTAACATACACTGAATACCCAAAAAAAAGAAAAAGAATGCAGAAAATGTGCTGAGACGTGAAAAAATCAAATTTTCATCTTAAATAGTAATGAAATAAAGAGATAACATATCTTAAAAGTAGTGTTAAAAGATAGTAATCATTACTTAGAATTTTGAAGATAAACACTAAAAAATACAATATCTTTATTTCTTTTCCTGTTGTTATAATAATATACAAAAGCAACTTAAAAGAACAAAAGGTTTATTTGGCTTATAATTCCAAGTTACAGAACATCAAGGTAGGGAAGTGACAGACAGTTGCATGAGAGAACTAGTCATATCACACCCACAGCCAAGAGCGGAGAGGAATGCCTGCTAGTGCTCAGATCACCCCCTCCACTATTACACAATCCGGCTCCTCCACCCCTTCCAAAGACTGGTACCACCCACACTGGGCGGATCCCACAGACATGCCTACAGGCCATCTTAACCCAGACAATTCATTGAGACTTCCCCTTCCTGGTGATTCTAGATGGTGTCAGGTTGACAATTAAAACTAGCCACTTTCCAAAATGCTTTGCTTATCTACATAGCTTAACTATCTTAACAATGGGTTTCACTATTCACATTTCACAGGCATACCGTACTGCCTTTCTACCATCCCCTTATACTCCAGTCCCCTTCCCACTCCCCCAATCCTCTTTCCAACTAAATCCCTTTCTATTTTCATGTCTCTATGTGTATGTATGTCTGTGCATGTGTGCATGTGGGGGGCGGGGGGAGAAAGAAAGGGAAGGGAATAATGAGTTACATTAGGGTTACTTATAGGAGAGTGGATATTGGTGTATTTACATGAGCATGGCTACCTTACCAATGTCTTTTCCATCAACTTCTCCTACATCAATCATTAATTGTATGTAAGTCCTCAGGGAGGGGTGGGACTCCATAAGTCCCTAGGGATCACTGGCTGTCTAGTCTAGCCTAATTGGTGAACTCTAGGCCAATGAGAGACCCTATCCCAAAGGTAGTGGACAGCTTCCTAAGAATAACACCTGAAATCATTCTCTGGCCTCCATATACACATATAAATAGGTATAAAGACAAACAGAGACAGACAGACACACTGAGAGACAGAGACAGAGACCAAGAGATTGGACAGTGGCTAACCTATTAGCAATGAGCATACCTAGTGACCAACTTGTAGTCTCCAAATACTATTTACCACAAAAAGAACAAAGGATCTTTAGAAACAGTTGTTTCAGATTTGAATGAAGTGATCCTATCACATCCTAACTCTGTTTCCAGAGTCATGTCAAAGAGATTTGGTAGCAAACCCAAACAGGTTTCTACTGACCCAAAACAAGTGAGTATGAGTATCCGTAGGAATAAGACATTCACTGGACTAAAACGTAATACAGTGTGTCTATCTCAATGATCCACAACGATTCTAAAAATAACATTCCCACAGTCACCTCAGCAGCAACTAAGAAACTAACCTCCCTCAAGAAGTATGCAAGTTTCAGTTGTCTCTCCTTTTGTGACGAGCACCTTTAATGACCACAGTCTTGATCCATCATCAATTCAATCATTTCTTTTGATGTTTTTTAGCTGGAATACGTCTGTAGAGAAATCTTGCCCATTTCGACTATTTATAGATCTTGAGTGTAAAAGCTTGGTTCCCAATTTAAAAAATTTAAAGAGACTGAATAACCAATATGCGAGTGTTTTGAATCCCAAGTCAAAAAAAATTTCTAAATTTGTTTTATCTACAAATACTCCAATTTTCTAGATAACAATGGAAAGAAATTAACTATTTAAAACTGAAGGAAATAAAAGAGACCAATCATACAGAAGGAAATGTACTCATTAAATATTTTAGGTGTTTGATAAAAATGACTATTAAAGTATTGTGTTAACAGCATTGTGATTGTGCTTCAATATTCCAAAATAAAATGCTGAAGTGGCTATCAAATCACTGGGGAGAGGGGGTAACATATGTGAGTGTAGAGGTAAAATACTAGCCAGCTGAGTGATGAGTATACATCAACTCATTACACTTAATTACATTAAACTACTCTTGATTATGCTGAAAATCTTCCATAATGAAAGGTTTAAAACACAGACTGTACAAAGAATTGATTTACTAATTCAACTGACAATGACCCAGAGAAAACTGGACCCAAAGATAATTCTTATTTTATTTTATTATTCTCTCTATGTGTATGGTTGGGGGGAGGAGTACATGCCACAATGTATATGTGGAGGTCAGAAGACAACTTTGTGGAGTGGGCTTTCTCTTTCCACCTTTACATGGGTTCTCGGGCTCATCAGGGATGTACCAACTAGCAGCAAATATCTTTATCTGCTTAGCTATCTCACTGGCCCCCAAAGACAATTCTTACATAAAGATATTTAGCCTCATCTATAACTGGTGAAAGATAAATCAATAAATACCATTTTGTAGCTATCAAATATACAAAACTTGGGGCTGGAGAAATAGCTCAGAGGTTAAGAGCACTGGCTGCTCTTGCAGAGGACCTAGGCTCAATTCCTAGCACCCACATGACAACTAACAACTGTCCTTAATTACAGTTCCAGGGAATCCAACCCTATCTTCTGACCTCTGTGGGCACTGCACGACACAGTGCACTTACACACATACAGGCAATACACTCATACACATAAAGAATAAAATGTGTTTTAAAAATGTACAAAAATTATAAAGTCCAAAATTAGTATTGATAAAAACAGAGAAAGAACTCTCACTCATACAAAAATGGTTAAAATAATAAACTGGTTATATCAGTTTGGGGATCAATTTCACCATATCTAATAAAGTTAAGACCCAGAAACTCCATTTTTTAGCTTCTATCCTACAGAAGTTCTCATAAACTAAGTGATATATATATATATATATATATATATATATATATATTTATATGGTCAATCTTTACATTATTTATGAAAGCAAAAAGGAGGGGCAAACCCTAAATGCTCATTAGTAAAAAGAGATAAACGAGGGAGTCATTCTGAAAGACTGTCTATTTTCTGAGTCTGCAAAGTTACTTTCTTGTTTTTATGAACTGACCAAAATCAATTAAGAACTCTTTGTTTAACATTCAGAACTGAATACAATAATGTGATCTATTAGATCTATTAATCTAAATTAATATAATGAAAAAGTAGAGCTAGCTCTTACTATGTAAAATTGGGAATAAAAATAAGTTTACAGAAAGTCTAAATAATTTTACTTACCCAAATCTAAGCAAACTGAAAATGCTACATTAAATGGCTATGTAAGCCATTCTAGCTGGCTACGACCTGAAGGGACAGTAAAAATGCACATATACACAAGAAATAAAATGGAACGGCTGGTTTATGGGAGCTAGGACAAGACTGTAATGGAGTGCTGTGTTGGGGCTTCAGGACAAAGTACAACCTGTTGCTAGATAAGGACTACATAAGATTAAAGGGAAACAAACCCTACATAGAGGCTTTTGCTTTCTCAGTTTTCTTAATACAGAGTTGGAAGAGTTTATACATGGAACCCCACCTCACTGAATATTTTAATTCTTTTCCTGCTCTTCCAGTTCCCCTAGTGTGAAAAAGTCCTGTGAGAACCAGGAAAACTTCCACATACTATTGACAACATCATTTTTCCTTCCATCTACTGTTGTTAGGTTTATTAGTATTTCAAAAAATGTGTAGTGTAAAAGAATGTACAACCAATAAATATTATTAAGGCCAAAGTGATTAATTTTATCTAGAGTATTTATTTTTCTTATAAGATCTTTAGATGAGGGGCTGCAGAAATGGGTCAGTGGTTAAGAGCACTGGCTGCTCTTGCACAGCACCAAATATGGCAGCTAGCCATCACCTATAACTACAGTCCCAGGGGATCTGACTCTCTTCTGGTCTCTATGGGTATTGCATGCATGTGATGCACTTAAAAAAACATGCAGGCAACACACTTCTACACATAAAATAAAAATAAATTTTAAAAGTATATCTTAAATGATACAAATCCCAAATAGCACCCTTTCTAAATGAGATTTTGTTTATAAATCTTAGCAATCAATAAGTAATAAAATGAGGGAAATGTCCATAAAAATATTTCATAGGCAACCATCTACATTTATATACCATATATACATGACACACATATATACATGTATATATCCAACTTGCCTCCAAGGGGTATCTTTATGTTTTTACTGTAGCAAAATACATACAACAAACATACTGATCATCTACGAACAAATCCTGATTTTTACATAAACTTTATCATCAACCTCACTTTTCTTTGTACAGCTGAGATATTAAGTGCATTTATACTGTGCTGTGCATTTACCTTCAGAAGTACCTTATATGTTCTATTCCATCATTTCCTTCTGCCTTTTCATATAATGCTGCAAAAGTAGTATTATCTGGAAATATTTACCTCCTATATGTATCATAGGATATGTCAATAAATATTGGCAAAACATATTAATTTCCTAGTTCTGTACTAAGTGTTTTTTAAAGGGTCAGGCAGAGAGCTGATACAGTAGAAGAGACGAGCTACAAAGCTCTCCTTTTGAGGGTAACTGATTTCTACTTTAAAACATAACTGAACAGCAACTGAACTTAGTGATCATCATGGTTTTCCTCAAAGATAAATCAAATCAGAGATAAATTGGGCTTTTAAAACATCATTTATTTGTTCATCTTTCAACAAAATGTTACACAGTATCCTTTGGATTACTGATCACATCTAGTTTTCTCCTTTAAGTTATCCTCACTCTGGTAACTTAAAAGAGGTTGGGAGATGTGGTTTGAATGAGAATATCCTCTGTAGGCTCCAAGTAGTTGAATAACTTGGCCCCAGTGGGTGGCTCTGTGTGTGAAGGTTTAGGAGGTGCTGCCTCTGAGGAAGCAGAACACTGAGGACAGGCTTTCAGAGTTCATAGCCTCGCCTCAGTTTCAGTTTTACTCAGTTTCCTGTGCCTGCCTGAAGATGGGGGCCCTTAGCTTTCTGTTTCAGCTATCTCAGCCACCATGCCGGACTAGCCCCCTGGAACAGTAAGCCCAATAAACTCTTCCTTTCTATAACTTGTCTTGGTCATGGTGTTTTATCATAGTAATAGAGAAGTAACTAGTATAGGTAACATGTTTCTGAGTCTGAGTTCTCTGCAAGGAACTTACTCCACTGCTAGGTACTGCATGCTACCAGAAGCATGATTCAACTTCTCTTCCAAAGGAGTACATTTTAAAAAAAGGAAAAAATAAAATAAAACAAAACCTGGCAATAATACTTAATGTTCTTCTGGGGTCTCAGGCAGAATAGTTCTAACAGAGAGGAAACAGCAGACCCTGTTACATCAAAAACAGTGACTAGAGAATGCACTGCTAATAGTCACAAACAAATCTATGGAACATTCCTCAGTATAAATTCATCTACTGAGGCTCATGTATATTTAATAAAGAAAAAAATCTCTCATAAAATTTGAATCACTATGCTCACTTTTAGAGTGTTTCTAGAATCCATTTTGAAATCTCTTTCAACTATCCTCAACTCCCTACCACCATTTTCTATGTATTATCATACAGAAAGGTAACAGAGTGCACCCCTCCAAAAATACACTACACTGGCCTAAAAATTATTTCCAGCTAAGGACATTTAGAAAACAACAGATACAAAAAGGGCACCACAACCTTCCCCTTTCCTTCCTGGAAGCATAGAAAACTCTCATGTGAAAGGTGCCTTCCTCACACCAAGAGAAAAGAAAATTCTTATTACCAGAGACAAGAGTGTGAAGGGAAGAACAATGCACATAAACAAACCTTCTTACAATTATTATAGCTTCCTTTTTTCCTCCATCTATGTTAATCACCCCCCCCCCACTACTCTTTGTTCACCATAGCACATAAATAGCTGGATCCATCTACTTTTTCTGGTCTTCATTTTCCTGTGGGGTTTCCACCTGAAGCTATGGAATCTCTGTTTGTCTTTTCAACGTTTTTTAGGTTTTTTTTGTTGTTGTTGTTGTCGTTGTTGTTTTTTGTTTTTTGAGATAGGGTCTTCCTGTAGCCTCAGCTAGCCTCGAACATGACATGAAGAGCAGGTTGGCCTTGATCTCACAAAGATCAGCCTGCCTCTGCCTCTCTGCCTCTGCTGGGATTAAAGGTGTACATTACCATGCCCTGTTTTAAAAGTGTTACACGTAGATTAATCTCTAGGTCCAGCCAGAGATCTGAAGAGAGTCAAATCTAACTACAATATTCTTGCTGAGGTCTTATTTTAAAAGAAGAAAAATAAAATCAAAATTTTAAAGGCAAGTAAGTTAAAGTAAAGATCAGACTTACTAGTTTTACATGTTACATAAAAGAGCTGGAAACACACTGTATTTCACAGATCAGAGAATGGTCAAGAACCTTGGTAAGCTGAGCACAGGTCTCAGTATCCTGATTTATGTATTTCAGTACTTTATTTACATCACACAGCAGTTAAATCACACCCTTCTCATCCTAACAGCCTAACAACAGTAATGAAAAATTCTTTGGGCTGCCAAAAGGAATAAAGACATCAATACTTTTTCAAAAGACAGATCTCCACAAGAGTGCTGGACACATTATTTATACACATGCGCGAGTGCGTGCGCGTACACACACACACACACAGATTAAAAAATTAAAACAAAAAAAACTTCCATAGCATTTCTCATCTAAAGTTATTTCAAGTCAAAAATTTTCCAAATTTTACCTATGAATTATGAGTGGTAGTTAAAAAAAAAAACAACTTTTAAAAAGTAGTCAATTTATTTTCATTCAAAAGTCCCTATATCCATCCACGTGTCTTTAAATTCCCTAAAAATTTACCTAAGGAACTATTTACTAATATTTAATCCCTTTGATTGTAGGCAACAAAATAAGACAAGAAGACAGCACATCTCATTCCTAAAGGCTCCTCTCTGAGTATTAATAATAGCACCTTCTAAGTGCAGCATATATTAAAAACCTAACCAGTTTATATTTCCTCTTCCAACTCTCCAGTTCCTTTCTTATGATTTTTCAAAACTTCCTGCGGGGTGGCACACACTTTAATTCCAGCAGAAGCAGGTAGATCTCTGTGAATTCAAGGCCAGCCAGGTCTACAAAGTGAGTTCTAAACCAGCCAGGTCTGTATAGTGAGACCCTGTCTTAAAAAGCCAAACAAAGCAAAGAAAAAAACAAGCAAAATGTTTGTTACTTCGATCAAAAAACAATGACTATATTCAAGTGCAACATGTATGACAGACTCCCCTTGGATATATGCAGTTTACTAATACCACAGAGCACAGAAGAAGTGAATACAAGCACATTCTAAGCACAGCAGAAAATCAAATATGGGAAAACAGAAAGGACACGCTTAACTACAAAATATAAATTGCCAAAAATGGGACTAGGGCCAGGTATGATGGCACATGCCTTTAATTCCAATAGTTTAATCCCAGCCTTTAGTCCCAGAGGCAGCGAGGGGACAGAGGCAGGTGGATTTATGTGATATCAAGGCCAGCCTGGTCTATATAGCTAGTTCGAGGCTAGCTAGGGCTATGTTTCAAAATAAAAACAAAAGCAAAACAGTGGGACTAGTTAAGAGGCTTTGAGACTCAACTCCACCTCTAAAGTAAAACAAATTGAAAATTCAGATTACATAGCCAAAGAAGTTGCATGCACATATATGAGACACACACTTTTTAAAAGCACAGTTGAAATATTTTACAAGTTTGGCATCAACAAATGTTATTTTATATATATAGCTAAATCTCAGTTAAATGGAATAAAATAGAACCGTATTAAGATTTTACACAATTCTTATCCTTAAAAAGGTTGCAGGAGGGCTGCAGAGATTCTGCAGTGGTTAAGAGCACCTCTTGCTCTTCCAGAAGATTAGAGCTCAGTTCCCAAAACCTATGTCAGGCAGCTTATCATGCCTGTTAACTCCAGCTCCAGGGAATCTGATGTGCTCCTCTGTCTTCCACAGACATAAACATACACACATACCTAAATCTTTAAAAAACAAACAAACAAAAAAAGCTGAAAGACTCGAGTCCCTTTTTTTTACATGAATACCAAACCAATATAATCTCTAAGCCAGTGGTTTTCAAATTTTACCATTCACCAGAAATCACACTGAGGAATTGTTAATATTGGACTTGATTGTGATTCAGTAGCTCTGGAGTGGGGCTTTTAAGTCTGTGTTTCTAACTCCTAAGTGATGTTGGGTTGTGTTTTGAGAACCTCTGCTCCAGTTTTCTAAAACATTAGAAATTTTACTTGTTACTAATGTGAAATACATTAATATTTCAAGAATTTGTAAATCTTTAAAGTCTTCAGGATTAAAATAACTTTCAAAGACTAAAAGCTAGTTTAGAAGCAGAGTGTCTGATAGGAGCTCTCCAAGGTTCTGATTTAATGTCCAAGATTAGCTGAGAGAGCTAACAAGTAAATTTGAATGTTAATACCTAGGATTTTTCACACTGATTCTCTGGGAGTTCTTAGAATTATAAGAGTTAGCCAATGTCAGTGTTCACAAACCCCACCTCCAACTTATAATCAGAGATATGAACTACAGAAAAGTTCAAAGCCATTTCTACAATCATGCAGTGATCCAACCACTAATTTGATGAACAATCAGGATTATTCCTGGTCTTTTTGACCAACCAACTATCTACATTTCTCTTCCACCTTCAAAATTCACTTTCTATAAATAATAAATATAACGGGTCAAAAGTAATGACAATTATAAGAAATATAAGCAATAGGAATGATACATTTAATTCTTTCAAGTAGGAATTTTTATCATTAAAGAGCACAAAGAGATCCCTAGATAGGACCTAGGGGTCTCAAGGATAAATTAAAAAATAATGATTCAGGGAAAACAGCAGGTGCTGAGACAGGAGGATCACAAGAAGGACAGGCTGGCTACATAGCATGGTGAGAGCCCCTCTTCCTTTCTACTGGGCTGAGGTGTCTTGCTGAGCATGCACAAATCCCAGAATCGCAGGTCAGTAGTGTGAATCTAACTTTCATTTTCCCTCTATGCTTTTCTCATTCTTCTTTCTCTTCCTTCTGATTTTCATTCTTTTGATGCTTTGTAAAAATTCAAGAGAAAATTCTGTGAAGAACAGTAATAGTTAAAAAATAAATAAATAAAAATGCTCCTACACATCTGAAAAGACACTCAAGTTCACCCATAATAAGAAACATAGGGGCTGGAGGGATGGCTCAGCAGTTAAGAGTGCTGGCGGCTCTTGCTGAAAACCTGGGCTCGATTCCCAGCACCCACATGGTGGCTAACAACCGTCTGTAACTCCAAATCCAGGGAACCAGATACCATCTTCTGACCTCCATGCATTTCATGACATGGTTGTACTTAAATACATGCAGACAAATACACTCATATACATAAAGTAAAAATAATAAAATATATTTTTGAAAAGAAATACAAATTATAATGGTACCAAGGGAAACAGAAATAAAGCTGTACTTCAGCTAACAATAATGTACTAGCAAAGGCTTACAAGTTATGACACAGGTACACATTAAAGGAAACTAAAACTTATAGTGGGGGCATATCGGAACACCTGTACTATCTTATCTGTGTAACCTTTCTCTAAATAAAAAATATTTCCAAAATAAGGGATTTCATAATTTAATTAAAAAAAATACTGTGTTCACTCAAGCAGGACATATACCTGAAAAAATTACTGCACTGAGGCACATTTCTCAACTGCTAGTCAAGCAAAATTCCAAAAACTAAAAGCAGTCTTTTGATTAGAATATGGAGAAACAAACATTCACATATCAATATAAAATGGTAAAATATCAAAGAATGCTATCTGTCAGCTTTTGTAACAAATATATATAAACATACTTCTATGAAATTCATTATCTTATGATTATCTGCTGAAGCACTATATGTAAAACAAAAGACTGGAAGCAACCCAAGTTTGCTTTTAAAGGATAATGAATAATTAACTGGAACATACATGTACGCAAGCAATAGAGTAGAGATGATTTATAGAGTATATTCATTTTTTTTCAGGCTACTCTTAAGAATAAAAAAGAAAAATAAAGAAAAATACACATAGGATGCAACAAGAGGCATAAAATATAAATTCCTAGGTGCTTGAGTTTAATAAGAAAATCAGAATATGAATTGATAAAAGTAGTTATTTGTAAGATTGGCTACAATAAAGCCTTGCCAAGCATGAGGTTTGTTTTCACATATTTTTTTCTTTTAGAATCAAATGATCTATTTTTAAGTAAAATTGTATTTTTTGAACCTAAAAACAATTTTGTGTTTTGACAATTCTGGGTCTATTAACACTCTTTTTCACTGTCAAGAAATCAATGACAAGTATAGACAGAAAGCAAAATTTCTCACCTAGACATGAGCTTAGGCAGTACTTAGCTTAATCAGTACAAACTGATTTAAAAATAATGTAACGTATAAGAATAGAAATTCTATTAAGAATATGTCATAGCCAGGCACGATGACACACACCTCTAATCCCAGCACTTGGGAGGCAGAGGCCAGCTGCTGTGCTGAGGGTGTAAAAGATCTTATTTAAAATGTGTATTTTAAACTGCAAAACATTCTAAAGCTACAATGCTCTAAGCAGTATGACGTGAGTGTAACAGCAGGGTAGAGAACCCAGAAATGAATCCAAGTATATGTTCAAATGACCGACAAGGACACCAAGATGACATGACGAGAAGAGACAGTGTCTTAAACAGTAATGACAGGAAACTGATTATTCACATGGGGAGAAAAAGTTATATTTTTACCTTATAGTGTACATAAAATGATCTAAAAATGAGAGAACCTACATATAAGGCTGGAAAGCATAAAACTATTAAAGAAAACACAGGAAGCAAGTTCTGATAGGATTTGACACTAGTCTGCCTCCCTAAGCTCCCTGCCCCACTGCCTACAGGTCTCACACTGTTATGTAGACTGAGACCGACCTGGAACTTGATATGTAGTCAACTCATAGTAATCCTTCTGTCTCAGCCTCCTGAGTGGTGAAATCACAAACATATGACCACCTGATTTCTTAGCTATGACACCAAAAACACAGATTGAAAAAAAAAAAAAAAGACAAATGGTACCTCAACAAACTATAAAACTGTACAGCAAAAGAAACCAACAAGAGAATGAAGGGAATACAAGACACACATAAGACAATAGTATCTATAAAATATAAAGATCAACAATAACAACCTCCACTAAATAATCCAATTTGCAAATGAGCAAGGGTCGTGTATGAAAATGTCTATAGAGTTAATAATGTTTTAGTGTGTACTTAAAATATTGAAGGTAAATCTGAATAGCTATTATATGGTCTTTACTACAATGAAAAAGTAAACTCTCTTTTTGCCCTGAATCCTATCATAACTACTAAATCCAAATTAAGGAACTTTCTATAAAATAACTAGGCACTACTAGCATAAAGCACAAGAAGACTGAGGAACAGGCTGAGGAGACATGTTCTGCTCTGAAGGTTATTATTGAGACAGTTATTAAATTATGCATGGGGCCCACAGATTAGCTAACTGTATTATGCCAAAGATAATTTACTGACTTTGATAACTATGCTGTGGTTAAATGAGAAAATGTCTTTGCTCCTAATAAACATACACTGAGGTATTTGTAAGTTTATTTACAATTTACTCTAAAAGGATTCAGAATGTAAAGTGCATGGGGGAGGAAAGAAAATACCAGGAGAGTATGTAAAACGAAGGAGAAAAGGCAAATCTGTTAACCATTTATATTTAGTGATTCATGGAGAAGGATATACACCATTCTTTATACTACTCTGGTAACTTTTCCATGAATTGGAAATTATGCCAATTTTTAAATTTAAATCATGTCAAAATAAAAAGATATCAGAAAGCATTTAGGCACATCTTTCAACATCAAATTCATATTCTAATATAAACTCAAGCACAGAGATCTCAAATATATAGCTAACAGATTATATTTTATAGTTCTAAAATTAGAAATTTCACAAATATTTTGTTTCTTTTAAAATTCATACTAAGTATTACTAGTATGAGAAGAGAGCTATAAACAAAGAGATGAAAAATATTTCCTGCTCTGTCTAAAAAAATAACAAAGCTAGTTATAATGTAAGGCAGTTTGGTGCCTCACGAAGAAAAGGTGAATTTGCAGTTAGAGGCTCACTAATCACCTATGATTTTATTCTCAGGATCAGCAATGTCCTCTTTAAAACAACCTAACTCATTCTAGATCCTTCAGAAACAGTGCACTCCTAATATTAACACCATAGCCAAGAATTCCAACTTCAGTATCATTAATGCTTAAAATTTTAATAGATATAGAAATATTTCTAGAAAGCCAAATAATTGCTGGATACTATACAGTGAAATTCTTGGCTTAATGTGAATGGAAGTTTTATTCTCTTTCTAGCAACAATTCTGGGTCTACACAGAGAGCAAACTGATACAGATGAATAAACTGGGCCACATCTGTAATTCCAACACCTATGAGGTGGAGACAGTATTGTAAGTCTGAAGCTACCCTGCGTTATAAAGTGAGTTCAGGATAGCTAGAGCTATAGAGCAAGACCTTGTTTCAAAATTAACTACACACACACAAACACACACACACACACACACACACACACACACACACACACACACACACCTACTCAGATCATTTTTGCTTTTATTGATGCTCAAATGGTCTTTTTTTTTGAGGCAAGGTCTTAGTATAATACTGGCTGGCCTAGAACTCTCTATTGTAGACCAGATTGGTCTTTGACTCACAGAGATCTTCCTGCCTCTGCCTCTGGAATGTTGGGATTAAAGTTGTGCACCACCAATTCCTGGAGAAAATGACCATTTTTAAATGAAATAGTTTTAAAAATGAATAAGATGTACATATATGCTAAGAAAAGTTAAAAAAAATTAGAGAAACCAATCTCTGAAAGCACCTTTAAGATAACATTATAAATTCTACAAAGAAACAGTAGGCTAAAAGTAGTCATATGTATATAAATCCCAGCACTGAGGAGGTACAGCAGAAGTATCTCAAATTCAAGGTTACAGCACAGCCAGAAGAAAGAGGAAGAAGAAGAGGAAGAGTAGGGGAAGGGAAGGGAGGGGAGAAAAAAAAAGTAACAAATATTTCTTTATACCCTAATATTAGTGAAATTATTGGCCATACGTGACTATGAATGTGTTTTTCAAAACTGAATAAACTGTACTTTGACAAAAGGTAGATGTTTATAATTATTGAAGATATTTTAAAAAACAAATTACTAAAAATTCTACAAGAATAAATTTTGCAAGTTTTCTCTTATAAATCTCTAGCAAACATTTAGACAGCAAAGCAAAAAATACAAGCAGTTATCAATGATATAGCCTCCAAACAAGTACAAATCTAATCATTTTAATTAGAAGAAATCTGTTGCTTATGTTATACCAACTTCAAAATTAAACAGCCAATAAAAGATTTTGAAAACACTGACATGGAAAAAAAAATCTAAACATCTTGAAAGAATGCTAAAAGCCAACTTATACATAGGACTTCCGGTTTCCAGGTAATGAACTTGGAATCTGCCATTTCGTCTTAACAACATATGGACAAACAACTAACAAGGTCATAGGTCAAGCCACTGCTGGCCAAAACTAAAGACACACTTAAATACAGCAAATCACAACTTACTAGAACAGAAGTCTGTATGTGAATCAATTAGGACAGGCCACATGGGGCAAAGTGTAATGAATACCAAGGTGGACTACGGACAAGTCTGAGAGAGAACCTGAAAGCATTCCAGTCATCGAGAGGCCTTCACATTTTGGGTTTTACCTAACCTTTGGCTCGGTTTTCACAGTGAATATTGGGACAGCAATAGGGGAGTCCCCCTGTGCTTGTGACAGAAGAGAAAAAAGGCAATCATTTTGAAGATGCCAGAATATTTGGTTCTTAGCCAACCCCAAACTTCAGCTATTTCACCAGAGCCTAATCTGCTGGTGTTTTATTATAACATATCTGATTCAGTGGAACAGAAAAAAACAAAACAAAAAACAAAAAAACAACTCCAGTAGCTCTTAGTCATCTATAGGCATCATGGGAACAGGTGACCAACTGGAGTCCATTAGGCATCTTGCCCCACAAAAAGGACAAAACCAAATCTCTAAGAAGCACTGCAGCATCACCAAAGGACCAATCTAAATGGTCTTTTGGACTAAGGACACTTCCATATACAAAAAAACATACATAGATACACACATATTTGATTAAAGTCTTCTTTGCTGCAGTTCATTTTACACAATACATCATGTCTATGTTCAAAGAAGAAATTACAAAGCACAGTAAAAAACAAAAGAGAGATTAAACAGAATTAGGACCAGAACCAGAATTAGGACCCGAAAGGAGTATTGTACTAAAAGAAATCCTTGTAATTAATATCTAAATGCACAACATGCAAGACAGATGGATAATGTAAGCAAAAAGAAGGGATTGATTCTAGAAAAGAAAAAAGTTTTAAATGGCAAAGATCAAAATTACTGGAAATGAAAGTGCTCCTGGTTGGTTCATGACTGAACACCATTTTTAAAAAAGAATCTCTTTGGTGACTACGATGACCCCCACCTGTAATCGACTAGCATTCAGGAGGCTGAGGCAAGGAGATTGCTACAAGTCTGAGGCCAGCCTGAGTAACGTATCATGACCCTATCTCAAAAATTCAAAAGAAATACTAAATGCATGAATATATAAATATCTCAGATCTTGAAGACACAGTAATAGAAACTTCTAAAATTGAAAGACAAAAAGAAAAAAGACTGGAAAACAAAATAGCAAAACCTAAAGAAAAGGATATTCAAGAACTCTGTGTGTGATGAATGACAACACCAAAAGGAGAAGAAAAGAAACAAACAACATCAATACCTGAAACAAAGGCAACTAAGAACTCACCCAAAACTGGTATCAGACAACAAACTAGATTCAAGAAGCTCAAATTTGTTAACTAAAAACAATAAAGGCAAAAACTTAAAAGTCAATAATGTCCTACAAGTTGTCCTCTGACCTCAACATGCAAACTGTGGCATATGTATGCACATACAATACTTGAAAATAAATGACTGTTACTGGTTTATGTATTAATTATATTATACTTTGTTATTACTGTTTCATGTTTTTGAGACAGGGTCTCACTAGGATGGTCTGGAATATCAAGGCTCAAGTGATCCTTCTACCTTAATCTCTTAAATAATTGAAACACATCGCTATGCTCACTTATAATAAACTTTTTATCATTAGAGCGTACTCTTCTTACACACACAGTATAAAACAGCACACCATGGTATACCTTCAAATGTTTTATGTTTATCATGTCATCAAGAGGATGCATCAAACACCTACCTTACCACCTACACTTGTATAAAAACACTAGATGATGTTCATAAGTAATGAAATTGCCTAACAATACATTTCTCAAAAAGTGTACTTGTCATGAGTTTGAGTCTGCATGTGTTTATATATAAAAAAAAATGAGTAACAACAATGATATAAGGGACAAGTAGGAAAGAATGAGAAATAATTATTTTAAGGTTCTTATCCTACTATGAAGAAGTATAGTGGTATTTGCAAGTTTGGATTAATTATACAGATACAATGCAAATTCAAAGGCAACCAATTTTTTCAACAGTGAAAAATGAAGCAAAATTAATATGCTAAGAAAGGAGAGAAAATAGAATCATAAAATTCTCAGTTAAAACCACAAAAAGAACCTGAGGAAGTAAGTAATGACACTCAGTAATGGAATGCCTGCCTAGCACTCTCAAGGCTCAAGACCCTGGACTCAGACCCTAAGACCATACAAACCCACAAAAAGCAGAAAAACAAAAAACAAAAAAAAAAACAAAAAAAAAACCTGGAACATAGAACAAGGACAAAAAAAGAAAACAATAATGATATAGAAGATATTAATCTATTTCAATAACCACTATGAATGCTGATAATCTAAACAGACTAATAAAAGATCATCAGAATGAAAAACAAGATTCAACTTATTCTTTCATACAAAAACCCGTTTTAAAAATACACATACAAGTATCTTTTAGTAAGTGAAGACATAAACAAGTTATGTGTACGGATTATGAAATGGAATGTTACTCAATGCTAAAATAAGTGTGCTATGAAGCAATGGAACCGATACAGAACCTTTTTAAATGTACATCATTAAGTCAACAAAGAAAACTGAAAAGACTATGCACTGTATTCCAACTATATGACATTCTGAAAAAGGAAAAATTAAAAAGACACCAAAAAACAAATAAACAAACAAAAAAACCCAAGGTGGCCAAAATTCAGAGTGATGATCAAACAAGGACAGTCAAACTATTCTGTAGGATACTTCAATAGCTGATCCATGATGTTACTCATTTTTCAAAATCCATGAAACTACAACAAAGAACAAACTGTAATGTTAACTGCAGACCTTAGTTAAATAGTATCAACATTATTTTTAAATGTTTTACGAACTTTTTAAAAAGCCTAAAATTTAATTTTCCTAGAAATACAAACTCGTCTTTTACTACATCAAATTATTAATTTCAATATACTTGCTATATGCAAACTAATACTAATATTACAAAAACAAAAATAATTAGGTCTAAAACAAGTGGTTAAGACAGAAACAAAAACTTTTAAGCACAAGCTTTGATTAGATTCCTACTGACTACAGGACATAAAACTCATTCATTAGAACATTTTTAACCTTTTGAGAATTAGTAAAGTTATTTTGTTTGAAAAACGTGTATTTTCGTTATCATTAGTTGAAAAAAAGCCACAAATACACACACACATATATTCATTGTACACAATATAATGCACACTTGTCACAAATAAAAAACTCTATTGGTCATCTTTAGGAAATACGTCAGTTTTCTTCAGTAATTAACATATGAAACAATTCAGTTCCCTCTCAGTGTATCCCACCTGACATGTAACAAGGAGCTACTTTACCTATTCTTATTCCCGAACTTTCTTTCAGTCTAACACTAGAGGTGATCTATAGATATGTGTTTGCAAGTAAAATGTACTGAAAGGGGAAGTAAACCCTTATTTTAAATCAAGAAATTAAATCTTGCAACCAAGAACCATTTAACTGACTACAAAAGTAGACACAAGTTAATGTTACAAAACATTTCAAATTTCATGTTCTAAAATTCTGATAAAGTATGACAATTGTAAAATATTTCCCATTAAATAAAAGGAGTAATGGGAAAATTAAATAACCTTCTGAAAGTAAACAAAGCTGTCCTTAGTTGTTTTGTCCAAAGTTGTTCTTGAATTTAATTACTGAACTCCAAAAGAATACCCAAGTTGGGACTGATAGTGCAAGCCTTTAATCTCAAGACTCAGGAGGCAAAAATAGGAAGATCTGTGGGAGATCTAGGCTATCTTGGTCTCCATAGCTAGTTCCAGGCCAGCTGGAGCTATAGGGAGACTATGCCTCAAAAAAAAAAAAAAAAGGCGGGGGGGACCATGAAGAAACAAAAAGGGATTCATTCCACTCTCAACATCTTTGTGTGTGTGGGGGGGTGGGGGGGGGATAGGAGGAGTGCTGGAATCAAACCCAAGGCCATGTATATCCTAGACAAGTGTTCTAACCCCTGAGCTACATTCCCAGATTTTGGTTTGATGAGATAGGGCTCAAATGGTCTTGAGCCCACTATGAAGCCCAGGATGGCCTTGAACTCACAATCTGCCTGCCCCTGTTTCCCAAGTAGTAAGATTTATAGGTATGGACTATCACAACTATCCCCCCCACCCCTTTTTTTTTCCTGTCTTTTTAAGACAGGCTCTCCCTGTAGCCCCAGCTGGCCTGGAATTCACTATGTAGACCAGGCTGGCCTCTTAACTCAGAGATCCACCTGCCTCTGCCTTCCAAGTGCTCGTATTAAAGGCATGAGCCACCACACCAGGCTTCACTCCCAATTCTTTTACTCTAAAACAACACTGTCCATTAGTAAGAGAATGCACCTTTTAATTTCTAACTTGGATGCCACACAACAGATCTCCCAACTACACTGAATGTGTCAATAACTTCAGTTTTCTATTTAACTCAAGTGTGTTATTTTTAAATCCTGCAAGATTCCTGTCTAAAAAATACTGTGGTATATATGCTTTTATCTTCAATCATTAATTCATTCACTCATCTGTTCAGCAGACATTTAATTATAAACATGATGACATGTTAATTAGGCAGTAAGTACACTAGGCAATAAAATTTAGACTTTACAAACCCTAAATCTTAATGAGCTTTATGGCCTAGTAAGACAGAAGGCAAATAATCTCAACTGAAGGTACTCAGTACCATAACAATGTGCACTTTGAAGTAAACAGTGCTAAGAACTATGCTGAGAGGAATCAGGAAAATGTTCCTACAAGCAATCCTGGAGTGAAGATGCAGCTTAAAACGAATAGAGAAATAAACGGCTAAGAAGGTGCAAGAATATATGGCAATATAAGAATATAAGTCAATGAGTTACAAAGAGTTTGCCACTACTGTAGCTTAAAGCACTAAAGGTTAGAGAAATCAGAAAAACAAGGTACATTGTAACTGCAGTTTAAGATTTCATTGGGTAATAAAACACTAAAGTGACAGAGATAGCTCTTCCAAAGGAGCTTAGAATGTAAAGGAGGAAACAGATATCCAATTTTAATTTGGTTCAATAAGGTTAGTATTATACTAGAAGAACACAGAGCAAAACATAGTTGGAGAGGCACAAATTAGGGTTTTACATTACATGAACATTGTAAAATTCTCTCTTATAGGCAACATGAGGAGAAATGTACAAGAATAAAGTTCCATTCCCAACTTCCTTCACCTTTCCTTCTCCTCAAAACAAAACAAAACATTAAAGATAGTTTTAGTAAATGCCCACCAATGTGATAGGTCACCCTGTTGTGACAATTTCGTGATGCTTTCTCCTAGTTAGGTAAATGGTAATATTTAAGTCTTATATTGAAGAAAGAAATACTAATGACATTTTCTAAAATTTCTTGTATTTAAAAGGTTTGCAAGAAGTTATGTGTAAATTACAGGACTTTTAAAAACTAAAAAGCTAAAACCAACCAAACAAACTACAACCACCACCACCAGAACTTGAAATTCAGTACACATAACCTTAAATACAACTGGCCTACAAGTGAGCAAACTGTGGAATATCAATTTGATGGAAATATATATATGCTTAAAAGGTAGGTTATATACATAAAAATTTTGAAGTGAAAATGGCAGAATATGTACAATGTACAATACCGTATGTACCACATGTTGACAAATTAAAAGAATAGGTAACATAATTTTTATTTTTTGTTCTACTTTTTATAATAATAAACTAAAATGAAAAAAAAAAATCAACCTAAAATTATTTACTGTACCAGTGGGTCTAATCAACATAAATTACAGTCAGTTTTTGGTTCTTGGTTTCCCATAAAGGTCTTTATAATTAGTCTTGCGTTTAGCTCTGTCATTAAAACACAAAACAACTGATCCTCTCTGGCTTGGGAGAAATGTTTAAAATTCACATTGTGAAAATCTGTCTCGTTCCTCACTGGTGTAAACGGAAAGGCAAATTCAACAAATTAAAATAATGCAAAGTCAAAGAACAGAGAACACAAACACAAACAAACAATGTTTGTAATGTACTTCTCTTAAATGCTTCAAAGAAAGGGCTATATTTCTAGCTCGCAGTGGTATATAGCACTTGCCTAGGTCTATTCTATCCCCAGCACAGCAAGAAAACAAAACAACCAAAAACAAAAAAGTCTCTGGAAAATGGAAAATGGTTCTATCCCCACAGGGCTTAACTTTTAAGGTCATTTAAACCCAATGAATCACCCAGCATCTAACAACCAAATGCTTTGATATATGAGAAAATACAGTTTCTGCTCCCAAAGGGCTCACATTCTAAAAGGAACAAAGAATAGTCACAAATAATTATACCATATAGTGAATCCTTTGATAAAGAAATATACAAGTCCAAGATTCTGTGATAAACAAAGAAGAGAGATGGAAGAGACAGAATAAGTTAAGGTGAAATTCACAAGTGGGCTATAGGAAGGAAAAGAATACTTGAATAGCATATGCAAGGAAATATGAAATAAGGGAAATGTGGGTAATTTTTAGTATTCCCTTTAACACATAGGGGAAGAACATTAGGAAATGAGGTTTTAAAGAGAAAGGCAAAATCCACATCACAAAGGATGTTATATAGTCATTCTATTATTGAATTCTAACAAATCTAAACTGCCATTAATTACAATATACAAAATTATTATATGTACCTTAAGGAAGAAAAAAGCTTTATTGTTTAAGATGTTTAATACTTTTAGAGTAAGATAAATGGACAAGTTTTTCCACTTGCCCTTAGGTGAAAGAAGAAAAAAAATCTGAGAACTGAATTTTGAATAGATCTTCAGCCAGAAAAAAAACAAAAGATAATAGCATGACACAAAATCAAGAGAATGAAACAAAATAAGAAACTACTCTCAACTGGTCCTAAATTAGCAGTGTCCCTTGATGTCTGTCAGAATATGTGTAAATTCTCTTTGGAGCAACAAAGCGTTACTCTTGTTAGATAACAATTTAAGATGAAAGACAAAAAGATGAACAACTTAGAATCAATGAAAAACAACCAACCTTAAGTCTCATGATGTTTCAGGATTACCTAGGGGATTTTATTAAAACCTGCATCATTGGGGTGTAAATGTGCCATCCCAATTCTTGCTTGACATTAGCAAAGCCCTAGATTGAACCCCCAGTGCTATAAAAATATGCATCACCAGTCTGCAAACTCAAGGATATTCAGATAAGTAAGTATTTCAGCAAGAATGCTCAAAGTAGATTCCTGGAGTCTCTATTTTAACAAGCTACTTAGCATTGGGGTGGGGGCCCTGTTCTGACAAGATACCAGGACGTTAACACTTGTGTACAGAATCTTAGCAATAAAGAATGGTAGGATTTTATTCAAGAGTATGATTTGCTTAGACTGACAATTACAAAGAGCACCTGGCACAGGCAGACTTTGCAGAAAAGATAATGGAAAAGAATAAGGATGGGAGATAGCAGATGGTAAATATTATACTTAGATCACATAAGTAATATTAAGGTTAGAGGTGATGACTTTTTATGAAGTAACATAGGGAGGAAAACAAAAGTAGTAAAGAGGTAGAATTGGAATTTTATAGACCTTAAATGAAGGCAGAGGTACAGGATGTAATTGTGAAAATTTTCTGAAGACACAACAGTAACTGTGAGCATTATGGCCATTGGCCTTTTGAAAGTAAATCTTACTTGGGTATGATAACCCACCATCTTTTTAGCTGTATAATGAACTATGTTATATAAAATCCTGAAATGTATAAACATTACAGGGTCCAAACATTATTAAAACTCAAAGTGATCCCCAGACTCAAATGAAAAGTATGAACAGATTTATATCTTTTGTTTAACATTCTATTAGAGTATGAGTTGAAAGTTTAAAATCTCTAGACAACAGAAAACATTTTCAGTGACTGATAAATTAAAATTACAAATAGAAAACAATGAATTAGCAAACTTACGCTGAATATGAATGAACTGTTTTGGCTGTTTAAACTCCCCTTTGTACAAGCGATTGTAATAGTTGACGTTGCTCTCTGCCTCAGGAACTGGAATGACCATACTTTCTTTTTTTTCTCTAAACACTTGTTGTGCTGAAATAGCTCGCTGTAAATGATGTTCCTGAAAAATGTAAAGTAGGCAACATAAGTTGTGGTCGCAATATTAATTCGATGCATAATTCTATTTAAAAGTTACTTAATAACTACAAAAATCAATTATAGCTTCCCTGTGCTAAAATCAATTTTTCGGTGATACAACCTAAAAAAGCATCATCATTGTTTCCCCTCTCTATAAACTTTTATCTCTAAAATGCATAAAATAGAAACAATACATTAAAAAGTTATTCAATGTACATTAAATAAATAAATGAACAAATGAAACCATTACTAGATTCCTAATACCACAAAGTAACTGAGGCATGTTTATTAGTAGCGTGTCAAGATCACACTTCTCTGAGTGACAAAGCAGATATCTGAACCTGGCTATAAGTGTGGAAAACCAAAATCCTTAAATCTATTATATTATACCATTACAATTTTTAAAGTCCTACAAAACATAAGAAATTAAATATTAACTTTAAGCCCACAGTCAGTTACTGGAATCAAGATAGCTATGAACATGAACCAACAAAAAATTATAAACTTAATAAAGATATTACGAGATTTAGTATTTTTATAACTCGTCATTCTCAAGCATGAACTTAGATGACAAAGCAGTGTTCAGTGTCATGCAAAATAAACATATGTACACTCTCCCTCTTCGTATGCATGCATAGCTTCAGTTTGTGGTGTGTACCTTCCACTGTTACCTTCTAAGTACAATCCAACTGCACCATCAGATATTACATGTGCTCTTGGTATCTTGGTAAAATGCAGCAATTATAATAATAGTTTACCCTGCCATTGCAAACAACAGGTGTCTAATGTTATTTAGAAGACAAGTAAGTATCTGTATTTGATTACTGAGGTTATTGCCACACCTTGGTTGTACTTCATGCATGCCTGCTGTACTTTGTAACCTGTCATTCACTTTCGCTGCACCTGCAGCTGAGACGTGAATGGGCTCAAATCTTGCTTTCCACTTTCCTGGCAATCTTCATAATGTAAGTAAAAATACTCTCTTATCTATCATTTTTGTAAAAAATGTCAACTCATATACAAAAGCAGAAATAACAGAATTACCAAGACTTTTCATCAACAACTATAAAGCTTTAAGGTCATAGAATGAAATATTTCAAGTTCTGAAAACAAGCAAATGTGAATCAAGAATGCAAAGTTGTCTTCCAAAATTAATGGAGAAGGGTATTTTCAATACCAGCACAAATTAAGGTAATTCACATCAACCATGCCAACCATGCAGAAAATTCTTAAGGGAATACTTTACAGGAAGGAAAAAGACAGCCTACTCCATGTGAATACACTGAGATACACATGCTAATAAAACACTAGGGAAGAAATGAAATAGAATATAATGAAATAGAAACTAAAAGAACAATATACATACACACAAAAAAATATTAACCAAAGAATTAGTGTTTTGAAAAAGACAAACCCTTAGCCAATCTGACAAAAATACACAAATTAACAAAAAGGGTGTCATCACAACAGATACTAATGAAATAAATACGGGACATAATTAAAGCCAGAAAATATAGGGTAACTTAAAGAGACCCATTGCAAGCAATGAGATGGAAGCCATAATCAAAGTCTCCCCTCAAAGAAATGCCAAGGAGATACAAAAGTTCTCAACAAAATGCTTACAAACAAATTCAGAAAGATGTTAAGAAGATCATACATTATGGTCAAGTAGGCTCTATCCCAGAAAGGCAAGGCTAGCTCAACATACACAATACAATAAATATAATGCAATAAATGTACCATATAAACTTAAGAACAGAAACTACATAATCATCTCGATTGATACAGAAAAGGCAATTGATAATGTTCAACATACTTTCAAGACAAAAGTCCTGGAGATACTAGGAATACATGAAGCATAACTCAAACTAATAAACACTACATACAATAAACCTATAGCCAACATTGTATTAAATGAAGACTATCTGAGAACATTTTCACTAAAATCAAGAACAAGTATACTCACTCTCCCCTTCTCCTATTTAATGCAGTGCTTAAAATCATACCTACAGCAATTAGACAAGAGAAAGGCATAAAGGGTATAAAAAAAGAAGAGGAAGAAATCAAACTATCCCTAGCTGCAGATGATATGATCCTATGCTTTAAGGACCATACAGAATATATCAGAAAACTCCTAGATCAAATAAACACAGTAAAGTTGCAGGATACAAAATCAATATTTTAAAAAACCCTTCATATATACCAACAATATACTTTCAGAGAAGAAATCAGGGGAAAATATCTCTTTTATAATTTCCCCCCAAATTAGGTACCTAGGAGTACACCTAGCCAAAGAAGACAAAGACTTCTACCATGAATACTTTAAGACAATGAAAAAAGAAATGAAAGAAGATACCAGATGATGGAAAGACATTCCATATTTCTGGACTGACAAAAGTAACATTGTGAAATTGGCAATACAACCAAAATTCTTCTACAGATTTAATTAATTCAATACCTATCAAAATTAAAATGCCATAATCACAGATTTAGAAAAAAAAATCTAAGAATTCATATAGAACTACAAAAGACCACAAATAGCCAAAGCAGTCCTAGGTAAGAAAACAGCTGGAAAAAAATCACAATACTAGACCTCAAATTAAACCATAACACTAAGTGATAAAGACAGTCTGATAATGGCATAAAAACAGACAGGTAGATCAATGGAACAAAATAGAGGACTTGGAGATAAACTGACAAAACTATGCCACCTAATTCTTGACAAAGGAGGTAAAAAATAACATTAGAAAATAAGCCTATTTAACAAATGGTGTTGGCAAAACTGGACATCTACCTACAGAAGAATGAAATTAGATTTATAATGTTCACCCTGTACGAAAATCATTTTGAAATTAATCAAAGACCTTTCTTTAAAACCTAAAATTCTGGGACTTCTAGAGAAAAATAGGAGGGATACTCTTCGGGACATGGGTAGGTAGGTAAGAATTTTCTGAACAGAACAGAGCATCAACAGCACTGAAACTAGTCCCAAGTATCAACAGATGGGATCACATGAAATGAAAGTTTCTGCACAGCAAAAGATGCTACAGGCAAATCACATGGACAGACGACAGAGGGTAGAAAATCTTTATCAGCATACCTCAGAAAAGGGGCTAATATCCAGAATTTACAAAGAACAACAGAAATTAAATACCAAGGAAATGAAACTACTAGTCAACAAATAAGCTAACGAATTTAATGGACAGTTATCAACAGAAATTTAAACGACTAACAATTATTTTTAGTGTTCAACAATGGGGCTGGAGAGACGGCTCAGCAGCTTAGAGGATCCTCTTTCAGAAAATCCAGGTTCAGTTCCCAGCACCAACATGGCAGCTAATAGTATCTAACTTCAGTTCCAGAGGATCCAACACCCTCTTCTGGACTCTATGGCATTGCACATAGATGGTGCACCTACATACAGACAAAACACTCAAACACATAAAATTAAAAAAAATTTTCAAGTGTTCAATATCCCTAGTCATCAAAGAAATGCAATTTAAGATTACTGTGAGACACCATCTCACCACGGACAGAATGGCTATCAAGTGTGGTGGTTTGAATAAGAATGTTCCCCTAAAGGCTCCAAGTATCTAGACATTTTGTCCCCACATACTAGCACTCTTTGGGAGGTCTTAGAAGGCATGGCCATGCTGAAGAAAACACATCACTGGAGGTCAGCTTAGATAATTCCTAAACCTTGCCAAATCTCCAATCACTCTGTGCTTCCTGTTCCTGCTTTCTGTGAGCCTTTCCTTTTTGCTCCTGCTGTGGCACCTCCTGCCACCATGTCTCCTGTCTCCCCACTATGATGGACTCTAATTCCCCTGGAAGTGTAAGCTCAAAAAAACTCTTCCTTTTATAAGTTCCCCTGGTCAGAGCATTTTATCACAGCAACAGAAAAGTAACTAAGACAAAAATTGGTACCAGAGAGTGCGCTGCTGCTGTGAAGAACCTGACTATGTGGGTTTTGGGAGGAATGTGGAAGACTCTGTAAGTCTGAGCTAGAAAAGGAGTTGATTGCTCTAAGCAGAGCTTAATGGGCCATTCTAGTAGGATCCTAGAAGAAAGGAGTGCATAGTTCCAGAAGGAAATAAGGATTTAAGCAGCAACTGGTATATTTTAGCAAAGAGTCTGGCCACAGTCAAAAAGTTTGCCTTGAAGCTAAGTTTAAAAGCAATGGACTAATTTTTTTGGTGAAGGACATTTCTAGGCAGCCTAACATAGAAACAGTGGTATGGCTATTAATGGTGAATATTATGCAGATCTACAGTGAAAAAGGAACAAATGAGGCGGAAAGAAATACAGAATGTGCAGTTTGGAGTGAAAAAGAGCACTAGGAAGATTAACGTTGGAGCCAAGGAATGTACTGAAGGAGAGGATCCCTCTGATAAAGTGATTAAAGTGATTCCAGAGAGGCCTAGAGATTTGTCTTCAACAATGGAGAGAGTGCCTCCAGGGCAAGACCACACCGAGTTAAGTTTCCAGATTAGGAAAGGAAAATGCTGCAAGGGTTTTCTACTAGAACACCACTGAAGAAAAGAGCTTTGAAAGTGGATGATGTTGGCTGGGGTCCATCCCAAACTTGCAGCCAAACTTGGCAGGGTCTTTTACCTGGTACTGGCTTTAGAAGCATAACAGATGCAAAAGTAAAGGGGTCATCAGTTCTTCCTCCATAGTTTCAGAGAGCTGCCAAGGCCAGGCAGCATACAGCAGGAGCAGGCCTGACAGGCCAAAAAGCCAGTGTGAAGAAGCTGTGAAGGTTGGTGGCAGGTGGTGTTGGAGCAGGAGCTGAAAGCAGAGGCTCACATCTTCAAGCAGTTACAGGAAGTAGAGAGCAACTTCCTGCAGACCACCAAAAGGACATTCATGATGCCAGAGCTGTGAAACATCTGCCAAGGAGAGCTGCATACAGAAAATGGTACCAGTCCAAAAGAGAGATATATGTTGCATGCTGGGGGACTGAGCCATTTAAGCCCTTTGGAAGTAACTTCCCAGAAGTCAGACATAGAACTACTATTTGGTGCCCACCTTGATGGTCTTGTTTTGATCTAGTATTTACTCACTATGCCTCTATTCCTCCCTTTTAGGATGGGAATGTGTATTCAGTTCCACTGTTATATTGGGAGTATGTAATTTGTCTTTTGATTTTACAAGGACTTCTGGAATATGGATTTTTGAACAATATTGAGACTGGTAAAGACTATGGGAACTTCTGAAGGTGGCCTAAATGCATTTTGCATTTTACATGGTCAATAATTAGCCTTTGGGGTCCAGGGAGTGGAATGTGGTGGTGAATGAGATGGTCCCCCAATAGGCTCCAAGATGGTGGTGCTGTTTGGGGAGGTCTTAGATGGTTACGGCCATGCTGGAGGAAGCATGTCACTAGGCTCGGGCTAGAAAGTTCTTAGGCCTTGCAGGATCTGCAGTTGCTCTCTACTTCCTGTACCTGCTTGAAGATGTGAGCCTCTGCTTTCAAGCTCCTGCTCCAACACCGCCTGCCACCATGTCTCCCCACCATGATGGACTCTAATTCTCCCAGAAGTGTAAGCTCAAACAAACTCTTCTTTTGTAAGTTCCCTTGGTCAAAGTGTTTTATCACAGTAACAGAAAAGTAGCTAATACATCAAGAACTGCCAACAAATACTGAAGAGGATATGGAGAAAGAGGAACTGGTGAGAGTGCAAATTAGTATAGTCATTATGGAAATCAGTTTGAAGATCCCTCAAAAAATTAAACCATAATTACTATATGATCTAACTATCTTACTTCTTGGCATATACCCATAGAACTCCATATCTTACCATAGAGATATCTATACTCCCATGTTCATTTCTGCTCTATTCACTATAGTAAGGGAATGGAAGCAACCTCATATGTGGGTCCTACTGATATATACAGGTGTACATATGAAAACAACTGCACATATGGGTATAGTCTAACATTTATAAAAGAGAACAAGAAAGGGTCATTTTTAGGGGCTGGAGAGATGTCTCAGCTGTTAAGAGCAATAGTTGCTCTTACAGAGGATCGAGGTTTGATTCCCAGGACCACAGAACAACTAACAACCATCTGTAACTCCAGTTCCAAGGGAATTCTCTTCTGACCTCCACAGGCATCGCACAGGTGATTTACATACATGTAGGCAACACATTCGTACACATCAAATAAAAATTTTTTTAAAGAAAGGGAATTCTTTTAAAGGCATACTAATGAGTTCATATATATAGTATACTTCATTTAGGTCCTTTGAATGCTCTCTCAAGATGGAACACATTTTCAACACAAAATAAGTTCTTAAGTGGATAGTCCACATGTCATTCCGTGAGGAGATACAACTTTATTGAGACATCTGAATTTTAAATTACATTTATTATTTTTTGAATATTTCTGTACAGTGTATTTTTTTAAGGACTAAAATACTTCAGTGTATTTTATCAAAATAAATTCCAGGAATTCCTTAAATGTGTTGATGCTGACAATGATGACATACTAGTTTTTGGAAGAGGGTAAAAAGATTCTATGATTTGCAATGTTATCAAGTTATGATATCAAAACCAAAATCAATAATCAATGAAGTTTTATTACTTAGATATGCTCACTTTATTAGAGGTTACAACTTTGCAATGTAGTCAACAATTTTAAAAGATTCTCCAAAAAAGGGTACCACATAACTAAAATTGTATGAGGACATTTTAAATTTAAATATGGTATACAAGATCATGAAAATTACACACAGATCTTTTTTATGATCATTAGTTTTCATTAGTGTTATTTTTTAATCAAAAAAAATTTTTTTTAAACAACGTCTCCCTGGAGTTCCAGCTGGCCTGGATATTGCAGAGGCAATATGTAATGCTGGGATTTAATTGTTTTAATTGTGTGTGTGTGTGTGTGTGTGTGTGTGTGTGCGCGTGCAGGTGTACATGCCATGGTGTATGTGTGGAGAACAGAGAACAACTCTATGGAGTTGGTTCTCTCCTTCTACCTTTATATAAGTTCCAGGGATCAAAGAGGTCTCTAGGTTTGAGTGGCAACCACCTGTACCTACTGAGCTATGTTGCCAACTCCTGTTTGTGTTTTTAATGTATGGTCCAAGAAAATTACTTTTCCAATGTGGCCCAGAGATAACAAAAGGTTAGACATCTCTGTATAAAAAAGCTATTGTGCTAGTTTTCTTTCTGTTGCTATGATTAAAACACTCTTACCAAAAGCAGCTTGAAGAAGAAAAGATTTATCTATGTGGCTTACTTTTCCAGGTCATAATCTATCACTGAGGGAAGTAAGGGCAGGAACTTAACTCAAAGGAGGAACCACAGAAGACCCTACTTGCTAATCTGCTCTCAGGCTCCAGCTTTCTTACATAACCCAGGAGCACCTGCTTAAGGATGGTACTACCCACAGTGGTTTGGGCCCTCCTACATCAGCTAACAATCAAGACAATCTCCCACCCTCAAACATGCCCACAGGTCAATCTGATGTAGAAAATTCCTCAATGGAGGCTTTCCTCTCAGATGGCTCTAGGCTGTATCAAGTTGACAGTTAAGGCTAATAACTATTATTCAAAAAGTACTGATATAATGATTCAAGAAATGTTTTTATGTAACAAGATATAAATACATTATACACAAAAACACACTGATTAGATGAAAAGTATCTCAAAAGCAAAGTAGCCTGATATAGGACAGACATTAAATAATAATGTCAAAAGACTGCATTAATTTCATGATCTTCTGCCATTCTTTATTTGTAAAGCAAGGAAATAGAACATGAGAACAATAACACAAAAAATGAACAGAAACACAAGATGAGGAAGTGAGGAAGCAAGATTTATATGCTTTTAACGGGTGACGATTAAGTCAGGACAGCTAGAGACTGATAAGCAGTCTGTTTCATCAGATCCAATCAAGTCATAGTTGTGTCCCTCAAAATAACCACATACAGTGCAACATAGTTAGCATCTCTTGGATATTTTGTCAAACCAATTTAAATCTAGAAAGCACATTCTAGAAAGCAACCAAATCTAGAAAGCATATTCAAAAAAATTTATCTAAAATTTACATGGAAAATCGGTCCAGAAGTCAACTTTTTAAAAGAAGCACAAAATGTGGCATGAGGACTTGCCTGCCAAAATAGTAATAAAGCCATAACAGAAAACACACCAGAAGATCAAATAGTTTACATTCATGTACATATTTAATGTATGTATTAGTAAAAGTATTTTAAAACAGTTAATACTTTATGTAATAACTACTACTACCTGATAGGTAGTTTAAACACCTTAATTTAATCCTCACAAAAACCTTGTGGAATGAATAGAATTATTCCCATTATTCAGATAAGGAAATAGTGTAGAGAGACGTTGAGTGACTTGCCTAAGACCTCTTGATTAGTAACCAGCACAGCCAGAAATGGAGCTATTAAACCACTAATTATCCTGTCTCTTATGTAAATCAATATAACAAGAAAGCTGCACAGATCCATGCATAAACAGGATAAAGACACCGCCACATAATTAGCAAGCAATGGCCAAACTGCTCATGGTATAAAGAAAAAAAAAAAAAATCAAAGGAAATGTCTATTTTATGCCTATATTCAAAGCAAAGATTCCAGACATATATATTTAAACGTGTAAGTTAAAACCATAAAGTTAACAGTAAAAAAGCAAGAAAATTGGTTTCTTCTACAGAAGCAGAAAATAAATTCTTGAAATTTCATAAGTATGAACAGCTAGGGCAAAAAAAAAATCTGATGAAATTTATTATAATAAATTAAAGATACCTGTTCAATGAAGGACAGGGATAGTTGATAAAATCCATGACAAAACCGCATAAGTTATTTTCATTGCCTAAATGCTACAAACTACTAATTAAGATTACTTCAGATTATCTAAGAAACTGAAAATCAGTAAGGACAATGGTCTAAAAGAAAACGATAAAGGATATAAAAAATAATTTACATGCCAGGAAATCCCCAAAGCTAATAAGTATGCAAGAGGTGTTTAAATCTTTTGTGATCAGAGAAGTACAGATCTGAGATAACCTATGTTTATCAGCTTGGCAAAGATTATTTTAGAATAATGCCAAATGTTAGCAAGGATATGAAAATCCCTGTATGCATGACTTTAAAAACACAAACTGTTTCTACCATTCAGGAGAGCAACAGCAATATTTAGTCAAATTAAATTTGCATACTCCATGACCTGAACATACTATCTTGATCACTACAACTCCAAGAAAATCGATGGCAAGTTTTGAGTGTAAAGGAAGCGTTGCCTACTCTGTCACTTTCTGTGGCCAGCAAGGATGGTTTATTAGTAAGTTAATAGCAAAATACAGTAAATAAATCTAATTACTTAATTCAAGGCTTTGCTTCCTAGTTTTCTTAATGCTGTTTGTGTTGTCAGGTAGTGGAGGAAAGGCTGAATTGTGAGTTTCTACACTTTCTTTTTTTAAAGTAACTTATTATTTTTATTTTAGAATATGAGTGTATTGCCTGCGAGTGTATAAGTGCACCCATGTCATGCAGTGCCTACGGAAGTTAGAAGAGGGTGTTAGATACTGTGATCTTCACGATTTTTTAATTGATTCAAAAATGTTTTACCACTAATATATTTTAAGTAAATGTATAATGCAATATTAGTTCCTAATATATGAGAAAATATAATTGGTGAGGTTGGGACCCTACTCTGTTAAGAAAAGTCTATTTCTTTCTCGAATTGAAAGTGTAGAAGCTCGGCACTGGAGAGGTGGCTGGCTCAGTGGTTAAGAGCATTGGCTGTTCTTACAGAGGACCTGAGTTGGATTCTGAGCACCCACATGTCGGCTAACAACCAACCATCTGAAACTCCAGTTCCAGAGTATCTGACACCCTCTTCTAACTTCCATAGGCACTGCATGACATGGGTGCACTTACACACTCGCAGGCAATACATTCATATTCTAAAATAAAAATAATAAATTACTTAAAAAGAAGAAAGTGTAGAAACTCACAACTCAGCCTTTCCTCCACTGCCTGACTTTTATTGAATGTCTCTGGGCCTTTGTCCATTTTGATTATATCACTTCTTTACCTGGACTATTCTTTTGCCTGGCAAATCTTTAGTGACTCTGAAAGTCTCAAATGAGGATTTTCCTTTGGGCATCTTTTCCTAGCCTCCAAAGACAGTGGATTTGACTAATCTCGTCAAGTTCAAACATGACTGCATACTTCAGTATTTCCCCTCTTCTAAGTAAGTTCCTTAATAGTAGAGACTGTGTGCATTTACTCTTAAAATTCTGAGTGACAAGATAATATCAGTATCTAACAGGTGCTCTTAAATATGTTGAAAGGATGGCTGATTATTAGTTTTAAATTTATCCACCCTAGCATCAGTCATTCTTTGTTTTATTCTAGTGTACTTCTATATATTGAAGCCAAATTATTTCCCTTTTTGCATGTGTGTGTGGTGTACATGTGCTCTGATATGTGTGCGGGTATATATGGAGACCAGAGTCTTCCTTAATTGTTCCTCATTTTATTTATTGAGGCACAGTCTCTTGCTAAACTCAGAGTTTGCACAATGGGTTGGCTAGTCATTGGTGGGTGAGGTGCACCCCTGTCTGCACCTCCTGAGTGCTGGGATTACAGATGGGGTCACATCTACCTGGCTTCTTTACGTGGGGCCTGGGGTTACCAACTCCTGTCCTCATGACTGTGTGGCAAGTGCTTAATCCACTGAGCCTTTTCCTCAGCCTGCTAATTTATCTCTTTTGAGGTTTGATAAATGTCCACTTACAATAAACAGCTTAAATGGAACTTAAAGTAATTGAGTTAAATTATTGGTATATTTATACAGAATGGCAGAACTGAGAGCAGTAGAGAGAAGGTGAGCTTTCTCAACCTGATATTACAGACCTGGATAAGGAATGAGAGCAGTAAGAGAGTCTGATAGGGTGACAGAAAGGCTGAGGAGCTAAGAAGCAAACTGCTGATAACAGACTGCAGACAGATACTGGTATAATCAGGAATAGGAGAAGCTGTATAAGCAGAAGGCCAGGATTTTAAGAAACAAAGTGAGGGGGGAAAATGCAGAAGGAATAGAGTGCTTACTGTAATTCTGGGGGACAGATGCTTGGGAGAGGCATGTTAAGGGGACACAAAGGCCAAGCCCAGAAAATGAGACATTAGTAGGTGGTAGCCAACCTGCCTAATACAATGTTAGAAGTTCAGTGAACTTACTCTGTCAGAAAACTGAATGCTTGCAAAACAACAACAACAAAAAAACACAAAAGAGGCAAGTCTGAGAATCTAATAATAGAAAGATACATGGATTACATGGATTTGTAAAATGAAAGAATAGATTTTTTTTTAAAGAAGAGGACTTAGGAGGCTGTGATATCACTCAGTAGTATAGTGTTGACCAAGCACGCACAGGGCCTAGAGTTTGATTCTCTGCACTTGTTTTAATGAAAACAAAACAAAACAAAAACTGTATAGTTAGATCTCACATCATAGGTGCTATTTTAAGCATGCATTCTAGTTTTATTATTTAAAAGTGGGATATTGTTAGTTCCTTGTGGAAAGTACTACAGGTAAGAATAGCAATCCGTGTTACAATTTAAGAATTTACAAACTGTTCTCTTTTTTAAAAAAGGTTTTTTAAATTTATTTTTATGTGTTTTGCCTGTAGATGTTCAAGTATACCATGTGTGTGCCTGGTGCCTGAGTAAACCAGAAGAAGGTGAAAGATCCCCTGGAAACAGAGTTAAGGATGGTGTCAGTTGCCATGTGGGTGCTGGAAACTAAACCCAGGTCAAGAGCAGTAAGTGCTCTTTACTGCTGAGCTGTCTTCCCAATGCTGGGGAATTTAGAGATCTCTTAAAAGCTATAGTTCTTTAATTTTATTACAGGCAGTGAAACATTATCAGAATGTTTATGGGAAATTTGAAAGTACTGGAGTTCTTTAAAAGTTTGGCTGTGACTAATTAAAACATACATTTATATGACTGAAATGTTTATATAATATTATTCTTTCTATACTCAATATCTCCTTTTTTTTAAGTTGCTGATTGTGACATATTAGTGGATAGTGGTCTACAATTTGAAAAACATTGTGATTCTATATTTATAAAATTATTACCAGTACTCATAATTTTCATCTTTACTGATTAATGAACTGTATTTTGATTTATGATTAGTAAAATGCATTAAGTGCATAAATAAACAAGTCTGTTCAATTTTAGAACATTCTTCTTTTAGAAAATTCTAAAACATAATACTATTACACAAAGGTTTATTTAAAGATTTATTTTATATCTAATTATGTGTATGTGTATGCATATGTGAATTCAGGTCCCCCACAGTTGGAGACAAGAGGTTGTGAGCAATCTGGTACTGGTGCTGAGAATCCAACTGGGGCCCTCTGCAAGAGTAGTACCTGTTCTTAACTGCCAAGCCATCTCTCCAGCTCACTAATGGTGCTGGTTTTAAGGAGGAAACTCACTGCAGAGAATTATGCTTTCATATACTGTCTTAATGTCACAATGTCTTCAGTCTCTATCAAGGGCTTTTCAAACCCTTCTTTTGCTCCATATTTTAATTTTTGTGGAAATTGTCAAATACACAAAAGCAGATAATACAGTGTAACAGATGCCCTAATACATGGCCAGTCTGTTCCATTCTTCATACCTGAATCCCATAGACCCTGAATTCTAAGGTACCATTTTGTTTTACCTGTTACATTGTTCTGTCCTTTTCCCATTCTCATTCTCATCCCTATTCTGCCCCTCATGCAACTACTTAATATGCTTAATGTATGTGATCTGAAAAATTGTACTGCTTTATGTGTACTTATTTTTAATTTATATAAGCCACATGTTATATCTGACTCTACTCACTCAACACTGCTGTTGGAGTTTGAATGAGTGTCTCCCTCCCATAGACTCCCAAATATTTGGACATTCTGTCCCCAGTTGATGGTGCTGTTTTGGGAAGTTTTAGGAGATGTGGCCTTGCCTTGCTGGAAGAAGCACATCATTAGGGTCCGTCTTGCTCTACTTCCTGTGCCCACTTAAAGATGTGAACACTTGGCTTTCTGCTTCAGTCACCTCCTTCCCCTGACATTATGGACCCTTAGCCTGGAACCATAAGCTCAAATAAACTCTTTCTTTTATAAGTTCCCTTGGTCATGGTGTTTTATCACAATAACAGGAAAGTAACTAATAGAACTGCTTTTTAAGATCCGTCTTATTATATGTACATCTGAGCTCTTGATACTAAGCACTATAATATGTTATTAACGGTGAGCATCTACCATGTTTTACTTCTCCATTCATCCAGATACCCACATTGTCTCATACTGTCTTCCACAGCACACAGTCTTAATACATGTACATCCAATTATAAACTTGTAGATTTTCTTAGAGTAGTAGTGGTCAAGAAAGTATGCCCAGGTCATAAAGGATGCAGATTTACTCTGACTAAATGTTGCTGCTGCTCACTTGAATAGTGGCAATAGTCTGTGTTTCTACAGTCATGAATATAGGAATCTGTATCTTTATATCCTTGCTAACATTTGGCATTATTCTAACATAATCTTTGCCAAGCTGATAGACACAGGTTATTTCAGTGAATATGCATTTCTCTGATTATGGAAGAATTTGAGCACTTCTTGCATGATTATTTATTAGTCTTTGGAATTTCCTTGTATGTAAACTACCTTTTTATATTCTTTATTTTCTTTTAGACTGTTGTCCTTATCAATTGCAGATTCTTACATAGTCTAGATTTTAACTAATAACTTGCAGCACTTAGATAATGAAAATAACTTGTGGTGTTTTGTCATAAATTTTATCAACTATATCCATGCCCTCATTGAACAGACAGCTTTGTTTTTTGTTTGGTTTGGGTCTTTTTGAGAGAGTTGGAAGGCTTTCAGAAACCAGATGAAAACTTCCCTGACTTTCACAGGGAAGCTGAAAGTCAAGAATAGTCAGGCTGAAAGGAGTAAGAAACACCATTTTAGCCACCATACCTCTTCCTTCAAGTTAGTATGATGAGTAACACTGGGAGAAAAAGCCCAACAGACAGTTTCTCCTTTGGGAGAGAAAGAGAAAAGTGTAGCCACATAAGTCTAACCTTACTTTTGAGATATCTGCCTGAAGGACTGCTATACTTTGGATATCTGGAATCCACAGAGAAAAGAGAGCTCAGCAACTTCTTACAGCACCAGAGAGCCTGCACCACTAGAGACAAAAGCCATCACAACTTGGTATAATCATGACAAAGTACCCAGTTCATACCTTCCTTTTTTGGATGAAGATAAAAAAAAAAAAAAATTATTCTATATTCTGGCTATCTGGGCAAGTCCCCAAGAGATTAATTTTTCCACGCCTATGTTGCAGACCAGACTTAACATCTTCTGTATTCCCGGGGGCTATGGAGAAAAGAGCTTGGCAGTTTGCTGAAAGATCAGAGAACCAGCAGTACATACGGCAAACATTAGAGAGTACAAGAGATTTCATGCATCTGAAAAAGATGTTCATCTCTAGAAAAGGTTCTTCGAGGCCCTAAAAATTGGTAACTGGGATTAGTTAAGGTCTTCTCTCAAAGGTATAAAGACTCCAAAAGGTAAGTGTACAAATCAGAGAAGGAAAAACAACAGTACAAAAAGCAGCTGGGAAATTTGGACCAATAAAGGAAGAAAATAAATCTTAAAAAACAAACAAACAAAAAAACCCCGAAGAAACAGGAATCTACAAATTATACAAACAACGTAATATTTATAAAGAACTGTCTTGACAATGTTACACCATAAAAGAATACCAACAGCCGAGTAAATGAAATTAAGAAAGCCATGGCTATACAAAATCATAGTACTAGGATAAAAATTACTATTAAAGAAGAATGAAACCTGGACCTGGTAGTGCACACTTAGAATTCCAATACACTAAGGTAGGAAGATAGGGGAGTTCAGGGCCAGTCTAGTCCCTGTCTCAAAAACAAACAAACAAACAAAAAGTAAAAGTTGTAATTTAAAAAACAGCAAAAAGAACTCCTGAAGTTTTAAGAAAAAAAATACCTAAATTGGAAACTTCCAATTTATTGAGCCAAAGAGGCTCAATAACAGGCTTGACTAAGCAGAGCAAACAATCTGTGAACTCAAAGACAAGTCACAAGAAATACTAAGAACAAAAGCAAAACAAGAAAGAAAGGAGCGTAAGGGATTTATAGAACATAATCAAGTGGGCAAAAATACATTTTACAGGAAATTAAGGAAAAAGGAGAAAGAAGGCAACAGGAACGTTATTTAAAGAAATAATGGCCCTAAATCTCCCCATATCTGATAAACTTACAAGAAGTGTAAAGGACTATAAATAGGATGAACCCAAAGACAGCCACACAACCATACAGGGTCATATCAAAGTGTTAAAAATCAGAATAACCCTTGAAGGCACATGCGTGCACTCCCCGCCCACCCAATGTACACAACAATATTATGTACAAGGGAGAATCTATAAAATCAACAACAGAATTTTCATCAGAAGCATTATAAGCCAGAAGAGAGGAAATATGTCTAAAACACTAATAGGAAAAAATTGCCAAACAAGAATAATGTGTACTACAAAATATCCTTCAGAAACAAAGAATAACAATCTTTCCAAATTAAAACCTATTAACATTTGTTTATTACTGTGTGTACACACAAGCATCATCAAGTGGGGGTGCATGTTAGAGGAAAACTTGCAGGACCTGATTATTTCTGTCCACCACTGGTTTCTGGGGACTGAAAAGGAGCCACCTGGCTTGGGAGCAAGTGCCTTTACACAACAAGCAAGCAATCTCTGTGGGCCAAGACATTCTCAAATTTAAACAGATGAAATCTGCTGGGTATGGTAGCTCACACCTTTAGTTCCAGCAATTGGGAGGCAGAGGCAGGCATATCTCTGAAAGATCAAGGCCAGCCTGGTCTACATAGGTCAGCTGGGAGATGCAGGGAGACTCTAACTTTTTTTTTTTAAAGCAATATGTGACATCCAAAATGGTGATGATGGTGGAGAGGGGTATAAAGTAGTTTTTCTGTAGACTGAAGTAAGTGATCAGCATTCAGAATGTTACAAGCATTTTATGTAATAATCCCCACAGTAATTACACACAAAGTTACCTCTAAAAAGATGTACTGAAGAAAAATGGCAAAGAATGAAAATGACACTATAAAAAGTCAGTGAAAATACACAGGAAGGCAGTGACAGAGTAAGGTAAAAAAACTAAATTCTAAGGTATCAGTTATTACATCATATGCAAATGGACTGTTACCCTAAGAATTTTAAAACAAAGTAAAAACCCAAAACCTTCCAACTACATGATGTTACATGAACAAAACAACAGTGCACCCAACTGTAAGAAGCAAGCGTGTACAGAACTGAAGGGGAGGTATAGGCAGTAACGCAGTATTAAGAGACACTTCAATGCCTACAAGATAGATAATGATCAGCAAGATAGAAGACCAATGAGGAGAGAAAGAAGCTGAACAATATTATAGACCAGCAGAATAATTCTCAATTATGCGGAGAATATTCTCCAGGACAGAATTTTACTTGTCTGGTATTAGGATATGGATATACCAGACAAATAAAATTCCAGCCCAAGAGCATTAGTGACCCCCCCAAATTACCTTTTAATATGAATAACCAAAACTCATAAGAAAGTATATTAGCATTTATGACTGTTTTTAAATAATAAAGAATCTTTTCAAGTTCCATAGAGAAGTGCTGAGAATTCAGGTGAAATTTTTAGTAAAGCTGCAGTGGGAGAAACTGGGACAAGAAATCCAATGACAAACTCAGAGAACAAGGGAAATTCCTTACTTTTATAAACTTTTTTTTTTTTTTTTTTAAATCCTTTTGAGACAGGGCTTCCCTGTAGTCCCAGCTGGCCTGGAAACTCACAGAGATCCGTCTGCCTCTGTCTCCTGAGAGCTGAAATCAAAGACATGCACCACCATGCCCAGCACTTTTATAAACTTTTAAAAGAAGTTTCTGACTAGAAATAAGGCCTTACCACTTACTATGAGGTTGTGTTGAGGCTGCTATGAGCTAGAAGCTTAGCAAAGATACTGAATAGGCTATGAAGATATAAATTAGTTTGCCTTGGGTCTGGGAGACAAGACAGAAAGCTGACCCTGTAGTCCTGTCCTATCAAGTAGCTGTGTTAGATGAGTCACAGCAGGAAGCCTGTCTGCAGTACCTGGGATGGGAAAAGAAGCTGCAAAGGGGTTTGGCTAATTCCCTCTATAGAGGAAGCATCTGTGATCTGACAATGGCTGTATTTCTATGAAGCACAAGCTGTATCACGTGCAAGAGCCACTAGATAAAAGCACACTAATAAAAGCAAACAGTGCCTAGATTTGTGTGTGCATGAATGTTTTACCTGCATGTAGGTATGTGCACCATGTGCATGAAGTGGCCACAGAGGCTAAAAGAGGGTGTCTGTCCTAGAACTGGAGTTATAGACAGTTGTGGAGTACCATGTGGGTGTTGGGACCCAACTCCAGTAAGTACTCTTACCACTGAACCATCCCAGGAGGAGGCTGGAAGATAACAAACATTGACGATGTTTGAAAAAGCCATGTGAATACCTATTATAAGCTATATGTATATGTAATATATGCATATCTTCATAAAAGAATTTAGTTGGAGTTACCCTACACAGGGGATTATGCTCATCCCAGAAGCTACAAGTTGCTAAATAAAAAGTCCTGTGCTAGGTGTGGGATACCTCCCCTCCAGTTGTTGGTTAGAAGCGTCCTAGAGACCTCCAAAACAATACAAGGTACTGCCATTACTGTTGGCTGTCTACAAGAACATGAAAGTAAGACTCTATTGCTGAAAACACCACATACATTGATCAAAGGGCAGGGAGAAATCAAGTCGGTACTGATCAGGAAGCTTCTTCCCTGCTGGCTAGATGCCGGCTAGCTTTCATAGTACTGCAAAGTACCATGCAGGCTGCTAGGGTTAAAAGTCATCAACCATCTTACCCAGATATGAACTGTGTGAACTGCAATAATCACCAATGTAAAAAAATATGTCCATGGGTTCAATAGTGACATGATTGCTATGGGTGCAACCAACTGCTTTCTGACTGAATTTAAGGCTTGCTTCACAGGAGGAAGCACCTTTGATTCTTAATATAATTATACAGTAAGTAGAAAAAGTAGAAAAGTCTCATAGCCAAGCTGGTCTCCAATAAGTAGTAAACAGAATGATAGGTGATAACATGCATAGATGGAGAATTCAAAAAGAAGAGGAAAAAAAAGTCTGAAACGAAATGTGCCAAAATTAAGCAGTGAAACTGGTATATCCTGTCCTCTAAGTCATCAATGTTTTCTATAATTTATTCATAGGGCATGTATTACAAAAAGCAACCAGCACCACCAAAGTTTAAAAACACTGATCCAGTAGGTTCTCTCAAAATCAAAGAAAGAAATGGAGAAAGACAAACAAAACTCTAGAAGCCATGATCCTATTCTATCTAACCTTGCAGTTCTATTAAATTTTGTAAATCTGAGTCTCGGTCAGCAGCATATTAAAATCACCTGTGATGGCTCATCAGTTCAGCAAACTGGCTCCTCTTACAGAAGATCTCAGTTCAAATCTCAGCACCCATATGGCAGCTAACAACTGTCTGTAACTCTAGTTCCAGGAGATCCAACATCCTCTTCTGACTTCCTTGGGCTTTGCAATCACATGGGTGCAATTACACACATGAAGGCAATATACTCATACACATAAAATAGAAATAATAAGTAAATTATTTTAAAATCACCCACAAAGGAAAATGGATACAACTGAAAGTCATTACATGGGATAAGCCAGACTCAGACAAATACTACATGTTTTCTCTCATATATAGGTAGAAACTAAATTTAAATACATATGTGTATGCACTGGTATATATGTGTTTGTTAGTCCATACAACAGAAAGGAGACCACGTGAGGGAAGGAAGAGCTCTTAAGGAAAGTTGGAAACAGAGGGCAGATTCTGAGTCCTTAACAAATTAAAAGAGTAAAATCTAAAGGTACTCAACTATTTATAAGTAACTTAAATATATGCCCAGAACAAAGGTCAAGAGTATTTTGGGAATACAAAAATACACATTACCCAAAGAAATAAAATTCAATGAATAGGGAAATTTTTACAAAATGTCCAATCTAAAAGAAGGCAGGAAAAATGAACAAAGAACAGAAGAAGCAGTGAGACCATAAAGCAAAGCATAATTACATCAAATGTAAACGGCCTAAACACACAATTTCAAGGCAGAGATTGTCAAAATGGATTTTTAAAATGTGACTCAACTAGAAGCTGCCTATAGAAATGCAGTTTAAATATCAGGACATAAGTAGGTTAAGAAAGGATATGCCATACTAACACTAATCAAGAGTAAGAATGACCATATTAACATCAAACAAATTTCTGTATCTTCAAGGATAAATTTCATAACATGGAAACCAATTAACCAAGAGGACACAGCTTAGCACATTTATGTATCTAATAAAGGAGCTCCCAAAATAAAGAAAACAAAATTATCAGGAAACTGCAAATCAAAACTAGTTTCAGAGTCCATCTCATTTCAGTCAGCGGTAGACATAAAGAAATCTATCAACAATGAAAAGTCTGATGCCAGGAATGACTCTCATTTTTGAAGTTACTGACTTTCAAAGATCCCAAAGATCCTCAAACCCACCAGAATGAGACAGAAGTCTGTTGCTGAAGACACTGCGTACCTCAATTACACGCAGAAGTTGGTATTGACCTTGAAGCTACATCTCCGCTAGTTAACTTTTATATTACTAGAAGGTGCTACGCATGTTACTGGCAGGGAATCATCAACCCTACCCAGGTGTGAACCCTGTGAATTGCAATTAACAATAGCTTGGCCAAACATGCCCATTGGTGCAATAGTGGCACAAATATTATGGGAGTGACTAACCACCTTCCAGTTGGAGTTCAGGTTCACTCTACGATGGGGAATGCCAACCTGACACTGTTATCGGCCAAGAACCTATGGCTAGACAAATCACAGACCACAGGGGAGAACCTACAACTATCTTTCTGCTAAACAGATGTAATATTAAACTGACTCATAATGATCTTTTGTTATGCCTACAGATCAATGCACTGCTCAACTCTCAGCAGAGAGGATTCTTCATGCAACAGATAATGATTAACACAGAAACCAACAAATGATCATCAGGAAGAGAATAAGAGACTGTGAAGAACTCAGCCCCCAATGAGACACGAATATTGCATCCTCTCTTCCCAAAACTCAAGGGATCATTGTGGAAGATAGGGCAGAAAGATTATAAGTGCCAGAGGCAGATGACAAATATAAGGAAACTGCCTTCACACCACAGGGAAGTTGCACATATGAACCCACAGCACTTATGACAGTATGCACAAGATTGTGCAAACCAAAGTCATACAGGGGCCCAGGATGGATGGGGGACACCCCAGCCCTAAATCAGGATCTATTGGCAACTGACAAATAATAGAGAACATGAAGTGGAGTGGGGAGGGTGTTGGAACGTGGAGAAAAATAATAAAGTGGAAGTGGAGAGAGGGGAGGGGGTCTGAAGATGATCAAAATACACTGTATGAAATTCTTAAATCATAAAAATATTTTAAAAATAATCTGACAACAAATGTTGGTGTGGATGTGGGAAAAGAGGGACCATTTATCCACTGCTAGTTGGATTCACATTAAGAAGTGATCCAAACTTAGACAAAAATCCCATATTCTCTCTCATATAGGAATCCTAGCCTGTAAAATATGCATGTATATATATAAAAATGGGTATAAGCATGAATAACACCTAAAAAACTATATAGGAAAGCAAGAAGCAAAAATCGGTGATGAAAAATAGATGGTAGGCAAAAGGACATAGGGACATGACAGATGAAGAGATGGAGGGAGACGGGACTAGGGACAAGAAGAGGGTGAGTGAGATGAGGGGAGGAGAATCAGTTAAGACACACTTTGTTCAAAAGAACCATAATGACATCTAAATTTCCTCATGCTAACTTAAAAAAAACTAAGAACTTCAAGAAGGAATAGACAAATCCACAAATATAAGATTTTAATACTGCATTTTCAACATGAAACAGAAAATAAGCAAAGATATTGTAAACATCAACATTAACAACAAATCTGGCCTTACCAGAATATGTTCTACCCATCAATGACTATACACACTTTTCACATGCACACAGGACACTGTATTGATTTTCTGTTTCTGTCTTCGTATCATTTTTTGTATTAATTACTTTTCTGTTGCTGTGATAAAATTCTATAACCTTTTAAAAGCAACGTAGGGAAAAAGAAGTTATTTTGGCTTACAGTTTCTGAGCCAAAGTCCATAATGGCAGGAGAGACATAACAATGGGTGACTGCTGAGAGACCACATCTTCAACCCCAAACACAAAACAGAGAGTGGGGCAAGGCTATGAACTGTCAAAGCCTGCCCCCAGAAACATACATCCTCCAGCAAGGCCACACCTGGGGACCAACATTCAGTGGTATAAAATGTCATAACCATCTTTCAGTCATCCTACAAATGGCATTCAAAGAACTCAGATAAAAGTGATGTCCAGTTCTGACTAAACACATCCTAGATAATTAGTATTTTAAAATGAAGGAAAACCCCAAACATTTGTGAGCTCCAGGGTTATCTGTAGGACTTGGTTCAGCACATTGCTGATACACACTTCAGAATTTCTAATTCAGCAGATATGGGATGGAACTAGACAACACCTATTTCTAATAGGTTTCATGTGATAATGATGTTGAGAGCTGAAGATTGCATTTTGACAACCACCAGTTTAAGAACTACTAGCTTAAAGCTCAGACTATAATCCTCTATAATCACAAAACTTCTTAGTAAGCATTTGAAGAAGTTCAAAGCAATCTCACAGTAATTTGTTGAAAACAATGGCTTTAAAAAATGTGATCTTGTTTTCTGTACATCTTTTAATTTTTCTTAAAATGTATCATATTTTTATTATACTTGGCAAAAAATATCAATATTCAGTGACACTCTATGTTCCACTATACAGATGAAACTCACTATACAAATCAGGTTGGCCTTGAACTCACAGTGCTAGGAGCTGGACAGATGGTTCAGTGCTTAAGAGCCCTGGCTGCTCTTGCACAGGATCCAGGTTCAATTCCCATCACCCACATGGCAGCTAACAACCATCTGTAACTCCGGTTCCAGGAGAATCCAATGTCCTCTTCTGACCTCCACAGGCATTGCATAATATGGGTGCACTTACGTACATGCAAGCGATGCACTCATACAAATAAAACATTCCTCAAAACAATGTTAAGGAATACATCAATTTCTCTGGTATTTTAAACACAGACTAACTTTGTAAATAACCTTACAAATATTTTATTAGCATTGCCTCACAAAGAAACAAACGGGTCATAAGCTAGAATAAAGTTACATTCTTAAGGTTTCTGTTTTCTGTTAAATTATATTTAAAGACATTTATCAAAGAAGGACCTGTTTGAAATAAATTCCCTTTAGAACTTAGTAACAGAGTAAATGGCTGAGATACATTTTAAATGAGTCAGAATTGATCATTCACATTTCCTTTTTATTCTAATTACCTGTGAGGTATATGAAGAAAAAGGAGTAAGGGATTTTAATGTATTGAGTAATATAAACACAAATATAAAACTGAAAGCAATCTTGTTATATGGAAATGTCAGAAGCTTTATAATTCTAAAATATTTGACTTACAGATCAACTTTAGAAAGCTTATTATGTAAATAACTTGCTCCACTTGATAAAGTAACAAATATTTACCCTTTGCTCCTATATTTAAATGCTGAGTTTTAAAAATATTTTATCTAGTATTTTTATTTCACGTGTATGAATGTTTTGTCTGCAAGTATATAACTGCACCCATGTTCTGGAATGCCTGTGCAGACCAGAAGAGAGCATCAGATCTCCTGGAACTGAATGGTTGTTAGCTTCCATGTGGGTACTGGGAAGCAGTCAATTGGAGGCGAGAGGGGAGAGTACTACTTTTCCTTTCCTCTGCTTGATAAATACTCTGGCAAAAGCAACTTATGTCAGAAAGGATTCTTTTGGTCTGCCAGCCTGGCAAGTAAATCAAAGTGGCAGAAGCTTGAGGAAGCTGGCCACATTGTCCACAATTAGAAACACAGAGCAAAGAATACAGGCTGCCGCTCAGCTCCCTTTCTCTAGCTATACACTCTAGCCATTCCAGCCCAGGAAGATGGTACCAACCACAGTGAGCAGTCTTCCCACCTCAATTAACATAACCAAGATAGTCTCCAATAGGTAAGCCCAGAAACCTACCTCTCAAGTGATCAAGGTGAGAATTAACATTAATCATCACTCTCCATTATCAGTATTATGTCAGACTTTTGATATTATGACACAACATTGTCATCTACAAAGTTCATGCTCAAAAACTTCGCAATAGGTACTGGAGCAATGGCTCAGTGATTAAGTGCACTTCCTGCTCTTCTTGAGAATCCAAGTTAGATTCCCAGCATCCCTGACAAGTGGCTTAGCCACCTCTGACTCCAACTCCTGGAGATCCAACACCTTCTGGCATTGCCCACACACGATACACTGTTGGGCCTCATGGGACCAAACATGTGGCCTGGTGCAGCTTTCTGAGCCTCACTGGAGTTTGCAGCCTGTCTCTGACACTCCACTTCCATATAGGAGTGACTCAGCAAGGCATAACAAAATGGCCTCTACCTGCGTATAGCCTATGTGGTGAAAAATGATTGGTCCTTCACTTCCCATGTTTTTAGCCCAACCCTTACCCTATATAAGACCCTGCCTGACGCAATAAAACGAGTTCCTGCTTCGACAAGTCTCCCAGCTTGGTGTGGTGTTTTTCTCCAGAGTGGAGAAGGGTACGGGCCGTCAACACTCACCATCCCACTCAGCCCCTGGAAGAGGCCGACTGGACAGGCTTCTCCACCGCCCTACCTGCTGGTGAACCCGGCAGACTGGTGCCCCATGTGAGGAACCCAACGTGATAAACGGCTGCTCGCTGGAAGAACGCTGACGGGCCCATCGTCTGCGGGTGAGTGTACCCCCATAAATTATGGGGTAGTCTTTAAGCCCACCTCCCCAAAACCCCGAGACAAGTCACCTGATAGAGACCTAATGAGGCTCCCGCAGCACCTGTGTCTCAGACGTCCCAGCCCACACCCGACCCTTCACGTGTCTCGGGGAGGAATATTTACCCTAGTTTGGATTACCTTATGCACTGCATTGCTGGCTCAAGAAGGTGAGCTGGGCTCCCTCGGCCCCCCCACCTTATGGTGGGGAGGTGCCCCCCCATCAGGAACCCTGCTAACCCTTTTCCCATCAAAGTGGCCCCTGGTGGCAACCGCCCAGCAGACTGGTATCCCTGAGAGGCCCAGGAGATAGTGGCCTCTAGGGATGTAGGGTCCTTGTCCCACCAAACCCGAGCCATGGTGGCTGCCCTACAATTGAACAGACAGGAGGAGATGACTACCCTGGTAAATGCCCTCCAACAGGTCTCAGTAGGCAAGGGACAAACATGTTTCGGTTGTGGCACTTTAAGAGAGAATGCCCCAACCTTCTAAAAAGAGCCCCACCTGTGCCTAGCGATACACCTCCACCCCATGCCCTCTGTGCAACAAGGGATTTCATTGGGCCGAAGACTGCTGTTCCTCATCAGTAACTGCTCCTTTAAACGGGATAGGGGGCACTCCTCAGCCCTGAAAGAAAGAGGAGATCCCAAACCATCACAGGTTTTTTTGGACTCTGCCTATATTTCATCATTCTCATATAATGACCATAATTTTAGATGGGCAGCAGGTCAAAGGGCTTGTTGATACTGGGGCAGATGCTACCATATTAACCGAAACCGAGACATTCCGTTTTCCTCACTGGAAATTTAAGCCTGGCCCCCCTATTTGCGGTGTGAGGAGCCAGCAGGACTCACGAGTTACCCTCCGGCCAGTTCAATGGAAAGCTTTAAATGGGAATAAAGACACAATTAATCCTATCTTGGCAATGTACCCTGAAATCCCTGGGGCAGAGATATTTTGGAGGAAATGGGGACTGTTATTATTACTACTGGAAATGGAGATGGATGAAGACCCCTTTTTCCACTGTTAGGAGGCTCTACGTGTCCTTTAATTAACCAGGTGGATCATTCAAATTCCACCAGTTCTGAACCCTGCCCTGGGGTGCTTTGCTTTCCACAACAATTACTGAGTAGAATTCCTTTTTTTCACTTCCCAGCTTGCTGGGCTGGGAAACTAGCTCACTGTTACAGAGTGCTTGCCCAGCATACTTAGGGTTGTGAGTTCTATTCCCACCTTTGCCATGGTATAACATGTAAATAATACAAGCACAACTGATCTTTTCCCACAGTTGGGTACTGTCCCACAGGGTTCATATCCTGGTGGGTAAAGGGCTGAATCTTATCCTGGGGTTCAACTTTATCCATATGCTTAGTCACCATCATTGCTAGTGACCTTACCTAGAGGGAACCATGTGGTCTGGCCTCCACTGGGTGATGACATCATCAATATGGTGACAGTCACATGACTTTGCCCCCATCTTGGACAAAAGTTTTCAAAATGGCTTTGACCTGTTTAATCCTGCCGCCATCTTAATCCAACCACATGGCATAATTCAAAATGGCCACACTCGGGAATTTACTGGTTCTATATCATGATAATCTGAAAACTCCCTGGACCATAAAATTTAATCATATGTCCTAATCTTTGGAAATTTATGTTTTTGCTTTGGTTTTCATTTTTAGATTCTTGATGGAATCCTACAATAGCAAGAGATTCTGACATGGTCTTTTTTAACAAGGTTAATAAATTTTTATGTCAAATTAAAAAGAAAATATTGGCATTTTAATATCATTTTGATGTTTCTAATGAAAATTATTTTGAATTCTAACTTTTGATATGGTATTTACCAGTTTTTTAGAATGATTATTTTTACATTGTTTTATGCATTAACTGGTTTTTACAGAAGACTAAATTCTGATATTTGTTTATATAACATCTTTATCTGTTTTTAAAGAAAATTATTTTAAATTTTGACATCTTTATGATATATTTACTGATTTCTAAAAGTAATCATTTAAAATCTTACATTGTTTTACATAATATATTTGTCAGTTTGTAAAGGAAACTTAAAAAGATTTTTCTAGCCTGAGGCCTCTAAGACTTGCTAAATACAAAGTGAGCTGACGTTTTATGATAATTAAACCTAAGAAGCTCCTGTGAATTTGCAGTACTCCAATGCCAAACCTTACAAAAAACAATCTACTATCAGAATATAACTACAACAAGGAGAGATAAGGAGGAATAACCTACTTAGGTAGGAGGTGTGAGATTCAGCCTTCAATGGTTTTAATTCCTGCCTTTTTACATTATGATCCAAAGCCTGTTTTTCTAAAATAGAATATTTCCCTCTCAGATGCCTCTGGTCACATCAAGTATAGGCAGAGAGAATCTTAGGTCTGACCATGGAAAGGCAAAAACTCCTGTCTGCCCGGTCATGCTTGATCTTGGGTGCTCACTAACACCCATGGCTTTATAAAGTTAAAAAACTATTAAGTAAAATAATATCTTACTAATAAATTTCGAGTTATAGATACTTTAATTCGTGTTAATAATGACTAAACAGTCTCTCCTTTTAAAATTCCATCTTGTCATTGGACTCTGCTTCCGCAGTTAAACCCCAATTACACATAGATTAAAGAACCTTTTAATCTGTTCTCTGACAGCCTTTACGTGGTTAACCTTCTACCCAGCCTAGTTGATTCCTACATTAAACTTGACTCCAATCCTATCACTCCATTGATGATCCAAGCCCGGACTCTACTTAAACACAGAGTTAATTCCATCTTCCTTCAACATCTTAGAGGACACCAAAACCTGCCAGGACTCCTGTCTGAGGGAAATAAACTGGCTGATAACTTGGCCTCAGAGTGTCAGTGCAACACTGTCACTGAGCCACACAGTTCCACTCACTAACCCATGTTAATTGGAGAGGCCTTAAAACTAAATTTCCTCACATTTCAGATAAAGACCTCAAGAAAATAGTTAGAACCTGTAAATCTTGCCAGCCCTTCCTCCAAATACCCCCACTGCAAACATCTGGAACTAACTTGAGGGGACTTCGTCCCAACAACCTGTGGCAAATAGATGTTACCCACTATTCCCCTTTTGGGAAACTCAAATATATTTTCCTCTCAGTTGATACCTTCTCCCATGCCTGTTGGGAATCAGCACACACTGGGGAAAAGACAAAACATGCTATTAATCATATGCTTCAATGCTTTGCCATCCTCAGATTGCCAGACCAGGTAAAAACAGACAATGGCCCGTGCTTTGTAAGCAAAGCCTTCACCAATTTTCTCCAAAATTGGAAAATTTTATATGCCACAGGCATCCCGTATAATCCTCGAGGTCAGACAACTGTTGAAAGATATAACCAAACACTTAAATCTCAATTACAAAAACAAAAGGCGGAATCTCTACCCCCACATGATCAGCTAAAAAAAGGCATTATTTACCCTAAATATTTTCAATTTTTCTAAGGAAGACACACACTTATCCGCTTTTCAAAAACATTGGTCCTCATCTGTTACATACAGCTCCATCTGGGTCAAATGGGGAGATCCACTAACCGGAGCTTGGAGAGGACCAGACCCACTTCTCACAGCAGGAAGAGGGTTCGGATGTGTCTTCCCTCAAAATGAAAAGAGACCCATTTGGGTGCCTGCAAGAGATCTAAAACACCTGCCTCTATCAGAGGATAATGATAATCACCCTTCCAGGGAGTGTCTCACAACTGAGGACTAGGTCTTGTTTTACTAACTGCCGAAATGGGAGGCATCTGTTTGTTTTCACAGGAAAAGTGCTGTTTGCATGATCCTGGATGATCTTGAGGAGAAGGCGACTAGAACTTTAAGATAATTTTTTATGGGCTAGTTTTAATGCCCTTTGCTTGACCCCTTCCTTGTTCTCCTTTTCCTCCTGACCAAAGGACCTTATATTTTTAACAAATTATCACAATCTATTCACCAACGTCTTGAGGCAATTAAACCAGGTCGAGGTCCAGCACCAGAGGCTTGCTACTCAGAGTGATTTGGCTATCCTCTAATGAACGGCCTTTCCCAGCCCTCCATTTGGCCAATGACAGGTAAGATCTCAGATGAACTGAGGCAACCTAAGACAGGTCATGGAGTGGATCCATCATAATCATGATCATTGACACCCAATGACAGGTAAGATCTCTGAGTGGGAGACAACTCAAGACAGGGTTCACGTGCCTCTGCTGTTTATATTAAAATAGAAGGGGGAGATGTTGGGCCTCATGGGACCAAACATGTGGCCTGGTGCAGCTTTCTGAGCCTCACTGGAGTTTGCAGCCTGTCTCTGACACTCCACTTCCGTATAGGAGTGACTCAGCAAGGCATAACAAAATGGCCTTTACCTGGGTATAGCCTACGTGGTGAAAAATGATTGGTCCTTCACTTCCCATGTTTTTAGCCCAACCCCTACCCTATATAAGACTGTGCCTGATGCAATAAAACGAGTTCCTGCTTCGACAAGTCTCCCGGCTCGGTGTGGTGTTTTTCTCCAGAGTGGAGAGTGGTAAACTATCTCTATTAGCAAATGGGACAGTTTCTAACTCAGTAACAGGTGGAATCAATGCAAAACCTAGCACAATTAAAAAATTTAGTAAAGTTATAGATATAAAATTAGCATATAGAACTCAGTATCTCAAGGGCTGGAAAGATGGCTCAGGGATTATAAGCACTTGTTCTTGCAATGGACCTGAGTTTGGTTCCAAGCACCCACATTGGGCAGCTCATAATTACCTGTAAGAAACTCCAGCTCCAGAGCATTTGACACCTTTTTCTGACCTCCTTGGTCACAAACACATGTGTGGTATATACTTATACAACAGACACAGACACATACACATGAATTTAAAAAAATGAAAATAGGAGGTGGCTAAGAAATAGCTCAGTGGTTAAAAGCATTTGCTGTTCTTATAAAGGACCTGGGTTCAGTTCTCAACATCCACATGGTAGCTCACAACCAGTCGTAACACTACTTCTAGGAGATTTGATGCCCTCTCCTGCCCACTGCAGGGACTAGGCATACATATGGTATACATACATATATGTAAGCAAACGCTCATACATATAAATAAAACCTTAAAAGAAAAATATTAGAATATTCATGATATCCCAAAGTGTCCTATACTTTCATTGTAATTCCGTACCAAAATACCAATAACATTCTTCACAGACCAATGGGAAAAGTCCTAAAATTTGTATGAAATCATACACCATCAACAGGCATCCAAAGCCAAAGCAGTCTGAGCGAAACGAATAAAATGAGAGACATTACTCTACCCAGACTTCAGAATATAGTCCAAAGCTGGAGTAATCAAAACAGGATGATAATGGCATAAAAACTCAGAGACAGATCAGTACAACAGAACTGAAAGCATACAAATAAATCACAAGCTACAATCCACAAAGGTGCTAAGAATATGGTTTGGAGAAAAAAATATTTTCCTAATACATTGAAAAAAGGTGTCCACATGAAGAATGCAACAAGACTCCTCTCTCTCTTCACCTTGTACAAAAATTAACTCAAAATGGATTAAAGAGTTCTATGTAAGATATGAAACTAAGACGTTACTAAAAGAAAACAAAAGGGAAATGTTTGAGGGCACTGAAATGGGTAGGCAGATTTTTTGGGACACAATCCTAGAAAAGCACAGGAAAAACAAAAAATAGACAAGTGGGACTACGTCAGACTAAAAAGCTTCTATGGAGCAAAGGAAAAAAGCAAAGGAGAGAAGAGACAACCTACAGGAAGGGAGACAGTGTTTGCAAAACACGTATCTATCAAGGAATTAGTGTCAGAGTATGGGAGGAATTCCAGTAACTCAAACTGGGTGACACACCTAAATAGACATTTCTCAGAGACAAACATCCAGGAATTATATGAAAAATGTTCAACCCTACTAATCATGAGTGAAATGCAATGAAAAACCACAATGAGATATCATCTCACTTCAGTCAAAAAGGCTACTACCAAAAAGACCAAACACAAATGCTGGCAAGGATGTGTCAAAGGAGAACCTTTACAGGCTGCTGAAGGGAATGTAATTTAACAGAGCCATCATCTAAAACAGTACTCTAACTGCTAAAAAATTAAAAATAGAATTACACTACGATCTAGCAAACCCATTAGTGGGGTTGTATATACAAAGGCAATGAAGTCATTATGTCAGAGACCTGTATTCACATGCTTATTGCAACAGTATTCATGGTAGCTTAGAAATGAAAACAACCTAAATGCCTAACAACTAATGAATGCATAAAGAAAATGTGATACATGTCTCAAAAGAGGTTGAGTGTAGAATGGTGACTAGTAGAGGCCTAGAAGAAAAGGGGGGAGGAAGACAGGGAAAGGCTGCCCAATGCCTACTAAGTTACAATTGGATAAGCGTAAGAAGTTCCAGTGTTATGATACCCTCAAATGGCTAGATAACAACCATATGCTGTGTAGTTCAGAAAAAAAAAGAGGGAGGAAGGGAAGGGAAATGAAACTGCGTTGTCATCATAAAGAAGACAGATGTGGTATAACATATCTATAATCCCAGCACTCCAAAGGCTGAGGGAGAAGGATCACGAATTTGAGGCAATTTTGGGCTATAAAGTGGGTTCCAGGCCAGCACAAAGTACATAATGAAATTCTGTCTTAAAACATCAAAAAGAAAAAAGAAATGTTTGAATTGATGTTTATGTATTTATTTGTGCCGACTGAACCCAGGGCTTTCCCAAATGCTAAATATATACTATGCCCCTGAGCTATATATTCAAACCCAACCTACAAGCAAACCCAATCAAATATTATAAAAGGTATACATGTACCAAAACATCAGGCTGGACTTGAACCCAGAGATCTGCTTGCCTCTGCCCTGGGAGTGCTAGGAACAAAGGTGTGTGCCACCAAACTCAGGGCTTTTTGTGGTTTTATGTTTAAGTGAAATTAAAAAATATTAAGTGAAAATTACTTTAAGGCGTTTGTACTCCTTAACATATGAAACATAAATTGATTTCATGTTCAAACCTGGGACCAATCACCAAAACATGTATTATATAGTGCTGTGTGTGTGTTTGTGTGTGCACGCATGCATTTCAAACTCTGAAACAATTCTGATCCCAAGAATTTTGGATGTGGGATATGCAACCTCTATATCCAAAGACAGAACAAATCAGAAGCTTTGGAAGTTGCATTCTCCCTATTTACAGAGATATTAATATCTCAAGGTAAGCTGCAATGGTGAGTTCTTCCAATGGTCATAACGTACTATTTAGCCCAACAGAACCTGAACTTTCCTATGTTTTAATGTCTTAACAGTAGTGGGGCAACTTTTAACTATGCAACACAGGCAGACAATATTGAAATTTACCTTCTTAGACTGCTTAATGTGTCCAAATTCAATGACATTAGCAATATAAACAGTAATTTGCATTATCAACTGAACCATGTTTATGATTCTTTTGTAATTTACTTATTTGTGTACACACCAGCAAGTATATTCAGATACCAAGCACCTCATTTTAAAAACCAACATAAAATGAGAAGTTAAATGAAAGTCCTTCATCTATGAAGTGACTAAACTGTTTTTACTTTGCCACAAACTGGCCCACAGCACAAAGAAACCACATTTCCAGTACTACAAACTACTTTCTGCCACCATCACCATACACACTGCTTCTCCAGAGATTCCCACAAAAGGGACCATTTATAAACTTTATAATGTACCTGGCAGAACCAAGCTCCCATAATGAAGATTAAGCGTTGTTTTTTAAATATGTAGAGAAATTCTTTTGTGAGTATATACACATACACATATATATTAGTATCACTTGCCATTTACTGCATAAGAAATAAATACATTACATATTGCTGAGTTAATTGAGGCAGTGCTTTTCAAACAATGGCTTGAACCACTGGCAATCATGAAATCAATTTAGGTCAAAATTATTAATAAAATAGAACTGAAGAGGAAAATATATTTGTTGTATACATAACATTTGTTACTTGGAAATTATATATTTATAAATTCACCTCCTGGCTAAATTTTATTTGTGACAACAAAATTAATATAGCACACTTGAAGCCATTCACAGACATGTGCACAGCAGTGAAAATTTTGAGTGACCCAACACTTTATGTTCCCAAGTTCCCAACTTAAGTCAAACAGGGTGATACTGACTTCATTCAGATGTTACACTATAAGCACATGCCCTTCTTATATTATATTTACTTACTGTAAGATAAATATTTTTTCATATATATACATAGTGTTAAAGGGAAGCCCAAAGTAAAGTGCAGACTTGTGTTTCTAAGCACAAGGCGGTTATGATGTGCCTTAAAATGAAAATGCATGTTACAAAGCTTTGTTCAGACATGAATTAAAGTGTTACTGGCTGATTTCAATGTCAATGAATCAACATTATACATTTTATTTTTATTTCATGTGTAGGAGTGCTTTGACTGCATGTATGAAAGTGCATCCATCCATCATGCAATGTCCACAGAGCCAGAGATGGCATCAAATTCCCATGGAATTGGAGTTAAGACAGTTGTTAGTCAGCTCTACAGTCCAACACTATACATTAATTAAATGGAAATACACATAAAGTTATATTTACCAGTTGATAAAACAACTGTAATCAGAGGTTTGTAGGAGCCTAATCCTGTATTTCTCCCAAAAGCAACGATGGTTTAGAATTCAATAATTTTGTGTACATGGCAACTTTATAAAGCATAACTACTTAAAAATAATGAAGTTAGGCATGGCGGCACACACATTTAATTTCAGCACTCAAGAGACAGAGGCAGGCAGATCTCTTCAAGATCCAAGGCAGCCTGGTCTACACAGTGAATTCCAGAATAGCTGGGGCTACAGGGAGACAACGTCTCAATCAATCAATCAATGAAAATCAAATATATTCGTGTATTGGTACATGAATGTAAAAATTAATGTTACTTTAGTTACACGTATACACAAAATGAGTTTGACAGTCAGCTATAACATACAGAAAGAAATTATGAAAGAACTTGCTGAAATACTAAGCCAAGGGGTATAGATCATTAACACGTAATTCCTTTCGGCTATCTAGGCAAATCATCTTGTTCTATAAAATTACCCTCTGTAATACGATTGGTAATCTAGAGTAAAGCCTGCATATGGATTTAAGAAAGCATCCCAAATATTCTGATATGTGACCAAGTCAATCAAGTTGGGATGGTTTGAATGAGAATGTTCCCCAATAGGCTCCAAGTATTCGGACATTTTGTCCCCAGTTGGTAGTGCTGTTTTAGGAAGTCTTAGAAGGTGTGTCCATGCTGTTAGAAGCTCTTCACTGGAGGTGGACTTAAAGAGTTCTTAAGCCTTTCAAAGTCCCCAGTCACTCTCTGTTTCTTGTGCCTGCTTGAAGATGTGATTGCTAAGCTTCTGCTCCTGCCACCTCTGCTGCCCATGCCTTCCTGCCAAGATGGATTGCTGCCCCTTTGGACCCTTCCTTTTATAAGTTCCTTTGGTTACGGTGTTTTATTAGAGCAACAGAAAAGTAACTAATATATAACTCTTTCAACACTTATCTTAAGTTATGTTCCTAGACACATGGTATCAGGAGCATTTGGACTGATGTTAATCTTCACTGTCTATTTGACTTGATTTAGCATCACCATGCAAACACAATTCTGAGTTTGTCAAAAAAGGAATTTTCAGACAGGTTTAACTGAGAAGGGCCACCCTGAATTCGTAGACAGTACCATCATCCCATGGGCTGGAAAATTAGAGACCTAAGCTCCAGCATTCCCACTGCTTTCAGACTGCAGTCACAATGTGACCAGCTGCCTCATGGTCCTGCCATAGACTGTCTTTGCCACCACAATGAACTTATTCCTTCTTAAACTGAATCAAAACTAACCTCAAGCTGTTTTTGTAAATTTTATTGTCATAGCAATTTTAAAAAGTAATATACTGGGAAACTTTTAAAAAATGTATTTAAGTGTTTTGCCTGCATGTATATAAGGGCACTTGTGTTGTGCAATGCCCACAGACGTCAGAAGAAGGCTTTTGATCCCCTGGAAATGGAGTTATAAATTGCTGCTAGCTACCAAGTGGGTACTGGAAACCAAACACAGGTCCACTGGAAGAACAGCCAGTGTGTTTAACCACTGAGCCATCTCTACCCAGCTCTGCTTTGGGAACTTCTTAAAAAGAAAACTCTTAAGCTCCGTACTAGACCTACTGATTAAGACATTATGGGAGCTGGGCATTGTAGGGCACAGAGTTAAACTCTGCACTCAGGAGGCAGAGGCAGGGTGTAAAACTGAGGCCAGTCTGATCTACATAGGGAGTTCCAGCCACCTCCCACCAAAAGACATTATGGAGAGGCTGGAGAGATGGCTCAGCAGTTGAGAGCACTGGCTACTCTTGCAAAGGACCCAAATTCAATTCCCAGTGTCCACGTGGTAGTTAACAACCATCTGTATCTCCAATACCTGGCATTCTCTTCTCACCTCCCACAGGCTTTGCATGACACAGGTGCATTTACATACACGCAGGCAATATAATCATACAAATAATAACAACAATAAATAAAATGAGACCCCCAAAGTTAACAAACCTTCCAAAGGAATCTGATAAATGATAAACTTTGAGAGTCTGATAAATGGTAAAGTTTGAGAATCACTAATTTAAGCCTTTTACATTTTTTCTGGGATATTTTGAAAGTCCTTACAAAGCCTAAGTGGCTAAGCTATCTCAAATGAACTAAAGGTTTCTATCTACCTACCAAGTACATTAATGTGTAAACAATTCTCTTCTAAGTCTTTAGGGAAAGCAGTTACTGTGCTTTAAACTAACATAAGAAGTCCAAGCACTGCTTGTATAATAGTCAAAAGCACTGTTTCTTCACAACATCATTCATAAACTTTTCCTTACAATTATTTAAATAGGCATTGTTTATAATACACACTGTCCTGAAAGAACCTACATTAAACCACAAAAATGGTCTCAACCTACTAGTGACTCTATAAGCATCACACACTTCCTTCTGTGAAGTAACAAACAATATGCTTTAAAAACAAAACAAAAACTGACCTGGCATATAAAAATCTCTTTAAGACTAACTTGTAAAATTAGTTCAACAGTATACTATAGTCAATTAGACATCACAAATTCACATCTATTCTGGTTCAAATCATGTCCTACAGTATCATTTTTGTTTTCTATTTTAATATATCATGTCTCATATGAGGCTTTCTGTGTACAACTCTAATGAAAGCTATCACTCCTTTCTGTATCTAAAACATTTAGCAGGTGTTGTTCGTTCAGCAAGTTCTATTGAGCAGTTACCATATGCCATTTACTACAACAGATAATAGGTGATACAAAGATAATACAGATACACGTTCCCTATGTTTGTAGGACTTATATATTAAATGAGTTAATACCACAAAAACTTCAGTGAACATTTGAGGGCAATTCTGTATGAACAGATTTTACTAACATGACAGCTTAAATAAGACAGCTTTCTTCAAAGACATACCCTACTCTTGATCTTCTGAATTAGTTTGCTATGTAAAGACTTATATCCGAGAAAATGCATTGACAATTCACTATCAACAATTACTCTGAATTTGTGTGTGTGTGTGTGTGTGTGAATGATGTAAACAAAAGTCTTTTACACAGTTAAAGGCTTTACTGAAAATTAAATTCCTACATGGGAATGATAGGTTACAGTTTGCTGTCCAAACTCTAGACAATCCAACAGAAAACTACACTTTGCCAACTTCTTATATATCTTAAATGAAAGGCATTTAGTGCCAAAATAATTTTATAACTAGACTAAAAAACTGACTTTAAGTGACATAGTATACATTTGATTACCAAGTAAAAAGCATTTGTGTAGAAATTTTCCTACTTTCTAATAGCAGCTGCCTCTATGGAGCATAAATCTGAAGAAGGGTGTGCGTGTATGTATGTGTGTGGGGGGGGTGTGCACGCGCGCACGCATAAAATCCTTTGAGTGGTTGATTTTTACCTTTAAATTATATGGACCTATTATTTTTCAGTTTTCAAAAGATGGTGGAAAATATCCTAAATCTGAAAATAATTCAATTATGCTTACAGTAGAATCTTCTTTATGGTGATAGTAATAAAAAATCTGCAGCCTACATAAATATTTTGGACAAAGATGACACAGGAATGGGTATATCATTTGGGTCATGGACAGTTCCTGAGGAATTCTGAACCTCAGGAGTCATAGACCCCTCCTCAAAAAATATCTGCAGAAAAGAACTAAGAGGTCAGTAAATGGATGAGAAAATAACTTCTTAAACTTCTCTAGTCTCTAATAAATTTAAATTTAAATTTAACATTTCCCTATGGCTTCACTAATGTAGCCAAAGGTCAATAGCAATAACAACAGAAATCGGAAATCTTTTCATATTATGCTACAATGGAAGTACTTGTCAAAATACTGTCTATACTTATCAATACTTCAAACTTAACATAACAGGTCCATCCCAACTACAGCCTGTTTTTCATATTAATCGTAACATTTTCACTGTATTTCAACATAACTATTTAATCTGATTTTATATATTTAAGGTATTATTCTGAGGCATTTCATTAGACTGCCAAAAGAATTCGTAACACACAAAAATTTAAGAAGCCCTAGATAACAGTTCTCACAGAGGTATAAGAGCCTCCATTTCAAAACTTATTATTAGTCACTACGAATTGAACTGCTAATAATGTTCCAATTGAAAAACTTTACAAGAACACAATTTATGGTATAACTATCCTCACCAACATCAAGCTTTCCAGAGTTTTAAACATTAATTTCATCAGCATATTAGACTGTCTCCTTCATCCACTTTTCTGAAGGAGTTTTCATCACATCTATTTCTCCCATGGCTAAGTAAGTCCAATTTTGAAAAAAAAAAAAAATCAACTATGAAAACAAATACAGTATTCAACTATTAATTTAAGACTTGATTATTACTTTAAGGAGTAACTAAAATTTTAGCTCTTTTAGCCAGTAATCTTTTAACTTTTAAATACTTATTCTTATTTATGTGTCTATTAGTGTGTGTGTATGCCATGTGTGTGTAAGTGCCCACGGAGGTCAGAAGAAAGTATGGGATTCTCCTGGAGTTGAAATTATAGGTAGCAGTGAGTTGCCCTACATAGGTGCTAGGGACAGAATTCAAGTGTTCTGCAAGAGCAATAAGTGCTCTTAACCACTAAGCCATCTCTCCAGCCCCCAAATCTTTCATTTTTTAATCACTTTGACTGTTAACTGCTTTGCCACAAAACAGAGAAGAAAAATATATACATATTCATTTGCCAGTGCTTTAAAGCTATAAAAGGTTTTCAAAGGGTAGAAGAAAACAATGTAAAGTTATAACAAAGAATAATGAATGTGGGTACTCTATATTTTATTATTTCATTTTTCTTCATATTGTTACTGTTTAACCAAAAACTGTTAATAAAGAATATTATTAAATTACATATAAAGCAAATTGAAGACTTGCCAAAAATGAACTCTTTTTCAAAACTACCCTCTGAAACAGTTATCATTTACCTTATCAATGGGAAAGAGGGAGAGGCCAGACTATTCTATAATTAATAGTATGAGTGATTACTGTTTGTGATCTCTCCAACCAACAGCCCCTTTACAGGACAAACAGTGTCCACAGAGAATTAAAGAAATAAAAGATAGGCTGCTGAGTCTTATACTCTGGAGGTCTCTGAATATAGTGCAATACTACTAGCTTATGGGAAAATAAACCTCAAAAGTGGCTAGACTAAGGAAATACTGCTGAGGAAAATACTTCACAGTATTAACTCCACAAGGAACAGTCCTGAACCGTAGAGCACGCAAATTTGAAGTTGTGTTCCATTTATATAGCATACACAAGGCAAATAATCAAGGATTTGCTTTAAGATAAAACCAATAATCATGACAGCCCTTCTGCTATCTACAATAGTCTCCTTCGTGGTTTAAGCCTATCATCCATGCCTCCTCTACTGACACTATCGCTCATTACCAATTTTCTGCTTCAACTCTATTGGCGGGGGAGGGGGATATCTTTCTTTAATTGAATTTTTGAGATTTTTATACAGTATAGTTTGATGGTTATTTAGATCCCCCTCCACTATTCACACTTCCTCTTATTGTCCCCTGCCCAATTTAATGTCCTCTAGTACATATGTATAAAATGTATTATATATAATATAGCCTACAGAGTCTAATTTGTGTCCCCAAATGTCTCTTCATTGTGGGTCCATCCACTGGAGTCTGGTTAACCTACAAAGAGTCCTATGGTTAAAAGAGACTGTCTCTGGTCTTCCCAGGAGCTATCAGTGCCACAATTTCCTTAGGTGAGGTTAGAGTTTCTTACCTACTTCCTCATGTCTATGCTACGATTTTTTTTTTTTCAGTTTGTATGGGTCTTATGAATGCTGTCACCATGGTAATAGATTAATACAATTAACTGACCAGCTGTCTAGAAAACACTGTTTCCTCGCAGTCATCTACTGTCTCTGGTTCTTATAATCTTTCCGCCCCCTCTTCCACAATTATCCCTGAGCTTTGGAGGGTATAAGTATGATATAGGTGTCCTATCCAGGTATAAGCGCTTACAGCCTCTTATTCTCTGCATGTTGGCCAGCTCTGGGTTTTTGTGTTAATCACCATCTGTTGCATACACAAACTTCTCTGGTCAGTTAAAAGATGAATTTATTTTGCCAAGATGAGGTGCCCACCCATCAGGAATGGGATAGGATCTCTGTGACCCAGGGAAGTCTAAAAGCTAAGATGCTGGGGCACTAGGGAGTCTCAGGATGCAGAGATGTGGGGCTTAGTCATACACTCAAACTCAATCCAAGTACCCATGACATGGTCAAAACCTGTATTTCTACCACTTAAAGTAGTAAAGTGACAGAGTGCCTGGTCACTATACTGTTTGTGTTAAATACTAAGTAAAACAAATATAACTTTCTTATGGCAGTTAATCTAGTTGGAAACTTGTACATTCATTCTCTCCTCTCATATATAATATTCACACACATACAATTTTACACACAAACCCAAGAAATATTTTAAAAAACTGACTAAAAATATCACCAAAACTTGGCACAGTTAATAGTGATAAGACAGTGAAAAAACAATCAAACAGGAATAATACCCAATATGCACAGAGTAGACTCTTCCATCTATCAGTATCAGGTAATGAATAAATGGAATTGATTCTTGTTAAGAAGTACTTCACATCAAATGATGGCCTCTAAGAAGTATGGCAGAGTTAAATCTTCTGAATGAATATCCCTAATACTTAGTGTCGTATTTGTTGGTTCTGCTCATCCAATTATGTCTGGGCTGTTAGACAAAATGTGAACTCACGGAGGCAAGTAATTTTTACAGCTAAAAGTCATCTAAAGGTCACTCAGTCTAATTCTGTTTCAGAAATGAGAAAATTAAGGGCCATGAAGGTTCACAATTTCTTTGAAGCCTCACAAAACTCATGACTATGCAAAGAATTATGTGAAGAATTTGCTTTTTACACAGATTTTAGAAATTTCTTTTATTCTAACTTCATTAAATACCCTTACAAACTTATGGCTTGTAAAAACTAAGTATACAAATTTACTACAAGACAAACTATGGATTAAAAACCCCTAATTACCTAATCTGTGATTCCCTTCCATACTCATCAGCACTAGGTCTATCTAATCAGCTTCCTGCCTAGAAGGGTACCCCTTCTCTTTAACTTCCAGGCTTATAAATAGAAGCCTCATGCAAGTCAGATTAATACAATACACCCATATCCCAAGTATCCGAAATTTCGTACTGAAAGAAATATAACAATGATGAAAATAGTAGGGCTGGTGAGATGGCTCAAAGGGTAAAGGCATCTACTGCCAAGCCTGAGGACCTGAGTTCAATCCCCAGGACCCACATGGTATGAGAGAACCAACTCCCAAAAGGTATCTTCTGACCTCCACATGTGCTATGGCATATGTGCACCTAGCGGTGCATGTGCGCATATGCATGTGCACACACGCATAAGTAAATGTAATTGAATATTTCAATTTAAAAAATAGTACTAGCTAATATTTATTGAATGCTCACTACATGCCATATTAACTGCTCTAAGCATATTATAATTCAGCCTCCAGCATCCCAGTGGGATTTGATAATATTGTCATGACTCAAGAATGCAAACCTGTTTAGTTTGGGCCCAAAACATGTATAGTTGGTCAATACTGTACAGTGCTTCTCAAAAATAAGTGACATTGATCTTATCAATGTCACCTGCTGCTAATGGGCCTATCACTGCTACGGTTCCTGACCGTGACTATTCAACCTTTCCCTGGTGTCTATGAGATGAATCCCTGAGCTCCTTGAAGAGGATGGATTTGTTTTCTGATACTTGAAATCAACAAAATCATCTCAACTGTTAAATAGAACATAAGGCCTCATTTTTAGAAAACCGATGTAAGTAAAGTTGAAAGTTCTACCACAGATAAATCATTGCTTTACATATTTTGAAGGGATATATGCACAAAAGGAATTCATCAGTTTCTTTAATAATGCCATTTGCCTTAAGTAAAAAAAAATTATTGACTTACCAGGCCAATGGGATAATAGATGGTAGAACAGTAAAGTTATAATGGACCTTAGATACCATATAGTTCTCAAGTCTCTTAATTAATATATGATACAGTTCAACAGTGAAGCTCAGAGTCCTGAAGCCAACCAGTCATAGGGGCCTGAGTTCAAATTTTGACTGTACAGTTTTATTTTAGAGCAGTTATGTTGGACAAGCCACTGAATTTCTAAAGCCTCAGTTCTGTCATCTGGAAACCAGGTATTAGCACTTACAGATTCTATTGCTAAAATAAACTCTTAAACCCTCTACTACATTCAGCAAAGACTCAGCCCTGGTCCATGCTCAACATACTCATTAGCATACTCTCAAGGTCTCTTATGATGAACAACCTGAAGCTCACTTCTTCCCTAAATACATGATCACTTAGTGATCAGAACCACAAACGTTTACTCCAGACTCACATTCTTCTAAACCACCCTATAAACTCTTGGGCCTGACAATCGAAGTTAACTGGGATCTGATATAATTCTGTTTTACTCAATTTACCCAATCTGTTTAACCTCCAACCCCAATTTTCCTTCAATCACTTGCCAAATATTTACTGTCTTCTATGTTTTAAAAGGCATCCAGCAGTAAAAGTTCAAATAAGAACAAAGAAAGAAAAAAAAAAAATGAAACACATCTGCATATCCAAAAGAAGAAAGTGCTTAAAAAATGATAAAACTGTATTGTGCTACCCTTCTACTAAAGTTTGAATCATCAAAGGAAGGATAGGTAAGGTACAGAACATGGAAGAACCTTCCTTTATTCTATGTAATATCCACAGAGCTTGATTTAAATATCCTATGCTCAAATATTTGCAACAACATGAATTGTACAATCAAACTTGAAAGCTCAAAGTCGGCGGCAGCAAGATGGCTCAGTCGGTAAAGACACCACACAAGCCTGGTGCCCTGAGCTTGAGCCCTTCAGAACCCATGTAAAGAAAGATGAAATGAAAGAACTGACTCTACGAAGCTGTCCTCTGACCTTTACAGGTGTGCCCTGGCATGCACACATCAATGCACACCATATTTTCTTTTTAAAAGGCAGTTCAAATTATTCCCTCTCTCCATGAAACCTACTCTACACATCACAGTTTTCTCTCACTCTTCTCAACTACACTGACATTTAACATCTCTCTGATGTTTCCTGATGTCCATCAGGTTGTCTAAATCTAGTAGCTTTTGCTAACTTTCCTAATAATATACATGATTTTTACCTTGATAGTTCATTTTGTTCCATGAAATCTAGACAATATTTTCTCAAACTAACAATTCAGCGTATTTGCTGACACATAACGCTGGATGATCAAATGCCTTTAAATAATTCCCCAGTATCTTACTTTGATAACACCTTCTACATCATCTGCTTTTTACAGTATCAATTTACAAAACTGTTCTTTATAGTCTATTATAAACTATGAAAAACAATGCCTAAAATAAATTTTAAGATATTAAGTTAAATATACATTTCCAACTGAAATATAAATTAAAATACCAAGATAGGTAAAAAGTGACAAACAAATCTGTTAAATTGTAACAAGTTATAATTCAAATCAGTCCTGGTTTTTTTTCTTGAAAATAAAATGAAAAGGGGCAGTGGACATGGATGTAATCTCATGGTGTGGGGACACAGGGGAGTAGTAAGCCAGCCTGTCTACATACCAGGACCCTATCTCAAAAGCACTGTATGCACCCACGCGTGAATATGTGTGTGTGTTGAATCATATGGTTCATACGGACTTTGGCTCATGCTTATATGAAGAACTCTCACAAATCTGCCTATATGTATGAGAGTTAATACAGGACAAAGACTAATAATATTGCAGTCATACCTAAGTGTGAAAAAAACTGAGTATGTAAAAGGCCTCTAAATTAACAGGAACAATAAAGCTGTCAAATTTAATTATGTCGCATCAAAGAGCAACAAAAGAGAATTCCTGCAAAACTACTAAATTTTGTTGATTAACTATATACAGATAGAGAGAATGTGCATGTGTGAGCACAGGAGAGAACATGTACACAGGTGGGCAGAAAAACAAGTCTTTGTGTTGAAAAAGGAACAGGTCATTCCCCATTCAACGAAATTTATCAAGCATACACATTATGTATCGGGCACAATTCCATGTGCTTGGAATACATTAATAAAATAATTACAGAGATTATGTCCTAACAGGAGAAAAAAAAAAAAACCTAAATTTTAAACTAGGACCCTTCCCCACCAATTTCTTACATGCTTAAGGTAACAAACACTCAGATAAATATAATGGTGACAAAAAAAAAAAAAAAGGAGCAAAATCAAAGAACCTCTAAGAAAGAGGATCTAGAAGCAGAGAACCAAGTCAGAGCAGGGGATACAGCTCAGTGATAAGAATATAGATACAAGATTCCACCTCAAGCACTGCAAGTAAAGAAAACAGAGCCAAATCAGAGTTAAATGATTTTTTTAAAACCCAATTTCTTAATAATTTAATAATCTAAGCAAATCATTAGTTTTCAAAATTATAAAATGTAAAATATTAATCACAAAAATTCTAGTACATATAAAACCGTTCAAATGACAACTGATAATTCTGGGTTCTATAAGAACCCTAAATATGAAGAACAAGGATTATCAAAATGAGCTGTTATGACATCAAAGGCAAGGGTTTGAATTCCTGTCCATTAATATCAATAAGACCTTTTAATTTCATCTACAAAATAGAAAACCATAGCATCACACAGGGCTGTCATTACTAGGACTAAGTGGTAATCATCAATCAGAAAGAACTCAAATATTCAGTAACACAGACATGGATTATATACTACTCATTGCAATATTATTCCGTAATAAAAAGGAACAGATGAAATATGCAAAAATGGGGACAAATATTAACTGCATCATATTGAGCAAAAGAAGCCATGTACACGTGTCCCTCATTGACAAGAAATTCTGCAAAATGCACGCCCCTCTACAGTGAAAGCAGGTGCAGTGACTGCCTGAAATTAGAGGTAGTGAGGGATCAGTGACGGAGAAGCACAAGGACAGTTCCAGACAGTGGAAATGTTTCTTGTCTTGAGTGTATACATTTCTAAGACTCATTAAACCCTTAAAGTAAAAAGGCACATACATCTTCTTGTATGTATAATTATATCTCAAAACAGTAATCATTGATGACCTGATTTGGGGGTTTAGACTTCACGTAAGCACAGATTTAGTTTCTGCGACCCAGCACATGAGGAGCAATACTGAAACCAAGTTAAAGAAAGATGCCAACAGGCAGACCTTAGGCGAAAGACGATGAAGGCAAGAAACAGTAGTAAAGCCGCTAACTTATCCAAAAAGAAAAGGCTAATTGAAAATAAGGTCAGGCAAATGTACCAGGGGCAAGCAATATTTACATTGCCTTATCAAGGCATCGACAGAAGGTAGCTCAAAATTGAGTTAATGACTATATAGGCAAATTTCTCACACACGTTCCAGCTCTAGACCACAGGAATAAATGCTGGGTGGTTTTTTTTTTTGTTTTGGGTTTTTTTAATTGAATATTCATCCTGATGCTATAGCCAGATTTATCTTCCACTGAAAAATGATAAGTCAGGTAATCAAACACCAAAGAGAAATGTGATTAAGTCGCAGCACAAAGTAGTAATAACAGGATAACATAATGAGGTCAGAATTCGAGCAGCCAATCAAAGGCTTAAATGCATTTCCTGCAATATTAATAGTCAAAAGAGAAAAACCAATCACAGAAACCTCCAGCTTGCTTTTGACAGTCACAGAAGCAAGGGAACCAATCCACACACATCCGAGGTTGACAATAAGGCGGGGCTGAAGGTTCATTGAAGAAATTCTTCAGGGTGCAATTACTATGAACTTCGCACTCAAGTAACAACACTCAGAGAGTCATAAACACTTGTCAAGTTAGACGAAATTCAGTCTGGGAAATTTTAACCCAAAGGAAGCGGCAAGCAGCAGTTCTGCCAACAGATACTACATGGTCAAAATTACAGCTGTCAATGTGGTCATATTCAGTCCTCAACTTGTAAAGGACCACCTCGGAAGCTACGTCTCGGGGCTGAGCCTGGAAGCGCGGGGCGGGCTTTGCTTCCGAGCAACGGGGCTCCTTCCTAACGCAGCGCAGCCGAGCGGGGCCCGGGACCCGGTCCGGGAGGCAAAGCCCGCGCGCAGCCCTACACCGCGGCGTCCCGCTCGGGAGTCGCTGCCCCGCCGCAGTGTGGCACTGTCTGGTCCCGCCGCAACACCTCCCACGGGGAGCGCGGGTCATGCCCCAGCTAGGAGGAAAAGATCCGTTCTGAAAGCGCTTTACTTTCCCTTCATCGTTTCATAGGTAATCCACTAGTTTAAAAGTGAGTGGACACATCAAGCCCAAGGGCCTCTCTGAAGGAACTAAACACGCACGGGGACAATTCTCCGCAAGGTAAACAGAGGCCGTGCGCCAAGTGCGGCCGGCGCACCGCTGCGCCATTCCCGGCCGCTGCTTACGGCAGGGCCCCCTTACGGCAGCGTAAGCGGCGCCCAGAGCTAATCACAACACTGGGACGCAACAACATGGCGGCCGCGGGCGGGCGCTGCGCCGGCTCTGGGCTTTACGCTACGCCTCCAGCGTAGCGTCCCGAGCGCGAGCGACAGCGGCGCCCTCCAGCGAGCGTAGAGCGCTCTGTGAATGGCGAGGCCCGACTGACAAAGGGGAGGGGGAGGAGGGAAGGGGGGGTAATAAACACTCGAGTCCCTACCGATTCCTCCTCCTTCTCCATCCCGGTGGGCATCTGGGGCACGGCCCGGTTGATGGAAACGCAGTCGTTGAGATCAGGCATGTCCTTGCCGCGGTAGATGGGCAGCGGTTTGGCGGCGTCCAGCGCCCGCGCTCGGAAGGAGAGTTTACTCATTGTCTCCCCGCCTCACAGGAACAGCCCGGGCGGCGGCGGCGGCGGGGCGGGCGGGGAGGGGGGGAGAACTCCCGCCGCCTCCTCCACCTCCTTCCTCAGTGCAGCGCGGCCGGCCCGCTCCTCCTCCTCCTCCGCACTGCCCCCGGCCCCGGCATGGGCGCCCACCCCGCCCGAACACAGCCCCCCGCCGCCCGCGGCCGCGTCCACACTCTAGATCCGCCGCTCGCCCGCCCGATCCGCTCCCTGCGCCATGGCCAACATGGCGGACATTACCACAGCGGCGGCGAGCGATCCCGGCAGCCCGCGCGAGAGCGCGCCCCCGCCGCGGGGACGCGCCTCTCCCTCCCTCCCTCCTTCCTCTCCCTTCCCCTCCCCTGCCTGCCCACCCACTCTCTCCGCGGCGCGGCCAGCCGGTCCGCGGGAGCGTGCTGGGCCGGCCGCCCCTCGGCCGGCCGCTGCCAGGTGCGCTGCCTCCCTGCCTCGGCCGCCGGGTGGCTCGGCGCGCAGCGCACCCCGGGACGGCGCCGCGCACCCCGGGACGGCGCTGGGAGCGGGAGGCCGAACACCGGGGTCCGCCCGGCCGCCCTCTGAGCTGCACTTAGCGCTGGTCTCCGGGGCGCCCGGGTGCGGGCGCATTCGGGAGGTGCGAGAGGTCCGTAGGTCTGCCCACCCAGAGGGGCGCAGCCTGCCGCGTCTTGCGCCCCTCACCCGGGGCTGCCCCTGCTCTCTTCCCCGCGTCCTCTCCACTCTACCTATCCGAAAGAGTTTTCCCAAGTCAGGTGTCCTGGCTTATCCTCACCCTCTGCGGGAGGATGCTTTTAGCAGCGGTGAGGGAAGGTTAATGGATGCAACAAGTGGATTTGCACCTGTCATCCAAACTTCCTTAGTTACCTGGTGGATGGTAGGTATTTCTCTGATTTAAAAAAGAAAGAAAATCCTTAAGGTTCGACTTTAAAACTTTAGCCAGAGTAGCACACATTTACCAAGTAGCAAATATTTGTTAAAAAAAAAGTGTTATGACAAAAAAAAGTTTAATAAAGTTGCCGTCAAGTAGCTTTCTTGGTGATACGATGTCAGGACCGTTGAAAAGGTGACTATCAGTCCTAACTTGAAGAAAAGGGTCGCTGTAAAAATGAAAAGTCCAAACAGTTTTCCTTGAGGAAAACTATGTAGCCACACAAGACACTCGTACAAGGTTAATTGCCAAATCACATTTACAGACACTTGATGTGACCGGTCAGAAAAAGAAGACATAGCTTTGGCCAGAAGAATTGGACTCCGTTAAGTACCAGTTAAGCATTTCTCCGGGAATTCCCACAAAGCGCAACAGTTTTAGCACTTTCTAATAATTGACAAATATCCTACCTAGCTCAGAAAAGAGTAGTTTGCTAAAGTCCCAACAGTGAAAACACTGATTTCTAGTCATATTTTGGGATAACAGAACGGTCTCTCTTCGTTACTGTCTACTTTTTCTATACTGTCTTCCCCATCTTACTTTTTCCTTCTTTCTCCCCCTTTCTTTCCATCTTCTCCTTTAAGACAGGATGGTGGATATGAACTTCCTGGTAGCATCTAAATAATCTAACACGTTTGTCCCACCAACACTTAGAGCACTTGAGTGTTTCACGTCCACTGTTATGGGAACAATGCAAAGACTGACTCACTTCTTGTAAGCAATACCTTTCTCAAGCTTATAGGCATGTCCTGCTCTGAGTGCTACCTTCTGAAGCTGTTCCAATACTCTGCAAGGGAGAACAAAATGTTCTTGCGGAGGAAGGGGTCACTACTGGGTTCAAGCCTGAAAGGCAAAGGGAAGCAATGGTTGAACAACAACAACAAAAAAGTGAGTCATCCAGGCCTTTTATCTGGATGCCCAGCTCTTCTCAGGCTCAGAAACGATCTCTTTCTTCTAGTCTATTTAATGTTACTCTGAGAAAAAGAAATATGAACGTAACACACCAGCTGTTATAAGGGGTTTGTATATACATAATGTGTGTACATGTATATGCAAATATGTGAGGCCATTGAATTCTGCGTAATTCTTATAGCTCCATAATTCTTCTTGGAGGAAACTCTTGGTTCTGTCTTGTTTTCTTAGCAGTAATTTGGTATTCCAAACTTTTGTTTTTTGACCAGTGTCCAAAAGTTTCTGACCCAAGTTAACTAATGAAAGTCTCTAAAATTAATTAGTGAGAACTTCCAACCAATGACAAGAATGATGTCTCTAATTTCCTGCCTCACATAGAGCAGATATCTAGTATCTATTTGCTGGCAGGTATTCCATGAAGAAATTCAGCAGCACTGACCCCATTCACTTCAGGTTGGAGTTCCCATGCCTTCCTGGTCTGGCATCAGACTTAGTCATTGCTACTAATATTTCTTTTATATCTGACCTCCCCTGCTTTTCAGATTCCTACCTTCAGCCATCAGAACTTTAGAACCACTTAGAACAACTCAAAAGAGTTTTGTTGGGGGAGTGAGGAGCTTTCCTGAGATAGGGTCTTGACTGATCTGGAATTCATAGAGATCTACCTGCATCCTCCTCCTGAGTGCCAGAATTAAAGACATGTGCCACCATGCCCATGGGAATAGCTTTTGCAACCATAGGTGCTTTGCTGTTGTCTTTTACTTTGACCACGTGACAGATTTCCTTCCCAAAGTTCCCTTTTTTTCTTGTCCTCTAGGCAATGATTACAGAGCTAGGAATAAAACAGTTTGAAGCAAATAACACAATATACTTTTCAACTGAGACACATTCTGTGTTTTCTTCTAATTAAGTGTCTATACCCAAATGCTTCTGTTTCACATCTGGAAAGTAGCTTTTATTTGTATACTATTTATTATAAAGGTTATTTATATTTGTTGAGTACTTTTTAATGCTGAAGACAAAGTATCTTTTTAACTTTTGAAATGAATCCTCATAGGAAATTTATCAATGCTTGTTTCAAATGATTATGTAGCCTGATAGCCTATTTCAGTTTCCACATATAATGCATTGAGTACAACCACCCTAAAAATCAGTCCATTTCACATAGGCTATGTTTCAATTCTGAATGACAATCCTCTAGCCTAGCAAATGTAATATATAAACACCAAGAATTAGAACCAGTTTTAAAACCATATTAAAACACACATTCCAAATTACAGTAAAAAAAAACAAAAAACCCTGAAATTATAGTCCAGTTTCCGTTTTCCAGTACCATAATCAGGGCTTCCAAATATGGACAAGTTACTTTCAGAAAGCAACCTTAAAACTAGGAAACACCATTGTTATTCAGTGATTTCGGAGTTTGTAAATGTCACCTCCTTTCTAATTGACTATTGCAGCAAACCCAATTGCAAGTTAATTGGGTTGGTATGTGAACTGCATCTCCACCCCTCCCCCGTTAGTTCCTAGGAAAGAGCCTAGTACTAATAAAGCTTCCTTGTTTTCCATGTGTAAAGTGAATGTGGGAGTCTGCATTCATTGCAAACGATTGGGATCAGTCTTGCAGTTTCAGTATGAAGGCAGATCTACTAACTGGCATCAAACATCTACTTCCACCTCTTCATCGGCCACAGTGGGAATGGGAGGTGATAAATGGAAATCTGTAGCTGTACCGGTCTGGGAGCTGCATCTTTCTGCTCAGACCCAGTTGGAATCACAGGGTGCCACCTTGTGTATAAGCTGACGATTTACTTCCCAGCTCCACAAAGGATCCAGATAGCTCAAAAATAATCTTTATTAACCAAGGAAAAATGAGACACATGTAATCGAAGGAAACAAATTTGAAAACATTCAGTTCCAGAGAATCTACAACACTTGATTTTTTAATCTCACCAACAGCCTGTCTCATTTGACTCCCCACTCCGGACTGGAAAACACACCAATGTCCCACACATGGAATAGATGACACCACACACTGGACTTTGAACGGGGTTGGGGTGGGAGTATCAGAAGTAATCAAGGCTCTTGTGACAAAGCTAACATTTCTGACTTGGATAACTGTCTGTCCTAACAAGTGAGCAAGTGAGCTACTTAGAGTTAATTCAGGACTTTGTATTTCTGAGCGGCATCAGGTTCTATTCAGCTGACGAATATGATCCTACTTATTTTAGCAAAATGCATGAGTGATGCTTGAAAAAAAATGAGCTTGAAACAGCTTTTTTTAGGAGAAAAAGGTCTACCTTTAACATCGTTACCATGTAACTGAAGCTTCCACTACATTCATGGAACTAGCAGGACCTTTCATATTATTTTCAATAAAGCGCTACAGTAGTGGTCTCTGGGGCTGTGGGGTAATGGGCTGTTGGTTAGATCTCCTGTGAAAAGCTCAGCTCGGACGTCACTGACTGGCTTCTCTCTCTCTCTCTCTCCCTCTCTTTCTCTCTCTCTCTCTCTCAGCTCTCCCTTCTCTTCCTCCTTCCCTCCCTCCCTCTTTCTTTGACTTACTGACACGTCTCAGTCCATTAGCAGGCTCTGAGCACTGAGCTCTCGGGTGGAAAGTGTTAGTTGAGTGGACTCCATTGTTAGGGAACCCGGGCTCATCTATTTTAAATTCCGTTCCCCATCACTCAATACCTCACCTATTTTTAACCCACCCCCCCACTAACAAAGACCTGATGTTTACAATTCATACACACAGATTTGTGAATAAAGTATGAAGCTGGAATCCTGAATTCTAGAAAATGGTGAGTTGATTTAATAAGAGCCATGCCTTGTTGATCCTATTCCTGTCATCTCCTAGAACAAAATAGCTTGTTTCCTGTGGCATTAGCATATTGAGAGCCCCCTGAATTGCAAAGTGAATTGTCAGAAGGCTAAGAGGAAAGCAACTTTGTGTCCCCAAATCAAAAGGCAGGTTTATTTGCCTTTCATCAGTTATTACAGGTGACTTGCTGGGCAAGAAAAGAACCATTGAAAGAAAATGCATTAATTATTTACATTTTTTTACGGGCATACCTAAGCTACTCGCTTTGTTTCCAAAAGAATTTCATGTGGTTTTTGAGGGTAACTAACCAGCACTAGGGTGGGATTTGGACTTTAAATATCCTAGCATCACGAAATGAAGAAATGTGTCAGTTTCACTGTTCACTGTGTCCATTCGACAATATGATTGCTCAGAAGATTTACAATTGCTCCCAATTAGAATGTTCGTGAGGCCTCATAAGCAGAGCAATTAGGCAGTATAAGAATCTCAACAGTATCTTTACAGTAAGCACAGCAGGACATCCTAGTGCTGTGTCTTGTAGTGAGTCTCCATATAAACTATGCAGCCCAGCACAATCCCAGGACATTAAAATGGCTCTGACTGTCTGAGGCTCTCTCTGAGTCTAAGCAGATCTGAGGATTTGAACGAATACTATGGCTCCCAGACAATCCTTCAGGAATGGTGTTCCACTGCTGTTTCTAGATAAAATGGATTGAAAGTTCAAAACTCCTCCTGTGTGTTCACTTTACTTGAGGTGTGGCTTTTCTAAGTGCCCAATTAGACTTGAATGCCTCAAATAACCATATTAAAGGCAATAGAGTTAACATTCTCTGTGAAAAGAAAAGAGCTTCACAAGTACCAATGTCTCTGAGCTAAGGGTGTGACCTCTGGCAGGGCCTTGAGGTAATGTGACCTTTGAATAAACGAGGTAAGCATTGCTACCTCAGATTTGCGTGGTATTGGGGCTGGGCACCTAGAAGTATTCTTGCACTGACGTGGCCTATCAGGATGGTCTTGAAGAAACTGACTTCAGAGTATCCACTTTTCACTTATGCTCTAGAATCCCTGCCTTCTGCACTTCTCCAGTCTAGCAGTCTTTGCAGCACTGGGCATTCCTTCTGGGACTGATACTCGGGCCTGGGCCTACAGATGGCCTAACCCTTCCATTTTCTGCTAACAGTGGAAAGACAAAGACAAAGTGACTCCAGGCATGAACATTGATCCAAAGACCAGTTTTTGCCACTATAGTAATGCCGGTCACTAGGCTGGAGGCAGTTCCAGTGTGGTCTGGACCTTGCCCTTCCTGAAGGTCCTACCCACCACTGTGGTCCTCTCTCCTACTGCTTCTCTTTCATGAGGAGGAAATGATCTGGGTAGTACATTGCAGCCCATGTATGAAATAGTTTTGATTTTCAAAGTGTCCCTGAGGACAAGTGAGATGACTCAATAGATAAAGGCATGCGTATGTATATGTGGTGTGTGTATATGCATCTTCACATGCATGTGTAGGCCAGAGATAGATGTTGGGTGTCTTCCTCCATCCTCCTCCTCTTTATATACTGAGGCAGAGTCTCTCACTTGAATCCAGAGCTCACTGATTTGGCCAATATAGCTAGTCAGCTTGCAATGGCTATCCTCTGCCTCTGCCCCTTGACTGCTGATGTTACAGGCCCCCTACCATGCCTCTGGATACTTTCATGGATCCTGGGGATTGGAACCTTGGTCCTCACCCTTGTGAGTCATTTCCCCAGCCCTGAAACTATGTTTTAATTTTTTTAAATCTAATTGTTGTTGGGGAAAGGTTAGTCAGAGGACACTTTTCAGAAGTTGGTTCTCTTCTTCTGAAGTGGGTTCTGGGGGTAGAGCTCATGTCATCAGGCTTGCATGGCAATTGTTTTTACCTGCTGAGCTATCTTGTTGTCCCTGAAAACAACATTTTTAAGTTATTTTAGGCACAAAAGCAAGCCTGGAATTTGTGTTCAAAATATTCCTTTAGCAAGAGAAATAATATTGTAGGGAAATGATAGTAATAAGGAGAAATCCTTTCTTTAGAATTTTTTTTTTATTACATGTGTATGAGTGTTTTGTTTGTATATATGTAAGCACACCCATGCATGCAATATCTGTGGAGGCCAGAAGAGACACTGAATCTCCTGGAACTAGAGGTACAGACATTTGTGAGCTACCATGTTGGTGCTGGGAACCCCAACCCTCTGCAGGAGCTGCCAGGGCTCTTAATCACTGAACCATCTTTCCAGCCCTAGAAAACCTTACATTTACCTTATAAACTGCTCTGAATTAACTATATAATAATTCTAGATAGAAGTTTTAAAACTAATTTTAAAGAAATAAAGTCTAACAATGAAGCATGCTTGAGAGACCAACTTGGCCTCATGCACTGTTTGACTGGTATGTTTAACCTCTGTGACCTTGAGAAATGGATATAATGTACCCAGCTGGCAGGCTCCTTAGAAGAAGTGAAACAATGTTACAAATCAGCTGCTGTAGAATCTAGCAAATTGTAGAGGCCAAATCTACAGTAAAATACTGTTTCTTTTCTTTTCCATCTATTTTTTTATTTAAATCGCTCAAGGTGAGTAACACCAGATAAAATTAGAACTATTTGTGCATATAAGATTAAACCTCGAGTTTGGCTTAATGTTTGTGATGGTTAAAACTGTCAATGTAACAGGAGTTACAATCACTTTAGGAGACAAACCTCTAGGCACACCAGGGAGGGATTATCTAGATTAGGTTAGCCTTTGGGCATGCCCAGGAGAGATTACCTAGATTAGGTTAACTGAGGTGGGAAGACCGGCTTTTAACTATGGGCTGGGGTCCCCATTCAGTATTTAGATACAAATGGGTCTCTAATGGAGAATGGGAAAAGCAAGCTGAGCATCAGCACTCCTGCTCTCTGATTCCTGATCAGTGTGACCAGCTGGCCCGGTTACTGCTACAGTGCCTTCTCTGCCACAGTGGAATGTATCCTCTCCAACTTAAACCAAAATAAATCCCTCCTTCCTTAAATTGCTTCCTGTCAGGTACTTTGTTGCAGAAACCAGAAAAATAACTCTCAAGGTTTATTTAAAGTGTTTTAATTTAAAACTGAGCAAATGAAACATTCTATCCTTTTCATTCCCCTGCCTGAACACTTTGTTTCCTGTTCCTATTTTGAGCCACATCAGCTAGCCAGATAAGGAGGTGAATACTCAAAAGCCTGATGAAGTGGTGCCATGCCCACAATTCTAGCACTCGGGAGGCTGAGGCAGGACTGCAAGTCTGAAGCCAGCCTGGGCTGCATAGTAAGATCTCTTTCAATAAATAGATGTAAGGAATGGAGGGAGGGAGGGTATAAGGGAAGGAAGGAGGGAAGGAAGAAAGAAAAGAAAGAAAGGAAAGAAAGAAACCATCATGGAGCCTGGAGAGATAGCGTAGTCAGTAAAGTACTTTCTGTGCAAGCATGAAAACTGTAGTTCAGATCTCCAGTACCCATGTAAAAAGCAAAGCATTGCACTGTCTGTAATCTCAGAGCTAGGGAAGTGGTTTTTTGTTTGGTTTTGTTGAAAGTTGGATGCTGCTATGGGCACTCTTACCATAACACTATTTTTTTTAAAAAGATATTTATTTTATGTGTGTTTTGCATACATGTAAGTGCACCATGTGTGTATTGGATCCCCTAGAACTGGAGTTAAGGATGGGTGTTAGCCACCATGTGGATAAAATACTGGGAATCAAACCTGGGTCCTCTGGAAGAGCAGTCATTGCTGTTAATTGCTGAGCTATCTCTCCAGCCCCCAGAGCTGGAGAAGTGGGATCCCTTGGTCTTGCTGGCAACCACTTTAGCCAATCAGCAAGCTTAAGGTTCAGTCAGAAATCCTGTCTCAAAAAATAAGACAGAAAGCACTTGATATTGACTTCTGGGTATCACATGCACACACACACACACACACACACACACACACGCAGAGGTATATATACACACACACATACACACATACGCAGAGGCACGAACATGCACACAAAAACAAAAACAAAAAATCCATTATAGTCAAAGGGCAGCCAAAAGATAGCCTTAGACTTTTCAGAGAAAATAGGTCTTAATTAGAGAGCCACTTGTCTTTAAATACTGAACCAGACTCTTTAAAATGTTCACTTTGCTTCTCCTTTTTCAGAAGTTCTCTCTATGAGAGGAATCATGAGGTTAGGACCAGATTTGAGGGAAGGAATCCTGCTTTCTTACCTTCTTTAGCCTTCCTTCCTTTTCTTCTTCCCTTTTGTCCTACCCATTTCTTTTTTATTATGCGTTTTGCCACAGGCATGTGGAGGTCCTTCCACCCTGTGAGTGCCGAGGAAGGAACTCAGGCCCTCAGGCCTGGTGACAGGTACCTTTACCCACTGAGCCATTTTGCAACTTTTCTCTTCTACTTCTTTCTCCTTTCCATCTCCTTTTAAGAAACATTTTCCTTACCTTTTTATTTACTTATTTTTTGTTTATATGTGTGCATAGATGGAGATCAGGGACTAAGCTACCATGGCCATAAGTGATATAAAAAATGATGAGCTGGAGAGATGGCTTAGCTGTTAAAGGCTTACGTTTACAACCTAAGCACTGAAAATGACAGTAGCAGGGGCTGGAGAGATGGCTCCGTAGTTATAACCCTTACTGCTCTTACAGACAACCTGGGTTCAGTTCCGAACACCTACATGGCAGCTCACAACCACCTGTAATTCCAGTTCCAGGGGGCTGGATACCCTCGTTTGACCTGCAGGCACCAGGCATGTGTGTGGTGCAGACATACATGCAAAGCAAAAACATTCATCACATATGCTAAAAGTAAGTAAATCTTTTTTAAAAAGACAAAAATGGCATTAACAGAAGTCAGAATGTCATATCTCTCTAACATACAGGGAAGACTTCTGAAAGAATTTACCAATGGTTTTTGAAAATATTTGTCTGATATTTTTCAACGATGTGTTGGAATCTATTGACCCAATAGGTCTCCTTACATATCCACCTTGCTTTGTAAAGAACCAGACATCCCTCAAGGTCAAACTTAATGACTAAAGGAAGTGAGTGATAGGTTATTTGTTACTGTTATTTTAAATTTGTTTTTTAAATAAAGATTTATTTATTCATAATGTGTGTGTGTGAGAGGGTGTGTGTGTGTGTGTTTGTATGTGCATTTGTGTGCATGAATCTGTGTGCTAATGGAGGTTAGAAGAAGGCATCAGAACCCTGGGAGCATTTGGGGGATGCCCAACTTGACATATGAGTGCTGGGATGCAAGCTCCAGTTCTCCTGATTGTGCAGCAAGGGCTCTTAACTGCTGATCCCTCTTTCCAGCTCCTTGTTTTTGTTTTTTCATTTTCCTAGTCTTAAAGGAGAGACATTAATTTGCTTGAATGGTTTGTGACCAACTCTAAGGACTTTTCCAAACATTTCCCAAAATGCAGTGAACTTACTAAGTACTGTAAAAGATTACACTGATTTAGATGTGCATAAAATTGTGTACTTATTAACCAAAACCCAACCTGGGTTTGATGGCACATGCCTGTGATCCCAGTACTTTAGTGGCAGGGGCAGGAGGATCAGGTGTTCAAGGCCAGTCTAGGCTACATGAAACCCTACCTCAGTAAAACGAAACAAAACAAAAATAACAACAACAAAAAGCAACTGGTTCCCTGCCTAATGACATTATGTCCTCTTTTTTTTTTAAAGTCATTGTTCATTTTCTTATTTATTTTTTGTAATGCTGAGCATCGCAGCAGGGCCTCACATATGCCAGGCAAATACTCTACCACTGAGCTCCATCCTCAGCACTTTTCTTCTCTCTCCTTTATTTACCATTGGTATAAATCGATTAACAAGGTAGCCTTGGTTTTGTTAAGTTTTCTAACTCTGAGAGGTGACTAAATTTTCCTTCAAGAGGTTCAGCAGGAAGAAGAAAAGGAGTCAGGGGGCGGGGAGAAAAAGAAGATGATGATTCTACTTGGCACTACATTCTCTGACAAGATATTTATTCCTTTTTGTTTTTATGAATTTATAGGTAGCGCCAAAGACATTCTATTTAAATAAACTTGAGTCAAACTTGATGTCATTTGTTAATTTATTAAAACCATTAAATCTGTTCAGATTTCATCATGCTTAGAGCCACTTCAATTACAAATTATTTGTCATTACATGAAGTAGAAGAATTGTGATTGCCTCAAATACTCAGAATTGAAAATGTCAACTTCCTTTTCATCCCCAAGCCCAGGATTTGTATTATACCCTCAAAGGTGATGCTTGCTTTCAATAGTACAACCAATAGCCCAAAGCAAGCATAATTATTGCTTGTCATTGGCCCTAACAGCTAATCTATAACAATAAATTCCCAGGATAGTTGTACACATGCAGAATAGCCACTATCACAGCAGGTTCAGCTAGATGCAGGCACACAACATGATCACTTACCAAGCAAGCTTTGGTCAATGTGGTCAGACAACATAATCACCACTCACTCTCAGCAGGCCCTTTTCAGTATGGATTCTTAACATACCCCTCACTGGACTACCAGGCAACTTGTGAGCATCAGAAATGTTTTGACTATTTCCACAGGAACAGCCTGATAGGACCATATTATGGGATACCTAACTCCACATGTGCACCCAGGTGTCAACATCCTGGAGGAAGTGCATTAGCATAGCAGTTTCCATCACAGGAAATATGACCATAGCCATATATATAACAAAAATAAAGCTAAAATTTCTATTAAAAAATCACTTGTTCTGGATGCTGAAATCATTGTCATAGTGCATACCTAGTCCTGTTAATCTTGAAGCATTATATAAAAGTAAAATAACTTCTTTAAAAAATTATTACGTTTATTTATTCATTTGTTATTTGTGGGAAGTAGGCATGCATTCCATGGCACTTGTGTAGGTCAGAGGGCAACTTGCAGGAGTCAGTTCTCTCCTTCCACCATGTAGGTCCCAGGGATTCATCTCAGGTTGTCAGGCTTGGTGGCAAGTACCTTTGCATGCTGAGCCATCTCACTGGTTCAATATAACTTCTTTTTATCTGTTTAAATTCTAGCATCACAATGGGCATTGGAGATAACTCCCTCACTTCGACCCTGTAGACAAGATGTCATGGGCTCCACAGTGCGACTTTGAACGTGATAGCCAATATTCCAACTAATATTCCACCCTAATGATGGACAAGTCCTGTAATTTAGAAAACATTTTAGCAAATGAACTGAAGGAAAGAGCAAGGGACACAACAGAGTAGGAATTCTCCCAGTGCCCATGGCAGAAGAGAACACATGTGACATTATCCTGCTACTCTCATTAAAGCAGATCTTTTTGATGGGAGGTGCCCTGTTTCAGAACTGCTTTGATGTGTGTGAAAATACACAGACATCTTCGTGAAAGTAACGGTTATCAATTGCTATGCAGAATTAAAAAGAAAAGCCTTTCAGGCAAATAAATAGAGTACTTTTTTCCCCCCAGAGTTAAAAAAGCAAATGGATTTCCAAATTTAAATCAAAATAAAATTAGAAATCAAATTAACAAAGAAGAGAGTAATTATTTTATCAAAAACCTTTCCATTTGCTCTTAAATGATACTGCTTTCATAGATGCCAATTTGGCTGATCTGGAATGTAGCCCAGAAATGTACATTTATTTGCTAGACACAGGTGATTCTGCCTCAGAAAACACTGCTTCATCCATTGGTTCCTCTTTTCTTGCTCACTTTTTTCTGTTCTCTAATTTTCATCTTCCACTTGTTCTTAAATTTCTTTGTTTTTTTTTTCTTTCTTTGATTCCACCCACTTCCTTCTCTTTTCTTTTTCTTTCTCTCAAAATGGAAAGGAATAGGGGGTGGAGGCAGGAATGGGGAGATGGGACATGAGGATGAAAGAAGAAGCTCTTCCAGTTTCATAAGCCTCAAGCTGTGTTTGCAAAGAGTACAAGGTTTCACTGTATTCTCCATGTCCGTCTAATTGTAGCACACACATCACGCCGCCTAGCTTTCTACATTCACGGTTAATAAAGGGAGGCCAGTGGAGCCTAGTGAAAATGGGCAGGGATCTTGGATCAAAGCCTGCAAATGCCCAAGTTTATTTCTCCCAACTAAAAGAAGCTGTATTTAAAATGCTTAACAACAAACCTTGGATTGGAGTAACTATTTTCCTCATTTCTCACCAGTGCTCTTTGCAAATAATGAAACTGCACTATCTGTTGTTGTCCTTTCCCTCTGCCTTATACTCTGATCTCCATCTCCTTTATGGCCATTTGCTGTTGTTTGTTTCTGCAATGGACAGACTTGTTTATATACGTATTTTTCAACATTGTAAAACAATATAGCTTGAAGAGCCTTAGCGGAAGTCAGAGGAACTGCATCCATACCTGGACCTAGCATTAGTGAACCTCGATCCTGAGCATATCATGCGGCCTCTCAGCTCTTATTGCCCTTGACCATCAAAGTGGGGGATGGGTATCTGCATTACCCATTTTGGTGCTAGAATTATACTAAATTAAAAAGAAGCTATATTAATCTCACATAATACTGCAAAATAAACAGGCCCAGGCATGCATCATGACTGGGATTATAGCATCCATGATAAGTTAATTTTTATTGTATTTAAAAATTCTTATTCTAGGGGGCTGGAGAGATGGCTACGTGGTTTAAGAGCACTTGTCCTTTCAGAGGACCTAGGTCCAGTTCCTGGCACTTCCATGGCAGCTCACAACTTCCTGTGACTCCAGTTCCAGGGGATCCAATACCTTCTTTGGGCTTCCATAAGTACTGCACACACAGTACACTTACATATATGCAGACAAAGCACTCATACATATAAAATAAAGATAAATATATAAAAATTCTTAACTTAAAGTAGGCGTATCTTTTCTAGAATCAGAATTAAACAGCTGTCAAATTTCCCACTGTTTTGTTAGATCATAATTCAAGATAAAATAGTAAAATATAAACTTAAGATAAGGTTTTTAATTAAACTTGTAGTTCCTTAAATTTCCTTCTTATTAAAACTATATCTTAATTCTTCTCCTTTATTTTTTGTTGCCTTTTATGTTTATTGGACATTTGTATCTCTTCTATGAAGAAATACCTTTTCAGACTGTCTGCCTATTTTCTCTCTGGTTTGGGGAGCCCAATCTCTATGTCCCACTGCTTTATGCACATTTTCTTTTGCCAAATATCAAAACGAGAAAGCCACTGTCAAACTGACATATCCCCTCAGTAGAGCTGTCACTGGTATGCTGAGGACAGTGAGGTAGGAAGTAATGCCCTAGGAGTTCAGTCCAGGACTTCCCCATCATGGTGCTGGGATCCTTGTTCTTAATCAGAGATGATACAACTGAAAGACTGTAGCGTCTTACTGATTTACCGGGTCTCTAGAGCCAAATTTGATGCTCTATGCTTGTATGACTTTATGTAAGAAATTGAGTGGCCTCTCCACAAAATTAAACAGAAGGGGCACTGACTGAACGTCTTTAAACTTTCTGCTCTCAGCCTTGGAATAAAGGCAGGGTATCAGGGAGGATGAAGAAGATTAGGAGTACCTCTTCTAAACGTCATGCTCTGGGACTGTCTCTGTTCACTTTACCCATCCCTTCATTCCAGCGTTCAGCAATGCCTACTATGCTTTCTACCTTTCAGTAAGTAAAGCTTTCTACCGAGTTCTCTGAAGGTTTGAAGATGAGAATGTATTTCCCCCAGTGCTTGTTGCCTACTAGAGAATACAAGACCTGGGTACATACAGTTAACTATACTGCGACATGGAAAGTGATAGTTATCTTAGGAGAAACACAGCCCTAAAAATGCCAGGGAGAGAAACTACAGAAAGATTGCTTTTTGCTGATGGGCCTGGTAGTATGTCAGAGAAAACTTCAGAGAAGAAACATGATCTAGGAAAAGAGGTGAACAGGTGGATATGAGCAAAAAGTTTATTCCTGGCTGAAAAAAAGGTGTGTGAACAAGCACACACAGAGAGGAGGGATGGGATACATTCCAGACTGAGGAACTAGAAGGACAGCGTGGAGTGAGTGCAAAAGTCAGCCATGTTTCCCGTCTAGGTTCTGCCCATTAGTAGCTGTTTTGTCAAAGTATTTAGTCCTCTGATTCTCAGCTTGTGTTGCTGCAGATGTTAGAATAACCATCTGCTAATCTCATAGGGTCACTGTGAACATGAAATACAGTGACCTTTGTGAATGTGCTACATAAACCACACACTCCATAAGTTTCCATGATCTGAATGGCCCTCAAACTTTATGTGTTAAAATGTAATTGGCAATGTGATTGCATTATGATTTCCATGAGTGTGGCCTCTTCCTTCCTGTTGCCCAGCAACTCATTTGTGTGCATCTCCATGTGCAGATACTCCGCCACACTCCTTGATTCCTAACTCCAACGGTCCCCTAAGTAGACACCTCCCTCCCTCCCTCCGTGCCTGCCTCCCATCCAGTCTCCACAGTAGTGTCAGTGCTCATTCTGCATGTGAGTCTGCGCCTGCCTTCCCTGCACTTCCTTATGAGCCACACAGCCCTCCACAGTCTCCTCTCATGTGACTCCTCCGCCTCCCTCTCACCCCAAGCTTCAACATCCGAATCCCTATGTCCTAGTGCATACCACTGTCTTCTCAGCAGACCTCGCCCCTTCGAAAGTTCCTTCTCTGCCCGTGATAGAACCTGGGGTTTGTGTGCAATGCTCTCATAGTCCACCATTAAGTCATCTCATCAACTTTTCCACAAAGAGCCCCTGCCAGTGATACCCTGCCTCCCACTTTTGGCCTCGGTGATTCAGTTCATCTTGCAGCACTTCTGTGCACACATGCAGGGCTGTTGTTCTGTAGGTGTCGTCATTGCTTGCTCATTGGTGTCCTCACCACATCTAGAGTCCTCTGTTTTTCCTCAGCTCTGGACTCTAGGGCAATTGACCCTAATAAATACTTGTTAAATAAAGGAATAATGTACCCACAGACTTCAGGAAATACTCCAGAAATCTTAGCTCCTTTTCACCCTTTTTCCAATTACTTATTCTATTTAGTTCCTAAAACCATAATTTCCATTTCAATTCAATCTAGCCACAGATGTCTTCTTTCAAGAACCAAAGGCCATTCTTTGTTTTCAAGCAACACTAGTCTGGAGTGAAACAAACAAACAAACAAACAAACAAACAAAAAACCTTCACATCCATCAACTATTTTTCACTTTCTTGCTGGAGTCAAGCTTTCAATTATATATACATTTTTTCCAGAGAAATAGTTTTGTCATATTCTACCTGACTTTTAAAACCTACCCCTGACTTGTAAAACATAGTTTTATCTAATGAAGTGGTAACAGAAAGGAAAAATGAGATAGTATCCCAACCAATTTAAACAGAAATCCAATTCAGTTTTGTTGTTGTTTGAGACCAGGTCTCTCTATAGCCCCAACTGGTCTGAACTCACTGTAGACCAAATTGGCCTTGATCTCACAGAGATTTGCCTACCTCTGCTTTCCAAATACTAGGACCAAAGGTGTGTGCCACCACACCTGACCCAAATCCAATCAAGTTTTTGATATTGTCTCTATACCAGGCTGGATACAAGACTTTATCTCCACAGATGGTCTTCTCTGGTAGGAATCTCTTCTCTAGATCATGGATCTTGATGTCATGCTACCAATGTTTAGAACCATATGACTACCTATTGGAGGGGAGGGAGGCTTTGGGGGGCACCAGAATATTTCACAGCCTCACGGCCTCTACCCACTAGATGCCAGCAGTACCCACGCATTGTGACCGTGAAAAGATGGCTCAAGACATCGACAAATATTCCCTGGGGCTAAATCACCCTTGCTTCAGAATAACTGACCTAACTGATTCCTGTTCATTATTCAGATTTTAGCTAATATGTCATCACCTCCTTGGAACTTTCCTTGGCCCTCAGAGTAGCTCAAATACCTTGTTTTCTTTTAGCATTGTGTACCATTCTTTCATAGAATGCATTAAGGCTTGCAATTATCCAGTTCTCAGCATGTATATCAGAGTGTTCCACAGAGAAAACCAAAAGGATACAGGAGAAGCGTTTCAGTAGAGGAACTGGCTGATGCACTCATGGAAGCTGAGTAGTCCCAGGGCAGGCCGTCTGAGAACTGGGGGATCTTGGGTGAAGGACTGCAAGGCAAGAGCCAGGGAAGCTGACGGCAACATTCTTAGTTTCGGGGCCAAAGCCTGTGAATCCAGGGACTGCTGATAGAAACTCCAAGTCCCAGGGCCTGACAAGCTGCAATTCTGATGTGCAGAAGCATAAGGAGAAGAGATTGTTCCAGGTCCAGGACAGAGGAAAGAAATCTCTTTCTGTCCCTTTTGTTCTGTCTGTGCCCCAAGCCAACTTAAAGGTCCTGTCTATATTGAAGGTAACTCTTTCCACTCAGCCCACTGCTTTCCGGTCACTCTCCTCTGCACTTACCTCGAGGCACACCCAGTAATAAAGCCTTCCAGTCCTCTCAACATTCCTTAATTCAGTCAGACTGACCCCTAAAATTAACCAGGACAGCATGCTCACAGTTTCCAGGCTGGAAGAGCCAATGTAGCACAAACGAACCTGCCTTCCTTGCTGTTCTTTGCCTTGCCCCTAGCACAGAACCTGACTTGTATTAGGAACCTGTGAAAGAAGTGTATCATTTCTGTCCTCATTCTCAAAATTTTGAAAAATTAAAAAAAAACACAAGTTTTTAAGAAGCAATGTAGTTTGCAAAAGAGTTTTTAATATTCTTTCTGAAAAATTAGAGATCCTAAGGAGCAACTATAAAACCAACATGACAGAAATGTGTGTGAGGAACCCTTCAGGACATGAAGACACAAACACACATAGATGTTTGCATTTGCAAAGAACTGCACCATGAGCTGGTCCAAGGCTCATGTAAGTTCTAGAGTGCAGGAAGGTCTTGTTGAACTGGACCATGTATAGATGGAGCAGCAGTAGCCAGAGACCCCATGACCAGAGAAGGGAATAGCTGAAGAATTTGCTCTGAGTTTCTAAAACTTCCCATTTTTGTGGCTAAATTCAGAACACATTCTTTTCCACTTTCCTTTAATAAATTGAGCAATGGATCATTTTCCTTTGTGAATAGGGACTAAACCACTTCCTCTATCTACCTTTCCAAATAAGGAGGTTTTAAAATTATTCTTATCTTTTCATGTTCTAAACTGTTTATGTTTGGTCTTGTTTGTTGTTTATTTGAGGGGTGTTAAAGTCATGGTCTGGGCAGGAAAAAGGCAGACTTGGTAAGAGATGGTTTACAGAATGTATTGGAAAGCTACAGGCCTGATACCACATCTGAGGTCCAATAGAAAGGAGATACTCCGGCCACCTCACTTCTAAGTCTAAGGGGTAATGGAAGAATGATGAAAGAGAGAGGGAGGAGGGGCTATTTAGATGGAGAAGGCTGTGTTCATGACCTGTGGCCTTTGGTTGTGAGCCTGAGCAAATGGCTGTGCTCCCCAGTTCCAGCCTGACTTACGGCCTTTGGAATAGGGATATGGTGAGCAGGCAGTGAGGGAGCACAGAAATAAACCGACATTCACCTTCTCTGCACCCCACCCCCACTTACATTGCTGCTTCTTAACGATAGCAGGCCCAGCCGACTGACACACATGCAGCCAACAAAGCTAAGCTCTGCCTTTGCCTCCTTCCTTCCTGCAGGAGCGATAGGTCACAGAGAACCACCATGAGCTTTCTCCTTCACTTTTGCTTTGAGGGAACTGGGAGAGGGAGATGAGAAGGGCCATCATGGCTTAAAGGATGTGCAAGGGTTTAAAGATGAGAGATAAAAGCAGCTGTTTGGGGGATGAGATAGACCTTGGGACCCTACCTGGGCAAAAAGGGTGTTCAGCTTTGCCGATATGTAGTGCAACACTATGCTTTTCCCCTTGAAATTTTCTGAAATAGCCAAGAAAATATTTAAATTTCTCCTCAAGTTTTCATCTAAGTATGAGGTTGCTCAGACAGAGACCCTAGGTTATCACAGCCTTTATATGGCCATCTGGGCAGAAACTATTTTCCAAGAGAAAAGTGCAGAGAACACGGGAACTTGACATACCAGGCTAAGCGTGATTCTGTGTGAACTCTCCTATCTTACTCTCATTTCTAGAACTGTCTCGACAATATCTTCAACAGAGGCAGTGTGGAAGATGCAGAGATGAAGAACAGCTCAGCTCAGTGTAGCCACAGATGAAAACGTTGAGCAGAGGGGTTGGTAGCCACACTCACAAATAGAGTTTCTTCGAGATGACCAAGTCCACCTGCAATGATTCCCCTTGCTCTCTGACACCAAGCCTTCACTTCGGCCTCTTCCATCCCTGTAGCCTTGATCTAAGTTTGTCACTTATGCTGTCATCTGTCCTGCTCACCAATTAGTAACCTCAGCCTCTACCCATCCATGCCTTTCATGGGCCTCTGCAACACTAGTCCTAGCACATGAACCATAAACTTTGATAACTGCTTTCTTCAGCAATAGATTTTTTTCTAATTTTTGATTAGTTGCTGCTTCTCCTTCCTCTTTCTTTTCTCTCTCCCTTCCTCTTCTTCCTCCTCTCCTCGTCCTCTTCCTCCTTCTCCTCAGCAGAATCTCTCTTTATAGTCTCAACTGGTCTTGAACTCCCTATAAGGCCCAGGCTGCTCCCAAACTTATAATTTTCATTCCCTAGCCCCTTGAGTGCTGTGATTACAGGTGTAAACACGACTGGTTTGTTTGGAATTCATGACACTGTCTTGGCTCTAGACATATGATTCTTATATCATAATTAGAACCTGACAGGGCTTGATGCTAAACCAAATTCAGGATATTGTACTAAGGGTGCTTCAGTTTGGTCAAAGTCAACTGTTTTAAGTTCCTGCAAACAACACTGTATCACTGATATTTGTTTGGGTCCCCCCTTCTGAAACCAGCACTTGGCATTAATTATCTGATACACTCTACAGGAAATACTTATTTATGAGAGAGTGCTCCTATTCTTATTTCATAGATAATGATATCAGGACCTAGGAAGGCAGAGTGACTGCTGTTAGATCATAGATGTATCTGCTGTAGAGGGGATTAGCCACGTCTCTCTATAACTTCTCTCCAATCCCAGGCCCAAGGCAACTCAAGTTGTAGCCCTTTGTCCTGTCTAGTACCTTCATTAAACTGCTAAGCTCCTCGCACATGGTGGCCTTAAGTCAGTTAACCTTATCTCTGGTAAGATACCTCCCCTTTAAAGTCTATAAAAGGAAGAAATTTCCTTTGTTCTGTGAATTGTTGAATTGCTTATCCCAACTTCCTTCCATTGCCAGTGCCATGCTGGTATTATTAAAGAATATTTCACCCCGAATCTGTTTCAGCACTTCTCCCTGACGAACCTGAAAATAATCTATATTATTTGAAACAGTAAGGACAGGCAGCCAGCTGGTGGTGGAGCTGGACCAAAGCCCAGGAAGGCAGACTGTGTTGCTTGTACTGTCAACCTTAGGCAACAGGTACCAGAATTTCCAGAAAGGACATACTCTATAACCTTCATGTGAGCTTTGCCTCCAGGTTGGAGCATTCTGTACATGGCAGGTTACTTCTCACTCTTCATGTTTCTCCTCAGAGAGGCCTCCCCACTCACCACTCCAAGGACTGTCTCCCATTTACATCCCTTTCTTCTTGGTTATATTAATCCCTATCTGTGTGCCTTTGCATGTTTACTTGTATAATGTTCTGTCCTGCTCTGTAAGAGCTGGGACTGGTCTGCTTTGTTCAGCACTACATTCTCCACACTTATCTGGGCAACTGATCCACTGCAGGATCTTTCAATATCATCTGAATGAACAAAGATATAAAATGTCTCTTTTGGGACATCCTTCTCATCTTACCATATTCTTTCTTTCTCATCTTTCCAAGTTACCATATTCTACCTAAACTGTGGCCAGTGTTCTTTAGTGTTTGTTTGCTGCTGAGAAAGCAATCCTTCCTTTTAAAAGTAGATTTTCCTTTCAGAGATAGCTAAAAATCTGCTTAGGTCAAATTTATAATAAGCAGGTTTGTCGTGATTAGATGAACTCTAATTCAAATGTGTTCTGACTACATGGTGGTAAGTTCTGTGTGTGTGTGTGTGTGTGTGTGTGTGTGTGTGTGTACATTTACAAACATCATAAATGTGTTGCAGTGAAACTGCAGAAGGCCTCTAATGGGTGCCCAATAGCAGGAATCCTGAGCTGTGTTCAACCCACAGGGAACAACTGTGTTGGTTCTACAAATTATAGTACATCTTTTCCTTCCTTCCTTCCTTCCTTCCTTCCTTCCTTCCTTCCTTCCTTCCTTCCTTCCTTCTTTCCTTCCTTCCCTCTTCCAAAAAAAGACTATGTGTGAATGTCCGACCATGTGAATACTGGTGCCTGCATGAGGAAGCCAGAGGCATTGGATCCTCCTGGAGCAGGAATTACAGGTAGTTGTGAACATTTGGATGTGGATTCTAGGAATCAAACTCACATTTTCTGCAAGAGTAATAAACACTCTTTTAAAAAATATTTTATTTATTATTTTTATTTTATATGTATGTGCATTTTGCCCATATGTATATAAGTGCATCTGTGTATGTTGAGGCCTGTAGAGGCCAAAAGAAGGCAACTGATCCCCTGAAACTGGAGTTATAGATGGTTGTTAGCTACCATGTGAATGCTGGGAACCAAACCCAGGGTCTCTAGAAGATCAGCCAGTGCTCTTAACTGCTAAGCCATCTCTTCAGCCCCTAGTACCTGCTCTTAATCATTGAGCCATTTCTCCAGCTCCACTTTATTGCTTTTAAATTAGATTTCCAATGTACCTAGTTTAGCATTTTCAAACTTTTTAAACTTAGGACCCAGATGATATTCTTAAAAACTGTTGAAGAGCTGAGCTTGGGTGGTACATACCTCTAATCCCAGCACTCGAGAGGCAGAAGCAGGCTATGGAGGAACTGGGCTGACAAGATGATTCAGCAGGTAAAGTCTTTGCCATATAAGACTGATGATTTCAATTCAATCCCTGGAATCCACGGAAAGTTAGAAAGAGAGAACTGACTCCATAATGTTGCCCTCTGACCTCCACATGCATGCAGTCGTATGCATATGCCTCCACTTACCATACACAATAATAATAAATAACCATTTAAACATTATTGAGGAAACCCAAAAATCTTTTGTAATAAGGGTCATGTCTATTGATATTTACTATACTGAGAATTAAAACTGAGAAATTTAAAATCATTTATTAAGTCAATTGAAAGTAATCTCTCAGTTAATGTATTGTTTTGGTTAAAGTATATGATATATGCCTATACATACATATTGCATGCATATGTATGTCATATTTATGCATAGATATATGTATACATATAATATGCATGCAGTGTTGGAAAGGGGAAAAAATGCTTTAATAGCCTTTTCAAATAACCAAGGATGTCCTTTGCTACTACAGCCAAACTCAGTAACTGGTGGTTTCTGTCTTAGTTACTTTTCTCATTGTTCGGACAAAGTACCTGACAGAAGTGCAATAAAGGAAGAGTGGTTTATTCTGGCTCACAATTATGTAGGTCCATCATTGTGGGAAAGACATCATGATGGGAATGTCTGTCTGTGTTGGGGGGCAACTTGTTGGCATCTCAGTGGATCAGGTAGTAAATCTCTGTTGCTAGAAGGGCTAGAGCTTTAGGCGGCCTGCCCCTACTAGCCTTCTGTTACCAGTTTGGCCTTATGTTCCCAAAGGTCTGCACCCTCCCCAAATAGCACTAAAAGCTGGGGACCAAATGTTCAAACACATGAGCACCGGGGAACATTTCAGACTAAAACCATAATTTCTCAGTAGTTAGTTCAATATGGAATATACGAATGAACTTTTTGTATTCTCCGACATTAAAATCTGTTCCCCATAAGTTGCACTTTAAATGGACTTAGGCCTGATTTTGTAATATCATGCATTTCGTCACTTAGAAAATATTGTTGATTGAGTTGTACACACCTTCCAAATGCTCGTAGAATAGCATTAATTGGTATACTAATGACCTTGGCAGTGCTGGGAAATTCAAGTTTATGGTGGCAGAGTCAACATTTCCAAAATTAGTACTTCTAACAATTTTGGTTTGAAAGCTTGAATTTTATTCTTGGAAACAAATTTTGCCAATTAATATTCTTTATCATGACAGGTCCATTTTGTTCATTTTTAAAGCAAATCTCTACCAAATAACCATGAAAAACAGTTTACCTGAAATACTTGTCTCCTAAATCCTCTCCTTTGAGCTACATTATGTTTTAGAATATAGAAGTGGTTTGTGCATAGTTCCCATTTTGCCAGGAAAAAAAAAAATTAAAAGGCATGTAGTCAAAGGTCAAGATTAAATAAAATTAATAGTATTTGTTGTCTACCAAGACATTCTTAACTAAAGTGGATTTTTTCTTTTGTTTTTCTTTTTTTATTGGGAGTTTGTGACAGTGAAGAATTCAGCATCTATTGCTAGGAACTTCAGTCCTGAGCCTTGTTGGTAACATCTTCACCTTATAGTGAAAATGGTTTCTCTTTGTTGTTGTTTTGCTTTTTGGTTTTTTGTTTGTTTGTTTGAGATAGGGTCTCCCTTGTAGTTCCAGCTGTCCTGGAATTCACTAGACCAGGATGGCCTCCATCTCACAGAGATCCCCCTGCCTCTGCCTCCTGAGTCCTAGAATTAAAGGTATGCACCATCACTCCTGACTAAGAAAATGATTTTGATCTTTCTAATAACCTGGAATTGTGCGTACATCTGGAGGCTGCAGATTACTGTGAGAACTGCTGTGTCTGTCTATTTGCTATTAAACTTTGCAAAAGCCTTCTGTAAAAAATAGTTGTGACACTATCTTCTAGGGTCATATGATTAGGCAAAGCACCTATAAAACAATGCAAATCTGAAATTGAAAAATGGCTTGAAAACCCCAAGAAGAAATGAGAGAGCCGAGAGTCATTTATAAACAAGATAAGTGATTTTTATTACAGTGTCTCTGGAAGCACATGATAAAGGTAGTGATTCTAAACTCGGCCTTGCTTTGTCTGACTGTTTTGAGAACAATGCTTCAGGAGCATTCTCAAAGGTTGCTGTGTTACACTGGCTCCCCTGAATTCCTACTGCTCAGCATACACAGAAATAGAGTATGCTTTTGAAATGGATCATCAACAGGAATTCAGGGAGATTTTGCTTCACAACCAGGATTTGCTTTCTGACACAGATTTGGTTGCTCCCCACAATCTGTGTCTGGACAGTTTTACTGCATTTTCTTTCTCTCACAGGGTGCTTACAAGGCATTTCCTGGTTGTTAATAAGTGCCTGGTGACATCTGGGCGAGGATAACTTTGTAAAAAAGGAAATTGTTTAGTGAGGAGGCAAAACTTTATTTAAGAAAAAATGAAGAGTACACCCATCCTTTTACAGATCATCTGGGCTGCAGAGTTGTTTTCTGGGTAGAGCAGAAAGGTTGTGTTCATAGTTAAGCCACAGTGACTGGGGGGGTCAAGTCCCTGTGTGAAGTTGACAATAAGGGCTTACACAGTTGGCCCTAGAGGAGGGACACTGCATAGGTCGTCAGGGTAGAATTTGGAAGTGGAAGAGAAGAGAACTGTGCACATTCATTGCATCGATGCAGCTCAGCTGTCATTGGGGAAAACAAAATATTCTATGCTTTTGGCATCTTCTCTGGCTCTAAACTATGCAGGTAGAGTTCCCTTGGGCAGGATATCAACCGACCCTAGGAATTAGGCCTGTATCAAGACTCATACTATGTTCAAGCCAGTGAGCCAGGAAGAGCAAAAGACATTGCTGACAGCAGGCCTTACCTCGAGACATTGGTGGTGGAACATTGGGGTGGACATGGTTGTGAAATACCAGAAATGAGTCAACAGCTGCCTTAAGTTCCTGCCTTATGCGATGACACAGACCCTGATGTATATCCAGTAAGCTGGAATCAAAACAGTGTTCCCAACCTGTTGAACTAATGGACTAACAGGAAAAACATTTACAAATATGAACCAAACATAGAGAAGGAGAGGGAGATGTCTTCTCATGAGGCCCCGGTTATTAAAGAAGTCTCAACTCCAGCCACTGCTGCTTATTACAGAGGAACAATGCACCTCACATTTTCAAAAAAAGAATTTGATCTTATGGGCCATTCTTACACTTACACAGTACAATATTTGTATTTATGGTAGTTACACCTCAACCAACTGAGGCAGACAAAGAGAGAACTGAGCCCTTCAGCTTGCAGAAATGCTGGGGAATGTTTCTAAAATAAGGAAATACAAAGGTTGTAAAATCTGCCTGTATGTCTGAGTGATAGGTCGTACCCTGGTACAAAACTAAAGGAAGGACTGCTTTTAGAAAATTGTTTGATGTCACAAAACATAAGAAGGATCTCAACTTTTTTTCAATGTAGCACACACACACAGTGAAAACAGAAGGTATTCTGTCTTGGATGTTTCTGATGAGATACTTACATTCTTCTTTTTTTTTCATCCTCAAAACAAAAATAGAAGCTTCCAATGACTCCAGTAGCTGGGCCCTTGTATACACACGTCTAGTATTTGATATACAGGGGAAATTATCACCATTTCAGGGCTCTGTTGTTTGTGCTCAGAGGCAGAAAAAACTTGATTGTAACCTACAGCTAGCAAAACAAATGGGACTTTGTTGAGCCTAGACTTCCATCTGTAAAATGCAATGACATGCTTATGTTATAAGGGGTTGGTTCTGAGTGCCGGATGAACAGTAACTTGCAGATACACGTTACAGCACAGTTGCTCAGTGCACTCGTGTCAGTGCTGAGCTGCACTTGATGGTATGTGCTTAGAAAAGCTGATTGCTACTTTTTCATGAATTGTGTTAGCCAGGTGCCAAACTGTTGCTAATTTGGAACTACAACGATAGGAATGACGTCAGTACTCTTCAACAGGGGGTTTCCCCAGTTGGTAGCTAAAGATTTGTAAGCATACCATTAATGTTCATAACAAATGCAAGTTTTTCTCTTGGTACTCAACTTTCCTTCCTCTTCCTCTGATTCCTCTTCCCCCTCATCCTCCTCCTTTTCCTATTCTCTTCTTCCTCCTCCTCTTCCCCTCTCCCTCTTTCTTTTGAGGCAGGGTTTTGCTATGTAACCCAGGCTGGCCTCAATTTATAATCTTCTTCCTTAACCTCCTTAGTGCTTAGAACACAGGTCATGTCTTGTACAGTTCAGTTTCCTTTTTGATTTACTAAAAAATATGATGAACTAAATATTTTGGACATAGACGTCAGCGGGGCAGAATTTCTGAGGATTAAAAATGTCAATTAAAAATTGTGAGATAAGATTCCAGGCATCAGCGAGCTTTATGGTGCGGCAGATGCTTTAGACTGACTATCTCACAAGCTTTCCCTCTGCCACTGCTCTTATTCCCTCGCTGAATTAATTGTTCCTGATTTGAACGACAGTTGGACCAATGCTAACTGATAGCTCCAGGAATGGATCGTGATTGCCCTGGTCAGTCATGGGAGTATGATTTCCCTCCACTGGTCTAGTGGTAGGCATATGCCTGAGCTGTGGCTTTCGTTCCCAAATTTAAAAACAGAAAATTAGAAGAGAACACTTGCACCCTTTGAGTCCATCTGCTGTGGGGTGAGAATGTAAAGACACGTAGGGAAAAAAAGCCAACTTATATAGATGTTTGAACAGACAAGCAGAAAATGTATTTCTGTGACATCACTGAGCTGTTCATTAAACTTTGGACTTGGCCTTTCTCCAGTAAAAATGGTATAAAACACAATTATATCTCCCTTTTATTTAAGTCCAGAAACTTTCAATTTAATACAGGGAGGGACATAAATTGCAAGTGCAGCTGTCTGTTCAAAGTTCCCCAGATTGTAACTTGTAATTGACATCTACTTACAAAGCCCATCCTGCCTCCAGTTTCAAAAGTTCGTAGTACTGTGTAAGGGGAGACCATATTATGAGGACAAGACAGATAAGACTGTAGTCGAGTCAAGGATGGGTGGAAATCTCTTTGAAGACCTCACACTCATTTACTGACAACCTGAGATTTCATTGAGGGTATTATTCTAGGTAGAACACTATTGGAATCCATTCAGAATTATCCCTGAAGTTGTTTTGTCCAGAGTTATTCTGAATGCTTGTCAGAATGAGAGCCAGGAAATTCACTCATGGCTGACAAAATGATGGAGGACTTAAAGGAAAGCTAGAAAAGGTATGGGGTGCTTTGAAGCTGAACCTATTACCCTTCCACAGAAGGAAGCATGTTTTCCTGGCTGTCCTACCGCAGGGGCTTTTCCAGACTTGCTGTGAGAACTTTGGACGCGAGAGACAGGAAATGGGGTTGATTCAGGAAGGTGTGCTCTTCATCTCCTCTTGGCCACAGTTTCCACCTCATCTCCTCTCTGTGTAGCTTCAGAGGGCTCAGCTTCAGGCTAATGCCTAAGGACAGACAGTGGTGAGAGTGACAAGGCGCATTCAGGGCCTCAGCACTGGGAAGTGGCAGAGCATGCTAGGAAGTCTATTTGTGGCTTCCGATGCTGTTCAGAGCTTATGAAGTCCTTCTTTCTCCTTTTGTTGAAAACTCCCATGGAAGTGAAAGGAGCCTCTGTCTGGTTTATTTCAAAGGGGGTTTGTAAAAAAAAAATGCTGAACATTATCCAAGTAGCTCCTTACTGCCTAACTTTCAGTGCTGAATATCTCAACTGCTCTGAAACATTTCTTTTTCATATCACTCAAAGAAAATGGGAATGGGGTTTGACATTAGATGCACTTCTGTTTATACATTCTCTCTCTCTCTTTCTCTCATAGAAAAGATTTATGTACTTTCAGAAACAAATTTGAAGGAATAATTGCTCCCTAATAAATGTTAATCATAATAAAATCAACTTTAGAAAGAAAGGGAGTTACTCCACAGTCTTTTTATTATTTGGGACCAATGAATCTAAATCTCTAAGCTGTTGCAGACCATGAATGAAGCCCTCATGTTCACATGCCAGGTAAAAATGTTGGAAAAATTAGGCCACAGATGGCTCAGCAGTTAAGAGCACTGACTGCTCTGGCAGAGGATCCTGGTTCCATTCCCAGCACCTACATGTCAGCTATCAACCATCTGTAACTCCAGTTCCAAGGAATCTAATGCCCTCTTTTGACCGCAGGCATTGCACATACAGGTGCACTTACATACACAAGGATAAAGCATTCATACACATAAAATAAAAAATAAAATTTAAAAATGATTAAAAAATGTGGTTTGGCCACTTCAGAGTCGTGGCCTTTATTTGAAAGTTTTGAGTAGAATCCTTGAAGTGATGTGTGAAGGGATAAGTGCCATACTACCTCACTTTCTTCAGTTCAGGAACAGGTGCCCAAAGGGGAGAGTGAGTGTTTAAGCTATGGCACAACACCATCATTCAAAATAAGCTAATCCTAATTTTACTGACAAAGACACATTCAAGTCACCTCAGTAAGTGTGTGTTGGAAGCAGAGATTCTTCTGCTTCTGCTGGTGATTTTCTCTTTTTTAACTGATACGCTGGAGGCAGAAGCAGAGGTAGGCAGATATCTGTAATTGAGGCCAGCCAGGTCTACATAGCAAGTTTCAGGCCAGCTGGGGCTACAGGAGACCCTGTCTTACCACTCTGCCCCCTCCCTTCCCGTTGATGAACCCAGTTAAAGCCACACATCCTAGTTACAGGGACAATAAGAATTGGGGTGGAGTCAGGTGAAAGGGAGCGGCAGACTCTGGTTTCTACCCTTCTTCCCGCCCTTTATGGGACATTAAGCCTCTCTTCCTGGCCCGTGCCTCCAGCTCCTGATTTCTGCTTTCTCATAGAGTGCACTTCCTTATCTTAACAGTTTCTGTTTCTTTTTACCCTCTCTGCTCATGTGTGGGTCCAGCACCTAGTAATTTCTCTCAGTGCTCTGCTTCAGCTCCAGAGTCCACTTCTTTCTCTCTGCCCCATTCGCTGCTTTCTCACTCTGGTTTCTAGGAGAGACTTTCATAGCCCAGTCATCTTTTCCTATACAGTAGCTCCTCTATTCTGTGGTTTTGCTTTCTGTGGCTCCAGTTATTCATGGTCGGTCCTGAGGTAGCTAAGATCTCTGATAAGAACAACTCTATGAAATTATGAACAAGAATTGTGCTAGTTTTCCTGTTGTGTTTCAAACTGCCAAAGTTACAGACACAGCATTAATAAGTGCTTAGTTACAGGGTTCTATGCTGTCTGTGGTTCAGGCATCTCCTGGGGGCATGGGATATACCTATCAAGGACAGGAAATATTCTGGCCATGCTGAGAGTTGACTGCTCTTGGTTGTAGGCAGTTGTAACCGAGGAAGATGATCATGCAGCTTAAAACATGGCAATGTTGAACTGTCTTTTGCTTAAGAGCAATAGTTAGGACGGTCCTATTAACCGTGGCAGGCATCATGGTTGATATGTCTAATGAAATGTTTGAGGATGGGGTTAAAGTATCCTCTTAAACTAATCTTAAGGATTTTTTCATTCAGTTTGTTTAACAGGACTAAAAGGACTGCATGTGTGCATGAGTGTGCATGTGTACATGTGTGTTTTATTCTGAACATGAATACTTAGGCAGAAATAATATAATAAGACACACATCTCAGTTGGAACACTCCCTCTTCATTGAGCCCTTTTTGATCATGTGATATGAAGGGACCACTGAGCCACTTGCTCCCTTCCCCATCATTATTATTATCTGAAAACAGGAACTTGGATTTTGGAAGATTTTACTTAAAATCTTACACGATGATTGGCACTCATAAATACTTGTTGACTGAATTAACAAATAAGAGGAAAAAGAATGTGGAATCTCGGATATCTAGCTTTAATGTGTGTTAGAGTCATCTGTTGTGAAAAATGTACAAACTTTGCAAAGTCTCTGTGAAATTTTGCGACAGAGCACAGGATTTGTCACGGTAAATGAGCATTTGAGTGATTCTGACGTCTGTGCTTGAAGGACAACACTTTGCTTAACATTGCTGTAGTTGAATCTTGAAGATCTGCAATTGGAGTGTTCCCACCCAATCAATCTGAGAGCAACCATGAGATTGCAAGAAGGCTGGCACTTGGAAGATCAGAGCTGCCACCCTTTGTCACCAAGAATTATTATGACCTCTGTTCTATCAGCTAGTCTGTTGCCCTCAATTAGATCAGAAAGAACCGAACAGATAAATCAAATCTTCAAGTTTCAGCTGGGAACCTTTTCCAGCGCACACTGTCAGCTTCTGAATCCACAACATTCACCAACAGAACAAACTGAAGTCTTTATATTAAGATATGCATTTTTTTCATTATTAAAATCTTCATGTTTTTTTGAGACAGGGTCTCACTATATAGCCCTGACTGACCTGAAGCTCATTATGTAGACCACGTTGGCCTCAAACTTGAAGAGATTCGCCTGCTTCTGCCCCCCAGTGCTGGTGTTAAAGGCGTGCACCCCCACACCTGCCCCCAGTGCTGATGCTAAAGGCGTGCACCCCCACACCTGCCCCCAGTGCTGGTGCTAAAGGCATGCACCACCACACCTGGCCCTCACATACTATTTCATCTTTTCTCCAAAGTAATATAACTTTGGAAAGTGAGAGAAACAAGTTACTGTAGATAATCTTCACAACATCCCAAGAGGAGGTTTGTTCCTTTTACTCTTACTTAATGGATGAAGAAACTGAAGCACTGAGAAGTTACATGACCCACCTAAGGCGGCACACATGTAGTAAGTGATGAGCCCTGTACTTGGACCCTAGAGGTTGCTCATTTATTTTCCGGGAAAGGAGCATTCTGAGTGTGGGTGTGGACGATGTGCTTTGAGCACTCAAACATACGGCAAAATCAGCCCAAACCAGGGGTTTCTACTGTTTACTGTCCTGTTCCGAAACCTGTGTCGAGCTCCCTATTTCACTGCTTGACATACTTTTTCCCTCCCTCCCTCCCTCCCTCTCTTTCTTATTGTGCTGAGATTGAGCACTGGCCCTTTTGGTTTGTTTGTAGTTAAGGGTTACACAGTGTATCCTAGACTGGCCTCAAATTTGCTATCTTCCTTCTCTGTCGTCCCAGTGCTAAAATTACCAGTATGTATCATTGGACCCATCTTAAATTACCAGTATGTATCACTGGACCCATCTTAAATTACCAGTATGTATCACTGGACCCATCTTAAATTACCAGTATGTATCACTGGACCCATCTTGCCCTAATTTTTTTTTTTTTTTTTAATAGAAGGCATCAGCATAAGATCAGAGACTGGAGAAAGAAGCTGAGTTCCTGCCCCACCTCGTCCACCCTCCATGCTGTGGTCTCAGTGGCTTTTTCTCTTGGACCACCTCTGCTAGAAGTTAGCCTCTTTCCATTGATTCAGTTCCATTCCGGTCTCATGGTTTCCTCTTCCTGGATAGAGGAAACCATGAGACCTAGGTAGAGCAGCATCCCATCATTTCTAGCGCCCAGTGCCTCTACATTGCATTTTCTAAATTGAAAATACACTACAAAATTTCCCATCCTAGTTCTTACAGAACTTCTCCACTCCCCTACCAAGGGGTGGGTGTTTCCTACTCTTAACCCTGGGCTGGCTTTTGTGTCTTCCCTTACTGATGAAATGCAACAGCAAGGCCACTCGAAAACCTCCAAGGTTAAGCACAAAAGGATATCATCTCTCAAGACTTTGCGTGTTGGAAATTTCATTCTCAAAATTATGTCAGTGGTATTTGGAATTGGGGCATGTAAGAAGTGATTGAGATTAGAAGACCGACTGAGGGTGGGGCTCCATGATGTCATGGGGGTTTTAGAAGAAGAGAGACCTAAGATAGGAACAAAGTTCTCACCAGATGCTGAGCAGATTACTGGTGCCTCACTCTTAACAAGCAGATTCTAGAGCCATGAGCTAATCTTCTTTTTGGATTACCAATTCTTGCTGTAACTCCAGTACTTAGGAGCTGGAGACAGGATAATTGATGTGAGTTTGAGGTCAGCCTGAGCTATATAGCAAGACCCTGTTTCCAAACCCCAAATAAAATAAATTACCCAGTCTCAAGTATTTTATTATAGCAACTGAAAGTAGACTAAGACAGAAAAAAGTCTTGCCCCTGGTTCTCTAGGAGCACATGCCTTTGGAACCTCCAGGAGAGAGAGACCAGATAAAAACAGATGCTCAGTGAGCCCAATGTGTTCCCGTACCCCACTGTTTGAGTTCCCCTGTCTGGATGAAGATGTGTGAATGGGTGACTTTCACATGACTCTTGTTTTAGTCAACTTCATGAGACACCACTGAACCTTTGGAGTAAGGTGAGAATTAGTAAGAAAATGGTTGCTATTGTTTCAGATCAACCTTTGGTAAGATAGACTGTAGGTAACTAATTGCATCTGATGTCTCTTACCTCTTGTCTTAGCTCTACCCATCTCTCTGAATTCCCAACTGAGTAGACCTTCTGCTTCCTGCAGCACCCTGACTGGCATTCTGAGAAAAGTCACAAGAGAGCTTTACATGCATTAGAACAAGGACTTCAGAGATCCAAAAGTGAGACTTACCTCAGTTTACAGGTGAAGAAACAGAAAGCTCCAATGAGTAAAAAATCAACTAAAACTTTATCCAGAGAGAACTGAGGTCCTTCCTCCCAGTGTCTTGGCTCAACTAAGGCTCAGTAAGACTTGGATTAGTTCAAGGACTCCAGCCACAGCTTTCTTCTCTATGTGACTGCAAGTTTATTTTTAAAAGTTAAAAAAATTTTTTTTTTATTTTACATGTATGAGTCTTATACCTGTATGTATGTATGTGTACCCATGTTGTATGGTGCCCAAAGAGGACAGAGGAGAGCATCAGATCCCCTGGGACGGGTTGGTAGTTAGCTGGATGTGGGTTCGGGGAATTGAAACTGGGTCTTCTGCAGGAGCAGCCAGTGATCTTAACTGCTGAGCATCTCTCCAGCCCCCCTAGAGACGCATTTTGGAACTTAGGCTGTCTTATCTCAGTGGAGCTTTTAGACTATTAGAGTGTTACTAGAGCCCTGTTATTTGTTTCATGGAACATGTGCTATGGTGTACATACTGGTGTGATCCAGCTCCAGGGTGAGCAGACTATTTCTGATGAGAAGAAGCAACTTCTCTTTGGAGAACAGCAGACTTGCTTTCGTGGGAAAAGGAAGATCAGGTTTTCAGACATGATTCTTGGCTTCAGAAGACTCAATCCTCCTCTCTAAGCCCAGTGGCAAGTTCAGTGGGAGTGCAACTGAGCTTGTGTTTCAGTAGCATCATCATGAATGCAACGTGTCAGTCTTGTGAGTGTTCTTTCCTCACTCTGGCTCCGTTCTTAGTTAAGCTCTCTATTCAGGGTGTTGGGATGGCCAGCAGAAGTTCCAGACTAAGCCAACATAATGGGCCAGACATGTTCCTTCCCTTCTACCCCAGCACCAAAGCCAAGGCTGGCTCTCACTGCACTTCCGTGGGTACAGAGAGCAGAGTGTTCTGATTAGTCTGGGTTAGGCTATGATCATATTCCTGAAACCAGAAGAACTGAAGAAAGAGGGGTCATTTCTAAGAGCACAGGAGCCCTTTTTCCAGATGAAAGAGGACTGGGTGGATGCTGGACGAGAATACATAACAGACATCCACTGCAAATGTTCTAGCAAGAAGCAACATTCCCAGCCCTCTGCATGGCATATGATGTGTTTCATGGCCTGCTCCCTGAAGGCCCAAGACTACAGTGCTACAGCTCAGATCTTGATAGTCTCCCACAGGCCGGCGTGTTGAAGGCCTAGTTCCCAATCTGTGGCACAGCTGGAAGGCAGTGGAGCCTTTTGGAGATGGATCCTGGAAGAAGGAAGTCAGGTCACTGGAGGCATGTCCCTAAATGGGAATATACGGTCACTGTTCCTCTCCCCTCCCCTCCTTTATGAGCCTCTCCCCTTCTCTTCCCCATCCTCTTTTTTTTCTCTTTGTCTCCCTCCTTCTTTCTCTTCATCTCCCTCCTTCTCACTCCCAGCAGCTGCCATGAAGCAGACAGGCTTGCTCTACCACAGCCTCTAACATGATGTGCTGTGTGACTACCAGTAACTCCCAAACAAAGCCAAATGATCGTGGACTGAAACCTCAGAAACTGTGAGCTGGTTGATCTTTCTTCCTTTTAAGTTTGATCACCTCAGGTATTTTGTCATAGTAACAGAAAGACTAGCATGCACACATACCCCTACCACTGTTAAGTAGCATCACTATTTAATAGTAGATAGGATTGATGTTAGAATTTGAATATTAGTCCCCTGAAAGTCATATGTTGGCAATTTGATCTCTGGAGGTTGAAGCTCAGGAGCCCTCCACTTTGTTTTTTCAGACAGGGTCTTTCACTGAGACCTAGGTTTGCATATTAGGCTAGGCTGGCTAGCTAGCAAACTACAGGAATCTGCCTGTTACTATCTCTTTTGTGCTAGGGATGGCAAGTGTGTGCTACCATACTTGACTTTTTATGGGGATGCTGAGGATTGAACTTAGGTCTTGTACTTGCAAGGCAAGCACTTTACCAAGTAAGCTATCTTTTTAGTCCAAATTCTTCATTCCTTTCTTATTTTATTTATTTTATTATTTTTATTTTATGCATATGAGTGTATTACCTTCAGGTATTTAAGTGTATGCGGAGGTCAGAAGAAGGCGTGAATCCTCTGGAACTGGAGGTATAGATGGTTGTTAGCCACCATGTGGGTGCTGGGAGCCATCTCTTCAGCCCCTATTTAACAGCATCTCTAGACAGTTCTAATGTTGAAGTCACCTTAGAGCATCAGGTCTTTTAAGGAGGAAGGATAAGGAATTGAGAGCACATGGTTTCTTCTGACTCAGTTTAGCTTTCTTTCACATGGAATTAGGGTGGACCCACATTCCAATGAGAACAACAGTGTCTTCATTCATTACTCAGCCAGTCAGCAGGCACTTCCAGGGAGTTCAATGGAGTGTTTTCTGAGTACTTGCTCTTTATCTTATTCAAAGAAATCCCGAGACAGCCATTCTTTCAAAAGCGTGTGAGGGAAAACACTCATATATGCGTGAAAGTAGACCCATTCAATTGACAGTATAAACAGGACAGGCAGTCATTCTCTACTTACTAAACTTAGTTTTTCCTCATCATTTTCCAAAGTATTCCCAATAGTGCTCGTCTCTTATGTCTGTGTTCTTTAGACGGTCATTTTAATGGTCCTTCAAAGGTTGTTTCTACTGTTAGCTTTCCTTTAATGTCAAGGTTTGCTCCCATGCTTTATCATTTGTTTCCAGTTAATCCTGAATTCGGCTGCTAGGAGCTCTGAGTTACGGATCATGGCAGCAATACTCCACCCTCCAACTTCCTGAAGTCTTGGTAAAGCCTTTGTTCCAAGAACAACTAAAGACTTTTTTCTGATCAAAAGCCCAGCCAGACATATAAAAATCCACCATCCTAATTCCCAGATGAGACTGGGCTTTGCTGAACCTGTTTCTCAGGGTAATTTCTGCTAACTACCTAAGCATTGAATTTTAATCCTAATTATCTTAGCTGATGATGATCTCACAGATCCATACTTTTTAGATCTTCTCAATAATTTTCTACTTCATTTTCCTCTATTCCAGGTCATGCTAAATGGTGCTTTTGTACTATAGACAATACACTAATCAATGGTCCAGAAAATGATAATTCTCTTTGGTGATAAGATGGAAAATTTCTTCTTTATAATGAAAGAACAAAATACTCTAGATAAGAATCGCTTTTCAAAAACTTATTTTGTTGTTTAAGAGCAAATTCCCACTTTGGTAGAATATAAATCTAGGGACCTAAACAAAACATGATACATTTGGGAAAGGGCAACCAGGACAAAGGATGCATAGGGGCTTTTTGGTCCAAAGGAAAATAAGCATCAAACATAGCATCTGCTGTCCACATGGAAATGAAATTCAGTCTGGTGGTGTGAGAAACAAATTGAGAGATCTCAGTATAATAAGGACGCATTTTCTTACAATGAATGCTTTTTAAAGGTGGGATAAACTTTTGGGTAGGATGGACTGGTTTTTTATGGCTGTGATAACAAATTATCATATATTTAGCTTCTTAAGACAACATCTATTTATTGATGTACAACTCTGTCAGAAGTCCAGACATGGTGGGTTTTGCTGGATCTTCTGCTCAGACTCTCACAAGGCTGAAGTGGAGGAATTGGCCTACCTGGGGGGATCCATCCTGGGGCTCTGGGAACAACTGGGCCTCCAAGCTCTTTCAGTGGGCCAAGTTCAGTTCCCTATGGTCATGATACCAAGGTCCTTGCTCTCTCACTGGCTGTGTGTCTTCTGTTCCCAAAAGTGGCTGCATTCCTCCCCATGTTTCCAGTTGCAGGCTGAGTCCCTTTCATGCCTCAGATATGCCTCATTTCCCTTTCTGCCTCATTCCTCAGGCTTCTGCTTTCTGCTGCTGCCCTTAAACATTTATATGCGAGGGATGGTGGTAGCTCACTGGTAGAGTACTTGCCCAACATTCACTAGGCGGTGTTTGATTCCTAGCATGGGGACAGGTAAAGGCTCGTACGTTATACTCACCCCACAAGGATGATTATCTCTCTCATTTAGATTCAGCTCAGTGGTCACTTCAATTACACCTGCAGGGTCTTTTCACAACAGAACATATCAGTGTGATTCAGTTATCGGGAGATGGGAATCTCAGGGCGTCTTTAGCATTCTGCCTACCTTGTGAGTTCTCTGTTCTCAAAGATAAAGATAACAGGGAAGAAGGGGGTCGACGGAGGCATCGGCCCTGCGACTCTCCGTCTACAGCAGAGCTGTGCTAGGAAGTACAGGGCAGCTTGTCACAACCACTGCTGTGTGTTACTGGGTCTTGGTGCAAACAGGACAGAGATGCAATGTTTGGGACACTGCATTTTTCCTTCTCAAATTGCTAATAGAGAACCCACTGAGAAGCATGGGGTGGATCAGCAGAGCCAGCTAAGTATATGCCAAACGACCAGCACTGAGTGTTGATCTGCAGCCTCACAGAAGCTCAGATGCCTAGAGGCCTTGTCTGTGCCACCCGACCTTTGTTAGATAAAAGAAGAGAAGAACAACGTAGTGCAGGAACCAGGGTTAACCCAGTATAAGAGTGTAAGCAGATCTCCGTGCTGGATCTGGCTCCTTCCAGAAGGACAGAGAGGCACACAGCCGCTGAGCCCTGGATCCAGACATGGCTCTGGATTGGAAGGCCTCATTCTGCTTGTCATCAACTGTGTTGGGCTCTGGTGCTGGAATTTCACCAAAATTAGAAAATGCCTGTAGCTTGTTCCAAAGGGACTCCAAAGGACTGCTTTGTCAGGAGGTTCTAAGTAGAAGAAAGTCCTTGAAGGGAGAACTTTCCTCGACTACAGTGGTAACTGTAGCGACAGAAGTGAATATGTGTCATTTCTAGAAAGAATATGTATTTTCAGTGTATCTTTAATTTTTTTCTGGTCCTTGTCATCAAATGAAAAGCCTCTTTTTTTCATCTTTATGCAGTGAGTTTATCCCAATATGAATTTTTAAAAATTGTATTTATTATGTTTTTTAACTTTTGTGTCTCTGTGTTTTTTTTTGTGAGCGAATGCCATATATGTACAGGAGCTGTGGGCAGAGACCAGAAGAGGGTATTGGATCCCTTAGAACTGAAATTATAGGTGATTGTGAGTTGCCTGACATGGGTACTGGGAACCAGGGTCCTCTCAAAGAACAGTAAGTACTCTTAACTATTGAACCATCTCTCCAGCCTCAGAGTTCTTGATTTTAAATGACTGATGTAAATGTATGATCCTTTCAGTAGATTGAAAAAGGCACGAGGGGGAGGAGGTCTGTACATGTGAGTGGAATACTTGATCAGTGAACGTCAGGGAACGCTGTGGTGGCCAGCCTCCAAGAATGTCATTAATGATCCTGGCCTACTTGGTATTAGTTCCTTCCCACACTGACTGTGGCTACCTATGTAACTAATAGCATTTGCAGTTATAGCCATGTGTGACTTCTGCAGTGCGAGATATAGCTGACCTCACTTGGTTTTGAGGAGCTCAGTTTACTCTGGAAGAAGCCAGTTGGCATGCAGTGAGGCCCTCCTTCCTGCCATTTCTGCACACTGTTCTCCGGAAACTCAGACAGCCCTCTAGAGAGGTACACATAGCAAAGAACAGAGGCTCTTGCCAGTGGCTGCCACTCGTTACCCATCCGATGTCTTGTAGCGGATTCCCTAGCTCTGGTCAAGCCTCTAGATGAGTGTGGTTCTGACTGACACACTGCAGGTGTGTGTGTGTGTATGTGTGTGTTTGTGTGAATGTCCCCTCCTTTTGTCACATTCCAATGTAATCCATTAGAAAATTTTATTGGTTTGTACTACATCCAAAATCTGACCATCTCCACCATTTCCTCCGTCACTTTCCTGGCTCATCATCTCTGATGAGAACTTTACCAACAGCCTCCCAGTGGGTCTCTGCAATTCCTGCCCTATCTGATTGGTCTGCTCCTAAGGAAGCATAGACAATCTTTGTGAGATAATAGTTAGATAATGTCTCTGTGCTGCTCAAAACCTTGCCTTCTGAAATCTTTCAGTGATCAGTGTGATATGCTTCCTTGCCTCTACCTTCTCTCTGATCTCATCCGTACCTGTTCTCTCTGTCATTCCGTATTGACCATACCTGTTCGCCTCTTTTCAAATCGCATCCTGCGTCCTCTATACCTACTCTGCACATCCTTGCAGCTCATCACCATTGGATATGCTGTTCAAGTCTCACCCAAAGGTGCCCAGTGGGTTGACCAAACTGTGCCAGACCTACATCCTAGTCTGAAGGCTGCCCCTGGCCAATCTGGCTTCCTCTTCCTTGTCATTTTTGTCTTGTTTTCCTCTGTTGTGTTGGCACTCTAAGCCAGGGCCTCATGGACACTGGGCAAGTGCTCTGCTTAGCCATATTCTCGGCTTCCTTTAATTTTTTATGAGCTTATTCCCCAATCATCTTTTGCATTTCTAACTCTGTCTCAGTGTCTGCTTCCCCAGACACCAAAATAAACTGCTGGAAGCCCTTTACGTACATTAACTCATTTAAATGTTTGGCTTTTTTCCTGCTCATGGAGCAGGAAATTTCAGAATTTCTCAAATTTAAAATCTCAGTAGCCCAAGAATTAATTAATTCTTACTGTCATTAGCAACATCACTCCCAATTCTGAACCTTAAAGCATTCCAAAATCTCTTCATTTTTCTCTTTTTGGAAAGAAAACAAACCGCTATTGGGCCTCTTCACCTTGTACCTCCTCTGTCCTAACTACTCACTTCTGACTCACGCTAACCCCACCCTCTCCCTGGACACTTGAAAGGACTGACTTCCCACCATCCAGGGAACTCATCCCGGGGGCTTCTGCTGTAACTGGCTCTCTCAATAACTTGCCCAGCTGGTGAATGGCCTCTCTCCTCTGACTCCCCTGACTCCACAGCCAGCAAAGGCCTTTACATTCTCTTTGTTTTTCTTTCTTTCCCTTGAAACCCTGCCTGGGATTTCCCCAAAGACACAGTGCTTGGCTCTCCATCTTGTGTCTCTGAACAATTTCCCTCAGACAACTCGTCCACTCTGATGGTCTCTATTAGCACCGCAGATGCTCATGATGGTGTTGTCCATCACGTCAGTGTGTGGTCACCACTTCAGTAGAGGACCGTAAAGAGACGCTTCATGTGCAAACTAGAAGCTGTAAAGGAAGATGTTGAGATCTGATGGCTCAAAGTTCAAAGTACCTGCATCACTGAGAGGCAAACACCAAACAAAGAAATGAAAAGAAAGCAACTCAACCACAAGCAAAGTTAGCTAGAAAAATATTTATAATTCCTCACTAGACAGAAGAACATCACAAATCCATACATACTCCCTAAAAATAGTGCAATAGAAAGAAATAGAGGAGAGATGTGAACAGTGTATACTGTTAACAAGGCAAGCAGATGGTGGGGCAACTAGATTCTGACATGAAACAGAAAGAATTTGGGCCCCAACTTCACACCACATACAAAGGATCAAAATAAACCAAAGATTTAAATGTGAGAGCTAAGACCATAAAACTTTTACAAGATAATGTTAGTGTAAGTATTTGTGACCTTGGGCAGGTAAAGATCTGACATTAAAAGCACAACATCCTCCCCCTAAAATCAGAGAAATTGAACTTTACCAAACATAAAAACTAGGCTATTACTAAGAAAGTAAAGGGACAGCTAACTGAATGGGAGAAAATGTTTTTAAATCATATATCTGCTGAGGCTCTGCTATCCAGAATGTGCAAAGTTGGGTGTGGGGGCACACGCCTTTAATCCTACCACTCAGGATGCAGAGGCAGGCAGATCTCTATGAGGTCGAGGTCCACCTGGTCAACATAGCAAATTCCAGGCCAGTTGGGGCTACAGGGAGACCTTGTCTCAAGCAAATGAAATAAACAGAATATACAAAGAAAATTCATAACTCATCAAAGAATGACAAGCCATTTGAATAGACAAGTATTTGAATAGATACTCTTCAAAGATAAAAATAAAAAGACCAAGAAGAACATGAAAAGCTACTGAAATTTATTAGGCATTACAGAATGAACCATAAGGGGCCGCCACTTCATCCGTATTAAGCTGGCACAATGTTTAAGAAGAAAATTGAGGATGTGTAGAATTATACTCTCACATTATTAATGGGAAAGAAAATGGCACAGCCACTGTGTAAGCCAGTCGCCAGCTTCTCAAAATGTTAGGCATGGAATCTCTCTGTGACCCAGTAACTCCACTCTGAGGGTGTAGCTCGGTTAGTAGAGTATTTACCTAACATGTCCTGGGTTTTAGCCCCAGCACCAAATAAACCGGGCATGGTGTTGGGTGCCTGCAATCCCAACACTCAGGAATGATAGGTAAGAATATCCCAAGTTCATTATTATCCTCTGCTATATAAAGAATTTGAAGCTAGCCTAGGCTAGAGACCCTATCACAAACAATAGGCAAACAAGATGTTCATAACAATGTAATTCATAATAGACTAAAGGTTAAAGCAAACTAGCAGCTGATGAATGGCCATTAATTTATGAATTGATAAATAAAATGTGGTTTAAACAACGGATTTTTAAAACCATAAGTTTTTATTTATTCTTTGAGAATTTCATACGAGTACAAATGTATTTTGATTATATCCAACCTCCCTTCCTCGAATTCCTCTTTGGATACTTTGCCCCCCAAATCCCTCTCCCAATTTCTTGTCTTTTTAAATATATAATTCACTGAGCTCAGTTTTCGTTGCCCATATACTCATATACACATGGGTATAAGACTATTCATGGAGCATGGCTCACCTACCAGGGGTCACACCCTTAAAGAAAACCTCTCCTAGTAGCCGTCAACTGTCAATAGCTCCTCAGCCAGGGGTGGGGGCTTGAGAAGTCCTCCCCGACCCATGGTAGAATATTGACTTGATCTTTTGCTAGTTTTACTAGGCAACCACATCTGTTGTGTATTCATGAGGGAGTTCATCAGTGAGATCATGGTCCTGTCACGTCCAGAAGATACTGTTGTCCTCTAGTCGTCTCAAACTTCTGGCTCCTACAATCTTTTTCCCCCTCTTCTGAGATATTTCCTAAACCTTGGGGGGGAAGGGAGTGTAATAGAGATATCTCATTTATTGCTGAGCACTCCCCAGACACTTCTCTGAGTTTGACCAGTTTTCAGTCTCTGTATTAATTCTCCTTTATTGAATGATCGTACTCCTCTGATGAGGTCTGAAAGATGTACTAATCCCTAGGTATAATGATATGATGTATTTAGGAGACAGTTAAAAATAGTATATATAATGTATTGTTAGTCAGTCGTAAAAATAATGAAGTCTTAAGTTGGGCCTGGTGGCACATGCCTTTAATCCCAGAACTTGGGAGGCAGAGGCAGGTGGACCTTTGTGAGACTGAGGTCAGCCTGGTGTACATAGAAATTTCAGGCCACCTGGGGCTGTGGGAAACCCTGTCTCAAAAAACAAACAAACAAGAAAAACTCCAAAATAATGAAGTCTTATACATGTTACAGTATGGGTGAGAATTTGCTGAATGGAAGGAGCCAGCAATAGAAGCCACATATTATTTGACTCCAGTTATAGGAGATGTCTGCATTTGTGTTGCCAGGGTCTAGAGTGTAGTGATAGGGTGGAGAGAGTGACTGCTAACGCATATGAGGTTTAGGGGAGGTGATGAAATGTTCTGGAATTAGCTAGTGGTGATGGTAGCATAAAGTTGTAAATATGCTAACGTCATCACTTCCCCAGTGAGAGATTCCCTCTCAAAAAACAAGGTGGATGGCTCCTGAAGAATGAATGACACATGAGCTTGTCCTCTAGCTATATGCATGCTCACACATGCGCACATACGTTCACACACATGCCCTCTTGCATACATGAATCAATACACATATCTATATGCATAAACATACACTCAGACAAAAATTAATATAAAATAACTAACTTCACTTCCAAAAGTTTATCCTATGATTTTACTTTCATATATATCTGTATAAAAACAAACACCTTAAGCAGTTGGCTATAGTACTCCTATCCAGACTTAAACACAAGGAAAAATGAGCGGCTATAAAACAATAAGGTAAATGTTTGCAATGTGTTGTTGGGGGTCCCAGCACTCAGGGCTAGCCCGAGGGGGACCGAAAGCCGTAGTGAGGGGTGAGTAGGTGCAGAGTCAACGCACAGACTCCGGGAGTTGAACGGAAAGCCAGCAGTGCTGTTCTGCTGTAGAATTCCTGTATTCAAGAAAGAGCAGAGTGTCTTATAGGCCTTGTTAGCCAATAGCCTTATGGGGTGGGGTCCTGACTACAGCCAATTGCAGTTTGTTCCCAGGTAGATTAGGTTCTCTGCAGGTGCTGGGCAGAAACTGGCTTCACAACCAACCGGTGTGGAGCACCACACCCACGAGAGCCATTCCTCCACTCCTCCTGGCAGGTGGCCTGGCTAGGCCCACCCTGCATTATGCCCAAAAATGTGTTTTTGTTTTTTGTTTTTGACAGGGTCTCCCTAGTCACAGCCTACCTGGAGGTCACAGTGTGAACCACGGTGGCCTTGATCTCACAGAGATCAGCTTGCCTCTGCCTCCTGAGGGCTGGGACTAAAGGTGCACACCACCACCACACCCAGCATTGCAATGTGTTTTTAAAAAGTTATCAGACTTACAATACATGTAAAGCCAAAATGGATATAGAGCAGCTATATGTTTTCTAGCTATTATATTAAAGCATTTTCAAGGAACTTTAAAGAAACATTTTAGAAAAGAGTTTCGTAGAATTCACCATCTAGGTTATCCAGGATTATCCTTTTTAGTATTTTTTATGTATTTTTTATGTTAATGAATGAAAATGCTCTCTCATGTATTTAGTAAGAGTTTATATCTTTCATAAATCAGGAGAAAGCTGAGCTTTGGAAGTAAGAGGCCTCACTGGTGGACCATAGTCCTGCTACTCAGAGAATGACTGTGCTTGTGAGCAACGAGCTCGGCTAGCATCTCCGGGAATCAAGAGCTTCGCAGCCACTGAAGACCTGTGCACACCTCACCGAGCTTGGGAAGGGTAATGTTCTGTGCCCCTCTAGAGGAGGTTCCTAGTTCATCAACTGTGTCCCCAGGAGGCAGCTCAGGCAATGTGCATGATAGTTGTTTTCTCATTGGAACTTCAGTTGGGTGCAGGAGGAGGCAGAAAGATTTCCATCACCCACGTACTTTAGGGAGGGGGGTGAGAATGGGGAGGAGGTGGAGGATGCTGAAAATAAATGTGAACTTCTTTTCGACAGTATCTCACTGTGTAGCCCATGCTGGCCACAAACTCGTGGTGCTCTTTTTGCCTCAGTTTGCTGAGTGCTGGGATTACAGGTCTGTGCCACCACATGGGGTTTATCAGGAAATCCTTAATACAGGATTTCAATCGGATCCTTCCCTGCCTCCTTCACAACGTCTTTAAAAATTAGTTAGGACCCTCATCTGGTTATGTTGCATACATGTATTTAAACATCACACTTTGCCCCCAAATATGTACAATGACTATGTCTCACTTACAGAATAATCTGTGGAGGTGAGAGCGAGAATGATGAGGGAAAGTCTGCTTCCCATTAGAGCCTGTTCCGCAGAGGTCAGCTTGCTGCGGACTGCCAATGTGAGCCATCCTCCAGTCGAAAAAGGCACCAGGCACCTGGTGCTTTTAGAACAGAAGCACAAAACAGGGCTAAGAGTATAAGTAGAAAATGAAATGGCAATAAGGAATACACATCTTTCAACAATATCTTTAAATATCAGTGACCTCAACTCCCCAGTGAAAAGACACAAGATAGTTGACTGGATTAAGAAAGAAAACCCATCTTTTTATTGTCTGCAAGAAACTCATCTCATCTTCAAGAACAGACAAAAACTAAGGGTGAAAAGATGGAAAATAGTCCAAGCAAATGGCATTAAGAAACAAGCAAGTAGTGCTATTCCAACATACGACAAAATAGACTTCAAACTAAAGTTAATGAAAAGAGATAAAGATCACTTCACTCTGATCAAGGGAACAATTGACCAAAAAGACATTACAGTCATGAACTATATGCACAAAACTCTGATGCAGAAAATTTCATAAAAAGAATACTACTGAACTTCAAGACACAGATTAACCCCCAACTCCATAATAATACATGACTTCAGTATCCCACAGAACATCTGGACAAAGAAGAAACATGGGAACATCTGAATGAAATGATATCATACATCAAATAGATCTAACAGATGCTATAGAATATTTTACCCAAGTACCAAAGAATACACATTCTACTCAGCTGTCCATGAAAGTTTCTCTAAAATAGACCACATACTGAGGCATAAACCAAACCTCAACAAATACAAAAAATAGAAATAATAAAGTTTAAAATCAACAGCAAAAGAATGTTCTAATAACTACGCACTCCTGAGATTAAACAACGCACTCCTGAATGATGAGGGGGTCAAAAAAGAAATCAAGAAAGAAATAAAAGTATTCCTGGAATCAAATGAAAATGAAAACCCAGTGCAACAAAACCTCTGAGACACATTAAAAGCATTCTTAAGAGGGAAGTTTATAGCTCTAAGCACCTACATTAAAAAATCAGAACAAAAAGGTTATATGATGCGAATTCCATTAACCAGACTATTCTGCCAAGTGCTTCCCAAACATTCATCTGCATGTTAATCACATGTAGATCTTGCTAATATGTAAATTCTATTCTGGACATCTGGGATGGGACCTAAGATTCTGCCTTGCAATAAGTAACGTGCTATGATGGTTAATATGCATTGTTTATGTGGCTGGTTTGGAATTACCCAGGAGACACACCTCTGGTATGTCAATGAAAGCATTCTAGAACAGTTTAACTGAAGGAGGAAGATCCACCCTAAATGTGGGCTGGGTGCCAGCATTCACCTCTCTCTGCTTCCTGACTGTAAACATGATGTGGTCAGTCACTTCATGTTCCTGCCATCCTTCCTTGCTGTGATGAAGTATATACCTCTATCTACCAGCTAGAATAAAACTTTTCTCCATTAAAAAAAAAAATCTGAACAAACATAAATAAATGACTTAATGGTACAACTTAAGAATCTGGAAAAATGAGAACAAACCAAACCCAAAACCAGCATATGAAAAGAAATAATAAAAATCAGAGTAGAAATCAATGAATTAGAAATAAAGAAAACAATGCAAATAATCAATGAATCTAAGAGCAGTTTCATGGAGAAGATAAACAAGATATACAGAACTTTAACCTAGCTAGCCAAAAGAAAGGAAGAACAAATCCCAATCAACAAAATCAGAGACAAGAGGAGAAACATCACTACAGACACCTAAGAGATCCAGAACATTATAAGAGAATACATTAAAAGCCTGTATTCTAGTATAACAGTCTCAACTCAGTAAAGCAAGAGACATATGTTCTCCGTCATTTTTGGCTCATAACACGGATTCCCTCAGTGTGAGTGTATATCCGGATGTAACAGCAGAAGCCAGGAAAACGGAATGGAAGCAAGGAAGTAAAGGGAGAGAAAAAGCCGGAAAGAGGAGGCGAGCAGGGAACATTGTTCTCAAGGAGGAAGTCGCAAAGCGGGAGTGTTTGCCTGGGAGGAGGGAGAGAGGGACAGGAGGGGACCACATTGTGGAGAAGGAGGGAACTCAGGAAGGGGAATGCGGGAAATACGTGGGAATAACTGGCGGCGGGGCGCTTGGACTGGTTGGATGGGGGAGAGATGAATGGAAAAATGGGCGACGTGGGAAGACAGAGAGTAATGTGCTGGCTTGGGATCCCCTTGAGAAATACACGTGTGGTGTCTGAACATTAGTGCAAGTGTGTACGTGGGGGCTGTAAGACAGGGAGTACAGTGTCAGACTTGCGAGATCAGCCTCCGAGGGGTTGGTCAGAGTAGTACAAGAGACTTCTAGTATAACACAGGCTATTGCTGGAGTCCTTGGTTATCTCCCAGAACTCAAGGCTGAGAGCCTGCTGATGATGACAGAACATAATTTGAACACAGGACTTGGAGCAATGGAGCAGGACCTGACCTGGAAGCTTTTCCCTGAATTAGCTAGCTCTCATAGTTCTAGAGGATACTATGCAAGCTGCTAAGGGAGAAAATCAATCAATGTCCAAACCAGTCCTAAAACTGAATAACCCTAATGACTGGCACAGCAAGCTACTTCTATTGGTGCAATAGTAACATCATTATCTGGGAGGTAATCAACAGCTCTCTAGTTAGACTTAGAGCCCTCTCAATTGGGAGTAAACTCATGGTTGGAGCACTGTAACCATAGTCAAATATATATGGCTGGAGAGGTCATAGATCCTAGAGAAAACCATATCTATGTCATATCTCTAGACAAATGAAATTTCTTACCATATCTTAAATATGGGCCCTTATATTTACAGACAAGTGAATAGTACACCACTCATCAAAGAAGTTTCTTTTCCAACGGATGGAGGCTGCTACAGAATTCTACAACTGGTCATACATAGAGAATATATGTCTGAGAGATGCCCAGCCCTAGTGACATATCTACAGTGGAATCTCTGCACCTAAGGCTCACGGAACATAGTGGAACAGGGAGTAGAGAGAAAACTAGTGCATCCCTCAACTCTCACCAGAACAGAGAGCAATACACACAGAAGGCCACAACTGTCTAAGTTTTAGAGAATAAGAGAGACTGCAGAGTGTGTATGTCCTTGGATAAGCTTCTTATATTGGACCTCACCCACCTACCCATGGCTCAGGGACCATTTCAGAAGAGAGGGAGGAAAGACTGTAAAAGCCAGGGTTGGTCCATGAGCATAGGGAAACAGAGGCTTTCGGGCTACTGGAAGCTTGCTCATGTGAACTTGAAGCACTGAGCACAAGGCAGGGGTTCAGGTTGCTGTGAGGGAATGGTCCTAGCCTGAGAAATGCTGGAAACTGATTACGGCTGGATGTGGGAGAGTAGGCCTTCCTTAAGATCTTTAGATGGACTGCAGAGAATGAATTTGCACCAAAGGACATCTGGGTAAAATGCCTGATCAAATGGGACTTAGAACGTATGGCAGAGTGCATAAGACTTGGTGCAGGGGGTTGCAGGGACATGGATGGCGTGGAGTCTAAATTTGAATAAGAACTATTGTATAAAATGTACAAAAGCTCAAAAAAACTTTTTTAAATAGTTAAAAGACCTATATTCTATTAAATTAGAAAATCTAAAAGAAATGAATGAATCCCTCAGCTGATGAATGGATAATGAAAACGTGGCACATTTGCACAATGGAGTTCTACTCAGTGGTAAACAAAAACAAAATTATGAAGTGTGCAGATAAATGGATGGAACTAGAAACTGCTATACTAAGCTAGGTAATGAAGACTCAGAGAAACAAAAGATGTGTTCTTTCTCACTTGTGGATCTTAGCTCCAAATCTTTAGATGTGAGCATATATCTTGATATAACCACAGGAGCCAGGAGAATAGAAAGGAGCCATGGGGGTGAAGGGGAAGAAGGAGCTCAAGAGAGGGGGAGAGTAGGAAACAGGCATTATCAGGGGGAAATGGGGACACTTTAACTGGGGAGGACTGGGGAGGACCATGCAGAGGGAGAGAGGAGAGAAGACCAATAATGCTTAGGTGGGATGAAAAACAGAGGGAAAGGTTTTCTTTTATAAACCTACTGAAAACTTCTCTCTCTCTCTCTCTTTCTCTCTCTCTCCCTCTCTCTCTCTCATATGTGCATGTATATAGTTGAAGGCTACACAACAAAAACACAGTGGCAGGCAGGAGAAGCCTCCCTTGAGTTGTTGGTCAAAGTAGCCCAAAAAAAGACCCAAATATAACACAGGCAATTGCCACAGCCCTTGATTGCTTCCCAGAACCTGCTGGTAAGACCCTATTGCTGAAGATAAAACATGCCTCGAACTTCGGACTTGGAGTAATCAAGCTGTAACTGATCTGGGAGCCTCCTTCCTGAAGACAACTAGCTGCCATAGTGTTAGACAATACCATGCAAACTGCCAAGGGAGAAAGTCAATCAATGATCCCATCCAGTTGCAAAGTCTATGAACCACAACAATGACTGGCCTAGTGAATAATCTCTATTGTGAAACAGTGGCACTTTTGTCTTGGGAGTAATCAACAACTGTCTAATTGGACTTAAGGCCTATTCAGTAGGAGAGAAGTCATACGAAGTACTGTAAACATACTAAATACACATCGCTGGAAAGATCATAGATCCTAGAGAAAAGCCTACTATTGTCACATCCCTGGACCAATGTAATTTCTTACTGTATTTGTGATAATTTGCAGATGAGTGGCATGTTCATATGCAAAGACTTAAGTTTTTAGAATCATTTAATACATTGTGTACTCAAAGTGCCAGTCTGAAAATTAACATAATTAAAATGAGTAATGCTCTAGTTTAATGAATGAGGGGTAAAGAGTACAGGCCAGCAGCTGATTTAATATGAAGACCACAGCATCGGGCTGTCTGCAAGCCTCAGGCCACCATGCTGGTAGGAGTTTAAGCATTTCAGTTACAGACAAAATAGAAACAGTGTTTAGAAAAATTCCGTTATGACAACTTTCTAAATGATATGAACAACTGTTTCCAGTTTTTACCATTTTCTTTCTAAGCTTTTTGAATTTTGTGCTGAAATTATACCTTTTTCAGCCCCTGCAAAAGACAGAGCAGACTCAGATGTTGTTTCTTTCTTGTGGGTTGAATGTGGCTTAACAATATGCCAGAGAACTCTGTCTTCTCATGCTGGGGAGTGGATGGCCCCTCTGCAAAGCTAGGTATTTCAGACTTTGTGTTCTCATAAGGAACACTACTTGAACGTCCCTGCTCTTTTTATAAACATGTATAGGGTAATTTCACAGAAGTGAAACAGCTGAGGAAGAGAGAACACATATTTAAATGTATAATTTTCGTATATATAAATTTATAATACATATAAATGTAATATAATATACATATATATATAAATTTTATAGCTACTGCCTGATTGGTTTTTAAAAGGGCACACCAATTTCCTGCCCTTGTAGGGAAGTTTGCCAAATCCTCACCAACATGGTGCACTACACAGCATTCAGATCTTTGTAGATCTGGTAGTTGAGAAGTAAGAATTGTATTGAAATGGAGTAAAGGCTATTATTCTCTGTTTCTCTTTTGTACATTTATCTATTTTGTTATTTAGTGTATGTGTGTGTGCCAGTATGTGTGTGGTTGGAGAACAATCTGCAGTTTTCAGTTCTTATTTTCTACTATGTGGGTCCCAGAAATCAAACTCAGCATCAGGTTCCTTTACCTGCCGAGTCAGCTCACTGACCCTAAATGCTGTTTGTCTATGTTTCAAATGGATACAAATAGGATAGTGACAGTTGAAAGAGGAAACCATTTTATTCACTGCATTCATTTCATCTATTTACTGTGTGCATTTTATCAGTCAATAGCCACTAAGCACTATCATCCAGAAGTTGAAGATTTTTATTTCTTTCAAAGAGGGGTGCTCACATGTTAAAATGCTGGAAACCTGCAGTCACTCAAATGGTCTTCTCTTCATGAGAATTCCTCTCTAACTCATTCTACCCAGAGAAAACGGCAAAACAGAGAACAGTGCAGCTCTGGAAGCTATACCTGCCTTCTGCACTGACACACGTTACTGCCCCAGCTATCTCTGGATCCCAAAAAGTGCCAAGAAAGAGCCAGACCCCTCTTTGAGGGAAGCTTTTCCTAAGTAAGGAATAGAAGTACCTTTCTCTTTTTTGTTTCCAAATTCCAGAGTCTTAATTTTCAGCATGTGGATTCAGTATACGTGGAAAATATCTTAAACACACAAATTGCCATACAACCCATTTTCCCAGCTGGCAGAGAAAGCATGCTCTTCAACTTCTTTGGTGGCAAACTGTCCATTCACTCCCTGTCTCGGAATCCCCGGTGCTTGACAGAGTGGAATGAGGGAACTGGAACACCCTTGGAAGTTTTAGAAATCTGGGCAGAGAAATATGTGTTTTAGCACCTTTTGAATTCCTTTTCCTAAATATGCTTCACCCTTTGGGGAAGTCGTTTGAGGAACTACTGGTATAGATTGTTGGGAAAACTTCACAAGTTATGAAATTTTCAACAATGGCCGATACAAGAAATCTCTCTCAAGTATCATCTGACCTCTCATTATCATTCATTTTCTTTAAAATTTCTTTTAAATTGAGATATAATTTACATGCTAATAAAGTCACCCTCTTGTTTGAACAGCTTAGTGAGCTTCAGCATGTTCACAAAGTTGTGTTCCATCACCGTGAATTCCAGAATGTTATATTAATTACTCTCTAAAGAAGTTCCTTACCCCCAGCACCTTGGTGAGCATTAACCTCCCTTCATGTCCTTCTTACCTCCAGTTCATAGTGCCTGGCTAAGAGCAACACATCCTTGGAGAAGTTCTGTTTCTATGGTCTGCTATTGGCCAAGCTCAGGGAGCCCAAGGATGTTGACGAAGGGAAACTGTACTCCCTCATACAAAGAAAGAGTGTACGTGCAATGGCTGGGATGAGATTAACTGGTGAGTATGTGGAGCGTGGCCTTTGATGAAGTAGAGCATTGATTCTATACAAGATTGAAGACTGTTTTCTTCAAAGAAATAAGTTAGCATGGAGATTACTTTCAGAGTTAAAGTCTTTAGCCATCAGTGTCCAAGATGGGCTTTAAAATGCATTAGCACAACACAAAGCTCCTGGCTGCTACTAAGCACCAACTACTGGTAAAGACATTAAAAAAGAAATCAACACAACATCCAGGACTTCAGCAAGCCTTCACAGCAAGGTCTCATTCTGTTCAATGTAAGTAGTTTCACAGAACACTAGCAGCAGGTAACTGATGGATCAAGATAAAGACCAGACCCTCCTGTGAACATGGACCAACATATGAACATTGTTCAAACCATGAAAATGAAAAATGACTTAATATCCCTTTATCTCAGCTAAAAGGAGCAAATGTTCCTAGCTTGTCAATCCCAGAAGTAACTTTGCCTCCATTTTCTCTCTCTTAGATAAGACTCAAGTTGTCAAATCACATAGCTTCCTCAGATCCTCCTCAGACCAAGTGATACAAGACCATATCTTACCAGAAATCTTTCCTAATACCTCTTACTGAGATGCCCCATACTTCTTCCTCATTGCAAGGAGAAATAGACCCAACTTGAGCTGCGTTTGTCTTTGGTGGAAGAATATATTAGTTACCTTTGAGTCGTTTTGACCAAAACACCTGATAGAAACAACATAAGGAAGGAAAGGTTTCTCGTGGCTCAGGATTTCACAGGGTCACAGTACACAGGGACAACATTTCTGAGTGGCTGTGTCCAGGACTGTGGAAGTATGGTGGAGCATCTTTTCACACGGTGGTGGACTAGGAAGCACAGAGAAATAAACTAGAACCAGGAGTGAGGATGTAAAGAGCATGTAATAAATAATTAGTTTATAGTGATGTTATAAACCTATAGTTTCATAAGTTAGAAGCCTGTGGCTGAGCCATTTGCTCAGAGCACTCTCCTTATTGTAGAAGCCTGTGGTTAAGCCCCTGCTCAGAACCCAGGGCTCTTCCCCTATCAGACCTCACACTTACACATGCTACACAATGCATGAAGTCACCCATAGGTATCTGATTGGTTGGTGTGAGCCACACTGCCAAGAAACTATAAAATTCAGGACCAAAGTCTAGGTGGTTAATATTGGCAAGAATTCCCAAGAATGTTCCCGTGTCCTAGGACCCCTCAGAGCAGACCAGACCGGCTGAGAGTGATGCCGAGAAAGGGATCATGCCACTGAAGGACAAGCAGCTCAGGTGTGGAAGGAGATTGTGAGCCTTACCTGTGAGCCTGCCATGAAATCAGAGCCGACAGTTCTGCCCACTGAGCCGGAGCTGTCTGGTTCACAGCTGGGCAGCCATGACTTCAAACCCATTCTGAGACAGGTATCGGGGTGGCTGTGTGTGGGTGTGTTGTTAGATAATAAATCTGTTATACCTCGATATCTGGTCTCAAACTCCCTTTCCCTAACCGACCTTGGTTAGGTTTTGACTTGCGACAGGAGGACTGCTGTGAAATGGTGTGTTCTGGTCATGACAGTGATGTTGCACACATGAGCTCACACAGTGGTTGTGACTGTATATACAAAACCTGCACAAGATCAAGCCAACCAAAATCCCAACATGAATGGGGGAGAGGCTCATGAAGTCCCACGCCTAGCTGAGGAGCTATTGGCAACTGATGATTGCTGTGGGAAGGAGAGCCCGTTTACTTTGGTTATGGTCCTTAATATGCTGCCCGTGCTCCAGTGGATGGACCTATGCCCATGCACATACTGGCAGCACTGCGTTGACTCAGTGGGTTTCAAAAAGATTACATAAGGTAGGGGAGGGGAGTTAAGGGACATGGGAGGGATTGGAGAGAAGGAGTCGGGCGGATTTGAACAAAACACCATATTCATGTAGGAAATTTTCAAGTAAAGAAAAAAAAATCAGGGTCAAGATGGTCATGGACAAAAAGAAGTACATACAATGATAAATTTATTAACTATTTACATGCTCTCCACTTGATACAGGGATCAGACACATAGCCTTGGATGTAGTTAGGCCAGGTCTCTACCAATGAATTGCATCTCTAGTCCTTATATAGGTTTTAGATAAGGATAACTGTGTTGGAACTACTGAAATTTGGAGTTAAATGAACTTTGTGTTGGCCAAAAAAAATCATCAGATTTCTTGATACTTGGAAACAAGAGGGATTTTGATTTTTAATTTTTTTAAAATTTCAATTTTATGTGTATGAGTGTTTTGCCTGCATGCAAGTGTACTGTGCTATGCAGTGACCACAGAGGCCAGGAGAGGGTGTCAGATTCCCTGTCTCAAAAATCAAAACAAAAACAATAAAATGAATTATTTGAGAAATAAGTGGATTTTTTCCTAAACATCTTAGAAAAGCCTTTGAAAAGAAAAGATTTCAGAAATTACATGTCTTCTTCCTTTTATTACCACCGAACAATGCACCTCTGAGTCCTTTCTACTCAAAGTATGCTGGTGGACATTGGTGAGATTCGTGGGTCCTACCTGCAGCTTTGTGAGTTGGAATTAGCATGTTTCCTGGTCCCAGGCAATCTGCATGTTAAAGTCTGAGGAGCACTACTTTAAGCCTACCATGGCTAGAGTTTACCTGAAAATCATCTTTCACAAACACATTTAAGGATAGCTTTTTATTTAGAAGAAAACTTCCTTCTATCTAAATTGAAAGCAAAATGTGAAATCTCCACTTGTGTTCCTACAGTTAATGGAGGAACTGAGGCTAAGAATAAGATTTGAAAAAATGGGCCAGGAAGATGGCTCAGGAGCTTGCCATGAAGCCTGATGACCTGAGTTTGGTCTCTGGGCCCCACATGATGGAGGGAGAGAACTGACTCACATAAAATAAATGCACATAAAGTAAATCACAAGAATGTAATAAAAAATAAGTAAAAGAAGAATAAAATAAAAATATACAACACTAATTTTCTTAGTCTTTCCACCAAATCTCAGTACATCTCCGGTCCCAAGCTTGCTGGTTCAGAAACACACTTCTCCGGTCTGGTAAAACTGCAGGTTTCTGGGTAATGCCAGAAGTACAGAATCCATATAAAAAATTCATACACATGAAAAAGCAATGTTCACAGTTCTAGTTCTCTGAGGAAGCCTTCTCCTGGCAGTGTTGCTGGGGTCTCCTTGTAGTTCTCCATCCCTTGCTCCTTCTTTCCTTTAGTCAAATAGTCAACATTTATTGAATGAATGAAATTGCTTTCCCCTGGAGGCAGAAAACCTCTTCCCCTCTGAGCCCTGTGAAAACTGGATTCTTGCCAAGGGGCGTTTGATAGAACATTTTCTCTACCTCAATGGCTGTACGAAATCAAAAGCCCTTAAATGTTTCTGACGACTAAGCAGAAATTGGTTATTAAGAAGGCAAACAAACCAATCAGAACACAAACAGACATAAAAGACATAACTGCTCCTAACCATGGAGATTTGTTTCCTGAGCCTTAATCCAATATTTAGACAGGAGAGGGAATTGCTTTGTTTATTCGTTTATTGTTCCCAGCTCTCCATTCTGAACTGAAAGCCTTCCTTGTTGCAGTGCGCCATGTCATATCTATCATATTTCATCAGCAGGTTCAGATTTTTTCCCAACTAGCTTCTTAACATTTGCTGTCAGAGATAAGATATTATCAAAACATTATCCCATCTGATTGTTAAATATATAAAAATGAGAATAACATCATTTATTTGAATTTAAAAGTCCTTTGATATGTTCATTTCAAACTGTAAGTATTAACATGCTTTAGTTTTTTCCAGGAACTTTCTAGCAAGGAGGAAAAACGAAAGGATGGGCTATTCCACCTGTTCCATGATGGCATAAGCTGACAGTGTGCTGAGAAAAAAAAGACAGATCAAATAGCCACAATAAAATATGCTAAAAATGAGCCTACTGTGTGTCTGATACTGTTTGGGATCCTAAATGTCTAAGGTAAACATTCTCATGTTGTTACTCTCTATCCTTGCTGTACAGTGAAGTTGCTTACACTTAAACTTACACTTAGACTTAGATTTTCTCTCTCTGTGTATATATATATATATATATATATATATATATATGTATGTGTATATATTTCTGAACCCCCGTTCTTAGAGATTTTGAATCAATTGGTTGGAGTGAGGTTTTTAGAAAGCTCCTAGGTGATCTGTCCATGGGCCAAAGTTCTTAACAAAGTTAAGAACCACTGTGTTGAAATACTCTTAAAATATTAAAATTTCATACATAAGCCAGAAGGGTAAGCTTATTTTAATCTGTATAATAATAGAGAGACTACATTTCCTTATATTTCTGGAGAACATGGCCATTGTATTTCCATTGACTATCACAGTGTGTGATCAATAAGCATGCACTGAAGACTTTAATGATGACATCTGAGAAGTTTTACTTAAAGCTACAGTTGTACTCCATGGCCCACTCAAGCTCTTAATACATGCTTATTAAATGGGGAGCAAAAAATTCAGGTAATGACCCAGTGTGGTGGGGTATGCCTTTAATCCCAGGACTCAGGAGGCAGAGGCAGGCAGATCTCTGTGAGTTCAAGGACAGCCTGGTCTGCATAGTGAGGTACAGGTCAGTTGGGGCCTCAGGGACACCCTGTATCAAAAAAAGACCACACACACAAAAAAGGTTTCAGCTAATGAAGAAATATGGTACCACACTTCTTTCAGGAAGCAAGGAAGGAGTGGAACCATGCTAGCTTCACAGCTCTGTCTCAGGAAGCTGCTGACTGTCTGCCTCCTCTGCAGCATGTGATCAGCATAAGTTCTTTGCAACAGATTGCTCAGAGAGCCCTGAGATCATCTCCTTGGGTCCACCCTGCGTCATTTAATGATCCCTAATACATGTAACCAAAAAGTCGCCATCAGGAAAGGGCCAGGGAAGGAAAGCCTTCCCTGAAGGAATCTGGAAGGGCATCAGCCTCACGGGAGGAGAAAAGAACATGGACTTAAGTAGCCAGGGACTGAATTCTGCTGTGCTAGTCGCTTCTTTGTTTTCTTAGAGTCAAACAGTTGCCCTTTAAAAAATTCTACCTCTGACAGAAGAGGCTGCAGTGGTGCTAAGCTCTTGGGTGTCAAATGAAATTCTTAGCTTGGAAGGGTACTATGCTTGTGCCTGTAAAACTAAATTGTATTTTGATGTCACAGTCTATGAAAGGTTTCCTTTAGACAACTTGTGATGTCTAAATATATGTAACATATTTTGATGCCATTTTGTATACTATACAGGATGTGTGACATAGTGATCTTACCACAGTATCATCCACTAAAATATAATCTTTTATTACATAGATTTAAATCTGATGGAGGTCACATCACTTTAAAAAGTTATACGTCTATAAAAGACATGCCTGGCATGGTCAGCCCTTTGGGGAACGTTAGTCTCTTCCTCTAATGTTAGCTCACTAAAGAAATCTCCACTGTCTGATATGAATCTGTGTGCCTGTGTGTAGGCTTTGTTCTGGCTGTTGCAGGAAGATGACACCTATTTCAACTTCAACCACTGAAAGTATAATCAGAGTTTCCGGGTGTCTCCCAGGGACATGTAAAGAACAAACTCTGGGGATGCTACTGCACTTGGATTTCTAAACCCTTACAGGGCTTCCCTGTGTTTTAAAAGAAATTAGGAGACAGAAATTGATTTTTAAAAACTGGAATAATTTACAGTTTGTCTACTCTTTGAGAATTTCTTTTTTAAAAAAATATTTATTATTTTTATAATAATATAGTATATTAATGAGTGTATTGCCTGCATGTATGTAAGTGCATCTGTGTTATGCAATAATGTCCAAAGAGGTCAGAAGAGGGTGTCAGAAGCTCTGGAACTGGAGTTACAGACAGTTGTTAGCTTCATGTGGATGCTGGGAGACAAACCTGGGAAGAGGTCCTCTTAATAGCTGAGCCCTCTTTCCAGCCCCAAGCTCTCTGAGAATCTCACAGAATGTATTCTGATCATGTCCCCATCTCCACTCAGACCCATCCCTGCCTCCCTACTGTGTCTTCTTTTCTTTCTTTTGAGCCTGTCAAATTTGGTTTGTGTTCCCTAAATACTCTAAGGTGTGGGTCCATCCCCTGGACCTGGAGCATAGTCAACTGACCTGGGGTCCTACCTTTAAAGAAACTGACTCTCCCTCTCCCAGGAGCCATCAATTGCCAACAGCTCCTCAGCTAGGGTTGGGGCTTCATGCTTACCTCCCCTCACCACATGGGATTTTTGTCTGGCTTCAGCTGGTGAAGGTTTTTGAGTATGCTGTCACAAGCACTGTGGGTTTATATGTGCAAGTGGCCTGTTGTGTCCTGAAAACACTGTTTCCTTTATTCATCCTCCACCTTGGGCTCTTATAATCTTTCTGACCCCACTTCTGCGATGATCCCTGAGCCTTTGGGGGAAGGATGTGATAAAGAGGTCTCATTTAAGGCTGAGTACTCTGAAGTTGCTTATTCTCTGCATGTTGACAAGCTGTGAGTCTCTGTGTTAACTGCCATCTACTGTAAAAAAGAAGCTTCTCTGATGAGAGTTGAGAGATGCATTAATTTATGGGTATAAAGATAAATATTTAGGTTATGTACGGTCATTCACACTTTTAATCCCTGCACTTGGGAGGCAGAGGCAGGCAGCTGGAAGTCTGTGAGATCAAGGCCAGCCTGTTCTCCATCGCGAGTTCCAGGCTAGCACTGGCTACAGGGAGACCCTGTCTCAAAAAGGCTAAAATAAAATTAAATAAAATAAAAAAAAATAAAGGTAAGTATTTAGGATGCAGTTTAATATTACATCCATTTATCAGAATAATAGCAATAGGACCTCTTTTAGGGCCTACAACCTGTCTAGCCACAGTATTTTGTCCCCATAACAGTACTAGACACAGGTTCCGTTTTGGGGGCAAGCCTTCAATCAGAAAGTGTTTGGTTACTCCCATAACATTTGTGTCACTGTTGTACCAGTTGGCATTTCAGGGATAATGTCCCTGTCAGATACCACTGGCTGGCAAATAAAATGCCCGGTGCCAGGAATGGGCTACGTCTTTTGGAATGTTGGTTAGTGACTCCCATATACCCTCAGAGCTTTTATTTAAGTCTGGGTAGAAGAAAATGGGGTCTTAAAAATCATTTCCCTCTTTTTTACACAGTCATTTTTAGACCAGGGTGGTCTTCAACCTGATGTGCTCCTTCTGCCTGAGATCACAGGCATGCACCACAATCACAAGGGGATATTCTTGAAAAGAGATCTCAGGACTGGAGAGATGGCTCAGTGGTTAAGAGCCTGGCTGTTCTTGCAGAGGTTCAATTCCCAGCACCCACATGGCAGCTAACAACCATCCATGACTCCAGTTCCAGAGGATCTGACACCCTCTTCTGACCTCTGCAGGCACTGAATGACATGGGTGCCCTTAATGTAGACAATACACTCATACACATAAAACAGAAATAATAAATAAAATATTTTTTAAAAAAGAAAAGAAAAGAGATCTGGATTCACCTAGGCCCAACAGAGTTCTTTGCTAGTAAGTCTCTATCTCTGATAGGTAGAGAGTGGAAACTTTTGTATCTTTTCTTTCAAGGTCAGTTTCAAGCTCCAGACTCCTGCATTCTTGTTAAACAGCAATTTTGCAAATGAATAAAATATGACAGTTTGATAGCAAAAGAGTACATCTCTTTTAAATATCTTCTGTCCTACCTTAAGCACAGAGTCACAGGGATGCACGCAAGAGCAACAGGGTCAGGAAGATGGCCGATTGCTGTATGACAGCATATTTGAAGGAGAAGGAGTCTATAAACAAGTTAACCTCCTTGCTTGGTCTATTACTCACCACCACTTTTCCCCAAGCCTTTGCTTTATGATTGTGATATTATTTCCCAAGGTACCTGCTTTGCCCAAGGTATGGGATAAGCATGTTTATATTATACAACATATGAAAATGCATGGATCCAAATATCCCCTTGTTGTTAGTTCCTGTTTACCATGGTTGCCTTATTTCAGCTGCAGTCGAGTTGTCTCCTTATCAACTTTTCCTGCATTCTCTTTGTTTGCTCATTCCTCCTCAAATTTAGCTTTTCTCTTCTGCTCTAGCATTCCCTAAACTTTCAATTACTCTTTATCAGTAAACTTTTGACCTCTATTAATATTTAACTACTAAAGAACAATTGTAATTAAGAAGATGATATGATATGCCAACCACATTGCTTTCATTTTCCTGGGATAAAAATGCTCCTGGAGTTTGATTTATGAAAGACTGACTACATTGTCCATAGTTGGATATATTTTTCAAATTCCTCGCTTCAGCTGCGGTCTCTCCTTCTTCCCCATTCTCTGCTCCCAACACCTCTCCCAAGCAGTCACTGCATTTGACAAGCCGACCTTCCTCAGAAGTCATTTTGGGCTTCCATCACTACCTGCTGCTTTGGGCAGCCACTTACCTAGGTCTCGTTCTCAAATAGGCCAGATGCTGGGACACCCTGCAGTGAGCTCTTTGTCCCTCTCAGTAGCCACAAAGAGGACGACAATCACCACCCAGGGATGTGAGTAAAGAGGTCAATGGGAAGAGCTGAAAAGGCACATCTGGGGGAAATGTGTTGCCACGGACAGACAATGAATCAGTGTAGCCACCCTGGAAACTGCTTGAAGGCCTGCTTCACTTTGCAACCACCCTGATGTTTTCTTCTTGGCTTCCTGGGTACAGAGAACCATTTCTCAGGTGTAGGGCACAAACGTGTAGAGCTGGGTGGTGGTTTCTGTGGTTCTTTTGATTTTTTTTTCTTTTTACCTATAGCGCTTTGTTGCTCCTAATTATACCATTTATGGTCATTTTTAACAGCTGATGTTCAGATGCCAACCGAAATAAAAGACCGTTTCTGCTCCAAGGAAACTTTCGTAGGTTATCTAAAGCTTACCAAAAGTCATCTCCCAATACATGTGGGAATCTTCCAAAAGGATCATTACAAGGAAAATCCAAGAGACCCAAGCAGGAAATCATACTGTGTTTGAGAAGATTCTGGCAAAGGGGATAACTCAGTGGGTGTGGTAGAGAGTAAGAACAGCTTCTACGTAGCCTCTCTGAAGCACAATGGTTGCCTTTTCAATCCATCAAACAGGGAAAATAACTCCTGCCCAAAGACAGACATTCAGTGAGATGCAGAATCCCACCATCTTTGTGCAGGTCGCTTGGAGGCACGGGTTCTCTTGCCACATTCAGCGTACACATCTCAGTATAGGCCGAATCTGGAAAGTTCAAGGAGAGGGAGAGAAAGAAAAGTAGAGGCAACAGATGCTAGGGTTCCCTAAGAGGCACCTCCACTCAGATGTAGCCAAGGCTGGATGACATGTGTGATTCCTGTCACAGTGCTCCAACCCAGGCCCAGTTTTTCCTTCTACATGTGGCTTCAGTGCACAGACACATTCACCTGCCTGCACATCTTCACAGCAAGGAGACCTTGCTGCTGTTCGGGCATAGGGTTAAGAGCAAAGCCCACTTTCTTTAATTCATTTCTCTGATCTCGGAAGTTCCACAATGTTAAGCAGGTAGCGGATGTTCAAAAATGCTTTATTAATCGCATTTCCACTTTGCTCTACAGTGTAGCTCATGTCACATCAGCGTCTCATGGGAAACAACTAAAATAACCTGATTATTAAACCTCCATGTGTTTCAAGTTGTTACAGGGTTACCAAGGCAGGCAGAAATTAGGGCCAAGGTCCCGAAGTGAATGGAAACGTGCCAGGCAGACCAGACTAGGCGCCACTTCCCCGGCTCCCGGGCATTCGCTGATTCTTATTGCTAAGCGGCTGGCGATACAATCGGAACGTGAAGGCTGAGACAAACGGGTAGGGGCTTATGGTGGTCTCTCTGGGCCGCGGATGAAGAACTGGAACTTGGTTGTTCCTGAATATGGGACTGTAGAAAACGGATGAGCGAAGCACAGCCAAATTCTTACTCCGCACTGACCTGAGAACTACAGGGGACTGTCATCTGATTCACTCTTCACCTCTATAACATGTTTCCGGTCTGCTCGCTCTGCCTTTGGTAGCTAATGGATTGTGGTCCTTAGGTGGGATTCCTGCAGGAAAATATGGCAGGAGTAAGGAAGATCAGAACCGGTTCTGTCTAGTCTGACAGAGTCCCAACTTCAGAGCAGCTCAATCCAAGGCTGGAAGGCCAACAGCCCTGGTCTCACTATCTTCCCCAAGCTCAGTTACTTCCTGAGGAAGACAGCCTTTTCTGGAACTTCCATATATTTTCAAACTGTTATTTCGTGGTATTTCCTTTAGAGGTTTTCAGAGCTTTTCCACCCTGACCTTTCAGTTCTCCTTGAGATGTGGGAAAGTCACAGCTGGCCACAAAGCCCTGTCTCTGGGTTTGCCCCCTGATTTCTAGAGCTGGTTTTTAGCTTTGAAAGTCTCTGTCTGGGGGTGGGGATGTGATCTAGCCTCAGTGCTGCCTCCTGTTTGAGTCACTTCCTGTTCCCTCCGTCGGTGAAGAAGCAATTCCTGTTCTGTGGTGGTGGGTACTGATGACGGGAGGTCTCCCGACATGAGGCATGGATGCACACAGTCACCGCCACATCCTCTGCCTACGGCGGGTCTGCGGACGCTGCTCTGCAGATGGCTGGCGGCCACAGGCGCAAAGATGTCATCAGTCTCATCAGTCTCCCACCTGATTTTCCTCTCCTCTCAAGGGTTCTCTCAGATCTGGGAACCAGAGGACTCGTTTCTTTGCTTTTTTGCCTTGGCTTTGATCTTGCCTTTCAGGTCATCTTCAAGAGCCTCCTGTAAAAGAAGCAGCAAGAGTTAATGCACACCAAGAAAGAGAATGAAAGCCGTCCTTCCACCCTCTTAGCGCAGTGCCTCCTCAGAGAAACCAGGGGACCAGTGAGCAGGGCCTGACAACACATTCTTCTTTCTTTTGTGTGTGTATATGTGTGTGGTATGCATGCTCACATTTGTGTGGACACATGTGTATGTGTATGTATGTGTGTGGAGACCAGAAATTGATGTCAGGTGTCTTCCTTTCCCTCTTGTTTATTGAGACAGGATCTCTAACTTGAGCTCAGAGCTTATCTACTCAGCTAGTCTGACTGGCCAATTGCTGCCCCAGAATCCCCTGTCTCTGCTTTGATTGCTGGGACTTTAGGAAGTTCACCAGGCCGGTCTAGCATTTACTTGGGTGCTTGAGATCCAAACTCAGAAACTTAAGCTTGCATAGCAAGCACTTTACTGACTGAGTTGTTTCCCCAGTTCCAACATTTTTCTTAAAAAAATTATATATATATATATATATATATATATATATATATATATATATATATATATTATTGAAGCTGGAGAGACAGCTCAGCAGTTAAGAGCACTGTCTGCTCTTCTAGAGGATGAACATTTAATTTCCAGCACCCACGTGGTGACTGACAACTGCCCATAACTCCAGTTGTAGGGGATCTGATATCCTCTTCTGGCCTCTGCGAGCTTTGCATGACATGGGTGCACTTACATATATGCAGGGGAAACACTCATGCACATAAAATAAAAATAAATTAAATGCACACATACACAATTTTATCGGTCAGGCATGGTGGCTCATGCCTTTAATCCCAGCACTCCAGAGACAGAGGCAGGTAGATGACATTTCTCAATGTAAATATAGAAATAATTTGTCTAGTATGTCATAGATTCTTGGAGTACGGGGGAAACAAACAAGGAGCACCATGTTGTTTGATGCTATTGATCACTGACATATCTCAGTGGTACAGCCATCAAGGCTAAAGAAGAGTGTCCAAGCAGACAAATGGGAAAGGACAGACATACACCCAAAGTGAAGACTATTTCTAAACATTACATGTAATGTAAAGAGCAGTATAGCTAGTGCAGAACGCAGGTGCCATTGAGCATAGCCTGAGTGTAGGTGCAAGGCTTAGTGAACACGCTGGTACTTGGCTCTTTTTATTTTAATTTTATGTGTATGAGTGCATTGCCTGCATGTATATAACTGCACTCATGTCATGCAGTGCCCACCGAGGTCAGAAGAGGGCATCAAATTCTTCTGAACTGGAATTAAAGACAGTTGTTTGCCACCATATGGGTTCTGGGAATTAAACTTGGACCCTCTGCAAGAGCATTCAGTGCTCTTAACCACTGAGCCATCTCTCCAGCTCCTGGCACTTGGCTCTTGAACTTGAGTTGCTAACAAATCAGTTAATGACACTTAGGAACACAGTAAAGGATGGTTGAGAAGCTCTGTGATTACACAGAAAGATATTAGGGACTACTGCAATAGTTGAGGTAAGACAGGTGACGGCCTGAGTAAAGTAGAAGGAATCCACAGGCAATCACTTAAATGTGTTTTTTCAAATTTTATTTATTATTTATTTACTTACTTAGTAGCAGTATGTGTGTATATGTGTGTACATGCATGTGTGCACACGTGTATGTGAAGGTCAGAGGACAACTTTTGGGAGCTGGTTCTTTCCTTCCACTATGGGTTTTGGGATCAAACTCAGGTTGTCAGGCTTGCGTGGCAAGTGCCTTTATCTTCGGAGCCATCTCACTGGTCTGGAAATCACCTTTTAGAAGCAAAGTTACTAGACTTTGGAGAGCTTATATCAGTAGAAGAGACGACTTCCTGGTTTCTGACTCAGGTATTTGGAGGGGATGACAGGAAGTCAAAGGACAGAGTACACGTATGGGGGAGTGGATGCTGGAAGGAGGCTGGGGCCCAGTGCAGAGGAGGGCGTGTGCATATATTAACGCCGGGGACAGAGGTGGTAGAGAGCTCTTTCCAATTTAAACTGCAAAGACATTTAGTTTACCTGCTGTTTCAGATTACCGTTGCTGCCTCTCCTCTTCTTTAGAGTGGGAATACGCAAAGACACCCGAAAGACAGAGCAAACAGCTGATGTTTACTAAGTGTTTCCTTTGTGACTTCCTTAGGTGGTTAAACACTTTACCTATATTACCTCATTTGATCCTCAAAGTGGTTTATGAAATGAATATTATCATCTCTAGTTTACAGATGAGCAAATTGAGATTCAAAGGGATTAAGTGCTAAGAACACTGCCAGTAGAAAACGGCAGTGCTGATGTCACTCTGGGAGAATAAAGACATTTTCGGTAAAGGAGAAAGAAGTCTTTATTGTTCCCATTTCTGACTGCAGGAAGACAGCGTGATGAGAACTATGGCTGAACAAATGCACTCTGGCAGTTTTATTATCACCTTATACTTAGGATCCGTTGATGCTTTCAAGACATAGTCACATTCCCTATCTCAGATTTCTTTCAAATTATCTCCATGAGGTAGCCAAGGCAGACGATCATGTCTCTATTAATCAATCAACAAATATATGTTGGGCACCACACTGAACAAGCTATTGTTCACAGTGACATTTTCTCAAGCCTCTGCTCACAAGGAATTTGAAGTCCAGCAAAGAATCTCTACAGGGAGAAATGGACTACATAAAGACTGCATGTCACATGCTAAAGAAGACGAGGAACCCTAAGTTTTCAATTAGTGTTCCATGGAAATATCAGATACTAGTGTCTTTATGGCAGTGGTTCTCAAACAGTGAGGTGATTTTGCCCTTTGGAGACTTCTGGAAATGAAGAGATTTTTGATTCTGACAGCCTCCCATAATCATGCCAGGGGAGGAAAGGGTGTAAACTGTAAGCATTCAGGAACAGCTGCTGAATGACCTACTGTGTACAGGAAAAAGCCTACAGCAAGGGAATTAGCCAGCCCAACACAGAAATCATGTTCAAGTTGGGAAAGCTCCTCCAGGATAACAGAATGACTTGATCTGAATTTTATTTTTTTTAAATTACACTTTAAGAGTATTCAATGAGGGCTGGAGAGATGACTCAGTGGTTAAAAGCACTGGCTGCTCTTGCAGGGGACCCAGGTTCAGTTCCCAGCATCCACATGGTGGTTAGCAATGTCCGTAACTCCAATTCCAGGGGATCCAATGCTGTTTTCTGGCCTCTGCAGGCATTGGGCATTGACCACTCATGGTGCACTTACATACATGCAGGCATAATACTCATACACTTAAAAAAAGAAATCAAAGGAAAATTGTAAAAGAAGACTACCTCTCATAGTCTGAGAAGGTACTATGCAAACTGCCAAGAAAGAAACCAATCAATGTTCCTACCCAGCTTTAAAGTCTATGAACCACAATAACTGGCCCAGCTAACTATCTCTATTGGTACAGTCGTGGCATTTTTACCTTGGGGTAATCAATAGCTGTCTAATTGACTTAAGGCCTGCTCAGTGAGAGGGAAATCATGAGTGGTACTATAAACATAGCCAAGTACACATGGCTGGAGAGGTCATAGATCCTAGAGAAAGGCCTACTTCTGTCACTTCCTAGACCAAGATAATTTCTTACTGTATTCTAAGTATGCATTTATAGACAAGTGTAGCTGTCAACACTCTTGAAAGAAGCCCCTTTCTGTAACAGATGGAGACTATTACAAAGTTCCACAACTGGTCAAATGCAGAGAATAAGCAACGGGGAGGTGCCCAGCCCTAAGTGACACATCTACAGTGCAACATCTACACCTAAGACTCAGGGAGCGTCATGGAAGAGGGGCAGAAGCACTGTAAGAGCCAGAGGGACAAGACGCTAGTCAATGTGTCCTAGACATGATCGGGAAGCTGCATCCATGAAATCTCCACAGAATGTTAAGGAGAGCTGCATAATGAAACCAGTTGACATGCCAAGATGGATGGGGGAAGTTTCATGGTGCCACACCTCAAGAAGAAGAGCTACAAGCAATTAGTGGATGATGAAGGAGGGAGAATCAGTTTTCTCCAGGGATGAGCTCCTTGAGAGGCTGCCTAATCCCAAATGGAAAGTCCTAAACACAGGTACACAAGAGCACCACTAAACAGACTCAGTGCATTATACATATATCATATATATATATGTATGTACATATATATATATATATATATATATATATATAAAACAATAATCAGAGAAGAGGGCAGGAAACTGAGAGGGAGTGGGGGATGTGGGAAGAACTGGAGGGGACTGGGAGGGATGGAAATAATGCAAAGACAATACTCACTTATGAAATTCTCAAAAACAAAAACATTAAAAAATTTTAACTGAAAAAAAGAATATTAAATGGGATGGGGGATGGGTGCGCAGGTAGAGAAGAGACTGTGGAGAGAGCTAGCCAACGCTAAAGGGCTTTCCAAAAATCACATGGAAACCTATTACCGTAGAAGCTTTCTAAAATATATACATGTACACATAAAAAGTTTAAATGAAGTTTCCCCACGACAGGAACAATGCCCCAATTACACAATTCATTCTTGGAAATAAAAAAAAAAAAAAAAAAAACATTGTCTCAGGAATGAGTTACCTCTCTATGAATTACTGGCCAGTAGGAACCTACTGATACCCAAACATAACAGGTTATTGCCAATGATCTTGGTTACCCTCCAGAACTTGTCAGTAAGATCCTATTGCTTAAGACAACACATACTTGAGTCATAGAACAGAGAAATCAAGCAGGTAATGATCTGGAAGCTTCATCCCACCTGGTTAGCTTTCAGTGTTGGAAGGTGCTTTACCAACTACCAGGGGAGAAAAATTCTCAGTCTTACCCAGCTGTGAACCCGGTGAGCTACAAAAACAACAGACCCAGCAAGATATGCCTGTGACTGAAATAGTGGTACTGGTTAAGGGAGAAACCAAATACCATCTGACGAGTACACTCCGGTCATCTATAACACTCACTTTCATATGTTTGTACTACTAAACAGCCTAACTGGGCTGGCGGAGTTTGGCAGAAATAAGAGACTCAGGCCCAGCCTAGACTTTGTGAATCAGAACCTGCATTTCAATAAGATCCCACTCACATTAGAGTCTGAGAAATGCTGGTCTCTAGGAGCTCACAGAACAGAGACCTTTAGGGCCATTATAAGCAGTCAGGACTGCTGGGATTTCTACAGGCAAGATTCAAACAACCTAGAAAAGATATGCTGGAGTGGGACCCTAGGTAAGGAGCAATACCAGGATCTGAGACACAGTGTGCAGACAGAATGTTCTAGAAGCAGAGCACAGGAAGCATTTGAAGAATTTGGAGGAAGCCGGGAACTCAGAGCTGAGTGGAAGGCCATCCACCAGCTCCCTCGCGCTGGGTTGCCTCCTCACCTTGTTGACAGAGAAGCCTCCACTAAATTCCAGGCCAGGATTGCCAACCACTCAGCCACCATGAACCAATTAAACCTTCAATAGCCCCCCAGAAGTTGAGGCTCATTATCTCAATTCCTAGACGGGGAGCCAACCACTTCCGAAGCTGTAATTACCAAAGGTCAGGGGGGCACCTGAGGCAGGAAGTCTGGTCTATAACAGCACATTCTTGGCCCTCCTTGAGTCTCCATCCTGAGTCTCCCAGAGGAGTGGGCTGCTCCTACTTGCTGGAAGTCCTTCCAGAGTTTCCAGCCCTTAAAGAACTCTGGAAGGAGAAAGGGGGCTATTCCCCTTTCTGCATGAGCCAGGCTTTGCTTGGAGAACACATTGTGACACCTGGTGCAGTGTGGCACCAGGCTGCTAAGAGGGCTTGCTAGAGAGATGTTGAGTCAGAGATGCCCTGGGATCTGTGAGGGAAGAGCTCGGGAGGGCAGAGGAGGAGGCAGCTAAGGAGAGGATGGCTCTGGCTCTGAGCTGTAACAGACATCCAGGAAAGCAGCACAGAAACCTCATCTGAGTCAGGAATCACTTAGTTTACCTGAGAATCCACCCCCTTGGTTCACTATGATTGTGAGTGTGTGCATATGTGTACACGTGCCACAGCATGTGTGTGGAGGTCAGAAGACAAGTTGTGGCATCATTTCTCTCCTTCCCTTTATGTGGGTTTGGAGGTTTGAACTTTGGTCCCCAGGCTTGTGTGGCAAGTACCTTACCCACTGAGCCATCTCACCACTACTTGCTTGAGAATTCTAACTGAAACCTTGTGCGTCTGCAGAATCCTTCACAGCCTAACATGGACATGCTGGAAAACAGGATCTGCAGTTTGCCAGTGGCCTTCAGTGCAAGCTGACTGGACTCGTGAACAGTCCTGATTTTGCTAGGAATCTGTACAGGGTCAGCTTTGTCTTGACCTCTTGAGAGGCTTAGGGAAGTGTCTAAGTCAAGGCAATGGACGCAAGTCCAGCAAAGGGACAAGTGCCCAAGGGATGAAGGGGAAGTGCCAGGGCCAGCAGCTCTACCGCTTTGGGGTCACCCTCAGCCACCCCCTGGAGATGGTCTCCTAGAAGCTGGGATGCCTCCCTGCCCAGTCCTGCTTAGAGCCTGTATTGACATCCAGCAGGGCCCCTGGAGCTCAGGCTGATTCACCAATTCTGAGGCGAAGTGTGAGGTTTCTGGGCCACTCTGAGGCGCTGCCTCCCTTTGACGCTGCCCTTTGGTTCTTGGCTAATGATTCCCAGCTGTACAAGCTTGTTCAGATGTTTTGGAAGAAAAGGTCCTGAAACCCGAGCCCTTTATTAGGCAGCCGTGGACACCTTTGGGAGCAGAGGGTCCCTGTTACAGGCTGCATCTTGTTTCAAGGCATCACAAGGGGTAGGAAAGCACGTCTGTGGCTGCTTGGGGGAAAGCAGGACGTTCCACCCTGCTGACCTCGCAGGTCTCCCACCAGTTGTTAGACTTCAGATCTGACTCCAAATTCAAGGAGTGGTCTTTGGGATGAGGTCTCAGTGTGAGGAGTCCGGAACTTCTCTGGAGCAATGGGGCCTAGGTTTCTTGCTTCTCCTCCAGATGTTGGAAACTTACTCTCTGGGATTTTAAGAAACTTTCAAACAATCACCAAACCCCAGTGAAGGGGAGACATTAGCATGTTCAGGCCCTTCCACATGGTATGCACAAAGTGGGAGCAGAAGAGGTAGCTGTGGTGGATGGCAGTGTGAAGAAAACAGGGACACCCCAAGTTAATTATTATGTACTCACTTATAGGGTACCACAGGCAGGGTTGTCTTCCAGTGGGTGAATGGTGAGGATATACAGAATCCCTGGGGCAGCACTTTCGGGAACGGTGGGGCATGGAATGGAGAAAGAGAGACCAAGAACTCGAAGAGGACAGGTTATCTTAAGTCTCGGTTCAGATACCTGTTCCAGGTTCCTTCAGAGATGTCAACTCATCTGACCGGACTGGGCTGGATTTCAAATTGCCAAACCAAGTATCTAGCAAGTCTTATGGGAACTGACTACCTGTCCATCTCTAGGATGGGGTCCAGGCGATTTCACTCCTAAAACATAGATGGTACGGTACAGGCATATAATAAGCTACTATATCGTCGTATAAAAATCAGAGGCTGGTGGGCTGGCTCAGCAGGTAAAGTCTCTTACTGCCAAGCTTGATGACCTGAGTTTGATCCCCAGAACCCATGTGGGGGGCACCAACTTCGATCTCCACATGCACTCGGTGGCACACACATGATCCCCTATCCACAAAAGAACTGTTAAATAAATAAAGGTTAAAAAATCACACTGTCTTTCAAGATGTAAGTATATGGGGAAATCTCATGATATGTTTATAGATGGAAAAAACTAGTGTCACAAAACTGTGGAGTCCAGTGCCCTCTTTGAATGCATATACCACTGGAGTGGTATCCTGGAACGATGAGGACATCCACACTGGCTGGTTATAGATAGGAATGTCGTGGGTGATGTTGATTTTCTGTAATCCACATGCCTTGCCTTTGTAAACAGAGAGGGCAGTATTTGCTTTTTATATGGCAGTTCCACTTCAGCTGGGCATTTGGGGTCAGGGAGTAGGGACCGATGAAGGGTTCTTGGTGGCCCTGTGACTCGCCTCTGGGCATCTGCTGTCCCTTCTTCCTGCCGCTGCCTCAGTCTCCCTTCAGAACTGCATCTTTCACTGCCTCCATAGACTTCTCTCTTGCATTGTGGCCCTGGAGGAAGGCTGATCTTCTGGACTACATCCAAAACTCTGGCTGGGTCCGGCCAATAGAAACTGGCAGCAGGATTTCAAAGGAAGCTAGGAGCATAAGACCAGGGCGTTGATCCCTCTCACTCTCTCTGGGTCTTTGGCATCCCTCTTCTGGAAGCTGTGCCTCCCTCTGATGGTTCTCTCCACAAAGCTCTGTGTGTCTCTTTACTTCCCCTAGGTCTGCCAGTCTTGGATGAGTAGCAGACTGAACGATGGCCCTGCCAAAGCTGCCCTAACCCCCAAACTAGTGCATATGGCTTTATTTATACATTTTTAAAAAGAGACTCTTTTTGGGTGTGGTGGTCACGCCCATATTCCTAGCACCTGGGAGATGGAGGCAGAAAGATCTGGAGACCATGGTCATCTTCTGCTACATAGTGAGGTTGAGGCCAGTCTGAGCTATCTGAAAGCCTGTCTCGAGAAACAACGAGAGAGAGAGAGAGAGAGAGAGAGAGAGAGAGAGAGAGAGAGAGAGAGAAAGGAGGGAGGGGAGGGAGGGAGGAAGGGAGAGAGAGAGAGAGAGAGAGAGAGACCGACCCTTGGTGCTTTGGTTGTCTTTAAGGGTATTATGTGGGATTATCTGGGTGTCTTCAGAAGAGAGAAGCTTTGGGAGAACTGACACTCTTCTGAGGAGATGATGTCACCACGGAGGCAGAGATTGGAAGGATGTAGCCACAAGTCAAGAGAAGTGAGCAGCTGCTGGAAACTGGAGGAGGCAAAGAAGATTCTCTCCTTGATCTCTAGAAGAACTTCTTGGTTTCAGGTGTCTGGAACTAGGAGAGAGTAATTTTTTTTTTCATTTATGTTACTTTGTTACCATGCCGCAGGAAGCCACCATAGGCGGTAACACTAGGTCTGGGATGTCACAGTTCTTGAGACCGACTTCCAACCGACCCTTACTTTTTACAATAGTCTCCCTGTAAAACTCTCTTCAAATTGTCAAGTTTCACAGTTTCATGCCAGAAGGCTCTCTCATGTGAGCGTCTAGCTCACCCATGTGTAGCACATGTTCCAATACAAACCGAGCCAGCCCTCATCTAGAGTTTGATCCTTTTCAAGTGACTGCTTTAAAGTGAGCTGTGGCCAAATCAGAGGGAACTCAGGGAGCTGTTGGGTCAGTTCCTTGTGAGAGAGCCACAAGCAGAGATGAGCCTTCTTCTCCTTCTTCCCCGAACACAGGCATGCCAGAGCCCAGTGCTGGTGACTGCAGGCCAACTTGCCATCAGCTAGAGCCAATGACTCTACCAACCCCGCAGGTAGTCCTGCTCTGGCTCTCCTGTCCTGTGAGGTAATGCATTCCACATTGCTTCTTTCTTTTAGAGTTGAGGTTATGTCATACTAAATATTGGAGAGCTGAACTAGCTGTGTGTTGCCTTAAGACAGAATTGGACAAAGTGTTCTAAATATCCTAGCACCTTAGAAAAACGAACAAGACTCAAAAAAATCTTGCTTCAAAAGTTTTCATGGAATGGGAGTGATGGTTCAGTGCATGAGGGTGCTCACTGCTAAGCCTGATGGTCTCAGTTAAAATGATCCCACATGATAGAGGGAATCCTTGTCCTCTGCCCTCCACATGAATCTGTGACACATACATATCTCTTCCCAGAAAATGAATAAAATAAAGCACAATTAAAAAGAAAATTTTATGATGAGTGTGTTCTCACACTTGGCTGAAAAACAGCAAAGTAAAATATGTAGCTATAGGCAATTTCCATGTTAAAAGGGGAGGGGGCTGGAAGGATGGCTCAGTGGTTTAGAGTACTGGCTGCTCTTGAAGAGGACATAATCCCAGTACCCACATGCTGCCTCATGACCGTCTATAGCTCCAGTTCCAGGGAATCTGACACACTCTTCTGATGTCCGTGGGCATTGCACAACATGAGTGCACTTACATACATTTAGACAATCCACTCACACACATAAAATGAAAATAAATACATAAAATATTTTTAAAAGGGGGCCTCTTATTTCTAGAAATACTAGCAATAAGGCAAAGCAAAAATGACTCTATGGCGCAACTGTGCTACTCAGATCAGCAGACAATTCTACAGTTGCCACATGCTAGCCCTCACACGGGGAAAGCAGGTGGGTTATTGTATTTGAGAAGTTCATAGATTACATAAAATCAAATCAAAGAAAACCCCTGAAAAACAAAAGACAAAAGTCTTTTTTTGTTGAGGTTATACTTTATCCGAGACATGGAAAAATAAATGCAGAACTTTATCTGGCTATACTTGTTCACTTTCTGTTCTGCTGTTGAGTATATATTTCATAAGAAATATACAGTTATAAAGTCAAAGTGAGGAAGAAAAAGAAGAAAAAAGTTGGACTCAGAAATATTTCATAAAGTGTAGGAGATAGCTGATTTTTTTCCCAAACACTGAAAACTATGATTCAATGAAGTATTACTTGGGACCATGGCAGGTATATCCCAGACAACTAGCTTGAAGGGAGCTGGTTGAAGACTTAGGGGAGCAATGAGAGCATCTTGGACATCCCTTAAACTCCAGACCCAGGAAGCAGACATTCCTCAGTAAGTGTAGATAACTTCCTCAGTCAAAAAAGAAAACAAACAAACAAGAAAACATTCCCACCACTTGAGACCCCAGAGAGCTATTCCTTTGAGTCAGGCAGATTTGATTCACAAATCCTCTATAACTAATAATGCCCATTGAACTAAATCAAATTAACTTACAATAATGGGTGATTCTGTTAGTCTTTTAGCAGAGCCCTGAAAGAAGGAGGACAGGGGACTGAAGAAGAGAGAGATTAACTACACTTTATTTGGGAAGGTTGATACAAGTGAGACAGTCAAGTTGCAAATCCCCTGGCAGGCAGAAGGCTGGGTGAGAGTCAGGAGACAAAATACCTTTCTCCTTCTTCCTCTCTCCATCGCTCGTTAGGCTTTTTTCTCTTAGGAAATGGTTCAGTGGAGGCCAGCCTCATCCAATGAGCTTTCCCAACCTTTTCACACTGAAATATAGGTCTTGTAGGAAATCAAGGTTGTGCCTGTCTGTTCATGTTTAGACAACATGGCCTTGATATGGATTTCTGGCATAAGTCAACATGGCTAATGCTAGACATCCTGAAGGCTGTGAGTCAGCACAAAAAGGCTCACATTGCATGTCCGGGGACCCCCAATACAATACAGTGATGTATTCTCTTACATAACTAGTTTTGGCAAGATTTGTGTGATTTCCTGTAAAAGGACCTTGGGATTAAGGGCACAAAAAGAAAGCATGCTTCATTTTCAAGTTCCATGACTTTTCTCTAATCTGCCAGCTCCTTGTGAACTCTCATTCCACAGTTCTATACAGCAGTCTTAGAAAACTTGCAAGTCCAGTCAGCTTGAGAGATTCTGGGTTTACAAATTAATGCCTCTAGGATTGCTTCAGTCTAGAATGCTTAATGCTAACGTAAGCCAATCTCTTCTGGATTTTTGTAATGAAAAAACTTTTTCGTGCATGTAAACAGCATATTCTGAGAATTTCCTTTCTGATACTCATCAGTGTCAACGAGAATGTTTTTGACTGTTTTTACACAGGGTCTCACATGTAGTTCAGACTGATCAACTGACAACGGCTTGCTTTAGCCTTTGGTTTCTCGGTATATGTGTGTCACCATAGCCAGCACTAGAGTATTTAGATACTGTAGTCTCCATGTTTCTTTCTTTTGCTATTTTCTTAGCTAATTGTCAGCCTATGGTATGTGAGTAGAAAAGAAGATCTTTGTCTCCTTTTGCTGAAATAAAATACATGAAACAAGGTAATTTATAAATAGAAGTTGATTTGGCTCATGGGTTTGGCTGCTGGAAAGTTCAAGAACTTGGCACTGGGATCTGCTTGGCATCCTGTGAGACCTTTTCACTTCACCCAGTGGGGAGGACATTGCATGATGAGACAGAGCATGTGTGTTAGCGCTGGGCTCTTTCCCTCTTATAAAAATCACTGATGCCATCATCCAGTCCTGTCCTTATGACCTCTTCTAGTCCTAATTACCTGCCACAGGGACACCATTCAAATACTATTAGCACACATTTGGAGGTTAAATTTCCAATGGATGATCTTTGGAGGGCATAGTCCAGTGAAGTAGAAGAGAAGGGGCCACACACCCCCTAGATACTCAGATGCTTTTTGCTGGTATTCCTACCCAAGTGATATGGATAGAAACAGAATCACACCATTCTTCACTTTACAGTTAGCAGATTCACCCTTTACAGTTAGCAGATTCGCCACAGAACACAATCATCTATGCCCTCTATTCTTTCCTGATCTGGAAACTTGGAGGCTGGCTTCTTGTTGAGTTGTTCTCAGCAAAACTTGGCCTCCTCTAAAGCAGTAGTTCCTTTTCATTACTCTGTAATCTTTAGAGAGAGCCCAAATTTCTCTCCTCTCTAAGAACTGGTTTAGAAAAAATGTTATTATTCTTGGCCAGAAGATATTCAAATATAGTCATCATAGATGTAACTGGATACTCAGGATGTTGTCTGGAAACCACCCAAAGACCAAGTACTTTAAGATCACAAGAGAAAGACCCAAGGGCTCATTGTAAAATTTTGCTACTTAAAGTGAGCTCTATGAGCCAGAAGCACTGGACCACTGAGGACTGGTTAGAAATGTAGATCTGAGGTTCCGCCCTTGACCTAGCCAGCAGCATCTGCCATTGAACAGACCTCCTAAGTGATCTGTGTGCACATCAAAACCTAAGAAGAATCAGGATTTATCTCACCATGCTTCATTTATCAATTCATTTATTAGTGAGTAATTATTGAGTGCATCACTATATACTCTGCTCCATCCCAGGTATTGAGAACATAGTGGTCAAATTAACAGCCATCAATTATTGCATAGTTTACATCCTGGTGGGGCAGACTGACAGATTCATTTAAGAAAATAGGTTTCGGAAAGTCTACCTGCTTGAGGAAGTAATTGGGTAATGGATTAGAAAAGTGACTGGAAGTTGGAGGTAACAGGCAACAGTGAGATAGGATCAGTCTGGACAGAGACTTGTACCTTGAGAGTGAGAGAGCGGGAAAGTCACATGCAGTCATGGATAGGAACATTTCAAGCAGACTACTGTTGGAGAAAAGAACCCAAGGAGTATTTGAAGTTGGGAACAGGGAGAAAGAAGGCCAGAGTGGCTCATGTTCCGTAGATTAGGAGACTCAAAGGTCCCAGAGAGAGGGAAAGCCCAAAATTTGGGCACACAAGGGTCCCAAATTTAGTGCACTTAAAATCACTTAGAGAAGGGCTTGTTAAATCAGAGTGCTGGTACCAGCCTAGAGGTCATGACTCAGTAGCTGTGGAGGACAGCGCCCAATGATTCACATTTCTAACAAGTTCCAGTAATGATGTGGTGCTGGTCTGGGGAATCATACTTATGGACCAGGTAGAGCCTAGTTAGGTTCAAAGGACCTAAAGAGCTCCACATGGGTGAGTGTGTGTGTGTGTGTGTGTGTGTGTGTGTGTGTGTGCTGTGGGGGGCGGGGAGACTGGAGAGATGCTTCAGTGGTTAAGAGCACTGGCTGCTCTTGAACACCTGGGTTTGGTTCCCAGAACCTACATGGCAGCTAACAACCATCCTTAACTCCAGTTTCAGGGGAACCAATGCCTTCTTCTGACCTCGGTAAGCACTGCATGACATGACATGGGTGTACTTACATATATGCAGGCACACAAAATAAAAATCATAAATGAAAAATACTTTTTAAAAGAGTTGCATGTGGGAGATAGCTATTGAGGATTCTAAATGAGATAGCGACCTGGTCTAGGTTTGAGCTCTTTGGTCAGCCCCAGGAGAGACCTTTCTAGTCACCCATCACGAGTGCACTTACATCTTCCTCCTATTCTGTTTATCACCCGATTTGATTCAGTCTCACACCCTTCCTCTGTTTCCTCCCAAACATTCCCATAGCACCTTCTGGAATCGCCACTCCATAATTCATAATCCCCACACATATACTCAGCCTGTTTCAGAATTTACCCCTGCCTTCCTTGCTATAACGAGAGCCTGGATCAGCTTAAAGACGCAGCATTCATGCGACTCTTCTGGCAGAGCCGGTTTGATCTCACAGCTCATGACTTCAAGACCTGTAGTAGTGTTCGCTAATGCCTGCTTGTTCTGTGTTCTTCTCAGAACTCAGCCCCTCTCTGTTAGGTGACCCTGCTTCCGGGCTGACACTTCATATTCTTATTTGTTGAGGTCCACACCTCCTGGATCTTCTCTGCACAGCTCTTTGTTAATTTCATGTAAGCCAGCCTTGTGGATGTCCCGTCTAGCATCTTCGCTTCTCACTTTTCTTGACTTCCTCATCCATCATGACCTTTGCTGTCTCCATTCCACCTCATGCTCATCTTTGTTGCCATCAGAACATCTCATGCTGCTACAATTCCAGTGCACATTCTCTTCTGTACCTTCTTCTTGTCACGTGCTCAAGTGTCTACTGCAACAACTCTGCAATTCTAACTGCTATTCTATTGACCTCTCTTTTCCATTGATTTCACCAACTTTTACATTTCATCAGCTGTCTCCTATTTTACTGTATCTGAGGATCTGTGGTTCATTACTGTGAACAATCCCTTTAAAATCTCCCATGCTGAAAACTCACTTACCTCCCAAGTGAGGTCTTCTATAAAATACTAAAAGACCTGACCACCCACTTCTCACTGACTGTGCTCAAGCAACTCCATGTTGAATCAGGTGAGCAAGACCGCTCCCACTTTCAGTTAAAACTGCTATGCAACATTAAGCCCAGATTCATATTCTTTTAGGTGACTTTGTCATGATTTGTTTTATCTTTAAAACTGTCACACAACACTTGTCTGTGTTTTACACGCAACTGATGAATTTTCTTCATGTTTCACTGAGAAAAGAGACACGATGAACAAGAACTCTCATTTTCCCAGCTGCAGTCTATGTGCCCACGCCAAACTCCTCCCTCTATGCATATGGATCCTCTCTGTCAAAAGCTCATTCTACCCCAGATGTGCTGAGCGCCCTGTGCTTGTTCACTTGCTGTCCCACTCTCTATGTTATCATTTCTGGAGCCACACACAGGTGCTTCAGGATCTCCCACTTGTTTCTCCTGTAATCTGCAGCTATAAATTTTAGCTTCTTCAACTTTTAGACACTTTAAATTGCCTGTCTGCATCCTATTTCCACACATTTACTATCTTTCTACTCCAGCAAAGCAGGAACATCACCGTCTTTGGCTAAGCCAATGTTCTGTCTCTATCTCACAGATGAACCATATAGGCTGTTATTCTTTTCTGGGTCACCTTTGAGTGTCTTGGGGTGAGTAATTAGCTCATGTTTTTCATTACCTGGTTTTCTAAGTATCTATCACTAACTTTTCTAAAATTTGCAAACAAATGATAAATCCTCTCTCATAAGTCACAAATGATTAATCAGTATGACTCTTCCTTCTTAGGTCAGGCACCTTTGCTACTAGGGCTGAAGCTGGATGTGCTTTCTGACCCTGTGCTTAATGTGCTCTCTCCAGTGTGGTAGTTACGGGGTAGCCAGGCTTCTCACACGGCAGCTCAGGATTCCAAGCATGAGTGTCCTAGGAAATAAGGTGGCAGACCTGCTGATCTTTCAGGACATTGTTTGGGGGTCACAGGGCATTTCCTCCCTATTGTCAAATTCCACCCAGATGCCAGAGGACAGCCAAACCTCGTGTATGTATGAGAGAAGATGTGCCCATGTTTTAAAACTGCCACAGAAACACACACACGCCACACACACACACACACACACACACACACACACATGCACACACTTGACATTTAAGTAGAGTATCTTTGGAGGGGATCTCTCAAAGAGTTGGTAGGAGAAAAACTGGAACATCGAGACAGGGGTAGATAGAGACTTAACTTTACCCTAAAAACAATTTTGTAGTTTTTTAACTTTTTATCGTGTGCTTGAATTACTTAAAAAAAAAATTGAATGAGCAGGTCATGGGGCACATGCCTTTGATCCTAACACTCAGGAGGTAGAGGCAGAGGCAGAGGTAGGTGGAACTCTGAGATTGCTGTGAGCCTAGTCTACATATCCAGTTCCAGGCCAGCTGGACCTTCAGGAAGACCCTATCTCAAAAAAATCAAACCAAACCAAAACAATAAAAAGAAAAAACCAAAACCAAAACACAAACGAAAACTGAATGATTAAATATTTTTTTTACCTTATCACAGCTTTTCCTGGGGCTATACTTTCCCCTTAAGGCCACGTTCCTAGGATACTCTAGGCTTTCAGAATATTGGCTACAACAGAACTTTCATAATGATGGAAATGCCCTGCATCTTGGCTGGCATGATTAAGCCATCTCTGCACACCATGACTGTAGGAAGAGAGGAGCTAATGTAGTCAAGGTCTAACAGGGAGATACCTCGGGTTTCAGTTTTCAAACTACTTTTAAAGATCTACTTTTATTTTTAATTATGTATATGTGTGTGTGTATCTGTGTGTGGTTATATATGCATGTGAGTATCAGTGCCTGCAGAGGTCAGAGATATCAGACCCTCTGGAGATGGAGTTATAAGAAATGGTAAATTACCTGAAATGGGTGCTGGGAACCGGAATCAAGTCTTTTGTAAGAGCAGTGCATGCCCTAAACTGCTGTGCCATCTCTCTGGCCCTTTCCAAACATTTTTGTTCAAGTACATTCTACAGTCATTTTAAAGTTCTGTATACCTTTTGCACAGATTAAGGATGACATCTAAATGCTTCATCCTTAGTTTAAAATTTTATTTTTGTTAGGAGTTATAAAAGATTAAACATTTCAAAAGATGAAATAAGATGAGGAGTAGCTATAATTAGAATAAATATTTCATGAGTTGGTTTGATAAAATAAGTTTTAATTACTGAATAATGCAGAGTGACTCTGAAGAAATCATGTAAAAAAGGTCCATCATCACTAGCCCATAGAGTTTCAGTCTTTCTAAATTTAGAGCATCTCAACGTGGGTCACTCGTCACCCTTGACAGACATAGGCCCAAGCCTGGGAAAGATATGCTGAAGGCGCCTTGATGAATCATTAAAGAAACCCCCGGAAACCAACATATTCATTTTTCCTTGGACTCAAGGAGGTTTTTAATAACCCAGAGCGAGGTGCTGTGCTGAGATTACTGTGAGTGTGGAGGGCACTGGAGCTTTTAGGAGGTGATAGCAGAAATCAGTACTTCGGGAGTGAAGACTCTGAAAATGGAGTTCCTTTAAAACATCTGTGGACATTTTTCCCCTCCCCGAGGTCCACACACCCTTAGGTGTACATTCTTCTCAGTCTGAAGACAGCTACTGGAGGAAGATGGAAGCTGGGCGTGCCACCCAGATGCTATGGTTTCAACTGAAACTTCTGGCGCCCAGGCGTCAGGCAGATTGGCCCTGTCCACAGCACTGTAGGCTTGCCTCCACCGCGCGCTCGTTACTGGCAGTGGAAAGTGCAAACACAGGGCTGTCTTCTCAGGGAACTTGGGAAGAATCAGCGAACCGAAGTCTAGTCCTTTACCTAGTGTTCTCCCTGCCAACCCTGCCCTCCCCTCCGTCAGCCTCTCCCCTCCCACCCAGTGACTCTAGGTTGAACGCAGAGGTGAGTGTAGAGAATCACTGTTCATTAGAACACGGAAGGGGGCTGTATCAGTGGCAAGGACGCCAAAGAACTTAGGTCTGGCAAGAGCCTACTCATCAGTCAGACTGTTCTGTGAGACCCAGGGGTTGCTCAGAAGAGGTAATCTTATGTAGCACAAACTGCTCTTTAAAATTCTTGAAGTTGGCCATGAAAATGGCTTATAAAGCATGTTCAGATACCATATTGGAGACCAGTGTGCCACTGGTTAAATGTCCCATATAGTCTCCTTTTTCCTTCTGCCCAACCAGTTTTCTTTAGTTGAGTAGCTTAAATTTGCATCTAAGAGTCAGCTTGTAACAATACATTCCTTTAAACCTGAGAATCATGCTTGCTGCATGAGATCCTCACACAGCCCTGAGGGTAGAGCCTTGTCTCCCATAACTTCCCTCAAACCGAAAGAAAAGGGCATTCCTGTATTGATGGGCAAAGTCCCATAGAGCGTTTGCATTTCCAGCTAGAAACCTTCCCTTGCCCTGTGCTTTGCCTGGCAATTTCTGTTGAATTACGGGAGCTTGCATCTGGTTCCCAGCCTTGTCTAGTGTATTCCTCCACATTCTTTGGTCATCTCCAGAAGGTAGCAGGTGCTGATTGGCTGCCGTTCCGTTCTGTGCTAAGCAGTCACACATCTTCCAGACAGAACTTAGCACAAAGACCCCCTCCTTCTCACCCAACTCCCTAGTTAAATAAAACCTACACCTCTGTCTCCTGACAGAGTCATAAAAGATACAGATGACAAAGAGGGAAGGCACACGTGGCCCAATTCTTTCGACACAAGACACTGACAATGACAGGAAGTGGCAAAAGCGGCAGTGGTCAGACACCTAAAGGTCAGATGAGTGTCTGATGGTGTCTATCCAGGAGAGACAAAACAGTCTCAGATTCACAGCAGCTCAGTGAGGTGGAAGGGAAGATGGATGAGTTAAATCTCAGGAAATGAAGGCACTTCTTCTGACAAGATCTTGACGACACTCAGTAGAAGACACTTAAGGCTGCAACGTGTTCTCTCACTTCCTGCCTTGGGGTGACATCTAAAACATCAATTAATGACTTCTATAGCATGTGCTTAATTTGCCTATAATTGTCATGAAGAAAAGCAATTGCCTGCCATGAACACGATTGGTTTAATAGTCTTTAAGAATTGCAATCACCCACTCCATCATGCTGACTTTGGCGGCTAATACTTATCCCTTCTCAGAAATGGATTCCACATTAACATTGCCTCAAGATAGTTCACATGGCTGATTCTCTTCTCTATCACAGCGTTGCCACTAAACCTTCACTGTCCATTTCCAGAGGCCCTTCAGGAAGGTACACTGAAGCATTTACTCAGTGGAGTCCCCCTTGGTCAGATACCTAAATAGCTGTGCAGATTCCAGGCAAGACAAATCAACCACATGGCAGCTGTAGATGATGTCCAGTCCTCAGGGGAATCATATTTCTGAGCCAACATTGCTAGCAATCACCTTCTATTAGTTTTAATAATAAAGTAACTTGCTATATTACATCTGTTACTATTTCACTTGAAGTGCCTGTTGCTAAACTACCAGGAAGTTATTTATCCAAATGAAAGACAGACTGGTGTTTCCCTCTGTAATTCAAAACCAGGCCTTCTGTATCTCTAGGCAACAAAACATGTTTGTTCTCAGGTATGAAGGTTCAAGTACCACCTACCTTGATATTATGTGTCTTGGAATTTTTAGTTGGTCAGTGGAGTCTCTGCTCATGGGTCTGGCTACGTTCTTTCTAACTGTACTCAAGGCCTAAGTTGCTCACAGCTTTGTTCACACTACACCCTCCATATCCTCTCTTCTTTCAAGAGCTCATATTGGGTCATTTAACATCTGCCCATCATCCTCTTCATTTACCATACGATGTCTTTTTTTGAATTCTAATATCCTACCAAACCACCCAAATGGTACCTATTCCTGCCTTGCAGCTGCCCATATGTTAATATGGACAAGTCTTGACCCTGCCTTGCAATAGTAGAGGCTCCATTAATGGTAGAGCTTGTGGGTAACACACAGGCCCAGAGATGGAGAAAGAATACTTTTTAGCTTCCAAATATGTAACTTGTGAACCCATCCATTGCTCCTGCTCAGCCTCACTTTCCAGCCTGGAATAATCACATCCCCTGGTTGTGCTGACCAACGTGGCTCTTGGAGACTCCATTCTAGAGTGCTAGACAGCAATTGCCTGGGTTGGTTCTACCTCTCAAAGTATAGTCACACTAAAAATCAAGTTTGTGAGGTCCTCAAATAAGAGAAGGCCTGAGATCCAGGTGGACCAGAATTATTAACACATGTTCACTCTCTGTGTCTCTCTGTCTCTGTCTCTCTCCCATTCCTCAGACAAATGAAAAATTACTGTCTATTCATTCTCCAGCATTTGACCACTCTCGTCATTCTTTCCAGCCCTGCCATTCCCTGCTCTTGCTGCAACAAATGACTTGTAGTTGCCCCGTGCTGCCAGGGTAGAAGAGTCCTCATTTCATTGTTTATTCAGTGAGGTTTATTAACTGTCTATTACATACCAGTGAGCAAAACAGACCCCTGTCCTCGTGGGGGCCATATTTTATAACAACAGGGAGAACACAGGGAACAGACAACATGCATGGCCAGTAACAGCATTGTTTAATATGCTGGAAGGTAACTGAGTGTTAGGAAAAAAGAACCTGTGAGGGGGTCACATGGTGCATGGTAAGAGAGTCAGGGTCAGCAAACCGCTTCCAGCCTCATGAGTCACAGACGTAGTTCAACCTGAGAGCTCTTTCAGTCATTGGAGACACCTACCTCATCAGCATCAAGGTGGTTTTTACGTAGGTACTAGAAACCTGATGAAACTCATGGATGAGAATGGACGAGATCTTGAAAGGAATGTCCTAGGACATTTTGGATAGTATTCGTACTAGTGTCCCAGGATAGCCATAGTAACATATTACAGGTGAATGGCCCAGAATTGCAGAAGCTTATTATCTTACTGTTCTGGAAGCTGGAATTCCAAACCCAGTGAGTCAGTCAGAACGTTTCCTCACTCTTTCCTAGCTTCTGGTAGTTGTGGCACGCTTCTGCTTTCCTTGGCTTACAGCTGCAAGACTCCAGTGCCTTCACTGTCAGTTGGCACTCTCCACGTGGAACTCTGTCTTCTTATCAGAGAACCCACTTTATCGGGTCCCTTTAGAGGTCCCTCTAAAAGGTCCACTCTGATCTAGTATGGCTTCATCTTGAGAACTTATGTCTGCAGTGACGTTATTTCTTAAACATCACACTTTCAAGTCTCTTTTCTAGGAGATGGATCTGGGAGAAGTGAAGTGGGCCCCACAGAAGGTGTGCCCGCAGACCAGTGATGCCACAGAGGATAAGTACAGGAATGGCTGCACGATCCCTTGAAAGTGGAAATGCTCTCAGAAACCAGACAGTAATGAGCACAAGAGCCTGAGTTAGGAAGACAGTAAGGGTCTTGCAGAGTAGAGAGTGAAAGAGCAGGCGGAAGAGTGGGCAAGAACGAGGAAACAGGAAGCTGAGGGAACGGGCCAACTGTGTCCAAGGAGACGTGGCAAGACAGAGGTGTGAGGGAGGGCATGATGCCGTGAACCCAATGTAGGAAACCTGGTTGTTGTAGATTTTAGAGCTCATTAAGAAAATCCTCATGAGACTAGATGGCAGGGACCACTCAGTCCAGCAAGTTGATGGTCGCGCTTGTTTAAAGGGGGGAGAGCACACGGGAGGAGCTCAGGACTGTGGCCTTTTGAGCCTAGTCCCCCGAGCCCAGGACCCAAGATGAGGCTTGACACTCCAGGGGGATGGCAGAGGGCAGAGCTGCCTGGAGGGCCTGGCCAAAAGTTGCCTCCGTTTACATCATAGGGGAGACAGTTCCAGTTCCCTGTTTGCTCAGAGCTGGAAGGAAACAGTGTGTCCTATTCTGCTAACTAGGTCTAGGGGATTGTTGTGAGAATTCCTTCCCTAGGGAGATGTAAACAATGCTTATCCCCTCCTCATAAGGTCCTAACAACAAACCCAAATACGATTCCACCACAGCTCACGCTGGAGATCCAATGAGTTTGTTGTGCTTACTTACAGAGCATGGGTGAGGGGATCCTGGCAGGGGTGTGGAGTCCCAAAGCAGACACACTGGGAAGTCTTCACTCAGCTGTATGATGGCTTCTCCCCCTAGCCACATAGGTGAAGCCCCTGCTGTTAACTTGCCCTGGCTTGTGTTCCCCATCTAGCACTCTTGAGACCACCTGCCTCAGTACAATTAGAGCAGAATTGAATACAAATAGCTGTTTTTCACCCAGGCAACTGCAATAACCCCTAATGGTTTCTCCGAATGGGTTCTCACAACAGCCTTGAAGCATCCTTTAGGCATGTTAGTCGACTCTTTTCCCACGCCTGTCAGTTGTTTCCCATTGCCCACCATGTGGGCATGCCTGCTTCCTCTCCGCCCATCTTGAGATGCAGGTTCAGTTCCTTGGCTACATTCCAGTCACTCATCCAAGTCTCTCCACATAAGCTGATCACTCAGTTGGGAGCTTTGATCTCCCAATTCGTTACTGGGTTGCTGATGCATAGATTTTTATCTTCAAGGCGTTCTGGGACAGGAAGCTTTCAGATTCCACCCTTTGCTTCTAGCCAAGCTATATTCTCTTTTACATGTGTCTGTAGTATCGTGTTCATCTTCTTCAAATATTCAGCAGAACTGGAAACTTTTGTTTTTGTTTTTCTTTCACATTAAACTTTAAGGTGAAAAAGATAGCGATTTTGTCCATGTCGCTCCACACTCCATCTCAGGTACTTATCACCATGCCTGGCACATAATCAGGGAATGCTGACTAAGGCTGATTGCTGCCTGTCTGCTGGAGCTACCATCGAAGCCTCTCAAATGTGTGATTCAGGACTGGAGAGATGGCTCAGCAGCTAAGAGCCATCTGCACTCACATTGGGTGGCTCACAACTCCCTGTAACTCCAGTTCCAGGGGATCTAACACCCTCTTCTGGACTTCATGGACTCTGTACTTATGTACACAGATAGACACTTAAATACATAATTAACAAAAAGAACAATAAAATAAATCTTAAAAAAATATTATCAAAAGAATGTGGTTGCCCCATAGCCATCTTGAGAGCCAACTTGGCCTCTTAAGCATCTACAGATCATCATATTTACCTAGCTCCTTCCTACTGAAGGCCAAGAAACACCAGAAACAGTTGTAAACAAAAGCCTAGTCCAATGCTGCTGCCTTACAGTGAGAAAATGGCTTATTAGAATTCAGAACATTCCCCTCGCAAGCAGACTTGTTTCTTACCATTTATTCTGAAATGTTTGTGTGACTCAAAGATGCAGATGATTTGGAACAGAAAGTAAGAGTTGAGAAACCCTTAAGGAAGGCTGGAGCCATTTCCTGTTCAACGACCATCCAATCAGGGAGACAGAGCAGACACCCTTGTCCTCACCAGTTTCCTCAGCAATCCATGGAAGGTTTTTAAGTCTGCAAGTCAGCACCCAAGCTTCAGGCGGCAGATACTAGGCTCTGATGTCCAGGAATTGGGAACCACATGAAGACTTGGGATTGGGAGGAAGGAACTTGTGCTTTTGGAGCGGCTCAGCTTTCTGAAAGGAGATGTGGCCATGGTGAGGCACACTTTCTCCTCTTATACAAGACTATGCTGGGCCTTCCACCTTCCTCTTTCTGGAGCCTTCCCCCTGGAGGCATGAGAACATCCCTTGTCTTAAAGTCACATAGTCCCTGAATCTCATTTTCATGTATTCTTGTGTTTGGAAAACCAAGAGGTCGATTCATCTTGGTGTAGGCTTGAAATGGCTGCGATTACTCTGTCAAAGACATGAATACGGCCTCATGGCCTCCTGGAGGTGGGCTTGGCCTCTGTGGGTGAGGTGGGGCTATCCAGTAGACAGGAGATTATGGGGACAGTTTGTCAGAAGTATAGGGTTGGCAGGATCCTGTAGGCTAGTTTGAATTCAGGTCGTGTGACATAGAGCAGTTCACCTCTCTATGGCTGTCCTCTGGTCACCTGGGACCGGTGGTGTGTACCTAAAGAAGATGCTCCTGGGTTCCCCAGTTGCAGGACTAGGAAGTAACTTGTACTCTGATTTTTCTGGGGCAGAGCGCTGGGACTGGCTCCTTATGCGCCCGCTGCCTCCTGATGTGTCTCCTGCCTCTTAATGTGCCCATTGCCTTCAGAGCCAGCTCTCAGTCTTGTCAGTACCCTGGAGGAAGCTTTTTAGTAGCTCTGAGGGTCCACATCAGAACTTCTCAAACTTCCCCACCAAAGCACAAAGAGTGAATGCATGCCCCAAGCAGCAGATAGGAAATTTCTTTTAAGTCCCTTGTTGTAGCTTAAAAATTCATGTGAATTTTGCATCTGAATCTGTAATATATTCATGCTTGTTTTAATATAAATATATTATTTCCTTCAAATATTCAAATGAAATGTACGTTGGAGGAAGCTGCCAGCAGAGGGGGGCTGGGTGGCGGGGAGACAGGGCGCTTAGCCCTTCCCAGGGGAGGGCCTGGTTAATTCTCTCCGCATACAGTCCCGCAGCTAGAGACTTTGTGTTAGCAGAAGCATAGTTCTTGTAATGTTGCAGAACAACGAAGGCATTTCAGTCCTCGTAAAGCATAACGTGCACATTCTCCAGGACCGCCTCCCATGGAGAAACCCTGGTGAGGAGCGTCAGCGCTGCCTTTGTCCTTGCTGGCCTGTCGGTGACCACCTTTGTACCCTGCACCCTGGGAGACATGTCTCCATTAATGGTCACTTGCAGATATCACCCCTGTGCTGTACACACAGAGTGGAGCCTCCTACCCAGACTCCATGCTGCTAATTCACATGTAAGCTTTGTCTTGAGCTCACCTCTTAAACTGAGAAATCAAGGAGACTCTGACCTCTTAAGGCCTTGTCCTAGTCTTCCTCTTAGAAGTAACTGAGGTACTGCTTAATCTCATTGGGTTGTTTTTGTTTTTGTTGTTTTTTTTTTTTTTTTGATGGGCCACGTGCTGGTAGCCAGCTGCTCAGCTATCTGTTTTCATGAAGAGAGGAGGCCATGAAGACTTCAGTTCAGAGCCAGGTTGGGGGACAGATGGAGGTGGACTCTGCAGCTTGTTCTCCAGCTTGTAGAGGAGAGAGTACATTAAAAAGAAGCTGCAGAGAGGACATGATCTGTGCAATAGGGACTTAGGAGACCCAAGTCCAGAGGATGCAGCATGACACGGGCTTGGAATGAAGGCCCCTGTCTTATATTTGCAGGGTAAATAGCATCCCAAGGAGGAGTCAGTGCTCCCAGAGATCCTGATCAAAACAATCTCAGGTGGCTTCTCGGGCAGCCAGCTGTGGTCAGCAGCAAGGAGTTCAGACAGAATATCCTAAAGAGGAGAATGTTCTTTTACAGAGAGGAGATTCCAGCAGTACTGAGAGATGGAACTCAAAGGTGACAGGGGCATAGGCAACCAGCCAATACAATTTACTGTCTGTATTTATGTGACCTAACAAATATTCGCACCCTAGGAAGGCTTTCATTTAGAGGAAAATTCCATTAACAAAGGATTTCATCATAGAATCATTTTGTTCGTGTATGCTTCTAAAAACAAAAGGAAACAACAACAACAAGCAAGCAAGTTGGAACTGGTTCGGCCTGTCAAATGAAACTGCCCTTTCAAAGTGGTCTCTCAGGAGGTTATGCATGAGTTCTAAGCTGCTCACAATATTTTCAGAAATCGCCTGTGGGAGTTGACTTCAGAGCTGTTCTATGAGTCATGCTTGGGAGTCAGCTGGTTTAATCACCCAACTTATTCTTTAGCTTTGCCTTTGAATAATTTTTGTTTGATTCCAAAGATAAATCCTCTGTCAAATAAGTATGCTCTTTCACTGAGCCTGCTTCCCTGAAGACCGTGAATTTCTTGAACCAGTGGAGCATGTCTGCTTTATCTTTGGCCATCCAAGCCCTGACCAGGTACCTCAGAGATGCTTTTGTTTCTGTGGTGGGCCACTCTCCTCCACAGGACTACCTTACATATACCGGAGACCCAAAGTGTCAAAATATTTACCTTCTCAGATGGCTTTGGGTATTAAATGGTGAAGATGTATTCCAGAATATTATTCTAAATCTTTTTTACATTTTTCTTAAATTTTTTTTGATTCATTTATTTTTACTTTCTGCCTATGAGTGTTTGCCTGTATGTGTAAAAGCTCACCCATGTATGCAGTGCCCATGGAGGCAAGAAGAGGGTGTTGGATCCCTGGTGCTGCAGTTACAGATGATTGTGAGCCACCACGTGGGGACTGGGAACCAAACCCTAGTTCTGCACAAAAGCAGCCAGTGCCCTTAACTTCTGAGCCATCTCTCCAAACTTGATTATTCTAAGTCTTCATACATTAAAATCCATGGTAGATATGTCTGTGGAACCAATATTAATCATTTTTCTTTGTCTGTTCATATCAAAGAGAAGAGCCTATCAACATTTTCCTTACATTCCCTGTGTGTGTGTGTGAATGTGTGTATATGTTTGTGTGTGTGTGTTTGTGTATGTGTGTGTATGTGTGTGTGTGTGTGTGTGTGTGTGGCACAGAGTGAAAAGCACACGGAAGAGAGAGCTGACTCTTGAGGAACTGATTATGTAGTCATTTATTATAATTCAAACACCATCCAGCTGCTTTGGCTTATACAAGCTGGGCTGAGAAATTTTACTAGACAGTATTCTCACATGGTGGTTACAAAATGTGTGTGAAACAAGAGAAGTTTGTTTTTAACCCTAAAGAAGAGAATCAGATGACATAAAAAATATTAGTGCCTGAAACAGGGATTCAAGCTGATTAATGATGTGACACATTTAACTGTCCTCAAGGAATGCCCAGTGCTTCCTTCCCTTCCTCCTGCTGGTTCACAGTGGCTCTGAATCCCACAGGGGGAGCTTCATTTGTTCATGTGTCCCTCTCTCATTGGGTCTTGGAAAGATCTTTCCAGAGATTCTCGGCCTCTGGTTGAAAGGTGGTCTTTGGCCGTGTCCCCACTGCTGCCGCAGTTCCGCTGTCCTCATTGTGCCGCAAAGGTTGACATTCAGCTCCTGGATAGAACGGGCCACATCTGCCCACCTTATGAAGAGGGAGCGGTTACCTTGCATAACTGAAAAGTCTAGGGGCGGGTCTGGCACCGTTGTCACTTGATTTGGCTCCTCAAATGGCTCTTCTCATGCTCTGCCTTGGCCCTTCTCGTGCTGGTTCCTGACCCCTTCAGAGAAGGCCTCTTGCAAAGGTAAAAGGACCCGACGGTGTTCTGGCCTCATAACTCCCAAATTCATCAGAAAGCTAGATCCCACTTCTTAAGTTCTGCGATGAACTCCTATGCTCCGGCCCTCCTTAGTCCAGGTTGTTTTTTGATGCCCATCCTTCTGTACCAGGCAGGTATGGAACACAGAAGTCGCTTCAGACACTTACAGCAAGGTGGTTTGGATGCCAGCATTGGCTGCTTGCAATGGTCTGAAAGAGTGAGTTCTAGGTTGACTCTTTAGAGATGACTCCCAAAACTCAGCAGAACTGATCTACAGTGGGCATTTGTTACTTAACAAGGCAGAAGTCAGGAACTCTCCATGCAATGACTACATTCAAGGCTGTGGACCATAATTGTGATTCAAGAATTTAGATGCCAGAAAGCTCATGGAAGCCTGGTTGCCTTCAAACTGCCTCTTAAATCTGAGACCTGGTTGAACAGCTGCTGTGGTTGCACAGTCACAGAATCAGGTGATAAAATATCGTCACATGAAACAGAAATACATAAGCCATGGAGAAATCATCTCAGTTGCACATCTGCCTTTTAAATCTTGAGTAGAACATCGGGGGCAGAGCACTAAGACAGGGCAGTTTCTGTTGGTATGACTTCTTCGCAAGCATTGCAGCACAAGATGGTGTGCTGAAAAGAAACTTCAAAGCTGCATATGGTGGCACATTTCTTTAATCCCAGTACTCTTCTCAGGAGGCAGAGGCAGGCAGATTTCTGTGAGATGAAGTTCAGTCTGGTCTACATAGAGAGTTCCAGGATAGCTGGGGCTACCGGGAGACCCTGCCTGAAAACAACAACAACAACAAAAAAAAAAAAAAAAAAAAAAGGGAAAGAAAGAAAAGAAAAAAGAAGAGGCTGGGAGGTTGCAAGGCTTTGGGTCATACTCTCAGCTCCTGGAACTGGGAAAAGATCAAGTCCAGCTGTAGTCCAGAGCCCAAGGGTGAGGGGAAGTCAGTCACCTGGAAGGAAATTTAGTTTCTAATACAGCAGTTATAATGTTACTGGAAGGAGAGATAGAAAGTGCTGTGAGCCAAAATCAAGAACTGTCCGCTACAAGCACACAATGCTTTATTATTCATAAATAACTTCACCTACATTATTGCATTTAATTCTCATGAAAACCCCAGGAAGGAGAAAAGTAAGACACTATTATTCTCATCTTGCAAATGAAGAAGTCCAGATTTAGGGACAAAATTAGTTACATTTCTGTTGCTGTGATAAACACCATGATCAAAAGCAATTTACAGAAGTAAAGACTTATGGTTCCAGAGAGAGAGCCCATCACGGGAGGGGAGGCGGGACAGTAGGAGCGGGAAGTTGAGAGAGCTCCTGTCTTCAGCACAAAGAGGAAGCAGGAAGTGCAAACAGCAAGTGGGGTGACGATATAAATTCTGAAGTGCATCCTAGTGTCCCAGTGATGTGCACCTTCTAAAGGTTTTGTGACCTCCCCAAACAGCACCACCAACTGAGGACCACGTATTCAAATACTCATTCAAACCACCACAGAGGCTAAGAGGTGGCCCAAGCAGACCCCTCGTGCTGCTTAGATTCAGTTGGTCAGGTCCTGGCTCTAATCCTGTTCTCCTGGGCAGAATCAGATTGTAGAAAAGACTTCTTTCTGGAACAAAGATACCAGGCCTCACCTGCCTTGTGCTGGCGACTGTTCCCACTTCCTGGTTGCTAAGGCCACACTGCAGCAAGAGAGGCCCTGAGGACTCTTGTCATAGAGTGGAAGCAAGAAGCATGTATAAGCATGTGTGGGCACTCTGCTCTCGATTCATCTGGTCTTTATTTGAAGAATGGATCAAGGCTTTCATGTTTGCTTGCTTGTTTGTTTAATTTTGAATGTTCTAAGGTGCCACAATATCAAATTTAGGGCACTGACAGGCTCATATTGCACTAAACAGAAATATGTTTAGCTATTTCCACATAAATGCAAAATCTTCTTTGATAATAGATCAAAGCGAATTCCTCCTCCTAGACTTCCTTGTGGGCTGCAAAATGACTGGGTTTTCATGAGCCAGACTGGAGCTGCACAGAGCTGATAGCAGAATTACAAATATCTTCTGGGGTCAACACTCAAGAAACTAGAACCTCCTGTCTCTCCACTTGCAGCCTTGGGCCACTGCAGTGACAGAGATCTTCAGCCTGTGCTGAGTGGCATCTGAGAGCCCTGCACCTCTATGAAGGGGACTTGCCGCAGGCAATATGGAGTTAGAGGACGGTGCCTAAAGAGGAGGAAGCATCAGGGCGTGGAGGTTGTGCCTGGAGGTCAGACTATGTGGGGCCTGCCCCACTGCGGACGTCTCCACTGTGTGGGACAAGAGCCAAACATGCTTGGGACCAAGGAGCACCTTGGGCCAACTTGCTCCCAGGAGAGTTTGCACCCTGCTGTGGTGAAGGCTTTGTGGGGGTCTGGCCAGGAGTGGCCGAGTCAGTCTTCTTATCATCCCCACAGTCTCCCTTCCTGACCTCTGCAACATTCCACACAGTCAATTGCTTGGGTCTTTTCATCCTGGTGCTTCATCTTACCAAAGTTAAGAGAATCCTTCTGTTGAGTTGAATTGTGTCCTGCTGAAATGCTTGCGAAGAAGTCATACCAACAGAAACTGCCCTGTCTTAGTGCTCTGTCCCCAATGTTCTACTCAAGATTTAAAAGGCAGATGTGCAACAGAGATGATTTCTCCATGGCTTATGTATTTCTGTTTCATGTGACGATGTTTTATCACCTGTTCATATGTGAAGGCCTAACCCCTCAAACCCAAGAATATAACTGCATTTGGATATAGGCCCTTTACGAGGTGATTAAGGTTAAGTGAGATCATGAGAGCTGACTGTAATCTGGTATGACTGGTGTTATAAGATGCGATTAAGACACAGACCTACCCAGATGGAAAAGCAGATGTAGACAGCCAGCCATGCATTCTGATGCTCCAGAAGCAACAACCCTCTAACCTCTTGGTCTCAGACTTCCAGCCCCCAGAACTATGAGAAAATACATTTCTGTCATTGAAGCCACCCCATTTGCAGTACTTTGCAGCACTTTGCAGCTGTAGCCTGAGCAGACTATTACGCCTTCCCTCCAGACCAACAAGTGTGACTCCCTGCTTCTGTCCCCAAGCCTCCTTAAGAGAAGCTGATGGTAGCATGGGGCTCCCACTCTCAGCAGGTGAGTGAGTGTGTGGGGACCTTTCTCAGTGACCTTGGAGTCACACACCACCCATCCCTTATTCCTTTCTCATTTTTCTGGGGCCAAGGATATGTAAAAGCTTTCTAACTGCTTCTGCTGTGGATGATGGCGAGGAGGGGCCAACATGGATCATGTGCTCACCTCCTTGGTCCCCTCCATTCTAGGTAGCTGATGGAACAAACATTTTGATTCCATTTCTTCTCTGCTTCTGAGATTTAGTCCAGTGGGTCTGGCCTTGAGCTCCCTTGAAGGACTGGCCTTATCAGAAAATTTTGGAGACATCAGCCTGAACAACCAGTTGTCCAGCTGAGGTCCAACAGTGAGCCGTGGCTTAGGGCTATCCAGGTTGAAATGGAGACCCCTTCCTTCCTTTTTTTCTCTTCTTGTTTTATGCCTCTATCAGCTGTAACGTTAACTGGGTGAGGGCAGGTGCAGATGATTCAGGGAGCCCATGGGCAGTTCCCTGGCTGGCTTGCCTTTCCTATCTGACATCTACCTGCAAGGGCCCACTGCCCCAGGCCATAATACTGTTTTGTTTTTTTTTTTCCCCAAATAGAAAGAGCTTCATTGAATGCCAGCCCAACTCTACTGCAGCTCAAATCTCTTTCACCATTAGTCCCGGTGGAAGAATTTAAGAGGCCCTCTTGGGCTGTGGGGTACTTGGAAAAGGAGATGGCCGGCTGAATGGAGAAACCTTGGTGGGCCAGTTCGTGTGCCACGTGCTGGTCCTGGTGAGGCGCACAGACTCTCCTTGTCCACCCATAGACGTCACTGCTACCTTCCTTCGAACTTGGTCTAGGAGGCCCTGTTCTTCCTCAGGTTCAGTTCATCAGAGCTTTTCCCTTTCTTCTGTTCTCAAGGTCATTTATTTTGTTCACCTACTTGTTTTTGTGTTGATGGAGCACAAATCCATGCCTTGTGCAGACAAGTGCTCAGCTACATCCACAGTGCTACATCCCCAGACCCCAAGGCAGAGTTCTAGGGTTTAGATCAGGTCCTAGGATTCTGTGCCCATGTTTCATATCTAGGTGGAAGGACTGCATCTTCCCTGAATCCCTGAGATTCAGGCTTTCAAAAGGAGAACTCTTTTTCAGCTCCCAGAGCAAGCCTGGGCTGGGCTGGGTGCTCAGGGCTGGATTTAGGTTTGTCCCCTTTGCCACGCATAAAAAGAGTGCCAGGCCTGTCCACTGCTTAGGCCCTGCTCACACCTCTGGCAACAAAGCCCTAATCCCGCTTCTGTGAGCCTGATGCCAGCAGGACACACAGCTATCTTTAGGTGCACACTCCTAGGCAGCGCACCCTTCTAGGGCAAGACACAAACTGAGTGTCATCAAACAGTTTCAGGTTCGAATCCTTCTTCCCACACTTAAGCACTCAGTTAATCTTTGGCAGGTTGTTGGCACGGAGCCACTGTGAGCCTTGTTCCTTCTTTTGAAGCGGGTGTGAGAACAAGGCCCTGGACCAGGGATTCCATGCCAGCTCTGCCACTCACACACCCTCCTGGGCTGTGGGACGTCACCGAGAGTTTCCTTGTAATAATAGTTTCTTCTGCCTCGGGTGGTTGTGGACTCAAATGAGATGATGTGTGCAAGGGTTTCACTCAGCTCCTGCCGCTCTGGCCCTGACCTGATCCTATCATTATGACTGCTGAGAGCACCCACGGACTTGGCACACAGTCAGCACTAAACAAATATTGCTTTAGCGAACAAGCGAGCTGTGGGGGAGGCTAAGCTCCTACTTGGCTGTAGGTATGCTTATCAGCGTCGCCTTGTGTTTGGCAGGGGGATAGCCTCAGACAGCGAGACTGTAAAGGCCCTGACACCCGCTTTTTAGGGACCGAGAAGCCAACAGGTAGCAAGAGTCTGATCTTATAGAAGGCGGGGGTGGGTCTTCCCCACTCTGACTTAGCTGCTTTCGGACCAGGGTATCGACGTGGGCGTTCAGACAGCGGCACTGACCTGCCTAAGCTAGTCTGGTGGCAGGACACAGTCCTGGACGAGGCGCAGATGGGCAGTGTGCCCCTGGGCCTTGGACCTTAGGGTAGGGCAGGGTCTGCTGCCTGGTGCTCATCGGCCCTTCCTAGGACCTCCTTTTGCTTCCACCTGCCAGGTCCTGGAGGAGAGCACTTGCAACCAGGAAACCTGGCTTGCTTGTGAGATTCAGGGCTCAACAAAGGAGACTGTATTGACAGAGGGGCTCACAAAAGGGCGGGGAGGGGGCAGGATATTAAACTGACGGTATCAACCGTAGCATGTCCACATTAACAAGAGCCCAGAGAGTAGCATGCCTTGTGGTAACATTTCCAAGGGGCTCTGCCAATGAGGGCACTGACTGGAAAGGGTCTGATCTGGAACAGTGGACACACAGACCCATATGTAGGTTGACAGATTCATGTGGACATCTGTGTACACTGACATATCAGAAATACATGCACACAGAGACATACAGAGATGCCCTTCTGCACACACACTGAGACACCCCCAAACCCCCAGTTTCTTGTCAACTTGTCACAAACTGCAGTCACCTGAGAAGGGGAAATCTCAATTAAGGAACTTCCTCCACTGGATTTACCTGTGAACATTTTTTGTGAGGTGTTTTCTTAATTGCTAATTGATATAATGGGGTCAAGCCCACTTGTAGATGATGCCATTTCTAGGCAGGTGGGCCTGGGTTATAAAAGAAAGGTGGCTGAGCAAGCCAGAGGAAGCAGATCGGTGAGCAGCGTTCTCCCACGACCCCTCCTTCAGCGCCTGCCTCCAGGTTTCTTCCTTCCTTCCCTGACTTCCTGCTCTGACTTCCCTAGTGATCAGCTGTGACCTGAGAGTTATAAGATGAAGTAAACCCTTTCCTACCCAACTTGGTTTTGGTCAATGCTTTATTACAATAACAAGGAAGTAAGCTAGAACACAGAGGTTCAGGTGGCTTCCTACGGCCCTTTAGGGTGAGTGTGCATCAGACTAGCTGGGCTGGGCGGCTTGTGTCAGATGCAAGTTTGAAGCCTCACTTTGGTGACTGAGAGCTGGTGCCTCTGTGTGTTCCTGGGGAAGTTGCACTTTCCCTGAGCTCCTCAGACAGTGCTGAGGGCATGAGCCATCCATGAGCTCCTCAGACAGTGCTGAGGGGACGAGCCATCCACCAGACTTTGAAAGATCTTTCTTTAATGCCTAGCATGATTGTCATGACTTCCGATAGAGAAACAAGGAAACTAAATGAGACTGTCACCTGTGGGCCAAAAAGGCTTGTCTGTCCTGATATTCTAGAACATCAGTTGAGTATACAGGAAGAATGAACCTGAGGGCCCCAGTGTAGCAAGGGCATCTGAGGTCATTGAGTCCTAGTCTTTCTCTCCCTCTCACTTCCTCCTCCTCCTGACTTTGTGTGGGCAGCACACAGAGGACCCATTAGTCAGCTAACTGACTTAGAAAGGCCACGCTGGGCTACACCTGCAGGCGTCTCCTTGTCCCCACACTCACCAGGCTTTCTAGGCTCCCACAGTCCCCAAATGTTTTCTCATTTCGTTCCCAGTCCACCAAGCCGGCCACCCACACCGTCCAGGAGACACCACTAGCCTTGCTGTCCCTGTGGGATCAAAGGCATGTTACAAGAGCTGGAGGCTCACCAGCAGGTGGCCTTAGGCTAACCCTGGGAATCATCTTTAACACAACACCCTAGCCAGTGCACACCTAGAGCACCGTCAGAAGGAAGAGCCAGTGTTTGCATATAACCTATGCACACTCTCCTGTTCATTCGGATCATCCCTAGGTTAGTTATAATTCTAATAGTCATAATGTACTGTTTGGCATTAAGGATAAAAAGTCTATATGTGTTCGTTCCAGAGACAAACATTGGTTGAGTCCATGAATATGAAACCCACAATAGACTGAGTCTGGCCCTGGATAATCAGACAGGCAACTAAAGGATCCACTGGATGTTCTTCCAAGAGGCATCTGTTCAGGGAATGGGATGAGAGGGCCTGGAAACGCCCATGAAAGGCACTAGTGGTGCCTAGACCAGACAAGGGTGGCAGGACAGTGAGCCTGGGCTACCGCAGAAGCAGTCTGTGCCCCACCACCCTTAGCAGCGGAACTTTCTCTGTGGTTAACATGTCCCAACCCTCCCTCAAAACTGAGCAGTCTGTTGCTAATGCAATGTCTGCCTAGCACTTCAGACCTTCCAGATTTAGTTGCTCATATATGCATCCAGGTACTTCTTGGCTTGGCATTGATGTGCAAGTTTCTATCCTTATCAACAGGTCTTATGTCTCTTGTCTGGGCTACTTTTCCTCCTAGTGTCAAGGACAAAGAACTTCCCAGGGTGGGAACTCTTAAACTTTGTGGAAAACAAATTCCAGTTCAGGGAGGTCATCAGTGAAGTCTGATTCCTTTATATTCAAATAGGAAAGGGAGGCTCAGGGACTGATCTAAGGTCACACCCCTAACTGATGGCAGAGTTTCTTACACTTCCTTAGAAATAGTTTAGTTTAATAACAACAGAAAAAGAAAACAGTATAACGAGAGATTTTACCTTCTCAACATTAGCATAGTTAGTATTACACTAGTGTTCTGTCATTTGAAATCACTGCTTGAGCTCACCTCTCTGATTAAAATCTACATGAGAGCAGCATTGTAGAGTCACCCCTTGGCGCTAAATCTGGCTCTCAGGGACACTGGTAGTCTTTGATCCCAGGCTTCTAGAAAGCCCAACACTTGACAATCCTTGACAGGCCATGAAGTAATTTGCTTGTGAGAATGACATCCACTTGTCTGCCTGGCTGTGTATGACAGCTGGAGCTGGAGCACTCTCCAGGGAAGTTCTGGAGCACTGAGGGGAGGGAGATGTGCAGGTTGGATAGGTTGGATGTGGAGAGATGGGATAAGGAGGTGGAGGTGTTCAGGACAACACTGGCTGTCTGCCTTGTTGACAGCGAGGAAAGGAAGATGGGAATGACTGATGTTCAGCAGGAGCTAGGGCGTGTACAAGGTCAGTCTGGAGCCTGAAGAGGTAGAAGGAGTCTGCGGACGCATTTAGTAGACGTGTGAGTGAGTGTGAGAGAGATGGCGAGGCCACGGCCTTCTGAGGACAAGGCTGATGGCTCACAGCTGTGTTGTGGTGCTCAGCACAATTATACTGAGTACCTCAGTAGAATGACGGAATAACTGCCTGTCAAGTCAAGGTGGAGTGGGCAGGAGGGAGGGCAAAAAACCTGTGAGGGCAGGCCCAGCTCTCTGCAAAAGGATGAGAGGCTCGCCGCTCTGTTCCATGTCCTCCTCTGTAATAGGACATGAGTGGCTGTCCCTTGCTGGTGTACTGTGAGAGGCAAACGAGCAAGTCCAGAGGACCACACAAGCATCCACAGTGGTCCAGACAGAATGCTCTGTTTCCTCCCTTCGTAACTTTTCACTAAGGAGAAAAATGGTGTTCCTGAAATGGATGGTGAGCTCAGGTGAGTTGATTGGTACTGTGGCTATCTGGGTGTTCACATCCTTAGTTCTGAGGACATCCAATGCTTTGAAGCTATTCTATTTGGAGAGGGGTCTCCTCTCCATCTAGAAGGAACCCTTCCAGACAGAGCATGAGTGTGACAATGGCCAACCAAGTACAGAGAATTTTCTGTTTGTTTGGTGCTAGAGATTAGACCTTGGGCCCTGTTCTTGCAGACCATAGACACTCCCTGTTCCCTGGGCCATGCTCCAATGATCTCTGTGACATCTGTTGCCTTCAGAACTGTAAATTGGCATGACATATGATAGCAATTTTATGATAGGTCATACCTATTCCTACACATATGTGTAGTTTATAACTCAGAGAGAGTTCTTTTCTGGTGCAGTCACAACAGCAAGGTCACTGCTCACACTCAGAGCTCCTTTCTGAATCTCCGCCCACCCACTGTCTTTGGAAGAACCTTGATCATTGCAGGTTTTTTTTTTTATCTTGCACACCATGTTTAGGAAAGTCATTCAGGGGCAGGTCTGGAGAAGGAAGTGGATAATTCAGCGGGAGTCACTTGGGGTCAAACATAGGCATGACCTAAGCTACAGGCTTTTACCTCTCTTGAGGCTCTGCAGAGATGCTTAGAAGAGGCTCAGACTCATTGTACAAAAGAAATATCCCAAGGTGCCCATTCAGAGCATGCTGGGGCTGCATGCGTGTATGTGTGAATGTCCCCTACCTTCAACTCAGGTACAGAAAACTGATGGCTGCCTTTGGTAGGGTATTTTGGGGATACTAGAAAAGACACCTTCTCCCTTGCTTGTCTGCTAATCACACCATATTATTCAACAAATATGTAAGAAGGACTACTGTGAGCCAGGCATTGCTCGATATGCTAGACTCACAATGAAAAATAAGACAAAGTAGGTTCCAGTTTTGCTAAAAATCATTTATACTGTTGCAAGTATATTTTTGAAAATTTCTAGAAAGAAGTCAAAATATCAAAAATATCTTGCTAGAGTATTTTAAATAGCAAATTTATTCTTTTTAGTGAAGGCCTGCTCTAGTATCTCATGCAAAAATCTCAAAGGAACGCAAAGTGGGGCAATGATCATCACACCACTTTCCTATAAACCAGTTTTTGAGTGCTTTCTAGATTATACTATGACAGGCCTCTGATCTTTGGGATTGTTAAGTAGGAAAGATTTTTATTTTTTAAACAGTGTTACTGAAATATAATTTACATACCATTCAATTCACCCATTTAAAGTGTTGAATTAAGTAGTTTGGTGTGTATTCAGAGAGTTACAAATTCATCATCACAATAAACTTTAAAACACTTTCATTGTCCTACAAAGAAACCCGATACTCCTTTGTATCATCCCCCGTCCTTCTCCCTACCTTTCAAAAGTCTGCAGCAACCATTTTCTGTCTTTACTGATGAACTCAGTCTGGGCAGTTCACATGACTGGAATCGTACAATTTATAGTCCTTTGTGGCTTCTTTTTCTTATCCCAGTGTCTTATTGTTATTTAAATGGGCATTTAATTTCTTTTTATTGCTAAATAATATTCCATTGGTTTCCACTCTTAAGCTGTTAGGAATAGTGCTTCTATGCCCATAAGTCTTTTTTTTTTAAAAAAGATTTATTTTCATTTATGTGTACAAGTGTTTTGCCTATGTGTATGCATGTGCACCAGATAGATGTAGTGCCTGCAGAGGCCAAAAGGTGGCATTGGATCCCCTGAACTGGAGTCACAGGCAGTTTTGAGTTGCCCTGTGGGAACTGGGTGAACCAAATCCCAGTGCCTGTAAGAGCAGCAAGTGGTCTTTACTGCTCACCCATTCCTCTGACCCCACATATTAGGCTTTCTATAGACATGTTTTTATTACTCTTGAGTGTATACCTCAAAGAGGAATTGCTGAGTCATACGGAAATACTATGTTTAATCACTTAAGTAACGGCCAAACTTTTCCAAAGCAGTTGCTCCATTAAAAATTCCCACCTGTACTGTAGAAGGTTCCAGTTTCTCCACGTGCTCACCAGCATTTGTGAGTGCATGCACAGGTTTATTATCGTCATAACTACAGCTGTAGTTCTGCTACTGTGTACGAGGTAGTTCCCATTGTGCTTTTGATTTGCACGCCCCCCCCCCCCAGCTAATGGCATTGGGCATGTTTTCATGTGTTTACTTCCACTCGTTCACCTTTTGACTCTGTTCAGATACTAGCACATTTTTGGTGGGTTATGTGTTTTTCTGTAACTGAGTTCTAATAGTTTATGATATGTTCCAGTACAAGTTCTTTACAAAATACGTAATTTGTAAAAGTTTTCTTCCATTCTGTTGTTGATTGCCTTTGTACTTTCTTTTAAATTATTTCTTATTTTTGAGAATTTCATACATTAGTATTGTCTTTGCATTATTTCCATCATGGCGCCTCTCCACTCTTTTCAGCATGAACCTCCTCTTCCCCAAACCCGCCTGCACAGCATGTTGTTTCTTAGAACTCTCAGGCAGGCCCTTTCCCAAGAACTGCCAGGAAGCTGTCTCCCTGATCAGATGTAGCGGCTTCCCAGGAGACATAGCCCACAAAAGTGTGGCCTTTGTGCCTCCATTTGGACCAGTCAGAAGGACCAGTCCAGCTCACACTTGCATGGACTTGGCTGAAGCTTCTGAGGTAGCTTCTGTCTCTGCTCACTTGGGCTGCCTTCACCTGGCACAGGACTGCGAGCAGGCCCGATAAACTTCCTGTACTCAGCCTCCTTCTAGAGATTGCCTCTGAAAATGTCTTTAGGAAACCTGACTCAAGGTACCAGCTTGGCTGCTAGGGAACACCCTATCATGGTGATCTGTATCTCTCTTCTGTCTTCTGTCATTCTCATTTTATTGTCAGAAAAACTAAGGCTCGGAAAGGAGGAGGCATGACAGCCACCCTTACTCATGCTGGCTGAGTCAGTGGAAAGGCATGGTGCCTAAAGAATGTATAACTCCCAGTTGGTTTGGTTAGTGGATTTACTGTACGGCAATGTAAATGCTTAGGGGTAAAATTAAGTGACATGGTCCTAGCTATGGAAGCAGAGAAATCCCTCCTAACCAATTCACTTCTTCATATTGAAGGCATTCTATACAATCAACGATCTGTTTTTTTCTTCCCTTTTAGCAGTAATTGAAGTAAATGAAGCCAGGGCTCATGAGTGTTAGACGAGTGCTTTACCACTGGGCTCCAGCTCAAGGGTCTTTTTTCTAATATCTTTAGTCTCTCCTACCTGGAAAGCTCAAGCTTCAAGCTTCTTGTTCCATTTGCCAGGGTTCTTCTGATTTCCATTTAGGATAATGAGCTCCAATTCAGAGGATCCAGGGAAAACCCAGTAAACTGCCTGAGTTTAGGAGGTACTCTAGGTAGCTTCAGGAAACATCTCTCTCTCCTGGGCATTGCTTGGTGGCTAAGGACTGAGGAGCCAGACCAGTTTGTTTTGTGGCTTTCTTTTGAGTCAAGTTGGCCTTGGTAAAACGTAATTCTCATCTCATAGAATTATCATGAAGACAAAGGAGTCATTTATTAATTGAGTAGAGCCATTGACATTTACTAAGGCTGCAAGTTATTTATTGTCGCCTCTTACTCTTGGCTTCTGACTTTTGTCATTGTCTACTTCTTTTTCAGCAGCGTTTCCTTATGTAGTCTGGGCTGGCCTGGACTTGTGATCTTCCTTCTTCCTCTTTCTGGATGCTGTGATTACAGACATGTGTTCCCAGGTACTGCTTTCAGCTGTTTTCTCTCTTTCCCATCCATTTCCCATGGTCCTTGTGGCTTAGGCATGAACACAGGCCAGCAATAGCCACTTCATTCTCATCAACTTGATTGTCAGCTCAAGGACCCACTGCTGAAGGGACTCTTGTTTGTGCCTCCTGGTTTGGGGTTCCTAGGAGAAGGCACTTATTATTTCCTAGTTATCACTGTGTCCACGAGTGAAGAAACTGGCTAGTCTTCCTCCCATCAGGCCCGCCTCAGCCCAATCATGCTAGGTTGGGAGAGAATCAGTTCCCGTTGCACTCGGTAGTACTGGGGTCAGTAAAGCCTGAGAAGGGAGCGTGAGGATGGCACAGCCTCCGTCCCAGGCTTATGTCATGAGCCTGCAACACCACCGCATTTCTCTGTTTCTCTGCCTCTCCCGCGTGGTGGCTGCTCTCTTCACACCTCAAATACCGAGTGAGGAGAGCAATCTCTTGTGATGGTTTCGCCTTCCTCTCCACTTCCCTTGCATCCGACTGCTTCTCTAGACACTCCGCTAGAACTGTTTCCTTGAACTTCCAGTCATTTCCTGGAAACAGTATTCACAACTCAGTCCTTTACCTACTGAACTCCCCAAACCAGTGAGCTGACCTGCATGAAAGTCTCCCTGTTTTCTGTGCTGCTTGCTAAGCAGTCGTCAGTTCCCTCTGCTGCCTTCCTCAAAATCTCCACTTCTGAGCACAGATTCTTGGGTATTGGACTGTAAGCTTCTTGAGACCAGAGCCAAGTAATGAGAGCAGATTGCTTCAGAATAACTGACAGAGAAAGGCCGAGTCACGGTGTCCTTATTTCCATATAGTGAGGGGCCCACTTTGAGTTATGACTTTACTCAGACTGTCCCTTTTGGATCTGTAAATGGTCATCTCTGAAGGAAAAGAACAACCACCTTCAGAATGTGATAGTGGTAGAGACAGGAAGTTACAAAAACCACAGTATGAAGGCTAGCGCCTGCCAAGTCTGACAGAGGCAATCAAAGCATTTTACAGCAAGCAGTCAACGCTTAGTGTTTAGTGGCTGTGCTTCCCCCACCTCAAAGGTTGAGACTACTAGGAATCTGTGACATGGGCCACAATAGGAAACCAAAAGCTGACCCAGACCAGATAGTGCCTTGCCTTTAATGAGACAGGTTGTAATTATACTGCTTTCAGGACAAGAAGCCAGAGATAACCCATGAGGCTCCTTGTCAAGCACAGAGAATAAATCTACTTGGTTCTCACTATAGTGCTGCCTTAGTCTCAACAGGGGTTGTACTTGGTTTCATACGTTCATCGGAGGAATTCTTCTTTGTTTTCCTTTTTTTTTTTTTAGATAGGGTCTCACTCTGTAGCCCAGGCTGGTGCCAGAATAACAAACCCTTTTGCCTTAGCTTCCCATGTGCTGAGGCTAGAAGTGTGAGCCACCCCACCTGGCTGAGGAATCCTTATATATTTGGATTGAATGAAACCTACCTTCCTATTAGATTCTCGGTATCCAGAGTGGGCAAAAGAAGGTGAAGAGGCCCTCCAGGCTGAACTTAGTAGTAGAGGTGCATTTGTATGTATCTGTGGTACAAGGCACAGGCACTCAGTAACACATGCTTGATGAAGGAGCATCGTTCTTACTGGAGTAGACTGGGCCTAATGCCAGCTACTGGGAAGGGCAGAGTCTTCAGCTGCGACTGAAACTAAATGAATTTGATCACTTTGGAGAGAACATGAACTACCTGTTATAGGGCATGATTTAAGAACTCAGAAGTCAGTTTCTTCTCTATCAGCACAGCCTGATTCTGAACCATTCTTGATATAAAACTTGGCCTTGAAACTAGCTGTAACAAGAAATTCAATTACAGCAAATCCATGGTGACTTTTTTGCAATTTCACTGAAGACTTTCAGAGGTCTGAGGAGAGTTCAAGTTTCAAGGCACAAGGTATCTAGTAAATCTCTTCACAAAAATAAATCTTTTTTTTTTAGAAAAATCTCTTCTTCCCAAATCCCCTCTTGATCCTCTGATGGAAGAGGAGGCTATGAAGGCAGGAACGGAAGGGACGGGGAAGGAATATACTTCATGTTTCATTCTTCTTAGACTCTCCAACTCCTTGCTCCAGAAAACTCCCTCCTTCCCTGAAACCTGATTGTGGAAGCTCCCTTTTACTCTGTTAGTCACCTTTTTGTCACTATAACAAAATTCCTGACACAAGAACTTGTAGAGAAAACGTTAATTTTGTTTCGTAACTTTTAAGGTTTAGTCCATGGTCAGCTGTTGATTGTGGACCTGCGGTGAGGCGGTGATGTGCAAAACTACCTACCTCACGCTGAAAAATCAGAGAGAAAAAGGAGTGGTGGGCGCCCAGTTCCCTTTGAGCACGCATCTCCAGTGACCTAAGGGCCTCCCACTGGTCTCATCTTCAGCCTCCCCCACCTCCTAACAGCATCACCCTGGAGACAAAAACTTGAATGCTTTGGGGGACACTCTAAACCTAAGCTATAGCACCTCACAAAGTGTTTATCACAGTCTTTCCTTCAAAGCCAAACTCCTCCTGACAGAAACCTTCACATAAGAGTTACTGAAAAAATGCTTTTCTCTATGGTGAACTGTACAAATGCTTTCTATGTGTAAGGTTGGATATGGTGTTATATATCGGTTATTGACTTTGAGAGATTCATTTCAGGATTTTACCTTATGATATATAAAAATGTGAGAGTTTTAACATGGTGTGAGGTTACTTGGACTCTGATCTCCCCAGGTTCCAATCTACTACTACTTTCTACTTGGATGACATGGGTAAATTTCCTAAAATCTTGAGATAAAATAGAATGAGAATTGTGCTCCCTTTTACTAGGAAATATTAGTAATTTTTTTATCTTATCAATATTTCAGTCAGCAAAGAGAGAGCCTTATAATCACCTTAAATTTGTTGGGGGATTTATTTTTATTTTATGTGTATGAGTGTTTTGCCTGCATATATGTAAATGTACCTGCTTATAGAGTCCTAAAGAGGGCGTTGGATTCTTTGGAACTGGAGCTACAGATGTTATTAGCTACCATGAGGGTGCTGGGAACCGAACCCAGGTACTCTGCAAGAGCAGCCAGTGCTCTTAACTGCTGAGCCATCTCTCTAGCTCCAATATAATCACATATTTTGTTAAAATCTTTTGTGATGGTTTTAAATGAATCTGATGCTTTTTGTTATTCGATTAAGAGGTGGAGTTGAATTCTCCTCTAGATGATGGGCTGCTATGGAGTTTTGCTTCTATCCACAAGTTGGCAAGATCGACACCATGGCATGAGACTGGGCCAGACAAGGCAATACTGGCTTCCATCTGGGTCTCCCTTCAGAGCTCGTCCTTAGAACCTACACGCTGCTGTGAGAAAGCCTACACCACAGAGGCCGCGTGAAGGCTTTCTAGCCAACAGTGCCAGTTCGAGTGTAAGACGCATTCGATATAAGAGTCATGTGACTCCTTAAGCAAGGTCTGAGTGCCCCAGTCCCCAGTGACATCCATCTCACAAAGCCAGGGAGATTGATGGTGTACCACCTTTCTGTCCCCTGAGATGACCAGCCTTTGTGAGACACCTGGGTCCCATCTTCCCTACCATCCTTGCCACAACTGTCAAGCTTTCCTGTAATTGCTTTGATTTCATGATAAACATTTTGGCTAAGGAAAATTTTAGACTGTAACAACCGGTGAGGGTTTTTGGGTTATATATGCATTATCATTTTGTCTCCGATTTTTGTCTCCTGCTGTTTTGTAGTAAAGATAAAAGAAACTAGCAGATCCACTGAGAGAGATAATACCCTGTACATACTGAAATTGGATTGTTTGGGACTTGAGAGATGGCTCAGTGGTTAAGAGCACTGGTTACTCTTGCAGAGAGAGGCCTTGGGTTCTGTTTCCAGCACCCATATGGCAGCTTATAACCATCGATAACTCCAGTTCCAGGGTATTTGATGCCCTCTGCTGGCCTCCATGGGCACTGCACACATACATAAAAAAATTGGATTACTCCTATGGCCCCATCTGTTGAATTCAATCCAACAAAATGTCCAATGTGAAGTAGAAGGGGGTGAGGATCTACAGCTAAGGAAAACAAGGCTTCCGATTATCTTTGTGTTGTCAGTCCACTAGTAGGTAGATCTTACAAATATCAGCACAAAAAGTTCCAGGAGAAGTCTTCAAAGGAAGCAAAGATGGATACAACATGCTAAAGCTAGCTCTCTTTAAGGGAAACTTAAAGTACTCACCCGGAAGGAGCACTGTTGTCTCTCTAGACTCCTTAGGCAGTGAGTGGTGCACTTGTTGGGAGTGGGAGTTGTATGCATAATCAGGATGGAGCTGAAACTACTCCTACACTATAGCCTATAAGTTATTGACTTAACTTTATATGCTAAGTTCTAAATGTAGCCCTGTTACACTATGAACTGTGTGCTGGTCATTCTCCAGCCTTTAATTTGGGAGGTCAATGTTATTGTGACTCAGAAGGCAGCTAGATTTTTATCTTGTGGCTAGAGGAGCAAAAGTCTCTGTGGACGTTTTCCTAGGAGGATAGGAAAAATTATCACCCTGAAACTTTGGCCACAGTGACTTTTCTGAAACAAAATGATGTTTCAGAGCATCATCACATTTTTGTAACATTAGTTATTTGGCAGCTATCTTTGAACCTATAGTGCAATGGCTGCCACTTGCCTGCTTTAAAATATTTCACATGAAAACAGAAGAGGGACTATGTTGGGGAGAGGACCAGTAAATGAGGGGAAGGTGGGGAAGGTGACTGTGAGCACAGTACATTTATCATATATATATGAAAAAAGTCATAAAGAAACCTGTTATCTTGTATGCTTATTAAAATTATAAAAATAAAACCAATTAAAATTATTTCAATGTCTTTCTGCGTTGTACCTGACTGGGAGTGCGGCCAGCCAGGTCTGGCTCAAGTTTATTTTCTGGGCTGTTGTCTCTCCCTCTCCTTATATTACATTCCTGATTACAGAGTCCTCTTTGGTTCTTAGGAGGTCCACCCCGACACTGGCCTTTCCTTCCCTCTCTCTGGAATGTCCTTTGTCCCTGCCAGCATATATGGACTCACTCAGTGAACCCCATTCCTCAATATTTAAGCTTACCAATGTTCAAGGCCCTTCATAATGCACAGCCGGGACTTGTCAGTACTGCAATTACTATTTGCATGTCTTTGTCTTGCACTGGAATAGGATCCCTTGAAGAGCCCTTCCACTCTGTTTCAGATGCCAATGTCTGGGAAGGAATGAAGAACAAGCAAAGGCTATCACCTGGAAACATGCTATACACGGCAGCATGGAAATGTACCAGCTCGCTGTACTAGGTCTTCATTGTTTGCCTGGTGCATTTTTTTTTTAGGTTTAGAAAGTTCTGGGTTCAGACTAAAGCTCCTTGAGAAAATTCCTCAGGGTAGAAATCTATAATCAGTAGGAAATAGTTACCTTTATGCCTTAAGAAGGTTTTAATTCCTAGGATCCCTGCGGACTTCTTTTGTACAGTGTTTGCTATGCACCTTCATGTGTATGCTCATGTGGATCTCAAAACAACTCTATGTGTTAGTTGAGGAACAGATAGGAACACTCAAGTTCAGAGAAGCCAAGGCACTTGCCAAAGTTCACATACTTTAAAGTGGAACTAGAACTAGAATGCAGTTTAACTCCTTTCCCATGATACTATGACCTTATGTGTTCACATCTATACATCTTTGGTATCTGTCAAGAACTGTCTTGGGGCTGGATGTGCACTGAAAACACACATAGTACACAATTTAGGGTGACTGTTTCTTATATAAGCTGGAAGTTCTACAGTGTTTTCGGTGTGATCTCTTAGTCCTTCCTTCCACAGGAGTGCTGGAGTGTGGTAGTTCTCTTGTGTACTGAGTAGGTGACTCACCTGAGCAGGTGACAGAACCTGGCAGTGACTGACTCAGAGAGATATATTTCTATAGATACTTTGAAAAAAAAATATATTTCATGTTAGTCAGATTTTCAGGAACTTGTTTGTTTTTTTTTTGTCCTTCCATCACCAGTAACTTAGGACTACACATGCAAAGTTGACTAAGAAAAGTTGAGTGTCTTTCCTACGAGCCTGCTTTGATGGTTTGTTTCCATTGACTTGTGGAACCAATAAATAACCTTCAGATATTTGCTGCTTTGATTAGCGATCTTCAAAGTTGCATACAAACAGTTCCAGTATGATGCAAGATAGTCTGTTGGAGAGAGAGAGGGGAATGAAAAGCCTTCGGCTTATGTCATTATTTCCTAATTCCTATTTTGTGTGTGCCTAAAACATAACAGTAGTATACACAACAGTATGCACACACGTATATACATAATATGTCTTCAATTTTATTTTTATTTTATTGTTAGGAATCCCTGGTTTAAAAGAGTGGAGACTGTTGCCTTAGAAACAAGAAAGCTACCCAGGCATGGTGGCACACACCTGTAATCCCAGTGGAATGGAGACAGGAGGATCTGGAGTTCCAGCAGCCTGGACTACACACAGTGAAACGTTGTCTTACCTGCACCACCAACAAAAAGGAAATATCTGTTCTGGGGTCAAAAGCCATACCTCCTTTCTATTTTTCTCTCTGCTCTGAAGTCTATGAGCTGGGCAGAGCAATTGCCGGGCATGATCTCTGACTGCTCTCAAAGGAAGCTTGGTTTGCCTCTTTCCAGGATGCCTTGGCCCCTTTGGGATCCGTGATCAGGGTGGTCATCTCGGAAGAGTCAGGAAGCCAAGAGAGGAGTGAGTGCCATAGCATTTGCTGAGTCTGGCCCAAGTAGATGACAGTCTTGGATTCCAGTTCTTGCATACTTGTTTCCCAGCTCCTGTGAAACGGTTTCCCCTTCTTTGCCAGATAAACCTGAACAGTGAGAACCAACTTGAAATTAAAAGCTACCTCCGCTGTTTCTTTGAAATCTGAAGGAACTACCAACACAAAATAATCACCATCTGATTGGGAAAGGGGGCAGAACCTACAAAGGGCTTCCAGAGTCTCTCCTCCTGCCCAGGAAAGTCACTGAAGATGAACTGGGCTAGGAAAGCTTTGCTGGGAGGGACTTGAATACCGTCCAAGGGCCAAAGTCTTAGACAGCCACACACAGCCTTCCTCACATCTTGGCAGTATCATGGACAGGAAACCCACAGATGCCTGCCGAGGAGCAGGTGATAGGCTACGCCTGCCCATCACTGGTGGACAGTGATGTGCCCAAGTCTTCACAGTGTGCAGCAGCTTAGGCATAGCATTTAGATATGAACTCCCAATTAGGAAATATATAGTAATTCCCAGTAGCACTTGAAAATGCTAACATTTCACAATGTGGACTTTCTCCAGTTTCCAAAGCACCTCAGCGTCTCTTTTTATGTCCATGTTAGTCTTTCGGGTGCAGCCAATCCTAGGATAGCTATGAACCTATTCCAACTCTCATTGTCTCAACTGTCATATTTAGATCTTCCAGGAACTTTCTGACTCTTGCTTGGTTACAATCTCAAGTATTCATGTTTAAATCAGAGAAGAGAAACAACACATGGTTAAATGTGAACAACAAGACCTTATGAAGTGGCCACTCCTAGAAGGGTGATTCTTTAAAATACTTGAGAGTGGTGCCACATCTGCATGAATTTAGGTAATACTTATTTTTTTAGGTAGTTTCTAATTTCACCACTGTTTTTCAGGTGATAAAACTAAGGAACCAAGAGGGCCACTTGCTTGAGGTCACAGAGCTTCTGAATAACTGGATTTACGCCCTGGAGTCTGGCTGCAGGGAGGATCTTTTTAGTGATTTGTCCTATGACACAGAGTCCTTTAGTGTTAAAGTATTGAAGATCTCAAATTTCAGTTTCTCAAGTAAAATATAACTTCACCTGCCCTAAGCTCTGCATGGCTGGCTGTTTACACTTTTGAAGTCTAGCTATTTATTTGTACAGTTGTTCTCACTCTGAGGCTAAAGGTTAAGAAGTTCTCAAATTCTACACAATTCTGAGTTTGCCTGGTTATCAAAACCGACTCAAGTAACTTCTTGGAGAAATCAATTTCTACATTAGTTTGTTGAGAAATAATTTTGTTTGCCCATTTCTACATGAATCATCATGAACAAAACAGGATTCATCTAGAAAACACACCAGTCAAGTAGATCTAGACACCTGGGGCTGGTAGCATAACCCTGGACAGAAGACCTGGTCCTCATCATTAGAGGCTTTCCAGGGAGACACAGCACTCTATGTTTGATAACCCTTCCACTGACAGAAAGTTCCTTTGTTAAAAAAAAATTTCAGACTGCGGTTTCACAGTTCTTGGTATTAAGAGTTTTACCTGGGTCATGTCCTCTAGTACCATTGCTATTTTTCAGATGAAACATCTGCCCAAAGTCAAACAACTAGTTAGTATCACAGTTAAAGTTTTTTGAAATAGGGTCTCTTTGTTGCCCCAGCTGGCCTAGAACTTGCCATGTAGACCAAGCTGGCCTGCACCTCAGATACCTGCCTGTCTCTGCCTTCCAAGTGTTGGGATTAAAGGTATGTGCCACCACCCCAAGTCCACAACTAGACTTGAATGCATAGCCATGGGGACTCTCCAGGGCCCCGTTTGTGACTATTATAATGAACTGCCTCCACTGAGGGTGCATTTCCTGTGTTTAGAATCTTGTGTTACAGAGAAAGGCTATTTGCTAGCCTATGGGCCATAGGATGGGATACCTGTTATTTTTGTTGTTATTGTTTATATTGCTTGTTTGTTTTTTTTTTAAGTCAGTATTAGCTTTGAAAAGCCCCTAAGTTCACTGTTCATTGAGTACAGAGGTGACTAATTGTGGTTGGGATGTTTGCAGAACAAGTACAAAAATCATAGGCTGAAATGGGTGATGAAAGGCCATGTGTTTTCTCCTGCTGTAAAGTGGAGACTCAGTAGCCAGATGGCCTGTTCTGGGCTCTAACTGCCTTCTGTCCTGCTTTCCTGTCCTTCTGCAACCCTCAGTGCTCACCTGTACCTCTAGCATCTTGCCCATGGCAGTTTCTTGTTTCCTAGTAGAGTACACGGACAGGTGTTCACCCCAAAGGCTCACACCTGACCTACAACTTACCTGCACATTTTGGTTAGCAGGCTTTGCTCCTAGCACCTTAGCAAAAATGCTCTGGAATTTTAGACCTTCCCAATCTTTGATCACCAAAACAGAATCACTTCTGTTTTCCTATTTGTGAAAGGAAAGAATGAAAACATAGGAGTAATGATGTAGGCAAAAACTGTGGCATGCTATAAACAGCATGTCTTCATGACTTGGAGGCTAAGTATCCTTTCTCCAAAATGCTTGGGATAAGCAGTCTTTTAGATTTTGGATTGTTTTGGATTTTAGAATATTTGCATATATATAATGAGATACCTTGGGAATTGGAACCCAAATTAAATTATTTTACATATATATTTCACTTATACACATAAGCTGAGGTAATTTAGTATAAATATTTTTAGTGCATCTGCCTTTTGACTGTGAGTCATTGTATGAAATCAGATGTGGAATTTTCCATTTGAGGCATTATGTTTGCACTCAGGAAGTTTAAAAATATTTTTTTAAATTTATTGTTATTTTTTATTTTTTTAAAAGGATCTACTGCAGCCCCAGGCTGGCTTGGAATTCACTGTATAGACCAGGCTGGCCTCAAATTCACAAAGATCAGTCTGCCTCTGCCTCCCTGATGCCTGCACTCAAAAAGTACTGCAGGTTGGAGGATTTTAGGTTTCAGATTAAGAATGTTCAACCTGTATTAAAGATCAATTTACACACACACACACCTCCAGACCGGGATGATACTTGTTCAACAAATATAACATGAAACCCATTATGTTGGGCCTGGATTAAAAAACTTAGGAAGCAGATGCTTTTGTAAAGTGCTGTACTTCGGAAGAGATATGTTTGCTCTTTAGTTTGAATTTCACACATGCTAGGCAAAAACTCTACCACTGAACTGCATCCCCAGGCCTCTTTTTAATTTTTATTTTGAGACAGTGTCTCACTTAGTTGCCTAGGCTCAGAACTCTCTGTAACATAGGCTGGTCTTGAACTTGTGATCCTTCTGCCTCAGCTTTGGAGAACCTGAGTAACAGGCCCAGCTTCAGTTGCTGGTTCTTAATAACATAGCCAGAATAAATTTTCTAAAACACAAACCTGTTCATATGACCCTGAATGTCTACAATAATTATTACCACTGCATGGTACAACACCTTGGCAAGACCCCCCTCCAAGCCTTGACATATGCTGTTCCACTGCCTCCGTACGCTTCCTCCACACTGACATTAGGCACTATCTGTTGCCTAATTCCTAATCATCTTTCATTAATCCTCCTCTGAGCCCTCATCCCCATAAAACAATGTCAGCAGACGTGATGTGTTCCTGTATCTTGTCATTATCATTATTTATCATTTTTACATCTTTGTCTATCCTCTCCATCAGTTCTATGACAGCAGAGAATGGGCCTGTTGTGCTTACCAGAATCTCCATTGCTTGACACAGGGTGTCACACACACTGGCACTCAGTAAAGATCTCTCAGTGAAAGAGATATAGGAATGATACCTTCAAGATCTTCTGAACTGCTTCTGTCAGAATTGCTGAGAGGATAATCAAGATTACTGATATCTGGACAAGGCAGCTATAGAGAGCATGCATGTAACACGGTCCCTTTGGTAAAATCCTTACCTTGTCACAAGAGAGGCAGCTCTGTACCCACCTGGAAGCCTTCCACTCCCCAATGCTCCTTGTGTTACTCTGAGTGGGCTACCAGTCTTCTTGTAGATTTTGAGCCTCATGTATTTAGGTAACTCTTCTAAGCCATGGTTATCTTGGGACTCATGATCTAGCAGCTTTCTCCAACCTGTGGCCTACTGGCCAAATGTGTCTCAGGATAGCTACAAATGCAGCCCAACAGGTTTGCAGATGCTCATGTAATACTGCAATGTCAAGGGCTGAAGACCCCTTAAAAGTATCGAGTTCAAAGTGGAGCTGGCGCTAACGTATCCACTTTTTAACCACGGACTAAGAAGCACTCCTTTGGTTGCTTCTAGAATCAGTTTCCTGTTGATTCTGTCATGCACATCCGTGCACATTCTACACAGTCATATGCTCTTTAACTGGCTCAATTGAGGTGGTGTTTTTTCAAAGTCCACTTTGAACCTCCTCACCCTTCTCCTCCAGCAGGTATACTGTTTGGAGTCACTTTCAATTGCCATGACTTGGGAGACAGGTGCTACTGGCCTCTGGAGAGCTGAGGTCAAGAATGCTGCTGTAAAAACATCTTACAATGTACAGGGCAGCACCTTCAATCAAAAATGATCTGGCCCCAAATGTCACTAGTACTGAAGCCGAGAAGCCTTGTGTTAAGCTGACACTTGGTAGCCTCTCGGGCTCACAAGAAGTAAGTCCTGTTTATTGATGTCATGTCTTCTAAGACATGGGAATGAAGCAGAAAAGAGTAAGCTGAAATGCAGCAAGAGGCCCTCTCTCCCCGAAAGAAAGATTTACAGCCTGTCTCTCAGGCAGAGAAACTGCCTTTGAGGAGTTCTTCTAGGTGGATCCCTGGCACAGATCCTTAAATCCTATGGAAAGTTCTCGTAATACAAGGGATTTAGCATTGAGTTGAACAGTCTTGGGTACAAGAAGGGGTCTTGGTGAAATGAGAGCTATATTTGTTCCTCATAATGAAAAGGTTCAGGTCATTTTCTTTCTAACAGTAAAGTATAGTCACCTGGACAAAAATATCCATTTGAAATGCAAGTGAAATGCAGACCTCTCCCCTTCCACACAGATAATCAGTGTATGCATACTTAATCCATGAAGCATGATATTACAAAACACAACTGTATATTATGAGCCATATGGCATCAAATTTTCCAGTTTATAGACAACTTTATATTTACATAACAAATTATTAAATCAACCATTTTTCAGGTTTATAAAAGGTCACTGAGGTACACACACAGTGTGTATAAAAGCAGATAAGGCTGATCATACATATTTACAGTAGATACAAATTATTTTTTCATATTTGAAGATAATACTTTTATATATTTTTTTCTGTATCGGACTCCCCCGTTAGCAGGATTTCCCATGCTTGAGCTGTTTATTGCTTTTTGGCTCACTGATTTAATACTCACTTCTGGGTTGTTTACACATATGAATTACTACTGTCCTTAACTCTTTGGCTAATGCAAATGTGATAGAGTGAATGAAGGAAAAAAAACTAATTCAATATTATAGTTATGGCTGATTGACATCTTTTGTTCATATCTTCTAAATGGATCAAGTAATGCAAAACATTTTTTATATATTACACTGAAAAGCCTTGAGTCTTGCATTGTATCATTTGGGCATAAATGGTCAAAGTAAAAAAGATACTAGATTTTCAGTGAGGTCTAGAGAGTCTTGCCTTTCTTTTCAGAAAGAGCAATGCCACCAACGTTGTAAACATCTTACCAGATTTTAAAATCCTAATGAAAAACTGTGTGGGACTTACAAGGGAACACTTCAAATTTCATGGACAATCACCAAGGTCAGCAGCAATGGCTGTTAGGCTCTGAAATGAAAAACAACTCGTGATAAGAGAATCTTCATAAAACTTACAGAAAGTAAGGCCTCTGCTCCTTCCACATTCTGCAGAGTTATATTCAAGTAAGAAGGCCATGTTTTCTTTAGAAACAGACACAGCAAAACTCCCAAGTCAGGGTCTCAATAAATGACTAACCATGGCTGATGCTATCAGGAGGGATGAATGTGCTTCAAGCATTTCCTTCGAAATGCGACTGAAAAGTATATACCAAAATGTTTCTTCAAATAGATTTAAAAAAAAAAAAAAGACATTGGACTGCTTGTAATGCAACAAACAAGACAAACCACAAAAGAGCTTCTTGATGAATTTTCACTCATCTGAAACAATCTTTAAAAACTACTCCGATGTGTAGTCTATTTCCCCTGTGCTTCCCAGAACTGTTGAGACAGAAAAGAAATTATATTTCCTCTGCTGGCAGGGACTGTTCTGCTCTTTTTTTAAAAAAAATTATTTATTGTTTTTATTTTATGTGTGTGAGTGTATTGCCTGCCTGTGTGTAAGTGCACCCATGTCGTGCAATGCCTCTGGAGTCAGAAGAAGGCATTGGATTCCTGTGGAACTGGTGTTATGGATGGTTGTTAGTCGCCATGTGGGTGCTGGGAATCTAACCAGGGTCCTCTGCAAGAGAGTCTGGGTGTTCTTAACTACTGAGCCATCTCTCCAACCCTGACTACTCTGTGCTTTAAAGGAAAAAAAAAATTCATTTTATTTCTAGTCTTGATTTTTTTCTCTTAAAAAGGATATTTTAGGGAATAAAAATTTTACTAATATAGAAGGGTTATCCTTCATTTAAAGATGATTTGGTCTCAATAAAAAGAGAAAAAAATGGCTCGATGGGTAGAACTGAAGTATGAATGAACCAATTTTTTTAAAATTGTAAAGTAGGTACAACATTTTAAAAAAGTGTTATAGCATTGCATGACCTAAAATACTGACAATATTTACATTTGTTGGCTACACAAAACCATATAACTGTAAGAGAGGGGAGAAAGCCCCATGTGGACCAAGAGAACTCCACCCAGCACACAGAGCAAAGCCATGAGCTTCCCTGAGGTCAGGGCAGAAACATGCTTTACATGGTCCCCTGATGCAAAGCATATGTGGTGGAGAATCACAAATGAAATTCGCTAAAAAAAATTCCAAAGAAGGCGTGGCTGACTTAGTCTGAGGATGGAGGGCAAACGCTAGAAATGCCTTCTGTATGGCAACACATAACACCTGCAGACAGACGCTGAACACACAAACTCCTATGTATCTATCTGTGAAGACACAAAACTATGAACACAAAACAGGAGAAAGGAGGTTGATACAAAAAACATTAATGGTCTAAAGACACTGAGTAGATAACTTGTGACAAAAACATATCCACTAAACAACACAAAAAATTACTTTATGTGACTGCATAAATGACTGGACAGTTGCGGGATCCTAGCTCCAGTGTCTACCACCAAGGTTCAGAAAGAGGAAATGAACCTACCCACAGAAGGAAGTGCTCCTGCTGCAAGCTACTTGTATTCCATCAGGCTTGAAGATGGGGTGGGAACAGAAGAGACAGATCTGGGATAAAACTCAGAACTTTACTATGAAAAGTGAGCCTGGGTGATATGCTCTGTGCTGTGGCCCCAAGAAACCAACTTGAGGTTGGTCTTTTATTTTTATTTTTTCCTGAGTTACTGGAACTCTGCTACATGGTGGGACTGAAGAGATTATCAGTAAAGGTGGGAAAGGTGGTGGTATCTAGGAGTCCAGAGCCTGGTGGGGTACGATCTCCTATAAGCTAAACACTGGGCTCTACCAAGCAATCCCAGGACTGGAACCAGACAGTGCTTTCTGGGGGCTTGGTCAGGGAGACTGGTAGTTCCAGGAAAGACGGATAATGAATCCCTTCTTTTGACAATCTCTAACTGACATGGCTGGAGACTTCACCAGCGGCCTGGGAGACAGGGTCTACCACCACAAGAACTGTGAAAGAAGATGGAAAATATGTTGTGCTGCTTCCCTTGCGCTTTACAATAGCTCACAGTTTTAGGCTTGTATATTTGTAACGTATGTTTTCCTACATGTTTCACATTTTTTTCTTACCTAATATAATATAAATAATTTGGTTAATAGACTTAACCTGTGTATTACAGCCACATTAATATATATGAGAATCTGTGAATGGTATAAATAATTCTTTAAATAAAATAAATCTGTTATGTCACATAATACTGATAAAAATTACCACTGAGGCTAACTTTATAAGACACTTTCACTTTTGAATAAAGTGACGCTGATGGATGGATGAATTTTGCTTTGATGTTTGTTCTTCTTTTTGCCATTAAAAACAACAAACATAAAACCACAACTAAACTGTAATCACCCTTACCTCTACTCATGTTTTCAGAATGTGGCTTCTGCCTCCATGTGTGTAAATGGAAGTTTTACCTTGTCAGATACTGTTCACAGAAAAGCTCTGATTCTGAGCATCATGGGTGGTAAGCTACCTAGTTCTACAGGTGGCTATCAAATATTAACTACAGGAACAGTTGAGTAAAATAGTCTATCTAAGTTTTTTAAAATATAAAACTTATTCTATTTGAAAACTTAGTTTAAAAAAATGCCCTAAATGGGACAGCTATCTCACCTTCTCCACCACTAAGGGGACACGAGGGGAGAGGGGGTGGGAAAAATTTAAGAGGCAGAGAATGGGGCGCTGGGTAGCAAAAAGACATGACACAGCCATTGCACACACGAACTCACCACAGCTGCGGTTTGTGCACAAGACCGGGCCCCTCAACGTTTCATCCCGGATATGAGAGGGGCCCATGAGATCTTATTCCTGTCCAAGGAACTACTGGCAGTTAATGGTTGTTGCGGGAGGGTGTGTCATTGTTTTTCAGTGGTGTAGCCACTGATACATTGCCCTAGCTGCAGTACATAACCTCACACCTATACTCTGGTAAGAAACTCTAATTAAACCCAGAGGATTGCACAAAAAGAAGACATGAAATTGGGAGGGGGATTTGGTGGGCAGAAGGGCTTCAGTGGGAGAGGGGAAGGGAGGGTGAACGTGACTAAAATTCATTATAAACGTATGAAACTCTCAAACAACAAAAAACGCAACCAATGGTTGCAGTTACTGAATCCTTAATTTAGGTCTGTGAATCCTCATCCCTTTAGAAGTCTGCAAGGTTTCAAGTTCCTAGACATCCAAATTGAGTCCAGTGCTTCCAGGCAAGGATCATTCTAAACAGATAGTATAAATGGACACTCAGTGGTGTGCAGTTTATGCCATAGTTTGGATATTACATCATCATGCCTTTTCTCTGCTGTCAAATACAAAAACAGCATCTTTTACATTATCATAGAAAAGCATTTAGGTTGTATTTTTATTTATCACTTTACACTGGTAGTCTCTGGTAGGTGTACTCCATAGAAACCAAAGAGTTTTGTACACTATTTCTTTGTACAATAAAAGATAAAGTGTGCATTAGGTATGCTTGTACATGACAATATTGTACAATATTTACATTTCTAATATCGCCATGAAATTCTGTATTTTCTATATACAACATTGAAAATTCTTCAGAAACATTTGGACTATTTCTTATAATCACAATTTTAGTATTATAGAAAAAGTTTCTCAGCAATCTCTTGACCATTTATCACTCTTCTCACACAGGGATTTTGATTAGTTGGTTTTCAACATTCATTATCCTTCCTGATCCAAACAGTTTTCCATCACTATTCCTTTTAGCACCCTGTGGTGGTGATAGCTATCTGCCATAGTTTAAATATTGATATAACAGTGGCCATATCAATACCTATATACAATGTATCTGTGCATGCTCCTTTGATAAACACTCCTTGTTAGCGGAGCAGTCTTTGTTATCTGGAGATCTTCCTCCTCTTGGGCTTGGGGGGCCTCATCTGTCGGTCACCCTGTGGGATTTGGTGAACCTGGAAATAAGAAAACGGGAGGAAATAAAGACAGTTGAAATCACAAGCACCATTTGACTCCTGACAAAGAAACAGGGTAGGAAACCGAGTTTGGCTTCACTTTCAGTCATCGATATTCTAAAGCACTTAAAAGTTTTACAAAGACCCGAGTTTGCTCGCTGTCAGAACAAGGGATGAACGATGGTAGAAACTGACAGAGTAACACTCTGAAGACTCCATTCAACAGTGGGGCACAGGGATCAACTGGAGAAATGTATTTGCTATCCCCACGGACAAAAACAGAGCCGTTCCAGCCAGTGTCCCCTGGATCAACGATCTGACCATAGCCCGGAAGGTCAGGTAACTGCATACGAAACACGACTTCTTTCTCACTTCATCACCTTGCTTTTATAATTCCTACGCAGTGTGCAAGATCAGGACCACGCAGCTCAGCCCAAGGATGTTTATGAGAAGAATCAGCAGGGAAAATATCACCCACTGTCAGATCTGTGCTTGTGTAAGCTGGGAAGAATAGTTAATACAATTCATTGTTCTATACTAATGCAGGAACCTGCAGCACTTAAGTCTTTGTATTAGATTGAGCTATAGAGCATTCAATAGAAGATATATTCTAATGGCAGAAAGGAAATAATCATGTCTCCCAAGTTATATCATGGTTACTGATGGGAAAGAACAAAGCAAGACCCAGAAAAACAGGATGGACCCAAATAAGTGGCCAAAGCAAACTTTACAAACTAGCATTCGAACACAAATCCACTGTGGTATTTGCCAATTTCAATGCTCTACCACAGTCAATTTCAACCTACCAACACGATGGCTCAGAATCCAAGCAATCGGTTCTTGAGCTCCAGTATAAGTTGGCTTAATTATGTGTCTTTAAAGCAATGTTTAAGGGCTGGGGTTGTATGCACTTGCTTACTTGAGGTTCAATTCTCAGCACTGAGCAAAAAGAAAATAATTTAGATAACAGCAAAGGAGAAAATTTAAAAAAAATAGTGTTTAAGTGCCTGAGGGATGGCTCAGTGGTTAAGAGAGCGTACTGATCTTGCAGAGAACCGGAGTTCAGTCCCTGCACCCAAATCAGGTGGTTTACAACTGCCTGTAACTCCAGCTCTATGAGTTTCTTAAACTGCCTCTTCCTCCAAGTCCTCTCTGCACATATTTTATATTTATTTATTATTTTTATTTTATGTGTATATGTGAACTGCCTGCATGTATGTAAGTGCACCCATTTCATGTAGTGCCCATGGAGGACAGAAGAGGGCATTGGATCCTTAGTGAGCTACTATGTGGGATTCAAACCTGAGTCTTCTGCAAGAGCAGCCAGTGTTCTTAACCATTGAGCCATGTCTCCAGCCCTTCTACACATATTTTTAAAGCAAGTACAATTGAAAGTCACAAATGAAGTGGTTATATAATTGGGGAAAGAAGTCTATTTATTTATTTTTTTGAGACAGGGTCTCCCTGTTGTCCCAGCTGGCCTGGAACTCACAAAGAGTTCCAGCCTCTGTCTCCTGAGTGCTGGGATTAAAGGCGTGTGGCCACCAGGCCTGGCTGAGCAAAGAAGTCTTCACAATGGCAAATTAGTGATTTGTAGACCAAATGTGGCCTGAAAAGTCTGTAGTGTTTTAATATTTTGTGTGTAATGTTTTCCCCACAATTGCAAAAGTGAGAAATTTTACTCTTGTGTTCTTAGAATTGGGCAGATCTGGCAATGACAGTGCAGCCTCCCTCATGGCTCACCTCTGCCGGTGGGTGAAGGAGGGAATGCTTTGGAAGAACACAGGCCCAGGGTCGCTTGTTACTCTTCAATGCCTGGTGCCACAAAGGCTGAACATACCAAGGCAGGGAGTAATGAGATGAAGGCCAAAGCCATGTGCATTTTTTTTTCCCCTTGGGAAGGCACATTTAATAATGCATTTTCTCACACACTTGAGTTAAGACGGTCATCTAATTGGGCAGGTCAATGGAAAGTCAGAGGTGCTAAGTTTCTGGCCTGTGCCCATAGAAGCTATGTATTTTCTTTTTTCAATATTGAGCAGGATGCAAAGGATATATGGAGAACTCCAAGGTCCATATTCCAAGGTATAGCTTTGTTGGCAATTCTTAATTCTAGAATTGCTGCTGTTTTCACAGGAGATTCTCTTTAGAGATAGTTTGCCTGACCCTGAAGATACTGAGTTTATGACTCTGATCTAGACCTTTCCTATACCTTTGGTCAGGACATGCAGTATTTTAGGGCCTCAGTTCACCCGGTGAAATGATAGGTTGGAATGAATTTTGCATTGCTGAATATTTTGGTAGTAGCAATGTCCAGTGCTGTTTGTGTTTGTAGTCAAATGGGGAAAGCTATGGTTTGAGTGTCATCACGTCTATGTACATTTTAATCAGAAAAAAAAAGACAGCTAATACAGGTGGGCTTTTTTTCTTAAATGATTTTTCCGATGTCAGTCTTTCTTCCTAGCTTAGTAGTTTAGTACAGCTATGTGAGTTGCTTGAGATTTTACCAAAAAATAAATAAAAATAAAATGTGAATACAATTTATTTTCAAAGACATGAAGAATAATGGAAAATAAGTTAACTTACAGTCCCAGACATCTTGTCCAGTTCGCTCATGGCCTCGTGAATAGCAGCTTCTAAATGGTTATTTAGCTTCCCACTTCTGGAATCAATGAAAACAACACCCAGGATTAACAAATTAAAGAAACAAAGACCTCAGTTTAATTCCCTAATCAGAAAACAAGAGCACTAATTCCACCAGAGAAAGTCAATTTATATTCACATTTGGAAAATTCAGCCACAAAACATCGCTCTGCGGTTCTCAACACTGAACACTAATGACCAGCGCCACCAAAAAAATTAGCACACGAAGCTCTCTCCACCTTCAGTGGGCTTCTTCCACATTCCGGTGATTTCGGAAGAAAGTTGGGTCAGGGCTTTGCTCACCAATGCAGTACTTCCTGCCAGAATTCAGTCAGCCCGCACCGTCCTGTGTGGCTGCTTCTCCCCTGGCAGGGGCTGAACTGCAGGCTCTGGCCGCTAGGGAGCTCCCTTCGCTCCCTCTGGAGCGTCCGGGGTTGCGGAATTGAGCAACGGAAAGCTGAAATTCTGGTGCTCTTTCCTGGTAAGAAACAGCTTATTACCTTGCCACACCCACACCCGTAACTCGGAGTCTAGTCCACTTTCCCCTAAAATGAAAAGAGACTTTCAACAAACGTAGAATGACGGTCGTAGGTGCCATCTCCTCGGACCTTTGATCTCCGCTCAGCATTCCGTTATTCGCTGCGGTGGATAACATACCACACATCTGCCATTTTTGAAATTTATACGGAGCTGTACCAACGAGAACAGTCAGGCAAACTGGCCTTCTCTGTGGTTCCCACCCCCTTGCGTCTCCCGGTTTTTCCTCTTCCACACATAGAAAAATTTACTTACAAACCTGAATACTAAGGTAATCATTTATCCTGTCAGGACAACTGCTAGAAAAGCAGCGAAAGCAAACTTTTCCACAGCGGGCTGTCGGCATGGCTTTCCAAGAGTTAAATCCTTTCTCAGCATCTACATGGAAGCTGAGAGTCTGCAGCTGTGGGAGATCGTGACTCACAATCCCATTTAGTTGGCTTAACATAGTGCTTAAAAACACTTTAACCGTCAGAATGCCTTTGGATAAGTCTTTCCGCTTACCACAGCCTTCACTAGGCTTTAGCCACAGCACACTGTGACCTGAAAATTCATATATTTTGCTTCCTTCTATACCTTACAGAACGCCGAGTTTTCCGCCCTTGAGCATTTCAAGTCTGGGCACATTATAAATGCTGCATATATTTGCTAAATGTATTTGTCCAAAGCGAGCATGGATGGCCTCATATTTTGGAAAAAAAAAAAAGTGCACATTTAAGTCAGTTCAAATGAAAGGGAAGATTAGTATATTAACATCAACCATTTATATGGGCAATATCAATACATTTTTTTCTACCTTTCGTTGACCTTATAATCCAGTTTTTGCTTTTGTATTTTTTTTTCATTAATTTAAGAAAGGTAAAAATGCAGAGACGTTCATAGAATAAAATAACCTCAACTTACCCATTCCCCAGAACAAACTGTCAATAAATTACATGTTTTTTACATATTTTTATGAACATAAATCTGGCATTTCCATTCCAGTCACGGTCTCTCCCATAAGCCTCCCCAGCTTCTACTTTGTGCTTACGTTTTATATAACATCCGTGAGTAGAACCTCATATTGTTTTGTGTATTTTCATATATATGAAAGTTGTCACGATATATCCTTCATTTCTTCCTATTATTATTATTTTGAGGCAAAGTCTTGCCATGTCTAGTTTGGAATTCACAATCCCCCTTGCTTCTGCCCTTTTCCGCTGGAATTAAAGGCACACTCCACCACATCGGGATTCTCTTATCGTTACTTGCAAGCACTGCCCAAGTAGACATGGTTTTTCTTCTTTTTGCCTAGAGTACAGCACTTTATCATATATACAGTCTGCCATTCAGTTTTAAAGATCATCTTGATCATCCTGTGGTCACTGAGTTGTTCTCCCAGTAAGGAATTTGCTACTTCTGATGCTGAGTGGCTGGGAGGGAACTGAAGCCCAGGACTCTGGAGCCAACTATGTTTGAATTTGATTGGGCTGGGATCCTTTCGAGGGCTATTTGGTGAGGATGCTGGCAGTTTCATGCACAAACTGCTCAACAATATCACATCTTCTTAGATTGTGATTCACATCACTTAATAGGCTTATCCTTAATTTGTTCTTTGTATTGAGAAATGCACATGGAAGTTGTAAAGACACTTAGTTTTTATGATATAAAATGGACTGCACTTAGAAAGTTCTAAACAACTAAAAAAGAAGATAAAGTTTTATAATAAAAATATCCATCAGATTGGGGACACAAATTAGACTTGATAGGCCTCAAAAATAATAACAGAAAACATGAAATCAAGTGGAATAAAGGAGGCATAGACAGGGAAGGGGGTCTGCACATGATGAAAATGCATTGTATGAAATTCTCAAAAATTCACTAAAAATATATTTAAAAATATCCTCCAGAGAACCTTGGTTTTTCTTTCTTTGAACCTTTCTGTTTTGCTTTGTTTTTGAGACAGGGTCTCCATGTAGCCCTAGCTGGCACCTTGCTTTGTAGACCAGGCTGGCCTTGATCTCATAGATCTGCCTGTCTTTGCCTCCCAAGTGCTGAGAATAAAGACCTGTGCCACCACACCCATCTCCCCTTGAATTTTTTTTAATTACATTAATTTATTTGTGTGTCAGGGGTCCACATGCAACAGTGCATGCTTTGCGGTCAAAGGACAACCTGTGGGAGTTGGTTCTTTTTCTACCACGTGGGTCAAACTCTGCTGAGCGTTGCAAACATCTTTACTTGTGGACCCATATTTCTAGACCTCCCTTGAATCTTAATAACAAAAATAGTTACTATTTATTGAAAAAGTTCTACACACTAAGAATCGTGTTAAATCTTTGTACATTATCTTATTTAATCTTTACTGCAATCTTATTAAGTAGGTATTGTAACAACTGCTTGTATATAAAACTGTTACTTTTTAGGCAGAAAGGGCAAAATCAATTACATTTATGTAATTAAGAAAATGTTTATTTAACTACAGATAACTTTTCAAAGCAAGGGTCATAACTTTTTTTTCCTATGAAAAGGTAATAATGTTATCAGGAAAGTACAGAAATGATTTAACATTACTTACTGAATACAATGTTTCTTAGAACTTTAGGAAATTTGTCTTCTCACTGTTGAGAAATTTAAAATGTTTGCTTAAAAAACACGTAATATGGGTCAGTGAGATGGTTCAGCGAGTAGGCCTGACAATCCCTGGGACCCACTTGGTGAAAGAGGAGGAGATTCCCACAAGCTGCCCTTTGATCTTCATATACTTGGCCATGGCATGTGCATGCCTATATACACACATATACACACAAATAAATAAATGCAATAAATTTTTTTAATGCATTAATTAGGCTAAATAGCATAATGTTATGATTTGCCTATAGTAAGCTTAAACAGATAATAGATGGAGAAATGACTCCTCTGGAAAGAAAATAAGATATACAGACAAAAGATGATATAGTGGAGAAGTGAAATTACGTGAAGACACTGGGAGAGTCAAGAAGTAACACAGCAGGGTATGGTGGTGCATGTCTTTAGTCCCAGCACTCAGAAGGCAGGTGGATTTCGTGAATTCCAAGTCAGTCTGGGTTACACAGTGAGCTCCAGGTCAGCTGGGGCTACAGGGAGGCCCTACCTCAAAACGACAAAATTAAAAAAATAAAGAAGTGAAACAGATTTTTCCACATGTCCAATCTGTAGACTAATTTTCTCACTATGTGTGTTAGGAAAGAATGAACTTAAAAGAGAAAGAGAAAGCTCCATGAGTTCATAAAATGAACAATTAGTCAAATTTTAGTTTTCCAGTCCTGAGAGCCTCCCTGTGGGGTTTCTACTAGTATTTTCTATTTCCCGCTGACATTTAATAATAAACATTTTTACTAATGGACACTCTAAACCCTACTTGATTAAGCAATAGATGTTCATATAATCACATTTCTAGCTATTAATGGAGATAATTGGCACTTCTCATCTCCAATGACTATATTGTCACACATTATCTTTATCCTCACTAATTAAAAAGAAAAAAAATGCCAGGTAGAGGAATTTGAATGATACAAGATGTCAGAGGGAGCTGAGGAATTGCACATCATTCTACAAGACTGTCACTTTAGAAGGACTGTGATTCATTTCAGGCAGAACAGAACAAATATAAATGAGATCTGAAAGCCAAGAACTATTCTCTGAAAATAACAAAGTATGAAAACTTAAGACCATTAAAGAAGCTAGCAGCATTTCCTGGTTTTTCAAACGTTGTTGGAGAATTGCTGATCAGATCACAGCTTTCCCTCCCCTGCAGTTCGCCCCATCTTCTCTACCACATTTCCTCCCAACTTCTCAACTTCATGTGCTTTTTTTTTTTTTTTTTTTTTTTTTTTTTTTTTTTTATCTACTGAGTCCACTAAGTGCTAGTTGTATGTTCCAGTACAGGACCATCTACTGGAGCCATGGGTAGCTTCTTAGGGGCCACATCCCTGAACAAAACTGACTCCCCAACCCCCAGTCCAACTCCCTGCAGTCACTAATTGCCAAAGGCTCCTCAGCTAGGAGCATAACTTCGTGAACCATCATCTATGCTAGAGTTTTGGCTGGTGATCTTGTGAAGGTCTTATGCATGCAGCCAGAGCTGCTATGAATCTGGCAAATACTGTTTCACTGTAGACATCCACTACCTTTGACCCTTACAATTTTTCTGCCCCTGGCCCTTTCACGATAGTCCCTGAGCCTTGTGGGAAAAAGTGTGATATAGCTGTTCCATTTAGATCTGAACAATCTACATTCTCTTATTCTCTGCATTCTGACCAGCTGCTCTGTATTAATCAGTACTGTTAAAAGAAGCTTCTCTGATGAGAGGTGAGAGATGTATGGCTCGATGGGTATAAAGAGAAGAACTTAGGGGGCAGTTTATTACTGCGTCCATGTAGCAGAATAATAGTATTAGATTCTCCTCTCAGATCTATGACCTAGCCAGCCCAGCTATGGGGTTTTGGCCCAGTTAGTATTATTAGGCATGAGTTCTTTATTATGGAGCAGGCCTTAACCCCATGCAGAAAGTGGTTGGTTATTCCCATAACATTCATGCCACTATTAAGCTGGTGCATATTATCTTGCCTGGCTAGTCATTATTGTAGCTCACAGGATTCACAACTGGCTAAGACTGTTGGTTATCCACCCCCACCACCCCAGAGCACACATAGCAACCTCCAGTGCTAGGAAAGCTAGTCAGTAGGGATAAGGTTTCCAGGCTGGTACCAGTTTGATTTCTTTATATTCCATGACTTGAGTAACTGGTGGCATTTCTTGGTTTTAAATGAGAGTGTTCCTGGTATATTTTTTTTTATCACTTATCATTTTCTAGTTTTATAAGCATCAAGTGACAAAAAGAAGTTTTATGAATAGAAGAGTCAATTCCCTTTAATTTGAAAGCTATGGGATTTTTTTCTTTAGTAGAGCTACTTCTACTTTTATGTACAAAACTATCCTGAGTGATATATTAAATAAATGTTACTAATTCTTATGTGATTAGGATATAATAATGTCAGTTTAAAGATATTCATTTGTTATATGGTAGTTTAAGATATTAATCATTAAAATGACTATGTAACATTCTAAACATTCAATATGATAATAGAATGCTTCAGTTAGCAAAATATTGCATGATATTTTTACTTTCACTTTCATTTGCCAAGTTCTATGTGTAAGGCTCTCTATATTTAATATGTTATAACAATCCTAAGGTAGGAATTAATAGGCCAATTTTAGAAGTTTAGAATTTAGGCTCAGAGTGATTAAGCAACATACCTAGGAGCATATAGCTAATGAAGCCTCAGAAATATGATTTGAACCCAAGTCAAGAGTCAACTTTTTACCCTTTTGTTCTAAATGACAGTTTCCTTTTTTAGATGTTTCTTCTTTTTTTCTTCTTCTTGTCTTCAAAAATACTTCAATCCTTGTCATCGTTGTGATGTGACTGTGAACTGTCCCCCACAGGTGTGGGGATCTGGTTACTGAGCAAGCCAAGCAACTGCAGATACCCTAAAGGGATGGCAGGTGTCTGACCTGCTCTGCCTGATGTGATATGAATCTTCCTTTCCCCCACCCCAGACCAGAACCAGGTTTTTGGGTTTCGTTTCCTCATTCCTGAACTTCCACAACCTTCCTGCCTTTACCCCAACACCCCACCTTTCCCGCCTTCTGTAACGGTCAGAGAGGCTTCCCTATATAAGCCCCTGCATTGGCTCTAATAACCGAACTACCCACTGACGTAGTCTCCCTGGAGGGAACTCCTCCCGCCGCACTCTGAGCCACCTGAGGTCCCGTTCCATCCTCCTCCATTCTCTGGCATGGCTGGAGCACAACAGCCATGCTGGAGATGGAGACGCACCCACAAATGGCACCCAACGTGAGTGGATAGAGACCAACAATGGCGATTGAACAAGGGACACTCCAGGACGCGCTGAAGAAGGTGAGTGCTCCCCACGAGGGACATCGGCTTCGGCCCCGCCATCCCACCCTGAGGACAGGCACAGTTTCTTTCTAACTTCGGTCTTTTCTATCAAGCTGCAGGTGAGGACTGAGCTCAGTCCTCAAACCTCAGGCACCTGTAAGCACCAAACATATGTAAAAATGGCTAGCCTAGAGTTTTCATGTCTATTTTTGGTTCCTGTGTCAGATCCTGTTTCTGTGACTTGGCAATAATCCAGCTTGTGTTACTGTCTGTGTCTGTTTTGGTTTTGTCTTAAGTGTTGTGATTGCTTAGTCGTGGGCCAGAGTGAGTCCAAAAATGTCAAAATGTCGCTACTTTTAAATGTATAGTGACTAACTTTTCTAAATGCCTTTGTCTACCTTGTTATCTGAAAATGTGATTACCTCTCTACAGAAAAAAAAAGATTTTAAAAGTTACTTCTTACCTTAGACCTTTACTCCACCATGCTTCTCTTCATGGATAGGAGAAAAGAGCCGTTAGAGGCCCTAAACTTTGGACCTCAGTCACCATGGTTCCCAGACAGCTGCCTTTCTAACTAGAGCTAAGCATTTTAAGTTTTCGTGAACAGGAGAGTCATATACCATACTGTATAAAACATTTAACTAAATGCCTTTAAAAGTAAAAAAGAGGTTTCTATAATATACCATGCGTTTGTTCATGATCATGGCTGGTGCCCTTACTAGGAGAGAGGCAACCATGTGGTCTGGTCTCCATATCTTAAGTATGTAATTTCATCAATATGGTGACAGTCACATGGCCTGACTGCCACCTTGGACAAAAATTTTCAAAATGGCGTTGACCTGCTTGACCTTGTCGCCATCTTAATCCAGCCACATGGCATAATCCAAAATGGCCACACTCAGGAATTTACTGGTTCTATAGAACTCCAGAAGATCATGATAATCTGGGAATTCCTTGGACCACAGACATTTAATCACATGTCCTAATCCTTTTGCAATTTATGTTTTTGCTTTGGTTTTCATTTTTGGATTCTTGATGGTATCATAGAAAAGCAAGCGATTTCTCACATGGTCTTTTGTCACAAGGTTAATACATTTAAAAGTATTTTAAATTTTAACTTTTAGTATGGTATTTACTGGTTTTTAAATGACTCTTTTTACATTGTCTTATGCATTTACTGGTTTTTACAAGGAACTATTTTAAATTCTGTTGTTTATATAACATCTTTATCTGGTAGGATAAAGGAAATTATTTTGGATTGTAACATCTTTATATGGTATATTTACTGATTTCTAAATGTAACTATTTAAAATTTTAGATTGTTTTGCATAATAAATTTGTCAGTTTCTAAATGGAAACTTAAAAAGGTTTTTCTAGCCATAGACCTCCAAGACTAACTAGGTACAAAGTAAACTGATGTTTTGTGATGGGTAAACCTAAAAAGCTCATGTAAATTTGCAGTATTCCAGTACCAAACTTTACACGAGACAAGCTGCTACCAGGAAACAGCTACAACAATTGGGAGGTAAAGAGGAATAGCCTACTTGGATGGGAGATATGAGATTCGGCCTTCACTGGTTTTAATTCCTACTTTTTGCATTATGATTCAAAGCCTGTTTTTCTGATGTTAAGTTGCTTCAAGCTTGCTTTTCCATGTCCTGAGCATCACTGCTTTTCACTTTCTAGTTACGATGTCCTAGACAAACTAAAAGAGAAAAACATTTTTGTATCAACTCTTTCCAGGTTCCTTTAGGTATCATTATTTTCTGTGTTCTTTATTATGGCTTAATAGTAATTCTTCTGTTTTAATTAATGGAATCCTGTTCTAGATAAAGGACCTGGCAGAAGAAAGACTCTCCTGCCTAGATAAATGTATACAAGTTATAAGAAGGACAGATGTTTTCATTTATACTAGTAATGATTAAACTTAACAGCTCTCCTGTGCAATGACTTTGTCTAGTTTCAGGCTGGCCCCCTGACTGTAAAAAGGAAAACAATACAGCCTCTGAGTAAAGTCACTGTGCTACTAAAATTAACTAAGAGATAAACTAATTTCAACAAGGTTATAATTATTCATCTTATGATTTAAAATGTCTATAACAAAAGTAACTCATAAAATTCTCTATTTTCTTACAACAATAAAGGTCACTAACACAGACTAATGCAAATGTATGAACAGACAGCACCCTCTGTCAAAAATTCCTCAGTTAGTGATTTATACTGGAAATTCTAAACTCAAGTTAATAATGTATTACTATGTACCAATTGCTTCTCTCTATCTAGTATCTACATTCTCAAGACCTAAAGCAAGGTTTTGGTAGACCAACTCACTAAAATAGATAAAGTAAAAAGGATTTTAATGGTTTTTATGTTTTCTATAAGGTTTTACTAGAAACTTATAAAGTAAAATGTACATTATCTTATGTGTGTAATTTACATCCCATGTTCTTTATTAAGATGATGCTGCACAGCACTCCTGAGTCGAGTAACTGCCATGCTTGTGACTTCAGCTGTGCCTACTTACAGAAGTGCATCACAGTTGGGTTTGCTAATGGTTGTATTCTTCAACTGAAGGAGGAGTAAGCTGGACCCCCACCTGAGTATCCAGCTACTCTTCCCAGCCAGCTGTATGTAATTTTGCCCTAATCACAATGGTCTTCTGCATTTGGGGAGGAAATTTGGGAAAGGCTAAAAGAAAGGACTTGATCTATAAGGTTATATATTAAAAAAAAAAATCAACATCCATACTACTATGGTGCATCTTCTCTCAGGTTACCTATATACCTGTTAGTAACACCTCACCCATCTGTACGTGTAAAGTCATTCATTCCACAGGGTGAACTTTAATATGATCAAACATTTGTTTGATACTAGAACCCTAAAAAGGGAATAAACATTACTTAATGCACCCAGGAAGAAAATTTTCTTAATGTTATTATGTCTCATGATCTTAAAAAAATAAAAAATAAAAAGGTGAAAAATATGTATATTTTATTAAAAGGGGTTTTTGTATAAGATATCTATACAAGTAATTAAAGATCTAAATTTATATGTTATAATATAAAAAACATTAGATAAATAATGTATACATAGTCTTATAGTTTCTAAAGTAATAGTTCAGTCAAATACTTTAAGGATTCAAGAATGTTTGGCTTTTGTCCAAGCTTTAACTACATGACATATAGTAATTAATAGTTCAGTATTGGTGGAACTAACCTTCTTGGGTGTCTAACCACCATATTTAATGGCCTCTAATCTGGTCAAAGGGACTTAAAGGGACAATTTTTGTCTCTTGCCCTCCAAGGTCAACTAAGTTCCAGGGGACAATGGGGCATCTCTCGAAATGTCCTATAACTGTGATGTGTCACCTGTCTTCCTGTTCAGGGAGGTCATGGAGACCCCACTAGAAGGACTTGAACCAGTGTCCAGTCTGCAAAGAAGAGGGTCAGCACAGGAAAACGTTTCCTTGATTTGCTTCAAAGTGAAGCCATGATCTAGCAAGACCTTCTGACTTATCTTCACATAGATGGAACTGGTAAAACAAAGGCCTATGGAGCCAGGGGCTCCTCAAGCCCATGTGATCCCCCTGAGGAACAGATACTCTACTGACCTTAAAAATCAAATTAAGTTGGTTTATTTGGGCCAAATTATATGATCTTAAACACCCAAAAGGAAAGTATAACCAAAAAATTAAAATGATTAGTATGCTTCTTTAAGACTATAAGGAATTACACTTCCCAGACATTAAATGGTTTAAGTCTATATAAGATGTTATTTATACAATTTCTCACTAATGATTTTGTTCTTAATAAAAAAAAATGCCACTCAGATATAAGACTTCAATTCTTGGCCTACCTCAACACTGCAGTGCATACCTGTGGCCAAGAAAGGCAAGCCCACCATTGTTCTAACCCCAAAATGAAATGATTTCTTTTCTCTCCCTGTCTAGAAGCCATTTGGGAGGGAACTCACCCTGATTCTAGCCACTCCAGCTATCAAGGTGCCTGAAAACAAATCCTGATTGCAAGACTCTCAAGTTCAGCCTTGGCAGTCAAAAAGAAAAACAAAGAGGAACCCAAAAGATGGAAGCCTTTGAAAGTCCTTAAGCAAGAAATTCTAATGGACTTTGAATTGGACATTTGAACTCTTCCCTGTTCTGAGTATTTTAATTTCATCTTCCAGGGACTAGTCAAGGACTTTCTTTTCCCCTACAGCTAACAGTTATGCAATTCAGGGGTCTTTTAGTTAGACTCACTGAAGGGGTACCCCTATTGCCACAATCTACGACCCTATTCAGCCTTGAAGAAGCCAGAGCGGTCAGCGCCCCGATTCCCTATTGGCAATTAGGGTGACCTCTTCAGAGGGTGGTGTGATGAGAATAGGAGGTAGAATTTGGCTAGGCAGTTTAGGGTAAAAAGACCCCAAAAGACCAAAAACTGTCCTTGTGTCCTTCAGCAGCCTACTCTATATCAAAGGCCAAATATGTCTAAAGTATTTGGGGGCTCTTATCTAATTCCTAAAAGATTTTAGGGTTACCTCTTCAAAAGGGGAACGTTAGAGAACAAACAACTAACTGAGAGACTACAAATTCTCTCACTTATACCTTTCATAAACTCAAAAATGAACTTAAAACCCATTATCCCCCCTGGTTTGCCAATCCCCTCATGGCCTGGCTCCTCCCTTTACTGGGCCCTTATATACCTCCCCATTATATATATAAAAAAAGGGGGAGATGTGGGGATCTGGTTACTGAGCAAGCCAAGCAACTGCAGATACCCTAAAGGGATGGCAAGTGTCTGACCTGCTCTGCCTGATGTGATATGAATCTTCCTTTCCCCCACCCCAGACCAGAACCAGGTTTTTGGGTTTCGTTTCCTCATTCCTGAACTTCCACAACCTTCCTGCCTTTACCCCAACACCCCACCTTTCCCGCCTTCTGTAACGGTCAGAGAGGCTTCCCTATATAAGCCCCTGCATTGGCTCTAATAACCGAACTACCCACTGACGTAGTCTCCCTGGAGGGAACTCCTCCCGCCGCACTCTGAGCCACCTGAGGTCCCGTTCCATCCTCCTCCATTCTCTGGCATGGCTGGAGCACAACAGCCGTGCTGGAGATGGAGATGCACCCACACACAGGCTCAGTGTCTGAACACTTGGTCTCAAGCTGGTGGTGCTATTAGAGAAGGTTGTTAAATCATTAGGAAGGAGGCTTGCTGGAGTGGGTCACTGGGCCAAGCCTTGATATTTTATAGCCTGATTCCATTCCTGTTGACTCCTTCTGCTTCCTGAGTGCAGATGCAATGTAACTAGCTTCCTGCACCTGCCACATGCCTCCCTGCCTGCTTGCCTTGTCACGCCAAGAAGTATATGGACGGCACAAACTGGAGTTGATGAGTTATTAAGTAAAAAAGAGAACATGAAGTTGTGGGGGTGGCAAGCAGTTAGGATGGGATCTGGGATGAGTTAAGAGGAAAAATTAGGGCGAATATGATCACAATACACTATCAGAAATTCTCAAAGAATTAATAAAAATGCTTATTTTCCTAAAAAGGGAAAAAACTGTGTGTTCTCCATCACCTTTCAGAAACTGCTTAACTGAAGATCTGCGGAGGGAAACCCTGACCACTGCCAGGCAGTGTTTGCAAATATCTGAAGACTCCTTTTAGTTGTGTTACCAACTGTATTTTGCACATAATCCAGGTAGCTAGTAGGCTTCACTGGCAGGAGCATTTTGGTGATTTTTCACAACGAACGGATACTGCAGAGCATTCTGCCAGAACCGACTCACTTACAAATGTTTAATGCGGTATTTTGTTCTTCACAATTTTCCTCCTTTCCTTCAGCTCCTGGGTTCATTCACTGGCCTGTCCTACTACGAACTGCGGAGGAAGAGCCGCGTCGGTGGCGCAGATGGACCCGGATCTCCGCGCTCCTACAGGAACGCTCTCCCCACAGCCCCTTCAGCCTACTGCCTTCCAAAGAGACTGGACACAGGAACACGGGCTCTGCCCCTGGGGCTGCTATATTTTTAGGAGACGAGGTGAAGAGCCTCCCCAAGATGTGATAATTTCTAAAGATTTGCTTCTGGGAAGAATTATTGAAAAATGCCGTGAAAGAAAGAAGAATGCCCATTAATAAATACTATGGCTATGATTATTCAGAACTTTTATGCACGATATACTGCTAACTGATTTTTCAAAAGATGGTCATTGGTGTTAGTAAGTGGTAGAGCATTTGCCTAGTAGTCACAAAACTGTGTGTTCTATCCCAGCACTGAATAAAAATAAGATAAAACAAAACAAAATTAAATTAAATTTAAAAAGATATTTAAGAACTCCACAGCAACAACAACAAAAACCCAAACAAAATCTAAGTCTATGTGTGAATGTGGGTATGTATAAAGATCATTTTACAAATGAATAAAGATTAACATACAATTCTTTTAAAAATATTTATTTATTGAATGTGTGTGTGCATGTGCGCACAATGGCATCTGTGAAGGTCAGAGGACAACTTACAGTGGTTGGTTTTCTCCTTCTACTATGTGGCTCCAACTTGGGCTGTTGGGCTTGGTGCAAAGTACCTTTACTGACTGAGTCATCTTGACAACCCTAATGTATAATTCTTGGTTGTTTGAAAATGTGGAACTGAGGCTGAGTATGGTCGCACATGCCTTTCATCCAAGTACTTGGGAGGCAGAGGTGGATCTTTGTGAGTTCAAGGCCAGCCTAGTCTACATAGTGAGCTCCAGGCCAGCTGGGCTACAGGGAGACCTTGACACAAAAAGACCAAAAAAAAAAAGAAAGTAAATGCATGACATATTTTAAAATAATTCTCTATGTACATACACAGAAGCACATTTGTAGTTCTCTATCTTACTATGGGATAATAATGGTTCATAAAACTCCCAGCAAAATGGTTTCTAATATTACCTGCTAATTTTATTTTATTAAGATTATTCATGTTTTATTCATAAAATAAAGATCCAGAAAAACTCGAATCATGGTTTAGGCTCAGAGTTTAATTTCTTGTTGTAATCCCAAGAGAACTTACATTCAAGTCCATGCCGTTGATGCTGCAATAAAACCCGCGGCTAGCATCACTTTGACCAGTGGGGAATTTGCCAGCGTTCTCACCTGTGTGTAACTGAGCTCCCTCACCCCTGGATTTGTATCGCAAATGACAGACTCCCTAAACTTGTAGGGTTTACTTAGCTGCCATTAAAGAAATGGAGGTGGTGATGAAATAAACCCCACATACCACATAAACAAATGAGACAGAAAAGGCTTTTTTGTAATCGCTAGTTTGACTTGTCTACCATGGTCTTCTTGGGGAATAAATATCGAACAATACTTAGGTCACAGCATGGACTAATCAGTGAGATTTCACAGTTCCTTAGAAGGAAAACCAGTCAACTATAGCCTTGAAAACATAATGGAAAACCAAAGTGCTTACTTTCTGTTTCGCTTCCGGACTCGGCTGTAGGCTTCTAAACCTTCTGTGAGTGTCTTCAACTTCTCGGGCTCCACCTGAGTGAAGGTATGAAGACCAAACCACATTACCCAGACCTGTAATTATTAAACACGGCTTTTATTATACTTTCTTGCTGGACAGTGGGTAAAGCACTGGGGAAGAGGAGCCGTAACTCTTACTGCCCTATCAATACCAAATGAGTATTTTCTTGCACAAGTAGAGGCTGATTCTGGGGCTTTAAGTTGAAGCACCAGTGGAAATGAAAAACAGCTTGGCTTTGAAGTTGTCAGCGTTTTGAAAGTAATGTTTTGGGGAAAAAAATCTAAGAATTTATATAACCTTCAATTAAAAAAATCATACACATCACAGATCTTGGCCTACTTTCTTCACTGTGTTACACTCAGCAATTGCACGGTAGTATTCTGTACAGGAAAGATGAATGGTGGTCAGGGAGAGGGTGGGCCTTGGAGTCAACAGGTTGGAACTGGAATCTTCTCACCATCTTGCTACTTAACATGAGTAAAACACTTAAACCTTCTAAGCCTCGATTCTTTCGCTTTGATAGGCCAGTAGCACCTGTCTTCCAGTGAGATTTACTGTGAGCATTAAAGTAGACAGAGCACCCCTTATGTAGGATGCATTAGGCTTCTCACAGGCCAGGAAACAAGTAGGCTAAAGGCCATGCACAGTCCTGCTACTGTGAGAGGGAGGTACTAAGGCCTTATAGGCTTGTCCTTGCTCCTGTCCTGCTCACTGCCCATCTGTGAAGTTGGCTTTCTCCACAGAACTCGGCTATCCAGGGGGCTGGGTATTTGCGTTTGTGGATGTGTACCTAACCCTCGCCGCTCCCTCCTCAAGAAAAACAAAAAAGAGGAAAACTTGTACGTATCAAAGTGCCTTGAGAAAAACTTTGCTATTTGTATTGATCTGGAAAAAAAAATCAATGTAAGTAAAAACAGTGTTGCTTGCTGCATAAATCCAGCTTTAAGGCAAATACCCAAGTGACCTCTTATCTGTTTGTTCTTTATGACTAAGGCACTTTTATCTAAAAATTCAGAGTTTTCAAAAAGCCTCATGGATAAGAAAATAAATACTTGTATTCAAGGAAATTATTATTAACTTTTGTCTTTAAATTTTCATGACATTCATGAATGTCATTTATAAATAATTTCTCTGCAATCTCTTCAAAGTAGTACACAGTGAGAATAGAAAGGTGATTCCCCTGTCATGTCTGAATGCAGGCATTTTAATTGTTCAGTGAAGTAACTGGAATATATTCCTTCTTGTCCCTCTGTATTTGTCCTGAAGAATACAAATATCTTACATACCAAGTTCATTAGGGATATCCAATTTAACATGTGCCAGAGAACCAGAAAAATCTTTGTTCCCATTACACTTCATAAAGAAATGTTTTCTACTGACCAGAAAAGTTTAAGTAAGCTGAATATACCCATATGTTTAAAATAAAAAGGGTTCCTTTATTTATTATTATTTTTTCACATTTTATGGCAAACTGAGGCTCTGTCTGGTATTTATTCTCATGAAGGAAATATGTCAACTATTGTGCACAATGCATTTATGTAATCAATAAATAATGCCACCTTTAAAAAATTTTTGACAAAGTCTCATTATGTAGCTTATGCCTGGTTTCCATTTAATTTTATCTATTCTTGCCAGAAGGAAGGGAGCACATAAAGATCCATCCAGCCTCACTATGGCAGCGGCAGATCTCAGAAGTGTGATCAGGTCACAGGATTCAAGTTCACATTGAAACAAAACAAGATGAAACAATTACCCTGTTGGTCATAATTTTAAAACCTTGTTAGGTCTAAGTGTGTTTTTAAGTCCTCAGTTTTTATTTTTAATTTAAGTAAGGAATAAGGGGCAGAAAAATGTTTTTAGTACATTTTTATGCAAAAGGCACTACAATTATCATGTAGTATGAAAATTCTACCAACTAATTTTATTTTATGGCTAAGAGAAATAAGTTTAAGCAATATGGCCATAATTCAACAGTTCTGACAGCAGAATATTCACTTTCTACAATATTAACTCCAACATGTATTGAAATATAGAACCATTATATATATGAGAAATCTACATGTAAAAAATTAGATATACACACATTTAAAAAAATTTTAAATTATTTAAAAAATTGTCATTTAAAATAAAAAATGTAGTGTACCAAAATTTAGGGGTAACATATCAAGATATATCTTCAATTTTTTTTTTTAATGCTTGGAAGATTTTCCAGTGATTTTTTTTTTTAAAACTTTAGAATTTCTCACGTATCATAGTTTCTTCATTTGAATCTGCTTCTGAGACTTCAAGGTTCTGTCATAATGAACTGCAATATTTCAAATGAATCAATGGCCTTGACACAGAAAGTAATGACAGTAGTTTCTCAAACTAAACAAAAATAGGGGGGCATACCACTATGCATTTCTGTGATAAGATCACATATATCCACGGAAAGGTGTTTATTTTATATGGAATATATGTAATATATGTATAGGCAAAATATACATAGAGACTATATATTGTTTCTGGAAAAAATATTGTTGAATTTGTACAATTAAGAAACTCTTTACAAGTACCACTAAAAATAGTATCAGAGAAGAGCAAATATATTCAAATTCTCATCAAATGGAAGTCATGTTTAATGATTTAATAATGATTCCCTTATAAATTAGTTAATGTGTAAATCAAAAAGCACAAGGAAATCAAGCATATAAATGCAGCACCAAAAAGGTTAGACATACACAAATATTTTTATAAAACTAACTCTGAAGGAAAAAGTTATTTGAAGATAATATCTTTACCTATAATTATAATCTTAGATTCTTGTATACCTGTAAGCCAGGACTTCCTTAAATTATTTAATTTCTAGCTTAGTAAGAAACTGGTAAAGGACTTCATAATTTATCTTTAGTCTTAATCTACCCACCTGGACTCATACTAATAATAATGCTGCCACTAGGAACCGTCTACAATTCTTTACATATGTTTAAGAATTATAAAAATCAATCCTCATCAACATTCCAATATAAATCTTCACAGAAACTTAAAATGCAATCCTAAAATTAATATGGAAGCAGAAAAGACTCTGAATAGTCAAAACAATCCTGAAAAATAAAAACTGCTCGAGATATCACTGTTCATGACTTTGGTCATATTACAGAGACATTGGAGTAAAAACAGCATGACAAGCGTGAAAACAGACAAAATGATTAATGGAATAGAACGGAGGGTCAAATATAAGTCCGCACACCTTTGGCCATATACTTTTTGACAAAGATGCCAAAAAAATACACTGGGAAAAATACAGAAAATACAGTATCTTTAGCAAATCGTGTTGGGAAAACTGGATATCTTCCTGTAGAAGAAACAAACTTGACTCTCCTCTCTTAACCTGCACACAAATCAATTCCAAATAGATCAAATATGTTAATGTTAGATGTGAAACTCTGAAGGTTCTAGAAGAAAGAGTAGGAAGTACACTTCAGGATACAGATTTCTGAAGGACGTTCTGAATAGGACTCTGGTCACCCAGGAAACAGGATCAACAATCAACAAATGGAACTTCAAGAAATTAAAAAGCTTCTGTATTTCAGAGGAAACTGTCAGTTGACTAAAGAGGCAGCCTAGCGGATGGGAAAAAGATCTCTGGCAACTACGTGTATGACAGAGGACTAGTGTTTACAATATATGAAGAAATCAACAGGTTAAAGACCAAGAAAACAAACCACACAATTAAAAAGGCTACAGATCTGGACAGAGAGTTCTCAGAATAGGAAATGGAAATGGCTAAGAAATCTTCTTAAAAGTGCTCATTTTCCTTAGCCATTAGAGAAATGCAAATTAAAATCTTTTGAGATTTCAGCTTACTCCAATCAGAATGACTAAGATTAAGAAAACAAATGCTGGCAAGAATGTGGGGAGTGAGGGAGCCTCATGCACATGCGCAGTTGGTGTTAGTGCGAAGTGGAACAGTCACTATGGGAATCCGTGTGGCAGTTCCTCAGAAAACTAGAAATAAATCTACTATATGACCTAGCAATACCATTCCTGGGCATGTTACTAAAGGACTCTACTTCCTACTACAGAGATGCATGCTCCTCCAGGTGTACTGTATTCACAATAGCAAGGACATGGAGACAGCCTAGATGCCCATCAGTAGATTAATGAATACTGAAAATGTGGTTCTTATGCACAATGGAATTTTAATCAGTTGTAAAAAAAAAGAAATTTATGAAATTTGCACATAAATGGAGGGTACTGGAAAACATACTGAGTGAGGTAACCCAAACCCAGAAAGACAACCATGATAGGTTCTCACTTATATGTGGACCAGATCTTTAGATCTGTATATTTAACTTGGAGTACTGTAGAATCCAGGAAATTGGAAATGGTTATTAATGAGGAGAGGAAGAAAGTTCTTAAAGGAAGCGAGATCATAAAACTCAGGTGTTATGAAGGGGAAAATGGAATCACAGGGTGGCTAAAGTGGGGAGAGGGATGGGAGGAGGCAGTGGAGGAGGAATAAGAAACATTAAGGATATTTGAAAAGTCCATATGGAAACCAACTATGTTATAGGCTATACACACATTCATATTCATGTAGAAGAGTTCAACTGGCGTTACCCTACACAAAGGATGATACTCCTTCTAGAAGCCATAAGTTGCCAAATAAAAAGCCCAATGCCAATTATGGGGTATTTCCTTTCAGACTGCTAGTCAGGGGTGTCCAGGAGATGTCAAAACAAAACAGGCTATTGCCATTGCTTTTGGTTGCCCACCAGAAATTGTGATATGACTCTATTGCTGAAAATACCACACTCTTTGGTTACAGGACATGGAGAAATCAAGTTGGTACTGACAAGAAAGCTTCCTCCCTCATGGCTAGTTTTCACAGTATCAGAATGTGCTATGTAGGCTGCTAGGGAGAAAAGTCACCAACAGTCTTACCTGGCTGTGAACTATCAGTTGCAACAATAACTGTAATATAAGCTATATCCATGGCTACAATAGTAGCATAGATATTATGGGAGCAAGCAACTGCTCTCTAATTGAATTTAAGACCCTCTCCACAGAAAGAAACACATGCCTGGCGATGTAAATCTAACCAACAACCAATGGTCAGAGAGCTCACAGGGCCCAGGAGTGAACTTACTATTATTAACGTGTCAATGGATATATTTTCAAACTGCCCAAATTTCAAAATGTGTATCTCTATACCCATATGTTAGTGCAGCTAGAAGAAGTTTCTTCATGCAGTGGATGGCAGTTAGCACATATGCAGTCAAAGTTCAGAGAGTGTCTATGAAGTGCTCAGCCACAAAAATCACCCTTTCCCCCAGACCTTTACAGAAGAGGAGGAAGAAAGACTGTAAGAGTCAGAAGTCAGGGAGGACTGGACTGAAGCTGTCTTTTGGACACAACAGTATCCTCAAACTCATGAACTCACAGTAACTCTGGTTCCTACACACAATCAAGGCAGTTAACATTCTAGCCTGGAGTGGGGTCCTCGGGCTTCTGGGGTGGAGACAGATTTCTTTAGGGGTGTGGCCCCTGGTAGACTGACCACACTCCAGCAAAGGGCTCTATCCCATGAATATATAGGCAGCAGAAATTGGACTCAGTGGGCTATTAGAAAAAAAAGAACATGAGGTCAGGAGCGGGGTGTGGATGGATCTGGGAGGAGTTAGAGTGAGAAGTGGGGGTGAACATGATCAAAATATATTGTATGCCTGTATGAGATTCTCCAAGAATAAAAATATTCTATGAAAATTAAAGAATTATAAAAATATTTAGAATTTATATGTATTTTTAATTCCCATATTAGCTTATATACATATGGTAAATATTGTTTGATTCTTACAACTCTTCCACTCATTCAAGTTCTTTAGCTATTGTAATTTTTCAATGCAAAGTCTTAAGTTGTGTTCGCTGAAATTAAGTACATGTTCATAAAACCAAACACTACTGTATAGTGGGAAGAGCTTTTCTAAACAAGGTTAGCTCTCTGCTTTCTTACTTTGTTCACAGGGCATATACCAAGTATTTGGTAATTTAATTTGATTGGGGTCAGCATGGTAGCATGTAGCATATCTCAGAAGTAAGGGAGTTTATAACAAGAAAAGATATAAATCTTCCAAAATATCACACTAACACTCTAAAATGAGGAATATTTATATTACACATTATATGTCCTAGATCACTTTTGAACAAAAACAGTTAACTTGTGAACATATCAACAATTCCGATAGTACCTCTTTTTGTGAGTTCTTTTCTTCTACTTGGTGCTTAAGCAAAGCTGTCACACAAAGGTTAAAAGATGGAGCCCAGCCACACCACAGATTTCATAACAGAAATGAGACATCTATCTTCAAATCTTCCATTCTATTTCTCAAGTGTCCTAGGGGTGTGGGATAATGAAGCCTACTACGCTTAGAGTTTGAAGGTCAAAGTTGGGGGTCCTCCTGAATGGCCTGTGACTTGATTCCTTAGCAATGCCTCTTCTCTGAGCTTCAGTTCTCTTTTCTATAAAGTGAGAATAAAGATGCACATTGTGATAGATTACTGAGATCTAAAGGGACCATGAATACAAAATTGCTTTACAAGGAACAAAGAAGCCTTTCTCAGAGTGCCGCTAGTGGGATGTAAAATTACTTTACGTGGAAGACTACCAAACTTTTAAACTTTTAAAATCATTATATAGTCATATAAATTTATGTTAAAATTACTCACATATGCTATATTAAGAATAAAGAAGTTATGGCCGGAGAGATGGCTCAGAGGTTAAGAGAACTGGTTGCTCTTGCAGAGGACTTGGGTTTGGTTCTTAGCACCCACATGGCAGCTAACACCTGTGCTTAACATCAGTTCCATGGGATCTGATGACTTCTTCTGACCTCTGTGGGCACCAGGCAGGCACATGGTGCACTCATATACATCGGGCAAAATACTCATAAACATAAAATAAAAACGAATAAAATCTTTAAAAAAATAATGAACTTAAGTAAAAATTAGAAGTGTCCTAAATGGTGCTCAGTACATAAATGCACAGTTGATATTTACTGACTGAATAAAGTAATAAGGATATTGAAAGGAAAAACTTAAGTAAACAATAGTATGGACGATACACAGGGTTAACTCATCTGGGAAACACAGATACGAAGCAACAAGCAAATATAAAGTATTTATTAGGCTCACTTTATAAAAAATATTAAATAGAAATATTGAAGATAGTAAATACTTCAAAACATCTTTAAGCTGAAAACTCTACTGACTTAGGTATAGTATTTCAATATATTTGAGATAACTGAAATTAGTGATAAATAACTATTTAGGATAAAAAGTCGGCTTGTGATGGAAAGGACAAACCCACTTTTCCACAATTCTCAAAGCAACTGCATTGGTGAGAAACCCTCTAAATGAATTCTGACATCTTCAGCTTCCCAGTATCACCGTCTTAGCCAGTGTCTGGGCAGCATTTTTGCGGCTTCCTCTACTCTTTCACTAGGGTAGTAGTATTTCTAAGTGCTTACAGGATTATTAAGAGGAAGTCTATTCTAATGTGATAGCAAGTTTCTTATTAAGCCATGAAACATAGCAGAATGAAAGTTTTGAGCAATCTTGAATTTCTGGGGAAAAGTATCTCAAAGTTCACATCACAGAAGCATGTATTTGTCTGACTGATGTTTCACTGTTGCTATCTATAAGACAGCTGCACCTATAGCCTGTGAACTGGTGATCTGTGCTAATCTTAGTTATCTATATGAAGGGGGATAAGACTCTGACTCTTGTTCAATTTTGCTCAAGGAAAATAAAAGGTCATGATATTCCACAGTTCACTAGAGCAAAGTTTATAGTCTTATATGAGTTGTTCCCTCAGTTTAGTATTTTTCTTAATACATCTTTGGTCTTAACTAGTTCTTCATTCTTATTATCTTTCAAATTTGGATTAGGAACTGACTTTGTAGACCTGGAATTTATCTTTTTTATTACTTCCAAATACATTTCTCCTTCCTTTAAGGGGACCTGGTGCTGGTAGAGCACTGCTTGCCTTGTCGTATCACCAGTCAAAATGTAGCCTGAATATTGTGGCTACTGATAGGGTACAGAGAAAAGCACTCATTTCAACAATCTTAAGAAGATAAGGCAAAGTGAATACACAAGGAACACTTTTGACACGGAATCATGAATCACCATACTAAAGAATACCAATTAGCTAACACCTGCAATTAAGCACACGAAGAGTTTTTTCAAAGTAAAATACTCAAACATCACAGGAGGGCACCCCTCCCAAAGCAGGTTCCCAGGCTCAACCTCTTTAGTTCATCCTCCTGGAGCGTGAAGGTAGTCATCTTTGGTTATGCACCGCACTGTTAAAAAACCTCAGCATGTGATGACGCGGAACTGAAATACAGAAACTGTTGCCCCCAAGTGAGTAAGTATTTCTGATGATAGGGTTGAGAGCTTTAGTCAGTTATTCAGAGAGCCATTTTTACCACTATCTGACAAATATAACCATGTAGAAAAAGTCAAAGTGTGAATCTAAGAAGGGGGTTCCTCATGCTGTTTTTTTGGTAATCAATAAGTATCTCTCTACCTGTCCAAAAACAAATATTTCATTGAAAAGAAACATTTTGGCACCACTTTGGTAATAATTATTTTCTGAAATGTCATAACACTTTCAAATACTAGGGCAATGAAATATGAAGACCAAAAGAACAGAGTTCAAAACCGGTGAAAATGATCTATGCATAAAAATGGAATGTTTTGATTATTATTAGATGAGAAACACTTTTAAGCTAGTTCATGTATGATCAAAAAAGTCATATAAGAGCTACACATTAAATTGAGTATTGATATAAAATACGCAAAGAATGAAAACAAAATCTAAAAAGTCAAACAACCCAATTAAAAAAAGGGTTATAGATCTGAACAGAGACTTCTCAAAAGATGGTCAATAAAGACCTTTTAAAAAGTTCAAAATCATTATCCAAAGGAAATGTAAATTAAAACTATTTTGAGATTTCATCTCACTCCATTTAGATGGTTATCATCAAGAAATGACAACGTTGGCAAGAAGATCCCTTATTCAATGAGAGTGCAAACTGATGTAGCCATTATGGAAAGCAGTGTGAAGATTCCTCCAAAAGCTAGAAATATTAAGACTATTTGATCCGTCTGTTCCACTGCTGGGCACATGCCCAAAGTATTCTACGTCCTACTACAGAGATACATGCTCACCCATGTACAACAGCTAGGAAATGGAAACAGGCCATTGAAATGGGAAATGTCCACTGTGCTGGATAGTTAGTGTCAGCCTGACACACCTGGGTCGAGGGAGCCTCAGTTGGGTGAACTGCCTCCACTGGACTGGCCTTAGGCCATGTCTGCGGAGTATTTTCTTGATGTTGAGTGATGTGGGATGGCCCAGCCCACTGTGGGCAGTTCCGCCACTGAGCAGGTAGTGTATTGTATAAGAAGGTGGGCTAAGCATGGGCCAGGGGAACCACCAGTAAGCAGTGTTCCTGTGCTTCAGCTCCTGCCTCCAGGTTCCCGGCCCTGAGTTCCTACCTTGCCTCCCTTAGTGATGAACTGTGTGCCCCTGGAGATGTAAGCTGAGTAAACCCTTTCCTCCCCAAGTTGGTATTGGTCAATTGAAGCAAACTAGAACATCCATCATTGGTAAACTGATAAAGAAAATGTGGCAGATATACAAAATGGATTTTTACTCAGCTGTAAAAAATGAAAAATCAGAAAATTTTCAGATAAATGGATAGGAAAAAATTATACTTAGTAAGGTAGCCCAGGCCCAGAAAAAGAAACATAACATGTTCTCATTCATTTGTAGATCCTTCAAATCTCTAAAAAATTTTTATTGAATTCTTGAGATTTTCATTCATTATACTTTTTATTTAGGCCTACAGAGTCTAATTTGTGTCCCCAAGTGTCCTTCAGGGTGCGTCCATCTACTGGAGCCTTGTTAGCCTACCAAGAGTCCATGCTTGACACAGACTGTCTCTGCCGTCCCAGGACCTATTGGTCTCCAAGAGTTCCTTAGGTAGGGTTGCAGTTTCTTACCTCCTTTCTCATGTCTATGCTGCGATTTTTGTCTGGTTTGAATTTGCATGGGAATTGTGTATGCTATCGCCGTTGCTGTTAAAACAGGGAGGGGTCTTGGAAAGAGGGACGATGAGGGGGTGGGAGGCTAGGTCAACAAATATGAAGCAAAACCCTACGGTCTGTCATCACATTTAAAAAATACGTGGAACTGATGACTGGTGGGAGGGGAGAGTGAGTTTCTTTTAAGGGCGTGTCACTCTTGGCAGGTTAACCAGGCTTTGGTGGATGGATTCATACTGAAGGACATTTGGGGCCATAAATCATACTCTATAGGCATTTATTAAGGGGGGGGTGCCGATCAGGGAGGAGATCTAAATGTGATAAAAATGTATTGCATAAAATTCTCAGAAATTCAATAAAAATGATTAATATGTACTTTATTTTTAAAAAAGAGTTTAGAAGGGAAGTATTCTGCATGGCTGGAAAAAGCTGCTTCTAGAAGCCATGGGTTATTAAACAAAACCTAGTGCAAGGCGTGGGATACCTCTTTATGAGTTGTTGGTTAGGGAAGCCTCAGAGGCCCCCCAAACAATGCAAGGATATTGCTATTCTTTTTTATTGCTCACCAGAACTCTATGATAAGACTCTACTGCCCAGGACACCACATACCTTGGTTTCGTGATATAGAGAAATCAAGCTGGAACTGAGCTGGAAGCTTCCTCCCTCACAGCTAGCTTTCATAGTGCCAGAAGGTGCTATGCAGGATGCTGGCAGAGAACAGGCATCAACCACTTTATCCATCTGAGAAGCCTATGAACTATGACACCAGACTCCCAGACAAGATGTGTTCACTTGTGAAACAGTAGCAGGACAGTTACAGGTGTAATCAACCACTGGATTTGAAGTCTACTTCACAGGGGGGAACCCAACCCTGGTACTGTAAACCTAGTTAAAAAAACTGTGGCAAAATGAGGTCATAGACCTTCCAGGGGAACTAAATTCTGCCGTTTAGCTAAAGCGACATATGTTAAATTGCCTTCTAAATTTTTCAGAGACAAATGCTGCTTGTAGTCTTAATCAGCAAAGCCTCTCATTCCAATGAACAGTGGTTGAGTGCTAGGAATAAGTGACAGCTTGAGTGCTCACATCTAAATAAGGTATTTATATCACCCTCTCTAAGGCTTAGGGAACATTGTGGAGAGGAGGTGGAAAGAATGTAAGAGCTGGAAGATTGGGAAAAGGATTGTAAAATGTCATTGCCAGGGCAGGACAGCCATTGCAATAATGAACTCACGGCTGCTGAAGATGGATCTGCACAGGAGTCGGCCCATCAACAGCCAGGCATGGGTAGAAGAAGGCTCTGGGGCTCTTAATTCTTAATCCTGAACTATCTGGTACTTAAAGATTCTTAGGTAGTGGAGAAATTATTGCCTTTAGTTGTGAAACAACAGGTGACTGCACCAGGCTCCAATCCAATGGTCACAGAGAGGGCTTTGGTTAAACCAAATGGTTCACAAAACAAAACAAAAAAATTATGAATCTAGCTAGGAAAGGGACTGGTAGGGAAGAGCAAGAAGAGATTAAGAGAGGATGGGGAGGCAATCAGAATATATTATGAACAGACAGGTATGAACTTGTCAAAGAATCAACTTTTTAAAAGTGGCAGCTGAAAATTATGAAATATATTTTTAAAATGAACACTTTCTTCATTTAAAAATAACTACTGAAATAAGTACATAGAGAAAACCTCTTTCCCTAACTTTAAAATTTTTAGCATACTATAGAAGGCATGTGTGATACCAGGAAGAGCAGTTTTACCTTCCAAGAATTTCCTAACGCTATGCCAAGATCCAAAGTACATCTATCTGGTCACGAGTAGCAGAGCACAGCAATCTGAGGTCTTATTCTTCACTACTACGCCACAAATAATAAAAGCTCATGATTCATAAAGAGAGTTGCATAAAGATATTTAAAACAATTCCAACTATTTCATAGAACATACTTAATTACAAAGGAATCAAGGGAAAAATAAGATGCAACTTTCTGCAGAGTGAAGTACAAGGTACACACCATGTCCCCGTGCTGTCACGGCTCCGACAGGAATACACCTATGGTGGAAGCCTTATTTCACACACTGTTAAAAATCTCTGCTAGCTAATATTAGCCCAGGGTTACAGGCTGTAATATAGAGGAAGGAAGTCTGAGTTGACATGTTTTAGAAATAATTGAGGGAAGAAAGACTTTCAGTTTCACTCAGCAAACTTTTAAAATGCTTCCAGGTAGACCCTTCCTGAAATTAATACCCAATACTAGTGTACACTCACATATGAAACATATATGCTAAGTGATGAAGTTTATAAAGAGTCACAAAATTGAGCATGCTTCCGATGATCCTCTCACTCTCAACCTGGTTAGTAAATTTCTAAGCATTGATAATAAACTATAACTAAGATCAATGATCTTATTCCACAGTTATCAATTCCATAATGGTAGAGTCCAATTAATATAATTGCCTTAAATGGAGAACAGGGGAAAAGGCTAATCTTTACTAGCCCTCTATCATTTGCCTGGACGACCTACAATAATCTCATTTCATTCAGACTCTGCTGAAATCAGCCACTGTGGTCCGGACCGGAGACTGTTCATGTTACATGGCAACATGAGAAGTGCCCCAGCTTGTTTTGAAGTAGTGATCTATGATCTTGTTAATTATTTTTTCTACCTTGCCTGCTTCTAGAAAGAACTAGGAGTGGCTTGCTGAGAACAAAGACCGCAACTGAAAAACAGAAACAACATGTTTTGTGATGGAGGTAGGGGGTAATAAATCTCTTTTAAAACTTGAGTTAACAAAGATTTTATCTGGTGGGATCTGACAGAATCTTGGGTTAATTTACTTTGTTGGACATACAAATAGTGTGAAAGACAAGAGACTTTAAAGCGATAATGTGTAAGAAAGTTGCTTGACAAACAGTTTGTTTTGAGATAGTACAAAGATAAATTAACACCAGGGAAATTGGTCATACAGTCAATGACAGCAAGGTAGAATGAATAAGGTTTTACTATAATAAACAGATTGTTTATGGAGTTAAGTCTCTTTTTCTTTAGACTTTTAATAAAGTATTAAGCATCATAGTACACAGAAAGGTACTGCTTACCTTTCTGGAAGCGGAACCTGTTTATTAATGTTCAAGGCTTTATTTATCCAACATTGCTGAGCACCAAGGGGTTCTACACAATAAAACTTTCATCATACTTGGTTCACTCAGATAAGAGGACAAATTAAAAAAATGTTCTATTAGAGATCTTTTCCAAATAGATCGTGCTTTGCTAAACACAGATATTGAACATATTTTACTTTTCTTTTGATGAACCAGAGTCACTAGTAGAGCATACAGACCACTTGGCTTGAAGTCTGACAGATCTGTTTGAGAGTTCACTTTTTTGGGTCCCATGAAAATGAGGCAAGTGGGCATCATTAAATAAAGTGAGGAAGTTCTTCACTTGTTTTGTGAGGTACATGAGGAAAATAAGTGTGGCAAAGTAGTACCTTGATTTAAAAAAATGGTTCTTGAAAAGACCAGTCATTTTCAAAATTACTAAGTGCCCTAGAGCTTTTTAGGCTGTTGTACTTTGCTTTAAAAATTTTTAAATTACATTTATTTTTGTGTTTTTGTATGTATGTGTGTGTGGGCACACACATGCCAAAGTGTGCATGTGGAGGTCAAAGACAGGTTGTTGGAGTTGGTTCTCTGCTCTCATCATGTGGGTTTGGGGGAGTAAACTCAGGTGGTTAGGCTTAGCAGCAAGTGCCTTTACCTGCTAAGCTATTTTTCCAGCCTGTACCTTGTTTTTTAATAGTAAATATTTCATGTACTATCATTAATATTTCACTGAATATTTTCAGACTTCACCTCATAATGTATGCCTTCAATTATATAGTTTGAATTCCTAAAAATACTTTTCATGTACTTTGATATCAAAGTTTTACCTTGAGATGGCAAAATTACAATGACAGTTATTGAAGGGAGAAAATATTTTAATTTTCTGAAACAATTTCATACTCTATTGTAGGAAGAATATAGATTTTAAGGCACTATTGCTTTCTAGTGCTTTTATAAAAATGAGTTGCTGTTTTAAAAGAAGCAAAATAAATGGTTTTCAAAATCTCAGATAATGGTTTTTCATTTTTTAAAACAGCTTCAGGAATATTCAAACATATATGAACCAGGAGATTCAGATCAATGTTTAATGTGAAATGTGTTAAAAGTATATGATTTGGCCCTTGGCAGGTGGCTCAACAGGTAAAACATTTGTTTCCCAAGTATGATGACCTGAGTTTGGATCTCCACATAAAAGCAGGGCAGGTAGGCTGCCTGCTTGTACCACTTGTAATCCCAGCAGATAGGGACCCCCAGGCAAGCATGCTAGCTAGACTCCTGAAGAGTGAGGTCCAGCTCAGGGACCTTAACATATACCTTAACATATAGGGTAGGGAGCAATCAAGGAAGACACTTGACGTCAAACTCTGGCCTCCACAATCTCCGTGACAACCATAGGCATATACACACATGTACATGGTGTGTCTACACGCATACAAACATGCATACACACACATGGATGCATATACCACACACAACCATATGTAAAAAAGTATGTGTTTTCATTCTCCTGAGAGTACACAAGGCCATCTAGACACAGCACGGGGCAGGAAGAATGTTTTCGGAGGGGCACAGTCTTCCTTCATTTATATTTATTAATATGGCTCCTGAACAACCCTTGGTTCTTTTTGCTCAGGAACTGAAAAGCAGTTCAGTGTTTCTATCTCGAATTTGTAGTAGTTCCATTTATATTGTAAGGGCTACTTCTGCTGTTTCTAATTAGTTCTTGAACAAACTGTCAAAAATATTTAGGTTTATCAACCTAACAGATGCTTGGCTGGCCTCAGAAAATATCAAGAACAAAATGTTTTGTGAATAGCAGTATGGAATTCATTTTCTTATCAAAAGTAGAAGCATTAGGCCCAGAGTGTATCCTGACAAGTATATATTAGGCATTTATAAGCAAGGGTTTAAGGACCTCCTGGCCCTTTGGAGAAAGACAGTCCTCTTATTGTGCTGGCAAAACTGCTTTTGGTTTCCTGTCATTAAACCTTGAGTGCCAGTGAAGGTTTGACCAGAGTTGAAATCACTTTCACAGTACTGTCTTTAAGAGAACAGTGTTCACCTGTAAGTTTTTTACTGCAGAAGACAAAACCCTCTATTTCTTCATTCTATGATGGGATTGGGCATAATTTTCTCTTTTTGGTCAGATAAATGTTTCTATTTACTTTAAACATTCTGCATATTTCTTGCAGCCAATTTTACCATTTGCAAGGGGGAAAGGCCTACTAATTTCCTCTGAGTTGAACAGCAGTTTCACAGAGAAATTTTCACTTAATTTATATGATCAGATTGTGTTAAGTAGAAACAGGCGATGGGTTTAAACATTTCCACATGTTACAAAGGCCCAGAACTTTCCTTGAAAGCAATACTATTCTGAACTCTGATGTTACAGGCTACTTCCTGTAATGAATATAGCTCCACCCACATTTTGTCAACTCCCCAGCTCTGTAAGTCACATGCACGTGCATGGAGCAGGGCTATCCCCTGCCCTCGACCCCTGTGCCACATTCCTGAACTTCAGCAGCTACTGTATTTTTCCTAGTCATTCACACTTGCCTTCATCCTCTGTTGATGGAATAAAGAATTAGGTAAGCACAGAGGAGGGAGGTAGAGTCGACAAGATTCTAGAGACTGGTTCTTGGGTTAGAGGCACCCTGGTCTGGAGGGATCTATAAGTGTTTCATAACTCACCCCTTGTCAATACGACATTTTGGTGACTATAACCATCCCCTCTTCATTTTATGCTCCAGAAGCTTGTGAGAACTCAATGAGTCATGAAGAATCTTAAATTCAGATCCAAAGAATCCAAAGTGATGATAACAAAAAAGAATAATTGATATTTGAACAAAGGTTAGTATTTGACAATGGATAAAGATTGGTATACCTTCCCTTCCTCGGGGCTTTGTTGACATGAATTGTGAACGTCGTCTTCTCTTACTAATTTTCCAGGCCAGGAAGTCAGTCCTTTGATTTGGCCCCAGACCAAGTCACCAACGTTGAACGTCCTTGGTCTATAATGTATCACTTCATGTGAAGAGGGGGAGTCTGGATTCCTTAGGTCATCTTCACTACTAATGCTTTTAGCATCCGAGGGGCTAGGCACACATCCATTAATGCTTTTGGCATTAAAGTCTCCATTGTAATGGATGTAGTCTTTGACCAGAGAATTCTCCAAACTATTGGAGGAACTTGGAGACTGCTCCTCTAGGACTAGGTCTTGTTTTGCAGTGCTTAGCAGCTCTCCAAATCCCCGACTCTGCCGAGGTCTGTTCCCATTAATATGTGCACATCTTTCCACAGTGTTCTCTAGTCTCTCCTTAAAACTCATCATAGTTCTTTTGTAGTTATTATACCTGAAATTTTCCTCCAGAATTTTATCCCCTTGACAGTTCCTTGGTGGTAACAGTATTGGGTGCTGTTCCCCAGACAGAAATGGCAGTGTAGAGACATTATTGGGCCTTTCATGACAAGGACTACTGTGGATATGGCCTGGATGATCTAAAAATTCCTCATATTTCCACCTGCTTCGCTCTCCTCTGGGACTTTGCTCCCCATCCCATTGTTTTTTGGCTGTGTGGCAACTTGCTGACTTGAAGTACTCAAACCCATCTCCTTCATTTGAGTTTTTCCCATGGTCTAGGTTCTTGGGCAGCCGAGCCCCTCTTGCATTCCTCAGTCTGCCGTCGTGATCCACTCCGCCCATGTTCCGCCCATGAATGACTGCGCTGACGGCGCTGGACAGATTTAACGGGTCACCGATAGAGGCAGTGAAGGCACTCATGGCACTCAGAGCTGGAATAGGGCTGATCTGAGTCGTACTGTTGACAGCCGTGGTGATGACAACCTGCATTCCTTTGCTGGCTGCATCCACAACTGCTTTGTAAATGGCATCTACAGATGCATCACTCTGGCCACCCATAACCAGGCCGTCCTTCACCTGCTGACCAAGAGATGGGTCAATTCTCGGCTGCAACTCACAAGGTGCATCTTGGAATGGTGGGAGTCCTGTGTTGGGGTTCTCAGGAAGTGCTGAGAGACCCGGCTGAGTGCTTATTCTCTTGTTTAGAAGAGCTGCATCTTCTTGCATTCTCACCTTAAATAAATAGGAGGGGAGGGGAGGGGGAGGGAGAGGGCGAAGGAGAGGGAAAGGGAGAGAGATATTAAAGATCTTATAGAAAAACATCATAATTTTAAGATTTACAAAAATACTAACAACTAACAAGGAAGGCAGTATAAAGAATAAGAATGAAAGAGAAAGTACAGAAAACCTTACATAGTGATTATATTTGGGTAATTTCTTTAGCTGAAACCATTCAACAGAGCATTTTTTGTACTTATCATTGTCAAATATTTCTCTAGAAGCATTAAACTTGAGGTAGTTGGACACAAGATATTTCTAAGTGGTGATACCATGTACTCAGTGGTGTTGTAGGTCTTTGAAAAGAGATCTGAATCACAGGTAGCCAAAGAGCCAGGCTTTGGAAATGATTTATAACTCACTGATGTTTATACTTGACTAAGTGAAATAGAAGGTGAAATAAAAAACAAAATTTTTTCCTAACAATACAATGTTTTGATACGATATAAGTATTTAATTTTATTTATTAGTGTGTGTGCGTGGGTGCGTGTGCACATGTGCTAGGCACATGTGTGGATGGAAGTCATAGGACAACTTTGTGGAGTTGGTTCTCTCTTCCCACCTTTATTTGGGTTCTGAAGATTGAATTCAGTTGCCAGGCTGGGTGGCAAACACCTTTATCCACTAAGCCACTTGCTGGTACTACATGAAGTCTTCACATGGGGAGTAATCTCTGCTCAACCTTACCAGGCTGCTAGCTAAGGGTCATCTCCGTGGAAGACAGGAAGAGAGGGAATTCCTCTCTTCAGAATTTAAGTGCAGGAAGCCCGACAGCAGTTTAAAAAAATCCCTGAGATTTAAAAAATCTCACTAATACCATCTAGTAATTACTGCTGCAGACCTGTGATACTTTGGATCCCTCTGCCCTGCAATGATGATTCCTGCCCCCCCCCCGCCCCCACTGATCACTCCCTTCTAGTCTCTATATACTTCCTCACTCAACCGGAACCTGGGAACCAACGGCAGATCACTACTCTTTTGCTGTTATTCCCTTGTCTACACTCATCGGATAAAATCTCAGTCTGGCATTGTTTTAACTGCCTGTCTTGTCTATATTCACAGGAAGGTGCCAGGTATTTTATGAAGAAGAACTTGTGGTTTCTGACCTGCACTAGGGCCTGTTGCTATTCTTCACTCCTGTGATCTTCTATTCAGGTATCATTTTCTCCACAACTATTCAAATCTTCCTCTACTTCTTCAAGCTATTCCATCTCCCATCCTATTCTTGGTAGATGGCCCTACTTAACAGAGAAAATGGAGCTCATGGTAAGAATTCTCACAGTTTCTTTGCTGATATTCCTTTCCTCCCAGTAGTATACATTTCTCAGCAATCGTGTCTGTCTTAAATCTGCTCTTGGCTCCCTTCTGCTCTCTGCAGGTAAGTGCTCATTTAGGCTTTATTCAGTCTTGGAGATCTTGCCTCATTTGTTGACCCTTTTTTTCATGTTCGACCTCTTCCAGTTTTTGTTTTTGTTTTTTGCTCTTCCTTTTAGCAAATGATTATGCATATACCTATCATGTTTTAAAAGAGTATTTGACCTGGTGTTTCCTTTGGAACACTGCCCCATTTCTCTTATCTTCTCCATAGTTTAGTTTTTGAAACAATACTTCACTCTTTAATTCCCAAGGTCTCATTCACCATTCTAACCACTACACTCTGACTTCTCCTGCTGCCATACCCACTAAACTGTATTCTACCAAGACACTTTTATGTCCTAATGACCAACAATTTATATTAATTTTCTTTGAATTCTCTGTTTATATTTATTGTTCATTTTTTCTAGTCAGTTATACTTTGGGTTCTTGGCCTATAGGAGCTTTGTATATTAGGGTGTCATGGTATACATGATGCACACTAGGTACTTCTCTTTAACTTTAGAGTAGCTTTGACCATACAGAGATTAAAATTTTTGTATTGGCTACTTATTTTTCTTTTGAGTATTGGTTTTGTGTCTTGCTTAAAGAGTTTACACTATCATATTCCTTAGGGCCTGTGGTAGTACACACCTGTAACTTCAGTATGTGGGAGGCTGAGAAGTGTAAGGCTAACCTGGACTATATAGCAAGTTTGTTTTTTTTTTTTTTAAACAATATATATTAAGAAAGTCTTGTATCTTTTCTTCTTATATTAATCTAATGTTGTTCTTCCTATATAAACCTTTAGACTACTAGGCATTTATTTCTTTGTAGCCTTTGTAAGGAGTCTTTCTTTGTAAGACTTTGTAGCCTCAGTTAGGAGAATGGGGTTGAGAGCTAAGATTGAGGGAAGTGGTATTAACTCCAAGAGCACTGTGAAGCACAAAAGGGCTAGGAGGGCAGCAGTGTCAGTGTTTACTCACAGCTCCCCGAAGACTGCTGCCTCAGACAGGAAAGTGACCTTTACACAAAGCCTGGAAGGTTTAATGATACCCAGCATAAATGAATGACAGTAAATAAATGTGAAAGGGCGTATAACCTACTGTTTTCGCTCCTTCCCCCCAAATTTCAACAAACACAGACATTGTTTTTTTTAATTGAAGTGTCTTATGGAAGAAAGTACCTGAAAGTTCTGAAACAGACAAGTCATGGGGTTAGGGTTAGCTGGGCAAGGAATGGTGGTGTGTCCTTGAAAGGCCTGGAGACTCTGGTGTCCCTGGAGAAGATGCTGCTGTTGCTGATTTGGAGGGAACATCTGATTGTTGTTTAACAGCGACTGTAGATGAGTCAGTTGATGGTTATTCAAAGAACTGTTTATTGATGACATATCACCTACAGTTTTAAAAAACATAAAGTATAAGTCAATGAGATTCTTCAGAGATGCTAAGGCTATCTTTGTACCTGAGAATTCCTCAAACAAAAACTAAAAACTGAACTTACATGGGTAATCTTTTCATTTTTATCAATCTTATTTAGCTTTATTATTGCTTTTTTCTTGCATAATTAGCCTTTTATTTTATACCATGTAAAGACTATTTAGTCTTTAATGTTGAGTTTTAGAGTTAAATGATTCCCCTATTTAGTAGAATACCTACAGTTAAAGGTTGAAAATTTTCCTTAGCAATCATAAGCAGTCAACCAGATGAATATGAATATGTGTGATCTAGTCTCATTTACAAAATTTCAATCTTAAGCCACTGTCAGCAATAAACATCACCAAATAAAACTGGAAATATACATTTTGCTTTGAAGTAAAATGCCAGTTACCTAAAATTAAAATGATAAAGAAAGCCAATAATACAAAAAGATGCCATAGTTATTATAAATACTATTTTAATTAGTGACATCAATGGATATCATTATTAAGTTTATATTTAAAATTCAGAATTGGTTTGAAATTATTGAAATTATCTTGTGAATAGTCAGTCCATAGAAATTGGTTGTAACTTGAACCATATAAATTTATAATGTTTTTTAGGTTACTTAACTACAATGAGTTTAAGACCAGATAAAACTATGCTGTTAGTTTCCATAAAATACAGAAATCTGAACAATTAATTCTGTAACACTGAGATGCCCTTGACACCATCACGTACATTTGTCTGGCCTTATGGATTCTTTTTGCACTTCTGCTATGGTAATCCGCACCCATCATTAACATACTTGACATTATGCTTTAACTTTTGAAGACTAAGCTACATTAAGGACTTTGTTTTAGGCACACATAAATACTTCTAAAAAACACACAAGTCTGAAGAAAGCTAGCATCATCTAGAGGGACTGTTTCCCTGTCTTGGGCGAACCTTAGCTCTGAGTGTTTTGATGCCTTGGTTCCTGCTTTACTGGACAAGTATTTAATTTTGCTTATTGCGGTTCACCTGGAAAACACCTCCTCAAACTGTTCCATCCACAGTGCAGCTGCTCATACAAACCCTGTGATGCCACACCAACCACAATTGAAATAAAAGATTTTTTAGAGATGTACCTGTGCTCTATTTAAAAAATAAGACTCTACTTGGCTTAAGAGAATGATAGGTAGGTTAGGTTTAGGTGGCATCAGAATTAGCAGATAAGAGAAAGAGAAAGAGAAAGAAAATACCTAATATTTAGTAATGCTAGGACAGGGGAAAAGGAAAAGGTCATTTTCATATTTGCAAAGGCGATAGTTTTGTGTGGGTGTTGTTATATTTAGTTCCTTAAACAAGCTGTGACATAAAACATTTTTAAAAATAGTGTGACAAAATGGAGTTTTTAAAAAGGATAAAATAGAATTAGAAAAACTTTTCTTTAAAAAAAAATTTGTGAAGAATTTTAACTTACCAAGCAGACCTGTCCCCAGTAGAGGGTTAAGTAGCTGTGGCATCACAGAGTTACTGTTGAGTTTAGCTGGACCAGGTGTATTCCCAGCATTATTAGATACATTCAGCAATGTTTCTGCCATTGACACCACTGCTGTCCCACCAAGTGTTGAGACAGTCAGTGCTGCCACTGCTGATGATGTAGTGGTTGTGGTAGTGGTTGCCTGGGAGGAGGTTGCTATGGAAACCTCTGGAGGATTAGCCGTGTTGGCCGATGCCGAGTTCAGGACACCTCCCAACAGCTGGGGATTCAGGGCCATTAATCCTGAGGCCCCAGTGACCGCTGGGGGGAGCAGGGGCTTAAAAGTAGTGTCACTGCCCGTAAAGCTCGGGAAAGGGTTCCCCAGGGGGCTGGTTAAAAGGGGCTCAGCTCTGCTGCTGTCTGACTGATTGCTTGGCACATGGTCTGGTGGGGCTGTCATCTGTGTTAATGAGGGTAAAGGGGCATTTTGCTGTTGCAAGAGATCTGAGATGGTCAGATTGAGAGACGGCAGGGGAAGCATGGCTGCTGCTTGGGCTTGGTTCTGAAGCAAGGCTGCTAACAGCTGAAAGTGAGCAGGTTGTAATACCTGCCCATCCATGTCACCAGAGAGAAAAGTTAAAGCAGCGTTTATATTCGGGTTGAGAAAACCTAAAGGGTGGAGGTTGATCTCAGACTTGCCTTCTCCTGCTGAAGGCTGGAGGATATTTAATAGATTCTGGTTTAGGAGATGCTGTTGATTCACTGGCAAGGAGATAGGCAGAGAACTGAGGAGGCTGGGGTTCAGGGGGTGTGGAAGATGGCTGTTTGAAGTGCTGTTGGATGGAAAATGAAGGGCGTGCTCCTGGCCAGCAAAAGGAAAATCACTCCCAATGGGCAGCTGACTTGGCAGTGGGTTTCCAGCTGCGGTGGTGACTATGACGCCATCTTGGAGGACAGATGTTGTCTTTGTGATGGCAGGATGGTTGCTGCCAGCTATAGCTATAGAGGACGATAGACTCGAACCGCCTAAAATGAGAAGAAAAGAAATTCAGTTATTAACTATGGATAGTAAGCAAGACCACCCATAAAACTTCTTAGGATACATTTCATTCTATTACGTGGCACCTTCATGTTGAGTGGATTGTCTTGTAGATGATTTGACATCTGTGAATGGAACTTTACTTTGAAAATAGATGTCCTGAAAAAGTTTGCCCACATAGTTTGCTTTTCACAGCTGTGCAAGGAGAGAGGCTGTCATACTTCATTCGTTCAATTGGGTAGGTAAAAAATAAAACATTTTTTTTTCAAAATGCACTTTTTTTTTCATTAAAAAAAAAGCCTTCTGTGGTGGGCAAAAGGGTAGAAAGATCATTAAGATTGATTGAGATATTCTGTATGAAACACAATGATTCAATAAGAAAAAAAAATGTAAATGGTCTTATGACTAGTACTTTTTAGTGAACAAGAAAAAAACCTTCCTTAAAACTAGAACATGTGTAAAGACATAAAGCAGACCATAAAAAAACACCTCAGGCAATGACAAACATTAAATTCTCTAGTCACTAGCTTTCTGGGTTTCCCTACTTGTGTACATGTACTTCTTTTTTTTTTTGGTAATTTTGAGACAGGGTCTCCCTGTAACCTTAGCTGGCTTGGAACCTGCTATGTAGACCAGACTGGCCTTGAATTCACAGAGATTGGCCTGACTCTGTCTCCTGAGTGCTGGGATTAAAGGCATGTGCCACCATGCTTGGCTAACATACATGAACTTTTAAAAAATGCTATAATTGTGCTATAATTTTGTAACTTTCATTTATCAACTATTGTGAAAACCTTTGCATGTGAATTCATATATAGTTACAGAATTATTTTACTAGTTTCATGCATTAATGTAATAATTCAACCCCTTCACAATCATGAATGCTTTGTTTTCAATTCTTTTTCTATTATAAGCAGCACTTTAATGTATCTTTTCTATTTTGCCCAATTAGTTTCTAAAGATGTTATTTAACCTTAGACAAAGCATTACACATTTTAAATACATATTGTCAAAACTACCCTCAACTGATGTTGATCAATACACATTCAATTTACATTCCTTTAGGTGGCACTTATCTCACCAACATTCTCATTTTTCAAGTGCAAAAATAGTGAATAATAATTTTTGTAACCCTGACAGTATAAAATCACCCTGGGATCCAGGTGCTCAAAGGGTGGGTGTGATAGGAAAGGAGAAAACCACTGAAAAGGAATTATGAACACAATGCCTCCCTTTTTTGAGATAGGGTCTCATTATGCATCCCTGGCTGTCTTGGAAATAACTGTGTAGACTGGGCTGGCCTGGAACTCAGAGATCTGCCTGCCTCCACCTCCTGAGTGCAGGGATTAGAGATGGGCAACCATCACACCTGGCTACATGTGTGTGTGTGTGTGTGATTTTTTTTCCCTAAAGAGATTGCATTATGTAATAAATGCATTTGACAAATATTTTATTATGTCCTTTTGTGTTTATTTTAAACTATTACACATAGATATTGTATAATGAATAATGCCAGTGTCCAAAATCTAAATAACTGAAACCCTTTACTGTTGTGCTGTGCCATCAGAATAACCTCATTAAACACCTTCTTATTTAGTCTTTCCCAAATACACAGGAAAGGTTCCATAATTCTAACAGAGGTAGCAATATGACTTTTTCTTGTTTTCATGGAATGGAATAATGCAATACCTTTTCCTTTGGATATATTTGGTAATTCTGCTTTAAGACTGTATGGCATATGAAATAACCATATTTATCAAGACATGCTGATACAATTTAGCATTTACTTTTTGACTTTCCATCATTGATAACAGAGGGGTGAACATCTTTCTTATACACTTTGCTACAGGGGTGTGTGTGTGTGTATGTGATGGTATATTAGACTAAGGACCTGAAACTTGCTAAGCAAGCACTGTAATACAAACAGTACCACTGGCTTTTCATTTTATTTCGAGGCAGTATTTCCTTCAGTCTCCCAGTTGGCATCAAGTTTGTGATGCTCACGCCTCAGCTTTGTGAATGCTGGGGATTATAGGCATATACCATCACACTCAACTACCATTGAATTTTTCTTAAGGAAGATTTTCTTCCAAGGTGTTCTTAGAAAAACATTCCATAATTGGCAAGTCTGTTGTGAGAATCAAAAATAAGTAGGAGAGGCTTATAATGTGCAGAAGTCTATGCGAACATGTTTTCATTACTATTATTCCTGACACTGGCAATGATGCTGTAGCAACAGTGGTAAGTCAAATCAGCCCAACACCTGCCGAATACTGCCCTAGCGATGGTTTGTATTTTCCCCATCTGTCATGGGCTGATATTTTAAAAACTCTCAGCATTATATTTAAAGACTGAGATGGAAAAAAAACCTCTTTGAAAATATATAAATATTTATGAAATATTATCATGGAATAATGACTATGTTCACAAAGATTAGGGTAAAAAGACACACGAAATGCTGAACTAGGCATATGATATACAAATCTTTAAATATTAATTCAGATTCCTTCACAAAACAATCAACACCTTAAATGTTTCATTGCTTCTAAGAGTTTGCTATTTCCATACAGACATACAGTGCATTATTTGCATTTGGAAGCCATCTTTTTAAATGAGCCAGTGAAGTCTTATTTACTAGTAATCACTATCACTGTCAAATTTTCTGCCCGCTAAATAATAGCATATTTAAATGTAGAGATTATCATTCCTCTGACCATACACAGAATATATTTTCAAAATATTTAGTATATATGTCGCAAGAGTTTGTAGATGATTTTCCTCAGAGATTATTTTTTATTACTACAATTTGCTACAGAGAAGCTCTGGATTTCTAATTCATTTGGCAATAACATTATTTTAAAAGCTCTTCATCTAAATATTCTTGAGGAATTATAATAAAAAGTGTGGTTACTGTGGCTATGTTTTTATCTTGCCAACGAGAAAGTATGAATACTACAAGCTTCTTAAGAGCAGTATGCACATCAGTGAATATTAAATTTTTTTTCTCTAATTCTCAACAAGTCAATTCAACAAATAGGTACACTCTGTTGGAGAAAAGGATAGAAATTGTAACACAGGCTTTAAAATCTTGCCATTTCCCTGGCAGGAACTCTGACTTTAGGCAAAGTGATAAATACAAAAAGTTTTGCAATTTTTCCATTCTCAAATTATATATATATATATATATATATATATATATATATATGTATATACACACATACACACACATATAGATATAGTAAGGTAGGAAGTTTTAAATTTCTTTTTATATATTAGCTATAATGCAACGTACTAAGAACTATAACAAGCACATATGTTTATAACAAGGCAACAATTATGAAGCTGACAGTATCTGAGAAAACTATGTAAGATTTGATCAGGCATTTGGGAGACAGAAAGAAGATAAAATGTTTCTAAGTAGAAGCAAAACAATTCTTTAAAATTAAAAAGATAGGAATGTGGACGGAGGGTAACGAATCCTGTGCTTTACCAAAATAAGAAACAGGATGGAAATGTGTACAGCTTTCACACATCCTGACTCCCTCTGCCCTCTGCCCACTTTAGAAAGCAGCAAAGAAATGTGAAGTCACGTTTCCAAACCATTAAAGGCAAGCACTATTTCTTCTCTGTATTCCCAAGACCTAATACAGTCTCTGACACATGGTTGGCATTCAACATTTGTTGGCTGAATGAAATCAACTGAGTCCCCAACAATTGCACACAACTTCTAGAAATTAGATAACTTGATACAGACGTGGAAGAAGTAGAGACTGATTTTCCAATTTATAGGTCTGGTGCCAGGAGATAAGGGACATGAGAAAGGAGGTGGCTTGAAGTTGGCCAGTTTAGAAGGCTCACAAGTCTCTCAAGTTAAAAGATTACCTCATAGCAGGGGGACAGGGTCTTTCCTTCATTAGTGCTCAAAGAGGAATTTGAATTTGTATGAATTTTTACAGCTGTAAAAAAATGTGGAGACTGCTTATTTCTGAACCACTAATGAGGACCAGGTACTATCTGGTGAACCTATTTCATTGTTTCATTATTCTGTTGAAGTATGTCAGGTAAGTGTTTTGCTTAAGCTGTTTTTTAAAAATTTATTTGTTTGTTTTTTACAGTCAAGACACTTTGTACATAATTTCATGAGAGGGAGAGAGCTAAATTTTTTTTTAAGATGAAATTATTCATCAAACCTTTAGCAGTTAAATAATTAAAAGGCATCTGAGATTCTGGAACAAGTTGTTAAGTTCAAGCCATTTCTTTTCCTCATGGTGTTGTTTTCACAAAAGGAAAGAAGACCGGAAATCCAGTCAGACTTAGGGCAAGGTCACTAGTCTAGACCAGCACTGACAGTTATGAAGAAAGGACAGTGCTGGCTTGTTTGGTGTGTAGACATCTGCATACAAACTTCATGCATACCCGTATAGTTTATGCATGATGTGTAAAGGAGTGTGGATACACAAACAGCATCAGTAAATTTTTAAAAGGAATTTTAGAGTTATTTCTTATAATTAATTCTTTAGATGTTTTATTTGCTTCATTTTAGAATTGTCTGCCTCTTTAGATTTATCTCCTGATCACCAACACTCTTGAGAAAAGTTCATATTTTTTTGTGATAAACTTGTATGGCTCTTAAACATTAATAATATTATTATACATGTCTTTGTGTCCAAAAACCAAAAAAAGCCATAAAGCTCATACTAAGCAGACCAATGAAGTGTTTTAAAAAAGGGTCCTTAACTTGTTTGATCTATTTACCTCCAATTTTGAATAAGCATTACTTTGTGCTAAAGAACTTTATAAATTGATATGGCCAATTGACATTTTTATCCATAAAATTCAAGATCCTAAGAAATAAGTCTTATGAAAAGTATTCCTTCACCATTTGACCTTTATCATTTGCTTTGCTGGTGTACTTTCATTGCAAACAGGTCAGTGGTAATCCTTAATAAAAATAAATCCTTCTAGAGATAAAATATCATGGTCTTGCAAGTTTAATAAATATAATTCACTTTTTATTCCTCTTGAAATACTGAAAAAATTTCCCCTACACTTAAAGAACTGATTTTGATAACATATTAAATTGAAAGATACCTTTTATAAGAAGTCTAGATATGTCAGGAAAACCTTATTAATAGTCTCAAACCTTAGCAACAGGACATAATGTACATTAAAAAAATCTGTCAACCTTTATCATTCTGCTTTGGATTATGACACTAATTCTTAATATTCCTTTCTAAGCAATAGAAAGAAGACCCAGGTAGGAACCAGTGGGTATTCTACTTTTTACAAAGGAGAAAGGGATCCAAAAGCACAGTATAAAGGTAAAGCCTGCACTGACAGGATGTAAGGAAACGTTCTTGGCCAGAGGCTAGGAAAGAGAGAGGGAAGCGGAAAGGCATGCAGGTGTACTGATCTCAGGGTATACTGATATAATTAGGGCTCAGTTAAGGAGATCAGTCTTATGGTGCTGAGGAAATAAAGGCAGAGGAGTTTGCTATCTTTTGTTTTCGGCATGCGCGTGAGTGCGTCCCTTCTCTTCTTCTGCAGTGCCATAGCTGGAACCAGGACATCACGTGCTAGGTCACAGCTCTGCCGAAGCGACACCCATCCTGCTTCCTTTTTCAACACAGATCACTCTGGACTCTCCTTACTGGAAGTTAAAAATGCTTGGAAAATGTCAGATTACTCAAGTAACAAAGTTCTTTTGTTTTTAGGCAAATGTCACTTTTATCATATTTTTCACATTTGTGTGAAAGCAAGAGCCCCAAAAGGTTAAGTCTCTAGGTTGGATCTGTTTTCTGAATATGCATGAGTGAGTTAAAATGCTTCATTAATACCCCAATTGGCAGTTCTGTCTTAACAGACAATGCTGACTCTAACGTCAACTTTGGATCCTATTATATTCTGTTTAGCTGTGGTTCTCAAATAGTGGCTAACATATCCTAGGTGTTCAACAAACACTGAATTATTTACTTCACAGATATTCTAAAACACTATTACGACATATTAATGGACTGCAAAATCAATTTAGTATGCTCCAACTACTATTTTGACAAGTGAAAATGAAAATTTGGAGAACACTGGATAGCTAGGGCATTATTCGATGCAAACTGTCCCGAGAGCTTATAAAAGTGTTGGGTCATGATCTCTTAATTGGTGTTAAAATAATTTCACTGTTATGACTATGAATAAAAATTGGTGTAGAATAAGACCGGGCAAAATAGACTGAAAAATATCAAAGTACATCATATATAGTATTTTCCTATAAACTTTTATTATACTTTCAAATATGTCTAGTGGATTGTAATGCTGTTTTTTAAAAATCTGTGTATGTATGCGTGTGTAAGTCTGCCATGGTGTATATGTGGAGGTCAGAGGACAACTTGGAATGGGTTCTTCTTTCCATCATGTAGGTCCTGGGGATCGAACTCAGGTCATCGGGCTTGGCATCAAACCTTTACTTGCTGTGGGAGTAGCTTTGTGAGCTGCTTAGCCTTTGGGGGATGGCCTATGCAGTTGTGCTGAAGGAATATTATTACACTAAATAGTGAAAGGGGCACCGGGGGAGACTGTTCTTCCCAGGGGCTCTGCTCTAAGGTATCTCATGAGAGCTCTCTCCTACTGTGCCCATGGGTGAGTTTCCCTGGACCACTTCCAGCCTCAGCAGTCCTCCAGCAATTCCTTCAGATTTCTACTTCTACTCTCACTTGTAAGGTGTAAAGCATGAGTTGTTACTTTGAATGTATGAGAAATTTAATAATAAAAAGTAATCTTTACTTTTTGCTTGGCTGGCACTAATACTGCTAAACGCCTTTTCAAATTTGAATTATTTAGTACTACATGCATGTGGAAATGAAATCCATTTGATGACACCACAGGAATATTTTTTGAGTGAAATTTTTGTAGAGCTGATATTACTTCCTGGGATCTGGAAACTTTTGAAACTGCTTAAATGGGTTTGGACTGCCTGTTTTAGTGATACCTTAGGCATCTTCTGGAGAACTGAAGGACTGATGGTGGCAATCAAGTGAGCTTAATGTATACAGTGGAATAAATTTCTCCCATCTAGTATACTAGGACAATTTATTTTTTGAAAGGTACAAAGTAGATAATCAAATCAGCAAACATATCACATCACTATGAGTTTTGTTACCATTCTTGATTACACAGACTCAATGTCTGAAGTCAAACATTTGAACTCCTCCTTTTATATACAAGGAAACATTAAACCTGGAATACGTAAACAGAATGAATGGTGTAACCATGGTATTAGGAGACCTTCTCAAAGACCAGGACACCATTTAGAGTGAAAATATCTTACAGGAAAGGAATGGCTCATTTTGCAAAAATTTAACTAAAAGGTAGATTTTTAAAATCATATAATCCAGAATTTTATAAAGTTTTGCTTGATTAAATATCAACACAGGGCATTTGAAACTTGCAAACCATGTGTATCATAAGGGGAAGAAAATCTAGGCATTTAAAAACTTAGGTGGAAACACTTTCAATAGGAACTGTAGCTAATTCAGTCACGACTTCCAAGGAGACTGTGCTCCCTTCTTCCGTCCACACAAGCTTTCCACTTCCTGAGGGGCAGTCTTCCTTGAACTCTGTCATCTCTATAATTTGTGCACTTGTCATCTCATCTGGGAAGTGCAGGGCCTCATAACTTCCCTTTATTTTCTTTACTGGCACATTATGAGACTATATCAACACACAGAACAAAAACTTAAACTCATTACTTTGTAATCTTTTACCCCAAGTATTTTTTGCAGTTTCACTGTTTCATTACCACACACCTACCATTTCAGCAGCTGTCCTGAGTTTCAAATGTATTTTGTGCTGAAAGAAAACATTTATTTTGCAGTAAAAGTATACATACATACACACATATATATAAATATTCATGAACATATATTTATTCATAGGTTTATTTATATTCTTATGAGTTAATGCACATATTTAAGAATTAAGGCAAATGTTTGTGTTTTCTCTTCTGTCACAAACCCATACTCTTGTCCCTCAGAGGATTATAATTTCTTGTGCCCAGCAGAGTTGATTGCTTTATTAGGAAAAATATGCTCTAGCAAAGATATTTTAATGACTATCATATTGGAAAAAGGGAGGGCTATTAATAGGCATGTTAGAATAACAATTTAAATTTCTTGCTTGAACATTGTGGAAAAAAATCACAGGACCAAATGAGGTACAGGTTGTTGCAGGATGTTGAGGGTGTTGGAAGGACCCTGGTTAAGGCACAGGTGCTTCTGTTATTGGGTGAGCACATGTGAAGCAGCTTGAGGCCTACTGACGTTTGCTGGTCAAGGGCACTTGATTTTGTACTCGTCTAAACCAGAACACCACAGGCTATCAGTTAGAACCACTTAGGTGCTTAAATTTGTGTTTCTTAAAAATTCAATTAAGTTCTTTACTAATTATTGTTTGTATGTATATGTGGTACTTGTGTGGGTATGCATGTGTGTGCTGATGAGCACACATGTGTGGAGGCTGGTGGTCATCAGCTGCCTTCTATAATTTTAGCCTTATTTTTGGGGACAGGGTCTGTCACTAACCCTGGGGCTCACTGATTTCATAAGACTAGCTGGTCATCAAGCCCAGGGCTCTCCCTGTTTCTACCTCCGAACATGAGGATTACAGGTGTGTACCACAGTGCTTGGCTTTTATGTGGCTGTTGGACATCCGAACTTAGGTTTTCAGGCTTGCATGGCAAGTACTTTAGTGATTGGACCATCTTCCCAGGTCCCTGAAATTTGTTTTAAGTGTACACTACTAATGGATTTCCAGAACAGTATGTTCGACACTCTGTCGGAAGCAACTTTGGTTTCTAGATCCACAAGATCCTTGGTAAGCACAGCACGTCATTAAGTATCCTACTGTTAGGTTCTAAATCTTTTAATGGAAATATTAAATATTAACCTTGCCTTATAATTTGATATTCAAAAGCTAACAGACACCTGCACAAATTCTAATACAGAGTACTCAAAAGCATTCATGGAAAGATAATTTTAAAACACTTAAAGACCAAAACAAAACAACAACAACAACAACAACAACAAAAAAAAAAAACAGAATCAGTAAGCATGGATAGTCTTTAAGTTTTGTAATAAAAAAATAGTATCTTTTATCTGACAGTCACAATCTTTGCCTCCAACTCCTACGCTTGCTGTATGTTTTAAATGTGAATACATAAAGCATCAATAGAAGGCTTAAATGTGAATATATACATAATTCACATATAAGCTTAAAATTAGCATTTTAATGACAGAGTAATTCTTCTTAAAAGAGGTATTGAGGGACTAGAGAGATGGCATAGTAGGCAAATGTACTTACTGTACAAGTTTGGCAACCTGAGTTTGAACCCCAGAACTCATGTAAAGGTGAGAGAAGAGAACTGTCTCCATAGAGTTGTCCTCTGACCTCCACACACTGCCACAGCATGGGTGTCCCCATCCCGACACACTTCATGCATACATAGTAATAATAATATAAAAAAAATTGAAATTAAGTAACCAATTGAATTAAGTATCTTCAGAGCAAGTCATTTCTTGTCTTAATTAGTATCTTCATGTAGTATTTCTGATCTGCTGTTTAGGAGAGTGGACAAGGCACTAGAGTAAGCAGGTCACCTGAGTTGTGTTTGGGCTTTGTTGGCACAGTAGAGCTGGACCATATCACTGTCAGTCTGTCTCTGTACTCTGATGCCATTCTTGAAAGACAAGAACAGCACAGTCACATCTTTCAAAGGTGTACTGACATATCACTGGCTAGGAAACCCGATCAGGTTTTAATCTGAGTTAGTTGATAATTAACAGGAAGGTCTTTATATGTGGCTCACAAATAAGGGGAAGTTCTCTTAATAGTTCAAACAGTTCATCGGCACTGAAAAAGCATTCTAACCCTCTATGTTATCCTATCAGACTCCACAGAGAGAAGAACTGACTTTTATCTAAAAGTATATTAAAAGTTTACAAATGTGGATTGTCATATGACTTAATGGGCTTTAATCCATTATCTGTTGAGCACTTTAAAGCTTTTAAAAAGGACAACAGTATTTTTGAATACTAAATTTTTCAGATGGATTTATGTAACTGGGAAGAAGGTAGATTTCAGAATAGGATAAACCTGAGTTCAAATCCTGGCTCAATTACAATGATTAAGTTCTTTGTAGTTCAATTTCTTCATCTGTCAAATGAGGACAATACCTTATCCTATGGGAAATTGCACATATTATAGAAAATTCAGGCAGACTACTAGGCACATAACAGGCACTCTGTGATATCATACGCAGCACTGTAAGTACAACACACGGTGGCACAGGCTTTCAATCCCAGGACTCAGGCAGGGTAGGAAGATTATGAGTTTGAGGTCAGCGTAAGCTATGTAGTGAGACCTTGCCTCAAAACATTGGCAGGAGACCAAAACGTGTTTTTCTTTACTCTTAAGACAAGGAGAGCTATCACTATTTTCTGTTGTCTCATTCTGGAGGCCCAATCTCACTGCTCAATGATTTTTTGATAAATGAACAAATGTCACTGTAAACAGATATTGATGCAAGGCAATTATGACTGTACATTCACTTGACATAGTTCACTGTATAGCAAAAAAAGAAAAATACGGGATTAATTAAAGACCAGTATTTACCTTACCAAAAGAGTTCATTATTAAATCAATCTATTTTCATAACCAGCTGCAGTCAGACCTATATACATCAGTTCCTAATTTGATTTTATTAGGTCTAATATTTTCAAAGTTCTTATTGATCTAGAGTGTTACTAAGCACATGCTTCATGTACTGGTCACATCCATAACACTGCTGGACATGGTTCTCAGTCCTTTAATTACTCAAATGCTAAAGCTTTTCTTATGCTAATAAACTTTTAACCCACGTGTTTTGATGCTCTAAGCACTAGTAATCCAGGTCAGATGTGTACATAGATAAATGGAACAAGAAAATAACTGACCAAGGCTACATAAAATAAACCTAATCCTGACAATCAGAAGAAACAGAATATAAATAAATGTAGACCTTTCCCACGGTAGATGCACTGAAATACATCATTACTGAAATACATACATTTTACACATATGAACTTAGACCTGACATGAAATAACTAAGGGATACCAAAACTATGTAATAAATGAGACTAACAGTGCTTCATCAAAATGGTAGAAGGTATGCTCAATAAATATGGTACATTTTAAAACAATTATGGACTTTATATAGCTTTCACTCCTAAGTGCATAAAATTAAACTTTTACTGTATGGTACTATCTAAAACAGCAGATGAGTCAGTGAAAAGTTGGAAGCCTTTTATGCATCCTTTAATTATCCTGTTAAAAGTTCCATGAGATTCCTTAAACTAAGAATATTAAGAAGGCACTAATCACTTCAAATATCTTCTAAGCCTGTATTTTTTTTAACACGAGGTCATTATACAGTTTTTCACTTTACTGACATCAAAACAATGCATAATATGAATCGTGAAGGATGGCAGGTGTAAGGTAGCAACACCATTAACAAACATGTCGATTAGAGTAGACTGTAACTCTTCCTCGTTGTGACGTAGTACAGCCTACACACACCCACATGCTAACTTAGCAGTAAATAAAGGGCTCAGCAGTTTTCTCATTACTCTAGTTTTTACTTATTTTGCATTGCTGGGGATTGAAGTCAGGGCCTTGTGTATACCAGTCAAGAGAACCACCTCTGAACTATACCCCCAATCCAAAATAATTTAGTTTTTAAATTCTGCTGGCTTCAGATGTAAATTTCATTGTCTCTGAAATCATCTTTTATTTTCTTCCTGTTGTTTCCCACAGATCTGAAATCATTAGTGTTGGGTTTTGAGTATTTTCTCTAATGTTTTCATGGTCAAATTTCCAGATGTTTCAGTATAGATTTTATGGCAATTCCTGAGGATTTCATTGTACAAAACACAACTCTTTTTCTAATGTGCCTACTTTTACATAAACTTTTCTCCATTAATAGTTGGCAAAGATTTACATTAAATTTGGGTCCAATGCCTTAAATCAATGCTAAAAATAAGTTTAGTTCTATAAGAAAATTTAAAGCAATTTCGAGATCAAAAATTCTGGAAATCAAGTTTTCAAGCCTTTTTTTTATTAGAAATTTAAATTACTATTTTTTTTTTTTAAAAAAGAAGTAGCCAATATCCATTTTAAAGTTTTGTTGAACAAATAAGGACAGCAAGCTAGGATAAGAAAACACACTAGAAAACAGCTTCCTACTCCATACAGCTTCGAGTTGCCCTTCCTATCCATTCACCTATTCTGTTGAGCAGCAAGAAAAAGTATCCATTTCTTTTTTGTCTTTTTGGATTTTCCAGGATGAGCTTCATTTACCTGAATATAAACCAAGGCTGGGGAAACGGCTTTTGTACTGGCGAAGACCAAGGCCATGTCTCCTGCACCAGGAAACCTTGCCCTCTATGGCTTCTTTTGCAGTTTATAGTCCAATGGTTATGAAACCAATTGACAGTCAAACAATATTCAAATGACATAGATGGACAACAAATAACGGAAACACATGGGATCCCCCAGGCTGGTATTCTTTCTAACAGACAAGTCCCTAGCATTCTGTAAATAAAATTATAAATACTAAAGAAACGAGGAGAATTTTCACAATGGGGAAAGGAACGTTTCTTATCATAATAAATATTTTGGTACAAAAAATTTTAAAAACGTAGAAAAGTTTAGTACCTTTGGGTACTTTTTTCTAATAAAACCATACCTGCTTCGGAACTTGTTTGATTATAGCTGCTAACAATGCTGTTTGGTATCACTGGAGTGGAGGACGTTGAAATTCTTGACTGAGGTGGATTGGGATGTAATGAATTTCCTAAAGCCATGCCCGACTGACTGAGCATCCCACAGTTCCCGCTAGCCTGAATCTGATTTATTAAACCTGCAAGATGGTGGTTGGGGACTGGACTGTTACTGTGAACAAAGTTAGTGTTTGCATTGTGGCAGTGCACAGCTTCCCCTCTTAAAGGTATGTTCTGTGTCAGTGAATTCTGAAGAACACTGGCGTTCATATTAGGATCTGTGAAATGCAGCTGGTTAGCAGAGCAAGGCAAAGCAGTATTTGATCCCCCACAACCCGGGGTACTATTGCTACTCAAGTGAGAGCTTTGACAACTCATAGACTGTAGTAACTGAGACATTGAACTGATGGGAAATGAACCCTGTCCCTGCTTCCTTAGCAAGTCGGGTCCAGGTTTAGGAACTGTAGAACTATCCACTTGAGACTGTCTGAGCAAACTCAACACTGTGGTAGGTGGCTGTTTTCTTTTCCGTAATGAGTCTTTTTGCTGAGACATCAGCTTATCTCTTAGTGCTGCTCGACCACTTTGACCTTCACCTGTTGGGAGAAGCATGTTGGTAGTAGGAGGGAACATGGTGTTTAAAGTGCTATGTCCTTCAGTGTTGCCACTGCTGGCAACAGCTCCAGAATTGCTACTGCTGCTACTGTTGTTACCAGCAAGTTTGTTTTGATTTGCTAGCTGTGCTTTGGCTGCTGCTGAGAGTAAACTACTTGCTGGAAAGGAGGCAGCATTGTGCTGGTTCAAAATCTGATTTAAAGGCATTCCCAGCAAACCAGGCTGACTCTTTACAGAACCATTTCCAGCAGATGCAGCAGGAAAAGCTGCACTGCTTGGGGTATTTAGTACATTACTCATTCCAGCAATTAATGGGTTAGGGATATCCTTGTACTGATGATGTCCATCGGACTTGGTAGAAGGGCTTGATGGCATTGATGGCCTTGGGGAACCTATTGTTGACCTTGGTGACCTAGGTGGAACCTTGATGCCACTACAAGTGGGCTGGGGCCCTACAGGTGGCATCATGAAATTTCCATGATCTGATGATGTGGAAGATGAGCGTGATCTTTGGGGCGATGCCTCAATCCTTCCAATTCCAGTCCCCATCATGTGCACTGGGGATGTCACTGGAGAAGGGGACAGGGAGGTTGAAGCTGAATGCTGAACTCTTTGTACATGACTCCCATGATTCATATGACCAGGTTTTACAGTTGGCAAAGGGAGATTACTTGGCAAAGGAACAACAGCAGGAGGCATGCTTACATTCATCACAGGTACCTGAGAGTGGACATTTGAATGGAAACTGGTTGGATTAATGATAATTGGGTTCTGATTCACTGGTTTACTAGGAATAGGGTCAAGAATGCCAAGTGGATCTTTCTCAGATGTTAATGGCTTTTTCTGAAGAGCACAAGAAGGTGGAGGAGGGGGAGGTGGGCCTTGGGGTGGTTTGTGGTGGAACATTGCTCGTGGTATTTCCATGTTAGTTGAAAAATTACACATTGGTTTTTTCATTACTGGACTCTTTGTAGTCAAGGTTGGGGAAAGAGGTATATTAGTTCTTCCAGCCATTGCACAGGATGACTGTACGGGAGAACCATGTAGCATTACTGAAGGTGGAGAAAGAGGAGTTCTATTCAGGTGAATGGGACTGGAATTAGGAGCTCCATGAAAACCAGGGTTATTTCTTGTGAAGACATCAGGGCTTCCAAGTGGGTCAGTCCTTGGAGAGATTGAGCCATCTCCATAGATCTGGGAACCCGATGATGCTGGGCTGGGCAGGCCTCCATGGCTGCCACGGAACGGAGATTTCTGTCCATGTTCACTACTGCCCAATCTCTGCCGGGGGTAGACAGGGTGGAGTTCTTGCTGCTGGCTTCCAGGCAGGTCTTGCACATACAGCCTTCCCATGGCATTGGACGATCCAATCATTAACTTGAAAGGATTCTTACATTCAGGCATTACAGAATTTGTAATTCCTTCATGAGACTTATTTCTTACTGATCTTGGAGTTGCTGCCCGTGAAGGTACTACCGGAGTTGCATCTAATGTGAAAAAGAAAAAGAATTCTGTCAATAGTCTCAATTATTTTGTGTTGGTCTGAAGTGGCAGAAGAGGAAACTGAGGGTGGGAGAAAGGGCACCTGGGAACAAAACCAAAAAAAAAAAAAAGCTGTGATCTCATATAATTAAAAAAGGTTCTGTAGGTACAGTAAACAAAGAACATTATTTGCCCTTAGTTGACCAAGGTTCTCAATAACTTTATTATTATACTTGTTTACTTTTTTTCTGCATGGGAATATTAATCAGTACAGACTGACATAAGTCATTCAGATCTTTAGAATTTGCAAAACCAAGACTGACAGCCCAGATGGAAATGGTACTGTTACTATCTTGATGGATTTGAATTTTTGGAGACAGGGTCTCACTTTGTAGCCCTGGCTAGTCTGGAACTCACTATGTAGACTAGGCTGCCTCTGCCTCCCAAGTGCTGGGATTAAAGGGTGCACTATCACACCTGGCTTGGATTTGAAATTTATAAGTACACAGTTACAAGAGAAAATTGATTTCTGTGGTCCATCTTCTCCTGTTATTTAAATGAACTGCTATTCTGTCAGACAGCGTGTTACTGTGCAACTGCTTTTGCCAGCTTACTGAGTCCTCCTCAGGATATCTATAGTGATACAGCCTTATCCCAGTATTTTTATCCTAAGAGTGAGGCTCTTCATTTCCATGTACTGAGTGGCTAGGAGTCTAAATCTTTATAATGGAAGTGATAATGTAGTGATATTGTAATCATGCTTAGCTTTGTATCAGGTCTATAATACTGTAATATAATTTCTTAATTGGTTCTTATTGTAAAAACAGTTTTAGTCAACCAACTTAGGTAAAAGATTGCAATCTTTTTTATTAGGACAGACTTCTCCTGTGAAATTTACCTGGAGTATTGAAACCTTCAGTACTTGGTTTCAATTTTGTATTCTTTTTACACCAGTTCATTTCTCCCTCTCTGCCTTTTCAGAATCCCTTCAGTTCTTTTAGAGATCAGACAGAATATAGGCAACAAAAGCAAGCTGGCTCATCATACAGAATTTTTAGTCTTTCATGTCAGAATTCTAGGTTTAAGTTTTTTTTTATTTCCCCCCAAGGATGTTTAAGTATTTTATGAAATTGTGCCTTCTAAAACAGAGACAGCAAATAATATTCAATTCATTTGCGAACTCTCATTAATTTCTGGTGGCTGCTTAGAGAACTTTGTTGAAAAGAATGCTCAGTTCTAGCTGGACCCTATGAGAAAGAGCCAGAAAGTTTATTATAAGGCACAGAAGATGAAAGTGGTACCAATTATACTATGTATTTGCTATACCTATTTTGAGATTTAAATCACATTAGCAATTATACTTAGGTTCATTTGCATCAGAGGTATACTTACTTAAAAGGATAATTATACACTAAAGATGAATGTACACCTACCATTTGCAGGAGAGTATTCAGGTCAAATCATATATTTCTAAGACAGTGTTTCTCAAGCTAGGGCACACTAAAATCTAGCAGGAAGAGAGAGCACTGAACATCTATTTTTTTTCTGGCAAAAAGGTAGATTTTCTGATTCTGTGATGGTAGGAGTTCTTTGAAAGAATATTTATGTTGAGAATCAACAATATAACAGACTAGAAGATAACCTGAACTGAGGCTGTTTTCTTGCTAAAGAGAGACTTTGAAAGTATTTAATTAGAGAACTAATGAGTAACCATATGTAGGCTATGTACTTGATGAACACTGAGAGTACAGTTAATGTAGTAACATCACTATCAAGGTCACAGGACTATACTCCCTTCAGTGACAAAACTACCTGCTTATATCTTTTCTTGGTATCAATACATTTATATAGTTATCTATAGCTCCATGTTTCAAATACAGATGTGGGCATTTTTATATTTAAGTAATAGAATTTAGACAACAGTTGTTGGTTAGAAAGGATTTCTTCCACACTTGGGGATAAACTGTTACTATCTTTTTAAATTGGATCTTTGTATATTTCATGCACAACATCTCAATCAGTCTCAATCATCTTCATGCCCCTCTTCTCCACTAGCACTATCCCAGAGCTCCCCAACTGGAGTTCATACATTCTCTCATCTGTGTTAAGCTCTACTGTGTTGTTTGTGTCCCCAGATGTTCCTCAGTGCAAATTCATTCACTGAGGTCTAGCCAGCCTATCTAGAGTCCCTCGCTTTCAGAAGATTAGGTGATTCTCATCCAGAAGTAATCAGTTGCCAATATTTCTTCAGCTAAGATTGGGGTCTGTTGTCCATTTCTCCATTCCATGCTGGATTTTTGTCTGCTTGAGTTTGCATGGGTCCTGCACGCTGCCACCACAACGCTGTAGGTTCATGTGAGCAGGGCCCCAGGTTACACTCAATGCGCCATTTTTCTCAGAACTTTGTAGAACACTATCAATTGTCCACTAACAAATGCTGTGGAATCCAGTAAAGAATTATTGTTTAAGTGCTAAGTAGACTGTTCTATTCTGAAAGGAGTTCATATTTTAGATTTTACAAACAAAAGTTTCTCAGCCTTAAGTAATTCCACCTACTATAATCAAGGGAAAAATATGTTAACAATGGAAAATGGAAGGGACCTAATCTTAAGCAAATAATCAAACTTAATGTCATCAACACAGAATTAACTGACATTATGCACTTTTTGATGAATATATACCACTATCCAAGCAGTTTTCCTACCAAACTGCACGAACCTGAGCATAAACATAGCATGGGGAATTAAGCAAGCAGAGACAAACTAAGAGACATTCTGCAAAGCAGTCTATCCTTCTCAAAATGTCAGTGTCATAAACGACTGACAAAACTGCGATGTTGAAGATCAGAGAAATATAAAACCCAATTGTAGAGCATAATATTTAATTATATCATAGTTTTTAAGAGACTGAATTTTTTAAAAAACTAAAAGATATGTTAGGAAAATTGAAGAAATTTAGATATAGACTGCATATTAGATAAGAGAATTACATCAGTGTTACATCATTAGATGTGGCTACATAGGAGAATTTCTTTATCAGGAAGCACTCGATGTTATTTCCAATATTCATCTGCAACTTGGGAAATAAAATTGAAGGACACGTGGGCATTCAATGAATTATCCTTCAACTTTTGTGTAGCTTTGAAGAATTTTCAAAAGGAAAAGGGTCAGGGTTGATGAGATGACTCAAGTGGATAAAGGTACTTGTTAACAGGCTCAATGGCGGCAATTTGATCCATGGGACACATGGTGGAAGGACAGAACCAACTCACTGACTCTCAGAACTGATGTGCATCTTGGCACTTGTACATACAAACAACATTTCCATAAATAAATGCAATAAAATTTTATAAGAGGAAAATGTGTGTGTGTGTGTTGGTGAGGTATCATAAAAAGTTCCTGGTCAGGTGATTTCTATTTGGATAGTTGTTCAATAAATAGCTATTATGTGATTAAAAGAATTCTATGATTAACTTCCAGTAACACTGTTAGTTGTATTTGGGACCTGATATTATATGTAGAAATCCAGCCTATGTAAATGGCTGTCCTTCTTTGTATAAAATCTAAAGTCCGTTTTTTCCTGTTACCTTGTTTGTATGCATCTATATAGCATTTTAATTTACTAATCAATGTTTACTATGCTTATGTAATTGGGTGATCTGAGTAAGAAAATCTGAGAAAGAGCCCCATGGTAAATTTTCACTTAAAATGACAGAATATACAAAACCTTAAAAGCACTGTAAATGCTCAAAAAACTAGAATGGAAAAATGCTTGCCAAAGTGATTTGTAGCAATTCTTTCTTTGGAATGGAGTCAGGCAGGAGAATTCCTAACTCGAAAGCAGTATTACATACTTGTTCCTCCTCCAGGACTGGTGAGCACCAGAGAAGGGTGTGGGGCTTCCATACTTCTATGGAGTGTGGCCACTGCAATGATTTTCCTCTTATGAATGCACAACTTTGTGACGTCTTCATCTGCCTTAACATCTTCTGCAGTTCTCTGCTTCACAGCAGCTCCAGGATCAAAATTAAATACCTGAAAAAAACCGCAAAACATAGCATCTATTTCATAAATATAGCATATTTATGAAAACATTTAATGAAAAGATTCTCTTGTTTACAAAGAGAAAAGCTGTATATAGGTTAAGCTATAAATATGAATACAACTTTTAAGGTTTCAAATTTAAGGCAAATAGCTTTCTATGCCTTAAAAATACTTCTGCCAAACTTGTGGTTTTTAGTGACAAAGTAAATGTTGAATACTAATTCTAAGAGAGCCAAGTAAAACACACAGAATATAACCTCTGATAAAGCTTCCATTTTTAGGTACTTCCTGATGGTATAACTGTATCAAACAGATGAAGTGGAGCCTAAGAAACAAGCTGGAACGCTCTGACATTCCTATGTGCTTTCACTTTCCCTTTTATTATCACTTTTATTACTTCCTCATTGATCTAAAATTACCGTATGTTAAAAAATCTTATTTATTATATAAATCTCTTTTTAAAAATTCGGTAGCAAACAAAAAGCAAAAAGTGCTTATTAATCTTTAGTTTTAAACTTAGTACTACAAACACATTCAGAGAATAATTATTCATTTCCAATAATTTCACCATTTTAAATGATTTTACTTTTTACCTTGTAGAGCAGCAAACAGCTTCATATTTGTGCTATGAAAGCTGAGCTTTGTGATTTTTAGGAATATCTGACATTTACCAATATCTATGCTAAGAGTAAGATTGCAGATCTGAGCAGCTGCAGTAGCGAGCAAAAGCCTTGTACTGTGAAACACTGACCTAGACATAGCTAATAAACAGGCACAATGAAATATTCAGTATGCATATAGGTTTGTCACCTTTGAATATGAATCTGTTTATTTTCCACAATCTTTTCATCATTTAAAAATACATAGAAAGAATTTAAATACATGATTAGAAAACTAATATAAGGAGTACCAAATGAGAAAAATAAATGTATAAAATATCTAAAAAGAAAAAAAAAATCAAACAAACAGAAAACTGCCATATCTGTAGGAAATGGTTACCTTGGGAAGAATAAGAGGACATTCCAAGCCACACTTGCAGGTTCCATCAGTAAGCAGGTATGTTTTAACCTGCTCCAAGCAAGATAACAATGACCCACTGGGGCTGTAAAAACAGTTTAAAAAAGCATCAGGAAATAGTTCTGACTACACATATAATAAGGAAAAAGGCATAATTTAGTCTTACTGTCCTTCACAGGATAATATTTTTCTGCTAGGGAAAGGTATTTTCTTTGTCAATATTATGTTAGCTACTAAATTATAGCCTCTAACACTATCTCTTTCTTTAGGACTAAAATATTTCTCAGAAAAATACATTTTTTCATATAAAATTAAACAAAGCTATTTCAAAAACAGGAATAGATTAAAGATAGGAAAAATACTATTCTTAAGACAGGACGGAAACAGTCAAGAAAAGAACAAGAAAACTATGTAAAAGTAATTGCAATCATTTTAAACTGCAAGCTTTGCTTTTAAAGCTCTGAAGAAAAACTAAAAATTAGCAACATATTAAGGTTCAAATCAGAAAGTTGTTAAATCTAAAAAAGTTGAAGCTGGGCTGGAGCGATGACTCAGCAATTAAAAGCACTGACTGCTCCAGTTCCACAAGATCCAACTTCCATCTCTGACCTCCAAGGGCATTGCACGACACGGGTGCATTTACACAAATGCAGGCAATACACTCATAAAATATTTATTTTATATTTATTTATAGAACAAACAAGTTCTTATTGGTGTCTCCTGGAGTTTAAAACAAACCAAGCTATCCCTACCTATGTAGAAAGGTATTTTCCCCCCCTCCCCTCAGTGTTTCATTGAAGATGGATGAGTGTGCTCCAACTCCAAGTACACTGAAAAGTCAAACTGTGCAGAAAGAGGGAGAAGAATTATGCAGAATTGAGGAAATAGGGTCATGTGGGCAGAAAGTGGCTTATGGGTCTTGGGACTTGTGACCAAGCATACACTTCGTTTCTGCTCTTCTAGCCATGAAGTCAGGGAAGTCAGTAAATACTGATGAACTTCAAGTCTATAGGCAGGCACTAATTCAGATGACAACATTAAGTTGTTGACTTTTATTTACAATGGAGATTTATTTTAAAACAGAGAATTTGCATTTTAGAACTTATTAGTAGTAATAATAATAGGACAACTTGTCTCTTATGCAAATAGGTACTGCTGGACAGAGGCTATTCTGCTTCCACAAAAGCAACAGAAGTAGTTGAGTACTTATAAGTGAACTGCATTTAAAATGTAATTCATATTTTGTTTATGGACAATTATACTACTAGATTTTGGCACAAAAGAAAAACTTGTAAGAGAATCTTCAATTTAGTTGAATTATTAGTGGTTTTTAGATGATATGCAAAGAATAATAATTTTCATATTATAGATTGGGATTTCACTACAGCAGATGGGCAATAAGATGTTTTTGTAGGTCTGATAAGCTCAATAAGATAGTGTCACCAAAATATATATTAACTATTTTTCCCATGAAGAATTAGTAAGTTTGGTGAAAAGAAATTGCTTAATATTATACTTGAAAGTATTTGGGCTCAATCCGAGAGGTATTTAATTGTAAAATTTAACCTGAAGACAAGATTTCCTAAATTCTATTGAGTATTCCAGACACTTTAAAAATACTTCCTGTCACTCAGTCAGATTCTTTCCCTTAGTTATAGCTCTTTAATTAACTTTTGGGAATAATTAATGTAAAAAGTTGCAAGTCTTAAATCACTGGTGAAGCTTAAAAGATATTAAACAGGTAAAAAACTTAATGTGCAGCCTCAGTGCCACCCCGAGGCAGGAACAGTTGGAAACTAACCCCCAAACTGTGAACTGTACATTGAAAAGGGAGCAGGAGAAGGTGGGTTCACTTCCTACAAATGTTCAAGTGGTAATTTAATTGGTCCTATCCAAAGAACTCAGACCCATGCTAGGCTGATTTAATTTGAAAGCATTTTAATTTTACCTTATCTGGGAATGTTATTTAAAAAAATAAATCTTGGTATACAAATTTGTGTTTGGAGTCTTCATGCTAACAGGATTATCAGATGCTCAAGTCTAGAAAGATTTGAAAAACCATGAACAAGGTAATTGCAGATTCCCAGACCTTTATTTGGTTTCAATTTCTAGATTTGACTTGACTTTTGCTCACAGCAATGTGAAAAGCTGATTTTATAAAAATGAAATGAAGTAAAAAATTTATCAAGACTTTAGAGTCACTTGGGCTAGACTGAATATACATATCTCTTTATAATCTCCAACAGTCATAAACATGTCACTGACATTTTTCAGTGTTGTTTATTAAAACCACATATTTCTGGCAAGCTATTTGCCACATCTGTAATAGGAACATGTTGGGAAGGTTAATCCACGAATCCCTGTCCATCTGATTTACCATGGGATGAATATCATGAATATCACATTCTCTACTTCCTTATTCTTTGGCTATAGTTAACATAGAGCACGTCTTTAAAATTATAGAAACAAAATCTATTTGACAAAAGAATTTCAACTGGAATTAAATTTACCTCAAGAAATACCTTACACAAAATAAACAAACCCATATGTGAGCTGACTTCCCGAGCTACGGCATAAAATGAGTATTCATATAGTAGAGAATACCTCATTCATATATTTTAATTTTACTTTTGAGGGAAGAGGTCTCATGTAGCCTAGGCTGGTCTCTGAGTCAATATGTAGACAAAGCTGGCCTTGAACTCTTGATCCTCTTCCTGCCTCTACCTTACAAGTGCTGAGATTATAGGCATGTATCATGTATGCCCATCAAATAAATATGTCTTTGCAGAACTGAAGAATTCTGTTGAAGCTGGTATATAAAAGCCACACTGAAAAGCAATAGCATTTATTTAACGATGCAACATAGTATCTTAAAAAAATTACACTGCTAACAGTTTTTAAATTCCAGGACAAAGAATGATTTATGGCATATGAATCTTTCATGTCTTTATTGAAAAACTGCAAAATAATGAGTCTGGGTGCCAATTATTTAATAAAAAAGACGAAAACTTCTTGACAATAGTTCCTTTATTCCATTCAGTCTGTTCTACCAGAGATATCTGCCATAAAGATGTAAAGGGACAGGCACTTACATCATGAATTTCTTGTGCTTGTTGTTACATGCAGGAAAAATTGATTAAACTTTATACAGAAAGCATGTTATTTTTAGTTAATATCAGGCATTAAGAAGTCTAAGAAAGGAAACTGATAAAACTACCTTAGCATTGGAAAATCCAGGTGAACTCCTCTGAAGGACACAGTGAACTTATCAAGAGATAGGTCTTTTCCAGTCCTTTACATTTCCCTGTGAATGTGGTACTACTTGAACATTGCTTTTAGAAATCTTCATGTTAAAAAGGTTTTTTGATATATTTATTTTTTATGTGTAGGAATGTTTTGCCTACATGTATGTGAAGTGCATCATGTGAGTACAGTGTCTGCAGAAGCCAGAAGAGGGCATTGGGTCCCATGGAACTTGAGTCACAGATGGTAGTTGCTATGAGGATGCTGGGAACTGAAACTGGGTCCTCTGCAATTGCTGAGCTATCTCTTCAACCCGTTCCTATTTTTTTTTAAATCTTTATTACAGAAGCAGAAAGATAACCTTATGTAGACACAAGTAAAGCATAAAATTTCTCTTTGATAATCTAAGTCAATTTGCATTGTTAAACAGCACAGAATAAAAATACTGTGTATTTCTAGCACAAAGGTCATTTATTCAAATTTATGTGAGGTATTGTCAGTTGCAATATTTTGTTCTCTCACAGAGGAACAGTCTGCTTTCTCAATCATGAAAATGCAAACTTAGAGGAAGCACAGACAGTAAGAGCTCACCTGATATAAAGCACTCCATTGTGGTCCACCCGACGCTGCCAACCCACAGGAACCTGTATAGCTGGAAGACCTCCTTCCTTGTCCCCTCCGTCACACTCTTTGCCGCCATTCATTTTCTGTGTCTGCTTGGGATGCTCCAAAGATATCAGCAGTAAGATGATATCCTTATGCTGTAGAGCATGATGGCCCTCAAAAATGGGCCAGTGCAGCACAGTGTTCCCCAGACTGTACAAAATGCACTGGGAAGCTTCGGCTCAGTTTGGAACCAAGTCCTTGAAATCTGCCATTGTGAAAATCAGTTTCCCATCATAATCTACATTAAGTAGCCAGTATTTCATTCCTGGGCACGGTCTACATGGGCAAAAATGAATACTTCTATCCAGGGCAGCCCATACTTCCGTTATGCTGGTACTGTCTGAAGTGGGGGAGGAGGGGTGAAAAGTTTCTACTTGTACATTTTGTCTTGAATTTTGATGTTGTACTAAAATAAGCTCTAGTGTTTGGAACCTGGCCTCATTTTTTATACCATGAATTGGTTAATATTTCCAGGCACTACCCGTCTTTATAGGCCACATTCTTTAAACTTTCTCTTTATTTTCCAATAGGAATCCAAGGTATTGCAGGTTGGTTCATCTGATGTCTTCATGACTTCAAAATTTCAATATCATAGCCTGAAACATATGTAAATATGTCAACGTACATTTAATATTGAAAATTGAGAAATCATATAATTTTAAAATAGAATAAACTTCTAAGCATACCCAGCCACTTGATGTTCTCTGTAGTCAAAATCATATGTAAAATTGAACTTCTTTTCTTCCAGATCAATTCACTTACTCTAGTCCAATCATTTTACTTGCTTTTCACTATAAGTAATTTTTAAAAATTACCGGAGATAGACTCATAATTATGTATATTCTTTCTCTCCTGTCCTCATATATACAGAGTCTCTTCCAAAACCATGTTAATCAAATCACATTTTGATTATTCCTTAAAATTATACACAGTTATGATTCAATTTTATTTCCTAATCATTTTAAGGTTTTTCCTTTTTAAAGACACAGACAGAAGAAATAAAATATGATACATTTCTAAATATAAGAGGTTTTCCATCAGTATTACTGAATACAAGAGTGGGAGTTTCATTTTAGTTAAGATTTATTAACCTCCTTATAGTGAGGAATATTCTCTCAATTCCTTTCTTAAGTTAGAGGTGCTGTTTGAAAAAGACATATTGCCAGAAACAACAGGGATCAGTGGTGCTGTAAGTGCTTGTAGAAGTAATCTTAATGAAGCAACTGCGTAAAAAAAGGCAAGCACATTAAAAAAAGATTTAGACACTGGGTATGGTGGTGCAAGTCTTTAATCTCAACACAAGAGGCAGAGGCAGGTAGCTTTCTGAGAGATAAGAGGCCAGCCTGGTCTAGTGAGTTCCAGGCCAGCTGGGGTACAGGAGACCCTGCCTTAAAAAAAAATTTAAAAAAGGAATAAAGATTTAGTATTTACATGTATGGAAAATGTGATGTCATAGTTGGTAGAATGAGGTTGAAAAGAAGACTTACGGAGGTCAGTTTAACATCAAGTATGTTGTCACATCATTGGAGTCATAAAAGTACATTAAAAGATGAATGAAGAATATCATCCTACTGTCTTACAGTGAAAAAACTGTCTTACAGTGAAGGCCCTCACAGGTATAGGCACAGGCCTTATTTGTGCTTTGGCTCAGAGACAGGTTTAGGGTGCTGAAGTACAACAATCCCAATGGGAACTGGGGCTGGCAGTTCACATCACTGTGCTCGCTCTACTGTGCTATGCTTCTCAGAGAAATGACCCACTTTACAGGCTTAATGTTTGCACTCTGCCTGTCTTCCTTTCATCGAACTTCTGACCATGGCTGTAATTATTTATATTTCATTGAACAGTGACACAGCAGTTATTAATTATTAGGCATTATGCTATGTATCACTAGTACAAAATGATGTGCTATGGTATGAATGTTTCGAGTCTTTTTAAGATTGAAATTTTAACACTTGGAGTGATGATGATCTTAGGAGATGAAGTCTTTGAAACGTGATCAATTCATAGTGGAGTCTTAATGAATATTAGTGAGTCAAAGAGGGATCACTTCAATTCTGTGAGGTTACTGTGAAAAGACAGGCATCTATCGACTAGAAAAGGACTTCTCAGCAAACACTGCAGGTCCCTTGATTTTGAACTTAGTCTCCAGAATGGTGAGCAATACATTCCTGTCTTTTAGAAGCCATGCAAGTATGGTATTTTATTTAGTAACCTAAACAGACCAGGAGCAAGGAACCTGCTTATCCTAAGCAAAGCAAGATTTTGCACTGAGCTGTTTAATGTGGACATTTGAACATGAAAATAAAAATGGAACTGTAATTTCACTGTGCAATAATAACCACTGTAAATATTGACATCTTTCAATTATTTGTTTTTATAAGTGTTAGAGTACACATTAAAAAGAGTTTAACATAATAAAAAACAGCACAGCACAACTCCAAATTTACAGGATAAGCATGTTGTCCTTTTTACTTTTTAAAAATAAAGGCTTAGAAAACATTGCAGATGAGGTTAACTACTATCCCCAATTACCACCTCATTTCTCTTTTCTGACCCATTATCCTCCTTTCTCCTCGGAGGTAACCACTATCATTATTTACTCTGATCTGTGTCTTTCCTGGCCACGTTTTCACATGTTTATTTCCTATGTATGTGCATAAACTATACTTGTATTGCTATATGTCCTTTAAAGTTTTATAGGATACTTCAACTTGCTTTTTAGAATTCAGCATCACTTTAGAAACCATCACTCTTGAGATTATCTATCTGTTTGTGGGATTAGAGTCACCTAGAAGGACAGAACCTTAATTGAAGAATAACTCCACCTGATTGGCTTGTGGGTATATCTGTGGGGCATTTTCTCGACTGCTAATTGATGTGGGAAGGCCAGTTCACTGTGAATGATGGCATCCTTGGGCAGATAGGCCTGAAGTATGCAAGAAAAGTAGCTGAGCAAGCCAGGCAGAAGCAAGCCAGCAAACAGCATTCCTCCATGGTCTGCTTCTGGTTCTGCCTCTAACTTCCTGTCCTGGCTTCCCTTGACAGTGGACTATAACCTGTAAATCAAATAAACCCTTTCCCCTCAGGTTGCTTTTGGTCATAGTGTTTATTACAGTAACAGAAAGCAAACCAGAACACTGTTGTTGATACACAGGTCAAACACACTTATTTAATATTTTTCTTAAAATGTATTATTATTATGTGCATATACGTGCATAGGATATACATGGGAATGCAGGCCACAACAGTTTATGGCAGTCAGAATACAACAACTTAATGGAGCTGGTTCTCTCCTTCCATCTCTACTTGGGTCTAGAACACAAGATGTCAGGCTTGCTGTGCAAGCCTTTATTTGCTCAGCCATCTCACTGGCCCCAATCCATTTTAACATCTGAATAGCAGTCTATGGTATACATATTTACATATTGTTATAACAAGCATTTTAATGTTGGGTAATAGAATCTGACATTATTTATTATTCACCATTTCTAAAGTAACTACTGTTTTAAATATTTTCCATGTATGAATGTGTCCTTTTTTTTTTTTTTAAGAATTGAATCATCTATCAGTTTGTATTTTTTTCCCTTGAGCCCTTTTCTCTGGTGTGAAATATTTTTCTGAAACATGGCTTTTAATTGCAGGATGCATTTTGCAGGGAGGGTACATGTACTAGTTACTTTCATTCTTTCATTGGGGACCTAGCTTTTGGTCCCCACTCCAAACTTTCATAACTATGAACAAATCTGACAGAAATATTCCTGCACATAAAACTGAGCCCATCTTAATAATTCACTCCGAATGATTTGCTAAAATAAAAGTGTATAATGTTAGTGCCCTTGATACAAGCTTTAAAGAGCCAGAGCAGTAGTTTATGAAAGTATTTTAGGCCATGGTTCTCAAAATGTTGAAGACTCTGCACACTTTCCTTTGTAAAATATTCTACTTGTTTTCAGGATTTTGAGAATCTTATCTTTTATAGAGATCCATCACCCAAGAGGCAGTCACGATTTTCTTTTATAGCTTACACTGTAACAGCTGAACACGTCTCCTGTTTTCCAAATTTAACATTTTAATATTACTGTACTTCCAAAAACCATATTCCACATCTTTTCCAACTTTCCCTTCAAGACTCATTTTGTTTATGTGGCTTCATTAAATTCCAGTAAAAACAGGTTAAAACAGAAAGAAAAAACCAGTGTTAGACTAGAGCTACCTCCATCTCACTAATGCTTTGGGATCCAGGAATGTTCCTATGCTTTGGACTTATTTGTATTTCCTTCACAAATAGCTCTGTAGCAATAATAATGAAAGTCAAGTGTGTGTGTTATGGATATGTGTGTTCTGAGGGCGGTATCTGTTATAATTCTACCCGTGTTTTCATTTTTTCTTGCTTCCTTTCAATATGCAAATTAGTCTGAGAATTGGCTTTGAGAGAAGTGAATTTCAGTTACTCTATTTTCTCTGCTGCACTGGCTTTCTTTGGCCAGCATTTAAATAAGATATTACTTCCTCAAGAAATGATGATGTAAGCCATAGGTTTACACTTTTGTTAATTTATCAATACTTTCTATTTTCTGCTTATGATAATTATTGATTTGTTTACTGACTATCTTTTCCTGTAGGAATGTAATCTCTCAGAGTAGGAATTCTTACTCACTTCATCTTTCCTGATATAGTTCCTGTAGGTGCTTAATTATTTCCTGATGATGGTGTATAGTCTAGTCAATATAATTTTATATTCTTATTTATCATTTAAACTTATGAGACATTCTAGCAACACAAGTTTAAAATGAAAGAAGTTTTAAAAAAAGCCAATGAATATATGTCTGTTGAGCATTTTCTTACTCTAGATTTGTCTCTAAGGATCTCATAATTTCTGCATAATAGCTTCTGTATAGCAAAAGATGGGGCTTCTATGAAAATTAGTATACTGATTTTTGAACTATCAGGTTTATTAAGTAATAAATGTTATTTGCATTAATAAAGGAACTACAAAAGAAATGTAACAATATAAACGTTAAGCTTATATTTTCACAGGATGCTAATTAGTGCAACACACCTTTTTTTCAATGTTTTATTGCCATTCTTGTTAACCTAAGAATAAATTCACTATGCACTATTAAATGCATTTAAAACCCATACTAAAAAAGTCATGAAAACTAAATATTAGAGAATATGACATCATAAAAATAAATAAGTCTTCTTCATAAATCTTTCTGAATGACATTAAATGCCATAAATTCTTCTGAACAATGTCAAACAAATGTTATTAACAGTAAAAATAATGAATTAGCTTTTGAGTGGTGATATTCTATTGAGATCTTATAATGATATGACACATTGTTCTTATAATCAGTGGCTATACTTGAATACAAAGCAGGATAGAATTAACAGTCAATAATTGTTTAACTGAGTACATTAAGAAAAATACAGATACTACTTGATATATGATAGATGTCTAAATCATCATGTAACTTTTTTATACTGGGTATATAAATTTAGCTCATGAAATGTCTGAAGATAAACAAGAAGTCTACACTACCCCTACACTGGCAAGAGTGAATGCTTGATTTTTCTAACTGACAGTCACATAGAAAACCTTCCTCTGCACTTACCTTCCAAACAATACCTATACACAACAACAGATGTGACTAGAATAACAAGTAATATTAGCATTATCACTTTAGGGAGTGATGTCTAAGTGACCACGATATAATTAATTATCATTTGACTAGGTAATGAATAAAATTTATTGTCCTTCTACAATCTTTTTACCACTGGTTAAATAATGCTTGTTATAGTAACCCTAAGTAACATTTCTCCTTTTCAATTATCTTTCATGCATGTATCAATTATCCAAACAGCTCCTTTATCACATCTAGCCAGCCCCAAGTCAATCTTCCACCAACTGCTTTAATCTTCACATATTTATTCGAGCCACAGTTTTACTTATGAGCATCCTTGTCTTGCAATTATCTTTTCTCATTTTTAAAACATTGGAATATATTTTATTATTACTATTATTTCTATTTGACTTTTATTATGACAGGTTTTTTTTTATTATGACTTCTTTCAAAACACATCCTTTAGATATGAATCTACATGAAAACCAAAGGGCTTGAGAGATGGCTCAGAAGTTAAGAACACTTGCTGTTCTTTCAGAGAACCTCGCTAACTGTCCATAATTCTAGTTCCAGGGATCCTACACCCTCTTCTGAACTCTGTAGGCTTTGTATGACATAGGTACACTCAGGCAAGACACTCATACACATAAAATAATAATAATAATAAATAGCCAAATACACATGGTTGGAGAGGTCATAGATCTTAGAGAAAACCCCAAGATTATCACATCCCTAGAAAAATGTAATTTCTTACTAAATATGGATCCTTATATTTACAGATAAGTATGTCAGTCACCACTCATCAAAGAAGCTTCTTTTGCAACAGATGGAGACTATTACAGAGTTTCATAACTAGTCACACACAGAGATTAAGTATCTGTGAAATGCCCAACCCTAAGTGACATATCTATAATGCAACCTCTATACCTAAAGCTTCCTGAACATAGTGGAACAAGGGGTAGAGAGAATACTAATGCATCTCAAGTATCATCAACAAAGCTCCTTCATGCAGCAGAGGGCCATGAACACAAAGGGCCATAAATGGCCAAAGCATGGAGTTAATAAGAGTCTGCAAAGTGGGGGTCTTTGGACAGGACTCCTATATTAAACTTCACCCACCCAGAGCTCAGAGACCATTGTGGAAATGGAAAGATTTTAAGAGCCAGAGAGGATGTACATGACCACATGGAAATTGAGTCTGACAGGCTCATGGGATCTCGCTCATATGAACTTATGGCAAAGGTGACAGCATGCATAAGACCCGTGCAAACTCAAGCAGACAAAAGCAGAACTTTGGAAATGGGCAGCATGCCCATTCTTACCAAAAGAACTATTGGGCAGCTGATCACTGCTGGGCAAGGAAGAGCTGATCTTTACAGGAGTGATTCTAGATAGACTGACTATCCCCAGTGGATGAACTTACACTGAGGGACATCTGGAAACACTAACTTGACTCAATAGACTAATATAAATGACATAGTGCATGAAATCCAGTGGGGGAGGGTGCTACAGGAGAGTGCTCATAGGGAAGGGTGTATAGAGATGTTGTGGATGAAATACACAAACATTTAATAAAAATATTCAAAAACCTCTTTTAAAAAAAGAGACCCCAAAATCTACCCTAGGTTTCACTTACCTAAACTACCTATAGCATAATTATATTTTGTTAATTAGTTGTATCTGAATACCCTTCCTGGATAATTGAAGTTCTCAAATTCTAGATGTTCAGCTCTTTCTGTATAGTATAAAAATTCACAGCCTGAGAATGAGAGATAACATTCATGTAGAAAGGCTACATTTGTCACAAGTCTAAAGGTCTTCAGATAGGCCCCAAAGAGTCTTGTCAATTCTCAGAGTCAAGGGAAAAATCACCTTGGGTTAGGTCCCTCTATGGTCGGGAAGATTATTTATAACTAGGCCGCTATTTTTTTGCTATAAAATTTCAGCAAGTTACATTTTTTAGCCATATAGAAATTTTAAATGATGAGTATAGTAGATTACAAGTGGTCACAAATGGTTTTGCAGTTTCTTTGCATTTCAGTTGGCCTTATGATTTGTTTTGATTGACCAATGAAACATGATAGATATGATACTGCCCAATCTTTGATTCTTAACCTTAAGAGACTTGATGTCTCTTACTCTTGTTTCTTGGAATGCCTTTGTCTTGCAAACAACCTGAACTAGCTCCCTTGAGATGGGAGATAGCATGGACAGAGAGAAGGCCCAGTGTCTACACAGGTCAGCTGAGGCCTGTCATAAAAATGAGCAGAGGCGATGCCGTGAGGAATAGGGATGAGCTGGCTTAGCTGAGCACACAGTAAACTGCAAGATAACAGAGCCATAATTATTATGGCAGCCAAAAACCTATATTGAAAATAATATGAAAGGCTAAAATAGAGTTTAATTATAGTGTTGTGAGGCTGGGCAGCATTACTGATTAACAGTGTAAGCTCTAAAATTTATTTCCTTATAAAACAGATTATAACTATATAGGCTTGTTCTTGGAAAAAAGCTACTCTATATGTGGTTGGGCTGTGGTAAGTATTCAGATGAGTATTTATAGATGTTGTTTATCCAGAGATAGCTATTCATGTCCTCGGAAAGGATAATAATATTGTTAGATGGAAAACATGCTGCAAAGTTGCTCTAAAATGATAATTAAAATTTTTTGTTTTAGGAGAGGGGCTCACTGTGTAGCCCTGGCTGGCCTGGAACTCATTTTGTAGACCAGGTTTAGCCTAGAACTCACAGAGATTCACCTGCCTCTGCCTCCCAAGTGCTTTCATTTAAAAGCATGTGCCACCACACCTGGTATGATAATCCTAATTTTTAAAAAATGTTGCTACATGTCAGTATAGGAACAGAACAGCAGCATCTTCTCAATCACTGCAACATGTTCTTGTTAGTAGGGACACATTTTCCTTGTTGCCTTTCTTTATTTTTAATTTTGCTTCAATAAGCATACATTAGCTCTGTAATTAAGAAAAAATATTATGTCTAAAAACCAAAGTGTAATAGCTATAGAACAGCTTATTAATGGTTTTCTGATCCTCAAAGCAACCAGGGAAGTATTTGGGACTAATCGTAAGTGTTGTACTTAGGACTATGTTATTATCTCTTTTTATATTTTAGCCAAATGGAGAACAAGAATCAGAGAATCAGAAGCCATGAACCGGGTGACCTCAATAAAGGTAAAGCTCCGCCCCCTCTTGGTTCTAACTTGTCCCTGAATATCACTTCTACTTTTATGCTTGGAATTCCATTTTCTATTCCAACTTCTTGCTCTTCACTAAACCAGTACCTATTTGTTTCATTTTTTTTAATTGAATATTTTTTGTTTCTTTTACTTTTTAAAAAGTCCCTGTTCTCAGAAAGGCCCTCTCTCATTTCCCCAGATTGTCTGACTTCCCAAGTCTACATTAGGTTCCTTTCTCTTGTTATATTCAGATCCTTCCCTTCACATGAGTTATGACACATAATTGGGATTCCCTTTGCCTTTATACCTGATTGCAAAGAAAATACAGTTGAGAATCAGAACTTTACTTTGAAGTTTCCCTTTGTGCCTTCACAAATCCAGATGAGATTGTGGGAAGAGGGTCTGTTATACACAGGTGGAAAGTGCCTTCTCTCTTAAAAGATGGAAGATGAGCAACCACTAATATCAATTACATAGCCTTAAATTTTTTATGGAATTATTTTAAAAAATAGGTTATCCTTTGATATTTATAAACAAACTCACCAAAAATCTGAAGGAAAATGATTTGTGATAGATTTCTACATATTGACCCTTGACATTTTTTTTCTTTTCTGTATCATCAAGTTTCTTATGGGGAATAGTGCTAAAACTTGTCCACATGTACATAAAAGACTAAAGCACACAAGTTAAAAGTGGTAATTTTCATATTTCATCTTTGTGGGAGCAGTATTTTGGCTACTTCAGATACAGGATATATATATGTAAAATTATTATTGAAAATGATAAAATATTTTTCCATTTTGATGTTTTTATTTCATACAACATGTTTTGAAGTATATTATATGCATTATGGAATCATTAGCTTTAGCTAATTAACAAAAAATTATCTCACATCATAATCATTTCTGTGATTTAAGCATATACTATCTATTCATTGTATTTTTTTAAAAACAGATTATCTTCATTAACTAAAGTCATCTTGTTATCCAAGGAGCTCTTCAAACTTATTCCTTCCATGTAATGTGATTGTGTCTCCTCTGACTAGTATCTCTTGCTTTACCATCTTCCCACAGCCGTCCCAGCCTTTGGCAACCGCCACTATACCTTGTACTTCTATGAGACTAATCAGCTTTTTTAGATTCTACAAATGCATACAATCATGCAGTGTTTGTCTTTCTTTAGCTAACTTATTTCACTTTAGGTAATGTCATTCAGGTTTATCTGTTTTGACACAAATGCTAGGATTTCATCCTTTGCAATTGCTAAACTCTATTCTACTGTGTATATATAACACATTTTCTTTAGATTCATTCATCTGTTGATACATACATATGTATAAAGTCCATATCTGAGTTATGTGAATAGTGCTACAATAAATATGGAAATACAGACTTCTTTCAACACTTTGGTTCTATCCTTTGGATATATACCCAGTCATGAGATTGCTGCCGTAAGGACAGTTCTGGTTTCTTGAGCAGTCATCACATTGTTCTTCCATAATGGCTGTACTAAATTACTTTTTCATTAACTATGGGGTCTCCCTTTCCTTCCCCCACTCTGGCACTTGTTATCTTTCATTTTTTTCAATAACAGTTATGCTTGCTGGAGTGAAATGGTATCTCATTGTGATTTTTACCTTGAATTTCTGATTATCAATTCTGAACATATTTTCATAAACTTGCTGGCCATTTGTAAGTTTTTTTCAGGTGACTGACCACTTTTAAATTGGATTACTTATTTTTCTATTAGTTTTAAAAATGTGTTTTGAGCAGTATCATTACTCCTGTCAGTCGTGTGGTTTGCAAATATCTTCCTATTCTACAGGTTGTGTCTTTATTCTATTGATTGCTTCCTGGTTTTGCATGGAACCTTCTAGTTTGATGCAATGCCATTGTCTATATTTTTGCTTCTGTTATCTGTGCTTTTACATTCCTATCTGAAAAAATAGGAATTTTTTATATCCTTGCTCAATGTCATGAGTATTTATTCTTTTTTCTTCTAGTATTTCATACTTTTGGGTCTTATGCTTAAGTCTAAAAATCACTGTAAGTGAAAAACAGGTAACTCTTAAAAAGGAGGAAACAATTTAGCTATTGAGAGACACATCCGAAGACTTGTCTCAAGATATATATCAAATATCTAGGATCATTCAAGTCCAATCAGCCTCCAAGCAAGCAAGAAAGACTGGATAACTATGGTCTAATAAAATGTTGATATATCTTACATGGTACAAGAGGAAGAAAAATGCTTCTGAATATATTCCAGAAAGGGGAGTCCCTATGTATATGAGCTAATGAATGAGCAATGAAATAAGTGACTTTTTTTATTGTGCTTAAGCTTACACATCAGAAATGAAAAGAGTGAGTAGTGACATACACAGATGTCTATGGGATCCTAGGGAGGATCTTGAAGAGATTCCGTTTATCACAGCACTGACGACTCACTGGAGTGCTGAGAGTGGCAGTGAAAATGTGCTTACCAAAGACAACTTATGCATTCAAGTTGGAGACATGGAATGGAATTTCAAAATATCATACTGAACCATAAAGTAACTTAGAGGAAACAGCAAAGAAAAGTCAAAGCTGTAAAAAATATAGTCTCTCTTGAGTAAATTAAAAAAAATAACACTAATTATAAGCAGAAGGACTTTGGGTGATATACCACTTAAAAAGTTTGATTTGTATAAGATTTATAATCATGAGTTAAGAAAATTAATCAATAATATTTAACTCACAGCTTTCTCACGAAAATATGCATTTCCTGCTTTACCTGAGGAACCAGACAGTGTGGAAACATTAGGTCAACATTCCTGCCTTGTCACAATTATCTGGAACAGAGCAGTGGCTGCTCCTCCAGAAAGGGCTTGGGTCTCCACTTCACACCGAAGGCTTCCGGCTTCATTCCACCATGCTGGCCTCTGCAGGCATTTAGGTTTCCAATGTCTGGAACAGAAAGGATCTTCAGGTAAGGCTTCAAGGGCTCACTGTAGCCTTGAGAAGGGAATACTTCACCTCTATTCATCATTTAGCCTTTATTTTCATTTCTTCAGAAGGGCAAATGGCAAGCTCTCAGTAGGCTTCATTTATCATTAGAATGAGTAGGAAAACCATTAAGCTGGCTAAACCCAGAAAGGCATAGGTAACTTTCTCAGGAAGAAAACTGAGCTGACCCTGAGACTATGGAATTCTTGATTTAATGAATATGTGGAGAACTCTGAATCAATAAATCTTCTTCTTTATTGTTGGTAACATGACACTGGCATTATCTCCAGAATTCAACTGGGATTAGAAAATTAAGGAATCAAATTATAAAATTTACTCATTATTAAGACAAATGAAATACTACTGATCTTACTCTGGCTTTAAAATTTTGTCATTTAGTAAATAAGAAACAAACAAATAAACCAAAAAAACAAACCCCAGAGCTTTTGAAAAGTATACCTGAGATCTTGTGCTTCTACTCTGTTTTCTCCCGGCTTTCAGAGACATTAGTTTTTCCTCAGCCTGGGAAAAATTATTCTTATAGTCATTTAACTTATTTGTTCTGGTTCTATAGCCACTGGCTAACCTTCTGAGTATTTTATGGGCGCTGATAGTGATGTGGATAGCAGGTATAAGTATTTCAGTCAGAAAACAAACTCATAAATAAAGAAGCTACCTGGCACGGAAATTCAGTTTTTGCGATAATGATGATATGTGTAGACCAGAGGCCTGTCACTCTTGAGAGAAATGGTAAACTACACATCCTGACCCTAGTTATCCCGTAGGGTAACCCTCATTGGCAGGTCTTCCCCGACAGCCAGACTACTGCTTCTTTTTTGGTTCATGTTCAGTGCCACTTGCTTCCAACAACATCATTACAGAAATTATTTTTGGCCAGATGAGGACAAGGGAATGTGAAGAACAGGATGTGACAGTATCCTTGAAGAGTGCTAGTTCCTTAGAAAGCAGCCAGGAGAGATAAAGGAGTAGGTGAAGGGAGGTGAGACAAATTAAATGGGTGTGTCAGAAATCCTCATATACCAGAGGGACTCCATGCATTATTTAATGTCTTAAGTATTCATGGGCTACCACATATACTGTGATGACCACTGGAAATCCAAACATGAGGAAAACACAGTCCACAGCTCAAGGAACTTACTGCCTCGGCAGGAGAGTGGGGAAGGTGGGTAGTCAGTTAACACTGCATGGTCCTGCAATGGCAGACAGACGTATGGAAGGTTCAAGGAGTACAGAGAGTGAATCCACTTCTCAAGGATAAGTGGTACTGGGCACTAGCTACATCTCAGGCTGCATAGAATTTAGAGAGGGAAAGAGGTTGTCAGAGGACTTGAAATTTCATCAATTTCATGTAAAAGATCTCCGTTCCAAAAGATTAATAGAAAGAATTTATATTTCTGCCTACTGATAATGCTTCCAATACTGTACTCATTTTTAGTTGATAAGCAAACATAAAGGTCTTGTTTTTTTCAGACCTTTGACCTTGAGATATGACAATAAAGTAATAATGAATATTTTCCACAGGAAGCTGTGCATGCTTACCTGATTCATGAAACAGAAAATGATGTGACATCTACAGAACTATCTCGTCTTATCTAGAAAAAGTACCATCAAAGAATGACGATTCATTTCAATAAGAAAGGAGTATTAGAAATGAATGCATGGAAACGAAAGCCAAAAGGAAAGCTGGGTACAGTGGTACATGTCTATAATCCCAACACCTGGGAGTCGGAGGCTGGGGGATCTCGAGTTCAAAGACAATTTCAACCCTAAAGGAGTTTGAGGCCAGCTTGGGTTATAGGTGATTCTGTCTTAAAAACAAAAACAAGTAAACAAGCCCAAAGGAGCAGGACATAGGTAAGGGAGTATTAGATAAAGCAGCTTCAAGCTATTGCAAACAATCTCCTTCTTTATAAAGGAAATCAATGAGCGATGTGAAGATGATGGCTATGGTGCTAATGCTATTTTAGCCAAATGCACAAACAATATTAGAATTATGTTAGTATCTTTGAGAAACAGTGTTGAACATATATGTATGTATTCAATACATTCTAGCTTCGGTACAATCTGTAAGGCATGTACTTCTGTTTTTCATTCTTTAGTTGTTTATATCCCCTTCTTTAATCCTTAGTCTTATCATTTAGCACACCATACGCCTTTCTATTTATTCTATTACTGTTTGTGTCCTCTGATAGGCAAGCTCTGAAGTCACAGAGGACAGAGCAGCTGTCACAACAGACAAAAATCCTTGATAAGTTTTTCTTGCTTTCAGTTCAATAACTCCTTGAAGAGTAGCTTTGTGGGACATCATTTTTACTTCTCAAAAGTTCTTTACATTATACTGGAGTTAAAAATAAGTGGATCATGAGCACAACTGATCATTCAGCATATCCTGGCCATGTTCAGCACCTAGTCATCACAAGACGGAGTTATAGAATATAGTTTCTGTCCCAAAGAACACTTAGGAATAAAAAAAAAAAATAGAGGCAGGAGGAATACCTAGGGCATAAAATGACAAGTCCTTACATTTCATTATTTTCCATTCTTCAGTTGCTCCCTTAAAATAGAACCATAGAGGGAGGAGTAGTAACAAACACATAAAAGGTAGCTAAAACACCATATTATCACTCTTCCTCCAACACCATGTGGTATTCTCTGTGCATAGAAATACTCCTCTCTCACACTTTCATAAAGACACTTTCTGTTCTTCTGAGTAGTTATTTGTTCATTAATCTCATTTTGTAGTCTGCTTACAGGCACGAGGCATTACTTGCTACATTGCATTTCTTTGTTTCATTTATCTTGGCTATTTTTTGAGACATGTGGCCCCAGCTGGCCTGGAACTCACTATGGAGACCAGTCTGGCCTCGATCTCACAGAGATCTACCTGCCTCTGGCCCCTTCCTCCCAGTTCTGGGATTAAAGTTATGTACTATTACACTCAGCTCATTCTTGCATTTTTTGGTTGTTAAATATATTACTAGGTTCATTATATGCAAATAGTATGCTTTAAGCTGAATTACTTTTTCTCATCCTTCAAAATCCTAAAGAACTTGCTTTTTTACTCCTTTAAAATGTACCCATATAGGGAAAAGAGCTTATTATTAATATATTATAACCAGAGTAGTATACAAACACATACAAGTTGGCTAACTACAGCTGTGTGTGTGTGTGTGTGTGTGTGTGTGTGTGTGTGTGTGTGTAGCACAGGCAAATAAAATTAAATGGAAACTAAACAGAATTTACTTTCTTGCTTTATTTTCCGCACAAGTTCTGGAGTCAGAAAATGTCCTTTATACTAAGAAGAGTACTTTGCACACAGAAAGTGATGTGTTAAATGAATAAGTGAAATGTCTATAAACAAACCATGCCATTAAATGCGAAATGGCATGGTATAACTAGATGCACTATAGTAATCAGGACGCTGTAGCACATCATAGAAAGAACAGGATTAGAAAGTTCAGTACATGAAATTTCTTAGCTAGATATCTGTGAACACATTTAAACTGAAGTTTCATTCCTTAATATGCAAAAGTAATAGATTGGATCAGGTCAGTAGTTTCCTCTCTGCTGGCAAATAGAATCTAAAGAGCTTCTATTATGTAAAAGAGAAAAAGCTATTTGTTCCTAAAAATTTTGTTTTTTGGACCAAATTACAATATTACTTATTTAAATGCATCAATAAGAATGGGTTATTTTGATTAGTAAAATGCACGCAATAAAGAAATATTGGTGACAACTGCAATTTAAACAATATCCATTAACTAAGTTCTATATCTTGTTTCTGCTTTATGGCATTGACACATTTTGAATTAATGTAAAAGGCAACAATTTAAAAAGTAGCTTATTTGGAAATCTCTCCTACTAAAATGGTCCAGAAGCTTGAATGAGAAGAAAATCTGGCTCCCAAACAGAATGGTCACAGCTAATCATTATTTAAGTTTCCGTTCATAAATATAAAAAATGTGCTAGAAATACCTCAAATTAAGCAAGGAAATACCTTTAATATAATTTTTTTTTCAAATTAATTTGCCACTGCAACATTTTTAAGGCGCAATAAGGATAAATGGTGGGTAGATGTTCATACGTCTTGCTTGCGCTCATGCATTATAGCACACATATGCCGTACCTGTATTCTTGCTCACTTAACTTGAATCTGATGGATAATATTGGGTTCAAGCTTTTAAAAGGGCAAACTAAACTATGAGCTTAAAAACAAAACCAAACACTAGTTAAAAAAATCTACCAGAAACTTAGTGAGGAGGGTTTAGTCAATAGTTCATAAAAATATAAACTAGCAGCACAGCTTAGTTTTGTTTTATAAGGTCTAATGTGCTAATTTATTAGAGCATTATTGAGTATGCATGTTATTTTTATTACAATTTAAAATATTTAATATATTTAAAAAATCTGAATGTTGCAGCTAACATTTGGAAACCCTCTTGAACATCTCCACAAAGCATCTCCTGTAAACTAGATGTTCTTTTTGTTCCTATTATTTCTACATAAGGTAGAAAAGCAATAAAGGTTTTATAAAAACGACTTCACTATTCAATCTTGCATATATTTATGAGATCAGGTACTTTTGGGAGAGATAACAACCTGGTTAGATAAAAGATGAGAACTTATGTTAGGGAGTATCCAGAAATACAGCTTAAAAAAATATGACAATGTTTCCGGTACACAGAAGCTAAAAACAGCTCCTGTGTCACAGCTCTCTCTCACCTCTGACTCAAGCATTGCTCCTGTACAAACATCTTAGTTTTTAAAAGCAGTTTGTTCCTATGAAGCTATTAACCTTTCAGTGATGTTGAATGTAATATCATCTATAGAGAAAGCTTTCTTTCTTTGTTTCAAGAATTTCATATATTTTGATCATATTCACATTCCCCTCCCAACTTCATGTCCTCTATTATTTATTATTTATTTTCTTTTTTCTAAAGCCTATGGAGTCTAATTTGTGTTTCCTAGTTGCTCTTGGGTGTGGATTTATCCCTTGGTGTCTATAAGGCATCACACTGGTAAAGAAAACTGACTCCCTCTCCCAGCAGCTATCAATTGCCAACAGAACCTCAGCCCCGGCTGGAGCTTTCTGTCCCGCCCCCACCCCGCCACGCTCAGCCCCTGTCTGTTCACCCCCTCACCCCTTACCCATGCTGGGCTCCGGTCTCACTTTGGTTTGCAAAAGTCTTGCATATGTCATATCATAAGTTAGAGAAAGGTTTCTTAGCTGACCTCCTCACTAGACTAGGAGTGCGTTTCTTCTTGTAAACAGATGCTCTCATGACTTGTATGATTAGTAAAACCAGTGAGTCAATGCTATTTTTGGTCCCATTTAGAAATTTAATAAACTACTCTGTAAATTGTTGAAGAACTATAAAATTAGATTTCTATAGTTATGAAAATTAAGCTGAACACAGTTTCTTATCCAAATTTGGCTCTTCTCCATTCGCTCAAGGTTTGAGTTATTTTCAAAATTTCTATTGTACTCTGCCTCTACCTTTAAAAATATATTTATGAGCAATCTTTTTCCTACACTTGATTTATGAGAAGCTGGAAAAGGCATTTTAAATAGAATAGCTCCTTTTGACATTAATCTTTCCAGTTCAGATTAGTTCTCCTGGTTGTTTTTTTTTTTTTTTTTTTTGTCTTTTTTGAGACCTGGTCTCCCTGCAGCCCCAGCTGTCCTGCTATGAGGACCACTCTGTCCTTGAACCCAGGGAGATCCACCTCACTCCAGAGTGCTGGGATTAAAGGCACGCCACCACACCTGATGTTTGTTCTCCTGATTCTCACACGCCCTCGGTTCCTTTTCTTTACACTTGCACTTCCGCACAGGTCTGTATGGTCCTTTACACTTGCACTTCCGCACAGGTCTGTATGGTCCTTTACACTTGCACTTCCGCACAGGTCTGTATGGTCCTTTACACTTGCACCTCCGCACAGGTCTGTATGGTCCTTGAGGCTGTTATTTGTCTTCAGCAGCACTGTTACCATATCAAAAATTTCAGTGCTCACTTGTCTTTTGCTCAGTCAAGTCCAAAACCTTGTTCCCATTTTAGTTTGCTTTTCTTATGGTAAATGTTTTCTTAAATTTTAAGCTTGTTGTGGTTGTTCATGCCTTTAATATCAGCACTTGGAACGCAGAAGCTGGTGGATCTCTGCAAGATATATTTCAGCCTGGTCTACACAGTGAGTTCCAGGCCAGCTGGGGCTACAGGGAGACCTTGTCTCAAAAATTTTTTTTTTAAAATTTTGAAATAATTCAAAAATTATACAGCAGTCGCAATAGTACCAAGATCTCTTCCTACAGATTCAGCAGCTGTGAACATTTGCACATCTGCTTTGTCATTCTCCCTCTCAGCCTTCCTCTGTGTATTTGTAAAAGAAACAATCTGCTTAGTTTTTGTGCTTTCTGGGTTTACACTCACTATGGTCCAACTCTGTCCATACTTTTATCTATTTTATGGAAAAAAACGACATTAGAATATGAAGCTGGAAACTTTGTGAAAGCATGTGACTTTAAAAAATGTTTCTTTTTGGTTGTGAGCCTTAGCCTTTAATGGCTGCACCAGCTATACATCCGGGGACTGTTTGGCACGGAACACAGTGTCAGACAGAACGTACCTCTCTTTGAGTGGTTGGTGAGAGTGGACCAAAAGACTCCCAAAATAATGCAGGTTTTTGCCAAAGTTCTTGGTTATGTCCTAGAACTAGACAATAAGACACTACTGCTGAAGTCAGGGCACACTTGGGATACAGAACTCAAGCAATGGAGCAGGAACTGACCTGGAAGCCTTCTACCTGAAGTTCAGCTCCCATAATGCTAGATGATAACATGCCAACTGCTAAGGGGGAAAATCAATCAATGGTCTAACCTAACACTAAATTCTAAAAACCATAACAAACATCACTGCACACTACCTCTATTGGTGCAGTAGTAGCATTGTCATCTGGGGATAATAATAGGGTAATAATAATAATAACAGCTATCTAATAGGACTTAAAACTCTCTTAATGGAAGTGAACTCATGGTGGCACTGTAGACTCAGCCAAATACCGAGGGATGGAGGAAGCACAGATCCCAGAGAGAACCCATCTCTGTCTATCTCTAGAGAAATAAAATTTCTTACCATATGCTAAATATGGATCCTTATATTTACAGACAAACATACAGTACGCCCGTCATCAAAGAATCTTCTTTTTGCAACATATGGAGGCTACAGCAGAATTCCACAACTGGTGTGACACAGAGAATATCCATCTGAGAGATGCTAAGTCCTAGCTGACACACCTACAGTTGAACCTCTACACCTAAGGCTCCTGGAATGAGGGGTAGAAAGAAAACTAAGGCATCCCTCAACTCTCACCAGTGAGCTTACTTAAACAACATAGTGTTATGCACACAGAAGGCCACAACTGGCCAAGTTTTATAGAATAAGAGACTACAGAGTGGATTATCTCTGAACAGGATTCCTATATTGACCCTCACGTTCAGGGATCATTTCAGAAGAGGGGATGGAAAGATTGTAAGAGCCAGAGTTGGATCATGAAGGGATGAGGGAAGCAGAGTCTTTCAGGCTACTAAAAGCTTGCAAATGTGAAATTGTGGCAGAGGTGGCACTGAGCATAGGACCTACACCAACTGAAATTAGATAAAGCCTAGAGTGGAGCAATAGAAATTGGTGGTAGGACAGACCTAGACTGAGAATAACTGGAGACTTATTACTGCTAGGAGAGAGAGTATATGCCTTACTTAGATCTCTAGATAGCCTGATCAGACTCCAGTGGATGAGTTTTCACTAAATGACATCTGGCACAATTTGTGACTGGATTGGATTTAACATGTATGATAGAATACACGAGATCTGGTTTGGATTGGGAGGGGAATGGATGGGGGAGTGGGCTTAAATTTGATTAAGAACTGTTATATGAAATGTATAAAACCATAAAAATAAAAAATGTTTCTTATGTAAATGTCGCTGGAATTCTTCAGTTTATAATTCAGTTCTTCCTTGACTTAAAATGCTTAAAAATTCATTTTGCATGAATAGAGAGTGAAAAACATGACAATGACCTTGATGCTAACATTGAATTCATCATGAGTTATATCTAAGCTTCAAGAACAGTAACATAAACTCCTGGGAATCAGGAATGAATTTGAGGTTAAAAGACCTAAAGTTAGCCCTGGTGGCTTTAGGAACACTGGGAAATAAAATGGTGAAAGCAATTTTACCTCTGAGTAAATCAAACCGATATTAATGAAAAATTTCCATGGAAACCAATACAGAATAAAAAGATTTCTTTAGTTCTAAGTATTGGTAATGTTTGAAGACTTTACTCTCTATTGTAGCTTTTGTTTTAAAGATCAACTGGGATATATCTTAGTATTTTTATTTTAATAATTCTTTAGATAGATACTGGTGAGTCCTATCAATCAAGCAGCTGCTAAACCTTTCTTTAATGATCATGCGGGCAGAAGACTTTGAAATGGATTACATAAAGTCTGGGAACATATTTAAAACCTAGCTCATGGCTAGTAAGTATCACTAAGTATCAATTCATTATTTTTATCCAAAATTATAAACAAAATGAAATTCAAGAATAGATGTTGACACACAAATCATTTATTAAACACAGCAGGCACCTGAAATTATAACCTTATATTTTCAACTAAAAAGGCCCAGGCCTAGATGGATTGACAGCAAAATTTTACCAGAGAAGAACTACAGTCAACACCACCTAACTTTATTATTTAATATTATTCAAAAGAAATAGAGGGAGAACTCCCAACTCATTTTATGAAACCAGCATTAATCTAATACCCACAAACAGGTAAAGTCACAAAAACAACAAAAGAAAATGACAGGCCAATATCCTTACGAACTTGAATACAAAAGTTCCCAATAAAATATTTCCAAACTGTATACAGACACATCAAAAGACCCACCATGATCAAGCTGGCTTTATTCAGAGATGCAGGGATCAGTCAACACATATAACTCAATAAATGTAAAAATCATATAAATGGATTTAAAGACAAAAATCACATAATAATTTCAATAGATGCAGAATATGGTGATTGACAAAACCCATCATGCCTTCATGATAAAAACTGTAGAGGGAATTGGACTGGATGTAATATACCTCATCATAATTAAGATTATACAAGACAAACCCACAACCAACATCATTCTAAATGGAGAAAAACTTCACTTCCATTAAAATCAGGAACAAAACAAGGCCTTTCAAAAATAGTTCTTGAAACCCAAGCCGGAGCAGTAAGACAAGGAAAGAAATTAAAGGTACTAATTGGAAAGAGGCCAAATTCTCCCTATTTGCATGGTATGATAAGAGATCCCAAAAATTTTACCAGAAACCTGATCAACAGCTACAGCAATGTGGCAGGACACAAAATCAATTTACAAAAATCACTAGCCTTTTTATATACCAATAACAAGCAGTCAGAGGAAGAGATCATAGAAATGGTCTCATCTATAATATCATCAGAAAATTTCGAGGAATAAATATAACCAAAGATGTTAAAGATTTCTACAATGAAAACTTTAAAACTTTGAAGATATTGAAAAGACACTAGAAGATAGAAACATCTCCCATGCTCATGGATTTCTAGAATTAATATTATTCTAGAATATTAATAATATGAAATTGCTCAAAGCAATTTACAGATTTCTTACAATCCTGATCAAAATCCTCATGATATTTTTCACTGAAATAAAAAGAAATAACTCTAAAATTCATATGGAACCACAAAACACTCCAGCTAGTCAAGGTAATCCTGAACAAAGAAGGCAATTCTAAGGAGATTACCATACCAGATTTCAAACTACATTATAAAGCTATAGTCATAAAAACAGCATGGTACTGGCACAAAAAATGACATGTAGATGAATGGAATAAAACAGAAGACCGAAACATAAATGCATGTAATTACAGTTATCTGATATTTGACAAAGGTGCCAAGAACACGCACTATAGGAAAGAGAGCACCTTCAACAAATGGTACTGGGAATATGGGATATCCAAGTATTGAAGAATGAAATTAGACCCATATTTCTCACCCTGTTCAAAAATCAGCTCTGAATGCATCAATGTGAAATCAGAAACACTGAAACTGTTAAAGGAATCATAGGCAGGTACCTTCTAAGACATAGGTAAAGGAAAGAACTCGGGAATTAAGGTTAAAAAAAAAATCAACAAATGAAATTTCATTAAACTAAGAAGCTTCTGTACAGCAAAGGAAACAGTTAACTGAGTGAAGAGGAAATGGTAGGAGAGAATCTTTGCCAGCTACACATCTGATAAAGGATTCAGTTCAAGAAACTCAAAAAACAATCAATATAATATATGATCCAATTAAAAAATGGGCTATGGATCTCAACAGAGTTCTAAAAAGAAGACAGAAAAATGTGTAAGAAATATCTAAAAAAAATGTTCAACATCCTCAGCAATTAGGGAAAAAGAAATTAAAACTAGTTAAAAATTTCACTTTATTCCAATCACAATGACTAAGATCAAGAAAACAAATGACATCAAAAGCTGGTGAGGATGTGGAGAATGCTGGGGGCATTGCAAACTGGTATAGCCACTGTGGGAATCAGAACTCTTAAAAACTACAGCTAGCTCTACCATACGATCCAGCTATAGCACTCCTTGACATATTCCAAAGGACTCAAAAATCCTACTACAGACATACTTACTAGGTCATATTTATTGCTGCTCTTTTCACAATAGCTAGGAAATGGAAATAACCTAAATGTCCCTCAACTGATGAATGGATAATGAAAATATGCTACATTTACACAACGGAGTTCAACTCAGCAGTAAAGAATAACAAAATCATGAAATTTCAGGCAAATGGATGTAACTAGAAACTGCTACACTCTCAGGAAAACAAGGGACACATTTCTCTCTCATTTGTGGATCCTAGCTCCAAATCCCCAAATGTAAGTATATCTTGATGTAACTGCAGGAGCCAGGAAAATGGAAAGTAGCCAGTGGGGAAAGAAGAAGAAGGAGCTAGAGAGAGGGGACAGCAGGAAACAGGAGTCATTAAGGCGAAATGGAGAAAATGGGTGGGAACTTAACTAGGGAAGGAAGAGGAATCGCTAGCTACACAGAGGTGGAAAGAGATATAAATCATACTTAAGTGGTGCAAAAACAAAAACAAAAACAAAGGGAAATATGGTATTTAATCAGCCTATTGAAAAGTATACATATAATAAATGTGAGTATATGCATATAGCTGAAGGCTATATAACAAAGATCACAGTGCCAAACATGAGAAACCTCCCTTTGAAACGTTGGTCAGGGAAGCCCAAGAGACTTCCAAGCACAGGCTATTGCCACTTGCCTTGATTGCCTTCCAGAATTTGAAGGTAAGACCCTGCTACTGAAGCCATGACATATGCTGGACACAGGACTTGGAACAATTGAGCTAGAACTAACCTGGAAGCCTCCTTCCTGATGAGTGACCAACAAAAGGAATTTATCACATTTATAAGAAAATCATCCTGAGCCCCTCACAGTTCAAATTTAGATGTTAAGGTTGTTTGTTAGTAGCAATGAACAAATAAGTTCAAAGGCAGGCTTACCAAGTTATCTCTTTAGCCTCCATGTTCAAAAATGTTTTCCAAGTTATTTAAAAACGGTCCAGAACAAAGCTCAAGAACTGTTAAAATAATAGAAAAATAGGATGTAACAGGGAAGGCCCCACAAGAGCAAGCATCCGATAAAACTAATCAAGCACACAGAGAAACAGGAAAACAGAATTTCTAGTGAGAACTCCTTTGCGACCTTCTTCGGTCCTGCTGCTCCAGAGTGCAGGCTCTCTCCCTAGTTAGTAAGAACCAGCCCATCCTGTTTCCATTGGTTCTCCAGGCTGCTGGAGAATGCCTGACTTGATGAGGTCTCCTTGGATCCTAGTATACCTGATAAATTCATACCGCAAAACAACGCCTTGGCAAGAGAGACTTCTTCCTTAAATTCAACTCGGAGGACTTAGCTGTCACGTTCCCGTGCCTTCTCCAGTGCTGCTTTGCCTGTGCCACCTACTTCAGAGACCAGAGACGACATCATGCTGACATGCCTATTCTCCAGCACACCAGCAAACCACCCCAGACTAGTCCATTAGCTCTGAACACACCAGGAACATCCTTCATTTATAAAACAAAGAAAGGGGAACTGTAGAAAGGACTTTTATTTAATCTGGACTGATGACTTTTAGTTAACCCCAGCAAAACCATGCTCTTGGGTCTGATGACTGGGGAGTCTCCTTGGCAACCTCAGTTGAGTACACCACCCAAAAAGAAAATGAAAGAATGTGGATAAGCTTGAAAATTAACATATCAAAGGGCTGAAAGCAGTGCACCCACGTGTTGGAAACAGTGGCAGGTGGGAAGAACTCCGACCTAGGATGAAATAGGTACTAGGGATGAAAAGGCTAGATGGTCTGTAGAGGTCGGGTGGGACTTAATTTAAACTCTGTACTTTTCCAATGAAGCCGAAGTGACTGGGAGATACAGTGGGAGAAATAAGGCTCCAGAGTGAGTTCCATCAGCACAAGGTGAGGAAACACTGCTCCATCTGCAAGGTTAAGGGGACAAGAGAGCCATCTGCACAGTTCTGGAAGACAGAGGGTTCTAATGGATAGTCAGGGGACCAGTATCCTCCATGTTTGGGCTCACTCTTGAAAACTTAAAAAAAGGAATTTCTAGTGAGATAAATTAATTTTAGATGAATTTCTGGGAAATTATATTGAGTGAAGAAAATACATCCCCAAAGACTGCATGCTCTATTATTTCAATTTTTGGGTGGGTGGGTGGGTGGGGCAAAGGACTCATGTGACACAGGCTGGCCTCAAACTTGATAGGTAGCAAAGATAGATGGTCTTGAACTCCAGATCCTCCTGCTTCTGCCCTTTGAGTGCTGAGATTAGATATATGCCACATGTCCAGCTATGACTTCATTTATTTAACATTTTTCAAGTGATAAGCTTTTAGATATGGAGGACAGACTAGTTGATCCTGGGATAGCAGTGAGGGATCAGGGTGAGGTAGGAGTAGTTATAAAAGGACAGTATGTGATTCATGGGATAATGGAAGTAATTTATACCTTGACTGTGGACGTTGATATATGAAACCATACAAGGGTTATATAAAACTGTACTGAAACACACACACACACACACACACACACACACACAAACTCTATAACAAAACTGAGGAAATATGAACAAGATCTGGCTATAGTTGTGATCATTTACTATAGTTTCGAAAGATGCTACCATGGAGAGAAACTTAAGAGGAACACAGAATTTCTCTGTATTACTTATTACTGTTGTACACAAATCTGTAATTAACTCAATAAAAAGTTTAGTTGAAAGAATAAACTGTAATTGATCCAGAACTGATAAAGATTATAGAATTAAAGAGTAGAACATATAGTTTTAGTAATTGTATTCTATATATTAAAAATAAATATGCAAGCAAGATAACTTCAAAAAGATCCACAATGAACTTTTAGATATGAAAAGTATATCTGGGACAAACAGCACACTAGTGGGAATTAGTAGTGGATTAGATAGTGTAAATTGGAGAAATTCAAGGTATAACAAGAGAAACTAAGCAGAAAAAAACAGAAATAGATAATAATAAAAATAAAAATGAAGAGCTCAAGATCCCTCTGCTAGCATATAAAAACCAGCCTGCCCTGTGTTCTCCTTGGGCCAGGGCTCCTTCACCCCCCTAGAGAGAGCCCGACTTGCCCACTTGGATAAGGTAAGGTCCTTCCAATAAAAAATCAAAAGAGAGAACCTGAAGCCCAGAACAAGTAACTGTTCATATTCGTTCAGAAAGCAACCAAATTACATCAACAATATAAACAGAATCAAATTCCAACTTAACAAAGGCATGCTGAAGTTTCATACCAGAAACAAGCCCAGATCACAACAATAACAACAACAAAAAAACAAATAATATGAAAACCCAAATAATATATACGCATCAAACCCATCAGTCCTAAAGAAGTGTTTAATGATGAGAGCTACCTAGAGGAACCCCAGGACACAGAATTTAATAAACTATAAAAAAATGATCAAATAATTCAATGACTTTAAAGAATATACAAAAACAAACAAACAAACAAACAAACCAAAAAACCAACTCAAAGAGCTTAAAGAGGATGGGGTAAACTCTTGATTTAAACTTAAGAAAATACAAATAAACAGCTGACTGAAATGACAAAAGTCATTTTTAACTCAATAAAAAGTTTAGTTGAAAGAATAAACTGTAATTGATCCAGAACTGATAAAGGTTATAGATTTTAAAAGTGAAATCATGAAAGAAATAGAACTACTGGAGGAAACTCAAGATGGAAATGCAAAACTCAATAAGCCAATTTGAAATGATGGGAAAAAGCCTCACCAACAGGATGAATGAAATGGAAAACAGAATATCAAGACTGGATGATAAAATTGAAGAATTAGACCGCACAAGGAAAGAATATGAAAAATTAAGAAAAAACACAGGAATGGCATATGCAGGAAATGTGGGTCCTGAAAAGACTAAATTTATGCATCATAGGCACAGAGGAAGGCGAAGAATCAGAGGTTAATGGCATTGACCAGATCTTCAACAGAATTATAGAAGAAAAATTTTCTAAATTAAGGAAATACACATACAGATACAAATACAGATGCAAGATACACACAGAACACCAAATAGGTAGGAGGACCAGAAGAGAAATTCCCCATGGTATATCACAGTAAAAACACTAAATTTACAGAACAAAGAGAGAATGGTGAAAGCTGCAAGAGAAAAACATCAAGTTACATATAAAAAGAAACCCATCAGAATTACAGCTGACTTTTCAAAAAAAACTGTAAAAGGCAGAAGAGCCTGGAGCAAAGTATTCCAAGTTCTTAATGACAACAGATGCCAACCCAGAATACTTTACCCAGAAAAACTGTCTATAGTGGAAGGGGAAAGGAAATCTCCCATGACACAAATAAGCTAAAAGATTTCCTGTTCATAAAACCAGCCCTACAGAGAACACTTAAAGTGATACAAAGGATTGAAAAGAGGAATGGCCATATCCAAGAGGCTACAGAAAGAAAACAAATGAAAATAAAGTTATGGAAATGCAAAATAGAACATTTTCAATAATAACTGTAATATTAATGGCCTTAGTTCCCCAGTCAAAAGACACAAACTAGTTGAATGGTTTAAGAAACAAAATCCATCCTTTCAAGGATGTACAAATCTCTTCTCTTTAAGGATAGGCACTACCTTAGTGTGAAAGAATGGAAAAAAAAAATATTACCAGCAAATGGCACTAAGAAACAAGAAGGCATTGCAATTCTAATATGTGACAAAATAGACTTCAAACTGAAATTAATCAGAAGAGATAAAGAAGGTTACTTAATTTTGATCAAAGGAACAACTGACCAAGAAGACATTACATTCATGAATATATATGCAATAAATTCTGGCACACCCAATTCATAAAACCAGTACTACAGGATTCAAGATACACATTAATCACAACTCAGTAATAGTAGATGATTTCAGTAACCCACTATCTCCAATAGACAGGTCAACTGAACAAAAATTAAACAGAGAAACATTTGAATTAAATGATATCATTCATGAAATGGACCTAGCAGATATCTACAGAATATTCTACCCAAGCACCAAAGAATGCACATTCTACTCAGCAGCCCATGGAAGTTTCTCTAGAACAGAACACATACTAGGGCATAAAATAAATAACAAAAATACAAAAAACATTCAGAAATAATTCCATGCATTCTATTGACAGCAAAAACAGCTAAAGTAACACAAGAGCCCATGGAGATTAAACAGTACACTCGTGAATGATGAGGGGGCCAAAGAAGAAATCAAGAAAGAAATGACAATATTCTTGGAGCTAAATGAAAATGATAATGCAATGCAACAAAACCTCTGGGACACATTAAAAGCAGTCCTAAGATGTTATTTATAGCTCTAAGTGCCTACATTAAAAAAACAGAAAAAGCACAAATAGATGACTTAATGGTGCAACTCAAGACTCTGGAAAGGCAAAACAAAACAAACCCAAACCCAGTAGATGAGAGGAAATAACAAAAGTCAGAGTAGATATTAACAAAATAGAAATAAAGAAAACAATACAAAGAATCAATGAACCTAAGAGCTGGTTCTTTCAAAACATCAACAGCCATTGTAGCCAAAAGAAAGAAAGAGCAAATCCAAATTTAAAAAAATGAAAAAAGAAAGGGGAAACATCACAACAAACACTCAAAAGACCCAGAACACTATAAGGGAATATTCTAAAAAGCCTATACTATATTAAATTTGAAAATCTAAGAGAAATGGATGAATTTCTAAATTCATGGAAACCATTGAATTTAAATCAAGAAGAGCTCGACAGCTAAAACAGATCCATAACAAATAAGGAAATCAAAACAGTAATACGAAGTCTCTTGATTAAAAAGTCCAAGCTCAGAAGGAGTCATAACAGAATTCTATCAAACCTTCAAAGATCTACAACTCATACTATTTAAATTATTTGAAAAGATGAAACAGAGGGGAAATGCCCAAATTCCTTCTAGGATGCCAGTCTAACCAAAACAAGGCAAAGACACAACAAAAAGAAAACTAAAGGCCCATATCCCTAATGAACATAAATGCAAAAAAGTTCTCAACAAAATATTCACAAATTTCATACAGACACTCATTAAAAAGATCATTGACCATGATCAAGTAGGTGTTATTCTAGAGATGTAGGGATGGGTCAACATAGTAAGCCAATAAATATAATAAATTATAGAAATAGACTTAAAGACAAAAAAAATCACAGGATCATTTTAACAGACACAGAAAAGGTCTTTGACAAAATCCAACATGCATTCATGATAAAATTCCAAGAGAGAACTGGACTGGAGGGAACATACCTTACCATAATTAAGACTATATACAACAAATCCACAACCAACATCATTTTAAATGGAGAAAAACTTCAAGGATTCACATTAAAATCAGGAACCAGACAAGGCTGCCTACTATACCCTCTCCTTTTCAATATAATACTTGAAATTCTAGCTAGAGCAATAAAAAGAGAAGGAAATTAAAGGGTTCTAGCTGAAAAGTCAAATTATCTTTATTTGCAGATGATATGATATTTTACATAAGAGAGCCCCAAAATTTCACCAGAAAACTTCTAGAAATGATAAATGCGTTCAGCAAAGTGGTACATTACAAAATCAAGCAACAAAAATTAGTAGACTTTCTATACACAAATAACAAGCAATCAGAGAGAGAACTCAGTGAAACACTTCCATTCACAATAGCCTTAAAAATATCTAGGAATAAACCTAACCAAAGACATTAAAGACCATCCAATGCAAACTTTAGTCTTTGAAGAATGAGACTGAGGAAGACACAAGGAGATGGACACATCTCCTGTGCTCATGGATGGGTAGAAACAATGAAGTGAAAATGACGATCCTACCAAAAGCAATTTACAGATACAATGCAATCCCAATCAAAATCCCTGTGACATTCTTCTCTAAAATATAAAAATATATCTAAAAATTCATATGGAAACACAAAAGACATCTGATAGCCCAAACTGTCCCGATCACAAAGATCAATGACAGGGGGATTACCATACCAGACTTCAATCTATATTACAGAGCCATAGTCATAAAAAGAATATGGTACTGGCAAAAAAACAAAACCAAACAACAAAAATCCCCAAACAACAACAACAACCCCCCAGGCTTTTAGATCAATGGAACAAAATAGAAGACTCAAACATGTATACATTTAATTTCAGCCACCTGATATTTGACAAAGGTGCCAAGAATACTCACCACAGCAAAGACAGCATCTTCAGCAAATGGTGGTTTCCATGTGTAGAAGAATGAAATTAGACTCATATCTATCACCTTGCACAAAAGTCAACTCCAAGTGGATGAAAGTCCTCAATGTGAAGTCTGAAATGCTAAAACTATCAGAAGAATACATAAGCAGTACTTTACATGACATAGGTACAGGAAAGGACTTTCTACATCAGATATTAGTTGCTCAGGAATTAAGGTCAACAAATGGGACCTCATTACAGTAAAAAGCTTCTGTACAAAAAAGTAAACAGCCATCGGATAATGAAGAGGAAGCCCACAGAGTGGGAGAAAATCTTCACCAGTTACTCATTTGACAGAAGATTAATATCCAGAATATACAAAGAACTCAAAAAACAAAGAAACAAAAAAACAAATGACCCAATTAAAAAATGGGCTATGGATCTCAACAGACAGCTCTCAAAAGAAGAAAAAACAATGCTAAGAAACATCTTAAAAAGTGGCTAACACCCTTAGTAATTAGATGAATACAAATCAAAACTACTTTATGATTTCATCTAACCTCAGTCAAAATGGCTAAGATCAAGAGAACAAATGACACCAAGTGGTAGCATGTATGTAAGGAAAGGAGAGCCCTCATCCACTGTTGGTGGGATTGCAAACTCTTTTAACCATGTTGGAAACCAGTATGTCAAACTCCTAAAAAAACTAAAAATATAAACCACAGGATCCAGCCATATTGCTCCTTGGTAAACCCAACGAACTCATCTTACTACAGACACTTGCACAGCCATGTTTGTTGCTGCTCTTTCACAATAGCCAAGAAATAGAAACAACTTAAATGTCCCTCAACTGATGGATAGATAATGAAAATGTGGTACATTTACACAATGGAGTGCCACTCAGTAGTAAAGAAAAACAAAATCATGAAATTTTCAGGTAAATGGATTGAACTATAAACTATTATACTAAGTGAAGTAACACAGACTCAGAAAAACAAATTATATATGTTCTCCTCATTTGTTGATCTTAGCTCCAAATTCTTACACGTAACCAAATATCCTGATGTAACTGCAGGATCCAGGAAAATAACCATGGAGTGATGGGGAAGAAGGAGCTCCAGAGATGGGACAGCAGGAGACAGGTGATTTCAAAGGGGAAATGAGAAGGGAGGCACTTTACTCAAGGAGGGAGGAGGGAAGGGTCATTCAGGGAGAGTGACCGGTGAGATAAATAATGCTTAGATGCTATAAGAGACCAGAGGGAGATATATCAGTTCAAAGCCCTACTGAAATATATATGCACATAAGTAGTCCAAGAGATTTCCAAAATAACAGACTACTGCCACACCAATTGATTACCTTCCAGAATTAGAAAATAAGACCCTACGGTTGAAGATAGGCCATACTTTGGACACAGGACCTGGAGTAATCAAGCTGGAACTGACCTGGAAGCCTCCTCCTTGAATGCCAGCTCTCTCATGGTATCAGTAGATACTGTGCAAGCTACCAAGGGAGAAAACCAATCAATGGTCATTCCCAGCTGTAATGCTAATAAACAACGAAGTGACACAGCACACTATCTACTGGTACAGTGGCGGCCATCTTATCTTGGGGGTTATCAAGGGCAATCTAATTAAATTAAGTCCCACTCAATGGGAGGGAACTTTTGTGTGGTACTGTAAATATATACACATAATTACAAACAAATACACATTGTTGGTGAGGTCATAGATCCTAGAGAAAAGACTACCTTTTTTTTTTTTTTTTGCTACATACCTTGATCAATGTACCTTCTTACTGTATTGTAAATATGCATCCTTATGTTTATAGCCAAGGGTACCTCCACAATCCATCAAAGAAGCTTCTTTTTTCCACAATTGGTCAAGCACAGAGAAAAAGAGTCCATGAGACAACTGGCCATAAATGACACATCTTGAATGCAACCTCTACATAAGATGAATGCAATTCTCAGCTTTCACCAGAGAAGTTTTCTTATGTAGCAGATGGTGATTGACATAGAATGCACAATGACCAATATACAGAGAACAAGAGATTGCATAGTGCTCTTCCCTTACTAGGACACCTATTTCAAACTTTGTCTCCCAAGGTTCAGGGATCATTGTGGAAGAGAGTTTAGAAAGATTGTAAGAGCTAGGGGAGATGTATGATCACAAGGAAACAGTTTTCCAGACAGCTGGTTAGTTACACATATAAACTTATAGCAATGATGATAGCATGCACAAGTCCCATGCACAGACAAGTGGAATTGGTTAAGAAATCACAGCTCAGCCTAGGAACTTTGGGGAACTGATGGTTGCTGGAAGGAAGAAAAACAGTCTCTTACAGGGACAGGACTCTTGGTAGATTGACCAGGCTCCAGTGGATGCACCCACACTGAGGGACATAAATTAGACTGTTGAGATCATATTTCTTATATAGTATCATATATTGATTTGCAGATGGTGGAGGAGATCTATATATCATCCAATTATATTGTATGAAAATTGCAAAAATTTCAATAAAAAATTTGAAAAAGAAGACTAAAGTAATGATAGCCAATATGCTCCATCAATAAATGCTAAAAACGGCCAGTGAAAATATAAGAGACATATCTACACAGTCTTAGAGTATATCCTTCCAATATTTATTAATTACAAAGGGAAAACAGCAACCATATCTCACAGACACCTTACTAACACTCTAAATCAAGTGATCTGTTAAATTCATCAGTAATAATATCACGTACCTCCTTGGGGCTGTAGAGATAAGGGAGTATCACTCCCAGATATTAATCCTTAAAATGCATACTCTCAGTCTAGTCACAAGAAATCATCAGATTAATACACCTGAGGGACAGTCTACAAAATGCTTGAATAGTACCAAAGATAAGGTAATAGTCATGAAAAATAGGCAAGCACTAAGGCATCCTAAATGATTGCAGGAGACTTAGGAGATTCCAGATTGAAATGTAATATGGTATCTTGGATTGGATACTGAAATAGAAAAGGAACATTAGTGAAAAAACTGGTGAAATCAGAAGAAAGCTAGCAGGTTAGTTAATGACAGTACATCAATAATAAATTTTCCTTCATAACTGGATTATGTTTTTGCAAGGATCAGCATTGCGAGGGCAGGTAAAGCACACACTGTACTAAATTTGCAAACCATGTCTAAGTCTAAAATTATTTCAGTTAAAAGTTCTTTAAGGAATAAATCATGAACTTTGAGAGGTAAAGAAGAAATAGTAGCAAATCTTTTACCTACTTTAAATTATGCCAGTCATCCTCACTCACATGGTGTCCGCCTGGGAGAAATGAATGAGAAAAGCTAGAGAGGCCATGATTAGGCCAATGGTAATTATTGAAGAACTACAGATAGAAGTGATGCTGGAAAGCTGGAAGATGAAATACTTTCTCTTGTTTCTTTTTAAAGGCAAAGGAAGTGGAAACCATATACTAGTTAGGTTTCACGGCATGCCACATTGCTAAGAGGCACTAATGAGCAGAGTTTCACATGCACTTAAGAAGGATGGCAGTGGTGTCTATGAGCCACTTTGGCTTCACTGGAGCAAGTCATGTCAGATTAATGTCAATCACTTGGTGAAATTATTATTTGGTTGGCAGTTTAGAAAAATGTTCTAGACATAGAAAATGTAATTTCAAGTAGGAATTGACCAAGTTGTTAAAAATCTTGTTTAGTTGATGAGATAGCCTAATTGGGTGAGGTGCAAGCCTGGTGCCCTGGATTTGATCTCCAGAACCCGCATCAAGGTGCGAAGGGAAAATCAACTCTACAAAGCTGTCTTCTGACCTCCACACATGTACTGTGGAGCATATTTCTGAATGCATAATCATGCATACACATGTACACACAGTTATAAATAAATAACTAATAAAAGATCTTGTCACCTAGATGACAAAATAGAGCTAGATGACAATTCGAAGTCAAATGTATTTTTATTGTCAGAATAATCAAATAGATCTATGACTTCCTGTGCAAGGTCAATCTGCTATTAGAGTTCTTTACTGATGGTTCAAAAGGCATTCACCGCAGTTCTAGACAAACATCATTGTTCATTAATAAGGATGAAGAAAAGATCAATTACAAAAATACAGTGAGTCAGAAGTCTGCACACATAACAAAATTAAATTTTTGCCTTAAAATAAATTAAATGGAAAATAGGAGAGATCTCATTTATAATATATGATGTAAAGAAGATGTTTCTGACTAATTACAAGTTCAGCAGATCTGGTGACACAACATAGTCAGTGCAAGGGGAAAGGGGGCTCTCATATTTACCATAGAATGACATTTAGCCTACATTAGTTCTATAGCATTCTTCTGATAAATTAGATGTTTCCCATGGTTCCATCAGTAAATCTCTTCAAGAATAAAAAGTGGGAATAATTTATCCTTCACGACAGATGGAAATTACAGAGGCCATTAAAACAAGAAACTTTCTTGAGAAACTACTGCTTTGATGGAATGGAAGCCAGGACCTCACTGCCTCAGTATAACCACTTTCTGATTATGGTGGTGGATATGGGTGTGACAAACCTCCTGTTAGTAAAATGGAGCAGCTTATTAGTATATTATGGCTAGGACTCAAGTGAGACTCTTTCCTGTGTGCCATGAACACAGGGCCAGGGAGGCAGCAGAGTCAGAGTGAGAGAAAAGTAACAGAGAAGACAAACATCCATAAACAGTGCTGGCAGATACTGAGACATAATGTTCTGATTATACTTCTGGTCTCAACCCTTCTTTAACTAGAATCAGCTCTACTTTGATTACTTTTATATATTAGGATTCCATCTGAGTCTATTAGATAAAAATACTCTACATTAAAACAAAAATAGTTTATAAAATTATAGGGATTAGAAGGCAGAAGCATGTGGCCTAGATGCACTTTTATGAATTAACCAGAGAATTATCCAGTCGAATATAATTAAGAAGACTATGTAATCAGTTTGTCAGGGATTATCAACCTTTGTTAAATAGCTTACCTCATGATCAATTCTTTTTTATTTCACACCTTTCTTATTTCCTAGAGCTCTACTGACTGACTGAACCAGGACTTTCAGGTTGAGGATCGAAATGGATATATTTGTAATTAAGATCATTTTGGAATTATATGGATATATTGTGTTTGTGGATGACATAAGAACTTTAGAAAAAGGATGGCAAGTAAGTCTGAACTTAAATGCTATACACATCAGGATCCTAGCAGAAAATAAAATAGTATATTCAAATTGGATAACATACAGAAAGCTTACAAAGATAAGGGCATGATTTGGAGGAACTAACAAGGGGCAGTGCATAACCCCAAGGATGAAAAATACTGGAAATTTATCACACTAGAAAAGAGCAACTTCTTGTTGTTGACAAAAACTATGAACTCCTGTAAAGGGACATAGCCTCGCTGTGTAGCCTGCAAGAATATTCCATTCTCACTTTCCTTCCATCCTTTGATCTTTTCTGAATAACTTACATTGGGCTAGTTGGCAAGAAAGCTATTTGATGTAGGCCTAAAGGTAGCCGTAGAAGCAGCAAGGTGGATAGGCAGGGTACCGGTTTTAATAGATTGACAGTGGTGGCCTAAAGCACCATGTACAAAAGGATTCTGTGATGCCATCCAACATTACAAGGATTGGAAACTGTGAAAGGCCTCTGTGTATTGTGAAAATGGAAGGTGATACCAGCAGCACATATGTTCATGAGTCCCATGTCTGTTCTGAGCATGGAATGGGAAAATAGTACATATACTTTACAACCTTGGTCTATGAAGACGTCTAAATTCTGTTTGCTGACTGGTAATACTACGCCAACAAACCAAACCAAATACACAAGAGGAATGAATTGGGAGTAGGTATAATAAATTCATGCTGATTTTGAAGCAGTCAAAGGCTAGTAGTATTAGTTACTTTCTAAATGCTATGACAAAGCACTTGACAAATACAACTTAAGGAAGGGTATATTTTGGCACACACTTTAAGGGCATAGCCCTTCATGGTGGTATGGTGAGGTAGTTGGTCACACTGTATCTGTAAAAAGAAAGCAGTTGCTGGTGTCCTGTTCCTTTTCTCTCAGTCTAGGACCCCAGACCATGGAATACTACTGCCTCATTCTGGGCTGGCCTTTTTCAGTCAAACTTTTGTAGTAACATGTTCATAGACATATCCAGAAGTGTGTTTCCATGGTGATTTTTTGATCCAGTCAAGTTAACAAGAATAAATATTCCAGCTATCATGGCTATAGGAATAAAGCTAAAAATGGGAATTTGGGAATCACCAGCTTGTATCTAACAGCTGATACTTCAAAACGCACAATACAAGGTAAGAATAGCAGGCAAGTATAGAAACTGAGAAATCTGAGAATAGAAACATTTAATGGTGAGAGGTGTAGGAGCAGCTCCCCACCACCATGGGAAAAAAGAAAACAGCAAGAAGAGCCAGAAGATTAAAATACACGGCACAAGAGCAAATTAAAGAAAATAAATGAGTAGAATATTCGTGGAAGAAAGTTACTATGAATGTGAGAGACTGAGAAAAGGGCTGTGAACTAAGGACTGAAAAACATCTACTGGATATGGTGGTTAGGTCACTGGTGACTGGGTGAGAGCAATTCCAGGAAGAGAACAGACCAGAACAAAACAGTAAGTCCAATTTTAACAAGATGAGAAGCTCGTGAGAGATGAAGATGTGCATATAGCTAGGCAGAAGCAGAATTAATAGAGGTATTTTACAATGAATCAAATTTAAAAAATGAAAAACAAAATAGAAGATAAAGAGAACTTCAAGAGCAATCACATGATTACAGGAAAAGAATGGCAAATCCCAAACCAATCTGCTGAAAAGAGTAAGATTTCTTTTGAATCTGAAATAAAAGATAAGACCATGTGGAAAAGAAGAACCAGAATGAAAACAAGGAGACAGATATCACGAACACCTGGAAAGGTGAGAATGGTATTACGAACAGATCCATCTGAGATATCTGAAAACAGAGATGGATTAGATTAATTAAACTTAAAAAATTACTTCAATAAATAACTTGAATAACTAATAAAGTAAGGTGACAATCAAAGACCAACCTATCAAGGAAACTCACTCAGGACCAGACGGCTTTGCAAGGAGGTTCTACCAATATTTTAAGATATACTTAATCCCCATTTCAGTAAATTGCTCAAGAAAATACAAAGTGAGAAAAAAACCTACCCAAGTTATTTATGAGACTAATATAATTTCAATGTAAGATAAAAATAATACCACATTCATTCAGAGACCCCAGCGGCTTCCCAACAGGGGTACTTCAGTTGCTCCACATAGCCTGAGACCCAGGCATTCTGTCCTACTCTCTTGCCACCACCCAAAGACATGACACCAATTTTGTGCTCTTGTCAGGAATACATGGGTAGCTTCCAGTTATCTTCAGCGCCCTGTAGTTACCTCCAGAAACCTTCCCCCTTCCAGATAACAACAAGAGCCTGTCTCCATACCCCACTGAACACTCTACCCAACACACAGCCCAGAGATTACTAGGGGTTCTGAAACCTCTAACCCAGTTAGGGACCTCTAACTTGGCCTCCACCCTACCTACATCTACCTGAGGTTGGTGTGGCATTCTTCCTCTGCCTCCCAGAGAGCACTGTTCACTCCCTCTGTTACCCCAACTCCTACCACCAAAGGGCCACCTGTAGAACTGTGTTAGCCTTCCAGACTTCTGAAGTTTGTCTGTAAGAATCTGCTAACTCTACAGAAAGTTTGCTCCTGGAATCAGCAGTTCACACATTCCCTGCTGTTTGGGAAATATGCCCGACACTCCACTGGAAAATCAACACAGAGTTACCATACGATTGATCTGCAAGCACAGTTTAGCTGGTCTACAACCTGCCATGTTGAGGTAACAGCAAACAAAGATTCGAACACCTGCTCAACAAAGGTAGTCATACTAGGAAACATCATGACCTAACTCCAGATGCTTGGATCCAATCACAAAATCATAAACAATTTGACTTGTCAACACAGGATGTCTCCTTCAGAAATCAGTAAGCCCACAATGTCCTTTGAGAAGAGCAAGAGTGCCCTTAGTCGAGGCACAAAGCAATGATTTCAAAATAACAATTTACTAATATGTTCAACATACTCAGAGAAGACATGCACAAATTCTACAATGAAGATTGTGAAAACACAAACTGAATGAAATAAAGAAAACAATGCAAGATATGAATATAGAATTGAATAGAAATAGAATTCCTAAGGAAAAGCTGAAGTGAAATAAAACTTGGAATGAAAACTTCAAGCAGTGAAAAGTCTCACCAATAAGAAATCAACTAGAAGAAAAGAATATCAAGCCTTTAAAACAAGGTAGATTGGATTATCCAGTTAAAGAAAATGTTAAATCTAAAAATCCCAGGAACAAAATGTGTAAGAATTCTGGGATACAAGATGAAGAAACCTGTGTCTAAGGCATAGAAAATATTTTCAACAAAATCATAGAAGAAAAATTCCCAAATCTTAGGAATAAGATGCCTATCAAGGGTCTAAAAGGCAAACAGAACATCAAATAGGATCAGAAAAGCAACTTTCCATGTCACATAATAATCAAAGCACTAAGGGTACAGAATAAAGAACACTGAAAGCCGCAAGGGAGAGAGAATAAATCACATATACAGGAGACTCTGAAAGGCATAAACAAACAATTTCAGAACAGTTAACCAAAAGAGGCCAAAGAAACCAACACTACAACTATGTAACAGGTATTAATAAACATTGCTTGGTAATAACTATTAACAGTCTCAATTCCCAATTAAAAAGACTGTTAATCAAGGTCAGAAACCACACAATCCTTTTATTAGATACAGAGAAGGCCTTTGACAAAACCCAACATTCATTCATGATAAAACTGTGGAGAATCTAGGATAAAAGGGACATATCTCATATAATAAAGGAATGTATAGTATGCCCACAGCCAAAATCAAACTAGATGAAAAACTCAAAGCATTTCCACTAGTCAGGAATGAGACAAGGATGTCCAGTCTCAACATTCCTGTTCAATATAGTGCTAGAAGTTTCAGCTAGCACGGGAAGGCAAGTGAAGGAAATAAAGGGAATACAAACTGGAAAGGAAGAAGTCAAAGTATTCTTGTTTTCAAATGGTGTGATTCTATACATAAAAGACCCTAATGCAAGCCTCCACCAGAAAATGCCTAGTAAAGTAGCAGAATAAAAAATTAACACAAGAAAATCAGCAGCCTTTTTATACATCAATAACAAACTGAGACAGAAACCAGGGACATAATTTCATTCATGACAGTCTCAAAATATAAAATATCTTGGAATAAATCTATCCAAGAAAGTAAAAGAACTGCATAATAAAAAAATTAAGACACTGAAGAAAGAAACTGAAGGAGACACTAGAAAAGTGTGGAAAGAGTTCCCATGTTCACAGATTGGTAGGATTAACATTGTGAAAATGGTCATCCTATCAAAACACTTTCCAGATTTACCATACTCCCCATTAAAATTCCAAAAATTCTTCATTTCTCTTTTCTTTTATTTCCATGAACAAGTCAACTGATTTTTACCACCCCCCTTTTAATCTGGAATGATGTTAACTAATAACAGATCCTCCCACCCCTTTAATGTTAAACCAAACTTCCACTCTTTAGTTGCTCTCCTTTCTGAGAATAAATTTTCTTCTTCGAGAAAATGTGTTGATATATTCAGTTTGCTAAATTTTAGAAAGCATTTTGTTTTAAATGGATTAAATAACCCATTTAGGGGCTGGAGAGATGGCTAGGGGTTAAGAGCAGTGGCTGCTCTTAAAGAAGACCTGTGTTCAGTTCCCAGCACCCACATGGTAGCTGACAACCATTTGTAACTTCAGTTCCAGATCTGACGACCTCTTCTGACCTCTGTGAGCACTGCATGACATGGGTGTACTTACATACATGCATGCAAAACACTCATACACATAAAATAAAAAATAAAAGATTAAAAGATTAATAACACACTTAAAAACATGGACTTTTTAGAAGATTTAAAAGAAAACTCAGTGGTACGTTGTCTACAAAAGATTTATTTCACAAGTAAAGTCAGATGTAGGCTACTAGTGAAAGCTATAAAAAGATATTCTTTGCAAATAGAAATTGAAGACTAGCAGAAATAGCTATACTTATATCAGGTAAAATTATTAAAAGAGACAAATGTCACTTTTTGACAACAACAAAGTAACAAGAGTAAATGTATTATTCAATGTAGAACTCATTTTTATAAAACATTGGTAAGTTACAATGTAATGGGATTTCAATTTTCCACTTTCACTAATGGACAGATCATAAAGAATCCCTATTACTGCTTGCCCGAAAACAAACAAAAAAAAGTATAGAAATATTGGTGATGAATTATACTACAGACTACAGACACAAACTTCAAAGATATTTACAGAACACTTAATCTATCATCAACAGAATATGTATTCTTCTCATTAGTAATGTACCAGCTGTTAATGAAGGCACCAGTCTAAAAATTACAGAAAAGGAAATCCACAACTTCTACAAATATGTGGAATATAAATATTATGTTCTTGAATGAATAGGTAATCAAAGAAATAAAAAACTTGAAACAAATATAAAACAGAACACATGAAAATTTATGGCATATAGTGAGTGAAAACAGCAGCACTATGAGGGATATTTATAGTAATACATACCTACATTAAAATATAAAAATATTAAATAATAAAGTAATGATGAGGGTCTGGAGAGGTTAAGCGCACTGGTGGGGGTCTAGCTCTCAGTACCCACATGACAGCTGACCACCACCTGTGACTCCAGTCTGATGCCCTCTTTTGGCCTCTGTGGATACTGCATGACACAGGTGTACTTACATGCATGTAGGCAAAACACTCATACACATAAATAAAATAATAAAATAATGATGGATCTTAAGAAAACTGAAAGGCACAAGTAAACAAAACCTAATATTAGAAAGAAAGATATGACAAAGATCATAGAAATAAATGAAATAGACAAAAATCATTAAAGATAGAACAGAGTTTATTTTTAAAGATTTAGAAAATGACAGGCCTTTAAGAATACTTAGCCAAGAAAAAATAAGAGAAGAAAAAAACTCACATTAAAAAAGGAACAACAAAAAATAGACATAACACAAAAATATAAAAGATCACTTGGGAGTGTTATGAACAACTATATGCCAACAAATGGAAATAAAAATATTCAGGACAAATATAACCTACTAAATATTGAACCATATAGAAAACCTGAATAGATCAATAATGAGGAATGAGACTGACTCAATAATAAAAATACCTTCAAGTAAGAAAAGCCCAACACTGGATGACTTCACCAGTAGATTCTACAAAACTTTACACCAGGTCTTGTTGCTTCCCTCACACACCATAAGCTGGGAAATAAAAAGTCCAGTGCCAGGTGTGGGTTACGTCACTTTTACTTTTAGTCAGTGCAGGCTCCATAGACCTCACCAACATTATAGGGTATTGTCACTGCCCTTGGTTACCCTCCAGAATTTGATGGTGAAACTCTACTGGTGAAGATACCATACACATGAGTCATAGGGTATGGAGAAATAAAGCTGGTACTAGCTTGGAAGTTTCATTCCTACTGGCTACCTCTCATAGTGCTAGAAAGTGCTATGCATGCTACAAGAAGAGAAAAATAATCAACAATCATAGTGAGCTGTGAACTCAGTGAGCTACAGTAACAACTGGCCTGACAAGATAATCAGCCATCAGGCTACAGGTGCAATGCTTGCATGAGTGTTAGGGGTTAACCAACAACTTTCTGATTGTATTTAAGGTCTACTCTACAAGATGGAACTCATGCTTGATATTTTTTACATTTAAAAATTTTTGCAATTTTCATATAATATAACTTGGTGGTTATTTAGGTCGCTTCTCCTTTCCCCATGTCACCTTATTGCTTTCCTGCTCAATTTAATGTACTCTAATATATAAATATAATATATGCCTGTAAGTTCAATTTCTGTCTCCAAATGTCCTTCAGTGTAGGCTCATGCATTATTATCTGGTTAACCTATCAAAAGTTCCATGGTTGAAAGGGCTATCTCTGCTCCTTCAAGCGGTTGGCTGTCACAATTTCCTTAGGTGGGTTCAGAGCTTCTTATCCACTTCCTCATGTCTATGCTTGTATATATTTTCTGTTTTGACTTACAGGGACTTGTACATGCTGTCACTGTTGCTGTGAGTTCAACTGACCAGCTGCCTATAAAACTCTGTTTCCTTGTGGTCATCCACCACCTCTGGCTCTTCTGCAATGATCCCTGAGTCTTAGGAGCAAAAGGTTTGATATAGGTGTCACAATCAAGGAAAATGCTCTGCAGCTTCTTGTTCTCTGCACATTGGCCACTTGTGGATTTCTGTGTTATGCAACCATCTATCGTATAAGGAAGCTTCTCTGGTGAGAGTTGAGAGATGCATAATCTTTGGGTATGATAAGGAGTCATTAACAGTTTACTATGATAACTATTTAGTAGAAAACGAGTAATAGGTTCTCCCCTATGTCCTGTGATCTATCTAGCCTCGGATTCCTAAATCTGATATCAATTTCAAATATGGGCTCCTTCTTAGGAAGTAGACCTTAAATCCAACTAAAGAGTCATTGGTTACTTCTATAATATTTGTGCCTCTATTGCATGGGTGAAAATATCCATGCCTGGTACAAATCGAGTGCAGGAGAATGATACCTCCAAATAATTAAGACTATATATGATAAAAATACAGCTAAAATCATTCTAAACAAGGAAAAGACGAATGCATTTCTTTTTCAGTTCACAACATTTTCACCCCTGATAACACAAAACTGAAGACTTATCCACAGCAATTTGGGAAAAATGCATACAAATTGAAATACAAATAAAAGTTATGCTGTTTGCAAACAATGTGATTTTATATCTAGAAAGTCCTAAAGATTCTACTGAAAGACTATTAGAAATGACATGTGAATTAGTAAAGTTGCAGAATGCAAAATCACCATACAAAAATTATTAGCATTTTTATTCACAATAATAAATTTATTGAGAAAAAAATCCTGAAGGTCAATCCCATTTACAGTAGCTATAAAACAACACCAAAGCAGACATCCTCCAGGATCGGCTTCCCAAAACATAGAAATAAATTTAAGTAAGAAAGCGAATGATTTCTAAAGCAGACGTTATAGTCTTTTTCCTTGTTGGTCTTTTGAAGTGAAGAGAGGTTACTAGCAACTCTATTGAAACCAGTTGTGAAACTTAACCAAGTTTCTCTTTTGCCCCTCTAGCCAAACGTGCATGATCAAATCCAGAACCGTTTGCTGAAGAGATACAGGCAGTATTTCCAACAATAGGTCAACTACACGTGTTTCATTAAGTTGGACTAAGTGACTGTGCCTGAATGGATTATTCAAGGTATCCACCCAGTAAGAGCCCATACTAGTTCTTTGTATATAAAAGAATTCTTTTAGAATTTAAAAAATTTAGAAAAATTACAAAACCTTGTTGAGATAAATAGAACACACACACACACACACACACACACACACACACACACGAAGAATCTGCATGTTCATAGTTTAAAAGAATATGTATTATTAAAATATCCATATTGAGGTTGATTTACAGATTCAATCCAATTCCTATTAATCTATCAGATATTCTTCACAGAAATAGAAAAATCCTAAAATTCATACTGAAGCACAAAACTAATTCAGTCAAAGCAATCATGATCAAAAAGTACAAAGTCAGTAGCATCACAGCATCTGACATGAAGGCGTACTTCAGCCTATGGTAACAGGAAAGTAAGGTATTGGGGAAAGAACAGTCTTTTCAGATAAAACTAGATACCATATGCATAAGAAAACAACCTTCCTCTGTCATCATATACAAAATAAGCTAAAAATAAATCAAAGATTTAAGTTTAAGACTCAAAACTATAAAACTACTAGAAGAAAAGGTACTATATAATTCACTGTTATACTTAATCACTTTATTTGATAAGATCCCATAAATACAGGCAACATAAGCAAAAATAGATAATCAACCTTGAAAATATAGCAAAAGAAACAACAGAGTAAAGACAGCTACAGAATGGGAAAAAATACACCTATTCACCAGAAGAATATTAACATTTTATAATATATAAGAATATGTAAGGAATTAAAAAAATGACAAGACCAAATAATACAGTTAAAAGATAAAAATAAAAGGATCTAAAAGGACATTTCTGAAAAGAAATATGAAAATGTTCAATGTAACTATCTAAGAGAAAAATGGAAATCAAAACTGTAATATTACATCATCCCAACCAAGCCAAAAGGGTTACTACCAAAAGAACAACAACAAAAAATCAAACTGTTTGTGAGGAGGCACAGAAAACAGAATTCTCATCCATATTTCTATCAGTAAAGTAATTATAGTATAGAATTTCCATAAAATCCTGAATATAGATCTGCCATTTTATCTGACTATCCAACTTGTGGATATATATTCTGAAGGAATGAAATCAGTATATCAAAACATATCAGCACTCAAATGTTTATTAGAGCATTATTCGTAATAGTCAAGATATAGAATCAACTTAGGTGTCCACTTGGATGAATAAGGAAAATGTGGTATATATTTAATGGAGATAATATTCAGCCATACAAAGAATGGAATCCTAGCTGGGGGGCTATGTGGAGGGTTGCTGGTGGGGAGCAGACATAAAGATGATTAAGACTGATTGTGATGTAAGGTGTGAAATATACAAACATTCAATTAAAAAAAAAGGACTGCAAGCTAGGCTGGGTGGCCCACGCCTTTAATTCCAGCAGTCAGGAAGCAGAGGCAAGTGGATCTCTGTGAGAACAAGGCCAGCCTGGTCTACATAGTGAGTTCCAGGTCAACTTGGGCTACAGGGAGACTCTGCCTTAAAAAACAAAACAACAACCAAAAAAACAAACAAACAAACAAACAAAAAAAACCCAACCAAAACAATGCATACGAATTGTGGATCTATGAAGGAGATAGGGAAGATTCTTATTCTCACTTCTGTCTTTTGCCAAGTGTAACAGTAAACAATATTTTGTCCTAGACTTTTCTGTGTGCACAGATGGAAAGAATACACAGTAGATTTACCCTTTACTTTTTAAAAAATTGGAATTTCTATTAAATATGAGCCTTTTCCACTAGTCAGCTATTTATTTAACTTTCTACTTAATTCTTTAGCTGTGTAGTATTTCAGAAAATACCCATACAGGGTGATAAATACAAGTTATTTCTAATTTCCATATTACAAATAGTGAAGCTTTGATCAACCCCATTCCTTTTTCTATGAATATTTATTAGAATGACACTGAAATAATAAGTATTGAAAGCAGAATAGAGAGGTATGCTGTGCCTTTGGAAGGTGTTGACAGATTAGTATGAAAACCATGGTGGTGATTTATATTTCCTGCATCCTTCATATAGAGGAATGCTTTTTCTTCAGTTCTGCATCTCATCAATGTTGTCAATGAAAGACTCTTTAAATTAACCATATGATGAGTGAGAAAACACTTTAATTTTTAAAATATTTTTAACTGAATCATTGTGTGTTTCATGCAGAAATCTCAATCAGTCTTAATTGTCTTTACACTCCCTTCCCCAGCAGGACCCCTCTTACCACCTCCAACTGGAATCCATACATTCTATCATCTGTGTTAAGGTCTATTGTGTCAAGTTAGTGTCCCCAAATGTTCCTCAGTGTAGGTTCATCCACTGAAGTCTAGTCAGCCTACCCAAAGTTTCTTGCTTTAGGAAGATTACCTCATCCTGACCCAAGAGTAATCAGTTGTCAATATTTCTTAAGGAAAGGTTGGGTCCTGCTACCCCTTTTCCCAGTGCCATGTTGGGTTTTTGTCTGCTCGAGTTTGCAAGGATCTGGAGAATGCTGAAACAATTGCATATGAGCAAGGTTCCAGGAACCTGTAAGATTCTATTTTCATATGGTCATGCACCTCTTCACTGGCTCTTACAATCTTTCCACGCCCTCTTTTGCAATGGTCCCTGAGCCCTGGGTGGGTGAGTCCTGCTCAGGGAACTTCACTGCACATTCCTAATCTCCATAATTTAGCCATTTGTGATTTTTTGTGTTATTGGTCCATTGTTGCATGAGGGAGCTTCATTAATGAGGGTTGAGAGATTCACTGGTGACTTCTTCACTCCCTGTTCTATATTGTGTGGGTCTTGGGTGTAGAGGCTGCACTGTAGATGTGCCACTTAAGCATGGGCAGTTCACTCTGTATTAGTCTCCATCTGGTATAAAAGAAGCTTCTTTGAAGTGTGGTGACTGAGATACATGACTGTAAATTTAAGGATACATATTTTGCATTTAGTAAGAAGTATCTCTACTTAAGCCCATGTATATATCTGAAGGCTACATAACAAGGAACAGTGCCAGACAGGAGAAACCTTCCTTTGAGTTGTGGGCCAGGTGATCCAAGAGACTCCCAAAATTACACAGGCTATGGCCACAGCACTTGATTGCCTCTCCGAACTTGAAGGTAAGACCCTATTGCTGAAGACAGGAAATATTTTAGAAACTGGATTTGGAGCAATGGAGTTGGAACTGACCCAGAATCCACTTTTTCTGAAGGTTAACACTCAGCTCTGCAGAACACTATACAAGTAGCCAAGGAAGAACAACAATTGATGGCCCAACCCCCAAATAACAACATCAATGACTGACAAAGTTGACACTGGCACAGTAGTGCCATTTCTATCAATGACTACCTAATCGATCTTAGAGCCCACTCAATGGGAGGAAACTCATGTGTGGTACTGTAATTATAGTAAATACACATGGTGAAGAGGTCATAGATCTTGGAGAGATCCCCAGGTCTGTTATATCTCTAGTCCAATGAAATCACTGTAATTTTAATTTATATTTCTTTGGTTATTGTAGAGGTTGAACACCTTCTAATAGATATAGTTTCTCCCTGTACCTCTGGAAAACACAATCCAAGACTGTTAGTGACCCTCCCCCTATATTCTTTTTAAAACTTTTTGTTCATTATATGTATGCTTTTGTGTCTGTGTGTGTTTATGTGCACATGAGCACAGGTGCCCTTAGACGCCAGAGGCTTCCACTGGAGCTGGAGTTACAAATGGTTGTGAACTGCCTGATCTGGGTGTTAGGAATAGAACTTGGGTCCTGTGCAAGAGCACTACATGCTCTTAACCACAGGGCCATCTCTTTTGCTCCTCCCTTGGCTTCTTGAATAATACCTAGCCCTATATGTATTTTTTTCCCTATACTATGTAATTATGATAAAGTTTAATTTATAAATAAGATACAGTAAGAGATTAGCAATAGTAACTAAGAATAGAATTGAACAATTATAACAATATTCTGTAATTAAATTGCTAATATCATTACTCTGGCACTTTGGGGAGAATTCAGGCATTGTTGTTGCTACCAAGTGAGTAAAGGACATATAGCATATGTAGAGGGTGTATTCTAGACAAAGATATGATTCATGTCCCAGGCAGGATGTACCAAGTAGTGCAAGTGATAGCCTCATCACAAAAGCCATGCAAGTTCAAACTTACAATTTGATAGAGGAGGTGGCTCACAAGGCCCCACTCCTAGCTGAGGACCTAAATGATGGCTTCTGGGGGTAGAAAAGTCATTTTTCTTTGAGGGTGTGGCCATTAGTAGGTTGCCTATGCTCCAGTGGACAGTCCCATTCCCACACACCTATGGGTAATACTAATTAGATTCAATTTATTTTTTTAAAAGAGGTCATGAAATTGAAAGGGGAATATGTTGAAAGAAGATTCAAGGGGAGTTGGAGGGAGAGAGGGGATATATATGATTAAAATACATTGTATACATATACAAAATTCTCAATAAATAAAAATATTATGTTAAACTGCCCCCCCCAAAAAAACCTCCTAAGGTGGACTGAACTGAGTGTGTAACTCAATATTAGAAAGCTTATCAAGTATGTTGTAGGCCCTGGATTCTATCTCCAGCATTTCAAAAACTAATAAACCAAAGAACCAACAGCAGCCAATTCCCCAACCCAAAATATATGAGTTGTTTATTCCGGAAGTCTTGGTTTAATATTTCTGGACCACAGAGGACCACAGGCAACTGAGCTGTGAAAGTGAATGTGTAGATAAGGACTACTTGATATAACAATTTTGAATGACTGCGATATTAAACTAGTGTATGAAAAATAAAAAGAATGGAATCCTGCATTTGTGGCAAAATAGATTGAAAGGGAAGACATTGTGTTAAGTTAAATAATCCACAGAAAGTCAAATACTAGATATATTCTCTCTCATACAGTAGTTCAAGAAGTTATTCTCAAAGCAGGAATACATTAGTAACTAGTGGAGGGCAGGAAGGGAGGTGGTTGAAGAGCTAGAGAGAGATTAACAGGCATCAAGACAGAGATAGTTAGGATAAGTTACAGTGTTCTCCAGTCAGGCAGACTTACTATAATTTACCACATTTATTACATATTTTATAAAGAATTAGAAATGAAGAGTTTAAGGACTCCAAACATAAAACATGATGAGAAAGAAATGCTAGTTACCTTGATCACTATACACTGCATACATATAATGAAATTTTACACTAAAATATGTAAAATTATGCAGATTAAAAATAAATAATTTTTAAAAGATACATTCTGTTTTTCTAGCTACTAAGAAGTCTGTTTTCCATTTCTTTGTTTCTTTACAAGTCTGAGTTTTCCACCTCCAGTAGTTCCAGACTCTTTGCCTATCTTCGATGATCTCAGTCTAATCACACTATCTCGAGGTATGAATTTCTTCCTAGCTCAGCTGTTTATTACACTCGATTTCCACTCTCTCTATATCTCTTTCACTAGTTCTGGAAAAACTATGAAACATTAACTCTTTAAATAAATAGTATTTCTTTTTTTATTTTTTCTATTTTGTCTCATTAACCACAGAATTTTACATTTTAATGTAAACACTGACTTTTCTCCTATATTTTCATGCATTTATCTTCATATGCAGTCTCCTGTGCCATTTTACAACATCTTTAAGCCCACTAATTATCTCTTCATCTGTGTCTAATCTTCTGTATAATATATTTTGTAAAATATTTATCTGCTTACTCATGAAGCTCCTTTCCACCCTCCTGGGCTGTGACATTGTAGGTGTCTAGGAATACACAACGGCCTAGCTCTCCTGACAAGGAGAATATTATAAACAAAGGTTCCTCTTTTGACAGTCCATCAGCAAATAGACACAGCAGTCCTGCTGAGGCGACAGAACCTTCATCTAAAATTGACTGAAGCAACATTGCAGTAGGCAGAGTTCATGTGCGGGCACACTGAAGTTTGTGTTTTGGATCAGATCTTTTCCCTCTTTATTTATACTGCTAGTTCTGTCTTTTATGCTTCTACTTCTTTCTAATAATCTTTGAAAACTAATCCACTATATTAAAATTCTGTTTAAGACAATCATAATAATTTGTTTTCCTGACTGATACTGATTAATAGATATTGTGCAGAATAGCTTTATTTGTCAACTTGACACACCTGGGAAAAGGGAACCGCAACTGGGAAACTGCTCTAGTGGCTTGGCCTTGTGTACATATCTGTAGGGTATTTTCTTGATTATTGAGTGGTGCAGGGAGGATCTAGCCCACTGTGGGTGGTGCCATGCTTGGCAAGTGGTCTGGTGTTGTAGAAGAAAGCAGGCTGAGCACAGGTCTGAGGAGCTAGACAGTAAGCACTGTTCCTCCATGGTCTGTGCCCAAGGTTCCTGCTCTGCTTCCTGTGCCTGATTCAAGATGTGAGCATTCTGCTTTCTATTCTTGCCACTTACTGCTGCCATGCTTCCCCCAAGCCCCCGTGAGGGACTCAAATCCCCTGGGACCTGGAACTGTAAGCTCCTATAAATTCTCTCTGGAAGTTCCTTTGGTCACAGTGTTTTATCACAACAACAGAAAGAAACCACGACCAAAATTGGTACCAGAAGGTGGGCTATTGCTGTGACAGACCTGACCCAGTAGTTTTAGGGAGGGCTACTGAAGTATTTGGAGTTTTGGACTGGAAAAACCACCAAGTGCTTGGAGCTTAGTGAGTTGTTCTGTAGGAACTTGGAAGATAATGCTGAGAGAAGTGTAGACAATGAATGCCTGGCTTGTGAAGCTTCAATGAGAAGCAAAGACTTTATCAGGGCTGTTTGTGTGATATACTTTGAATTAAGATTTTTGGAAGTGAAACCTTTTATGCTTTACTGGGACAATGGATACTGGCCGGCTGGAGCTGAAAAATCAGCTGTCAGTAACAAGAGACTAGTATCATTGAGTGTAATCATCTGGGAATTATTTCCTCAGGGTCAGCACACAGATACTGTGGTCCAGAAGGGGTCATGGCCACCCATCAGATTGGCAATGTATTGTAACATGTGAGTCTCTTACATGGTACTGGTGTTGAAGGTGTGAAGGGGTCATGGAGAGCAGCTGGGGCTTGGCGCTGTGAGAGGTCAGGAAAGGCCACTGGTAAGGGTACAGCCTCATCAGTTGCAAAGGAGACCCTAGTGTATCGGAGATATCAGGATCCTGGGTTGATCATGGGCAGTGCAGGTGTGGAACAGGGTCAGCTTGTTCTGACTATGAGACAAATGGTGCATGCTGTAGATAGTGGAGCCACAGAAGTGCAGTTGACCATGCTTTGGGGCCCAGAAGATTGTGAGTGAATCACAAATGTCCAGTCTTGAGAAACTTTGCTGGACTCTGGTTTTGCTTAAGTGTGCCTGGTTTTTCCCTTTTGAAATATGACAGTATTTAATATGTTTTGGATTTTACAGGAGCCCATAGTTAAGAGACTTTTAAAAGAGACTTTGAACTTTTAAAGCGTTTGAGTTTTTAAGAACTGTGGGAATTTTAAAGTTGTACTGTTTTATGTTATATTAACATGAGATCTTGGGGATAAAAAGGGAAAGCTTGTGGTTTAACAGCAATATGTTTGCTTGTCAAATTGACAAGGGGTCAATTGTGCTGGATAGTTGTAGTTGTCAACTTGACACACCTGGGAAGAGGGAACCTCAACTGAGGAATCATTTCTATTGGATATGGCCTTGTGGACTTATACGTGGGACATTTTCTTGATTGTTAAGTGATGAGAGAGGGCCCAGCCCAGTCCTATCCTGGTGCAGGTGATCCTGTGTTGTATAAGAAAGCATGCTGGAGGAGCAAGCCAGTAAGCAGTGTTGCTTCATGGTCTGAGCTCTGGGTTCCTGCCCTCAGTTCCTGCCTTGATTCCCTTGATGATGGATTGTGAGCTGTAAGACAAATAACCCTTTTCTCCCCAAATTGGTTTTATTCAGTGTTTTTAATCACAGCAATAGAAAATAACTAGAATATACAGCCATAAGTATTTCTTTTTCATTTCAACAAATACGTTATTATAAGTTAAAATATACCTTACTTTGTCTTTAAACATTTCATAACTGACTTGATAAGAGCCACTTTTAATACCTGTTTCTTGGGCAGGGTCGAAATCTAAGTTGTCATTTCTACTCTCATGGTGTCTTAACTACATGTTTGTTGGTCTTTGGCAACCCACAATTGTTGAAATAATCTGTAAACAAACAAAAAGAACAATAGAGACAATAAACCCCACCTGAAGGCCTAAAGTGAGAATTATTTCTTCCTGCTCCGTCTAGATATTAGCTTACAGCTTTCTTTCTGAATCAAATTTTATTCTCATTTATTATTAAGACATGTAACTTGTCTTGCATGTTTACTGCATGTGCTTTAATTTCAGACCAAGAACTTCCCCTAATGGTGAGATTTTATTCTCATTCATATTCATACATGTTCTCTCTCTCTCTCTAACTCTTGCTCTAGCTCTAGCCAAAAGTTTTGTAGTCCACTGTTATGATTACTGTTGATTGCTACCTTGACAGGATCTAGAATCACTTAGGAGACAAGACTCTGGCTACATCTGTGAGGGATTTTCTAGACTGAGTTGAGATGGGAATACCCACCTTAAATAAGGGTAGCAGCATTCCTGGGGATGGTGCCCTCACTGAACAAAAAGTGGAAAATAGCTGAGCAATAGTATTCATCTCCCTCTTCTGATTGTGAATACAATGTACAAGCTGCCTCAAGCTCCTGCTGCCACGGCTTTTCCAATGAAATAGAGTACCTGAAACTGTATGCACAATAAACCCTTCTTTCCTTAAGTTTCTTTTATTAGGTATGTGATCACAGTAATGAGAAAAATAACTAATACACCCAGGCTGGTCTCCAACTTACAGTCTTCCTATCTCAGCCACATAAGTATTGGAGCATGGGTGATATATTTTTTTTCATATTGTATTTGGTTGTTGTGTGCTAGTATAGCCATTCAGAACTGATAACTGGACATTTTGCTGGTAACCTGCTCTTTAACTGCTGTACTATTTGGATATTTTCAAAATAAGTATTAGTGTATTCTTTTATTGCTGTGATAAAATACCATGACCAAAAGCAACATATGGAAGAAAGAATTTATTTGGCTTATAGTCTGGGGGGGAGGAGGCATAGTAAGTGACTGGAGCACAAAGCTGAGAGCCCCGTCTTTAACCACAAACATGAAGCAGAGAGCAAACTTGAAGTGGGGCAAGGCTATGCACTCTCAAAGCCCACCCCCAGTGACATACTTCCTCCAGAACAGTTCCACCTGCTGCAGGTTCCAAAACTTCCCCAAACAGCGCCACCAGCTGGGGACCAAGTGAGGCTACAGGGGACGGTTATGGTTCAAACTGCCACAATTCGTATATTTATAATGCAAATTCTAGTTCATGAAAAGCGTTGGTCCCTACCACCTGAGAAAACTCCATTCTCCCGTGCCCCACATCCTGTTTTCTTTCTAGCCTGACTCCTAGCACCCCAGATCTCTGGATTACCCTTAGTCCAGATCCACCGACGGCATCGTGATCCCTCTCCCTCAGACCAGCTCAAAATTTCAGTCTAGTTTCTTAGAGCTTTCGCAGGTTGTGCCCACCCTAACTTACCTTTGCATTCTTGAGACCAGCCTTCTACTCTGGCAGTGCCCACTCCCAACTAGCCTTGGATTCGGGAGACCAGCTTTCTTCCCTAGTAAATCTAATTCTGCCACTGCGCCTCTACTCCCTTATCACCACAACAACGCCAACCCCGACCCCCACATGCTGTTCTCCTTCAAGCCTTAGGCATAGGCACACTTGTATTCTTGGTCCCCCAGATCTCTGGATGACCCTCTTACCTCTGCCTGGCTGTGAGCTCTCCAAACTGCACTGTGCACATCACCCTACATTGGTACCCTTTGCAGTCCATCTCACTGCTTCAGTGCTAGTCTTCAGTGCCCTTTAGTAGGGGCCCAGACCTTTGAAGGATTCCTGAGGAAGCCTGAATTCAGCCTCTGCCTAACAGTCTTCCCAAACTGTGCTGTGCCTGTTGGCCAGAGGGGCCCAGACCTTAAGAGAGAGGCTGAGAGCATCTGATCTTACCTAACTTGTGTCTCTGGGGGAACTCCTGAGCAGCTTATCCTGCAAATATAAAATCAAAACCCAGAACCGGAAGCACTGAACAACCAGCTTTTCATACCCAATAAGAAAACAACTAAGTCACATTAAGTATATAAACAGAATGAGACTTCAACTCACCAAAGAAAGGCTTGAGTCTCACATAAGAATCACAATCAACGAAAGAAATTCACATGCCAAGATCACAACGAAAAAATAATAGCATGAAAAATCCCAATAATATGTCCCCACCAAATATCACCAGTCCTGTAGAAGAGTTCTACAATGAGAATCCCATAGAGATAACCCAGGACACAGAGTTTAAAAGAATAGTTATAAACATAATCAAAGAATTCAATGGATTTAAAGAATTCACAAACAAACGAAAATCAAAGAACTAAAAGAAGATAGGGATAAACTTCTGACTGAATTCACAAGAGATAGAAATATTGAAGAAAACTCAATCTGAAATGAAGAAGAAAATAAAGGTTTCAGTAAGCCAATTTGATACAAAAAGAGAAAGTCTCACCAGTAGAATGAATGCAACAGAAAAGAGAATACCAAGAATGGATGATAAAGTTGAAGAAACGGAACGCTCAAGAAAAGTTTATGAAATATTAAAAAAACCACAGAAATAGAATATGCAGGAAATGTGGGGCATCATAAAAAGACCAAATTTATGCATCATATGCATAGAGGAAAGAGAAATCTCAGGATAACTGTATTGATCAGATACTCAACAGAATTGTAGAAGAAAGTTTCCCCAAATTAAGGAAAGACATGCCCATACAAATACAAGAAGCACATAGAACACCAAAGATACAGGACCAGAAAAGAAATTCCCATGGCATATCATAGTAAACACACTAAGTGTACAGAACAGAGAGGATACTGAAGGCAGTGAAAGAAAAACAAGTCACATATAAAGGAAAACTCATCAGAATTACAGCTGACTTTTCCGTGCAAACTATGAAAGCCAGAAGAGCCTGGACCAAAGTATTTCCAGTTCCACAGGCCACACTAGAATACTTTACCTAGCAAAAATATCGATTATGGTTGAACAGGAAAGAAAAATCTTCCATGACATAAATAGGCTGAATGAATTCATATCCAAAAACCAGCCTTCAGATAATACTTGAAGTAATAGAAAGAGCTGATGAAAGAAATGACTATATCCAAAGGGTAACAGAAATAATCTAAATGAAGGTAGAAATAGGGAACTACAAAGTTAGACCAAGAATGCAAACAGAAATTAAAATGATGGAAACCAATATGCATCTTTCAATAATAACTTTAAATATCAACGGACTGAACTCCCCAGTGAAAAGACACAGGCTAACTGAATGGATCAAGAAACAAAATTCATCTTTTTGTTGTCTGCAAGAAATTCATCTCACCATCAGGAACAGGCACCTCCTTAAGGGGAAAGGATGGAAACAAAAAATCCAAGCAAATGGCAAAAGGAAATAAGCAGGAGTTGCCATTCTAATACAGTTACATTCTAGCTGATAAAATGTACTTCAAACTAAAACTAAGCAGAAGAGATAAAGAGGGTTACATCATTCTGACTGAAGGAAAAATTAACCAATAAGATATTACAATGATGAAATATATGCACCAAATACTGGTGCAATCAACTTCATAAAATCACTACTACAGGATTTTAAGACACAGATTAATCCCAACCCACTAATAATAGGGGACTTCAATCCTCCACTGTCTCCATTAGACAGGTCAACCAGACAAAGAATAAACAGAGAGACAACTGAATTAAACAATACCATACATCAACTGGACCTAACAGATATCTACCGAATATTCCAACGAAGTACCAAAGAATATTCTATTCAGCACCACATGGAACATTCTCTAAAAATGACCAGCTACTGGGATGTGAAGCAACCTTAACAAATACAAAAAATTGAAATAATTCCATGCATTCTATCAGACCACAATGCCATAAAACTTAAAATCAACACCAGAAGAAGCCCTAGTAATTCATGAACTCATGGAGACTAAACAACACACTCCTTAATTATGAACAGGTCAAAGGAGAAATTAAGAAAGAAATAAAAGTATTACTGAAATTAGATGAAAAGGACAATATAACACAACAAAATCTCTGGGACACTTTAAAAGCAGTCCTAAGAGAGAAGTTTATAACTCTAAGTCCCTACATTAAAAAATCAGAAAGAGCATGTCAACTCATGAATTTTGAAAGGCAATAACAATTGAAACCCAATCCCAGTAGACAAAAATTAACAAAAATCAGAGCAGAAATTAAAGAGATAGAAACAAAGAAAACAATACAAAGAATTGATGAATCCAAGAGCTGGTTTTCTAAAAAAGATAAACAAGATAGACAGACCCTTAGCTAAACTAAAAGAAAGAAAGAGCAACTCCAAACAAAATCAGAGATGCAAGGGGAAACATCACAACAGACAACAAAAAGATCCAGAACATTATAAAGGAAAACTTTAAAAACCTATACGCTATTAAATTAAAGAAACAGATACATATCTAAAATCATGGGAATCAAAACTAAGAAGAGAGCAACAGCTTAAATGATTCATAACATATAAGGAAATTGAAACATAAACATAAATACAAAACCTGCCAACTAAAAAAAGCCAAGGCCCAGGTGGATTCACAGAATTCTACCAGACATTCAAATAATACCTATATCAAATTATTCAAAAAGATAGAAACAGCCAGCATCACTATGAAGCCAGCATCACTCTAATATCAAAACCAGGTAAAAATATAACCAAAAAGAAAACTATAGACCCATATCCTTAATGAACATAGATGCAAAAATTATCAACAAAATACTTGCAAACCTGATATAGACACAGATCAAAAAGATCATCCACCATGATCAAGTCAGCTTTATTACAGAGATTCAGAGGTGGTTCAATATACATAAGTCAATAAATGTCCCAAAGCATATAAATGGACTCAAAGACAAAAATCACATTGTCATCTCAACAGATGCATAAAAAGCCTTTGATAAAATTCAACATGCATTTATTTATGTTAAAAGTCCTAGAGGGAACTGGGCTTGAGGGAACATACCTCAACATAATTAAAGCTATATACAAAAACACCCCACAGCCAACATCATTCTAATGGAGAAAAACTGGAAGCATTCTGATTAAAATCAGGAACCAGACAAGGATGTCCACTTTCTCTATATCTTTTTAATATACTGACTGAAACTCTTGCTACAGCAATAAGAAAAGATAGAAGGAAGTTAAAGGAGTACTCACTGGAAAAGAAGAGGTCAAATTATCCCTTTTTGCAGATGACATGGTATTATACCTAAGAGATGACAAATATTCTGCCAGAATACTCTTAGAAATCATTAACACTTTCAGCAAAGTGGCAATTTACAAAATTAATCTACAAAAATCAGTAGCCTTTCTATACACCAATAATAAGTAATTGGAATAAGAGTACAAGGAGACCCTTCCATTCACAATAGCCTCAAAAAAAATCTCAGAATAAACCTGATCAAAGACATTAAAGAAGAAAACTTTAGCTCTTTAAAGAAAGAGATTGATGAGGACATCAGAAGATAGAAGGACCTCCCATGGTCATGGATTGGAGGAATTAATATTGTGAAAATGACCATCCTACCAAAAGCAATATATAGATTCAATGCAATCCCAAACAAAATTCCTATGACATTCTTTATAGAGGAAAAAGCCATCCTAAAATTCATATGAAAGCACAAAAAAATCCAGATAGCCAAAGCAACCCTGAGCACAAAAGCAATGCATGGGGGATTACTACGCCAGGTTTCAAACAATATTACAGAGCTATGATCATAAAAACAGCATTGTACTGGCACAAAAATTGACCTGTAGACCAATGGAATATTATTGAAGATGCAAACATGAGTATATGCAATTTCAGCCACCTGATATTTGACAAAGGGACCAGGAACACTTACTGGATGAAAGAGAATCTTATTAAATGGTGCTGGCAAAACTGGATCTCCACCTATAGAAGATTGAAACTAGAATGATACCTTTCACTTTGTAGAAAAGTTGACTCCACATGGATCAAAGATCTCAACGTGAAACCTGATATTCTGAAACTGTTAGAAGAGAACATTGGCAATAAACTATAAGATATAGGTTTAGGAAATTACTTTTAAGATCAGATATCAGTTGCTCAGGATTTAAGGCTAATAATCAACAAGTGGGACTCATTAAACTAAAAAGTTTCTGTACATCAAAAGAAGGAAGTGAAGAGAAAATCCACTGAATGGGAAATAATATTCACCAGTGACATATCTGACAGAGGTTTAACATTCAGAATACATAATGAGCTCAAAGTGACCCAGTTAAAAGATTGGCTAAGGATCTGAGCAGAGAATTCTCAAACAAAGAAATAAAGATGACTAGGAAACATCTTAAAAAGTATTCAACATCCTTAATAATTAGGGAAATGCAAATTAACAGTACTTTAAAATTTTATCTTACCCTAGTCAGACTGTCTATGATCAAGACAATAAATGATTCCAAATGCTGAAGAGGATGTGGGGCAAGAGGAATGCTCATTCACTGCTGGTGGTATTGTAAACTTGTGTAACGCCTATGGAAAGCTGTGTGGAGAACTCTTAAAAAAACTAAAAATGAATACTACTCCTTGGCAAATACCCAAAGGCTCAACCTATTGCAGAGATACTTGTACATTCATGTTTATTGCTGCTCTTTTCACAATAACTAAGAGATAGAAGCAACCTAGGTGTCCCTCAACTGACCAGCAGATAATGAAAAATGTGGTACTTTTATACAATGGAGTTCTACTCAGCAGTAAAAAATGACAGAATCATGACATTTACAGGTAAATGGATGGATCTAGAAACCATTATGCTAACTGAAGTAACACAGACTCAGAAAAACAAAGGATTCATTTCTGAATCCTAGCACCAAATCCTTATGTGTATGTATCCTGATGTAACTGTATGAACTATGAAAATGGAAAGGAACCAGGGAGGTAAAGGGAAAGAAGGTACTTGAGAGAGAAGAATAGTAGGAGACAGGTGTCACTAAGGGAGAAATAAATAAAAGGAGGGTATTATGCAAGGGATAAAGGGAAAGAAGGAGCTCAAGAGAGGTGGGGCCAAGGACACTGGTATTATCAAGGGAGAAATGGGGAAAATGGAGATCACTCAAATGAAGAAGGCATGGAGGGAGGGTTAGAGAGGAAGAAAGAGGAGAGAGGGAGAGAAGAAGAGTAGGAAAGGGAGAGGGAGGGAGAGAGAGAGAGAATGCCTACCTATTATTAAGCAACAGAGGGAATCATATTAGTCTAACAACCCAATGACAAATTCTACATATCATATCTCTATGTGAGTCCGTGTGCATAGGTGAAGGCTACATAAAAAGAAATAGTGCCAAACAGGAGAAACCTTCCTTTGAGTTGTTGGCCAGGGTGGTTCAAGAGACCCCCCAAATTGCCACAGTCCTTGATTCTCTCCCAGAACTTGAAAGTAAGACCCTAGTGCTGAAAACATACTTCAGAGGACATACTTCAGAGGTGGGATTTGTAGCAATGGAGCTGGAGCTGACCTGGAAGCCACTTCACCTGAAGGCTAGGTTTCATAATTCTGGAGAGCACTATGAAAGCCACCACTACGAGAGAATATCAATCAACAGTTCCAAATCAGTTTCATGAACAAATAACCACACGGATGAATGGCACAGCACACAACACTGGTGTTGTAGTGGCACTTTTACCTTTGTGGCAACCAACAGCTACCTAAATGGACTTCAAGCCCACTCAGTGTGAGGGAACTCATGTGTGGTAGTGTAATCATGGCCAAATACCCATGGCCGAAGAGATCACAGACCTTAGAGAAATCCCCAATGTCACATCCCCTATGTCACATCCATAGGCTAATGTACAAAATATCTATCTATCTACCTATCTATCTTTCTTTCTATCTATCTATCTATCTATCTATCTATCTATCTATCTTTCTATCTATCACCTATCTATCTATCTATCTATCTATCTATCTATCATCTATCTATCTATCTTTCTATCTGTCAAGTATCCCCATAACTACTCATCAAAGAAATTTCTCATGCATTAGATGGAGACAACTACAGATTACCACAACTGATTACATACAGACCTTGTCTGTGAATTGCCCGTGCATACTAGCACATCTACAGTGCCACCTCTACACCCAACGCTCATGCAACAAGCGGTAAAGAGAACATTAATGAATTTCTCAACTCTCATTAATGAAGATCCCTCATGCAACAGAGGGCCAGTAACACAAAGGTCACAAATGGCTAAAGAATGGAGATTGGGGATTTGCAGAGTATGGGTCCCTGTACAGGACTCCTATATTAAGTTTCACTAACTGAAGGCTCAGGGGCCATTGTGGAAGAGGGTGGAAAGATTGTACAAGCCAGTGAGGAGATGTGTGACCATATGGAAATAGAATCCTATAAGCTCCTGGGACTCTGCTCACAGGAACCTACAGTAATGGTTTTGGCAAGCTCAAGACCCATGAAAACTCAAGCAGACAAAAATCTAGCATGGAACTGGAGAAATGGGTAGCAGATCCCAATCTTTGCTTAAGCAATATTGGCAACTGATTACTGTCGGGTGAGAATGAGCTAGCTAATCTTCCTAAAGTGAGGACTCCCAATAGCCTGACTAGGCCTCAGTGGATGAACCTGCACTGAGGAACATTTGGGGACACTAATTTGACACAATATACCTTAACACAGATGAAACAATGTATGGATTCCAGTTGGGGGGCTATGGGACAGTGCCGATGGGGAAGGTGGTATAAAAATGATTAAGATATTGAGATACTATGTGTGAAATACATAATGATTCAATAAGAAAAACATTAAACAGACTTAAGTCAAGGTGAATCATACCATTTTCCCCAATGATCTGGTCTTTTAATTGTAGAAATGAAAAATAAACACTATCAATTTCTTGAAATGTTTAATTACTTTTTATCTGATATAACTCAGTTTCTCCAAGTTCTTTTCATTTGGTGCAATAACATGTACAATTTAAACGGCACCAATATTAAAAACAGGAAGGTTCAGCCATTATTACATACTTCACTGTATGTAAACTTTAGTTAAAATAATGAACATTAGGGAGAGACATTAATACAAATTTAGATAAGTAAATAAATAATTTGTAAAAATCTGTTAATTAGAATTAGTATCTAGGGAGTGGAAAGATGGCTCAGTGTTTAAGGGCCTTGGGTCCTCTGTAACAGTACTCATGTTTGAGTCCCAGAACCCTCACAGCTGCTAATAATTGTCCCTAACAACAGTTCCAGGGGAATCTGACACCCTCTTCTGATCTCCTCAGACATTGCATGACATGGGTGTACTTACATACATGTAGGCAATAGACTTATACACATAAAATAAAAAAATTAATGAAATATTAAAAATAATTAGTACCTTATTTTAAGACACACTGAAACATTTCTCTTTTTCTTAAAAGTAGAAGATTTTTCAGAATTTCTGGTATGGAAAAAGAAAGGTCTATTTAATTCAGCTGATGAGCTATTGATAATATAATATGAAAACTGAAACTGCCCTGATAAAAAACTGATTTATTCTACTTAAAAGAGGAAATATAATTTAATCATGCCTTTATATTTGCTAGGTAATAACTTATTATTCAGAAAAAGAAATGCCTAAAGTGAGGAAATGAGATGTTGCTCTTCAATTATGGAAAGGCACGCCTTTTAACTCTTAAAAACAGGGTAGAACTTCTGGAGGTTAATGTAAAAAGTAGCAATATATTCAGGTCAACTTTGAAATTCACTAGAAATCCAAAATGTCATTAAATTGACTTTTATTATTTTATCTCTGCTTAGAATAGTTCAGGATTAAAATATAAGACCATTTTACTCATATAAACTGTTATTTTTTTTAAAGCAAAAGTATATAAATTACTGCAAAGAGAAAAGCAATTCAATGGCTTATCACAGTTCCTGGCATATATTCTAAATTACAAAAGGAACTATAATAAGGTTATGCAAAGACCCAATTCCAAGTATGGACTAAATAACAGTTAATTGCTCTGTAACTAGAAAATCTTATCAAGTAAAATTAATGTAATGAAAAATCAGGTACTTTTTTTTTTTCATTTGCTTCCATAACCTTAAGAGACAGGAACTCACTCAAATCATTCAGAGTATGAGCTACTGCCAAGTCTAATCTTGGCGGAAGAAGATGGTCAGCAGTGTTTGTACCATATTTAAGGGGAAGATACAGCCTAAGAGAAGTACTAGTGGAAGCTGAGTCAATGATGGGAGCCCTTACAAATACATACTTTTTCAGCCTTCTTTTAGATTTATATGATTTGTTCTGTTTTGATGAAAAGAATGTGGGGGAAGCAAAGAAAAAGACAAAATCATAACGTTAGTGGCCAAACTGAAAGAAACACAGAGACAGTAGTCAAAAGTACATCTGTGGATTTGTTAATTGTCCATTAAGCAAGGAAAGGGCTCTCTTGTTGCTTCTCAGGTGACAATGCTTTGTACCCTAAAGGACACTGGTCAGTATTTGAAGGCAAACGTTTTTCTTGGTAAATTCATTTTCTTGAAGGATAACATGAACTTTAAAAAAACACATAAATCAAACATGCAGTGCTTGATGAATTTTTACAAAGGCAATATATTCATGTATTCAGCATCAGGACAAGTACAAGAATGGGACCAGCATGTCAGAGACTTCCTTTGGGACCCCTCCAAGAAGACAGCTTTGATTGTAATAATAGGTATGTGCATGCGTGCTCCTGGCATCTAAGAGGTAGAGGTTAGGGATGTTTTGAAGCATTCTGCACTGTGGAATCCTCCCCAGTATAAAACAATTATTTACAAATGTCAATAGTTCCAAATTTGAAAAGCCTTATTTTATAGTCCCAGATATACTTCTCTTTTTCAGTTCAAGTGATGACTGATGAAGATTAAAGGAGTTAAAATTTGGTGGAATTGATCCACCGAGAAATAATCTGGCATGTTACCAAGGGTAGAAATAGGGACAAATTTTCCTAGGAAAGACAGTGACCTATATCTGAACATCTAGACACAAAATGACACAAAGAAGATTTAAGAGGAAACATTAATTTAGTTCCTTGTTATCTGTGGACATCTGATACATGGCTACCCTAAAAGGTTTAAATATTTTCCTTACATTTTAGTAACTTTCTAGAATATAATTCTAATCTTCCTAAGCTTTTGTGGAGTAGATAAGTACCCCAGACCGCAAAGATGAAATAGATTGTGATTTAAAATTATAACAATTTGAGGATGCAACTCTGCTCAGGGGACTTCCTTTTTGGAAAAGACATCACAGTCTTTGTTGCTGTAGTGGTAGTGAGCCTGTTTCTGCGGGTATGAAGCACGAATGGAAAGAGTGGTTCTGGAACAGCAGCTCCTGAAATGTGCTTTCACAGTGTTACGAGCTGGGCCACCTCAGAGCCAGATTCTGCTCTGTTGGTGTTTACTAACCTCTTAACAATTTCAGTTATTCCTTCAATTGTTAAAGAGAGGATTATGTTGTTCATTTTAAGGACTTTTGACTGACAGAACAATGTAAAATACAGAAATAATTTCTATAAATTCTTTGGATAAAGTTACTAAAGATTCAGCAGTAGATCTATAACATGGGGGTGTTGGCTCTGGTCCTGACAGTATTTTCATTAATGCCGTGCATTACAGTCGGTACAGGTCATTTAAAACGAATGCATTGAATAAGGGGAGTGCTTATAGGAAGGGTTGCAGAGTCAATTAAAGTATTCTGTGTAATTTCAATTAGTAAATATAAAAAAAGGACTGTGGTCATTGATGGCTGAAGAATTGTTTATTTGGCTCATGCTTTCATTAACAGCATTTCAAAAGGTGATTTGCATATAGACAGAAGTCTGTTTAAAAAAATAAACTATTATGCAGGTGTGGTGGCACATGCCTTTAGTACTAGCACTCGGGAAGCAGAGGCAGGTGGAGCTCTGTGAGTTCAAGGCCAGGTTGGTTTACAGCAGACTTCCAGGCCAGCTGGGACTACAGTGAGTTACAGGGAGATCCTGTCTCAAAAAGACCAAAACAACCCCCCGCAACTATCATCCCCGTCTATACACTATTAAAATTTCAAAATCCCTACAGCTTCCAACATAGTGTAACTGAAAGACTTATGGGCTGTTATTGGAAATATATCATCTGTGATAAATGAAAGCAAAAATGTTACTTGTAAAGCTTATCCTCTAACAATAAATAGAGAAGGGCATATTTGATTTGTTCTCTTAATGGATCCAAATCAGTCAGGACCATTACTGTGTTAAGTCACTGTTTGGTAATTCAGTGTGTGCTTCTCACTGCAATGCAACACTATTACTGATCAAGAGTTATTATATTATACATAATCATTAGGCTATAAGTACCAAAATCATGAATAGAAAAATAAAAATAAATAAAACATTGCCAAATATACTTTCTCCCTCTGGAATCTGAAAGCTTCGAATGCTGAAGCCCATTTAAAAACAGGCCTCTTGTGTCCTGTGATTTTATAGAACTGAGTTTTCATTTTGACTAAAGTCTTTTCTTATTAAACTTAAATTTTCTAGACATAGCAACACATGCTTCTTTTAAAAACCAAAGACTCATATATGTGTATTCCAGTATGTAACTAAAAGAAGACAGAAAATTTCATTACCATACAGAGAGCTAACTACAGCTGTTTAAAGGTTAAATTATTTTTCCTCAGCTTTCTGCTAACAGAATTTGTAGAAAATCAGAGGAAGAATTGTAGAATGTTAAAATGACCTCCAACATCCCAACCTCAAGTGATTTTCCATTCAGTGTTGTAAAAAAAATACTTTCTGATACTTAACTATCTAACTCCTCAAAAGTTTTGATTACAGTACACTTTTAATTATCTCACCTAAACTAATGTCTGTTAGCCTTTCTTAGACTCTACTGTACTTTCAGTTTTTTCTGTTTTTTTTCAGGGAATTTCCATTCTCTGTTCATAATTGTCCAGATACATCTGTGATACCTTTCAAAACACAATACATCATTCATGCCTTTCCTATTGATGAGGGTTCATGGTCATTCAGAAGAAGAATAATGCTAATGATTTAAAATCCTGAATTACCCTACTACGAATTCATGCCTTTCCTATTGATGAGGGTTCATGGTCATTCAGAAGAAGAATAATGCTAATGATTTAAAATCCTGAATTACCCTACTACGAATCTGAACTGCATTTTTCGTAGCAAAGGATGGACTTTCATTAATAAACCTCTATCACTTGAGTCCCTCTGAAGGCCAGTGGCACACATGACTCAGTGGCCTGAACCAATGTGTTAACTACAGAGCCCAACAACTGAAGAAATATCAATTTCTTAGGAAATAACATGGACTGGTAGAATGGCTTAGCAGGTAAAAGGCATTTGTTGGCAAGCCCGATGAACTGAGCTTGATTTATGGGACTCACATGGTGGAATGGAAAAACTGATTCCCAAAAGTTGTCCTTAAGCCTCAACATGTGTGCAGGGACACACACATACATATATACAAAAAATAAATGAATAAATGAAAAAAAGTTTTTAAAGAAAATACTACCATGCCTCCACAACTACCCAACATAGGTTTGAAGTCTCATTATATACCATCAAAGAACACTGTGCTTATCTTCATCACATTGTACTGCACTGCCAGGGTTCTGTTTGCTTGTCTTAAACAACTTGAGAGTAGGGACTATGTCTTCTGTGTTTGAACCTTTAGATTAACTATTGTGTCTGATTAAATGTACACGATTTAAACTGCATGAATAAACAAGCACAAATTCAGGCACATATCAACAGGGCATTTAACAAGTAACACTGAGGGTGAGCTCCATGTTTTATAGGCAAGTCATTGAATGTGACAATATACTAGAGGAAAAAAATGTTACTTTTCTATTACCAATGAAGCTATACTTTGAATTATCACAAGAGTTCAGAGACCCAAAACTGGGTCTCACATTCAGTGTAAGATGATTGGCAAATTCAGCTGATGTCACAGCAGAATTCAACTAGAAATAATTCCGTATCACTGTTTTCAATACTACATTCTAAGTTTCTTAAGAAAACACCAAACAGTTTAGGGAAGTTTTAGCAAAATGTGAAAATCTTGCATTTCTGGAATTAATCTAGTATTTATAGCTTAGCTTCCTAGAGTTCTTTTTCTCCATCTGCTAGTTGTTGATACAGTGTAACCTTATATTCAGATACAGAAACAACAAGAACAAGATTCTCCTTCTTAATATGTTACAGCAAAAATTAGAGCTTTATATCCTGGTGTGAGACAGTTATTCTATTTCTATTCTCTAAATGAGAAAAGAAAAGTAGGTCAATATTGATGTGCAATCTTTTCTGCTGTAAATAAAAGCTCTAGGTTTTAATTTTATAAAATAATTTCACCTGTGCTGGGTGTGGTGACACATGTCTTTAATCCTAGCATGTGGGAGGTAAAGGAGGGCAGATCTCTGTGAGATGGAGGCCAGCCTGGTCTATATAGCAAGTTATATGCCAGCTACAGGGAGATCTTGTCTCAAAAAACTAAAACAATAAGAAAAAAATTTTAACATGCAATATGTGACTATTTTCTCATAGGAGTTATATGATCACTAAAAGGACAAAAACATTGCTTACATATTTTACTCAATGTATTATGAATTTGTAGACTACAAAATTATTGGGAGACTTTTATGAAGCAAAGATACAGCAGAAAATAAAAACAATGTCCTGCAATCCACGTTTACCTATTCTTAGTAACTACTAAATATTTCAAGAGGAAGCAAATGATTTAGTATAAAATATACAAGAGAAAAAACTGCCTAGACAAAAATTCTATTTACACTTAACCAGGTAAAACAGGGGATTACGACTAGTAAATGTGAGGTTGGAGAAAATATTTAGAAGTTTTACTTGACTTTTGAAATAGCAGGTGGTTGTATATCTGCCAAGTGCATTTGCTTACAATGCTAGTATCTTAAATACACATAATACACTTAAAGAAATCATTGTGGCTCAGATATAAAGTATAAATAATATATAAATATATAAAACAATAAACACATCTATCTATCTATCTATCTATCTATCTATCTATCTATCTATCATCTATTTTGTTCTGATATCTTGGAATGGAAACTGAGCAAGATTCCAATTTATCTGCATAGTGTATTTCAGTATCTACTGTGTTTGAATGAGAAATGTCCTCCATAGGCTCAGATATTTGAACAGGTGTGGTAGTCAGCTGGTGGCACTGTGTGGGGAGGTTATAGAACCCTTAGGAAGTGGAGCCTTGCTTGAGGAAGTATGTCATTGGAGACAAACTTGAGAGTTCATAGCTTTACCCCACTTTGAGTCTGTTCTCTGTTTCCTGTTTATATCTGGTGAGGGCTCAGCTCTTGGCTCCTGCTGTCAAGCTTGCTGCTGCCATGGTTTCCCACCAGGATGGACTCATCCATCTACAACTGTAATACTAAAATTCTTCCTTCTACAAAGTGCCTTGGTCATGGTATTTTAAGACAGCAACAGAAGAGTAACTAAGATAGTGTACATTTCTTAGAAAATGGAAGTTCTTTTACAAAACCATAATATAAAGCCCAGAAATGTATCTAATCCTAATCCATATGCCAGTTTTATAATAGTCCCAGTAATAACCCTTGAGGCATTTCATAGATGCTTTTAACCCTCTAGACCTAGATCCAATCTGTTATCATCTTCAATGTGTCTTGTTTTATTTAAAACCAAATCATTACTTAGCCTTTTATAGTCTTTCTTAATTTTGACATTTTTAAAGAAAATAGAATAATAGGTTTGTCAAATATTCCTCATTTTGGGTTTGATGTCTCCTTACAATTAGCTTTAGGATTACATTTTGGTGGAAATATTACAGAGCCATTGCTGTATCTTTTTAAGTCTATTATATCAGTAGGTATATGGGCAAAAAGTTTATTTATGAACTTACTTATTTAGGATCTGAACATGCAGCTCAATGATTAGCTAGAATGGCTGGCTAGCAAGCCCCAGGCTCCTCCTGTCTGCCTGTTCAATGCTGTGATTTAGGTGTTTGATGCTGTAGTGGCTGACTGAGAAGGCCCTCCATAGGATCCAGGTACTTGGACATTTGTCCCAGTAGGTGGCACTGTTTCGGGAGGCCTCAGAAGGTGCGGTCATGCTGGAGGAAGCTCGGCACTGGGGATGGGCTTAGAGAGTTTTTAAATATTGTGGGATCCCTGGTCCCTCTCTGCTTCACTTGCCTGCTTGAAGCTGTGAGTGCTTATATTCTGCTCCTGCTCCAGCCACCCCTGCTGCCTTGTCCTGCCATGATGGACTCTTGCCCTTTGAAACGTAATCTAAATAAACTCTTCCTCTTATAAATTCCCTTGGTCATGGTGTTTTATCTCAGCAATAGAAAACTAATTCAGATGCTACACCTGTCTTTTTACATAGGTGATGAGGACAGAACTCAGGCCCATATGCTTGTGCTATAAAGCAATTTACTGACTGAGCCATCTTCCCAGTTTGAAACATCAGTTTAATTCAATATGAGTGATGCTTTCTTTTTGCAATTTTTAAATGTAATTTGATCGGAGGTGAATCTTTATTTCTTCCAATGTTAAATTATTATCTCTCCTTTATAGTAAATATTTTTGTGAGAAAATATTTTGAAACTCATATAGTATGATTCAAAAATTTACCCAGTAATTTTAGCATCTAGTGATGATTTTTTAACCTCACCATCCTTTTGGTTAGTTGACATGTTAATATAAAGATTTTCTGTTCTTATTTATTAATTGATATATATTTACATACATATAAGCACACATTATTTTGGTGTCCTGTGGATCAAACCCAGGGTCCTATGCATGTTAGTTCAGTGCTCAACTACTGAGCTTCATTCCCAGTCATATTCGTTTATATTGGCATGAACTCAAAAATTACTGTTTCATATTATTATTTATTTTGATGGTCATATTATTTAGGATTTGGCTGGGGGAAAACTTCTGATATGATTCCTATACTCAAGTATATTTTGCTACTAAATTTTCTTTAAAACAAAAATTAATCTATGTTCCCCTCTACATCTAAAGAAATAAAGCAGTCGTCCATGATTTACTGTAATAGCAAGAAGTTACTAAACTGCCAACTCTATATGTCAGAAGAAAAACTGTATTAATAATTCTAAATTAAGTGATGAAAAACAACAGTGTTTCTATTCTGGAAAAACTGTTTCTTCTTTAATTAACATGTCTCAGTGTTATTATTAATACCTATTGATTACTGGGCTCAAAATATGGGATCAGCAAATACTTTAAAATAAGTATAGTTTGGTTTTTAATCTTTTAAAAAATATTTATTATTTTATTTTATGTGTACAAGTCTATTGCTTGCATGTAGGTAGGTGCACCCATGTTATGCAATGCCCACAGAGATCAGAAGAGGGCATGGATCTCCTGGAACTGGAGTTATGGACAGTTGTTAGCTGCCATGTGGGTGCTAGGAATCGAACCTGGGCTCTCTGCAAGAGAAATCAGTGCTCTTGACAATTGAGCTGTCTCTCCAACCCCATGACTTTTAATCTTGATTGTTAACCTGATCAGACTGAGAGATGTCTAGGAGATTAGTAAAACATACTTCTGAGTATGTCTATGACAGAATTTCTAGATAGCATTAACCAAGTGGGATACTACTCACCTGAATGTGGGCAGCACCATCTCATGAGCTAGGGGCCAGTGGGAATGAGAGGGAGAAAAGGAGATACACTTTTCTGTGTGTATCTGCCATGCTTTGCTTTTCTGCCATGGTGATATGGGCTGTTCTTTTCAGTGTTTTCTCTCCCATGCTTTGTTCTATCACAACCCCCAAAGGAAGGGAGCCAGATGACTATGGACTGAACTCTGGGACAACGAGTCAAAATAAATCTCTTCTCCTTTTAGGGTGTGTGTGTTTCAGGTGCTCTGCCATAGTGAAGTGAAACTAACACACAGAGTTAAGTTCCTATTTGTTTGACTCAGTCTTGACACAAGCAAAGTACAACTGCTATTCTAGCATGGAATGGACAATTTCATCAAATAGCTCATTCAACATATCCTACTTTTTGAAAATGCCTTTACAAGAGTTTTCAATAAAAAAAATAGTTTAAGGGCTGGAGAGATAGCTCAGTGGTTAAGAGCACTTGTTACTCTTGCAGAGTTTGATTTCCAGCACCCACACTGCAGCTAACAATCACCTGTAACTCCAGGTCCAGGGGATCTAATGTCCTCTTTGCATTACATACATGTAGGCAAAAACTCATACACATAAAATAAAAATAATAAAATATTTAAAAATATTAAAAAAAAAACACCCACAAACCAAATCTGGGTCCTCTGCAAGAGCAGCCAGTGGTCTTAACTGCTCAGTCATCTGGAGAGAATTCCCAATAGTTTTCAATATTGAAATAATGATAAAACAATGCAGTTTCCCAAACTGGTTTTCTGATGTACACCGCTCCAGAGCATGTTATTTCATGTGCTGCAAAATAGTGTTGGATGATAAAGCAAATTTGGGAGACATTGGGTATAAAAATTTTTCTTTCTTTCTTTCTTTTTTTCTTTCTTTCTTTCTTCCAAGGAATGCTCAGAAGCGTTTGCCTGCAGGTTTTCAAAAGAGAACAATTATAAAGAAAGGATGTGTGTGTCTGTATGAAATGGGTGAATGCAGAGGAGCTTACTTAGCAACTAATATGTTGCGTTATCATCATAAAATACATTTTAAAGACTGTACTAGAATGCCATTTGGGGAAACTCTGATGTGGAAGACAGGAAGAACAAATTCAACTGTGAGCTAGTGAAAAATCTAAGCTAGGTTTACAGTCAGCTATAGGAAGTTTCAGCCCCCGCATATCACCCAGGGTGACTCCCTCACAGGTACACACCCTTCACACCTCACACTACTGACTGTGGGCCATTTTCTTGCATTTGTTGACTGTGCTGCATCTGATCCTGCTAGGTTTCTGCTTTCCCCTTTTATTCCTCATTTACTTCTGCTTCTCCTTGTACTTCAAACTGGATCCCATGCACTGAATTCTTAGCTATAGCAATTTCATTCTGGTATTCCACCCTGGTACTTTGTGGTTTTCTCTAGCTGTACAAAGAAACTTATCAACTGGTTTGGTGAACTAATCTATATCTATATCTATATGTAAAAGGACAGATGAAACCACAGATGATATTGTTTGCATGACTGTATTTTAATATCATCATGCAATGACATTTCTTCTATTTTATAATTTTCTGCAACACTAAAGAGTAAGCCAGTAAAACTCTTTCATTACACATATGATTTTCTACCTCAGAGTAGTTATTTGTGCAGATGCTTTAACTTATTCTATGCTTGTATTTTGAGGTTTTTATTATTTTTGGTTTTTACATAGAATTATTAAAGAATGAAACAGTTTCCACATTGGAATAATATGACTTTTCAAATGTAAAGGCTGAGCTTTAGTAGGAAATTTATAGGGTGTCTGAAATATAACAAAATTAACCTATCCTGAGTATAATTTTATAATGCAGCCTCTAGATTGTACACACAAACACACAGAATAACAGAACTCTATTCAAATTAGGAAACTGCTGCTGATTATTGCTCCTTGTTAGGGTTAAATATCTAAGTTTACTGGATTACTCTAATTACAAATATATGGTAAAGAATGGAGGAAAACTATAATTAGTCATACCTAGTCTGATCTAAAAGTAAAATACTAAGATTGATTATTGCATTCTAGCTTTAATTTAAAATATTACCTTTTATCTGATTATTTAAAAATTCTTTCAATAATATTTTAATACTGATATTGAAAATGATTACATATATATTATTTACAGATGTTCAGAAATACCAGAATTATTAAGTAACACTAAGCAGTGTGAACCCTGTAATTCTAGCACATAGAATTAGAATGTTTCTGATGTTTCAACAGTAAATATCACCAATGCAGCACACATTCTACCTTGATTTTCAATATCTAGGTCACATAGACTACTTTGAATACTGTGAATAGAGAGAAAAAAGCAGGAGGATTTCTACAGAACCACCAAGAAATCATAAGGACATTCAAATTATGAAAAAACCAGGACAACATCTTTTAAAAATAATTCCTATGTTAAAAAAAAAGGTGATGCTCCAAACATCAATGTCTCCTCTATTACGCAAACTGAATAAAACATTTGAGGAGTTATTTACTTAATAAAATGTCCTTTGTCTCTACTGCTCTCACAGAAGAGTGTGTGTGTGTGTGTGTGTGTGTGTGTGTGTGTGTGTGTACGTGCGCGCACACAGGCACATGTATTGAACAGTTAGGAGCAAACAAAAAGGACATATATTGAAAATAAATTCATTGTTAATAAAAAATATGCAATTTTGGGAAAATCTTACAGTGGTTAGCAACAATCAGAAACTATAGCTTCCATTTAAAATAAAGGCAAATGGATGATGATGCTAATTGCAATTGTATCTTTTTTTATTTACATAAAAGAAACTTAGAGGGTTTTAAATATATTTTACTTACGAAAAATGTATATTTGCCTTTGAAATTTCATAGTTATATGTTACAGATATTTGTAGTTTAAAGTGGTCTTATTGTAATTTTATTACTTTCTTTGAAATCTACTAAATGAGTAAGATTATGTATTAAAAACTCCTTGTTCTTTTTCAGAATTGTATGTGAAGTATAAAACCAAATATATTTCTCAATTAAATAAAAATCCTTAATAACCTGTTAATAATGAATGAATGAATACAACTTTTAAGTATGTCTAAATACTGCTTAAGCTTTATTTTTGCTTTTTGTGTATAAATGTTTTGTCTACATGTTTGTAAGAGCACCACATGTGACCAATGCCTGCAGAGGCCAGAGGAGGGTGTGAGATCCCCTACAAGTGGAGTTAAGGACTGTTGTGGGCTGTCAAGTGGGTGCTGGAAACCGAATCTGGGTCTTCAGCAAGAGCAATTGGGGCTCTTAACAGCTGAGTCATCTCTCTAGCTCTTCATATTCTCTTTTGAGGGCAACAGAGATCAAAACAACTTGCCTTACCTGCAGTTTTCTTTATCTAAAAAGGCACAATAATCAAGATAGATAAGATTAAAAATTACTAAATTTGTAGATACAGCCTCATAAAAACATGATCTGTATTATCAAAGATATCTCCCAAACTGGCTACAATCGGTGCAGTTTCTTTAGTGTACATTTTAACCAGGTATATAAAGGAGTTGTTGAAGGCAAGAAAGCAGGAGAAACACTAGAAGAATACAAATAATTCTAATATGTTACCTTTCTTGTCATAATTCAAACTGTATCCAGAGTAATGTTTGGAAAATGCTGTTTAGTCTGCCTATTTCTCTTCTTATAAACCTTGTGACTTCAGTTAAGCAATGAATTTAGAACACATATTCTTACTTCTGTTGGACTCAATAAAATAATATTACAGGGATTAAAAAAAAAACCACAGTAGATGAAGGATGGGCCACAACAGATGAGAAATTCAATGAATTAATGTGAGCAGAAAAAGAGAACTGATGAAGGGACCTAAAAGCCCTGGCCTAGATTAGCTAAAATCACTCTTCTACGGGGGTAGGGTCAGGTACTGGGGCCTGGAGACTCCTGCAAGGAGGGCAGGGAGAGACACGGGGCTGAAAACGGAAAGTGTTCATCATATAAGAAATCAGTATTAAAGCAAAGAATAGATCTGGCGTTGTAGCCCTGAGGGGGGCACTCTACTTTTTCTAGTGGCTAATTCTCCAACACAAGTATCTAAAGGAGCCTTTGAATTTTAAAAGGTGAATGATTTGTAACCTGGAACCCCAGACAAACTAGAACTAAAATGAAAAGCAGTTAGATGGTAACACTTGCTTTTCCTCAACTTATTTTTTTAATTCTCAACATGTTTTTAAAAGATATGGCATTAAAATGATTGTTAATATTATTATAAAATAATTTAGTATTACTTTATAAAATGTCAATATTTTTAGACAGTATTTCATATAGAGCAGTTAGTATAAAATCATACCTTCTCAATGTGTTTTCTCCCTTTATAATGTGGACATACACACCCCCACTCACTTCCTCTGCTTGCAGGCATGTACCTGCCAATGTTAGACTTGGATACACTTCTCATGAGAATAAATTTCAAACATCTGAACACCTGAAAACTCAATCATCCATAAATTCTTTTTTAGGAAGATTCTAAGGACTGTTTCATTAAAGGAACATGAAAAATGTAAAGGAAAAAAAGATAGATTCCAGTAGTGCCTCCTAGGACAGCAGAACCAGGAAAGCCCAGGATGACAGTTACATAGCCAAAAGATATTAGCACTGTGGAGAACACTGGCAATGCTAATAAAGACAAAGAGAGAAAAAAAAGGCCGCTAGAAATTCTAAGAAGCTGAAAAATTATGTAAGGAAATAAAGGACTACTTGGCATTCTACTTAATCATTAACTAAAATAATTTACTGTCAGCTTATATATGACACACCCTGTTAGCCACAGAAAATATGGCAACGGTGGAGGAAATAAGCAAAAAAAAAAAAAAAAGAATTATACTATTCTAATTAACTGTTATTGTTTCTTGGAGTTTACAGTCCAGTAGAGGGAAAGGGAACATGATTTTTAAAGTTACAGAAAATAAACAATTTGTATTAACAATAAGATACCAGGAGGCAAAGAGTTAAGATATGAGGAAATAAGGAACAAAACCACTCTATCCTGATAGCTGGCTATCCTAGTGAGGGGAATTAGCTGTGAGGGAACCAAGGAAACTGCAGATATGCACTGACAGCCGTTGTCTGCTGACAGGTCAGAATGCCCTTTTGTGGTTGTCAATTGACTAAATTGAGAGATGTCTCGGAGACTGAAGCATACTTCTAAATAGACCTCCGAAGGCATTTCCACAAAGGATTAACTAAGTCCGGGGTGGTGGCGAGCACCTGGCCTGAGTAAGGTGCTACAGTCTCACAGGCTGGTGGGCCAGATGCAATGAAAAGTGAAAAAATTAGCCAGTGTGGGCAATTCTCTGCTTCTTAGCTGCCATAAAGTATGCAGTTCTGCTCCAGTACACCCTCCCTTCCATGATGGGTAGGAACTTCCAAAACCAAGACCCCAAATAAACTATTCTTTGAGTAGTTTTCCCGATTTGTCAGAGTGATGAAAAAACTAACAGAGGAAATTGATGGGATCATTGCTGTGACTACTTCTGATGACATGATTCTTAAATTTTAGGAACCAGTTTGTGAGAGGAGTTTGGAAATATTTAGATATGCTTTATGCAGGGCTTAGTAGATGATTCTGATAGGAGCACAAAATATCAGAATGTCACCCTCAATGCAGACAGCAATGACACTCAGAAAGTTTCAGATGGGAACAAGGACTCTATTAGAAATTGGACCAGAGGTCATTCATGTTACATTATGTCAAAGATCTTGCCTACAATTTATCAACACATAGAAACTTCGTTTGAATAATGACTTTAATGGTGACAGAATAATTAATCCAGCAGAGAAGTTTCAAGGCAGCCCATGATTTAGGCTAAGGTATGGTTTCTGCTGGCTATTTTTAGCCAAGTTTATAGTGAGACTTGTGAGGAAAGAGAGTGAAAAGACTTGAAAGCTTGTAGCATGGCTAGCAAAGACTGTGTAAGGCTGGACCTAAGAAACGTAGTTTCTGATATGTGCCATTTAGGAGAAGCCAAGAACTTTGCTAAAGGACAAAAGGAAAGCCACCTCTGAGCATTTCAGGAACAGACCAGACCTCCGCCATTTAGGCTAAGGGGGAGGTCTTTCAAATTTAACTAATTTGAAAGGCTACTTTCAGACTAGAACTCTAGGGTTCCTCCTTGAACAGCTTCCTAAAGAAGAGTTTTTCCCTTGTTAATTCATCCAGGTATTCAGAGGCTTCTGCAGTCATGGTTCTAGGGAGCCTAGTCTTGTGTTTTTCATAGGCTTCTGGTTTTGTAGCACACAAAACACAAGAGTTAAGGGGTCATGGAGGCTTCTATTCAGATTTCAAAAAGAGGTTTGGGAGATCAGGGAAAGGGTGGTAGGCTCAGAATCCCTGAAGCCCCTAAGAGGACAATATGTAAAGGTATAAACATGAAGCCAAAGATTCAAAGGAGGCCCCAAAAGTTAGGGATGCCAGGAACATGGACTGTCTCCAGAGGAAACCTGCTGGCGGTGAGGAAGAGGCAGCCAATGAAGAGACCATGATGGTTGGAAGCAAGGGCACAGAGGTGAGGCTGCCCAAGCCCTTGGGCACTTCCACTGATGTACCATGAACCCTGAGTACTGGACATGGAGATATGGGAGCGAATGCTTTTCTTTCTGAGTTTAGATCTTGCTTTGGTCCCATTCCTCCACTCTGTGCCTCAATTCTTCCATGTCCAAATGTGTTTATTCAATGCATTGTCTTCTTGGATATATATAACTTGTTTTTTATTTTTACAGAGGCTCACACCTAAGAGTTTGCCTTGATCACAGAAGAGACTTTCAAACTGGACTTTTGGTAATATTGGAACTGTTAACACTTTTGGGATTCTTTGAGATGGAGTAAGTGCATTATGCATTTGGAGGCCAGAGACAGAATGCTACAGCTTAAATAGATGTATTTGAGTGTGGGTGTCAAGTTGATAAAGAGTGGACTTGTGATGGTTAAATACTGTCAACTTGACTTTATAGAGAGATGCTTAGGAGATTAGTACAGCATACTTCAAGGTTTGTCTGTGAGGGCATTTCTGAGAGGATTAACTGGGTGGGGGAGGTAGAAGCAGTAATAATTGGCTTAAATGTGGCAGCACCATCAGCCAGGGGCCTGAATGGAGTTTTACTACATTCATAGGATAAAGGAGAAAAACAGTTAGAGCATGGATTCCTGGCTGCCTTTAAGCAAGCTGTTCTGTTCCTCTACTCAACCCTGCCACGATGGACACGTTTCTAAAGTTGAGTCAAAATAAATCTCTCCTACCTTGTTTTACTCATATAATTGTCATAGTGATAGAAACACTGACAAGTATTCCTTATTGTACATGATTTCAAAATTAACAGTTTCCTCTTTCAGTCTCTTGATAAAATCCACATGGTCCAAGCAATGGCTTTAAATTTGCAGCAACAATTCTTCATTGCAGGAAGATCAACTTGCTTGACCCTTTCTATTAAAGCCCTTTGTATTCTAGTCTCATCAAATTAGAATACACATATACAATCTTCTCATTCCCAGAATTTTGAAGTAAGGAGTCACATGCTCTGACGTAGTTCCTCAGTAAGCATCCTGTGATACCAGAAGTAGGAGAACAAACAGTTGCTTAGTGAAGTATAGGCTTGGTATCATAGAAGAAATCAGAGGGCTGAGGATACAGCTCTGTGGTAGAGTGCTTGCCTAGCATGTTCTTGTTCCTAGGCTTAGTCTCCAGTACCCTCAACAAAACAAAACAAAAGGTTTTGAGAGTAGTTTGTAAACATGATGAAGAATACCGAAAGAGAGTGATGCATAATCTTAATAAAAACTTAAATGTAAAAAAGTTGGGTCTTTAACTTTCAACAGAAAATATTTCACAGGAAATATTGATGCAGAAATTCCAAAAAACCAATAATAAAGTTTGACACACAATAGGTCCCTCAATAACTATGTGTGAAACAAACTGAGCTCAGTAGTCAAACTAGTGAGCCTCAACTAGGAATAGGAGGAAAGAGGAAGAATGTAAGTGCACTGTATTATTGCTTGAGTATGTGACATTTCCTTTATTCTTAAAATTAAAAATGATAAGGTTTTATGTTTTATCAAGAAAAATAGAAAAAATTTGGGATGGTCAAGAAAAAATGTCTTAGCAGATAAAGCAAATCACTCTAAACTCTATGTTTCTATAAGCAAGAAGTATCTTCAAGAATGCTTAGTTTATCACATGCTATTTAAATTTCATTGTCTATTGTTGATTTAGTGTCCTCATTTGTAAAGTAGGGATAATAATAGAGTTGTGAGTTAGAGTATGAGTCAGAATAGTGCTGGGATTTGCTAAATCCTATAGTTATTGTTCTCTGTATTAGATGAATAATACTGTACTGCCGTCCTCAAGACTAGTATCTTCATCATTTTTATTCCATTTAACAGGGTGACCTAAATCAATGTCTTATTTTGCTAATCTTTCCTCTTTCACTATTTATTATGCTGTATGTGCTTTAAAAGGTGAGATTTAATTTCTACAGTTTTCAGGAATAAAGTTTTCACTGAAGACAGTAGCTGTAAAGACAAAGAAATTGTTTCAATAGTTGAAGATACAAAATTCAACACAAGTTCAAGATTTTAGATAGTTTCAGTAAACAGTTCATCACTACCAGGTCACACTAGAAGAAGTTTTTATTTCTTAGCAAGGAATAGTATATAAAATTTTTCACAAGTTTACATTTCCCATCAAATTCTAATAAAAATGAGAAATGAAATTTATTTTAAGAAAACCTCATCTTACTGAATAAATGTTTAACATAATTGAACACAATTTTCAATAGTAATTACAATCACTGGGCTACAATTTTTATACATAATTATTTCTATAGGTAAATAAAGATTCACAGACCAAAAGAGTAAAAATAAAACAGCAGTAAATAAGAAATCTGCGAAGGTGCTTTGTGCCGGCAGCCTTGTATTTCACTACTAAAGCTTGATTCCTGAAATGACCCTTGGGATGAAGACTCAGGCTTCCTTCCCTCTGGTGTTTCACATAGTACCCATAAATGAAGGACCACTTTCTAAAGATAAATGACTGGCGGGAGCACACATGTCCTGAGGCCTCGCCTAGGGCCTATATCTCACCTAATTATTATTCACCATCTCCTGGAAAAGCCTCAAGCTAAAATTGTGATAGCTATTTAGAACTAAACTTATAAAATCATTTTAAAGCATCCTTTCTTTTGCTTTCATGACTTCGGTTTTTGTTTAATTCATGTGTACCTTTATATGCCAACTGTAGCAAGCAGGAAAACAGCATAGCAATCAATCCAAATGTTGGCTCTCTTGACTCGTTTATAAAAAAGATATTATAGTAAAAATGTCTAGGGACAACATTATATAATAAAAGCAACTGAATGTATAAAAGAACTTTAAAAGGTGAAAAGCAGCAATAACAGAGAAGAGTTCCATCAGTTTAGAATTTTATAATACGATTTTCCAAAGCTCATTTTTATTCAAAACCTTAAATTACTTTGATAAATGCAAAAATGAATTTAGGGAAGGATGCAGTAGTCTCTGAAAACTAGATCTGAGCTTGAGTCACAACATCCCACAAATTATTTAGATTTCTTACTTTTTGTTATATGGGAAGTAAAATATATTATTTATTGTCATAGGACATGCTAAATATTTTCATTATTGGTTTATTTATAGCATAGATCTGTATAATCCTTTTGCTTTGCTTTGTATGTTTTAGTAGTTTGTGACAAACAATTCCTTACTAATTACTGTCTTTACAAATCTTGTGAAAGTCACAGTATCACCTCACACTTGTTAGGATCACTATTTTAAAAAAGGTAAAAGATAAGTATCAGTGAGGGTATGGAGAAAAGGATGCTTTTGTACAATGCTAGTGTGAATATAAAGTAGTTCTCCATTATGGAAAACAGTATAGAAGTCTCTCCACCCTCCAGCATGGTCATTACACTTAATAACAGTGTGCTGCATACTCAAAAATTGCTAAGACAGCTGGTCTCAGTACAAAAAAACTAAATAATAAAAGGTAAGGGATATGGTAATTAGCTTGATTTAATCACTTCACAATGTATAAATATATCAGTATGCTGGGGAGAAAAACCTCCTTTCTCAAGAACAGTGATCTAAACCGATAGTGAAGTGTCTCAGACACCCAGGGTCAGAACCTTATGTCTATAGTTCTATAGATCGACAAACATTTAAAGCAGTAGGTCATTTCACACATAGTACGTGCCCAATAATTAATTATTGTTAATAATAATTTTCTAGAACCTTGCTTTACTTTTCAAATATCTTCTCAGATTATTAGAAGAAAGCATTTGTGTGATTTGGGGTACTGACCTCTTCTGAATGTGTATCTTAATAATGAGTGAGATATTAATAATAGCCAAAGACATGGTGTTATATTCTACCTGACTCAAGAACATAATGACAACTGTTATGTTTGGGGAGAAAGTATATATAAAACTTTACTTAAAAGATTTAGGAAAGCCTATGTTGGTACAGCTACAGGATTCAATGTAGGATAGTTTAAAAAATGAATTTCATATCATGGTGTTAAAGAAGACACATTTTTCAAAAAAGGCAAACGGGCTTTCTGTGTAGGTTTGTGCTCATTCTGCTTTCCACATGAGAGATAACCAACAGCTTTCTTTTAGTCATCAGCACTTTAGTACAATTAAATTCTTATAGGAGCCACTTGAAAAATAAAATTAAGAGCATTAATATTAGCTAATGTTGACATTTAATGTAATATAGTAAGTATGTTGTAGTGAAAGTAAGTGATTTCAGTCAAACTACAACAGATGCAAAATACCACTCAGGTAAAACTATATCTGCAATATTCACAGATGATATGATACACCTGGTACTTACTTCAAAATAAAATGGGATATAAATAAAACAAGATTATCGACAATTCTTAATTATTGATGCATAATTAGGAACACGGAAGCTCACTGCTAACTTACTATATGGAAATAATGAAGCACACAAAATAAAATCAAAACATTAAATCAAAATATTAAAAACTAAAAAGAGGGTATAGCTATAATACATGATTTATAGATTTAATGTTTTATTAATATTTTATTGTTTTTATTTAATGTACATAGTATACTGCCTGCACATATGCAAGTGCACTCATGTCATGCAATGTTGGTGGAGGTTAGAAGAGGGCATTGGATCCCCTAGAACTGGAGTTATGGATGATTGTGAGCAACCATTTGGGTGCTGGGACCTGAACCCGGGTTCTCTGAGGGAGCAGCCAGTTCTCTTAATCACTGAGTCATCCTCTAGCCCCTAAGGTTTGTTTCTTGAGACAGAATCTCATATGGTAGACTAGACTAGACTTGACTGGAACTCATGGTAATCTTGTCTCAGTCTCCAAAGTGCTGATGTTACAGATGTGAGTGACTATTTTTAGTATAGATTCAATATTTTTAATATGATTGCCAATCTTATTAGAAAAGAAACACCCCTCCAATTTCTGGCATTGGAAAGAACATCAATCATATTCATAAAAAGAACACAAAGTTCAAATGAAAAGCAGATGTTTTTCTCTATGGTCTATGACCTCTCCAACCATGCATATTTGGGTATAATACAGGACCATGCATAGATTCCCTCTTACTCAGTGGACCTTAAATCCAATTGGAAAGCTGTTGATAACCCCCTAGATAAAAGTATCACCATTGTACCAATAGAGATACTTTGCTGGGCTGGTCATTGCTGTAGTTCATAGGATACACAGCTGGGTAGGACCAATGACTGTTTTTCTCCCTTGGCAGTTAGCAAAGACTACTAGAACAAGTCTTTGGGGAGGAGACATTCAGATCAGCTCCAGCTCAACTGCTCTAGTTCTGTGTCTAAAGGATATTGTGTCTTCACAGTAGGGACTTACTACCTTCAAGTTCTGAGAGGCAACGAAAGGCTGTAGTAAGATCCTCTGTTATTTTGGGAGTTTCTTAGACTACCCGGATCAATAACTTGAAGGGAGGTTTCCCTTGTGTGGCACTGTGATTGTTGTTATATAGACCAGGTATGCACATGCATATGTACACACATAGACACACACACACATACACACATTGTATATGTATTTTTCAGCAGGCTTATCAAATACATTTCCCTATGGTTTTTCACACCACCTAACTAGAGAAGAACCTAATATTGCCATGGTCATAAACCACTGTAATTTCTTATTACATTCTAAATACTTATAGTTATATTCACAGAAAGTATAGCTCTCACCACTCTTCAAAGTAATTTCTTTCTGCAATGAATGAAGACTACTACAAACTTCCACAGCTTTTCAAAATACAGAGCATACATGACTGTGGGAAGCCTAATCCTAACTGATACATCTGCAATGCAACCTCTACACTTAAGGGTCAGGGAATATTGCAGAGGAGAGGATGGAAAGACTTAAGAGGCAGAGGGACTGGATGGTTGCTGCTAAATATTACACTCTAGACATGATAGGAAGCTGTACTCACGAAATCTCCACAGTATGGTAGCCTACAAGATCTGCATAGTGACAAAACCAGTTAACATGCCAAGGTGGATGGGGAAATTTCATGGGTCCAACCTCAAGATGAAGAACTACAGGCAATCAGTAGATGCTGAGGAGAGAGAATCAGTTTTCTCCAAGAACTAGCTCCCTGATAGGTTATCTAATCCTCAGTGGCAGCCCTAAACTCGTGTACACATAAACGGATTCGGTGCATTATATATATGCATAATATGTATTATATGTAAAATATACATATAATTATAAATATGTATGTATATGTAACAATAATCAGGGAAGAGGACAAGAAATCGAGAGACAGTGAGGGGGACACGAGAGGAGTTAGAGTTGGACTGGGAGGGGTAGAGTGATACAAATGCAATACTTACATATGAAATTCTCAAAAAATTATATTAAAAATTAAGTAAAAATAAACATTGTTACAATAATAAAATAAAATAAAAGTTGATCATAATTATAAACAGAAAAGTTAACAAATAGATGTTCATCTCACTGGCAATCACATGAATAAAAACATCAAAAACTTCCATTAAATTTGTTTACAAACAAAAACAGTTAATTGCAGATGTTCCCACACCATAGAGAAAATGGTACTCTCACAGTGTTAGAGAAAATGTAATTAGTAGGGATTTTCAACTAATTTACCCTTTGATGCAACAATTCAATTTCAAAGAATAAAGTATAAGTTGGCATTTCACATGTGTTCAGTGGGATTTAACACATAGTTTTGTGTTTTATGTATGTATATATCTACATATAAAGAGAACATACTTAAGAAATAAGGTCACTGACTTCTGAAAATCATTTCAACATAATCATCAGACATGAGCATTAAGATGCATGTGTATGGATGTGCACTGAAGTCATATTTACCCCAGTGAAAATGATAAACACTGCAAAACATAATTGTAGAAAACATAATTCATATTTGTGTCTATTATTAAACTATAATGATATAGAATAATTAAAACCATGGTTTGAGTGATACTGACATGAAAGAGTCATGATAAATCACTAAGTAAAGGAAGCAGGATAGCCTTTCCAGTTGTAACTACTATAATGACATACCTATTCATAATATATCAATAAATTCAGCAAAGTATATCAGAAACCATGAAGGGTAGTATCTCAAGGTTGTAGCATCACTATATTTTTCTGAATTGTTAATTTTACAGTAAGCCTGTATTAATTTTATGATGGAAATATTCTTTAAAGATGACACAGTCATACATTTTACCTATGGAAGCACAGATACTTTCCATGTTTAAAAAAGAACAGAACTATAATTGTATAAAGAACCTATGGAAGACAAACACCATTCCTACCTTCTGGAGAGAAAGTGAGGCAAACATAACAAGTGCTGTGATGGCAGGGAACATCCAGTTGCACTAAGCCTTTGAGAGTCTCAGTGAGGAAGAGCTGCTTCTCTCTGTAACAGATCAACAGAGACACATGCATTGATTTAGACATAGAGATATGAAACCATTTCTGAATGCCAGTCTGCACTTTTCTCACCATCAGTGAGAGTCTCTGACAAATGAGAGGATCAGAGTATTGTTACCCTCATTCTGCAGATCATTATGATTAACCACTAGAGCAATGCTTTATTCTCTGTGTTCATGTTTATTAATATATTTTAAGGAGAATATTTAATAACTGCCAAGTTGCCGATTAAGAGTAGTAATATAATTTTTGATGTCTACTGTCTTCCAGGTGTGCTAGATCCTTTGCCTCTTTGATCCTTCCAACATTTTCACTTAATTATTCAGTAGTATTCACTAGTACTACTTTATGCCAGGCACTATAAATAGTACTGAGATACAATGATTGTCACAATCATGACACAAAGGCACCTTACAATGCAATCACTGGCAATTGGAATTTGATCCTTGGTAGCCCAGCTCCAAAACTACTCTTTTTATTACAGTCCATTTAAAAAGAATGCCTAGGTTCGAGTCTGACCATCACCACTACCAATATAGAAAAACTCCATACATTGTAAGTTAAGATAGATAAAATATCAAAAAGAGAGTAACAACTAAATGCAGCATGAAATATATACAGTGTATTTTACAAAGCCTAGATAGTTTGCAATTTTCCATTCAGTTCACACAGTGCCATTATATAGATGCCAGTAGACCCATTTTATAAAATAAGAATATCATATCCTAGAGAGGATGATAATAAAGTAAGCTTAAATCTGGGCCTGCATAATTCTAAGTCTTAAAAATCTTAAGGGGAAAGAAGAAAAATATATATTAAAACAGAGAAAGTAGCAAAGTGCTTGGAACAAAAATTAAGCACTATGGTATATGGACACACACACACAACAGTCATAGAGTCACACACCTGTGTATGGTACTGTCATAATCAAGACTCACCACTGTGTGATGAAATGGCACTGAGGCATAGGTAGGCTGAGGGAGATGGAGAGGTGGCTATTTAAGGAGAAGCTGAGTGAAAACCATCCTTAAGCACAGACTATAAAAATTTTGGCTGCTTGCTTTCAAGTAAGGTCTTACAGATAAACAGTAGGAAATGTTATCATTTATCTACTACATGATCATGAGAAAGTTACTAACATTCTCAGGGTCTCAGTATCCTAATCTCCAAATGAGGATAAACAGTAACCTTACCTGACTGTGTTGTTATAAAGACTAGTATTGAACTTGATTTTATCAACTGCCTAATTGGGTAAAGACAAATGCACAAGAAACTAATCAATTTAAAAGAGACCAATCATTAAAAATTAATAACAAGTCTATCTTAAGTTCTACCTGATTAGGACAAAAGTAAAGCCAGGAGAACCCAAAAACTCAAATTAGACTTTTTTTTACAAGCTATAGTGTTTTGCTTGTCTACTATGCTAAGGTTTTCCTTTCCAAGACCTGAGATAATACTACAAGAATGCATAGCATTTATTAGTGTAGCATTCATTTTTAAAGGATATTTATATTTTTAATAGTTTTATAAATACATAGACTGTATTGTGATTACATTTACTCCTCTTTGACTTCCTGGTATCCTAATTTCATTTTCTCTGAACACTTTCTTCCCATTTAGTCCCATGAAATGTGGTCCTAAGAATGTTTAACTTGAAATTAATAATAAAAATTTGAATTAAATTAAGGAGACATGTTGCTAATAGTTGGTCCAGTTTATTAAAAATGCCAAAAAATGTGGCGCAAAAGGCTGAGTTAATTTTTGTTTTTAGATTAAAGGAGAGATGTGAACTTTGATTAGATCCTACATCAGGAAAAAAAGAAACCCAATACCTATAACTCCTGGGCAAGTAAGAAAATTTAAATATAGATTTTAAGAATCTATGAGTAGCACATTTAGAACATATTGAGTAATTTATTCTTAATGACAAAAATATTCATTCATACATTTATAGTCATCAGTATTTACTAAACACATATTCTGTATGATAAGCCTGCAGACAAAAGTTCTTAGAATAAACAGATCATAAAATAGAGCCCTGGCTTGCCCAAGGGAGCAGATAAGGTATTGTAAGGTACACTCTCTCTTTGCCTGGCAAGTTAGCAAAATAGCTAAACTATCATCTGCTATATTTTGGGACTCAGACCATCTACCTTATAATGGGAGAGAAAAATTCAGAATGTTGGAGCAGGTCGGCTGATTTATGTAGCCTTCAGTAAAGTCCTGTAAGACAGATCATAAGTGAGGAAGCAGAGAAGGGAAAAGAGATGGCTTTGCCAAACACTTTTTGGATTTGGTAAGAATCAGGTGAACTGGAGCCTGGCAGGACGGAAGAAGCCTTTTCCTGTCCTAGGTATGCACACAGCTGTGCACATCTGCACATACACGTGCACATACACTCACACACATATATAAATAAAAATAAACCTAAAAATGAAAATAATTTCCAACCAAGGTTGCCATTGTTCCTCCCATAGTATAAAACACCTCCAGTGTTAACAAGAATCTCATAGCTCATCGGTGGAAAGACAGCTTTGCTGTGCCCAGAGATCTCACAGTCATTTATTCTAGCATGGCTGCTTCAGCAGGGCTTCTTCAGACAACTTCTGGATGTTGCAAGTACCCGATTTGGTGATGTTTTGCCATTCATCTGCTGCTTCTATGTATCTGATACTTGCTATTGCTTTTGTACTTTTACTTGCTACATACTTAGTGAGCCCACTCATTCAAAATCTAAAGCACTGCTTTTATAAATCATTCTCCAGACAGAAGAGAAGAGATAGGAGAGCAACTTCAAATTGGCATGATTAGTTTTCCTTCATCTGTGGAAATATTACTCCTAAGGGTGCTAGAAAAAGAAGTGAAATGGGCTCCTCTGCTAGCCTTGGGTCCAGGTCTGCTTTAATTCCTCTGCCTCAGATCTCTGAACTAGCTTCCTATCCCCGACTAGCTAAATCCTCTAGCCTACTTTGTTAAGACCCGCCACAGACAGTCCCTACCCCCATCTTCCCCTGGCTCCTCATCCACCTGACACAGACTAGCCCTCCTATGACTCTGGAAAGAGTCAGATCCCACCCACTGCATCTATATTCCATTCCCCTGTAGCCTCAACATTCCCAATCTACTCCACGCCTGCTGGCCTTGGGTCCAGGCCTGTTTCAATTCCTCTGCCTCAGATCTCTGGATTAGTTTCCTAACCCAGAGTAGCTAAATTCTCTAGCCTACTTTGTTAAGAACCTCCACAGGCGGTCCCCACCCTGACCTACCCCTAGGATCCTGATCTGCCTGACACAGACTAACCCTCCTACTACACTGACTAGCCTGCCTACTACTTTGACCCATCAGCTCTCCAGATCAGCCTACCACCCTGCAGGAACCTGAAACACACACCAACTAATTTTTCATTGCTGAGTAAAAAGCAACCAACCTACATAAACATATAAACAGAACTAAAATCCAAATAAACAAAGGCAGAATAGAATTTCCTACTAAATACACAACCAACAAAAAACACCCATATGCCCAATTGGCAGAACAAAAACACAAATAACATGAAAATCAAAAAAATACGTCCCCCCAAAACTCACCAGTTCTACAGAAGTAAACTTCAATGAGAAAGCCCTGGAGGAACCCCAGGATGCAGAATTTAAAAGAACAGTCATCAACAAAATCAAAGAACTTAAAGAAAACACAAAAAACTCAAAGAATTCAAACGGGATTGGCATAAATTTTGATGGAAGTTCAAGAAAAAAAATATGCATGTGAATGAAATAACAAAATCTAGGACTTAAAAAGTGAATTCATAAAAAGATAGAAATATTGATGAAAACCCAAACTGAAATAAACATGGAATTGAAAAACTCAGTAAGCCAGAGTCAAGAAACATATAGAACACCAATTAGATAGAACTGGAACAGAAACTTCCCACAGAATATTACAGTAAAAACATCAAATTTACAGAACAAAGAGAGGGTACTGAAAAACAAGTTACATATAAAGGAAAACCCATCAGAATTACAGCTGACTTTTAAATGCAGACTATGAAAGCCAAAAGAGCCTGGACCAAAGTATTCCCAGTTCTCAATGACCATGGATACCAAACCTGAATTCTTTATTCAGCAAAATTATCATAGTTGAAGGAAAATTTTCTATGACACAAATAGGCTGAAAGAATTCATGTCCATTAAACCAGCCCTACAGAGAATACCTGAGGCTATACAAAGGACCAACAATAAAAATGAGTATGTCCAAGAGGATACAGAAAGAAAACAAAGAAAGATATACTAATAGAAACACAACATAGGGCCATAAGTACAAACAAACTTTAAGATTACAGTGACCAATACACGTTTCAATAATAAATATCAATGGTCTCAAGTACTAGTCAAAAGACACAGGCTAGGAGAATGGATTAAGAAAGGAAATTCATCTTTTTATTTTTTTGTCTTCAAGAAACTCATCTCACCTTCAAGGATAGGCACTACCTTAGGATAAAAGGATGGAAAAAAAGAAGTGTTACAAGCAAATGGCTCTAAGCAGCAAGCAGCTGTTGTAATTGTAATATCTGACAAAATAAACTTCAAATCTATTTTTCAAAACTAATCAGAAGAGATAAAGGGGGCCATTTCATTCTAATCAAAGGAACACTCAATAAAGATGATATTATATAATACATGAATGCATATCATATATGCGCCAAATTCTAGTGCATCCAATTTCATAAAAACAGTACTCCAGGACTATGAAACACAAATTAACACAGTAATAGTTGGTGACTTCAATACCCTGCTATCTTCCTTAGACAGGTCAATTAAGAATAAACAGAATACATTTGAAGTAAATGACATCTTACATCAAATAGACCTAACAGATATCCATGAATATTCTACCTAAGCACAAAAGAATGCACTTTCTACTCAGTAGCCCATGTAAATATTTCTAAAATCAACCACATTCCAGGACAGAAAGCAAATCTCAACAAATACAAAAAAAATTGCAATAATTTCATACATTTTGTCAGACTACAATAAAGCTTATAATCAACAGCAAACGAAACTCTAGTAACTATATAAACTCATGGAGATTAAACAACAGACTCCTGAATGATGAATGGGTCAAAGAAAACATTGAGAAAGAAATGAAAGTATTCCTGAAACAAAATGAAAATGAGAATAAAACATAAAATAAAACCCCACTAGAACACTTTAAAAAAGCACTCCTAAGGGGGAAACTTATAGCTCTAAGTGCCTACATTAAAAAAATCAGAAAAAGCACATATAGATGACTTAACAGTACAACTCAAGTCTCTAGAAAGACAAGAACAAACCAAGGCCAAACCTAGTAGATGAGAAGAAATAACAAAAATCAGAGTATAAATGAATGAAATAGAAACAAAGAAAACAATACAAAAAAATCAATGAATCTAAGAGCTGATTCTTTGAAAAATGAAATAAGATACAGAGACCCTAATCCAGTTAACCAAAGGAAAGAATGAGCAAGTCTAATTTAACAAAATCAGAAATGAAAACATCACAACAGATAACAACAACAACAACAACAACAAAAAACAAGAACATTGTAAGGGAATACTTTAAAAATCTATACTCTATTAAATTTGAAAATTTAAAGAAACAGATGAAACCTGAAATCATGAATACTACCAAAGTCAAACCAAGAAGAGATCAACAGCTTAAACAGACCCATAAAATATAAGGAACTTCAAACAGTAACATAAAACTCCTGGACTGAAAAAAGCCCAGGCCCAGATGGATTCACAGCAGAATTCTACAGACATTCAAAGAAAATCTACAACCAATATGGCTTAAATTATTCAAAAAGACAGAAACAGAGGAAGAACTTGAAAACTCCTTCTATGAAGCCAGTATTGCTCTAACACCAAAACCAGAGTAAAGACACAACAAAAAAGAAAACTATAGGCCAATACTGTTAATGAACATAGATGCAAAGATACTCAACAAAATACTTGCAAGCTGCATACAGACACAGATCAAAAAGATCATCCACCACGATCAAGTCACCTTTATTCCAGAGATGCAGGGGATGGAAAATGGAAAGGAAACACACAGGTAAATGGAAGGAAAGAGCCCAAAAGAGGGGGATAGTAGGGAAACTTACCAGCGGGAGGTGGGGAAAGTGGGAGTGTTTGGCTGGGAGGGGAGGAAGGAGGGACATGCAGAGGTTCATGGTGGTGGGGAAGGAAGGAACTCAGGAGAGGGGGGGAATGGTGGGAGGCACATGTTATCAGGGGGAAGAGGGGAATAACAGGGTGCTTGGATTGGGGAGGGAGGAGGGAAGTTGGATGGGGTTAGAGAGAGGAGAGATGAATGGAACTTGGGGGCTTAGGGAATCCCTTGAGAAATGCACATACAGTGTCTGAACATTAGAGTCGGGGATGTCTGGCAAGGAGCACAGTGTCTGACAGGAGAGACCGCCCTTCAAGTGGTTGGTCAGAGTGGTCCAAGAGACTCCTAAAATAACACAGGCTATTATTGCCAGAGCTCTTGGTTATCTCCCAGAACTCAAAGATAAGATCCTACTGCTGAGGACAGTACATACTTTGGATACAGGACTTGGAACAATAAAGCAGAAACTGACCTGGAAGCCTTCTACCTGAAGCTTAGCTCTCATAGTTCTAGATGATACGATGCAAGTTGCTAAGAAAGAAAATCAATCAGTGGTCCAACCCAGGCCTAAAGCCTAATAGCCATGACGACTGGCGTACCAAATTCTATTAGTGTAGTAGTGACACTGTTACCTGGGAGACAAGTATATCATATGCTATTCATCAAAGAAGCTTCTTTTTGCAACAGATGGAGGCTACTGCAGAGTTCCACAGTCACACACAGAGGATAAACATCTGAGAGATACTCAGTCCTACACAACTACAGTGGCACCTTTATATCTAAGGCTCATGGAACACAGAGGAACGGGGTGGGGGTAGAGAGAGTACTTGTGAATCCCTCAACTCTCACCAGCAAAGCTTCCTTATACAGCAGAGTGTGATGCATACAGAAGGCCATAACTGGTCAAATTTTAGAGAATAAGTGACTGTATATTATATGTCTGTGGATAGGAGTCCTATTTTAAACCTCCCACTAGATTGCACATGTGAACTTGTGGTAATGGTTGTGTTGAGCACAAGACCCATGCTGACTCAATCTCATGAGGGTTTAGAGTAGAGCAAAAAATGGGCAGCTGGCTAGCCTTAGCCTGGGAACTATTGGAGACTGATTACTACGTGGTGTGGGAGAGTAGACCTGACCATCTTTAGATGGGCTGACTAGACTCCAGAGGATGAATCTGCACTGAAGGACATCTGGGTGCAAATGCTTGTCTGGATAGGACTTAACCTGTATGGTGGATTGCATGACATCTGGTGGGATGTGTGCGTAGGGGGAGCATGGATGAGGAAGGGTGTCTAAATTTGATTAAGAACTGTTATATGAAATGTACAAAAGCTCAATAAAAATTTAAGAAAAAATTAAAAATTTTTGTTCTTGAATTTAGCCCCCATAAGTTATTTTTATCTACTTGGTGCTTTTATTAAAATCATTGTGCTTATAAAAGAAAAAAAGAAGTAAAATTGGTCAATTTTAGATCTAGTCAAACATTGTTTCCTAAGTTGGAGATCAGTAACAATGTAACTTACAGGGGTATTAAAAGATTCAAAGAAAGGAAAAATGACAATGTATAAATGATACATTGGTGTGGTTTTCTGATAATTTCTGACAGTAACTTTTCTTTTGACACACACACACACACACACACACACACACACAAAACTCTTCTTTTTTGAGTTTTAGTGCAGTTCTATGTGTAAAAACCATACAGTTCATTTTTCTTACACAGACTCAACTGTACTGTTGTAACTAATTAGCTGTATGGATTTGGGTAGGTAATATAAGTTCTCTGATTTGATGGGCTTTTATTCATAAAAATTTAAATAAAGAGGAGCCCAGACCTTTATAGTCTGACTGAAAGCTCCTGACTCTTTCATGTCTTGGGCATCTGTGAGGTGAGCTTCCCAAATCGAGCCATGTCCATCTCCCTACTTAGGGACCACCTGAAGTCCTTTCTACTGTCCCAGGGCCAGGCTTCTCTACTGGCTAGTAGACTTCTGGAAACTACCAGAGAGTGCTTGACTCAGGCCTCTGTGGGGTGAACTTCCAAATCTCAATGTATCCATCCCCCCTGCTCTGGGACCATCTGCAGTCCCTCCCACTGCTTCAGGACTTAGGCTTTCCTGATGATTAGTAGAGGTCAGCATTTCCATCTCCCAACTCCTTTCCTTGGACCTTGGCACTACCACTTTGAGGCTTCTGAAGTGCTCCTAGCTAGCTAGGGTCTGGAAAGTTCCTGAGTAGCCAAATTGGAGCCATTGGTCCTTCCAATATAAAACCAAAAGAGAGAATCTGAAGCTTAGACAGACCAGCTTTTCATACCCAATCAGAAAGCAACCAAGGTACAACAATAATACAAACAGAATCAGACTTCAACTCAAGAAATAAAAACTTAAGTTTCACACCAGAATCACAAGTAACAAAAGCAATCCACATGCTAAAACCACAACAAAAACTAAAAATATGAAAAATCAAAAGAATATTTTTCCATCAAATAGCACCAGAAGAGTTCTACAATAAGACCGTACTAGGGTATTTAAAAGACCAATCATAAACATGATCAAAGAATTGAATGATTTAAAGAACATACAAACAATTTAAAGAACTAAAATAAGATAGGGACAAACTTCTGACTGAGTTCACAAAAGAGATAGAAATACTAAAGGAAACTCAGGCTGGAATGATGAAGTGAAAAATAAGCCAATTTAAAACAACAGAAGAAATCCACACTAATAGAATGAATGAAATGGAAAACAGAATATCAAAATCATATAATAAAGTTGAAGAATTGGACCCCGAAGGCAACGAACATAAAAGTGTAAAAAAACACAGGAATGGAGTATGCATGAAAAGACCAAATTTATTAATTATGGGCATACAGAAAGGAGAAGAATCTCAGGCAAATAGTATTGAGCATATTTTCAACAGGATTGTAGAAGTTAAGGAAAGGCATACTCACACAAATACAAGAAGCACATAGAACACCGAATAGATAGGACCACAAAAGAAAATACCCACAGCATATCATAGCGAAAACACGAAATGTACAGAATAGAATACTGAAGCTACAAGAGAAAAACAAGAAGTTACATATAAAGGAAAACCCACAAGAATTACAGCTGTAGTTGTCATATAGGAGAAGAAAAAGAAAATTATAGGCCAAACTCTCTGATAAACATAGATGAAAAAGTCCTCAATAAAATACTTGCAAGACAAATTCAAAAGTACATCTAAAAGATTAATCATCATAATCAAGTAGGCTTCATCTCAGAGACGTAAAGATAGTTCAACATATCAATAAAAGAAAATCTACCACATGGATTGAAGAATAGAAACCACACGATAATCTCATTAGATATAGAAAAGGCTTTTGACAAAATTCATCATCCATTCATGATAAAAGTCATGGAGAATCTAGGGATACAGAGGACATATCTTAGCATAATGAAGGCAAATCCACAGCCAACATCATAGTAAACAGAAAAATTCAAAGCATGCCCATTGAGATCAGGAACAAGGTAAGGATGTCCACTCTCTCAAGTCATGTTAACATGGTACCTGAGGTCTTAGCTCTCTCAGTAAGACAGTAAGACAAGTAAAGGAGATAAAGGAGATACAAAATACACTGTATGAAATTCTCCAAGAATAACAAAACGAAAAAATAGACACCCCCCAATATCAGGATAGTACACTTTATGGTATTTGTTGATATTTATGCCAATAAACTTGTTTGAAACCTTTGGAAAACATGGATTATTAACTCACTACTTTCATGTTAATTTTATTGAGTTTAATTAAGAAAGTTGGGAGTAATACAATTCTTTTATTACTTATTCATAAAGCACTATTTAGAGGAAAACTGAAAAGTTATCTTATCCATAACAAAGGTGATTTTATATATTCATAAAAATACTTCAAAGTCAGAATTAAAATGTATAGTTTAAATGACCTTCAGGCATTGCAAAGTTGTTTTCTTCTTGCCTGGAGGATCTATGTGACTGATAATTATTTCCTTCTTGGTCAAATGAGAGAAGTGAACTTTAGTCCAAACAACTGCTGCTTTATAGAGTCTACCCCATGGGCTATGCTCTTCAGGCAAAGCATCAGTAATCTGCTAAGGAAACTCATTTTTGGTTTCACCATATCACCAGAAATATAAATATGGATTTTTCTCATGATAAAAAATGTCCAGTGAAAATGAAAAAAATTGAGCTATCATGACTCTTTTTTTAAAAATGGAAGATGATAGAAAAAGCTGAAACTCTATAAAAAGTTAGAGTGCACTGTCACTGATCAAAGTTTAATACCAATTCAAAAAACTACTAGGCTAATTACTAGTCAGGGAAAATAATAAAGTATTTAAATTTCAAGCAATTAAAACCAACAACTCTTGAATTAACCTAAGTTACAAGGTCAAACTATGAAGATACTGATATATTTTAATGAATATACTTTAATAACTTTTTTGTCTTTCAAAAATGGTGGTCTTTGGAAACCAAAACTGAGAACAAAAGTGCTAGCAGTGTTCTAAGTATTTCTGAAATTCCTCTTTTATAATTGCCTTTACTCTTAGTGTTTACTGACTTCTTTTTCCCTTAAAAGGCATAGATTATTTTTGACCTTGTAAGATAGTTATTGTATTTATTAAGACACATTTTGCTATGTAGAGAAGGATGGCCTAGATCTTCTAAACCTCCTGCCTCTGCGTCACAATTGTTGGGATTACAAGTATTTACCACCATCACTAGCTGAACTTATATTTAGATGATATTTAGTTAGTTCTTTAGAATTCTGCTTGAAACTATGTGATCTCAAAAATAGCACAGACTGAAAGCAATAATATCAGTAGTTGGTACAAAGGTAGTACCATGGATAAGTCACAAGTTATCAAAGTGCTACTAAGTCAAAATAATCCATATATCTTTGTTTTGTTTATTGTCTTCTTTCTCATGTTTCCATCTTAAAGTAGGAAAAATAAAATGAGTCAGAATATGCAGATATATTAAATTGCAGACTAGCAGACCAAATTTCTTAAAGATGAGCAACTCCTAGGAATTAGTATTACTATCCAAACATGTATTAAGTGTGTTGTAGGCTCTGAAAGTAGAACTAGATACATCAGGTTAGAAAAAAATCAGTAACATCTGGGTCAAGTCTTCAAAGTACACACTAGTAGAAAAAAAAGTTCGTAATGTAGTAAGAGCAGCCTTCACTTTAGTCTTGAACATTCTACGTCAAGTTAAAGGTTAGTTTATAAGCCAATTTATGTTTAAACATCATAGTCCATTACTTTCCCATGCCAATATTATTACTATTATTTACCTTCATAAATATTCATTTCAATAAATTATATAAATTCATTTATAACTGCTTGTTTCATCTAGCCTAAGGTGTCTCCCATAGCAAGGAAAGATATGATGTCATAGCACAGAACCAAGTGCAGAGTACTGGGTAAAAATCTATGAATCAACAAGGAAAAATTATGTATATATAATATATATAATATATATTCAAAATAAATGCAGAAGGAAGTAGGAAAACCAAACAAGGAAGGGTTTAGGTTCCACTGGAAAACTTGGGGAGAGCTCCAAAATGGGAGAGGCTTTTTTTTTAAAATGGGGTCCTGCACAAAGAAACATAAGAAGAAACAGCCCCAAACAAGTAGATGGCATAGGGAAATTTTGCAACAGCGTGTATGTCAAAAGTACCAGAGATACTTAAAATACACCACCAGAGGAATTTCAGGATTGTATAACTGCTTGATTGATCGGTGTATTTGAGTATGGGTAAGAGTAGAGAGAGAAACATCTAGACTAATGAGAGGGATCTTAATGGTTCTGAAATCCCAGCTTATACAATGGGAAGATCAACACAGGTGACAGATTAAGATTTTCAGGAACTTATGCACATGATTGAGCAAAAGATTTTACAATAATTTAAAATAACACCAATCAAATGGTTTTGCATCAAACAGTATGCAGTTAGAGAAGTGTACTGCCTGCCTACAGAACTCATTCATATCATTATACTTTTTCAAAATTATTTTGATCATAGAACAATTTCCTACCAAACAATTCAAATTAGAAAAATTAATAGTTTTAGAGAATAAGAGACTGCAAAGTATGTGTCCCTGGATAGAACTTTCTATTAAACCTCACTCACCCAGGGCTTAGGGACCATTGTGGAAGATGGGGCAGAAAGATTTTAAGAGCCAGGATTGGTCCACGAACATAGAGAAACAGAAGCTTTCAGACCACTGGAAGCTTGCTCATATGAGTTTGTGGCAATGGTGGTTTTGAGCACAAGACCCTTGCCAGCTCAATCAGACAAGGGCCCAGAGTGAAGCAAGGGAAATGGGCGCTGACCCCACCCTGGGAACTGTTGGAGACTGATTATTACTGGATGAAGGAAAACAGACCTTCCTTAAGACCTCTAGATAGACTGACTAGATTCCAGTGGATGAACTTGCACTGAAGGACATCTGGGTACAAATGCTTGACCTGAGAAGACTTCACATATAAGTGGAATGCATGAGGTCCAGGAGCCTGGATGGGGGAGGATGTCTACTTTGTTTAAGAATTGTTGTATGAAATGTACAAAAGCTCAATAAAAAGTTTGTAAAAATAAACTTGGTTTCCCAACATGTAAAATGAAGCTTATGATTTCAACTTAAAAATCAAGCTACTGTATGAGTCTATTTTAAGATTTATCATCTTACAGTACTGTAGGATTTATTTTTAAATGTCCATTGGGTGAACAGCAGAGGACATGAAAGCATCATCACATAATAAGAAATCATCAAGATAAGTTTATTTTTATCTTATATACCCATATCTACTACAGACACTGAATTATTTTAAATTTTTATGTACAAAATCTTGTCTTACAAATTGTGATGATGAATAATAATATTTACCAACTTGACAGGGCCTAGAATCATCTAGGAGGCAAGTGTTTGGGCAAGCCTGTGAGGGCTTATCTAGACTCATTGAACTGAAGTAGAAAGACCCACCCTGAAAGTGAGTACACTATTCTCTATGATTGGGTCCTGAGCTGCATAAGAAGTAGAGAGCTGGATGGGCACCAGCTGTCTTCCTTCTCTGCTTCCTCACTGTGGCCAGCTCCTGCTGTCAGAACTTCCCCACCATGATGGACAGTACCCTGGAACTATGAGTCAAGACAAACCTCTTCTCTCTTAAGTTGTTTTTGTCATGGTATTTTGTCACAGAAACGAGACATTTAATTAATACAAAAACATAAAAATATAATTTATCACACACACATACATTACAAGAATCAAGTAAGGTGTTATAGAAATTCAGAGTCCTGAATGGGGTACTCAGGAAAAGCTAGCATTTAATTTAGTCTTGAAGTATTTGCATTTTAACACATAGAAGTGAGGAAAAAAAGGATCCCAAGTACTGAGAATGGACAAATACAAAGATACATGGTTGGTTTACAGTGCAAGGCATTTTCAGAAGGCAGTGCCTAGAACGAGATTGTATATACTAAATACTTGTGGGTAAATATGGGATAGATTTAGTTGAAGATTAATATATGGAAATAGCAAAGTATAACATTGAGGTTGGATTGGGCTTGAATATGAAATTACCTAAAATATATTCTATACCTATAGGTCTTTAAATATGATCACAGGGTCCTGGATAAACATGAGGTTTCTTTCTGAATCACGAATTTTAGTTAAAAATTTGAAGAATTAAGTCAAGTAATTTAAATGACAGCCTAATTTAAACATTTTTGTATTAAAATTAAGAGCTGTATTTTAGAGTAATGTGTAAATCTTTCATAAATTTTTCTTTATGGTACTGTATTCTGAATATGTATTCTGAAATACATATGGACTATAATAAATAATTCTTTGGTAAATAACATTGATTTAATAGTGTTGAATTAATTGAAAAGATTAGACTTATTATCAGAGTTGTCAGGACTAGATACAATGTCAACATATAATTTTACTCTACCGAGGCATATGAATCAAGTAAGCTCATCCCTTTTAATTCAACTAGGTGTTTAAAATTATAAAATGAGTTTAACCTAGGATAAAATATATGGTAAACAAAAAGAGTGACTTGATAAAGTAGCTGTAATAAACAAAGGGGAGGGATAAAAAAGATGATAAAACAAAAAAAGATGACTGCTATCTTTGTCAGGATTCTCCTGAGCAATTCAAACATAGTTATTTAAAAAAAAAAAAGAAGAGATCTAAGAGGGATAAAAGTACATACATAAACTTTTCAACAATTACGTATCATCTTAGGTCTAAAAATTTGTAAAAAAATCTTTTTAGAATTATGAAATTCGAGTTATTCTATAGAATGGATATCTACTGAAATCCACGAATTTCTAAGAAAAATAACTATTAAAACATGAATTGCTGACAAAGCTGAGGTTTCTACATTTGGATATTGTGTTTTCAGGACATTATAGAGAAGCTAATGGTAATTTGGTTTGTTAAGTACTGTGCTATTTGACCAGGAAGGAGGCTCAGTGGATAAAGGAGTTTGCCAGCAAGCCTGATGACTTGAGTTAGGTTCTCAGGACCGACATGGTGGAAGGAGAGAGTCAACTTCTGCAAACTGTCCTCAAACTTCCACATAAGCGCTGTGCACATGTATTCACATACTTATACATAACACACAGTAAATGTATAAATAAATATAAATAAAAATAAATACCAAAGTACTGTAAGAAAGATAGCTGATCAAGCCAGGGGGAAGTAAGTCAGTAGGCAGTATTCCTTCACGATCTCCGCTCCAGCTTCTGCCTCCAGGTTCTCGCCTGGAGTTCCTGTCCTGACTTCCCTCAGTGATGGATTGTTACTTAGAAGGATAAGATGCAGCAAACCCTCTCCTCCCCAAGCTGATTTTGGTCAGTGTTTTATCACAGTAACAGAAAAGTAACACGCACACACACACACACACACACACACACACACATACACACACATACACACGCACACACACACACACCCCTATGGAACTAAATCATAGCTTAGCCTAAATCATAGCCTAGCCTACCTTAAATGCACTTGAAACACTTCTATCAGCCCCTTGTTGGGCAAAATCAACTGACATAAAGCGCACTTTATAAAAGTGCTACATAGCTCATATAATTTCTTGAACAGCATATCACAAGTGAAAACAGAAGGGTTGTACTGTTATCTTTTCATTCTGTCTTAAGGATAGAAAATTAGGGTGAAACCATCATGTCAGGAGCATCTGCATTTAAAATGAGGTTGAAATTTATTTAACGATATTTTAAAAATGACAAGGTAATTGTACAAATTTATAGGGTTCAATGTGACATTTCAATACATACAAACAACGTTTAGGAAGTCAGGACAGGAATTCAAGGCAGGAACTTGGAGCAGAAACCAAAGCAGAGAACACGGAGGAACGCTACTTGTTGGCTTGCTCCCTGGCTCATGTGCTGCTGTCATACACAGCGCAAGTGAACTTGCCTGGGTATAGTACCACCCAGAGTAGGCTGGGCCCTCCTATACCAATTAGCAATGAAAAAATACCCCCATAGACATGCCCACAGGCCAGTTTGATGGAGGCAATTTTTTTAGTGGAGGTTCCCTCTTCTAAAGTGTGTCAATATCACAACAAAGATTAGTCATCACACCATAATTTTACATGATAAACTTTTAGCTTCAATATATAAGTGAAAACATAGGTTATTTTTCTTTCTGTGCTTGGCTGACTTTGGTTAACCTAATCTCTAGTTCAATCCACATTGCTTAAATAATAGAATTTCCTTTTTATGGATCAGCAATATGTGTGCATAGTTTGTCATATTTTCTTTATTCTTCTGTTAGTGGTCATCCAGTGATGCCATAGCAGTGTGAGTGTAGATATGCTTTTGACAAGTTAATTTCCTTTCCTTAGGCTACATATCCAGTAGTGGGATCTGGTCATCTGGCAGTTCTATTCTGATTTTTTAATGATCTTTCACATGGTTTCCAGAGGCTGTAAAAGGGTTCTTGAAAAGGATTCCTTTTCCTCTGCATTGTTATGAGAACTCATCTTTTGTCTTTCTGATAATAGCCATTTTAACTGGGTAAGGCTTACTGTGTTTTTGATTTGCGTTTCCCTGATAATTGGTGATTTTGAGCACTATTTAAATTAGTGATGATGGTTGTTTACATAAGAGAAATGCATGTTCATTTTTTTTTGTTCTTGAAGTGTTTAGGTTCTCTCTCTCTCTCTCTCTCTCTCTATATATATATATATATATATATCTTCAAGATAGTAATCCTTTTCCAGTTAATTATTCAAAATTTCTTTTACATAGTTTGTCTCTACTTTCTGTTGTTTCTTTACTATGTGGAAGCTGTTTAGTGGATATAATCCCATTTATGTCCTCCCACACACTTTTTTTTTTTTTGCCTGTGATCTTGCAGTCTAGTCAGGCCAATGTCACACAGTCTTCTCCTATATATCCTTATAGTAGTTTCATAGTTTTCAGTCTTATCTTGAAGTATTTGATTCATTTTTGAATGGTTGCAGGATGGTTTTTACATAGTTTGTCTCTACTTTCTGTTGTTTCTTTGCTATGTGGAAGCTGTTTAGTGGATATAATCCCATTTATCAATGTCCTCCCCCACACTTTTTTTTTGCCTGTGATTTTGCGATCTAGTCAGGCCAATGTTACACAGTCTTCTCCTATATATCCTTATAGTAGTCTCATAGTTTGCAGTCTTATCTTGAAGTATTTGATTCATTTTTGAATGGTTGCAGGATAGTTTCTTTATTCTACAGAGTTTCTGGATTTTTCTATACAATTTTATTGGCCTATATGGCTCTTTTCATGCCAATATCATAATGTTTATGTTACTATAGCTTTGTAATATTTAAAAAATATTTTATTTATTATTTTTATTTTATGTGTATGAGTGTATTGCCTGCACATGTGTAAGTGCACCCATATTGTGCAATGCCTGTGGTGGTCAGAAGAGGTAGTCAGATTCCCCTGAAACTGGAGTTAGGGATTGTTATTAGCTGTCATATGGGTGCTGGGATCAAACCTGGGTCCTCTGCAAGAGCAGTCAGTGCTCCTAACTACTGAGCCATCTCTTCAGTCCCTTTGTAGTATATTTTAAAAGTTAGGTATTATAATATAAACAACATTATTGTTTGCTCAGGATTGCTTTGGCTATTCAGGGTCTTTTGTGGTTCCATACAAACTTTAGAAATCTTTTCTTGTATTTCTTCAAGGAATGTCATTGGTATTGTGACTTTCTTTCTGTTGACTGTGTAGAGAGGGATGGGTATTTCAACATTACTTCTAATTCATGAACTAGAGGTGCCTATCAATTTCATCAATGTTTTATCATCATTACAGGGCTTCTTTACTTTCTTGAGGAAGGGTGTGTATCTGTCTGTATATGTTCTGTCTGTCTGCCTACTATGAATCATACTACATTCTTGTTTTTTTCAGTGATTTTATTATTGACATACTAAGAGGTGGATTTATACATTTTTTGATTTATGTATTTTTATTTTATGCACATGAGTGTTATGCCTGCATGTGTGTAAGTACACCTGTATCGTGTAATGCTCTCAGAGAAGGTTTGGACTTCCTGAAACTGGAGTTATGGATGATTGTTAGCTGCCATGTGGATGCTGGGATTCGAACCTTGGTCTTCTGAAAAAACAGTTACTGTTCTTAAGTGCTAAACCATCTCTCCAGCACCATGAAACGTGGATTTTTGAACTATTAAAGGTTAGAACATCCTAAATTATAGACTGTACTTAAATTTATCTTCTTAATATTAGAATACCTAAGTTATATAACTTCATGCTTAAAATCTTTTATTGTCACTTTAGTTAATGGACAACGAAATATGATTTTACAATGAATTGTGATCACATTAATCAAGTGACTTTTTTTTCTTTTTTTTTTTTTTTTTACAAATTTCTAAAATCAAATACTAGAGGCTAGGGATAAAGCTCATTTGGCAGAATGCCTGCCTAGCATTCATGAGGTCTTGGGAGTTCAATTCCTAGTACCACATACAACTGAGGGTGGTGTCATATGCCTATAATCTCAACAATTTATAAGTATAGGCAGGATTAGAAATTCAAGATCATCCTTAGTTATAGAGTAAGTTTGAAGCCAGCCTAGGTTACATGAAACCCTGTGTCAAAAAAAAAAAAATCCTAAATGTTCTCACTTTTTAAGAGAGACTTCAGACACAGGATTTGGAGCAATGGAACTAGAACCGGAAGCCTCCTCCTGAAGACTAGCTTTGAGCTTTCACAGTTCTAGAGTATACTATACAACCTGCTAAGGGAGAAAATAACCAATGGTTCAACTCCAGCTTCAAATCCTAATAACTATAACAATGAGAGACACAGCAAACTATAGAGGTGTAGTAGGGGTACTTTTATCTTGGGGGTAATCAATAGCTATCTAATTGGTCTTAAAGCCCTTCAATGGGAAGGAACTCATGGGTGACATTGTAAGCATAGCCAAATACACATGGTTGGAAAGGTCTTAGATCCTAAAGAAAACCCTCTCTCCTAAATCTCTGTACAAATGAAATTTCTTACTGTATGCTGAATATGGATCCTTACATTTACTGACCACACACCACTCATCAAAGACTTCTTTTTGCAACAGCTGGAGCTACTACAGAATTTCATAACTGGTCAGACACAGAGAATATATGTCTGAGAAATGCCAGGTTCCATTTACAGTAGAACCTTTATACCTAAGGCTTATAGAACACAGTGGAACAGGGGACTAAGAAATCCCTCAATTCTTACCAGCAAAGCTTCCTCATACAACAGAGTGTGATGCACACAGAAGGCCACAAGTGGTCAAGGTCTAGAGAATAAGAATAACACTGTACAAAGTGTTTCCTTGGATAGGACTCCTATATTAAACCTTACCCACCCATGCTCAGGACTACCGTGGAAGAGAAGGCGGAAAACTTGTAAGAGCCAGGGTAGGTGTATGAACATGAAGAAACAGAGGCTTTCAGGTCTCTGGGAACCTGCTCATATGAACTTTCAGCAATGGTGACAGCATGCACAATACCCATGCTGACTCAATCAGACAAACATCCAGTGCAGAACAAGGGAATTGGACAGCACAACTTAGCTGTTTATTGGAATTATTGGTAACTGATTACACTGGTTGAGGAAGATCTTTAAGGAAGTGACTCTAGATAGGCTGACTAGACTCCAGGGGATGTACGATGTACTTGCACCAAGGGACACCAGAGTACAAAAGCTTGACTGGATAGGCCTTAACATATATGACAGAAATTCGGTGCGGGGCGTATAAGAGGGGTAGAGATGGGGGAGGGAGTCTAAATGGATTAAGATATATTGTATGAAACGTATGAAAACAATAAAAATATTCATTAAAAAAGAGAGATGGCACATTAATTAGGTTTACCTGATGTTAAATTGTGGGAAGTATTCAATGGAAAAGTGATTGTTTAACTTTATATTTGTAAGGATTTATATATGTATTCCAGAAATCACATAATGTTCTTAGAAACTTGTCACTATTATTTTAACCAAATATTATTTTTTGATATTTGTCACAGAAATAATCAAATTTTCTTATTGAATGAATGAATTCTTACCAATCTTCAGAAGATAATTCACAAAACTGTTAATCTACAATCTAGCAGGACAAAAATTAAGTATGTGGGACAAAATAAATTGACATCTGTAGTTTTACTTGAACTCTTGGTCCTGGGGCGTATTTCTCAGATGCAGGAAGACAGCAAAAATTTCACAGCAAATTGGTAGATTATTCCTTTGTAAGCAAGATGAAAATTTTTTTTCCTGTCCCTGCCCAATTCCTCCAAAAATCTATTGTTTTGGACACTACTGTTGAATATGCTTATTTTCATGGCAATGTAGTTGTTTATGTGAATTCAGTAAGAATCTCCTCTCTAACAGGACAGAAGTAGAAACATTGATTATACTGTTAAGACTTTGATTGGCATGACACATTTGAGAATTATGTGCAGATTCAGATATGACCAAGTAGGTGTAAGAAATTAAGGTCAACTTGTAAAGCCAATGCTTCCAAAGGCCTCTTGAGATAGGTTTCTCAGCCTTGTAATTAAGTAAAAAAGGATATGTTTCACACGACAGGAAACTCAGGATACCTTGAGAATTTTGGGAAGAGAGGACTTCACTTAAGTATTACAAGTGACAAAATCTTACTTAAATTCGTGGTTTGGCTATGAACTTGGCTTCCTAGCTTTGTAATGTTTTGTAAAAGTTTAATTTGAAATACTATATGAAATATTGTAGCAAAGCAAATTTTAAAATGGCTCTGTAGGCAATTACCATTCTTTCTCTACTGATATAAATAATAAGGCCAAAACTAAGGAGACTACTTTTATCTTATAACAAGAATAAAAAGGGAAGTAATTATAGGAAGAAGTTTTATCTGAGTAGAAGACTATAGTAAACCTGCTTTTAGACTTCAGCAGTGTTCACTGTTTTTGAGGCCTTTGTCCTTTACTTGTAAACTGTCCTAGATCCTCGGTTCTCCAAGTTTCTTATAATATTTAGCTACCACTTTGCAAATGAATTTCTAACTTTTGCCCCATTCTTCTGACTTGACAACATTGAGAACTAAAACAGCCATTTTCCCAGACATTTAAGTGGAAGGTAGAGAATTCTATATAAACTTTAAAAATTAGACAAGGGGCCAGAGTGGAGTAACAGAAATTGGTGGTGGGACAGACCTAGACTGAGAACTATTAGAGACTGATTAGTGCCAGGAGAGGGAGAGTGTGCCTTACTTATGATCCCTAGATAGCCTGACCAGACTCCAGTGGATGAATTTGCGCTAAAGGACATGTAGGCACTAATGCTTTACTGGGTGGGACTTAACATGTATAATGAAATATATGAGGCCTGTCGGGGAGTGGATATGGGGAGGAGTCTACATTTGATTAAAGAACCATTGAATAAAATGCATAAAACACAAAAAATTAAAAACAACAATGACAGGAACTGGAAAATGGCTCAGTGGTTAAGAGTACCAGCTGCTAATCTAGAAGATCATTTGGTTCTCAGCCCACACATAATGGCTAACAACCATCCATAACTCCAGTTCCTGGGGATCCAATGCCTTCTTCCGGCCTTTGGAATTACATGCACTTTGTATACTTGCCTAATGCAGGCAAAAATACTCATACATATAAAATAAAAATAAAAACAAAAAAGTCAAACAAACCTAGCAAATACACAAATGAACAAAATGATAAAAAAGAAATAAAGACAGAATTCAGACAAAAATTTTAGGGAAGGTAATATGTTAATTTGGTCTATTTTTTTTGTTTGTTTTTCTTTTGTTAAGGAAGATTTTTGTCAGGCAAAGTGAAAGGAAATGATTGGGAGGTCAGCTACAGGAAGAAAAGAGAATACCAATAGTTCTGAACCAGCTTCATAAGCAACTGAACTTAAAAAAAGAACTCTCAAGTGTAACAATACTGATTTAATGGGTAAAATGAGTCTGGCATGCCACATTATTATTAGGATATTTTTGCAGTCACTTGGTTAAATATTTATGATCATAAAACCATGCACATGTGGAGTGAATGTTGTTTGGAGACAGTACTGAATTGTTGGCTCTGTATAACTAGAGCACAGGGAGAATATCAGAGATGAAGTTTGAAAAGTTATGAATGACTTTCTAAAGAATCTGAAATTGGGGCTGGATGGCTCAGTGGTTAAGAGCACTAGCTGCTCTTGCAGAAAAAAACAGGTTCAATTCCCAGTACCCACATAGCAGTTAACTCCATTTCCTGGTGATCTGATGCCCTCTTTTGACCTCTGGGGGTATTGCAAGACACGGGTGCACCTACAAACATGCAGGCAATACAGTCATACACAGGACATAAAAATGACAAATAAAATATTAAAAAAGAATCTGAAATGTATTCTATAGGCTCCCTGACATTTTGCAATGGGGTTGATATAACAGAAAAGCTTGTAAATGCATAGACTACCATGTAACGCTTCTGTGACTATAAAAGGAAATCTAGCTTCAGCTATTAAAAGTAGGGAAAGCACCGCTAAGGAAAAAGAGTAAAACTACACTTCCTATCTATTCACGTATAAGTGTCTGAAAGCTTCATAAAACCACAGATTCAAGTCTGGTTTTTCATTTTTCTGAGGTCAATCAGATCCAGGGTTTATAATCTATGGAGATTAGGAAGGGAAAGGAGAGGGTGCAGCAGTGAAGTAGAACTTTTTTTTGAGATAGGGTCTTATGTAGCCCCAAGCTTTTTTTGTACTTGTTATGTAACCAAAACTGACTCTAAACTCCCAGTTTGCCCCGACTCCAACTCATGAGTGCGAGGCTTACAGGTCTGCACCACCATGCTGACCAAAAATCTTCAAACAAAGGACAAGGGAAAGTTCACCTTTTGCCAGGGAAGCTGAGTGAAGAAAATGGCTGCTGGGGAAGGAGGAAGGGTCTGGCCTGACACAACTGAAGGGTCAGATCTTGGATTACGGAGAACATTTCACCACTACACAGAATTGCTTATTCCCCTTCCTTGCATATTACCCACAAATATCAGGTTAAGTCAAGGCAAAATTAAGTCAGCTTGGACCTTTTATACCTTTTGTCTTTAAATCTACATATATACATATATATTATTGATATTTGAGAATGACATGTAGTATACAAAGTGGTTTATGAAATGATGCTCATTTTAGAGCTATGATAAATACACTGATGCTATAAATCACAGTTATATATATATATATATATATAATCAGAGAAGTAGATGGGATGCTGTCCAAAATTTAATGGCTTCTATCTCTTTCTGGGAAAGATGAGGCATGAGAATCCCAATTTCACTGTGAAACTTATGAAGACAAAAATTGAAAATTCCTCTAAGTTATCTTAAAAGACACACAGAAATTGAAGAAACATTTAAACAGCAGAATTTGCTAGCTCTTGGAAAGAAAGATGAACCAGTGGCACTTAAATCACATCTCAAACCTCTCTTTACCACACTGACAGTTCAGAGAGACAGACTCCATTCCATGTAAGTGTGAGCAAAACAGGGTTTCTTCTTAGCTCAGTTTTAAACCAAGGGCTCCGAGGGTCTTCAGGGAGGGGCAGGGGAGGTAACAGTATTTCTCATGATCCAGTCCTATGTTATGAAGAATAAATACTAGGCCAGTACAATTGAGAGGTAAGGGCTCCCTATTCCTGCATGGAGTCCCACCTTGAAGAGCAGAAGTTTTACTCCACTAGAAGTATGGTGGGAACTCTGGGTCCACGTCATCCTTATTGCAGCTCACTCTCAGAGCAGAGTCTAATACTGGAAGAGGCTAACCAGCAAGGATAGAGGCTACTGATGTTGCCTTGCTCTAAAACAGAAACTACTCCAAGAAAAGCAGGCCATTGTTCCTGTCCTTAGCTGTGGAGTAGTGGCTCTGAGACTTTGCCCAGATGAAGAGGGCTTTAAGAGTAGAAAGACAAAGCTCTCCATCCAAAGAACTGACTTTAGTCAGAACACAGTATGGAAAAGCACATGACACAGTGCGTTCTTGAGGAAATTAAAGTTTCCTGACAAGAAAATGGGAGTCTAATATCTTTAGGAAAGAAACAAAGTAAGTTGTAAGCCACATCAGTGAATAAAACAGAAAAATAATCCAAGAAAAACACAGGTATTTACCAGAGAGAAACAAGGAAAGAAAAAGCTGAAAAAACTACCAGAGTAAAGGGGCTACAGTTTGATCAGAATAAAATAGTATAAAATTTGTGCTGTTGGGAATTTTTGAAGACAACAGAGCACTCCAGCAGCAATTAATGAAACTTAACAGATGGTGTGATAAACAGAATCACGTGGGAAAGAGGCAAAGTGCTCTTTGTCATGTTATCCCAGGGTCACTCTATGTATCAGTAAGGTTTTCACCCATATAAGGCAGAATCAAAAGTGTCACATAGTTGGTGAAACAGACTTGATTAGACTAGTTTAGTCAGGTTGCTAAACAAGTAAGAATGTAAACAAGTTCCACCGGCAAAGGCCAGTATCCAGAGTTGCCACAACATGCTGCCAAAAGAGTCCATATCAGACTTTCAATACTCTGACAAACACCTGACAGAAACAGTTTAAAGGAGGAAAGATTCATTTTGGTTCAAGGTTTCAGAAGTTTCAGATTAAGGGAAATGAATGCTTTTCTCTGCATCTAAAGTGAGACCGAATACAGCAAAGGGTGCTAGACTGATGATACCCTAAAAGCAGAGAGGAGAGCAGGAAAAACAGAGGGAACCTTACCTTTTGCAATTCAATAAGCCCCTAATAACCTTTTCAAGTTATGAACAGTCAGTTGTGAAATCATCAAGGGACTAAACCATTTATTAAGTTAGAGACTTCATTATCTATTGGTTTCTGGAAATTGTTTCATGACACACCTAACAGTTCACTATATTAATCTTTTTAAATATATCTCAGTCTGAACAAGTTAACAATCAAGATTAATCAAGTAATAATCATTACTTCCAGTAAAGATGGTGCACTTAAGCTGCCTCTATATAACCTGGTAAGGGAGAAGGGTCAGAAGAAGAAACATATAGTTACTTTTCAAAGAGAGAATGACAGGAGGCACATTTTAGGTTCTGAAAAATACAGAGAAAAAGAACACATGGAAAGGAAGTCATACTGAACACAGCTCCAGCAACACAGCTCTCCAAGTGTGGTTAGAAGCAGAAGATTCTTCCAAAAGGCAAGTCAGGTGGCCCTGGTAAAGAGACTGGCAATTTGCCCTCAGGACCATTGCACAATCCCCATTAAGCCTCAAATAACAGTTACGGGTTTTGTTAAGATAGTGATTCCTTGAAAGGAATTCCATCCTGTTACTTAGTGACTGAGAGGGCAGGTGCTGGATGCCATCTTGAAAAGAATCATTTACTTGAAACTGGAGGAATGAGGAACAACTACTAGTCAGGAAGCTGGCTTTTAATCAGCTTTAGTTTCAGTGTGAGCAAGTGTTAGGGCAAGCAGTTGTGGACAGCAGGGAACTGATGTTGACAAGCCATAAGATGCAGGGAGCAAAAGGCCTGGCTCAGGCAGTGAAGTGCATACGAAAGATAGCCCAGCCTCTATAGCCGGGAACAGATCTCATGAACAAGCCTGGAATTTGATGGCTTTGAGCCTGAGGTTGATGTGTGGATCAACCTCTAGAGCCACCTATCTTGTCATTCACTGCTTTTGAGTCTTTGAATTCTGAAGCTCCAGTGGTCTATTTGATATAGCTATGTCCCTCCAGCATAGGACAACACTTAAGAGGTTTTGTAAAATATGAAGACAGGACCTCTGTACAGATTAAAGTGCTATAGTTGCTTCTGACATGCTCAACTTACTTAGAAGATACCTCTCAGCTAGAACAGTAGGCACCTTAGACAATATGATTTGGGAAGCCTCAGTAGGATGACATAATCTGCACAGCAAATAGTTTGCAAAGGTAAAGTCTGGCCAGTTGAGGCTCTAGGTATACAAAGAAGGGAAGCTATCAAAGCTAAGGCAGCTCTGATGGACACTGGACACTTGTCCAATATGTGGTTAATACCACTTTAAGCCAAAGGAGTTCAAAAATTCAACTGACAAACCTCTCTTATGCTTATAACTGGCAGTTTCCAATTTTCAAGGACCCAGAAAGAAACCGCTTCAGCACTCCACATCCTCTCTCCCTTTCATCTGTGCCACCATTTTGTTCTTGTCATTGTACTTTCTGAAGAATTTTTGCTTTATTATAAAATTATTTTAAGTTTTATTTATATATTCATCTAAATTTGATAACACATTAAAAATTACATTTACTTATTTATTTGCTCATTTGCGTATGTGCATGGGGATGTCAGAGGACAATTTTTGGGAGCTGGTTTTCTTCATACCATGTGGGTCTTGGGGACTGAACTCAGGTCATCAGTTCCTTTCCCCAAGTGATCTTCTCAGGTCTTGACTGTTTTTATTTTAAATTTTTAGTCAATAATTTTCTTTTTATTTCTTCCTCTTCTCCCCTGAAGTCTCACCATCTTTTATGTCTCTACTCTACTTTTACCTTATTTTTTTGCTTTGTCTTAATACTCACATTTTATTTTTTATTCTCTTGCTTATAAAGGAAAGAATAAATTTTATGAGAGAAATACAGGAACAAAGGGGAATACAGAAGGAATTCTACATATCAAACACAGCAAACCAGCAAATCTCTAATATTAATAGAGAAGAAAAGAACAATCCAACAAACCAGAAAAAACTGAAAGAATTATAATAATTAATAAATATTCTTCTATAATAACCTTAATTATAAATGGACTTAATTCACTAATAAAAAGATGTAATCTGGCTTTAAGTTTAAAAAACTAGATCCAGCTATCTATTATCTCCAAAAATTATACCTCCCTGGCAAAGACAGTCACAGAGTCAGAGTCAAAAGTTGGAAGTAAATCTGTCAAGTGAATGAAAGCTACATAAAGCTGATCTAGCTTTCCTGGCATGCGATAAAACAAAACTTGGACCAAAATTAGTCATAAGAGATAGAGAATGGAAGTATGTATTAATAAAGGGAATAATTTATCAAGAAGATACATCAACAATAAATTTATATGCAGCAAATATTGGGGTTCTCAGTTTTACAAAACAGACAATAATGGGTAAAATGACCCATAGGTCCTGATACAATAACAATGGGTGACTTGAATATTCCTCAGTCATCTCTAGATAGGTCATTCCAACCAAGAATTAATAAAGAAAGTTCCAAGGTAGATATATCAGAGATTCAATGGTCATAACATCTATCTACAGAATATTCCTCCAACAGAATGGAATACATTCTTTCCAACAGTGCATGAACTTTTTTCTAAAGGAGACCACATTCTAGGTGACAAAGCAAGTTTCAATTAATTCTGAAGAATCAACTAACTGTATTTCTTGTGGAATAAAACTAGAAGTCAACAAGATGAGAAACTATAGAAAGTAACAAGTACTTGGAGACTGAGCAATGTATTACTGAATGAACAGCAAATCACTAAAGGAATCAGTAGGGTGAATTTAAAACATCCCAGAATCAAGTGAAAACAAAGGCATAACTCATCAGAAACTTTGGGATGCAGTTAAGGCAGTTCTAGGAGGAAAGTTTATAGCCATAAATCCTTCCAGTAAAGGAAAATACTGATATCTCAAATAACCTACTTATGCAACTCAAGGCCTTAGAAAACAAGAACAAACCAAACCTAAAATAGGAGTGAGAGATATAAATAACAGGGCAGAAATTAATGAAATAGAGATCAAAATAATTCATGGAATCAATCAAACAAAGATGGTTCTTTGAAAAGATAATTCAGATAGACTATTCCATAGACAAACTAACCAAAAGAAAGAGAATACCCAAATTAATAAAATCAGAGATGAAAAATGGCTGTTACAACAGATCTCAATGAAAGTTAGATCTTTATGGTATACCAGAAACATATTCCAAAGAGTTGGAAAATTTAGAAGAAATGGATAAATTACCAAACATATATCACTTATCAAAATTAAATGAATACATAAACAACTTAAATAGACCCATAACAAGCATCAAGACTAAAAGTTGTTAAAAAAAACACAACAACACATCTATACCATTCCATTTAAGGCTCAAGGAACACTGTGGAAAATTAGGCAGAAAGAATATAAGAGCTGGGAAAAGGGCAGAAAACAACATCTTCTGGGTAAGACATTGCAATCATGAACTCAGAGCAGCTGCAGATGCCTACACTGGGTCTACATAAGAATGGGACTACTAGTAGTCAGGCATGGATGGAGAAGGGACTCAGCGGGGCCTGACTGATTTACTACTGATAGATTCAGGGAAAGGATGATTCATTGCTTTTAGTTGTATATACACTGATGACACAACCAGACTCCAATGAAGGTTCCAACCCAATGGTCACAGAGATAGCCCTAGTTAAACTAGACTGGTCATAAAGTAAGAAGTAAAGTCACGGAGTTTTGAAAGGAGCCATTAGGAATGGGGGGAGCACTGACTGGGATGGGAGGGAGCTGTGAGCAGGTATGAGGGAAAGGGTGATCTGAATACATCATGTCCACGTAAGACACTGTCAAATAGCAAAATTAATCAATTTGAAAAAAAATTACAAAAAGGCCCACTACAAAGAGAAATCTAGGATGCACTGTTGGAAAGAATGTATTCCATTCTGAATCCTATCAAACCTCTATAGAAAGTTCAATTATATTCTTCACAGAGTTAGAAAAAAAATCCTAAAATGTGTATGTAATGATAAAAGACTCCTGAATAGCAACAGTTAACTTAGCAGAAAGCAATGCTGAAGGTATTCCAATATCTAATTTGAAATTATATGATGGAGCCAGAGTAAGAAAAACAGGTAAGTAGATGAAACAGAATATATAACCCCAAATAAACCCAAAGAGTCACATAAACTTAATTTTTGACTAAGGTGTCAAAAGTGTATTAAATAATTATAGCTTCTTCAACCAATAGTGCTTGAAAAACTGGACCTCCATTTAGACAAAAATAAAACTACAGCTCTGTCTTTCACTCTGGACGAAACCTATTCCAAATAGACAAAGACCTTATAATATAAGACCTAACACTTTAAAAAATGCTATAATAAAACAAAGGTAAGACACTTTAAAGCACAGGCAAGGGATTTCTGAAAAGACAGCACAGTAAAATAAATAATCACCAGAATAAAGAGACAGATTACAAAATGGGATAAAATAATCCTTGCCAAGGTTACATCAGGCAGGGTATTAACATTAAATTCTAAAAATTAGACACCAAAAAGCCCAATTAGCCACTCAATAAATGGGCTAATGAAATAAACAGTCAATTCTCCAAAGAAATACAAATTGCTAATACATCTGTGAAAAGAGTGCTCAACATCACTAGTCCTCAGGGAAATGCAAATTGAAACTGTCTCTGCATTCACTCCAGTCGGAAAATAAAGGAGAACAAATGCTGGTCAGCATGTGGGTAAAACAAACTCTTACTCTTGGAGGGAATGTAAACAGAGGCAGCCAACATGGAAGTCAGTGTGGAGGTTATTTCTTTTAAAAAAGCTAAAAATAGAGCTATTATATGAATCAGTCATACCATTTCTGGCTATGTAACCTGTGATAATTAATAATGATTGTCAGCGTGCTGGGTCTTAGAGTCACCTAGGAGACAAACCTCTGGCATTTTGGTGAGAGTATTTCCAGAGATGTTTAATGGTGGGAGGAAGAGCCATTCAGAATGCAGGTATCACTATTCCATAGGCTGTGGTCTGAACTAAACAAAATCAACAAAAGAGTGGAGGCATGCGCCACTGGTTACGCCTTCCCAATGATGGACTCTTATTCCTCCTTTACCTGCAAAGCCAAATAAACCCTTCCTCCTTTATGATACTTTTGTCAGGTATGTTGTTAGGGCAATGAGCAAAATAACTAAAATACCTCAGAAGAATGAGCAAAATAACTAAAATATCCTACAAGGATTGTAAGTTAACATATTACAGAGGTACCTGCACATCCATGTTCACTGCTGCACATTCACAACTACCCTAAATGTGTAGCGATGGATAAATGAATAAAGACGTGGTACATATAACAGAATGCAGTATCAGTCACCCAAAAAGAAAAACAAAATCATGACATTTGTAGGAAAATGTGTGCAGTCAGAGATCATTATACTAAACAAAATATGCTTGACTCAGAGAAACAAATGTTATGTTTTCTCTCATATGTAGATTCTAGATTTAAATGTGTGTTTGTGTGTGTGTGTGTGTGTGTGTGTGTGTGTGTGTCTGTGTGTGTGTGTGTGTGTGTGTGTGTATAGTTCAGGAAGTAGAAGGGGGTGGGCCGGAGAGCTAGCTCAGTGATTAAGAACACTGACTGCTCTTGTAGAGAACCCAAGTTTGAGTCCCAGCACCCACACAGTGGTAACAACTGTTCTAACTCCAGTTCCAAAGGATCTGACGCCCTCTTCTGACCTCCAAGGGCATTGCACTATGCGGGTGCACTTATATAGATGCAGGCAATACACTCATACACAGGAAAAAATATAAAAAAATAAATTTAAAGAAAGTAGAAAGAGGAGCACTGGAGAAACAGTGGATCGTAAGGAAGGTTAGAGAGATTTTACAGAGTGAGAGTGATGGCATACATTCTGCATGAAGGCAGAAGGGGGACTGTTTTGTGAGAAAAAGAGAACCAGCGAGTGGGAAGCAGGATAAATGGGAGGAGGCACTGGGAGAGAGAGACTGAAACCATTAAATATAATGACATCTATTCACAAAAACACCATAATGAAATCCATTTCAGTTTACGCTTAGTTATCAACAAACCAGAATAGTCAAATTTTAAACAACATACTATAAGACAAAGAAACAGAAAAATGGGCTGAGGATGTGGTTCATTTGGCAAAATGCTTCACTAACATTCATAAAGCCCTGGTGCATGGCATAAACCTGGTAAAGGCACAGCAGTCAGTAGGTGGAGGCTACATTGTAAGTTTAAGGCTAGCCACAATATACCTAAGACCTTGTCTCAAAAAAAAAAAAAAAAAAAAAAAGCACACAGGCAAAATCAAACACACAGAAAACAAGAAAATGACCAAAAATTGCCTATGAGAGGGTCCAGATGTTAGACTTAACAAAGACTTTCAAGGAACTATTATAAATATATTTAGGGAACTAAAGGAAACTATGTTTAAATAACCAAAGGAAAATGCAATGACAATAGTTAAATATAAAATATTAATGAAGAAATAGAAATTTTTGAAAAACAACCTAGGGACTAGAGAGATGGCTCAGGAGTTAAAAGCACTGGCTGCTCTTGCAGAGGACTCAGGTTTAGTTCCTAGCACCCACAAGTTGGTTAACAAATTTCTGTAACTCTAGTTCCAGGGAATCTGATACCCACTTCTGATCTCTGCAGGCATTTCACGACACAGGTGCATTTGCATACATTCAGGCAATACACTCATACACATAAAATGAAAACAACAATAAATAAAATAATAAAAATAAAAAAACAACCTAATGGAAATCTTGGATTAAAAAGTGCAACAAAATACAAAATTCACTAGTAGGGCTCAGTTACAGTTTTGAGTGAATAGAAAAACAGAGAAGATAGACAAAAGAAGTCTTAACGAAAGATGGACACCCCTAAATACACCAACCTATTTATAATGAGAGTACCAGAAGTGGAAAAGAAATACAAATTAACATTTCATAGTATAACTACTGGAAACTCCCCAAATTTGGTGAAATCATTAACTGAAATATCTAAAAAAATCTCAGTAGTTCTGGAGTTTATAGAATGAGGAGTTTAAGAAAAAATCTTCAGTGTATTAGAAGAAAAAGAATATGTCACAAAGCAACAGCAGGTGAAGCAGACCTGAAGGCAGTGTGATGATACAAGGTGCTAACTGAAACAACAACCTGTCAGCCAAGTCTTACATCCAGAAAGATGATCTCTCAAACATTAAAGTGAAGAAAGTATGCTCCCCAAAAGAACAAAGACAGAGACAAAGTTCATTTGTAACATACTTTCATTACAGAAAATACTAAAGGAGGTTCTTCAGGAGTCCAGTTTGCAACTTACCTTCAAACAAAAGTGAAGAGGGCCAGTAAAGGCAACTGCCAGAGGCAGCAAAAAGGCATCCTTCATACCTTTGTTTTTTACCCGATTTAAACAGCATAATACAAAAACTGTAGGTCAAAGTACTCTTGACCTATGACATATAATTATGAATTTGACAGTAATATAAAGGAATACAGAACAAGCATGTGACAAAATCTAAAATTATGTCAAAGTTAACAAATTATAAAGAAGATGGATCTTCCACATTGTTAAGGCCATCTGTGAGAAATCTATAGCTTGGTGAAAAAAGCTACTTAATGGTGAGTGAATGAATGCTTTCCTCTAAGATCAGGAGTAAAACCATGTCCAGTCTTGCCATTTTTTTTTCAACACTGTACTGGAGGTTCTAGTTAGAGAAGCTACATATGAGACATATTCTATCCACACTGTAAGGAAAGTATAAGACTATTATGTACTTCAGATAACATGATCTTGTAAAAAGGAAAGCAAAAGCAAGATTGAAGAATACAAGATCAATATATTTTTAAAAACCACCCCTATTTCTTAAGGTAGAAATGAGTCATTTGAAAGGAAATGAAACAATTCTATTTGAAATCAAAGAAAAATAATAAAATGTTTACAAATAATTTAAAAGTGTAAATTTACATTTAAAAACAGAAAAACATTGTTCATGGAAATTAAAGTCTTAATGAACATAAAGATGGCTACTTCACGGTCATGCACTTGGGTTCTAATACTGTAAGATGGCAGCTTCCCCAAATCAATCTACAGATTCAATGCAATCTCTGCCAGAATCCTAGCTGGCTTCATTTCAGAAAGTGGTAATTTGATCTTGAAATTCACATAGAAATTGAAGGTTCTCAGAACAAAACAAACAGCTTTAAAAAATGTTGGAAGGCTCAAACTTTATTTCAAACTTGTCAAAACTACAGTAATCAAAACAATAAAGATCAACATTAAATGGAATGGATTTGAAAAGTCAGAAATGAACACATTCATGGTCAAATGATTTCAATCAAGGTTGCCAAGACGATTTAATCTGGAAAGAAGAATCTTTTAAACAAATAGTGCCATGACACCTGATATACCAGTGGAAAAGAACGTTGAGTTTGTTCCTCAAAGAAAACTCAAAAAGGATGATAAACTTACATTCACAATGTAAAAGTACAGCAACCTTAAAATAAAATATCAGAATAAATCTTCATGAAAGTTGTCCTACATACGATCCTAAACTCACAACTGAAAAATGAAAAATAGATAAACGTTATCAAATTTAAAAGTATTTGTGTTTCAAAGAATGCCAGCAAATATCTGAACACACCTTCCACAGAATGGGAAAAAGAATTTGTAAATCATATCTCCAGAATAACTCTACTAAAAATGGGCAAAGCATGTAAATAAACATTTCTCACCTAAAATACACCTAATGGCTAGTAAACACGTGCAAAGATCTTGAGCATCAGCTAGCTTTCACTAGGTTGGAAGGTGCTACATAGGCTGCTGGGCAGGAAAAGCCATTGGTAAGTCTTACCTAGCTGTGGACCCTGTGTTATACCAAGATGTGCCCACCAATCCAATAGTGTCCTGTTACGGGAGATGACAACAGCTTTCTGATGGGATTTGAGGCTTACTCTATGGGAGTAAATCTTGCTGTAAGGCCATGGCTGGGGTGGTGACAGGCCCTAGTGGGGAGGCTACTACTGTTTTGCTAAATGAACATATAGAATCTAAAAAAACTGAATTCTCAGTACTTATGACCATAGATTATTAGTACTGCTCACAAGTTTAGGCAGAGAGGCTTTTTTTGCAGTGGCTGGTGGTTACTGGTCAAAGTACTGAGAATTAAGTTCCTGCACAATGCTCAGCTCTACATGAGACATCTGTATAATTCCTTCCAAAGCTCAGCGAACACTGCAGTAGGAGTGGTGGGAAACATGAAAAGCCAGAGGAGGGGGAGGGTATTGTGGAATGATGCTTTCTGGATATGACATGGCCATGGCTCTCATGATTTTCAGCAGCTGTGATCTTGACAACATTTTGTCATGGATGGGGAGGGGCTCATGAGGCCCCACACATCTTTGAGGAGCTATTTGCAATTAATTATTGCTGGGTGAAGGGAAGACAGTTTTGACCATGGTAGAGCCACTGACAAGTTACAGATGCTCCTGTAAATAAGCCTTTACCTGTGCTCATATAAGCAACCTTAGTTAAAATCAAGTCACTAAAACACAGAAAATATGAAAGTAAAGGGGGATTGGATGGGAAGATGAAGGGGATTGGTATGAATGGGTGCAGAAGAGAAGAGGATAATAAATGCTGAATATGACTGAAATACATTATATATATGTATAAAAATGTTACAGTGAAATCCATTATGTATAACTTATATCCTAATAAAATTTCTCAGAAATGTTACAGACACACAGAGCAATACCAAATTCAGGAATCACTCTACTTTCCCTAAGATTGAAAGCAAGATGAGTAACAGCAAGCACTGTCCGAGATAGAGGAAAATGGAAACCCTCATGCTCTCCAGGGAGTAATGTAAAATGTCAGAGAAGGAGAACAGTTTCACAGCTCCTCAAATATGAGCTACAGCATTACTATATGACTCAGTGGGCTAGCTGGCTTTCTGGTGATGCAACAAAATACTTTGATAATCACATAAAAAAGATGATATATTTTGGATCATGGTTTAGGTTTTAGTTCTTGGTCACTGGGTCCATTGCTTTGCATGGTCCCAGAACACATGCATCATGGTGGAATGTACAGCAGAAAGGGTCTGAAGTAAAGACCATGGTAGCCAGGAAGAAAGAGAGAGAAAGGAAGTAGCTGGATCTCAATCTTCCCTTTGAGGATATGCTCCAATACCTAACTTTTTTCCCACAAGGCTGCTCCTTCCATAGTGACAGAGGCTAGTGATCAAGGCTTTACTATCTGGGCCTTTGAGAGACATAAAAATTTAAATTCCAATATTCAGTAATTCCACAATTAGTTATGTACCAAGGAAAATGAAAACATGTACAACATAAAACATTGTACCCAAATATTCACAGTATCCTTATTCATAACACCTAAACACGAAAATAATCCACATGCTTATCAACTGATTAATGGGTAAATGTGGTATTATCTATAAATGGGATATTATGTATTATATAATAAAATACAAATGAAGTGGGGACTCACTGGTACAATATCACTACAATATTGATGGCCACTGAATAACTGCATTAAGTGACGAAAACTACACAACAGATCATACATTGTATGATTCCACTTATAAAAAATACACAAAATTGGCAAGCCTATAAAGATTAAAATGATTAATGGCTGGCAAAGGTGAGGTGGGAGGGTAGGAGGCAAATTGGACACAAATGAACATTATTTATTGCTATTAGATCTGAATTGTTTTTGGGGTGATGAGAATGTTTTAAAATATGCTGTGGTGAAAACTGCTCAAAAGTTTGAATATACAAAAAAAAAAACCCACCCTAAAACACCAATGGATTATACACTTCAAGGTAAACTGTATAACATAAGGCTCATACATTAATAAAATAGTCACACCTATTTAAAATAATTAATAGTTTAAGTACACTAGTGTATACTTAATACTATTAATACTATTGCATTACTGTGACAAAATACCTGATGTAATCAATTTAAGAAAGAAGGATTATTTTGGCTGGAATTTCCCAGTTTCAGTCTATAGTCTAGTCTCAGGTGCTTTTGGGTCTGTGGTGAACTAGTGGAAGCATTTGGCAGAGGCTACTCGCTTTATGGAAGACAGGTAGCTGAGAGGAGAGGGAGAATGGCTATAATATTTGGTTTTCTTCTTTCCTCCCTTTATTCCACCTGGGCCTCCAGTCTATTTGGTACAATCCCAATCAAGGTGGGGCTCCCTGGATCAGCTAAGTACTTCTCAAAATGTCCTCACAGACATATCCAGAAGCATGCTCTACTAATCTCTTAGGGACTTCATCTTCACCTCTTCAGAACTACATTGGTATATGGCTGGGGAGACAGCTCAGTTAGTAAACTGTCTGTTGTGCAAGCATGAGGACCTAAGTTCTGATCTTCAGCACCCATGTATAAGCCATTGCGTATCTGTGACTCCCACACTGCAGGGGGAGATAGGCAGATCCTTGGAGCTTACTTGCCATCCAGACTAATTGAATTGGTGAGCTCCAGGCTCACTAGACACCCTAGACTGTTAAGATGGTTCAGTGAGTAAAGGTCCTTGCCAACCAAGCCTGATGACCTGAGTTCAATCCCTGGAACAGACATGGTGGAAGGAGAGAGCTGACTTCTACAAGTCGTCTTCTGGCGTTCATATTTGGGTTGCAGCAACGGTGCCCCAAGCAAATAAATACATATGTTCAAAATGAAGTTTAGAGCTGGGTGTGATGGCACACACCTTTAATCCCATCACTTGGGAGGCAGCCGCAGGAGGATTTCTGTAAGTTCAAGTCCCGCCTGGTCTACAGAGCTAGTTCCAGCTGGGTTTACAGAGAAACTCTATCTCAAAAAGATCCCCCTCCCCACCAAAAAAGAAAAGAAAGTTTAGAGGAGTGGAGAAGAATCTGACCTTGCCCTCTGGCTCCCACACTCATGGAGACATACGCACACTGGCACCCACATGCATATGTGCACACACCTAAACAAACACATACATATGCCTGCAAAGACAAACATAAGAATTACTTTTATGCTTTGTTTAAAACACAATGTAGGACTCAATATTCATGATCAGGTTGAAGGGCTGAGGAACTGTTCCTGTTTTCTGGATGTTCTCACGAAAAAATAATGGGTAAGTCAAGAATTTGGGGTTGCCACTGAAAACACACACTCCTTCAAATGATGCTCTGTTGCTAAATTGGGAGAAGGCCTGATAAGCTTGAGAAGGAAACTGAACCTGATCAGGTGTCTGCTACTTTAAAGTTGTCTCGCTCTCCTTTTTCAGTTCATTAGCTCCCTATACCTATGAAGAGCTGGGGGTTCATTTTCATTTTTAAAAATATCATTCCCCAAAGAATGATTTAAGTACTCATTTCTTAGGTTATAAAAAGCAACCTGATTTTCTATTCTAAAAATAATTATTTTTATAATCCAAATAAGTGTAAAAATGAGAGAAACTCACCAGGGAAAAACAAAGAACTGATGAATAGTTGATATTTTGCATCTTTTTTTAGACTACTTCTCCAATCTTTTATTGGCAAACAGTGATAATGTTAGATTATATACATTTTTAACAAGTCTATGTTTAAACAATTTAAGTAACATGTATAAGAATATACTACTGCACTATAATTTGCTTATTATAATTCACTACTGTGTAACATTTGGGTTGTTTCCAAATTTAGTTATTAATAATGATGCAAGTTCCCATTGGATAATGTTATTTTTTTCTTTAGATTATTTTTGAAATTAGGTCAAACAGAATATCTGGTACATACACATACAAAAACAACCTATATTTCTCTATACATAGATTATATACAGACTAATATATACACATATACATAGATAATATATACATATATAATATGTATATGATGTGATATTTCATAACATATGATATATGTAAATGTAAATGTGTGTATATATAGAGAGAGCTTTAAGGCTTGTCTTAATTTATATATACCAATACAGTAAGAAAATATGTTTGTGCATACTTTCATAAATATTCCCCACCCTCATGAGTATTACCATCTTAGTCTTTGCAGCTGTATCTGAAATTCTAGTTATAACCTATATTTGAAGAATAAGTTATAAGTTTATTAGGAGAAGAAATAGTTATCAAATTTTGAATACATCAACAGATTCAGATCTCTAGCCCTCTAGGTAAGATAACTTCAGAGGCCTAGAAGCTGGTACCAAAGTCTTTACACATCAATCTTTGGGGACATTCCCAATAAAAATTACAAGGAATCAAACTTATTCTGGAAATGAATAAGTCTGTATCAGTTTGAAAAATCAAGAAATATTTTGGACATACCTTCTATGAACAAGGGCTCTATGGTGTTTGTCAGAAAGTATGAGAGATAAATAGAGCTTGTAGTTTGTTTGGAAAGGTTGAAGTGTAAAAGTACTCTAGTATTTCAATAACAATAGGAGAGTTAAATAAAAGTGTTTCATAATCTAGTAAAAGAGTTGTTCCTGGACAGTAAAAAATGATTTGAAAAAAGATATAAATAGAAAATAAAGCTTCAAGGAGTTCAAAGGCAGGGGAGGAAGAGAGGAGAAACGGAGAGGGGACAGGAGGAGAGAAGAGATCGAGACAGAGAGAAAGCTCACTTCACATTAGGATGAAATATTTTATTTACTTTTTGTTCTGAAAAACTTTTTATGAAGCAGAGTTGAATAAAGATATTGTAATATAGGCTTAAGCATGAAGGTTGGGAGAAAGCGAGGAGTCCAGAACACAGGAAGACACATACGAGAGCATGGGCATGGGCTTCTCAAAGAAGAATCCTGGAATGTAAGACTTACTCAATGTGGGTATGCGCCTCAAATAATTGTTTTATTTCATTTTTTGAGATAAAGTCTCAGTATGCTGCCTAGGTTAGTCTCAAACTCAGGCTAAATTTAAGATCTTTCTGCACTGGCTGTTTGAGTGTTGGAATTAAAACTGTGTACCACTACACTGGAAACTTATTTAATTACACAGCATGCTGAATATATAGATGTCTTTGATTAACACAAACATCTTAAAAACTGCTGCTTAATTAACATATATAGCATCTGACTATTAGATACCACTGATATTTCCACTGCTGGATTACTATTACTTCTATTACTTCTAAAAGACTCAGTAATAAACTATCTCCTGGTGAATGACACTAAATTCATCCTTGTATTCAGTTGTTAATTGCACTTATGGTTCACCTAGTAGTATCATTAAGGGTTTTCTTTTGTGTTTGCTTGTCCTTGGTGCACTTATTACATAACGTAATGATGAATAGTGGTATTAGGATTTTTTGTTTTGTAACTAACACATAGAAAAGTGTCTTTCTTTCATAATAGAATACTATTCATTCTAAATAAATGTGCCTGTAAACCTTGACTACATACTTGTCAAAGCTATCAAAGAAGTTCCATCATATTATAGAAGAAATCACATTTTTAAGCTCTGAAACTTATGCATGCACACATTTTCATACCACTTTTAAAAAGTCTTAATTGTTGAATAAATATAAGGATGCTTTTATAACCTTGAAAACCATATTCACCATCCTCAGAAAAGATAGGAAGTTTTTCATTATTTGAATATTCAACATAGGTTCTCACAACACAAAATATACTAATTGGTCCCTATTCAAACATTCTCCCTGCTTAGACATTCATGACAAAAATTTTGTAGGTCAGTTATGCCTAATTATTAGCTAGTGCAAAATTCATCTCTTTGGGGGATGTAACTTTATAGATATAATGATGTAATGCACCTTAACTCAAAGTCAATACTTGGAAAAACACAGGACTCCACACAGTGATATTTTAACAGCACTCAAATCACATACAGTCAGCTAGACCAATTATAAAGCAAAATTGAGAAAATCACCAAGGATTATGATTCAGTGGAGTTCAATGGAGAATAATCTGAATATCAAAGGACTAGAGAGGTCATTAGAAAAATGGGTTTAAAAAAAGTCCTGAATAATAATTTACCAAAGGAACCTCTTGAAATTCATATTAAAAATTAGACATTATAGGTGGGATGTCATATTGTGTTATTACTTTTCTGTAAATTGCAAAAGAGAAAATCAAAATGTCATACATATTTGGAGGATTTTCAATATTCATACAGTTGAAATTATAGCCCATATTTAAATGGCAATTGGTTTAGCATTTTTCATGATAGGATTCCACTGAACCTTCCCTCCCTGCTTCCATGTTACCACGAGCGACCACAGAATTTTGGTTTCTACTTTCTTTAGATCCCTTGCACAGTAGCAATTATTCATAGATAATAACAATAGCATTTGGACAAGTATAAAGCAATGAAAACATTCTCATTGTTCATACTCACTGCACGTGGCATGGTGCCACAGAAGGATATTTTCACAGAAGTAAACACTGCGTGTTGAACATACTGTCCCTGTGTCCAGCTGCCCCTTCCTCACTTCTGCCACTCTCATTAGTTCCCTTGACCCTCTAGACAGTCGTACTTCTACTTTGGTGTCATTCACACATATATGATTTGTACACACACACACACACACACACACACACACATACACACACATAATCTAGGAACCACATGAGAGAAAACATATGATATCTGTCCTTCTGAGGCTGGCAGAATCTGCATAATACATTAACTTCAGGTGCATTCATTTCCTGCAAATAACATAACTTCATTTTTCCTTTATAGTGGAAAAATCCCATTTTCTTTGTCCATTTTCTATTGTCATATATCTAGGTTGGTTCCATAATATGTTATTGTGACAGGAGCTTCACTAAAGATTGGTGTACAAGTATTTCTGTGATATGTTGACTTGAAGTCCTTTCTGTAAATATCTGGGAATGGTATAGCCAGTTCATATAGCAGAGATATTTTTAGTTCTACGTGGAACCCATCACTGATTTCCATAGAAGTTGGACCAAGATACATTAACAACAGTGTTAAAGGATTCCCTTTTGTCCACTCCAGTATTTGTTGTTATTTGTCTTTTTAAATGATTGCCATTCTGACTACAGTAAAATTAAACCTTAATGTTGTTTTGTGTTTCTCTGAAGGTTAGTGTGGCTGAACATATTTTTCAATGTGTTTAGCGGCTGTTTGTTTTGTCTTTTGATAGCTGTCAGTTCATTTCTTTAGCCCATTTATTGATTGTGTTGATTTCTGGTTGCTTAATTTCTTGAGCTCTTTTTATACTCTTGATATTGATTTTCAGTCAGATGTATAGCTAGCAAAGATTTCCTTCTATTCTCTTGGCTGTGTTTTCATCTTATTAACTTTAAACTTCTGGCTGTGCAGAAGTCTTTTGATTTTATGAGGCCTTTATAGATTGCTGGTATTATTTTCTGTGCAACGGGAGTCCTGTTCAGAATATCCTTTCCTATATCTTGAAATGTTTTCTTTATTTTTTGCTTAGCAGTTTCCAAGTTTCAGGTCTTATATTAGGGTCTTTGATCCATTTGGAGTTGACTTTTGTGCAAGGTGAGAGATAAGGATCAAATTTCCTTCTTTAAACTTGTAGATATCTTGTTTTCCTAATCCCATTTGTTTAGAGGTTGTCTTTTCTCCAAGGTATATTTTTGGCATTTTTGTCAAAAACCAAGTGGCTGTAGTTGCATGGGTTTCTATTTGGGTCCTTTATTCAATTCCATTGATTTATACCACGACTGTGTCGTGTAATGTGAAATCAACTATGGTGATACTTATGGTATTATTTTTTTTGCTCAAAATTGCTTTGACTATCTGGAGTCTTTTGTGCTTCCATATAAATGTGAAGGTTTTTTTTCCTGTTCTCTCAAGAATGACATTGGCATTCTGTTGGGATTGGATTACACCTCTACATTTCTTTTGGAGTAGAGCAATTTTCATAATGTTTATTGTTCCAATCCATGAAAATTACAAGTCTTTCTATCTTTCAGTGTCTTCTTCCATTTCTTTATTCAGTGCATAAAACAAAATTTATTCTTCCAAATGAGTACAACCAGATTCTGTGAATTCTTCTTTAACACAGATGCAAATCTTAAATAAATGTGCTCATAATCAAAGTATTCATAATCCTAGTCTAGTGTTAAATAAAGCAATACCCATCATCTTCAATGCTTAGTTACACCATGATTGGTTCCAATACAGAGAATGTGGATAGTAGGCCAATAAAGTGATTTAAGCACACCTAAAAAAATGGGTCTGTAAAGCCTGGAAGATTAAAAATCAATAAAAAGTTAGGTGGTAAGTCTGCTCCTCAGTTCAAAGACTGAAATGCAGAACATGATCATAACTTTCATCAACCTTGCTGTGATATTTCTCAGGGTTCAATTTTTTTAGATATATATTAAAAGTCAAATGTATACATAATATATTAGGTAGAAAAAAGGAGAAATTCATAAAGTGATAAGATAAATAACATATCAAGGTGGTAAGAAAATATGTTCATTTATATGAAGGCAAATAAGTTCTATGTAAAGCACTTCAATGACTTAAACCAAATGGCAGACTTCATATTTAATCATAGCTATAAATTAAAAAAAATTATTTATTTAACTTTATGTGTATCAGTGCATTTCCTGCAAGGGTTATATGCACCTGTGTTGTGCAATACCTGTGGAGGTCAGAAAAGGAGTTTCGGATCCCCTGGAACTGCAGTTATGGATGGTTGTTGGCAGCTATGTGGGTGCTGGGATTCAAATCTGGGTCCTCTGCAAGAGCTGCCAATTCTCTTATCCTCCAAGCCATTTCTCCAGGCCATCATAGATATATATTTTTAAATGAAATATTGTTGCTTAATTTGTTTACCTCAAAATGCCATAATAAAAACAACTGTTGCTGTAACAATTTATGAAAAGTTTAAATTCTACAGCACTCTGAAAATTAAATAGGAAAACTAATGAAGTGGCCAAGTATTAACACGTAGTGAAGGGGAACACATCACCTGTTTAACAGTCTGCATGTGATGTCATGGCCAGCTGTGGTTGGACATGTTCATTAAGCAAGAGAAGTCAGAGATTTGATCTTAATGTAATATTTTCCAACTTTAGAAAACTATGTGAGGACAATGGTTTGTAAATATACTATTTTGATTATATATGACTGATTTACATTTATGGTAAAAACAGAAAATAATTCTAACACTTCAATATTCTTATAAATTGTAGAGCAATTTCTTATGAGAAAAACATATTCCATCTTAGAGGGAAGCCCCTTAAGACTCAGAATGTTCTAAAGGGAGGCTTGTTAAGATCTGAGAAATAAACAAAGAAGCTTCAGCAAGTTCCTGAAACTGAGCAGATACACTAGGTCCCTCTCTTCCCCAAGCTTTTATAAGCAGTGAGGATTGCTGAGATACTCTCAGACAAGCAGAGCTGAAGGGGCAGATCAGCTAAACTGCCTGGAAGAGGCTTAAACCAACTGAGCTGCCTATTACACTCTCCAACATGTCCTACTGCAAATTGTGCAGTGAGCAGATTTCCAGTTTCCATGAGTTCTTATCCGTGCTGGGGAGGGCTTCTGATGGTGCGGCTGTCTTTGAGTCATTTCTCCTTTCTAAGTAACCCCTCCCCCATATTGCTAAAACTCAGTGGTTAACTAAGTTGGGCTTTGGTCGTATGCTTACTTTGGTCTGTCATCTGTTCCCTATCTAGGATGAAGAGATGCTTGTTCATGTCTCCCCAGGAATAGTGTAAAGGCCCCTCTACAATTCTTTCTTCTTAGTAAGTTTACAAATGATAATTGAGAAGTGCAAGATCATTGTAATCAGCTCTAATTTCCATATGGTTTGACATTCTGTACAACAGAATAGAACTGAGAAGTTTCTATGTGCATTGGAACTCATGAACATTTAATGAAGAACAGTTACCATTTTAGAGTCTACAAGTATAATGGAGACTGTGCTGTTTTTCTTCAGTTATCCCTTAGTTATTCAGAATGACAGAGTACCGTAAACTAAAATGTTCATTTGTTCCAGGAGCAGATGGAGAAAGTAGCTTCTTTAAAATGTGATTAAAGCATGAGGTCTCTGTTTAGTATTTATTTTTCTTTTTAAGCTTCAGATTTTAGGCTTAAGTAACTTTAATCAAGGGAAGAAGGACCAGACAGCTGCTGTAGCCCTAGCCCTTAGGTTTCTGAAGGGAGAATGTTGTAACAACAAAATACACAGTAAAATGATAATCAACTTTTATCTTTTTGCCAAGGTTATGAGGAAAAAGTCACTCTTTTTATTATGCAGATTACAGTGTGATTATCAACCTTTATGGACAGCAACTAACTAATTTCTATCAAGATCCAAAGTTTATTTACTATTTTATATCCCGATTAAAATGGCAGTTATAAAAATCTATGCATGTAACTAAAATTTATAGAATTAGTTATTAAAAAGGAAGAAAAAGTCAGCATATGTATGACTAAAACAGTCATGTACAGGGGAACACTTCTGTAATCCTACCACTGTGAAGGATGAAGCAGGAGGATTTTGAGTTTTGAGGCTAGTGTTATTTATAAAATGAAAGTTCTCTCAAAATGATTATAAATAAATAAATAAATGAAAACAAATAAAGAGTAAAGGAACCTAGTTATTTGGTGGCAACTAAAAGGTTATTAATTCTGGTACATTAAAAATAGCGGTGTGGTGTGTAGTTTACACCCATTGTCATATAACTTTTTAATTACTCAGTTGAGATAGGGATTAGTTTCTATTTTTAACATAGAAGACACTGAGGTTCTGTGAAAGGGGAAGTGACATGCTCAAAGCCACATTCCAACAGTTAGGTCAAGTCTAACTGAACAACTTTATTTTTCAGTTCTATCCCTGAGTTGTTTTGAAGTGGTTCAAATAACAAAAAAAGGTTTTGTTTAAATGCTTAGATTCAGTAATCTGCCTTTGATGTAAGAGTAATGTTCGGAAAGACAGGGAGTGTAGTTGGGGTAGATGGGGACAGAAGGGAGGCAAGATATTCAGAATATGCACTTTAATTTTGTTTGGTTTTTGAACCACAGATGAAAAAAGGTAAGAAGACAGCTAAGAAAGAACAAGTTACAAGGTCACAGAGAAGAGCTCTATGTTTACATGCTAACCTTTTATTTGGTTTCTGGTCATAGCAATTTTACTTTAATTTTTGTGCTGCTATGGCAAGAGCAAATTCATGTTCTGCTTAGAGAAGTTGCTGCTATAGTGGAATGTAAAGGAAGAAGACAAATACTGCACTGGGGACTTGGGTGGAGAACACATTTCTTGGGGTTTAAAATAGAAACATCAGCAAAGGATAAATAGTTATTTCTTAGGTGTATTCAGGCTAGTCCACTAAAAGTATAACAATTTTATCTAAACAAGCAAGTAAATGCCTGAGGAACTTCTGAATTAAAATTAGTTTTCTTTATTTTCTGTTTCAAATGTCTAAAAACTAAATTATTAGATACTGTTGCTGAAAGATCAAAGGATTCTAATACTTTTGTCTCAACAGGTAAACTATCAAATGGTAAATGTTGTCTGCCTTGCCATCCCTTAAAGAACCATTCTTTCTAGCATGCTTGCTGAGGGCTGTATCTCATTTCTCACAGTGTGAGATCAGTTGGAGAGAAAACAGACTTTCCAGACCCTGTTACCTGTTTTCCCTATGAGCTCTGTGAAGTTGTTTGCAATGAAGACAGGCAGTCACAGTTTACACATGGAGTGAGTTGACAGTTGATCATAGTCTCATATCTCATTTTATTTACTGTTGACAAGTACTCCAGAGTGTGAGTATTATCATTTCTGGTTTCTACACAAAAAGCTGACATTCAGAGAGGTAAATTCCGCAGTCAAATTTCTAAAATATGTGAAGAAAACTAAAGTTATGAAAGTAAAAAATTACAAATGGAAGAGTCTGCAGACTTAGAAAAAGCAAACATAAAAGTGAGAAAACATCTTAAAGGTTGGAAGAAATGACACGTATAAAAATAACAAGAAATCATAAAATAAACAGATAAGGAAAAAGTAAGAACATATATATGAATATGCACAGCAGAATTCTTAGAAATAAAAATCTATTAGAAAAAGAAACTTTAGTAGATAGTATATATCCTACATTGGATATGGTAGAAAAGCCATTAGTACATTGGAAAACAGGACTGAGGAATTCACCGAGAATGGGGTAAAAGAGATGAGAAGAGTTCACAGTGGCTAGAAGCCTTCAACTTTCACATCAAGTTCCAAAAGCAGAAGGCACATCATATTAGCAATGTTTGAAGAGATAATGTATGAGATGCTGCCAGAATTAAAGCAGTGACATAAACTTGAAGGCACTATCACCTAATCCAGAGAAACATATAAAAACCAATTCACACCCATCATATTAATTGACTTAATTTCCACAACAGTTTCTTTCCATGAAACCTTTGTACATATATTTGGTTCTGTATATGGAAACCCCAGACAAAAATAAAATAAATTAAACAGAATTCAGAGCAATAAAGTATTAAAATGGGGAAAGTGGCATTTAACAGTCTATCAAGATTTTTTTTTATAAACTGAAAAGCATACAGATTTTCACATGAAACTAAAAAGTCCACTAACACAGTAGATTTAGATTTTATACAAACATACATACATACACGTGCATATCTCTCAAAAATTAAGACTATATAGATATAAATTCCTAGGAAAATAAATATTAATAACAAAATTGATAAGTTTTTGTAGCAGATCTATATAGATATTTGTGCAAATATGACTCTGATTATAATGATTCACATAGTAATATGAGTTTCAAATGTTAAAAAAGAAGAATGAATCAAAGATCACATAAGGTATGATTATATGACATTCTGGAAAAGGCAATATTACAGGGAAAGAAAACATATCACTGGTTGCCACTGGAAGAAAACACATCATTAGGATTGGAGTTGAGATACTATAAATGAGCATGAGCAAAATGTTATACTTAATGGAAGCTCAATTTCTTGACTACGATGGAGATTAAATGCATGTGTACATATACCAAGGCTCAAAACTATTCAGTAAGAAGGTTAAAAGATTTTACTTTATACAAATGATGCCTTAATTAGCCCCAAGTGTAAAAATTATTGGTTACAACAAACAAAAAATAATGTACTTCAAATGTATTTTATCAAATTAGAAAGACAAAAATAAAAAAAAAATCAAGGGTTCCAATCAAGTTGAAAAGAAAAAGAGAAAATGTAAGAAAGGAAAAAAAATGATGAAGTAATACAGATCCTCCTCTAGCAAGACTAATGAACATAAGAAATGGACAAGACACTGTAAATGAAAAAGGAGACATGATCACAAAAAGGTAGATAAAAATATTAATTAGATAGTTTAGATGAATTGACAATTTACATGTACATTTATATTTATATATTAAGTATACATTTATGCTTGGACTTTCTCTGGTAAAATGTAAATAACAGAATAGGTTCTACAGTTTATGTCATAGTATCATTTAAGGATTAAATTTTAACAATCTGTATTTTTTCTGAATTCCCACCAGAAAGCCTTCATTATTCTCCAAATCTTGTCATCTTTCTAAACCCATGCCTTTGAACCCTCATAAGTGCTTAAGATTTCTTGTAATTGTTTCTCAGTTGTTTTACCAATTACTAAATAATATAAATCATATAAGTGCTCTTTAAAGACAAGAAACGTCATCATATACTTAAGAAAAGGATCATTCTTAAAATTCACACCCGAAATTCCTCACGAAAAAGATTTATGTCAAGAAATAGAAAGTTACTTCAAAAACTTTTACATGAGAACTAATATTATATATAAGTCTTCAATGAACTTCAATTAAAGAAACATTGCTCTAAAAAGTTATTCATGTAATTGTAAAACTTGTAATATAGATTATATTTTTAATAGCATTTTATTAGTGTTTAATTTCTTGAACTTGCTAGTTGTTTTAAACTATGTAAAAGAATGTCTTTGCTTCTCAGGAGATACATGTGAAACATATATATATGTGTATATATATATATGAAATAAACCTCCATAGTGATTATTAACAACTAAATCAATTTAGGTGAGGGGAAAATGAAACAAATTATACTATTCCTAACAAATTTTTCATAGCTTTTAGACATTCAAAGTATTTTTACTTTTAAAAGTAAAAATAAACAAAATGTAAATGTTTAAGAAATATTTTATATTAATATACATGTTTAGGAAAATGATTAAACTTTGGAGATATAAAAAAATATGAAACCAGAGAATACTTCTTTTAAATGAAGAATTTGTTTACTAAGAATGGTTTGAAAAGTTTTCTTGAATTAAATTGAATTAAATTAAAGTTGCGTGAAAGAATTAAGAAAAAGTCAAGGAAGAAGATCACCTAAAATCTGTAACAGTGATTGCATATGTCAACTGCGCTCTGTTAAACTCTAGTCTACATGCTGCTGTGAAGTTGACTTTTTACATGTGATTAACATTTAAATCTGTGGACTTTGAGTAAAGCAGATTACTCCAGGCCTCATCCAATCACTTAAAAACCATGAAGGAAGACTGAATTCTCTCATCAGACTACTCCAATCATTAGAGGCAATTCCTTAAGACTGTTTATACATCCCATTTATTCTACTCCTTTAGAGAGTTTGGACTAATAAAGAAGACAGATTCAGGAGGTCCAATAATTAAGAACTTGGGTAGGCACAAAGAAATAATGAAAGAAATAATACTAGGAGTTTTTTGAAAAGAAAGAAAAAATAAAATTTCAGAATCAAAGAGCTTACTTAAACGAAGGAAGAAAACAATATATATCTGGAATAGTTTAGTGATACAAAATGAAAGATTTTAAACAGTAAGTGTAAAGCAAAATCTTGTAAGGATCTAACTGGAAAAATGTCACATAAACAACAACAAAAAATCAGTTTGATACTAGACTTCTCTTATACAACCACACGAAACCAGACTATAGAACATGCTCAGTTTTCAAAGCTAGAAGATTTCAACCCAAGAATTCTAAACATGTCTAGTTCAAGCACTCATTTTAAAGACAGGGAAGTATTATTATTTTGGAGCTGTGCCATCCATTCTTACAACTTTACTATCATTCCTGAAAAAAATGATTTAAAAATATAAAAGATCTATACACTGAAGGAATATTAGCAAAACATGATTAATTTTCTTTTGTCTAAATTAACATGGCACTGAGGAAATGTACATGTTATAGTAACCATTTGACAAAATTTATGTAGAGTAAAATTATAAATATGAAGCTAAAAGTCAAGGCTATTTCAATAAAAAGTGGAGGCGAGGGATAAGACAAGAAGCAGGAAAATCACTGCACCTGTAGAAGACCATTACAATTTTATTTATGAGACTGAAAGAGGAATGATGCTCTAGCAGGATAAAAATGTGATATAAAACTTTCAAATGTGAATTAGAAAAAAATGATCAAGAAAAATATGACAGTTATAGCAAAATATAGGAAGTGAAAAAGATATTTGAAAATTGCTTGGAGTAGAAATTAGATTTTAAGTGGTATTATCACAAAAATAAGTATATACGGTAATGCATATGCTAATTAAATTTATTTAGCGATTTCACAATGTATACAGACTTTAAAGCATTAAGTTATACATGATATACACAATTTTCCTTTGGCAATTTAAAAAATAAAATAAAGAATGGCGGTATGAATAAAATACTTGTGAAATGAAAGCAAAATATATTGGTACAGTGAAATAAATTCATTAAAAAGTAGAGATTTGTAATGAAGATATATATTTTATGACTTTTATACTATAACTGATAGTGCTGGAATAGAAAACAAAATCTATTTATAATTCAAGCAGAGCATGAAAAGATGGAAATAATTGTTTTGGGGAAGTAGTTTCTCTTACAGTCATTTACAAATTAAGCATCCCAAAATAAAGTATTGGCCAAAGTACACATAACATCTTTTACAGAACAAAATTCTTTTAAAATGTCCTTGGAATGTTCACCAAAATTGATTCTATTTCATATTATAAAGATAGCTCCATTGAACTCCAAAAATTAAAAATTTATAGGCCAGCCACCAATCATAGAGCATAAAACTAGAAACTAATGATTACAGATAAGAAAATATATAAAACTGCCTAGAGACTAAAAATCATTTTCCAAAGAAGAAATTAACACATCACTTACAGACTCCAAGTTCAAAAAAAAACAAACAACAATCAGGGCAGCCAAAATTCTTAACATGGGCTTCTGCTGTGGAAATGACAGGTGAGCTTACTCCTACTCTCTCGAGACCTCATTAAAATAGCAGTAAGGAAATCATTTTTCTAGAGGGAAAACAAACAGTAAAGAAAAAAGATGAAGGGTAATCTATCAGTGGCAAAGGGAGCTTAACAAATTCAGAATGAAGAGAACTGGACATAGCGATGAGTGACAAAGGAGAGCAGAGGAGAGATGAGCAGACCGAGGCCCATACACCAAGGGAGTCCTAGAGAGGCGAACAGAGGAGAGGCAAGCGGACTGAGGCCAATACACCAGGGAAGTCCGAGATAGGTGGACAGAGGAGAGTCATATGGGAAGGAAAAGTCGAAGTCAAAAAATAAAGCTTTGGATTCTTTTCACAAGACACAGGCAACCGTGGCTTCTTATTCCAAGCCCCCATAATAATTATTATTAATTACTACTTATAAAGAAAAAATGAGCTTTCTTCTCCACAGAGTAAGAAGAAATGCTTCACATAAGAGACAACATCATTTTGATATTTGGTCGTAAAACAGTATGGTGGTTGTGGAGATTAGAGGCGGCTGTCAGGAGCTGGCTTGTCTTCCACCATGGGCTCTGGGGACATCAAGTCATCAGGCTTGGGCAACAGCTGCTTTTACCCAATGAGCTATCTCCATGGCCTCAAATGAACAATTTCTTAAGCCTTCTGTCACTTCATAAATGTATAAATACAAATATATATTCAATTTAAAATCTTAGGTCTTTGAAAATGTCTGTCAATTTTAAATTTCCTTGCTTAGGCTTTAAAATTTTTTATTACATTTTTTTATTCTTTGAGAATTTCATATACATACTCAAAGAAATGGGATCATATCCACTCCGATTTCCCTTCTCCAGCATCCCTCACAACTCTCCCAGGACATCCCTCCCTCTCCTAAGTTCATGTCTTTTTTTTTTTTTTTTTTTTGGTAACTCATCAAGTCCATATATACATGGATGATGGGTGTGAGAACATTCATGGAGGATAGGAGACCTACCAGGAGCCATATTCTCAAAGTGATTTATTCTGCTAATCCTTCATAATTCTCAGGCATTGCATCTCTGGCTTTGAACTTTATCCTCCTTTAACACTGTCTAGATGAAATTTCATCAGTGTTATCTTTTTAAAAAATCTTTGTTTCACTGATACTTTGCATGGTTTGCCTTGTCTCTCTCATTTATTCCTACTCTCGTCTTTACTATTTACTTCTTTCTACTACTCTGGGTTAGTTCTTTTTTATTTCCTTCAGATATAATGTTAAGTTGTTCATTTGAAATCATTTTTAATACAAATATTTATTACTATAAACTTTCCTCTTGGAATTGCTTATATAATGCCCGATAGGCTTTGTATGTTGTATTCCCATTTTCATTTGTCTAAATTAATTTTCATTACCCCTTTAACTTTCTCATCAGCTATTTTTTTGGAAACATCCTCTTTAATTTTCATATATTTGTGAAATTTCTGAAGTTACTACTGTTATTTATTTTTTGTTACTCCTGTGGCAATAAAAGACACTTAAAGTGAGATGGACCTTTTAAATTTGTTTGACTTGTCTCATGACCTTACAATCCATTCAATGAATGATATATATAACTGAGATTAAAATATGTTTTGCTGCAATTGGATGGAATATTCTGAGTAAGAACTGTTATTGAGAAAGAGCAAGCAAACCAACAATATGTAATTTATTTCATGTTTAAGTATCAATGAAATAAAGATTAAAATAACAGTGACAAATTTAGACCATGTTAGACCATATAGACCATGTTAAAGCAAGAGAAGACACAAAGTCAGAGATGGCAAAGGAGACATTATAAGCAGTGTCAGAAACTGTTGTGTAAAATTACATGTCAAACTGAAAAAATGAGTAGATAAGGTTTTGAACACAAATCTATCAAACTCAATTCTAAAGAAATAGGAAATATGAAGAGATCAATAATGACTGAAGAAATAAAATTGTTAATAAAGGTTTTCCAGTAGCAGCTGAAGAGATGGGTCAGTAGTTAAGAGCACTGGCTGCTCTTGTAGAAGACCTAGGTTCAGTTCCTAGCACCCACATGGCAACTAACGACCATCCACAACTCTAGTTCCAGGAGATCCAATGCCGTATTCTGACCTCAACAGGCATACACAACATGGGCGCATTTACTCACATGCAGGCAATATACTCATGCCCATAAAATAAAAATAATAAATAAAATATATTTTAAAAGTCCAGGACCTAGTGGGTTGACTACTGAATTTTTATCAAACATCCGAAAAGAACAGATAGTACTTATTCTAATACCCATATCAGATAGGATCAATAACAAAAAATCATTAGCCAATGTCCTTGATGAACACAAATACAAAAATCCTCAACAAAATACTAGCAACTCAAATTCAGTATCACATTAGAAAGATTATGTACAATGACAAAATGGGATTTGCCTCAGTGATTCACAGATGATTCGACATAACAAAGCAATAAATGTAAAAAAATGCATTGGATAGAAAGAAGAAAAATACCTGTGAGATTACTTCATTAAATGAAGTAGATGTATTTGACAACATTTAGAAAGATTTTTATAACTTCCACAAATGAAATGTATAAAATACTCACCTCAACATAGAGGCCCATATAAGGCTAGGGTAGTGGTTTAGCAGCAGAGAGCTGGCCTAGCAGGCCTAGCATATGTTCAGTTCTCAGCATGGAAATAAAGGAGGGAGAGGGACTGGAATGCTGCTATTCTTTGAAGATCAGGAGCAAGAAAGCATGCCCACTTACCATTTGCACTGAACAGAGTACTGGAAAGTCCTAGTCAGAACAATTCTCCAAGAGAAAGAAAGGAAAACATCTACACTGTGAAAAAATTTGAACTGTCGCTGTTGGCAGACAGTTTGATCTAGTATTTACAAAATTCTAAAGGCTCAACCTAAAAAACAATGAGAACTTCATGTTTAACCAAATCCATTAAAGATGAGGAATACAAAAATCAGTGTACAGAAATACATAGCTTTTCTATATGCTAGAAGTGAATTATCAGAAAAAGAATTACAAAATATAATTCCATTTACAATAGATACACAGACACAATTAAAAATAAAAGTAGATCCTGGAAAAAATTTAACCAAGTAAAAGAACTCTGCACTGCATAAAACATAAAATATTGTTTAAGAAATTGAAGGAACAAATAAATGGAATGTTACTCCATGTCTATGTGATGAAAGAATATTGTCAATATGTCCATACTACTCAAAATAATCTATAGATTTAATGTAGTACTCATCAAGATATCACTGGTAATCTTCACAGAAAGAGAAAAGGCAAACCAGAGTTCATCTGAATGGCTAAAGCAACCTTAAACACAAAGACAAAAGCTGGAGGAGTACTGTCTGACTTAGAAATATACAACAAAGCTACAGGAATCCAAACAGTACAGTGTTAACAAAGAAGCAGACACATAGGATAAAAGGATGAAAGAGAGAACCCAGAAATAAATTTAAGTACTTATAGTCAACCTTTGGCTATCAAAGACACCAAGAACAAACATTAGAGTAAGGAGTGTCCTTCAATAAGTGGAAAAACTAGATATTCATCTGCAGAACAAAGAGGCTAGTATTCTGTCTCTCATCAATACAAAATATCAACTTAACGTAGATATAAGAATGTAAGACCTGAACTACTGATATTATTAGGGAAAAAAAAAACAGGGAAAATAATGACACTGGACTAGGTAAGAACTATTTTGGATAACAGCAAAAAACTTGCAGGCAACATGAAAAACAGAACAAATGTGATCCCAGTAAACTTGAAAACGTTTTACAGAGGAAACTTAACAATCAACAGAGTGTAAATACAATCTACTTAACAAGAGAAAAGGTTTGAAAACTATATATCTGACTATATAAAAAATTGAAATTACATAGCCCAAACCCAAAGAATCCAGTTAAAAAAACAAGCAAAAGACCTTAAAAGTCAATTTGCAAAGGAACACTTAGAAATGGTATACGAAAAATACTATATATTACTAATCATCAGGGAAATCCCAATGAAAACCACAATGAGATTTCACCTTATATCCATTAAAATGGCTACTATCAACATAGAAGAGAGCATGCTCTGACAGAATGTTAAGAAAGCAGAATCCCGAGATGCTGTTTGTGAGGCTGTAAAGGAGAGCAGCCTTTATAGGAAAGAATATACAGATGTCTCAAAAAACTAAGAATAGAGCTACTACATGGCAAAGCAATAGTACCACTGAGTCTACACTCAAGAAAATAAATCAGTATGTTGAAAAAATTGTTTATGTTTATTGAAGCATTATTCACAATAACCATGGAAAATGTAAGTGTTCATCAGTAAAAGAAGTAATAAGGGAAAACTGAGAACAAATAAACAGAGACAGAGTGGAATACTATTAAACCATAAAGACGATGAAGTCGTGTTATTTGCAACATTATGGAGAAATCTGGAGGCCATTATGCTAAGTAAAACAGGTCAGGCACGGAAAGAGAATATTGCATTAAGCTTCCTCATGTGGCATTTTAAAAACTCAAGCAACACAGGCATAAAATAGAATAGTGATTTGGGAAGGAAGAATATTTCTTGGTCAATGAGTACAAAATTACAGTTGAGTAGAGGTGTTAAATTTCTGTATTCTACTGTATAATTAGATGAGAAAACAGTTCCATATAATGCCCAGGAATATGGCCATGTAACTTTCCAAGCTAACAGCACTGCACTGTATACTTCAAAAAGAGTTAGAAGCAAGCTCTGTGAGTGTTCTTACCATAAAGAAATTGTTAATTTTGTTTGAGGTGGTACATGTTATAATTACCTTGATTTAACCATTATTCAATGTAAACATGTGCTGAAACATCACATTATCCTATAATTATGTACATATATGATATGTCAGTTAAAAAAGTCTGAGGGAATGCTTTCACCAATAAAGTTTTTAATATTTAGGAATATGATTGTGGTAAGAGAAGAAACATTCCAAACAGAATGTAGACACCAAACCACAGTTCTAGGCTTTTGAACATCCCAAGATAATGAAAAATGTAATAATTACCAAGGTAGAATTTTTAAAATGAGTTAGATGAGCAAGGCCCAGGAGCCTGTAGGACTCTGTTTCTTATGGCCATGTACCTCCTCCCCTGGTTCTTACAATCTTTCTGCACCATGTCTGGGTACACTAACCTGACTTACTAGGCCTTAATATATATATGACTGAATGCATATATGGAGAAGTCTATGGAGGGTGTACATAGGGGAGGGAGTCTAAATATGATTAAGATATATTTTGAAATGCACAAAATTAAATAAAAATGCATATTGAAAACAAAAAGTGGCACACATAAACATTCTTCTCTGGTATCTTTGGATTGAGAACTGTATTTTAAAACATTCCTTGATCAGTATATTGCAAACCTTATTAAACTTGGTATTTTTCTGAGTCAAGATGGCACAAGATTGAGTTATGAAAATCCTAGTGTTAATAGTTAATAGTTAATAATCTGTTCATAACAAGTTCCTAATAACTATTGTCAAAAATTTGTCAGTATGAATAAACCAATTTTTCTTTAGTTGAGAATTTAATGTGGAATTTTATCTTCAAGTCTTCCATCATTTATCTTATAATTAACAATACACATAAATACACAGATTGTTTTATAACTTTAATATTTTATTTTACTTCAATTTTCATAAAATTGTTAAATTTCATAGAAACAAATGTAAATTTATTCTAATAAATCTTATACTATGAAAATCTTAAGTAATTTAGAATTTTTTTCCCTACAGTTCTTAGAGAAATACATGGACATTTTATTCTGTACAAAGCTATATCCTGGCAGGAATTACTTTATTTCCTCATATGACACCATATTTTACTTTTACAATAACCAAAGCAATCTGAAAGGACAGATTTTAATCTGAGCATTTTTCTTTTTGATAGAGAAGACCATGTGGTAATTTATGCTATGCATTAAAGATTAGTATCTGGTCCTAGGTTTACAGGATTGATGGGTTTCCATTTGAACAGCCAGAAATGTGAAAAGCAACGGTGATAATGTTTACGAGAGACAGAGATAATGCTACTTCGACTGCTCTCCCCCTTTTATCTTCAGCATAAAACTGCTTCCACTACAGCAAAATGTTTTTGAAATCACATATAAACACTTATGGTATAGCTTAAACATGGCACAAAACAACACAAACATTTACAACCTAATGCCAGTAGGCAGGTCATACTTAGATGTTAATTATTCATAGAAAGGTCCATTCAATGAACAATATTCAAAATTGCATGTTTGCTCAGGATACATATTTATAATTCAGTTTTAAGTCATAACTGAACTTTGAGGATAGAATAGCTCATTGCCTAAGGCATACATTTAATAACATTCTATACTGACCATATACACAAATACCATTTATTTCACTGAGCCAGACAATCCTTGTTGAATACTTTATCTGTCTTTGAAGTCAGAAATTTCAATAGACTCATTCATATTTGATAGAAAAAGGATAGTAGCATCGTCTAGCTGGCTTTTAAGTGCACCCCAAAGAGATGACACTGCTCAGAGAACTTGTGATTAATCTGCTTTATAGTCTTCTCTGAGTTATAATCAATCAGTTTCTCCTTATATAGGATACACTGAAACCAGAACATCTGGGAGGCATAAACTTATCTCACTTATCTCATCATTTAATTGATCTGTATTATGGATAGCTAGGAGCACAATCTTGGATAAGTCATTCTATATAGTAATATACAACTTTCTAAACTTATAAAGTAATTATGATGATAAAGAGAAACACTATGAGAGTCAGCTGAGTTCTTGATCTATGTCCATGTTTTATATATACTTTCACCTTTGATGTCAAGAAACTCTTTGGAGTAAAGTTATAATTATTTCTATGCACCATACAGTGATATTGATGATCAGAAGTCTGAAATAACCCAGTAATAGATAGCAGAGGCAGGAATCAAATCAAGTCACTGAGGCCCAAGTGACTATACTGATCATGAAGTTAAATTATATATGGATGCTAAACAGGTAGATGAAGTAAACAAGTAACTAGAAAAATATAAAGGCCAGGAACAGGGGTAATGGCCAATACTGTCTGAGGATCTACTGGATCTCAGAACAACAGCTTCAAAAGAGGAAGTCCATTTCTGGCATTGGGCTTTTACTTTGCTAGCCAATAGGATCTAGTAGGGGTGATGTTTCCCTATTAAAAGGTAACTACTTTTAATCTCTTTTTATAATATAGATTACATATTATATATAAATAATATACTATCTATCTATCTATCTATCTACCTACCTACCTATTTACCTACCTATCCATCTGTTAAATAGCTTCTCTAGTGGTATTTTTCTATTTTTTTCTAAAATCCTTTAGTGCCAGTTATCCCTACTCAGACTCCCTCCTCTGCCCTGCCCTACCATTGCCCAACCCTTTTAACCCTTCCTACTCTATTACTCCCCTTTCCCACACTATATCACTGCTTTCTACCTGTCTTCTTGGAATCCACCCCCCATGGCTGTTTATTGGTTTATTGGTTACCAACCAGAACTTCACAGTAAGACTCTATTGCTGAAGACACTACATACATGAATCGTAAAACAAACAAAGAGAAATCAAGCTGGTGCTGGCTTCATAGCCTCATCTCTGTTGTCTAGCTTTCACAGAGCTAGAAGGTGCTATGTAATCTACATGAAGAGAAAATTTAGCATGAATCTTACTTAGTTGTGAATTCTGTGAGCTTCAGCAACAACTGGCCCAGCAAGATATACCACTGGTGCAATAGTGGCATTGATACTATGGAGCAACCAAGTTCATTGTAATTGGATTTAAAATCGGTTTCATAGGGTGGAGCTCATACCTGATATTGATATCAGGCCTATGAACCTGAAGATAAACAGCCTGCAAGTCACAGGCGAAAACCTAATACAACTATTCTATTAACCTAATTTCTATTGCCTTATTGTTATACCCATAGATTATGGCATCTCTCAGCTCTTAGCAGAGAAGCTTCCTTATGCAGCAGACGGTGATTAACATTGAGAACCACAGCTCATCAAGAGCAGAGAGAATAAGAATACTTATCTATGAATAGGACATTTGTATCAAAGTTCTGCCTCCTAAGGTTCAATGATCATTTGGGAAGAGGGGGCAGAAAAACTCTAAGAGCCAGAGGTGGTAGATGATCACAAAAGTTTTCCAGGTCAGTGACTCAGATGAATTCACAGTGATGGGAACAGCATGGATGAATCTCATGTAAACTCAAACCAGACAAAGCTCACAGTACAGATGTGGGGAAGTAGGTTAAAAATCCCAACCCTATTTGAGGAACTTCTGGCTATCTGTAACTGATGGCTGCAGGGATGGGCAGATTTGGTCTCATTTAAAGGGAAGACTCTTAGTACATTGACCAGGTTCCAATGGATAAACCCACACAGAAGGGCATTTGAGAACCCAAACTTGGCTTGATAGACCTTAACATATATGACAGAGTACATAAAATCTGGTGGGAGTGTTATATGAGAGATGCAGGTAGGGGAGGGGAGTCTAAATATGATCAAAATATACTCCATGAAATTCACAAAATTTCAATAATTTTTTCCAGTGATAGCAATGGAAAACTGTGAAAAAATAATGAAAAAGAAATATAAAACAGACCTATTTGTAGATATACTGGAAAGTAACCAAAAATATATAGACAGAGAGGGAGGATTTTATCCTGGAAAAAAAGATTTATCACTGAGCAAAGTCTATATTTTCAATCTAATGAGACTCATTGGTTCACAAATACAACAACAACAACAAAATAAAAATATGGAGATTAAAGGGATGAACAAGAATAGGAGGACAGGGCAGAGTACTGGGGATTAATAAGATCAAAACACAGTATATATGTATGAAAATGTCACTGAAACCATTATATATAATACATGCTAATGAAAACATATACAGTCATCAGAACTTAATGAGAATGCCTTACTGTCTTCTTTGCTATGATTGAGAAGATTATATGAAAATTGAGGATGGAAGGGTTTCCAGAAAGATGGGAAATACAGAGGTGACAAGTTATGAATTCTGAACCAGAATGAATCTTGAACTGTATGTTCATGCTTAAGAAACAGTGCAAGAATCTGGTAGAAAGTTAACAGCTTGAAAGCTGAAATAGCAGCTTTGGAATCCTGTTTTACTTGACAAAAGCTACTTGGTAAAGCCTCTGGCTTTCCAGAGAAGTCTTTGAAGGGCTATAATTTACAAATAAAGATTATATTCCTGCACTAATGGAATCAGTTTAGGATTAAGGAAAAGCCCGAGCATGAAACTAAACTTTCACTAGATAAAGGCCGTCAGTGACTTCACTGTTAGGTTAAAAAGAAACTGACATCTTTGGTGGAAGATAACAAATACAAGTCTCTAAATCATATAATCTACACCCAATGTTTAGTAAAACAAAATTCCTAGACATGCAAAACAATAGAAAAACATGACTTCGTATCTAAGAGAAAGCAGTCAATAGAAGACATTGAGATGGCTGAGACTATACGTCAAGGCAGCTACTACTACTGATAAGATCACAGGGGATTTCAGCAAAGAAACAAAGAAAATGTAAGGGCACTTAAAAATCAATGTGGTAAAGTTTTAGAATACTTTTTAATTTTTTTTGAGAATTTCATGTACGAGTACTATATCTTCTATAGTTATGCATATGTAAAGTATACATATGCATATACATATAGACACACAATCTATATGCATAAATAAATAAATAAATAAATAAATATATAAATCAACTGAGCACGTTTAGTATTGCTCTTATGTACATGTACTAAGGACTGACCACTTGGGATTGGATAATTTATCAGGGAGCTCATCCTTGGAGAAAACTGATTCTCTTTCTCTGAGCAGCCATTAATTGCCCATAGTCTTCATATAGAGTGTGTCCTTTTGTATGAAACCCACCCACCTGCACTGGAATGTAGACTGGTGTTAATATTATGCAGGTCTTGTTTAGGCAACCATACTGCTGAGATTTCATGCATGCAGCTTCCCTGTCCTAAAAGACAAGCATCCTAGTACACTGGCTCTTACAATCTTTCCACAACCTCTTCTGTGATATTTCCTGAGTCTTAGGCATAGCGGTTGCATTGTAGACATATCAGTTGAGATTAGGCACCCAATGTGGTAAGTTTTATGTTACATATATTTTACAATGTAAAAGTTTTCAAAGAATTAAATGGAAATTATAGAATTGAAAAATACAGTATCATTGAACCATTGAATTTGAGGTTAAATATAGAGAAATTTCTACAAACAGCTAGGAAAATATCAGGGAAAAATATAAAAGATCTTAGTAACCTACACAACCACAGGATAATATTGAAATATATATTTGTTTTAAAATTCAGGAGAGAGAAAAATGGACAAAGAGAAATATCTGAAGTAATAAAAAAACTTCTCAAGTTTAGTTTAAAAAAAGAAATTGATTTATAGGCATAAGGAAGAAGCTCAGAAAACCCAAAACAAGAAACATACAAAAAAACACAACATCAGTACATCATGTCAAATTTCTGAAAACAAAGGCTAAAGAGTGAGTTTTAGGGTGTGGTGGCACATACCTACCTACAATTCTGGAACTCTGGAGCTGGAGACCTGCAAGTTGGAGGCTAGCTTGGGTTGCATAGAGAGTTTCAGACCAGCCAGAGCAATATACTAGGATCTTCTTTCCAAAAACAAGAATAAACTAGTATAAAGATATAGAAAAGAAGGGTTTGATCACAGAGAATAGACAAACATAAAATTTATATTGGAGAGTTGAGAAATATACTTCACATACATATGATTTTAGGATATGGCAAAGATGACATACTCAACCAGTGAATAAAAGTCAGACTATTCAAATAAAAGATGCTGAAACACTAATAAAATTCCAGATAAAATTTTAAGCATAAAAAAATCAGACCTCTAATCTACTAGTTTTTTTATTAGATTTGAGACCCTCTCCACAGGAGGAAAATGTATTACTAATATTACATATTGAGTCAAGAACAAAATGGTGGTGTAGCTCAGAGGCCACAGTGGTGAACTTACTATTATTTTACTAAATGAACATAATATCAAAATACTCTCTGAATTCCTATCTCTACACACATAGATCAGTACAGCTCTCAGTCCACATTAGGTAAGTTACTTTGGGCACTGGACAGAAATTACTACAGAAACTCTCAACTTATCAAAGTGCAGAGAGTGTCTGTGGAATGCTCAGCCATAAATGGAATCACACCTCCTCCCCATAAAGCTTGAAGCCATTGCAGAAGAGGGGTTAGAAAGATTTTAACAGCCGGAGGTTGGGAGGACAAGAGCGATATAGTGTCTTCTGGGTGCCACAGAGCTACTGCACTCACGAATTCACAGCAGCTGTGGTTGTCTGCACAAGAACTGCACGGGGTCAAGCCCGTGAGCAGTCTAGCATGGAAAGGGAAGAAGCACATGAGGCCTCAGCCCTAACTGAGGAGCTGTTGGCAGCTGATAGCTTCTGAGGGAAAGAAAAATCAGTTTTCTTTAATGGTGTGGCCCCTGATAATTAGATCGTGCTCCAGTGGATATCCCCACACCCATGGACATGGACAGCACCGATTTTACAAGTTCAGGGAGTTGGTAGGGGTGCAGAAGTGGAGAAGAACTGCGACAAGCTAGGGCGAGGAGGAGGGGTGAATATGATCAAAACACATCACATGCATGCATTAAATTCTCCAAAAATTAAGAAAAAAAGAATTCAGAAAACACTGGGCCATAGCGTGAAGGAAAAACGGTGTTGTATATTTTATAATCTTGAACATAAACTCAAGGAACTATCATAGAAACCCTGATAACTTGACTAAAGCAAATGTAAAATTTCAATACTGGAAAAAAGAAACTAAGGTAAGGGTTGACAGATAAATTAAACTATAAAAAGAAAAACATTTGAAACATGAAACATAACACATTTTCTTAGTATAAGATGAGCCTAAATTCCAACAGTAAAGAGGTAGACAATAGAAAGGCTAGGACGCCAGTTCAGGGACTGGATGCTCAGGTGGCGAAAAGGGTGTCAGCACATTTATGTGAGGTGTGCGCACACACGTGCAACTGTGTGTGGTGAGATTTCTGAGGTAATGAGGTGAGCACAGGATATTCATGAGAACAGAAACAGAAGAACTGTTTTACTTTTTATTTTATATACTTTGCTAATTAATTTCTTATTTAAAATAATTGATTTGTCATTTTTTATTTTATTTGAATGAATGTACTGCCTACATGTATGGAAGTGTACTAGTGTTGTACAATGCCCCTAGAAGTCAGAAGAGGGCATCGTATCCTCTGGAACTGGAGTTATAGTCAGGTGTTAGTTGCCATGTGGGTGCTGGGAATCAAACCCAGGTCCTCTGCAAGAGCAGCCAGTACTCCTAACCACTGAGTCATATCTCCATGTCTTTAGTTTCTTATTTTTAAACCATGATTATGTGCTACTTTTGTCATTCAGAAGGAAACGCAGTACAAAAACACTTCTGATGAATGGTCTACCCTGGAAGTATGCTGACTGTGTGGATCAGTGCCTGCTCAGTTCAGTGGTCACTTCTTTCTTCTTTCACTGCAGATGTTTTAGGTTTAATTCTATAACAGGGATAAATATTTTTAATATTTTACTGTTCCATCCATTTACATGTAAATCTCACGATTTTATTTCTCTTTACAGCTGAATTTCAATGTGCCTATGTACCACATTTTCATTATCCATTCATCAGCTGAAAGACATTTAGGCTGTTTCTATTTCTAGTTGTTTGTGAATAGAGTGTCAATGAACATGACTGAACAAGTATTTCTGAAATAGGATATTAAGTCCTTTGGGTACAGGTTAAAAAGTAGCCTTTTTTGAGAGATCTCCACACTCATTTCTATAGTGGGTATACCAGTTTCCAATCCCACCAACAGCAAATGAGGGTTCCCCTTTCCCCACATCCTTGCCAGTATTTGTTGCCAGCAGTCTTCGTGGTGTTAGCCACTATGATTGGGGTAAGACAAAAATCTCAAAGTGTTTTAATTTGCATCACCCTGATGGCTAAGGGTGTTGAACATTTTGACACAGCTACAGTAGAATGCCTACACCTATGACTCATGGCAGAGAAGGTAGAGAGAAGACTAATGTAGCCTTCAAGTCTCATCAGTGAAACTTCCTCATGTAGCAAAGTGTCATGCATACAGAAGGCCACAACTGGCCTAGGAGTAAAGAAGACACAGCAGAGGGCATGCCCCTGGATAGGACTCCCATATTAAGCCTCACCCATTCATGGCTCAGAGACCTTTGTGAAAGAGTAGGTAGAAAGACTGTAAGAGCCAGGTTACGTGCATGAACATAAGGAAACAGAGTTTTTCAGGCCTCTGGAAACTTGCAACAATGGGACAACATGCTCAAGACCCACGCTTGACTCAATCAGACAAAAACCCAGCATAGAACTGGAGAAATAGGCAGCAGGCCCCAACCTTAGCTGAGGCACTACTGGCAACTGATTACTATTGGATGAGGAAGAGTTGATCTTCATTAAGGGAGTGACTCTAGATAGGCTGACTATACTCCAGTATATGAACTTGCACAGAGTGACATGTGGGTACAAAAGCTTGCCCAGATAGACCTTCACATATATGACAGAACATGAGAGATCTGGTGTATGTGGGGGATAATAGGAGATGCAGATAGGGGGTTGTCTAAATACGATTAAGATCTATTGTATGCAATGCAGAAAAACTCAATAAAATATACATAAAATAGGTATCTCTTAGCTATTTTTATTTCTTCTTTTGACAACTAGACAGACCACAGGCCACAGAGAAAGCCTAATACTATTACTCTGCTAAATAGATATTGTATTAAAGCAATTCCTAATGACTTATAGTTATGCCCATAGACTAATATATCTCTCAGCTCTTAGCAGAGAAGCTTCCTTATGCAGCCATGATGCTTAACACAGTAATCCACAATTGGCCAATGTGCAGAGAACAAGGGACTGCAGAGTGATTATCCCTGAATAGGACAACTATATCAAATGTCTGCCTCCAAAAGCTCAGGGATCATTGTGGAAGAGGGAGCAGAAAGATTTGAAGAACCTGAGATAGTGGATGACCATAAGGAAACAGAGTTTTTCAGACAGCTAGTCAGTTACTCATATGAACAGCAGTGGTGACAGCATGCACAAGTACCACATAAGCTCAAGTCAGACAAAATCCTAGCATAGATGTGGGGAAGTGGGTAAGAAACCCCAACTCTACCTGAGGAACTAATGGAAACTGACAACTGCTGTGAAGTAGAGAGTCAGTCTCTTTTTATGGGTGTGATTCTTGGTAGGTTAAACCAGCTTCAGTGGATGGATTTATACCGAAAGACATTTGTGAACACACATTTTATTAAAGGCCTTTGTATACATATTATCTATACTACACATATATATTACATATATATGCAATAGAGTACATGAAATTGTGAAGGTGATATAGACAGGTGCTCTAAACATGATCAAAATATCTCGTATGAAATTTGCAAAAATTCAATTAAAATGTTACTTATTTTAAAAAAGGAAATATAAGCAGAATGTGATGAGTTGTTTCTGAAGGAGAATAGTCTATCATACTCTTTCTACTAGTTAGGAAATCAATTTTTAGTATCAAAAATACTTCAGTTATATTACAGAAAAGTTGTAAGTAATATGTGAAGTATAATTTTGAGAAAAGAAGCTTTAGAAAGAATGACTTAGCAAAGTAAGTAAAAGGATAAAAAAGAAATATTCCTATTCTTCAGAGCTCCACCTTAAGCTGCATTGCTGAAGCAGGCTCTGTGCCCCCTCTCTGCATGTCCTTCTGAACAAAAAGCATGCACTACCAGAGCTCAGAGCCTCAGGTGTCTCTCTGCCAGCGAGCAGCAGCGCGAGCTGCTTCACGGTTTGTGAAGCTGTGTAGTGACACTCATTAGAGCTGAGAGGCAAGGCAACACAGCTGCTTTTGCTTTGGTGACCAGGATTTGATGTCCAAAAGGTTGCAAAATAACTTGAATGTAATTAAATGAATTTTCCCCAACAAAATGAAAGAATTAATTTGATTCTACTTCTGAAAGAAAACTCTGAAATTCCACACTAGGCTTTAATCATTTATGATTCTCTTTATTTACAGAAAGCATTCTTCCATGCACAGCTGAAAAGGGAGCCGTGTTCAGTGACCTTTGGTTTTGAGAAGAATTAATACTAAAAATTTCTAAGCTTATCTACAGTTTCTGTGTTTCAAACACTCAATTTTCCTTCAATTTCAAGAGTAAATTTTAAAATTTCACTTTATTTTCATCTACTTGAGTTTCTATTTTGGATGAATGTGCAAAAAAGGAGTACTTGTGTTTAAAAATATGGTCAGTCTTTTTAGGCAAACTTTCCCTTTAATGTTAGTGTGCTAAATTTCACTTTTGAAGATGGTATTCTGTACTGTCACTACTCATCCAGAAGTAACAGGAATGGCCATGAAATGTAGAAGTTCAATGAGATCTTTTGATGTAGTAGTCTCATGAAAGAAAAAGCTGTGAGAGATATAATGGGAAGGCTTCCCAACTGATGCTGTACTATTTCTCAGTAACCGTTAAAGGCAAGATAGTGAAAAAATACAGAAATTATTTACAATGAAAACAAAAAAATCAAATGGCAGAAATAATTCTAAAACTAAAAAACAGAAAGTAATTTAAAGTATATTTAGTATTTTCAGTTAAAAGTGTCTAACATAGTTATAAGAGACTTACTTTAAAAATAGGTACTTGGGCTGGAGAGATGGTTCAGTGGTTGAGAATACTAGTCGTTTTTGCAGAGGACCCAGGTTCTGTTCCTAGCACCCACACGGTGGCTAACAACCATCTGTAGCTCCAGTTCCAGGGAATCTGACACCCGCTTTCAGCCTTTTCGGGCACTGTGTGCATGTGGTACACTTCACACATGCAGGAAAAGCACCCATATGCATAAAATTAAAACAAATCATACACAAAATGGATATTTAATCTCTGCTTTTGAAATAATCATTTTCTATTTGTTCATTTGATGTTACCCTAACTTGTATAATACTTCAGGTAAGGAGATAATAAGCATCTTAACATAATTTCTGAAATGCAATATTGCTAAAGGAAAGGAAAAATGAAATGATACGAAATAGTTATGCCAACAAGAACTTTTTTCATTAAAATCGAATCTAATTCTACTTTGTTTTACATAAATAAAACAGATAATTCATGCCACAAATATTTCAATGCTTGCCTCCAAAAAATTGCTGACATCCTCTGTGGCCATCTGCCAAGGCGGTCATTCCTTTGTATTTGGTGGAATTAGAGAAGTATCAGTGTTCTGTGGACTGATAGAAGAAAATATGCTGTGCTCTTGGTTTCTTGTATTTGTTTCCTTGGTCCTATGAAAAAGAAAACAAGGGGCTATTTACTAGTTTTGAACAAATAACTAGTTAGTATGTACTAGGATTCATATTTGAAAAAAACAGGATATTTATGAGATCTAAATATTTATGAGAATATTTATGAGAATGCTAAATATGGGCAGAAAAAAAAGAGCTATAAGAATCAAGTTAGTTACATTACACTTTTGGAGATAGTCTAAGTAACAGAGATCTTTTAAGATTATTTCCCAGTTCTTCATAATTCCGAAGAGTAGTCCTTAATGTTGACAGGTCTACTACACAATTCTTCTCCTGGCACTAGAGAGGAGATTAAGTCTTGTTAAAAATATTAAGAGTTGAGTGGAGTGGGTGGTACAAGCCTCTACAACCAGTACTTGGGAGGCAGAAGAGGTCAGGACACAGTGGGTCTCTAACAGTCAGCCTGTCTAGATAGTGAGTTCCGACCCAGCCAGGACTACAGAGTGAGCCATTGTCTCAAAATAAAGTAAAATAAATAAATTAGAATGATAAACTCAAAATTTTTCTTGTAAATTGTGTGATTGTTGACTTATATCTAATTTTCAATAGTTCTGTATCTTATAAATTAAGTCACACTTGTAAGCTTTCTAGTGAGGTTTCACTTCTAGTATTTTCACATTTGATCCTCTGAGTGGACACCCTGTTGGTGGCACTCCTCTGGAGAAAGTTGATGATCCATAGTGTGCTGGATAGCTTTGGTGTCAACTTGACACATCTCGGTTGAAGGAGCCTCAGCTGGGGAATAGCCTCCATTGGACTTGTCTATGGCCATGTTTGTAGGGCATTTTCTTGATTGTTGAGTGCTGTGGGTGATGCCTTCCCTGAGCAGGTTGTCGTGTATTGTATAAGAAAGAAGGCTGAGCCTGGGCCAGGGGAGCAAGCCAGTAAGCATTCCTCCATGGCCTATGCTCCAGCTCCTGCCTCCAGGTTTCTGCCCTGAGTTTCTACCATAAACTCCCTGATGAACTGTGTGACCCAGGAGATGTGCCAAGTTGGTATTGGTCAGAGTGTTTTGTCACAGCAATTGAAGGCAAACTAGACAAACAGCTACTCTTGTTTCATATGATACACTAATATCTTCCCAGAAAATGCCCTTTAGTATAAGCTTATGAAAATGATTTTCTGATTATAATGAGAAAAAATTTTACCATTGTTATTTTTGATATAATTTAAAAGTGAAGAGGAAATATTTTTAAGGAGATCAAATTAAGCTTGCTTAAAAACATCTAACTAACTTTGCCATATTTAATTGTGGATAATATACTCCTTGATATTATTTTAAAATTCTGCATTTAAAAAAATGAGGTCTATGGTTTCTTAAGGGACATGTGAACAGAACTATATCTCAGTAAAATTAATAACATTTATTTATAAGTTTACATATTTTATTTTCTGTATTTAAAACATCTTACTATGAGTCTTCTTTATTCTCTTTAACACAAAGAATACGGGAGTGTTTCTGTCATCGATTTACTCAGAACCTATTTATGACACACAAACATTGTCTAGTCACAGTTTTGGAAGCAAAGGATAAAGCAAGGACAGATTAAGACTTTGCTTTCATAGAAGAGTGGTAAGAAAGAATACAGGTAACATGGTTTGACAGTTTCATAGTATTGTTATTCATGAAGATAGATCTACCACAGAAGATCAGACTTCTTTAAAACATGAGAGTAATGAAGGCAAAAGGCTTAGAGGAAACTATGTGTGATAACCTTTTACACAATCTTCTAGAGTGAATTCTCAGAGCTGGGCTTGTGGTACTCACATATAATCTCAATACTTGGGAGGCTGAAGCTGGAGGATGTGAACTCCAAGCCAACCTGGGCTATCAAGATACTGATTTAAAAAAAAAATCCAGTAGTAATAATTAAGTGAATATTTAAAGAAAGAATGACACATATGTAAGCCCTTCCAGAAGTCATGTAAGACCAATAATGCAACTACCACAAGAACAAGGAACACGTGAGTGATAACATTTTTTTTTTGCATTACCCATGATTGCATGCATGTGTGTGTGAATCCACATTCCTTCACAATGAGCAGGCCAAGAAACAGAGCCTCAGAGGTCTGATAAACGTGACCATCTGACTAGCTGTAGAATCAGCATTAGTTTTCTTCCGTCTCCCAGTTTTATTTCCATTTTGTCACCATATATTATCACACCAAAGACACACAGTTTTACAGCAGGCCATGCTGAGATGTTTGTTTACTTACGTGAAGTACTTGTGAAGTAAGACAAAGAAGCAGTATTATGGTGTCATTTAGAAGCTACCGAAAACAAAATGAGCATCATTTTTTTTAATAAGGAGTAAGTTCAGATCCAAAAACCTTGGGGTAGCATGACAGACATGTTATTGGAAGAATCTGAGAATTCACTGCTAAAGCAGAATTTCCCATCCAGTGGATTTCACTACCTAGAGTAGGAGTTGGCAAATTGTACCCTATGGAATCAAATCCAGTCTGCCACCTGTTTTCCTATAGTGTGTGAGCCAAGAACTTTTGCATATATAAAAAGGTTCAAAAAAATCAAAAGAAGAAAAATATTTTATGACACCTAAAAGTTGTATGAAATTCAAACTTCCATATCCAGAAATGAAGCTGGAACTCAGCCACACTTGTTTATGTTTTGCCTATGACTGTTTCCATGCTACAGCAGAAGAGCTGAGAAGCTACATATGGGCCTCCTGGCCCTCAAACCCATACACATTTACTGTCCAGGAAAAGACCGTTGACCTCTGATCTAGAGGGCCACAGAGTTAGGCATAAAAGAATAACATTCATGTAAATTTGGAAATAAAACATTAACTATAAGTTATCTAAACATCTCTTCCTTCTAAATGGAAATAATTTATGAGTAGTCAGCATATAAGAGTGAATATGATTTTTTGGGGCCTAAGAAACAGGTTCATCTGTTATACACTCAGACCACTAATCAATTGAATAACCTCCAAAACAGTATGATTTTCTAGTTGTTAATCATTATACAAGTTTAAGTCTCGTCCTACATTTTAAAATGTACTGTTGTACAAGTTACTGCACATACAAATTATTGGTAACATACAATATGTCTCAAATTCAAAAAAAAAGAAATCTGTAAATTTGTCTATAAGTAGCATTTGACTAATTAAAAGGAACATCTAGAAGTCAAATATTTTAAAATAGAAATAGAGAAAAACATGCAGAGCCTCCCGAAATTTTTATTTAGAACTGAAAACCAGTGGATTTAGAAAAACTACAAGGTGCTCCAAAAGATCCAACCATAGAAGTCATTTTGTACCTTTTATTTTTTTTTTAAGTTGTAGTTTAGATTTACTTTTCAAAATTCATTCAAATACTTATTTGGCCTCAATTTCAAATGCTACTCATTATCATATTATTTATTATTATTAGTGTTAAAAATAAGAGAGTGTCAGTTGGTTCAGGAAAAGGGCAGACACAAAATTACTCTAGAGGTATGAGTTTTATTAGGAGAGACATACCATGGGCTTCATGACTGGCCCTTGAAGTGGAAAAACATTAAAAATGGACAGAATGTTGTATCAGTGACATGATAGATGCTTTCCCTTTAAACACAGAAGAGAGCTTCATTAAGAGAGAAAGCTCAGAGCAAAAGATAGTCACCATGAAGAAGACAGTCGGGTTTAGGGGGCCAAAGGAGAGTCTTCTGAATAAACTCCTGAGTAAAGAAAAATACTTGACATTTATATCCTTTCTAGGGATGGCAAGGAGAACCACATCACGTGATTTAGCCTGAGATAGCCTGCTTGAGAAGGAGGATGAAGTAGCCAGGACCTTGGCAGGACCACGGGTTAGCTGTTCAGTCAGGGCCAAGCCTGGCTTCTTGACTCTGTCCCAGAGATGGAGAGCTGTAGGGACCATAGCTTGATTTCTTCATGCTGCAGAACAGGTCTGGTCTCTTAGAGTGTTCAGCATCTCAAAGCGTCACGACGAAGCTCTGAGGATTATGAGGATTGAAACTAGTACTTCACACACTCATGTATACTAAGCACCTGTTTTCCATGGAGTCACAATGCCAGCCCCCAGAGGCTGTTTAAAAACTTTGGTATATTTATTGTCGGCAAGCTACCACTCCTTTAAGTTAAACAGGCTACTTACTAAAGCTGAAAAAGTTTAAATGTTACAACACATAATTATTTACTCTACACTTAATTTTATGGCATAAGTTTTAACGACAGTTTGCAACATCTTGTAACTCAAAAGTAATGACGTCTCTTTTGAAATCTTAAGGTTTATTAAAAACACACAAAAAAATCAGTGCTATCATTTATTTATTCACCACTGATCTTTGCAACATCTTCTTAACAAAGAGGTGAACGAAAACAAAATGAACTCAGTTGCTCATGCTGATAACAGAAAGGAGATCATTAACCGAGGGGGGGGGGGATAGTTACTAAAGAGAAGCCTCTGAGCACACTGATCAACATGATAAGAGAAGGGGAAGAACTAAAATAGTTGTGTAAAGGCATAAAAAAGGAAGACTATAGTAAATGTTTACCCAGATTCACCAAAAGATAAAATTCCCTTTTATCAATGACAAAATCTTCTTCCCTCTTAAGTTTCCAGTATTATATATAACCCACCCAAAACTTAAGGAAAAAACTTAACTTTAGACTTAAGATTTTTTGCAGTTTGAAAGATATGCTTGAATCCATGACAACTATTAAGAAAACATACATATAAAATATAGAACATGTTTTTGATACTGGAAATATAGATGACTATTATTCTTAAATTATAACCTTTTCAATGAAGATTAATAATAATTCAAAAAGAATTCCATTAATTGAAAAATTAAATGTAGTATATCTATGTATAGTTGTCTGTAAAAAAGGAAATTCTGATACACACAACAACATGGATGAACCCTTGAAAATATGTAAAGGGGAGCCAGGAAGATAGCTCAGACATTAAAAACACTTGCCATTCTTCTAGAGGACCTGGGTTCAATTCCAGGCTCCCACATGTTGGCTAACTACTGTCCATAATTACAGTTCCAGGGGAACCAACCCTTTTCCTATTGGGGGTGATGAATGTTCTAGAATTGAATAGCAATAAATCATACACAAACATCAGGTAGTAAAAAGCACTAAATTGTACAAGTTAAAAATTTCAATTTTATGACATACAAATTATATCTGAATAAAGATGTTTTTTAAATCCTCATGAAAAGTAAGTTATCAAAAGTACTTATCAAAGAATGTTCAAATTTTAAAGTAATTAATTAATCTTAACATAATTTAGTTAGATGATTTATGATAAGAAAATAATTGTGCAAATAACCATAATGACCCTGTAAGATATACTATAAAGGAAATAACAGAATTCTTTAAGTACTTCATATTTAAAAATGTAAACACAGAACTAAACAAGGAGCATATATGATTAGAAGAAAAAAAAATAAGAAGGCCAGCTACCTCACCCACTATGCCTCCCAGGGACCTCATGGTGTCCTACAACATTGACCCCAGGAACTCAAAAAGAACACATGAACAAATTCCGGAATGAAGACACAAAAATACAAGCTAACAGTCGAATTAAATAAAATAATTCAAGATATGAAACAGAATTTAATAAAGTGATGGAATTTCTGAAGAAAAGCCAAATTGAAATACTTGAAATGGTAATGAAATAAACTCAGTTAAAAGCTTCAGCATAGAATGGATTAAGTAGAAGATAGAAAATCAAGGCTTGAAGACAAGGTAGAGGAATTGGATCATCAAGTGAAAGAAAATGCTAGACTGAGAAAAATAAAAACAAAAAGGAATGGGACATACAGGAAATATGAGACACTAAAAAAAAAAGACCAAATTATATGTATAGAAGAAGGAAAACAAATCCAGGCTAAAGACAAGGAAAATATTTTTAACAAAATCATCAAAGAAAAATTTTTTAAATCTATTGAAAGAGATGCCTATCAAGGTACAAGAGGCATATAAAACACCAAATAGGCAGGACTCGGAAAGAAACAGTCCACTGGTCACATAATAATCAAAACACTAAATATACAGAACAAAGAAATGATATTAATGTTGCAAGAGAGAAAGACCGGATTAAATACAAAGGCAGGCCCATCAGAATAACAACCTGACTTCTCAATGGAGACTGAAATTCATGAGAGCCTGGACTATATGCTATAAGATCAGCCCAGACTGTTATATCAAACAAAACTATCAGTTGTAATTGAAGGAAAAAGAAAAACATTCCATGAGAAGAACAGATTTAAGGTATTCATGATCACTAAGACAGCTCTAGAGAGGAAACTGGAATGAATAATTTGGTCTGAAGAGAAAATTAAACATATTGAAGATTGGACATGAAATAAAAAAAATTCCCGAATAGTTAATAAAAAAAGATCTAAGGAAACACCACCACAGCAAAGTAATAAGAATCAGTATACATTATTCAATAATAATTTTCAATGTTAACAGTCTCAACTCACCAAATAAAGAGACAGAGACTAAGAGACTGGTTTTGAAAACAGTATCCATCTTTTTTGCTCCCTCCATCAACCAATCCTCACTATCAATGATAGATACCATCCTGAAGTAAATGATGGAGAAAGGTCTTCCAAGCAAATTGAATAAAGAAACAAACAGACATAGCTATTCTGATATCTGACAAAATGAACTTTAAAACACATTAGAAGAGATAATGAAGGATACTTCACACTTATCAAGGAAAAAAATCCACCAAGTCCTGCTTAATAGAGTGGTTGATAGCTTAGCTAGAGCAGAAAGATAAAGGAGATACAAACAGAATGGGAAGAAGTCAAAGTATCCTATTTGAAGATGATATGATTCTATACGTAAAAGGCCCTAAAGACCACTAGAAATCTCCCATAGCTGACAAACATATTCAAGAAGTAGGATACAAAATTAACACACAAAAATCATTAGTCTTCCTGTAACAAATAACAAACATACTGAGAATGAAATCAGGGAAACAATTCCATTCACTGCAGCCTGAAAAATCATATATTGGCACCAGGTATGGTGGCACACCTTTAATCCCAGCACTCAGGAGGCAGATGCAGGTGGATCTCTGTGAATTTAAGGCCAGCCTGGTCTACATAGTGAGTTCCAAGCCAGCTGGGGCTACAGAGAAATCTTGTCTTTAAAAAAATCCCAACACATATATTAGAATAAGTCTAATCAATAAGTTAAAGACATGTATAATCAACACTTTTTTAAAAAAGAATTTTTCCTACCTGATAGTAACTTACTACTTTATTGGTCAACCGACCATTCTCCTTCTCTCTCACCCTGTACTTTCTCTACCCTTTGGTAACCAGCATCATTCTACTGTCAATTTCTGTATAACACCATTTTGTCTTTCAGATTCCACATATGAAGAGGTTCATGAGATATTTCTTTCTGTGCCTGCATTATTTCACATTATATACATGTCTACCAGTTTCATCTGAATGAATAAAAAGTATTTCATTGCATACATATGCATATAAATCATATCTTTCATTAATTATGATGTTTTCATTCCTTGGCCATAGTAAATAGCATTGTTGTGAGAAATATAGGAGTAGAGATGTCTCTTTGACCTATTTACTTCATTTGTTTTGGATATATACACATTAGTAGCATTTCTGGATCATATATGTTATATTTTAAATGTTAAGATCTTCTTACTGTTCTCCATAATGACTGCATAAATTTACATTTCTACTAAATGTGCAAGGGCTGCTTTTTGTCTATAATCTTACCAGCATTTGTTAGTTTTGTCTTTTTGATAGCCATTCTGACTGGAGTGAGGCTATGTTTCATCAGTTTTGATTTACATTTTCCTGATCATGAGGAATGCTGAATATTTTCTATATATTTACTTACTCGTCATTTGTCTATTTTAGGTCAATTATCAATTTTTAATCGATTCTTTTTTGGTTTTGCTACAGAGTTGGTTTGCATATATTCTTGAATAGTTTGCAAATATTTTCTCCTATTAGGTCAGTTGTATATTTCTGTTACTGTGTAGCTTTTTGGTTCAATATAAACCTATTTATCTATTTTTTTGTTTCCTGTGTTTATAAAATGCTATCCACAAAATTTACATTCAGGCTAATGTCCTGATGAAGTTCTTATATGTTTGCTTCTGAGAGTTTCATAGTGTCAGATATTGCATACAGTGTTTAATCTACTTTGAGGTGACTTTTCAAAAGAATATGGTTAGAGATAAAGGTCTAGTTTCATTTTCATACCATCTAGGACCAAATTTCTCAACATCGTTTACTGAAGATTCTACTCTTTCTCTATATGTATTATTTGCACCATTGTCCATTATCATTTGGGGGGAGATTTTTGGCCACACTTCTATACTTTTGGTATGTTCTTTTGGTCAGTGTCTCTGTCTTTATTTTCCTTTTTCCTAGCCTCAAGCAATTAACTGTGTCAGCTACTCTAATCCATATCACCATGCCTAGCTACAACTATTTTTAAACTTCTTACACGGTTTTTTACAGTGTCTTCAATTCTTATTTATTTTGCTTAGACATGTTAATCCTAAACTTTTAATAACAAAACAAATATTTCTTAAACTTTTAATAACAAAGCAAATATTTCTATGAATTGAAAATTTTAATAGTGTCACAAACACTTCTGTTGTATAAATTATAATTAAAGAAATTTATTTGAAGCAGACTAAAATTCAAATGTCTCAAATTATATTTCTGCAGATAATTTATTAAAGATCTTTATATTTAAAATGCTTTTTCCTGAAATACAAACGTGGATTTTAACTTTTAGTATTTCTTATGCTTTTTGTCAACACTGAATTTGTGATGGAACTTTTCTGCACTTGATTTTTATCATGAATACCTAACTTTAAACTATATTCATAAACTGATTTTGTCAATATAGGAATAGTTCCTATATTTGAATTTGGTACATATGAGCATTTTATTTTATGTACATGCACTAGAGATTATTAATTTCATATATATTATTAGTGTTTGCTTTGATTGTTCATGTCTAACCCAAATTATCATTTTAAAATCTGATTGTAAATTCAATCATGTCAAGATGTAGGACTTTAGGAAGTGCTTAGATTATGAGGGAAAAGGTCTCATAAGGACATTAGTGTCCTTTATAGTAAAGGCCCCAAAGAACTTGTTGTCCTTCTACTATGTGAGTACATATAGAAAGCACTAGATGGACTTAGCAGATAAAATACTTGGTGCATCTGGTGGTTTGAATGAGAATGTCCCCTATAGGCTCTAAGTATTTGAACATTTTGTTCCCAGTTGGTGGCACTTTTTGGGAGGTATTAGTAGGTGTGGACTTGCTGGAGGAAACAGGTCACTGGGGACAGGCTTAGAGAGTTCTTAAGCCTTGCCATTTGTGCTTTGCTTCCTGTGTCTGCTTGAAGATGTGAGCACTTAGCTTTCTGCATCTACTCTAGCCAACTCTTGCACTATGCCTCCACACCTTGGTGGACTTTTGCCGGTTTGGAATCGTAAACTAAATAAACTCTTCCTTGTATAAGTTCTATTGGTCACTGTTTCTATCACAGCAACGAAAAGAGACTATTAGAGTGTTTAAGCATGAGTGCTCAGTTTGTATCCCCAGTACCCACATAAAAGCTGAGCATGGCTAAATCCATTCCTGTGGGAAAACAGGAAGATCCCTGGGCTGTCTGGATAGCCAGTCTATCCTAAATAGACACCATCAGGACCAGTGAAAGATCCTGTCTTGAAAAACATCATAGAGAACAACAGAGAAGGATACCTGAAATCAACCTCTAGCCTCCACAGATACAAAAACAGGCCGGGCACCCACAACTATACCCACACTTATGTCCTCTCACTCCCACATAGGAGAGAGAGAGAGAGAGAGAGAGAGAGAGAGAGAGAGAGAGAGAGAAAGAGAGATGAGAAGCAGGTCATGTCTAGGCTTCAAATCTGCCAGTACACTGTTAATGCAACTCACACTTTGCAGAACTGTGAGTAGTAAACCACTGTTCTATAGAAGTTACACAGTCCAAAGTATCATGTTGTAGACATTCACAGGGATTAATATATTTAATAATGAAAATGTAAAATAAGAACTACATACTGAAAGACAGCATTCACTTTTCATTTTCACCTTAAATTCTGATAAGCATGTTAGGAAGTCTGACATAGTATTTGATCCAGTATATTACGCTAATTGATCTTAACTTTTTTTATTTCAAGGAGAAAACCCCTTATATCAAGCTATGTTCCGTTACTAGCATTGTTCACTAAATATTCAATTTAGTCAGTTATCCATGTGACTCCTCTGATATTTCACAATTGTTGGTTTCAAAACAGTCTTATATACTAAATATTTTAAGCTTTCTAGGTAAATTAATACTCAGAACTAAAATTCACATAAACAAACATATATTATAGGCTAAAAATAAGTAATGTGAGGCTCCAGTGAATAGATTCACATTGAAGGACATTTAGGAACACAAATTGGGCTTTAAAAGACCTTAATATGTATAACAGAATACATTAAATTGGGCAGGGGATAGTAAGGGAAGATGCAGACAGGGGAAGGGATCTAACTAAATAACATCAAATTACACTGTATGAAACTCTCAAAAATCCAATAAAAAAGGCTAAAATAAGTAATGCGTTTAATTTTAAAGAGCGTATATAACCTTAGCTTAATTTCAAAAGGAATTCTCAGAAATGTCTTCTTTTCTTAAAAATGGTCACTACTTATGTGCTACCTTAGTTTTATAATGTGATACAGTGAAGGCATGCTTTGTGTAGGATCATTGGATGCTAGCAAACACTGTTTAGAATGGACAAGGAAAACCAGGCTCTGTGGCCTGCCATCACACTAAGTACCTGAAATCACTGCACACAAGAGGCTAAAGTTAAGGAAGATAAAGAGTTTGAGGCCAGCTGAGCCACATGGCAAGATCATTTCTCAACAAATAAACAGAAAATCATGCTTTGTTAACATTGTGAAAAACATACCTAACCTTTATAAAAACATAAATGAGTATATATATATATATATATATATATATATATATATATATATATATATATCTTTTTAAAAAAGTGTCTTTGTCTGTGTGTGCGTGCATGTTTGTCCATGGGCACATGTGGAGATCGAGGTCAGCCTTGGATGTTGTTTATGGGAAGTGGTTCTCATTGCTTTTTTCAGGCCTGGGACTCTAGGATGAGATTTGGTTGGCTATATAGTGAGTCCCAGGGATGTGCCTGCTACTTGCTGAGATTATAAGTGCATGACTCCATGCTTGGCTTTCTATGTGCTTTCTGGGAATAAACTCAGGTTCTCATAACTATACAGAAAGGAAGATCTATCTCCCCAGCCTCCTACTTCATGAAATTATGTAACTATTTACTTATGTAATATTTTGTCTTCCTTTCCTAAGCTAATAAGCTCCATGAGGACTTTATTATTTATGATAACTGATTAAACAATCTCTGGCCAATCAGAAGGTACACAGATATACTTTACAATAAATGAACAAATGACTGAATGATGCTCTCAGTGTTGAACCTAAATAAGAATGTTTTAAAATGGGTTAAAGAGGTAAAAAGAATAGCACACAAAGGCAAATTATCTGTACCCGAAAAACTTCTTTAGATGTTCTTGCCTTTAAAGTATGCCCTAATGCTCTTGTATTTTTAGAATATATAAATATATGTATATGTCTTTTTTTTTTAGTGAAATGAGATCACATTTTTGTTTGGAAGTAACTTTACTTTGATTTATATTTACCTTAAAAGTTATATTTTTATAAAGTGAGATTTTATATCTATAAACTCTGAAAAAGCTTATGTATTATATTTCAAAAAAGCTCTGCCACAATATTATTGGGCTTCTAGTGTGGGCAGACAATAGATGTGGAGATTATATAATACATTAGAAAATTTAAGTCTTATGAGGACAAAAGACAAAGTAAAGGAAATGTAATTTAAAACAAAATACCAAGAGGTGAATGATAGAATGTGTGAATTGTAGGAGAACCATAGCCTCATTAGGGAAGCTATAAAACCATAAATTACATAAAGCAGTTAACTGGCCCTAAACTGGCAGGCTAGCCTTGCTCAAGCCTTATCCCCGGTCACTCCTAGGACTGAAGGAGACTGTTTGTGGAGCCAGCCTCTCTCCTTCAATGCCCTAGACATCTTGCCTGCCATGCCTGAGAAAATAATCTTGGGAGGAAGACCTTCAATCACCCAAGGACACCAGACCGTGGCAACAAGTAAATTCCTGCAGCTGAGTTCAGCAGAATTCCTATGTAAACCCAGATCCCCCTTCCTTAGTTGTAGATGCATTCTTCCTGCAGAAAAGCTTCTGCTTTTAGCTGTGATACCTGAATAAAGGACACATTCCTTGCCTGTTGCAGGTATGGTTCTGGCTCTTATTTCTAAACACTAAACTCCTTCCTTTTCTGCTCTCATTAATCTATCAATGATTGTGGCAACACAAGTTTGTAGTTTTCAGCTTTTTGTGAGGCTGAAATAGAAAGATCACAAACCCAGGAGTTTGAGGAAAGCCTGCACAACATGGCAATATCCCATTTCAAAAACAAAATGAGGGGACTGGAAAGATGGCTCAGTGGTTAAGAGCAATTGGTGTTCTTGGAGAAGAACACGGTAAGGTCATAGCACCCACATGGTGGCTCATCACTGTATGTAACTCTAGTTCCAAGGAATTTGATAGCCTCTTTTGGCCTCTGCTGGCACCATATATACACATGGTACACTTACATACATGTAGGCAGAGCACTTGTACACATAAAATCATCAAAAAGTGAAACAAAATAATATAAAATGACACAGAATGCTCATCGCAGTACTTAGAAAGGAGGCATCATCTAAGTAAATGTTTAAATAGCTGAGGGAAATACCAATGTAGTAAAAAATACAATTCATGCTCAGAAGATTCTTTTTTAAAAATATGCCCAAAATATTGAGGAACTTTAATATTATAAGGCAAACATATAATCTCCTAAAACTATCCTTTTGGAGAATTTAACATCTATTTTGATGACATAATTTTGGTTTAAGATTAAATCACTTTCCTCTGAGTATACTTTCTATGTTGCATATCACAGTTTTTTTTTTTTTTTTTTTTGGAGAGGAGACACTCACAGGAACTCTGAATATATAAAGAATTCCTTGGGATCTACATTGAATTTCCCTTTTCGGAAATCAGTCCATCTATTATATTATTTTGAAAACTATAATTAGATCTATAAAATAACATTGAAATGTATTGATGTTATATTTAGTACCAATGTCCTGACATTATTTGCACTTGTGAGGGACAGTTGCATATCTCAGCTTGGCATAGACTATTAGTCCCCACTTGCTCATTTAGACATAATCCAGATACGGCTATGGTATAGCTTCCTGTGTCCTTTCTTACTCTTTAATTTTTCCCACTGTTTCTTTTCTGCTATTAAAACCTTGAATTGAGGATTGACTTTTAATAGATTGCTTCAAGTGACAGGTCTGTTTCTTTTGAATCTCAACTCAGAAACAGTTTGAGGATGGGTGAGGGGCAGCTCCTTTTCTGCTATGGATGAGGCTACTATCTATAATCAACTGACTAATTGAAAGAGACTATTTTATATAATCTGGATGAGAGACACCCAGTCAGATGACAGACCTAAAAACAAAGGTGGGTCTGCTGAGATGGCTCAGCCAGAAAAGACTTGCTGCCAAGTCTGCAGCTGAGGTTGATGACCTAGACTCATACAGAGGAAGAACTGATTCCTTTAAGTTATCCTCAGACACACACACACACACACACACACACACACACACACACACACACAGAGCAGAAATTCTGCTCCAAGAAGGCAGCATCAGCCACAGCAGAAGTTTTCAGTCTGTCAGACTGCCCTACAGAATTCATATTTGCTTGACATAGTGTCTTAAGTTAATTCTCTGAAATAAGTTTGTATTTTATCTATCTATATGTATGCATATAGACATATACACACCTGAAAATAAACAATACATCATACACATAAATATATTAATATATTGATTCTCCACATGATCTTAGTCAAAAGGCTGGAAGCCATCACATTCTGAATCTGAGAAGCCTGTCAGTCCTTCTCTCAACTTCTCCTTTTGGGAAATTCCTACTTTTAATACAGTTCAAAGTATAGCACTTGCTTAAAACAATAATAAAATAATCATAAAAGGACAGCTTTAAAATTCTATTACCATTATCTGTGTGATATGTATGTGAGGGCATGCTATGACACATATGTGGAGGTCAGAAGATAACTCTCCTTTTATCTTTATGTGGTTTCCAGAGGTTGAACTTTGATTATCAGGCTTTTAAGGTAAGCACTCAGTCAGCTAGCTGGCCCCAGAGAGGAAAATTTATTCCAAATATCTGGGATGTAACTTCCATTATGAAGCATGTTCTCCTGATTTATGGAGCCTAGCACCAAATCTTTATATATAAGTGTATATCCTGATTTAAATGCAGGAAACAGGGAGATAAAGGAAAAGAAGGAACCTGAGAGAGAAGAACAGTAGGAGACAGGTGGTACTAAGGGAGAAATAGACAACATGTGGGGGTATTTAAATAGAAGGGGGAAAGAGGGTTATGCAAGAAACTATGGAGATAAAGAGAAAGAAGGAGCTTAAGAGAGGTGGAGTCATAGGATACTGGTATCATCATCACGGGAGAATCGGAAAAATGGGGACACTAAATGGGGAAGTCATGGAGGGAGGGCTAGACAGGGAGAGAGAGGAAACATAAATAATGCCTAGTTAGTGTCACACACCAGAGGGAATCAGATTAGTCTAACAACCTTATGACAAATCACACATAAAGGCTACATAACAAGAAACAGTGCCAGACAGGAGAAACCTTCTTTTGAGTTGTTGCCCTGAGTGGTCCAAGACACACCCAAAATTACACAGACGGGTACCTAATTGAACTTAAAGCTCACTCAATGGGAGGAAACTTATATATAATGCTGTAATCATAGCCAAACACATATGGCTGAAGAGATCACAGATCTTGAGAGAAAGCCTCAAAGCTGTGTAGGCCTCAGTGAATGAACCTGAACTGAGGAATGTTCGGGGACACTAATGACACAACAGGCCTTAACATAAATTACAGACTGTATGAATTCTGGGGTGGGGGTGTGGGGGATAGGGAATGGGAGGCAAGGGGGGGTGAGTTGGGTGGGAATGAGGAAGGGGGTATAAAAATGATTAAGACTGAGATATTCTATATGAAATACACAAAAATTCAGTAAAAAAGAAAATTATATAAACTATATAATGGAGTCAAAAGAGAAGAGAATGACAATGAAAACTACAACAAAGTTCTCAATTCTAACATTAATGAAGAGTTTACTATAAAATATAAAACAGTACAGTTTATTTAGAAGAGAAAATCTATTTATTCAGAGTTCTTTCAGTTTTTGAGATATCAAACCATTTATTATCATTATCAGTAAAATTAAATGGTTTATGTTCAGTATTTCAGCAACAAAATGAGATAGATAAGTCTGTATTCCATTTTTCAGAATATAGCTGAGGCACAGGGACGCTGAGAAACAAAGCAGGTAGAGTTTCACCTTGAAATCTTGAGAACCCAAGTAGGTGTGGAGATAAAGATGGGTAGAACAATACATAGAACACATACACAGACAAATTAAAGAGTAAAAAAATTCATGGGCTTTAGAGTAGGGGGCAGCCCTCCAAAGGCTGTTGGAAAGCAAAACAGGAGGTTTGTTAAATGGTATGATATTTCAAAAACTCAGAGAACTCTTCATTAATTTTGTACTGTGGGTCTGTTTTTGATTCTTCCCACATGTGTAGGGGCTCAGACTACTGTACAGCTGCCCTCAGTAGTAAAACGAAGGCTTGGTACACATTATGAGCCCAATCTTGGGTAAGAGTTTCCCTGCACTTTCCTATGGGAGTCTTGAGATAGCAAGTTATAATCACTAGTTTTAGGTTATTCTTTCTCCCTTGTAGGATGCTGAAGATGGAGGGAAATGGTGAATCACAGGCTTGAGGTATCATTTGTGTTGATTTGGGAAATTAACTGATTTCTCAGGCCGCCTGAGGCTTTTCTACCTATCATCTAATCCTCTGAAATCATTGAAAATAAAAAAGGTTGGACGCTGACTTCTGTTGATCAACATGACACTAGAGTGGCCAGTATCTCTAACAGAAAATCATCTTACAGACAAAAATATCAGGGTATTTAAGGAGCCCAGATATTTTAAAAGAAAAACAGTAAATCAGCATCTATTCTAAGAGAAGGCATGCCTATGATGTATATGATGGCCTAAGAATTTTAAATTAGTTTAATAAATGTGCAGAAAGAGTTAAGGGAAGATAGACATTAGCATCAAAATAAGAGCAAGAATTGATTAGTGGTGGAACATCATTCTAAAGTACATAAATCTCTGGGATTGATCTCTAGCATTATAAAACATTGAGAAGAGAAGAGGCGAGAAAACATGAACTATGAAAAATATATTTGAAACATATAGATTAGATAAGTAGTAAGATTAAAGTAAAGGAGAAATTAGTAAATCTAAAGACCAGATTGAAGATATCTTCAAGAATAAGGAAAGGATAAGGAACTAGGAAATCTGAAAGAAAGGTTACAGGATAGACACCATTAATAGCTGAATAGACGGAGACACAGAGGGAAAATGAAAACAGAAGGGGGTATCTGAAGATGCAGTGATTTAATGAGGATAAACAAAACCAGAAAACCACAGATTTTCAGTATTAGGGAAAAAACTTGAAGCCTAGAATTTTACATAAAACTATTCAAGTGTAAAACTTGACAATATACACTTCAAGAAGACATTGTCTCAGAAAATAGGTTTATTATTTTTTCAATGATGTGCCCAACTTTAAAAAATAGAAGTTGTTTTACAAAATGAATGAAGTTATGCTGATAAAATAATGTGGCAATATTTGTTGTGTTTTTAAATAGTTAAATGAAAGGAAAAATATGAGCATAAGAGTTCAGACATTAAGTGGATAACAGTGGCATGACAAGGGGAAGGGAGCAAAGAAGCACCAGACACTTTGGGGAAAATATAGAAAAATTAAAAGTTTATGTTTGATTAGTAAAAAAAGATTACAAAAGAGGTTTGAAGAAACTTGAAATGTTTGCAATGGTAGAAATACTCAAACATATAAAAATTATACTTATTTTTTTAGTGTGTCTATGAACTGTCTGATTATAATCTTTATTATTTTTCTTTTCACATGTGAAAATGTTAATATGTTTTCTGATGGCACAGGTTTAGTATACGCCTCAAACTCTGAAGACAACATGAAAATTCCCCCAATATATCTACAATTTGGTTCATGCTATAAGGACTTTAGACTGGATACTGATAATGTTTTTTCCAACACTTGCTTTTCTGAACATGATGCCTTATACATTTTTTAAATCAAAGTATTTATCACTTACATGTAATCAGAAGTATGACAACAACTTAAGAAAAATACAGAAGTTAATTCAGGGCATTTCTAACCTGATTCTAGTTATAAGCAGCAGAAAGCTGTTGCAGTGCAGTATTGGATTATTTTGGCGTGTGACAGTGAGAATTTAATTGAAGCCAGATAACCTGATCAAAGTCAGTTGGTTAGAGATAGGACACTAGATCCCTGGCAAAGATATTCTGGCATAGCCAATCCACAGATCATTTGGGCATTAGCATTGGGATTACCTTGGTTTTTCTTTTTTCAAACAATTATTTGTGTGTATGCGTGTGTGTATGTGAATGTGTGTGTGTGTATGCACGTGCATGGGTGTCTGTCCCTGTATGCACAGATGCAGGATGGCACTTGAGAGATGAGAGGACAACTTTTGGGAGTTGGTTCTTTCCTTTCACCATGTCAAATTTGGTGCAAGTGCCTCTACTCTCTGAGCCATCTTCCTGGACTTATTATTCTTAAATCAAAGGAAACAGATTTGGATATGAGATGGGGGGGGGAGAACACCAACTATTTAAAGAATAAGAGTTCAGTAATGAAGTTGGTACTAGCATTTCCATATGCCAGCTGTATTTAATTAAAATATTTAAAATCTGAGTGCCTATAAAAAATATCATGTGGGGGCCTGAAGAGATGGCTCTGTGGTTAAGAACACTGGCTACTATTCTTGCAGAGGACCTGGATTTGGTTTCCATCATCCACATGGAGGCTAACAATCAACGGTACTTCAGATCCAGGGGATCCAACATCCTCTTCTGACCTCCATGGGCACTGCATGGCATGGGTACACTTACATACATGCAGGCAATGCATTCATACACATAAGAATAATAAATAAAATAAAAGTACCACACATAATATTAGAAAACTGAAGGCATATAAATAAATATTTTTCCATATGTAAAACTGGCTGGATATTAATATTTAGCACATACAACAAATGCTTAGAACACATTAATCAAGGTCAGCCATCTAACTACTAAAAATACTGAACTAAGGACCTGAAAGACTCCTATCATGAAAACCTTAAAACAAAGAAGAAACTGAAGAAAACAGTAGAAGATGGAAAGGCTTTCTATGTTCACAGGGCCACAGAATTAACATGATGAAAATCACTACAAGCAATTCTATAGAGAAAAGGCAACCAGCATCAAAATTTCAATCACATTTTAGAGAAGAAGAAAAACAATCCTAAAGTTCCATGGAAGCACAAAAGACCCCAGGCAGCTAAAGCAATCCTAGGCAGAAAAAACAATGCTGGGGCCATCACAATACCTAATTTCAAACTGCAGTACAGAGCCACACTAAGGGTACTAAAACAGACATTTAGACCAATATTACAGAATAAATGATCCAGAGACAAACTCATATAGCTATTGTTACATAAGTTTTGACAAAAGTGTCAAAAGCATACATTGGAGAAAAGCCTCCTCCACTCTATACAGAAATCAATTCAAAATGAACCAAAAATCTAATGTAAGACCCAAAACTCTGAAAGTGTTAAAGGAAAGGATAGGGAAAATATTTTATGTTACAGACATAGGCAAGCACTTAATGAAAAAAACTCACGATACAATTTTAAGAACTGATGAAGAGGAGTGAATGAAATTAAATATCTTCTGTTCAGAGAGGAAACAACCAGCAGATTGAAGAGACAACCTAGAGAACAGGGTTTAAAACTGTGTCTCCGAGGCTACTATAACAGTAATCACCTAATCATTAGAATTCAGAAAACCATTACGTAGACGTGCTAAATAACCAATGTAACCATACATAGTATGAAAATGAATTAGAAATTAGGAATAGTACTATTTTTTTCAAGAGAAGTAATTTCTGATAACAATATCCAGAGAAAACGAGCAAAATCACTAAGCTGTCAACCTTCAATTAAAGAGAAAAGAAACCACAGGTCTAGAAGAATCTAAAGAAAATAGAGCAATAGGGGGAAAAGACCAAGCAAACAAAAACTCCTGCATCAGAAACTGTATAAACTGTTTCACTTGGTTCAATCAAGGACAAAAATATTTTTTCCCCAAACGCTATTATGCTGCTATTTAAAAAATAATTTTTTCTAAATTTGACTTTCTGATTTCTTTTGGAAAAATACCCTAAAAATTTTCACTCTACACGGACCCTCGATCTGAAGAGGAGGGCCCTATTTTTAGGTCATGCATTCTCTAGGCTTTCAGTGTGCCCATGTAGCAAGTAATATTTAAAGTGTCTCTTTTCTTCTTTTTAAAAAATATTTTGTTTATTTTTCTATTATGTGTATGAATGTTTTGCCTGCATGTATATAAGTGCACCGTGTGTGTGTGTGTGTGTGTGTGTGTGTGTGTGTGTGTGTGTGTGTGTGGTACTTGTGGATACCAGAAGAAGGCATGAGACCCCTTTGTACAGAAGTTATGGATGGTTGTGAGCTGCCATGTGGGTAATGGGAATTGAACCCAGGTTCTCTGGAAGAGCAGCCAGTGCTCTTAACTGCTAAGCTATCTCTCCAGCCCCTTAAAGTGACTTTTCTGAGGTTTGTACTACTTATCTCACCTGAAAAATTTTAAATATAGGCAGAATAAAGATGCAACCAGGCAGAAACAAGTACTTTATATGAAAGGGAATTAGGAGAAATCTATGGGAGTGAGTATATAATTGAATGAGGCTTGGTATGCAGAGAAAATAATCCTATGAGTATAGAAACTGACAGTTTTTTGAGTAGGTAAAGAAAAATCTGAATTCCTTACAAAGAAAACAGCATAGTGAACTGTATCAGTTTGTGTTTAGGTTTGGTTATGTTTTGTTATGTTGCGCCCAAAGTTTGAGAAAAATGAAGTTAGATTAGTTTTTTCCCTTCAAAATAATATATCATTCTTAAATTATATATTTATTATAATTGAAATATGATGCTTCTAGTCTGGGCAGTAATCAATCATTAATAAAAAACTGTGTAAAACCAATGTAAGTAGTCAGAATCAGTAATAAGAAACCAGTCAAATTCAACAAACTAAATGTGAATCAAGAAACTCTACCACTTTGTTATGAAGCTAGCTTTTACTTACCTTGAGTGTCTAATTTCTACAGATCTTGTCTAAACCATACAGCCTTCAAAGTCTATCTCACACATGCAGAAATGGACATCTCCAATGCTCATCTAAAATAGAAGGGTAAGAAAATAAAATGAGGTTACATATTCCATTTATTTAAATATAAAAGAAAATCTTGAAATTGTGACTTTGTTATTAAAGAAATCTTAAATTCTTAAGCGAAGGGAAGCAGGGACACATTATACAACATAATTTAATTACATAAAACGAACCAATCAACCAACCAAATGATTATACTGAGATTTCCACTTTATAAAAATTAGGAAGTTCTATCAAACATAGATTTTAGAGTTGTCTCCCTTTTTATATGTACTTATTTATTTTGTTGTGGGGTGGGAATAGGGGGTGAGGTGCATCTGCCACTAGGCACATGTGGAGGTCAGAAGACAACTTTCAGGAGTCAGGTATCTCCTTCTTCCATGTGAGTTCTAGAGATCTAACTCAGGTTGTCATGGTTGGTAAGATGTCCATCTCCTTGGTCCCTATCACGGTTGGCTTTGGTTGTCAACTTGATACATCTGGGAAGAAGGAACCTTAGCTGGAGAATTCCCTTTATTGAGTTGGCCTGTGGGCATGTTTGTGATGTGGGAGGTCCCAGCCCTCTGTGGCTACTGCCACCCCTGTGCAGGTGGTCCTGAGTTTAAGAAAGCAGGCTAAGTAATAACAGGTCAGAGGAACAAGACAGTAACCAGCATTTCTCTTTGGTCTGGGCTTCATTTCATCTATCTAGTTTCCTGCCCTTAGTTTCTGCCTGACTTTTCTCAAAGATAGCTGTCACTTGGAAGTGTAAGATACAATAACCCTTGTCCTCTTCAAGTTTGTTTTGGGCAGAGTGTTTTATCAGCAATCAAATCAAACTAAGACAGTCCCCTAACATAGATTTTGATCCACATCATAAGGCTGAGCACATTCTATAACAGAAATTTCTGACTAACCAGTTTCTAGGCAGAATTTTAATAAATATGATTTTTAAATACATTGACTATAGTATCCTATATGAACAGCTGAATCTTAGAAAAGACATACTGTTCTTATTTATAATTATTACAAAGCATAATCAGCTTATGTTTAATTTGCTGTAATAATCAAAATCTTATTTAAAAATCAATAAATACAAAATTCTGCTTTTGTGAAAAAGTCAAAATTCTAGTCTTATCACTTAAACTTCCCAATCAATATCATCCTATGAAAAGATATCAGAAAGTTTCTTTTCTAACATAAAAATGCCTCTAACAGACAGAATTATCCAGAGAAAATTCTCTTTGTCTAAAAAAATGGACTCTGATACCCATCAATGCAATTTTGGAAACAGGATTTTGATGCTACTCTGCCTTACTTTTAATATGTGCTTTTGTGTAATACAGATCTCAAACTACACAGGAATGTTAGCAATATTTGCTAACAAATATTTGTTAGCAAAATTGGTACTTTTAGTCACCAGTATGGATTCCTGTTTCCTTCCTGTACATTAAAACACTTGAGGCACTTTAAAACTCGTTTTTTTCTTAGCTATTCTGATTTAGTTATTCTGAAGTATGGTCAAAAACTAGGCACTTTAAACTGCATTAAGGAAGAATATCTTTATTCAAGTGATAAACAATCTCACAGCAATTATTTGGCTTAGTTTCCATAAATCAATTAGACAATAAATGCCAAAAAAATACCATGTACAGAATGTCTGTGAAAAACACTGAGCTAGATGCTAAACTGGCTTCTAAATATGTAAAACTGCTTCGAAGATTTCCTAACACAACATTTATACAAACATATCTCAATAAGCATATAATAACATGGATCCAAGTCAGATGTTAAGTGGTAGGTGCGGTGTAGAGAATCTTAAAACCTATAATGAATGCATTGAAGGACTGCATGTGGTATTTAAGACATAGAACCCCACGTGCCATGCCCAGAGATTCTGATTCAGAACGAGGCTGACATCAGAGAGTTCATTCTTTACAAGCATTCTCGGTGATTATAAAGCAGGTCTATGGCACTTATAGAATAGCACTGAAAGCAGTAATGGACACCATCTTACAGTGTCGTTTAAAAATTATAAAATACTTTTTGAAGTTTTAATAAAAGTAATTTTATTGAATTTTTGTGGATTTGATACATCTTATTCATATTCAGTCCCCCTTCCCTATCTGTACCCCAATAGCCCACCTGCAGAACTTCATGAACTTTGTCATATATGTTAAGGCCCATAGAGTCAAGTTGGTCTGCCGAGATGTTCCATGTTGTGAGTTCATCCACTAAAGCCTAGCTAGCCTGTCTACCACCACTCCCTTAAAGAAGATCAACACTCCCTAACCCAACAGTGATCATCTGCCAATAGTTCCTCAACAAAGTTGTGGCCTCCTACCCATTTCCCCAGTTCAATGCTTGTTTTTTGTCTGACTGAGTGTACATGGGTCTCGTGCATGCTGTCACCATAAGTTCATATGATAAAGTTCCCAGGAGCCTGTAGGACTCTGGTTCCTTATGGTCAGACATCCCTTCCCCTGGCTCTTAGAATTTTTCCACCCCCTCTTCCACAATGGTCCCTGATTCCTGGGTAGATGAGTTTTAATTCAGGAGTCCTGTTCAGGGACCCACACTTTTCAGTCTCTTATTCTCTACACTTTGGGCAATGGTGGCATTTTATGTTCCTCACCCCTGTTGCATGAGGAAGTTTCACTGAGGAGAGTTGATGGGTTATGGATGTGAACCGAGAGTTCTTAAAAGAAGAAATGAAAATGGCTAAAAGATACCTTAAAAAGCATCCAAGATCCTTAGTAATCAGGGAAATGAAAATCAAAACTACATCAACATTTCATCTTACCCAGACTGGCTAAGATCAAGAAAACAAATGATACCAAATATCATATATACTTACAGACAAGTACACCAGTCACTACTCATCAAAGAAGCTTCTTTTGTAACAGAGACTGTTACAGAGTTCCAACAATTGGTCATACACAGAGAATAAGTGCCTGTGAGATGCCTAATCCTAAGTGACATATCTACTATGGACCCTCTAGACATGAAATATAGTGGAACAGGAGTAGAGAGAATATTTGTTGTTTTTTTAAATATGGTCTCACTATATAACCTCACTTCTCAAGTGCTATGAATATGAGTGATCTGCTTAATTTTGAATTTTATTTTGATTATATTTCTAATTTAAAAGGTTAATGACATGCTAGTTTAGGATTAATTTTTGAATACAAATTAAATAGAACTTCAACAATGAATCAACTTGTATGAACTAATGTTTACAGGCTGAGTATTTTACAAGTTTTGCTATTTTAAATAAATGGCATAATTGGATAATAGAATACTTAAGGTAAAGAGTAAAATCTATTATATAATGAATATAACTAGATATGTGCCCTGAATGTCTCTGAATTAATTTTTTATATTAACCTCAAGTCGTCTAAGAACAGAAAGTACTTTTATAACATCATTTTAACCATTAAAATACAAATTAAAATTGTTTCAAAAAGTCTTGAATCATTTCCAGAGAAAAGATATACACTAATATAAATACAAAAAGGTAACATTAAATAAACTGTATACATTTTTTTTTGAAAATTCTTATATACCTAGAAACACACTTTGCAATGAAAATAACATATTGATACAGACATGCCCTTTAAGATTCCTTCTAAAAGGAAAGTTCTGATAACAGTGACATATGAGTTTTGCTACACAAACAATGATGGTGACCATAACTGCAAAATCTGAAAGGACCACCATTCAGCTCTTAACTCCTTTTCAAGTTTGGTAGTGTATTAATAAAGTTTTCAGTCCAAATGAATGCATTTATAATGATCTCAGGTTTTCTGCAGATTTAATCAATCTGCAGTTTATGAAAAGTTTATTTTTCTCAACATATTTTAATAAGAATCAATAGCTCTGCAAATCACACATAATACTCTACATAAAAAAGAACTCAGTCCCTCACATTACTCTTTAAGTATTAAAAATATAAACTTCTGAATGGCATTCAAAATCTGTCACATAATTTGCTGAAATATCTTCCTCCCTTTTGAAGAATATTAGCTAATATTTATAGAGATCTAGATACTAAGTAGTGTTATTACTTTAATCTTTATTAGTAATATTAAGAAGTGTTGTTATAGTTATATTTTGTAGTTAAGGAAATTGAGAAAGAGTCATCAAGTAACTTGTCCAACATTCAGAGCTAAAAACTAGCAGAAGTGACTGGCAGAGCAAACTATTGATACAGTAGTGGCACTTTTACCTTGGGGCAATCAAAAGCTACCTAATTGTATTTAAAGCCTGGTCAATGGCAGGAAACTCATGTATGGCATTATAAACAGAGCCAAATACACATGGCTCAATATGTCATGGATCTTAGAGAAACCCTAAGTCTGTCATATCCCTAGACATACTCAACTAGTCAATAGTTAATTGTACTTTGTGGAGGTTTCATTCAGTAATTTAAACTCTCCAACAGTGCTGGCAACCTCATTAGCAAATCTTTGGATCAATTTCTGTTTTATTTCCTTTACTCTTCAGTAAGTTTTTTCAGGTTTTCCATCTGAAAAAGAAAATGTCATGGTGCTCTACCTACAATGTTTTTTCTTCCTCACAGCAAAGATGATTCTCATCTTTATAAGTTCTGCTATGTCTGTGCAATTTAAATAAAGAAGCCTCTGTGATACCTCAAAATCTTAATCTGATTACATATGTAGTGTTTATGTGCCAAATCACATTAAAGTCCACTAAGTTATCTTGTGAGAAAGTATGGCTTTTCAAAACACTGCTGTATTTTCAATCTTAATGTACTGAAATTTGTAGAGAAAAATCATGCTTCTAACTTCTTGAGTGACAGGAGTGTATCTAAATGTGAACTTTCACAGATGATTGCTTTCACGTTATCAGGTATGAAACTTCTATGACTTTCAAATTCTGCTCATTGTGATCTGATAAGTAACTTTAAAAACATTTTAATTTAGAAATTTTATCTGTAACACAATGAAAATATAATAGTAAGAAATTATAAAATGAAACCCGGTGTTATATAATAGAAATCAAACATTCAAGGAATTAAAATTAAAATTAAATTAAATTATCCTATGCTTGCTTTTTAAGACTCCAAATTTCTTTAGCATAACAAGAGTACCACAGAATTGTTTTCTCAATTGTTCTATAAAAGAGAACAATTTCAGCCTGAGCATATTCAAGCCATTGTTTAATCTCAGTTCAGATCATAAGGATGTTTACGCCAAATCACTCTTTTAACAAACTCTGAATTACTTTTATGGTTCTAATGCAACTATAATGTTTTTGTGGCAAAGAGCAGCAGAGGTCCCTATTAGGTATGCCTATGACTCTGAAAAATTCAAGGGTATTCTAATATTAGCTAACATTTATAAAAATATTTTAATTATTATTTTAATTTTACGTGTATGCATGTATTAGGAGCATGTACGTGGGTGAACCCATGTCATGCAATACTTGTGGAGGTCAGAAGAGGGTGTTGGATCCCCCATAATTGGAGTTATAGACAGTTGTTAGCTGCCATGTGGGTGCTAGGATTTGAATCCAGTTCCTCTGTAAGAAGAACCAGTGCTTTTAACCACTGAACCATCTTTCCAGCCACAAATATTAGCTAACATTTATAGAGATCTAGGTTCTAGGAATATTTGAAGACAAAAGTAATTTGTCTTCAGCCCTCTGTCTACTTGTCTAGATAATCTGGATTCAGTGAGACACTACATTTATAGTTTAAAAAAAAACAAAAACTAATGCTTCTGTCATGAAAGCTGGTAACTCTCAGTACTAACAGCAAATGAACTAGGTTCATTAAAACAAGACAAAACAAAACAAAACCCACCATATTTTCCTTCTCCTACCAGTATTTCCTAAAAGTGTTCACTGGATATTATACTGGTTTGAATGAGTAATGTCCTCCATTGGCTCATGTATTTGAATACTTGGTCCCCAATTGGTGGCCTGGTTTAGGAGGTTATGGAACCTGTAGGAGGTACAGCCTTCTTAAAGGAAGTATGCCACTGGGGGTGGGCTTTAATAGTTTATAGCCTTATCCCACTTTCAGTTCATTCCCTCTGCTTCATGTGTTTGTGTGTGTGTGTGTGTGTGTGTGTGTGTGTGAGAGAGAGTGAGAGAGAGAGAGAGAGAGAGAGATCTTAGATTCTTGATCACATTGCCTGTTACCACAGCTTTCCTGCCATTATGAGCTCTAACCATCTGGAACCATAAATCAAATAAATTCTTCTATAAATCAAGTTGGATCATCATACTTTATCACAGTAACACAAAAGTAACAAATACAGATACAGACAAGGTATCTCTTCAGATGGAATAGCAAGCTTGGTCCTGATAGTTTCTCTTTTTCCTCTTCTCTCCTCCCCTTCCCTTCCCACCTCTCCCCTCTCCCTTTCATTCCTTCAGTTCCTCTCTCTTCCCTCCCCCTTTTCCCACAAAGACTAACTATGTAGCACAGACTTGCTTCAACCTCCAAAGTGCTCGGATTAAAGGAATGTACGACTGTGGCTAGCTCTGTAGTATACTTTAATTATATTCATTTCTTGAGGAGAATTTAGGAATTTTGTGTATGATTGTAAGCAAATACCTTTAGAAGTTTTCAAAAAGAAATTCCAAAATTTTGATAAATAAATTAGAAAGAACATACATACACACATTGTTAATAATAAATTTAACCTTAGTTCTATTATTGGGCTTAATTTCAGAGACAACAATGAGCCATTCAGAGACAATAATGGGCCAGTGAATAGAAAGCTCATTCACTACTTTATTTCTAAATAGTCTTTTTGATATCAAAAACAAAGTTCTTGAATGTCATTATAAATTAAAAACTGAAGGTTGAGAAATGAGTACACTGAAGAGAACACGTGAGCATGAGTGTCTATGTTGCTTACATTCATTAAAAAATTCAAAATTCATCACAAACTAAAGACATGATCAATAAGAATTTATACAGCTAAGCTTTAGTAGTTATTTCCACTCATTCTTCCATGATCACTACAATCATTCAAGACCTTTCTCTGAGGTAGTGTCATTGAAATTCTTATGAGACTAATTTACTTTTAGAAATAATATCCTGAATATACACGAGTGATCCTGTATCCAAAGGTTATTAGCGCCATTAGAAGTTTATAAATGGGATTATCTTTATGTTAACTTCATATCTTGTCAGGTTGTATTGATTTTCTGAGTCCTCACTCACTGGATGCACTCAGATGCTTCTAGAAGCAAATCCCTTCTCACTGGTACTGATGGAGTTTGAAATTTTCAGGTTTACCCTCCCACAGCAATAGTCTATCTCTTTTTCATGTGTTTCTTAAAATTTACTATCACTGATATCATCTCCATTTTCTTTACTCAAAGATCAAACTTTTTTTCCATTATGATATAGGTATTATTTACATTTGCAGAATGCTTAGAATCAAGTAGTTTTTGCAAGAGAGATTCATATAGGAGGAAAAGAAACAAAAGAGAAAAATCAGCAGTGAAAACTACTGATGATGTTATCATTCAGATTTATCTAAACACAGATAAAACTGCTGGACAGGAGACAGAGATATCAAGAAAGGAAATTAAGAACCAGAGAGTAAGCTTAAATTCCTTGAATCATGATAAGCTTGAAAGTCCCTTCCATTTTCAAGATTGTGTGAATTTATAATTAGTAATCACTAGAAATTATATAAGCAAATTGAGAGAACACTTTGAAAAAACACTCACAAATTAAACATCTAAACAATTCTGCCCCCTTTTGGAGATATAAAAAGAAATGATAAACATTTAATAGGACATTCACACTTTAAATTCTAAAAAATTGGGGTATTGCATAGGCAGTTTTACCAACCAGAAATCTACGAATTCTAAGTTAAAACAAGAGAAAGATAATTAGGAACAGCAGTAGAATTCTTTAATTTGAGCACTCAGGAGGCTAAGGCAGAAGACTTTAAGTTTGAGGGTAGCTGGGATAACATGGTAGAATACTATCTCAAAAACAAAAACAAACAACAAACAAAATATTATAAACAGGTTTTGTCACCATGACAAATATACCAAAAAATGTAAAAGTAGCAAAATAAACTTTTCAAAAGGACTTGGATGTAATTCTACCAGAAAATATATTCTTGCTGATGATTGATGATGGAAGACAAAAGGGGCCTATGATCTTGAGTGAAAATAAAGAGAGCAAATGGTAGGGATGACAGAGAGAGAGAGAAAGAGAGAGAGAGAGAGAGAGAGAGAGAGAGAGAGAGAGAGAGAAATACATACTCTCAAGTGTTTTGATGGTGCTACAGTAGTAGGAGTGCCCTAGTTTGTTTTTGTTTCTGTGATAATCACCATGACCAAAAGTAACTTAGAGAAGGAAAAGTTGACTTCAGCTTACACTTCTAGGTCACAGTCTATCACTGGGGGAAGTCAGGGTAGGGACTCCAGCAGGAACTGAAAGAGAAATCATAGACTGTATACTGGCCTGCTCACAGGTTCATGCTCAGCTAGCCTTCTGAAATAGCCTGGCCCACCTATCTAGGGATGGTGTTACCCCCAGTTGGCTGGGCCCTTACACACCAATCATCAAGGTAATCTCTCATAGACGTGGCCAGAGACCAATGTGATGTAGGCATTTCCTCAATCAAGACTTTCCCCTCAAGTTGAAAGTGCTTACTAGGATAGGGGCCACTGAACATACAAAACATTACTATCTCAAAGCAAAACACTATTATAACGATAAATTCCATTAAGCTATTATAAATAAATTATTCAAAGAAATCCAGATGCAGAATATAAACTATAACACTACATTTATGTGGAAGTATCCATAACAATAGGACAAAAAAATGATTCAACTGTGCTGAAATGAGCAAATGACTGTGGTACTATGGAAACTAAAATAGAAAATACTAAAATCAGGAAAATCAGAACTCCGAAAGTCTTTATAAAAGACCTATTTAAAAAACAAAATCACGAGGTTAAAAAATTAGTAAGCTATATTAGATTCATTCATTAATTAATACTTATTAACTATGATTAAATTTGAGATGAAACCAATTAGAGGGAAATATTCTGAGTTAACTTACTGGAAATTTAAATAAGTTCAGTTTTAAAGCATGTGCACAGAGACTAAAGATTTCCTTTCTGGGTTTTCCTTTTTTAAAGTAATTTCAAAATTCTGCTATAGATGGTGAAAATTAGCAAATAAACTGGTTATATGCAAAGCACCAATTTACACTGTAAGAAACGGAATTGTTCTACAGGTAATCACTTCAGTCCAGTATCTGTGGCATGGATAATGTAATGTACAGCCCTTCTACATAATGTATGGCTCAGCCACAGTAACTTCTCAAGTCATCAAAAAGTTTAAAAAAGCAAAACTCAAAAATGAATTCCTATTAGTAGAAATCTAAGAGACAGAATCAGGCAGCAGAACTAAACAAAATGCAAGAATCATCTTTGGAAAATAATAAGAAAAAGAAAGGATTTTTAAGAAAACAAAACAAAAGCAGACCTCATAGTAGCCATGGTTGCCTGAAATCTATTTTCACAAGAGTAGGCTTGTTAACAGGTAATCATGGACAAGATCAAGGATGAAAGGCATAAATATGGGAAAAGGACCAACAGGGAGGACTGCGGATCAAGGACTTGGGGGAGGTGGGGAGACAAGAGACTAGCAGGTGAGAATGAACTGAAGGCATTATATGCATGAAACTGTCAAGAAACAAAATCAATAAAAAATAAGTTTTAAAACGAATTCTATAAAAGTACAAATCTATAAGTCATATTCATGTAAGCTGTTCCTAATAAAAATTTAAAAAGAGAAATAAAAGAAAAATGAAAAAGAAAACTCCCTAACAAAATCTACCACAATTTCTAAGAGGCACACAAAAATAGCAGGGGAAGTGTTAGATCACTGTGCAAAGAGGTGACGTCCTGACAAGTGAACATGCTGGAAAAATACAACACGAAGTCTAAAAGACACAAGCACACAGATGAATGCAGTATCAGACTGTCCTCAGGGATGCTGCAAGCAGGTGGGTTAATGTGACTTCAGCAAAACAAAGCGTGGGCTCTGATTTCTGCAGACTTCTAGAGCAGACAGACATTCATGGGAACAAACAATAGCACATTATATGAGAAATCCTGTGAGCTTGCATTAAAGCCTGATTTTATCATTTCTGGAAGCAGTTGTCTTTTACTAAATGTCAACATATCTCAAACTCTGCCTGGAAAAGCTTCATATTATGCCAACTTAACAAACAATGTGATAGACAAAATAACACACTGATGTAAGACTAAAATTTTTATAAATAAAAAAATGTGTAGAGTATACAAATTACCTATATGTATAAACAAAGATGGGTCATTACAGGTTTGGTGATTGATAAGTGAGAAATCAAAAACTGAAATATGAGTATAAAGAAGTACAGCCATAAATAGCTGTCCATTAGCGTTTATATGAGTCAGTGTTTTTTAGGATTAGAGGATTGTATTGTCAATAAATAGAGTATTTTATATTTTATAGGCAACCACACAAAGGCTATACAATAAACTGTGAAGAATTTCCCGGTACTTTCTCAATCTCTCTGTGTTTATAAAGAACTGAAATGACATACAGAAAAATGCTCAAATATTTAAATCATTAGTCTACATTTTGCTCTGCATAAGAGACATAAATCGTATTAACTTTCACAAATAACTTTAAATATTACTTCAAATTAATCTATTAAATGTTAACTATGGTGCTGCCATTTCTGTTATGATTTTTCAGGGACATGTTAGCCATGAATATGGCTATAGATACTTTGCAGATACAGACATATGGACCCTATATAACATAAAACGTTAACTTGGCATAGACAATGGTGGAAGTATAGCTTGAAATGGTGGGTATACTAAAAAAAAAAAGCCTAAGTTTTGGCTAGTTGCAACAGAGAACACCTAGTCAACCAATAGTCACTGAGTAAAACTAAAATGAAATCTTCAGTTCACATGTGGAGAAAAATGTAAAAACAAATTTCTCAAGAAAATTAGTCAATATTTTGGCAACACATATCTCTTACTGGATTAAACCAGGACTATCCTTTGAAATGTAAAAAAGATTGAGTGTTGGTACTATCATGTGGCTCAAACTAAAAGTATTAGAATTAATACACATAACTGATTTAAATTTATAATTTATTTCGACACAAATGAAACAATACATTGACTGTCTAAAATCCCTAATCCATACATTTTTCTTTTCATATAAATAAATACTAACAGTGATTCCTGTTGCTATCATATTATGAAGAGGGGTCTGTGTGTGTGCTTGTGTTAAGCACATTTGAGCATATACACGGGGAAAACTCATTCTTGTTTTGTCCTTGAATGTAGATAGAGAATATGTAACAAGAAAAGTTACATATGAAAACAAACTCACATTTGGAAAACATCAGGCTTTTCTGGTACTTAAAACGTCAATAAGTACTATAAAGTACAGTGACATATGAACTTTCCATCTTTTGACTTTTGCAAACGAATCGCTTTTTAAACGACTGACTATAAAGTTAATCTGTGTTAATTGATGATCAATCAGTCAATGTAACTGAGACAGGAACATACTTCAGCAGAAATCACAAATAAGAAATAAGTAGTGCCTAATCCTAGAAACATGATTTAAAAAAATATAAAACCAAAATACATATTTACTTCAATAAGTATATCAAAATGACTTCTAAATGGAAAATGGCCAGTGCTCTAAGTACTCCACAGGTTCCCTTCTCTAGAGATCACTGCCCCCTTAAGGCACCTTCAAGTTTCAGAAGGACATTAACACCTGCTACAGCAGGGCTGCTGCATGACAGTGGCATCGACTTTGATTAGTTGATGCCTATGTCAACCCAGTTATGTGTTTTGAACCTCTTCCCATTAGTAAGAAAGGACTAGTAAGAGAAGACTTGAGCTTGGAACCCTATTAGAGTAACTCTTTTATTTGGGTAAAACAGTCCTTTTTAAAATATCAATTTCATAATTTGAAATGGAACAAAAATATGTGTGGGTTACACAAAATAACATAAACTACCTATTAACACATAGTAGACATAACATTTGTCATCTTTTCCATACAGTAGGAACACAATAACTACTACATAGAAAAAAGGTAAAAATTGTGTTCCTCTTTTTATAAATGGATTTTGTGTCAAACACTGATTATGAAGAAAAATTATTAACTAAAATGGAGATTATATCATAATAAAAATTTCATAAATTACAATTCTACTTAGAATGTACTATCATTATACATAAAAAAAATCTCAGTCACCACTCATGAAAGAAGCTTCTTTTGCACCAGACAGATATATACAGAGTACCACAGCGGTAAGGGCCAGTAAGGAGGTGCATGACCATATGGAAATAGAATCCTAGAAGCTCTTGGAACTGTGCTCATATGAACCTACAGCAATGGTATTGGCATGCTCAAGACCCATGCAAACACAAGGAGACAAAAACCTAGCACGCAACTTGGGAAATGGGTAGCAGACCCCAATCCTTGCTTAAAAAATATTGACAACTGATTACTGTTGGGTGAGGATGAAACTAGTCTTCCTAAAGTGAGGGGCTTTGGGTAGGCTGACTAGACCTTCGTGGATGGACCTACACGAAGATCATTTGGGGACACTAACTCGACAAAATAGACCTTAACACAGATGGAAGAATGTATGGATTCTAGCTGGGAGATGTTCTATATGAACACACAGTAATTGAATAAAAATGTTTTTAAAAATTAACAAACTATACATTTGTATTCAGTAGGCAATATTTATTCTAAACATTACACATTTAAGTTATTCAATCTTCAAAACAACCTTACTGGATCATATTCTGAACGATTTACATTTAGCAAATGAAGATATCAAGGGAAAGAGAGTTTGAAGACTATGCCTGAAGTTCCCAGCTATTAAGCGGCAGAGCCAGGATGAGAATTAGGCAATTATGTCCCAAGATCTATATTCTTAGTCATTATAATACACTGGATTTGAAATTACTTGAATCACAAAAGTAACATTTTTTTTTAATTGAAAGAGAAAGAAAAAAAACCAGATCAGTTTCTCAACTTGTGTCACAGACAAAATGGAAAACTGAGCAAAAGAACAAACTATACTGACATAACTGGCCAAAGGGTAGAGAATAAGACTGCAGGGTGCATGTCCTTGGCTAGGAATCATATTAAAGTTCACCCACCCAGGGATCAGGTACCACTGTAGAAGAGGAGCAGAAAGATTGTAGAAGGCAGGGGTGGTGCATGACCACAAGTCTCAAATGAACTTACAGCAACGGTGATAGTAGGTACAAGATTCAGGCATACTCAATCAGAGAAAACCCAGCATAGACCTGGGGAAATGGGCAGGAGGCTCCAACCTTAACTGAGGAACTATGGGTAGCTGATCATTCCTGGGTGAGGGAGAGTTAATCTTTTTTAAGGGATTGAGGTTAGATAGGTTAACGAGGCTCCAGTAGATGAACTTACATGGAAGGACACCTGGGACACAAACAATGCAACAGACCTTCACATATATGACACAATGCATGAAATCCTGTAGGCAGGCTATGAGGGGGTGCAGATAGCGGAGGGGAGATCCAAATATGATTAAGATGTATTGTATGAAATGCACAGAAATACAATAAAAATATACGCTGAGTTCCAGCTTCAGGGTCCACACCTACTCTACCTAGTTTGTGGGACCCTCCACAGGCTGTCCCTGACATCTTACCCTTGGTATCTTGATCTGCTTGCCAAAGAACTGCCTATTACCCTGGTAAGCCGGACCCCACCCACTGGGCCTTGATTCTTCTTCACTTGGAGCAGCTCCATTCTCCTACCACAAGCTGTCCTCTTCTAGCCTTGGGCCTATGCCCCTACGGCTCTGGACTAGCCTCCAAGAGCGTATGCCACCCACTGGTGTGCTGATCCCCTGTACTCACACTAGCTGCATTATCCAGCATCAGGGTCTATGCCTACTTTGTTCAGCTCATTGGACCCTCTGCAGGCTGTGTTCCCTGCTCCCTTGCACTAGGCTCCACCCCTAATCCACCTGCCAGATACCTACCTACTACCCTGCCTTAGGCTTAGGCCTGCTCCTCCTCTTCCTGACTCAGATCTCTGGACAGATTTCCTCATGCAGATCTGGTCCACTGTGTCCCAAACCAGCACTAGCTCTATGAATCCCACCTGATCTTGCCTGAGACATCCCCACTAGCCTTCCAGAACCTAGCCATTGCCGCCCTCCCCATAGCCTTGAATTCCCCTGGCCCCACCTGGAGAGCATTTCACTAATCAGCTTGGAATCATCCTATCCCACCAATAAAAAAATCAAAAGTGAACCTGAAGCACACACCCACTAACTATTCATACCTGAGCAAAAAGCATCCAGCTATATCAATAATGTTAACAAACCAAACTTTGACTAAACAAAGGCAAACAAGAGTTTATATCACATACAAAACCAACAAAAGAAATTCATATGCCTAAAGGACAATATAAAACTACAAATAGGCATTTCCACTCCTCTACCATCTGAGCAACTCCATTCTGCCCCGCCTCATATCCTAGTCTCCTTCTATCCTTGGGAACAGGCACACTTTTGCTCTTAGCACCCAGATCTCTGGACTACCCTGTTAGTCCAGACACACAGATTGCATCCCAATCCCCTGTATTCAGACCAGTTCAGTCTAGTTTGTTAGAGCCTTCACAGGCTGCCTCCAGGCCCAACTTGCTTTGGATTCAAGAGACCAGCTTTCCTCCCTGGTAAATCTGATCCTGCCAACTGTATGTCTCCACACCTCTGTCACTATAGCAACTCCAAACTTCCTGACCCCATGTACTGTTTGCCTTCTAGCCTTGGGCACAGGCACACTTTTACTCTTAGACCCCAGATCTCTGGATTACCCTCTTACCTCTGTCTGACTTTGAGCTCTCCAAATCCCACCTTGGCCATTCCCCAACACCGGTACCATCTGCAGCCTCTCCCACTGCTGCAGGACCCTTTATTGGGTGCCCAGATCTTTCCAGACTGCCTGAGAATGCCTGGTTCAGTCTCTGCCTAGCAATCTTACCAAATTGTGCTGTGTCTGCCAGCTAAAGGGGCTCAGACCTTAAAGGAGAGCCTGAGAGGACCTGATCTCCCCTAACTTGTGTCTCCAGAGGAACTCCTAAGCAGTTGGACTAGAGCCATCCAGCCCCTCCAACACAAAATTAAAAGAGAGAACCTGAGGCCTTGACTAACAAGCTTTACAAACTCAATTATATATACAGGAAAATCCATAAGAATTACAGCTAACTTTTCAATGCAAACTATGAAAGCCAGAAGAACCTGGACCAAAACATTCCCAGTTCTAAATGACAATAGATGTCAAACTAGAATACTTTATACAGCAAAAATGTTGATTATTGTTGAAGAGGAAAGAAAAATCTTCCATGATATGAATAGACTGAAAGAATTCATTTCCAGAAAACCATCCCTTCAGAGAACACATGAAGCAATACAAAGAGCTGAAGAAAGGAATGAATATACCCAAAGGGCAACAGAAAGAAACGTGGGTGCACTTATGTAAATGGAGGCAATGCACACATACACATAAAATAAGGTATAACTGAGAAAGCACAATGTTAGACCAAGAATGCAAACAGAAACTACAATGACAGGAACCAATAGACATCGTTCAATAATAACTTTAAAATATCAATGGACTGACTGAACTCCCCAGTCAAAAGAAACAGGTTAGTTGAATGGATCAAGAAACAGAATCCATCTTTCTGTTGTCTGCAAGAAACTCATCTTACCTTCAAGGACAGGCACTATCTGATGGTGAAAGGATAGAAAAAAAATTATTCCAAGAAAATGGCACTAAGAAATAAGCAGGAGTTGTCTTTCTAATATCTGACAAAATATGTTAAAATTAAAACTAATCAGAAGAGATAAAGAGGGTCGTTTCACTTTCATCAAAGGAACTATTATGAAGAAGAGATAACAATCATGAACATACATGCACCAAACTCTGGTGCGCCCAACATCAAAAATCAGTACTATAGTAGGGGACTTCAATACTTCACTGTCTCCATTAGACAGGTCAACCAGGGGTAGAATAAACAGAGAATCATCTGAATTAATCATACAGAAAATGGACCTAACATACATGTACTGAATATTTCAACAAAGCACTTTCTCCAAAATCACTCACATACTCAGGTTCAAAACAAATCTCAACAAATACAAAAAAATGGAAATAATTCCATGCATTCTACCAGACTACAATGCCATAAAGCTTAAACCAATACCTGAAAAGCCCTAGTAATTTCGCAAACTTATGGAGACTAAACAACACACTCCTGAATGATGAATTAGTCAAGGGGGAAATTAAGAAATAAATAAAAGTATTGCTGGAATTAAATGAAAAGACAATACAACATAATAAAACCTCTAGGACACTTTAAAACCAGTATTAACAAGGAAGATTATAGCTCTAAGTGCCCACATTAAAAAAAAAAAAAAAGCACATATAAATGACTTACATTGCAATTCAAGAATCCTGAAAGGCAAGAACAAATGTAACCCAAGAATAACAAAAATCAGAGCAGAAATTAATGAAATAAAAACAGAGAAAACAATACAAATAATCAATGAATCCAGAAGCTGGTATTTGAAAAGATAAATAAGATAGAAATACCCTTAGCCCAGTTAACCAAAAGAAAGAAAGGGCAACTCGAAATCAACAAGATCAAAGATGAAAGAGGAAATATCACAACAGACAACAACAAATACAGAACATTATAAGGGAATACTTTAAAAACCTATATGCTATTAAATTTGAAAACCTTAAAGAAATGGATGTATATCCAAAATCATGGGAATCAACAACACCAAGAAGAGGTCAACAGCTTAAACAGATTCATCACATATAAGAAAATTGATACACCAATACAAAGCCTCCTGCCTGATAAAAGTCCAGTTCCAGATGGATTCACAGCAGAATTCTACCAGATATTCAAAGAAGATCTATATCCAATACTACTCAAATTTATTAAAAAATATAGAAACAGAGGTATAACTCCAAAATTCCTTCTATGAAGGCAGCATCAGTCTAACACCCAAAAAGGATAAAGATACAACCAAAAAATAAAAATATAGATCCATATCCTTACTGAACATAGATGCAGATATTCTCAAGAAAATATTTGCAAACCACATACAGACACACACATCATCAAAAATATCATCCACAATGATGAAGTCAGTTCTATACCAGAGATGCAGGGATGTTTCAATACATGTAAGTCAATAAATGTCACAAAGCATATAGATGGACTCAAAGACAAAAATTACATGGTTATCTGAATACACTGAGATAAGGCCTTTGATATAATTCAACATGGATTTATGTTAAAAGTCCTAGAGGGAATTCGACTGGAAGTAACATACCTCAACATAACTAAAGCTATATACAAAACACCCAGAGCCAACATTACTCTAAATGGAGAAAAACTGGAAGCATTCCCATTAAAATCGAAAACTAGACAAAGCCGTCTATTATCTCTACTCCTTTTTAATATAGTGCTTGAAACTCTTGTTATAGCAATAAGACAAGAGAAGGAAATTAAAGGAGAACTAATTGTAAAAGAAGAGTCAAATTATTCCTATTGCAGATATGATATACATAAGAGATCCCCCCAAAATCCACCAGAAACTGCTAGAAATGATGAATATTTTCATCAGAGTGGCAAGTTAAAAAATTAATTTACAAAAATAAGTAGGCTTTCTACATACTAAAAACAAACAATCACGGAAATCATTTATGGTAATCCTACCATTCAAAATAGCCTCAAAAAATAAAAAATCTTGTAATAAACCTAACCAAAGAGACTGAACATCTCTACAAGAAAGTTTTAAAATCCTTTAAAAAAATTTCACTTATTTTTAAATTTTATGTGTAAGAGTGTATTGCCTGCATATATGTAAGCACACCTGTGTTGTGCAACGCCTGTGGATGTCAGAGAGGGTGTTGAATTCCTCTGCAACTGGACTTACAGACAATTTTTAGGCACCATGTGTGTCCTGAAAATTGAAGACAGGTCCTTTGTAAGAACAGTCAGTGCTTTTCACTACTGAGGCATCTCTCCACCCCTAAAACCTTTAAATCGTTGAAGAGAAAGATTTGAGAAATATACCTGGAGTTGTAAAGATATTCCATGCACATGAATTAGAAGAATTAATATTGTGAAAATGATTATCCTACCATAAGCAATTTATAGATTCAATGCAATGCCAATCAAGGCACTCATGTCATTTTTCACAGAACTAGAAAAAGCATCCTAAAGTTGATATGGAATCACAAAAGGCCCCAGATAGCTAAAGTAAATCTTGAGCACAAAGAGAAATGCTGAAGGATTACCATTTCAGATCTCAAACTGTATCACAGAGTATGGAACTGGCAAAAAAACAGACATATACATCAATGTCACTTAGCTGAACCCCCAAACATGAGTGTATGCAATTTCAGCCACCTCAATGTTTTACAAGGTGCCAAGAACACACACTGGAGGAAAGACAGCATCTTCAACAAATGGTGCTTGCAAAACTGGATCTCCACCTATAGAATGAAATAACACCATCATCATTTACCCTGCACATAAGTCAGCTCCATATGGATCAAAGACCTCAATATGAAACCTGAAGCTCTGAAACTGTTAGAAGAAAGCATGGACAGTGCCCTATAAGAGACAGGTATAGGAAAGGTCTTTCTAAATTGGATATCAGTTGGATCAAGAATTAAATTCAACAATTGAACTAAAAATTTTCTGAAGAGCAAAATAAACAGCAAGGGCATGAAGAAGAAACCCACAGAGTAGGAGAAAATCTTCACTAGCTACACATCTGACAGAAGATTAATATTCAGAATATACAAGCAACTAAAAAACCCAAAGAAATAAGAAAATGAATGAATCAATAGAAAGATGGGCTAAGAACTTGAACAGAGAGTTCTCAAATGAAGAAATAAAAACGGCTAAGAAATACCTTAAAAAGTGCTCAACATCCTTAGTAGTTAGGAAATGGAACTCAAAACCACTTTAAAATTTCATCATACCCCAGTCAAACTGGCTAAGATCAAGAGAACAAAAGACACCAAATGCTGGCGAGAATGTGAAAAGGAAGCTGATTCATTGTTGGTGGGATTTCAAACTTGTGCAACCACAGTGGGAAGCAGGGTGGAGAACTCTTAAAAAACTAAAAATGGGGATTGGAAAGATGGTTCAGCAGTTTAGAGTTCTGAGTGCTCTTGCAGAGAACCAAGGTTCCCAGGATCCATATTGGTGGAAAACAGTCATCCATAATTCCAATTCCTGGGGATTTTACAGCCTCTTCTGTCCTTGACAGTTATTGCATGACACAGGTGTACTTACATACATGCAGGCAATATGCTCATACACATACAATAAAAATAATAAATATTTTTTTAAAACCTAAAAATGAATCTACCATAGAATCTGGTTATACCACTCCTTGGCATAATCCCAAAGGACTCATCCTACTATAGAGATACTTATCCATCCATTTTTGTTGCAGCCTTTTTTCACAGTAGATAAGGGATGGAAGCAACCTAAATGTACCTCAACTGACGAAATGGATAAAGAAAATGTGGTATATTTACACAACAGAGTTATACTCAGTGGTAAAGATTAAATTTGTAGGTAAATGAATAGAACGAGACACTTTTATACTAAATAAAGTAACACAAACTCAGAAAAACAAATGATATATGTTCTCCCACACTTGTGGATCTTAGGAGCAAATCCTTATATTTGAATATATATCCCGATGTAACCTCAGGAGATAGAAACTTGAAAGTAGGAAACAGATGTTACAAAGAGGAAAATGGGAAAAATAGGGGGATTCCACTGGGAAGGGACGAGGGAAGGGTATAAAAGGAAACATGGGGAAAAGGGGAAGAAAGAACTCAAAAGTGGGAGGGGTATAAAAGGAGACAGGTATTACCAGGGAAACGTGGGGTGTCTTAATGGAGGATGGAGGAAGGGAGAGAGGAAAGAGATAAATAAGTCTTAGGTGGTGCAATAACCCAGAAGGAAATGCATTAGCTCAACACCTACTAAAAAATACACATACAATATCTGAACATGAATGCATGTGTATACCTGAAGGCTAAATCCCAAGAAACATGGCGCCAGACAGGAGAAACCTCCCTTCAAGTTGTTGGTCAAGGTAGTCCAAGATATTCTGAAAATAACACAGGCTATTGTCACAGCCCTTGATTATCTCCCAGAATTTGAAGGTTCTATTGCTGAAGACAGGTCATATTTCAGACCACGGACTTGGCCTTGGAGCAATGGAGCTGAACTGACCTGAAAGCCTCTTCCCTGAAGACTAGATCTCATAGCTCTATAAAATACCATGCAAGCTACTAATGGAGAAAATCAATCAACAGTCTAACCCCAGGTTTAAAGTATAGTAACTACAACAATAACCAACACAACAAACTATAGTGGTGCAGTAGTGGCAGTTTTATCCTGGACAGAATCAACAGCTATGTCATTGGACTTAGAGCCCTCTCAATGGGAGGAAACTCATGGATATCCAAATACACATGACTGGAAAGGTCATAGATCCTAGAGAAAATTCAATCTCTCATATCTCTAGACAACTATAATTTCTTACTGTATGCTAAATATGGATCCTTCTATTTACAGAAAAGTATACCATTCACAACTCATCAAAGAAGTTTCTTTTTGCAAGAAATTGAGGCTATTTCAGAGTTCCACAACAGGTCACACACAAAGAATAAGAGTCTGAGAAATTCCCAGTCCTCAGTGACACATCTACAGTAGAACCTCTACCCCTAAGCTCATGGAACATAGTGGAACAGGGGGTTGAGAGAAGACTAATGCATCCCTGAACTCTTATCAGTGAAGCTTCTTCATGCAACAGAGGGTGATACATATAGAAGGCCACAAATGGCCAGGGTATAAAGAATAATAGAGTGCAGACTGTGCATCCCTAGATAGGACTCTTATATTAAACATTACCCATTCACAGCTCAGGGATCATTCTGGAAGAGGGGGGTGCAGAGATTGTAAGAGTCAGGCTTGGTGCATGAACATAAGGAAACAGAGTCTTCCAGGCCTCTGGGAACTTGCTCAAATGAACTTGCAACAACGGTAACAGCATGCACAAGATCCATGCTGACTCCATCAGATAAAAACCCAGCATAGCACTGAGAAATCCAGGACAAGACCTAACCTTAGCCAAGGAACTACTGGCAACTGACTTCTGCTGGGAGAGGGAGAGCTGCTCTTCTTTCAGGGAGTGACTCTAGGTAGGCTGACCAGACTCCAGTGGATGAATTTTCACTGAGGAATACACAAAAGCTAGATAGGATAGGCCTTAACATACATAACAGAATACATGGAATCAAGTGTGGAAAGGTGTGTGGGGTGTAGATATGTGGCCTAAATATGATTAAGATTTATTGTATGAAATGCACAACAATTCAATAAAAATATACATTAAAAATCTACATTAAATTTATCTTTCACATGCTGGTGGTTTGAGGAAAAACTGGTGAGATGAGATTTGAAGAATTATAATTTGAACTATCTTTCTTATTTACTCATCATCAGCTTTTATAAAGGGTTAAAATATGAGCAATGCATCAGGAACCAGGTCCTGAAGATGGGCTTGATGCCTCTCTGAGAGTTTGTTTTGTTTGTCATTTTCAGGTTGAAAACAGGACTTAACCTAACAAATCTAAGTCTGGTACGGGTGGGCTTTGAAATGAGCTATCACCAGTAACCAGGTTCTTGCCTGGCACTTTAATCAAGAGTATGTGCCTATCTGCTGCAAGGGAGCTAAGTTTTCAAGCATCTCTGGTTCTGGTCTCTTTACTTCTAGACTCAATCTTTTACTCTCAGACTTTGAGAGCTCTGTGACTGTATATCTCTATGAATGATTGCCTGGTGTGGCCAAATGGACTCCAATCCAATGCTTGCAGTATTTTTAGATTACTCTTAATGCTTTCATTTAGCATTTTATTACAACTTCTTTTAGTATCATTTAACATTTTATTACAACTTCTTTAGTATCAAGGTGGCTATTAAATATTTCATTGCTTTACTTGGTACATTAAGTTCTTTGCATATTAGCTTTTTGTTTTCTAGGAGCTGATTTGATACCATTTATTGTTTTCTATTCTTTAGCTTTTTCACTACCCCTAAAAATTTATATTTGAGCATTTTATAAGGGTATTTTTAATATTTTAGATAATAGGTCTCAGTAAACTTTTTCTAGGAAATACAAAGATGCACATATAATTTGAAAATATACATTTGAACTAATATACATTTTCATTATTCTGACTGTTCTTTTCCTTTAACATTGATTTCAGAATTTTAAAAATGTTCATTTTAGAATTTTAATAAAAGGGTGAACACAAAAGATGCTTTCACTTACATACTTTTGCTAATTTTTACCAGTATATGGTATTCAACAATTGTAACTGTTCTGGATCTCAATAAATGGAAAGGATCTATAATACTAAGTATTTTAAGTCCCAAGTAACACATTTTTATAGCTGTTGATGTTATGTGAATAACTTGACAAGTGTATAAATAACAACCACTGTAGCTAGGATTCATTCCTTCAGCAGCTCATTGTCAGAAGGACAAGTTATTTGGGAGGTTCAATGTCACTGGCAGAGGAGTGAAGGACATGATAAGAGAAGCACAAGCAGCTCACACACAGCATACTAATGCTAGATATCATGGAGGCCAACTGAAGCTTAATTCCATGGGGAAAACTCTAGCAAATGGTGCAAGACACACAGTTGCCTAAGCCTGGGTTAAGGAAGCTGGGTGCTTTTTAGGCTGAAACCTGTCAGCCTTTACTCACGATCTTGTCCCAGTGGCTTTCATCAGCTCAAAGGTCAGTCTAAAGATTAGATGCAGGGTCTGGCCTTTAGAAGACAGATGAGCATGAAATGGCAAGAGGTTCCTAGGGCATATGTAAGGGTGGAACACTCACACCATTTACTATATTAGCAAAATCATAAGGTATCCACAGTCAGTATAGTGATAAAATAAGTTTGAATGGTGGTGAAAATGTGGCAACCAAGTTTTATCTAGAAGATGAATATATGCTAAAAATAGCTATTAAAAGTAGTGTGGCAGTCTATCATCACAATTCAAAATCTAGACTCAAAAGAGATGACAGGAGGATGGAGAGGTGACTCAATGGTTATGAGCACTGCCTGCTCTTGCAGAAGGCCTGGGTTCAGTTCCCAGCACCAACATGGCGGCTAACACCATTCTTAACTTGTTCCAGGGGATCTGATGTCCTCTTCTGGTGTCTGTGTCTATTACATGACACAAGTGTACTTATATACAGGCAAAACATTCATCCACATAAAATAAAAATTAAAAGAAGATGCCATAAGATGGAAATTACTTCTGAAACTCTCTTTATGGACTCCTGTTGTTTTGAGTGATACAGATTTTATAAGGGCCAAAATGTCAATGCCCCCTTTCTGCAAAATCGCTAGGACCATGATGTCTTGAGGAACATATTCCTAGGAATATGATTACTACATGATTTTTATAAGTAGAAACAGATATTTAACCCTGAAACAGGGAATTACAAAAGAGAACATATATATATATATATATATATATGTATAATTGAAGACTTATGCAGTTTAATTCCTATTTATAGTAATACCGAAAATCTATGGGAAAACTACAGTAATGACTATCTATACAGTTGGTCATTATTCCCAGTTAACATACTCATGTATCAGAGAGATTTCAATTTAAATCAAAGTAAACTCACTCCAATAAACCATATTAATGCCCAAATTTGATCATGGTATAAATGAAAACTGGAAGAATTCACAAAATTGTCAAACTTTAGTATTGACCCTACCTCAAACAATGCCAGCAAAACCAATTTTCATATGTATCTTTTCAACCAGGTACTTAATTGATTAGAACTCAAATCACATTTTTCTCCTGGAAAGAAGCAAAATGAGTCCTCTTATTGCAGTACAAAAATATTGCAAATTATAACAAGATTTACTGTAAACATGGCTTTTGTCCTATAGGTACTTTTCAATCTTGTGATGTAAAGATCTTAGTTCTGCGAAATACAAAATTCAAATGGGCTGAAGGGTAAAGTGTCTGGTATGTCTTTTGATGCTTCAGTTCATGTGACTTGCTGGAAGTGGTGTGTGTCCTTATAGTCCTGGCACTTGGGGGGATGAGGTATGAGTTATTAATTGAGCACAGAAATTTAAGACTTGGTAACATAGCAAGATCCATTCAACAAACAAGTAATAATCAGCCACTAAAACTACAGACATGGTGGGAAAAGAGCAACCAAAAAGAAATCTAACCCGACTCTGATGTCTGCATGGCATGTTCTCTGTTAGTACACTTGAAAAAAATGAGGTTGGTGTCTTGATGTTTCTAGTACCTACATTCTCTATAAGATCACGTGAAGGGACAAACATTACAAAAAAACATATATTGTGAGTCCTCTGCTCCTTATCTATTTCTTTCTGCATTTGATTGAAATATAGGGAACAGACATGCTTATGTATACAAACAAAATATGTGAAACAAACAGCTGTTACCATTTTAACAATGAAATTTAAATATTTTGATTAAAATTTACCTCTGAAGATATAACAAATTCTCACTTAACAAAAAATCTTTCTTGTTTTGTCCTTGTTTGTATCATATGTGATAAGTATTTAATTTTCAAAACTACATTTTATAATTCTATTGTACATTATATTGCTTATATAATTAGATCTGTGTTTATTATTTCTATTTCCATATTTTTAGCATTCCATATACATTAGAGTTTCTTAAAAGAATATAGAAGATAAACAGTTCAATGTTATGTTGTGCAAGAGAGGTTTTAAAAGCTCCTGGATATTTTAAGGAGAGCAAAGATTAGGGATTTCAAATAAAAGAGAAAAATCACTATAAAAATAGGCTAAAAAATAAAATGCCATTCCATGAAGAGAACAAAGAGATTAATAATTCACCTGTAATTCTCTGAAAACTGATATACAGCAAATTAAATTTTAGTGAACTAAGATTCAAATATCAATACTAAGAAGATATATGCAAGTACATACCTAAACATTTCAATAAATACACTTCTTAAACTTTTGCTTATCTCAAAATATTTCCCAAATACATATTTCTTGGAATGATTCTACTAAATGGCTTCACAAACCTTCACAAACATCATGACATCTACAGAAAAGTCCACCAACTGATTGTAAGAACTGTGGTCAATTGTTTATTATGTAATTGTTACATTTAAGGCAATATCAGTGTTTATACACTTAGATGACTACCTTTTAGAGTACATTAAACTCTGTGTGGACCACCATTATTACAGATTTCCACAGCTGAGGCTGGGATCTACAAGTCTAAAGCTCCTTTTCTCCAGGTGTGACTCATGTTGAGAGGAAATGGCTTATACACGTTTAGAAGAGAACAACTTTTACAAGAGTACTACAACTGGTCACAGAGACATTGCTTGTGAGTTGTCTAAGGCTGCGTGGCACATCTACAATGCAATCTCTACACCTAAGGCTCACTAACCATAGAACAAGGGATAAAGAAGACACTAGTGAATCTCTCAGCTCTCATTAATGAAGCTCCCTCATGCCATAGAGGGCCAGGAACAGGAAAGGTCACAAATGGCCAAAGTGTAGAGATTAAGAGTCTGCAGAATGCTGGTCCTTGACAGGACTCCTACGTTAAACCCACTCAGGGCTCAGGGACCATTACAGAAGATCCAGGCAGAAAGAATGTAAGAGCCAGAGGAGGAAGTGGTTCTGCTCATATGAATGTATAGCAATGGTGTCAGCATACATGGGACCCATGCAAACTCAAGTAGACAAAAGCCCAGCATAGGAGAAAATGGACTGCAGGCCCAAATCTTAGTTGAAGAAATATTGGCAACTGATTATTGCTGGGTGAGGAAGAGTTGATCTTCCTAAAGTAAGGGACTCTAGATAAACTGACTAGACCATGGTAGATGAACTTGTGCTGAGGAAGGTCTGGGAACACTAACTTGACACAATAGGCCTTAACATAAATGACAGAATTCCAGTTGTGAGCAGGAGACTATGGGAGGGTACCAGTGAGGAAAGGTGATAAGATTGAGATGTTCTGTATGAAATACACAAAAATTCAATAAAAAAAATAGCAAACATCCACACCCTCCCATAGCACTTACCCATAAGATTTGATGCATTCTGTCATTTGTGTTAAGGCCTATGGAGTCAAGTTAGTGTCCCCTGATGTCCCTCAGTGCAAGTTCATCCACTGAGAGCAAGGTCCATGTTACAAATAAGAGCCAAAGGAGGAGGTGCATGAACATATGGAAAGAGTTCTATGGGTCCTTGCTCATGTGAACGAACAGCAACGATGTCCGTATACACAAGACCCATGTAAACTCAAGTAAACACAGCATAGAATTGTGGATTTCCACAGACTTGGCTTAAGAACTACTGGCAGCTGATTATTTCTGGGTGAGGAAGAGCTGATCTTCCTAAAGGGAAGGATAGGTTGACTAGAGCTCAGTGGATGGAAGCTACTGAAGGATGTCTGGGGACACTAACTTGACTCTACAGGCCATAACACAAATGACAGAATGTATGAAATCCAGTGGAGGCGGGCACTATGTGAGGGTGAGAATGGGGAAGGGGGTATAAAGATGATTAAGATGATTTCATACAGATATGATATACATGAATATACAAAAATTCAACTAAAAAATCACAAAAACAGAAAAACCCAAATGCTTCCAAGGGCAGTGCCAGCTCGGACTACCTTGCCTCAGATCTTGGCTATGGACTTAATAATCTGTATGACCTTGTATTTCAGCTTCCTTATATGAAAACAGAAATAATACAGGTTTTTAATATGGTTGCTGAAGGATTAAAATAGTTTCTACATAGAAAAGTTACAGTACTTGGTACAAGGGAAATTTAAAAACTATCAATGTTTATGGGAATAGTGCCATAAGTGTTGAATATGTGCCAATTTAGATCTGAGCAATACTCTTGGGAGGGTTGAATATTAACAACTTTAATGTTATCCCTCTGAAGAAAGGCATTATCCACACTTCTACTTCAGAAATACAGAACACAACTTATTGGCAAACTGAGAGCTGTCATATTTAAGGCTTTGTTCTGGCCATGTGCAGTGAGGCACAGGGATAAAAGCTACCTGCTATATAAAAATAAAGCATGGATTTCAAAGCAAGACATCATTGTTCGAGCTTGTTTAAGTCACAGAGTGTCACTGGTCCTTTTTGTGTCATCATCTGTCAAGCGAGGATAAATATAATTTCTATGTCATAATACTTCTGTGATTATTAAAAAGAAGGAATGGATGTGACAGTATCTAATATACAGTTAAGACAAGGTAAATACTCAAGAAATTGATGCTGTAAGCTAACCCACCAAATCCTGTTTGCATGTAAATAGCAGTTTAAATGGTCAACTCCAAGTTTTCAAGTTGATATACTAATAACATCTGTCCTGGCTCTTTGCATAATGAAGGGAAAGGCTCTAGGTGTAAGGAACAGAGTTAAAAAATCAGAATTCTAATGCCTGACAGTGTTACCAAAGGACTAATAGAAAGCCTGCGTTTTAAAGTCCCTGAGACAAAGTTTTCGTATGCTTAAAGAAGTTCAAGGAACACTCAAAATTTCCATTCATTCTTTTTCTATGTACGCTTATTTTACAAAACAGTCCAACTGTATAATTTTGTAGTTAAGATTTTTCACGTGCTATTTTCTCTTGAGCATTTCTCAATGTATCTGCAGCGCTGCAGCGTGTAGGAAGAGACAGCTACTTTCTATCAAACATTCAAGCTGCTTAAAAATGTCTACCATTCTAAATAATGCTGAACTACTTCATCCCCCAGCCCAGCCTGGTAAATCCATCCAGATCCTGGCCTGCCCTTGCTACCATCTCTAAACCCAGGCACAGCTGGGGTTGCATGGCTTGTGTTTCAGATCAGGCAGACCTAATGGAGAGACATATTTTCATGCTTTCTTGGTTACCACGAAATTGGAACCATCCCTGGCTCTCTAATTTAAAAAAAAAATCCACTTGGGAAATGGGTAGGAGGCTTCAGCTTTGGCGATGAACTATTGTCCACTGATCGCTGCTGGGTGAGGGAGAGTTGATCTTCTTTCGGGAGGTGCTGCTGGGTGGGCTGAACAAGATCCAGCAGATGGGCTTGACACCGAGGGATAACTGGGTGCACAAACTTGACTCGATGGGCCTTGACATGTATGACAGAATATGGTGAGGTCCTGTGAGTGACCAAAGCGAGGGAGGTTCAGATAGGGAAAGTGGGGTTAAATGTGATTGATTGTATTATGTGGTATCCACAAAAATTCAATGAAAGAATATATTAAAAAAAAAATCAATGTGGAGTATCTGAAGGATTAACTTACCAATTCCTCATGCCTGATCTGAAATCTACCACACTTAGGCAACAACAAAAACAGAACCAAACTTGCAATAAATAGAGGCTGGATAGAATATCCTATCAAATACACACTCATCAAACCAAGTCCAGTGCCCAGGTTACATCACAAAAACACAAACAACATGAAAAGGCAAGACAATATACCCAGCCCCCAAACCCACTAGACCTGTAGAAATATTCCATAATGACATTTACCTAGATGATCACAAGGCACAGAATTTAAAAGAGCAATCATAAACATAATGAAAGAATTCTAAGACTTTAAGAAGATATGAATAAACACTTTGATAAACGAGGATAGGAATAAACTCTTGAATGAAGTTCAAGATAACACAAATATATGACAGAATGAAATGATAAAGATTATTCAGGATTTGAAAATTGAATTCAATAAAGAGAAAGAAAAATTGAAAAAAAAAAAACAAACCCCAAGTTTAAATGAAGATGGAATTGAAAAACTAAAGAACCCAACTAGAAAACTCAGGGAAAAGCCTTACCAATAAAATATATTAAGTAGAACACAGAATATCAGAACCTGAAGATAAAGTAGAATTACTCATTTAAAGAATATGAAAGTTTTATTAAAACACACAAAGAAAGGAATATGTAGGAACTTTGAGACACCATGAAAAGACAAAATCTATGAATGATTATAGGCATAGAAGGAGAAAAATTCCAGGTTAAGGGCATAGAACAAATTTTCAATAGGATCATGGAAAAATTCCTCAAATTGAGGAGACAGACACAGATACCAAAACATACAGAACACCAAATACATAGGACCAGAAAGGAAACGTCTCATGGCATATCATAGTACAAGCACTAAATATGCAGAACAAAGAGAGGTTATGGAAAGCTGCAAGAGAAAAAACACAAGCTACATATAAAGGGAAAACCCATCAGAATAACAGCTGACTTCTCAATGGAAACTTCACAAACAGAAAAAAACAGAATGATAGCAATTAACACAGATCTTTCAGTAAACATTAGTGGTCTCAATACCCTGATAAAAAGATACAGATTAGTTGAACGGATTAAGAAACAAAATCATTTTTTTTTTGTTTTATACAAGAAACTCATCTTACCTTCAAGGATAAGCAGCACCTTAGAACGAATGCATGGAAACCAATAAGGGACCATGGGGGGCGGGTCGTGGAAGGAGAGATGGCATATAGTGATCTAAACGGGAAAGGGCAATAAGCAATAGGATGGGTCTACTGGGTAGAGATGGGAGGGCAGAGGAGGGAGGAAGAGGAGGGAGAACTAACAACAGAGGCTATTTGAAAGAGTCAACAATATAAACAGATTACTAACAACTTAGAATATTAAAAAAGTAACAAAAAGTCTTCCAGTTAAGAAAAGCCCAGGTCCAGTTGGCTTGACAGCAGACCTTCAAAGAATAACTATTTCTTAAATTATTAAAAAAAAAAAAAAAACAAGAGAAAAAGGAACACTTCCAAACCTTTTCTACAAAGCCAGTATCATTCTAATACAAGAATACTAGGTAAAGGCATAACAACAAGAAGAAAGAAAACTACAGCCAGTATCCTTGATGAACATAAATGTAAAAACTGTTGATAAAATGCTTGCAAACTGCATACAGGTATATACCAAAAAGATCACTCAACATGATCGAGAGCTTTGTTCCAGAGATACAGGGATGGTTGCACACATGCAAGTCAATAAATGTAATATATCATATAAACGGACTCAGACAAATATCACATGACCATCTCAACAGATGCAGAAAAGGCTTTTCACAAAATTCAATGTACCTTCATGATAAAAGCTCTGGAGAGAACAGAATGGAGAAAACAATCCTGAACATAATGAAGGCTATACAGGACAAACAACAGCTAACTAAATGGAGAAATACTAGATTCAATTTATTAAAATCAGGAAAGAGACAGGGCTATCTACTATCTCCCTCCTTTTCAATATAATGCCAAAAGCCCTAACAAGGTAATTAAGACAAGAGAAGGAAATTAAAGACATACTAATAGGAAAAGAAAAAAAATTAAATTATATCGACATAGAACAATGCATCTCAGACCAGCCACATTAACAGTATGCTTATAACTTATTATTAATTTAAAATTTTTGCCTTTTTGAGACAGAGTCTCCCTGTAGACCCAGCAGTCCTGGAACTCACCATGTATCGCAAGCTGGCTTCAATCTCACAGAGATCTGCTTGCCTTCCCCCATCTGGAGTGCTGGAAATAAAGGTGTGTCATCACACCTGGCAGAATTTATTTTTTTTTAAATGCTAACTTCAGGGAGATGCAGTGGTGGCTCAGAGGTTAAGAACACTTGCTGTACTTGCAGAGGACCCAGGTACGGCTCAGAGCATCCATATTAGGCAGCTCACAACCACCTGTAACTCTAACTCCAGGATTTCTGATGCTCTCTTTTGGCCTATGCAGGCATGTGTATGCATATGATGGACCTACGGATAAGTGGGCACACACACATACACATAAATAAAAATTTGAAAAAGTTAACTTTTAGGCCTCAACAAAACTTATTGAATCATAAACCACAGAGCTAGCCCAGCCACTTATATTTGGGGGGGGGGGGGGCTTCTACCTGATCCAGATTGATACATGCAAAAGCTTGAGACATACTAGCTTAATTTAATTTCAACAAAAGTAACAGCGTTAGTTTGTGCCTAAAGAGGAAAGCAGAAGTAGACAAAGTGATTCTAAAGGTCAAGTGGAAAAATAAACATTGAAATTTTGGCACTAGAGATGGAACAGGGTGGCAAAGGCATTAATGGAAAATAATTTTAAAATCCAGAAATATTTTTCTTCATAAAAAATGTAATATATGACAAGAATGGCATTATAAATCAGTGGACAGCCAAAGTGGTGACACATGCCTTTAATTCTAGTACTCAAGAGCTGTAGGAAGGTGAGTATATGGCCAGCCTGGGCTACACAGAATGTTTCAGTTCAGTCTGAGCTACATAAAAAAGCCCTTAAACGAAGGGAAATGAAACAAAACAAAATAAAAGTTCAATTTCAACAACATATTCTAAGCTACACAAATCAGAAAGTATGTCCTATATATATGATCAACAATCAATAGACATTGTACCTGGGGAAAACTCAAACCTATCAGTCATTACACAAAGATCTTAAATCACTTATAAATGACTTGAAATTAAAGAAAAGTATGCAAATAAAGTCTCAGTATATAAAGAACAGCAATCAAAAGACAGACATTAATTTTTAGAAAATCAAGTGCAAGTTCTAGATTGAAAAGTATAACAATGAAAAGAAAATTCATTTAATAGCATATTTAAGTGGGTATAAGAAATACTAATGCATTGAAGCTTCACTAATGCTTCTAAGGGAGTGATGCTAGATAGGCTGACAGGGCTCCAGTGGATGAATTCACACTGAGGGTCCATCTGGGAACAAAAACTTGACTCAACATATCTTAACATATATGACAGAGCATATGAAATCTGGCTGGGAGAGGCCAAAAGGTGTATATATAGGGGAGGGGGTCTAAATATGATTAAGATATATTATATGAACTACACAACAATTCAATAAAAACACATATTGAAAAATAAATGGGCTGAAGAATAAGCAAAACTGAAGACAACCAACCCAAAAGATTATTCCACATGAGAAACATAAATTAAAGAGAATGAAAAATTAGCATATCCTCAGATACCACCCAGCACTCCAACATACAAAATGGGAATCTTTGAAGACAGGAAGAACATTTGGAAGAAAAGAAGGTCAAAAATTATTCCAAATAATTGGAAAATTAACATTATATTGAACATCTATAAATATCAATGAAGTACTATAATATCAAAAGATACACATTTAGAACAAAAAGCAAAGTCTGAGATAGTCTTGAAAGTAACAAAACAAAACAAACAACAACAAAAAACACATACTCATCAAATGACTTCTTATCAGAAACTTGCCAAAAGGCATTGGGATAACATTTACTGAAATGGGCCAGAGATGCAGCTTGGTGGCAGGATATTTATACAGAATGCACAAGGTCCCAGGTTCTAATCCAAGAACCACCAAAAAGGGAAAAATTTTTAAAGTTGAAAGAAAAAACAATGTCAACCAAGAATTTTACTTCCATCAAACTATTTCATCACAAATAATATTGGGATCTTTATATACACACACACACAAATCCTTGAAAATATATTTCATCAATACTCTGACAAAATAATAATGAGAATCCTTTAGTCTACACTAGACCTTAATTAAAATCTATTTAGAAAAATAAAGAGCACCAATAAAGGTCACTATTATAAATATTAATAAAAATATATTATAAACATAGTTTGTTTGCATCTTTTTGCCCATTTGATCCAGTTTAAAAGACAAAGTCATGATTTAAAGTTCTGTCACTAGGTTTATAATGTATAGAATGTAATCTGAAGGACAATATTAAACCAACTAGATGGGGATTAAATGGATGTATACCAAAGAAAATTTTTTGTTTTATGATCAAGTTAGTATTATCTAAATTAAGTTGTTTTAGGTTAAGATGTTAATTAGACTCACAAGGGTAAACAGCAAGAAAATAAGTTTAAATCATATGGTAAAAGAAAAAAAATGCAAGGATTGGGAGCAGGCTCAGTTAGCAAAGTGTTTGCTGTGTAAGTATGAGACCTGCATTTAGATTCCGTGTAATCACAACACTGGGAAGGCAAAGATAGAACTGGTCAGGCAGTTCGCCCATCAGTGAGCTTCAGATTCAGAGACCCTGTTTCAGAAACAGGGCGTGACTGACAAAGATGACTGACTGACAGTGACTCTGGCCTTCACACTTGCATCCATATACATGTACACAGAAATTGAGAAAGGAGATTGAGAGATAGAAATGATAGATAGTGACAGAGAAATTAAAATGGTATGTTAAAAATATTTGTGTAACACAAATTTATAAACAGTGAGGAGATTGAGAGATAGCACAGAACACTTAGAAATAATATCTCAGCCACTACCTAAGAATGTGACCTTATTAGGAAATAGGGTCCTTGTGACCAGATGAAATGAGGTCACAGTCAAGTAGGGTGTGCCCTAATTCAATATGACTGGTATCCTCATAAAAATAGTGCTGTGTATAGATGGAAACAGAACAGCATCTCTGGAAATAGTGTAAGACAGGAAAAATTCAAGAAGACGCTGGACAGAGACCCAGCCCTATTTCCCGTGTTTCTGTGGTTTCTAATTTATTGACAAGACCTGGACAACCAACACTTAAGGGTGCCCTTAACTAGTTTTCCAAGGCCATCTCAGCAACTGGAAAGCAGCAACACGAACACTACCAAACCTGCCTATTTTCTTCCAGATGTCCTGGAGTTTGTGGAAACTCAAAAAATGCAGGTCTTATTATAGATATAATGGCATGGGTTGTATCTGCCCTTTGTGTGGATGATATTCAGATTTGCTCAGCAGGTTGAAGCAAGCAGCAGAGAAGCATTTCAAATCATTCACAGTATAGTACATTGATTTGCCTCCATCAGCATGAAGATGGATGCTATCTTTTCAGCTGTAACAGGCACAAGGCTATATTTGATGCAGCAGATCACTACTTATGATTAAAATACGTTTACAAGGAATTTTTTTCAGCTTTTGTATTAGGACTAGAAGATGTCTTTATAGAATGTTACAGTGCATGATAGGTTTAAGGAGAGGCTCGGAGAATGAGGACCCACTGCCATGTGGCTTGCATGGGTGCTGACGACCAAGCAGTTAGCAATTATCCTCTTGTTCTTTGCTATTATCGATGGTCTGTACCCCACCTAGGCACTGTTGGAGTGATGAGGTATCAGACAATACCAGCTATTAAAGTGAGGATGATCACAGTTGCTAGAGTAGAATATGACTGTGTCTTCTATTGTATCTAAGAAGGAATTTCTTTCCTTCCTGGTAATATGCAAAACTTAGTTCTCAAAGAACAACCCAAAATACATGGCTGTCTTCTGACTAGCTATTTTTTCTCAATGTATATTTTTTATTTAATTTTTGTGCATTTCATTCATTACATCATATTTGGACCCCCCTCATTGATCTGAACCCCTCTATAGTCACCCCACTGTATGTCATTAATTCTATTTTTTATGTTAAAGCCTATCAAGTTTGTGTACCCAGATGTATGCTGACACTGGAGCCACGCTGAACCACTTTGTTTAGGTCAAAGTTGTGCTCTTGTTGGGAGAAACCCAAACAACAAGAGTAATACAACAATCCATGTACCAAGAATGATGGTAAAAGGAAGAAGAACATTCATCCACTGGAGTCTAGTTAGCCTATCTAGAGTCACTCCCATTAAAATCAACTCTCACCCAGTAGTAATCAGCTGCCAATAGTTCTTTGGCTAAGGCCTCCTTCCCATTTCCCCAGCTAAATGCTGGGTTTTTGTCTGATTGAGTTTTCCTGGGCCTCATGCATGCTGTTACCACTGCTGTTAAGTTTATATGAGCAAGGCCCCAGAGGCCTGGAAGACTATGTTTCCTTATGATAATGCACGAACCATGGCTCTAACAATATTTTCACTACCTTTTCTGCAATGCTCCCTGAGTCACGGGAGGGTGAGGTTTAATATAGGAGTCCTATACAGGGACATGCACTCTGCAATCTCTCTTTCTCTACACTTTGGTCAATTCTGGCCTTCAGTGTGCATCACCCTTTGTTGCATGAGGAAGACTCACTACTGAGAGTTGAGAGATGTATTAGTTTTCTCTCTATCCCTTGTTCTGTTAAGTTCTGTGAGTTTTAGGTGTAGAGGTTCCATTGTAGATATGTCACTTATAGCTAGACATTCACATACACTTATTCTTTGTGTTTGACCAGTTGTGGAACTCTGTAATAGTCTCCATCTGTTGAAAACAGAAGCTTCTTTAATGAGTGGTGAATGGTATACTTATCTGTAAATATAAGAATCAATATTTGGCATACAGTAAGAAATTACATTTGTCTATGGATATGACATTGGTAGGATTTGATGGGAAACCTTAACTGGGGAGGGAAGAGAAAGGTTAAAAAAGGAGAAAGAGGGGAGATAAATAAAGCTTAGATGGTGTGGAAAACTGAGGGAAATGTATTAAGTCAAAACCTACTGAAAAGTACACATACAATATCTGAACATCATTGCCAGACAAAGGAAATCTTCCTTTGAATTGTTCAAGGTAGTTCTTAAAACTCCTAAAATAACAGAGGCTATTGTCATAGTCCACTGATTACCTTCCAGAACTTGAAGGTAAGACCCTATTGCTGAAGATAGGACATATTTCATACACAGAACTTGGATCAACGAAGCTGGAACTGACCTGAAAGTCTCTTTCCTACAGACTAGCTCTCATAGTTCCAGAGGATACTATGCAAACTGCTAAGGGAGAAAACCAATCAATGGTTCAACCTCAGCTTTAAAGCATAGTAACCACAAGAATGACAGGCACAACAAGCTATAGTGGTGCAGTAGTGGCAATTTTATCTTGGGGCTAATCAACAGCTATCTAATTGGACTTAAAACCTTCTCAAGGAACTCATGTGGCACTGTAAACACAGTCAAATACAAATGGGTGAGAGGTCATAGATCCTAGATAAATGCTACTTCTGATTACTCTTAATTGACAAAGAAGACTGGAAACCACAAATTAAGCCAAATTATTGGTAAGGGAAATAGTTTGAGTAAAATTTATAAGAGGTAACTTATAAATGTTAGATGTTTAATAATTCAACATCAACCATGACAGCTGACTGGGTGAACAAGAAATTTCCTTTGAATTTGTTTCCCTTAGGAAAAGACATGGTTCCTGGTGGACCTTACATCACAGAGAAAAGAATTAAAGACCTTTATTGTTTTTCAAGTTTGTATGGAGCTGAACAATTCTTTAGAGTACTTTAAAATTATTACTTACAAAGAAATTAATCTACAGCTCAGCAAACATATATGCTACTGATTACTCCAGGTGTGTTCTTGGTAGAAATTATTTAAATTCTTAGGCTTATTGAAGAATAAAGTTAACTATAAAATGCATGGTTATGCTAAAGAAGGAATCATTAAAACTTTATATGTACATGCATGTTTGTGTGTGTATACCTGCCTGTGTGTGAATTTATGTTGAGGCTAGAGGTTGAATCCAGGATTCTTAAAAGCATTTTGACTATTTATTTTATTTACTTTGAGACAATGTCTTTCACTGACCTAAAGCTCTCAACTTCAGCTAGACTGGCTGAGTAGCTAGCCTCAAGATCCTCTTGTTTCCTTCCTTAGCACTTGAGTTACTGTTGCACCTGAATTTTATAAGGGTTCTGGAGATCACAACACAAGTCCTTATGCTTGCACAGCAAAGACCTCAAATACGGAGTCATCTGCTTTGCTTTGTAGTATTTTTTGAGATAGAGTCTTACTATGTAAACCCCAACTGGCCTCAAACTCAAGATCCTCCTGCTTCAGCTACTTAAATGCTGGAATTATAGGCACATACCACTATGCCAAGCATTTATGTTGATTTACCTTAGATAAAAATATGCTTTCACCCCAAAATAATTTATATGCTTAAAAGCTTATCTTAAAAAGTCACTGAAAGTATTAAGAAGATTGTTCTAGAATGAGAAATAAATAAATGGCTCCTTATCTTTACAATATATCTAGTTTCATCCTGAATGAACCAGAATATATGAAAGATTTACTTTCTTTTCAGATTTAAGTTCTTGTAATTCTAATGTTTTCATAAAATCTTTGTTTTTACCTACTGTAATTACTTTTGAAAATCTTTAAACAATAAAAAGATGTTACATTGCAAAAATATTTTTTTTTAATTTTAGTATGAGCTTACAAATAAAATCTTCAATTGTCAGTTTGAAAATAATCAAACAAAACAGCAGGTAGGATGAAAGAATAGAGATGGAGAGGAAAGACAGAAATATAGGAAGCAAATACCAAAACAGATGTAATTCCTACTCAAGCAACAGTTACTGACAGTTTTATCCTAGAGATTAGCAGAATGGATAAGTCTGATCCATTACACACTATCAATAAGATACATATATACACATATATACAGTATATACGTATGTTGTCAGAATAAATCTTTAATAACATAACTATATATTCCTTTGGGGGGAGGGTTTGAGGCCCCTAAATAGTGTATCACTGTGTAACCCTGGCTGGCCTGGAACTTGCTATGCAGACCAGGCTGGCTTTGACCTCACAGAGCTCCATCTGCCTCTCCCTCCATGTGCTAGCATTAAATGTATACATTATCACACCCATATATAGAATATATAAACTATATATTCTATAAGAAATTGAACTGGAACACATAAGAGCACAGAAATATTTAAAGTAAAAATATGGAAAATATGTTATCAGTCAAATTAAGCTAAAAAATGAATGGAAATAATGATCAGTATTAGACAAAATACTTTCGAGGTTAAAAAGAGATACAGAGGCCCAGGCCAGACATAGTGGTGTAAACTTATAATCCCTGTACTGGGGAGTAGTGCCAGGAGAATCAGGAACTAAAGGCCTGATTGAGCTATAAGGAACTCTGAATTAAATCAAAACAAAACAAAAAACAAATCAATTCACATAAAGGAAAGAAATACAGAATATCTGTGAAGAGATATATTTTTAATAAAAGACAGAAAAAAATAATCAAAGAGAGCTGGACAAGATGAATTATATAGATTATATAATGAATTTTTTAAGCAGAAACAAAGATTTTTTTAATAAGAAGAATGTCAAATATAGTTATTAGAAACAAATATGAACCTAACAAGAAAGTTCTAAAGTACATGATGTAAAAATTCACAGAAGAGAGAAACAATTTAACAGTATTTGGAGACTTGATTGTTTCACTTTAAAAAATTGAATAAAATAGGTAAGTGAAGATCAGTAGGGAAATAGAAGACATGAACAGCATAATAAACTAATCAGACATAATAAATATTTCTAAGGGAAAAAAATTTAGAAAAGGAATTTAACTAAGCTAAAATCAAACACAAGGAAAGATTAAAGAGAAAGAAATGGAATACAGAATAGAAATACAAGAAAAAATGATCCCAAGTTGATAATTTGGAAACTCTTTAGCTAGACTGATAAAAAAATGACTCCAAACTAAAATAAATAACTGAACCTATTAACCTATAGAAATTAAAATAATTACAAGGGATTATCATGTACAACTACTTATCAATTAACTAACTGGACAATTTGTATAACAGGTATTCATTAATGAACTTGGTGGTTACTTTATATTCTACACTGCATCAATACACAATTAACCTTTAATTTCACAAAAAGTAGGATGTTGTTTTAAAAAAATTTTTTTGATAGAGTCTTGTTATGGAGCCTAGACTGACTATAAACTCATAATCCTCTTTCTCAACTCCCTGAGTGCTAGAATCATAAGCATGTATCATCACACTTAACAGTTATAATACTTGCAAAATTGTTTTTTGTCCAATTAAGGTAATACATGGATATACAAGCTTATGAATTAGAGAGCAATATCAAAAGACGAAATAGTGAAAACTAACATCTCCTACCACATTTCCGTCTGTCCCTTATGTCCCCTGAGACACTGTCTTCATGGCTCTAGCACACGCCTCCAACACTGTTGTATCTTCTTGACAGTCCTATGCTTCTATTTTTTCATTCATGAGCTTTAATCGACATTAGTTTTTTGAAATCATATATTAAAACTTATCTCTCTTGCACTCATATCTCACATTTTGAAAGAAATGGTAAAATTTGGGGTGAGATGAGTATCCAATGTCAAGATATGTAGTCCTGACTTGTAAGTAGTAAAGGCCAAGTTTTTTGTCTGTTTTTTGCTTTTTGTATTCTATTACCACATTGATTCAGCTGGAAACAGAAGTACTAATCTTACAATTTGAAGAGCCTGATTCATAGCTGGAAGAATGTAAAGTCTTGCGATTTCCCTTCTTCAATGTAAACCATCCCCACTCCTTGTTCTTGGCGAAGTTCCTACTAGTTTTTTTTTTTCCTGACATGATTGAAATTTTGTGATTTCTTGATGTATTGTTTCTAGTTTTGGTTATTCAGCGGTCATTTTCAGTGTGAAGACTATAACTATAACCTTCCAGCTCTCGGGAAGATTGACATATATTTTGTTTGGCTGTTTTTCATTCACATTTTTGTTTTCTTTCTCTTCCCTCTCTCAGGTGTGACTTTTTTTCCTTTTTTTTTAATGAGAGATTCTTATGAGCAGTGTGATAAACCTCTTAGTGAAGATTCTTGTATTTTCCTGAATTTTGGTTTTTTAAGTATTTCTTTGCTTAAAAAGAAATACCTAAAACACACTCTTTTCTTAGAGTGTGTTAATCAATTTTTCTAGTTTGATATTTATTCACTATATTCTTAATTTCAAAACTCTGCCTTTTATGATTAATAAATCTTAAATATCACCTTATTCTTGCTTAATGTTCACAATACTTTTCTTAAAAGGATATTAATTGTACAGTGTTTTCCCTTTATTGTGTATATTTCTTTTCTGTTTCTTTGTATTTAATATTCTGGTTTCTTTTTAATTTTCCTAGATTCTATTATACTTTATATTTTGGTTAATTTTTTCATAACGAAGGCTTTCTTAAATTATTGGACAACTTTAGAGTTGACATTTAGAAGCTCATTCATATTAAGAATGAAGTACCAAAAAAATTCACTGGGTAAGCCTTTTTATCTGGTGTGCTTCACTGAGAATGCAGTTAATCAGTTAAGGATCTGAGGAGCTTAGGGATAAATCTAACGAAGAAGGTGAAAACCCTGTAACTTGAAAACTATAAAAGATTTATGAAAGAAGCCACAAATAAATGGAGCAATATACCATTAACATGGTTGGAAGGAATTTGTACTATGAAAGTGTCCATACCACCCAATACACAGATTCAATGCAATTCTCATTAAAATAACAATTTTTAAACAGTTGAAGGAGGAGGAGGAAGACAAGGAGGAGCAGAAGGAGGAGGAGGAGGAAGAAGAGGAGGAGGAAGAGAAGGAGGAGGAGTTGGAAGTCGAGGAGGAGTAAACCTAAAAAAGGTATGGAATCAGAAAGTATCCAAAACAAATAAACAAACCTTGAACTAAGTAAGAGTGAAATTGGAGGCATCAAACTCCTTGATTTAGAATATATCACAAAGCTATTATAATACAAATTAAGTTAAAATTAAAAATATTGAGTATTTGTGGTCAATTAATTTTCAATAAAGGCACCAAATACAGAGAGTGGGAAAAGTCACTTCAATATATGGCTTTGTATGGCCATGTGGAGAATAATAAAATTGTTATTTGTATATCATGGATAAAAATAAACTAAATTTAGTTAAAAGCCTTAAACATAATACCATATACAATGTGACTATTAGGTGCTTTTCTGTTGCTGTGATAAAATACCATGACTAAGACAATGTATAGAAGGAAAAGTTTATTGGGGTTCCAGAGGGATGAGTCCATTATGGTGGGGAGGCATGGCAGCACAGGCCTAGTTCTCCCATCTTCAAGCCTGCACAGGAAGCAGAGTGAGTGAATCTGGAATTGGGGCAAGGTTCCAAGACCTACCCTAAACACCACCACCAAATGACCAAGTATCTACCTCAGTTACATATGGGGAAAATTTAACAATGTTGTTCTGGGAGATTATTATTTAAATAGGATTCTCAAAATACAAAGAATAAAAAGAAAATAGATAAAAAGTACTATATCAGGTAAGAAGCCTTACAACAAAAGAAACAACAAAGTAACGAACTATTTACTATTTATATACTTGTAAATCATTAAGGTAGAAAAGGGGCTAGTAATCAAAATCTGTGAGTAACTTATACAACTTAACAAGAAGAAAAAAATCTAAATAGACATTTCTCAAAAGAAGAGATACAAATAATCAGCATCTTGGAACTGGAGAGATAGTTCAGCAGTTAAGAGCTCTGGCTGCTCTGGCAGAGAACCAGGTTCAGTTCCCAGCATTCACATGACAGTTAACAACCGTTTGTAACTCCAGTTTCAGGGGATCCTACACCCTCTTCTGGCCTCTGAAGGCATTACACGATAAAGGTGCACATATATACATGAAGGTAAAACATTCAGAAATATAAAATTAGAAAATTAAGCAACATAAACCTATTGTCAAGAAAACACAAATCAAAACCCTACGTGTACTAAAGTGTAATGATTTATAGTCATTTTCCCTATTCCACAATTTCCTCATGTTCTATTCCAGCCTACACATGACAGACTGGTTTACACATACACACACACACACACACACACACACACACACACACACAAATACAGTGGCAAAAGGAAAGGCCCTCATGCTGAGTTCTACGATATTGTGACTCAAGAATACATATTCAACATTCATAATATGACATCCATGAGTGCTCTTCAAAAAACAGGCTCCTTGGGCACTCAAACATATCTGGAATTCTGTTAGGAAAGGAACTACAGATATAACCTGACACATGGGTGAACAAATTTCTTTTGTTTTTGCTTTTAAAGACAGGGTCTCTCTATCTTTCCAGCTAGCCTGGAACTTGCTATATAGACCAGGCTGGCCTCAATCTCATAGAGATCCACCTTCCTCTGCCTCTCATGGATTAAAGGTATGTGCTATGGTGTCTAGCTGAACAAAAGTTTTTATATATCCTTTATCACATCTGAATGTAGATATCTAAAGACATAATAAGGATGAAGACTTACAAAAATGAATTTTATACTTTGATAACCTATGTTACTATTACCAGATTAGTAAAATCTACAGTAGATGTTAAGGAGAACTAACCTCAGACAAAGTGATAAAACAGCCCCAAATGGGGCATTATCAAAAAGGCACATAAAATAAAAATTTCTTCAAAAAAGAGAATCAGGACAAATAGACCTGCTGGCTACAAATGACTCATGAAACACACACAAAAGGTTTAAGCAAACTAATGAGTTACAAGTCTCTAATAATGATAGTATCCTGGGTAGCTTCTCAATTGCCAACTTGACACAGCCCAGAGTCGTCTGCGTGGCTCTCAATGGGGGTACTTCTGAGATCAGATTGGCCTCTGGCCATGTCTGTAAAAAATTATCTTGATTGATGATTTATTCAGGAGGACCAGGAGGACTGTGGACAACATTATCCTGGGGTCTGAGTTGTAGAAGACTGCTAGGGGAGTATGAGATAGGAGGCAAACCAGCAAGCAGCCCTCCTCCATGGTTCCTGTCTTGTTTTCCTGCCTGACTTCCCTCAACCATGGATTATAACCTGGAAGTGTAAGATGAAATAAAGCCTTTCTTCCTCTAAGTTGCTTTGGGGCATGAGGTTTATCATAGTAACAGAAAGAAAACTAGAACATATGGATAGATAGACTCAACATTCACTCCTTTTGTAATTTATGGTTCTTTTACCCTTGACTCCTATACTAAAATTCAATCTCCTATACCAGATTATAGTACCTTGTACTGGTTCTTTACTGTAAAACAATCACAATTAAAACCAGAATACATATAAAATAAGGATCCTGTAGTTGTGTGAAAAACCTGGATTTTGAAATCAAACAAGCTGTTTCTTCTTAACTCACTGGAAGATGATCATTGAGTGTGCTCCTGATGCCTCCTTCCATCTCCCAATTCTGATGCCTCTCCCTTTTGATAAGCATCGGATCTGATACCTCAGGAGATGTGGAAGGCCACAGAATATTCTGGGATTTAAAGACGCAGGCTCAGGTTACAGAATTTTTTCTTTTCTGAGGCTGACAGATGCTCGAAGTCCTGAGCTATCTTGGTCTTTGCTTAGAGTTAAGTGCTGCCTTGGTGGCCCCAGTAAGCTTTGACTAGTGTTTATGGAAGACTTCTAAGCAGACACAGAAATGGTCAGAGTTGTTCAATATCTCTAAGGGTAACTTTAACCCAAATAATCTTGTTGACAAAATAATAATAAGCTTGTCAGTTGGCACTCAATGTTCACAGAACAGAAAACACTCAGGTTCTTGTTACTCAAAGGCCACACAAGTCAAGAAAGTACTGAAATCAAACAATATATGAATCAGAACAGAAGCTGCAAGATAGAGGAAGATAATCAGCTTTGCAGAATGTTAAAACTGAACAAATAACAACTGTTTGATCAGATTTCTGTAATGAAATGGCTAAGGAAGGATTCTTAAAATAGAAGAGACATGGAAAGGGGAAAAAGCTAATAAATCTAGAACCAAAAGGATTGAACTTCTCAGTAAAACTGAGGAGTTAAAAGTGGGTAAAGGAAGAAGAAACTATCCTGAAGGCATCATCTGAGAACTAGATGGGAAAAGAAAGAGTCAAGTGTTCAGTTAGCAGAGGCAGTAGAGTACACTGGCTAAGGTTTTGTTTCACCTTCTCACACAACTGCAGAGAAACATGTATTAGATTGTAAGTATCACAATAAACAGCACAGGACTTCTATATAACAAGGCATAAAAGAAACAAAATTCACTTAAATAGAAGACTTTCAGGTTTGAATTCCACCCCACCCCCATGCTATTTTGTTAAAAAAATTTTAAGTAACGAGAAGCTGAGGAGATGCTCAACGGATAAAGCACTTGCTGTACACATGTGAGCCCAGGACTTTGGATTCCCAGAACAAATATAAAAGTCATAGGTATGATAGCTACATGTAATTCTAGCATTCAAAAGGCAAGACGGGATCCCTAGGGCAATTTGGCCAGCTAGACTAGCCAGAACTAGAGTACTCCTGGTTTAATGAGAGATCCTGCCTCAGTGAAGTAGACAGTGATAAAGACACCTATCGTCAATTTTGGGTCTCACATGCATATGCACATATGTGCACACACATACACATATATACACATTTGTGCCCATATAAACACTCACACATACATACACATACATATACACAAGCAAAAAGACAGTACTGAATACCTTGTTTTGAGGTAAACAATTCAACATGTATTTATATATCTTTATGTTTTCTATTTATCTATCTAAGAGCTTACTGATTTTTCTGTCTCTGCTTATCTACCTACCTATCATATTCATCCATAAAGTTAAGATCATAAGAGCTAGGAAGGTATACTCCTAAGTAAAATTTAACTTGGCACATGAGGATATGTCTCCTTTAACAGAAAACTTTTAAAAATATTCTAGCTTATTCTCATAGAATTTTCTTTTAGGAATGCTTATCAAATTAATCACATTAGATTGGGCACCTGATCTACTCTGCAACAAAATTTTTCTGACAGAGTTATGTTTTCAGACGGTAATTTTTCTTTCAAAATATGTTAAAATAACTTGTATTTTTATGAAAATAGTACAGCCAAACATATAGCTTTCTAAATCTATAAAGCAAAATTATAAGAAAAACAAGAAACAGAGCCGCACTGTGGCAGGAAAGTTTACCCAAATGGAAACCACACTTCTATTATTTTGCAGAGAATAATTTACTTGGCATAGTAAAATTTGAAAACTACTGAGGCTACAAGGTAAACTATAATAGTAATTCATTTGAAATATTCTAAGTGCATTTAATGACCCAGATAAAATTATACAAAGATTATCCTAAAATACATGTATCATCTCTGAAGAGACCATGAAACAAATTACATTATTATTCAAGCCAAGGATAGATGACAAAACTGTTTCCTTAATAAGTGATGCCATAATCCTTCTAAATTAAATGTTCTGAGATACAAACTATGAAAAATTTTAAAAAGTAGTATTCTAGTACAGTACTGTCAGTATTCACATTTTCTAGTAAAATCCATGTTATTAAAAATAGTCCACCACACCCAAATGCTTTTAGGGAGCAAGGATAGAATATGAGACAGAACATATAAATCACATTACTAAGCTATCCTTGACAGAAAGTGTCACTGTGTTACAAATTTTATGAAAATATTGTGCCTGGAAAGAAAGGAAATACAAGTAGTCATAATGAACAATGTAAGATTTGGGTCTAAAAGAAATAATTTCAAGTTTTAACAGGCAAATAATGACTAACAAAAAAACCATGCAAATATTAACAAATAAACCATGCTTAATTTATTTTTTAAATTTACCAGTCTACCCTCAGTGAGTCAACATAGATTAGGTGGCTGAGCACAAATGAAATGTCACTTCTCTTGTATGTCTTTTCTAAAGATTTGTTTGAGAACAGTCTCTATGCTTAGTCATCCTCCAAATATGATTGCTATGAGCAAAGCAGTTAGCTATTTTTGTGTTACAGAAGAGGAGAAAAAAAAAGTATGAGTATTCCTGTTTAAGCAACGTAATTTGATTTTTATGCTTATTCAATATTAAAAAAGGAACTGATTTTACATTTTAGAACTTCCATATGAATACAGTTCACTGAAGATTAATTTCAGTGAACTATAGAAAAAAACTGGAGAATTTTTATTTACAGTAAGATAAAAGCAGCAGACAATTTATAGATCATCTATGTACATTTTATTACCATTCCAATTTTAAAGATTTTAAGTTCTTAGAAAAATAAAATCATGAAGGAGAAAATGGGTAAAAACACTACTAATTACATAAAATTCTCTTCTTTAAATCCTCTAGTAATAGTTTTGATTATTTCAGCAAGCAGCGTGCCAAACACTGGGCTCAACAAATTATCTTATTTCTAGGCAGAGGAGCATAAATATTCCCATTTAATTCTCATTTCCTATTTTACTTGGAGAGATCATGTAGTCAAAGTTATGGCTCAAATCTGACTTCAGTTTTGAGCCCTAGAATGAAGGAAAGGTTGTCTACAAATAACATTTATCTTTAAGCTGTGAGCAAAGAAGACTTCAGTAAACAGTATGCAAAAAGCAATACAGGGAGGCTGAGGTAATGGGTCCATTGTGCTGAAGAAAGAAACCCAGTAACATCACTAACCACAAAGGACACTTAAAGATGTTGGCAGATAATTAAGATGTATCAACCTATTTAATACTTAAAATTAAAATATTTAAGGGTACTTTGCTAAATGCACTAAATATTTATACTTTCTTAAGACAATAAGGCATCCTTTCCTTAGAACGCTATGAAAAACAAAATTGTGCTGGTTATTCAAAGTGATCAGCGCACTGTACTGACAGCGCCGATCTTCTCTGTTAGTGGACTTCATGTTATCTGTATTCTTATTTTAACAGGACTTGTATCAGCATGTTTCTGATTTCTTAAAATTTTCCCAATAATTTTCTTATTTCCTTGTAACTGTAAACAAACCTACCAACCATTGCCTAGTATACATCCTTCATGCCCCCTAAATCATTTAATAAAAACCACAAAACCTTCAACAACTGTAGAGCAGGCAAGTAGAAACAAATTGATCATTCAACTCTTCTATATTCCATCTTCGCTACTGTCTCCTCATTTAGTAAATACTGAGTGGCTATTCAGGTGACATGCACTGTGCTAGACATTGGCTAGAATTAGACTGTACATTGCAGAAACTATAAAATGGTTTATAAGGGCGAGAGATGGATGGCTCAGTGAGAAAAGGTATTTGCTGTACATACTGAGGAGATGAATTCAATCCTAGAAATCCAGGCAAAGGTAGGATAGAAGTGACTTACACAAGATGCCCTCTAATCTCTACATATGTGCCACACATTGGGGAATTTGCATGACCCATATAAATAAATAAATAAACAAACAAACATACATGAATAATGACTGGTAAAGCTTCTAAAATATCAACTTCTTTCTTAACATGGAATGCCTGCTAAGACAGAAGGTTATCTCCCCCAAGTTTTACCCTTTTGCATGCAAATAAGATGATAATGCAAAGACAGAGCACACGTGGTGGGGTATGTACAAAGGAGCTCTAAACGATGTATGGAAAGGGCTGCCCTGCCACTCCTTCTTTAAAATTTATTGCATAGATCTTGGCGTACAGCTCTGAGGCCGAGGTTTGCCCAGCACATGTGAGGGCCTGGGTTAAACTGACAGTACCAAACACAAGTCAATCAACCAATCAATCAATCAATCAACCAATCAATCCTTACAGAACATTCATTACATGTCACAGTGTATCTACACATAACAGTATAAAGATGAACAAGAAATATTCCTGACTTGAGAAACAAAACAAAACCTTAAGACTATGAGTGTTACAAAGATAGTAAAGTGAGTGGCCTTTTAAATGAATCAGCCTTCATTAACATCTATTTAAGAATGTGGGTAAGGGACCATAGCAATGAGTTGATAATCTAATTTGAAGTTCTATATTGCATATGAATCCAAAGAGCATCTTTATCTCTTATCAGGACATGCTACAGATGGATGCAGTTTCAAGATAAATAAGGCCTCCATTATTAAAAACTCCAAACATTTTGATTTATTGAACTTTCTAAAATATATTACATATTTGCTCTCTCCCCTATCTTCCTCAGTGAATCACTGACCATAATGGAGTCAATTCCCACTACTTTATCCTGGAATGTACCCTATGGGAAAGAGCTAGGCAACAAATTAATTCCTATAATGGACAGGTTCATCCTTGAGACTCTCTGCTGTAGACTTATCCTTCACCCCACTGACTTGTTCTACAGTGTCTTAATATACATGGACATATCTTCTGATCAGAAATCCCAAATCTCCTTGGTAGAGTCATTTCACTGGTCTATAAAAGGTCCCTGTGGTCTCTAGGGTGATACTATCTTAAATAAATTTTCTAGTTTGGTGAGAATTTTCTACATGCTTATTTCTCTTTATATAGTTAGTTACAAACACAAATGTCCTTGTCATAGAACTAATAACTCAGTGATAATTTTGCATGGTTTCAGTGACTTAGTTCATCACTTCCTAGACCATTCTATAAATAAAGCTACTCTAGAAGCATCTGAGATATGCAGGATACTACACTGTGTAAACCACCAGATACGCAATGAGTCTCAACTACTATGCAAGACATACTGGTAGCAGAATTCAGAAGATAAAAAAAAATTCTATCAATTAGATGAAATTTATATTAAGATTTTATCAAAATATTAATGAGTGCTACAGTTCTCTCTTTTAGAACAAACTGCCAAGATTTTAAGTTCTTATTTTCCTAAATGTTCAGAAACTCCATGGGATTATTTTAAGGCCTAAAGAAGACAGCAAAAGGCCACAAGCTATTTAAATTTGGAAATGGAGTACAAACATTTTAACAATAAAAAATCTTTTTTAGTTCATAAAGTTTAGGAATCAATTACGGAGGTAGTCCTAATTTCAGAATACTTTAAAATTAGGTTTAAGTGTTTTATACATAAAAGTTAATAAAAAGTCAAAATATTTAAGGACTATATAATAAATATGAGTACTAAAGTCTACTTTTTAATATTTCCTTATCCAATGTAATCTACTTGCAATTACTAATTTCATTATACTGTATAGTCACAATTAAAAGTAAGCAGATACAGAATTAATAAATTCTTTCTCTAAATTTCTTTATTTTCTCAGTTGTTATATTCTTAAGACTTGTCCCTTATTTTAAATACTCAGTAAGACTTTCAGTATGGCAACAATCTGCTTTGTACAGCACATCAACTGTGCTGTAAGCAAAGATTATTAAGGTGTAGAACTGTGATCTGAGTCACTATTTTGGTTAAGAAGTTCCTTAAGCATCCCGTAGTCATTTCTGTATTCTGTTATTCTGAACTATTAACAGTAACCTTAATTCCCTTGGAATATGTGAAGATCTTAAAATTAGGGCTGTGTGGATGAAAGTATTTTGAAACAGAATAAAAATGACAAAAGCAATTTGAAATTTTAAGTCTAAAAAATAAATACATGAAACAAACAAATGTAAAGTTTCAAATCATAGAAATCAAAACTCTGTAACAGATCTTACTATTAAGCCAATAGGAATATTCAAATAGGTGTCATATTTCTTTTCTATTTTCTTTTCTTCCTTTTTGAAACAGTCTCATGTATCCCAGACCGATTATACACTTAATGAAATGAACTGTGGTAGTGTACAGAAGAAAGATAAGAGCTAATTTTGCAGGCAAAACACTCATATACATAAGAAAAATAATTAATACAAAACATCATAAACACCCTTTATCTTCAGAAGAGGCAAAGAATAATTTTATTAGATATGCTATCATAACAGCATCTTTCAGATTGCTATTTTACTGTCATCTATTCCATTCCTGCCAAAATATTTTAGAAATCTCTTTAATCAAATATTATTTCTAAACCTCTAATGTGGGATAATTAGAAAACTGTATTAAATCAATAAAATTAGTGAGGACTTGGAGAAAAAGTGAACTGATTCAAGAGTTTTGAGGTATTCGGTATTTTCAGTGCTCGAGCTCCTTATATTATTTAACTTCTATGACTGCCTGTATAAGATTTTATTTCCTATCAGAAAGGAGGTCAGTTAAATCTCGACTTTTAAAATAATTATTTAAAACCATTCTATCTAATATATGAAAACAGTTTCATTAAATTACCGAAAATCATATGCAATGTTTTTCCATAATGTGAGGAAATTAACATGCTAAAACTGAGTTAACTTTTTTCCCAGTTAATTCCAAATAATTTCATTTTTAAACTTCTCTGTCTGAATCATAACAAACAGAAATAAAACAATCATAGTATCTATCACACATCTCTCAATTTATGTTCAAAAGAATCCTAAGGTCATAAAATAATTTCTTTACACTGATAAAAAATAAGCCTATAAAAGAGTAGCTTTATAACTTATAGGCTAGTCTTAATCTAACTCTGCATAGCAAGAGGTGCGCTTTGCATTTCTGTTGGTTCACATTCTCTAACAAGTAGTTTAGGTAACTGGAGCAAGGCCAGAGAGATGTTGGTTAAGCTTTTATGACACTTTGAACACGCATTTTTAAAAGAAATTTCTTCTAAAAAAACCATGAAGTCATCTGTAGAAATATGCAAAATATAAACAAACCACAATAACAATTTGCCCAAAACAGAACAAAGACTCCTGAGTCTTTCATTCCCTGATTCTGTAGGTTTTCAATATGTAGCCATATACAAGTTTGCTCAAATATTGAATATTCCACTATGAAAACATGTATCTTGTGACAGAGTAAGAGTGAGAAAGTAAAATAAAGTTTTAGAATAAATTAAATTATTGTTAAAGTAGTGCCAATCTTGATAAGTTGTACCTGTGAAAAAATATTTACAAATAAAAGATGTACAGATGCACATTCTTAATAACACAAAAAGTATATTAGGGTCACAAAGGTCAAGCACTATTCTATATGTTTTTCTTATAGTAAAGTTCTGTGACGTAGTCAGTAAAATCAAATTGAGTTTTGCACATGACAACATTCAGGTGAATAAAAATTAATAATTACCCAAATTCACAAAGCTAGAAAGTCTGGTACCCAAACATGTTTTTTTAATGTAAGTGAAGGATATTTTGGTTATTACTGTATCTGTATGATGTGGTTATTATTTATAAAATATTGACTACCATATAAAATGCAGTAATGACTACATAAGTTAAACATTACATTCAACAGAAGTAGGACTAGAAGGGAATGCCCTTAAATGAAAAAGCCACAGCTAAAATAGTATTTACAGGTGAATGAATCCATGCTTTCTCCGTAATATTAAGATTTTCCCATTATTATTCAATATCATACTGAGAAATTATGGAAGAAAGAGAAAAAAATTAGCCAGATCAAAAAAGAAAAATTAAATCTTTCTTTACATAGGATATAATTTACATATAGACAATCCTGAAGAAACCACTAAAGAGGTATTAAAACTAATAAATAAATTCAATAAGGCAATAAGATACTTGCTATTTTAATTTCCTAGCAATAAATAATCTGGAAGGAGAGAAATCAATTCATTTATAATACTATCAAAAAGTAAACAAAGTTAATGAAAAAGCATAAGATTTATACTCAGGAAACTATGATAGAAAAACATAAAAGTAAATGGATAAGCTTACTACACTTCTGACTTAGAAGACTTAAGAGTGTAACAAAGTTAATATTCCTTAAATGGTCTATAGATTCAACGAAGGCCATATCAAAACACTAAATAAAGAATCCTCCCAATCCCCAAAATAACAGGAAAATTTCCTATTAGAAAAGGAAAAAAGCAGCCAGTGCTCTTAATCACTGAGTCATCTCTCCAGTCCCTATAGTCAACTGCTTTTAACATGCGTACTAAGTCTATTCAGTAACAGAACATACTTTTTTCAGTAAGGGTCATTGAATCAGATTGAAAACAATGTGAAAAAAGAAAGTTAATCTTTCTAACACAATATATCAAAACATGTATACAAAATAGATCATACACCTTTAAAGAGTTAAAATAAAAACATTTTAAAGAAAACAAGGAAATTATAGTAATTCTGATGTGTTGGAGAAAATTCCCTATTTTAGATTTTAATGCTTATTTGTGTTACCTTTAAATATTTTTGAGAATTTCACACATGAATCACTATATTTACATTATTTCCACCTCTCCCGTATCCATTTCCAGATCCTCCAACATTCCTCTCTTTCAATTTCCTGATTTCTTCTTTAATTATTATTGCTACAAATATAAATATATGTATACATAAACAATCTACTGGGTCCATTTGTTTATATACATGTTTAAAACTGAGCACTTGGGATTAGATAACTTATCACGGGGGTCAGTCCTGGAGAAAACTAATTGTCCCTTTCAGCATTCATTGACTGTAGATGGTCATCTAGAAATAGAATCTTAACAAATTAACCCCAAACACATTAGCATCTTGTCTTGTGCTCTCATATTATATTCATATATATGACTTACATTACACAGTAGCCTATCCAACAAAAACTCTAGTGCCAGGCATAGGAATACTCTTCTTCATGCTGTTGGTCTGGTTAGTCAAAGGGACTCCCAAAACAATATAGGCTATTGCTATCACCCTTGGTTGCCTCCTAGAACTTAAAGGTAATACCCTACTGCTGAAGACACCATACACTTCAGACATAGGACTTAGTAGAATTGAGCTGAACTGACTCAGAACCCTCTTCCCTGAGCACTAGCTCTCATGGGAATGAATCCTGTGTCCCTATGCAAGCTGCCAAAAGAAAAAAGCAATCAATAGTGTACCTAGCTATAAGCCTAAAAACCACAATGACTGACCCAGTAAGATCTCCCTAATCATGCAATAGTGGTATTTTTACCTTAGGAGTAAGCAACAGCTGCTTAATTGGACTTAGGCCACTCAATATTAGGGAATTCACGCCTGGCACTCTAAACCTACCCAAATACATGTGTCTGAAAAGGTCACAGGCTTTAGAGAAGAACTCATTACTGCCATTTTCTGAAACCTGTTTCTAACTAGTTTAATTTCCTAACATCTAACTGTTTTCTAAATACTTATCCTTATACCCAAAGATAAGTGTAGTTCTCACATCTCATCAAAGAAGCTTTATTTTACTATAGATGGTGACTTTTACAGAGATCCACAACTGGCCAAAATGCAAAGAATATTACCATGGGATGCCCAGCCTTAATAGATACACCTAAAATGCAGGTGCTACAACTAAGGCTCAGGTGTCAGTGCAGAAGGGGAGGGAGGAGACTGTAAGAGTCAGAGGACGAGGATGTCTGCTGTCTTACAGATATGTCAGGCAAGACTCACCTATGAAATTTCAAATATGCTTGCCTAAACAAGACCCATACAATGGCAAAGTTCTCTTTAGGTATGGCATTAAAACCACAATCAACAATGGAAAAAATAGTAGTTTGGACCTCAATGAAATTAGTAAGTTTGAGCCAGGCATGGTGGCAAAAGTCTTTAATCCCACCACTCAAAAGGGAGAGTTAAGATTCTCTGTGAGTTTGAGGCCAGCCTGGTTTACATAATGAGTTGCAGAGTAGCTGGAGCTAAATAGTAAGACCTCAGAAAAACCTACAGACAAACAACAACAACAAAAAACAATTATTGAGTCTGAAACTATAAAAGATACTATAATGAAACTGAAAAGGCAAGCATACAATGGTAGAAAAGAATTATAAATCAAATACCTGATAAAGGGTTTTTATTCAGCATATATAATAATTCCTAAAAGCAGTAATAACAACAATCCATCTACAAAGCTATTAAAAACTATCTATTTATTATATATTTGTGTGTGTGGAGAGGTACACAAATGAAGATAGAAAACACTTGTGAGAGTAAAACTATTAAATTGATGAACAAGCTAGAACAATACTAGTGTCAGACTACTATCAATATAATGATCTAATATTCATTATTTTAAAGAAAAATAATTGATGGCTTTGAAAATATAATCATCTCATACCAATAGGTTAATAAGGCAAATAAATATAATTTGGGGGTACATTTTAAAGCTAATTTGCTTGGTAGAATAAGTCATTCATCATTTCAATCAATCCATCAGAACATTATTACAGAGCTCACTCACTTTGCTAAGTATTTCCTACTTGTAGACTATGGAGCTTTGTCTTTAGTAAGTACTGGGTATTCTATGGTAACTGTTTTGTAGAGGACACAGTGGAATTCTTGCAATGTCTACACCAGTAATATATAGAACAAGACGCTGTACATTTGCCTTATGGGTAAAACTTCTCAAGATTTGGTCAACATTCTTTTCAGGTGCTAAATAGCATATCAAAAACTATTTTATTGAAACCCAGTATGCTGCAGAAATGAATTTTAAATTTGGTTTCATTTTTATCTATGAGATCTTGGGCAAGTTACTTAAATTCTCTTTGCCACAAACTCAAAATAGGGATAATAAAATATGTATTATTGTCTTTATGAGAATGAAATGAGATAATCTATTTAATATATAGTACACAGACTACTGCCTACTGTGTAGATAACCACTAAATAAACATGGCTAAATATATGACATGAAAGCAGGAGGACTATTTGAGTAAAGAAGGGGATCAGTGATAGAGGGAAAGAGGAACAAGGTAGGCAGTGGAGGGGCTTAATATCAGTACACACACACACACACACACACACACACACACACACACACACAAAATGACAGTGAAACTCATTATTTTGTATATAGCTTAAAAATAATGATTTTAAAAATGAAAGAACTATTATGACAATGTCAGTGAAATTCCTGGGGAATATATGAGCTCTTTTTTGTACAGAAGTATTGAATTTCTTTATAACAGTGTGTTCTTGGTTAGTTTCTCTCTTTCATTTTTAAATGTTTTATTTGCAATTTTTATTTTTTAGGTTCATGAGTGTATTGTGTGCAGCATGTACGTAAGTGCACCCTTGTCGTGCAGTGCCCAAGGAGGTCAGAAGATGGTTGTTAGCCATCATGTGGGTGCTGGGAACTGAACCTGAGTCCTCTGCAAGAGCAGCCAGTTCTCTTAACTGCTAAGTCATCTCTAAGGACCAGCTTCTCTAGTTTAAAAGGAGGGCAACTATATTCTTTGTTCATCTGGCTTTTAAAAGCCAGATATCCTACACTGGCAACAATGCACAATTCCTTCCTCCCCAGCCCATTTTAATGCAGGTCTTGTTGAAAGAAATAACTTAAGCATTGCAATTTGTCTATTTTATTAAATACTGTAAGTTCTATTCTGAGTCCTGGGCTTCCAGAGGGCTTCAAATTTGAGCTATGTACATGTTTCCTGAGGCAGAAACTCTCATTTTCTGTTTTTGTTTTGTTTTACAAAGCCAAGAAGAAACAGCTGTAGGACATTTCTTTCTGTACTTTTTAAAATTCTTTTGACAATATGGCGATCTAGTTTTCCACAACCTTTCCTAAAGGTGGTTTCACATTACAGAAATGGTTTCCTGTTATCTTTACTTATGGATAATTGCTATAAAAATTTAAGAAAAATTATGTTTATGGAAAGCTGTATCTGAACTGTAACAACCTTTCAGATAACTGTATCTTTCAGATAGTATATTTAAGTAAACTTTTATCACTAAAAGGCTATAGGTTGAGTTTATATTAACTATATTGTAAGAAAAAGTACTATATAAGATATCAAAGGATAACACCTAACTACTGGAATATATATAAACGAACTGAAATTTTATTCAGTAAGTACCATCTGTGGTACATGTAGAAGCCGAGAGAGCAAGTGACATCAGTAATGAAAATTTCCATGAATATGGATTACTGAATATAAAAATACCCGAAGCTGAAAGCTTAACCATCAGCCCATCAGCAGCAGCTTAAAAGTAGCATACCTATGGCACCTAATGAAGAGATAATGTAAGAAAAGATGTGACTAAAAATGTTTGTTTTACTTATACTTGAAAGGTACTGTGTTAACGAAACAGAAAGACACTACTAAGGAAATGAGTAATCAATAATTAACAATAAAGTTGTACTAATTTATACACTCACTGTGGTACATGAAATTCAGAAATGATTTATACATTTAGGCATGATTAATTTGGGAAATATTTTTTATTTTATTTATTATTTTTTATGTGTATGAGTATCCTGCCTGCATGTTTGTAAGTGTGCACCCATGTTGGACAATGCCCATGGAGGTCAGAAGAGGGCATCAGATCCCTTGGAACTGGAATTGTAGATGGTTATTAGCTGCCATTTGGGTGCTGGGAATTGAACCCAAGTCCTCTGCAAGAGCAGCCAGTGCTCTCAATTGCCGAGCCATCTCTCCAGACACATAAAGTTGCTATCTTTATTTGTAATTCTTTAGTAATCTATGTTTGTGTTGACAGAAAAGAAGTGAAAGAATCTGACATAAGTCAGGACTTTTCAAAATTAAACAGACCTTGGGAATTCTTTGTGGGGGAATAAATATAGTAGATATCTCTGGGTTCTCACCTTTAAATACCAGTACTTCCTCTCCAATCACGGTAATAGCCTAAAAGGAACTTAGATTTTCTAACATGTCTCCTGAATGTGGCAATATGAAAAAACATATGTGGAAAAATATGTGGAAAAATATGTGGACCTTATGTGGAAAAATATGTGGACCTTATGAAAAAACACAAGGAGATAAATAATAAATATACAAAACAAAATTGATTGCCTCTAGGATGGAATGCACAAAGACTATTAATAATAATTTCGACAAGTTCATGAAAAAAGATGAGCTCTTAGAAAAAAAATCCCAAAGAATGTGACAGGAAATTCACTGAAGGGAATTCATATTAGCAAATATTTTAACAATTATTATGCATCATGTTTATTAGTCACATAATACATACTTTGCAAGTACTTCCAAGTTAATAAGGAACATAAAACCCTCAAAATTACTATGGAATGACTTTTAGTATTATAACAAGTTTATAGTAAGGTCAATGGCTTTGCCAAATTTACACAGTATGCTAATGAATGAGACTGAATTCAGGCTAGAGTCTTACCACTACTCATCAAGAGCAAATGACATTACCGCAGGCATATTTAGATTATGGAAATAATATATACATAGATACCAGATATTATGCATAGATATGAGAATAAGGCAATCCAGAAACCCACTCCACTAACTGTTAATGAGAAGAAAAGGAATGAATTTAAATTTTTTAAAACAAGGACTAAATTTACTAAAATATAATACACCTATGCCATGGTTATCATACAGTACTTTAAAAAGAGTGAAATAAATGAAATGTACTACTTTATGGGACAACATTAGAATATATTGATACTTATTTGAAAACAACTTGTTTAATAGTATTACAGTATGAGCCTACTTGTATAGATGTGTAGCTACACACACACACACACACACACACTTTTAGAAGCACCATTATAGATAGGGTATATTACTATTTGATGTTGCAGAATTTATGCAAACATATATATTATTTTATTATTCAGGATGGGTAACAGACACCTAGTTTGAAGAAATAAGGGAGAAACTATTTCTTATACAGAGAATGCCAAACTCAAAAATCAGCTATGCTTAGAAATCAGAAATGTTTTGAACAACATGCAATGCTTATGATGCTCAAAATGTTTCAGATTATAAATGCTCAGTTGGAGAAGTATATGCAAACACCTCAAAATCTGAAACCTTAAAACACTTCCAGTTCCAAGCATTGGATAATCAACCTGTAGAAACTCAAATTTTATATACTGGCAAAATGTTTTGTGCTGCTACATAGGCACTACTTTTAAACTGGTAATGTCTAATGTATTATAAATGGCAGATACTATTTATTTCCAGATTAACCAAGAATTTTCAGCCTGCTTCAAGATTATCTATAGCCTTATTATCATATTAAAACTACCCATGTTCCTTATTCTTTAGAACTGTAAATACTTCTGTACAGAAAAACTTAAAGTCAGTTAGCAATATATATTGAAATTTTAAAAATTAAATTGTCTTTTCTTAGAAATTATATTATTTTTCAAAAGATACTGAGACCTAAATATTTTCATCTATGTCATCAGAGTACAAATAGAATAAAAAATGTGAGTAATAAGAAGCCATTCAAATAAGTCACAGAACAATCATATACTACTGTACAGCTACATAAAATATGTGTGCTGAAGATAAAGAGCCTATAAAGGTGTTCACAATATATTGTTAATGAATAATCAAATAACAAAATGGCACATTTTAAAAATAAGGCCAATTATTTTGGGTATAAGAGTAAGTATAACGAGGTTAGAAACTATATTGATTTATGAAAATGGCAGAAGTAGAGTTTCTTCTAGGGTCTATGACTGCTCTGATCGCTTAGTTAAGTTTAAAGTATTCAGTACGCAGCATGATTTACAACCTTTTGGGCAGGTTGAGTTCAATTAGGAAGTTGTTAGTCAGCCTCAAATATCATTGCCATTATTGACCTACTGAGGATATTTTGCTGGACCAGTCATTGTCATGGTTCTCAGACTTTACAGGTGTGTATATTATGGAGTACTTTCCTCCCTTGGCAGCTTGCATAGCATCTTTCAACACTATAAGAGCTAGTCCTCATAGAAGAAGCTTCCAAGTCAGTTTCAGCTTGATTACTCCAAGGCCTGTGTCCCAAACTTGTGGTGTCTTCAACAATAGGGCACAACCTTCAAGTTCTGGGAGGCAATTAAGGGCAATGGCAATAGCCTAGATGAATTTGAGAGTCTCTTGGATAACCTCTAACTAAAAACTCAAAGGGAGGTTCTTCTTCCCCCGCCCATGTATTTTTTGCAAAATTTATAAAATGTGTCCATACGACTTTTTCAGATATTCTTATTGTTATTTAATGTGTATTGACCCTCCATCCTTCTCGTCCCTCCTCAAGTCAGTTGCCCCCCATTTTTCTCCTATCCTCCTTCACAGTACCTGTGTCTTACTAACTCCATCTCTGGAGTTTCTTCTGTCCTCCCATACCCCATGGTCTATTCAATATTCCTTGCTTCTGTGGTTACTTCAGGTTATACACTCAAATCTAAAAAGTTGGAGCAATAATCCACATGTGAGAGAGAGATTATTCAGCATTTGTCTTTCTGCATCTGGGTGACATCACTCAGCGTAATAGTTCAAGTTCTATCCATTTACCTAAAATTTTCATTTTTCTTGATTTTATTTTTCTTAAAAGCTGACTTAAATTCCACTATGTGTATGTACCACATCTTCATTATCTATTCATCAGTTGAAGGACATCTAGGCTACTGCCATTTCGTAGCTATTGTGAATAGAGCAAAAAGGAACAGAGCAAGTATCTCTGTAGTAGGAAATTGAGTCCTTTTGAGTACAGCTAGGTCATGAGGCAGATCTATTTTTAGCTTTCTGAGAATTATCCACACTGATTTCCATAGTGGCTGCACCAGTTTGCAATCCCAACAAACAGTGAATGAGGGTGCCCTTTTCCCTACATTTTGTTGATATTTGCTGTCATTGCTTTCTTGATCTTAGACATTCTGACGGGAGTAAAATAAAATCTCAAAGTAGTTTTAATTTTATTGCCCTGATTGCTATATTTTATATATTTCTTAGCCATTTTTATTTCTCCTTTTGAGGATGTTCTCACTGGGCCATTTGTTTCTCACTATGTAAACCAAGCTAGCCTCAGTTCTACAGAGATCTGGTTGACTCTGCTTCCCCAGTGCTGGGATGAAGGCCTGAACCATCAAACCTGGCTCCATTTGTTTTCTTGACTCTTGCTTTTTTAGTTCTTTGTATAAGCTGCATCTTAATCCTCTACCAGATATATATCTGACAAAAAGTCCCTCTTACTCCATTGGCTTCCTCTTAACTTGATTGATTGCTTTACTGTACTGAGTTTCGTTTTTCCCATTTGACAACTCTTGGTCTTAATTCTGAGGGAATGGAATTCTGTCAAAAAGTCCTTTCCTTCATCTATATCTTACAGAGTAATGCCTATCAAAATCCTTATACCATAGATAAGTACATCTCTCACCAAAGAATAATCATCTCCCCCTGCTCCCCTGCCCCCATCCTTCTTTTAGAGCAGGTGGAGGTTACTACAGAGATCCATGACTTGTGAAAATGCAGAGAGTAAATGACCTTGAGGAGCCCAGCCCAAATGGTACATCTACAATGCAACTTGTACACCATAGGCTGAGAATATGGCCTAGATGTCCTTCAACCAATAAATGGACACTGAAAAGGTGTACATATACATAATGGAATTCAATTCAGCAGTAAAGAAAAATGAAACTTTTGGGTAAGTGGATGAAACTAGTAAATGCTATACTGAGTGACATAGCCCAAAGTCTGCATATTCACTCCTATTTGTGGATCCTAGCTCTGAATCTTCAGATTTCAGTATATAACCTGAAGTACCTGCAGAAGCAAGACAAGGAACAGGGACAATGGGTGAGGGGGAGACAAAGAGCTCCAAATACAGAGACAGTAGGAACAGATACTATGAGGATAATTGGGGGGAAGTGGCTAAAGGGGGAGGGCGTCAGATTGTAAGAACCAGAGGACCAGGCTAACATCCACAAGATAGCATCTTCTAGAAATGTCAGAGATTTACACCAAGGAAATCTCAACATTATGGTTATTTAAATAAACTTGTATAACGATTTCATCAGTCAACATGCCTACATAAATGGGGGGAGGGGACTCACTAAGCCCCATCCCTTGATAAAAAGCTACAGGGAGAATCAGTTTTCTCCTGGGACTAGCCCTAATAGGTTATTCAATCCCAAGTGGTCAGCCCTAAACACATGCATGTACATACAAAAACACAAAATGGACTCAGTAGGTTCTGTGTGTGTGTGTGTGTGTGTGTGTGTGTGTGTGTGTGCGTGTGGGTGTAATAATAATTAAGGAGGAAGTTATGAATTTGAGGAGTGAGGGAGACATGGTAGGAATTAGAGGGTATACTGGAAAAGGTAGAAATTATGCAAAATACAGTATTCATGTATGAAATTATCAATACATATATATATATATATATTGTCTTTTTGTGACAGGGTCTCCCTATAAATCCAGTTGGACGGGAATTTGCTATGTAGATTAGGTAGACCTCCTTGCTCTCACAGAGATCCATCTGCCACCACCTCCTACATGATAGGATTAAAGGTGCTACCATGCCTGGCTCTCAAAAATAAATTTAAAAAAATAATTAAAAAAATAAGGACTGGGGCTGGAGAAATGGCTCAGCAGTTAAGAGCACTGGTTGCTCTGGCAGAGGACCCAGGTTCAATTCCCAGCACCCACTTGGTGGCTAACAATCGTCTTTAACTCCAGTTCCAGGGATCCAACTCCCTTTTCTCACCTCCAAGGGCATTGGATGACACAGGTGCACTTACATACAGGCAGGCAATACACTCATACACAAAAATTTAAAATAATAAATATATTTTATAAAGGCCCAACTAGTTAGCTGTGGCTAGTTTGATTATATAATTACATGTGAGTTTTATTTTTCTTTTTTGGGAGGTGGGGCCAGGCTCTCGCTAAAACTGTAGTCCTCTATTTTCAGCCTTTTCAGGCTGGGATCACAACATTGAACCACATCCACTTTCTGTGGTGTTTGCAACAGAAAGACAGCATTACTTTGTAATAACAAAATAAGTTTAAAAAACAGAGGAGGGGGGATGGAGAGATGGCTCAACAGTTAAGAGCACCAGCTGCTCTTGCAGAGGACCAGGGTTCAATTCTCAGCAGCTACACGGTGGCTAACAATGTCCATAACTGTCCATAACTCCAGTTCCAGGGGATCCAACCCCTTCTTCTGACCTCCACTGGCATTGCATGACACAGGTGCACTTACATACATGCAGGCAATAAACTCATACACATAAAATAAAGATGAATAGAATATTTAAGAACCAAAGGAGAATCAAACTTATAAGCAGTGTTATGCTAGCCAGATTGTATGGGATGTATAATTATCTTAACACTGCAATAGGATAATGGGTACCAGGGAAAATGATGGGCATACTGCTTATCAACTTGGTGTCATTTTTGATAGCAGGATAAGGTATACTGCAGTAAACAGCATTCCTCTGGAATGGAAAGGAACAAATGGTTTCTATATAAATATCAACCAACAAAACTGGGAATATTACTAGCTATTTAATTTTAAATTTATTATGTATACTACTGGCCCAGGCTGAACTCAATATCATCTTGCTTCAGCCTCCTGAGTGAGAGGTTTACAGGTGTACCACTAGGCTTAGTCTGTTAAAAATTACAGAGTTTGGGAGCTGTTGATGGTACATGCCAAAAAATATATATACATATGTGTGTGTGTGTATATATATATATATATATATATATATATATATATCAGCAGTATAAGTTTGAGAATAGGAGCTAAAAAATTTAAAAAAGTTTCCATACAGTAAAATTCCCAGCAGATAAAATATAATGTATTTGCTGTACTATATGAGCAAATGGAAGCATCAGCCATTAAGAGACTGACTGACTGACTGACTGACTGTGAAGGTGAAAAGTGGGGCTGTTGGCCATTTACCTCTATCTCAACCCCAAATACACTTCAAAAAGTTTGTATGATAAGTCAGCTCTTCACTATACTTTGGGAGTAAACACCTGCAGAAACCACATAATAAGTGCACTAGGACTACTTTTCTGTATGTAAAGAAAAGCAGTACTGGTGGCTGTTACCTGATCTAATGGAAGTGCAAAGTACGATGTACTCCCTGATCTTCAGACATTAACAGAAGCCTGAGGTTGGGAGCTGGTGGCAGAACACGGGCCTCCCAGCATTTCTGAATCTAGACTATGAGCTTTTATCTTTTTACAAATTTATCACTATGACAGTGAAGAAGACTCTCAGGCCAGAAGCTAAATACAGTAAGCATCAGATTTAAATAACAATTAGATGGAAGTGGATGACAAAGTAAATGCTGACTCAAAAACAAACACTAGAAAGTATATTTTTTAAGAGAAGAAATTATACTCAAAACTATTTTTAAGTACTAGAAACCATGCATTGCAAAGGAGTTCATGTGACAATTCTTCAGGCTTATTTTATTTGGCAATATGTTAAAAATGTGTAGACATCCATTTTTCAAAAAATAGAAAGCATTTGAAACAAAGTTTTGCTAGAACATTTTTAAAAAACATTTTAAGAAAAGCTAGTGAATGGTAAAAATTTCAAAGAACTTGGTAAAGTAAAATGTATTTTTGTGATTTTGTTATATAATGTCATAAAACTTGAGCTACCTTCTAACTAAAACTAGATCTCACTAGTAGCAGCTTCTGTACGGTAATTGTTTTAACAACCGAAATACATTTCTGTGTTTGTGTGTTTACATTCATGAAGTTAGAGTGACGCTGAGCCATTAAATCTTCAGAGAAAACATGCCTGACCTCTTGATTTCAGGGATATTTCATTTCTAATTAATATGTAATCCCTGAGGGGATAGTTTGAGAACATGTGGACTGTCTGTTCCGAAAATATTTTTTAGAAATAATTTGCACATCAACTGCTGGTAACTGCCTAAATAAATTACTACAATTGTTTCAAGAAAGTCTGCTTTACAACTTCTACTGCTTTCTGCGTTAATTAGCTTGCACTCTTCAGTGAAGCAGTTTCCCTTACTCATCTTTCTACTTCTAGATACTGGTGCTAGTGTGCTGCTATTTTTAACACATTACCCTATGAGCCATTACTAGCATCAATTATTTTAATAATCCAAAAATAACGAATTATTTCAAAACACAAGTCAACATTATTTTAAATAGAGAAATACTACTGAAGTCATTCTTTTCAAATCAGGGATAAAACAAGGATATGAATATTTTTATTACTTTTTAAAAACATAGCATTATGATTTACAATGATCTTGAATATTTTTTTTCACATTCAAAATAACATTCAAAACACACAGCAGGGTCAGGTGTGGTGGCACAAACCTTTAATCCCAGCACTCAGGAGGCAGAGGCAGGCAGACCTATGAGATCCAGGTAAGCCCGATCTACATAGTTCCAGATCAGCTTTGGCTACAGGGATACCCTGTCCCAAACAAAACAAAACAAAATAAAGAAAAACCAAAACAAAACAAAAACAAACCCAACACATAACAAAGATTAAAGAAGTAAGATATTATGGTGATGAAATGATTGCTATGAAAAAAATAATTCAGAAGTCATAACATTAAATGACCAATAATATTTTCATACTTCATACTGTAAATATTTCATACTAAATATTTACAATATTTAGGTAAATATTCTAAAATTATATCAACAAGTAATAAACTATCTAGAAAGCACAAAAGAGGAAGAGAATCTACTTCAAAACCAAGAACTGGTTAGAATGTGATTTACTGAGAGCTGCAGCAAATCTTTGTAAAGAAAACCAATTGGGAGAGTTGAACTATTATTGAAATAATGCAGATGCCATATTCTCGAACATATGTCCACATGGTAAAGTGAGTTTTCCAGTTAACACAGCATTATATAAAACGTGTGTTCATTTCCATTTCTTTCTATTTAGATTTTCAAATGATAGACAATACATTTAAAAATATAACAATGCTGCACAGAGGATAAGTAGCAAGAAAATAGACAGAACTAGATCAAAGAGGCCAATAAAATTTTAGAACTTAAGATAAACTGGAAAAGTAAGGGTGGGGGAGGCAAGGTACTAAGGAGGAGAGAGAGAGTGGGAGTCAGAGGGAGGGCCCAGGTGAGGAGGGAAGAAGAGAGGGAAGGAAGAAAGAGGAGGATGAGCTGGTACACCTGGAGGAGGTAAGGTGGGAAAGAGAGAAAGAGGATGGTATTGAAAATGGGGAATTGAGTGATGAGGAGCAATGCAAGCACATGGCACAACCTCAGAGCAGCTCAGGAACTGCACGTCTTGAAATAAGGGAAGCACTTGACACCGAGGTGCAGGGTCTGAATCTTTAGTTCCAGAGGATTCCTGGAACCAGGTAACTCTCTCTGTAGACAGATGCCTGAAGCTTTATTGTCTAAGTTTAACCTTCCAGAGCAGGACTGGTCCAATTGAAGACAGGAAATGATGAGAGAAAGTGAGGTATTTGGTGCACACTAGGTCAGTACCGATTTAGGGTACCACCACTCTTTTCTAATAAGAAATTATTAGAAAACAACAACAACAAAATCAGAAGATAAAATAGCATAAATTTCAAAAGTGAGGGTTAAATGACAAGTCTTAAGATCTCTCAGAGGTAGAACAAAATAACAGAGAAATGGAATAATAAGGAAAAAAACAATATGATAATTACAGGACCAATGTAAGAAGATCAACATTTAAATTAGAACAAAGCCAAAAGGTGCTGCAATAACATCAGAATCAACAAAAATAGAAGACAAAAAGTATAAATAAAACATGAACAATTTAAAAGTCAATGGTTAATTAATAATGTGGCCAAAATATGAAAAAGAAACAGGTATATCATTAAGATGGTATATTCATTAAAGAAAGGCAAAAAATGCCAAGTGCTTCTACAGAAAGACAGAGGAACTCTTAGGCACAACATGAGAATTGTAATAATAATAATAGTGGAAATTAAAAGACAAGGGTCTTTAAAATTCTGATGATATGAGAGCTATGAAATAGAATTAATGCATATTAATTTGTATTTCTGTTAGCATTTCACAAAATAATTTCAGAAACACTAGCAGAAAAAACTAGGCATATCACAAGAAGAACATCAGTTTTAAATATATATATATAAGTATATACACACATACTAAATCTGGGCTCAATTTTAGCTGTAAACATAGTGAAACTGACTCTCAATTTTACCACCACCATTAATAAAAGGGTAGTAATATCTAACTTATAGAGTTGCTCTAAGATTTAAATATGGTGACTTAAAAAACAACACAGCAGGACTTGGTAATACTTGAATTAATTGTAACTGCTAGGATTATTCTGAGAATTATCATTTAAAAATATTTCATTTATTATTATTTTATGTGTATATGTATTGCCTATATGTATGTAAGTACATCTGTCATGCAATGCCCACAGAAGTCAGAAGAGGGTGTCAGATTGCCTGGAGCTGGGCTTACGGATGGTTATAAGTTGACATGTACATGTTGGGCTTCAAATCTGGGTCCTTTGCTGGAGCAGCCAGAAAAATTATATACATGCAGGCAACACACCCATACACATAAAATATAAGTAAGTCAGAGAACAAGAATGGAGACCATGCCAAATGTAATCCTGAGAGGTGAAGAAGCATGAGCCATAAAATGAAGACATGGAGCATAGGCCTCAATTCGAATGCCAGCAGGATAAGACGGAAGTAGACAACAATGGCAACATGCTCTGGTGAAAAAACAAAATTCAAACATTGAAGAATCTCCTCGTATCTCTAAGCAGAACAAAATGAAACAACTCATTATACTGAAATTACAGAAAGACCAAAGTAAAAGACAGGTTCCTAAAAGAAAACATTACTTATGCACGATTAGTGGGATTGCAAACTAGTGCAGCCACTATGGAAATCAGTGCAGAGAACTCTCAGAAAACTAAAAATAGATATAACATATGACCCAGTGGTACCATTCCTTGGCATAGAACCAAAGGTCTCAATATCCTACTACAGAGATACTTGCTCAGCCATGTTCATTTCTGCTCTATTCAAATTAGATAGCAAATGGAATCAGGGCAGATGTTTGGGATAGCATGTATGAGTGCTGTAGCTCAGGTCCTGCTGGAAGCCCAAGAAACAGTCCACACAAGGTGCTCTGACCATGATGGTCAAAGAGAACTTAAAGTAATCACAAAGGTGGTAGAAGGACAAGATGGGAGCAGCCTTGCCCTTTCCTACACTGAAGTATAGAAATCTCATATTGGTTGGCCTAGTCAAAGATGGGGCCACTAACCTCATACAGGCTGAATGCCCAAATGTCTATGCTGAGGAAAAGTTGCTCAGCCTTTCCCAGACGTGGCTAAGGTACCAGAAGGATGTGCTTTGTTACTCTCATAGGCTGGAATTCTTGTCTTTCAAGTCCTATCCATGATGTACAAGGTGGCCAGTGTGAGCACCTCAAGCAGCAGCTCTGAGCCACAAAAGCAGAGCAAGATGTTGTTCATGACGGCTTCTAGCCAGCGAATGTGGGTCTGCAGCACGTAACAGGAAGCCATGATGGCAGACTGGAAGGTCAGGGCCACACTAATGCCAAGAGGCATCTTTTGCTGGCAGAGGTTTCTCTTTGTACCAAACACAGTAGTATTACTTCAGTGCCAAGATAAAGAAGGCAAGTATCATCACATTCAGGACTAGGTTGACAGTTGGGTATGACAGCAGGAAAGATGAAGCAGGAAACAGGTAGCATAATACCAACCACTCAGAAAGAACAGGATTTCCAGAGTGGCTGAAAGTAACTGTTATCTCACAGTGCCATCTTCAGTTCTCACAGAAACTCCACCTGGCCACTCCCAAAGTCAGAGTCTAATCTTCAGGTTAAAAAAATATTTTATTTAATATTTTTATTTTTTCTGTATAGGAGTGCATTAAGCGCACCCATGCTGTGCCATGTCCATGCTGTGCCATGCCCGCAGAGGTTAGAAGAAGGCATTAGATCCCCTGGAACTGGAGTCACTGACGATTTTTGGCTGCCATGTGAGTGCTGGGAACAGAACCTGCATCCTCTGCTAGAGCAGCTAGTGTTCTTAACTGCTGAGTCATCTCTCCAGGCCCTCACTCTTCAGGTTATGTATAATTTGGAGGAACCAAAGGTAAGAAGAAAGGCATCACTGTGGGAGGGGAAGGAGCTCTGGAGGTGGGGCAAAGGTGCTATGTAGGGGAAAGAGGAAAAAGAGGGACAGGTTTAACTGGGGAGGGAGGGCAGCACAGAAGGTGGAAGAGGGGTAAGGTAACACTAAGGGTATCTGGAAAGCCATAGGGGAAAATCATTTTATTTTAATTTTTAATAGGTGATTTTTTAATTCAATGTATTATTTTCTGAATTTTTGTGCATTTTATATAATACATCTTAATCATATTTAAATCCCTTCCCTTGCTGCCCCCGCCCAGCCTGTCCACAGAATCATGCATTCTGACATATAAGTAAAGGCTATCAAGTCAAATTTGTGTACCTTCGGTATGACTTCATCCACTGTAGCATAGTCAGCTTATCTAGCATTACTCCCTTAAAGAAGTCAATCCCTTACAGAAAATCAGCTCTCTCTCATCCAACAGTGATCAGCTGCTAAAAGCTCCTCAGCTGAGGTTGGAGCTTCTTGCCTACTTCCCCAGCTCTATGCTGGCTTTTGTCTGATGGAGTTTGCATGGGTCTGGTGCATGCTGTCATCACTGCTATAAGTTCATATGAACAAGATCCCAGAAGCCTGGAGGACTCTGTTTCCTTATGGTCATGCACCCAGCTGGCTCTTACAATCTTTCCACACTCTTTTCCACAAAGGTCCCTGAGCCCTGGGTGGGTGTGGTTTAATATTCAATAATCAACAGCTATCTAATTGGATTTAAGCCCTATCAATAGGAGGGAACTCGTGAATGGCATTGTAAACTGAGCCAAATACACATAACTGGAGAGGTCATTGAGTCTAGAGAAAACTGTATGTCTGTCATATCCCTAAACAAAAGGAATTCCTTACAGTATGCTAAATACAGACCCTCATATTTATAGACAAGTATACCAGTCACCACTCATCAAAGAAGCTTCTTTTTGTAACAGATGGAGTTGATTACAGAATTCTGTAACAGGGCACACACAGAGAATAAGTGACCATGAGATGCTCAGTCCTGAATGACACATCTACAACACAACCTTTACAGATAAGGCTCATGGAAAATAGTGCAACAGTGGTAGAGAGAATATTGATGATCTATCAACTTTCACCACTGAAGCTTCCTCGCACAACAGAGGGCAATGAACAAGGAAGGCCGCAATGCCCAAAATGTAGAAAATAAAAGACTGCAGAATGTGTGTCACTAGATAGTACTTTTTTTTTTCTGATATTTTGAGATAGAGTCTCCCTGTAGCCCCAGCTGGCCTGGAACTCGCTATGTACACCAAGCTGGCCTCAGTCCCACAGAGATCTTCTCCCTCTTGAGTGTTGGAATTAAAGGCATGCATCACCATGTCCAGCTGAAACATTTATAAACATTACTTAAATATGCAAACATTAAAATTTTTAGAAATGCATGCCAAATAGTATTATGCATAGAAGAAGAGAAGGAAGAATGGAAGGAGAGAGAAATGGAGAGAAAAAGAAAGAATAGAGAATGTAGTAGGCAGCCACAAATTCTTAACTGTAACTATACACCTATGAGTTCTGTAGACATTGAACTACCAAATAAGCTATCAAAACAAATTCGTATTTATATATTTGAAAATACAGGTGAAACTGGACAAATTCCTAGAAAAACAGTTTCCTGAAACTGACTCTAGATGAAGTAGAAAAATCTGTCTGAATAACTGTTGAAGAAATTGAAAGGCTGGAGAAATGGCTCAGTGGCTAAAGCACAACCTGCTCTTGCAGAGGACCAGTGTTTGGTTCTCAGCACTTACACAGCAGCTAAGAACAGCTACAATTCCAGTTCCATAGGGTCCAACACCCTTTTCTGGTCTCCATGTGCATTGCACCACACGGGTACACTTACATAGATGTAAGCAAAGCACTCATACACATAAATTTTTTTTAAGCTTAGAAATTGTATCAATATTAAAAAATTGCCAGTTAAACTGTTTATAGCTAAATCCAGAGTATTATTTAACCTCTATGATTCTTCGTTTACTTCTTTATAAAAGGAAATATTATAACATACCCTTATATTACATAATCAGTACTACTCTTCCTTCAAAGTATTTAATCTGAAAATTATAAATTATATAGAAGAGAATATGAATTTATGAATCTGTCAATGTGAGCATGTTATAAAAAGTATATACTCAGATAAGTATACATATATAAAACTTACTTAACTTTGGATTTAAAGAAGAAAGCTCATAATTTGAAATGTAAACACCTTCCAAAATATCCACCAAAAAGTTTTCAACAAAGACAATCTGATTTAGCTGGTAGCATTTACTACATAACTAAGTCCATATTCCTTAGCAAGAGAACTAACCACATGATAATATAACAAAAGTATTTAGAGTTTTAAATATGCATGTTTAAATAATCAAAGTGTTAACACATTATTTACAAAGTATAAAATTTAGCCTTAACAGCAACTACTGGTTTTAGTGCTATAGTTTCAAGATGCAAAAAAACAAAAGTAATAGATTATAGCACAAATACTATGTTTAATAGTTTCATGAGGAATGGATTCTAATTTTTTACTCCTGAAAGTTAATCTCCTATCAATATGTGCTTCATAACATATGCATTTTCACTTTTATATTTGTAAACTCAATTAACAAAGATCAGAGTGTCTATCATGTATCTAGCATGAGATTAATCACTAAAAAATGATGAAAAATAGTCAAGCTTACAATATTCTTTCAGTTCAGCAAGGGAGAGGTTGGTAAATGACCTAAGTATACATGACTTGTGAGTGTGTGCAAGCACATGCAAGTCAAAGGACAATTTTCAGGAGTCAGTTCTCTCCCTGGTTCTAGGGCTCAAACACAGATTATCAGGCTTATGTAGAAAGTGTTTTTACACATTTGAGCCAGCTCACTGTTCTCAGAAAATTAGTTTTAATAATATGAATAACACGTTTTCCAGTTATCATCTAACTCTGTTAAAGATTCCTTAATTTAAAATCAAACTCAGAAACTTTGTGACTGAAACACAATGAAAGTTTTAACAAAAATTACAACCATTTTGTTTCAGTTTATGTCAGGGAATCTTTGATGTGATGGAAAATATTTTGATTTTGGTCCATAACAAAAAAAGATCACCTGATTTCTGAGTTTGAATTGCTAAAACTATGGTTCCACAGACTAACCTGTCAACTTAGCTTGCAGCCTGTGTCAGAACAGCAGTATGTTTTATGCCTTCTTGAAATGATTCCCTTCCTGAAGGCCATTCCTTATCCATGGTTGGCTTCTGGAAATATTCCTCACACCACTTCCATCTTAGATTTGCTATGGCTCCTGAAACATTTACCAATGAGTTGCTACTTCAAAATATCATTGTTCTCAATCATGTGTTTGCTTTCTAAAGAAACAACCTTACCCTAGAGGTAGGTATATGTTACCCCGAAGAAGAAAGAAAGCCTCTGCTGGAAAGCAAAATACAAAGATTATATACCATTTAGTACGACAGTTGGAATTGTGTTTAGTTTTGGTACAGTAATGAGAAACATAACACAAATGGATAATGTATTCTTTATTTTCTTTGTGTTGTTTGCATGCATATCTGAGGAATTTATTCTAATACAATATTTTGATTTCTTATAGAATTATATTTTCTTATAAGAAACTTACATCCTGATTAATTTCTTTCATTAATTATATCTTTTCAAGTTGGAATGTTCTTGTCTTTCAATATTTTATTTATTATTTTTATTTTATGTGTATAAGTGATTTAGCTGCATGTATGTAAGTGCACCCATGTCATGCAGGGCCCAAAGAGGTTAGAAGGGGGCATTGAATACCCTGGAACTGGAGTTATAGATGGTTGTTAGCCGCCATGTAGGTGCTGGGAATTGAACCCAGATCCTTTGAAAGAGTAGTCAGTGCTCTTAACTGCTGAATCATCCTTCCAGTCCTGGAATGTTCATGTCTTATATATACATCTAAATAAATTCTGCTTTTCATAGTTTCTTTTATATATTTTATGGTCATAACAAAGAGCTCAAAAACTACAAAAAATTAAATCTGCCAGTGAACAGACTGTGAGTTCCCAGTAGAAAGCCATGCTGTTTTTCTACATTTTGTAGTACTCCTCCAAATGCCCTAGACAGCAACCTAGTAACACACATATTTGTAGCAGAGCAAAACAAGCAATCTGATACCACCCAGTAGTAAGTGTTAAATAAAATCAAAAGGAACAGAGAACCATTACAGCAATGTTCTCAACACTGACAGCATACTGATGCTGAGTACTGTGTTCTTGGGTTCTGGTATATCTACCCTAGAACTATATTGTCACTACTGTGTTCCAGCTAATAATGAGGTAAAAAATGTAAAGCACATGACAAAACTAGTGGACAACCCCATTTCTGAGGTAGAGAAGGAAGATAAAATCAAACTGTAAACGTGACATTAAGAATAGATATATAACTTTTAACTTTTTCTTTTAAATTTAATTCAGAATCTTCTTTTAAATCAGATGAGTCTGTGGATGAATTAAGATAGTAAATAAAGGTTTTCTGTATGCACGTATGTGCACAGAACATGTCCAGCATATTTGTTTGCATGAACAAAGGCACTCATATACTTTACACAAACACATCTAAAATGAATTTCATGGGCAAGACAATCAGAACAAACAGGAGAACAATGACCAGAAATATACTAAGTGGTGCTTTTAAATTTAGGTTATATTTTTACTAAAAGAAAATATTATTTTCTATTTTTTTTCGAATTTTGTAGTATCTGTATTACGTCGAGGCTAGCAAATAGCACATTACAGTAAAATAAGACATACACACAAAGAGCAAATGCAAATTGCCCCACATTGCTGGCAGGTCTGTGAAGATAAAAATTATACTCAAATTTCCTTACTTTAAAATTAGTCCCTGCAAGGATTTCATTTTAGATGATACCCCCTCCTCCCACTCCAACTTCATTCTCTCTAACATATACAAAGTAATTATAATTTTAAAACCAGTTTGATTTAAAAGCTTTTTTGGTTTCCACTGGAACCGTTTTTTTGTTTTGTTTTGTTTTGTTTTTTTCTACCTTTAGCCTTCTTTTTGCTCTGGCACACAAAACAGCATGGAGCTACTGAAATATTCAATATAACCTCAAAAATATCAAAGGTGAATGACTAGAGCTAAATTTAGAGTAAAAATGAGAGTGATAGTTACTCATATGGTAGGACCTAGGTTTGTTTTTATTTGTGAACATGCAAGATTCTTTTTTATTGATGTTTAACAAATGGAGTCTCATTTTGTTGCCACTTGGGTTTAAGCACTTCTCCTGCCTCAGGTTCTCAAGCAGCTGTGAGTAAAGTTGTGCCCCACCGCACCCAGGTAAAGAAGATGTCTTTTGTGCTAGACTGAGTCCTGAACCTGGCACATAGTAAGCATACCCTCTTCCACCAAGCTAAATCCCAACCATGTTCATAAACACTCTTGAGTAAGTATGGCTGCACTGTACAAAGAGGTCCGCCAATCCTTTCCCTATTCCTGTTGCACACTATGAGTGACACTCCTTTCCCTCAGAACTATTTTCTATATTCTTTCCCTTGAATATGAGAAAAGACTTGTGATTTCTCCAAAGAAAAGATGCATGTGATTTCTGACTCTAGGTCATCAAAAGAATAAATCATTCACCTAATTTTCTCTCTCTGTAGATTCTTGCTCTGAGGACCTAGACATCATGCTTCACAAACTAACCTGCAAGACATCACATAGGCAAGCTCATTTGGAGAGTAACTGAGCTCTGAGTCAACAGAATCAGCTGATGGATGTGAATGAACAATACTCTAGATTTCAGTGTCATGGCCCACTAGGCCTCAAGTTGAAGCTTCAAATATGCAACTAAGATAAGCTGTCCCACTGTGCTTTGTCTAAATCCCTGCCCTGGAATCTGTGAGTTCAAATAGGTTTGGATTCATTCTTCTATTTTGACTCAAATTTCACTTTGGTAATGTACCTGGCAATTACCTACTCTTCCAAAAAGTCCTACGATTCACTTGAAATCTTATATTCACTGATAAGGAAGAGGGTTGGGTGTCTTACTGGGTTTTAGTGGATTTATCATCAAATTCCAATTGTTTACTCAGCTGTAAACTTCTTGAGGGAATGAACTACACCACAGTTCTAAACAGTGACTAACACAGATAATCAGCTGAACAAACAACTGGACTATAAACAAATTTCTATCTCTTTTCTGCTGAATGCTGCATTGCTTAAAAGTAAAAGCTAGAAAACTGGAGTTTCTGAATATTGAAAATCGTGGACAGGATATATAAATAGTGCTAAAAGATACACTAACATTAGTCCCCACCCAAAAGAGTCTTTTCTAGTTCAGAGCACCCAAAACAAACCAAATACATTAGACTGGATCGATCTGTGGCAGGTAAGTGGTCTCTATTTGGCCTCTAGTAAAACACACACAGTTCTCCCTAGTTTGTTTCCCTTCCTCTCTTGATACTCTCATTTCCCCCCTTTCCACAATCTACAAATCCTCATGACTACCACCAGAAGTCTAGAATCTTGATCTATGTAGACCTGCCATTATGAGAACACCACATTTATAAAATCATATCCCTGGCCTGTTTCAAGACAGTATAGACTCAATTTTTTGTGTATAATTAAGTCTCAAACTATATTATATGATTTATCAAGTTATCAAACTATATTAATGATCTAATTGTAAAGTATCATATGGATTCATTAATAAATTGACAAAAGTTCTTCTTTAACAGAGATCCTAATTTCTTTTGACAAAATATGAACACCTACAAAGTGTTCCAACATTACTTTCTCTAATTTTTATTGTTTTTATTTCCATTTCTTACTACTGATTAAAATTAAGCATTGATTTCATTATAACAAATAACTAGAGAGTGCATGATCTAAAAATCAGTATATTCAATTCAGATTTCTCATCTCCAGACTCATGCTCAACACCTTTGTTTCCGCGTCAACATTGACATTTTGTACCTCTGAAGCTTAACGTATCCTAATCTGAAACCATTCCCCACTGCCACTATCCATTCTCTTTATTACTGCTCACCCAAAGGACTATTAACTTTCACAGTTATACCTGTTAACTATCTCTCCAGTGTATCTTTCTATTCTATTATTCAATTTTTGCTCACAGATGTCATTGCTCAACTGGACTTACATTCCTTCACTGGTCTCTTGCTCTCCTTTAATCTGTAATACTCACAGCAGCTAGAATTATCTTTATAAATGCAAATGCAGCTAAGCTTGTAGACTTATACTCCACAAGAAAGGAGGGGCAGGGAGAGTCAGCCACATCTCCCAACCAACCAGTTGGCCCTAGATACACAAGGTGAAGGGGCTAAGGGCAAATGAGCTAAGGAAGCCATGGGGCAGCTCTCTCACCATTTTCTGCTGATGTGGGGAAATCACCACCTATGCTTGGATGAAGACTTTCCAGTGTGGCCTTCCAGGGAATGCAAATAGGTCGCACCCACACTACTGTTAAGTGAACCCTCACTCACTGTTCTGTACGTAAGCCCAATAAACTCATTGGTGTCCCAGACTGCAGTTTGAGGAAAGCAAACCTCCGTTAATGGGGGGAAGAGGTGGGATGGTTGATGACGATGACAATGACAGTTGTTTACACCTCCCAGAAGGAATTTTAGCTACAGAATCCATCTAAATATCCTACCACAGCTTGGAATGTCCCCGATGACTGTGTCCACGCCTGCCTTGCCCTCAAGTTCAGTGTGGAAGTGGTAGTTATCTTCCTCTTCCTTCCACCTTTGGGTAAGTTTATTATTACTTGAAATAACTGGTTTTCTTTCCTGGTCTGTGAGCTATGCATTTTTCATGTCCTATTTTGAATATTAACATTTCTGAGGAAATCTTTCCTGAACTGTTCAGTATTTGGTAATAACCATACATAAGGAGAAACGGAAAATGAACTGTCTCCAGAGAGCCAGCTTTAACTCCCATTTCACTTAGTCATCAGACGGTCTTCCACATTATTTCCCAGTGTTCTTGCTATTTTTTGAAGTGAGAGATGTCTAAGGCAGGATTTCTCAGCCTCATATTATTGGCATTATAGCCTAGGTAATTTTTTTCTTTTCCTTTTTTCTTTTCTTTTTTGTGTTTTTGAGACTGGATCTTCCTGTGGCCCCAGCTGGCCTGGAACTCACTATGCAGAGCAGGCTGGCCTTGAACTCACATTGATTCACCTGCCTCTGCCTCTAAAGTGTTGGGATTAAAGGGGCCTGGGGAACACTGCAGGATGCTTAGCAGCATTCCTGACCTCTCTCTTTGGATGCCAGTAGCAATGACTACCCTTAGGTCTATTCAGACAAAACTATTTACAAACATTTTCAAATGTATTGTAATCACCCTCAATTGAGAGCTGCTGCTGAAAGGTAAAGAAGAACAACAGTATATCATTCCATAGTTTTGGCACTTCAACATCTCCCAACTTTTTGCCAGCATTCCTAAGAAGCAAGAAAAATTAAATGTTTTGATTTTTCTCTGTGCCATTTCCTTTTCCGTATCTGTTCTCCTACAACTTACTTTTAAATTGTCAAAAAGCAATTAAAGGAAGAAAGAAAGAAAATGGAAAAAAAGTAAATGTTAAAGTGATTATACCAGGCTAAATGATTTGAGCACTAGTAATTAAAAATTGGTAATACTGCTTTTTAACTCTTAACAATGGTTCACTTGGTTTTGCTCTTTTCTTTTTTAAGAAAAAGAGGGAATCTCAATTTCCTTTTTTCAAAACATAAGATGATTTAAGATGACTTTATAGCTCAGGAATCCCAATTAACATTTAACATTTCAAACACTGAACATCGGAAACAGCTTCTTCATCCAAACTATGCTTTTTCAAATCTGTTGAAGATAGGCAGACAACTCTTCCCCTCCCAAATCTATTTTGCAGTAATAGATGCAATTTAAAACTAGGCATTATACATAGGTATGTACTGATCCTAACATGTAGTTTATATTTATATGTAACACATATTCTAAAAATTTTTATAAATGTTGAATTAGATAACTAAATGCTCCCATGTTTTATACAAAATTAATTTTAAGCATCTAAAAATGCAGCCTTCAAACTAATATTATGTAAATAAAGAGCACAGATTGTATATGTATTAAAAGAGATTAAACACTGTAACCAATAATATAACATATGAAGTGGTCAGCTACTAAGCATTAACTAAATAATTAGATTTTTATTTTGTGTATCTTTCAATATCTAATGTAGAATAAAATAAGGAAGGGTTTGATAAAGACAAATTCTTAACTTTCAAATACTTTAGAAAATGTCATCTCAATATTCACTGTGTACTTTTAGAAATTTGAAGATGAGTATTTCTTTGACAAATACCATTTTTCACCTGTTAGACTTGCAGAAACTGAATTTAAATGTCTTAATTATGATCCCAACATTGTCATGTGACTAAGCATATGCTAGAAATATGTCAGTCTCTAAAGACATTCAGTGAAGGGGTTGGAGAGATGGCTCAGCAGTTAAGAGCACTTGTAGCTCTTTCAGAGGACCCACATTCAGTTCCCAGGACCCACAAGCCAGCTAACAACTGTCTTCCAGACTGGAACCTGTACTTCCAGAAAATCTGACATCCTCTTCTGGTCTCTATGGGCATTGCATGCATGTGGTACACATACATGCAGGCAAAACACGTATTCACTCATTCAAATAAATAAAATATAAAAGTACTCCATAACTAAAGACCAATGATCACAAGTTTACTCACTGATTATTTATACTTTGCTAGCTTCTAATCATTTACAACTATTTACCTGGCCTTTTATATGCTGGAAGTAAGAGCTAGCACAGACTGTGAAAACAGCTGTCTTCTGAATCAGACATGTTGCAATTCAAACCACATCCATATAGCACAGTAGCAAGGAATCTTGCTCAAGCCACTCGTTTTCTAAGTAGCATATCTTCTATCAATTAACTATGATATGTTTGTGGATTAGAAACATGTCTGTGCTGTTACTTTTCTTCCTCTTCCCAAATGCTTTAAACATTAGAAACTGAAACTGGAATATTTTATCGTATTCTCATCAAGATTTCAAAAGATATAGCTTTTAGTATCAGGAGTGGTAGGAAAAGCATTGATATTTCAAAATATCAATGCACATGCCATCCGGGGTTCATTCTTTTTAAGAAGTACATCATGTGGTCTATGACTAAATGTAGTTAAATAATATTTTAAGGGTACATATTAGAACGAGTTCTAGAAAGTCTTCTGTGAAGACTTCTTGTAAGAAACAACAACTTAAAAGCTTAGACCTGATTAACAGGATCCATTCATTCAAGGGCTAAATGGACAAATGTTATACTCAGAGGAAACAACTTGTATAAATATGCTAAAACCAGAAATAAACTTGGTATGTCTAAAATGACAGATCAACTGGGTTATTAATGAACACTGCCAAATAAATCAAGTCTTGATCCATGGTAAACACTTCGGAGGTTTTTGTGCTATAGAAATGGTGAAATGTGCAATAGTTTAAAACAGTAAATATTAGAATTAATCTTTGATATCCTATCTATAAGAAAAGGTTTCACCATACAAATGACAGAATACATTTCTAACTGGAGAAATGATAGTGCCAAGAGCAGTAGGCATGTTATAAGAAATTTAAGACTGTTAAAAAAAGTCAAAGGCTTTGGTCTGCCACTTACAGTCATGTGTTGAAGGCATGTTTCTTAGGCTCTCTGGATCTTGGTTAGCATAGTAATGAAAGGAAACACTTAAGTGTCTAAAAGAATTGTTAAGAATATTAAACAAGGGTCTGGAGAGATGTCTCAGTGATTATGAGCACTGGCTGCTCTTGCAGAGGACCCAGGTTTGGTTCCCAACACCCACTGCAAGCAATCATCCACAACTCTAGTCGCAGTATGTCTGACACCCTCCTGTGACCTCTGGGCACTCCATGACAAGGGTGCATTTATATACATGCAGGCAAAATACTTATAGACACAGAAAAAATAAAATATTAAAAAAAATAATATTAAGATGGCCGTTGTGGCACATGCACGTCTTTAATCCCATTTTTGTTTGTTTGCTTATTTACAGGTTTATTTTCTGAGACATGGTCTCTGTTTAGCCCAGGCAGAACTCAAGCTGGTGATCCCCTGGCTCAGCTTCCAGAGTGCTAGAATTAGTAGCATGCAACACCATGTCCATCAACACCAATGTATCATCATTCTCTTTTCCCTTAAGATATATTTATCAGCTCAACATCTAAAGGAGAAAAATAGCATGCTAGATTTCCAAAAACACTCTTACACATCCAAACTGCCTTAGCCTCAACTTGCAAAAGTGGCTGTATAAGTTAATATCTAAATATTTAACATATTCATGTGATAATAAATTTAAAATGGTCATGAGTGTATATTTTAAGTAAATATATAAAAATACATACCAAATAAATGCTCTGTTTAGACTATAGGAGTCATAAGACTACAACTGTTCAAAATAGCTTTGAACTTCCTCTTCTACATGTACTACAAGAATCAGATGAAGGCTCCATAGTATACCAATTTTTCATTTTTATATGTTTTGGGCTAAATAGTAAAAGCAAGCACATGCATACACAAACAAAAACAGACTCATCAAACATTACTCAGAGATGCTGTTGCCTGTAAAAATCAATCAACAATGTTACTATTCAGATAAATCACATCACATGACTCTGTGGATAGCTAGCTCAGGGAACATGTCAGAAGAGGTGGGAGAAAGACTCGTCAGAGCCAGAGATGGCAGAGGACTACATAGAATACTGTTTATGGACACAACAGGGCCGCTGCACATGTGAACCCCAGCATTTATGACAGCACACACAAAACTTGCACAAGTCAAAGCCAGACAAAATCTCCACATGGGGCAGCAACTGGGTTCAAACTCCCACTCCTCGCTGAGGAGTTATTGACCACTGATAGCTGTTAGGAAAGGAATTATCAGTTTTCTTTAAGGGTATTACCCACAGAAGGTTGACCATGCTGCAGGGGATGAACCCACAAAAGAGTATGGGGAGCAAATTGGATTGCATGGACTTTAAAAAAGAATTTTGTGAGCTATAAGAGGGCTGAGAGAGTAGGGTGGATCTGGGAGGAGATAGGGAAAAGAGCTGAGTTTGATCAAAATATACTGCATGAAATTCTCAAAGAATCAATGAAAATATTATTTTAAAATAGAATAAGATATTTTTCTTTCTAAAGAAGTTTAACAACAAAAATGAATGATAACACAGGTACCATTAAGAATATTGCAGGTAGACAAAACGAATGCATTCCCAAAGTATTTTAGCAAAACAAAGTTTCTAAACAAAAATCTCAGGAGGTCCAAAATACTTAAAAGTAGTGAAATAAGAGTATAGTCTTCATGTTGTAACTGTTTTTTAGAAAAAAGCAGTTATTGGCATGGATAGTTTTAAGGTATTGGTTAAAAGCAGTCTATGTAAGTACTGATTATGTGTATTGAGCATGAGATAGAATGAGATTAAGAAATCACTTACAGAAACTGGAGAGATGGCTCAACGTTTAAAAGCACTAGCTGCTCTTACAGAGGTTCCAGGTTCACTTCTTAGCACCTTTATGACAACTAACAGTATTCCAAAACTTCAGTTCCAGGGGATTTGATGCCCTTTCCTGGCCTCTGTAGGCATTGTACACATGAGTGCACTTACATAAGTACAGACAAAACATTCATATACATAATATAAAATAAATAAATAATTTTAAAAGAACTTACTCAGAAAAATTTACTTTGAGCATTGTTTAGGAAACTCATTATGAACTAATCTGTGAGACAAATAGGTTATGATAGATCAGCTTTCCTACTTCTTAGCAGTAGTGGTCAATATTCTTTCTTCTCAGCCATAGTTCCTTAGCTTTCTTTCGTTACCTATCTTGTATTTCTACATTCTATTTTTCATCATTAGCATAAAAAATCACTGTTCTTTCTTATGAATGCAAGACTAAGAGACACAGAGGGTTAAATGATTAATTAATAACTAAAGTTAAGGTTGCAGACAAAGACAGAAGGTGGTTCCATATATTTCCAAATAGATATCAGAACTACAGATGTTATTAACTGGAAGAACATTTAGGCAAAACAACTCTCAAAAAAGATGAAAATAATAGTGAAATTAGGAGAGACAAAAACAACTCCATCTCTAGCAGGGCAGGGGCTGGAGAGATGCCGCAACAGTTAGGAGCACTTACCCCTCTTGCTGTGGTTCTGGGTTTAGTTCCCAGCACCCATGTAAGGTGGCTAACAACAGCCTACTCAAACAAGCATCCCTAACTCCACTTCTAAAGGATCCCATGCCTCCTAGCCTCCATGGCATCTGTATGCACATGAGGCACACAAGCCCAAGCTGGCACACAGACATACATACAAATTTTAAAAAGAATTAAGGAAAATGATACCAAGGAAATATTATTGGCAAGAGGTACACACTGGAAGAATAAGTATGGGAAGAAGTCTCAAAAAAAATCTTTCACTAAAAGAAAATGTCAAAAATATTTCATTAATAGTAAGAAGATAGCTTGTGGGCTAGAGAGATGGCTAATGGATTAAGAACTGACTGCTCTTGCAGAGGACCCAGGTTTGATTCCCAGAACCCACATGGTGGCTAACAACTGTCCATAACTCCAATTCCAGGGGATTCGATGCTCTCTTCTGACCCCAGCAAGCATTACACTACATTGGTGCACTTACATACATGCAGGCAATACACTCATACAGACAAAATAAAAATAATAAATAAAATTCTATTTTTAAAAAGAAGATAGCTAGTTTTTAAATAATAGCTCTTTTCTCAAAATATCATGGTAGTATCTTTTTATAAAATTGATGTTAAAAAGGAGAAAAGTAAAAAAATTTGAATAACCATTAAAAGCATAAGATAATCATATATTATACATATATTAATTACTTAACCATGAAAAAAGTAGAACCTATGAAATATATTGCTTCTTTTCTGTGAGAAGTGTTAATAAGCACAAGTTTTAACAAATATCAAGGTAACAATGATGAGATGAATTTTAAAACAATGACTTAGAAATCAAAACATTGAAGAATTTGAAAAGCATATTTTAATACCACAGTGAAAATAAGTATAGATATTGCCTCAAATACATTATAATTATCTTATTTCCTTTATGACTATCATAATCCCATGTCATTTATAGATTTCTGCTCTTAGAACATTTTTAATTCTACTTTGACAGAATATTACAATCCCAGCTCCAGCACCAGTCTTCTAATTGAACATTTCACAAGGACTTGCTGACAGTCTACATGAGAACAGAAGCACAGAAAGAGCTAAGTGATCTGCTGAACATTAATCATGATGAAAGACTGGTCCTTGACTTCCAAGTGCAACTGTTTTAAAAACTACACAAATCCGTGTTCACAAAACGAAAATGTCCTAAGTTACAGACAAGAGAATTTTAAATTATTTTTATGTCAGGTTTTCAGTCTTTTTATGTAATCTTTACCCAAAGGGACAAAGTCAGGCACAGGAACTATAATGGATTTAAAAATATTTTATATTAGCAAAGCATTAAATAAAATGTTCATTAAAATATTAAACAATGTAAACAATGTAATAAATGCAGGATGCAATAGAAGCTTGACTGGGATGCTTGAGTGAATACCGTAACATTAAAAAATATTTAATGTTCTTTGGCCAGAATCATGCATATTCTTCTCATCTTACTTAAAATTTTTTTTTAACAAAGACAGTATGTTTACTGAATCCCAATCAGTCACATCCTATCATTTAAAATCCTAAGTAGGGCAGATAATATGGCTTAGCCAGTAAAGGAACTTGCAAAGTGGAAGTAAAGAACCGACTCTCCAAATCATCCTCAGACCTCCATATGTAACCCTCCACACATCCTGCACACAGAAAACAAGAAAAAGATTTACAACTGGGCTCAAGAGATGGCTCTGTTGACCTTTCAGAAAATCTGAGTTCCATTCACAGCAACCACAATGGGTGATTCACAACCACCTGTAATTCCAGCTCCTGGGGGGATCTGGTTTCTGGTCTCTATAGGCTCCTGAATTCATGTGCATATACCCACCCACAGAAACATACATATATGTAAAATTAAAAATAAAATCTTTTAAAATTAAAATAACTACTAAAAAGTGCAACTACTCCTTTCAGAATTTTTTTCATTTGATAGTATATAATTCTCAGTAAATAAAAAATTAATAGTGTCTTTCACAGACAAAACCAGTAAATAAACCGTAACTTTGTGTACATGGTTATGCCTATTCATTAACTTTTTAAACTATGTTTCCTTAGCATTTTCAGATAGAACAGAAATAATAGATGTCTAAAGAGAATGGGACAAACAAAAATTTCAAATATTCAACTTTTGATCAATTTTACCAGTGATAGAAACCAATAAACTGAGACTACTATGAAGGTTCTAAGAGCTAACAAATTTGGATTTAAATGTTCATTCTTGTCACACAGTAAATGAATGACTTTAAACAAATGAGAACTTCATGGCTTCCATTCTTCATAAGGTTTTTTTGGTAAGGATTATAAGAAATCATGTTTATAAAAGTCACGTAAAGATATTGCCATAATTATTAGTAAAACTTTTATTAAAGTTTTACTTTAATATGAATGATAATGCATTCATTCTATTATGCACTAATTATGAAACTATGCAAAGGACATCAGCATAAAGATAAGATTGTTTTACTTCTTTCTGGTTGGTAAACATCCTTTCTACAAGACTACATGGAAGTTAAGGAGCAGACATTTAACTAAACTGTAGATGTCTAAGACTGCTTTTAATCTTCAAATGTATGTAAACTTCATAAGGACTAGGACCATATTTTTTTTAACATAACATAGTAATCCGGGTATGTGTGGTACCTACTGAATAACAATCAATAAGGGAATAAATAAGCTAATATCAATCAGAGATGATACAGAATGGTCAAAAATGAAAAATGATGGAGGCAGGGGAGAAAGACAAAGAGAAAAGATTTGGAAATATGATTCTATAAGGAATAATCCAGAATGAGATGCTTGAAATTCTGGGCAAATAGCAAAGTTGGAGAGACCTAACAGAACAAAAGGCCTAAAGAGACTTCATGGAAACTTCCCAGGGAGATGGCTGTGTACTGGAAGAAAAAGAACCACAGAAGACACTGAGCGAATGACAAGAATTGGGGCTAGAGAGAAATTCTACTCACTTATAAAGGATCTTTGAGGAATGCTTCTAGTGTTACATAGAAGTGTGAAAATAATTCCTGTAACACAAAAGAAATATGGAAGAATTTAGAAAATAGAAAAACATGAGGAGACAGAATAAATGAAAGCAGAACTGAGGATTCAGGAAATCTAAGAATAATTTACATAAAATCAAAATGAAATGAATAGATGAAAATATGAGTCTATGTGCTTTGCACAAAATGAAATTATTTACCTATCAGATCAATGCACTTTGAAGATGGTGAATTAATTCTATTCTATAGTTGCTTGTATTCTAAGATATCTGGAAATTCCATATACAAGCATGAGTCATAGTAGATGCAATGTAGAACAAAGAAAAAAAGTGAAAGCCAAGATACTGGAAGAGGGCTACTGAAGGGCCTAACAAGTCGTCCACACCTGAGTATCGGAGAAGCCTTCTGAAAAGGATGGGAACACACTGTACACCAGAGTTCCTTTGTGGAAAGCACACCAGGAGTGACACAATGCTCCTATCATCTCTCTGCCCTACTTACTGTATCCACACTCCTCAAAGCAAGGGTGTTTTGATATGAATAATGGGTACATTAACTGTTTATCAAAGTTCATCTTACTTGACTTTATGTTGCTACATTCTCTGCCAGGTGGTTCAAGCATCTTTAATCTTTATAACACATTCCACATTTCTCTAATTTTATAGGGTAAACCAGAAGAGATGGTGAGGGAACACAAGTAATTTACATTAGAAATCTGTGCATACATAATTAGGGGTTAATTACATATCTCCCTCATCTGTTTTGTTGTTGTTGTTCACCTAATAAACAAATACTTGTTAAGCTCCTACTTTGTGGTAGAGCTATACTAAATGCTAGGAGCACAACTTGAAAAGACAGACAAAAACTCCATGCTTATAGAGGTTTTATTTGAGATGTATGTTTGAGGAAGTGAGTAGGTTTGAAGGAGACAAGAAAAATGTAACATTTATTTAACCCATTTAATATATGACATTAACTTTGAAAACTTCCAAGCACCTTAACATGCTAAGCTTTGAGCTTCCTCTTATACTGCACTATGCATAAAGAAAGCATAGTTTGGAGGATACATTTTATATTTGTCTTAAGTCAACCACCTTTGAAATACTCTGAAGCAGCATATGATTTTCTACATTTAATCTTAGCTTCTTACACTGCAGTTTATAAAAATACATAAGTTCTATCATTATGGAAAAATCTGAATCTAGAAGGAAAATGTCTACTCTTTACCACTTTGACATAACCATTCACCATTTCATCACATTATCATCTCATACTTTAAATAGTTAAAACTGCTGTACATTTACATAGTTATCACCATATTATAGAATCATTTGTCATATATTAGACTTAAATTTGAACTATATTTTATTACTTCATAATTTTGTTTAAAGTGGAGACCCACAAACTAGTAGAAAAGCAGAATATGTATCTATTTTTGCCACAGAATATCTAAACACTTAAGAATGAGAGTAAAAATCTATCTTAAACAGTCTTTCTATTGGTGCCAAATGACAAAGGATTTTCTAAACAACAGGCACAATATGTCATGCTAGATATTTTAAAAGGAATTGGCATATTTAATAAAATATTATGCTCATATTAACACAAATGTGTGCTTTAGATTTGTGGTTAAATAAAAATCGGAAAAGTATTATTTCAATAAATATTTTACAACTAATAAAACAGCAAGTTTCAAATGAATTTAAATCCATAGTTCAGAAAATAATCATGATTTTATACAAAAGAAAATCTACCCAAGCAGTCATGTGCTTCTCTTATAACTAAATATTTCTCTATCAGTTTTAAAAGTTAATGTAATCTAGTTATCCAGGGAAATGTCTAAAAGTAAATACAAAACATACTGAACAATCTCAAAGAAGGAATATGATTTTCATATCTTTCTTTACTAGAAAAATACTTCCCCCTGAATTTGGCATATGGATACCTGTCTGCAATAATCGAATAAAAGTCAACCACCTGTCCCTGATTCTGTACCTTTAAACTCCACATTTACTTTGGTCCTAAATTGCTCCTATATAACCAGAACACTCTCCTCCCTTACTTAACTAAGGCTAGGGTTAAGTTTAGGTTTAGAGTTCGATCTATGGTTAGGACTAGGGTTAGGTTAGGGTCAGGGATAAGGTGAGAATTAAGAATAGGGTTAAGGTTAGTGTTAGGCTAATGATTAGAATAAGGGTTAAGTTTTGGTGTTAAAGTTAAGGTTAGGGTTAGGGTTAGAATTAGGTTTGTATTAGGTTTTGATGGCACTCATGTTTTTTTTGTTGTTGTTTTGATTTTTAATGATTCCAAGAGAGTCATTACTTTACTCAACATCTCCATCTGATAAAATATTATCTATTACAGTAGTAAAATAGCTCAATAAATTAGCTAGTTTCAGGAAAATGAGCAGAAGCAAGTTCTAAGAGGGAGAAGAATCACAATGAAACTTTAGTTGTTGAAGTAGAGAATGGGACAGGGTTATCTTTCTGACTCTAAATTTTCAGAAACACAGATGATGGTGTATTTCATATATGCCTGCTACTCAGTAAGAGTCTATGAAAGTTTATTTGATTTGTATTATCAAAACAAGCTACCCTCCAAAATACTTGAAAATCATTGACATAAGAAAAGCTGGATAAGACTAGGTCAAACATGTACATGAGGGCAGAGTTCCTGAGTTTGGAAGGCAGAGGGAAACCTCTCCCAGTTCTACTGATACTGGCTCAGTACTTTGTGAGTTAGGACTCATGTTGGAGACAATGAATAACTTCAGATACTGGACTATTTGGGTTCTTTTTAAAAACATTAATCAAGGGACTGGAGACATGTTTCAGCAGTTAAGAACACTGGATACTCTTGCAGAGGACCCAGGTTCAACCAATTCCCATATTGTGGCTAGCAACAGTCCCTAACTCTAGTTCCAGAGGATCCAACACTCTCTTCTGACTATGGGCATTGTATGACATGGGTGCACTTACACACATGCAGGCAATACCATGTTGGCCTACAGATAAATTTTCCAAGGATAGTCAGAATGAACACACAATGGTTACCAAACTGCATGAAGAAGAGCATTGCCATGTAAAAAATTAGTTCCCAGTATTAAACATTTTCCTATAATCATTTCCTAATAAGACTGCAGTGTGAGGCTAGTAACATCTCTATGAATAGTTAAAATATTTTGATAACAAATATTATTTTATGATATTAAATTTTCCTAAATAAGGACACAATTTGGCTAACCTCAATTCCTTCATAGCTACTATACCAAATTGTGTTATATTTGTAAAAGAAACTCACAATTATCAATAAAAAAGGCTACATTTGTAAATGTAAAAAGAAGTACAAACCCATATTACAAACAGAGCACATTCGCTACTGTGGAAAGGGAATTGTTAGGACTTGACTCTATAAGGGATAATTTGCAATGGCTCTGTAGCAGGGAGTATTGAAAGGGTTATGCAAAGAAATAAAACTGTAAAATGTAATCTCATAATTATATATAGTAGCAATCAATAGTCATGAGAAAGGAACTGTATATAAACTGTAGCAAACATTGGCACATTTGTTGTGTATAGGACAATCTGCCAGTCCCTAAACAGAATACTGGTAAAATATGATCTCAACTTGATCTACAAGTAAACAAACACTCACAGAACACACAGAATGCAGACTCAGAATCTGGTAAGAATCACTAGAGACTGTCATATAGTTTTAACCATTTAAAGAAACTACAAGGACTTTTAAAAGTCACTGAAAAACTATGCTTGTTCAGTATTTAGGAAATAACTTGAAAGTTGTAAGAGAATGAGTTAAAGATTTCACTTGGATGTGACATATCTGAATGATTTACCCAAATCTATAAATTCCTAGTTCCTAGTAGCATACAACATGACCTTGATCAGGATTAGAATTCTACAGATTGTTGCTACACAAGCGTTCTTGGCATTGTCAACCTATATTTCATATATTAGAACATCTTAAGTAGATTCTAAAACTGTGTCAAATCTGGCAGTGTTCTATATGCTAACATCCCTCACCCCCTGAAGAATGTGGAGCTATAACTGAATTAAGTGCTGATGGGTATTACAAGGCTATAATAAGTGGAAGCTAAAGGTCTGTTTTCGGGGCTGGAGAGATGGTTCAACAGTGAAGGCGCTTGTTATGTAAGGGTAAGTACTGGAGTCTGGATCTCCAGAACTCATATAAATGCCAGGTAGTATGGCAACTCATCTATAATTCCAGCATCCAGAAGGCAGAGACAGGTGCCCCAGAACAAATTGGATAGCAAGACTGGCCATATTGAAAAGCTCTGGGTTTGACTGAGAGACTGTGCCACAATGAATAAAGTAGAAAAGCAATCAAGATGATTCCCAACACCAATCTCAGCCTTCATGTACATGTGCACACATGTGAAAAAACATGCATACACATACACATGTCTACCACACACATGTGCACAAACATGCAAAACATATATACACACATGTATGCACACACATGCAGAAAATGGACAGGGTTTAAAGCCCTAATTTCTCTCTTAGTTTGTTGTATTTTTACTTCCAACACAAAGCATCACTTAATATTTTCATACAGACATCTTAGCTATCTTATCATGTCACTACCATCTACTTATCAAATAGTTACCCAGATCTCTAAGGACAAAAACCAATATTACCGAAGCGCTCTATAAAATAGCATTTTTCTAACATAGGAAAAGATTCATATTTCCTTAGAAACTCCACGTCATATTAAATAAAAGGCACATTACTGAGGGATGTAGAGAACTTGTAAGACAACTGTGTGCATTTTATCTGCCGGTTAGCTAGACAGAAATTTGTTAGAGGGCTTCAAATTTAAATATGGGTGCGACAGGTTTCTGGAAAATGCTTTTCTGTAAAGGCTTAGATAGTAAATTTCTTGTTGACTATGAAGGTCACTTAACATCTGCAGTGTATTCTTCATATTTCTTGAACCTTTAAAAATGTAAAAGATGTTTTTACCTTAAAGTTTATAAAAGAACATGCTGCCGGCCAGATTAGGTCTCTGAGTGAGTTTGTAATGTTTACTTCAGAATTCCTTCTTTTGTTCTGACCACACTGTGAAAACCTAAAAAAGAGGATGGAATGTGTTTAACTCACTTCAGTGTTCCCACCGCCTAGAATGGTGACCCACAAACAACAGCATTAAAGTGATGAGTAAGTGGGTAGATCATCAGCAATGCTAAACAGAAGAGGTCTACCTGCTGCTCACCAGTAGCTTTCTCCTAGGTACAAATGACTAAGTTTTTCAATTGGTTGTGCAATGTCTAAACTGGAACATTAGGTTGTTGATGTGAGAACATTCTGCTGCTTTTTTTTTTTTTTCCTAGCATGGCACCATCAATGACTTAAATGGTGGATTTACTTCAAGGACATGCCACAATGACAGAACTTCCCAGTTACCATCCCTCATCCCCTTAAAGATTCCACCACTCCCGAACATTGCTGCAAAGTTCAGAACTAGTCTTTTAAAACATGGGCTTGTTTAGGGAAATTGCAGATACAAATATACAGATAGAAGATGCTATTTATAGTTGAGTAAGTTGGCTCTGCATTTCTTGAAAACTACTTTAATCATTAATATATTTATGTGGACATTGATTTTAAAAATTGGGCAAGATTCCAACTGCAATGTATGGATCTTATTTAGAGTCTTGTATAAACAACTATTTAAAAACTCACCAATAGCCAATGCTATAACACAATTAAAAATATCTACAAATTGATATAGCAATAAAGGAATATTCATTTTTAGGGTAATAATAATAATAATGTTAATTTAGTCATTTTAAATTGAGTCTAACATTTTAAATTGAGTCTAACAAATACAAACACACACACACACAGAGTAAGTGAGAGAGAAAGACCAATAGTTTGATGCTATAATCCTTCCAAGAAGATTATTTTCATTTTTCTTAGTTCAGTCTAGTACCTTAATAAGATGGACTACAGGATGAAGATTATCCTTGGTTTTAATTACAGTCACTTATAAACAACAAAACAAAATCCAACAAATGAACCTGCCTAACTCTTTAAGTCGCAGTTTAGTGTGTCTCATGATTATCTTTTATCTTTGGACATATCCTGACAGGCAAACAAACTCTCCTCTAAGGTAAGGTCCAGTCTCCCTTCACTGCTTACTTCCAGTCTGGGCTGCTTCACTTTTGAGTCATCTTTCAAATAATGTCTTGTCTCCTACATCTCTGTTAGCGCATATGTAATTATTAATTAACAAGTGACAATCCCTTATGCCTCAGTGTCTCCCTCTAGAGACCTCGATTTAATAGAAGTCCCAAAGGACAACTTCCTCTGATAGCTCTCTCTAGAGGAAATTATTCTCGCAAGATACTTTCATAACTGTATAAGACAGTGGGAAAGAAGGGAGAGGTAGGCATCACTTCCAAATCATTATTGCCATTCTATTGAAGTCTATTTTCAAGTATACCACAGTTCCTAAAATAAGTACCATCTTTAAATTTGTTTAACTAGAATGTTCCTTGCTCATCAGTATTTGCTGGAAGTTCAATAATTATCAAGCTAAATACTACAGATGTCTACAAAGGAAAGAGAAAACACTCAAAAGGAATTTAAAGACAGGTACATACAAATTTCAAAAGCAACAGATACATACAACTTCTAACACTGTAAGCTGATGAATGTGAGCAAATGAAGTAGTGTTTTGTAGAAGCCAAAGTATCAAGACTGATAAGAGAAAGGAGACAAAATGAGAGAAACAGAAAATGTGAGAGATTTGTTTTGTTAAGAAAGTTCTATTTATTTTTCTTAAGGAAAATAATACTGAAAAGTTCACAGTGATAATTCAAGGAAGGAAAAGATACTCCTATAAAGCAAAAATAACTGAAGACAACAGTTTTATAAATAGAATCATGATATACGTAATAAGCTTTACCTGTTGTCTTATAAATAATGTACATGTTCCAGACTGCAAACAGATTTACATAGCAAGACATTACTGCTATGGGCTCTAGCATGAATGAGACTGTGCCTGTTCCATAGCCTTTTCTTCATGATAATTTTATGACCTTTGACAAATTATCTTTGCTTTACTTTCATATTGCCAATCTATGGATTTTGTGGGGAATGGAACATGTGTACTCAGCATACAGAGGTCAAAGGACAACCTGCAAGAGTCAGCATTCTTCCTCCTTCCATCAGTCCAAGGAACTGAACATAGATTGTCAGAATTTGGTGGCAAGTGCCTTTACCCATGGGGCTATTTTACAACCATCCGTAACACTAGTTCCAAGGGATCTGATGCACTCTTCAAACCTCTGCAGTCATGCACAACACAGATGCACTTATATACTATAGGTAATACACTCCTACACATTAAATAAAAATAGTAAATAAAATGTTTTATAAAAGTGTATAAGAACAATGCATTTCAGATAAAAAGTAGTCTGAAAAAACTCAAGAAGTGAAATGGATAATGTTGAATTATCAGAAAAATCATCTGGACCTTTTAGACTAACTCAATATATCTATTAGCTATAATACCATAAAACCTCATTTGAGTCTTAAGTCTATTATCAAATAAATATGTAGAAGTAGACATCTCAAAAAGAAAAGGGATAAAAATAGTCCATATTTCACTGAATTATCAGAAATATTAAAGGGCAATTTAATGTGATAGCACAAAAAATTCCTTAGGAAATGTGAGTTCCTGCCAACTGTTTACACATTTACATGCATATATGCATAAATCCAAATATATGAATACACAAACACACAGAGAAAAAATGCCACATATTAATTTCAATATATTTATAAAAGTAAGGCAGCTGGAGTATATCACAAAAGGGAGACTATTATAGGTTACTTGCAATATTAGTAAGTTTAACTTTCAACAAAAATGATTATCAAGAAACTGGAGAGATGGCTCAGTGGTTCAGAGCACTACTTGCTCTTGTAGAGGATCCAGATTTGATTCTTAGCACCCACACAGTGGCTAGCAACCATCTGTAACTCCAGTTCCTGGGAAATTTCAATTTCAATCTGAAATGCTGAAACTCTTAGAAGAAAACACAGTCAGTAGCCTATGAGATATAGATGTAAGAGAGGACTTTCTAAATCAGACATCAGTTGCTCAGGAATTAAAGTCAACAATCGACAAGCGGGACCTCACTAAACTAAAAAGCTTCAGTACAGCAAAAGAAACAACCAAGGAAAATGAGGAAACACACAGAGTGGGAAAAATCTTTACTAGCAACACATCTGACAGGGAATTAATATCCAGAATATACAAAAAAAAAACCTCAAAAAACAAAGCAAAACAAAACAAGAAAACACATGATCCAATCAATAAAAAGAATGGCTAAGGACCTGAACAGAGAGTTCCCAAAAGAGAAATGAAAATAGCGAAGAAATACCTTAAAATGTGTTAAACGTCCTTAGTACTCAGGGAAATGCAAATCAAAACCACTTTAAAATTTCATCTTACCCCAGTAAGACGGGCTAAGATCAAGAGAACAAATGATACCAAATGCTGGAGAGAACGTGCAGAAATGGGAGCACTCACTCAGTGCTGGTGGGAGTGTAAACTTGTGCAACCACCATGCAAAGCAGTGTGAAGAACTCTCAAAAAACTAAAAATGAATCTACCATACGATATGGTTATATTACTCCTGGGCACATACCCAAAGGACTCATCCTACTGTAGAGAAACCTGTACATCGATGTTTGTTCCTGCTTCTTTCACAACAGCTAAGAAACGCAAACAACATAAATGTCCCTCAACTGAGGAGTGGATAAAGAAAATGTGGGGCATTTACACAATGAAGTTCTACTAAGCAGTAAGGAAAGATGAAATCAGGAAATTCACAGGCATATGGATGGAACAAGAAACTGTTATGCTAAGTGAAGTAACAGTGACTCAGAAAAACTAGCAACACATGATCTCTCATTTGTAGATCTTAGTACCAAATCATTTTACATGATCTGGTATCCTGAGGTTACTGCAAAAGCCAAGAAAATAGCAAGGAACCATGGAGGTGAAGGGAAGGAATTAGCCTGAGAGAGGGAAGTAGTAGGAAACAGTTGTTATGAAGGGGAAATGGGGAAAACAGATATTTAACTGGGAAGGAGGGAGAGAAGGATATACAAGAAACCATGAGGGATAGGAGACAAGTATTATCAAGGGGAAGATGGGGTGCTTTAACTGGAGAGGGAGGAGGGAGATTAAAGACGAAAACAAGATAAATAAATCTTAGGCTATGTGAAAACTCAGAAGGAAGTGTATTAATTCAAAGACCTCTTGAAAAATATACATATATCTAGAAATGCACGCATATGTATACCTGAAGGCTATCTACCAAGGAACACAGTGCCAGATAAGAGAAACCTCCCTTTGAGTTGTTGCTCAGGGTAGTCCAAGAAACTCCCCAAATAATACAGGCTATTGCCACAGAACTTGATTATCAACCCAGAACTTGAAAGTAAGACCCTATTGCTGGACATGCTTTAGACACAGGACTTGGAGCAATGGAGCTGGAACTGACCTGGAAGCTTCTCCCTGAAGACTAGCTCTCATGATTCTGGAGGACATTATGCAAACTGCTAAGGGAGAAAAATCAATGATCCAACCCCAGCTTTAAAACCTAATAACAATAACCAGCAATAGGGATATTGGGGCAATAGTGGCACTTTTATCTTGTGGGTAATCAGCAGTTAACTACTTAGACTTAAATCTCTATCAGTGCAAGGGAACTCATGTGAGGCACTGTAAACATAGCCAAATGCAGGATTGGAAAGGTCATAGATACTAGAGAAAACCCTGACACTGTGATATCCCTAGACAATTGTAATTCTTACTATGTGCTAAATATGGACCCTTATGTTTACAGACATATACCACTCACCACTCATCCAAGAAGCTTATTTTTGTAACAGATGGAGACTATTAGGGTTTCACAACTGGACACACACACATAGGATAAATGTCTCAGAGATGCTGAGCCCTAAGTGACACATCTACAAAGGAATCTCTATGATAAGGATCATGGAACATGGCGGCATAGGGGGTGTAGTGAATACCAATGCATCTCTCAACTCTCATCAGCGAAGCTTCCTCATGTAACAAAGTATGATGCACACATCAGGTCACAACTGGTCATAGTGTATAGAGAATAAGAAATTGGAGATGCATGTCTCTGGATAGGACTCCTATATTAAACTTCACCTATCCACAGCTCAGTGACCATTGCAGAAGAGAGGGTAGAAAGATTGTAAGAACCAGAGTTGGTGTATGATCCTTAGGAAACATAGTCTTTCAGGCCTCTGGGAAGTTGTTCATATGAACTTACAGCAATTGAGTAAGCATGTACAAAACCCATGCAAACTCAAGCGGACAAAAATCCCAGCACAGAACTGTGAAATGGGCAACAGGCCCAACATTAGCTGAACAACAACTGGCAGCTGATTACTGCTGGCTGAGGAAGAGTAGATCTTTGTCCCCATCCCATTTATATACACACAAAAAACAAAGGTCAATAAGGAAAAACATGTGCTAACAGTGTATGTCTTTGTTCAATAGCATTATATATTTTGAAACTTTTCATTTATCCACATATTATAATTTTAACACATTATTTTTGTAATGCACAAAATTTTAAATGAGTAATGGATACATTTGTGGAAAAAAATCTGGTTTTAGTTTAAGTATTGTATAATTCTAAAAAACAGTCTGTCATGTTTCCTCTTGTTTCCTGGCTAAATTACTTAAAATTATGACTAGGGTGAGAAAACCTTCCTTAAATGCCCTTAAAAATAAACATTTAAATAAGTCAAATAACTCTATTAGTAAAATCAGATGAAAAAAATATCCTTAAATATGATTAAAAAAACAACATAGTGAAAATTAAAGTATGCACAAAGTGGTAATTAGTTACAATTATCATTAGCCAACTCCTTACTTAGATGGTATCTAAAACATAAAAACAAAATAGGAACCAAATAATGATCACATGACTGATGATTGAAGAATATCATATCACATTTTCTCCATTAAATATTATTAAATATTGAATTTCTTGTTTAACAACCTAATAGAACTCTTAAACTCAAAAGTTATAGATCCCATGACCATCAACAATCACTGAGAAATAACTGGCCAAGGTCTTTGCTTCTGTTCTTTCCATATCTTTCTCACGTAGTAAAATACAGGAAACAAAGGGTAGCCATGAGTGCAAGGTCTATTAGTCTTCTTAGGTTCAACCAGATGTGCAAATTCCATTTAGTTCATCCTAAGCACCAATTTCCCTGGAATGCTAGAAGACAAAAACCAATGCTTATCACCTGGGAGGTGCTAGGCATTTTTCTCTTATAAGTCCTTAAAGCAGTCCATCCGCAGTTCATATAGCAATCTAGTATATTTTGGCTTTCTAAACCATGGTTTGTGTATAAGATGTGCTTGACTTCCAGCAGTTGAGGGTGAGTGTATCCTGAATTGAAGCTTTATTTACCACTAGAACCAATGTCTTTTATAACAACTCCAGTGGCACAGGTTCAAGAACTCTTTCATGAAGGAATGTCCATTTCTAAGAGTAAAGAAATCTAAACATATATTCTTGGGAGACAGAGATGTTTATAGATAGTTAAATTACTAGAAGAAGTTTATCAATTAAAGGTTATTGGCAGAATAAACAAACTTTCCTATTATGCAGCCAACATACAACCCCTATAAGATTAAATAACAGGTCAATTTCTCACCCTGAAGAGGAAACATTAAACGTAGGCCCCAAAAGAGCAATACAGTTTCTCACAGAAACTACTGAAAGGTGAAAGTAAGAATACATAGTTTAGTTATCATGAGATTGGGGAAGTAAGCTTGGTGGATTAGGGGGAGTTAAGCATTGAAAACACAGGGTACTGAAAGGTAGGGAAAAGGACTGAATACAAATTTCCTTCTCTTCTCATCTTTTCACTGTTTTTATTTTACAAGTAAGTATATGGAAATCTTATACTACATATATCCAAGAAACAATTCTTCTGAATATATATAATACATATTTATTTCAACTCTTAAGAATAATTAGATGTAAATTCTTACATTTGGTCATGTCACATGAAATAAGTGTCTACTGAAATGATTTTTTTGGTCTTGCTTTTACTAATGATAACTTGTACAGAAAATAAATGTAACAAAAAATAATAGCTGTTATTGTCACAATTGTTACAATTCTTGAAAGGTTCCTAATTGGAATTCAAAATACATCCTTGATTAGATACATTTAAAACTCATAGATAATAGGTGGGTGTGGTTGTACACACCCTTGATTCAGCACTTGAAGGAGGATCTCACTGAAATCCAGGCCAGCATGGTCTACATAGCGAGTTCAAATAGTGAGTCCAGGGCAGCTGGGCTATAGGAAGACCCTGTCTAAAAAAATAACTAACCAACCAACCAACCAGTGACCACTTCCATGTGCCATATTCTGTAGGAGGAACTGGGAATACATACTACTTTCTCAATTTGCCCCGAAATTTCTAATAACATGACGGAGTATAAAACTTGACATATACCATGATAAGTGTCCTGAAGGCACCAGAAGACATCTTTTGAAGAGGAAGTCTAAGCCAAATTTTAAGAGTGAGGCAGGCACATTTAATTAAAAGGAATTTTGCACTTGAACAGTAGCTTGAGAGTAAGAAAAAGCACATCTGTTAGATATAAAAGCCATATAGCATTATTTCTCAAACAAACAGTAAATATGAAAGTGTCAGAGTCATAGATGAGACTTCATCATAAGATAAACATGAAATATTTACCTCTTAACAAATAGCATTTAAAATTTAATGAATGACTATAAATCTACCTTGTGAAAATAGTGATAGAAGTATCTCTTCCTCTCTCTTCACCCATAAGACTTTGATAAGTGCATATACTAAGTGTAGAATAAAGATAGAAGATACAACTTATTAATAGCATGTCAGTTAATTCATAAATTCATGTTTTAGTTCAGTTTTGTATTTCAGGCAATGAACATAAACAGAAAGACAAAAAGTTCAGATGTGCAAGGTTTTACATTGAAAAAACCAGTAATCTACAAAATATTCAGATTTAAGTATTTTACTGTGCTGTGTCCATTCCCTCCTTTTTCTACCATCTATAGTTTACTCTATAAGTAACACATTTAACCTTGAAGCAACAGCTATTTTCTTACTCTGAAATGCAAACCTTTATTTTCTGTACTATGACATCCCTATCATTTTCCTTTTTGAAGTTTGATTTTTTTTCCTCTTGGTTGTTGAATGATGATTTCCAGTACTCATGACACTATTTTTACTGCTAAAGGAAATGGTTGGGCTTCCATCGAATGCTCACAAACCGGAAGAAGAATAAAAGCATTCGACAAACTCAACAGGTTTACCTTCCTAAACTAAGAGCTAAAACCTGTGATTCACAAAGAAAGACCTAGTGATCGAACCTCCACTAATCTTAAAGTGGTTGCCGTAACAGCTTCCTCCCATTTTGTTTGAAAAATAGGTCATTTTTATGGTCTCATTATGGTTAGAAAGTAGTCAGCGATGCTCTTCTCAGTGCATGCCACAGAAGAAAATAAACATGCTGGTTTCACCTTTCAACTATTACTGTTCCAAGTAGAAGTTGACTATGAAGTGTAAATGTAGGATAAAGTGGCTATGAAACCTGTACTCTGGTATGTAAAATGTTGTTAACCATAATCTCTAGATACTGGCTATGATCTTGTCTCTATCACACTCCAAAAGAGCGAAGATTCTTACCTGTCTAGTTTCTTGGAACTGGAAAAAGACAAGACAAATAAAAACATGAACTGTAACTTTAGATAACAGGAAGTAACTGTAGTATGATTTCAACTTTTAAGGTGTATTTTTATAATTACAGACTAAAACAGTAGGCTACATGTAAGAAGTAACTGCCACCTGTTTTTCATATATGTTATTAAAGGAATAAAGAAGGAAAATGAAGAAAGAAAATGAAAGGAAGCAAGGAAATAGAAAATAAAGCAGAGAGGGAAAGTAAGTCAATACTAAGCCCCAACTAGTTTTTGGATTGTGATCTCAGAATTCTTGCTCCTTTGATTTCTTTAGATTGGGTAAGAAAAGGAGTTTACATGTCAAATTTGAAGGAACCTAAGAAAAATGGACGGGCATGGGCAAAGCTGAGACTGAGAAAATGGTCTTGAATCACAGGAAAGTAACCAACAGTCAAAGTGTTTAGTTGCAGGGATTAGAAAGGTGACTCAGTGGTAAGAGACTGGTTTCTCTAGCAGAAGACCTGAATTCTGTTCCCAGCCCCACGTAATGGTTAACAACCATTCATACGCCAGTTCCAAGGGATTCCACATCCTTTTCTGACCTCCAGGGGCACAGCACACATGGACACACACACATGCAGGCAAAAGATTCACACAAAATTTTTTTTTTTTAAATTTAATTCAAAGTATTTAGGAGTTATGAAGAATATACATTTGCTGCAGGTAGCTCCAGTTTCTTAATGATCTCATATGACAGGAGGAAATATATGAAAGGAACCTTTGTGCAGTGGTGGCAGCTGAAAACAGGAGGTAGAAACATTGAGTTTCTTGGCAGTCTGCCCTATAGAAGAGTCTGAGTGAGCATGGCAATGCTCTGTTGGGCATACATTCCACCAGACCTCAAGAAAAAGAAGTCTGTTAGTGTTAAACAGAATATGAAGTCTTTAGTTTGAGCCAAGAGTTTGACAATTGTATAGGTTATAACTTAACACTTGAATGCTTAGCTATTCAATATAATACTTGACTGCTTAGCTAAAAACATAAAGATTAACTGTATCCAAGAAAATCTAGGGGGGCTGTAAAGATGGCTCAACAGTCAAGAGCACTAGCTGCTCCTGCACAGGATCCAGATTCAATTCCCAACACCAACATGGTGGCTAACCAGCATTTGTAACTCTAGTTCCAGGGGAACCCAATGCCCTCTTCTCACCTCTGCATGCATTTCATGACATGGGTGCACCTAAATACATGCAGGCAAATACATTCATACACATAAAAATAATAATAAAATATATTTTAAAAAAGAACATCTTGGCTCAGGAGAAGGTTGGGCTGACTCTAGGAAAGTTAGAGAGCATCAATATTATTATAACTGACAAGCTTTCAGAAACGTTCCAGGATTAGTATGCTATAGTAGCTGCAAAAATCACAAATCAAAAGGCTCACACCAGTTCACTACTTAAAAAAACAGTGAGGTTTCAGGATCACAAGTGACAACATTGAAAATAGTGTGATTACAATAACCAACAAATTTAGCAAGTAATTTACTTTTTATGAAAAAAATTTTATTAAAATAGTCATGCCCTTCATGTAGGTATTATCAATGTCTACCTTTGCAGCATAAAAGCAGAGTTGAGTTTGACAAATAAAACCCAAATATTAATTTCCGATCTTGGGCATAAAAACCATGCTGGGCCTATACTGGAAATAAACACAGAAAAGATTATCAAAGACTTTACTTTCTACTTTCAGTTTTATGTGATTTCTGTTTCTCAGGTAAATTAAGATCTGTATGTTCCTCAAATACAGAATGTACTAAAGGAGGGAAAAATTAATAAATTCTAAAACTTCAGCAAAAAATTCAACACATTTGAAGAATAACTCATCTATAATCCCTAAATTTGTAAGTAGTAGGTATCTCAAATAGAATTTAAAACATTGCAGTTTTCTCTTTACTAGGGGCACATATCATTATTATTAGTATTTCTTATAGAATACTAGAATACCATAAGGATAAGCAGACTGCAGCATAGGTCCCAAGGACTCTTGCAATATATACTCGTAAGTTTTCACATTCATTCATGTGTGTGCCTGTGTGTGTGTGTGTGTGCATGTGAAATTAAAAAAAATAGTATTTTTTCTTAGTTATAGCTATAGAGGTGAAATATGAGAAATCTTTATCAGAATTTGTCAGTGAAGGAAAGGAAAATAATGTGTAAGAATAACAGAATCACAGTTTACAAAATTTAATAACTTTAAATGAAAATATTACTAAGTACTAAAAATTCCAAATCTACATTTAAACTAGATATACAGACCTTTAAATATTAATCCTAACTTGTAAGCAAAACATTGTTTGATATTAAAAGGACTTCAGTTTCATATTCCTGAACTTAGCTTAAATGACCAAATATGATATATATTATAGGCTTCCAAAGCATCTTAAATGGCTCGGTCTTTCTGTGGTCAGTGTATGTCTTAAAGTTTATAAAATATATGAATTCTGAATAAAAGAGTACTTTGACAACAGGAACCATGAAGCTTTTTAGTATTATAAATTAAGAACCTAAAGATTGCTCCTAAATTTCAGCATCTTAAAACTTTACTTTGACCAAAAAAATGTAATATACTCCTCAACATAAAGTGATAAAGGATGATAGGGTGAAGAGATGGCTCAGTAGAATAAGAGTACAGGCTGCTCTTGCAGATGAGCCAGGTTCAAATCCCAGCAGCCGCATGGTGGCTAAGAACCATTCATCACTCCAGTTCCAAGAGATCCGACAGCCTCTTCTGTCCTCCCAAGGCGCTGCATGACACAAGTGCACTTACACACATGCAGGCATAACACTCATACATGTAAAATAAAAATTTTTTTAAAATCACTTTTTTAAATGACAAAAGATTATATGTGATGGTAATAAACAGAGCAAGCTGAGCAATTTTTGATAATTTTGATTTCAATCAAATATACAAACAAAATGGGAAAATATTTTCAAATATAGCAAATGCTAATATATATATTATATAAAATTCTTTCATGTATAAAAATAAAGCCTTTAACTAGGTACATGAATAAAAATTTTAGCAAAATAAAAGGAAATGGTGACAAAAATATATCGTAAATACTTAAAATCCTGAGAAAACAGAGGAATATAAAATTATTTCAAGTAAAAGAAATCTAAATATTTCAATTGTATAATCTATACATTGTAACACACTATACTAGCTAGCTGTATAAATCACTCTTGTTAAGTAAACTGATAATATAAATCAATAACTATAGCTTTTAGTATATTTTCAACTCATTAATCTAAGTTTGTGGAAACCAAGGTAAATATCATACAGGATTTGACTAAGGTAAAGGATTTCAGGTGTAATGACAAAAATACATTTACTGACAAAATAAATATAACTTCTCAGTTAGAAGAAAAGGGAACCCTAAGGAATTCTCTTCTGAGGAATACTTTCACAGGCTAAGACAGGAAGATTATGAGTTGTGGGTTAGCATGGGCTACATAGTGAGTTTAATGCCAGTCTGAGATACATAGGGGACAGTCTCAAAAATAAACAACAAAATCTGTTTAATTCAGTAACCAAATTATCAAAATGGGATTAATAAAAAAGGATATCAAAAACCAACTAAATATACACTTTTCTTGAAAATTTTAACGTAATCTGGAATATTTGAAAGTAATGCACATATCTCAGGTCCTAAAGTAATCATTTTCACATACACACACACTCACACACACACACACACACACACACACACATGTATATAATTTCTGCAAACTAAAATAATACACTTGAAACTTGCTAAGTGGCAGAATACATGACATAAATTTTTTGTACAATACATACAAAAAATATTTCAAAAGTATGTACGTTCAATAGAAGATTTTCAAAGTTTGGTTCTATGCATCTGTGGCCTTAAAATACCCAAAAGCATTCTGTTTGGCCTTGTACTAAAGACATCCTTTAAAGAGTTAGAATTTTTTTCTTTGGTGTTCATTAATTGAAAAGTAATTTTAAATGCATTTAAATATAGATGCTAGAGTAACATTTTAATTATGCTACTACATTTACACAGTTTGGTTAAAATTGATTAAATTTCTAATAGGTTAATGCATTAAAGTTAAATTGCCTTAGTGCATATGACTGAATAGTAAAGGAGATAGCAACCGAAAATAAAACATGTTTCCTGGGCACTATATTTCAAAATGCGTGCTTTTATCATACATATGCAAACCAAGCAGTAAACTTTTCAACAGTCAGGTTCAGCTTCCCCACATGTGAAAGATTTCCATATTTTAAGAAGCTATTGATAACTCAAATATTTATAAATGATGTTAGATTGAATGCTGACAAAGTATAAGAGAATTTTTGTAGGAAAATGCTACCACAATGAACAATTTATAAGAAATTCTCATTAGAATTCATTATCCAGAATTCTTCCTTCTGTTGTTGTCTCTAACATCAACAACAGCACAATACACACAGCAAAGTAGAAGTTGTAAACTATATAAAAATTTTCATATAATTATCCATCCATCCCCATTCACCCAATATCCATCCATTTATTTATCTATCTAGAACATTTCACAAAATATTTTTTTTGCATTGCAATATTACAGACTGATGTGACCAAAATAATTTCTCACTAAGCTTATGGACCACAACAATTCCCTGGAACACTGTTGTAATACACACACGCACATACACATAAACACTATGACACACACACACATTGTTTTAACACACACACACATACACACACACACAAAGTCCATCAGGATGTGTTTAGATTAATATTTGAAGCATATTTTTTGCTTGGATAGTCTTTGACATAACTTTTTAAGTCAGACACAAATAATAAAGCCTATATGAAGATAACTTCAAGCACAATGCCTGACATAGACAGTACTTAGAAATATGGAAATTAGTGAATCTGTAGTTTCTATGAGTATTTACTCTTACACATAATGCACTCTTACATATAACATAAAAATAACAATAAAATATTTTTTTAAAACACTTCATATCAAAACTCTGATAAGAAATGTAGATATACATATTAAAGTATGTATGTAAGCCTACTACCAATTTGGGAAATACAAACTAGAACTGTAACATGCAATCTTACATCTACTATGTGGCAAGAGTTAAACATGGGAGTGGGTAGAGATGCAATTGCATGGACATAAACAGATGAGCAGGCGATTCTCAGATCTTGATAGTGGGATAGAAACTTGACTGAATAATTTTGGAAAATAGACCAAATTTATTTTGCAAAGTTGAACACACGCATATGACCATGATCAGTAATTCTACCAAAATGTATCTAGTTGTTCTTAAACTATCCATTAAAAATAATTTGTAATACATCTGATGTGAAATCTTTTGCTGATCAGTATTTATGCAATCACAATAAATTAATAAAGTCTATAGTCATTAAATTACTAAAATGGATTACTACAAAATAATAGTATGCTTGGATGTGGCAGGAATTATCAAGTTGCCATTTAAGGTTCTAAACAGTGCCAGTTTTATTTACATTTTGCTGCAGATCAGTGAGAGTTTTTAAATCAGCATTGGTGCTTGAAATACATTTTACAAAGCATGGTGCTAGAGAAAAGTCTTCTATGAAAACATACTGTGATATTAAAATGTTGTGTTATTGTGCTGTTCAGCCTCTACTGTCACATGTGGCTACCAAAACAAAGAACTTAAAATTCTCATTTAAATCAAATAAAATGTGAATGAAATCTGCCATATATACCTAGTGACTACTGTACTGGAGGGCACAGCATTAAGTAAATGCTTACAGCTGTGCACTGAGATGTTCAAGCAAGGTGAAAAGAAAGCCAAAAAAACCTCACTATTCCAGCAGAACAACAAAAACTCCTGAAATCACTCAAATGTCCATTAATACAATAGGTAAATCAATTGTAATTCAAAACAACAAATATTAAACAGTATAGGTAGACACAATAATATATGTATAAACCATTTAACACTAGTTGTAATAAATCAGAAAGCTCATATGATCACATACTGTACAACACTTCAGTCAAGGAGAAATGTCACTGTGATGACAATACCCCAAGATTAGATCACCAGTGACATCTTTGTTTGCATAAATATATACTTGTGTTTGTACAACAAAACTGCCTGATGCGACATTTTTCAGAACATATCACCATCGTTAAGATCTACAGGGCTGTAATAACCCTTTATATAAAATTCACAACTAGACAAAATAAAACACACTGTTATAAATGATTAAACTATAATTTTTTAAAGTAGGAGAGCTACTGGCAAGATGGTTCTGCGAGTAAAGTGCCTGCTACCAAACCTGATGACCTGAGTTTGATCAACAGGACCCACAAGGTGGAAGAAGTGAACCAACTGCCACACGTTGTCCTCTAACTTCCGCACAGTGCTGTGGCACATGCATGACCTCACATTTACACAAACACAAATACATGCACAAAATAAGATATATTTTTTAAATGTGAAAGCAGAGGATAACCAAACAAAATTCAGAAATGGGGAGGAGCACATATTCTCATCATGTAGATTCATGTTCTTTTTATTATTATAAAGCTTCAAATTAACCATGTCACATATTTTACTCTGTGTATTAAGCAGTATATAATAGAATGTTTACAATGTACATGCTAAAATAGTTCTCAAAAACGGTATTAGTATCACTGTTAGAAGAGTGAAGGACTTCACATAATAAAAAACATCCATCAATTCAGTTTAGAAGATAAACAATTATAAGTCTACATGCCAAAACTAAAAGAAGAACTTAGAAAGAGAGTTCAATAATAACAGTCAAAGACTTCAACACGCCATTTTCATTAATGGATAGAGCCTAGTGGATTGAGGATAGGGAAGAGCATGAAAGACTTGAATAATACTATAAACTACTAAGAACTAATAAATATTTATAGACAACTCTACTCAGAGTAACAGAATATACATTCCACTAAAATGAACACACAGTATTTTCCAAAACAGACCACATGGCTAGCCACAAAACAAGCTGCAACAAGTTTTTCAGGTTATCATCAGACCTGACCATACTTGAACAAAATCACAAGAAAAATTTGAAAACTTAAAAAATATGCACAAATTACATAACATATTCCTAAATAACCAGTGAGTCAAAGAAAAAAAGAAAATTTAGAATTACCTAAAAATGAATAAAAATGAAAGCATTCAGAATTTATGGTGTTCAGCAAAAGCAATGCCAAGAGGAAGTCTTATAATAGTAAATTCCCACATAAAAAGATCTCCAATCAATAAAATCCTTCCATCTTAAGAAAAGGAAGAAGGAAAATAAATCAAAAGAAAAATGAATAACAGATACTAGAACAGAAGTAATAAAATAAGACTAAAACAGAAGAGAAAAAACAATGAAACCAAAAATTTCATTAAAATGTTTCTCTCAAGTGATAAAGAAAACTGACTGAACTGACAAAGAAAAAGGAGAACACTCAAATTACCAAAATCAGGAATAAATCAGGGCCATTAATACTGACTTTACAGAAAGCAAAGGCATCAAGAAAACACTATAAATAATTGTATGGAGCCAGGGAGATCACTCAATGGATACAGCACTTGTATAAGTTGAAGAACTAGAGTTTGGATCTCCAGTACTCCTCCCCTCCCGATAAAATGTCTGGCTTGCAAGGCAGCAGTCCACCTGTAATCAGTACCAGGGGGGAATGACAGGTCTCTGAGGCAATCTGGGTACTTCTTTCAATTCAGGATCTCTGGTTTCAGCAAAGACTCTGCCTCAGTAACTAAACTGGAGAGGGACAGAGGAAGATGTTCAGTGTCAATCACGGGTTCCACATGCAGACACGTGTGCCTACATATATGTAAACACACACATACATGCATATATACAAAAGAAAAGTAGTGTGGCAGCAGATTAAGGAAGCTAAATAAAACAGACTGGCTCCTAAAATCACAGAAAACAGCCAAACAAGCTTTAGAAGAAACAGAAAATCTTAAAATACCTTTTACAAGAAAAGAAAATGAGGTAGTAACTAAAAGAAAATTGCTAATACAACCAGGAAAATACAGTTTAACTACTGAAGTCTACCAACAATTAATGCCAGTCCTCTCAGCCTCTTTCAAGGAAAAGGGGTATTGTCTTATTTATTCTGAGCCATTAAATCATAAGTAAACGATAGATTTAATGTCTTCTGACTAGAAATTCAACAATCCTCAACAAAACACCAATTGAAAATTGAATCCAGAGGTACTTTATATATGATAGGCATTATGCCTATACAAAAAACACTGAAGTGTATATGTTAAGAGGGTGAAAATTACGAGGTTCATGTTTTATTTCAGTAAGTACATACATGTACACACACAAACCAAAATCCAGCACTACAGGGTTAGGAAAACTGTAAGTGTACAATGAATTTCAACTCCTTTCCCTCTTTGCATTTTTATTTAAAAGATGGCCATACACTTTACCAGGTTAGAGATACAGCTGGAATGTGAAGTCAGTAGAAAGGTGGTTAGCTATGGCTAGTTCCTACACATAGCTTTCTATGCATTTTCTGTGCTCTCCAAATTCCTCCCCTGCTTGAAGAGGTGAGGAGTGGATGACTTTCTGGGATAGCCTACAATGTCCATTTGCCACATGACTTCTAGTTTATGAAGATCTATGGTCTAATTTATGAGTATAAATCAGCATGTTTCAAGAACCAGAAAATAGATGGGTTGATCTCACTATCTAGTCAATCTATCACATACACTGTTGCCAGTTACAGGGACAGGAAAATGCCTCTCTTACCATCTCCCACAATATGGTCACTTTTACTCTTGCTGCTGGCACCATTTCTTAGATACTTACATTTCTACTAAAGCCTTGGCTCCTTGTTCCTGTTTGAGTAGTAGTAGTATTTTCTTAAGACTAGGCAAGACTTCGGGCAGGGTTATTTTTCAGTTTTCTCTCATACCCAGTTTGGGGAACTTTACCTTTTTCAAGAAATTGAAGTTTTAACATTAGACTCTCTGATGGAATTCTCAATGTCAAAGTCTACGCTTATTCCCCCAACACTGAGTAGATTCAATTTTGTACTTGTTTGAGCCTCACATTCTCTGCTCTTTTAGAGGCTGCACCATTATCATTTGAAAAAAATTACTATTTTTATTATTATCATCATGTGTACTGTGTGTACATGAGCATGCACATGTTTTGAATGCAGGTGCTTTGGGATCATGGCACACATGTGGAGGTTAGAAGACAACCTTTCCGAATCAGTTCCCTCCCTTCTACCTTTTTACATTTTTATTGGTTATGGAGATCAAACTTCAGTTACCAGGCTTGCACTGCAAATACTTTTCCCTGTTGAGCCGTCTGACCCATCTCATTATACTGTTTTTCTTTTCCTGAACAAGTCCTTTTACACTAACTTTCTGTTTCAACTTTCCGCTTCCTTGCAAACCATTATCCCTCTCTATGCTTAACTCCAAATCAGATATTGACTATTTTTTTTGTTTCTGTGCATTTCATATAAACATCGTAATCATCTTTATACCTCCTTCCCCATCTGCACACATGCCAAACCCCCGCCCCCCCCCTTCAACACACACATACTGGATTTCATGCAGTCTGTTATATCTGTTAAGGCCTATCTAGTCGTTAGTGTACCCAGATGTCTCTCAGGGCAAGTGCATCGACTGGGGTCTAGGTAAGACTATCTGAAATCTCTTCCTTAAAAATCAAGTCTCCCTCACTCAGCAGTAGTCAGCTACCAATAGTTCTTTGGCTAGGGCTGGGGCCTGCTGCCCATTTCCCCAGTTTTAAACTGGGTTTTTGCCTTCTTGAGTTTGCATGGGTCTTCTGAATGCTGATAGCATCACTGTAGGTTCATATGAACAAGGTCACAGAAAACAGCTTTTTTAAATGGAGATCCTCTCCCTCAGTTCTTATCTTGTAATAAAATTCTTCACTAAAATCATTAACCAAGCCATATATATGATGATGGATTATATCCAAACATGTCCATATTTACATAAAATTATACTTAATATGATATACAATAAGCCTTCAATAAATTATTTCTTAAATAAATGAATGAAAGAAGAGAAGGAAAAGCTTATCAATAGGCACAAGCTAGTATTTTGTTCTCCTGAGATCTTTTTATGGAACAGATACTACCAACAGCCTTGCATTCATGATCTCTGAATAATCCCCCAAACTCTGAAACAGGTACAGTTGGGAATCTCTTTTTGTATAGCTAAAATGATGCTTCACAGAGATTGAATATTTCAGTACTTTAATTTGAATTCTGGTTTACAAAATTCGTGCTTTGACTCACATTATACTTTAGAGCAAAAGAGCAACAAATAATAGACATTTTACTCAAAGAGCATACATAAAGATTTAAGTTGGAAGTTATCCATAGCACCTTACTGAAGGCTTGTGGGCCCCTATATAGGAGATTTTGCAAACAATGGCTTATCTAGTCTTACTGCTTTTCTACCTCTGTCTATATACACACAGGTCCTTCAGTCTAAGAAGCCCAAACCTATTGGGTTTTTGTGGCCTTTTGAAACAGGGTCTCTCTGTAGCTCCAGCTGACATGGAACAAGGCAAGCCTTGAATTCAAAGAGATCCTCCTCCCTCTGCCTTTACGTGCTTAGATTAAAGGCATGTGCCACTATGCTAGGCTTGAACCCATCTATTTACCTGCACCTCATACTTGAAAACTTTGTTGAGTTATAATTTTGGATTTGAGTCCATTCTGACAAAGGAAATATTCTTACCATGAGAGGTTTCTGTTCGTCACAACTACGTCAATTACACATTTCTAGCTGACATTAGGCTTATTTATGCCTGTCCCATTTATTCACTGTGAATTCGTTCAAAGGCAGTCTCTTTCATATTCACCTTTACATCCTTGTTGCCTGGGGAGCACAAGCCCATAGCTATAACAAGGCATTTGCTAAAAATACTGGCTAAGAATTTTCTTTCTAAGTTCCACTTTCTGGTAGGTTTATGGTATTGTCTAATCCTGGATAAGCATAATATGAAATTTTTACCATTATCCATGTTCTTTCAACTGTAAAACTTCCTCTGTTTTCACATAAATTATATTCCACTCCCTTTGGGTACAGAGCCTTTACTTTAAACCATGATTGTCTGAGTCTTTGCAGAGATTATTATCTTAATGACTACAATAGTGCAGGGATGTGTGATGGTTTGGGATATATTTGCACATACAAATAAAAGCAAAGAAAAGCTTTCATAATCTTGGGTATATATAGGCAATAAAAGCAGATATTAATCATAAAAATTAACTGTATGTGCTATAATGAATTAATTAAGCCTCAGTAGGATCAGGACAACTTAGTAAGAAGGAACTGACTTAAGGCTTGTGGAGAAATTATGTTGAGGTAGGTGAGATGGTAAAGTTATAGTATTCTACTTAGCGTGGTCATGTACAAAGGCGAGACGAAATTCAGGCATACATCATAAAGGGGTAGCAGCTATCAAAACCGCAATTCAAGAAAGGAGCGAGGACTAAACTCAAGATAGTACAGATGAAGTGCTTATATACTAGAATGAAACTGGCATTTTATATAAACCATAATGAAGAAACAATTCTGACAGAGTTTAATAAAGGTAATGACAAGGTAAAGGAATAGGGTTATAAGACTGTGACATTTTCTATCATGAGAAGTGTGATAAACCAGGATGATACCATCCACCACACCACCAAAGAAAAAAAGAAAGAAACATAAAAGAAACTTTTGTGAGATATGTTAAAAATCTTGGGAAACTATTTTCTTCATATCACTAGCAAAGAAAGTCCTCATTAAAACAACAAATCCTTCATAATCTGATTTAATCTGATTTAATTTTGTATGGACTATGATGATGTATATGGATGAGGGTTCAATTTCATTATTTCTTCCAGGATTAACAGAAGAAATCATCCAAATTTCCTGACCAACATACACAATAACTGTACAAACACTTTACAACATAAGTGCAGGAGACAAAGAGGATAAACAGCACTCCCTACTTATACTTACTAGTAGATACAGGTATTTCCCCTCTAACTTTTTGTTTATCTACTTTTTGCCGGGATCAATTAACTAGTCTCCAGTGTACTTGAGGAAGAAAGGGACCTAACTGAATTTTAGTTTGTTTACAACTCACAAGCAATACAGAGTCATGTTATTTTTCTACATTTTGTAAAAACTTAAGCAAGTTACTAAAGTGAAGAATTAATTGAAATCTGTGGGGAAGGATGATGAAAGGTTTTTTTTTTTTTTTTTTTGACAGAGTAAATGACATGATTTACACAAACATGTCTGTAAGTCTGGGTGGCATAAAACAAGCTGCTAATTCAACATCATTTACTCTTCTTCATAGGAAGGGGAATTTATCCATCCACCTATATTGGATATTGTTTTAAAAGTAAACAATAACATTTTAAAGTCATTTTAAGGTTAGTAAAGTATGAAAGCTAACAAATACCTAAATTTAACTTAAAATGTAATATACATATAACCTTACTTGAATTTGTTTATCTGAAAATGTTTTCTCATAATTGGAAATAAAAACTATACTGATTTGAAGGTGAAAGCATACTGCATTTGTAGACAAGATATTATACATCAGTTAAGGTACTAAGAAAAAAGTCCTCTATTACAATTCTCATACCCAGTTCACCAAACATGAAAATATAATGCCCAACATAATTGCAGGGAAAAAAAATAGCTTCTGTGTTAGTGTGTGTACATATATCCATAAATGACAGAAATAGAAAAAAAAACCAAGATACTGAATTAAAAAACTCATCAAAAAATACTATAAAACTAGTGTAGAACTTTGCAAGAAAAGAAATTTTCACTTGAAATAAGAAGCTTCAGGAAAATCATCAAATGTATATAAAATTTTTGTAAAGTAACTATTGTTTCTATTTTTATACAAATTTAGAGACCATAGGAGACATGAAGATTTCTTACAGGGTATTTTCCAATACTTTCCAGAAATAAGAATCTTAGGAATAACATGTTTTACATGATAATCCTTACTAAAATGTTTAATTTCCTTTTAAGGAAGAAATACGCAGATGAAAATTAGCTTGATATTTTTATTACAAAACTGAATAATCTAACCATAGAAATGTTCTAACATAGGAATGGTATTTCTGACACACTACTGGTCATCTTTTTTCCTCTATGTTTAAAAAAATAGACATAAAAATACTAGATGCAGTAACTCCTGCCTTTAATTCCAGTCCATGAGAGACAAGAGGTAGGTAAATCACTGTGAGTTCAAGGCCTGGTCTGCATAGTGAGTACCAGGCCAGTCAGGGATACATAATGGGACACTGACTCAAAAAGAGAGACTTTATGCATTTCAGTAAATATTCAGCTCCATAAGCATGAGCTCAGTAGTCCTGATTCAATAATCTGAGATGAGATAATGACTATCTCCATTCAAGTTCAACTTGAATTTATCTGTCAAGTAAAGCAGCAAAAGTAAATTCAAACAACAAAAAGATCAGGAAGGAAATGTTAGGTCAAATTTTACATGCTATCTTCAGTTTTAAAACTCTTGTATAGGGGAGCTGGCTCTGTGGTTAAGAGTATTGGCTATTCCTGCAGATAACCTAGGTTCAATTCCCAGAACCCATGTGGCAGCTACCAACTGTCCATAACTCCAGTTCCAGGGGGTCTGATGCCCTCTTCTGACCTCCACAGAGAATGCATGACATGGGTACATTTACCTACATGCCGGTAATACACTCATACACATACAATTTTAAAAATTAACTTTTAATTATAATTTATATAGAATTATATAAATTTAATTCATATGGCATCACTTAATTTGTACATTAAAACTACTTATTTCATTCAAATATAGAAATGACTCTTTATGTAAATAGTTCATATACCTATATACATCTGAAGTTAAGCTGTGTGTATTTAAAACACATCTAATTCAGGCCTCAAAATTCAACCTCAAATATTGCGAGCTTACGTAACTTTTTTATAAATTTTTATTTATTATTTTTATTTTATATGTATGAGTGTACTGCCTGCATGTGTGTAAGTGCAGCTATGCCATGCAATGCCCATAAACGTCAGAAGAGAGTGTCAGATTTCCTGGAACTGGAGTTACGGATGGTTGTTTACTGCCATGTGGGTGGTGGGAATCAAACCTAGGTCTTCTGCAAGAGCAGTCACTCTTAACCACTGGGCCATCTCTCCAGACCTGAAACTTTCAAGGAGCTATTACTGGAAATCCAAATTAGTATTTATTAAACGTGAATAACCACTGATAAGACTTTGGGAGTATAATTTCATAAGCATAGAAATAATTTAACTTTCATTTTACATATACTAAAAGACAAGGATTAAATGTGTCTTTTCATACCTGCTTTCTTTCTTTTTTCTTTTTTTGAGATTGGGGTCTGTAGCTGTTACTCCAGCTGGCATGAAACTTACTATGGAGACCAGGCTAGCCTCAATCTCACAGAGATCTGCCTCAGTCTTCTGCATGATGGGATTAAAGGCATGGGCCACCAAGACTGGCTGAATACCTTCAATTTTGTTGCAAGACCAATGCTCATTAACATGAATGACACACAGCTTATTAACTGTAGGTAGGTGTGAATTCTATAGGTTACAACATATAAAAAAATCAAATATCATTGAAATATGACTTAGAAAACCCTGCTCAAGAACTGGTACATAAAGCTCTTCAGCACCAATTTTCAAACTGTCAGTAAATAGAGAATCAAAAAAGTATGCTTGTTAAAAATGCAGAGTCCTGGTGCAAAACAGCATGTTTGATCCAGTAGTCTGCATTTTAATAGTCTAGGAAGTTGTCAGTTTTTACATATATAGTTTTCCATGCAGGCACAGGATCTGAAGAGTCCAATGATTTCATTAGATTTTCAGAAATACAAGACCTAAGAAACGTGTAAATGCCCAAGGAAGCCATTAAGGCCCAGATAAAATAATAACCTTGAACAGCGACCAGATAGCCATGTTTTGAAAGCTTTCTTTGAGCACTTCAGTCTCATCTCTTTCCTTTTTTCAGCTGCTCATGGTCCCTTGCATCCTTTGTAAAATTATCAAACGCTAGTAAAGGAACTTTATCACAGATGTTTTTAAAGAATTTTTGAAAAATTGGGCATGGTGGCAAACAATGGTAATCACAGCAACTGAGAGGTGGAGGTAGGGGACTCAAAGGTTCCAACCCAACCTCTGTTACATAGTATTTTCACTGCCAGTCTAGTACATTTGATCTTGTCTGAGGTGAGGGGGGTGATTAAGATTCATGGCTTTCTTATTTGCCTGTGCCTTTGTATGTGGGGGTCAGGGAGACGGCCTTTCTTCACATTCTCAAATTTGTTGAAATATATTTTTCTTTATTTTTCATTTATTGTGTATGGCAGAACTGTACAGCTGTTTTTTTTTTTAAATAATGTAATGTGCCTTGGTAATGTAAAGTTTTACAAGTGTCCCTATTTCCAAAAGTTGGCCTAAATATGTAGATATCCAATGACATTATTTAAAAAATAAGAATGGTTGTTTGGCCTTATTCGTGAAGTTTCTTATTCTTACTCACTGCTGCAAAAAAAATGTTTTATATGTTAAGTAATAAACTTCTTTCTTTTGGATAGTGGCATATGCTTCTCATCAGTAATATAAAGGTGGATTAACTTTAAAATGTTATATAGGCACTAAAAACAAATAGTAGGAAAAAAATGCCAAGAAAGGATAAAGAAGTACAATTGGAAACTCTCAATGCAACAGTGCATTTTCACTTGGTTATTCCAATGACTATTACGTCGAAAAAGAAATGAAGAATACAGAAAAATACATGACTTTTCTGAATCATGGTAACTTCTATCTAACAATTCTGATTACAAAAGTTTTATTGGGGTTGGAGAGATGACTCAGTGGTTACGAGCACTGACTGCTTTTACAGAAGTCCTGAATTCAAATCCCAGCACTCATATGGTGGCCAACAACTGTCCATAACTCTGATTCCAGGGAATCTGATGTCCTCTTTTGTCATCTGTGGGCACTGCATGACATGGGTGTCCTTACACACATGAAGGCATAACATTCATACACATAAAAAATAAAATTAAATAATAAAGTTTTATTATTTATATCCACATGCATTTTTATAAAGTAGAGATTCTATGTCTTTTCAAAGCAATAGTATTATTATACCCTAATGACCTGCAAACCAAGCTACTCAGTAGAGGTTTAATAGGCTAAAAGTGCATTGGTACACATCTTTTATGTTTCTGTTCACAATTAAAAGCAAACTAGGAAGTAGAGGAAAGTGGTTTCCTATCCTTGACACACCCCTTCAGATGAAAGCAAAGAAACACTTACCTTCTATTATACTATACAGTGATACTTCAATGCAAATGTTTCCATGATAAGCTATTCATCTCTGATGAAATGCTTAAGGAGAGTCTGTAGCCTTAAACATTTTCAAACAACTAGGTCTTTAAGCACTAAAATGACTTCAGTTTAATTTAACCAGTAAGACACTCACTTTCCAAGTTCATCCCTATGCTGCACTAGGAGGAGATGCTTTTATCTATTCTGTTCTGTTTTCATTAAACAGAAGTGAAGATCTCCACATGAATTCATCATAACATCCAACTGTCATTCTTAACAAGTTCTGGAATCCAAAATCTATGGTGGAAAAACCTCCTTTAAGGGTTACTTACATATAAAATAGAGAATGTCAACATGGAGTATCTTAGCTCTAAAGCCATAATTTTCAATAATTACTGTATTTTAGCATCATGGAAGGGCTGTTTTTACTAACAAAAACACTTATATCCACATCATGACATGAAAGAGTGCATCTTCAAAGTTACAGGCCTGGTCATACACAATTTCACATGTTCAGAATCAAAAGCCAGTGTTGAACCAGCCATGGTAGCACATACTTTGGCAGCAGAGGGAGATGAAATTTTGAAATTGAGGGCATCCTCTACACAGCAAGCAAGTTCAGTTCCAAATGGGGTACAGGGAAACCATGTCTCAAAATAAAATAAAATAATTTTTAAAAAGGGGTTTTTTAAAAAGCCAGTATTCTGGACTTAGGAAAAAAGATGCATGTAAAAATCAAACAAAAGTCTTGCGTTATGTTAAGGCGGGAAGCAATTAATAAATTAACAGATATATATACATATGGTCAAGATTAAACTGTGTGTTACCAAAAAGGATGTTAAGAGCTAGGACAAGCAGGAGCAGGAGAGATAGAAGCGGTTAAGAGCACTGACTGTTCTTGCAGAAGACCCAGGTTCGATTCCCAGCACCCATATGGCAGCTACCAACCATCTGTTCTAGGGGATTCTACACTTTCTTAGCTCTGCAGGCATTGCACACGTGCTCTTATATACATGCAGGCAACATACTCATGCATACAAAATAAAATATTAGAGGGCAAATAGGGAAAAAAAGTGGGCTACATTTCTTTTTATGTATGAATGTTTTGCATGTATCAGGAGAATGGGGGTATTGCTGTGTGATCTGACCATGTTGTGGGGAGGATTGTAGAATTGTCTAGAATTTTTGACTTGAAAAGCCACTGAGTGCTTTGAGCCCTAGTGACCTGTACTGTGGAAGTGGAAAGATAAGAGTACTGAAAGAAATATAAATGCTTGAAGGCTGGCTTGGGATGTTTCAGGGGGAAGTTTGAGAGCCCCATAAGACTATCCAGGACATGTACGTGATATATTTGTATTAAGAATCTGTGGAAACACAACCTTTGCTTTCCTGGGACAATGGATGCTTGTCAGCTGGGGTTGAAGAATCAATTGTGAGGTGTGCACCAGAGGAACCAAGAGTACTTATCAAACTGGAAGCCAAAGTTGGTAATGCATAAGAGATTCCCACATGACACTGGTTTTAACAGCATGAAATTTGCAGAACTGAAAAAGTAGTGGAGAGAAGTTGAGGCTTGGCACTGAGACAGGCTAGGAAATGCCACTGGTGAAAGTGTAGCCTCAGTTGCAGAGAAGACCTAAGGATTGAAGGGATCATGTAGAGAAGCTGAGGCCTGGCACTGTGAGAGGCCAGGATGCCACTGGTAAAGGTGTAGACTCTGTTGATATGGAGATCTTAGCATATTGGAGATGCCAGGATTATGGGACATTTACTAAATACAGCAGGATGTGTGGAGTGGAGCCAGCCTGTGCCTATGAGACAAGTTCCACGTGTGCTGTGGATGACAGAGCCAGAGAAGTGTAGCTACCCAAGCCTTTTGGACACAGAAGATGGTGATTCCCGGATGCCAAAGTTGAGCTACGGTACTTGATTTACAATGCTGGATTTTGGGTTTGTACTGACTTGACTCTATGCCATGGTTCTTCTGTTTTGGAATAAGAAAGTATGTTAAACTGATTTTGATTTTATTGGAGACCACAGTTAAGTTTTAGATTTTTAAAGGAAAACTTGAATTTTTAAATGTTGGAAGTTTTAAAGGGCTGTGGGACTTTTAAAAGCTGGATTGTGTTTTACAGTATAATATTAACATGAGACATCAGAAGTAAACAAGAAAGAAAACGTTATGGTTTGTTTGACAAGGTATCAATTGTGCTAGCTAGTTTCTGTTTACTTGACTAGACACCTGGCAAGGAACCCAACTGAGGAATTTCCTCCATTGCCTCCATTGATGGAATTAAAGGCATGGACCACATCTGGCTTGTGAGGCATTTTCTTAATTGCTAATTGATGTAGTAGAGTCCAGCCCATTGTGGGTGACACCATCCCTAGACAGCTGGGCCCAGGCTATAAAAGAAAGGTAACTGAGAAAGACAGGTAAGCAACCCTGTAAGCAGCATTCCTCCAAGGTCTCTGTTTCAGTTTTTGCTTCCAGGTTCCTGGGTGGTGGAGTTCCTGTCTGACCTTCCTCTACAATGGGCTGTAAAGTGTAAGGTGAACTAAACTCTGCCCTTCTCAAGTTCTGGTTTGTCAGTAATTTTATCATAGCAAAGAAAGTAAACTAGAACATGCTGTTGCATGCATGTCTGTGCATGCACTGCATATAGTGCTCAGAGTTGCCAGAGAGGGCATCAGATCCTCCTGGAAATGGAGTTAAAGTCAGCTGTGATATGTCTTGTGCGTGTTGGGAACCAAACCCAGGTCCTGTGCAAAATCAGCAAGTGCCCATAACCCCTGAGTCATCTCTCCAGCCCTGTGGGTTACATTTGTAAAGATCCACCATTGTCATTTACAGCAAGTACTTACATTTTCCCAATTATCATTAATCTCAATAATTTTGATATAAATTAAATATACGTCAAATAAATATATAGCAAAGTTTCTATCAATTTTATTTAGTTAGTTCACAGAGATAAAAGAGGATTATTACACTGGATACTCTACTATCCAAACTAAAAATTTTTCAGATTAGATAGATTCAGATCATAATAATTAAAGAAGGTATTACTTATCAGTAGGGCATTTTGAATAAGCTAAATAATAGTTCAGTATAAAAGACCACTGCATTTTAATTTGCTAAATGAGGAACAGACATCAACCAAAGTTACTTTAACTCAAAAGATATTCTGAACATAACAAGCCTAGCCAACTGCATTGTCTCAACATTTGAGTACATAACTCTATATAAGAGGTGATTCCTATCTAACTCAGTATTTTCATGTAACTTCATCTTTCATCTAACTTACTTGAAAAATAAAATTAATCTATAACCCACTTAATACAATATATTCACAAGTTAGATGCAAATGGAGTTCCTGTGCACAAAGTAATTTTTCATTTGTTTCTAATTAAAAGTTTAGTTGTGAATTACTCTTATTTCTAATTACTATCCTGCTATAGTGACTTCTGACTTTTTAGTGGAGTTTCATTGTGACTCTTCATGCTTGATTTGGAAATAATTTTTATAGTATATCAGATGAGCTCTATTTAAAGAAATTCTTCAGCTGAAATATTTTTCACTCTTTATGACTCTGTATGTTCAATTAATTGGGTAACAAATCTTAATCTCTGGCCCAAAATTAAAGCAAAAATAGCCCTTGTTCCTGGACAGTGCAGCAGAAAAACAATAAAGCTCAAAACATACAGATACATTATACCCTAACTACAAGCTATTTCAAATATAAGGTAAAATGTTTAAGGAAGATTTTTTTATGAATTAAAATATATTCCTACCACCTCATTATATGTGGAAGAAAGTTTATCTAAACAGAATATTCATTCTAACTTCCAGCTATTATTTTTGTCTGTAGTCTGCTGTGTCTCTCTCCTTTACCATATGCACTGTAGGTGGGATGTTTCCTGTAGTTACTATGTTTAGTTTTGCAGACTCAACTTTCAAACATTTATTTACTTCTGAGTGTGATCCCATTATTGTGCTTTGCTGCCCCAAGTCAAAAGAAGAGACTAAATATGCATCTAATTTTTCTATTTACATACTTTTTAAATTTTGGAAAGAAAAAAAATCAAATCCTTGAATTTGGTGTTTAAATAGTGACACCAAATACTAAGACAAGATAATGGAAGCTAATACAAATTCTCTTTCTTACAAATCTTTATTCATTAGTCAAAATCTTAAATGAGATGAATTATACTTTGAAATTTATTAGAGGGCTATGGAGATGACTCTGTGAGTAAAGGTGCTAACTCCACAAGCCATTCCACCTCAGTTTGATTCCTGGAACTCATGTGAAAACCTGATGCACTGGCATTCATCTATACTCCCAGCACTCATACAGTGAGATGTGGGTGGAGACAGGAGATTTTCGAAACTCCTGGGCCAGCTATCCTCCAGTTCACAGAGCAACAACAGAAGTAAGAAAGACCCTGCCTATATAAGATGGAAGGCAAGAACTGACTGATTTATGAAAGTTGTCCTCTGACTGCCATACCCGGTGGTAAATACGCACATGTATTGCACACACCTACACACTTTTTTTTTAAACTTTAAATTTTATTACAAAGTTTTTTATAATTAATCAAACACATTCATGATAAAGCCATAGTAACAAGATTTTAAGCCAATGTTAGATCATAATCATCGGAGGAAAATCTGTTGTCTAACACACCCAGGTTTTATTCTTACCAGCAACAAATAAGTTCAAGATAAAGGAAGTAACTTTTTATACTGAAGGCAGGGTGAGGGTTTCCAGGGGCACTGTAACACTAAAAAGGTTTTATTTGAGAAGACATTTACAAATACAGCACTAAGACCACTATGGTGGCACTTGCCTGCCAGGGCTACATAAAAGAGAGAGAACAGAAATATGGCACCAATATGTCTGGCTTAAAAGAATTGTATTTCTCTGTTAAAAATCCTATATATGACGCTGGAGAGATGGCTCAGCAGTTAAGAGCACTTGTTGCTCTTCCAGTGTGCCCAAGTTCAATTCCCAGCAACCGTATTAGGTGGCTCACAAGGGCCTGTAACACTAGGTCCAGGGTGGGGGTGGAGGGGTGTGGAATCCAATGCCTCTGTTCTCCACAGGCACCTGTACTCAAGTGTCCATACCCACACAGACACATACATATACACATAATTAAAAATAAAAACACAAAAATCTTTGAAAAAAAAGGGCAAGATCAATGTATTTAAAAAAAAATCCTATATATTTATGAGTTTGGGGAAATCCTGAAACAATAAATGCTAAAAAAAAAAAAAAGCAATTTCAAAAGGTAAAAATAAAATTAAAAGTGTAAAAAAATGCAAAAGATATGATTTCTCAAATTATTTTAAATATATTCTTATTTAAAGTCTCTGGTACACTTTCGAGGCAGCTTGCCTGGCTTTCCTTTCTGTCACTTCTGCTTATTTTACATGATATAAGTAGGCTAGGAAGCAAGTGATCTCAGTCCCAGATATAACACTATTATGATGTTGGATAATACATCAACATTTTCTAAATTTCTGGTTTTTTTCCAATAAAACTGAGATAAATGACAAATCTTGTGATTAACTCCTAAAAATGTCTGATGCACAACTCAATCTCAATTTCTATTGTTTTAAGTACCTTAAAGAACTACTTGTTCATTTGTAGAGTACTTCTCATGTAAGTATTTCTTTGGTAGTGGTCTTTCCTTGCCTGTCTTACTCATGGTGAAATACCTGGCCCACAGCACATAATTAGTACCTACAAAATAACTAAATGAATAGACATTTACACTTTTCTGTGTCATTATAAAAATAACGAGATTGCACCGGGACTCTTTTCTGACTACATGTCTAAAAGGTAGAAAAGAAAAAAAAGAACAAGACTTTTCTCTTTAAGAAAAATTCCTACTTGAGACAATGTTATTATTCCTGAGGTAGTCCTTGATGCCTCTTAATAGCTTATGTCCACCTTCAAGACAGTTTAAAAAAGTCCATATTTATCTCATTTGAAAAGAATAGCCCTTCTCATGAGCAGTAAGCTTTAAAACATCTTTAAGTACAACTTCTTTCTTGAAAGAATTTAAAGTGGTTAAACTACACCAGGATTTACAAAACAGTCTGAATTTTAAAATAGGATAATTGAGTGAGCTAATTTCCAAATTTATGTATCAAATCAGCAAAATGAATAACAAAACAGACAAAAATAACGGTTCTAAAACTTGTCTAAAACATTCAAACATCATTTAATGTAAAAAACAGCAGGAACTGTCTAGGTGAGAAAGTTTCACAAGATAAACACTTGCCACACAGCATGATGATCTAAGTTCGATCCCTGGAACCCAATGAGAACTACACAAAGTTGATCTCCACATGCATGATATGGCAAGCAATATGAAGGGTGCACATCCATACATAAAAAAAATTTAAGTGGACTTTTTGTGAAATTCTCTAAAAATGTCAACTAGACTCCAAGTTACATTTTGTGGGTTTAAAATATTTTTGGTGCTGGGGATTAAACCTAGGGCCTCAGTTATATTGGGCAAGTGCTGAATTATCATCTTGGCCCTTGTTACAAAATTCATTCTGCCTTTCTCTACTGTGTATACACACATACACACACACATACATGCATCTATATATGTAATATTCTGATGCAACTATATTATTTGCAAATTTTGAAACTGTACACTCTTCTATTGCCTTAGTCTAACCATTCATTTACAACTCTATTTTAGACATGGTTCTCTCTGAGACCTTTGGTTTTCATTTTTAGGGGGTTTCAAACCATTTATTACTTTCTTAATTGGATGAATTACACAGAATTACAAGAAAAACTAAACAAATTTTAATAATGTTCTCTAATTTCAATAAAAATACAGCATTTACCTTAAAATCTAGTATTTTAAAAAACCTGTATGAGACATTCTTTAAATCTGGCATTATTGCTGACAGAAACAAATATTGATGGTGTTTCTAGGATAGCTCACAAGACACATTTAAACCATAATACACAATACTAGAACTAGGGTAGTAATAACATGATAAATAAGGTAACTTTAACCTAGTTCATGGAAAAGTGGGGAGAAAGCCATTTGATGATTAAAAAAGATATTCAACCCTTAAATATCCTAAGGAATAGCTTGGCCAACACTTGACTTTAATTAGACTAATCCCATTTAAAGTACTTTTTTTTTCACACAACCTTTGAGTGGATTAGTCTTAAATAAAAAGACACAGACACAAGACAATGAAATTACTAAAGAACATTTATTTTGCTAACTGACAAGTGTTTGAACTCTCAATAAGACATAGCGGGTAGCTTGGCTCATGAAATATTCTGACACGTAGAATATTTTGGATTCTAACTTTAGCCTTTCTACTTAATTTCCTATTGTCATAATTTTAAAGGCCCTAAACTTTCTATAACTTGGTCTTTTTAGGATAATGAACTATTTCTAAAAACTATAAAATGAATTTATTTTATTCATGAAACAATAAAAAAACAAATTAGACTTGCCAAGATATGCTTCTTACTATTGTCTTTCTAGATTACAACAAAAAGATTTATGCAATACACATATAACTAATATACATAATTATGTTGCTTCTCTTGTACCAGATATTTTTAAAAGTTCACACATTCATGCAGTCACGCACACACACACACACACAAAACTGAGAATGGTACGATGATTGGGTCCATTTTATTAATATGATTGAGTCAAAGAACATCACTTTTAAAATGCTGAGCTCTAGATATCAGGCTCTTAATTGTTTGTGTGGTATTAGCAATTTAATATAAGAAAAATTAAGATAAAATGTATTTAAATATTTGTTCTCTTGATAACAAAACAAAGTCACCAAAAGTAATACTGAAGGTGAGTAGACTGTACCCACGTACTGGATGAGACAGTTCAAATTTCTCTAAAATCTGTATGCCACAACTTTCATTGTATGTCTTTTTGTGAGATAGCATTAAGGTGATAGACAAGCTCCTCAGCTGCAGGAGTTCAGAAACATTAAAATAGCTTTAAAACTAACAATTTTACTTTTATTGAGGAAGATAAGAATTTGATGCATTATAATTTTATAATGACTAAAATATGACAAAGAAGTGAAAGGAAAATTTTAATGATTATTCACATCATGTTAATACTTCATATGCACTAAACAATTTAACACTCAAAACAATGGTAAGAAGGGCAATCTTCAACCACTTTTTTTTTTTCCTGACGAAGTTCAGAACCACAGCAGCTCATCAAAGACTGTATATACTATAGTATACAGTAAATGGAGCTAGCATTCAAATCAAGGATTACCTCTAAAAGTTTTAGTGGGTGATCTTAGTAATAAAAACAAGTACAGTGGTTATTGGTGATATCTGTTAACACAGAGGCTAGTAGACAGTAAAAATATACTGATAACTTTAGGATTTGGCTTTATGAACAAATTCCATGACCTCTCTATCCCAGTACTATGAAGATACAACAAAAGAAACTAAACTTTCTATAACTTGCTCTTTTTAGGATAATGAACTATTTCTAAAAACTATAAAATGAATTTGTTTTATTCATGAAACAATAAAAAAATTAGACTTGCCAAGATATGCTTCTTACTATTGTCTTTCTAGATTACAACAAAAAGATTTATGCAATACACATATAACTTATTTTTATATTCATAATTGAAATTTTCCACGGGTATTAAAACTACAAAGAAATTGGAAGAAATACTTCCTGAGTATGTTTCTCAGAATGTTTCTAATTGCTAAAAGAATATGATAACATTTATAAAATGCTTAGTATACTACATGGCACACTGTACTCAGTAGGTATTAGCAAATACATTACAGAGTTGACATTATTACTGGACCTCTTGAAAAGGCTAAGATAAATAAACTGTCTAAGATTCTTTAATTATAATTATGGATTATCAATCTTATTTTATCAAAGAATCTTTTTGGGGGCACTAATAATTTAGCACAGAACTAAAGAATATACTTTGCTAGAAAAAGGAAAGAGTTAAGAACAGAAGAAACACAGCAATTCCTGAATAATGCCCAAGGCGATCTTTATTTCCATTTAGGAGGCTCTCACATCCCTCAGTGTTCTCAAAGTTTTCTTTTCAAATAGTGTAATAAGCTTTTCAATGGTGATGGGCTACCAACTCCCTACTCTTTTAGATGCTGCAAGAAATGTTAATCAACGCTAGCAATACTCTATTCAGAATACTCTTATTGGTGAGGAACTCAACACACACAAATAAATAAACATAATTTAAAGAATACCAAAAGTTAAGCTCAAATTTACTTTATGGAGTTCAACTTTCAAACCTATGAACTTAAAGAATTCATTAGCCAGTAATGCGATGCGCTTATCTAGTCAAAGAGTGATTAAATATATCTTCTCATTTATACATCTTGATATTTTGGCACTATCAAGTGAATCAATCCACTAAGTTTTAGTGTTCTTAATAATCTGAGTATTTCTTAAATCTCCAGTTGTTAGACTACTTAATAGGTAGAAGCTAGTGTCCAGAGAAGCTTAATATTCAAGATCAACATAAAATGAAGAAAATTCAGTGATTATTTTATGTTAAATAAAAGACAAAAATAATACTTATCAAATTTTATCTTTAAAACTACTATTCCAAATGAAATCCACTAACATATTCAAGGCTAACATCCTGGTATGATATAGCTGGTGTGAACTAGTAATTCATAATCACTTCTTACTATATGAGTTAATATAAACATTGAATTGCTCCCTGTCTGTCTGGCATCTAGTACCAGTTGAGTGTGTTGTCCAACATAACTGTGTTCTTTATCATGATTTGTTTTCAACTATCCTGTACCAGCCTAGTCTACTTGAAGTAGGAATTTCTTCATTATTCAGACTGGTCAGTGAGTCAGATCTGGACCTTCTCTTTGAACAAAGACAAATTATTTAACTTCTTTCCTAACTACTTCCTGGTTATCTCTAGGATACAATGTTATGTTCATTAGTTTCCCATGTGAATATTTAAAAGTTTTAGAAGGCATGACATTAAAATCACAACTGTATGGGAAAGAGCATTATGAGTTTTGGTCTGAAATAAAATGATCTCTTATAACACAACTATTCGATAAATAATGTAAGTGAGTTTTTCTCATTGAGGATAAAGAATACTTTTTTAGTTTAATTATTAAACCTAAAGATAAAGAATAACTTTGCTTATAATGCCTGGAGTTTAGCTCCTACCTAACCCCCTAGCAACACCATTACACATAATGTTTTCTTTTCAGGAAACTCCTCTGTGACGATAGAGTAAACTACTCAGAGAGGTTACAGTGAAATACACAATTCCTCAGAATAGATGGCTTCTGATTCCACTAAAAGCTCTAAATATTAAGTGCCATGAACTTCCTATGACAAAAGTTCCAAATTTGCATTTACCGTTATTTTATTAATATTCTTCTCTATCTCTAGGGCGTAAATTCCAGAAGACAAAGAATCGTATCAATTTTTGCTTACAGTTCCTAGTGAGCACATAATAGCTACCAGCATACCTTTGTTGAAGAAATATATGTGTAAACCATCAATAAAAAAGAGAAAACAAACATCAAATCAAGACAACCATATACAGTCTTAAAATAAAAATCACATTTCTTTATGGCTAAAAACAACATAAAGTCATGTTTAGTAGAACTAAATTTGCCTGTTTTCAAAAGGAAAAAAGAAAATTCCATTCCTGGTATTCAGGACAGGATGCAGTGAAATTATAAACTGAAAGGACTACTTGGGAATAAATCAATCAATTAAGGAGGGATGAATATAATCAAAAATACTTTGTATGAAACTCTCAAAGAATTTATACATATATTCTTTAAAAAGAAAAAGAGGGGTTGGAGAACTGGCTCAGTGGTTAAGAGCACTGGCTGCTCTTGCAGAGGATCTGGGTTTGATTCCCAGCACCCAGATGGCAGCTAACAATCATCCATAACTCCAGTTCCAAGGGAAACCGATGCCCTCTTCTGACTGCCGCAGGCAATACATGACACAGGTGCATTTACATACATGCAGGCAATACACTCATACACATAAAATAAGAATAATCAATAAAACATTTAAAAAGATAAAAATTTAAGAATTAAACAGGAAAAGAATAAGCCATACCTTTGGTACTTTAGCATTTATATATGATGTGCAGGGTTTGGGTTTTTTTTTGTTTTTTTTGAGACAGGGTCTTACTACATAGCACTGGGCACAGGCTGGCCTGGCACTGAACTCACAGAAATCTACTACCCTCTGCCCCTTGAGTGCTGAGATTAAAGGCATATACCACTACAACTGGAAAACATGTATAATTTTAATTGTTTATTATTCATTACTATTTGTAACTGCTCCTAAGGATCAACCTGGATAAGCATTTTAATAATGAAAGAGAAAAATCCCTCAGTATTCTTGTGTAATGTTTTGATGCCTTAACATCAGTGTTTCATTTCCAATTCAGTATAACTTCAGAATCCAATAGACAATCCAGTCATGGTTGTAAAGAGCTATTCAGTCATAGTTGCAAAGAACTATCAATTTTCTTAAATTTTGTCCATGTTATTTTGTCCCATTTTTCTGCCATTTTTTTTCCCCCCTCTAATCTAAGTTCTGGGAAATTTAAATTTAAAAACAAAGGTATAGCAGTATTTGTAACCCACTTCCTTAATTTACCAGGTAGTTTGAATTTTAACCTTAGTTCCAATCAATTAAAAGTAAGTGTGCTGATGTCATCATCTCCTATCAAGCTTGGTCTTCAAAGAAATTGCCCCCTTCTGTGACAATTTAGTATTCCTCCCCTATCTAAACAAGGAGTAACTCAGGCCATCTACTTGATCAACTCTGCAGAATTCTAATACCTTCTTTACTAAGCTTATTTATATACTCATATTTGATATAAATTTACAAATGTTTCTAAACTGTTTCAAGAATATGTTTCACTTACAAAAAAAAAACCCTACTTATTCTTTAAAACCTTTTGTTTTATTTTTATCCTCTATTCAACCCAATACCCGATTATAGAAAACATCAAGATTGTGTCATTAGTATTTTGAGTGAACACAAAATAATCTGAATCAAAATGATTCCAATGTTTTAGCATAGGTCTGTGTATTCTTTCTACTCTCAGACTAAAGCTATCAACAACTTCATAACTGACACTTTTCACCATCACTACTAACCTGGAATATATTGGCAGATTTTTCAGTAAGAAGCAAAACAGTTAGAAACACAACTATATTACACTGATCCTTCTTTAACTGACTAGGTTTTTCAGTCTTTCAGACAAGGAGATTAGATCAATATGATTTATTCTGTATCAAGCTATGATGATTTTAACAATAACTAAATTTCCTTCAAGGTAGCCAGGGATATATTTGTGACTATCTGGTTAGGTCTGTACTTTTCCTAGGTTATTTTTTTCCTTCTTATTTTAATATAAATATACTTTCTATAAAATGTATAAGGCTATTCAAAACAAATCAAAGTAACGCTAAAGCATACATAATAGGAATTTTTCAACCTATCAGCATTCCAGATATAATTTCTATACATAAAAGATCTAATTTGGTACATATCTTTCAGACCTGTTAATATATTGACATATATATAGCAGAGTTTGTACATTCATGGTATATACAGTAGAAAATATGTGTTATATATCTGTCCAAACATACAGTCTTAAACATAACAGGATAGTCTGCATATATATTTTTACATAAATGAGATTATACTATGCATATTATTTGACTTACTTTTCTATGTAGCTTATCTACCCATATATTTAGCATACAAATCTAAACTTTCATTCCTATATTCAGATACTACAGGTAGTTTTTCTTAATTTTCTAACTTGCTTTATTCAAAATCAATTAGATTGTTTTTTACAGTGTTCAGGATTGCGAGTAATATGACCTATATTAATAGGTCTTTCTACTGTACTATTTCTAAATTTAAAGATTTGACTAGCAATTTATTCTGAGTTTTCATCTTTCCTAAATTATATTAATAACTACATGCATACATATTTCAACAAAAAGTTTGTATAATATATATTAAATTAATGCTTAAATAAAGTTTTAGAAAAAAGTGATGTATTTATCAAATGTTCCTACTAAACAATAAAACTAAATACACATACAATTCAAATCAATGTCTCACTAGCCTAGGTAAGCAAAACAAAAATAAAAGAGTAATGTTAGAATTTTAATACCTTTATAAAAAGAAAAAAAGTGAACAGTTTAGCACAGCAAGAGTAGACCAGGAAATCATGTAAGATTAAACTAAAATATGTGATTTGTGCCTAGACTTCTTTCATTCATATATATATATATATATATATATATATATATATCACTAAAATAATGTAATCACTAGTTTGGTTTATAAAAAGAGCAGCATATCATTGTGTTCTTCAAGCTAGAATGAGAATTCAAATCAACTGAATAATAAAGTGGTACTACATTAACTTTAAAACTGCTAAAGTGAATCACTAAATAAGCAATAATAAAAACTGTTAGGCTTTATTATTATTAACAAATTAACAATTATTAAAAGAAATTGGTAAAAGAAAAATACTGTACTTTTTAAATAGAACATAAGTTTTATTCTATACATTTATGTAAAATTAAATATTAACAATTCCTAAATAAAATTCTTATGATAAAATTTAGCAAAGCCTATGTATACACAAAATTATCACTGTCATTATAGTGATATTTCTAGCTGGATGGACTTGCTGATATATAGTGAACTGTAGCTTTAATTGAAATTTGAATGTTATAAACAGTTAAGATGTCTGGCTCTGGCCTGCATTTTAATGCCATCAGCAGAACAGGGATGGGAAGCATAAACAAACCTTTTAACTAGATTACAGTCTCTAAAATGGCCAAGAAATCCTTCAGCAAGAACTCCAGTGTGATAAATGTGAAAGTAGGAAAATGATTTTGGAACAATGCTTTTAAAATTCCCCAAATTTCTGTTGCTACAGGAACATGTATTTCTCTAAATATTTTATTTAACATTTTTTAACAACAAACTTTATAGTTAACTTCCCAAATAATTCCTTTTACTTTCTTTACATGGTAGGTATTCCCCAAATAAAAAAACTATTTTAAAAATTAGTATTTTCTTTTGTGGAATGCAGTCAGTAGTACAGCCTGAATTGTTACTTTTGGATCCTAAAATTAAGAGTGTATGGATCGAGTGAGTTAATTAATTAACATTTTTAGACTCACAATGAAAATAAAACAATGGCCTTAGCAACAAGGATAAATGCAAATAAAATCTAAGGCTGGGTCTTAGAACATTTTATGTGTATTTCTAACGTCTAAGACAGACATTCAGTTAAGGGGAGGGTAGCACAAGAATGTAAATTTAACCAAAAATTTTCTTACTGTTGAGTCTTGTTTGCTTGACAAGAGAATTTACTCAAGCACCAATGCACAAGTTTTCACCACTGCAAAGTTGGTGATTGATTATATAATTCATGTCATTCATTTAAAATAATACATTCTCATAATCTGTTCAATGCTTAAGGCACCTAATTAAAAGTTCTCTAAGAAAGGTTATTTAGGTCAAGTGAAATACATTAAATCAAAATGTGTCATGTTCAACTCTGAATGAGGTATAAGCTTTGTAGCTGGCTCATTATCATTATCAATTTTCATTTCCATTCCATTTATCTACTTTAGAAATAAATATTAATGTATGTTAAATCTGTAAACATCTTACCTCTTTTTCTCTCTGAAGACTTATGCTGAGTTATTTGAACTGTGAGTTATTACATAATACAATTGTACTTCAAATAGAAACTCTAAAGAGCTAGAATTGTTATTTTTAACTGAATTTTGGGGGAGTTTATCTAGGAAAATTATTTGGGTATTTTTTAGCATTTAAATGTCTCCAAACTGCAGCTTTTAATAAACTGGCATAATGCTCATAGGATGACAGTTAGCATCAGTACACAGTATGAATTTGTACTTAAGATGAACCTAGAGGTTATTTAATTAATGAAATAGGAAATTTTAAGTATTCTTTTTCTTTTATTCTTTTTCTTTAAAGGCAAAAGAAATAAAAACCAACTCTGGGCTTGTTAGATTTTAAAAAGCATTTTAATTCAGTGGTTTCTTTAAATGCCCTGTTGTGTTTCAATATCAAAACATTTGTATAAAAATTTCAGAGGAAATACTATGTCACAGATTGTTTATTTTTTTGTTTTGGTCTTTTGCTGTTGTTTTTTCTCTTTTAGACAGGGTCTCCCTTTAACTCCAGCTGGCCTAGAACTCACTAGGTAGACCAGGCTGGCCTAGATCTCACAGAAATCCCTCTGCCTCTGCCTCAGCCTCCTGAGGGCTGGGATTAAAGGTGTGCCCTACCACAACAGGGCCCAAGTGTTACATATTGTTTTAATTTCTAACTTCATACAGCAAAATGCTCAAGTTAACTTCATGCTAGCCAGAGGACATACAACACAAAGAAGGCGGACATTATTTTTGCTAGTAAAGGTAAGATTGACTTTCTATATGTTTGAAGCTGTACACTGATCCATATCTTGTAAGACTGGGGTTTTGCTTTGTTTTTCTGTCCTTGTATACACTTTGGGGAATTTCTATTACTCTACATATAAAGTTACTAAATCCATTATTTTACTCATACTTTCCATAGTATTGATTGACAAAATACTTTATTACAATTGTGTTTTGTTTAGAAAGTCCTAAATCTAATCTGATTAGAGTGTTTGGTACTATATAATGTTAAAATGCTTCTTAGTAACTGCTTTCCTCCTATGTAACATGAGACAATACTGCAAAATTCACAAGGACCATTGTAAGGAATAAAAGTGATATGTGCATCAAGGTGCTATACTCTTAAAATTAATAGTAACTAGGGGGTATTCCTAAAATAAAAGTCTAAAAACAAATGTAAAAAAGATCGAAGTTCACTAGTAAAGAGTCTATTTACCACTTTAAGATATTAAACTATCCAACAGAGGCATCCACTTTTCCTTCAATTATAAGTAAACATTATTCTAAAGTATACATGATACAAAATGAGAAGGGAATGCTGCTTCATTTCTCTCTAAGGTACTTTTCAAGTATATATTAAAGCTATTGAGGAAACTGAGATAGGAATCCTTTTTTTATGGACTTATTTACTGAGATGTTTCCAACTCATTTTACTAAAAGTATAGAAGAAATATTGCATAAACAGGAATAAACACAATAAATGTTTTGGAACTAAAATGGAAAACTTTTTATGAGTATTTTGAAGTAATATATGTAGTATATACTAAAAATCCGTAATTCCTAAAAATATATACTAATTACTGGACAATTAAATCATGCTGTTTAGAGTTGCTGAAAATATGATAAAAAGTATCCAAGTGCTCAATATGAAAGTGTACATCTTCCAATAGACCAGGAAAGATAAACTGTTCTATAAGAAGAAAATACAAAAAAAAATTACTTTTGAGGAAAAAAACAGTTTGGAGAGACTTCCCTTTTAATTAAAAAAAAAAATTAATGAACAGCGTTGTTCATTCTCAAAAGAATTATACTTAGGAATTAAAACCCAGTAATGGATAAATCCTTTTCATAGATTAAAATCAGTGAGACTAGATTCCTAGAGCACATTATTAAGTAGAAATTTTCTTCATATTTTTCTATTTTAATAAAATGTAGTAATATTCTCCTGGATCATGTATTTTTCCCCACCTAACTGTTCATTTAGTTAACAAATTTGGATAAACAAATTAAAGATATGACCAATACACCTATAGAAATACAATTAAGAAATTTCTTTACATTACATTGCAGGGACCATCCTTGTTTTTCAGATGCCTAACACAGTGCCTGACAGAAGATACTACTCCATAGATGTTTAATAGCTAAGTACAATCTATTTTTCACATACATTCAAAATCCAGACAAGTTTACAAAGATACATAAGTTGGATATAGGCTTTCTGGCTGACTTCATGGGGTCCCACTGATGACTAGATGTAAATCTTCATATCCATAGAAAACTGGAAAGCTGATAATTGTCTGGGTAAGGACCAAAAAAACAAAGTCAGGGAAACATGTCACCTAAGTAACAATTGTTTTATAGAGCTGGTAAAAGCCACCTAATCATCCCAATAACCTATTGTATCATTCATTAAATGAAATGAAACAACTGAATCTTGAACAAGTACTTTTTTTTTAAGGAGGAATTTTTAAGTCATTGCTTATCTAAAATCAGTCACTTCTGTCCAATTCTATTCTGATAAGGTTTAGAAAGAAATATGTTTTTGCTTCTTAATATGAATACTACATTTTGAACAGTATTTAATTTGGCTGTTAATTAGGAAAAGTGAAAGCCATAGCAAAGATAAAGAAAAAAAAATCTCAAGGAAAAAAAATTATGGTAGTGAGATTTACGGCAAGGAGAAAGGGCAAAAGGCAAGAGGAAAGCAATCTTACATTCCTTGAGTGAAGAAATTTAAATCTAACTCAAACAAATGTGAATTACAACCCCTAGGCCCTACTGTGCACCTGGCGTGCGATGAATAAATAGCACAAGTTTTAACCAGACAAAAATCTTTGTCCTTTAATGCAGAACTGATAAGTAACATTTAAAATGGAACATGAATCTGACTTCTTTTTACAAATACGAGTTCTTAATACAAGAGTAAGAAATAAATTTGTTGGCTAATTGGAGGTTCCAGGAGAAAAATTAGCATTAAAGAAAACTGACATGATTCTCAAAATAATCCTAATCCACAACCAGAGAAATTAGTACTTCTTTAAAAGGTCAACAACAGGGGTAGAAAAAAAAAAGGTGAACAACAAATATTTGAACTACAAATGGGCAAATTACAGCTCTCAAGCTATGTACCTTAATATACTTAGAAAACTAACCCTTGTGGGGCCTGTGGCACATGCCTTTAATCCCAGCACTTGGGAGGAAGAGTCAGGTGTATCTCTCTGAATTCAAGGCCAGCCTGGTCTACAGAGAGAATTCCATGTTAGCCATTATGTGGTGAGACCCTGTCTCTCAAAAGGGGGGTGGGGGGGAGACTTCATATAAAAATTTGAAGTACTATACACAGAATTATGCATGACAGTTTCATATCAGACAAAAGATGATGCAGCCTAGCATACTAATATAGTATAACATACTAAGTTTCTTGTTCTCAGGTCCCTAAGCTGCACACCCACAGGTCTTGAAAACTGGAGGAAATTCTTGAAGCTCTCTAAAACATCAACAGCATGGGAAATGAAGAGCTAGATAAAATGACCTCCAATGTGTATCATGTAGCTGAAAAATTACTGACATAAAATATCAACATTTCTTAATAACTAGAACATAAACCATAATAAAAATACAATAAAAGATTTCAAGGCATAAGTGATTATCTCAGGTCTAAAAGGTGTAGAGTCTTCTAACTATATTAGGGATTAACAAACAAATGGGAGAATAAGGAATGTTTTCAAAGGAAAACAAACAACTGGGTGTGGTAGCACATGCCTATAATTCTACCACTCAGAAGACTGAGACAGGAAGATCATGTGTTCAAGGCCAACCTCAACACTACATTAAGGACCTGTCTCAAAGTAAAGAGTAAAAGAAAACACAAACTAAATACAGGCACTAAATTTAAGATTGTAAATTTTTACTCAGCTGCCTCAATTATCTATACAAATCGTGTACTTAAAGTTGATTTCTTCAGTAATTTCTACTTTCTACCTCTTAAATCAACAGTGTTGAGTTTTTAACGTAAGAACAGAAAATCTTAGGTGGACAAGGATTAGTAGAATTAATGATGGGAAAAAAAACTTGGCACTTGGTACAAATTTCTGCTTGAGTGCAGCAATTACATTTCAGAGCAGGTAAGAAACTTAAAATTTATAACAAATGAGAGAAATAAAATCATATTAAGTCTACAGTCACACTGTTTTTCCTGGGTGCAAATGTCTACTTTTGCACAGATTTGGAATTTAAAATTTACATAACAAGTTTCTACATATGCAATGCTTTTCAGTCTTTAAAAACATGAGTACATCATGTTTTGGCTTTACCATCAAGAAAATTCCCCAAATTAAAAGCATCATCACATTGTTAGACTGACTATGTCAAACATCTATATAGATTTATATTTCTTCAATATTTTCTTGCTCATCAAATTGCTATTTTCATATTGCTGACATAAATTATGGGATCAGAGATACCAATGCAATTGTTTAAAAAGTTAGAGACATAAATACAGAGAGGAGAGAGAGAGAGAGAGAGAGAGAGAGAGAGAGAGAGAGAGAATGAGAATATAAATGTGTGCATCCACCCTCAAGGAAAGGATAAAGAAATGTAAAAATGAAACAAGATACCACTTCCCAACGTAAGCCTTAAGTATAAGGCCTACATCAGAAATATATTTCAAGCATTTGTAATGCCATTCACTAAGAATATGCTATGTAAAAATGGAGAATGGCTATTTTTTTTTTGTCAAGGCTGTTATTCTATAAACCTAAATCTGGATTTACTTTTCAATTTGTATCTAGCTATCATATACTACCTACAACTTCATGATTTTTTTTTAAACTCATGAAAGTGTATTTTAGAAATTAATCTCCTTTTACAGGTAGTTCAGCACCCCCAGAGATGAAAAACTCATCTCAATTTACAACACTAAATAAATAATTCAGCTAAAACTGAAAGTGGTACCAATCCTTCGAGCACTAATGGAGAGGTTTGGCCTTCCATGCTGCCAGAACAACATGAAAGTTTTCAATGGGGTTCACTTGTTCAGACAAGTTACAGAGATTAAAAAAATACCAAGTTAGTTATGAAATAGGTAAAATCCTCATCTTATGGAAAATAAATACCAGGAACATATATGGGAAAAGACAATACCCGTGACATTTACACTTAAAGCATTTTTGAGGTCTGAACTTGATAGACTCAAACATGAAACAAGTATTTTACAAAAAAGCAATAATACAAGTCAAAAACTCAACCAAAGGCCTCTACCAACTAAAGATTTGAAATTTGCTATGCAATTCAGACAAAACAAAAAAAAATGGAGAAACTGAACACTGTAACACAAAAACCAATCAAGTCTTTCAACCTTAAAGTCAATATTCAAATCACATACAGAAGCAAAAAGGGGAAAACACTCAGGTCTACAATTGGATAAGCAGTTCCAATGCAATCCAGATCCCGACATTTTCCCACTCAGAAACAAATGCAGTACAGCTTTTCCTGGAGAAAGAGAAAAAAGCTCTCTAAATGTAATTTCTAAGTGACATCTAGAAAGTGTGCCTCTTTCTGTCTCTTTCCCTGGCGCCTCACTGGAAGAAGGAGGGGGTTGTTTTTGTATTCCCCCCACTGAAACAAGGCACAATCAGATGTTAGCTGGAGGAGAGAAACCACTTTTGACAACAGCAAATAAAAATTAAAGTGTCCTTCCTCCCCTGACAGGATGGACACCCACCTCACACATCCCTCCCCACTCCAGCCCCTCCTTCACCCCCCCCAGCACCACCCCCTCCTCCTCACCCCGGAGCTCCACTGCGTATGAGGTTTGGTGCTAGTGCTGCCCCGGAGTGAAAGTCAGAGCCAGAGGGAGGCAATGAAGCCCCCACAGACACACTTACCTTTCCTGCCCCCCACTTTTGAGTGCCTTCCCTGGAGCTGTGGAGGATGACACAAAGGGTAATAAAGGGGGGGAGTGGAGGAGGAGGCAGCGGCGGAGGAGGAGGAGAGCTGGGGAAGTGGCTGCTCCCGGGTGTAGGGAGATGTCTCCAGCCAGGGCCAAGCAGCAACAGCAACAGCAGCAACAGCAACAGCAACAGCAGCAGTGGCGGCAGCAGCAGCAGCAGCAAAGGGTCTGTGTTGCTAAGAGGCTTCTGGTCTCTTTCTCTCCTCCTCTCAGGGCCAAAGAGAAGGAGGGTGGAGAGGGCTCGGGAGGCAGGCGAGTGGAGGGCTGAGGGGGTAGGAGTCGTGGATGGGGGTTTTCGAAGAAGAAGAAACTCCTTTTCCTTCTCTCTCAGGCTCAATTCCCCTCTCAGGGCTCGGAGCTGGAGGGTGGGGGAGGAACTCAGCCGCCTTCCCCCCACCCCCCTCAATTCAAGGTTGAAGTGGAGTAAAATTAGTGTCCTGTCCCTTTAAAAATAGAAATAAAAGGTGCCCCCCCTCTGCCACTGCCTCTCTCTTCATCATCAGCTGCTGCTGCTGCTGGGGTCTCTCTGCTTGGGGGGGGAGGGGGGGCTCGGGTAGAAGAGACGGGAGGCACTCACTGCGCATGTCCCTTTCTGACGGGCGGCTGGTTGGTGGAAGGCAGGAGGAGGGGGAGGGGAGGAAATGAGATGTTTTCCCAGAAGGCGCCGAGGCGCCCTCGACCCGGAAGACATTGTAGCAGGGGGTAGAGGGGCGGGGGCGGGGGCGGGAGAGGGAGGAAGTCGCTACTCTTTAACACCCCCAGCTGCATCCTCCCTCCTAAGGGAAAGTGGAGAGACGGAAGTAGGCGGGGACGGAGGCGTAGGGAGGTCACGTGAGGAGGCGGGCCGGGGGCGGGGCTGGGGGGGCGGTGCGTGCGCTGGGCCTGCCGGGAGTACTGTTGGCCGCGGCAGAAGCCGTGAGGAACGCTGCGATTGAGCTTATGAATGCGGGCTCCCGGCTTTGGCCTGCTGTAGGCCGGCTTTGCTGCGCGAGGTAAGACTGGATCACTAGCCAGGACCCGGTATCTGTGGCCACAGCGAGGCGAAAGTGGGAGGATGGCAGGCTGCGGAGATTGGGAAGGAGGCAGGCTTCTGTAGGGCGGGCAGGCCTAACGCAGGCGGCTGCTTCATCTTTTGCGGTCCCTTCGGTCCCTTGGGCGGGATCCTGAGGTCCTCGAGTGTTGAAGAGACTAGTTGCAGAAGGCTTTTGTAGGTCAGCTGCCCGATGGGCCGGATGTTAGAGAATTTGGACCTGTGACTCGAAAAGACCTGCTCCTCGCTTCAGAGCAGGCCCCCTAGCCAGGAAAGCCAAATCCGAGGAGTGCATTTTGGTAACTGTCTGGGTGGCATTATATTGGGTATTGGACTCTCGTTTCTTAGTTTGCAACCTTCCTTGGAATTCTAGGGAAGCTTTAGGCAGGGAATGTTTGAGTGAAAGCCATGTCGTGCCTTGTTGCTGCTACACAAAAGACCATGCGTGTTCTGAGATGGGTGGGATGGTGTACTTAAGAAGTCAGTGTTGATAAACAGAAAAGAGACCATCAGAATTTTCCTTTCTTGTGAAATATATGGGATATTTTTAAATTGGGTGCTTCTTTTTTTGATCCTGAAACAGTTTAGTTTTCTCATTGATTTTGAGCAATTGCAATCATAACCTTTCATTGCCTTTTGTAAAGATACTTTGCAGAATCATCGCGTAGTTTTCAACTAAGAATTCAAATCACTTTTATTCTGAGAATCCTCGTGTTCATTGTGTATTATTTAATTCCGTGGTGTAGGTTCTGTAGGGTACACTGTCAGTTAAAGTTACTGCCTTTCCAAATTTTACTTTGAGTAAATTCAAGTAGTGGGCATTATTTATACATCCATTGCCTAGTGTTTACCATAGTCTCTGTGCGAATTGATCTTGGGAGATGGGATCAAAGCCCAAATCCTGTGCCCTAAAGTTTCTTAGAAAGCTAAATGCAGCCACATTGTAATACAAAAAATATATATAACAAGAAGACGAATGCCCTAGATAGAACTTTTAAATCATCTTACATAAAGCCTGAATAAAAGGAAAAGTGTACAAAGCAGTTGCCAGGAAGAACTATAACATGAACTCTGTAAACACTATGACTCAGAAACTAAAAAGTCTGATACTGTGAAGCACATTTCCACTAATACCTTCCTGACCATTCTTCATTTGAACAATATCTTGATTTTTGTGTTGTTTACTGCTTTTTCTTTTAGTATCTTTTAACAACTTGATGTTAACATTCCTAAACAAATGCTAGTTTTGTGTGCTTATATCTATTTGTAAATCAACTGTATATTCTGTTATGTGTCATTTTCTATATTTTTTCTTACTTTGCTCAGATTTGACCCTGTTAATATATTTTGCTGTAATTCACGTATTTTCATTGACTGTAGTATCTAAGGTATAGTTGTTTTTTTTTTAATAATAAGCCACTGTCAATTAATTTTAACACTAATGGACATTTTGCTTCTGTTCATTTCTTAGCAATTATAAACAATCTATGAGTACCATATACTTTTATTTTTAAGCACATAACAATGTGTTTTTGTAGATTGCATGTGTCAAAACGTTTCTCCAGTAATTATGCCATTTTATGCTCTCAGTGTATGATAGATCCTTATCTGTATAGTCTCACCAATTATATTTTAATTTATATTTTGCCAACTTGGTGAATCTAGTTTTATCGTACTATTTTGATTTATACTGTCGAGACTTTTTTTCATACTTACTTGTTTGGTCTTCCTGGAATTGCCTTTTTTAAAAACCATCTTTCTAAGCCTTTTGTGTACTTTTTCTATTTACTGTCTTTCATAAATATTTGTGGCATTATGGCAGATAGCTAATCTCTCTAAACTCATCTTGGATAGTATGTTTAGCAGTGTTAACTTATAGACTATTACTGTCACTCTAGTTTTATGTATAAATTTTACCACCAGGAAGCATGTTCTCTACTTGTGCTACTTAGTACAGTTGCCTCTAGCTACATGTAACTCTTGAAATGTAGGTGGTGTGACTGAGAAAGTGGGATTTTTTTCTTTGTTAGTGTTTTGTTTTGAGAAGGGTTCTAATATGTTCCCCAACTTGAGATCTTCATGCCTTATCTTCTCCCTTTCCTGCCTTAAACTCCTGATTTGCACATTCAGATGTACCAGGCTGAACTTTTAGTGCCGTGTAGTGCAAACCTAAATTTGAAAAAGAGTACTTGTTCAGTTATTGTAAAACTATGCTTAGGGCAACTTGGGTGCATAAATGTGCTTTCTCCACTGTAAATTTTGTGAGAATAGTGATCAGTGATCTGGAGGGCATTGGCTCAATAGGTAAAGACACTTGCTGCCAAACCTGAATTCTATCCACAGGATCCATGTAGAAGGAGGAAAGAACCAGGTTCCCTAAGTGGTCTTTTGACCTCTACATGAGCACCATGGCACACATATACAGACATAAGTAAGTGAATGTTAGAACTTTTTAAAACTTAAAATATTGATCATTTGTTTGAGATAAGTTGAAGCAATTGAAATGTGCTTTGCTGTAAATTTTAGATAAACTAGCTTTCCAAGACAGTAGTAAAAGAATGTAAAATGACTTCAGCTTCTCATCGTTGCTTCTTGGAATAAGAACTTTCCTTGTTTCACTTTATTATATTATACATGGTTACTAGAAAATGTTGCTTATGAGTTAAATTTATATTAGAAATGTTTTCAAATATAAATATAGAGTATAAAGCTAGTTGTTTTTACATTTACTGTTGCCTTTTTATGTCCTGGACCCTTTTACTTAAGTACAGTCTTTAGATGTTCCTTAATAGGGGCAGTTTACCAGTTGTTTTTTGTTTGTTTGTTTGTTTTTAAATAAGCCCTTGTTTTGCCTTTAGCTTTGAAGGGGTTGGGGCTGTCTTGTAGTTTTATGGTTGTTTTTTACCATCTTGAATATAATATTCCACTGTTTTTGAATTCCATTGTTAATTTTGTGAAATGAACTGTCATTCTAATTCTTGTTGCTTTGAAGGAAAATTTTTTTTTTAAATACTTTATTTGCTGTAGTTACTCTATTTCACTATGGGGTGTATGTGTGTGGGTCTTTGTCCTGCTCTTTTAGGCTGAGCAAATTTTGAAGCAGCAATATAAATCTGTAGTTATCAGAAGGGTTGTCTTTGTATTATATTTTCTGTGATTTTTCATTGTGATATCTATTACTAGTGAGGTATCACTAGTTAGACTGCTCTGAGCTATCCTGTGCCTGTCCCATCCCTATTGCCCTTTGTGGGTACCTGTGGGTGGAGGCCAGAAGATAATGTCAGATTTCCTGTAACTAGAGTTATGGGTGATTGTGAGCCACTCAGATGGACACTAAGAACTGAACTCTGGTCCTCTGGAAGAGCAGCAAGTGTTCTTAATCACTGAGCAGTTTCTCTAGCCCTTCTCTTGCTATTTTGTACAAGTTACAGGTTAAGAATTAGCAAATTAATATTTTATCTCTTACACTTATCTTAATGCACACCTGTGTAATTTTCTTTTTCTCTTCCTAACATTTCTTGGAAGGTACACTTACTAGCTCCCTAACAACAAATTCCTACTATTTTTGTTTGACTAAAAAGTCTTCATGTCTGTTTCACTCTTTGTCTCAATCTACTTTCTTGTTGATTGCATGATTTCTGAAGCCTGTCACAATTATTACTCCCCTTATAGGTAAGATAGAATTTTTCTTTTTGCTTCTTTCAGAATTTTTGGTTTGGCTTTGATATTTTACAGTTTGAATATGTTATACCTAGGAGAAGATTTTTTTGGTATCTTGCTTGGTATTATCAGAGAGCTTCCTGGATCTATAGTTTAATAATTTTGGAACAAACTTAGTCATTTTTCAAGTAATTCTTAATAATAATTGTTCTTTTCCCTCATGCTTTTTTAAGTGTTTTCATCACATATTGCTGTTTTTTAGTCTCACAGTTTTTAGGTGTTCTTTTACATCTTTTTAATTCTTTTTTTTTTTTTCCTCTTTTTATTTGGAAGTCTGATTCTTTCCTGGATCATGTCTGCAAGTGTTGAGGCCACCAAAGACATTCTTTATTTCTGTTGTTGTGCTTTGAAGTTCTAGCATTTCTGTTTTATTCTTTTGTAAAGTTTCTATGTCTGCTTATTACTCATCTGTTAGTAGCAGGTTGTCTTTTTTTTCTGGCACGGCCTATTGTTCTTCATTGTTTTAAACTCTCCATCAGCTAATTTTATAATCTCTGTCATCCACCTGGTTCTTCATTAAAGATGCTTTATGTTTGTTTGTCTCTAATGTGCCTTTAAAATTTTTATTTCGTGTATGTTTTGCCTGTTTGTATTAAGTGCACTCATGTCATGCAATGTCCACAGAGGTCAGAAAAGGGCAACAGATCTCCAGAACTGGAATACAGACAGTTTTTAGCTGCCATGTTGGTGCTAGGAACTGAACCCAGGTCCTCTGCAAGAGCAGCCAGTGCTCTTAACTGTTGAGCCATCTTTCCAGGTTCTGTATGCCATTTATACAGGTTGTAAGAACTGAAGGTAAATAAATCATTAGTAAGTTGATTTGTATTTATCTGGTTCAGAGTTAGGGTATATTTGCTGAAGAAACAGGTCCAAAAGCTAAAAGTTTCTCCTGTGTGTTAGTCCTTGTTTTGCATATTTTCCTTTACTTGGAATTTTTTAAATAAAATCTGTGAAAAGTGAAGGAGTCCCTATCAATGTTTGGAAGTTAAGAAACATTGTATAATCCTGTTACTAGGTCTCCAGTTTTTTGTGTGATTTTGTACTCCTTGGTTGTTACTGTCAAGAAGAGTAGAGGGCACTGAAGTTGTGTGCTTCTTTTCTAAAGATCTATTAGGATCTGTTAAAAGTTCTGGTTAGATCCTGTTAAAGTAGTTTCCTAAGGACAAGTTTTGTTAAGAACACTAGCAGACTCTGGGTATATTGTACTCTCTAACCCATATTCCTCCCACAGAAAGGTGATTTTTTTTTAAGTTTCATCTATGATAAGTTGGTAGAATTCCTAAAGGTAAGCTTAGGAAAGACTTTCCTAAAGCTAGGTTTTCCTGGAGATAATAATTCTTAAGCTTGCCTACACTGAGTATTTAGCAATTCCCTGAAACCGTCTCTAATTCAGTTTCTGCTCCTGATCCAGTAAGTTGAGACTATCTAACAGTGTCTCTCCAGTTTTGAGAGAAATTGTTTACCTTGTTACTGCAGTGCTTGGTGAATCTAACCATTATTTTCAATTTGTTCGGCTTGTTCTTTATGACAAGAATGGCAGCTTCCATGTGCCATGCATACCAAACCTAAAAACCAAAAGTTATGCTTTAATCCTTTTTATATTAGAAGTTTTCATTGTATATATTGTGATTAAGCATCCTCGTGAGCATTTCTGATTATTTCTGTGTGTGTGTGTGTGTGTGTGTGTGTGAATATTTCTTCAGAAGCTGAATTGCTAGGTGAAAGACTGCACAAAACAGGCTTATACTAACTAGTATTTGCTTGTTTCTTTGATAGGTATTATTTCCAGGTACCCCAGAGTTCGCCTACTCTTACTATCACTAAAAAAAAAATGTGCAATGCACTTTACTCTTGTGTGACAAAAGTAAGAAAGAACTACATTTTAGAGATGGAATTTATTTTGTTGGAGTCCAAAAAAAATTTTTAAATCTGTAGTGTATAATATCATAGTTTAAAAAAGAAAAGTTCTAAGGTATGTATTACTATTTTTCAAAGCCCTCCGAAAAAAGAATATAAAAGGAAGCAGTGGAGGGAGGATGTTCTAGTCAAATTCCATGTGTTCAAAGAATGTAGTCTACAGTTGGCCAGTATAATATTTAAAATGAGGAGAGAGTAAGTCAGTGCTCATTATAATGCTTTTCAGAAATCTGAAAGGATTTCCATAGTGGTTGCAAATCATTTGCTTCTTTCATTAGCCTTTGTAACACTAAAAGCTGCCCTCAGACATGCTATGTAAATTCAGACTCATGGTATCTCTTGTCTTCTGCCTTCTGGGTGCTGGGATTATAGGCTTGAGCTACCATGTCCAGTCTTAGACTGTGAAAGGGGTCTCACTTTAGGAGGCCTTTCATCTAGGATTTGTTTTCTTACTGTTTTCTCCCCTTTGTTAAGTTGAATAGTCTTTATACACTGTTTAGTTAATTGTGTAGTTCTGTGTATAGTTAAACTTACTGTGAGGTCCTCAGTCACTCTCTTTTTTGTAGGATGTGTATTATGCTAAACTCTGGAAACCTGATTGCCTTTGATCAAGACAGCAAGTGACTTATCAAAGGGATCTCATTGTCCTGGGGCTATGACTGACTTGAAATTGGAAGGCAAAAGCAAAATATTGTGTGTTTTCATTGACATTTTATCCACTTTTTCCCAAACACTCATGTTATTATGAAAATATTAATACTACTTTAGGAACGTAATGATTGAACATATCACCATTAAATCTTACCATCCATAGACTTTATATAACTTAAACCTTTTGTAACTAGACTTTAAACTTTATTAGGAAAAAAATTTGTTTTATTATATAAAATCTATGACCTTACATTTACACTCTTTTTATATTTTTTGTTTTAAGTCTCAAGCAAACTTTCTACCTGAATTTTTACACACACACCTTTTTTTTTCTATTGTGATCACAATGAACAGATTGTAAGAAAAAAGTTTACATTTTACATTTAGTACAGTAAATAAAATGGCCTTGAAATAACAGCCTCTTTAAAGAGGAAACAAGAAAAGAAAGTGTACAGAGTCAAAATTCTTTACATGTTGACCCTGTAATTGCCCAAACCTAAGGGTTTGTCTTTTGATTTCACAGTCACTGTAGGGAAGGAGAAATATATGATCTTTATCAACTTTTAAATTATGTTCCCAAGTGCTTTAAGACTGATGTAAATAGGAGTAACCTTCTCCCAGTTTCCCTATATGGTGATTTGGGTCTTGACTTTAAGGACCCTTCCCTACCCCTAGTAGTTTGACTTATGGTTGTCACTATTAATAATCTTAGCCTTTAATGGCTGAGCTCTCTCTTCAGCCAGAAATCTTGGGTAAATTTCTTGTTATGTTTGGCCACATGTTAGTTACAAAGTGCAATCTTAGCATTTCTTATCCCAAGAGTTTTTTACTCTGGAGCAGATTCATGAACAGCTAGAGGCCCTCTGCCCTGCCTTTTGATCCACAGCACTCACTCCTCTTCCCAGGGTGGCCATGCTCCACACTTTTCTGCTGCCAGCTATTTCACATGGAATAAAAAGAAACTTGGTCTATATGACTTTTCTTTTTTCTTTTGAGAACCTTATTTTTCCCTTTCTCTGTCTTGTTCATTTATATTTATGTAGTGCTTCCAATATTTTGGCCTGATGTCACTGTGGAATTACCTTTTTGTCTCTTTCCCATGAGATTACACCGGTAGTTCCTGGACTTTGGAGGGAGATCAAGCCTCTCTCCACCTACAGAGGTACACTTTAAAATCAAATGACCACAGTAAAGTCAAATCGAACAGGTTCTAATGGATGATTTTCTGAACTGGTTCCCAGGCCTCTTGCTTCTTCCATTCATGCTCCTCTTTACTATGTCCTGTTGGGAGGGCAAAACCTCCCTAAGGACAAATGGATCTGCTGATTCCAGGAGAGGTCCCTTCTCCTGACTTTCCAGAGCTTGTGTACTTGATGACAAGGGAGGCCGAAGTGCCATCTTTGAATCTCTGGACACAGCTCTCATTAGGTTGCAGATACTGGTCAGGCATTTCTTCTGGGAAGCAGTTTTGGTTGTGCTAACATTTGGCTCTGTGATATAGTTCTCAAAAGCAGAGCCCAAACAAAGTAAGACCTAGTCTTTTATACCTTCTGTTAGATTCCCTGTGCAGATCAGTTTCTTTGCCTCTCGTATATGCTAAAACATCTTGATTGGGTGCTACCTGCTACAGGGTCATGACAGACAGACCTGTGTATGTGCAGCAAGGCACAGAGCACGCTGTATTACTTTTTCTTAGTAAATAAATGTGTACATAAAATAAAACCCACAAAATACCAGCAATTGTAATCATTTTCTTTCAGAATATATGAATGTGATTGTGTGTATTGGTTTTTGTTGAGTTTTATTGTTGTGATTTACCAACAAAAAGTTCAGTAATGATTTGGGGGACTTTTCTGATGTTTGCTGTGTTTCTTTGTTTTTTTCAAAAATGTTTTTATTTACATATGTTGAAACTGACCACTGATTGGGAACACAGCTACTGGTGCTATGAGGAATATATGTGATGTAGGTAAAGTAATTTGGAATACTCCTTCCTAGTTTCCATGCCTATAAAATAGATCAGAATGTTCTTAAAGGCCCTTTACTGAATTTATTAGTTTGTCCTTTATTTTTAGCTGATACTACCTTACTGCTTATGCATGCCTATGTGTGTTTTCTGGTGAAATTGAGAGTGGGGACCAAGGAATGTTATTTTAATATAGTCTTTTTTTCTAATGTACTTGCTTTATCTACTTAAAATATCATTTCCTATAAAAGTTTGTGTCTCAGTATAATAAAATGTTTCTTTAGATAGTATCTGAAAATTGAATCTGATTTTGTTTATATTATATATTTAGAAGTGAACATATAAACATGCATAAAAATATGTTAAATCTCTTGTTTGATTATATTATTTCTTATGACAGTAAAGAATGAAGTAATTTTAAATTCTCACATGAAGAACTGTTGAATCAGAAATTATGAAAATATTTATTTCCATACCGATGACCCATGCAAAAAAAAAAAGACTATGAGAAAGAGGTCACTAGTTGAATACAAGTTCTTGCCACACAAGCCTGAGAACCCTTGCTGGGATTGGAAGTTTGAACAGCAGCATCTCCAGAAGTTTGCTGTCATATGCAATTAGAAGAACTGCCCCACCACCACTAAGGTTGTTCTATGACTTCTACATCCATTATTCCCCCACACGTGAACAAGAACACACATACACTAAAATTTTTAAAGTAATATTTTTTTTTATGTGTATGAGTGCATTGCATATTTGTATCTAAGTGCACCCATGTTGTATAGTGCCCACAGAGGTCAGAAGAGGGCATCAGACACCTAGAACTGGAGTTAGGGGTAGTTGTTAACCACCATATGGGTGCTGGGAATCAAATCCTGGCCCTCTGCAAAAGCACCCAGCCTTTTACTGCTAAGCCATCTTTCCAGCCCCTAAAACAAAAATTTTAGTTAGAAAAATTCACTGTTAAGATATGCATGTAAGAAAATGTTAATATCTCTTAGCTGGAGCCCTTCTTACCAAGGGAGATAACATTTATTATATAATCTAAGCACATTTCTTTTCTCTATATTAGAAATTATGATTTCTCTTTTAAGAAGTTTCTATGAGTACATAGGTAATCAAAAGGATCATAGAATTCTATGCATCTTTATAGTGTCTATTATCTTATCATAGGATGAAACATTTAACTAACTTTCAGTAGTAATATGAAAAAAATTTGGCCTATTTCAAAGTATTTATTTTATTGTATTTTTTAATTATATACAAATGTGTATCTTTATGCCTTTATGCACATGAGTATTGGACAGAGAGTGATCCCTAGGAGTTGAGTTGCTTGTTTTGGATCTACTGTAAGATCAGTACATACTTTTAACTGCTGAACCATCTCTACAGCCCCACATCCCCAGATTTCTATTTTTTCATTTTGAAGATTTAAAATTCTTGCCTTTTTGCTTCACCGTATGATTGCTTTTGCTGTGGTAGAGCTTCAGTGTTTGTTTATCATGGTAAAAGTCTTTTAGACCTTGGTTCCTATTTCCAAATTTTCCTGTCACTACCACCAGTGATGCTACTTACTTTTCACCCTCAGCCTAGAGGGGATTCTATCTGTACCCATGTATTCATCTTTTATTTTGTCTTTCAGTTTTATTTTGTAGAAATTGCAACATTGTGTTTGTAGCCCACAAAGTGTTGCTATCCTGGCAGCAGGCAAATTATTAGAAATGCACTAGCCCAGATCAGTTAAGTCGGAAATTCTGTGTCTGGGACCTAGTTATCAGACTAATTTCTAATGTGCTTTTTTCTTTAATTGAATTTTTGCAACTTTCATTATATTTTCAATATATTTTGAGGGCATTTAGATCTTCTATCTATACCTACCCTTACTGCTTCCTGCCCAATTTAATATATTCTGTTATGTATATGTATATATTCTTCAGGTAGTGCTGAGATTTCCTACCCATTTTCCCACGTTTATGCAATGATTTTCTTTGAGACTTCTGCATGCTGTCACCGTTATTGTAAGTTTATATAATTAGCTGCCCAGCTGTCTGGAAAACTTTCCTTGTAGTCATCAACCACCTTTAGCTCTTTACAGTCTTTCCTTCTCCTCCATTGGTTGTTATAGATCTGTTTACATTTTTATGTCATTTGGATAGGCCATACATATCTAGAAATTTATCCATTTTTTAGATTTTCTAGTTCACTGGAATATAGATTTTCAAAGTGTCTCCTTCTGGTTTTCTTAACTTCCTCCATGTTTGTTGTAATGTTTGCCTTTTTATTTCTGAGTTTGTTAATTTGGTCTCTCGGTTGATTTGGCTCATTTGTCAATCTTGTTGACATTTTCAAAGAACTAACTCTTTTTATATTGTTTTCTTCAATTTATTTCATTAATTTTAGCCTAGTGTTTTTATCTCTTCCCATCTACTTTTTTAAAATGTTTGTTCTTGGCTTTTCCAAGGCTTTTGGATACATCATTAAATTATTTACATGAGATGGCTCTAATATTCTGGTGTAGACAATAAATGCTGTAAGTTTTCCTCCTAGGACTGCCTTCATTGTTAACTAGCTTTGGTATGTTGTGTTTTGATTTTCATACCATTCTAAGAACTTACAGTTTCCTCTTGATTACTCCTATGATCCAGTTATCTTTCAGTAGTATTGTTTAACCTCCATGAATTTGTGTACTTTTCCTCATTTTTGTTGCTGTTGGTATATAGCTTTATTCCTTTGTGGTCAGATAGAATATAGGGGAGATACTTTAGTTTTTGTAATTGGGGGGTGGGGCTGGTATTGTATCCTAATTTGTGGTCAGTTTTTGAGAAAATTTCATGATGTACTAAAGAACAAAGTGGATTCTTCGGTGTTTGGGTGGACTGTACGGTCCATTTGAATTTTGGTGTCTTTTAACTCCAAGCGCGTATTTGCTTAATCTTGTAATATCTTTTTGGTGGATTTTTCCTTTAATGAGTATGAATGACCCTTCCCTGTCCTCTGACTAGTTTTAGTTTGAAAACTGTTTTTTCAGATATTCTATTCCAGTCAGTTAGTCTGTAACATGTACTGTGGAGTTGAGGCCATTATTGGAACTTTTTGACCAGTGACTATTAATTCTTGTTATGTTGGTGTTATAGTACTGTTTTCTTACACCTCTTTTGGTTTGCTGTTATGGAATAATTTATTTGGAATAATTTAGTACTTGTGCGCTCTTGGGAGTGCTTAACCTTCTGTCTGATGAATTACATTGAGTATTCTCTGTAGAGCTGATTTTGTGTACATAAATTCTTTAAATTTGTTTATATACTGGAAAGTTTTTCATTGTTTTTCAATTACAGCTGATAGGTTTGCTGGGTATAGTAGTTTGAACTGTAATCTTGTGTTTGTTCATGACTTGTATGGCATTTGTCCAAGCCCTCCTGACTTTTTTAGTCTCCTTTGAAAAGACAGTTGTTAATTCTAATGGGCCTGCCTTTATATGTGACTTGTTCTTTCTTTTCCTTCAGTACATATAGAATTTTCACCATTATGTTGTGTGGAGATGTGTTCTATATGTGTCTTGTACTTTGATTGGTATCTCTTTTCTTAGGTTTGGGAACTTTTCTTGTATAATTTATTTAAAATATTTTCTGTATCCTTCTTCACTGGTAAGTCTAATCTGCCCACTGCATTAACGCTCCCCTTGCACCTAAGCGAGGCATTTGCAGGTTAATGGATGGAACTAGAAACTGTTACACTAAGGGAAATAACAGGATCAGAAAAATGGTGTATGTTCTCATTTGTGCATCCTGGCACCAACCCATATATATGAATATGTATCTTGATGTAACTGCAGGAACCTGGTAAAGGGAAAGAAGGAACCTAAGAGAGATTTGTCATTTTCTTTGATTTTAACTATTGGTTTCCCCAAGCATTTTTCCTCTAAGCTTTTTATTTGAGTTCTTGGGTTTTTTATTTCAAGTTTTATTTCAGTTTGCCTTTGGTTCAGAATTTCTATCTCATAATTGTATTCTAATTTCATGTTTTGAAATGTTTTAGTTATTTCATTGAGCTGTTTGTGTTTTCATGGTCTTCATTCAGCTTTCTTATTTCATATCCTGTTTGAGATCCTTAAGCATATTTATAATTGCTATATTGAAATTAGAGTCTTGTGTATCCATTAGATTGTTGTTCTCAAGGAACATTATACTGGGGGTTGTTGATTTCTCTAGTAGACCTGTTATCCTGGTTATTCATGTTGGTTGTGTTTTTTTCTATTAGATCTAGGCATCTAGACACGTGTGGTGAATTTTCTTGCTATGAGTATGTGATCAGGTCTTCGTTAAATGTTTGCCTTTCTGTATTCTTTCCCCAACTAGTCAGGTGATGGTCCAGCTCAGCAGTGATTTGTCTTCTGTTTGGGGGCCACTTTATGTTGCTGTGCAAGTAAGATGAAAGAAGTGGTAATATTTCAGCTTCTCAGAGAAAGCTGCAACTTTTGAGTTGAGATTTCAGGATTGATTTCACAGTGTTCTATATCAGAAGAGTGAGAAAGGGGCTGCTAGGTGAATAGGTTGACTAGTAGGTTGGGGTGAGTGAACTCACAGGTCTAGGGCGCACAGAACTGAGATGACTGGGCTATAAGTAATCTCGGGAATGTGAGATCAGGACCTTAAGTCTGGTGCTAGGAAGAATCAACGGGACCCAAGTCTGGGAGGACACACAGATCTGGGATAGGAAAGGATTCGTGTATCAGGTGGAAACCTGAGAACTAAGATGACAGCTAGGCACTATTCAGAAAGTCCTGTCAGGTGTTTTTTTTTTTTTTTAAATCATTGAACCATCCATACTTTTTTTTCCCTAACAGTTTAAATATAATTATAATTTTGAAGATGTAGTTCTGAGTTTCCTTCTGTTAAAGTTCCTTTTAGTGGCATTGATCCTTTATTGCCCTGTTACAGAAGTCCTGTGAAAAATTAACAGAAATATGATTTTATGTTTTTATTTTGTTTTTCATCCCTAAAGTGTTCTTGGTCCTTCTCCCTAATGTGATCATTTTTAAAGTGTACAGTATACCACTCTTCTTGGCAGTTTATAGCAGTGCACATCAAGTCAGCCATTTCATGTAATTACATGTCTAGATTAGATAATATCATGTCATATATACAGAGAAGCTGAACTTTAGAAAAATTAATTTACAAAGGTCAAATGTACAGTCAAATATATGACAACCTAGGACTTAAAATCTAGGCCTGGTTGAGAATCTAGCTTTCTGCCTCTGCTTCTCTTCTATAGTTCTGTTTGAATTTGTGTCCATCATAAATTTGTTCTATTACTGATGTGTAGGTGTGTCCCCCCCCTCTCCCATCCTGGCACTTCTTACTCATTATTTCTATAACTTTTTTTTATACATGTTAATTTTTGAGGCTCAAGGCATATAGTCTTATATTGCTCAATATGTCTTTTTTCTCATAACTGTCCTATATAAAGGGGGAAAATCTTACATGAAATAAAATCTTTTTAAAAATATGAAGTTTAATGAAGATTGACATGGAGGGTGCCTTCTGTGGACATAATAAAATGCTTCTTATACATGTTCTAGGAACACTGAGAAGATGACTTTTTTCTTCTTTTATAGAATTGTTATCAGACTGGGAGAGACCCAAAATTGAATGGTATTTTAGCATCTGTTTAGCATCTGATGGCAAGGCTGGTCTGATGGCATATACAGTTCTTTTTAGCAGTACTTCTTGAAGATAGGACTGTTTTCAGGTCATGGCTGAAACAGTTAAGATTTGAAATTTAAGGTATTTAGGGTTCTGCTCTGGCACCAGGCTCAGCAGGTTTGCCCTAGAGAGACTCAGACATTTATATGGCTGTGTAAGAGTAGGATTGAACTCAGATCATAGTAAGAAAGATGAAGTTTTAAAAAACTAGTTATTTTAAGACCCATAGTGAAGACCAGAGAGCAGGCTTGTCTTCTGTGATACTGGTACATGATGTGTAATTGCTCCTGGATTTTTTTTTCCCCTTTTGTTCCAGGATTGGGGGTTGAAACAGGATCTTACTATATGGCTCTTACTGGCCTGGAACTCGCTCTGTAGACCAGGCTTTGCCTCAAACTTAAAAAGATCACCTGCCTCTGCCATCTGAGTGCTGGGAGTAAAGGTGTGTGCCTCCAGGCCTGCTCCTCCTAGATTTCTTGATGTATTACTTTGGTAGCATGACAAAGGTAAACTTTCAGAAACAGGGCTGCTTCTGAGTCTGGAAGCTTTGTTCTCTGGTTCACTTATCTGCCTTTCTTTTTTTTTCCTTAAAATATTTTTATTGCTTTGAGAAGTTCATGCAATGGTCTTTGACTTCACGGAGGTTTCACAAATCCCTTCAGCAAATCTGAGACTAGTTTCTCAGTGTTAATGATGACTGAAGTCATTGTTTCTATGTGGGTACAAATTAGAATATAAGCTTCATATTATGATAGTATTTTTTTTTAATGTTTCTTTAGGGCCTTTTTTGTTGTTGTTCTGGTCATCATTTCATTTTCAACTTTGAGACATTATGCTATAAAACTTGGGATCTAAGCTAAAAGTACTTGTAAACACATTTTTCCTTAGTATAATTTGATTGTGACTAAAGAGAAATGAATATACTCAGGCATATTTACAGAATCTACATTTAACAGTAGTCTGTAGATCATGTAGTATTGTTGAGTGGAGCAAGAAATGAAACATTTTTTGTTTCATTTTGATTCTATTGAATGGATGGGTTGGATGAGCATTCTGTATAATAGAAAAGGAAAAGTAGGTGAATTATGCATTTAAGAAGAATCATGTTAAATGTGGTCTGAGAGTGTCAAATAATCCTGTACGTCAGCAAATGGAAATTATTGGGAATTTTCTTACTTGAATTTTAGTAGGTAAAAACATATTTATTTTGATTACATACATGTAAATTTTAAATAACTTTTAATGCAGATATTTATTCATCCTAAATTTTTCTTTTAAGGATTTGAATTTGTTGAAATGAACACTCGTAAAACAAAGAGTAACAGCCTAATACATGCAGAATGCGTTTCACAGGTTAGTATGTATTTTTCTCATTTACCAAGATGATCAGTGAAATAGTCATGTTTTTAACTTTTTGTGTTCTTAGCATTCTTACAGGATTCTTCACATTTTTAGGGAGATATTTTTACAAAAGGTTCCTACAAGCAATCAATAGAAGCAGAGCTCTTGAAACTGTACAGTTAAATGTGAAACACATTGTACTTTAATTCTCTGTGTTCTTATTGTATTATTTGTTCTTGAACTCTGTGAGTTAGTGGTGTTTGTTTTATCTTAACTTCTAATGATAATACTTAATATCATCCTTTGTGTTTAGGTAGTTTAATCCTAACTTTTACTCATATCTTTGTAAAGTAATATGATTTAAATTTAGTTAAATATTCAGATAGAAATTTTGTACATTTGTTAAATTCATTCAGAGTATTTTATTCCTTTGATGATGCTTCTCTGTGAAGTTGTTTTCTTAATTTCATCTTTGCTTAGGTCATTGCTAGTTTGTGCAAATGTGGTTAATTTTAATACATTGCTGTTCAACCTTATTGAAAACTGACTTTATAATTTATTATTACTTTTTATTAGTGTTCTGTTTTCAATATCATATCATGTGCAAATAGGGAAAGTTTTACTTCTTACCTTTCAGTTTGAATGCCTTCAGTTTTTCCTGAGTAATTGCTCTAATGGAAAATGTCAGTAAAACATTTGACTAGGAGTGATAAGAATTCCCTCCTCCCCTTTCTTTTTAAATTGGAGGCCAAGTGTACAGTGTTGGGGATCTAACCAGACCTATGAGCACATTAGACAAGCTCTGTACTACTGAAACAGATTTCTGATGGCAAGAGGAGAGCATTCAGTCCCCATGATATTTTTGTTGAGGCCCTTTATCAGTTTTAGGAAGTTTCTTTATATTCTTAGTTTGTTGAGTATTTTTATGGTAAATACTTAATGTTATCCTTTTTATACACATCAATTGCATAGCCTACATCCTGGTAACTGAAATTGTTGAACCCTTCAAGTGTTTACTACAGCTTCATTTCCCTTTTCCCAGTTTCATATTTTATACATAGTTGTTTTGTCTCTGATAAATTATAATGAGGTGGGTTTATTTTTGAAAGGATTGGGGTTTGTCTTTTCATGTCTAATGTTCTCAACTATGTAGAGGAATAAATAATATTCATTGAGTCCATTGCCATGTCCATTTGGGTAATTATGTCATCAGCTATTAGCTACATAATTCTTATATTGTGTTACAGATAACTGCCTTAATCTGCAAATAGACCTTTCACATATTTGTTATTGCTCTATTATTTAGAAGTTAAGATCTAGAAAAGACTTTTTAAAGTTCACATTAAAAAAAAAGACTTTATTGGCACCAATCCCATTCTTTCTATTTTATCTAAAATGATAACCATGTGAATAATTTTCTTGGTTAACGTTTTGAACATTTAAAAAGAACTCACATTATCTCTTCAGTGTATTAAGGATTTGTCCATGCTGTCAGTCAAAGAAGCAAATCATCTTGTGGTCTTCTTACTCATTCCTTTGGTGCAAATTTGAGACCTAAGGGTTTTGTCCCTGAAAGATGCCAGATTCAGAAAAGGAATGACTTTATATTGGCTTGCTTTTTAAAAGACTATTTGACTTTTGACATAATTTTCACAACCAAGTCCAAGGCCATAATTCTAAGACACATTCGGAGACATAGCTACTTACAAGAATTTTTGTCTGCATTTATTCCATTTTTTCCACCTTCTTATTTTAATTCTATTTCAATGATGATAATGGAACCCAGGACCTTGAACATACACTAAGCAGTTGGTCTATCATAGAGCTCCATCCCCAGACCCAGTTCCTTACTTTATAGACTAGTTAAATGTCATTTCTTTTGCATACTTAAAATATTTGTTTGTTTGTTGAGCTACTACTTCTTGGCAGTATTTGAATATGTCATTTCTTTCCCATTTATTTGCAATGTCTTTTAGATTCATGGCTTTATAGGATTTCTGTGCTCAAAATCGAATAGGTAATTAAAACTAAAAACTATATGGATTTTAAAGCTTAATTTTCTAAAAAATCCTGACTTTTATCGCAGGTATAGATTGACAGTGACTTCGCTAAGCCAGTTTAGAAGCCTTAGTTTCTAAAGAGATTATTGAGTCTGTGATTTCATGAAAATTGTTAAATTGGATTGCATTGTTAGATTTTTTTTTTTCCTATCCTTGTTCCTTGGCTCACATCTTACACAAAGTGAAATATCTACTCATTCTAAAACAGCCTTCAACTTGATGATATAGCTGAAGAAATTCTCCTATTTGTTGAACTGTTCACAACTTTTAGTTGAGACATATAAGTGAATAGAAAGCTAATTTTATAACTCAGAAAAATGGTTTCAGAATGCTTAAGAACATATAGTTAGGATTAAACTGATTCATTTTTGTTGCATGTATAACATTTTTATTTTCTCATCTTTTCATCAGGTGCAAAGAATTTTACGCGAAAGATTTTGTCGTCAGAGTACACACACCAACCTCTTTGGAGTGCAGGTACAGTACAAGTAAGTCTGGGTGTCTGCTCCTTTTGTAATGAACTTATTTACAGTTGCTCTCCAGGTTTTATGAAAGCTAGTCGTATACAGATTGGATCTATAATAAGGGTGTAAAAGTTCCATTTTGCATATGTAACAACTGAATAGCAAGAAACAAGATCAGATAAAAATATTCATATAATGTGAAAGCCCTTTTACATAATAATAAATCTTTTTTAGTTTCTATTATCTAATAGTATTGAGAGCACCTACCTTTTCCTTAATAGCTGGCAGCCAGCTCAGGTGATAGAAGACCACAATGTTAGTAAAAATAATTACCTCTGAGGGACCCAAGTTGCCACTCTTGTCCCTTATCCTCTACCATCATAAAAACTTTAATGAAGTTGAAACATAATGGGTTTCCTCTTCAGGTTTTTAGAGAATCCAAACTGGTCTATTGTCTTTTCTCTTTATTCTTCTATATAGGATAATTTAGACCTTGCACAGAGAGCCCAAAAGAGGGAGGAATTTATGTGCATATTCAAATTTAAACCTTTGAAAAGTTTTGACATAGTAAATTATTCTAGCTTAATTTTTAAAATTCTGGCTTATTTATATCATTTTTAGACACCTAATTGAGCTGCTAAAAAGAACTGCTGTTCATGGAGAAAGTAACTCTGTACTCATTATTGGACCACGAGGATCAGGAAAGACCATGGTAAAAACTTTAAATTTCTGGTATTTTGTTGCTTTGTTAGACACAGGAAGTTTCTTATCTTAGAAATCACTGAATTTATTTATTTTTTTTTTTTGTAGCATTTTACTTACTCCTTTTAAATCATAAAAAATTGCAAAAATCTAGTTTGTTAAGATAGGATGTAATGTGGTCTAGTTGATCATACTTTGTTAATCTTACTATTCCTCACAGAGAAAAAATTTCTCTTAATGTGTCATCATGGTCTTTTTTCCTTTGTATTATATTAGAGATTGCCAGTTGACAAAGAAACAGGCACTTAATGGCCACATACTGACTTCACATTGTGCCTTTATTTGTTTTCAGGAGTATGTGCATGTGTATGTTGTGATGTGAGTGTGGCCATTTGTATGCATTGGTGTGGGTGTAGGGGTCAGAAAACAACCTTGGGTCCTCAACCCAAGATTCCTGTTTCTGCCTACTATCTGGCCATAGGGACACTGAAGTTTGGCTTTACATGGGTTCTGGGGGTGCAAACTCAGGTTCTCACACTTGTGCAATTGATGCTCTAACCAGTTCATTTATGTTTTATAGATTAGAGCACTATCAGACCATGCATCCTATACCCTCCCCCCCTTTTTTTTCTTTTTACTGTTTATTGATCTTTTAGCAAAATTTTCCTATCCATTCATGTCTTCAATTGTTATAGCATACTTTCCCAGTTTATCTTATTTAACCTCAGAAAGGCTTTTTCTAGTATTTTCTGAAGATAAATTAATAAATTTTTCAATGAATTTGTTTTTGAAATTATGAGTCGATTAAAAATTACATTTCTATTTTTTAAAGCAGTATATATTAATATTTCAATACTTTCAACATTTGTCTTAAAGTTTTTTATTGTAGTTTTTCTTTACACTTTTGTGTCACTTTAGGTTGTTTTATAAAAGAACTGTGTAACATACTTTTGAGGTTATTTTACATAGATTTCAGACTGCCTGGGTATTGTAGTCTTGCTCATAGCCCTCTCCTCCCCGCTCCTCTAGCATTACATAGTTTTCACTTAATTTTTGTTTTGTAGGGAAATTCTAAGGACAGAATTTTCTGTTATTGCATTTGTAGATTATCTAACTGGACTAAATTACACAATCATCCAAATTCCAAACTCAGTGGCTCAAGAGAGTATAAGTTGGTCTTGCATTTTGTTTATTATATTGCATATGTATCTCATAATAGCAGTAGTTGGCAGATCCAAAGACAGAAGCTTGTGTTTAGATTAATCCACTAGAAGAGTGCTGAAACTTTCTTGTTACATTTATAAAATGAAGGTTATATAACTGCATAGTATGTTCTTTAAAGGATCTGAATAGGTTTTCTGTAATTCACTTAAAATGATTCATTAATTGATACAGAAAATCAGCCAAAGAAACCACAAATGTCAGTGAAATAGAAGAGATAGAAGGGATAGCTCACAGTGAAATATTTTTTAAAATATTTAGAAAGCATTATTTTGAGGGAGCCAATTTGTATCATCTAAAAATACACCCTTGTTATAGAGTCTGAACTGATCCAAAGGCAGAGAAGTACCCTCATTCCTCAGAATGTTCTTTATTGTTACTTCTCAACTGGGCCACGACCAGTACTATGACAGTTGTAACTGGACATTGTTCATATTTAAGAGGACCTGTGATCTAAAATAGAGATTTTTTGTCCTTTCAAAATCATATAGATATACTGAAATAGTTGGTATGTTTAGTATCCTTTGGTGAAAGTTAACAATTTAAAATATGAATAATAATTTGCTTCTTCCTTTAGCACAAATATGCTCTATTGCCAGATAGTTTTAGTGTATTATATACCTTTTTACTTGTAAAAATAATGTGTCATTTGTCTCTCTGCAATTGTTAGTCTTTGTCTTCTCTTAATTTTGATTCTGTCCATTCTAATTTATTTAGACCCTGTTTTCATGGACATTTATATTTTGAATATAACTGTTCTGATATTGTGATGTATTGCTCCTTATTGCTCATTTGAAAAAAACTTTCAGTTTTCTTAATCTTACTCGTTTACAAATTTAATGGCTACATAGTGGTTATTTCAAAAGCTGTGTATGGTATTGTGATAAGGTGCCTCAAATTTTAAAAGAGCAGAAGGAATTGAAGTATATGACACTAAAACCTTTTAAGAAAATAGGAAGTTTTGGATTGGAGAGAATGGCTCTGTAGTTAAGAGCACCAACTGTACTTGCATTGGACCTGGGTTCAAATCCCAATACCTGTATGGCTAAGAACCATCTATAACTACAATTCTAGGTGTTCTGAAGCTCCACAGGCATTGCATGACACGATACACAAGCAACATGCAGGCAATACACTCATACACATAAAATTTTTTTTAAAAAATGTCAACTCATCATTGAACAGCTCAAGATATAATTGTGACTCTTTTTGAATATATTTTAGCAGTATTTATTATTAGTAATTAACTCATTGATTCTTTTAATTTTATCCTCTTGGAGTTTTGTTATTTGTTTGTGAGACTAGAATTAATTAGCTGAGGCTGGCCTTGAGCTCACTGTGTTCCTGATCCTTGAATTTCTGATTCTCTTGCCCTCACTTCCTATGTTCTAAGATCAGAAGCTTATACTACAATATTCAACTAACTTTCTTCAGTATGCTTTTTCTATGTTCATAGCTATAAAGAGAGACTTATCTTTTTCAGTTTCACTATTATTTTTTTCTTATTTCATTTCATTTCATGATAATACGTGCAGTATTTAAAATTATTCCATAGGAATTGATTTAATAGAAGGGCAAACTTTTTATAACAATTTAGCATTATTCATTTTTTTCTATAGATTTTTTAACTGATTTCAGTGCTATCTAGTAGAGCAAGTGTTACTGATATGTTTGTATAAGGGACAGTAGTTTAATCTGACAAGTAGAGAAATGGTTCTTTTATAACCAGAGTTTTTTCCAAACTGGTTTCTGTAGATTGTTGAGGTGTTGTAGTAACCGTTCCAGCTCTGGTATCATAAGAGTCACAGATAGTAGGTTCTGTCTATTTAAACCTTTTAGTTATAAAGTGGTTTATTTATTTATATTCTGTTCTCAGCATTGATAATTTTTAAATTGTCAAATTTTAATAATTGCTTTGTTTCATCTTTTTCCTATTACACATTTTATACATTGTTTAATATTTCTGTAGTTAATAAACCATGCTTTGAAAGAACTCATGGATATAGGAGAAGTGAGGGAAAATGTGTTACAAGTTCACCTCAATGGTAAGTCTATCATTATTTTGCCATTAGAAACTATATGTAAACTGTGTAGGTTTCCATATCATATACATAATTCACTTGTGTTTTAAGTCTGTATAAATATTTTAAACTTTAATGACACTAGCTTACCAAACACATACACTATAAATTTAAAAATTAAAGGAAGTATATAAGGATTTTAAGTCTTTTTATACTAAGTATTGTGATCTTCAAAGAAATGTGTTGATTACCTACTTTCTTTGGTAGCACTGGCTGGCCTAGAACTTGCTTGGTTGACCAGATTGCCTTGAACTAACAGAGATCCATCTGACTGCCATGGCCTCACAAGTACTCCCAACATGGCCCCAAATATTTTCCTTAAAAGAAAGTAATATGAACAAAAAGACTGTTTTGTTTTCTTTTTAATTAAGTCTTAAAAGCACTGGAAGTATACTTACCTAGAAAATAATCTGTGTCAGATACTTGCTTTATTTTAATATAGGTAACTTTTAATTGGGCTGTGTTTCAGGACTATTGCAGACCAATGATAAAATTGCTCTAAAGGAGATCACAAGACAGTTAAGTCTAGAAAATGTAGTTGGAGATAAAGTTTTTGTAAGTATCACTTCAGTTATTTTTATTAAATAAGTTTCAAGAAAAACTCTGTAAAGTGTTGATATTTTATATTTCTAGAAAGTTAGGGTATGTATTTACATAATCTAAGTTGATAGAAGTAAGATTCTTGTCATTAAAGTATAATGTATAAGAATATATTAGTCATCAAGCTTTGACTTTTGGAATTGCTTTTATATGTGATTTTTAGTAGTGTTAGAGAGTAGCTAACAACTCTGTTAGTCTTCTTTGAAGTTGTCATTTATGAGATAAATACTCTCAATTAGAGATAAATTTGTGTTTATTAAGTTAAAGTATATTCCTAATCTTCTGAGACTTGTATAGACATAGACATAGTGGAAGATAGGCTTGATTCTGAAGATCACAAAAGTGGCTTGGCCTCCTTCCTTACTAGGGTTTGGTTCCCTCCTCATCTTGGGCTATTGGACTAGTGAATGTCTCTGAATTTCATATTTTCTTGCATTACATGAACTCTGTTTTATTAAATGTGCTTCCAAATTAGTCTAAACAAGGAAATAGATATTAAGTTTCATTTTATTTATAAATAGTTTGCTGGCTGGTAATGTATTATATAAATATGTATTCTTATGATCTCATTTTCAGAAATGTATCCATAATTCATCAGGGACTTTGAAGTCTCAAGACAGTGATAATCAGTAATTTAAGCTGATTTAAAGCATTCTGAATTTTTTTATTAAACTTTTTTGGCCCGTTACCTAACTTATATGACCTTAGGAAAACATGATTAATTCATGTCCTAATTTTCACATGGAAGTTACCTGTTCTCAGAATGCATATGCAGTTGAGATGAGATAATTATATTTCTGGGACTGAAGAGATGTCTCAGCAGTTAAAGAGTACTTACTGTTCTTGCAGAAGACCTGGGTTCGAATCCATGACAGGTAATAACTGTCCTTAACTCCATGAGGATCCAGTGGCCTCTTCTGTCCTCCATGGGCATTGTATGACATGAATGCACTTACATACATGTAAGAAAATAAAAATAATAAATAAAATATTGTTTTAAAAAGAGAGAGATTTATTTCCAAGTTCATTTTCTAACTACTGGTTTTCATGAAGCCTTGTTGCTGTTGTAACTGCACGTATTCTTGTACCTGTCACTCTCTGTGATGCAGTGTTTAGACTGTTGTTGGGTGGTAAGCCTTTTACCATTTAGGATTTCATTCTTTAATCTGCGAAAAGTAGAGCCAGCTTTCTCTCCTTCCTTCTCTGCTCTGTGTGTTGTGGAACTGTAAACACAGAATGTCTCTCTTGTAAATAGAGTTTTTTTCCTTTTATTTGGAATCCAAATTCTAAACAAATAGCCTACTACTTGGCCTAAAGAAGTTCCTATTCAGTTTAGCTTTTGGTTTTGAAAGTATCAGTATAGTTATTTTTAACGTTTCTAAATGGACATATTTGTACTGTATCTATGTGAAGTAATAGAAGGTGTATTTGCTTTATTATCCTATTGTAATCATCATTATTATCATCGGGACATATAACCAGTCCTTTGTATTTGTAGGTTTTTGCATCTGTGTATGCAACCAACAACAAACTGGAAGTATTCCAGAAAAAAAGTTGTATTTATAGTGAACCTGTATAGACTTTCAACTTTTATTTTTATTTCTTAAACAATATGTGAGTAGCAGTATGGTACAGTACAGTACATTAGTTATCGTACTAATCTGGAGATGATGGAGAATGTTGTACTTAGGTTGTAAGTACTTTGCCATTTTATATAGAGGAATTGATTATCCATAACTTTTGGTTTCCTTGGGTAGGAGGATCCAACAACTAGTCCTCTACAATAACAAGATTGTTAGCTTAAGTCCTCCACTTTGTGTATTAGGCATCTAATTGTAAAGACTGGACATAAAGAACAACACTTAACTCAGAACTTTACTCTGCTAATATACTTTGAGCAAATACATGTATAAACATCATGCAGCTATACATGTTATATTTATCTTTATTATACATATGTTTATATATGTATATGTATAATTAATGATCAAATATGCCTTTAATTTAAACCAGAAGATAAAATATCTTTGAGTAACTGATTGCTAATTTCCAAATAGATTATCTCTGTGCGCGATTGTTTCATTATAGTAAATTGTGTGTACTAGCTCTTAACCTTAACATGATAGTAGTGTGAGCTAAGAGCATGTGATGCCAACAAGATGGCTCAGTGGGTAGAGGCACTTGCTTTTCTGCTGACATCCTGAGTTTGTCCTCAGGGCCCATTTAAAAAGAACCAGCTTCTACAAGTTGTCCTCTGACCTCTGTACATGCACTGTGCCACATTTGCATCCTAAATGAATATGTAAAGCAGTAAATGTAAGTTTTTTAAGTCATTTATGCTATTACAGTAGATCTTTCCATTAGGGACCAAACCAAATGTGTTTTCTCTTTTTGTAGTTCCTCAAATTTAAAATCTATTTCCTAAAATATCTGAATGAAATATAATAATTATTTTAATGAAAAATATTTTGCTAAGCATGGTGGTATTTGCCTTTAATTACAGCACTCAGGTATCAGAGGCAGGAGGCTGTCTGTTCAAGGTCATCCTGACCTCTATATTTTGTTCCAGTCTTGCCAGGGCTCCCTAGAAAGACTATCTCAAAAAAGAAAAATATTTTAGTGAGACTTTAGTCAAAATCTCTAACATCTGGATAATACCTGTTAATTATTTTAAATTTATTCTACAATATTTAGTTTGTATTCAAAAGTATTTTAGATATATTCCAAATAAACATAGTCAAGTTTGATGTGGTAAACATTGGTTCTTAATGGCCTTTTGAATAGCAAATTTCTCCTCTCTTTTCCTTTTTGATCTCATTTAAATTCATACTAAGTTCATCATTTCTCAAATGATGTAGTGTTGTCATTTTCAGTGCTATATTGTCTCAACTTTCATATTTAGGCTTAGAATAGTTAATGCAGAGATATTGAGCTGAGAATCTAATTAATGATGAATTCACTAGTAAACACAATGCATAATTTTCATATAAAATCTGAAGATCCAACCCCCTTCTTCATTTTCTTAAACTTTAGTCTTTTTTTTTCAGGGAAGCTTTGCTGAAAATCTTTCATTTCTTCTGGAAGCCTTAAAAAAAGGTATATTTTAAATATGTATAAAAAAAGTGATCTGAACTGGGCATGGGGGCGCACACCGTTTAGTCTCAGCACTTGGGAGACAGAGGCAGGTAGATTTCTATGAGTTTAAGGCCAGCCTGATCTATATGATAAGTTCCAGGCCAGCTGGGAATCATCTGTCATGTATCAGTGATGTAGGTATGTATGCTAATATGACATTTTACAAGAATAAAGTCAATATATCTGTGAAATGGCTCAGTGCCAGCTGACCTAAATCCAGTCTCTGGAATGTGTAGTAGGAGAGAACTGACTTTTAAAAGTTGTCCTCTGACTGCCATGACTCTCCATCGCACATGTGTACCATGGCACACATGTACCTGCACTCATATATCATTCACAACATACTGATAATAAATTTAAATTTAAAAGAATAACCTTTATTCACCACACATGGGAGATAGACATATGAGGATCGCAAGTTCTTGACTGTAAGCAAATAATAAGATCATGTCCCAGACAAAAGAAAAAAACCATTTTACATATTTTATGGTTCTCCTACATTTTATTATAAAGATGCTATAAAGGTTACAGACCTTTGTTTCTGATTTTTTTTTTTTTTTTTTTTTTTTTTTTATTAAGAAGAAATATTTAACTCTTTACGTTTGCTTGGGTAAGTTGTAAACAGCAGATTTCTGGGTTAAAGAATGGTGAAATGAATATTGCTTCACTACCTTTTAAGCATGTTTAAGAGTACTGTTTTTCTTCTGAAACTTCAAAAACAGTTACCAGTTTGCATCTTTGGTTGTCTAATAGAAAAAAAAAGTTGAGTTGTTTTCCTTTGAATAATTTTTTATTGTTTAATTTGTATGGTCCTGTTAGTGGTGGTACTATTTATTATCATTTTATTGACCACTGCCTGTTTTTTATTTTAATGGTAGTTATCGCACACTTATTTATGGAACTTCGTATGCTTTTTTTTCCTCCTTGTCTTAATTTTTTTAATACTGCTTTGCTAAATAGAAGTTTTAAAGTTTTACATTAATAGCCTCTATCTAGAAGTTTTTTTCTATCTTTCAAATAATGAAAACATTCACCAGTCTTCCCAGTTAATGCACATATTTCTAATTAGCAATTTTCCTCATGACTGAAATGTTAAAACGTGTTTAAGGGAATTTTAGTGATTTTAATTGTAATTACAGTACAGTGGATATTTATAGAAATTGTTTAATGGAAAAATATAGTGTGCATTTCTATTGCATAGCCTAGTTTTTCTGGAAGCAGTAATTCTTGTTCTTTGTAACTCCCTGTATATTCTAATCCAGAAGTATCCAAATTCTCTATAGGTATTGAAAGCCTTTTGAAAGGTCTTAAAAAGTTTTTTGTAATTATTAAAGAATAATTGCACTTACATAATTATGTAAATTAGTTTTCTATTTTCATCAATAAACTGCAAAAGTCTAGTAACTGTAGTATCAACTGTTTGATGACAGTAGAGGCTATATTTTTGCAATGAATAATTTTTCTGTGTATGAATGAGTCTGCATTGGAGAATGTCTAGCCCACAGTAAGTTATCAATATGTATTTGTTGAGTGGGATTTTAAAAACTGAAGTGTAGTAGTTTAGAAATTTAAGAGTTGATATAATTGCTTTTTAATATAAAGCTCTCAATTTATCATAGGTGACCGCACTAGCAGTTGCCCAGTGATCTTCATATTAGATGAATTTGATCTTTTTGCTCATCAGAAAAATCAAACACTCCTCTATAATCTTTTTGACATTTCTCAGTCTGCACAGACTCCAGTAGCAGTTATTGGCCTTACATGCAGATTGGTAAGTCCTCTCCATTCTAAAATGTTCATTATAGTAGGGTGTGGTGGTACATTATACCTTTAATTCCAGCACATGGGAAGCAAAGGCTAGTTAAGTTTGAGGACGGTTCTATATATTGAGTTCCAGGGTAGCCAGGGCTGAATACAGTTAGACCTTGTCTTACAAAAAAAAGGTTCAGTATAATATTTAGATTTAGAAAATTCAAACTTAATTACTGGCATAGTCCATTTCACTTGTGTAGGTTACTAGATATTTTGTAATTGTTTCATCAGTTTTAGCTACAGTAATCCTGCTTTTTACAAACTGAGGAAAACATAATGGATATACCTTTACACTGACTGTTCTTAAGTCTTCTCAGTGAAATCACCAAATAAAAAACAAATACTAATAGGATTCCTACCTTAGCAAGTAAAAGAACACTTAAATAATACTAAGATTGGTAATATTTTCTACTGTTGCTATTCTGCATATTGCATAATTTGGAGTTTAGAAACATTCCACCTGTCTTCTTAGTTTCACCATCAACTTATAGTCACAGTCTTCCTTTTACTTGTTGTTTTGATAAAGCAGTTGCTCAGACTATCCTTGTACTGTGAGTCTCAAGCAGACCTTGAGCTTGTTATCCCCCTTTCTTACCCTCCTGAGTAGTGTAGGTTACATGCTTTCAAAGGCCTATGTTTATTTTCTAAGATTAACTTTACTCTGAACATCATAATTCATGTAAAGCTGGTATATAATAATCACCTTTTCTCCACAGTGCAGTATGACTGTCATGTTTCTGCAGTTTTTTTCTTGTTTTCCCTCTCTGTTCCTCATAGACTTAGGTCAGTGTGGCTCATTTACTTATTTTTTCTTTCTACATCTTTTTCCCTTTTAGAAAATTGAGTTTTAAACCAAGACTACTTTTCAGCATTGCTATATTTCAACATTTCACTTGTCTTTAGCATCCTCTTACACCTAATGTATGTGGATGTATACCTTCAGATCATTCTTGCTATATAGGACATCTCACCGATAATCCTTTTTAATTTATCCTTACCAAAAGCTAGATGCTAAAAGAAGGACTCAACTTCTGGCTTTTTTTTTTTTTTTTTTTTTTTTAGGTGTGGAGGAATGTGGCTAGGGAGATATTTAAAGCACCTGATACATGTGAGGACTAAAGTTCAGATCCCTGGAACCCATGTAAATGTATAGTCATCATTAGCGTGGCAGCCTAGCACTGTAATTGTAGCACTCTGAAGGTAGAGCTGGTTATTTCTGGAGCAAACTGCGTGGCCAGATTAATCAAATTGGTGAGCTCTGGGTTCAACAAAGAGACCCTGACTTAGCGAATATTAAAGATGGACAGCAATTGAGGAAGACTCAGGCCTCCTCCACATGTACATGTTAACTCTAACCCATACACTTGCAAACACACATACACATGAGAAGAAAAGATCAGAAATATAAAAATATAAACTTTGGGTTAAATTGGAGATGGCACATGTATTTGACACAGTAAAAGACCAGGGTTGGGAGTTGGCTCAGTAGGGAAAGTACCTTTAATCATGAGGTCTTGAGTTGGATCTTCTGTACCCCTGTAAAAAGCCAGGAGTGCTGCTGGTGTCCACCTATAATCCAAGCTCAGAGGAGGTGGCTACAGGTGGATCCATGGGACTTGCTAGCCAGATAATGAAGATGCTTAAATATGAGTATTATGTCTCATTGCATTTTGTTATCTCAGGTTTTTATGTGTAGTTTCCTTAAAATGTACAGAATACCTTATCAGTGTGTTTGATGTTACGATGACACACATTGAGCTGTTGAGCCATAATTGCACTTTTTATAGCAGTTATTGTAGGTCTTGGAATATTATATGTTAATTCAGGATAAGGGAAACAGGCATTGTATCATACAAGCTTACTGATACCCAGAAAAGAGTTACTTGGTTTTCAGAAAATCCACGTGCTTAAGTATAGATTATAAATAATCATTACTAATTGCAGACTGCAGTATGCTTATACTCTAAGAATGACATTTTTTACATATGCATCTTATAGGAATTTCTCTTTATTTTTAAGGATATTTTGGAACTCTTAGAAAAAAGAGTGAAGTCCAGATTTTCTCACCGGCAGATACATTTAATGAATTCATTTGGATTTCAACAATATATAAAAATATTTAAAGAACAATTATCTCTACCTGCACAATTTCCAGATAAAGCTTTTGCTGAGAAGTGGAATGACAATGCTCAGGTAACTTTTAAGGCAATAATATCAGAGTGTTTTATGTCCATAAATCTAGTATAGCAGAGAAATTGAAATAATAAATTTGCTCTCTCTGTTTCTTTCTTTTTCTTTTCTTTTAAAACAGGGTCTCCCTGTGGCCCCTGCCAGCCTTGAACTTGTTATATAGACCAGGCTAATCCCCATCTCATAGATATCTGTCTGCCTCTGCCTCCTAATTCCTGGACTTCTAAAGGCATATTCCACCCCACCCGTCTTGACTTAGGTTTTCTTGTCTAAAGATAGTCAAAATATCTTGTCTCCTAATTTATCTCAGAACGTAAAGTTAAACTATTATTTTTTCAGTAGTTTCAAGGGAACCTGGTGAAGTTTTTTGTCTGTATCTGGTTTACATTTTAGCTAATTTTGTTAGTAAATTTGCATAAAGTATTATTTCTATGTTTTGCGTATTTAGCAAAACACTGTGTTGACAGTTCATGTTTATCCTGTGCATTTTGTTTTGTTTCCAGTTCTCATAAACAATTTCAGCTTTTGTCTCATTGGCTAAATGACTGTCCAGGCTTTGATACCTCTTTTTTCATACTGGAACACCACCACTGCCCTGCATCCCTACCCTGTGCACATGGTTTATAACATTGCACTTACACATTAAATTTCGTTTTACATAAAGAATTTAAGGCTTACATTTCCTCCTTTTCTTTTTCACTTTTAACTTGTTCTGATTCCTAATTCCTCACTTACATTAATTACATGTTGCTGTGACAAAGAACCTGACCAAAGCAATTTAAGGTAGGGTGTGTTTATTTTGCCTCAAGTTTGACAGTATAGTCTGACATGGTGGAGAAGTCTCGGGGGCAGGAGATTAAGGTCACATTGCATCTGCAGTCAGGTAATAGACAGTGATGAATCCTCCTGTTTAGCTTACTTTCTCCTTTTTAACTCAACCCAAGGCCCCAGGCCAAAAAATGGTTCCACCCATAGTTAAGTTGGATCTTCCCACCTCAGTTAATATTCTAAATTATCTCTTATGGGTATGCTAACCTAATCTAAATAATAATCCCTCATTGTCATGCCCAGAGTCTTGTCTCCTGTGTGATTCTAGATCTTGACCAGTTGACAGTATTAACCATCAGAGCTGTTTTTCTGTGTATCTTTTTCTTTTATTTGTCTGTTTTTACTGTGCTATGTATATATTGCATATAATATGTTAAGATATCAAGATATAGTATCTTGACTTTAAGAATAGTAAGGTTAGGTCTTCCCTTCCACCAGACTAATCTTGCCTGTGAATCAGATTATTCAGATAATTAGGCAAGTTTTCTTTGATACTGTTTCTGATTGTAAGATCTCTTTCTATAAGAGCACATTCTTTATAGTTAATAATTCATGTGCTCAGGATAGCTTTAGTTGTCAACTTGACACATCTGGGTTGTAGGGAGCCATAACTGGGGAATTGCCTCCATTGGAATGGCCTGTGACCATATCTGTGGGGGTATTTTCTTGATTGTTGAACAATGTGGGAGGCCCCAGTCCGACTGTGGGCGGTGCCAGCCCATGCAGGTTGTTTTTTATGGTATAAGAAAGCAGGCTAAGCAACAGGCCAGAAGAACAAGCCAGTAAGCAGCATTCCTCCATGGCCTATTCTTCAACTCCTGCCTCCATGTTCCTGCCTTGAGATCCTATGTTGGGCTCCCTTCAGTGATGAACTGTGACTCAGGAGATGTCAACCAAATAAACCTTTTCCTCCCCAAGTTGGTATTGGTCAGAATATTCTTTCACAGCAATTGAAAGCAAGCTAGACCAATCCACATTGTTCCTTGGTCTGGAATTTTACTTCTGTCTCTTTAACCCTCTAGCTCCACTTGTCAGTGCCTCGTAGACATTCCACTTACACAACTTCTAAACTGATAGTATTCCAGTAGTGTGTTTTTCTGTGTTTTTTGAAAGATTTAATTGAAATCTTCCATTGTACTTAAATGTCTGTGATTCCTCGGTGTTTTTATTATTTCCATCCTTTACTTGCCTTTCCTATGGTGACTTCATAGCCTACACTGCATTGTGTCATCATCCATCTTTCCTTGCTACTTCACATTCTGAGCGTGTGTGTTATCAGACCTCCAAATCAATGGGTTCTGAATCCTGAGATGCAACCACAGATGAAAAATAATTTAATAAAATAATTTGCATCTGTATTGAACACATACAGATTTTAGTTATTCCCTTAATAATTCGTGTTAACAGCTATGTAATATACTATGGCATTTACATTGTGTCCTGTAGTGTGCTATAAGTAACCTTGATATGTACAGAAATACATGAAATACTGTGCTCTTTTATATAAGAATTGAGTTTTCTCATTTTGATTGTCAAGCTTCCTTGACCCAGTGTCCTATAGATAGCAAGAGAGAACTGGATAGATTGTATAAGCTGATGGTGGAGGCGGGTGTTGTTACTAGTGAAGCAGTAGTCTGGGTAACTTAAAAAGTAGGTGTCATTTGATGATAGCAAGACTCAACTCTAGTTTGTTACCGGGTAAAGATTTCTCCTCTGTCTTGTCTTCTCAGAGGAAAGAATTCAGCCAAGACATACATACATAATATAAATAGAAATTATTTTAGCAAAGTAAACCAAAGGGTAGTCCAGTTCACAGGATGCAGGCCCTTCATTATTGTGGGGGGCGGGGGGAGCCCTTGGGAAAGTTTCTTGGCACCTTGATTCTATTGTAGTGTGAAGAACTAGCTGTAGCTTCAAAGATTATTTAGCCACAAAGAGGCACTTGACCTTCAGGAGGCATACCTATTAAGACACAGCTATAGTTTCCTTGGTTCCCTCTTGACTAACTTCCTGCCTAACCAAGATATAAAACTACTTAGGTACAGCTGTAGTTTGCCTTTTATTAACTTAGTTGTTTCCTGATTACTTGATCTTAGCTTTGTAGTCTTTTTGTTGCAGAACCTGTATCTCCCAAGATAGAAGTATCTCCCAAGATACAAGTATCTTTTCTTTTGACAGTTTTAAAGTTTTTACAGTACAGCTAACACTACTATGGTTTGTGTCTCCTAATTTCCTACTATATTCATCTTGTGCTGTCTCCCTTTGGTGAGTTAATGAGTAACTTTCCCTGGGAAAGCCTGTCAGTACCATGGCCAGTTCCTTATAGGCTGGGGTGAAAGTTGTGATTTGGGGAGCTATCCTTTTTGTTGGTGCTGACATTTCAGCAACTTTTTAAATTCTAAAGTTGAACTGAAAGTATTGTAGAGATAACAAGATCATTTATGGAATCTCATCCATGACATATCTTCAGTACTGGCTTGAACCTGGGCATCCTGCTTAGTTTGAAGGTTTGAGTTCAGACATAAAGCCAGTAAATAAGCAGATAAGCTCACCTCAGCATGGTTATTTAAGAGACAGCTCTGAAAATATTCGAACTTCTTATTTAGTTCTGTCTGTCTTACAAAGAGATAGCAGAGTAGATATCTCGACATGCATATAAAAGAAACCCCTGGAATAAAAGGAAATACAGCTCTTTTTCTCAGTGAAAATTCTAAAAATGGATAAGTTGAATTGGTTATTGATAGTGGCCTTCAAATAGTTTATGTTTGAATCAAGATGCAATTAATAAATAAAAGAAAAACACAGTGAGACACGTTTTTTATTGAATTGCTCACATGTACATGTTGTAGAATCTTCTAAAAGCAAAGTAAGTAATATGGAAGCAAGGAAGTGATAACCTTCCACGTGGAGGAGCATCAGATCAGGCCACTAAAACATACAGGTAAATTAGGTTAGTAATTGCAAATTTGAAGCATCATGTCAATGATAGACAGATATGATTTTTTAATGGTAATTGAATTTTGAAAGAGAAAATATTTCATGATTTAATTTTGGTCCACATAATTTTCTTTATTTTTCCTAAATGTTCTGGTTTTACACCACCTGCTGTATGAGTGACTCACTAAACTGTATACACTAGCCCAAGAGTGTAACTTTGTATAATTAGCTCCCCTGACAAAGATTTTTTTCTTAGCAATGTATTCTTCCTCAGATATGTCATATTCTCTCTTCACAGATATATTTGGCTCCAATTAGGTTTTCCTTCGTTTGTGTTTCCATACCATCCATTTGCACATGACTGCATTTAGGGAACCAAATGACTTACATTTCTGTTGTAGGATGACTCACTATGTGTCCTAGTCACTTTGTATTCCTGTAATAAAAACACTGACCAAAACCTGCTTGGGGAGGAAAAGGTTTATTTCAGCTTACAGTTCCCAGGTCATAATCGAGGGAAGGAATGGCAGGAACTCAAGGTAGTACAGAACTGGGAGGCTGAGCTGAAGCAGAAGCCATGCTGACTGACTTATTCCTCTAGCCTTTGCTCAGCCTTCCCAGGAGTAGCACCACCAACAGTGGACTGGACCCTCCTACATCACTCGGTAATCAAGAAAGTACTTCATAGACATGACCACAGACCAGTCCAGTAGGGTCTATTCCTTAGTTCAGTTCCTTCTACCCAGGTGTGTCAGGTTGACACCTAAAGCTATCCAGCACATTGTGCCATAGTCTTCCTCCATTGCTCCTGTTTTTGTAACTCCTCATAATTTTCTCATTGCTTTCTTTTTTCCTCTTTTGTGTTTTATGCTTAATTTTGTTCATCTCATTAATAACATTGCATAGTTTCCCCTTATTATATTTGGAATTAAACTACATTCCTTAATTTGATTTTTCTTTGTTTTTTAGTGTCTCTCAGAAGATTTAAGTGTACGTGAAGTCCTACAGAAACATTTCAATGTCAGCAAAAACCTGCGATCATTACATATGCTATTGGTTTGTATTTTAAAATAAATTTATATTTTACTGATAGCTGAAAACAAAAAACTCATATTAATAGAATACCTTATGTTTTGATATATACAAACATTGTGTAATATATAAATCAGGTTAAATGTATCCTCAACTATTTATCATTTCTTTTTGCTGACAGATTTTTAAATGCTGATCCACCAGAGTTTCTTCATCCAGTTTAACTGCACTTAGTGTTCATTTATCTAACTTTCCCCATGACTTGTTCTCTTCTTCCCTACCCAACCTTTGGCTATCAATTTCTACTCATAGGTTCTATGATACCAGCTCTTTTAGATTACTCATATGAGTAAGATCATGTGATACATGTGTTTCTGTATCTAATTTATCTTACTTTACATAATAATACCCAGTTCCTTCTATGTTGTTGCATGTCACAGAATTTCATTCTTTTTATGGTTCAGTAATAGGCCATTGACTATTTAACAAATGTTCTATATCCGTTCATCAGTTACACCCTAAGTTTTCATGATTGTTGGGAAGTACATGGCAGTTAACATGCTCATGCAACTGTTTCATTAAGAAGTAATTTCATTTTCCATTGAATGTATATCTAGTAGTAGGATTACCAGATACAGAATATTTTGTTTTGAAGTACTTCCAACTGTTTTCCATAGTAGCTTTAATAATTTATATTCACACCAATAGTAAGAGTGCTGTTTACACTTTAATGTGAAATTTTTAAATGTATAAGTCCATTTTAGGAGAAATAACATATTTACTACTCTGGGTATACTAATTGAGTATAGTACACAGTTTGTTTTATTCAGTTCCTATTTGTTTTCATCAATACTTTATAATTCTGCAACACAGATCCTATTTGGGGTGTATAATACTTGTGTTTAATTTTCTTTGGAGTTGCTGTAAACAGTATTTTTAAATTTTAGTTTCAGCATTTGTATTGCGGATATATGGAAATGTCATTGTATTGTGTGTTCATCTTATGTTCTGCATGTAGTCTTGCTGAACTCAGAATTTTAAAAGTAGGATTCCTCAGTTGTTAACCTGAGCTTTTAATGACCAAGCTATCCCCCAGCCCTGAAAATAGATTCCTTGAGATTTTATAAATGAACAGTGAGATTATCCATAGATGGCGCAAGTTTTATTCCTCTCATTCTACTATTTGTCTTTTCTGTTTTTACCTTAGTACCTTGTCTAGAATTTCTGCCACTGTGTTGACTCAGATTGGTGAAAATGAACATCTTTTTTTTAATGCCAGTAGAAGAGGAAAGCTTTCAGTATTTTGGTATGGGAAGGTTTTAACTATCATTTTTATACATGATCATTATCAAATTCCTTCCTGTTCCTCATTTGTTGAGTTAATTATGAATAGGTCTTAGATTATTGTCAAATGCCATGATATGATCCTTGTGCTGAATAATTTGAGTTATAAATTTTGATATACCTGGGAGGAGAGAACCTCTATCGAAGTGACTTGTAGACAGTATTTGTGTGGCATTTTCTTGATTGTTGAGTGATATGAGAGAACAAGTCCAGTATGGGTGGTACCATCCCTGGGCAGTTGTACATGGGTTGAATAAGATAGCAAGCTGGGGGGCTAGAGAGATGGCTCAGTGATTAAGAGCACTGACTTCTTTTGCAGAGGTCCTGGGTTCAATTCCCAGCATCCACATGGCGGTTAATAACTTTCTGTAACTCAAGTTTCAGGGAATCCAGTTCTCTTTTCTGACCTCCACATGCATTGCATGACACAGGTGCACCTAAATAAATACAGGCAATATACTCAGAGACATAAAATTTAAAATAAACCATTTAAATTTTAAAAAAGAAGAAAGCAAGCTGAGCAGAGGCCCAAGGGAGCAAACCAGTAGGACACATTCTTCCATGGTTCATGCTTCAGTTACTGCCTTGGGTCCTACCTTGGCTTCCCTTGATGGACTGTGAACTGTAAGCCACACAAGCCTTTTCATCCAAGTAGATTTTGGTCAATGTTTGATCACAGCAATAGAAACCTAACTGATATAGTCCAGTACCTTTTCTTTAATTATTGACATGTTAGATTGCATTGTTTTTTAATTTTTAGTTATCTTCATGTGTGAAACAGGGCATCCAAAGATGCACATGTGGAGATCAGAAATAATTAAAGGAGTTGATTTTTTTCCTTCCAGGAAGCAAATTCAGGTTGTCAGGCTTGGCAGCAAGCACCTTTATATACAAAGCCATCTTGGCCTCTACATTGATTTTTGAATATCAGATCACCCTTGCCTACCAGGAACAATTTTATTTGGCCCTGGTCTTTTACTAAGTAATTCTGTCTTAAGCTTAAGTGATATCAGTGTTAACCAAAAATAATTTCTCTGAATATTAGCACACTTCCTTGACTAATTGTATTTTGTATCAGTCTGATATTTCTAGAAAATTATCTATAACACATATTTTTCAGAGAGAAAATATTTCTGGTTCCATGTATGTCTGGTCATTTTCAGTAATAGTAATAATTGTGACCATTTATTGATTCAATAGCACATCTACCAGGTAATAGTTACTTTTCCTATACAATATCTAACCTTTTCAGTATTTTTCCCTTTATTCTTAGTGGTTTTATTCACCTTGAAGAAATTGAGAGTCCTGGAGGTTTGAGGTCCTGTCCACAGCTAGTAGGTGGCAAAGCAGTGACTTAGCTTTAGGCTGTTTTGTTAGAAGCTTATGTTGTGCTTCACCACATGATTCTACCATGTCTTTGTTTTTTATTCTTCCTATTTGTCTTTATTTAAAGTGTCTCATTAGCTCAACTCTCTCCTAACCATCGAAAGTACTCTGTCATTTCTAGCAACTTAGCTAGAGTGAATTTGTGGGTTAAGAATCTCTAGGTTAAAAAATACTTGTATATGTGGAATTGGATGGATCCATATATATATCTCACTATTAAGGAATATCCATCATATTGCTAATTTTCTCTTCTGTTCAGTTGTGTTTAATGTCATGAAAGTATTTGTGAACTGCTTTGTGGAATTGTTAGCACATCTCTTTTCATTCTCTTCTATGACGTTCTTTTGTATTATGGATTTTCATTACCCTGAGAAATGTAGATTAATGCTCCATTTACACTTTCTGTTTTTCTGTTAATCTAGTGAATGTGAGAGGTGTAATATTTGTGATTATAAAAAGTTGTTGCTGCTGATAATGTATATGTGCTTTAGAAGAGTATTTGGCAAATTAGATACATAACAATGTTCCGGACAACTTGATCTTTTACTTTCAGTATTGTTCATAATTACAAAAATGGAAATGGTAGCTGTTTATCAATAGGAAATGAATAATTGTGAGTATATAGAAAATAAGTCTGAAAATAGAATGTGTTGTTTATAGAAAGATTGAAAGTTACTGTGTTATCTAATACAGTATCAAAGTGTAAAGTAGAATTAAAAGATACTCATGGTTTTTATATGACATAGAGTGGAGACTAATGAAGAGCACACTATCTTCAGCTCCATAAAATTATAATTTATAAAGTGTAAAAGTGGCATAGATATATTATTCTGTTCCTTTTTAGTATATTAAGAAATAACTTCATGTTAAATGGAAAAAGAGAAATAGAAAAGTAAACACCTACTGTGGCCAGAGTTCCATCTATCCAAGAGTGAAGTTGCCAATCTTGTGCTATAACTAAGGCACATCTGAATTGCACATTTAACCTGGTGCTGTAAATGTGTATCTGCTATACCTGCAAAAGCTAAATAACTTCTATTAGCCATACAAAGTACATAAAGAAAAATGAACTAGATACAGTAGAGTAGGAAACTTAGTCCCAGTAGCTAATATAAGCTTAAGGAAAGCTAAATGAAAAAGATAATTGTATCAAAAGTACATATTTGTCTTCTGAGTTGTCTAGTTTTTCTTTAATCAAAATTGCTAACTTCTTTTATACACTTTACAAGTTGTTTGTAAAAAATAATACAAAGCATAGATACTCCTTTGAGGTGTGTGTCTGGGTTTTGATTAGTACCACTTTCCATTTCTTAATATCCTAACTTTTAAATATCTTACTTTAGGAAAGCAAATAAATACAGTTAGTGTAAATTGATAGAGACATAAACACATAAACTGAAGTACAATATTTTAATAGAGCTAAATTTGAGATTAACTTTCTCAATGCCTTAATGTTTATTTTCTAGTAAGAATAAACTATACAAATTGGGAAACTGCTCTGTCATCTCCAGAATTACTTAAGCAGATTGTTTTTTTTAATCCACATTTCCTTAGATGCTTGCTTTAAATCGAGTAACATCATTACATCCATTTATGACTTCAGCAGACCTAATGGAGGCACAGCAGCTGTGTAGCATGGATTCTAAAGCAAGTATTGTACACGGTGAGAAATTGATTTTTTTTTTTAATTTTTAGTTTTTAAGTTTAAATTTAGATATGTTTTTCAAACTTGTAATTAATATTGGGCATTAATATTGTATGCAGAATACTTTATGTACATGAAACCTTTAATCAGTCCCGTACAGATTTCTGCCACTCATTTTAAAGGTAAAGAAATTTGGCACTCTGCTTCCCATAGTTCACTAGAAATCCTGGTAAGACTGTTGCTGATGTTCTCCTTGCACTAACTGTTCCTGGAGAGCATTTACTGTTATCATGTAGTCGATAGGGCTTCCCTGAGTCTTTTGAAGATCAGATGAGCATTTTATTTGTCCACTGGGGGTGCGGGATGCACAGAGTTTGGTATATAATTTCCAACGCTTTTCTGCATGAATCTCACCCAGGCATCCTATAATTTGAAATCATATGGTAATAAATTTCTGTTGGTTGTTATTTAGCCAGTTGCGTTTGACATTATCTCTATCTAGAACATTCTGTAATTTTAAAAAGATCCTTATTTTGCAGATACAGAAAATACTAAAGCTGAGGGAAATCAAGTGACTTATTTTATAAATAATAGTAATTAGAATACATTTAAATATAATGAAGTTTTTTACCTCCCCTTCCCCTCTAAATCTTGACCTTTCACTATATTTATTCTCTGGAAGACATTTCAGGTATATCATTGAACTACAATTTAAAATTTGTCTCCCTTTTACTGTAGGTCTGTCAGTCTTAGAAATCTGCCTTATAATAGCAATGAAACATTTAAACGATATCTATGAAGAGGAGCCCTTTAATTTTCAGATGGTCTATAATGGTGAGATGAGAAGCTGTCTTTCTTCTGGATTCCTGCCTGCTGCACATTTGAGAGTACTAATGTTCTCATTGCTTATTCTCCAGAATTTCAGAAATTTGTTCAAAGAAAGGCTCATTCTGTTTATAACTTTGAGAAACCTGTGGTCATGAAGGTAAGATTGGATTTGCTCTTACTTTTCTTTAGACCCAATGTAATTTTATCAAGGTTAAAGTTTTCTAAGTTTTAGAACTTAGGTATTAACAATAGGAATTTTTTCCAGACAAAATTAGATAAAATATATAAATAAAAAATCTGTAGGCATCTATTTTTATTTTACAGTTTGTTGAAATACACTGCCCTCTGCTGTATGTTCTTAACACTTACACCTGCTAAGGAAATAATCATTAAAGACTTAACAAATCAAATACAATAATCCTGTCCCTTTCTGACCCACAAATTGGCAGTAAAAGGAACAAAATTGCAGATAAGAACTATTACATTTTATTTGGGTATCAGTTTAAAACTTGAAGGATTTATTTTAGGGTACTGCTGTTCATTATGAAGAAACTGAATTGCACTGTATTATTTTTAGTTTTTCTAGTAGGTATAGGAAATAAAGAGAAGGTGAAACAACTTTTAAAATGTAACTATCAAAAATATTTCCAGATATGTAATCAAATAAGACATTATTGAAGTATTTTTATATTATATCTTTGAAATTTAATATATTTTTAGGCATACAGATTCCAATTTACAAAATAATTGTTGGAAATATCTGTTCTTTAAAGTTTAAAGTGAAAAAGGTGAATTTACATCTTGAAATTGGTTTCAAGCTTACTAATTTTTCTGAGTGAATTAGCCTCAGTGAAGTTTGTATTGAATGAAAATTAAAGAAAATTGAAATTCTTGAGTCACGCATTTCAAGTGCTTGAATGTCTAATTCTGTGTACAGTGTAGCTGCAGAGGATTTTAGAAGAATAGATATCTTTTTATTTTCATTTTTTAAGCAGTGGAACCCTGGTCCTTTTACATTCCTTATATATAGGCCATAGTTGTAATGTTACTCTTTGTAGTTCTTTAAAGGAAACAACAGAGCCAATTCTTCAAAGGCAGCAGGAAGATTAGTTATCTCTCCTACCTACCATCTGTGATAGTCAAAATTGTGGAAAGAGCACCTAAGCACTTTTAGGAGTAATTTGTAGTTGCTCATTTATTGTTTTAAATGAAGATATATTTTGCAGGTTAGAAATATTTTCTCAGCGTTGCTCTGCTACAGCACCTGAAGAATATAGTATTTTCTAATTTTCAGAAATGAGTGGCATCCAGGCCTTTTCTCTTCCCATCTGAATTTAATTTTAAATTTTGTGTGTATGAGTGTTTTGCTTGAATGTATGTCTGTGCACCATATGTGTACAATGCCCACAGAAGCCAGAAGAGGACATTGGGTCCCCTGGAACTAGAGTAGAGTCTAGCGCAGTTGTGAGCTGCCGTGTGGGTATTAGGTCCTACCATCAGAGTTATGATAAACAGAATATATCCCAATGGTACTTTTCAGAGTGAACTGTAATAATAAAATGCTCTTGAATCTACTTCAACGTGTAACTATATTATTACTTCATTATGCCATTTTTTTTTCATGCCTTCATAACACACTTAATAATTACTAAGGTTGGAAAAGTAATGTATTAGTAGTAGAGTAAGAGGAAGCAGATGGTAAAAAGCTCTTTAAGGTGATGAAGATGAACCTTAACTAATAAAAAGCCTTAGCAGATTCTTGAGGTGTTATAGAGAAGTAGAAAACCTTTGTTAATTAAAGTACTAACAAAGAACTGGAGGTGGGGCTCAGCGTGGTAAAGTGGGTGCTGGCTTGGATTCAGTCTCTGGAGTTTTCCCGTATCCCCGCCTCCAGAAGTGCAAGAGGAGCTGTGACACTGAATGAGGCTAGAAACGAACTGTATCGTTAAGATCTTTAAATGTGTCTTGCATTCAATAGTGTGATGGACAAATAAATGTGTACTGACTCTCAACATGAATTTTTTTGGGTGTGATTAAATGGGGGCAGGGGTTTCCTTGGTCTTGTGAAATAAGAGATCAAGCCAGGGCCTTGCACGTGCTAAGCAAGTACTTTACTGCTGAGAGTTTTTAACTACTGATTTCTCTCCTTTGCCCTCTCCCTTTCCCCCTGCCTCCTTCCCCTTCTCTTTCTCTCTCTAATGAAGCAGAGTTGGAGTTTATTCAGAAAAAGATCTATGGATTTAAGCATTGATTTCAAGGGAGAGAGGGGGGACTTAGGAAAAAAAGTCAGTCCAAATATGGTGATAGCCCCACCCCTTTTTTTTAAAAATCTGCCACTGTTTCACTGCTGACTAAATACCAACTCTACTTTGGATTAACTTTTTTCCTCTGTTCAATCAAAGCTTTCTTTTATCTTTCAGGCATTTGAACATTTACAACAATTGGAACTAATAAAACCCATGGAAAGAACATCAGTCAGTTTACAGAGAGAGTACCAGTTGATGAAACTACTTTTAGACAATACTCAAATCATGAATGCTCTACAGAAGTACCCCAACTGCCCTACCGATGTTAGGCAGTGGGCCACATCCTCACTAAGCTGGCTGTGAATGTTTTAAGCATATTTCTCCAAAGAACTAAAATTGACTGTCCTTTATCAAGATAGGTCATTAACATTCCTTTATAAGTGTTTATGGGAAATTTGCACTTACTGTATCTTGGCTGTGATGTGAATCATGATCATTTATGTAATATGTGTACCTACACACAAAATCCCAGTGATTCATTAAATTGTACTACAAAAAGCAGTTCAGAAGAATAAAATGTTACTATTTCGCAGATGGACCGTATGATTGACACTCCAAGTATTTATGTGGTGCAGTTTTAAGAGTTCATTTCATTTCAACTAAGCACCTCTAGTTTTACAAATCATAAATGTAAGCAGTAAACAGTGGTAAGGTTTGCAAAGATACTGAGTGTTTTGGTTGTAGTAGGAATGCTCTGTGTTTGGGGGATGTGTTTTATTGTTCTGGTTTTTCCTGTATACATGCAAATTTTGGATTCTATCTCAGATCTCTAGTATTCTCATTCAGGAGGCTAACAAGCTAAAAGGTCAGTTTTATAGAAGGAAGTGGCCAAGCAACTTAGAATTTCTGAATCCCTTGTAGGATTTTTTTTTTTTAATGTACATGCTGGACCTGTTCTAATTCAAACATGTACCTTCACGGTAAACGACTCCCACACATAAGAAGTATTCAGCAGTGATAGCTGACTGTTTGCTTCAAAAGTTAAGAGAGAAACATGGAATGTCAAAGATTCATCTCATAGACTTCAGGGATCTACAAACAGGTTTATGTTTAGAATAAAACTAAATCATTCTGACTTCAGTTGTTGAAGGATATTTGTGTTTTTCGTCATGGAAATTTTATTAAAAACAAAAGCTATCTTTGTACAATTTATAATCCATTTAACGGTCAGGGTTTTCTTAAGCTTACATACTATTATTTACAAAGCAGATAACTAACGTAGTAGTGGTTTGTAGAATCACACGGTGGGAGTGACTGGTGCATCCTAGAATTCAAACTGGTTTGATTGAAAAGAACTAAAGCTCAACAACATGTTCCTTATTATTTTTTACAGTATGATGTAGCAAAAAATTGGCTTTTGAAGAAATATCCAATATATAGAGTAGAATATAAGATTCCTGTTCATTGAAGACATGCTCACATAGTTAAAACCCATTCTCTTCACACATAGTCTTTCCTACAAAAAAAGTGAGTAACCTTCTAGGTCTTGCTTACTGCTGTTTTTCAGCAGTATCTCACTAAGGCTAAGGCTTGCATAGTGGTTTGATACCAGTCCTCACATTTTTAGAGGCTAGTTTTCCAAAGTACTTAATATAGACTTAAGCAAAAAATTCTGCCTTAAAGGCTAAAAGCCCAGTGACATGACTTGATCACTGCAAATTCTTAGGGTAATGCTTAAAAGCAGAGTCTTCCAAGCTGGGCATGGTGGCGTACACCTTTAATCCCAGCTTTTAGGAAAGAGGCAGAGGCAGTCACACCTAGGCTAGCCTGGTCTCCATAACAAGTTCTAGGCCAGCTGTGGCTACAGGGAGATCCTGTCTCAAAAAAGACCACCAAATAAACAAACAAAAGAGTTCTCATCTGACTCCCCAGCTATATAAGAACTAGTCAAGATCCATCAACAATCATGTATTCAAATTTAAAAACAAAGAGGCAAATTTTTAGTGGTTGCAATAAAATACAGCAGTACTAATGTATGATTTTTGATAACTTTTTCTTTCCTCAAATTTACAAGTATATGCCTATATCTCAAAAGCACTTTGTCAAATCTTTTTTTGACCTTTTATGACCTTTCCATATTTCCTAATATAAAGAAGCTAAAGTATATTTGCAAAAATTTTAAACTTCATAAGTTGCTTAAAGTATATTAGTAAAATAAAACTAATTCTAAAAAAGTCCTAGTTTTTAAAAAATCTATTATGGTTAGCCTGGAATTTCACATCTATCATCTCAGCACTTGGGAGGTAGAATCAAGATCAGCAGTTCAGGAGGCTTGACTAAATAGCTATTCAAAGCTAGCCTCCACTGTCTTTAAAAAAAAAAAAAAAAAAAAAGGAAAAGAATAATATAAATGTAAAGCGTAACTTGATAACCTTAGGATACTCAGTGCACTAGAGAAAACATTGAAAACAAATCCTCACACTCCTTTGGGTCATTGAAGAACAAATGAAAAGGAATAGTTTCGGTGCAAGGATTTCTTCTAAAACTACCAAAACTAGAACTTTGTTTAAAAGGCATCTCTGGTTCATATGCAGACACATGGCTCTGAGAAATTAAAATGTGTTGTCCAAACTTAGGTATCATGTTTGTATGGTAAAATCATAAGAGTCTATTGGCTTCCTAAAGACTCATATTTTGCTGTGCAAACAATCCAGTTGTTTTTCTGTAGCAGTCATGCACATCCCACCATGGTTTGCCTTTGTATTTGGTTTAGGAAACAATTGAGGTTCTTTCAAAACATGGTAAATTAGGTGTTGCCCTTTCCTTCATCTTTATGATAGAAAAAAGAATCACTTGGCAATGCACAGTGCCCATAAGTTTATGGATTCCTTCTGTAGGCAGGACTAACAGATATTTGGGTGGGACTAAAATCTGCATAGAGGACAGTGGAAGGAAAATGCTAAAGTTGACAACCCTCCCTGCTTTCATCACTATCCCCATTCTTCCAAATCTTAAGGCAGAGGCCTCACTGTAAAGTACAAAGCTACATACATAGCTAAAGAAAAACTGCATGTGCAAGTAATATCATATTTATTTTTTATTTAATGTGGGGATGGAATGGGGATAGCATACATTTTATTTGTACAATATTTAACAATCACTTATCCAGGGTGGGATTTTATGGGATTTTTTTTTTTCATTTTTTTAGCTTTCTGTTAAATACTTGCAGAAAAAAAAATAGCAAGTACAATTTGACAGTAGTACAACAACCTGTGCCCAAAACACTGACAAGAAATACAGAGTAAAGCTAAAATAATTGCTTACCAATATTCTGAGAGGTAACAAATAGGATGTGGGTCGAGACTGCATAAAAAACGTACTGCTGGTTGAATATCTGAGGTAAATGATGTTCAATCAAGATGCTACTTGGATCATTTTGTCCATAAATTGCAAATAATTTTATGCACATTATACCAAATGTTCCTAAAAAGTATTTTTTCAAAAAGTAAAAAAGAGAAACTGGAAAATAGCTGATGAAGCTTTTTTTTTCTTTAAAAAAAAAACAGTATTCAGTCTATTTCACTAAACTACCATCTATCTGGTCAGGTGTTTTTCCCAATCACCTGCATTTTACTTAAACGTGGCTATTATTTAAGGGTAAGGAAAAGGGACAGAAAAAATATTTTCATAATTTTGTGATATATGATTCCAGTTTAAATTCTAAAAGTGTTCAGATTTTTTTCCTGATTCATATTTTCAAAATGTCACCATGAAAGCCAGTGCAGATTCATGGGACCAATAATTGTGAGGCACAGTCTCTGTTCTGGATTCACAAGGTACCTGTAATAAAACATTCAAACAAGAATCACAAATTGCATGCTAAAAACTTCCTGGCATCTAAAATACATACACAATCTGTGCAGGGCAAAGGCTTCAAATGAAGTCAAAACACTGGTTATATCCATCAGTCAGTCCTATGGCAGTTGATCATAAAGTGTTTCTTACACAGGAGATCTGGGCAAGGTAGAAGAGAAAAGTAAGAGCAGCAGTTCTGGTGGGTATCAGAAAGGCAAGGTACAAGACGGACCATGAGGAGCACCATACACACGGAGAGTTACAAGAGTCTGTTTGCCACCCCCCCACCCCCCAAAAAAATCATTTTTCTCATTCTTAGATCTTTTTCCCAGTGTCCCTAGCTCAAACTATTTTACTTGCCCACTTTGCACTGACTGTAAACCAAACATTTAAATGCCGTCCAAAAGAAAGCTTTAACAAGACTAGGTAGGAGGACACATAGTCACTGGAACATTCTTATTTACTGCTTACAAAAAAGGTTTTCTGTTAATGTAGTTCTCAGAAGAATAAAAGTTTTAAAATTGATTAACTAGATTTAAATACCCAAGGTTTCTAAAAAACTTTTCCTAGCATGAAGACAAACATTTTATACTGTGACTAACCAGTCTTAATAAAAGTAGCTCTTCTCAAACCAAACATCATAATATTTCTTGGTTTTGCTTCAACTTTTTTTTTTTACAACTTTTTAAAAGGCTGAATGTTTACTACAGGTAGAAATTTGTGTTCAGGAGATTAACAGTTTGCCTCTAAGTATATTGTTAGTTTTTTTCCCGTTGATTCTTTTACAAGTGGAAGCTATAACAAATCGAAACTTCAGAGGCCAAATATCTTGAAATCAACATGGTAAACATTGAAACGGGTGATTTTAGGAGTACAGTGAGACCTTGGGTACATAAACAAAGAGCACACTTTTCTATGGTGTGGCACACAGACAAAAGAATGATATTACTACTCTCCTCTCCCTGCTTAGAGCCTGTTGACCTATGTAGTGTTTATAAATAATTTATTCTTCCCAGAGATTAGTGCATATTTTATGTAAAATGTAGTGTATGATGTCTTTAACCATTTAGAAATAATGTATTCACAGTGAGCTCTTAATAGTAACATGTAAAAAGTTTATAAAATTAATGTATGGATTTCAAAGTGAACCAACAAAAACATACAGAGCATAATACTGGCTATTTGTTGGCAATCTAAAAATTCAGGGAATTAATATTTACTTGGGCCTATATAAGTTTGAGGAAGAATCCAATTACATTCTACTGTAATATTATTTCAAAAAGCATTTTGGCACCTACTTGCCATCAGTTCCATTTTTTTAGCAAGCATAAAGCATGAACTACCTAAATTAGAGTTAGTTGTAAAAGTAATTTGGGGAGAAGGCGATGCTATGTTCCTGTTATCAGCACTGATTACCTCTAAATGTCATTGCATATTTTAAGTTATAAGTTCACCTTGTTATCCCTGATTTGTTTTAAAGCAGTAACATCTGAAATCTGTGCTTAGAGGTTAATATCTCTCTCTTAGATAATTCTTCTCCTGTCACAGACACCAAATATTACTCTGTCGAGATGGCACCAAGCAGAAGTATAAAGTTACAAGTCTCAAAGCAGAGTGAGGAATTTTGAATAATGACACTTCCTGAGGTGATCCTGAAACAGTGATAAGAATGTCCCGCACACTGTTTGGTGAAAAGAAATACACCACAATTTTAGATATATAAATATAGGAAAAACATCTATTTTAAAAGATAAAATGAAGAGCTTTTCCAGTGTCACAGCTCACGTAAAAATTTTTAAATCATGCTTTACGTTTTCAAATACTTCCCAAACACAGCACACCTTAAAAAAAATATATATACTGGTTAAGTATGCAATATTTTGGGCCCTGGATATAAGATGAAACTTCATAAGGGAAGAAGCAGAGGAGGGGTGGGATGACACCATTTTTTTCATTTCAAAAACAGCACTTTGTTTTCCCTAAGTTACAAGCCAGCACAAGAAAAGCTAAAACACTGCTTTACAAATGGCCACTTACTATTGGCACTAAGCATAGCTTACCGTTTTTTCTTAAATAACACAGTGAATTTGTAATACCTTGTTATAAAACATGGATTGATTTATTATTCAAATTTTGTTAGTGTTTTCAATTATATAATTTAGCAACCGTGGAACTGAGGTATACCTTGTTGAGGGAGGTTAAAGTAATGCTTGGAAGCCTCTTTACTGTACCCCACTTTGATGACTTTGTTTATGTACACAGAACAGCAGCACACTAAACATTCACAAGCTGTGTCATATTGGCATTACAATAGTCATTTATAGAAACAACAACAGCAAATGCAATAAAAAGTTACCCTTTTTAAAATCTGAAATGAAAAGTTCTTGATTTAAAAAAAAATAGCAGTAGTTCATTTAAGGAATTAGTGTCTTCTGACAGACGTTAAGAAATCTGATGTCAGTTTTCAAACACTTGATTAGCCAGGTCCAAAAGACCCTTGATTTGGAGAGGGCCACATTCTTCATGTACATTTTTCATAAGTTTCTTTCCAGTTCGCAGCTTTTCGCTGGGCCTCATTCCTTCACGTCTGTGCTGCAGGCAATGCAGTAAGTCTCCCAGAGCCACGTTTTCAACAGAGGGCGTTCTTGCATTTCCGGGAGGCATCCTACACATTTCACACAGAAAATAAACTGTACGAAGTTTCCTTAGCTTAGCAGCTCCAGTTCAGAGTCCCGATTCTCGATGTGTACAGATGCTGCAACCATCATAGACTAGATTCTTTGGGAGGAAAGTCAACATTTGTCACCATTGTGACCACTGTTACAATGTCCTCTGTGGTAATGATATTTGTAAGTCTTTGCATCTGAGTGATTCTTTCACCAACACATCCAGCTGATAACCTTGCTTCTGCATCATGATCCCAGCATTCTTCTATCGTTTCACAGAGCATCGCCATTCCCTAAGAGGAGAAAAACAGTCAAATATAACAGCAAACAGACTTAACATCTAAAAAAAACACTATTTTTGTGGACCAAAGTAGTTGCAAGACAGGAAAGATTTGAAATTGTCAGTATTCACTTAGGCCTCACTGTGAAGGCCAGCCTGGCCTCACACTCCTGATCCTTCTTCCTCACACCTCAAACATGAGCTTCTATGCTTGGCTTGACAGTCACTTTTATTATTATACTGGACCAAATGAGTGCCTTCTGCTTGGAAAGTGTCTTAGGGAAACAAATGAATGACATTTTAAAACACCAAGTTTTCTCCATGAAGTTTTAGTCAGAGGATCTTTAAAGTTCTCAAGAATGGGACAGCACAGAGTTGCTCTGGTTGTCTGGAGTACATATAGGTACCTAGAAAAATGAAATATAGTAAATAAAACCTGAACCCAGAAATAGAATCTTCTAAGATGGCTTTTAATCTTGGATCTAATTGCAAGGGAGAAATGTTGATGTTAGCTAAGAAGATGATAAAAATTGGTCAGCATCGAAATGATCTAACTTATGAACAATGAACAAGGATTTCTGGAACTTAAAAAGAAGTATTCCCATTGAGAATCTATGGTGATTGGAAAAGCAGTTTCATTTGTACTAGATCACTGAAGAGTATCCTTGTAATCTCCCTGGTGGGTACACAGACAAAGCCCTAATTCTACTACCTCTGAACTCCAGAACAAAACTTCCTGTGAGAAGATCATCTGCCCAGAAATGTAGAGTGGACTATTCCTCTGAAAAAGGTTTTACTGAAATTTCAAATGAAAAAGTTTTAATTTACCGCATGTTTCTGCCAATAATCTCTTAAAACAGGCCTCTTTTTTTTATGTACAACAACTTCCTGCATGTCTTCAAGAGATGGATGCTGGCCAATTTCCTCCTCAAATGGCAACATGTACTCATCTACAGGTCCTGAAAAACAAAGAAAGGGAAAACCATTTTAATTTAAATCTTCCTGACTGGTACAAGCTTTCTAAAATATATTCTGTATTAACCTTTCTCCAATTCTACATCTTTAACAACAGGAGACAAGTAGACCCTTCAGCTGTACTTGTATCATAGTGGGACCTCACTCTTAATCCTTCAAATGGTCAATGACTTAAGTATGTAAGCCTTGATGGCTGTTTGTTTAGGACAGGATTACACTGTACAGCTTAGGCTGGTCCCAAACTCTTGATCTTCCTATCTCAGTATCACCAGAGCAGCTTAAGAACATATTTACTATATACAGAATTCCTCTATCTATAAAACACATATGAGATTAAAAAGACTATTTAGAGATCAAGGAGATATATATATATATATATCTCTTAAAAACGCTACATGACTTACAATGAGAAATTAATACATTTCAGAATTTTCTCTGTTCTCTCACAAGCACATTTATACTTTGTCTAAAAATTGCATTTTTAAAAAATTTTATGTGTATGAGTGTATTGCCTGCATGTATGTAAGTTCTCCCATGCAATGCCCATAAAGGTCAGAAGAGGGCATTGAATTCTCTTGGAACTTGAATTATAGATGGTTGTGAGCAGCCAACCATGGTGCTGGGAATTGAACCCAGGTTCTCTGCAAGAGCAGCCAGTGCTCCTAACCACTGAGCCATCTCTCTCCAATCCCAGATATTTATACATTTACATGTAAATAAACCAGTCAAAACTGGCTCTCTTCAACCTACTCAGATAAACAGGAAAAAGCATTAGTTATTAACTAATATTCAATAAGTACTTATCCAGATCAGACAAACACACATTGAACTACTGTCATTTTATCTTCCAAGTAAAGGTGACATTACCCCTAGTTTTAAATAGGAAAAAAGTCTGAAGAGTTAAGATTTTACATGGGAGTACCTGGCTATTATTTAGTAGAGCTGAAATTTAAATCGTCTCTGAAGTCTATGCTTTAATCACAACATTGTCTCTCCCTGAAACAGGTCACTAATAAGCAATTTTCATTGACTAGAGTAGCATATGAACATAGGTAGATAAGCCTTGTACAAAGTATTGGAATTGATCAAATACTCCTGAACAGAATATAATGCATTATAAAGGAGTTGTTGACTCAACTCTATGCAAGTCTAGGAAGTTTTTTATTATTATTACATATATGTATGTGCACACATGTGGAAATCAGAGAATAATCTGCAAGTGTCTCTCTTCTCCCACCATGTGGGGTCACTGGACTCAGGTCATTAGACTTGGTGGTAGGTGCCTTCACCTGTTGAGCCATCTCACCAGCCCTTCAGGAACCTTGATGGCTGGAAGTACTGTACCTCCATTGACTTACTATTAAATATTCAACCTCTATGTAGTCCACAGGTCAACAGCACTGGCATCAGTCAACTCCTGGATTGCAAAATATGCAGACTCAGCCCAGCCTACTGAGTCACATTCTTAACTTTACCCCGATTCCTAGGAGCCTGGTATACACATTAAAGTCTGAGAATTACTAAATTTTAACCATTAACAACCAGACACAAAATTTTAAAAGCATCTGCTTTACCGGTGTGATTCATACTTTCCCTTTAGTCCTAATTTCTTACTTAAGAAATAACCAACTCTTAAATACTTCATATCACATACATTTAAGAAAAGTAAGCATCTATCTTGTTCTTTTTACATAAAAATATCCCCAGTAATCCATTTCCCCACAAGGCAATTTCTTCTCTTAATTCCTCCACTGTCACCTTACAGTTCTCAGGTATTACATGCATTCAAGTACAATTACTGAATGCCTTATATGCTAGGTACTAGAACATTCACACTTATCTCAATCTAGAGTTAATTGTACAGAATGTATTTTATCACTTTATATATTACTTGGCAACAGGGCCTATATCATTATGGTACCAAATCATGGTTTGGTGTGAAGAATTCATACTGACGTTCTTAGGAAATCTGCTATCTGACCTACTCCCATCTCCATATATACACACAATCAATCCATCTTCCACTGTGAATCAAAATACAACGAACATCTTATTCATGACCTGTAAACCTCAGAGTTAAAATCAATCTCATTTCAAACTTTCTTAGGTTCAAGTTCCAATCCTAGATAAATCAATCACTACCCATTTCTAAACATTTTTACTAAGTTCCCTTTAAAAGTATAATACCCTAAAGTCAAACTGCATATTCCAGAGACATCCTATCTTACACTGATAGCTTTTTACAGTATTCAGAACATAAATGATTTAAAAATAAGTTAAGTTGCTTATATCTTTAAAATATTCAACATAATTAATGTTCCATACACAGAGGAAGTCTTGAGGCATTATAAATTAGAATTAAAAATCACATTTGTTTTCATTTGTTTGGGAGGTAGTTAGTCAGGACCTGCCTTAGTGAAAAAACAAACAAAACCAGCAGATACTTTATGAAGGAGCACTGAAGACAATAGTAGATACTACAGTTTTTTCACACTAGAAATATAAAATATAGTATACAGTTTTACAGTCATGACTTGAGTCAGAAATTTAACAAGGAGAATAGAATAGGAATTCTTTAGAACTAAGGTGTTGTGAAGAGAAAATAGCTAATGTTCACAGTAATGTCTATGTTAGGTCAGACCTTCCCAAGCTATAAGGAGACACCTCTAATATTTCCAAATTCTCACTCACAGTTGTGTGTTTAGGGGACAGATCTAAGTTTAATCTGGTCAAGTATATGCTAGTATTAGCAAAGTCCTTAGAAGATTTGGCCCAAGAGTCTTAGAAGGCTGATGAAGGCTACATCTATTTCTTCAAATCAAAAGAACTGTGTTAGGAACCTGGGATGCATCACCTACATGACAAACCAAAGAAGCAATCCTATTCCAGGTCTGAGTTAAAAATGCAGAGTGTCCCATTTACCTACTTGAAGCAAGCTACTTCACTTCTCTGTGTTTCAGTTTTCTCATCTGTAGAATACAGATAATGCCCCCAAAGTCATTTTAAGAAGTAACTTAAAGGTAAGTGAAGTGCCCAACAAGCCATCTGGCAATGCTAATGAATCAATACCAGTTCCTTTCATGCCTCTACCCTACATCACCCTCTGCCTCTGACCCAGTTCAGCAGCCTCCTGAATTCTCTACCACCTTTTGGAGTCTGTTAAAAAGAAAATGTACTCTATTACCTTTTAATGAAATCCCTTTTCACAATGTGGCATATACTTTAAAAAGATTCTTTCTTCCCTTACCATCTGCAGCAGTACAGCGAGAAGCCAGTTCCCACAGGACTAATCCCATGGCGTACATATCTATCCTCAAAAATGCGTCCCTCTGGAAGTTTATAGCGCCCTCTAATACCTCTGGAGCCATATACCTCCGGGTACCAACCTGAAAAAGATTTTGAAAACAAACAGTACTCACTCATTGAGATTATCAGCTACCATTTTATTTATGATTTTGCAAAAAGAATCAAAACCAAATATGGACTTATTTATCCAGAGTAAAATAACTAAATTATGATTATCATACTGTAGAGGATATATAATAAATCATTCCTGCGTGCTCTTAAAAGCTCTAGCAACAGATATGCTGTTTTTTCTCCTTTTCTGGATATATTCACAAAGAACTAAATAATATCTGTTTGCTAGAAGGATGGAATAGGAAAAGCAACGTATTTTTCAATTAATTTTGTATATTGTTTGAAATGCATCTTTAGAAAACAAATCTTTTTCTTATCTTCCTCTTTTGAGGGTTCACCAATAAACACTTACGATGAAGTAAAAAGAACTAGCCAAAGACATGCTTTTAAAATTCTACTTGTATAACATCTTGTGAATTCTTCAGTCTTGGAGTCCTTTATTTATTTTAAACTTTTTTATTTTATGTGTATGAATGTTTTGCTTGCAAGTGTACCCACATGTGCAATTCCTGTGCAGGTCACATTGGACCTCCTGGAACTGAAGTTACGGACAGTTGTTAGTCATCATTTTGGTGTTCCTAACTGAACCCAGGTCCTCTGCAAGAGCAGCCAGTGCTCTTAACCACTGAACCATCTCTCTAGCCCCTCTATTCATGCTCGTAATAAATTAATTAAAAACTTGAACTCTGTGGAGTTTTAATGAGTTGTCCTTTAAAATAAAATACTATTCCCTGCACCCACATGGTTGCTAACAGCCATCGCTAATTCCAGTTCCAGGGGAGTCTGATGCCCTCTTCTGACCTTTGCAGACATTGCACAACACACACAGCGACATGGTGCACTTACATACAGGCAAGCAACATACTCATACCCCAAAAATAAACATAATACATTAAATATCTTTAAAAGAACATGAATAGCTTTTTGCAATTCTACATAAATATTTTAATTATATGATGAATCTCTCTTAAAATACTACTTGTCACTTAAAGGGAATTTTATGCCCTCCAAAGTTACTTTTATTATGAGATTACAATTTACTACTTTTAGCATAGGATATCCTCTATTATAAATGGAAGATAATAGTGGATAAAACCTTTACTACTGTAAGCAATCAAGTAATTCGCCTAATCATATAATCCAATTATAAGAGCTCTGAAAGATGACATGAATGAGGTGTGTTTAAAAGATATTGTGACCAAAACCACAGGAAAAGGTATAGGAGATACCAAAGGATGATATGCCATTCTAAAGCACTAGGAGATAGGCTTTTTTTTCTTGCCTACATTTTATAGTTATCATTCTTACGTACCTGTCCATGGGTATCACCTGCAGACTTCCCAGCCTCAAACTTTAATGCCAACCCAAAGTCAGCAATGCAAGCTGTCAGATTGTTTTTCAACAGCACATTTTTACTTTTGATGTCCCTTTAAATAGAAAAATGACTATTTTAAACAAATTATCTCTTAAAATTGTATTGAAAGAAGGGAGAATATGAATGGTATAAAAGAATTTAGTTACTTAAAACTAAAATGCAAAGAAACCAAGAAGCTGCTTAAGAAGAGCCCCTATTTCACCTGTAGTACATAAGTACAGGTGATAAACCCTGTTCATAACAGAACAAGAAGGGATCCTCTCCATGAAGCAGTATTATGAAGAACTGCCATTCTGGAAATATGTTATCTACATCATTTCTGGATATCAAACATAAAATTACTTCTTCTTTAAGGTAATGAGACTATTTCTGAGTTTATTGTTAAACATTCCCACAGAAACTAAAACTAGAAAAGCAATTTAAAAAAAAATAGTTCACTTGGGATCTTTTGCCTATTGATCCAGACTTACATTGTGAATGGCCCATTACCACAGTGTTTTTACTGTTCTACCTGCTTCTTGTGGGAAAGCATCAGATTCTGACCCAAAGTAGGCTAGAGGAACATGCAAATGCTCCAGAAACCAACTAGTTTCAGTCTCAAAACATTTTCAGGGTCCCTATTCCTAAGAACCTTGGGAAGCTCTGAAGATTAGATGCTATCTATTAACAGAAGGCAGACTGCATACAGGAAGACAAAAAGGTCCCTTTCTCAAGAAGTCATTTTTGGTTTGCAAAATCAGAATCTAGAGACACCCAACTAAATACTTGGTAAATGACTAGTTAATGCCTACTTTTTAAATGGCTATTTTTTAATTGAATATAAGATGACAGCTCAAATTTCAAGGCAAACTGAATCTTTTTTCCAGGAACACAGACTTTTCCTTGTCCAGGTATGACAACTGCTGAGTCTAGGTACTTCTTCACTGTACAGCTGTTTCTATGTCTCCTTCTACCTGAGCTCAAAGAATGAATGTACAATTCAAGAATTAAAGAAAATAATCTTTCCTTAATTCCATTACCTTGTATCTATTTATAATCACTTTAAAATTATATTTTGACTCAAAATCATTTTTCCTTAGAGATAGAAAAAATAAACTTTCATTCTCAAACATGTTTTCAGAAATAAGACAAATTAAAGCATAAGGAGATAATAAAATTTACTATTGAATTTAACATGTACACTACCCAAAACTCTTCTTAGTCAATCATAAACCTAATTTATAAAACATAGAAATCTTTGCCTCTTCAAATATGATAAGAGGGCAAAAATCAATTTTACCTGGAGAGCAAAAAGTTTAAATAATTAACATATATAAATCATATAGGAAAGCAATTTAAGTCTTGCTCTACCTGTGAGATATTGCAGGTTTGTGGCCATCTTTTAAGCCAGGTATATCTTCATGTAAATATGCCAATCCTCTAGCCATGGTTTCTGCAATATGACACAGTTCATTCCAAGAGACTACATTAGCCTTAAGAAAGTCTGACAGGGAACCCTAAAGGAAGGAGGGAAAAACAGAACAAACCCATTAAGTTCTTAACAAAACCTACAAGGAAATGAAGACTTCTCTTTGTACTACAGGAGGTTTTAGAAGGCAACATATCTTTCCTTTCAGTGCATAATATCCAAAAAGTAATCTCTAGAGTGGCTCAAATATCCTTCCAATTCACATTAATGAACAGCCAATCATTAAGGACTGATCTTTAAAGTATTCTTAATAAAAACAGTCAATCTCCTCCACTTTACCCCACTCAAAAAAAGACTAGCATAAAATATCAGTAAAAAACTCTTAAAAGTGAAAAATATACTGACATCATAGGACTATATTTAAAACATAACCACTAATATTAAGAATCTTCCTGGGGCTGGGGACATGGTTTAGTCAGTACAGAGCCTGCCATGCAAGCACAAGGACTGGAGTTCAGATCTCTAGCACCCAGGTTGGTGTGGCAGCACAATTCTGTAACCCAGCACAGAGCTAGGCAGATCCCTGGAGCAGTCAGCAGAGCCAAATCAGTGAGCAGCAGGATCAGTGAGAGACACTATCTCAACAGACACTCAAACACTGACTTCTGGCTTTCCTACTCACATGTACCTGCATATGCACACACACACACACACACCCTTTTCTAGAGATTATTATGATCTTTACAGCCAAGTACTAGGTGAAGCATAAAGCTAGTGGCACTTAACAAAATATGAAACTAATTATAAAATCCAATTTCCAAGCTGGATGTGGTGGTGCATGCCCATAATCCTAGCACTTGGGAGCCTGCTAAGACAGAAATATCATGAATTTGAAGCCAGCCTGGGCTACATAGGAAAACCTTGTCTTAAAAAAAAAAAAAAAACAACTCCAAGAAAGCAAACTACCAGGCATGATGGCATATACCTTTAGTCTCATCATTCAGGGGGCAGAGGCAGGTGGATCTCTGTGAGATCAAGACTCGCCTAGCCTACACAGGAAGTTCAAGGCCAGCCCAGACTACACAGGGAGACCTTGTCTCAAAAGAACAAAGCAAAACAAAACAACCCTAAAAAATGAGAGAAAAAAGGTGAATGTTTTATTTTTTTGATATATTTTTTATTTTATGTATAGGAGTGTTCTGTCTGCATATATGTAAATGCACCAAGTGCATGCAATGCCTGTGGAGGTCAGAAGAGGGTATCAGATGCCCTGGAACTGGAATTACAGAAGGTTGTTAACTGCCATGTGGTGCTGGGAACTGAACCTGGGTTCTCTGAAAGAGCAGCCAGTGTTCTTAACTGCAAAGCAATCTCTCAAACTCAGCAAGTGTATTCTGGTAATAATTCCAAGGTAGTAATAAACAATAGCTGTACAAATGTTTTATTCAATGTTTTATTTTTATGTGTATGAGTGTATTACTTCCATGTATGTAAGTGCACATGTGTCATGCAATGCCCGCAGACATCAGAAGAAAGCATCAAACTGGAGTGGGTGCTGGGAACTGAACTTGGGTTGTCTGCAAGAGGAGCCAGTGCTCTTAAATGATGAACCATCTATCCAGCCATTGTACAAATTTTGGACTCTGGATTCATCACTCTTATATTTTTTAAAAAGTTGAAAGGCACAAAATTCAAACTGAAAAAAAAAAGGCTCATGAAATCTAATTAGATGATAAATAATAAATGAAAATTAGAAAACACTGTTTATTCTAAAGTGTCAGCAAAGAAATTCACAATACAGAAAATCAGAGACAAAAGGATGCTTTATCATTAGATAGTTAGGTAAAAACTGCCTTTACTCTTCTATTAAAATAAAATTTTACAACATTTTTATTTATGAGTGTTCTATTTTTTAGATGAAATCTTTATCAACTGTGATAACATTCTCTCTCTTGGAATATGATAGTCAACATTAGGTAAAACCCAGTTTTAGTCAACTTAAGTAGTTTTTACCTTCTCATGAAATGCTGTGATTAACCACAGGTCCACATCAACACTGGTACCTCGTTTTTCTGCACCAATGAACTGTAGTATGTTCTCATGCTTCATTCCAGGTAAACTATAGACTTCATATTCATTCTGCCACGACTGTTTATCCTACAGTTAAAGAGAAAGTACAGCAAGAACACAAAGACAGAAAGAAATAAACCACACTGAAATTATTAGAGTAAGTTTGAAAACAAAAGAACAAAGTTAAATACAAATTGGGGCTGGAGAGATGGCTCAGCAGTTAAGAGCAGTGGCTGTTCTTGCAGAGGACCAGGATTCAATTCCCAGCAACCATATGGTGGCTAACAACCATTTGTAACTCCTAGTTCCAGGGGAATCTGATGCTCTCTTCTCACCTCTGCAGGTTTTGCATCACACGAGTGCACTTACATGCAGGCAATACACTGATAAATATAAAATAAAAAATAAAAATAAAATATTTTTAAAGCTAAGTACAAATGATCTTTTATTTAAATTTATTTTTAAATTTTTATATTTATGAGTATTTTGCCTACATGTATATAAGTGCACCTGTGTCACGCCATGCCAACGCAGGCAGAAGAGGGCGTTCTATCCCCAGGAACTCTCCATTTCCTTGTCACTTTTTAAAAGAAGAAAGCTCTGACAGATAATAACTATTCATAATAAAATGCCTTCCCTACCCCATTCCCTCAGACCTACTTCTCTGTATTGCTAAGTTTACAAACACAGGAGTTCATCAAAAACACTGCATTTTTGTATCTGAAATGGCAACGCATTTTGCTTGCAAGGTACTGTAAGCACTACAGAGTGTGAAGTTATTCATGGTACTATTCACAATAATCTTCCTGAAAGATGGTAGAATAATTATCATAAAGAGATAACAGGTCCCAGCCCAACACCCTGTACTGGCTAAGCATACCCAATGTTTTTTAAAACTACCAATTACTCATTTATGTCTACTATTAGTTTCTTTTCACTATGAAAGTATGGAATACTATAAAATAATGGCTAGGAAATTTTGGATCTAAATAAGTATAAATTCTAGCTTTTCCTCTACTTAAATCATTCTGTTTCCCAGTGAAGTAAAAGAATAACTGTACTGTCAGTCTCTAATGTTGTTGCATTACCAGTATATATTGATAATATATGTATCTGAAATATGTAAATCATTGCTTTGTCAGAAAAAGCATTCAATAAAATAAAATGCTTTGTCAGTAAAAGCATTCTTTTTTTCTGTTAATATCCAAATGCCTTTGTCTAATTTTTAAGAATCTTCACACACTGAAATAACTTCCCCTCCATTATTCATGAATCTCAGCACAACAGAATACATTGTCTTTCTGAATGAGTACTAACCTTAGGATCTACACTGCTTCCAAAGTAAATAAGCAAAAGTTACAAATTTCTTCAGACTTTAGAATAAGCTTGAGAAGAGAGGAGAAGGCAAAAACCTAGACATACTAAGGCAAGCAAGTTGCTTAAGTGATAACTTTGGAATAATGAAGGTTCAATGTGTAAGTATAATATTAAGAGTCTATATCACCAAATATAGCCAAAGCCTCAATACCAAGAATACTACTAGCCACAAGAGCACATTCGCAAGAGAAAGGGGAAGACGGAAGTGAAGAAGTGCATTAGGTCAGCTTTTATGAGAAGTTCAATTACTTTTTAAAAGAAAAACCAAAGTAGAATTTATTTAAATTCTTGAATGACAGCCTCTGAAATTTTACCAAAATCTGAAATAACTACATGTACTTAAAGTACAATAAAAAAAAAGAAATAAAATTCTAATAATTCAAGTCTAAGCTTCAATTGTAAAACAAAGCACATAATATGTTCCTTTTCCTGAGAATCAAGGGGACATTAAAATAACTACAGATAATGAGGCTGCTTTGCAACTGAAATACTCATCTTTACTATTTCTGTAAAATTTTTATTGACAGAAGAGATATTTACTTATTGTAATTCCATTACTCCAAACAATAAAACTATTGTACTAATAATCCCATTTCTCGGGTGTGAAGATAAGACAGAGAAGGGCTAATCTGCCTGTCCCATTATCACAAAGAATCACTTCAGAATATATGGTTTGAGTTTCAAACTGTATATGAGCTATGGTGTCCTAGCTAGTTATAGCTTTCAAAATACAAAGATAGACAGATTAGAAAACTTCAAGAAACATACCTGTATTGGAAATATTTTGACAGCCACATATTCATTGAGCAACTGAGCTTTCCAGACACAACCAAATCTTCCTCTTGCTTTTACCTCTAATAACTGCAGTGGCTTCAAACCTAGTAATGGGGAAGGTGGGGGTGGTCCTGGGTCCTATAGATAAATAATAATAATATAATAAATAAGCAGAAAACATCCATTCTGAAATGAGAAAAAAGTATGTTTGTTCAAGAATCAACTGACAGAAATGGTAAACATATATGAGTGACAGTAACTTCAATCTTGCCAGAACTAAATTTCTCAAACATTAGTAGCAATCACAAGGGAGGAAACTTGAGCTAATATTCTAACAGCACTATTGCTACTTGTGCACAGCAAGTGCAAAGACCCAGTATCTTTCTAAGCCAGATGCAAATCTTCCCTCTAAGATTTTCTGTGAATTTTAAAACATTCCTAATAGCCAGGCAATGTGGCACAGGCCTTTAATCTTAGCACTTGGGAGGCAGAGGCAGGCAGATTTCTGTGAGATCAAGGCTAATCTGTTCTACAAAGTGAGTTCCAGGACAGCTGGGGCCACACGAAGACCCTGTCTTGAAAATCAAAACAAAAAACAAAAAAAACAAAGAAACAAAACCCAAAAACAATCCTAATAGTATTTCACTGGTTTCATCCAGTTTGTATTTTCTCAGAGGATAAGAATTTGAAAAGTACCAGGAAGGGCAAAGTATGGTTGTGTCTCAAACAAAATCTCAAACCTACTACTTTCTTTAATGGTTGTTTAATATGAATTTTTCTTCATTAATTTCATAAAGACCAGTAATTTTCAAAATACTGTAGATAAGTATATAAAATTCCAAGCATTTAAAAGAAACGTTAATTTCTATATACAAACTTTTTGTTTATTCATTCTTAATTTTCAAGATATTAGCAGTTCATCCCTTTAATTATTTCCCAAAACTGATCAGAAATAAAAATTGTGCTGAAGATAAATGTCAAGGGAGGAGGGAAGGGAGGGAGGGAGGGGGGGAGGGAGAGAGGGAGGGAGGGAGGGATCGAGGGAGGGAGGAAGAGAGGGAGGAAGCCAGGGAGCGAGGGAGGGGGGAAGGAGGGAAAATTATTAGAAGAAAAAATGAAAAATTCAGAAAAGTGGTACTCATGGAATGGTAGATAAAAGGTAAGTGTGCTATAATTAATGTTTAAAGGAGAGTCAATATAAACATAAGTAGGGGCATAGCAAGGGAAATTTCCCTCTATCACTAGAATGTGACCTTTCGTTGCAAGCATTCTATCAGTTTATCATCTGCAACTAAAGCAAAATGTAAGAAGTCTTTGGAGAGCTGTTAGGGAAAGAAGCAACAGAACTGTTTCAAGAGCTACCTAGCATATTCTGTGAGGAAGAACTAAAATTTCCGTAGCAACAGCACAATCATAAAGGCAAAGGGTTGCATCTTAGATTCTTGGAAATGGCATTTTACCCAGCCTTTCTTCTCCCTTTTTACATCCTCTTTAATGCCTCCAAGACTCTCAGTGCTCTCCGTAGGCATTATTTAGTCACTGGTATATTCAGGAATTTAAAAGTTTATACTGAGCACTGGAAAGACCCTCAGCAACAGAAACACTACTAGATATTACATGGAAAAAGAAAGCAACTTCTTCTAAGGCAGACAGACAATCTTTAAAGAATGGTTTGAGAATTCCTATTTTTAAACAGTAAGAGAAAAGACTTCCTGTGACTCATTTCAAACTCATATTTATTTTAAAATGCCTACAAAAGTTGCTGTTCCTTCCCACATAAAAATAAGAAAGGTTAGTAAAGCCAAAGCGTTTCTGTTTAGCACAGTGACGGATCAAGGAGGTCAGCTACAAATCATACAAGAAGGACAAGCTCTCAAGTATGACTCTTGAGGAAGGGGACCTAAATCTCTCTAGATAGTTGCTACAATAACTACAGCCTCCCTGCATCATCCAACTGACCATCTCCACCTACAATAAGAGTCTACTGAAATGAACAGTATGCCTGTGGCTACTGGCTGAAAATGGTGATTATTCTTCCAAAGGGCAAGAAAACTATCCAGTCCTCAAAGTACAAGAACGAGTACTTAACTGCAAAAAGAAACAGCTAAATAGAAAAGGCAAGGATCATTTTTTCATAAAATCTGCAGATCAGATATGAAAGCTCTAAATTAAAATACTAAGATTTTTGATAGCTTTTATATACACTGACCAATAGCATCTCTAAAATTAACTTACACATTATCTAGTCTATGTTCAAAAGGGTGTCAACTACAAAGATCAGTTAATCAGTGAAATAAAATTTGGGTGGTTTTATCTCAAATTAATAACCTAACAGTGGCTCAAGCTATGATCTTAAAATGACAGTAATTTTTAAATTAGGAAACAAGAGTAATTTGCAATGTCTATGCTTAGGAAAAAAATGGTAAAATGGTTTCCAGATGTATAAGTAAACTTCAAAGTTCCAATTGAAAGCTTTGCTTAAGTAATATTTTAAAATATGTTTATTTCAAGAAGAAATCTTGGATCAGTCTCCTAATACTATAATTCTATTCAATATGTTACAGTTGTCAAAACACATAATTGTCAAAATTTCTTTAAAATATTTTTATTTCATTTTATCTGTATGAATGCATCGCCTACATATGGAAGTATACGCATGTCATAAAATGCCCAGAGAGGTCAGAAGAGGGTGTTGGACTTCCCTGCAACTGGAGTTACAGACAGTTGTTAGCCTCCCTGTGGGTGCTGGGAACTGAACCCAGGTCCTCTGCAAGAGCAATCAGTGGTCTTAACCACTGTGACATTTCTTCAGTCTCCTCTTTTAAAAAGTTTAAATTTAAACAGAAACACTGGCCAGTTTTTAAAGGTAAGAAAAAAGCCTACAAACATATATTCTTATCAAGTATCAAACCTTTTTGAGTCTATTTTTAAATGCAATTTAAAGTAATGTCCATAAATACTTAAAGGATTAGGCTCAAAAATGAGTAAATTCATAGTAAAGATTATTCATAACACTAATTACTACATCTTTTTGCTTTTTAAACAAATATTACAAGAATGAAGTTGCAATGCATCTATAATATCTAAGTTTTGCTCAGTCTATAAGAATTCTGTGTATTAGCATCATTTAAAAAAAATTTTGACGTAACAAAAACTCTATGTTTTATTTCTCAGAATGAAGATACATTTCATTAAAACAAAAGAAACCCCTGGAGAGACTAATGTAAACCTAAACTTCATAATGTCAGCAATATTCTGATATCATTCAAAAGGATGTCTTTGCCCAGCTGCACAGAAAAGCTTAGAGGAAGTAGATCCCAAGGACTACAAAATTTCTGAGAACCTCTCCCAAGTTTCCGGATCTCTTTCAATACCCATGTGTTTTCTGCTGTAAAACTAAGAAGATACACAGTGGAAGTGACCCTGATTATATTTCTTCTTAAGACATCAAAAGATAAGCTGAAAAGATATGCTGAAACTGCAACTGTTGGAAAAGCCCTCCACCACCCAAACTGCCTACCCAGTATTATCACTATAGCCAGTGCTGGAATACACTGCTAGAGGTAGAGAGCTGCAAAGTCACCTGCAATTGTTTTGCTTATTTCTGAGTTTTCCACTGAAGCATACATTCCAACCTAAGCACACAGCATTAACCTTCTAGACAGCAAAAGATCGTCAAAAGCAACACGTTTGCAGCTAGTTCATTTGTAAGAGATGCCAAGGACGAAGTGCTGGAAAATATAGGTTTCACATTAAAAGACACTGGGCTGAACCAGAGAGTCATAAATTATTTAAATGAGTACATGCTGACATTTAAACATATAAAAATTACCAATTCCAGGTTTCTAAGGCTAATGGAATCGTTCAGTTTTATCTTCTAAGCAAGCTGAGACAGCTACATTCTACCTTAAGACAAGTATAAATACTGTTAGCAATCCTTTAAAACCAAATGTTTTTACTATGTCAAATAAATCATATTTTTATATTAAAGGAGGGGCTTCTATAACATAAATGTATATAAACTATAAAGGATGCACAGTAAAGCAACAATAAAAACAAAACTCTAAGGACAAATGTTTTGTATGCATCCACAAAAATTTTCACAACCATAAAACAAACATCAATGCATCTTACCTCTATCATTATATGAAAGGCGTGCTTGTGAAGAAAAAACACAGGCAAAAAAAATTACGATTCATATTTAGAATGAAATGAAAAATGACACATCAGTTACAAAAGTGAAGGAAAGAGAATGATTTAGCTTTTAAAAAGTTGACAGTGATTCAATGTATATTTTTAAATAAGGATTAGGAATACTTTCCTTATAAACAGAGGAAAGTAATCTGAAAAAAATGTAAAGAAAGAAAAACCCCTGAACACCCCCTATCAGAAGAGTGGTAGTTAAATAAATTCTGACATTAATATAACTCCAAATTACCTCATCTAATTGGCTTCAAGCCAGCAAATAAACTAAACTAAGGTTTAAATATTATTTATTTCATGAAAAGATGTTTTTTCTTTAGAAGTGACCTTCTTTAAATTTATTTTTTTGTGTGTGAGTGTTTGCATGTATGTATGTGCACAATGTGCAAAGCCTACTGCCCACAGAGGCCAAAACAAGAAAGGAGATCACTGGAATTGGAGTTACAGGCAGTGTGAGTGCTGAGAACTGAAGGGGCTCCTCTGGGAGAGCAGCAGATGCTCTTACTCACTGAGCATTTCACCAGCTCTGTCAGTCTAAACAGCAAGAAGACTTAAGCAATTTAAAGGAAGACATGAGGTAAAACTGGCTTCTGGACACCAGAGGGCAGCATTGCCTTTAATAAACACAGAGGAAGTAGTTCTGAAGAAATTTACAGAAAACCAGATCAAGTCTCTCATACCAGAGCGTCTAACAGTTTTCATGTGTGTGTGCACCTGCCGGTGTAGGTATGTGCATGTGGAAGACAGACAACCTTGGGTGTCATTACAACTATGCCTTCCACCTTTTTTTTTTAAGAGACAGGGTCTCCCACTGGCCTGGAACTCTTCTAGAGGCTAGGCTGGCTGGCCAGGAAACCCTTCCCCCAGAGATCTACCTATTTTTATCTCCCTAGCACTGGGTTTTTAAGCATGCATCATCATACCCAGCTTTTTATATCATTTTATTTTACTGTGGATTATAAGGACTCAAACTCACGTCTTTACACGTGTAAGTACTTTATAAGCTAAGCTCTCTCTCCAGCCCTAGTTTTTTTGACAGCTGGAATTTCCTACTTCTAGTGAGTGAACTATCTAACTCACCTTTTATGGAAGGAAATAGGAGCATAATGATGGAACATATGGAAAAAAATGTTTTATGTGGCTTTGTATGTGTGTGCACAGTAAAAATGAACTGGGAAGAAAATAAGAGGAAGAACAAGATGATCAGAATTAAAACACAGTGACAACCCAGGAGTGTTGTAAACCTACTTGCCCAGTCTCATTAACATGAATATCAAAACAAATCCAAATACAACTGGATTTAGATGATTTAATCTATACTTCAAATTAAGAATCTATCAGTTCAAAATATGACTTTAAGGCGAACCTTAAATTTAGGAAGTCTACAATTGAGTAAATAGTGGTGCCCTGGAAATGAGTATTCAGACATATTTCCCACAGTCCTATGACAGTGAGATACTAAGGGAAAATAAGGCTTTCATTTTTCTAATCATCATAAAACTGACGAGTGCCTGAATTTTAAATTAAGTGAAATACTGTTACCATTATTAGGAAGCTTGAATAATTCCTCCAAATAGGTGTCTACATTCCCCAGTTACCACTATTTCTACCACTAACAAAAAAGAAATGGTAATTCACTTATCTGTACCAGATGTTTAACTAAATTTTCTTCCTATGATAATCGTTCAGAACTCTTCAATATTTATCAAAATGGCTAGTTTAACCCTACAAGGAAAAACCTCAGCATTATGGAATGAATTCAATTCATCTCTTTAAAAGAAATGCATGCCAGCTGATTACCTAGCTTACAGTAGCTTCTGAAGGCTCAGGGGATCACTGACGCCTTGTTTAAATACAAGCATTTGTGGAGGTAAAAAAAAAAAAAACAGAGCAAGTAGATGCTACACCTAATCTTAAAAGTACTATCTTGCTCAGTAAATAATCTACAAATACCCACAACAAAAGCGAGTGAAGACAAGAAGTTTCACGGTGATAAAATAAGAAGGGAAAAGACAGGAACAAAAAGTACACTAACACTCAGGAACAGGGTAAACAAGAGAAACCAATAAGAAGCCTCAATGTTTCAATATGTGGTCAAAAAAACAAAACAGTCTCCTGATTTGCCTGCATCAGAACTGCCAACCACTCTGACAAGTATACTTGTCACAACTCATCAAAGACACTTCTTTCTGCAACAGGTGGAGGCTATTACAGAATTCCACAACTGGTCACACATAGAGAATATATGTCTGAGAGATTCCCAGTACTAAGCGACACATCTACAATGGAACCTCTACACGTAAGGCTCAAGGAACACAGCCTAACAAGAAGTAGAGAGAATACTAATAATCCCTCAACTCTCACCAGTGAAGCTTCCTCATACAACAGAGTGCAATGCACATACAAAACCATAACTGGCTAGGTTTTAGAGAATAAGAGATTTCAGAGTATGTATCCCTGTACAAGACTCCTATACTAAACTTCATCCAACCATGGCTCTGGGACCATTTTGAAGAGGCGGTGGAAAGACTGTAAAATCCAGGGTTAGTACCTAAACAGATGCTTTCAAGCCACTGGGAACCTGCTCATATGAACTTGCAGCCACGGTGACAGCATGCACAAGAACCATGCCAACTCAGTCAAACAAAAACTCTGCATAGAACAAGGGAAACAGGCAGCAAGTCCCAATCCTAGCTGCAGAAATATTGGCAACTGATTACGATCTTCTTTAAGAGAGTGACTCTAGATAGGCTGATCAGACTCCAGTAGATGAGCTTGCACTGAGGAACATCTGGGTACAAATGCTTGACTGAATAGAATTTAATATACATGACAGAATGCATGAATTCTGGTGGGGGGTATGAGAGGTGGGGGGGAGCTAAATTTGATCAAGATCTATTATATGGAAGGCACAAAAATTAAACAAAAATATTTTAAAAACAAAACCAAAAATAAATAAATAAATAAATAAATTTACTGACATATAGAGACAGATAAAATATAACCAAACAAAATAGTATGGATACACAAAATGAAAAAAGTGACTGAGTACAAAGCACTCCAACTGTAAGTAACAATGAAAATTAAATCAGCACATTAATATCAAGTAATTAGGTTTTCAGATCAGAAGAGACATGCTTATTGAACAGGAATAAAATTACTGAGAACATCAGCAAAAAGAGAACTTCACCCATTCATTTGTTCACTCATTCCAAAAGGCTTTTGGAATTCACTGTGTCAAGTCTAACAACTACTTGGGCTCTCATGACACTCACAGCAGAAACTAATCAGTGATTTGCAACCATAAGTGCATAATTATAAACTGTAAGTAATAAAAAGGAATTTACTACCTTGAACATCTGTAATGCGAGACCTTACTTATACTGGATAACTATATAGGAAAATGTTTCCCTGAAAAAATGAAGTAGAGAGATCGATGAAGTTAAAAAACTGTATTGGAACACATCAGAGATTTCAGACTTACATAAACAGATGGACAAGTGTTCCATTTACTGAAAACCTAGTTTGGGAGAGACAAGCATTATCACTGATGAGAAGGGCTTAGAGACATGTAAGTGGAGCTATTCAGTAGACACTTAGCTATGTGGATCTGAAATACCAAGAAATTTTTCTAGAAATATGGGCTTTACATACATATATACACAGCAGGTACTATAGACTTTAATATTTAACCCATTCATATATAAATACATTTTATATAAGTGTAACTAGTTAGGCAGATAAGTAACTTTTTTTTTGACACATCACCCAAGAACCTCTTGGGATTATGAAGTATCTATAGTATGTGAAACCTAACAAATTCTGAATCTATCTCCTCTTAGTCATCTAATTATCATACGTTGTAAGAAAAGTCACAGTTGTTCATTTTTTAAAAGGCTATCATTAAGCACAAGAAAAATACATCTAGAAAGAATTAAGATAGCCTATGTCAGGACAAATATTTCTGAGCTACAAAAAGTCAGACAGATATTAATAGAATGAATAATACTGATACTGTCAAATATTCAGCCATGAGTCAATTAGATCTCAAAATTCCTTTATGATATATTCTAATTCCTAAGACTTCTTTCATCTGCTCCCTCTGAACGCATAGGAAGACCAATTTGGGTAAAATAAGGACTTTGAACAGGTTTCCTAAGCAGTTAACACAGTGTCACCAGCACTGGGCTTCAAAGTTTAAAAGAAAAGAAGGAATGCCCAATTCTCCTTTTAGTTACTACTCAAAGTACGAAGACTGTAACTAGCTATAGAAGAATCTTTACTTTTATTTATTTTAACATTTGTGATAACCAGGTAAAGATGAAATAAAGAAAATGATCATACTATACGGGAGTAAATTGTGGTATATGGTAAAATGGTTTAACTAGAGCTCAAATAAAACCTATATCAATGTGAAGTACTGTATACTGGTAAATTTATCATCATTTAGTTTTATATGGACACCTCCATCATCACACATACACACACACACACACAACTACTAACTGAAATGAGCTATTCAATCCCTGGACAATAATCCCTGGAATTAAATACCCAGCACTGCTACTCAAGAAGGGCCTCTCAGTCAAGTTACTTCCCTTGTGAGTGCTCCAATTTTCTTATCTATAAAAACAGACGATATAAGAGATATTTCAAACTCTTTTTGAATTCCAGCATTAGTCTGTGCCTTGGGAAAAGACCTGAGGTTAGAGCTACTTAAATGGCCCGTAGTACTCAATATCTACTGTGTGAGTGGTATGTGAACCTGAGAACCTCTAGCCCCAGCTCTGCCCCCAAGATGATGTTCCTTGTCCCTATCCCCTCAGGTTTGGTGTGAAAGTCTCCAGTTCAAATGCTACGGCCCTTTCCCTCTGGCATCCTTGTGTGTCCTCCCCAGGGCATCCCAATATTCCTGGGGCTAACTTCTCTATCTCGACCATTCCGGTGACCATCCACCATGAGAAGAAAGATGGAGATGAATGTACTGGCCTGAAGCCTTCTTGATAGCTGTATTGCCCTGCATAGAACCCTAGCTTTGAAGCACATGGAACAGGGTTCAAATCTTGCCCTTGAAGGCCAGAGGAGGTTGGCCAGCAAGTCACTCATGTGCCGGGACCAATAATCCCTCTTGAGTTCAATATTGAAGCTGTCTGTGAGGACAATAAAAAGCTAACAGTTGCTGGGCACTATAACACTATCCAAAACCTCAGATACAGTCCTTCTCCCAATCACTTCAGAATTTGAGCCTGGCATGTCTTCTTTTCCTTCGCTGGCTACTCCCTTCAAACTCTTTATCCCTCATTTCCACCCTACAAAGTCAAACTCTTCCTGTTTTTACATTACCTGTATTTAACTGTGGGCTACAAAAAGGAAAGCAGTGACTGCTCCTGAACCACTTTACCACATATTCAGCATGGTACCTGACACACAGTAGATACTCAAGCACTAAGGTAGTTTCAACAAAAATGGAAAAGCAACCCATAATATTTGTATTCTTAACAAAATGGACTTCTCTGGGGCTAGAGGGCTGGCTCTGGTGTTAAAAGCACTGGCTGCTCTTGCAGAGGACCTGGGTTCGATTCTCAGCACTCACATGGCGGCTAACCACCCATACAGAGTTAACCATCTTTAGGATGGGGAATCTGATACTCTCTTCAGACTTCTATGGGCATTGCACAACAGGAGTCCAATTAAACACAGGCGGGGAGCACACTCATATACATAAAATAAAAATAATAAAATATTTTTATGAAATAGACTTCTCTATTTCTACTATTTCAAATTAATGGGAAAATATTTGACAGCAATGAATCACCAGGAATGAATAAAGAGGGCAAGAGTAAGGTCCAAGAAATGAAAATGACACCAACAGTAAGCCTGCTTCCTCCTGATGACCACGTTCATCAGGAAAGAAAAAGGCTAAGAGTAGACTACGTACACACAGGAATCTCATTTCTAAACTGGAGAAAGGAAAACTTGACTCATGATTTTAAAAACTAAATGGAAATCACTTTTAGTAGTGTATGTGCGGCTGAAACAAAGACAGAACTCACACTTAGAAACATTCAGTTTTATTTTAAACTCAGTTAAACTTCATGCTTTTTTCTTGTTTCTCTCTGTGCCCCTTTTTCTTTGGGGCAGAGAATTTTTAATCAATCTCTAAATTATTATCTTTGTTATTATCATAAATTATTATCTTGTAAGTGGAATACATTATATATGCCTGATGAGAGTTAATTTTTTCAAGCTGAACGTCTATTGAAAATGTGTGACAATTTTTACCACCATTAGCTTAGAAGTGTATTTTAAAGGCAGCTGAAATTTTAGTAACCAATACAAAAACAATTCTGTATCATAGTGGGACACAAAAGGAAAAACACATATTAGCCCTACCCTATTTCTTGTGCATACACACAACGATGCTCAAGCGTAAGACAACAGCATTATATCATCGTATTTTAAGCATGTTAAAATAATACACTTGGAAATATGAAATATAGGTTGTCTCTTATCAGAAACTTTAGACAAATTAAACTGATAAATATCACACTGTGTACCTTAATTGTATGTCATCTGCACCAAAACCCATTAAATTTTAGTATTTCCTGAGCATAACTCTCCACTTTCACTTAAAAATATTTAATGATTGAAATAGATTACATGTACCAAGCTGAAAAATTATTCTCCATACTATTACTTCTTTAAAAGTCACTTAAAGAATACTTTACAGCATATAAACACAAAATAAATATTTAATAGTTTATAAGAGAGAAAAACAAGTGAGATTAGAGAAAGCTACTCAAGAATGTATCCAACCTGCTAAAAATATTTAAAGAAAGTATAAAGAGTAAACAAAATGAAATGATTTTTTTTTCTTTTTTGACACAGCTCCTTCAAAATAATTTATGTGGCTACAGCAAACATGTATTCAAAGCTCTTTTAAGCAGGAGGAGAAGCAAAAGAAAGTAAGGCGTAAGTATAAATACCAACGATTTTAGCAGTCAACCTAGATCAAGATGTGCTTCTCTGATTATGTTTATTTTGTAATCATAATTTAATATTAGCATGTTAAATAATAACAATAAAATTAAGCTTCCCCTGTGTCCATCTCAATAGGAAAGAAGCAAACTTTCCTAAACTGATTTGAATAATATTATCCTACACTTTCAGTTTCTCACTCATTTTAAATGGATGCATACAGGCTCTTGTTCAAGACAAAAATCCTATAATGCATTTTACTGATGACTTGGTTTCTCACTGGATACTAATTTGACATAGCATGAAATTACAACATATTATTACTTTAATATTAAAGGTCAATAGGATTGTTTTACATGCCTAATTTAAGGATCTATGTATCTGAAAGGACTTAGAATTTACCAAACTAACATTTAGGCCCAATGTCATGATATAAGGACTAAAGAAGGTGGTGCCACTTTTAAGGAATATTACGATGCTAAACTGCTATTTATATAGCCTTTAAAAATGAGCAAACAGCTCATTTCATACCTTTTCAAGGTAGCTCATTTCTTTCTCTTTTTTTTAGAAAAGTACTTATTATTTTTATATGTATGAATAAATGTATTGTGTGCATGTAAGTGCAACTATGTCATGCAATGCCCATGAGGTCAGAAAAGGGTGTTAGATTCCCCTGGAACTGTAGTTAAAAATGGTTGTTAGCTGACATGTGGGAGCTGGGAATCAAACCAGTGTTCACTGGAAGACAGCCCCAGCTAAGTCATTTCTTGTCTCTAAAATTCATTTTCTTATCAAGTGGCGTATTTTAGTAACATGAATGTAGATTTTATAAGTAAGAAACTTAAGCTCACGTGATTATGAAAGGAATGCAAATTGTTTTTACCAAAATCACATTAACTATAACCACAAAAACATAGTAAAGTCCATCAATTCCTTCATATTCATGACTCAATGTCACTAGAGAAAAATGTTTGCATTCAATCTATTCATTGTATATTATGAGCTTCTTCCTATATGCAGAAAGACAGTTTCTGCATAGGCAAAAAAAAAGTGACCTATATAATATAAAGTGACTTCAATTTACTTTATTACTTCTAAAAATAAAGGCTCAAGATTTATCTCAAGGCAAAACCCTGAAGTACCTGTGTGCTTATTAAAGAAATCCTTATAAATAAATTTATTATCTGAGTGTGACTCTACATGAAACAAACTTAACAATTTAGTACTTACAGATTATTACTCATACAAACACTATAAAAGAGCACAGTTGTTATCATACTTTGTCTTCAAGGGGCTTATCTGAATCACAGAAGACAGAAAATGAATTGAGTGGTGTTCTCAATCTTTCAAGGATGGCACATTCTAAATACATATGATGGAAGGATTAGGGCCAGTATAAAGAAAGCATCAAAAGATGATGTACGGAAGACTACACGTCATAGTCCAAACTTGTATTCCTTATTTCTATTCAATGAGAGGTCTCAAATATTTTTAAGCACAGAAGCAACATAATCAAACATATAAAATAGTATTCTAAACAGTAGAGGCAAAAGGAGACAATGAAAACAAGATCAGCTATAAGATTATAGAACGTCACCTTCAGATGTAATAATGTTCTAAACTACAGTTAAATCAGGATGAAACAGAGACCTATCTTGTCTGGATTCTTAACTGTAGTAGATTAATATAGAATTTTTAAAAATGTTATTTATATTTTTATTTTATATGTATGAGTGTATTACCTGCATGTATGTAAGTGCACTATGTCATGCACTGTTTGTGGAGATCAGAAGGCCTCGGATCCCATGGAACAGGAGTTACAGACAGTTGATAGCCACCCTGTGGGTGCTGGGAATCAAACTTGGGTCTTCTGTAAGAGCAGTCAGTGCTCTTAACAGCTGAGCCAACACTCCAGCCTCAATTTCAGAATTTTTTAATTAGTTAAAAAGAATCAAAATTTAAAACAACTGGGCTTTAACATATTGATGTCATTACATCACTTAATACTAATAAAGCCAGAAAATATTCTAAATAAATGGTGTCTGATAATGATTCCCATCATTTAGTTGACAAAACCCACTTACTGATCTTGATAAGGCTGTACAAGATACAAAAATCAGCCTATTGTCAATGATTTGAAAGTTTCCCTAAGAAAAGGAGTTACAAATTTGTCATGGCCCTAAAGAATTCAAAGAATGAAAAATGTTACAGAAATCCTTGGCAAGAATGCAAGATCTTTTCCTAACTGGTCTTTAAATTAAACTTAGAATATATGGGTACAAGGATTGAGATCAAATCCAAAGTGACCTCAAGAATTTAAATTTACAGTATTCTCCTACCCACTGCTCCTACCTTCAAAAGTCTTAAAAACTAGTGTGTACTGGCAGAATCAAATCTGCAGCCAGGAACTTCTGTCCATTATCCAATCACATGTTTCAAAACTGTATTCTAAACTTTTAAACAGCTTTTTTAAAAACCACCTGAATATCTGTTTTCTACGAAATCTATGACTGGTTTCCTTTTGTTCTTCATAAGAAGATATGAGATGAAGTTAATGCTCATCTAAGTACTTAAATAAATGGCTCAATACCTAAAAACAGAGAAATAAACTAGACAATACTAAGATTTGGATATGCCAGGAGTGTTAACTAAATTATCTAAATATTAATCAGAAGCATTTGCTTTTAGAAAAGATGAGCAAAACAGAAAAGGGAACAGGAACAAAATTTCAAAACCCTTTTGGTTCAAATTCCAATTTTTCTGACAGCTGTAACCTCTGTATCTATAATACTACACACTAAGTCATATGAGGTAAAACTGAAACTGTCTTTTCTACATCTGAGAGGCCACCAAAATCACCTGGAAAGCTTGTAAAAACATTTTATCAGCTAGGTGTGGTAGCACAAACCCTTAATCCCAGAAATCAGCACAGGCAGACAAATCTCTGTGAGATGGGAGACCAGCCTGATCTATACAGTGAGTTCCAGGCCAGCTGGGGCTATAGGGAGACCCTATCTCAAAAACAAAACAAACAAACAAAAACATATTATCAAAGGCTCTATTCCACAATTTCAGGAATTGGATGTTTTAACAAATCCCAAAGATGACTCTTACATACTGGCATCATAATTTAAAACTCATTAAAAAAGAAATCATACACATACACACACATATACACATATATATATGTACATATATAAAAATATTTTTATGTAATAATTTGTAACATCACTCTGGAATAAGAATTTAAATGTTCACCAAATGTTTGGTGTAATTACAATGAATTATTTTCAAAAAAAAAAAAAAAAAAGAGGCTTTTGAATCAGAATTACAAAGTAGTCTTCCAAAACTATAGTTTATATACACTTCTCACTAAAAATGAGACTTAGAGCATGCAGACATTCTGTTTCAGAGTCAGTCCAGCAACCAGAGTGAAATTCCATATTAAGGATAATACCCTTTCCCACACAGATTAGTCTCAAGGAAAGCACACATTTAGCTGTCCTATAGTTTTCAAAACATGGCCTGTCCATGTCAAGTTTCCCAATCACAAAATTTACTCATTTTTTAGCACTCTATACAATTTATGATAGCAATACAAGTATAAAATAAATGTATACAAGAATATTAACAATAGCAAAAAAAATATTTAAAACCCAGAGATAAACATCTATGGAGGTTTGTAGGTTATTGTTTATTAAGATGTCTTTTCTTCTTAAAGAATTAATATTCCTAAACAGTCATCTAATTTATAGGTTATCAAGCCTTTAAAAAACACCTACACTACACTATTGTACCAACACTGGATATACCTTAATGTTTTATCTATAAGGGTATATTACTGTTCAGAACTAACTTTTATAAAAATTTCATGAATTTGCTATCAATTTCATTTAAATGTAAGTTTTAGCTTGTGTCTATCACATTACGAATCTAGGGTAATTTCAAAGAATTAATAGAACACTGAGCATCCTCTCCTAAATTTAGATATGAAAAGAAAATTTTAAAGTCACACTGACAAAAAATAAAATATGGCCATTTGTAGTAAACCACATATATTAGGTACTAACTTTTTGCTAATGTTTAGTTGCTAGTGCTTAAAAGTTAAAGTTTTTAAGATGTACAAAATGCTATGTTTTATTTACTGAACAAGATTATTTTACTATTAGGTTTATTTCTCCATATACATTTCAAAGATTATGGAGACTGATAATTTAATACTAACAGGCTGCCTCAGGTACTAAGAAATAAGTATGCTATATAAATAGAGTTTAAAGAGCAGGAATTGTTTTTGTCAGTAAAATATTCCATTTTACTATTTTCTTCTATCAAATTCTAACCATTAATCTGATTAGGATTAGAAAAACACAGTTAAACCAAGGAGCCCAGAGGTCAAGGTCATCCGATCTTAAGAGTTAAAAGAAACAGTAAAAATTAGAATTTAGGAATGTCTCGAACAAGTATAACTAAAAGTTATGAACTTTCTGGACCTGTAGAATATTAACTACCATGCAAATGCCTGAGCCAGCACCAACAAAGCATTGAGCCAGTACCAACAATCTATACAACAGAGAATGAGGAAAGAATAGTGAATTCAATTTGATTACCCACAATACCTATTTTCAAGATAATTATGTTGTGGGTGAGAATCAAAGCTATTTTTTAAAAGTTTCTAGTGTTCAATACACGCTTGGTATATTTAAAATAAAGACACTTGAATTAATTAATTATATTAATACATGATTTAAAAAATCCCTAAAAGAGTTTAATGAATGTATTTCTACAGCATTTACAAAAACCTGCCTTTTCCATACTTTCTTGGTCAAATCCTAATGATTCAAAGAATATTTTTGCAAAGAATCTTGAAAAAGACAAAAACTGAAGAATGGAACCCATATAGAAAAGTAAAGGGCTTAAGACCACCTCTTCATCATTATTTCAAGAAGCAAAGCAGAATGCAGCCAACACTAAAAATTACTAGAATAAAAGCAAAATTCTGTAGAGAAGAACAGGAATTTGAGTACCCCTCCATGCCACTGTACTTACGACATAAAAAATTAATGTCTGCAAAATTAGCTATAGTTTCCATGAAAATACTCCAAAATGAACTCTACAGGAAAATAACTAGTTAAGAAGCTAGCAAGTTCTACCTCAGCAATATTTCTTTAAATTACAAAATTTAGAACAGTACAAAGCACGGGGTGGTAATAACTTACTTGAGTAGGAACAAGTACAGGAGGGTAGGCCATTTTGTGATGTCTGTATACCCAAAATGCACAGATAATGATCCCTGCAATTAACATAAGTGGGACCAAGGAGTAGAGCAGGATGTTGTAATAGGGTGGCTTGGGTGTGACTGGATTCGAAGTGGCTGTGACAGGGAGACAAAACAACACAGTCTTGGTTTACAGGATTCTATGACGTTTACCATAAGGTCAGGTTTGGGGAGGGGCAGAATATGGGAAAGTGGCAGTAAACTATTCCAGCAACATAAGCATTCTGCTTTCAAACAAACATGTATTTTCACTATAAACTTACGCTGTGTGACTTCCATCTCCGGAAAATAAGAAAACTTTTCATTACACATATTGCCCTCACAGCAACAAAAATATACTTCAGGGCTGTCTTTTTTTTCTATACAATCAGTCCTATTTAAAAAAGAAACAGAATAATTGATATCAATATTATGCCAACTCTAAAATAGATGTTTTTCTTCTTTGAGATAGGAGTCTTTTACATTCAAATTCAAGATGTTTGTTAGTATCTAATGATTACTTCTTTTTTATATTTTAAATTTATTTTTATTTTATGTGTATTAGTGTTTTGCGTACACATATGTAAGGGCACCCATGTCATGTCACGCAATGCCCATGAAGGCCAGAAGAGGGCACTGGATCCTTTAGTGCTGGAGTTATGGATAGTTGTCAGCAGCCATGTGGGTGCTGGGAACTGAACCAAGGTGCTCTGGAAGAGCAGTCAGTGCTCTTAACCACTGATCCATCTATCTAACCTTCTAATGATCAATTCTTAAAAGCAAAAATGCTCCAAGATTTCTAATATTAAATCTCAGCAAAAAAAAATAAACATCTGTGTTTATAATAGACAGACTTGCTGGGCAATCTAAGGTAACTATCTCCTTTTATTTTTTTAATTATTAGAAAAGCTTGAAGAACAAAAGTCAATGCAGTAACATAGACTAAGAGTATATTTGTTCATGGGAAATACAGCTTTCCCGTTTTTTGAATACTAATCCTGAAAACTAGACATAAAGCTAAATAAATATATACATACGCTAAGTGATATGAGCTTGTAGCCCATGAATGGAACAATTTAACATCAGAGACCCAAACTGGACTTGAAAGTGTCATTTTTTCATACTAGTAGATTTAAGATTCCTCAATGTCATGAACAGGGCTATGATATTTTTTCTAATTAGAGAACAAATATATAACAACAAAAACATATAACTCAAACTGAATAGAATCAGGTTGAATTAAAATTTAAAAAAAAATGTAAAGCAGTCTTCTATGAATGACCTAAGTTGTTGAAAGACATGGACTTAGCCTCTAAAACAAATTTCAATCAACTGCTAACAGCTGTATCCTTTTTAAAATCAAACTTTTAAACACTGCTGATAAACACTAATGAATGTAAAGATATTGCTTGCAAATACACCGAACCTTCATGATACTTATTTAATAATAATATGGTTGAGCTTAACTCAAGATAAAAGTTCAAGAAACCGAAGAGTTCATAGTTTTATCTAAATCAAATCAAAAAATATAATCTAAACTAATAATTATTTAGCAGAAGATTTAAAAGATATATGAAAGCTAAGTTTTACCAACTCATAAATGCATAATTTAAAAATTAATATTTAAGGAACTGGAGAGTTGGCTCAAGGGTTAAGAGCACTGGTTGGTCTTGCAGAGGACCTGGGTTCAATTCCCAGAACCTACACCGCAGCTAACAACTGTTGGTAACTCTAGTTCCAGGGAATCCAAGGCCCACTTCTGATGTCTGCAGGTATTGCATGGCACAAGTGCACTTACATACATGCAGGCAATATACACACACAGAAATAAAAATACATAAATAAAATATTTTTAAATTAATACTTAATGCCTCAAAGTACAGAAAAGTAACATGATTAAATACTTAATCTAATTCAAGAAAATTACTTTTCTACATCCAATTTCATTCTTTTCTTCCAAACTTCAACATTCCTTGAATCTTACTTTTCTTACTATATTTGTTTTTCAATTAGACTTAGAGCATAAACACAAGACTCATATATTTTTATAACAGCATTTAATCCCCAGAAACAAAGCTGACATAGTAATTATCACTCTAAGGGCAAGCATTTTACACTGAATAATGTACTCTACAGAGCTCAAATAAATGGCTCCCTACACATTTACTGAAATGTTGGATTTTGGAAAGAAGTCCTATAGCTTTTACTTAGAAAAAAAAAAAAACAAAACAAAAAAACCAACCTGATTTGAATTGACTAGTAAATCAATCATTCTGAGTTATGATAACATTTTTTTCCAATTTCTATTTCCCTTTTATAATAGCACATATCACATGGTAAACCCATCTGTTAGTAGAGAGGATGATAACCAAAAGTATAGGTAAAGTATGTTAAGTATAGAAGAATAATCCCTTGGAAACTTCAGACTTAGAAGTATAACCCAAATATTAAAAACATGTCGAAATGGTTGTGCTTCACTATCTCATGAAAGCGGCACTAACTTAATTATCAGGGCATATTCACTGCATGTCTAAAGTTACACATGGCTAACGAATCACCAACTCTAGGTAATAATCAACTGAGGATCCTGAAAATAGATACAGTGCTCAATATAGCACTACTCTTTTATTTCAAAATATCTGATTATCTAGGACTCTGCCACCTGCAGCACCCACTCCTGGTGGAAATCCGATGGTCCCATCAAGGAAGTGACCAGTCCAACTTCCACATCACTTCTTATAGACAGGTCATACTACACTCAGTAACAATGCCCATTACTATTTTATTTCCAGTACAAAACAATTTAAACAAGATATGCTAAATAAAATGCAGCTTTCTATGAGGACTTAATTCTGAATGTCAACTTAACATGTCTCTGGGGTAAAAAGACTACCTACTTTTCAAGAGGAAAAATGTGTTAAGAACAATTTCTTCCAGATATAGAAAGAAGGAAATTAAATACTATAGTTAGGCATTATTCCTCCTTGTTTTCAAGAGGAAAAATGTGTTAAGAACAATTTCTTCCAGATATAGAAAGAAGGAAATTAAATACTACAGTTAGGCATTATTCCTCCTTGAGGATACATTTTTTTCAACAAATGTTCTTTAAAGCAATTTTAATATTGGTATTTAAGTTCATAATGCTAATAACATGGGAAATAAATTAATTTTATCTAAGAGTTCTCACTATTTAATATATTACTCAAAATATATCAAGATAAAACATAAAAACATGTCCCACTGATTAAATTAAAAGATATATTTGTCATCAATGCATGTCATAATGGACTTCATAATTCCATCTTGATCTTTCTTTTTTGAAAAGGGGGACAGAGAAGAGGAAAGTCAGGCAATTATATTATTTTTTTTAAAAAGGCATGTTTTTACCTGTCATAGCAGTTGATGTCATCCAGCCAACAGCCTTGTTTCACTATTTCAATGGAACCAGAAATATTCTTCCAAGTAGCAAAACAATGTCGCCGTTTATCTTTGTCACCATAACAAGGCTCAACACCAGTCTGATTGGTTCTATCTCTTTCCCAATTAGCATTAAAGAAAAGACACTCCTGAGTTTCTGACCTACCAAGTATAGCACCTGTAAGATAAAAAACAACAATTTAATACAATTATATAAGCTCTTAAGAGGTAAGTTCTTAAGAAGACAGCAACGTCGGATGTTCTAGAAATGTCAATAATGTACTGTCCTCCAATCTGTAACTTTTGAGTTCATGTTTTTAGGTTAGTACCCATAATTTTAGGTATAAAAAGAACCACAATAATCTGAATTGGTCATATGCATCATAAGACTTCTCTGGATAATGTCAGCTTCATTGTATTTATGAACAAGCTTCATGAAAAGTAGCACAAATTGTTTATTAGATCTAAACCCTTCCAGGGACTTTTAAAAATATTTTGTGTGACAAAATAAAAACTAAGCAAATATAATTCTCCTGTACAGTGAAGCTGTAGTTCCCTCAAAATTATACACTAAACAAATCATTATTAGCAAGACTTGGGAATCTTGCGGACATGTTCTTAAAACTGAATCTGTAAAACCTCAAGTAAAGCAATTTACAAAACATACTGCTAATGGTAAAATATAAATTCTGGGGCAAAAACAAGAATTTTGGAAGACCTGCATCTACTATCGTTAGAATGACAATCTCATGATCAGTGGTGATATTAATAAACATGGCCCTAAATACTAAACAATGAAATGTGCTAATATTCAGAATGTCATATAATTCAGAGTCTCAAAACTTTCTCAAAGAATTACTTGTGATGTTATAAAAGCACTCATACATTTAAAAAATGCATTAAATGTGGATAATCAACAGATCATTAAGACAGGATATTTGTTCTCCCAGTATGGCCACACTGAGGAAGTTGACAAAGGGAAGGGAGAAAAGGGGAAGAGGAGGAGAGGAAGGACACAGGTAAATCTCAAACATAATGCAAAGTAAAAAAGAGACTCATTATATAGTTCCACTTGCATGATATTCTGGAAAAAGAAGAAGTATAGGGACAGAAATCAAGACGCCAGAAGCAAGAAGATTACAAATGGACATGAAGACATTGTGAGGGCTGAAAAAAATGTTCCATCCCTTGACTATGGGGGGAGAGTCAGTCTCTCTTTCTCTTTCTCTCTCTCTCTGTGTTGTGTATGTGTATGCACATGTGCATGCCATATATAGAATTAAAACTTATGAACAATACATCTGAAAAATACATTTAATTATACTTCAATTAACTGGAGTGATGGCTCAGCAGTTAAGAGCTCTGGCTGCTCTTCCAAAAGACCAGGGTTCAGTTCCCAGCATCCACACGGCACCTAACAACTGTGAGTTGTTAGGATCCATCGCCCTTTTCTGGCCTTCAAAGGCACTGCATGTACATGGTGTGTTTACATACATGCAGGTAAAACACCCATTCACTTAAAATAAATCAAAAAACATTTTAAATACGTTTGTTCTTCAGTTTTAGTGTATCAAAGAAAAATATCCACAAATATTTAAATAAGTTATTTAGATATTGCTCCTTTTTTGTAACTATCTGTGTATGGCCAGATCAAAATAACACAACAATCAAAATAACATATGACAATAAAACTGAGTAAAGAAACAGATACATGAAACCCATTGTTTTCCACGAAAGCAATCATGAATGAAAGCTATAAAAACAACACTAATTTCTTTTTGCTTTAGAAAATATTATTTACGAAGTTCTCTTCTTTTACTAACATAAAATTAGTACTTACTGTTCTAAACAAATTATTTTAAAATTTTGTCCTCATTTCTAATATGGAAAATATAACAAATACAATCCAAATTTGAAAAAATAGAAACAGGACTGGAGAGACGGCTCAGTAGTTATAAGAGCACTCGTTGCTCTCACAGAGGAGTCAGGTTTGGTTCCCAGCATTCACATGGTGGCTAATAACCATCCCTAACCCAGTTTTGCGGGATCTGACCTCCTCTTTTGGCTTCCACGGGCATTGCACACAGGGTGTATTTATATTCATGCAAGTAAAACACTCATATAAATGAAATAAAAAAATTTTTTAAAACCAAAGCTCTTTGGGTATGATATGGATATGAAATGTCTACAAAAATGGCTCATATATTGAAGATTTGGTCCCAAGTTTGTGGCACTACAGAGAGATGGCTGGATATCGAGTATTCTGGGTTAGTGATTGGATCAATCCCCTGATGGAGTCATATAAAATGGAAGATGGAGCCCAGTTTGCGGAATGCCTAGCAAGACACAATTTGTCCCTAGCTCCTTTTCTCCTCTGCTTTCTGTCTACCACATGTTCCCCATCATGATGTTCAATTTTGTATCAGATCCACAACACTGAAACCAACCAGCAAGAGACTGAAACTATGAAACTGTGAGCTAACATAAATCTTTTCTCAAGTTGTTTAAGTTTGGTATGTTGTCATAGCAACAATAAACTAATGTAAGTTTCTTAATTTCAAGAGCCTAAATAAGTGTTGAAACCAAAAATGTTCAGAACAGCTGTTCTACAATGTAAAATCAGATATGATTGTGAGCTTGTAGTGTCTGTGCGCAATAATGCTATCCTGGAATTACTCTTGACTGGGGGAAAAAATAATAGCATGAACTGCCATATTGCAAACTATACTGATAACTATGTCATCTGTATTCTATAAAAGAAGGACTGCTACTACTACTTATCTGTACACATCAATAGCCATTTTCTAAGTCATTCCTTTTCAGAAACTTCAAAATATGAGCAAACCAAGTTTTCTCCTGTACCAAAGATTCCAAAAGCAGTTACTGCCCACACTCTTATCTTAAAACAGGGATGGCAAACTTTTTCTGTAAAGGTCCAGACAGTAAGTATTTTAGGCTTTGCAGGCCATATGGTCTGTTGCAACTGCTCGTGAAGTACAAAAGTATCCACAGTCAGTAAATGAATGAACATGGTTTATGTTCCAATAAAACTTTATTTATGCATACTAAAAACTAAACTTTTTGTAACTTTTGCATCTCATAAAATATTATCCTTGATTTTTTCCCAATAATTTAAATGTAAAACTATGCTTAACTCTGGCATTCATTTGGCCTACAGATTGTGTTATCTACAACTCCATCTTAAAACAATGCCATTGCTAATTCTAACAGTCTGGCTAACCTGCCTTTTGTTTGTTTTGTTAGGGATGGGCCTTCTGTGAGTTATGTCCATTTAACTGATGTTAAAAACCTACAATGTATTTTCAATTTTCAAGAGAAGAATCCTTTGAGGAACCCCATACACTAAAAAAAGGCAAAAAATAGCTGAACACTACTAAGCAGCCCAAGTACCAAATGGGCTATGCCTTTGATTTTAATTCTAATCAATGAATAGTAACTGCCTGGAGGACTAGACTGAGAATGAGACTGAGGCTTTTTCTGAAGAGAATTCTGCAGCAGAGAAGGGATGAGTGGGGAGAGGCAACAGCAGTGCCTTGTATCTGTCCCTCCTAGTCCACAGAAAAAATAATGGTCATTTTACTTATTTAAAAAGTACTTCAGGCCTTTATCTTTAAAAGGCAAATACATTTTAGGTGATTTTCTAAAATTTAGACTATCATATAATTTTTTCATAGTTAAAAGTGTTTATGAGGAAACCTGTGACAATCTCCTCACTCATCTTCAAAATGGTTTGGTAGTCCAACGTAGGTGCTGGAAAGATGGCTCAATGGTTAAGGACACTGGCTGCTTTTCCAGAGGACCCAGATTTGATTCTCAGCACCCACATTGCATCAAACAACCATCCGTACAACAACCAACCAACAACAGATCCAGATCCAAGGTATCTGGCACCCTCTTCTGACCTCCACAGGCATTGCATGACAGGAGAGTACTTACAAACACGCAGGCAATACATTCATACACATAAAAATAAATAAGTAAATAAATAAATATTTAAAAAATGGTTTGGTGCTAGGCATGGTGGTACACACCTTTAGTCCTAGCACTCAGGAGGCAGAGGCAGGCAGATCTCTGTGAGTTCAAGGCCATCCTGGATTATATAGCAAGTTCCAGGGCAGCTGGAGCTACAGAGAGACCCTGTCTCAAAAAGACCAAAAAAAAAAAAGGTTTGGTACTTAGCCTCTCTCCAATACTATCCCTAATTAAACACTAAATAAAATAACATATTTATGAAAACATATCAAATGTTATGTGTGTGTTTTTATATTCATGCACACAATGTGATTTTAAAGTTGTGTTTCTGTAAAAGGATAATATTGTTTTAATGGTATCTTCTATTTTAAAGCTTTCTGAAACTTAGATGTATAAGTTTATTTTACCAAAATAACTCCAAATAGTTACTACTGCCGTTTTCAAAAGAAACAAGAAGGCATAAAGGTCTGTGTGCAAGGCTAGTTCCAAGGTTCTAAACCAATGATGAACACTCCAGACTCCCGTGTCATGCATTCTTATATTTGATTACCATTTTCATGTCCCTGTAATGAAGTAGCTAAAAAGCATATTTAGGAGCAATGTGCATATAAACATAAACAAGTATCACACACACACACACACACACACACACACACACACACACACCCCTATGTGTATACTTTGTTCTTTTTTTCTCCTCTGCAAATATCCACTTAAGATCTAATGTCCCTCCCTAGTTAACAATCCCTAGTTTAATAGACTCTAGCCTGAGTCTCTACTTCACAAACTGTGATCATGAACAAGCTTACAAATCCCTCACTATCTTGTTTCTACATCTATAAATTAATCAAGCTTATTCAATTTTCAAATTCTTCTCCAGACCCATAATTTAGTCGTAGTAAATCGGAAAGTCTAGTCACATAATCACTATTAGAGTTAACATGTATAATATTTCCATATATAAAGCAATTGCATTGATGACTAGTGTTTACTGCTCTATTTTCTTACCACTAGAAAATAAATTACAACAAGTCAAACACAGGCCTGAAATCTGGTAGAATACTAGTCCACGAAATACCCTTGGCAAAAAACAAAGTCATATCCAAATCACAAGTACTTTTACCATGAGGAGGAGAAAGAAAATTTCACCTAAAGGACTGCATACAAACGTAATTTGGTTTTTGTTTCTTTAAAACATGAGAATTAAAATATTAATCTATCAACACCAATTTTATACACAATATTTCAAGACATAGAAAAAAACAATTACTTCCTAATTAATTTTATGGGGCTAGTTTTACATTGATGCAAAATAATAACACACAAAGAAAACCACAGAGCAGTATTTTTCATATTTAATGCAAAAGTTCTCAACAAAATTTTAGTAAACATAAACCAACAACATATTTTACTACACCACAACCACATCTGCTTAAGGTACACAAGGCCAGTTCAGCATTCACAAAAATCAGTCAATGCAGTCTATAAATCAAGAAGCATTTAAAAATGAAAAAATCATATGGCCATATAAACTGATACAGAAAAAGCACCAGACAAAAACTACCATACATTTATAAGAAAAATAAACAAGCAGCACATTAGGAAGAGAAGAAAACTTCCTCAACATTGTAAAGAGATCTGCCAGTGGTCTACCAAGGATATCATAATTGTGAAAGACTGAATGTTTTCAAGCTAAGATTAGAAACAAAGCAATGATGCCCACCCTCACTCACAGCCTTTACAACATAGCACTGACTGCTCTGGCTAAATCCAGCTTAGACAGAAAGACATCATCTAAGAATTCCAAGGATTCTAAAAAGAAAATCTGTTAGAACAAGTAACAAGATAACAGACCCAAATTAACTGGTGACTTCTATACTGTAACAATGAACAAAATTAAATTGAAGTTTAAAATGCAATACCAGGTATAATTTCTCTAAAGAAAAAAAACATTTTTTAAGTTCACTAAAACCTAACAAAAACATATATGTGGTAAAAATTATAAAATGCTAATGGAATAAATCAAAGATCCAGATACTTGTAGAGGCATACTATGTTCATGTATCAGAAGTTCAGAACAAAGACATGAGTTCTCCATAAAATTTATGAACTTATTTGTAATCACAGTTTGTTACATTTTTTTAAAGAAAATAAAGTAGGAAAACTCACTCCTGGCTTTTTTCCATGTTCAGGTTTTCAATGTGGCTACTACACTAAGTCAAGACTGTGGGGCAGACAGAAAAGTCAGAAGTAGACCCACACAAATGTGACCAATTGACTTTTAACAAATGAACAAGATTAGCCAATAAAAGCAATAAAAAGTAATCATTGCTGGAGGGTTTGAACTCTGTTCAAGTAAATATATTTGGAATCCCCTTCCCTCACTATTCACTCTTAAAATTTCCCAAGCTAAAGCTTATACATGTCTACTTTCAAGTTTGCTCCAGGTACACTTAGTATAAAGTCTTTGTAACTCGCACTCCTCTTTCTCTCAAAGTGCTCATTCCCTAGTTCAATGTGAAATGATTTTCATATACTGATTTTTGTTTGTTTGTTCATTGCTCAGGGTCAATCTAAGCCCTATCACATGCCACTGAGCTATATTCCCAGCCCCTATTTATTCATTGATTTTAATCAGTCTCTCAGTTCTCTGTCTCTCTCTCTCTCTGTGTGTTTGTGTGTGTGTGTGTGTGTGTGTGTAAATATCCCTTCCCATGACAGAGTATCAGTGTTAGATTTTAAGTATCACAGCATAAAGAGTTTGTGAAGTAATGCATATATAAATTAACATGACTTAGCCATTTCACAACATACACAGATTTCAAAAGATGTTATATATGCTAAAAGTACACAATCTTTTGTCAAATATTTGATGTTTTAAAAAGGCAAAGACAATTAGTTGAAAAACTGGGAGCAAACACAAGCGAAAAATAGGCTGAATTGGCATGTCTTCACTTAGACAGACAATAAATGGTAATGACAGACTGGTTTTTCTCAGCCAATTTTTTACTAGCAAGTGATTGTGTTATATTCATGATTAGATTCTTCATATATAGTATAATACATGAAAATCATTCAATATTTAGTAAACTGATTTACAAATAGATGTAGATGCCTACAGACTATCTAGACATAACAATATTATTTTATCAACTAATCTGCTTCCTTCATTTTATTTATAGCTTTCCGTTAATTAAGCTTTTGTATTTTTGTAAAATGTAGTTATTAATTAGTTATATGCTAATCTCAATATGAAAAAACAACCACTTTATAGAGCTATGTGGCTTATATTTTTGAATCAAATAAAAATAATGCAAATTATTTTAAAAATGCTTGATCTAAGACTACCAATCTTACTTGCCTTCCAAACACATACAGTATTTAAAAAATGATGAAATGCAAACTATAACATAACAACTGAATAAAATCAAACAAGCATTAAACAAGTGGTTGGAAATAGACATATTTTTCTGATGAAGCAGACATCTTTCAGAGCCCTGTGATCACCTTCATCCTCACACAATTTTCCTATGTATGAAATAACTTTAAATTTTAAAAAATGTTTTGGCAACTTACAAATCTGAGGCTCATTTCTAGAAAAATAATACTGCAGGAAACTATGAACAAGTCCCTGAGAATACAGAATAAACGAGTGTGAGAGCTGGACACATGCTACTGACCTACTCCCCACCGCTGCTCACCCAACAAACGGATTCGAATCAGTTTATAGTGTCCCTTTCCATGTCAAAATGGAAAGTGTTCTTAGCAAGAAAAGTCAGTGAAGTAATGTATTGTCTCAACTATTCCACAATGTATAACTACACTTCAAAACACACAGTACATGCTATGTATCTTAGGGATCCAATGGACAACTTATTCCTCTAGCTAAAGTTAATGAAGTTTCAAAGTTAATAACTCAAAAAGAAATTCCTGTTTCCCTCTCACTGTTGCTGCCACTCTAGGGACAGAGCAGAAGTCCAGAGAATTAGCTAAGGCAGATCATAAACTCTCATGTTTTTAGTTCAAATCACCTTATAGTACAAATTAAGTAATAAAGCAGTATCAAAAATACTGTGCAATACTAATCAAATGAAAGATGTTAAGAACATCATTCTATCAAGAAGCCCTATAGGTAAATGCACACATAATTTTATTATTCAAGCAGAATTATTTAGTAGTCCTCCAGTGTTAGGAAATCATACAATTATCCAGAAATTTATAAGCCATCATAAATAACAGTAAATAATACTAAATATGAAATATCCCTAAATTTTCCTGATATTTCTTAAAATTTTGACAAGCATAAAATATACAGGGCCAGACAGATGGCTCGTGGGTAAAAGGCACATGGCTTTTTAAGCTTGTGTCAAGCTTGATGGCCTGAATTCCATTCCTGGGACCTACATGTTTTTTTTTTTTGTTTTTTTTAAAAAGACAATTAAAAATGAATATACAATTTATACTAGATTTACTAATTTAGCTTTATGTTTCAAAGTCACAAAGTATACAAACTATTTTATAAAACAATCTTATTAAAACTTTACAATTCTTCAATAAGTGTTATCTTTCTACTGTATTTCTGACTCATCTTCCATTACCCTCAAAAGAATAATATCCCTTCCCATTTACGATGGGTGGAGAAGCCAAACACACTAAAAATCATTTATAATACTATTATTTGAAATGTTTTTTAAGCCAAAAGGATCTATCCACACAATACTAAAAGTTCTGGGTTTTCAGTTATTCAGTAAGTATACATTGTGATCTTCATAAACAACAGACTGAGCATTCCAAATCTGAAAATCCAAATGCTCCAAAGTTCAAAACTTGAGTACAAATGTAACATCACAGATGGAAAATTCTAACTGGAAACTCCTGTCACAAAAAGCACAGGACTAGGCACAGCAAATGGTACATTCCTGTAATTCTAACACTCAGGAGGTTGAGACAGGAAGATTCAAAGTTAAAGTCCTGCTTGGTCCAAGATTCTGTCTTTCAAAACAAAACAAAAACACAGGAATAGTGATGGCTGCCTTTAATCCCAGCACTGGGGAGGCAGAGGCAGGTGAACTGAGGCCAACCTGGTCCACATCATGAGTTCCAGGCCAGCTGGGGCTACAAGGAAACCTCTTCTCAAAAAACAATACAAAATGAAACAAAGCAAACAAAAACAAAACAAAAATGCTGCCATGTTAAAGATTCACCAAGAAACAATGTGAGAACTTTGTTGGAATGGAGGGGAAAGAAGGAGAGAAAAAAAAAAAAAAAAAAAAACCTCGAAGAGCCACACTGATCAACAAAAACCAATGGACTCTTCATCAGTATTGACTAAATGGTCACATGCACTCAAAGAACTGGCAAATTAAAATTCAGAGATCAAGCTTTCACTTTCCTCAGGTGCTCAGTAGCATAAGTATCTTGTTTTAAAATTCAATTGAAAACATTAGAGTAACTTTAAAAAGTAATAGAGTTCTTTTAAAGTAAAAGAATGTTAGCTGATAACTGTGACATTATTTCTATTTTTATTTTATTTTTAAATCTTTTTGGGACAGAGTTTCCCTGTAGCCCCAGCTGGCCTTGAACTCATAGAGATCCTCCTGCTTCTGCCTCTGAGGTGCTCGGATTAAAGGTGCGCACCACCATGCCCAGTTATAACTATGACATTAAATAATACACATAGAATCATTTAATTAGCCTACTTCTACATCTTTTTCTTACCTGTATATCTGTGTTGCTTCAATATACAAGTAGCAAAATTTCTAGTGTCAAAAATAAATAAGTAAGTAAATGAAAGTCTAGGCAAGGTAGTATACATCTGTTAATCCCAGTATGAAAGTGGCAGAGGCAAGAGAATCACTGTAACTGCGAGGCCAGACTGGGCTACATAGTATGAAGCTATCTGAAAGAAGGAAGAGGAAAAGGAGGGAAGGGGAGGAAAGGGGAGGGGACTTAAAGATTTTGTTTACATTTTTATAACATGATTTCTTTCCTGCTTGAAAGCTCTTTTTCTAATTTGTTTTTATACAAAAACAAATATATCATAGGTGTTTTGGTATCCTGTTTTCTATATTAATTAATGTACAGCCTAGAGTCAGTCATCTTCAATACTTAGCTACTCAGAGCTCTTTTATTTGATCTGTTAAAAAAGTCCAACCACTGCATAAAAATATCCCCCTAAGATTTCAAATAGATAGATATACAATCAAAGGGAATCAATTAAATAAATTTTATGCATAGTAATGTAAGATTTTAAGGCTCTGTCAATTTCTTTTTTTTCTTAACTAGGCACCTTCCTACCATGAAACAATCATTCTAAAGGAAATCACAAACGTTTTCTGGCACACTTCCCAGAACTTTGTCTGTGCTTTTTTTTTTTTTTCTTTTGCTTATAATCCTCATACTTAGCAGGTATTTTCAGTTTGACAAAATATTATTAGATTCGACCTAGCTCAAGTAAAAAAAAAAAATATATATATATATATATATAAATTTTGAAAGCATCAGTATTTGGCTTTCATCTTTGAAGGTTCTCACACTTAAGGAATATCTTGCCATCTAGTGGGTCTGAAATATATTTCAAATTGATATTATTTTATTTGGTTAACAGAACATAAAACTGATTTTATCAACTACTACCAAAGAACTTCACTGCTGAATACAAAAAGTACACAGAATAGCAGGAACCAGGAAGAAAGCAAGTTACGAAACTACGTATTTATCTATTATTCAGCCAACAGCACCTGGGCTCTCATTGAAGATGACTTTATTAGAAAGAACCAAGAGAGTCTGACAGATTTCTATACCTCCATACCTTTTTAAAAAATAAAAGGGGGTGAGTTATAGGGGGGGAAAATCTGCTTTCTTCATATTTTAACCAATGTAAGTAGACTCCTTATTACATGAGAGTGAAATTCCCATTAAATAAAGAACAAGAAAACTAAACAAAGGAGCCCGGTGTTTTCCCCTTCACTTTTAGGATTTCCGTATCTGGCAAGATACTTTTAAATAAGTCTATTTTAATAGCAAGCTACATGAAATTTTAGAGGACACTGTGTCTTTCACCCAGAGCACTGTCTGCCATCAACTTAAATATAGAATTGATATAGAATGTTTCAGGCACTTTGATATGTAGGCAAACCTGAGGACCTAATTTTTAATTGCTAAGACTCACTGGCCAATTTAATCAATCAGTAAGCTCCCAGGATCAAAGAGAGACCCTATCTCAAAAAAGTGTGGAAAGCAACTGAGGAAGATAACCAGTGTCAACTTCCGGTTTCCATGTGCACATGCACACACACACGCATACACATACACACACACAGAGGCACACAATAAATAACTCACAAATTATTTAGATGCTTCTGAAGCTCCACTAAGTATTTTCTAATTTTTCATTCAAGGTAATAAAGAAAGCAGAAATGACAGACAGAAAGTAAAATGATCAAGGAATTTGAGGCATGTATCCTTATCAATGCATTTTAAGAAAATACCACATATAATGCCTATGGAAAAACAGGCTTTTGTCTTGGAACACTATTCAGGAAATCAAATGAAATGTAAAAATTGTGGGACATATCCTATATTGGCATATGTTGGCTACTTGCCAACACTGTGTATTAAGAGACCAGCAGCAATACTGACTCCTCCTGGGCAGGTAATAAGGATACCATAGAACATAAGTAAAAACTCTATAAAGACATTCATGCTTGCTATAAAGAAATCACCCATTCCCTCTAGCTATACTCAGTCAATAAAACAATAAAATACCTAACCTTGTCAAATAAGAATTTGAAACTGAACCCCCCCCCCCCAAATAAAATCAGGTCACCTGAGATTTAAGTCATAAGTAATAGAAAGGCTAAGCAAGTTTCTTTTCTTCAAGGAAGTGTTACTGAAGTAAAAAGGTCATTACAGCCAAGTCACAAATTTACTGTCTTGGAATATAAGCAATACACACCCTCCTTAACTGATTTTTTCTAACTTCTACTTTACCCCACTCAATCAGTTCTTCCTCCAGAAGTCACACAAATCCTCTACTATGGCAAACAAAATTAAATCAGTTCTCTCATTTAAAGCTATCAATGGCTTTCTACTGTTACTGATCTTAAGTAAGATCTTTAACAAATCTCAGACCTTCTACAATTTGACTCCTCTTCAGCTGCAATTCATACCAAACAAGTGAACTTTCTCTAAACTTCAAACTCTCAGGTCATGATATAGTCTACTCATTCTCTCCTCATCCCTGATACTGTTTTAATGAAACACTAAAAAGGACTTAAAAATGTGTTCATGCTATGGTTTAAGTATTTGTCCTTTCCAAAAGTTCTGTTGGAATGTAACTGCCAATGTAAGGAAATAGGAAGTGGGGCCAAATGGGTGGTATGCAGGCAGTAGATTTTCACTGTCATAAAAGAGGGCTTTTGAGAGTGGGCTCTTTCTATAAGGAGAGTCAGAAGGTTCAGATAAGATGCCACTCATCTTGGACTTCCCAGTCTCCACAACTATGAAAGAATAAATTTCTGTCCTTACCTAGACTCAAATATTGCTATAATACTAAAAACTGGTCCAAGTGGAAAATTACCAGTTCTGAAATGGAAATAACAAAAAGCAAAGTATCATCCAAACTTTACAATTTGTTCTTAAGTCACTGAGAATACATTTTGATTGTATTAGTAAAATTATATATGTTTACTATTTTCTCCATTCTCATAAAAATACTACCTTATTTCTTAGAAATTTTGAAAATGAGTTAAATGTCTATAGTATTTTTTAACTATTGCTTCTCCTTCACAAAGAAACCAACTTAATTGCTACTTATAATGGTTTGGATGAGAACTGGTTCCCCACAGACTCAAGTATCTGAGCATCTGTCAGTTGCTAGCACAGCTTGCAGAGATGTCATGGAACCTTTAGAAGGAGTGGCCTAGTTGGAGGAAGCACATTTTTGAGACTTCATAGCCTTGCCTCACTTCTAGCTTGCTCTCTCTGCTTCCTATGAATGACAAGATAGATATGAGCTCTCAGTTTTCTGCTCTGGTTGCCTCCTATCATGCCTCCCCCTCCTTGATGGGCTCTTACCCTTTGGAATCAATAAAACTTTTCCTTCTATAGGTTGCCTTGGTCATGGTGCTTTAATACAGCAACTGAAAAGTAATATACTTACTTAAATCGTAAGACAAGCCTTTAAATCTAATAATCTTTCTCTAAAAATCCCAAAATCACAGTAAAATGAACAAGCACCTTTTCCCTAAAAACTCAAAGACACACACCCAAAACCTAATCTAAACAAACACACACTTTAAGTCAAATGAAGATCTGAATCTAGTTCTTAGTTTCTGGTCTTGTATCAAAAAAAAAGAAAGAAGAAAGAAGAAAGAAGAAGAGGAAGAGGAGGAGGAAGAGGAGGAGGGGGGGGGAGTATTTGTGTAGAAGTGCTTACCCATTTAATAAATTTTTTGAACATTTTTTTATGTGTATGATTGTTTTGCCTGTACACATGAAATTTTACCCCTGTTGTACAAAGCCCACAGAGGCCCAAAGAGACAGTGTGGGTTGGATGCCCTGGAACTGGAATTGTTACAGTCAGTTGCTAACTGTCATGTGGGTGCTAGGAACCAAACCCAGGTTCTCTAGAAAAACAGCCAGTGCTCTTAACCATTGAGCCATCTCTCCAGTCCGAATATCTACCCATTGTACAGACAAACATCTGTCTAACACCTTCAAACAATTACCTGAGGTGTTTCAGATCCTGGCTTGTGTACCTACTATACACAAGATGTAACAAAAATAATAAAATCAGGGAGTGCTGAGAGATAATTCAGTGGTTAAGAGCACTGGATGCTCTTGCAGAGGACAAGGATTTTGTTCCTAACACCCACATGGGGGTTCACAATCATCTGTAACTCCAATTCTAAGAGGTCCAACTTCTGATCTCAACAGGAAACAGGCACAAGCATAGTGCATATACATAGAGGTGGGAAAACATACACATAAAATAAAAATAATAAATCTTTTTTAAAAAAGAAAAATAAAATCTGACTGCACACACATTTTACTTATTATTATAAATTACATTTATTCTAAATCTTTTATGCTTAGTCTTTTGATTTGGTGGTGTTTAGGTTTTTTTATTGTTTTGTTTTGTTTTTGGTTTGAGACAGAGTCTTCCCTATAGCCCCAGCTAGTGTGGAATCCACTATGTAGACCAAGCTAGCCTCCATCTCAGAGAGATTCACCTACTGCTGCCTCCAGCATGCCAAGATTAAAGGTGTGCTTTACCATGACCAGCTTATATTTAGGTTTAAAACATTTCCTTCAATTCCCTAAAGCAAAATAAAAAAATTGTTCTCCAACACTTTAATAATTCTTCCTTTATTAATATTTCCATATTTAACTAAGACAATTTTTTCTGTTTATTACCAGAAAAAATATTTTAATAATTATTTAATTATAACAATCTAAATAAGAATTTTCTGCCTACAAGTTAATAGAACAGAACATGCATGCATAATACAGATAACAAATGGCATTTACTATATTATTTATATTTCTCTGAAAAATCAGTAAAGAGGACTGGGGAGAAGCCTCAGTGTGTACAATGCTTACAGTATAAGCATGAGGATCTGAATTCAATCCTCAGCCTCATATCAAAAAACAAGTGTGATGGCACACACTTATAACTCTAGCATTGGAGAGATGAACACAGAAGATCTCTGGGGCTCACCCTAAGCTAATGGGGGAAATCCAAGTCCCAGTGAGAGGCAACATGTAAAAAACAAGATAGACAGTTCCTAAGGAATGATACCTAAGCTGACTATAGCCTCCACTTGTACGTGCACACATATGTATATGCACCTACACAAGCACAAGACTACTTGCACATGAATATGCACACATCTGCATATACACAAAAAGAAAAATCAGTAAAGAAGTGTGGATTTCAGATAAAAAGGCAGCATGACAAAAGAAACACTAATAGCTGGACCAAAATTGTAACATGATCAAAATTATAGCAGAATATAGTCTAGTAGCTTTCAGAAACACTTTATGTAAACATCTGCAAAGCATTATATTTATTGTACAACTTTTATCAACTTTATTACTATAACTTTCATGTGAAATGTCATATTTACTTCAATTATAATCAACAATTGACCAGTTTTACTGTTTGGGTGAACAAACTACTTTGTAATATGGCTGCCACCTTTAAAAGGTTAAAGCCAGAAAAACTGTTTACTAAGCTTGGTATAAAGAGCTACTTTTTTCATATTTAAATTTATTTTGTATTTTATGTGTATGAGTGTTTTGCCTGTATGTATGCAACTGCACTTGTGCATGCAATGCCTGCAGAGGCTGAAGGGCGTCAGATCCCCTGTAACTGGAGTTATATATAGACAGCTGTTAGCCCTCTGAGGTTGCTGGGAACTGAACCTGGGTCCTCTGCAAGAACAGTCAGTGCTCTTAATGCTGAGCCATCTCTAAAGCCCCATATAAAGAGCCTTTGAGTTCAGGAAGATGACAATGTAGAATCACAGAGTTGGAGAATAGAAAATAAACAATTCACCTTTAAATTCGATAGGGAATATTAACAAGCTGATACCTGCTTGTTTACATTCCTCACAAATGGCTGTCACTACTGCTGCCCAGAGGCCATCCTAATCTTTTCAGTACCTTTTCAACATTAGTATAAGTGCTTTCTAAGTAAACATCAATACTTTGTCTATATTTTAAATAAAATAAATATCTTGTGAAAAATCTTGGAACTTTTGCTAGCCTACCTTAAATGTTCTTCTACATCCTCCCATACAGAAATGTTTGCATCTATCATTCTTGTAAGAAACAAAGATTCACAAAACTATAATAATCATTGGAGTTGTTCAATGTTTATTAAACCTTTATACATGAGGCAAAAACCTTCAAGATAATATTGAAAGAAGGTCAAATGATAAGATGCTTTCTTCCAAGTTAAAAGCTACTTTTAGAATGCGAGAAACTAAGTGAAGCTCAACCAGCCAATTTTCTGCTTCTTGTCTATCTATCCCTTAGCACAGAAACTCCAGATCAAGAGACAGAAGCTGTAATAATAATAGCCCTTTTTTCATACCCAGTGATGCATTTGCTCATTGAAGAGAGGGGCAAGAGTCAGGAGTAAGAATGAAAGGGAGGAGTGACAAGACATGGAGAACAACTGCCACCACCAGTCATTCTCAGTTAAGCAGCTGGCTAATGGGTGAGTCAGGGGTCAACAATTCTAATTCCTGGCTTTCTAATAAACCTGAAAACCAGTTCCTAGGAGAATTAACACAGCCTCTTCCTGCTTAGCACTTAAACACCCACCTGCCCCAATTTCCAGTACAAAACAGTTTTGTTTTTTTATTCATTCATTTACTTTGTGTGTGGTATATGTATGTTAATGATGTGTGTTGGTGTGTGTTTGTATGCACATGTACATATGTACATGTGTGTGTAGTCCTGAGGTCCATGTCAAGTGTCTTCCTCAATCACTCTCCACTTAATGTTTTGGGACAAGGTTTCTCCTTGAACCTGAAGTTTAATGATTCAGGTAGGCAGGCTGCTTAGCCAGTGAGCTCCAGGGATCCCCTTATCTCTGCCTCCCCAGCACTAGGATTTCAGATATGTCCACCATGCCCAGCTTTTTACATGAGTTCTAGGGGGTGCCTGTACTCTGCCTGTATGGCAAGCATTTCACTAAGACTTGTTCCCGGTCTTTAAAGACAAATTATGAAGAGGAAAAATCTGTAATACAAGTTTGAACTCAACAGGAATTTACATATCTACAAATATTGCTAGCCTCATTAAGTCTGATAAAGAGGATACTGATAGGTTGAAGTAAATTATGTCCCTAGGTGCCACATAGTCTAACAGCTCAATCTTCAATAATAGTATTTTTTTAATTTAAATAAACAAATTATGGTATATACCTAACAACTAAGAGGCTTTGTAATAAATAAGAAATAAGGCAACAGCTCTGATTAAATAAGAAGGTAGTATCAAACTAAATTTTAATGTTTTGACTTACTTTGGTACTTAGATACTTTAATTTTCTTTTAAAAGTTAGTCCATTAACTTTTATTATACCATTACTATATAGTATAAAAGACACAAAATAATGGAACCAACAAAAAGGAACAGAAAGAACAGTGAATGAACAGTAGTTACTTAACAAGAAACAGCAAAAGACCCAAAGACCCAAAACTAAGGCCCGTTCATGGCAACAAAGGCAAGACCAAGGGTGTGCACTGTGCTGCTGAACACACCTATAGAAGGTGCAGAGCAAGTGCCCCATAAAATGCAACCATTTTTTTCTCAACAGAAATAACAGGTACTGCTTATCTACTCTGTTTTGCTTTTCTATTTATTTCACCACAGAATCTTAACAGGTTTTTTTCCAGTGGGTGGTACATTTCTTGAAAACTGACAGTAACTAACCAAAAAAGGGAGCCTGAGAAAAACAGACTTCTCCAAGAGTTAGCTGCGTTTTTATGGGAGGGAGGGAAGGAAGGAAGGAAGGAATTCTATTATCTGCAGGAATCAAAAATATCTTTAAGAAAATAGATGATCAAGAACAGTTTGCTCACTGGAAATGGGGAGAAAATGGGGAATATTTCATCCCCAGAAAGTACACTCATTGCAGAGTTACTTTCTGTTCTGAGTTGATGATTTTGTTTATTGAGGGTACAAAAAGTTAACTGATTGAAAATGGTTACTAAAAGTAGACTGTAAATAATCCTTAAACAGAACTAGTTGTATAATTAAGGATCAAAGGGGATTGGGGGGAATCCATTATACTGATAGTAACTTTAAAAATCAGAACAGTTTATAATCTTTCTTTCAAATGATATACGGCATCCTCAGTATCTCTGGGGAAATGCTTCCAGGACAACCCTCCCATCAAGGATGTCTAAATCCATGGATACTTAAATGGTACAATGGTATCGTATTTGCATACAATCAACACACATCCTCCTATATACTACAAATCATCTCTATACCAAATATAATGCAGAAAATGACAAGGGAAAAAAGGGAATACAAACAATAATTGTTCTTCAGTCCAAAGGCTGGTTGAACTCGCAGAGAGAAACCTAAGGATACGGATGACAACGTTCCATCGGAAAGTCTCCAATCCTACTTACGTCCTGTTCAACTAAAAAAAAGCAAAAATTAAGTGGGGGCAGAGGAGACAAAAGCACACTCATGATTCTGTACACAGGAAATCTGGCATCTTAATGAGTACCAGAACTGTGATCCACCAAGGTTTCCTTACTGCAGAAATCATTATAGAAGGGAGTCACTATCATTTAGATTACAGGAGTCTAAAATTCAAATATCTTTTCACCAAATCTTATTTTTACAAATTTAGAAATATCCCATTCAGTCCTCACAGCAATTGCAAAAGGTGAATGGGAAGAGACATCATTACTCCTACCCAACTCCTACTCTGTGAGTAGATTCATACCTGAATTAAATCCAATCTTAAGAGTCATCCTTTTTAGGGGTTCTCCATGTGGGCATAATGTACAACAGTTACACTTGAATACAAAACAAAACTTCCTTTGCTTTATCATGCGCAATTGATTCAGTAGGTCTAAGACAGAGCCTAAGAATCTGTATTTTTAATCAGCACTAAAAATGACTCTAATGATAAGTGTTCCTCAATTAACAGTTTAAGAACAATCCCAACTGAGCCCTGAAGAAATGAGGTGATTATGTCATATGGAGAAGCTGGGACTCAATCCCAGACTTCTGTTCTCATTTTCATTATCAACACCATTCATAAAATGAAATTTAAGAAGTTCATTCTTCACCTAACAGGAAGTATGTATAAAGAAATCTTCACCAAAAAGAGGTTTTACCAAGCTGAATTCTGAAAACTGCTTTTAGGAATAAGAGTTTAGAAAGTATTCTATGAACATATACTCCACCAAAACATAACACAAACCCCAAGAGAAACTAAGAATTAACTGAAATGTGTTGTGCTAGTCAAAGTTACTACATGATTAATTTCATTTAATCCCTGTAATTCAGTAAAGTAGTTATTATATCTCCCATTTTATGGATTTTTTTTAAAAAAAAAAAAAACAACCTGAGTCTTTTTCAGCTGTAACCTGCAAAGGAAAACAAAGTCAGGTAGTCAGTACAAGACTGAAGTGAAGAGCTGAGCTCTTAACCAGTTATATAGTATAACCAATGTTTCTCCCACTATGACCTCTAATTCACTGCCTAAGCAATAAACTTTGATATAGTATTCTGTATGATCTTTCATCTGCTCTTAGGTCACAAAGAACTTTGTTCAGTTTTACTTCATAAAAATCAATCATTTACCGCAGATTCCTCCTCTCTCTTATATTAAAGTAACCCATACTCCTTCCCACCTTGCTACCCAACATTATGCCTCTGCAATCAGTTTTATCTGAACTCCACAGTTTGTCCCTACTGTAAACAACTACCTCTCTCCTCCATGCACAGTAATACACAATCTAAAAAGCTCTGGGATAGTGAAGATGACTTCCTTAGAAGGTAACTAATTACTTTGGTCTTATAGAATATTTCTGACTATCAAGTTCTGTCATTTTCTATTTCTTGATTTCTTCTGAACTCCAGTTACTCTTAACCGCTGGATAATTTTGCCATCATCTACCAAAGCTCTGTTTTCACAAGAGTTATCTGATTCTCCTCCAACCCCAAATAATACACATACTCTCTCACATAGAAGACCATCAATAGAGATTTAAATCTGCTCCTCTTACACCTTTACCTAAACCTTACTAGCCACATTAGGCCTTTTGAGACTATATCCACTCCCTATGTCTAATCATTTCCTCAACGCTGTAACAATCATTTCATCTGATAATAAAAATTCTAAAACTGTTTCAGCACAGTAGCAAGTGTGAATCTGAAGAACGCATCTGTAAGAGACACTACCAGGAACATCTCCAGAGTAGTTACAAATTAGGTGGCAAATAGGCTATTCAAAGGTATGTGAACTATCTAATCCACAAGCAGTATAATCCTTTTCTTGGAAAGTATTTTAATTGCTCTCTCTTACATATACTAAAATGTGCCCCAATATGAGATAATGGTCATCTCTAACAAAGAAAACCAAGGTCCTAGGAATGACAGAAGATAAGTAGAATGTTTATGACTATTTCTATGCAAAATTGAATGCATTTAAGATGCTGGAAATTAGGAGATATGCTATTAAAGGGAAAATCATTATAATTTTTTGAAAGGATGCATTTAACACCTGCCCTTATGCACTGGTGCAAAACTATATTATGGCAATGCCTAAACAAAGACAGTCAGACTCTCAAGATCCATTTAAACCAAGAGTGGGGACTAAATTATCCTGAGAACTTGTTCCTTCAGATTCCTCCTGGAACCGTGCTCTCAAATGCCTTGTTCTCTCTTTATTGAAACTATACGTCCAACCTGAAATGGGGAAGGAAAAGTGAAACCTATCTTATAAGGGAAGGATTTATTCTAACACCTACTGACTAGCACAGCACACAGAATCAAAAACAGATGTTATCAATTTAACCTACCTGTTCTTCATAACATAAGTGGGATAGTTCCTAGCTTCCAATGAATATTTGCTGCTTTCAGCTGTGCTTGATATTTTAACAAGACACACATACACGTGCAAATATATATTATTTTGGGTCAGGGACAAGGAAGTTCATGCCTATGATTAGATTATGACAGAAGCCCAAAGCCTAGTAAGTTCATTTACATTTTAAACAAGATGTGATATTGTTAAATGATCTCAAAACATAAGATTAACTTTGGTTATAAGGTTGGGTAAGATTTCATTTTTCCTGGAAAGTCATTCCTATACCCTAAGCCTTGCTCAGGCAAATGATCTGGGGACAGTGATGTGCAACTCAAATGTCTACTATGAAATGGTAGAAACTTCTAACAGCCAAGAAATGAATCGATAATTTTTCTGAATTTGTAGAAATGCAAGTGATAAACCAAAACACCAGAAGGAAAAGCATTCACCTTGTTGCTTTCAGACAGAAAGGAAACAAAAAGAGTGATAACCAGTGAGAAATACTTTTTTGATAGATGCAAAATTAGTAAGTTGGGCCCATTTTAAAAGTTAGCTGCTGGGGCTGGAGAGATGGCTCAGTAGTTAAGAGCACCAGTTGCTCTTGCAGAAGACTCAGGTACCCAAGAACCACAGGGCAGCTAACAACCATTTGTAGCTCCAGTTCCAGGAGATCTAACACCTTCCTCTGACCTCCATGAGCATTTCATGACATGGATGCACTTACATACAAGCAGGCACATAAAGTAAAAATAAATAAATCAAAAAAACTTTTTAAGTTAGTTGCTGATCATTAAAATCTTACTATAGTAGAATACATACACATATCAAATCATGGGGTCTGTGTTTTCACTCCTAATTCAGAGGAAGAAATGGGAAATACATAAGTATGTTTATCTCTGTCGGGTAAAATAATTTTTTCCTTCACAAAATAATGGTGTATCTGCTATGAAAATATATTTATAATTAAATATATTATATATATAAATGCTGAAGAAACATAGGCTAGATATTATGTGAATAACTCTGACAACATACACCCAAATTAAAATATTTCCTAATATTACTTAAAGTTTACAGAATTAAGGGAAATGATTAGCAGAAGTATAAAGCTTACTTAAAAATATAAATAATATTGGTAGATCAGCAGAAGGAGGGAGAGAAGAGGAAGGGAACAGAGGTAAGGAGAGAATCATTCAATCTTCTCAACTGTTTAATATCATAAAAATCAGCAAATATTCAAACCAAAGGGCTGTACCTGAGTTCTAGGAAGAAAAGAGAGATTGAGCTTCAGACTTTAACCATATCTAAAGGCACAATGTGTGCAAAGCATTACAAAAACACACCAATAGAAAAATAAGAGTCTTTTCCTGCCCCGGGGAAATCAGCAATCCATGCTAAATATCAAACATATCAAAAATTTAGAAATTATTTAAACTAATTTGTGTAGATAAAAATGATTAATTAGAAGAGTTCATAGTAGTAGTATATGGAAAAGATTCTAGCTATACTTACAAAGTATAAAAGGAAATACATAAAGAAAAAGGCTACTCAGGGAAAAGAATGCCACATTTATGGAGAGTAGTCTGTACCAAGACATAATGAAAACACATACACACACATACACACTCATTAAAAGGCAAGAAGGAAAAACAGGGTCTTCTTTATGATACAGTCACTGTAATCAGTTCTTTTGTGTAAAAGATTCATGGTATGGTATTTCGGTGTCCCTGTATAGTGATTTTTATAGGTTATTAGGCTCAAAGTTATAAGGATAATGCACAAATCTTCAACATGTAGTGCCAACTTCAGCTTGGGTAGCCCACAAAGGATCTAGACAGGCCCAAGAATTAAACAAAAAACAACATTGTCCCAAGACACAAATGTTCTGGGAAACAGCATATTAAACTTAGCACTATGGTAAAGGTATATTTTATTCAACAACATCAAACACAGACAAAGCTTGGGGTTGGCAAAATGGCTCAGCAGTTAAGAGCACTGACTGCTCTTGCAGAGGACCTGGGTTTGATTACTAACACCCACAACTCTCCTGAACCCAGTTCTGAGGGATCCAATGCTCTCTTCTGACCTCCATGGGCATTGCACGACATACATGCAGGCAACACACTCATATGCATAAAAGTAATAATTTTTTTTAAAAATGGGAAAATCTGTATAATTATGAGATTAAAAGTAACATTTTCTCTACAGAATGGCTGCTACTCTCACATGTTCCTTTCTTTCCCCTAACCTAGTTTTATACTTTTCCAAACACACTCAATCCCTGGATTTCCTTCCAAAAATTCAAACTATCAAACTTAAACATACACACACACACACACACACACACACACACACACACACACACATAACTGAGAGGGTGCTACAATCATTGAACTAGACACCAGTTTAATAAAATAAGCAAAAGCAAGGACAACAAATAGTTACCCTCCCACGTGAGTGATGCAAAAATCAACTTTAACAATTCTACAAATATTCTGGGAAGAAAAAGGAATAGCAAGATGTGATTTAAAGGTTTCTAGACAGTTACTAGGCCAAATACAGCAATTCTAGAAAGTTCTCAAAGGAGCATATGAATATTAGATAAAGGAATGAATGTAAAACACCACATTAAATAACTGCATCTGAAAAAAAACTCAAGAACTTATTTGGACTGTTTTAAGGTTGTAATAAACACAATGACAAAAGTGCTTATATACTTCAAAAAAGGTCTTATAATCTTTAGAGAATTAAGAAAAAAACTAGAAATCATTATGTTTCCAAACAAAAAGACAGAATTACCCACACCTTGGAAACCAAGTTGTAGGGAAATTTTGGAAACCAAAGTTTCTCAAAATTCAAAAATTAGTGCTACTTCCCAGATTAACAATCCACAAGAGTTGCTTATTATAAAAAAGAAATCAAAAACAAAAATAAAACTTTAAGCATCTATCCAAGACTCCACTTGATTTTTTCCCAAGCCTGTCTTCCAACTACACTTTCTACCTCTCCTATTTGAAAGTATTCAGCAGTGTGTGTGCGCATGTGTGCTACGTGTGGTGTGTATTCTATGTGTGTATTCACAAAGCTCTTGCATATGCTGACTGCTACACATAGAAAGTTCTATAGAGAAATTCCATTATTGCTCCTTTCATGCTACATCCTTCAAGTATTTTTTTTCAAAAACAATGAACATGAACTGTTCACGAACTCCAATGGAACTGAGTTAGGCGCCAAAAACATAGAAATTAATCAGTATTATAACGTGAAGAAAGAAAACTAAAAAAGATGGCAACCACATAGAAAATATAACAATAAGTAAATGAATGAATAAGATGTTATAGCAACACAGAAAGAAGTCCTTAAATACTTGATGCAGAAGGAATTGCAAGAAATACAGAAGGATGGAGTATGACTAATAACTAGTATGTGAGGTGAGAAAAGCATTAAGTTTTTGCAATGTTAAAAGACCAAAAGAGGAAGAAGGAACCAGCAGGAAATGAAGGTAAAAAAGAACAATTGCTGGGGAAAATACTGTAGGACTTATGAAAGAGCTTGACCATCATCTGAGATGACAAGAAGTCAATGAAGAGTTTTAAAAAGCTAAATGTTGTCAGGATCAAATTTGTACAGTGACAGATCCCTTAGTTTTGCAATCTCCAAGGCTAACAGTGAATATGGAAGACATTCTATTTCACAAGTCTTTTTGTTTCTTTGTTTATTTGCTGAGGAGAGAAGGAAAAGGTCTACTTATGACTTCAGACCAGGGACACTGAGGGTAGAACTAACTCACTGGGGCTGGGAATGAGAAAGCAGGCATAGATTCAAGCACAAGTTCAAACTCACAGTCTTTAGTTATAGCTTAGATTTGGAAGAGTAAAAGAACACACTGAAGATGACAGGAAAGTTTCTGGCTCGAATTTAATTTTCCTCTTTCCATACGCTCTCTTGAGCATCCCTCAAACAAACATTCCTATCCTGGCTTTCTGTCATCTCATTACATCTTGAAAAGTAATATACCATAGTTCAATCCGTTTCTACATCTACATTTCAGTTATCTCTTAAAACATAGTGTTTGTCTCCATCACTCCACAGAAATGTCTCTTGCTAAAATTACCACTAATTACAAAGTTAAAAATCATCTAAAGTTACAAATAAACTGACAAAATAGTAGTGATTATTTTCTAGACTCTGTCTTGATTTGAAACTGCATAGAATAAAAACTGAATAGCATCTCTATCTAGATCCCCTAACACCCCTGCTCCACCACCACCCATAGGAAAGAACTTAAGAGCTTTTAAAAGACAGACAGACAGACAAACAGAAACACACACACACACACACACACACACACACACACACACACACACACACACTACTCTTCCTCTCCCCTGATATGCACATCTAGACAGCTTCTTTCTGCTGGAACCAAAAGTACTGAAGAGGAGTGGGGTGGGCCAGTCCAGTGCTAGCTCAGTCTGATGGTTGCTGTTGCTGGCAGACTTCTGAAGCTGATGGATCCAAGACTGCTGAATCTTAGCCTGGGCTCCGGTCTAGATTTCTTACAATGAAACTATACTTTTCTTTCTATATTCCTGGACCCATCCTGGTCTTCCACACAATCTCTTCCTTGTCCTCCTCTATACTTGCTAATATTGGTATTCCCAAGTTTAGTCTTTAGTTGTCTTTTCATTCATTCTGCTTAGTCGATTTTATGCCTGTACATCCATTGGATGGATATCCAAATGTCTCTCTTCAGCTTGCATTCCTATCAGTATGGCCACAAGTACTTTAAAGTCAACTAGACAAAAAAATACTAACAATATACATCTCTTTATTCTAAAGCATGAAATCAATGACAGCACTCCATTCAGCAAGACATTAGCCCTCCCTAGAAAATCAAGCCCTTTGTGGTTTGGGTGTGACCCCTACCCAAGCTGTGCAAACAGACTCATCATCTAATTACTGCATAATGTCCCATATATACTTCATGACCTAGATTTCCTGAACTCAGTTCCTCGTACAACAGCAATAATCTATATAGTGTCTATATAAGTTGTTTTCTTAGTCAAGTCATTTTTACCTCTTTTAATCACTTTCTGTTCCAAGTACAGTCCCTGAACAAAGAACAACATTAGAAACGTGGATCCCAAAATCTCTCACTCCAGATACCAAAATCTACATTTTAACAATATCTCCAAGTGACTGGTGCATATACAATGCATAGAGGGATACACACAAAGGCTACAATCCCTGAGAAGCAATACTTTTATCCATTATGACCACTGACAACATGTAGCAGGTATAACAGCCAAGGGCAAATTCAGCATACACTACTTCCAGAGCCTTAGTCTACATCATTCCTGTCCACATACTGCTTTGCATAAATAAGTAGTAATGAAATGCTTTTGACTGTGTTTTCATAGTCACTACTCTCCCTCTGAATTTAATGCTTGATACTACTTTGTTGGCACGATACTGGCCTATAATTCTCACTCCCTGCCTAAGGACTTGGGAGAACTTGGCTTACTGAGCTTTCTCACCTCCAGAGAGCATAGTCATCAGGCTTGTAAGAGTTAACAAAAAAACAAACAAAAAATTCTTTCCACCTTATTCAACGGGTGAATTTCTAGCCATCCTTCATGATCATTTCAAGCATCACTGATAGAAAACATGAACTGAAGCTCTCCACACTTAATGAGGCCATGTTTTACTATAGTAAATCCCAAAACACTCTCATACAGATATAATATATTCTATAATTGCTAACTCACTAATCATTCTCCTCAAACAAGGCTGTGAAATCTTCTAGGGGAAAGGTTATGTTGTATTCATTTTCAGAGTACCAAACCTGACATATACTTAATGTTTACAAGATGACTAATAAATAAGTCTGGAGTTTAAGAGAGAGGATCAAAGTCAGATATGTAACTTTGGATCTCCACATTTAGTTAAAATTAAAGATGAGTGATGACATTACTTTAGCAGGGAAGGATATGTAGAAAAGAAGTTGCATAAGCAATAACCTGAAACACACACACACACAGAAAGGGTGGGAAGAGGGAATATTAGGGTGGCAATAGACAACAGTCAGAAAAGTGAATGAAATAAAAAATCTGAAAGAACACAAGTGATAGCATCAGATTTAAAGAAAAGTCAAGTAAAATGCAAATACAGATTGGCACTCTTTAGTCAATTAGAATATAATATTTGAGGGAATTATTTCAGGTCAACAGTATGTTAGAGAGAAAACAAAAGGTACAGAGAGGAAAAAGACATTAATATTCAAATATTTATTGCACACTGTACACTAGGAATGAACAACACACCTAAGAGCCACAATCCCCATCCTTATGGATCTTTTATTTTAGCAGCAACAAATTCTGAAAGAAACATGGCAAAGTACTCAAAATATCAAGCCAAAGAGAATCTGAAATGAATCTCTTACCAGGTTGAAGTCCTCCTAAAAAGTGAGCAAAACACTTGTTGAAAGCAGGGGATAGAGAGGTAGTTTAGCAGAAGAGGGCTTGCAGCTCACAGAGGACTGGAGTTCAGTTCTCAGCACCCACATAGGACAGCTCATGACCACATGCAACTCCAGTTCCAGGGGATCCAATGCCCTCTTCTAGATTTTATAGGCACTAACACATACAAGTGCATAAACATAAATAAAAATAAATTTAAGCCAGAAAGCTTTTTGGTTCCAGGCACTATTCATTTTAGTAATCAAGTCAACTATTTGTATATTGTATTTCCAGTTTTAGAATATGTATTATGTTTACAGTAAAGATTTAAAATTCCAAAGTGTCTATATCTTATATTGAGCCTTTGATAAACTATAGAACCTAGTTGATATCAATTATAGCTAAATGAATTATGGATATTAGCTTTTCTATAAATTTAGTCACCAAATTCAATCAAATCACTAAAGATTATTATTTGTTTCCAGTATTCACTTGTCCATTTTTATCAATACTTCCTACTCTAAAATCTACAAAAAATAGGGCTTTTCATCTATTTTCTTCATTTTATATCATTTTCTTTAAGCTAATTGATACTTGAAAGTTTAACACTCTTGTATTTAGGCAAACATCAAATGTTACCTCTTTTTATTAATATACTTACTACAAATGGGGAGAAAGGGACCACAAATCTTAATAACAAAACTACTCACACCAACACAGCATGTTCCTTCTCATATAACTAACACATGTAATCATTACCAAATGAGCAATAAATGCTATTAAGTTATTTTCCAAATATAATCAAAGAACATAAATATGTTTTATCCTAGATAGGCAAATTACAGTTAACTTCTCTGAATCAAGGTACATCATTTAAAGAAGATGAAGATTTGAACATTTGATAATTCTGACCTAGTTCTAATTGTGACTTACTGTCGAACTAAAAGGAACAACTCTTTCACAGTCTTTACGCAGCTGTACTTTCACTTCAGCCATGGAGAAAGTGCTGCTATATCAGCTAGAGGAATGATAATACACCATCACCACCTCAACTTGATAACTTAGCATTTCTGACTACATCATGGGTTCAAGGGGTGTCATCAACAGCAGCTGCTACTAGGGTGGGAACACGAAGGAGGAATCTAGGCAAAACAGGTTGGAAGGAGGTTGCACTGCCCAAAAATTAGTATCTCAAATTTTAATATATATTGGGGCTTGAGAGATGGCTCCGAGGTTAAGAGTACTGCTGCTCTCACAGAGGACCTGGGTTCAATTCCCAGCACCAACCTGGCATCTAACAACCATCTGTAAGGCCAGTTCTAAGGGAATCTGACACCCTCCTCTGACCTCCTCGGGCACTGCATGATACAGGTGCACTTACACACATGCAGGCAATGCACTCATACACATAAAATTAAAATAATAAAACATTTCTTAAGTTTAATACCTATCTTAGAATATTTGATTCAAAGGACAAATATAAGTCCTTCAGACTTAGGTTAGATAGGCTAGCTCCCCTGCTTAATCAAGTGCCTTAGGTAAAGTCAGCGAGCCTCAGTTTCTTCATCTAGAAAATGGGAATAGTATTTATCTTACAGGGCAAGTCATGTATACTTATCCCTAACCTTATAGGCATTTAGCTCAAAGTATACTATGTCACAGTTGTTGAGGATGACAATTTTAACAAACGATAGTGATTAGTAATATTATTAACATAACACTATAGCTAGGCTATATCAGTTCTAACTTTGAATAAGGAAATGTAATAATGTAAAATTCTGGCAAGTGTGCATGAGATTGACCCATTAGGAAAACAATTTTAAACATTCTTAATCAAAAAGCAAAATATGACTGAGAAAAGTACTTAAGTACGCTATACCTATAAATTCTTTCTATCAACAATGTACCCCTGTGGTTTATAGTTACCATCCAGCCAAGCAAGAGCAAAACAACATTGTCCTAGAATTAGAATTTACATTGGTGCTTTTTACTCTTATATTGCCATTTCCAGCTCCTCGGGTCCTAAACATGGTTTTCTCAAAGTGTGGCACAAAGATTATCTGCAAAACAACCATCGTAAAAATTACTTTAAACACTTCTCCCATTAACGATGGGAGATGGCAGAGGTAGATTAAAAACTGGTGAGCATTCTTTACAGGGATTAAGTCTGAGTCCTACTTATTAGTGATTTCAGTCAAATTATATTATCTCAAGTCTGGGTTAAACAAACAAAAATATAAAACTTACTTCAAGTAAGTCCAGAAAGAATCAAGTAAGTACTTGAAATCACTTAGAGAACCTAAATAAATGGAAGTTATTTTCACTGAACTGTTGGTATGCAAATACTGAGAAATTAAAATAAGAAAAGCTTCTGGAAACTTCAGTTATCTCCTAATACCCCTTTATCTCATTTACAAAAGAAGGTCTTATGTACAACACTCTCATTTGAGAATGTACTACTGCATGACACCATGTTCCAATCAACAACTTTCTGAAAGGATCGCCCATATTTTTATGTAAATACCACTAGTAAATCTTATCATGGAAAATGCCAGCATTCTTACTAATAATCAAATGATATTCTAGAATTAAACCAGCACCAAAGAAATACTTCTAATTTTAAAATATTATTTGCATTCTGAACAAAACAGACGGCCAACTGCCAAAAGTATAGTTTCCCAATACATATACTGGAATACTGCTCTTTTTTATAATATTTATTATTTTTATCTTATATATAGAAGTGTATTTCCTGTATGTATGTAAGTGTACCCGTGTCATGCAGTACCCAAGGAGGTCAGAAGAAGGTGTCAGATACCCTGGAACTGCAGTTACAGATAGTTGTTAACCACATACATGGTTGGGAATTGAACTCAGGTCCTCTGTAAGAGCAGCCAGTGCTCTTAACCACTGAGCCATCTCTCTAGCCACAATGCCATTAGTTTTAAATTCACTACATTTTAACTTGTAATAAACAGTTCAGACATTGCTGAGCAATAACAAGCCACATCAGCAATTAACAAGAGTTAATGCAACACATGAAAAATTATTCAAAGCACAATAGAGCAACTTATACCTCACAAGAACTATATGAAGTAGGTAGACTCATTATCTTCATATCTGATGAAGACCAGGCTCTATTGCTTTTAACTGGTACTAAACACTTATTTTACATTTAATAAATCTAAAAGAATTTAAGGTAAGTTAGCCGAAAAACAATTAACAAGCAATTATAACATGGAAAGACAAATATGTATAAGGGAAAGCTAAAATATCAAATGATGGGGCTAAGATACTAAGTTTAAGTCTTCAGGAACTAGTAACTGAAACTCATTCCAGATAATTGGTAATTCCCAATGCAAATGCAAGAATCCCACCCAATCTAAGAAAGATTAATACATCTATCATCTTTTCAGGGATGTGTCTGTTATAACTTTGCTATTTTTCTAGAAAATAAAAATGTTTTTCCATCAATTTTTTTATAATTCCAAATCAAGTTAGAAATTGGAATCAGTATAAATTAACTTTTACTGTATTTGCTAATTCAACATACATGAGACAGAAGTATCTTAAAGATATGTATGTTGATTTTTTAGTGCTTAAAATGGGTGACTTGACTCTGGACTAACCAAGTGTTGCTTCTTTCATGTAACTTTAAAAAGAACTTCCCAATTAGCATATCAAAGGAACCTTAAATCAAACCCAGTTTAACAGCAGGCCCTGTTTTACCTGCACTCACTTGTAAACCATCACCTGGGAACAGTCATGCCACCCAGGCGGCCCTTCTACTTTGGTTTCCCTCCTAATTCCCCTTTCAGCTTTTCCTTACCAATCTTCATCCTCAATTTCCTCCTATTTCTAGATGAGTTAAGAGTGTAAATGGAAAGATGTGAAATTGAGACAGAAGTGCAAAGAGAAGAAAAAATAATGGTACAATCTTCCTGTCGTTTATCACGTTGTTCATGTGGAGTTCCATTTTCTTTCCACCTTACCAATGGCCCTATTACTGAAGCCAAAGCTTAGCCTCAGGAAATCTGGTGGGTCACCACCAACTGGGATGGGTTTTTGCACGGTAAAACACAAAGGCCACACCTATCTTCTTACTTTCACCTAAATAAAGTGAGCATCTCTTTGAACCTCATTTGTAAAGCCTGTTAGTTGTATGAACATGCTTTCTCGTCTGAAAAATGGGAAACTACTTCATAAAGAAGTTCAGTATCAGAAACATACTGTAGAAGGCAATCAGGAGGCTTCCTTCACACATTTCACTTGATTTTCACACAGAATGAGGAAAAAAAAAAACAAAAAACATATTAAGATCAGTATCCCAAATGCTTACAAACACAGGCTTTTAAACCTTCTGACCACAATACATTTTTCAGTGGGATTCAATACATATAAACACATAACTGACATTTTACAAAACATCCTTCACAATGAGTGACTCATTCTGGTGTTTTCTTTCTTTCTTCCTGCTAATGTTGTACCTCTTGCTGAAGTACTACATGGATTTCAGGATACTCAATGGGTTGTGACCTACAGCTTAAAAAGAAAACTGTCATGTATTCTTCTCTCCCCCCAACTTTCTTCTCCCATTCCCTCCTTCCTAGACACATAACCAAAGCTCTTTGTAGTCTTACCATAGGATCTTATATGAATCCTTAGAAGCAGAGTGCTTGTTAGGACACAAAAATCTAGAATGATGGGAAAAAAAGAAAATTCTAATGATAATGGGAAAAGTCTGTTTCTTCTGGTCCAAAAGGGGTACTATATCCATCTTCCCTCAAATAATGTGGTATTACAGGGGATAAAGTTCACAGTACTACTGGAATATTACATGAGAGGTAAAACAGGCTTATGTATTGGTCTAGGACTACAGACAACACATGACAATGGTTTTGTAAGAAAACGTGTTCTAGGTTCCAGAGAAAGTTTTGTTAATGATAAGGTATTTCTATTGAGGGAGAAGTGCCAAAAAACTGGCAATCTACAGACCACTGACCAAACTCAGTTTGTGGCCTGGTTTCATTCAGGTTTTATATTTCTAAATGTTTTTTTTTTTTTTTTAATCACATTAGGGGCTGAAGAGATGGCTCAGTGGTTAATAACACTGACAATCTTGCAGAAGACCTGGGTTTGATTCCCAGCACCCACATAGCAGCTAACAACTGTCTGTAACTCCAGTTCCAGGTGGTCTGACACCTTCTTCTGACCTCCACAGGCACCCCACAACACAGGTGCACTTACATACATGCAGGCAATACACTCACACACAAAAATATTTTTTTAAATCAAAATAATATTTTGTGACACATGAAACATGAAATTCAAATTTTGGAGTACAAATAAAGTCTTGTTAGAACAGTCACACTGATTCATTTCCATATTATGGTTATTTCTGTGTTAAAATTGACAAAGCTGGGGCTGGATAGCTGGCTCAGCAGTTAAGAGCACTGGTTGCTCTTGCAGAGGATCTGGGTTCAGTTTCCAGCATCCACATGGTGGCTAACAACCATCCTAACTCCAGTTCCAGGGGATCTGATGCCTCATCTGACCTCTGTGGGTACTGCACAACACAGGTGCACTTATATATATGCAGGCAATACACTTAAACAAATTAAAAAAAAAAAATACTGACAAAGCTAAGTAACACTGCCCTAAAATATTTGCTATCTGGCCTTTTTAAAAGAATGTTTGCAAGCCCCTGTTCTAAACAGTTAAAAGCACTGGTCATTCATTCACAAATACTTTGCTAAGCACTTATATGTTAGACACTGGGAACTATACAGTGAATAAGTCAGATATGGTCCCTCATAAAAATGGGAAATGAGTGGAAAAAATGTTGCAGAGGAATAAGAAAGATTATGACCCGCAGTTTGGTTTGTTGTACGAACTACTCAGAGAACCAATACAGCTAAAGATGAGGTTGTACAGGGGTCACTGTAAGGAATAAGCATTCTTTTAATATTTGATATTAAGTTGCTTATATAATTAACATCTTTATTCACTGGCAACTAAAAGACAAATGTCAACTCATTAAGAATCACAAATCCTGAATCACAAGTGTTGCCACCATTTACTTGAATCTTCCCCATTTCTTGGAAAGAAAAGTCACTGTATTAATTTCAAGTATTTGGTGAACCAACTCAGTTTTAAGTTTCATATATATACTTGCATGTGAGTTCATGTGAGTTTGTATGTGTAGTCTTGGATTGATCCTCATGGAATCTTGCAAGGTGGGCATTATAAATTCCACTTTCAAGATGAACAAACTAAGGCTATAAAATTTCTCCAAGTTCACAGTATATGACACTATTGTAGAAAGAGGGCCCAATACCCAAGTTTTCTCCTTACCAAATGTTCACTCTTTCTATATACTAATCTAAAAATTGTATAATTACTTTCACAGAATTTGAAGATAAGGAAAGTTCATACATCTATTTGTTTAAAAACTATTCTTCCCAAATAACTACATTTATACAAACAATATATTCATTTTGTTTCCCTTTACTGATAAACTGTATTTCAATGGTAGAAAAATACTATAAACTTTAACAAACGAGACTCATCAACTCTTCTGTTCTCTGGTTTAAATGAATGATTTCCTTTCATATCACAGATATATGGCTGCTAACTATAAAATGTTACTTAAGTCAAAGCTGCTAAATATATGTTGCCAGTCTACGTAGAACTAAAATTCTTGACATGGAGATATTTTTGGGCTACAGCAGTAAAAAAAATAAAACCTGTAGATAAAATATCAAAACTAAGCTTTACTGACTCAAGTTAGAAATGGTTTATCTATGCTCCTCTAACCCAATCTGTGCTTTTATTTCATCCTTCCGAGGTGAGAGCCAGCTTAGTTTATTCTTCTTTATCCTACCATCCTAACAGAGATGGTCACTTGAGAAAACAGTATTTGACAATTTTTAGACCCTCTCAGCACTCAAGCCCATTATTCTAATTGCCTCTATTATTTCTAGCCAGCTCTACTAAAATAAATAAATAAATAAATAAATAAATAAATACTGTTTACAACTAATTCCTAATTCAACACCCAAACAGTATTTATGTGTTTTAAGGAATAAAGGAAGAAACTAAGAAAAGGTCATTAGCAAGTAAGATCTGTTACAAAATATTTATACAGAATAAAAGGATGGTCAGTGCTTACTTAATTTTTTGTTGTTGTTGTTTAGAAAAGTGTTTTAGTCTACTTCCAAATATCTGTAAAAAGAGTAGGAGAGATGGCTCAGAGGTTAAGAGACTGGCTGCTCTTGTAAAGGACCTGGTTCAGTTCCCAGCACCCACATGGTGTTTAACAACCATCTTTAAGTACAGTTCCAGGGGTCTGACACCCTCTGCTGGCTTCCATGGACACTGCACACATGTGGCTCACTTACATACAGCCAAAATACTCATACACATAAAAAAATTAAGAAAATTTAAATGACTAAAATAAATATGTGCAGAGCAAACTGCTTCTCTATTACTAGGCCCACCTTGTATGAACAACCCAGAAACCACCCTTTTATTACCATCATTCTCTGACTTTCAATTCTTCTCAGTATTTAAAGCATACTTGTACAAGTTTTTTTCAAGTCTAAACTTTAAGAAGATAATTTGCAAATTAGATTTAATACTCTTATAGCATAAAACTACTATCAGGTAACACAAAGCCTGGCATCCAATTCTCTTTCAAAACTACTTCAGCTAAGGTAGTTAGAATATCCTAAATTATTTACAAAGTGAAACTATACTTTTGGGAAAGAGGGCACTACCAAAGATAATTTCACCTGCTTCTAAAATAAAAGAAACCAAATGGAAACAAGAAAGGGCAGCTACCATCTTAAGTTTTAAATTTAGTAAAATGCCATGTCTCCTCTGGTTTCACTATTACTCACTACTATATAATAAAGCAATTTTTCCTAGCTAATATGTTGCTGCTGAACTTCTGCTATAATAGAGGTGGCTTTTCTGCACCAAGCACACCCCCTCCAACAGTCAAGGTTTGAAATGCCTCCAAATAAAAATACCAAGCTCACTACCAAGTTAGAGGCTGTATCGAGGAGTAAAACTATCAGCTCAAAGTATTAACAATTTATCCTTTCAGTCTTTGTGTAAGACCTTTATAACCTGAAAAGATAAATTTCCAAGAAAATAAATTTCTAAGAAGATAACATTCTAAGAATTAAGATAGGAAATACATTGTACTTTATTTCTGAATCTTCAATCATATCAATAAAATGGCATTTCACATGCTTAAAACAGTAAGGTGGTATCAAACTTGTTTTTAAAAAATAAGCATCTGAAAAGAATGCTTAAGAAGATAAAATAGCCTATGCACAAAAATCTAAAGATAAGAATCTGTAACAAAAATTGAATAACCTCTAGCCTGGGTTTTATCATCTCTTTTCTGGGTTTCTTTGTTCATTGAGATACTATATTCAAAGAACTCATGTACATAAGCAGCCTGGTTTGTGCTTGGTTTAAGTAATGATAAACTGAAAAAAAAAAAAAAAGATGATTTTTACGAGTACTAGAATATTGGTAAGCAGAGATTAGCTTTAGAATACAACTGTATTCTATACACTATAGAAAACTAAAAGGGGCCTAGAGCAGTCCTTCCAGTTTCACCAAGGCAGGCTGCTAACTGGTCTCCCTTCTCACTCCCATACATTTCCAGCATATTTTTTAGACAGGTGCCAAAAAATTATCTTAAACCAAATCTAGTTCCTTTTACTTGCTACTGACTTCTGTGTGTTATTCTAATCTTTTACCCTGTTACAGTCCTTCCTGTCTGATCTCACCCCTCCATCTCCAGTCCCTTCCCTGAATTTCTTCAGGCAACCATTTAAATTTCATCTACTGAATCTCTATTTTATGTCAAGAACAGTGTTAAATCCCAGGGTCTTATGATGAAGGAACATCCCCTCCTCCACTGAGCTTGCACTGTGATAGTGCAATGGATAAGTAATAAACAGGCAGATACATAAGGTAAACAGAGATTGTAACATGTGATGTGAGACAGCGTTAGCTTGTCAGTAGCCCTCAACTCTGGCAGTACATACAGCAATGTGCAATTATTTGATTCATTTTGACTACGTACTTTACTACTGTAGCTCCTTAAGGACATAATCACGCCTGTGCTGCTCATTGTTGCACCAAGTTGAACATGTCATTCAATACTTATCTGTTAAATGATCAAGTATCTATAAGATCCACTTTAATTCAGAAATGAGTCAAATGAGGTCTTAAGGTTGTTAAAAGTCAAGAGTCAGTATAAAAGGAGTTTAAACAGCATATTTTTAAGTTTTTGTCTAAAATATAACACCACATTTAAAATACTGGTATTTTGTTTATTTTGGCTTTTTTTGAGACAGAGTCTCATGTACCCTCATGCTGGCCTCAAACTCACTGTGCAGCCAAGGATGACCTTGAACTTCTGGTCCTCCTACATCCAACTCCTGAGTGCTGGGGATCATAGGCCTGAGCTACCATACCATTTATGTGGAGCTACAGAATTGAACCCTGACTCTAGGAATGGCAGGCAAGCATTTTACCAACTGAGCTACAAAATACTGATTTTTAAGATTTGAACAATTAGGGAGCTAGGAAGATGGCTCAGCTGGTACCACTGTTTGCCCTATAAGCATGAGCATCTGAGTTTGAATCCCCAGCACCCACACAAAAGCCAGGTATGGCCGAGCATGCCTGTAACCCCAACATTAGTTGACAAAGACAGATGGAGCTATAGAGCTTCCTAGCCAGCTAGCCTAGCTGAAACAAAACAGCGTGCATGTGAGCACCTAGTTCAGTGAGAGACCTTGTCTCAATGCAATAAAAGAATAACTGAGCTTTCAAAACTTAAGTAGCCTGGCACCTAAAATCAGACTCGAAAATATTTTAAACTTACTTGTACATAAAACGTTTTAAAATACCTAAAATTTAAATGCCATTGTCCAAGAAATTATTTTAAATTACATCAGATAAGACAAAGATTTATTTCAATGTATTGTTTCTGTTTTGGTTTTCTGAGACATAGTTTGGTTATATATATCCCAGGTTAGCCTGATATTCATTATGCAGCCTAGGTTGGCCTCAGGATCAAGCTCAATCTTCCTGCTCCAATACTATTTTTAATGTATGCTAGAGCAAGAAGATTTTAAAGAAATCCTTGTAAAGAACCAAAATACCTGGAGGTTCTAGCTAATATTAGCATCTCTCTGGCACTCTGTACTAATTTTCTTTGGTTGTATCATTGTTTGAATAGTATTCACAGTAAATGATGATATGAACCTAATTTTTAAACTATCTCCAAAGAATTGAACCTATATTTCAAATGCCTTACATGCTATGTCCTTCTAAATTAGACTCAGAGATTATTGACCAATGTGAGTGCTATTCTGGACTAGCTACTATGTTATGTGGTATATTTCAATTAATACATCTTGGTTTAGAAACTTAAAAATGTCATCTCAGAGTTCTTGAAACTTGCTAAGACCCCCTGACTTACCTATTTTTTTTGTATTCCCTTTCCCCTTTAATTGTTAGAACAAGTTTGATTTACCACCTATAGTTCTAACAATATGAGCAACAGATTTTCTTTTCCTAATAAGGATATCATTTGCAGGTGGGAGTGGGAGTCAGAGCTCACTTTGTAGCCCAAGATGGCCCAGAACTCACTATGTAGCACAGGCTGGCCTTGAACTCACAGCAATCCTCCTACTTCAGCCTCTCAACTGCAGGGATTACATGTGTGAGCTACCACACCAGTGGTATCATTTCTATTAAATATAAATTTAAAATTCAGTAATCCTAATTAGAAATGAAGCTTTGTAATTTATAAAGCTCCTAACTTTATAATAGTAAAATATAATAAATACATATCATTATTTATATGAAGGCTAAATTTAAAAACAATCCACAACCACATGTGCAGTCAGTTCTTCTAATCTAGAAACTATCTTCTTGCTTTATGTTTTAGTAACATCAGGAAATAAAGTAATTCCCACTCTGAGTCTAGAAAAAAAAAAAAAAATTTCTATCTCAGGGGCAGTGAAACAGGTAGGCTTTAGGCATGAAGAGCAAACACCCAGTTGAGCAAAGCAATCATTCTACTTCTGTAGAGCAGTATTAGTTACTGTATAGGAAATGCCACACATAAATTTAGAATATGATCTAGATCACCAATCAGAGTGATGATGGGAACTACTGGAATATAACTATTACCTAAGCACAAACTGAGCCATTAATGCTCAGATTATTTTACTAGACATCACAATGGAGACACAGCCTCAGTGTTTGCCATATAAAAGAACACTGAATGTTCTTGTGGTTTTGAGTACCCTTTTATTTTTCTAACTCCACATGTATATTCTCAGTCATGCATATCATTTAAATCCATAGACATCTGGACATTTATTTAGCCATTAAAAGGTTTCTATTTCTTTCTGGTTTGTTAGTTCTTTACCAATTTTATTTGGTAGTACTGTATCTACCTTTGCTTCTCTGTCCTGTACATGGGTTGGGATGTTGATCAAAATCTGTATGGTGCACCTCTACCTCGCCTCAATGAATCACTTCCATCTGGATTATGCCCTCATCTGGGACTGCCCTACCTCTTTATGCAAGTATAAACATTCTTCACCACATCAATCCTTTCCTCAGATTAGGTTAAGGATCCTCTGTCTCACTTTGCCTTCCAATCAAGGTCAAGTTTATGCTTAAGTGTCAGCAGCATTTCTGATACTCTTTTGTAATTTTTCCTTTGCATTATAATAAATATCCTTTTAAACTTCCTAGTAAGAACCCCCTACCCAAGTATTAGGATCTATTTCCTCTAGTAAGTCTTTCCTAAGTGAAAAATTCCAAACTTCCCCAAATTACAATCTAATTTGACTTTAGCATCTTCCTGTATGTTTCATTTATCCAACTGGTCCAGCAGAAAGAAGAGTTCTGCAGAGGTAGATCCAGGTTCTCCCCTGGGACCAGTTTTCTCTACATTACACACAGGCACACATTCTCTATTATAAAGTAATTTATGGCCATATTTTTCTGCACATTTTTGGGGTACATATTGCCCTCTCATTCAGACAATACAAGGTAGAGAAAACAGAGGATAATTAAGCCAGGTAGTGTTTTAGAAGTTTACAATCCATTTGCTGGTTGCTCAAGTAATGGGTTATATTCAAATTTTTAAATTAAATCGAATATAAAAAGAAATTAAAATGTCCTTTTTATTTATTATAAGTAGAAGCAGTAAGAGTAAATAATTCATGAAATTTTACTCTGTATGTGTATCACATACACACAAACATATAAACACAGAAACACTACCACATGGGAACTAAGTTGTGGCGGAATATATAATTCTTTTTGTGGATTATGGTTTCAAAAAGTATGAAAGGCACCGAACTTGAAGATACATAAGATCCTTTCTAAATCTATACAATTCAAATTATAATAAAAGATTGAAAATTAGAAACAATAATTTTTAAATGACCCAAACTTAAGGATATCAAAACAACCACTAGCAAAACATTTTTTCTTAATGTCAGTATTGTAATCTAATCCTGAAATTATAAATCACAAAGCTTTTAGAGGTCACCTAACCAAAGTTCATTACTTCGGAACATAAGAAGAAATCTATAGGCAAAGAAGTGAAATAGTTTCACTACATTCATTCAATAAACATTTGAAAACCTAATATGTGCCAATTTCTAGAATGAGATCTTTGGATATTCTTCAAAAAGTGAAAATGGGAATACAAACATCCATACTAGTTTAAAGTGGAAAGTGACAAGAAAACATTTACGAGAATTATGGAAATCAAGGTCACTTTGAAAGTGTAAAAGAATAGAACACTGCTACCTCAACTGGGTTGATGCAGAAGGTATTTCTAAAGGGCAACATGTCTCTGTCTTAAAAAACAACAGGAGCTAGTTAGCCAGGTAAAGGAGGAAGAAATGGTGGGTACAAAAGCACCACATGGTACACAGTGAAAGGCAACACATTCAGAAAGCTGCATTTTGAGTTTGTATGACTGGAATAGGGAACCTGAAGAAGAACCACAGTAAAATGCTAGTGATCAGGTGCCATTTAAGTACCAACTCATTCTCTGAGGTGGGCACTATTAACATCCCTATCTTGTAAGAAAACTGAGGTGCAGAAAAATGAAGTGAGTCTGAATGAAATTAAGAGTGAAGCCAAGATTTAAACCAAAGAAGTCAAGGACTTTAGAGTGCATACTCTTAACTAAGAGGTTAGAAAAAACAGGCAAGAACCAAATGATGTCATTATGCCAAAGGCAACTGACAGTGAGGGAAAGGCTTTAAGCAAGAGTGACAGGTCCAGATGTATTGACTGATTGTTTACTTATTTTTATGCATTTATTTATTGTTCTTTTGAGACAGAGTCTTACTATGTAGACCAGGCCATCATGAAACTTGCAGAGATTCTCCAGCCTCTATCTCCCAAGTGCTGAGAATGCAAACATGAACCACCAGATCCAGCCTCAGATGTATTTTCTAATGGCAGCCATGTGGATGGATTGGAAAAAAGTAAAAGTAGTGACAAGGAATGAACTAGTCTTAACTAACATTCAGGTGAGAGAAATTCGCGGACGAGCTAGACAGCGCTGGCAGGAGAACCCAATTCTAAACACCACAACCATGTTTTTTTTCACTATCCAAAAGGCCTCCCCAGTTTTTCTCCTAGGCCTACCAATCTAACAGTTCATGAAAATCAACCTCAACATAGTTTCTTTAAGTCCCACTAGATGGACTGGGTATATACAAAAGTGACTAAAAGAAATCTAGTGGAAGACTGACGGAAAGTCAATCGCTATCTACGAAAGTTTTCTTGTCTTCTTCCTCAATACACTATTCCTGGAACTTTGATCTTCAATAGTCAATTTGAAATCAATGTTCTGTCTAGACAGGACTGTTATAGCCTAACAGAATTAAATCTACCAGAGAGGAAGTCTAATGTGAGCCCATCAGTGGCAACAAATACAATCACAGGTCTGGTCAAATTTTGGTTTAAAGAGACAGTGAGTCAGTAAGAAGAAGGAAGGATTTTTTTTTTTTTTAAAGACAGCAAAGAGTTAAAGGAAACCTGAATATGATAAAATAGGAGCAATCTGAAGTCCAAACCATTTGATGTGAGAGAGCAATTCTACTCCCAAGTATGTGTGATAGTACAGAAACCGGCAAATGAGAGAGGAGGGGGAAAGGCTGTTTGGCCTGGAGCATTCCAGACTCAATGTTTTCATTTACACCTTGAGTGAGCCTCTCACTGCACCTTAGCGAGTGAATCTACTAGCAAGCAGCCTATCCTACAGAAGAGTGAGTCTACTAGCAAGCAGCATATCCTACAGAAGAGTGAGTCTACTAGCAAGCAGCCTATCCTACAGAAGAGTGAGTCTACTAGCAAGCAGCCTATCCTACAGAAAAGTACAGAAGTGGGCAGAGTAGAGGAGTATTAGGAGTACAAAGAAGAGGAAAAAGGACTTCCAAAGAAAGGAATTTTAAAGAAATAATGAATTCAATGATACAAAGACTGAAGGTGTACCAGTGACTGCAATACCAAATGCTACCAACCATACCTAACTACAGGCTGAGGAAAACACGAAGAGAAAGTCAATCACTGACTTAAAAGATGAGAAACTAAAAGGTACTTGTAATGTAAAAATGCTGTAAAATGAAGCCTTAGAATGTAAAGGAACAATTGAGAGATTTAAATTTTCCTTTGCTTTAATAGTGTTCTGCGTCTTAAGATCAGTAAGTCTTGTAGGCCAAAAAGGTGAAAATGTCAGATGGAGGTTATGAGGAGGTGTGTGCCAATGTGAAGCTGATTTGCATACTTGTTAAGGGAGTGACTTCAGAATTTTCTTCTGAATGGTATATTGCTACTCACTATAAGCAGTTCACTGTCATTCGCAATGTAGTGAGCTGAGTTAGCTTTCTTAAACCTGGAGTTCCAAACAAGGTAAGCATGTATTAATTATAATAAAGATTTACCCTTAAAAAAAGACCAATGTCTCTAAGAGATTACAGAAGACTACCAGGTGTATCCTAAATGAATATACTGATAAGCAAGATCCAGCTAATTATTCTCATGAAAATTATACTATGAGAAATCATTTTTAAAGGTTTTTAAGTTAAGGTCAGGTAGAGAAGTGACATCTTTTTAAAAAATAATGAACCTATATCTTAAAACCATTCGGGGAATGCATGTCTTTTATCTATATGATACAAACTTGCAGGTACCATATTTAGAACACACACATCTCACAGACACACAGCTTAAGGATTTCAATAAGGATAAAAGGAAATGTCCTAAAAGGTGAGCATGACAACAAGAATACTGGATCAAAACCAATATAATTAAACTTGATACCATGACCAATTATTCATCATGGTCATAAACATGAAGTCTTCATGAACACTCTATCAAAGGAGGTCACTGGAAAGTTTATTCATAACTATCAGCAAAAAAATTTAATGTTTAAGAGGATAAAATAATGTACCAAACCTCTTTCCCTAATTTATATTCTAAACTTAAAAAGGTAATCAAAACTTTCAATATAGAGTCACAGGGAGATCACTAATATCCCACACTGGTAAACCTTAGATGACCTGAGGGGTGGGAGTTCGCAGTCTTTTCTCTAATCAATTCATGCTTTTAAAATTAAGAGTTTAGGTGCTGGAGAGATGGTCAGTAGTTAAGAGCATTGATTGCTCTTACAGAGGGGCTGGGTTCAGTTCCCAGCACCTACATGGCAGCTAACAACCTTCTGTAACTCCAGTTACAGGAAATCCAATGGCCTCTACAGGCACTGCACACATACACTTACATACATGCAGGCAAAACACTCATACACATAAAATAAAAATAAAGAATAAAAATAAATTAAGAGTTTTGAACAGTTTCTCAATCTCATCACTGCTGGTGTTTTGAGTCAAATGATTCTTTCCTGTGGTAGGCTGTCCTGTGCACTGTAGAATGCTAGCAACACCCTTGCCTACACCCAGTAGATGCCAGGAGCACCCCCTCCCCAGTTTTGACAACCAAAACTGTCTTCAAATGTCTCCTGAGGAGGAGAGACAAAAATCACCCCAGTTTCAGAACCACTAGCTCTGATTATAAACATGAAAAAATTCAAAATGAAATTGGCGAAAGACAATTTGTTTTACATTTCAATATACTATATTTGGATTTGATCACACATATTTAAGAGTTCTACATTTTAGAAACAAAGCATTTAATATGTATCAACTGTTAGCCAAAGTTCAGAGGAGTCCAAAAAGACCGTACTGTCACCTCTCCCTCCAACCACACACTGGGTTGCCTAGCTGAATGAAAAAAAAAAAGTAACCTAATTACTGTATCTATACCTCCATTCCTTTTTTCCCGAGTATGCTGGCTATACTGCTCACAGCTCCCACATAATCCAAAGGAACCTAACTTCAGAACAACTCAAATGCCACAGAGGCTGAGGCACCCTAAGAGCTGAGGGTAAGTATTAAATTCATCATCACATTTTAACAAATTGTGAGAAAAGGCACAAATTAACCATGAAACTTCAAAAAAATGAGAAGCAGATCTGTGTTTTGAAACAGAATCTAAAGAAGGATAAGAGGAATGAAAAAAATTCAAAATCAAAGGGAATCTGAAGGCATTCCAGGATGAGGGCAAAACTTAAAATGTTTCTCCTGGAATGAGAGCAAGGAGGAAATTATACACTTGGCCATATCTTACAGAAATAGTCTGCATAATCAGTCTCCACAGCACACACCATGGGATGGAAACAGGAAAAAAAAAAAAAAATCAAAGCCCACAAAAAACTACAGAAAACAGCAACATCTATCCTTCCTGAACACCCAGAATGAACATGTTCCTTACTACTGTTTCTTTAAGTCAGATACCCAGAAACAAACTGATAACTTAGTAAATTACTTAATTCACATAAAAATAGCCACCTTCATGCTTCCAGGGTACCAGATTTCCACATTACACAGAAAAAAATCAATTAGGAAGAAAAACACAATAATCTTCTTTTTAGAATGCATTTGATTTGCAACAAAGCCCCTTTTAAAAAAATCAGACATGTTAAGCACTAAAATGCTTCATATATCAATGTGGATTAAAGCTTTCAAGATTTTTTCCATTATCTTCAATAGAATCACATATTTCAGTTCAACTAAGAATATTCATTATTTTAAAAAACCTGTACAATAGTACTGACGAGTAGTCTAATCTGAAAGGAACAGATGCTCTGGAACAACAAAATTTTTGCTATTAACCTCCTAGCCCAGTGAAAACAATACAAAAAGAAACTAATGCTCAATTCTTTTTTTTTTTTTTTTTTTTTTTTTGCCAAACCAGGCAGAGAAGACTGTAATATATGTAGTGTCAGCCTGCTTTTTCACAAGTATTACCTCAAGACTGCTCAAGAATAACCTCCTTCACCAATTAATGAGAATCGGTTGGGTTTGGGAAAGAAAGAATACTGTCCACAATCCCTTGGTCAGTGGCCATGATGCCCCTCCTCCTCAAGGGCAGGAGATAGGGGAAAAAAAAAGGGGGGGGGGATTCGAACAGGAGTTTACCAGGCAGAACATATAGGGAGAGTAGAAAGACTACTGCGAGACAAAAACTACATGGTTAAGTCATTTCACAAAAGCAAGATGTTTAATATCAGAGCCTTCATTCATTTCAGACACACCATTGTTTAGCTTCCTCTCCAAACCCTGCACAAAAAGAACTGTCAGCCTGCCTTAAGCATGTTCCTTCTTCCATTTAAACAGACATGATTCTTTTGGTTAATCCCTGGCAATGATCGCCATTTCACAACACATTCAGCCCACCCGGAACTGATCAATACCACTACAGACATAAGACTAGACTTTATCCATTTATTAACCACAAGGAAATGTACCATTCAGCAAAATTCTATACATTACAAAAGATCCTATTAAAAGGGGAGATGGGGTGGGGAATAGACACACACACACGCACACACACACACACACACACACACACACAACAGAGAGGTACACAAAGAAAAGACTACCACCCTCTAATTTCCCTGTGGCAAATGAGATAAAGACACGGCCATGAAACCTGTCAGTTTGTGTCCCCCCAGTTCTTTATTACAACCTAGTAAACAAATATTGAATATAATGAATGCACCCACTGTGACTTTTGAACTGTTTTCATCCATCGAACTAACTCTACGGTTAATGTGCATTGGCACACCTTTCAGCTAGATATATGCATCTCCAGAATTTCAAATACAAAAGACTAGTTTTTCCAACCACTGGTTGCAACCATAGAGAACATCCTCACAAAACCAAAATTTCATATATAAAATGGCCAGATTATTCCCCCCAACCTTGAGCTAAAATACATCTCATGAAAAGAGCGTATTTAACATTGACCACAGTTTAACACGTCCTGTTCTAAACTGAAAACAATGCCTTCCTACAAAGCGTTTAAAATAAGTATTCCGTAGGTAAGCAGAATCTATGCCTGAAAAGAGCACACAAATGGTGGGTGAAAGCCAGCACACACTACCAATACACAGCGGCATACCTCTTCTGCACTGGGTTATAGTTAATAATACTCCAACAACTACAACTATTTTTAACACTGCTGGACAATGAAGTTGAAGACCTGAGAGGAGACCTAGATTAAATTGCTGATAGGATGCACTGTTTCTCACGGTCAAAATTAAGCAGTAACTGCCTAGATCTATGTCGCGATATTCGCCGGTGAAGCATTCATTAGATGACGACCCAAACAGGTCCTTGTTTTGGACAAGCTAACGCTAAATGACATTTCGGAATACTCCTTTTGGGTCTCAACCTTTGCATAAATTGTCACTTGTGGTATTTGCGGCTTAACTGCAACCCAACCAGTGCTGTCATCGAGTGTTACGGCCACAGACCATGACTTTCTCACTTCCACAACAACACAGCACTCTATCAGTTCTCCAAACCAACCCCAAACAAGAAAAATCCAGGGAGGCTTCCAGATGGCGGGGCTAGGGACCGGGGCGCCTCCCGCTGCCCCCGAGCTGGGCGAGCCCACCGCAGCCCAGCAGCCCGGCGCGCCCGCTCGGCACCTACCTGAAGAGCAGGAGATAAGAAAGACGGCGAACGCCAACTTTGCAGCAGCTCCCATTTTCCCGAGGCGCCGGGGAAGCCGTAGGAAGTTCTCACTAGATATCCAGTTCCCTGGGTCTTCCTCGGAGACAAACCTCCTGGTGTAAAATCAACCGTCATAAAACATATTCGGAAGCCCCGAAGGGGGGAAAAAACGCTCACGGGGTTTAAAAAGAAAAAGGGGGGAAAAAAAGGACAACAATAAAAAAAAAAAATTGCACCACGGGGGAAAAACCGCCACACAAGCACAACACACAAAACCAAACAACGAAAAGCCAACAATAACAAAAGCGGGTTTAAATCACTGTCAAAATCACTGTCAGCTCCGCTCGCCTCTCGGTCTCTGGAAACAAAACGCCTGGCTCAGGCGACGAGGCGGCGGCGGCGGCGGCGCCGGCACCCGCCCGGACAGTCCGCGAGCGGAGCTGGTCCGACGTCCGGACCGACCTTCAACCCGGACACCCAAAGTCCGCGGACCACTGGCGGCCGAGCTGGCGGCGGCGGCGGCGGCCCGGGCGGCGGCGGCGCGGGGAAGCGGCGGCGGGAGGCGGCGGTGCAGGCGGCGACGGCCAAGTTCTGGTCCAGGCTGTGGCTCCGGCTCCGGGCTCAGGCTCGGCCGCGTTTTCGGTCTCCTGGCCTCCGCCAGCCCCGCCCCCTGCACTTCCGGTTCCGGCCCGAAGCTGGGAGCCCGGCGCAGCGGAGGAACGCTCGGCGGCCGCGGCGGCGGCGGCGGCGGGAGCGGCGGCGGCGGGAGCGGCGGCGGCGGCGGGAGCGGCGGACGGGCGCAGCGCGCGTGCCGGGCCGCGAGCGCGAGGAGATTGCCGGGGAGGCGGGGCGGGGCGGGGCCGCGGAGGCGGGAGGCGGGGCCAGCGGGACGGGCGCTCGGGCGGCCTGGGCGGCGGCGCCTGCAAATCCCCGGCCGCGGCCCGGCGGGGCTGGCGGAGCGCACGCGGCAGCCAGGCGTCCCGGCTGGAGTACCCGCCCGAGCGCGAGAGCTGCAGCGCCTAAGCTCGGTGGGCCACGCCAGGGTCGGCTGCGCCGCCCAGCTTTTCCTCTGGGGGACGCCGAGGCCGCGCCGAGCGGTTCGGAGTGGGCGGGAGCCGCACCCGCCGCTTCCCGAGCGAGCTTCGGGCCGGCCTCCTGCACTGGCTTCGAAGGGAAACCTGACGGGAGGAAGGGCTGTCCGCCAGGCCAGGATATCCACGCCATTTATCAGTTCGAATCCTTTCCCACCTCACCTTATATACACAAAGCATTGTGTAGCACACTACTCTGCTCCTAGTCGGTTCGAAAATCTTGCTAAGCTTGCAGTGAAAACTCCAGATTTCAGTCATCGTACTGGACGGTCAGACAAGTGTGTACTTAACATTTTAGCCTTTTAAAGGCCTATTTTACCCCTTAAGATATGTTGAACTGCCCCCGCGGTGCTCAGCTAGGCACGGAACGGAATCTAAAATGTTAAAATGGGACCCATGCCTCCAGAAGACCCGGGTATTTGGAATATTAGAAGTTGACTATAGAATGCAAAGTAAAAACTGGTAAACGTTCTAGCTCTGTCAGTTACTATTTAGAAAACTAAAGGTGGAGATCTTGTTCTTTCCTCCACTTTATCCCAGCACCGAAGTATGTAAAACCCAAGGGCTTCCTCAGGCAATGAGTAAATACCTAGACGACTACGTTAAAAAAAAAAAAAATTATCTTACATGCACTGTAGAATATTTGAAATAAAAAGCCACTGTAGAACATGGCTAATTCATGTTTCAGGACGTACTGATTCCCACGTTTCCACAAACTCAAGCCCTCTCACTTGTATTTATGTTTTTCTCTTCCTCTCAATTACTCTATATTTCTGTCTATTAAGCACATCCTATAATTATCTGCCCATTTCTACAACTTGTCAGAGTTAATAATCACTGTGGCTCTTTAAACTCTCTCCAAGATTTCCAGTTCTCAAGTCCTCAGAATTTGATATTATGCAACAAAGTCCCAAGTTGGTCTTCAAGATGCCTCAACAGGCTCATGTAGTTCTGCACACCTTTTGAGCTGGCCAGAGGAACATAAACCTTCCATTCCCTAGTTAAAGAGTTGCCACTAACAGTTCTGGAAGGAAGAGTGTGTTTACTTTTGAGCCATTCAATGCGTTCAGGAATTTGATGGATCAGCCCCAGTGTTGTCATATCGCTGCATCGCTTCAGCATTATATGGTGAAACCAGAGCAAGTGGAATAACTGGAATAACAAGTAATAGCTGGAAATGCAGTCTTTATCTTCACCCCTAAATGTGCCAGTATGAGAACTGCTAAATCATTTTTCTGTAGTAAAGAGGAGCATCAAGGCAAATTCTTTACTAGAACATTCTTTTCTAATGAAAAAACCCATAAGAGAAGTAATTAACATCCCAGAATAGTAGCAATGCATTCTCCTAAAGATGTTTTTTTTAGCGTGAAGGGGGAGAAAGGGTCTTGAGTACCCCAGGCTAGCTTCAACCTCCTCATGTAACTGAGGTTGACCTTGGACTTCTGGTCCACCTGCCTCCACTTCCCAAATGCTGAGATTACAAAGATGCCTTGCCGTGCCCTGCTTATGTGATCCTGGGAATCAAACCCAGGGCCCATTTGTACTAATCTATCACTTTACCAACTGACTCTGTCATCTATCTATCTATCTATCATCTATCTATCTATCATCTATCTCCCACTGAGTCCAATCAGTACTGCCTGCTTGAGCAAGGGCAACCTACCAGTGGCCACAACCCCGGAAGAAAAATGACTCTCCCTCCTCCAACAGCCATCAGTTGCCAATAGGGCCTCAGTTAAAAGTGGAGCTTCATGAGTCCCTCCCCATCTATGCCAGAATTATTGACTGGCTTTATCTTGTGCAGCTTACTGTAGCTGCTGTGAGTTATGTCATGTCCAGAAGACAGCATTTCACTGCGCTCCTGTCCATCCTCTGCCAGTTACATTTTCCCTTGCGCTCTCTTCCATAATACTCCATAAGCCAAGCTTGTCCCATTGTCCCAAATGTCTCATTTAGAGCGGAGCACTCAATGGTCACTTTTAGCACTTTGACCAGTTTTAAGTCTCTAAATTGACTACTGCCCACTGCAGAAAGAAACCTCGCTGGCCAAGGTTGAGAGGAACACTAATTTATTGGTATAAACATAATAAATACTTAGTAGGTAGGTTAACAGCATTTCCACTTAACAAAGCAACAGTAGTAGGGTCCCCTACTAGAGTTTATATCCTTTCCAGCTGTGGGCTTTTGACTGGTTTACAATACCAGTCATTAATTCCTTCCTGTGGAGCAAGCCTCAGGTAGAGAGTGGTTGGTTACTCCTATAACTTTCATGCCACTTTTGCAGCAGTGGTCACATCTTTCCTGGAAGGTCAATATTGCAGCATTCAAGGTTCACTGCTCGGTACTATCATTGACTTTTCTCTCCCAGCAGCCTGCATAGCACCTTCTGGCACTATGAAAGTTAGCTAGCAGGAAGGAAGTTTTCAGGTCAATTCCAGCTTGTTCTCTATGTTCTGCAACCAAAATGTGTTCCATTCCCAGCTATAGGGTCTTATCAGCTAGATGACAATAGCTTGTGTTGTCTGAAAGAGGGGGCTCTAGATAGCCTCCCTGACCAATAACTTGTCTGGATGTATTCCATTCCTGGCACTGAGATTTTCATTGAATAACCCCTGTCTTTTGGTGGAAGCATTGTCAATCTATGTAGGATAGCTGTGTTTAAACTCCTTCCTTTAAAAAAAAAAAAAGTACATTTTAATTATCTTATAAAATGTAGGTTCCTATAAGGCCTTTTCACATATCCTTAGTTTTGGTTAATTTACGTCTCACCTGCTCATCAACCCATACTCCTACTACTATCCCTACCAAAGCCTCTAACCTCCAGTATTCTCCCCCACACTTTAATATTACATATATTTTACTGTCCACTACCTACAAATGCCTCTTCCTCTCCCTCACCCCCATGATGAGCAATTTGTAACTTGATTTTTACAGGCACTCTAAACTAAACATATCTTAAAATTCAAAATTAGGATCCACATAAGAGAAAGAAAATGCAGTGTTTATCTTTCTGGGCCTGGGTTACCTCACTTAGTATAATATTTTCTAGTTCCATTTTCCTATAAATTTCATTTTTCATTAGAACTGAATAAGATTACATTGTTCAGATAGTTAGCTTAAATTCTCAACTTGACAAAACCTAGAATCACCTGAGAAGACAGTCTCAATGAGTAATTGTTTACAATGGGTTTGGTCTTTGGGCATGCCTTGCAGACAAGGATTCTCTTAATTAAGATCATTGATAAGGAAAGACCCCTAAGCAAGGGGTCCGCAACTGTGTAAGAATGGAGAAATCACGCTGAGCACTAGCAAACAATCAGCATGCATGCATTTGTTTCTGTCTGCTCTTGACTATGGACTTGATGTGCCCCACTTCAGGTTCCTATCTTGACTTCCCCCCAATGATTAACTGTAACATGGAATTACAGGCAGAATAAGTACCTTGTCTTCTAAGTTGTTTTTGTTACAGTATTTTGTGACAGCCAAAAAAGAAAGGAAAATTAGAACAGTTGTGTGTATGTACCACATTTCATTATCCATTCATCAGTTGATAGACATCTAAGACGATTCCATTTCCAAGCTGTTGTGAACAGAGAGCAGCAGTGAACATGTTTGAGCAATTATCTCTGTTGTAGGATATAGAATCTTTGGGTAAATGCCCAGGAGTAGTATAGATGGGTCATAAGGTACTTCTGTTTTTAGCTTTTTTAGAAACCTCCACGCTGACTTCCATATTAGCTGCACAAATTTACACTCCAGCAGTGGAGAAGGGCTCCTCTTTCTGCACATCTTCACCAACATTGTTGTTATTTGTTTGCTTGATGGTAGCCATTCTGCCAAAGGTGAAATGGGATCTTAAATTTGGGTTAATTTGCATTTCTTTAAAGGCTAATGATGTTGAGCACTTTTTAAAGTGTATTACTTATAGGCATTAGTTTATTATTTGTATTTCTTCTTTTGAGGACTGCCTATTCAGCTCTGTAGCCCATTCTTTGATTGGGTTGTTTACTTGGGTGTTTAGTTTCTTGAGTTCTTTGTATATCCTAGATTCTCATTCTCTGTTGAATGCATAGCTGACAAAGATTTTCTTCCATTCTGTAGGCAGCCTTTTCATTTGATTTACAGTTTTCTTTGTTGTACAGAAGCTTTTTAATTTCTTGAGATCCCGTCTGGCAATTATTGATCTTATTTACTGAGAGGTTGGAATCCTTTTCAGGGAGTTCTTGCCTGTGTCTATATCTTGAAGTGTATGCCCTAATTTCTTCCTCTAGCAGTTTCAGTCAGGTCTTATGTTGAGACCCTTGCCCTATTTGGAGTTGAGTTTTGTACAGGCTGAGAGATAGGCTCTCATTTCATTCTTGTACATGTAGATACCCAGTTTTCCCAGCACCATTTGTTGATGATGATGTCTTTTCTCTCATATGCTTTTGGTAGATGGTCATTTTGCAGTGTTAATATTTCTGATGCTTGTATATGGTGGTGATGATGATGTTATTTCTGTCCTTGAGTTCAGTTATGTAATTTATGACATATATTGATTTATGTGTATTGAATCAATACTGCATTTCTGTAATAAAGTCAACTTGAGCATGGCAAATGATCTTTTTTGTGTGTTCTTGAATTCAATTGGCAAGTATTAAGAACTTTTACTTCAGTGTTCATCGGGGAAGTTGGTCTATAATTTGCTTCTTTGGTTGCATCTTAAACGGCTTTTGGTATCAGGATAATATGAGCTTTAAAGATTTTGCTAGTGTTCTTTGCATTCCTATTTTATAGAATAGCTTAAGAAGCATTGGTTTTAATACTTCTTTGAAGTTCTATAGCCTTCTTCCTATTGGTAATTCACCAGTAAATATATCTGGTCCTGGACATTTTTTACTTAGGAGATTTTTAATTACTGCTTCAATTTTACTGCTTGTTATAGATCTGTTTAAATGATTTATCTCATGTTTGTTTAAATTTGGTAAGTCATATGCATCTAGACATTTATTCATTTCTATTAGATTTTTTAATTTAGTAGAATATATGTTTTTAAAAGTAAGACCTAATGATTTTCTAAATGTCATTGATGTGCTGAAATGATTCCATTTTCATCTGTAATTTTATTAATTTATGTCTTCTCTTTCTTTTGGTTACTTTGGCTAAGGCTTTGTCAAACTTGCTTATCTGAAAGAACGAACTCTTTGTTTCATTGATTCCATGTTTTATTTGTGTTGTTATTGTTGTGGTTTCCATCACATTAATTTTTTTTCCTGATCTCAATGATTTCTTTTCTGTCTACTGATTTGATATTTGACCTTTTCTTCCTTTCCCAGGGCGTTAAGATGTACCATTAAGCTATTTATTTGAGGGGCTGGAGAGATGGCTCAGTGGTTACCCCAGTTCAGTTCCCAGCATCCACATGGCATCTAACAGCCACCTATAACTCTAGTTCCAGGGGATCTGACACCTTCTTCTAGCCTCTGTGGGCACCAGGCAGCATGTAGTAAACTTATATACATGCAGGCAAATAACTCATATACATGAAATAAAAATAAATAACTTTCAACAAGTTATTTATCTGAGATTTCTTTTATTTATTAATATAGGCACTTAGAATTATAAGCTTTCCTCTTAGGACTATTTCATTGTATCCTATAGGTTTTTGATAGGCTGTTTTTCATTTTCATTTGGTTCTAGAAATCTTTCATTTCATTCTTGATTTCTTCAAGGACATGTTCATCATAGTATGTTTTTAATCTCTGAGTTTGTGTATGTTTTGGAGTTTTTCTTGTTGTTTATTTGTAGCCTCCTTTGACTATGTTCAGATATACTATCAGGAATTATTTCAGTTTTCCTGTTGGGACTTGCTCTGTGTCCTAATATATGATCTATTTTAGAGAAAGTTATGCTGCTGAGAAAAATATGTATTCTGCAGTGTTTGGATGGAACATTCTGTAGATTGTTAGCCTGTTTGATCATTTAACACATATATTTCTCTGTTAACTTTTGTCAGGAGAACCTGGTGAGTGTGGGTTATTGAAGTCACTCACTACTGTAGTGCTACCATTAATCTGTGATATTATTTCTAATAGTGTTTGTTTTATGAAATTGGTTGCACCTGTTTTGTGGCATACATATTAAGAATCATAATGTTCCTTAGTGGATTGTTCCCTTTATCAGTATGAAGTAACCCTCTTTATCATTTCTCATTATTTTTGGTTTGAAATCATTTTGTTGCTATTAGAACAATGACACTGGTTTGTTTTCTAGGTTCATTTGCTTGAAATATTTTTTCCATTCTTTCTAGCTAGTGTTAGTACCTGTCTTTTGTGCTGAGTTGTGTTTCTTGGAGGCAGCAAATAGGATAGTTCATGATTTTTAATCTAACTAGTCTGGGTCTTTTGATTGGGAAATTCAGACCATTAATATTTATAGTTAATATTGAAAGATGCGTGTTTATTTGTGTTCTGCTGTTGATTTGTAGTGTTTGGTTTTTTCCCTTCTTTCTCTTTTACTTAAAGAATGCAGTGGGCTGGGTCCTCCTACATCAATTAGCAATCAAGAAAATTAACTTCACATGCATGCCACAGGCCAATCTGATGAAGGAAATTCCTCAATGGACATTCTTTTTTCCCAAGTGAGTGTAGTTTGTGTCAAGTTAACAATAAAAACTATCCAATATAGGGTCATAAATTCCTTTAGTCTTTTCTTTCTATCATGGAATGTTTAAATTTTTCCTTCAATTACAACAGATAGCTTTTCTGGGTACAGTAGTCTGGGCTGGCAATGGTTGTCAGAAGTTGAAATTACAAGCCTTTCTGACTTTTAAAGTTTTAGATGAAAATCTAGTGTTATTCTAATGGGTCTCCCTTTGTGTGTGACTTAGTGTTTCACTTTTGCTGCTTTCAGTATACTTTCTTTGTCATATTTAGTGTTTTAATTATAATATGACAAGGAGAGGTTCTTTTCTAGTCTTGTCTGTTAAATGTCTTGTGTATCTAAATTGGCATCTCTTAACTGTGGGAAATTTTTGTTATGATTCTTTTAGAAATGTTTCTATGCCTCTAGAATGAGATCCTTTTGATTTTTCTATACATAATACCCATACGTTTGGTCTTTTCAGAGTGCCTTATAGATCTTGTAATTCCTACTAGTATCCTATTATTTTATCTTCATTCTTGCTTTGTGACTCTAATTCTTCCACCTTGTCTTCAAGCTCGGAGTTTCTGGCCTCTTAATCACTTCTATTGCTGAGACTTTCCACAGAGCTTTTTATTTGACTTAGTATCTTTCTCATTTCTAGCATTTCAGGGTTTATTCTTCAGTATTTCTATCTTTTTGTTGACTTTCCTTGCAGAGTCCATTACACAATGGAGCCTCTCACTGAATTCCTCCTTCAAATTTTGCATCAGTCCCCCTGTCTCATTCATTGCTTGTGTTCTCAGTCAGGAGCTTATTTTTCCTCTTTGATTTCTTTGAACATGCTTCTAATCATTGTTTTGAGTTCTCTGCCCATATTTTCACCTAACTCATTGTCTAGATGCCGTGTTGTAGGATTAGCAATTTCTGAATTATGAGTTATGATGCCTTGCTTTTTACTATTTCTTATGTTAACTGCACTGGGATTTATGTATCGGGCCTGTTTTGTTGCTTCAGATTTATTAGTTCTGTTCTTTCAGTTGAAGTCGCCTCAGTGTTCAGGTGGGTTTCGAATGTGTTGAAGTTGAGGTGCATAGTTCAGAAAATAGTCCCTCAGTCCAGGAGCTCAGTGTGCATGGTGCAAACTCTATGTTATTCCCTGAGTAGAATATTAACCATGAGAACAACCACAGCTGCTGGGTATTCCCACTATGCAAATGTTGTACTAGCCAATTAACAACAGCTAATTGTTATTGACTTCAATAACTTGGAGGATAAACAATCAAGGAGAGTATGGAATATAGTCAGATTTGAGTTAATGAGACTGGGAGTAGGAGGGAAGTAGAAAGGGGACAGGGATAAGTATGAGCTTGACTTTGAAAACCAAAAAAATCAAGATAGGAAGAGTAGCTGGAATGGGAAAGTTAGGGTCCTCAGATTTTAGAGACTGTTAAAGCTAAAAGTTATAATTAATAAGTAAAAAGAGAAAGGGATAAGTATGAGAGAAAGAGAAAGATGTAGGAAGAAGAGTGGAAGTATCAGAGGTTTGAGAGAGGTATGGTAAAGAATGCCTTATATCAGACTGGGTGAAGAAGTAACAATCCTGAGACCTAGCTAAGCAATACATAGACAAACGTTGAGAGGAGACTAAGTGATAGAAAACAAACAATAAAAAGAATCCTCATGGACTGAATTGGCACCACTGAGCTGAGTTGAAAGGTGAAGTTCTCGGGTCACCATGGCTCTAGCAGGCTCCACATGGTGCTGTCAGGGCGTATGGGGGTGGTCTAGTTCTGGCCTATGGGGGAGGGAGGTTGGAAATCTTTCCTCATAGTTCCTCCAGACCCTGCACTCCACTGTGGCCCCTTCTGATCCAGAGGGTCCCATATGTTTGAGGAAGAGTTGCAGTTTCTGCTACTGTTGCTCAGGTAGCTTAATTACACTGTAGTGCAGATGGGGCTTGCAGCTGGGCTCTGAGTCTCACTCCACCCCAACATTCCTGCCAAGAGTTCTCTTATCCTCCTGCAGATAGAGCTAGACCCCCCACTTGCTATCTTAATTGAAGGCTAATAGTCTTCTGTTCTTATTTTTTTAATTTCTTTTTTAAAATGTTATGTGTATGAGTGAATTCAGTCCCTGGGACCTACATGATGGAAGAAGGGAACCAACTTCTGCACGTTGTCCTCTGACCTCCACATACACTCCCTAGCACATGTGTGTCCCCACACATACACATTCTCACACACACAAAGTAAATAAATAAATAAATGTAATCAAATATTTAAATGATCACTCTATTAGTTGTATGGAGAGTACCAAAAACTACAGAGACTGTTAGAAAGGTGTTGAAGTAAGTCAACAAGAGGTGACAGTACTATGAATTAATATTGGAAGAACTAAGAAGATTCAAGATATATTCTGGAAGTGAAGTCATCAGGGTTTACTGATGATTGGATGTCTCCTATTTTTCTGAATTAAATGAGTGAAGGTAGCATCATTTATTGAGATACAGAAGGTTTAGGGGGAGAAGCATGTTTTGGGACTGGGATTGGAGAGATTTGTAGTGATAAAATTCAATGTTGAAACTATCAAGCTTGAAGTGCCCATAATACACCGCAATGGATATGCAAGTGTGTGGATGGGACTAAAGTTGGGAAGAATATTTTATATTACCCAATGTATTTTGGGAGTTGTCAGTATATGAATGTTTAAGGCATGAAATAAACAAAAACATTTACAAGTGAAGAGAAAAAATATTTTAGTCAATGAAAAAATTAAAAGACAGAAAAGGGGTGCTAGTGTAATAAGATAAAAGCTAGGGGAAGGGCATGCCATATTATGAGAGTGTTGTACTAAAAGAAGGAGGAGCTTCCTTCTTGCGGGCTAGTCTTCACAGTTCCTAAAGGTGCTATATAGAATGCTGGGGGAGAAAAGTCAGCAGCAGCTATGAACACTGTCACCCAGCTATGAACCCTGGGAGCTACAAAGTGACCAGGCTGTCAAAATATGCCGACTTGTACAGCAGTGGCATGAATTTTATGGGGATAATCAACTAACCCTTTCTCATTGGAGTCAAAGTCTGTGCCACAGGACAGAACTCATGCCTAGTACTATAAACTGGGCCAAGAACTCATGACTGGGTAAGTCATAGGTTCCTCAGGGGAAGAACTTTCTTCTGTTATTTTGCCAAGTGGACATAGTATCAAAACACTTTCTAACTATTTATATTTTCACCCTAACATTGGTACAGCTCTCAATATTCATCAGAGAAGCTTCTTTTTCCAGTGGATAGCAATTAATACAGAAATGCACAACTGGTCAAAGCCCAGAGAATAAGTAACTGTTGAGTGCTCTGTCGTAAATGGGACTTCTGTATCACACCCTGTCTTCCCAAGGCAGAGGAATCATCTCAGAAGAGGGGGCAGAAAGATTGTATGAGCCAGAGGTTTGGGAGGAATGGCTACAAAACTATTTTTTTCAGACAGTGGAGAGCTGAAGCACAGATGAACTCACAATGGCTGTTGATTGCCTGCACAAGACTTGCACAAGGTCAAGCCAGTCAAAAATACCAGCCTGGGTGATGGATGGGCTCATGAAGCCCCACTCTTAGCTGAGGAGCTATTGCCAGTTTTGGCCTCTAGTGAGAGAGAGTCAGTTTCAGGTTTTTTCAGAGAAATTACTTCAGGCAGGTTACTCATGTTCTTGTAGATGGCCCTGTCCCCCTGAGACATGGTAAGGTCACTAATTAGACTCTGAGTTTAAAAACAAAAAGGGCATGAGGTTGGAAGGAAGACATGGTGGTAGGGGTTCTGGAAATGGGGATGAATATGATCAAAATACCATATATACACATGGAATTCTCAAAAGAATAGATAACAACATAGTTTATAAAAAGGAGGTGGAAACATTATTGAATCCTACAGTGACATATACTAAATTGAAGAACAAATACCTTGGGGTATTTGGGGCCTTGGAGGTGGTGTCTTGAAAAACATAGGTGTCCTTACCTAGTTTCAGCAGAAGCCTAATTAAAATGTTTAAAGCATTAATAGCAAATTAAAATTTAAAGCATCATAAATAACAAATCTTTAAAGACATTTAGCTATAAAAATCAAGTAGACAGAGCAGTGGCTTGAGATAAATGCACAAAGAGGATTTTAATGCTGCCAGATATGGTAATACACATCTGTAATTCCAGCTCTGGGAGGTTGAAGCAGAAGGATCACAAGTGAGAGGCAAGCCTGGCTTACTTAAGACCCAGTGCTCCACCGCCCAGAAAGATTTTATTTTGTTTATGTTTTCAAATGAAAGATGACATATTATATGTCTGAACTGACAGGATGGTACCATAGGAGGACAGACTGAAAATGAAAAGAGAGTAAAAATGATTTGCTAAGGCAAGAGAGAAGGAGCTTCAGAATAAGAAATCAAGTTGGTCTGTGGGAATAGAGTGGTTAGTCCCTTCTTTTCCGTGATCTTGTCCTTCTTGTAACATCCTCCTTCTACTTTGACCTCATAGAGGAAGAAAGCAGTGAGAAAAGGAAAGGGAAGCAAAAGCATGAGGTTGTAGAACCAGGTACTATAGATTAATAGTAATCCCAGCTGAGCACTTTTCATCTCTCTGAAATATTTATCCATTTAAAAGTGAATGGTCAAGGGGCTGGAGAGATGGCTCAGCTGCTCTTCCAGAGGACTGGAGTTTGCTTCCCCGCATCCACAGGGCTGCTAACAACCATCCAAAATTCCAGTACCAGGTGATCTAACACCCTCTTCTGGCCTCTTCAGGCATTGCAGGCATATGGTACACTTACATCCATGCAGGTAAAGGCTCAGACACATAAAATAAAAATGAGTAAATCAAAAATCTTTTTTAAATGAATGATCCATTATCAAAAGTTGTTGGCAATCACAGAGAAGGCAGATGATTGAGTTCTTACAGATTTGGATTTATCAAGTAAGTGCTTTTGAGAAAGATGAATAGGAAAGCTATGGGGATTACATGGAGTGATTGGGATAATGGCTAATGAGATTTGATTGGATAGGAAGAAAAGTCTAGAAGAAGCTAGTGTAGTTATCTCAGAGGGCTTTCAGAGTGCCAGAAGATGCTATGCAGACTGCTGGGGAGAAAAGTCACGAACAATCTTATTTGACTGTATACCTTGCATGCTATATTGCCAACCTGATGGGCAAGATGTGCCCACTGGTTCAATAATGATATGATTATTATAGGTGTAACCAATTGCTTCTTGCTTGGATTTGAGGTCCATTCCACAGGAGAGAATGCATACCTAGAACTGTAAACCTGATCCAAGACTTATGTCTCGGGAGGTTATAGGCTCTAGTAGAGAGGCTACTGCTGCTGTTTTGCTGAATGGACATGTAGCTATCAAATTACTATCTAAATATTTATCTTTATTCCCATAGATTAGTGCTGCTGTCAGTTTAGCTACTTTTTGCAGTGGAGAGTGGTTATTGTAATGACTCATAAATGGTCAAACTGCGGACAACAAGTAACTGTTGAATGCTCAGCCCTAAATAGGACATCTATGTCATCCCCTCCAAGGCTCAGGGAACATTGTAAATGGGGGTGCAGAAAGAGTGTACTAAAGAAGAAGGTGGAGTGAATGTTATGAAATGCTGTCTTCCAAGTATGACATGGCTCTTGTACTCATGAACTCAGAGAAGCTGTGATTACCTCAGTAAGACTCACAAATGACTGGGCAATCAACCTTCCATCTTGGATGGAAAGGGACTCTTTCAGAGGATCTATAGGCAGTTAATGGGTGCTGAAGGTGAGAGAGACTTTTTCTTCAGTGGAATAGTCACTGATAAGTTGCTATAAGTTGGTTATTTGCTCCTGCAAATATCCCCTAACCCATATGACCGTTCAACCATGTTCCTATTTTTTAAAAAAAAGGAAACTAATTGAGAAGAGGACAGGAATCAGTGGGAGGGAGAGGGAGACAATAGTAGAGACTAGGGGGTGGATATGACCAAATTACATTATATATAAGTATAAAATTATAGTGAAACCCATTATTGGTATAACATATGGTAATAAATATTTTTATTTTAAAAAAAGAATTTATGAGAGTGATGGTTTGGATAACTGATACCATTAGGATGTCCACTGTACACTAGAAAGATAGGAGCTACCATTAGAGACTAAGAGGTGTAGGTTTTTTACAGTTGTCTGGTAATGATATAGCTGGAGAATTACTGCTGTATTGACAAACAAAAACAGTCATTGGTAATAATGAGGTTCCCAAACTGGGAAGTCAAAACACCAGGAAGTAGGATGGGTCATTTGTAAGGATGTTTAAATCACCTAGATTATTGACAAAAACTGGGATGGACAAAACCGTTAAGACTTTAGTGATGTGAGGATGTTATCAGTAATGTGAGGATGCTATCTCGATACCTTTTGTTTGGCTAGATTAAAGCATTTATCAGTTATCTCTAACAAGATGAATGGTTTCTAAAGCATTTTCATATACATTTTTTCCAGTGTTACAGATCAAATCCCAGGCCTTCTGCTGCTACAGGGCCACAACCTTAGTCCTTTTCATACATTCTTATTTGACTTTTCTTAAGACTTTGTGAGTAATTTTATGGAGAAGGAAAAAAAATGAGTCTCATAAAAACCCAAGTATAATAGACAGAAGCAGACACATACTAATTTATTGTCCTCTATTTTAAAATTATTTTAAAATTTAGTATATATGTGTCTTTGTGTGGGAATATGTGCATGTGCGTGCAGGTGCCTGAGGAGTCCAGAATAGAACACTGGATCTCCTGGATCTACCTAGAGTTACAGGTAGTTGTGAACCCCATCCAACACAGGGGCTAAGACTTGAACTCAGATCCTCTGCAAGAGCAGCACTCATGTTTAACCACTTGAGTCATCTCTCCAGTCCCTGCTCTATTTTAAATTAAGCTAACAGCAGATTAGTTGAGGTCTGCATGTTAAGTTTTAAAAAGTGTTCTTTTTAAGGCTTCATTTCAGTGCCATCTTTCTTAAATATGAGTGAAGTTTTAAAATTTCTATAGATAAAAATTTCAATCTTTTTTTAAGTGCAAAGTAAGACAGAGTACCAGGCAGAGAAATTATCTGACTATTTTCTCCTTTTATAATATGGAGAGAACATTTTTTAAGCAGTACTAAGATAAAATTCTCATAAAATTTTAGAATTATTATTTAAATTATTTCTAAAGAAAATGAAATTAAAAGATATGAATTAATTGTTATTATTTTGTATAAAACTAATTTATCCTTTGGTGATAGAAAAGAAAAGGTATATATAGAGATAAAATAAGAGAGAGAATACATAACACTTTTTTTATAGTTTCAAAAAGCCTGTGGGTGGAAAGATTATTTTTCTCTCTATTTTTAAAATTTTTATTTTCTCAGGCTTAAGTACACCTGTTTAAGCATGCAAATTTAAAAAACACTTACCTGTCTTTTATTGTACTTCATCTTAACTTAAACTAGAAGAATTTTAATGAAAGCAGTACTAAGGTTTTAGGTGAAACTGAACTGTAGGAGTGCTTGCAGTCATTTTAACTAGTCAAAATATATTGCATACATTTCTTTGTATTGAAAAGCAGTTATTACTAGATATTCTTGCAAATAAATGATCATTTAATCTCATTTTTCAGGTGAACAAATATAAAGGTTAAGTGGCTTGCCCAGGGACACAAACTGAATGAGTAACAGAAATGGGATTATAGCTCCAAACTACTAACTCAAAGCTTAGTCCAATGAGCCATGCTGTTTCTCAAGTAGCAAGCATATTAATTGCCCCTCCAAGCAGGAAACAGAGCTCTAAATGGAGCATGTCCCATCCAGAAGACCCATGCAGCATAGGAAATAGACCTACTTCTGAAACGAAGAGGGTGGGAAGGAGGAAGGGGGAGGGAGGGAGAGAGGCTGGTTCATGTTGAAAATGAAACACAGTTTATAAATTCAAAAGGTAATATAAAATATGTTAAAAAATATGTTGACTTTCTTTCTTGTAAGTCCATTAGAATGTTTTGGTTTTGTTTTTCAATAGTGATTTTAGATATATGATCACAGAATGGTGAATTTGCTATATAAGACAGATAGATCACTCAAGAAATCTATTTTTCAGTGGTACTCTAGGATAACCATACAAGAATAGCATTTGTATAAATATTGCTTAATATTTGAAAATGTGATTTCTTAGTATTATCTTATTTCAAGTCCACCCAAGCACATAATACTTTTTACTCAGTTTTAGCTCTCTACTTTTAATGTGGCAGATGAGAGGATTGTATTGAAAGCAGAGATTAAGGAAAATTGCAAATTAAAAGTAAATGGTTCTATTTCTAGTTCTAATTATGATGGAATAGTTTGTGTTATATTATCTCTCCCATTAAGAACAACAATTTTAAAATAATATATGCAATAGCTTTTTGAAACCACCATAGAGAAACTAAGGAATCCAGTACATGTTTATAAATTAAATAAAAATGATGCCTGAAAAACTATATTCATGTATCTTTAAAGAATGTTGGACCAGTTATGGTGGCATATCCCTTTAATCCCAACAATGGAAGCAGAGGCAGGTGAATCTCTGAGTTTGAGACACGCTTGGTATACATAACCAGTTTCAGGCCAACCAGATACACAGTGAGACCCTGTCTCAGAAAAGTAAAACAAAACCAAACTCTAACCTAACTGAAAAAGGAATGTTAATGTTTTCAGAAAAACAAAAGCAAAGAGAAAGTATCACTGTCCATTATACAATTGAATCTAAAGGGAGGCTTGTTTAATTTATTAGATTTAAATGTAAACCTACAGGATAAATTAAAAGCATAAGAAAAGGTAAATATATGGATAAATCTAGGTGTAAGCAATAGCATCAATATTACGGAGTCTGGAAAATAGATGTACAGGGACAGGAGAGGTAGCTCAGTTAATAAAATGCTTGCCAGGCAAACACTAGGACCTGAGTTTGATCCCCTACACCACACTGGGCATGGTGACATATGTTTGTAATCCTAGAGTTTGTGTGACATAGACAGGTGGATGTTGGGGTTTCCTGGCAAGCCTGCCTAGCATTATTGGAGATTCCCCAGGTTCAAATAAGAGACTCTGTCTCGAAAACAAGGAAGATGATTCCTAGGAAACAACACCAGACATCAACTTCTGACCTTCACATGCAAGCACACTCATATGCATATGCACATGTTCATCTGCATATACGTAAATATATATGCATGCACACAGAGTAACTGTACAGCTAAAATATATGACAATAAGTAGAAACAAAAGTAAAAAGAGACTGTCTCATTTTAGGATTCTATAACAAAGTAACATATAATGAGAGACTCTTACAGTTTTAGAGGTTGAGAAGCCTACAGACCAAGATGCCCGGAAGTTCAGTTGTTAGTGAGGATTCACTTCTAGCTTGCAAGCAATCATCTTTCACTCTGCCTCACATCATGGACAACAAGAGAGATAGCTCTGGTCTCTTCTGAGGGCTCTACTCCCATCGTGGCCACCTCTTCCTAATATCACCACTCAAAGGACCCCCCTTCAAACACTCTCACACTGGGATTTAGAACTCCAATATTTGAATATGAGGACACAGGAATTTAATTCAGTCTATAACAGAGAATAGATATACTTAAAGTGCCATTTGACCTGGCATTATCTAAAAAGAGAAAAACATACTGCCTTAAAGTAGATGGCAATAAGCAAAGCCCAGACACTCGTATCGATTATTCTGGGATAATCAATAAAATGATTTTTTAATTAAAAAAATTTTGTTATTTTTATTTTATGTGTATGAGTGAATTTCTTGCACATATATAAGTACACCTATGTTGTGCAGTGCCTACAGGGGTCAGAAGATGGTGTCAGATCCCCTGGAACTGGAGTTACAGATGGTTGTTAGCTGCCACGAGGGTGCTGGGAATCAAAACTGGGTCCTCTGCAAGAATAGCCATCTCTCTAGCCCCTAAAATGATTTTTATTAAAAAGATAACAATCCACTAGTTGTGACAAATAATACACTTGATTAACCCATTAGAAATCAGAAGACCAGAAAATAAGTCTTAAAATAAGAAACAGAACAAATTGAATCCAAATATAGCAATGTTTACATTAAATAAATTAATACTTCAATTAAGTGAAAATAGTGGTCAGAGTCAATAAGAAAAATAATATCCAACTATTTGCTACTCATAAGAGATACACCTCAAATATAAGGACTCCTCAAAAATTGAAAGCAGTATTATAAAATGAATGAGGTGGAACCATCACCAGACCTAAGAGCTATTTTGTATACATTTGAGAAAAATGTGAATCCTCCTGTTTAGGTTCAAGTGTTCTATACAAGTCTATTAGATTTCAATAACTCATACTGTTCTAGCCTATTTTCTTGTTAATCTTCTCTTTTCATTTTAGTCATTATTTAACTTGGTTAATGGATAGCCCAACCATTCTTTTTGAGTGGTCTATTTCATTCTTCAATTATGCTACCTTTCACTCTGTGTACTTTTAGCTCTGCTGCTAGGTGCATATATGTTTATAACTGTTAGGACATCCTGAAAGATGCACACATCTGTTGTTATAAAATGCTCTATTTTGTTTCCAGTAGCCATTTTGTCTAAGTCTTTTTGGTCTTATATTAGTACAGCTTGTCTAAGTCTCTTTTGGTTACTAGATCTTGTTTATTAGAATAACAAAGGAGATTTGTATCATCATTTTACTTTCCACCTCTTTTTCTTTGCTTCTAAAGTATATTTTTAATAGACTGTATATAGATGATCATATTATTTAAAATCTATTTTCTAATATTTGACTTTTGACTCAAGTGTTAATCCATTTAAAATTAATGCCATACTGATAAGATAGAATTTATAACTGCTATTTTGCTATTCATAGTCTATTATGTCATGATTTTTCCTCAGGCGCTATCTCCTTTTGTATTTTATGTTTCCAATTATCCCTTGAATTTCCTTATTATTTCTTCTACTATTTTCAGTTTGTTTGGTTGCTGTGGAGATTGCAAATATCATATTCACTTAAAACAATGCAATTAACATATTCACTTAAGGGGAAAGGAGAGATGGCTCAGCAGTTAAGAGCACTGGCTGCTCTTGCAGAAGACCGAGTTTGGTTCCCAGCATCCACATGGTGGATAACAAACATTCATAACTCCAGTTCCAGGGCATCCAACGGCCTCTTCTGACCTCCACAGACATTGTATCATGTGGGTGCACTTGCATGGTATATGCAGACAATACACTAATGTACATAAAATAAATATAATAAACAAAACATTTTAAGAAACATATTTACTTAAAACAATGTGCTTCAAGGGCAGCAGGCAAAGGCACTTGCCACTAAGCCTGACAACCTGAGTTTGATTCCTTAGTACCCACATGGTGGAGAGAACTAACTCCTGTAAATTATCCACCACAGGCAAAATAAATAAATAGTTAAAAAAAAAAAAGCAGTGTGCTTTAGATTCATACCAACTTAATTTCAATTGTGCGCATTTTGTTCTATTATAATGCCTTCCCGCCTTCTCTTTTGTGCTATTATTATCAGAAGAATTACATTTTATACATGACGGCCTACCAGTGGAATTTTATGATTATTGTTTTATGTATTTGCCTTTTAAATCACATAAAGAAAAGTTTTAACAAACAAAAATCCATTCTTTTGCTTTTTACACAGTTTCATTATTATTATCTTGAGATAACTTTATGTTCCTCATACTTTGGGTTTATTGAGTTTCCTAGAGATTAATATTTCTCTTTAAATGTGGGAAGCATTTGTGCGTTTTTTATTTATTTAATGTGTGTGGTATATATGTGTGTGTTCACATGTGTGTGGGGTGCACATGCATGTGAGTGAATTTACATATGAATGCCAGGGGTCTATAACTAGGCTGCCTGACCAGTGAACTCCAAGGATCTGTCTATATCCACCTTCCCAGTACTGGGACTACAGGTATGCACCGCCACACTGGACTTTTTATGTGGGTGCTGGGAATCTGAACCCAAGCCCTCATGCTTGCACAGAAACTATCTTACTGACTAAGCCATCTCCTCAGTTCAATTATTTGTATTTTTAAATTATAAATTTTGTGTTTGATTCTTTTCTGTGTTTTTACTGATATTCTCTATTTGATGAGACTGCCTTCTCATAATGTCTTCTAATTTTTTAGCCATGCATTCCTACAACCTTTTGAACATACCTATTGTAGCTGATTTAATGTGCTCAGAAAGTTCAACAGCTGAGGTTCCTCAGGGGAAGTTTCTGTTAAGTACTTTGCCTCCGTGTGCTGTACTTCATGTCTTTGCATGTCTCATAAATTTTCATGATTGTTGAAACCCGTACTTTTTATATAAGGCTGTGTTGTAACTTCAGAAATCAGAATCCCTCCTTCAGGGTTTATGTTGGTTGTTGCAGCTCTCCTGTTTGTTTAGGGACTTCCGTGGCCTAATTCTGCAAATCTCTTACTTATGGTCACTGAAATTTGTGTTTTTGTTTAGCTTAGTGGTTAGCTAATGGATATAGAGTGATTTCTAAAAATTGTTTGAAATAATCTTCAAGACCGTGCCCATAGGATTGTGTGTGTGGATGTGGTATGTGGTTGTATGTATGGTGTGTGGCCTGTGTCTGCATGTACATGCATGTGTGTGCATTTGTGTGGTGTGTGTGCTGTGCTGTATGCCTGTGTGCTGGGACATGCCTTTGATGTTCTGGTGTTTTATGTGCCTTCTTCAGCCTTTGCTTTCTGATTGCACAGGCTTCAAGTCGTTTGAAAGTTCATAGAAGAGGGTCTAGCCAGGCATCTCTGATGTGTGCACATGACGTTGATTCTAGTTTTTCTAGTATGTTTTGGAGCTTTACCATGCTATTATGCATTTGTCTTCCAGACTTACCTTTTAAGTGTTTTTTTTCTTTTTTTGGAGTAAGTGTCATACTCATGTCAAATGCTATTTCTGCATTTGGGAATCAGTGATGTTGAACAATTGCTGCTGAATTATTTTAGCAAATGTCCTGAGTATAGGATTTTCTTCATTCAATGAATTTTGAATTAGGTAAAGTGAAGATGTTTTTTATCCAGGTCACTGCCCAGCAGGTCAAATCATTGCCATTCACACCAATTTGTCCCAGTTTGTCAACGCTTCAAACTGGTTCTGCTTCCTCAGAGTCTGCGAGGATGGGTCCATGCAGTTGTGTTGGTAGAGTGGTGAGCTCAGCTGCCTAGCAGGCACATGGTGTAAGGCTGTTAGTTTTGAAGGATGCCATGGATATAGATATATAAGGAGAGAACTTATGAAAAATAGGAAAACAGTTTATGTTCTTACCAAAGGTTTTTTCTTAATAAATGTCCCTTATATTGCCATTCTGTGTTTCCAGATTTCTGAAAAAGTTCATTTTGACCATTTTTACTAGTGTTCTTGCTTCTAGAAAAGTGATAGTCTTCAGAAGTCCTTACCGTAGAACCCTAGAAGGTCTTCTGTTGACTATCTTCATTACCACGGAATAGCTGGCAGCAGTAATAAACCACTGCTTCCTGCAACAGCATTGATGAATCTTACAGAAATAATGCTGAGACAGAAAAGTCAGACACAAAAGAAAACATGCATTCTGATTTCATCTATGTAGACTTATGAAAACAGCCAAAACTCAGAATAGTAGCTTTTGTGAGGAGACTCTCCTGACTGGGATGAGGCGTTAGGAAATATTTTAGGATGCTGTTAATGTTCTGTGACCTGGTCAGCACGGTGATGCTTTGAGAGCATCCTTTGAGAGCTGTACCTACAGTGGTGCACACCTTTGATCCCAGCGCTCCGGAGTAGAGGCAGGAAGATCTTTGTGAGTTTGAGGCCAGCCTTATCTATACAGTGAGTACCAGGCCAGCCAGGGCTACAGAGTGAGACCCTGTCTCAAAAAAATTTCTTTGAGAAAAAAATTTTGTGAACTTTATGAGTGTTTCCTCTTGTTAAAAAATTGAAAAGAATTTATATGGTTAAACTCAAGACCCTTCTTTAATTCTTGATTAGTTTCCCTTGCTGAGTTTTGTTAAAAAGGGTGAAAGTTTTTTATATTTCTAGTTAAGAAATTTGCATATGTCCCTAGTACATTGGATTAATTTTAACAATATTGTTATTGTTAATAATAAACAGTTAAATGTTCACAGTGTCTTATAGTTAAACATTGCTCTAACATGATTATTATCTGTATGACTCATGAATTTCAAATGTTGTATTTTCCAAATGAGGAAACTTATGCAGAATCACAGAATTTATGAAGAGTAAAGATTGTCTTATTCATATATTATTATGTTTTTCTAACATTTATATTGCTGGGTCAGTTTCTTCCGAATATTGCTAATCACTAATTTATCAAAATTAGATGCATCCTTAAGACTTTAGAATTCTAATAAATAATTCTTAGAGAATATTAATTCTAGAATCTTGGTAGTATAGCATTAGAAAAAAATAAATCTTCTCTTTTGAATCTCTGTGAGAAAAATATTTGTCATTCCAAATGTCTTTCGAGGAGATTCCTCAGTGTTCATTCATGACAGCATCACGTCCTTTGTAATGTAAGGAAGCCGTCAATGATTACTAATCCAGCTTCTAATGTAAGGAAGCCATCAATAATTACTAATCCAGCTTCTGCTGGACAGTGCTCACTGAAGAATAACTCATCACAGTTCTATGACTGCTTTCTAGGTATCTGAGGAATATTAGAACAACTACCTTAATGACAATTTCCCTAAGTTCTTTTGACAGTTCTTCTATGCTCCCAGGATTTCCCTGAGAAACTGTACAGTTGAGCATCCCTAAATCAGAAACCTGATAGGTTAAAAAATTCAAAACATTTGAACACTGACATGATGCCACAAGTGAAAAGATTCCACACGAGCCTCCTGTTAGAGGCTGCAATCAAAACACAGGCACACTAAATACATTGCATAAAACTACTTTTAGACTATGTATTTAAAATGCACATGAAATTTGAATTCCATGTCTCTAAGATATTCCATTGTGTACAGGAAAATATTCCAAAATCTGAAAAAAAAAGTCCCAAATTTGAAAGGCTTCTGGTCTCAAGCATTTCTGATAAGTAATATTCAGTCTATATGGTAATTAAGATTTGATCAGTGATACATATAAAGATTTTATTAGTTTTATTATTTCTAGTACATCATGACTACTAACATTTTTTCCATGCGTATGTGAATATTTAATTTTTCTTTTTTACATTTTTATGTATTTACTTATTGTGTATGTATGTGTGAATGTATGTATACATGTTAGGGTATGTATACCACAGCACACATCTGGTCAAAGTCAATTTGTGGAATTCAGTTCTCTTCTTCGCATGGGGGCTTTGGGGATGGAATTCAGATCATCAGTCTTGGCAACAAGTACTTTACCCTGCTAATATAGCCATTCCCCCCTCCCCCATTTGTTTTTTTTTTTTAAAGACAGAGTCTTCTTATGTAGCTCAGGGTAGTCTCAAACTTGTGATCCTTTTGCCTGCAAGTGTTGGGATTATAGGAGTGCACCACCACACCCAGTCATTTCTTTTCTTTAAGTGGTTAATTTGCATTTGTCTCCATTAAAAGTCATCAGATTTGTGATGATGACTTTTAATTCAATCATGTTTTCTTAGGTAATATTCATGTCAGACAATTTTGCATATTTGACTACTTTAATAAGTACATTCTCAACATAAATTCTGAAATCACAGATGAGAATAATAAATAAAACAGGACCCACAAAGCTGTTATGTGTTTGTGGATAACTACTAGAAAGCCTTATTTTACTTTTTGGGCTAATACAGAATAGCACACAAGTGAGAAAGTGCTATTTATAAAGAGAATAAAGGGCTTGGAGATTTTGTTTATTCTTTTGTAATTAAGTTCTAAATGGTTATTGAAACAGAGCTCATAGAGTCCAAACAGAGAAATCTTTAGCAGGATTTTCTCAGCCTTTCAACCAGAAGAAAAACTTACCTTTTCAGCCACTTAGAAATTCAAGGGATGAAGAGTCCCAGAGAGTCTCTTCCAGATACTTCTCTACAACCTGACACCCTTTTCTCTCTCTGGAGCACAACCCTCCTATTATGTTCACCAAAATCTAGTTCACACAATCTAGTCAGTCCCAGAACTAATACTATTATCCTCTCAGGAAATTTTAGGAACAAATTATAGGCAGATGAGATGAGTTGCAGTTGAATGTGGCTGCATTAGCTCAGGACCGCCGAGGACCAAAATACCCCTTTTCCTGTGCTGTCCGTTCTCCTATTGGTTGCTCTTTTCTTGAGCCTAAACTCTTGAAATGGTTCATCTCTTTCCACTGTATCCTACATCAATTATTTTCCCAAAGATAAAGAAGCTTATTTCATTATTTTATTTTATTAAGAAAACCTGATCTTTGAAGACACATTTCTTTTCTACCTGGATACACTTCAGGTTAGAACTGTAGTCCTTGCAGCCAACAGAGTATAACATCTTATCCAGGATCACTGAACCCACAGAAATCCCATGATCAGTTTTATTCCCTTTATTTGAGATATTTGGAAGTATACAAAGGTCTTCTGAGCTCAATCCTTAATGATTAGCCCTTCCTGAGTTCTTTCCTCGTGATGGTTATTATCTGGACTGAGAATTTCCTTACTTCCTCAAAGCAACCATGTGTCATTCTACCCCACGTCCTTCCTTCCACCCTATGAAAGTGAGACATTAGTAGACTACTTTAATGTCCCTCAATTCATAGAGCACAGCCAAAGAGAACGAAATGTACCTATTTATTTTTATATTTTGTTATGAGAAAATTTAAATATATAACAAAGAGAAGAACATTATACTGGGCTTCCAGGTACTCATCACCCAGCCTCTACAGCTATAGTTTGCTTAAGTTTTTTTTTAAGCAGTTTTGGTTATTATATTTTATTAAGATTGCTTTCTCAAGAATTATTTGTCCCTCAAGACAAGTTTGATTTTTATTCTAAATCTAGACTGGAAACCAATCTATAACACTAAGAAAAAAAACAGGAGATAAAGAAAGCCAAATAAAGAATATGTTTGTTTTAATCCTTGGGGTAACTCTTTCATATGATTTTTTACCACATAAGGCAAGTTGCAATACCAAGCATGTTCTAAATTCTCCTTTGAAACAATGGCTGAAGGGAATTCTAGATGATTGGGGTTTACTTTTCTTTCATTGCTGTTGTCATAGTAACCCTACATTATATTCTTTGGTGAAACTTCTGGCCAGAAGATTGGATCAGTTTTAATCTAGGCTAGCTAAGGTTTGGGAATATCTATTTGTGTTGAAGTGTTAGCAGCTGCAGCAGCTGCAGGAAGAGAGAAGTTTTCAAAGCACTGAAATGTACAGCATAGTTCCCCCGACCTGTACTGGCTGAATTATACGCTAACTTCAACTACAGAGTAATTGGCCACTATTGTGCTTCTGGAGATGAATCAAGTGGTAATGTAAGTCTCAACAGGGACAATGTGAGAGTTTGGGAGTTTGGTTTCTAAGTGTACCTCAAAGGTCCATGTGGTAAAGTCTTGGTTCTGAGGGTTATGCTGTTCGGGGGGAGGAGGGGTTGTTGGAACAAACTTCAAGAAGTGAAGTCTATTGAGAGGTCTTCAAGTCACTGGAGGTGGGCCCTCAAAAAGAATAGTGGGGTCCCACACCTTCCTCTTTGTTTTAGTTCCCTAGCCATAAAATGAGCAATTTCAGAGTCACACCATGGATTCTGAAACTGTGAGCCACATAAACTGTGTCTTTGTATAAACTTATTATCTCAGATTTCTTTTCTTAAATATGTGTTTGTGTGTCATGTGTGTCTGTACATACATGCTTGCAAGTATTTGGGGCACATGCATGTGTAGGTACATGTACGCATGTAAGGGAGTGGAGGTTCATAGGTGTCTTCCTCCATCACTGTTTCACTGAGTCAGGGTCTCCTGCTGAACTCAGAGCTTGCTGATTCAGCTAGTCCAGCTGGCCAGCTTGTTCCCAAGGATCTCATCTCTGTTTCCTGAGCTCTAGGATTGCAAGAGGGCCATCATGCCTGCCCAGCTTTTTATGTGGGTTCTGTAGCTCCTAACTCAGATCTTGAACACTTAAGTGCTTTATCTACAGAACCGTGTTCTTAGACTTATCTCTGGTATAATAGTAAAAAAGAACTGAATAACATAGTTTTTTCATGTCTTTTTGGAAGTTCTGATGGAAGAATTCACAGCATATTATAGACACACAGGGAGCTGAAGCAGGAGATTTGTGAATATCTTAGTGGAAAAATGACCTTGATAAGTTGATAAAATTTTAGATTCAAAAGAGAGTGTGAAATTGTAGGTGACAAATACATGGCAAGCCTTCAACACAAAGAAACACTCATAATTCAGTTCTGAGAAGTCATCTTTCCACCATGCTTTTAATTTGACAGATTTGAACTCAAATGATATATCCATTTTGATGAGAAAACTTAAAAATTCTGTGGACAAATTGGAGAAATCTTCAGCTTTAATGGAATAATCAACAAAAGTGGAGAAGAATTCAACTTCTAAAACATTTACAGAGTATGAAAGCATGTGGTTGGTATCCGTGTTTAAGGAGGATTGAAAAAACAAAGGAGAGCATGCACGTGTACATAACCCCCTTTCTTTTGTATAAAGCAACTAAATAACAAGTATATTTTATTTATTCCTCCTTCCAAAGTATGGAGCCAATAATGTGCTTTTCAGTGGAAGAGATCCTCTTGCCAATGAAGAGGATCATGTAATTGACTTGTCCGTGACTAGAATTGTAATGAAATACATCTTCTGTCAAGAACAGTATCCTCTTTCCCCATTCTTAAAATGCCAAACTTACTTAAAAATTTTTTTTAAATATAAAAAGATACAGTGAGATGTCCTGCTCCTGGTAGAATTGCATTTGCAGTTAGGAAGCAGAGAACATGAATAATAAGTAAAATCCAGCTATAGAATCTCAAGTTCTGTTCTCAGTGACCCACTTCTTTCAGTGAGGTTCTGCTTACCGAAGAATTCATGGTGTTCCCCAACAGTATCCTCATTTAGGGACAGGATGTTCAAGCACGTAAGCCTGTGGGGGACATTTCACATTCAAACCATAGCAACCAGGAAATATGAATATATCATCTTTTTTCTGTTTTTACAAAAAGTCTCACACAAATCGTTTTTAAAATTTAACATATCTTGATTAGTAAGAGCAAGCTTCCTCATTTCTTATTTTTAAAAAGTAACCACTGTATAATACTGTAAATGTGCAAGAACTTTTTGATCATTTTTCTATTGATGGGCACTTGACTATATCCAGTTTTTAAATTTCAAGCAATATTTGCTGTGATAGCTAATCTTGGCTGTTAACTTGACACATTTGGGAAAAATTCCTCAACTGAGGAATTTCCTCCATCATATGGCCTATGGCTATGTCTGTGGGGATATTCTCTCGATTTATACTTGCTGAAGGAGAGCCCAGTCTACTGTGGGCAGTTTAATCCCTAGGCAGGTGGGCCTCAGTTGTATAAGAAAGGTAGTGAATGTGAGCCTGGGAATGAACCAGTAAGCACCATTGCTCCACTGTCTCTGTTTCAGTTCCCACCTTTAGGTTCCGGCCTTGGCTTCCCTCAATGACAGACTATAACCTATAAGCAAAAAGAAACCCTTTCTTCTACATGTTGCTTTTGATCATAGTGTTTACCACAGCAACCAAAAGCAAACTTTAACACTTGCATAGATAATGCTGTCCTTGATGTCATTTCATATATGGTCTATTATATCTAAAGATAAGTTCCTTAAAATGAAATTGTGAGTCAATGATATATGCAGTTTTAATTTTGATAGTCATTACAAAATTTCTTTCCATCAAATTGTACCAATTTCAGGTCTCCCTAATATATAAGAGGTTTGTTTTCCTACAAATAAAAAATGTTACCCAGTTCTCAGATTATTACAAATCTGATTATTACAATTACATGCCATATCAGTGTAATTTTGCCATGTATTTTTCTTATTTTAAGTGAGCTTAATCATCTGCTAATGTTTATAAGCCATTTGAGTTTTCTTCCTGTGACTTGAATGTTTATATTTGACTCATTTCTGTATTTTGTGATTTAAAAATCTCTATTGATTTCTAGTAGCTCTTCACATATTAGGAGATTAACATTTATCTATGATATGAGTTTCTTACCTTTTTTTGAGTGTTTATAGCTTTATACATTGTTAAATTTGTAATTGTCTTTTGTTTTACAGAATGTAAATTTTGAATTATAAATAAAAAGGCTTTTATCAATATCTAAAAAATTTACTGTGCTGTTTTTAAAAATATTTTTATTTTATGTGTACAAGTGTATTGGCTGCATATGTGTAAGTGCACCCATGTCATACAATGCCCACAGTGGTCAGAAAAAGGCATCGAATCCACTGGAGTTAATGGACAGTTATTAGCTGCCATATTGATGCTGGGAATCTAACCCAGGTTATCTGCAAGAGCAGTCAGTGCTCTGAACCACTGAGCCATCTCTCCAGCCCTACTGTGCTGCTTTTGAATGGCTTGAGTATTTCATATTTAAATCTTTGGTTCCTTTAAATTTGTCTTAGCTTTAGTAGTATGTGCATACATTAGGATTCTTCCTGCCATGCGCTGTAATTTTAATACAACCTGGGGAATTTCAGAGATTCAACTAAAACCCAATTTAGCAAAATTAATTAATTTACAGAAGTCAATAAACAGTACGAATTTATAATGTAAGAAAAGACCCATTTAAGTACAAGAAGGAAATCTCTTCCCTTGGATACTTTGTTACCAATCCTGAAGTGCTTGTCTTTGTCCCACTAGCTGAACTGTTATTTGCTTTGTCTATTGCACTGAACTTTGTTTTTAGAATTATTCTGGAGCTTTACTCTATTGACCAGCTTATTAATGAACTAGTAATACAAGGTTTCAGCTATTCAGGTCTTTAGAACAAATTATACTAGCTGATATGTTAATTCCTCATTGCCCCTTTGTGAATTTTAATTATTTTTCCATATAAGCTTTATGGTTAGCTTGTCTAGTTTCATAAACTCACTATTAATATTTTTCTCGTTAAGCTCATGGCAAGATGATATTAGCACCAACAACAGTGGCAAACACCTTTAATCCAATACTTGGGAAGCAGAGGCAGGCAAATCTCTGTGAGTTTAAGGCCAGTCTGGTCTACATAGCAAGTTCCAGGACATCTGGACATCTGGGTTATAGGGAGTGCCTGTCTCAAAAAGATATTTATGTACTACATATATTATATATATATATAAACTCAGAAATAATTGACATTTTTGTGTGTGTCTCTCTCTGTGTGGTGTATGTGTGTACAGATTTATGGATATGCCCTTGTGCTATGTGCGTGTACGTGTGTGCGTGCGTGTGTGTGTGTGTGTGTGTGTGTGTGTGTGTAGGACAAAGGTTGATGTTGGGTATCTTCCTCAATCACTCTCCACCTTATCTTTTAAGACAGAGTCTCTTGCTGAACCTGGTGCTCACTGATTTGGACACTAACTGGCCAGTGAGCCCATAGGACTTCCCCGTCCACATCTGCAGGACTGGGATTGCCGGCCTGTACTGCTGTGCCTGGACTTCCCTGTCTCTAGCTTTGGGATCACAAGCCCCATACTACTGTGCCTGGCCTTTTACATGTGAACTAGGGATCCAAACTCAGGTCTTCATGTTTGTTGTAGTAAGCACTTTACTGACCTAGCCCAGCATCTGTTTATGTTAACTCTGTTTAAATCTCTTTGTCATAGTTTCTTTTATGCCTTCCAGTAGTGTTGTAAAATTTCTTATTAAGCTTATTTATCCATATTATTTCATTTATATTATGGACTCCTTGGTGCCGTAGGCCAGAACAGGATACACATTGTGATAAAGGTTTAAAGTCAGGACAGGGGAGATTTCACAGTCAGTAAAATGCTTGCTTCACAAGCATGAGGCCCTGGGTCTGGATCCCCCAGCACCCACATAAAAGCTAGACACAGCAGTGTGTGTCTGTAACGCCAGCACTGGGGTGGCAGAGACAAATAGGCTCCTTGAGCTCACTGGCCAGCCAGCCTAGCTAATCAGTAAGCCCTATGTTCAGTGAGAGACTCTGTCTCAAAATATTAAGTTGGACAATGATAGATGATTACATTCTGTTCTCCACATGCATGTATACAGATGTACCTATACACGTGCACACATATGTGCACATACCCACACAAACATATACATATGACACATACATGTACACATAACAGTGTAGAATCATTTTAGAAAGAATATTCCAGATTGACTATTATGTTATTCAGCTTTCTGTCATGTTGATAAAATATCTGAGATACTCAGTTTCTAAGTTCAGTTCTTGATTTCTGGGCCCCATTGCCTTTAGGCCTATGCTGATGCAATAAACATGTCATGGTGGGGGAGTTGTGTCAGAACAATATGCTTACTTCATGGCAGTCAGGAAGACAAGATGACAGAGAGGAGGAAGAGGAGGGGGGTTGGGGAAGGCAGAAAAAAATCCCATTACTTCCCCAAGGGCACACTCTCTGGGACCTAATTTTCTACCTTTGAGCCCCACCTCTTAAAGGTACCATTCCCAGGAGTACAATGGATTAGGAACTAAAGATTTAATACATGAGTCCTTGTAGAACCAAATAAAGGTGTATTAAAACAGAAATACTGTGTTATTATCATGATTATAGTCATCATACTTGTCATATTTTATATTTACATAGAATCCTCTCTATATAAAAAAAAGTGGGGGTGGGGAGGCTGAACCAGGTATGTGGTGGTGCATGCCTTTAATCCCAGCACTCTGGAGGCAGAGGCAGGTGAATCTCTGTGAGTTCAAGGTCAGCCTGGTCTACATAGCAAGTTCCAGGCCAACTGGGGCTAGAGGAAGAAAAACCTGTCTCAAAAAGGCCAAAAAATAAAAAATAAGAAATGGACTGATACAAAACTACTTATATGTTATTATCACTGTTGTAGGCAAGACAATCTCTCATAAATCTGTGTAAAACTCAATGAAGTTTAATTTTAGTATACAGTATGGTTTTAAAAAATCCAAACTGGATGTGGTGATAGGCTTAAGCTCACAGAATTTGGGAGGATGAGTCAGGAAGATTGAATTTGAGGCTGTCTGAACTACTTAGTAAGTTTCAGGTCACCCTGGTTTACATAAGTGAGACTTTGCTTCCAAAAAAGGAAGAATAGGAGGAGGAAGAGTAGTAGGAAGAAATATAAGAAAGGAAAGAAGGAAGGAGGAAGGAAGGAAAAGAGAGAATGAAATAAAGAAAGAAAAAAAAGAGAGAGAGAAAGGGAGAGACGAGAGGGGGCCAGGGAATCCAGTTTTCCTTTAGTCTTATAGTAGGATTGTTTGAATTACATTGAGTGTCTTTATGTCAGTGATGAGCACAGAAAATCCTTCCCACTGGTTTCTAAACTCTCCTCACCTAACAGTGATGTTCTTTGTTGATCTTTAGGGAACCATGTCTCATCTGTTTAGATTGGCCTTTTATTTGACTTTCATAGACTTTACGGCCAAGCCTGTTTTCTTTGTTATGTTAGCTCAAACGTGTAGGTGAAAGCAAACACTTCCTGATGGGCATGTAACTTAAAATTAGCCCTTGGATCTTCTGAGGATATATTTCCTAGTCTGTTTGAGTTCTGAGTGATGTTTTGCTTTCTTTTAGCAGATCTGTGCAATGGGGTTTTGCTAGGAGACATGGACTTCTGGGTGCTGAATCCTATCAACATTTTTTTTTTCTGAAGCAAGCATTCTACCTCAAATTGTTCCTAAAATGGGAACAGCTTGTCTTCTTTAAGTGCTTCCTCAGATATCAGCACCTGAAATTGGGTGTGCTGAAGGACATTTTCATTTAAGACACACATGTTGTGCTATGTTTCTAACTGTTAGAAAAATATAAACATATATATTAAACTGTTGTGCAATGAACAAAAAAATGGAGAAACCAGAGTTGTGAATATAAAGATTTGTACCTGTTTGTAAAAAAATCTTGATTTTGCTCTAGGAAATTTGACTAGGAAGTTTAACTTTATTAGCTTTGTCAGAAGGGCAAAGTCAGAACTCAGCATCTGAAGACATTTTGTTATTTTTAGAAAACTTTAAAAAATATCTTTCTCTTCCTCTGTGTGTGTGTGCATGTGTGTGTGTGCACACATGTGTGTGCACGTGTTTGTGTCTCATAGAGCATGTAAGATCAGAGAACAGTCTCAGGTGTTGGTCCTTACCTTCTACCTTGTTTGAGTCAGGGTCTCTCTTTTGTTGCTTACAACTATCTATGCCAGGTTAGTAGTCATTGGAGTTAGCTGTGATTCACCTATTTCTGCCTTTCATCTTGCCCTAGTTGCAATGGAATTACAGATGTGCACTGCAAATTTGAAGTCAGGCACTGAGTCATCTCAGCCACCCTTATTTTAACATTTATTTTATGTATTTGTGTGTGTACATGTGCAGGCATATGTGTGTATGTATGAATGTGTATATGTGGGCAGGTGTCCCACAGTTTATATGTGGAGGTTAGAGGACAACTTTCTGTAGTCAGTTTTCTTCCTTCTACCATGAGGAGTTCAGAAATTGAATTGAGGTTGTCAGTCTTGGCAGAAAGCTCCCTAATCGACTGCGGCATCTTGCCTGACCATTTTGAGTTTCTAATGAAAGGTATGTATGATAACTTTATTCCCGTGTCTACTGAATTGTTTCTTATATTTTCCATTTTTCTTTACTTTGCAAATTACAAGCCTTGAGTTAGCATACAAGGATGTTGTGGTGGTGTCTGACCCATTTGGGTGCAGTGTACCCACCCTGTCAGAGTGAATACGACATGCATGGTTGTGCACTTGGCCTTCCCTGCCGCCCCAGCCCAGTGCAGAAGACATGTGCTTGTTATAAACAGAAGCTCTTTGGCAACTTGCTGGTCCTTGTTGCACTCATTCAGTGTGTACTTTAATCTTCTTTTTATTAGATGGGCATTAGATGGATATAGACTGAATGAAGCATTTCTGTCTGTATGTGTTTCTGCATGTTCAGGTGCATGTACACATGTGTGTGTCTGTGTGTAGTTCAGAGGTCAACCTTGGATGTCTTCCTCGAGTGCTATCTATTTTAGTTTTTGAGACAAGGTCTCTCACTGAAACTTGAACTTGCCTGTTTGGCTAGACAGGCTGACCAGAAAGCTTCCAGAGGTCTTCCTGCCTCTGTTTCCCTAGAGTATGATTCCAGGAGAATCCTGCATGCCCAGCTTTTACATGGGTGTTGTGGATCAAACTCAGGTCTTCATGTCGAGTCCTTATGCTTACATGGCAAGTATTTATTATCTGAACCATCTTTCTAGCCCTTGAACAAAACATATCTGTCTCAGCTTCCTAAAAAGTAAGGAAGACATAAGCTCCCAGTGAATGTGGGAAGGTACTTTGGAATGCCTTATATGGTTCTGGTGTGATCAGAAGTTATTAAGAGCGTGGAGAAATAAAAAAATGAGGTGCTTCTTAAATTATTTATGTAATAACTCATCCATATGATTGTCATATGAAGACTAACCACGTTGTACCTGCTGTGAAAATTCCTTGAGATGGTACTTGTAAAGTACTATCCAGAGCTCAAAGCATTGTTGACATTCCATACATGTGAGTTTCTTTTACATTTATTTGAAGTATTTGAGTGCTTATTTATTTTTTGCAAAAGAATTTATCATTTAAGGGTCAGCAATATGTCTTAGTGGGTAAGTGTGCTTGCCACAAAGCCTGACAACCTGAATGCAGTCTCTGGAACCCACATAGTGTAAGGAGAGAACCACAAGTGTCCTCTGACTTCAACACACACACACACACACACACACACACACACACACACACACATCATGCACTTGTATATATGCACTTGTGCACACACACAATGAATAAATCTAAAAATATTTTATAAATAAAATCATTCATCATATATTTATTTATAACTTTTTTATGGTGCATACAATTTTAAAGAGATGTGAATATGTACTAAATAAAAATGAGCATATCAAGAGTTTGTATTCTTATAAAGGAGACTAATACTAATCAGATCAGACATGAGCTATCTAACATGTCAAATGATGATCACTATACTAAGGAACAAGATGTAAAAGGAGCAAGCAATGGAGACTTGAAGGAGGTGAGGTGTAGCGACCGAATCTGCTCTCTGGGCTGAGCGGCGCAGCACCTCCCTCCGGACACCGTAGCAGTCGGAAGCCTGCTCTCGGATAAACCATGTGCAACCGTAAGGCGGTGACCAAAATGCAGACATGTCTGAGGAGATGCAACAGGACTCGGTGGAGTGCGCTACTCAGGCGTTGGAGAAATACAATGTAGAAAATGATATTGCGGCCCACATCAAAGAGTTTGACAAGAAGTACAACCCCACTTGGTACTGCATCGTGGGGCGAAACTTCGGTAGTTATGTGACACAGGAAACCAAACACTTCATCTACTTCTTTCTGGGTCAAGTGGCCATTCTGTTCAAATCTGGTTAAAAGCATGGACTGTGCCAAACACGCAGTGATCCATCCAAAAACGAGGACTGCAGCCTGAATTCCAAACAGCAGAGACTGACACCTTCAGCCTTGCTAAGGGGACACCTCGTTTTGAATCTTTATTTTGTACAGGGCTTCATCCTCTGTACTAGTTTGTGGTTATAAAACAGTCAAACAGCTTACATTTGTATTTATTTTCTGTTCCATACTTCTGTGCCCCTCCTTCCCGCGGTGATCAAGGGACCATGGCCGATCAAGATCAAGACCGGCGTGGTGAAGCGATGGGTCAAAGAAAACATGATGCATGAGAAAGAAGTAAAGCAACAAGAAGAAAAGACTGAAAAAATTAAAGGTGAAGATGGTGAGAATTATGCCATTAAAAAGCAGGCAGAGATCCTCCAAGAGTCCTGGATGATGATCTCAGATTGCCGGCGCAGGTTAGAAGCGGCATATACTGATCTTCAGCAGATATTAGAAAGTGAAAAAGACTTGGAAGGAGCTGGAGTATAAAGAAGCCCGTTCAGTACTGGATTCAGTCAAGTTAGAAGCTTAAAACTTTTCTGTACAGGGTGTTTTACATCAAGTCACGGAGTCCATTCTACAATTCATAATTCTTGACCACTGCTGTGTGTTTAGTAAATGAAAATGTGATTCTTTTTATGCAGTTGCATATATTTTTCTTTGCATAACATAATGTGTCAAATAAATGAGGGTTATAGTGAGGGAGGGAGAGATGTGTACACCTAGGGAGGGAAGGAACAATGGGTACATTACCAAAAAACAAAGAGGCTGGTTTGTCTGGAGTGGAGTAGGATATGCAACCAGATAAGCAGCAGAGGCCAAGTTATGTGGGGTACTATAGGCCATGTATGGACTCTGGGTGTTATTCTCAGTCGGAGTAGAATCAGTGGACTGGGCTGATGGGAGGATTGTGGGCTTTTTGTTGTTGTTGTTGTTGTTGTTTTTCTTTCTTTCTTTCTTTTTTTCAAATAGCAATCTGATCTGTTGGGAAAAGGTTTTTTGGCGGACCAGGACAGAGGCAGGGACAGTCAGTGAAGAGAGCAGGCAGTTACACACAGAACTGACTGGTTTGCTAGGTAGTAGAGAAAGCATCAGGCACTAGGATTTGGATTGACATTTGCATGGAGGGCTGAAGGGTTTTTGTGGGGTATAGGATTATAAAAAGAAGTAAGTAAAGGATAACTCTAGAGTTTTTGGCCTAAGGAACTGGAGTTTCTGGTAACTGGAAGAGGAAGACTAGAACATTAACATATTTGCAGTGGGAGTGAGGAGGAGATCAGAAGTTTGATTTAGATATGCTAAGTTTGAGATTAAAATGCCTATTAGACATAGAAATGGAAATACCCATTAGACTCTGAAGCCACAAAGTAGATGAAGACTACCAGGGGAAAAGTTATTGACAGGCAAGAGCCTAACCTTGGGGCCCAGCATCACTCCGCAGAGCTGGAGCCGAGGAGGAACTATCTCACTTGCAAATGTGTTGTTTTGGTGAAAGAGCAGTTTAGGGAATACATTTTGAGGGAATTTATCCATACTTGCCATGTTTCCAATCAAGACCTAAGAAAGCGAAATATTTGCTTCCTGGAATAAATACTGCATATCTAGTTGTTAAGAAGTGTATAAGTCTAGAAATGTTCAGGGAATTTCCACAGAAAGTAGAGGGGAAAATCATTTCTGCACTGGAGACACTAAAAGCCCTAGAAAAAGCCTGTAGCAAGCAGCAGTAAATTTAGAAATGGCTTATAAATACATCAAAAGTAGGAAAGTGGGGTAATGGACTGGGCTGGGAAGTGATGGTCAGTGTTTTTAGTAAGTAGAGCCATGTGGCTGGTTTAGAAATGTCTTATGAAAGAGATGAGCATCAATTCAAGCTCATGAGGGAGAGAGCATGGATTGGTATCAGAGAATTTCAAAATCAAGAACAGCCTTACCCCACCGACCACTTAGGACGAGGTTTTTGGCAAGTGAATCATTTCTTTCTTCTAATATTACGGAAGATCCCTGGAAGCAGATGGCTCGCTTGGAGGATGCAGTTGAGGAGAACTGATGAACCATTTACAAAGGTATAGACAGGGTCAAACTGTTGTCTAGTGTATATTGGTGCCTTTTATTGGTAAGCTCTAGCAGGAAGCCACAAAACAAGCAAGCCTCCTGGGGCACAGGGCAAATGGGAAGGTAGGAGAACAAACAAGAGAGTCACAGAATATTCAGCTTCTTGACTCCATTAAAAAAGCTTCTAGTTAGGTTCTTCATAAGGAGAATTGTGAGCATTTGATCACTAGTGAGAACTTCGAATGGTAGCAAATAAATACCCTCACAATCTTCCAATAGCTATACTTAAAAATACTTTACTATTTCATCTTTTCTACCCCCTTTTTTCTGGTCAATTTTATTTGCTTTGCTTTATTTTGCCTGCAATGTTCTGCTTAGATGTTTTTGTTAAATATTTATAAAGACCTTGATATGCAGAAGAATCTGGTTTGAAGCAAGGTTCCAGGATTTTCAAGATATGTAGAGACTCATTTTGTTCTAGCATTGTTTGTTAAATATAAGTAACACTGAGACTAGTTTGACTCTTTATCCTATTTGATAAAATTGGAAAACTTGTCACAAGATAGGGGACTAAAAATCTCTTCTAGAATAGTTACTCCTCAAAGTTTATGTTTCTCTTTACATATGGTTAAACCTTCAATAGTAACCATTTCCTTCTGACACTAAATAAAGCCTTTATAGACATTCAGTGAGCAAATTTAGGCCAATTATATAACTAGATTTACTAAGATGAGGTAAATACTACAGAAAAGAAAAGGCTATCATATTAAAGATGTGGAATGTTATCTTGAAAAATCATATAAGACCAAATATCATAAGCTGTTAAAAATAAAACCATTTGCAAATATCCATTACTTTCTCCTCAATGCACATTGCTTTTGTCAAGGACTGTTTATTCTCCCCATGTCACATTTTGGTTCTTGACTTTTTTTGGTAATGGAACCTCTTCCTCTAGTCTGGACTTAGGGCTGCTCAAATAAAGACTACATTTCCCAGCTACTCTTGCTGCTATGTTTGGCTGTATATTTTAAGATCTTCTCAATGTTATGCAAGCAGAATACAGACACTGGAGAAAGTTACAAAAGCTGTTTCAGACCAAGAAACGGAAACCATTTGTTGAGGATGGTAGAATTCTAAGTAGAAAGTGGCTAGGTTTTTCAAGACTGTGGGAGTCTATACTGTGGACCTTGGATGGCTTACGCTGTAGCATTTATATGGGAGGAAATCAGTGATTGTTTGAGCCATTGCTTTATCAGCATTTATGATCATACCAGAATTCTATCCTGGTTTATTTTTAGGTCCTTCCCTTAATTTTTTTTTTAAAATTTATTTCTCTTGTGTGTGTGCATGTGTATGTGGGTGAGTGGCTATGCACATGCTACAGTCTGTGTGTCGGGGGGTTAGAGAAAACTAATGGGAACTAATTCTCTCCTTCCATTATGTGGGTCCTGGAAATTAAACTCAGGTTGTCAGGCTTGGTGGCAAACAGCTTTATCTACTGAGCCTTTCTTTCTGTCCTCCCTCCCCTTTTCTGAGACAGGGTCTCCTATAGCTCAGTTTGGCCTCAGACTCTGTGTGAAGGCAATGATGTCCTTGAACTTTTGATCATTCTGTCTCCACTTCCCAAGTGCTGAGAGGTGTGGCCCGTGATGCTTGGCAATACTGGAGATTGTACCCAGGGCTTCATACATGTTGGGCAAGAACTCTACCAATTGAACCATATATCCCAACTTTTATTCTTTGTCCTTCTAACAGGGACTGTTAAAGTACAATAATAGTGGGCTGGAGAGATGGCTCAGTGGTTAAGAACATTGGCTGCTCTTGTAGAGGACCTGGGTTCATTTCCAGCATCCACAAGGAGGCTAACAACCATCTAGAACTCCAGTTCCAGCGAATCCAATGATTTCTTCTGACTTTTGTGGACACTGCATGATCTAGATGCACTTATATGCAGGCAACACACTCATATTCATAACATAAAAAGAAATAAAATATTTTTTAAAAATTATATTTAAAAAATGTAATAGCTATGCTTTGTTATCTGTTGGTAGAGAAAACACCCAATGAAAAAGAAGTGCTCCAGAATAGTTCCAGAGAAGTTTTAAGTGAATTGTTATTTAATCACAGGAATATACATTTGAAAAATAACAAGATTTACACAAGTGGAGTATATTCCTATTCATTTTATTGATGGTCCTTCAACTGGCTTGTAGGTATAAGCTTTACTAGGCACCTTCCCCAGAGCTTTTTGGAGGCCTTGTGTCTAGATCCAGAGTTAAAGATAGCATCCAATTTAGAAGATGCAAATAAAATTCTTAATTCTGGGGCTGGAGAGATGGCACAGAGGTTAAGTGCATTCATTAGCTGCTCTTGCAGAGGACCAGGGTTCGGTACCCAGCATCTACATAGCAGCTAATAACCATCTGTAATTCTAGTTCTAGGGATCTGACACCTTCCTCTGACCTCTGTGGGCATTGTAGGACATGGGTGCACTTACATACATGCAGGCAATACGCTTATACAGATAAAATAAAAATAATAAATGAAATATTAAAAAGCACTTCAATGTCAGCTAACTATAAAGCTATTGACTATATTCTGGTAAATAAATAAATAATAAAGAAAGAGAGAGAGAGAGAAAGAGAGAGAGAGAGAGAGAGAGAGAAGGTCCAGTAGACGTAGTCTGTGATGGGTATTGTGCTGATTTCCCTAAAATCTTTCCCACTTTCCCACTGCATAGTAAGCATTCTACTTGGATGTGTATACTGGGTTGAGTATTGTAACATCTTTCCAAACTCACATTCCCCTCAAACCTGGGTTTGTAACTTCATTTAGAAGCAGGGCCTTGTTGATAAAATCAAGTTATGGTGAAGTCATTTTGAATGAGAATGAGCCCTCATCTAAGGATTATGAGCTTATAAGAAGACGGACACTTAGACACTTGAAGAGAATGAAGACAGCCATGTGAAGAGAGAGGGAGGGTGCAAGATTGCTGCCACATACAAGGGACACCAGGAGTGAGGAAAGAGAGGTCTCCCTAGGGCCTCCTGAGGAAGCCGGCCTAGCCAACACCAATAGTTTAGATTTCTAGCCTTTAGAATGATGAGAGAATAAATTTCTGTTGGTAAGGTGAATGTAGTTTTTGATTCTTTGTCATTGTAGCTGCCCTAGTGAATTAAGATAATATAATCTATTCTGCCCTCAGCTACAGGCTGGAATGATATTCAGAATGCTTAACAAGCAGCTTATGAACTGTCCAAACAGAAGGGATGTCTGCTGCATTGCTGGAGCTGGGTCCAAATAGATCCTTACTCTTTGGATGCTGGCTTTTTCCATTGCTGGGCAGCCGAGAAGCGAAGAGCGTTTTAGCCTGTGATACTGTGAGCACTGTTTGGTATGGTTGGGGGAACGTGGAGAATCTGCTATTTTTCCTCTGATTCAAAAGTATCTCAGTATTTTCAAACCCATATGCTGGGTGGTCTAAAGGAATACAACTTTCCTACTTGCTGCTACAAATTACTCAGAAGGGACCCAATTGGAATGAAGCTCAGAGCTTTGATTCTCTGACTGGAGGGGAACATGCACTGTGTTGGGAGATGTGAATGAAAAAGAACAGGGTTTGGCCACTGCTTCTCTAGATTTGCAACCTGAAAAGCAGGTAGTCCAAGGGAGAAAACGACAGTCGGAGTGCGGAGAACCAAGACAACTGCAGGCTCGTGGCCCTAGAGCTAGGATCACTTGTGCAGGAATCCCTCCTGTCTTTTAAGCTGTAAGTCATTTGAGTTACACATTCTCTTTGTTGTTTATGCAAGTTTGAGTTGATCTTGTGTGTGTTTGTAACCCCAAAGCATCCGTAATTGTAGAAAATTCTGTGATTTTCTTAGAAGATATACATTAGGTTATTTTCTTTGAAACATTTTGTTTTGATGTCTGCTGGTATAATTATTTTGTAATTACCTTTTACCTTTGTGTTCTTCTATAATAATAAAAGAATCACTAGACAGGCTTCAAGAAAATGAACTTCTTTGGACCAAATTTCTGCTAAATTCTTAGAATATGACTTTTAAATACAGTCACATGTACAGGCACATGTGAGTGTACACACACACACACACACACACACACATAAACACCTGCAATTTTCAGCACATGTGGTAAGGTCTCATTTGTCCTACAGGTACAAGAGTTGAGAAGAATGGTACAAACGAGAGGGGATCTGTAACCCATGAGTACTGTGGAAAAATAAGAAAGGTAGTAATTCAAAAAATAAGGCTTATAAATGGAATTCTCCTCCATAAGAATAACTGCAAAAAATAAATCAAATGGTATTGCAGGGTAATTTAAATACAGAGGCTAGCAATAAAGGAGATAGAGATGAATAGAGGCAGCAGAGGCAAATCATAAAGTTAAACTACTTTTCCTATGTCTCAGCCTACAAAATAAGTCTTTCTTTTGAAGTTGTGGGGGCAATTTCAAAAACAAGGTTAAGGGGAGGCAGAAACAATGTACCAGTGTTCTCTGTACCCTCCTAAAATTGAAAAATTTGACTTGGCTCAATTGTTTTAGGTTGCTGTGAATTCTTGTTCATGTATTTGCATACAGAGTTTAAGGTTTCTGCTCTATATTCATTATGGTGACTGTTGTCTACACGGTTAACAAAAGATATTTTAAAAAGTAATTCCGTATTTAGCCAACATTTCACTTACTTTTGATAAATTTTTAAATTACTTAGTATATTACTTTCAATAATCAGGAGAAAGAATTTTAGAAAAGGAACTGTAAAAATGATGAACTAGTTTTTCTGAGTTTGCAATTCATGTTAAATTGCTGGTGGCTCAAGAATACTGTACAAAGATTTTACCAATACATGCAGCTCCACACAGTTTCTATTTTAGTTGCTAATTACTATTCAGGTGCAGTGGAATACATAAAATTAAAGGCTAATGCTGTTTCATTTGCGACTTATGTACAAGTTGTTACTCTACCAGCTTTATCCTGTCTATGCACATGTGTAATTGTTGTTTTTCTCTTTTTCTTTGTAGTAATAATACCTTCATATACTCAAATGATTCATTCTCCTAAGGATATAATACAAATAAATCTTCTTGATTTTAGAAAATCATTACCTTCTGTAGTTTAGAAATAAAAAATAACATCTGAGTCACTTTTTTAAATGCTTGAACTGAGGACTTGGTTTTATTGATCTGCTAGTACAGAAATTTTAGTGTTTCCCTCTAGGTTGCTTCACTTAATTTATGATTAACAACTGTCTAAAATTGTGAGCCACGTAATGGAAGTACTTTTATAAATATTGCATGCCATTTTATGTTCTTCAAGTTGTACTGCCCTTAACAAGCATTTTCATCTTAAAAAATTTTGGAGTTAATGTGTGAGGAAGTACTATCTACTTTAGTTAGTTAGATTTTTCTTCCCTGAAGAAAATTGCTATAATGGTTACTTTTGCTAAAATGCAATTACTGTCACTGTAACAATCAATCATATTTTCATATAAGAAACTTTAACAACTTCTGAATGCATTAAGAAAAGTAAATGAAAAAGATTCAGTGTGAAGTAAGACTAGACACCTGCCCCCTAATATCTAGTGAAAGAAAACTCAGGCACCTCTCTTATAATGTATTGTAATGCCTTGTGAAGATCACCATGAATGGTAGAGCAAACAAATTTCTTTTCACACATTTAATAACTGGTAGATAATATTTTTTGTGGTGAATAACAGTTTAATCTTAATCCAGCAGTATTTTTAATCCTTGAGATTCAAATGTTAAATCAAAACATGTCATTTGAAAAGGATTAACAATTGTTATACTCTACAGATGATACCACTGCCACATCAAAAATGGCAACTAAAAAGTATCAGTTATCAACTTAAAGAGGTCACTTGTTGGGGTCAGAAAAAAAGTGTTTCCAAATATTATGCAGTTACATACCTTGCTGATGATATTTATTCCCAAAAATAGTATATTAAATGACTTGAAACCACTGCTATTTAAAATATTGTTGTATTCTGCATGTATATTGGGAATATAGAAATAGATTATTTGTTCTATATTGTTATTTGATAACATGTAAATTGCAACAATGAATATAAGTGACATGAATCAAAATATATAAAACATAGTGTTCTATAAGTAAAACTGATTATTTCATGTAGTTGTTTGATATAAGACCCCCAAATTAACATTGAGTAGCACAAGCAGCCGGGCTGTGTCTTGTCTCCACACCCCTGGCTTGCCCACTTATCTGCTTCTAACCTTCTCTGGTATCTTTACTGCTAACTCCATTCAGTTAGCCTCTGCCCTCCACATGTGAGAGATATTTCAATTCTTCCCCTCCTTAGAGCCTTCCTTCATCCCACAGACTTCTGCAATCTTCCTTTAGACCCCTGTCGGCCTTTTCTCTACAACCTTAGAATTATTCCTGGTTTTCACGTGGCCTTTCCTCTGCTTTCAGAGTTATCTTTCTAAACCTTTTGGCATGACTGTTACCAGCTTCCTGGGCATTCCTGCTCACCTTTGCTTATTCCCCGTAGCCTAGCTACATTCATAAAGATCTGTGATCATGGGTGCTGAGTTTTTCCCCCTTTCTAGGCCTTAATTAGAAAATTCCCGAACTTTATCATGAATTCTGTCTAAAAGGCTTTCTCTGGCTCCCTCATGGAAAATGAAAAGTTTGCTTCTCTGAGCTGTCATACTCAGACAGTGATTTGTAGAAGTTTTGTGTTTCATGAACTTTCCCCTGCCTTACTGTGAGTTGGTCAAGACAAGAGAATCTCTCCTTCTTTCTGCTGTCCCTAGTGCTTGGCTCAGGGCATGACACTTAGTAGCCAGCCACTCTCCACAGTGAAAGAAAAATCCATCAGTACTTTTAATTGTGAACCAATTTCAATGCTATTACTTAGAGAGATTCACATTCTGTCTGGGAACAAGGCCATTAAGAAAAATAATTTTATCCATGCTGTAAAAATTAGGTTTTATCAATTTACTTGAAAGTAAAAATCCATTATAATTGGTGGATATTCTTCACTATTAAGGAGACCCTTCATTTTTATGTATATATACCTTGGGGAAGAGGTATAAAAATATGTGCTGTGAATGGCCAATCTATAACAGATGCATGTATGATTATTAATAAAAAACCCAGGGAAAAGAAATCCATTATAGGATATATGTTGGACACTAGATTTCTTTTATTTTCCTCAAAGCTAGAGCTGGTTATAACCAGGTTCACATGCTGGCAATTTTTTGAATGTATTTAAATTGGGCGAGTAGCAGACCCAAGCTATTTATAGAAAACTGCATTTGATGCTATTGTCAATATGGGCTACTGACCCTTCTATATTCCATCTGTTATCAGAAGACTAATAAAGGTGCTTTTTTTATGTCCCTGCTGTGCTTTCTAGAGAAAGGGAAGAGAACAACAATGTAAGCATCAACATTCTCCCCTCACATGTACGAAATGGTGCAGTGCTTTGATGTTGAGGCACATTTGAATTAGACAACAGTCATTTCAATCTGACCAGAATGTTTACAGTCTTTGTGGAGCTGCCTCCCTCCCTTCTCTTGTCAAGGGTTTTGATATAATTCCAGTGAGCCCCCAGCCTTTGGCTGCAGCAGTGGGCATCATGGCTTCTTGTCCTTCTGGCTGTTGTGTTTGATTCAGATGGTGGGTTTGTGATCCAGACAGCCCTCTCCGTATATTTAGAGCAAAGCTCATTACTTTTTTGTCTTTTAAGAGATATAGATACGTATTTGGGAATATTGGCAGCTGAGTTTCCTAATATGTGAAGAGAGTTCATTTGGAGTGGGAAAATATGACCCTTAGGCATAGGGAAGTCCTGAATTAAGAGATCCTGGGTTAGCCCTTTTGGTACTATTTGTACTCCTAAACCAACAGTGCTTGAAGCCAAAGTCATTCTTGCATTTTGGGGTATATGAGCTAATAGATTCCCTCTTTTCTGCTTAAACAGATTAAGTTGAATTTCTATCTCTTATAACTGAAACCATATACATTCCTTAGATGTGAAAGATCAACATTAAATAAAAGAAAAGTACTCATGATCTGTCACTACATTCTAAAAGGGAAAACCCTGAACAGGAGTCTGAAGGGGAACAATGGAGGGACCTTCTGGACATGAGTCTGATACATCTTAATGCTTTCTATTCTACAGCACTTCAAAGTTCTAGTGAATTACTTCATTTCAGACGTTCTGATTCAAAATCAGAAATTAACTTTTAGTTAATTTCCAGTAAACGTTTTGACAGTATGATCACTTTGTATCACGTCAACTTTCTAGAATTCCCCTTCTTGTGTAGTTCCAGGTTACTGTTGTTCACGAAGCTTCTTCATGCCGGGCTTGGAAGGAGGGCAGTCCTGCTTGGAAGGCTGTGCAGGCTGGCTACTGTTGCTGTTTGCTCACTGGGCTACTCTTGCAGTTTTCACATTGTCACAGATCCACTGTGGGCAGGGGCAGGTTCTGGGTCCAGCTCTTTATCTCATATTAATGGCTCCTCCAGATTCTGGGAATTATAGACCAGTGATACACACAGCTCTGTGGTAAAGGATGCTAGTTTGTTTCACAAGTTGACCAAACCATTTGACACTGGACATGGCAAATGATGAACTGATAATTAATTTTCCTTATAGCTTTCTGTTTGTTTGTGGTCTCCCCTATTTCGTGTCGGTCTTCTATTTGTGACCTGACAGCTATACCCCTGGTTTGGCACCAGGTCTAGAGGCAAGACATCCACAACTCTATAAGGGTTAATTCAATATAATAATGATTTCTGCTTGCCTAAGTTTTCTTGTTGTTTGTTTGTTTGTTTGTTTATGAGGCATGGTCTTGCTCAGGCTGGCCTGGAACTCACTAGATAGTCCAGAATAGCCTTGAGCTAGTGATCTTCCTGCCTCAGCCTTCTTAGTGCTATAATTACAGGCATAGGGACATAAGTCTATTGTGGTCTGATTTTTACTATTCATTTCTGAAGAGATATTAAAGTTTATTTTTTGTTAGAAAACAAAATTGATAAGTTTGAAAGAAATTTGGCTTTATTCTCATCGGGCAGTCATTCCATTTCACTGCTGCCTTTGCTATTTGTAATCTGTGTGGCTTCCATCAAATTATTGTGGTTCTTGATACCTCTGTGTCTTCAGTGCAAAGTGAGGAATAATATGTCTCCTAATGGTATTCCAATTAGGATTCACAAAGAAATAATGTTTGCTACTAGATTTTTGCTTATTGCTGCTGCCTCAGTATCTAGCACAACATGAATACACTGAATCTACTCCATAGTGCTTTCTAAACTGCTAAGTAATTGGGTATATGCCTAATTTGTGTTAATCTCTTCTCTTCAACCTTTAGTTGGAAAGATATGTTAAGCTATTGTTTAAACAATAGTCCATGTCTCTTCTTCAAAGACTTCTACTGGAGATATTTTCCTGTCCCACTGATGTTGATATTAGTGATAGGATGTGCTTTGGTCAACAAGATGTTAGATGATAGGATGTGAACCAAAGTTTGACATGTACTTCCAACTCTAGGATTTTATCTCCTGCTCTTCCCTGCTTTCATCAAGATAATATATCCCAAGTACCCCCTCTCACTTCAGCAGTGTGGCAGGGCAGTCTGAGTCCAGTCTTAAACAACAAAACTTAGGCTAACCCATTAATACATGGCAAAATATAGAATACTTAATTGCCTCTGGTTTGACTGTTTTCATGGCTTATTATGGAGCAATAGCTGACTAATACAGAAAGGCTTAATTGTAAAGATAGTGTGCTATGCTGGATAGCTTCATTAGTCAACTTGACACACCTGCATGGAGGGAACCTTAATTGAGGAATTTCCTCCAATGGATTGGCCTGTGGGCATGTCTGTGGGGGCATTTTTTTGGTTGCTTAAGGGATGTGGGAGGACCCAGTCCTCTGTAACAGTAACACCTCTGAACAGATAGTCTTGTGTTACATAAGAAAGCAGGCTGAGCATTGTACCAAGTGTGATTATAGTCAAGTAGCTGAATTGGGCATTTGAAGTTTTAAGACATGGTAGCTATCCTTAAAGAGTACATGAATATGTCCTCAAGAAGAGTGAGTCTCTCCTTTAGAAAATAACTCATGTAAGAGCTATGTGGTTGGCACTGTATAGAGTTACTGTGCTGCTTCCCATCAGGATATAAAGAATTCTGCACTACTTACAGGCTCTGACCTGAGAGAGAAGAAACTCAACTTCATTTCCTCATCTGCTAAACAAGGATAATAATAACTACCACCCAATGGAGCTGTGAAACTTAAACGAAAGCATACATATAAAGCTCTTAGCACACTGTCTGGCTCGTAGTAAGCAGTTAGTAGAAGTTGGCCCTTGTTGTGGTTGTTATGCTTGTGAGTGACAAGATGCTTAGGCAAGAGGCCAGGCTAATTCTGCCACTCTAAGCCACAATGATAGCGCATTCTAGCTCAACTCTGTTATAGGACAGGGAGTCTAATACTAAGAAGAGCTCATTACAGGAAGAAAATCTAGGAGACCAGCATCTTTTTCCTTATGAAAGATAAATTAATGCAGATCATATACTTTTTGTATCTATTTCTATAAATATGCTGGATCTGTTTCAGATTTTTTCCTTCCTCAGACTCAAGAATCTAAATACTCAGTTATCTGTGTTTTTTATTTGATAACAATCTACAAAAGATTCATGTTTCTAATTACATTTTGTGAAGACTGTGGATCAAGAAAGGTCTAATCTGAGCCAGCCACAGTAGAAAAATAACTGGTTGGCATAGAGCACTTACTTTACTATTTTATTATTTTGTCTCAATGTATTCACCTCCATCTCCATCTCCTTCCATCCCTAGCCAGTGGTTTGCCTGGTAAGACTGATCATGTCCTCAGAGTTTTGTTGTTCCACCAACATCTCATTTAATATAGTCCTCTGGTTTTGACATGTGTGATCCAAACTGAATCCACTCCAGGTTAACCCAAACTGGAAAATCTGTACTTTACTCCTACAGTGTTTCTTCTCTTGGTTTAGGGGATATCAGGATGTCAGATTTGCAGCTGCTGCAGATGGGGCCACTAAGGGTGAATTGGTGGTATCAGAGGATAAAATCAATATAGAGAAGTCAAAGTGTGGAAAATGGAAATACATTGGTTCATTGGTAAAACCAACGAAGCTGCTAAATTTAGGCCCACCTGAATTATCTTAACTCCTTAAGACTAGTAACTTTATTTCATTGCTTAAAATAGTTTGATGGAGTTTTCCGTTACTTGTAACATAAAGACCAGTCTTTCTACATCCCATATCCTATTCATATGCCTAAAGCTCAGGTGATCATTAATGGTAATAAGGATTTTTTGAGGGATCAAAAAATATGTCCTGTTATGTTCCTGCAGCACATTCAGTTAGCTGCCCATTTCCCACTGTGCTTTTCTTTCATTTTCAGCTGGGAATATAGAGCATAATAGATCACCAGTCATACACTCTGAGCTTTCTCTAATGAAAAAGTGATATCAAGGTTGGGGAGAAGGCTCAGTCAAGCACAAGGTAGTGCACTCTGCTGAGTGAGTTTGGATTGACAACACCCAAGTAAAAAATCAGACATGATGGCATGTGCCTATATTCCCTGCCCTGAAGAGGCAGAGACAGGCAGATTCTTAGAGCTGGCTGACAGCCAGTATAGCTGAATTTGTGAGCCTTGGGTACAGTGAGAGACCATGTCTCAAAAAAATAAGATAGTCACTGACCAGGTCAACCTCTGGCATACACCCTCTACACATGTTCACACAGCTACGTATGAATGTATGTACACACAAAAAGGAGAATAAAGGAAAAGCAACATTAGATAAAAGACAGAAAGGACTAGACAAGAAAATTATATGTACATTATGATGCTCATATATATACATGTACACATTCTATTTATATACATGTACGATCCATAGTATAATCTCAATATACAAAAATAACAAAACAATATATTTATTAAATGTATTTCTTTTTTGCCACAGAGCTATAAAAATAAAATCTTGTCCTTAGGCATGAGATATCCCTTTCCTGGCTAGACAGTCCTTGTGACATTTATGCTCACTTATCACACAATCACTTCACAACTAGATTGTGATCAAATATTGCAGCCTGTTAATTCCCTAGTGAGACGAGTTAGAAGGTAGTGCACTCTGCTGTTTTGTCACATTTCCCTCTTTTCATTGTAACTTTCTTTTAGCATCAAAATTGGTGATTTTATCAAAATGATTGACTTCTAATTTGGAAGACTTATTTGATGGTTAGTCTCTATACTATGAATTAGAGAGTCTTGCTAAAGATTTACAAGTGCCTGTGCAAAGTTTTATCTTCTCTGGCCTTTTAGACCCCATGTGTTAGATATAAGGTTTCAAATTCCCAAAGCTGTAGTTAAGAAACAGAGGGAAAAGGAAAAGGAAGGAAAACCCTTCTGTCCTGAAGTTAAGTGTAAAATATTCAGTGATTTTCCATGTGCTATCAAATCCTTTTATGTTGGCATATGCCTTTAGAAACAAAGAAAATGAGTTACACAATGTTGAGGGCTAATAAGGCTGACACAAAGCTAATAAGACTTTCCAATTATTATCACTATGGGTTAATTGTAAACCCCATACCTAATTGTGTTGTTTAAACTGACATAAAAGTTCACGTCCCAGGGATACAGGCAAAGAATGATGTTAATGGAGTACTGCGTGTGTAACAAGACAGTGCAGTGCATGTCTTCCCAGTAAGTGATATTATAAAGAAGCCGTTTTGAGATATTTTTCTAATGTCTTTGAGCATTCATGACTTTTTATGACTGTGCCACTTACTTTTGAGGGTGCAAGAGTGGGGAAGGACCTTATGGGAAGAGAGAGAAAAGCAGCAGAACAGAACCTTGGGGGATTTGCTCCGGCTTGATTCAAGGAGGTGAGAGTTCGGAGCTTTCTCCAAGATGAATTTTAAAGCACTGGTGATACAATAGAGTCACTATTGTAACACTGAGCATAGAAATAAAATTTGCATCCATCAATTAGTTTTTTTCTTGCATTTTATTGAAAGATATATTCAAGGTCACTACAGCACGAATCTAATCCACAATCGCACAGGACTAGACTATACTTTGATTCAATCTACATGTTAAATTATGTATTCTGGCACATTAAATCATCGCAAATGAGCATTTCCCTTTCTATCAAGATATTTGTAGTAATATAGTCAAATATAGATAGGATGCTAGACAAATTTTTTAAAACATTATTTCTTCTTCCTTGCCAAAGATTCATAACAGAAGCTCTATAGATACTGCGTGTGTGGAGAATGCTTATTGGCTGTCCACTGAACTCACTATGGAATCTGAAACAATACATTAGTTGGAATTGTTTGTTTTCTGATATGAAAGTTTTACTTGTTCTTATCTTATGCTATAACACACACAGTATTTAGTTCTATATATCTACAGAAAAAATTTACATATGTCATTTTTTTCTCTACCCAGTGTTAGGTTTAACAGTTGTTTTAGAAGTTAATAACAGACAAATTGACAAATTAAAAATTCAAAAATTTAACTATGGTTACTGTGAGAGAGTACTTTTTAATATATGTGCATTTGAAATAATTATCAAGTATTAAAATCATTAAAAAATGAAATGGTGCCTGGATGTTAGTTTATTTTCTTTATTAACAAATATCTTCAAGACTTATAAGGTGCCTGAACAGATCTTACCCTAATAACTGCCCATGGACCTTGCAATCTTCTTTCAAAACTTTACACTCAGTTGCCAATTTAATAGTATGCTCTGGGGCTATGAATGGGCTTTGACACCAAGGAGCCCAAACTAGCATCAGTCTAACCATGTTCAAGGAACTCAGACTCTCTTCCTCCATTTCTTCATCTGTGAAATGGCAACATATACTTCATTACAGGAATTTTGCCATAATTGTAAATTAATGTAAAACATGTAGAACTGTGTCTGGCATAGGGGACGTTTGATAAATGTTAGTGATTCTTGTTGTTGATGATTTTTTAAACCTTCTCTCAATGGCTGATTGAAAATAATCCAGTTAATGATATTACTTTATCATGCTTTCAAACCACACTATGTCACACTAAGTACACACCAAGACTCCCAAACCCCATATTATTTCATTGAAATGAAAATTTCAGAATAGCTAATCAATACTTCCATTTTCATTTTCTACTGCATTATGTTAAGAAGACAACTAATTAGGGAAAATGAGATTTTCTTCATCTGTATCCCTAATATTCTCAGCAACTCAAAATAAAGTATTTAATACACATGTTACAGAAGGCATATAATTTCTAATATAATAACTTTTTTCCCTGGGTACTTGGGATGTTTAATTAGTTAACATTTGAAAAGCACTTTGTGGATTAAAGGAACTGCATAAGTGCTAAATCTTCATTGTTGGTAACAAAAGATCAGATTTGAAAGAACACATCAAGCATATTATACAAAGAAATTGTATTTTATTGCAATTTTTGCTCTTCAACTTTGTAGAAAACTGCCATTAAGGTTTATTCTTTTGAGAGATAAAAACAGAGCACTCTCACTGGAAACCTCAGCTCAGTTAACCTAATGATAAATGGTGGAATTCTGACTAAGCCACCTGAAAACCATGCTTTTCATTTTCATTACCACTGAAGTGAAGATAAGCATACTTAACCCAAGCCCACTTAATGCAGTCATGGAAATAAGTGCTCCTATAAGGTAAGACTGGCTTTGAGGTCTTTGGCAGACACAAGGATACCAATAACTGCTCTGATCATTTCTCAGTGGTACCCCATGCCCCATGTGCCCACTGACAAGCATGGGGAGCAAGAATAGGGTCTTTATTGACAGCACTGACTGCAGGCTAGGCAATCTCTTTTCTTTCACCTGCCATCCCTTCACAGAGGTGTGAAAGAACAGAGTTTGAGGATCTATGAGCTGCCATTGCCCCCTGAGACCATCTTATCTAATTCTTCAGTCCCCAGACACAACTAAAATCAGCTTTAAAAAGAAAACTGTAATTGTGTACACTCAGTGGGTGAATCGCATGGTGGGTGGGTGATATTGTAATGAAAACATTTTCACAAATTTTATATGCATGTGTATGCCCATGTATGCTTATGTCTGCTGCTTTGACCATTCTCTAAACCGAGTGGCAAACCTTTACTGACCCTGTTCTAATTCCATCTGTGGTCTCTGATGGACTGTGGAATAAAATGGTGCTGGTCAGACAAGGACCCCAGACGATCTCTTCCTTAAGTGTTAACATCAGACAGTGAAGGAAAGTTAGACTTTTTTTTTTTTTTCCTCAGAGGAGATACATTTTTCAGGGATTCTCAGGTCTTGTTGACTTATCATACTTTTCTTTCTATACTCGTGTGTTGTGTGTGTGTGTGTGTACACGTGTGTGCAGGTGAATATGGATTCTAGAGGTTGATGTAGAGTTTCTTAATCACTCTCTACCTTATATTTTGAGACAGGGTCTCTCATGGGATTTGGAGCACTCTGATTCAATTAAACTAGCTGACAAGGTTACAGGTTCATGCTTCTCCACCTAGCTTTTTAATGTAGGTGCTGGGGATCTGAACTCAGGTCCTTGTGTTTATATAGCAAGAACTTTACCAACTGAGATATTTCCACATTCCCTACACTCCCAACTCAGTTTCTTATCCAGCCTCTTGCTTTGGTTTCTGACATTTCACCTTAGGGCTTCACCCCCTTTCTCAGTGGTTTCCCCTGCTCTCATGGGACATTTTGAAGGCAAAGGGGACATTTTGAATTACTATAGTTCATTGAGAAAGAGGACAGGGATGATATCTATTCTGCATGAGCAATCAAGCAGAACAAAGTGTGGTCTTATTCAAAACAGCAAGAGTGAGTGTGGTGCTGCTGATGGAGATACTAGACTTGTTACTGTCATTGTTGCTTTGGACTTACGGTAAGTTTCAGATTCTTCCCTTGGAAATAATTTTGATATATCAACTGGTAAGGGATGGTAGAAAGAACACAATGTTATGAATTCCATGGTGATGAGCTCTCACATGGAAACAAAGAAGGAAAGGGAAGAGCCTGTGGCAGGCATTGTTGGTTCACTGACCTATAGCCATTGCCAACTTTCTCTTACCTTGTCTCCTTTTACTAATGAACCGAGGAAAGCCACTTTTTTCTCCACCTTTCCTTTTGGATGGGTGACCATCTGGCAAATGCTGATAAGAAATAAGGAAAAGCCTATGTGAGGTAGGAATCGAGGCTTCTGGCAAAGTATACTGGTGGCTCCTGGAAAGGGCATGGCTGGTGGTCTCATTCCCCTTCTTCCTGTCCTGGTAGGGGTGGGAGTATAGAGCCATTGTTCAAACATAAGGTGAAAGTCCTGCGGAGGAAGAGCTGATGTACTAAGCATGGTAAGGGGCAGAACGGAAAGCAGCTGGGGCTCAGGACACTAAGCAGCTGAACACATTTGCGCTTGATCTTGCTATGTTAAAAGAACTTTCATTGACTTGAGCTAGGTGGTTTGGCCTCCTGTTAGTTGTAGAGCTAGACACATTTTTAACAATTCAGAATGAAAGGCAAATAGTTACAAATATTTATATGCATAATTTTATGTGCGCTTACCCCACCCTCTTCTCTGAATATTTTGTCAATCAAGACTGCCCTATGCTTGCCTTAAAGAGTAGCCAAACCTGGAAAGACTCTGAGGACTTATTACTTGAAAGGCAATACAACAGACATAAAAATGCTTAAGGTACAGATCCCTCTCTCCGTGAGCAGTGATTTGGAAAAAACAGAGACCAAAATTTTTTACTAAATTATTTTGACCTAATCTACCTAGAATCTCTGATGTCATCAATTCCGATAGTGTGGAGCCTGGTTTAGGAGGGGATAGTCTAGAGACAGGGAGGCCGGGTGGGAAGTGACTCCTATCATTTAGGCCAGGACAGTGTCCCCAGCAGTCCGACTTAAAAGATGACATCACCATCCGTCTGAGTATGTGGTAAAAGGGGAGCCTTCGGATTTTCAAGGACACTTGCCTTTTTGCTAGAACGACTGGACTTTCAACTGCTTTCCTGTATTTTTATGACCTTGCTTGTTAAAATGATCTGTTCTTATATCAACATCAAAAAGCAAGTCAATGAATAAAGTTGATTAAGCCTCTGCGGTCCGTTTAGTCCAGGAGGTTGACTTAGCGCCTGGGAGCGCAGATGCCGCCTTTCAGCACTGGCTCTGCGACTTACAAATGTGAATTTGAACTTTGGAAATTTGCTGGACATCTCTGTGTCTTAACTCTGTCCTCTATAAAATGGGGATAAAGTTAGTATTTGCTTCCTAGTGTTGCGGAAGAGACCTAATGCATTGGTGCATGTGATTTTGTACCACAGTGCTTTGTTTACTGGGAATGTAAAGAGAGAGGCAAATAACAGTGGACTCATAGTCCTGTCACTTAGGGGGCAGGACAAAGGAGCAATCTGTTTACTGATGTTTCCTGAGAGAGAAGGGACAGGATTGAGATAGCTCCAGCTAAAGCAACTCCAATACATATAGTACCTGGTTCCATGTGTGGTTGAGGCCAGGTGATTTTTAGTACTTGAACATACAATTACCTCATCAGACATCTCTTCCCTAGCAATGTGAAGCAAAGAGTGCGGCTGCCATGGCTGACTTTTCCAAGCCAAAAGAGGGGTGAGTGTTGGACACAGAACCTCGATAAGCAGAATGAATTCTACCCATTGCTTGGGGGACCGCAAAAAAGGTGTGCATGAGGTATATTTTTAACATTTTGCAGGAAGGATTTGTGGTAGGATTGTCAGCTTTCCATTATGCTGACAAAAATACCTGAGAAAAACATCTTGAAGGAGAAAAGATTTATTCTTGCCCCCAGTTTCAGAGCTTTCAGTCCATGGTCCACCAAACTGTTAAGCCTAACAGGCAAGACAGAGTATCGTAGTGGTGTGAGTATGTGGAGGAGGAGGTTGCTTGGATCATGGCAGTCAAAAAGCAAAAAGAAAGGAGGCTGGGAACAAGATAAAGTCCCCAGAGGCATGTCCCCACTCCCTGGAAAGTGCTACCTCCTACTTTTCTATCACTGCCCAGCAGCCTACTTTCACTGATGATGTCAGAACACTCACAATCCACTCACTTTCCAGAAACTCACCAGCTGCCAGCCATGCCTTTAGCACATGGCCTTTGGGGGACATTTAAATACAAACCATAACAAGTAGCCTATTCACAGTATAGCACAACTTTAAAAGTAGAAGGAATTTTAGGGTAAAATTAAAGAAATACAAGCAAGAAAATAAGAGTCCATCTGGGTTAAGAGTGGCTGAAGAGAATTTTCTGGACTCACTTAAAGTAGAAGGAGAAAACTGAGATAATTTAATTTCAAGTGAACAGGGAGTTGATTAAGATACCTTATATGAAGGGCTGGTATTTATCTTCATTACTTTTCAATATAGCGGTGGCAATAATTTCCTTTGCCAACAATGCTAGTAATTTTATATAGATGCATTGTGACTCTCAGTACTCTGGAATGTATACACTTGACATCAGTTTGTTAACGTCTGAGTTTTCTGAGATTGGGTTACACTGTTACACCCATATAAATATGTCAACTTCATGCTGCATTTGTTCCATACAACAAGACCCAGTTACTAAAACTTTGTTCCTTTCTTTGCTTCTGTCTGTTGCACTGGAGGAGTTTTGTTCCAAGAACTTAAAATATTCTAAAAAGAAATGAGAATTTGTTTTCCTTCTGAAGATTGTGTTTTCATCTGAGCAAAGGTCTGCAGTCAGGTACAGTAAGCTGTGCTAGATGCATGACATCTGAGTATTCAAATAGATTTGAAGACTCTTCTTTGTGTTTCCTCTTTTCTTCTGCCCCCATACATGTTTCTGGTCACAAAGAGGCCTTCCTAGCTGTGATGAGGGCTGAATGAGATATGGCAACTCCCCGCCTCTTTGTACCACTTCCATCTGTGAGCGCACATTCCAGGGCAGAGGGGTGAATGCAAGAAGGGAACGCTGACTAGTCACCTGTTGAGAGAGGTAGCTGTAGAGCGTCATTCCTGTCTCAAAGCTTAAAGGTAAGCTTCTTTGTTCGTTCACACCAGCTTTCTGCATGTTTAAAGAAGGAGAGGTTAGACACAGAACAGATGGAGCTGTTGACAAGGAATAGAGAAAAGCTTTGTCAGGAGGGTAGCCCAGAAGTTATGTTGCAATGAAGCAAAAATCAATCCTTATTTTAAAAGTATTTGCTTATGATTTAGAATGAGGTTGAAGTCATCCTTTTATCATGTGGCAAATAAATTGCAAACAAGAATTTCTTACAACAAAAGAAATACTAGACAGATTTTTTTAACGGTACACATTTTATCTGTGTATGATTCACAAGCATGTTAGTGTTAAGTTGGTGGCAAAATTGCTGAAATATAAAACAAAAAATAATAAAACTAAGACATCAGTTTTCTTCATTTTTGTGTAATAAAATAGAATTATGAAACTTTGTAATCAATATGCCTCAATAGTTTTGCAATTAAAGTTTACCCTTTGATGTGCTCGAAATCCATGTAAATACCTAGGCATGTTTAAAGAAAGAAGGAAGGACAGAAAGGAGGAAATAAAAACAGAGAGGGTTAGGTTAGTTGGCAAAGTACTTGCTGTGCGATCACGAGGACCTAAGCTTGGATCCCGAAGCGTGTATGTAGAAAGTGCGCAGTGGCATGAGCTTTTAATCCAAGCGCCCATGCGGTGAAGCCAGGAGGACCTTTGGGTCTTGCTGGCCAGACATTCTTGCTGAATAGGAAAGTTCCAGGTTCAGTGAAAGACCTTGTCTCAAAAAATGAAAAGTGGAGAATGACCGGGGAAGGTGGTTCACACTGACCTCTATGTATGTGCCCCTGTTTCCTATTGCTGTGAGAAAACATTCTGACCAAAACCAGCTCGGAAAGGAAAGGGCTCATTGGCTTATATGTCCCGATCACAGTGCATCATTGAGGGAAGCCAGGGCAGGACCGCAAGACAGGATTCTTGAAGCAGAAGCATAGGATTCTTGAAGTACAGACCGTGGAGGAGCACTGCTTACTGGTTTGCTCCTCTGGCCTGTGCTCAGTCTGCTTTCTTACAAAACCCAGGACCAGCTGACCATGGATGGCATCACCTGTGGTGGGTTGGGCCCTCCCACACACCCAACAATCAAGAAAATGCCTCATGAACATGCCCACAAGCCACATCTCCCAAGGTGTGTCAAGTAGACAACTAAAGTGATCCAGAGTATGTGCACACATACCCTCCCAAGGAAGTCTGTTTTTTTCCTCTTGATTCTGTGCAATGGATATACTTAAATTATTTTTATTTATAAAATCTGATTTACCAATGAATATCTCTTTATCTATCTATCATCTATCTATCTATCTATGTATCTACTCATCTAGATCCAGAGAGAGACTCTTGCTAGGCTTTGTATTTTCCTTGTTTGTTTGAATTGACCTCATCCATAATCAAAACTGGTGATTGTGTTACTCAGCCTAACTCATTTTTTTTTGTATTAGATGCATTTTTATCTAGGTTTGTAGTTAAACAGGAGAAATGAATGATTAATTTCCTTGATTTTCAGGAATCAGGAATCACTGGAATTAGAAGACGTTTATATCATTGTGCTCACATCCATGGCCAGTTTTGATTGCTCCCCATAGCTCTCCAGGTGCTATGTTCCATCTCACTATGAATTATTTGAGTTATTGGGTTTCTCATAATTGGCATAATAAAATATTTTATGGTGGAGTAGGGGAAGAGTGCTCAATTGCTGGGTGTTAAATGGTTTGAGAACATTTAAATGCAGGTGCAATTTTCTCTCCTTTTCTCAAGGCTCATGAACAAAGGCAGAAGAGTTTCTGATAATCGTATTGAAGGACATTTGAGTGTCAAAAATGCATAGTACTGTGCTGTGCAAGTGTCTGTTAAGAGAAACAGTAAGACATGGTCTCCAAGCACGTAAGACTCATAATCTAACAATATGAACTGTCCATTCCTACCTCTCACTCAAAAGTAGTCAGAGCCTGCCAGAACCTTCTGGAAGATGTGGACCATCATCTCAGCCAATTATTTTCAGAGAAGACAGGTGGTTTCCATTCTCAAACTGAGTCATTATTTTTCCCTTAACTAGAGCAATTTACGATAGGGCTGAAAGTTGTCCTTTAAACACTGTTTGCTATCATTTAGTTGTTAAATGTTTGCATGTGAGAATTTTTTTTTTTAAAGAATGAATTATTTTCAGTAGCTTTCCAGCTTCTATGTAATTGTTTTATAGCTATAGATGACTACAGTATGGCTACCAGAACCCAGTATAAAATTACTCACTTTATGATGTTTCATTATTCAAATCATTTTAAAGGAGGATTTCCTCTTGGTTGAGATATTGTAATAGATACTATTAGAGCAGAATTTTGCCCATGCACATATGGTTTCATCATTTGGAGAACACCTAGAAATTTCAACTCTGCTCTCCTACTTCTGGTATAATCCCACTATACACAGATCCTAAAATGCTGCTGTGTCCAGCATCTATAACCACTGTTTATTTTGAAAGATCAGGTTAGCTTTAGACATTGGGGTTCATTGTGTTGGGAAAGAAATGAGAAAAATAAAAAAATTTCAATGGGGTTATTCTAGGTAGACCTATGAAACTAAGGTAAGTTTTTTTTCCTATAACCCTAAGAGTTATAGGAAGATGGCACAGTGTTCATTTAAAAGACAAAAGTGAAGGACATGCAGGGAAAAAGACTAGAACAGCTACAATATCTAATCAGAGAAGGTAATATGTATAATTATATTAAAATGATCTACCAACTTATGAATCTGAAATACCTTTCTGACTCTGCCTCTTTCTCTCTGTGTATATATGTACGAACATCTCAGAAGTCTAGAAATATAAAAATGCATTTTATTCTAAGCCGGCGCATAGAAAAAGTTACAAGGTAAGCATGATATGCCAAAATATGATAAATAGTGAGTTCAGATAATTGAGGATAGAGACAGGCTGATACTCTGGGAGGAATTCCATGGGGAGGGGCAAGTAAGAGACATAGGGAATGGAAGAGTTATCGAGGTAAGCAGACAGGAAGGGAGCCTACATTCCAAATGGAAAGTCAAAGCAAAGGCCAGAAAAGGGTTTTCTCCCAGCATGTTTTATGGGCTGAAACATGGGTTCAGCAGTTGGGTTGTAGGAAGAACTAGTGTGTGGCGCAGCCTGCACATTTCAATTCTTTTGTTTCAGTGTTCCCACAGAACAAGTGATACATGTATGGTCTGAGGTGTTTAAAATAATAATGATCCTCGTAATTCACCTATAACTTGGAGTTTAATATCCCTGATTACCCTGTATAATCTGTGAAAGTTGTACCAGCTGTAAAAGTGAAGATGGAATCAGATGACTAGCATCTATTATATGTCATCAGATGACTAGCATTTATAATATATCTGCCATATACTACCCCCACACACACATTAAAGCTCTGACTTCGAGCTAATAACTCCATGACTTGTACAAGTTGATCTCTCTTTAGCTCTATTTACTTTTATATAAATGAGGATAATAATATCCTACTACAGGCAACTATGTACCTGCCTTTATACTCACACACCAATTGACCAGGAAAGGGAGAGTCTCCATTGCCCTTGTATATTGGTTCATTCAGACTCTATAGGCTGAATCATTACAGAACATACATCTATTTCTCACAGGATGAGAAATCTAAGGTCAGGGTCCCAGCATGGTAGGGATGTGCTAATGGGCCTTTTCCTGGTCTTCTCACTGTGAGCTTAGAGTGGAAGAAGGAGTCCCTGGTATCCTTTCTTCTTATAATGACACTAATCCCAACCTGGGAACCCCACCCTCATGGCTTCATGTGAATCTAATTACTCTCCAAAAGCCCTATTTCCTAATACCAGTCCATTGGAGCTCTTAACATGCATTGGAGGGGAGACACACAAAATTTCAGTCATTAATAGAATTCAGAAACTATTTCTTCAGGAGAAACTTTAGTGTTTGAGATGTCATACGCGAGTACTGTATTTGCATTCTTTTCACCCCTTGAAATTTCCCCTCCACCTCCTCCCATGTTCCCTCCCTCTCAATTTCTTGTTCTCTTTTTAATTACACATTGTTACATATACATACATTTTAAAATACCTATACACATATACATATCACACATATATATGTATATAATTCTGCAGCAGAAACTTGAATGGACTGTTTTTATGATCAGATAAATTGATACCAATACTTTGCTGAAAGAACACTAACTCCTGGTCTGAGTAGAGTCTTTTCTACTATAAATTCAGGTAACCCAACTCAGATGAGGTTGCAGTACAGACACCTTCACAAGATGATGAAACCCACTCCTTTTTTGCCATTGCAAGCAACTGAACATTGCCCTCCCTAGCCTGCAGATAGGTAAAGCTATTTTACCGAATCCTAGCCGTCAGCATAGGGTAGACATGCTCTGCAGGCACACAGCATGTGCCTACCTCTAAGATCGGTAGGCATTGCAACTCAGATCTACAACATTCTCCATATTCTGCGTGCTGGTTAATCTCAAATTGTCAGCTTGATTGTATCTGGAATCAACCAAGCGATAAGCCTTTGGGTGGGCCTATGAGGGGATTTTCAAGAACTTAACTGAGTGGGGACTAGCCTTCCCCAGAGTGGGCAGCTCCTTCTGATGGTGACAGCCCAGGCAGAACACTGTCTGAGGGAAATGCAGTGCTGTTTTTCACCTGACAGTTTTTGCTCCTTGCTAGTGAGTACATCCCTGACGCAAGAACCCAGCCTCTGCAGTGTCCCAGTGTGCACTGAAGAACAGCCTCTCTCCAGGAATCCTCCAGGCATCCAGTGTCAAACTGGGAAACTGCAAAAGCAACCAACTTTGTGGACCGAATGGCTACTCGTTCTGATCCCCTCTAGTATGCAGACCGCTGTTGTTCGGCTTCCCAGCCCCTACCTATCATGTAAACCAGTCTAATAATCCCCTTTTTGTAATATATCTTCATTCTGCCAGCTCCATGCCTTTAGATAACCCTGACTAATGCATTACTGTTCTTTTGCTTGCTGCCTGACATCTGTGAACAAGGAAGCTGTGTTGGGGAGCCTTTTGTTAGGGTGCAGTAACAGTGCCCCAGACTAAGTGGATCCAACAACAGTCCATTGTCTCACAGTCTAGATGCTGGACGTCAAAGATCATGGTGTTCTGGGCGTGGCTTTCTTCTGAGGGTTATGATGGAAGGATCTGCTCCTGGCCTTTCTTCTGTCTTTTGCCTGTGTCTTCATGTCATTTCTTCCCTCTGTGTATGTCTGGATCTAAATTTCCTACTTTTGTGAAGACAGCAATTCAATTGAATTAAGGCTCACACTAATGACTGAACTTTACCTCTGTGACAATCACAGCCTCAAATACCACCCTATTCTTTTTGTTCTATTCTGGGAGGAGGGGGCCAAGCAGATATAAGGTGATCACAGGACAGGTATAGCAGAGACACTTTCATGTGCTCATCATATCCGCTTCTTTTCCAACAGGGTACACAAGAAAACTCTATTTTGTAGCATCTTTTACGGTTACATGGTGTCACATAACAGTTCGAACCAGTGGAATGTGGATAGAGTGATTCACACCTCCTCGGGGCCTGATGACCTCTAAAAGGTCATGTAAGTCCTCTAGACACTTCTTTCTCCACCCTCTCCCTGAATGCTTCTAGAGTATTCTTGACATTACTGCTGAAAGATGGAGACTTGGTCACTAAATGAGTACATGAATCAGAGGCAAGCCTCTCACCAATCCTTATCCTTTCCCCTTCCTACCACACCAGCCCTCACTGAAGTGTGACACAAGCAAGAAACACACTGTTGCTGTGTTAAGTCCTTGAGATCCGATGCTGCTGATTTGCTGCAGCGCTTGGCACAGCCTTGTGGATACAGGCATGGCCACACGTGCCACGGCTGGATGAACCTTTTGTTCTGTCTCCAGTTAGACCTTCGCACATCTTCCACAAGGACTTCTTCACTGAACTCATAGATCTGGTGGAGGAACAGAAAATCCATAGCCCATCCTTAAATTTAAGGCCCCAATTAATGGCAGTCTTCCTACTTTATATTCCACTCCCCTGAGAACTTGTGCTAATGTAGTATTGTGTACCATTTTAATTGGTATCTCTGTGTAGATAACTCTAGTTACACTTTTCAAGATTTGACCTCTGTCTTGAATTTCAGACCTAAAGTTCTACCTATTGACTGAATATAATTCCATAATCAAGCTGAATTTGATTTACTATAAATATATGCTACACTTACTATGGCTCTAAGTATTTGGTGGCACAGTTTTGGGACGTCTTAGAAAATGTGCCCATGCTGGAGGAAGCACATCACCTGGGACGGGCTTAGAGATAGTTCTTAAGCCTTGCTGGATCTCCAGTCACGCTCTGCTTCCTGTGCCTGCTTGAAGATGTGAGTGCTGAGCTTCTGCTCCAACTCCAGCTACCTCTGCCACCACACCTCCCCACCATGATGGACTCTTACCCCTTTGGAACCATAAATAAACTCTTTCTTTTATACATTCCCTTGAATAGTGTTTCTATCACAGCAACAGAAAAGTGACTAATTCAGTAATTGGTACCAGAGAGTGCGCTGTTGGCTGTGAAGAACCTGACCATGTGGGTTTTTGGAGGAATGTGGAAGACTTCAGGAGTTTGAGCTAGAAAAGGAGTTGATCACTGTAAGCAGAGCTGATTGGGCCATTCTAGTAGGAGCCTGGAAGAGAACAATGTAGTTCAGAAGGAAATAAGGACTTAAGCAGTAATTGGGATATATTAGCAAAGAGTCTGTCCATAGCCAAAAAGCTTACCTGAGGCTAAGGTGAAAAGCAATGGACTAATTTCTTTGGTGGAGGACATTTCAAGGCAGCTTAAGGTAGAAATGATGGCATGACTATTAATGGTGAATATTATGCAGATCTAGAGTGAAAAAGAACAAATGGGGCAGAAAGAAATGCAGAATGTACAGTTTGGATTGAAAAAGAACACTAAGAAAATTAATGTTGGAGCCCAGGTTTGTGCTGAAGGAGAAGATCCCTTTGATAAGGAGATTAAAGTGATTAAGGAGAGGCCTAGAGATTTGCACTTAAACAATAAAGAGAGTGCCTCCAGGGCAAGACCACACTAGCTAAGCCTCCAATTTGTGAAAGGAAAAGGCTGCAAGGTTTTCTACTAGAAACCACTGAAGAGAAAAGATTTGAAAGTGGATGAAGTAAACTTAGGGTCCATCTCAAACTTGCAGCCAAACTTGGCAGTGTTGCTCACCTGGTGCTCGCTTTGGAGACATGAAAGATGAAAGGGTGAAGGGGTCATCGGGTCTTCCGCTGAGGTTTCAGAGAGCCGCTGAGGCCAGGCAGTGTGCAGCAGGGGTGTCCCTGCATAAAAGAAGGCCCTTACAGAACAGAAGCCCTAATAGGCCAGTTCGTGAAGCTTGAAGATGAAGCCTGGCTGGCAGGGGAAACCCTAAGAAGACATTTGTGATTTCAGAGCTGTGCAACATCTGCCAAGGACAACTGCACACAGAGAGTGGTACCAGCCCAAGAGAGAGATGCATGCTGCACACAGCAAAGCTGGAGGAGTTGAGTCATCTAAGCCCTTTGGAAGTCAGACATGGAGCTACTGGATTCGGTGTTTGCCTTGCTGGTTTTCGATCTTGTTTGGGGGCTAATAGTTGGAGACTGCCTTGAGTCTCAGAAAAGACTTTGGACTGTGGACTTTTGAATAATCTTGAGACTTGTAAAGATTATAGGTACTTTTAAGGGTAGACTAAATACATTTTACATTTCATATGGTCATGAGCTTATGGGGGCCAGGGAGTGGAACCTGGAGGGTTGAAGAAGAATGTTCCCCAAAGGCTCTAAGTATTTGGAAATTTTGTCCCCAGTTTGTCACACTGTTTTGGGAGGTCTTAGAAAGTGTGGCCATGTTGGAGGAAGCACATTATCTGGGGTGGGCTTAGCGAGTTCTTCAGCCTTGCTGGATCTCCAGTCACTCTCTGCTTCCTGTGCCTGCTTGAAGATGTGTACAGCATCTTTCCATCAAAGTCTGTGCCTCCTCCTTTGGGCAATGAAATAATAAACTTTCTTGTAATGCATGCTGAGATTTGAGAGGCATTTTCCACCTTTTCTGCCTCATGGCCCTTCATCTCCTTTACACCTGACACCTTTGCCACATCTGCTCCTTCTTGACTGTCCAGCATTAGTCAGGACCTTCTTGGCTCATCTCTAGACCATTTGTGGGTTCATCTGACTCTAATCTTTTCCTCATCAAGTCTGTCCTTTTGATGCCTTGAGAATTTCAATTTTAAGTCATTGGTGAACCATGGAATTCTATATCTAAGAAATTGTGATCCCATTTCATTATCAGCAAAATAAACCCACATAAAAGTTTAGCATTTAACAATCCTTATTCATTAGTTCAGCCCATCAATTTGGCCTCTCCTCGTATACTCCAACTACCTTAATCTTTTCTTTTTTTTCTGAAAATAAATAATGTATTTAATTGTACATACCCGTGGTGCTGGGGGAGTGCATGCCACAGTGCACTATGGGAGTCAGAGGACAGCTTGTAGGAGTAAGTTCTCTCCTTCCACCATGGGGTTCTGTGGTTTGAACTCATGTCATCAGGCTTGGTGACAAGTGTCCTCATTCATGCACCATATCTACTTTGTCTTTTTTACATTGCCATTTCTACTTTAACAATTCCCATTATGTTATAAGTTGCCAGTAAGACTCTCAAGTAGTGACTTATGAATTGTCTATCTCACAGTCACTAGGAAACTTTAAATAGATTCTATTATCAGGCTGCACTGTGGCCTTTTCATGTTGGCTTTGCAATAAGAATGAGAATAAAGAAAAAATGTAGAAAATTTAACAATTTGGATTCTTTGAAATTTTTAAAATTGTGTGTGTGTGTGTGTGTGTGTGTGTGTGTGTGTGTGTGTGTGGCTATGTATATGTGGGTGCAGGTGCCTGCAGAAGTCAGAGGAGCCAGATTCCTCAGGAACTGGAGTGACAACTGGTTGCTGAGACTTGACCTCAGGTCCTCTAGAAGTATAGTACATGCTCTTAACCACTGAGTCATCTGTCCAGTCTGACAATTTGGATTTTTAAGTGAATTTCAGGGTGTCCTGAATCAGACTCTCCATGGATAGTTTTTCTAAGCATTTCTGTTATGCAACAGACTAGCTGATAGACAAGTGGAGACTAAAAGGAATAAAGTATGGTAAAGTAGTCTTTCATGTCCACAGAAAATTGGTCCAGATGCTTTACAGATATCTAAATCTATGGATGGCCAAATTATGCCTTTCATATAAGATGGCATGGAACTTACATACAGCTTACATACATCCTTCTGAATGTTTTCAGTCATCTTTAGGCTGCTCATAATACAATGCAATACAATGAAAGTGCTGTATAAACAGTTGTTGTGCTATATTATTTAGGGAATACTGAAAAGAAAAAAATCTATACATGATCTGTACAAATGCAATTCTTCCAGAATATTTTCTGTCTCTGAGTAGACACAGGGATGGGAAGCCCACAGATACAGAGGGCAGACTGTATTAAAAATAAGCCCTAAATAATACTGCTAAGGGAAGGAAAAATGGAAAGACCATTGTGAAAACAGAGAAGATAAATTTTGAGTCAACATATTTGCAAAAAACCCTAGCTACATTAGGACCTGGCTTTGGGGAAAGAAGTCTCTTTCTTTGTGTGGGATCTCCATCATTGAAATATTGTGAAAAAAGAGGTGACTTCTCTCGAAGTAGATACATTGTTAAAATACACCTAAAACTTAAACTGCACTATGGTAAATGTCACACCCAGCAATGAAGAACATATGAGCTCCAAAAACTGCCCTCTCAACAGACAAGAGACAAAGCAAACTGGCAAGTGATTAAAGCGAGAAGGCATGTGGAACTGGATGACAAAGGCATTTGTGTCCAACTGGCTGTGTATGCCAACTGCCCATCCTGTCAACTGGGGCACTGAGAGAGAAAAGAGCCATTTAGGACACTGCTCTCTTTGGCCTAGACCTTATGTTTCTGGCCTGGATAAAGGACTTGAAACAACAATTGGATAGCTCATAATAACAAATGAACAGACAGACAGGAGAAATGATTGTGACTTCATAACAACTCTATGATGAACCAGCCTATCCATTCTGACCTCAATAAATGAATAAAAGAATTACATCCATTTTGCTTGTCTCCCTAGCTGCTTGGATGCCATTCAGTAAGTCGTTTATGGTGGGATGCGGCCACTATGGGAATGACATATTTTGAGATATGAGCAAATGTTTGGATCGACGTGGTCTTTAGTGACAATCTTTATTTCTTTAACTAGGATGATTATCATTTCAAGGAATTCCACATCTTGGAAAGGGTTAACAACATAGTATTTTGAAACCAGATCTGGTCTGTTTTTCAAGCTGTGCTGTATTTAGAGATATATTTAGTTCTGCAGATGTCTTGAGTCTGTCATTGGAATTGGACATTCCCATCAAAACCAGACACAGCTCAAGAAGCCAGAATGGAAAAGCTAGTGCTATACATGGTTGAACCATTGTCATCTTGCTTTCCACTCTGAGTAGTGCTGCAAAAGAGCTGGTACTATTATGCGTTTGTGCGTCTGGTCCCAACAAACCATTTCAACACTCATTGTGCAATGAGTTTTGTAGGGTTTATATTTGGGTTTGTCTTGAACAGGAAAAATCTTTGGGAGTTGTGTAATTAGGCACAAAGTTTTAAAAAGGTGTAGAAATGGGCATTTAAAAACACGAACAGGAGATTGATTTATAATCTCTCCAGAGAAGACTTGTAAATGGAGTGGGGAAGGGAACGCCATATAAACGAGAGAAGTGCTTAAGATTCTAGTGATTCAAGATCTATAATGAGACTCCGACTAGTAAAGGGATGGGCACTTGAGACCTGAGGAACTCCAGATTACTTGTTAGTCTAGAATGAGTAAAGCCAGTGATCATTCTTTTAAAAATAAGTCAAGAACTACATTTTTAGCTGCTTCCTTCAGGTATCATCGAGCATGGTGAAAAGACCAGGCATGTGTCCCATCTGATTGAACAAATGAAAAAAATCATCCAGGATAAAATGGTTTTCTATTGTTATTGTGTTATTTTGTCCACCCCTCCTCAGCTCAAGGTGTGATTTACATAACAAAGTTAGCAAAAAATTCCAGGCCTAATTATCACTTTCAAAATAGAATCTGGAAATCAGCCATTGGTAACTGAAGATTACAGATTGTTTGTTTTTTTTTAAAGCAAATCTTGAGTTCAGCTCAGAAGTTACCCTTAAAACTGGATTGTATTATTTTCCAGATCAAATCAAATGTCTTTTGGCATCAAAGAAAGCCACTCCCAAGCTAATTCATAACTCAAATGCTGTCAATTTAGGCTATACTGAAGCTGTAGCTCTTCTAAAGTTAAAAAGATAAAATAGACAATTGTGTCTGTATTGTTTCTAATGACAATTTGCCCATGTGATTTCTTCACAGTCTTTTTCCATTTTCTAAAGACCAAGACAGTAATTGGAAACCAAAAATATGTTCTTTTTTTTTTCTTTCTACCCTCTGTCACAGAGACAGCAGAAGTGATAGAAGACGTGGACCGTAAGCTTGGGCAAGTTTAAATTCCTGCATGTCTCAGTTCCTTCAGCTGTCAAAAGGTACACAGGCTGAGCATCTCTTATCTGAAAAGCTAAAATCTGAATGCTCAAAAATAAAAAAAATTAAAATTTCTCTTTTAATTAGTGTCCTTGTGAATATGTGTGTGTGCATGTGTGCACACATGCATGTGTGTGCGTAGGCCAAAGGAAAATCTTGAGTTTAGAAATACTGTCCACTTCCTTTGAGTCACGGACTCATTGGCCCGGAGCTCACCACTCAGGTTAGAATGGCTGACCCAGCAAGCCCCAGGGTTTCCCTGTCTCTGCCTCCCCAGTGCTGGCATTGTAGTATGCTCCACCATGCTAGGCATCTGGGGTTCTGGGGATCAAACTCAGGCCCTCAATGTTTGTGAGGTACGCACTTTACCAACTCTGTATCTCCCCAAATCGCCACCTAATCCCATAAGGTATATATCAGCCATAATACAGAAGCGCTAAAAATGTTTTAGAATTACCTCCAGGTTATGTGGGTAAGGTGTATGTCTCATTATGCCTTCGCAAACATTCCAAAATCTGCAAAACCAAAGCCCAAACCAAAAACTTGTAACAGGGGGACATTTCAGGGGACCTTCTCTCCTTCCTTCCGTCCCCTTGCTATCATTCTCTCCTTTCTTCCCTCCTCATTTCTTTCTTTCTCTCTCTCATTCTCTTTTTCTTTGGTGGGGTCTCATGTAGCCTAGACTGGCTTCAAATTCATTAGGTAGCTAAGGATGGTCTTAAACACCAGCTTTGCTGCCTCTGCCTCCCAAGTTCCCGAGGGCTGGCATTGCAGACCTACACGCCACTACACCCATCCGGATAAGAAAGTCTTAATTTATAAGAATAGGAATTCTCTTATGAGGGATTTTGTTTTTGAAAGGATTAAATGAGTCAATACATTAAAATTTCTTAGCTCAGCGCTTATTAGTATTTACTATACCCTAACATGTTCTCTGCATTGGATATTCACTTAGGAAGTTTCAAATCCTGTCTATAAAAGAATTATTATTACTCTTGTTCATATACATATGAAACTAGTAGATAAAGTTTTGAAATGTAGAAGTTCTAAAAATTAGTATAATTTTTTTTTCAATGTGGTTTTTAAAGCAACTTTACTTCCATGTTAACTAATTTTTTCAAGACTCAAAGATAAGGCTTTATATCCAACTGTTTCTCAGTAAGAAAGTTCCTCTTAAATATCTGGTTAATAATTAACTTTTTGTGCAGTTTGATGATCATTTCTGAATTCTTATAGAAGAAAAAATAATGCCAGTTTCTACACACAAATGGGTAGTGGTTTTTGAGAAAGTCATTTATTTACTTAAATAGCAAAAACATTCTATTCTTCAGGAATGTAGATGTTTGTGGGAAATAATTCTATGTCCATCACAAGTCACCGAATATCCATTATGCTTTAGGTTGCTTTGTGAATATAAAAAAAATTCTGGCTGTTGGGGGTTATTGTCTATAGAAGGTACAGTTACTGACTTTATTGAAAACGTTGGCTTCTGGACTCCCCGGTAGAACTAAGAACATGAGACTGACTACTAACCATTGTGAGTTTTGGTTTTATCAGAGGGTGTCATGAAGCTCCAACTCAAGAGTAGAGTTGATAAAACTCCTTTGCTCACGTTTTGAAATTTTATCAAAGACTTCCTGCTTAGAGATTCTCTGTAAGACATCAGGGAAGAAAAAGAAAATGTGTAATTTCTGTTTTTCAAAAAGCTCATGGATTGCCAGCAACAGTTATAGCAATACAACTCCTGTTTAGCAGAGTATAATAGCACATGCTTATAGTCCCTGTATTTAGGAGGCTGAATTTTAGCCTGGCCTAGGCTATATAATGAGACCTCTTTCTTTGTTTCTTTCTCTTTCCTTCCTTCCTCCTCCTCCTCTTCTTCTTTCTCCTCTTTTTCCTTCTCCTCCTCCTCTTCCTCTTCCTCTTCCTTTTCCTCCTCCTCCTCCTCCTCCTCCTCCTCCTCCTCCTCCTCCTCCTCCTCTTCTTCTTCTTCTTCTTCTTCTTTTTCTTCTTCTTCTTCTTCTTCTTCTTCTTCTTCTTCTTCTTCTTCTTCTTCTTCTTCTTCTTCTTCTTCTTTCTTCTTCCTTTCTCTTTCACAACAAATAACACAATTTATTGAGTGATTACTACACTTCTTGCTTTTATTTTATTTTTTTAATGCTCATAAAATCTTTCTATTTGAAGACAAGGAAATGGGGCCTAAATAAATCAAGGAATGTGAGTTTGGAATATATTGTGACTTGAAATAATTGGGGAAAATACAAACAAAATGTTTTGGGATTAAAGCTAAGTAGATATCTCTAATGCCTGGGTATGCCTAAGAATGCTTATGATATATACACATATTTAAGTCATTTGATCCAAATAATCCTACCTCAGAAGTACATATAATTACCTTCAGATTACAGAGAAGGCATATAAAGACCAGAGAGTTACCTCTATGGTTACCAGAGGGATTCCCCTACATTACCCAGTTTGTGGTCATTGACTGAGGAATTGTAATCTGGGGCTTTCTACAGCCTGCAACAAGAGGTCTAGGCAAGATGGGGAAGGGAAGAGAAGGGTAGACTACAGGACCAGATCATGGTGAATCCTGCGGATGGCAAGTCGCCATCACAAGAGCAGAGCAGAGGAATATGAGATTTGTGCTTCAGAAAGAGCAATCTGGTAGCACTTAAGAAGAATAATTCTACCTCGTTTTAAAATAATTTACAGTGACTACAGACCAGACCCTTTACTGTGGGCACTTATCTCATATTCATATTTTTCCTTTGTGTTTATCCCATGATATTGTCATCTACATTTGACTATGGGTGATCTTCCCAAATGACTAGGGTAATAGAGGTATCCCTGTGAAGCACAATAGCATAATAAAGTGGAACATGTGTTGATTTGATGGAATTAACAATGCTCTATTGTTTATTTAGCAGGATATTGTACTGATTAAGAGGTAGGGCTCTAAACAGGAAGAATCCTGCCGTGCTACTTACTAGCTGTTAAGCACTTTGCTCAAGGTCATTTAGCTAAATACATAATTGGAGCATGGTGAGACATTTGCTATAATAGAGCAACATACACAGAAAATGCAATAGAACTGATTCTAGTTGAAAGCTCATAGTGTAGAATGCACAGGCATTGTGTTGATGCTTCACATACGTCACTGCATAAGAACATGGCCCACCTTATGGAGCTACATGCTTTGCATGTATACTCTTGTTCTTAGCGAGAATAGGCCTAACCAGAAGGTGGGTATTATTTCCAAAGTCAACTTCTTTGTGTTTTAGTTTCCCAGTCTTCCTAAAGCGGCTAACAGTAGATCTCTCTTAGGACCAGTAGGAGGAATAAATGGGTTAAGTCATTACTGTGTGCTTGGTATGTAGTAGGCTCTCAATCAATATGAACTATTACTTGCTGAATCAAGAAGTGACTCAAAATAAAAGCATGAGCCCTTTGAGTCAGGGTGATAAGGCATTAAAGGTCCATATTCATATAAGAAAAAATAAATCCAGCAGAGAGAAAACAGAACCATTTTCCAGCTGGTTTATTAGATTAAAGTAGAGCAAGCTGGCTAGCTGCAAGATTCTGCTGTGTATCTATGACCACGAGTACAGAAATAGCAGCAGCTTTTAGATTTAAGCATCCTTGATAATTTATTGAAAAAATCTTGCAAAAATGAATACTTTAGCAATTAGATGTTCACTGATTAAACCACAGAAACTAAACTTTAATGAAAGAAAATCAGCTTAACTCTTAAGTGTACTAATCCTAATGGGATACGAGTCAGAAAATGCTAAATTTAAATTCTGTGAAACTGAAAAAAAAAAAAACAGATGAAATTGCCTGTAAATATCAATTGGGTAGCATTTTGATTTCTTAACCTACTTTATATATGTAAATAATACTCATTTGCATTAAGAAAATATTAGATGAAAATGCAATCTTATCAACAAAAATTTAAAGGAAGATAGTCTATAGGAAGTTAAAGAGACCCTACACATCACAGTTTACTGAGTTGAATACATGAGTACCCTGAGCTCTCAAAGACAGTACTTAATTAAATATTAGAATATTTAAGTTCTGGGCGGGGAGGTACTTTAACTCCCCAGAATCCACATGGTAGAAGGAAGAACTATCTTCTGAAAGTTGTCTTCTGGCTTCCACATGTGTGCCATGTACTCACACATACACACACGCACACACACACACACAGTGAATGTGATTGAATATTCAGATTATCCTCTTGTAAACATTAAAATGGCCTGTGACAAGCCAAGTATCTGTACTGGGTTATCTTTCTATGTTTTGGTGTTGTCCAGTGCATATTAGGTCAGGGATATCAAATCAGACAAACAACTCTTCTTCTGAGAATCCCACAGCTGTTCAACAAATGATGTGAAGTAACTTTAATTTCTTTATTGCATTGGATGTCCATTCAAAGGAAATTTCAGAGATTAATTTCAAACTGAATTTTCTAAATACAGACAATTTGTATTAACTTCCCTATTTCAAATTATTGTCCTTTGTGACTAGATTTCTATTTTGCTTTTGTGGTTGGGTCCATTCCTCAGATACTGATTAGTTATCATTTAGTGGGAAAAAATCTCAGTATTTTTAAAGCGAAGTTGCTGGTTATTTGGTGGAGATTGCAAATAGGATGACTTATTAGATAGTACTAGAAAACACTGAAAATCGAGAAAGTGAAAAAGAATCCAGAAGACCCATTAATGAGGAGTTTATATGTAACATATACGTACAGTGTGAAAGGGACTCCCACAGTGAACCAGCAAGGAGGGCCAGGCTCTGCCACTTCCCTGAAGGAGGGGGCAAGAACTCTAGAGCTGGGTCCCTTAGAGATGCTTCTATTATGGACCTGCTGTGAACCCTCTACCAGTTTCAAGTATGTATCTCAGGAAATCTATTATATCTTTGCGGCATTTCTTCTGTCTTTCTAGACTTCCCTCTCTTCATTTGAAAATACGCATTTTTATGGTTAAGAAAAAACTTTATTTGAAGATGCCACCTGTAAACATCACCCTCTGCATGAGACCTTATCTTATTTATAATGATAGCTTCTCCTTCCCACAATTCTTATCCATTTTCTCTGACATATTTTCTCCAGAGTTCTTACCATCATTCTCATAAATATTTTACTTATTGTTCTATTTCTCTAAATAAAAAGAAAGCTCTGAAATGCTCACTTCTGTGTGTATATCATATACCTAGAATAACCTTTTTGTGCCTAATAAACATTCAGTAATATCCACTGAGTAATGTTGATGCCATGACAACCAACAAAGATGCCCTCTTCCCTCTGCCCCAGCATCCAGTGAGTACCAGTCTCACATGGATAAGTCCCTAAAGGCAGATCCAGTCACACAGTCCAACTATGACAGTCATTTTGCTTGTGGCTCTTTCTGCACAAAGACCTGTGATTGCTCCTTCAGCAAGCTCTGCATTCTTTGTTACTTTGGCTCCCTGGGTCTCTCATATCCTCTCAGCTCCTCAAATACATGTATTTATTGAAAGTTAAATAAATCACTTGAGATATTCTGGCTATTCCTTTAACTTGTTTCAACCAAAGATGACACTTCTAGAGCCATGGTTGGGTCTCCCTTTCTGCTGACTTTCCTGGGACATTTTTTCTGCTCTCTTTATCAGTATTTTCTTCATTATTATCTTCGACATCTTACACATCAGTGCTCTTACGTATTCCCAGAACGAGTCAGCTGCTTTTCTGAGTCTTATTTGGGGAAATAAACAAACCTCAAAACTAAAAACAGTTCTTTGAAGGCATAGTCCTGGGTCTGATAAGCTCTCTCTTCTTATTTCCATGGAAACTGCAAGAACAAGAAGCCTAAACGGTCCACGGCCACTAACAATTCCTTGCACACTGGTGGATTTATGTATGGCACACCATCAAAGACTTCCTTCTTCAGCACGCCATTTCAGTTCAGTCTCTGCCTTCTATTGCAGTCTGTGTTTAGAACTATTTCTGTTCTGTGCCTGATGCTTTGGGCCATCTTGTACAGTCTTTGGCCACAGACACATGCTAGCTTTGCTCATTCTCCTTCCTAATGCTACTTCTATGAGGCTAGGGACGGTGGACTCAGAGGGTTTCTGTTCCAGCTTTTTTCCTCCCTGCTTAGGCCCTCTGCCATCAACCTGGAAGGGGTAATGAGAAGCCAGACACTGTGACCTATGTGTCCTACAGTACCAGATCTGCTGATGGCAGAAACACAACTGGCCATAAGATTTACACAAATGTGGACTTGTAACACTCTTTATCATATGTCTGCCCTGCCCTAGACCAACTTCTAACACCTGCGAAATCTTCCCTTGTCTGGTCAGATGTAGACTATGACACCATCTTCCTAAAGTGTACACTTAGTATCTAAGGAGCTCTGTGTTTTTCTGTGCAGAGCAACATTAGAGTCTCCTTACAGACGGGTGTCTGGGGAAGTTCAGGGTCACTTTTGTCTTTGGAATGAGATACTGTACACAGCTAAGCTCTCCCTATGTGTACTCTCAACCTTGGAGCACAAGACATCTATTTGGTGTCAAGGGCAGCCTTGTGGCAGGGGGCAGAGGAGGGGAGAGAATGCTGCATTATTCACTTCAACAGCAGCTCCAGGCCAGGTGGAAGGAAGGTGGAGGTGGCAAAGGGATTGCTCACACACCATCTGCCTACTTGGAAGTCTTGCTGTCATCGGGGCTGTGATGTCAGCAACTCATTCTTGCGCACAGAAACAGAAGCAGTCTTTTGTACATTTATTAATTTAAATTTTAAAATGTTTGTGAGCAAACATTTATTGAGCACCTATTGGGTACAAACTGTTGGGATGGTAGATGGGAGCTCTGAATCCTGTAATGAGTAAGACTGCTTTGCTGTTTCTCACAGGCCTTACTGTTTTATGGGTGTGGGCAGGGAGGTACAGGGAACAGATGAAACGGTATAAAGAAAAGAGAAATGGCAGGAGATGCATGTGAGGAGGATGGAGGGAGCTGGCATTCAGTCTCCAGTTTGAGCATTAGTGTAACGGTACATGCAGCTTGTATGTCTTTTGCAAAAGGAAGAATAAAAATTCCGTGATCTTTTTTTATAAGACTATTAAGCTAAACTACTTCCAACAACTTAGAGAAATTTGGTTATTCATGAGAATAACACCTTTTCTAAAAGAAATAAAGTTAATTTTCCTACTCTTCTGCAAAGGAGGTCATTAATTATACATTTTAGATTTCATCAATTTCAGTGAGATGAGACTAACATTTTAACTAGATGTCAAGGAAGACATAAGAGATTAAGTTAAATACGCGGGATAACAATAAGTGGTTATTAAAAACAACTCTCTCTCTCTCACCTATCACGGCTTTCTGACTTGGATGTCTACCTGGAGGTCTGACCTTCACATTTAGGCAGATAAGTCAATGTATAGAATGCTATGAGTTTGAAACAAAAGCTTCTAAATCATCCAGTCATTTCCAGATTAAGGACAGATGGATAGCTTTTTTTTTTTTTCCTGAGCACTTAAAAAATAAAAAGAAAAACCAAACCCAACAAAAACACTTCCAACCTCAGTGCTTGCCATCTATCTGAATAAGAACCAGCATACCTCTGACTCTGTTCCCACTAGAGAGGCACTTGTCTTAAATCACTTTGATGCATGGGATTCTGTGTTTTGAGGGTTCTCATCGCCAACAAATTGTAGGAAAGGAAGGCAGAGAAAGCTAGGAGCATTAATTGTTTGGCATGTGTGTTGCGTTTCCCCAGGTTGCTTGCTGCTCTGTATTCATCTTCAACTGATTTTCAAAAATTGCCCTGTGTTTGGACAGCTCCCTCTGAGGAGAAGCAGGAGAAGCCGCACAGTGCTCTCTGGGATGCTCTGCAGGATAGCCTCAGCCAGCTTTCATCTTTCACACCATCTTCTGTTCTCTTGGCCCAGATTCACAATTGAAGAAACTTTTCTCTCTCAAACTCTTTTTTCTTAAGAAATCTAATAAAAAATATTAATCCATTTGAATTGTTTTCATTAAACCAGAAAGAGTAGGAAACATTCACTTACTAATGAAGATTTTTGAGTTCATGGTTTAGATATAGGTTTGGGATATAAAAACTTTAAACCTTTTGAATTCATATACATAAAATGAGTTTGGGATGAGTCAAGGCACTGCATGGCAAAGAATGAATGGGGGTGAGTGATATCTGTCTGATTCATTTTCCTGTCCTTCTATCCATCATTGTATATTCAGCAAAACAGTGATTATTCACAAGATGTACGGAGGAGATCATCACAAAGGTAAGATGGGAAATCAGGCATCCTTGATTTGGGTTCAGCATGGATCATTCAGGCTATTCATAAACATTTCCCTATATTGTCTTTAGAGGTGCGAAGGAATGAAATCTAGCGTCTCATGTGCTGGGCAAGCACTCTCCCACTGCGCTATGCCCCACCAATTTTCCCATGTCATCATTCTATATTGCTCTGTCTCTTTTGGGTCTTGCATTCTGAAAAGATGTGGTGCCCATTTTCTACTTCGCATTCCTCACTACAGAATGAATCTATTCTAGTGCTCCATACATTGTGACCATGTAATAAGACTGGCCTTTTTCCTCCTAGCCACAGATTAACGTTGGTCTTCGTACTACTTTGTTTTTGTTCTTTATCTTTTCCTGCTCCATGTCATTCTGTGAAAAATCAGTGGCCTTGATCTGCAGTGTGGTACATAAGGAAAAGAGATGACTACAGCTGACACAAATTTGAAATAGCAAGGAAATGGGTCATACAGATGGAAATCAACAATGTGGAGAGTGAGTGAAAGAAACCTGGCTTGTAGGTGGCTGCCTACTACTAGTGTCATTTATTCTAAAGATTAAGTGTTTGATTTTCTTCGGAGTGGTTTTAAAAGAACTCAAACAAACTCATCATCGAAAAAAGTGCTTATTTAGAGCTTTGCTCTCTCTTTTAAATGCTATATACAGGCATTAAACACAGATTCCTATTAAATGTGGCTGAAGCTGAGGAGATAAATTCCCAGTGCGTGAAAGGGCAAGAAAAGACCTTTTGTATTTTTTAAGAAGTAGCAGCAATTACAATTTTGTAGATTTTGGAAAGCTTCCCTTCTCTCCCTTTTTCATTCTGTCATCATTTTTGCTTTATTAGAAAACAAGAACCCATCTGTTTTTTATATGAAAAGAAAATGTTTCTTAGTTGTATTTATATGCAAGCCAATAATTCCAAGCAACATGGTTAGTCTGAGGCAAGACATAAATGATTTCAAGAAAGTGCTTCTAAGTGGCAACTACAGCCCAAGTTCTCAGTGTTTTTAGATTTCTCACGTTTTGAGGGTAAAATTCTTGGTTTACCAAATGATATTAATTTTTATTGCAATTAATGTTGAGGAAAGGTCAATAGACAAATAAGTTAATCATTGCATAAAAGAGGACATATATAGTAGCTCCTTAACTTATGACTTATCTTTCAGAAGTGCAACAGTCAAAGAAACTCCTATTTGGGGCTTGAGAGATGACTCAGTAGTTGAGAGCACCGGCTGCTCTTGTGGAGGACCCAATTCATTTCCCAGGAACCACATGGAGTTCATAACAACTGTCCATAACTACAGTTCCAAGGGATCTGATGCTCTCTTCTGACCTGCATGGGCATTGCACAACACAAGTGCACTTACAGACATGCAGGCTATGCACTCATTCACATAAAATAAAAACAAATATAATATTTAGAGAAGAAACTCATAAACAACAAACTCATGGCCAACATTATTCTAAATGGGGAAAAAGTAGAAACATTCCCATGCAAATCAGGAGCCAGGCAAGGCTGCTCACTGTCTCCACTCCTTTTTAATATAGTGCTTGAAACTCTTGATAGAGCAATAAGACAAGAGAAGGAAATTAAACAGTGCCAATCAGAAAAAGAAAGGTAATGTTATCCATATTTTCAGATGATGTAATATTATATATAAAAGATTCCCCCAAATCCCCATAGAAAACCCTAGAAATGATTAACTCTTTCAGCAAAGTTATAAAATCAATCTATAAAAATGAGTAACTTTTCTATATACCGATAACAAGTGATTGGAGAAAGAGTACATGGAAACCCTCCCATTCACAAGATCCTCAGAAAAAAAGAGATTATCTAGAAGTAAGTTTGACCAAAAAAAAATTAAAGACTCTACAATAAAAATTTAAATCTTCAAAGAAAGAGATTGAGGAAGACACTAGGAGATGGAAGGACCTCCCATGATCATGGGTTAGAAGAATTAATATTGTGAAAATGACCATCCTACCAAAAGCAATCTATAAATTCAATGCAATCCCAATTAAAATCTTGATGACAATCTTAAAGTAATATAGAGAACCATCCTAAAATTCATATGAAATCACAAAATAGCCAAATCAATCTTGAGCACAAAGAGCAATGCAAGGGGGATTATTATATCAGCTCTCAAATTGCATTACAGTGTTATAGTCATAAAAACAGCATTGTACAGGCACCAAAACAAACACATAGATCAATGAAACATGACTGAACACCCAAACACAAGTGCATATAATTTCAGATACCTGATATTGACAAGGGTACCAAGAACACACACTGGAGGAAAGACACCATCTTCAACAAATGGTGCTGGCAAAACTGGATCTCCACCTGTACAATAATGAAACTAGATCCTTCTCTTTCACCCTGCACAAAAGGGAAACTCCAAATGGATCAGAAACCTCAACATGAAACCTGAAACTCTGAAACTGTTAGCACAAAATATAGGCAGTATTTCACAAGATATAGGTGTAGGAAAGGACGTTCTAAATCATTCATCAGTTGCTCAGGAATTAAGGCTGGCAATCAACAAGTGGGACCTAATTAAACTAAAATGTTCTAGACAGCAAAAGAAACAACCAAAGAAATGAAGAGAAAACCCATAGCCCTTGGTTATCTCCCAGAATTTGAAGGTAAGTCCCTTTTGCTGAAGACAAGACATATTTCAGACATAGACTTGGAGCAGTGGAGCTGGAACTGACCTGGAAGTCTCCTCCCTAAAGACTAGCTCTTATAGTTTTGGAGGACACTATGCAAGCTAGTAAGGGAGAAAAATCAATCAATGGTCCAACCTCAGCTTTAAGGCTTAGTAACCACGACACAACAATGACCAACACAGCAAACGAAATTGGTGCAGTAGTGGCAATTTTTCTTGGTGGTAATTAACAGCTACTTAATTGGAATTAAAGCCCACTCAGTGGGAGGGAACTTATGTTTGGTACTATGAACATAGCCAAATACACATGACTAGAGTGGTCATAGAGCTTAGAGAAAGCCCTAAGGTGGTCACATCCTTAGACAAATGTAATTTCTTACTATGTGTTAAATAGGGATCCTTATATTTACAGACAAGTATGCTAGTCACCACTCATCAAAAAAGTTTCTTTTACAACAGATAAAACTATTACAGAGTTCTGCAGCTGGTCACACACAGAAATTGTGTTTGTGAAATGCCCAACCCTAAGTGATACATTTACAATGCAGCCCCTACATCTAAGATTCACGGAACATAGTGAAACAAGGGCAGAGAGAACACTAATGTATGTCTTAACTCTCATTACTGAAGCTCTTTCATGAAACAGAGGGCATTGAACACAAAAAGCCACAAATGGCCAAAGTGTAGAGAGAAGTTTGCAGAGCATCATTCTCTGGACAGAACTCCTACATAAAACTTCACCCACCCAGGGCTCAGAAATCATTTTAGAAGAGGTGTGGAAAGATTTTAAGAGCCAGAGAAGGAGGTGCGTGACCATGTGGAAAAAGAGTCCTACAAGCTCCTGGGACCTTGCTCATATGAACCTACAGCAATAGTGTCAGCATGCACAAGACCCATGCAAACTCTGACAAAAACCCAGCACAGAACTTGGAAAATGGGAGCAGGCCCCAACGTTAGCTAAGATCTACTTGGCACCTGATTACTGCTGTTGTGAGGGAGAGTTGCTCTTCCTTAAGGGAATAACTCTGGATAGGCTGACTTGATCCCAGTGGTTGTACTTGCACTAAGGGATGTCTAGGCACACTAACTCGAGTTGATAGGCCTTAACATATATGCATGCAATCCAATGGGGGGCGATGGGAGGGTGTGATTGAGGAACGGGGTATAAAGATGTTTAAAATGTTTTGTAGGAAATGCACAAAAGTTCAATACAAATATACAAAAATGAAACTCATATTTAAAAATTCCGTTTTAGCCATTTTATCACCAGAAAAGGCTATGACAAGATGGCTTTTAGATTGCAAAAAAAGGTCAGGTTTTCAATTTCGTATAGCAATTTTCCCTACAATTCTATTGCAATTTGGAATATAGAAGTATTAATTCCAGAGCACAAAAAGAGTAAAAATATTACTGACATGCACTGGTTAAGTATTTTAGTTTAATATTTTGTTAGATAGTCTCTGTTGATTGCTTTACTTGAATAAGTTATTTCTAGTACACATAGTTGTTTGTGTAAACAAAACTATAACTTTTCAAATTTATTTAGTCAATTGTAAATTTAATATGAATTTTATTACTATACATATTCATATATGTGTAAGAAACTGGTCAGTGATGATCCAGCATCAAAGTGTCACTTAAGAGGTGACGTGTATGTGCCCATCTGTGTCAGGGGCCACGTGTGGCTCTGGAGACAGACGTTTTACTTCCTGGATGTAACAGATCCCCAAGCCAAGGGAATAACATGGTACCAGAGGCTGATGTGAGCATTCTAAGCCTTCATCCTCTGATAGTAGCTGTATTAATGGCTAACAGATGTCTTCAGTGCCTGAAGTCTACTTCCGGGAGTAAGTAAGGGTGGCCTTGATTAGGGTTAAGAAAGTCTTAGGAGTCTTTGAACTTTCATTAGGGAAGAATGGAAGAACTATATAACTATCTAGTTGGAAAAAATGGATAAGAGACAAAGGTGAGGGGCTCAACCACATATACTAGATGGCAGAAGAAAATGGAATTAGACAAAGAAGAAAATACAGTATGTATTCACCACTTTCCTGTAATTTGTAACCTAGTAATCTTAGAGATTTTTTTCAAAACATGTGCTTGGTATTCACAGATGGGAATAAACAGTAAACAAGGTAATAAATACTAGCCCTACGTGGTTGAAAACTTCTCTTTTAACTTATAAGACACCTTGGAAACCAAGTATAATACAGAGAGTTATTAGTGATGCCCAGTATTCCTGAAACCAGTATGCAGTTTAGGAATATAATATGTGTTTATTGTAGATTAAGTTGTATGTGAAATTTTTAACTTCATGTGTATCCATATTTAAATCTGTAGACATACTAAGAGCCAATGTTAAAACCCCAAATTAACAAACTCACTTTTTCTCCAAAACACATGGTGAATTAAATGACTGAGTGATCAAAGTTCTGTGCTGTTAAAGTAGGTTTGCTTTTCACACCAGGGGCCAAGTTTACCAGTACTTGAGGAATTCAAACAGAAACTGTTTACGAGCCAGCAAAGTAAAGGCACAGTTACATAAATGCCTAGGAAAGAAAAGATAAGCACAGACACAATCTATTTACCTTTGCCTGTAGTAATTCTATTTCTTAGTACTTATTTCATGGGTTTTCATTTCTGTTTATGAATTGGTTAGGGATTTTAGTTGAAAGCTATAGACTTCATTCTGGATAATTTAAAAAGAAGTATCATTCAGATGTTCTCTTGACACACTGTAGGGTTTTGGTTCCCCCAAAACATCACTGTCTCTTTTCACTGTCTGTGTTGGATGCCACATGTGGAAATCAACTGCAGACACCTCCTGGAGAACCAGATGTCTCCACTGCCTTGTCCCAGGTCAACCTTTCTATAGTCGGCTATTTTTCGGGTTTTAGTGCTTGGATTTGCTATGGGTGTATTTGTTTGGTATAGCCTAGGTCTAATAGTCGCACTGTAGTTACAAGTGAGTCTAGAAGAAGTAATGTCTTTTGTTTTACTCTATGTTGGCAAGACTAGATTCACAATGTAAGAATTGATCAAAATATTGAGAAAAATTAAGATATCATCCAGCTATAAAGTTTCAAAAACTACAACTTAGGAACCTCGGTCAATACACATTTGCTTTGAGATGAGCTAAAAATTAAAATTAATGTCCTATTAGCAAGTGTGTTCATTGTAGATTGGAAACTAAGATCTTTTTTTGATTCTTGGTGTATGGGATTTCGTAAAATTATAATTTCAAAATTTCTAACATTCAAAATACTTAGGACAAATAAACATGAAATACATATGACTTATGAAAAAAGTGATAAAATATACCAAGAGACATAAAAGAAAGCAAGAGGTGGAAAGATGTCTTCTTTTGACTAGAAACATACATTACATGTGAAGATGAAAGTGATCTCAAACTCACTGTATAAGGGAATGGTGATCCTAATCAAACTTCAAGTGGATTTTGAGGAGGGAAGTTAACTTAATGATTTACATCATACATATAGAAACATTTTTAAAAAATCACCAATGGATTTGACAACCAATAGAACCTTAAAAAAAGAGTTGAGGAGATGGCTTAGTTGATAACATGCCTGGGGCTCAAACATGAGGACCTGAATAAAAAGAGCACCATTTAAAAAGAGTAGGGGGCATCGTGGTGGTATGCATCTGCATTTGTAACCCTAGTTGGGGGATGGGGTCAGGAGAGGCAGAGACAGGCAATGCCTTGGAGGAACTCAGATCTGTTGGACAGCCAGTCTAGTGCCAACTGATGCTTCAGTGATAGGCTTTGTCTCAAAAGATAAGGTTAGCTAAGACTTGACGTCGATCACATGCACATAAACACACACTATGCTTTATACACACACACACACACACACACACACACACAAACACACACACACCAAACTAAAAACAACAAAGCCTCTAAAAAGAAATGTGATGGGCTTGAATGCGACTTGTGGTTCCTGTAGCACTTGAATAGAGAGAAGAATAAAACAACAATGCCTCTAGAAGACATGTAAATAAGGAAATAGACTAGAGGATAAGGCAGCAGTGCAAAAAGCAGATTATATTATGATTAGGGTTAAGAACATTGGCTAGTCATTCAAGAAATAAACAACTCAGTGCTGACTTTACTATGCTGATGTATATTCCAAATAAACTAAATATGTAGTATAAAAAAACTGAACCAAGAGAAAACCAGCAGTGACCAGTAGTGTGAACACTGTGGTGAAGAACACTTTTCCATTATGTACATGTACCCTCTCAGCCTCCTATACACACACACACACACACACCTTAAAGGAAAATATTGAAATATTTAACAATAAGAATTAAACATTTTGGCATAGTAAAAGAAACCCAAAGAACTCAGAATGACATATTAGAAACTGGGAAAATATTTGGAACATTTGACAATGTCTGAAAATGACACCAGAGGAAAATAAATTGTGGATTAAAGGAGAACAGCTCTCAAGTCATTTCATACCCATAGAGCATGCTTAGACTCAGAGTCTGTGTCTTTTCCATAACTTAGTCCCTTTATAGAATTTTCATCATATATTTTAGGATAGATAGTAAAGTCTGGTTGAAAAAAAAACAAGATTTGATTAATTCACTTGGTATTTTTTAAAACTCAAGGAAACATTTCTTCTGAAAAAGCAATTGCTGTCCACTGTAGAAATTAAGTTGTATTTACCGAATGCTTCCCTAGAAAAAAAAAAGTTAGATGACTTACATTTCTGTAAAAAAGTAACAAGAAAGTTGCTGGGGTTATGCAGATTCTTCTAACTTCTTTAGCTTTCCTGAATCTAAGTAAGAAAAGGCAGACTTTTAAAAGGGGGACTGCCATCCCCTTCAGATTGTTATTCTAAATCTGACTTGATAGCAGAATCCAAAGTACATCATATCCCAGATAAAGCTAGCTGCTTGCCAGACTTCTCTGTTACAATTGAACTGTAAATGGCTCACATCAGCACATTCTGTCAACTTTATATAAACCCCACTTTATGTAACATGATTATAGATCCCCTGAAAACTGCTCTGTACCTGCAGCTTGCAGACTGATTCTCTTGATGTTATCTGCTAGACATGACTAAGAAAAGCAGCAGAGGCTGCTGTAGGAGACACAGGTCAATGAAACAGGCAGATTCTACCTGGTTCTTTCTTTTTTCTAAATGCCTGTAACTCTCCCATGAACAAAAGAGAAACATAAGTGTGGTCTTTCTTCCCACCTCCCAAGATGTTAATCATTGATTCCTGGCTTTTCCCATTCAGAGACACTAGAAGCTGACTTTGCTATAGGACCCGAGTGTTCTGCAAGAAGCCCTCATGATTCCTCTCCTCAGTATGCTAGGCAACATGACTTCTCCAGGCAAGATTTGTCCTCCATTTCTCTTTGAGGGTACTATTGCCTCTGGTCCATTGTCAGGCAGACTTGATGATGTGAAGTTCCTGTGAAGTCTGGTTCAGACATATGCATTCTTTAAGTCTTTGTTGTGGGCAAGTCCTGAGTGAAGCACTAGCAATTCTAAAGCAAGCAAAGCAAGATCCAAGCTTTGTGGAGATGACAACCTGTAAGGAGAGGCAGATGGAACTCAAAATTTCCAAACCTTGTGACTGACAACACTTCTACCTGCTGAGGTAACATGAACAGATGTAGTCACACCTCGGGTCTAAGAAAGGTTTCCTGAAAAGATGATATCCAGGCTGTGCCTTGAAAGTGGAGAATGAACTCTTTGAGTGGGAAGAGAAATCTAGGTTAAAAAATAAAGGCTGAGGAATGTCAAGGGCATGAAATGGCATGGAGACGTGGGCCGAGAGTTTCCAGACTTCAGAATTCTGAAGGGAAATGTTTCAGACATGGAGCGGTGCAGGAAGAGGGCCAAGACAGGAGCTCGGCTTCGGTGCTGTCCCGGGCTTGATTCTGCAGACAGTGCTAAGCCCTTCATCTCTTGCTTGCTTTCTTATCCACATTCTCTCCTTAAACAAATTGTCCCGGCAAATTATTCCAAATGGGACCATCATCACAAACCTAGTCCAAGATTAACACCACTGCCTGCTAGATCACTGCTTGACAATTAGGTGGGAATCTCTCCTTGCTTATAGTTCTTTCTCTCTAAAGTTTACCTTCTGTCAAGAAGCTAGAGTTTTTCCTCTGAAGTACAAATTAGGTAATGTCATTCCCCAGTTCTCAGACCTCAAATGGCTTTTTTGCATCTAGGATAATTACCAAGTCTGAAAGGGAAGGCTTGATGTAAACTGGCTCTGTATCCCTTCACTCCCACCCACTGCTAATGCCCTTCCCTAACTTTGTTGGGCTGAGACAAGGCTCTCTCCATATTACTTTTCCTAAAGCTATCTCTATTCCATCAGACACACACACACATACACACACACACACACACACACACACATACACTACTATTACTACTTATTGCTTGTTTTATACATAGAAGTATAAACTTTAAGAAAGTAAAGGTATCTGTTGTGTTTACTGTTGTATCAGTTCTAGAACACAGGAGACTCGTTCAGTGAATGAACTAATTGAATAGTGAATGTATTCAGAATATAAACCTTGAGAGTGTAATGACCCAGATGTGTTTCAAGGAGATCACTGTACAATCTGGTGGATGTGTATAAGGTACAGATTTGCAGGGAGTGAACAAACAGGAGATGCCACCTAGGCACTTCTTGTATCGGTCTGGGAAGCGGTAGAAGGACTGAACTGAATGGAGGCATTGGCAGTTGACACAAAGAGAGATGGGATAGATCTGAGAAGTGTTTTAGTGATAACATTGGCCAAAGATGATCGAATTACATCTGGGCCTCCCTTCAGAGTCTTGGCTTCATAAAAGGATGATAGAGGAAGCTGGAATTGGAAGTGGTCCAGAATCAGAGGGGGCAGGATGATGTTGCTGAGTGCCTTCTGGGACAAGTGCTTTTCCATTTCAGCATTTCCTGGTGTTGACATTGCCAAGGTGTTCATGTGTCCCTTGTGGAATGCAGAAGCATTGTCTTGCTGTGGATCCAAATGACAAAAATGAGTTAGATATATTTTTGGCACCAGATAGATGTTCAATAATAGTTTTAATGATAGTTTCTAAGCAATTGGGTTTACCCTGGAGGTTTCTCATCTCTCTAATGACCAGGGCCACGCCTGCTTAGTTTATAAAGTCTGGCAAAATTACAGTGTGAACTGGTAATGCCGGGGGCTCTTGTACAAATTATACGGGGTCTGTCTGGAGGATAGCCCTGAGGAACTTATCTGAACCCCGTGCTTCTAGGGACTTCAAGAATACTGACTTTAAAGGAAGTGCTGCACCTTTATAAGCAACACAACCCAGGTACCTAACAAAGCAAGAAGGGGCACACAGTGTCTGGCTTGTAAAAGTATTTGATCTGCTTGCAATTTTTAAAAAGATATTTGATCTGTTGAAATAGATACTTAGTAGAATGTCACAATTTTGTTTTCAACATGGTTTGGGAAAGTTCTTTTTAGCCTGGGGGAAATTTATTATCTTAGCCAAGGAAAGAATCATAAGCTCTCAACCAACAGAGATTATGAAATTATTTTGGATGATTGGGACAGAGGTCTTTCCAAAGAAAAGGTTTATCACATGGGTGATTTAAAACACTACTAAACTTGCCTCTCTAAGCAATGACCTAGACATCTGACAATGTGATAATGAATTCTCAGACAAATAAAACAAACAAACAGAAAAATCACATTGAAACTTCTCATAATTGGCAGGATAAAAACTGGCAACAGTAACTTCTGGAAAAGTGAGTTGGATCTTATAGCATTAAAATGAGATTGGGGACTGTAACATGAAGTCAACAGATTCATGAGAATTTTGGAATGCTCAATTTCCCACAATCTCATCATTTCTCTGCCTGACAATTGTAATTATTCTTCATCAGCCTGACAGTCAAATGCACTTCCCATAGTGATAATATACCTGCTACCATCCTCACTGTATTGGAGAAATGGCTGTTTCTTTGATAGGCTTGTGCATTTTTGAAGTGAACTTCCTATGTTGTTCTAACTGTTCTCTTGCATTATTCATTGACTTATCACCATTTGTGGGTCTAACAATACTTTGTAACTTTCGGAGTGGGATGGGGAATGAAGAAATATACTGTTGTTTCCTTGACTCTAAAAGTAAAGATGATTTCATTTATGGATGTCACAAATGAATTGTCATATGCAATGCCCAATTATTTCAGAAAACGTTGTACATTAATGTAGTTTTCCAAACCATTCGAGATCATTAAGTAATCACGGATTTAACACGAGTCATTGTAAAGGTATCTACTTCTGTATAGGCTGAGAAAATATGTATGAGACACTGAAAACAAGCCAGATAGTTAAAAATGAATCATAAGGAAAATATAACTATACAGTAGAAGTGCTCAATATACAGATAAAAAGTTATCTTCTTAATTATTTTTTCAATAAGTTTTTACTCTTGTCTGAGAAGATGATATTTGAATAAGAGTTACAGGATGTAGTGGAGGATCTTGAGGAAACAACTTTTCACACAGAGGGAATTGCCAATGCAAAGCCCTTGAGAGGGGACCATGCTCCTGGAGTGTGGGAGGAGAAGCCAAGAAGGATGCAGAGGCCAAGGCTGGAACAGAGCACAGAGCAACAAGGGGGTAGGGGGGTAGGAGAGACATGTCCATGTTTTATAAATGGCCTCTCACCTCATGCTCTCTTATAAACCATTGAATGGGGAGGCTTTGAAACGACATGATCGTAGAAGGGGGGCTGGTTAGAAAGATCAGTGGGAGTGATAAGGGGTAAATATGATCAAAATAACATTGTTTACATGTATGGAAATGTTATAATGAAACCCATTATTACATGTAATTAATGTATGCTAATAAAAAGCTAAAGAAAAAGGTGTTTGTGGTCTTGTTGGCCAACATGGGAATTTAAGCACTTATTTTGGTTAAACTGAAGGTGAAGAGCTTACAGTGTTTTGCACTGATGAAACGTTGAAACATCAGTTTGTGTAGGTGTTGAGGACAGACAATAGGGGAGACTCTGAGGAGCAATTGAATCTTACTTTGAAGAGTGGCTTAGATCAGGGAGAATACCGGAAGTGGAGAGAGGAGTGCTCAGATTCTGATCATGTTTTGAGAGCAGTTCCAATGGATGGATCCTTGATTGAAGAAAAGATGCAAATTAAGGTGAATCCCAGGTGAGAGGGCGTCACGGCCATTTAAATCAGGCTCTTATGCTGTGACAAATTACCGCCAAGTGAATAGTTTAAAATGACACAAATCCATATTTTTCACAGTTCTTGAGGTCAAAAGTCCAAAGTCAGAGTGTTGGCAAGCTGCACTCCCTTTGGAAGTTCTGGGGAGAATCCATTCTTTGGATTCTTCTTGGTCTAGCTGCTGGTGGCTGCTGGAAATGCTGGTGTCCCTCGGAGGCAACACTCCAAGCTGTGTTCCAGTGGACACACTGTCACCTGCTTTCCTGCCACTTAGGACACCTGTTAAACTCACTGTTTGAACTTTTCAGAAACATCTTAGCTTAATTACACGTGTAAAGCTCCCTTTGGGCATCTCTTTTCCGGGACTGTCATTCAATTATTCCATCATTCACGGGAGTGGAGAAGGCAGGGTCAAGCAGGTGGACTGAGGGGCCGAATCCATGCTTTCTTTTCTTTTAGCTGAGAATATACCTGTTGAATTAAATATTCAGGTTTTATTATTAAAGGAATAGATCACATAGGCTGTGTAAAAACAGAATAGTACGTCTATATAATTCAGTTCAACTCAGATTTAGCCTTTAGCCTTATTCTTCCCTTAGGTGGTTAAAATAAATGCATTGTTCATATTTGAATTTTACTTTCTCTTCTTTCCATCAGTCTATGACTTGTTAAGAAAATATTTGCTCATTCAATCATTCAGATATTTATTCATTGTTAGAGGGTGCAGTTACTGTGCCGGGCAGTCTAGAGATGAAAAATAATTAAGAAGAAATTTCTGTCCTTAAAGAATTTACGTGTGATTATTTGGCTCAATCCCAGTGCTTATCCTCTACTTCTATCCTGACGAGACTACTTAGGCATCTAGCTTACTTACAGTAGTGTTCTGTGAGTGAAAACACGGGTGACTAAGTCTCCTTCTCTAGTCAAGACTGATAATGGTCACAGAATCTTTCTTTTGCTTTCTGTTTCACAGTCTCTGTCCCCCTCACATTGAGACAGTTCAAGTAAGCAATTATAGACTGTAAGGTTCAGGTTCCAAAAGTGCTTCAAAATGCAGGAACAAGACACCAGAATGAATGCGCAGTGGGTGGAATCAGTTTATTTGGAGGAGCTTTTCCTAGAAATAACCCATCCTACACTCTGATTTAGAAAAGAGTTTACTGAAGAGACAGAAGTGCCGGGAAGCAAGCACCATGAAATGTAACTAATGTAAAAGAAACTGTGATCTTGGAAACAGAAGCGTGTTCATGACAAATGGTTCTTATGAAACTTAGGAGAAGGAGAGACTGTATTTGATGTCATTTGTAATTTAATCACCTAAAAATTGGTGACTTTTTTGACTCTGGGACAGATTGATTTAAATAGTTCATTGGACTACCCAATGCCTTCCACAGGGAAACTAAACTCACAGAGCAGACATCAGATTGTCTTTGTAAAGAGTTCTGGGACAGTACTAGATATATAATATGAACTCCTCAATAGTTACTCATTACTTTAAATTTCCTTGCTACTTTATAATTTATCCCAGGGTGGTAAATGGCTAGGTGTGACATTGATGAAACTGAGTTTATAAACTTTCTTGGCCCAGTGTACACTATTATGACTCTGGTCAGAATGTAATCAGTCAGTTAACTAGCTGCTTCCAAACAGTCCACTAGTCCTTTCCTAATGTTATAGTAAGAATACTTCCTTGTGAGAAAATGTTTATTAGTAATTGTCATAGAGGATCTCACTTGATTACTAGTTTTCCTGTTTAAGTACATGAAAAAAGTGTTTTAAGGTCTTCAAACACTTACGCAACAGGTCTGTGGTACCCACAAACTAGCCTTTTCATAAAATATGACCAAAGACCTGCTTGTTACCATTTGAATCCAAGCTACTTCTGGAAAACCAGGTCATTTCCAAACTAGGCCACCATATTTTTTGGTTACAATAGAAATTATCAGTCATTCCCCCCCCACTTTTTTTTTTTTTAACAAAATATATGTTTTCTTACCTCTATGCCTTTGTCCATCATTATGGTTTGAAAATGAAGTGTCTCACACAGGATCATGCACCGAAGACTCGCTCATAGCTTGTGACACTGTTTAAGATATATTCTGGAAACATTAGAAGTTGAGGCCTACCTAGAGTGAAACCTGAGGTGAGTGCAGACCAGAGTATTACTTAGTGTTGGTCCTCTAGCTTAGGGTTGGTAATTTTCTGGTCCCTACACTGCACATCTTATATATGTTGCTTTATAATGGGTGTGGATTGCCTCAAAGTGAAGAGTCCCATTGAAAGAAGCCATTCAATTGCTGTCCTTGCAGTACTACAACTTTTAAGTAGAGATAATTATTTCTTTAGGCAATTGCAACAAACGTAATTTGTAGCAAATCAACAATCGCATCAAGTATAAAGACTCCTGTGCCTTCCCAATATTTTGCAAAGCCTCACCCTCACGGCACTGCAGAGATTGTTGGTATCTGGAGTGAGGTGGTTCTTTCCTAGGATTGCTACAACAGAGTGTCCATGAGAGCTGCATCCTTCTGTTAGTGCTGAGGATGGAACCCAGAGCCTGGCACATGCTAGGCAAGTTTTCTACCGCTGGGTTATATTGCCAGCTCTCTCTAACAGCAATTGGATCAGCTTTAAACTGAAGGGTTGAAAACAATTAAATGTATCTCTATGGGTTTTTATTATAAGAAAGCAACTACTAGTTGGATTCTATCAGAAAAATATCCCACTACTGTGTCGAAACTATGCTTAAGGCTTCCTGGTATCACTATAGAATAGCGTCTATGCTCTTATAGAACTCTTAAAAAATGCATTGCTTAAATTACCTGGCATTATTAAACTCTCACCAAATACTCTGGACTAAATTTGGAGTTTGTTTTTATTCTTAAAGCTTAAAAGATGTCTTTAAAATAACAAAATTCCCAATTACCCATGTAAATTTCACAAGTTTTAAAAGTGTCTCATGACAGTCATATAACCTACATATCACCCTCATGAAATGACACTGAGGCAATTATGTCTCTCTATAAAAGTAGAAAGATTACTAATTATATTGAATCTGGTCAGAATAACATTGCCATAGAATAGAGGCGTAAATTCAGAGATGAGGTGAGATGGTGAAAAGAAATTAATAAGAAATTTGAAATCATTTAAGCTTTTTCTCTGGTGGACTGTTCCCTAGTGTTTCTCTGTTAATTCTTCATCTATCATGTGCTATACATTATATAAGACTTTGTGACATTAAAAGTATGTTTCCTACAGATATTACAATTTATTTCTAGCATCAGAGCTGGATTTTTGTTTGGGAAAGATAATTTTTTGAAGGGATAAAAGGTTGTAATTTAATTATCTTTTCACAGCTGGATAGAAATTAATTTTAGTTGATGTTCGAAAAATTAAGTTTGATAGCATTCCTCTTGGTTTGAATAAACAGAATATTAGCTGTAGTGATGGGTTTCTAGTTCATCTTTTTTACTTTAAAAAATGGAAGAAACAGCAAGATTAATCTTCTAGCTCAGGGACACATGGGATATTGTGACATGTCTCAAGTCCCTTGACTTGTAATCCAGGATATTTACTGATCTTTCTCATAATTTCTACATTATCAGAAAAGACTAATGTTATGTATTGAACGTCTGTACCTTCCCAAAATTGGTTCACTGAACTTCTAACCCACGACATGATGTTCTCTGGAAATCAGGCTCCTACAAGATTAATTAATCAAGGTTAGATAATGTGAGGATAGGTCCCTCATGAGGAGACTCCGGTCTCGTGAAAAGTCACTAGAGAATTGCTTTCTGTCTACCACATGAGGACACAGTGAGGAGGTGACCACTTTGAAACTAGTTAAAGAGCCCTTACCCCCAAATTGACAATTTTGGTACCTGCTCTTGGGTTTGTGGCTTCCAGAGTTGTGAGGACATATTTCTGCTGTTTAAGTCATTCAGTCTGGAGCATTTTGTTAAGGTGTCCAAGTAGATGATGAATACAATCAATAATAAGAAAAAAATACTCTTTTCACGTGTCCAAATTTGACCATTTTCCCATTGATTTGATGATGCTTCAAGTATCAATGTTATAATTAAAAGATGAGAAAGAAAATAAATCTTTATTATTTTTATTTTTATTTGTGTGTGTGTGTTTGTGTGCAACTGTGTACATATGCTTGTATATGTGTATACCTGTGTATGCTTGTGCAGGCATATGAGTAGGCCAGAGGTCAATGCCAGATGTCTTCCTTAATCACTCTATACATTATTTTTGAGACAGTCTCTCATTGAATCTAGAGTTAGACTAGCTGACAGGGCAAGTCCCTTGGATCTTCCCATCTCTGCCTCCCTGTTGGGATTACAGGCATGTATGGACACATCAGACATTTTTTTTCACTGGAGATTCCAGCTAAAGTCATCATGCTTGAAGAGCAAGCACTTCACCAAATGAGCTATCTCCTTAGTCCCAAAAGAAACACCTTTATTCCTCCTGCAAGCTAAGTTTCTGCAAATTCATATTTTCAGACAGTGGTGTTTTACATGATTTATGTTCAATGTCTATTCTTTGGCTTGCCCTAAAGATGGATCTGCTTATGCAAACAAATGTTAACTTGATTAGAAGGAATACAACATTTAAAAATTTCTCTTTCGGTTGGGGCTATGGTATTCATCATTAAGTGGATGGCTAAATTAAGTGATTCTAACTTTTCTCAGTCAAAGAATTAGTAGCAGAGGGAGTTCAGCATTTCTTATTCTGCATTATGTATACCTTTGCATCAGCTTTCAATAAGACAGTAGCAGAGTATCAGCTACTAAACCTGCATCCAACTCAGAAACATTTAACCAATATCGATGCTGCTTGTCTCTATCTGCACATTTATGAGGCTTATTTTCATGTTAGAGAAAAATCACTCCTTGATTTTTTTCATTGTAAATAAAATTTAAATGGGGACAGTGTGTATTTGTGGGTTGGGTGGGAGAAACTGTGTCCTAGTATTTCAGTCTTGCATTGAGAAGTATCAGGAGGGGTCAACTTGTAAATGTATGCAAAAATATTGATTGCATTGCTAATTATAATTTTAAATCTAGAAACATTTAAAAATATATACTGTTTTGTTTTTCTCAGACATGGTCTTGTGTAGCTCAGGCTGGCCACCAATTTACTATGCAGCTAAGGATGGCCTGGAGCATCTGTTCCTCCTGCTTCCATCTCCCAGATACTGGAACTCCGGGTGTGTAGCACTGTGCTCAGCTTGTGCAGTGTTGGAGACTGAACCTGAGGCCTTCTGCATGCTACACAAGGCTGCTGTCCTATCAAATGAACTACATTCCCAGTCCCCCAAGCTATACTTAATTAACACTAGTTAATCATGGTTATTTTAGGGAAATAAGACTTGTGATCTTCCTTTTTAAACATTATGTATTTCTACTTTATCACATTATTGTTAAAGCAATGATAGGTAAGAGAGTTTAAAATTTTTTGGGTGTGAAAGCTATGGTTTTAAAAACAATTACTTTAAAATCAGAAATAAAATGTATTTTCATTGGAGAAAACAAAGGCATTTAAGTATATACACATACCTTAAGTATAATGTAGGTTGCATCATAAAAATGAACCAGTAGAGCAACAACTAAATCTCAAACCCTTCAAGATACTTCCTTCAGGGTTTCTCCTATAGTGCAGAGATGCTTGAGTGCTAATGACAATAATGGTACATTTTGTTTATAGCTTATTACTTACCTACAAAAGTCAGTCATTGACCTCAATGAGAATGCTGTCTAGGAGGCAGGGACAATGTAGATTTCTTCATCTTATTCATCAAGTAATGTCCTTTCAGGAGTGGTGTGAATCATCCAGATTGACATGATAAGAAAGGATTGGCCCAAAAGTACAAATAAATTCACTGTTCTGTCCAGAGAAGAACTCTGCATTTGTGATCAATATTCAGCTTTTCCATCCTGACCACTCCAGTGGATTCATTCTTATTCACTCTTACTTCACCTCCATCCTGTCTTGGAAATGGTCAAATGCCAATGCTTATTTTACTTGACTTGTTGGAAACACTGCTTTCTTTCCTTTCAGAGAATATTTTCCAAAAGGTAATACATACACATGCCATAAAACCTTAAAGATACAGAGGAGCGTAAGGGAAAAGTTCCCCATAGAATTTTCATGACCAGTGGTAACTGTGTTATCTTTTTCAGAGACTCTCCTAGATATTGTATATTCTTTTACAGATATTCTTGGTATATAAAAGGATATATATATTATATTCTTTTTTTCTTATATAAAAATTAGGTGACATACTAAAGATCCTAATTTAAACACGGCTTATTTAACTTATCCAAACATCTTCTGGAGCCTTCCATAAAGTTCTTATAAAGTTTCCTCATTCTTGTTATAGTTGAATATTATTTCATCTTTAAGATGAGTCATAGTTTATTTAACCAGTTCCCCAAAGATTGCATATTGAAGTTGTTTACAATCTGTTGCCATTGACTCTAATTTTGTAATGCATATCTTAATTATTTGCAATTTTGCATCTTTCTAATATATTACTATATCAATCCCCAGAAGTAATATTTCTTGGTTAAAGAGTGTATTTAAACTTTGAGTTTTGATATATCCAAGTTGTTCCCCTCCAAAGGTAATGTGTCAGTTTATGTACTTTCTCACCTTGCTAAGACTGTTTCCCTACAGTCTCTCTAACGAAGTTTGTGATGAACATTTTTTATCTTAGTTAATTTGAGGCATGAACTGTAGAATCACAGTGAAGCTTAAACCTTATTTTTCCTCATTATGGGGAGGTTAAATACCTTTCCAACAGTCATTTGTATTTCAGTTTCTCATGAACTATATTTTCATCCTTTGTTTTCTCTTTGAATACTCTATATTCTTGAATTCCTACTCTTCTGCTTTTTCTGCAACCAGTTCTCGTTCCTTCTCAGTCTCTAACTGAGTCTTCCTCTTCTGTAGTGTTCTAAATTCTCCAACCATCTCATTTTCTACTCATTATCTATTGAATTCCATCTGAGAGCTGGAGCCTTCTAAACTGCTAACTGCAGTCTCTTCCCTAGATTGTTGCCTAGCTGCCTGTTTCACATTTCCATCTAGGTGTCTAATGGGCACATCAAGTTCACCATGTCTAGAGTTAAACTCTTGCTAATCTCTTTTTCCTTCAAGTCCTTCCCAGTCCTCCGAGGAGACTGGTTATTTTGAAACCAGTTGAGTGAGTTAAAACATAGGAGTCACCCTCCATCTCTCTTTGACTCACTCCCAATGGCCAATACATCATTAGGTCTGCCAAGCTCTGCCTTACGATGCGTCCTGACACTACCAGTCCTAATTACAACTGTTGTCACTATCACTTTACCGCAGCTGCCATTTCCTGCCCCCCCCGACCTCTGCCTAGCCAGCATTGCTATACACTGAGATGACACCAACCGCTTCTGATTCCTAGTCTGTTTCCTTATAATTTATTCTCCATGAAGCATTCAAGGTAGTTTTTAAAAACAAATCAAAGGTTGGGCTAGGGAGTACACACTTTAAAATTAAAAAAGTAAAACTCTATGTGTTTGGGTGTTTTGCCTGCATGTATGTACTCGTGTTGTGCAAAACCTGCAGAGGCCAGAAGGGGGCAGTGTAGGATTCCCAGGAACTGGAGTCATGGGTGGTATTAGCCACCGTTTTTTGTGCTGGGAATCAAAGCCAGGTCCTCTGCAAGAGCAGCCAGTGCTCTCAACCACTGAGCCATCTCTCCAGACCCTTGGAGTATACACTTGTAATCATAGCACTTGGAAGGCTGAGGAAGGATGAGCAAAAGTTTGAAGCCAGCTTCAGTTATACAACAAAACCCTGTTTCTAACAAAAACGAAGCAAGAAAAGCCCCTAAACTAAAACATAAATCAGATCATGTCACACATGCATGAAGAAGAGCGTAGTGACTTTCCATGTCAAACTCCTCTCACAGTCTCAGAGATCCAAATCATCCCTTCATCGCTCTTCCTGACTCCCTGTTGTTACCAAGCTGGTTTTCTTTTTATTCTTTGGAGACACTAACCTTATGCCAGCCAAGAACTCCTGCATCTTCGATTTCTTTGATGAGAATGCACTTTTGCAGAGTTTTTGTATACCAGACCTGTTTCCTTCTTCATTCTGGTCTTAGTAGTATAGGTCTCAAGAATCCCTTTTTAGAACAACCCTGCTCTGGTTCAAATGACCCACCAAGACATGTGAGATACTATTTGAAAACTTAATCCAATTAATGGCATTTTTAAAAGAAAGGCTGTTAAGAATTGAGGAGATTATGCCATATTTCTAAAACTTAGGCTGGGTAATCTCTCTCGGGGAGGCTCTTTTAAGTGCCTCATGTTTATGCTGACACAGCTATGCCACAATCTGACCCATCTGCGTCCTCTAAAAACATGTATTATTTAATGAACCAGTGCCTTCTCTGTGTGACTAATATGTTTGTCTACATTTCTTTCTTTTACTTTTTGGCTTTTTTTTCTAACTTAATATTGAGACAACCTTACTTACTCTGAGCCACCTAGGATTGACCTGAACTCTCTGATACAACGTCCCCCCTGCTGGGATTATAGACATACGCCATGATGCCCAGTCACTTTCTTTCTCTCTCTCTCCTCTCTCCTCTCTCTCTCTCTCTCTCTCTCTCTCTCTCTCTCTCTCTCTCTCTCCTCTCTCTCTCCCTCTTTTGAGACAGAGTCTCCCTGAAGCCTCAGCTGGCCTGGAACTCACTCTGTAGACCAGACTAGCCCTGAACTCACAGAGATCAACTTGCCTCTGCCTCCTGAGTGCTGGGACTAAAGGCATGCACCACCATGCTGGGCACTTCTCTCTTTTATATCTAAAAAAATTACATGTCTGGTATTTAGCGTCATCAGACTCACCCGCAGGGGTCTTTAAAGCATACAGTTGTATCTTCTTGTCCACCATTTTTTTTTCTACAGCTTTAGCTACCCACAGCCAATCACCATTCAAAAGAATTAAATGGGAAATCCCGGGTAGATAGGAAACCACATTTACATAACTTTTATTTTATTATGACTGGTCTACTTTATTATTATTATTGTTAGTCTCTTACTGTTTTTCATTTATAAATGAAGTTTTGTCATAGGTTTGTATGTACAGGAAAGCCCACCATGTCATGTAAGGCTCAGTACTACCTGAGGCTTCAGACCATTGTGGGTCTTGAAATGTACAGAGTATTTTTCGTAGGTTTTTTTTTCTCCCTGTTTGGGGATTGAATTGAAAGGATTGAGTATATTAGGATAAGTACTTTACCACTGAGCTATACTGCCAACCTATCTATTGTATTCATATTATAATAAATCATAATAAAACAATGGTTTTAGTAGGAAAATGCATTCTGTTATTTTGTAGCTGTTATTTTCTGTTAATGATACTTAATATTCTTTTGTTCTTTCATAATATCATGATATATCTTACCTTTATTCTTATAAACTGCCAAAAACTTGAAATGTTTTTGATTAATACCATGTAAAAATAGTTGCCTGTAGCTTTAAGAGGAGCTGGGAAGTCTCCTTGTTCAAAGATACAGGCCTACTGTGATTTGAAATACCACTGAGAGTGAGTCTAGACTTTCTGTTACGCAGTTCCTTCATGCAGATGCGCTCTTCTAAACTGCAAACACTCTAGGGAAGCACTGTATACTGAATAACCCACGCCCTAGCATGAAGTAATTGACCATATCCTTTTTTTTTTTTTATCATAGGAGGGACTGGAGGGGAAGTACTGGCAGAGGACTCATATTCATGAAAAGAGATTCACTGGTGATGGCCCTGGTCAGGTAAAGTGCAGACTGCTGAATTGTCTTCTTTGTAACTGTGTTGAGAGCCAAGGTCCCCGTCCTTATAAACGAGTTTCTCAATTGCAGGTTTAAGCTTTGTAGATCTGTATGAAATGAAATAGAAATCTCAGACAATTACCCAAATTATTTCATTTTTTAAAAGCCCTCATTAAGACTAAACAGGTTTTTTTTTCCCTTAAATTATTCAACTGGACTAACTACATTAAAATTATCTGAAATTGCCTTGCTCCCTGGTTCACCTTATCTGTTTAGAGAGACAGACCTTAGGCTGTGTCTGCTTTACCCTGTATGGATTGATTTGGGAAAAAAAATTCAATTAATTCTATTCACAGAGGGCCATCTTTGCACTGAGTAAATGGCAAAATGAATGTGCTGGTTTCTTGCTGCCCCATTCCACTGCAAAGCCTGGGAGGGCCTGAGCTAACGGATTTAATGACCCATTTCAGCTATTTCACTACGCATCTGTGTGAACTTAAACTCGGTGACTTATTTTAAATATATTGCCTTCAAAAACTGCTTAGGGGTAATCAACAGACTAGTTAGTTCATTGTCGAAGCAAAGAGAATCAGATCCAGTCAGGGTGTCACCAGCTAACATCTACTGTGTGTGTACTATGTGCTAAGTATTTATTCTTTCATTAATCTCAGAGTACTCATAAATGGTACAGCAGCTTGATCCCTTGGAAGTCTGACTCTATAGCCTGGGTGCTTAAGCCCAGTGCGACTCTGAAAGGCCACATGGCACAGTGGTCACCAATGTTGCTCTGGATGCAGATTGCTAAGTCAGGAAACTGTGTACCTTAGTTTCTCTCCTCATCAAGGGAAAGTTGTAGTCCTGTCTCACAGGGTTGTTGAAAGGAGAGAGTTAATACATGCAAAACATTTAAAGAGTACTTGGAACATAGTAGATTGCTCAATAAATACTGTTTATATGTTACTAGCATCATTATTATTGGTCAATATAGCAATGTCTCCCAAGGGATTGTTGGAAATCCTTATTCAATTACTGAATTTACTTCTCTATCATTAAAGACCCTTACTTTCCTATTCGTTATCATATCTATCTATCTATATCTATCTATCTATCTATCTATCTATCTATCTATCTATCTATATATTTAAGTGAGGTTGATTTGGAGACTGTACATTTAGGCAGAGTTATAAATCAAGAGCAAACGAGTTATTTTTGGTCCAGGCAGTATCATAAGCTTATTTCTTAAAATTTTACTTAAAATATATCATAAATGTCATCATGCTGATGAGATTTGCACTCTTGGTGCCAGAGTGTTTTAAATTCATTATTTCATCTGATACAGAAAACTGATGTAAAAGAGCATGCAGATGTGATTTCCATTAATAGAAGTTGTGCAGAGAAGTTAAAGAGTTTTCAAAGGACTTCTCGCTCGTGGGGGAGGGGTCTGGAGAGCTCCCTTCGGAATGTAGTAGCAGCTGAGGAAGGTCTAAGAAAAGGTTTGCTGTTACTCTGGAGCTTTGAGGTACTTAAGATTGTACTGTCAGGTTTCAAGATGGTGGGCACAAGGCCAGGAAAGCAGAAAGGGGCAGAAAACGGAGCTAGGAAAGGAGGCTTGCAGACTGGGGAGAAATGGAGCTCCAACAGGAGTTTCCTCAAGATTGCTGGCAATTTACACCTAAAAAATGGATGATCCTCCATGGCAGGGTCTTTATCTGGGTTGTTAATGTCTCCTCCTGGTCCTTAGTGTGGTATTGTTGGGTGCCTAATGAATTGATCTCTCTTGTGCAGAGGACTTCCCCTGCAGCAGCCACTGTGCTCTTAAATGATGGAAAATGGTTCATTTGTCTCACTGAAGAGAAAGACCTCCTACAAAGTCGAAGAACTGGATGAAAGTGATGAGTATTCTTTGGAGTGATTGAAATTAGAGCTCTGTGGTCCAGAAAATAAACTGTGCTTCAGTACAGATACATTTATGGAAATGTCAATAAGCACTGTGATTAAACTACAGATAAGATTCCACCAGTGAGAATAATCTAAATACCACACAGGTTTTGTTTTTTAAAGTCACTATTACTATGTGCAGGTAAAAAGTCCGTTTTAACCACTCAGATTGGTTCTTCATATGGTTTAATTAAATTCAAACTACTTTAAAGCAAAAATCCAATACTGGAAAATGTACTCTTTATACCCTTGCTCCAGTGCATACTCTATGAATAATTGTTTCTCAACCTTGAAAGTGTCAATACATCATGAATTCTTTTCATTCACGAACCAATAGCTATTGTGTGGGGAGCACTAGACATACACTGAAGATATGTGGATCACATTTTTGTTCTCAAAGAAACTTTAATAGAGGCTATTAGAACCTCCTAATAGTGGTTAGGGGGACTGACAGTTTTTGCAGAGGACCTGGGTTCACTTCCCAGCATCCACATGGTGATTCCTGTTCCAGAGGATCCTGACCTCAACAGGCATTGCACACACGGATGCCCTTACATACATGCAAACACAGACTCATAACATAACATAAAAACAAATAAATTAGTTAAAAAACTATAACAAGGACAAGGGATCTGATAGAGGTTAGCACAAAGGACTGTGGGAATTCAAAGGGGGAGGCGGAGTCTGCATGATGCTTCTAGTGCATGTACGCACACACAAAGGCCCTCATATCCGTGGATTTCATGTCTGTTGATTTAAAAATTGTGGATTGAAAAAATATCTTTTAAAATTTATTTACTTTTACTTTTATGTGTATGAGTGTTTTCTCTGCATGTATATTTGTGCACTACATGTATGCCTGGTAACTGAGGAGGCCATTAGAGGGTGTCAGGTTCCCTGGAACTGGACTTAAGGATGGGTGTTAGCCACCACATGGTTGCTGGGGACTGAACCTGGGTGCTTTGGAAGAACAGTATGTGCTCTTAACCACCAAGTCATCTCTTTAGTTCCAAAACTAGTTTTTGAAGCTTATGTCTGTGCTGTGAATAGAGTGTTTTAATGTTGTGATTTCCAAACAATACATCCTAGCAACTCTTTATGTAAATTTACGTTGTACAATGCTATTATAACTAATCTAGAAATGAGAAGATGTACCAAGAATGAAAACAGTGTCATTTTTTAAATAATGGATTTGAGCATCCATAGATTTTCATATCCTCAAGGAGCTTGGAATCACTTCCTGAGGATATTGAGTGGCAATGCCATAAATCTGGGAAATTATTCAACTGGACTAACTGTACTAAAAATACCTTTTTCCTGATTTCACTCACTGCCTAAGTTGAAGAACCAAAGAACTGGTGGGAGGTGTTGAGGGTGATGAGATACTCTAAGTAGAGAGCTCTGTGTGTGTGATGCTAGAAGAGATAGGATGCAGAGGATTCAGGGGCAGAGGATGCTTGCTGGGGTATAGATGACAAGTGATTAGGGCTACACAAAGCCAGAAAGGTATATGGAGTCTAAGAAAATTTAATATTATGGAGACATTGGAACAAAAGGATGTGAGTAGAGACTATGTAGAAGCATTTTGGCGCTATTTTATCTTGGGAAAAAATATCCTCAAGGCTACTGGGTAAGGACTGGAAGAGGATGTGACTAAGGACAGGGGGTGACTGAAGAAGTCTACAAGAACACGATGGTAGTAATGGACAGAGCGGACAGGTCTGAACAATAAAGTAAAAATGTTACCAGAACTTGATGATTGACAGAGAGGAAGGGAGAGAGGGAGACTCTGACTTCAGGCTTGAAAATTTAGTAGCTTCTTTTCCTAAGAGAGGACAACCTTGAGTAGCAGGGGGTGTGTTGTAGAAAGTCATTTATGATTGCTACCTCTAGACAAGAACTATTGGGAATTAACATTGCCTGTATTGGCCCATATCTTGATGCCGTTTTTCTCACTTTCTGGCAACTATCTCTGAATCCTTGACTTTGACACTCCTGTCTTTTTTCACTCTTTCCCTGGTTTCTTCTCACTGTGTCCTGTTTCTTTTCTTCCATCCTCACAAGGCTGAACTAAAGCTTTTTCTCCCCAGCTCTCCTCTGGTGCACCCCTACAAACCTACCTCTACAAACATATACAATTACAACAGATATAACAAATACTGAACCAACACTTTTACTAAATAGCTTGGCTGTTTTGTGGACAGGGATTTGTCAACACATCTGTTCTAAAGGATTTTCTTTTAATAGACTTTTTTTTTTTTGTAGAAACCAGATCAGCAAAGCACGGTTACGATGGCCTGTCCCCAGAGACCTGGAAACTGCTGTACTAAGCATTACTGATTAAATGATAGTTTACCTGTTTGCAGTGAAACCCACAATCTGTTCTTGAAAAATAGCAATATGATTTGGACATAGGCAACTGAAGAAAGAAATATACTGTTCCTCATATTCTAGGACTGAGATATGAAATCTCTGTCTAAAGGCTTCCCCCTCAGTCAGAATAGTGCATCATGAAGGGTAAAGGGCATTTCATTCAGGATGAGAGGAACCTTGTAAAAGGGAGCAGTGAGACTTACACATCAGGGCAACTAAGGACATTACTAGATACAGAGAGGTAGGGCATGGGCTAAGCAGATGACACCTGGACCCACCATGTGGGAACATGTGTTTTTCAGCTGTATCCTTTTTGAGATGCTATGCAAGAGAGTCTTGCTTACAAATCCAAGGTGACACGTAAGTTCTGCGAATGTGTAATTTCTGAAGATACTTGAACACACTCCACCCCAGGAAATGTCATTCCCCTTAGGGAACCTGTGAGGTAACAGATTTTTGCCAGCCAGAATCCTTTCACAATGGAAGACATGAGGGAGGGATCTGCTTTGTCTTTGCAGCCCCTGGAAGCAGTGTGTCAAGTAGTTAAACCATGTCCTTCTAGGTAGCCTACCACTGTGGTTAGGAATGAGAAGGCTGGCAGTGCTGAATGTAGCCTGATCGTGCTCCACCATTTGCTTTCTACTAGTGTGATTTTAGGCAAGTTACTCAAATTCTCCAAACTTGTTTTTTTTTTTCCCCTCTGTATAAGAATAACATTACTCCGCTCATTGGTTTGCCCCAAAGATTAACTGAGCGTTTGTACTTACAATGTTTTGCATGTTGCCTGGCATGGAAGAGGAGTTCAGTAAATGGTAGCTGGAATGATTAGTGCCTACCTGATGGGAAGATGTGGTTGGATAGCTAGGGTAGACATTAAAACAAAGAGCTCAACAAACAAAAACCGCAATAAAGATGTTTTCATGTCATGGTATTAAGAGATTGTTCTTTGGGGATTTGTTACAACGATTTGCTACGATGAATACTACAAAGAGAAACATTCTGGGTTTATATAATTTGTTGCTTTCCCTGTTCTCACTGTCACCACCATCAGCACTGTTCTGTGAACTGCTCTCACTGAAGGTCAGTTTTACTCTCTAGCTGTGGTCACATAGCATAGGGAGTTCACACAGAGCATGTGAAGAGTTTGCCACAGAAGGAAAAATACTTTAGAAAGATTAAATCTCTTTGGTGTGAAAACAGAGTGTGGTTCTTAGTTCTGGTTGCAGAGGGTCGAGCTATTAATCAAATAGGTTAGGTGCCAGACAGTGAACCCTGTGTCAAATCCCAAGTCAGGAATCAAGCAACGAAGAAAGCCAGGAAGATTCTCCATAGTTATTGGGTTCCACTCAGAAATCTTGTTGAACATCATTCTCTAACAGGTATTTTGTAGGTTCACACTTGATCTCCATTAATTGTGTTGGTCTTTGACTTAAATTTTCCTGATGCTTTTGAAAGAATGTATCAAATGAGGATAAATTGAGGGTGTGCATTTCTTGCAACATGAATATATGGCTTAAAACAAGGCCAAACCGAACTTTCTACCATATCTAAAATGAATCTGGGAGGAGTTATCTGGAAGAAAGGTGATGGTCTTTTGTTTGAAGATTTTCCCTCCTTGGTCAGAAGTCCTTTTTATTCTGAGATGGTTCACTATTTAAACCCACCAACTCCCACCCATCCCTATGGTTGGCTGTAAAAGCTAAGTTTATGAGATTGTTTTCTTATAAAGAGTGCATGCCTCAATGTGGTCCAGCCTCTTGGTAGTTTAATACCTGCATCTATCAGAGATTTAGCTGCCTCTTCTCTGTGTAGTTTATTCACAGGTAAAAACTGAGGATAAAATATTTTAGCAGAATGAATTTGGAGGTTGCTATTTCTTAATAAAGTTTATTGTATTTTCTTCTTTGCATCCAATTAGAATAGATTGTGACTGTTTCCCAAAGGATTCCTTCCATGAGTTTCCAAATGTCACTGGCAAAGTAAAATATTTCCTGGTCAATAGATTGGGGAAATGCTAGGAAAAAAAAAAAAAAAACAACAAATTGGTTTCTTCCTTACGGGATTTGTTAAGATTTTTATTATACAAATATTCATTATGCACACCCTTCCCTTTCCTAAACAGAAATAAAACCTTGGTGTCTGAGGACTACATTTTGGTGAAATACCTTGGGAAATAATGTCCTAAGTTTCTAAAACAAGAAGCATAAACAAAGGAAAGAGGAGATTAATATCTGAAAATGAAAGTTAGTATATCCATTTGATACATTTCCTTTTAATAGTATTATGATTTAAATACTTCATGAATTTTGATTGATATGTATCTTAGAGGAAGAAGGTAACTAGAAGTGGCTTAACCCTGGCCAGTTTTGCTAGGTAGCCATCTAAAAACAAGAGTCACTGAGGCTAAAGTTGTTTTTAGCTGTTGCAGTATCATTGAAAGGTCAGTATATGGTACTGAAAATAGAGTGATCCAGACCAATCCTATCATTCTACCATGACTGCTTAAAGAGCTCAGAATTTGGGGCAAAACCAAGCCATAGGTCTTCTCCAAAACTGGCATGGTGTGAAATTGCACCGGAGCTCAGTAGGCGAGATGTGAAGTGTCAGGCAGCTGTTATGGCTGGCACTGCTCAGTGGCCAGGCAGAATACTGGATCATCTCAGTTAACACCAGGGTGGCCAACCTTGAGAAGGAATCCCATTCATGTTGCTCCTCCTCAGAACATCCCCTGATTCAGTCAACAAATATCTACTGGGTGCCTACAAAGGGGGAGACACTGCTCAGGTCTCCTTGGTCTACAGCAGTGATGAAGTTCTGTAGAAGCCTGTTCTAGCACTTGGGACGCAGATGCATGTGGATCACTGTGAGATTGAGGCCAGCCTGGTCTGCATAGCAAGTTCCAGGCCAGCTGGGGCTAAAGGAGACCCTGTCTCAGAGAAGAGAGAGAGAGAGAGCACTAAACTCTCTGATTGAATATCTCTATTGTCATGTTTGATCTATACAGTATCTAATAGAATAATGCTCATAAGAGATTTTCAAGTTTGGAAGTTACCTTAGAAAATATCTTTTATTCAAACTTCTCATTGTACTTATAAAGAAATAATTTTTCTGGGGATGGTGGTGCACGCCTTTAATCCCAGCACTCAGGAGACAGAGGCAGGCAGAGCTCTTTGAGATCTAGGCCAGCTGATCTACATAGTGAATTCCAGGCCAGAGCCTGTCTCAAAAAGAAAAAGTTTAAAAGATTGTTCTGTTTGACTGTGAGTCCTGTCAGCTAGAAGCAAAAACCAGTTCTCCTGTCTTCCAGCTCTGATCTCTCTCTTCTGGCTGTATGTTACTTACAAAATTGGTCTGAAGGTAGAAGTATGCAGAAGTGTAATTCTCAGAGAGTGACTGCAGGCTCTGCCCCAATAGCTAGAATCTAATGTTCTCAGCTCAGGCTGCTAACTGAAAATTCGGAAGAAGCAGAGGCTTAGGGACCATGCCAAAGGATGGTCCAGCAGAGTAAAAGATAGAAGGAACCCCTGTTAGATGAGAAGGATGAGATAAATGGTCCCAGAACTCATGCTTGCATTCTACTGGATTATGAAGGCACAGTGGATGTGTTCCAATTTAAATTTGGCCAGACGCTGGGGGATTAAGTTTCACTACAGGAGGGGTTGGTATTGCACCCCTTGTGAATTCTTCAGGAAAAGATGGGGCTCTTATGTGTCATTATATGTAGAGAGGGGATTTAAGGGCTATGTTTCTGTTAAAAACACTGTTTAAAATCAGTACTTTATTTTCCCTTGACTGTAATACTATATGTTAGAAGGTCAAGGGAAACAACACACATCAGGGAATGCAGAACATTTGGTTTAAAAAGCCCTCCAACTTTTATTTGGTAAAAATATATGAAAGGAAGTGTATAAAGTAAAGAGCACACATTATGCAGCTCCTGCTTTTTGAAATTTGAATGGGTTGATGAATGAATATGATCTGATTAGCGGTCTACGGATGCATTAAATCTCGGTATTGTTGGAAGCACCATGATGAGAACTGTAAACTTGAGTAAGTCTGATCTCTGGTCTGAAGGACTATATACACAAAAGATGAAAAATGCTGGGGTCGGAGAAATGGCTCAATGGTTAAGAACACTGGTTGTTCTTGCAGAAGACCTGGCTCTAAATCCCAGCACCCACATGGCAGCTAACAACCATCTATAACTTCAGTTTCAGGGGATCTGATGTTGCCCACTTCTGGCTTCCTTGAACACTGCATGACATGGGTGCACTTACATTACATGCAGGCAATACACTCATACACATAAATAAAAATAAATTAAAAAAGAAAAATGCTGTGCTTTAAGGCTTGGCTGTGCATGCTTCTTAAAGGAATGTGGCATGTTTGGAAAAGCAAAATTGTTTCTTACTGTGGGAAACATAATAATAAAAGAACCACTATGGTCTGGTATTGGTTGCTTATTTGAATGTTAGATCCTGACGATCTGGTTAGAGATAAACCACTGAAACACTATGGAGCTGCATAATCTACCTTTTGGAAACTTAATTTGGCATGGATGGTGTGCTTCAAAATACCATTTGCAGCATCATCTATAATAATAGCTGTTATTTTTTGAGATGATGCTCTGTGGGTCCAGGTCCTTCTGAAGTCAGTCCTGTCGTGTATGAAGAGCAGTTAGCTCCTTTGCAGACAGCAAGCTCACCACTCTTGCATGCTTGTTTCTAAAATAGTCCTAAAATTCTCTGTATTGCTTCTACACTGTTTCCCAAAATGAAGCATGAGATCATAGTAGTATTTAGTTATTGGTTCAGTTTCCTGTCTTCCTAGATCTTTTTTTAAGCATCTATGTCCTAACGGAATGACCTCTTAGCTTAATGTCTGATCATGTGACCAGCTATTTACAATGTGCTGCTGTTCTAATTTGATTCTTTTTGATAACATATGAGGACATTTGGTCGTATGGTCTGTGGTAAATATAATTTTTTTTCCCTTGGTCCGAGAGGCTTTGGAAATTGTGCAATAGCATAAAGTAGACCTAACATTTGATAGGAAATTAAGTCAACCCTTCTGTAAAGCAATTTCTTCCAACTATCTTCAGTAGTTGATTGTAACAGTTGTAGATGAAATAGATGAAAAAAACCTCAGTCAGTGAATGTGCCAAGCTGTGCTTTGATTATCAACTTTATTATAAAAATATATTAAATGTCTATGGATTACATGTATCAGATCTTATCTGCAAAAGAAAGTATGCATTTGAATAATAAAATCTGTGATTTGTACTTATAACATTTGCAGTATTAGTTATTTAAATTCTCATCTTAGATCTCATGGCTGAAGGTTTCCTTAAGGCACACTTGTTAAACACCAGTCTTCAACTTCATTGCAAATCTATTATGCATACATAATACATTCCACACTGCTGCAAGATGCAAGTCACTGCACTCCAGTAACATTCTTTCATAGACCATTACATGTCATTTTTTGTAGGGCCCTATAGATCCCTCTTAATTTGAATTATCTTGTTTTATAGAGTATGGATTTTAACCTTTGATATTAGAGAACTGGTCCTGATTTTATAGAAAAATGTATCACATGCTTATGCGAGTCTTCATGAGCTGCTATTTTTGTTTGTAGTTCTCAACAGGAACAAGTAAATACTGCCGTTTGTTATTTTTGAAGGTTTTAAAATAGTGTTTGTTATTTCAAGACATTAAGGAATAAAATCTTAGAAAATACTGGTCAGTTGTGTTTATTGCCTGATGTCAACACGTTTGTCAGTTTGAGAAAGTGTCACAATCCTAGAAGAAGGTGGTTTGTACTCCTTGAGTCAGAGTCTAATCTGAGAAGTGTCCTGTGTATTTCAGATCTGTGGCTGCAGTCATAAGCATCTTGCTGCCCAATGCAGAGTGTGTGCCTGTTGGGGAGCTTGGGATCCTTCAATAGCACAGCTACTGACTGGATAGCTTGTGGGAGAGGCTAGAAGGGACTTGTCTCCTCTGATTGTATTTTCTTTCCCATAGTCTTTACATTGTTAACCTATTTAGAGTAAGCCAGTTACTGATGGGATTGGCAGAACATTGAACTGGTGTCAGGAGACCTGGGGTTTGCCAAGAGATAGCAATTTGACTGAATTTAAACCTTTTGCACTCCAGTGTCTTCAGTTTGTGAAGCGAGAAGACTGTAGACTGCAGAAAGCAGTCCTAAGGTTCATGGTTTAAGTTAAGTGTGCACAGCTGCTTGTTTAGGGCACATATATGTCCTTTCAAATGTCAGGAACTTTTACAGAAGATTTCTAGCATCCCTTGGGCTAGGAGTACAGCTCCAATGCGAGAACACACGATTAAACCGATTAAACCGCAAAGCCTGGGGTTTGAACCCCAGCATGGGGAAGGGGGGAGGGGGTGCGTTTCTCACACCTCTTAACAGATGAGAAAACCTGACAACGTGGGATCTGCATTCTCACATAGCAGCGATTTCCTGGGCCTTCTTGTTTCCTCATTCTCCTGTCCTTGTTTTTGATGGGATTTTGTTCCCTTGATCTTCTGAGATGGCGTGACTGTTTGGGCTTTGTTTCAAGGAACGTTGTGGGAAAGTCGAGTTACTCAGAAATTCATCAAATTCATTAGCCATGCTACTTTTCTTTTTCTGCCTCACAAAGTTTTAGCTTTGCTCTGGTTCCTCTCTGCCTTTCTGCTTTCCCAAAGCTTACATGTTCTGTTTGTACAGAGCCCATCCTGCTCTGTCCTCTCATTAAGAGCAATGGTAGGGGAATAACTTTGGCTTTGATTTTCGTGGCTCTATTTATTTTATTTCTCCTTCCATAATTTTATTTCTGTATAGATAATGTAAAATAATTTGCTTCTATAAAAGTTGGAGACACAGTGGCTTTCTAGTCACAAAATATAACACAAAATATTCCCAGTTCTATACTGGGAATAGAATAGTAAATCTCACTTTCTAAAGTTGTACTGTGCTTGTTTCACATTTTTGGTTACCACACTGTATCTAATCAGATTCTTGCAAAGCAATGCTATGCATGCAATGATTCCTCTATAACTCTCTTTGGAGACAGAACCCAGCTGCTGTGATGAGGGCTAGCTGCTGCTTATGGCTAGGGATCATCTTTCATTAAAAAAATCACAGATGGTAGTCTAGCCTTCCCACCACAGAACTGATAGAAGCCTTGCTCAGGCAGAGGGGAGATGTGGGACTGAAATGTTTCTTCAAGTACAACATCTCTGAATTGTGGTCACTTGTCATGTATCTTCACTTGGACAGTCTCCTCCCCATTCATCTTCCAGTCCTGATTCAATATAGTTAACAGAGATGCAGAGAAGTAAACCAAACTTGAATCTAGAATTATTGAAAAGAACTTCTTTCACATTTATTTATTAAGAATTAAATTTGTAGGCTGGAGAGATGACTCAAAGGGTAAGAGCTATGTCTGCTCTTGCAAAGGACTCTGGTTCAGTTCCTAGTACCCACATGACAGCTAGCAACTGTTCACAACTCCCATTCCAGGGAATCAGAGACCCTCTTTTGACCTTTGCAGGTATTGCATGACACAGGTGCACTTACATATATACAGGCAAAGCACTCATACACATCTGATAAAAAATAAAAATAAAATATTTAAAAATAATTGTGTAGAAAAACTGTAATGACATTATAGAGAGATAGTTGAAGAAGGTGACATTTATTTTTTGGATTAAAGCATTAGTTTCTTATTAGGGTGCTGTCAGATGGCTACTCTAAGGATCAAATGTGATCCATGAAGAGTCTGGTCATTGACAACTAAAGACCATCTGAAGATAATGCATATTTTCAAGATGATTCTCTTTCACTTGTGGATTGAATTGTGATAAATGAGTGATCTCAGATGCAAATCTTTGTTCCTTTTCTATTGGATGTGTTCCCAGGACTAGACTAGCATTAATGCAAATTAGAATTTTCACCAATTGATTTAGGAACACAGCTAGCTTGAAACAGAAACCTCTCAGTAGAGAGGTCTTACAGAAGAACACAAAAATGGGATCTTGATTGAGGAAAAGGAGGAAAAGGAGGAAACAGGGCTCCTCATTAAAGGACTATCACTCAGTGTAGGGAGCCCCATGAACATGTTTTCAATTTATGGTTTTCTTTTCTTTTTCTTTTTCTCTGCAACTCCTTTCTGGTCTCTCTTTGCTCAGCATTGACTATCTGCTGAACATGAAACCAAACAGGCTAAGGTAGCCTCTAACTCAGTATTTGTGCAAGATTCATTTCCTTAAGTCTCTAATTGGGGTAGGAAAGTCCTTTCGAAAGAATTCTCAGAGCATAAGGGACTCTTCTGTGAGGCACATAGGCAGTGATCACTTGGGTATGAAAGGCTGGTGGATTGATCTTGCTTCATATCTGACTAAACCTATCAAGAGTTCCATAGAAAGTGGGTGTAATACGTTGAATGTCTTGTGATGAAACCCCAGATTTGACTTTACCTAGGGGGAGGAAAGAAGGCAGTCTTGTGTATATCAATTTTAAGCTCTTTCATATCCGGTCATGATTTGGTTCTGGAAGTTCCTTAACAATATAAATAATTTGGTAAAATTTGATAGCAAGTTGTTCCCTGGTGTCTTTGGAGATCTCATGATCCAGCGTAGGAGCATCTGCCAGATTGTTCAGTGAGGGTAACAATTAGACCCAGCCAAACATTTAAAAAATGACTTATGTGTTAGCAATTTTCAAAATAGAGTCAAGATTAGTAACCATTTTAAAGGTTCCCTTTCTGCTTCAGCTTTTTTGGAGACTGGAGTTCAGATGGATCAGTGCCTCCATTTTACAAAAGAGAACTGAGGCCCAATAAATGCAAAAGTCATGTTTTAGATTATATTGCATCTCAGCAGTAGAATGAGACTGAATTCTTGATTCCTCGCCCAAGGCTTTGCTGCGAGGACCTGCTGCCTTTCATTCTCCCACCAGATCAAGCTGCTGGCTTGGGTAGAATTCTAATAATTGATTTTTCACTTCTGATAAAAGTTTGTTTTGGGAAGCCTTCATCACATTATGTCCTTGCAGCACTGGAAAAGGAGTCTAATTTGAATGTCCTTGTAGCATACTGCTCTGACCGAGTGTACCAGCTTAGCCGGCACAGTATCAGCACCAAGCTCCAAGAACACTGTGTAACTTTTCCCACCTGATGCTAGCCCCTATCTGTCATATTCAGCTTTAATCTGAAAGGCTGCCCAGCCTCCTCCGTATCTGACGGATCTTACAGAAAGATGTTGCCTCTAGAGTATGGTGATTTCCAAGAAGTTGTTCTCCCAAGCCTGCTTTAAATCAATGCACAGAAATAAATAAAATATTTTCGATAAATAATATTGGCATAAACAAGAACATGCTGCAAATAAATTGACTGTAATGTTAAGACATCATAAAAAGGTTACTGTGCTGAACTGTGGAGCCAAACCCAGGTGTGGATATGACATCGTTTCCTTTAAGCTGCCTATCTTTGAATGCAAGGCACCTTGAAATGATAAGTTCGAATATTCAACTTGCCTTTTCCATAAAGGTTTGTGAAGTCACATTGCTTAGTGGAAATAGAAATAATAACCAAAGAAAGAGAAAGGAAAGAAACGAGCACAGAGCAGTCTTTCTAGATGTCTGTAAATCAAACGTGGCCTTAAGGCTCCCTCGTTCCTCCTCTCCTGCCTCCTCACGAACACTCATGGTGTTCTCATATTTGAACACTAAAAATCAAAGTGTGGAGAATTCTTGACCCTTGGGAACAAAAGCATTTAGTGTGCAAGTCGAGAAATCGACAGTAGAAGGTATCATCTTTTTGGTTTCTTAGTAATGAATATTTACAAGAACACAATGACATAAATATGTCTACTATTTAGTGAGTGCCTACTAAGTGTCAGGTATTTTGTCAAGCTTTTGAAAATGGGTTTTAAAAAAAGGAATAACTGTGTATGCAATTATCATCATTACTGAAGCTTAGAGAAATTTAAGGAACTTACCCTTGACCACTAAGTTGTGCAGAAAGAATCCAGTCCAAGTCTGTTGAATCCCCGATTCCTTGTTGTTGATGACCACATATATTCCCTTGTGGCACCATTGTTCCTGGACATCAAGCAAATCAGGACCACACTTGTTCTGCAAGACTGCCTTCTGCTATGTGGCCCTGCTGACCATATGCCCCCGGTGACTTTTGTCTGTCTCAGTGGAAATCTTTCATCTCCAGCTACTCACTCGATTTGGTTCTAAGGGAGGTAATAAAAGAGAGTATTCAAGGAATTATGCTTTAAAATATTTTATTTTTTCTAAAGCTTTAAATTTTCTCAACTATAGGGCACATCTGGTCACAGATTGGGTTCTCTGAGAAGCACACACTCTCCTTCCCTCACTGAGAATTAGCTACTAGGGGATTTATTAGGGAATGCTCTTCTGACAATAGTTTGACGTGACTAGGAGGTAGGATTGGGCAAAGGGAAGAAGAGCTCTATGAAGCAATTCCACTTGCATCCTTAGACAACTGTATGAGGACTTTGGAAGCTTGAGTAACCTTTTCAGAGCTGTGGTCTCTTTGTGTGCACATAGATCTAGCCTGGATATGGGTTATGCTGGGCAAAGAGTCAGAGATGATGTGGGTCTCTTTGATAGGTGCGTCCCTGAAGCCAGTGCGCACTGGGAGCTTTAGTTTGCACACTCTGCCCTCCCACCTCACGGAGAGAAGTGGATTTGTTCTTACAGGAGGAATCCTGGTCTTCAAGGTGGTGGCCATTCCCTGAAACTTATCTATATTCATATATTTGTTATGTTCATTGATTTTTTTCAATAAAAGTGTTATTTTTGCATGTGAAATTTTTGCTGGGTTCTGGGTCAGAATGACAATGAAAATTATGTATAGAGTTCCTGTTCTGAGACTCTTACTACCTGGGGGAGGTTGTCTGTATTTACTCTTCTTCCTTGAATTCTGTTTAATCAGAATTTAGTTCTAGGCCAGTACCTCAAAGTGGCCAAATTTAAGCCACTTTTAATCCCCTATCAAATCTTTAAGTATTTGGTTGTAGTTTTTCAAATGCTTTTAACTTAGTGGATGGTTTTCCCAGATAGAATTCTACTGGACTATATTTACAAGTTTTTGTCATTTACACAGTCACATAAGTTGAATGGACTGTGAGCTATGACCAAGAAATCTCTATAGTAGAAAATACTAATAATCAAACATATTTTTTTGACAGAAAGAAATAACAATAGTTGAATTTGTATTCAAAATTATTCTAGCTTCTGAGTATTCCTATACTTTAAAAAGAAATAGTGTGTTCTAATTGTAATTACTTTTGATAATTATTTTATCCTAGAAAGTAAATTATTAATTAGGGTGTGCATTATAAATTACTTTTTTATTAGGTGATTTCTGTCTGACAATAGTTTTTAGTTTTATTTAATTAAACTATCTCTCGGATTTATTATTAATAGCTTTGGGCTCTATTAAGGAGCGAGGCTAATCAGAGTTCTACCTTATGACTTGATATGTAGTTGGAAAAACACCTCTGTCCAGCTAAGACGACTGGTAAATTGTGTGTGGCTGACATGCATACCTTTGGCCTAGGAACCATTTCTAAGTGGAAGCTCATTTTCTTGATTTTTTTTCTCACTATGGTATTGATTTTAAATCTGTTTTCATGACTATTGTACATGTGTCAAGAAAACAAAACAAAACAGAAACTAGGCCAGGTGGACTGGGGTTATAGCCCAAAGGCAGAGCATGTCTTCAGTCCTGGGTTCCATCCCCAGCACCTATATACATATACAAGTCAACAAAACTAAACAGTTAGTTTAGGAATAAAAGAACTCAGAAAGGAGACAAGAAAACTCAATTTCAAGTGATACAAATGAATTAATAGATCATTAATAGCATTCTTGTTTGCATATAAAATAGAGTATTTTGGTTAAAACTTAGTCGGTAGATAGATAGATAGATAGATGATAGATAGAGATAGATACACACACATTGTAATTTCCAGGTACAAAGTTTTTAAAAACCTAGGCAATACAAATCTTCAACAGTAAAATTATTAAAACCTAACTATCTAAAAGTGGAAATGGGTTTTATCTTCAGTTTCTTCTCAGGGGCGAGGTGGTTTGAATGAGAATGTCCCCAGGAGAATCCAAGTATTTGGACATTTTATCCCCAGTTGGTGCTGCTCTTTTGGAAGGTTTTAGGAGGTGCGGCCTTCCTGGAGGAAGCACGTCACCGGGGTGGGCTTTGAGAATTCTTAAGCCTTGCCAGATTTCCAATTTTTGCTGCTTCCTGTGTCTGCTTGAAGATGTGATTGCTCAGCTTTCTGCTCTACCACTATGGACTTCCTCTGGAACTATAAACCAAATACACTCCTTCTGTAAGTTCCCCTGTTTATGGCGCTTTATCATAGCAACCAAAAAGTAACGAATAGAAGTGGCAGTCTTTTGTTTTAAGAAGACTTTGGGAGGAGGAATATATATTTCATATCTATGTTGTTTGTATGTTTGAGAGGAAAGCACATTTCATAATTGGTTTTTGTGGGAAGTGGGGTTTGGATCAGGGTCTCCCTATAGCCCCGGCTGGCCTGGAACTTGCTATGCAGACCATGCGGGCCTCAGTCTCAGAGATCCACCTCCCTCAGCTTCCCAAGTGCTGGAATTAAAGGTGTGTACCACCACATCCAGCTATATTTCAATGTTATAATAACACCCCAGCAGCACCTTTCAATCAACCCCTTTCCAATGCCTATATGGAAACCTATGGCTAATTATGGGAAGTAGATACAGGCTTTATTTCCATGATTCACAATGAACTATTTACAGTAAGAAGTTAAATAAATAACTGCAGTCAGTTGAGTTTAGGTTTGTCACTGCAATTGCTAGAAAACATTTGTCTTTTTAGAGCTCTTTGAATTACAGTCTTGAAATTGTGCACCTGTACTAATGATGCATGCTTTGCCTCCCAAACCAAAGGAATCATTAATTCTTAGAAAATTACTCTCAGACTTCAGCTTTCGAGTAATTGAATTGATCTAAATCTGGGGGACAGACTTTTTGTTTAGGTGCTGGGTGTTTTCTGCCTATGGGTTAGATAGGATCTTCAGTCTCAGGGCTGACTTCAAATCCTCCCTCCATAAGGGACGCCTGTTAGTGTATGACATAGACCAACATGAGCTTCTCCAGGAGGTAGAATGCCCTCTGCAGTGACAATGAAGTCTTCTTAACCGAGACAGCAGACAAGAAACAAAAGGGGAAACTGACACCGACAGAGATAAATAGAACAGAAAACAAATGAACAAACCCAAACTAAAGGAAACGGTGATCATTTGGAAAACAGAATAAACAAAACTCTCAGAGAAAGTCAAGAAAGCATTAAATAAGAACAAGTAAGAAGTAAAAACTCTTGAGGAATGAATATATTAGCACATATATGAAAATAACAGAAAGAAGTCACAGCAAAGTTCATTATTTTTATAATTAACATATAGTAATAAAAATATTTTAGTGCAAGAGTTAGAAAATTAAGCAGTGCTCGGAATGTAGAGCCAGAATAAAAATGACTAGAAAGACATGAAAACAGGCGAGAAGGGAACCAAGAGGAGAGGACAACATCTGGAAAAGAGCAGAAAAAAACGAAGGATAGGAATAAAGAAGAGCTAGCAGCTTCAAATGACTGGCTTCCTGGACACACTGAATTCACAGGGATTGTGCTCTGGGCTCTGGAGAATGGAGAGCAAGAACAGAGCTTGTGCCTGCCCCTGGGGAGCCCACAAAGCTGGGAAGAAGTTAGGACTGTCAGAGCAGAATGTCCTGAATTCTGCACGTTGAGTGACTTGATTTATTAAGTGAATAGTTTTCTCCATCTCTCTGACCACATGTTGTTGGTGGTGATGGGGCTCAGGGAGTATGCACCAGGTCTTTCTTTACCAGGAAAAAGACAAAACATAGATTCGTATTTTGTTTTCTATTGTTAAGGCATTTTCAGAAAGAGCTTTGGGTGTTCCCATTAGCTCGGAAATTTAGTGTAAAAGCAGGTTATCTTATAATACATGTGTATGCTCTCATAGTATATAAACTTGTGCATGTTATGGTGGTTTAGAATAGAATCTGAGAGGATTAGCCTTCCTTTGGTTAGAATTATGGTGAGATTTTTTTCTTTTGTAATTTCTTATATTTTAAAAAATAAGTTTGTATTAATTTTATATTTAAAAATAATAAAGTCGTTTCCATTTGGGGCACAGCATTTAAAGTAGAAATAGTCCTGGGAAGAAAAGATCCTGTGTGCTTGGGGGACCAGCTTGTGTAGGTGGGAGAAGCAAGAGGACAGGAAGTCTCCAGGACAGTGAGAAAGGCCTGGTGGCAACACTGGAAAATGAGGATGCTGTAAAGGTCTAAAGATAGATAGTACAGAAGCTTCAACTGTTTTTTGGCTCACCCACCACCAACATTTACAAATTTCCTGAGATCAGTCCTTTTCCTACACTGAAGACTTGTGGCCTGGGGGCTGGTGCCATCCAAGCAGCAGAGACAGAATCAGAATCTAGAAAGAGTCAGGAGTGGGCTTAGCAGTGAGTGTGAGAGGGGCTCGGAGATAACAGGAGATCGGCATGGTCATTTAAGGAACATCTGTTGGTGCAGAAAGCTTTTGAATTTATTTTAAAATAGATACCAAAGGCTTTACTACCACCTCAGCATCCTTGAAGAACGTCTCAGTGGCTTTTGTCCCCATTGTTGTCATGGAGGCACATTTACCCAGAGCTGATCTGTGTGGATGGCTATCTTAGGCATTTTAAAAAGCAGTTAAATAAAGTAGAATTGGTTCTTTTTCTCCCTGGAGCTTGCAGATTATTAAAGATGACAATTTAAAAGCTGACTTTATATAAGCAGAATTTATAAAATCTAGCTCTTTGCAATGAGAGCCGAATGGCCATGTGATGACCCAATCAGTTAACAACTTCCTTAGTGGAAAGAAAGAACACCCTTTATCCTCATGATAGTCCAAAACTTAAGAATATTCAGTAGCAAATGCATCTCTATTAATTAGATAATGCCTCAAGTAACACCTATAAGGAATTATAGAATTATCCACCCATGGTAAACCTTTTTCCTTATAAAAGCTTATGCTTGTAAGATTAAAAATAAATAATTCAAGCTTTGAAAGTTACTTTTCCTTGCAAAAATACTATTGTGGGTTTTTTTTTTTTAATTTGAAGGCAGAATGTAACAAAAGCAAGGGAAGGTAGAAAAGGCACAGAGCAGTCGATTTAATAGATAATGTATTGCATTTAAAGAACTTGAATGCCATTACTTTTCATCACTTAACTTTTCAAAGAACACTTTCAGCTTCCTTATTTGCATGTTTCATTGTTTTCAAGCCTTTACACTGTATGCTTAAAATGCAAATGGAATAATATAAGAATAATGAGAAGTAATACTTGGAAATGTTCTGAGAAAATGTTGCAAAAAGAGCCTGGTTTCCATCTGATTGAAGAGAGGTGAGACTTGGAGAGTCAGACTGGATGTAATCATATCATCAACTCTGACTAGAAGCATCATTGCCATCCTGTTTTCTCCATTGCAGTAGTGAAAATTCTTTAATATTTCTCTTTCATGATTCCTTTGGTCCATGCCCCCCCCCCCTTGCATTAGATGCCTTTCAATTAGTTAACCTCAATTCAACAGTTTCCGGAGCATATCTGGAATGTAGAATAAATAGTTCATTGTTCAGAGGAGTAGGGTTTGGCTTATGGAGAACTATGGAGAGACATCAGCCCATCTCTGGCTCTGATGCCTGGGACCCCATTGAGTAGACTCAATAATCAGACCTCCTGCGGGCCAATCCCAGTTCTGCTATTTCCCAAACATGCTATTCACCTTTGCTTATCTTCAATTTTCTCATCTGTAAAATGGATAATAGTAACATTTTTCTTGTCATCTGGCTATGATGATTAAAAGCACAAAGAAATATCTCTTAGGTATAGCGTGAACGCAAGCTTCTATTTTACAGGTTATGATACCCAGCAGTGAGTGGGTTTCAGAAAGACTAGTTTGCTGTCTGTCTATGACTTGTGATATAGCAAGGGAAGTACAGAGAGATGAGCCATCCTAGTTTGCCTGGGTCTGGTGGGTTTCCTGGGACATAGTTCTTTCAATTTTGAATGAGGATGATGGTGCCTGGCAACTCTGGATGAGTTGGTCACTATAGGGGTAGAGAAACGCCATTTCCGTGAGTTCTAATTGCAAAAAATAAACCAAATTGCTTAGAAGGGGCCCCAGATCATACTGAGGAATAAGGAAAAGCATGGTTATTTACAGGAAACAGGGAAAGGATCATTTCATGAGGGGACCTGAAAAAGCAGAGATGTAGAGCTGAGAAAGTATCTGACCTGCGTGTGGCAGCCTGGCGTGGGAGGACAGGATGTATTGAGTTGAGATCCTGGGTATAGCCAGACTACTGAAGGCCTTTAGTGTTATGCTCAAGTCTGGATTTACACAACGATGGGGAGAAGGCTATGCGGCTATGAGGACAGTATATAAATATAATACATATTTCTCAACACATCCAATTTTTCTAATGAGAACTAATGATGTCACTTCAAACAGATTAAAATGAGTGCTTGGTCATTAGCTCTCATTCTAGTAATAAGTAATTATATAACTTCTTATGTTAAATATTTAAGATAGCCTTCTTTGAATGATAAAAGGTGCAAAGTAGTTTTTGTTATCTTCTAGATTCAAACTTGGGGCGAGGGAGCATCTTTGATTCTCTTTTTTTCTCTTATGTTCTTTGTGTAATCAGTGAAACGTGTTGATTTTTATCTTCCCAGCCAGGCTTTCTTTCTCTTCATTCTCTGGCTCTATTCAAGATGTAATTGCGTGTGGTCCTTGCACCCAGCCTTTTTCTCTTGAAAGCCATCCTGGATATGGTGCCCAATTAATCCTGCTAAACAGCATTTTTGTCATGTCACCTCCCTGTTCGGCAGCCTCCTGTGGCTTCCTATTAGCACCTGGATCTAGGGCACACTTGTCAGCTGCCTTCTCCGTTTCTCCATCAGTGAGCTCCTCCCTTCAGCCACTCATGCTTCTCCTATGGTTTCTTAGAAACTATTCATGCTACTAAGACCTGCCTCCTTTTTGTAGTTAACTCTTACAGATTCAGTCCTCCATCTAGTTCAAGGTGCTCCAGACAGAAGGCGTAAAGTTTGTTTTCCTTGTCTTCTTTAAATTTACAGCTGCAACTTTGAGAAAAATCCAGTGTAAAGCATGGAGTTTGTCAAATATTAACTGCTCAAGGAATGGGGCAAGCACTGATGTGGTTATATTCTGTATTGTTCTCCAGTTATAACTGACGTATGAGGAATACATTGTTATTCACTGCACTCAGCATGTATGTCATTCAACTTGACCTTCACTGCCACCCTAAAGGTGAGCAAAATAGATGACATTATGCTTGGGTTTCACATGAAGAGCCTGTAAATAACTAAGGTAGGTGTCCATGTTGAATGATAGAGCTGGTACTAGTGTTAAAGAACTGTGGCTCCTAATATCCTCAAATATTATCTATATTTTTCATATTTTCTATCATTTTGAGTATATTTCCTGACACAAACACTTGGAAGAGAATCTTAGTGCCAAATTCTTCTGGGTACTTGTGAACAGTCCACCTTCTTTATGCCCCTTACACTTGGGAGGTATCACGGGACAAGTCCTGGCCAAGGACGTGAACGGCAGAGCCCTTGCCTTTGTAGGTTCTTGTCTCCTGACACTGCAGTCATGAACGAGCAGCAGTGCTGAGTTGGTGCTTCCAGGCCCTGAAGGGCACGTGTTGCCACCCTGAGGTTCAGAGGATAGTCACCCTGGACAGCTGGCTCACTGCCAAAGACTTTGTGCGAGATAATTAACTTGTGTCTTGTTAAACCACAGAGATCTTAGTTTAGTAGTTGGTTAGTTTTGTGACAGGGTTTCATGTGGCTCAGGCTGCCCTTGAACTCAATATGGAGCTGAAGACAACCTTGAACTCTTGATCCTCCAGCCTCCTGAGTGCTGAGATTATAGACATATGCCACTATCCTGGGTGCTTTCATTTGAGTTTTTTTAATCTCAGCATAATCCAGTCTGTCCTGACAATACCAAATTGAAATTTTTAACAACCAGCACATAAATAGCTCAAACTTTCAGAGTTGCTTTGGAAAACTAAAGAGTTTTTCTTCTTGACTTCCACTTGGAGCAAACAAAATCCCAATGATTTTGCCAGGTTAGCTTCTCAACCTAAACTAAGAGACCTTTCTCACATATTTAAGGATAGGAAAGGAAACCAGGTGCAGAAACATGTAGATCAATACTCCAACCACTCTGTTTCTACAATGACATCCTCCACCCTCAGCTCTCCACCCAACCATCTTTTCTTTTCTGTCTGGTTTCCTCTTTCTTAACTGTCTATTGAAGAACTGGAAGAGGCATTATTTCATTGTGCTGCCAGAGTCACACCAGCCTGTCCAAAGATCCCATGGAAGAACTGGAATGAGCACAAAGATAAATCTGCTGGCTTTGTGCTAAGTTCTCAGCACCAAGTCCTGTTCCTGCCCTTTGCAAGGAAGAGACTGGCCTCAAGGTAGTTGTCGCCAGGACCCAGAAGGGGGAGCGGGGGAGGAGAGGAAGAGGGGGAGGAGACCATTCATAAATATCAGTCCAAAACTAGTAAAGTTTTGCTACTGTTTCTATTTAAATCTAATAACACCAATTTTTATTAATAATCCAAGTTGTTTTTCATTATAATAAGTGCAAATAGATGATAATCTTCCCATTTTCTCATTTCTTATTAAGCTTCAGGCATTAATATAACCTCATTTCTATAACATCTGAATCTACAAGTGTTTGTATCTGTCTATAGAACTAAACTTGTATCAGTTTATATCTCTAACCATATATGAAACTTATTAAATGTATGGCTTTACAGGTGTCATACAACATATGCTATTAAATTTTTGTTTGCTTATTTGCTATTTTTTTTTTTTTTTGAGGAAGAATGGTGGAAGGGTGGATGTTAAGATGGAGACTGTGGTTCCAGGCCAATTAATGTATGATAATTAGCCCTACCAGGAAGGTAGTGATGGTTCTTTGCAGCATTATAGAACTGGGTAGACTTTCTAATTCATATTTTAACCTCACAATATCAATTATTAGGAAGAAGCTGAGGGGGAAGCTGAAAAGATGTTCCTTGGGAAAATTTTTGTTGCTGAAATAAATGCTACCAATAGGCTCACAAAAAGTTCCCTGAAACAAATGATAAAAACGTTACACTGAAGATACAGATAATTTTGGAAGCTGCAGCCATCTGGCTATGGTCAAAATAGCTGCTTCTGATGCCCTTAGATGGTACAAATTATTGGCAGACCTCAAAAGCCAGAACAGGAATCCATTTTGAGATCAGATTTCTTTTGCTTTCAAGACATGTTTACAAAGAAATGAAGATTAGAAGCAACCGCAGAGAACCAAAGTGTGGAGAGAACTTGGCACCAGAGGATTATGGGATTTGGCTACTTTTTAAAACAAGCAGGGTTTGAACGAGAGGACAAGTGTTTGTCTGGAGCCAACCCATTCATTTGGCCTTTTTATTTTACCGTAGCCAGCAGTGTGTCTGAATCCCAGGTGGTGGCTGGCTAGTGACACAAATCATAGACGTGTGCTAACAATGATGGCCAACAGGTTCTTTCCCAGAGGAGACTCATCAAGCATGGAAGATACCTCTCGGTGACCAGAGGACAGTTCTTTTTAAGCACATGGGAACTCACCCCTTTGGAGACTTCCACAAAAAAAAAAAATGTGTGTGGAGGTGGAAGCAGTATTTTTCAGGGGCTGAATGTGGAAACTGGGATATTGGTTTGTAGGGGGTCCATTGTAATTTGAGCATCAGATATAATGCCCTTCTGAGTTAATAATGTATCGGCCAATGAAAGTGCTAATTTATTGGTCATCTTACTGAGCTACTCTGTGCCCACAAGGAGACTGCACACTGCTCACCATCCTATAGTCAGTGTCTGGCTAACCACTCCACATCTTTTCTTCTCTCAGGCCCATGTTCTGTGGTTTCCTGAGCATCTCTCTCTCCTACCCCCATCCCTAAGCTCAGCTCTACTGTCTGTCCTTTCTCTCCTCACACCTTCTCCTATAGCTTACCTCTCACCTCCCTTCCCACTTCCTAGGACTAGCTTTTGCTCTGGTCTGTATTCTGATTTTCTATTCCAGTAATGTGTGAAATCAGAAACTAGGAATCACATAATTTCCTTAAAATGCTCGCTCTTCAGGAATGGGTAGGAAAATGAGGGGTTGGTGTTCTTCAACATGAACAATAACTTATACACTTTAACATACATTACAGATAGTTTTTATGCAGCTAAAATCATTTTAAAAATGAATGACTGTATGGAATATTGGAGAACCAAACAGCATTTACCTCACACAGATTTTAGAACATTGCTTTCTAGTTACCCTATTGTTAAAAACACTCAACGTTTCTTTTATGTCTGCTGCTGAAGCAAGAATTGATACACACAATTTGAATAGCCTTACTAACGTAATTACTATATTTCATGCCAGAGATTTACTTGTGAGGTTCCTGAAGACCACTTCAGAGAGATTTGTATTCATTGAGCCAAAAGGCTAAAATGGGCCACGACTGAGAAGGATTCTTTGCATATGTGGAGGCTCCATAGACAGGGATACCAACAGTTGTTCCAAATGCATCTCGAGTGAACGGTCTCAGGAGCAGGCGTTCCATTTAGAGATGTTGATTTGTAGTCAACCTGCTGTTCACACGGACAGCTCCATGTGATTGCACTTCTCTGCAAACAGCAGGGATCTGTTTATGGACAGTTAATGCATCTCCAGAGTCCTATGCAAGAGGATCTTCAAAGTGAAATAATTCTGATAAATCTGGGCTCTTTTTTTTTGGGTGAAATGTATGTCTGTGCTAGTCAGGGTAGGCTAACTCCTGTGAGAAGCTTATTAGTTGCTCACATGATGGATGATTGGGCAAGCAAACAGATCAACAAAGTAGTCCTCTCCCAGGAAGACACTTGGAGATTGTTGCATGACTGACAGGGAAAGGGTGGAGAAGGTCATGTATGGTAGGGTCTTAATGAGCCATACCTGGCAATGATAATTCTCGCTGGCCACCAGACCACTCGTACCTGCAGAGGAGGGTGGGAATACAGTCTACCTATGCTCACAAATGGACAAAAGAAGTTTTAGTTGACAATTTCTGCCATAGCATCCATTTGTCAACCAATGGTTGTTTGATCCTGCAGGAAAAGACAGACCTCATTCAAGGGATAGGTTTTATCCAGAAAGATTTAAGAGGGAGCTCCTTTTTCCAAAGCAAGTAGGGAGAGCATTGTCTCCATTGACCAAGAATTATTTATAACTCAAGAGTTTAATAAGATGTTTAACAAAGCTTCGCTTAATTCAATATATCATCATTGAAAACTTTGTTTGCGTATATTTTCTAACCTTGAATTTATGGCCAGTAGCCAGGGAATTACATAACTGGACCTGAGTGACTTGCAGTCTTTAAGGTTCATTCATTCAGGTTAGCATGATTCTTTTTTGGACTTTCTTGGTATTTGAAAATGAACAAACATACCTTGAATCAGTAGTCAGTAGAGTAAGTGTCCTTACAATGACCTGATTTTGCTCATTACTGACCTTAAACTGTATTTAATGTGAGGGCGGGACCTCACTGCTGGTTACTTGTAGAACCAGTTATGTTCCCTGCAGAATGACTGTCATCTCCAATCAGAAGTGAAGCCTCTGTCTAGGCTAATTAGGTGGGTAAAGGGGCAAAGCAAACAAAACTGCTTTGGAGTCAACTGGATTCTGCAGGTATGTGAGGAGCTGGGAGCACTTCTGAATACTCCTTCAGTCCTCCTATGCACTGGTTTTAATGACTTCCTCCTGGGGTTTGGTACCAGTGTGGATCAAATCAGCTTGTTCTAGTCTGCTTCTCCATTGTTGTGACAAAACGCTCTGACCAATACCAACTTGGGGAGGAAAGGGTTTATTTGGCTTATATCTCCCAGGTCACACAGTTCATCACTAAGAGAATCCAAGGTAGGAGCTCAGGGCAGGAACCTGGAGGCAGGAGCAGAAGCACAGGCAGTGGAAGAATGCTGCTTACTGGCTTGGTCTCCTGGCTCATGCTCAGCCTGCTTTCTTATACAACACAGAAGAACCTGCCCAGGGATGGCACCACCCACAGCGGGTGGGTCCGCCCACATCACTCAACAATCAAGAAAATGCCCCACAGACATGGCTATAGGCCAGTCTAATGGAGGCAGGTCCCCAGATGAGGCTCCCTCAGCCCAGATGTGTCAAGGTGACACGAAAGCTCTCCAGCACACAGCTATGGTGTGTTTCTCCTTTCTTTTGCCTTTGGCCCCCATTTGCTTACAATTCTGAAAGTGGGTAAAAAGCCAATGATGCTGGCAAGAGGTGGTGAGTGGCTGAATTGTCCACCAACTTTGCTAATGGCACTGCACCCAAGGGCCAATGAATAGTTCTTCCTTGTGGGTGGGTTTAGGCACAAGCAAGGTAAAAAAATGAGACTCGGGCTCTGAAGTCACGGCAAGTTGATTCAAACCTCACCTCCACGTACCAGCTATATGATCTCAATGATTTCATTTCTTTGATCTCTGTGAAAAAGCCTGAAACTCTTCTTTTCCTAGAGTTGTTGTGAGGACTAAGTGAGGACTTGGGTGCCAGGCTCTTAGCTGTCTGCCTGGCACATGGTATGTATTCAATAAATATTAGCTACAACTATTATCTATAAACAATTTGGGCAGCTTTTCCTCTCTTTCACGGTGAGGGAAAGCTTCTTTATTCTTCCTTATTCCTGATGAGGGGTTAAGGGACCTGTGTTGTTGAGGTTCCTTCATAGAGTACTGTTTCAGCTCCTGCTGCCCTCCGTGACCTTTGGGATGAAGCAGCTTGGTGGTTCAGAGCAGCTTTTTTTTTTTTTTTCTCAGCTCTATTTTGTTCTTGATATAGCTGTTCTATTCACACACCTTGCAATCTGTGAAGTTAAAATTAACCTATTTGCCAACCTGCGTCTCAGTGAGAAACTGAAAAATTACACCTTCTCTACGCACTAGACAGTGTTTTCTAGTGCATCTTTGATGAAGAATATGTTAAAGCAAGAGATGGCTTAAAGGGAAAAGACTGAGTTCTATCGTGCTTAGATTTTTCCTTTGGAAGAGTCCTCTGCAAATGTCAGAGCTGGGTTGAGAGAACAGGATGTGACATGGAAGTCGCTCAGTTGCGTCTCCACACACGGTTTTGGAATGGGAATCATAGTGTGCTAGTGTAGCTGTCAGCTTTGGGCATATGGAACAATCTACAGAATCAGACTCTTTCCAGTAACAAGTTTAGCAACTTCCGATGAGAGAGAGAGAGAGAGAGAGAGAGAGAGAGAGAGAGAGAGAGACACCCTTGCTGCATTCACAACACTTGGACACCTTCAGTCAACAGTTGAGGGGAGGCTGCTTTTCCACCCCGAACAGGTTAACATTAACATTTTCTGGTTTCAGTCAGGGGTAGGGCCACTGTTAGCATGTCACTACCTTTGGTCACAGGAGCCCTGATATTAACCTGGCTGTCTCCTGTCTTCTTATTACTGCAGAGCATGGCAGGTAGCCAAGGATGAGTCTGTCTGTTTCGACCTGTGGTGAATAGTTGCATGTTTTCATTCACCCGGGAGACAGGCTAGACCATTACACCGAGTGCACAGAGGTCCATTCCCCGCTTCATACCCCCTTCAGTCGGCTGTGTGGGCCTACCCTTAACTCTGCATTTATTATTCATTTCCTCAGTAAAGTCCTAGGAACAGACTCTCAGATTCAGTGAGGGTGGGGCATAGACTGATTTTTTTTTCAATCCAACAAAAAATTTTAAATATATATATATATATATATATATATATATATTTTTTTTTTTTTTTTTTAAGACAGGGTGTGTCAGTAACTTGTTTTGCAGCCCAGCCTCACCTTGAACTTGTGATTCTCCTATAGTGGATCCTCCCACAAGATTGTACCACCATGCCCTGTTTAGGCCAAAGAGTTTTTAGAAATATTTTTGTTCAGTCTTTGAGGTTTCAATACAATGTGTTTTGAGCATAGTCCTCTTTCCCGCACCTCTTCCTGGGCCTGCCCAGCTCCCTACCCAACTTCCAGTGCAACACCCAATTGGGCATGGAACCAGCCGAGGAGCATGGTCGACCTACTAGGAGTCACAACCTTAAAGAAAGCTGATCCTTCCTTTCCCAGCAACTATCAAATGCTAATAGACCAAATAATTTTAATACATTGAAAAATGACCTGTGACCTACTGTTAGAAATGTGGTGGAGGGGGGTAAGGGTTGAAATTAGCCCTCTCTTGCTTGGCATTGTAGAGAAAAATTAGGGAGGGTAAATTCCCTATGCTTTGCACACTAGGGCATTAGGTGTTACTTTATGTCCTGAAATATCTTTTGACATCTGTGATTTACCACTGGACGTGTATCTCTATATCTGTCTGGAAAACTTAGTCTTAAAGGTGTTATTATTATTAAGTTTTTTATTGTTTTAAAGTTTTTATTGTTATTAAGTTATTAAGTTTCATTCGCAGAAGAACCCTTTGAGGCAAGGACTGTTCCAGTTTACAGAGTTACTGTCACTTGCCCAGGGTCCCATAGGTAGGGAGAACTTGATCAACAGTCATCCCAGCTGTGTAGCTTGAGCTCCATGGCTCACTCATAGCTCTGTGTCCTGCACTAAGTAATAGTTCTTATTTTGCTGTTTGAAATTCCCTGGTAGGATTATCTAAGAAATTCCTTGAGAAAGGTCTGGGAGGTATAGACCTCTGTGTATAGGTACAGTGTTGGTGTCTACTACATCCTTTCCCCTATTTGAATGTCAAGCAGTTTGACCCAAGAGAGCAATGTACTTCGTAGAGTTTCTAGTGAATGAAGCCACACCTTCCGGACTGAAGGAGTGGGAATTTTCCGCCAGTGGTAGACACCGAGGCTTGAGCAGCACTGGGTTGTGCCCAGGTGTGGCGGGCACCTGGCACCTGTAGCTCTTGGCTCAGACCTCACTCCCTCAGCCTTCTGCTTGTAGTTAACACAGGAGTGAACGTTTCACAGGTCTTTTCTTCTCTCCACTCCAGATGCTATCTGACAAGCCCTCTGGAAACAGCTCATCCTGAAAGCCCTCTTTGGGACCCAGATGATGTGTTCTGGGGTGATCTGAGTTTGCCTAATGAGCCCTCTCCTTGGGGAGACTGGCCAGAGACAGACGGAGGCATCTGCTTTTGTGGGGTCCAGCCTGCAAGATGTCTTAGAGACTTACCTTGCAAACTGTCTAAGATATTTGTCGAAAGCCAGGGATCAGGGAGAGTGGGGCTGATGGGCAGAGGGGGAGGGGAAGAACAGCAGGATTGCAGAGGTTTAGTAATGGCTCTGTTCTTCCCACAGTTTACTCTTTTCTTTCTTGAACACCATGAACCAATCAAGTCCCATGTCTTCACATGTTAACTTGAATTGTGCTTTTGTCACTAGCACTTAAAAGAAACCTACAAGCTCGGCAGTTGATAGTTCTTAGTTTAAATTCCTTGATATCTGGTTGCAAATTCCCTTGGGCTTAGACACAGGGATTTGTCCAGTGGAGGAGCTCTCATCAAACTGGAGGAGCTCCCGTCAAAGTGGAGGAGCTCCCTTCAGAGTGGAGGAGCTCCCGTCAGAGTGGAGGAGCTCTCGTCAAACGCTTTCCTACCTTCCCTGCTGCTCCTCTCCGTGGATCGTAATTAGTCCCTTAAACCTAGGGCTGATGGTTTGAAGTACCAGATAAAAGAAATACCTTAAATCATTATCAGATGAAGGTCATTGTCTGCTGGGAAACTTATGGGTAGCCAGGAATAAAACTTCTGGGAAGGGAAAACTGGATGGATGATCGCAGAAAGGGGATGGGATGTGCAAAACTCAGGCTAGCCCCGTACCTAAAAGTTCATGCCCCAGATGCTTGGTTCTTAGTGTGGCGGGGTCCAGGTGGTGGGACCTGTAAAAGGTAGATCCTGTGGGAGGCAGTTGCATTATTGGGGTGCTGCCCACTGGAAGGAACTGATGCAGCTCCATGAGTTCACTTAGTTCCGGGGAAAGCGAGTTGTGATAAACAGCAAACCTCCTCCTGCACTCCTCTTCTTCCTGTAACACGTGATCGCCTCTGTGCCTCCATTGTGCTGCTCTCGGTCACGAGTCCTCACCGATGCTCAACAGCTGGGTCTGTTCAGTCTTGGACTCTCAACTTCCAAAACTGTGATCTAAATGAATCTCTTTTCTTTTTAAAGTACTCATGCTCAGGCATTTTGTCCGCATAACAGGAAAGGAGTAATACACTGCGGAAATGGAGGGCAGATTTGTCAAGGGTAAGTCTTACTCAGTGGTGGCCTGTTTATTTGGATAAATCTGGACATTTGTAGATTTGTTGTACTTCTTTCCCAATTGACACCACTATGAAATTGACACATACACATATACACACACATTAAATATATGAATATATTCTGTGTTGTTGAATACAACCCAGAGTGTTGATGTCTATTTTATTGTATATATATATATATTAAGTGTGGCCTTTTATATCTTAATAATTCAGATTTTTCTCAAGTGGGATACAAACTAGTAATGTGCTATTTATTAGACAAGGTTCTCCAGAAAAATGGAACCATTGCCAGTACACACATACACACACAAATAAAATGCACATGCATGCATACACAGGAACGTACATACACCTGCATACACATCACAAACACATACACACACAGAGGATTACAGACACATATACACATAGACATAAACACACAAACACACACATACATAAACATATGCATACACATATACACACAAGGACACATACATATGTATATACACATGAGGACACACACATGTACGCATATACACTTACATATATACACACATACGCACATGTACATACACACAAAATACATACACACAATATACATACACACATACACATACATACACACATTTGCACACATGCACATGAGAACAGAGATTCTCCGGGACAGAGGACAGATACCCTGGCAAATAAAAGATCAACTCATCCTTCCTCCACTGTTTGTTGACTTGTGCCCTCCACAGATCAAAAGATGCTTTCTCACACTGGTGGGAGAGGCTCTCTTAACTCAGTCTACCAATCACCCCCAGAAATACTCTCACAGACATACCAAGAAATAGTGGCTTAGAGAGTATATATCTATCCTCCCTTGACATAGTTAAGATGATAAATGATAAACTTCTTTTGGTTCCTCTAAACCAAAGTCTCTGGAACTTTGACCAGATTCCAACATGCACCTCTTCTTCCTCATTGTTACTTAATGCTCACTGATGGGGATTGTCTGGGATTCAGGAATCTTGTAAATACATCTTAATTTTTTCTGGGTTGCTGGTGAGCTTGCTTGAACCACATTTCATCTGCTTCCTCCTGCAAATGGACAGAACAGAAGTCAGCCATTTTGGTTTTCGCTTGCTTGGTACTGTCCTTCAGACTCCATTGACCTTCTTGTGATGTTCATAACACATTTATTGCTAGGGAGTTTGTATGTCTACCCTTTCTGATCTACTCATCTCATCAAAGCATGGACTCTTGGATGTAGAAAGGAATCCAGGGGCTGAGTAACTGACCCAAATATTTTGATTATACACTAAAGAAACTGAGCTACATTGATCAGGGCATTGGCTGTTCAGAGGTGTTCTAATTCCTAGGATAATGATGCTTCCAGGCATGACATGGAATTTTTCCAAATAAGTTTTTGTAATTGAAACCAAACTCGTGTTCATTTGCTGCTTGTGTTATTTTGTTCTCCTTGTAAGCAGAGTACAATGCTCAGCCCAGAAGTCTTTCAGCAAGCACAGAGATGTTCATCAATGACATTGCTATAGAATGCAGGATCAAAGCCAATGATGACCAGGAGGCTGGGAGGGTGTGCTCGAAACTTGGAGCACTCTTGGAATTTTCTTTCCACCTCCCCAGGCCCTTCCTCCTGCTGCTGGTGGTGGTGGCAGGGGTTGCTCTGGACACAAAAGATCTTTAGTCACTAAGTGAAATGAAAACTGTCAGAAAGCATGGGTGAATATTTGTCAGTCTTGACAGTTCCCTGCTTGTGATGGCGTGGTCACCTCTGGAAAATCTTCTTAAGCCTTTCTTAAGTCTGTGTGTTTGCTGTGAACTGAACTGATGGGCTCACACAAACCACTGACGATACAAATCATAGAGCTGGAAGATCTGGAAAACAACACTTTTATGTATTTCAAGGCGTGCGTATTTTTTGCGGCAAGTTCTTAATGTGCCTCCATGTGAATAATTTATGATGAAAATTCTCCCACCCTCCAGTCTGACAAATTTGTGTTGAAATTAAAATGATGAGTCCCTTGAGAAAGGCACTGGAAAAGAATTATAGAAATACAGACCTTCCTGTTGACACAAATCTAATTTCTCTGTTCCCTGGCTGAACAGGGAGGTCATGGAACCAGGGAGCCTCTACAGGGACCTTTTGCTAGAAAATCCATTTCTTTTCTTCTTACCCTGCGTTCTTAACTGTTCTTCTCTTGCCTCTGCTTCATTTGACCTGAACTCAGATTACAAGACTTCATAAGCAATAAGTCATCTGTGTGTTTCTTAGACTACTACAATACACAAATCAACGAAATGTTTTCAGTGCACATGGTGGAAGCACATGGTAAAGGCAAATGATGTGTTCTCTACCACTGCTTCCCATGGGGGTGTTACAGTTTGAGAAAGGTGAGCAAGCTGGTTCCACAAGCTTGTGAAGTTCCTCTCTACTGGGCTTGCTCCACAGTTCAACATTGAACTCATTTTATTGGTGATAGCTTCAGTTCCTCTTTTCTTTCTTTCTTTCTTTTTTTTTTTTTTTCTAATCTTTTTGAGACAGGAGTCTCCCTGTAGTTGCAGCTAGCCTGGAACCCACTATGTAGACCAGGCTGGCCTCAATCTCACAGAGATCCGCCTGCCTCTGCCTCCTGAGTGCTGGGATTAAAGGTGTGCCTCATCACGCCTGGCCCTTCCAGTTCTGCTTTCTAGGTATGCTTCTAAACTTAGTGTTTTGTCTGTATTATATAAAACTCTGCTTACAAATGAGTCAGATATTGGGGTTGGGCCTGAGGACCAGTGACAGGTGACACCAAAAAGTGGTTTGCTACCTGGACCGTCCTGGGTCAGGCAGGTGGACAATGTGAGCCTGGGTGGCGGGTTCTTTTTCACAGTTATTTGGATGTTAGATTTTTGTGGATGTGGGAATATTTGCATGTATATAATGTGAGACATCTTGGATACCAGACCCAAGTCTAAGCCCAGAATTCATCTATGTTTCATGTATACACCTTATATATATATAGACAGGAGGTAATTTGACTTTCTATGGTATTTTAATAATTTTTCTCATGAAAGATGGTGTCACTATATTGTTTTCCACTTGTATCATGTTAGTACTCGAACCTGTTTCAGATTTTGGACATTTTGATTTAGGGATACTCAACCCATACCTGGAAGACATGATTGGTATTTCTAGAATGGCTTAGATAGTCACGACTCCAACACATGAGGATGAGCACATTGTGGTTCTGCACAAAGACACTCTTGGTCTGGAAGGAGTGACTGATGGTTGAGCAGTACCTCCACTAGTGGCAGATTTATTGACTTTCCTCCAGCACTGACATGGGCCTGGGGCTGCCTTCCCTGTCCTTGAGAATAAGTTATGAACTTGGGTGATCTGAGCTAGTTATGGTAGCTGAGCTTCCTTCTCTTGCCATGGTGGGACTAAGCACTGGAAGTGTGGCTTAATTTTGGCCAATGAGATATAAAGTGACTTGAGCCAGTTGCTTTCACAATCATCATGATAATAAGCAAGTTTGACTAAAAGAGACAGATAGGAAAAAATAAAGGTACTTATTTTTGTGGTAAAAATTGGCATGTATGGTTGTGATAGCTGGTGCCATTGTAGTTATGAAGAGAGATGAAGCACACCGATTCTGATAACACCACTGAGTGACTCAATTAACTAATCTATAGACCCCTAAGAAAGAGCTTCTTATAGCATGGGAGAATTCTCACTGTGAGGCCATTCGGAATCACTTTTGCTATTACTTTCAGGCCGAAGAATCTCTTGGCAGGAGGAAGACAAGGGCAATTAATTAGGTCAGCTTTTCAAAGCATATAACTTAAAATATTATTCCCTGGACATGTTCCTCGATTCACAGCAATCTATGATCAAATAAATCTGGGAAATTTGAAAGCCATATATGGTCATGGGAATTAGTGATCAAATTAGCATATCAAAGGCTCAGAGCAAAGTGATTCTTAAAAAGACTTCTTGCCTTTGCTTATCACCCTGCACCTCACATTCAAAGAGGAGTCGAAAAATAACATGTCTGTGTGAGATGTTTTGGAAAAGGAAATACGTTTGATATAGTAATTGTCACTACAAATTAAAGTATCTATGGAGTTTCCAGCTCTTGTTCACCTCTGGGACTTAAGTCTGTCCCTGAATCTGGGAAACCCTTTAGTACGTTGATGATGGTTATCTCTACTGGATGGCCAGCTCTCATTTGCCATTGACTCCCACAATCATCATAAAGCATCCTCATATTAGTAACCAAAGGTTGCTCACTGATCACTGGCAGTGAGTTCAGAACTGAAATCTCAGTAAGAAAGCGCTGTACTTTGAGTGCCCCTGATCTGAAGTGCTTAGGACCAGAAGTATTTTGGATTCAGATTAAAAAAAAAATGAGAATAGTTTCATTTGCATAATAAAATATTCTAGAGATTGGACTCAGGTTTGGCAAAATTCATTTATATTTCACCTTCTTACACATGAGCAAGGCAGTTACATACAAAAGGCAAGTTTTGACTGAGACCTATAACATTGGGTCAGGTGTAGAATTTTTTACTAACTGCATGTTGGTGCAAAAGCTTTGATTTAGAGGATTTGGGATTTTGGAGTTTTGGATTAGGGATGTTCAACCTGTGTAGTACATTCATTGTGTAATGTGCATAATGCTTTCTTAGAGGTTCTCTGCCAACTCCCTGAAAACTGGGTGACTGAAAACATCAGAAACCTTACCCAGCACTAGAGGTGAGAAGAAAGGATTGCAAATATGGACAGAATTGTGGCCCTCACGAGCTCTAGTAAAGGTTTCTCTCTTGCCTTTTCCATCTGTGTGTGTGTGTGTGTGTGTGTGTGTGTGTGTGTGTATGTGTGTGTGTGTCTGTCCTGGATGTATGTGGGTGTGCACACTGTGTGTGTACTTGTGGAGGCCAGAGGTTTATGTCAGGATGCTTTCTTCAGTCTATCTCTACCTTATTTTTTGAGATAGGCTCTCTCACTGAACCTGGAGTTGCCATTCTGGCTACACTGGCTAGCCAATGAGTCCCTGGGATCCACTTGTCCCTGCCCCTAATTGCTGGAATTATTGGTGCACCTGCTTGACTTTTTCCATGAGTGTTAGGATTCCAAAATTCGACCTTCACCTCACTCACTGAGCCACTCCTCCAGCCCCAATCTTTTTGGATGTTGGTGGTGGTCCATGGCAGTCTTTGGCTTCTTCTGTCACTCACTGTTTGGCTGCCATCCTTACAGATCTGTGCTCTTCTTCTTATGAGGCATCATTGGGATGGGACACACTAATCCAGTGCAATCTCAACTAAATGTTTCTGCCAAACCTCACTTATAAATAAGGTCCCAACTGAGGGGACAGAGTGGAGTTTTCTGGATCAGCTATGATGATGGAAGATACTCATGAGCAGACTGTAAACTCATAGCTCAACTTTGAAGAACTGTATTACTTGAACCGAGTCACTTGGACACTGTGATTCCTGGGGACGTGTGTGCAGTGTGAAAGCAGGGCAAAGGTGCTCCCCCCTGTGGGGGTGGGACACACAGGAACTTGCTTATTCATTGGATATGACCTGTCTCCAAGAAAGAAGCTGCAGAAAGTAGCAAGAAATGATCATGTGCTTTAACTGTGAATGCTTAAGGTGGGAGGTGGGTGCTGCTAACAGAGATCATGCTTGTAGGCCAAATTCAGATGCAGGATTGTTTTGCGTTTGTTTTTGTTTTGTTTTGTTTTGAGGACACTATGTAGCACTGGTTTCTCTGGAACTCACTATATAGACCAGGCTGGCCTTGAGCACACAGAGGTCTGCCTGCCTCTGCCTTCTGAGTGCTGGGACTAGAGGTGTGTACTACCACGCCCGGCTCACACGCAGGTTCTTGAGACTTAAATAGAGAAGAAATTTGAAACTTTGCTCTTCGTTGTCTGTGGCTTGTTTTCTTTTCAGTTTCTGCATGCTTATTCTTTTGTTGTTGTTTGTTTGTTCACTTTGCCTTTTGAGGTTGGGTCTTGCTCTGTCACTCAGGCAGACCTGGAACTCACTGTGTAGCCCAGGCTGGCCTTGAAGTAGTGGCAATCCTTCTGCTGCTTTTCAAGTGCATGGATTACCCACGAGCCCCATGTCCAGCTGTTTGGTTTTCAGTTTCTTCTAAGATTTGTACAATGGAACTAGGCATGATGGTGCATGCCTTTAATTCCAGAACTCACGAGGCAGAGGCAGGCTGATTTCTGTGAGATCCAGGCCAACCTGGTCTATATAGGGCGTTCCAGGCCAGCTGTGGGTACAGAGAGACCCTGTCTCAAAAAGACCAAAACAAACAAACAAACAAACAAACAACAACAACAAAACCCAAGCCAAAACAACAACAAATGATTTGTACACTGATTTAAACTCTCTTCCAGATGTCCTAGTGACTGTTGATTTGTAACCTTCTAAAGACCTGTCACAGTGTCTGAATGCTCTGGTTATTAACCTCAATCAGTTTAATGTAGCTGCAGCCCTTCTCCGTGTGCAAGAACTTGCCAGAGAAGACTTTGCAGTGCCTCATATAGACCTCGCCCAGTGCTTCCTTCCTCTATATAGCTTCCCCCCTATGTATAGATAAAACAGTTTCTAAAAGTATCTCTAATTCCTGGTCTTCAAAGTCTGCTCGTGCAGCTCTGAAAATTGTCTCCAGAAATAATTAAGTTTCCATTCAGTCTACTCATTTAAGTCAGCTGTCCCCAAATTTGCAAAGGTCCCTCATTTGCAAATGCCATCCGTTGCACATCCATAACTATGACTCTGGTTTGATGCATTTCTGACCATTGGTGCCATCTATGATTCTCCTGTACAGTCACTCAAAGCTTCACTTGGTGACTTCAGCTTATGCAGAGATGGTGTTCCTGCCTGTCACTGGCTTCTTGGATGAATTCTGTCATAGTGTGGTGGGAAACTTGAGGTTTTGATGGCAAAGTTGTGTTTTGTTCCAATCCTTGGCAAGCCGGGATCAAGACACACTGTTCATGTTTAAACTGCTGAAGCTGAACAGCATGAGAAGGTATACAGTGGTTTGAGTCAAAAAAAAGAAAAGTCTATGTCAAAGTCAAAGAAAAAATGGTTGTAAGAGGAATGGCCTGGGTGTCCGCAGTCAGAGCAAAGGCTAGGTGCATGTGCACAGCTGGGAGTGGCCTGTGCTTGTCACTGTCCTCTGCCTTTTCTAGACTATTGTTCTTGCTACTCATTGCTGGCATGGCAGCCAGAAGAAGAAAAGAAGTTGTTTCCTAAACCCTGAGCAGCTTTCCTGTGGGAAGAAGCTGGTGCTTCCATCCTGAGAACCAGTTTACATAGAAACTGTACAAGGACTCTCCTCAATTTGTAATTTTGGAGAAAAGCTTTGGAAATCTTCTAGAATATCATCTTTTCTTCACAAAGGCTAAAAAATGAAAAAACAACAAAAAGCAGAATGAGGTAAGGCCTTTTAGCTGAAATTAGTGTAAAAACTTCCGTGAGTTCTAATGCCTTTAGTAAATAAAGAATATTTTGAAGTATGCTAGTCAAAATGTTAAATCAGTATTCAATGGCATGTGTGTGTGTGTATGTGTGTGTGTGTGTGTGTGTGTGTGAGAGAGAGAGAGAGAGAGAGAGAGAGATAAAGAGAGAGAGAGAAAGAGAAAGAGAGACAAGATTAGAAGGATTGTGTGTTCTGTAAGGTCCTGGGTTAGTCTTTTTCTATAGCCCATCATCAGCGTAGTTCAGTGACTGGTGTTTCACAAGCCCACAGTAAATATCTGGTGGCTGATTGGGTAAGCGAATGCCAAAATAAGTGCCTTCTGACAGCTGCACAAGGTTGTCTTGTGCTGGCAAAGCTGCAGAGCCTTCACTCTTGTTTGAAGTTTGTCCCTTTAGAACGCTGCCCTTCTTTTACCTCCTGCTCCTGAGCAGAGTCACACATGTGGCCGGCACTACTGCTTACTGTGAGTATCCAATCGCATGCTGTAAGATGCTCATGAAAGGGAGGAGGTGAAAAGTGGAGGTAAATTGTCCCAGAAGGAGAGGAGAGCCCCAGGAGAGCAACCTGACTGGCCCTGGTTTTAGTCTCGTAAAGAACAACCTGCCCAGCTGCTATAGTCCGCAGCCATCATAGGTAATAAGTACGTGAGGAGTGACGATTCTTTTACTGGAACATTTGTGGAAGGCTCCGTCGGTGTAGCTTTGAGTGCCTTATGTTTTAATTTTGGGGAAGCACCCTGGCCTGTAAATGATTGTGTAGTGCTTAGTAATGATGACTGCATCCCCTCAGTGATTGTGCCCTGGAAAATGAACACTCATCTGTAGGAAACTGAAACAAGCACTGAATGTTTGTTTAATCTTTGATCCTGCAAGAGAGTAGGAACTGGAAAAGCAAGAGAAGGCCTGTGTACTCTCTGCCCAGAGACGAGTCGGGAGATGGGAGTGCTTCTCTTTCCTGCATACTTTATGGTGGTGTTTAGATAGGCACCAGATCCTGGAAGGTGGTTCCTGTGGTCACTTACTGTGGTTTGCTTTCTTTTTGGGGCTCTGGGATGTAAGGCATTGAGGAAGGAAGTTAAAGTATATATCAGTTCTGCCTCATCCAGAATTTGTAGCTTAAAGAATATAGTGACATTTTAATAGTCATTTACTGTAGGATATTTTGTTTTAAAATGAGATGTACCTTAGTGGTAGAATACTTGCTTAATAGCAAGACCTTGCATTTCATCCTCAGCATAGAAATAAATAATAGATAAATAAATAAGCACTAATTTAAAAAGATAGGGCTTCCATAGGCACACATACTTGAATACTTTGTCCCAAAGTGGTGCTATTTGGAGGAGGTCCTGGAATCTTTAGAAGGTGTGACCTTGGCAGAGGAAGCACATCACTGGGCTTTCAGAGTTCATAGCCTTGCCCCACTTCCATGTTGTTCTCTGCTTGTATTTGCAGTGGAAGATGTGAATTCTGAGCTTCCTGTTCCTGCCATCCTGCCTGCTGCTTGCTGTCATGCCTCCCCTACAATGATGGGCAATTACCCTTCTGGAACCATAAGCCCAAATAAACTCTTCCATAAAAAAATTTTTTTAAAGAAAAAGAAAAAATGGGAATGGAGAGAAAGCTCAGCAGTTAACAGCACCCATGTCAAGGGGCTCCCAACCTCCTGTAATTCTAGCTCCAGGGGATCAGGTGCACTCTTGTGACCTCTACAGGCACCTGTACTCATATGTACATGACACACACACACACACACACACACACACACACACGCATGCATGCACATGCGCAGGGGATCAGATACTCTCCTGTGGTCTCTACAGGCACCTGCAATCACATGCACATACCACACATATACAGACACACATAATTAAAATAAAATAAATCTTGGAAACAAATAAAATAAAAATGATTGTGATGGTGTATAACTGTAGTCCTAGCTGCTTGGGAGGCCAAAGTAGAGAATCCCATCTTGAGACAAGCCTAGGCTACATAGGGAACATAAAAATAAAACAAAACAGAGAGATGATATTTAGTATATAAATTGGTTATAAAGACTCCTGTTTAAAATCAAGGGCTATGCAGTCTCACTGATAACTAGTAATTCACACCAGTGGCAGGTTGGTAATTAATTTCTTTAGTACATGGAGTCCTATGTGCCCAATTTCAAAGTTGGTGTGTGATAATAAACCAGCCAACAGTATCTGCACTCTTGGAAGTGATACACATCAAATAACAACCAGTATACAAGAGTGTCATCTGAAACATGGTTTCTATATTGGAGGCCTTTTAATGTGGTTGGAGAGAACATTATATCAAAGTAATATTAACGTATAAGCCTGCATTTGTCATAGAAATCTAGACCTCCAGCCTTGTAGACCAAAGACCTCTATGATTTCTCCTTTCTGCCCAGCTTGCCCTGATGTGGGATACCTTACCGTGCAGTCCTTACATGTCAAGTTGGCACAGGGGATTCTCTTGTTATCTCTCACTCTTTTCTGATGATGTCATCACTTGCATCGCTGAAGAAACCGATTACCACCGTGCAGTGCAGGCTGAGCAGCTTGCTGTCCTCCAGCATGTGTGAGGATAGGAGGCCAGTCTTACTACAACTCATCATTCTAGTTTTTCAGGTCTCAGCCCAGATCCTATCTCTCAAGGTGGTTTCTGGCCTCCCAGTCTCTTGCTCATTGCCCCTTACCACTTACCCTGGTGATACTAAGTGTGTACAGACAAGAGAAGAGAAGGAAAATATACCAATAACCATGAGAAACAGAGGTTATTCTCTTCTCTGTTTAAAGCACGGTGCATAAATCCTTATAATCATGTTCTGCAGGATGACTGGAAAAGTAGGCTACTGACCTTTGTCATTCCATGTTTTTATGGAAGCCTGTCCTTAGAGAAAATAAGGCCTGTGGTATATGAGTGTGTGCGTGTGTGTGTGTGTGTGTGTGTGTGTGTGTGTGTGTGCACGTGAGTGTGTGTATTTGAATCATTGGACAAGAAAATAAAGGTTCTGGAATGTTAACAAGATTTATGAACACAAGAACAAGGTCTTCCAGAGGCGATTGAAATATGTGACAGGCATTAGCATTTTAGAGTAGTGATGAGCTACTTGTGTAGATTGATGTGGCTGAGAATTAGACAAGGCATATTAAAAGCTGAGGCCACTCAGGCTTAGGAGCAGCTGAATATGAGCAATTATGAAGCAGTTAAGCCATTAAATAAAACTGAAGATCTTGTGAACTGCCAGAGCAAAAGGCACCTCCGTGTGACCGAGAGCTTTATCACCCCCGCTCTCTTTTCAAAAACATAAACATTAGGAAACGTTGGTGCCAAGGGCAATGGAGAAGCTCCTTAAAGGCACACTGGTTCTCACAGTGCTAAGGAAGGCAATCTCACACTGAGAAGCCATCTAACTGAGCATGTCAATTGTGTGTGCAGAATGTGAGAATGAAGCAATTAAAGACAGACTTTAGTATGGGGTACCACGTGGAAAATCGCTCACCTGGCCTCTATGATGGTATGTTCCGCTGGCTGCCTTCATCAGCTCGTCCCTCCTGCAGAAAGCATTGTAAACATGGGCAGTGTTATTGGTGAGAAAATGCTTGTTCTATTTCTGGTTTGCTTGGGTGTTAGGCACTTTTAGCATGAGAGGGCTTCAAAAACATACTACATGAGGGGAAATAATCCTAAGAACATCTGTTCTTCCCCCAATCACTGTGACTTGGCTGCATCACTTGATAGTAAATAAGATTATTGCAAGAAGGCTGAGCCAGTTTTAGTGCAAGCCTGGCCTATGCAGGAATGCTGTATCTATATGCTCAAGTCATTCTGAATGACCTAACTGGATGTCAATAGAAATATCTAATAGTTATTACAATTTTGCCATGTGCTAAGCATGGGGTAGCAATGTTTCCATGATTATTCTGGAGAAGCAGGGTGTTGGAATAGAAAGGGCATGACAGTTAGTGCTTCAGTCTTGACATCACTTCCAACTACTGTCAGGGAATGGAACAAGTCATTTAAGCATTCAGCAAATGTGAGGGGAAGCAAATGCACTAAACTTGTGTTCAGTCACAGTTTCAAAGTGTGTGTGCTTGTGTATATGTGAGCACAGTTCACAGAGCAGAAGAGGCTTGTGTTCATTGGCCATTCATGTCTTCATGATTTTGTGATCTTCACTTTTATTTAAATTGTCGCATAAGCTCCCTTAATAGTAAAAATGGACGGTAACCATCGTGTCTCAGAATTGCTGTGAATCGTGTATTTCAAAGGAATGCACATAAGATGCTCAGGAAAGTATCCGGTACAAAACCCCCTCAATACTAGTTCTTGTGCTATACTAGATTGCCACAGTCACTACTGTGAGCCTTGCCCTACCATCCTTTTCATTAGCCTAGGTTGCTGAGACAGCTGGGTAGCTGACATTCCTAATTCAATAAGTACTCTCTTTTATCTTGGAGAGTTTTTAATTACTCTAACTTTAGGGTCACAATGCTTTTTCTTGCTCAGTGTCTAATATGCTATTCATTTCATTCCACTTATTTTTTCACTTCAACATTATATTTTCCTTTGTAGAATTTGAGTTGAGTCCTTTTTAACTGTCCTTGTTTCTCTTTTTGACTTCTCTTATCTTAGTAGTCCTCACCCAGAGGTGATTCTGTCCCACAGGGCACATTAGGAAATATAAAAAGAGGTAATTCTGGCTTTCACATCAGGGGTAGAAAGGATGCTCCTAGTGTCTGTTAGGTAGAGGTCAGGGATGCTAGCAGGCATCCTCCAATGATAAGACAGCCTCCAAACAAACAAAGAATTATCTGGCCCCAAATGTCAATGCCCAGATTGAGCAATCCTGAGTTACCTTCTTAAACATATAGAAGATAGTAAAAATTTTAATGTCTTTTCCTACTTGTCTTCTGTTTCTGATTTGTCTTTTTTTTTTTTTTTTTTTTTTTCTTTAGTTAGCTGATTTTTTTCGTCATCCTGCTTCTTTTCATTTTGGAACTTTTCTTGCTGGGTACCAGTTAGTGTGATTTATTTTTCTTATTGCATGCTAGATATTATGGTTTTCTTTTTAACTATTCTTAAGCCTTACATTCCCTGAAAGAGTGTATTCCTGTAATTTGTTTATAGATTTTCTTAGGTGGGAAAAGAGTCCAGGGGTTACTTACTACTGAGGCCACAGGCTAATGACCCCACTACCGGGCAGCCCTGTGTGCAGTGAGGGTTTCATGCAGTGGTGAGGGGAGCGTGAATTACGTCAGGACCCCCATGAGGTCTCCGGCTGCTCTTTCCCAGTGGGCTCTTGTGTACTGTTGTGAACTTTCCTGTGCACACAGCTGTGGTATGGAAAAATCTGCAAAGATTCACATATATGGCAGACACCCCCTTCCGCTCTGGCCTTGAATTCAAGCTGCCCCCGTGCCTCCATGAACATCTGATGCTCTTTTCTAGTTCAGAGAGACACCAGATTCTGTTGGAGTTTTCTGTCCTTGTTGCAGCTTCAACATTCTCTCTAGGTAGTAAAAGTAGACATTAGAGTTAAGAAATCGCTAAGTTTGTTTCCCTCTATGCTTTGTCCACTGTTTGAAAGCTATTCTTACATATGGTCAGCCTGCTTTTTAAAGTTAAGATAAGAGAGTGTTCATCATCCAGATAGTCCGACATGGCTCGTAGTAGACTTTGAAGGAAGGTCTCTCGAGAAGGTCGCCTCTTCAAAGCAGAATCAGGTTTGTGTCCACAGGTGTGCTTTTAAGTACGTAGCATATTCTGTCTTCACAATCAAGCTGGAATGGCTGCAGACACTTGAACCAAGGCTGCATATTTACAGAATAATTCAGCCCCTTGCTGATCTCTCTACGCCCTGCTTTCTTTTTAATCTCAAGAATCACCCCTTCTGTGTTCAGTGACTCCAGTTTTAAACCCTTTACCCTTCTGGATCCTATTACTTGTTCAGTTAATTTGGAATTTTTTTGTTTGTTTGTTTGCTTGCCTTTTGGTCTTTCTTTTTTTGGTCCCAAAGTTAATGCAAGGCTCAGCCCTTCATGTATGTTTTCTGGTTACAATGTAGTTTAATGGTGTGTTTGTATTACTATATTTATTAGCTTTGAAACTCCTACCCGTGATAGCCATTCTCTGCCCTCGGGACATGCTCACATTTTAATTACCACTTATGTGTTAAAGCATATTTCTTTACATGTTTTTAGTAACTTTTTTCTTAAAGTCTTTCATTAAGATAGATTTATTGAAAGTGAGGGGGGCAGGAACATAATGAGAACTGGGAAATAAAAGCAAATAAATTACACTGAGTCCCAAGATCCAGTCCTCACCAGCCGCCACGTGACTATTTTTCTTGGAGCCATGGTTTCAGATTTCTCAAAGCTAGATAAAGGTTAGCTCTTGCTGGTCTGTGGCCACTGGTCTGTGGCCGCTAGCCTGGAAGTTACAAGTCCTGATGTTGCTACCCTATAGCGTGGGTGAGCCTGATCTGGTCATGCAGCATGATGCTTGACTGTAAAAGCCTGGCTTTAGGTTGAGTGGCTCATGGAGTAAAGATGGGAAATGTGGAGGCTTTCATCTTTTGGTTTCCAATTCTGAGCCAATCAAGGAGTCTCTGGGTTTAATGACCAGTTAAGAGAACCCTGTGAAATAAGCTGTTGCTGTCAATCCTACTTTTAATGAACAAGAAGCCCCATAATTCTGTGCCACATGGTATCCTTTGTTCCATAAGGTTGATAAAAAGGCTGTGAATGGAATGTTTTCTGGAAACAATTTGTGCACAATTTCTCCCTCCCTCCTGAGGGCTTAGGCAATTTGATAGGATAAGCTACAGAGAGAAGTGTATCCAAACTTTATTACTGACCCAAATACATTATTTGGAGTTTTTCCAGGAGCATGGGCTTATATGGAGAATGGGGCTATGTTAACAAGAAAGAAAGAAACTGTAAGAGTTAAAGGAAAGTGGGTTCACTATTGGCCAGATGGGCTAGAGAAACCATGGAAAGGGCCAGCAGTCATGTGCTGCAGAACTCACTACTCGGGTGTTTGTGCTGACAGAAGAAAGGTCTGGGAGAAAGTGGCAAGAGGAAGAAAAAGCACTTGGCACATAATGGAGTAGCAGAGTTGAGATCCTGGAAATGGAGACCAAGGCTCCCCGTCTAGTCACAAAATCTTCTACATTTTCCTCTTTAGTAGGTGAAATGTGTCAATTTAAGAGAACAGTATTTAGATTAAGCAGGATAACACAAAGTGAAGACAGATTATGAGACATGACCTAGGTGCTAACGTGTTGACTTGGATTTAAACTGGATGTGGTGTAACATGCCTGCACTCCCAAGCCCTTAGGAGGCAGAAGCAGAGGATCACTTGAGTCCAGGAGTTTGGAGCAACACAGTGAGACCTTGTTTTTTAAACACACACAAAAAAACAAAGCCACAAAATGAAAACTTGGGCTCTATGTACCTGGCGGAAAAGGAGAGAAAAATAATTTAAAGCAGGCATGTGACTTTGCTTGGCATGCTGCTGCACAGATGAGCAGAGTGGGGAGCTGTAAACCTGGTGGTTCCTGGCCTGCCGCAGCGCTCACGCATTTCTCACACTGAGTATCTCTCCAACTGAGAGTGATTCGGCTGTTTCATGAAACAATTTTCATACCGCTTGGTCATGAAAAGCAAAGCTAACAGCCTGATATGGAACAATAAGAGGGGGCATGGGGCTACAGGACTTCCTGATGGGCCTTTACTCCGGGGAAATTTTGACTCTATGATTAAAAAAACTATTTATTTGTTTATTTTATGTGTATGAGTATATTGCCTACATTTATGTAAGTGCACCCATGTTGTGCAGTGTCTGCAGAGGTCTGGAGAGGGTGTCAGACTTCCTGGAACTGGAGTTACGGATGGTCGTTAGCTGCCATACAGGTGTTGGGAACTGAACCCTGGTCCTCTGTAAGAACATCCAGTGCTCTTAATCACTGAGCTGTCTCTCCAATCCCAACTCTATGATTCTTGCATAAAGAACAAAAGATGCAGCTTGCCTGGATTTGCAAAATACCCAGATTATGATTGGTTCTAAAGAAATAGTGGCTAACCAAATAAAAACAGAAATCACTTACAGCAAAGTGTCAGAGGATCGTGTTTCTAGAATATTCAATAGCTCTGTTAGAAATGTCTCTGAGGACTTACTTTCTTACTCATCAAAAGTACTTGTGTGTCCTCTGACCCTCTCACATAGTTGGAGCCAGCCGCCACGCTGATCCTGAAAGAGGACCTTAGTGACTACTATAAAAGTTGAGTTGTACTGACTGCCTTATTTTGTATTTGATTAACTTTGCATTTAAAATTAAGTTTAAGCAGTCATTAGATAGAAGACAAATAGAAGTTGTTGAAAGCATGCTTTATAAATAGTCCCCCACAGTTGGAAAGTCACCTTGTGAGGTAGAAGGTGCCCCAAGGTTCTTCCCAAGTCTTCCCCTGATATAGTTATGACCAACCTTGGCTACACTGCACACTTTCTACCTGCAGTTTCATCTGGAAAGTACGAAAGTAGGAAAGTTGGGTCAGAGCAATCTGAGAGAGTCTTTAGATTTTAAATAGTTTGCAATTAGTTTTTAAACATTAACTTGAATAGTGCTTCAACTGACTGAAAGGTCAAAGGATATTTTATCTATCACTTTCCTTTTAGAGGGGTTTCAGTATTGTAATTTCATATTAATTAGCACATGAGGCCAATATTTTGGAGCTAAAGTTTCTACTTAAATAACCTAATTTCTACCTGATTAGCAAGACTCAGCAATATAACTTGGAATTCTCATTTAAAATGATTGGGAAATAGTACTATTTACATCTTTATGATGCTTCATGCTAGCTCAATATATATGTATATATATAATAGTCAAATCAGGATGTTGGGCATTTTCATTTTTTTCAGACATAACCATTTAAAATTTTTATCTCTCTTTCTCTGTCCATCCACCTGTGTGTGAATGTGTATGTGTGCGTGTGTGTGTGTGTGTGTGTGTGTGTGTGTGTGTGTGTGTATTATGTGCTTGTGCACATGCCAGGGCATGTATACGGAGATCAGAGGAGTCAGTTCTTTTCTACGACCATGTGGGTCCCAAGGATAGAAGAAAAAAAGGCAGAAAGTGCCTTTAAATACTGTACCATCTCACCAGCCTAAGAACAATCATCTGTCTTTGGAAATTTTATATTCTTCTAGTCATTTTGAAATATACTGTAGATTATGTCAACAGTTATTGTATTGTGCCTTAGAAATTCAGAAACAATTCTTCTTCTTTAAGTTTGGTGACTTATAGAACTTTTTTTACCTCCTTCTGTTAACGTTGAAGTTTGCCTTTGATGCTGTAGGCCTCTTCTGTCTGCTTTCTGCTGTGTTTCCCAAGCACAACTCCTGGTCTCAACCACATCTTCCTCCATTGCTAAATTATGTTGTTTAGTTCATAGTTAACGATAAAGCTCAGAAGAGACAGTAACCATAGATTTGCCAATAGGTGCCTGGTGAGGTCAAAGAGTAGAAGAGATTAAGAACTTGATCTTCGTTGTCCACTATCCTTCCCTGGCATTGCTATAAAGGCCAGATATCTCTTTGCCCTCTGGGACATGGTAAGATTCTGGAGGGCATCCTTGATGGAAGGTGGGGTGGGGAGTCAGAATAAGCAATACAACTTTTAGAGTCTTGACCATGTGTACTTATGACAAAGCCTATTGGCAAGTTTATTTTCTCCACCATCATTTCTACCTGTGTCCCAACTATTGAAAACTAAGGCAGAGTTGAAGAATTCTCAGCTCATTAAGCACTCTCTGTAGCCTGGCTGTTTGTATACCATGTAACAGGGACTCTAACTAAGCACCAGTGGGAGAAGAGCTTTTAGACTTACTCCTCGCATCTGACTTGTTCATATCTTCAGAGATTGCTTGATAGAGACTTTACTTACCCAACTTTTCAATAGCCTACCTTCCAGACACCGGTTTGTCAGAACTTGGATTGTCCAACAAACACTGACAAGGAAAGTTCCTTGAAACATCTCTAGTAATTTTGTTGTTTTTGTCTAAGTTTTTTGCTTGCTCCAAAATGCCTGTGAGATGTGTACCAAATAGATGGTTTAATATTAATAGTTTTAGAGCTTTAAAAAAATTAATTATTGGACATCCAAATGGTAGAATGCGGATTAAAATGATCCTGTCATATTATTTTAACTCCAAAATTTCATGATTCCATAAGAATTTTTAGTTTAAGTACTATAGTTCACAAAGAAAAACCAACTGTAACAGCACTGGTTTAGGCTTAACTCAGAGGAGGAGGAGTTTCTCAAGATAGTTTTTGAGACAGAGGCTCAACTAAGTTGCCAACTCTGACTTTGAATTTGTGATCTTTCTGCCTCAGTCTCCTGAGTATTCAGGATTACAGTCATGTACCACTAGGCTCAGATCCTCAATATTTTAGTAAATTAGCACTAACAATTTTTAAAAAATCCCTTTGAGGACAAATTCATTAGGAGGTTGAACCTGATTATTTCTTGAGCTCCTTCAGGCAATCCTATATGTGCCTTAGATGGCATTTCCTCCAAAGGACTTAGGGACTGCCACTTCAGAATTACTTGAGGCAGTCCTGAATATTAAGATTCCTGGGGCACTATCTCAGAATGTAAAATCTCAAGGTACCTCCTAGTTAATAGTTATATGTCCTAAAACTTAGACAAACAATGGAGGCCATTGTATTAAGCAAAATAAGTTTGACACAAAAGAACAAATTTTACATGTTCTCACTCACTTCTGGAAATTAAAAAGTTGCTTTCTTAGAAAAACAAAATGAAATATGGGTCACTAGAGACTGGGAGGGACAAGGTGTGGCAGGGTCTCCCAAGTTGGTGTTTTCAGAAAAAATGTACCACCTCCCTTGTTCTTTATGAAGCAAACCACATTCCTTTATATATTTTTATTGAAGCACAATTAAGAGAGTCCTAAAAGAAACACCTTTTGCTAGTTTGTGAAGTACTATGTGTGAAGTCATTAAGTTTATCATTTGCTTCATAGCTCTGTACTTACTTAGAATCTATCCTCATGATAATTTGTCACAATAGTTTAACGTTTGTGTTGAATTACAGCAAATAACCTGAATAAATAATTTCCAGTGTAGATGAGTTTTTCCAGAGTCAAAGTCCCTCCCGCCTTGCTTTTTAACTAAAATAAAAAATTTTCACTGTTAATCTTAATATTATAGAAATGAAAAATAATAATTAAACTGTATTGATAAATTAATATTGAGGACAATCTGTGGATTTAAACATTTTTAAATTGAAATCTTTTTCTTTTCATTCATACAATATCTTTCAATGGTACTTAAATCCCTTCCTTATCTACACCTCTTCCCACTGCCCCCACACTTAATTTAATGTAATCTCTTCAAAAATATTTTTAACTTATTATTTTTATTTGATGTATGTGAGAGTATTACCTGCATGTATATACGTGCACCCGTGTTGTGCAGTGTTCATGGACCTGGAGCTACAGATACCATGTGGGTGCTGGGAACTGACTCTACTTCCTTGTGGTCATCTACCCCCTCTGGTTCTTCCAATCTTTCGGCCTTCTCTTCCTCAGTGATCCCTTCGGAGGCAGAAGTTTGAAATAGGTGTTTTATTTGGGGCTAAGCACTTTGAAGCCTCTTGTTCTCTGCACATTGGCAAATTGTAGGTTTCTGTGTTAATCACCATCTGTTGCCCAGAGAAACTTCTCTGGTGAGAGGTGAGAGATGCATTCATCCTATGTGTAAAGGTTGCATTCAAGATGTGTCACTTATGGTTAAGGGTCTCACAGACACGTATTCTCTGAGTTTGACCAGTTGTGGAACTCTGTAATTGTCTCTATTTATTGCAAAAAGAAAATTCTTTGATGAGGGGTGAAAAGTACAGTAAATCATAAAAATGAACTTAAAGACAAAAATCACATGATTTCAACAGATGCAGAAAAGGTGTTTGACAAAATCTACCATGCATTTATGACAAAAGTCCAAGAGGGAACTGGACTGGCTGGAACATACTTCAATATAATTAAGGGTCTATACAAAAACCCCACACTCAACATCATTCTAAATGGAGAAAAATTGGTAACAATTCCATTAAAATCAGGAACCAGACAAGGCTGTCTGTTATCCCAGTCCTTTTAAAAAATATATTTGTTTATCATTTTCATTTTATTTTATGTGTATGAGTGCCTGCATGTATGTAAATGCATCCATGTTATGCAATGCCCACAGAAATCAGAAGAAGGTGTCAGATCCCCTGGAACTGGAGTTAAGGACAGTTGTTAGCCACTATGTGGGTGCTGGGAATCAAACCCCAGATCCTCTACAAGAGCAGGCAGTGAACCATCTCTCCATCCCTGCCCATCCTTTTCAATATAGTGCTTGAAACTCTAGCTAGAGTAATAAAACAAGAGCAGGAAATTAAAGGGGTGCTAATGGAAAAGAAGTTAAATTATTCTAATTTGCAGATGATATGATATTACACATAAGGAATACCAAAAATTCCACCAGAAACCTTCTAGAAATGATTAACACTTTAAGCCAAGTGGCAGGTTAGAAAATCAACCCACAAAAATCAGTAGCTTTTCTATATTCAAATAACAAGTAATTAGAGAAAGAGTTTAGAGAAACACTTCCATTCACAACAGCCTCAAAAAATAATCTAGGGATAAACCTTACTAAAGACATTAATGATTTCTTCAATGAAAACTTTAAATAGTTGAAGAAAGAGATTGAAGGAGGCATAAGAAGATGGAAAGACCTGTGCTCATGAATTAGAAGAATTAATATAGTGAAAATGACCATACTACAAAGGCAATGTACAGATTCAGTGCAATCCCAATGAATATCCCAGTGACATTCTTCACAGAAATAGAAAAATCCATTTAAAAATTCATATGGTAACACGAGAAACCCCAGATAACCAAAGCACAAAGAACAATGCCAGGGGATTACCACACCAGACCTCGATCTGTATTACAGAGCTATAGTCATGAAATCAGCATGGTACAGGCACAAAAACAGACACATAGATCAGTGAAACATGACTGAACACCCAAACACGAGTGCATGCAATTACAACCACCTGATATTTGACAAAGCTGCCAAGAACACACACTGGAAGAACGACAGCATCTTCCACAAATATCTGATGCCTTAGATACACCTTGTGCTCCCTCCCTCCACTCCCACTGTGTCCCACAGATGCCTATGTTGTGAGTCTTACTATAAGAAGTGTGAGAAGGCAGCACAACCAGGGCAAGTAGGTTGAAATCGAACGGCTGAAGCTCAATCCCAGCTCCACCACTCATCATGTGTGACTTTAGACAAGTTGATTAACTTCCTTAGGCTCAGTTTCTTCATCTGTCAAATGAAGGTATCACTAGTACTTACCTCGTAGAGCTGGCATGAGGATCCTATGAGATAGTTTTTGTAAGGTGCATGAAATGTTACTTGGTATGCTGGCTACTCATTAGCAGGTGCCCAGCTAAGAAATTGTCTGGATACTCCTCGACGCCACAAAACTCCTCAGGCCCCTTCTCACATGTTCACATTCATGTCTGTTCCTCATGTTTTGCCACATATTTGCTACTTAATAGGTGTTGGATGAATAAATGCTTTATTTTCGGTGGCTGTGGAATTCAGTTTGCAATATGAGTTAAGAAAACCTAAACCAAACCTCAAGGACAATACCATGGAGTATTCACCCAAGAACACAGCAGATACACATTATCCTCATTGTATCTTGCCTGTGGCTGACAGGTTGAACAACTGAGTTTAAACAGCACACCTACTTCAGTTCTTCATATGTCCTGGGGCTTGCTGAATATATCTGGGTTTAAATATTTGGAAACAGATGTGTAGTACATCAGGTTGACAGACAACCAATAGGATTGTGGAATTTGTTGCAAAGAAGGTAGCAAATCTTTACTCTACAGGCACGACTTTGTTCCTTGAGGTTCACTGGTTCAGCAAGAGATATTCAAGCAATGATACAGGAAGATCTAAACAACTTCCCAGAACATCTGATTTTCCGAGAAAAACTTTGATGCATAGACATCCACAACCAAGGAAAGAGTGAAAATTTGCTGAGTACTTTTAAAGCAAAGTGAGGATCTGGGTTTATGCACAAAGCCACCTGAAAAAAAGATGGAAAAACATTTCTGACTTAAAGCCTCAAGCAGCAAAGAGGTCACGGAACTGCGGCCTTGGGCTACTGTGGGTGACAGACAAACTTGGAGGTCTACCAATGCTCTTCTACCTTTGAGGTCAGAGTGGTAGCTGTGAACCAGTTCCTGCTCTGTTCCTTTCTGGATACCTCAAACTAGGTTTTACAAGTTTCTTTTTCTATATTTTGAAATGAAGACAGCATCTAATTTACAGATGTGAGTATTACACACAAAAATGATGTAAAGGATTTAACATATAATATTCAATAATTTGTAGGAGAGTTGTGAGGCCCTCAGAAACTTCATTAGATTCTCTGTGCCTTAGTTTTCATACCTGTCAATTAACATAATAATATGTAATGTGCAAGACAGGTGTAAGAATTAAAGGAGATAATGACCGTAAAAATGCCCGCAGTCTTTTGAAAATATCTAAAGTTGCTTGGTACGTTATCCACGCCCCTTCACATTCTGCGGTTACTTCTCTGTGAGCTCTGTCCTTTTTGTTCCTCTACCTAAGGATCATGGCCCTCAGATTTTACCTGGTGATCCATATTTCTTTGTGGTGCAGAAATTGCAGCTTGATCCTCCTGTTGGTTCCCAGTGCTGCCATTTTTAATCTTGCAGTGAAAACACATGGTTCTTTAAGCATTTGTCTCGTCTGGTGTCAGTAACCAATGCAGGCTGATTAAAGCAGTGCACGAGGAGTTCTAGATAACTGAGAAGTCACCTCAGAGTCATGCTAAGGGAAATGTTCTGACTTGAAAGCTATTCAGAGAGTCTATTCAAACAAAAGACAGTCACATCTATGCAAAAGTTAAAGAAGAAATGTTCTGTGGAAGAAATATTTTGGGACAGTGTACCTTTCCTCTCCTGGCAGCATTTCTTTCAACACGTACCAAGAAGGAAGTGAGTCAGCATCCCACCTCTAACCGGCTGCTGCCAGCCAGAGCTGTCTTTTCACTGTGAAACCAGACACAGGTGTTTGTCTCTGGGTCTCTCGCAGACCTAACTGGCTCTTGAGCTGTCCTCCACAGAGATAGATTTTGTAAGATCCTATTTTTTTTTGAGAGAGCCCCAAGTCCCAAATGTATAGTTTTTTTTTCCCCCCCTTGAGAGCACAATAGAGCCTTCTATTTTTGTCTTGGCTGGAAATGAAAGGGAATGCTTCCAAGTGTTCAAATCCTCAGATGTCTCTAGTTTAGATGGGGTAATATGAAAGATGAAGGGTGGCAGGGGCATGGCTGAAATCTGTGAAGTCACGAAGGGTCTGAGAAGGGTGAATACAGACTTACTCACCAAATCTCCAAAAGCTAGAGCCATGGTCAATGCCTTAAAGCTTCAAGTGCTATCTCATCACACTTATCAGTGGCTTAACATTTAGTAGTTAAGAAACTTGAAGGGAATACCATAGAAGTCTAAGAAGCCCGTTTCATAAATTCATGAAAATTTACTTTGAGAGCTGCCAACATATGATTAAGTTCCACATTGAATTTGTACATGAAAGACTTAGATTAAATAAAGTATATCGAAGACCCTTGGTCACTGTGGAAGTTAAGAAATATTTTCAGGACATAGTCCTACTTTTCTGTAAGAAAAAACAGACATACTGTTTGGTGTTAAGTTTGGGTTTAACGGTTCAGGTAATTGCTTCTCATAAGATGACTTTATCCTGGTGGAAAATGATTTATCAATTCTTTATATCAACTCTATCCTCATTGCCATGTAATGAAGAAAATAAGAGTATGTTCTAAATATTTGCCTCCTTTTCCAAAGTGATCCTATTTATCATACCCCCTCATCTTTAAAGTATTTGTTTCTTGACCTACAGTGATTTTATTAATTTTAAAAAGCCATAGTGCACAATTCAATGGATTGTGTGCTTGTTATAGCAAATGTGTATTGATTTGATTAAAAATGCATTAATTTCTTTAAATTTCAATAACAATGGATTCATTTTCAGAAAGAAAAGGCTGGAAATGTGTATTCATGTAACCTGATAATCTCAGATAAGTGGTCTTTAGTATTTCTCAACAGGAAATTTTTCTTATACATTTAAAGCAAAAAACCCCTACTATAAGTGCTGTATGCAGTGCATATGAAGCATTTAGAAGAAAATAGCATTCAATAATTTAACTCAAGGTCACATGCACATTGTCAGAGTAAAGAGGAAGTTGTGAAATTATCCAGGGAACTTCAAACAGTCTAGACAGTCAATCCAGATCACTTAAAGAGATATGTTAAAGATGCACATACAGTAAGAGAGTTACCTGCTAATATGAGGGTACAGTTTGGGGACAAATCAAATTTGTGGTAAGAGCCTTGGGGTTGTTAATAGAAACATATATACTCAGTGTATTCCTATGATAGCATATTTTAAAATAAACAGATAGCAGTTTACATAAACACAATTTACTCATTTATTATACACAGCCATAAACATATCTAAAAGTAGATGTGTATGAACATTTGTTTTCTTCTTTTATGTTAGATTGATGGAATTAAGCAAAATCTATCAAACTCAATGCATTAAGCAAAGCAAACCAGATAAGAAACCCTTAACTGGGAAGAGGAAGAAACCAGGATGCTTCCAAATCTTATATGAACTACATTTAGAAAAACCTTGCTATCTTTTAATTTTTTACTTATAAAAATGAAAAAAACTAGAGTGGAAAAAGAGTTAATAATTGAGACATTTAGAGAATGGCTTAATATAAAGTCTAATAAATATATCTGTATACTTTTATGTCATATAGATACACTGTAATAAAAGTTTGTTACAGTTAGCTAATTATGTAACCTGGAAAATAGCAAACTAATAAATTAACCTTTTGTCTGCTCTTCTGTCAAAGGTCATGTACTGTTACCCGAAGCCTCTAGTTAGTGGCAGCTCACTCAACGGCTGTAGAATGGAGTTGAGTGTGACTCATAGTACATAAGATAGTTTGAATTCTACCAAGTATGCTTAAGTTTCACAAGGGCTACATTCCACACTAAGAATCATCCTCAGGAAGTATTTTCACTATTTTTATGGCTTGGATAAAGGTGATAGATTTCACTAACAAATAGTTATCTTTGAGAACAGAAATATGAACAAAATCACAGCTTGGATGTGAACTGATTCTTCTTTCCAATGCAGACTGAAGGCCAAATGTGTAAACGCGCATTCCCAGCGCCGAGGCTCTCGGATAGTTCTGCCAGTGTGGTGTCAGGCACTTGCCTTTCTTACCCCTGTCAGTGCTGCCATCGTTTTCCTCACTATTACTGTCCTGGAGTCATCCCAGGCGATTTTTTGCTCCCAGAGCTGAAATGTTCAATACAGTAGTCACTAGTCACTGTGGCTGTTGGGCCCCAGAAACAGGGTAGTTCAAACTGTGAGATATGCCTTAGTGCAAAACACATATGGGATTTAGTAGACGCGGCACAAAAAAGAAAGTAAAATAGCACTAATGTTTATACTGACTACATGATTTTGGATAAACTGGGAGAAATAAAATGTTATTAAAAGCGAATTTCACCTTTTACTGTTAATTTTAAATGTGGCTTCCAGAAAATGTAAAATTATGTAACTGGACCCATGTCTGCAGCTTACACTGTATTTCTACGGGACGGCACTGCTCCCAAGGATCTTCTGGAAACGAATCTGCCCATCGTTCTTTTCAGGAACATTCCTGGCTCTCTATCACTATCCACATGCACCGAAGGTTCTTTTTAGCCTTTAAGGCCTTCGTTTGAACTGTGGCTACTGAGTCTTAGAAGCACTGCTCCTTTCTTAACTGCATTGCTGGTTGCCCTTCTATTCCTTTCTTCCACCCTCACTGTGCCCAGACACTGAGCAGTTTCATCTATGGGATAGTTATTGATAGTGCTTTGAGCATGAGACTAAGCTGGGCCCCGGGGCCACATGCTTATGCTCTTAGAACATGTAGTCTGTGGAAGCAAGAGACCAGAAAATAGTAAACGACAACATGGGGTCATTAGTGCCATGAGCAGAGAGGACAGGCTAGGCAGGCATGAGACGGCTTTAGAGTAGAGGAAGACGTGCCAGAGGTGCTGAAGACCAAGGTGATTCCTGAGGACTGAAGAACTTATTGGGCAAATGTGAAGTGAGATGTGGAAGGTAAGAACCATTCAGGCAGAGGTAAGTAGACTTGGCCAGGAAGTGAGGAAAAGCCTACCCTTCTTAGTGAGAAGAACAGAGTGAAAGAAAAGAAGCCCAAGCTGAAGGTCGGCGCTGGCCACACTGTGAAGGCCGAGGGAGCTTAGTCATGTTCTTTCTCTGATATTTTCTTTCAGCCACATGCTGTAGGTTGATCTTATTAATAGATCCATCGTATACCCTTTCTGTATCCTCTGCCTTTTACCACGAGGCATTTCAGTATCTTCCATCAAATAGTCTCAATCCTAAATATGGATTTGGGTATATGTTTTGGTTAAGATCCTGGACTGGAGGCATCTCAGAGACAACACTTGTGCTCGATAAGTGTGAAGTCTTACGTTCAGTCCTCAACACACACACACATACACACACACACGCACACACGCACCCCAAACCAAAGAAAAAGTACTAGTAGTTCTTATTTTAAAAGCACTTGTGTGTTTTTCTATGCTTTTGCACTCTGATACTGTCATGAGGAGAACAAGAGATACGTGAAGGGGACCAAGTCACGTGAGTCCACAAAGCCAAGGCCTTTTTGAACCTGTAAGAGCTAAGCTCTAGACTTGTGAGAGAAACCATTCACAGTTGACTCTACAGGGAAACCTGACATTGAAAGTGCTAAGTGTTCATTCTATATGTGGCTATTTTTTTTGCAGCATTATGGAAGGAATATATAATTGACACTGTACCCCAAGAGTACTTTCTCTTTGAGGGCAAAAACCACACCATTTCTGCATTTTTACCAGTGCTCAACACATAGCTTGTGATTGACAAATAAAGATTTGGATTATCAGAGAATTTAATACTGAATTTGTAGACATGAAAAATGGGAAGTTTCTTGAGCTAATATTGTTGATCTTTCTAAAACTCAGAGGTGAAGGAAACATCTATTCCCTGCTTTTTCTCTTGGAAACTGCACAGGCCTTGATAGATATACCTAAAAATAACTTCATGTGTGTGAACAAGGGAAAGGTGAGAGGGCTGAGTGCATTGCTCTGTGGTTCTTTTGCACCTTCTGGGCTATGGGGAGTTTCAGAACACTTTAGCTGGCAGCACATGCACTCTCTTAGGAATGGCTAACAGAGAAGAAACGGCCACTAAAAACTCAGGAACCTAAATCTCATCTGACAGTTTTTCTAGAATATCTGTCCTTCTCAGTAAAGCATCTGGCTTTGACAGATGCTAAATAGACTGCCAGAGAAAATCACTGAGTTCCATGGACTTTGGTCAGGTGGGTCAGAGTTGCTGGCATTGTGTCACATCACTTTCCATCACCAGAGGGGTAAGGGGGAGCAGCTCAAAGGATCCTGCTTCCTGGTTTGCGAAGCTGCATTCAGAATGCCACTAGCAAGCGAGGAACGCTGTTGGACTCTGCTTCAGATCTCTTGAAAAGCTTGCCGACATTATCAAGAGTTATTGAACATCGGAAGTTCTTTCGTAAGACAGCAAGCCAGGAGATATATGGATGCCAAGAAAGGCACGTGCAAGCAGATAGGAGAATTAGTCTGCTTTGTAAAGTCAGCACAGTACTGTGCTCTGTGCCAGAGCCCATGGGAAGAGATCCTTGTTCCTATGTTCAAGTCTTCGTTAGTGAATTAGAGATGTAGAGTCACTTTGGAATCACACTATCTGGGGTCATGTCCAGCTCTGTTACTTGTCGGCTGTGTTATCCTGAGCAGGAAAACTTGGTCTCTGAGTTCAGTTTCTCTTTTCATAATATGATAATTATGATAGTATCAATCTTAGTTGTGGTAAAGACAAAATGAGATAAAGCATGGAGCATTTTTCACAAAGTGCCAGGCACATAATGAGTTCTCAGAAAAAGGTGGCTGTTACCATTAGTGATTGCTGTAGTCTGTTGATTCTTAAGTGCCAAGGAGTGAGCAAAATTAATCCAGCTTGCCCTGTAAAGGAAGAGTTGGCTGAATGCTGTATCGACAAGAGATGGATCTTCAGGGGCAGTTGAGTTCAGCTTAATGGTGTACTGCTTCTTCCACCATCAGGCTTGTACTTCCTGTGGACAATGCTACTTAAAAACCAGGGTATCCTGAGCGTCCTTTGTGCTTACCCAGCCCTAGTCTTTCAAGGCTAGACTATAGCCTAGTAGAATAGGAATTTGTTCAGCCTTAGAAGCTACTTGCCACATTCACTGCTCAGGCATAACTCTTCATTTCAATTGGCTAAAGTCTGCACATGATGTTGACTTTGGATGATGCAAAGGCTGGCATTTCAACAGGCCAGCAGTCATGGCTGTCCATGGTCATGGTTTTAGTAAGTTCAAAGTATGTCTCTATAGCTCATCTATCTGTGCATGTGTTAAAAGGCTATCTGACTTTTACTTCTTTGTTTAGCCTTTCAATAAATATTTCCTGATGTGAACTGCGTACTGCACATCATGCTCCAAATGTAAGTAGATATATCTCCATTGGCGAGCTGTTTGCAAGCAGATTTATTTCTTCATTTAGCCTGCAAACCGCTTCCAGATTCTCTTGCCGAATGGCTTCTTGCTAGGTTTAGTTAATCAGAGACTCTAGAAGGAAGGGAGGAGAAGAAGCAATATTATTTGTCATCGTTTCCTCCACCTCCCATTCTGAGAAGAGGATACATCAGTTCCGTGTTCTGCTTCCTGTACGCAGCCTCTGTCATGAGTCCAGCTCCCGTCAGGTGATACAGACCTTAGTTCTTTGTGCTTATTATCCTTTCTTGGCCTAGAGATGATAGCACTTTAGTATTTGCCTAACTCTAGGTTCAATTTCAGTGTATGTGCTACTGAAGTGAGTCCTGTTATGACACCCTCAACCATTACCTTTGAAACTTGTTTCCTAAATTCAATTCCTTCTGTTAGCATCCTTGTGTGGCCTCTGTTTACCTGACTAGACTTTGAATGTACAGTCTCAGTACTTTGTCATTTTTGGGGGGGTAGGAAATATATGCTATTCACATGGATGCAGAAACATGAAATGCTACTGTGATATACTATGAAGCACAAGATCAAGGGGCTGGAGCTCAGTGAGAGGCTGTGTTGATCCAGTCTTGGATCTTAGTGATTCAAGTGAGGCCTATTCACCTACCGCATTACCATAAATGCAGGATCTCTGATTCCATCCTAGAAATGACTTCCAGCTTGAAAGGATGCTGTTATGATAGAATCTCCTTTCAGTCTGTCTCTGTGGCTCAGTCATCCTGGTACATTCTGCTGGAATTGTGTAGCATCAGTGGAATCTTAGCTCCATTTATAAAGTTTGCATTGTTTCCTGATGCGACCTGAGCAAACACTGCAGACCAGAATTCGGTCAATGCAAGTTAGGGAGATCAGGATAATGGTTGGGCTAACCGCAGTTAGAAAGGCCAGAAAATTGTTTATCTTCTGACTATTTTGGTGTAGCCAGAAGCTGAGGCCTAGAAGATTGAGTCTTTGAAAATGCATTGAACCTTGGTGTGGGAAGACAAACATTTTCCCCAAAGTGACCATGTCTTATCCATGTCTTATATGACTAGTGAAGAACATTTGAGCACCACATCCTTTCCACAGCAGTGAACTTCAGGTGAGACTCCCATGCATTGCTTTGTAAACCACATTGGAAAGCCGGCAGAGATGGAACTGTACATTCAAAGCCAAGATACAGCAAATGTTTTGTACAGATTTTAACAATGATCTCTTTAACTTTTTATAATTCTCTTGATCCTCAACGTGTTCGCTGATTTTGAACATGCTTTTCTTTTCTCTGTGACCATCATCTAGAAGTAGACACCGTGGAAATAAAAAATAATCTGGAAGCAAAAGGCCAGTTATGTTTTTTCAAGTATTACATAGAATATGCTTGTTCTTCGCCGAGCTGTCCCCACAGGCTCCTCAAGCTTTTGGGCTTTTCTGTGTGGTGGGCATCTTCGCAGTCTTCCTCCATGCCTTGTCCTCTTCCGTGTCTTCATCTGGTTGTTCTTCATATCCTTTTTAGTAGACCAGCAGAAACAGTATTTCTTTGCACCCTATGAGCAATCCTAAGAAATTAATCTGACCAAAGGAGGGAGGATCTGAATACTGTATGTCTAGTGAGTCAGAAGTAGAGGTGATAAAAGACTTCTTGTGGTTGGTGTCTGAAGTAGGTTGGGGTACCTTTGTGGGACTGAACCCTCAATGTGTGCATAGGTGGTGTCAGGATTGAGTTGAACTGGAGGGTACTCAGATGATGTTGGCTGAAGAATTCCTTGGTAGCTGGTCACAGAGGTTTTCAGGATTAAGTGTGGGCAGAGAAAATAACTTTGGCTTTTCTTTGTGTTCCCCCACCACATCATTTTTGTGAGCTGTGGGAACTTGAGTGCTTTCCTCTTTCTGGTGCTCAACTGGCACCTACAACACCTGTGTCAGTTTGCTTTCTCTCTTGCTGTGATAAAACAGTGACCAAAAACAACTTGGGGAGGAAATAAAGGACTTGCTTCATTTTACAACTCAGAGGCCATAATCCGCTACTGCGGAAAGTCAGGGCCGGAACTCGAGGCAGGAACCTGAAGGCAGGAACCGAAGAAGGTACGGTGGAGAAGTGCTGCGTGCTGACGTGCTCCCCTGGTTTGCCCAGCCACCTTTCTTATTCCGCTCAGATTCACTTGTCTGGGGATGGCACCATCCGCAGTGGGTTAGGTTCTCCTGCCTTAATTAGCAGTTAACAAAGCGCCTCACAGACAGAGGGACAGGCCATTCTGACCCGGAATTCTTTTGTTGATGTTCCGTTTTCCCAGGTGACTCTAGTTTGTGCCAAGTTGACAAACGCTAGCCAGCAGCACACCTTAAGTCATTGGTTTGTGGTATGGCTCAAGTGGTATAAGAATATGGCCTACATTGAAAGCTAAGCAAATTGGTAGAGTTCTAGGGGGGACATTGAAAGGTCTAGAGTTAAATAATGCTCAGGTGATGTGAAAAATCAGAGGAAAGTGAATTAGTTAAGATATCTACTGAAAAATACACACACAGCATACGTACATGAGCGCCTATGTATAGTGAAGGCTGTGCAACACGGAGCGCAGTGCCAGACAGGAGAAACCTTCCTCTGACTTCTTGGGTAGGGTAGTCTAAGAGAATCCAAAAATGACACACGCTATTGCTATAGCTCTTGATCACCTCCCAGAACTACTTGAAAGTAAGACCACACTGCTGAAGACTGGACATACTTGTAACACAGGACTCGAAGCAATGAATCTGTAACTGACCTGGAAGCCTCCTCCTTGAAGACTAGCTCTCATGATTTGAGAGGATACTAGGCAAGCTGCTCAGGGAGAAAAATCAATCAATGTCCCAAGCCCAGCTTTAAAGCCTAATAACCACAACAATGACCGGCATAGCAAACAGTACTGGTAAAGTGGTGGCACTTTTATCTTGGCGGTGATCAATAGCTATCTAATTGGACTTAAAGCCTGCTCACCGGGAGGGAATTCATGTGTGGTACATATATGTACCTGGAGAGGTCATAGATCCTAAAGAAAATGCTATGTCTGTCACATCCCTAGATAAACATAGTTTCTTACTATATGCTAAATATGGATCCTTATATTTACAGACAAGTACACCATTCACCACTCATCAAAGAAGCTTCTTTTACAACAGATGGAGTCTAACACAGAGTTCCACAACTGATCACACACAGAGAATAAGTGTCTGTGAGATGCCCAACCCTACATGACACATGTACAATGGAGCTTCTATATCTAAGGCTCACAGAACATAGTGGAACACGAGGTAGAGAGAATACTAACGCATCTCTCCGCTCTCATCAGTCAAGCCTCCTCATGCAACAGATGATGAACACAGAAGGCCACAATTGACCAACGTATAGAGAATAAGAAATTCCAGAGTGTGTCCCTGGATAGGACTCCTATATTAAACCTCACCCACCCAGGGCTGAGTGATCATTGCAGAAGAGGGAGAAGAAAAATTGTAAGAGCCAGCAGTGATGCATGGCCATAGGAAATAGAGTCCTACAGCTCCTGGGAACTTGCTCAAATGAACTTACAGCAATGCTGTCAGAATGTGCAAGACCCATGTAAACTCAATCTGACAAAAACCAGCATAGAACTGGTCAAATGGGCAGGAGGCCCCAACCTTAGCCAAGGAGCTGTTGGCAGCTGATCACTGCAGGATGAGGGAGAACTGATCTTTAAGGGAGTGACAATGAATAGGTTGAATGGGCTCCAGTGAATGAACTCACACGGAGAGAAATTTGGGTATCCACGTTTGACTGGATAGGCCTTAACATATAAGATAGAATGTGTGAAATCCTGTGAGTGGGATATGTGTGTGTGTGGGGGGGCTGCAGATAGGTGAGGCCTAAATATGATTAAAATGTATTGTGTGAAATTCACAAAAATTCAATAAAAATGATACATTGAGAAAAAAGTATGATTAAAGTGTGATGCTTTGCAGTGTCTGTGTTTGGGTAAAAACAAATAAACTGAAGATTTCAGTGTCTCCTTTCAAATAATATTTTAGAAATTCTACCTGTGGGCTGGAGAAATGGCTCAGGCTTAAGAGCACTTGCTGTTCTTGCAGAAGACTCAGGTGGTTACTCAGTGGTTACTCCAGTTCTGTACTCTGTAGGCATTACACCACACAGGTGAACTTGCATGCAGGCAATATACACATACCATAAAAAATAAAAATGATAAGTAAATAAAATTTAAAAAATGCTACCAGTGTGCTTTTTGAACCTGGTTTGGATTTGTGTCCCCTAATGTTTACTTCTTGTTTATTTGCAACCATTTCTGCTGAGAGTCATTTAGCAAATGCTTACAGGGCACCAGCATTCCACTAAGTATTTGGACTATTCAGTGACTAGGTTCTTGTACTTTGGGGTTTATATTTTAAACAAGGCCACATTGTTACAGCAGTATGATCATGGTTGTATTTGGCCCTTAGGCTCTGCCTAAGCACTTGGATCCTGACAAGGCCTAGGTAGGATGGGTATGAAAGTCCCTGTTTAAGTTGCTTATGTCTCATCATTGTTTCTGTTTCAGCTCTAATCCTACAGTGAATACAAGTATTCCTAGTCACTTTATTTCTGGGCATTCTATGCAGATAACTCCCTGCAATCATTGAGCATTCCCTGATGACTATGTCAAATCTACTGCTGACCTCCTGGGAATAGTGAGCCAATCTGGATACATAATTATTTATTAACTCAATAATTCATTAATTTATTCATTGATTCAAATAACATTTGTTGAGAACACTATGCTAGGAACAGGGAATGATACTGTCTTTGTGGAACATCCTTTCTAGCAGGAGAACCAGTAGGAAAAATGCTGTACTACTAAACTCTCTAATAGAGTGTAGGGCTCCCTGATTAGACTGCCTCTGTGAGGAAGTGATACTCAGGCTAAGTTCTGGAGTGTGGGAGGTGTAAGTAGGTGAGGGAAGGAAATAGCAAATTCTATTCAGAGGAACAGTGTATGCAATGGCTCTAAGGAAAAATGAACTTGGGTATATTTGAGGAACTGAAGGTTATATGACTGGGACTAGAGAAGACTGGAATCAGGGAACAGGATGAATCACAGAAACACACGCTCTTGTATGTGAAAGAATCTGATTGTTTATGCTAATAGTAATGGTATGCTGTTGAAGAGTTTTAGGTGGCGGTGTCATTGTTTTCATCTTTTCAAGTCAACAGTTTGGCTGCTCTATGGATAAAGTGTTGCAGATACGGCAAAAATGGATATGCGGAGGCCAACTGAGAAGCTATTGTAGCCGTACAGGCAGGAGGTAAAGCTAGGTTGGCTTAGGATGGCATAAAATGGGAGCCCACTAGCTATGTGGTTATGATTATAAGAAATATTGTCTGTTGCAGATATTGCTAATTACTTCCCAACATCCACTGACCCTCCCTCCTTAGCAAAAGAACGTCTCCTACCTCATTAGCAGATATTTGTTTCCCTGTAACTAAAGTGTTTGCCAGTAAGATGTGAAGGGTAGTGTTGTATGGACCAAAGTCATTAATAGGTAGGAAGCAGGGTGTGGAGAAACTCATGTCCTTCTTCCCGTTGTGATCCAGATGGAATAGTCAGAAAACCAACTGTCATTTTGGACTGTGGAAGCTAAGTTTGGCAGAAGAGAAATCTATAAGAAGCTAAGATGCTTGACTTGATGTGGTCCTATTATTAATTTTGTATTGCTTAAAGGATTATTTCTTTTTCTTGTAAACTGGGATTTTAAGTCTTGGTTGGATGTCTGTTAGTAGAAGTTAAGTTCAATCATTTTACTCCATACATGACAATTACCTGAGTACTTTAGTATAATGCAAATTATTGTTATATGAAATTTGGTATGAAGAGGATAGATTTGTATTTTATACAAGGAAGTTTATTATGAAAGTGCTAGTGGGATTTTGTTTAACATAACTTATCTCTTGCCAGAGCCTAATCAAAAGCAGTGTTAAGGAGGAGATCCTGAAGATTAGCCACTGCATTCAATGGCAAACTGAAACAAATGCCAAAAGCAGATGAGGAAATGGATTGGTTAATAGATTAAAGAAATACTTGCCAATTCCATTAGTGAGTTTTTCTATACTACAAGCCAGTCCCCAAGTTTAGTATGCTTGTGGATCAAATGCTTGTATCGCTCCAATTTCATGTTGAGACACTAGTCCCCTGTGATTTGGAAGTGGGATACTTGGGAGGGAATTTGGTTTAAAGTCATGATAGTAGAGGCCCCATCATGGTATTAGAAGCCTATGTAAGGAGCTTTCTTTCTTTTTAAAGGCACAGCAAGAAGGTAGCTCTCTGCATACCAGGAATTCAGAATACCTCTGAATACCAGTGTGCAGACACTGAGGAAGCCTGCACATTATTCTTATATTTCCAAGCCTATAGAACTGTGAGAAATAAATGCATGTTGCTATAGCTCCCTCGTCTATGGTTTTTCATTTTAGCAACTTGAACTAAAACAATGACTGAAAACAATGTCTATTTATTTAAATAATGGTTTTGCAGATTGAGCTGGGGTGGGATGGCTGGGTTGCTTTGATGCTGGGAGCCAGGCTTTGCTGCCCTTGGCTGAGCTCACTGCGGTAAGGTACCGCATCAGCAGGGGCTGACTGGCTTGTGATGGGGTGCTTTGCTTTTCCTCTGTGTAGTCATCCACTCCCCAGGGTTTGATCACTGGTCATTGTTCATGAGTCCCAACAGAATGAATGGAATCATGCAAAGTTTCTGACACAAGGCTGCAGCTGCTTTTATCTGTTGGCCAGACAAGTTTAATCCTAGCTCAGATTCAAGGGGTGAAAAAATAAATTTCACTTCCTGATGAATTTTAAGAGCATGTGGGAAATTCTGTAGCTGTTTCTGCAATCTACTACATAGACCTCTAAACATCTCATTTAAAGGAGAAGTGATGAGAGAATCTAGGCTCTCAGAAGAGTAAGATATTTGAAGAATATATGTAGGAAATATAACACAAGGAATATGGCTGTGCAATTAGGGAAACCTGGATTCGAATCCTGACTCTGTTGCTGTGGGTTTCTCATTTGTATATGCTTGTGGGCGTGTGAGGCAGAAACTCTTATCACAGAGTCTGGTTGATGGTGAGCAAAACAGGCAGTTACTACAGTTGTTATTATAAGATGCTGCTGGGCACAGGTCCTGATTTACAGACAGGCTCCAGACAGAGAATGAAGGACTGAACAAGAAGGAGTTTGGCATAGGCTGGAAGAGAGAAGAGGTTAGACAGTTTGACCGAGGATGAGGGCAGGACTGAGTTTGGGATCAGACAAACAAGGTATTGTCTGGCTGTAAGAATGTTGTTTAGCACAAGTCTCACAATGGTCATCATTTGTTGAATGCTTACAATGTGTTAAGTACTAGTCTAAGTCCTTTCCAAATATTAACTCATTCAATCACCTTAATGACCCAAGGTGTTATCGTCATTTCCATGTTATATGTGAGAGACTGAGACACAGAGAGAGTTGAGCACTGTGACCAAGCCCAAACAGCTCATGAGTAGTAGAGCCAAGACACCATCCATGTCTGGCTTATTTCCTCCTCCAAGTATCTAACTCCTTACTGTACAATGTGATGATCCAAAGCAAAAGCCAACATTGGACAAGTGCTATTCGGAAGTTTCCAGACAGCCAGGGAAGATCTGAGCAGGCACTTGTGGCATCCAATGAACCACAGCTGAAGAACTGCCAGGGGCGGGGGAGAGGAGAGAACTGTCTTGACAACTGAGACCTTCTATACAGCAGAGCGCTCCCATTTGCACTATTTCTGGCATTAAATTTTCTAGTCCTCAGAATGAAGAAGGTGAGAATTACTTTCCTTTCACAATTAAGCTACTTGAAGAGTAGTCTCCACTTCCTGCTGTCACTTTCTCCACTTCCACTCCTTAGCTCAGGAAACTTGACTCCCACCCTGAGCCTTGATCAAGATTACCAGCAACCTGGGATGGCCAGTGTCGCCCCAGTCCTCATTGCTTCATGCTGCAGCCTGGAGGAAGAGGCCCATACTTTTGATCAAGCATGCCCTTAAGGAATCCACTCAATCTGAACTCCTCCCTTCATCTCTTCCTATTCTTATAGCCAATTTCAGCATCTCTATTATTTCCATTTCTCTCTGTTACTACGAATGATAAAAACAAGTGTTTCTATACTATCTGGCTCATAGTCTAGAATACAGGACTCTGAAGTGGGGTTGGTAGCTAGCATCTTTTGAGCCCAAATTGCAGTACTTCATAATCTCGGAGGGAAGTAATGCTACTTTTATGATACAGATAAGAAAAGTGAGAGGCTTAAAGAAAATGAACACATAGTTAGTAGAAGAAGAGCCTGGATTTAAATAGGGGGCCATGGGATGTCCAGGGCATTTGGACACCATAGCATGTGTTTTCTGACTACCACAATCTGCTTCTTATAACCCACAAATTGTGTACTATGGGATCAATAGTTCTACCTGTAATAACACAGAGTGTAATTTGCCTTTATTTAGTTGTTTGTTGTTTGTTATTTATTTACCATTATTGCCTTTGGGACACAGAGGAACTTGTCTGGATGGTTAAGGAGAATTTAAGACCTGCTTCCTGATGTGAATGCCAAAGCCTGAATTTTATTTGAATACTCCAGTGCCTCTTTTTCTATAATTCTGTAGCCAGAATCTATCCTTAATTGGAATGTCCTTGGGATTTTATAAAATGGGGAAAATGTGTTGGTGAGATTACAGATCAACAGCTCTTCCACAGGAATCACAGATACAGAGCAAGCATTAGTTCAGACATTAGACATTGCAATCCAGGCATGAAGGCACCTTGGAAAAACACATATTTTATCCCTTCCCCCCTGGGATCATTGAGTGTCACTGAAGCCAATAAGTTAAAACTTAATATGTGAAGCTTAATAGTTGAAGCAGCATATTAACGGAGGAAAATGAGAGGGATTTCTTGACCTAGTAATTTGGAAGCAGAGTAGGTGAAGTGTGTAAATTAGAGAAAATTCAAAGGTGAGTCATTTTGGAAATGTATAGAAGACATATATCACACTAACTGCAGTTCCAGATAGTAGCTCTCACATCTGAAATCTATCACAGCAGGGTTTCCTAGCATTTTTACCATTTTAATACTTGCATCGTTGTTTGTTTGATTTTTGTCATATGTGGTCTATGTTTATTTAAAACCTCAAATGAATTCAAACTCATCTTCTGCTGAAGTTTTAATGATGTCTCCTTGAGGTGATATAAGGTACTGTGGTGAGAAGCCTCCTTGGGCTGGGGATTAAGACATGGACATGAGACTGCTATGCTCACTCCTTCCATTTTAAATTTAGAAGGAACATTGTGTTTCAGAGTGAGTCAGAAATAAAGGAAACACAGTGTTCCAATGGGCTTTTCTGCAGAGTTGTAGCCAATCATCTTCCATTTGCTTGCCCAAATATAAGTATGGATTAGTATTGCCATAAGTATGGATTAGTATTGCCGTTGCAGGAGAAGAAAATGTTATGGCATCCCATTCTGTGAGGAATTCAAACCCTGCCAAGTCATATCATGCTATGTCTAGGAGTTCATACATTCCGTTAGTTTTTTTTTTTTTTTTTGACTCCATTATCTATCAGGTTCTATGCTATACCCGTGGAACAACAAGCAGAGCCCCTTAACCTCCAGAAACCATCAGCTGGTGGAATAGAATGATAATCAAGAAATCAATATGGCTGGGCAAGGTGGTACGCACCTTTGATCCCAGCACTCAGGAGGTAGAGGAAGGTGGATCTCTGTGAGCCTGGTCTACATAGTGAGTGCTAGGCTGGCTGGGGTCACAGTGAACCCTGTCTCAAGAAAAACAGTGCTCTATTGAGTGGCACTAAAAAAGAAGTAGGATAAGGCAGATACATTTTTTAACAGAAGAGATGCTTTAAAAAAACTTTAATTACACTTATTTATTGTGTATGTGTGTGGACACATGTGCCACAGTATGTATGTGGCAGTCAAAGGACAACTTGCTGGAGCTAGTTCTCTCTTTCCATCATGTAGGTCCCAAGAATTGAACTTAGGTTCTCAGGCTTGGCAGCAAGCACCTTGATCCACTCAGCCATCTCACCAGCCCGGAAAAGATACTTTTTTTATACAGAACAATTACTGAGTCATACTTTCTGAGATTATACTGATTTATCTGAACAAATAATTAGTCTATACCAAAATTCAAAGAAGTAAAAACCTGACAAGCATAATTCATTATACATGTAAGCCTGGGTCATAAGGCAACTAAAACCGACAGTTCACAATTCCTCCTGAAATCCACAATGATTTTGGCTGCACTGCTGAGTGAACTGTAGGAAGGGATTCTGATCTCTCATGTAGTCTCACTACCAAGAAGCTACAACTCTCTGGGCTTGAAACTGTGGGGGTTTTCTTGCCCTGTTGCTGATATGAACCTGTGGTGGTGAGAACCACTGCACAACTCCAGTTTGAAGATGAATTTAGTTTATAATTTTACCTGATCCACAATGATGACCGGAATAAGCAAAGCAATTATTTAACTCTCTGGGAAAGCAAATCAAGATGCTAAGACCATACAATGCACCGTAGTCATTCTTTTTGACAGGCTGTCATAGTTTGTTAAATAAAATTTCTTATCTAATGTCTGAGGGCGAGAAATAACACAGCATAGAAACTTCAGCAATAACAGAACTGGCTATTTGGGGAAGTTTTACCTTCAAGATAAACATCCTTTGTTTACTTAAGCAAGTTACAATCCATCTGCCATCTTATGTCCAAATCGTCTTTAGTCTATTTCAAGATTTTTATATTGGTTAGAAATTATTCATGTGCATGAAACAGAACTTGTTCAAACAATTTTAAGAAGTGGAGAAATTTATTAGGAAGAGATAAGGCATGGATAGACGTCCAGGGGATAGATGTCAGGCGGAGTCACAGGCTGCCAGAACTTAAACTAGAAAACTAGAAAGAATGGGAAGTCCTTTCTTCGGTATCTGTTTTCTGTTGTGGCCTGTATCTACCTCTCTCTATTACGGCTTCTTTATGTCTTTCAGAACAATGGCTTTTTAGGCATCTCCGAGCACATTTGCTCCTGTTTCTTTATATTATTTTCTTGCTCATTCTTAAAAAGAAACTCACTAGAGTTAGTCCCACCTAATGAATAAATATGTACAAAATCAGGTTATAAATAAATATACAATGTGCAATTTTTTCTGTAAACAAATTTCATATGTGTGTATGCTTAGAGAAAACTATGGTTAATTCTAATTTTTTCTTTGCATATGCTGTATGTGTATTTTTCAGTCATTAGCATGGGAACGACTATTTTTGTAATTGTGATAAAGTTTCTGAATAAAAAGGTGATGTGAACTCTATCTAGGAAATCAAGTACTTTAGGACTTTAAACACAGCAGATCATGAAGCACCAGTATACCTAAGATGTGTTTCAGGGAGGGAGGGCTGAAATAAAGGAATGGCCAAGTGTAGGCAGACTTCATACCCAGACAAGGACTGTTTTGTTTTGTTTTTGTGAGAGGGTCTACCTCTATCCACAGCTGGCCTAGAACTCCTTATGTAGACCAGGCTGGCCTTGATCTCACAGAAATCTACCTGTCTCCGCCTCCCAAGTACTGGCATTAAAGATATGTGCCTCAATATCCAGAGAAGAATGCCTTTTTATTTCTAAGTTTATTTGTTTTCAAGAAAATGCTGTGAAATCTATACTGCTGCTATTGGAAACATTTAACTTTTGTTTTTATATTTGGATTTTTTTTTTTTTTTTTTTTTTTTTTTTGAGATTTTTACAGACACAGAGACTGCCTTGAGTTTCAGCAGAGACTTTGAAATTGTGGACAGTGTTGGGACTATACCATGGAGATTTTTGGGCTTGGATTGAATGTAACCTGCTTTATTTACAGACCATGAGCCTATGCGGCCTGTGGACAATGTTACGGTTTGGATGTAGGATGTCTCTCACAGGACAGTGTGTCGAAATACTTGGTCTCTAGGTGGTGGTGCTGCTTTGGGATAACGTGGAACTGAATGGACATGGGTCTAGCTGGAAGACATAGGCCCACAGACACAGGCCTTGAAGTGTGTAAGCCATCTAGTCTAACCCTGTTCTTGTCTGCCACGGAGGCATGACTGGTCATGTGTTCCTGCCCCTAGTGACTGACTTGCTCCTACCGTTAAGCTCTCCTTGTCAAGATGGACTGATACCCTCTGGCATGTGAGCCGAAAAAAACCTCTCCTTTAAAAAAAGAAAGAAAGAAAATGCTGTGAGAGAATTTGAGTGTCAGGAGAAGGATGGCATTTGTAAACATGTTTTTGCTCACCACATCTCTGCATTTTCTCTCTCTTGTTTTACTTATGCAACTATGATGGATGCTGATTGAGATTCTGCCCGTCATAGAATATCCCATCTATTGTAGGATGGGCTGCTTAGTGACAGTCAGCTAATAAAGCTAAGATCCAGGATTCCATCTCTTCCTTACCACCTTCTTGGAGGACAGCAGAGAGAACGATGTAGGTTCCGTCCTTTTGCACAGCACCTTCTGAACAAGCTGGTTTGTACAGCTTTCCCTAGCTCTTGCCAACCATAGGGCCAGGTTCACACTGCTTGGCGAGGGAGTGGAGGTTTTCAGTGCTCTGGCTTCTGTCTACTCACCAGCATTCCCTTCTCCACTCTCCCTATTCACTTCACGCTACAGTAGCACTGAACTGCTCGCAGTTCTCTTAGTGCACTGTGGCATTTCACACTTCCTTGCGCTTGTACATGCTGTTCCTTCCTTCTGGAATGCGCTTCTCCTTTGTGCCCTTGGAAACTCTTCTGTTCAGATGTCACATCTTCTGAGTAGATTCCCTCGTGTTCACAAATGTACACTCTACTCTGAACCCCTTTGTGCCTTTGAGCTCCCCAAGCTTTGCTTCTACAAAGCCTCATAGTGATTTGTTTCTGCCTATTTCTCCTGGAGAAGAGGCCAGAACTGAGGCATAAGCACTATCTCCTTGAGGGCAAGAACTGCTTCACCATTTCTGAATTCTCAATCTTTGTTCCCTCACAGGTGCTCAATAGACAAGCGAATAATGCCAAGCTGGACTCCTGCGCTGGTGGTATATTGAAAGGCATAGTGGATTATCAACCCAGGAGGAGAGGAGAGGACTGGTGATAACAGAGGCTTTACGGACATTATCTCCTTTAATCCCTTCAACATCCTGGGGGATTTTTTTATTGCTCATCCGTTTTACCCATGAAGGACTGCAGCTCAGAGTGGTTGAAAAAACTCACTCAAAGCTGTGCTTCTAGAAAGTGACTGAACCAGGACTTGAACCTTGATTTAAGCCTTTGCTGCTTTAACTACAGAGCCTATGGGAATCTGAACCTTGATTCCTAATGAGCTATGTGAGAGTGGATTTAGCCAATTAAGTTCATGTTTTCACCTCTGAAAAGCAGAGTAGATGTTACCTAAGAAAGTAGTTCTTGCATTGTGGCTGTGTGAACAGATCATCTGCTGAGTCTGTGTAAAATACTCCTGCATGGCTGTCACTCCCAGTCTTTAGTGTGTACATGGCCATCAGGAGATTTTTCAGTTCCCATAGGGTTCTAATGTACAGTCAGAATGAAGAAGTGATTCTCCAGCTCAGGATTTCCCAAACTTTAATGTGCACAGAACTCATCTGGAGGTCTTGCTAGGTGAAACTTCCCATCCAGTGGATTCAGTGTTAGCAGTGGCTCCTCGGAACCAGATGCTGCTGCTTTTCATACTGCACTGACAATAGCAAGTCAGGGCAGGGTGCCTGCATCCTAAATGTCAACTATAAATGACCCACATTTATTGATTATATTGTCTCCTCTGCTAAGACAGATGCACTTTCCCTTGCTGATTATTCATGTCAGCTTTTATAGCTTTTGGCTTTGGGTGGCCCAGCTCACTGGCATTGTACACGGATTGGTTCTGGCACATCTCTTGGTAGGTTCACAGTGATTAGGAAGCCAGATTTGGGGCACAACTGGATCAGGATCTTGGGCAGGTAATTAAGGCAACTCCAGCTTGAATGCTCAGAAATTCAAAGCGGGCCACAATGTAAAGCGTGGCAACTCTGGCCAAACTGCTTGGGTATTTGGAATCTGAAGGCCAGCTGGCTAAGTGGTGAATTTGGAGAACAAATAGAGGTAAAGGTAGAGGACAAGAGACTTGTTGAAACTGCACTTAGAGTGAGCTAAGATGGCTTCCTGTGTGGCCACATTGTCTACAATCATTAACCAAACCATACTTGGTTATCGCCTGACTGTGACCCCAAGTGGTTATATATTATATGGGAGTGCATTTGAGGGATGCATTGCATAATGCACATTGTATAAATACTTGTGAGTCAGAGAAGAAACCTGGTTTGCAAAGGCCCTGCCGCCGCAGGGGGGTCGCTACTGAGCTTCTAGACAACCTCACAAGCACCTCACACCAGAGTGTGGACGACGTACAGACTGCTAGTTCTGACTGCACTGACTACTGGAACTCTCTAGCACTGCTGCATGAAGTCCATGCCGTTCAGAAGGCTCGGTGTCCGTATTACCAATGAGAGGACATTTTTCCTGCTATAAAGAGATTCAAAGTGAACAGCCATAAACAAATTAGACTCCAGGGAAAATTCCTTCCCCTAAAATCCGAAGAGCCACAGTGTATTCAGTTAGGAAGGAACTTCAAAGCCTTATTTTCTTCAAATTTCAGTGCCCCTCCGCCCCAGCCCCAAGTTTAAATTCTGCTTGGTGTGGAGGCAGGAGAGGATTCAGATGACCTCCTTGCATGATCTTCCAGCCCTGAGTTTAGTCCTGTGTTTGCAGAATGGAAAACCCAACACCTTAGCTGCTCAGATATCCTAGCAGCTGAATGTTTTTCACTGATTTCGCAGCAGCAACACCCCACCTCTTTGTTTAGCCACTTGAAAAGGAGGATTAAAGAAGAAAAAAAATTCAGAGACTGGAAGGAATGGAACTCGTTTTGTAAGGCAGCTTCTAAATTGTGCCTGTGTTCCTTATGGATACTGAAGGCAGAGCCCAGTTTGCTTTGTGCAAACTCAGTAGCGCGGGGAGCCCTGGCAGAATGCCACATCGCCCCTTGCTTGGACGAAGTTTGTGCAGTCTTTCTCAGCAAGGCCTTGCTTTTTTCCAAGGAACATGCAGGCTGGAAATTTCTGATCTACCTCTGTCTCACCAGTAATCTGACCTGCGAGCTTGTACCTGAATACTGAAACCTTGGGGTTCACTGCTCAAATATAATGCTCGGAAAAAGAAGAAAAGAAGTAAAGGGAGTCTTCGTAACCTTTGCAAATGTCACGCACTATTTATATAACATTTACCACTTTTATTTTCCACAGCCTGGGATTTTGTGAGGAGAAAGGGGCAGGTACCTTAAAAGGTACCAAAGCACATTCCTCCAGGTTTTAAATTACAGCTTCTTTCTGAGGCCCAGCTCATTGTATAGACGGTCGCGGGGCCTCATTGCCTCATAAACAACTTGAATTCTATTTCTTGGATAATTCGCAAAACCGGTTTTCTGATTGCTTCAGGAGACAAATTTTTTCTCCCCAAATTAAATGAATATACTTGCTCTAAAACACAAGTTGCTATCTGTTAGATGTGAGTTTTGGAATCCTTTAGTTTGGGTCATGCTAAATAAAAGTTTTAATTTCTAATCAAATCTTATTACTTAGTACAAGAGTACACTTTTACAAGAAATGGACTGGATTTAAGATTTTGTTGTTTAGCTTTGTGATAACTTGAGATCCGTACTTGATTGAAGTTATCATGTGTAGACCTGTAAGTATTTTATAAATACAGGAGGGGAGGGAGCCACCTCTCCTTCTGACAAGCATTCTAATTTTAGGTAGATAAGAAAAGCAAACAGAAGGTAATACCACCCAGGGGTAAGGAAAACTGTGAACCTTGGGAAAGCTGACAGACAAGTATATAAATGCTGTGGCCGCTCTGATGGCACTTGTTTCAACTACAATATAGGTTTTTCACTTTTGATCTTTTGATAAAAATGGACATTTTTAGATCATGAGTACTCACATGATACACTGTTCTAAAACGAATTCACTCCATCTTGTCTTAAACTGGTTGAATGACTGAAGTTGGAGGGGGTTGACTGGCGGTATTCTGGTCATCTTTGACTCAGAAGTACTTTGTTTCACTTTTACTGTGCTTCGAAAGAAAGAATTGATTGCTACATTTCAAAATGATTCTTCAAATAAAAATATATATTCTGGTGTTGGAGAATGGTTCAATTGTTAAGAGCACTTGCTGTTCTTCCAGAGAACCTGAGTTCAATTCCCAGCAACCACAACAGTTGGCCCACAACTGCTTGTAACTCAAGCCCCAGAGGATCTAACACCCTCTTGTGGCTCTCGTGGGCACCTGCATACAGGTGGCTGACACACTGAGGGAAAATCAGCCTGACAAGTGACTGAACAAACTAACCCTTCCCCTACCCTGCCTCCCGACTCCAGGGAGGTATAACTATCTCAGAACACATGCCTCCTAGCAAAAGGCGTCTAATTTCTTATCAACTTCCTTGCAGATCTGGTTCCTTACCAAACACCTTGAAGAAGACACCTGATCCTCCTTCCGACTCCCTAGCTCTCCTTCCCAGATTCCAGGAAGGAGCAGGGGGATACCCAGGAAGGCACACCCCACCTTCTTTGATTCTGGAAAGGCACAGCCCCTTTTCTGGGTCCACCTGTAAATCCCAGACTTTCGCCAACCCCAATGCCCAACCTCCATTCCCTTGGGAAGGTTGCCTGCCTCTCTCGTAGCTAAGAAAGCTGTCTGTACCTGCTGAGGGTTGGAGTTTATTTCTATTTCTTTATCACATCACCTTCTCATCCCAAATTTTAATACACAAATCCATACAGATAAAAACAAAAAAATCTTAAAAATTAAAAATTAAAAGTTGAGTAAATAAGTATTTTCAGGGCCAAAGAGATGGGTCAGAAGGTGAAGATGCTTGCCCCCATGTCTGACAATCTGAGTTGGCTCCCCAGGACTCACACAGTGAGAGGCAAAACCCAACTCCTGCAAGTTGTCCTTTGTATTACAGAAGCACACTGTGGCATGTGTGCCCCATACCCAAAATAAATAAATTTAATTAAAAACATAAAAGATGTCATGATGAGTGGGTGCAATTCCAGCATTTAAGAGATTAAAAAAAGAGGACTATGTATTTGAGGGCAGCCTGGGCTACACAGTAAGATCCTATCTCACAACTCAAACAAATACAGAAAAAAAAAAAAAAGCCCAAACACAAAACCAGTTTCTGTGCTATCTTGGACAATGAGTAGGTTCTACAAAGACTTGGTCCACATTGCTTCTTGGTCACAATGGCTGGAGCCAGGTAGAGCTGTTCCCTAGCTGAAACACATTCTTCTTTCAGTTTGCCATTTGTTCACTGAGGCCCACTTGGCTCATCTACAGTGCCTTGTTGGTCCTTCTAGGACTTTGCCTTTTAATCACAATTCCAAAGCCTTGGTGTTTCACTCCTGCATCGGGATCCAACCTGTGGTATAGAGGCCCTTAAGTGTCAGGCCCTTAAGTGTCCCAGAGATGACTGAGCCTCTCTCTTCTACTGTCTGGTAAAGATATGACTTTAATTTTCTTCTTGTGTATGTGTTGTGCATAGCCACCACTCCATCTTTCAGAGTCTGTTTCTTCATCTGTAAACAGGGGTTAATTTATTCATTGACACATTCAACTAACATTAAAATACACCTGTTGTGTGGCACACATTTGAAGATGTACCAAAGGGCTCAGCTATGGAATGACACAAACTGATGTGTAGAGACTTACTGTGTTGATGCCCAACAGCTTTTGTAAAGAGTGCATTTGAAAGCTTTCTTGACGGTTTCCTACAGTGCCCCACTTCTGGCCAATCACGGTCTTTGTACCGTCTGACCTGTCAGTCACTGGGATTCCTGAATGGTCCCTCACCTTACGGCCATTTTCAGCTCTGACATCCTGCGGCTTTTCTCTGTTTTCCAACCTTTTTCTACATTGCCTCTTTTTCTACCTTGCCTCTTTTTTTCTGTTGTTGTTCTTCTCCTGCCTGCATCTCCCCCTGCCTAAGGCTTGCTAGGGGCTTGGCTTTTAGAGTCTGCAGTTGAGTTTCTGGTGAGAGAATTCTTCTGGCTTTGTCTCTTTGTTGCTTTTCATCCTCACCTTGACAATAAGGACACGATTCTCAGTTTTACTTGGTAGCTTGGTTTACTGTTCGCAGCAGATTCCTCCTTTCTCTGGAGCAGCTGTTCTCATTCTTCTAACCGGTTTTTAAAAGGCTTGAATTTGGAAATACGGTCGCTGTGCGCCTCTTCAGAGATTCATCCATAACTGTCAGAGCCTTTTCATTCCCTGTCTTTTGTATAGGTTTCTTTTATGAGCAAAGTAATTTGCATTTGTCTTTAATTCTTAATTTGTCTTTGCATTTACTGTGGATGTAACATGCAGCTGAATTTGCATTTCCTTTTCACTTCCATTCTCATGGACTGGGGCTGTCTGAGGTGTAAAGTGTGGAGAAACTCAGGAGTGTGCTTGCTGAGCCATAAACTTGGCTACACAGGACTTTGTTTTATCCCTTCCTTACTCTGCATCATTTTATTATGTTTAGATGCTGTAAACTGTAATCAAACACAGCCCTATACTTTTCAATCCCTGGGATACTTATTCCTATTAACTGAATATTTGCCCTTTAAACAGCAGCTGTGTTCACTGATCAGAAGAAGCCCATGGAAGAAGATACAATTAGGCTCTTGGGTATAGAAACCTCAGGATTTATTTTGTCTCCAATACCAACCAGTTGGGTTTGTGTCATTTAGCTCTCTGGTCTTAGGTTTCTTTATCTGTAGAAGGAAATTCTTAACAGCTTTTCTGGCCATTCCACAGCTCTTCCAAGGTATAAATGGTAGGAAGAGCATGGGGCACCTCAGAAATTCTGCATCAGTACTGCCCTGAAACACTGTTCACCTGTGTGTGGCTGTTGACGTAGTTCCATGGAGTTTTAGCAACAATGGCCACTGTGTTTCAAATCATCTCAAAGTTCCCATTAGCAGAGCAGAAAGGACCAGGCTAAAATCCCCCACAGCCCCATGCTAGGAACTTCTCTTAGTTCTGTGAAACAACATTTAAACAGAAGGTTAATGCCTTACACTGAACCTGGAGTCCTGACGTGCCTATGAAAAGCATTAGATCTAATTACCCTTCCTAGAACGGCAGAAGCTAGAAGTGGCCCTATATATTCCAACATTCAATTACAAGGCTGTTCTGGAGAAATGGATTTTTAAAAACTGTGTTGTAGCACACTGAGAAAATTGTTAGTTGCTTCGATTGCCCATTCTGTAGCAATATGTAATTTTTAGCCTCTGTAAGGGGAGGAGAATTTCAAGTCAGTGTGAAATTGTGGGGCACGCAGGGAAGTTCTCAACAATGTCCAGTGATCTCTCCTCCTGGCTTCCATTTATTAGTGCTTAATCATCAGAAGGGACTTGGAGGCAAGGAGCAGCTTCTACAATTTTGATAAAGTCTCCTTTGTGTTGGAGCCACGGACATCCTTTAAACAAGGAGCTCTCTTCCCCCTCTTCTCTGGAGCACACATTTTCCAGTTGCAATTAGCCTCTGAGCTATGTGGAAATAATGGATTTATGTGAATCAGTGTGATCATTCGTAGAGCGCAGCAAGTTCCTTGCTCAGGATCCATTCTCTCTCAGTTTTGTGGTCACTGTCTACCGAGGAACGTTTGTTTTGTGGGGAGGGCAGATTCCACACTACTTTGTTAGGCTCTTTGCTCTAGACGGCTCCTATGTTGATAGTAAGGACTGTGGTGGAGCAAAAGTCCATTGCTGTTGGAACACACCTGCACATTCAGAAGCCAGAAAATGAAAAAAAGAACTTGGACTGAGAGATCAGAAAGATTCGGGACAAAGAAAAGGAACCAAAGCATGGTGATATTCCAGTGTCAAAGCGAACATTCTCCTCCCCGCCCAGAATGTCAGAAAAGAACTACATTTTACAACTTATAATTTCCCACTGTAGTGGGAATGTCCTTCGCTACAGTCTTAGTAAGTGAAAAAGACACTGCTGCTGTTTTTTTTATTAGTTGGCCAGAACTTTTTGACACAATATTAACTATGAATCAGGGCTTAGGAAGTAGGTTTATTGTACCATTTACCCCTTTTTGGGTGGAGAGAATACAAATTTCGTATCACGTTGATTCCATTGGAAGCAGCTGTTCAACTTCTGTGGCTGGGAGGACAAGCCATTTGTTCTTTAAAACTTGATGGGCTTCAACTGGGCAAGTGTAAATTCCCCTTGACCTGATCTCTTACCCAGGGGAGAGGCCTTTCTGTCCAGACTGCTGATTGCCTTCCTTCCTGTAGTGCTGGAAAGCCTTGTTCAAAGATCTCAGAGCCTGGCTGCATCTCTTTCCTAATGAGGCACCCTTAGCTCGAAGCTGGGGGAGAAGGTCCATCTGGCTTCTGCCATATGTGTGTATGCTGTCAAACCAGTAAACACCGCAGAGTTTGCTGACAGTGAGGAGTTTCAGTTAGTCAGTCATAAATTAGGGAAGAGATATGCTGTGTTCCTGCTGCTTCGAGCTTTCAGGCTCCAGAAAGGATCCTCTACTTACCTACTAGCTTGAAGGGGCAGGAACTGTGGACCAAGGAACCACCTGCTGGGATGACACACTAAGTCAAGCACACATGTACTTCAGTGATGGCAAGAATGGATGTGAGGCTAAAGCACCCAAGTCATTTCTGATGCTTTGTATCTGTTTGCTTATGCAGTTGGTACAGTGACTTTCTGTTTCAACACACGTATATCTAGTCAATTACAGGGCTTTTTTGTATGCTGTGGGTGGGTGTTGGGTAATATCTCTGGGAAGAATCTTTAAAAATATTTCTGGGTTGGGTGAACATATGTGTATTTTCCTCCCCAAATGTGCTTTATTCTTGTCTGATAATCAGGTAGGGAGACAATAATTAAACTTTAATGCATCTGTCTTTTTAAAGAGAAAAGTGCTTTCTGACTCTTAATGGCAAATTTCATTATGATTTTAATGCTTTTAGACTAAAGGGGAGTTTACATTTAGGCTGCAAGAAGCATAGCTAAACTATTCCTCTAAGACATTTTTGTTTCATTTACAGGTTTGTGTTGAGGTGTCTTTTAACATATTACATTTAAAACAGATTGTGATACATTAGGTTATTTGAATATCTTAAGCCAGAATTGCTTCAGATAACAGTGCTGGCTGTATTTGAAGTTATTACTACAGGGGGTCACAGTTTCTAGGGCAGCTCCTTACACCCTGAATATCCTTCTCATCCAAGAGGTCCTGTGATGCCTACAAAGCCTCCATATCCTTTTTATGCAACTGTCGGATGTTAAGATACTTGAAAAGAATATTAGAAGTAGATTAATCATGTGATTAGCTCAGAAATGGGAAGGCTCTAACCTTCTCTGTGTTTTGTTTCATTGAGGTTGGGATTTAAGGCAGGAGAAGAAAGGTGCTGATGGATGGGATGAGAAGAGTAACTTCCTAATTCATAAAAAAGAACGATGAGGGACTGGAGAGATGTTCACTGGCTGCTTTTGCAAAGGACCAGGGTTTAGTTCCCAGCACCCATATGGTGACTAACAACCATTTATAACACCAGTTCCAGGGGATCGGACACCCTCTTCAAGCCTCTATGGGCATTGCATAACTCATGGTGCACACATGCAGGCAAAGCACTCATACACATAAAATAAAAATAAATAAATAAAAACAGTTTAAAGAATTATGATAGTGGGGTATGTGTGTGTGTGTATAATATGTAATATGTGTGGGGTGTCATTCCAGTCCCAGTGGCAAACATTATAAGCCCTTTGAAGTTTAGTTTTTATGGTATGAGAAGGAATGTTGGATATTTAAAATAATTTATACCTTGCCCATGAAGCTCGTTTTAACCACCCATTTGTAACATCAAAACTTGATGTGCTACCTTAATGAATTAAAAAGCAAAGCCCTGTCAAACAAATGTCTACTTAGAACCTCAAAATGTTCCATTATTTGGAAATTGATCTTAATTGTAACCAGTTATGATCGAGGTGTTATACTGAGTGGTGGTGGACACTAAATCCTTATGAAGAAAGGCTCAGACATAGAGAAGAATGCCATGTGAAGGAGGCAGAGGCTGTGATCATCAATCTCCAATGAAAGGAAGGCCAAGCATTGTGGCAACTGTCAGAAGCTAAGAGACGGTGTGGGTCAGATTCCCTCTCAGGATCCAGAAGGACCCAATGATGAGGACGACAGTGAGGTTCATGGACTTTTGACTTTCAAATCTATGAGAAAATGAGTTCTGTTGTTTTAAGCCACCATATTTGTTTTAACTTGATTTGGCAGCCCTAGAAATGAGCACAGATGTTTAACAATTTCATTTTGATAGTCAATACCATACTTTTAGATGATTCACCAAACCAAACACAATTATTTTTTACTGAACTTAAACACTGAAACCAATATTAAAATGGAATGGATGGGAACCTTCCTACAGAAAGGGGCTTCTGGTATTGTTTGTGGCTAGGTCAAGGAAAAGGTCCCATGATGGTCTCCAGGGGTACAGCACCTGTGCCATCTCTATAGTATCTCTAATAGGGAATGATGGTGGAGCTAGTGGGTGTGACCTTGTCTCTGAACTGGGGCGAACCCCGATTCTGTTGAGAAGGAGGGTATCTTAAGAATTCCTTCCTGTGAGGCATGGGTGGCACCCAGCCTCACCCTCCTCTCTAGGTTCAGAACAACAAATTTTTCATGGTGCTGGAAGATGCCATTCTTGGTACCTGGAGAGAAAAAAAATCAACCTTACCCAGCTGTGACTTTTATGAGTTACAACTGGCCTGCTCAGTGGTGCAATAGTGGCACAATTAGGATGGGAGTAACCAACCACTTTCTAATTGGATTTAAAGTCCCCTTCCTATATGGAGCCCGTACATTGATCTCAGACCTGGGAACCTGAGGTTAGACACGAGCTATAGAGAAGAGTCTAATAATAGTTTTCTGCTAAATAAACATAATATTAAACTGACTCCTAATGACTTCTAGTTATTCTTGTTATGCAGGAGATGGTGAGTAACACAGAAAACCACAACTGGTCAATGTAAGGAGAATAAGAGGCTGCAGACTGCTTGTACCTGTATTGGAGACCTGTATCCAACTTCTATCTCCTCAGGGAGAGAGCAGAAAGACTTAAGAGTCAGAGGTGATGGATGACCAGAAGGAAACAGAAAATTCCAGATAGCAGGTCAGTTACTCATATGAACTCACAGCAATGGTGACAGTATGCATAAATCCTGCCTAAGCTCAAACCAACAAAATCTCAGCATAGATGTTGGGAAATGGGTAAGTCATCCCAACCCTACCTGAGGAAATATTCACAGCTGATGGTGCTGGTAGGGGAGAGAGGCCTCGTTTAAGGATGTGACTTTTGGTAGGTTGACCAGGCTCCAGTGGATGAACTCAGACCGAAGGGCATTTGGGGACACAAATTTGACTCTATAGGCATGAAATTGGGTGAAGGTTAGTAAAGGGGGGTACAGAGCGGATCCAACCTAATACAACTATTTACTGGGCTTCCCAGCCCTTTCTCACAGTCCCTTCACTCTCAGATCTTCTCAATTTAGGGCTGACCAAGGGAGAGGGTGCCTTCTTAGGGCACACACTCCGGCTGGAGGACTTACTTGCTGGGGGGTAGATCTGGCACAGTGTCTCTGCAGGAGAGCAGTCTCTGAGGGGCTGTGGGACTTAAAGAGAATTCCTGCCAACTAAGATGATGGGAGGAAAACCTTGAAGTCACTCCTGACTCATCACTCTCTCTTAGTCCTCGCATCTAGTCACTGTATCCTACTGTCTCTTCTCTGTGGAAGCTGGACCTGCCTGCTTCCATTCTTCCTCTACCCCTTCCGTCAGCATCGGAGCCCGAGCCTTCTTTCATGCCCATTTTCAGTCGTTCTGGTTCTGTTTACCTTTTTCACAGTCAACTCCCAGGATCACAAAGCGTGTGAACTGCATTGTATTCCTTTGCTGTGAGCAATCTTACAACTAGGCTACAAGTAGATAAAGTAGGAACTCGAGCATAGTTTACACGATCTGGCTCTCCCTTCCTTTCCTGGCATTCTCTTACCTGCATTCAGTGCTCTGTTTTCTTTGCTCTCCTGAACAGAAGGTTTCTGATTCTGAACAGTGGAGCTCCCCTCTCGGTTACACTTTGGAATTACTTGGAAAAGTAAAAAAAAAAAAAATTACGGATGTATGAGTTCGACAACTAGATATTATTTTGCATTGGATGCAGCTGAGACTTTAAAGCAGTCATCTTTACGCAACATTGGCTTGGAACCACTGATATTCCTGGGCTACATTCTCTACACTCTTTACCACACTAATGTGCACTTATCCATCTGCATTCCATTTACGGAACATTTGCTGCAGAAGCCTTCCTTACACGAGGTTACCTCCCTTACTACATATTCCTACAGTAGCCCCTGTTTCCTTACGAAATCAATCATCACCTCTAATTGCAATTAGTTCTTTAATCCTTTGTTTTTTCACTATTGGAACATAAGATTCACAAGGGCAGGAACTGTGTCTGGTTTTGCTCAGTATTCTATCCCTTGCACTTAACTTCTTGCCTGGCATTGAACAATCAATAAATATTAAATTGAATGTAGAAATGAATGCAAACATCTAAGACTTTGGGCACTGGTTACAATTTATTTGTGTCAGGTAGTCCATTGTGTGGGCATAGTCCTCAGCACTGTCGGGAGTCTTCAGCTTCTTTGCACAGGAAACGTTACCTTTCATCCACTGTGCTTCCTACATGCCAGGGGTTTGTCTTGGAGTATGGTTATTGGACCCAGTCTTCGAAGTGGCCTTATTTCTCTAGCCACAGTGTTCAGGATGCCCCTTTCCTATACTTGGCCTTGGCCTACATTCCATTCTTACTTCTAATGGCTGTTAGACATGGACTTGCATCAGAGTATCTGTGAGAGCATTTTCAAGCACATCTGTTCAAACCTCTTTTCCAAATTCTGGCTTAATAAATTTGGGTTGACTTTAGATGTGCATATTTTAGAAAAGTTCCAGGGATGAATCTGTGCAGTTTTGTTTTTCATGCTCTCTAAATGGGTGAAGCAACTATTAGGAAACAAAGGAGTAAAGAAAACTCATCTAGGTCTATAAGTGGGAGAAGCCCAAGGGTGGAAAATGTCGCTCACGCCTGTCCACCGGCCAAGCCCCTCTCTTTGCAGCTAGGGCACATTTCAGCAGTCCAGTGTCTTTGTTTATTTAATCTGGCAGAGTGGCTTCATGGTGGCTCTGTCAGAAGGTTGATACGATACTGACTGACCAAGAAAGGAGATCTTTGGGGCTTGTGGAATACTGTAAAACTTCAAATTTGAAGCCAGGGTGACCTCTTTTGGGTTTTGTATCACAGGAAATTTTTTCTCCCAGCTGCCTAACTGAGGCTGGTTTTTGTCAATTTTGCAAGAAAGGGACCTGGCACTTAACTGTGGCATCACTGACTATTCCACTTTATGTAACACAGCCTTTAGAACATTGCTCTTAAATATATGTTAGGCTTGGGCTATTTAAAGCTCAAGACTTATGCTGCTCAGACATGAAGCACAGCACTCTAACATAGCTTTAAGTTATGCAAATGATTCCTTCTCAGTTGCTGCAAGAAGCTTTGTTTTGTCATACTGGCCTAGGGCCAAACAGGTAGCGTGATCTGAGTAGGCAGCCTCCTACCACCTCTCCTGTGGAAGGCTTCAGCCAGTGCTGTTTCCAGACATCCAAGCAGGGCAGAAGGCAGCCTGGAGAAAGACATTGGAAGTTGGCCTGTGCATGTAGCCAGCACCTGACTAAGGAAAGCAGAGCTGAGTTCCACTCTTGACTATTGGAAGGTTGTCTATTCACTTCTCTGTCTCTTCCATTTAGTCCCAGAGAAAAGCTGAACTGGGTCTTGTTTTCCAAATGAAAATTTTTATTTCTTAAAAACTATAATATTTGTACATAAGAATCAGTACCAGGTATCAATAGACACCACATATCTGTATTCTACTGTCAGCTGAGTTTCTTTCTCACTCACAGAATGGCCTTTGTAATTTGGATCCTAGTCATTCCGAAAGCCTTCTCCTGTGATTTCTGTAAGTTCCCATGCATGTTCATCAACTTGTCTGTGTTAGCATCCCATTTCCATGGGTTATGGTGTAAACTCAGCCAGTTTTCACAGAAAGTCCACCAACTCCTAGAATATTCTAAGCCTCAGTGGAGGGTTTTTATCCGTAATGGAGAAGAATCACATCCTACGCTGTATGGCCTCTTCTGACCTCCTGACTCCATCTCTCTTCCTCCATGTCTGCTCCCACCTCTCCTCTCTCTTTACGTGTTCTTGGCTTTCCACATAACCCCAGACCACCCTATTATGCAGTATAGTTTGGTTTGTGGGGGTCGCAGCAGGAACTGGAGCTTCCACTCTGTCCTGAAATTTGCAGGCCCAACCACAATCCCCTTCCTGCTTTTGAGAGTCACATTCTTAGAGAAAAGTCTGGCCTATAAACAATTTCTCCTCTTACTGCATAGTTGATTTCTTACCATGTGTTCAGGTGTATCAGGCACGGATACAATGCAGACTGTGGAGATTTTAGAATGTACAGGTGGGTTCTCCTGCAGGCAAGCTGTGTGATGTTACCAGTCCTGAGCTATATAAAACCATCACGGACTTTTAAAGTTTGACATTACAGAAAGACAGCAATGCTGAGGAAAAGTAAGGGAAGTGCTGGAGTGTTTAGGTATAGACATGCAGCTTCCAAAGTGAAAGGTGGAAAATATATAAGCCAGCCCATGAATATTAATAAGAATACTTTGCAAAGCACTCTGAGTTCTCAGAAGAAAGACGCTACATAAGCACAAACTAACTCATCAATCCTAACGGCATCATTGGGAGAGGAGAGCCAAGGAAGATGATTCCATCTTGAAGACAAGTGGAGAAAGGGGGAGGCATAACTTGTCCCTTAAACTGTCATTGTCTCTGTTGTAGTGGCCGTGCGAGTCCCCATGTGTAGTCCTCTGCAGCCAGCCTCCGTTCTTCCTGATATGTCTTGATTTCTGGATGCTGTCTACCATTTCTTTGACAGTCTCATTCATACATGCAGACTGTGAGCTTCTTGTGGGGAGAGCCTGGGTCCTCTCTGTCTCTTTAGCCTCATTTCCTCCCAGTACAGCTCTCCAGTAGAATATCCAGGACCGAGCAGGCACTCAGTAGATGCTTGTGAACTGGTAGACCGCATGCTCTGGAGGTGGCAATGATTTAATTGGCTGTATTTTCCTTTCCTTTTCCTCTTTTTATACTACTGAAAAAAATTATAATATTTTGTCTTTCAAAGAAAATTAAAACACGCTGGGCGTGGTGGTGCATGCTTTTAATCCCAGTACTCGGGAGGCAGGCAGATATCTGTGAGTTCAAGACCAGCCTGGTCTACATAGTAAGTTCTGGGTCAGAACTTTTTGAGACTCTGTCTCAAAAAAAAAAAACCAAAAGAAAGAAAGAAAATTAAAAGACTATAAACTCCTGTTCGCCTCTCACCCTTTTCACAGATTTAATCACTCCTTTATGAAAGGGCTAGGGAGAGCATTTGGTAATATATATATGTGTATATATGTTTTCACATATATGCATTTTAGAGAGTAGGTTTTATGTTGTTTAGGCCAGTCTAGAACCCCCGGGTTTAAGCAATCATGCTGCCTTAGCCTCCTGAGTAACTGGGACCATAGACATGTGCTACCATGCCGACCTTTTGAAAATAAACTATATGTAAAGAGTTAAAATTCAAAGGATATAATAAGATGATATTCTATATAAAAAAATTCTACATCCTTTCCCAGAGCTGCCTAGTTCGTCTTCCCAGGGGTGACTGTCGCTACCAGTCCTCATGTGTGCTCTTCTTAGAGATGTTTTATCTGTATTAGTGTATTAGTATTTTTCTGCTGCTGTGATGAAATGCCAGTGATGAAAGAGATACATATTTTGAACCATGGTTTTAGTCCATCACAGTGGTGAAGTCTTGACTGGGCATCTCAGTTCATGACTATGAGAGTTAGTAGAAGGCTGTTCATATCACTTCAGGACCGAGAAACAAAGGAGGTGGATGGAACTAGGGGCCTTGCTATACTTTCAAAAGCCCAACCCAGTGACATATTTTGCTAGGTAGTCACTACCTCCAAAAGTCAGTAGCCTCCCCAAAAGCGTCACCAGCTGAGAACAAGAGTTCAAAACGTAAACCTTTGGGGATGTTTCAGATTCAGACCTCATATGTGTGCTTGCACAAGGATATACATATACATTATATTTTATTCTAAATAGTAGCATATTGTAGATCTGTACCACGTCTGTACTTAGTTTGCTTCATTTGCAGTGTTATTTTATAGAGACAATTATGCCGCCATTCATTTACTCTCTTCATATTAGGCCTTAGGTTATTTTGCTGTTTCAAGTAATGTTACAATGAGTGCTTCTGTCCATATATTAAATATGTGATATTATATCTATAAAATAAATTCCTGGAAGTAGAATCGTTGACTCAAAGAATTTGTGCCTTCAAAAATTTTAGGTGTTGTCTCAAGATATGAGGGAATGGAATGTTTTACTTTTGTTTATGTTTATCTTGGTGGTGCTGGGAACCAAACCCATGCCTTGTGCATGCTAGGCAGGCATGCTACTACTGAACTCCATTCTAAACCTGACGTTTTAGAAAATGTCTGTGTATGAGATGAAAACATGAGAAAGTGCAGCTATCCAGTAGAACTCTAACTTGTCCTGGTGGACAGCGCTTTATATTTTCTATGTGCTGGTCTTGTTGCAGACTCTTATTAGTTCAAAACAACTTGGTGGCTTGCGTGTGATTTCATTTGAAAAGCTTTAGCATCTTAACTCTCAGAAAGAACAAACATTACTGACGATCTCCTGTATACTAGAAACAGGTAAATATTTCTTTTGTGGTATTAATCTAATCCTGGGAAGTAGGTATTATTACCCTCATTGTTTTTGATGAGGAAAATGAGATTTAGGTTAAGTAACTTGCTGAAAGTATGCTGTAGAATTAAAGAAGGCCCCTTGAGTCATTTTTGACTGTGTCATACTGGCTTCCTCTATTACTTGTGTGATCTGGAAGATTAAGGAAGTATTCAGTCAATGAAAACTGTGTTTTGTTTCTGGAAAAAGGTTACAAGTCCAACAGTACTGCAGTAAGGCTGATGTCCAAATTTGTGTGTGTGTGTGTGTGTGTGTGTGTGTGTGTGTGTGTGTGTGTGCAAACATATCATAAATCACCTGGCAACCAAAGGATACTTTCTGACATAAAATCTTAACAATATTGTAATTATCCATCACAGGGCAGATATCCTAAATATCACAAGATAGGTATATCAGGGAATATGTTGTCACATAATAACTCACTAGAGAAGGGACAAATTTTAACCTCAACATCATTGCAGGATTTAGTGAATTAAGAAAAGGAGCCATGGGGATGGAATGGGCAGTTTTCATATTAGGAACATAGTTGTGCTGATACTCTATCAATGGCCAGAATCAAGCCCTGTGGTTACCACTATGTTGAAATTCTAAGGATGAGAAGTTTCACTTCCAGATACAGATTAACCACTAAGAGAACCAAGAAAACCCTGCAGTCATCTGTTGGTTTTCCCCTACCAAGGAAAATTGTCAGTGAGCTGTTACAGGAAGCCAGGGATGGCACTGTGTATCTCCTATGAGATTATGTTCATAAGACAGTGCCGGCTGTGAAAGTACCTTTTTAGTATGGGCATTTTACTCACTGCACCTGGATGAGCACCTCTAATACAACAGATGGGTTAGTTCAACAATTACTTATGTTCTTGCCAACATGCAAATGTCTCCATGATGAGTCATCTGGGGGATATATAGATATAAATTCTTGTATTTACGAATTGTATATAGAGGAATATCAAATTTCATTGGGTAGAAAAAGAAAACATTGACATGAACATCCATGTGGCATTCTTCCAAGTATTTATTGAGAATTTGCTATGTGAAAGGCATTGAGCCTTGTATCCAATTCAGAATACAGTAAAGAAAGAAAAAAATCTGGTTCATGCTCTTATTTACATGTGATTTGGAAACAGGCAATTGAACTTGAGTTAGAATTAAGAAACAAATATAATACTAATATTTACAGAGATTATATTAGATTGCTTTGGCAGAAGAAAACATTATATTAAATGTGAACATGGACGTGAAGAGTGCACACATCATCCTTCTAGAAGGAAGGAATCTTTTAGTAGAAGATGAATGTGGAAGTCCCGAGTGCTGCTAACCAAATAATTCCAGTTTTCCTCCTTCTGGGTTCAAGTAAGATTATGTGGTTCTACATTTTTTAATGTAAGGTCTGGTCTTAAAACTTTCCTTCTCCAAAGCAAGAACATTTTTATATATCACTTATTGCTGGAAATCTTAAGAGACACATGTAATTAATCACACTTTCTTTTCCCATAGCTGGGATGGTTCTTGTGGTGACCCTGTGACATTGAGAAGTCTCTGCCAGTCAGACAGTGTCCTCAAAGGACCATAATAGGCTGAGTCACCTAACTTTACACAATATACCTCATCAAGGTTTTAACCCACTGAGATTTTGCAGTTGTGTGTTTCTGTAGCCCAGCCTAACTTATTATGAATGAGTCTCCCATTCATCTCATTCTTGTTTTAGAATGCTAAGCACTATTCTTAAGGGCCAGGAATAAATCATAGAAGTCTCTAGATAAGTCTCTTGCTCTTTTAGAGTTTCTGATGTAGATGTAGAGAAATTAGGAGTTGAAACTGGCGACAGAAAAAGAAAAGAAGTAAATAAGTAAAAACAGCAAGACTGTGATAAGTCTTATCCAATCTATTGAGTTAGAGAGCACCTTTGTAATGAAGAACATTTTAGAAGAAGTATTAAAAAAGACCTCTCTGAGAAAGTGACATTTATAGCTAAAATGTGATGGATGAGTAAGGAGAAGTCAGGTAAAAAACCAGAAAAATCCCTGAGGTCAAAGAAGAGCTTAGCTTACATGAAGAATTAAAGGGATCTAGATGCAATCAGAGAGCTGTGGGTGATCCCGTAACATTTGTGCCACTACTGCACTCATGGGCATATCCTGCCATGTCATTCATTATTGCAATCACAGCATTCACAGATGGGTTAGTTTGTTGATGACCACTTCCCACCCCCAACAGCCTGCAGAGTATCTTCTGGCACATTGAAAGCTAGCCAGCAGGGAGGATGGTTCCTAGTCAGTACCAATTTGGTTTTTCCATGTCCTGTGACCAATGTGTGAGGTGTTTTCAGCAACAGAGTCTTACCATCAAGTTCCAGTGGGCCACCAAGAGTAGAGGCAATAGGTTATCTTGTTTTGGGGCTCTGTGAGGCACCTCTGACCAACAACTAGATGAGAGCTATGCCACCCCAGGCACTGGGTGTTTTATTTGGCAACTAGTGGCTTCTGATAGGAGTGTAACCTCCTATATAGGTTAGCTCCAACCAAACTCTTTTATAGGAATACACACACAGGCATATTATATACACCCATGAGTGTGGGTATGAGCAGCACAAAGTAGAGTTAATGGGTTATTAAATAAAAAAATAGAGGACAGGAACTTGGGGGAGGTAAGGGTGGATGTGGGAGGAGTTGAGAGCAGTCAGCAGTGGATATGATAATAAGTTTTTAAAAATGCTTAAAGAATTAATAAAAATATTTATTAAACCAAACAAAGGTGGGGACAACTGTTATGGCCTGACCAAAGTGCTTCCAGGAGAATGAATTCAGGATCAGTTGAGACCAGAGATGTAAGATACTGATGTTGTAGAATTCATTAAGAAGTATGAATTTTGTTTTCTTTAACATGTAAGGTAACTGCAATTAAAAAATATATTTTACTTATTGTTTTTTTATTTTATGTGTATGAGTATATTGCCTGAATGTATGTAAGGTCACCCATGTCACGCTGTGCCTGTAGGGATCAAAAGAAGGTGTTGGATCCCCTGGAACTGGACTTACAGATGGTTGTTAGCCACCATGTGAGTGTTGGGATTTGAACCTGGCTCCTCTGATAAAACAGCCAGTGCTCTTAACTGCTGGGCCATCTCTCCAGACCAGTGATATGGTATTATTTATGCCTTGAAAGGTAGCTGCATTTGGTATAAGAAAAGGCCAAGCATTGATTCAGGAAAATTTCAAAACAGAATTTCTTTTTTAGCATCATCTATCATGGCAATGGTAGAGATAGAAAGAATTTGAATGTATTTGGTTCAGTTTTTTGACAGATTAAATGTGTTTGAGTTTGGGGCCTGAGTTAGGTGGATAATGCCATTTATTGTGAAAAAACAGGATAGAGTGTGGGGGGAACTGGGAGTTGATTTAAGAAATTCTGTTGATAAATTTAATGTTTATGTTAGATGTCAAAGATGAAAAGACTGTTCCAAGTAGCATCAAGTTTGGGGGTAAAATAAGGAGTCATCAGCCTCAGGGACTATTCAAAACCATGAGCACAGATGATGGCCGTGTCCAGAAAACATCTGCAGATAAGAGAAAGAGTGGTCATAACTGAACCCCTGGGCAACTCAGTATTTGGAGCTGATTAGAAGAGAAGTTATGGTCGAGGACTGAGAATGAGTGACTAATTTAATAAGAAGCAGAGGAATAGGCATGTTGGAAGCCAAAATAAGAGTGATAAGAAGGGAACACTGGTTAAATATGTTGACAAGGATAAGATAAGATGGATGTTTCATTGATTTGACATAGAGGAGATTGTTGGTGAACTGAAATGAGCAAATTGGTAGAGCTATTAATAGAAGCAAAATTGAGGGACCAGATGGCTCAATGGGCAGAAGAACTTGCTAGGAAGCCTGATGACCAGAGTTCAATCTTTGGAGCTCACATAAAGGTGGAAAGAGAGAGCCGACTCCACACAAGTCTTCTGACTGCCACATGCACACGATGGTGTGTAGGCCCAGACACACACATCATATAAACACGCAAGATCGTAAACTCTTGAAAAAGGAATGAATGTGAAATTAAAAAAAAAAAAACAGAAAATCTATGATGTAGAGAAGTTGTAAAAGCAACAAAAGAAGGGATTGATTGGTAGAGGGTAGGCTGCTGGTCGGGGGATAAATGGAGATTTCCTTTTTAAGGGTAAACCAAGTATTAGTTTACTAAACCTTTTTAATACTAAACTAAGTATTGTGTAGTAATAAAGATAATTTGTGGTGAAAAGAGAGAAGGGAAGAAAGGGAGAGAGAATATAGAAAAGGAAGAAGGAAAGAGAAAGCTAGAAGGAAGAGGGAAGGAAAGGCTGTAAGTTCAAAGAACTAGGAGTGATGCAATCCTGAGCCCCAGCAGAAAAGCAAGCAGTGCTTTTGGTTTTGAGAGGTAATTAGGACTGAGGGCAAAATGACTATGAAAATTATTAATTAAGGTGCTATGTGATAATTAAGAGTATCTTGGTGCAAAATTAGAACAGATCAGTGAAGTCATGATTTATTAGAGAAATAGTAGAACTGAAGATTGGAAATAATGCTATCGGTGAGTGGCGAGAGAGTTTGTGAGTGTGGAAGTCTGTCCTTCCATGGACACATTCGAGGCCCACCCTGCCTCTGCACAAAGGGAAAAGTGGTCACTCTGATATCTGACTCAGTTTTTTAAAATGTATCAATTAAGCCATGAGAATCAGGGTAGATTTTTAAAGTAGGAAGGGTCTTGATGAAATAATATTTCCAACAGTCTCACAGAAGGAAGCAGGTGCACTGCAGCAGGAAGGCTGTGGAGACAGAGAGCCTTTTGGGTAGAGACCAACAAGGTTCTCAGCACCAGAGCTGAAAGGAAAGGACTACAACATGGCAGATTAAAGACAATAAATGGAAGTATGTTGATATGTGGGAGAGAGATTTAGATAAGGTGATTATGATTTTGAGCTTAAGAAGATCATGTTGGTCTGAACAAAGTTAGAGAAGTTGAGAACAGAATGGGATGAGGAGGATGTGCAGAACTGACCATGGAGAGGGATTTTCATGAGTGATTCTAGGACCTGGGAGACAAGATAAATCTGTAACGGGAAAGTGTGGAAAGAAGAATAGGACACGGAAGAGTGCGGAGAATGAGTGAGGAGAGCCCCAAAGAGCAGTGGGCAGGAAAACAGAATTTCAGTGACAAGGCCCTCGGGGTCATACACCACAGCTCAAGCCTGTGTGGCTGAGGCCTATCATTCATGCTGCACCTGCTAGTTTACAGAAGCCTTGCACCAAGTTTCATTTCTTCTTCTGAGTTCTAGGTCTTCTTAACTGTCTAAAGCAGGGACAAGGTACATAGTCTCACTTTCAGAGAAGAGGCTTGCTCAGTGTCGCAGGTGCTCAAGGCCCACCAGGTAGTAGCTTTTAAAGTGAAGTTCCATGGCCAGTGGCACTTGGAGTTAATTGGGAAGGCATGTTCTCAGGTTTATTTCAGGCCTCCTGAATCTACAGAGGCTCTTATCTAACAAGCTTCTAGGCCATCCTGGTACACAGTAAACTTGAGAGCTAACAGCTGCCAAACAGCAAGCAAATGATGGAAGGAAGCTGAGGACAGAAGGCTGAACAGCAAATGGGAAGTAAAGATATGAAGGCAGCTGGAGCAATCACTTTTTCCAGTTAGGGTCTGACCTCATTTCCTTGGGTTGTGGTTGAACCTCTAGATTTTGCTTATTTAGCAATATCTTATAAATTTCTTTTAAAAACTGCCTATGTGTCATTTTGTTAATGCATCTTTTCAGTGCTATTATATTTATGGGGGTATAAACTCTTTAATTAGAAGGCAAATTTTATTGGTAGAATGAAGAACTTCTCATAATACTTAGACGTGATGAGCACTTCATAGCTTCTTTAAGTAAAGATTCGTTCCAATGTTGATGGCTACACTATTCAGGCACATGCTATCTGAGAGAAACATGAAAAAAGACCAGGGTGAGATCAGGTTACAGGGCTGTTTGGAGGTCCTTAGAATCTTTGGGGAGCATTGGACAGTAGAATTACTAGTGAGACATAATGTTAATTTTAACAGGTTGGTGAATTAGCACAGTACCAGTCCAAGGAAAGAGAGACTAAGGAGCTTTCTTTGTTAGTGATTTAGTTTTATCCATAGAAAGAGCATATTTAACATGAATATCCTCCATCCTTACACCTACAAGACTTTTCTTGCTCCAGTGTCAACACAGGTAGACTGCTTTCTGACTTGGATGATCATTCATTACTTATTTCAAACCCAAGCTCTTGGCCTGAACCTTCCTCTCTTGGCATAACTTTGGTTCCTCTTCCAATTTTCTCACTCCAGACCCTAGCTATGAGGTTTCTGACTTCAGTGTCCAAGACATCTGATTCCTCTCCTTATGAGTAGAACTGTTCATCACATAAGCCAAATGCTGTGTGTACGTGTGTGTGTGTGTGTGTATTGAAAGAGAGGAAGTAACAGGTCTTAGATACATCACTTTTGTGCATCCATTGTTTTTCTCACAGGAGTGCTTCCCATTGTTCAAAAAAGCCATTTAGATAGAGACCATTACCTTTCTTACTCCTTAACTTAGACTTGAAAGAATTTTTGATTGGTTAACTTTATAGAGGGAAAAAAGAGCTTTTGGCAATCTACAGATGGAAATGTGGCTGGCAGGATTTGATGTTCTAGGATGAAGCGTCCATCATTTTTGGTCTTCTCCCAGAAGGTGCTTTGGAGTAAGGACAGTCAAACTGAGTTTGGTGTGGGCTCATTTGGCTAGATACATGTGAGTCGGACATGAGTTCTCTGGCAATGAAAACATCAAAATAGGAAACTGACAAAGTCTATACATGTGTCAGTAAGTATCTGAATATCAAGACAAAAATCTACTATGGATCAAAACAGAGGCAGAATTTAAAGACGTAGCTTAGATCAACTGGGCAGCAAAGAAGTTACTGCAACTGACAGCTGCTGAGCTTAGGGGAATGAGCAAAGGTACTCTACAGTTTGTATTTTTGATGTGTACTGTTAATAACATGCAGCCTTCCTGTGAAGTGAGTGTGTTCCTCATTTCACATATGAGGAAGCAAGGGCCAGGAGGATGAATGACTTACCCTTCTGCCTGCCAGATTATCACCCCAGCCATTTTCTTAGTATTTCCAGTGAGGTTTCAAGGGATGACTTTAATTTCAAATTCAGTCTGGGTTCATGCAAGGCCACCAAGGTAAAATTTCCAATTCTCTGTAACCACTTACTTGGTCCTGCCTAGGAGGTCTATTAATGGCCAGTAAGGGTCTACTTGGATGATGTGGGGATTTAAAGTGCTTCTTATGATGTCTTAAATTAGCACTTGTCTTGCTTTCTTATATAAATGCTCCATCCCTGAGTGCCACTTATGTGCTAGACAGACCAAAGAGCAAACTTGCTGGAAAATGAATTCATCCAATAATTGGTAGCAAAGAAATTTGAAAGTTTGCAAGACTAGTGGCCCAGTGTGATTTGTAGCAACAGAACAGAAAAGTAACTAAGGAATGAATTTCAGATTTTAAAGGCGGAGGGTGGTAATAACTGGCAATGAGGGGAAGAGCCACTGAGAGCCACAGTCTCTAAGGATTCAAATTTTCTCTTGTATGTGCAGTGATGCACACGTTGTGGAACATTTCAGGTATGTTGGAAGAGGAGGAAAGTTGGTTATGCTTTGGAAGACTGAATCGGTCCACAAAAATTAGAGAATGAGGTGCAACTCTTCAAAGAAACTATAGCGAGAACACAGAAGGTGCAGGTTCTATAGATTGTATGACGGAGAGTTTCACGTTTCAGTCCACCTAGGCCGCTGGATTGACTAGGTATTTGGTGTACTTGTGAGGGTGTTTCTGGATGAGATTAAATTTGAATTGGTAAACTGAGTAACGAAGTTACTCCCTTATGTGGGTGGCCTACATAAGTGAAGTTCTGACTAGGATAAAAAGTCCGAGAGGCTTTCAAGCAACAGGAAATGCACCTGAATACTTGAACTGATGTAAGCCTTTTTCTGTCTTCAGACTCAAATGGAAATATCCATTCTTCTTGAGATTCATACTTGTCAGCTTTAGGATTCAAATTTACACCATTGACTCTCCTGGTCCTTCATTTTGGGTCTTCCCAACCTCCATAATAATGTGATCCAATATATTCATTCATTCATTCGTTCATTCATTTATTCATTCATATTCCCTCTCTCTTTTTTTCTTCCTCCTTAATATAGAAGGAAGCAAGGTTTTATACAACTTCCAATATTTTGAAGAATAAAATGCCACCTGTGGGTAGTGATGAGCAGTTGCAAGCAATGAGGACACTACAAGTCCAGTGCTGGGGCTTGAGAGAGAGAGGCACACATGAAAATGGGAAAAGGTAGAGAAGTGGACAGAAAATCCCAACTGTGAGCTTTGTTCTAGAATCTGCAAATATGGAGATTATCACTGTTGCATTTCAACAATGGGAAAGGAACTAATTAATTAGAGGCAAGGATAATCTTACAGTATCGGGAAAATTTGAATTTCAATGGAGAAGTTAGAGTGTTTCAGCATGAGTCAGAGGAGCTAAATGTTTAGGGGAGCATGGTTTATGAACATATGATTCATAGGGGGAATTTGATGTGCTAAAAATGTCATTGAATAAGTGAGTTTCCTGGATTTTTTTTTTTTTTTGAGTTCAGATTTTTCTTATTAGCAACAAAGCTCTAACATGAAGTAATTTTCCTTAGGGAAATGGGCTGTAAAACTTTGACACTATAATAATTTTGGAGATGAATTTTAATATGGAAATTCCTTATAATGATCTTTCTTATATGAACCTAGAAAACAAACATCAGGTGTTGAATGACTGGGTAAAGAGCCAAGTTCTAAGGAAGGTGACAGTGAAATAAGTAGCAACAAAATTCTTACCTAAAGTCACACTTTCAAAATGTATCAAAACACATTATGACTGCTATCGCCTTTCTTCCCTAACCTCTTTTTTAGGGTATATCCCATGAGAATAATCAAGAATACAGGAATAATCACTGTATAAAATACTAAAATATAATTGTGAACTACCTGGAAAAATTTCAAGCAAGTAATAACTATTCCATTATTTAGAATAATACCAAAATAAATTATAGCACATTCATTTGATAGGCAGATAGACTGATAACATAATGGCTCCGTAGACTATATAATCCATGTGGAAAAGAATATAAACTTGTTAAATAGATTAACATAACAACAACTAACATTTATTTAGTATCTATGAAGTAGTATCTCTATGTCTTTTAAATGTTTAAATTCATTTAATTATTACAATCTTAAGTAGTTGATCTTCCTTCTCCTATTTTGCAAATAGAAGAATCAAGACAGAGCAGTTATTGTACATCTTAGAAACAAGTAGAGTGTAGGATGGATATGCAGGTCATCTGACCCCAGAAATGGAATGTAAGATTGTGTCTGTATATAATTAATATTCTCTAGAAAAATCTAGATGAAGACAGGATATATTGATTTTAAAAACAATCTTCTTAAACATAACCCATTCCTATAACACTGTTATCGTTTATGATTGGGTATTTAATTGGCCATCAAAATAATTCTGATCTTGTTACTCTGAAAGCATTGAATGGATTGTTAGCCTCCTTTGGGGAACCTGTGCACTGACTTTCCTGGTATGGGAGAGGTAATCTGCAGTAGCATTAACTAAATTTTGCCATTTGATTTTTTTCTCTTGTGAATCTGGTTACAGCCAATGGAGATCAAAGATGTCTGATAGATATCAGCATAGGTAGATATAAATGATACTTTGAAAGTCAATATTTCTTTTGGAAGACTTTCTGAATTGTATAAAATCATCTTTTTTTCTCATTTGATCCTTATAAAATATTCTTTATTGTACAGATAAAGAATTGAAGGGTCACAGATCCCTTAAATGCAGAGCCAGAGCTCAAACCCTCTGTTTCTATTCTTTCAAAGATGTGATCAAAGTATGTATGTATAGGTAGCTTTTCTGTGTACAAATCTATCCTCCCTTGAGACTTGCATTTCTCACTTAATATAATATTATGCACATGCCTCCAAGTCGAGGTGTAAATATGACCATTCTTTTAGTAGTCAAATGATGACAGGCGCCATAAGTATGCATTGCAGTCTACTCAGACTTTTCTATCCTTTGAAGACATAGAAGTTGTTTCAAGGTTTGGTCATGACCAACATAACTGCAATAAACATCCTTGTTATGTATATCCTATGTACTGGCACTTTAATTTTTATGGGATTGATTCCCAGAAGTAAATTTTCTGGGTCAAAGGATATGTGCTTTTAAAATTTTAATATGTCATGTCAGATTCCTTTCCAAAAGGCTGGATCAAAGACATTCCACTGACGATGAATGAAAGTGTCTGATTGTCCTCATCCTTACCAGCACTAAAGCTGTCATTTGTACATTTGTTCAATTTCCTTATAGAATGAACCACAGCATTCTGATTTGAAATATAGGCCTCTGTCTTTCAACTAAGATATCTCAGGCCACAGAGATTTGGAGCAAAAAACATATTAGAAGTATTTATCTTTAAGAGATAAATATTCACAATTTGATAAACTTGGGCTCTGTTAAGAGTCTGCTTTTGGCTTCAGCTACTGCTTTGTATACTCATAAGATATCAATAAATAATAGCCATTATGGCTGAGCATTAGAGTTGACACTATAGTACATTATGAACAAATCTCCTCATTAGCAACACTATTATTTTGGTGTTTGCAACAATCTAGTATTCACAGCTAAGCTGAAATAAGAGCCATTATGTATGTAAGACATTTTTAGCTCATTTACTCTGAACCCACTTTGCATACAAGAGCACTTGGCCCACACCATATGGTGTAATATCAGGACAAAATGAAACTGAAGTGAGAAGGAATAGTGCCTTTTTGACATGGGAGCATATTGTCATGTACTTGGATGCCAAATTACTAACTGTTCCCAAAGTACTCAGATTGAATTTCCATCTTCCATATACTTTCTTCTTGTTTAAATGGAAGGATTACTGTTCTAATATATATGTGTATTTATGTTTGAATGCACTTGCTTATTAGCCAAGAGTTGCAGTCATGCAACATGGAGACCCATCCCTTTAATCTAAGCACTTGGGAGGGAGGCAGAGGCAGGAGGAGCTCTGTGAGATGGAGGCCAGCCTGGTCTACATTGAGAGTTCCACGTCAGCTTGGTCTATAGGAAATCTTTGTCTCAGAAAACTATAAGCAGTTGCAATTGTGACATTGCATCATTGGCTTAATTTAATTTCTTTTTAAATTTGTCACAATTTTATAATTTCAAGATAGATGATTCATTTGAAAACTGGATTGGGCATGATGTCTCTTTATCTTCTTTTGACAACCTTGTTGTTACTTGGGGAACTGACTGTCCCCAGCTCGTTCAGTCCATGATGTTTATGTGGTCACTTGCAGCATCTCCCTCTGTTTCTAGTTCTGCTGTATTATGTTCCTATGGATGGGGGATGGACATATCACCTAGTCAGCACTGGAGAAGAAATTATCTCTCACTGCAGTGATTGTTAATGCCAGGTGGAAGTAAACATGAGGTACAATGTCCTCACAAGAAGTGGTCTACCCAGAGTAAAGTCAGCCCACAGTCTGCAGAAATAGGAGCACCCCAGGGAAGAGAGAAACTGGGTCCAGAAACTAGAATTTGCGCCCCTCGTTCCCTTGTTCAGAGTTCCTGGTTTTACTGCTTTTTTTCTTGAGCTATAATTTTCCTCTTTACTTTTTCCTTCACCAGTTTTGAACTGAACTTCTTTTCCTTGCAAATGAATCCTGAGTTTGGTTTTAAATTGTTTTCATTTTTCTATTGTATTATTATTTGTGTAATTTTTTTTTACTGAATGAACCAAAATTATTTTATATCTATTTCTGATGCACTAACTATATTTTAAAAAAAGAACTGGGCATGGTGGCACAGGTCTTTAAACCCAGCTCTCAAACAGAGGCAGGTAGATTTTGAGGCCAGACTGGGAACATGGCAAGTTCCTGTCCATCTGAGACAACAGGAAGACCATGTCTCAAAACAAACACAAAAACAAAAGCAATAAAACAAAACAAAACTCCCCCAAACCAACAAACAAAAAAACCACCAACCAAAAAGAAACATGAAAGTCAAAGAATAAAATTCTCATTGGAATTTCTATAAATTAAAGTTTTCTTGTTTTTCAGTCAATTTTAAAGTGCATTTTTAAGTCATTTGAGTTTCTGGAAGGAGAAATCCTTGATCAAAGTTACCAACTTTATGGAGTTTTAAAGATTTGTTTATTTAATTTATGTGTATGTGTGAGAATCTGTGTGAGTATATACCATGTGTGTACAGGTGCCTGAGGAGTACAGAAGAGGGTGTCTAACCCCTGGAGCTGGAGTTACAAGCAGCTGTGAGGGATCTGGGATCTGATGGGGATGCTGGGAACCAAACTCAGAGTATATATAAGGTAGTTCAATATGTGTACGTAAATATATATGTATAGACATACATTTTTTCTTAAAACTATGAAAAAATGCTTATGGATCTCATTCCATAGCAAGGAATCTATGATGCCATTAGTCATATGCAGTCCCCATGAAGGCTTTGGCTCTCCCCAGCACAGTTAAGACACTGGTGCCTGGAGGGCAAACGATGCTGTGGTTGGAATGATTTCCTCATGACCGTGCTGCCTGAGCCATCTCTTCAAGCTGCATATTGGGATACCCAGATTTCTGGTTATACATCATGATTCTGAAACACAGATGTGGGCTGACAATCCCATGGACAGTATTTTTTAATTGCTAATGTGACTGGTGAAAGGAAGTCACCTCACTCTAGCTTGTATGTATATTCATTGGGCTTTCTTTTATACAGCACTGTAGTTGGTAAAGGAGACTTGTTGGGGTGTGCTTGTTTGTGTCAATGTATGGAGCTGTAGGAAATGCAATAAAGAAGGACAGGACACTTAGTTAAGCATCCAACACAATTTGTTGTATGATCTTGCACAAGTTTTTTAATCAGTGTGACCTCAGTTCTTTCAATTGTATGACATAATAAAGTATTTGCTATGTAATAAATTTATAAGGAAGAAATTACTACATGAAACATACAGAGCAGTCCCTGACAGAGAGCAAACTCCTTAGTAAGTTGTGATGATGCTGAAGAGATGCTAATGCTCATTCAGCTCATTGAAAGAACTGAGCCATGCATCAATCAGCCAGTTCATGTAGGAAATGAAGTCACAACTGACATACCCCATTGGGGTGGCAGTAGACTAGAAAGTCAGCTGTGACAATATTTTGTTTTTTTCAGGTGGCTTATGGTACCATTTAATGTAAACATTCATGTTTTGTAGATTGCAATACTGCTTTCTGTTGAAAGCACCCTATGATGATGTGAAGAACACAAATAATACTTCCCATATGGAAGAAGATCCACATGTCTATCACTGAGATTAATGAGCATATTAACAGACATACCATTGCTTAGAAAATTTTGGTTATTATCAGAAAGTGTCCTGTGAGCTAGTAGAGAAACTGACATCTTGCCATAGCAACAACTTTTGCTGCTTACAGCTTGGGCTTTAAATAGCTCAAGAGATAATATGGTTTGAGCTTAAAAGGACAAACTGAGCATGCTTATACATGCTTAAGTCATGCTTTGCAGAGTGACTAGAGCATGTTTTATTCCATTCCTACCTAGCGGCTGTTATTTGTTTCCATGACACTGGTTCTGGGAATGGCACTGAGCACATTCAGTCATTACAAGTGATGGATTAGATAGTAATTGATGTGTGTTATGAAACTCACATCTGGGCCCTCCACCAACTGAGAGTCAGTTTGATTTGAACTGGCAAAAGGAGTTTTAAAGCATTTGGTTTTTAAATTACAGTGATTTATAGAAAAGTGCCTCTTATGATGACTATCAGCCGGTAGCAGGTTGAGTTCCCAGAAAAAGTGCTTCACTGTCCTGATTTCTCCAAATGGGGATGCCTCTAGTGCTCGTTTTCCACACGCCTCCTGGGGCCAAGTCTTCCTTTGGTTGCATGTGTTGCTGTCAGGAGGAATGCTCATGTGAGGATGGACTGCAAATTATTAGGACTTCTTGGATAATACCAACTGTGGGGTTGAAGTACTTCTATTCCATAAAGATTTATGTAAACAAAGACCCATTGTTTTCTTTTAATTTGATGTACGCAGAATTTTCCTTACATAAATTATGACCTTAAATTTTATTTTCTCATTTCTATGTCATATTATTTCCCTAGCGAATAGCCTGCAAGCACTGAATACCTCGTCTTCTCTCAACATCTCCTTTCCTAGTAAAACTCACAGAAATCTGATCTCTAATCTCAGTTTTTATTTGTGTTGCTGGATTAGGTTTCTGTCTATACATTACCTTTTCTAAGTATTTCCACTTCATACTTTTTACTTCTTGTGGAAAATAAAAGGTTTTTCTTCTTTCTTAAAGGAATTTTAAGCATCACTGAGCAAGAAAAAGGGTCTTCCTGGCACTGGATGAGACAGTCTTGTGATATCATTGTAGCCCTGAGAGACCTAAAGGAATTATTCACACTGATTCTCCTCATACTATCTGCCCCAAGGCTGCCAGAAGTGTGTGCTAATGAGGGCCTAGGCCAGGAAGGAAGTGCGGGTGTCCCCAACCACATACTGTATTCCTGTGTAAGCATGTGTCCCAACCACAAACATGCTCCTGTGTGGGTTCCTGCAGTAGTAGTTCTCACAGTTGATATGTATTTGAATCACTTGGCATCTTACTAAGATACTGACGGGGGAGAATTGGAGAGATGGCTCAGCAGTTAAAAGCACTTACATCACCCATATGGTAGCTAACAACTCCAGTTCCAGGGGATCTAACACCCTCTCTGGCCTCCTCAGGCATTGCACACATGCAGTGCACTTATATGCTTGCAGGTAAACCACTCATAACATAACATAAAAATAAATAAATATATTTTAAAAAATAGTGATTCTAATTCAGTAAATTTTGGTCAAGGCCTGAGGGTATATATTTTTGAGAAGGTTAATGTCAAAATTTTCTGATGCTAATGTTGCTGGTTTTCAAGCCATATCACCTGACTTGCAAGAGTCTAGAAAGACTCTGGTCTCCAAGTATTCTTTTTTATGTTTTTGACTTTTTCTTCTTTTTCTGAGATGAATTGTATATGCACACATGTTATGGACTATTTAATGTAGTAATTATAAATGTTTTATAAAATGTCACATGATAATCTCCTTAAATTAAATCATGTCATTTAGTTTATAATATTAAGTACCCACAAATGTGGTAAGTTGAGAAGCAGATACCAAATAATAAATAAATAAATGTAACCAGTATATAACTATAAATAAATATATGGTAGAAGGGGATATACGCTTAGAGTGAGGGGTAGTTAGGGAGCATGTCAGGTGCAGTGATGGGTGTATCAGGCATGGTGATGGGGTCAATAGCCTGAATGGTAACTTGTCCTAGTCTTCAAACCACAGCATTATTAAAATGATCACATTTCTTATTAAACAAGCTAATAATGAAAATTTAATTAATTATTTGATAAACAAGTATTTTAAACACTAAAATCCTAATGAAAGATTTATTGACTGAAAAAAAGAGTTATAATTGCTCAGTAGCAAACAATTTGCTTTAGAAAATGGAGCACACTGAATAGTATGATTCTGTATGAGCAAATACCATCAGATGGAGTAAGGTCTGCTAGGGCACCACTTAAAATGGTACCCATAGAGATATCTAAGAATCCCAGAGGATCATTGTCCTCTGAGAATAATTAATAGACCTTGCATAAAGTTTAAAAACTATCAAGAGGCTATCTATTTACTTCTTATTTTTCTCTGTTGATCAGAGGTTCTGGTATTGTCTTTTATTTTCCACCAGCCAAACCTCATCATTTCACACACAAGAGCTGCAGTTTACTACTAGTAGCTATAGAGGTTAGTAGGAAGACCAGGACCAGAAGAACATGGCCTGTAACTACCTCCTTCCTGATCTCGTCATGTCAGTCTATATTGTCTCAGACAACAATGTTCCCATAAACCAAACTGAATTAAGTGTAAACAGTGTTCTTAAGATGTTTCAGGTACAAGATGATACAGGGATGGCAAGTCAGCACATTGTTTTCCTCTAAATATAAATAACTATGTGATTCTAGCGTGTAGATTCCCAGAGCACTTAGGGTTACAGTCTCTCTTCTTGCTTGGCGGGGAACAGAGTAGATAGGTAAATGCCAACACTGGCAACAAATAGGCATCTTTCAAATATGCTCATGTCTCTTAAAAAATAGATAATTGGAAGGATAGCCAGCATAGCAGATAAAAAAAAACTAAGTACTTCTTCAGAGAAAAACAGCTAGCCCTACAAGATGCACTCTGAAAAAACTTATAAACAAGTTTTCCATTGAAAGAGAATGTTAAATTTGTGATGCTATTCATAAAATCAAGAATCTCTGCTTCTGCTTCTTAGAAAAGAGGGAGGGGAGAGAAACCCATGATGAGTGCTAGCTCTCAATGGGCTCTTTGGGTGGTAGGTTTGTTGAATGGCAGGGTTGTTGAAACACTTGAGCTCCATTCTGAGGTTTCTTAGCCTCTGGGGTGTCTAATTGGTGCCAGGAACACAGATAAGAAGCAAGTAAAAACCCATCTGGGTAATTTGTCTTCTTCATTTAAGGCTGATTTTGGTTTGTTTTAGAGCTTCAACCTCTAATTTTACTGCTCCTTTTTACTTCAGGGAGGGAGCTTGAACTGGCTTGTATTTGTACTTTTTTGGGAGTCTATGTACATTCAATAAAGACGATATAGCGAGATTATTTTCACCATTAAAGCTTTTATCTAAAAATGTTTTATTTATTATTTTATTTTATGTGTATGAGTGTTTTACCTGTATTGTGCAATGTCTGCTGAGACCAGAAGAGGGTGTCAGATCCCATGGAACTGGAGTTACAGATGGTTGTTAGCTACCGTGTTAATGTTGGGAACAGAACTCTGTTCCTCTCCAAAAGGAGCCAGTCCTCTTATCCTCTGAGCCATCTCTCCAGCCCCCAAGGCTTTTAATTTTTAATACTTACTAAGACCAGAACTTCCCCGTTGCTATCACTGATCGTTTTGGAACGATCATGTGAATTGTACCAATGGTAATTCCTTTGGAAAGAAAAAAAAATTCAGATTTTTGCCAATTGAAGCATTCAGTGTAAAAATAGATTTCTTCAAATGTAGCAAATTGTTGGTTCATTTACTAACCATGTTTGTTTCATGTATTTGCATTTGCCAGACAAACACTGAGAATATATATATTTTAACTTTATTGCAAAACCACCACTTTGAGGCATACCACGAAATTATAATTTATGTTTATGCTCCTGAGATTTTTTGTAGTTCTAGAAAAATCATTTCAATTTAGTACAAGGTTACTTATACTATTATGCTAGGAACACTTCTAGTTTAAACATATATAATTTATTTTTAATACTACTTTTCTTGGGGTACATAAATGAAATTTAGCACGTAACAGGCATTTCAGATCGTCTTAGCTCATTCATTAAACATCATCATGTCCTCAGTTTCTCTTATTCTGTCCATGACTTCTTGGCTTGGCTTCTGAACCCTGCTTTGATGCTAATTGCAGATTAGAAGAGACTTAAAGCGTGTCTCCTAAGGGAGGAGCACAGTCTTGGAAAATGGCATGGCTATGTTCAGAAATTTTGTAAATCTACAAATCAAAGTTCTAAACTGGTCTTTCCACGCCCCGTTTTCACATGTCGATTCCTTCCTTATTTTAAAACCCCCAAATAAACAGTCTTGATCTTAAAGATGACAGGTTTCATCGTTTGAAGTTACTTTATGTAGAAAAAGTTATTAAAAACTCAACTTCTAATTAAAGTCTACATCCTCTCTAAAGCAGAAGAGATCAAAGAAAGGAATGTAGACATTTTCCCTATCACAACTCCAAAAGTTTTCAGGAGGAACTAGAGTGTTGAGTAGATGAATTCAAATAATGTGAAACATTGTGTAATAGCTTCTGAATTGACCCTATGTATGACTTTTATGCTGGGTTTGCATTACTTTCACACAGAAATCATTGTCATTTTGGTATATTTTGTCAGGCTCAGTGCTCACAGTGTTTAGAATATTTCTTTTTTTTCTAAGCAAAGACAATATTTGAGGAAGGTCTCATTGTGTAGAGTTGTTTGTTGCTTGGGCTGATTTTTTTACTATTTGAAACCAAAATTTTGTAGAGCAATTATCGAAAGTGTGAAGGATTTTAAATCATCAAATAGGTGGGGCTCAGAAATTAGGTTTTCATCCTTAGGGATAAATCTCTAAAGGATTAAGGTATCAGAGCAAGCTTTTGAAAATTTGTACACATTGTAAACTGAGTTTTCCTAAGATGCTGTAAGGAGTTATGTACATTCCCGGCAGGAGTGAAAAAGAAAGACCCAGTTCTGTGAACATTCTGAGCAGTGTTAGGTGACTTTGCCTCGGGCCGTCACGTAAGCATGGCACATGCCATTAGTCTTACAGAGAGAGGATTTTAAATATCTTTCTTCAGAATTATGCTGTCTTTTGATTTGTGGTGCCTTTTATTTGTCTCATATTTCTTGAGGAAGCCTATGATGGTAGAGAGGGGTGGTGCCTTAGGGGGCTCCTTATACCTTGACATGCTGAATTCTATAATCCAGTTTTCTTTGATATTGGATGCTTTCCAGGCCTTGCATTAATTCTGTTTTTAAAAATCACACACACAAACCCAACATTCGAACCAAAAGACAGTCTTTTTAAGAGAGCAAAGAACTCAGGTATGGTTGTGTGTGTGTGTGTCTGCACAGTAGACGCCTATGGATTCTGTGTGAGAAACTAAACTATATAGTGCCGCCTGACATGCTGTGGTCTCTTACCGGTTGTTTTGTTGTTGCTTCCAGCTTTCATTCATGCCCAAACGTCTGTTATCTCTGATGAAATTCAGGCTGTGGAGGAGAAAGATGAGGTGCATTTTCATAGGGAGTCATGGGTTGTCAGAAGGTGGAGGTATCTTCAGTGGATAGCAGGACCTGCAGGCTCTCATTACATGGAGGTTGGAGGGCACAATAAAAAGATCAAATTCAGCAGAGATAAACGACACACATCATCATGCCAGACGATCAATAAGAGGCTTCTGAATGTAACCACTGTTAGCTGAGCGCCCTTTCTGAGTTTCACTGAGAACTGAAGATTGTATCCTTTTCAAGCATGGAGATCTTTAAAGCAAGCAAACCTACAAGGAATCCAGGCATTTTGCAATGATTCCTCTGCAGCGTGCTACAGGTTAGCTTTATTGTTAGAAAAAGTATTTTACCTATGCAAACAAGCAGTGTGGAATGAAATTAAAACCCAAACCAAGATAAATTATGCCACTGTTGCCGTGTTTCTACAGCCACCCTGCTAAACACTGACCTTTGAAAGGATGAACATTAATTTTTGCTACAACACAGAACTCATAATACACGAAAATGCAGGCTTTATGACAGAGTCTCGGCAAGTTCTGACTAGAACAAAGTCATAGCAATGGCTTCCAGTCAAGCATGGATACATATTTCATCTCGACATTTCAAGATTGAAAGCAACAGGGAACTTTTAAGAGGCTGTAGCCCCTATCTCCCCACCATCCCTTCAAGTATAAATTTAGATAAGTGTAGTGTACAGAACATAAGCATCCAAATAGACTCATTTGATTATATGGCTTTTCTGTCTAGGAATTATGGAAACAGGATGTTTTATTTGATCTTGGGATATAATATTACTGAAAAATTTTGCTAAGGTTAATAAAAAGGAAATTCAATAGATACATTAAAATGTCTGAAACAGGCTTCATGAGTTAGAACGCTGAGCTCATTGTACTTAGAGCTTAGAAGTCAGAATTCTGACGCCACTGAGCAATGTGAGTGTGTGTGTGTGTGTGTGTGTGTGTGTGTGTGTGCTGAGGAAGTTGTTCTAGGAAAAGAAATTTCTTTGGTTCAGTGTGTTAGAGCATGTTGCTTCAGAGAAATACTTTTAAGTGACATTTAAATTCTTTTATTAATTCAGGTTGATATAAGAATGATAATTTTCTTTCTTGGAGACCATTTACCACCATTCTCATCAATATTTAACCATTGGGAAACAGGGGAGGCCTATTAGGTTATCTCAAGGACTGCTTAAAAATCTGTCATAATTTGAATAAAAAATTCACTCTGAGAAAACTTGGGGAGCCTGTCTGTCTAGAAAGCTTTTCTTTTCTTCTCTTCTCCTCCCCTCCCGTCTTTAAGTTCTGATTTGTAAGCCCAGGGCAACTTTAATTATAATTAGTTAATGTTAGTTAATTAGGTAATGTTCATATAGTGCTCTGAAGATGAAAAGTGTTTTAGAAATGCTAAGTGCTATCATTATTAATATCAGCAATGGGGGAAAATTAAGCATGCTGAACACTTTTAGAAGCTGCAGAATTTGAATGTGAAGTGGTTGGTACCATGTGACTCATCAGTTCCACCATCACTAACTATTCTTCTTGTTGGAACATGAAACAGCCTTTTGTTTTCACTGTTTGGGTGTCCAGCTCTCCCTCCGCCTTACTTGTCGTATGCTATCACTACTCTGAGAGGTGAGCCAGTAAATCTATCTAAACACTGCCCCCAACATATGTACTGAAAATTATACAGCCATATGTCAATATGTTCACATATAGACAGATCCAGCCTTCAATATGTGGCCATACTCATGTTTGTCTTTGAGCGTTGAGACATTCCATAGGTTCCTACCCTTTGTATTTTAATCTTTCCAGTTCAGAAGAAAACAGCAGATACCTACTCTGCCTAGTCTGTGAGACCCTCCACAGGCTCCCTCCACCCCTGCGTCGTCCTTGGCCTACTGATCTGCCCACCACAGACCTGCATACTACCCTGACAAGTACACAGTTCACCACTCATCTTTCTGCAACAGAAGGAGGTTAATGCAGAGTTCCACAACTGGGCACCCACAGAGGATGTGTATCTGAGAGATTCCCAGCCTTAAGTTACACACTAACAATGGAACTTCTAAACCTAAGGCTCATGGAACATAATGGAACAGGGAGTAGAGAGAATAATAATGCATTCCTCAACTCTCACCTGTGAAGCTTCTTCATGCAACAGAGTTACATGCACACAAAAGGCCACAACTAACTGAGGTGTAAAGAATAAGAGATTGAAGAGTGTGGGTCTCTAGATAGGACTCCTATATTAAACCTCACCTACCCATGACTCAGGGACCATTGCAGAAGAGGAGGCAGAATGATTGTAAGAACCAGGGTTGATGCATGAACATAAGGAAACAAAGTCTTCCAGACTTCTGAGAACTTGCAACAATGGTGAAAGCAAGCACAAGACCCTTGCAGACTTAATCAGACAAAAACCCCCAGCAAACTCCCAGCACAGGACTCGGGAAATGGGCAGCAGGCCTCAACCTTAGCTCAGGATCTATTGGTAGCTAATTACTGCAGGGTAAGGAAGAGTTGATCTTCTTTAAGGGAGTGGCTCTAGATGGCCTGACCAGATTCCAGTGGAGGAACTTGTTTGTACCAAAGGACATCTGGGTGTAAAGCTTAATTTGATAGCCCTTAACATATATGACAGAATGAAGGAAATTCCGTAGCAGGGGTTTCGGGGAGTGCAGATGGAAGAGGGGGTCTAAATATGATTTAAGATTTATTGTATGAAATGCATAAAAATTCAATAAAATAAGTAAAAAAGAAGAAAACAGTTGCAAAAGAACCTTCATTGGATTATCTAATTTATTTAAGAGCATGAACCTGCCAAGTAAAAGTAGAAGTTCTTACTCTCAAACACATGGAATTCTTAGTTGTAATTAAGATGCAAACTTTCTGGCATATGGCTCCTAAGCTTTAGAAACAAGTGGCTGTCCCATGCCACTTGCAGAACATAAAGCATTTATAGGTCACATTATATTTGTACGGCATTTCAACAACATTTTATTAGTTGTACTTGGGAAAGTGGGTCAGTATAATTTCTGATTTACAGGCAAGGAAAGGGGGCCTTGGCCAAAGCTAAGTCCATGTAAAAGTGAAGGTTGCTCTTTGGATAAGAATGATAATTGGCGACTGTATCTCCGTCTACCACCTTACAAATATAATTACCTTCCTCTGTGTTCAATTGCAAAGATGTTTATAATGAATAGAAGGTTAAGCTTCTGATCTTGGAATGGAATAAATCAGTTTATGGTTGTGGGGAGACAGAGGGGTAGAAAAAGCCAAGGAGATATGTTGCCATCTGGCGATGAACTTCTACAAAGGAAGGAAGTACAGATCCTGTTTGAGTGATCCAAGCTCATGGAAAGATAGAAAACTCTGGGCTCAAGATTCCTTCCTTCTTTGTTTGGATCATCACTTTCTTGCTGCTTTTCCTTCATGCAAATTGTTTAGGTGGGAGGAATTACCCGGGAAATGGCATAGAAGGATCTTGGAATTGAGTTAAATTGTTCCCAAGGGTCCAAATTGGTTTCTTACTGTTTGGTGGAGTAATTTGTGCATCACACCGAAGGTCTAATGAACACTTCACTTTGGCACTTGGAAACAGACACATTCAGATCATGTTAATCAAACATAATTAACTTTCAAGGAAGGAGGCTGGGAAAGCGGGCCAAAACAAATATGCTGAAATAGAACAAGGATGAATATGAAGTCCTTACTGTTAAAAAATGGTGGTTGACGCATAGAATATGCCCTTTATCAAAACTAAGTAAAGAAAAACAGAGCAAGACAAAACAGCATCCCCTAAATTTAGAGACTCTGTAGATGAAATGCTTCACCTACATGTAGTGATGTGAACTGCATACAGAGGGGCAAGCCCCTCAGCTTCCCTAGAGCAGGCATCGAGCAACCAGGCTAAAGCAGGGCTCCACTGAGCTGTGCAGAGCACATTCGAGAGATGGAGATTATTTTGGACTTTGAATTTTAAGACAGCTTCAGACTCCTGTGAGAGATGGTTGAACTGTGAGGGACTTAGCCTAAAAGAGGGAACATTTTAGAAATGCAGTGAACATTTTAAATTAAAAAATCATATATTAAAAATCCAAGATCTTTAAGAGATATTAACTCAGAAGAGCTAACACCATGGAAGAAAAGATGACTCCAGCCATGGTTCTGGACTTCAAGGCCCTACATATCTGGACCATTCCTTCTCACCACTCACTTATCAGAACTCCCTTCCAGCCCACTATGGGCTGTCTCACTGGTACTCAAGGGTACCTACTGGGACTTGGGAATCTTTCTTTCACTATATGCTTGTTTTCACTACTTTTCTGCCCAAATGAGTTCTTACAAGTCTTACAAGTTGGTTTTCCACTTTGGCTACTTAGGAATTTTCCAGGGAGGCTTTAAAATAGTATGCCTGGGTTCCACTTCCTGTGGCTGTAATTTAATTGGTCTGGGATAGGACCCAGGCATCAGCATTATTTTAAAGCTCTCCAGGTGATTTTAATGAACCTGTGCCACAAGTGTCGTCTCAACTTGGCTTTGATGATCCATTTCTTAATTTTACTTGTTCCTCCGGCCTCCTGCTGGGACATTTACTAGTAATTAACATAATGTTTGAATTAATTCATTCAATGAGAAACAACGATCAGCTCTGTGTTATTAATCACCTCTAAGTGTGCATATGCCTGATTTTTAAAGTTGAATCCCAAATCCTTTAGATATGTTTGACATGCCATATTCTTTTCTCTTCAATACATATTGCCCACAGGACTGAGTTTTTCTTTAAATTACTGTTATTATTAAGTAAATGTTTCTTCATTGGCAAAAACATTGTGGATTTTGACAGTTAATGATAAACATAAAATCACTATATCTAAAAATTAAATAATAAACAGAGGGGAAGGCATGGGTATTACCTCAATTATTGGGTGAACAAACAAATTAAGAAGACATGAGAGTGTTTTAGATGCATTTGTTTTTACAACAGAAATCAACAAGGTCATTATGATGGCTTGCTGCAGGTACCACCTGAAAGGAACAGAGTAACATGGTGTGAGTACTACTAGGAGTGGCTTAGCCAGACTACTTACAGGTAGCTGGGAGTTAAAACTGTCATAGCGTATAAGTTTGACTCTTTCTAGCTAATGAGAATATCTTTGCTTTCCTCCTTTCTGAGAGACATGCCTATTTGCCTCATTGGAAAGAATGTCATTGTAGTCTTACAGGTGGAATTTTGCAAGCCAGAACAAAAATTGTGTCCTAAGAAATTGATGAAGTAACTAAATAGTTAACAAATCCCTATGTCACCTAATAATAATACTTTGTATTTATATAGCATTTTTGGAGGAGCTCAAAACCTTTTATAGGCTATGAAAGTTAATCAAGTTGGGAATTTTTTAAGATTGTGGGAGTGAGGTCCAGGACTACACACCTCCAAGCTGTCAAGCTGGCTTTCCTTATTTACACATGTGCACCCTGTTAAAGCAGGGACTTCAAAAAGGCAAAGGCTCTTTGTCCTTAGAGGCATTGTAATATAAAGCGTGAAAGCGTGCCTAAATTCATTTCTGGCCATCTGGTATAAGGACCCAAATAATGTTTAAAGTATTTAAATAAAACTGTTAAATGAAAGAGACAGAGAGAGAGAGAGAGAGAGAGAGAGAGAGAGAGAGAGAAAGAGCGAGAGAATATATATGCAGCTGTCTGGTATTAGCTTCCCACCATCACTGCTGAACTATACTGATTCCTGTGCTTTTTGTTTGCAGTTAGTAGAGGGAACAGTTGGGAGGAGAGTCAGTTTTACTTTTCCTTCTTTGCTTATTGAATTTCTTTGTTTCTATTTAGTCAAATATGTACAATATTTTTTTAAAAAATATTTTCTTTGTTTGCCTACATGTATGTATGTGTACCACATACATATCTGATGTCCATGGAGGCCAGAAGAGGGCATCAGATCCCCTAGAACTGGAGTTACAGATGGGTGCGAGCTACAGCATGGGAGCTGGGAACTGAACCCAGGTCTTCTGCATGAACAGCCATTGCTCTTAACTGCTGAACCATCTCTCCGCCCTGAATAAAATAAGAAGTAAAATGGACTGAGAAATGGAGCCTTTTTGAGCATGGTAAGGTTGAGAGAATAAAATAAATACTTTGTTACACTGATGCTAAGTGGTACTTTGATTATTTTATGGAAGCACTTGTGCAGCTAAGACTCTTCAGACCCGAGGAAGAAATGCACCCAATGATGATGGAATTTTATAATTTGGGTTAATAACTAGAATCACATAAATGACCCATCAAAGTCTAATTTGATATGATCTAAAGTTAAAATCTGTGCCTATGAGGTATTTACACTTTTGCTTAGGAAGTCCTTTCTTACCACTTGGCTGGTTGTTTATTGTAGAGTTAGATTTTAGTAATCCTTTTTCCCCCGTGGGCTAGGGACTTTAAATGTATTACATGTAGCAAAGGTTTATTTACCTTTTATTATTATTTTTGAACAAGGGCTCTCTGTAGTCCCAATCTACCTGGAATTTACTGTGTAGACCAGGCTGGCCTTGATCTGAGATCTGTCTCTCCTCAGTCATTAAAAGCAGGTGCCAACACACCTGGTGATTTATGTATCCTTTAAAGAAGCATATGGAGTTGACTTTGCTGGATGCTGTGTCATTTCAAGTATGTGCAATGTCAATTACTAGGTTCTGGTTTTATAAAAATGGGTTTCCATGAGAAAGGAGTAGCTTTGGTATTGGTCAAGATGACTTTAGATGGGACTGATACCCTACATTTTATAAAACTGAGTTCTATGGAAGGTTGGTCCTTTTAAATTCTCTGTTCAGTTTCTTTCTTATTGTACAAAGGAGCAGGCTGAGTACTAGTGTGTCTTTATTGTTTAGTTTTTGGTATAAATGATACTAGTTGTCTAATTGGTAATGATATGAAGGACTTGTTTTAAACAAAAAGGTATGAAAAATGAGAATATTTATAGAAAAAACAAACAATAGCACAGGTGTTGTGTGAATGTCAAAAAAAGATGATGAATTACCATTCAGGTTTATTCTTAAGTCTGTTGCTTTTACTTTCTTATACTTTTAACTGAAGTTGTTTATTAGCTCATGTAAGTTAGACTCCTCACTAGTCCTGGATTAGATGCTCTTTATGACTGATACGTCATTATTTCCTCTAATTCCTGATTTTCCAGTGCAGAGGCATTCTCAGTCAGGGATCTTTACCAAGGCCAAGTGTCTATTATTTATGAATCAGCCTCTCACTTCTGTATTTAGAATCATCTGATATATGCACCATTCTTAGAACAATCAGGGAAATATTCCTTGCTTTTCTGGGCTTCAGATGAACTTTTTATTGTTTTGTCAATATAAACTGGCTGTATTTAAGGCTGTTTGAAAAAACAAAAGAAGAGGGGAAACATCACCAGGAAGAGAAAATAGTAGGAGCAGGAGCAGAGGACGGGAGCACAGAAAGGGCAGGAAGGAAAAGCGGAGGAGTGCAGGACAGGGAGTGCCGTGAGGACGAGGCGCACTCACTGTCAGCCTCGTCACTCATCCACTGTCTGCTAGCAAACTACTTTTCAGTAGGTTGAGCTGCAGGTGGATTTATATCTGATGCCACTTGTTTTCAGGGTTCCTGTGGTTTCGAAAGGGGAGTGGTAGCAGATTGGGGTTCATTTCTAATTTAGAGACCTTGAGTAAGTCATGTAACTCTACTAAGCCTTTAAATTTCAATCTTCTATGCATGGATGTAGAGCTATTAAGCGGAGCACAGTCAACCACTGACTGGACTCAGGTAGTTATTTAGAAAAAAGTTGGAGGGGCTGTGAGGAGGATCTGGGAGGAGCTGGAGGAGTAAGTGGGAATGAATATTATGGAAATACATTGTATGCCGGTATGAAACTCTCAAAAAAGAAATAAAAATATTATAGCAAGAAATAAAATGCAATCATAGTGTCAGTAATAGGCTCTGGAGAGAGTAAATAATACTTGTTTGTTATGGGAAATAGTACTAGAGTGTGACTAACAAGGGAAATGAGATCGCCAATTCTGAAATCAAAGCCTGACAAGTGGTCTTTTAAACGCACACACACACACACACACACACACACACGCACGCACACACAATGTTCTAAGGGAAGGTGGCCTTCTCTGTCCTTCACCCAGAATTTAGCCCTTCCCTTTGCAACCTTCTGCACCTTACACTGTTTTTCCTGGGCTACAGAACACAGAAAGATGCTGCCCTTGGCTTATCATCCAAGATTCTGAAATCTGCTTCTGCTACCATGCGGTAGGGACCACATGGCTAAGCTAAGCTGAAGTGGAGTCCCTCCACAACTCCTACGAAGCAGGTGTGGAGGGAGGTGTGAAGGTAAGCCACAGAATTAAGTTCTTCTGTAGCACAGAGTTATTTTAGACATCCCTTCTGGCCGATTTTGTTTCCAACGCAGAGCAACTCCTTTTCAGGTACACAAGCTTCTTGTGCCAAGTCCGTCCCCAATGACTAGTCAGTCCTCCTTCTCACATAGAAACTACGCTCAGGAAAGCAGCTATTTAGACCTTATACAAAATCAAATTAGCTTTATTACCTTTCCCAGGTGTGTTTGCAGTTTGAAGTTTTTAGAGCTGGTTTAGGAACTCTGTTCCTATTGAAAAGATTTCAGAAGATTCTAGAATTTTCTGGAAAAGATCTCAGTTGGGCAGAATTTTATAGACAGAGTCCTGGTGACTCTCGAACCTCCATCCTCAGGACCTATAGACTTTGAGTCTGTCCTTAGACTTCAGTCTTACAGGCAGTCCTCATTCCCAAAGCTCTGTTCTGTGCATCAAACTTTTTATTATTTACTGGATTCCTGAGTTTGTTTTGACAAATATATCTGGTGTGCATTGTGCACTTAATTGTTATTTTGATAGCTTTGTTAGATGGCAATTCATATAAGAGCTTCTATGTGTTGGTGCTAAGTCCTAAAGACTGCAACTGCTCCCAACCTTCCCAGGGCCTTCGTAGTTAGAGACTTACTGTTTGCACAGCCGGCTCAGCTCCACGAAGCAATTCATTCTGTCACTATCTAGCATTTATCTAAGTGCACATACAAAAAATAGAGGCAAGAATCAGATGGCTTTCATACATTTTCTTGGGACAATTCAAGATTTTGACAGGCTTTGCTGGTGTGGTCTGGCCTTTTGGAGGCCAGGGCTAATAGCTTTTAGGACAAAGTGTGAAATGCTGCCTCTTTCAACAGGGCTACATGGCGGAAGGGCCCCTTGAGAGTCCCTGCTTCAGGCTGCTAGGATTTTGCTTTGATATTATTGTTCCTATTCTGGGTTTTAAATATTTTAATGGAATTTTTATTGTATTTGTGGACTGGCTTTTACAAAAGGCTGTAATTTTAAGCATTCTAATAAGTGAATGGGAGATATGAATAAAGAGAATTAAAAATGGAACCCAGACATCTCCCACTTCCAGATGGTCATGAAGCTGGTAGAGTATGATAGAGCCTGATGTTGCTTTTGAAGATAAAATTGATGAGCAGGTACTAGAGAAATGGGTGATACTTCTTTTTCAGAGTTAGCACAACAACAAAATTGCTGCCCATTCTTAGCTGGTGTGGGATTTAATTGTCTCTTTTTAAATGGATTAATTTTGCTATGGATGTAAGGCACTTACCATGCTTCAGAGTTCTGCCTGGTTATACGAAAAGGAAAAAGGAAAAAGAAAAGATTACCTCAGAAAATATGGCCTCCTTTAACTACATTCTGCCCCATTCATATAATGATAGACCCAATCACAAGCGGTTATAACTTATATGAATAGGCCTGAATATCTAAACCCATATATAAACTGGCCCCATGCTGAATAGTGTTCATTTTTACAACCTCGCCACAAATCAAAATGAAACAAACTGACAACTCCAACTCCACCGCCCCTCCCCCCCAAAAAAACCGCAAACCAAAACCCTTAAATAATCTAGGTAGGTGTTTCCACAGTGCTTTGAAAATGCGCTCTCTTTTGGGTATGTTGGTATTTATTTCTCTGTCTCCATGCTCAGAAACATTGAAAAATAAAGCGGAAAGTCATCCTGACCTTTGAAAATGCTGGTCACTTTCCGGTTTGCCCTCAGACTGAATCGTAGCCCTTTAGAGGTTGTGCCTAGCACAGTGAGTTCAGCCAGAGGTATAGGCAAGAATTCTGTGAGACAGAAGAAGGGAGGTGGCTATCCTGTCCCTCTCTGTCTCAAGTTGCGTCACCAGCGTGTCTCGAACATGCGCTGCGTTGACGATCATCCTTATTTCCATTGCTGGCTCGCTTAGAGCCAGCTGGATCTGGGGACTGCAGTAATCCTTCAGCCCCTCTTCCCGTTTGTTGTAAAAGAAACCCTAACACGTTATTTCCTGATTATGCATATTACATGACCATTATGAAAAAACATAAAACTATAAAAAGAAAAATGTTGAATTATAAGAAACCCCACTATCCAGCAATAGCCATAATCAACATATTAGTGTACTTCCTTTCTGTGTGCTTCTGCTATGAATAGTTATAAGCTGGGAATGCTTTTGGAAACATCTACTCACTGCTATTAGTGGCTTCTTGGCTATGATTTGTGGATGGGATTCTGTGATGAGTATATACTATCAGAATATCAGTCAAGTTCCCAGGATGATGGGCACAGAGGCCTCAAGACAAAGCAAAACATGAGCATGGAACCTCACTATCAAATATTCATACATTACTCACCCAAACAAACAAATAAACAAACCACAGTCGTCTTAAAGGCCATCTCCAGAGTAAAGGTTTTTGAAGTAGTCCCATTGTGCATTTTTCCATGGCAGTAGACAGATATGGGCCAGCTTTGATGTGTGTGTGTGTGTGTGTGTGTGTGTGTGTGTGTGTGTGTGTGCGTGTGTGTGTGTTTCCTAAGGAAAGGAGGCTCTTGGGCAACTTAAGGCAATCTATAATGTGTTTCCTCATCAGAATTCCAGTAATTGCAAATCCTGGGTCCTGGTGCTGTCTAACTCACTGTTTCTTTATCTTGTGAGCCAGTGTGGAATTGTTTTCATTCCTGCTTCTCTGAGGTCAGTAAGTGAGTAATGAGTCCAAAACTACTGACCCAACATCTGCTGACTTTGACTTCCTGACTCCAAGATTGGGATTTCTCAACTGGAGGCCTGAACCCCATTTCTGGAGAGTCTAACTTTAGGAGCTCTAGGATGGGACCAAATAATTTGTATTTCCCCAAAGTTCTTGTGGTATCGATGCACAGAAACCAGGAACTACTGTTGTGGAAGTCATTGTTGTATTTGTGATGACCCATCTAATTGATTAGCCCTTACTGTCACAACATATGCTGATCTTATGAAAATTTTGGGTTTCCTAAATTGTCAATCTTTCAGTTTTAGGGTAGTGAAGTTGAGGATACGCAGGTCTTTTATCGGCTATGATTGTTCTTTCTGCCTCTATTTATCAAATATGTGGTTGTCTTGCACCATTGGGTACAGGCTGTTCTCATCTTTTGAAAATAGAAGGTAACTCTCAGATAACTGAGAGCCAAGTGCAAGGTGATCATGAGAAGGAGGTAGATGCCTTGGACTTTTCCAGTCTTCTTCTGGGACCTGCTGACTCTGGTATCATAAGAATTCCTACAGTGTCCTCTGGCTTGTCTGCTCTGTCCACTAAATTTAATCATAAAAAGATTGTATTAGGATCTTCTCCTATCCTTAAAATACCTCATAGTCCCATTTCTTTTTTTTTTTTTTTGGTAAATGTGTGATCAGCTAATCTGATCTAGTATGCTGTGACTGGGTCAAAACAGATGTGTTAAACACTTATTACTTCAAAACAAGACCTATGCTGAGCAGCTCAAACCAATAAACATTTATTAACTATGATTTCAGGACTCTGGGAGTGGGTAGATAAGATGGTTCTGGTGTGGGATCTTTCCTGAGGCTTTCAAGATATGGTCTGGGGCTTTGGTTGTCTTAAAGTCTAGAGAGGTGCTGAAGAAGTTACCTTATCAAGGGGCTCATATGGCTGTGGGTGGGTCCTCAGATCCTCACAGACTTGTCTGGGTCTTTAGTTCTTCCCCGTGTAAGATTCTCTACAGGTCTTCTCGAATGTCCTTACAGCATGACTTTCCCCAGAGGGGATCACGTGAGAGAGATGGAGGTTATGTCCTAGTCTCAGGCCAGTATTTTGTTGCTTTGTCATTCTTTTAGTTGCAAATGAAGCGTGACATATACCACATGCTTAAGGAAAGCAGAGTTGGGCGCCATATCTTTGTTGTTTACTTTGTTTGGTCTTTTTGAGACAGGGTCTCCCTGTAGCCCCAGCTGGCCTGGCACTCGCTATGTAGACCAGGCTGGCCTCTATCTCACAGACATCTGCCTCCCAAGTGCTGGGATTAAAGGCATGCACCATCATGCCCAGCTTTTGAAAAAAAATTATTTTGTATGTATGAGTGCTTTGCTTGGATATGTGTAAGTGCAACATGTGTGTACAATAATTAAAGAGGCCAAAGGAGGGAGTGAGATCCTCTAGAACTGGACCTACAGTTGTTAACTGCCCTGTGGGTGCTGGCAACAGAATCCTGACACTCTCTCCAGCCCAGGCTCCACCTTTTGAGGGGAGAAATATCAAAGACCTTATGGATACATTTAAAAAGTACCTTTAACTATGCCAACCTTTCCAGATGCCATATTTAGATAAATCTTCACACTGCTCCATCGTCCTAGAGCGCGTCTCACTGACTTACTGGCTTTAGATTAGGAAGGAGAGGGCATTTCAATCTCTCGTGATTTTAACACCGTCTCCTGGCTGTGATGCATGTACAATCATCCTTCCTGGGTTTGGACTGTATGCCAGCAGTTACCTATCCACTGTCCAAAAGATTTCTTCCCACAGGGCCCTTCCGCACCTCCAGTCCCAGCCAGACACTGGTTCCTCTGGTCTCTGACTTTTATTTTGAATACTTCATCCTGGTAATCCCATTCTTTGTCTTCAGTTTGGCCTTGAAGAAAAGCAGAGCAAGAATAGGAATGACATTTGTAAGGAGGAGGAAAATCTCTTTCTTCCGCCTATGTATTCAGGAGTTGTGATATCCACATATCCTAGCAACAGTCTTGGAGGTGAGGCAATGCTTTGGGAGAATCAAAGCAAGTCTGACAGTAGCATCATGACTGCTGAAAAGGCCTTTGAAGGATGACAAAACTGCCAATTATATGTCTCTGATTCCATGCAAGCCCTCCCTGGAGGAATCGCATGTGCTGGGGGTCTGGCAGCGGTAAGGGAGGGAGGAAACTGGGAATACCAACTGACAAGTGTCCAAAACAGGCAACTCTTTCAGCAAGGAATGGTATCTGCTTTCCAGGTTAGGTTATGAAATGTGGCAAGGACAAGGGAGGATGGTTCTGTCGGGGTTCTGAGGACAGTACGCCACAAAAGTTTGCAAATTACCTGTGAAAAGCGTCACTCATCGGTAGTAAAGAGGAACAAGTGGACTTCAAATGTGGTAAGGAAAATTGCCATAGGAGGAAGAGCATTTTCTAAACTGCTTTGTCTAGGGACGATCTGCTCCTGTAAGATCTTTTGAATGAAGGCCTAACTATCACAAGAGGTGGAGATGTAGGGCTGCTGATTAAAAGTGACAGTGCTCTCTCTCTCTCTCTCTCTCTCTCTCTCTCTCTCTCTCTGTATACGGTGGTGGTAGATGGTGGATGTGCACATATGTGCACTCATGTGGAGGCCAGAGGAAGATATTGGGTGTCTTCCTCTGTTGCTCTCCACTTTATTTTTTTGGGACAGGGTCTTTCACTGGACCTGAAGCTCACTGGTTTAGCTGGGCTGTGGCCAGTAAGCTCCTGGGATCTATCAGTCTCTACCAATGTTGCACTTATAGGCACCCGTGGCCATGCTTGGCTTTTGTATGGGTGCTGGGGTTTCTAACTCAGGTCCTTTTGCTTTCATAGCAAGTGTTCTTACCCACTGAGCCATCGCCCCAGCCCAAAGTGACGTGGTTTTTATGTCTTTCTAAAAACATGGATGGACTTGGACTTATTTCTTTGGATGTTTTGTTAAAGGGCAATAACCAGGCAGAGCAGGGCACACTGAATGATTTTATTATAAAGTATCTTTTTGTACATGATTGCAACAGGCATCATGTAACAAGGATTGTTAGTTACAGTATTTTATCTAACAATCACAATGACCTAGAAAGGTAGCTTTATTTTAGGCAAACATATTTGAGTGTCAAGGGAGTTAGATTCTTGTTCAAGGTTTCACAGCTAGTAAGTGACAAACATGGGATTGAGGTCTATCCACCTCTAGCTCCTGTGTACTCTGAATTGCCTTATCTAATAGATGCAGCTTAAAGTGAGACAGCCATAACAAAACCTCACTTCTCATTTAGAATGGTCTTGTGCTTTTCTGAAAAGCAGTGAAAGGACCTCTTGCCTCTGATTAGCAGTTTGATCCAACAAATGAGTTAATGGCTGGATTAATGTGGAGATCAAATGATATATGTTAAAGCATTTCTTAAACAGGAAAGCACAATTTATATGCAAGGGATTGTATGTGCTCATTTAATTTAGAACTAGTTTCAAGAGTAATGCTATGGTCTGAACGCTATGGCTTTACTGTAATGACTAAGATTATGGGTCTTATGAGAGTCCCAAGGGAACCTCTTTTCCCCCATGTGGGGGTGCTGCAGCAAGGTTCCAATTGTGGGCCAGGGAAAGAGTTCTTTCCTTACCAGACACTGTAGCTGATAGCTGCTTGATCTTGGACTTCCCAGCCTGTACAACTGTAAGCAATATATTTCCATTTTATATAAGTGAGCCAAAGCATTTTAGCACAGCCCAAGCAGAACATGGCACATGTTTTGATCAGCTAATGAGCAGGTGGTACATGTTGGTTGTGTTTTTTGCATTGCACTAAGAATGAGTGCTTGCAGTGTTGGTGATGATTTCCACTTAATGCCCTGAGAATTAAGGGGTAACTAGATAAGAGGAGGCTAGGATTACACAGCAAAATGGTGTTATGATATGTATAGGTTATGTGCCGCTCACATTTTCAGAGTTGAGCTGCTTGAGTAGTAATCATCACTCTTCTAAAAGATAAGAACTTACACATTTTCAAACATTAAAATCCAGGGGAGATAAAGGAAAATAAGATAAAATGATTATTTAGTGCAAAATACAAGAATGACCCTGAGTTTCAAGTACAAAGGAAAGAAACAACCCAGGCTCTTTTCCCCTTATAAATTCAGGTGGGAAACAACAGTATACTACGAAGTAATTGAATAAATAACATGAGATATTTATAAGAAGAATTTCTTTTCATAGGGAGATGATCTTGAATGCAAATGTGAAATATCTATCTTCTTGCTACTTACCATCATCTATTTTAAATACCGTGGTCTTGTTCATTAATAATGAAGAAGACAGAAGGACACCATCATTCTAGAGATGACTGTACAAATTAATAACCACTTACCATTTCTAGGTTCTAAGTCTCATTTATTGGTTTTCTATGCAGCAATATTAAAATTGTGCTCATTTAATGGATTCTGGAACTCTGCAGAGTAGAAGTAAGCTTCTGATGAGGTTCAACTCAGGATGCAGATGGTTAAAGGACTTGGATTTGGGGTTTGTTCTAGTGTCATACTTGCAAAATCTGAGTAGTCCATGGCTTCCTGTATGTCAAGTGTTTAAGGAGGCAGGCAAGCCTAAATGAACAACGAATGGGGAGTGAAGGAGCTGTGATTAGCAACAACTAGCCTATTTGTTTAAGCCCTTTCTTTCTTTCTTAAAGCTTCTCACACTTATCCCTTCCCCCAAGTACTGCATCACTAGGGACTAAAGTTTAGGTTTTGCCTTCTGGATGGAGACTGGGATGGTGAGGAGGCAGAAATTGGATATAATAGAATCAGCCTTAGAAAAGATTTCAGAACTCCTTGAGCATTTTTTTAGCCCACAACATTTGCATTGGCTTCACTCCCTGCCCATCAAATCATATATTCCTTATCAGACAATATTGCAAATGCTGGAAACCATAACCTCAATTTCCCCAAAGCTACCAGTTCCTGTAAAACTGGAGGGGAAGGAGGATGGGGCCCGGCACAGTTTCGTCTTGGAATTTTGTTCAAGTTTCTTCACTTTCTTCAAACTGCTTATAGTCTCCTGACCTTATTTTCAAAGTTGGGATCTGTGGTGGGGCACAGAACCCTGAGCCCAGCTCTCACAGCTTTTGAGAACTGATGTTCCCAGAACCAACCAGAAAGAGACACAGTATGAGTGAGGCGGAGGAAGAATCTGAACATAGAAAAGAACACAGTCAATAGAGCACTGGGCAAATGAAATCCTTGATCGGGTCTTTAATGCCCCATTTTAATTTAAGTCAATATTTACTAGCCTCTAGATAGTACTTAATCTAGTTCTGATCAAAAAACACATAGCAGATTTTGTGTTGGGGCCAGGAAAAAAGAGTGAAGGATTCACTTATTCTAGTGTTTTCCAAGGAAGTCATCTTCATCTGTATCACATGGAGACTTAGACACCTAATCTCTACACCAGACTTATTGAATAGTCACCCCTGTGAGGCACATCTAGGGCTCTGCTTCTGAAAGAAGCCTCTGGACCAATCACCCCAAATTCTGAAGAAAGAAAATGAGAGAATATTAGGTAGCCCCTGATTAGAAGTGGAGGGACGATTGTATCAACCCCATATTTCCATGCCCTTTCCTAGAGCTGGCCCTATCATTTACTAGGAAATACTTGTCACAGTTCATTCTGTTAAAATGAAGTTCCTTATAGAAACTTATTATTCATATTTCTTGAGGACCTAGTGTCTATGATCAAGATGCCTGTAGACTTGATCTTTGGGGTAGGCCTGCTTTCCAGTTCACAGACAGAGCCATGCCGCATGGTGAATTGATGAGGAATCCATCTGAAGAGTCTTCAATGAATGCACTAATGTTGTTGATGACGGTTTTAGTTACCTCCTAGTGTCATTCACCCTGAGTTCATAGACTCAGAGTTCGGGATTTCAGAGGGATACAGCATTCAGATCCAGTCATAATTCTTTCTGAGATGATGATGGGTGGAATAATTGTATTAGATATTATACCAGTTGTTGTATGCAGAAAAAAATGGTCCTTACTCGTCTATGATGAGTGCATTAGACAGTTGGTTTAGAGAACTTATTTTAAAGTCTTAATACCAAATTAAAAGACTTACATATTTTTGGGAGAAAGGAAAAGGTGACTTTGTGTGCTTCTTAATGCATATGTACTGCTTTGAATGGATTTATTATAGAACTCAAGAACAGAAGATTAAGAAATTAAGGATCATGATGCTTAAAATAGATACCACTATTTTTTTCACATTAAGCAAAGCAATCTGCCAGGCAGGTGAGATTTCTGAGATGGTGACAGTGAAATATCCCAAAGCCTGGGGTGCTGTTCCTCTGCCAGTAAATATTTCCAAATGCACTTTTGATGAATATTTTAAAATTTACCCTAAGCAACACATAGGTAAGCAGAAGTCGGGAAGCAATCCTCTGATGTCCTTGCCTGCTTTAGGCTGCTCATGGAACATGAGCTAGAAAGGACTGTCCCATACTGAGCACCATTCTTAATCTTGTACAGAACCAAACCAGGATCCAATTCAATGCTTTCTATTTGGGGTGGAAGGTTTTTCCTTTGTTTTTGAAATCAGTAACATCTATGAAGGAAAAAAAGAAGAATTCAGCTTGGCTATTTTTGTAATCTGTGTAATTGCTTTTTTTCTGTCATCAGATTAGCTTTTTTTCCTTTACTTGCTATTAGTGTCTTATAACATAAGCAGAAAATTGGGTTAAACCTAGCTGGGGTTTCAATAAAAAATTGTATGTATACTTGAAAATAGTATAATCAGGACTCCATGTATATCTTGTCAGAAATTGACCTGAAATATATGCAGAAACTCCATTTCTTAGGAGGAATGGTTTCACAGCTCAAAAATCCTGCAATAGTCTGTTTTTGCATCTATGATTTGTGTTGTATTTATTTCCATTTCTTATCTATAATATTATTGAGTCTACAAGGGGAACAGCTCTCTGACATCTCACCATTTTCATCTGTACCTTCCCTTAAAGCAGTGGCTAATGTCCCTTTAATAAATTAAAGACAGATAGAGGAAAAATTATGTGGCCTTCTCCACCAACAAATCACCTGTGTGGTTTGAAGGATGCTATGCTAGTTAGGCTGTCTGTCCTGTGCCAAATACTTAGACAAACAACAGAGAGAAGATTTGTTTTGACTCATGGTTTCAGAGATTCCACGGTAGAGCAGAACAGCTCATGGTGAGAGTCGGTAAGCAGAGAGAGTGAAGGCAGTGCCAGCTGCCTTCTCATTCTTCCCTTTTATTCTATCTGGGTCTTCAACTTGATATGATGGAACCACCTACCTTCAGGGAAATCTCCCCTAATTAGTCCTCTCTAGAAATGCCCTCACAGACATATCCAGAGGTATACTTTACTAATGCAATGCACTTAACAATCAAGACTGTTTACCACAAATACAAAACCCACTTTCCTTAACTCTTGAAATACATTTTTTGTTTGAGTTGAAATGTCTTCATTTCATCTTCACTGTTTTAGAGTTAATTTCTTTTTTTTCAGAAAACATCTGTTAAAACTCTATGTGGCACTCAAGGATGGAGGGTGTGGGACATGGGCACATGTATTTTGAATGGGGATGACTGTGGGAGAGTTGTGGAATGGAACACTGCTGGCAGAGACAGGCCTGTACTGACAGTTCCTCAGGGAGAGGCTGCTGGAAGGTATACTAAGATCATGTCAAAGGAGTACACCCTGCAATTTTCCTAAGGTTCCCCAGATGAGCCATGTGGATTTAAAAAGCTGGAAAACCTTGTCTGTTTGCTTCTGCAATTCCGGGTGAGAACTACATTCAAAACTGACAATGTTCAATACAGCCCCCACTGTCAAGAGTTAGCTCTCTTACTTCTGTGTGTACCCTCAGTGAGGATGCTCAGCAGAACCAATGACAGCTGTAGTCTTGCCAGGTGAGCAATCACCTGTGAGGATGCTCATCTTCTCTCACAGTGGCAAGAAGAGTCCATTCTGCATGTAAAAGGGACTTCCCAAAATCAGTTACTTCCCTTAAAACCCTTTGAAGACTTCAACAGGATGTAAACCCAGAAAGAGATCCTGGGGTCCAGGACAATCAACACTCTTCAGAGAGGAAGGGAGCTCTGGCAATACTCACAGCAGCATGTCTTCAGACACACTTGCTGCCATTCTTCAGAGCCCCTTATGTAGTTAGCAAAGGACTCAGATATAGAGCTGGCAGTAATTGCTTCTGTTTTTGCCCTTCAAAAATCCCTAATTGGGAGTGTCTGGAGTTATACAAAGTACTCGATGTTAGACAACATGTTCCAGAACAGACGTGTCAATCAAAGACACCATGGCTTTTAGCAAAGATATAATAATATTTTTATGAGTTTTTCTGATATGAGACAGGATTTTCTTTGAGTATAGAAATCAAAAACTGGTCAAAAATAGCTCAGTTCCTTCTTGGTGGCGGTGTAACGGGGCAGGTAAGAGGGAGTGAGAAGGAACGGGCGGGAGTCTCTGGGTATAGCTGTTATGTTTTAGGATCTGTCAGCATTTCCATTACTGAAGCCTCAGGGGGCTGTAATTTAATGTAACTATAAAATTTTACTCTCTGAATTGAAAGTTATTGCCTTGCTACTTACTTTACTGATATTTTGCATTTTTTGAAGAGAGAAAAGAATGTATTTTCTTCCTGTGTTAAAATTAGAAGAGAAACAGAAAGCTTACTTCATTTGGTCTATTTTTGAGAACTTTTGAAATGAAATCATATAATATGGGCTCTGAGTTATACTGTTTTTCTATTCCCATAGCACTCTTTATTTTCATGTATTGTCTTAACCCATATCCTTTTATTTGTCTTCTAGAAAGTATATGAGTGTAAAGTCTATTGTTCTTTATATTACCTCTACCTACTTCTCTGTACAAAACAAACATTTGCTGCTATCTACAAGCATTATGCTTTAGGCTTAGAAGAAGAAAGAAGAAGAATTCTCTGCTTATTAGAAGAATATTCTCTGCTTATTAATGAGTGTTTTTCCTTGGAGAAGCATTCAACTTGCCTTATTTTTTACATTGGATTATAACCTCTGAGAGTAAAACTGGCATCGTTTGAATAAATAAGTAATAATAAGTAATAAATTAAGTATGCTTAAAAGCAAAACACAATACTCTATGTCAGACAAGTTTGCAAGTCTTCAAATATAGCGACTTTAGGGCTTGGGGAAATGGTTCAGCAGTTAAGAGCACCAGGTAGTTTTTCAAAAGACCGAGGTTTGAATCCCAACACCTTTATGGTGGCTATCAACCACCCATAACTCCAGTTCTAGGGGATTGGACACCCTTTTTTGACTTCCATGGCTACTGCATGACACAGGTGTGCTTATATAAATGTAGGCAATACACTCATACACATAAAATAACAATAAATTAAAAAATTAAAAATAATACTGATTTTCTTTGATGTCAGTTTTCTTCTTTCATCATGCCTTCATTTACTCCAGAGATCCACAAAGCAACTTCTATCAAGGGACGTTGGGTAGTGGTACCTCAGAGATGTCCCTATTCTAGTCCTTAGAATCTGTGACTATATCACCTTATATGGCAAAGGGTTATGAAAGCTTCAGATGGAATTAAGCCTGTTCATCTGACTTTAGAATAGGGGGATTATCATGTTTTGAGTGATTGAGGGTAATCAAAAGGACCACAAAAACAGAATAGCAGGTAGCAGGTCAGTGGGATGTGGCACGAGGACCTAACCCTCTACTGCCAGCTTTGAAAAGGCGGAAAGGGATTACAAGCCCAGAAAGGTGGGTAGTGTCTAGAGGCTAGGCAAATCAAGGAAGCAAATTCTCCTTTACAGCCTCTAACACCTCAGTTTAGCCTAGTGAGACCCATATTGGATTTCTGACATCTAACGTTTTGAGATTACTAATTTGAACATATTTATCTGTAATAGGAAACTAGCATACAAAATAAGCACAGAATGGATCACCCTCACTCACTGAGATGTTTCATTCTTAATCCTCACCACTTCCGGCTGTGCGTCATGTGCTCCCCTTTCGTCCATATCTTCTATCTCTCCCCACCCCCAAATTTATTGATCCTATGTCTCATTGTTAGGGACTTCTTTCTATAGAGAGAAAAATCTTTGATCATGCATTTTGAAGATTATATTTTTGAAACGGGAGAATGAGATGGTCTTCTATATAATTTGCATTACTCTTAATCTAATCACTAGTCAAGAACCATATAGCTGTTTGAACAAGGAAAGTCAAATGCACCCTTCCCCCACAAAACAAACAAACCAACAGTATCCAGATAAAGGAGAAATTTTTAATTGTATGAAATTTCAAACCAAGGCAACATAGCTCGTCAACATTTCATGTGACAAAACGGGAACGATTTATAGACTGATCTTGCTTCATATCCAGAAATGATTGTTCTGAGGAAAAGTAAGTGTGCAGTTGCTTGAACTGCAAGCTGCTTTTTTTTTTTTTAATCAGATGGCATTTTAAACTGAATGACTGACTGACAGACTATCGTTATACAGTCTTAAGTATTTGGTAGACATTTTCTAAAAAATTAACAACAAAATGAGCCTGTCACTGCAAGAAAAGAAGTGAGCCGTTGTCATTAGTGATAAAATTCAGACTTTTGAGCAGAGAATAAAATTGTGAAGACCTCATATTTTCCACCACAAATTTGACAACATCCTAGTTTTTAAGGACTTTTCAAATGTGATGGTGGCACAGTTTGATGTCCTGATGTTGTATACAGTTTGTCAATGTTCAGAAGATCTGATAACCTAGTGAATTCAAACTTTCTAAATAACCAAATTAAACCTTCTCAAACTCACTTATGAGTCAAAGATTCATGAAAGTGAGAAATAGATGAATTGCAGCTGATCTATAAGATGCTACCACTTGCTGAGTTTGGGGTAATGTCAAATAATTTCCAGTTATTTGAAAAAGCTACTAAAATTTACTTTTTCTTTTCAAGGACATAGTCTATGTGAGGTTGGATTTTCTTCACATACTTTAGAATATATCGCAACAGACTAAATGTAGAAACGGGTACTAGAATCTAGCTGTTTCTCAGGAAGTCAGACAGGAAAGCATTACTTTGTCATTTCTAGTAAAATCTTTTGGTTATGCTAATGCATAGTCCACTTACTATTTTATATAATATTTAAATGTTAATTGAAAATTCAAATGTGGTAAATATTAATAGACAAGACATATACACATGCTTTGTGGGTCACCCAGTACATTTTAAAGATCACAAGGGAACAGGAAGACAAAAGAGACCCGATAACATAGGCAATAAACAGGCAGAATTTGCAGATTCTGACTCAAGATGAAGAAGTACTTTTTGAAAACTGCACCTGTCACAGTCCCACTCATAATCATATTAACAATTTCTCACCCCCTAGCAACAAAGTTAAAAAGCTGATAGTGTCAAGATCAGATAGAGTGGATGAAAGTAAGAGCTCTCATTTATTGTTCATAGAACTTTGAGTCCCATCACTGGTAAGTGCAAATTGGCAGTTATCTCTCATTGTGTTCCACTAAACAGAAATTCTACATCTTATTATATATTCCTGAGAATCAGTGCTTCATGATGAATGGACAGAGATGGTCATTGCTAGACTTCTTGGTAAAAGGAAAACCAACTAAGCCCTGGATAATAGATAAATAGAGCATAGCTTCTGTACAGAATGTGATCTCATATAACTGCTAAGTGAACAACACAAGCTCTTTAAATGAAAGTGGACACTTAAAAGCATGATACTGAGTCAAATGGAAAATTGCATATGTATGGTTTAAATACCATTTATGTAAATTTTGAAGGCCAATTCACGAAGCATGTGAGATGTATTGAACTACATGAAATTGGTTCTTTAGGTTAAAAAAGAGTTAAATATCAGCAGATTCTTATTATTCCAATTAAATATAGAGGAAAAAACTTGAATGTGTTCTCCCTTGGAGAAGGAGATAGTCTAATAAGGTGGGACTTTAACTTCATAATATTTTTTTTTTATAGTGGAAAGAACAAACTGTCTGAGTTGTAAGTTCGAAGTAGCAGACACTTCTAAATTGTCATGTCAACTGGTTTTGTTGTTATACAGGCTTCATTAGGCTTTTACCGTACTGTGGAGATTGCATAGGCACTTTGACCAGCTTAAGATCCATGGCACTCCACTGTGGTGGGAAAGTGACAGAGGGTCCATGGGTTAGAGTCCAATATATCGTAATCAGGTCTAACAATGGCTTATTTCTGGACCTTGGTGAAGGAAGAATTTTGTCTAACAGAAACTTCGCTTCAACAGAGATGAAAATGGGGATCTTAATCTAGCCACTCTTAAGAATGGCTAATTTCCTCAGCATTGTGGGAGTTAGAATAATCTCTTATATATACACAGAAAAGACAAAAAACATATGAATTGTAGCTGAAAGGAAGCATATAACTTTATAAAAACCACCATTTTGAGCTTTTTTTTGTTGTTAAAAATTGGTCTGTTTTAAATTGCTTTCAGGGCTGGAGAGATGGCTCGGCAGTTAAGAGCACTGGGTGTTCTTGCAGAGGACCTGGACTGGATTCTCAGCACCCACATGGTGGCTAACAATCATCCTTAACTCTAGTTCCAGGGGAATTTCACACTGTCTTCTCACTTCCATGGGCATTGCATGAAATTGGTGCACTTATACACATGCAAGCTGTACACTCATATACATTAAAAAATGATTTCAAAGTAGGATATTTTAGAAGGAACCTCACAAGGTAGAAAATAAATGATACTATACCTAAGCATTTCAATCTTGTCAAAAGGTATTTGCCGAGCTATGGTGAAGAAGGGAGAAGAGATGACCTGACCATGCATAAGTAATCCCAGTCTTTGTGTCTAGACAAAGCCAATATCCACGAAATTCCAATCAAAGAAGTTGCAGGAGGTGACTGGAGCAGGTCTTGGTGGTGGAGTGGGACAAGCTCTACAGTCGCTGTGGAAAGACAGGATGAACAGCTGACAAGGCTCTGGAGAGGGAACAGTTTCTCACAGAGATGCATCACGGAGATCTGAAAAGGGAGGTGGTTCAATTTGCCCATGTGAGGGATAGCTTACTCTGGGACGTGTGTTTTTCTGCTCATCATGGAGTTAATTCTGGAAGAATGGGTTGAGCTAGCAATGGAGGGTGATTCATGGGACAGGCTTCACTCTTGCAGATGAGTTGGGAACTAAGAGCAGTGTGAAATATAGCAGGCCATAGCTAAATAGTTCAGGGATGGTTATTGTTATTAGAATGTGTGAGGCAGTCTTCTCCTATTTATAGCATAGTGTTCTGAGCATTTGTTCAACTCCCACCTCCACCCAAAGAACTCAGTGTGACATCAGGCTGAAGAGTTGCTTGTCGAGGTGAAGTTACTTAGGGGATTCCAAGAGAGCTTCAAATTATTCACATTTCAGTGACATTTTCTCATGAAAGGTATAAGGCTGCTTATAGCCAGCTGTCAGACAGTGACATTGAAATGTGCTCTGAGGAAGGCCCTGGATACTTTGGAGTTTATTTCTCCAGGGTGCAGAAAGGCTGCGGTAGGATATTTTATAAGTCTCTGCCCTGTTCTCAATGCCCCAGGTCAAGCTGGACCAAATGAACGGTCTGTTGTAATGTATTCGAAGGATCTTTGCTTAGTCTTGATTTTTCTGTCTTCTTGGCTTAGCACTGAGAAGTCTTTCCTGTTCTCTAATTAGTTCAATCATTTACTAATTTAATATGTGTTGAATAGCAGGCTAGGTGCAGTTAAAAATAAAACTTGTCCTCAAGAGGAGAAAATGCAAATCTGCAAGTGATCTCTAGACAGAGTAGTGCCATGTTGACTAAGAGCAAACAGTCATCATCTAGGGGTGATGGTCAGTGGTGGCCAGTGAAGGGGAACGGAAAGACAACGGAGGAGATTTTTGAGAACCTTATAGGCAAAGCTGTTCCTACAGGACTAGGATGTGAGACTGACCAGGTTTATGATGGAGTGGTCCTTTAGACCAATGATCTTAAATATTTGCTCAATATTTGTTTATTGGAAAGAGTAAGCCCCACATAATCCTCTTCTCTACTACCCCGAGTGAGTCATGCAGCTCTGGCTCCAAGCTTCATGCCCTATTTAGCAGGATAAAGAGCTCTGTGGTTACCTGAACCTGCTGCTTGCCTTGGAAGGCAGTCTAACCACCTATCATCTGTGGTATTCACACTCATCCCTGGCAATCCTCCCCTCTACTAAGTGGCTTTATTAAATTATTCCTCACTAACACCTACGGTGCTGTTTCTGAATGGAGCCCTAGAAAACACAGTTTGTTCCATTTCATTATATTTCTGAGTATCACTGGGTAGTTGCCATCTGGCCCTCTCCTTATTCTAGCTCTGGGAAGAAGCAACAGCCTGAGCAAAGGTTTGGAGGTTGGAGAGCTTGGGAATGACATCTTAGAATGCAAGGTACCATCTGCAGCAGAGAAGAGGGAGAAATGATGCAAGCGGAGAGGCAGCAATTTGGAGCGGTTCCCACCCTCAGTGCTGAGGAACAAACCCAGAGCCTCAGGAATCCTAGGTAAATGCCTTAGTACTGAACCACACTATTAGCCCTTTGAAGGCTAATCTAGTAGAGGAGAACTGGCAGTTTGAACAAGTCATAACAGGGCACTTAAGGCTTATGAACCAGGATTATGATTTATATAATCAGATTTATGTTTTCAAATTCTTTTTTGTTTAATAGAGGGAGATAGTGGATTAAAAAATGCATATATGCTATAAAATAAGTTTCTATTCTGTCAAAAATTTGCATTTCACCCATAATCATAATTGTGGTTAATATTTTTGTCTGTTTTCATCCTTTTCTATTTCTGTATATGTATGTGTCTGTATGTTTGTGTGTGGAAATCACACTATATATACAATTTATTTTTAGTTTTTACACTTAATGCAACTGATATACCATATTAATAAAAAAGTACTTTATATATATAGTTTCTGTTGAATGACAGAGGGACTTCATGAATATTCTCTTATTGCTGACACTTGGTTTACCATCCATTGAGCTATTATTAAATAGCATTATAATTAATAATATTCACTTGTCAGAAATATGATTTGGAAAGGTTATATTGTACAAATAACAAATGATTGAAATGAGAGTCAAAGACAGGAAGGAACTGCACTGGTTCAAGGTCTACGTGGGGCAACGGTAGAGAAAAGAGCTAGTGAATTATTGAATTCTTTGACTTCTTTAAGACTTAAACTAGGTTTTCTTCTTTGTTCTCACCTAGCAAGCTCTCAGTCCATCTTGCTTAATGAATGAATGAGAAAATACATACTGGGCTTTGATAACATGGTTGCTGAGGGTCACCACCACCACATCCTTTCTAAATGCCTTCTAAGGGCTGGGGAGATGGCTCAGTAGATAAGAACTCTAGCTGTGAAAGCATGAATAGCCCAGTTCAGGTCTCCGGTATCCATGTAAAAAAGCTGGTTGTGTATGCATGTGCGTCTAACCCCAGCACTGTGGGGGCGTAGAGGGAAACAGAGGCAGGACGATCTCTGGAGCTTGATGACCAAGCAGCCTAACCAAAAACAATGCATTTCAGGTTCACTGAAAGACTGTTTCAAGAGGTAAGGTGGAGACTGACAGAGTAGGACATTTGGTGTTCTCCTCTGACCTTTGCACATGCACACACACACACACACACACACACACACCCCACACACAAAAGCGAAAACAAACAGAAAACCTTCTAACTCAGTTACCTTGTACAAAGAAAACTCGACTCATTCATAGAAACTACTGTCCAAACAATCTAGGACACCAATTCCCTCTGATGTGTCTTGTGTTTTTGTTGATTATTTGTAGAAGCAGAGCACTCCCGAACGCCAAGAGTGGTCAATAAAGAAGTGAATTTATTTAGCTTCCTCTTTTAAATACATCTCTTATTTACTTTTGGTCAATGGGCAACTACTTACACCAATTCCCATAATGTATTCAGCACTGTGCTTGGTGCTTTACTAAGGGGTTCATTCTGCCTTAATGACTTAACAATTTAGTTGAGAAATGAAAACAGATACTCAGTAGCTTAAAAGAGCATGGTTAAAGTTACACTCATTCAAGAATGCATTTACTACCTTCTGAAAAGAGTGAGAAAATGTGGTAGGAACATTAGCAGGCACAATAGAGAGCAACATCAATTTCGTGAACTGAACTGGGTATCTGATAGTTGTGTGATTTTGCCTAACTTTGTAAAATGGAGGCAGACAGCAGCTGCTTCCCACTTGCTGTGTAGTGGATCTTTCTTTAGTCTTCTGTGATAAATGAAGGGCCTAAATTCATCTAACCAGTGTTCCACCACTGTATTCTCATCTGCAAGCTGGCTTGCACAGACAGCCTCAGAAACAGATCTGCCTCTAAAACCTGCTGTCAAACGCATGTAAATAATCAATATTTTCTGGTGCAGTGATCTCACTCTGGGAAATAATGGTTATGAGCTAATTGAGTTAATGAGAATATATTGGTTATTGGCGTAGTGAAAGTGATGACAGAGAAATCTGATTCCTACTGGCTCCTATATAACCTTCAGTTTAAAGAAACTGGCATACTAAAGTGCTCATGGACAGTCCTAACTGAGCAGGGTGGATGGGAACCGGAAAGTCATGATGATTCTTCAGATCAGGGCTTCTTCCCCTCAGCTCCAGGAGTTGAATTCAGGAATCCCACAGAATTAGATTAAAAGGACACTTTATTTTTGCTTGCATTTTCTTTTACTACGATTCTAAGTGATCAGTTGTAATATTTGAAGTGCTTCTGCTTGTGTAAGTCACTAATAAAAATCAAAGAGATGTTGATGACACAATTGTTTCCTCTTTCATAAAGTGCTTAACACTATGAAGGGAAAGTATGATAATTATCAGGTGTGAATTCGCTCTTATTATTTAATGCATTGGAAAAATAAATACTTCTAAAAATTCACATTCAATGTATCAATTTGTTTTTTAAAATTTGAGCTGTTTAATTATTTATTTCAATTTATGTGCATGGGTGTTTTACCTGCATGTATGTAAGTGCACCCTTGGAGGCCAGAAGAGGGTGCTGGATTCCCTGGAACTGGAGTTTGAGATGGTTGATAGCTGCCACGTTGGTATTGGGAACTGAACCTGGGTCCTTTGCAAAAACAGCCATGCTCTTAACTGCTGAGCTCTCTCTCCACCCCGTTTTAAAAAATATTTTAGTATTACCAGTTAAATATAACTTGTCTCCCATGTATGTCTGTGTTTTATTTTATTCTATTTTATCTTTCATATAGAAGCATGATCATGGGTAACTATCATAAACTTTAGAAAAAGACCTAGGTACAAAAATGTTGGGGATCCTGGCTTCTCATGAGAACATTGGATCCTTCTCCCCGTATGTAAATGCTGCTATTTGCAATACAAATTTTTCCTGTTTTTCTGACACAGGGGGATCCCAGCAGCCCCTTTCTATGGGGGAGAACTTGGACCAGTTCTGCTGTCAGTTTACACAGTGAGATCCTCACCATATGCAACTCTCAAGGCTGGAGAGATGACACGCAGCCAACATGGCTGGGAGACATGGAGAAGCGGAGCTTGTGGCTGGACCACCATACAAGGAGACGTGACTCCTGCAAAATTGCATTATGCTTCAGGCTGCTGCTCTTCCTCCTTGGCTCTGCTGCTTTGAGACACTCACATAATATCAGTGACATTTTACACAAATAAACTAACACAACCCAGGAGAAGGAGAAGGCAGGAGCCAGCCTTTCTTCCAGCTATTTGGCCTTGTTTGAAGGATGATCTTAGATGTAAGAGGAAAACGCACTGTAGGGCTAAAGACCGTTTCCCCTCTGAGCGTAGATAGGTGGGCCCTGCTGCCGATGTTGCCTTCACACTCTCTGCTGCAGATAGCTCAGTTTTTTCTTGAGGCCAGGTCCGAGTCTTGTCTTAAGGGATGGTAAAATTTTGCTCCTGTGACTGACTCTGGGATGTGCCAGGGATGGGAGAAGAGGATCGGAGAGAATGGATGGTATCTGGCAACCCAGGAGCCTCTCGAAGGCAGATTGTGTAACGCAGGGGTGTCTGCCAGGAGGAAGGAGCACAGAGAGGTTCTTTTTGGCACTGGTTTTCTTCAAGTCTTCAAAGCTGAGAGTTGAGCAGTGTCGTCAGTGAGAAAGTACAGATTTCATTCCACAAAGGCCTTTGTGAATCTGGCTCTCGGGGTCACGGACTTGGGTGGCTGTGCCGTGTCTGTCAGAGTACAGGGGTAGAATTTTGGGTCCAAGAACAAGGATAGTTCGAAGTGCATTATTTTCCCTAAGGCTTATCTAATCATCGGCAGCTCTTGTCCCTTTTTATTTATTGCCATTTTTCATATTATTTTTGCTTTGCTTAAACATTGCTTGTTCTTATGCACTCAAACTTTAAAATGAAAACACAACTTTCAGATACATTTGTTTTGCAGCCTGCGCTGGAAAAGTAAACAGGGTAGAAAGAAAACTTGCATATTTGAAGTGTAAACTAATTTGTTTGGAATCATTGAGCAACATGTGGCTTCTCAAGCTGCACTGGGAAGTTATCTTATGCCAGGTTCTTCATGGAGACACCTTGATTTGTCAGTGAGGATCACAGCAGTTTGAGCAAAGGACTTTAGTGTACTTGAGCAAGAAGCCAATTCCCTGTCCCACAATCCTTAAATTCAGAGAGAGAAAGAGGGAGAGGGAGAGAGAGAGAGAGAGAGAGAGAGAGAGAGAGAGAGAGAGAGAGAGAGGGAGAGAGAGAGAGAGACTTGTGAATGCCTGTGCTAGTTTGAATGTAACCAGAAGATGGCTCAATTAGAAGTCCTCTCATTCCACAAGACTTCATGTAGGTACATTTGTATGTTCTTAAATGCCCAGATTGAGCAGACTGTTTTGTTGGTAGCCATTTTTCTAAAATCTAGGGTTTTTTGGGGGAGAGGGGGGAAATAAATGCCAATCAAATACTACTGTACTTTGTTCAAGAAACCAATCTTGATGAAATGATTTGGGACTAGTGGAAAATCTCCTTAATCTCCAGTAACTGCTATCTCATGACTAAAATTTATGACTGTGATTAACATCCAAAAATGATCCAAGACATATTAAAACCTCAAGTCATGAAAAAGCCAACAAAGTTTAAGAACAATGATACTTGGTTTTCCTTGTTTAACCCTCAGTATCAAGTCTCACATTGAACATGCTGATTAGATATTACTCTGCCTTTCGAAAAGGGCCAGATTTTGTTGAGCTAATTGCCTAATGAGTGGCACTGACCTCCCACTTCATGTGGTAGATTGTTCTGTTTTGCTAGCTGTAATATAAAATTTATGTTTGTTTACTAATGTAGCTAAGGAATTAATGTCCATTCGTTCTAAATGTGTTTGGTTTGATTACTCTGAAGAATATGAGAAATTATACTAAAGAAATATCCAACTTGTAAAAATAAAGTATGCTGAAGCAGAGTTTTTGCTTCAGTTCAAGTTTGTGCACTGTAAACATGAAACTGAATCAAACATCATATGATTTTAGGATATGATCTTTATTTGGGAGGGCAGAAATGAGGGGCTGAAAGGACCCCTTTTGGGCTGTTGATGCATGCAATTCTAATTAATACTGTAAGTTTCTGGAATATAACAATTGAATCACTAGATCTGGACCAGAGTGTTATAAGATTTATTTTTTCACTTTTCTTGAGAGTCTGCAGAAATATTATTCATAGCTCTGGACTTTTTGCCATCCATTGTAGCATCTCTTTCAGCCTCATTGTTTTATGTCTGTGACAAGATGAATTATAAAATCAAATGCAAATTGTTCTTGTTTATTCCTCTGGACAGGGAGAGTAGAAGGCTGCTCAATGATAGGAGGCAATGTGCCTCATTCCTCTTTGCAAAATGTACAAAAGTGCATACTTGAAACTGCTTGAAGACATGTACACCACATTAGAAGTCTGATGGTTTACAGACAACATGAAGAGAAGGCACACAAATTAAATCACACAGCTGCAACTCTACCTGTAATGCCAATGAGCTCTGATCTCACATTCTGAGCTCTTTCTACACCAGCCGTCCAGGTAACAGCTGAGGTTGGATTCCATAGTGCCGTGCCTGAGCCCGTTGTGTGTTGTTTTCCTGTGTCTTAAAGGCATTTAGTTCCTTTTTCTTCCTTTGGAAATTAGCGTTTTCCTCCCCTCTTTAAATCAAGTGAAAACATCAAGATTGATGTTAGGTTGAGAAGTCAAGAAAGACCTTTCTGAGAATGTCACTAAAATGACTTGAAGGGTAAATAAGTGAGCTGGAGAAATGATTGCTTCAGGCATTTAGTAGACAAGTATGAAGGCCCTGTGGAGGAGAAGAACCACAGCATGGGAGAAACGGAAAAGCATCCCTGCCTGCACCATCGGGTGCTGTGGGAAGTGGCTAAGGGGATGTGGCTAAAGCAATGCTCAGGAGCTGGACATGCCAGATCTGTGCTACATTTTCAGAAGTTTAGATTTTTATATCCTCTCTCCCCCTCCCCCTCCTCCTCCTTCTCCTCCTCCTCTTCCTCCTCCTCCTCTCTCTCTCTCTCTCTTTCTCTCTCTCTCTCTCTCTCTCTCATACACACACACACACACACACACACATACACGCACACATCCATACACACATGCAGGTACAGTGAGTTCTATTTCTCTGGATGATCCAGATAAATACAACAAACCACTGTGAGCTCTTGAGTAAGACAATCATACACTATTTTTAAATAGCCAGAGAACACCGGGGATGGGAGAAAAATCAACTGGAGGAAGAAGCAGAAGCAACAGTGGATGATGGAACTTTTACTGCTTTAGCCAAGAATAAGACTATTGTAACTCAAACTCTAGGGAAAAAACCAAAGACGATCAAAGTTTGTAGATTTGTCATGTTTTATTGGTGAAATAGACAGGACTTGGAACATTCTTAGAGGAGAAAGTAAAGGAAAAAGAACTCGTAAGTTTATGTTTGCCTTTCAGATTTTTGGTCAGTGCAATTGACTGGATGGAGAAGATGCCATTTGCTAAAGTAGGGAGGGCTGGATTTGGAGGAGATTAGAGAGGGAAATCAAGATTTAATTTTGAAAATTGTACAGTTGAAAAATATCTTTGTCTTGTATTGAGACAGTGTCTTCCTGTAGCTGACCTGGAACTTGGTACGGAGACCAGGCTGGCCTCCATCTCACAGAGACTCACCTGCCTCCGCCTCCTAAGTGCTGGGATTAAAGTTGTGTCAGTGTGCCAGGGTCAGTAGAAACACTTTGTGAAAAATTAGAATGAAAAATTTGAATAATTGTTTGAATACAAGGTGTTCTAGTTTGCTTTTTGAGGTGAAAAATACCATAGCCAAAAGCTGCTTGGGGAAGGAAAGATTTATTTGGATTGCTTCTTGGATTACATCACTGAGGGAAATCAGAACAGGAACTGAAGCAGAAACCATAGAAGAAGGCTTCCTACTCATTCATTCGCTCTGGTTAATGCAGCCAGCTTTCTTATACTACCCTTGACTACCTACCCAGGGGTGGCACCAACCACAGGCAAGCTGAACCCTTCTGTATCAACCAACAGTCAAGACAATTCCCCAAAGGCATGGCCACAGGCCAATGTGAATCGAACTCTCCTTCAACTGAGACTCTTTCAGATAACCCCAGAATGTGCCAAGTTGACAGCTGAAACTACATAGGACACAGGTTAGATTTTAAGTTGAGCATTCACTGACACCGAAATGCCATTTGAAACCATGTGAATATATAAGATTTTATCAATAAATAACCTTTAATAAAAAAGGAAGAAGGGATGGGGCTGCAGCTCAGTTGGTGCTTGCCTAGCATGCACAAAGCTCTGGATTCAAGCCCCAGCACTGCAGAAACTGCATGTGATCCACTGCATGTAATTCCAGAATTTAGGGGATAGAGCTAAGAGGAGGATCAGAATTCAAGGGTGTCTTTGGTTACACAGTTAATCTGAGGCCAGTCTGAACTATCTGAAACCTTACTTCAAAAAGAAAGAGGATGTGGAAGAGAAAGAAAAGATAGAGGAAGAGAAGGAGGAAGGAGGAAGAAGAGGAAGAGGAAGAAGGAGGAAGAGGAGAAGAAAGGAGGAGGAAGAGGAAGAGGAAGGAGGAGGCTACCACTTCACTCTGAAAAAAATGTGAAGCTTATCACATACAAGAGGCTTTGTTAATGATCTAAGAAGTTTGCATAGGAGAAGGAAGAGAACCTTCAAGAGAACATTTTAGAAGGAGCAGAGAGGATGCTTCTAGTTAGAAAATGATCAACTTTGTTGACTGTGCCTATAGGTAAGTAAGATGAGAATTTAATACCTTAGATGTCAATAACTACTTTAGTAAGACTGGCTTTGGATACAGAGGCAGAAATAATTACAGTACGTTGAAACTGACTATCCAGTAGAAATGGCCATGGAATGTGCAGGCTACTTCGTGGGGAAAGAGGTTCTAGGTTCATTCTGTCCCCTCCAACTGTCCTATATCCTTGCTTTGGCTTTTGCATTTCCTATTACAGAATATGTTTAAATGTCTCTTATAAAAAGTCTAATGCTTACTCAATAGGAGAGCCCAACTTTATGCCTGGTGTCCTGTAGGTCTCTACATGCTCCTTGGCCCAAGAACATTGATTGCACTTCTTTCCCAAGTATATGGTGAGATTTGAGTATGTGCATGTTTGATTTTATGGTCTAGTCTAGAAACATGACTTGGGGTCTTTTACTAAGCAGAAAATATACTCTGCATTCTGTGGGTTTTAAAGAATTACCACCTTGGACTTCCATTAACTGAAATCTCTGCAAATAATTCAGGAAACACTGTCAAAGACTGTATGTTGGAGAAAAGTATTCACTGGAATGTCAGGATTGTTCAGCTTAATTTCTCTTTTAGTTAGATGCTTGGGTTTATTTGGTCCCTCCCATAAGCTCTGTGTAAAAAAATCACATTTATTGTACAGACCCGCTAGACCTATGCTGGCTGTGACTTGGCTGTGACTTGATTGTCAGAGGTACGTTGTTGTTGTTGGTGGTTCCTGTCTAATCCAGATCACTGTTTCTGGTGCTTACCTTAAGACTTTGTTGTATACCTATCAAGTAATAAGAACTGTGTTAAGATCGGGAAATGAGGAAGGTAATCGGCCTTGGGCAGACACGTACCTTATGATACTCCTAAGCAAATAGTCTCAAAAGATAGTTTCCAAATCCCATGGAAACCCAAAGAGAGGAATTAATTTTGCCTTCTTCAAAGAGTTAGAGAAGGTTGTACACATGAGGGAACTCTTAAGGACTCTTAAGGGTGCTTAAGAGTAGATTGTAAAGGCATGAATGTACCTGGTGATGTTTGCTACCTAAAGACAAATCTACTGTGGTCTGACGCTAAACTGTGAATCGGGCAGTTTTTTGTTTGTTTGTTTGGGTTTTTATTTTTGTTGTTATTGTTTTGCTTTGTTAAGTTTGAGGCAGCTTATGGACCAAAGTAACAATTTGCATATTCTACTGGATAGAGAGCTATTAAAGGTTTTTAATTAGAGGACTGATTGGTTCAGGTCTGTTTTCCTTGCTCTATTTCGGTTTTCCTTCTAGTCTTAATGCATTTCTGTTAAGCAATTACTTTTTTCCATCAGCAGAATTATGCCTTAGAATTGCTACCACTGAACTCCACATTCCTCAGCCTGTTCTGTGGATGCTTCCAGCCCCATGGTCTCCACTAGGCTTCTACCTGTGATGTCCAAGAAAGTGGACTTTCTTGACAAAGCCATACTATCATCCACTGCAATGATTCTCTGTCATCTGCCAGTTTGAGCCAAGTTCTAAGTGAGTGAACCTAATGAGCAGATAACTGACCACGTGACTGCACTGTAGTTACAAGGGAGCCTTGGATGATGGGTGACCCACATTTCCAGCTTCCAGGAACTGACAAGAACATGCTTGCTCAGTTTAGAGCTCATAGTTTAGGTAACTTTACATCAGCGTCCCTGGCCAATGTCCCTGAAGCTGACTTGCCAGCACCCACAGTCTCTATTGAATTCTTTTTCTCTTGATCACTTTCCTTTCTAGCTACAGTCCATGCCCCTGACCCGTCACTTACTGAGGTTGAGTTTTCTGTGATGTCCTTTCAGTCCACCAAGAATGAGAACCCGAGAGAGCATTTAGGAGACTTTAGGGGAAATAAATCATAATGATGTTAGTCACATACAAGACCAGATGTAGCAGAATCCAGAATATTGGAAGTGGATAATTTTTAGACAGAGCCAAATCTAGTCATCAGTTACTACTAAGAAGTCAACAGATCCTTTCAAGGAAATGTTGAATAGTTTAGATCCTTCTGTGAAAATAAGTATCTTGAAAGGTTGCTTATAAACTAGTCAAAATGTCACCATCAGTCATCTTCTAAGTTACACAAACATCAAGTCCCAATAAAATAATTTCTAATTTTTTAATCTTAATAAAAGGCAAAAAGAGATTCTTTTTCTTAATTCCCAGAGGTTCATTCATTTTTGTATAAAATACTGACTCCCAGGTTAGCAAGATGGCTAAGTGTGTAAAGGCACTTGCCCCAAAACTTGATGAGTTGAGTTTAATTCCTGTGACCCCCAGGAAAGAATCCACACAGTGGAAAGGAGAGAAGCATGTCTTGAAAGTTGCTCTATGAGCTTCTTGTGTGTACTGTGCCACTCTGTGTGTGTACAATACATGCCTGTGCACACACAAAGAAATATAACTTAATAAAAAAAATAGCTCCTCAGTTCCATTAATGTTTCTGGAATATGGTGCCCATTTCTTTGGTAATGTAAGCAAGTTTCCAGGGTGGCCTTTTCCCCTTGTTTTAACATTGTGGCATTGTTTACCTACCAAGATCAAAATGTCAAGAGCGTCCTTTATCTACCTAGAAGTCCTTAGTCTCTGAAAACAGTAGGACTTCTAGTTAAAGTTTATAGACACAAAGCCAAAGCTTTTAATAACATCCTTCTCCCTTCTTTTCATAATTGTGCTTGTGGAAGTCAGAAGGCTCCAGGCACTTGAGGAGAATATATACCTAGACTTCAAATGCTCCTGAAATCTCTAGCCGTTTACATCAAACCACTTATTGGTGTTGCTCATGGATCTGAATATAGCCTTTTCATTTTCTTTCAGGTTCTGCCAATATTTATCTTTCATTTCTTCTGCTTCCCACAATTACCTACCTCTAAACACTATCAGAATTGTCTCCAGGCATCTAAACTTTAAATGAGATTGTAACTTTTCCATATGGGCCTTGTTTCATTAAACAAATATGTGGGTGCTACATGGTTTTGCAGCAGATACTGTTTATGTGGGAGTTGGATTCGTACTGTGTTTACAGCTAAAGAGAAAAAAAAATTCAACACTTTATTGGACATGTACTAGCATGTGGGAGAGACTGAAGAAAATAATTGAGTGTTGAAATCAAATACAAGCCTGGGAAAATATTCCTTTCTGGTAGGGGCTGGCAGTAAAGGTCAACTGCTGGTGCACATGAGGCTCTTTAAGGCTTAGCCTAGTTTCCAAAACACTCCTTCAGGTAATACAGCATTCTGGCTGAAGATGATCACCATAGAGCAATTATAAGTAAAACTGCCTTTATCCAGATAGATGTATTACCGTGAAGCCAAAGCCATGCTTGACTACCAGATTGAATGATTGATATATGGTGTCTTCTCCTCTACCTCTCAAAACCATGTATCTATTGATAATTTTCATTCTTAATGGTTCTTACATTTTATAAAGTTGCAGTGAATACTGGATCAGTGACTACAGAAACATTGCTCTTAGAAAAAATACAGAATTAGGTTCCTGTGAGTCCCGAGGTAGTGAATGCTTAAAATTTGATGTTACTTTAACATCTGTATTTAATACAAGCTGAATTTTCTCATTACCAGGAATGGGGTCCAGGTGCCTCTGACATAGTTTCTAATTCTATACCACACTCACAAAGCTTGAGCAAGTGGCCCCAGAGAGGCTCTGAAAGATATACTTTATACATAACCAACTGGGCTCCTTGTTTTCCACCACTTCCTTTAAGTAGACTATTAAGGCATTTGCTAGAAAAACTAAATGATCACTTCTTGGTCACAGTGTGGCTCGGAATTTATCCCTGATTCCTTTAAATTCACCAACTGAAATGTCCATGGAAAAAGCCATTTGGATGCCGCTGTGGGCCCAATAAAGGTTTGGCCTTTTGTTCCACTTCTGTATCTGTGTTCACTTTCAGGTGCTGTGTATGAGGCCTGAGCCCCTGCATCTGACCTAACGATGAGGCCTCCTCACCTCCACGAGGCTAATGTAGGGTACCCCAGTGGTAATCTTCTCTGGGCTTCTGGTAGCTGCTGTGAAAAGTAGCAATCAGCTAAGTTAATAGAGAAACTAAAAGACTTTCATGCAAAACACCTTGGTCACAACATTTTAGCAACTGAGCAATGCAGAACCTTGCTTCTCGTAAGTTTCTGTTTAAAGAAACATTGGTAATATATTGTTGGTTTATTAACTCTACACCCATAACAAATATCACTATAACTCATCTCTGAAGAAAGCTTTTGTGACATATATAATTTGTCCGTAGAGTTCATCAGAGCCTTCCTGCACTTTGAAATACTACACAGCATCATAATATTACCCTTGGGGGACATTTAAAACAGTACAATGAGCAACAAAACCACAAATATGCCACTAAATAGACTGCAAAAGAAAAGGATACTTATTTATAATATGAGAGCTAGAAGAAAGTAGATTGTCACCTTGTTTGAACTCAGCTGAGAACCTGTGCATCTGATGACTCAGATTCTTCTTTGCTGTATCCACGTCTATGAATAACTGTGAGAACACCACACGTGTTGATTTGGAGCTTACAAACAAATGCCAGTGAGCAGGTGAATTTGGAAATAAAGAATTCACAAATGATGACAAATGTATCCATCCACCCATTTACCCACTTATTTAGTCACCTATCCATCTATTCATCAGCCTGTTTTCAGGGCCTGACACACACAGAATTTTTGATCAATGTTCTTGTAGTGATATCCATTGTGAATATGACATGCTATCCTTTTAGATTTAAGGGCAGTGTGCTTAGAATATGCAGTCATGATGTCAAGGAGTAGAAGGCCTTGCTTACTGTTGTATTCCGAGCTCTAGTGCAGACTATGCTAGAGAGCAGTTTCTCAATAAATATTTATTAAATGATTCAATAAGTGATTTGTAAGTGGCACTTACTGCATAGAATAGCCTTGTTTTGGCTCTTTTCTTATATTGACCTTAAATAGAAACATCTCTGAAATCTAAAAATAACTCTATTACATAGGTGATCTCATGTACACAGTCTTTATTGAGGATTAAAGTAGGATAGCTCAATATATATATTCCGGGAAATCAAATGGATTCTACTTTTAGTTACCAACTAAATGCATTTCAAAATTTCTTTCTCATTTCCTCCTTCCATCTCATATCAAGTGACTTTCTCAAGTAAATATTTGTCAATATTTAACAAGATATCTCATCTGAAAAATCTTGTTTTTTTGGGGGGGGCGTGGTGAATATTTTGTATCTTACTGTATTTTAAGGCACTACCATAGACATCATGTGGGTTCTGCCTCCCTGTGTCTTTATTTCATTTACTACAAAGTGAACAATAGTCTGTATATAAAGACTTCTTGGACTAACAAGCCCTCGTCTTCACTTGCCCAAGTTAAGAAATGCATATTTCTTCAGTCCTTTTAGCTGAATATTAATTTTCAGCTGTTGAAATGTCTTTATGTGCACGTTCATTTTTGGTAGGGAGTTACTGGTTGCACATGTGATTTGAGAGGAAAAAAATGTAGTTGCGGCTCTGGTGAGCAAATTATTTAACATACGTCTAGGACTGTGTGAAAAGTAAACAAAGTTCTAGAAAATAAAAATGAGGGAGATGATGTTTTTTCCATGGCAGTCAAATTATGGCATATCAAATTAACCTTTTGGAGTATGAAAAATATAGTGGTGTGCAATTCAGCAAGAGCCAGATTTATAAGTAGCTGTGGCATTAACCTCTTTATTTGAGGTAGGAAATGATTGTGGGGCTAGAATGAAGTGTCAGGGGAACTTCTGGGACACAAATGCACTCAATGTGTAGTTCTAGTTTTTTTTAATCAAATTTTTATTGAAAATTTGTATTTTTTGTGAATTTCATATAGTGTATTTTGATCACATTTAAACCCTTTTCGCTCTTTGCACTCTCCTTACATGCCTGATAGCATGTGCTCTAGTGTATGTGTGTGAAAATATATATATATATATATATATATATTCATTTTGTCTGTTAAACTTATAACACCCCCACACTGGATTTCATGTACTCTGTCATATTTAAAGCCTATCAAGTTAGTTTGTATTCCCAAATGTCCTTTGGTGTATATCCATCCACTGGATCCTGATTAGCCTATCAAGAGTCATACCCTTAAAGAAAACTGACTCTCCACTTCCCAGTAGTCATAGATTGTCAGTAATTCCTCAGATAGGACTGGAGTTTCTTACCCACTTCCCAGGTCTATGCTGGGGTTTTATCTAACTTGTGTTTACATGGGACTTGTGCATGCTGTCACCATTGCTGTGAGGTCATATGAAGTTACTGACCAAATATCTGGGAAAACTGTTTCCTTGTGGTCATCCACCACTTCTGGCTTTTACAGTCTTTACAATCTCTGTGCCTTCTCTTCCACAATGATTCCCAAGCCTTGGAGGATAAAATTTGATAGGGGTGTTCTATTCAGGGGTAGGCACCCTGCAGTCTCTTATTGTTTGCATATTGTCCAGTTGTGGACTTCTGTGTTAATCACCATCTGCTGCATATGGAATCTTCTGGTGAGAGTTGAAAGATAACATTGATCTATGGGTATACCAATAAATCATTAGGAGCCAGTTTAATACTATACCTATTTGGTAGAGTAATAGTAGTAGATGCTTCCTTGTGGCCTCTGACCTGTTTAACCACACAATCCTAGGCCTGATATCAGTGTTAGCTATGGGGGTTTCATCTTATGAAGTGGACCTTAAATCCAACCAGGAAGTAGTTGGTTACACCCACAACATTTGTGCTACTATTGCAGCAGGTGCCCTCCAAGGCTGGCTGTTGTTGCAGGATTCAGAGCTGGACAAGACTGATGATTACTTTTCTCTTTCAGTCACATACATAGTGACTTCCAGTACTACTAAATAGCTTTTGACTCTTAGAATTGAGTTTTATAACTCAATCTTAGAATTGAGATTTATAACTCTGGAGGTGATGGGCAGAAGGTACTGATTTAGCACAATAAACATGGTCTATGAAGAACAGCTGTGTGTATCGGGGAGGCATGTACAGTAAGGTGCAAGAATCAGAAGGTGGAAATAGTATTACAACAGCTTTAATTTTTTGAGACCATCACTAGGCACTATGATAAATGTTTTTTTTTCTTGTTTAATCTTCACTATGTCTTGAGGAGATTTTATGAATACTTGACACAAGAAAATTAATCACAGAACAGATAAAGAACATGTCCAAGTTTACAGAGCTAGAATAAGAGGCAAAATGGAACTCTAGTATAAAGCTACATGACTCTAAAGTCCAAGCTGTGCCTTAATATGTAAAATGAAAGGCAAATAAATACAAATAAACAACTCATGTTTTCTGATTATGAAAAGCAGTATAGGTTTATTGTGTGAAACAGTGCAGAATAAATGAATGAATAAAACTCACCCATTGTACTGTCAGTTTGATGAAATTTTATTCAGTTTTCATTTAGACTTATCTGTATCTTAATCTATATTTTTCATCTCTACCTATATTTGTATCTATATTTATATAGCTATTTTGAGCATATGCACATAAAAATTATAGGAACATATTATTCTTTATACACATATGTACAAAATTGGAATCACTATGTCATAAATGACTTTAATAAAACACATGCTATTAAAATTTTCAGTTGTCATGCTTACGATTAGTGTCCTACATACTTTAGATTACCTCTGATAAATACCTTTGATATGTATGCATTTTAACTTTTTCTAGTATTATAAGTAGTACTGTGTGAACTTTGTGGTTTAAAAATATTTCTTGAAAGCTCAGATTATGATGGATACTTAGAAAGTAGAATTATGAATATAATCACACTTTACAGGATCTTTGCACTCATAGCCAAACTGGAGTTCTGTTCTAGTTTTCTTCTCCATTGCTCTGATAAAATATTCTGATCAATACCAACTTGGGGAGGAAAGGGTTCCATCTCCTGAGTCACACAATTCATCATTAAGGGAGCCCAAGGTAGGAACTTAGGACAGGAAACTGGAGACTGGAGCTGAAGCACAGGCCATGAAGAAATGCTGCTTAATGACTTGCAACCCTGGTCCATGCTCAGCCTGCTTTTTTGTACAATACAGAACAACCCTCCTGGGGTGGCACCACCCACACTGGGGCTGGCCCTTTCCATATCACTCAACAATCAAGAAAATAAAATATGGACATGGCCACAGACCAGTCCAATGGAGGCAATTCCCCAATTGAGGCTCCTTCAACCCTGGTATGTCAAGTTGATACAAAAGCTATCCAGCACAAGTTCCAATCTTACATATTTTTTATCAATATATATGAGTACCAGTATCATTCTGTGCATGTGATATTATTGGAAAATCCTTTGCTGAGCAGGTGAGATAGCTCAGTGGGTGATCTGATCCCCGGCATCCACATAGTGCAAGGAGAGAATCGATTTCCCGAAGTTCTCTGACCTCCACTGATGTGTCATGGCATGAATCACTCACACCCATAAGCATTCATACATACATGTACTTTGCCAAGTTTTTATTAAAACTATCTATTTTACAACATAAGTAGTGAATTTAGACGGTTTTTCATCTTTCATCCTCCTGTCATCGTCCATGTCCCTCACTTGACATCTTTTAGTTGGCTTGTACAGTATGACTAACTTCTTGCCCTCATCTTTGTGTCAGAGCCTGTTTTACAGACGATTACTATGAGGCCTTGAAATGATCAAGCCTGTGTTTATGCCAATTTTTGTAACAAGGAGATGCTGAATATTGTGTGCAGTTTGGGGGGAACAGCCCTGGATGAGGAGCATCAGTTTGTGCCTGTCCCAGACCAATTTATCTGTTTCCTGTAGGATCAGGTTTCTCAGCTGTGGAACCCAGTAGGTACCAAGTGGTTATGGTGTCTGTGGTCAACTCTATTAATGGTAAGGTTGGAAATAAGATTTGGCTCCCCAAGTGTAATCTCTGATGACTGACAGGTTAACATTAAACCTTCCATCTGTATGTGGCCCGTCAGTCCCAGCTCTTCTGTTTGATGCCCCTGTCTCTGCTCTCTCTGCTATAACCTCTCCAGTTGGGTTGTAAGAGCACTCCAGTGATGGGGAGGTTTACTTTGGAACCCAGTCAATGTGTAGACAGCCCCTTCTGTATTTGCTTTTCTCATAGGTAACAGTGCTCCCCTTGGAGAAATATTACAATCACCTGTCTCCCGTCTGCCTAGACTAGAGGTGGACTTGGGCTTAGATAGGATCTTTTGGACCTGTAGACTTGGACTCCTGATTGGTTTACTCACTCACCTGAGAACATTACCAGTTTTGTTCTTCTCTCTCTCTTCTTCTCACTGCAGAACCGAGTGTGGGCCTAAACTGTCTGTTCATGGAGTATGTACTGGGGAAAATGGGACTTATAAATGCGGGGTTCAGATTCTAGGTGTGATTGTGTCAAGATATCTATGTTTTCTGAGTTATAATTTATTAGTTGGTAAAGATCCAATCATTAATTCTTTAGTCTTAAACCAGTATTTACTAAGAGAATACATATGGGGAAATGACCTTCAGCCTTCAATGCAGAGCGTTAAACTTCTTGAAGTCAGCAAATTCTTTCTCTATAATGACTACACATCTTCTGTTTTACTTATTCTTTCTTACTTATAATTTAGCCCATATGTTCAAAAATATTCCAACATTCTTTTAGAATTATATCTCATTTTACTAACAGCAGTGAAATTTCAACTCAAGGGAGAATATCTATAATTCATCATAACAGTCTAACATCCTATATCCCCTTTCAGACTTCAGTTCCCCCCAAGTGCCAGATTAATGACATAAATGTTCCCAGAAACTTGTCTTTGACGTAAAAGCAACTATTATAATACAAATTTTCTTTTGACTAGAAGTCTATAGTTCCCCTATATCATCTTCTATGAGAATTTAGAATTGCTAAAAAGTTAAAGTCTTGATTCAAACAATGAATAAAATATGATCTATATGTATGTGGTTTAAGCTAAGTGTATGTGTGTGCAAGTGTGTGTGTGTGTGTGTGTGTGTGTTAAGAGCACTGATACCATCTTACTGTATATTTATTATTATTCTGACAAAGCCAACAGAATATTTGTGCTGTATCATTTGTGTGGAAAAGAGTGTTTTACCCAGTAGGTTTAAGATCTTATTGGATAGAATCTAGAATTAAAGTTTGACATTTTCTTATGTTTTCTGGTTATTTCAAAATATGAGCAAATGTAGGTTTTTTTCTAATAAGTGTGGATGTATAATTATAGGTTTGCTTAAATAGCACTATGTGCGTTTGCTATTTTATTTCAGAGCAGTTACCTTTCTCTATGAAGATTAGAGGGTCAAGTCTCACATTTCCTGAAATTATTGAGCAAAGTAAGACTGATTTATAAACCTGCCAATATTACGACATCCCAGAATGCGATATTTTTCTAATCTAGAGATGAATGACCCTTTGAAATAATTCAGCATATCATGCCCTGTTCAATTTTCATTTTAGAAAATAAAATCAGAATGTAGTTTTAAAGCTGATACTGTTTCAGTCTTTTGATAGGATTCCTGTATTGATTTGCATTTTAAAACATTTTTCCATCTGACTCTCCTGCCACTCTGAATGATCCAAGTTCTTATTGATTTAGATGGAAACCTCTGTGAAGTTTGAAGAAATTATTTTTTATTTACAAATTTCAAGCAAAGCATCAGTTACCATAATCAACAGTTGAGTCTTAATAGTGCATTAGTGCATTAATCTTTAATGCTTATACAGATAATTTAGTTGAAGCTAAAAAAAGGCCATGCCGTTCAAGCCTGAATGTGTAGTCCCAAGCTATGATGCTTCCTCTATCCAGGTATCCAGAGATTACCCACCTTTTTCTCTCTGCTTCCTGTTCTGCCTCTAACTCTGGGTTTAAGATGCAATGAGATTGGAGAATAGGGCCAGTGTTGTTTGGAAGAGGAAGGGAGGACCTAGTTAGTTGGCCAACAAGGATGTATTGAATGCCTGTTGCATGTCATAAGTATTCTTCTAGGTCTCAAGATTCAGCCATGGATAAAAGAGGAAAGCTTTGCTCTCTAGGAGCAACCCTGTTCTCTCTTCTTAACTGGAGAAGTGGGGTATGATGTGGGATTCAATAACATGAAATTTTCATTGCTCTTATTCTTATTTAACTTTTGAGTAGTGTGGAGAAATGATTATATGATTATTATCATTTAGTGTATGTTTGTTATGTGTCAGACACTGAGCTAGAAGCTTAAAGTATTTACAACTTTAAAAAACTAGGTATTTATTTAATTTTTATGTGCATAGGAGATGTGGTGTGGTCTACATGTGGAGGTCAGAGGACAACTCTGATGAGTTGATTCTCTCCTTAGCATGGGTTCCAGGAACTGAAATCAGGACTTCAGTTTTGCCTGGCAAGTGCTTTATTTGCTATACCATCTCACCAGTCCAATATCTTCAACTTTTAACAATTACAGCTGTTGTGAAAATTGTTCCCTCTCTTTAAAGAACTCTTCTCTGTCTAGGAATGAATAGTGATTTCAGTGGAGTTGTATTATCTTAAACTTTTCTCTTTTATTTTTCATTATGGGAGAAAATAAAGGAGGTTTGTTCTTAGCCTTGATCTACCATGAAAAGGCATGGTAACTTCTGTCTTGCCAAAACAAAATTCATTTCACAAATATAAATATACAATCAACTGCATGTATAGTAGTGTCATCATGAAAGCTAGTATATGCTGTTTACTAAAGTCTAAGTTATTGTAAAATTCCTTGTTTTACTTTATAGCATGTAAGAGAATGACTGCTATGTGACCCCGGCTGGGGTATAGACTGAAGACTTTTTGTTTGTTTTATTTATTTTATTTATTTATTTAGTTTTTGAGACATGGTCTCACTCTTATAGCTTAGGCTGGCTTTGACCTCATTACATAGTCCAGGCTAACTTCAAACTTGAGAATCCTCTTCTTCAGCTTTCAGAGTGCTGAGATTATAAGCTTGTATCAACATATCTGGCTTTGAATTAGAAACATTTGATAATGAATTTCATTTAAGTGGTTTATTTCAGATATGTAAATTGTGCAAGAAAAAATAGCAAGAAGCACTTCCTATTACTTAAATATATGTGAGTTACCTTTGCAAAGAGCAGTACGTAGTCTCTACCTGTGATATAGTATCTATATACTTACAAGCAGGCAGATCATCTCTTTGGTTATAAATCTCTTATCTTCAAGACAGTTTAAAAATCAAGAAAATAAATAGTTTATTCAAATCAAAATAAAAAGTACAAATATTTTCTTTCTGAATATTAGAAATTGTGAACAACTAACAACTACAGTTCTTGAAAAATAGCTCATCAGATTTGATGAGCTCCTGAATGGACTCTTAGAACGTACAAGGTGACATTTCACGGTCTTCTCAAACTTCACCCTCTGTCTTTTGAACAGATATGAAAGTGATAAGAAAATAATCCAGGAACAATGGTAGCAAAAGTCTTGTGTGTTCTGCTGAAATAACTTCCTCATCATAATCTGAAAACAGAACTATCAGCTGATAAAACAGATGTTGGGCAATAGTGCCTTTTTTGTAATGTTTTAAATTGGATACTAACAGAGGCTCACTTTGATGGGTAATTCATGTCATGTTACAAATCTTTAGAAAAGGGGCATTATAATTCAATTCCTACAGATCCTCATTAACAGTATTCTGAAATAAAACATTGTAAGACTGTGGGAGTCTCAGGCTCCCTGCAGACTTGAACTGAAATTGTGGTATCTTTGTTACTTTGTGTTTATCATATGTGAACATTTCTAACAAAGCTTGAGCTTCCTGCTCATGTTGAGATGTTTAGACTTACTCATGTGCCTAAGTGTAAACCTATGCCAAGAGGAATACTTGCATTTTTAAAACATAAGCCTTTTATGAAATAAAGACCAAACTGTAAAAAGAGAATTCTACCCAGGTCTATTTTGATATATAGGGGTCAGGTTTCTGACTGATTGGCAGAGGGTGGAAAATTCTGCACCTCAAAGAACTTTAGTAATGATTTCTCCTTCAAATAATTCAAACCAGCAGAAAAGCATCAGGTACAGTTCCTTCCTCCAGAATTTTCATAATCCAGGTGAAATGTTTAAACAAGAAGTATTTCAAGACTAAATGATAAGGCAGTGGATCACTAGAAATATCCAATCTTGACCCTGGATAAGTGGCTATAGTTGAACAAAAATAAGAAAACACTAACAAAACAAAACACCCAGAAACAATGAAAAAACAACCAACGTGTCCTCTGGATTTTTTTGTTAAGTCATGAGTTGGTTACTTCACAAGAACTTTATTAAATTCTTATAATTCCAAAATCTCATGTACATAATCATACTATTTTACAGACACCAAGGCTTAGAGAAGCTGAGTGTCAGAGGCTTATTGTGATTTGATGTCAGTTTTAGACCAATATGCTTTCCCATTTTCCTAGTCTGGTGAGTTGTTTGTTTGACAAAGCTTTACAACTGGGATAAAGGAGCATCATAGAAAATGAGGATGAGTTAGGAATTCTTGGCTGTCAGTGTCAGACCTGTGAGTGAGACTAGTAGAGATATTTGTAAGTCCCATGAAGTCCAGAACTAAGGATGCTTTGAAGCTCTCCCTTAATACCTTAGAACTTTACTCCCTCAACATTGATGTCAATTCCAAACTGAGGGAGTCATAGAGGATACAACGGAGAAACTAGAAAATATAGAGAACTTTCGACTTTCCATTATACAATGATTTTGAGAAGTTGAATTCCTTAAAAACATACTTAGAGGAATGGGTGTGGTGGCCCATGCCTTTAATTCCAGCACTCCAGAGGCAGAGGCAGGTGGATGTCCAGAGATGGAGGCCAGCCTGATCTACATAATAAGTTCCAGTCTCTCTCTCTTCTCTCTCACTTTCATATGTGTATGTATATGTATGCATGTATATATTTATATATTTATTTTATGTATGTGTGTATATATATATATATATATGTTTATATAAAGTAATACAGGCTCAGTCATTATACTCCTAAGCACATAAAGATCCAGTAAGCCTTTAAACTTTATTTTTATAAGAAGTGAGGTTCAGTGACATGGGAAAGGAGAGAGAGAATTTCCCAAGTTAAGCACTATTCTGGCCACATGCACCTGTTCTATTGTTGACTTCATATGCCAACAAGGGTCACAGTATCTTTTGGGACCTTTTTCCTGAAGGAGTGTATAGCAAGCTTACAGTGCACCTATTTTTGGCGGTTAGTGTTGGTGACTGCAGTGGAGTTCCCAACTTCCCTGTCCCAGCAATCGGCTCCATAGGCAGAGAAAAAGGCTAAGATTCCATTTTCTTAATGACACACGAGCTCTAGTGACAGTCAAGGAACGTGGGCATTATTCTTTGCATAACTGTCATGCTGAGAATCAAAGTTCATTTTCAAGCTAGTCGTTTATCCTGGCTGGATCATATCAACTTCTGACCTTAACAGGGAAGGCTCAGAGAAAAAAAAGGAGAAGGCGGCCACATGCTGTAAGCAATCAGGGCTTCACTGAATAACATATACCAATCACCTGCAAATTTGTATTTTTTAAAAAGTTCAAAAACTTGAGGACCTATCATAGTAAGATTGCAGTCTTATTCCTTTTAAGCACTATAAGTATATTTCCACTTATAATAATAATAATAATCTGTTCCCAATAGTCCCCTTTCATGTATTAACCTCCATCAATGTTACTTTTGAATACTTCTACAACCTCCTAGGGTACAAATGTCTCTGTTTAACTAACACGCTTTATTTTATTACATTCAAAATGTACTTGTGAAAATGGAAGTGCTTTGTATCGCTGTTATAGCTTCAACAATGTGATTATTTAGCACTTTTCAGAGCTGATTTCCTTGTTAGTATTTATACAGTCCATGTACCTGCTACGAGCATTGGAGAGGTGCAAACGGCTCTGGAAGGCTAGAATTATTCAGCATGTTTTAGAGGGAGAATGACAAGGAATAACAGTAAGAGGGAACACAAAGGAAGGTCTCTAAGAAGTGGCATTTTTAGACTCCTGTTGACAGAACCCTCTAAACACATGTGGAACATAATCAAAATAACTGCCCACTGAAGCTGACAACCAAATTTTGATGGAAGAAAACAGGAGGTCTAGGCATTCTGAAATGTGCAACCGAGGGCCCAGTGTTGCCCGATGTTTTGGAAGACAGAGAAAAGTTCATTTAAAATATTCCAGTGTACACAGAAGACCAAGTGCAAGCAGTCTGCCATTTCCTAGACTTTTGTAAAAAAAAAATCTAGTGTCTACCTCTAATGCTTGTGGGTTTATTTTCGATTTATATACTTTTAAGAGAAGTTAACCTCTGTCTGATTGAGTCCCTTCTGACTCAGATTTTCCTGGAAAGTGGGGCTGGAGGTAAGTTGGATCTAGCAGTGACCAGAAGCTGGGAGTTTCAGTCAAGGAATCAAGTCATAGGGCTACATGGACTAGCGCTCCTATTATTCTGTGTTCAGAAGCTAGAAAAGTCCCTCTATGACATAAATTTTGCATCATATTCACCATATTTGTTTTCCAGCCTTGTGAATGTGGGACATGGCCTTATAGTCTTCTGGTCCTTGATCTATTAACATGAGACCAGTGAAATAGTTCAGTAGTTCTGAGTCAAGCCTGCACAAAGAAGAGCTATAGCCTTTGTATTATAGTTCTCGGCTTTTCTTCCTGCTGGATCTGTCACTGACCTACTAACAGCCTGGCCATGGTTGATAACGATGCATCAATACAGTGGAATATTATGCAGCCTTTACCAGTTATAAACCACAAGCCTAAATAGAAACTTACAAACTGCTTTCAGTATAAGGTATAAGTTAAACTGAAGATTAATAAGGACACCACTGTGATGGCTATGTAGGAACTGGAAGGTGAAATGTAAAAGTTGAAATAGAGGCTGGGGGTTAGTAGAATGACTTCATACTATCTATGCTCTGAATTCTATCTGTACTACCTTAAATCACACCAAATCAAACAGCAAGGAAACAAAACAGTTAAAATGGCATCACTTGGAGATTGGTTTGATTCTCTAAAAAAGTATTTATGATAGTTCCACCATTTCCAGAATATGTAAATGCTTGGTGAAAAACAACTCAAACAAACAAACAAAAGACCCCCAAACTCCACTGATCCTTTGGGAAACTATGAAGATGTGTTTCCAAATATGCATCTTTGGGAACAGCATTGAAACTAAAAGACTTGAATTGAACCAAATTCATAAAGAAGTTAATTTCTTATGTGTATAGAACTAACAATAATTTACAAAGTATGTAATTAGTTTAGTTAATACTTTATTTCCTGAATTTTTCATATTTATTTCTTGAAAGAAGAGTAGGCAACTTTTACTGTGGATCTTGCCTAACAAAGACAGGAATGCCCAAAACTACCAATAATTTTTGTTAGGCAGGTGTCAAATGAAAAGATTAACTGTATTTTATCATCTCTCTGGAAGTATTTTATCAAAAGAAAAAAGTTAGAACTTTAAACATTTTAAACTTTTTATTGCATTTTGTTTATTTACTTAATGTGTGTGCGTGCCCACACCATGGCACAAGAGTGGAGGTCAGAGGACATCTTGCAAGAGTTGGTTCTTCCTTTCCACTTTGTGGGGTCCTGAGAATTGAGCTCAGGTTCTTAGCCATAGCTGCAAGCTCCTTTACCAGTTCAGTCATTTCACTGGCACAAATGAAAACTTTTGCATGGAGCTGGAACTTTGTGACTGAGAGACTGTAGATACCACTGTATAAGTGACTTTACAAATTTTGAAACCGCAGTACACACTGTTAAAGGAAACACATGTGAGAGGAATTACTGTTGAAATGGCAAGCCCCAAGTCAAACTGACTCCCCACTGTGACCACAGGGTTGTCCTACTCTTGTGAGAATGGTTCCTGACAAAGCACAAACAGGGTGTGAGCTCCATTTCTGAATGAGAGTTAGAAGTCTCCTGACACCCTCATCTTAGCCAATGGCTTTCTACCACACCCATAGTTTTAGACTTTCTGTGGGTCCCTGGGACACAGTGGAATGATCTCTGTGACTAAGAAAGGCAAGTAGTACTTGAACTGTGTAATAGAGTGAGAATGAGGGTCTTTACTGGAGGAGGACCCCTTCTATGTGTTTATAGATTAGGGATAATTTTTCCTCCTCCTCTTTCTCTTCCTTCTGTTTTTCCTCATTGACCTCTTCTTCCTCCTCCTCTTCCTTTTTTTTTGGTATTGAAGAGCAACCAAGGGTCTCATGTGTACTAAGCCAGTGCTTACTCAGTTACATCACAGGTCCACTGGGTACATTTTAAGGTTTGTCTAGGGAAAAGCACCCTACTGGCAAAAAGAAAAGGAAGAAGGAATGGAGGGAAAGAAGAAGAGAGGGAAAGGAATAAGAAGAAGAAGAAGAAGAGGAAGAGGAAGAAGAAGAAAGAGAAAGAGAGAGACACAAAGGGACAAGAAGGGTAGACTACCATGGATCTAACTTTTTCATTTCCTTTTCTTTTTCTTAAATGATCTAATCTTAAAGTATCTATGTCTTTTTATCTTTTATCTAGTTACAGATGGTGGGACACACACACACACACACACAAACACAATCACATGCATGCACCATTTTAGAAAAATACTGAGAAGCAATGGAGGCTAGATGGTGAAGCAAAAGCTCCTGACTAGAAAGTGGTGCTTAGCAACCAGGACCGCAAAGTTGCTTCCCTGGCCATATGGATTGATTTTATTTTTTAAAGCTCTGATAATAGCTGGAGATTATCCTGTGGTCTGGACTAGTGATTCCCAGTGTGTCTTTGAGTCATTATTTTCTTTGACAGGCAGCCGTCAACTTCGTTTTTACTTGACCTCTACTTAGTGAGGGCACTTTGACTTGTTCTTGGACTATGGGCCACAAGTTGAAGATTTCTGGAAAGAAGTCCATAAGCAATAGACTTCACAAGTGGAGCAAGCTGGGTTGTTGAATGGCAGAAGACTGACTACACAGTTCAAAGATGCAGTGCCTAGAATCAGCCATTAAAGTGATTTATGAGGAGTGGTGAAGGCTTTCCCATACCACATTGATGGGAAAACTGTTTTCGGCTCCACTCTAAATAAAATCTTTGGAAATGAAAAGTCCGATGATGATGCTATAGTTGGAAGCAAAGGTCACAAATGACAGTCAGCATATATATCTGCATATTCCTGTGGATCATTGGTGCTATGATAAAAGTTTCTAAATCCAATCTGTAATTTAGAAAATGTAGTCCAATAAAACTTTTAAAAAGTGATAAAGTCACAAATTATAAACTAAAAAAACATCAGTTGTTCAGTTTCTCAGTGTTGGGAAAACGCCTTGCTTTCCTGTATTTGTCTTACATGTTTTCTTAACGTGTTTGGTACTGGACAGTCCATCTGAAAGAGCAGGTGAAGTCTTCCATTCCTTCCAACCACATAACTTTTCAAATACGAATGAAAAGGCCTTTCTATCACCCAAACCTAGCCAGAAAAATCTCCCTTTCTTAGGCAGAGAATGTGGAGAAAACATGGAAATAGTTGCAAAAAACAGAATTTTCTGACTCTCCTGTCTTCTTCTTTGGCTAGTCTCGTATGGACCCATAGTCAATAGTCTTTCCTTCCTGACTCCTGTGACATTCTGTTTGTTTGTTTGTTTTTTTGACAGGGTCTCCCTAGTCCCAGTTTGCCTAGAAGTCACTATATGGACCAGGTTGGCCCCATTTCACAGACATTCACCTGCCTCTCTCGAGTGCTGGGATCAAAGGCGTGCGGACAACGCCAGGCTCCTAGGACAGTCTGACAACCATTGCCCCAACATCCTTAGTGCCCTGTGTTCCTTCTTAGCATTGTGTGAAGTTATGGCCCTTGAGTCATTTGGCTTGGCTTTGTGTGGGGGTGTGCCTTCCCTGTTTTCTAGTTCACACTTTGGTAGGGTAGAGATATCTTAGTCCTCATGGTCCCTATCCCAGGACATTTTGCAGAGTATCTGTGAGCCAGACATCACCAGAGAATTACTTTTTTTCCCTTTTGACTCAAGAAGGTCCCTTGGTTTGTTTTGTGTTGTCAAGATTTCCTGTAAACCTCAGGCATGCTCTCTATGTTCTCTTCACAGCATTTTGGATACACACACACACACACACATGCACACTCACACATAGAGTTTTATTGGTTAAAAATTAGTCTTTGACAAATTCTTGCAGAGACAGACTTATCCCTCCTATGAGACTGGCTAAACTTTTCCCTTTTTCTGTGACTTTGTTAAGCAAAATTCTTGAGCCTCAGAATTGCTCTTAGAGCACATGTTCCCAATTGGACATCCTATAGAAACTGACTCCCAGGACTCAGTGTCTGCCTAACCTCCTCCCACCACCTGATCCCAGAATGAACCTGAGTCCTTTAGAAGTAAATCACGTGGAATAAGCCAGATTGCAAATGAAAGCTGTATAGTCTATTGGAGACAGCATAATCTGTGTTTAGTATGCGCTTTCAAGCACTGCTCTATCCCCCTTTGTCCCATTTTCTTCTTGCACAGTAGACATCTGCTCACAAATGAAATGCCTTGGAAGAACTTGATCCCTTTGGACTAGAAGAGGTGAGGGTGGAACAGGGGCACTTCATCTGAATAGTGCTTCTGAACCTGCCCCAGAAAGTGCAGTGGAGTAATCTTCCTTCTCCCTTTCTCTTGCAGCCTTACATGCTCTGCTCTCCATTGTTTGGCGGTGTGCAGGATCTATCTACGCAAAGGATGCTGTGTTGAATGACTACTCCTGTTGAGGGCTTTTAAATGCTTTAACATGTGGCATCATTGTTATAGCTGTCATTGCTGTCTTGGAATTTATTCTCAGCTCAGAGAAAGGCTTTTAGCCATGTGTCAGGCAGCACATCAGCAGAAATTGCCAACAAGCATGATTTATATTCAGTCTTTTAGGGCCTGGAGAGTACTGCCTCAGGCTGCTTCAGGTCTGAAAAACGACAGGAGCCACATCTTGGCAGTCTGTGACCTACATTTGCCCTTGGTCAGGCTAATCATTTTATTTGAAGAGTAACAGACATTTTCAGTGAGTATTTCCTGGATGTGCCTTCCTAGGAGGTGGATAGTGTGAAAAGGGACTCCGTGTACCCACACCCACCCGTGTCTGCACTCTTCACCAGTCTGATTTAGGAAGGATACTTTCTGGTTGCCCATCTCTAATTTAAAGTGAGACAATTTTATGGTTTGTCTATAGGAGAATTTATTGTCAGACAGCTTGTAATTAGAACATTAGATTAAGTAAAATAGTATGTCTCATTCAATGGAATATTTCTTATTCCATAGAATACCATGCAACAATTAAACACAAAATTGTTAAGTAAAGACAACTTACTCACCTAGTTTATGGATGGATAAATAATATGAACATATCGATATAAAAGAATTTTATGGAGACTTAGAAATAAACAAGGTACTGATACGTGTTACAACATAAATTATCCTTTAAAGCATTACATTAAAGAGACATATTCAAATGGCAACATGCTGTGCTGTTCCACTCCTAACGAATACCCAGGATAGGCAAGTACAGAGATGTCCATATTTATATGAAAATTATAACTACTGTTTTTGCCCCCTTCATTCCTTTAGAGAGAGAGAGAGAGAGAGAGAGAGAGAGAGAGAGGAGAGAAGAGACTGAAAAAAACCCGGAAATTTCTCTACTACCATGCACTGACTATGACTTTTTTTTTCATAAAAGAATCACAATAGGTATAGGTATATACCAATTAGGAAGGCTTGAGTGGTAACATTAACATGGATGGAATTAGGAGATTTCATAACTTCATTGTGCTTATTTATATGCTTTCTGATTATAAAAGTACACTGGTTTATTTTGTAAAACTTTGAAAATGAACATAATTTTTAAATTTAAGGAAGAGGAAAATGGCGTCTGCTTAAAATATTAAACAATTTCTGTCTTGGGGGACTAGTGTAATCCTGGAAAGCAAACATCAGATGGGAAACTTGACCTATGGAACAAACCAGAAAGGTCGATTCTTTGTGCTTTACTTTCTTTTTCTCACAGTCAGAAAATAGTATCATATTAAATATATTTCCTTGAGTCCATAACCATGATTAAATGGGTTAGAAAGACATTTAACATTTATCAAGCACACCTGGTTGTCAGGAACTATTAAAATCACTTCATGTCCTATCATTTACATTAACTTCTCTCTGGTTGGAGGAGGTTACCTTCAACACTCTCATTCACAGTCCATAGGGAAGAAGTGAGCCACCTAGTCATGCCTAGCCTAGTTCCAATAAGAGACGGGGCACAGATTTATGATTGGTTGACCACGTGTCTTGCAAAAGCAGTGGTAATTTGGAATAAGAGAAGAGCAGATTTAGGAGGGAACTAACATTCCCATACTATCTGTTTAAAGAAAGCCTTTCTGAATAGTTTAAAATATCTGAATATTTTCAAATCAATAAAATTATTTTTACATACAAATGAAATATCTCAAACCCAAGGACAACTTTGGATTCCACTGGGAGGTAATATAAGTTGTTGGTTCTCTTAAAAAATATGGACCCAGCCTTTTGATTTGAACAGATGATGGATAGTCACCTGCTCATAAGCAGATTATGAAATCAAATGACCCTAGAAGTTATTTTAAGCTATGTGCTCATCAGTGTCCTTGATATTTGTTCTTTTACATTCTGCACAGAGAATGATTGCTCATAAGCAACTCACATTCTTGATTATCTTTTGTATCTAATTTTTTCCAGGTAGTTTAACATCAAGGGTGATTTTCTATACAAAGAACTCATCATATTACCCTAATTCTGGTAATAATTTCTGTATTATTATTAGTTATGGTAATGCTAGACATTTTAATGAGTAAATCTTAAATTTCAAATTCTTGACAGAATACCAATGTATTTCTTGCTTATACAAGTATTGTAGTGTAAATGTGTTGTGGGAACTTTCAACTTTTCTTTTGATGATATCCATCAGTTGTAAGATCACTGTGGTCTTTAACTTCTCACTGGTAGGATGATAGCGTGAGAGAGAAACTTTATGGCCTAGGCCTGGAAGTGAAGTACAAAATTTTCGCCTCAGCCATTGGCCAGTCATTAGGCACGTGACCACACCTAACCAAAAGGAGGCAAGGAAATGCAATCCAAGTCAGACTCTTATTAGCGAGAAAGGAAACAGTGGAGAAACAACTCCTTTTCTCAATGGAAATAAAGTCTAAAGTCTTTATAATGACTAAGAGCTCCTTTATGGTTCTTTTTACCTCTAGAACTTCATCTTGTTTTTTGGACTATATTTCACTTTAAGTCACTAAATCATGTAGAGTCTGAGGCTAGGGTGCTGACAGCTCATGTCATAATGTTGTTTGCCAGAGGAACAGTGATTAGTAATTATTCCAATCTTTTGATCTTCTTATCTTTAGTCCCATGGACCTAAGAAGTTTTTATCAACACTTTTCCCACTAAATAAAAAAGGCAGGATACTATTGCTTACCCACTGTTTGATGTTCTGTGGTTTTATATTTCTTTCTTTTGATGTTTTCATTCGATCAAATCTTAAAGAGTAAAAAAGAAGGTATTTCTTTTTATATAACTGGGAGAATTTGTATCTAAGGGATTGTCTGGTCTTTATCCTCTAGTTTTTCAATGTGGAGAATGGTTTAACTGCAGTCGCCTAAGATATTGGCTTTCAACTATTGATATACTTAAGAATCACTTAGAACGATTATGGAAAAGACTATTTCAAGGCTCCTTCAGAGAATATGATTTAATTAGATAGGTGTGACATCCATGAATCCATATCTTTAAGGTTCTTATGTAATAGTCTATGAGATATAGGGTTTCAGAAATAGTCAGTTGATTATAGAGCATAAAATCATGAACAAGAACGTTATCTGAACAAATTTATTTACATCTACATAGGTAAATTTTTAAATACTCCAAGTGACCGAATGAAGGCCAATGAAATACTGTGAAGAGCTCCTGCGATCTACTTTCAGCACCCACAGGATGCTGCTCAGGAAAGGATAGTGTCATATGTACAGAATGATAAATGGGATTTTAGAACCAGGAAGGAATGAAGGCTCAATGATGGCAAAATTCAGAATCCTATTAATTTTCTTTTTCCTTTTTTCCATTTTAAAGCTATTTCCTTGACTACTTGTGACAGGAAGCTGCTGTGATGTAGTTGCTAAAAATGGAACATAAGGATGTCACTGAAGCCATGTCACTATGCACCCTCACAAAGGGGAAGGTCCTGCTCTACTCTGTGGTATCCCTACATATCTAGAATAGTGCTTCCTTGTGGTAACCCATCTAAACAAGAGTGTTGACAGTCTGCAGACATCTAGGGGTGAGAGAGTCTAATGGCATGAGGTCTGGAACCTATGTCCTATGGGAAAGCATTCGATCAACTGGGAATCTGAATGTTCAGAAAAGACATGGTTGCAGGTCATAGAGATGAATCTCTTGACCCATTATCAGAATGTGATGATCAATTTAAAATAGCCAAGGAGACAAAAATAATATGAGAGACTTATTTGATGGATAAGAGGACAGAATGACGGCATTGGTAGGAGATTAGTGTTAAAGATGCTTCTCTGCTAAGAAATGTCTCATTGTAGGGAGTGCGCAGATCCCGAGGTAGCTGTAAGCAATATTTCTGTGTGAGATAGTTAAATTACATGACCCATAAGGTCCTCACTTCATCATTCTGTAGCTTGGTTGGGGCGCTGAGTAACTTAGCAGGATGTCTCCCGGAGCTTTTGTTTCTGCTGAAGCTGTTTAAAATGTGTCAGGTCATTTGGGGCCCATACACTTTGGGTTTTTTTCTCTATTCTATGGAAATAGTGCTCTAAAACCTAGTTGAGACATTGCTTATGAGGATAACTTTACCAAGAGAATGGCTTTTTTAAAGCATCAGCGTGTCCTCCATCCTGTCTGAATTCATTGGATGACCCAGGAATGTAATAAGGTGTCCTTGCTGTACTCCCCTAGAGGGAGCAAGAGAAGAGACTTAGGAATCAGGTGACCTTTTGGTAGCATTTGTCAGAGAAAGAGAAATGCCTTGATCAAGCATTCTCTGCTATAAGGTTTGTGACATACACATAAAAAAACAATAGCAGATGGAAAACAAAGCTCTGCCTTTTAGTAAACTGGACTGATGTCTGATAGATGAATGTGGATCTCTGATAAAGACTGAGTTCACATTTAAAGAATTGGGGTGAAGTTTTTAATAATATTAAGCTGTAGCACAGGGAACCTATGCATGTGAAAATTATACTTTGCTTGGTCACCTACATCGTTGAAAGTTCCCCAAGAAGCTTTATTCATGTGGAAAAAATGATAAATCAAAAACTCAAGTATTATTCTTGACTGGCTAGATGAATGTTAAACATCTCTAATAAAAACTGCATTAGCATAGGTGTCCCAGCCAGTAGCTCACCAGGAGTATTCCTCCTCAAATCCTAAATCTCTGCATCTGTACTCTTTTGAACAAACCATTAGATTCAAAGACACAAGCAATGTTATAACCATGTTTGAGAAGAGAGAATCTTAAATCTGTGGTTATTCTGGGGCAGGTTACTCCACGATCTATGGGGAAGAGAAAAAAGCGCTGCTTAGGAAAGTGCAAGATGGGAGGCCTGCTTGGGTGAGAACGCATGACACTTCCAGGAGGACAGAAGCTGGGAAACATGAAATAAAGTGAAGAGTTTGATAAACCTTAAGCATACTGCTACCTGATCTACTGAAATACAGTGCCAACATCGTGAGCCTTGTCTAGAGGAATGAGAATTCTACAGTACCACAAACAAGGGACAAAAGTATTGAGACAGTTAGTTGCCAAGTAAGCCTTGGTTCATCTAGAAAAGACTACTTATTACTCATGAAGAGTGGCCAAAAGAATTGCTAGAAAGATCTTCAGTAGATCCTATCTTGCTTACTTGACTACTTAGCCATAGTGAAATACCAGACAGAAAAGTTGCTGTTTTAGTTAGCTTTCTATTGCTGTGATAAAGCACTGATGAAAACCAACTTGGGATAGAAAAGGTTCATTTGACTTACACTTCCACATCACACTCCAGAGTCCATCTTTGGGAGATGCCAAAGCTGTAACTCAAAGGAAGCAGATACTGAAGCAGAAACCATGGGAGAATGCTGTTTACTAGCTTACTGCTTAGCCTGCTTTCTTGTACAACCCAGGACTAGCTGCCCAGGCGTGGCATAACGAATAGCAGGCCAAGCCTTCCCATACCATTCAGCAATCCAGAGCATTCCTCACAGACATGCCTGCAGGCCAGTCTGATAAAGAAAGTTCCCCAAATGAGGTTCCCTCTTCCCAGGTGTGTCAAATTGACACATCTTGTCAGATGGCCAGGTTCTGAAGGATGTCAGACATAAGTCACCAGGCTGGTTACAGAAAAATGATCATGGTGGGAGACAGAGCAAAATGACCAGGTTGATTCAGTTCTTTAGCAGCCCAAAATGTGGAAGCTGGCAGCAGAAAAATATGCATGTCCCTGGGTAGAATCCTGTAGTACACAATGACTCTTCCCACTGCGGTTCCATCTGTATTCTGAAGTTTGCCCAGTAACATCAGCAAACCTTTCTCTTGGTATGGGAATAGGGCTCAGAGTGTAAGGAGGGTTAGGGTCTCTCTACTCCATCCTTAGATATGCATGTAACAGGGGATGGGCAGGTTCCCAAAGGACTCCAAGTACTACACAGGATCATAGAAATTGGGTTTCAGGCTTCTCAGATTCTATGTTATGATCTGGTCTTCAGAAATTTATCCTCATGTGACATTTAAACGAATGATCAGAGAAAGAAAAGTATATTATAGGGGTTACAATCCGATCCTTCAATTTGAATGTTTGAACTCAACTCCAGTTCTGTACTTTTCTGCTTAGGCTGTCTTCTCCATCCCCTTCAGCTTAAAGATCACAAAACTGAGTCACAAGACAATCAAGTAACTTGGCAAAGGTCAAACAGCTACTGCTAGTTACTAGAATAATTAAGATCACAGTGCATCTTGTATAATACAGGGATTGAGATGAGTTAGAGACCTGGTCCTTGAGCTAGACAGCTTGATTCAAGTTACCAGGAACAACTCTTCCTCAGATAAGAACCTACAGTATATTACTGAGATCCTTTGCATTACTTTCCTTACACATTACCCATAGGTATTAATAATACCCACCTCATATGTTATCAAGAATTGTTTTTAAACAGATAGAACATATAAAGGCTAACATGCTTAATATTTAGTAAACCATTAGTGTAACATTTTTACCATTAATATTAGATCCCTTCTTTCTCTATAATATTTTAAGCAAACACATATAGTCACAAATTCCTTCTATGTCCTGAGTCTTTAAACTTTTCACTCCTTCCACTGACAGGACTCCCAAACCCATTATGTGTCACCCACATTACTGTCATAGCCTGCTCCCTGCTCTTCCTGCTTCATCCCTCCTACTCTGCCCTGGTTGTGTCTAACTGCCCTAAAACTCGTCCCCATGATTCTGTGGGTCAGCAACTCAGAAGTGATCAGGAAGGATGTTTGCCTGTACTTGCATCATCACTGAGATGATCGAAAGCCTTGCCTAGAATTGTCCCTTACATAATTGGCACAGAGCTAGCTCTTGCCTAAGCTTAGCCTGGACTCTCCCTGGGAGCTCCATTTCTTCCCAAAGGGACCAGTGCTTGAGGCTCCTTGAGCCTCCTTATAGCTCGGTGGGCAGGTACATGAATGAATATTCCAAGACACTGAAAATGGAGGCTGTCAATTTTTTAAGGCATAGGCTAGAAAAACTGGCACAGCCTCACTTTCACCATATTCTATTGGTCAAAACAATCACAGAGCCTGCCCAGATTCAAGGGGAATAAAAATAGACCCCACTCTTCAATGAAAAGAGTGTCAAAAAAATCTGTGACTGCCTATAATCTGCCATGCTCCACGAGAGCAAATTATTTTCAGAGTATCACAAACTAACTTTAGAAAATGAAAATCAAATCATGTCACACCTACCCTCCCCCATTGGTTTAAAAGTCTTGTATATGCCTACCCATCATGCTCAGAATGAAACTCAGACTCTCGGAGGTAGCCGAGGAGACCCCGAACACACACCAGAGCCTTGATTGATTGTTTGGCTTCATTTCCCTTCTCACTCTTGTCTCCATTGTGTTCTCTGACACCATCTCAAGCAGCATTTCACAGTCTGCTCTCTTGCTCTGCATTTTCTTGATAGTGCTTATTATTCAATATTGCATTTGATTAGCCCACCAGAGCCCAGGGAGGGTAAGTCCATTAGGACAAAGACTTCCCTTGTTTTTATGACATAGAACAGTACTGTGTACATGGTTAATGTTTTTTTTAATTTTATTGAATTAATGAATGGTGGATTTACAGCTTTTCTCCCTAAGAGGTGGCCCAGCTTCTATTTCTTGTGTGTTTGACTTCTGCTACATTATCATCTTTCCCTGTGAGGGAGCAGTCTTGGTGCCAGTCTAGTAGTCTATTTGCATACACAGATTAAGAAGGGAAGTTAAGATAAGGATGCAGTGTTCTTACAGGAGAAGGATGTATCATTAAGTAGCTAATATTAAGGGGCAGTCCCATTGCAAGTTAGGTATTTAGGTCATGTGTATGTAATACAAAACAAAAGATATCATCTGTGCCATTGACGAGTGGGATGGTAGAAATGGGATGAGTGAAGACTGGTAGCACTGAAAAGCAAACAACTTGGAGTCCATCCTCTGGGCACCAGGCCTAGTAATCAACTTGCTCAACTTCTTTGAGCTTTTGTTTTCCTTATCTATGAAGAAGTACTAATGTTCTACAAATACTTCTGTGAGAATTAATGTGTGATGGTCCCTATGGTGGGTTTAAGACACGACTACAAAGTCCTGGTCATTTTGCCCACTGAGTGGTGGGCTCTGTGCTCCCTCCCCTGGAATCTCAATAGATTGTATCTGCTTGGAGAGAACAGTAGAGTGTTAGTCTCATATCTCTAAAGATAAGTCACAGATAGCCAGATAGCCCAGTACTTATGGGTGAAGCTGGCCTACCCTTGGCCTCAACGCTGATGTCACGTTCTGGCTGAGTCTTTACTGAGCTTTAACTATGGCAACCTGGACAACAGATATATGAGCAAAGAAGACATCTTCAGCATGAATCTGCCAAACTGAATGATTCCAGCCCTTAGCTTTGAGTCACCCCCAGCTGTGAAGGTCACTTCAGTCAAGGCTCCAAATAGGTTAAAGAGAATTGTCTCTTTCCAAATCCCTGACATGTGGAATTAATGAGCATAATAAAGTGTCTGTTTCAAGTCACTGTGTTTTGAGGAGGGTGTGTTACATAGCAAGAGAAAACTAGACCAGAAGGGAAGCCTTCCTACCCAGCCCCCTGTATGAGGTAGATGATCTCAGCATGTCAATTCCTTCCTTCCCCTCTAAATTTCACAGGAATCTGGTGAGAAATGTGGTATTGTGGGCTTTACAGAGTGGTAGATTTTGAGTCAGATTTTAAATGTAGCCAGGATTTTGACCAGGAGAGAGAAGGGAAAGACATTCCAGGCAGGGCTTCTCGGCAGTCAGTGTGGTCACAGGCAGAGGCCTAGGGTAAGTCTTCCAATGACACTGACAAAACCTGCAGCAGTCAGACTGGACTCCTTCAGAACAGGGTGGAGCCAGCTCAGAAGAAAACTCCTAAGCGGCCATTTGCATTCTACTGAGGAGTGGCATGTGATGTGGGCCCTCTCTGCAGGGACTTGTTCCCCAGGCCCAACCCTCACCAGGAGAGATCACAGAATTCTTAGGTGTGTGTGGGTCCTTTCACTGCCCCCCTGCTTCTGCTGAGTGCAGCTCTTCTATCTGTTCCACCTTGACCCCATCTCAGCCCTTCTTATTCTGTTCGTCTAACATTCTTTCCTTGTTTGCTCACGGAAAACTCCAGTGAGCAATAGCTTTTTTTCCCCTCTATTTCTCTCATATGGGTAAAAATAAGAATTCATTTTTACTAGTTTCTTACATTTTAAAATGTGTGTACACATGGATACCTCTTAAAAGGGGAGTGGCTGCATGTGTCTCTAAGCTCTTAGCATTCGTGTTCACCCTTATTTCAGGAAGGACTTTATATTACTAATGCCAGACAGTAGTCTTTTCAGAAGTAAGGACCTTGGCTTTTCAATAAATAATGGATTTTGCAAGGAGAGATCTCAAGTGGACCCACACTGAATAAGCAGCATGCTGTATCAGAAGAGTTTTGGTCCTTACTGTGCAAGAAGCTCTTTACGCTTCAGTGGAGCAGGAGGTTTGCTAGGAGACCTATCACCATCATTTAGACTGGGACTCCAAAGCGGTGCTGAGACCCAAGTCTTCTTTAAAAAGGCAGTAAAATGGGGCTAAGGTTATAATTCAGTGGTACAGTCATTGCCTTGTATGTACAAGGCCCTGAATTTGACCTCAGAATTGAAAAAAAGAGAAGAATAAAGAGAGGCCAAGAATTAGAGGTCTTCACTAAACCAGAATGAAGAGTGAGTGTAGCCTCTTTCTCTCTCTCTCTTTTTTTCCCAGAGAATAGTTTTTTCCTAATCATTTTATTTGGAAAGAAAAACATTAGATGTGATTCCTTTTCTGAGGTGCAGGTAGGGCAGTGATCAAAGCTAGGAGATGACTGACCCAAGCTGAAAACTACGCAAATGGAAAGCTGGTTGGGGAAGGAGGGCACTAAGAGGCTGAAAAGCCTCTTCCAGGAATCTCAGTGTTATGTTTCTAGCCTCCATTCCCCAGTTTCCTGATCATTGGTGGGTTCAGTTGGAGGATGAGTATTCAAGGAAGGTAGACAGACAAGCGAGTCTCATGTGGCTGATGCTTTTGAGCTGGTACTGTATCTCTGTGGGCTAGACAGACGCAAGCTGATTCTCCCGTGGAACGCTTTTGAATTCTTGGTACTTTTTTCCCCTAACATCACCTGCTGCACCCTATCACAAATGAGATCTTCTTTTCTCTGGCCAACTGCCTATGTTAACTGCCTTAGCCTTGGGTGCCTGCTAGTCTGTACCATGTTTCTGCTGTTCCTTGCTCTCAAGAATATCCCATGTTAGTTTTCTACGGCTATGAAAAATTTATAGACTTATCAATTTCAAGCATTTATTATTTCACTGTGTAGGTCAGTCATAACTGGGTCCTCTACTCAGAGTCTTATCAGGCTAGAATCCAGGGGCTGGCTAAAGATGCACCTATCTCATCTGTAGCTTTGCATCTTTTTCCAGGCACACATGATTGTTGGCAAAATGTATTTGTTCACAACCTCAGAACTCACAGAAGCAGGTCTTGTAGAACAGCAGGACACTGTCTCTCTGACACTTTGCCTTCTTCTAAAGGGACATCTAATTAGGTCAAGTCTACTCACGAAATTTCTCCTTTTCAACTTAAAGTCAGCTGATTAGCAGCTCAGAGATGGAAATGTTAACCCGTTATATTCACTCATTCTAAGGGGGACAGTCATGAAGGGGAGGAGCTTATGTAGGAGTATATGAGAAAAGCATCACATTCTCCCACCTCTATCTCAGGAAGGGGCTGTAAGATCTCATACTTTTCCGCCATCTCTCTCCTGGCCTACATCTGCGACCCATTCTGTGGGACGCCAATTACTTCCCAGCAGTGGAACCTGTTTTGGTTCCACAGACCGGGTTAGCCAGCTCTGACCTCTGCCCCTTACATTTCTCAGGTACCACCTAGTTTCTACCATGTTAACCAGCATCCACTGAACCTACAATAAGCTCACTAAGTCATAGCCTTTCGAATAAGAGTTTCTCTTAGTACTGTGAGAGGGTTAGCCTTTCCCCAAAACTTTTTTGCTATCTTCAGCTCTCCTAGTCTTTTTAAATTAATTTTTTAGACTCCAGAGTTGGTGAGGAGACGTGGGTCATGAAAGCAGTTTGGAACACCTGCTTTGTAGATCCTGCTCAAGTCGTTGGATATTTGTGAACAATCAACAATGTTCTTTGGGGCTCAGCTAAAACTATGCCAAAACAGCTCCATAATATTCTGGTATTTAGGGAAACTGAAGCTAAGGGGAAAATTACTTGTTTAGATTCAGAGATGATTGGCTGTTCAAGTGCCACCTGAGGCAGGCCTGACTCAGTTCATACCAAACCACCATCTGCACTAGCATCTCCAGTCTCCACCCTCTAACTTTTGTTCACTCAGTAAAGTCACTCTGATCACATTGGGCCAGATTGTTTGGTGACAAATGTACTGCTGAATGTACATGTGAGTTATGACTCTGGATATGTGTATTATGTGCTTATTGAATAAAAATTCTAAGGACTAGAGAGGTGGCTCAGAGGTTAAGAGCAGACTGTTCCTGTAGAGGACCTGGGTTCAGTTCCCAGCACTCGCTGCTAACAATGGTCCTTAACTCTGTTCCAGGGAATCTAATGCCCTTTTTTGGCCTCTGTGGGCATTGCATGACACAGGTACATTAACATATATATAGGTAAAATGAATATACACATAAAATAAATAAATAATTTTTAAGAGAAAAAATATACAATATATGCTGCTACTTAGAGCTGTTTCTCTCTTCCTATGGTAGGGAATGTCTCCAGTGTTCTGATCACATAATTTCAATCAATTACAGGTCAACTTTGTCAACTATTGGCGTTGAGACAGTTTACCAAATCAGAAACTGAAAATGTAACAGAAACAAGGGGGAAAGTCCAACAAAACAGCACCTCCCACCATCTCGGGCAATATTCTGAAGGGCCTGGGCTCATATGGCAGGCTGAGAGCAGGTCCCAAGTGGAAATCGTGAGAAATTCCATCCCATGGATGGAGTGCTAATTGTGCTGATGATTTGTTTGTATTCCCTCTGTCAAAACTAAAGAGAGACCACAATTGGATGTGAATATTTATTAAATATATTTCATAACTGCCTTTTCCCCTAAGCGTCTGGTCGCCTTATGTTGATTCGGAACACTCACCACCCTGCAATTCACAGACAGTCAACCCACCACAGGGAGCCAAACCTACAGACTGAGGAGACTCAGCCATTCTTTATGCTGAAAAGTGTGTCTTAGCAACAATAAGCTATTTGAGGCACCTGAGGCTTGGCTTGAGCCAAGGTGGCAAAGGACAGTGTAATGACTGCATCTCATGTGGAAGGAGTTCCAGAAGAGCCCAAGGGGACTAGAAAGTTTGGGAATGTCATCAGGATTAGAATTAAGACCACATGTGCAGGCAGGAAGGCAGCTTTGATAGACTGCTGATTGGTCAGCAGGACACAGAGTGCTATTTCTGAGCAAGAGCTTTGAAATCTGTGGGTTCACAGCAAAGACATGCTGTTATTGATTAGCCTTAGGAGCGGGTCTTCTGTCACTCATTCATAGTGAAAATTTAATCTCAGGCTGCCTGCCATTGCTAGGGAATGGAATGTGCTCAGGGAATGGAAATGAATTTCAATAGTTGCCTAAATAAAACTTAATTAAGAAGATAAATTTGCTCCCAGGAAAACATGTGCCATACATTCCAGAACAATGCAGAAATGATTTACTTTGGACGATTTGGCGTGACTCCTAAGTTGTCTTCTCCATGTTTCTGTTCCCTCATTAGGGAAAAGGCCCAGAGGTGGCTCAAGAAAGAGTGGATTGCCTTTTGTAAGCATTAAAAGGTCATTATAGGCCTACAAAGTTAAGTCCATGGAGAAAAGAAAGCGGTGGAAGGCCTTTAAGCTTGGATGGGGTTTTGTGGTTAGGTGTGATGCAACTGGGATCAAGTATTAGAAGTTATGGTCTCCAGATGGCTGCATGTCTCAGACCAGGCCAGCGATATCATTCAATTCCTCTGAGATGTTTGTGTGAAATATGTCTAGGATGGAACACATAACCAAGTAAGGAGTCAGTGGAAGAAAGGCCAAGTTCTGAGAAATTCTTTTCCATGAAGCTGCACCCATCTCTGTGGAGGAGTTTGCTAGGCTCCCTGGAATAGGAATCCTGGAGAGTGTAGGAATGCTGTGTTTAGTTGAGGACCTTACTGAGACACCACTGGCAAAAGGAAGCAAAGGAACTTTCCTTTGTTGAGAACCTATAATCCATCATAAAGATGATTAAATCAGATAAAGTGTAAAGTAGGTTTTTCATCCCTATTTTGTAGAATGAGGAAATTGGGTCAAAGAATGGCTAAAGAAATTGTCCAAGTGAGAAGGAAGATTTAAACAAAAGTAAACAATCCAGAACCCACATTCTCATGAATATCAAAACTTTACAAAATCTTTGTAATCACAAAGATTTAAGATGTTTAGAACTCTTAACATTCCAAGTTCTTCATGTTTTCCTCAGCTAAATAAAGCAGTGTGTTAGTTACTTCTCTGTTGTTGTAAAGCACCTTGACTAGAAGCAGCTTACAGAAGAAGGAGTGTCCACCACAGCAGGGAGGCCTGGTAGCAATCACAGGCATGGTGGTGGGCTGGCTGAAAGCTCAGAGACCACATTTTCAACTACAAGCACAAAGCAGAGAGAGCAAACTGTAAGTCGGGGGAGGCTATGAACCCCCAAAGCCCTCCACCAGTGAATACTTTCTCCAGCAAGGTTATACCCAGAGATGTCATGACCTCCCCACACAGTGGCATTAACTGGGGACTCAGTGCTCAACCACCTAGCCCTGGGGGATATTTCTCTTCAAATCATCACAATAGGTGTAAGTGGGATGTGGAGACACTGAGTGACTTACCTAAAACAACACAAGTAGATGAGGTCTCATTACAACTATGTCCAATACGACAGTTAGCTAAATCTCCAGAGTCCTGCTTGGCAGTTTTTCGTCCCATCTCTAACTCAATAAAAGAATGTACTTAGTGTAGCATTTTCTTCAGAAGGATAATGTGTGGAGTATTTCAGAGCTTTTTTTCCTTAACTCTCTTCTTACAGAAGGTGCTGTGTTTTTCTGGACTGTCTCACTTTTTATATCTTCACTCTTGTCACTGTGTTAGACGGACAGATGACAAAATTGCTGGTCAGTGCTGCTGTACCCTGTTATGTGGGCAGGAAATTGCTCACATATTATATGATGCCTTTGGAGATGCTCAAAACGGCAACTGTGTGCAGTAACTGACTGCACATGCTCCTAGAATGAGCTGTGAAGGGCACATTTTCTTCATGGGGACTCAGGACTTTGGGCTGGTTTTCTATCTAACACGTTTGTGAATAACTTAGATCCTAACAGGTATCTATTTAACTTAATATTGCTTTGGGTCCTAGTTTGACATGATACTCTGACCCTGTTGGCCTGGCTTAGACAAACTACTTCTCTGAGTAGGAGAGCAGTTTTCAGGCTGAATGTCTCACTCTGGCTACTCTTATCACCCTGGAGTAGCACTACCTGACTGTAAGGGATTTCTGCCCCTTCCCCTTTGCAAATCATGTTTCAATCTATAACTGCATTTGTTCATTTTCAAAGCTTGAATAAATCTTGGCAAGGGTTTTATGGGATTGTACATATGGATTTATTGAAATAAAATTGTATTTAAAATTGTGAGGGTCCTTTGAAAATGTTAAGGTCAACGTACATGTGCATATCCAAGAAATTTGAAAGTAGATGGGACAAGGAGAAAGTTGTGTGTTCAGAGCAATCCTCTGAACTTAACTCTTCTCCCATTTGATTTCTGAGAAATACCAGAGAGGATGGCTGGTGACTTTGTGTATTTGGATGAAAAACTATATCACTATGAGAGTATTCACATGGTGATTCAGCAGATCAGGCTGTTTCATCATTAAGAACCAATCTCTTCAGATTCTATGGAATATTAAAACTGAAACACATTGGTTTCTAGGAAGAACTGTTCTCAGCATGGTCAAAAGTGATAATTTATCTATAATCAAAAGGTAGCGACTGTTCCCATGTCAGAGGCTACATCTGTGCCTTGGTGAATGAGAAGCAGGGAGATTCAATTTATTATGGACTCATTACAGCTGAATGTTCTGCATAGCAGCTTTTACAGGGCTTGTCTGGGGCTCACGTCTCTGAAAGCAGAACACATTGCCATTTCTTTGCAGTACAAAGTAAGAACTGATGTTTTATTCCTAAATTGAAACTGCTTTGGAGAAGGGGGAGACAGAGACACAGAGAGAACGACATAACTAGTCCACATGTCTGTCAAGTTTATCTTTCTAGAATGAAGAAGACTAAGTTTACTTAATTAAGTTATAAGCTATAGACCAAGTTTGGGCTTTTGTTGAATATAATTTGGCCCAGAGCTTCTGTATTGTTTTCTAGAACTCCAGTTCTATAACCTCCTTGCTGTGTATCTTAGGAGAGTTAGCTGTGACCCAAAAGAAACAGGAAAACTTCTGCAAGGTCTGCAAGTGGCTGCCGTGCCAGACCAAAGTGATCCATTCGTGGGCTGTGACTCCTGACCTTCTTTGTAGCTGCAAATACCAGATTCTTTAAAGACTTCATGGCACCCTTCCTCTCCTCTTAAAAGTGCTGTGTGACACTTTTAAAATTAAGGTGTATTAACACTATTTGCTTTCAGAATTTGGGACAGTGTAAAATGAGTAGGAATTCATTGTTCCAATGATTCTGCGAAGGTAATAGCAGCTTATGTTAATTGAATTCTAACCTGTGTTTTTGGCACTAGGTAAAGCCACTTAGTATAGCTTTATTTCCTTCACAGCCCCATGAAGTGGGTCTTGTTATAAGCACTATTTTAGAAATGATAAACTTGAGGTAAAATAAGGGATGCCTGTGGCCAAGGTCATATAGAAAGAAGTAATGATAGAGTCTGAATCTGACCCTGGGAAGAATGAATCTGGTCTTATTTTAGTTAAGGAACAGTGCTCCCTGTGCTTGAGGACCGTGAGAAAGCTCTTGTTCATGATGTCCTGTGGAGGATGTCTGGGAAGACACCAGATAGCAGATTGTCAGGGACGTTCTTAGAGCAGTGGGGACCAAATGTAGCTTTAAATTAAGAGTTTTGGAAAATTATAGAAGTTGTAGGACTTATCAAGAAAGTATTCATGTTGTGGCTATGCTACACACAAAGGCACAGCCAACTGGCTGATCCTTTGAAGTCTCCTATGTAGACTGTAATGTGGATACCGGGCTGCCTGACAGCATATTACAAGTCTAGAACCTTTCAAGTAGCACCTCATGTTGGAAATTCCTATTAGAAGGGCTGGTTGTTCATGAGTTAAATCCAAGGCCTCTGGGAACATAGCTGGATTTCCCAGCTGGCTGCTCTGAAGGTTTTCTCTTGGCTTAGAGCATCATGAGTAGAGCCAGGTCTGAGTGCAAATGTCACCGAATTGGTCAATGCACTTAAATATGAATTCCATGAATGCCTACTCTGTGCAGGGGATGCAGAGGATGCAGTGTGAGCAAGACTGGTCCTTGTTGTGAAAGAAGGCCATAATCTAGTTTGGACTTCAGATACATGTACAGATAATGATTTTTGCAAGTACGGAAATATCGCATTTCAATTCTTTGGACTGTCCAGCATCTAAATCATCTTTCTTTCAATGCCGAATTCATAGTTGATTCATTAGCTCTGGAGAAAGAGATCATGCTATGTGGTACTTTCATTTTGTACCTAGCCATTTGTTTTGCAATTAACCGTGGTTCTTTTCCTCACAAGTACATAGCAGCTCCTGCTGCTGGGTGGTCAGATGTCTCATGTTCACCTTGTGTTGTACTCTCCTGGACGTTTGCCTTCCCAACCCTTCTGATGTTTTCACTGTCCTGTCAACACCTTGAATGTCTACCACTATCTCTAGGATAATATCCAAAACTGACAAAGTGATCACTGCCAACCTCTCTTGTCTGCTTACTAGATTCACTTTCTTTTGTTTGGCAAATATATACTGCTGAATATGTCACAGGCCCTTTCTAAGTGTTTCATATCTGATAACTCCTTTGAACAGTATAGTAATAATCTTTTAGGGTTGTTGGTATGGTCAAAAAGTTTGCCCCCAAATCACATTTAAACTCTAATCACCAATATGAGGGTATCAGGAGGTTGGGTGTTTAGTAGGTGTGCAGGTTCTGACACTAGAGCCTTATATAAAGACCCTAGAGGATTCCCTGGTTCTTCTGATCATGTGATGACACAGTAAGAAGCTACTACCCTTAAGGCATTCACCAGAGACTGAATCTGCCTTGATCTGGGACTTCTAGTCTTCAGAATGGCAAGAAATAACATTTTAAAATAAGTTATTCAGTCAATAGCATTTTGTTATAACAACTCCAATGGACTAAGTTGTTTTTATGTTTCTCATTTTCTTTTACAGCCAGGGAAATGATGGCTCATGTTAAATATCTTGCTTAAGGCGAGATAGCTTAGGAGGTGGCACCTGAACTCAAGCCTGTCTGCTTCTGTCAGATTCAGTCACTGCACAACAGTGGTTCTTGCTAGTCCTGACACCCTCACTCACTGACTGAGCAGTCATGGTGAGTCTTCTTAACCTCTGAGCCTCCCTCTTGTCATATGTAAAGCAGCTCTCAGAGGACCCCTTGCTTGTGCCAGGAACTTCACAAATCCTTCTGGTCAGAATTCAAGGTATTGCCAAATTGCCTTCATGGCTTTCTCCCTCCTGCCATCTACTCTTGCATCATCCTTTTAGCTCTTAGTTTTAAGAGAGGTTTCCTGTAACCATTCCTCCAAGTGACCACATTCCTCACTCTATAAGCACTTTGTATTTTTCTCTTATCGCACACAACACATTGATGATTAAGTAATTAGTTGAATAATGAAGGCATGTTTAACTTCCATTAGAACGTTACATGACTTGAGGATAGAGACCATCTACCCATGTCTTCAGTGCCTGGCAGAACATTTAACATACTGCATGTGCTAAATTATCTTATACTGCATCTAAGAAGTTAAACTGTTGGACTAAAATGGCCACACAGGGAGACAATGGAGTCCTGTGATTGAACAGAGATGCCTTGAGGGCAGGCCTGTTCCTAGCCCTCACTGACTGACTGAGCAATGTTGGTCAGTCTTCTTGTCTGAGCCTCCTTCTTGTCATATGCAAAGGAGTGCTCAGACAACTCACATCCACACTGAAAGGTATTTGGTAAGGCCAAATGAAAAGGGATTACTCGTGGACTCACTGTGCTCTAGACTTTTACTGATTGTTATGATGTTTTCATGTTGATGGAAATGCTGTGTTTAGCTCTGTTTTCTTGCTGAAGACTTTCATATAAAAGTTATATAAAATCCAAACTGAAAGTGTCTCTAAATCTATCTCAGAGTAGCCAAGAGATACCTGGGATGAAGGAACCCATTGAAATGCAACTTGAGCATGCAGAGAGAAAGATTTGGACTGTGGCACTTCTCTGCCTCATGAGACCCGGAGCCTTCAGCAAACAAATTATAAGGGCAAGTATTGGTGGCTGGAGTGTATGCATGTGCTATAGATTAAAGTGACTTGTAAGACATATCAAACGATTGTAAAGGAAGAAGATAAAGTTCATATGTAGGAAGATATGTAAGGAGAGAATTACCATAAAAGTTAAAATACTGGCTATGACTTTGAGGACGGGGAATTTTGTGACTGAGGTGAGGCATCTGTGGCAGCCGTAATGCTCTATTTTTTGAGCTAGCTGATGCGACGAGAGTGCTATCATATAATAATCCATTCCACTACACATTTGTGTAACTATCTATACATCTGCTTTGTTTATCAGTGAAATGATTTTAAAATAAACTGAAACAATGCAAGTCAATAACCCAATCAATCTGCAAATAGTCAAAGTATAGAGAAAGCTATGGCTACAAAATAAAAAGAATGGTTTCAGTAAATACTTCCACGAGTAATAGCCTAAGTCAGGAAAATTTTTCTGTGAAGCACCAGAGTCTGCATATTTTAGGCTTCATGGCTGTCCAGTTCTGTCTTGATGAGTTAGCTCTGCCTTGTAGGCCAAAGCAGCAGGCGGCAACCCATCAGTGGAGGCAGAACTGTGCTCCAAACTCCAAATAGGTTGAGGAGTGCATTTGGCCTCCAGGTGCTGGTTTCTAACACCTAACTTAAAATTTTAAATCAAAGTGCTTGTTAGCATGTCTTCAGTGTCTGCTGGTTTAAAAGCAGTTCTGCTTGTCTCTAAACCTTGCTTCAAAGAAGTAGCCAGAAGAGGCTACTCACTTATTCTAAATGGCTTTGTTATTCAAGATGCCTTGAAATCATTTTAGGAGATGTAGCAGTGGGAACCTGTGCCATTCTAAGCTGATCTTGGGTTCTGGAAATACCTGAACCAGTCATTCAGAGTCCAGGATTACTGTTTTCAAGTTGGAGTACTGTTTTCAGGAAAAGCTCACCTGCAAGCAGAGTGCCACAATAGACCACTGCCCACTCCTTTCTGTGGAGCAGACCTTCAAATCCCTCAAATATTTTCATGTTCATCCTGGTAGTCACTCTGGCTTTTAGGGTAGGGTAGATTTTCCTACAAACAACACTTCTGATAATGAAGAAACAAACTCAATACCATCTACATGCTAGTAGTGAGTACGTGTTTTTTGTCTTTATTTTATTTGGGGAGGATTTTAAGCATTCTACTGAACACTTGTGACTGATTTTCTGGTCATATTGGGAACTCAATGCTTTAATCACTGTCCTCTTCTTAAAGGAAGGGTGGTGCTGATTTCCTATAATTGATAAAAATGGATGTCATTATCTCTGGCAATTCGTATTGCAGGTGTTAGAATCTATAAAAATTTGATTAATTTTCTCCCACATGGAACCTATGTCTTTGCCAACTATTACTTATTCCACTCAGATTCTCATGTTCAACCTTCTGCTTTAAATGATCCAAACTTCTTATAGTTTAACTATTTTCACCATTTCTATGGACAAAAGAAAACTGAAGTCAGGATCATGTGATATCTGCCTGCTTTTGATTTTGCAAATATATGTATATGTATATGTATATGTATATGTATATGTATATGCATATGTATATTAACGCCTACAGAGTCAAATTGGTGTTCCAAAATGTTCTTCAGTGTGGATTCATCAACTGGAGGCTGGTCAGCCTACTAAGAAATTAAATGAGACTGACTCCCCCTCCAAGCAGCCTTGGTTAATAGTAGTTCCTCAGCTAGGGTTGGGGTTTCTCACCCATTTCCCCATGGAATTTGTCTAGCTTGAGCATTCATGGGACATGTACATGCTGTCACCATTGCTTTGAGTTCGTATGAGTAACTGATCATCTGTCTGGAAAATTGCATCTTTGCGGTCATCCACCATCTCTGACTCTTACAGTCTCTTCCACAGTGATCCCTGAGTCTTGGGAGGCAGACGTTTGATATAGGTGTCTAATATAGGGATAAGTACTCTGTAGTCTCTTATGCTCTATATGTTGAGATTTTCTGTGTTAATCGCCATGAGTTGCATAAGGAATCTTGTCTGCTGAGAGTTGAGAAATAGATTAATCTACAGGTATAACAATAAGTCATTAAGAGTGATTTTAACACTATACCTATTATTAGCAGAATACTATTAGACTCTCACTTTATGGCCTGTGGCCTATCAAGCCACATGTTCTTTGTCCTGGTATCAATGTCAGATATGGGCTCCATCTTATGAAGCAGACCTTAAATCCAATTAGAAAGTGATGGGTTACTTCCATAATATTTGTTCCACTTTTGCATCAGAGGTCTTATCTTTCCGGACCAGGTGTTGTTGGAGCATGTAGGATTCACAGCTGGGTAAGATTAATGATTTGTTTCTTTTCTTCTTGCAGCTGCATAGCACCTTCCAGCACTATGAATGCTAGCCAGTAGAGATGAAGCTTTGAAGTCAGTACCAACTTGATTTCTCCTTGTTTTTTCCTATAGCTCATATGTAGTGTCTTCAGCAATAGGATCTTATCATCAAGGTCTGGTGGGTAACCAAGATTAAGGGCAATGGCTAGTATGGTTTGAGGGTCTATGGGACCCCTGGTCAATAGCTTTAAAAGGGGTGCATTCCTGGTATTGGACTTTTACTATGCTAACATATGGTGTACTTTTATCTTGATGTTAGCTCATCACCATGTCAACTTTTAAAAATAATTTATGCTGGCATGATTTCTGGTTTATTCAGTTTCACCCCTTATTTGACATCAATAGATATTTAAAAATACACAGTCATGCAAGTGTGTGCATCTGAACCATCCTCTCTGTGAGAATGAAACTCTTAATTTGAAACAAGTTGCAGCATAGTCTTGACATAATTTCTCCCTCTACTTTCAAAAGTCCAGTGAGTTGTTCAGTATCACTACAGCAAAGTGGAGTCTTACACACTATGTCATGATGTTTGGAAAAAATCCACACAATTTTAAAAGAAAGATTGTGAGAGATGGGAAAGATGAGTTGAAGCACGTGAAGAACTGATCATGTGGAACATGGAAAGCATGTTCTGTTCCCCTTCCCTCCTGTCCCCTTCCCTCCCTGTCTCTTTCCTTCCTGTCCCCTTCCCTCCCTGTCCCCTCCCCTCCCTGTCCCCTTCCTTCCCTGTCCCCTTCCCTCCTGTCCCCTTCCCTCCCTGTCCCCTTCCCTCCTGTCCCCTTCCCTCCCTGTCCCCTTCCTTCCCTGTCCCCTTCCCTCCCTGTCCCTTTCCTTCCTGTCCCCTTCCCTCCCTGTCCCCTTCCCTCCTGTCCCCTTCCCTCCCTGTCCCCTTCCCTCCTGTCCCCTTCCCTCCTGTCCCCTTCCCTCCCTGTCCCTTTCCTTCCTTCCTCCTTTCCTTCCTTTTTCCCTTCCTTTCCTTCTTTTCCGTTTTTCTTTTTATATTTTTGAAACATGGTCTCACTTGGTAGCTCAAGCTTGCCACCAACTCACCATCTTTCTGCCTCAAACTCTTGAGTATTTGAATTGCAAGAGTATATACCACACATGACTCCATTAGTTTTTTTCTATGACCAGGATGCATGGGTAGAAGTTACAACCAAGTTCTTGGATTCCGGTAGGGTAGGATCAAGTTGTCTGACTTATATTTGTAGACTATCAATTACAGCAATGGTTCGGTTTGCTGATGGCTTCTCTTACTCATGCCCTGTAATGTGATTTTTCATTCCTCCCTCCCTGAAGGTATAGATTCTACTGTCTCTCCTCTCTTATTTCTAAGTTAGACTAGTCCTTGCTTTGCTGGTAGAATGAAGTGGGCATGAAGTGCTCAGCTTCTAGGTCTCCAGGGAAAGCGTCAAACCCTCCTGCTTGCCATCTTGGTCTCCTGTACCTGCCTGATGGAGAACAGAAGGTACGTGAGCCACTGTCCCTAATTCCTCAACCAGCAGGTCACCAGATGCCAGGCATGTGAATTATCACCTGAACCAAATCTCCAGCTGACCAGACCTGTCATCACATGGGCAAACGAGCCTGGCTTAGATCAGTAGAGCCAACCAGCTGACAGGTAACATTGTGATCAATAGTCAATGGTTATTGTTTTAAGTCTTTGGGTTTAGGGAACTTGTTATACAGCAATAATTGCAATTCTAGGATCTATCAGAGAATAAACAGTCTTTTTTTTTTTAAGAAAATCATATGTTAAAGAATGACTATCGATCACAAACTAGAAAACTGGAGGTATCTGTGGATGGAGGAGTCCACTGGGAAGAATGTTTTCACTTTGGTTCATGTTCTGGCCTGTGGAGATCATTTCTGAATCATTCTTTTATCAATTATTTTCTCCCTACCTCATGACAAATGCAATTTTGTTGTTTAGGTGTCTATGTAAACTTTCAAACATGGCCCTAACACTCTTCAGCCTCATCACACTTTTATTTCTCCAGAGCTCTGGGTGGTGGTGACTCTGGTAGAAGGAGCAGAGAATGAGGATAGGAGGTTGAAAATCTTGTCCTGCTCTTGAAATCACTGTCTGTATAATATCATGTAAGCACTTTCAGTATAACAATATTGGACATTTTAAGCCACCCAGAATTCTTATTTGTAAAATTATAAAAGATAATCTTTTTCTAATGACACATGAGAATTTTGAGATGATATAAAGAAATAATAGACAAAATATGTTTTATAAGAGCCAACATTTTTTCGCACATTTATTTTGTTTACATACCAGGTATTTTTAGGCTAAGATAAATCCATCCTATAAAACATATTGTCAACTTTAATTATTATTCATACGTATGTGGAACACATTCTCTTAGGATTTGTGTGTGTGCATGTGTATGTCAGGGGTGTTCATGTATGTGCACATGTATGTGGAGGTCAGAGGTCAGCTTGAGCGTTGATCCTTAGGTGCTAGCCACCCTGTTTTTTGAGACACTGTTTTTTTTCTGTTACTGGCTTGGAGATCACCATTTCAGCTAGGCTGGCTTGTAAGTAAGCCATCCCAATAAGCCAGGGATGCTTCTGTCTCCTCTCCAGCATAGTTTTTATAAGTGTGCTACCATGTCCAGATTTTTATGTGGGCCCCGGAGATGAAACTCAGGTTCTCATGCCCATAAAGAGGGAACTCTCTCTTACTGAAAGTCTCCTGAGCCCTTTTCTGAACCTTTCCAATCATGTTCTTTTTGGCATTTACTGAAATCGCCTTATATCTCTCCACAAAATTCTCTTTAAAAATGAACGATTAGAAAAGTAATAAGCTATTCTAGCATTTAAAATATTTCTAATTATATTGTGCCTTAAATAAACTGTTCTTTGATATCACCAGACAACTGCTTCATTAAAGAATGTTATTTTTATTAAAATAGAATAGAGACTAGTGCGAATCTTCAACCTTGTAATCAAGGCACAAACTTTTTACAAAGTCACTGTCAATGGCAGCAGGGGCAGTTCTCAGTGTGGCCAATGCGACTCCCCCAAACCGCCTTCTGGGTGCCGGGGTAGCTGATTTAAGTATAAAGTGATGTTTGGAAGCATTGTAGAGCCTGTTCTCATGAGCGCTCCCCATAAATTTAAATTAGTCACGTGTACAGTTTACGTTGCACAAATTGTCATTAGATTTATTTTGCTGAGATGTTTATAGAGACTCTCAAGAGAAAAAGGAATATCTTTTCATATGAGCAGGAGGTGACTGTTTTTCCATTGCTGTTAATTCTTGAAATTCTGTGTTTCAAATGGAATGAGGTGGAGGCTATGCCTGCAGGGCATCTGATGTTGATAACTAAGATAATCATGTGCAGAAAGAAGTCTGGCTTGCACAGTGAACTCTGACTGCTTTGCCCAATATTCTATGCCAGTGCCAGGTCTCAAATTAACACTTCTCCCTGTCCCTCACTCTTCTCTCTTTCTCATTCTGAGGATTTAATCATAATGAGCCACCTTGGCCCTCAAAATGGATCTTACAGATGCAGCTTGGAAGAATTTTTATGGCAGCTGTAAACCCTGGTTCTTGGAAAAAAAAATGATATAAGATTTCCTTAGACACTGAAGGATAGTCCCTATGGCAATTGACCACGTAGCATTCCCGGGATCCTGTGACATCACCCTTTCCATCTCTGGAGGCAGCATGATGTCAAGCTCTTTGAGATCTTTCCCCTTCTGTACAGACCACTCTATGGTTTACAGTCCTGGAGCTGGGACAGGGAGGAAGTGAGCAGAAGGGAGAGTCCACATCTCCTCTCTTGAGGTCCTGGGAAAGCTGTGATTTGAGACACCGAGAAAGAAAAATACAGAGCAATCATTCCCTGCTAAGTGGGCAAAAAAGCATACGTAAGATTATTTATTCATGGGAACAGAGAAACCATCTAAATATTTTAAGCACAAATTAAAATTTTAAAAATGTATGAAAAGAGATTACAGTGTTTAAACTAACTTAACTCATATGTAGTCACAGGTATAAACCTGCTTCCGAGAATATATGGTACTGTTATCTTTCTAAAAGTTTGTCCTTCCTGATGAATCACAAATATAAAGGCAGTTTTGCGAATATATGATGCTTTCTGCTCTGCCTTACTGTGGTCTGTGCAATTTTGCTTTTGATTGCACGTGCTGAACAACTTCCAAAACCTCAGTACTTAGGACAATTCTAGAAGGATCCTGCCCTACCCAAATGTTGTAATTTGAGGAGAGTTTCAAAATGTTAATGACTCACATTTTACCATCTGCCAACCCTGCCATGATACCTGGCATGGGTCTCAGATAAAAATGTAGATTTCAGTGGGGGGAGAGTCATATTAGCCTCTCTCTCTCTCTCTCTCTCTCTCTCTCTCTTTCTCTCTTTCCTTCCCTCCCCTCCTCCCTCCTTCCCTTCCAATGATGAGACTAAATTTAGGACCTTGAACATGCCAGGCAAGGGTTCTACTGCTGAACCATATCCAGCCCACATTAGTATTCTTTTAGCACAAACAGCATATTGTACTGGAAGGGTAGAAGGAGCTGGGACCTTACAGTCAAAGCTGTCTAGGGTTTGAATCTTGGCTCTTCTACTTATTAACTTTAGGGTCTTGGGAAGTATAAATGCCACCTTGATGAAATTGTCACACTCTTCTATACTTTCAGGCACTTGGCGATTAAGTCAGATATGCATGGATGATGGAAAGCACTCAGCAAATATTCTTTTTCCTAAAAAAAAAGAAGAGCAGGAAGTGACCTTAGACATGCACATTGTTTTATGGGCAAAGTGGGTCAAGAGGTCAAGAAAATGGTGACACAAGCTTTTCTTTTTCAGCGGAGCACAACTTGAAGCAGCTTTGACCACAGGCTGACCAAGACAGAAGCTCGGGTTGCATGCGATCTGTCAACTCAAACCAATCTGCCGAGAGGATGAAGCCAGAGCCTTCTAGAGGCTCAAAGGAGCATTTCTGTAGGCCTTAATGCTGCCTCAAGGGACTCTAATAAATATTTCTTACTGATCTACATTCTTCGAACATGGAGGCAATGACAAAAGGTCAAATCATCAAACACTTTCTAAAATCCTAGAAATAGAATGACATTGTCATTTGCATACTGCTATTTTTTTCTCTTTCATCCTTGTGACTCTCCAAAGGTTTATGCCTTTTTAAAAAAAATGCTTGAATTTTTTTTCTTTCTTTCTTAGGATGCAACGTTTCTCTAAGTGCTAGAATATTCTGTTCCTTTGGCTTTTCTCCAGCCTTCAGAGAGAGAACTCAGTCAACATTGGCAATTTCTTGCCTGTCTGCCAAATACCTCTGGGAGCCAACGATTCCAGAACCAGGTGTTTTGTTATTTCTGTTTTTGTACATTTTCCATTGTCTTTCTCTACCTTATTGTGTATGGATACACACATCACACAGGTACATGTACACACACACGATGCACACACACACATATATTCACCCTATTTCAATTGTTGTATTGACATTCGAGGTATAGTGAAGAACACAGCACAGTTCCCACACTCAAGCAGCTGCTGTAACTGATGAGATTTGTATTTTTTAAAAGCTGCCAATTTCAACACGCTGTGTGCAGGATACTCTGGGAGCCTTAGAAGAGGCATCCAAGGCAGGCAGGGTTTTGCTAGAGAAGCTGCCTGAGGGAAGGATGCTTGAATTGAATCCTTAAGGACTAGGGAGTATTATCCAAGAAACAAAGGAGTCAGCCTGAGCAGAGAAGCAGAAGACAGAACTTTTTTCACTTTATCTCCAAGGATTGTTAATTGATTAGAATTGTAGTATGATTATAAGAGGAGATAAGAAATGAGTCTTGGGGGATACCCAGCAGCCCCCTCATGCATACCCAATAAGCCTTATAAAACCTTACACTCTACTTCAATAGCATTTATGACAGTGAGAATGGGATGCAGAGCAGATGAATGAGGATGCTGAGCAGGAAATGACATAAGCAGATGTTAGTAGACTGTCGATCAGGGCCTAACTGTGTCAGTGATGCTCAGATTGAAATGGAAAACTCATGGGTTTTGGAAAGATGTCCCCTCCACAGAGATGAAGACCTATAAACACAACGCACATCTAGAAAGTTATCCATTTGGTGATGAGTTTAGCCTGCCTAGGGGCATGTCATTGGTGTTAAGATTGAGAATGCAGTTTCCTAGAAGCTGAAGAAAGTCAGTCCTCAATATTTATAATAGCAATTTCTTAATGTGTTCATTCACTTGATAAATATTCACTGGGGAGCTACAGTGTTTTAGGCTCTTTAACAAATCTTTAAATTTTTTATTTAAATAACATATATTTGTAGTTTTATTCATCAGCTAAACTCTTTACACTCATGGCCCATTTTTCTTTTTTAATAAATATTTTTATTAATTCTTTGAGAATTTCATATCTTTCTAACAATTTCCTCCCTTAACTTCTAGATCCACCCCTACCTTACATACCTACCTCACTTCCCTCCCTGCCTTCATGTCCTCTTTTTAAAAAAATCCATCACTTCCATATGTGCTGTTCATATACTCCTGGTATGAGGCCATTCACTGGAGGATGGTCAATCTACTAGGAGCCACATCCTTAAAGAAAAACAATTCTCCTACTCCAGAAACCATCAACCATCCATAGTTCCTCAGTTAGGTATGGGGGCTCATGAGCCCCTTCCCATCCCTTGCTAGAATGTTGACTAGTTTGATCTTGTGTAGGTCCTAGTGCTGACAGTGACAGCTTCTGTGAGGCCATGAGTGCAGCAGTCCTGTCGTGTCCAGAAGATGTTTCACACCAGTCTTGCTAGACCTCTGGCTCTTACAGTCTTTCTACCTCCTCTTCCTTGATGGTCTCTGAGCCTTAGGGAGAAGGTGTGATATAGATGTCCCATTTGTGGCTGACCACTCCACTGACATTTATTCTCTGCACTTTGACCAGTTGTGAGTTTCTATGTTGACTATCATCTGCTTCACAAAGAAACTTCTCTGATGAGGTCTGAAAGATAGCTGCACTATGACTAGAGAGATACAAATTTAGAAGATAGTTTGAAACTAGGATCAGTTAGCAGAATAATAGTAGTGGATTCACCCTTGGGGCCTGTGAGTCCCCCAAACATGATCTCTGGGCCAGATTTGCATTATGAGGTATGTGTTTCCTCCTGTAATGCATTCAGAAAGCAGACTGTTACCCCCACAGCAATTACGTCACTATTACACCCATGGACATATTTTACCACATTGGTCATTATTGCAGTTCACAGGTAGGTATGACTTCTGATGACGTTCCCCACCCCAGCAGTCTGTATATCTTATGGTACTATGAAAACTATCCCCCAGGAAGGAAGCTTCGTGGACAAAACTGAATTGATTTCTCCATGTCCTGTGATCAGTGTGTATGCTGTCTTCAGTAATAGTGCCTTACCATCAAGTTCTGGTGGGTAGCAAGAAGTAATGGTAATAGCTTGTATTGGTTCTGGACACTTCTGACCAACAGCTGGGAAGGAGGTATCCCGCACCTGGACTGGCCTTTTTATTTGGTATAGATTCTGGGGTGAGTATAATCCCCTATGTAGAGTAACTCCAATTAAACTCTTATATGAATACATGTATTATTTAGAAAGATTATAAAATAGGTTTCCATATGGCCTTTTCAAATGTGCTTAGAGTTAGTTATCTTTCCTCTAAACCCTTCCTCTGTCCTGCCCTTCCATCCGTCTCCACTTAAACCTCCCTTTCCCTTCATGCTGCATTCAAGAATAAATATCACAAATGAACCCAACTTTAGTAAATGGGCCATTGATCTATTGATGAGCAATGGGCAGGGTTAATAGCAAGTGTCAGGTTTTATCATTTCCATCACCAGTCCAAAAAGAACATAGGGCATGCTGCATGGACAAGAAAAACGCTTAGTAGAAAATTTCACAGCCTCCCATGATGTACACGGAACAAGTTAATGGCATATGACTGATCTTCATCTTCCATAACTGTCTATTGTTTTAGTTTTCCTACTTCCTTCCCAGGCACAGAATCCTAGAGACTTACCAAATCCATCACTGCAACCTTCTTTTGCACTTTCCCAACCAGCAGTTTTTCCAGGAGTGTTTCCAAAAAGTCAGGGTTAGGAGTTTCAGGAACTCCTAGACTCAACTGCCATTTACAATTTTCTTTCTAAGATAATGAACATACTTTTGAAAGAAAAAAGAAAATTTGGAAAGAAGTCATTTAGTTCTAGAGAGAGTCAAAGATTGAATGTTATCAAATATGGCTCATGAAAGGAAAATGACAAAAGGCAAAGTACACACAGCAACACTGGGTAATGAAACAAGTAGAGATTGAGAAGGGTTGCCAAGCTAATTCAGAACACTTTCAACTGAAATTTAAGGGAGAGGTGAAAAGAAGGTCTATGAGCTAGATATAAAATACAGTGAATACAGCACAGAAAGGCTGGTGCCAGGCAGGTTGTCCAACAGTGTCCTGAAAGAAAGTAACAGGGGGCTATTTGAGGACTGTATTTATCATATCAATTACATACAGGTTGTTAGTAATAAATAAAGCCAACCAAGACTTTTAACACTAAAGCTAAGTCTGATAACAGAAAATAGGAAGACTTTGCTGGGTGCAGTTTAGAACACACAGGCACCTCCACAGCCTCAACTGTTCGTGAACATCCACACAACTGAAGCATGAATGCACAGTGGAGAATATTAATGGACATAGAGGAGAAATGAAAATGATTGGGGACTGGGTGTGGGGCGGGATGTGAAGGCATTCTCTGCTACCTGGTAAGGAGAAAAATACAAATGCTTGTGTCAAAACAGAGAGAGAATCCACAGGTCACAATGTCATGGGTGAACTTCACCAGACATCTGACTGGTCTTTCTTTGTGCTAAAAGCAGAATATTTAATACACAACTCAGGGACAATATCACTTATTGGAACTCTAGAATTATGAACTTGATGTTGAACTCTTGGAAAATTTTTGAGAAACTTCAGTAAAATTCAATGAAATGTTAAGTATTTTTCTAATAAACTGAGCCAGTCATTAGATGGGCATACAATGAAAAGGAAGACAGACATGAGGTTTGCCTCCTGTAGAAGACAAATATGTTAAATAATTGACTTCATAACCAATTACTTAGGTTGTAACTGTGAGACATGTCACACAAAAATGTAAAAGTGATGATAGACAAACCAAGGTAGCTGATTGTAGTTGTAGGGGTGTTCAGGGGAAACTTTCTGGGGGAAATGATACGTGTACTGCTATTGAAAGAAATCTGTGTGGCACGAGAGCCCTGAGCTTAGACACAGCAGTGTCTGGTGCCTGGACACAGAAGCTGGGTCTGAGTGAAGGGTAGGGACTCAGGGAGAAGGTGGAACATAAGATTTCACCATGGGTTCCCAAGCTCACCTTGTTCTAAATTAGCATCTGAAAAAATGAGGTTCCAAGACCATGCCAGCCTGAGAGGTTGTCTCTGAGAGCATTCTATATGGGTCTGTACTCTTGAGGATCCTGCATGTAGAAAGAGATAGGGCCTGAATTATTTTGAATAGTTCCTGAGGAGAGCTAAAACTCAAATGCGTATGTTACAGCAATGCATATGTGTGAGATATCTTTGTACACCTGAAGCTGTGGGTTCTGGGATGGCCTGTCAGGGAGAAGTGTCCCCTATCTGAATTCAGGCAAAAGGTTCAAGAGGAAATACCTGAACGTCTCTCAAAGTCATCTTGGCAGAAAAGAGTGCTTGCATTTGGGAATTTAGACAGTGTACAATGATTCCCACTTATAAAGCAGGACTCTGTTTAGGAGCCGGAAACACAGGCACGGACAAAGGCGCCCCTCATTTCACAAGGCCGTGAAGGCCAGACGCAGGGACATGAGTGCTGCTTCACTTCCTGCGCTCTGAACTTGAGCAGTCATTTGTCCCAAGTCCAGTGCCCTTTCCCACTGCAACACGTCCTTACCCACTGTCATAGCTGGCTGCGGAGCCAAGGCTTCTCCTGCCCTGCTGACGAGGCTGCAAGGCCGGTGTCCCCGTTCTTTGTTCACACTGCCGCATCTTTCTGCATTGATACCTCTCCACTGACCCGGCCTTCAAGCTCTGACTGCAACATGGGTTTTTGTCTCCTGCCAACCCCGTAGACTGGTGTGAGTTTATTATTTTTTTTTCTAGGAACAGTCTGTGGGAACCATTCATTCTCCGTCTACTCCCATGGCTTCCTCTCAGGCCTTCTATCCACCATCACCTCATTGGAAGGAAGCATTCATAAGCACTCTGAGTTACAGACATTCCCATAAAACTCACTACATCTACATGTTTGAAAGCTTGGGGACTCCAGGTCTCCCAGGGAGTAACACCAATTACTCAGGCTGGGATTTCAGGCAAAAAGGACACCAAATTCATGCTAGCATATCCTGTCTTCTCAACAATAAATTGGTTATTCTTCATTTGGAAAAATGGAAAAGCATTAATATTCTGAGGGTCATAAGATCAAGATCTGTGCTGCCACGTTTCCTGGCCTTCCCAGAATTCCACGCTCCAGTTTACTACCTGAGCATCTATCCACGTTGCCCCAAGATAGGCTGCGGCATGCGGAGTGAGATTTACATCTTTTGTGTAAATTAACCTATTGAATAACCATTAAGTGTAGTTCTACTGTGATCCACACTAGAGCGTCCCATTATTAATTTATTTAAGCAGTCACTTCTTGATGCAAAAGCCACTTGAGCAAAAGAAGTGTTTGTGAAGCAGGATACTGAAATGACTATGAGCTCCACACTGCTTTTGTGTGGACATTCAATGAGACTTTTCTGTGGTCCTGCCGTGGGAAGCCTCAGTGAACAACCTTCACAGAAGACATCTTTTGTTCAGCCTCCTGACTCCACAGGACCAGAGCAGCCTAGTTTCTGAGCAGAACCTACGTACATTTTCTTTTTTAGAGTCTTTCATATTACACGGTTCTTTGGCAAAAGTTTTCTATTTGAGTTGTCGAACCAAAAGAAATAAAGAAAGGAAGTGGTGTTAAGGTGTCATTGACAGCTGAGGAGTCTAGAAGCAGGCTCCTGGGACCTAGCATAAAACACTGGTATGAAGAATAGTCCAGCTGCCCAGACTGATGTTCCTCAGCATCACCACTCAGAAGAGGTATTTCAGAAAGCACATGTGGTAGGCTCATGTGTCTTGGAGCATGTGTGTGCCCTTTGAAAGCTGTACCCGCCTCTTTGGGAGTCCAAAGAGAGTGCTAAGTATCAGCGGTACCTCTTGGCACATCTGGTCCCAGTGCAGAAGAACAGCAGCCCAGTGATCTCTGGGAGGAGATTCAGGCTTCAAGTTAGGAGACTGTAAACTGCCTGCTGTTGTCTTAATTAGCCACATGCCTTCATCTGGGTCACTGACTCTGAGCCTCATGTTAATCACCTGTGCGCTGTGCGGGTTGAATCATCAGAACCTTTTTCTGCTGAAATATTCTGAAATATTATGTGTGACTTGCTGCCAGATGTCTTACAGTTAAGTGTTAAATCTGATTCAGCAGGTCCAATTGTCACTACGGAAACAGGGTCTTTGCAGAGTTCGTGAAGCTTAGATGAAGTCATTAATACGAGTCTTAATCCAAGATGGAAGAAGAAGATGGAAATTTGGACATAGACACAAAAGAAGAATGCTGGGTTGAAACAGTATATCGACACACCCAGAAATACACAGGGTTGCCTGCTGTCATCAAATCTGGGAGGGAAGCTTGGGACAGATTTTCCTCTAGAGCCTTAGAAGCCAATACCTTGATTCCAAATTCGTGTCTGTCAGAACCAGGAAACAATAAATTTCTGTTGGTTTAAGCTGTCCAGATCGTTGCAGCAGCTCTAGGAAAATGCAGGTAAGAATAAGCTCCAAGTAAGAGCTTATTTTTTAACTTATTAACTGTGTGGGACAAGTTAAATAGTCTCAGCCTCAATTGCTCATCTGTAAAATGGGGATCTAATTATCCTCACCATAGCAATGCTGTGAAGATTAAATGAGGCAATCCTTGAAAAGAGTCTAGCACTGGATTGTGATATATAACTATGGTTATTTCCTTGTTTTTGTACCTTAGTCCAGAGACTACTTCTCAGAGTGATAGGGACCATATTTTATAGCGTCTCACACATCTCAGGATATTTCCTATAGTAGGTCCTAGCTCAGTGATACTAAGACAAGCAGACACTGCCTGAACCAATATGAACGAGGCTGGGCCTCTCCTCTTCTCAGGTTTTCCTCTTTGCCCTCTAAGGGAATTTGTTTTATTTTTTTCTCTTTTTCATTATGTGTATACGAATGTGTCAGTGTCTGTGTATCCGTACATGTTGTGAATACTGGTGCCCACAGAGGTCAGAGGTGTCAGACACCCCTGGAGCTGGCGCCCAGGCATTTCTTGATGGCACTCTGGGGACATAACAATGAAGAAAGTGTGGGGTGTAGGATAGAATGAACTCCTGCTGTCTCCATCTGGTTTTGTGTCATTGGAGAAGACATGCCGACGCTTGAGTTTTAAAACCCTCTTCTGTTCACTGGAGATGGACATGAGACACAGTCAGACACACTAGCAGCTACGCCTTCTGCACAACTGAACACAGCGAAGGGACTGAATGTGCTTGGCTCTCCTTCCTACTCTCTCAAGCCCTAGACAGTAAAGTGGCGTTATTTTCCATGCAAAGCTAGCTACATAAAGAATGCACTTTAAGAAGAGTTACAATGAACAGTGATCCAGACTTATACACAAATACATCTCCCCCAAGTCTACAAATCATTCTTGGTTAAAATAACACCAAGTTCTGGGCCTGACCTCAGCGATTCCAGCTAATGTACAAAGTGTGACCTTGGCAGCCCAAGACTCAGTGGGTATAGGGGCCCAGATATGCAGGCACATTTTGTAATGTACATGCTGTCACCAAAGGTGCCCCCACATAGCAGCTGTCATGGGATGGGTCAGGTTCAAAGGCTTGGCTTCACTCTGGGTTTACTCTTGGTTGACAAACACTTAAAATCTGTTGGCTCAACAAGGAAAGCTGCTGAGGGAAAGTGGGCCTGAGAGCTCTGGGGAGGGAGGGCAGGGCTTACCAGAGTGATGGATGAGGTGTGTTTGGTGAGAACTGTACAAATTGTTTCCTTTTCACAAGATGGAAACCTCTTGAAAACATCTGTTTTCAACTCTCTAATTACGCTTTTGCCTTTCCTCACTTAGCTGTAGCCTGACAGCCCTAAATTTCCTTAAGGCCTTGTTAAGAAAGATAAAGTTAAGATAATTATACAAATAAACTACGTGTATATTAGTTCATAGTTAGGCCACATATTAGCTCTATGTGTATGAGTGTATTGTCTGCATGTATGTAAGTGTACCCATGTTGTACAATGTCCTCAGAGGCCAGAAGAGGGTGTCGGATCCCCTGGAACTGGAGCTACAGATTGTTGTTAGCCACCAAATGAATGCTGGGAATCAAACCTGAGTCCTCTGAAAGAAGAGCAAATGCTACTCAGTCATCTCTCCAGTCCCAAGGTTTGTTTTGTTTTGGGGTCCTTTTGAGATAGGGTCTCCCTGTAGCCCCAGCAGGTCTGGAACTCCATATGTAGACCAGGCTGGACTTGAACTCACAGAGATCCACCTGCCCCTGTCTCTAACGCCTGGCCTGGTAGGTCACACCTTTACTTGGATTCATTCATTCGTTCATAAGCTTTTATAGGGCCCTAACTCTGTTTTCAAGCACACTGTTAGGTACCGGAGTTGTTGGTTATTGAAACTAAAGGGTTTCCTGTGATCGTTTTTAAATGTAGCTGTGTCTCATTTTACTGGTACTGTCTGTGCTAGCACTGGAGCTGAGACAGACTCTCAGTTGGGACCAGTTTTGTTTTTCAGGAACTTGTCAAACATGGAGGAAAAAGAAAGACTGGATTTCAGGTTTTGCAAGTGTTGTAGTAGCTGTACCTTAGCCAGAAGATTAGTTGTATCTGTGGTAACAGCTAATAATATCAATTATTTACTATGTGGTGCATTACAAGTGTTTGTTGTAGGACTTTTCTGGGGGACATGTGAAAAAAATATGCATATTCACCCTAGATAGGGCATTGACAGAACACTGGAATCCAGTCCAGTTTAGTGAACTGAGTTCACTGGCGTTTCTTATAGAACACAGGTGAAGAGTCACTGCAGGAGAATGGATAAGTAAAGCCCTACCCTAGCATGGGTGGTGACTCATGAAAGCCTCATTAGTGGAGCCCCCCTTTCAGTTAACCTCCCCCCGCCTGCGCTCTGCCAGCCCCACCTCTTCTTTTCTTTTATCCATGTATCTGACAACTCAGAGCCTAACATAGAGGAAGCTCCAGGAATGTCTTGCTGCATGGCCAAGTTCCTTCTAAGTAACAGGCTCAGCCTCAGTTTCATATCTAATTCCCCATAGCAGGAGCCCTGTGACTGGAACCATGGCTTCTTGGAAATCTCCTCCCATAAATGGTGCTTTCACTGGCTGCCATGCATTCTAGGCCTTCAGCAATTTCAGGTCTTTCATTTACACCATAAACTCCACCTTCTGCAGGTCCCCACCACGATCTTTGCTCTACAATGGCCAATAGTCATGTCAGGTTTTACCATAGCAATTATCTAGATAATTATTGAATACTCACATGTACCCAATGAAAAATGAACTGATATTATATCCATTTTGTAGGTATGAAAGCAGAGGCACAGAAATTAAGTGGCTTGCTTGCTGACCTACAGTAGTGAGTAAGAGCATTGTGCTCCTTGTGCTCGTCAGCAATGTTTTATGCTACATGCAGGTACTCTGTTTTAAAGTGCAACCAACAGCAGCTTTATATACATAAAAACTGCTTTGCTCACTTTTATAGCTAGATTTCTTGAAATGTTCTTGATGAATTCAAAAGAAAGTTTGGTTGGCAAAAGGTTGATATACATTTGCCTTCAGGAACACTACTTTGCAGTGATAAACCATCCATTTTATGTGACTCTACAGTTTTAATCAGCTTACATACAGAGCAGAGGATGCTCACTCCATGTAATAAACTTTTTCCCTCACCTTATGAAAATAGTCTCATTGACAGTTTTTTAAATACTAAAACATATTATCAAGAAAATTACAATTTAAACTAGCTCACTGCACAGATAACTTTTATTGATTTTGAATTTCAAATATGGTTATTTGTATTACTTTTATTTTTAAAAATGCAGAAAGTTATAAGATGAAAAATAATGCTGGGCTTGGTGGTGTACACCTTTAGTCCCAGCACTTGGGAGGCAGAGGCAGGTGGATCTCTGAGTTCAAGGTCAGCCTGGTCTACATAGTGAGTTCCACGCCATCTGGGGCCACTGGAGAGTCCCTGTCTCAAAAGGACCAAAAAGAAGAAAAAAAAAAAAAAAGAAAATGCCCATTTTCTACCTTTTCCCCAAATATGGGTAAGACTTTTTAGAGTGTCCTTGAGGAAGCCCGTGTGGAATACAATGTCTTTTGAAGGGTACACACATATTTATGTATTTTTAGGCTGTTTCCCCTGTGTCATCCAAACCAGCCTCAAACTCATGATCCTCCTACCTCAGTCTCCTCAGAGTTTGAGATATAGATTGTACAAAGACTCCTCAGCTTAAGATTTGGCTCTGTCCCAATAAGAAGAAAACGTATGTAGCATGCATGCGTGTGCTGCTGTAGCTTAGATCTGAAACAGCAGTAAAGGCTGTATTGTGTCTCAGCTTATTGCTCTTGGACAACGGTGGGACCTGCTAGAACTAGGGCCTGGTGGGAGGTCTTCAAATCATCGGAGCTCTGCCCTTGGTGGGGATGGCGGGATCCCTAGCCACTTCTGCTGAGCAGTTTTGTAGCCAGCGGATTCTGTCATGATGCACTACCTCACCATATGCTCCCAAAACAGGGCCAGTGACCGAAACCTGCCAATAGACACCTCTTCTTTTGGATTATCTCAGCTATCGTTACAGGATGGGGAGCTAACATCCGAGTTGAGGAACACTTAGGATACTGGCTGTTTCCACCCATGATTGCATGACTGACTAGAAGCTGGAGCACCACAGAGGATGGCGTGCGCCAGCTTCCGTTAGGGAATAATCAAAATTCAAAACATGAAGCATAGCTTCCACCGAGTGTGAACTGCTGTTGCAGCCCTGTGAAGTTTCGGCATGGGAAGTTGAAGCCCGTATTACTTTGTTCTACACATGTGGGGTGAGGAGGTGGGAAAAGAGTGGCCGAAGAGCAAGTCCTGACTGTTGGGCCTCTAGTTCCCATCTTGACTGTCTCCCTTTGAATATTAGGAGGATTTGAGCCCTTTGGTTCTACATTACCCTCCACAAAACAGGTGTGTGTTCAGTTATTCGCATTCAGACTAAACACAAGTCATATATTTTTATGGTCCCTCCTGTGCTGTTATTTCTCCATCTTTTTTTTTTTCCATCCTTTGACTCTAAGGCAAAGATTTACAGCAAAATCCAGTTCAGATCCTTTCTTCTTATACATCCCTCCCCCTCTCCTTCCTAACTCCCTCAGGCCCTGAGAATTTTCCCTAAATTTCAGGGTCTTGTCCTTGCCATTTTTTCCTGTCCCTTGATGGCCCACACTGGTGCTTCGTGTGTGCCCAGATCTGTCCAGCAGCAGCTTGCTCTCGCACCTCTGTTTACGTTCTACACAGCGTGAGCCAATCCTTTGTGGAGATATCTGGGGTCCAGAGTCCTCACTCTGATTCTACAGGCCTTCACTGAGTGCTTCTTTCATCAATACACCATTGCTAGGCGTGAAATGGGCTATTTAGGATTTTTAAGAGCCAAATGTAAATGTGCTTAATGAGCCTCGAGGGAGCTGTGGCATGGCCAGGGAAAAAAGGCTTTTAGCAGCAGATGCAGACAAAAGTATTGGATTTCAGCCTCCAGGTCTCCTGAAAAGTCAAAGACAAAGAGCGTGGAGATCCTGGCCTCTGGTGGGGTGGGAGTCAGTCAGAACCTAAAACTGAACAACTGGAGTCTCTTGACATGTTTCTCTGTCGTAAAGGAATTTAAGAAACGGCTGGGACACATTCACCACGATTGTGCTAAGCCCGTATCCTGTTAACCGACCCTCAAGAAGTGCAAGGAAGCCAGAGAGGGAGAGGAGATCTTTGTAGTAATTTTAAGGTTCTGAGCAGTGATTTTGAAAAATTCTATATGAAAGTTAAAAAAAAAAACTAATCTGTGTCTTTAAAACATATCTGGAATCTCTTCTTGGCTCTGTCGAAACAACATTCTTTGTCTCTTTACTAGTAAATATGAAGGCTAGTTCGGGCATCTCAGAGTATTAGAAATCTGTTGAATGTCTCAGATTTACCCTGTAGTAGCTTGAGGCTGGAGTCTGGAAGACTTCCTGCCTCTGACAACTGTTTTGTGCCTTCATCAGGTTGAGCCAGCTCTTCTTTAATGTGTTAAAAGTGGCATGTTTCTGAATATAACAATGCTGACACTTGATCCCAGCAGAAAAAAAACGTGAAAAATAACTCATAATTTTTCATGGCTTTAGGCAAGTCAGTAACTGGGTGATCTGTAACAGCTGAGCATCCAGCATCCCTAGGAGGAGGACGAACCAGGGTCACGCAGTGTTCCAGGTACCCACGCTCCTCTGCTCTGGTTGAGAACTCGGGGCAGGCTGTGTCTATGCTCTGACACTACCAACAGCCCCCTTTCCTGGTTTTAGTCACCATCTTCCTCTGTGTTCGTGTGTGGCTCCTACTAGCTGATGAACTCTGAGGTGACAGGGATGGAGTCATTTCCTTATCTCACAGAACACTGAAAACAGGATTTTGTACTCAAAACCCAGTAGGTAGATATTTCCTAAGAAATCTTTAAATATGCTTTAGAGTCCTTTTGTAAGGTTCATACTCTCTTGGCGAGCCTGTTTAAGTTTGTGCTGGAGCCCCTACTTTGTGATATCTCACTTAAATTTTATATTTGCACAAGTTTAATCCCTTTTTTATTTATCTATTTTTTGATGTTCAACCAGAGGAATATATTGGATTGTATGCCCTTGAATAAATCACTTAAATTCTGGTGTTTCAATGTTTCTGTCTTTTAAGCAGGAGGCCAGAGACAATGTTTAGTGACCAAAGAATGACAGAGATGACTGCCACAGTGTTGGCTTGCCAGCTGTGTGATCTTAGGAAAGTTATCTGACCTTTTTCTAAGCTTTACTCTTCTTATCTGCAAGTTGAAGATAAGGTCTAATTTTCGGAATTGTAGAGAAGATAAAATGACTTGGAACAAGATGATGTGCACATAACTGCTAGAACTGTGCTTGTAATGACAGAATGTCCAATCAACCCCACTGAACAGGATGACCTTGCTCAAGAAACCTGCAGAGAAATACCGCTTGTGGCATTGGAGGGTTTTGGGAGAAGGCCCTGGAACTCTCCACCTGGTTCTCTCCCAAGGGCAGAGCAATCTCAGTGGAGATGGTCAGGTGGCTGCCATAGCATAGGCTGTAGGCCTGGGAGCTTCACCCAGAGTCCTCAGACCTCAAGTGCATTCTAGGAACCACAGAGTGGCCATCTAGTGAGAAGTCATTTCATCCTTAACACCCTGACCAGGGGTGATGTCCCCATAGTGCACTGGGGCTCTGAAATACCTCAGATCTCAGCACAAAGCTAGAGATCTCAGGATGCTGGCATGTAAGGCCACCCAGTAGTGAGGACAGAAAGTTGTATAGAAAAAGAAGGCACATACCATCAAAACTATTAAATCTGCCACAGAATTTCACTTAGGTATGGACTGTATTTCACCGTATTTGAGGGTTGAGGGATGATGAATTTTTAAACATAATACATTATTAAGTCTTTTCTGATTACAAAGTTGGCAGTTTTATTAAGTTTATTAATTTTTTTAGAAAAACAATGATTTTGATAGATGGGCATGATGGACTGAGTGCTTGTGTCTCCCCTAGATTCTGATGCTAAAGTTCTCCTGCATTGTGATTGTAGGTCTTCAGGGCAGATTCCCCATGCTTTTAGTATAAGTAACTACAAGAAAAAAGACAGACACGTGTGAAATGATCTATCTCTCCACCATGTGAGGACACAATGAGACAGCCTGCTGCAAGGCAGGAAGAGGCCTCACCAAGAACCAGATCTGCCAGGACCTTGAACTTGGGCTTTCCATCTCCAGCATTGTGAGCAACAAATTTCTGTTGTGCAAACTGTCTTGTCTAAGGTATTTATCATAGCACACGGAGCTGATGCTTAGGTTTTCTATAAGTATTGACTGGTTACCTTCTTAGCTGGCATGGCCACTTCAACTGTGTGCAGCTTTACGTGTTAACACATATAACTAAATGAATAAATAGGCAACAGATTATAGATGTACTATCACCTAATACAATTGATTACATCTTTAAGAACTATTTGGAAAATAAATGAGTTAATGGGCAGATTCTGACAGAGCTTTAGACTTATTTACAAAAATGTAAATTTTATTTTCCTTAACTTTTTAGTAAGCTTTGCTTTATCTTAACTCAGTGTAGACAAGGTATATAGAATATATGGCAATCCTTTATTAATCAAAATGTTATTAATCAAAATAAAGATACCATTTTCCTATAAATATCCAATAACTGAGAGTTTATAAAATTAGGTGATACTCTTGTTAGGCATCTTAGTACCTCATAAGCTGAAGGCAGCATCGCCCTCACATGGGCTTGAGAAGGGGAAAACTCTTCCCCCTTTTAAAATTATTGTTAAAATTTACTTCTGATTGACAAATCACAATTGCACACATTTTATAGTGAGCTACTTGGAGTTTACTCAGTTAATTGCAATAATATGATACATCATTGCTGACTAGTCATCCTGCTGTGCAATAAATTTCAATACCTATTCCTGCTGTCCGTCTGAAGCCTTATACCCGGCTGGCTCACCAGTCCCTCCCTCTTCACCATCTTCAGCCTCTGAAAAACATCATTCTAGGCTTTGCTGCTGTGAGGTCAACTCTTTAGACTTCGTGTGCAGGTGAGCTCATGAAGTATTTGCTTTCCTGCGCCTTTTTTACCCACTTACCTCCACATCCATACTTGTGTTTTCAAATGATGTCTTCTCCCTATTTGAAGAACAAATAATGTTCACATATGTATATATAATGTATCAATACCACATTTTCCTTATCCATTCATCCACTGGTGAACACCTAAGTGTCTTGGCTATTGTGAAAAATATACTGAACACAGGAGGATAAAATCTCTTTTAATATATTGATTGATTTCAATTACTTCAGGTATGTAAGCAGAAGTGGTGGTCATGTAAGCAGAAGTGGTGGTCGTTAGTGGGGTTTTAATGGTATTGTTGATTTGTTTTGAGCAATCACCATACCATTCTCTGTCTACACTAACATTTCCATCAGTAACATTCAGCAGGAGCTTCTTTTCTTTGCCTCCTTATAAATACTTCTTACCGTTCATCCTTTTTCACAAAAGCCGTTCTAGCTGGTGTGAGGAAGTGCTCATCGCGGGTGTAACACGCATTTTCCTAATGATGAGTGTTGCTGAGCATCTTTTCATGCACCTGTTGTACATGATGAGTACACTTTCTTTGGAGAAATGTCTGTTCAAGCTTTTTGGCCATGTTTTAGCTGGGTTGTTTGTAGCTTTGCTATTGAGTTAAATGTCTGACAAAATTTGAATATTAAACTTGTATCAGATTCATGGTTTCTGAAACCTCTTCCTTTTCTTTCTGTCCTACAGTTCTCTTGCCCTTTTGTGAGAATTTCACTTCTCATAGGGCTCCTAGGTGACAGAGGCTCTGTGTTATAGCAACCCACATCTGGCTTTTCTTCTCTCTTTATATTACAAGCATGCCCATTCCCATCTTTGACATAATAATGAAAACAAGAGTTAAATTAAGTATCCAAATTCTAAAATAGTCCCATATAGATATCATGCCACCATTATAAGTGGTATTTTAAAAATCATTTAAATGATGAAGCAGAAGGCAGTGTGTCCTGCTCTGTATGCCTACAAAGAGGAGTCACTAATGTACTTGTTTTCAAATTTCTTGGTAATTGCTTTTACTCTGTGTGGAATATTTTCAAGTATTAAGGGAGCATCGGTGACTCTAAACTCACACTTATTTTCAGGAACATCTGGACACAGTCTTTCCATGTGGCTCATTAGATGTAGAGTATTATTTTTCAAATAAGAGCCAGGATAGAGTGGGTAGAGATCATCCTTTGAAAATTAGAGTCTTGCTTGGATTATGTTTAAATAAAAGATTTTCTTGCTTTGGCTTGGAGGTCAAAAGTATCTACAGATGGGGTCAAGAATTTCTTAAGAAACAGTTTTTCATTTCCTTTAACCCAGAAATAAATGATCAAAGGAACAGATCAGAAAGTCACTTAGCAGTAATTATGGATACCTCTTGGTATTAGAATGTAAGTAGCTTTAATTTTCTTGTTGGTATTTTCATTTTTCTAATTTCTCAGCTACGAGCATGCATTAGTCTTGTAATTAGAAAAAAAAAACAATAAAACCTCCAATTTGCTCATATTCATAGCCCTCTTTGGCCTGTATGGCCAAAACTAGGTCGTGTTTTCATTAATATGCAAATTATAGTGACTACCCAAAAATGCCCATAGAGAAGGGCTACTCAGCCTGCTCTCTTAGTTTATAAGAATCTCAGGTACTTTCTTCCTGTGCATAGCGTTCTTTCACTCTGACCTTGTGGTCAAGTCACACTGCACAAGCAGGCACTGCTTGTACAACACTGGGCCACTGGCTTTTCCCATGTGGAGTGCTGAGTTGCACAGAAGTAATGTTGTCTTCTTTATCTTCTTTCTTCAGGGTGTCCTGCAATTATTTCTTAGGCTCCTTGGAAGCATAGCTTAGATGGAGCTGGAAGTCTTATTAAGACTTTGCTAAAGCTGTGGAGCAAGTGGAAGGAAAAGAATTGTAGATGTTACCTTATAACTGAAACCACAAGGTCTTGTCCTGAGAGCCTACAACCCATGGGATGCCCTCAGAATCTCCATCCCAGCACTGAACTGCGCATTCCCCTACCCAAGATCTCAGCATGCTCAGAGATACTTAGCCTCATGGTTTGTATCTGTAGGCTTCTTAAAGAGACCTTCTTCTAGACTAACGCTCCTTTCCTGGAGCTTCATTTCTGGGCTATATAGAATCTTTTCAGAATACTTTAAAGGAAAATATCTGCTCCCATGGAGAGAAAGAAACCCAAACCCCTGTCGTCTAAGGACTGTGGGCTGAGTTTCAAGTCAATAGAATTGCTGTAAGTTATCTGAAAATCAGCATTTTTTTCTGAGGTTTTCAGTCATCAGTTCCACATATCAGTCCTCAATGGTCTAATTCAGGCTTCTCTGAGATTGTTTTCAGTCCAGTTCTTATGTATGGTTTCTTATCCAGCTTGAAGTCAAGGTCTGGCCAGTGTGGCTGGTCTTTTTCTCATTCCCCTCAACTTGTCTCCTTTGATCAATAAAGAAAATGCACACACAAACACAGCCATACATGTGTATGTACACATATTCACAGAGCTCTGTAGAAGATCAAGCAACAGTTACTCTGCTGTCATGGAGATTTTTAAAGAAAAAAATGTCCCCTGAAAGAAACAAGTATGAAGAATCTGTCTCAACACACACACCATGCTTTATATTACCGAGCACAACACTTATTTTCTCACTTGGAAACACCTGCACTCAGTTTACTTCATAGTTTTTTCTAAGAACAATAAAGGGTGGAGACTTCCTTTACGTTTGTGTCACTGATGGGGCCCACTTGAAGCAATTTTCCCAAATCAAAGGAACAATCTACTTAGTTCTGTACTTCTTTAGAAAGAAAATTGCTTTGAGTTTTGAAATGACAGTTTCTAGATCACACACACACACACACACACACACACACACACGAGAGACAGAGAGAGAGAGAGAGAGATCTTTAATTTAATTTAGCTGAGACAAGGTCTAATGTAGCTTAGGCTGGCTTCACACTTGCTGCTGTAGCCCAGCTAAAGTTGGCTTTTCATGTACCATGTTCTGTGGGGCATACTTTATGCTGCAAGTAATCTAAGAGCTTGTGTTAGTGGAGAAAACAAATTACTGGCAGCATTCTCTGATTTGTATGTGTCTTCAGGGAGATCACAAGTGAACAATAAAGGAATTTCAGAGGCAGGAACCCCTAACTCTAGCAGAAACGTCTTCATGGGGGACAGGGATAGATCTTAAAAGATGGATTGAAAGTTTCCTGGCAGGCAAGGAGAAAGGGTAGAAGGTACAAGCCATGCTGAGGCAGAGGCATAAAAGGGCCGGTTATCTTCAGTGACTGGTGAACTGAGCAACGGTGCTTAAGCATATGCTGTGTGGATGTGGTCTGATGGTACGAAAAAGAAAAAGATGAAAGAGATAGCCTGAAAGAGTTTGCCACAGTTCTTATCTGCTATATGGAGTTAAGAAGTTTGTGTGTTTTGTTTTCAGAGTGGTGAAATTTATGAGAAAAGAACTGACCCAGTTATTTGACAGGAAGAGAATTCTGGTACAGATGTGGACAGGCAAACCCATTATGAGAGAACAGGCTGCATTCTGGAAAACAGAAAAAGATAAGAGCCGTTTGTAGATATGATAATACATCCAGTTAAATTATAATGCCAGGAGATGTGCGTGGAAATGAAGACTTTATCTGAGAAGAGAAGTCTCTGCCTTAGACGGAAGGCTAGGAAGCACCTGCCATACACGCCATGTCAGTAAAGGGTAAATAAGATTACTTTAGGGAGGGCAAAAGGTCAGAAAAGAAACGGGCAGAAAGCACAGTTGAATAGTACAGGCAAGTGAGGGGTTGCTGTTAACAAGACTCTGACTAAGCAGTAAGGCTAGGAGTCTTGTAGCTAAAGGATTTCATTCTACTTACATGTTCTACATTTGGGAAAAGCCACGATTCAATGATTGTGAGTAGTAAGTCTATTTCTTTTTTTTTTTTTTAATTATCAACCTTCCCAGTATATCCAACATTGGCTTATATCTAACTATATACAATGACTTACATCTTGGAGCATAGAACTCACCTGTTTTTCTTATATCTCATTTCCTCATAGAATAAATGCTGACTAGGTTTATTTTGTAATTTTTTTCATAAGCAATTAAGTAGTTTCATATTGTGGAAATTTCAGATTCTTGTGTTTAGGCTACTAGAAAGTTTCTACTTAAAATGTAATCCAACAAGTAGCAACATCAGCTTCCAAGGAACTGGCTCAAAGTATAGAATAGGGCCCTTCATTCTAGACCTGCTGAATTAGAATCTACATCATGATACTCCCAAGGTATCTGGATATGCATGGCAGTGTGAGGAGCACCGGACTGTGGACACCCTTTGGAACTCTCTTCTATTCTAAATCTGTTACTTTCATATTCTTTACTTCTTCCTTTAAATCTCATAATGGCTCTTGCGATCATTTGCTGTTCGAAGGAACTGTTGTTCCTTGACAAAGTTTGATATATTGAATTTTGAAAAGTAGCAAGTTAGTTTATACTAACTCTACTAAGGTTCTCCATGCCAATATTAAAACTAAAAGATTTTCAGTACATTCATATTGGGTTGGAAATGCAGGCCAGTGGTAAACTAAGTCATTGACCCAGCATATGATACACCCTGGTTTTGATCAGTCCCCATCACTGGAAAAAAAAAAGATACATAATAGATTCATGTTTGTATCACACAAAGATGATGGAAGCAAATTTAGTTTGCTGCAAAGGATCTCAATGGTTTGTTTGATACAATTTAAAAATTCTCAATTGTATGCCTAACTGTTATTTAATAAAACAGCTTCGTTATTCATTGTCGATTTCTTTCCTACTGAAATATAATTGCAAAGTCCCCAGTTCTACCTTTATGATATGAAAAGCATATCAAAGGCAGGAAAGAAAGATAAACTTCTTCCGAACAGCTGGCATTCTGATTAGAAGAGGAAGCAAAATATTGGAAGGGCCAAGTCTAGGGACTCATGCCCTGTCCACTCTCACTGCCTTTTATGAAACAGCATTTGGCTCAGTTTCCAGAGGGCATTATGACTGCCAGGGATTTGCTTGTTTAATTGACCTTTATTGCTTTGCTTCAAGCTTTTAAAATATTTGCAACTCAGGCAGAGCTTGTGTAATTCTGGCTACTGATGGATAAGTGTAAAGATCTTTCACAGCAGTTTGTTAGGAATGATAGATTAAGTATTTCTTCTGGGACTTTGATTTACATGATCGCTAAATGAACAGTAACTGCTAGGTTTTTCTATAGGAAAATGGAGTGAATTGTCTATTGTTGGTTTCATGGATTTCTAGAGTCGCTGTAGAAGCCTCCTAGTAGATGTGGCTTGACGATGCCCAACATGGCTGGCTTTTCTACTTTATAGGTATCATTAATTTTTAACAGAAGAGCCAAACTTCTGCTTATTGGATTAGAATTTGTCTTAAAAAGTAAAAGCAAATTATGCTGAACATGGAATTTCAAACCTTAGTGCAAAACATCTGAACATGGGGTGTTCATCTTTCTAACAAGCTTAGCAGATGGATGGGAAGTGATGTTTGCTGTTTATTTCCTCAACATATCAATATGTGAAGATGTGGTGTAAAATATGGTTTTCCTGCACATGAACAAAACCATGCCAGGAGAGCACAAGCACTGAGTTTGTGCTCTGAAGGAACTTTAGAAACTGAAGGGTCACTATGACTTAAAACATGATCAACACAAATCAAAATCTTAGAAGGTCTCTGATCTGGGCTGAAAAGATGCCCTTGTTTCAGCTGCTCATCTAGCTATTTCAAGAGCATTCTAAGAGTCTTTTGAGCCAGGAAACACAAGGACAACTGAGAAGCTTTCTGCATTCATGGTCTTTGAATAAAAAAGAGAAAAAAAGAAATGAAACTGTAAATCTAAGCCACTAAAAGAGACAGTGCGTGTCAAGTGAGGTTTTTTTCCCCACATTTTAGCATGTATGTTTGTGACCAATGACCTTTCTTAGGCTGTCATTCAGTTAAGAATTAGACCACAGTCACAGCAGTTTAATGGTCAATTGACTGTATTTTGAGAATACTTATGGAATTAGTCATAGCAGAAATGCAATGATTTTTGTGGGACTGATCAAGGGAGCTATCAGGAAGTTGGAAGAAGGCTCATCAGTATATAAAATCGCAAGAGTCTTCTTATTTAGATAAGGATAGTTTTCTTGGCTTTTGGGGGGACGGAAAAAACGTGCAGGTGCTAGTCCAACTCAAAAGTGCAGGTGCTAGTCCAACTCTTCCATTCTTCCCCTGTTAATTGTTGTCTCTCGGTGGCTGTTGTTTTTGCTGTATGAATCATGGATTGCCTACATCTCCTAAAAAATAATGAAAAGCCCCTCTAGGCCTGATGAAAGTGCTCCTCTTCTCCCAAGAAAAGAAAGTGGCTCAAATGCTGAGTCACGTCCTGACACATCAAGGTTAGCTATTCATTTGTCAACACCCTGTGGTCTTATGTTCATCCATGCCTAGGGCTCAGAATCCAGCTGCCTTGACCTCTCACTGGGTCATGTATTCCTCGTTGTATGTATATACCTTCTTCCATCATCTTAGCACCTCTGGGTTGGAAGTGGAAATAGTCTTAGCCACGTACGCTGGGAGAAATGTTTTTATTTCAGTTCCTGAGCTGAGAGCAACACCTTAAAACTGAGAAATGGCAAGTGTGGAACTTCGCCCTGACAACTGGAGATGAATTTGTGCTGAGTGAACAGGAAGTCTGACCCTGTAGTTGAACACAAGGTCCAATGAGATCTTATTTTTTCTAAACTGTGCCTAGATAGTCTTTGATTTCTAAAAAAGAGTTGATAAAATTGTATTATGCTGTCATAATGGATGAGGCAGAAATTTCTCATCTCCTGAAGAGTTTAAATGTCTGCAGGAAACAAAACCCAAATGAAAATCCCTTGTTTTGTGCCTTCTACTCTTTCCACTCTATTGAGTTGTTCTATATAAAGGAATGATTTTTCAGAGAGCATGCAAAGACAATATGAGCCTTTGTAGCATCATGAGTAAAAGCCCTCATTACTCTATAGAAAATACGGATTTTAGGTCTGAATCCTTCTTCTTGACGTTTGTGTAGTTGTGTTAGGTCATTTGGTTTTCATGACCTTCAGTTTTGATAATTGTATGATGGAGGTTTCTGTAACCTTGTCCTTTGTTTAAATAATCTGAGTTCTCCAACTTACTTTTGGTGGGAAAAAGAAAACTGGTAACAGCAAAGACTAGTGCCTATTCTAAGCAAAGAATCAGGAAGGGGAATTTCACTGCATTCTAAAATATTTGGTATAGAAACTGTTAATAAAACCCACAACAGGGAGATTACTTTTCTAAAGTACAATAGGGCCGGGGTGATTAATTCATAAGAAAGTATGTCAGAGACATGAAAACGGTCAAAACAGTTTATACAGATAATACAGTGGTCTTTGGAAATAGACTTGTATTAGCAAGGTTTTCATTCAACATCTTAAAAGAAAACTGGCCGTAACTAATTTGAAGTCACTTTGGTTTTTGCCTGAGTCCAAGCTCAACTTTATTCCTGGTGGAACACGTATTTAAAGAAACCAGCAAAAGAGCTGGAAACCATGGACATGTAGTAAAATGTGGGGCTGTAAAGTGTGTGAGGTGCCAAAACAGACTACATACAGTTGTAACTGTCCAAGCTGGAAAGGGGCAAAGTCAGTCAGTCTTACAGAATTCCATCTCACTAACAGGTGCTAGAGTCATACCTGTGAAGCAGAAATAGGAGGCAATCGCTTATCCTGTGAGTTTTACCCTCCCTACCTCCCTCCCTTCCTGGCTCCCAGATTTCTCTCTTCCGGTGCTGATCACATTTTGAAGTATGAAGTGCAAACAATATAATTAGCCATATGTTAACAAGGGGAAGTATCTAAGAGTTTCAAATTACCCATGACCTTAAAAACAAATACTTTCTCTTTCTGCATAAACATTACCAAGAAAGTAATGTAATACAGACCCTCACCTTGTTGCTGCTTCTTAGGGACAAGCTGTACAAAAATTTCTTATTTATTTTTTGTGTGGGCCCAGAACTATGTCGAGGCAAAACAAGCTTGGTCTCAATACCATATACTCCAAAGGAAACAAGTAAGGAGGGGCCAGGCTGGAGAAATGAGCTTCTGTAGGGATGGGTGTACATTCAGTTTCACTGTATTCCTTCCATCCACTATGTGCTCTAGCAGTGTTCTCCATATATGACATGATATATTAAATTTTTTTATATAGTTCACTTACTATTGCCACTATTAATATGAATTCATTCATATGTGCCTTTAATTCATTTTACAGCTATGTGATTCTGTTAGGTGTTTATTTCTTCAGAAAGGGGAATTTCTGCCAGGACTTACATAAGAAATAGTGACTGAATCACAGGTCTTGGATTCCTGGCTTTGTTAAATGTCAGGATCCTTGGTGGCAAGACTCTGAATGCCAAGTTTTCCCATATAACAGTACCACACACTCAGGTCATGGCGGGAGGTTAGTAAGGATCAAGAGAGAGGTGGAAAGGCAAAGACCCCAGTAGGGATAACCTGTCAGCTTCTTAACCATCTTTCTTTCCATATATGGTTCAAGTTTTGAATTATTTTGATCTCTCTAGCCAACCTCTTTATTTATAGCATTAATGAATTCCTTCATTCTTTTTTGGTATTAAAGACCGATGTAATTTCGGGACTGATATTTTGAATTCTCTGAGGTGTAAATCATTATTTACTTTCTCCAAAGGAGACAGATTAATCATACACTCAACTTCATATATGTAAATGTGATTATATAATACAAAGATCTTTCTTTAAAAACATTGTAAAATGAGGTTGAAGAGATGGCTCAGTCAGTCAAGTATTTGCCTTGCAAGCATGAGAACCTGGGTTCGCTCCCTAGAAGCCGCATGAAAACAAAATGGGCTTGGTAGCCGTAGTGAGTGCTTGTCCAGCACTAGAGAGGCAGAGACAAGCAAATCCCTTGGGCTTGCCAGCCAGCCAGACTAACCTACTTGGTGAGCTTGAGGCTGACGAGAGGCCTTGGCACTTTAGGGAAAAACACACCGATCTCCACAAGCATGAGTGCACATTTGCATATCTATCCGCACAGTCATATGCACCCTCTCCTCCCACCCGCACAAGAAATCATAAGATGAACATTCATTTAGAAAACAGCTGACAGTAAGAAACAACTTGGTTGGTAAAATGCTTGCTGCTCAAGCATGAAGACCTGAGTTCAGACCCTCAACACCCATGTAAAAGCTCAGTGCAGTGGCAAGTGTCTGCAATCCCAGCACTGAAGAGATGGAGGCAGACTTCTGAAGGTCCTTAGCCAGCCAGCATAGTTGAACTGAGGAGTTGCATTCCAGTGAGAGACCTTGTCTCGAAACTCAATTGAGGATGATTCCCGTGTTGACCTCCGGTCTCAACATGCATAGAAGCACATTCATATACCACATACACCATGCCACATTCATACAGTTAATACAATGAAATATCATATTGGTGATCAGGTTCCAGCACACCATCCTTCTGCTTCCTATTAGTGTCCTTTAGTGTTCCCCAGGGTGCTTCATTTAGAAAGTCACAGAGATAGTAAGTAAATGGTTTGAATAATGGTTTCCTTTGATCTACTTGTGAACTATTCATGTTACTCTTAAGCTAGATGGAGACTTTTGATTTTTTTTCCTTCCCAACCTATTCACCTGTGGATGCAGAGGATTCTGTCTGTGATCTCACTTGATTGGCTCATTGTATATCACAGTATGGGAGAACTAGAAATAACTAGCTTAGAGAGCTCTGTAACACATAGACTTGTGGAATTACAAAGAAATATGCAAGACAAATCCAGACTTCCCAATATTTTATCTTGTCACAAAAAATAGGGGTTGAATAGGCTTAAAATACACTCTCTGCCTGTATGAAATTCTCTATGAATAATTAAGTAAAGTATATTAAAAAGGATTATTTTGAAGAGCAACCACTAAAGGACACTTCAAAACACTTCAGAGCCTGGGGAAATAGCTCATCTCGAAAAGTCCAAATCCTAGCATCCATGTAAAAAGAGAGACATGGTAGGGCACACATGTAATCTCAGTGCTGGAGAGGTGGAGTCAGGCAGATCCCAGCTAGCACAACCTAATCAGCAAGCCCCAGATCTCAGCAACAGACTCTGTCTCAAAACACTCAAGGTGCCTTGGTGGGATGTCACACTCTTTTAATTCTAGCAATCAGGAGTTAGAGGCTGGCAGATCTCTGTGAGTTCAAGGTCAGCCTGGTCTATATGGTGATTTCTAGGCCAACAGGCCTACATGATGAGATAAAAACCAGAGATAAAAACCCCAAATGAAACCAAGCCAAACCAAACCAAATCAAAACACAGCCTAAAACAAAATAGATAGCTCTTGAAGAATAACACCCAAGGTTGAACTGTGGCCTCCACATGTAAACACACACACACACACACGCACACACACACACACACACACACACACACACACACAGATATTTTTAGAATGCTGTGGTATTATTCAACAAAGACATTATAACAGCAAAATTTGGGAGACTGTAAACTCAGAATTGTTTGAGAGTCAATGCTGTTAAATACTTGAACTATGGGAAGGATATTTTCCTTGGGGGATGAAGCTGAAGTTCATTTCTAGCTCTGCTGTTATTTCCGATGTGACAGTGGCTGAGTTAGTTAACGTTTCGGAGTTTTATTTGTAAAATATCCATCACATTCCCATGGTGTCTGGGACCCACCACGCATCCACTCCCCATCCATGCACTTTTCTCCCTTTCTACTTTTACTTATCTTTGAAGATTATTTTGATAATCAAGTCATAGAATGGTGGGTTATGGATGGAATGGGGTCTAAATTTGATTAGGTCTATTATATGAAATTCACAAAAACACTAAAAATTTTTTAAAAACACTGAAAAGATAAAATAAATGGAATAAATTTTGTTTAAAAACAGAAATAAAATAACACAAAAATACTTGGTGATAGCAATATTAAAACTTGAAGTTCTTGAGATGTCAAACATTTTGCTCTAAGCCCATGCTTTTTCCTTTTCATAAGATGTGTAGAAAACCAATGCACTAACACTTAGGAAATTAACCTAGGACTTTTGTCTTACTCCTTGAGATCTTGCGTGGCCTTTTGGATTAAACTATATAGGAAATATAGATGTTACTGCAATAAATTCAGTCTATTGAACGCACAGCATGTTTATTTTGCATGTTGTTGAAACAAAGCTTACTAACCAGTCAACTCAGAGATTTGCCTGCATGTTAAACTATCAGATGTAGTATAAAGTCCATTGGAACTGTAAAGTGTTTGGCGTTATATTGCATTAAGTGCTATTACATTTAATCTCACTGAGCTGTTAAGGTGTTTTATAATGGGGATGTAAATATTTATGGCCTGTTTCAGAATAAGGAAAGAAAAGTGCTTTTCATTATTTTACTTCATGTTCTATTAGCCAGATTTATCTTTTAGTGTTTCAACTCTCTCATGACTTAGGAAAACGATGACAACTTTCAGGCACTATGCAGTTGGGAAGGAATTTGGCTGTTTTTGTTATTGTGTCAGTTTGCTTAGGAATAGACTCACACTGCATTTTTCAAAATATATTTTCTTGGTACCAAGTAGAACTGTAAGAGTTCTTCCATAGGTGCATGGATAATTACCTACAGTTAATGGAACACTTGAACCTTGTACAGGGAAGCCCGAAGTATTTCATTCTAAACCTGGTATGCAGAATTTTGTATATATTTTTCAACCTAAGAACAGTGTTTTTATTCTTTATTCTTTTTCCTTAAAGAAACCATGAAAAACAATTACTTATGTTTCTTCAGGAAGCAAATTCCAACTTTAGGAATCAGAAGTTTCCATATATGGTTTTTCAAGGGTATTGTATCTCAAAATTGAACGTAGTTCATGGAAATGAAATTAAGCTATTGATCACCTCTAAAGAGAGGAAGTAGTCCTGAAGAAATGTAGCATTAAGGAAGTCAGAAAAGCTGGTGCCGTGTTCATGAGCACATGCAGTACTTGAAAATATTAGCTACAGAAAACAGGAAAGGTTAAAGACTCATAAGTAAGTGCTTTGTACCTAAATCTGTTGCTGTAGTGTTTGACAGAGAAGCTTCAATTTCAGTAATTGATTTATGCTAAAAGACAGAGGATAGTTACCTCAAAGCTTTCTTGTTTACTGCCGGAAATAACAATCACAACAAAGTGAAACACAATTTAGAAAAAAAAAGTAACACCTGCCTTTAATCAGAAAACAACAACAACAACAATCCTAGTAACAAGTCTGGAAATGCCAGTAAGTGTTGAATCCAGCAAGGGACTCAAATAAAGACCAACTGCTTGACAAAGACAGCTGTGAATGATCTGTGTGCTCCCTACATCCCTCTCACCTCATAAAAATGTTTTCATTGGAAATGTGGCTACAAATGTAAATCACCAATTTCTTTCTAGACCATGAAGGCTCTGTAATAAATATCAAATCATCCCGTTTTAGAACTGTACAAGGATTCTTTCAGATACAAAGACTTGAGAGCAACTGGGAAGCTGCCATTATTCATATACTTTGAAATACAAAGCGGTGATCTTAGACCACCAAGATCTATAAGGCATGCCAACTGCTGTTTACAACAACTTACCCTTCCTGCTCTTCATATCTGATTTTATTAAACTTCTATCAAGGAATATATTTAACTTTGATGCTTCTTACAGGAATTCGATGTCCTTAATTCTTCTGTGTTTTAACAGGTAGGTAATGAAAAGAGTTATTTGCACACTGAATTTATACCTCAGGCTATATTTATAAAGAAGAGAGGACTGAAGTTATTAGTGGGCTGAGATTTCCCTTCCTAGTAACAAATTCTGTCAAAAAAGCTAGACATCAGCAAAATGATGATTTTGACTGACAGATGAAAGCATTTATTATTAATTCTAAAAGAAGATCTGGATTTTAACATGGACCTTCTCAATTCAAAGTGGTTAAGAACTGAAGAGGAGGCAGGGCTACTTTAGAGATCCAAATTATATGAAGAAAGTGCTGCATTTTCAACCCTGCAGTCAGAACCTGGAAAACCTTAAAGAAATATGTAAGGAAAAGATACAGTAAAGCTCATTAAAAACAGATAACACTCCAATTTGATGAGAAATAGCAAACTAAAAAATCCAACTAGTAAAATTTCACCGCAAAAATTTATTTTTAAAAAATTTACAATTTAAAAAATTGCCAATACAGTTTTTACAGTTAAATTGCTTCTTTGAAACTCATCATTAACTCAATTAAAGTAGGATAAATGAAACAAATTTGTTGTTCTTTCAAACCATGAATCAAACTCTGAAATTAGATTAGTTCCTTTCTACCAGTTTGGAAGGGGGCCAGCTTCATTTACGCATGAGCTCGCATACTCTCATTAAGCACATTTACTGCATGGGTCTTGGTCAATATCTTTTTCGGAAAGTACAAACAATTTCACTCATGGAAAAGGAATTTCCATAGTTACTTTTTAAAAAAATGTTTCTATTTATTTATTTATTTATTTTAAGACAGTGTCTCCTTGTGGCCCCAGTTGACCTGGACTCACTATGTAGACCAGACTGCCCTTGATCTCACAGAAATCTACCTGCCTCTGCCTCCTGGGTCCTGGGATTAAAGTTGTGCACCACCTCATTGGGCTTTTAAAATATATTTTACTCTGATCTTCTCTCTCTCACTTTTGACCATTCCATAGTGTAAACATTTTATTTTCTGTTCATATAATTTAAACAGATATAATGAAATAGAATTTACATGTTACAAAACTCACCAGTAAAAGTCAGTAACTTTGTAAATTCATAGACTTGTTCAGCCATTACTACAATCTAATTTAAAAATTATATTCATTCGTCCATTGCTTTAATATTTTTATATATTCTTTATCTATCTAGGAGCTAAGAAAGGTTTTAATAATTTTATAAAAGAAGAAGGATATTATAGGCAACAGGCTCAGCATTCATTTATGGATTCATTTATTCATTTAACAGTTATTGAATCTTTAATATGAGTCAGGTATAGAACTGTTTGCAATAGAAATGTTTTTAGATATGATTTGATGGGTGGACAAAAAATTTAGCCTTATTATTATAAAAACCATTATAGGTATTATCATATGGATCTGCGTCAAGCATGATGTGGATGATTACAAGTCCAATCCCAACAAGAGGATGAAGAAGGGAGGGTTCTTGGAGGAAGGGTGTTTCACAGGGAGCAGGCATAGCTAGGCAAAGAGCAGTAGTGCCTGAGCTTGAACGCTTGAGCCTTTGCCACATCGTGACTATGGGATTTGGTTGGAGCATTCATCCTGCATAGCAGAACTTAGAAGCAAATAAAAGGAGGTGAGAATAGGTTCTGCATAGACTCACATGAGCCTTTGTGCACAGGCAAGAAAACTCAGATTGTGTATTAGATTTTTCTTCCAATAAGTATTTGAAAACATTATATACTGTGAGATTTAGCTTCCTTTGGGTTAAATGGATGGAAATGTCTGGCTGTAACTGGGATTCTTATTTTGTTTTCTGTTTTGGGATACAAGGTCTTCCTGCCTGTATCTACAGCTGCCCGGAGCCCACTATATAGACCAGGCTGGTCTTGATCTCACAGAGATTCACCTGCCTCTGCCTGCCTAGTGCTGGGATTAAAGGCATGTACCTCCATGGCTGACTATGTAACTAGGATTTTATGTGAGCAGATAGGTTCTCATTTTATGATTCATGATCAAAATATGACTATTTACTTGTCTCACTTCCATATCATCTACGTATAGTTCAACATTGCTGATTCCAAAAGAGAAAAGGGAGAAGGGGAAAGAAAAGGAAAAAGGAAGGTTGGGGAGATTAACAGACAGAGAGAGAGACTGAATGCTAACAGTTTTTGCTATATATTTCTTAGGAGAGAATTTATGGCCATTTTCTATTTCAGTATTTGACGCTGGTCATTATTGTTATTCCAGGATTTAATTCCAACCTTAGAGGTTTGAACAGGCTAAAGAAAAAGCTCCCCAGGGACTCTAGGACCACTGGACCTATATCCTGCTTCCTGTGGTGCTCAGGATTCTTTGGGCATCTGTACTGCAGATCGAATATCTATGTGGATGCATTGTGTGCTCCTTCGTCTCTCACAGCCAAGAAGCTGTTGGAAGAGGCTCTGCATGTATGGCTTCAGCTGGCTGTGTATAATTAGGATGTCTGCTCCATGCACTAACCCCCTGGGAAGAGAGCTGACTCAATCCATCGGTATGGATTGTTCTGCTAGGGTAACAACGCAGTGGTCAATCGCTGCCATCCTTCTAAGCAGACTTTGTCGCAGGATAATTGAGGCACAACTGGAGTCTGACTGGTCCATCCGCTGTGAGAACCCTGAATTTCATCCTGGCCAAGTGTAGCTCTTTAATCAGAAAATATATTTTACTCTACAAAGTTAGATACCCTTCTTGTCAAACAAACGGCTATTTCTAATTAAGGCCCAGGGATGGTTTGAAGAAAACTTTACTTTCTAGAGAGCTAAATTTTGACAGGGTTGGGTCTTTCATTACCTGACTCTACATACCTGGAACACCTGTGGATGAAGGTGGAAAGGCCAATTCCTCTTATCTATTCTGACACTAATAGAGCTGTTAACAGTGTTCAACTGCTGCACTGGATAAGAAGAGGTGCGCCGAATTCTTAAGATCAGTCCTATTAAGTTAGACAGATGTCAAGTTTAATCAATCTGGCAACCTTAAGGACTTTGGCAAATGTCTTTTTTATTTCTGAATGCTGGTTTTAACTGTTGCATCACTTTGTGCACAGATGTACTTATCCTTCAAAGAAATTATACTATCACACTGTTTATTCATCTACTATTTTTATTTATCTGTACCTTATAACAAATGGGAATGTTTCCTAGTGCATTAATAAAAGTACATATAAGGCTTGAAAAAGAGAATCCGCAACGATTTTTGTTTTAAGATATGCACATATAATTAGATTGTATTTATTTGTTGTCTGAAGAAAGTGAATGCCTGCCTGCGATCATAGGCAGGCCTTTTGATTGCTTTCTGTCAATCAGCTAGGACATATCTGTCAAGCCTCTCAATGAGCATCTTAAGAATTCATTCACAACCACCTCTCTCTAGATGCTCTCTGTGCCAGTGACTGTGATTTGGAAATCTGAAATTTTACAATAGGGATTTGCTTCCTTGACTTGAAACTTTTCAGCTCAAATGACAACCACAAAGCAGGTACCACATGGGCATTTGGATGACTAATATGCCTTTTTATTTTAGTAAATTCTTATGGGCAGAGGACAGAGAAAGGGTACTGGGTTAAGATGCTGGGATATAATTGTTAGGAACAGCTGCATAGAGAAGCAAGGGCTATAAAGACAGAGAGTGCAATCTGGGGGTCTTTGAAAACTATCTTAGTTTTGAGCAGATCTTTTGAATCATTACTTCTCTTGCTGAAAATGTATTAAACATTTACTGTACTCAGTACTGTGTTCAGCACATCTTCCATTTCCTGTTCATGAACTTTGTAGACTGGGCAGTTAAAGGAATTCAAGGGATAAGAGTAGCTCATGAGGATGAGCCTGCCTTGAGCTCACTGGAGTGGACCTCCCAGCCTGAGCTTTCTAGTGCATCTCTTTAGAAACGAGAAAATAATTCCTCTCTAGTTACTTCCAGTTAAAACCTGCAATTAGTTTTTAAATTTTTAAAAATTACATTTACCCATTTTGTGTATGTGGGCATCTATGTGCCATGTTGCATGTGTAGAGGTCACAGGATAAATTCTCCCATTTCCTGGGATCCAACTTGGAACACTGAATTTGCTAAGGCATCTTGCTAGCCCAAAGCCAACAATTCTTAGAATCTGAAATCTGTAATCACACTACGGCTTTAGTTAATACAGATTCTACTTCAGATCCTGAAACACCAGGGACACCCCAGTTTATATGGGGTTAGGGATACTAGAGATGGGGTGCTAGGCCTCTTGATTCTCAGTGAACAAGGTCTACGGCTACCTTCTTCATGGGTGGTTGTGAAACTTTCACAATATAAAAATGTATGTAAAATACTTGGAATGTATTTAGGTACTTAAAATTTTTAATGGCACGGTGTCAGGGACAAGTGAATGAGCCCTTGATAAGTGATGGACAACACTGTTGCCTGAGAAGTGGAAGGAGAAACATTTGAAAGTACCATTTGGAAGTGAGTAACTGATCCGGACAAGCAGTGAAGGCAACTAGGTTAGTGGAAGCGGTGGACTGGGAGTCACGTCACTTCTTAAAAGAAGAATGATACACAAAATCAATGCAAAGTAAAACTTGCCTGGATACAATTGCTACCTCTAATGCCAATAGTCCTTTATAATTTGTTAATGTTCTTGTTATGTGTACACATAATGACATAAGCACAATGCACATCTAATTTTGCATTCTCTGCCTGCCTTCTGTAATTAAATTATTCCTTTTTTTCCGAGGTGTGCACTAAGATATTTCTGTATCTTTTCACTGTAACAAATCTTGTAGCAATGAAAATATTTGTGCTTGTAGGCTCTTTAGATAAGTGAAACTTCTAGCATAGAAATACTTGGTCAAATGAGATAGACGTTTTGTATCTTAGAAATGGCTTTAAAAGTGTGTCCCAGTTTTTGTTGCCTGAGTAGTGAGTGGATGAACACTTGGTCTTCCTTAGCAACCTCCTCAGCAGTTGTGAGGGTCTGGATGTCTCACATCCTCTGTAATGGATGAAAGGTATCTTTTAGTCTGTGTTTCTTGGATAGCTAGTAAGATTGACTATTTCAACATTTTTTTTTTCTGGTTTTCTCCTCTAATATGAAATTGTTTGTTTTGTTTCCTCATTTGGGTGTTTGAGTCCTGGAGGGTAAAGAAAGACTTGAAGCTACTGTGCTTAGACCCGGTCCTTGCATGAGAAATGTACTGTTTTGGTCCATTTGCTCTGAACCTCACAGGTGGTGGAGTCTGACCTGCATTCCATCAGTGAGAAGACTGAGTTAAGAAGAGAGTAAACTTCATATGCAGACTAGAATTGCTGATAAATGGAAATAGTTAGACATTTTCTCTTATCATTTTATATGAGTTTTTAAGTAATATAAATATTAACTCTTTAGGGAAAATATTTTCAGCAAATATGGATGACAATCTGTTGTTTTCTTTTTTCTGAAATTATGCTATTTTTTTCTCTGCAGAAGCTTAAAATAATTTTTCCCATAAAATGATGGATCTGAGAGATACTGGGGTGGTATACTGGGCCTCAGCTTCTGCTTTATTTAGGTACCAACCAGATCAGGGAGAATGAGAAGCCAAGATTCAGAGCTGTGTGTGGGTCATTTGCTAATGACTCCATAGTTGAAAGTGTCTCCCCCATGGGATGGGAAAGTGCACCCAAAGTCTGTCAGAGGCTATCTATGGCTGAGTTCTGAAACTATTTAGCTGCTGACTAAATAGTTTCCAAGTGGTTCCTGGGTGGTCATCACATTACTCCTTTTTCCCATTCTGCCAAACACTCTTAAGATCCACATGACAGACCATTTACAAGGCCATTGGCCCACCTAGAGGGACCACTGAGGATATGTGGCTAGGTCCAGTCAGGATGAGGTCATTAGCTGTTGAGATATCATCTTTAGTAATGGGAAAAACAACAGTTCACTGAAATGGGTGGAGTTGCTGCAGGATTATGGTTGTGTCATTTGGAGCAGCAGTTGGAAGTTTTTCAGCAGTTTGGCCTAGAAATGGACAGTTTGGATGAGTGTTGGGCCCCTCTTGCCAGAGGATGTGTGCTAGAGCAATGAGATTTTAAGGCTGGGATAAACGGGCTATATGATTATTTGAAATGTTCAAATCACCCAATGAGGTCTGCTTTATCATGAAATTGAGTCCAACCCAGCTCTTTGGGGGCATCCCCCAGGTCTGGATGAGGAGAGTGAGAAAATACAGCAAACTTGCTGTCTAGGACTCTCAATCCAGAAACAATTAGGGAAAAGCCTTTCCAACCACAGAAAAGTGAACTCTGAGAAGTCAAGTCAATCCTGAACAGCCAGGATTACCTAGGCTGCTAAATGCTGTGAAGCTCAGCATTGCAGGTGCTAACAGAATCTGACCAAGGACTTTGGTCATTTACCCCAATCATAACAAAGACCTGTTCATGTCACACAATAAATGATGGTGAATTCATTATCTCACCTTGTGAGAGTGATGACTGTTCTCTGATCTGGGGTAGGACAGAATTCTTGGTCTCTAGCACTCTCTCTTTCAGGTACTTCAAGGAACAGGGGCTTTTGAACAAATGGCATTGAAGAAGAAAGGAGTGTTTTCACTTGGTATACATCATGGCCCAGTTGGACTGCACTGTTATCACAGAACACCTAAGAGGTACCAGGATCTGGTATAAAGAGTAAGCTGTAAGATGTCTGTGGGCGATAGTTTCATGACATCTTACAAATTGTCTTGCTGTTTTTTTAGCTTGAAGACTTGAGCTTGTAGACAAGGAAATTAATTGGGGGCTGAATAGGCTGGAGTCAGTTTAGGAGGAGAGGCTGGGACACACAGAAGTCTGACACAGATCTTGAGACAAACTGGTCTGTGAGCCCTTGTGGTTAATTGGTGTAGTAGGGATGATATTCCCTGGACTCCCTGAAGGGACAGTAGTCACCCACAACAACTGCTGAGTCATGTACCAATTATAACCTTGTCTTCACTCACTGCTGCAGAAATGAATGGTCTCCATCATTGTCCATAATGTGTAGTCGTTATTCTAATTAGCACAGTGTGTTCCCAACTGCCTCTTTTTCGTATGCATGTCAATCACAGTTGGTCTTTTCTCTCAGAGCCTTGGCTTCTACCTAATGTATGTCTTATAGACTTAAGCTATTTCATGTCATGCCCTCTCATATGACTTGCACTCATGGGCTCTTGAACTACTTTGGATGAAGGCTGTTGGTGATTGCTGGCCATCTGTTCCACTTTTAAAGTCAGCAAACATCTCAAGAGCCTCATATCATACCACGGATGACTGTAACCTTGGGCTAGTTAATCCCAAATGCTGTCCTTTACAAACTCCTCTCCTGTTACTAAGATGTCCCTTTCATCTTCTGACTTCCTGCTTCCTGCATTCCTGTTATTTATAGTAGCTCAGGAATAAACCACTCCCAAATTTCTCAAGAGGATTAACAGTTGCTACTTGCAATTCCTCACCCATCTCACGCCTCCATCCCTTACAGCCTGTGTTCTGCCATAGCCCATCTGCTCTTCTCCCAGGGGTGAACAGTGACATCTTTCTGTAATCCAAAGGCCTATTTTTCTGTCCTTAGTATTTTGGCCAACTTATCCATGTTGGCCTCCTTTAACCTTGATTTCTTGGCTTCTGGAGCACTGCATGTTCTTTCTGTTCTTTAACTGTTCCTTCTTGGCTCTCTTGTGCCACCAAAATATGTGTGATCCTAAAGTGTTAGCCGCCCTCTGACATGCCCACTCAGTTATCTGACACAGAAAGATGGCTATGAGGCTCACTTCCCTTAAGACAGTCACAAATTCTTCAAGTTTCAGACTCACAAGCTCAATCTTTTGCCTACTCTTCTGTATGAATAGCTTGATTCTTCAGACTCTACAATGCCATCCTGCACTCAACCTGTGCCTTGACTGTGCCCCTGCTGGGCTAGCTTCCTGATAATTTGGAGAGGATTTGCCATGTGAGAGACAAGTCTTGTTTGAGCATAGGTTCTTCAACATTCATTTTTACTTCCACTCATCACTATATTTCTCCTCATTTTTTCTGATTGCCTGAGGTGTGGAACACTGTCCTCCAGGCATGACATGGTAGTTGCCATGTTAAAATCAGAGCAGTTTTGATCTCCCACATGAGCAGTTCATGAGGCAGCACTGGAGATGCCTGGTTCTTCCCCTACCCAAGGATATATGAGTAATTAAAAATTACTTGGAAAAAGACTTTTTTCCTCAATTGTTTATCCACCCTTAAGTTGTTGTGCTCCTATAAGTAACACCAGTTAAACTCACTGGTTCACCAAACTTGACTTGGGTGGAATTGTTTCTTTGGTGTCATTGGTCCCTATTGGGGGTAGAGACATGTTTGGTTTTGTGACCTCAGGAACAGTTAAGGCAATATCTGATTTTTGGCAGCATCTTTCTTATGAGGGTTTTTTAAAACCTTTATTTCCCACTTAAACATCTATGAGGCACCCAGACTATTATAATAAGGCAATAAAGTCAAAGACAGTTCTCAATTGCCAGTAAAAGCCATATGAAAATCTCTGGAATCAGAGTATGCAGTTTGGAAGATCCTTATAGGTAGTTTGTGTATGTACCAGTAGAAAAGCATGCATTTCTTTCTCCCTTCCTTGATCTTGAATACCATTCTAAAGGATTTGGGGTGACTTCTCATTCCTTCCTATACGTTTTGATAGATTTGTTTTCTTGATTCTCAATGAAGATCAAGAAACACTTTTCCCCATCTCCAGAAAATCCAAGAAGGCTCTCTATTACCAACTAAAGTTCTAAATTTCTTAACTTTGTATCTTTATATGATCTTTACTGTTTGTCTGCTTATCCTGTCCGATACACAACCAGTCTAAGGAATGTCTCTGGATAGTGCATGCTGTCTCACCTGTTTGAGCCACACCACCCTTCTGTTTTCTCATTCCCTTTCCCACTACCTGTGAAATTCCACCTGAAATCTAGGTTCATTTCTGACAGAATGTTAAAGGATTTCTTTTTTGTGAATTCTCACATTTGTGTTATATTTATTTGATAAGACACCTCTTTTGTCCACTAATAGAGCATATACATTTCTGTACAGCAAATATCATTCCCAATTTTTGGTATTAGGACTTTAATAAATTATATCTTGCCTATCTGTAGAGTTCCTGAATTTTGTTTCATTTTGTATGTATGATTTATTTCTCTTCTTGAATGAAATATTTTAAAGTGCTTGAATACCCTGAAACCTGAGCAGCCTCACTGTCTCCCTGGACTCTGTCCCCTTCTAGCCTTGGGCCCAAGTCCCGCTTTTGTTCTTCTGCCTCAGATCTCTGGACTATCTTCCTAACCCAGACTCATTTAATCCTAACCCAGACTTGCTTAATCCCATAGTGTAGGTTGTTAAACCCTCCTCGGCTGTCCCCATCCACACCTTGGCCCTGGCCTCCCCTGATCTGCCTGCCACAGAACTTCCATCTACCCTGGTAAGTCAGATATCATGCGCTGGGTCTTGATTCCCCTGCAGCTGAGCAGCTCCACTCTCTCCCAGCATTCTACCCACTTCTAGCCTTAGGCCCAGGTCCACTCCTGCTCTTTCTGTTCTGGATCATCCTGATCCTGTGTACCCAGACTAGCTCAATTCTCCAGTTTCAATTGCTAGACTATCAACAGGCTGTCCCCATCCTTAATCGCCCTGGGGCCCCCTTCTGATCTGCCTATCACAGACCTGTCTCCCACCCAGACCAGCCTACTACTCTGTGAGAACCTGAAACACACATTAATTAACTGTTCATACCTGAGCAAAAAGCAATCAAGCTACATCAATAATCTTCAACTAAACAAGGGCAGAATAGATTTTCATTTGGACACATAACCAACAAAAATATCCATATGATCAAATGGCAAAGCAAACACACAGCTAATATGGAAAACCCAGAGAATATGTCCCCAACAAAACCCACCAGTCCTACAGAAGTGTACTACAATGAGATTCACCCCGAGGAACACCATGGTGCAGAATTTAAAAGAACAATCCTAAACATGATCAAAGAAATTAAAGAACACACAGATAAACAACTCAAATAACTCAAAGAAGACAGGCATAAACTTTTGATGGAAGTTCAAGAAAATACAAATATGTGACTGAATGAAATAACAAAAAAATTCAGAACTTGAAAAGTGAGTTCAAAAAAGAGAGAGAAATATTGAAGAAAGCCCAAGTTGAAATAAAGATGGAATTGAAAAACTCACTAAACCAATTTGAAAAGACAGCACACATCAACTAACTGTTTATGAGAAGGTCTCACAATGAATGAATGAAATGGAAAACAGAATACCAAGACAGGATGACAAAGTTAAAGAACTGGATGAGCAAAGACTACTTTAAAAACACAAGAATGGAATATGTAAGAAATGTGGGACACCATGAAAAAAAACAAATGTACACATCATAGGCATACAGGAAGGAGAAAAATTTAGGTCAATGGCATTGACCAGGTTTTCAACAGGATTATAGAAGAAATATTCCCTAAATTAAGGAAAGACATACCTATACAGATACAAGAAACACATAGAACATCAATTAGACATCACCAGAAAAGAAACTCCCCATGTCATAGCAGTAAAAACACTAACTATACAAAACAAAGAGAGGGTGCTGAAAGCTGCTAGAGAAAAACAACAAGTTACGTATAAAAGAAAACCCATCAGAATTATAGCTGAGTACTCAATGCAAACAATGAAAGCAAGAAGAGCCAGGAACAAAGTATTCTGAGTTCTAAATGACCATGGATGCCAAGTTAGAATACCTTACTCCGCAAAACTGGGTCAAAAGGGGTCAAAAGGGAATTAAAAATTTTCTATGGCACAAGTAGACTGAAAGAATTCATGTCCATCAAACCGGCCCTTCAGAGAATACTTGAGGTAATAAAAAGAGACAGAAAGAAAACAAAGGAAGGTGTAATTATGAAAACCTAAAATAGGACCAAGAGCACAAAGAACTTAAAAGGACAGTAACGAGTACCTATCTTTCAATAATAACTCTAAATATCAAATGGCCTCAACTCTTCAAAAGACATAGGCAAGTTGATTAGATTAGGAAACAAAATCAATTTTTCTGTAAGAAACTCATCTAACCTTCAAGGATAGGCACTACCTTAGTGTGAAAGGATGGAAAAAATATTCCAAGCAAATGACTCTAAGAAGCAAGCAGGTGTTGCAATTCTAATATCTGACAAAATAGACTTCAAATTAAAATTAATCAGAAGAGACAAAGAAGGTTACTTCACTCTAATCAAAGGAACAATTGACCAAGAAGGTACTACAATCATGAACACATATGCACCAAACTCTGGTGCACCCAATTTCATAAAAACAATACTACAGAACTATAAAACAGATGAACCCCAACTCAGGAATTTTAAGATGACTTCAATATGCCACTATCTCCAATAGACAGGTTAACTAGACAAAGAAAAAACAGAAAGACAAATGAAATAAATGACATCTTAGATCAAATGGACCTAACAGATATCTACAGAATATTCTACCCAAGCATTAAAGAACTTTCTACTCAGCAGCCCATGCAAGTTCCTCTAAAATTGACTATATACTGTGTGACAAAAGTCAACAAATACAAATAATTGAAATAATTCCATGCATTTCATCAGACCACAATGCAATAAAGCTTATAGTCAACACCAAAGAGGCTCTAGTAATTACATAAACTCAAGGAGATTAAATAACACATTCCTGAATGATGAATGGGTCAAAGAAGAAATTAAGAAAGATATAAAATTATTCTTGGAACTAAATGAAAATGATAATACAAAACAACAATATTTTGGGACCTTAATAGCAATTCTAAGAGAAAAGTTTAGCGTTCTAATTGCCTACATTAAAAAAAATATGTAAGAGCTTGTATAAATGGCTTCACAATACAACTCAAGATTATGGAAAGGCAAGAACAAACTAAATCCAAACTTATTAGATGAGAAGAAATAGTCAAAATCAGAACAGAAATTAATGAAATAGAAATAAAGACTATAATACAATAATCAATTAATCTAAAAGTTGGTTCTTTGAAAATTTAAACAGGATAGACAGATCCTTGGCTTAGTTAACCACAAGAAAGAAAGAGCAAATTCAAATTAACAAAATCAGAGATGAAAGGGGAAACATCACAACAGACAACAACAACAACAAAAACCCAGAACATTGTAAGTAAATACTTTAAAAAACTATACTCAATCAAATTTGAAAATCTAAAAGAAATGGATTACTTTCAAAATTAATGGAAACCACGAAAGTTAAACCAAGAAGAGATGAACAACTTAAACAGGTTCATTACAAATAAGGAAATTTAAACAGCAATAAAAAACCTCTCAACTAATAAAAGCCCAGGCCCAGATTATACCAATATACAAACAAGCACTTGGAAATAGCATTGATAGAAACCCTCCCATTCACAATAGCCTCAAAAAATATCTAGGAATAAACCTAACCAAAGGCATTAAAGATCTCATCAATGAAAAACTTCAGTCTTTAAGAAAGAGTTAGAGGAAGACACCAGGAGATTGAAGGACCTACTGTGCCCATTGATTGGTAGAATTAACATTTTGAAAATGATCATCCTACAAAAGTAATCTACAGATTCAATGCAATGCCAATCAAAATCCCCATGACATTCTTCACCAAGCTAGGAAGAAACCATCCTAAAATTGATATGGAATCACCAAAGATCCCAGATAGTCAAAACAATCTTGGGCAAAAAGCGCAACTCTGGTGGCGGGGGCGAGGGATCAGCATACCAGATCTCAAATTATATTACAGGACTATAGTCCTAAAAATAGCATGGTATTAGCATAATAACAGAAACATAGATCTGCAGAACACAATAGAAGATCCAAACATTAGTGCTTTCGATCTCAACCACCTGATATCTGACAAAGGTGCCAAGAACACACATTGTACTAAAGACAGCATCTTCAGTAAGTGTACTGACAAAGCTGGGTCTCCACCTGTGAAAGAATGGAGTTGGGCACTTTTCTTTCACGCTGTATAAAAGTCAGCTACAAATGAATCAAAGACTTCACTATGAAACCTGATACTCTTAAACTTCTAGAGGAAAACAGCAGTACCTTGTAAGATATAGGCATAGGAAAGGGCTTTTTGAATAGGACATCAGGTATTAAGATCAATAATGAATAAATGGGACTTCATTAAACTAAAAAGCTTCTGTACAGCAAAAGAAACAACCAAGAAAATGAAGAGGAAACCTACTGAATGGGAGAAAGTCTTCACCTGCTATACATCCAACAGATGATTAATATCTAGGATGTACAAAGAACACAAAAAAGAAAGAAACAAGAAAACAAATCGCCCTATAAAAAGATGGGCTTAGGAACTGCACAGAGAGTTCTCAAACGAAGAAATAAGAGTGACTAAGAAACACCTTAAAAAGTGCTCAGTATCCTTAGTAATTAGAGAAATGCAGATCCAAGCCACTTTAAGATTCCATCTTACCCAAGTCAAATGGCTAAGATCAAAAGAACCAAAGACACCGAATGCTGATAAGGATGTGGTGCAAGGGTGGTTCTCATTCACTGCTGGCAGGAAGGCAAACTCATGCACCTGCTATGGAAAGCAATGTGGAAAATTCTTTAAAAACTGAAAAATGAATCCAGTTATGATCCAGTTCTACCATTCCTTGGCATATACCCAAAGAAGTTATCTTACCTGTATGTCCATGTTTGTTCCTGTTCTTTTCACAAGGGCTAAGAAATGGAAACAACGTAAACAGTCCGCAACTGATAAATGGACAATGACAATGTGGTACATTTATACAAAGGAGTTCTACTCAGTAGTAAGGAATGAGAGAATTATGGGTGGAAGTAAAAACTGTAATACTAAGTGAAGTAACACAGACTCAGAAAAGTAAGCAGTGTATGTTCTCTCTCATCTGTGGATCATGGCACCAGTCCTTTAAATGTCGGTATATATCCTGATCTAACAGCAGGGGCCAGGAAAATGGAAAGGAAGCAGGAGGATAAAGGGAAAGAAAGATCCTGAGAGAGGGGGAGAGTAGGAAACAGAAGTTACCAAGGGGGAAATGGGGAAAACAGGGCAATTCGACTGCACAAAGAGGAGGAGAGGACTACAAGGGATCATGGGAGTAAATGGGGAAGCAGTAACTCAAGAGAGGGAGGATAAGAAGAGACAGGAGTTATCAAGGGGAAAGGAGAAAATGGAGGTACTTAAACTCAGGAGGAAGAGGGAGGTTAGAGAGAGAGAGAGAGAAAGAGGAGAGGAGAGGAGAGAGGAGAGAGATTAATAATACTTAGGTGGCTTGAAAAGCCAGTGGAAATTTATTACCCGCCCCCCATGAAAAATACAATATCTGAACATGGATGCATGAACATCCCTGAAGGCTATATGATAAGAAACAGTACCACACAGGGGAAAGTGCCTTTGAGTTACTGCCATTGCCCTTGATTACCTCTTAGCACTTGAAGGTAAGACCCTATTGCTAAAGACAAGACGTACTTTGGACATAGGACTTGGAGCAATGGAGCTGGAAGTGACACTGAAGCCTCCTCCCTCAAGACTCGAGCTCATGGTTCTGAGGATACTATGTAAGCTGCTAAGGGAGAAAAATCAATCAATGCTCGAACACAGCTGCAAAGCCTAAGAATCACAGCAAACCGTCTCTATTTGTGCCGTAGCTGCAATTTTATATGGTGGGTAATCAACAGCTATCTAATTGGATTTGGCCTTCTCGATGGGAGGGAACTCAAGCTGGCACTGGCTGGAGGAGTCATAGATCTCAGAGAAAACTCTATCTCTGACATCTCTAGATAAATTAAATTTATTACTGTATGATAAATATGAATCTTTATATTTATAGAAAATTATGCCATATGCCACTGTTCAAAGAAGCTTCTTTTTGCAACAGATGGAGGCTATTACAGAGTTCCATACGCAGAGACTATATGGCTGAGAGATGCCCAAGACCTAGTGACACATCTACAGTGGAACCTCTCCACTTACGGTTCACGGAACACAGCAGAACAGAGGGTAGAGAGACTACTAATGCATTCCTCAACTCTCGCCAGTGAACCTTCCTCATACGACAGACTGCAGCACCAATAGAAAGCCGCTGGCCTGGCTAGACTCCTATATTAAACCTCACCTACCCACAGCTCAGGAGCCAGTGGGTGGAAAGATTGTAAGGATCAGGGTTGGTGTGTGAACCTTAGGAAATAGTCTTTCAGGTCTCTGGAAACTTGTTCATATGCACTTGCAACAATGGTAACAGCATGTACAAAACCCATCCTGACTCAGTCAGAAAAGAACCCAGCACAGAATGACGAAATTGGGCAGCAGGCGCCGACCCTGGCTGATGAACTACTGGCAACTGATTACTGCTGGGTGAAGGACAGTAGATCTTTAAAAGAGTGACTCTAGATAGCCGACTAGACTTGAGTGCACTGAGGCATATCTGGGTACAAAAACTAGACTGGATGGGACTTTTCATATGCATGAAATCCAATGGGGAGTGTGAGGGCATGGCTGGGGAAGGGCGTCTAACCGATTAAGACCTGTTATATGAAATGCACAAAAACTCAATAAATTTTTTTTTAAATAATACAGTACTCTTCCTGGTGTGTTGGAGCTTAAGTGTAATCCCAGTATTCAGGATTCAGGAAGTTGAGGCAGGAGAATTGTGAACACAAGGCCAATCTTAGCTGCCATCAAATAAAATAAAACAAAATAAAGAAAGAAAAGAAATATTTTAAATTGACTTTATATTGGCCATAAATAAATCAAAATAGTAAGGTAAAGATTAAAAATCAACATTAAAAACCATTTGTATCAGAAGTTAGTGAACTCATGACTTTGATCATTTGCTGTGACAAAATACCCGATAAAAGCAACTTAGGAAGGAAGAATTTATTTTGGTTCATAGTCTGTGGGTGCAATCATCATGGCAGGGAAGCGGGCATGGTAGGAGGCACTGGCTGGTCACATGGAACCCCACTCAGAGAGCAGAGCAATGAGTGCCGATGCTCAGTTAGCTGTCTCTTTCTATTCACTTCAGGTCCTTAGCCCATGGAACACTGCCACCCACACTTAGGGTGGGTCTTCCAATCTCAATCAATCTAGTCTAGAAACTCCTGCACAGATATTCCCAGAGGTTTGTCAGTTAGACGGTTCTTTATCCTGTCAAGTTGACAAGCACTATTAACCATCACAGTGAACTACATACTTGTCCCAAATCAGCTCATAGCATGCGTTTGAAAAGAAAGTTTTACTAGAACATTGCAACATTCATTTGTTTACATATGTATCTATGGTTGTCTTTCACAGTACAGTAGCTGAGCTGAGTAACCACAAGAGGGACTTTATGAACTGCAAAGCCTGAATTATTTGTTATTTGCAATCTGGCTCTGCAGATTGTTCTCCAATGTTTGATTTCTATCAATGACTATTAACTGAAGTTATATGAGAGAGGGTGAAGGGAATGTGTGCTTAGGTAAAATTTAGGTAAAATTCCTCTTTTTATAGAGAATCAGATCTGTTGTTCTCTCAAAATGACACCCATGCTCCACAAAGGCCTTTGAGGTGAACTGTTTTCAGAACCTCTGGACCAATGCCCCCAACAGTGATAGTGAGTCAGTGTCACTAACAACCTTGTTCTATATCTACTATTGTAGCAAAGAAGAAAGTGGAAAAGTTGATTTAGAGAGAAGGGGCTTTCAGGGAACTAGTCATGAGAACTGAATAGCAACTGTAGTTCTTGGATTCCTATCTGTGAAGGGACAGCGTATATGACAACAGTCAGTCCTCACTGACTAACCTATGAAACTGTACCCGTTTGCTTAAAAAAACCAAAAAGATTTCTTAGTTCCAGTTCAGCTACAATTTAGGAGAAGATTTAGTTAATATATTAAAATAAAAAATTCTCATTACAGTACATTGTAAATCAGGAGGTAGGTTGTTATAATCCTGGGCCATTATTATTATTATTATTATTATTCTCAACTATCTTGAGAACAGAACTTAGAGAATTGGGCAACTAGTTCTCAGGCTTTGGCGGACCCTGAATATGGACTAATTAGAGAGTTCTGTGACTACTGGAAGTGCAGGTGCCGAAATGCAATGCTAAAACGTGACCCATAGCAGAATGCTGCCACAGACCCCAAATTCTGGTGTGAAAACGGAGAGCCTTCCTGGATTTTGCCTGTCTAGCTGACTCAGCTCTGCAGGGTGGCAGAGGTGAGAACCAGTGAACTTTTATGTAACTCTGTGGGATAGTAAAATAAAGCAACAGAGGCATGATGCAGCAGACAAGTCGTGGTCCATCCCTTGCAGTTATACAGTTATTAACACGGCAAAGCCATCTTTACAAAATCATTCTGCAGTTCAGAAAACCGTGCATGATGTCACCTCACTGCCCACTCATTCATTGTACTGAGTTAATTATAATAAACAGAAATTACAGGTGGGCTTGATATTTAAGAATTAAAGTTTGGCACCTTTTTGGTAAGCCTTTAGAAAATAATTTAAATTAGAAATATGTAGATATATTCTTTTACTATATCAATAATTTTGAAGGCAAGAAAAGCAAAGCTTATATGACATGGGAAATACATATTGTAAAATGGCAAATGTTTCCAAAGGTTCGCAAAAGTTTTTTTCTGAGTGTGAATATGAAATCTGAATTTCTTTTCCTTTATATACAGAAAGGTATTTGTTGTTTACTCAATAAGATAATAATTCTATTTAATTTTTTTTGATCGTTTAAGAAATTTTGAAAAGATGGCACCAGTGATTTTAGTACAATTTTGGTTAATGGCGTGGAAGTCAGGAGTTATATTAGATTAAATTATTTTATGATTAAAATGTAACTTTCCATTTGGCCAACCCATGTTAATATCAGTCACATGGACATTTGTTCTTCCAAGGACACTAAAGACAGAGCTGTCTCAGTTTGGTTCTTTTGGGGACTTGCAAGTTGTTACTTCTTGGCATGATCTATACAGAGTGACAGCCCAAAACTAAGGTAACGTTGTGCAGATCTGTGGCACAGCTGCTTGCAGACATGGAGGAAGAGGTACTGCTGGAAATGGTGAGGTACAGAGAAATGGGACTCCTACACACTGTACATCTCACACTTTCTTGAGAGAGATCTATAAAGCAAGTCACACTCATTGTGCTAATGCCAGCATAGAAGGCTCCATGAAGGTTCTGAGGACTGCATTTCTAACACTCACCTATCGTACCTTATTAAGCCAGAGTAAACTCGCCAAAAGCCTTATCCAATTATGATCATGCAACATGATCATTTAATTAATACTTTTGTAGAATTATGCTTTGTCAATATTCTTTATGACATTTAGGAGAAGTGAAGGGGGGCTGGAGAGATGACTCAGCAGTTAAGAGCACTGGCTGTTCTTCCAGAGGACCCAGTTTTTATTCCCAACACCCATCCTTGCCTTATTTGTTGGTCCAATAAACCCTAGCTGAATACTTCCTTTGGTGTTCTGTGCTGGCAACAAAGATTGGTTCTGAGTACATCCCAGCTTCTAGCCAGATGGAATAAATATACGAGAGACACAAATGAACATTTTGCCCTTATGTCATGTGACAGAGTTGAGTTCTATGAAGGAAGTATGTCAAAGTTTTGACGGAAAACTAAGAGTGGGAGCTCCTTTTTAGACAAAGGGCAAGCTCGGGAACCTCTTGTTTATGGATATGAGTTCTGATTTTCAGGGTAAAGAATAAACACAGCTAAGGTGGATGGAAAGCACTCGGAACACAGACGTAAAAGTCCTGGATAGCCAAATGAGAAATCATGGTGAGAGAAAAATGAGAATAGCTTACGGTGAGGACAAAGAAGGTGCAATCACCACAAGATACAGGAATATTGGTGCTGAGTATTTTGTCCTGTGTGCCATTTAACTATGGAAAGTGTTTAAATGGAGTAGCATCATTAGTGTTGCATGGGAAAACACCCCCTTCCCATGTGTAGAAAGCCTGGAAATGACAGTGGAGAGTCAGCCAAGACTCCGCTCGCTGTAGCTGCCCCAGTTCAGGGTGATAGTGATTGAAATGAGTGCCAGTGGTTTCTGAGAGGAGTTAGTTACATTCTAGAGTCCACAGACCAGATGTAGGGAGATTATATATATCACATTGAAAGAGTCATAAATCCATTTTGGGAGGAGAGATTAGGACTTGAATTTGGAATACTTGAAAAAGCTTGGGAAATGAAAAGAAAACATTAGATAGTTGATTGTGCAGTTCTAAAGCCTTAAAGAAAAGATGGGGTTAGAATTTGGATAATTATTTCATGTATTTGGAATTTTAAACATTAAGTCTATAAACATAAGGAGAAAAGAGCACCTAGAATATTTAAGATCAAACAGGTGGAAGGGGAGTTGCTATCGAATATAGATTAAGGGATAACTAGAAAGAGATAACAGCAAAACTGGAGGCAGGTTTTCCTGCAAAGGAACCAAGAGAAAGAAAGAACAACGGCAAGTACTGAATGTATTAGGTAAGTTGAAAATGATTTTCAAAAAATTGTGAGGAGTTACATTCAGTCAAATAGTGTGAGTAATTTTATCAAGAGAATGGTTTTACATTTCATGGATGCCTGATTGGAGTCCATAGCAGGTACATGAGAGGTGAGAAAGCTATGTGCACATACGTGTGTGACTTTGGCAGTTCATGTCTACACATGGAAGAGTAACAGCCGAGAGATGACATGAGCTCCTGACTTTCCCCAGACTCCCAGGTGAGAGACATGTGAGCACACATGGATGATAGGGAGAAGCTTAAAGACTGATGCTCCAGAAGAACTGGTTGATAGTTTCTTGAGGGTTGGAGGGTTTGGTTTGGGATCCAGTACCCATTTAGTCTTTGTAAGGAGAAGCAGTATTACTTCTTTGTAGTTTGAGAGAAAGGGGCAAGTGACTGCAGACACACCTTTTGGTGTTAGGAAGGTGTATTTAAAAGCACATTGTGTCATATTTATAAACAATGCTCACTGAGTGTGATTCATGCACTCTTACGAGAAAGAAAATTTGAGATGTGTAAATTGGAAGTAATTCTGTGTAAACATCAGCTCCGTTGCTCCTATTTTCACATCTCCTTCAAACAGTAATGTTTTAAAATTGAAACAAATGTATCTTTTCTTCCATGTGTACTTCTGTTGGGTGGTTATTATATTGTTGCTTATTCTACATTTCTCTTTTGACTCTGATCTGTAATATATCAGTTTTCTATAATCCTACCAAACAGAAGAAAAACTATTCTCTGTTCACAAACTTTCAGGGCTCATAAAGATATTCCTTCATGATATCAGAGCTGTCATAGGCCTTTTTTTTTCATATGGCAGTGCAATTTACCTCCACCTGTAGTTGTAAAAAGGAACAAACTTAATTTTATTCTTCACTTTTCTGACAGCTTTAAAGTTATATAAATGTAACTTTGCTTCCTCTAGCAGTTCCAAAATGTTGTCAGGCAGCCAATCCATCATGAGTAACGAGATTGACTTTAAATTCAATGACTTTATTTCATTCATCCCTGTAACTGAAGGCAGCTACAAAATTATACCCTACATTTCAAATCCTATTGGGTACAGTATCTCAAGATGCTTCTTGCTCCTCCTTCTTATAGAAACATACAGTTATCACAAGTCAGAGCAAAATTTTATTCTTGTATTCCTTTGCCTGCCCTACTAGCATTCCATGTACACCAAAATTATTTTCTGTGCTTGAGTCTGTATTCCACTGGTTGTCTTATATATCGTAGTAATGATAATTACTAAGATTTATTTGAATAGTATTTATAGATTTAGTTAGAATTTTTGAGACTTGGTCCCATGTATCTTTCCTTCTGAGTGGGAACAAGCAGTAATTATTAGCTATCCTGTATTCCAGAGGAAGCCACCAAGGCCCGGGAATGTTACAATGGTTTGTTGAAAACTATGGACAGACCTGTAACTGCTAAAGCCAGGGCTTGCATTCAGTAGTCTGACTCTAGATCCCCTGTTACAAAATCATGAAGGAAAGTACAGAAGTTTTGGGAGCAAATTCCTATTCAAATTCTGGTTCACATTTTCTGAGCCTCAGCTTTTCCTACAAAAATATGGAAGATGATAGGGACTTTCATGATTCTTTTCCCCCACGCATAAGTGAGATAGTTTACAAAAAGTCTCTTGAAAAGTGCTGGTGTACAGTAAGAAAAATAATCTTTTATTATCATTGTTACTAATAATTGCTCTTAGAGTACTTGCGGAGCAATAAAACAACATAAGGCTGTATCCATCCACACCCACATAGACTTTTTTGAGAGGAGTCAAATTCAGACCTTCCTTTGTTTGTAGTCAGTGCTTGGAAACAGTTTCCCTCTGGAAACCAGAGGTAATTGTCAGTAATTACACCTATTTGTTGGCACATCATTAGAGATGAAGTGATTCTGACCCATTTTGGAACCAGAAGGCAGTTCACTGCCATCTGACACCCTCACCTTCACACTCTTTTTCTCCTTTGTTACATATTATAAGAAGAAATGGGATCAGAGTTGACAATTTATTTCCTCTGATCTTAGTATAGAAGATTAATGTGAGATTTACTTGACTTTCTATTATTCCTTCTTTAAAAAGTACACAATTTGTTTTTAAATCACCAAGCTGCCTTCCAGAATGGTTTCCCTACTAGGGAAACTAAAGTGTCTGAACACTCCCTCTCCCCATGCCTTGTACCTAACTGTGACCAATCTACCTCTTTGTTCTGGGTAAGATCTCTGAATCTATCTAGACTGGCTCTGGGTAGAGAGAGCAGCCAGGGCCTATCATCTAGCAGGGCTGTGTGGCTCCAGCTCACACTGTACTGACATCACAACTATGGAGCCTTCCTCCTAAGTCTAGAACAGTCTCCAACCATTCTCAAGTCCTATTGATGTAGGAAGTCACTCTTCCCCTCTAATTTGCTACAGTCTTCCAGACATGGTATCTCTTGTTTGTAACTGAGAATCATACTTTTCATGATTTGTGGTCACCTGTTCACTCTATAGCAGTGTTGTATTTAAAAACAGTTGATTACTTTTTGGGTAGGGTTGGAAATGAAAAACTGATTACATGAATGGGAGAGATCAAAATATATAGCTTTCATACTTAAAATTTGATGATAGATAAATGAGTGAAATTGATTATTTGATCCATTCAGCATGATGTCTTGGAAAGAGCCAGTTAGGCTTGTGTTCTTTCTCTGCCAATAAGAAACCCCTAATTAAAGCCCTTCATCTCCATGGACCTTGATTTTCTTATACATCAAATAAGGGTATAGGACTGGCAAAGCTCTAACTTCTGTTTCCTTTAAAAGGCCTGTGATTATATTATATAAAGATCAACTTTCTGTCATGGGTGCAAGCTGTTGCATTGGCTATAGAAGTATCAGGGCCTCTGAGAACGTTGGTGTTAGTCTGACAATGTCATCTGATCATATATAAAGAAGGTATATAATATTTCAACAATCTATATACTTTATGGTACTGATCTGTTTACTTTGAATATTCTGAATTGAACTAATTGAGCTGGGCCTCAGGAAAGGAGATACTGAATTACATCCCAATGAAAGGTCATCTATATGCAGTATATGGCTGAGTTCCAGGAAAAAGCATCCCGTTCTAGGTGGCAAAGTTGGAATTAAGAATGAATGAGGCCTGGTTAGAAGACAGATGCAGCAAGAAATTCATTTTACTTTCTTTTAAGCTTTAGGGTTTGATAATGTTGCAGTCATGCTGTGAATTTATTAACTACAGATAGACAGATTTGGGGTTTAGCCTATGCAGTAAGGGAATCAAAGCCTTCTTTTCCTAAAGCAGGAAAATAACTCAGACAGGTTTGAAAAGCAAAATTTTACTAAGCAAATTGGATCATGAAGAAGCAAGGACACTAACTAGAAGGATATGTGAGTAAGGCTGGAAATGAAAGAAGAATCTACTGAGTCTGTGAGCCAAAGGTGAAGGACAGAAGTAGGAGAGAGTTGAGTGAAGCGTGGCAGAACGAGTCTGTACTCCCATCACCTTGGAAGTGGAGAAAGAAAGACGGTGAGCTTCAGGATAGCCTGGGCTACACAGAGAGACTGTATCTGAAAAATAATGAAAAAAGCAATTGATAACAAAGTAGTAGAGAATTAAAACAGACAAATTCCTATTGGCTAGAAAATTATTTTAAAAAATAAAGATCATGTAAATCATTCCTATTTTCAAAATTCTTCCATAGCTTCCAGCAATATTTAGAATCAAATCTATCTTTCTAATGTCCTTCAAGAAGCTACACGGGGCTCTGGTTGATCATCTGATCTTCTACCAAGCAAGTTCCTTGCCTCTTAGCTGCATTGGTCTCCTTAAGGGAGGGCTTTCTTGACCCAAGGACTTTTGCTCCAGTTTCTCTTGTCTGACGTGCTCTTCCTGGGTGCTTATGAAGCATTGTGTTTTCTTCGTCTGGCCTCTGCTTCAGAGTCATTTCTCTACTGTGGAATTCTTTGATTCAATGATAGCTGACCACATATGTTACTATCTAGGCTCCTACCCTGATTTTCCTATCTTTAAAGCAATGTACACAAGTAAATCCATGGTCATCTGTGTATTGTGTGTGTGTGTGTGTATGTGTGTGTGTGTGTGTGTTCAGTGAGGAGGATGCTACCTGTTTATTTTCTATGTTGCCAGGCATTGTGTAGATGCTCTATACATAGTGTAAATGAATGAATGATTTTGTAACATACAGATGCCTATTAAGCTATCTACAAAAACTGATTTGAGGATGGAATCTCATGAGTTTGTTTCTGATCTTGTGAATACAGAATGGATTTTAAAGTACAGCAGGATAAGAATGGAAGAGAGGAAGAAAGAAAGAAGAAAAGACAAAGGAAGGAAAGAAACAAGCTTTAAAAAAGCATTTCGATATTTGAAGTTAGAAAAACCACAAAGAGTTTATTCTAATCAGGGATTAGGAACTTTCAAATAACTTGTTAAATTCATTGTCTGTGGCGCCCAGTGCTTTTAAACAAGGGTCAATTTGAACCAAAGGAGATAAAGGTGATGCGTGTTAATTGAATGTCCTGTCCATTTGTCCATTTTAATATAAAAATCAATTTCTAAAATACAGTTATAAGAGAAAGTGATTCGCCTAATTTATAGGGCAGACTGTGTTTCCCTGAAGCTGACACCCACCCCCACTCCTTCGGTTCCTTGGCAGCCTTGCTCCGTGAAGGGGCCAATTCGCTCATCTTTCTGGAGACATTTATGTCATCAAAGCTCCCTCTCTGTCATGGCAGCAAACAACACATATATTTCCTTATCACTTAAAATACAAACAGGCAGAACCTCCTCGTGTCAATCTGTAGCATCTAAGCTATAAGGATAGGTGTTTGGCACCCTGAAAGCAAATGTGCATCTCTTTATATACTGGTTCATTATAATCAAGTCTCAGAAACTCTGTAAATTTGTAAAAACCCATGAATTTGTGTAAGGAAGTGTAAGTTGTAATGAAACCCCAGGAGGTAAAAGAAATGGACGTCCTCTAGTCACTACTGTTGACTGATTATAGGTTGTTTTAGTCCATCTGGCCAAAGAAGGGTATAATGGTGGGTCTGGTGCATTGACTCAGGATTTAGCAATATTGAAACAGGGATTGTAGACTGCACTGTAGGTTCTGTTTGAATTAAAATCCTCAGCCATGTGTCTGTAATATTCTCAGTGGATCACCTTTAGGTCTTAGGAATCCCAAAGTTGCATAAACAAGGCTGGAAAAAATATAACTGTAGTCCATGGGTAACAGAAGCATAATATAGAATTGGTGTCAAGAGTCAATACCTTGATTTGAGGGGATTCTATTTTCATTTGAAGAAATAAAGTTCCTTATTTTAACAGGTCCTTAGTACTCTCCAGATTAGCCTTCAGTGTACCCTGCCTGGTCTCAATGGGAAAGCTTTACTGGTGCTTTAGAGAATGCATTCTCTGCAGGGTGCTGGGCAATTACATTCAGAATAGCAGCAGGGCTCCTCGTAGGAAAGGGGATTGCATTATTGCTGCTGTGAATGTGGCCACTCTGGAAGGTAGGGGAGGAGGCAAAGTGAAGAAAGAGAGAGAGGCAGGGAAAGTCACTTTTACAGTCCGTGTAAAGGTAATGCCGCTAGAGCATCTAAAGGCTGAACTTCTTTTAAAGAATGCATAAATGTGCTTAGTTATAATTTACCTTGAAACATGTGGTTTGAGGGGGGCACTTCTGCTCTCAAGACCTATTGGAGGCAGTGGACTTCAGCATGGAATGGCAGGAATTGTTCAGTTCCTCTGGATGTTGACCTTTGCAGGTATTTATGGGCTATCCTCATGTGGTCAGGTCGAAAGTTTACTGAGGTTTGATGTAAGAACTGAGGCTGCAAACTTGGAGTCCTTCACCCATTTTCCCATTAATGACTGCCATGTGTCGTTGTGTACTGTCTTGACATCTCTGTGCCTTCTTTTACTCTTTTACATGAGGGAAGGCTTAGTTTTCAACCTACCTTGGGGAATGGACCCTAATAAAAAATTGATAAAGATGTGTATTACTCTCTAGTATATGACAGTGTATGCTCACCCACCCATAGGCAAACTGATAAAGGCTGGTTTAAAATAGGATCACAGTGGCATTCTTTTCCTTCTAAAGCTGCCATGGCATCAAAGACAAGTCGTAGTTGGACCCACAGCAATTTTATTGATTGTTTATTTGTTACCTGCTGTCTTACAATCACACTCCCTATTAGGTTTTCCATTTATTATCAGTGAGACTGATTGTTTTGTGAATTAGGCAGAAAGAACAGATTCCCAATTACCTAAGAATCCCAGGGGGCTGATTTCGAGGAAAGTTCATTACATATACAATAGGCATGCTGAAAAAAATAATTAAATGTAGGGCTATGAGCTGGTCTTTTGAATACTGTTGTTCTCTCTGTGTCCTAACTATTGATAGACATCTGTCCTAGATGGAATTGTCTTATTCATACATTTTCTAACAAATTAATTTTTAGGAAAGGGTTTACACATTGATTGCGAATTGGTTCATGGTTATTGACAAGCACATTGCTCTTGAATTTTACTCAGTACTTTGTTTTATCACTTGTGATATAAGGATAATGATTTACTTAAAAAAAAGAATTAATGATTAATTCTCAAGTTAGAACTCAAACACAAGGTAGTTAGTTGGAAGGCTTATCAATTTAACTTCCAGTGAGATGGGTAGGATCTTGGGTTTAGGAGTTTGGAGATTTGTATTCAAGTCTCTGCTCTGCTTCTTCTTAGAGCTGTAGTTCTCCAAGCTTGGAGTACATACAGGTTACACTTTGACTCTTCTCTCTGAGTTCATTCACTCCACAGTGGTCCGAGGCATTCTCCAACAGTTTGAGTCCCCAGTGGATTTTACTGTGGGTCAAAGAAGAAGCAAGGTCCTCACAACAGACAACAGTGGTCTCACAGGAGAAAGAAAGCAAATGTGAAAACTCCATTCCAAGAACCCTGTGTGTATTCTGACCCAAAATTACATACAAAGGAAAGTAAGTGGGCCCTTTCTTTGGCCCATCTATGCTTAAGAGTTATGTATCACTTACTGATGAGATATGACTTCTTTGTCACCCAGTGCAGATGTGTTGCATAAGGTGGATGGGGTTTTTCATATGCCGATGGAAGGCATGAAGGTTGGGGGAGGGGCGGTGAGGTGGAGATGGGAGAGGAGGTTGGAACATAATCAAAACAAAACACACTGCATGAAGTTCTTGATTCAATTAAAAAAAAAAGAAGAAGAAGAAAGAAAGCCATTTCCTTATAGTAAAAAGAAAGAATTCTGCCTCTGGGTGGAGATGTGCCATTGTATACTCCCTCAAGAGTTAAATGCATTTGGGTCGGTTAATCATCTGGTTAAAGGACTCCTCAGGAATGCTGATGCACCTTGACCCTTGCTAAAGAGATGGCAGGATAATTATCCCCTTAATGAGCTAATATACTTTTCCTTCCCAGAATTCCCACCTTCTTAGTAGTAGCTTATGGAACCATAGCCTTGCAGCTTTTCTGAGCTATGCAGAAAAGTGTAGCTTTTGTTTTCTTTCTTCTTATCCCTTCCTGAGCATGCTTCCCTTCTGATGCTGGGCCTCCTCACTCTTACTCTGAGGCTTGCCCAACCTATTTACCATGCAACTGCTCACCTACCCTGTGGTTTCTTGCTGACCTCCATGCCTAGCTCAAAAGGAATGGCTTGCTCAATTGTCCTTGAACTTGCTACTGAATATGTTCTTAATTTTCTTTTCGCTAATAAGACTAAGAACACAAATAAGAGAGTCTAAGTTTACCCAGTAACATGTGTTACCTAAGGTAGTACTCCCCCAGATCCTCAGCAACTATATCACACAATGCTAGTCACTCTTCGTCTTTATGGCTCTTATTATTATGTCTGCAATAACAGGATTGGGGGGCTACTGACACATAAAAATTATTTGGAAAACAATTAACCACTACCTGCTGCAAGCTGGGCCAAAACACATCACGGACATAACAGTATTTCTACCCTCAAGAATACATACTAAGCTGAAATGACTTGCTTACACCATGAGATCTCCTTCCTCTGCATGGCAGTGAGGCTGGAGGCAGGCACTATGTCTTATTTAACTTTCATCCATAGCTAAGTAAACAATTTTGGAGCAACTACATGCTTTACTAGTCATTGGAAGCTGCTTATAGACTACAGCCAAGCTTCCAGTCCGCCCTTCATGCATTGGTCATTTGCTAACCCCTCAGCCATCTCTTCTTCTTTTGCATGTTCTTTACTCCTTCTAAACTAGTCTGTTACTGACCCTTGAATTTAATAATCAGTTACTTACCTCCATGACTTGATACCTGTGGTTTCCATTTGTTTTGAACGTTAATAACTTCCACCCCTTTACCAACCAGTTAGCAGACAGCTATTTACATTCACCTACCATGTGGTGTGTTATGAATTGAATTGTGTCCTCCAATAAGATATATTCAAGTCTTAATTCCTGGTACTTAGGCATGTGACTTTATTTAAAATAGTATCTTTTCAGGGATAATCAACTTAAGAAGAGTTTATTAGGCTGGGTCCTAATCTACTGTAACCAGTTCCTGAAAGGGTGCAAGTTGGGCACAAAGGCAGGCACAGTGGGAAGACGATGTGATGACCCCCACAGGAAGCAGTAAGAGAAACACAGGGGAATGATGCATTTCCAAGTCAAGAAACCCCTGGGACCACCAGATTGGGCAAGATCCAAGGGGGAGGCTCACCTAGCAGGAGTCACAAAGCCCTGCTATAGCACCTTGGATTTGAGCTTCTGGTGGCCAGGGATGGAGATGACCCATTTCTGTCATCTAAAGCCATTCAATTCAATCTATGATACTTTTCTATGACATAGCATATGCTAGAAACAGGTATGAAACAGCAGTACAAACTTGAACTACAGTACTTTTGAATGTTTCTCTTTTATTTGACTTAAGGAAAATGACACAGAGCCTCTTAGCTTCTGTCAAGGGCTGAGGAATAGCAGGGTTGGACACAGGCCAGGCTGCACGGGTTATGATTCTACTTTGAATCTATGACTAGCTATGAAGCTGAGATTCTCTTGTTCTTTGAAAGAAGTTGACAGACAGATGCTTTCTATCATCCCATGTTCTGGACTGAACATTTGGAAATTGTGCAGTTTTTCTTTTTAACTTTTTATTTTGAAGTAATTTAAAATTCACATGTACATGTAACATATAACACAGAGTGAAAAAGGATTCAGAGATTCTATGAACACCCAGTTTCTCTGAACAATAGTCTTTAAAACTTTGGTAATTATGCAATTTTTACTTTAAGCTATGCCTGTTGAAATAAAACTTTGGTTACGTTAGTCATAGGCAGTTGTCTTTCTGCCAGGCATGGAATCTGGCCCCTGGTCATTCCTATGATCACATCCTTGGTCTGTGTTTTATTGACCTTTATACCCACTCTGCTTTGCGTTACTGTTATCTAACTTTGTCTTGACTGAGATACCTGTGACTCTCACAATGAAGACATTAGTCACTTTTTTGGCCACTTCCTAGTAAACTGATCCTGACGGTGATCTGCTGCTTTCATGGTAATATTAGGAGGATAATATTAATAGTAATAATTAAGATTTACTAAACATAGCCTATGGCAAGTTAAGCTTATCTAAGCGTACTTAAATGACATTCTTTTCTAACATCCAGTCCTATGCTACTGTATCCATTTTGCTAATGTGAAAACTGAGGCCAATATTTTCTAATGAATGACAGTTACTTAGATTTGAACATAGGTCTATCTAACTCCAGATTATGACTTAGCTGCCCTGTCAGTGACTGAAATCCAACTCATTCATAGTTCTGATTCTCCAGTCAAGAATTCAGACATAGCTCAAGACAGCTAGATGGCTGATCCCTGCAAGGTAAACTCTTGCAGTCTAGTTGCATCAGTGCAATGTGACACTTCCTCCCTGGCACTGACCGTCCGAGGTGGCGGCAGCACTGAAACCTTTCTTTCTACTCTTCCCAGGTGTGGGGGCTGTGTGTTCTGCCATTCTGTGTAAGCCAGGGGAACAAAAGGGAAGACTGAAGAGAGCGAGCCCAGCAGCTTTCTTCTCTCGTAACCTTGGCCTCTGTTCTGGCCCAGTGCTTACTTGTGCTTTTAGAATGGGGAACAAGTTCCCACTTGACTAAACTCTCATTGGTAATCAATCATGTGAAGAAACTGTGTCTTTCAAAGGTCAGGCAAAAGAACCCCAAAACACGTACAGTAGGCTTCTGTCTAAGTTATTTATTTGGTTTGTGCTATCTTGGATTAATGACCTTGCTTGTTAAAAACATCATAAAATGACTCATAGGGTGGTGTGCTGCTAAAGCCCAAGTCATGCTAATTAGCCACTTTATTTTATTTATCAACATGGTTCAGAACTGGGGCAAAAGTCAACCCACTTCAAAATGTTTGTGTTTTCTTCTCTTGATGTTGCCTTTTTAAACCTTTATGTGTTTGCTCCAGGGTAACACATAGACTCCTACCTCTCTTCTAGATAATTTTTTTTTTTAGCTTCAGTAATTCATCATTTAACACAGTCATATTTATGTAACTTTTCTACATAACATTTTGTACTCATGGGTCTAAGAGGACAATGTAATGATCAGGTTACATTCTGCTCCACAGAGTCCATGTTCAACATATTTTTAACTTAATACTCCAATATATGTGATGTTCTAATATGTAGACCAGGTTAACATGAAAAGAATAAATTCCTATGAGAAAATTTTTGGAATATCCTGAAGATGTCTTTCTTGTGTTTTTCATTCTCAAGGATGAGGGGAGACCCTCCCGGCAAGATGACTTCTGAAGTATGATGTGTGAAGAATCAGCCAACACTCTCTGAAGCCTGAGCTGGCTAATGATTAGCCAGTCCTGGCTCAGCTGCCTTACAGGAAACAGAACACGTGGAGGGAGGCTGGAGGCAAGGTTGTCATTGCCAGCGGTTTCTAGGCATGCCCGATAACTTAGGCACTTGGGAGGACTACGGAAACAGAGAAGGGGGTTGGGACCTTTCACCTGACCTCTGCATTCTTGCCAAGAGTGGGTGATAGCTGCATTAGTCCCAGCATCTACATCTCAGCTACCTCTGTCATCTGTGACTTCATTGCTGTGACACGCTTGGAATTTAATACCTTGCTTCACATAACAGTTGTCGGGGAAAATCAGCATTAAAATAGGTTTACTTTGGATAGCTTCAAAATGGCCTGGAATGGTTTGGAACCAATTGCTTCCTTATTTAACTGCTGAGTAAAGGTACATTGCCTGAAACTGTTTTGGTTTTGTCCCCACATTAGGTAGATAGGATGTTTCATTTGAGATATATTTCTAAGGGTACAGAGGCCAGGGTCTGAAAACTTAGGTATCTCCTCAGGGCTGGCTTTTAAGTGTTTTTTTGTGATTAATTTTCCTGTCCAACATATAAAATATTTACTAGGCTTATGAAAAACACTGCAATTTCTTTAAGGTGTTAACTAAGACGTGTAATTCATTTGTAAATATGAAAGGACAAACCTTAATTCATCTTGGAGTTGGATTTACTCCTCTTTGATAATCACTTAAATGACTAGAATAGTCTCTCCCTCACCCCAAGATAGCAGTAACTCCTTGCTAGACTATGGCAGACCCATGGTAATTTACACAGTGCAATGCATAAAGCTTACTAATGGCTATTTTCTTTCACGTGTAAAATACCAAAGGCTCTGGGTTAAAGCAATGGCAATGAATCATTTATGAGATATTATCTGCTGAGATGAAGGGGTCCATCTGTCACAGAGGAAAAGTTTGTTGTTGTTTACATAAAACTTCATTTAATTTTGTTTATGATGTTCAAAATGAAGGAAAGATTAGGGCAGATGAGCGAGGGGTTTTGAACTCACAGATAACTGGAGTTGGCAGTTTCCTGTATAAAAGTCTAGTCCAATCCATGTGTCCTCGAAAAAGTATAAAATAACAAAGGCCTGAGGAGGAGGCATATCACCAAGCACAAGTCCTTGTTTTGTCCATCAAAGTCTGCAAAGTCAGCCTTGTATCCATTTAAGACATGCAATTTTCCTCCTCTGAGGAGACTTTGGCCTGAGATAAGAGGTACACTGTGGAAACCAGAAAGTCTGAAGCATATGTTGGTGAAACACTTCTGCATCCAGCACTAAATCCACAAATTGATACTGGCTTTAGGGGTGTTCACCATCAGTGTGAACTGGCTTTTCAGATAGAGGTCAGTAGGTCTTCTTAGGGAGCAAACTGGGTACTACTTTCAACAAAGGAAGGGATAAGTCTAAAAGAACTGGAACGTGCTGGCAGCGTAGACTGGCGACAGGTCAGCACCAGAGGTCTAAGGCACAGATAGCTTGAAGAGCTATAGATTTGTTCTCATTTGAATTTTCTAACATTCTCTTTTCAAATTATTTATAATCACTTAAGGTCAGAAGCCTTCCCATATTTCTCTTAATCCTCTTTCTGGTTGAGAAGATATATATTATACTTTCTTATCACTAACTAATTCTGTTTTTGAAAATTGGCAACTTAGACTGGAGAGATAGCTTAGCAGGTAAGAGCACTTGCTACCAGGCCCGATGACTAACTTCAGTCCCCAGAACCCACATGGTAGAAGGAGAAAACTGGTTTCTGAAACTATGTCTTTGACCTCCATTTGAGTGCTGTGGTAGGTGTGCTCTCCCAACAGACTAAATAATAAATAAATAAATAAATAAATAAATAAATAAATAAATAAATAAATAAAAAATAAAATTGACAGACTAATTCGTCTATTTCCTAAAGTTCTCTGTGGAATGCATAGAAGTTACTATTTCTTAAAATTTGTTCACTTAGTTAATACGGAAATGGGGTTCAGACATATTCAGTGTTCTCTGTACATCTTGTCCATTGCCATGTATGGACTCCCATGTATTAACACTCTAAGGGATCTCACTTTACATGAATGCCAGAGTGAACTTGACAAGTTTATAAAAAATAAATCTCAGACCTAGAAAAATAGCTCATAGTGCATGCTGAATTGCTTCTTTACATTCAGGAGGCCAAATATGTGCCTGCTAAGTTAACAGTCTCTTAGGGATGACAGAAAAAGCAGAAGAGAGGACTCTAGCTTTTACTGAAGGAAAACAAGACAGCTGTAATACACAGGCTTTGCCATTTGTTTTTAGGGATCAGAGGAGAAAAAGACATTTCCCAGAGAACTGAGAAAGGGCAAAAGCTTGAGCCAGGAGTTCTAAAGGACTGAATTTCACCTGGGGGATGGAGGGGCTGTACCATTGTAGCTGGCGCTATATGGAGCTATATGAGAGCAGCAAGGACGCTTTTGGTCTCTCTGTGAGTAGCAGTGACTTGACTTCACAGTATTCCAAGTGCAAGAAACGGCATGAGGTAGAGGGGTCGAGTCAGTAGGATAAATGCCTATGGAAGAGCGGTTTGAGTCTGCTTGAACAAAGCACAGAGGAGGTGAACTTAATGGAGTCAGGATGGGGGTGAGTTTGAGGAGGAGATGTAGAGAGGAGACAGCTGGCTTCATGTACAAAGGTCACACAACTCTATCCTAACTCCAAAATTGAAGATTAGCAAAGGAATCTAAATTTGAAACTAACTCTCAGCTACTGTTTTTGGAATGGGGTTGTAAAACTTGAGCCCTTGAACAGTTGTAACTGTGTTTAAATTTTTAAATGACAGAAATTTGACCTTAATATCAGAGTTAGGAATGATAAATGTTTAGAAAATTCTTTCTCCATTTTCATGTGGTTGGACTGCGCTTAGATGTCCTGATATGATACATATGAACTTGGGTAAAAGAGAAGAAATGATACCTATTTTACTTAAATAAAAAGTGAAAGTATTCTGACTGAGTACCAATGGGGGTAAGCAGGTTAAGAAGACAATTTTCACTCTTAAAAATAATGTCTTCTAGAAGATGATACAAGAAATGCATATATGTTGCATACATATCAGTATATATCATATATATCATATATATATTGCATATATATCAGTACAATTAGTAGTGTGAAGTGGTCTGCATTTCACAAGAAATATTAAGGGCATCCTAAAATAAGGCAAATGTATTATAAGAAAAAGAACATGCACTATGCCTTCAGAAAGCCAAAATTTAGGTCTCTCCTCAGATAGATACAAATTGCTGCTTTGAATAATGACTTGTAAATAGCTGCTTCTCAACATCCCACAGCTTGCTTTGCATAACATTGACCTCTTGGTGAGAACATACGGCTACTTAAAATTTCAACAGGGCTGAGCATGGCTGAGCCTAGAATGTTTGTGATTCTAGCACATAGGAGACTGAGGCATGAGGATCTAGAGTTCCAGGCCAGCCTGAGCTATATGAGACCTTGTCTCAAAACAGCCACAAAAAACAAAAACCAAACACTTGACCTGTACCTGGGAAAGCAGTTCAGTTGGTAGAGTGAACTTAAGTTGCTAAGCATGTAGGAAGCCCAGGGTTTGATTCCCGGCACCAATAAACCAGGCATGGTGATACACCTACTGTAATCCCTAAACTCAGGAGTAAAGGCAGGAGGGTCAGAAGTTCAAGATCATCCTTATCTACACAGGGGAAAATGAGACTCTTGTCTAAAAAAAAAAAGAAAACCAAACCAAAACATAAACAAAAATAAAAATAAAAACTCAACAGAGTCAATAGCTTAAATGCTGAAAATACTAGACATCAACTGAAAAAGAATGAGGCATTTTGGCGTCCTTGGAATTTTGAGTCATTAAAGAATGAGGTGCTTGCCTTTTGATGGTCATGATGATTGCTACATATGTTCCATTCAGCTTCTACATGGGGTCTGTTAGGGTACTAAAGTTTCAGATCTTTATTTGGGGAAAACTAGCATGTACATCACTTGAAAAATAAAGAGATATCAATGATTGTGATGACAACTTTTCTTAATGAGGATATATGTTCTCTTCCAACTTTAAATAATGCCCTTAGAAGGTTGGGGGTATAGTTTACAGTGAAACTCTATGACTAACATGAGAGAGGCCCTTGGTTCAAAACCCAGGGTAGCAAAAAGGCTTGACTTGTTAGTGGTGAGAGAAAACATCTCAGGGCCACTTGCTATAGCATTGCTATGCACATCAAATGGCATATGCCACCTTATGGTGTATCAGTCAGGATGCATTCAGCTATAACAATGAAAACCCCCCACTAAGTTAGCTATGTAGGCCTACATCTGCAATTCTAACACTCAACAGGCTAAGACAGGAGATTCTTAAGTACTACTAGCCTGAGCGGCACAGTAAGTTCCAGTCTCAAAACAAAACAAGACAAAACAACAACAAAACCACCTAACCATGGTTTCTGGCAAAAAATGATCTGGTAGTTGGGTTACCTGCTCAAGGCTATAAAGACCTTTTATAACCTTTTGAACTATCCTCTTTATGACATCAGTTTGTCTTTATAACCATCATCTCATAATGACAAAATAGTGACTAGTGACCACAGCTTTAATATCTGACCCTGTGTGGAAGCCAGGAAACCAATTAGTGATAATCAAAGGAATTTTCTCTGAACAGAAGAAGATCCCTTACCTCTCTCCTTATGGTGGGATTTGTCCAGTATAAGGAAGGCTGGGAAATGGAGTATAGGTAAAAAGAAAAGGATCCGGTATAGTCATGATTTATCTCCCAAACTGGGATGTTGTTATCAGGGAGGCAGGATGGCTGTTGCTAAAGTTGCCAACAAAGACATGATGTATTATCCCCTTTAATCATTGGCAGGAATTTTTTATGATGACATTAGCCTTAGGAAATGAACTGAGGCTAGGCAAGAATGACAGAATGCTGCCAGTGTCTCTGAGGGACCTTGGGCTTCAGGAAGCAGGAATGAGGGGACGGAGGCAGGGAAGATGGAGAAGGTTGAACCTGAGGTTGAAGAGGTTGAAGTCAATGCTATTTTAAGGTCTCTTCTACTGCTAACACTGTGGTTTGGAAGGATGGAGGCACCAGTGTTTCTCTTTTGCTTTCTCATTCTGCCAGTGCCTTGTTGTGGGTATTGGTCTGTGATCCATACAGTTATCCAGGAGTAATGGGAAGAAGCTCCTGCCTCACAGCTCATTTGAAGCCCATGTTTCCAGAAACAGTAAGCATATACTCTGAGAAGACTATATACCTTGTATTTTATTAATTTCCTGACAGCCAAAACAACCAGGAGTGATTTCATCACTAGGAGTCATGTCTATGTTTAAACATGGGGTTTCAAGTTACTTGGTCAGGGCCTCCAGATTCCAGTGACCGGGTATGTTCTGATGTGGAATCCCTTGAGGGAGCTGGTCTGATTTCTGAGCATCCATCCATATTGCCTACTTCCTATTTACAACTTCATGTAAGCCATGAAGTGTGTGTGTGTGTGTGTGTGTGTGTGTGTGTGTGTGCGTGTGTTCTTGTTCATTTTATTTTTCTGTTTCTGTTATCTGTTCAGAGGAAAATATCTTTGCAATATCTTAAAGAACTATTACAAAAAGAAATTGAAATGGTGTTGTGAAAAGCTATATGGCTAGCATAATTATCAAATTGCCAGTGATGCCTCAGAGCCTCTGAAGAATCAGATGGCGATGACTTTGAGGTCCTGTCTACTTGTTCATTTTTATTTTACTTACATTTTGCTTTTAAAAAAAAAAACAAAAAAAAAAACCTGTTGTCCTTAAATGATTGCTTCACTCTGGGTCCTATGGGCACTTAAAAAAGCTATGTGGGCAATCTTCATTCATTTCTAATAGTTTATAAGGAGTTTTTGTAGGCGTCTCTCAGCAATCTCACATAGTCACAGGAGAAAATCATTACTATTATCTGACAGAAAAGCATGGTCAGAAAAGTTAGACAATTATAGGCTGACAACAATCTTGATCTTGTAGCTGGAGTAGCTGAATTCTAGCAGTGAGAATTCTAATTATAGAACATGTGGGAATTTATGAAACCTGCATCTTAACGAGACTAGTCAAGAAATAAGAAGGAAATCAACATTATGTTTAATGGTATTGTTATTGTACCATGACCCCTGGGAAGGATCACTCAGACTCCAAATGTTTTGAATCAGCTAAATTTTATTAGCTGGCCAACAATTGCACACTCTGGGTTAGAATTTAGAGAGCACAGTACTGACTCAGAGGAGATCAGAGCTTATAAAGGCAAAAATCTCATCCTGATAGACTGGGCGATTATACAATATTACACAGATGTGACATGTTTGTTCCTGCAGCAAGCAAGCAAGAGGTTACCAAAGCCAGATAAGCATTAAGCAAGTGGTTACAAAAGCTGTAAGACATTAACTGAGACCTTTGGGATTTTGTGGGGGTATTTTTTTGTGGTTAATTCTTTCTGGAACAGCCCTGTGTTCAACTTTTTTCTTGAACTGCCTGCCAAAGTTAGGGACAGCTCCTCAAAGTGACAGCCTTCTACAAAATGGAAGAACTCAGGCCATCACAATATGTCTGAATGAAAACATGAGAGGGTCACTTGAAAAGGGTTCACTCAACACTCATTAGTATAAGAAAAACCAAGCAAATTGAAGCAACACACTAACAGAATATTATCAACTATTTCAGGATGATGCTTACAATGATTATGTAGCAAAATGGAAAATGGTTATTTTATAAAAGTAAAATGAAAAAGTAAGACATGAATTATTATAAATACTGTAATTACAATTTAGTTAAATATGCATCAGAAAGACTGCAAAGCAATGTATCAGTATTCTAATAGTTCATTGAGATTATAACTTTCTTTTTTATAGCATAGTTTTATTATATTTATTTTAATATCATCGGTCAATTTTGCATTCTTTTTGAAAGGAAAGAAAATGCAACTAAACAGGCAGGTGTTTCAGTCAGAGTTCCAGCAGAGGACAGATGGTCTACTAAGATCAGGATCCAAGGAGAAGGCTTTAATGAAGGAACTAACAACTTCAAAACTATATAGGCAGATTAGTGATGGGCCCTGGGGCTAGTGAGCCCAGAGTCTGGAACTGAGACTCCTGTGGAGAGCATTGCTGTGAGGCAAGGTATGGTACTTGGCTAAGGAATGAAATTAACACAAAGAGGCAGACATTATGGGGAAGAGGCAACGAGGAACACTCATCTCCCTCCTTTCTCTCCACCATAGTGCCAGTGTCCCCATAGCCAAACTCCGCCAGAAGACAGGAGATCTGGGAGCCTTTTGATGGAACCCATGATGATCTTCCTGGGTGGAGAGCTGAGCTGAGGAGACTGGATTAGGATGGGTGGACTCAAAGTATCTGGTATTCAGATCTCATTCTCCCGAAGTTGATGATCATAATGCCTTTTCTACTAGAAACTTCTGGATTCACCACCCATAGATAAACCTATTTATGAACCATTTATTTGTGAAATTTCTAACACTTAGAACTGGACACATAGCCATGGATTAGTTCCTGCAGAAAAGGATGATGATCAGACAGAAACAAAGATCTTGAGAAGGGTCAGGATTGGAGAATCACTGACAGATTGGAAGTAACTGATACTAAGTAGTGGGTGAGATAGGTTAGAAGGAGAGAACAGCAGATAAGAACAGATCTCTGTGCAATACCACCTTTTCAGGACAAGTAATAAAAGACACATCTAGAACCATGAATTGTTGCAGTAAAATATTAGTGGGACATTATGGTGTATGCCTATAATCTTAACTCTTAGGAAAGCTGAGGCAGGAGGATAAGGAGTTCAAAGTTATCTTCAGATACACAGACAATTCAAGGCCTTGGGTATATGAGACCATGTGGCAAAAAAAATGAAGATAAGAAAAATAAAGTATCAGTTAATATTTACCAAATGCTTACTTTGAATCTAGTCATTTATCAAATCACCATTGTATCTTTGTATGAAGTAGTCATTATTATCTCTGTCCATGAGGTAAGGCTGGATAACTTACAAAGCCAGGAGCTAGTGATAGGCTAACTGAGCATGTGAACTAGGTTGGTGTGAGCTCTAGAAATTGCTTCCCAGAAGGCAAGAAAAGATGAGGGGTGTGGAACTGTAAAATTCCAAGGGAAAAAAAGGTAGTTTGAGGGTGGGGAAAGGGGATATTAGAATGTAAGGTTGACAGATATTGAAAAGGAGGAGCAGTATAAAGTCTGAAAGTGAGTTATTTTTCATGACTACCTCTCCACTGTTTAGAAAAAGTTAACTTAGTCTGAATAGGTAATACATATTTAAAAAACTTTTTAATTAAATTGTTGTGTATTTCATGTAGAACATGTCAATCAATCTTAATCATCTTTATAACTCCTTCCCCATTGGCACCCCTCAAGTCCCCCAACCAGAATTCATACATTCTTTCATGTGCTTTAAAGTTTATTATGTAATGCGGTGTCCTCAAATGTTCCTCAGTGTAAGTTCATCCACTGAGGTCTAGTCACCCTATCCAGAGCCTCTCGCTTTAAGATCAGCTCATCCTCACTCATCAGTAATCAGTTGCTAATATTTCTTCATTAAAGATCGGGATCTGCTGCCCATTTCCCAGTTCCATGCTGGGTTTTTGTCTGCTTGGGTTTGCATGGGTCTTGAGCTTGCCCACCCAGTGCTGGAGGTTCACATGAGCGGGTCCCAGGGGCTTTTGGATTCTAGTTCATATGGTCACAACCTCATATGGTCACTGGCTCTTACAATCTTTTTGTCCCTTCTTCCTCAATGGTCCCTGAGCTCTGGGTGAGTGAAACTTTATGTATGAGTCCTGTTCAGGGACTGGGATACTTGACTGTAAATAGGATTCCTGTGACCAGCCTTCTTCCCTGGTAAGTTTGATCCAGCCCACTCCATCTCCACTTCCCTGCCACCTGAACAGCTCTATTCTCCCCAGCCCCACATTCTGTTCTCTTTGTAGCCTAGGGCACAGGTCTACTTTTGCCCTTAACACCTCAGACCTCTGCAGTACTCCCTTAGTCAGACCTGCCTGCTGTGACCCAATCCCCTGTACTCAGACCAGCTCAGTTTTTCAGTGTACTTTGTCTCCACCCCCAAATTGCCTTTGCATTCTTGAGACCAGCCTATTTCCTTGGTAAATCTAATCCTACCTACTGCATCTCCTATCCTCTACTGCTGCAGCAACTCCAAATGTCCCCCCGCCCTCCACATCCTGTTATCTTTTAGCCTTGGGCACAGGGACACTTTAGCACCCCCAGATCTCTGGACTGTCCTCTTACCTTTGCCTGGCTTTGAGCTCTACAAATCACACTGTGTCCATCCCCCTACATTGCTACCATCTGTTGCCCCTCCCATTGCTGCAGGCATAGGCTTCTGGGTCCTTTTGATAGAGTGGGACCTTTGCAGACTGCCTGAGAAAGCCTGAACTTAGCCTCTGCCTAGCAATCTTCCCAAATTATGCTAAGCCTGCTGGCTAGAGGGACCCAGACCTTAAGAGAGAGTCTGAGAGGATCTAATCTCCCCTGATTTGTGCCTCTGAGGGAACTCCTGAGCAGCTGGACTAGAGCCATCTGGTTCCACCAATATAAAATCAAAACCTAAAGCCTTGACCTAGCTTTTCATACCCAATAAGAGAACAACCAAGTCACATCAACTACACAAACAGAATCAGACTTCAACTCAGCAAATGAAGGTTTGAGTCTCACATCAGAATCACCACCACCAAGAGAAATATATATGCCAAGATCATAATGAAAAAACAGCAATATAAAAAAACAAATGATATGTCCCCTCCAAACATCATCAGTCCTATAGAAGAGTTCTACATATCTTTAAAAATATACATTTGCCTTTTCTTTTGTTCTTTTGAGGTTACATCTTACCCTCAAACATTGTATAGCCACAGTTAGCTTTGGGCTTGTGATCTTCCTGTCTCAGCCTCCCTAGTACTGGTAGTTCAGAAATATGCTACTACACCCAGCTAGTATATTTTCTCTTTGATTGTTTTAGTCCTGAGACTAGAATTTGAATTCTACAAATGCTTTATTAAAATTTTGGTATTTTTGAGTGCTGTTTCAAATTTTAATTACAAGCTTTTTTCTTTTGGCTTCCTTTGGAGTTTTTTTTTTTCCTTTGAGAGGTTTGTCTTTTATAGAGTTTGATAAATTAAATGTTGAATTTGTGAATGTGTCTATTGTTTAAGGTTACAGACACAAATTTGGTGTTTATAAGGGAATGAGACCCAAGCTGCCGAGAATCACTCCAGTCACATATGTAGACAGAAAACAGCATGTGTATTAACAAACTGATTGGAATAGGAGTTAAATCTCAGAATCTGAAACATTTGACTTGGGAGCCATCAGGCATTAAGCTGTTACCACATTAGAGTGCAGTAAAAAGGCAAATTTAGGAAATTCCTGAAAAGATGATTTCTCCTATGATCTGATGATGGTACAGTAAATTCTTAGTTTCAGAGTATAGATGCCATTTCAAGTTAAGTATATGCAATTTAAATTAAAGATGCTCAGATGTTAGCTGGCTGCCACAGCATATTGGCAACAGCATGTGTTTGAACTAGAGCAGATAATTCAAATGGCTCGTTATCCACTTACATTCTAATCATCTGTGAGGTGGCTTCTCTCTGGGCAGGCTCAGCATGCTCTCAGGGGAGGTTTACAGCTTCTGAACTTACAGAACGGGAAAGGCAGTTTCTCTGGCTGCGGTGATTTAACCCAGCCCACTCAGGTTCTGCATTGCTATAGTTATCTTTATTCAGAAAGACCAATTTTCCTCTCTGCTTTGCTTCTTGTGTCTGTAGCACATGATTTCTGAACCTGTTTCCAGGCTGGGTATTTCAGTTACTGGTGCTGTATAACAAGTCTTCCCCAGATATAATGACATATAATGGTAAGAAAAAGCGTTTATCTTTCATGGTGTTAAGGGCTGATTAGGTTCATCGAGATGGCTTTCTCTTGGGATGCCTTATGCCTGGAGTTGCAATGTAGCTGGGGCTGGAGCCATCTTGGAGGCTTTTTCATTTACCTGGCAGACAGAGAGTTGATGCTGGCTCTCAACCGGGATCTCTGATGAGGGGTGGTAGCTGGAACATCTACATGTGGTGTCTCCATGTGCCTCCCTGGCTTCCTCACAGCCTGGTTCTAAATACAGCTATCTCAGGAAGAGCAGACAAAGTCATATCTCCTGTATGACCCAGTCTTAGAAGTCACAGTGTTGGGGCTGGAAAGATGGTACAGGCTCAGTAGTTAAGAGTGCTTGATGATCTTGCAGAGGGCCTGAATTTGTAACTCCAGCTCCAGTGGGTCCTACATTATCCACAGGCACCTTCCCACATGTGGCATACACACACACACACACACACACACACACACACACACTCACTCATAGATGATGATAGATAGATAGATAGATAGATAGATAGATAGATAGATAGTAGAAAACTAAATCTTAAACAAAAAGTAAATCTCAGTGTTACTTCTAGTCTCAGGTCTGTCCAAAATTAAGGTATGGGAGCACTCTTTGAGAAAAGTGACCAAGCCACACTGAGAACATGTGGAACGGGAAACCATTGTGTACTTTCTTGGTAAATATAATTTGCCTAACTGGAGAGTTTTATGTAGATGTGCTCTAGGGAAACATGTGAAATTACAAAGACATTTTCTATTTTTAGTTGCCAGTTTTCTTTCAACAATCTACTAACCTGTAGGTTTCCCTGGGAAGCAAGGATTCCAGGCTGCTCTAGGCCTCTAGCTTGGTGCACATAGGCAACAAATAACATAATCTTTCCTCTAGGTTATCGCTTCCCGAAACCTTGCCTTTCGTGGCATATACAGTACAAAGTTGATTATCTCTTGTACACAAAAAGCTAGAATGTGATTTCCTACTATAAGATACACAGGTAACATGCATGCCCTGCTTTTATGGGAAGAAAAAGAACATTTGCGGGCAAGATGACCCATGATGAAGCTTGAGGCTGATGAGGCTGGCCTGGCAATTAAGAAGCCAGGTCACACTGTGTCTGGAAACAGGAAGAAGAAGGAGGAAGAGGAGGAGAAGAAGGAAGAGGAGGAGGAGGAGGAGGAGGAGGGGGAGGAGGAGGAGGAGGAGGAGGAGGAGGAGGAGGAGGAGGAGAAAGAGGAGGAGGAGGAGGAGGAGAAAGAGAGAGAGAGGAAATGGGACCAGAGAGAGAACAGGAAATGGGACCAGGCTCTAAAACCTCAAAGCTTGTCCGCAGTGATGCACTTCCTTCAACAAAGTCCCGCTTCTCAAAGTTTTCTTAATCTTCTCTAACATGACACCAACTGAGGACCAACTATTCAAGTACATGCACCTGTGGGGGACATTTCTCATTCAAATGAAAACGTATTATCTTTAGGATAAAGCATGTTAAGTCACTTTTTAATTTGTTGGCCTCTTGGTGTTAAAGTTATATTCTATGAACCTATAGACATCAAGACCACAAGAAAATAAAATACCAAATGTATAAGCTTTGATAAGAGAAAAGAGAAGGCAAGAAAATGTGCTGTGTTAGTGGAAGGGGAGAATGAATAGGCTGATACGGGAGGCCATTCCCAAGCTTCTCTGCCATGTAGCTTTCTGATAATAGGTAGGAGACTGCAGACCCTGCGGTTAACACCATGGTGGGACCGCGCTGCCTTGATTTGAAGTTTTGCCCTCCTGTTTACTAGTTCTGTGGCCTTTATAAGAATCTTTGCTTTTCTATGATTTATTTCATCATTTGTAAAGTATACAGATAACAGTACTAAATAGCTCAAAGATTTCTTGAGCATTAACTAATTGAAATGCTGGCCAAAATAGCCCAGTACCCACCATACGTAAATCATACTTCCATGCCTGTTAAGTAACTAAGTGGATCACGTTGTCTTAGACATTTAGTCAAATTAATTAGAGAATTGATATTTTCATATTTTGGTGATGTCAGAGTATATATTTGTTTATAGATTTATTTTCTCTTGACTATTTACAGCATACCTCTGTATAACTTTTGATCTTTTAGTGGTGATATACTTCGAGAAATCTGATTCCTTTGTTTCTAGATTTTTGTTCTTCACATTTTCTTTATTATGACTGGAAAGTAGTGAGGGGTGTGATGGGCTTTCGTTCTGGGAACTCATCAATTTAATATGATTCTATTTGACAGTTTTATATCCCTCTGTTCTCCTATTTTCTGCCAGCTAACTTATCTGCAAGGTGAAAGTCTTGAACAAATAGTATACCCAAAACACTGCTCTATAAAATAGATGCTAGGTCTGGTGTGCATGTATTCTAGTGAGTCATATGAATGGCCAAGGTTACAGAGGGCACTGGAAGGACCTATTCAAAGGCATAATTAAAATAGTGCCATGTGGGCCAAATGTTCGAGAGCATCTCATTGTGGAGATATCTTAAAACTGCTTCTGGAATTTGTATTTTGCCTTCCCTTGGAGATAATGTTTTTATCTTGATAATTTAACCCTGTTTTTGTTTGCAACTTTGGAAAGATGGGAAATTCACCTGCTTCTCATTTTGTTGAAACCCATTTCCTTAAGGAAGAGTACATCTTAAGTACATCTTAAAGCCAGAGTACATCTGTGATACCCAGTCTCAATTGGAGTTCAGAATCCTTTATGGGACTTTGAAAATTTCTTAAGGACTTAATAGTCCTCCAATTCTAATTCATAAAGTTGAGTAAGATCAGGTATCTTATTTTTATTTAAAAGATCCATTTGAATGTTCAGAATCACTGGTATTAGACACACAAAGAACAATAATTCATCCATAAGATGCATTGACCTGTATGTTGTTTCTCTCATGTTTGGTTACATGATTACCATTCTTTTGATTTGTAAACTCCTTGAAACATAAAGTGTATGAAGGAGCATTGTGGAAACCCACTATTTTGTAAGCTAATTTCAAAATCAATCAATCTATCTATCTATCTAAAGTTTAAGGAAGTTTAAACAGAAGTATCCGGCATAAGTAAACAATGCTGCTCCCAGAAGACATGAGTTATTAAATGAAAATCTTAATACCAGCCATGGGATACTTTCCTATGAGCTATTGGTCAGGGAGGTCCAAGAGGCACTCAGAAGAACACAGTGTATTGCCATTGCTTTTAGATGCCCACCATAACTAGTTGGTAAGACCCTTTTACTGAAGATACCACACAGTTTGATTTCAAGTTGTAGAGAAATCAGTCTTGGACTAACCAGGGAATTCTGTAACTGCTAGATAGCTTTCATAGTGCTGGAAGGTGCTATGTGGGCTGCTGGGGGAGAAAAGATACCAGTGACCTTAACCAGTGCTGGACCCTTAATACTACAATATGGACATTCTAGGCAAGATGTGTCCACTGGTACAATAGTGGTATGTTGATTATAGGGTTAACAAATCAGTTTTAGATTAGATTTGAGACATGTTCCACAGGAGGGATTTCATGCCCAGTACTGTAAACCTGGTCAAAAGCACATCTCTGAGGAAATCATAAACCTTAGGAGGAAAGCTTACTTTGTTGTTTGGCTTTATGGTCATGCTGTCAAACTGCCTTCTAAGAGTTTGTGTTTATACTCATAGATTTATGCTGCTCTCAAACTTGGTTAGATAAATTTCATTTTGCAATAGGTAGTGGTTAATGCAGAGACTCATATCTAGTCCAAGTGCTAAGAAGAACTGACTCAGTGCTCATCTGCAGATGAATTATTTAAATCAACCTCCCCCTACCAAAGGCTCAGGAAAGATCATGTAAGAAGCAGAAAGAAACTACAAAGCAGAAGATGAGGAAGAGTGCTGTGAAATGCTGTCTTCTGGACATGCCATGCCATTGCACACATGGGCTCATAGCAGCTATGGTTACCTGCACAAGATCAAACCAGTCAAAATTCCAGTATGAATAGGGGAGGGCTCCAGGGGACCCACCCTTGGTTGAGGAGATATTGGCATTTGCTGACTGCTGAGGGATGGAGACTCATTCTTTGGGGATGTGGCTGCTTATGTGGTAGTTAATCTTCTTGTTTATGGACCTACACTCACGTCCATGTGGGCACCATTAATCATGTTATATATAAAAAATAAGAAATTGAGAGAGAGAGATATGTTTGGGGAGTTCCTGGAGGAGCTGGAGGGAAGTAATAAGGGGTAGAAATAATCAAAACACATTGTATACATGTATGAAATTTTCAAAGAATAAATAAGAAGTATTACTTAAAAAAAGAAAACATGTTTATAATTGGATTTATTGCTTTTCAGGCTGGAGTTAAGGCAGCTGGAGAACGTGATCCACAGCACCTGAGAATCTTCTTTACTGTCTCTTAGTTATTATGACTTAGATTCAAAATGGTAGAACTACTCCTTTAGAATCATTAACTTGCAAACGGACTGAACAAATTCATGGAATACAGGAAAATACTTGACTCCTAAATTAGAGGAAGTCCCTTTGGTTCCAAAGAAGTAAGAAAATAAAACTAACACTCTGGAAAGGACAGAATGATAAATGATGTCTGCTAAAATCTCTCCTTGCTTTATTCCAGTTGTGGTGGCAAAGGCCAATTACAGCTTGTTTTGCAGTAGCAATGTGTCTGATTTAGACAGTAGATGAGTATACTAAAATGCCAAGAATTTTTACAATAAAAATAAGATCAGTTTTTCAAATCTTTTCCTCCAAAGATTTAAATCTTTATGCTTCTACATTGCTGTCATTCCTCCTCCCTTCTTCTCTTCTTCCTTCTCCTCCTTCTCTTCATCCTCTTCCTCTTCCTTCTTCTCTTCCTTTCTTCTTCTCTCTTTTTTTCCCTAGCTTAGGCGCTAAGTTCCTTAATAATTTCTTTATCATTATTGACTGATTGATAAAATCAAACATTGAAATAATGTTGACTCTGAAAATTTTATGATTAGAAAAATTATCCCAAGAAGATATTTTGCCAACGAATAATGTTACATTGCAGGAGAGTTGGATTTGTTTTCCATCTACTGAAGATATGCTTCTCCCAATGCAAAGGAAACAACTGGACTTTGTTTAGTGCTACATTCAATTCACTTTGAATGAAGGAGGCAGTTGTAAGCAATATATGATATTTCTTGGCATCATTTGTGGGAGAAATTGTACTACTTCTATCTGCAGAAGATGGAAAGAAAATTCAAGGTGCTTTCATTTCATCAGACTAGTCTAACTCTTGGCTCTAGGCAGAGTTAGCTATACTGACACAGCATTCCTTTCAGCTTGTGTGGGGAAACAACCCATTCTTTAAGATCCTACCCAATCCTGTAGACCACTGAGATAAGAATACACCAACAGGTCAGATTCCTCTCATTCTTTGGTTACTTATTCTGTTATGTTTCTTTGTGGGATTGAACTTGGAAAAGGATTAGGAACTATTTGTTAATAACCTTTATCTAAATGGCTCTTGAGTATAGTCTGACTTTGATTCACAAATCACAAGTTGAAGTGATTTCTTAGCCCTTTTTTCTTGTTAGTGGATATACTTTTGAAATCATTTCTTAGTTCCTTTTTTCTTGTTACTAGATATACTTCTAATAATGTTCTCCAGCTGTGTATAATGACTGCTTTCAAATTAGTTACCTTCATTCTTCTTTATCTCTGTTTTCAATATTTATACCTTTTTAAGAACTAGAACTTGTGTCATGTACATTTTTGTGTAATAGTTTATATAATCAAAAAATATTTATTGTAAAAGGAGCATTGCAAAGTCATTTGCTTTTGGAGTTCTGAACATTCTACATTCATTTGCTCCTCCCTTCTTTCTCTTTCTCTCCCTCCCTCCCTCTCTCCTTATTTCTCTCCCTGCTTCTTCCCCTCCCTCTCTCTGGGAGTGTTTTAGGGGTTGGGGACAGTAATAGTGGAGGAGTGTCAGAAGAATTTATCTAAAGTTTTCATAGAGCAACCTATTTTTAGATTTATGTTGAGGACATATGACAACACTGTGCACCCCCCCCCCAAAAAAAAAAAGAAGACCCAGATGAAGAAAGGGTTGATTAAAGTTGTTACTGGACAGGTAAAGCTTGAAATTATTTGCTATGTAATTTCACAGCACATGAAATATAGTTTCAGTTCTCAACCTGCAACCTGACGCATGAGCCCATTTTAAGTCCTTAGTGTATCAGAGACCCGCTCTTTTCCAAGCACTTTAAACTGTGACAGTGTTCCAGTGAGGAAGAGGGAACTGGACTCACGCCTCGTCAGTTGTCTCATTACAACACGCATGTTAGCATGATCTGCTTTTGCCAAGTGTTTTGTTTGACTTTTTGTCCCAGAATTCCTTTCTGGCCCTGCTGTGTCACTGGTGGGATGTGACAGCTCAGCTGAGTTTTGCTAAGAGGGTAAACAACTTTGCTCTACTCTGTTAATGGGCTGGTTTACAGGGCACACTAAAAACCTAAAGGAGGGCAAGAGCGAACACCTGGATTTAAAAAGCACTGTCTCTGCTTCTTTACTGAAGACCTCCATGCCTTTTAATTTTGATTTTTATTCTTAAAGGAAAAGCAACTGGAAAATGTGTGTTTGTGTCTCTGGACTCATGATTAGAGTAGAATCTGTCCCTGGAGTTTTGGGATGTAAACTCTTTCTTCTACTGATTCAGACCCAGCAGGCCTTTTCTGCTTTGGTTTGCAAGTGGGAAGCATTCGCCTTGCAGGGAGAGTTATGAGATGAGCTAACTGTGTTCCCAGAATCTTGTAGACTATCTCATCATATGGCACTCTAAAATTCTCTGATGTTCTTCTTCAGGGAGAGAGGCTGAAGGAAAGCTGACTCTAGCTTAGGATGTGGATTGAGTTCCTGAGATTTATAATAATCAAAATATTAATGAAATAGTCGATACAAATGCTGTTTGTGTAGAATGGCTAAGTAACCGGTTGTGTAATAGATCAGGAAGAGATCCAGAGATGAGCAGAGGCAGAGCATAATAAATCAGGGCATTTGTTTTGCAATAATGGAATGATAATTGTGATAATTTCAGAAGTCACTATCATCCTGCAGCGTGAAAGAATCTTTTCGCTGGCTTCCCATTGTTTAAATATTCATGTGATGTCTATGAGTGACTTCCTGCTGAGAAAAATCTTTGCATACCTCCGGCTGACACAAGAACTAGAAATTGTGCTTTGCTTTAAACCTGAGAAGACTTTGCAGGGCCTGGGTGCTCCTTCGGTTAAGGGGGAGAAAACTATTTCTCAAAGAACAATGATACTGAACTATTTTCCAAATGCCTTCTTCCAGCAGCAGCTGTGTGAATTTATAGGCATTCACCTCTGCCCTTTCGCAGTGAGTGATGAGACAAAGGCAAAAATAACCACTAGCTTGTAACACAGTTATGCTATAGAAATACAAACAGAGCTAATGACCCAGGGAAGAAAATCTGCAGTTGCTGTCACCTGTGTTCACCCTCTCTTTCCCCAGCTCCCAGCTTGTTTGTACTTGGTATGGGGAAATGGAGGCTGTTTTAATTGAGTTATCTAAATTTGGCAGACCATACACTGCATGCACTGTCTCAGTATCCTAGGACTTAGGTCCACCTGTTGCACTTATCCCTTGACTCCCAACCCCCAAATCAACACAGTAGGAGGTAGACAACAAATGCTTTCAAATCCCTTTTCTGGATAAACCCCCAAAAGAACAGTAAGAAGATTTTGAAAACATTTGGGTATAGCAAATGAATAGGGATGTGGATTCTTTGATGGGGCTATTTTACAGTGGTTAATATTGTACAATTGCTTTGAGCCAATTGTATCTTCAGAATGCACATGAAACTGTGTGTTAGATATGGCACATTCGAATGTGCTGGGTTTGGCCTTCTGGAGGAATTAGACTTTTGGTGTTAGCAGCAATTTTCAAGTGACTGACAGGGAAAAATTACAAGAAATAAGTGACAATAGACTTTTTCTGTGAAACCGAGTGCTGTGCATTCATTGTTTGGTTAAGTTTCCTACTTCTACTCTAGTACTAGGAGACAATGACAATCCACTTTTTATTTATTTATCTGTATTTGTTAGTTTTTGAGATAGAGTCTCTCTATAGGCCCAGCTGGACTGGAAATTGCTATGTAGGACAGGTTGACCTGAAATTTACAGAGCTCCACCTGCCTCTGCCTCCCAAGTACATGGGATAAAGGCATGTGCCATCATGCCTGGCTTAACAATTCTCCTTTAAGGAGGCATTTAAAAAAGCAAAACAATGACATTACAAAAAAAAAGCCACCACGCCATCACCAATAACATCCCTTTTCAAACAAAGAGACATGATAAACAAAGCCTCCAAACAAAAGAGAGCTAAAAACTACATGCAAGCTCTGGGTTCTACAAGAACGAAAAGCAGAGACAGCATCCCAGTATCTCTGATAGAATTCTGGCCGCCAACTGAGTTTCCTGCCTTCAAGAGTTAATGGCCTCTAATGGCAGTTTGATTTGGGAGTGATTATGCATCTGAACTACCTGATTAAAAGGTACGTTTCCAAATGTAGCTGATTACTTATTTACATACTGCTAAGGTTTAGGTGAAATCCTGAAGTTTAGTTGGGTGATTTTCTGAGAAATTCTGCTATGTGCAGAAGCAAATTCCTGTTTTAGCTTCATGATTAGATTGGACACCAGTTAATGTTTAAATTGATAGTCATTTTTCCACAGAGTTAAAGAGACCAGTCCTGCATATATTCTTTCAATCAAGATAAAAGCAGTGACAGCAATTTCTGGGTTGGGGAGAGGGTGGTTGGCTGGGGCTGCAAAGAGGGAGGGTTCTGGTCTAATCACCCAGATCAAGATGAAATCCGCAGCGTTTCTTTAGCATCGACCTAGAGACTGCAGTGGCTGGACAACGACGTTGGCACCCACTTAATTGATTGCTGTCTTGCATTTTAGTGTCTAAGGCCAACACACCAGGGTGGGATAGGCCCACAGAAAATTAAGACACTTAAAATGGCAAATAAATTGAATAACAATGCAGGAGTAGAGTAATCTTACATATACAAAGAAGGGTTGCTAGGTAACAAGTTGAGGGGGCGTCATGGCTTCAGATCAGAGAAGGCTGGTTAGAAAATAAAATGACATCCTCTCTTCTAATTAGTCCTTCCCAATCATATGCATCAAGATAATCTTGTGGTTTGGAGCTTTAGCCTAGTTTGCAAAGCCTGGTGCTTTAATCTCTTTCTTGAATACAGCCGCTTCCCTGTCTGTGTTTCAGAAGGTCCATTCGCTGCAGTTTTATCCTGGCAGGCTACAGCAAAGCTAGGTTCATAAGACAGAGGTGTTTGGTGTGGATAGGCAACTCGTCAGATGCAGTTCTCAAAGCAAATGTTTTCAATTTGGTGAAAGACAAAGCAGGCATTTTTGTTTGTCTCTGTAAAGAAGCAGAGCTAACCATGCAGTTAAAGCTGTGACTAAGAGCTTCGTCCACTGGTTCTCTAAATTAGAGGTTTTTTTTGTTTTGTTTTGTTTTTTTCATTGCACATAATTTTTAGAAGAAAGAAAATATCTCAATGTTCAAATGGTAGAAAAACAAACATTTATATTCAATGAGTTACCCATTCTCCTAAAGCAAAGAAAAGTTGGAATCATAGGAAGAATTTCTTATTCCAGACTCTCAAGTAAGAATGGACATATATAGCTTGAAGAAAAAAAAAAAATCCTCCAGGTGATTTTCACACATTAACTCCCAATTTTGTTAAAAACAGCAGCCTGAAATTTTTAGTGTATCTATCTCTGTCATCTATCAAGACTCTATCTTGAACCACTGAAAGTCCTCATATTTAAAAGACAGGATCAATTACATATAACTATGCATTTCTGTACTAGGCATATTAGTTCACCTTATAAAATTCGATATAAAGACAAAACATCAAAACATGTGAAACTGCCTCAAAACAGGGCTTAGAACATTTAGGAATATTTGAGTCTATCTATAGTAACCACAGAGCCAGCCAGGGTGGTATTCTTCTATAATACCAATACTTGGAAGTCTAAGGTAGGGATCACAAGTTCAAGGCCAACATTAGTTACATAGTGACACATTATCTCAAAAATAAAACAAAGAAATAAGAAAAGCAAATTAAGTAGTTTTAAATAAGAATATATTTTTATCCTGCAGCTGGGCATGGTGGTATATGCATACGCTCTCAGCACTGGGTAGGCTGGGGTGAGAGGATTGTTGTGAGTTTGAGACCAGCCTGAATTATACAATGGGTCCCAGATCAGCCATGGCTAAGTAGCATGACCTTGTCTCAGAAATCAAACTAACTTATCTGTCTGTTTGTCTCTATCTATCTATCATCTCATCTTCCAATGAACTGTGGGTTCATTATTTAAGTTTGAAGAGAAGCAAAACTAAATCACCTTCCAATGATCTTACTAATTTGTGAACTGCATATTTAGTGAATTTTCTTAGAATTTTTCAGTTAGAAAATAATTGTAAGGCAACTGTTTTTGGTATTCATTTGTATAAAAATATTACTGCATGAGCCTATTTACTGATGACATTTGATTCAAGTCATAATTATGATGGAGCAGAGAAGAATTTTATTGGGACAGCTGCTTTCTGTGACAAATGATTTATAGACATGAAAGCAACAGTAGAAAAATAAAAAAGATGAAAGGAGGGGTCTTTTGATTACACAAATAAAGGAAAAACAATGTTTAAGAAACAGTACAAATGGATTTCATTTGGTACTGAATTTTGTGTTTTATTCTGGAATTAATGTGATGACAATAGGCTGTCATAACTCCTACGTCTGTTCAAAGTATGTTGTTCATATGTTTATCATACAGTTCAACAAGGCATTCTGGGGGAACAACACCATGTTCCCTCTGCTTGATTCTGTCCTTGTTGCATCTCTGCGATCCACACAAGTGGGATCTAGAAGGCTGTTTCTAATCCAGGTTCTCTGCAACTCGCTCATCTAGATTGAAGAATGAAAACATTTTTGTTCTTGACTTTTCTTCTATTGGGCAGAACGTCAAGTTTGGGAGAGGAGTTTTGCCAGATTAAGAAACAACATGTTAAACCTTTGCCAGGATATTACCAGAAGACAAACGCTAGAGTGGAGTTTGAATCAGTGATTATTAGGTTATTAGATGGAAGATGCCAACAGCTGGATTAGCCTTTGTTCCAGAAAGGAGAGATGCATTTTTAAAAAGTTTGACATCTCATATATTTAATTTCTTTCATTACTCAAAATTCATCCAAAAATACTTTCAGATCAATCTATTTTTACAGATTTAACATCGCAGGGATTTTAGATTTATAAACTTGCTTTGAACTGGCTAAATTTTATTTGGTGCTAAAAATTATGGCGAGCTTAGCTGCAGAGTATTGAAGATGATAAAAAAATCATGACAACAATAATTCTGTTTTGCTGGTGTCTATTTCTAAATGGCAAGGATACAGCTGTTATAGACTAAGAAGAATTATTCACTAATAAAATCCTTGAAAATGTCTATTATGAAGACAAAATATTCCTCTATTTTTCTAACCAACAGTTTTTTTTCAGAACTAGTGATATAAGTAAGCAGAAAATTCTGTTTAGAGGACTCTGTAAATGGTAAACTCCATCCCAAGCAGAAGACTATGAAACTTTCATGTAACACAAGTAAGTCTGGTTGAAAAAAACATATTTGTTTATTTACTTGTTTTTCGAAATTAACATTAAACAATAGTATCTGACAGCCATAAACTCAAAAATAAAAAAAAAAAAATTCAGGCACTATTGTATTCTTCCTTTACTGGGTGAACAAGATAAGATATATGTGCATAGAAAAATGAAAATGTATAAAATTAAAGTGCATTTAATGGATAAGCATAAAAGGTAGTTCTTTACTCTTCAAGCAGCAAAGCAATCTGCTTTCTCCCCTACCTGTCTGTCTCACTGTCTTTCTTGGTTTCTGTTTATTTTTCTCACTCATGACTTTGCAAGGTCCCCAGGTTTAGAGAGGAAACCAGATAAAAGCTGGCCGTGCTAATGGGGCGTCAGCTCAGGACACTGCTGCTTCAAGCTTTTAGTATTGTCCTTTCTGAAGCAGCCTGCCCTGGAACTGGATAGGTGTTCTCAGGGATATAGCATATCAGGGGAAAATGATGTCACAGACTATCAGTATTCTGGGAAGAGCATTCAAAGTATGAATTTTAGAGGTCTGTGTGGTGGGAATGACTTCTGCAACACAATCTCAGCTTGTTTACCATGTAAACAAGCATACTAGGTCTTGGGCTCCTCTTGTAACTTAAACATAAAGCTTTACTACCTCATGACCCTTCTTGCCTTGACCCAGAGCAATGTATATATATGTGTATGTGTATATACACATATATATATGTGTATGTTTTGCATCAAAAGTGCTGCAAGCAGCAGATATTTGTTGGAAGCAATGAGAATTATTCCATTTATGTTGTAAACAAAAGGTGGGATTAAGTCGATAATATCTGTTTTTGCTTATGTGTGCTACTCTGTGTCACTATGGGTCAGAAAGGGCAAAATCCTTGTCTGATAAGATAAGGATCAGCTTTAACTTCCCCCATTTTATGCTGACCAACCATTTCAAAAGGTCTTTGTTCCAGAGCATAGTTCAGGGAGGTTCTTAGAGCCGTTCAGCTCCCCTCTTGGCCAAAATGAATGCTCAGAGTCAGGCTGTTTTTATTTGAGCATGGCTGTAATGTGGCATTGCATATTGCATTCCATCCTCCAGTAGAAAGAATTCAACTCCAGTGTGATTGAGGGCCTCATGACAACACAACTGGGATCCTGAGTTTAAGTATCTAACTCCTGTATTAAAATTAACAATGTTTAGAATCTTATTTTCTTAAACTGAGCATGGTTGCACACACCTGTAATCAGTAGCACTTGGGAGGTTGAGACCAGTCTGGGCTATGTATGTAGCAAGACCCTGTCCAGACAAACAGACAAATGAATGAATGAACAGTACTCTTGCTCAATATCTGCCTGAGCTCTCATCTTCTCTGTTTCTTCTCTGTCTAGTCACAATGTGATAGGCTAGTGAGGAATCTATGGAAAATAATAGATCCTCTGGAAGGCTGTTAACTGGATGATGTAAACCCTGAATCTCAGGAAGATAAAAGTGACATATGTGGGGCTGGAGAGATGGCACAGTGGTTAAGAGCACTGGCTGCTCTTGCAGAGGACCTGGGCTTGACTCCCAGAATCCATGTGGTGGCTCACAACCATCTGTGAGTCCAGGTTCAGGGGATTAAGCCCCTTTTCTGACCTCCTCAGCATTGCATGACACAGCCACATTTACCCAAATACAGACAATACACTCATACACATAAAATAAAAATAATTTTAAAATTAAAAAAGGTGACATACCTACTCTGACTACAGGCACTAATCTTGAAGTCAGATATTGAAGCAACACATTCATTTTTTTCCCACCTCATTAACAGACATCTCATTAACAGTACACTTTTGAAAATTCTTTTGCATGGAGATCCTCTGAAATTTGTTCAAAAGGTCAGTTTAGGGAATCAAAGCTCAGACAGCCATCCTCAAACCAAGCTACCTGTTCCTTGAGATCATGATGGTCAGTGTACATGTTGCAAACAAAAGGCAAGATATTTTAGGTCTATTCACCTTCTGGAAAAATCCATAAAGTGGAAGCTATCCATAAATTAACAAGCAAAACGAACTCAGAGTTAGAGGAAGTCAATGCTGGAAGGTCTTCTCAGTTACCTTGAGGAAGAAATGGTTACTTATGCTTCTAAATTGGAAAAAGCTGCTTTTCACATTTATTCTCATTAAAGAATTTTATTCTTTCATGCTTTCTACTGAAATTGGATATTGTGTTTTGAAATTATTAGTGAAAAGAAAAGAAGAGATAGTTGAAATGAAACAGTAACAATTATTGGCTCTTGGGCAAACAAAGCTCAAATTGAATGGTGCCTTGCTATGAATTTTTTCCAACAACATTGATAAACATTGATTTTTTTCTTTCATGATAAAAGTCAAATCCTATAAAAACATTCCCTTCTCAATCTTTCTTTCTTCCTTTCTCTTTCTCTTTCCTTTCCTTTCCTTTCCTTTCCTTTCTTTTGGCAGACTTTTTATTCTTTGTGGGAAACAAAAGGATCTCAATGACAATTCCTTTCTTCCATAATGTGGGCAGGGTTAAGCACCCTGCCAGCCCATGCTATCACTGTGTGAATCCACTCACTTACATCACAAGTGCAGCTCTTACAGCATTCTACAGGTTGATTCCAGACCAACCAAAGAATCAATGATTCCACAAGCCTTTCTTGAGCATCTTTTTTCGTAGCTGGGATATTTCCTGAAATAAGTAAGCTGTGGTCTGGAGCTGGGCACTGTGTTTACATTGCCTTGAATTACTGTTGTGTTAATGTGTTGAGTTAGGCTATCAATGGTGTTTGCCATATCTACTTTTAGCTTATAACACGCTTTCATTAGGCACCAGGCAGTGTATATATAGATCTGTTGATGATGGTAATTGGCAAACTATGTAACCCCTGCCAAGGGGAACAGAGGCAAAATAAAGCCACTCACTCCTCTTTGGTATTCCTGATGGCTCACAGGCCAGAGCTCCACCCTGAAAACACTGTGCATATTGCCCCAGCAGCCTAGTTTCCTAGGAGGCCAGTGAATACTAGGGCTGTCATTTTCCTGACAGGCACAGAAGCAATCACTCTCTCCACACCAGTTGGTGATAATGCTGAGTATTAAAATGGATACTCCACAGAGGTTTGAGCCTGGAAGCTGTGTTAGGCAGCTGCTTGAGGTAATTAGGAACTGGAAGGCAACTTTCTAAAGACATCCAACAAGAGAATGGAACATCCGCAGGAGGGAACTGCTCTCAGCATGACAGAGGCGGCTGCTGAAAGGAAGGACTGGTTCCCGGGGGAATTGCTGCTGGTGTGTAAAAATAGACACTTGTAGCTTGCGTTGAACTGCTTATAGTTGAGTTACGCGTTGTCAGATGATTTTAACATCAACACCAGATCCAGTGCACTGACAAGAGATTGGAAAGTTGGGGCTACAGGCTAAGTCGCATTCTGGGAAAACATTTCCCTGACTCCTTCTTTTTCCCAGTTTCTGCTAATTTAGCACCTGAGCTCTCTAAGTTATGCATTTTTTCGGTATTTGGTTTTTAAATATGTGCCAACACCCTGAATTCTGAAAAGTGCCTGAAGGGGCACTGAATATTCTTTTGACTATAGTATTACTCTTTCCTGACAATCCTGATAACATTATCTTGAATATAGGCAAAACAAAAGACGTTTTATTTTTCTTATATGATATATAGTTATAATTATAAATGGTGTCTGTACCCTGAATAATCATTTCTCATTGTCCTGCAATTGATATTTCCAATCATTAGGATGGCAACATGTGGAAGACATTTTTGTGAGATATCTTGGTTGAGAGAAGGGGCTCTCTGACATGATGAAATGCCACAGGAGGTGGGGATCAAGACGTGGCTGCTTGGGTAGCTGATAAGAGGTCTCCACAGATAGTCTATTAACATGACTCTCTCCTGACATGGAATACCCTTGCTGTCCAAGTCCTAGGCAGTCTTGAGAGCAACTGTCAGTGGTAATAAATTCAGCTCCACTATATGACATGAATAAATTCCCAGAAGAGCTTCCAATTTTCTGTACCCAAATCTGACGGCTACCATGTCTCTAGAGGTAGGTGTTGGGGATGAATTAATTATGCTGCTTTCAACCAGGAAGAGCAAAAGCCATTCTGACTCACACATTCGTTCAAACACACCCTCCTAGGGAAAAAAACAAACAAAATAGCGGATGTGTGTTACTAAGGGTAACTGTTTCATGGACAGTTGCTGAGGCTTAAAAAGCAGGTTTTCTTAGAAATGTGAAAAATATGTGTGTACATGAACATGTATGTCAGGTGTAGTGATAACAACCTACTATGTTCTATTTCCTCTTCAAGATGAACCAATAGTGCTACTGTTGGTAACTTTCTGAGCTAAAGACCTTGAGGCTCTGTTGAAGCTGCAGTGGCTTGTTTTAGGGTTTTCAAATTGGTTTTGAGCAAAGTTCCATCTTTGTTTTGGTAGTCTTTCTGGATTTGACTCTTTACAAATTCCTGTTATTTATGTTATAGCAACAAAGCAGAAGTTGGTATGAGCCCCTGTAGCCTGGGCAGAGTACTTGGTCCATTGCATCTCAACCACAGCCGTTGGTTGACCCATCTGTCTTTCATCTCGGTACCCAGGTGGGTATCTCCTTGAGGAACTGACTAGATCTCCTTATCTTGTCTCTCTAACAAGTAGTGCAGAGCTTGACAGTTGAAATACCCTCAGAAAGCAAATATTTGATGGACCAAATGGGAGTTACACATCAGCACAGAATGTATAGTAGGAAGAAGGAGGAAACGTGAAAACTTGGAAGTCATTCCTCAACTCATCAACTCCTGTACGGGGAGTGACTCCTGTGTGAGCTAGCTGAGGTTCTGTACAAAGGACATGGGTCTAGCTGTGAGGAACGGGCTTCTCCACGGTGGGAAAGAGAATTACAGTAACAGAAGCTCTGGGAGCTTGAAGGAAGGACAGGCAGAGGGAGCAATCAATAGGTATCTCTTGTGGCCATGGCTGTGAAGGTCCTTCTGTTAAGCTCCACAGTAAGATTAGAGAGGGTGGCCATCTTGTCATTATCAGAAGCGACATGAAATTGGAGCTTAATGACATGAGTGTTCAAAGGGCAGAGGGAGAGAACAATGTCATTAGAACAGGTAAGAAGGGGGCCCATGAAAGGGGCACTTTTAAAAGCTCATGGTATACGTAGACTAATGGGCATGGTAAATAGGGTGAGACAAGGCCTATTGTGCAGTGCTCAGCCAACAGTGTCTCACAGAGAATGATGGATTAAGAAGAGAGGGGGAAAGGATGAAATCCGAGACCTGGGGAAACCAAGAGGACATACGAAGCAGTGAGTGGTAAGGAACGGGTGCAAGTGAAACTGCAGGGATGGTCCTTTAGTCAAGCCCGCGAAGAAAAAACTGACTAATCAGCACTAGAATAATTCATGGTAGTAATAGTCATTGATGAGGTGGAGTCAAATATGTCCATTGCATATAAGATATCGCAGATTGATAGGACTGGAGAGTAACTTGCATATTTCTATTCGGGACCGTATTCAAGGATTATCCCTTCTATTTTGATGTACGTAGTATCTGTTTATGAATGTATACAGATACATGTCTATAAATCTACACACGTATAAATCTTGACTTTAAATATGTCAGTTGACAACAATCCTCAAAGGAAGATTTATTTTTTTTGAGACAGGGTCTCCATGTAGCCCCCAGCTGTTCTGTAAACCAGGCTGGCCTTGAACTCACAGAGATCCACCCGCCTCTGCCTCCTGAGTGCTGGGATTAAAGGTGTGAACCTCCAAGATTTCTATAGTATAATTCCATAGAATATTTTACTTTCACAATTTCTACTGTGGGGAATTTTATTCCCAGACATAATCCTGATATCTATCAGCAGCGGATGACAGCAGCTGTTCACAGCAGTCGTTGGAGGCTGTTACCGTCAGTCCCTGCTTCTCCAGGATTTTCATTTCGTGGCTCTTAAAAATGCTTGTGTTTCTCTTTCCATGGTTCTGCCCACTCAAGAAACAACTTGTCACACTAGTGCTCAGCATGGTCCCGGTAGCTCATGCAAAGTCCATCTATCCCCATTCCAGCGGAAATGAGCTGCGTTCTCTGTCTTGTCTCAATGACCAGGTTGGAACGATACCTTATGTTAATATAGGAGAGAGAAGGCATATTTCAGAAAATGTATATTTCTGAAAATTTTGGGGCATATATGTTTATGCTGGAGAAATCTTCCCAGTATCACAACAGAAACTGAAGTTTCACTGCAACATTCTAGGAATCCCTTTAAATAATTTAGAGCAAGCAAGTGGTGTGGGCTGATAACTCGTTAAGATGAATGGGATGAGTGTGGGAAGGATCAGTTGTATTGGGAAGACTGTCAGAGCCAGGAGATTCCCCCAGGCCTTCTCCTCTCTTTATATTTTGCTACTTTTCTTCCTCGAGAGCCCTTTACTTATATGCTTATGGTAGGAATCATAGGAATAAGCATGGCGGACTTCGTCTGTTATCTTGGACCTAGGTTCCTGGGCTGGGATATCAGTTAAGATACAGGGCCAGCCACACGTCTCAGTTTGTAAAAGTTCTTGCTTCACAAGCATGATGACCTGAATTTGATCCCTGGAACCCATGTTGGAAGGAAAGAACTGACCCTTGAAAGCTGTCCTCTGACCTTCACATGAGTGTCATGTTACACATACACATTCTCCCCTGCCGGACAAGAAAAATAAATGCAAATTTAAAAATTTTAAGAAAAAAGACACATTCCACCTCAGAGAACAGAGCACAGAACTTCAAAAGGCATAAACGAGGTAGTTCTCTAGCAAGTCTGGAGGGCTTCTTATGTGAGAACATTTACCGTTAGTTATTAATCCCCTCAGAGGCTCATTAAGAACTATTGTTCTGCACATTCTTTTGCTCATGTTGATTTGTCTTCTTTCTCTCCCTCTTTCCCTCTCTCCTTCTTTTTTGCTCCCTCTCTTCTTTTTTTTTTTTTTTTTTTTTTTTTTTGATCAAAGTCTCATGTAGTCCAGGCTGGCCTCTGCTTAATGCATAAGCAGAGGATGACTTTGAGCTCCTGGCTCTCCTGCTCCCACCTCCCAAGTGCTGGGATTACAGGTGTGTGGCATTATGCCCAGTTTCGCTAACTACTTATTCTTTGAGGTTATTGATACACGGATTTATTGTTTTTCATCTTACCATCTCTAGCTAGACACTGTAGGTTCAGGTGTTACATAAGAAGACAGGAAATGTGGTCTTGAATGTTTATTTATTTATTTTTAATATTTTATTTATCATTTTTATTTTATGTGTATGAGTGTATTGCCTGCATGTGTGTAAGTGCACCCAAGTCGTGCAGTGCCCACTGAGGTCAGAAGAGGACATCGGATCCCTGGAACTGGAGTTAGGATGGTTGTCAGTTACCATGTTGGTGCTGAGAATTGAACCCAGGTCCTCTGCAAGAGCAGTCAGTGCTCTTAACTGCTGAGCCAACTCTGCAGCCCCTGCATGTTTATTTTTGCTAGTAAGATATTTACCCAAAGTTCCCTCCCCCCCGTTACTATCACAGTTTTCTTGTTAAACTAGCAACTGGCAAGGGGAATGAGAATGCTGTCATCAGCTCAAATCAACCTTGACTCAGTTCCTAAGCCTAGGAGAGTCCTGACCTCTGTGGAACCCATGGCTTTGGATCTCCTTACTAAAAGCTAATCTTAGTGAAGAAGAAGGAAAGGATGAGTGGCAAGCTTGTAGGGCTTGTAATTACTGTAGAAACGGCACCAACAATGTGCACAAGAAATGTGCTCCACTATCTCTCCAGGTCACATTTGTGAGTGGCTCCACACTGCTGGTAGTGACTCAGTGTCTCAATGTCAATGCAAGCTAGTATTTCAGTTATTTAGGTTACCTGGTAGAGGTCAAGGTTCATTTAGCATCTATTTAACTACTTTTTAAATAGTCCCTGACTAAAGCTAAACTTTGATTAGTTATCTTTCAAGAACTTGACTTTGCTCTCGAAGTAGGTAAAAGAAATTAATTGGGTACTGTGGTTCTCCTGCAAATTAAAAGTCAGTAATAACATTTTTATTCTTATTGACAGATATGTAATGTATGACTTGAGATGTGGTCATTTTGTCAATGAAGTCTTAGAAATTATAAAAACATTACCCATCAAACCCATCTACTGTTTATTTCATGATTGATCACCTGCTGTGGGCAAAGCACTAAACAAGATACTTTGCACGTGTTATATCATTGTATTTTATCAGTTTTGTAAGACAAATAACATATTTCCTGTTTGTTGATGAAGAAACTATGTCCTATAGAAGCTAATAGAAGACTTACTCGAGGGGAGAAAAGGTCAAATGACTTGAAGGGTAAGAGAGAGTTGATGGACCAAAATCTGTGTCTTAGTTTTCTCGTCTATAAAATGGGGACAATAATTATACTTAACGAAATAATTATTAGCTAGCAATGAGCACAGCTAGGTGGAAGGGCCAGGCTGGGCTGGCACGCAGCCTCACTCACTGTAGCTGCTGTCTCCACCCTTTTCACTGGCTGCCTCCAGGGCCTGGCAGGACCAGTCAGGGGGCCAAGTGGCCACAGAAGTTTTGCTCCATTGAACACCCGGAAAGCATGCTTTTCCATGAAACATGTTTTGGTTTCAGCGTGAGAGGAAGCAAGAAAACATTCCATTCCCTTGTGCTTCTTTATTGTTTTTGTGGGTTTTCACCCTGTTCATAAGATAGCCATTTTGAGAAATTAGATAGTCCAGGGTTATAGTTACTTACTGCTGAAAGAAAAATCACCCATACATGTTGAGCAAGGACTAATCGCTGAGGCTCATGGGAACTGAGCTATCACAGTTCCGAAGCATGGTATCTTACCTCAACGTTTCATTACTGGATTATTGTGAAATCTTTCTTCAAGAACCATAGAAGTAATTATTTCCTTCTTTTTTTGTAAACAGATCACTGCCTCCATGCAGAGTTTGAGCTCTGCTGCTATATATCATTTTGAACATCTCTTCCTGAGACGGCATCCAGGCGAGGAACACAGATCTTATACTATGATCCCTCATTAACAGGATCCTCACAGGTAGACTCTGTTATCAGTTGTAGCTCCAGATCACAGAGGAGCAATGCTGTCAGATATTTACTCCCTCCCCCACTTTTTTGTGGTTTGGTGTCAGATTCGTGCACTGTTCTCTCCCTCTTCAGAATGTAGGAGGTGATGTCCTAACCACATACAGAACAAATGCAGGTAAAAGGAAGATGTTCCAGAGCCTTGCTGACACCCTGGTGTCTCTGGGCTAGGAAAGAGCGATCTCCCTTTTGGTACCACATAGCTCACAGCTTTCCTAGCCTTGTTTAACACTCTGACTTCCGTAGATAACACCTAGGTTCCTATTGCTGTTTCCATTTATCCCTTCTCAGACTTCTGTTCTTAGTTGTGCACTCACTCTGCATGCACCTCTAGTTTCAAAATCTGTAATCCTTTCGGGAAGCTGTGCTACTCTCAGGGGGTGTCGAGAGGGGCAGCTATGCCCATCCGCACTGCTTTGTTCGTTCTCTTCTACACAATTCCACTCAAGGTTGCCTGAGACATTCCTGGCATCTGTCCTTGCCCAGCACACCTCACTGAATTTTAACTCTTCAGGTGGGGCTTAGCTCCTCCCTTGTGTGTTACATTTCCTTGGTCTTTTTGTCCCCAAACTTCTTATCATATCATAGCAATTCAGATTCCTATTCTATGTGCTAGATTCTTCTGTTTTCTTCCTCCTTCCTTATTTAATCAGAGCAGGCTATGAAGCTGCCTTACGTAATGACGCACAAGAGGCAAATATGGGAAAGGATTTAGATGCCCTCAAAGAAGGGAAGAGCAAACGTTATGATTCACTGCAATGCACCACGGTGCCTTTCTCTTAACTCCATAATTATGTATTGCTTCACTAGCTTCCATGATGCTTTGGTCGTGCTAAGTGTGTAATTATTTAGCCTTTTGTATACTTGTGCTGACTCTTAGATTGTCAAGTCCTGGAGATTTTTCGCATAGTGTCCATTTCAGTTCCAGCACATTCCTCTGTGCTGTTTGTACTGCTGCTGCAAGGGGCTTTGCGGAAAGGTACTCCTATGTGACACCCATTGAAAATATCCAGGTTACTCAGTAGTTTGCTCAGAAGGTATCTATCTGGTTAGCACGGTAAGCTCTTTCCATAAGCTAAATCACCGAGTCACCGAATCAATGGTTCCTCACAGGCCCAGGCCTGGATGGCAGTGAGATGGTGCTACTTACTGCTCATCCCTATGTGCTTCTTAGGTCCCACTGACCAGAGAGAATTCCATAATCAGCCACGAAGACAGATTCCCACTGGAGCATCTCCAGCTGGGCTTCTAAGTAGCTGATAATCTTAGTTGAACACTATTTTTCAACATGATTTGGCTTTAAAATGACCTAAGCTTGAATTTGCTGCCCAGGCCTCGAATTTGCCAGTATAAAGTAATCCTGCAGTCACTCTCATGATCATGTCAGTTTAAATTTTATGCTAAAATTTAAAAAAATCCCAAAGTAGAGAAGAGAGCCTAACACATTTCAAGAAACCCACAAACACCTTGTAAAAAGTCAACTTGTAAAATCCCAGCTGTTGAAGTAGTATATTTAGTAACTCTCTATACCTGCAGCAGGTAGGGAGGCACGGGTGTGCATGGGTGTGTGTGTGTGCACGCACATGTTTTGGACTCATTTCAGCTGGGAAAAGAATGCTCAAGAAGAACTAGCTCAGGGTCTGCCTGTATTACTTTTTCTTTCTGTGACCATCCCATGGCGATCGGATATTCTGGGAAAGCTGTTTCACTTTTTTTTTTCCAAATCTTAGTCTCTCGTGTCTAAAATATGAGGATATGACCATATGCTTCCTAAGACTCTCTCTAGCTCTCCTTTTATGATTCATTGTCAATAATATAGAAAAGTCGTGAAGAGCTTATTTTCAGGAGCTACTGCCTGGACCAAAAATAAAGAATGATGACCAGTGGCTACAATGTGGACCGGAGAACAGGAGAGGAGCACACGCCTACTTGGACTAGCACACGCTATGGACTGAACTGCTGCCCGCTCAGCTTCTTATGTTGAAAGCTAACCGTCAGTGTGGTGGTGTTAGAGGGCGGGAGTCTTTGTGGGAGACCATTAGGTGGAGAGGAGGTGCTCTCACCAGTGGGGTTAGTGCCTTCATAAAAAAGACCTCAGAGCATTGCATTCTCTTTTTTCTTCTACATTTTGGGGACCCAATCAGCAGATACCTGCCCATGAGCCTAGAAGCAGGTCTTTAGCAGCCACAAAACCTGCTGGTGTCTTGATCTTGCGTATCTCAGCTTCTAGAACCATGAGAGATAAGTTTCTGTTGTTAACAAAACTGGTCTGTGGTATCCTGTTATGGTAGCTTGAACAGGCAGAGACACCGAGTGACAGAGATCTCTTATCTCTCCTTTCTCTTCTCTTCTTACTTTGTGTTCCATAAATGCATTTACTGCTCTCCCTTTTCTATACCGAGTGTCTCTTTCTCTCCCACCTCTCATTTGTTACTTCATAACCTATTCATTCATTCCATTCCTTATGAATATGTTTAACTATTACCTACAGGGGCGACTTCATTTGGTCCAGTTTTCCTCAAGTGATGGATTTGGGCTAGGTGAAGTCTCAGGTCTCTGGCAGCACTAACACTCTAACTCCATGGAGACCTTCCCTCCTTAAGCCTGTCAGGATGGAGAATGTATCCAATCCTTCACCCTCTGTACCGCATTCTGCCTACAGGTGCTCTGTTTTCCTGGTATACTCTCTCAGACGGCAGCAGAGCAAAGAATGAGGTAACTGCTGAGAACTGGCTGCCAAATCCTTATGTGGGAAAACGGTTTTCCAGAATTGATATTTTCTAGGAATGATTGAAGAAAAAAAAATAGATGTAGCTCAATTTGGCAAGGTTAACAGCACAGGCAGCAGACTCCTGGGCTCATCTTGCCAGTATGACCTCAAATAAACCATTTTAGCTTGACAGGATACCTGGCAGGAGTTTGGGATTTAGCTTACAGGTTTCAGAGATGGTGTAGAGAGCACAGAGAGCCAGGGAATGGCTCAGAGGAGATGACAGGGTGTCTCTAGTGGTCAGCAGTCACCAGAGATAACAGTTATATTCAGAGATACCAAAAGATACAGAGATACAGAAAGATACAGTTATCAGAGCACTAGAGGGTGATCAATGGTGGGCTGTTCTCTCTGGTTTCCTTCACATCTCCATTTGTGCCTCTAGGATAAGTGCTTTTCTTTTCTGGATTTGCTGCAGACTGGTCTATGAACTGAGCCGTTAATATTTTCTTTTGTATCATGCGTTCTATGGCTTCTAGCTATAGACTCTGAGTTGTAGTTCATGTGGTTGGAGAACTGAAATGCAAGAGATCTCCTTTTTTACCCTATGGTTGACCCACCCTTAATAAGAGACATGTTATTGGTGAAAACTTGTTAGAACTAGAGAGACTCCAGCAGAACTGGAGAGAGCTTCCAGGGAACCCAAGTGACCCTCTCTTTATGGACAAGAGCAGGATCCTAGGTCTGAGCTAGGGAGCCAGAACTTAAAGCTAAAGTTGACAGCTCTCTACGATCTTCACCCTTTCAATTTATAAAGAGGCACATGCACATGGAGTGAAGCAAATGACCTCCTGGATGTGAGGAAGGATTCAGTTGAATAAAGTGGGACATATAAGAGAAGAATTTCCCCTTCATGAGGCTGGAGTCCCATATCAATCATATCAGGGCTGATTCTATTTTTTTAAGTGGGCAAACTAGATAAAGTGATTTCTGTTCAGAGAGGAAGTCTTCATACAAAGCATGTTTCAAGCTTTTTACTCATTTTTACTTTAACTTTTAGACTCCATTAGTTCTTTCTCTTTTTACTATGATTTGCCTATTTATTTATTTAAACTCTATCAACTTTGTTTATAATTGACAGAACTACTTTCTTTGTTTAATATCTTAGTTTCAAAAGTGCCTTAGACCTGGTCTTTTCTACTCTTTGTGGAGAATACAAGCAAAGTATTAATCCATCGCCACGACCCACGTGGCTTCGAGAGCTTCTGGTAGTTAGTCCTATACGCATTCCTGGCCCATTGGCCACCCTTCCTGGTCCTCTTGGCAGAAGTGTATTTTCAGACCTTTTACTATGTTGTGATCTTTATTCCCTCGGGAGTATTTGCTTGAACTATTTTTTAATGCCATATTTCAGTTGATTTCCTCCCCTTGTTTTCAAAGTTCTTGGCCTCCAGCTGCTGAAGACAAACACCATTGTAATACAAGAGTAAGGCAGATTTAACCGATAATTCACAGAAAAATCTGGAACAGTTATCATCTCTTACTCAAGGCTTCTCTATTGAAAATCCATCTCCCCAGAAATCATTTGTTTACTAAAGTTTTCTGGTCCAAAAGTTTGTCAAGCCCTCACTGGGCCTTCATCCTGCAAACATGTCTTATGTTTTCTCTTTTCTCTGGCTTCTCTTAGGTTCTGTCTTTCCCCCTCCTACTGGCTAACATGATATACCCCAGCTTTGCAGCATTCAGGATTCAGAAAGCTCCTGCGGTTTTAGGAGCAAACCTACCTGCACTATTATTGCTGTGGGCAAACCTGACTGACAGGTGAGGAGTTACCCTAATATCTCAATGGTTAGTATGAGTATGAGAAAAAAAATAACACAAGCAGCTTCTTCCTTAGCATTGCTTCCCAGGGCTTATGTCCTCAGAATCCTTAGTATGTATTCCTGCTAGAGTTCTGCCTAATCCTCTGCATTTCCTCCACATTGGCCAGGCCTGGAGACACTTTGCCCCTCCCTGCTCAGGAACTGCCATTAGCTCAGGCTACAGTCAGCTGCTTGGACAGGTAGATTGCTTACAGTGTCATATATGGATGAATGTGCATTCTTTGATAAAATATGAATTGCAGCCTTTGAGTTGGAAACAAAATCTTTTTGTCTCTGTCTCTTCTTCCCTATACAAAGATGTAACGTCTTTAAGATTCTTTTGTTTTCTCATGTTTTTTAAGATGAGAAGACAAAGGGCAAGCAACTATATACTATAGAATCTGTTAGTCTTACCTCACATTATCCTCAATATACAAAGTACATCCATGGCAAGGTTCTATGTTCCCTACGAGGTTCAATTTATTAATTCTGCTTTTAGGACATTAAAAAAAAGCCCCGTAAACATTTTACCCCTATGTCTGAAGGCTCTGTTCTTAGGTTGGGAAGTTAGTGGCTTTTTTTGGAAAGGACCTCCTTTGCCAGTTCAGGTTCATTTTTCTGCCAATGTAACTTTTTACTTAAATTCATTGTCAAATAAACATGTGATCTATCACTTAACACAATAATATTAAACTTCTCCATATTAATCTCAGAGGCCTAGCATATTTCTCTCCCCAAATGTGCTATTCTGCAGCTGATCCTGAAAGTCTAGTTTCTTTTCTGATTTCATCCATAACATGGTTTTATGTTTTCTCTATTCACAGTATATTTGTCTGAATCTTTTCTAAGCATCTCCATGACTTTCAGTTTCTGCTTTCTTTTGAAAAATCCATCAAATAATTCTATTATTTTTATCTCCAATAAGGAATCAAGTATTTGTGAGCATTTTTATTTCTTGTTTCCCAGGCAGTTCTTCTAAGTTGTGTACCAAAAGCTGCTAGAAAAAAAAAATAGATCTAATTGTTTATCTGATCTGCTTAAGATCTGATTTTGATAGAACCTGAAATTATTGTATAAGAAGAAAAGAAGATAGAGGAGAGAAGAGGATGAGAGAAATGCGGTGACCATTGACTTCCTGTCTGACTGTGCTAGTACATTAGCCCTTATCAAAGCTGGAATAGCTGGTACGACACAGCCATTGTAGGTACTGGATCAATACCTGGCAAACAGCCTGAAGGTCAGATAAAGTACTTAGGCAGGCAGTTCGCCAGGCTAAAGAGATGTCAAGAAAATCAATTAACTCTAAAGAAAGAGTAGCGAGCTAACTAAAATCCCATTTTGAAAGATTCTGTATTTCAGGGGGGTGGTTTATATGCATTCACAATATCTTTATCTTGTCCATAAAATTACAGTTGATAAGCAATTAAAATTTCATCCTTGGGTCACACTAAAGGTCAACTAACAAAAGATTGTAAACACCTGCAGTATCCCAGATTAGAAACAGCGACAAAGGATGGAGATTTAATCAAGTTCTTCTCAGGGTATAAGATTACATAACTTTCGATTAACTTGTTCTTTTTCTGTATTGATTATTTTTTTGTGCATCTGGAATGCCAACGATGCCCTTACTATTTGAGTAGTGATAGACACTGTGGACGCTGAGTACTCTGAGGATGCCAGGTAGTTGACTTAGTAAATTATAGCCGTCTGGAGTCAAAAAATAGAAGGGGGAAAATAGGACTGATTGCTTGGTAAATTTTTTCATCAGCAAGCAAAAGGAAGAAGCATACTGTTTACTGTGTGAAAGGCAAAAGTATTCTTGCTATTTGTTTACCAGTAAAATCTTTTTGTTATTTATATAGTCCCTTTTCTGTCCTGGGGATCTTGTGGGCATATTTGGGTATAAATAACATGGTGATACTCTATTTAACCCATGTCTTGTGATTTTCCTGGTATTGTTACCTAAGACTGCCAGATAATTGGTGATACATGTTTCTTAACTACAGGGAGATTTTGCCTATTCTGGTGGGGGTTTGATATCCTGCCAATATAAATTTATTCATAAAGGATAATGATAAAATCCTGTGGTAAACAGTGTGAAGATTCTATGAGGAACTAAACTCATTTGGTATCTGCTTTCTTGGAGCTTACAGTGTAGTGAATGAAGCAAATAATAAACAGACTACAAGAACAACCAAAGATTGTGGTAATTGAGACAAACAGGAAAATATGGAAGATTTGAGCTCATGAGGAAGATTGCAAAAGGAAGGTAGCAGAGAAAGAGAGAGAGAGAGAAAGAGGGGGGGCAGTGAACACAAGAGAGCATTTCAAGACAAAGACACACTTGCTTAGAAGTCCTTAGAATGTTTTTATTTGGGGGGTATTCATCAGCTGCCTAATTGAACTTTAGGTCCTCTCAATGGAAGGAAACTCATCCATGGTATTGTAAACGTAGCCAAGTACACATTGTTGGAGAGGTCATAGACCCAAAAGAAGAAACTACTTCTGTTACTTTCCTAGACCAATGTAATTTCTTACTGTATTCTAGATACATATCCTTACATTCACAGCAAATGTAGCTGTCACTACTCATCAAAGACGCGTCTCTTTGCAACAGATGAAGACTATTACAAAGTTCCACAACTGGCCAGAATACAAAGAATAAGAGACTATGAGGTGTCCAGCTCTAAGTGATGCATCTATAATGCAACCTCTGCACCCAAGGCTCAGGGAACATTGTGGAAGAGGGGGTAGAAAGATCATAAGAGTCAGAGGGGCAGCACACCTGCTGCTAGATAGTGCATTCTAGATCTGATAGGGAAGCTGCACTAGAAATGTCCACATTCTGGTAGTCTAACAAGATCTACATGATGACAAAACCAGTTGACATGCCAAGGTGATGGAGGAAATGTTACCACAGGGTCCCACTTCAACATCAAGAACTACAGGCAATCAATGGATGCTGAGGGAGGAACATTTTTCTCCAGGAACTAGCTCCATGAGAAGTTATCTAACTTCAAGTGGTGAGCCCTCAACACGTGTATACACAAGTACCACTAAATGAACTCAGTGCATTATATAAGTATATTTATGTTTGTAAATGTATGCTTGCATATATAACAGTAATAAAGAGGAGGTCAAGAAATTGTGATGGAGTGTGGGAACAATGGGAGGAACTGGAGGGGGAAAATTAGAAATAATATAAATACAATACTTATAATAAATGGAATTATCAAAAATAAAAATATTAATACAATTTTTTATATTTCTTATCCATTGTTAAAGTAACAGGTTGGGGTAAGAGCATTAATACTACCTTTTCTCTTTTGGATTTTAAAGAATATTCTTTTATGAGGCAGGGTCTCATGTAGTCAAGGATGATCTTTAACTCCTGATCCTCTTGCCTCTATATCCTGAGTGTTAAGATTACTTCTGTTCCTAGTTTATGTGGTGTTGGGGATCAAACTCAGGACTTCAAGAATGCTAGACAAACACTCTACCAACTGAGCTGTATTCCCAGCCTGATAAAAATAAAATTTGTGTAAGGTTCATATTGTTGAAGGATCTTCCTGGGTCTTTGTCTCTGTAGGCCCACCAGTATTGTAGGCAAGCCTTACTTCCTTCCATCCCGAGGATGAGCCTCCATTTTACACTGTGCAGACTCAAGCTGAAGAGCTTCCCTCACTCATAAAACACCTGTTCCCAACCCTTAGTCTTACCTCTCACTTAGGGCAGACACAGGACCTCAAGTTTCCCAGTACCCTGAGGTTGTTTGCAGGTCCCAACACAAATTGCTTGAATGTCTAGCAACTCGTCCACTCCAGCTTAATTACTCCCCAATTCGGACCTTAGGCTACCTTGTGAATAGTCATTATCCAATCTATTCTTTTCTCAGTGAATAATCATTCTATTCAGTTTTATGTTGCACACTCTTGAACCTCAGTTGGGTGGAATCAGCATCTTCTAGACTAGATGCTTCAATCTTATTACAGTAATCTGTTGGAAACCTTGCCTTGTAAGGATGACTTGATCATTGATAATAATTAAAGATTTCCTTTTATGTACAAGCACAATCAAGTTACTTATCATCATTAGAGTTTTGTAATTAATTTTAGTAATATTAATATAGTTGAAAATCATAGGCTTTATAGCTTGATGTTATCAGTTCTACCAGTTTCTTACTGTGTACAAATTTGATCAAGTTATGTGACTACTCTGGGTACCTGCTTGCTTATATAAAGAATGGTCACATAACAGGGCCTACCTTTCAGAGTTCTTGTGAGGACTGAATACATAAATATATGTGAAACACCTACACTTTTGCTTGGCACTTTGAAAACTCTTCATAGGTATTAAGTGATAGAATTCAAATTTAAACTGAGATAAAGTCTAGAGCCTGTATTAACATGTATTTCCCTCTGCCTCTTAAGACAGGGGCCTTTGAACAATTTGCAGACTCCTATCCTTGGGATAGATCCAGACATATAGTGAAGAACAGATTTTACATTTTTAAAGGATTGTAAAACCTGATCAACTAACAATGAAACAAAGAAAGAAATACATGGCAGACCTTATGTGATTTGTTAAGCTCCAAATATTTACTGGCTGTTCAAAAACGTCTGCTGAGGTCTTGAGAACTTGTTCTGCCTTATACACAGGATATGATTTGGGGTAATGTATTTAAACTCTACTTTTTCATCTACAAAATGGAGATGATAATATCTTTGTGCCAAGGGTATGTAAGGACTGACCAAGATCTTATTTGGAAAGTACAGACACAGTGTTCTTCACATTAACAAGTACTTGTTAAATGTCACATTCCTTCCTTCTTTTCTCTTGTCAGAGTTAAGTTGGCTTCTTCTAAGATGTGTTAAAACTATTTTTGATATTGGGTTTTGGAGCCCACCACTTACTTTCTGTGTGCAAATTTGGGCAAGTTTTATGTATATGTTGTCAGTGTATCACACTCAATAAACACTCTACTGAAGGCTTCTGTGTGATAATTTATTTAAATGAAGCAAATATGTGGACAATGGCTGGTGATAACGAAGCAGCTGTAATCTGGTCATTTAGGGCCCCAAGATTGTTAGTTAATTCTGCTCTGTAAATACATCGAGTGGGATGGTGAAAACATCTAGGTAAAGTGAATGTTTAGGTAAATTACAAACAATATGTGACACAGTTCAGCATCTCCATTTTCTAAAAAAAGATACCTTTATTGAACTTTTGTACATTTCATACAAGAGTTCTTAATCCAATCTGGATCCTCCTCCCATAAACCCCCTCGACCTCATGCATTCCTACATACATGTTAAGTCCTATATGTTCAAGCATTTCAAGCATTTGCATTCAGATGTCCTTTGGTGCAAGTTCATCCACTGGAGTCTAGTCTGCCAATCTAGAGATTTTTAAGGAAGATCTACTCTCAGTAGCTAGCAGTTCCCAGGCTAGGGTGGGCCTGCCACACAGTTGCCTTGCTCTGCTTTGGGCCTTTGATTGAGGTGTCATGGGTCTTGTGCTTGATGTCACAAGTTCACATAGCTTTTACAATGTTTTGCTCACTTTCTACAATGGTCCCTGAGCGGTAAATGGTTAAGGTTTAATGAAGAAGTCCTATCCAAAGAGCTAGGTAAACTTGAAGGCCTCAAAAAGGTCCATTGTGGACCATTTTCAGAAAATTCCAGAGAGAGACAAAAGTAACTATTGTCACAGAGGACAGGTTAGAACAAAGAGATTTTCAAGCTGGTTGGAAAGAGCCTCGCTTTGGAGGCCCACAGTCCCAGTCATGTCCTTCAAAGGTGAGGAAAACCTAGCAGAAGTGGAACATTTTGAGTCTTAGGAAGTGAACTGGGGAGCTGCAGTCAAAAGAAAAGAATAACGGCATTGTATGGGGACACTTGAAATCTCATGGGCTCTGAAGCCCACGTGGATCTTGGAACAGACATTTTAGTCCATATTGATTGGAATGTAGATCCTTGCTCAAAACTTTTTCTCGCCCACATGTGACATTTTATACAGTCCATTTTAATCTCTGCCAAAATTAGCTATTTAAAATCTCAAGCCTTTTGGGGCTGTAACAGTTCTTATTGAAGTATATTACACATATAGAAAATGAAGTCAATTAATTTTCACAAGATGGCACACAGTGAATCAACATCATGATTAAGAAACAGAATATTAACATTTTAAAAGCCATCTTGTTATTTCCTTCCTGTTTCTACTGCCCCTTAAGGGTGACAACTGTTCTGACTTCCAAACAAAAATTAAATATTGCTTATTTTTGTTCTTTTCATAAATAGAATCACATGGTGTGTATTCTTTGGAAACTGGCTTTTTAAAAACTCATCACAAGTTTATGACATTCACCCCCATTGTTGCACATAGTTGTACTTATTCATTCCCACGACTGTAAAGAATTCTGTTGTGTGAAGACAGTACAAGCTATCCATCCTATTGTAGCTGGACATTTGGATAGTTTTAATGTTTGGACTTTAAAGAATATTATTAACATAAATATTCTTGTTTTGATTGAATACATATAGTCATTTTATTGCCGTTTTATAGGACATATATAAAGTAAGTGTGAGTAAATGTAGTTTTCTAATGTGGTCTCACAAACTCTAATTCTGTATTTCTATACTTTTAAGGAGAAGAGATGTTTCTAGGTCTCTACCATCATATAACTTATTAAGTCCAGTCTATGGACAAAATATGGTTGTACTGGATGAGTACAGTGACCTGATCAGTCCTGGGGCTCAGAGAAATCAGTAAGTAGAAAAATTATGTCGTCTCCAATATAGAATTGAGACAAGTCATTGCTGTTGGTGCCTTCTCACTTTGACCTTTTCAGAGGGGACTACTATAGGAATCAGCTTAAACAATGTTTGTGGATGAACGAAAGTAACAAGAATTGAAAATAAAATTTCAGATATCATCTATTATTTCTATGTGCTACACTGATTTCCTGGACTATTTGTTTTTCCTATTTTAATACATATTTTATATGAGCTATCCAGATTCTGACAGGGAGCTACTATCATCAGTAAAAAGATAGTCAAGCTACTTCTGAAAGTGTTGAGTGCTTTGCACAATTTATTGTAGGATAGTTCTGCAAATGACACAATTGTTCTAAATGAAAAAGCATGGTACATATATTAAAGTTAGAAGACTTATTAGCCATTGAATTGTTACATCTTTAAAACCTGGACAAGTAACTAGCAAGTCATCAGCTAGTTGTCTTCCTGAATTCAGAATGTCAGGAAGTTACCAGAATAGTCAGTGATGAGCTTATGTTGAATAGGTTGATGTCATAGCTTTGTCCAATGCCACATTAAATGGAAGCAGCAGACACTATCTGGACTCCTGAAAGTTTAGATTTCTTCCCATGTGGCATTTTATTAGGAAACCAGAAGCATGGGGAGTATTTAAAAGCAAGGTCTGAGGTATGGACTTTGGAATCATATAGACTGGAATCCAGTTCTGTTACTTATTAGCTAGACATACACAACCTCAGATAACTTTGCTTTTTTTAGTAAATGCTGAGTTTGTTCATCTGTAACAACCTTGCATGGTTGTTTCAAGGATTAAAGATCTGATTAATATATTTTTGATAATTCATAGCTTTTAATCCCCCTCCTTCTCTGTATCCTTCTCTTTGGAGGTCAAGTGGTGTTGTAGCAGGGAGTCTCAGACTCTAGATGTGTAATTCTATGCTATGAATCTCCCCTGGCCTATTGCTTCTATAGATTACAGCTTTCTACCTGCTTATTTACATCTCTGATGCAATGTCATCTATTAGGCAGCAGGAACTATGTTTTTCCTACCACTCAACCCCCGTCATCGAACAGAGAGCTTCCTACCTAACTGCAAATAATTACTGAGCTCCCCAGCTCCTTTTTAATCCTTTATTATTTGAAACTAAGATAAGAAAACTTCCATTTTGGTGGTGTTATTGATGCGTGGAAAACAGGACAAAAATTCAATGAACCCTTGAAAATTTAGAAAAGTAGCCAAGCTAAACAGGATGGGAACAGAGATAAAACAAACCAAGCTGACACAAGAAAGGGAATAATTATGCAGGTATGAAGGAAGTAGGAACATGCCTGAGAATGAGTCAGCAGCCTAGTGCTGTTATTAAAAGTGAGAACATGATCCCAAGATGTATTAATAGATGCATGACATGTAGAAGCTATGGAGTAATCTGCTTATTCTGACTTGGCATTGACTGAGTCCTTATTGGAGAGCTGTGTGTTTTCTTGTGCTCCCAGTTATTAGAAGTTGCAGAGAATTTGAGGAGAGCTTGGTTGGTGGATACAAAAATGGTCAAATATATCAAACACATATTCTCTTGGAAAGTTTAAGTGTGTTGTGTTATTTTACTCTGAACAGAAACTTGAATGTTAACTAAACACAGAAAGCACTGTACTTTTCAGGAGACTGTGGGAATGTATGGTGAGTATAAGACAGCATCAGTATCTCAGAGCACTGGAGACACTCACTGGAGGACACTGTTTCCTTGTTCCTGAGGAAAACCGAATGCCCGATTTTAAGAAATGGTTTTTATTTCTTTCCTCAGGTTTCGGTATCCTTGCATCCCTAGTCAAGGGATTGCTTTTCCTAAGTCCAAATATTCTCCTCTTTGATACTGACAGTTTCTTCTGGTCTTGGTCCATCATAGATGTGGAGAGTTTGAATGTTCTTTCCAATAACCTCTTAATGTTTCAGAAATCACTAGTCTTGTTGCTTTTTGTCCTCTTTGCTTTAGACTAGAACTTTGTGACTTTCTTTCTGCTTAAAGATTCTTTATAAAACATTTCTGAAATTCTCTTCTATCCACATACCACTAGACAGAACCTGATACTTAAGTGAAATAATAATGTAAGTATGCTTAATTTGCCGAAAGCACCAACAAAAGGAGCTCACATTCAACTTCTGGTTACGTGTACTTATCTTTTTTTCTTTAAATATTCATTTCCAATGATTCCTTTATTTCATTCACTTTTACAGCTAGATTTTTCTTCTTCTAATTTTGCGGTGCATTTATGTGCTGTATGTGCATATGTGTGTGCTGGTATATTGGCTTGTGCATGTATAGGTGGACGTCAGAGGGATACATTACTCTCTACCTCACTTTCTGAGCTGGGTTCCCTCACTGAACCTGAAGTTTGCCATTTTGGTAGACTAGCTGGTCAGTGAGCTTCCAGGATCCACTATAGCAAAAGTAACTGAGGTATTGAAAGGGAGCTGAGCTTCCAAGAACAGGGAGGGCACGAATGATAAGTGCTTTTTGTAGAGAACGTTCAAAGGAGGAAAAGCGTGAATGAATGAGACGGCATGAAATTTGGGTCTTGCAAGAAGCTGGGTATAGCTGGAACAAGGCTGTAGTCACTGAATGTGAAAAACCAGGCAAGGCAGTTCAGGGAGCAAGAGCTTCACACAGCACACTTGGGAGCTGATCCCTAATCCCCGGAGTTCTGAGAACTCTTGCAAGAAATTCAGACCTCGCTAATTTTAGCATCTGTAATAACAGGAGTGGAGCTGGAACCAAGAGTGATGTGTGTGTGTGTGTGTGTGTGTGTGTGTGTGTGTGTGTGTGTGTGTGTATCACTGAGGCCAAATCAATGAGGATAATGATGTACAGGTGGAGAGGAGAGGGAGAAGTAGCTGTCAGGGAACAAGGTTTGTGACATGGGAGAGTTGGTATGGTTGTGCCGTTTATCGAGAGAGGGGCTGAAGTAGGCCAGAGTCAGAGAAAGAAAAGTCAATGAGATGAGCTTGACAGGTCTGGAGAGTGTGGTGCTGCCAAGGACGCTTTGCTAGAGTCATGTAGAGGAAAACACAGGTATTTTTGAAGAGTCTAAAGTAGATGATTTTCTACAGAATGCCATTTTTCTTCAGCTCTCTACTCAGAGTCAATGACTTGCAATTATTAGAGAAATAGGGGTTTTACTACCTGAATATTCCTAAACAGGAACATGATGTTAGGAAACAGCTTGGCAAAAATAAGCATGACACAGAGCACTTTTCCCAAATTCATTTCACAGGTGCGTATGTGCTGTGTATGTTTACATAGCTCATGTTGACTAAAAGATGAGCTGAATTCTGTTCCTTCACGTTTTTGTCTCTTGGTTCTTATGACAGGCTGGATATTTTATATGCTTAGACTTTATTCTTCCTACTAATTAAAGGGAGAGAGATTAGATGCATGTCTTTTGAATTCACAGAAACTTAAATAAAATTTGTGCCTTCTTTGGAAGGCAGTCATACACACCTGTGCCTTCGGTCCTGACCATGTATCTTGCCCAGCTTGGTCACATTGCCAACAGCATGGGACTCTGAGCTGGTGAGTGCAGTCAAGGACACTGCCTTTCAAACAAATGTACAACTTTGCTTCCCCTGAATCAATGAAATATTTTTTATCTCCCTTACTCAGTTCTTTTGAGCAAAGGAAGCAGTGCTTACGAAGGTTGTTGTTATTGGCATTTCCTTCTCTTCTCCTCATCCTCCTCCCCCTTTGTCCTCCTCCTCTTCCTCCTTTATGACGAAGGAGTTTATGAATGTAGGAAAGTAAAGAAACACAAAAAACTTCAATTCATTTCCAGTACAGATATGTACTTTAAACAGTTTTGTAATTTTCTTCATTCTAAGATTATTTAGTCATAAATGAGACTGTGGGCGGACTTTTTGATTATGAGTAATTTCTCAGGCACACACTGCTTAAAGATACATTTATCTTTCTATGACCTAATCCCTCTGTGTATTTCAATTCAGCTGAAGTTTCTCACAAGCTTGTACTGTTCTTAGTATTTTTTAATCCATAAGGCTGATTCCTACAGAGTGTAATAATGTATCAGGATTCTAGGACAAAATATCTTGGAAATCTGTTTTGATGAGAAGTGCCTTCAAAAATATGCTGTGGTGTCATTTCTTCAAGTGTGTTTCTCACTGTTCACTTACTTTCACTGCTTTTGTTTTCTATTCTTTATAGGAGGCTTCATGAAATTTTGGAATTCCAGAACTAGAATTGTAGTAGTCTCCAGCTGAGGATTGTGAGGAAGGGTCAGGTGGCTCTGAGCAAGGGTTTATCTCCCACTTGAGGATGGCTGGTCAACCAGGGTCAGAAATGCTGAGCCAGGGTCTACTAAAGACTAATGTTCTGCCTACCCAAAAGAAGCAATGGCATGCTCTGGTTAATTTTTGGCTTGGTGACAATAGAAAATAAACTATGTCCACAAGCTTACCCTGGCTTATCACAGCAATTAAAACATAAGTATAGCTTAATAGAGCAGAAGGGTTTTGAATATTCCAAAATGAAACCCAGGATAACAAATGATTATTTACCTTCGCACTATGGATGACCTAGTTACTATATTTAACGTTTTTTTTTTTTTTTCTCAATTAGATAATGAACACAGGTACCATAGACACTTGAACTTGACCCTATGCTGGTCTGAAAAAGAAACCTTATGCTATTCTAAATAAAACCAATTACATAAGAAAGAAGAGAGCTGTGTTAGCTTTGAACTCCCAAGAGAAAATATGTGTTTGGATAAGTGAATCCATCAGTCTTTACTAATGGTTTCATGGCATCACAGGGTTTATACTGTTTTTATTAAAAAAAAGGAATATAACTTTAAATGGAACAATCATACATTATTTTCTATACATTTAGAATGAACAAGAAATTGACACACGATTCAATCATACAGTCATCTGTGTAGGAATTACACTAATGCCTTTTTAACTTTTTAATGTAACAGGTCAATTTTGTGACCCTATTTTCATATGTTAGAGGAGAATTCAGAGAGATTCAACTCGACAGCATAAACAATTTTAAATGAATTTATCTTATAACATTGTATCTTGATGAAATAGAAATAACTCAGAGGGGAAAAATAATCAGTGATGGAAGCACCCTTCAGTATGTTTAGTTTATCAAAATGTTCCTAGATGACTCAAAATGTGGTTCTCATATGTGATAAATATTTTCTATACTGCAGCTATATGTTGACAAATGAACAACATGTACTGTTGTGAAGAGGCTGTAAGTGTCAAATACTAATTATCACGATGATGACTTGAACTTGTCAGAACTAACATCTTGAAATCTTGAAGAGGATTTGCAGAAAGACGGGAGCAGAGTGTATTGCAAGTTCTTTTTCATTTGGCTATTATTAAACTGATGAGTGTACACAGGCACAAGCAGCACACACTGTAAGAGGCTGTGCTGTGGTATATCTATACCTCTTTAAAGACAATTGGACATAATACCACACTGTATTTCCTTACATGTGAAATACTTCATAATGCTCTTTTACACTAGCCTTAAGAACATTTATACAGCTTTTGTTTAATGCCTTGCAATAAATGATCAAGTGTGAGTTTTTGATTACATTTCCTTCCACTCACATTATATTAGCTTAGCATAAGGAGATTCCTGCTCAACAAGACAGAGGACAGAACTGAGATGTCTTTTTAGATTCAAACTTGATTAGACTAAATCTTTACTCTGAAGGAAATTACCTCTGTTTTTCAGGCTCTTTCCCTTTCAGATCGATTATCTACCCTAACTTGCATAATCCTTCTAAAACTCAGGACCCACCAGAACAATCCTGGACTCATATCTTCACCTTGAAACTCTTTCTGAAAAAACTCTGCTCCACAGAATCCTCGTTCCTGTTGTCACAGTATCTGGTGGCACCTTTGTCTGTCCATTTGTTTATTCTGTGCTCTAATGTGTACTTTCTAGATACAGGGTTAGGGAATTCCATTTTGTACCCCAAGCACTGAGCAGTGTCTGGTCTGGAGCAGGTTATTGACAAATATTTTTTGACTGCATCAGGTAGAGTCACTTCCTGCAGTCAAGACCCCTCAAAATCTATCTCCTTTTTTTCCTGGGTTTCATTTCATTCTTCTTCTCTTCAGTGCACAGATGGCTCATTTGCTGTTCCTGGAACGTGCTGAGCACTTCTAAGCAATCAGGTTTTTGCGCTGGGCCCTTGTCTCTTCTTGTTGAAACTTTATTTATCTGTTTCAAATGAATCCAAACTCCCAGGTATATGTCCAAGTGTCTGGATATGTTAGAAAAGTCTGACCCTTCTCTATTCTTAGCTAGATTTAATTTTATCTCCTTGTGCTACCTTGTAATTATTTACATCCCCATTGGCTTGCATTTAGCTAGCTATGAATGTCTGAATTGTCTCTACTGGCTGATCTTTCATTGAAGATAAGAATTATATGGATATATTGATTAATTCGCAATATGTACTGAGCATTTTCTATGTGTCAGGGATTATGTTAGGTTTTAGACATGATATGGTAATGATAATAAACAGAACTTCTCTCCCAAAGCTCATACATTCTAGTCAGAAGAAAAAGACAATAAACAACACAAATTGTGTCTAAGAGTGGTAAGTACTTTACTAAGATATAAAGCAGGAAAAGAAGAACCCCTACTCTTCACAAATAGCCACTCTGAGGACTGACCTGTGTGTAGAGATTTGAAGGAAGTAATGAGAATGTTGGTAGAAGAGCATGTATGCAGAAGGACTGGCAAGTTCCAGGATTTCAAAACAAGAGGGCACTTATAGAGTCTACATAAAAACAAAGATGTCAGGGTGGCTTGGGTAGGGAAAGCACTGGGAAATAGGAATGGCAAATAGAGGTCTGGTTGAAATTCAGATTAAGTATATACCCTGACACACATATTTGGGATTTTACTTGAAATAACATGGAGAGCCTTTGATGGGTTTTAGGCAGAGGAATGACAGGACCATGCTCGTGTTTTAGGTATTCCTGGTTGCTGTGGGTGTAGAACTCTCTGTAGGGAGGCAAGTATGGAATTGAGATCATTTAGAATGCTAGTGCAATTGTTCAGGCAGATGTTGGTGAGTTGTATCACACTGGTGGCTGCAGAATCATCGAGAAGCAGTTGAATTTTGGACATACACAAAGCACTGACACATTTGCTGAAGCATTTATTGAGAAAAGTAATAGCTTTAAAAAGTATGAATCTAAATATTTTGGATTGAATAAGTGTCAGGATATGGAAGGCAATTGCTAAAATAAACAAAACTGAAGGACAGGTGGATTGGAACGAGAGCCAAACAAACGATCCATTTGGCATGTTTGGTGAGATGCTCATGAAAATTTAAAGAAAATTTAAAGAAGGATATAATGTAGGTAGGCTTGTAATTAAGTCAAGATGCTGGATAGATATCTGAGTAAAGTAAGATGGTAAAGATATTTTAAGGACTAAGTCCTCTACAACATAGAAGTTCAAAGGATAAGGGGAATGAGCTAAACCAATTGGGAAAGAATACCTCTTGAGGAATGAGGAATTGGTTCAATTATTTCTAATTGGAGGTAATGCCTCACATTCTACTCTTTATGGTTCTTAGAGAGTAGAAGAGAAGCCAGTACTTCTACCATTTTACCACAGAAAGCTTGTGTATAGATGATGTAGATGTAAACTTGGAATCTGCTTTCTCCCCTCATAGTTGTTCTCTCTCATAGTCTCATCTCCTCAGGACAAAGAATCAACCCTGATCTTTTGGGGTTTTTTTCTTTGTCTTTTTAAGACAGGGTCTCCCTATAGTCCTAATTGGGACTCACTATGTAGACCAGGCTGTCCTCGCTCTTATAGATATTTGCTGGCCTCTGCCTTCCAAATGCTGATATTTTAAAGGCATTGCCTAGATCTGCTCTTCTGTTTTTGTATATATCTCTAAAAAGAAGACAGAATTTTTTGCCTTATCACATTTCAAGGTTGTTTTTAATATTTATTTGGATTTATTTTGCTTGAGTTTGTAACATGTCTCCATTTGGTGGGGGCCTATCTATGAAGAGATGGTTGCTTCTGGGGCCACTTCAGGACACTGAGGTCTTTTCAGTGCAGGAGCCACCCTGTAGCACCTCTATCACATTACCTAGGTCATGACAACATCTTTAGCAAATCCTTCACTCACTTTGGGTTTCCACCTAGGGTTGTGTTACTGTCAAATGTTCCAAACTGCAAATGTTTCTGAGGATGTAAATGAAGCCTGACTCATTGTGAACCTGTGAACTCACTCTAGTCACTAGAGCAGATGGAATGTGAACAAAGGTCAAAATAGATTCATCTCAGTAGTTTGTCTGTGACATTGTAATGTTCTATTCCCTTCCCCAAACAACTTTGAAGCTACTGTTCTTGTAAGCATGTTGAATGCGTCTTTCCTTGTCCACTAGCATTGCTTAACTTCAAAGTGGAAGCTGCCATCTTAGTAAAACAATAGTCAGCAGAAGATGAAAGTCTGATAAAGAAAACTGGAATTTATTTTCCAAAAAACTACCAGCTTATTCCTTTAATAGACATTGATACAGGGATTTATACAATATACATATTTAATTTGGCATTTTTGAGGTAAATTTTATGATTTTCTATAAGTATTTGTCTTTGGGGTTGTATATTAGATTTTACTTATGTGACTTTTCTATCTAATCAAGTTAGATGGTAGGAGAATATTGGTCATAATAATAAACTTGTCAATAACCCATTAAGTGCTAAACCTATAGATGTAAATAATTGTGCAGAACATGTATGGACATACACACACATACAAAGAGAGAGAGGGAGGCGGGAGAGAGAAAGAGAGATAGAGAGTCTCACTATTTAGCTCTGGCTGACTTGAAACTGAAACTTGCTGTGTAGACCATGCTGACCTCAAGCCCACAGAGATCAACCTGCCTCTGCCTCCTGAGTGCTGGGATTAAAGCCAACATGCCTGGTGCAGAGCATAATAATTTTTTGACTTTTTTTTTGCATTTTTGAGAGAGAGCCTCCCTATAGCCCCAGCTGGCCTGGAACTTAATATGTAAACCAGGCTGGCCTTGATCTTGTAGACATCTGCCTGTCCCTGCCTCCAGGGTGCTGTGACTAAAGACATGTACCACCATGCCCATCTTTCAGAACTTATTTTTATCACTTAATAATGAGAGAAGACCCTATGAAGATTAATTCATTTATCCATCTATCTGCACATGCACATAGACTCGAGGCACACACATATAGCACATCAGAGATCTATCTATATCTATATCTGTATCTATATACAAAGTACATATGCGTATACTTATGCACATATACATAAATGCCATATTTATATTATACACATATATATATCTAGTCAATAGTATGCATTTCTAGCTAGTGCTGTTGTGGAACTAACTGGAAAATAATTAAGAAAATACACAACCATCCTCATGCTGATTATGTTATAAATGACATTTGCAAAATCGAAAACGATTTTATCTCTAGTTTAGGGTTTAGTAAGGTCAATAGCCAATTTAAAATTTAAAGCCAAGTATGGTTTTTATAGCTTGTCCATAACAAGGAGTTGTATTAGCCTTTTTGGTAAGACATATGTGAGTTTCTGTTGGACTTTGTCAGCCACAATGGGAATAGTGGTTTTTAGTGATAATAGATCAAAGTAAAATCAAAATAATTGTGACAAACCTTAACAATGATGAACAGTTACAGAGCACATTTAATTAATGTCATTTGTTCATCATTATATCCCATGAGAAAGGCAGTTTTATACTTTCATAGCAGAAAAGCAAATGGAGGCTTAGAGGGGGTAAATGATGTCACAGAGTTATTAAATATACTCAGCAGAACTAGACAGAACTAGAAGCTAAATTTGACTGCAAGACTATATTTCCCCCTCTACATTATTCTATGATCCAAGAATTGATAATGGCTGTTTTTCATATATTTATGGCAGAAAACCTTAAAAGAGTTTCGAATGTAAGTGTATGCTTTGATGGATCGATTTCTCTTTCTTTTTTTTATAAAGAAGCTGAACTGAAAAGATCACTGAAGAAGGGCACAATATTATATCAGGAAAATGCCATTTTACAACTTTCTGAAGCTGGAATGTTGTGAAAATGAACATCAAAAATCAGAATGGCATAAATTCATTTTATTTAGCTAGCTGGTTCTGTGAGGAAATATAAGTTTATTGTTCACAGAGTTTTAGAGATAATAGGTATCCCAAAGAAATTTATGATGTTTCATATTAGAGTTTCAAAGTTCCAATAAAAAGGCAGAATTGAAGAAAACAAAAGAGAAAGAAAAACGATAACCTAGAGGTTCTCGGAGAAATTTTCCTTAAAGAGAAAACATGTCCGCCCAATGACTTTTCACATTGAAATATGACCTAAAGAAAAGAGGAGGAAATAGAGGTGACCATTATCAAGGCTGTCATATATTTGTTTTGGATGCAATGGAAATGTCCTTAGACATGTATTTTAGCAGAGAGATTTCCAGATATAGAAGATCCTCTGGGGAAAAGCTGGACAGCTGCAGGCTTTAATGAAATCAAGGAACAGAAAGCAGAAAAGGGTCTTGTAAGGAACTTGTCTGATGGAATATCACTCTGTGCATGGGTGTTAGTGTGTTGGTGATGGTATTGATGGTGGGAATCTATTGGAGCACACAGAGGCCTACTTCCAAACTGCATTTGTAGGGTGGACTCCGAGTCTTCGGGTAACTTGCTGCTAGCTTTTAGCCTCTTTCCTCCTCTTCACAGTTTATTGATGACTTTAACAGTTTGGTGTCTACCCCAGTTTTTTTTGTTGTTGTTGCTGTTGTTGAAATAAAGGTCTCCTTTACATATTTATATTAAATCTTTGGTAAAAGTTATTCAATCTGAGCCCATTTTTCTTAATAACAATAATAAGAATTAAGAATATTTTTGCATGAATACAAGATGTTTCATGCTGAAAAGAGATTAGTTCTGCTCAGCGAGCATTATTGCTAATAATGATGTGCTAGCTGAGAGAGTGATATTCCTGTAAGGAAGAAACTGTTCCATTTCTACATCTCTTTTTTTAAGAATAATGTTTATCATTCTTATTCAAATATTGAAAAGTATGAAGAATAAAGTGAAAAAAACTGTCTGTGATCACAGCTTCCATCTGTAACTACTGTTAATATTTTGGTGCGCTTCTTTTCTTGAGTCTGTGTGTATCATTAACTGCACTCATGCTGTATGTGTAATTTCCTACTCATTTTATCTAGTAATGGATGGATTTTCCAGGCATGCAATGCCATGTGAAGACATTATTAATTTGTTTTCATAGTTGTTGAATATACAATTATTACTCAAATATTTCTCTATGCCTATATATACATTTATCTATAGTTTATTTCATATGATAAACAAAGCTTCCAGGTCTGGTGATGCACACCTTTAATCCCAGCACTCAGGAGGCAGAGGCAGGCAGATCTCAATGAGATCAAAACCAGCCTGGTCTACATAGTGAGTTACAGGCTAGTTGTAATTACAGGTAGACCCTCACTCAAAAAACCAAAACAAACAAACAACAAAAATTCACCCCCCAAAATAAAACAAAGTAATACAAAACAACACAACAAAGCTATGATGAAAATCTTCACATTTGTCTTTTTAAAAAACTTGTTTTTGTTGTTTTGCAAATTTATTATTACTGTTTAAAATTTTTTATGTGTATGAGTGCATTATTGCCTGTATGTGGGTAGGTACACTCGTGTTGTGCAATACCAGCAAAAGTCAGAAGAGGGTGTCAGATTCCCTTGGAACTGGAATTATGAATGGTTGTTACTTTCTATGTGGGTGCTGGAAATCAAATTATGGTCCTCTGCAAGGCCAGCCAACACCCTTAAGCCATCTCTCTAGCCCCTCAAATTTTTGTTTCTTTTTTATTTATTAGTATGTGAATATGTACGTATATTATGTGTGTGTGAGCATGTGTGCCACAGTGCACATGTGCAGGTCAGATGGCAACAACTTTGTAGAGTCAGTTAAACCCATGGGTGTCCAGGATTGTATTCGGGTAGCCAGGCTTGCACAGCAAGCACCTTTATGGCCTAGCCATCTTGCTAGCCCAGTGTATTCAGTCTTAGTATAACTAAACCACTGAATGCTTTTGTCTATGTTCAGAATTTCATGGAAATACTTCTTGTTTCTTATTTCTTCCACCTTTATACAAAATGTAATACATTGGAAAATAAATGGTCTGCTAATTAAAGCTTTTGCTTTTGTGAAATAAGTTTGTGAAAAACCAAGTTGAATGAAGACATTGATTTCTCTTTTGAAGGACTCCTCATAGGCTTTAATATCCAATATGTGCTGTGAGCTACTGAGAAGATCAGTTTACACAGTGCCCCGTTTGTCAAGAGAGCACAGAACTATCATTTTCTGTGACTTCAGTTTGGAAAGCACAAATATGTTCTATCTTTTGATTCAGAATGGATATTCTTTATCACTGGTAATATAGGCATGTTATATTCTAGTGATGTTATTAAGAGTAACAGAAAGCTCTGTTATAACAATAAGTACATCTTGAAATCTCTGTGGCTCATAGTACAGGCTTATCATTTGCTCATCTCAGACCTGTGTGAATCTTTTCCAAATAGTGTCCTAAAGGCAGAGGCTGCTTCCAAATTCGAATTGCCTTAGCTCCTATTTTTTTGCTTTTCTTTTTTAGAAAAAGAAATTCCGACTCCTTGAATGAGATTGAATGTTGATGATAACACAGTGGCTCTAATTTCCTCATCTATGTTCAGTTGGAGAATTAGTCATATGCCTAGGTCACTTAGATTGCTGGGACTCAAAAGATTAAAAAGCATGTACATATTTGATGCCCAATAAGGACTTTGCAATAATTTTTTTTAAAACAACAATAGATTTGTATTTTGTTGCATAACTGCTTAGAAACTGTTAAGATGGTAAATTTTTAACCTTTTAATGGAATGATCTTAATAAATAACCCAAAGTTAAAGTCTTTGTAGTCAGCAAACATTCTATGCTAAGATGAGGAATAATTGTTCTTGTGATTAGACTTGTTTGTATTTTTATCCAGAATTTTACATTTATACTCATGAATGGGATCAGAATGGTCTTTGTTAGTTATGACTACTAAGGTTTTGCTATGGAAAATTCTGTGAATTTTGTAATGAGGCGTTTGATTTTGAGATAAGTGTACACAGCATCCGCTCACTGCTAGCTGCTCAATCCCTACTTTTCCTAATGTTAATGTCTTGCTAAGCTATACTGCACTATAAAAACTGTCATTGGTGCAGTCAAGATGAACAGTTCCACCACTACCAGTGTCTGTCCTGTGCTTTTGTGGCTACGACCACTTGCCTCCCACCTCCATTTCCTCCAGAACTCCTGCCAAACTCATCAGTTCTTTTTTTTGGTAATTGAAAAATTTTAAATTGAATTGATGTGTATTTCATACAGCGTATATCAATCGATCTTAATCATCTTTACACCCCCTGCCCCACTGGCACCCCTCCCCATAGCCCCCCACCCGGAATCCATACATTCTTTCATGCGTTAAGTTCTATTGTGGCATGTTAGTGTCCCCAAATTGCTATCACTTTGTCATTTCAAGAATGTCTAATAAATGAAACCATATAGTTTATAAGCCTTTGGAATTATTTTTTATCACTCCAGGTCATTTCTGAATATTCCTGAAGATTGTTGTGCATATCAGTACTTTGCTCTTAACCATTTTGCTTTTACCATTGTGTGGGTATGATACAGTTGTTTTCTTAAAAATCTGTATAGAATTAGAAGGTCATTCTGGTTGTGTTCAGTTTGGGGACATTAACAATAGGCTTCTAAGAGCATTTGTGGAGAGGTTTCATATGAATATAAGTTCTCATTTCTCTGGGTTAAATTCACTGAAATTGCTAGATTGTATTGTATGGTACCTTATATTTATCTCCTAAAGGAAACTACCAAACTGTTTTCCAGAGTGGCCGCACCATTTACATTCTCTCCAGCAATCAACAAATGACTGTTTCTCATCATTGTTGTCAACATCTAGTCGTACCATCTTTTTTTTTTTTGTCAGCCTTTCTGACAGGCTTGTAGGAAGATCTTATTGTTCCTTTATAATGAGTATGTGCATATGTGTGTATGTTCATGTATAAGCAGATATGTGAGTATGTGGCTATGCGTGTGTGTACCTGTATGTGTGGAGACCAAAGATCAACCTCAGGTGTTTTTCCATAGCAGTGTCCACCTTGGTTTTTGAGATGGGGTTCTCACTGCCCTGGAGATCATCAAGCAGGCTGGCTGAGATGGCCAGGGAGGCTGGGATGGCCAGGGAGCTTCAGGGACCCTCCCGTCGCCACCTTCCCAGCTCTGGGTTGATAAGCAGGCCCACAATGCTTGGACTTTTGTATGTGGGTTCTGGGGGTGGAATCCCAGTCCTAGTGCTTGTCTGACTAGCTATTTCCCAAGCCTTCTTAAATAACTAAATAGGCTACATATTGTTTTAGTATGTGTCTTTGCTGTCTATGTACTTTCTTTGGTACACTGTTTGGTTATCCATTTGTAACTATTTTCTTTTTTAAGCAAAATATGTTTTTTATTATTTTTACTTATGTGTTTATCTGTGTGAGTGAATGTCACATGTGTGTGGGTGCTTACAGAGGCATGAAGAGAGTATCAGATCACTTGGACCTTAAATTACAAGTGATTGTGAACCTGTTCGAAACTGAAGTTGAGGCCTCTGGAGGAGCAGGAAGTGCTCTTACCTGCTAAGTCATCACTCACTCCAGTCTTTTGTCTGTTTTCTGATTGTATTGCTCATTTTAGTTTTCTTATTATTGAGTTTTGAGATTCGCAGATATGTTTGCAAATGCTTTTCATGCAGTGTGCAGTTTATCTTTTCATTCTCTCAGGTAGAGCCTTCCCCCAAAGAAAAGTTTTTAATTTTAATAACATCCAGCAGTTTCGTTTTTCCTTTAACGGGCATGCTTTGGTGTGGAGTCTAAGAATTCTTTACCTAGTGTATAAAGTTTTCTAAACCTATATTTTAGTTGGTGATGCATTTTGAGTTAATTTTCAGATAAGGTCAGAGGTTTAGAATAATATATTGCACTCCCTCCATGAACATCCAGTGTTCCAGCTCTTTTCATTGGAAAGATTGTCCCTCTTCCACTGAATGGTTTTTGCCAGCTTGTCAAAATTCAAGTGGGCATATTTACACTGATTACTTTCTGGTTTCTCCATTCTGCTTTCTTGATCTATATACTGATTGAAACAGCAACTGCAGTCTTGACACTGCAGCCACAAAAAGTCTTGGAATCGGTCCTCCCGTGTTTTTATTCTTAAAATTGGTTTAGCAATGGGATATTTCATTTGCTTTTCGGTATGAGTCTTCAAATATGCCAATATCTACCAAAAAAAATCTTGCCAGGGATTTCACAGAATTTGCTTTCATGTATATATGGAAAATAAAAATCCTTCCTACGTCACGTGTTCTAAACCATAAATACAGTGTATGTGTCTGCTTCCTTGGCTGGGAGATCTGTTTCACCGTCTCTGTACAGTTTTCAGCACAGGAGTTTCAGTCATGTTCTACTGTGATTGTACCTAAGTTTTTCTGTAATTAGTATTGTGATCTTAATTTGCATATGCTTTCATGCCAGGAGACCTCAGTTTTTATCTGTTAATCATGCCTATTAAAAATGGAAACTTATTAGTTCTTAGAAGTTTTATAAAAAATGCTTCCTTGAGATTTTCTTTGAGGAAAATAATCCATACCAATATGACAAGCTTTATTTGTCTCTATTCCCAGTATGCTTTTTTATTTCCATTTTTGACTTATGTTTGTTAGGAATTTCAGTCTTGAGTTCAATGACTGATTAGGTCAGAATCCCTGCATTGTTAGGTAAAGCATTCAGTTTTTTGTGATTACTTATGTTGTTAATTATATATTTTTGTAGATTTTTCCCCCCAAATTGAACAAGTTCTCCAAGATTCATAATTTTTCAAGGAGTTGTTTCATGAATAGGCATTGGATGTTGTCAGTTTTTTTTCTTTTTACCTTAATTATATGATCCTGTCATTTTTTTTTTAACATTAGCTCATTAGTCTGGTTCCATCTTGTCCTGATTTAACAGAATGTGGGAGATTAGATAATTCATAAAAAGAGTAATTTGGTTTCTCATGGTTCTTCAAGCTGGAAAGTCCATAATCAAGGAATTTGATATCTCGAGAGGAAATTCTTGAAAATCTCTGGATCTCAGTCACCACATTCTCTAGAGGGGAGATGTGTTGTCCTTGAATAGAGGAAGCTCACTCTTGTAAATCTTTTTAAATAGAGGCATTGGTTCATTCATGAGGATGTAGAACTCATGATTTAAATACATCCCATTAGGTCCTACTTTCCATCACTGTAGCTATTGGAGGTGAAGATTTGATATGCGTTTTGAAAGGGATAAAAATGCCCAAACCAGAGCCCATAGTGAACTACATTAATTTTCAAATACTGAATTAACCTTGTATTCGGGGGACAAACTTCATGTGATCATGCTATATCATTCTTTTTTATCCATTTATCTATTATATTTTCTAATACAGTATTAAAGATTCTTGTGAGGGCTTTTAGTCTGTACTTTTAAAGTCTCAGGTTTAAATATTAGAGCAATAACAGGTATACAATGAATTGGGAGTGTTCACTTATCATTAGTTGCTTTTTATCCAATAGAAAAGGTTGTGTGGAATTGATGCTGTTTTTCTTGGTAGAATCTCCAGTGAAACAATTTGGGTGGGTGATTTGTTGTTGAGAATTTTAAATTCAAGTTAAATTACTTGATAGTTTTAGGGTTATCCAAAATACTCTTCTTGTTGATATTTTAAAATATCTGACAAAAGCAACTTAAGAAATTAAAAGTTTACTTTTGTTCCCAGTTCCAAAGTATAACCCATCACTGTGGGGGAGTCATGGTGACAGGAGCTAGAGGCAGCTGGTCACACTGAATCTATAGTCAGGAAGCAGAGTGCAATGAATATTAACTTTCTACTTTTTATTCATTCTAAGACCCAAAACCATGGGATGTTACCCAGCACATTTAGGGTGGAGAGTTCCACTTCAATTAAGTTAATCTAGATAATCCCTTGCAGAATAAGGATTTGTCTCCAAGGTGATTTTAGAACCCGTGTAGCTCATAATTAATATTAACCATCACACAGATTATCTTTTTCCTATTGGGTGAGTTCTGAAAATATGTATATTTTTTTCTTTTTTTGAGACAGAGTCTCACTATGTAGCCATAGTTGGCCTGGAACTTAATATATAGACTCATGTAGATCCACCTGTCTCTATGTCTTGAGTGCTGAGATTAAAGGCATGTACAACCACTCAGCAGTTTGTATTAAAAAAAATTCAACCCATTTCATCTAAATTCTCAAATTTTGTATGTAGAATTACGTGTATATTCTCTTATTAACGTCTCTTGTAATCCATGTTTTAGCTCTGATATTGGAAATTTGTGTCTTTTGGGGTTTTACTAACAACAATGGCCCAGTTTTATCAATCTTTTCAATTACTCAGTTCTTTGTTTCCTTTCATTGATTTTTCTTTGCTGTTCTTTGGTTTTCATTGTATTATGTCTGTTCATTTTATTATTTCTTCCCTTTGTCTTGTTATTTCCATGCTAGGACAAGTATCCAAAAGAGATCTAAGAAAGCACTGTAAAATCAACAAAATGACTGAATCAATGCATATTTTCCAGTAATAACTATGAATATTAATGGCTTCAACATCCTAATAAAGAGACACAGATGAACAGATTGGATTAGAAAACAGAATCCATCTTTTTGCTGCCTGCAAGAAGCCTATCTTAATATCAACATAGACATAACCATCGGATAAAAAGATGTAAAAGGCATTCCAAGCAAATGGTACAGAAAAACAAGCTGAAATAAATACTGTAATATCTGACAAAGAAGACTTCATGCTAACACTAGTCAGAAGAAATAAGGAAGGATACTTCATACTCATTAAGGGAACTGGCCACCAACAGAATATTGCAAGGTTAAGTAATATATGCACCAAATTAAGAATACCCAATTTTATTTAGAAATATTGTTAGATCTAAAATCACTGATTAATCATAATACAGTGTGAATGGGTAACTTAAACATTCTTTTAGCAACAGAGAGTTCATGAGGAAAATAATTAAACAAAGAAATTCAGGAGTTAAATGACAATATAAATCAAATGGGCCTAACTGTTACCTTCAGTATTTTCCATTCAAACACTAAAGAATCCACATTCTTCTCTGCAGCCCATAGATATTTCTCCCACATTAGCAACATATTAGGATACAAAGCAAGTCTCAACCAAAACAGGAAAGTTGAAATAGCATCTTGCATTCTATCTGACCTCACAGGAATAAAGCTGGATAGTAACAGCAACAGAAATTACAGAAAGTACACAAATTCATGGAAACTAAATAACACAATATTAAACAAATATTGGGTCAAATAATAAATCAAAATCTAAATTGAAATATCCTTAGAATTAAATGAAAACAAACACAACATACCAAAAATCTATGGGACACGATGAAAGCAGTGCTGTGTAAAGTTTATAGCCCTAAGTGCCTACGTCAAAAAATTAGAGACATCTCATGTTAATAACTTAATGATATACCCGAAGGCCTTTGAAAACTTAGAACCAATAAGACCTAAAAATAGACAGGAGGAGATAAAAATCAGGATTGATGATAATGAAGTAGAAATAAAAAAAATACAATGAATCAATGAAATGAAGAATAGATTCTTGAGGAGATGAACAAGACTGACAAAACTTTAGCCAGTTTAACCAAACAAAAGAGAGGACCCAAATGAACAAACTCAGACATGAAAGGAACACATTACACTAGGCAGTGAGGAAATTTAGAAAAATCCCAAGAATGTACTTAAGAAACCTATAAAGAAGCCTATATTTCACTAAACTGGGAAATCTAAAAGAAATGGATGAATTTCCAGATATATGCAGACTACCAATGTTAAATCAAGATAGAATAAATAATTCAGACAGACCCAATTAGACAGAGCAGTAATTAGAAATCTCCCAACTAAAAGAGTGCAGGGCCAAATGAATTCAGCACAGAATTCTACCAGCTTTTTAAAGAAGAACTAATAATACCAACACTCCTCGGATTATTCCATACAATGGAAAAAGAAGGAATACTTCCATTTTTTTTTCTATGAAGACAGTTTTAGACTGATACCAAACTGAACAAATCCCAAGAAGAATAAAATTATAGGCCAACATTTCTGCTGAACATAGATGTAAAATTCCTCAATGAAATACTTGCAAACTGAATTCAAGTGTACATCAAAAGGATCATTCACCTTGATCAAATTGGCGTCATATCTGAGATTCAGCCTAGATATTGTTCAATGTACATAAATTCAGTGCTTGCACCACCATAAATGGATTCAAGAAGAGAAACCACATAATTATCTCATTAGATGCAGAAAAGGGCTTCATGACAAAAGTCATGGAGAATATAGGGATAGAGGAGACATATCTCAGCATAATGAATAAAATATCCAACAAGCCAGAAACAACATCATGCTAAATGAGAAAAATTCAAATCATTCCCGCTGAAATCAGGAACAAGACAAGTATGCTCCATCTCTCCATTCCTGTTCAATACAGTGCTTAAAACTTTAGCTAAAACAGCAAGAAAGGGAAGGAAATAAAGGGTACACGGTAACAGCCTCCTTATTTGAAGATAATGTGATGCTATACATTAAAGACTCCATCAGAAAATTGCTAGAGCTGATAAACACATTCAGCGAAGTGGCAGGATAGGAAATTAAGACATGAATTCAGTAGCCTTCCTATGTATCAATAACACACACACTGAGAAAGAAACCAGGGAAACCATCTCATTCATGTTAGCCTCAAAAAATATCTTGTAATGAATCTAACTGAGTATGACTTGTATAATAACAAATTAAGATAGTGAAGGATGAAATCGAGAAAATACCAGAGGTTTAGTAGGATTAATATTGCAAGTTGACCATTTTACCAGAAGCAGTCTACTGAGGCACAATGCAATCTTTTTTAAAAATTCCAACACAATTCTTCAAAGAAATTGAACAAAAATATCTCAGATTTCATATGGAAACACAAAACAATCCTAACAATAAAAGAAAAGCTGGTGGCATCACCATCTCTGACTTCACATCATACCACAGAGCTATAAAAGTGGCATGGTGCTCGCATAGGAACAGGCACCTTGATTACGGAAGTCAAACTGGAGACCCGGCCACCTGGTTTTTTGACAAACTGAATCAAAATTCACATTGGAGGAAAGGTATCAGGTTTAAAAAAACGATGCTACACATGGAAGAATGAGACTGGATTTCTATCTCTCACCTTGCACAAAGCCTAACTGAAGATACATCAAGGCCCTCAACATGTGGCCTGATACCTTGAATCTGACAGACACGAAGGTAGGGAACACATTGGAATTTATAGGCACTGAAAAGAACTTTCTGATCAAAACCCTGATAGAATAGTCACGAAGAACACAATTCACAAATGAAAACTCATGAAACTTAAATACTTCTGCATAGCAAAGGACACCATTATTCAAATGAAGAGACAGCCTACAGATGGGGAAAACAGTTTTGACAGCGTGTTACTATTTAGAATATACAAAGAACTAAAAATACTGAACATCACCCCCCCCAAAAAAAACCCCACAAACAAACAGCAAACAGACAAATACCACAATTAAAAATTGGGACTAGGAAGTAAACAGAGAGTTCTCATAAGATGAACTACAAATGGCTGAGAAATATTTTTTTATAATGTTCAAGCTCCTTAGCCATCAGAGAAATGCAAATTAAAAATACTTTGAGGTTTCATCTTACCCCAGTCAGAGTAGCTAAGATTCCCCAAACAAATGATGAGAAATGCCAGCAAGGATGTAGGGGAAGGGGAAGACTTATTTATTGCTGCTGGGAATGCAAACTGGTACAACGACTATGGAAATCAACGTGCAGGCTCTTAAAAAGTAGAGATATACCTACCTCATGCTCCAGCTGCTCCCTTCTTGGAGTGCTCCATACCCAAAGAACTCTGTATCCTACTTCAGAGATACCTACTCATCCAGCTCTAGAAACAGTAGCTAGGAAAATGAAACAACCTAGATGTCTATCAACAGGATATGGTATATTTACACAGTATAGATCTCATGAATCACATACTCCATGCAGATGCTGCCATATTTACCAAGAGACTGAAGAAAGAGTTATCTATAAAAGCAATCAGTTTCTTTCTGATTTTGTCATAACCCATGCTTGTAGATAAATGTGTTTACTAATTTCAGGTTGGGAAACTATGCAGTGTGTGTGGTTCCATAATCCTAAGCATATTAACTGAAGCCTGTTGAGCTTAACAAAGGTGCTATTAGATATCTGGCACAGGCAAGGAAGCTGCAGCACCTTGCAGAGCTGTGGACTGGCACAATTGATACCTCTGATTCTGACGACAAATGCCAGTTTGGGATCTGTAGGTACAGAGAGTTGCCGGCTTTCCTTGTAAGCTGGCCGTTTGATCTCAGTTCTGTGTATGTGCCTGTATTCCTTGCGATACTGCTTAGCCTTTTCATAGATACGCTTCATTTTCAGGACAAACTTCTTTCACAGGCACTTCACCTTCAACTCTGAGAAATTTCTTTGGTTTTTCATAAGGGTTTCTGGCACGGGAGGACCCTTCCTTCTCTTCCCTGGTACGGCCTCAGTGGTTCCAGCTAGAAAAGAGGAAGAGGCACTGTGGGCAGTGCCATCTCTAGGAAGATGGGTTTGGCTCTAGGAAATGCACCTGAGGGTCTGGAGAGATGGCTCAGCGGTTAAGAGCCCTGCCTATTCCTTCAGAAGGCCCCGGTCGAATCCCAGCATGCACATGGCAGCTGACAACTGGTGTGTAACTCCAGTTCCAGGGGATCTGACTCCCTCTTCTGTCTTATGCAGGCACTGCTCGACAAGGATGCACTTAAGGCAATACATTCATACACACTGAAGACAAAAGAAGAATCGCGCCTGAGAAAGTTATGGGGAGGAAGCCAATAAGCAGTATTCCTCCATGATCCCTTCTTCAGGTCCTGCCTCCAAGTTCTTGCCTTGAGTTCCTGTCTTGCAACTTGTGAAATGAAATAGACCCTTTCCTCCACGAGTTCTTTTGGTGAGTGTTTCATCACAGCAATAGAAAGAAAACTAGAACTGGCAATATTGTCCTTTTTGTTTTTAATTTTTTTCTAATGATGTATATTTTGTTAACATATTTAATGGAATTTTTGGTGTGTTAGTGTTTAAATTGATCTTTTCCCATTGTTTTTTTTCTTTCTCTGTTTTCTTTTTCTTGTCTTCCTTTATATTATCTTAACACAATTTAGAAATCCATTTTGCTTCAATTACATCATCACTATGTAGAGTAAGTTTTAGTAGTTGCTACAAGTACATCATTATATCACATACTGTCAATTAGTGTGATCTTTTTACTGGTTCAAATTAAATACAGAAATTTTAGCCCCTTTTGTATCATTTTACTGTCCTCACTTTATAATACCTGTTTGAAGTATTTTCTTAGAAACATTTACAGCCATATCAGACAGTGTTATAAAGTTGCTTAGCCATCAAAGAAACATTTAGAAAACTCAGAGAAGGAAGTTCCGTGACATTTATCCTTATTTTGTGGTATGTTCTTTCTTCCTGTTGTTCCACAGATTTTATGTTCTTTCTATTTGGAGAAATTCCACAACCATTCTTTTAGGATAGGTGAGCTAGACAGTTCTCTTGGCTGTATTTTTTTTTGAGAATGTCTTGCACATCCCTTGATTTGTGAAAGATATTTTCTCTGGATATAGTATTATTAATTTACAGTTATATTTTTTATTTTCACAGATTGGAAAATGTGACACCTCTTTCTGGCCCTGAAGATTTTTTTAGAAGGAATTTGTTGCCATTGGAATGAACTTTCCTGTACAGTAGCTACTGTCTCTAGTTCATCGTTTTTAAGAGTTTGTCTTTTATTTCCTAAGTTTGACTAGGATGTGTCTTAGCGTGAGTTTCTTACTGTTTGTCCTTTTTGGGCTTTACTCAGCTTCTTAAATCTGTTGGCTCCTTTCTATGACATACTTTGGGAAAGTTTTAGGTACTATGTTTTTGAAGTTGTCAGTTCCTTCTGACATGTGTGAAGCACAGAAAAATATCAGGGAACTAACTGCTATATTATTTGAGTACTGCTCAGTCCGTCTTCTGCTCTCTGCCTTTCAGTGTCTCTAATATTTGATTAATATCTATTTTATAGGGTTTTTAGTAGTTATTAATGAGATAAATAGTAGACATTTTTATCTTTCCTGAAACCATATCTATTTCATAACTATCGCTTAGATATCTACTGTACATAGGATTACTTATGTGTTGAAATAATTTTCTAATGAAATTGACTTCTTAAAAAAACAACCCAAAAAGTATTTATTTCTCAAAATTTAGTTTAAAAATAAAGAGACATTATAATGGCTGTGTTGTTTCAGTTGGGCTCCAAAACTAAAATTAGAAAGAAAAAAAATAAAGGGTTATATCATTTCAGGTGGGAAGAACACAGTGTTGCTATGTCAGAGAATCCCACAGATTAAGAAAAAACAGTAATGACGTACATCACTACATCACTTTCCAAGTCTTGAGAATCAAAGCAGAGTACAGACTTTTTTTCTGACAATATGTTGGATGAGGTAACTTTCAGATGTTTTGATGTTGGAGAATTTCCCTCACAATCCTATCTAAAACCGATGAAGGAAAAAGCAGAGAAATTCTTGCCTACATTTGTCTTTTAATTTTAACCAGAAAGGAAGACCTTTATCAAAACACAAGCTTTTCGATTTTCCTCTGTACTTTTGATCAGTGTTGCGTCATTTGGTATATTTCTATCTGTAAACTTATCCCTGTAAGAGAATGGGCCAAAGAATTTATGTGTTCTTTTTCATTTTTAAGGTTTTCATGCTAATCATTTAAAGCATAAAACATTCCTAGCATGTACAAGACCCTAGGTTCAATCTCTAGCACTGGGAAGGAGAAAATGTTGATTCTTTATTAAATAAAAGGACATATGGATTAGCCATAATATTGAGAGTGTTAGGCATTTGCCTAGAAATTTTTGTTAACTTCAACTTTGTATTCACTAACACTTAATATGACACATTTTTAATGGTTTGTAGACAAATGGCTATTTTGCTGATTTTAATGCTCACCGTTGGTCACTAAATTGTCTCCATTCTTGAGCTCTTAATTAATTTTTTGAATAAATGGAACACACATACACATACTCTTAAATGGTGGCATATAATGGTACATTGCCCAAGCCCTTGAATATTTGGTACTATCTTTTAAAATTCATTAATATTAATATTAATTCCTGAAGCAACTATTTATTGACTATGTATATATAAATATAGCACAGTGCTATATTTTAGAATTATGAGGGTGAATATGGCAGATATGGTCTATACATTTAATGGAGCTTATATTTATTCATAAAATAGATGAGGGAAATGAAAAGGAAAGGTAGAAGTAATAAGAATAATATATGGATATGTACAGGATGGGGAGTAACTTTAAAACATATTTCATTTGAGGGCCAGAAAAAGAATTTTACTTTAAACAAGCTCATTAAACTGAGCCCTGACACTTAGGTATGAATGCAGGGTGGGAGGGAATAGTGTGAGCAGGGGGAGCTATGAACAGGAGCCCTCGGTGGACATGTTTCAAGAGATTTAATAAAATATGATGAATTATACACTTTAAATGGTTTTCCTTGAATATTGAAATTTGCATACAAAATGCCATATACCCATTCTCTTTCTCCTTCATTTTATTATTTATTTTCTTATTTTTTAAAATATATTTTAATCTCTCTCTCTCTCTCTCTCTCTCTCTCTCTCTCTGTATGATTTGCACCATGGCAGATTAAAGGACAACTTACCAGAGTCAGTTCTTTCCATCCACCATGTGTGTCCCAGGGATGGAACTCAGGTCACCAGGATTAGCAGGAAGCATGTTTATTCACGGAGTCATCTCCCCAGCCCTCATCTACTTTTTAAAAATATACAAAGAAAATCTCTGAAAGTATCTTTAATTTTATGTGTTTCTAAATGCTCATAAGATTTTTTTCACTTTAAAAAATTATTTCTCAGTGTATTGATATTTTGCCTAAAGTTTCCTGAAACACAGTGAAAAAATATGTATTTAATTTTCAAATGTGGAATGTTTTCTTTAGTTACATCTTTACTCACTGTTTCAGTTCTTTGAGAGTCTTTATAATTCTGAGATTTATTTCTATTTTTGTTTTCAATACATACAATATTTAAAACATTTATTTTGTTTATTTCTATTGTGTATATGAGTGTTAACTCTGCATGTTTCTAAGTGCATTCATATCCTTCAGTGCCCAGAGGCTAGAAGAGGGCATTGGATCCACTGGAACTGGAGTCACAATTGGATGTTTGCCATCATATGGGTGTTAGGATTAGAAACTGAGTCTTCTGCAAGAGCAGCCAGTGCTCTTAATAGCTGAGCCATCTCTTCAGCCCCATCCGATATCTACAACAATTATAAATTTACATACACTGTTACAGTTTGGATCTAGACTATGTCCCAAAGCCCCATGTGTTAAAGACTTGGTTCTTGGTTTGGTGCTATGGAAGATGATGCAAATCTTTAAGAAATATGGTCTAACAATGTAATAAAGTTTATAATCAACATTAGAAGAAGCTCTAGTAACTATATGAACTTATGGAGATTAAAGAACACACTCCTGAATGGTGAATAGGTCAAAAAATAACTTAAGAAAGACATAAAATTATTCATGGAACTAAATGAAAATTATAATCTAGCAGAACAAAACCTCTGAGACACTTCAAATGTAGTTTTAAGGGAGAAGTTTATAATGTTAGATGCCTACATTCAAAAATCAGAAAGAGCACATACAAAGGACTTAACAGAACAACTCAAGATTCTGGAAAAGCAAGAACAAATCAACCCCAAATTTAGTAGATGAGAAGAATTAAGAAAAATCAGAGCATAAAAAATCAGATTCACTTAGAATCAGTGAATCTAAGAGCTTGTTCTTTTCAATGTCAAAAAAGAGAGACAGACCCTTAGCCCAGTTAACCGAAAGAAAGAAAGAAAGAACAAATCCAAATTATTCAAATCAGATCTGAACTGGAAAAATAACAACAGACCCCAAGACCAAAACCAAACAAAGCAAAAACCCCAAACCCCCAAAACAAAAAAACTAGAACATTATAAAGAAATAGTTTAAAAACCTATACTCTATTATATTTAAATCTAAAAGAAATGGATGAATTTCAAAATTCACGGAAACCACCAAAGTTAAACTTAGAAGACAAGAACAGCTTAAACAGGCCTATAACAAATAAGGAAATTGAAACAGCAATATAAAACCTCCTAACTGTAAAGAATTAGGCCCAGATGGATTCACAGCAGAATTCTACCAGATATTTAAAGAAGATATACTACCAATATTTCTTAAATTATTAAAAAATATAGAAACAGAGAAAGAACTCCCAAATTCCTCTCTGAAGCCATTATTACTCTAATACCAAAACAAATAAAGAAACAGCAAGAAATGAGTACTATAGGCCCATTTTCTTAATGAACATAGATGCAAAGATTCTGAACAAAATATGCACAAACTACACACATATTGACATACATCAAAAAATCATCCACCATGATCAAGTCAGCTTTATTCCAGAGATGCAGGGATGGTTCAACATACATAAGTCAATAAATGTAATACATCATATAAAAATCTCATGGTCATCTCAATATGAAGACAAAGTCTTAGTCCATATCTAACATGCATTCATGTTATAAGTTGTAGAGGGAATTGGACTAAAGGAAAAATACCTCAGCATATATGCTATATACAACAAATCTACAGCCAAAATCATTCTAAATGGAGAAAAACTGGAAGCATTCTCATTTAAATTAGGAACCAGACAAGGCTGTTCATTATCCCATGTTTAATATAGTGCTTAAAACTCTTGCTAGAGCAATTAAATAAGAGAAGGAAATTAAAGGAGTACTAACTAGAAAAAAGAGGTCAAATTATTACTATTTATAGATGTATGATATTATTCATAAGAGATTCTAAAAATTTGACCAGAAACCTGCTAGAAATGATCAATACTTTCAGTAAAGTGGCAGGTTACAAAATCAACTTACAAAAATCAGTATCCTATGTACCATCTGCAAGGCGAAGCATTGTGGAAACCGTCTTATTCACAATAGCCTGAAAAAGATATCTAGGAATAAACCCAACCAAAGTCATTAAAGATCTCGACAATGGTTTCAAATCTTTAAAAAAGAGAAAGAAGATACCAGGAGATTGAAGGATCTACCATTACACATGGATTGGTAGAATAAACACTGTGAAAACGCTGATCTTACCCAAACCAATCTACAGATTCAGTTCAAATGCCAATCAAAATCCCCATGACATTCTTCACAGAGCTAGCAAAAACCATCCTAAAATTCATATGGAATCATCAAAGATCGCAGATAGTCAAAGAAACCTTGAGCAAAAAAAATGATGGGGGAATCACCATACTTAATCTCAATCTATATTACAGAGTTATAGTCATAAAAAAGCATGATACTTGCACAAAAAGAGGCATATAGATTGATGGGATGTGGTAGAAGACCCAAACATGAGGGCATGCAATTTCAACCACCTGATATTTGACAAAGGTGCCAGGAACACAAAAGAGAGGAAAGACAGCATCTTCAACAGATGGTGCTGGCAAAACTGGATCTCCACCTGTAGAAGAATGAAATTGGACTCTTATCTTTTACCCTGCACAAAAGTCAACTCCAAATGGATCAAAGACCACAATACAAAACTCTGAAACTGCTAAAGAAAAACATAGGCAGTACCCTACAAAATATAGGTGCACAAAAGGACTTTCTAAATCAGACATCAGTTGCTCATGAATTAAGGTCAGCAATCAACAAGTGGGACCTTATTAAACTAAAAAGCTTCTGTACAACAAAAGAAACAACCAAAGAAGTGAAGAAACCCAGTGTGTAGGAGAAAAATTTTCACCTGCTACACATCCTACAGAGGATTATGTCCAGAATACACATAGAACTCAAAAGACAAACAAGAAAATAAATAACCCAATAAAATGATGAGCTAAGAACCAGAAAAGAGAGTTCTCAAATGAAGAAATAAAAATGTCTAAGAAACACCTCAAAAAGTTCAACATCCTTAGTAATTAGAGAAATGCAGATCAAAACCACTTAAAATTTCATCTTGTTGTAGTCAGACTAGCTAAGATAAAGAGAAAAAGAGATCCCAAATGCTGGCAAAGATGTGGAGAACAGGAAACTCTAATTCATTGCTGGTAGAAATGTAGACTTATGAAACCATTATAGAAAACGATATGGAGAACTCTCAATAAAACTGAAAAATGAATTTACCATATGATCCAGCTATACCATTCCTTGGAATATACCCAAAGGACTCATCCCACTGTAGAGTTACATGTATACCTATATTTCTTCCTGCTATTTTCACAGTAGCTTAAAAATGGAAACAACCTAAATGTCCTTCAATTGACAAATAGATAATGAAAATGTGGTAGATTTAGACAATGGTGTTCTACTCAGTATAAGGAAAGACAAAATTATGAAATGTGCAGGTAAACGGATGGAACTAGATGCTGTTTTACTAAGTGAAGTAACACAGGCTCAGAAAAGCAAGCAGCATATGTTCTCCCTTATTTGAGGATCTTAGCATCACTCTCTTATATGTGAGAATACATCCTGAGACAGCAGAAGGTGCCAAGGAAATGGACAGGAAGCAGGGAGGTGAAGGGAAAGAAAGAGCCAGAGAGTGGGACTAGTAGGGAACAGATGCTACAATGGGGAAAACCTGGGTATTCAGCAGAGACAGAGGAAGAAAAGACACATAAAGAACCACCGGGGTGAAGGGGAGGAAGAAGGAACTCAAGAGAGGGGGGATAATAGGAGACAGGTGTTATTAAGAGGAAAATGTGGGCACTTAAATGTGGAAGATGTGGAGAGCGAGCAAGGAGAGATGAGAAAAGCTTAGGTGGTGTAAAAAGCCCGAGGGAACTGCATTAATTCACCCTCCCTGAAAAATGTATATGAAATATATGAGTATAAATGAATGTGTGGGTATATCTGAAAGCTGTATAACAAGGATCACAGTGACAGACAGGAGAAGCCTCCTTTCCAATTGTTGGTCAGGGTAGTCTAAGAGATTCCCAAAATAACACAGGCTATTGCCATGGCCCTTGATTACCTCCCAAAACATGAAGAAAATCCCTATTGCTGAAGACACAACATACTTCAGACACAGGATTTGGAGAAATAGAGCTGGAACTAACCTGGAAGCCTTCTTCCTGAAGACTATCAAAGTTCTAGAAGATACTATGCAATCTGCTAAGAGAGAAAAATCAATCAATGATCCAATCCAGATCTAATGCCTAATAACCACAACAACTGTTACAACAAGCTATCTCTAATCATGCAGTAGTAGCACTTCTATCTAGGCCATAATCAACAGCTTTCTAATTGAACCTAAAGCCCTCTTGATGGAAGGTCATTCATGGGTGGCGCTGTAAATGTAGCCAAATATACATGACTGGAGAGGTCCTAGATCCTAGAGAAACCCTACCTATCGTACCTCTAGAAAGATGAAATTTATTACTGTATGTTAAATAGGAATCCTTATATTTACAAACACCATATACACCACTTATCAAAGAAGCTTCATTTTGCAACAGATGGAAGCTATTACAGTTCTACAACTGGTCACACACAGAGAATATATATGAATATATATTTGAGAGATACCCAGCAGTGACACATCTACAGTGGAGTCTCAACACCTAAAGCTCATGGAACATGGCTGAACAGGGGTTGGAAAGAAAATACATCCCTTAACTCTCACCAGTGAAGCATCCTCATACAACAAAGTACAATGTACACAGAAGGTCCCACCTGGCTAAGTTTTAGAGAACAAGAGACTTCAGAGTGCATATCCCTGGACAGGATTCCTATAGTAAACCTAACCTACCCATGGCTCAAGGACCACTGGGGAAGGGCAGAAAAACTGTAGGATCCAGGGTTGACTCATGAACATAAAGAAACAGAGGCTTTCAGGCCACTGGGACTTTGCTCATATGAACTTGCAACAATAGTGCAGCATGCACAAGACCTGTGTAGTCTTAATCAGCACAAACTCAGCATTGAGTGAGGGGAATGGGCAGCAGGCCCCACCCTGGCAGAAGAACTATTGACAACTGATTACTGCTGGGTGAGGGGGAGAGTGAGGGGGAGAGTCAGTCCTCTTTAAGGGAGTGACTCTAGACTGGTTGACTAGACTCCAGCAAATGAACTTGCACTGAGGGACACCTGGACACAAATGCTTGACCAGATAGCATATATGACAGAATGGATAAACTCTGCCAGGGGGAGTCATGGGAGGCTCAAGCACAGGTGTTGGAGGTGTCCAAATTTGGTAAAGACCCATTATATGAAATGCACAAAACTCTCTCTCTTTATATATATGGTTTTTGTCTTGACACCTGAAATCACAAAGCATCAAAAACACTTTGAATAGATGTAATCTTCCTTCAAAGAAATGTTGCCAAAGGTTATTCTAAGTCTTTTAAAACTGTTGACATATGTATTCATTATGAAAGTAATAAGTAAAATGAACTGACATTTCAAAAAAAGAAATGTGATCTATTGGAAGGTTTTAGGTAATTGGAAGTGACCCTTGACATGGGTTGTGGGACCTTTGTCTTTCTCTGGCTACCATGTTGTGAAGAGGCTTCATTTTCTAGATGTTTCCACCAGTGATGTATTATGCCACCAAGAACAATGGGACCAATTCATAACAGATGAAATCCTCCAACACTGTAAGACAAAGGAAACCTGTCTTCTTTATAAGATGATTTATCAGAGACATTTATTATATTTATAAAAAGCTGACTAGCATGCATGCATGCATATCCTGACAGGAAACAAAAATACTCATGGACATGCGTTTACACACACATAAAATATATATAACATACACAAATTTGTAAGTAAACACAAACACATGTGTATATGAAGACACACAGAGAGAGTTGAGGAAGGAGAGGGAGAGAAAGTATTTTGATTTTTCTCTCACTTCTTAGGAATGGTCATGAAAACTTAGGAGAGAGTCTCTCATGTAGACCAACTGATTGCCATTTTTGTCTGAAATTGCCATTCTTCTTAAAGAAATTTCCACTTTAACTCTATAATAAAGATTCAATTCATCCAGAAAAGGGAAAGTGGTACATGGAGAAGTTCAGAGTTTATTTAGTGGTATTGAGAATATTCTAGAACAAGTGAAGAAACAGAGTGTGACTTCATTGCCTGCTGAACTGAGTGCTCATCTCACTTTATTCCAAAGATGGAAGTGCTCTCATGGGGATGTGTTTGTCCTCTTTCTGGAATTCACTAAACTTTTCTAGTCCTGTAGCATTTTCCTGTATTAAAAACAAATCAAACAAAACAAAATACAAGCATATCTAAAAGAATAATTTTCATAAATCTTTTTAGGAACTCATTTGGCAGGGAATGCTTTAGAAAGTCCAACTCAACCTGAACAGACTGTTTTAGAAGCTTATTTCCTGTTTTTCTCTCCAGGAAACACAGAGAATAGTGTTTTTGAAAAAGCTCCAAGTTTCTTGCTGGAGATAAGCTTCCTCAGTCAATTTTGAGTTTCTCTCTTTTTGTTTTTGTTGAATCGTTGTATATTTCTTAAAGAATATCTCAGTCATTCTTAATCATCTTTTTACCCTCTTCCCCACTGGTCCCCAACTGGAATCCATACATTCTTCCATCTGTGTTAAGGTCTATTTTGTCAAGTTAGTGTCCCCAAATGTTCCTCAGTGCAGGTTCATCCACTGAGGTCCAGTCAACCTAGTGGGAGTCCCTTGCTTTAGGAAGATTAGGTCATCCTCACTCAACAGTAATCAGTTGCTAATATTTCTTCAGCAAAGACTGGGGTCTGCTACCCATTTCTCCAGCTCCATGCTGGGTTTTTGTCTGCTTGAGTGTGCATGGGTCTTGAGCATGCCAAAGTTTGAGGTTCTTATGCATTGGGTATATCTGTACATTCAAACTAAAACTTTCTGAATTAGCAGGGCCCTCAACTCCAGGCTCCATTACTCCTCCTTCTATAGAAGAATTGTGTACATCTTTATTCATCTGAAGAGGTTGTTATTACCTGTTACGTTTTTTGCTCTTCAATACTTTATATGCCCCTTTTCATGGCATTTTATGCTTTGTTTGAGAGTGTTAAAGGGTCCTGGTGAAGAATGTGAGCTACAGGGTCAGAGGTCCATGCTCATAGCCTGATTCTTTCCCTTCATAGCTGATAGCCTTGGGCAAAAGTAACAATTCTGTGCTTCAAATTCTGTATCTGAAAAAAAAAAAAGATATTTTCATTTAAAGAGCTAATCCATTTAAGTACATAAGAGAATACCTAAAACATTTATATCTATATGTGTGTGTTATATTTGTCACTATTGCTATTTTAAATATAATTGCCAATAAAAGAATTCTGTCTTTTTTAAAGTTGATATAATTCCTCCTCCAGGAAAGTGTTCAGTTCTTGATAAATACCATCTGAGAAAAAAAATTCCCTATTCATAAAGGTTATTCTTATTAAAAGGGGCCAACTACTTCATTACTTTTAAATGATGCCTAGACTGTTTCAAACATTTTTTTATTTCTAAATACCCTTTATAATGGCTACACTTAATGTTGTGAGTGGTCATCATCAAGGAAGATGATCAAGTTCTTGTGGAAAGTTACCCGTGGTACAGCTGGAATTTAATCTTCTTTAATTAATTATATTCCCATGGGTATGTAGTTTTGTTGTTTGTTCATTTGTTTTGTTTCATTTTGTTTTTCCAGTAAATGGCTTTTTACTCTATTATTATCCCCTCCAGCACCCATTGATTCAGAGAAAATAACAAGGAATTTACTGCTCTGATTTTGAACTGAATCTAGTGGCTGTTTTCATTGTAATTCAAGGCACCATTTAATCCCTTGCTTAGAAACTATCGGAGTGAAAATGTTCATGTTGCAGATTTACTTTTTGACAGTGATGCATGGGAAGATAATTCTGCAGGAACAAGAAAATATGATACTCACTGGAAGAAATTCAATGGTGCAACCAATTGAAATAAAGAACACCCAGTCCCACGTGCTAGCAACGTGAGGATTCTTTTCCAAATCTTTGTACTACGCAAAGGATACTTTTCTGGTGTGCTGAGAAGTTGTCTCTGGGACCGTCACACTTGGAATTCCAGCAGATTACCCCATCATCAAGTCATCAGTATGCTGCTATTTGAATAAACACAGCTGTTGTTTTCCAAGAAATATGGCTAGGAGCAGCAAGGAAAAAAGGGCAATTAGCGTTATTGAAATGGAGGGCACTCAGGATGGCACATATATATTTATGAGAATTTTCGTTTCCGAATAGTCTATTTGCCATGCTGTGAGTGAGCAGTGGGGGAGTAATAAGCCTTCTCCAAATCCTTGCTACTTTGTTGCATTCTGCGATCTGTCTAATATTAATTATGAATAATCTTCATAATTAAATAAATGCATATTTTAAGTTATGTGACCTTGTGCTATCTTCTCTCAGAAAAACCCTTACAATTATTTTATGGCAACATGTTCTAAACACTCATATACAAGTGTAGATGAATAGGTTACCGCTAAAAATTAAACGGATGGTTTTCCCTCACTTTCTTGCTGTTAGAATATCTGAAGAGCAAAGATGGTGTGTCTCAGAATCCAGGTGAGGCTTGCCTTTTCAGGGAATGGGAAGGTAGTCAAGAAAAGTGTTCCTAGTGTTGTAATGAAAGGAATAGTATATCAGGAAGATCAGACTATAAACTAGTGGTGTGACCGACCACAGGAAAGATACTTTACCTTTCCTGTGCTGTTGATAATGGGCAATGTGGTCCTTTAAGACCTTTTTTATTCCATAGTTCTTTTAATATAGGCCTTCATTATTCAGTTCTGACAGTCAATGCTAAATAACACAGGTATTACAGAGAGCCAGAAGAACTGGTGGCTGTCATCTCACATATACAAACATTTATACATACATATATATTATAATTGTTTTTGTGCTTTCTGTATAAATGAAGACAAATAGTAAGATTAATAATTAAGATATTCCTGGTGCTTCACTTGCCTAAAACACTTGTTTTGTATTTTCATAGTCTTAAAACTTTAGTCAAGTGTTCACAGTTAAGCACTGTGGATCAAGGATGCTGGCTTGCCAGGTGAGAAGGTGAATCATAGATAGATTAGAGAAAAGGATTTCAAAGTTATATTATTGTAAAACTGCCAGGAATAATGAAAATGAAGTTGAAGAGTCCAAGCCTTTGTGTACAGAGGCATTGCTGTGGTGTACTTTAAAATCATTCATTAACGTCCAGACAGTGTACCAGCTCCCACTTGCTTGGGAGCTGTGCCTACTTTAGTAATGTCCTGATTCATGATGACCAACCTATGCATTTTCTCCTTTGTTTTTGCTAAATAAGTACTTGATCCCTTATTTAAAAGTGAGTCTTCATATGTTTAGTCCAATGAAATGAAATGATTTAAAGACATGTGATGGACAAAATGACCCAGGTCAAGGATGGTTTTTTTTCCAGTGTGTCTGAGTGGATGTGAATGAAAACATCATTTAAAACCTATTCAGAAACTAGCAGAAGCTCTAAAACAAGAATGACACAGCTGTATGAATAGCATTCAGGGTCCTCTCACAGAAAGGATGACGAAGGCCTTGGCTCTTCAGCCAGGACAAGAACAGTCTATGCAATGTCTGAGGTCTGACTGTGTGACCTTGGGTCCAGCCAGGAGATACTGTGGTCTGAACCCAACCCTCCTCATTAACAGTAGCAACACAAGGTAGTATATGGCTTTATTCTTTTAGTGCTCCTTTGCAGTTATTATCTCATCTCTGATCCATTTTTAGGATGATGTTAGCCTTACCTCATGCTGTAGCATGTCATCATTTCCCTGGAGACATTACAGCTTTGCTGATAGGTCTGCTTTTTCTCCTCATGCTTTGGACAAATTCTGCAGGAGGTTAGATACAGAAGAACCAAACAATAGAATTCAACGGAAATACAAAGCTTCTAGTGGGCGTGTGTCACATAATACAGTATAAAGGATGGAATTAAGCAGGCTTATGCCATGATGCCTACTTCACTACGTCACTATGTTAGGAAAACCCCAATGTTTGCTCATTTGGTCTTCATATAACTACCTGACACAGAAGCACTTATTGCCCTCAGTCCTTTGCCCCTTAGATCGGTACTCTTTCACACATGTGAGAGAAGCAACACTTCAAGTTTTATATTTTTTCTTGAAGCTTTCTCTTTTCCTCTCAAAAGTATCATGGAGTGGGGTGGGGGCAGATTCTTAGCAAATCTTTACCCCAGCCTGTGGCTTGCTGGGGCAGCATGGCTTACATGCTTAGCAAATCTAAGAGGCATTACGTGTTTAAAGAGGTCTGAGATCAAGCATGCAAAGTCTTCAATCCATCCTTTGGATGTTTTTTCCTCTAAAGTAAACCAAATTCTTGTTGCTTTTGCATATGCAGGTCTCTATTACCCTTTGAACCCTATGAAAAGAAGAATATTTCTCAAAGCTTAATATCAATTGTGGCTGTTAATATCTTGATGTTTAGGAATTACAAGTTCTGCTGAGCTGTGATTTGTCTACTCTGAAGCCACTTACTGCTTAAGTGTGAGCTTCATGGATTTATATAGAGATTTTTAATGAGTAAAGCCAGAAAGCTGGTTATGAAAAGTTCTGGTAGGAGTTTTCAACCTTTAGGGCCCATGGAAAGTTCCTTTTCTCCTGCTGTGATGAGATACAACTTGAAGAAATAGTTTATTTGGTTTATGGTTCCGAAGTATAGAGTTCACCACGGTGGGGAAGGCATGGTGCGGAGGGAAGAACAGGAAGCCTAGACCACATCTCAACTGTACACAGGAAGCAGAGCGATAAAATAGGGAGCACAGTGGGCCATAGACCTTCAAAGCCTGCCCCCACTCATGGACTTTCTTTAGTGAGGCGTCACCTCTTCTAGCTTCAGTAGTCTCCTCAAATAGTGCTACAAACTGGGGACCTAATATTGAAACACATGAGCCTATGGGGGACATTTAAACCACAACAGTAAGCATTGCAAGAGAACAAGTAACACATATCAAGGCAGGGGTAGATACTCACAGGTGGGGGTAGTATTGTTACTTTTATTTCCATTTATGTTACTCTTGAAAAAAATTCATTGCCCAGATGCCATAAACATGGGAAGCCACAGTTGGGCCTGACTAGGGCTTTCAAGACTGGGTTGTAGCCCGTGCTTATAATTTTTAAAACTGAGCCTGTAAAGAATGCAAGATCATAGGAGGCCCAGTCAGGGCCTCACCCATGACTTCATGAAGCCTTCATTCCTTACTCTAGATACAGCCATTCTGGGAGTTAACACTCCAACATATGAATCTGGGAAGAATGCATATAATATTCACCCAACAATGTTGTCTAAATTGAAATCACCAGATTGTAGTCCACTCTCTTGCACATTTGCAGAAGACAGGTAGGTGATATAATACCCCACTGCACAGAGGAGGAAACAGGATCAGACAGGATCATATAAATTCATATTATTATTGGTAACTGGGATCGGACTTTAAAACCAGATGGATGGACGCCAGTGGCTGTACTCTGACCATAGAATGCCATCTTCAAATCTGGCCACTGAAACGTGGCTGAGGAGTGGCCTGTTCCTACATTATCCTTCTACCTCTCCCAATCCCCAGGTCTGAGATAAAGGGATCCCCATATTAGGGGCATGTGATTTTGGTATGCCAGCCAGGGCCTCAGAATTTGCACATTCATTCCCAATGTGCATGTGCAGTAGTTGGGTGACTCTTACCAGTCTTGGGGAAATTTGCCTAAATTTTCAAAGGCTAAGCTAAAGTGTTCCGTGATGAAGAAGAACATAGAACTGCTGCTTCTGAAGACGGGTTGGTGTTAGGGTGAATGAACTTTTATCAGTGACATCATTATTGGTATTTGGGTCAACTGTCAGTTTCATTTATTATCCTCAATGAAAAGTACTTCATTTTATACCTCATATATTCTCCGTCTTATTTCTTTTGATTCTTTCCCCGACTTTAATTGTTATAAGTCAATAATGTGTGAACTGTACCATTAAAATACAATATTTTCTAAATGAACAAAATGTTTTATAGTGCAGTTTTTTCTTTGCAAATAATTACTTTTTAATTGTCTCTTATATTTTGTTAAGTACATTTTTAAAGCAAGCAGCACTTGCAAAACTATCATCTTATTAACTCTTTCCAAAATCAGGCAACAGGTCTACAGTCTGATTCCAGTGAAATAAATGATCAAAAATTCAATAATGGGAATCAAGGTAAAGAAAACAATGTCGCTATACCACACAAAACATAACTGCTTTGAAACAGAACATTTATGTGGCCTCCTTTAGAGTTGAGTGGCTTTTTAAAGGCAGGGCTCCATATCTTGATTTACCATCCATCCAAAAGTTTAAATCAAGGTTATTTCACAATGCTGCCTTCATTTCAAAGTGTTCTTATTAGGAACTGAGAGCACCCAAACAGAGAGGTGAACATTTAAAGCACAGAGCATAAAACGAAGCTTCACTAATATGAAGCAATTGTTCTGCCTTAGACTCCAGAGAGTTGAATTATACAAATCATATCTAAGAATAAGATGAGCTCCATAATAAGCATGTTTCTCTGTCTCTGAAACTAAGCAGAAAACTTCTAAGTGCACCTTTCTGAAAGAGCATTATTACTGGTCTGCAGCTCTGAGCACTCTGTGCTCTCTTGAATTGTACCTGGCTATTAATTCTCAAGCAGTTGAAAGGAGGCCTTGAATTGGAACTCAGCCCACAATGTGCTTTATGTGGTGTGGCTCCCAGGGGCCCTGCCTCCCACTCTTTGGCAAAGATTCACTTAACTTGATATTCTTATGTATTAAACTCTTCTTAACAGGAATGGCCAGGGCTGAGGATGGGGTAGAGGTGGGGAGATTCTGGGTTACGTACTCAGTTATAAGGGCTTTGGGAAGAGTGCTGAGGGGAGGCTAGACTTGATAGGAGGGAAGACCTTGCAGAGTATAGTAAAGCCCATTATCTGTTCTGAAAACAATCCTGTTCTTAGGAAGCATTTCAACTCCATCTGTACTGCAGAGGGAATGAATATTAAGTAAACGTACAAGGAAAATTCGAACACAGCCTAAGGGTTGTAGATCTGAATCTATCACAAGTTTCTTTGTTTCTTCATATTTTAGTGACTTTAGAAAAAATCCGTGATCCCTTTGTTCAAAATATAAGACATGGAATTGGCAACTAGGAGCTCATTTTAGGTAAAAGTTTTATGTTGTCTTTGTTTGAATTTCTAGCAAGTTTCTTTGGTGGCCTCAATCAACTCTCAACACTCGGTGATAACACACCCTCTTGGTGGTGTATATTAGTTGAGTAGAGATCAGAATTTTAAGAGGTTAGAAATACATCATAGTTTACTAAATTGGTAGGATGTTTTAATGATATTGTCTACTCTCAAGAATTAGGCAATAAAAAGAGAGGTAGAAAGGAGTTGTAAGACTTCATTATAAAAAGGAAGGAAAGACAGAGAGAGAAGGAGGCATGGAGATGAGGGGATTGAATGTCCCGACTCACCTTGGGGTACCATGCTAGAGCCAGGGCAAACAGACTCATCAAAGTCATTCTCATTCCCTTTCAACCCTACTTGGTGATTTCTTGTTGGTAGCTTGGGGTTGGCTTGATATCTACACCATAGACATCATCAAACACTACTAATCATTGCTGCTTTGTTTTGTTTTTCCTGGGAGCAGGCTGTTAAAAATTTCCTTATAGGCCATGTCCTTAGATGTTTCCTTGTGATGTACCTGGCCTGAATTATCCTCCTCGTGTCACATCAGGAGAGGATTTAGGAGATGCTGGATTGGTTGAGGTGGACCTAACTTCAGGAACAGAAATAACAAGTGGGAATTTACATTCCCATAGGTGCCTGAAATCAGAAGTAAGTAAAAGTTGTAGAGAGGTCAAACCAGTTGAGAAAGGTGTATTTGAAGTGTTCTATAGAGTAGGAACCCTCATGAAAGATAAGTAAACTGTACTTTAGAGAGCTTAATCAGTTGTTCATACCACACAAGTAACAATTAGTTCGAATCTGCCTTGCTTCAAAGTCCTAACTCCTAACCCGCACACTCCTTTTGCTTTTTTGCAGCCTAGACTTAGCTCTCAGGGTCTTCCTCTTTCTTCTTGTTCTCAGCTCCTTCACAGACCCTTTGTGTCCATTTAGGCATGTGGTACCCCCCACAGCTTTGGGGTTGAGATCCCCATTGTAATCTGTATGAATGGAGCCTCTGGCATAGCGTAGTGCTAACCCCTAACAGCTACATACAGCAGCTCTGCCCCGGACTTTCCTTCCTCTAACTCTACACTTAGCCAAAAGATCACCTGCTCAGTTCAAAAGCAAAACCCAATAAACTCTCCTCTTTTGGATTTGCAATCTCTTTTGAATGTTTTTATTTATTATAGCCAAGTTTTACTCCGGGTATTTACTCGTAAATTCTCATTTTCTCATTTGTCCATGGCCCTGGCCTGGATAACCTTTCTGTTGACATCTCTGGTCTAGACATTTTCCTTGAAGACACTCTAGGATCTCCTCTGCACCTACTCTTAAGGCGAACCCATTTCAGATATAATAAACCATTTCACTGAACTGAAAGGGGATTCTGTTTATTGAAGTTGATTGAATTTGGGGTAATTTGTATTAAAATTCACATAAATATGATTTAGTAAAATGGTCTATAGTTTTGAAAGAACTTGCAACTTGATCATGTGACAGTACCAACTGGATTGTTTTTATTATTTATCTTTAACTGCTTACTTATTAATGATAGATGCATTTCAACTACAAGTGGTTATAATATGAAGGACTTTCTAGGTGATGAATTGTGCAGAATTACATGAGACATTCTAGGAAGAGGCTGGAGTTAAGAATGTGGGTTGGTGAGGGAGTCCTATATGCATAAGAACAGTCAGTATAATGCAGTTTCTCACAGTACAGTCAGCAACATCAGTGTCACCTGGGAATTATTAAAAATACAAACTTCTCGTCCTTACCTCAAGTCTGAGTCAGAAATTCTAGGAGTGAGGCCCAGCAGTCTGTATTTTGATAAGTCCTCCACGTGATGCTGATGCTAGCTACACTGAGAATCACTGGTTCAAAGAATATTAACAAGTGAAGCTGTTAGTGATCAAACAAAGCCAATATTAACTGAGCCAGTCCACAGCTGTGTAATTAATGCACTTTGTACAGATCAGTGCTAGTTTGAATCTTTGGCCATATCTTTTTTCCTTACTATGTTCTTAAAACTGGAAAACATTCAGTATTCTCACCTCTTTTGCATATAGTGATCATAAAGATTTGTCAAAAGATTGATTGCCTTGATTACACACTTTCATTTCCTCAAGCAATTGTTTGTTCTTTCAGATAACACTCACCCTCTAGGTAGCAGACAAAAGACTTGAGGACATACACAGCTGAAGGAAATGAAAAGGTGACAAGGCCACGAGAACAAAGATGTACACAAAGATGCATATTGCTGCAGTCCAGAAGTGCTCCACCTTGCCTGTTGCTGTGCTAGCGCTTGCACTGGAACCTTCAGGAAATTAATTGTATGCTTTTTGTTTATTCCCTTTACACCTCAAGAACATGAAATAAAGATTTTTTTTGGTAGAAGATGTTAAATTTAAGCAGATGAAAAATCAGTCCTGATAATAGGATCACAAAATCAAAGTCCACAAATTTAATTATTGTTTTCCCTGGTTAGCTGATATTCGGTGTTGATATCTACCTCTCTGGTATAGTTGGTTAAAGATTGCACCAATTTTAGGATTCTTTGGTGTGTGGTGAGAAGCAGTGCACTAGGACATCTTCACTTATTCATGTGTTCACCAGTAGAAACTTGTTGGATTTTCCATGTTATAGACTTGCCAAAGACACTTGGTGGAAACTAGGTGGTGGATCCCAACATGAATCTGTTTTGCAAACATTCAAGATCCACCAGAATACAGGCCATTGTATTATGTAAGCATGACAAGGTAAAGTAAATATGCTATACACTGGGTTAAAGAAAGGTCTATGAGAGATCAGAGGAAGAAAAGCACTTTCTAGATTTGGTTCACAGTCCAATCAAATTCTTATTAATTAGGGCCTGATTCAATCTCTTAGTATTACTAACAAAATAAATTGTAAAAATAACCCTATACCTCGAGAAAAGATATAGTTCTTAATTGCTTCAACCATATTGACTAAAGTATAGCTTTGAAAAGAATAACAAAAGAGGGGACTAGAGAAATGGCTCAGCAGTAAAGAGCACTGGCTACTCTTGCAGAGGACCTGGGCTCAATTTCTAGAACCCACATGGGGGCTATCAACTGTCTGGAACTCCAATTCCAGGTGCTCAAATACCCCTCTCTGACCTCTGACATGGATACACTTATACACATGCAGGCAATAACATTAAAAAAAAACAAGATATCTTAAAAAAGTTGAACATAAGAGTTCAAAGATTCAGAAAGAGATTTTGAAATACTTTAGTCTATAAGGGAACAGGAGAGTGTCCTGCTAAATCCTTGGGGTAACAGCTGGGCCTTACCTGTAGAGTTGCTTACTCCTAGAGGTAATTAGCAGCAAGTACCCAAAGACCCGAGGGCAGCTTCCACATGGATGCAAAGTCTGCATCGACAGGAGCTTCTACCACATTGGGAATCTGTTTCTGGGTAACAGAGATTTGTTTTTCCCAGAAATTACATGGAGAATCTTAAATTTTTACTACAAGGAATCCTATGAGAGAAGTATTTGCATATATTATTGTTCAAACGTGTAGACCCTCCTAATCCAGAGTTGATAGTTATTTCTTTATCCTTATAGTAGAAGCTGGTTTTATGATAGGCATAACATTTGGAAAGGAAATGGGCAAGCTTCTTTGTCAGATTTCAGAGACCTTGCAGCTTCTAAGAATGCCAAAAGAGAGAAAGAAGGACATGGAGAGAATCTATACCTCGTTGCGGTGGCTGACAGGCGATACAGCCTGCTGGAGGAGGCGCAGAGTTGAGGAGAAGCAGCTACGCAGTGGTGACTGTGTGCTTCTGAGCTCGCGCCTTTCGGCACTTGTATTGAACTGAAGTATTTATCTCCACCTTCAATACTTCCGACAACATTTCCCACCCTTTGGCAAAAATCATTTTCAATAATAAATAATAAAATTACATAATGTATGGATACGTTGTTTTATTTAAAAAAGAGTTGTCAAGTGCTGAGGATATACTTTGCTTGGCAAATGCTTGTCTAATGTACATGAAGCCTTGGGTCCAGTCCCCAGCATCACATAAAAGTAGGTGTGGTTGCTTATGTCTGTAATGCCAGCATTTGGAGATGAAGGCAAGAGAATCAGGAATTCAAGGTCATTCTCAACTACACAGCAGGTTGGAGACCCTGTATTAAAAATAAAAGAAATAGAGCTGAATTGATGCTCAGTGGCCAAGAATATTCGCTATCACTGTAGAGGACCCAGGTTTGGCTCCCAGTACCCACATAGGGGCTCACAATTGTCTGTAGCTGAAGTTTCAGGGGACCTGACTCCTTCTTTTGACCTCTGTGGGCACTGTACAAACATGGCACATGTACATACATGCAAACAAAACACTTCACATGAAATAAAAATAAAATAAATCTTTCAAAAAATAAAGCAAATAAGTGATATGCAAAATAATGAATAATTAATTGTCAATTTCAAACGAACCAAATTGAGCAAAATATTTTGTTTCTGAATTTAAAATTGTATTTACCCAGGGGAAGTATGTTTTGTTTCTCAGGTCTCACTTTCCTCAGCTTTACATTGTTTTTACTCAAATGTATCCTCTCAATGGACTTAAGAAATGATTTTAAGATTAAAAAAAGAATGTGTGCCCTTCTATCCTGTCATTCTATCAGGGTTCATTTTAAATCTGCTGCTAAAACACAAGGGTGTGTAGAAACACAGGGCTGGTATGATATGAACTGTGTGCAAAGAAAACTCAAATAATTCCCAATTTACATTTTTCACAAAATAAACATGTATAAATGACACTGTTTAGGTTGGGGTGTGGGGGACGGACTATGTGTGAGTTTTACAAATTAATTCCCATGTAGAATACAATGTTTATTAAAGGATAAACAATAAAAATATGCAAATTTGGCTCATTGAATTTCAATAACTCCAGCATTTGTTTAGAAGCCAGACCAACAAATTTTCTTTCCTTTATTTCTTTCAAGAAATAACAGTTTGTTATTGATACTGAATAAAATGTTTGGCACATGGTGATAATCAAAAAGGCTAGAATTTTAGTCATTTTAATTTATTGCTCTCCAGTTCTATAAATCATGCTGTGAGAGCCTACAACCTGGACAGTTTCCTTCCATGACCTTACTTTGGATCTACTCCTGCCCTAGATGTCATTGATAGTGACTCTGGGAAGGAACTTGGTGACGTGTCAATCAGCTCAAGGAACCATCAGAAATAATAAGTGATTATTTCATGTCACCAAAGACACATGATAAAGGAAATAGCCATTTAGAAGAATTATTCTTGATTTTTCATCCTGAAGCAATTATTATAGGAGATCAAAATGTGTATGATCTTCACACTGAAGGTAAAGATTTAGATGGCGCATGTGTGTATGTTAGCTTTTTAAGAGAGATGCAATCGTCTCATACAAAATGGGGGTCGTGGTCCAAGAAGAAAAAGGAAGGAAAAGGTGTGTGTGTAATTGGAAGTTTAAATTTCTCAGAAATGTGTTTGTGAACTGGAATGTTTGAAAGAAAATAGTGCATTAACTCCTTAAGCAAAATCATTTGTAGTGTTTTGAGCATGAAACTGGAACCAGTTTTGTGTGTGTGTATGTGAGTGTGTGTGTGTGTGTGTGTGTGTGTGTGTATGTGTGTATGTATGTGTGTATGGGATCTGAACATCCCTGAAGCAGTGAGTAATGTATTCAGGTATCAGCAGAGACATAAATGTCTGTCCCAAAGTCCAGGAGGGAATGGTATTCAAGGTGAAGTGCTTTAACATACTTAGGGATGGCAGAACATCTAAGATATGATTGTAAAAAACTGGTATAAAAAACTACTAATTGCTAATAAACTTTTAAGTCATGTGGGATAAGTTATATAACCAAAGATAAATGTTCCATATCCTGTTCCTGAAGAGTCCACAAATAGAAAGCCAAAGTCACAGAAATCTCGAGTGTTATTTTAAACATTTCAGTCAGTTTATATTATGATTTTTATGACTTTGATTCATTTTCATTTTATCTCAAGCTCTTTATTGAAGAATGGATTTTTTGGACTATAATTGAGCAAAGATGAAGTGTATACTATGAAAACTGAGAAGACGAGTTATCAGAAAAGGTAATGACTTATTCAAGTAAAATTAAACTGAAAACTTGTAGGGAGGAGGAAAAACTTCCTGGAATAATTAAGAGCTGTGTGTTCTAGCTATTATGGAATACAACAGATGTCTGTAGGTTGCAGAACAATGATGGAGGATGTGCCAGTAACAAGGAAGAGAATCAGTTGAAAATTACTCTCTCAGTTGGCCAGCAACAAACAAAATAAATTTGAAAATTTAATTTTAGCAATAAACATAAACTACCTTGTATCATTGAGATTTAGTGAACATTTAGGAATCCAACATTACAGTGGGGAGTGTATGCCTTATTCAAACAACATGGACTTCTAGGGCATTGTGGAAACATCCAATTATAAAAGGTACAGTTATAATAACAGTAGAGAAATTTCTGGGAGGATTATAGAGCTTACAGCCTGACTGGTCATATGGAGAATTTGATGAGGTTTTCATGATTTAGTATTAGTCTGTCCTAGAAAATTCTTCACAGACACACCTAGAAATGTTTTCCCAGCTATCTGCATATCCTTTAGCTAAGTCACACTGACTTATAAAAGTAATGAAATAATGAGCAAGGAAGTGCAGGCATTTTCTGAATATCAGAATATCAGAATATTTGAACGTCAGAAATTTCTGAGAATTCTGACCTAAATCATAATGAATCCAGATTAGTATTTATCGGTAATTTAGAAACACTAAATGAATCATATTGTGCTCAAATCAATTATGACAAATTAATCTGCTTTTTCCTAGTGTGAGGGGAATATTAGTTCACTGGCCTGTATGCAATTAATTGTAACTGGATTTCAATAAAGCATTTCATAGACTCGTGCTATATCTTAATGGAGAAGACGGAAATATCTGAACTGAATAATAGCACCATTAAGTTAATTTGTAGCTTGTTAAACAACTATATCTGCAGTGTGTTTATTAGCAGATCAATATTATCTTGAAATTACCTTACTAAAAGTCAGCCCCACAACTGAGCTCTGGGCTAGTTCTCACCACGACTTAAAACAAGTTATAAAGCAGTGTAAATTTTCATATGTACACATGATTATTAAATGTACACACAGACACATGATGTGTAGATAACATTTTCGTTAATAATGAAAGACTGTCAAGTTTCTATCAAGTTGGAAAAAGTTTCTAAGAAGAATCCTATAAAATTTAAACCTTGCAATTACAGATTAAAAAATATCAAACCTACAAGTACATGACTCCTAGATTAATGATAGTTTATGTGAAAAAAATCCTAGAGAGTTTATTTGGCTGCAAGTTCAGTATGAGCTTATAATGAGGCAAGGTTGCCAAGAAATATAATGCAGTCTTTTGCTTCATTAACATGAATAACATATACAGTACATATAATATGTTAGTTTCTCTGAATACTATACTGATCTAACCATTTCCAGAGCATCATATTCAGTTTTGGAGAGGTATTGATAAACAGACATTAGTCCAGAAGAGGATGTGCAGAGTAGATATTTCATTATGGGAGAAGAGGAGGCATGTCAGTAGGCAGAAATCTTGCTGGTGAAGGACAATTATTTTCAAATATTTGAATGTCCCAGTCTTGCCTATGCCTGTTAACTAGTGGCCATATTTGTTCAGTGTTATTTTGGATTGCTATAGCTGATTAGGTCATAAGGACATAGCTTTCAACTGGATATACATTGGATATATACTGGACATGTATTGGATATATATATATATATATATATATATATATATATATTTGACTATAGTTTTATATGTATAGGCTATATAACTATAGCCAATTATTTAGGTTATAAGGATATAGATTTCAATTCAAGTGATAAAAATGGTAATGGGATGTACTCTAAATTCCCCACCACTAAAGAAAGATATTCACACAGAAGTTAGTGTGTAGTACTTTAAATATCGGTCTATTTAAGTTTTCATGAGATTTTATTAGGTGATACCTAACATTTTTGATCAGGAATAATCCATGATTTTGTACATTACCAATATTCAGATGTGAAAATAAGTATCTCTCATTTGTTATGGTCTGATTAGACTGATTAGCTGTCTGGCACTGTCTATGAGTTTTGTCAAACATATATGGGCATGCTTCTACCACTGTGTGTGTGTGTGTGTGTGTGTGTGTGTGTGTGTGTATATATATATAATGATATGTTTATATATCATATAATATAAAATAATTATCTTCAGCCCAGTGTGAAAGACAGGTCTTTCACCAGATTGATCTTTGGCTGTCTCTGTTTTTTTGCCTTTTGGAATCAAGCATGTGAAGCCTTTGTGGATTGGCTTCTTTTGCTTACTCACGTGCTTTCAACTTTTTTCTATCATATAATTTTTCTAACCCTACTTTCATTTTTAAAATGTTCTGGGAATCTCAAAAAAATGGAGGGAACTTCATATTTTGAATTCTCAGTTTATTTCCTAAATCTTAATTTCTTCATTATAGAAAAGGGGCATGATAACATTTACCTTACAGTGCTGTTTTGAGTATCAGTGGTATATTACCAATAACACTGTACTGTGGAATTGCTATAGTGAGATTGCCGTGGATGACCAACTGGAATGGGAAGTAATAATTTGTTGTTGCTGTTAGTGTTGTGGTTTGAAGAAGAAAACAGAAAATAAAGCAAAAAGTAAGATGTCTTGGGGACAAGACAGGTTAAGTTCTTCCATTCAAGGGACCAAAGTTGGTTCCTATGGCATGTTTGCTTCTGTTTGAAAATAATTTAGGAGAAAAGTATCCATGTACAATTCTCAGGGTTAGTCCATGGGAAGCAAAATGCTAAGAGATTAAAGACTGCTGTGATCTTTAATATAGTCAGTAATGAGAGGTTGAATTTGGAGGACTTTTTGGCTATATATTCTCAACTTAACGTCTGGTGAGGGCCTGGCAGCAGAATATATTAGCACCCTGTGCATGGACTGATGGTGTTGGGAGTCTTCAGGACAGATGTTTGGTTTGCTCAGGTCTCTCATGGGTTTCCAGCATCTGCTGTGAGCTTCACATTGAAAATTCTTACCTGTGTTGTGGTGTGTTTTATTACTTGAAAATTCTATCAAATATATATTTTTTTCTTTTTGATACTCCATATCTACTTTTGGTCCTAGTCCATCCTGATTTCTGACCTGGAAGGCTGACCTCTGTGAACTGTGTCAGGAGACTTCATCTAGAGGTGGATTTCTTTTCATAACTGTGTCAATGTCCACCCTTAAGAAATTTCCTGATTTCTAAGAGAGGGTGATAGCAAAAACCATGCTATACAGCAATCATCAATAAAATTAATGGTTGTAAGAAATGATAAAAGCATGAGATGGATTCTGGTGCTGCATGTTGAAGTCCTCTAACAAGGGATTATGCAGGTGGAAGAATATGTATATACACACATATGTAAATCTTTGTGTCTTTGTATGTTCTAGTTTGGTTCTCTGTTGGTATGACAAAACACTGAGCAAAGCCAGGTTGGGTAGCAAAGAGTTTATTTGGCTTGCAGTTCACAGTCCATCATGGAGAAAAGTCAAGGCAGGAGGAACTCAGGGTGGGAACCCAGAGGCAAGGAACTAAAGCAGTAACAGCAGAGGAATACTGCTTACTGGCTTGCTCCTCTGGCCTGTGTTCGGCCCACTCTCTTACACAGTCCAGGATCACCTGCTCTGGAGTTGCACCACCCACAGTGAACTGGGCCTTCCCATATCACTCAACAATCACGACCACAGGCCAGTCTCATGGAGGAAAATTCCCCAGTTGAGTTTCCCTCTTCCTAGGTGGGTCAAGTTGACAACCGAAGCTCTCCAGCACAATGTATGTATCTATCAATGATCTGTCATCCTACCTGCATTTTTCACACATTCATTCTTAAAATAGGGGAAAGAGTACTTTTCATGGTTTAGGGAACTACGAATTAGTTTAGACTTCAAAAGGAAGCAGCTGGAGCAGTCTGCTCACCACGTTAATTAGTACACTGTTTCTTTCCTAATCTCTTATCTCTTCCCCTTTTTCTTCTTTGCTTCCTTCAGCACTATTTAAATAATGTAAGGTGAACACCGGTATAAAAGTGTGAGAAGCACAGAATTTATCAGATGTGACTTCCACCTCACCAAAATGTGACACCAACAATGGACCTTTCCTTTCAATGATCTTCAGGTGTGATTATAAGACAATACATAAAGAAACCTTTAGCTAGGCAAAAATCAAAGCCTTGCATAGGCGGGTTATACTTTACTGCTAAAGTTATAATATACGAAATACATATGCTCTTTTTCCAAGTTGGAAGTTATTTTTTTCTTCATTACTCACATTACTCATTAATTGTTATCTTTGAGAAAGGGCAAGCTGTTCAGGCAACTGGATAAAATGTCCCCAAGAAAATCCTACATTTACAATGCTTGGGATCAGAAGAATAAGCTGAGCAACTCCCAGAAATCATTAGAATATTTAAATCAATTTCAATTATTATTAATTGGACTTTTTAAGTAAAACATTTTGCAAAATGCAGAGTCATAGGAAAATTTCTAAAAAATCGATTAGTGCAGTTTAGATTCCCCTACAATTTTGTGAGTACTCGTCTCTGTCAGTGCACGTCAGTGGCACGACAATGAGTTTTACAAGAAATACAATCTCTCCCAGGTCCTATCAGGGCTTTCGTGTTGTGCTGCTTGTAGCCTGTGTCTCTGGACTCATCTTTCACTAATGCTGTAAGCTCTAGATGTATTAAGTTGATTATTAGATATGCATATCTCCATTATACTGTACGATTCTATCTCTTCTCTCATGCCATTAATAAAACATTTTATTAAATTATGTTCATTTTCAATTGAACTTTAAAATATTTTATCAATTCTCTGATAATTTCATATCCTCTCAGATCCTTTCCCATATCCAGACCCCCCTCAACTTCATGTCCTCTATTCTTTTTGTTTTAAACCTGTGAAATCCAATTTCTGCTGCCCAAATACTCCTGTGTGGGTCCATCCCAAGGAACATGTTCGACCTACAAGACTCATACCTTTGAAAAAAAACCTCATTTTTCTTCTCCCATAAGCTACCAATTACCAATAGCACCTCAGCTAGAGATGGGACTTCATGCCCTTTCCCCCCTTCCCTGTCAGGATTTTGTTGGGCTTATGATTGTGCAGGTCCTGTGCACGCTGTCACAAGCTCAGTGAGTTCATATGTGCAGTTTCCCTGTTGTGTATAGAAACACTGTTTTGCTGTAATCATCCACCACCTCTCGCTCTTACAGTCTCTCTGCTTTCACTTCTGTGACCATCCCTGAGCTTTGTGGGAGATGTTTGATATAAGTGCCCTATGTAGGGCTGAGAACTCTGTGTTTCTTATCCTCTACATACTGACCAGTTGTGAGTCTCTGTGTTAATTGCCATCTACTGTAAAAGGAAGGTTCTCTGATGAAGGTTTAGAGATGCACTAATCTAAGAGGATGAGTCATTAGAAGTCTGTTTAAAATTATGTTCACTTAGCAGAATAATATTAGGATCTCCCATAGGGTCCATGACCTGTCTAGTCACACTTTCCAGGCCCTGATATCAGTGTCAGGTATGGTGAACAAAGGCACATGGAGAGTCATTGCAAAGAAGATAAAAGAGAGCATAAACAGGGGGTGACTCGGAAAGCCTCCATTCAAGTGTTTCATTTGATCTAAATCTGGAGAAGCTTGTAAATTTCCTGTGACTATCTGAATGCAGATGCAAAAAATGGTTTCAGAACAAATGTCATTGAAAGAGGTAATTCCAGTTTAGGACAGATGAAACTAATGAGCAAGTGATTCAGACGGTCATACCTCAACTTCATAATTGCTTTCATGAAAAAATACAAAAGAAAGACGTGCTCCTTCACAGTCAGGAGGCAAAAGAGAACTAGAAAGCTGGTGGGAGAATTAAGAGCCCTTGTAAAAGAGATGTATGCAATTATTGGGTTCAGTTTCTCTGTACACCCCTGTATCAAGATGCACAAAATTTTGTTAAAATACATTGACTTTGCTATACTGAATAAAAGAGGACAGTATTGATAATGAGCACATTGGAAAACACTTCATTATCATCAAAATAAATAAGAGGAAAAAATGAAAGCCATGTAGAATTATTTCATAAAAATCAGGCAATAAAATTACACATGGAGTGACCTAGATAAATTACAGACCTTGGAAAATGAGTATAAAGCAGAAGAAAATGAAGTTAACATTCTAAACAGAATTACATGTGCTGAAACAAGCACTTGAGGACTTTAGAAAATATCCTTAGAACTTCAAAAATTAAAACAGAACTTGGCAAAAAACAGAGAGAATTTAAAGGAAAAAAAAGAAATGTTATTCATATTTCTGGAGTCTGTAAGGTGGTAAAAACTTGAAAAAGACTCAGAACTAATGTTTAAAACTATAGCTGGGAATATGGTCAGATAGAAAAAGACCTAAACTACTCACTGGATGACATCACATACCCGTGAAAACTGATCAGCAATGGAAACTCTGAGACATACCATAGAAAATAATTATTTCTAGATATAGTCTTTCAGGCTTTCAGTATATAATTATAGATCAAAAGAATTAGAGTAATATCAGGCTTTTCTAAACCAAGATTGAAAAAGAAGGCAAAAATAAAATATTACTTAGAAAAAAATTTAAATAATGTGTAGACTGAGTTTTATACCCATCCAAACTGTTCTTCAGAAAGTAAGGCTATCAAAAGATGGTTTCAACACAGAGACTTTACCACTCACCAGCCCTTGTTGAAGATGAACTGAACAATGAATGACTGGGAAAACTGTATCCAAAGATGAATCATGGAATTTAAAAACATTCTTCTCTATGGTTCTGACTAAAGCTGGACTGAGGGAGAGGACTGGAGATTGGTATATTGAGTTTTAACAATATGTAGTGTCAGTGATGGAACAAAATAACCGAACTAAAAGTGGTAGGAGAAGGAAAGACAGTAAAGGAACAAAGAGAAACTTAGTACTAGAGAGGCAGTGGCTGTGTGTTGGAGAACTCGGAACAAAAGCTGGTATAACAGATAGTCAAAAATGAAAAAGAAAACAGGATGCTAGCCAGGCACAGTGCTACATGCTTATAATCTCAGTGCTAGGGAGCCAGAGGGCGGGGTATCACTGCAAGCTCAAGGCCTGCATAGTGAAAAACCCTGTTATCCCCAAACAAAGACTTGCTTTCTCCTTACTATTTCTTCCTTATTAATTTTTTGTTTGTTTTACATGTTGGTTCTGGGTCTGACAGTCCGGCCTTGAGTCTGATATACAAAGCCCCAGTTTCCTTTGTATGGGGGCATTGCAGAAACCAAGGCTGGGGACCACCTGGAACTGTTCTTGGAGGTTGCTTCTTACTGTCCTAAAAAATAGAAGACAGCTGTAGTTTCTTTTAATGTCCTTTCAGCTGTGCTCTATTCAAGATCCAAATCTGGGTCAAACCTATGTGCCGTTAGACTCTTAGTGCTCAGTATGCCCCTGCCATGGCTTCCTTCTGGAGTCAGAGCTCAGCACCCTAAACTCTTCATCTTTGCATGGCACTGGGTTTCTGTTTCACTTCCACTCGATGAAAATGTTTCCGTGTGAGAATATTTGATTTCATACTTGACATTGGTTTTGAATCTGGACTAGAAGGGAAGAAAGACTGAAAATATGAACTTCAACTTGATAGGAAATTCTTCATTCCTTCTGAAAAATTTAAAGTTTTCCTTTAATATTCTCTGAACTCTTCTTGTGAAATTTATTCCTAAAACTATAATAATTAAAAAACAAAAGTGTGATCTTTTATTCAAATTGCAAGCTCTCTACAGTTTCATGCAAGGAAACCTACAGTGTTCTTAATATATAGTTTGATACCTTACCAAATTCTCCTATGTACGTAATAGTTTTTGTATTATGTTCATTAGTGTTTCTAAAACTAAAATTTTACTATAGGAATATAGTGGCCATTTTTCTTATTCTTTTGCCATCTTCAGACTTCATGATAAATGTATTAACTATAGCTGGTGTCTTCTTTATTAATGGAAACAATTTAATGCTTCACCATATTACACGACATAGTATTTTATTTTGAAACACTACATTACAGATCAATTTAAAAAGCAGTTTCAAACTTAGAATCATTTTTAAAAGATGTATTTATACCTTAAGCTTCATATGTATAATATACATAACATATTATATAACACACACATACATACACACACACACACACACACACACACACATATAAATCACACAATGACAAAGTTTTATTCATTCTCAGGGGCTGGAGAAAGGCAAACTTGCCAGTGGCTCACTTCTCAATTTCTTATGCTGTCATCTCGACCTTCTGCCGGTTCTCTCTCAATTTGTTTCAGCTAACTCAGTCTATTGTTTTTCTTCCGCTGACACCCTCTTCTGCTTTTCTGCGCGGGTTTTAGGTAACTGTGGCCCTTGGTTCCACAGGACAAGCCGAAGACCGGGGTCGGGTATCCACCAAACTTGATGAGCCGAGAGTCCTGTGCCGGAGAAACCATCCTGTCCGTGACCTTCGCGCCGGAAACACCTAAGTTTCATATTTTAATTCAAGTGTAAAGATCAATTTATCACATCTTATTACAGAATCAAGACTTTTATTGCATACAGACTACTGAAGAATATGTGAACGTCTCCTTACCATAAACCAGCCTCATGAAACATTGTCTATAATTTACTTTTCATGCGGTTGTGGTCTGATGTTATCCTAATCCTTCACAGTTTTGAAGGTTTTTCTAAAGAACTTATCTTTCTTCAAAGTAATAACTTTCAGTCATTTATTGATTATTACAGCATGTAATCAGACTTATTATATTGCAGCCCAGTATAAATGTTTGGGGGAATATAGAATGTTTGAACTATATACTTACCAACATTGAGTAAAAGTAGTTGAGATCCATTAGCAAGGAATCATATATTTTATGTAGAGTTACATTTAGTATTCTTGGATACCTATGAAATGTGCTTATTCTAAGAATATTTGTCATCTCAAGGAAATTCATAGCATTCTGATTGAAGTTACTTTTTAAAAATCGTAATGTATGTTGAAATTAATATATTACTTATTTTAGTTGCTGTAATGATAGTATGTTTTTCTCCTAATGTGAACTACATATTAGGTTTCTTAATATTAAGCCATCCTTGCATTCTCAGTAAATTATTTAAATTTTGTTACTACAAAAAATAGCATTGTAATATGTTTAATGATGTTATTTTAATGTACACTTAAATCTGTCTGCTATCATTTTATTTAGCATTTGTACGTTGAAAGGCATTTGCGAAATTAATCTTCTTTTGAGAACTGTTTTCATCATAGTCTGGCAATTATAATAATCTCTTGAGAACTTTCATAAATTTAAATGGAAATATTCTGTGAATTTTGTTATGAATGAAATTCTCAAGTAGAAACTTCCTACAATGAGAAGCAATAGTGATGAGTATTGGCATCAATTATCAACACATATTTTCACTCAGCCTCTGGTGGGGAGCCTCTGTCCTTTACTTGACTCAGAATAAGATGGGATGTTATCATATATATCATCTGCTGAGTAAATAAATGGTGAGGTAGTAAATAGCTTTCCCTATACAGCCACACACAGGTGCGTACACACTATCTCATTCTCTTCTAGGTGCTTAATATAAATGTAAATTACTTTTCCTCACTGGCATCAAATACAATATTTCTAGTGAATTCATCCACAAAAAAGGATCCCGATGATGACTGACTTTAAGTTTTTAAAAAAGCATTTTACTTGTCACAATTAAAATTTCTTCATATAGGTCAAGGATAGAGTCAAATGTACGAGAAAGGCAAGTAATAATGTCTTTATATATTAACTGGGATACATATTGATCAAAATCTTCCTTTCAAATGAACTACTTATTAAGTTTATTTATGTAGTCATTCAAACAGAACTTTGTGTTGGTGATTAATCAGTTCTTAAAGAATTTGTATGAATTTAAATTATTTTTCACATACTTATCCTACTTGGACAGAGTGACTCAAGTAGAGTAGAGATTTATTAATTTAAAAGGATATATGATAATATGCAGTGTATACTGAAATTATCAGCCATTTTTTAAGAAATGTTTTGAATAAATAAAAAGTAGATAAGACCTAGTTATGTTTTGTTTTAAAAATAAAATATTCTATTACTGGCAGATAGTTTTCTGCCTCTGATGAGTGTATAATTCCCATTTTTGAGGTTGGTAAAAACGCCATGAAGCAATATCTTTAGCAAATCTCCACATTAGTGCCTAAGTTTAGTTTAGAATCAAGAATGTTTCATTGTCATGCAGAATTATTTTGCATTATTTTGTGTTGAGAAACATTATTAAACGTTTCATGTGCTTTAAATTATTTATAATACTGCAGTCAGCAGCCTCTTAAACTACTTGCTGACCTATCTAAAAACTCTGTCTCTGAGCATATATAGTCTGTATATTCACTGTGAGGAAAAAAAAAACCCCTTAATTATGGTCTATGAGAAGCATGCAAAGAGCTGAATTCACAAAACAGATGAATTATATCCTAATGTATGCGATAGATGACAGGATACAGAATCTAGAGTGATTTGTAATATAAAGTGAGAACCTAATTCAATTATAAAAGAAACACAACAAAGAGTTGTAAACTAATATAAAATTTTGCTAGATACTAGCCTTTAGTTGTTAACAAAGCCATAATAAGAAAATGTTTGGTACCTTGTGATTTTAACAGAAGAAACTGAACCGATAATGAAAATGTTACATATGGGACTCTGAATAATAAAATAATCTTTTATAAGTTAGCTTTGTTCTTTTGGGGCTTATTGAAATTTTCGAATTTACCCCAACTTTCTTAAGGAAATTGTCATGCACTTTCTTAAATTAGGTTAATTTGGCTTTAATTGATACATTTTCTGTTTTTCCCAATTTATAATTAATAATGCAAAAAAGAAAAGCCCAATTATACTGCCCAATCCTATGTCGCCATGGCTATATGATGCTGAGTAGTGTATAAACATGTCTTTACATTTCTATTCACATTACAGCAATAATGACGAGAGTCTGTTTTTTTGGAAGTTCTCCTAAGTACTTAAAGAAAACAAGATCTCTGAAAATGACAGGTCCTTTTGAACACACTGTGCTGAAAATCTTGTCATTTATGAAATAATTGTTAGTCATTGTCGAGGTCTGAGGCAGTAGGAATTTACCAAACTATAGTGAATCAGGGTTTTTAGAACAGTGTGGTGTCTAGCCAGCAGTTCTTGGCCACATTTTAAACAGCAGTAGGTTTCCTGGCAATGTCAAGGATCAGGTCCAAGGAAACTGACTTTTCACTAACTATTCCAAGTTTATTCTACTGCCAAATAAAGCCACTTGAGGACAGGTCTGCTGCAAATGCTCTGAGTGCTTCACTTGCGAGGGCCCTGAGCATCTCCTCCAGTCGCACACATTTGGAACAATTCAGATATGGTTACTTTGATATTTGTTAATTAGTGTTATTGCTACACTTTAGGTCAAAGTCTGGAATTTTAGATTTAATAGTCATAAGGGGACTGGGTCTCATGTGGTAAGAGAGATGCCAGTATGTGAGCAGGTCCAAAGAACTGTTAGCCACATCAAGGATGAGGATTGCTTCATATCAGTCCCAGCAGTCAGAGATGGTTTCGATTTATGTGTGTTTAGGGGTAAAAAGAGAGAAATTCAGATTCCATTGATCTTAACATGTATTGAAAGAGTGAATATTTGGAGTACTTTTGCAATATGCTAAACAAAATAATGAGTTTGGGAATGAAAGAGGACATGTTAATCATTGCAAGTTCATTGTTTAAGTTCTGGGTTCTTATCAGATACAACTTGCTTGACAAGGAACCGAGTACCCACAGGGACCTTCTCACTTCTAGAGTCATTGTGAAGTATTTGCATGTATGCTTACATTACCTGTACTTCCACTCTATGCCTTCAGAGTTTTACACAGAATGAATGTGACTTAGTTTTTACATACGATCTCTGGAAAATGTAGGTTTATGTGTTGTGCAATTGGCAATTTTCCCAAATTTTCTTAACAGTTTGGTTTCTGGAAACTGTTTTAGGTGTAAGCCTTCAAAGGACAAAGGCACATATAAAGTTGGAGGCAACTTTAAAAATCATTGAATCAGACTCTTTATAGGAAATAAACTGAGGTGCAGAGAAATGATATGACTTGGTCATGCTCCTGGTTCACACTGTGCCTAGTGTGCATATCTTCTAAGTCTTGATGTTTCCATAGATTAAGAGAAAAAAGACATGGGAGCTGTAAACAGCATGAAAATAAAGATCCATCTTATTGTACTTAGGACATCTTTATAAACTGCTCCTAAGCCTCCTTTGAAAGTCATAGCAGAGGTCACTTCTTTACAGTCATTCAGGATTAGTTCCCCGTTGAGCCTTGGGCTCGGTAATTTGGGAAATATTATTTTCAATAAAGTACATACCATTTTTTCACAACAATAGTTTCACTTTGTTTCTTTTTAGTGCTTATTATAGGAGGTCATTTTTTCAAAATTTACTTTTATTATTTGTTATACTAGTAGAAATAACATTTATGATAAAGCTGATTTGAACTGAGACATTTTATTTCAAAGGGATTGGTTTAGAATAGAATTTACAGTGTCAACCTGGTTTCATAGTGAGTTTCAGGCCTGACAGGATTCAGAGTGACACAATATCTCAAACAATCAAACAACAAAATCAATTTCTTAGTTATATGAGCCCCATTTTGAGAAATTAGTAGCTAAATATAATTAGTGGCTACGGTATTGGTGGGTGGACATATAGGAAATCTCCTTCATTACAGAGGTGTCTATGGACCACTCTTCTCCGGAAGGCTGAGTGCCCCCTCTCAGGATGCTTACATTCAGAATTCCTGCTACACCTAAAAAATGCAGCTAGTAAATATATCAAGTTCATGGGCTTTGCATTAGTACTGAGAAAAATAAGTTATATTAAAAGTTTTGGACTATTTTGTTTATCACTTCCTATGTTATATAGGAAAACCTGTTCCTTTTGATTCAACTTCTATCTTTTCAAATAGACATCATGTCATTTGATAGGATAAATATGAGGATGACATGATAGAATTCAGCCAAAGTGCTTAAGATTCAATACGACACACTTTGAGTGTCTCCTCCATTCCATAATATACATAACTATTTCTCAGTTGTTAGAGTATTTATTTTTTAGCACCTCTCTTGGGAAAACTCCGAAGCTAAAAAAAGACAATGAGGGAATTAAGAGTAACAGATAATGTTTCCAATATGTATCTTAAAGCATTGATCAGCTCTCAAGGACTTCAGCAGTTGTCTGAGTTTTAGTTTTCATGTTTGAATACTGTTTGGTTTAGAGAATTAATTATAGTGTCAATCTGGGAGATAAAGTGTATGCGTGCAGCAGGAGAGAGAGAGGAGTGAAAATCAACTTTAATGTAGAATGAAGGGAAAGTGATACTTTCAAACAACTCCATGCCAATTGTATCAAAATTTGATAATTCGTTGACATGTTCTTTCTTAAATAGATCCTTTATTCTCCTAAAGGGAACTGTGAGAAGTTTGATCCACAGCAAAGTTCCCATCTGCAGTTATTTACAAGAACAATAGCTGCTGGAAACTCATTAAACTAAAAAAAAAATGCAATCACATTTCCTTTCTTCTTTTTCTGAAAAAAAAAAGATTTTTTTACTAAATTTTTGTGATTTTCATACAATATAATTTGATGGCATTTAGACCCCTCTCCTCTATCTGCGCTTCCCTTAAGAGCTCCGTGCAATTTAATGTACTCTATTATATAAGGTATAGAGAGTTTAAGTTGTGTCTGCAAATGTCCTTCAGTGTGGGTCCATCCCCTGGAGTCTGGTTAACCTACCCAGAGTGCCATACTTGAAAGAAACTGTCTCTGCCCTCCCACCAGCCATCTGTAACCACCGTTTCCTTAGATAAGGTTGGAGCTTCTTACCTGTTCCTCAAGTCTATACTTCACTTTTTTTATGGTTTAAACTTACATGGGACTTGTGCATGCTGTCACTTTTGCTTTGAGTTCATATGAGTAATTGACTAGCTGTCTGCAAAAGTTCATTTCCTTGTGGTCATCCACTATGTCTGGCTCTTACAATTTCTCTGCCCCCTGTGAGACCTATTTAGGGATAGGTACTCTACATCCTCTTGTTCTCTGCACATTGATCAGTTATGAATTTCTGTGTTAATCACAATTTGTTGCACAATAAAACTTCTCTGATGAGAGTTGAGAGATACATTAATTGATTAACAATAAGTCATTGAGAGTTAGTTTAATATGATAACTGTTCAGTAGAAAACTAGCATTTGGTTCCTCCTTATGTCCTATGCCCTATCTAGTCTTAGGTTTCTAAGCCTGATATCAGTGTTATGTATGGGCTTCATTCTAGGAAGTGGATCTTAAACCCAATTAAAGAGTGGTTGGTTACCCCATAATATTTGTGCCACTTCTGTAACAGTGAGCATATTTTGCCAGGCCAGTTGTTACTGTCATTCACAGGATTCAGAGCTGAGTAGCACTATTAACAATCAGTCAGTGGAGATGAGGCTCTCAAGTCGGAGATTCTCCTTGTTTGATTTCTCCTTGTTTGTTCTATTGCTCAAGTATGTAGTATGTAGAGTCTTACCATCCAGTTCTAGTGGGTGCCTAAGAGCAGGAAAAATGGCCAGTATTATTTGAGGTTCTATGGGACCCATGGACAACAACTTCTAGTCCCTTCCTGTCATAAAGATATATTTTTATTTTATAGGTATGAGTGTTTTGTCTGCATGTACGTATTTATACCATGTACCTGGAGGATCCCTCTGAATCCAGAGGAGGTCATTGGATCTTCTGGAACTGGAGTTACAGATGATCGTGATCAACCATGTGGGTGCTCAACACTGAACCTGGGTCCTCAACGAGAGCAGCCAGTGTTCTTAACCACTCCACTATCTCTTCAGCCCTCATATTTTCTTTTCAAATGATGATGAAAGTCAGCATCCAGTTGCTTCCCTTTCTTTGTGTGTCCCTCTAGGGCTTTGGCATGCACTAAATGCTTTTATATTCTGTATCTCGCTTGCCTTTACTTTTGGCATAGACTTCTAGAATTGTAGGTTTTTATTTTTAAAAATTTATTTCAGCTTTAAAAGGTTTGCCCATTCTTGTAGTGTCATTTTGTTGAGTCACCACTTCGCACAATTACTGCTTCTTTGAAAGTATTGTCTCCTTTTCAAAACCTCATCCTTTGCTGCTTTAAAAGAATTTCTTTGTCTTTGATTTATATGGTATTGGACAATAGCATACGTAGATGACTGCTTTCTATGTGTTGGTCCTGATTGGTAGGTTCTAAGCATCCTGAATCTGTGGCTCTCTGGATTTGGTCAGTTTGGGAGGTTTTTGGTCATCTTCTATTAACCATTACTTTGTTTTCTTCTCCTTTACTTTCCTGGGATTTCAAATACAGTTTTATCATATGATTTATGTCCTTTCCTTTATTTTTCACTTCTTATGATCTCTTGAGTTACATTAGAATATTTTATTTATTTGAAAATTTGTTGAGATAGAGTATCATGTAGCCCAGGCTGGCCTTGAACTTGCTGTGTAGCCATAAATTCCTGATCTTCATCTCTAAAATGATTAGATTATAGGTGTGTACCACCCGATTTGTGTGGATATTTTGTAATAATCTAATTTTCGAGTACAGTAATTCTGTCTGACAAATCACCTACTGAAGCAGCTGATTGAATACTTGATTTTATTTCCCGTTAATTAAATTGATTTCAGTTATTATTATTATATTCCTGAATTTCCATTTGACTAGAAAATTTCTTTTGGATTTTTATGACATTCTTTTTAAAATTTTGATTATTCTTTGGTTATGTTAGTAATAGTTACTTTGTTTTAATTTAATTTTCATTTGGAAAATAGATGTACATTCTTTCCTTTTTCATTATATATATATATACATATATATATATATATATATATAAGTATATATAGTGTGCATTTAATACAGTACATCTTAATCATATTTAGACCCCTGTCCTGTCTGCACCTCCCATAACCCCCCACTGGATTTCATAGATTCTGTTATATATATTAAGGCCTATTGAGTCGGGTTTGTGTCCACAGAAGTCATCCAGTGTATATTCTTTCACTGAACTATTTATAAAGACAAATCACTCATGGGCAGGAAATAGGATGTCTGTGCAAAGACAGTGAAATGAGGATACTGTTTAACCACTGTTTTCCATCATGGAACTCCTTATGGTGTTAGATTCTAAGTATTTCATACAGCCCTTGCTCATATTTTGAAATTATGGTCCAGATGCCATTTGAACAGTGTTAAGCTGAGCTGTCATTATCACACAGACAACTTCAAAAAAGCTAGTCTTCTTCAACATCTACTGAGCATCGTATTCCAATGCAGAGAAAGCATCATGCTGATACATGGACAGTTGTTCTTTACTCTGACCCAAGGGGATGGTGTCTAGCAGATGAGCTTTGTAGTTAAACAATACAAGAATAACATGGCTTCCTTTTGGTTACTAGTAGACATGATATATAGTCTTCATATTTCTTCATTGGTATGTGATTCTTCACAATCAGGGGAAGTCTACTAATTTTCCTTGACTGGGTAGTTACTGAAGCAGTGATCTAATGTACAACAGTTGGAATAGCCCCTAATCCGAAAAGTAGGTGGGTATTTATATAGAATTTCTGAAGTGTTACAGATGTTTTTTATTGTCCAACTGGATTCTGAGAGAAATTCTAAAACATTTGAAATACATTTGTTGTCTCTGTGAGTTCATTTACTTTCCAGGTCAGCTAAACCACCCCCCAAAATCAATTCATTTGATACCAAATGGAACCACACTCAGTATGGAATGAACAGATGAGGACCAGTGTTTGGGACCAGCATTTAGCACTACTACATTACCTGGCAGTACTATCTCTTGCTGGGCTCAATGAGGGACACACATTATCTGTCTCCACTTTCTTCTTCCATGGTGACCCAACTCCTCCTCCTCCCAGAATCAGCACTTTAAAGGATGTTCTGGTTAGCTTTCTGTTGCTGTGATAAACATAATGACTAAAAGCAGCTATGGGAGGAAAGGGTTTATTTCTCTTACAGGTCATAGTCCATCTTGAAGGGAAGTGAAGGAAGGAATTCAAAGCAGGATCTTGAAACAGGAACTATGAAGGAATACCGCTTATGGCTTGCTCCAGACTCATATTCAGCTAACTTTCTTATACAGTCCAGGCCCACCTGCCTATGAATGGCAGTTTCCCAAGGTGGACTGGACTCTCCTACATCAATTAGCAATAAGGAAAATGCCCACAGACAGCCTGATGGAGGAAATTCCTCAGGTGGGGCTCCTTCTTCCCAGGTGATTCTAGGTTGTTATCAAATTGTCAGCTGAAGCTATGACATAGGGATTCTTGCCTATGGGGTTGACCCCTGTGGGCAGCTGACTACCCAGTCTGAGAAAGTGGGCAAAGAGCTAGATTCAGGGGCTGGGTATCATAGTAACCAATAGGGTCATCTGATCCATAGCTGAGAACCTTATCTGTGATGCTGGATTAATTTTTTTTTTATTGAAACATTGTCTATTTCAAATGAAACATCTCAATCAGCCTTGATCATCTTTACACCCCCTTTCTCACTGGCACCTTCTCATAGCTTCCAACTAGAAGCCAAACATTCTTTCATGGGTGTTAAGGTCTATTGTGCCAAGTTAGTGCCCCAAACGTTTCCCAGTGAAAGTTCAACCACCAAGGCCTTGTCAACCTATCTGGAGTCTCTCACTTTAAACAAAATGAGCTCATCTTCACCCAACAGCAATCAGTTGCCAACAATGCTTCAACAAAGATTGGGGGCAGCTCCACTCCCCACTTCCTCAGTTCCGGTCGGGGATTTTGTCTTCTTGAGTTTGTGTGAGTCTTGATCAGGCTAACCCCACTGCTGTAAATTCACATGAGCAGGGTCCCAGGAGCTTGTAGGATCCTTTCTATGTGGTCACATACCTCTTCACTGACAATTACAACCATTCTGTCCCATTTCCCTAATGGTCCCTGAGTTCTGGGTGAGTGAAAGTTAATATAGGAGTCCTGTCCAAGGACCTACACTCTGAAGACTCCTAATCTCCATTCTGGTCATTTGTGACCATTATTGTTACTGCCCTTTGTTCACGAGAGAGCTTCATTAGTGTCCTCTTTACCCCTTGTTCTATGTTGTGTCAGCCTTAGGTGTAAAGGTTGCACTGTAGATGTGCCACATAGGCATGGGCGATTCACAGACAATGTCTGTGTGTGAGCAGTTGTGGTACTCTGTAGTAACCTCCATCATGTGCAAAAGAAGCTTCCTTGATGAGTGATGACTGGGATACCTGACTGTAAATATAAGGATATATATTTTACACTTAATAAGAGTTTACATTAGCCTAGGAATGTGACAGCCTTAGGGATTTTTCTAAGATCTATTATCTCTTCAGATATGTATATTTGGCAATGATTAAAATATCATACATGAGTTTCCTCCCATTGAGTGGGCTCTAAGACAAATTAGGTAGCCGTTGATTGCTCCCAAAATTAAAAACGTGCTACTACTGTGCAAGTGTCATATGCTGTGCGGGTCAGTGATGTGATTATTTGCTCAAGAAGCTGGTGTTGGGCAATCAATTGATGTTCTCCCTTAGCTGCTTGCATAGTGTCCTCCAGAACTATGAGTTCTAACCTTCAGGGGAATGGCTTTTAGGTCAGTTCCATCTCCATTGTTCCAAATCTGGTGTCTGAAATATGCCCTGTTTTCAGCAATACGGTCTTACCATGAAGTTCTGGGAGGTAAGAGCTGTGTCAATAGCCTGTGTAATTTTGGGAGTCTCTTTGACCACCCTGGTCAACAACTCAAAGGAAGGTTTCTCCTGTCTGGCACTGTATCTTGTTATATAGCCTTCACTATGCACATGGACTCATGTAGAGATACTGTATGTGGAATTTGTCATTAGGTCGTTAGACTAATATGATTCCCTCTGGTGTTTTATACTAGCTAGGAATTATTTCTCCTCTCTCCCTGTCTAAACTTCCCTTCATGCCATCCCCATTCAAAGTGTCCCCATTTGCCCCATGTCCCCCTTGATACCAGTCTCCTGTGCCCCACCTTTCTTGAGCTCCTTCTTTCTCTTTATCCCCATAGTTCCTTGTATAATCCTCCCTCTCCTCCCACTTAAATACCCGCATTTCATCTATTTCTCCCTTAGTAACATCTGTCTCTTTCTATTCTCTCTCAGGTTCTTTCTTTCCCTTTACCTCCTTGGTTCCTTTCCATTTTCTTGGTTCCTACAGTTACGTCAAGATATATACTCATATATAAGGATCCACAAATGACAGAGAACATACTTCCTTTGTGTTACTTCACTTAGCATAGCAGTTTTTAGTTTACCTACATTTACCTGCAAATTTCATCTTTCTTTACTGCTGGGTAGGACTTCACTGCATAAATGTACCACATTTTCATTATCCACTCTTTGTTTGTTGTTTCTATTCCTTAACCATTGTGAAAAGAGCAGCAACAAACATGAATATACAAGTATCCCTGCAATAGGATGAGTCCTTTGGGAATACGCCAAGGAGTGGTATAACTGGGTCAAATAGTAGATTCTTTTGTAGCTTATACCAGAATTCTCCAAGCTGTTTTCCATAGGGCTTGCAAGAGTTTACAGTCCTATAAGCAGTGAATGGGGGTCTTTTCCCACATCCTCTCTAGCATTTGATCTTAACCAGTCTGACTGGGGCAAGATGAAAACTTAGTGGTTGTAATTTGCATTTACATAATTATTAAATGATATTGAACACTTTTTAAGATGATTCATAGCCATATTTATTTCTTCTTTTGAGAACTCTCAACTCAGATCCTTAGCACATCTTTTAATTGGGGTCAGGTGTTTTAGATCCTTTATTTTTTTGAGTTCTTTGTATATTCTGGGTGTTACACCTCTGTCAGATGTGTCACTGGTGAAGATTTTCTCCCTTTCTGTGGGTTTTTTCTTCACTTCTTTGATTGTTTCTTTTGCTGTCCAGAAGCTTTTTAGTTTAATGAAGTCTCACTTGTTGATTATTGATCTTACTTCCTAAGCAACTGATATCCGGTTTAGAAAGTCCTTTCCTACCCCTGTATCTAGTAGGTCACTAGCAACATTTTCTTCTAACAGTTTCAGAGTTTCACACTGAGGTCTTTGATCCATTTGGAGTTGACTTTTATACAAGGTGAAAGATAAGGGTCTAGTTTCATTCTTCTACCAGTGGAGATCCAGTTTTGCCAGCACCATTTGTTGAAGATGCTCTTTCCTCCAGTGAATGTTCTTGGCCACTTTATCAAACATCAGGTGACTGAAATTGCATGCACTCATAACTGAGTCTTCACTTGATCTATGGGCCTATTTTTGTGCCTGTACCATGCTGTTTTTATGACCATAGCCGTATTATATAGTTTGAAATCTGGTGTAGTAATAACCCCTGCTGTGTTCAGGGTTGCTGAGACTATCTGTTGTCTTTTGTGCTTCCATATGAATTTTAGGATTTTATTTTCCTGATTTTGTGAAGAATGTCATGGGGATTTTGATTGGGATTGCATTAAATCTATATATTCCTTTTTGATAGGATTATCGTTTTCACACTATTAATTATTTCAGTTCATGAGCATGAGACGTCCTGCCCTCTTCAATCTCAATCTCTTTATTTAAAGGTCTAAAATTTTCATTTTAGAGAGCTTTAATTTCTTTGGTCAGGTTTATTCTGAGATATTTTATCTTATTTTATTTTGAATCTATTGTGAATGGGAGGGTTTCCTTGTACTCTTTCTCCAGTTACTTGTTATTACTATATATAAAGTCTACTGATTTTTTTAAGATAAATTTGTCACATGCCACTTTACTGAAAGTGTTAATCATTTCTAGGAGTTTTCTGGTGGAATTTTTGGCATCTCTTAGGTATAATCTCATATCATCTGAAAAGAGGAAATTTGACCTCATCTTTTTCAATGTGTGCTCCTTTAACTTCCTTCTTTTGTCTTATTACTGTAGCAAGATTTTCAAGCACTTAATAAAAAGTGGTGGAGAGAGTGGACAACCTTGTCTGATTTCTGATTTTAATGGGAATACTTCCAGGTTTTCTCCATTTAGAATGATGTTGGCTGTGGATTTTTTTATATATAGTTTTAATTATGTTGAGGTATGTTACTTCCAGTCCAATTCCCTCTAGGAGGGAATTTATTTTACATAAATTCATGTTGAATATTGTCAAAGGCTTTTTCTTCATCTGTTGAGCTAACCATGTGATTTTTATCTTTGAGTCCATTTATATACTTTATGACATTTATTGACTTATGTATATTGAACCATCCCCACATCTCTGGAATAAAGATGACTTGATCATGGTGGATGAAGTATTGATATGTGTCTGTATGTGGTTTTCAAGTATTGAGGATTTTTGCATTTATGTTTATTATGGATATGGGTCTATAGTCTTCTTTTTTGGTTGTATATTTATCTGGTTTTGGTATTAAAGTGATGCTGGCTTCATAAAAGGAATTTTGAAGTTCTCCCTTATTTCTAACCTTTTGAATAATTTAAGCAGTATTGGTTATAGATCTTCTTTGAATATCTGATAGAATTCCGCTGTGGGCCTGGGTTTTCTTCTTAGTCAGGAGATGTTATATTAATGTTTCCATTTCTTTATATGTTAAGTGTAGGGTCTGGACCCCCTGCAGCCCTTCTCTCTTAGTGCTAGGCTCTAGGCCAAGAGCTAGCAGGATGTTGTCAGTTACAGTTCCGAAGTAAACAACTTGACCTTTACAGACTTCCTCAGTTTACATCAGGTGTGTGTCATGTGGCTAAATGTCTCCTGAGAACCTGAACTTTTAACCTCCTGTAAAGCCCCGCCCTCAGGGTATATAAGGCTTGCTGCCTCCCAATAAAGTCAGTCATTCTCCTTTCCTCCTACCTAGTGTGTGTCTCTCTCTGTCTGTCTTATGTGCGTCATTCAATCCACAGCCCTCTGCCCATCGGGACTCAGACAAGAACCTTAGACCAAAACTCTACAGTTAAGGTCTGTTTAAGCTGTTGACCTCTTCTTGGTTTAGCATTGGTGATTCTCATGATTTTAGGTATACATCAATTTCTTTAAGGTTTTCAAATTTAAGGTTTTTAAAGTATTCCCTTGTAATGTTCTGAGTCTTTTTGTTGTCTGTTGTGATGTTTCCCCTTTCATCTCTAATTTTGTTGATTTGGAGTTGCTCATACATTTTTTGTTGTTGTTGTTAACAGAATAAGAATCTGTCTATCTTGTTTATCTTTCAAAACAACCAGCTCTTGTTTTCATTGATTATTTGTATTGTTTTCTTTGTTTCTATTTAATTAATTTCTGCTCTGATTTTTATTGTTTGGTGTGCTGGGTTTGGGTTTCATTTGTTTTGGGCTTTAATGATTTATTTGTGTGCTTTCTGATTTTTTAATGTAGGCATTTGTTCTTTTCATTTAATTCCAGAAATACTTTTATTTCTTTCTTAATTTCTCCTTTAACTCATCGATTATGTGTATTTTTAAATCTCCATAAGTTCCTGTAGTTACTAGGGCTTCTTCCAGTGTTGATTTTAAGCTATATTACATTGTATTCTGATAGAATGCATGGAAATGGAATTTTTCTTTTGTATTTATTGATGTTTGTTTTGTGTCCCAGTGTGTGTTAGGTTTTGGAGAAAGTTCCATAGGGTACTGAATAGAATGTATATTTTTTGGTGTTCTGGTTGGAATATTTGGTGGATATATATTAGGTCCATTTGATGTATGGTACTATTTAAGTCAGATATCTCTCTGTTTATTCTGTATGGTTGATCTATCTAATGGAGACAGTAGAGTATTGAAGTCTCCTATTGTTAGTAAATTGGGATTAATCTGTGTCTTAAAGACCTGTGGTATTGTTTTATGTAGTTGGATGCACCAGAGTTTGGTTCCTATATGCTCATGATTGTTGTCTCTTCTTGGTTAATTCCTCCTTTGATGAGAATGAAATAATCTTTTTTATTTCTTCTGACTCGATTTATTTTGAAGTCTGTTTTGTCAGATATTAGGATGGCAACTCCTGCTTGTCTCTTAGTTCCATTTGCTTGGAATATTTTTTTTTTCCCATATGTTAACCTTCAGGTGGTACCTGTCCTTGAAGGTGAGATGAGGTTTCTTGCAGACAACAAAAAGATGGATTTTGTTTCTTAATCCATTCTACTGGCCTGTGGTTTTTGACTGGGGAGTTCAGTCTATTGATATTTAAAGTTACTATTGAAAGATATGTATTTATTCCTGTTGTTTTAATTTCTGTTTGCATTTTTGGTCTAGCTTTGTGGTTTTCCAGTTATACCTTCATTTATCTTTGTGTTGCCCCTTAGGTATAGTCTTTCCTTTCTTCAGCTCTTTGTATTACTGTGTAAATTATTCTGGGTTGGCATCTATGGTTGTTTAGAGCTGGGAATACATTGGTCCAGGCTCTTCTGGCTTTCATAGTTTGCACTGAATAATCAGCTATAATTCTTATGGGTGTTCCTTTATATGTGACTTGCTGTTTTTCTTTTGCAGCTTTCAGTATTCTCTTTAGTCCTATATGCTTAGTGTTTTTAGTATGATATGCCATGGGGAGTTTCTTGTCTAGTCCTGTCTATTTGGTGTTCTATGTGCTTCTTGTATTTGTAGTAGTATATCTATCCTTAATTTTGGGAAATTTTCTTCTACAATCCTGTTGAAGAGCTGGTCAATATCATTATCTTGAGATTCTTCTCCTTGCTCTATGCTTATGATGTGTGAATTTGATCTTCATAAGCTATTGTACATTTCCTGCTTATTCCATTCCTATATTTAAATGTTTTTTCATAATTTTTGCTTTACTGCTCCAGTTCTTCAACTTTATCATCCAGTCTTGATATTCTGTTTTACATTTCATTCATTCTATTGGTGAGACATTCTTCTGTTCTTTCAAATTGGCTTTTTGTGTGTTTCACTTCCTTCTTCATTTCAGCCTGAGTTTTCTTCAATATGTCGATCTCTTTTGTGAATCAGTCAGAATTTTATCCGTATCTTATTTTATTTCTTTGATTGGCTTGTTTGTGTCTCTTTAAATTCATTGAATTATTTGACAGTGTTATGATTGTTCCTTTTAACTCTGTGTCCTGGGTTATCTCTGGGGTTCTTGTTGTAGAAGTTTTCTATAGGACTGGTGATATTTGATGGGGATATATTATTCAAATTTTTCATATTTTTATTTTTCTGTTGTGATCTTGGCATGAGGATTTATTTTGTTGTTTGTGATTCTCATGTGTGATTCAAATCTTCCTTTGTTCAACTGACGTCCTATTCTGTTTGTATATTTGATGTGACTTGATTGTTTTCTTATTGGTGTTGAAAAGTTGGTTGGTCAAGGCTTTAGGTTCTCTTTTGATTTTATATTGGAGACCAGATGGCTGTAGTTCAGCTGCTCAGAAGTTCCCTCAGAGGCACAGCTCAGGGCAGATCAGATGCTTTTAGGCTCCCTCTTAAAGTCTGGGCCCTTCTAGCCAGCAGGCATGGCACAGTTGGGAAGATTGCTAGGCAGCAGCTGAATTCAGGCTTTCTCAGGCAGTCTGCAAAGGTCTAGGCCCCTACTAAGGGGCACCGAGGCCTAGCTCTGCAGCAGTAGGAGGGACTGTAGATGGTACCAACGTGTTGTTAAGGGCATGGTGTGATTCAGAGCCAAGCAGAGGTAAGAGACTAGTCCAGAGATCTGGGGGGCTAGAGTAAAACTGTGCCTGTGTCCAAGGCTAAAAGAAGACAGGGTGTGGGGTTAGGGAGTGTGCAGTTGCTGTGGTAGTAGGGGAGTGGACTCAGCATTCAGGATCAGATTTATTAGGGAAGAAGGCTGGTATCAGGAATCCAGGACAAGTTGGGATGGGGACCGCCAGGTTAGAAGGCTTCTCTCAGGAGTGCAAAAGCAAGTGGGGATGGGGATGACCTGTGAAGGCTCTAACAAAGTAGACTGAAAAATTGAGCTGTCTGAATACAGGGTATCAGGAAGCAGTGGGCTGGTGTGTACCAAGAGGGTATTCTAGAGATTTGGGGTGCTATAGAGCAAATTGGGCCTGTTCCCAAGGCTAGAAAGAAAATAGGATGTGGAGTTGGGGAGAATTCAGTTGCTCTGGTGGTTAGTGGTGATGCAGTGGGCAGGATCACACTTACCAGGGAAGAAGGCTGGTAGCAGGAATCCAAGGCAGGTTAGGGGAGTGGAAAGCCAGGGTAGGTGGCTTGTATAGGGCAGGCAAAGGTAAGTTGGGGTGGGAATACCCTTTGAAGGTTCTAACAAACTAGACTGAAAAATTGAGCTGGTCTGAATACAAGGGACTGGGATGCAGTGAGCAGGTCTTAACTATGAGGGCAGTCTAGAGATCTTGGGTGCTAAGAGCAAAAGTGGCTAGGCTAGAAGGAGAATAGCAATGCTGGACTTTTGGTAGCAGAGTTATGGGGCAATATAAAATGTCACATGACAAGATAAGAAACCAGTTAGAGTTGAGTTATAAAGTGTCAGTTTTATAATTTACATACTGGGATATTCAAATACTTGGTGTTTTAGTTACTTTCTATTGATGTGATAAAATCACTGACCAAAACCAACTTGGAAAAGAAAGAGTTTTTTCACTTTACAGACTCCAGCTTATCATTGAGGGCACTCAGAGCAGGAGCTCAGGTCAGAAACCCAGGGCACAGATCATGGGAGGAATGCTGCTTACAGGGTTATTCCTTTGACCCATGCTCAGCCTGATTTCTTGTACAACACAGGACCACCTGCCCAGGGATGTCTGTGCCCACAGTGGCCTGGATCCTCCCGTATCACTCAAAATCAAGAAGATGTCTCACACACATGCCCACAAGGCCAATCCAATAGAAACAGTTTCCTAATTGAAGTTCTCTGTCTGAGGTGTGTCAGGTTGACAGTTAAATCTATCCAGCACAGTTGTCGTCTTGATTATTTGTTGTGTTAGGCTTTTATTGTGTCGACCTATTTTGTGACATAGTTTGTCATTTCCATTAAATAGTAAACTTTGTATATCAAGTATAGAAATTCTAGATAATGGTATCTACTTCTAGAAAGAATTTTTTTTGACAGGTTGATAAACTGAAACATAACTTCTTTCAGTCAGTGTGGATTTCAGGTTTTATAGGTCTGACCTGTTTTTTATTCGTCATTACTCCTGGGGCATAGATGATTTTTCCCCTGGGCAGGGCCCTTCTGCAGTCTCAGTAGAAATGCTGGAGTGTTTCCCTGAACTCCTGCTTCCATCCACATGAGGTGATTGAAACCTCTGCTCAGCGCTTTGATCTCTCAAACATTCCTTTTTATTTGATTTCTTGGTGTTTCACTCAGACCTTCAGTAATGTAAGACAGGGCAAGTGTTTCAAGAGGACCTGCACACTGACTTCTGGGCTCATTTGCTTTGAATCTTGGTCTCTCAAGTCTCAGATGACTGGGAGTCCTAAACTCCAACATCTCTTTTTCCTGACCTTTGAAATTTTTGCAAGCTCTAGGACACATCTTTCCACCTGACGATCCTTCTTGTGCTGGTAAGTTTTTGTGAACTTAACACAAACCTAGACATATTTGCCAGAAGGAACCTCAGTTGAGGAATTTCTTCTATCGGATTGACTTGTGGGCGTGTCTTTGGGGACATTTTCTTGATTGTTAATTGATGTGGGAGTTCTCAGCCAACTGTGGGTGGTGTATCCATGGGCAGGTGAGCCTGAGCTATTAAAAAAAAAAAAAAAAAAAAAAGTAGCTGAGAAAGCCAGGGAAGGCAAACCAGTAGACAGCATTCTTCTGTGGTCTTTGCTTCAGTTCCCAGTTCCTGCCTTGAGGGTCTGGTCTTGAATTCTTGCCTTGAGTTTTTGCCTCTGCTTCCCTTGATGATGGCCTTTTAACCCATAAGCCAGATGCTACTCTTTGCCCATATTGCTTTTAGGCAGTGTTTTATCACAGCAACAGAAATCAAACTAGCACACTCCTATTATCTTGAGAACTGGCAATAGGAGCTCTATCTGAAAGAAGGAGCTACTCTGTGGCTGGAAGAGGTCAATGGTCTTGCACTGTATTTTTATAAGGCAATCCTGACAAGAAGATGAGCCTTAGGAAAGTCAGGCAACCTGCTGCGGTGAAATAGGAAAAACAGGCTATGGGGTAGGATTGTCCTTGAGTACTGTGGAGGCTTTCTTGCCATGGGTGAGCATAATTTGAAAGGTTAGGTAGAGTCCCAGACAATCAGAGGCCACCAAAAACCAACCAACAAGCCTGGGTCAATGGTTTCTCAGTCTTTTGTCTTATGAACTCAAAGAATGATATCCCATGGACAACAGAAGGGTGAGTTTGATTTTACATGAGGGTTTAAAGGAAGCAAGCAGATCTGCATGCAATAGTGGGTCTTCAGAAAGGGTGGTCACTGAGGGTCCCTCTCCAGGGTTAATAAGGTTATACTGGATTGAGGCATGGGAGGTGGGCTGCTCAATTTGGTTAGCCCAACCACAAGGTGTTCATGTGCTTCCCCATTCTGGTGTCTGAACTGGAGTTTGGGGCACACCTTTAAGGGCCAGTGAAGTTTTTGATCATGCAGAGCTTTCCAGATAGCTGTGCTCATCAGGATTGTGTTTAAAATGAGAAGAAAAAGAAAAAGAAAAAACTAGACTATGAATCAGTGTCCCTGAACATTTTGGGTATTTCTGGCCTCTGACTGGGACAAAACTGAAAATCCAACCAAAATAATTTCTGGCTTCTGACTAAGACGGAACTGGTTGTCCATGATAGGAAAGTGAACTGCTGGCTTTTAAAGTCCTGGATTTATACTGCCCAGTCAGTTTCTTTTTTCTACTCTCACTAATGACATAAGCCAAATAGAGAAGCCAGCCATCCTAGAGTCAAGTCCCATATTTTGACTCTTACTGTCAATCACAGCCTGAGATGTTTTGTGTTTTAATTTTGCATTCTGAGAGTCTTCAAATAGTTTATACTTAATAATTTTGTTTTAAACATGAATTTTCTTTCTTTACTAATATGTTCTGCTAAAATAAATTTATGAGCACAAGTTGATATGTTTATGTTTTTAAAATGGACGCAGATGCATGTAGTTTGTATTTTTTTTCCATTTATTTTGGTTGGACAGCACTGTGTCTTCTAACACATTTTTTTTGTAGGAATACAGCATACATTTCCCTTCAAAATTTGGTATAAATCAGTCATTATCTGGCCGACCAGGCCCCTGCCTGCATCCTTATTTTTTGGCTCTTTTCATTGTCTGGCAGTGATACAGATTGGCAAGAAGATTTTCAACATCCCTATTTCTAATGCTCTATGCATCCCCTCAAGATGTCTGTTTCTCCTTTGAAGGAAGGTGTGCTTTCTGGTTTCATGATAGGTACCAGTCCACACATATATCTTCCTATAAAAAATAAAATTTAGGATCCAGATATGAGAAAAAAACATTCAGTATTTTGTGTCTGGCTTATTTCACTTAAATGTATATATTTTCCAGTTTTATCCATTCCTGAAAGTTTTCCTTTGTGGTTGAATGAAAGTCTATTGTGTGTATGCACAACAATTTCTTTATACATTCATCTGTTGATGACCAGCTAGGCTGGCTCCATTTCTTAACTATTGTGAATATAGTAGCAATCAATGTAGGTGTGTTGATTCTAAAATCTTAAAGTTATGTCACAAGAAGTCATTTTAAAAGAAGAATGGAGGCAATCTTTGTAAGAATGCCAGGTCAAACAAATATCATACTCATGCTCCCATGGAAAATCTTAACATGAATGCAGAAGGCAGCAGAACAGTTCAGCTCTGAACTTCTTACCATGGGCTCTTTAGATAGCATGATGATATAACCCATGATGTCCATGGGTCAGGATAATATCATTTCACACCATCAGATTTTAAAAGCTTGTTGTAGGTATCACTAGCATAATTCTAAGATTGTAGTTCCTGATCTTGGAAATATTTTCAAGGTGTTTTATCCTCATTCTCCCCCCATGAATCTTCCATGAACATCCTGCCAGGAGAGCAGAACAAATCTGTGCTTGTACTCTATGGTTGAGACCACAGACATTGTTGCTTGAACAAAATAAAACTGCCAGTAACCAAGCAGAACTGAAACTTAACCCTGGGTCTTCTGACTCTCCCCTCAGACTTTTCTCTTAGACAGGCTCTGACAGGCAGGAGAATTTAGAAAGGAGACTGAACTTTTGTCTCTCCGAGGAAAGGACAGAAGAGGTATCTATGACCACAGGAGCTTTCCCATGTCACTCACATTGTTCTGCACACCTGCCATACCTGTTAATTTTCCATCTTCCCTATCTCCACTTCCTAGTCATTAAAAAAAAACAAACAAACCAAAAAACCTGTATAGTCAGCGTGGTAGGAAGTCTCGCACAGACTTTTAATATTAACAGGATCTTTGCCTGGGGGAAACTCAGAGCAGTCATCTGCCCTCTTGAAGCCAGGAGCAGTAAGAGCCTTAAAATTTTCTGCTTTCCTCAGAGAAGAGTCCTGGTATTTGCCTCAAAAAAAATCCCAGTGTTCTGTGGGAGAATAATATTGAACAGGACAAGGGAAGTGTAGCTTGTGAGTCATAAATATTTACATGTCGTGGAGGATTTGGGTAAAATTAAGAGGGTTGAACAGCCTGACTTTATGTGAGGGGGCGACAAATTCTCTGAAATAGCTAAGGTGGTTCTGCTGAGGGCTCCAGTCATAATGTAAGTAAGGTTTCCAAAAGGCTCCATAGATCCATTTAAATCTTCATTTTTTTTTCTTTCATTCTGTTTTTATCATTGGAGGGCCAAGATTTGTTTGTGGACATTTTAACGAAGAATGCACAGCATGAGCTGCAGGAAAACCAGAAATGCCAAGCAGAGTTCATTCTTCTATTGCTTTTCAGCCAAAATGTTTAAAAACTGACGACAAACACAAATCGAGAACACACAGGCATTTGGTATCACTTAAGAATGCTTTTGGGGGACTACTTTTCAGGATTAGGGTTCAATTAGAATTTTAATTTATCCTTTTTTATTTGCATAACAAGGTTATGAATGATGAAACAGCTACAGCCAGACGTGTCGGCTCCAAAGTTTGCAATTTAAGTCCAGAGTACTTTGCAGAGGGAGGGAGGGAGGGGGAATTCACTCTTATAATATGCATAGCTTGCTGAAACCCGAGTTTCCCAGATTGTCTTCCTTGAGCTCTCATATCTGTAAGAATAAAGGAAAAGGAGGAGGCAGTACGACAGACTTAGAGAGAGGATTAGCTTTCTTAAGTGCAGTGAATATGGCCGCAAAGCAGGAACACTCCCATGATGCCCAGCTGCTGCCTGGTGTTTCCAGGGGCTGCTTGCTTTTTGCCGGAAAAAGATAGAGTGGTGAAAAGTAATACTAGAAGCTATTATTTTCCACCATTCCGAGTTCATTCAGAAATGGAGCAGAGTTGAAAACTGAGCTTTGTCTTTATGACTGTCGCCTCAAATTTGGGATTTCTCCCCAGAAATCCTCAACTTCTCGTTAAGCCTCTGCGGGCATTCTAACGAGGATCTCATGTGTCTCTGATTTTGCAGCAGCACCCCTTTGGCTGTCTTTTTGGATATATGGAGCCAGAATATCTGGTACTCAGGTCACTGGGCATTCACATACTGAAAAGGCTTCTCAGTGTTGATATACTCCTTGCTATTCCACTGTTGCCTAAGTTTACATGAAGCCCTAGATCAAGTGAGTGAAATGCCCAGTGCTTGCAGGGAAGCTGCCTTAACAGGCTGCCTCTTAGATCAAGGTTTGATCCCTAGTAATAACCTTCATAATTTTGCTCTTGGAGAAATGTCCAGAAGCTTTAAGCACAAGCATAGAATATGAAAGGCTATAGGTTTGGGCTGGGAAACATTTTGAAATCTTTCGAACACCACACGCATGACCACCTTTCTAACTAAGCACAAGATTGTCTGCACACAAACCTTGAGAGGCCTAATGTATTGATAAAATTATTGAAAGAGCAGGCTGAAATGTGATTGCCTTGGTTTAAGCCAGCCTGAGGCAAGGGACCTAGCTGGAAATTGCCATTTGGTTTTCCAATCCATTAAGGGCCTTGGAGATTTGCCCTTTGCTGCCAGTTTCACTTTCAATTTCACCTTGACACTTCCGTTAATTTTGTTTAGGAAACTCAGTTACCAAGCTGCAGACGAGATGGAGTTCGAAGTAGATAAGCCCCAGCTATACTGAACTTTCCAAAGGGGGGAAAAAAACATGATTGTTCATCCTCTGCTCTCTGGGGAAGGTCTGCCCTGAGTTTTTCAGCTGCTTCCTGATTGGCAGCCGCAGAGAAGAGTCCTTGTGGTTCTGAATTCTGCTCTCAGCATTCTCTTTCCCCTGTGGCTAAGGCAGGCCTCTTATAAAGCATCTCAGATGCCAACCGGTGATAGCTCAGGTATCAGCAGGAAAGGAAAAGGGGAACAATTCCTGCAGGCTATCAAAGTACTGTTTTCTTTTTCACCTTGGTGAGGATCTGAAAGACATGCCTAGGTTTTCACTCTTGGGGAAAGCCGTCCTCCATGCTGATTTCAGTAGAGATGGGGGAGGACATTTGCCCTATCTACCAGTGTGCTCCTGTGTGCTGAGATTTGTTCTAGGAAAACGAGGAGATGTACACACTGTGATTCATGTCAGCTAAAGTATGGCAGCATGCAGGATGACGGTGATCCAATGACATTTTACATATTGTTTTTAAAATAGTTGTTGTGGTTGTGCATTTATTAAAGCAACCTCCAATTTCTGGCAAACAAGGCTGATTTGTCATTTGTAATTGCACTGAAAAATTCCCTTTGAAAGTAAAATTTAATTTTAGAGGTGAATCACTTAAAAGTATTAAGGAATCATTGAACCTTGGGCTACTGCGAAAAGATATCCATGAGTTCAGGGTAAATTCTGGTATGTGCGTGGACTTTAGGAAATGTGAACCCAAACAGGCTATAGCACAGGGACCCAGAGAAAAAAATAATTGGGAACTTCTTAATTTAGATTTTTTTGTAGTTTGATATGTTATAAATAGAGAGGTTGGTGGCTTGTCCCTTCACGATCTCCACAGCCTTAAGTCCTGAATGATGCCATTATTAGAAATGGTGTCATGAGATTAAAACGCAGATTTTAAGAGGCGCAAGAGACTGTGTTCAATTCTGGGATTTTAATGCTGGTTCTTGATTTGTCTGTTGAATACTTGAAGCTAATTCTACAGCATTGAGCTGTGAGAGCCCATTTGGTTTCCTGATTTAGTGCCTCTAAATCCATTCATCTCCATGCCTGGAGCTAATATTGCTTCCCTACACCCAAATCAACTGTGTAATACCCTGGGAGTCTGTGAAATTACCAATAATAAAGTACAAGTACAGCTATTCATTAATTAGAAGAGAAGATTTATAGAGAGGAAAATAGAAATGCAAACTTTGCGTGTATTTATTCATTTAAAGACATCTCTGAAGCATGCTCCCCTTCTGGGAGATAGTCAGATTGAACAACACACTAAGGAGGATGCAGAACTGATAGCATTTCCAGTGTGAGAACACACTACATACAGAATGCGAAATGCAGCATTACTGTGGATGGGAGAAATGGGGTGAGCTTTGGCATTTGACACTTGTGGGTGTGAATCTTAGAGTTTCCTATATGTAACTATATGATTTTGTATATCTTCTTCCTTATAAGCTACAGTTTCTTAAACTATGAAAAAGAAAGATTTATACTTGTTTGGAAAGGCTGTTATGGGACTAATTTAGAAAAGGTATAAAAGTGTATAAAAGGACTTCTTGTGAAAGTTCTGTTTCTCTTTTTAGGACACATGAAATCACTGAATTTAGCATGTTATTTTACACTGATCTATTGCATTCTGCTTTTTAATTACTTATTATTTCTGCCTTCATAAGTCTGCTATTAGAGGCAATGTGCCTCACTGCTGTGCTGTCTGCAGCCTTGAGACTGATTCAGTGCTCAACATCTACCAGCTGATTGGAGAGGGACAAGGTGACTAAGTCAGACAGCACTTTACTGGAAGCTTTGTGGACTGAAGTGACCTCGGCCATCTCCTAGAGCGGTCTCCTGCCTCAGGCATGAGTTGTGGTGGTCTGTAGTAAAACCTTAGGGAGATGGATTTGTAAAGTAGATAAACACACTGACATTAAGCCTGCTGCCCAGTGGTCTGGATCTCCTGGTTACCTTTGTTTTTCTGCATCTACTGAAAAGCATATTTTTGGAACTGTTCATTCTCCCGCTCTCATTCTAACCTCTGTGCAGATTAGGAGAGTGATCACTTCTTTGCAAAATGCTTTTTTACTATCTTTGATTACTGTCATTTTTACCTCATCTTTGTCTTTTCATTTTCTGTATACCATGTAAATATAAGGAAACCAGAAGTTTGGGGCGGGAGAGATGACTCCACAGTTAAGGGCCCTGGCTGTTCTTGCAGATGACATGGGTTTGATTCCCAGCACCAACATGACAGCTAACAATGTTAGTTCCAGATCTGACACCCCCTTCTGATCTCCAGGGGCACTGCATGACACTGGTACACTTGCATATGTACAGGCAATGCACTCATACACATAAAATAAAAATAACAAATAAAATATTTTAAAAAAGAAACCAGGAGTTTTGTGTCAGTTTTCCAGCCCCTCAGCATGTGGTCCTAGATTCAGCTCTTATTGGTAATGGCTAGAGTAGAATCATGAGGTCTAATCCAATACAAGGAAGTGTTTGAAGCCTTCATCTATGGAGTAGTATGCAGCTGGGGAAAGTAACATGAGTGGATGGTTGGGAGAGTTAATTTCTATTGCAAATGAGAAATTCTCAAGTCCTTTTATAATTCAACCTCAATTCACTATGACTTAAAAAATGTGAAAAATTTACTGAAATGGCTTTAGCAGAGATTTTCTAGACTGTCTAATTTCATGTGGCCTTAAACTCAGTTATATTATCTTATAGTGCAGGGCAGTTCTAGTTTGTCTGGCTGTGATAAAACACTCTGAACCAAAGCAGCTTAGGGGAGCAAAGGATTTATTTGGCTTATACTACCATGTAACAATCCATCACTGAGGGAAGTCAGAACAGGAACTCATGAGAAGCCACAGAAGAACACTGTTGTCTTGCTTACTGACTTGCTCAGCTAGCCCTCCTATAGCTAGCCAAGCCACATCTGGCTAGGTATGGTGCTGTCCACAGTTGGATGGGCCATCTCATATCAATCATGAATCAAGACAATCACAGACATGGCCACAGGCCTTTCTGTTGAGGTGCTTTCTTCCCAGGTAATTCTAGGTTATGTCAAGTTGACAGTAGGAACTAAGCAGAAGAGTAGTCATAACTTGTTCCAAAATTATGATATTTCAGATTTCATTCACTTAGATAAATCCATTTTATCTTCTCAATAATAGTTCATCTACCAAATATATCTGGAAGAGGTATAGCTATCAGAATTCCACAGTGAATTTCTTAGATCTTTCCATGCGTCATGCAAATTTGTGTGAAAACTAAAATACGTGTTCTAAAATTCCAGAATAAAAGTCCATCGCTACTGTCCCTGTGTCCACTCACAGATCATCTGTCTTCAAGGATAAGGATAGTGACTATTGTTTTAACTTGTGCTGTATGATGTCTGGTACTCAGTAGGCACTGACTATTGATGAATGAATAAAAGAAGGACATAAAAGATACTGAAGTGACTGTATGGATTTGTTTTTCTGCATATTGGTTGGTTAGTAATATATCCCAAATATATATATATACCAGTATTTCAGAGATCTGAGTTCATTTTGGGTCAAAGTTGTCAAATTAGAGGAAGTGCCAAAACTTAAGATGTATACATTATTTCCATTTAATACATTTTATGAATAATTGGGATCTTGGAAAGAACTATAGAGTATTAATTGGATTCTTCAAGTCACCAGGTCCCATAATTCAATATAAATCCAATAGTGTCCCAGACATTAGCATGTGCTAAACAGTGTGGGCTTGCTAATGCTTAAAGGTCACCAATGAGGTCTGTTTCTAGGGGTCATACTAATGCTGTACAACCTTCTAGGCAAGTCCTAGTTCATATGGGCCTTATATCATGTAGCATTTTGGATGTCATATGGAAAAAACATCAGCTGACTGAGCTGAGTTCAAATCCTGGCATCCTAACTGTGGGATCATGGGCAAAATGAAATATCTGTATAAAACAATTATGAGTCTGTCTGGTGAGTGTTTGAAATTATTATTATTACTATTATTGCCGCCTCATTGAGGAATGAAAATGACCAGCTTGTTAACAAGCAGAAAATTAAGAGATTCAACTGCTTAGAAACAAGAATATCTTTCTCTCTTCCACATCAATAGGCTGTGGTTAGTCTTCTTCCTTAAGGGGTATGTTTCCCATAGCCCTACCAGCCAGGTTTTAACTGTCTTTAACTTCCTTTTCCTGGTATAAAGATGGTCATATGTGAGTTTTCAACAAATAATTGGTGGTGAATGATAATGAATGAAATGGAAAGAAAGTTGCAGTATGTTGATGCACCATCAAAAATATTTTTAAAAAATCACCATTTTCTGTTGGGTTTTGATTTGTAAGATTTCAGTCATTAGAACCTTATAAAATATTTTTGTTTAAAAGTGAAAGTTTTTAAAAGTTCCTAAAATATAATAAGCTGTGCTCATTTCTAGAAAGAGGCTATGAAAGCTGCTCAGGTAAGAACAGTCTGTGCCTTTCCATAAATATTCACGGTTTTGAAATACAGGATGGAAGACAATAGAATGATTCAGTCTCCTGAATATTGTTTTCAGCTCTGTCTACTCTGGAGATATTTATTTATTTATTTATTATTTTACCCATCTGGGTCAATTGGGATCATGGGATGAATTCATCTGCAGTTAGTGTACAAAGCCAGCAATTGCCTATGCATGATGCTTCCTCCTCATCTACTCTACCTGTGCCTGGTGTTATGCATAGAAAACCCTGAAACCAAATAGATTCCCATTTCACGGATGTCTGCTTTCAGAATCAGAGTCACACATAGTAGCACATGTTCCGTACTTTCCTAGGGACAATTCTTTCAGGTCCCTCCAACGTGCCTTTCATGTTTCTGTCACATTTGGTTGCAAGTAGAGCCACTTGATTTCCTATCTCTTTTCAGGGTTTGAATAGCTCTGATCCTTTCTAATTGCTCTGGCAATAGGCCAATGTCTCCTTCCCTCACCTTTGTTCCTGCAGTTGCCTTCTTTGGGGTTGCTTTCCTGTATGTCCTTGCTTCTTCCGCCATCAGAGTTGAGGAAGTGGTAACAGTGACATCCCAGCCTCGTCCAAACATTTGAAATATTTTTTTCAACTTCTGTAATAAAATAGGAAAATCACAAAGAAAAGTCTTCTGGCTGATAAAAATAAAAATGATTCAGTATGTTTACTCAGAGAAGACAGAGATGGGGCCTGCTCACGGTTCTTCTTCTGAGTATACATACAGGCTATCCAGATATTACCCCTGAGGCATTTACAGAGGGAATGCATTCATCCACCAAAGAGATACAGTGAGCAGTTGTGCATTTACATGCAGGTAGGATAAAGCTGCATCCCATGTTAACACCAGGGAAACACTAAGACTGGATGGTTTCAACCCCAAGTTTATAGTGCTAAACCATAGAAGCTTATTGCATGCTCATTAATCAGTCACATGCAGTTTTTATGAATCCATGAGGCTTGAGGGCTTGGACTCTATAGAAAATGTCAATCACCAAGCCAGACTGACAAACATACCTTGAACATAAAGTTTCTAGTGATTAATTAAGAGCCCAGAGGAAGACGTGTGGTAGATTATTCTAGATTGATGTTGGAAGCTGTGGATATCAGTCACTTTAATCCCCTTTCTATTGGGTAGAATTCATATAAGCTAAAACAACTGCTAATAAAGAGGAATCTGAAACATGAAGAAAAAAATGAAACAAATAGCTACTTACTTGCAGGTTAGTTCCAGTTGCCTGTCACCATTCTCAGGGGTTTTTCTTTTGTTAAAAATTCTGTTATTTGTTTATGTGTAAGTGTGTGTGTGTGTGTGTGTGTGTGTGTGTGTGTGTGTGTGTGTGTCTGTGCACATGTGTACATGAACCCAGGTGCCCTCAGGGGCCAGAAAAGGGCATCAGATCCTCTGGTGCTGGTTATGAGCCACAATACATTGGTGCTGGAAACTGAACTCTAGACCTCTTAATCCCTGAGCCATCTCTAAAGCCCTCAAAGTTTTTTCTTAAACATTGATCTCAATTATGATTTATTTTTCACCTAAGATAAGCTGAAAACGGGGAGAAAAGATTTTAGTAATAAGTATTTGGATTATGTTTTTTCTGCCCAGATATCATGCTTAGCTCTTCCTCCAATGAACAGCTACTAACAGCACCAACTGTCTCCTCTCACTTAGTGATAAGGAAGTCTCCCCACTGGGTAGGGCTCCATACTTACAGCTATGTTTAACTAAGAAAAGAAAAGCAACAATTGAGAAACTCCTTTACCATGAAAGGTAGTTCAATTGCAAGACAAAATTTCTTCAGAAAAAAGAAGCACAAGGTGTTCAGCGGTCCATTTTAAAAAATGGAATCTTTCTGGATGAGCCTGGTGAGGATCAGGATGTTCCTTGTTCACTGTCTGGCAGCTTCCTTCTCACTGTTTTCTGTAACTCCTGCTCTGCTCTTCTTGACTAGACACCCTGCTTTTCTCAGTTCGTATACGACACAGATTTGACAACTTGCTCCCTTCTCATGTAAGGCTACTTTTTCTTGTCTTTTTGGGGGGTGAGTTTGTTTGTTAAAGCAAGTTCATATAATATTTTTTTTTGGCGGGGGTACAATACAATTCCTTAGACACCTCATTAAACTTCAAGCTATGTGCTTCCAAGTTAGTTTCATGAGCCAGGCCTGACCTGTCAATGGTCTTTCTCAGTTATGGGCCTCAAATCTCAAGTTTCCACACCTTAGTGTATTCTCTTAGCTCAGAGAAAGTGTTTTGCCATCAACAACTTGAATCTTGCTTGATTGCTAAGAACTGATAGATCTTTTCCATTCAAAGAGCTTCTGTCATTTTATTTATTTCATTTGGGGTTTGGTGGTTTCAGAAACTATTGCTTTTTTTTCACAGTGTGAAACCTCACATTTTATAGCTCACTTTAATCCTAGAGTTCTCCTTGAAACTTGCCCATTCTCGCTGGAGCTACAGTCTTCCTCAAAATTACACTCTCTAAGCAGTATAACCAATACACACTGGCATTTCTCTTCTCAACTATTTCCCCGAGAGCTAGTCTCACTAGACACCTGGTCTCCTTTCCAGATTGTTGAAGGCAGTTTTTTTTTTTTAATGAATCATTTTGTTATATTAAAACAGGGTTCTCCAGCCTTCTAGCTATCTACCACCCAAGTGCTAACTCAATGTGAGAACTGAGTTTCTTCTGGAGATATCTTGCTTCAAATAGGATAATGTTGGACTTAGAATAATATGAGTTATAGCAAGTTAGTCCTGAAATTTCACTGACTGCACTGTAGGTTTATTTCTCTATTATCTAAATCCTTAAGAAAGGTTACTCATACAGCTATGCTGATGGAGGTTTGTCTTCAGCATGTGGCTTCTACGTTTGTTCTTTGTAACAGCTTTGAGCTAGTAGGAATAAAAGAGACTAGAGATAGCCACAAAGGAGAGCCAGGTGACCCCCAGCCTGCAATGTGGCTGATATTCTTTTTTTCTATACTTTAGTCCAATGACCACATCTCACTGCAGAGGAAGCTAGGAAAAGAATCTGGCTGTGAATGCAGAAAGGGCGAAACTGGATTTTGATGAACAGCACTAACAGTCCCCAGTCACAGTGTCCTATACAGACAGGAGTTGGCTTTTCTGATATGACAGGAAGCCCCGTGGTTGGTAGCCCAAATTGACGGACTGCCTCTGTGACAACAATAAAGGAACTGGGTCTTTCTCCTCCACTCTGAACTCCTACTTAGGAAAATAGTGCCCTCTTATGAGATATCCAAGACCTAAGTTAAACAATCCCAGCAAGGGGAGCAGAGAAACTGACCATTTTAACTAGGCTTGTTGCCACTGTACTTGAAATCAGTTCCGTGAATAAGGATAAGAGGGGGAATGGACACGAAGAGGTAATCAACAGTGTATATATGAAAAGGAAAATGTGGTTCCATATTCGGGGGGCAGTCCTTACCTGAAAATGGGCCTCTTTCTCTCAGAAAGCACTATATAAAATACTTCTGTCTTCAGGGAACGTTAAGAAATATTTATTTGAAAAAAGTCAGTAACGTGCTCCATGCACAGAACATAGTAATTATTAGTGCATTTTTATTGAAGTAACTAAGTGAATGAGCAAGGCACTGTTACGCCTGTGTGGATGGAGGAAGCCCAGGGAGATGCCCTTATAGCATTGATTAGCACAGGCATACTGCATAGAGATCGCACTGAGATCGCTGCTGTCTGAAGTCTGCATCATCTTCCTTCACTGCTCCTTATTTATGAGGTACTTAATGCCTTCAGAGTCCTTAGCGATTTGCATTCAAGTGTCTTCTGTTTTGCAGTCCTATAAGACAAACAAGAAAATAGGCAATAAACCCAAAAGAAGACCATAAAAAAATCACTCAAAATATGAAAAATATATTAGTAAAGGCCTCAGACATTTAGAAGGCAGGGGATATGTCTTTTATTTGTTTATTTATTTTCCTTTTTTGTCTTGTTTCAGAAACTAGCAAAATGAAAACCTAAGTGATTTTTATTTTTTAGCTGAAATAGATCCTACAAGCATTGATTTTTAATTGGCTTAGAAAAATTATTGAGTTAAAAATAGCAAATGCCATGACTACAGGCCCAGGAGTCATTCTCTTTCTGACTTGCTTTGTCTGGGGTTAGAACAGGGAAGGACAGGTCTAAGAAATACTTGTTATAGACTGAAGGTGCTGAGGCTGCCATCATCAAAGGATGAGGCCAAGACTGCTTCACAGCTCTGCCTCAGAAGCCATAAAGACTTCCTATGATGTCAAGCAGCCAGCAATAACACAAATGGTAGCCCCCAAATTCACATGTCTGATATAAGCTGCCATTATCAAGCAATAATTATTCCTTCTTCTGAGGAGTCAGCTTGCCAATCACACTGACATGCTTTCAGTTGGTTTCAATGGTGCACAGTTTCCCTTTGCATTTCTGCAGGAAGAGTCTTTGACAGAGGAAGTTAAGTAACTTTCAGCGTCAGTCAATTCCTTGCTCAAAGTGTGTCTGGCTGTCCCTTTGCAAAACAGCTCCATCTGTAAGCATCAGAGTGAGAATAAAAATATCTTGACAACCTTGTCTCTCTTGCTACATCAGTTGGTCAGTAGGCATTGCTGTGCTCTAAGTCTAGACTCAGGCTTGGGAAGGCAGCAAGTTCATTGCTGTGGAGTGTGCTCTTGGGAATGAAATGGCCTAGGGTGAGAATTTCAGCCAGGTGCTGGCTGCCAAGGAGATGTAGGCAAATTCTCAGATTTGTATGTAGAGATTTATTTTTCCTAAAATTAAAAACTCACATTGTGAAATTTCTTACAAGAAAACAGGAAAACATTTTGACTTAGCTTGTCAAGAAACATACAACTTATTTCAGGTTATTTCTTCATGGAGGTTCATATTTTAAAAATATAAAAAGAACAAAACTAAGACCGATTTTACCACTTGTTAAACGGGAATGGGGAATGAGGAATTTGAGAAATGACCTACTTAGCCTTTCTTTGTTTCTCCTACATTTTCAGCCTGTCTCCATGGTCTACTCCAAGGCAACATGTGTGGCTAGGTTTTGCTGTCCCTCAAGGAGTGGGCTTTTCTGTTAGACTCTGTGTTTCTAGGCTCCTGGATATCCACCATAGATAGAACTCAAAGCTGACTTATTTCTTTTTAAAATTATAAAATTATAGTTGACATCACCCTCTCCAGGGAATTCTATAGATCACATATTTCCTTTTCTTTTTGCTTTAAGATGTTGAAGTTTTGAAGAAAGTAAAATACAATTTATTGGTGATACATGTTTCCTATTGTCTAAGCTTTTTTCAAAAGATCTGTTTCTTCCTGTTTTTGGGATTGTTTATTACTGTTTCTCTTTCTATGTATGTGTATGAGTGTAGGCACATACATGCAACAACATATGTGTATAAGTCAGAAAAAAACCTTGGTATCGACCCTCAGCTTCCACCTTGCTTGAGATAAGGTCTCTTGCTGTTCACCTCTATCTATGCCAGGCAAGCATATGCACAGTTTCCATTCTCTTATCCCTGCCTTTCATTTTGCTGTAGTAATGCTAGAGTTACAGGCAAGTGCTACTACATTTGGCTTTATACAGGTTCTGGAATCTAAACTGAGGTCCTTCACACTTGTGTCGCAAGTCTTTTCCCCACTAAGCCAACTCCCTAGTCCTGGGTATTTTCTTATTATATAGCAACATGATGAACATGATACCTTAACCTGTTATTTCACCTGTTTATCTAGCCTTTATTAAAAGATAATATCTCCATCTATACCATGGGTCACAGTTGACAATAGGGAGGGACACGTCTCAGCTGCTCATTGTCTACAGCAACTCAGTTATCAATACTGATCCATTTTTGTCTCTCAAACAACTTCTAATATATTCATTTATTTCCATTCCTGTAGCTTGATCCAACACAATATCATCTGCAACTAAACCCTGCAGTATCCTTCTCATTACTGACACATATCTAGACTTTGCTCCTTCCTGGCATTCTCTATATTCTAGCCAGAATGGTCTTCTACAAATGTGAATTGAAGATGTCATACCATGCCTGAAATCTTTCAGTGGGTTTTGTCTAAAATCATAGACCAAAATTCTTAACATAGTCCAACAGCCCTTCAACAGCCCACTCTTCTACTGAACGTTAGTGTTTTGGAGACACTGTGCTCCCCTGTGCCTTTAAGACTTCTAGCTTGGTATTACATACATTTAAGAGATCTTTCTTTTCCCTTTCTTGTCCTAAGCTGACTACTACCTATGCTTTAGAATACCACTAAGTATTACTCACTTAAGGAAATCTTCCTTTTATCCACTAAACTAGGTCAACATCTCTGTTTCATGCTTACATTACCATTCACACATCCTTACTTCTTATAGGACTCATCACAAGTGTGATTAGATAACTAATTTTATTTCCATTTGAACAATGTCAGTGTCTGCTCAGTGAATGTGCATCTGAAGAGTGCAGGATTCATCTGGGTCTTCTTCACCTCTGTATCCTGCTATGGAACATGCCCATTACAGTCAATCTCCATAGAAGAAAAAAAAAAACATCGAGGAGAATTACAGTTCAATAAATAGCTAGCTATGTCACCCAGAGATGGTCAAAATGGATTTGAGGACACAGAAACTTTTTCCAAGAAATAATTTGGGACAAGAACCTGACTAAAAATTGACTTTCTGTAACCAAACTATTGAGAGTTTCATCTATCCTAACCCTGACCTTAAAAAGTGATGTGGTCTATTTTAGAGAAGCTTGCATGGGTTGATGAGCAGAATGTGTAGTCCTTGGTGCTTGGGTGGAATATTCCATAGATGTCTTTTAGGTCCATTTGACATATGATATCATTTTATTCAGATGTTTCTCTATTTATTCTTTGTTCAGATGCTCCGTTTATTGGAAACAGTGGGCACTGAAGTCACCTAACTTTACTCAGTGACAGCTAATCTGTGTCTTGAATTCCAATAATATGCAATTTTTATGTGTACTAGAGTTTGGTGCATATATGTTCATGATTGTTATGTCTTCTTGTTCAATTGTTCCTGTGATCAGAATACAGTGACCTTTTTTTAATCTCTTCTGATTATCTTTAACTTGAAGTCTCTTTTGTCACATATTAGAATAGCAACTTGTGCTTGTTAGTGCTACTTCTTGGAATATTTTTTCTATCCTTTGACCCTAATATGGTACCTATCCTTTTAGGTAAGATAAGTTTCTTACAGACAACAAATAGACAGAATTTGTTTCTTAATTCATGCAAATAGCTTGTATCTCTAAAAATTATTTTATTTATTATTTTTTTTTATGTGTATGAGTGTTTTGTGTGCATGCATGTAAGTACATCCATGCAGTGCAATGCTCATGGAAGTCAGAAAAGAATCTAAGATCCCTTAGAACTGGAGTCACAGAGAGTTGATAGCAACCACATGGATGCTGGGAATCAAACCTCGGTCCTCTGTAAGAGCAAACAGTGCTCTTAATCACTGAGCCACCTCTCCAACCCTACTTGCATTTTTGACTGGAGATTTGGGTTATTATTGAAAGGTGTGTATTGGTTACTGTCATTTTATTGTCTCTTTGTGTTCTTAGTCTTAGTTTGCATTTCTGTACTTTATACCTTCATTTGTTTCCTTCCTGTAACCTCCTGAGTATGGATATTTGTTTCTTCAGTCTTTTGCATTGCTTTGATTATTTTCTGTAGGGCTGGTTTGGTGGATATGAATTCTTTCAGCTTATTTGTATTATGGAAGATTTGTCTTTCCTCTTTGACTATGACAATTTGTTGGGTAATGTATTTTATTTTGGCATCTGTGGTCACTTTTAGTTAGCAATACTTGGAACCACTATACCCAAGGTTCACAGAACATAATGGATAAAGGGGTGGAAAGAGTATTAATTCATCTCTCTGTTCTCACCACTAGAGCTTCCTCATGCAGTAGATAGTGATTAACACCAAAAACCACAACTGGCCAAAATGTAGAGAACAAGAGGCTACAGACTGCATGTCCCTGGATAGGACCCTTATATCAAACTTCAGCCACTCAGGGCTCAGGAACCATTGTGGAAGTGGGGACAGAAAGATGATAAGAGCCAGGGGTGGTGGATGAACACAAGGGAACAGAGTTTTCCAGGTGACTGGGAACTTGTTCATATGAACTTACAGTATCAGTAACATCATATACTGTACCCATGAAAACTCAAACTAAACAAAAACTTGGTGTAGAACTGGGGAAATGGGTAAGAAACACCAACCCTGCTGAGGAAATACTGGCAACTAATCTATGATGGGTGAGGGTGGTCAGTCTTCTTTAAGGATGTGATGCTGGAGAGACTGACCTGGCTCTAGTGGATGAACTCATACCAAGGTACATCTGGGTATGCAAACTTGACGTGATAGGCCTTAACAGATATGCATGAAATCCAGTTGGGGTATTATGGGGCTGTACAGAAGGAGAAGGGAGTCTAAAGATGATTAAGATGTATTATATGAAATGCCAAAATTTTAATAAAAATATATATGGTAAAAAAGAAAAAAGTGATGTGATATATACAATGGTCATAGTGTTGTGGGACTCTTGAGTCTTTAGGTTACAAAAGTCTCTCAGGCTTTTGCTTTTCTTATTAGGTAGCCTGAAACAAGCAGGCAGTTCAGTCTCTTGAGTGAGTTTAAGAACTTATTTTGACGCCTTTCTTTAATAAATCTTGCGTGTTGCACAAGCCCCATCTGCCCTGGCCTAAGAGATGGGAAGCTTGTTACTCTAGCTGATGATTCTTAATTGGAACAATCCAGCAAATGAGTGTCAGTTTGGGGGCCTGTGGAACGTGTCTACTGAGCGGAGTTTGTTTACACTTTGCCAGTGTCATCATTTACAAACTTCAAAAAACACATTGACAAATTCTCTAGCTGTTTTGGCAGTGCTTCCATCAATCACCCAACTAATAGCACCAACATTTCTCCTGGGCTATTATAGTCACTTCAGTCGCTGCTGCTGCAGCTTCTGGAGAAGATAAATCAGAAGGGGTTCTTTCAGATGGTCTCAAGTACGACACCATTTTTTATTACCCAGTGCTTCCCTTCTCACTTTTCTCTCTCTGCCCTTCCTCCAACCACCCATAAACAATTCTTTCTGCTTTGTACTGCCTTTAGATAAAGTAATCTCGATCTATGGTTTTCCTTTTGAGGCCCCTTTGCAACATCATTGGGTAATGGGTCCATTTATTATTTTGGATTTTTGCATGCCCTCTTTAGTTACTCTATGCAGGCCTCTCAAATCAATAAGTGTATTGTGTTTCTGCTGACAACAGGTGCCTGGCTTCTCAGGCCCAACATACCCTCTGAGAGCAGCTCACATGTCTAATGACCACAGCACGAAAACCTGAAACCGTTTTGCCTTTCAACCAGGTTCTTTGTGCTGCAGCGTCAGGCAGCAGCTGTATCTCTACGGCTGGGAGGCTAGTGTGTCCGTGTTCTTGCTCTTTGATCATTTCTTTCTATTGCTAAAGCCTCACTGCATTTCAGAAGGAAGAAATATGGCAAAAACTCAGCTGGCTCATCCTCCATGCTGCTTTGATTGTTTTATGACAGCTGTCCTTCATTATTTTCTTAGTCAAAGAGTGTTTTTCTTTTTTCTTTATTCACTGACCTATCTTAAATAAGGTTGTGCTTAAAAGACCAAACCCCTTACCTCTGCAAACTTCCTCACCGTTAAGAAACATGACCTTATCGTTGACCTTTGCTTCCCATGTATTGGACGTCTAGATGGTGAACAGGGAGTGCCTGCCAAACTTGGCAGCTCTGCCAAACTTGGCAGCTCAGGTGAGGAGGGCTGGCTGAAGTTCTGCTGCCCAGCTGGAGTTCTTGCTGTCTGTGGTGCCAAATGGAGGGCAAACAAACCCGAGGCTGCATTGCAAGTTGCTGCCAGAGTGGTGGTGTTAGCTCCATCGCCGAGGGTCCCATTCATCCTGCATGAGCCATGGGTCTGGACAAAGCACCAAAAGCAGCCGGTTGCAAGTCTTGGCTCTGTATCTGACCAATCTATTAATCAGAATTGCAACTGGTCCTTGGAAGTGTTTTTCTTTCATGTGTAAGTCAGAGAGTCAATCTTGGTGGGGATTCCATGTAAATGATGCCATCAACTTGATGCATGAAGTCTGGTCTGTGATCACAGGTAGTATGATCCCCCTGCCACCACAGTGATCTTTCTTTAGGATGCCTTAGCTGCTTGAGACCGTCTTCATGAATAGCAGGATCCCTGTCTGCAGTATCTTGAAGCTGAAATAACAAATAGCAGCACTCATTTTATGTTTGAAACGTCCATTTAAAAATGAGATAGCTTGACTTCTACATCGCTTAAATACTTTCTTTTCAAGGTAGACTTCTGTTTAAACACTAAATGATAAACTGAAAGCTGTTTTTTAGTTGCCCAACAACAATGTACTACTTGTGTAAGAGAGCATTCACAGAGACAACTGGCTGATTAGAATTCACTGACCTCATAAGGAAGGAATATTTTTGAACTCTGCTTTAGCCTCAGTAATATGAGAAATGCTTAGGACAGAGAAAGAATCAACATTTGTTCCTAGTGTATATTGATGATTTTATTTATAAGAGATCTAAAATTGTGATAACGAGTGTAAGTACTCTAAAAGTATTTACAGTGGACTATTTCAGATGAATATTTTAAATAGCACAGCACTGTTCAGACTTGAGTACTTCATATACTCTATTTGAAGAATATGCTTGTGGGCCTTAAATATTTTCTTAAATTTATTAAGCTATGGGTCTGGAGAGATGGTACAGATGGTTTAGAGCACTTATTCTTCTAGAGGACCCAGGTTGGGCTCCCAGCACCCACACGGTGGCTAAATAACAGTCTGTAACTCCAGTTCTAGGCGACTTGATGCCCTCTTCTGGCCTCTGCAGGCATTGCATGAATACACTCATTCACATCAGCTAAAATAATAATAATGTATAAAATATTTTTTAAAAAAATTCCTTAGACTATGAATATTTTTTAATGTATAAACTTTTTCTGCCATTATAAAAACTTGAAGAAATAAAAGTTGAAATAAAAGCAAGGCAATGAATTCAATAGTATTCATAGTGTTAATCCTCATGCTAGTTTTGTGAAGTGTGATGTGCTAGAGTTAATGTGATATGCAATCTCTTACCTATCCTGATACTGCTTGGTCTTAATGGGAATGAAGATATCATATGGTCTATCTATTTTCCCTCTTGTCCTTTTGACTCTACAATTAATGAGATACAAACTTGCCTTACTTGATCATGTGATATGAAAGAAATGATTCTCAAATCATGAGCAAACATCAATTTGGAACCAATGCCCCCAACTTTCCACATAATTCAGAATGTCTATCTTAATGTTTAGATCATTGCCAAATGCAAACACATAATTAAAAAGTTCTTGTAACTAAGTTCTTAATTCAGAAAATACAAAAAAGAAAACATGTCTGAGAATGTTTCAGTCTTCACTCATTGACTAACCTGTAGCCAAAATCCACTAAGCTGTTCATGTGACCTTCTCAGTCATTATCACTTTTTGTGGCAAAGGATCAGTCAAAAATCATACAAATTGCATTTGCATTGTGTGTTAGATGTCTGCTGTGTGCCAATAATATTGTAAAAGATGGAATAGATCATAGGAGAAAGAACGAAATCTCTTATAAAATAGGCTGGTTCCAGTACAAACCACCCAAGCTGAATGTTTCTGGGAATTTTGTTGATTTGATTTTAAAGGTGGTTAAAGTTTAACTTTGTCTTACATGAAATTATTATAAGAATTTATACTTTTTAGTTTACATGAATATAACACTAATGATTTCAGCAGTAATATACTAGGAATTTCCTTTGAAAGAATTTGCAAAACGTCATGTTTTATAAAGGAATAAACATCCTTTTTCTTCTCCCTAAATGTAGACAATAGTTTCAAATATTTTTCTAAGCAAAATCTGTTTGTAAGTATCCTTATTTGTAGATGATGTGACTGTATACTTAAAAGACCCTAATGCCTCAATCAGAAAACTCTTAGACCTAATAAAAACTTTTGGCAAAGTAGCAGGATACAAAGTCAACATGTAGAAATCCATAGGCTTTCTGTATACCAATAGCAAACTTGCCAAGAAAGACAAGAAATAAATGCCACTCCGAATAGCTTTATTAAAACATACTGAAGAATAAACCTAAACAAGGACTTTAAGACCCTGAAGAAGGCAACTGAAGAAGACTCTAAAAGATGGAAAGACCTTCTATGCTCATGGATTGGCAGAGTAAATATTGTAAAAATGACGATATTTCCAAAAGTGATTAAATAAAATGTTTAATTAGCACACAATCCCCATAAAAATAATTCAAATTAAATTCTTTGAAGAACTAGAAAAAATTGTAAAATTCACATTGAAGAAAAGAGAGTCTCATATACAAGTGATGCTGTAGAAATGGAATGTGTACCTAGGCAATAAAGGTGGACAATAGCTTCAAGTATTAATATTCAACTGATGACATTAAACAATAATAAAACAAGATCCCTCTCTCTCACTGTGCACACAAATCATCTCCAATGGATTATGGATCTTAATGTAAAACCTGAAGTTCTGAAATACTAGAGGCAAAGTCAGTGAAAATAGGCATAGGAATAAGATTTCATTCGCACAGGAAAAATACCAACACCTGACAATAAGGACCCATGAAATTAAGGTTCCACAACACGAAAGAAACGGTTAAGTGAAGAAAGACCCCACAGAATGGGAGAAGTCTTTGCTAGTTATACATCTGATTGATGATTAATATGTAGAGTTTACAAAGAATTAAAAAAACAAAACAAAACAAAATCAAACAACCAAATTTGTAAATTGGACTAATAAAATACACAGTTCTCGAAAGATGAAATGTAAAAGTTCAATAAACATGGAAAATTCAATATTATTAGCCATCAGAGAAAAAAAAGGTGACTAATGGGAGAGGGAGAACAAAGGAACAGTAAAACATGGAGATACTAGGGAGGCATAAACTCCACGTACAAGATATATTTGTATATATATAAAAATATATGAAAAATCTTTACATAGTTAAGTCCTGTGTACAATGAATACATACCAATGACAGTTTAAAAATTAAAAACTCATTTGTATGAGTTTGATGCTTGACATGGATGCAGCTATTCTGAGTCATAACCACATGACTGGCCCAGAGTCATTCTAGTCAGTTTTGTTTACATGGTTTCCCAGAACAGATGGACAGACAAAGCCATTAGACTAGTATGTGGAGCTTTGCAATCAGACCAACATGCCTATTTCTTTGATACTGGTCTAAGATTAAACCAGGTATGGTCTAGCTCGGATGGAACCGCATTTGCCCTGACCAACATGTATATCTTTCTGAACCAAACTGAGGTGATTCAATTTGTCCTGCTGGTGCTTATGACTGCATGTCTGTCAGGAAGTCCCCAATAAAACCTACAGTGCTCGTTCCTGGACCTGCCAGCTCCCATTCTTCATTCTCACTGCATGCTGGGCTGGACCTCCTACACCAGAACCAAGCAGTTCCAGAACACCATCTCCCCTAATTGGTTTTAGTTTCAAAGCTTGACTCTGCATCTCTTTTGGATTCAGTGTCTGTGTTTCCTTTGTTCACTATAATATACTTGGATAAAATGAATATAAATATACATGTATTATGGTTTTGTTAGCTGTTACAGTATTAAAAAGCATAAACTGATGGAATAATAGTTTAATTGTTGGTATCCAAAAACATGGGCAAATTAAAGAATACTGACATGCTTTCTTCCCACTGTAAAGCGACAGAGATTTTTAGTACATAACAATCTAAAGGATTTCATAGTCTAGGAAACCATAGGACTCCCCAAAGGAATAAATTATGTTGAAAGTAAACAAATTCAATTAAAGATAGTTAAAGATAGTGCAGCATAATCTGACTCCACGCTTCTAGCTGGGGTGGACAAAGGGTTTGATCATTATGGTCACATAAGAACCAGTACTGTAAAAGACCCTGCCTATTGCTAAGGCAGAAAAAGCTGGTCATGATGAATAAGGTTCAGCTTTTAAAACTTGTATAAGCAAAGGACATAAGTTTTAATTATCTTCATATTTTAAAATATTTATTAGTTTTTAAATATTTAAATTTTTATGTGTATGAGTGTTATACCTTCATGTGTATAAGTGTGCCATGTTGTATATTGACCTTGGAGGACAGAAGAGGGCGTAGGATCCTTTGGAACTGGAGTTAGGGACAGTTGTCAGCCACCATGTGGGTGCCAGGATTCGAACCTGGGTCTTCTGCAAGAACAGCCTGCGCTCTTAATCTCTGAATCATCTCTCCAACCCTCAGCTCTCTTCATATTTTGTCTAAAGAGAGCTACTTAAACATACCCAACTTTATGGAGCCCAGGAAAATACAGTTCATGTAATAAAAAGAGATCCAACCAGAATAATTTCTGAATCTCCAAGTTAAATTAGCAAGAGAGTTTAGTCCGATAGAAAACAAAGAAACACACATGCTCAGGAAAAGTACGTAGCCATACGTGAAATGTAGTCTATGTAGAAAAAATAAGGTAAGCATGCTTATAGTCATCAAAGAGAGAAAGGGAACTGAAAAGAAAGGGGAAAAAAAAAGGAAAAACAAGATGAATGAACAAAAAAGCAAGTGGACTGTAATACAGGTCTGAACAAGCATCCACACTGTATTAGAGAGTGGTAAATAGATGGAAGATAGAAAATAAACAGATGGCAGATAAGCAAGAAAGCAAAACTCATGGAGGTGATAGAGGACCAGCCCAGTAGAAGTTTAGTGAGAATGACACGGTGTTAGCATGAGTGTCCTCAAAACTATTGATTGGAAAGTCAACAGCTAAAAAGACACATGGACTGTGGTTTAAGAAATAGCAAGAATATCTGAGCAGGATAACAGAATCTTCATTTACTGCCATCACAGTAAAAATGCAGAATATGATGTAGAAGGAGGAAACAACAGATGCAGATAACAAGGACAGGAGAATGACCTCAGAGAACCTTTAAATGGATGATCAAAAGGAAACCCCAGACTCCCAAACCTCCTAATCTGGGCCAACAACACAAACACTTGGCAAGTCATGTACTTGAATTGTAGCAGCTAAGAGATGATAGCGTCAAGAGAATAAACGAGCATTTTTTTTTTAGAAATACCATCTTTAAATGAAAAAAAATGTAGGAAAAACATTTTATCTTCTAGTGGCTTATATATGTTGAAATTATTATAATTTCAAAAATTGCTTTAAGATGGTTTAATGTCATATTTATATTAATTGTCTTTTACAGAAAGGCAATAATTTTTAGTTTCACTGCAAAGACCAACACTGAATGTCTTAAGGTTAAGCAACATTTATGAGTCAGAAAACTATAGGTTTAAGAGGAAGGCTGAGAGAACTAAGGAGCTCCTCTCCTTGAATCATGTTTTAGAACAGAGCTTGTACAAAGCAAATATTTGGTTTTTATGTGTTCAAATTATGCCATATTGAAATGCGACATTATTAAAACAGAAATTATCTGTCAGTTCCAAACAGTTGTCTCGGAGAGCAACACTAGGTTTGCTATACTTAGTCTTTTTACAGCAATCATGTTTGAATATAGATATTCTTTTAAGAAGGCAATATGTTTCTCCAAATAGTGTACAGAAACTTATTTTTTTGAAATGGTCTTGGCTAAAAAGATTCTTGGTCCAAACTTGCTCACTTTAGCAGGGACTTCTAAGATGACCAGTTTTAGACTTAGCACTGAAGAGTTTTGGATGGTTTGTGAATAATTAAATCCAAACCAAGACAGTGATTTGATTCTTTGTTGCAGATGACACAACTACTCACCCAGAAAATGCAAAGGGGATAATTGGTAAACTATTAAGAAGAAAAGAATTTCTGAAGATTTTCTGACATGAGATAACAAAACCCATTTTCCATGTATAACATTTAATGAACTCTAAAATTTAATAATGTGTTCTTTAAGCATGCCAAACATTCATATGGGTGATGCTCCTTACATTAATGGAAGCATCAGTTTCTTACTCTGTTGAGTCTGGTCTATACTGAAATGAGGCTCATCTTGGGTATGTTCCACATTTCCATGGCAAGTTGCTAGTCTTCAGACTGGGTTTGTTATGGTAATGCTATGACTCTGTCAAGTGCTGACGAGAATGTGGCACAGTGGGAATACCTAGATATCACTACAAGGCTTAACTGTTGACATGACATCTTTGAGAAAATTTACATTTATTTTATGAAATGACAATGACTGTACCCACACTAACTAGCAAATCCTAACCATTCACACTGTTCTCATAGAAAGAGTCATATTTATATAAAAAGGTTTACATATGCAGAACAATATTCAGGCCAGCTACATGGGCATCATTTGTGCTATTTTCCATTAGTCACATTTTCTTCTACAGGTGGCATTAACTCCGGGGCACATATAAATGTAAATGAGACATAAAGACACAATTAAAAGCACACAGCCAAAATTAAATAATGAATTAGAAAACTATATGATATATATTAATGCATACACATGTGTTCATGTGTGTATATGAGGTGGGTTCCCCATTAATGAAAAACCCTTGGGGTAGTTCAACCAAATGTGGTCATTATCTTGTTCTGATTGTTTTCAGAAGTGTTCTCTTAGAACTGTGTCTCGTCTATTCTCCCTAAGAGGATCTTATCAAGCATGATATGAACAATGTTGGAAAACAGTTTTAAAAAAGGAAGAAGTTGTCTTTTCTGACCCTACTGACTAAGAACAGTGCACAAAGCCACAGACAGATGTCATTAACCTCGGTCCTCGTGTTGTTTGCAACATTTATGGGGTGTTGTTTACAGTGTCATTGCTGTTTTCCGTGTCAAGCAGTCACAGCTTTCTTTCTTATGCACACATGCACATATTGTTCTGAGTCAGGGGTATCTCCTTGACGCAAATAGGGAACATGGCATAACATTAAAGCAATGCATTTAGCTTAGCTTTTAGGAGTTAATTATAACAGGATTCCAAATCATGGTAGGACTACTCACATTTTTCTTAGGAGTATATGTAGTTTTAAATGCTCTAAGCCTATGATTAATTTGTTTGCAAGGTTATATGAAGTTTCAGTCTATAAAGGCTTGTTTCAATGAGTCTTTTCCTTTAAAGTCATCCCCACATGTATATATGACAAACTTACACAGATAGGCAAGGAGTAAAATCAGGTGTGGATAAAATTGAGTGGATGATATATGGATGTAATTTAATAATTATAGTGGCCATATCTATTTAAAATAATAAGGTAAAGATGGAAATGTACTTCTGTACAGAATGTTTAAGACAGCTACTTTGAGGAGGGGATTAAAATGATGGAAAATATATGAAACATATCCAAGTCAAAGCAAAGCAAAGCAAAGCAAAATTTTAGAGTTAGTAATGTTTATAACAGAGGAATTTAAAAATGCATAAGACAGTTACACAGGAAAGGAATGTTTAAAGGAAGTTCCCCAAATCAAACTATAACTGACAAGTGTAAGCAACAGGTAATGTAAATTTTGTGGTGTGGATACAGAAAACCTGCACACTAGCACCTTAACTTAAATGTTACATCTGAGGAAAGCATCAGATGAACTGAACTGTAAACATTGCCTTATTTTCTGTTTTTTTTTTTTTTTTTTTTTTTTAGGAGGGTGGATTTCCCTGGATCAGTGACTCTTAAGATTTATAATCTCAAAACAATAAAAATGATTTTACTTCTTGACTTGGAAAGGAAAGATCCAGCTTTTAAAATGAATGAAGTTGTGTTTGTTTCTGTTCTGATTTTTCCCCTTACCCATTATATGCATTATGAGTAATTCTCTTTTGTTTGTTGGTTATTTTTTCCCCCTTAGATTTCTATCATTCTCAATACAAAGCATCCTGAAACATAGGACATCTAGCCATTGTGTTCCTCAACTGGACATGAGGTTGCTGAGTAAAATATTGCACCCTGTATAACAGGTCTTATCAAAAGCTAAATATGAAATATACCTAGAATGTAATTTAGGGAATAATGTAACAGTTGTTGGTAGAGTCATATTTTTCAATATAGCCTTTTTGTACAAGTACTTTTGGTCAGATGCCTGAGGCCACTCACAGTGCTTACCTAATTAATGCTGCAGTAGCTGAGTTGTTAATCACTTGTGTTGACAAATACGTTATTAGAAAAGAAAACATGGCAAATACTTCATAGAAATCAGATGATTTTTAGAATAAATTCAAATTAGTCTGGGAGATTGTTCCTTTAGATGATATCAACTTTCAATATCATTTTCTTCACCGAGGAAACAGAGGCATGTGAGGAAGAGATGCTGTGATTGCAATTGACTTTTTAATTCCAAGATCAACTAAAGCGAGAAGGTTTTTAAACACATTTTAAAAGCATTTTTTGGCTATGAGATGAAAATATTCTTGGGCATTTAGCCAAAGGAGGTGTTTTTCATCCATCCACTAATAGCTTCTCCATATGCTAACTCATCTTTAATTGTAGGATGAGACATTATGCCATGTGTATAAGACCCTTCTGCAGAACCTAGTTTCTTCTCAATTTCCAGGTTGTGAAGCTAGGCTTTTACTTATGGTAATAATAGCTTTATGCTCTCCAATACAAGACTGGTTTGAACCATTGTTATTTACTGAAGGAAATTCTTAATTAAATGACTTCATTCAGAATTTCAGTTCCTGCTGGTGCCTACCTATTCAGGGGTTGATTATAGACTCCATGAGTTCCTTGGTTGACTTAAGCTAGGCATGACAATTTATAATGTACCACTGGGTACCTCACATTTAGTTTTGTTGTCCTAAAATTGCTAATGCACTAGTGATCATCATTGTGCATTGTAAGCTAAGTCCTTTCTCATTAGCCTTATAATTTACTTAGCTTGCACAGTTGGGCTTCTGTAGGAATTCTGCAGAACACATTAGCTAGGCCCTGCCTATCTTTCTAGCCCTAATTTCCAGAGACTAAGTCATTATTGTATCAGTTAAGGTTGGGTTACTATTTCAGTGCAAGCAATCCAATTCCCTCTGGCAAAGATATAGTCCTGTCAGCCTGAGAGTGTGCACATAACCTTTGTCAGAGTCCATTATGCAGGACTGCATTCACTGTGACCTTCAAATATGCCTGTCAGTAAAACCAAAGCCCAGTGCCAGCTTGTGTGAGCTTTGGGATACTGCATGCTTACACATAGTTAACCATTGACGTCATCCTGTGTTTCCATCTTTTCAGGCTATTGCTTTCTCTATTGGTATGCTTTTAAAAAAATAGATAGGATCTGAAGCCAGTGGCTTATGATATTTGATTTCTTCTGTTTCTGACTCCAAGTCTGTGTGGTGCATTCGTGATGTCCCAGCTGTGAAATTAGTAGAAAATAACTTTGGGGAACTGCTTGAGAAATTCCATGTTCTCTTGACACAGTAATACTTCACTCAGAAAAAGTAATACCTCATTTTTAGCTTCTCTAATATATAACGTATAAAATCTATATTATACACTTCCTAAAAATTAAAGGATGAGATAAAGTCTTTTGGAGCTATGTAATTTCTACCATGCTTAAATAGATAACATGTTAAGTTGATTGACAATACTACTTCTTGGCAAAGTTCTTTTCTGGCTTTAGAAGGCAAATAATGCTTGCCTTTGAACTTAGCAAAGCTTGCATGACTTTCAAAGTATATGTTCAAATTTGGTGAATACAATTCGTTATATCTTACTGCTATTTGTTCTCCTAATTTAAAAAATAATTTATTTACTTAGTATGTTAACTAAATAACTAGCTATTTTTAGGTTATATGTGTAAGTGCTATGCCTATATGTATGTAGGTACAGCATGTGTATGGAATGCCCAGAGAAGCCAGAAGAGGGTGTTAGATCCCCTAGAACTGGAGTTAAAGATGGTTTTTAGTCACCATGTGGGTGCTGAGGACTGATTCCTAGTCCTCTCAAGAACAGCCAGTGCTCTTAACCACTAAGCTATCTTCGCAGTTCCTTATTTCCCTAAAATTGTTGGGTGATTTGTCCTTGGCATTAATACTCTGATTTCCTATTACTCACCATTAATTAATTGATTATAGGGACATAATTGATTAGTAGGCACAAGCTAATTAGGGGACTGTAGTGTTATGAGGGGATTCAAGAATTACTTGACTTCACATTTATAATTCATACTAATTATAAGATGTTTAACATAAAAATGAATCTCCATTTTTATCACAACTTCACACACCCCAGCACTATAGTTCCTTTCTAATATTTATTAGATTGCATTCAGAAGCCCAGAGGAGTTGTTGAAAGCTCAGAGGCTCTTTTATTGGACATTTTAGTATTCTCTTCCTAAAAATTAAAAGGCTTCTTTAATTTACTGTTTTATGATTTTTAATTGTGCAATTAAAAGTGTGGTGATCAGAATTACCCCAAACTTTTTATTTTCTCCTTCCTCCCTTCCTGCCTTCCTGTCTGCCTTCTTGCTTTCCTTTTGAGTTCCGCTCTGTGTAGCACAGCCTACACTTGAACTCAATATAGCAAGGTTGGGCTACATACTTCCAGTAATCCTCCTGCTAGGTCTCCTGATTACTAATATTCGAGTACAAGACCATAAATTGAATGTTGTATCACTTATGAATTCATTTATCTATAAACAACAACTCAAATTACTTGAGCTTTAAATAATTGGAGTTTATATATACATAGCAAGATACCTAGTAATGGAAGGCTTCTGGCTTGGATCTAGTGGCTTTATGGCGGAAAGACCTGAATTATTTGACCCATTCCTTTTTGATACATTATAAGGGGTCTTACCCCTCTATTTTTGATATAGAAATTATAAGGGGGCTATATTAGCTTTTAATGTCATTTTTTAAACCAAGAAATGAAACATTCTCCATGTATTGCTTCATAGATTTCATTTGCTCCGAGCTGGGTGACAGCACTAGTCAACATTTGCCAAAGGAGCTGGGAAATCAGGTGGTCTTGACTGGTTTAGTCCAGTCTACTACATATAGTGGGCTTTTAAAGAGTAGGAGGCTATTGCTGGGGGTGGGCTAAGGAGAAACTAAGAATTTCATTTGTTGATGACTGAACCAAAATTATAAAATAATAATAAAATAGACTTCAACATAGGGGTTGATGAAGAGCTAATCTTAGCTTATTACTAAAAGTCACATATTTGAAAAATCAGCATGCATTGTTGGGATAAATGGTAAAGTTAAAAACAAAACAAAAAACCCTGAATTTCTCAAAGGAATCCACTTTTCCTGTATAAAGAGACCCAAACTCTCTCAATTGTAAATGTGCATTTATTTTGCAAGATGCTTTCAGAGGCTGCACTCAACGTGTCTTAGACTTTCAATGTGTCTTTGGACTTTCAGGTGAATTTTTCTGTGTTAAACAGTTGCTGCTACTTTTGCATCTGTTAGGCTTGGAGCGGACTTTGTTCTCTGCTGTAAATTCTGAATGCGCACCTTCTCGAATTTCTGCTTAATGAATGTGTGAAAAGAAAGTATCTTTGCTTCCAATGATAGATACAGTCCTTCCTTTTAAAATTTTTATACCCTTTATAAGAATAAAAAGCTAGTATTCAGCACTTATAGCCTCAGCACAGCATTAATTCATTCTGTACCCATAACAACACGTGACAGACATTTTGATGACGTAACTGAGGCACAGAGCGAATGAATAACTTACCTGATTTGTGTGGATAATTAATTATAGTGCTGAGTTTCAAAACTGGCCACTTTGGTTCTAGAGTCCAAGATCATAAGCACCTCTAGGACATATACTTTTAATCAGAGGTAATTTTATGTTATTCTACTAGTTCCCAGGGAATGTGATATACTTTGGGCCAGAGTTTGATGTGTTGGCCCACGTTTTTGACAATTACTCAAGGACACAATATTTTTTTGGACAGAGAAGAGTTAAGACCCTTAATTATTTTAGAATATGATTTTTATTATTAATTGCATATTTTCATTAATTTTTGTCCTTTGAAAATGTTAAAAACATTTAACTATTACAGGAAAGTCTGTAAGCTTCAAAAGCATTGATCTAAGTTATTTGTGCTAGAAATGACACATTTAATTATCCCAACAAAATCATCTTGCACCTAAATTTTAGAAGTTGATTGACTTGTAATATCAATGTTTATGTAATTGTTTGTTTAAAAATTATTTATATTTTTTACAGTTTCAGACTTTGAGATAGCTATAACAATGTCACAAAGTATTGCTTATATTCTTCATACCCACATTCTTCAAAGGTTAATACTTTACTACAATTACTATCTATCATCTATCTGTTTATCCATCCATTCCATTGCCTAAAATTTAGCCACATGACTAAAATAGGGCAGCTTGAAAATCCAGTTCCTTTCTGAGTGAGACCATCTCCTAAGCTTTGGGAGCTCTATTATTATAGAAAGGGACAAACAACAGCAGCCATTTGGGGTTCTCAGATACAGTAATGCTTGCGTTATAGACTTGTCTTTTGGATTATTCATTGCTGTTATGCTCCAGGCCCTGTGAAATGAAGACTCTATACTTTTCATATTTTGTGGATCCAGTGCATGTTGGTTGTTACTACTTTTATCTTAATAAGGCACTGATTAAATGAATGCTTCTTTATTCTTCTTTATCTTATTGCCAATCTTTTGTTCATAGCACTGATGTGTGAGAACCACAGAGACATATTTTGTAGGCTCTACACTGGGATAACTTCTACTACCTTCACTTAGTTCAGAATTCAAAAGATAGACAAGTTTTAGAGGTCACTGATTTGGAAAGTCTCTAAAACATTTCAGAAAAATCAGATTCCATGTAAATGTTACAAATTCCCTGTCCACTTTATGTATGCATTACAGCTTACTTTGCAAATCAGGTGAAAACTTTAAGTTTTACATTTTCATTCATGATGCACATTGGCCTGAGATAGCCCTTTCCCTCCCAAGTCAGTACTGGTTTATGCAAGTTGTTTGGGGTGCTAACCTCCAAATAGGAGAGTCTCATGAGACTTTGAAAATCTCAAGTAAATTCATAATACCACAATTTTGATCTTATGATCTTTCTAGTAGTTATTCCAGAGATACAGGGATAAATATAAGAATCAAGATAGGACACTACTGGAAAAAAAAGGGCTTATGCTTCTTTAATGTGAAGAACTTACTCATCCATCTTCAGGGACTTTGTTCTTATCCGTTCTCCAAATTTCAACTAAATGTAATTTAGAATCTAGTTTCTTATGAAATATTTCCAATTGTCTCATGTCCACTGGTATGCTGATGGAAATATTATAGGATTATGAAGTAATTTCTTCATATATGTGCATACACATCTTAGACAAAGGAATTGAAAGTAATTAGGATTTGAGTTCCCAGGGAATGTGATATGCTTTGGGGTAGTGTTTGATGTGTTGGCCAACGTTTTTGACAATTACTCAAGGACACAATATTTTTTTGGACAGAGAAGAGTTAAGACCCTTAATTATTTTAGAATGTGATTTTTATTATTAATTGCATATTTTCATTAATTTTTGTTCTTTGAAAATGTTTAAAAAATCTAAATATTATAGGAAAATGCTTTTTAGAAAGAATTGGAGAGAAAGCAATAGTGCAGAAGAAAATATGTGAACATTGGACTTAAATTGACCAAGTTTTAAACTGTGTAACTCAGTTACTAACTAGGAACATCATCTTTCTTTCTTTCGTTTTCTCTTTCTCTCTTTAATGCAGCCCATTGCATTTGCATTTTTAATTCAGTCGTGTATTTCATACAGAATATCTCAATCAGTTGTAGTCATCTTTACACCTCCTTCCCCACCTGCACTCCCTTATAGACCCTGACTGGAATCCATACGTGCTTTCATCTGTGTTAAGGTCTATTGTGTCAAGTTTGTGTCCCCAAATGTTCCCTCTAAGCCGGTTTCCCTCTCATATAAAAGATTGCCACTAGGCTGTTCCTTGTTATGTTGTTTTAAGGGAAAAATAGCACACTCAGACATTGCATATCTATTTTTGTATAGAAATCAATCCCAAACTTAGATCCTTGAAAGAATGGCAACAGTCATTTTGCTTATGAATTTGCAATTTGGGGTGAACTCTGTGAGATGGCTTTTCTTTACTAGACACCAAAGGAGCAGGCTAGAATTGCTAAGTTACTTTTTTTTCATGTATTTGAGGGTTAGTGATGTCTGTTATCTGAGACTCTAGAAGTGGCTTGGTTGGAGCACCTGTTGTGCCTATCTATGTAGCACAAGCCTTCTAACATTATAATGACTTTGATTCAATGGTGAGAACTGTAGGAGAGAAAAAAGACAGGCACAAGCTGTGTTATCTTGCACACCACAGCCTTAATAGTTATATTAACATGTCTGCCTCATTTGTATTTGCTAGAAGAATCCCATTTTTTAAATTTTTTATTGTTTTTATTTTATGTGTATGAATGTATTGCCTGCATGTGCATATAAGTGCACTTGTGTTGCACAATGCCCAGGAAGGTTAGAAGAAGGTATCAGAGCTCCTGGAACTGGAGTTACAAACCATTGTTAGTTGCCATGTGGGTGTTGGGAAATGAACATGGGTCCTCTGCAAGAGAGCAGCCAGTTCACTTAACCACTGATCTATCTCTTCAGCCCCTTGAAGAATAATCCAACTTAAGGCCCCATTTTTTTTATTAGAAGAGTGTCAGAAATTTGGGACATATTTTAAAATCATAATAATGGCAAATAACAAATGTTCATATTTCCTTAAAAAAGATTTTTGTTCTTCAAATATCTTGTTTATATACTTTAATGTAGAGCAACTCATTTGTCTTCTCATTTTTCTTCAGCTATTAAGTACTACTGAGCAAGAGAGATAAATTTTATACTATCATGGAGATGAGATGAATTCATATTAAACATGTACATTGATTCAGGTGTGTCTCAAAATTTATTAACTACGAGAAGACATTCTTCTGTCCACTGTGAAAGATGAAGTTGGACCATGTCTTGGATTTTTCTTAATAAACACAACTACAATCATGCAGGCTGTGGTAGACACTGCTCATGAAAAACAGATAAGGGAGGTCAGGCTCATTAGAACTTAGTGATGCAGGGTCAGCTCCATGGAAAGGTAGAATCATAGCTGATGTTAGAAAAGTTTCAATATGTAACATATATGAAAAGCATACTCAACAGAATTTTTATACTTATAAATTACTTACAGTTCATAAAATTTTTTGTAACTTTTCCCAATAATCATTTTTTCATGTAATTATTGTATTACCAAGATGTCGTGTAATATACAATATATAATTAAGTTTAATTTACATATAAGTTTGTATGTGTATACATATAACCAGCAAATAATGATATTGAGATTTATATGTCTGAAACCAATTTCTTAAGGGTGCACAATTAGGCTGTCCAGGTGGCTAAGTGAGTAATGATGCTTCCTACCAAGTCTTACAACCTGAGAACAATCTCTGGAACCAAATGGTAGAGGAGAGTTTGAGTCTCAGATAGAGGGAGAGAACTTAAGGTGTCCTCTGACTTAAACACACAGACACCCAGACACACACACACACACACACACACACAGCGTAATTTTTTGAAAAAAAGTGCTGATAGCAAGTGATATAAAACAGAAATAGTTAGAATGTACTTGACGATTTAGATTCCACACAATCATAAAAGCCTTCAATGTCAAGACAGAGACGTGCAGACATTATTTGGAAACTAAAGTGGTTTTGGCAGCAGAGAGACATAAATAGGACTGCACATTGGGTATTCAGTAATCAGTGTCAAAAATGGAGTGGAATCAGAATTTTAGAGACATAGAGTCCTGTGATAATAGCAATTTATGTCAGAACTGATGTGGTTTTAGTGAAGATGGAAGAAACAGGTGCATCTGGAAACATTGCGGAGGGTATAACTGACCACATCTGGGCAAGAAATGAGAAATTTCAAAGCTGCAGACAAGATTTGGAACCTAAATGGGCATGACATTGGTATATTGGAGGTTATAGCTCCACAACCAAAACTGGGAGAATGGTCTAGAATGTTCTCTCTCCTATTCTACTTCCCATGTGTGTGTTAGGGGGGATTTTTTTTGTAAGTTAATTATTTCCAATTTTGCAGAAGTTAACCGAAAAGCAAGGGCATCTCCCGGTACTGAGGATGGTGTTGAGGATGAGTTGGAGGGCATCTCAGGACAGGGTCAGTGGGACACAGGCAGTGAGGCCGGGAGAGCGTGCTTCCCTCTGCAGCATCCTTCACACTCTAGATAAAGCCAGACGACTGGCCTTTGCTGCAGAAAAAAATCAGGAAATGTCAATATAAAGCAAAGTAGGAGTATTTCTTTAAACATCTCAAAAAAATACTTTAAAAGCATTTACTTGAAAGTTTTGTTGCATCAAAATAATACCTTGGGCCAGCAAGATGGCTCAGTGGGTAAAGATGCTGTCAGGAAGCCTGGGGACCTGAATTAGCTTCCCAGACCCCACATGATTCAAGTAGAGAACCGACCTTCCCAGTTGTCCTCTGAGCTCTACACATGCTCTACTGCACAAGTGCACCTGCATGTGTATACACACATATAATAAATCAATAAAATACAATAAATTTCTTAATTAAAAAGCTAATTTATTTTGAATAAAACAATAGTATTTATATAAATATTAAGTCCAAGAAGATGATTTTTATGCATTTTTTCAAACTATTTAAGATATACTTAAGTTCATTTTTAGTTTAAAAAATAATTTTTTATTCTTTGATAATTCCATACATGGGCATATAATGTATTTTGACCTTTTTCACTATTATCCTATTGGCCTATTATCCTCTCTCATCCTCCCACCATTTAATGCCTTGTCCCCAACGAGCCCCTATTCTCCTTTCATGATGTGTGTGTGCGTGTGTGTGTGTGTGTGTGTGTGTGTGTGTACTGAATTTAATTATGGCTGCTTATTTGAACATGTTGGGGCATTATTTACTAGAGCATGAGCAACTTACCAGTTCTACACCACTGAAGAAAATGATGGAGTTAGAATTTACTGAGGGATTTTCACTATAAATTTATGCAAAGAGGTTAACAAGAAAGATACTCAGGGAAAGAGCATGCAACACCCCAGGAACATGGGCGTGATCTTAAAGGAGAGTCATAGTCCACTGCCTTTACAAGACTGCACTGCCACACTCCAGAGCCATATATGGGATTTTGGTTACTTCTGAAGTTATTCTACTTAAAATATTGTTAATAAATTTAAATAAGAGCACCTTACAGAATTACAATTTGTAGGGTAAAAGTCTAGATCATGGGGGTGTAGAATATAGGCTATCTTAACTATACAAAACTACCTGTCCTGATTGTGAGATTCCTAGAAGATATTCAGAAGAATAATGACAGCATATCCAACAAATTCCATGTGTACTCAGGTCTTAAATCTATTTATTGTTAATTTAACATTCTTTTTGAAAATATTTCTATATACTATGTCTATGCAGGCAAGTTTTACCACAAATGTTAATTGTGCAGGAATCAGTGATTCTCAGCTGGTGAGAGACTGATTCTAAACTCCAGACCTCGGAAACTCCTTTCCTTTCCCAGGTCATCATAATTTTTCTTGTCTTTCCTGCCCAAGGAAAGTTGTCCCACACTGTAGGATTTTTAAGGGCCATGAGACCATATCTTCAGTTGTGGGATAAGAGCTTCAGAGTTTTGTGTTTGGGGAACTAGTAAATTTTGAGAATATTGTCTGTGAAATCATTACTTTGACGGGGCTAAGTTTTCTCTTAGTTTAAAGGTACTATTGCATTATGAGAGGACCCTAAAAACAATCTTTAATGTAAATTATAGTTTTGCTCTATTTGAACTAATTTAGATAAGTTACCTAAGCCTTGTGTTTATCATTTGCTAAATGAAGCTGCTAATAATGCCTGGGTCGGAATGACAGATATGAATAAGATACTGTATGCAAAGAGGAGAGCCAGTGCCCCTTACATACTCAGTGAACTAGAATCCTATGACTGTATTAAAAATGCCAGCATGCCTTGAAAATGTCTTCATCATCATCTTGTCTGAACCTTGGAAGACTCAACTTGTGGAGGATATAGTGGAATTGAGTGTACTCCAGAGAATCTACAAGCTGACCTTCACCTGGTAATTCAATACCAACAACAGCCTCAAGAAATTCAGCAGCACTCAGTCATTCTGTACTCTGCCACTGTTAACTCTTTCTTAGCTGTGCTTAATAATTTTCCCCATTTTACCTTTCCTTGTGGTGTGTGCTCATGCTTGTTCGTGCATTCAGAGCTGCTATAATAAAAATGGTAAAAGCGCCAGATTTATAAACCAAATGTTCAAGCTTACATCCTGGCTTTTCCGTTTCTTGGTTGTATGTCTTTATCTCTGAATGTTTCCAGTAGTTGAGCGAGCAGTGCTAAAACATATTCCTGCAGTCATCATGAACAATGTGAGAGCTCATTATAATGCCCACGTCAAACACGGATATGATCTGCTCAATTGCAAAATGTATTTACATTTATGTCATCCATTTTATATTATTATTATATAATCCATTATTATATCCAGCAGAATTTGCCTCTATTTGTTGTCAAAACACATGGCCTGGAATTCTTAGAAAATAATTCTGAGGCTGTATCTGTGTTTAGTGGGAAAAATTACTATAAGTATTTAGCAGTAATTAAAGCAGTGTGGGAAGAAGCAATACCATATGTTTTCTAATTGTAAGGTGTAACTTGTAAGGTGATTGCTTCATTTTTTTTTCTCCTTTTGACCCGACCCACAAAAATGAAAGGATCCCAAAAGCTTTGGTACTTCCTTTAACTGAGTAAGAAGATAGATGACTCCCATACAGAAGACCTCTTCTGCTTGGAAGACTCACCTGGGGCAGCAAGATGATGGTAACAAATAGCCCTTTGAGGTAAACATATAAGACACTGTACAAGACTAAGACAACAAAATATTTGATCACTATCTGTTCTTCGTCTGTGCCATATATATAATGGCTTTGAAGAACATGTTAAAAGTGAAGGCCATTCTTCCTCTTCAGTCTCTTTTTCCATTACCTTCAAATATATAATGTTAGAAATTCCTGTGCACGTCTTGTACTACATTCCCTGTTGAGTGGCTTCTGACAGCATCTTTATGGTAGATGGCACTTACCACTCCCTTTATATTACACCTTTATTTCAGATTCCATTGATATCAATGTAAACCATAGCGTGAGAAGTAGAGGGTGCTGATATTGGTCATTTGAAGATGTGACCTTCCTTCACATATGTATGTAGATCCCACTAGAACTTAACACCTTCTGAAGCTTAGCTGTTAATTCCAAGATTATAGTGTTATTAGAAGGGTGTTCTATTTTGATTGTTTTAAAAAATTCCCATAGTCCTCAATATGTGCCATGAATCAAACTTCAAAGAGGTTTAATTATAATGCCATTTACTTAAGTAGTCATCATATATTTAAAATTTGCCTAATTATTATAGTTAAATTATTGCCAGGAGAGATAGAATAACTGCTTTTTTTTTTACATTCATGTCTTAATTTAAGACTGAACTCAGTTAAATGAAATACTTGGCCTTGAATGTATGTAGTAAAAGTACATTTTTCTCAGTAAATGTATAATCAGTGGCATAATTTAAAAATGGCAGTGAATAGATCAAGTTAATTAATTAAATGCATTTCTTTCCTTCTCCAATTTCATTGAAATAACTGTAAGATATTTATAAGTCTGTAAAAACTCTATTTGTTCTAAATTATAAAACAAAAAGATAAATCATTTGTTATATTTAGGGATTTTGATGTATTTTCTTAAAAACAGAAAATAGGAAAGATTGGAATGATAAGGATGAAAATATTATGAAAATGTCCCTTACAGCAGAGAGAGAAGAAAACACTCCTGCAAGTTCAAGTGACCCTAACAATGCTCTAGAGCTAGAAATAAGCTGTAGATCAGAGTCAGGTGTAAGCAGCGCTGGCATCTAGCTCTGCAAAGGTATGATCATATTAATTTTCATATTTAACATAAAGAATGCAAGTTGATAAATAACTACTTCTAAGCCTCAGATACACAGAGTCCCTGAACTTCCCAATGGTCCAGCATCCATGGAGTTAATTCTAGCACACAAGTGCTGGCCTTCAGCAGCTTCCTTTTCTCCATTCTAAGTCTTTTGCTAGGTACCTATGGTTAGTATCTCACCTGACATGAGATAATGTCCATGGACTTTAAAGATATTATTTGGTGGGCATATTATTAAACTGATTTCTCTAAATTCTCTTTTAAACCCATAGATAAGTGCTGTTCTTAACCCTCATCAGAGAAGCTTTTTATATTTTGCAGGTATCCACTAATGCAGAGCTCATAACTGATTAAAGCGCCAAGAATAAAGGACAGTGGTATGTTCTGCCCTAAACTGGACATCTGTAGTACTCCTTCCAATGCTCAGGGAACACTGAAGAAGAGGGGGTGGGAAGAATGTAAGGGCTGGGGAAAAAGGGGTGTGCTATGAAAATACACCTCTGAACACAGTATGTCTGTTGCTTCTCACAGAAGTTTGATGATACACAATTCTTACACAAGATTGGGCAACAAGCATTTTGTCATCAATAGGAATGGGCTCGTGAAGCCTGGCCCCTTTGAGCAGGACTGTTGACAGTTACTGTTGGTTACTGGAGGAGGGAGTATAATTGTCTTCAGTGGTCTAGCTCCTGAAACATAACCCAGGCTTTAGAAAAATAACCTCCTACTCGTGCTTGTGCATGCAGCTCTAAGTAAACTCAAAGTGGATCTCACATACAAAAAGAATAGGGACTTTTTGAGAGGAGGGTTTCCAGAAGAAAAGGAAGGGGACAATGAGAGTGTACTGGGGCTGAAAATGAGCACAACTCATTGTACATATGTATGAAACTGTCAAGGAATTTTTTTTTTTAAAAGAATGACATTTGGAATAGCTAGCCTTTGTTTCTTTTCCCCTGATTTTTGTGACCCATATCTTCAGGATATTTCCTAAAAATATCCTTTTTTTTTTTTCAAAAGTAAACACTTGCCTTTGGCTAGATACTCATTTGTATACAGAGCCTAAGAAGGAAACAGAGTAGAAATTAGATTAGCTCTGGTGTCTTCTCAATAAGCACAGAGAATGCTAGATGGAAATGAAGTTTCTGAGGGAGGATATAATATTTAGCACCTTTGAAATATTTAATGAGCTTGAGGAACTGTTCTATAGGATTTACTTATATAATCAATGTATTGATTCCACTATCAACTGAATAAGGGATGTTATTATTCGTACCTCTATTGTATAGCCAGCAAACTAAGGCCAGAAATGCAGATATTCTTCACAGAAGTGAGATAGCTAGTCTGTGTAAGCTAGAGGCCACATTTTGGCTCTCCAGTCCCACTTCTATCTTCTATAAAATCTTGTTTCTTAAATACATTGACGCTTTCTACTCTGCATTGAAGAAATCTGTATTTCAGCCATTAGGACTGCTAGCTCTCTTGTTTACTGTTGTCCACTCACATTCTTACAATAAAGTCCCTATTGGTGAGGGCAGATAGCTTTGGATTCTAATACCTTAAATCTTTAAAAGTGAAAATTAGTGAACTAAGATGCCCACTTCATGATTTAGAGTAAGAAATGAACCTAAACAAAATCAAGCTGAATGAAGAAACTGATTAGGCTAGAGTAAATAAAATAAAATGCACCACAATAAGGTATTGAGAATCAGCAGAATTAATGAAATAAAACATGCAGTTGTGCACTTGATTAGTCTGGATAGTGCAAAATAAACAAAAGTTTCAAGTAAACATAGAAGCTACCTATCAATGGACTGCTATAATAATTGCTATGGAGAAAATCTTGAAACTATAAAACTGTATTTTATTTGGACATTTACTGAACAGTCTCTCTGTATTATTTACTTTATGGAAAATATAAGTAGTCAAAATTGACTCTTCATGAAGATATGTAGAAAAATTTAATTTAATAATCAATATAAAACATATTGAAAATGTATTCAATGATCAATACTCTAAAAACAGTATTAGCCACAATTAGCTGTTAATAACTGTACTGAATCCCTCAAAGAAAGAATCTTTAAGTAATACTGTTTCAAAGTTTAGAAAATTGGAAAAGCCTTACAAGTGATTGTATAAATTTAGCAGATTTCTGTTAATATATCTGTCATTAGTGATAATAAACTCATAGATTTATTTCTGAATGAATAAAAATACTAAATAAAATATAACAAAAATTCAGTAACATCTTAAAAGAATAATATATCATCCTGATATAAGTTTTATTGAGCACAGATGCTCAATAAATATTGACCAGAAAGGCAAGAATAGTCAACATTAGAGAATCCATGAATGTAACTTATTAAAGATTTAAATGCCATTATCATAGAACCCCAAAATTACTTAGTAAAATTTAATACTTCTTCTGACCAAAACCCTTATAAAGTCAGGGGTCTGCTAGAGAGACAAAAGTTATTCCAGGTATTTCACAGAGGAATTTAATAGAGGAAATTGGTTCTTTTCAAAACTGAAGTATGTACTTTGCTGTATTTTTCCCACTGAATATTTGAGAAACACATTAGTTGACAGGACCAGAGAGCTAAACACTATAGAAAGTCTCTTATTGGATTTCAGAGATGCTGCAGTTTCCAGGAAACAAGGAAATTCCTGCTTATGTCTTAATTTAGGGCTATAGGAAGCCAGAGTTGCTAGTAGCAGCCAGGGCTCCACTGAGTTGGTTGACTCAGCAGGGGAGTCAGGGGTTCTGGCAAAAATCTCAAATCTGCCAAAGCTCAGAACTCTGCTCACTTACTGAATGCTTCCCACCCACCCTGACAATATTCATCTCACAAAAGCGTTCCAATGGTGGACCCAGAAAGACTCTTGTGGACAAAATATTTTAGGGCATTCTGTTCTCAGGGCTTCTGCCTCTGTAGTGTGCAGAGAGTTTCAAAGGGAGTTAGCATCGTGTGCGTTGGGACAAAAACCACACAAAGTCCAGCAACCTCTGTAAGTCATGATGGAGTGGTGAGAACATGCCTATGGACATGAGCAACAAAAGATGGCTACCACCTTCAGAAATGAATCTCTAGGAAATCAGACGAGATGAGACGGGAAAAGGACTAAAGGCATCGTATGTCTAATATAACAGGCACTGTATCCGGTGTTAAAATACACTTAACTACATTAATTAATAGAATTATGTATGCCACATTCTCATGAGGAAGGGGAGGAATGAGTAATGTATGCATGTGAAGAGTCCACTAAGAATTGGTCAAAGTATTTCACAAATTTCTTCTGGGCTGGGTATGTAGCTCAGTAGTAGACTGTCTAGTTTGTCTGAGACCTTGTGTTTAATATTCAGAACTACAGATTTAAAACATTGTATTTGATAAGAAAATAATCAAAACTCAAATAAGAAAGTAAGAATAAATTAGCATGTCATTGAAGAAATACAAGGACTGATAAACAGCATTCATTATCAAGGAGTTGAAAGTTTAAATAAAAATGAGAAACCAATCTTTGTCCTGAAAATTAACAAATACAAATATATTGACAATACCTGGGATTTATTACGTGTGAAAAACCACATCTGTTCACACTTCCTATAGTGTTATCCGTAAGCAGGGCATTTTCTGAGAGAATTTTGTGTCTATGAAACATTCGTTTGCCGTAGCATCCTTGGAAGGCCGAGTTTATAGAAAACTCACTCATGCAAAAATATGCATGTGAAGAGATGACAATTGAAAAAGCGCTTTTAAGTGTATGAAATGGAAATGTTCTAAACATCTATCAGTAAGGTAACACTTAAATTAACAATGACTTATATACTGTAAAATGTTATTCAGTCATTAAAAGAATAAACCTTGGGTTTGTAAACCAACTTGGAACGATTCCAGTCATGTATTGTCAAGTAAAAGGAGTCAGATGAAGGACAGCCCTTACAACATTCTTCCTATATGTTTAAAAAGCATACATTTGTATATTTACTCATGCATTAGGGAAATGTTCTGAAAAATAAAGGTGTTAAATGGTGTTAAAGTTAAATTGTTAAACTTTATTGCTTCTGGAGAGGAGAGTGGGATGGAAAAGGAGAGTGCGAATTGGTGGGCAAATAAGATTTTAATGTCTTACTCTTTCAATTTGAATTTGTTTGAAATTTCATAAATAACAATTCAAGACTCATGTAATTGTTAAAGTAGAGCATTCAAATATTTAAATTTCCTCCCATCTATTGTCATTCCTGGAAGCTTTTAAAAACATTTCATAAACACATGCACGTTTAAGGTATGCACTGGAAAATACATTGTGAAATTATGTAGTCAAACTAATTAACATATCCCTCACCTGACAATTGCACTAACTTTTCCTGGGACTCACACCGACAAAAGTAAGGATTCCCCTGAAGCCCAGTGTGGCAAACCAGTAAGTTTACTGTAGTTGCTTGCAGGAGTCTGGTTAAGGAGTTACTTATGGGAACATGAATGACTCAAAGACAGCTGCCACACTGGAAAGTCCACCCTTTTTGGGTGATGACTCATCACCACACATAACTTGCAGACAGCAGAACAGGTTTGAGAGGTTCTCTCTTCCCATCAGTCCTGACTGCTTATGTAACCTTGCAAGGGCCTTATGGATCTTGTAAATTTAGGGAACTCCTGAGCCTTATGAATTGTTTATTTCCTGAGCCTTGTCAGTTTATTCTTATTCCCAAGAGCCTCCATCTAGAATGGATGGCTTCAATTTAGAGGAAAGTGATACACAACATTTCCACAATTGAACGCTGAAGGTTTGTACAATCTTGGTTCTATAGAATATTGAATACTTTCTAGAAATTTAATGTACAGCTGTCATTATAGTTAATAATACTGTATTATATATATATTATTATATACACATAACCTTCATTACCTTTGTGCTGAGGAGCAGCACACAAACTCTTGAGCATGATAAGTAACCATTCTGCTACTGAGTTGTGATTCTAGCCCATGTCTATGAATTCAAGTGATAGTAGTCTACTTTACACTACCTGGAGATAGAAAAGATAAAGCCGAGGACAAATGACTTTTCCCTCTCTGTCTTCTCTATTGATACGCTAACAAAATCCATTTTGAGTTTTTCAAGTTCAGTTCCATACTTTTAGGTTCTGACACTCTATGTAGAGAATTTCATTGGAATTTGGAATGAGGTTGCCCACCCATGCCCAGCACTTTCATTGAGATTGAACAGTTTTTAAGTTACAGTATCCTGGTACATTTTGGTAGTCCAGTATAATAAGTTACCATGCCTTTAAAAGGATATGGCATTTTTTATGGAATCTATTTGCAAAGAGAGAAACCGAGTCTCAGTGAGCTTAATCGACAAGGGCACATGATTTGGTAGGGCCTGTATAATATTGTCGTCTCTTTTCTCATCTGTCATAATGGTTAATACTGATTGACAACTTGACAGGATCTAGAATTGCCGAGGAGACAGACTTCTGGGCATATCTGTGAGAAACTTTTAGATTGAGTTAATTGAGGTGGGAATTAGGATAGAACAGAAAATTATGGGGACATGCTAATGAAACGAACCTCTCATCCAGGAATCTAGATGAAATTTCTCACTAGCTGAAAACCAGAAATTCTGACACAGTTTTAATAAGAACAGTTCTGTAGGTCTTTTGACTGTTGCAGCTCAAAGTCTGCAAATTTCTAGGAATCTCACCAGGAGCTCCCCTTACAGTGACAGGATATGGCCTAAATCCCTTGTGAAAACCTAGGGCCTCCTGACCTCAGTGTACAGGATTATATAATTTTATTTAAGTCACTTCAAGACATACTCCATAATATTACTTATTAAACTGAGAGAAAAAGGGAGAACAAGTCCTAGTAACCTTTGAGATGCAACTTGAGAGCCTCCAAAATGGCATATATGGCTATGCTAAAACAGTTCATTGCAACTCTCCCTGTAGAAGTCCATACTGACACCTGGGTACATCCTACTTATTCCCTGAACATCTTTCTTTTTCTCAACAATCATACTTAAAATTGATTTTAAAATTTTCTTTTAATAAACTGCAACTTTTCTCTAAGAAGTCCATGTTCATGATTTGGGGTATGCTTTTATATTTTATTTTTGGTTTCTTTTTAAAATTTTTCGATGAATTTTTATGCATTTCATACAATACATTTTGATCATATTTAGATCCCCTTCCCTATCTGCATACCCCATACCTCCTGCTGGATTTAATTCCTTCTGTCATTAAGATCTATTGAGTCAAGTTTGTGCCCCAAATGTCCGTTGGTGTGAATCTATTCACTCCAGCCTGGTCAAAGAAAGTACATCACTTTCTTAAAGAAGTCCAACTCTTCCTCATCCAGCAATTACCTGTTTCCAATAGTTCCTCAGCTCAGATTGGGGCTTCTTACCCATTTCCCCAGTTCTATGCTGATTTGTCTGGTTTGAGTTTGCCACTCCTGGCTCTTACAGTCTTTCTGTTCCCTCTTCTACAATGGTTCCTGAGCTCAGGGAGACAGAGATTTAATATAGGAGCCCTATCCAGGGACACACATTATACTTATTATTATTATTATACTTATTAATATACTTATTATTCTTATTCTCTAAATGTTGGCTAGTTATGGCTTTCTTTGTTAATAAGCATCTGTTACATTAGGAAGCTTCACTGGTGAGAGTTGAGAGTTGCATTAGTATTTTCTCTACCTCCTGTTCTGCTTTGTTTCATGAGTATTAGGTTTAGAGGTTGCATGGTAGATGTATCATTTAGGACTGGGTATCTCTCAAATACTTATTCTTTGCATTTGATCAATTATGGAACTCTGCAATAGTCTTCATCTGTTGCAAAAAAGAAGTTTCTTTGATTAGCGGTGAGAGGTACACTTGTCTTTAAATATAAAGATACATATTTAGCATATAGTAAGACATTACAATTGTCTAGGGATGTGACAGACATAGGTTTTTATCTAGGATCCATGACCTCTCCAGTGATGTGTATTTGGCTATGTCTACAGTACCACACATGAGTTCCCTCCCATGGAGTGGGGCTTTAATCTAATTAGATAACTGTTGATTAACCCAAGATCAGAGTCTCCCTGTAGCCACAGATGTCCTGGAACATGCTATATACCAGGCTGACCTTGTTCTCTCAGAGATTCATGTATATCTGACTTCCGAATGCATATGTCATCGTGTCTCACTGTGTGCTTTTATTCTAAAGCACTTTTGCCCCTATTTTCAATAAAACCTCAGTTCCTCTTCATATTAAGCTTTATGACAACAATGGGAAAACGATTACATCTGTGAAATTATAATTTACAATTAACGATGCACATGGTCTTTTAAAACTTCACTAGTTCCCAGTTCTTTTGTTTGTTTGTTTATTTATTTATTTATTTTTACAAAATGTGTATGAGTGCTATTCCTGCATGTGTGTAAGTGCATCTGTGTTGTGCAGTGCCTGTGAAGGACAGAAGAGGGCATTGGATCTCCTAGAACTGGAAATATGTGCATGCTTGAATTCGAACCAGGGTCTTCTGCAAAAATAGCCAGTGCTCTTAACTGCTGAGTTAACTCTCCAGCCCTATTTCCCAGTTGTTGATTGATGGTAAATATTCATACTTTGGGCACAGTATTCTAGATATGGGAACAAATATTGTATTTGTTACTTTTTTGCCATGTGTTCTTAATCATGTACTGATTATAGTCACAGTTTCTACTAAGTTGTGACAAATGTCCCATCCAAACCAATCTTTGAGGTTTCTAGACAGAAGAAAAAAATCCTCAGATAAGGCGTGAACATACACAGACACACACTGATACAGAGCTCTTTAATAGACCAAAACATGTCATATTTGATTGCATAATAAAAATTTCATGTTAATATTTCTTGATTTCTTAATATATTATCATGATGATGAAAATGTGCTTATTTGTCCATAAATATAGTGAATGGAATCTAAATAGTGCAGGCTTAAAATATAGGACTACATAGGTTTAATTTTGTCTTAGTTTAGAAATTAGAATACATTTCTTATGGTTTTGGAAAGTGAATCAATTATTATATTCTCAGATTATAATAGTAATGAAATGGCAAAACTAACTCCGTTTTGCTTTAGCTGACTTTTGCTTTATCCTGGGGTTTTTGCCCAGCCATTCACACTGTGCCAGCCAGGCTGAATGTCTCATGCAGGCAGTTTCAGGGAGTACGTTGTTTCTATAATGCTGGGAATCTTGCAAGTAGCCAGGTAGCACGCCCAGATAGCACATCCACCCTTCCAGATACACCTGCGTCTCCACAGAGTTCATTGTTTCCTACATTTGGAGAAAGTTGTTTTGTCCTTATCAAAATTTTTGTTAATGGAAACCTTTTTTTGTTAACTGACCTGACCCTGGTCTAGTGTAACTGTGGTAATCTAATGTAACTACGGTTATTGGTTTTACTCTTGGCATCATGTAATTGTGGTTTTAAGCTTTATAAACCCTGCTCTGCTTCTCCTTGGGGTTGAGTTCTTTTGGGCATTAGCCCCGTCTCTGATTGCTGACTATTGATAAAGGACTTTTAATTCCACTGTCACTATGTGGCATTCCTCTGTGCATCTCACTCATTGTTACAGTGAAAAGCAAACACTACAGGCTAGTTCTCCAAAATGTGTTTTCCCCATTAATATTATTATTTTCATTAAAATACAAATTATCCTTTGGGGACAGATGTATAAATTTATCTGTTTCAGCTCTCAGCTCCTGCATGATAGTTACAGTCCAAGTCTGGTTGAACTGAAAGTGCTTTAACAAATCAGGTCCAGCTAGGGGTGCTGCATCTTCACCCATCTGAGGAAGAACAGTAGACATTATCTTTCTATTTCTATCAGGTGTATAAACATTTATACTGTTGGTTATCTAAATTAGTTATAGATGTAATTTAATTCTTAACATGAGACTGGGGTGTCTGTATGTGTGCTGTGGGGAAAAATTAATAATTCTCAAATTTCTGAGGAACATGGGAAGAGAAAAATACCTGGCAATGTCAAGGAAGAATAAGGAGTGGGCACCTCACTGCCAGATTCTGAAACCGATCCTGAAACCAATTAGAAAGCTGAAATAATTGTAGGAGAGTTGTGCTAGTTCCAAATTAGGCGGAAAAAAATGCAAATGAACAGAACAGAAAGCCAAGAAAGAGAACAGATACATAATAAGCATGTTGTATCGAATCAGTGGCAAAGATGAAATTGCGAATTAGTGGCTGGTAAAATATTTAGAGACATGTCTTAAATGCTATTACAACTGACCTTCAGAAGAACTTCGATTTTAAGTGTAAAGCATTAATTCAAAGCAAGTAGGTAAATAGTTTTGTGATGCCGGACCACCAAAAGATTTTTAAATGGTGCGTTTTAAAGAAAAAAAAAACTGTAAATGAAAGTGAGAATATTCGGACTTAAAAAATATTTTTATTGAGGTTTTGTGCATTTCATACAAGAGGTCTTTATCAGATTTAGGTCCGCTCCGCCCGTCATGCTTCCCATACCCCCACAGAGTTCCATGCATCCATTCTTATAGTCCTATCCATCCAACTATTTGAACCCAGATGTCCCTTGGTGCACATTCATGCACTGGGGTCTCGTCAGCCTATCTAGAAAAATAAAGAAAATCTATTCTCCCTCACCTAGCAGTAATCAGTTGCCAAAGGCTCCTCAGCTAGGGTTGTGGCCTGCTAGCCATTTCCATGGTGCTATGCTGAGTTTTAGTCTGGTTGAGCCAGCATGGGTTTTGTGCATGCTGTCACCATTGTTGCAAGTTCACATGGCTTAAAAGACTGTTTCCTTACGTTCATGGATCAACCTGGGCTCTTACAATCTTTCTGCCCCCTCTTCCACGGTGGCCCCTGAGTGGTGAGTGGGTGAGGTTTAATAAAGGAGTCCTATCCAGGATATGCACTCTGTGTTCTCTTATTCTCTAAAACTTAGCCAGTTGTGGCCTCGTGTGTGTGTCATACTCTGTTGTATGAGAAAGTTTTTTTAGTGAGAGTTAAGGGATGTATTAGTAGTCTCTCTACCTGCTGTTCAGTTATGTTCCATGAGCCTTGGGTATAGAGTTTCCACTGTAGATGTGCACCTTAGTACTGGGCATCACTCAGACATATATTCTCTGTGTGTGACCAATTATGGAGATCTGTAATAGCCTACATCTGCTGCAAACAGAAGCTTCTTTGATGTGCGGTATATGGTATACTTACTTGTCTTTACACATAAGTATCCATATTTAGCATTCAGTAATAAATTTAATTTGTCTAGATATATGCTTGGGATGGAGTTTTCTCTAGGATCTATGACCTCTCCAGCCATGTGTATCTGGTTATATTTACAGTGCCAGCCATGAGCTCCCTCCCATCGAGAAGGCTTTAAGCCCAACTAGATAGTTGTTGATTAAAACCTAAATAAACGTCCCAGTACGACACCAATAGTTTGCTGTGCCAGTCGTTGTAGTTATTAGGTTTTAAAAGTGGGTTGAACCACTGATTGATTTTTTTTTCCCTTAGTTGCTTGAATGGTATCCTTTAGAACTATGAGGGCCAGTCTTCAGGGAGTGCTCCATTGTTCTAAGTCTTGTATCTGAAATATGTCCTGTCTTCAGCAATAGGGTTTTACTTTCAATTTCTGGTGGGTAATCAAGGGCTGTGGCAATAACCTGTGTTATTTTGGGAGTCTGTTAGGATCTCCCAAGGGTCTTTTTAAAGGGAGGGTCATGTTATTTAGCACAGGCTGTCTGGAACTTATAATCTTTTGGTCTCAGCCTCCTGAATGTGGGGATTACAGGTGTATGACCATGCCTGCCTTAATTAACTAAAGGACTCACTAATTTCTCTTTAGAAGAAATCAATATAAATATTTAAAGGTATACAATAAACTGGAAAATATATTTGCATGATGAGATAAATAATTATTACTCTTTGTAAAAGAATAGCTATTTCTTATTTAAAACAAGCCAGTAGGCTTGCAAATATATATGTAACTATTCAACAGATATTAAGCTGAGGACACGAACAGTAAAACCATAAACACAGAAATAAAAATAGCCAGCAAATATCAAAAACTTTTCTATTGATTATTAAAAATAAACAAAAAATGTTTCATGGCTTATCTATCCTTTTTATTATTCTAAGAAGTATTAAATTGTTTACAGAAATATTTTATTATAAAAGTTAAAACATAAAAAGTTGAAAATGTAGACAAATGAAAAAGTCAAAGATAAATAAGAGCAGCAGCAAAAAACCCAGAAGTATAAGATGAAGTCAGAGACAACAGTACTATGTGTATTGGTTGTGTTTTCCAGAGAAATAAAAGTAATAGGAAACATGCATACATTTGTGTACATATGCACACATGTATATGCATGTAGGACGGACTCACATGATTATGCTGTAGGTTCAAGATCTTTCGATGGCATGTTGGATGGAGACCTAGGAGAGCAAGTACTGTAATTCCAGTTCAATCCAGAGTTTGAAGAAGTAGAAGAGTTGATAATATAATTTCCAATTTTATTTCACATCGAAAGACAGAATAAGACCAAGGAGATGTCCCTGCCTGAAGCCGCTGGGCAAGAGAAAAAAATTTAACCATTTGTTCTAGTTGGGCCTTGGTGAATTAGATGAAGCCCCTCACACTGGTGGGAATGATTTGCTTTACCTGCTCGACGATTCCAGATAGTAGATACCATCACAGACATACAAAACAACATTTAATGAAATGACTGGACACTCCCTGGCCCTCTGAAGTTGACATATAAAATTAACCATCACACTACACAATTGAATTTTTCTATCTCTGTTAGTTATCTATTATTGTTTTCAAAGAAAAACTTAAAATATCATAAATTGAGTTATATTATCCATCACATAAACTCAAGATAGTGATGAGTGATAGTGAGAGCATGTATTGTGCATAGTTCCTTAAAAATTCATGAAATAAAAAAGTAAATTCCAGACACTTTATACATTCAACACTTATAAAATTCTTTGACAATTTATTTTTCAAAACAGCAAAATGCTCATTGATTGGCTTTTAAAGATGAAGTACATCTTCAGCTTATATCCGACTTTAATCACTATTCCAGAAACAATGGTGTGCACCCATTTGATGTTCAAAATTATTTTTGATGGTGTTTATCAGAATACTCAAATTTTCTTTATGCTCATTCATTTACAAATTTGAAGTCTTTTGAGGTATTGAAAATATCATTTTTGTCACCATTTACGTTATAATAAAGAATCTTTCAAGAGCTGTTAAGAACACTGACAGCTCTTGCAGTGGATCTGTGTTTGGCTCCCAGCACCCAACCAGCTAACAACCATCCATAACTTCAGTTCTAGTGGGTCTGATGCCCTCTTCTGGCCTCCAAAGATATTGCTTGCATAAGTGTACTTACATAAATGCAGATAAAACACACATACACATAAAATAAAAATAATAAAAAAGAACCTTTCAGTTGATGTGTGAATAGTTATTAATGATATAGAAACTGGAAAACATGGTAAAATTTTTTTTGAAATAGTACAAGAAAATTAAATGTGTAATTTCATAACTGAAATGATAGATATCTTAGTAATTTAAAATTGAGTTATATGATCAAATTATAGCTGTTTTTGTTTCTCATTGTGATCTGGAGAAATGTAATATCTTTACATGGGGTACTTACATGCATGCAGGCAAAACACTCATACACATAAAATGTTTAAAAAATAGAGAGAGGAAATGGCATGGTTTAAATTTCCTGTTAAGTTTAGTTGTGTGCTAGATTTTTTATTTGTTTTAGAGTACAATCTGATAGACTGGCCAACAGTGTGAAATGTTATTCTTACCATATGAACAATGATTGTTTAGCCACCATCCACATCTTCTGTTAACCACATGGACCATTAATTATTATGTATTGTGCCTTATAGACTTCTATGTCTGTCTCTACTGATCATAACTTAAAATGAAAAATAAACAGAGGGTCTTTCAGACAAAGATATGGAAATAGGTTGATCACAGCAGAGTCAAAATCTAGGCTCTTAGATGCATTTATAAAAGTGAATTGATGACCATAATGAGCTTGATGCTTGACTTTGGTGTGTAGCATGTGATATGAAAGGATTTATATCTTATTTCCTTCTTAGGGATGATATTTTTATTTATTCTTTGAGGCCCTTCTTCTTCTTCTCTCAGATCTACTCCCATTTCAATACCCGCCCCCCCCACTTCATGTCCTCTATTATTTTTAAGGCCCATTGAATCTCATTCGTATTCTTCAAATACTCTTGGGTGTGAGTCTATCCTTTGGAGCATGGTCCACATACCTAGTATCATATCCTTAAAGAAAACTTAATCTTCCTCTTCTTGAAGTTATCAATTAGAAATGGGGCTTCTTTCCCCATTCTGCCATTCAAGCTGAGATTTTGTCTGGCTTATGCTTGTGTAGGTCTTGTATATTCTGTCACAAGAATTGTAGGTTCATATGTAGCAACTGCCTGTTGTGTCTGGAAAACACTGTTTTCTTGTATTCATCTACCACCTCTGACTCTTACTTTCCACTCCCAGTTCCACAGTGTCTCTGAGGTTTGGGAGCAGAGTATGTGATATATAGGCATTCCATTTAGGAATGAGCACTCTACAGTCTCTGCTCTGCACATTGATTAGTTATGGGTCTCTGTGTTAATAAGAGTTGAGAAATGCACTAATTTATGAGCATAACAATAAGTTATTAGAAGTTGATTAAGTACTATGTCTATTTACCAGAATAACAGTAGTAGGTTCCCCCTATTGTCTGTGATCTGTACAGCCAGAGTTCCTTGGTCATAACAATAGTGTCAGATATGGACTCCATGTTGTGAAACAGGCCTTAAGTCCAATCAGAAGTTGGTCGGTTATTTGCATAACATTCAAAACAATATTGTACTGGTGGATATATTTTGCTGGGCCAATCATTGTAGTTCACAGGATTCACAGCTAGATAAGTTTGAGGATTGCTCTTCCTTTTTGGTAGCATTCATAGTACCTTCCAGCACTATGAAAGTTAGCCAGTCAGGATGAAGATTCCAGGTCAGTATCAATTTTGTTTTCTCCATGTTCTACAACTCATGTATACAGGGTCTTCAACAATAGGGTCTTACCATCAGGTTCTGACATGTAACCAAGAGCAAAGAAAATAGCCAATATTGTTTCATGGTCTATGGAAACCTCCTGGTCAACAACTCCAAGATAAGGAACCCATTCCTGGCCTTGGGTTATTTATTTGCTTGTGTGTGGTATCTAGTGATGACACTGTCCCCTGCTATAGGATAACTTCATTTCATCTCTTTTTATATATGTGTATGCATATATTTTAGGAAGTTTCTTCATGAGCAATTTTTCATACAAGTTTTTCAAAAGATCTTTAGGGTTAGTTACCCTTCTTCATACGGCCCCTGCTCCACCCTCCCATTTCACACTCTGTTTAAGCTTTCCTATTCCATTATTCACCCTTTCCCCTGAATAACACTGTAGTCTACATCTGCTCCCAGAAAGGGCCCTTGCCTCTGTGACCGCATACTTGTTTCCAATTGAAATACACACCTCTAAAGAGTCAGAGCCAAAATCCACATATAAAAGAAAACATGTGACATTTGTCTTTCTGGGTTTCAGTTACCTTGCTCAGGATTATTGTTTCCAGCTCCAACCACTTACCTGCAAATACCATAATTTTATTTTCTTTTATTAAACTTTTACTTTATGTGTACGAGTGTATGTATTGCCTGAATGTGTATAGGGTAGCTGTGTCATGCAGTGCCCACGGAAGTCAGAAGAGGGTGTCAGATCCCCTGGGACTGGAGTTAAGACAGTTATTAGCCACCATGTAGGTTCTGGGAATTGAACCTGAGTTCTCTGCAAGAGCAGTCAGTGCTCTTGACTGCTGAGCCACCTCTCAAGATCCACATAATTTTGTTAAACAGATAAATAATAATCCATTATGTATAATATTTTAATTAACAATGTATCAGTTGATAGATATCTAAGTTATTTCTATTTCCTGACTTTTGTGAATAGAGCAGCAATGAGCATGGATGTGCAATTATCTCTGTAGTATGGTGTAGAGTCCTTGGAATATATACTTAACAGTGGAATAGCTTGATCATGTGTAGATCTATTTCTAGCTTTTAGAGGAACCTTCACACTCATTTCCACAGTAGATGCGCTAGTTTGCACTCTCAGCAGCATTTTTAATGCCTTTTTTAAATCTTAGCTATTCTAACAGGAGTAGGAAGAAATATCAAAGTAGGTTGAATTTGATTTTTCTGTGCTGGCTAAAGACATTGAACACTTAATATTTTTCAGACATTTTCATGTCATCTTTCAAGGACTTTGTTTAGTTCTTTGCCCCAAATTGTCATTTTTAAAAAATGTTTAATTTTATTGCCATTCTATGTGTATTTTATATACTAACTATCAGATGTATAGCTGGTAAAGAAGTTTTCTTCCCATACTGTAGGCTGTCTCTTAAATCAAATGATGATGTCTTTTGCTCTATTGAAGCTTTTCAGTTTCATGAGGTCCCATTTGTCAAGTGTTGGCCTTAATGTCTATGGTATCAGATTCCTTTTCAGAAAGACCTTTCCTGTACCATAAGTTCATTCCAGACTTTCTCCTCTATAAAATTCAGGACATCAGGTTTTATGCTGAAGCCCTTGATTCATTTTAAAGTGGATTTTTTTGCAGAGTGAGAGACAGATCTACTTTTCTTCTATGTATCGCTGATACATAGAATGGTGTTTAGCCAACACCATTCACTGAAGATGCTGTCTTTTTCCTAGTGTCTATTTTTGGCCTCACTGTCAAAAATCAAGGGTGTGTCAGTTCATGGACTTAAATCTTGATTCTCAATTAATTTGATTTCATTGATCAATGTGTCTGTTTCTATCTGAGTATCATGAGGATTTTATTACTGAAGTTTTTTATTATACTTTTTAAATTAGGGCTGATGCCTCCAGTTATTCTTTTATTGTTCATGATTGTTTGGGCAGTCCTGGGTTTTTGAGTTTCTATGTGAAATTTGAGATTTTTTTTTCCAATTTCTGTGAAGAGTTGTATTGGGATTTTAATGAGCGTTGCCTTGAATTTATAGATAGCTTTTGGTAGAATGGCCATTTTCGTATACTGAGCTTACTAATCTGGGTTGACTTTTGCAGTCTATTAGGACTTGGAATATACCTTTTAAAGCTCTTCTGACTTGAAAGTTTTCTGCCAAATAGTCAGGTGTTATTCTAATGGGGTTACCTTTAGCAATGACTTGACCTTTCTCTTGCAGCTTTCAATATCATTTCTATATTCTTTGTTTTTAATGTTCTGACCATAATATGTTGTGGAGAATTTCTTTTCTGGTCCTGTCTATTTGGTGTTCTGAGGCCTCTTGTACTTAGAAGGGTATTTGTTTCCCTAGGTTTGGGAGATTTTCTTCTACAGTTTTACTGGATATATTGTCTATGCCTTCATTATGATATTCTTTTCATTGCTGCATACCCATAATTTGATGGTTAGGTCTTTTCATGATGTCCCAAATCTCTTCCATGTTTCTTTTTAAATTCCTCCGTGACTTTTACTGAATGATCTAATTCTGCTGCTTTGTCCTCCCACCCTGATTCTCTGTTTTCAATATGGTTCATTCTATTAGTGAGGCTTTCTGTTGACATTTTTATTTGGATTATTGAGTTTTTCATTTCCAACATCATTTCAACATGATTTTTCTTCAGCATTTCAAACTCTGCATCCCTTGGATTGACTTCCTTATTTCATTCATCTCTTTGTTTTTGTTCTTTTTGAGCTGTTTGACTATAACTATAATAATTTTTTGATTCTTTGCCTGGAAATTTTTCTAGATCATTTTATTAGGGACAATTATTATAGGATTTGTATTTTTTGGAGAACACATGTTATTTTGATTTTTCAGATTGCTTTTGTTTTGGGATTTTACATCTGGAGTTAGTTTGTTAGACAATTTTTTCTTTTATTGTTTTCTTCAAGTCACCTTTCTTCTTTCAGCAGAGGTGTTTATAATGCTTAGGAGGGAGTTCATTCATAGCAAGGTTGAATGTTGATTTCTTCTGTTTGTCTGTTTTAAGGCTACAGCCTGTATGGTAAGTCTTCTGTTTGACAGCTACAGTGGTACCTCCAGTGGTTTGGTCACAGTGGAACAAGTTTACCCTGCAATGTGGACTGTTTCTGGGTCTCAGGTTCAGATGGAACAGCTGTAGGGTTCTTTTCAGGTAGCTTCTAGGGTTCTGGTGACTCCTAAAGGGAGGGTGGCGGAGGAGGAGGGAGCAGGCTGAGATCTTGTGAATTCCAAAGGGAGGAAGAATGGCCAGGAGTCCTTATTTCTACTGCAGATCTATTGCAGAGTTTGAAGGGTTGTGTTTCTGTTCAAGGATAAACATTTTTATATGTTTAGATATTTACATAAATTACAATTTCTTTTGATGTTAGATAGAAAAAAACGGGTCATAAATTGGATTTTTATGCTGCCAGAATATAACTTTTTTATTATGCAAAATTTCCACTGATTTAAGTGTTTTTGAATCATTTGCCACTTTCCAGGAACTTAACCAACATGTAAATTGAGAGATGTTAATATATATGTCACAGAGTTGTTTTGAAAGAATCACAGCCTAGAGAAAGAAAAAAACAAACAGACTAAATAGGAAGGATTGCTGCTTGGAATCTGGAGAATGGCTGGCAAAACCTGTGCTGTCATTAGATCATTCCTGTAACCTCTGGAAGGAAATGTTATCATTTTATTAGTGATTCATTTTCAAAAGAATGTATCAACTGACCTTATGAAAAGAACATTGAGAAATATAACATTTCCATTTACAGCTTTATATCAAATGTACAAGTGGTTTTCACATGACTGCTTTTTATGACTACTCTCAACAATAACGTAAGGACTTAAATAAGTAAAGGTAATTCTGTTGGGAATAAGTTAGGCTAACGAAGCTCAAAAAATGATATGTGAAAATAATATCAAACAACATGAGGTAGTGTGCAATCACACCTTTTTCTGTAGGGAAGAGGCTCTGTTCCTTGGATAGAGTGAAGACAGAGTGGGTGTTGGCAGAGGGAGCGGAGAGAGGAAAGAGGTCCTGGTTTTAGGAAGGGATGTAAGATGGATGAAGAAATCATTTGACTAGGGGAGTTTGTACTGAAAAGTACAGGAAATACAAAGCTTCTAGGTACTTCTGCAAGGATCATGAGGGCATAGCTTAGTTTTAGAGGTCAGGATCTGGGACAAAACCTGTGTCTGACACCTACTAGGAGTTCTACAAGTGCTTGTGGCTGTCCTTGATGTCACAGATAAAGAATCACTGTGGCCTCCTGTATTTGAAAATTCAGTAAACTGGGGGCTGGAGAGATGGCTATGGCTGCTCTTTCAGAAGACTGGGGTTCGATTTCCAGCACCCTCATGTGGCTAACAACTGTTGATAGTTCCAGTTCCAGGGGATCTGACACCCACTTCAATGGAATATTGAAAAGGCCAAAAAAAGCGAGATAGCAGAAGCAAGTGATGAAAGGAACTTGGGCCAGGCCAGCACTCAATGGAGATCCACATGGAAGGGCAGTTGACAAGGAATATTTACATTGGGTAACTGTGTGGACTAGAACTCCTATTGTGTTTAGCAACCTGAGGATTTGGAATTGCCTTTATATCAGTACTCCCATTTGACCTACAAAAAACAGCAGTCAGTCAGTCAAGGTCACAACCAGACAGTATCAAGTAGAAAGTATCATCTGAATGAGTAATTGTGCAGTGATCACAGAATGGATTAAAAGATCTCTAAACTGAGTTCCTATAGGTACTAGACATCATTGACTCAATTCTGAGATGGTGGAAATGGTGGCAATGTGGAAAAACAGAAGATGCTCCGAGTCAGGACTTAATTCCATGCCACCCTGAGTAGATGAGTGCTTGTCAGATCCGTGATAAAAGCTACAATTAGGAAAATAAAACAACCTGACCCAACAGGCCCCACAAAAAGGTATCTTCTTTGTCCAGCTATGTGATCTTGTTTGGTCTTGGAGTTAAGTAACATCGAATGCACCAGTAGCCCTTCTTCATATTAAGGAAAACAAGCTATCTATGATAATGAGTCAGTACACAAATAGAGTCATTCATATTCCAATCTTCCTTCAGTGGGCACTTGCAATTTGTTATGAGTTCTTTCACATGACCTCACTATCTTTCTATAAGTGCATGCTTTTCTTTTTCCTTTTTAAGCATTGCAATGCATTTTAAAAGATTTTAAGACTTTAGGATTTGAGGTAAGCTAAATTTATACAATTTGGTTCATAATAATGATAGATTTCTAAATGAATTATCTGTATAACAGACCAGCAAGGAACACTGACTTCCCACATGTCTCCTTTATGCATGTTACTAGGCATTGTAGCTAAAGATCAAAACCCCTAAAAGTAAGCAAGAGGCATTTTCCTCATTTCCAGAAGGCATTTAATATCTATTTGAAATATTCTTTGATCAAAATTAGATGGAATTCTGATTTAGTAGGAAAAAAAGAGATGCAGACAAATAAAACTGCAGCAGAAAAAGAAGCTGAATGTTCTGAAAATTCAGTAGAATGAGGAATAATGAATTGAGTTGTGAAGTTGAGAAAAGCTCCCTATAGGTGAAGACATGAAAATACTCGTGTTAGTGATGGTGATGACAGTTATGATGGTTGCTAAATGGGAATCAACAAAAATCCAAGGAATATATGAAATCACTATCTGAAAATGATTCAGAGAAGATGAATAGCTTGGACATAATCAGCAAACTAATAAAAGCTGAAACTGAGATTTAGACTCATATGTATCCCATTCTAAATATTACAATTCTACAAATAGCAAGTACACTTGAGAATTGGTTATTATGCCTAATAGGAGGAAACACCAAAGAATACTGTGAGCCAGAACATATGGGAAGGTGAAAGTGAGCTCCTATTTCAGAGGCAGCTTATTTTTCTATGCAACCACAGCTTCATGGTGTCTGAGCATTCCACCACTTGCAGGTCCAACATGAAGTTCTCAGTGGGTGCTCCCAACCATCTTATAAGGGGTTATAGGATTTGAAAAAGATAGTACCTTTTCTGCCATGTTTGGGAAAATATTTCCACTAGCTTATAGGAAAACAAAGCTCATCTCTATTAAGAACAAGTTATATTCTCTGTTCTATGATTTCCTGGGCAAGGCTCTTCATGAAAGGTCATCTCATTATCAAATCAACTCTAGTCTAAGGTACCTCATGTACATACTCCCTGCAACTGATCAATTCATTTCATCAGCAAGACTGAAGAAACCAAAGGTCACAGGCACTTGGCTTCATTTATTTTCTAGACTTAAAATCTATTAATAAAAGACTTTTTCTTTCAAACTTCAGGAAAAATGCTTTCCACTTTTAGAGTTTTAAAATGTGTTCTAGTTCTATTGAAGAAACATATGTTTCAGAGCTGTATTATGGATAATTTTGTCAATTCCCATGTTTTATGGAGCATTGTACCCCAAGTATTTAATGTAATTGTTTTACAAATGATTAATTAACAAGTGGCTTTAAACTTGCATAAGATCCATTTTGTTTCTTTGCCATACGAGTAGATGGGCCTTTTAAAAATTTACTTTAACAGCAATTGCAAGTTACTGCCTGTGAGCTTAATCAAGCCTGAGGTCTGATTTTTATAGTTTCCAAAGCTTCCCAGCCATACTTACTTTATCATATACTTTCCATAGTCACTTTCATGATACAATGGCTAATCTAAGTAGACCACATTGTGTACAAACCTAAAATATTACCTGGTCATCTATAGTAAAAGTTTTGTCATATCCTCATCTATAGAATCATGATTTGGGAATGTATTTTAAACATTCTTTGCCTATTATCAAACGCAGGAAGATTTGGAACTTTTTATAAGCAGAATTGATGCAACTCTGCCCATTGGTGTATTGTAAAGACAAATCCATGAAGATGTTGGGGCTTTTCCTGAATCTTGGCTAACTTTGTTCTGTCTATGCCACTTTAGACACATGACCCATCCTTGCTAAGCCTTCATTTTAAACAACGTCTGAAGTCAGTACTCTGGTTATTACAACTAAGGACAATTTAATCTTCTGGGGGAGGGGAGAGTCAGTTTTCTTCAAGGACATGGTCTCCATAGGTTATCCTTACTCTAGTGGGTGGCCCTGGACCCTTGAGCACATGGGCAGCACTAACTGAACTCAGTGGTTTGGAAAGGAAAAAGAAAGAGGATGTAAAGTTGGCAAGGGGCGTGGGGAGATTTGAGGGAAGCTGCAGAGGCGGAATGGGGGTACATATCATCAAAATACATTAAACACATGCATGCAATTCTCAAAGAATAGACAAATAAAATTAAAAGTCTTTTAGAGTCACATTGTCACATAAATTAGTGATTTATAATCAATGTAGTAACATTCTATGAAATCTTTGGTAATTAAGTATGACTATGCTAGGTTTCTCCTTTGGAAACTTATAGTTCAAATTGCTATGCCTCACATTGTTGTGGAAGTAAAGAAAGTATCTCCAATTCAAACTAGGAGATATTTATTTACTTATTTATTTATTTAATCTTTTTGAGACAGGGTCTCCCTGTAGCCCAGCTGGCCTCGAACTCACTATGTAGATCACATTGGCCTTGATCTCTCAGAGATCTATCTGCCTTTGTCTCCTGAGTGCTAGGATTAAAGGTGTGTACTCCCATGTCTGGACTAAGAATCAATTTAAAGAGAAATATATTTAGGACAGAATTTATCACATGCATTATGTTTGGCAATAGTCATATAAAGGCAAGTAAGATTTTGGTCTTAAAAATTTATAATGTGGGATTGGTATAGTTTAGTAGTGGGTCACTTACCTAGCATTTTCAAGGCCCTGGGGCAATCTCTGCAACCCTTAAAGAGGTTATAAACCGGGAGACAAGCATTTAATAAAGGTCATCTCATTATCAACACATAAGAAATCGTATCACCTAACAAGGAAGATACTAGCAAAATTCTTGGAAAAGAATGTCCTCAGAGTATCACATATAATATGTAAAATTAAATTTTTATATAATTAGAGCAATCTTACATAAACCAAAAGAAGAAGGAAAAGGAGACTTTTCTTTGGGCAAGGGATACCAGTGAACAAATAATGAGAAACAGACAAAGACAGGAGTCTTCATATCAAGAAGTGCTATTCTGACTGGGGCGTATGTACACCTGTACACCAGGAAGAGAAATACCGCAAGAGAAATCTAGGACCAAAGTGCTTGAGGGAGCTTAGGCTGGAACATCATGTAATTACCCAGGTAATCTGCAATTAGAGCTTAAACTGTGTGAAGACATAAGAAGGGCAAAAAGGAACAGTTTTAAGAACTAACAACTTTCTAGGCATCTTGCAAACTCTGTAATGTTTTCTCACTAACTAGTTTCTTGGGACTTTCCTGTCTCCAATGACCAGACCGAAAATGGAGGAATGGGAGGCTGGAGACATAGAGTCAGTGGGAAGTACTGCTTCCAATCGGCTGCTTGGCTTCTAAGTCCAACACGTTCATATCACGTCACAGGTGCTGTTAGGAAAAGGAAATCACCTGAGAGAAAATTCAAAGATGATTCTTTAATTAGTGGCCTGCTTGAGAATTTATAATTCTAAAGAGAGTCATATTCTAAAGAGAATCTGGCTTAGTGGAGCAGAAGATAGGTTTGATTTATTATTTGGAAGCACAGGGACCCTGTGGTGTTTGTCAAAGAAGAAAGTAGGAGTGAGTTGAGGGCGCAGCTGTGCTGCCTGAATCTCCCTTCAGATCTACAAGCCCAGCTAACCTCGTGGGCGTTCTCCTGTCACCGGGACTCATCTACACCTGCCTGTTCGTCTCTCACTGACTGAGGAGCCCTAGAGCTGTAAAGAGCAGACAGAAACAGGAGGATAAACGGGAACCTACACACTCTCTGCCCACCGTGAACTTCTCTAATCCCCTTTATGGAGCTGGACACTAAGTCTTGGATTTTATGTGAACCAATGCAGATTTGGGGTTGGGGCAGCCTTGGTTATGAGATTGGTCATAAGGAACTAGGTCCAGAATCCTGCTTTCTTGAGTTTACCAGAGATCTTTTATTTATTTTTGTTATTTATTTATTCTCCTATTTTGAGACCTACTGGAGAGACCTGAAGTACCTTGTGGGACTATCTAGGGAAGTAGAATTTGAGCAATGATAGTTGGTCTTGGTGGTACATGCCTGAAGTTCCAGCTACTCTGGAAACTGAGGTGATCAGTTGAGTACTCAAGTTTAGGTAAATATAGAAAAATTATCTTAAAAGTAAGTAGAAATAACTAAGTTGGCTACAGACAAGACATCTTGATTATCACACAGCCTAAGAATGGACAATTAATCGCCATAGAATTCTCTGAATCTTTTATTAAGTAAATTGTGGGTAAAGTTCTTAGCCCCATAGAATGGAACATGTTCAGACTAAGAATCAAGAGATGTACATTTTACAATTGAATGCAAGTCAAAAGGTAATTATTCTTAAGGTCGTTTTCTATGAAAGAAGACCAATCTGAACAAATTCCTTGAGTTGCTATAAAACAAAATGTTACAATAAAGAGTGAAGTGTATTTGGATTAAACTCTGCAGGGAAGGAGCTCTTTGCATTCTCTTACTGTCCTAATCCCTTTCATTTCTGTACCCCTTTTGAGTATCTCCTATCTATGCCAATTCTTCCAGATATGAGCCAAGACTTATCAAAATGTTCCCTTCCACCATCCCTGCATCTTAACTGCTTGAAAGGGTCAAAAATGATACAACCACTACTTGCTTTGAACGTACATATTTCTTTAAATAAAAGACAAAATCCAAATATAATCCTATGGCACTGACATAGGAGAAAATTACTATAATTATGCAAATTAAAATAAGTCAACAAGATTCTTTACACAATGCACGAAAAGTAATGTTTTTAAAAATAACAGTCACTGAGCCTGGTCATTTGCACTTAATAATAGGCTCAGGAGGGAGCCTGGTGTCTGGGGAGAACAGCTGTGGTAATAGATGTATTATGGCTTTGATAGGTTCTCTCTAGTAGTTTTATTTGTGTATTTGCTTTAGATTATAGAATGCTTCCAGAGTGCCCTGCTATTGAAATTCCCATCATTCCCAGGGCTTTAATTAAGTGATTGGATTTGACAGAACTTGAATCGAGGAGGCCTACCACTATGTCAGTTTATGCCAGGATGATAGTATCAGGGCCTTGGCAAGTACATGCTCAGCTTTAATTTACATCTTGGGCTGTCTCACTGTGAAGCAGAAGAAACATATGCCTCTGTGTAAATTTAAAAGGCACTGGATATAGCATAGCACAGTGATTAGTCCTCATAAAGCCCAGAAGATAGGATGATATATTTTGGGGGGAAAACAAATTTGGCCACAAAAGCCAAGGTTGACTGAGGTTGTAACCATTTTCATTCAATTTTTTGAAATAAATTAGACACCATTCACAGCAGTTTAGCATTCAACCTTCCTTTAATCTCTCCATCTATCCCAAATATACCTCACTGAAGAACAGGTGTCGATGTTTTATTCTGGCAGAGCTAGGAGAAGCTATAGCAATCATCTATGAGATGGTGAACACTGATCAAGTACATAGGTTTGTGGTTTTTATGACTATTTTGAGCATCTTCATGTGGGCCAGCTACTCCTTCATAGATAATAGGTTACACACCTGTTTCAGTAGTAATAACTAGATTTCATCATAAACCAAACCTTGTACCCAGCTTTGAACATACAGATAGAAAATGATTGCTTTAGCAGTTGCTACTCATAGAACAAACTTTACAGAATCACATCTTGTAGGTATAGAACTTGTAATTGGTTTCATGATTGTTAAAGAGAATAAATAATAAATTTGAACATACTGGATCAATAAATCATTTGTCTAGTAAAGAGAAAAGAAAATGAAGACTATCTCAGGTCCAGTTGTGTTATGCACCTTCTAAAAGAAGGTGGAGAGACTTGTCCAAAGCAGCCAATATGAAGAGTCTTATTGGACATTATGAGTCTTCCCAGTGTTTAATCATGTGGAGAGAGAAAAGTGAAGTAACTCTACTTACTGATGTGACCAAAACTGTGATGCAGAGAAGCTGGATTCTCTCACTGTTCTTTTCCTACCTTGTGCCTTTCTTTCCCTTTGCCTTGATGCCCGTCTTGAACATGGCCTTATGATTCTCTCCCTAAAATGACTCAGACACATATTTTTCTACTTCACTTCTCTTGTAAAAGTCTAATCTTTGTCATCCTCAATGTTAATGACTGCCAATCTTCTTCTAGAGACATTGATATATTAGCAGTGATAATTTTCTGAATATATTTCCTATAGTTGGATCTTAAATAGCAGGTATATGTGAATAAAACATTCTGAGGCAGGCATCCTTTTTTCTACATTATTCAAATCATATCACGGAAGATAATAAGATGCCACAGAAAAATGGAGACAGAAGTTGCAAACTTGTTTTATGAACTTGCACTTAGGTTGTATTCTTTTAAACTGTGATGACTGCTCAGATTAAAAGCTTGTCAAAAAGAGATCCCAAAGTGCATGATACATCAGCTTTTTGCTTAATAAAACTCCCACTGAGAATGACAGAAAAGTTGGACAAGATATAAGAATGATCTGGTAAAAATTTGGAGAATATTTGAGACACCGTAGGAGCCAAGTTATTGCAAGATGAGCAAATTATAGATAGATAGATAGATAGATAGACAAATGGATGATGATAGATAAGATGAAGTTTATGGTGCTAGAAGTTGAATCAGGGAACTGGCACTTTCTAAACAGGTGCTCTGCATTGAGCTCCATCCCTAGTCCCCTGGCTGGTATTTTGTGAGCTGCTTTCCTTCTAGAACTTTCATCAGTTCTTGACCTGTGAAGAGAGACTCTTCATGAAGCTGAAGCTAAGACACAAAAGCTCACAGAACTCCTGGATGATTACAGAATGCAAGAGAAATGAAATTTGAAGCTCAGCATTATGAAAGATGCCACCACTTGAGAAACCCAGAACCCAGTGAGAGGAGAAGTATAGGCAAACACACACACACACACACACACACACACACACACACACACACACAGATGACTGGCACACTATTCGACACTGGTGCAGTGGCATTTTTATCTTGGGGCCAATCAACGACCACCTAATTGGTCTTAGAGCCTACCCAGTGGGAGGAAACTCATATTTGGTATGGTAATCATAGCCAAATATACATGGCCGAAGAGGTCATAGATCATAGAGAAATCCCTAGGCTAATGTAATGTCTTACTAAATGCAAAATATGTGTACTTATATATACAGTCAAGAATCCCAGTCATCATCAAAGAAACATTTTGCATGAGACGGAGACTAATACAGAGTCCCACAGCTGGTCGCACACAGACATTGTCTGTGAATTGCCCATGCCTAAGCCGTGTATTTACAATGCAGCTTCTGCATCCGAGGCTCACATAATATAGAACAAGGGGTAAAGAAGTCACTAATGAATATCTCAACTGTCATTAATGAGGCTTCTTCATGCAACAAAGGGGAAGTAACACAAAAGGTTGCAAATGGCTAAATCATGGAGGTTAGCAACCTGCAGAATGTAGGTCCCTGGACAGGACTCTTATATTAAGTTTCACTCACCCAGGGCTCAGGGACCAATGCTGAAGAGGGAGCAGAAAGATTGTGAGAGCCAGTGAGGAGGGGAATGACCATATGGAAATAGACTCCTACAAGCTCCTGGGACCCTGCTCATAGGAACCTACAGCAATGGTTTCGGCATGCTCAAGAGCCATGCAAATGCAAGCAGACAGAAACCCAGCATGGAATTGGGGAAAAGCGTAGCAGACCCCAACCTTTGCTTAAGAAATACAGGCAACTGGATACTGTTCAGTGAGGATGAGCTGGTCTTCCTAAAGTGAGGGACTCTGGATAGGCTGACTAGACCTCAGTGGATGAGTCTGCACTGAGGTCATTTGGGAACACTAACTTGATACCATAGACCTAAACACAGGTGAAAGAATGTATGGATTCCAGTTAGAGGCTGTGGGGGATGCTAGTTTTGAATGGGGTATAAAGATGATTAAGACTGATTAAAATCTTCTGTATGCAACACATAATGATTCATTAAAATATTTTATTTATTATTATTTTGTGTGTATGAGTGTGTTTCTGGCATGGAAACACATCTATGTTGTGCAATGCTCAAGGAGGTCGAAGAGTGTGAAAAAAGAAAAGATTTATTTATTTAATTTCTGTGAATGTGCATTTATCCGAATGGGTTTGTTTGTATCACCTGTATACAGAGCCTTGGAGGCCAGAAGAGGGTTGTAAGCCACCGTATTGTTGCTAGAACTGAACCTTGGTACTCTGCAAGAACAGCAGCCCTCATAACTGATGAGCCATCTCCCAGCCCCTTCTGTAGAATTCTTAGACTGAGTGAAATCAGATGTTAAGAAACAAGCTAAGAAACCTCACAGTGTAAAGCAGAGTGAGACCCTGGAAGGATATACACACCAGAGACGGATGAGTCAAATCTTGCAAATGTTGTAACCCAGGCTTGAGTTAATTCTGTCCTGGATTTGGTTAGGGTGATGTAGCTCTAACTCAGCTCCTCATTAGCATCCCAAATCTTTATGGAGAATGTCTTGACTGGATTCTTTACTTTTTTTTTTTTTTTTTTTTTTAGCAAAACAAGAGGCATGAGGGGATGGGAAAATGAGCAAGGGGTGATGGTTAATGGAGGGTTAATCAAAACAAAAGGAATATGTAACCTACTTGGAAATCTACTATCTGGTAGCACAATTTGAAAACATAAAAGAAGCTGGGTGCAGTGGTGCATGTCTTTAGTCCCAGAACTCAAGAGGCAGAGGCAGGCAGATCTCTGTCAGTTCAAGGCCAGTTTATTCTGTATTAAGAATTCCAGGGTAGTCAGGGCTACATAGCGAAGTTCTGTCTCAGAAATACAAAACAAAATAACAGAAAACCCTCAAAAACAACCATAAAAGAAAATTTGAAGGCAGATTTCCCACAAGGCTGGATAATGCCAGTTTTAGAACTAAGATGTCACTAAAAGAATCCTCAGTGCGAAGTGTGGAATACTTTCATAGGAGTTGTTGTTCAGGGAGATCATATAGGACCCAAAACTATGAAAATTCTTGCTATTTCTCTTGGTAATCCAGCAGAACTAGGGGATTTCTCAAGACATAACACATCTTAGATAGAAAATATAGAGAAATCAAGCTGAAACGAATCTAGAACCTTCCTCTCGGCCACCTAGCTTCTGTAATTCTGGTGGTGTCATGCAGGCTGCTGGCAGGTATGTAAAGGTATCATCGCTGTTACCAAGCTATGAATTCTATAAACTACAATTCAAGCCTGTCAGACCAGATATGCTAATTGGTACATTACCGGCACATTTGTTATGGTGGTAACCAAATGATCTCTGATTGGTTTGAGAGTTGCTCTACAAGAGCAAATCCATAATTATCACTGAAAATCTGGTCCAAAACCTAAAGAGGCCTTAATATATAGTGGGGAACCTAATACTTCTGTTTAAGTAAACTGACATTGCATCGAGCCACCTTCTAAACATCTGTGTTTATATCTACAGACAATGGCTATTATCATCCTTAATCATAGAAACCTCTCATTGCAGTGAATGCAAATGAATGCAAAGACACCTGGATGCATAAGATGTTGAGAGGGTTCCGTTCTAAATAAGACATTTACAGCACCTTCTCAAGACTCAGGGAACACTGTGGAAGAGTGGGTAGAAAGAACATAAAAACGGAAGACAGCAAGAAAGGCTGTAAAATGCCAGCTTCTAAATATGGCTGTGGCAATCATGAACTCATAACAGCTGTGCCACTGGCATTGGGCCCACACAATTTGGGTCCTGTGGATGGGGAGGAGGCTCACATGGCCCTACAGATTCCACGAGAGAGGGAGGCATATTATCGAGTGGTATAACCATTAGTGAGCATATCATGCTGTATTAGGTAGTTCCAAGGCTTCAGAGGGCTAGGGGGATGTGACCAGTATCGTTTAAATGTATGAAATTGTCAAAGAAGAAAATTTGTTAATAAAAATGTTTAAGGGGTATAAAGGTTAGCCTGGAGCCTGCACCAGTATTTTAGAATTGGGTAATGACTCACTAGCCTGAAGCTATTGGATAAGCCTGTTCATCTTTGAATGCTTAAGAGTTTTATGGTCAAATATAAATTGCCTCTTTATCTGTATTTACATAAACATTCTCTCCTCCTCAACCTTTTAAAAATGCAATGTGAAAACATTCTTGAGCCATAAGGACTAACATCCATGTGTGTTTCAGCTTTTCCTTGTATGCTGTGAGTTCTAACGATGTAGTCAGTCCACCATAGGTATAGTAACATCTGCGAAATGTATGAGGTAATGGAAAGAGAGCGCTTCAAAGTACTTGGACAATGTCAGAACTTAGTGAAGATCAGTAATTTTTATTATTTAATTTGGGATTGGAAGACACTGGCCTATTTTTCTATACAACATAGCAAATGGGCAAGAATTCAATGTGGATGAAATAGAGTAAGCTACAGGAGCCAATAATTTAATGTACAAAAAGAAAAATTTACAAAGGTGTTCATTTGGGTAACTATGTAAAACTAAAACTAACCATTGAGACATATGGTCTGAAGGTAGTAGTAACACAACTTGATTCAGACAACAGGAGAGTCTAGATCTTGCATTTTAAACACATATGTCATTGTAATTTTAAAAGTAAATTAAAACAATTCTAAATGAAAATAGTCAATGCCTACTGTTGAAATTAGGTTAGGCAAGACATTGACTATGACAATTCCTTGAAATTTTGGAATGCAATCCATGTATCTACCGTAAAAGAATCTCCCTAAAATTCCTTAAGAGCAGTTTAGTCTGGGACAGACTTTGTATTTCTATGAATTATTTGAATATATTTCTTCCGAATGATAACATTTAAGGATGAGAGAAGTCATTGTGTCTTACCTGGTATACCAAAAGGTGACATTTGTCATCTACTCATTCCCTAGGAGCAAGAGAATGTTGCAATAAAAGCAAGATGTCATAACACATACATACTATCACATTTAATGCGGCCCTGGAGGTCGACTCCATTTGTTCCAACTTCAAAATATAATCTCTTCACATAAATGAGAATTTTAGTAGAATTGATTCAGAAGTATTATAAGTCAAGTAGGATGCTTTAGGGATGAATAAGACATTTAGTAGGCTCAAGTTCTGGTCATTTATTCTCTTGAACTGTGCTGTCCATCTCCATGGGAATGGTATCAAAGAATAACAAACTGTAAGCCTTTTTATTTACTGTCTTCCCTCACTGTGTGTTTGTTTGTCTGTGTCTATAAACAGTTACATCTAACCTTGGAAATCAGTTCTCTCTAAAGATTATCAGTCTTGTTGAATTCAATAATTGGAATTCATCAGACAAGTTTGGCTCTAGACCTTGTATTTCTTATAAATTTTCAAGGTTTTGATCTTTCTAGAACATTCAGAAAAGCTTTGAGTAAGCTGAACTTCTTTTTATTCTCCTCCTTTCAAGTATAAGTTGTTGGTCTTGTGCCCAATCGGTTCTGAACATTTTAGTGATTTTTTTTGTCCTATCACCTGAAAATTTCTTCACATAAAGAAACTGGCATTGATATATCACCATTTCATAATCTTAGAGTCATGTGAGATTTATAATTCTTCCAGTCATTGTTCATCAGAACAAAGAGATCTGGTTCAGAATCATGTCTTACATTTACTGGTTATATATTGCTCATCTTTCAACACAAAATGATCACTTCATATTTCCTTTTGTGATCTTGACACTTCTGAAGATTATAGGCTAGTTATTTTATAGAATATCTTTGAGCCTTGTCTGGTGATTTCTCATGAATAGATGCAATTTTTACATCTTTGGCAGAGACATAAAGGCATGATACTGTGTTCTCTCTGCATCATATCAGGTATATACAGTTTTGATTTATTGCATTACCAATGCTTTGCAAAGATGTGCTTTGCCAATATTCAGCATTATAATATTGTTTTTCCCTCCTTTAAATTTACAAGCATTTGGTGCAAAGATACTTTGAAACTCTAGCAATATCCAATTTATCATAGAACTTATCATTCATTCATTCATCCTTTCCCTATCAAAGTTTCAAATTACCCCTTTATTAATTTTGGCTAATATTCATTATTTCCTTATTCAACTGATTATATGTTATAATTACTGTAATATTTGAATTGTCCCGGATTCATCCAGAGGGACAGAACTCCTTAGTACCAGCTTCTCTTTGGTGTCCCTTTTTCACATTATTGGTTTCTGAGCATTTCTTTGTTTTCTGATGTAAAAAAGCTTTCTTGACTGATTGTGTAGTTTGCTATTTTAGTTCTCAAAGTAGTCATTTCTCCAAAGGACCTGGTTCCATTTAGTGAGAGCAAGCACGTATTAGCATAAGTTGTATATAAGGTACTTCAATTCATAGTTGTATGCAGATAGATTTTCTAGGATTCCTGTTTCAACAAGATATGAAGCAGCCCAAGGTATTACTCATTAGTTTTCTCATTCAAATGGTGCATCCTCTGTAAGATGGCTGATACCACACTGTTCACTCTGCCTCCAGGTTCTCTCCTTACTTCTGCAGATCAGAAAGGTTAATGGATTCCATTACTTAGGCTCCCTTAAGTTTTCTTAAAGCTCCCCCTCTGTACTTGTAACAGATTCCTTTGTTGGAGCCCCAGGATATAGTCCTGTTCTCATTGAATTGTAGTATAGTTCAAGAAGAGACTAAATGATCTTAAGTATTGGAAGTATGAGAAAGAAATGCAGATTTCCATCGAAGCACCAGAAGGACCTGCTTCAATGTGGGAAATGGGTAGGGACGTGGACAAGAATCAGTGAAAGGTTGTTATGAAGAAATACTTAAGGTGAGCTAAATATCACCTGGATAGTGAAGGATGGGGCATTCAGAAGTATTTAGTCAACAGAGCACAGAGCCTGAGTAGAAGCCCTGTGGTAGGAGAGAGTAGGGGCTTTCAAGGAGCTGGGAGAACTGCAGCATGCTGGAGGCACAGAGAGAAGCAGTGAGACGTTGCTGTTGGATAGGCCAGAAGGATGGGAGCACGGAAGGGATTTAAGCAGGGAAGTTACGTTATCAACTTAGTGCTTTATGAAGAAGTCTCTGGGTATTTCATGAGTAATGAGGGTATGCTGGTTAGTTTTTGTCAAGTTGACATAAGCTAGAGTTATCTAGGAAATAGGAAGTTCAGTTAAGGAGTTTCTTCTATGAGACTGGCCTGTGCTCACGTCTGTGAAGCATTTTCCTGACTGCTAACTGATGCAGGAGGGCCTAGCCCATGGTGGGTGGTGCCACGCCTGGACAGGTGGGCCTGGGCTGCAGAAGAGAACTAGCTGAGCAAGGCCGGGAAGCAAGCCAGTGAGCAGCATCACATCATGTCCTCTTTGCTTCAGTTCCTGCGTCCAGGTTCTGGACTTGAGTTCTGTCATGATTTCTCTCAGTGATGGAATCTGGTTGTAAGCTGTGAGGTAATATAAACCCTTTCCTGCACCATGTTATATCACAGAAACAGGAAAGAACTGGACATAGGGCATGTCAGTAAGAGAAGTTGCTGTTGAACTACAGGGGGTGGGTCTTGACTAACCGAAATGAGAGATGCCAAACATTTTGACAAGGGCATAGGAATTTAGATAAACAATAAGAAATGAATGTGCAAGATACAGAGACCACAGAACTGGCTGAAGAGAACGCTGATGTCTGAAGGGTGAGGGAACCTAAACATGTCAACTTCACAAAGAGGTTTCCACAAAGAAGAATCTACTGATGGAGGCTGCTTTTCTGCCTCTATGAACAAGAGGAGATAAAGCATCCTGAGCTACCAAGGTAGAAGGAATCAGCACACCATCCCTGAGGCCATCAAGATTATTACAGGATGGACACCTGATTCAAATCATCCCATCAGAAGCAACAGGTTTTAATTTCAAGTCTTGCTTATATTGCCAAGGACGCTGACTTTGATTTTCATGAATTTCAAGGTTCAGAGGATTAGGGGTGTGGCATGAATTGTTCCTCTGCCTGCCAAGATGAACTACATGTTCAGCTGCACCTGCCTGCTGGATCAGCACAAACAACTGTTGGTGCTCCATAGAATCTACCCTACTTAACCAACCAGTGACCTGAGTTGTATGTCGGGGAGAGACTAAGGTGTGAGCGGAAGAAGCTAAGAGGGGACTGGCCCCTTCGCCATCAGGGGCAACTGGAATCAGCTCACTGGGTCTTTGCCGAAATGTAGAATTTGCTTTATGGCCTCAGTAGAGGCCCCCCAACTACTGCAAGTAAGCTCCTGGCTCATAGCTCTGTGAGTAAACCCAAACAAACTCTGGTTTCCCAAACTATAGTTTGGTGAAATGATACCTCCTTTTGTTGTTAGGGACCTAGAGAGGAGGGCGGGGCTGGACACTGCTCTCACCTCCCAGAAAGACTTTTAACAACAAGGGGGAAGAGCCGCTATCTGAACTCTTCATAGTATTATGTGAATCCTAAATCCATCCAAGTCCTTTCTTCTGCATTCTTTGGATATAAAAGTCAAAGTACTACTTGCTTTTTTAATGAATTATTTTTTATTTATGTGTATGTGTCTGCCTGTATGTATATATACATGTGCACATGAATGCAGGTGGCCCATGATGCCAGAAGAAGGTGTTGGATCCCCTGTAGCTGGAGTTATAGGTGCTTGTGTGCCACCTGATATGGGTGCTTGGAAATGAATGCCATTATTCCGGAAGAGCAGCAAGTGATCTTAACAACCAGAGACTGAACCATCTCTCTAGTCCCCAAGTAATATTCCTTATAAGACTTTTTTTAGTATTTATTTGGTATAATTTTCAACTGAAAGTATATTCCTTGAACCATTTGCCATTTGAGGTAAATGAATATTAACAATTTAATGGCATTTGTTGTTCAGTACTCATGCCTTTGAGTCCTGACTTGTATTCCATTAGAAACAATGTTTTAGACAAGGACATATCTATAAATACTTAGAATAGTTATCACAAGAAACAAGGGCTGAAAATAAAAATTAAGATAGAGAAGGAAATGAAATGAATAAAGTGTTGGATATAGGAAGCTAACATGATAGGTATCAGGAGTTTAATTACTGCTGACGAATATCTGGGAAACAGCGTCAAATGAACCTCAGTGTAATCCTAAGACAGAGTGAACAAGCTACGGTAAGGTTCTGCCAGTTCCTCATCGATCACATGGTAGAGAGCATCAAATGTGGTATGCTCAGTTCTACATCAGGATCAGCCTTCAGTGTGAGTGCAGAGTGGATGTGGGCAGAACACCAACAGTGTCTGGCACAATCTCCTCACTTCTCAGGACTCCAATTTTGATTATTAAAGTCTTTATTTCAGAATTTTGTGCATATCTTGCTATTACCCTCTGTAGCAATCATCTTATTTCTGCTGATTGATTGACCCTGACCAGTATATAAACCTCAGATTTCTCCTACCTTAAAAGCCCTGTTTCCGTATTTCCCTTTAGTTCCTAGAGCACATTCCATGCTTCACATTAAGCTTTTTAGAGTTCTGTTAGCTATAGTTTCTATGTCCTAGCTCCACTTTTTTCTTTACCTAGCCTGACAGGATTTCTGGCCTTTATCACTGGAGCCAATCTGCTTGTATGGGGCTTGGCGAGCATTTCTTTGATGCCCAGTGCAACTGCTACATCCTTACCTCCTTCTCAACCTTTCAGAAGTGGAAGGATGCCTGCCTCTACTTGGAAAATGTTTCCTTTTTAAATTTCAGTCACTCCACTTTTTCCTGTCTTCTTGACTACTCCTCGTCAATCTCCCTTAAGAGCCCATTTGTGTGATATCACAAGTGGTTGTGTTCAACCACTAAGTTCATTCCACTTAGATAGTCTCCCTAACTTAATTCATTCAGATCTCACAACTGTGTCACTGAACTACAGGCCAACATATGCTTCTGCCTATTCAGAAGTGCTGTTTGCATACTTAGCAGGTGTATTAGTTACTGTTCTTACTCCTATGACCAAATACTTGGCAAAAGCTACTTAAGGCCTGAACTGTTTATTTTGACTGACAGTTTAAGAAGGTATACAGCCCAGAATGCTGGTGAAGGCACGGCAGCAGGAGTGTGAGGTGGCTGGTCTCATTGTACCTATAGTTTGGAAGCAGAGAGTGAACAGGAAGTTGGGCCAGACTGTAAAAGTTCAAGGCCTGATTCTAGTGACTCTCTTTCTCCAGCAAGACTCAACTCCTAAAAGTTACACAATCATCCAAAACAGTGCTACAGGCTGGGGACCAAGTGTTCAAACACACATTCCATATAGAAATCACAATAACAGGTATATTGAAATGTCCATAAACAAAAAACTCCATTTATGCTCTAAAACCTCTTCATTGTCTACTCTTTTTCCATCCCAGAAAATAAAATATACCATTTTCCTAGTTGCTCACACAGAAACCTATGAGCTATACAATTTCTTTTGTCCTTCCGCCCACATCTGATCCCATGAGCAAATTCTCTTCTATCTCAGACATAAATCCTGAACACACTGCTTTCCTCATATTAATCATTCCCCCTCGAATTCAAGGCATTAGCACCTGTCCTTAATCTACTTATAATAGTTTCATAACTGATATCTAGTCCTTCACTCATCCTGTGTCCTTAAAATATATTGTGTATATAGAAAACCAAATGATATTTTTAAATCATACATTAAATTATATTGCTTCCTTCTTAGAACCATCTGAGAGCTTCCCACACACTTAAAGACAACAACAACAACATCATCTGACTCCTCCCTGCCATATTGACTCACTTCCAGCTACTTTCCTTCCCAATATTTTTATACTTTCCACACTTGCCATCCTTTTTTACTTGTTCTCAAACAAGGGTAAAGCCATTCTATGGCTGCATTTTTGAAATTTGCATGCACAGTGTTTTAATTGGTATGGTTGGTGGCACTCCTAAAGGTGTATGAAGGTCAGTGATGATGCCCTACTGCATGTAGTTCATTCCATGACAGGGCTCCCGCTTCTATATCATATATGTTGTTCAAGTATCCTTGTTGAATGTTTATGTCTGTGAAAAGCCCACTTATAATGATTTGCACATAAAACCTAAGTGCATTTTATATTATCATCTCAAAGTACTCCTCCACAGTTTTAATATACACTGAAGTTTCTAGGAATACAACTACATTGCATACTGAAGGAAGATTGTTTTGTTAGAAGCTATCAAGAGTTGCTCACTGTTTCAGAAAATTACATCACCAGTGGCAACGCCATTTGTGATATTGGAGTTGCCAATACAACACACCTGTACATGACTCCATTTGTGGTTGTCGCATTCATTTGTATTCTAAGTATAGCCACAAACATCTGACTGCTTCATATGGCTTCTTGTTAGGAAAGCTGAACACTTTCCTATAGAAATCGGTATCATAACAAATTATCACTCTGTTCTTTTTACTTTATATTATGGTCAAGGCATCATGTTAACATCATTGGAAATTATTTGTGAAAATATGTTAGATATAAATTACAGCAAAGGGAGTGATTTTATAAATCATTTGTCATAAAAGAGGGCACTGGGCCTGCCTAGGTGAGAATGCTGCTCTACTATACTAAGCTTTGTCTAGCCTTAGGTGTTCTGTGTTCCTGTTCCATCAACCGCTATGAATGATGGACAGATTTCTTTCTGAGATCTACAGGCAGGAAGGTAAGGTGGTTGGCCAGCTCCGAAGCAAATTCTAGTATCTCTACAGTTAATCTAGGAGAGCTGTATTTTGGGCAGAGACTATTAGCTGTTTGCCAAAACTTTTAGTTTGTCTCCATTAAGTAGATCATATTCCCTCATGTCCTTTGTCACAGGTGTGCAAAGTGATTAGGAGAACAGAAGAAAAATCATTCTCAGCACTTATTGTTTTGCAATTCTTTTTGTCATTGTACAACCCTTTGTTTCTTGGAACCCATTTTTCTAAGGTATAGTATACATTGCTAGCCTCCCAAGCATCCTTTATAATTATTTTCTATGAGTTGTTTTCAGGGAAAGGGTTTGGAAAGATTTTACCATACAAAGGCGTGTGTTAGAAGCAGCATTTGTGACTACTGAAGAAAGTCACACGGCAGAGATTAGGTGGCACCATTGTTTTCTTTTATTGCTTTGATTTTCACTCTTATATTAAGTCATACAGTGACCACACAGAAAGGCCTGATTTGGGGTCTTTTTGGCTTGTGTAATATAGTCTTTTTCATCAAATTTTAGTAGGGCTTTCTTAGGTCAGATATATTTTTTATTATATTTCATTTGTATTGCTCAATGGTTGGGACAATGAACTTCCTATAAATCATTATTTTCAGTGTGGCTGACTTTTGCCTTTTATATAGGGGTGCCCTTAGACATGTTTTAGAAATTTTGAGCGTGGCTGAAGGGAAGCTAATGCTGTAGAACTATTTTAAATCAAGATCAACTGTGTTTCTTTAAAACACCTGATGAGAGTGGTTGTCATAGGGTGATGGGGTCCATGAAGGCGTGCTCACAGACAGAGGAAAAGAACACACTTCCTCTGTCATAGGTGAAGACTACAAGTTGCGATATATGGGCAAAAGGAATGAAGAGACATGCTGCCCTTGAATAAAGCCAGTTTCAACAGGCTCCCAGTTCCCACAGTAATGACCTGCTTCCACAAGAATCTCCCGGCCACAGTGAGAACATAAGATCTAAATTCCTTCTTTTCCATTTCCTTGGAGTATCTGTGCCTAGGAATGACTTTTACAAATATGGACATAATCTGGACTAATGACTTTTACCAACTTTGCAACCAAAATGTTGTAACCTAAACAATCTCACCCTCCTGTGGTCTGGGCACCAGATCTTAATCCCTTAGGACCCTCCCTTGCCCTCACCAAGGCAGTGAAGGGCTGTGGGGGTGCTTGATTAGCACATCAACGTGCTGGAGGCAGCATGTTTTTCTCATGGAAAATAATGCAAAGAATTGAGATGTCTGTTTGTAATTGTGAGTCTGATATATTAACTAGACCTAAATTTTAGGACTCAAAGGGCATAGTTTCTGCTAAATGTGGGTCTTAGCTTCTACTTCTCCATTTCATGTTGGAAGTACTGCTTCAATAAATGAATGAATGAAGTTCCATGAAACTTCTGAAAGAACAGATTTAGGTCCACTCTTGGCATGAGAACTAAGAGTCAGGCTGTTTCTTTATTCAGGAATAATCAAATGTGCCTTAGAGAAGCAGCACTTGCCTACAGGCTAGATTCAGACAGCTTTGCATTATGTTCATAAGATCATACTGTGAGAGTGGACAGGCTAGTTATACTTAGGTCGTGATCCCAGAGTGAATGGTCCCTCTAGGAATTGTAGAATTTAGACTATGCTCTCTGCTCCTCAAAAGCTAAATACCTAACTGTTTATTCATGTTGGTCTCTGTCTTCAAGCTAAGTTACCATGGTTATGTGTTCAGTAAAAGGAAAAGAAAGAAGGTTGAGTTTTCTTCAGAGGTGACCCCTGGTAGGTTGCCTATGGTCTAGTGGAGGGCTCTACACCCTTGCAAATATGATCAAGAATAAATGGACTCAGGGATGGAAAAAAGAGATATGAAATTGGGAGGGGGACTTGTTCGGAAGGGGTCGAGTTGGCTGGGGCCTTAGAGAATGTGGAGTAGATAGGATCAAAATGCACTGCATACATTTATGATATTCTCAATAAATAGAATTATTAATAAAAGAACAAAGGCTAAGAATATAGGTCAGTGCAAAGTCCAAGGTTCAGTCACCAGCACTGAAGAAAATACAGAAAGATAGTCACTGATACATTTTGACGGGCCTGGTCAATTTTTCCTTCAAACTTAATTGGTTCTACTTTATACCATTGTTATCTAGTTGTTTGTTGTTGTTACTATTAGTAATGGAGCAGTGGCAATTATTGGGCAGGGCCTATGCTTTATTTTTCTTCATGTTTTTAGAGTTTGTATTATTTACTTTTCTGTTACTGTTATAAAATACACAAACAGGAAGTGTTTACTTGGATCTATGGTTCCAGAGGGGGACTCTATAATGTCAAGAAAGACTCAGGGAGCAGGAAGCTGAAAGATCACATCTCAGTGCACACTCAGGAAACAGAGAGTAAACTGGAAGTGGGCAAGTCTCAGTGATGTACTTTCTCCAGCAAGGTTGTACCACCTCCCCAATCAATGTAACTGCAGTACAGGTGTTCAGATACCTGAGGCCTATGGGGAATATTTCTCATTCATACCACCACAGAGCTCCTTCGTTGTCTACCACATTGCAGTCAATCGCTTATCACTGTGAGTGGGAATGAATTTCCTCATGAATGAATGTGTAAATGAATGAACCAATTCTGGTGAAAGCTGAAGATAATTTCTCCACACCAAGTGTGGAATAGATTACATATCTTATATAAATGGGAAATTATAACTTTCCCATGGCAGCAACAATTTCAGAAGTTCAAGATAGGAGGAATGCAGTTCAAGGGTATTTCAGTTGATTCTAAATTTCCTAACTACTGAATTTTAAAGTGACAATAAAAAGAGACAAGTACAAAAATTTTGGAATAAATGCTAGGCCAACACTCGGGAGACAGAGGCAGGTGGATCTCTGTGAGATCAAGACCAGCCTGATCCACATAGTGAATTCAAGGTGGGTTGGAGCTATGGGAGAGCACGTCAAAGGACTATGGAATAGCATAGCATATTAAGTAATCATGTCAACAAAATTTTGATCTTATTTTATACATGATTATTTAAAACTGTGGCAAATTATATAATTACATATATTCTGAAAAACTGTTTTCACTGGTGCAAATCAACCTTAGTATAAAGAAGCTAGACCCCAAAGATCATGAATGAAGGACTAGGCTGAGCATTTGTTGGTTTTCATAGTGTCAGTTCTCAGTCAAGAAGAAAAAACATACTATGTCCATTTATAACATTTTTTCCATTTTCTGTGTATGTGTTTTCCCTGTATGTATGTAATCTTACCACATGCATGCATTGTCCTCTGCAAGTCAGCTGAGCCATTCTTCCAGCCTCATGTATTATTTTCTTAATAATATTTAAAAATAAATATAAATCAATAAGTAAAACAATTAAATCTGACTGTGGTTTTCTTATCAGCATTTTAAAGTCATTTTTAAATTTCTTTAAGGTTTTCTATAATAGGAGCCAGAGAGATGTCTCAGTGGGTCAAGGCACCCAAGCTGCATCCTGGAACTTACATGATGGAGAGAACAGACTCCTGAAAGATGTTATCTGACCTCCACATGTACACACACACACACACACACACACACACACACATGTACACACACAAAATGTAAAAATATAAAAATAACCTTAGCTATAAAAATTTTTAGAGATGCACCCACAGTGTTGCTTGTCCAATCTTCTCTTTTATTTCTCCTCAGAGACTTAGCACCGGGTGACATGAGTCCTTTTGGTGCAGGTCTCCAGTAAGATGAATGCCTCTTGACTCCAGCTGCCTGGTGCTTAAACTTAAACGTTCTTTCAAGTGCTTTCCTAGCACTTTGTCCACAGCACTACTGTAGCACTTTTCACACATAATTGCATTTTCAAAAAGCCTTTACCATATGCAATTTCCCTTTCATGAAATTTCACATATGTGGATTTACTTTTGTACACTTTTCCACAATCAGGAAGATCTTACTGTGATTACACGCACACCTGTCGGGGATAATTTGGAAAAGGGGGTGTAAGGAGGTAGGAAATTGAAAGGGCAAAAAGAGGGAAAGCAGGTGGTAGAACAGGAGAGAGAATTTTAAAATGCAGCCCTGGGAGAAATTAAGATGGCCAAGGCACAGAATTCCAATGACTGCAGGGAAAAAGGTGCAGGCATGCTGGTGGGTGGCCAAATACAGGCTATAAGACACTTGTTTGTGATGTCTACTAGCTTAGACATAAGAGCTGGCTTGGGATTTCTCCAGACAAGTTACTGTACCTATTTGAGATCACCCAGGAGATAGGGTCAATGACTCATTTATCTCCACAGAGTTTAACTTTTATGTGAAGTACAGTGAAGTATATAGAGAAAGTATGTTGTTTAAAATGCTGCAAAGAAATGTTAGCGTCCTACCTATCCTTGCTTTGTTTTCAAGAAAGATGAAGCTTATCTGTAATAATTTTCATAGCTCTATATACAACCTGGCTGGCCCAGTCTTAGTTTTCTCTTAAATGCTTATTTACTGTTTTGGAATGTGAATTTTCTGGGCAAAAGGATCTTAGAGGTGGAAAATGTATGTTTATATAGCACTGTATAAAATTACATGAGTCACAGAGATGCAAAGTATTACTCTACCTTTCTATAACTAGACTTAATATTGATCCTAGTACTCTATTTTCAGTCTGAAGCAGAAAGATTCATGTGGCTACTTGTAGTTTTAGTGGTTTCTCAATGTTTTTGAATGCAGATTCAGTCAAATTTAAGGTTTTCCCCTCTGATGTTCCCTTAGGCAGACGTTAACCCCAAACACATGCAGCATTTGTGGAGTGACGGCAATCAGCCCTCGGTATTGATCTTCCCTGTTCTCACTTCCATTGAGTAAGACCACACAAACTGTAACTTACATGAGCTCTAGCTCCCGCTTGGATATTGTAGGATCTGCCCTGTCGCAATTTACTATTCCATGACCACCAGAATCCTTCCTGTCTATTAACTTCGTACTGTATCTAGGAAGTTATTTGCCACATGAAAAAATAATTGGTAGTCCTTGATTCTGACTGGACCCTTGAAGATGCCGATGAGACTGGAAAAAATCAAATTTATTCTTATGTCCATCATTCATCTACCCTCCTATCTGTTCTCTCTCCTTTACTCAAACCCCTAATTGAAAGACCCACATTAAGCCACACTTGGAATTCCCAGTACATTTTTCTTTTCCTTTTGGTCTTTTTGAGACAGGGTCTGGAACTCACTATGTAGACGAGGTTGGCCTTGAACTCACTGAGACCTGCCTGTCTCTGTCTCCCAAATGCTGGGGTCACGCCCGCTTTTTTCTTTTTCTTTTGAATTCCCAATAAATTTTAAATTGTTTCTCAAGACTCTATGGAAACACTGTCAGTGTGGCGTTTTCCTCTCTTACTTTGTAAGAAACAATGTCCTATTAATGGTGTGTTGGTGGTATTTGGGAAGCCCAAATTGGACAATGGTGTCATCACAACTCAGTTTCAAAGCAGGCTTCTAGAAAAGCACTAGTTAGTACATGTAATTAGCTTTATTTGTTGTGAAAGATTATTTTATGTTTAGGCATGATCAACAGTCAGCCATGGCTAATTCATGATATGGTCTAGACACCCAGAAAAGATTATTTATCAATAGCTATAAAATATAGGATCTTTTGCTGGGTATTGTGGCACATGTCTTTAATCCCAGCACATGAGAGGCAGAGGCAGGCAGATCCATGTGAGATTTAAGCCAGCCTGATCTACATAGCAAGTTTCAGGCTAGCTGAGGCTACAGAGAGACTCATTCATTTTTTTTTAAATGTGACCTTTATTAATCAGTATGTTAAAATAATGAAAGTGTTAGTTGGAACTCAGGTATTGTCTTTTGATCCTCCCAAAGATGTCAGATGCTGGGTGCTCCTCAGTTGTTCTAGAATGTGCTCCACTAAGTCATCTGATATTGGAATTATGTTCCTAAAACATGTGATTCCAGATGCCTTTAAAAAAATGACTGAAGCATTGGTTAGGTCTTGTCCTCTTTATCTGCTGACCTACCCAGGTGAGGTAGGCCAAACGATAAAAAATAAAAAAAAATCTAAAGCTCCTTTGTTAAGTGTCTCTGCGATCTGTGTTGGCCAGAGTTCTTAATTGTAGGCAACAGAATCTGACCTAACAAGTTTACTTGGAAAGAGATTTATGATAGTTCACACAATTATTGGGAGAGTTAAAAGTACAGACTCTGGGCTGAGTTTCTGGGAACAATGCCCGGAACCACACAGAAATCTGGCTCACTAAGGAAGCTGCTGCTGCCATTGGCCTCAGAACCCCAGTGTGTCTGCCATATCAGGAGGATGTTGCACTGGGCAAAGACTGCCACCACTGCTGGTCTCAGAAGAATCAACCCCTCCAACCCCCCAGGACTCTGCTGTCTGAAAATGGTTTTAAAGTTGTGGTCTCTGAACTAGCAGCATTAGAACCACCTGGTAACTTGTTGGAAATGCAAATTATCAGGTCCCAGCCCAGACCTATGGAATCAGATGCTCTGGGCATAAGGCCTAATGATTTGTGTTTCTGATTCAGGCTAAAGTCTGAAAACTGCTGCTTTCTGTGATTGTTCATTTTATTCCTCTATGTCTTGTGTACAAATAGGCATAACTGCTTTGTGGACATGACTCATAAAAGAAGTCAAGTGACAAAGGACAATGGGAAAAGCTGCCTGAAGTAGCACTTCTCAAAGTTGACTCTACAGTTGAATCACCTGGGGATTTTGTTAAAACTGCAGATTCTGTGCTAGAGAGAGCTCTGCAGTTAAGAACATGTACTGATCTTCCAGAGGAGCAGAGCACCATTCCTAAGGCTCACATTGGGGGCTCATAACCCTCTGTAACTGCTGCTTCAGAGGATCAGATACCCTTTTCTGGACTCCATGGACATCTGCACAGATGTGCCTATAACCCACAGATACTTAATTTTAAAAAATCATAAAAATGAAAAATGCATATTCTGATTATTAGGTCTGGAGACAATGCCAATAAGTCCACAAATGATGCTGGTACTCAGTTTTATAAAGATAACAGTACAGAAATAATGCTTGGAGCGAGATTGGAAGACTATGCCTAATACAATATACAGCATCTTCTACACACCCTCGCTTTTATTAGAAACCCATGCCAATATTTAGGTAAGCCTCCCCCAAAAGCTATGTGTTAAAGGCTTTGTCCCTTGGATGCCACAATTGGGAGGTGGAGAAACCTTTAGAAGATGGTGTCTAATGAGAAGCTCTTTGGTCACTGGAGATATTCCCTCCAGGGGGATTTCCTTTGCTGTTTCCTTTCTAGACATGAGGTCTGAGATTTTCCTTTGCCACATTTACCTGCTTAGATCGATATGCTGCCTTTCCAAAGCAACAGAACTGATCAGTCATGATCCTCCGAACAATGAGCTAAAAGAAAACATTTCTCTTTGTAGGTTAATCATCTTGGTGATTAACTTATTTTACTACTTATTTTAGTAGAAAATTAATATAACATACATAACCTCTAAAACTTGTAACATCAAGTTTCTCCAAACCTGGTAGTACCTGTTGGAGCTTCATACATTTTTTCAGCTCTCTGTCTCTATATAAATAGGAAGTCCATCATTTCTTATGTTCAAAAATTTTGAGACAGCTGGGCATTTTATTTTAGGAGGAAGATGTTGGGTTTTCCTAAAAGTAAACCCGATTTAGTAGAAAGTCCCTTAACTGTATGTCAGTGTCTTCAGTGTTGGAAGACTACCTCTCATCTAGAAAATCAATTCATTCAAAAGCAAGCCTCCACCAAGACTTCTCTTGTGACTACCACCATAGAGTGTGGTCTAGTCTAGAGAGCTTAGTTCTTGAGGATCTACAGCCTCCACATTTCTCCTCCACAGCTGAGGCAACTGACTGGAATGAATTTCATTATCTCCCTTTACTTCACGTTCTTACTGTCTAATGGGAATTGGGAACAGGCCACGAGGGAGGCGTGAAGGCCCCAAGTTCAGCAGCTTGTTCTTCTGGTCTCCTGTGGGTTTGCATGCCAGCTTCTTCCATACACCAGAGGTCATAGCCTCTACCAGAGGGCCCATCCCAAGCTGCTCACTCTACCTCCACACTCTTTTCTGGCCTCTGCAAATCTGAAGGTGTGACGAAATCCATTACTTATGTTCCTTTGTGTGTTACTACAGCTGATCCAGTTTACTTGTAACTGACTCCTTATTATACTGTGGATATGAAGTGCTGTCCCTCAAAAGTTCATGTGTTGAAGACTTGGTTGCCAGCTGATGGTGTTTTGGGGAAGTGATTAGATCGTGAAGGCCCTGATGTAACCAGTGGATGAATCTGTTGGTGGGTTGTTGATAGGTGGTGGGAACTGGCGGTGGAGAGTTGATAGAGGAGGAGGGTCATAGAGGCCTGGATTTGAGGGGTATATTTTATTCCAAAGCCGTTTTCTTCCCCTCTCTCTCTCTGCTTCATTCTACCACATTGTGTCCACTATCATGATGTTCTGCCTTGCCTCACACCAAATAATGGAGTCAGCTAACTTTGCACTGAAAATGTGAGACAAAATAAACCTTACTGCTTTAAGCTGATTCTTCTCAGTTATTTTGTCACAAAAGTGAAAAAATGAGTCAACTCCTTTATTAATTTCTCCTCAAATCATCCATCTTCAGAGTGACATCTAGATCAAACTATCTAAGTTTTGATGAGATTTTGTAGCTTCTTTTCTAAACAGTTCAAGTTTGAATTCTGCTGTCTACTCTTGTGACTGTAGAATGGTTTTTAATTTTACTTTCAAATAATTTCAGATAATATCCCTCCATACAGAAGAGATGCTCTTTTAACACCTCACTATCTTCATGAATAGCAACTGTATAGAACTGGGATTCAGGAGACTGAAACAGGTGAAGGACTCCAATGAGCAGCAGAGTCAAATCCATGCATGAGAGTGGCTTCATATTCTCACTCAGCGCTGTTTTTAACTGTGCGTGCATTGGGTCTTTAGAGGTCAGTTGCAAGGGGAGGAGGCATTTTCTATTCAATTTCAGTAGATCATGTGTTCTTAGCTGATTCTTAGTTTGAATTTTTAATTTTATTGGTAAACAAGTTGTAGTTACGTATTTATTTATGTGACTTTCTACTAAACTAACCTAAGTTTGTTGAGAGGCCAGAAACTGGATCTCTTTTCCTTATTTGTCTATACCACATAGAAGACACAAAAATGTACAACTCATTTCTGGGTAGAAAGAAAAAGGTTTAGGGGCCCTTACTTGATTCATGTTACTGATTCTGTCTTTTTATGTAAGTATCAATGATGTGATTAATTGTTAGGCTACCTATGCTAACTTTACCACAAACTCAACATTTTTAGTACTATTATGCATGCTTTAGTCTTAAGTGTCAGAATTAAAATTAGAAGAATTTATTTTGTATTTGAGAATAAATTGGCTTATACATTAGTTATTTGCATGCACTTACTTTAAACCCAAGAATAATAAGTAAGAATACATGAATAGAAATAAACAGATATTGTCTCTCAGAGGACAAAATACTAGATGAGTGGCAGGGTAAACCCTGTGGAGGCTCTTCCACTAAGTCCGTTTATCTACTCACTCACTTTTACTTGCTGCTGTGGTTAGTAAATATATTTATGAGTCCCTGGTGTGCCAGGCATGTTTTCAGGTGAGGGGTATACATCAGTCAATAGATAGGTCATGGTTCTTCTTTCATTTACTGTCCAGTCAGAAAAGATTCCCTCAGACATAAAATTCTATGATTTGCTTTCTTTTAAACTTGAGGTTGATTGATCATGACTCCTGAAAAGACTAACAATTCTTTTGTTGACATGAGGTAACTTAGAGTTTTGAGTTAGGGGCAAAGTTTGAATCAGAGAAGCAGTTCTACACACCTGATTCATAAAAATTGGAAAACTAACAGGAAAACTGGGTGAGGTATTAGGATTTGTTACCAACTTGAAGCACCATGGTTATTTTGTTCAAGTTGATATAGACTTACTGAAGGGGAATTATATCAAGGATGAAGAAATTATAAAGAAGAAAGACATTAAATTACACAAAGATGAGCAAGGCATTTTTATTACAGATTTACATATAAACTAAATGAATTTTGATCAGGAGAATTAGAAGAAAGTTTGCAATTGGAATGGGCAGTTTAGCAGTCACTTTAAGTGACTCTGTATTTGCCTGCTTTATAAACCATGGTCTGTGATGCACTGACCATAGGGATTATGAAAATTTGGCAGGGGTAAAAGGTTTTTGAATGTGCAACAACCAAAACTAAATCAAAATCAGTGCCTCAGTACAGTGGCAGAAGCAAAGTAGAAGACAAGGACCAGCCCTCAAGAAGCCCGAGGTGATTCTGACCGTGCTTGTCTGTGTTGCATTGTGCCGTTCTATTGCAGCCATGGTTCTGAACACACAACATGTGCACGTTCCACTATGCTGTCATTCTACACGATGTCACACCATGCCAACAGACACTGCCTGATACACCTCAGTTTAGATTCGAGACGATTATATATTAAAATTTGTAGCATTTTCATTGTTCATACAAAATTTTCTGTTCTTATAGAAACATAATGGTTTAATTATGGAAAGACTTTTTTGTCGTTCTTGTTGGTTTTTTTCTTTTTGGCTTTTGTTTTGTTAGACTATGTCTAACAAACTGGCCTGGAACTCGCTATGAAGACCAGGCTGGCCTCCCAAGTGCTGAGATTAAAGGTATGTACCACCACACCCAGTTAGGGAAAACAGTCTTTTAATATTTTTCCTATTGTCATTCCTCTGCATGTAATTATAAAATTAGTATAAATTTGAATTTTTTTTGTATTGAAATGCTTGATTTTAAAAATATTGCTTGATTTGCTGACGAGTTTCATAAAAATCATTAAGTGAATTTTGGTTTGGGATTAAGACATAATTTTTAATAGTTTCTGAAATGACCTTAAACAGACTTCTGCTGCTTTGCACACATATGTGTACTAAGCAGTATTCTCAGTTATAGTGATTACGAAATCAAAATATCAACGACAAGGCCAGGCAGATGGTTTGGTGGGTAAAGGCACTTGCTGGGCAAGCCTGACAACCTGAGTTTGCATCTCCAGAATTGGTGGTGTGTAGGAAATTCCAGCAATCCCAAGGTGAGATGGGAGGTAGGCAGAGGAGACTTTCTGGAAGTTTGGGGTCATCTGGTCTGTAAATATATCACCTTGCCTCAAATAAGGTAGAAGACAATGACTGACACCCAGGTTTTCCTTTAACCCCCACAAATGTGTTCTATGTTTTAGCAAACATGTGCCCTCACATAATTATGTACATACAGGCATACTGAAACGCATAACCCCATAAATAAATAATTTAAAATATCAGTCAACTCTGAAAGCCATTGAAGATGCTCTGTGTCCTGCAGTAGCAAATATTTAGGCAAGACTTAATCTTTACGTTAAAGAGCAAGTACACTCACCTAATTTATATGTAATTTTTCTTTTATCTTTATTACATGGTAAAATTATATGCGTACCAAAGAATTGTTTTAAAATAAATTTTATGGTTTTATTAGCAACTATTTTCTTTTATGTACTTGTGCACCTGGGGTCCCATGAAAATGTCTCTGAAAATAAGTCACAAATGGGAAAATCCTTTTGAAGCCCTGACTTAAATACAGAATATAGGGTCACGAAAGAGTCCTGTCAGCTTGCAGAACCAATTTCCATTTCTTAACTGTGACTTTTTTAGAGATTCACAGCTAATAAAATGTTATTGACAGTGTACAGCTTCTGACACGAAGTCACATAGACAGTGTTCTTCTTCCTACCTTTTCCCTGGTTTTTTCACACTGGAGGAAGCCATCATATATATGTAAGGACATTTATGCAGCCTGATGAGATGTCGTTGTGAGAAGCCTATATAGGGAGGTATAAAGGTCTTCTCACAGTAGCCTGCAGTAAATCAAGGTCATAACCAGTAGCTATGCAACTAAGCAGGCTCGGAAACATATCTGTTGGCTCCAGTAAAATCTTCAGTTCCTATCCTGAATAGAAACTCTTGTGAATCCTTGAGTCAGTACTAACCAGTTAAGATGTTCTAGATTTTTTGACCCAGAGAAACTGAGAGAAACAATCAACTCTAAAAATGGGGGTAATTCGCAGCACAGTAACAGATCACTAAACAGAGAGACATATACATCTGTGGGCTTGTCACTGTGCATATGAGTTCCTGCATGTCGGAGCAGTTTCAAGATACCATCTGTGAGATGCAAAATCTTGCTGTTTTGATGAAAGCAGAGCAACCAGGCTCAGCATTGCTTAAGTAGATAAGGTAGAAGGGCAAAGGTGAGTGGAAATGGAGGTCACTATGAGGAAGCGAGGAGGGGAAAGCCTCAGGTAACAGAAGCGAAAGAAAGAGTTTTTCTAGTAAAGTGAATGGCATTTGGAGATTTACATACTCAAAAAAGTGAATGCAGGGGCAAATTGGTCACTCTGTGATTCCTCATAAAGAGTCTGAAGTTTACTTTTGTTAAGACTGGTAATGAAATGGAGAGGACAAAGCACTGAGAGGCGGTGTAGGAGACGTGTAGAAGGAAGAGTCCTCACTGATGATAATGGATGTGCTAATGTTCCGTCATCCCCAGAACTTTTGGAAAAATTTTATTTATTTATTTATCTTGATCATATTTAGATCTCCTCCCCTATCTGAGCCCCCCATAGATTCCTGCCAGATTTCATTCATCTGTCATATAAACTAGGGCCTATTGAGTTAAGTTTGTGCCCCCAAATGTCTGCTGGTGAGCATGAGTCCATCCACTGGAGCTTGGTCAACCTGTTTAGTATCACTTCCTAAAGAAGACCAATTCTTCTTCACCTGGCAGTGTTCAGTAGCTAGTAGTTCCTTGGCTAAGGTTGGGGCTTCTTACTCATTTCCACAGTTCTATGCTGGGTTTTTGTCTGGTTTGAGTTTGCAGGGGTCTGTGCATGCTGCCACGGATGCTGTAAGTTCATATGAGCAAGTTCTCAGCTGCCTGGAAAACTCTGCTTTCTTGTGGTCATCTACCACCCCTGGTCCCTCTTCTGCAGTGATCCCTGAGCCCTGGGTTGTAGAGGCTTAATATAGGAGGGACATGCACTCCGCAGTCTCTTATTCTCTACATTTCTGCCTGTTGTGACTTTCTGTGTTAATCACTATGAGGAAGCTTCACCATGAGAATTGAGAGATGCATTGATAATCTCTCTGCCTTCTGTTCTGCTATGTTCCCTGAGCCTTAGGTTTCATTCTAGATGTGTCAGTTAGGGCTAGATATCTCACAGGCACTTGTTCTCTGTGTTTGACTCATTGTGGACCTTTGTAAAAGTCTCCACCTGTGACAAAAACTAGCTTCTTTGATGAGCAGAGATAGGTATAATTGTCAGGCTAGTCTGGAGGTCTGTATATTTATTATTTATTATTTTTGTATGTGTATGTGGAGGGGGAAGAAAAGTCTTAAAGGAGTGGGCTACTGGAGCATAACCAATTAGAAGGGGAAAGGTGAGTAATGGGGAGGGAGGTTTAAGTGAGCGAGGGATGGGAGGGTGGGAAAAAGAAAGGTGTGGGGAAGGACAACTAACATTAAGGATGTTTGGAAAACCATATGGAAACCTATCATTTTATAAGCTTCCTAAGTATAAACATGTAACAGAGTTTAATTGGAGCTGCCATACATAGGGGATTATTCTTATTCCAGAAGCCACAGGATGACAAATTTAAAAACTCAGTGCCATGTGTGGGATACTGCCTCTCCAGTTATTGGTAAGAAGGATAGCAAAGGACCTCCCTCCTCAAGTAAAAACAATAGAACTCATTGCCATTGCTCTTGGTTACTCAAGAGAACTTGATGGGAAGACCCTTTTGCTGAGACACCACACACTTTGGTCACAGGACATAGAGAATTCGAGTTAGTACTGACTAGGAATTCCTTCCTGCTGGCTAGCTTTCATGATAGTGGAAGGTACTATGAAGTCTGCTAAGAGGAAAACATGTCATCAATAGTCTTAACTGTCTGTGAACCTTATGAACTACAAGAATGAGTAGTGTAGCAAGATACACCCATAAGTACAATATGGCATATATATTAATGGAATAACAAAACAATTTCTGATTGGCTGACTCTACAGGAGGAACACATGCTTGGTACTTCAAATCTGCAAGAACCCATGGCTGGGAGCTTACAGGTCCCAAATGTGAGCTTATTACTATTATTTTACAACATGGGCCTATAATCAAACTCCCCTCAAAATTCATATCTCTATACCCACAGATTAGTGCAACTCTCAGACAGCATCAGAGAAGTTTGGATGATGCAGAAACTTTTAACTGGTCAAAGTGTAGAGAATAAGTGTCAGTGGAATGCTCAGTCACAAATGGGACAGTCTGGCAGCCCTACCCCAAGGCTCAGGGATCATAGCGGAAAGAATGTAAGAACCATAGATCAGTGAGGCCTAGAACAAAAAGCATCTTCTGGACATGACAGGACCACTGTACTCATGAACTCACAGCAACTGTGTTTGGCTGTGCAAGACCTGCAAAGTATCAAGCCAGTCAACATTTTACCATGGACTGGGAAGGGGTTCATGAGCTCCCACTAAGTGAAGAGTTATGGACAGTTGGCCTCTTCTGGGAGAGGGAGAGTGTGTGTTCTTTATGGATGTGGTTTCTGGTAAGTCGACCACACTCAAGGGGATGACCTCACACCCAGAAGCATATGAATATCACAAATTTGGAGTTGATAGATTATTTTTTAGAAGGACACAAAGCTGGGGGTACAGGGAAGTGGGGTGTATCTGTGAGTAGTTAGAGGAGGAGTTGGGGTGCACATGATCAAAATACATTGTATGAAATACTCAAAAATCCATAAAAATAGTTTTAAGAATTATGTTTATTTTGAGACTCTTATACACTATATTTTGATCATACTTAGACTCCCTCTCCTATCTTCACCCCTCGTATGGCCCCACTTCTGTCATACATGTTAAGCTATTGAGTTAAGGTTGTGTTTCCAAATGTCATTTGGTGTGTGTCCTCTCATTGGAGCCTGGTTAATTTATCTAGAGTCACACCCCTAAAGAAAACCAACTCTCCCTCTCCTAGGAGCTGTTAGTTGCCAATAATTCTTCAGCTAAGGTTGGGGCTTTTTACCACCTTGCCACGTCTACACTGGGATTTTGTCTGTCTTGAGCTTGCATGGATCTTGTGCTACTGTTGCTCTAAGTAATTTCCCAGCTGTTGAAAAACTCTGTTTCCTTGTGGTCATCCACCACCTCTGGCTCTTAACAATCTTTCTGTTCCCTCTTTCACAATGGTTATTTGTGTGTGTGTGTGTGTGTGTGTGTGTGTGTGTGTGTGTGTGTGCCCTTTCATGAATAGAGACTGGAGAAGGACATTAGGTTTTCACCTCTATCACTCTGACCTTCCTTTCCGGACACAGGGTCTTTCAGTGAGCCTGAAGCTGTACTTAAAGCCATCATGCCCCAGTGATCAGTGATTCTTCTGTTTCTCTTTCCCACAAGGAGAGTTACAAAGGGTCCACAAACTCTCTTATCCACTGAGGCATCTTCTATCTCTCTACCTATCTCTTATGCACTGTCTTGTATAAGTTATACAAAAAGAGGACTCATTCATGTTTATGAAAAAAGTGAATGAATAAATGAAGGAAATCTGACTAAAGTAGCAGAAAAGATGGAACAAGTGTAAGAAATTGAAGAAGAATGGAATGGATGGGAAAATACAAAGAGGAAGCAAGAAACAAGGGACAGAGAGAGAAAGGGCATGGAGAGGGTGAGAAAGAGCAAGGAGGCAGGCCATGCTCTTCCACAGGTCTGGAGGAGGGAGCTGTGTTCTCAGGTCCCTGTGCAGCTATGGGCAGTGACAGTGGCTTTCTCCTTTGTCAACCTGATGGGGGCCACTACAATCCCCTTCTTTCACTGTTGGTTACTTGCTGGTAACATGCTTGGCACTTTCCGTGACTTTGTCTTCAATGTGCAATTCAGAATTTTGAGGCATTTTCTCACGATTCTAACAAAGGGCACATTGTCTACACATATGCCTTTCCATAAGCCTTTCATTGCTTCCTCTCTTTAGATTTCTTATGCTTACTGCATTGGTTTCCTCCTTTCTTTTTCTATTCTGTTTCTTCATTCTTCTTTCTTGGATTGGTTTCTTGGGATTTGTTTCCAAACTTTTAGGATCTTAAGTCAATGAGAGCTTTAAAATTGTGGATTCCTGGACCCTATCTATGAGCTACTGAATCACAACCATCCATCCTAAGATTTTCAAAATATTTCTGTCTGTTTTGTACTGTTCTTGAGAATTTACATGAAAAATATCATGCTTCAAAAATGCTCAGACTTGTATCTCAATCCAAATTACGGCTCTTGGATTAGTTCTGTTAATGTAACAGACTGGATAAATTATAACAATGGGTCCAATGAGATTCCTCAATGAGCAGAGGTGCTACTGCCCAGTCAGATGACATGAGTTCAGTCCCCAGGACTCACATGATGGAAGGTGAGAACCAACTCCTGGAAGTTGTCCTCTGACCTCCACTTGGCTGCTGTGACATGAGCAAGACCAGTCACACGCATGTCACACACATATTAATAATGAATAAAAATATATGTTGAAATTATAATAATAAAAGCTTATATGAATCACACTTCTGGAGGCTGGAAAGTCCTAGCTAAAGGGGTGAAACTGGTGAGAACTTTCTAGCTGCATCATTCATAAAATGGCAGAAGGACAAGTGAGCATGTGAGAGCAAAAAGAAGGGAGCCACTTTTGTGATAATGGTAATGACATCAATCCATCGTAAGCTCAGAAACGAATGACTTCTTTAAAGACCCATTTCTTAATAGTCTTAGAACAGCATTAAATTTCAGCATGAGTTTTAGAGGGAATGCTCAAATCACAAAATGTCTTAATCCTACTTGGTAACAAAGGATGCATTTCGAGGTCAGTGTTTTTTTAATCTATGTGTAGTAAAAGACCAGAAATTTTTATTTGTAATTTGCAAACTGTCACAGACAATAGATGTATTTATGTGTGTGAATGCAATCTTGTGTGTGTGTGTATGTATCCTGTATATATAAAGGCTGTAAAAGTAATAGAAAAGTGAAATATAAAGAAATGCAAAGGAAATCTTCTAGCTCATAACTGTAAAGTTGAACAGACATAAGGTCTGTATAAATGTTTACTCTGTTTACTCTGAATTTCTGCATTTAGTTAATTGAGACTTAGGAGAAAACAACAATAAAGCTACTTTGGGAATCTTATTCCTAGTGGAGTAATTGTACACATTGTTTTTTGCACCAAGCAACATTTATAACCTCAGCCTAATTGTTAAATAAGTTGAAATTCTGAAGTTCTTGCACATAGTCAGCTATCAGGGACTCTCATGGGAAGACTGAAAGACTGGCCCCTGCTTGTTGCATGCTTGCTACCAGCCCCCTTACTGGCTGATGCTAGATTTCTGTCCCCAAGCCAATTTGTAATCCATTCTAAGACTTCTCCCCCAAGCTATGTTTTTGATCTTGTAAATCAATCAGTGTGTCATGAATTTGAGTCACATGCTTCCCTGATATTCAGCTGTCCAGTGTTTCACCCTAATCTACTCATGAGGCAGAATGCTCAAAAGACTGGAGTTAATTAATGCAGAAAGGGACACAGTTTCTCTTCTGTCCTCACTTGAGGGTTGATGTTGGGAATCCTGTAACGATCAATTAAAACGCTTTCTCCCATTGCCTTGAGATATGAGTTTTCAATACATTTTCATGAACTTTGAAGTCCATAGGGCTAGGTTTCTCTTTGGCTTTCTTAATGAATATTGAGAATGTAGAATTTATTTGTGCTTTATTGTCCACACATGGACCACATATTTCACAATTTTGGGGTTAAATTTAGAGAAAGCTAATAAAAGAGACCTCACTTTGGTTTTTGGAACATGCACAATACTTGATAATGTGGAAGTAAAATGAAGAAATGAAATGTCTGCTTTGCCACCATTAACCTTCCTTGCTGTTCAGTTATCAGCTCTGTCTAGATCACATTCATGTTCTATTTTTCCTAGGTCACTTTATGGCTAACAGATCATCACAGCTTGTAACCAGAGAGTTCTGAGTGGTTGCTGTCATACAAATACCTAACAGATGGATTATTTTCATTTCCAAATGAATATTTTATTCACTTGAACTCAGATAAAAATCTTGGCACTATCTTTAAACTGGTTCTACATACCTCTACCTATGGCATGAATGTCTACCAAGTGAGTCCCGTACTAAACCGCCACACACCACTGTTTTAACCTAGACAGTTGTATTAAATGATGTCACCATCTTCATTTACTTCAAGAGTAAGTCAACTTACAACTGTCAGATAAATGTTTTTATTTTATTTTGCACTGCACATATGTGTGTGGATTCTTGTGCATGTCAGCATGTATGTGTGAATGCCACAGGTTGACACTGAGATTTTTCCTCAGTCACTCTCTATATTTTGTTTGTGGTAGAATCTCTTGCTGAACCTGGAGCTCACTGATCTGGTTAGCAAGACCCACTGAACCTCCTCTTTCTGCCTCTTCAATACTAGGGTTATCAGTGGTGTATGCTCTGTACAAGGATTGAACTCAGATTATCACGTTTGCATAGCAAGTGCTTTACCAGTTGAATTATCTCCATAGCCCCAAATTTAAAACACAATTTGACCTTAGTGACTCTGTTGCTTATGGAATACAATCCACGATCCTTAACCTGGTGGTCAAGATTTCCCTAGCCCTGTAATTCCCTAAACACCTACTAACAAAACCAAAGATTTTCAAAAATATATATTTCATATTGTTTTGTCCATGTGAATTTGTATTCCATTTCCTTGGAATGCCCACATCCCAATTTCAAATTTTAATAATTTTATATGCTTATCTTTTATAAGCCCTATCATTTTCAAGAGGTCTTCTTTCATATAACTATTTAAAAATCAAGCTTTTGGTACAATGAGCCGGCTCAGCAGTAAAAACACTTTCTGCCAAGCCTGAAGATCTGGTTTCCAAAATGGTGAAGGTGAGAACTGATTTCTACACGTTCATATGTATATTATTTAACCTTTAACATAAATTTGCATTTTGTATGTCATCTTGTAAATTATAAATATTTCTTTAAGTATTTAGATTGTTTTCTATTATTAGAATATGATTTTAGAAATAGTATGTGTTTAGATAAACTTATTAGTATTTTCACTTACAGGGATTTTTCTCTTTTGATTTTAACTTGGATGTAATTTTTTTGATTTATCTTTATTTTATGTGTATGTGTATTTTTTTGCAGGTACAATGTAATTTTGTGCAATGCTTGTGGAGGTCAGAAGCGGGCATCAGATCCACTGGAATTGGAGTTACCAAAGGTTGTTAGTCACCATGTTGGTGCTGAAAACTGAACTTGGAACTGAGACCCCGGAACAGACATCAGTGCTCTTAACAGCTGAGCCATCTCCAGCCCCTTTAACTTTGATTTTAATTCCTATAGTGCCCATTTCATAGGTTTCTATGTAAGACTCAAATGAGATTCTATATTAAGACCTTATATAGATTTGTATAAGTAGCAAGCGCTCAATAACTGTTGGCCAGGCATTATATAATTAACAGGGATAAAGGAAAATGTAGTTAATATATACTTTAAGTACATTTGAATTGTAGTCTCTATGTTTAATTATCTAGGATTCATGAAGGGTAAGACAGTATAAAGAAACATTATAGAATCCTTATTGGGATTATTATGTAAGAAAGATCCAACCAACTCAAACATGACTCTCCTTCCTATAGAAAAAATGTTTGAACTCTTTTACATCTTGCTGTGGGTTTCCTCACATTCAATTCCCAGACAAAGATGACTCAGTGACTGTGCTTCACCTTTTGTGGGTGTATAATCTAGTTGGGGAGACTGTCAACAAAGAACATCACAAAGGCAAAGTGGCAGAAAGCATACTTGTTCTTGGAAGGTTATTGTGTGAATATTTCTTAATTTTTTTTTAGAGAGGTCTCCCTATTGCCCCAGGCAGCCTCGAACTCACTATATAGACCAGGCTGGCCTTGATCTCAGAGTGATCTGCCTGTCTCTGCCTCCTGACTGCCAGGGTTAAAGACATGTGCCACAATGCCTAGCATGTGTGAATATTTCATTCCTCTTATAACTTCTCAGATGAACTTAAAACTCCTAACAGGTAGATGCAATGGGAAATGCTTTTGTCTAAGAAATCCACTCATAGAAACTCCCTGTGTAGGCAGGGTCCCATTTCCACAATAATGAGGATGGTGTGAGAGTTCTCTTCAGTTGCTTCCTCTGTAAATTTTACTTTATGAAGTAATTATGATGATGGTAGATTGTTGGATCGTACAAACAGATAAAATGCGATAATATACGTTCATTATAAATATTATATGCTCATCAGACCTCATGAAAAGAGAGTGAGTCACCTGCAGTAGTGTTAATATCTTTCAAAGCAGTAGGAAAAGTGTATGGCATGCACATCTGTCATAAAAACTCAGGGGAGGCTTAGGTATTATTCTTCTAGATATATTTTTTGTGGTGTCTGTACATTTACAGTAGCTGATAATAGATATAATAAAATGATCATGACATTAATTTGTATAGCTATACTTCCTATCCTCTCAAAGTGCTTTCAATATTTCATTTTTTTTCATTGACCCAGTTTCTTAGAGAGAAGTATCTAAAGAGGCCTTTTAAAAACAAAGATTACAGAGAAAGTGGGCACTTTTTTCTCTTTCAAAATCACCTAAAAAATAGGACAAAAGTACTTTTTCAACTATGAATATTAACATGAGACACATGGAAAGTGCTGCTGTCACAAAATAGCAGACGCTTTTTTTTTTTCCTGTGGATCCAATTTATCACACTCTTCTGAATTTGAGCATAACTTTTTCGGGAAAAATGACTCTTCACTCATGTATGTGAACAAATGGGACTTTAGGCAAAGCATCCCTAGAGGATTTCCTATGCTATGTTAAGACCCCGATAAAGGGACATTCCACTGTGAATATAAATAACCCCACTCTTTTTAAACATGCCACTCCATATGCTTTTGCTTAACAATGTGGCAGATGTCATGAATGGAAACCATCTCTTTGGCTATAGGCAGGCAAGCATGCTTGACTTCCATCACAGTGTTCTTAATGGTAGGTCACTGGGCATGAACACCAACAGGCAATCCTCCTGGCAGTTGAGTTTACTGCAGGCTTGTGGACATTTTCAGACTTCCTTACCTTAAAAGCCTGGCAAGATTTTTTTTTTTTTTTTTGTGCAGTGAGGTTAGGTTAATTTCTTTCCCAGGTCTGATGCTTCCAAGAAATCTCTTGGGATTAAAGGAAGGGAAGAAAGGACTAGATGAAGACACAGAGATGACAGTAATATTGACTTTTTTCCCATCATATTTTTTAAATCAAATAGACCTTGAGAATCTGTGAATGTGTGCTTTCAGTGAATGCATTCCTGATTATTTCTGTTCATTATATCTTCAAAGAAGCTCTAAAAATTGTGTCCTGGGCATGGGAAATGTATTATAAAAATCCTTTCGAGCCTGTGAGGTTTCTGAATAATAGTAAAATCTATCAGGGAAACCTCTGAAGCCAGGATCTAAGCTTTATGGGCATGTAAGGTGCTTATCAGAACCCAGGGTAGAAAGAGTCCCAATGTCACCTTCTTCAGTACCTCGCTTCTTGCTCTATGAAGACATGTATTTCTACAGATGTTTTTTGACATTGATTCAGGCTCTTTAGTATGCTGCCAAGTCCTATACTCCAATAAAGACTAAAGAGCATGGTTTTAAATGCCTGTATTTATTTATTTTTAAAAGTAGAATTACTGCTATCCTAAATCCTGTTTGTCTGTCTAATTCTGAAACTATTATCATTTGCTAATTAGTTCTTGAGATTGGCATATGTTTTTTAAATAAATAAAGAAGTTTGCCTGTTCAGAAATAGTTTAGCTTTTAAAAATGTAATTACACCAATTTTATACCTTTGACACATTGTTTACTATTTATACTTAAAATCATGAAAAGACCAGGCTAGTGTTATCACTGCAGATAGTGAAGTCCAAGTTCAGAAATCCCCAAAGAGTAAACATTGAACAGGAAATCAGAGCTTCTGATTCCTAGATGATTTTCATGATTTTGTGTGATGCAGAATTACCTGGAAGATTTCTTAAAATGCAGATTCCTGAGCGCCACTCCATTCAGGTTATGGGATTCAGAAGAATTTTCATTGGTTACAGATCATCAAGGACACACTGGAGAAGCAGTATCTTAGACTAGTACTTCTGTTTGTTTTATTTATCCAGCGCTTCACTTTTTTACTGTTCTCTTTTTCTTGCTGTCTCTGAATGGCTCTGTTGCATTAGCAGGGCTGATTGGCTTTATCTTTGAGGAAAATTTGCACTGTAGGAAAAGGCTAGATTACCAACAGCTATAATCTTGTAAGTGAGAGTTGGCTCCAGGTTGATTCTTGGACTGAATATTGGTTTAAAAACCTAAAAATATTGCATTCTACTGAAGCAAAGATGAAGAGTTAATGTGCTATCTAAAATGCATGTGCTGCTTTTTATCTCAGCATGGCCCTAAGTAGCATATAGTTATACAGGTGGAAGTGCTCCTTAAGGATAGATGCTAGGGTTACACTTTGGAGGGTCCTAGGTGAATAAATGGTTTTCTTTGCCCTCAGGTCTTCTTAGTATATTCATGTACATTATGACTCCTCAAGAGAGGAAACAAGTGAGGGCGTTTCCAACTAGCTGTACATTAGTGCTTTCCTTTATGTGGAAGATCTTCATAAATTAGCATGGTACATGCTTCACTGGAGAAACAATTGCCTATACAACTGTCCTTTTAAAAGACTGGCATCTCTTCATCTGTGAACAATGTCCCTTGCCTAGTAAAACTTATTTTGTAAGTATTCTTAATCATAGTAATACATTATTAATCTTAAGCAACATTACTATTGTTTATTTCTCTTTTAAAGGTGGAGTTGCATCCCAAAGGTATGCAGTCACATACTTCCTTTCTAATGTATAGTAAGTTTCCACTTTTTACTTCACAAAGAAAGTCAATTTTTCCCCTAATGTGGTACTGTAAAGAGATGATTTGCTTGTAAGATAGCATACGATATCAATGTAGCAACTTATATCAAAATGGGAATGCAGAATCAGAAATAAGTTTAGACAGTGATTTTTTAAAAGAATATTTTAAGTGTTTTTTTAAAAAAATTAAGAAAAAGTTAATATTTTAAAAATATTATCAAGGGCTAGTGAGACAGTTAGGTGGTAAAGTACTTGATGCATAAATGTGAGGACCAGAGTTTGGGAATCTGGCACCCAGGCAAATGCCAGTCGGGCATGGTGGTACACCTTTAATTCCCGTTATAAGTATATAAAGACAGCATCTCCAGAGCAAGCTAGCCAGCTAGAGCAGCTGATCAATGAACTCTGGGTTCATATATGAATCCTACCTCAGTAAACACAGGTGAAGGGGAATCAAAGAGGATACCTGATTATCATCAGCCTCTGATCTCCACAGACATGCACACATACATGCACACTACAGGCACTCACACATAGGATGACATATACACATGCAGGCAAACAAGACTTACATAACACACAAAAATGTATTATGTATATTCTGTTCATCAAGAAAATTCACAGTGGATTTTCTACATCTGGAAATGTGTGTGCTTAGTTCCATATTTTTCATAAACATTTAACTCTAAAATCCTAAATTCTGACTCATGATTTTTCAGTCTTAGAGTCTACAGATTTTTAATTTGCTAAACATTCTTCAAGTTAATGTGGAAATCAAAAGAAACAAGGGTCAAATTTTGATGAAAATGTCTTCTTTAGAGTTGAACAAAGAAATTTAGCTTAACTGCTAATATTTAATTTCAGTTATATTGTTTAAATTAACTTCTTCCAGGATACTGAGAAGCTCTTTTTTACCCTTTCTCTACCTTCTCCCACCCTCCCTCCCTCCATCTGTCTCCCTCCTTCTTTCCTTCTTTCCTCCCTCCCTCCCTCCTTCCCTCGCTCCCTCCTTCCTTCCTTCCTTCATTCCTCTCTTCCACCCTCCCTCCCTCCCTCTCTCCCTCTCCTCTCTCTCTCCCTTTCTTTCTTTCTTTCTTTTTCTTTCTTTCTTTCTTTCTTTCTTTCTTTCTTTCTTTCTTTCTTTCTTTCTTTCTTTCTTTCTTTCTTGTGCATTCACATGTGAAAGTGGACGTGTGAGTTCACATGTGGAGGTCAGAGGACAGCTTGAAGGAGTTCTCTCCTTCTACCATGTGGATTCCAGGGATCGAACTCAAGCCTTCATTGATGGCAAGTGCCTCCACATGCTGAGCCATTCTACTAGGCCTTACTGATAAATTCTTGACTAAATGATCTACTTTTCATCTTGATCATTTTGTAACTGATAATATTGAATGTTTTCTTCATGCCAGAACTGTGCCAGGAGCTTCACATGTGTTTTCTCTAAATTTTGCCACAGACTGGAAAACACAGAAGAAACTGAATTCTGGTGAATGAACCCCACGTGGACAAAACTCTAGATAGGTAAATTGTTTTGACATTTCCGTTTTTCTCTGTAACTCAAAATCTTTTCATTATATTTCCAATCTTTGATCCATTTATCTGTAGCCTTTTAAAAGTGCCTCTTTTACCATTTTACTACCTAGATTTCTCTATCGTATTTTATAATTTTTAGTGAGAACTTCTTTATATAAAGGGTTTACATCTAGTGGAAGTTTATACTGCTAGTGAATCATAAGTGGGCAATTAACAAAATATCTTTGAGTCAACTTCTAGTTGTCAAGTCCTTAGCATTGTCCTTCCTTCTTCCACAGTCCATGTTCACAGGACTAAGCCCACCCCTGACCAGTCTACATTCCCCAAAGCTGGACAGTGTGAAGAATAGCTGAAGTCTACCTTTGACACATGGACAAGGCTCCATTATATGACGGCTCCCTAGGGAGATCAGACAAAGGCAATAGATCAGAATTTCATTAGGTATAGCTTTGAAACTGTAGGAAACTGTACTGGACGTTCAAAGGAATTCTTTGTTCGTTTCAAAGGACAAAAGCATTTATTATTTTGAACTTAAGTAAAAATCTATGGACACATATTAGGTCAAGTAAGTCTTAAATCTTTTTGCTATCAACCAGTCAGGCAGAATATCCATATTTGAGGAGTTTTGAGGATTTAACATGAAATGGCAATTTTATGGTTTCTACCTGAGAGGAATGATATTCAAGAAGAGTCAAAATGTTCTTCTATTCATCTGCTTTGAGATATAGCCTAAGTGTTATTCCTATTGAGTTTTTTAATAGAAAGTGCATATGAAACTTTTATTTCCTATTTTGCAAAAGGCTAAATGTTTTATATAATTTATTTCATTTAATCATCAGATATAGTATTTATTCACATTGTAAATACTATTATTGCACTTTGCAAATGGTGGAACAGTGTGAAGAGCTTAGCACACCGCAGAGAACCATTCAGCTAGTAATTAATGGAGAAACTGAGCAAGGCATTCCTAACAGCCAAGTCGGTTTGGCTAAGTAAAATCATGAGTTGAATTTAAGTGTCATATACACTGTTTCACTGAACTTCAATATAATATATAAATATCAAAAATGTTTATTTTTTAGAGTTATTCATAAAATCATCGACAATTTTATCATTGCTTTTTAATTATACTAGAGGTATCATTAATTTAATAAATAGTCTAAAATTTGATTAGAAAAATGATTTATACTACTGAGAATTAATGTTTTCTTCTGTTATAACAAATATAGATGTATAGTTTAATTAATTAGTTAATTAGTATTTGCTTTGTTTACAAGAAACTTAAGATGAAATTTTAAGGCCCAATAATGGAAAGTATTTTAAGAGCTTAATACACTGTCCTCTTCATCACTTAAAAATGTCTTTTCATATTGCCAGATTTCTTTTAATGTAACAGTCTAAAATTCATGTTTAAAGTAGAGGTTTAAATTATGAATAATTTATAAATGTACAAAATAAAATTTGCATTTTACAAATGGTATTTCCTAAGTTTTTTATTTATCTATCTATCTATCATCTATCTGTCATCTATCAATCATCTACCTATCATCTATTTATCTATTATCTATCTATCTATCTATCTATCTATCTATCTATCTATCTAACTATGTGTCTATCATGTGTGCCATCTGTCATCTTGTTCATATATCTCTATTGTTTTTGTAACATTTTGGAACTGAACTTTTTATTATAACAAAATCTTAAGTATTCATTACTTTTTCAAGTCTTGGATATTATTTAAGGAAATTCCTGCAATCTTCTTTTAAAGGACAGAACTTACTAATTAGATTTTGGTTTAAAATGATGAAATGCCAAGTCTTAGTTCACAGTTTATTTTAAATTTCATGAGAGTTTGCACTTGCCTTCTTTTCTCCTCCTGTCCTTCCCCGAAACACTCTAGTCATTATCACATCATATTTATAGCAATCTTTCTCGGGAAATGTGTTCATGGAACACTGACCATGTTTCATATATAAAAATGAATCCAAAGTAAATTGATTGAAAATATGCATATTGTGTTTGAGTTAAGATGATGTCAAAGCAACTGGGTGACTTGGTGGTTACCTCAGCACTTCTGATGTGCAAGGCATATCATTATTTGGCTGAGTCTGTCCTAAAATGACTGGGTAGTTTCTTGGCACTGTAGATAACAGAACAACTGCCTAAATTTTGTGCTACTCCTCTAGTTCTGTTGGTTTTCCTTAGATAATGAACTTCAGGTGTTTTCAATGGCATTTTAACATAGTTTTTACGTTTGGTACAATTTACTTTTCTGCTTACATAAAGACAAGGGCATCTTATGACCTGAGTTCCAAGTTATCAACCATATATTGCTAGCACCTAAGGCTCTGATATTTTACTTAGCATTTAATTAAGGCAATTTAAGTTTGTATGGTTTCCCTCTAATATTTGTACATATTTTGTGCATTTAATTGGCTTTATGCAGTATCATTTGTTTTACTGACTTCTTTTCCTTTTTGAGTTTCAGAAGGTTTTTCTCCATTACTGGAGGATCTTAGAATAGATACAAGAAAAGTAATATTAATCCTATAACAATATAAACTAATTTGCTAAATCTGAGACTATTAGGAATGACACACTGAATGTTGCCTTTCAGGACAAATGCTGAGAATAGTCCTAGAAAAGAAACTGCTGTTAATAATTTGCAAAGTTATTTGAATTGTGATGAACCAGAAAGAATATGATTCCTTGCTGTTTATTATTAAATGAGTTCATGGAGCTTGTGAAAACCAGAAAACCATTTTCTCTGTGTTCTAATAACAGTAGAGTTCCAGGTTTTGGGTGCCTTTCCCTAGCAAATTTTCCCAAATGTGTTGTGAGTAGCAGGATCAAAATGATCCTCTATTATAAATAACTTTTATGGCCAAATGCCTGTATCACCAGTATCCTGATGCTGCAACGAGGCAATATTAAATAATTATGTTCAGAATTGTGAAATTTATTGGCTGTGCTACCACTGTTGTATTTATTAACAAGCCATATTTATCAGCATGTATTACAAAATGAAGTGGGAATTTGGCAATTTTATGGTCTATTGATTAAGGTAGGTAGCATAGAAAGATAATTTAAGACTTCAAGTGAGCTGGTTAGCTGGACTGTAAGTGCTGATCAAGTATTCAGATGACTCAGAGTACATATTTTACTCTCTGCAGTTTACGTAATCCCCGAAAATATGACCAAGATAGATAAAAGAATAACTGACACTGCTGGGGCGTAATTTTTATATGAACTAATCCACTTAACTCTTTCACCTCCATTCCTTTTGAATTACAGGGTATGATAAAAAGTCTTTCACTGTGCTCCCGTGCTGTGTCTTACATATCCCTCTAGTCTTGGCCTCCCCTGGACTGGAGGAGTGAAGTTGTCCCCGTGACCAGTCGCAGGGTGGCCAACTCACTTGAGTTCTACACTGAGGGGAAGGACTCTTTTGTTTCACATTCTTGAAGCCTTTTCCTGGCCAGTGTTGATTTGGCAGGAGAACACAGTTTGGCTGTTGGGCTCTTGCCAGTCACTTGGTCCTGAAACTGGAGTTAGTAGAATCTTGCCAAAGATTAGACTGAGAAATCTGGATGCAGGCTGGCAATCCAAGCAAGCAGTCCCAGCCAAATTGGCATAGTTGGGAAAACCTTGGAGAATCACAATTATTTTAGACAAAATACAAAGTTTGTGAGCTTTCTAAACATTATGCAAATCAACCTTGATTCTTAATTCACAGAAGCACAGAAGGCCATTGCTTTCAGGAAGCATGTAAATGTATTAGTGCCCCCATTCATGCCAAACTGAACCTTGGTTACAAAGAGGAGACTAGATGGTGCTGTAGAGGAGTGTTTTAGCACCTGCAGTCACAAACAGAAAACTCAGGTGCCTTAAAGTTTTTCTCAGAATTCTGGCTCCTTTCTCCAATTGAACCAGGGCCTGACAGTCTGTGGGTATGCATATGAGCTAAGGAAGCTGATGTGGAGTATTAACAGTATCTGTTCTTCGTGGCTCGTATACCTGATCTTGCTTAACCAATCTTCACAATGATGTTGTGAGGCAGTCCCCGTTCATTCATTCCTATCTTTGTCTTGGGGACATGTGATTCCAATCTTGTTCTACAAGTGTGAAGCTTGTCATTTTATCCTTGTGAATATACTGTGGTACTGATAACATCTGATGTACCTAGAAATCCCTAAGTGAGCTAAAATAGTGATTCCTGATCTCAGGGAAAGCAATTGTAATTTTTTAGGTCTGGGGCAGAATCTTAAATCCACTTTGTTAATAAGTGGTACAGGAAACTGAGGCCCATTTTGTTAACAAGTGGTATAGGAGACTGAGGCCCACGGTTAGAAACACTGGCCTGTAGCATTTTTTAAAATGATGATGTTAATTCTGTGCTTTTCTGAGAGTTTATGTGTATATACATATACACATGTCATATATTTGCTTATATAAATACAGGGAAATGACTTCTTGATGTACCTAGGGGAAAGGCCCATGTGTTGGAGGATAGCGCCTGTTTTCCTTTCAAATGTCTTAGAAAGTGTGATCCCAAAGAATCAGTTGCAGTCTACTCTGTACCGTCTCCTCTTGCTTCACATTCCCAGAGCAGACTCTCTTGTCCTTCCTTGTGGGTCCTGGTGGGTTTTTTTGCTTACCCTTGAATACGAGCTCACCCTTATTTGATTATCACTAAAATACATTTAGTTAGAAACTCCCTAAGTAATCAGAAGCAGAAAACATTCATGTAAAATTGTGTACACTTGGCTTATTTAGAAGTAGGGGGAAAAAGCAGATTGACTCAGTTTTGATAACATATTTCAGTATCCTAATTAATAATGCTTTTCTTTTCTTAGAAGAAAGGAATTACTCTACCACACCATAGAGTCCACAGGAGTCATTTGAGATCTTCAGTGAATCTGTTAATATACATTGTTTGCATACCTACATCTACTGGTCTGAAGAACACAGGTAATTTTTTTGACAAATAATCTGGAAGTGTTCAGAATGCTTAATATACTGTCAAACTCATAGATTTCGTCTCCTATTTTCCCATTGAATATATTGTGTTTTTTGCTTAGCAAGGAAAATCCTACAAAAAGTTCAGCATATTTACTTCTCATCCCAGGAAGAATTTAATGTAAAAATGTGAGTGTTATAAAGAAACAAAAATAAATAAACAAAAAAGAATATTTTGTGTGCATTGAGAATAGTATCTTTAAGATAAAAAGAAAAATTTTTTAAATCTCTGATAGAGATCTAGTTTGACAAATTTTCTTGGAAAAAAAAATTCTATTTCTAAAGTTCTGTTGCTGAAAACTAAAACAACCTAAAGTTATGACATCATTTCATGACTTTGAAATAAAATCGTTTCATTTAGGTTTGCATCTCTTGCAAGCAAAACTTTCCGATAAAAATTGGATGCACTTGAATGAATCAGTGTAACTCAAGGTTTTCCGTTTATATTTTCTCTGAAATTATGGTGATTTCAGAGGATACTCAGTTTTATTTGATTTAGCATTTAGTTATAGTGACTGTATATCTTTAGCAAGTAGGTAAATGAGCTTAGCAGTTTCAATGATGGCATATTATTTGAAATGTGGGGTGATCAAAATGTGACATTTAATTTTGTCTGGGAAGTGTCTTGCGTTGTTTTTCTCTTAAGATCTTTCTTATAAGTCATATTGATGGGGGTATGCAAGACTTGCAAGGTACAAGAAGTTAGAAGATATGCTGTAATATCTCTGTGATTAACTTTACCATGCAGAAGTATAATGGTATAGGTACATGAAACAATTTTACTGGGTTACTGCTCTTTATGAATGAGGGTATACAAGCATAGTGGGTTCTCTTTTCCCTCATGTGAAAATGTAGACTTTGTGAAACAAAAGTGCAGGTAGTAGTAGAGCTTCACTGTGCATATTTTAGTAACTTTTCTTTGCACGACAATATTGATAGTGCTTCTAATGTCGCTATGGGTAAAGACGAACTTTTGGAAGCTTTAGTTGTTGACTTAATGCTTTTGATCAGACAGGAAATTTAGATTTGAGGAAAAGGAAGAGAAGAACACATATAAGGTCTTGGAGGTGTGGGGAAGCAACTAGAGCAGTGAGTACACGGAGGGAAAAATGACACAAGGAAAAGCAGGGCTTGAAATTCTACAACGGGGCAGGGCACAGTTCATTTGAGCTGGGAACAGTAATACAAATGTTGATATAGCAATACCAAGTCTATTAGCATTAACCTGAAGGTATATATAAAGAAAGGTGGCAGTCAAAACTGAAGAGCAAAAATAAAAATGTAGTCAGCAGATGTTTTGATAGAGGTTTCTAGAATTTGGGTGTACGGCACCACAAAACAATTGCAAAGTGAGTACAGGGCCAGCATAAAGCCTACATTCTTGCATGAAAATAGAGCTAAGTAGAGTCTCCCAAACTCTAGATGGGGTATAGGCTCTGTGGCTAGTCAGATGTTCTATCCCTTTAGTCACTTATATTACCTGCGTTAGTCTGTGGACATCAGAATCAAGGGCCAGAAGAAGAAAGAATTTGTGCAGATGACAAATGATCTCCAAACGCTACAAGACGTCTAGACAGGATTAAAAACTACAAGGCTCAATGATGCATGTCTGCCCATGGGCCACAAATCACCTGCTGACAGGAAAATGTAAGTCTTTGACTGGTTGATTTGAACGATACAAACTACTACCATGAAACTTTCATGATATTGACAGAACTTGCTATTCTGTTGGCAAATGGAGTGGGGTCCATATTTGAGGATAAAGCTTGATTTTACTGAGTGAGAGAGGTAAATGATTCAGATTTTTCTGAATCACTAGCCTTAAGACACTTTTATAAAAGTTATTGTGGTACAAGTGTTATCTTGTAGATGAAAACTGAGCTGTATTTCTTTCTGAGCAGAGATTGGGAGATGGGTTTAACTCATCTGAGATTTGGTCAAGGTATCAGTATTTACAAAATCTCTCCATGTGACTGAATAGCCCTTGACATGGGTGTGTGCATCTTTACCATGTTTCTGGCACAAATAAAGCTGGGTAACTGCACAAGCGGTCACTCCAAGGTAGACGTTTCTTAGAATCTTAGAACCGAGACAGGGAAAAGAGAAGACTCTAGAAGTCACACAACTGGCGTTGCATAATCAGAGTCTTTAATTACTATCAAAGTAATTAAAAAGTAAACCAAGTTTGTAGTTTTGAACAAACCCCAAAGTAGTAATGCTAAAAATTGAGTTGGGATAAAAATGGAAGGAAGGAGAACAAGTTGGGCAGGTTAGAGTACAGACCGTAGACAGTCACCGTAAAGAAAGTCTCCAGGGAACATGTAGGGCTGGACTGTGTACTGAACTCTGAGTATCTTTATTGCCATTTCCTTTGCCTACTACACAGGCAGCAAAGTTACAGGTGATAATCGCCTGGACGAATGACCATGTTTTTGCAAGGAATTTCACCTGAATGACCATCTTTTTGCAAGGAAAATATAGTGAATTTAAAGTATTGAATTTAAAGGATTCCCTTTTCTAAATTCCTGTAGAATGCCAGAAATCAGTGGATCTATTTCATGAATTATTTTCCTTATTTTAAAACAATATTTGAGCAACACTTTTCTCATCCTACATTGTTTTCCTTTGAATGAAGTGTTTTAAAAATCTCTGATTTGCAAATTTTACACAATATACTTTATGTATATCATATCTATATATATCATATTTAGACCTCCTCTCCTCTCACAACCCTCCAGATTTCATGTACTCTGTTATCTATATTAAGACTTGTTAAGTGAAGTTTGTGTCTCCAAATGTCCTCTGAAGTATGTCCATCCACTGGAGCGTGGTTAACGTATCCAGTGTTACATCATTACAGAAAACTACCTCTATCTCTCTCAGTAGTTATCAGTTGCCAATAGTTCATCAGTGAAAGTTGGGGCTTCTTCCCCTTATGTACTGGGATTTTGTCTGCTTTGAGCTTGCTGGAGTTTGTGCATCCTGTTACCACTCTTGATTTTTATCATAATCTCTTCGTTGTTCAATAGTGTGTCATTTAGTCTCCATGAGTTTGTATATTTTCTGTAGTTTCTCTTGCTGTTGATTTCTAGTTTTATCTGAGACTATAGGGTATTATTTCAATTTTCCTATGTTTGTTGAGGTTTCCTTTGTTTTCTAATATGTGATGCTTCTATAATGTCATGCTAGTCAACATTCTAACGTGGAAAGGTGAGCCCCTATTCCCTGTAACTGAGGAGTTGCTGACATTTTATAAATTCTGGAGGGGAAGAGATAGTTTTTGTTAAGGGTGTAGCCTCTGCTCCAATGGATGACTCTATACCCATGTATACATGTCAGCACAAATTGGACTTGGTGGGTTATTGAAAAAAAAATCAAAAGAGAGCTAGAAGTTGGGAGAGGTGGGAAGGTAGGGATAGGATCTGACTCTACATCCATATATACATGGTCAAAAACAAACTTGACTTGGTAGGCTATTGAATTAAAAAAATGAAGAGAACTAGAAGTTGGGAGAAGTGGAAAGGTGGAGAGAGGATCTGGAAGGAGCTTGGGGAGGAGTGAGAGGTGAATATAATCAAACTCCATTGCATAAGATTCTCAAAGAATGAATAAACATTAAACATTATAAGATGCTCGAGGGTTGCTGAGTCATCCCCCTCCTCCTGGAGAAGCTTTGAAATCAAAATGGATTTAAATCCCAGTTCCATTCCTCATGCACTGTCTGACCTTGCTCAGATCACACAGTCTCCCTCTCCTGTAGCCAATGTTCTAAACTTTAAAGTAGGGAACACCGCCTGCCTCTTACCTTTGCTTTGGTCACTGGAGGAAGCATCTCATTACGTGCCTACCTACTGCAGCGACTGAACCTTTGCTTTGGTCTGGTAAAGAGAGATGAATGCAAATTCCAGTGCTATACGGGGACTTAAATCAAAGGGGAAGGAGGTGATTCTCCTGGGAGTCATCCATCAGCAGCAGTCAGCTCTGATTTAAACATTTTCCCATCAATTTTTGCCTAGTTCCTATGCTGTAGAGAGTGAGTAGTTAAAGTTGGCAGAGGGTGTGAATTTGATGGATTATGCCCAATTTTCTTTCACAATCTTTCTATCCACCAGTAGTGAGATGTAGATAGCATTTTAGTTTGAGGAATGCAAACTATTGGAAAATCACAGCCTTGACACTTTGTAAGAACAGACATTATTTCTAACTTTCAGTTAAAATATCAATGCATGGAAATTTTTACCTGAGATTTTAAGAGTGCTTAAAAATTTCAAAACGTATTAGATCACATTTGTTTCTGAGGCAGTACTACATAAAGATTTTGCCCTCTCTCCTCCGACTAATGGAATTGGCTACCTTGGCAATGAGTGTCAGGGTTACTTGGTTTGAAAGTGTGTCTTTGGATACTTCAATACATTTATTTGTGTTGAGGATGTCCATTTTCATATTTCAGGATATGGATGGTATCATATAATTTATGCAGTGAGAGTTCAGAATAGAATAGTTATTCATTTTTTTGCACATCCAACGGATATTTATTGGAACTCATTTTCTGGTTTTTGCTATGACTTATGTGGACGTGGGTCTTCTAAGTGACATCTCCAGAGAAGGAAGACTTACATACAGATGTCATGCCCTGTGAGTTCAAAAGATGAACACTAATATCGACTGAAACTACATATATTTAGAAGTACCACTGTACAGCCAAAAGCATGGCTCTAGGGTAAAGTAAACCCAGCTTTACTACTGACTCTGCCACTCCAATAGCACTGACTTGGAGCATCCTCATCCTCAAGCACACAGTTTCTTCTGTGGAAAGCTGACTCCTAAGAATTGTCCCACTACAGAATAGCAATGTGAGACCAGCTTCTCTCTTCTGCATTGAATGCACATTTCATTTTCTATAAAAAATTCTTTAAGTAGTAGAGATAATTAAATGTTGGGATAACCCAAACTTTTTCCATTTAGAAAAAAAGAATCGCTAGATATACATGAAATATGACTCATTCCATAATTCAAAGTAAACAAACCAATCATCACAGCAAATATCCAGTTTCTGAACTCGATCCTCTTTTAAAATATTCATCTCTGAAAACTCCTTATCTTTGCTATTTAGGCTATCTATTAGTATTTTAAAAATCTCTGAAACATAATGGCTTAACATAGTTATTGTATTTTGTTCAGAATTGTGTAGGTTAGGAACTTAGAAAAGGCTGGTTCCTCCAGTGCTAGCTGAGGATGGAGAGCTAAGATCCAAGGAAGCTTGACTTGCCTGTGTGGCTCCTCTGCTCTCTGCTTTTCTGTTTCTCCACTTCTCTCTCCACACACATTTGATTTCCATGGACCTCTTGTATTGGCTTCTTTGGACTTCTTCATAGCTTGACAGTCACTTTTTCTTAGTACTGGTTCCCCAAGCTGGTGAAACATCACTTCCAGCATACTCTATCACCCACGTGAGCCACAGTACCTTCTCAGAGCCAAGGAAAAGAATCAGACATTATCTCTAGATGGAAGCATGGTCACCGAGTTTATTTAATATAATAATGATGTTGATTATGCAAAATGGGCAAAATTATGATTATTCGCATTTCACAATGAGGATGCCATGAGTCAATAGAAATCAGTTAACAGTTTAAAGTTGCATAGCTTCCAAATGGCAAATGATTTTATCTTCTGGAAATTCTAAAGTGCTTCCATGGCATCTCTAGGACTCTCTCCTCCTTTCTGGTAATCCGTTTAGCAAAATGTGTGCTGCTTGTTTAAGTCAGTTCATGAGTTATAAATTTGCTTTTCAGTTCTTTTTATTGTCTAGCAGATAAAACTTGACAAAAGTTTATAGGTCTACCTTTCGAGGCACACATCAATTCCCTAAGAATGCAAGTTATATCTTTTAGGGAGAAAAATACTTTCTGTATTCTTTCATAATTTATAAAGCTGATATTTCAGAGTAGAATTATTATTGCCCATTTCTTGTGAAACAGTTGTTATCACTTTCTTGATCCTGTCTTCATCCCCGCTGTATCCATGCCTTCACGGTGCATTTTCCTGTGTGGGTAAAGAACAAGAAATCAAGTCTTTGGTAAGTGAAATGCACCTTAACAGCCAAGCCTTTGGAATAAAAAGAGAGATTAGATGTAGACCAAATTAAGGCTTGACATTGCTACAACAAGGGATGAATTAGACCAGATCTCTCCTCATGCCCATATTTGCATAAAAGAGGCACAATTGTATTTCTGTAATTAGAAATAACATTTAAAAACTTATAGCACCTAGAGTTTGAAATGGTAAAGTACTCTGCTGAAAATCAAATAGCATTAAAGCTTACTAGGACCTTGAGAATTTTTGCCTCATTGTGTTTTAAACCTTAAAAAATCAGCATAATTCTTTTTGCTAATTTTAAGTTGATAGAAAATTTTATATTCAATTAAATAAAAGTAGCTTTAAATAAATAGTTTATATAAATGCCAAGTGACTCTGGTTTAAGTCAAAGAAACTAGGGGTTCTGGTACTCCAGCAATTATTCCCCCTTCACTATTGATCTTCCCCTACTACAAAGTGACCTTGAGGAGTTTTCAAGAAAGCTGAAGATTCTCTGAAATACAGTGCACTTTCATACATACAGTGTGGACGAATCCAAGATCCAGTTGAACTGAGTGACTTGTTAATAACAGCAAATACTCAGAATCTAGTGGTAAGCCTTCTAAGTCATGGGCAGGGTTTCCAAGCATCATCTTTATATTAACACTATTGACCTTTCCCATTAATACATGAGGTTGTTGTTACAAAGACTGTGCTTGAGACTACCACCATCAAGTTAAAAAAAATCACAGAAAAAACTCATAACACTTTAAGTAAATTTATGAATCCATTGGACTGCATTAATAGCTCTTCTTGGTGAAATGTGGCTTGTGGATCATGGATTGGACATACTTGGCTGACATTCTCACTTGCTTATCTTATAGGTGAGGAGGAGACTGAGGTGAGAAACTTAACTAATTAAAAGTAAACAGAAGACTAGACCTCAGGTGCCCTTAATCCTTAGGTCAAGCCCTTTGCCACAGTACCATTCTGCCTCTCACATGACACGCCTACAAACCAGCCTTCGACTCGAATTGAATTTTGGCACCAGCAAGAGCATACTAAGCATTTTCAGTCCTCTTTTATCCTTAGCTGAGTCCTTCTACTCCCCGAAGAAAGCTAGTATGATTGAGAAAGACTTAACAAGTACCAGAGAGGCTTAAAACTGACATTGCCACATGCCCTCTGCACTCGAGTTCCATGCTCCTATATGTGACATGCTCAGTACTGGTAATGCTACCTTGACCTTGGTCAAAAGTGGGAACATAGGAATACAAAAATCACTGAGGCAGGGTGGGAATGGCCAAGAAAAGACCTAGAAAGCCAATTCAGGACCCATAGGCAGGATTAGATTCGTGCACCATGTTGCTAGCTGAGATCAGATTTCTGTTCCTTTATGGTAACTGGGATTACAGTTGTGTACTATTCTGGTACTGGAGACGATGCTACCTTTTCTTTGTTTTTCTTCTAGTCCTCTAGAGTAGAGCCTGGGTAGAAATATATCTTGATGTTCCCTTGTGTATTTCAGGACTTGAATACAATTTTTTCAACTAGTGCACAAGTTGTCAGCACCTCTCTTTCTCTAATTAGCCAAGTGACTGAGGCCAAATAACACTCACTCTTCCTCCCTCCTCAGACCACGTTGCTGTTAATGACACAAGGGCCAGATGTACAGTGATTGGGACAGCCATCCACAAATTAGCAGGTAAGGCAGAGAGACAAGGGCCAAGATGTCTGAATGACTTATCAATGGACAATGCACTTACAGTTGTTACAAGAGTCAATTAGCACATTTTTTACACTGCTCGTCTAAAAATGTCCAATAAACTTAAAGTCATTAATAAGTTATGCACCACTGGCATACGTACATGGATATGTTTTTGGGTGAGTGAAATTGTTCAAGGTGGGTTAAAATGTGTAACAGTGATTAACTTTCTTGTCCAAGACCAAAATTTTAAGCTGAGTGAAGCTATGAAAAATACTCTAATTTCAAACAGAAAGTTCAGATCTGCTGAATTCTGACATGTGGATGTATGTATGTAAACACAGAAACAGACTTTCAAGAGACTAGTATTATAGGTGGCATAAAATCTTTAGTTCAACTTTTAAACCCAATTTAGTCAGATATATAAATGATGTTCTGTCTCCTGGGGTAGCTTATGCAAGAGAATATTTGCTCAACATTTTAAGAGCCTCAGATTGAAAGTGCTGTGTAAATACTGGGCCAGATTAGCTCGCCATGTGTCTCCCTGTGTGCACAGAGCTTTTTACTGACTTCAACGGGTGGAATGTAGGGGGAGAATCTGGCTCATTATTAGTTTTCCTATTTTGATTTGATCAACTGTTGTCAATTACAGACATTGGTAATTACCCACAGAAAAGGAGAGGAGGGAGAAAAAAACTTGCTATCATAATATTTATCTTATCAGTTATGGTATTTTCCTATATTGAAAAAAATACTGTGGTGAATTGTGCAACACAGCAAGTACTGATTTTACAGTGCCTTTGTCTTGAGTATATTTTACACAGATTTTAAGGTTTCTCAAATAAAACTCACATTTGTAATTTCCAACTGCTTCCCCCGCCATCCTGCCCTGTAATTCCTTTCATTCTCTTCTCCTTATTCAGATTTGACCCTTAAATTCTATCCTCCTTAACTATAGATCCCAAACTATTGCTATCCAAACACTTTCTGTCCTGATTGAAACTATTTATGTCTACATTCTTCAATATAGTTGATAATAGCACAGGTACCTTTCATGCATTTGAAATGTGGCCAATATGACTAGGAAACTGAACTTTTAATTTTTATTTAAATAGACACATACAACTATCAGCTATTATATTTTGTGAAGTACACGCTCATATGTCCTAAAAATTGGTATAACTTGCTGACTGCTTTTCTTACTGGAAGAATATTTGTCTTCAATATTTCTTATGGATGCCAAATTAAATTCTAATTTAAATTATAACTCTAAATTCTGCTTTTATCATTCATTCCATATTTAGAAATCTACAGTGGTTTCATGTAGTCTACTATAGTAACCTCTAAAGCACAATTCACTTCAAATGTGTCTGCCAATCAGAACCACTCAGGGACATACCTGGAATGGACTATGGAGCCTAGAACACTGATTTTGATGTTGTTCTAACTTATGAAATACTGGACTTATAATTTCCTCTTTTCTGCATAGCCCTTGGTTTCTAGATAAGTTTATAAATATTTGTTACCTGGAATTCCAAAACATTCGTCCAGCTTTATTTCTGTCTTCTTTCTCGCTTCTTCTTTTACACCCTGTACAGTCCATTCTCCAAAGAACTGAATGAAATGATCCTTCCTTCCTTCCTTCTTTCCTTCCTTCCTTCCTTCCTTCCTTCCTTCCTTCCTTCCTTCCTTCCTTCCTTCCTTCCTTCCTTCCTTCCTTCCTTCCTTTTCTTCTTTCCTTCTTTTCTTTCTTTCTTGTAGCCACAGCTAGCAACTAGCCTAGAGCTCGTTATATTAGACCAGGCGCCTGTTTCCCATCTCACAAAGATCCACCTTCACTGCTGCCCAAATCTGGGATTAAAGGCACATGCCACCTTAAGGCTCATCTGGCCTTAAGAGATCTTTCTAAATGTTAAAATAGAACATAATATTCCACAAAGTCTACGTGATATTCTTCCTATCGTCCACTGAAATCATTTTTTAAAATGAGCTCACAGCATAGTGATGACATGCAGAAGTTCTCTGCAAGTTTGAGCTAGACAAAATTCTAGCGTGGACACGGGGAAGTGGGCAGGAGGTCCAACAGAAACTACAGAACTTTTTGGTAATTGCCCGCCTAAAGGGAGAAAGATGATATCTTACAGGGATGGTACTCTTAGTAAGCCCCCTGGATGGACCCACGCGGAAGGACAATTGGGGACACAGGTCAGACTCTGTAGGCTGTGTTATATATGTAGAAGATTGCACTTACTCGGGTTGGAGTGTTGGAAGTGGGAGGTATGGATGGGGGAAGAGATCTGCGTGTCATCGGACTATATTGTATGAAGGTCACAAATTCAATAAAAAATGAAACCATTATGTTTTCACCACCAGTTTTCTAGTTCACCGCTAGTATTCATTGTGTTCCTGGCAGGTGTCAAGTTTCTTTCTATCTCAGCTTCTTCCTGCTTTCCCTGCTTGGAATAATTCTCCCTGGACCTTCAATAGTTCAACCACGGCTCATCCTCACCTCTCGCGTCTCATGTACCCTTGGAAAGCTTGTTCTTGTTCCCGTGCTCTCTCTATCCACTTCGGTATTTTTTATGTTCCAGACCACTTAGCAGTACCCTCAGGAATTCAGTTCAGCCAGTGTGCATATTTACTACTTATCTTCTACCATTGGGAAACACATGCTGAGAAAAGGGATTTTTATCTCTTTTATGTGTCTTAATGATCAGTTTCTAAAACCACTATCATCGTGGTAGCTTACATTAGGTTTGCAGGTATTTTACTGAGAAAGACTGCATCTTTGTTCTTTAGGAAGACTAGCCTGTAATTATTATTTTTTTTTTTTGGTTGGGTCTTTTTCTTGGTTTTGGTATCAGAATAATACTGGGCTTTTGGAAGGAAATTAGAGGTGCTCTTTCCTTTTCTGTTTTATGGAATACTTTGAGGAGTACTGATATTGGTTCTTCTCTGAAGGTTTGGTGGAATACTGTGCGGCACCTGTTTGATCCTGTGCTCCTTTTAGTTGAGAGATTTTTAATTGCTGCATCTGGCTCATTGGTTGCTATGGGTCTATTTAAATCATTTATGTCTTTTGATTTAATTTTGGTGGCCATATATATATATATATATATATATATATATATATATATAAATTTATCCATTTTAGTGGAATTTACCCAGTTTAGTGGAATAAGTTTCTGAAGTATGTCCTTGAGGTTTTTGAATTTCTTCAGTGTCTATTGTTATGTTCCCCTTCTCATCTCTGAAGCTATTAATTTGAGCCTCATTTTCTTTTGGTTAATTTTGCTAAAGCTTTGTTAATATTTTCAAAAGCCAACTTTGTTTTATTGGTTCTTTGTATTGTTTTATTTCTATTTCATTCATTTCAGGTGTGATTTTTATCTCCTCCTATCTACTCTTTTTAACTTTTGTTTGCTCTTGGTTTTCCAAAGTCTTTAGGTCCATTATTAAGTTATTTATATGGAATGGCCCTAATGTTTTGATACAGGCACTTAGTGCTGTAAACTTTCCTCGTAGGACTGTCTTCATTGTTTCTCATAGATTTTGTTCTGTTGTGTTTTAATTTTCATACAATTCTAGGAATTTTTAAATTTCCTTCCTGATTTCTCACTTGATCCAATTTTCGTTCAGTACTATGTGGTTTAGTTTTCATGAGTTTGTGTACTTTTTCCCAGCTCTACTGTTGTTGATATCTAACTTTATTCCTTTGTGGCCAATAGAATGATATTTCAGTTAAATGAAACTTCAAGACCAGTATTAATATTTCCTGAACACATGTTGAAATGCAATTCTGTGGTTTCTTCTCAGACTTTAATCGGAAACTGTGATCAGAGTCCAGTAATTTCTATTTTAACAAGCTCAGAGGGCACGGGATGCATGTTTAGGTTTGTGAATGATGGTGCAACATGTGCCATTTGCCCATTTGCTTCCTTTTTATTGTAAACCAGTGAGTTGAATCAGAGTTACTTATAGAACTACAGGTGAAGAATTGCTTGTAGAAGCATGGGCAGCTTATGGGTGTCTTAACCACTGAAGAAAAATTCCCTTCTCTCCAGTCACTTTGACCTGATATATATATATATATATATATATATATATATATATATATATATTCTTTTAGGAAGTATGGCTTATTGAGTTTTTTGTTCATTTAATTAATTTAATAAAATCTTAATCAAATTTAGTTTATTGAGTTTTTGTGCATATTAATTAATTTAATAAGATCTTAATCAAATTTAGATTCCTCTCCCCATTCGTGCCCTCCGATAGACCCACCCCTACCAGATTTCATGTATTTTGTCATATGTGTTAAGTGGATGAGCTCGCACAAAGTATATATGAGTACAAATGCTTGATCATTTTCTTCTTTGTAAAATAATTCATCATAAGACAGTTAATTTCTAGGTTCATCTCACCCTGAACCTTTCAGAGTTTCTACATATCACCGTATTTTTGTTATTACACTCTGTCAATATAACTCAATGAAATATCCCTGTTTGATTCTTCAGTCATGCCCTTTCTGTTACTATGTGGGTATCCTCTGTTTTTGTACCCTTGTTGACAGGAAATCTCAATCCTCCTTCCAAACATTTGAAAGTCAATAATTACATCTAAATAAAACCAACACAGTCCAATATTCAGTCCAACTACAAATTAGCTTGATTTTTAGCTTCTCAACACTATTGCCTGAAAGATGAGGCATACATTTTTCTGGAAATGCTTCTTATTTCTCTAATATCTGCTACATTTTCTTTGTATCATAGAGTATATTATAAACAAAAAAAAAAACATATAAGATACACAAAAAAGCCAAAAAATGTAGCCCTTGAAAGAGAGGATTAATCAATGCCAACATAACTATGTAATATGTAATGGGCCAAATAGTATAATTATAAAAACATTAAAAAAATGAAAACAGAAAGCTAAGAGTACATACGTTAGGGGATGGTAAAACTGTAAATGCCTAAGAACATATGGGTAATTTTTGAAGAGAAAAATATAACAATTTGAATACATGCATATCAGAAATGAACCAGACATTGGTGAGTTTAAAACAACATGGACAAAGTCAAGAAAGAACAAATACATTTGAATATAGATAATAGAAAATTTCTGAAATGATATAAAAAATTTTTAAAAAGGAGAAAAAGACTGAAACCAATATTTAGATACCAGAGAATGGAAAACCGTTAATGCTGTAGAAGAAATAATATGGTGGCAGAGAAATTTTAGCAATTATTAGAAAGCCATTCCATGATCAAAGTTCAACAAAGCCAAAGCATAATAGGTACAAAGACATTACCCATGCCCATTATTAAAGTGGCTGAAAGCAAGCATAGAAGGTAAAATTTAAAAGTTGCTAAAGAGGAAAGAGGATGGTGCTGCCCACAACAGCTGCCTTCTCATCACAAGCAATGGAGACCAGAAGAAAACGAAGCAACAGCTTTAAAGTGTTAACAAATCACTATCAGCACAAAATTTGGATTTGGAGAAAGTATTCCTCAGAAATCAAGCTAGAACAAGTATGTTTTTCAGGCAGAATCAATGAAAATCCTAGAATAGATTGTCTGTATAAGAAATGCTGAAGAAAGATTTTGTGTTGCAGGGAAATGGTAAGAGGTAAAAGCCTACATTTGTGGGCATGGGTAAAGAACAGAGAAATCATATGTGGCTAAGTATGTAAGATCTTTCATTTACCATCATTATTTATTCATATTTTAACTTAATTATAACTTAATGAATAAGGGCAAAAATACTATGTTTTGGCATTATAGTATATGTAAATTTAAAGCAATATGACAAAAATAATTCAAAGTTTTAGGAAAGGATGAATTTAATAACGAGGTAATTTTTTTATAATTATTGAAAGGAGAATGTGAAAAGATGAAATATATATGCTCTCTTCTCTCTAAAGTAACACAGAAAAGGTAGCAAAATAGTGCATCTGAAAAGCCAATAGAAATGATAAAATTGAAATCTTAAAACAATATTGATTCATTCAAAGGAAGGGAATAAAGAAAATCTAGAGAACAAATCTAGATGAGAGAAAGAGACTGCAAATATCATAACAAATGCAATGAAGTAACAAGTAATTAATTCTAACAAGTAATTAATTCTAACAAGTAATTGTACTTGTTAGAAATAAGTACTTCAGGGGGATGGAGAGATGGCTCAGTGGTTAAGAGCAGAGGACTTGAGTTCATTTACCAGCACCCACGTGATGGCTCACAACTGTCTGTAACTCCAGGTTCAGGGAATCCAACCCCCTCTTCTCACTTCCTCAGACACTGCACGACATGGGTGCACTTACCTACAAGCAGACAGAACACTCACATAAAAAAAGTAAAAACAATAAATAAAATGATAATAATTAAGCTCTATATAAATAAGAGGTTCATTGTATTTTTAGAAGCACAAATCTATGCTATGAATAAAAATATCCTTTGTATATTAAGACACGTTTATACTGAAAAATAGAATTTAAAAATTATCTTATATGTACGCGAAAGCAAGAAATCTGAAACAAAGGTAAGCAGAAGATAAATATTGTGAGAAACAAAGATAAAATTTTTACTAAAAGTCCATTTCATTAAGAAGACATAACAATTTTAAGTGTATATTCAGCTAATGGCAAGCTTCAAAATTCTGGTAACAAAACTGATAAAAAAGGAGTGAAAAAAATAAATCAACAAGTACAGACAGATACTTTAACACTGACTTCTCTGTTAGTAATGACTAGAATGAGCACTTACAAAGTATTAGTGTATATTCAGCAAACTACTTCACTCAACTCCACTCAACTGAAATGTATAGAACACCATACTATTTCATTTCCATTTCCAAAACTGCACAAGAAATATTCAGTAAAATATAGAGTAATGCAGAGTTAGAAAAGTTGCAGTATATCAAAGAATTGAAGTTACATGCACTTATGCTTTGACTTTGAGTGAAACTTAGAAATCATAATAATGAATGACCTGGAGATTCCAATATTTTCAGTTTGGAAAATGAGCAATCAAATATCCTATGGATTAAAGTCATCAGAGCAAATGAAATATTAGAAAATATTTCATCAGAGTTCTAATAAAGCACAACTCAAAATCTGAGGCATGATGTTTCTGCTGATTCACTATATAGAGAAATATTTGAAGAGTTTATATTTCTAGGGTCTGGAGATGGACACTTACACATAGTCTTAAAGAACAAAATCTAACATTACTATTATTAATTTCGACCCTTAAGGTAGTTTCTTAGACACTAGTAAAAAAAGGAATAATTATAATCAATGGAGGAAAAGAAATATTTACAATTTATATAAGTAATTGTGTGTGTGCATCTATGGAAGTTAGAGGACATCTTGTGGAAGTTGGTTCTTTCTACAATGTGGGTCCTTAGGGATTGGGGATTGATCTCTCTCAGGTCATTAATCAGGCTGAGCAGCATGAGCCTTTGCCTACTGAACCATCTCCACAGCTCAAGAAACACTTTTTTTTTCCTTTTTTAGTTGGATTTTTATACATTATATTTTAATCATATTGATTCCCTCCCATACCTCGCACCCTTCTAGCCCCTCCTGACAGATTTGATGTACTCTGTTTTCTATACTAAGGCCTCTCAAGTCAAGTTTGTGTGCCCAAATGTTATGTACATCCCTCCACTGGAGCCTGGTTAATCTGTCTAGTGTCATACCATTAAAGAAAATCAAGCTTTCTCTCTCTCTCTCTCTCTCTCTCTCTCTCTCTCTCTCTCTCTCTCTCTCTCTCTCTTTGTCTGGGTTGTCAGTAGTTCATCATCTGAGGTTGGAGCTTCTTACCCATTTCTCCACATCTGTGCTGGAATTTTGTCTGATTTACCTTATATGGGTCTTGTACATGCTGTCACCATTGCTGTAAGTTCATATAAATAACTTGTAAGCTGTCTGGAAAACTCTATTTCTTTGTGGTCATCAAATATTCCTGGCCCTTACAATCTTTCTGTCTCCTCTTCCACAATGCTCCCCGAGCCTTGGGTGCCAGAGGTTTGATACAGGTATTATATTCACTCTGCAGTGTCTAATTCTCTGCACTTAGTCCACTTGTGTCTTTTTGGGTTAATCACTAACTATCTACATAAAGAAGCTTATAACCTCTATACCTAAGGCTCAGGAAACAAGAACTATTTTTAAACCAGAGATGAAGTAGACACAAATGTGGTTTTTATAGACACTGGTAAAATTTATAAATTTTTTGTAAGATTGAACAACATCTCCCCAAAAGAGAAAAAACAAACTATCCATATAAAAAAAGAAGGAACTACACTTCAAATCCTTAAATATCTAAAACAGAATCAAGAAAAAATAGAAAATCTTAATAGTTTGATATTTGCTAAAGACTTTGAATTAGTAATTTAAGAATTTTTCACAAAGAAAATCCAATGATCAGATAGCTTCACACATTAATTCTAGTGAAGATTTGAGAAATATGCAGTCCTCAGCAATATCTAACCTCTGTCAGAAAACAGAGTAGGTAAAATCACATCCCTTGTATTCTGTGAGTCAACTTGCCTTGATGTAAAAAATCCAGCAATGCTATTAACAGAAAATAATATTTAAGCAAAATGTCTCCCATGATTACAAATGGAAAATGCATAACAAAATATCAGCAAATTAAATATAGCAATATACAAATGGATATTATGTCTGAATTTTTCTTAAGAGTACAAGTTGTTTAACATTTTAAAAAAGGTAATGTAATTTCTTAGAATAAATTGGAAATATTTTAAAATATCACCTAATATAGAAAATAATTTGAGCAAATTCTGTTTTATAACATAGCATCTTAGTAAATGAGGAATAGATGGAAACATTCAAAATTTGAGAAATAATAACTATAATTTCATATTTCCTAATAAAACAACAATTCTATTTCTTCATATTGGAATCAAAACAAAAATGTATACTTTTACTATGAGAAATGAATAAAATTGATAGTAGTAATTCATCAGAATATGAATTAGAAAGGAAGAAACAAAACTGATGTTATTTGTAGACAACATGACTGTGTATATAAAGATCAAAAGGAACTAATGAAAATAATGCTATTACTAATAACTGAATTTTGTGTAACTGAAATATATGTGTTAGTATTAAGGGATTCTATTTGGGTGCTGGGGAGATGGATCAGTGGGTAAGGGCACTGACTGCCCTTTCAGAGGACCTAAGTTCAGTTCCCAGCACACACATGTCAGCTAATAGCTGTCTGTAACTCCAGTTCTAGGGAATCCAATTTCCTTTTCTAACCTCCATGGGCATTACATAATATGGGTGCACTTATATATATGCAGGCATTACACTAATACACATAAAATAAGAAAAATAATGAAAAAAGATTCCATTTTATATACTATCTTTAAAAAATTTTAAAGTTTTATAATAGTATACCAAAACTTTGGCAGTACTTGGTAATAAATTTTGTGAGGGTGTGATGTCAACAAATCTAAATGGAAAATTGTGAAGCAATTGTAGGTAAATTAAAGAAAATCGAATAAACAGAGACATGCTTATAGATTCAAATATAATGTTATCATGATGCCATTCTCTTCAAATTGATCCTTAAACTCAAACAAACTCAATTAAACCTACAGTGTTTCCCCAGAAAATAGCTATCATTTAAAAAAATTATATGGAAATGCAAACAATCTAAACTACCCAAAATAATACTAAAAAAAGGAGAGGACAATGATAAACTACGCATTAATTGATTTCTAAGATTATTATACTTTGTTTCAAGTTAGAATCAGAAAGACTATATTGAGTGCTAGGGTAATAAACAGAGGCTAGAGCTGGACTCATGCAGTACTGAGTGGATATTGATCAAGATATCAGTTATATAGTCTGGATATGAATCTTAGGTATATCTGTTAAAAGACTCAGAATAGATAAAGACCTCCAAATACTGACAGTAAAAAGACAAACAAGCCAATGAGTAAATAGAAATTATATTAGGCCAAACATTTCACCTAAGAAGATACATAGATTCTCAATCACTGTGTGAAAACTAGTACTCATCCCAAAAAAGTGCAAATTTAAGCCCTATGATATCCTGTAGACTGTCTAAAATCAAAATGACTGACACCATCAAATGCTGGTTGGGCTGCAGGGCAAACAGAAATTTAATACATTTCTGGTTAAAGTGTCAAATGGTACAATCACTTCTAAGAACTGTTAGACATTTAAAAATAGGGTTAAACTTCCATCTATCCCAGCAATTCCAATGTTACCCCAAAATACTTGCACAAGTATGTTGATAGTGATTCTGTTCATAGCTGCCTCAAACTGGAAGCAAGAAAACAAATGTCTTTTAACAGGACAATGGATCAGTAACATATTTATAATTATACAGAGAAATGCTACTATTAGACAAGTACACAATAGAGATGAGGATCAAAATCATTGGAATGAATCTATGCTTTGTGATTTCATTCATGTGATATCAACAGCAGATGAAAATATTTTGTGGTAACTGAAATTGGAATTATGTCACCTCTACCCAGTGTACAGATGTATCAAAACATCATGATATACTTCATAAATATGTGCAGATATTATGAGTCAATCTGACATCTGTAAGTGTACATATATTCAAGCAGGGATGTTGTTGCTTATGATGAGTGAAAGGGACAAAACAGTGCTGTAGTCAAATGTGCCAAATAATGTTGCACAAATGAATATAATGGGGGATCTTTCACACTCATCTGTTGAGATCTAAGCATTTATTTATGTATGATATTTCTGAACTTAAGAAATATTCTTTTGGTGCCTCTCATTTGTTTGATTAAATTTGCTTCCTCAGGGGTTAATTTTCCAGTTTCACTTATTTCATGGAGGTTGTTTTTTTGTTTGTTTGTTTTTTGTTTTTCCTACTCAAGATTCTACATTGGATGTTATCTTTGTACCAGAAAGTCCCATTTGCCATCTGTAGATATTTTGCTTACTACAACCTGCTTAATTGTAGGGCTAGGTAAGAAAGGCTGTTGACAAACGGCAGGAGCTTATTTTCCTAACACTGAAACTCCCATTACATCTTCATACAGAAGATCCTGGAATGCCTTTCCGGGCGGTGCTCACATGGTCATCGCTATGGTTTCCCAAAGATCTCCATTGTTGCTCCCCTCCCTTTGCCATCTCTGTGTGATTACAGTTTGGGTGTCAGGAAGCAGTTGGTTAATCTGCTAAATTTCTCCACATGTGTTTATGTGACAAACCACTCTAATGGCTGTCCTCAGTCCCCTGGGTATGCGACAATGCCGAGGCCTCTTCCTTTTTGTGACAGTTTTCTTCTGTGCACATTTATTCCACCTGCTTTTTATTTGGAGATTGATTAAAATTCCTGGCCAGAATTTGGTTCCCTTATGGTTTTCCAATGCTGTAATAAAACTTGCAGTTTAAGAAAATGGGTGTGCCTCCTGTCATTCGGGGAGATTTGGGTAGGGGTTTAGAGACAAACACATTTGCTGTATTTGCCTCCTTAATCCGATTTCCCAAGTCACTTTTAGTTAGCGGCTTGTTTTATGCTTTAATGCTGACGCACCTGGTAACTCTCATTATCACTTTTATGGGGTCCCTTTCATAGTCTATGGACTTGTCAGGCAGTGACCTGGAGTCTTGCTATTTGTAAGGGAGAAATTTCACACAAGGTCACAAAAGTAGAATGAACAAGATAGAGACTGATCTCTATGGCACAAGCAGTTTTGAGGAAAGAGAAAATAGTCATCATATGCTTATATTGGCAAGCAGTGTGATTAATGTTTTAGAATCTCTACTAAGAGATTCAACTCTATAGGTAAGAAAACTCAAATTGTAGAAAAGCTCTATTCGGCATTGCCTAAAATTTCCCTAAGCACCTGGCCCCTGACTATTTATCATTCTAGTGTTGACCTAACACTTTAAGAGACTGTGTCTATAAATGAAGGAAGTGTTTGTGCACTGAATTCAAGTGCTATTTGCTGAGGATACTGTGACTTCCGTTTGACTTTCTTTCTGATAAAAACAGATGGAAAGGTTTTCTTTCGTTGTTTGCTTTCACATTAAAAACAAATACTTACTGCCAAAAACATGGATTGAAGTACTGCAGTTCCCCCTCACAGCTGTTATTTAGAGGTAGTAAAAACTCTTCAAAGAACATTAGATAATGAAGCTCTACAGCAAGCCAATAATGAACAGCACTTGCTGGTTTTCATCTCTTTCACCTACTGTTACAGGTCATTATTTTATTTTTATTTATATATTTTTTTATGTGTGTAAGTGCACCCATGTCATGCAATGCCCATGGAGATCAGAAGAAGGCATCCCCCAGAACTGGAGTCATGGATGGTTGTTCACCACTAGGTGCTGGGAATAGAACCTTGTACCTCTGCAAGAGCAGTCACTGCTCTTAACTGCTGAGCAATTCAGCAGTTATTTATGGAACATTTGAAATTTTTTTACATTTTAATTGAATTTTTGTGATTTTTGTATGATATAATTTGACGGTATCCAGACCCTTTCCCCTATCCATACCTTCCCTTACTGCCCCCTGCCCAATTTAATGTACTCTGTTTTACATGTGTGTGTGTGTGTGTGTGTTTGTGTGTGTGTGTGTGTGTGCTTATATATGTATAAGCAGTAAAGAGTCTAACTTGTGTTTCCAAATGTCCCTCAGTGTGGGTCCATTCACTGGAGTCTGGTTAACTTACCAAGAGTCCCATGCTTTAAAGAGACTGTCCTGCCCCTCCTAGAAGCTATTTGTTGCCGCAGTTTCCTTAGGTGGGGTTGGAGCTTCTTGACTGCTTCTTCATGTCTATGCTGGAATTCCCTCTGGTGTGAGCTTGCATGCTGTCACTGTTGCTGTGAGTTCATATGACTAATTGACCAATTGTCTGGAAAACTCTGTTTCCTTGTGGTCATTCACCACCTTTGTCTCCTACAATCTTTTTGTCTATTCTTCCCTGAAGAATAGATCCCTGAACCAAAAGTTTGGTATAGATTTCCTATGCAGGGAAAAGAATGTATAAAATCATTTATGAAAATTTAAGGCCTCTACACAGAGGTCTTTGAAGAAAGAGTATCCTTTGTTCTTAAGATAAATTGATATTAAATCAACCATTCAATCAAATGAAGTTTGGACTACCAACAATTCCCCCGCCCCCCAAATACTTCAACTTAACATACTCTGCTGACTTAATCATTAACACACATATTCATAATAGAAAGTTAAAAAAAATAGACCCATAATTCCATTTCTGGTGTTCAGTATCATATATCCTGTTGATATATACTGCTAAGCTTTTATCAATGAATTTTGTTTTTACTTAATATTCTATCTTTAAAGGCATTTAATAGATACGTTGTTATATATTATAGCTAAAATTTTTTCCCTTTGTATTGGATAATTTTATTTTCCTCTTTCCCATTATAAATTGCTGGAAATTATAATTTTATATTTTAAACCAAGATCTTTGCAAATAAATCTATGTATATCTAATATAATTGCATCTTAAGAGTTGATTCTGAAGAGAGTAAAAAGTTTCAAAGGAAAATGTAATGATGATCTAGATTCCATTTCTTTATTTCCAGAATTCTGCTGATCTAAAGAGCAGGGTATTTATTCACTTTTATTCAAATGGAATTCCCAGGGATCAGGAAAGTGAACATGTGTATGATTTAAATAGTCTTTCAACCCTTAATAGATGCAATGCATTTGTTTTGAGAAATACTCCAGTTTATATTTCTACCAATGTTATTGTGAACATTATTGATAGTATTTCTTTGGATATTCTAATAACATCTCAAAAAGAAGCACATGTTCTCTCATTTTAATTTGAATCCAGGTATCTATTTATTTATGAAATATTACTATTCATTTCTTTTTCTTTTGTGAGTCTTAGGACTCCCAAAATCTTATTACCTGGTTTGAAGTTACCAGATGAAGTTCAGCTATAGGCTTGAAGGTTAGGATCTGATGACTTGGGATTCTGGGTGCTCAGATTTTTTGTGGCCAGAGCTGAGGTGACACTATCCATTCTGCATGTCAAGCACATGATAGCCCAGTTGTGCCCAGGGATCTGTCATCAAACTCAGTTCAGATTTCAGCTTCAACTTCTCTAAATATAGGCTTACTGTGAGTGACAAGACCCTAGTAAACGGCATTCTCTGCCATCCTCTTTGATAGTGTTTCCAGCCTGATGACTCATAGTTCTGCTCTGCCCTAGAAAATGTTTAATTACACCAGGGGCTTTTCATTGAGCAAAAGCCTTATTGACAGATCAGCTGCCTCCCTGACAACTTGGATTGTTTTTCTGCTGTCTGGAGATCATACAGTATTTACTTTTCTAACACTGACCATCTGAAGGGAATTTCAACTGGATTTCTAGGCAGCCAAATACTGTTCAGGTGGAAAGACAGTTGGTAGTTAAGACATGTGAACAGATACCTACATTTCTTGGTGAGATCCTAAGTTCTTGATGTTAAATAGTTTAAAAACTTTTATGTCATAAGCTTATCAGAGAAAATGGAAAAAGTTTACCTTTTAAAAGTATATACTTATTTAATTAACAAAAGCATGTGCCAACACACTTAGATATGAAACTAAATGGAAGAATTATATATGACAATGGAACTGGCAAACCCTGGGACACGAGTCTATTAAGGACATGGTTTCCTTTAAATACTATATGCTATCCAACCTGTACATTTGAGTATTTGAGGTCCCATTCAAAAAGACATCCACGTGCTAGAAAAGGTCTCAAATCTGTCCATTCTGGCCTTTGGTACAGGTGTCTGCTGTAAAATGATCTTTTTGGCTTGGGTGACTGGTCACATCCTCATTTCCCACACAGGGCCTCTGGCATACACTGAGCTAAAAAGTGATTCTGGCAACAAGGATTGTGTTTCTCCTTAGCATGTTTCAGAGCAGTGAGGACGCCTTTAATCCCACAGATGGAGAGCACAGGAGGCGTTTTGTTGATAGGTTTTATGATTGATGCTGCTAATACTGCTACACACGCTCTCTTCCATTTTCATGGATGGAAACAGGTTCAGCAACAAGTTTAAAAGTCATGCAAATATTTCAGTGAGAAAGCAGTTCAGCACTTTATCTTTGCTGCTAAATCCCAATCAGCTTCTCATTTTATGCCTCAGAGTTTTGGGAGGATTAAATTTTATTAGTCTCAGAGACCAGGAATAAGAAGATATTATCTTTCAGATTTATACTGCCCAAGACTCCTGTCAATCAGCTCTACTGATAGACAGACCTGTAATATCAACACTTAGTTTGTAAACTCTGTGGTTTATGGTTACCTGGGCCTATGTCTTGTCATTCATGTATTTAAATTGTCCTCAGACATCTCTAATCCAGGAGAACTGTGGCCCTGAGTATCATTTCCCTCTGTGATTTTTCTTTTGTTGACACAAAAATACAATTTTCACCTCAAACAGTTTAGGAGATAGTTTATTCTGGAGGCAAATATGAGTGATCATGATCTGGAAATACAGATTTGAGTTACCCCAAATTCCAGGTCTAATGTTGAAGTAGTGTCAAGAAGTTTTTATTGTAACAGAATAAAGAAAGTCATAAATCAATACTTTTAAATACATTAATGGGAACTCTAGGTAGGCAGGTTAAAGCAAAGCAGGAAATCCTCTGCTGAAAACCTCAAATGCCAGCTCTCGGCACACTTAGTTAGCCCTTTGGTGGGTGAAAGTTAGGGATTTGTTTGTACGTTCCAAAGCATTTACCTAATGATCACTAAAATATTAGCTTGTTCACAGAGAAGGCAATAAAGAGGTATTAAGAGGGCTAGAGATAGCCTAAGATAAACTGGCTTTGGATGTATAACATTCCAAATTCTCCACAATCATTGAAATGCTAATCATTTAATCATTCTTCCAGATGCTTAAGAGGAAATTCAGCTTCTTTCTGAAAACTTCTGTTCACACTTTCATAATATATGCATACGAACTATATTGCTATAAAAGACAGTTTAGACTCACTTCATTGTATGTACTGTTATATTCATTTTCTTCTTTGATTTTAAAAGAAATAAAGGGAGAAAATTTTCATAGATCCCTAAAAGCATCAGAAACCATATGCATTGGTCTTATACAAATAGACCATGCCCTTCCCTACCGGTCTTTGTTCTATTGCCCAGATCTTCCTAGTTTCACGTCTACACTTTGCTCAAATCCTGCAGCCCATTCCATCTGCAGTACTTCCATGAATCAGCTGATGCCTTTCCATTGGAAAGGGCCACTCACAGCCATGGTTTTCCTATGTAACTGCAAGCATTGCTGTTTGCTAAGAACAGCCAGTGCCTCACCGGGCCCATTTATATGACTGTCTTGGGGACCGACACAAACCACTAAATTATTTTTCAAAAAGCCAATCCTACAGACTGCTTGACTCTCATTTCCCTCCATCATGGATTATTATCAGAACATGGCTTACTGAAGAGTCTAATAGCCACTCTTCTTGGTGGAAACTTAGGCTCAAGTTAGAGTTGTTGATCCTATTCTGCTCTTCACCTTTCTTTCTTCTTACTGTGAAGCTTACCAAAGAATTGTTTATGCTACCCGTGGCTACTTTAGTTCAAGCATTGAGCCCAGCAAACCTTTACTGTAGTCAACATGAGCCTCTCTTGTGCTCATGAAGAGGTGCTATGACCTACATTCTCTAAGAGAGCAGGCACTTTAAAACTGTGGCATTGAGATGACAAACCACTACATTATTTTGTTTGTTTTGGGTTTTTCATTTAGATATGCAAGCAATAAACACATTTTGTGGGAAAAAATCACTCAGGAGCATAAAGAGTAGGATTTAATATTGTTCCCCTAATTTATATTTTGCTTCTCTCAAATGTGATGACCTTTAATCTTCTTGTTCTTTGGTCTATTGTTTTAAGTAGTTTGGCTTCCTTTACTCTAAAATTCTTCCTTTTATTGAGTGTGACACCACTGTCAACTTATTTTTCAATTTATCCTTTTCTTTTTCTATGAAGTGGTATTTTCAAGTGTTTTTGACCCACAGACTTTGACCTCAAGATTCTTCTTTGTGTCTTATCTCTTCTGACTTTGGCTTTTATAAATGTGGTTGACTTTAATGCATGGAGAATTTTAATTATAGTTATTTTAAGATGCACGGTCCCAATGGTGTACCTTATACTTCAGAATACATGTTTGTTGATTCTTATCCAAAGATACAAAATTTTTTACACCATTTTGCATGAAATTTCCACTTGGCAGGTCCTAAAGCACTCCACTGACCTATGATAGGTACCTTCTGTTTGTTTCTGCAGAAACAGTCGTTCTTTATTCTTTCTTGTATAGTCCCGGTCCTAGGACATGGACTTCAAAGAGCTCCTTGCTTGTAGCTGTTAGTTAGGTTTGCTAGGGGGAAGCTCCAGAGGAATGGAGATGAGGAAGAAGATAGGATGTATTTATTCCCCCGTGTCCTCCTGCCAGCGTACTATGTGCTGCCACGTTCTTCTCCTAAAGGCTTTAGCAGTTTCCAATGTCAGGAAGGTCTCTCGAGTTTCTACTGATTCTTACCAAGCACCTCTGGCTTGGAGATTCCAAGAGAGTGTGCTAATCCTGAGGTATTTCACTTCCCTTGTTACTTTCCCTATGTCCTTTCTACACCAATAAAGAGTCCTTTTATTTAATTTTCTTCAGTTACCCAATTTGAATATGTTATTTTTCCCCTTCCAGAATCTTAAATGATGACATGTCTAAATTTCTTCAAAGAACTCCTAAGTTATCCTTTAGATTCTCGTTTCTCTGCTGTTACAGATTTTATTTGCTTTAAGCTTGTTTCAAAATCTCCAACTACGAATGCTCTCATGCTCTACCTGCTGAATTCTCTGCTGTTTTCATACTTCATAGTGATAAGGGCAATGAGAGAAAGAATCTCTTCTGCTTATATGAAAATTTCTTTGCTGAGTCTGTGGTGAATGAAAGCTCTTCAATGATAAAACTGTAGAACATTTTCTACATATCTATATTAGTCAAGGTTCGCCAATGAAGAATATATGTAAACAGATATCATATATAATACACAGGTATTGGGTATTTTGTGTATGTGTATATTGTGTATATGTGTAATTCATGTGATGGGTAATATGTCCATACATTTACATATTATGTGTATACAAGATGTATTGGTTCTATTTCTTCAGAGAAGACTAATATTTTAATAGAAGGAACATTCTGGAACCAATGATTTCCTTTCACCTCAGATCTCAGTAAAGGAAACATATTCTGATGTAAATAGAGGCTACAATCTTCCTTTTATCACCTCTCCATCAGCATAGTTTGTGGAGCATTGAACAGGCAGAACATGGCACAGCAATGCATATCTGACTAACATCTATAATGTAACATGATATAAATACTGGTTCTATTTTCTGGAGTCTATACTTACATCCAAATATTCATGAGAGAGTGGGGTGATAATAGAAGTGACATGTGACATTGGTTCATGTGCTCACATGATTATGGAAGCTGAGAAGAAACCCTCTGATCTGTTGTTTGCAAGCTGAAGGCCTGGGAAAGTCAGTGGTGCATTGTTCAAAGGCTTCTCAGCTGGGCTGAGAACCAGTGATATATGTTGTAGTCAAATTCTGAGGAGCTGAGAACCAGAAACTCTGAGGACAGAAGATCCCTATCCCACTGCAGCAGTGAGGCAGAGGAGAGACTCCAACCTTGATTTACTTTTTACTTCTATTTAAGCTCCTTTTGGACTGGAGATGCCCACCACTTAGGAAAAAGCAATCTTCTTTATTTAATCTACAGATTGAAATGCTAAAATACTTCCAAAAATGTCCAATACAACCAGAATTGTATCAGATATTTGTGTACCTATAATCCAATCAAACTAACTAATAAAATTAATCATCACAAAAAAATCTATAAAATATCATCTGGCAAAAGCAACTCAAGATGGAGTTGTTTAGGAACCCCTCATCCAGGAACCACCCATGCAAGCTAGTGTCTAAGGTATGGGAAGTGTGCTGTGACATCTGCAGGGGACATCTGCTCCCTAATGAAGAGAAAATGATTTTTATTTTTCCCACTACTGTCTCCTTTCATATTATAGGAAAAAAATGTCACATTTGGATAAGTTAGTTAACAGCAAAGGAAATTTTCCACATTAAAGTTTTCTATAAAAAATGCTTTAATTTGTATATTACTAAATGCTGGTGTGTTTCATGATTTTTAAAATCCCTTTTAGTAGTGGATACATTTTAATCAGATTAAATTATGAAAATATTCATTCCTTTTCACGAGTACAAGAAATATTTGTGAACTTCATGTTTGGAAATAAATTTGAAGTAGGTTTTGTTTATACATTTATATTATATATCTTTATCTTATATAACATGTTTATGTAGGATGTAGTCTATATATTATTTTTAGGTTTAGTCTTCTTAGTTATTAATATGAATAATTTTATAAGATATGTTAATAAAACGTTCCATAATTAAGTTTCTATGTGGTATGTTTGTCACTAGTGACATAGCCTCTGCTTCCCTAACACTGATTGGATGTGTGAATGGGATAACCTTCAGTTGATCAGACTATCTTGCTAGACTGAACATATCTCTCTTTGACCTTGTCAAATAATTAAGGTATTAATTTCCTTCTTTAGATCCATCAGGTATATGGAAGAGAATACTCAATAAAATTTGTGGTTTAGAGGAATTCTGTTACTTTGTGAAACACAAAGTATTGCTGCTAGTTTGTTACTAACAGGGCCTTCTGTTTCTTTGAAATTCACCAGTGAGCATAAGGAAAAATGCATTACTGATGCATTAGAAACCATTGCTACTTTCTTAAAGGACTGATAAACTATGCCCAAGTCAAGTTCTCCTGTTTTAGTGTGAGCTATGGAACAAGAGAGCTTTTATATTTTTAAAATATCAAAAATGAAATAACATTTGAATACTTGTGAAATATTAAGTGTGGCTTATTGGCACATAAGCATATTTTTCCAATACATATCCATATGGACTTGCATGCAGTAATGACTAAGTATTTTTGACAGGCATATATAGTCTGTAAGTTTATCTTTATAAAATCTGTATGATTATCTAAAGAAAACAGAAAATCTTTATGACATCCACTTAAATAGCTGTGCACCTTTCTTTATTTAAAATAATAACTTAATTATAAAATTTAAGTCTTGGTCTTATGTAATTAATGATGCTGTGGATAGTTTCTTTTCCTTTGGGTGATACATTTCTAATCTGTAAATCTAAAATCTGAAATGTTCCAAAACCTGAACCTACTTGAAACTTTTTGAGTGTAGACTTAATGCCATAAATGGAAAAATTCCATATGGCTTCATGTGATGGGTCAGTCAAAATGCAGGTGTACTGAAAATATTCTAGAAAATTAGCTACAGCCAACATCTATAACACATATATGGAACGTAAATGAATTTTGTGTATAGGCTTACATACTATTCCTAAGATAATCTCAAAAATATGCAAATATTATAGAATCTAAACTACAGAACATGTGCATCAGTTTTGGTTCGAAACATTTGAGATAGGTGACAATCAACTTGTATTAGGTCAGGAGGTATGCAAGCATTATTTCCACAAGCCAGAGCCAGAGCGAGAATCATAGAAACAAGCAGAAGTTTTCCTCCATAACTGATGAAGGCTGATAGTGACAGTAATTTATGGATGTCAAACCAAATGTTTAGAAGATTATTTGACAGGCACATCATGTGCATTTAACAAAGAGTGGCAGTTGCTTCCCCATTGTGTCCTATGACTTTCTAGTCATTGGCTTTTGTCTTGGGTTACAGTACCAGAGGTGTCTTTCTTACTGTGGAGCGGGGCTTAAATCTAATTAAATTAATTAATTAAATTAATAGTTAAATATAAATAATTAGATTAATTCTAATCTAATTAAAAGCAGTTAGTTGTAACTATAGCAGCCATGCCACTATTGGGCCAATGGACACATCTTGCTTGGCATATTAGTAGTATGTCATACGGGGTCCATAGCCGAGCAGAACTATAGGCGACGGTTCTCTTCCAGCAACCTGAAGAGTGCTTTCTCAAGCTACAAAAGCCAGTTATGAAGGAGCGAGTTCCCAGACATCCATCAGCTTTCTCTGTGTCCAGCAGCCAAAGTCTTCAGTGTCTCCAGCAATAGGGACCTCCCACCTAGCTCTGGCATGCAACCAATAACAATGGAAATAGACTTTAGTAACAGATCTGATTTATACTCTTTTTCCTTTGCGTTTTGGTGACTATAACAAGTGACAAGGGCTGGAGAGATAGCTCAGTAGTTCAGAGCACTGGTGCTTCTGGCAGAGAACCTAGATTCTATTTCCCACACCCATGTGACAGCTAATAACTGTCCATGACTCTAGTTCCGGTGAATCTGACGCTCTCTTCTGAGCTCTGCGGGCACTGCATATACATGCAGACAGTGTACTCATGCACATAAGATAAACTGGAAAAAAAACATCATAAAAGAAGTGACAATGCCTCCACCTCACCTTCCCCCTCCCCCACCCTTCCTCTTAATTCAAAGGCTGAGGTGGAGTAGCACCCACATGCTTTCCCCTGCTGTAGCTTTTCCTTTACAGGGGCTAGCCTTTTCTGGAAAAATAACCTGGCTTCCCTTGGATGTCTTGCTGCTAATAGCAAAGGCAACATGACAGGCGACACGGCCTGTTTACTCTTCTCTTTCATACACGTTACTTTGGGGGATTGGGATGTATTCATATTTTATTAGCTGTGTAGGCGTGTCCCCCACCCTCATGAGGCAGACCTCATTCATTAAAGAGGTATGCCTCCCCATGCTACATAGGGGAAGATGGCCACTCTGGAATTCCTCCCAAGGATACTCTACTTTCGGATAGACAGGACTTGGATGCTTGACTTATTCTTCACCATAGGGAGCATGAAACTGCCACTACAGCAAGGATGCACACCAACCCATACCACACGGGGAAAGGTAACCATAACAAGATCATCCCCATGGATGCGCTAGCCTCAGGCAGCTCAGCTGCACTTACATGACTTTTCAGCCTTCATAGGGACCATGCATCCACTCTTCCCCAACTCATTTTTGTCTCTGGCAGTCCCTGTTTGGGAGTCAAATATATTGTGAAATTTTTTCCGGGGAGAATTTCTTGTAAAAATTCTAGTTCCAAATATTTAAGGTAAGTGACTTTTATAAGGAAACAAGAGGTACGAAGGTTTTATTTCAACAGCCAGGGCAGGAGCTAGAAAGATAACTAAATCACATACCAGTTAGAGCAATTGCAAGAAAGAAAACCTAAAGCATTGTTGATTTTCAGATTAAATCAGTCTCATCATGTGTGTTATAAACAAAGGCTAGTATAATGTAAACACTAGGACCACTTAGGATCACTTTCTGTGAGAAAAAAACACATGACAAAGCCAAATTTTTTCCTAGAACTGCAGCATATCTGTTAACAAATATGTGGGAAATTCCCCCATACCAACCAGTTCAACATCGTTTCTGATGCCAACTATATGTCCTTTAGGTCCATTCTGACACTCATTGCTTGTAGTAATAACAGACCCTACAGGTAAAGGCTTCAGCACTACAAGTCTGTTTTCACAGGCATTAAGTGCAAGACCAAGTTGTCATTTGTATTTCTGATTAACTGGCTATAAGTGAGAGCTCTTGAAACCTCCTCTTCTAGTTTGATAATTGACTACAGTGGTTCCAAAATTGCAGGAAAATATTTACTGACCTTAGTGACGTATTATAAAATATAGTGCAGGGACTGAAGAGATGGCTCAGTGATTAAGAAAACTGGTGGCTTTTGCAAAGGACCTGGGTTCCATTACATGATGGCTAACAACCATCTGTAATTCCAGTTCCAGGGGATTCTACACCTTTTTCTGGCCTCTGTGGCTACTGTATTACATGGTTACACTTACATATGTGGAGGCAAAAAACTCATAAACATATTAAAACAAAGATATTACATAGGCTACAGATGACATTACAACTAAAGAGTTATGTAGGGCAGGGACTGTAGGGGTACTAAGCAGAGGGATTTTTGTCTTTGTGGAATTGGAGTGTGCCACCCTTCTGGCAAGTGGACACATTAATCAAGTTCAAAATGCTCCAATTCTGATTGTGAGGAGATTTTACAGAGATTAGGAAGATGTCACTAATTATATCACTGGTCATTGTCTATCACATCAGTTTCCAGCCTTCTTTATCCCAGAAGTGAAGTGAAGCTGAAAGTTCCAGCTCTCTAGATGTGTATTGTTCTTCCTGGTGACCATTCATCTCAGTGACATAGCTACTCCTCACTGCATGTACTATACGGGTCTTAGACGCTCTTGTGTCAGGAACACAAGACTGAGATCAAAATTATAACATATGATCTTATCGCGAATACCAATCTAAACCTAAAGCTTTAGGAGTTATGTGTCAGAAATGAGGACAGATACTAAATATATATATATATATAAAATGTTACACATATAGTGTGGAATAATTTCCTCAAAATGGGGACCAGTAAGTAGGAGAACAGGTGTTTCAATTATGGTTGTAACCAGAAAACTTGATTCTTGATGGACAATTGCACATAATATCTTTATTTGTTTTTTTCTTTTCTCTTGCAATCTAGTTCCCAGCAGGAAATTTACTGAGCTGCCAAGTTGTGATCATCTAATTGACTCAGAAAGAATCTGAATGAGTTTCTAAATATCCAACTGAAATCAATTGTGACTCTCTTTATTTTAGGCCCCAGGCAGATTGAAATTGAGACAATAAATAGAAGCACCTCATTCTGAAAGAATGAGAGTTGGCTGCTTTATACAAGCAGCACACACATACAATCACATACCGCCCCATGTACCCACACTCACATGCACATACTAAACACACTCAGAGAAACATTTTTTTGCCAAGTTTTATATTCAGAAACAATACATGAGGGGATATTTGCTTGGCATCTTAAAAACTTTAATATCTTAAAAACTTTAGTTTTTTAATATCCGTGATTTCAGCAGTAGGAAAGCATTTCACTCAATAAAAATAAACACTGAGAAATTTTGAGTGGAGGTGCAGAGCTATGGGTCATACACGGTTTAACTATATAAAGATTTTTGTTAGTTTCTACTTGAGTCTCTAATTTTCTTTTTACTATGTTTTCCATTTTACTCAAGAAAAAGCTGTTCCCAAGTTTCATCTATCTGTACACATTTTATGTTCAAATGTTTTCATTAAATTTCAATTTGTGTGAAATAGGAACAACAGGAATTTCCAACAGTATTGTTACAGGTTTAGTAGCCCATCTGCCATTCTAATATCGTCTCCTAACAGTTAAAGAAGGAATGGTTGTGAGAATGAACAAAGTATTAAATGCCATGCCTCAATGCTACCGTTCTATGTCTCGAACTCTCAGAAAGGGGGTTTGAGTATTCAGTATTCTTTGTGGTATGCTATGATGATAAGCACTGTTATAAACGATTAGAGGCCAAACATTTGTACCACCAGTTCCAGGGAACACTAAGTGATTAAACAGACATAACATACACCATGAGCTATTGTTCCTCTGAGGATGTTTGGTGGTGGCCCTGGAGTCTTCCGGTCTGTGCAGTGAGGCCTGTCCACTTCAGATCTGTACACAGGAGACTCTTTCTAGCCACAGGCTCCACAAAGCCTATCCCTGTCTATATCACAGGGAGAGAGCATACTGAGTAGCCTTGAGAACACAGGCAGGCACTTCAGTCTTGATGTCTACAGAGAAAAGTCATTTTTGACTCTGCTCAGAAAGCAGAATCCAGACATTTGTAAACCATGCTGAAGGGAGGACCAACAGTAGGGATCAATTCAAGCCAAAGCTTGGAAAGAGCTTTGTTCTCAGCACTAGTTGACATAGACAGATGTCTTCACAACAGTATAGTGCAGTGCACCTACTGAAGAGGACGAAGACATTTTAGACACTGGCTAGTAAAGAAATTTACTTATCCACACTAAAACACATTACTAAGACTCTTTGTAGAGTTCCTTGTGGGAAGCTAACACCAGGGTTCTCATGTGATGCTGCTGCTTAGCTAAATATAGTCAACATTTAGTTTACTCTTTTGGAAATATAGAGAAATTATTAGTATTAAGGATAACAAGTAGTAAATATCAAGAACATTCAGTCTCATACTAAAAATAGGAGGATATTCTCAGTGCTCTTTTCAGTTGTCCTAAAAAATACTTCAACAAGGTGTTTGTGGACAGTCCCATGTCAGTTGTAGATGCTAAACAAAATAGAAACACAAGTAAGGAAAGAAGGTCCTGATAATCTCAGAAAGCAGCACCCCAGGATGAAGCGGTACTAGGAAGGGGTACAGTGAAAGATAGCTTAGCCCCAAAGTCAAACAGCGTCAGGCTCTGAGTCCTGATCTTTCATTATCCTTGACTATGAACAAGGCACTTTGCCTCTCTACGTATTCTTTCCTTGGCTGTTAATGAGGAATTATTGGTTGCCTATGACTTCTAGAGTGAAGTACCACAAATTTGGAACAACAGAAACCTATGAAATCACAGTTACAAATGCTAGAGGTTCCAGGGCTGGTTCCCTTTGAAGTCTCAGAGGCACAATCTGTCCCATGCTTGTCTGATGATAGCTACCAACTGTGTCATTCCCTGGCTTGGAGATGTATTACTCTGAACTCCATTTCTGCCTTCTCATAGAATTCTCCCTCTGTGTGTCCCTCTTTATGACCACGCTAGTCATATTGGATTGATGCATACCTAATAATGTCTTTTGTTTATTGCCTTTTTTTTGAGGCAGGGTCTCTCTGTTTTCTCAGCTGATCTGAAGCTCACCATGTAGACCAGCCTGACTTCAACCTCACAGAGATCTACCTGCCTCTGCCTCCATAGTACTGGGACTAAATTCATGACCTCTTCTTAATTTGATTTCATTTACAGAAAATCTGACTTTTGAATTTCATATTCTTAGGTAGTAAGGATTAAGACTTCTACATATATTTTAGGGGACAGCAGTCAACTTATAATAGGAGATAATAACCAAATAGCTTCTCTAATCCTATAGTAAGGATTAAATAGGTTAATCATGAAAGACTACTGCGAGTTGGCTTGTGTCATATGTTGGTATCCAGCATGTATGATGGCTGTGTAAGGTAACAGGATCAAGCTTCTGGCCTTGTCATTGCTTTCCCTGTCACTAATTATGTTAACTTAGCAAATTATTAATATCACAAAATCACTATTATGTTTCCCCAACATTGCCTTTTCTGTGTGGGTGTGTTAAACTCTGCAAAGCTCAATGCTGCCCATGAACTTTCTCTATGTGCTGACTGTTCCAAGTTCCACTTGGAAGTGGCATCGAGCTGGTATGAACTGGAAGTCTGAATGACTGTATGAACACAAAGACAGATGGCAGGATCCCCACTGGAATGTGTGGCCAGCACATGGCTGCTATTTGTTTTCACTCTCTAGTAGTCAGCAGACACACTGTGACTGTAGTGCAGCTGCAGTCAGATTTACTTCCAAAGCTTTCTGGGACTGTGGGGCAGTGTGGGAAAAGGGTTACCTGGACAGGCTAAGCCATAGAAAAGGAAGTGAAAATCTGTTCATTTGGAGGAAACAGGATATAGGAGACAACATCCCTCCTAACTTAATAGACATATTTCTATCTTACAAAAGACTCTTGGAAGCCTCACTTCTGCGTGCCACATACTTTTGACTAGTTAACTTAATTTCCTCCTCCTCTTCCATTTTTTTTCTTCTTCATTTTTTGGAGGGGCAACTTCAGGTTAATGCTTAAGTTTCTTTGCATTCCTTGAAATGTAACACACAGTTGAATCTTGAAACTTCTAAGATACATTCTGCTGTTTTTCATCTCTCATGTCTCCAATTTTTCTTGCATTCCTTACAGGTATACAATTAACTTGGGATGAGATGTCTCATTACTTCACCTTCTTATTTTCTACCTTAAACTTCAGTTCTGCCTCTATTTTTCCCATGATAGTACTTTATACTCAGGCTTTCCTTCATCTTAGAATTCTGGCCATAATTCTTATTAGTTATCTAATCATGTTAACCTTTTCCATTTTCAGTTTGGAAAATAGCTTTTTCATATTAAGAGTTTAGGGTCCAGGAAGTAGTTAGTATTTAGTAACTGCTGGTTAAATTATATCATATTGAATTTTTAAGAATGATTTTTTCTTTTTGAGACAGGGTATTACAGTATAGGCCATGAGAGCCACTAACTCATGAAAGTACTCCAGACTTAGCTAATGCATGCTGAGGTTATTGGTATAAGCTACCACACTGGACAAAATGAATTTTAACTCATTTCATCTATTTCTCTTTCTCTCTCTCTCTCTCTCTCTCTCTCTCTCTCTCTCAATATAAGCAAATATGTGAGATTCTACTTAGTCATCACTTAAAAGATTAAACTTCTTTCTTCAAATGGTGTGAATATCAAAACTTTCAAAGAAGATGTAAACTAAAGGTAAGAGAAAGCTATGAATTCATTCAGCAAGAATTCACTCAGTGTCTTCTGTATTGCAGACTTTGAAAATACAAGATGAAAATGACCTTGTTCCTATTAATAAAGAACTCAATAGAAAGGGGGTGAAACATAAGAACGCATACTTCTGTTATGGAGGATGGCACACCTGGACATTACTCTATGTGGGCATGATTTGAGGGTTTCAAAACTAAAAGAAGTAAGGTTTTTCCGAAAAGTAACTGAATAAATTTTTGTTTTTACCCTCTTAAAATCTACACACTTCTTGACTATCTTAAATTTTGTTTTTTCATACACTTATTCCACCTAAAATGTGTTCAAAGTGAACAGTGACAGGCATGTTAATCAGTCCAATGGTTTTCTTTTTGTATTGGATGATCTTTCAGTAAAAGATGATAGAGTCTCCCTCATCTGTTTAGAAAAATCCTCTTTTTTGGTTTTCTGAGCTATCTCACTGTCTTGATGCTCCTCCCTATCCTTTGGCAGCTCTTTGCTCCATTTCTGATGGTGTTTTTAGTTAACCCAGACTTGCTATGAAGCTTGAGCTTTGGATCTTTTGCACAGGTCTCTTTCGAGAACCTAGGCAAAGCTTTGGCTGGCATCATTAGATATTTAAGTTTGTGAAAGTAAGTCACTTAAAATATAAAGGTGATATTTAAGTTTGTGAAAGTAAGTCATTTAAAATATAAAGGCGAAGGCAGAAATTTCTCTTTATTCAACCTCCTACCCCTTGCCATCTTGTTCAAGGTTTGGAGAATGGCCTTTAGCATATTTGAACTATAGCTGAAGGGAAATTAGGTTGAAGATATTTCTTTTCCTTTGGATTTAATTGATTATATATTTATGGGTCATAGTTATGTCTGGTTTGTAAAACTGTTTGTAGTTTTTTACTGGCTACACCATGTGCTCTGGGGGTATGAAGTGTGTGATCAAGGACCACTATGACATGAATGCGTCTGACAGCTCCAGCACTGGCTATTGTAGGTAGTAGAGGTGAATAATGCTAGAAGCAAGACCATGTAAGCTTTCTACAATCCCAGTGAAAAACAATGTGAGAAGGCTTTGCCACATGAATAGATAACAGAGTACTCAGCTAGAAAAATAAGGGGAAGGAGTTTAAGAGTGTCCTTGCTCTAACAAAATACCTGACAATGAGCAACTTAAAGAAGGAAGGGTTCACTTTGACTTCCCGTTGAGGGCTATGGTCTCTCACCTTGGGGAAGGCATGGAGGCAGGAGTGCGAAGTCACATTGTATCTGCAGTCAGGAAGCAGAGAGGGAACAGGAAGTGGGGTCTTGGCATAGACATGCTCCTAGTAACTCACTTCCTCCAGGGAGGTTCTACTCCATAAAGGTCCTGCAACCTCCCAAACAGTAACACCATCTGGTGACTAAGTGTTCAACACCTGCCAGTGAGGATATTCCATATTTATACCACAGTGGTGTGGAGAGCATGGTAATACTTTCCAAAATGCAGTTTTCTTTAATATTTTTTGTAATTGGTGGTATTTATCAACATTTTTATACCTATAATTTTTGTAAGTAGTTTATTTTATACTGTATCCAATTTTCTGTTAATACTTAAAAAATTTTCTTTGAAGTGGGCCACCTAGTTCACTGCTTCAGCATTTCCTCAGTAGCTGATACTGTCTGCTCTTGTGGTCATAAAAACCACTTATATGCATATTTACTGATTAATCTGTATTACATAAAAACTGAAAATATTTCCTAAATTACTGAAGTCACTTTGGGATTCAGCCTGAAGTATTCCAACAAACTAGAACTATAATTACCATAAAATTCAGCTATACTCTCATTCCTGGGCAGATACCCAAAGGATTTTATGTCGTTACAGAGATACTTGCCCATTTATGTTCTTTTCTGCCCTACTTGCAATAACTAAGAAGTAGAATCAGACTATCTGCCCATTAATTGAAAAACTGATAATGAAAATGTGGTACATACATACAATGGAATGCTACTCAGCTCTAAGAAAAAATGCAAATAAATAGATAGAACAGGAAAAAATACACTTAGTAGGGTAACTGAGACCCAACAGACAAATGCTGCATGTTGTCTCACATATGTGGGTGCTAGTTGAAATCTCATTTAGTAATGGGCCCAGTGCGGGTGGTGATGGAGTGAATTTAGAGAATGTGGTAGATTATCAATGAGATCAAAGTAGAGAGAGGGAATGCTGGTGGTAAAAAGGTTCAAGCAAGTAGTGGATGATAGGAATGGGGAAACAAGAGGGTAGGGAAAAGGTTAGCCCAAATGAAAAAGGCAAGAAGCTGCATGTGCACTTATGATCTTGCTACCTAGGTTAGAAATAGGATAGAAAAAGATAACACAACAGATGAGATATGAAAGAATGGGGATGGGGAACTGAGAGCCAAAAGTTTAAGTGGGCATGGGGTAGGCTGTGGGGGAAATGAGAGGTAGGGAGTGAATTAACCAAAACTAAGGATGTGTGAACAAACCTTGTGAATCCCCACTAAGTTAATTAAAGCATCACAACAACAAAAGGAGTTACCACATGGATGAACAATGCTGTTCCCAGAAAACACTTGTTATTAAATGAAAATCTCAGTGCCAGGAACTGAGGTTCCTGCCAGGTTAATTATTGGTCAGGGAGGCCCCAGAGATACCCAAACCAAAACAGGCTATTGCCATTGCTCTTGGCTGCTCATCATAACTACATGGTAAGACAAGACCCTATTGTTGAAGACCACACATACTTTGGTTGCAAAACAAATAAATCAGTCTTAATCTGGCTGGAAAGCTCTGTCCTGTGAGCTAGCTTATAGTGCCAGAAAGTGTTTTGGTGGAAAAAGACATTAATAATCTACTCAGTGTTGGGTCCTGCATGCTACAATAGTGACATGTTAGAGAAGATGTGCCCATTTATGCAATGGTAGCAAGATTCTTTATGGGGTCATCCCCTCCTCTCTAGATTGGATTTAAATCTGATCCATGTGAGAGAATTCATGCCTAGTACTGGAAATGTGGTCAAAACTCATGGCAATGGAAGCCATGGACCCTAATGGAGAACCCATTGGTGCTGTTTTGCTAAATGTTTGTGATGTCAAACTGCCTTCTAAATATTTATGTTTATATCCATAGATTTCTGCTGTTCTAATACTTGGCCAGAGAAGCTTGTTGTTGCTGAGGGTGGTAGATAAGGTAGAGATTCATAACTTCAAAATACTGGGAACCAAAGCCTCTGAGTGTTCAACTGAAGATGGCAAATCTTTATCACCCTTTCTGCCAAGGGTCAGGGACCATCACAGAGGAGAAGAAAGAATGTAAGAGCTGGAAAGTAGAGGAGTCCTACAAAAGGCTGGCCTCTGGACAAAACATGACCATCGCACACATGAAATAAAGCAGCTGTGGTTACCCACCCAAGGCCTCCACATGATCAAGGAACTTAGAAATCTCAGCACGGAGTGGGAGGAGCTTCTAACGCCCCACCTCTAGCTAATCACAGCTGCCAAAGGAGGGAATGTCACTGTTCTTTCCGGGCGGGGGCAGCCACTGATAGGAAACTTATTTCCCAGTGGATTACCCATACACACGTGCATAGAGGAAGCACTAATTGGACTTACTAGGCTATTTTTTTAAAAGACACAAATTTGTGAGGGAGATGGGAGATTTGCTGTGATCAAAGGGAGCTGGAAGGATGGAGTCGGGGAGTGGTTAGCAACAAAATACATTGTATACAAGAATGGAATTTTAAAAAGAAAAAATATAAATTCTAAGTAAATTGCTGAAACATACTTATTGAAAAATAAGGAAATACTTCCATTACATTTTAAAACCAAAAGTGTATAAAATATTTTTTTTCACCACTCTTCAGCTACTCTTTCCCCGGTAAAGAAGGAAATCAATGTTTTAAGTTAGCTTAAATTTTATAGACTTTTTCCATTCATGACTAAATGTTTTGTAATACACATACATCAAGTGTGGGCATAAAGATATACATTATGTACACATTTGTATGCATATACATACGCATATAATGTTTTGGTATGCATATGTATGTATATACACGTGAATAAGTATGTAAACATAAATTGGACTTTCGGTTTTTCAAATATTTTTAGAAATATAGATGAAGAAAAAATATATACAAATATTCACAGCCGTATCATGGATTTCTTTCCATGTCAAGACATCTAATTCATTCTTTCATTCTTTCAATGACTCATAATGTTCTATTATATGTGCATTTTATAACTTTTAACTTGAAAGTCTAGAATTTTAACTGGCAGAAGCATACTTCGTGTTATGCGGAGGAGACCTGAGAATCTATGCTATGGAGCGCTGTTGGGTAGCTGACCGGAAGTGCTTCATTTGTATGCCAATACAGGCAAGCACCTTAATGGAGGATTTTATGTGTGGCAAGGGATCAAGAACAGGAGGCTGAGGGTTTATTTGTTAATTAGAGGGTCTTAAAAGCATATAAGCAATGAACAGCACAGGACTTTGATTTCTGATTAACTCACACATCCGTGTTTTTGAACGCACTAATACAGGAGAGGCAGTGACCGCAGGTTGCACCTAAAAGTGTGTTTGGGGAAGTCACCTGACCTCTTGGTCCTGCTTTAAGTCTTCTTCTGCAAAATTTCAAATTACGCAGACAGTTAGATACTGAAAAACATGATTAAATACTTTATTTCAAGGCTTACATCAGTTTCATAAATAAACAGTCCTTTTGTTTTTGTATGTTTAATTAAATTAGATTAGTGCAACCTGCCAACCCATTTAACATTTGAATTTTATGATAAGGAAGCAGTTCGAAGTTTTCAGAAGCAGCTGTACAGACATGGAAGTGGGCTGGGATCGACTGAAAGAAGACAGATTTATTGGCAGGTTTGTGAGAGTCTGGGAACTCTTGGAAGGGGACTCTGGTATTCTTGATTATAGAAGAAGCAGTCCAATTAGCAGCATGGATATACTCTGGGTTTATTCCAATGGGTTGTTGTACTGATTCATCAGTGGTTTTAATATGTATCATACATGCATTCTTTACTGTAGCTGGTGTGGGATCCATTCCTTTGCATGTTTGTTCTTAGAGACTTTTTAACTTTGCAGCACCTGGGCACTAAACCTTAGGAAGAAATGATAATAAATCTGTACACAGACTTTACCGTCCATTGGCACTGTATCATGTAGGTACTGGGCTTGCCTTCCACTTGGCCTTTGAGGCAGATCTGCAGATTGTGTGAACGGCAGGCTTAGTGGAAGGTCTATATTATGAGTGGGATATGGGTGGATTTGCTTTCAGGTAAAATTGCCCGAATGCATAAGCAGAATGAGAGGAAATTTGAGTGTGTGATCAGATGATAACTGGCATTTAGCTGGCTAAAAGGAGGGCAGCCACAAAAGTACGCTTCATGTCCCAGCTATATGTAATTCAAGCTCTGTATGCATTTTATTTGTGTCTTCTGTGTCTTCCTTACTATGTGGCACTGTGTATCTCTCATGTCTTTATATACCTGGGTGAAGAATGACTAAGTTGATCCAAGTTAATTCTGAGGACTTTTCCAGGCCTCAGGCTCTATTACCAACAGTCTATTTTAATCAGTATTTACCTAAATGCCAGTATGTAGGTTGGAATAAATACCGTTTTAACGGTTAATTATTGCTTTGTACATTCAGGTTATATTTGGAGTGAGTCTCTTGATAAACCTTTTGATCCAATTAGACGTAGGCAGGTGAATGGAAAACTCTTCTTTGTAACTAGTGTAGGACCTGTCAAAACTTGAGAACTGTCCACAGTAGATCATTTCTTTTATGACACCTATGATGGGTGATTTTACAGGCCATTTTGACTCAGCTATGAGGGTCTCAGATATTTTATTAATAAGCTTTTATTCTGAGCATGCCTGTGATTGTATTTTTGATGAGATAAATGTTTGAATCAGGAGACTGAAGAAAGAAACTAACCTCTCTAATGTAGGTAGTCTACATGAAGATGAAGACCTCAGCAGACCAGGAAACCAGACTTTCATGAGTAAGAACAACATCCTCGGTCATGACTGTCTTGCCCCATGACAGGAGGCTTTTCCTGCAACCAGACCCAAATGGAAACTAAATTGGCTCTCTTGGGTCTTGAGCCTTCCAGCTTTCAGAGTCAGACTTTATCACTAGCACTCCTGGTTCTCCAACCTGATGCTTTCAGATCTTAGGATTTCCCAGCCTTTATAATTAAATGAGCTGATTATTTACAATATATCTCTCAATATCTAAAAAACATATCTTGTTCTTCTGGCTGTGTGGAGTACCCCAACTATTACATCATCTAAACCTACACAAACACAGAGACATACACAAAAACATGCATAAACACAAAGACAAAGATACACACACAGATACACATATATGTACACACAGACACACAAACACACATTTAGACACACAAATACAGACATACACAAACATGCACATATATACACACAAACACACAGATATATACAGTCACATACACAGACACAAAGACACACTCGGATGCTTAAATCTAAATCTACATATATGAGAAAACATATAGTATTGGTCTGTTTGGATTTTTTTTAAACATCATGATTTTATTTTTCTTTATGACTGAATAAATTTCATTGTGTATCACATTTTTTCCGTTCATTTATGTGGCTGGCCTAGATCTGACAGAGATGTGCTTGCCTCTCTGTCCAGTGTGATGGGATTAAAGGGGTTTGCCAGCATGCCAGGCTGTAATTGGAATTTTGTTGGGAATTATGTTGATTTTGGAGGGTACTCTCAGAAATATAGCCATTTTTTACAGTATTGATTTTTACCAATCCTTGAGCATGAAAATCTTCTATCTTCTGCTGTCTTCTTCAACTTGTTCTTTCAGGTACTTAAAGGTTTCATTGTAGAGATTTTTTTTCCTTCCTTGGTTAAGTTTCTAGGTATTTTGGTTTTTGAAGCTACTGTGAATGGAATTTTTTCTCAATTTCTTCCTCAATAAATTCATTATTGATAAATAGTCTAGAGATTTCTGCATGTTTATTTTAAATCCTGCAACGACTCTAAATATGTTTATCAGGTTTAAGAGTGTTTTAATATTTTAAGTACAGAATCATATCTGCAAATAGGGTTTATTTAGCTTCTGCCTTTCCAACTTGTATTTTTTTTTCTTATTACTCTAGCTAACTCTTCAAGCACCATATTGAATAAGAACAGACAGTGAGTACCCTAGCCTCAAACCTTATTTTAGAGACAATACTTCCAGTTTTTCATTGTAGTATAATATTTGGGCCTAAGTGTTTTTTTGTCCTAAGGCATATTTATGTACTTTATTTCATTTATTGATTGTGTGCATTTCTTAATTTATTCAACACTCATAAAGAACCTGTAATTTATCTCATTTTGTATTAGAAATTAAAGGTGCAAATAAAGTCTTTATCGCTGAGGAGAACAAAGCTTTGGGGGAGGGGCAGTTGACAAGATGATTATACTCCAGTAGAAATGCATTGACCTTTTTTTGAAGATACAGTTTATGAGAGGTAGAAGATGGAGTTGGAAGATGAGGTGGCTTTACACCCACTCAACACCTACTGATGATGTGCATTAGAGATCGTAATACACACCTGGCAGGGTAAGACGAAGTAAAGAAATAAACAGGAGTTGTGCTTTGGTGGTGGGAAATCAAACCCAGCACCCACTACATGTGAAAGAAACATTCTGCCACTACGTAAATCTTCAGCCTGGAAATATTGCTTTTAGCATTTCTGTGCCTTTCTCTTTTTACTTGTGGAATTAAGGGGAGGACAAGCACACATGACGTGCGTCATTTGATGCCTCACCTAGTTGCCTCACCAGTAGGCTGTTCCCACAGAGCACTATGTTCTGAACATTGCCTTCTCCCATGTTTGCCATTTCTCTCGGCTCCTCCTGCCAGCTAAATGCTACAGCTGTACTGAATAATTGGCCCCAAATGATCACACTGTCTGTAGGTTTGCAAATTTCACATTTCTTTCACAAAAGAACCCTAACTCTTTATCCCACCTGGCTGACTCCTAATTATTAAACCCTGATGACTATATCTGATACTAATGCCAGGCATGCACCTCAGAAACGGTCTCATTTTTCCATGAGCTAGGAGGAGTGCCTTCCCAGGGCTGCTACCAGATTTCATACATGCTTCCCTTTCATAGTGATGCCCATTGCCATGAACACTGGGAACTGGATCTGATTTCTCTTTATGTCTCATGTGAGTAGGTCAGTTAATGAGGTCTGAGTCTCCTTGATGCTTTCTCCCTGAAGGAGAACACAAAAGAGGGATAGGGAGACAGAAAAGAAAGAAGAGAAACAACAAAAACAAATATTGTTTGAAAAATGCCATAATGAATCCTAATTGTAAGGTCTCAAGTATTTTTTAGGAAAACGAATTATTTTTCCTATATTCCACTTTTCTTTGTAAAGAATATTTTATTATTTTTATTTTATGTGCATGAGGTACTGCCTGCATATATGTAAGTGCACCAGTATTGTACAATGCTCGTGGAGATCAGAGGATGGCATCAGATTCCCCTGGAACTGGAGTTATGGGCAGTTGTTAGCCGCCATATGGGTTGTAGGACTAGAACCCAGGTCTTCCTCAAGAGTAGTCAGTGCTCTTAACCTCTGAGTCATCTTTCCAGCCCCAATTTAATAACATTTCTTTTTTGTGTTTTGTTTTGTTTTGTTGTTTGTTTTTTTTTTTTTTTGAGACAGGATCGCTCTGTAACCCCAGCTAGCTTGGAACTTACTATGTAGACCAGGTGCTGCCTCCTGACTGTTGGGATTAAAGGTGTGTGCCACCATGCCTGACCAAACTATTCCACTTTTAAAAAATCTTGTCTTCTCAACAATTGCTAAGTAGTAATTTTAAATTTTTTAAATATTCATGGATATATAGATACACTGCTTCCACCAGAAAGATATATCTCTCTGTCATCTATCTATCTCATCTATATTTATATCTATCTATATCTTCTCTCTCTCTCTCTCTCTCTCTCTCTTTCTATACATATATATATATATATATATAATCTTAGAGTTCTAAGTATTCACATGGGTCACCTAGTTTATTTTCACTATGCAAATAAAATTAAAAGAGCCAGAGAAACTCTATTGCCCATCCAAGGTCACATACATAGTTTGAGACAAACGCTATATTAGTACCCACAAGTTAAGTTCATGCTGTTTTTATTTTTTTCATTTCTTTTGATAATAGTTAGTCTTTCTTCCTTTTACGTTAACCAGTCAATGCTAAATTCACATAATTTTATAAATTATTGCAGTTTTCAAGAAAGATAATCTGATGTTTGAGGCCTTTCTATGCCTTACATTGCACATGTTGAGATTTTATTATATTACACATTGGGCTAAACTACTGTTCAATGATTTCCTGTTGAAGGAAAACTTTTAAACATTTCCATATAATTGGTTATTTTCCTTCAATTCTGTCTTCTCCTTATTTAGCAATTATTTATTTGCCTCTCTCTTTCAACATTCTCTAAAGTTGGAAAATTATTTCCTGTTTATATTTTCTTCTCATTCCATTTACCCCCTCCTTCACCTTGTGACATGACTGTGTATTTAAGCTTCTTACAGCCTTGACATTTCTAAGTAATTTAACTGTAAAATAATTGGAAACAAGAATAAATTATGGCATGCTTTAAAAAGATCATGCAGAATGTATTTCCTTATCAATTTCCAATGTACCCTTGGTCTGAATAACATGTTCTAAGATAGAATTTTCAATGTCATAAACCAGAACTGGAAAAAAAATGAAATAAGATGTTCCAATCCTTGTAGATTCTCTTTTGTCATATATTATTCTGATGGTTCAACCTCAGAGAACACTTTAAAACTAGAATCTGCAGCTAATTTTTCAAGGAATCAAAATATTTCTAGATCTTGCTCTAGTCAGGGATTCTTTAGGGATATGAAGCAACTATAGTAGTATGTGCAGGAAGAGCTTGGAGTCTAACCACAGATGACTGTTAAGTTGTTTCAAACTCCTATTTCCTCTAAACTTGAAACAGAATTCCCTGGAAGCCCCTGATTGGTTGCACAGCCTAGATTCAGACTATCATCCATTGTTTCAATGATATCCTTTTGATTTAAAAATGATCACTTGCCCTGAAGATGGGAGACGCACAGCACCTTTCAGTGCCTTGAATATTTTATACATTCATATATGTTGGTTTTACTTTTTCATGTCCTATTTTAAAACAGCAAAAGCAAGTTCTCTAGCTCTACAGTCCTTAGAGACCAACCGAGTTTTAAGCCTCCAGGTTTTCTGTCTCTCTTAGTTACTTTTCTGTTGCTGTGATAAAGCACATGACTAAGGCAAGTTACAGAAGGAAGAGTTTATTTGCCTTATGGTTTCAGAGGACGAGTCCATAATGGCAGGGGAGCCATGGTGACCTTTGTGGCCAGTGCAGAAAGCCAAGGGTTCACATCTTTAAGCAGAGAGACTGGAAATCTTGAAGGGCTTAAGAACTTTAATTTTGATTCTCTGAAACCATGGAGGAAGAACCAATAATACCCCCTCTACACTCTTATATCTTTCATGCCTCTAAACCCAGCACCACATGGATAACACTCCCAAGTTTGGCTGTTAGCCTGAGATTGACCCTGGCCTCCTTCATCCATTTGGCAGCTTTTCTATGCTGTGGTTTTCTAGGAGTGAAAAAAATCCCTCTGAAATATTCCTTTCAGGAAGAAGTTTAGCTGGGTGGGGTATTGCTCTGAGGGTACTCTTTCCACTGTTAAGTGGAAATCTGGAGATCTCACCTGAATTGTTCTCATCTCCATAGCAAAGAAAGCCTCTCCTCCAGCATGTGCCTTAATTACAACAGTATTAAGCTGTTATTAAGCTTCACAGCACTCTCTTTCCAAAATGTACATTCTGCATTTCTTTCTGCCTCACTGGCTCTTTTTCACTGTAGATATGTATAATAATCACCATTAATAGCAACATCACCAATCCTATGTAAGGCTGTCTTGAAATTTCCTCCACAAAGAAATTAGTCGTTTACTTTTCAAGTTAGCCTCAGATGAGCTCTTATGCTATGGGCAAACAATAGTCAGATGCTTTACCAAAATATCCCAGTTACTGCTTATATCCTTATTTCCTTCTGAAACTGCATTGTTTCAGCACTATGTTCTTCCAGACTCCCACATCCATTAAGCTCCATTTAGAACATTCAACCACTTATTCTATTCCAAACTTCCAATCTCTTCCACATTCTTCCCCAAACCCATGTGGTCAGGTTCTTCACAACAACAGCCCAACTCTTTGGTACCAACTTTTATATTAGTTACTTTTCTGTTGCTATGATAAAACATCATGACCAAGGTAACTTACAGGACAAAGAATTTATTTGGCTTACAGTTCCGGAGGGAGGGTCCATAATGGCAAACGAGGCATGGTGACAGAAGTGGCCAAAGCAGAAACCCAAGGGATGTGCTTCCCCAACCCCAGCATGGCCACACCTCCTAAAGGTTCCCTGGCCTTCCCCAAACAGCACCACAAATTGGTGAACAAGTGTTTCAATAGTTGGAACCTATGTGGGACTTTTTCATTCAAACCACCACCCCATCCCTGCATCACTTTCTGGACTTCATTCTCTAGCTGTGGTTCTTTAAAAGCAGATAGATTTCTCTTTGCTAACCTGGATGTAATCACAGTCTGTAAGCTCTAATGCCTAAGGGGACCAGGAAGATAATGTTAACGTGTGTGGTAGTCTTATGATGACCAAAGTGAGCTCTAGAGCACGTGTTCTCCTATACAAGAGTAGGGAAAATAGGAAGCTTAAAGTGAAACTTCTTAATTTAAAGATAGAATCATTAAGTGAAACTTTTTAAAACCCATGGGTCAAATCCAGCCATCTATATTTCCTCATTGTCTCTGTACATGGTCTATTCTTTTATAGGCTCTACATAGTAGATGAAATGTGATTGCAGCCATTTGGCTATACTAGATATTTTAATAAAGGATCTGCATGCCCATCTCAGAACAACTTTCCCTACTTTACCTTTGCTTTATTTTCTTCTATTTTGCTTTATTCTTGCATCCCTGAGATAACAACATAAATAATTTGTCTCTAATGCCAGCTTACCATGTCTATATTTTATATCATGTTACATGTACATTAATATTAATTAATATATACATGTGCACATATGATGAAATTTGCATATGCACTTTCATCCTTTATTTAGAAATCATATTCATAAATGTAAGCATTTAGAATAAAATTGTGAATTTGTGTTAAGAACCTGCTACAGAACTTCTGAACTTTCATTTATATTTTAAATTTTTATGAACACACGTTGTTAGTTGTGCATATTGATGGGGATCCATGCAATTTGTGTGCATGCATGCAGCACACACTAATCAAATTCCACCACCCTTTCTCTTCCTCCATTCTTTCCGCGCACAGGAAGATCACCTATCTGCCTATAGACAGTCACGCAGCACATAAGTCAGCACACTGGAAGCAGCTCAGTGGGAGAGGAGGCCGTGAGAATGGCTCCTCAGCGGGCTGCACACTGCACCTTCCCAAAGGAGGTGGTCTTGCATTGCTGCAGAGGACTTCAGCTGTCAATTTGCAGACCCAATTACAACGCTTTGAAGTGATTTGAATTTAAAAGACTTTCCAATTTCATCATCCTTGCAGCTCTAATATCAGGGCCAGGATTCCTTATGGCATGTCAGGTCTCTGAAGACATTTGAATTTGCAACCCTTATGTTAAAGAGCAGTATGAAAAGCAGAGTAAAACCACATACAGTCAGGAAAATGGAAGGGACTTTGAGAAAAAAGAGATCTGAACTGCCACACCCATGGAGCAGACACGTGCCCCACTAGACATCCTTCCTGGCCTTAGTCTTTCTGCTAAGTACAACTTTCAGTAATGGATTGTCAAAATAACTTTTATTTATTAATATTTCTTGTTTTTTATTTTAAATAAACATATATTTCTTCAGAAATCGTGGCGTCTTCAGGCCATCGTGTGTTTGAAACTACTCTGGGGTTACACTACAATAAATTCATCGTAAGTTAAAAATGAGCATGTGCAAGGTACACTTAATACATATCCTTCTGAACACCACAGTTTAGCAATAGGTCTCTTAGTAACTTGAAAGTTGAGGCTGTTTCACCTCATATCGAAATTCCAGGTATGGTTTCCAATGGACTTCCTACCATCTTAGAGTTTATAAAAACTAAACCAAACCAAACAGAAAAAGCTACTGTAAATTATGGACCATATTTTACAAATTTTACAAAAGAAATAAATATTCACTTCTTTTTTCTTGGTAGACGTGTAGGAACTTTTGTGGACATCTACCTTTCAGGTTTGGACAAGTCATGTCTCACTTTCCATCCATACAGCTCCTTCTGTTCTCTTTTATAACTCTCTTTTTAGGAGTTATAGAACTGAACTCAATGGATTTGCATATTGGTTAGTGCAAAACCAAAACAACCAGAGCCAAGAAATGACTAAGAGAAAGACTTCTTACATGTAGCAAGTAAGAAAAGCACTGGAGTTATTACCAAAGCAAGGTCTTCCTAGAATGAAAGAAGTCAAGAGATTTTACTCAGGGAACACGTGCATGTTCACAGAGGTGAGCTCTTTGGAAGTGGGAACATTTCTGAGCTCATTAAAGAACGATATTCTTGAGCATGCTCAGTTTAAGGTCATAGTTCAAGGAAGATATGGAACACATTTTTTGTACATGTGAAGCTAAAGGCTACAAAATATTTGTTCAATGATTAAAATGGTGGACAAGAATATCTGTGGGCCTGCTCAGCTTGAAAGGCAAATGGTAAATGTGATGGATAGGACAAACGAACACTGGGCATGCTCAATTGCATCCTAAAACACCTTGAGCAGATAACCATTTAATTACAACAGGTTTGTGTGAGGCTATGGAGCTGTCCGATTGTTCTGGTCTCACTGTCCTGAGTACAGACATTCTTATTTTAAGCTATGCTCTGCGCGCACATTTGTGTGTTCATTTATAATCCCCCAGTGAAGGCATATAGAGGATAATGACACAAATAGCCAAAACAGAAGTTACAATACTTGAATAAATTAAAATTTTATTTTAATCCTAGCCAGGCTTTTCAGAATCTTCTTCCTACACAGTGCTGAAAACTTTTAATAATGTTGCTAGAATTTTATTTTAGAAGTTGTTAGTCTAGTACATAGACTTCAGCTCAAAGTGGAAGTAGTGAGAACTGCTCTAGTCCCTGTGTAGCACTCCGTTCCTGATCTGCTCTTTGAGCTTGAGCCCTGGATGTTGTCAGCGTGCCTAAACCGAGGAAACTTCTTGGCACCCAGGTGATAAAGACTTTTTCTGGAGGATTCCAGAGCATCCCACAGTTACTTTTGTAGATATCCTTCAACCTTATGTGAACCTTCAAGGTAGGAAGGACTCTTTTTCAATTTTCTGAAAATTCCTCTGAAACCACTAAGCCGTCTATCCAGACCCCTTTTTAAACTATCTGGAAATTCCCCTCGTGGCTCTCCACTGCCTGTGGCCATACCTCTCCCTTGGCTCCAGGTTTTCTGACAAGTGTAACATCACCATTGGGCTGTTGTGCAGCCTTTGTCTGTCACTATTGCTTTTTTTCACCACTTACTCAACATCTACTCTTGGCTTTTCCAGGCTATAGTGTGACTGATAACTAGAGCGTGTTTCATCAAACGCACCAGTTACCGCTTTTATAGCCCTGTTTATTGATAGTAAATAGTGCTTGTTGCTTTTATTTCTATGCAGGAAAGACAGTGGACTCTTTTACCATGCCACAATAGCAAGATAATTGAATATCAGTGAGTGATTAACCAAACATTTTCATGAAATTTAAAAACAATTTTGAGACAAGGCCTCACTGTGTGGCCCAAGCTGATCTGGAACTTACTATGTAGCCTAGGCTAGACTTGAATTCACAGCAATCCTCCTGGCCCAGCCTCCCAATTGCTGAGATTATAGGAGTTAACCATCACATCTGCCTCCCAGTCATATTTTCTAAAAACTCACTGATCTTTCACCATCAAATGACTGGAAATCAGTACCTCCTTTTGCAGAAAAGTAGCTATTTGAAAAACATGCAGAAGACTGAGAATTCCTGTAATAAATATACCTGATTAATTTATTAGCATTTTATAGTAATCATAAGTCAACTTAATTGATCAGTGAGGCATCTTTCCCCTCTTATTAAATTACCTTATATAATCTTTTAATATTTTGCAGTCAACTGGTACAACAACAGGAATTTCATATTTTCTGGTGGCATTCTTCGACGTGACTACTTTCCAAATCAATGTTCCTTTTCACATTTTTAAGTGACTATTCAACCCCTTGTCTTTTTCCTCAGATTTCTCAGAGCCCTATGGGTTACTCATTCTGAACTGATCATTTGACTCTTATATTACTCCCTGAGAAAACAGAAGCAACCAGAAGGAAACTCGCTGTTCAGCATCATCAAACTCAGCACCAGAACATCACTTGTACTGGTGTACTATCTCACCTCCTGTCACAGGAACCAGACTTCCCAGGCTCTGACAGGAGTTTATCACTATCACACGCGTGGTGTAGACTGTCCCTGTTTAGGGCCTGGTATTGTTCCCCCTGCAATGATGCTATTTCCTCTCCTGCATCATTATTTTTCCATTTTCTACCCGATTATTTCATGATGTGCAAACACTGCCATTTCATATCAAAAACAAAGGAGAAGCAAACATACTATCCTCATTTCACTCTGATATTACTTTCCAGTTGGTACTTTTTCTCTGCCTTGGTTTATATCCAAATTCTTGAAGAAGTTTTTAATACTCAATATCTCTACTTTATTGCTACTTGTTCTTTCTGAAATCCATCCCACTCAGGACTAGGATTGAACCCTCTGAAACCATTCTTACTTGCACATTGATACATCAAGTGGTCAATTTGAAGTTCACGGCTTGGGTTACTCAGCCTTTGGCTCAGTTGGGCATTCTCCTCTTCTACACTCCCCACTGCCGTGAACACAAATATATCTAGATCATTTACAGGGAAGCAGGTTACATGGCATCTCAGTTACATCAACGCCCCTTGGCCCTTAAGTTCTGTGGTATATTGCAAAGTTGAACCCACATAGATGCACTCTACACTGATTTATTGAATTTTGAATTTATGGAATCACAGGCTTTTAACGTAGGAAAGAGCAAACATGTCCAGTCCCTGTCCCCAAAGAAAGAGGTCTTTATCTAGTTAGGAAATGAAGCTTCCTTTTGCTCAGATGTGACCTCTGACTTTCAAGGCTAGTTGCTATACAAACATCCCAGAAAAGATCCTTTCAGTGATCTCACATGAGCAAACATTATAGAGAATGGTGTCTTGTCCTCCTTTTCCTACATGTATCTGAATGGTTCCTTCCCTCATTTCATTCAGATCAAATCCTACCTGGTTAGAAATCTCTCCTTTCCTTCTTCCTTTTGTTCCATTTTTAGTACTCAGCTTTGTTTGACATATTTTATAAGATGAGTATATGAATAGATTTAATGCTGCGGTGGTTATCTTCATTGTTCAAACTTGAGTATCCAGATGTTCAGGACTATGTGGTACTCTCTCTTGAATCCTATGCCCCGAGAAAGCACCTATCAGTAAACATGTGATCATTAAATAGTTTTAAATAATATTGCTCTGTATTCTGTCTGCCTCCCTGGAGTTTTAGAATGAATCATTTACTCAGGTGTCCTACTCATCTAGAAAGGAATATTACTATTTAAATGCACTAAAAATATCGTAGCCCCAAGGAATCATTAATGCTCACAATTTGCTCAAGGGAAAGAAATGAAAGATTTGTTAATCTAACTTTCTTTGAACCATCCTTGTTCTGTGGGCTTGGGTGACAAGTCAATATCATAAAGGGGCTTAATAAGAATACTTTCTATATTGCTTTCTGACAGAAGTGGTAAATGCTTCAGAAAGTCTTACAGCTGAAGAAAATTCTCAATTATCAGGAAGATTTACTACAGTGAAGCTTTCTGTGATTATCTCAGTTAATAAAGGAGCTGTATGTTAGTGAATCATCTGATTCAGTTATTGGCAACAATCTAAAAATAAACAGAATGACTATTTTCTAATCCAGTTTAGCAGCTAGATGAACAACAACAACAACAACACACCCACAACCAATTGATTTGCATAGTCCCCACCCCACACAATCAATTTGAATAGTCTCCACCCACACATAATTGATTTCCATAGTCTCCACTGGGTTTTGTTCTACAGAGCAGTCAGGCATTCTGTCCACAGGCTCCTAGCAAGTGCTTTTATTTTTTAAAGTATTGATCCTAGCCAAGCTTTACTTGTACTTTACAAGTACTACTGTAATCCTAGTACTTGGGCGATCAAGAGTTTGAAGTCAGGTCAGTTGACACAAAGAAATCCAGTTTCAATCTTTATCTTCCTCTCCCACCAAAGCATCCATCCTTCTGACTGAGTCTTGACTTCTGTTGGCTTATCTTATGTCTTACCTGACATTCAGTGGCCATTTTAGTTCTGAGTATAGATCTAAGTTATCTGAGTTCTTGAGCCTGTGAAGATAGTCTCTTCTAGAAACACAGGAGTAGGGAGACAGTGTTTCCGAAGCAGTGCAGACACCTACACAGCTGATTGACTCACCTGTGAGCCTGAGCCAGAAGGCAAGCCAGTTTCAGGCCGCAGTAGCCATATGTGTGTGAGGCCTGGCTCTGTCCTGCGCCTGGACTTTTCTCTAGGTGCTAATTGCTTTAGTGAGATAAACTGTGCAAAGCAATTAAGCAGCTCCCCTCCCCACTTTTTGCAGTCTTAGCTCTCAGAAGGAAGGGGCTAGGAGAGGGCTCCAGCTCTCTCAGTAGGTTGCAAATTGCTCAGAATGAATAAATACATTTGTTCACTTTTCAAACTGTGACCAGCCACCTGGTTTTCTTGTGTTGCTCTCAGAGCAGAGAAGGCAGATGACGGGCTCCTCGTTGCTGAACTCCAGCCCATAAAAATGCTTCACCGCATTCTGAGCTATTTTTGCAAGGACATCTGTTGCCAAAAAAGAATTTTAATTAAGCAAAAACACATCTCTGTTTTGTCCATGGCAAGGAGGCTTGTGAAAGCTTTCTTGTCTCAGATGCATGCTAAATCTGGAGAAATGGAAGCCTTAAGGTATTTTGTGAGGGACATTTTGCTGCTCAATTTGAGGGACACAACAGATTTTCCATGGGAAGAAAATTATTGGAAGCGCATGTTTGTGCTTTTCAAAATAAGGCCCAGACTGCATTAATAATTAATTGTACGTAATATAATCTGACATGTTACCCCATGGTTTGATAAAGTTGAAAGCTATTTCCACAGGCAGCTTGCCAGTTTTTCTGTGTGCCTCCAATCTTCTTCCCAGGTGATATTCATCATTTTAACATCAAGCTTCCAGAACACCACATTAACACATAAATTAGAGGGCCTGGCACTGTGTTAGCTGTTATAGCTAGTATAGATAAAATTGTTCAATCAAAAAGAAAAAAAGCAAAGTGATCAACAAAATCAGAAAGCAGTTGTAGACATTAATACAGCATAAATTGCTCATGATTGGTTTGGAGTGGGTCCTTCCTGTGCTTTTCAAAAATACAAGTCTATTGAATACTTTTTCACTCATCAAACACTGACATACTGGCAGTTATAACTTCTTCAAATATGAAACTGATTCTGTAACCATATACCCTTCAAATCCCTTAAGTGCCTTTAGGGGCACCCTGTTTGGCAGCACAAGTATATCAAATGAGCTGATTACTAGAGGGCACTTTCAAGTAGCAGGCCCCGTGGGACCTGCTGGCAGCACGGAGGACGAATTACCTGCTAGTATTCAGATTGTTTCTGCATACTTCTATTATTGGGTGGGGTCACTGGTTTGCCCCCTTGGCAGGTGGGCAGAGAAGACCATCTTGGTTGAGGTAGCCGAGAGCTCATATTTCTTCAGGATAGGATCTTCTCTGACAGGAATCTAGTCTGCAAGTTAGAGAATGGAATGCAGTCTCTCATGTTGTGCATTGTGTTAGTTCCTTTTCTGTCACTGTGATGAAACACGGTGACCAAAAGCAAACTTAGCAAGAGTTTATTTTGCCTTCTTTAAGCTAAGTGTCCAGAATAGGGAAGAAAAGCATGGTGATGGGAACAGGCAGGAAACTGAAAGATCACATCTCAGGCTCACACACGAGAAAAGAGTAAACCAAAAGTGGGGCCAGGCTATAAAATCCAAACCCACGCCCTGTGACATACTTCTTCTAGAAAGGCCCCTGCTCTAAAGTTCCATAACCTTCCTGAAGGGTGCTACCAACTGAGAACCAAATGTTTAAATACATGAGCCTATGGGGGGCAGTTCCTATTCAAACCACAACATATGTCAAGCTGCAGTGATTTTCTCTGTTATAGAAACTTGTTCAGAATTGTACGTCATGTTTGAAGATTTCCCCACCATAGGAATGCATAGGGTAAAGACTTTCCTTTTTCTGTTTTAAGGAACGAGGTAGCCACTCTTAAGATTACTGGCACACCCTGTCTCTGCCTCTGTTCTCAACATTTAACAAGATAAATTATGTTCTGCCTAATTATAGATTAAATAAAGCACAGATCTCTCATGTACCTATTTCATTACAGAAAGAAGTATTTAGCATATATGGTCTGAGCACTTACCTGTTCTATGTTGATTCTCTGGAGCCGCCTAGCGTTGTACCCTGACTCTAGCACAAAGGTGCTGTGAGATCTCTGCCAGGAAACTTATCTCTGTGCATGAAATTCCCACCTATGAATAAAAGATAATAGTAGTTTTACTCTTCTTACTCTTCAGACTGTTGGAAAATGCAAGTGAGCTTGATATTTGTTTCAATCTCTAACAAGTTTCAGCTGCTCTCCAGGAAAAATATTACTGTAGCTGGGGATAGCATTTGTTGATTGGATAGAGTTGATCCATATGTCTTATTTGGAAGCTAGGGTGGGATCTTCCTAGCACTTAAACTGCAAGGACAGAGAATAATCTTCTAAAAGAAATGTGAGACTCTATTAAAAGACCAAACAAACAATATCAAAACCTGAGTAATTGGTAGAGTTAGATAGGACTGCTCAGGCATTGGTGTTGCTTCGAATCTGATGAATCATTTCACCTAACAAAATGGTGAAATGAGGCTTTTGAAATAACAAAACATAATAAAATTTCAATGGGATCATGTCAATAACACATGTTTAGGAGAGCAATAAAGGCACAGCACTGTCCTGAGTCTTAAGTGGGACATGGCAGTGTTGGCCTTTTTCATCATGGACTTTACTATATTATTGAGAAAACAGACATCGAGGTAGAGCAGGAAAAGGACTTCCGTTAAGTAAGAAACAGAGACAAAAGAGTTTAAATTAGTAATGTTGAGGTCAACACCTATGATGATATTAAAGTAGCTAGTTCTAATCATAAAACATTTATTAAAGGAAATCATTTGCTAATGGAAATGTGAAACCACAGAATAAGATAATATTGAATTATCAACTCCCAAAATAAATTGTCTACCCTCAATATTAAGCTCAGCATATCAGATTAAAGGAGAAATTCAATCACATGCCCAATCATGAACACATAGCAGCTAAGTAATCCTTTTTTTAGGATCAGTAATCAGTATCAGTAATCTTTTTTCTTAGGATTACTCTGTGCACCATACTGATTCCTTGCAGAAATTTAGACTAGTTTGAATGGACGGGATGAGGGGAAGCTGTTGTCCACATTTTCAGCATTAGTTATCACTTTTTCATCTTGGAAAATGTATTTTGTGAATTACTGGTAACCTTTTCTTTCATAATAATAGATGAATGGGAAAGCAAGGTTCTTACCCATTGACCATATGTCTTCATGTACTTTTGAAGGCAGACTGTTCAGTTAATTTTATAGTAATGTTAGTCAAGATTATCTTTAGGAAGTTTTGTGCTAAAAACTGCTGTCAATTTACCTCCAAAGATAACTCAGCACAGAAGGTGGGTCCTTGGAGGTCTGGCCTATCTCCGAAGGAATCTGCATAAGAAGCAAAATAGTCTTCATTTCGCCTCTGGCCTTTGCAGCAGAATGTTCAGTCTCAGATGTTGCAGTTTGTTCAAGTTGTTAAAAATCATTAAATATTTACAAAGCATCCAGTTATACCTCCTTTTGTTCAATTTCCTCATTTTGAAAAAAAAAAACAAAACTGTTCTCCCCTTCTTTCTTATACTGATAATGCCAGGTAAACGGGAACAGCTGCTATCCTAAGAGGTAGCGTGTTGGGGATTAGCACTTGCCTTCGCACAGACTGTCCATACCCTGACATTCTCAAGATTCACAAACTGTATTTACAATGGGGATAACAGTTCTTGTCAAGACCCTTACCATCCTACCCCAGATAAGCGTGCAGTCTAAATAAAGAGCATTGTCCTATGTAATCTGGCTTTCACTAGCAATTTCTTGGTTTTCCAGATGCAATCTGTTCACCCCTCTATTGCTTCTTTAAATAGAAAGTGTAGAGCCGCTATAGAGAGGGAGCAAATAGCCTAATAATCTCTTTAGTATTAAACACACTGAGGCAGAGTTGTACAAACTCACATATCACTCACTTTCTTTAATCTCTGTTTTATTTGCAATAACTTGTGTTGGTGCTGAAAATGAGATGTTGTAGTTAGTTATGATGCAGAGAATGACCCTAGGCATAGATGTCATAAACAGCACACATGAAGCATGTTTAATCAGACATGGGGCTGTGCTTCTGGAATTTGAGCTGAATTATGGAAGGCTATGATTTTATCAAGATTTGAGTGAGGGTGGTCAGACTTCCACAGTGATGGAGTGAGGTCCCCAAAGATCATTCTGCCGTAAGTGCTGCAAGAACAAGGCAAAATGATCAAATGATCCTAGTTAATTTTTTTAAAAGAATTCTGGGAATTAGTGAAAGTTTAAAAGTATCTTCAGTGTTTATTCAAGAAAACCATGTAAATCTTGATTTAAAAAAATAAAAACAAGGATTGTTGTGATTTGTTTATTTGTAAATAATATATAACATGCAACGATTAAAACACACAAAATATATTTTCCTATCTTATTAACTTTAAAAATGTACCAAATAGTTTAGGTAAAAGAGTAACACAGAGAATAAGGGCTGGGAGGCCTTGCATAAAGTCTCAGAAAATTAGCATTTAAAAAAAAATCAAGTTGGCAAAAAGGAATGTTGAAAAACTTTCTGATTAAAACTCACCGCTAGCACAGACACAGAGGTGCTCCAGTAGTGACCTTATAACACTCAAATGCACACCCCTATATGGAGCCTGATGATGCTAATGAGAGATGAAACACATGATATTGTATGTGGCACTAGATGTGACTGATGGAGCATTCAGGAAAACCCCACAACGACCACCGTATGAGAAAAACCCCAGCTCTATGTAGCATGGCCCTGTTCGGTACCAAGCTACTAAACTCCCTTTGCTCTGGCTCTCCTTCTCCTTGGAAAAGCATCTTTTCTTTCCATTTTAAAAAATTACTTGTTTATTCAATGCGTTTTGACCACATTCAACCCCCGTTCCTCCCCATGCCTCCTCTCTGCTCTCAAGTACCCCTCACTCCCCAACTCCCCGACCCCACAGTGCACTTTTCCTTTTCAAACCCATTGACTCCAATTTGTCCTGCCCATAAACTCCTGAATGTGGTCCATTTGCTGCATTTGAGCATGGCTGACCTACTAGAATCATACCCTTAAAGAAACTGACTCCTTCCCCTTAGCGATTATCAGTTGCCAGTCACTCCTTTGCTTGGGGTGGGGCTTGTGTCCACCTTCCCCTTCATGCAGGGCTTTTTGTCTGGCTTGGTCTTGCACGTGTCTTAAGCATGCTTTCACAACTGTTGTGAGTTCATGTGGACAACTGCCAGGTTGTGTCTGGAAAACAGTTTCACTGTATTCATTCACTGCCTCCGACTATTACCATCTTTCTGCTGGCTCTTTCCAATGGTTCCTGAGCTTTGGGAGGAGGGTGTGCAACACTGATGTCCCATTTAGGTCCCTGGCTCTGCATTTACAGTTCTAACTGTAGATATACACACTTAACTGTTCATAATTCTACCTTTTAAATCCTGTTTGGTTTTGTGACATTGGTTGTAATGTTTACTTTTTCATTTCTGATTTTAGCACTATTTTTGTAGTGCAAGAGAATAAATTTTGTAGTGCACCATGGGCAAGCATTCTCCCACACTCAGCACCAACCACAACCCAAGTGTTTAGTTATTTCAGTTTCTTTTCTCTCTTAGTAACTTTACATTTTTCTCTTTTACTAATTTATGGATTAGTATTTTTGTTTCTTTTTGAGGTACAAAATTGGGCTATTGATTTGTGATTCTTTCTTCAAAATATGCTTATTGCTACACATTTTTTATTTATTCTGTTTTTCTTTCTGTATCCTGCAAGTTTTAATATATCCTGCTTTTGTTTTCTAATTCCCTGTGCAATCATTAATTGTCTTAAGATGTTTTAAGTGAGTTTAATATTATACAGCGTAAGTTTCACATGTGTGTGAAATTTTTAGTTTTCTTTATAGTATGATTCCAGTTTCATTCCATTAAGAGCAGAAAATATACTCAGTATGATTTAAATTTTCTTTACTGAAACTTGTTTTACGACCTAACATATGACTTTTCCCAGGGAAGTTTCGTGTACAGTAGTGATGAAATGTATTCTGCTGTTAGGAAGACTATTTGCTCTGTCTGTCAGATCTATTTGGCCAATAGTATTGCTCAAAGCCTGGGTGTGCTTGCTGACTGCCCACTGTTCTTTCCAAACCTTTACTTGGGTGTCAAAGCCTCCTGCTATTACTATGCTGTTAATTCTATCTTCAGTGGCATCAATATTGCTTCATATATTGTGAATTTTGAGGTTAGATGTTTATATCATTATGGCTATTATCTGTTCCTGGTAAACTGATGCCTTATTATTGTGAAAGCTGTTTTTTGACCCTATTTAAAGCTTATGACTTGAATTCTTTTTTGTCTAAAAAAGACATGGCCACTTCTACTTTCAATATTTATGTGGAAAAGTTGTTTCTATCCTGATTTCTGTGTTTTCTAAAACTTTCTATGACTCACATGTAATTAAGTTTTACACTATATGCCTTGTAGCCATTTGTCTCTCTTTTGGTTTATTTGTTAATTATTTTGGTAGTCATATGCCTTGATACTTTCTTGTTTGCTTTTTGTGTATTTTCTTGTGATTAACATGGTGATTGTAAAAAAAAAATCTTGAGTATGTAATACAGTTAAAATTGACAATTCAGCTACAATTGTATATAAAATCTCTACATTTCTCTCTACCCATTTTGTTATTGATGCCATAAATAACATTTTTAATATTGTTTATTTGCTAACATAAACATATATTTGCAAACTTTGAAATCTAAATTCTAAGCTGGACAGAAATGTGATTTATGATCAGATATTACAAAACTATAGAATTCCTTCTGTATTCTTTTCTTTGTTAGAGAGCCTCATATTTTTATTAGCATTTGCACTACTATTCAAAGAGCTCTTTATAGCCTTTCTTCTAGGGAGAGTCCTGTAATGAATGTTCCCACCTTCTGTTTATATAGAATAATTTTAAGTTATATTCCATTCTTTAGAAATACTTTTTTTTCTGGGTATGAATGTATATATGTAACTGCACCCATGTCATGTCATGCAAGGGCCTTGAGAGCATGGGATCCTCTGAAACTGGAGTTACAGATGGTTATTAGCCACCATGTAGGTGCTGAAAATTGAACCCAGCTCCTCTGTAAGAGCAGTCAGTTCTTTTAACCACTGAGCCATCTCTCTAGTTCTTATATACCATTCTTCAAGATTGATTTTGACTGATAGAGTTTTCTGGTTGACAGATTTATGTTTCTTTTTACATTTTGAGTATATTCTTCACCCTTTCAGTGCCCTAAAAGGCTTCTACTGATTAATCCATTAACAATCTTGGGCAGTGCTCTGAGATAGGATGTAATATTTTGATTACTGTTTTCATGATTTTTTTGTGACTTTTGATAATTTGATTATGTCTTTCAGTATAAAATTCTTTAAATTTTTCTGGTTAAAGTTTATAGAACTTCTTAAATTTGTCCATTTCTTTCCCCAAATTTGGGAAGTTTGATGCCATTATTTCTTCAACTGTCCTTTACTCTCTTGTTTTTCCATTTGAGATTTTCCTTTGTATATGTATACATACATAAAGTATATGTCTATGATATATGTACATCATAAATGTATATGATATATTTATGTGACATATATGTATATAATGTATATATGTGATGTATATGTGCATATGTATATGACATATATGTGTATATTTATATATTTATGTGCTGTCTCATAAATCCTTTGTATCTCTAACTTTTCTTTCTTCATTTCTTTTAGCTCATCACATCAATTATTTCAGATGTATGGTTAGATTTGACAGATTTTTTGTTACTATTTGATCACTTCCGCAGAGAAATTTTCAAGTCAGTTATGGTATTATTCAGTTCTAGAATGTTTATTCAGCTCTCTTTTATGTATTTTCTATATTTTGGTTGATGCTCATTTTATCTATGCATTATTTTTCTGATTCCAGTTAGTTATTAGTTATTTAAAAATAATCACCTCTCCCAGTCTCTACTGAGCTATTCTACCATTGTAAGAGGGAGGACCAATGGCACAGCTAGATATTTTGTATCTTTTAAAATCTTTATTATGGATAGATTTTCTCTGGTCACATGTTTATTATTTCACAGCTTAAAACAACTATTTCCTCTTTAGGGCAATGAATTCTCTTCCTCTTCTACTTTCTCTATGTAATAATGCAGCCTCTTTTGTTGCTGTGAATTGTCTTTGTTCTTTAGCATTCTTTTAACATCTAAACTACACTGTTCTGCAACAGTATTCTGAGTCTGACTGGGCAGAAACTACATTGGTAAATTGGAGTCTCAATAGATGAGGAAGATGTGGAGCCTCCTACTCTACTTTCTTGTTGATGTCACTGTCCTGGGTTTGGGGAAGTTTTGCACTATTCTGGTCTGACCATTCCTCAGCATCATGGCAGTTGATCATATTCCACATGTCAGTCGGGGTAGATAAAAATCTAGTCAAGGGCATAAAAGCTGAGGAATGACCTGTTGTTGGAGGACTTAAAAAAACTAGCATATTTCTGAGGATTTACAACAATGCATACATGTGCAGGCCTCTGAATGTTCAGGATAGACTAGAGACCACTCATCTTCCCAATCTCATTGAATCTTTGTATAAACAGGAAGTGGAGCCTAAAATGCAGTCATCAACTGCTTTCATGAAAGGATGTCTCAACATATATGAAAAGCCCCCTAGCAAAAGTTTAGGACCTTATTGATTTAAAGCAGTTGAAAATATTTCTGTCTGATTGTGATGGTTATCTCAATTCCCAGCTTGATGAGCTCTAGAATTACCTGGGAGACTGACATCTGGGCATACATGTGGGGAAGAATCATGATTAGGTTAATGGAGGTGGGACAAATCCCTACTGTGGGTGGCACCATTCACTGGAGTGGGATCCAGTGGAGTATTAAGGAGAGCGTGAGAACAGAGTCATTCATCTCTCAGTTCTTCCTGACTGCAGATGGCAATGGGATCTGCTCCTTCGAGTTCCTACAGCAATGGCTTCTCTTCATGGTGAACTTTACTATGGAACTTGCAGCCGAAATAATTATTTTTTACTTTTCTCAGGATACTATATCATAATGACAGAAAAAGTAACTAAAACACAAATTATTAGAAAATCTGCTAAGGTGGATACAGTGGAACCTTGTCTACTAAATTGGATATGGTAAAACAGACAATGACAAGTGAAGACAGATTGGATCCCTCATCCAATTTTGGTAGGATTATAAAGTCATATGACCATAAGGAAACAAATGAGCATTTCCATAAGGATTCAGATATTTAACTTTAAATGTCATAATCAAGAAAACTTAAAACCCATGACAACTCAATGAGACAAGGGCCCAGAACAGAGCAAGGGAAATGGGTAGTGGGCCAGCCCTAGCCTGGAAATTGTTGGAGACTTATTAATACTGGGTGAGAGAGAGTAGAGCTAACTTATGATCCCTAGATAGACTGACTTGACTCCAGTGGATGAAAGGACATCTGGGTACAAATGCTTGACTGGATAGAACTTACCATGCATGGTGGAATGCATGAGGTCCAGCCAGGGTAGGAGTGGGGTGAAGTGTGTGTTGGGGCATGGATGAGGAGGGAGTCTAAATTTAATTAAGAAATATTATATGAAATGTACACAAACTCAATAAATCTTTTAAAAAGAGAACTTAAAACATATGTGAATACCAAATTCTATATATAAATGTTAATACCAACATTGTTCATTATAGTAAAGAGTGGAAGCAACAAAGTGTCCAGCAACTGCTTAACTGAATAAATAAGATATAGTGCATTCCCACATGGAATAATAGTTAGGTGTAATAGGGATGAAGTATTAGTGTGGGGCATATAGAAGATAAACTCCGAAGAATTATATTAATTGAAAAATTCCAGGCACAGAGTTTGCGTGTAGCATGACTACATTTGTATGAAATATACAGAATAAGAAAATTGGAAAAACCTATTAGTGGTTGTAACTATGTTGATAAGGAGGGGAATGGGGCATGAGTCTAATTGGTATGGGCACCCTTACAGTGATTAAGTGATGCAAATTGAATGGTGGTGATGATTGTACTCTGAATATACTAAAATTGATTTATTTTTTACTCTAAAGGTATGAATTTTGCGGTACATGAATTATATCACAAGAAACTTGTTATTTAAAAAATTCTAAGATAGGTTTTCAATGTTAGTTTTGTACAGGAAAATCTTGGTTGATGAAACAAGCAAATAATTGTAGTAATTCAGAACACAGTGGTTTGTATTTTCTATGTGGGAGGTTATCACAGCTATGATGACTATAATGTCAATAGAGCACTTGCTTAAGGTATTGAACTGATTTCCCTTTTTGTTCATAGATGTGTCGCTGACGGTGCGTATTGCATAAGTGAGTAGAATTGCACAGATTATGCAATGCAAACCCTTTCCGCCACACTGGGACGAGGTTGGTGGAGGACAAAGATCAGAGCACAGGCTTATCTCGGTGGATCTCAGGACTGAGCTAGCTATGCCTCTTGTTTAGTATCTAATTCTCATGCACTCACTTCTAGGGAGTCTTTCTGTAAGAACTAGTAGATCTATTTCTATGACTCAGGTCAGTCTGAACTAGGCCAGGTTCATGCCACCCAAAGAAATATATTCTCTCTCTCTCTCTCTCATCTTTTTCAATTACTACCCTGGAAAAATAAAATTCTGTGTGTCTACTACTGAAATCTTTTGTGAGGTTGAGGTGAAAATAACATCTTGGCAAAATAATCTGCAAGGATTATGAAGGACCAGAAAAGAACTTGGGGTGGGTGGAATCAATGAAGGGACTCAGGAGTCAGGTGGATGAGGAGTGGACCACCTACTTCTCTTGTTTCTTGACTTAGTGATGCTCCTTTTCCAGGCAAAATCAGTCATGCTTCAGCACCATGAAAATCCAAGTTTGCTTAAAACCTAGCTTGGGCACTTGTTTGGTATTGGAGCTTTGTTATAAATGTATTTTTGTTTTTTTTAGGGTTTAATTTTTTTCTTTTAAACATTTCTGAGTCTATTATTTAGTAGAAAAATAGAATTACAGTACAAAATTTTCTAGATTCTTGTTATTGATACATTTATTTTAAGACATCAAAATTAGCAAACCACTTTAAAAGAAAATTTCATGTAGAACATTTATAAAAATGTGGCATGAATACATAAATATTATATAAGAATTGAGTGAATTATATAATAAATGATATATTAATCATTTATAGAAATTTTATACACTTATATAAGGATTTTGTATTCAAAAGATGACTATGAATTTGAAAGGTATTATTGTGCACAGTTGGATAATAGGCTAATTAGTGTTTTGTTATAGAAATCGTATCAAGTCATAACAAATGTACTAAAGATATAATAGAAGTGACTTCTGAAATTTTGTCATTTAAGATCAGAGCACTGAGGCAAGTGCAGTCACTACAGGAGTTGTATGAACTGGCTTACCTCTGTGATCAAACCTATAATCAATTGTCTGCCTTTCCCATTGGTTTTCTTGTGTATTTAGTAAGACCTTGTAGAGAGCTAAGGAAAGAAGGTAAAATCCAGAGAGATAATGGCATTATATAATGGATAATTATGGAGTTAGAAGAGTCCAAGGCCTAGCCTTCCACTTCTGGAGTTACTACTATGATGATTCCAGACATGTAATGGCTGATATCGACAAGTAAGCAGCCAGACCACTTGCTCAGAGGCACATAGATAGTAAATAATGAATCTGTCACTCAATACACCTGTGAGTTGCTTCCCCATTAGTATCCATCAGGAAAAAATGAGGTGGGATCCAAGTGAAACCTAAGGGAAGCTGAACCTCACCTGCTGTTTCAGGTAGTCATGGATGGTGATGTGCAGATGATTTCCAGTAGGAGTATGTTGGGGAGGCATGGTCAGTCTGTGGAAAAAGCCAAGCTGGGATTGTCCTGCTTATAAGATAGATACTTTTCAACCTGCTGTCACCTGCTCCCTTATACCCTGACATGCGCATGGAAAAGAAAAAGCAAAGCTGGCCACCTGTGCCTTTGCTTCTTAGAGTCAAAGACAGTGCGAGCAGGAAGGTTTCTGAGAGCCCTCTCTGCCCAGTCAGTACTGTATATATTTTATTACGGTTTATTGTTACTGTGCTTTACTGTCCTTCATACCATCTTCATCATAATTATTGTGATTGCAGTCTACTTAAGGACAGAAATTCCGGAAATACTGGCTTAATTCCTTTTCTTCTCAATTCCTATTACCTAACACAGAGGGACAGATGGTACCAAAAGTTATTGAACTGAATTTTGTGTATGACTAATCTAAATGCCAAGATATTAAGCAGTTTGCTCAAGTTGCATGTACCAGGAAAGCTCTCTCCTGTTCCTAATTTATAACACTGCACTACATTCCTTCTTGGGGCGTGTCTCTGTCTCTTTCTGTCAGGTATATGAAGATCAGATGTAGCTGTTAGTTTATTATTACCTTTTAATGATCCTCAGATTTTTGCTCAGCTCCCTTTTTTCTCCTATGTCCCCAACTATTGGACTAGGTGGGATGTAAAAAATTTATTTAGCATAACATCAAATGCAGGGTACTCGCTGACTTTTTTGTTTGAGGAAGAAATGGAAAAATCTTAATTCTGGAACCATAAATTATTTTCTATAAAGTGTTGAGGTGAACTAGCAATGCAAATTGGAATTAGAATCCAGGTTTAATCCTCCTCTAAGTAATTTCAAAAGGTATTTAGAATAAGGATGTTTTGAGTATAAATACTTTCAAAAGTATTATCCTCAAACAAACTCCAAAGACTTTCAATACACATATAAAATTTGATATTTTTTTGAGACAGGGTCTCATTTTATAGCCCAGGTTATCCTCAAAACCATTCTTCTCCTTCATCAGCTTCTCAAATGCTGAGATTTCAGGCATTTGCCACGGTCCGGCAACTGAAGATGTTTATGTTAATTTGGAGGAAGATGTGTGGAGCCTTTGATATTGACCCCTGGGAGGAAGAATAATTGGAGATTTCAGTTGAAGACTTTTTAACTCATATTTATATGTGAAAGCACAAGAATAGTCTGAAAACCTAAAAATGACTGAATTTTATATTTGCACATATCATTTTCATGCAGTCTTGTTTCTCCTTTATTAAAGGGAACAGAGACCTCAGGCAAACAAAAGTAAAGGAGGTTTATTAGGCATAGTGATAAGGAAGCCATGATGTCATGAGACACAGTCGCTAACTAAGCAGAAATGCAACATGGGTTCAGCCTGAGGGTAAGGCTCTGGAACAAGGCTCTAGGAGGTGGATTACTGTGTTGGAAGTCACGTGACTATGGTCTGTAAGAGGGAATTTACTAGCTGTTGCTTTTGAGAAAACCATTTGGTTTTCTTGTCTGGTTTAGTTCTGAAGACAGGAATACTCATGTCTACATATACCCACTTCTTATTTCCAGGCCGGAAGGTCTTTCTCAGCTATAGTGCTTTTTGCTTAACTCATTACATTCTATCAAGGTCACTTGTGTATAACTATTTCTATTACTAGTGTTGATATGATTCTGAGTATTTCAGAAAATAGTTATGAGAAGACAGCAGTCTTTATCAAGATGTGGCCGGCCGAGTAATCCTTAGTGGGGTGAGAAGCTGGGTAACTGGTTGGGAACAGTTGTGTAATATGAAAGACAACTCACCCATTTGGAAATATAACGCATAAAGGAGGCTGTGCAGATCATATATATTTTTATCTCTGATCTAGAAAACTCAGAAACAGCTGTCAAATCCTGCTTGGGACACATTCATATCCTGCCTGTGATATGAATCTTAAGGGGATGATACCCACACAATCAGGACATTGTTCCAACTGCATAGTAAGCTTGCTGTTGCCTCGGGCTTTCATGCTTGTTCTGACTGCTGTGTTAGAGTTACTGGAGCCATCTAAGAGGGCATTTTTCTTCTCTACATAGTTTTGGGACACTTTGAAATGCCACCTATCACTGTTCAGTATTTTCCCACGGTGCCTATCCTGGGAGAGTATTACTCAGGGCACATTTGAGTGGGAAGCATGACGTCAATATAAAGTCACTGACTGCCTAAAGATCACACTCCCCTTGTCTCCAGGTCCTGGTTGTGTTGAACTAGTCGATCTATTTGCTCTCTGACCTATTAGGAAAGATGTTAATGGCAGGATAGCACACATCTGTTTCAGCCAGGGTTACATAAAGGCAGCTCACAGTTTAAGTCAATGACATTTAAGGAAGAAGTACAATTCTACATAGTTTTCTCCTCAGAGTCTTTCTTTCCCACATGGGTTATATTACAGATGGAAGAGAAAATAGAATTGGGTAGAAGTAAAAAGAGGTGATCATTTTTAAAGATTGTATGCAATTACTGTCAAGGCATGGTGAATGAAGACGATAATATAGATGTTTTAAAAGAGAAATTCTTGACCCCCTTTGCCTGAGCAGTCTAGAATAATAAGGCAAAGGAATTGAACTTGATATCAACTGTTATTTATTTCTCAATAGCTTTGTGGTTAAGTGTAGAAGCTTCAGTGTCATGAAAAAATTTGTGTTTGAATCCAAACCTTAATACTTACTGGTGGTAAGTATTGGGGTCTTGGCTGAGTTAGTTCCCAGAAAAGCCTGGTTTCCTCACACATAACAGGAATGGCCAAATCTCCCTTGCATATTTCTTGGGAGGGGGTTAAGTGCACTGAAATTAGGAACTGAAAACAGCATACATTATGGTGAATGATCAATAGATAGTAGGTGGAGATACAATTCCATTTATGAATGTTGGGTGCATTTTTTTTTACTATTACACAAGTTTTTACAGTGCTTCTGCTTTATGGGACTCTTCAGAAAAACAATGAGCTAGGGCTTGATCTAGGAATACTAGCCATCAACATTGACAAGTGATCTAGGGAGCTAGTAAGGCTTATTTGTGCATTGTGTTTGAACCCATGATGGCTGGGGCCAGTGCCTCATTGTAAAATGTGGATTTACCCACTCTCCTTGCCTCAAGTTTGTTTGAATGATTTAACAGTTACGCCCACAGATGTCTGTCACACTCAGTACCACATGTTACCACATGCCTGTGTGCCACTATAAAGAACTTTCTCGCCATTTGAATTTGTCTTAAGTTGCCTTCAGTGTTTATTGACTTTGGTGTTACTACTTACTCATCAGCTCTGGGAATTCTGGCTACTGCATCCTAGTTTCTCAACTGTGAAATGCAGCTGTCTAAGTCTAAGCACCCATTCTAGTCATTTCCAATTCTGAATTAATCAACTGGCTTCTCATCTCTACATTTCCAAATATTTAATATCAAGTATTTAATTATGAGGTGTTTTTGCTAACAACTTTCCCACCTTTATGATAATGTATATGGCATAATACAGCACACATAGTGGAGCATTCTTGTCCTCAAATTGTCACTCACTCTATGTGTGACCTAAAGCAAATCACTTACCTTGTGTTTCGATTTCCTTGCGTCCAGAGAGTGTTTTTAAGGTGTTAAGAAGCTTCTATAGGACTGATGAGTTGGCTCAGTGGACAAAGGCACTTGCTGCACAGGTCTGACAACAGAGTATGGTAACTGGAACGTTTATAAAGGTGGACAGAGAGAAGCAACTCCACAAAGTTGTCCTCTGACCTTCACATGCAAACTGTGGCATGTGCTTGCTCTTCTCCATCACATAAACACAAACACACACAAACATATACACACACACACACTAACATGGATATATGGAACACATTAAAAGGAGTTTCTGAAACATCCTAAGTGCTAAAGAAGTATAAGTTGTTATGATTATTGATTTTTGACTCTTACATAGGCTTGTCTATGCACTCCTGGGAAAGTGCACTAATCAAACTGTAGTAATTGCTTTCATAATACTAATTCTAAGGAAGAGAGTCTTATGCTTACTTCTGTTAGCAGGCAGGACTGGAAGTTTGACTGACATCTGCAGATCTGAGAACAGGGGAGGAACCTTCTCATACCCAAGGCTGTGGGTTTGCTGAGTGCAAAGTAACATGGTTGCTGAGTGAAAGTCATTGAAATGTTAGAAAATAGGGATCACAGAAGTTACAAAATCAAATGCAGGATGATACACAAATCTGGTGTGGGGAGAGTGGTGAGGTAAGGAAAGAGCAGGATACATAGCAATGGAGAATCAGACACCAAGAAAGGAGCCAGACCCAGAGAATTCCTAATGTGGTCTGTGTGGCCTGGCGGTGCTGGAAGGGGCAGAGGCTGAGCAGCGTTAAGTCAGACTCGGCGTCTCATTCAGTCGCCGGGGGGACTCCGGCACCCGTGTCACACTCTACATATTCTAAGACAGAAAGTAGTTTCCCTTGGCAATTTCCTGTGGCCAGGATTTCCTCAAAGAGTAGCTCAGAGAAGTTTGAATCGTACGATCTTTGTCCATTTGACATACTTTAGCAAAGTCCAACAAACTGAGCAGCTTATGAAAAGCAGGAACTTATTTCTGACAGTTCTAGAGGTTGAGAAGTCCAAGATCAAGGCAGCTGTGAGATGTTCGGTGAGGAAACATTTTCTAGTTCACATGGGGCAGGTTCCTTAGTCTTTCAAGAGGTAGAAGGGATGAACTGGTTCTCAGGAGTGTCTTCATTCATGAACTCCCACAGATTCCACTGGCTGATACTATCACCTTGAGAGTTAGGGTTTTAGCATATGGATTATTAGATGATGAAAAGCAATGCAAATAATAGATTTTGCCAATACTTGGAAAGTCATAAAGAACTGGTAATTCATAACCACAATAGATTTCAGAAATTACATATAAATTAATATACTCTGTACTGTTTGTTTTTATCCTTAATCTCTTAGGTCAAACTAATTGCAGATTTTATTCGTCTCAAGATACCACAAACTGACTTTAGGTTAGAAAATATCACAGTAGGGGAAGTCAGAGCTAAGAATTAAATCAGCAAGGCCTTTTAGAAGGCAGTGGCAGCTGTATAAATGAGAGACGCTGAAAATTTAGACCAAGGTAACAGCAGCAGAAATTCTAAATAGCCAGGTCCTGGACAGATTTTGAAGATTGAAGATGGCATCAGAAGAAATTCCTGGCAGAAAGGACGGGGCCATGAGAAGAAAATGAAGAATCAAGGTTGAGTCTAGGTTTGTTAGTACAAGTAAACAGTGAGATTGCTACAACTCTAGAAAGACTGTGGGAACAGATCTAGAATAATAGTAAAAGCATGTTTTGAACTTCAGTTTGAGATGTACATTAAACATTCAAGTAGATATGTCAAGTAAGCAGTCCAAACTTCAAGACAGAAATCTTGGATGGGTATTCACAAAGTCAGAACTCCTGAGTACATAGATAGCTTTAAAGATACAAGATTACAAGAAGTCATCCAGGGAGTCTACGTAAAAAGAGCAAGAACGAAAACAAACACCAAAGGTTGAATCGTGGGCCACATCCCTTAGACACTGGAAATGAAAAAGGAAAGCTAGAAAAGGAGAAGGAAATGGAATAGAATTGAACAGCAGAGACTGCATGCTGTGGAGGTCAAGGGAAAAGGTCGATTAAGGAGAAAGGAGAGCTCAGTGAAGGCTAAGAAATGACCATATGACTTCACAGCACTGAGTATATTCATGATTTTAGAAGGAAAAGTTCAATGAAGTGTGTATTAGTGTGTATGTGATTGTGAGTGTACATGTAAATATGTGTGTGTATGAATTTTTAAAAGAAAAATGGACTGATTGGAATGAAAGAGTGATGGGGAAGATTTGCAGACAAATGAATGAAAGACACATCCTTATTGGCACAGGTACATGAAGTTGTGTATGTCCATAGGAACTAAGAAGGCCCACAAACAGAAAGATTCTGATACTGACTCCTTGACTAGTTCTAATCTGACACATTTTGTGAGAATTCTATAGATTAGACCTATACATTTTTCCCCTTCTAACTACCAACAAAGAAGTCACCTTGTAATTGTGCTTTGTGTCATTATTCAAGAAAAGAAAAATAATAGGTCTGAATGACTATTGTTTTTGGCTATGTTCTCCCAAATGTATAAGGAGTGATACAGATGCTAGGAGATGAGTAACCACTGCCTAGGAGAGAGTTGCTACTGGGCCTGAGACTAGACTATTTCTTTCTCATTGTGGTGACACTCAGAAACAGTGATGGGTCAGTTTGCTAATTTCAAGTTTGACCACACCTTTGGTTATTAGAGCAGTTTAAATTTAAATTTTAAAACTCCCTGTATGTTTACAGGGCTTCTTCTAGATTATAAATCATTGGGAATAAATACAGAAATTGTTCTTTTTGGCTTATACCAGTTCCTAGTTCACCTATTCAGGTGTTCTAAATTTACTGTGTTTTAGTCATCAGATTTGATCAGCTCTCCTGATATGTGAAGAAAAGTTGGTGGGGCAGGTGCTGCAAACCCATGGCAGCAGAGCTGGTAATCTAACTGGGAGTGGCAGTGCAGAGATCCTCAGTTGGCTGTTGTCTTAACAGCTATCAGGGAGTGCCATGGGCGGTGCTAAGTTTTTATTTTAGTTCTTAAAATTTCCCCCTAGAGATTAATCATTGCTTGTCAAGTCTACACCTGAGGAAACTTCTCACTGTGACTGAAAAAAAAAAAAAACACCTGGGTCTTATGCATGTCACGTTATTGTCAAGGCTTAGGATCCTGAATGGTTACTTACTATGACAATTTAGCATTTACATTACAACTCAACTTCATGATACTAGGTTATTATGAAGACTTACAGTACCTATCATATAAAGTAATAAACTAATGAAATTCTAAGTTTGTTTCAAATTGTAATAAACTACTTTTGTTTCCACGTTTTGCTGATTTAACTAACAGATACTGAAATATTGAAAGAAACCTCTATGCCTTCAATGGCTGTTTATATTTTTGTGATATTATGTATCCATTTTCCATTTCTAAAAAAGTTTATTTAGAAACACTTTTCTTACTTTTAATAATATTAAAGATTGTTCTTCCTGTAATTTTTAATTCTTTGAGAATTTCAAACATGACTAATATATTTATAGCATTTCCACATCTTTCCCCACCTGCAGTTCTCCCGTGTCCTCATTCTCTCTCAGTTTCCTAACCTCTTCTTTATCACTATTACAGATACACATACACACATATGCATGTGTGTGTATGTACGTGTGTACATTCACAACCTACTGAATCCATTTAGTGATGCTAGCATGTATATGTATTTAGGGCTGACCACTTAGGATTGGATAACCCATCGGTAGCTCCTCCCTGGGTAAAACCGCTTCCCCCCTCTCAGCAGCCAATGATTGCCTGGAGCTCTTCATGTAGAGGTGCCGCCTTGTGAAAGTTTCTCCATCTACACTGGAATATCAACTGGTGTTGTCACTATGTGGATCTTGTTTGGGCAACCATATTGTTGAAATTTTATGGGTGCAGCTTTCCTGTCATGTCTAGAAGATACTGACTAGCAATAGGCATCCTGGGCTTCTGGCTCTCACAATCTTTCTGCCTCCTCTTCCAGAATGGTCCCTGAGCCTCGGGTATAGGGATTACATTTTAGATGCATCTTATTGGGGTTAGGCATCCCATGGTCACTTTTTCTCTGTATTTTGATCAGTTGTGTATCTCTGTAATCAGTTCCATCTGTTGCAAAAAAAGAAGGTTCTTTGTTGGAAGGTGAGAGGTATACTTATTTGTGGATTCAAGGATAAGAATCTAGAATATAGAAAGACATTAATATTGGGCTAGAAAAGTAGCAGTAATAGATTCTTCTTTGGGGTCTGTGACCTCTTCAGTCATAGGGATTTGACTAGGTTTATAGTACCAAGCATGAATTCCTTCCTACTGAGCAGGTATTAAATCCAATTAGACAGCTGTTGGTTACTCCAAGTTAAAAGTGCCACTGTTGCACCATTCTAGATATTTTGTTGGGCCTTTTATTGTAGTTCGTAGGCTTTACAGCTGATTAGGACTATTGGTTGCTTTCTTCCCCTTCGCACCTTGCAATGTGCCTCCTCATAGTATGAGAGCTAGTCCTTAGGAAGATGCTTCCAGGTCAGTTCCAACTCACTTTCTTCAAGTACTGTGTCAACATGCATGTTGTCTTCAACAGTAGGATCTTACCTTCAAGTTCTGGGAGACAACCAAGGGTAATGGCAACAGCTTATATTGTTTTGAGTGTCTCTCACTACCTTGACCAATAATTGGAAGGAGGTTTCCCCTCCCTTGTCCTGTGGTTCTGGGGGCACAATGATCCCCTTATGTGGTATAATTCCACTATATAATACATATATAATATTTAAATTATCTATATTAAGTATGCTCATAGAGTATTTCCTATCATTTTTCAAACATCCTTGGTGCTATTTATCAATCTTTCCTCCCTTTCTCTGTATCATTCTCTCTCTCCCCTCCTTAATTAAAGCTCTCGGCCCAATTTCCCATTTCCTCCAAGATAGCACCTGTGTCCCACTATTCCACTCTCAGAAGCACTTTATTCCCCCTCCCTCCATGGTCTCTTTCTACTTTTCTGGCTTCTGTGATTACTGCAGATTATAAACTCCCTTCTATAGATTCAGAGCTAGGATCCACAAATGAGAGAGAACATGTGGCATTTGTCTTTCTGGGTCTCAGTTATCTCACTCAGTGTAATGCTTTTCAGTTCCATCCATTTACAGACAAATTTCATTATTTCATGTTTCTTTACAGATTAATGGAATACCACTGTGTATATATACTGCACTTTCATTACCCATCCATCCATCAGTTGAAGATTATTTAGGTTGTTTCCAATTCCTAGCTACTGTGAAAAGAATAGCAAATCACATGGAAATCAATGGCAAATTATATATTACTATAGGAGGACACAAAGTCATTTGGGTACATGCCAAGGAGTGGTACAGGTGGATCAGATGGTAGATCTACTTTTATCTTTGTGAGTATTCTCCACACTGGCATATTGGTTGCTCCAGTTTGCAATACCAGCAGCAGTGAATGAAGGTTTTCTTTCCCCACATCCTAGCCAGCATTTGTCATCAGTTGTTTGCTTGATCTTAGTCAAATTGGCTTGGGTTAGATGACTTCTCAAAGTAGTTTTAAGTTGTATTTTACTAATTGATAAAGATGTTGAGTATATTTAAGATACTTGTCAGTCATTTTAGTTCTTCTCTGAGAGCTCTCTGTTCAGATCCATAGCCCATTTTTCAATGAGATCATTTATTTTGTTGATTCTTTGTTTTATGAGTTCTTTATACATTTTAGATATTAATTGTCTAGAAGTTGTGTAACTGACAATGATTCCCTCAAAGTGGACTTTCTCATCACTTAAATGATATCCTTTTTCTATTTTAATAGTTTATTTTCTATTGGTAATAATTTTGATATTGATATAAAAAGTTGATTAAATTAAATATTGATAATTTTATTTTCTATTATAAATGATAATATAACAAATAACACTTTAAGTGTACCTTTTTATATGTAGGCATTCTTTATGACCTATAGTTAAAAATCTTTTGTTATGTGCCTAAGAAATACTTTCTGCCTTTTTCCTTTGATTTGCCTTCACTTGTCTTTTTCATTCTTGATAGGTCAGACTAATTTCTTGTACAAACTGTATCACAGTTATTCATGCAGGAACAACTAAGTTTTGCAGAACAGCTATGTAAATGGACATTCAGAACAAATACCAATTGATATACCAATCTGTCTCGTTGTGCTAATACCAATGGTCTCATTAACATTTATTGTGTTAATGTCATAATTGAGTGTCTCCTCTCATTTGTTTCAACAATTTCAGGAAATTCCAAAGCACATTAATCCTGAAATATCATGTGAAAAATTACAACATAATGAGAGTTTAGAGCTTGTATGGTTTTATATTTCTAAATATCCTTCTAGCAACAAAAGTGATGATGTTTTACTTGAATATTTTTATGATTATATAATGGTATATCTCATGTCCTACTGTGAAAAGAGCAGCAAATAACATGTCTGAGCATATATTACTATACAAGGATACTGAATCATTTGGGTACATGCTAAGGTGTGGTATAGATGGATCAGATGGTAGATACATTTTTATCTTTTTGGGTATTCTCCACACTGATATATTGGTTGCTCCAGTTTGCAATTCCACCAGCACCATCTATCATGTCACTCTCCTAGTTTATGCTTAGTTCTTCCATGCTAAAGACAGCTGCACTGAAAGCCTGGCAGAAGAGATCCTTGCTGTGTTCCATAGGTCATCATGGAGGTGTTCCAGTCCTTAACAATGAAGTACATAAACTGTGACTGTATTTGCCACATATAGGCAATTCTGTGAGAAACTAATACACATATCAGTAATTTGTTTTGTTCTGCTTATGCAGAGAATTCTTGGGTTAGCTTAGTGATGACTTACTAAGCCCAGAATCCATATAAGGGAACATACCAAGTATCCAGTCTTCCCTTTTTACTTACTTCCCTTGCTTTACTTACTAAGGCCATTAAAGCTAAGAATAGTATTTAGATCATTTGTCATAGAAAGCATGCTTCATAGAACAAAAGGTAGGGTAGAGGCTGAGAAAAGGATCAGGAACAATGGAGTGATGGCTTGTCTTCCTTTAACCCACAAGCCTGTGTTATGTGGGGTTTCTTTTAAATAGAAGTAACAAGGGTACAGTTGTGTGACTTCATCCTCAGTTTACTTCGAATATTAAAGGCCTGAAAAGGGACAAAATGAAGCTTTACTTACCCTAAACATGTGGTCTCATTACTACTAAGTCCTTTCTGTTGTGCCCTGTGTCACACACAAAGGATGCTATATTGTATCATACCCATCCTTGATACTTGGTCTTTTCAGTTGTTCTAATTTCTAGATATGTGTTAAGTAAATTAAGAATTTATTTTATGAAAAGTGAATTAATTTTTGAGCAAAAATTCACTTAACATGCAAAATGTATGCTTGAGCAAAATTGATTTGTTCTATATAAGACCAATTTTGAACAAGATTTTATTAATTCCATGAACCAGTTATTTCATCATTAATAAGAAAGACATATAATTTGGTGTCTTAACAAATAATTTTAGACTGGTTACCAATCTACTTTGTCTGAAACAGTAGGTATATGTCTACATCTGACTATTGAGATGAAAAAGAAAATGACTGAAAAAGGTTTTCTGTAATTTAATTTAAAAGAAAGCAGAAAACAAGGGTAAGCTTTATACCCTCAGGACTTTTGCAATTCACTCCTGTGGACTGGTCTGGAGATGTGATGAACAGGGTTCCAGAAGGCCACCCCCCACCAGACTGCCACTGAGACTAGGACTCAAACATGAGGATGGGTGGATAGAATGATAGACAAACCTACCTGTGAGCACCACAGAGCTGTTAACTGACCATGCACTGTCTAGTTCCAATCATGTTTTATGTGAAGGAAAAATCAACTAATATTTTGTATATTAGTTACTTTTCTATTGCTATGATAAAATTCCATGACCATAGCATCTTAGAGAAGGAAGAGTTTATCAGACTCACATTCAGAGGAATGAATATATATCAGGCAAGCATGGAAGGAGACAGCTGGAACAGAAAGCCAAGAGTTCCCATCTTCAAGCACGCAGAAGCAGAGTGAGAACTGAAAGTGGGATGATGCAATGAACCTTCAAAGAGCCTTCAGTGATGTGCTTCCTCCTAAAAGCTTCATGATCCTCTCTACATAGTGCCACTAACCAACCAAGTGTTCAAATACTTGCAGTCTATGGGGGACACTTACTCAAACCACTGCACCCTTTCCACTAAATATAGACTAAAGGTACCTTTCATTTTTTTAGTTGAGGTTTGAACTTGTGACTCTGCTCTTTTGGAGGCCTGGGCATGTTAGTCATATTCTGTTTGCCTTAGGGCTATCTAGATAACCAAGGACCCCATCCACTTTCTATATTAATCTCCCATTTCTCTTAACTGATTTCCATTGCAGTGATGTCTAATAATACACCTGCAGTTAATAATTGATTTGTTATTTACTCATGACACTGACCAGACCACCCACCAACCATGAATGAATCGATTGCTTCCCATATCTCCTAGAAATTATAAAGATGGAGCCAAATAAAAACACTAGGACTGTAGTTATCTTGATGGGGGCAGTGACACATACTAACCTGGTTATTAGAGGCACAGCATCTTCTGCACCCTCTGACTGTTTTGCAGATGGAAGGTATTAGACCCCAAGGGAACTGCCTATCACCAGTGTATAGCACTTGGAGGACTAGATGGATCACTGCTGGATGCACAGTGAACATCTGGAAATACCGCAGGGCAATTGCCTCAGCAATTCCTTATTTCCACTAGTGTATTATTTTCATTAATTTTAACAAATTCTGCTTCCTTCTGCATTTTCTTTCCCTTTGCCAATTTGATGTTAAAAAAAAAAACAAAAAAAAACAAAAAAAAACAAAAAAAAATAAACTCCACAGGACTTGGCACAGGAAAAAAAAAATTAAAGCAACACTAAAACTTTCCAGCACCCCTGAACTAGATGAAGAATGAAATTACCTTCTTGTTGTGGAGATTATTGATAAACTATTGATCTAGTCTATATTGGTGGAATATACACACGATCATATGTGTGCACATGTGATAAGTTCACTTATTCATGTTTGAATGCGTCCTTCAGTTTTCTGTGTCTGCCTTGCTGTCATTCTAGCTTCTTCCTCTAGCTGTCTTTTTCTTGTGAACTTCAGAGCATCTTACCTGGTTTTATGATTATATCTAAGTCTTCACTCTCTTTGTGGTAGTTAAAAAAATAGCTCTCTAATTTTGTGTCCTTTTTGTCCATCATTTTCTTATCATCTTTGTTCTGTTTTCTGACCCTGAGAGGGATATAACAGAATTGAAATATAATATATTATTTTGTATTTTTCTATAAAAGTACAAGAGAAGACTTAAAATTTCAATGCCTGTTTAAATACACTATGTTGTCCCTCTCCCAAGTTTAATAAAATACCATGCAAAATATCAAAACTATTATTTAAATAATGTCATGAAAAAGCTAGATGGGGTGGTATTTTTCAGACCGAAGCAATACACTTATTCCTGAGACAGAAAAAAGAGAATCAATTTCAAAATACGATTTCCGTTTCAAATTCTGAAATAGTTCAGAGTTAGAGAAAGTAGTGGCCTGGAGAAGACACCGGGTCAGCTGTCGCAGAGCTTTGTCAGTGACCCCTTCTCACATGAGCTGCTTCCATCCTTCATGGTTGGAAACTGTCTGAACTTCATCTGCCCAACGCATCTGGCTGTTCTAATACAAAATATTCTCAGGAAGGGAACTCTGGATATCAAATCAAGACAGTTCTCTATCCACTTAGAGTTGCTAAGAGGAAAGAGAAACTGATCTGAAAATGATGACTCTACATGTGTTAAAGAACACCTGATGAATTCATGTCATCTTTACCTTCTACACAAACACAGGTTCTTTAAAAAATACATCATGTGTTATTTTACTTTATGTGTATGAGTGTATTACATGTATGCATATAAGTGCACCTGCATTGTAGAATGTCCATGGTGCTCAGAAGAGGTGTCTGATCCCCCGGAACTAGAGTTACAAATGGTTGTTAGCTGTCATTTGGGTGCTGGGATATGAACCCTGCTCCTCTGCAAGAGCAGACAGTGTTTTTAACTACTGAGCAATCTCTCCAGGACCCTAACAACCCAGATTCATGTACTTTGAATTTTCACTAAAAGCTACAGGAGGAGAATTTTGATTCAAAGAAATAGGAAGAGATATTTGTCCTTGGAGTTAGTATGTATTACACATACATACTCACACCCACACACACAATTTTTAAAAGATTATGGTGGGCATGGGGATGGTGGTGCACACCTTTTTAAATTTTTTCATTTGTTGTGTATCTTTTATGAGTGTGAGTGTATTACCTGAAACTGTGTAAGTGCACCCATGTAATGCAATGTGTATGGAGGTCAGAAAAGGGCGTCAGATCCCCTGGAACTGGAGTTACAGACTGTTGTTAGCAGCCGTGTGGGTGTGGGGAACTGAACCTGGGTCCTTTGAAAGGGAGCCAGTGCTCTTAACTGCTGAACCATCTCTCTATCTCTATGTAGTACCATCTTTAATCCTAACAGTTAGGAGGCAGAAGCAGGCATATCTCCATGAGATTGAGGCCAATCTTGTGTCCATAATGCAGTGTAGGGCTGCTGGGGTTACAGGAAGACCCTGTCTCAAAAAACAAAACAAAACAAAACAAAAAATGCAAAACAAAACAAAAAATACAAAACAAAAGATTAATCAAGATCTTCAATATTGCTTTAATTATGGATCAACTTAGGACATAAATTTATTAAAACAAAAATTAAGAAAAAGAGAGAGAGAGAATACAATCTCTACAAGCAATAAATGAACAAATACTCTGTGGTAACAAACCATTAAATTGACTAAGTATTATGTTAATGAATTTTTGGAGACATGACAAAATGTATCAAGTCTGCTAAAAGCAACAATAAAACTAATAACAAGTTTCTCTGTAACAGAAATTCTTAGCATTTATGCAGCAATTTTGAAATCTCTATCATCAAGACAAAGTATAACAAGACAAGTACTCCAATGGATACAGATAAAATGTGAATTTGTGAAATATAAACAAAGGGATTCTGCCAGTCGATACCCAAAGATCAAAGAGATCAAAGACACAAACATGAGGATTCATGGAAAGTAGATCAATGATTTCATCAGTAGTCTAAAAAAGAAGTTTAGAAGAGACAGGGAGGAAATAACATGTAAAACACTAGCTGATTTGCTAAGATATAAAGGAATTTATGATGTCAATAAAGAAAATGAAAAGATAACTAGGTTTTCCCTGATGAAATTTCAGATGTAAATGACAAAGAAGTACAATGGAAATAACACTTAAAACATTAGCTGACATGTTAAGATGTAATGAGATTTATGATGTCAATAAGAAGAATAAAGAAGAGAATACATAGATTTTCCCTGATGAAATTTCAGATGCAAATGACTGAAAGTTTTAACCTTCTTGAGAGAAAAAAAATATGGTTCAATAGAAAGCAAATTTCTGGAGTGGCATCAGATTTTCAACTGTAGAAAAGGTGTGAAAGCAAAGATTTCCTTCAAAACATTGAAAGGAAATTTACATTGTGCCTTTCTTTTTAAGTAAATTTAAGAAGACAGACTTACACATAAAAGCTTTCAGAGAACTTATCACTAAGAAATAATTTTACCTGAGTTGTGAAGATATCTTCTGGGAAAATTTAGAACTTGAAATCCAAGTTATTTTTATAAAAATCAGGGTGGCATTGATGAAAATCCAAAATTAAAGTATGTTAAAATTTTATTTTGTTTTAGATTTGAGACTAAATATGGAATCATTTTAATCATGAAGGGATGTATACTAAATATGTCTTTCAGAAATAGAAATTCTAGCATCTGGGTAAAAGGTGAGTTTCTAACTCATACACAGGAAAGCAAGAAACCTAACAGTGAAACCATCCAGTTACATAGTGGGTTCTCAACATTAAATCAAAATAAGAGGTAAATGCCCAGCACTGTTATCACTCTAGCTTATTATGCAGGATTTAACTAAAAAATAAGTTTAAAGACCCTAACTTTTAGAAGAAAAAGCAGCAGAAAATATGGATAATATCTGTAACTTTTATGGTTGAAAGTTTAGAAAACCCTGACAAAATAATTGAAAAACATGATATAAGACCAGTATTTCCTAAACATTATATCAGTTTTCAAAAGCACAATTGTTTGAGTATAAATGAGAAATTATCAGTAGGAAACTCACATAAAACATAAGTTCAAAAAAGAAATAAAATATGTAAAATCAATCCAAATAAGTTATATACCTACCACATGGTCTGGTTCTTCACTCCTTGGCATATACCCAAAGACCTCATGCTAAGTTAGAATATTTGTACATTGATGTTTGTTGCTGCTCTTTTCACAATAGCTAAGAAATGGAAGCAACCTAATGTCCCTCAGCTGATAAATGGACAATGAAAATATGGTTCATTTACACAATGGAGTTCTATTCAGAGATAAAGAAAGACAGACAAGTTTATGAAGTTTGCAGGCAAATATATGGAACTAGAACTGTTACACTTAATGAAGTAACACAGACTGAGAAAAGCAAACACTGTATGTACACCCTCATTTAGGAGTCAGCACCAAATCCTTATATATGAGTGTAAATCCTGATGTAACTGCAGGAGTCAGGAAAATGAAAAGAAACCATGGTGAAAAGGTGAAAAGGAGGGAAGGAGGAAGGGATGGATGGAAGGAGAGAGAGACAGAGAGAGAGAGAGAGAGGGGACAGGTGTTACCAAAGGAGAAATGGGTAAACTGCAGTAAAGTGGAAAAAGGAGCTCAGGAAAGGAAGGATCATAGGAGACAGATATTATCAAAGGGGAATGGGAAAATGGGTTACTTTATTTGGGTAGGGAAGAAGGAAGTTAGACAGGGTGAGAGAGAGGAGAGATAAATAATGCACAGATGGTGTGAAAACCAGAGTAAATGTATTAGTTCAAAAGCCTACTGAAAAATTACTATATAATATCTGTGCATTAGTGCCTGTATATAGTTGAAGGTTGTATAACAAAAATCACAGTGCCAGAAAACAGAAACCTCTCTTTTGAGTTGTTGGTCAGAGTAGTCCTAGAGACTCCCAAATTACACAGCCTTTGATTTTCTCCCAGAACTTGAAGGTAAGACTCATGCTGAAGATAGGACATACTTCAGACACAAGATTTGAATCAATGCAGATGGAACTGACCTGGAAGCCTCCTTCCTGAAGACAAGCTCTTATAGTTTTGAAGGACACTATGCAAGTTGCTAAGGGAAGAAATCAATCAATGGTCCAACATAACAGCTACTTAAATGGACTTATGAGAGAGGGAACTCATATATGGCACTGTGAGCATAGCCATATGCACATGAGTGGAGAGGTCACAGATCTAAGAGGAAACACTACGTACGTCATATCTCAAGACAAATGTAATCTCTTACTATATACTAAATATGGATCCTTATATTTATAGATAAGTATGCCAGTCACCACTCATCAAAGAAGCTTATTTTGCAACAGATTGAGATTATTACAGAGTTCCACAATTGGTCACACACAGAGAATTAGTGTGTGTGAGATGTCAAACCCTAAGTGACCTATTGTAGAATGGAACCTCTACACCTAAGGCTCACGGAACATAGTAGAACAATGAAGGCAAGAATACTAATTCATTTCTCAGTTCTCATCTGTGAAGCTTCCTTGGGCAACAGAGGGCAACGAATATAAAAGTTCACAACTGACCAAAGTGTAGAGAATGTGTGTGCAGAGTGTGGGTCCCTCAACAGGATTACTATATTAAACTTCACCCAACCATGGCTCAGGGCCTTTTGGAAGAAGGAACAGAAAGATTGTAAGAGCTCGTGGTAAAGTACATAATCATAAGTAAACAAAGTCTCATAGGCTCCTGGAACCTTGGTCATATGAATTTACAACAATGGTTTCAGCATGCACAAGACCCATGCAAACTCAATCAGCCAAAAATCCAGCATAGAACTGGGGAAATGGGCAGCAGGTCCTCACTTTGGCAGTATAACGATTGGCAACTGAAACTGATTGCTGCCAGGTGAGGGAGAATTAATATTCTTTAAGGGAGAGACTCTAGGCTGTCTAGACCCAACTTGCACCAAGTTACATCTGAGTATACTAACCTTACTCAATAGGCCTTAACATATACATCAGAATGCATGAAGTCTGTGGGGGAGTGGGGGTGGGGGTGGATGGAGGACTGTTGGAAAGTGTGGATGGGGGAGGGAACATATAAAGATGGTTAAGATGTTTCATATGAAACAAAAATTAATAAAAAGCAAAAAATCAGTAAAATAAAACATACATTAAAAAAGCTTTGATAAAATTTGTTTAAAAGGCAAGGGATAAAAGAAAAGAAGGCTGAGGGTAGTGTCCAAGGCAAAGTGCTTGTTTAGCATATGTAAGGCCCTAGATAGGTCCATCATTAACAGAGAGAGAGAGAGAGAGAGAGAGAGAGAGAGAGAGAGAGAGAGAACCCTGAGTACATATAAGAAAGGTGTCTAGATAGAGGACTAAATATTACTAAATATTTGTGAAATCAATGTATAAGTTTAATTTAGCTTCAGTCAACCTTTCCTTTTTTCTTTTTTTACTTTCACATTTTGTTTTGAAGTAATTTTAAACTTACAGAAAAGTTTATAAAAGTAGTACAGAATTTCCATCTACTTTTCAGTCAGCCTCCCCTTAAGTGAACAGTTTTATATAACGTTACAGCACTTATCAAAACCCAGAAATTAGCTTTAATGCATACTATTAGCAAAATGGAGGACTCCTTAGGTCTCACGAATGTTCTCTTCCGTGATTCATTCCAGGTCACCATACTGCTCTGTCATGTCGTCTTGTCTCCTTAGTGTCTTCCAGTTTGTGATGGAATCATTTTTCCCCCTGTCATTGTGACTCTGACACTCTGGGGGAGTACTGGGTCTGTCTGAGGTTTTCTGTCACTGTTTGGGCTGTGCAATGCTGGGAAGGCTGCCACAGAGCAATGTGCACACGATGCTAGTTTGTTTTAATGATATTAAACTCCATCACTTGATTCAAGGGACTTATGCCAGGATTCTGAACTCTAAGATAACTGTTTACCCTTTTCTAATTACCAAGTTACTAAACAGAGGCAGAATGAGTAGATTTTCTTATGTTTCACAGAAGCCTATAAAAAATACTTTTTTTTTAATTAGCTAGTGAACTTAAAAGTTAGTAAGTTTCATTTGTTTCCCTAAAACATTTAGTTGAGTTTGCTTTTGTTTGAGCTTTCTTTCAGGTTGGATCTTGCCTGCAGTGACGATTAATACAGTGTTAGCAGTTCTCCCTCTGTCCTGGGGTTGCCTCTAGATGAAACTGAGATGGTGTTAGGGGCAGAATCCCTTCCCCCCAATTTATAAGTTGCCATGCTAACACCCAGGACTCAGAATACAGCCATGTCTGCAGGTAATGTCTTCAAAGAGGTAATTGAATGAACATTAAAGCTAGCTATTATTCTTACTTGAGTGTTACCATTATGTGGACACCTAATAAAAGAGAGAATCAAAATGCTGAAATACACATGAGGAAGACAGCGTGGCACAGAAGCCGACAGTCTGGCAAACAAGAAGGGAGTCCTGAAAGGGGCACTTCTGCAGTGTCCTTAGAAGAAGCCAACCCCAGCAATATCTTGCTTTCTGCCTTCAGAACTGTGAGAAGATACATTTCTGGTGATCTGTGCTTTGTTATAGTGGCTTTTTAATAGTTATTTGGCCTGGCCACTGACATCTTCCAGAGCTATGCTTTTTCCACATACATACAAGAAAGAATCAGTATTCAAAAGTTCTTAAAATTCCTGAGCTTAATTTTTACTATATCAGTTTAAAGATGCATATTGCTCTTTACATCTCATTACTGTTGTTACCAGAGGTGTTAAATGGGCCCATTGCTTTAACCTAGGTCAACAGAAACTGAATAGAATTTGAGTGCCATTAGTAATGGGGAGCAAGAACAATGGCAGCTAAATGTCTTCACTGTTCCGTGACACACAACTATTCTTCCTGCCAACTATAGGAAGTACTAAGTTTCCAAAGGGTGTATGTGAGCTTTTCATTATGGCTATTCTTTGTTACAATTAAAAGTAGAACCAACCTCAAAGTCATCATCAGTAAGGTAACAAAAAAACCTGGGTGATCTGTTATATAACCATGGAATGGATTAGCATGTCTTTTATGCAAATTTTTAAAAGACCGAATAATTTTACATGGTTTGAAACGGAGACACCAGATGACTATGATGAAAGATGGGAGATAGTGGTTAACCAAACAAATTGTTTTCTGCATGCACTCAAAGGCACATTGAGTATGTACAGAAGGACATCTCTTTAACAGAAGCGTGGTTATGTCACAGGAAGACTTGAAGATTAGGATTGTGAGATCTTTTGCTTTAAATGTGATTTGTCTCTAATACATATAAATACTTGTAAAACTAAAAGAGTGCTAAAGTACCTTATCTAGAGTGTGATGAGTATATAGAAGTGTTAGCTATTATCATCACTGATATCTTTAAGGATCTGTTGGAACGTCCCAAATCAGATTCCTTGTCATATGTATATTTTATAATAGAGAAAATAGTGCTTCATAAGACTGCCAAACAACTGAATTACATACATATGCTATGTTTTATGTATGGGCATGTAAGCACATAAAACAAATACAGAAAATCTTTTACTACACACATAACTGTGAGAAACACTGTGCATATATATACATGTGTGTATGTGGAAGGGAGGTTGAAAAGATGCACAGGGCAGGGACAAAGACAGAAGATGGCCTCCTCCTTTGTTGAAGCATATTTCACAAAGAGGAATGGTTTTGGTACTATTTGAAATAATCAGACTTATGCTTATATAACTCCTGGTTAGTTTCTGTCATCTATATCCTCATTTACTTGAAAACTGCAAGGAAGAGTAATGTGCAAAAGTCCTCACCAAGGCCTGTTTGTGTTCCTCCATTCCAAGTAATCGGAGGAGATGAAGATTGTTTGTCAAAGCAGGACCAGCTGGGATTCTCTGGCTGACTCCCAGGTGCAACTGTGAAACAGCGGATATTGGGCACTCTCCCACCTCGTCAGGAGCAGTGTTCTCCTGTCTGCTCCTGGCATCAAGCAGCATCCTGTGCCCTGCTAAGGTGTTAACTGACAACTGACAGATTTTACTAAGAACCTATTCTCCTCAGAAGTATTTTCATTTTAAAAGTTGACATTAAAACTTTAAAAAGCAATTTTTTGTGAGTCAAGGCATAGTTTCCCTCATTATAGCCCATAAATATGATCATATTCTCACCCTTAAAGGAAAGGAAGAAATGCTCCCTTGACACATTACATCTTATTCACTACCACACAGTATTTATGAATTTTTAAGCAAATGTTTCAAAAAATTGTTCATTGTTCCCTTTGATAATCTCCTCATTATTACCAATGCAATGTAATCTGGCTTTCACTTTCTCTTTGTAACTGTTCCCTTTAAGGTCACATCATTAAAATTTAATTGCTAATTTAAGAAACTCTGCTTCTATTTAATCCAGTACTCTTTGGAAGAGTTGTGTTGTAGCAGTTATCATAGTTTTAAATTTTCCTGTTTGTGTCTGGCCATCTTGGTGGTGAATGTCTTCCTGTTGAATCTCTGCCTCCTTCATCTTCTGATCACTTTTGTCTTGTAAAATGGTTAGTTGTTGATAATGCTATCTGAGGTCTGTTTAGACCTGGGTGGTCTGGAAGGCCCAGTGTTGGTTACATGCTGTGACTGAGTACAGTGTTCCCAAGGGAGGAGAGCCCATTCATCTAGTTCATCTAGCAACACTTCAAAAATGCTACGTTCTTGTTCTTAAGTTTGGCTCTGATTACAAGAATTAGAGAGACACAAAGGGATTCAGGTCAACATAATAACCAGACCTCATAGAGAGAAGGTTGGTTGACAGCAAGCACTAGCTCCATTGTGGCATTAGGTAAAGTAGGGGAGTGATAGAGAAACAGGGAACTCTTCTTATACTTTGAGGTAGGACTCCAGTTTTAATATGATGCACTTGTCTCTATCCTCCAGTGACACAGAATGGGCCTGTTCAATATAGCCTGTATACATAGCCTGCAGCAATGAAAGTGAGGTGACCTTTAGTCTTTTTCAGTGACATCTCTAAGCAAGTGAGGATTTCTTTTTCTTTTGTTGTTTTTGGAACAAGAGTTTCCCCATAGCCACAGCTGTTCTGGGACCAACTATGTAGACCAGGCTGGGTCGATCTTACAGAGATCTGTCTGCCTCTGCCTCCTAAGTGCTGGGATTAAAACAGCGAGGCACCATGTCTACCTAAGTGAGCAGTATGTGGCAGTCAGAGGACAGATTTATGGAGTCAGTTCTCTCCTTCCACCTTTATGCAGGTCCTGGGGTTTGAACTCAGGTCACCAGGTTTATAAGTACCTTTACCCACTGAGCTGTTTCATTGGTCTCTGGGAAAGTGAAGTTTTGTTAAAGAGAAAAGTATAGGATTTCAGCTTTGATTTCAAAATGCTGTAGTGAGAAATAACACTGTCAGGGATTCACCCATTATGTTAGCAACTCCAGAGCTGTTTTAGGGAGTTCTGGGAGGGGAAAATGAGGAAGAATGGAGATGACTTCAGGAAATTTGTACATAGGCAATAAGTGTGTTAAGCTGACCCACAAGTAAATTTATTTTGGCTAGAATATATCTGAAATTGGAACAGCAAAATTTTAGGTAGGGCCTGTTCTGACCATAACAGAAATGAAACTAGTATAGTGTAAATGTGTCATGAAATCAATGCCTTCCACTTCTAACACATCTTGGCCATGCCTCTGTGTTTGTTTTGGCTTTAGAAGCTGAGTCCTTCATCAAACAGTAGGAGATTATTATCCTGAAGATGATGTATTTTGATTCTTTTGTTGTTATCTTAGAACTGGCTCCTTTTGGGCCCATCTTTCTGGTATGTTTGTTTAATGACATGTTTAAAAATCATCCTAAGAACTGTATTAAAATGACAGATATTTTATGCTGCCAACATAAACCACAATCTCCAAGGCTGATGATAAGCTCCAGTCATGGTCCTGCTACTGTATGTTTTAGAGCTCTTTGTTGTTTTTCAAATGTTGGCATGGTTGTCAATCATTCTGTATCATACTTATCTTTTTGTGTGAGAAAGCCATTTGTTAAATTGCAGCCTCCTAGACTCAAAGAACATTTACCAAATGCTTTCAGATAAAATGCCATCTTGCTCTGTAAAATACGAAGAGGCTTGCAGGAGGAAGACATACCTGAGAGAAACAGCAAATTGCAGAACAGAAGAGTGATATAACATGCTTTTCCATTCTCCATTGAGCTTGTGATAAGAACTAAGAATGATGCTCAACCACTGTAACTTCTCTAGTGTTTGTGCTGTTCATTTGATAAGATAAATGTCTTTGGGAGCAGGAACTGATACCACACTGGCAGCTGGCCTCAAGTTTATAAAGGTGTCATCACCAATATGATGGTGACTCATTGTTGTGACCCCCAGAGCCAAATAGCATTTCTGAATTTTCTTCACATTCTATCATCCATCTCCCTCCTTTCAACAGATCCCACCATTCTCTAAGGCCAGACAGTTTCCTAAATTATAGGAAAATGAATAGCAGGGATGGCTGGAGGTCAGTGAACATTTATTTCTTAACACGTCCATCTGTCCCTTGCTCTGGGGTTGCTCAGTAGCTGGGCCCGTTATTCCTATATTTTCATAAATTCTCTTTATACTTACCATTTTTATCCTGCTCTTGACCTACAGAAATTATAGGCAAGATCTCTGACATGTTGACTCAAGCACCTACCATTCTCAACTGTCTTTTAATCTACAGAATTTAAATCAGTTCTTGCAATATTTGTTAAACATTGCAATATACTGAATTAGCAATATATTTAGCAACACACAATGAATGATGGATGTTTATGTAAATATGTTATAAAAAGTTTGTGTCTAATTTTCAAATGTAATTTTGTAGCAGGTGAAAAGCAAAATATATGTTAGTTGCTTCTGTGTGTAGAAATAGGAATTTCAAGTGATTCTTGAGTATAGTTCTCTCATTGTAATTTACTTGAACTGCTCTTCTTAATTAGGCAAGATCATCCCACTGTTTTGGATAAATCTTGTAATACAAAACATTAGTTTTTTGGTCCTTGGTAATTTGTTTTTTAGAGTGAGTCCTTGGAGAGGCAATACAGAAGCCAAGATAATTCCAGGATGGGTAGGGTATGAAGTCCAACCTTTAACCCTGAGGTTAGAAGTTAAAGACAACTCTTTATATAGGTAAAAGTCCCATTCTAGTTGGTAGGAAAGGATATCAAAAGTTTTGGAGAGGACTTCATTGTGAGAGAAATAGTTGGCAATCTGGTCTCAGTATAGATGCAGGTATATTCATGGGGGTTAGAGTTAGCCCACCCTTAGATGTCTTATCTAAGCCAGTATATATTTGAGGGTCCTACCACCCTCTGGTTAGAATGACTGAGCATGACAGAATCAGAGAGGTGCTGCAGGAAACAGAATCTCAAGGGCTTCCGAGGATTTCATAATGTTGTTCCACACAAGATTTTTGTTCTAAAGCAACCCTTCAATAGCAATAAGGGAATGACCATGAGCTGACCAACAGGTATTTAGAAGGACCTGATGCGATTTTGTTAAGAAAGTCCAAAATTATTTAATAATGCTGTTAGAAATTTTGTAATTAAATACCTTCTCCATGAATTCTTGAAACCATGAGGAGTGCTGACCTCAATATATGCTTGATGTTTTCATTTGCATACACACTAAGTTTAACAGTCATAATTAACAATAAAATTTAAGAATCATCACATTATCATTTAATAAGCATTCTTTATTATATATGCAATTTATAGATTGTACTTTACTAAAACTAAACATTATTTCATATTTCTCAAAATCTCCATTTGATATTTTCAGGCCATGGTTGACTATAGGTAACTGAAACTATGGACAGTGAAACTATGTGTCTGGAGAGGCTACTAGAAATGTGTGTGGGAATTTGAAGATTGAGAAAGCAAAAGAAAACAAAATTTAAAATCCTAAAGAGTACTTTCTTTGAATTCTAGGCTTACAAAGTATGCTAAACTAACTGAATGAAAAGTTACTATCATGACTACCTGTATTCAGGGTGGATTAAGAAAGTACTGTAAACATAGTTGTCTTTTGTTTTTCTTTGAATTTTGAAATATCTCTTGGCATTTTGTGTCAGCTACAATCAGATATACTGGAAGTTTTTCAGCATTGAAAAGGAATTCTGAGCTTCACAAGAAATTAATAAGTGGAGATGCAAATGAAATAATCCTGAATTTCATGATGATTTTCTTTTTGCTCCTACCAATTACAACTTCTTAATGAATCCAGCAGCATTTACTAAGGAAGGGGTTGAGGGTCAAACCACCAACTAGACTAAGATGTGTCCCCAAAGGGTGACAGCAGAAGAGCTCACTTCTTTCTTCTTTAGCGACTTAGTAAAGGTTTTGACATCCTAATAGCCTTCAGAGTTCCCTGGAATTATCACCCCCTGAGTGTTCAGTACCCGATGGAAGTTGAGAGAAAGAAATGGCTAGAGACAAACATACCACCTGCTCAGGACTACTCAGTGGCAACCAGAAACCAAGTTCAATTTAGAATCACTTTCTATGTTATTATTAGTTTCTTTTAGATGAGACTATTCTATTTCAGATACATAATTAGCTACATAGATTTCTCAGACTGGCTGTTTGCCATAATAACATTGTATATTAGCTTATTTATTTTGTTTTAAAGACATACAATAATCACTGATAACCTAATCATATATCAAGTTTACCCTATACTTTTCTTTTCCCTGTGATGTTTCTTAAATTACACTTTGAGTTTGCAGATTGTTTGTAAAATACCTTCCAGCTTCCTCGGGGTGTGCCAAAAAATTTAAAAGCAAGTTCTGATTGTCGTGAACATGGTCAACTAGATTGAGCAGAGGCATAATGGATCTATCAGATTCATGAATTCATGCAAAAGTACTTACAAGAAAATGATTACACTTTCTTTCTTAGCAGAAACAGCTGGTGTCAGTGATGCGGATGGCTGAAGTTTTATTTGGATGGCAGCGGTTGGTATTACAGAAATTCTGCTGATCACATGTAAAATATCCCATATAGACAAACACATGTTACTGAGAGAGAGGGTGGTGAGGGTGGAGTCTTCAGTGTGAGCCTTAATCTCCACAGACAGAGAAAGATGAAATCCACTCTTCTTGGATGGAGTTGGGAAGTCAGTCTGTTTTCTTTATTCTTTTATTTCCAATTGTCGATTGAACCTTCCCAAGATTTATAATCTGTAAGTGAAGACTGTAAAAATGTAAAAAAGAGGATTCTTGTTTTTCAGTATTCATATGAACCTTGAGTGACAACAGCCTATGCAGTTATCTCTTTTTGGTATATTTATTTTTTAACAGAAACTCAACCCTGGAAGCAAAATAAGAACCTAGACTCCTTAAAATTATATCATCAGCTTTATAATAATACAATATCCCCATTTAGCCCTCCATGATTTCTTTTAAAAAGTTAAAACTTACTATTAATATTGTTATTTATTGTTATTATTATTATTATTATTGTTAGTAGTAGTAGCAGTAGTATTTATGTATGATGTGTATGTGAGGGCACACATCCCAAGGCATGTGTATGAGGTCAGAGGACAACTTTGGAGGCTCAGTTCTCTCCTTCAATCTTTAGGTAGGTTCTGAGGATCAAATTCAGGCCTCCAGCTTCCATGGTAAGTACCTTTACAATTTGAGCCATCTCAGGACCCTCTATGACTCTTTCTAATAATACATGTGATTTCTTTTTGATAAATGATTTGGAGAAAGGAGCAATATGTGCCGTTTTTGCAGTTATAAACTATTAATATAGATTTTTCTAACAAATATAATTTTTTTCTCAAAGTACTCATGAAATGCTTTGCCAAAGTCAAAAAAATCTTGTATTATTGTTAAATAACTGAGATCTTCTTCCTTTAGCTATGTGGGTTTTTTTCAAAAGGATTTCCATTTCTCCAAATCTCCATTTCTCATCTGTAAAGCAAATAATGATGACATCACTCACAGGAATGCAATCTAAGATGATGCACTCTGTCTTTGCAAGCTTGTTCTAAGATGTTGCACTATGAATTTGTGCAGAGGACATGCCAGGAAATATTCTGTAGGCCTGTCTAGAAGGCTAAGGAGTCTGATTTTATTGACCAAAGGAGGGAGTACTTACGGTACTTACATTAACCAAAATCTATGTATTTTTTGGATAGGAAATAATGATGATCAGTTGGTAATGAGGAAATCTGAGACCAGAGAAGAAATATTAGCCGTTCATGTTTCCCCTGAAATTCAAGCCTTATAGAAACTAAGTCTTAACATGAACATTACCTATCGAGGGTGAGCTGGAAATAAAGAGATTGGATGGTGTGAAAATTTAATATCATAATGTTATACATTTCAAAATAGTTGTGGCTTTGTGATTGGGCAGTGTCTACAGCTGTATGAGAAGAATGCTTTGTGCCTACTTCCACATGAATGATGGCTGTTTTGGCAGGACTATGCTGTGACTAAGTCTATGCTTGTCCTTTCCAGGTAGAGTGCTAGCAAAGTCTACCAATACACTATCTGCCTCTTCAATTTCCATGTTCTATGATGGCTCATCCACCTTGTAGTGAGAGTTTATTATTTATTCAGTTTTGATTAACCATTGGAGATGTCATATTTCCATAGCCAGGGATATATTTCTTTTGTTTTTAGATAATTCTGCGTATTTTTACATTATTTTCCAAATTTAGTTTCAGAAATTATATGACTGTCCTCCACCATTTCTGGTTTTGATTTGTGATGATACTCACTATACACTTTACTATGAAAACTAATTTCTAAAGCAATGGGAAGCATAGTGTCATGCTTTGTACCTTTCAGACACTCAGCAATATCTGGCTTGAACATAAACACCTTCTGTGAAGTGCTCTATCATTTTATTGTACACTTTTATTGGTTATAGAAACCATATCATACTAGATTTTCTGGATCATTTCATCCCAATTTCAAGCAATTGTTTTCATTTTCAAGTACTCACTCTTATTTTTCCCTAAGCCAACAAACTATCCAAAACATTCATTTTTTTTTAGCATCTAAACTACATTTCCTGTATGTTCTTATACCTCTGAAATAAAAAGCATTTTTCCAACTATGGTACCTAATTTCAGATACAGAAAATATTCATTAGGACTTAAAGTATGGTCGAAACAGCTCTTTATTGTAAAATTGGGAGTGATATTTGTCACAGTGTCAGTTTCTGACTTGTATTATAGTCAGATATGGTTGCTTACATTTGGCAGGCAGTACTTACTGCCATTCTGCTTTTATTATAGCTTGTTGTTAACATAGATATCTTGTTTTTGATATTGGCCTCTGGGTTTTATAAAAGAAGTAATAATGTTTTATTCATCTTTGAATCCTTTGGGTCCTTAGTAAGAAAGTATAGAAAAATGACAAAATATAAAAGGAACAGCCAGGTTCTAACATTAAACCAGATGAACCTGATTTCAGAATGCTTTTGTTTTTCACCATATATATTTTTCTCAAACCAGTCAATTCATTTGCATCAAAACTATGGCACTATTTCAGAATGTACTTAATAGGAACTTCTGTCCCCAACTGTTTCTTTGCTACATTCCTATAGAAATATGTGTCAGTGGATGAGCAAAGCAAGTTAATTAAAAATCATGCCATCACCAGCTATTGACTCTTTATCATCATTGGTCAAGTTAACTCAGGGAGTTTGGGGACACTAAATAAAATGCATCTTGTGTGATTTTTTAAATGACTTATTAAGGTCATCTATGTGCTTCAGGAAGGAAAAGACTTCTTAGGCTCTTTTGAATCCTAGTCAAATATATTTTGAAGACAGCTTAAGTACAAATATTAATAAGTTTTGAACTCCAGGTTTCATAATTATATTCTGATATTATCATTGCATCTCCAAGTTGCAAATCGAGTTTTCGTAGTGATTCATTATGAATCTCTATAGACAGCTTTCTTTATTTTCTCCAGGAACATTTTTAATGATAGAGAAATACACAAAGAGCAGGTTACAGCTCTCAAAAATTTCCCTTTATAACTTGTACCCCGTGGTTTTCTCTCAGAAGTCAAGAAAGCATGGTACACATTTTCCTATTTGCTCTTGAGATGTGAAAATTATGTGACTTACTGTAGTAAGTATGGCAGTGAGCCGAGTGATAACCCTTTTCATGGTCTCAGAAATTGTACATGATTTCATCACCCTGCTGGGATAACTTTTCATATGCAGTGATACAAAATGACATTTCCTTATGTCTTCACATTTTTAGGTCAATGACATGACATCTCTTAATTAGTGTTCTGTTGTAGTTGTATGAATATGCTTGCTTGCTGTGTTATCAATGAGAATCATTCTAAAATTCTAGTTTTCTTCTTTTTATTTCCTTATTTTCCAGTTTCATTATATATGTATAAAATTCTAGATTGAGGTGATATCTCAGTCTCTAAAGTGCTTGAGGGTCCAAATTAGATCCCTTGAACTTGAATTAAAAAATGTCAAATTAGTGTAAGATTTGGGTTTAAGTTTGATTTGGAGTGAGTCCAGCAGAAACAGGGAAACTCCACCATGGGAATGGGGCTAGCCTCCCAGCTTGGGATCAGCTAATAGCTCCTAGCTTCTTGGTAGGCTTTTTATGGGGAGGGAATCTGAGTGATACTTTGGATCCAACTGATGTTTGGAGGAGGTTAACACATTCATATCAGAAAGTTTATCTGGCTAGGAAGCTTATCTTATTTGTGTAAAGGAGCTGAAGTCCCTTTTCACAGATGCTTGTGAATTCTGGAAGTTTGACTGGAGTCGCCAAGGTGTTTGTCAGTCCTCCTGAGTCCTGGAACTCCTGGGGGGTTTCTCTTCAGTCACATTTTACAATTAGGATTGCAGAGATGGAGCACTGGTTGCTCTTGCAAAGGACCCAGGCTCAGTTCACAGCATCCACTTGCAGGCTAACAACCATCCCTAACTGCAGTTCCAGGATATCTGCCGCCCTCTTCTGACCTTCGTGAGCATTACATGACACAGGTACACTTAACATACATGGAAGCAAAAGGGTCATACACATAACATCTTTTTTTTAATCCAAAAATGTTGCTGCGTGTTTGTAATCTCAGCACTGGGGAAACTGAGGCAGGCAGGTTCCTGGGACTTACTGACTGGCTATCTTAGCCTACTTAGCAAATTTCAGGCAAGTGAGAGATACAGTCTGAAAAGAAGATAGATAGACCTGAGGAATGACACCCAAGATTTGTCCTCTGGTCTACACACAGACACATACATGCGCATGCATGTTCACACACAGGTACCCCTACATATGTGAACTCATACACATTCACAAATAAATACACGTACAAAACTTATGACATTTTAAAATAGTAATATTACTGAAAGTGTGATGCATGCACACAGCATAAAGCCATGAATGAGAAATGATGGAGATTCTTTTCTTTATTATTTTATTTTAGGTGTTTGAGTGTATTCCCTGCATGTGTAAGTTCACCTGTGTTGGGCAATGCCCCAAGAAGTCAGAAGAGGGCATCAGATCCCTGAAACTGAAGTTACAGGTGGTTGTTAGTCACCATGTGGGTGCTGGGATTCAAACCCAGGTCCTGTGCAAGAGCAGTCTGTGGTCTTAATCACTGATTCATGCTTCCAGGCCCTTAGATGGTGCAGATTTTTAAACATGTTTGCAAGTTATTTGGCAAGACACCCATCGGCAGGGGATTCTAAATCCTTTGCTGTTGGGTGAAAATAAACTATGGTACTGACCCCTGAATTCTGAGACAAGATCCTCAAAAACAGGGTGTATCTCTTGGTGCACTTGCTCTTGGAATACTGTGAGGGCAAAATTCTTGACCACATGGAGAAGTATCATGAAGGTGTTCTGAGATCAAACTTCCAACTGAAGCTCCAGGCAGCAATGAAACTGCATAAATATCAAATATGAGAAGAAGCATTTGAGCTATCTTCTGCCATAGGAAGTCCTGGTCATAAACTTAGATTCCCAAGATTGTTTAGGTTATTGCCCTCTCTCTCTCTCTCTCTCTCTCTCTCTCTCCCACCCCCATCTCTCTGTGCGCATAGGTGCACACACATATATATGAATGTGAGTGAATATGTATATGTGCATATGTGTGTCTATGTTTATGTGTGTGTGCTTGTTTGTATGTGAATGCATATGTGTAAAAGTGTGGTTCCAGAGAAATTTTGGGATTTCTTCTATATTTGTAAAGAATATCGTTAGTATTTTGAAAGGGGCTATATTGAATCTGTAGCTTGCTTTGGACTGCAGGAACATTTTTTTTGAGTCTTGTAAGTTCATACAATTATATGACAGATTTGTTGTGTGTGTGTGTGTTTCTTGAATTTATCTAATGAATGATTTATAGTTTTCACTGTAGACATTTCACTTCTTTGGTTAAATCTATTCCAAGATATTCAACTAATTTTTTAGCCTCTGTTGAGAATTGGTTTGCTTTCTTGATGTGCAGTTCTGATAAGTCCCTGTGAGTTTGTAGCAACACTACTGAAAGTTTTACATTGAGTTTGTATTCTGAAACTTTTATGAGTACATTTATTAGTTCTAATAGGTTGTTGGAGGGCATCTGGTGTTTTCTATATTTAGGATCATGTCATTTGAATATGGTGATAATTTGACTTCTTACCCAGTCTGAGTACTCTTTATTTCTTCTTGTCCTATTAGGGTTCATCAAGTAAAGTCAAATTGGTCATCCTATGTCATTCCAAGTGTTATTCCAGTGCAATCTCAAGAAGAAAAAACAAATCAAAAAGCATTACACCACCCAATGTTAAATACCTTGAAACTCTTATAATCAAAACAGCATGGTATTAGTTTAACAAAACAATATGGAACATGAAACAAGAAGCCAAAGCACATGTCAACCACATAATTGAGTCTTGAAAAAGGAGCTCAAAACACATACTGAAGAAGGGCAGACTTCTCAGTAAAAGGTGCTGGGACAATGTAGTAACCACAGAGAGAAGCATAAAACTGGATGCCTTGTCTCACCAGCTACAGAAAATTAAGTGAATATGGATTAACAAATTAATTTAACATACCAAAACAATGAAGCACTAGAAGAAAACATAGGAAAAGCACTTTAGGTCACTGGAACCTGAAATGGCTTTTTTGTATAAGACAATGCAATTCTGACATGGGGAGGGAAGCAGGTAAAGAACAATACTGTGCTACAACCACGGGTGCTTGCATTTTGCAAAGGAAAAATAATTCAGAAACAAACAGTAATCAAAAACAAAAGCCAGATAAATGAGATTACATCAAATGTAAAGCTTCTGTGCAGCAAAGGAAGCAGTCGACAGAATGAAGAGTCAGCCTAAAGCATGGGACAACATATTTTCAAAATACACATCTGAGATGAGCATTATATTCAGTAATACATGAGGAATTAAAAATACTCAGTAAAAATAAGCAAAAAACTATAACTAAAATATATAGTGGAACTAAGTTGACATATCTCAAATGAAGACATAGAAATGATTCACAAGTATATTCCAAGGAAGTTCAAATCACCATTTAATAGGCAAATTCAAATCAAAAACTATAATAAAAATGATCTCATTATCATAGAATGACTATTATTAAAAGACAATCTTAAAAAGCATGTGGAAAAATAGAACTGTAAGGTTCTGCGCTCGAGAGCCACAGCAGACAAGAAACCAGAGAGTCCACTGGGAGCTAACAGGACCCAGTTTATTAGGAGAAGACCAGATGGGACTAGCTTCTCCACACTTGGGGCTAGCCTCCCCAAAGAGATGAGTGAGACGATCTCCCTCATCTTGGGCTTGGGGGCTCTGGGGAACTGGGCTGGCATGCCTGGCTCCAGATCAGGATCAAGAGAATGAGAGAGAGACCTGCTCAAGGCAGGTGCGAACAGTGAACTCATTGGGAGAGTGAATCGTTAGCCCTGCCTAGCTGATTAGTAGGTGGGAATCTAATTCTGGTTGTTTGGCTGGAGTTGCCAAGGTGTCTGCTGAGAGGAGGGAGGGTCCTTCAGTCACATCTTACATTCCAGTCTTTTGTGTCATAGGGGTAAAAGGGGCGCTGTTCTCCTCTTAACTTCTTCAAGCTGATTAGGGTTGATGATGGGGGCATGGGAATGACACACAAGGCTGCAATGGGTTCGAGTCCTCATCATGGTTAGGCAGCCATGCATATTTCCTGGTGGGAAGGTGAGCAGAGATGACTCTGTGCCTGGTCACCCTCATGATGTATGGCTGCTGCATGAGTGGTGTTGAGGCCCCAGCAAAGCACAGTAGAAGGGCAAAAGTTGGTGGCAGTCCTCCCATGTAGGCGAGCAGAGGGACTGGCGCTGAGGCAGTTTCTCCTGCATAAGAGACTGCTGACCAGGAGAGGTGATAGACTTGACAGTCCTCCCTCTCCATGCCCCCTGGTGGATGGATAAATCTTCAGAGGATTAGCTGCTGGAACCCTGTTTCAGACCTGAAAGGGTTAATGAAACGGGAGATTTGACACTGTGTAGGATCTGGTCCAGGTAGAGATTAAAGATGATTTTGCAAAAGCCATAAGCAAGGTTAAGGTTCAAGGACCCCGCAGGAGGCCATTAGGTTTCAGAAGAGGTTGTCCATTCAAATTCAATGAAAGTGTGGAGCCAAGTGACCTAAGATGAAAGCTGGAACAACTTCCTATTTTCCTGAAATGTAAGGAATTAGATATCATACATTCAAGGGGGTAGAGATGTGAGAAAGATTGGCCCATGACAGAGGTCAGACAAATGAGGTGTGTAAAGGTTAGCTTAAAAAAATTATCCAACTTAAAATTCCTGTCCATAGAAGCAGATGTTTACATTTTAGTCATTGTCTTTGTTCCCGATTTGAGACATATCCTGGCATTACATCCAATCCTGAAGACCACAAGAAACTGTCAAACTCAGAGTTCTCTTTTTCCTCAAAAAAAAACAGGATGTCATTGCTGTAAGACTGAGTCTCCATGATTTGGTTAAAGACCACTATCACTTCACAGACATTGATGTGGTCATTAACAATGGTTATTTACTTAAGATGTTCTGCATAAGATTAGATACTCCTCTTTCAAACTCAGACCTTCAATCACTTGCACAGACTCTCTTATTTTCTTTCTATTCTGGAAATATCCAGCCCTCATAACCTTACATAAATCCTTCTTTATAAAATATTTCCTTTCCTTTTTCCCTCTTATTTTCCTTCTTATTATCATGAGACATAATAACATTGAGGCTGAGAGTGTTGATTGGATACTCAGGTGAGGGTCCAATGACCCCACTTAACAAACCTGTAAGTGGACACAGCTGAAGTTATGAAGACGGCAGTTTGGCTCAGAAGAGTGCTGTGTAGTATCATCTTACTAAAAGAACACACATAATGTTATGAATTGATATTATTGGTGTGTACATTACGCTTTATAAATTTCCAGGTGAGCTTGTAGAAAACACCAAAATTGTTGTTGGGGGAGAGAGAGAGAGAGAGAGAGAGAGAGAGAGAGAGAGAGAGAGAGAGAGAGAGAGAGAGAGAAAAGAAAGATCTCCCAATGCTTTAGGCCTTGAGGGAACATATGAGTAACAATAACAATCTGTCTGAATTAGGAAAACTATATAGGGGTGCCCAGGGCATGAAGGGATAAGGAAATGCTCAATTTCAGAGAAGACAGTTTAGACCATAATGAAAGGCAGTAATTGAGTCCAGTGAAGGATACATTTTAAAGCCCGACCCAAGGGATGAGAGCTATCAGGGGTACCTTAGAGAATGCAGGGAAGAGGTAGAGTAGCCCTGGGGATTTGAGGCCCATTGAATCCCACCATGGAGAGCTGCTAAGGGTGTGTCTTACCAGAGTAGGAAGAGGAGGACAGACCATGTGGTCCTCTACCACAAACAGGCCTTTTATCTACTGTGGCAGCGGTTCTGGGTTCCTCCATTGCTAGGTCAATCCTCGGTGGCTAGGCAGATGAGTTCTGTCAGTGAAGAAGATCTGGAGGTGGGTTGTGGGAGATCTGGGGGCCACATGACTGGCCTACCTTGATTCTGCAAAGAAGGGCAGTCATCCTTTTGGCATCCTCATTTTCCCCATTGTGGGCATGGCCCTGGCAGTGGCTGATGAGTTGGGGCAGGCTTGTGCCCAGTGTCCTTTGATGTCACAGTGACTGGCAGCTGTTGTGGTATTGATGCTGAGTTGCTTAGAGGTCTTCTTGGGAGGAACCCCGAGTGCCACCATCAGTAATTGAGCCTTCTGTATCACAGGTGGCACCCTCAGTTTGGGGTTATGGAATATTTTAAAGGCCATTTTTCAGCAGCTCTCCCTCGGAAAGTAAGGGGCTTTTGGGGCCTTTGTTAGTGGACAGGTTGAGTTATGAGATGGATGGTTTTATGGGGTGTGCTGGATCAGAGTGAGGTCCATGGGCTAGGCATACTAGATAAAGACACATTACAAGGACAGCCCATGTGTATAAGAAAGAGAGAGAGCATTTGTGACTGGGCAGCAGGGGAGAGTGACTATAAAAGAAGGCGAGGTAAGTAAATAGAGGCAGGAACAAAGAAGAGTCAGCAACAGGAATTTGAATGTTTGCATGTGGATGGCACTGCCGATAAGAGTTTTCAGCTGAATGATATCCCAGAGGAGATCTCTAGTCTGACACCTGCCAGAATAGAGGCAGGTTGGAATTTAGGACCCAGAGGGAACTGGCCAGAACTGGGCAGCCAGAAACAGAAAGAGTACAGCAGTGAGTTTGTGAGTTCAGGCGTGGGCCTTAAAGGGGAGTCGGGGGGGGGGTCACGCAGTGTCCTGAGAGACAGACAAGAGACGGGCACAGCACAGGAGGGGGGGGCAAGAAGGGGACGGGAGGGCACGTGGGCATGTGCTTGCAGTGGCCTGGCATGGATTAGCAGACGCAAAGTCCGTGGCACCGGCATGGAGCTGAGAGGAAAGTGAGAGGTCAGCTGCCGGAGTACGAAAACGTGGAATCCCTACCACAGGGATCCGAGATGAGACGAGATCTCTAAACTGGGGGGTGCCTCCCAAGCTTAGAGCCATGAGAACGTGGGAACCCCCCAGGGTCCGAGTTGAGATGGGATCTCTAAACTGAGGGCACCTCCTAAGTTCAGAGTTATGAAAACATGGGACCCCTAGCTTCTGGCTGCAGGGGTCCAGCGAGGAGCAAGGAGCATGTCGGCTGACATCCAGAAATGGGAAGGGAAGATAAAGTAGGTGGTTGGCCGCACAACAGGTAGGCGTCCCTACCTGAGGGGATCTCTAAACTGGGGAGTCTTCCAGATTTAGAGTTGGGCCCTGAGGCCCAGTGTGAGAACCCTGAGATGAGACAAGATACGTGGGAACCCCCACAACAAGTAGGCGTTCCTACCTGCCGGGAATCCTAGAGGAGATGCAAGAGTTCACAAGGGTCCAAAGGAGAAGCGTGGAGGCCGACACCCAGAAATAGGTGAGGATGAGAGGGAGAGAGAGAGAGAGAAAACAGGGCTTCCCCTAGATCTTTTAGGAATTAGATAAGAGCTCCCAAATACTTTGGACATATTTGGCCTTTGACATAGAGCAGGCTGTTAGAAGGCACAAGGACAGCCTTTGGGTTTGGGGGTCTTTTTACCCTAAACTGCTAGCCAAATTCTGCCTCCTATTCTTATCACCTCCCCCTCTGAAGAGGTCACCCTAATTGCCAATAGGGAATTGGGGCGCTGACCACTCTTGGCTTCTTCAAGCTGAAGGGGGATGTAGGTTGTGGCAATTGGGGTATCCCTTCAGTGAGTCTATCTAAAAGACCCCTGAATTGTATAACTGTTAGTAGGGAGAAAAGAAAGTCCTTGACTGGTGCCTGGAAGATGAAACAAAGTAGTCAGAACAGGGAATATTTAAAATGTTCAATTCAATGTTCATTAGAATCAGAAAAACCATATTATAATTTACCATACATAATTTTGAACTAAATACCCATAATGTAAAAAAAAAGGAACACAGAAAACAATGATACCTAAAGGAACCTGGAAAGAGTCGACATGAAAATGTTTTTCTTTTAGTCTGTTCAGGACACTGTAACTAGAAAGTGAAAAGCAGAGATGCTCAGGGCATGAAGGGGCAGGAACAAAAGCAAGCTTGGAGCAACTAAGCATCAGAGAGGGAAATACTCTATTTCAGAAAAAACAGGCTTTGGATCACAATGCAAAAAGGCAGGAATTAAAACCAGTGAAGGCCGCATCTCACATCTCCAACCCAAGCATGCTATTCCACTTTACCTCCCATGCATAAAACAATGTAAAAATAGCCATTTTAAAACCCAGTAAATACCATACTAAAAGTTAAAATTTAAAATAATCTTAATTAGAAACAGACCCAAAGCAAAAACATAAATTGCAAAAGGATTAGGACATATAATTAAATGCTATGGTCCAGGGAATTCCCAGATTATCATTATCTCCTAAAGTTCTGTAGAATCAGTAAATTCCTGGGTGTGGCCATTTTGAATTATGCCATATGGTTGGATTAAGATGGTGGCAAGGTCAAGCAGGTCAATGCCATTTTGAAAATATTTGTCCAAGATGTCGGCCAAGTCATGTGACTGTCACCATATTGATGATGTCATCACCCAATGGAGGCCAGATCACATGATTCCCTCTTCTCTAGGTAAAGTCACCAGCCATGATGGTTACTAAGCACATGGTAAAAGGAGCCCCAGGATGAAATGGAGCCCATTCCCCGCCAGGACAGAAACCCTATGGGATTAATGTGTCTCACAGATTAAATGTGAAGAGAAACTCCTCTTTGCTTCTTAAAAACACCCATTTAAATGTTAGTATGCTCAGATATGTAGGCCCCAGATAAGAGAGCAAAGCAAAGGAATTCAAGGACTTTTAATCTTTTTTTTTTTTTTTTCTTTAGAGGCAAGGCATTTGTAGCTTTAACTTGCCCTGAGGCATAACAATGGAGGCTCACTCCCTCACCTGCCTAAGGAGCTTGCTGGAGCTGCTTTGCCTATGATAGAAAAGGAAAAGAGGAGAGAAACATGCTACATAGGAAGAACATTCCCTGGTCCATGGAAGGGTGATATGCACAATCACTGCAAGTTTAAGAGGCAGCCGACCATTCTAAGCAGGTGGGTCCGCCAGAGATGGGAGGGTGAGGGGTGGGATGACTAAGAGGAGCCCATGGCAAAAAAAAAAGGCAGTTCAAAGAAAGAAAGAGAGAAGGAAGAGATTCATGCTGGAGGGGCAGGTGCAGAGTGGAGACTGACAGAGAGGTCCGTCAAACCAGGGGAGGGCAAGTGGAGGCGCCATGTTTGGCCTCTTGGCTGGGATCTGAGGACCAAGTGGTGGGATGCCAAGATGAAAGAGCACATGAGGACCCAGATCAGAAATAGACGGGGTCCCAAGAGGGGGAATGAGTTAGCCAGTGGCCACTCAGAAATGGGAGAGTGAGAGAGAAAAAGATGAAAGAGCAATAAACGGGAAAGGGAACCGGGACCTCCATGTCTCATGATGTAGGTGCTGGGTTGTGGGTGAGGAGCCCATAGCCAGACCAGCATACCGAGCCAGGTCCTGCATGAAAGGTGGTCCCCACATGGGCTGCTGGTCTCTTCCATCCCGAGTTTTAGCACCATTATGTAAGGTCAGGGTTCGACAGACCTCACAGACAGAAGGGACCAGAGACTCCGCTGGGAGCTAACAGAACCTGGTTTATTAAGAGAAGACCAGATGGGACTAGCTTCTCCCAACTCAGGAGTGGAGAAATGCTAGTCCCCCCTGAGGGGCTTGCCTCCCCAAGGAGATGGGGAGACTATCCCCCTCATCTTGGGACTCGGGCCAGGGGGGGCTCCGGGGAACCAGGCAGACGTACCTGGCTCCAGATCAGTATCAAGAGAGCGAGAGCGAGAGCGAGAAAGAGAGAGAGAGAGAGAGAGAGCGCAAATAGCGAACTCATTGGGAGAGTGAGTCCTTAACTCAGCCTAGCTGATCAGTAGGAGGGAATTTAATTCTGATTGTTTGGCTGGAGTTGCCAAGGTGTCTGCTTGGAGGAGGGAGAGTCCTTCGGTCACATCTTACAATAACCTTTGCATATTTTTGGTGAGAATGTAAATTAATACAGCTATGAATATGGACAACAGTATGGGAAAGACACACACACACATACACACACATACACACGTACACACACACACATACACACACACATATACATACACACGCGCACACACACATACACACACATACACACACATATATATACCCACGCACGCACACACACGCACACATACACGAAATGGAACTACCATATGTTCCAGCAGTACCATGAAAGAGAATATATCTAAAGGAAATGAAATTGCCAGTTAAGAGACATCTGCATTCCCACGTTTACTGTAGCACTCATTGTTTCAGTGAATGTCCAGCAATGAGGAGTGGATAAAGAAAAGTGACACACATGTATTATGTTCAGTTCCACATTTTACACAGAAAAGAACAAAATCCTGTCATTTGCAACACTATGCATGAGACTGGAGATCATTAAGCAAAGTAAGCCAAGCACAGAAAGACAATACCACACAAATTTATTCATATGTTGTCTTATGAATTCTCCTCTCACAGAGAGGCCAGGCATTCAGTCCCCCCCATCCCCAGGTTTGAACCAATTGAGCAAACAGAGAATGCTCTCCAATTGCAGAAACCAGTTTATTACAGATTACTTACAAAGGATTCATCCCTGTGGAGAGAGACAGAAATTTCATATGGGGGAAGCCAGCATTCTGAACAGAAGTCCGGTGGACCTCTGACACATACACACAGAACGAAGACGAGATCTACCGCCTGCCTACGTCTCTTATCCAGCTTTTTCTATGTTCCCTCTGGACCCTTCCCTCTAAGTCCCTGGTGTTTTGGAAAGTAGTTGAGTCTATTAGCTTCATCTGTGTCAGTCACATTCTTGGGCCCATGTTTCTTGAGGCAGAGAGAAACTCTGTAAATTTACCCCGACATATGTAGAATCTAAAATGGTGATCTCATGCAATTTGAGGGGAGACTTCTCTCACCAAGAGGATGAAGGGAAGTGCAGAGAGGTATTAAGTTAAAGCTAGCCAGGAGTGAGAAGTTCTGGGGGGGTTTGCCTAGTAGGTGACTATAGGTAACAATTACAAAGTGTGCATCTCAAGAGGTAAACAAAAGAGTTTGAATGTTTCACTGTAAAGAAATTATAAATACATTTAACTTTTTCATATTATGTATGCATTTATCAAAACATCATATAACACTACAATAATATATACAATTGGTGTCGGCAAAAAGATTCTCTCAGTGAAAACCAACTAGCTCCCAAGTTTTGACCATTAGAACCATAAAAGGCACTGCCAGTGGTTATTGTGCATTCACATGGTGTTAGAGTGAAGTGCCTACATAGAAACAGAAAACCCTTTTAAAGCCATCATAGGGAAATGCTATAGGTAAGCCTGAAATATCTGATATTGATCTTGACACTAAAACACGAGCAATGAGGAGGCTAAAGTTTGTTAACAAATTTTGGACAGCCCAGGAGGTTGTCATGGAGAAATTAAATAAATTTTAAAAATGCACAGCTATTAGAAGCTGGGGAAAGTTAAATTCCTTTTCTTTGGATGGAAATAGATAAAATGGAAATGATGTTTCATGAATTCTGAGCCAAGGTCCTGAGGTCCTGAGAAGCATTCCTGCTTTCTCTAGAGATACTTGCTTTTAGAACCCTTGTTCTCAAAGTGAATAGACCCTTATATCATGGTCAAATGTCAGCAATGCTATTGACTGTTGTAAAGTAGAAAATAAAGATATCTAAAGAGGTAGATAACCTGTCTAAGGAATCTCTAAACAGTGTTGATGACGCTTCTTATTCCTTCTTGCTTCTTGTAACCAAATGAGGTAACTAAAGAAATTAGGGCTTAAAAATAAATTGTATGTATAAATAAGTCAGAAAAGACTCTGGATCAGAAATAAGCAGTTTCTTATCAACATCTCCAGATGATAAAACCTTTTTTCAAATTAGGAAACAGAAGATCAAATCCAGGACACTATCAGGAAAACACATTCAAGAATATTTTTAAAACACTTTAATTTCAAGTGGTGCCCAAGACATCTTTTTCAAATAGATAAAAAGATCATCTAAGGATTTAAGAGCCATGCGTCACCATTGATCTCCATTGGAAATTAAGACTTCTAATAACTTTTAGTGTATTATTCCACAAAAAATTATTTTGGAACTCAAGGTAGAGAAAAGTTTTTCAAAACTATTTATATGAATGTCATTGGTTCATGAAGAGAACTAAAATGAGGATTCATAAAAAGCCTGCACGGTTTTGAAGATCCTGGTGCTAACAAAAGCACTGGCACCCCAGGTTAAAGACAATGCAATTCTGCCATGGGGAAGCAGGTAAAGAAGAGTACTGTGCTACAACCATGCATGGGTGCTTGCATTTTGCAAAGGAAAAATAATTCAGATGGTAGAATGAGGACCCTAGTTGGATTCAAGAGCCTGGAAACATTGTTGCGAGGCATTAGAGCTAAGCTCCAGTCCAGAAACCCAGGAACAGGGCTTATGTGATTGGCTTGTTTGCAAAATGAACTATGATGGTTATTGGTTTCTCATTATCCTCCCCTCCCATCCCCTCTCCTTTCATCTCCTCTTGTCCCCTTCTCTCCCTTCCCCTCTCCTCTCCCCCTTCCCCTCCCTTCCGCTTCCCTGCCTCTTCACTTCTACGCCCCTCCCGCCCCTCCCCTGGTGTACCCCACCCCACCTGCCCTTTCCATGTTTTAACTCTGAGCTGATGTATCTTATGTCTCTCACATCATTGTATTTTGGATATGTAAGGTGGTAGACAATTTATTGCTTTAGATACAGAGAAAGTAAACTCACAATGCTAAATCTAAGCAATTATATGTGAATCTGGACCTAGCTTGAGAACAATCTGAATATGAAGACTGGTATTGAAAGTTGAATAGAAGTGATTTTAGGAGGTGTTATAGGAGGAGAGTAGTATATATTGCATGCAAAAACAAGGCAAATTATTAGAGTCCAGAAGGTGGACTAACAATTCTTTCATCAGGAGCAGGAATTCAATTCATTGGACCTTAAATATGGCCACCTTTAATGACTCACTTGTGGTACATCGAATGTGGTGAGGATGAACTGCATAGTTCCTAAGGCTAGACTACTCCTTTGTCACTGGAATCTCTTGAGACACCTGCTTCTAGAATCTAGCAGCCAGGATCTGAGGAAACTTGGGTCACTTATAGAATACAGCTGTAGGGGTTACAGCTGACAACCCTAGTTTCATCTCAGCCCACAACTAGCTTCAGGTACCAGGTGTTTGAGTGAGGGAACACCTCTATCCATCTTGTCTCAGCTCACATCAAGAGCCTTGTGAGTCTTCAGAGTTATAAGAAATAGGGACTGGAAATGGGGTTGCTTTATTTTATTTAGTTCAGAATATCCTTTTTACTGATATAGGTAACTGGATAAGGCCCAAAATAATATAACTCTTCCAAAGTAGTATCCAGAATACAGTACGTTTTAAGGCACGGAGGTAAGAGTATAGTGGATAGCTAATGTTTGTTGTGATTTTAAAGTATGTTGATTGTGAATAAGAAGTAAATCCAAGAAAAGGGGCATGGTTTTTTATTTAAAATGAAGTTGAGAACGTTTGGGGTCTTTTCACACTCAGGCTTACCTGATGATGCAGAGGGCTCATTCTGCTGGGCAGCTTACCCTTCATGTTCAGAGGTTTGGGAAAGCATGCAAACAGCATTTCAGCTTTGTGTCACAAAGCTGAAAATGAAATATTGAACTCTTTCTTTTGTTCCAAAGGGTAAACGAGAGGGTTGTCTTTCAAATCACTTTCCCATTCCAAATAGGAGGGATTGGAGAAATTTGCTTGTAAACAGGAAGTGGCCAAGAAGAGGACAATTGCCATGACTTCTAAGCAAGTTAATATGCTGTACAATGAAATCTGACCTCTTCAGTGTGTATTCAGATGAGACGGCGTCAAGGGTCAGTTTTGGAGAGAGGCAAAGGATCAGGGAGAAGAAACAGTCAGCTCTCTGGAAATTCTCTTGGAAAGGATGTGGGACTAGCTCCTGGGTATGACCTGTGAACCACTGAGAAAGCTTCCTATGTCTCCTTGCTGAAGAACAAGTCTGTGTAGCAAGGACATATGACAGCCACTGTGGGAGAGCTTTCAGGGGACATGTGGGAGAACTAGGATTCCACATTGTGAAAGTGGAAACAAAGTATTGCAGTTTTCCCTGTATAATGTTCCCTCCCCTGACATGCACAAATAAGATATTCAGCCTAAAGGACCATTTTCAAGTGCATTTTCTATATACACAAAGGGCTTTGACATCTAGAGAAGCCAGATAATTTACAGAAAGAACCAAATTATTTATTATCTGTCTCTTTACAGAAAACATGGTTGATCTGTCCCATATTAGCATTAATGCAAGGAAAACTGAAACAGAAATAATAATATGGCAAATTATGCTTTAAAATAAGCTTTTCTCTTATAAGGAGGTTATTTAATATAATAATCAGTCAACTTATGAAGAAAACAAAAATCCTTAGTTTATGTACGTAGTAACTAAATTAAAAATATATGATAATAACTTGGTAGAATTACATAGACAATAAATTTGCAATTATATTTGAAAAATTTTAAACGTTTCCTTCAACTGTTGATAGAAACACACACACACACACACATGAAAAATTACTGAGGATTTTGAAAAAATAAATAGCACTATTAACAAACGAAATCTAATGGACATTTATTCAATGCTCTATACAGTAGCAGCAAGATATGATCTTTTCCAAATGAACATGATTTTTTTTTTCAACACAGACTGTATTTTGGCTAACAATACAAACCTCAGATAATGTAAAGTAATTTTTAATTAGTACAGATTTTTCTCTCTGATCACAATGGTATTAAAATATAAATCAACAAGAAAATGATGTCTGAAAAATCCTGCAAATATTTACATAGTAAAATGTCTTTTTAATAACAGAAAGAATAGAAAATAAGTCAAAAGGAAAACTAGAAAGTATTGCAAGTGGAAGGAAGTATTCTGGCACAATATGCCTAGAAGAAGAGAGAGTTTTAACTCCTAAGCTTTCATTACAGGAAATGAAAGAAAAAAAAAAGAGAGAAAGAAAAGAAATAATTGCAAGGAAGGAAATTCATAAAAGTGCAGAAGTAATAAAATAAAAAAACCCAGAAAATTAGAAACAATACTATCACAGTCTGTGTTCTAGATCAATATAATTTATCAAATCCTTGGCAGATTAACCAAAACAAAATAAAACAGCAAAAAATAAACACCTAAGACCTTGTGACATTAAAGATTAATCTGTGGCAGTCTCCACAGATCCCAAAGAAATTGAAATGAGGAAATATCAAAGAACTTTATGTTCACTGTGAGAAAGACTGAAGGACCTTGAAGACACATGTCACCAAAGCTCTCACAAAAAGAAATAGGCAAGACAAATAGTCCTGTGTCTATTAAAGGAACTAATTTCTGTCTTTGGTTTATTTGTGTGATACATAGACTCAGGTAGGTTAGGCTAACCTTGACTCTTGTTTCTAACTCCCAACTGCTGGGATTATAGATATTCACCACCACACTGTCTTAAGGAATTGAATTTTTAAGCATAAATGTTTTCACAAGAATTACTCTAAACACAGATCACTTCACTAGTGATTCACACTGAATATAAAGAAGAAATGATAGGAATTTTGTGTTAACTCAGAAAATGAAGTGGGAGAAACAATTTCCAAAGGATTTTATGAAGCTAGCATCTATCTATCTATCTATCTATCTACCATCTATCTATCTATCTCTATATAAAGAAAACATAATTTTCTGGGTGGGTGGTACATTTCTTTAAGTTCTGCACTCAGGAGGCAAAGGCAGGTGAATCTCTGTGAGACTAAGGCCAACATGCTCTACACATCGAGTTCCAGGCCTCGATGGGGCTACAGGGAGATCCTTTCTCAAAAGGCCAAAATTAATTAATTAATTAATTAGAACGTCATATCAATCCAAATCAATGTAATTTTTCATATTAACAGATCAAAAGGGAAAACAATTCGAAAAAAGCATTTCAGCAAATAAATCATTCATGAAAAAGAAAATATCTAAAACAGGAATGCAAAGGAATTTCCTCAAATTCATGAAAAGCCTTTATGAAAACTCACAGTGACATACCTTTTTGAATGCCGATTAGCCTCATTCATTCAGTAATGCTCTATAGCTTTAGTGATGAGAGTAAATGTCCACCTAAGATTAGGAACACAACTTACTTGGTTGTTCACTTACACCATTCCTATTAATCATTGTACTCCAAGGTTTATTAAAAGCAACAAACAAGAAAGATAAATAAAAAGCAATATGTGAAAAGAAATACAGATAGTCTTTATTCATAGATAACATAATTGTGCTTAAAAATCACATGAAATATATCCAAATACTTCTGGAATGAATGTTATTTCATTCATTCATGTAGTTATTTAAATAAAAATGCCATCATAGCACCACAAACATGAAATATTTATAAATTTCGTAAAAACTATGAAAGACCTCTACACTAAAGTTATAGAGCATTACTAAATGAATGAGGCTAATCCTCATTCAAGAGTTATGCCTTGTTTGTTAAGAATCAGAGTCATCATCATGGAACTTTTACCCAAATTGATCTATAGAGTAAATACAATTCCAATAAAATCTTTCAGGGTTTTTTGTACATATAAATCAAATCTAAATTTTATAGAAAATCACAAAGGATCTGGAACACCCAAAACAAGTTAGAAAGAAAATAACAAAGTTAGGTAACTTCTGTCTGAATTTCAAACATATTATGAATTTTAATAATGTTCAAATGAAGATGACTAGAACTGAATAGAATGAGCTCAGCTGGCCCAGAAATATCCAGAGTCAGCTGGCCTTCTTTAGACAAGGTTCCAAAACGGTTCAATTGGGGGAAATGATCATAATTTTGAAAATGCAGTAACTTAATACACATAACAACAACCAAAGCCTATAATAAACCACCTGAGCCTTATTTCACAAGCTATTAGTTGGAGGTGGATCATATGTTAACATGTACATGCCATGTTTATACATTAAAAACACTGAAAAATGTCTTAGAGGCTTGGAAGTTGGCAAAGACTTCTCAAACTTAACAAACAGGAAAAGTGTGAACTATAATTAAAGAACAAAACCAAGGCAATGAATGAACTTAAGATGAAAATTTTTTTCCTCCTTTCAGGATAGTGTTATGAAAAATAGCAGGCTGGGATAAACTCTTTGCAGATTGTATAGCTGACAAAGGACTTGTTTCTAGAACTTGGAAACAACTCCCAAAGTCAACAAGAAGATAAATAATCCACTTGAAAATATTTGAACAGATATTTCATCAAAACATGTACAGCAGACAGATGGAAAATAAGATTGTGAAAATATGCTCAAAGCCAATTCATTAGAGAATGCAAATTAAGCTTCATTGAAATGTCCCATCTCATCTATTAGAATGGCTAAGATGCTGGAAACATGACATTAAGCATTGTCATGGTTATGAAGCAGTCAGAACTCTCAAACACTATGTGTGCAGCCAGCAAAAGGGTACAGTCACTTTGGAAAACAGAATGACATTTTAAAAGGGGTTAAACATACACTACCAAATAGTTCATCCATTTTGTTTCTCCGTATCATTTGTGATGATTGAGAATTAGATATACAGGCAAGGTTTTGTTTAAAAATGTGCTTACCAGGTTTATTTATAATAAAGGCCAGAAATAGAATGGTTAAGACATTGTGGTATGCACATTATATGGAATACTAGTAAGCAATCACATGAAAATACTGTCGAAAGAAATAATATGGATGGGTCTCAGAACAGTTGCTCTAAGTGAAAGAAGCCAAATATAAAAAAGATATATAGTCTATGATCACAGTTTTGGAAAATGTCAACTACCCTACAGCGAGAGAAAGAATATCATCAGCTTCAATGAATGTGGTTTTGAGGAGGAAAAAGAGGATTTCAAAGGTATATGAGGAAGTAAATAGGGATTTGATATATGCATCATCTTGATCGCAGTAGCAGATTCCCGAGGATCAACACATGGGCAAACTTATGATATCATAGCTGATAGGACCTGATTATTTTTATTAATCAATAAATAAAAAGAAACACTAAACTTAGTTTATTACAGGACAAAATGTAAAGAGAAAGTATTTTCCATATGTATGGTTTGCCACAGGCTTATAATGAGTTCTTGGAAACAAATAACAAATACATGAATTAAATAAGAATACAAAGTGATTTGATTTACAATGCGTAAGTATTTAAACAGACACTCCCTAAACAGTTTCTCAAACTTTCATTGAGTGGAAAAAGTTGGTGTCATACTTTTCCAGGAAATGAAAATTAAAAGTGTAGGAAATTTCTTATTAGAATAGCTAAGTTTTAAATAATCTTCAATACAAAGTCTTAGGAAGCTTAGTAAGTATGTGGGCAATTGGTTCCTTTATTCAGTGATTATTTGATGTTTATTGTATAATTTCAAAAGCTCTTGTCACTATCTACCAAAACTAAGTATATACCAATAACACAGTAATTTCAATTTTGGGTATTAACCAACAGAAATGAGTGCTGTTTACCTAGATACATAAAGATATAAAGATGACAGTTATAGTAACTGTTTCTGTGATAAAACACTGTGACCAAGGGAACTTATAGGAGGAGGAGTTTATTTGAGCTTATGATTCCAAAGGTGCAAGAGCCCATCAGGATAGGGAGACATCCTGGCAGGAGGCAGCCGGAGCAGGAGCAGAAGCTATGTGCTCACATCTGCAAGCAGGCACAGGAAGTGGAGGGTGGCTGGAGAGCCGGCAAGGCTTAAGAACTCTCTAAGCCTGCCCACAGTGACATGCTTCCTCCAACATGGCCTCACCTTCTAAGACCTCACCAAACATGGCCACAACTGGGGACAAAATGAATACTTGGATCCCATGGGGGACATTCTCATTCAAATTCTCACAGTAGTTTCATTTATCCCAGTATTAGTCTGGAAATAAACAAAAGCATAACTACTTTTAGCATAAGCACATAAAGGATTTTTACATGACAATAAAAAGGAACTGTTCAACCAGATGCATTTGACAGGTATAATGCTGGATAAAAGAGGGTGTAAACATAAAGCATATACTGTTATCCTTCTGCTGAAGTCTTCGAATACTATTGACTATAATGATTCCTAAGAGAGGCTTGTGAGATCTGAAAACAATGTAGTTGCATTACAATATTACATCAAGCACCATGAAATTTACATTTAAAATTTCTGTCCGCTTTATCTCATTTTCCTGTCTATTTAATTTCTGATGATTTCCTGCCTGAGTACTGTACTTAGAGCATTTCTACCATGTCGTCTCTCCTTTCAGCTCCTCCCATGTCCTCTCGCTACCTCTTCCCCAAATCTGAACTTCAATAAATATAGCATATTATAAGCACACACGTATGTCCTTAGAAGTCCAAAAGCATAAAGCAGGTATGTGATGGTTAGCTTTCTATAGGCGTGATGAAACACTGACCAAAGCCAGCTTGGGGAGGAAAGGCTTTATTTCACATTCAGCTTACGGTTCATCATGGAGGGAAGACAGGTCAGGGGCTCAGGGCAGAAGCCAAAGTACAGACCATGGAGAAATGCTGCCGAAATGGCTTGCTCCTCTGGCCTGTATTCAGCTGCTTTCTTATACAACACAGGACTACCAGCCTATAAGTGGCACCACCTACAGTGAAATGGGCCCTCTAACATCACTCAGCAATCAAGGAAATGCCCCACAGACATGGCTACAGATCAGTCCAAGCAGGAAATTCTTCATTTGAGGTTCCTTCCACCCCGGTGTGTCAACTTGACAAATGAAGCTATCCAACACAAAGTGTATTCATAGACTATCTCTGAAAGGATGCACAGCCACTAATTTTAGCTAGAAATAGGGGTTCACTTTATGTTATATTATTTCACCTTTTGAAATTTGTCCAATCAACATGAATTTTCTATTTTAAAAGGAAATACAGGGGAGTGACAGACAAAAGTAAACTAAATAACACTGTTCCCTGGAGCCTGATTAGTATTAGTATTAATATTAGTATTTGTATTTTGATTCTATAATCTATTGTTTGAAATATTTGGAGAATATTTTAAATGAACTAATTTTGCATGTAGAGAATTATACAGAACATTCTTATGTTTGAGGCCAGTTTTTAATCTTAAATATTCATAGCTTTAAGAAAATAATCAGTGTTTGCCGATAGAATTAACTCCCAGTGAATTCACAACCATTGAATTGAATTCCTTCTTCCTCATCTCCAGGACATAAAGGGGTAAAGGTGTGAATATTGGTGTCGACCCTTCAAGAAAACGGAGTCCAGTATCAGGGCTCCTACTGTAGTGAGTCTGAGTGTGCACGGTATAGACCACACCAGCTTTGCTATTTTCTCTGTGTTTCCTTCTTGCAGAGGCTCAAGTTTTGCCACAAACTTAGTAAGAATTCTATGGCTCAAGATTGCCTAAACAACTCAGTTACAGGCCAGCTTGAAAGTCACCGAAGGATGTAAGGTAGTGCAGTACTTCAGCCTGAGATACGGTCTCCAGAGAAATTGAGATCAGATTGGAGAAATAGATGTGAGTTTCCTTGCATTGACTCCAATAGCTGTATGGCCTTTCCAGGGACGCGTAGAGCCAATGTTGAAACTGTACTTTAAAGAGCACCAAAGTTAACATTCACAAGCGAGGAAACAACTTGTTTTCACAGCTATGAGAGCTGGCATGGCAAACACTCCTCTGTGGTGACTTACATACTTATTCAGTGATTTAGACTGCTTCTCTGGCATGGGTCAAATGGCATATTAACATGGGATAAAATCCTTTCTCACTCTGTAGGCAATGGCTCAGTGTGATATTGGCACCATATTAAGCTTCATTAACCCTATAACACTTTGCCTTCTTCTCTTGGCACTTTCCTGCAGGCTGCAGGCAGTAACCCATGAGTAATCTGATTACCTACAACTGACTGTAGCTGCGTGGAATGGAGGCTGACTACAGAGTGGAACACAATTACAGTCTTTTGAGATTCAATTAGAAAGCAGTTGGTAGCGCTCCTTTCTGAAGTCTGAAACTGGCTCCAATAACCCCTTGCGATCTTCATGCTTCTTTAAGAGCCCACAGTAAATAATGGGCTTTAAAAGCCTCACCTGCTTCTTGCTTGGCTTTTTAGAACTTGCCTCTCCGAGGTCATAACACACCAGGATTGCGGTGGAGAACAATAATAATTGTGCAAGCTCCACGTGGGACAGCTCTTGCCTTCTCCAAAGGGGAATATGTTATTCATCTCCTCCACAGAACCATTCTGCTGTCAAACTTCCTAGAACAGACATTGACAATAGATGCTTCCAAGCATGCAGAGAAGAGCACCAGCAAAGGCGAATTGTCCTTTCAACGCAAGCTGAGGCCAAGAAAATCTAAGATTATTACTGAAATACCAAAATGAAGGCAAAATTGTTCCAAAATGGATTGTATCATTCTGTAGCATATCATAATCCAGATCTTTATATCTGCTTGCTGGTGGTCAGAATAATTAACCACATAGCTGTTGAAATGCACATTGGAAGAAATAGTAACAAGATATTTCAAGTAATTAAAATGTGTTTGGTAAAGAAGTGTTCAAATTTGACTCATAGTATCTACTCATTGTGAGATTTGCCTTTTATATTTTCCCCACTGGGCATTTTATAATGAATATAAGTTTGGAAGACAGAGTTGAGTCTGAATCCTGGCTTTACTGTCATCCATGTGGCCTTGGAAGCTATTTAATTTTCAAACTTAAATTTCTTCTCTTTAAAAAAGCTATAAGAATTCGCCATGCAGTTCTGTAAAATGAACTGGCAGCTTGTGAATACAGAGTTGGCCCAGGCGCAGGATGCGGTGAACACCGCGTGTGCCTTTTCCCTCACTGAATTTCTAGGATCCCCACCCTCCCGCTAAAAACAGACCCCCCAATCCCACACAGTCTTGTTTCAAGTTCATGTCCTTGTTTTTATCACTCTCTTCCATGCTCTCTGGAATTGTAAGTATCTATCTATGCCATCAACTGGAGGAGTCATTACAATAACTGAAATGCATTGTTTAGACGCATTTTTTTAGTTTATTTCAATAAGTGCTATAACCAAGTCTGAGAAAATCTAAGACTGTTCTATGCACACTGTTTTCTCCATAGAAAATGTGACTGTGCAGCCACTAAAGTTCAATGAAGTCTTCCAAAGCTTGGACAAACACTCTAGATTAATAAATACCAGTTTCCTGACCTCTGAAAGGTGAATGCATGTACTAAAATAAAAACATTTTGCAATCTGAGAGTCCAGTGGTTATGAATGCTCAGAATTTACCTTCATATGCCTGCAATGGAAGAAAGCATAAACTGCTCCCTGCATGCCTCATACCGCCTTGCAAACAGGATCCTGCAGCCACCTTTGCTTCTGGGACTCGACTATATCTGGTGACTCCACTTAGCACTGGCTTTAACTTTAGGAGTAGTATTTATCTTATAAGTAGTGATGGGTTTATCCCCTGACCCACTAGCTGCCGAGTGTCAGAGGAGTTGGCTAGATTTTGCAGCACTTACAATAATTGAATCAGACCTGTATTTAACATTTTGTACTTCACATGACAAAATTCACTTTATACTTATACATAAGGAGTCACATGTGTCAATTAGCCAATTTCAGCATTCATTATTCACTACAAAGCCTTTAGGGGGAATTTTCCAAATTTTTGCCAATACTTTTTCTAGCTTTCTATTATTGTAATTAACTTAAGCTGAGTCATTAATGTAGGAGATTTCAAAGTGACTGGTCTTAAAAATAATATGCTTTTCAAAGACTGCTCCCTTCACACAGCAGCCCGGAAGTGAACCTGTTTGGAAGACAAAAAACTGCTACACGTTTCACTCTTGTTCACTTGACCCAAAGCTAGTCTACAACATCATCAGTGGGACAGCTGGATCAACAGACGTTCAGATGAGGAAATGGAAGGTCTTGGGGGCTACTGTAAGCTTTTCAAGACTGATAAAATAAAAATTCTTTATAAGCATAGAAACTCAAATTGTTGATGGGTCAATAAAATTCCAGACTTCTTCCTGCTTTTTTTTTTTTTTTTTTCATTTTCTGGCTCCTTTCATCTGATTTCCTATTTTTTCTCCAGTTCTACCTCACCTCCATCCACATGTGAGACCCTATTGTCGCTTCCTGTGTTTACATGCTCCCTACCTTTTTACCTCCGAAACCTTGTACTTCTTACTAAGCACTCCAGAGAATTCATTTTTCTCCTTTTCATTCCAACTTCTCTAAAAAACACCAGTCTCTGATATTTTCTGTTGCTTTTAGTTCTGATTCAGACAAATGTTTTCTTCACATTAAAAACTGACAAAAGAATTACTAAATGATATAGATTTCACAGAAGTTTTGTTTTATGAGAATTTCCAGCTATAGTTGACACTTCTAGTCAAATGTGTCCACAAGTTCTCTCCTCGTCTCAACTCTTCCCCTAAAATTCCCAGGGACAACTTCATCCTTACCTTTTCTTTCAAGAAGAATTTCTTGTCTCTTTTCCTGATTCAGAAAAACAAAGTCCCTGTTTCAGCATCTATTCTGGGAAGGGTGGGGTCGTGGTATAAATAAAGAATGGTTTCAGTGTGAGTCACATGTGCAATACTTCAGTTACTCTTCATATGATGTAAATGAGAAAATGGAGCTGGAGAGGATCTGACCTAAGGGTCAGAATTCAAGGACAGAAACCAAGGAAGCTGGTTCTGAGTACTTGCTTTTCCCATGCAGCTGACATATGAGATAATTTTAAGTGATGGTTTACCTATTAAAAAGTTTAGTTATTGCATATTATTGCAGCGTCCATTTTAAAATATACAGTGCAATATTCATGTGATTTTACAGATACCATCATGTAATTTAACAAAAGCAAGTGAACTGATTGAAAGCTTTTTTGAAATGCATTATTAATTAAATGACAGTGCATGCTACCTATGGTTGTGCAAAATGTGTTGATGACAGTCAAGTGAATAAAATCAAGGAAATATTCTCTTTGACAGTAGAACTTTAAAAATCTGTGAGCTGTCCTTGTAGAGTCTCCTATTATATTTAACTTGAATCATCTTTGTGTTTCAGTTCTACATTTCAATCTTGTTCCATTTCCTGCTGAAATCCTGATTAAGTAGCATCCATTTCATAAAAAATTTCCCACTTGGCCTTTTACAAAACTTCATTCATATATAGACATGACACTATGCATTCACTCTGCGAACATTTATTCATATTTGTGTTCCCTTTTATTCACTAAGTACTTAAAGACATCCCTGTTTAGATCTTCGTAGTTTATTTTTCACACTACTTTGCTTAAACACAGATACCCAGTAGAAAGGTATGAAGAAACGGCATGGTTAATTTTATATGTAAACTTGACTGAGCTAAGGAATGCCCAGATCGCTGGTAAAATATTATTTTGGGATATCTGAAGAAGATTAGCATATGAATTAGTAGATAAATAAAGACAATCACCCTCATTAATGTGGAAGGTATCAACTAATCCATTGAGGGGAACAAAAGGACAGAAGAATGTTCACCTAGCTTTTTCTATTTGAATTTGGTCATCCATCTTCTACTCTCATATTTTATATAGTTTTATATAGTTCCTTGTTTTTAGGCCTTTCATGCTGAGTACTCTGCTGGCATTTCTAGACTTCCAGCTCATGAAAGGCAATAGATTGTCCTGGTTAAAAAGCAGTGAGTCACCGAATAATAAAAAGAGGACACTAATGGGGAAAGGAACTTCTAGGCAAGGAAGGATGACAGAGGTGGGAGGAGATCAGAGAGAGTAGGGGGTGCACTAAACAGAATATATTATTTGCATTTATGATATTATCAAAGAGCAAATTCCATTAAATTTTAAAAGAAAATATGGAGTCCTCAAAAAGTAAAATTGGAACTACTCTATGATACAGTTATATTATTGTTGGGTATATACCCAAAGGAATTAAAAGTCACATGCAACATAGAGAGCTGAACACTCATGTTTATTGCTGTACAATTAACAGTGGCCAATCTTCCTGAAGACTAGCTTCCATAGTAACAGAATATACTATGCAAACTACCAAGGGAGAACCAATCAATCATCGCATCAGCTATAAAGTCTATGAACAACAACGAGTATCCCAGCAAATTATCTCTACTGATACAGTAGTGGCACTTTCATCTTGGGGGTAAACAACAGCTATCTAATTTGATTTAGGGACCATTCAGTGTGTGTGGGGGTGACTCTTGTGTCATACTGATAACACAGCCGGATACATATGACTGGAGAAGTCATAGGTCCTGGAGAAAAACTTACTTTTGTCATAGATGTTAATTAACCCAGAAACTACAACTGGTCAAAGTGCAGAGAATAAGAGACTGCAGAGTACTTGTCCCTGAATAGGGTTCATGTATCAAATAACTTCCACCCAAGGCTCAGGGACCATTTTGAAAGAGGTGGAGGAGAGACTGTAAGAGTCAAAAAAAGTGGATGACCTAAAAGAAAGCACAGTTTTCCAGACAGCTGGGAAGTTACTCATATGAACTTGATGCAATGGTAACAGCATGCACAAGACCCATGCAAGTTCCAGTGAGATGAAATTCCAGCATAGAAATGGAGAAGATGGTAAAAAGCTCCAATCTTACATGGATAACTATTGGTAACTAATAACTAATAGGAAAGAGATAGTTGATTTTCTTTAAGGGTGTGGCACTGTATAGATAAACCAGGCTCCAATGGATGGACACACACTAAGGAACATTTGAGAATACTAACTTGGCTCGATAGAGCTTAATATAACTGACAGAGTATATGAAATCTGGTCTGAGGGCGGCTACAAGAGGGGTACAGATAAGAGGGAGCTTATCTAAATATGATAAAAATAGATGAAATTTTCAAAAACCGAATTAAACACAATTAAAAAGGGAAAAGAATGAGAGTAGTGCTTGTCTATGGGTATAAACATAATTACTTAGAATGTGATTTGATGCCATGTCAACTTAGTGGAACACAAGTAGAAAGTTCCCCTATTTGAAAAAAAAAAACAGCCATATATAACTCTACTACTTTGTAAGCCAATAAAAAATCAAGTTAAATAAAGAGTTAGAAAGGAGATGTCTTCACGGCTGAGTAATATTAATTCTCAGAGCATGCCAGGTGCCAGTTCCAGTGACAGTGTCATGGATGGGACGCCTTAGGAATTGTTAGTTCAGAAGCCCCAGAGGTCCAAATAAACACAGACTTATTATTTCTTTTGGTTGCTATTAGAATTAGATGATAAGACCCTATTGATGAAGACACCACATATCTTGGTTGAAAAATATAAAGAAATCAAGTTGGAACTCAGTGGAAGCTTTCCTTCTGGTTAACTTTCTTCAGGCTGCTGTTAACCTGATGAACTACAATGCCAACTTGCCAGGTAAGATGTGCCCCCTGGTCTAATAGTGGCATAACTCATTTAGGGACAACTAATAGCTCTCAGATTGAAATTGAGGCTCACTCCAGGAAGGAATGAATTTTTTTTTTTTGCTTAGTGTTTTCAACCCAATGAAAATCTCATGTTCATTTCCACAGTGGCTGCACTGACTTTACACTCGTGAATCATCCCACACATCTATATAGACAGACTTTCCCTCTCTTCACTGAGCTACATGGCCACCCCTGAAAACATGGTGTTCAACATGTTAGATGACTCTGCTCACTTTTGTTGCCTCTCTGTAACAGGGTTTTGTGGAAGAGAAGAAATGCTTAGCTCCATCTATTCGAGAAGAGAAGGCATGCTGGACAGATACAAAATAATAATCATTATATCTAAAGAAGAGCATTGTAGAGTGAGCACAAGCCTTTTAGAACTGATGGGACCGATGCTCTTGCTACCATATTCGTACACATATTCCTGGAATCCAGCTTTCCAGGAACACTCTGAAAGCATCCCACAGTAAACACTATTATTCCCCATGAAAGGACTTTTCCTTAGCCAAGACTCAGGATAAGAAACCAGGGAGAACAATTTAAGGGCCCTTGATAAACAATGGGAGGAGTTCGAGGGATACATAACATAGTCTTTTCCTCTGTTGGACATATTGCAGACATATTTTTCACTGTTTCCTAACAGGACTCCAGGTATCTTGGCAGTAACCCATAACACATCGTGCATTGATTCCTTTCCTCTTCCTGCCTCATTGCTCCTTTCCATTATTATTGGATAGGCTCTCACATTAATTCCTTACTCTTCCTTCCTGGTCTCAGGGTCTGCTTTGGAAGAAACCCAGATTTCAGTGTGCATCTCCCCAAAAGCAAAACAAAATTAGGAAGAAGTCTTTAGTTAGATCCAAGGTTTTGGGGGTAGAACTTACTCATAACAATTTAATAAAACCTGATAAATTATATTAGAATTATTACATTGGTATGATATGTAAAAAATAATAAATTCTCTCTCTCTCTCTCTCTACACACACACACACACACACACACACACATATATATATATGTATATATATATATATATATATGTATATGTGAGTATCATAATAAATACCAAGAACATATTAGGTGGGATGCAGGAGAGAGTTGGTTTTAATTTTTTTCTCATTTTTTTTCCAATTCAAAATGACAACATTTGCTCAACAAATGCTGTGCAATTCTTGTTATCAATTTTGTGGTTGTAAGATATAGATAACAAATCGTTTCAATTTTCAAGCTGTATTTAATCTACAGGGAAGAGGATGTGCAATAAACAGAGTACAGGGATTCTGACAATGTGTATAATGTTGGGATACTCAAACACACTTGTATAGGGTAGAGAATGGAAATTTCAAATAGTCCAGAGGATGAAATAAAGGGAAAAATGGAGACTATGCTCTGGCAGACACTAAGTTGATCAGTTTAGCCAATAAGGCTTAATTAAGAATGGCTTTCTCCAGATGTTCCTCACTCATGCAATTTGCATAGTGGGAATTTTGAAATGGTGTTTTACCATCATTTGCATTTGGATGCTGGGAAGGCATGAAGTGGGGATAGGGTAGTGAGACAGAAAGGAAGAATTCATGTCAAGGCTCTGGGGGAAAGACACAAGGATGGTGACCTCACTGATAGCTCTCTTTGTCTAGTTTGTTTGCAGCCTGCTCTTCTGCTGACAGTCCTCTTCATGTTGGAATATCTCTTCCTTCTACCCTAACACCTTCTGTAAAACCAACTCTTGCCATGATCATTTTATTAATGTTAGTGTCTTTCAGAATCATCAAAATATTGGTGACTCCCCAGCTGCCTCTTTGTATCTCATGAACTGATGCTTCAGTTTAAAATCCCCACTACTATGTCTGATAGACTCCTTCAGCTTAGTGCGCCTATGTCTGAACTTTTCTTCTACATAGAATTTATTCTTCTGAAGTTATCATCTAGTTTATAGCAACTCTTCCTTCTAGTTGCTCAATGCAAAATCACTAGAGTTATTTACAATGTTTTCTTTCATAACAACACACTCACTGCAATGTGAAATCCTCTTCAGTCTCTATTCAGTAGACACAGATTTTTCACTAGCTTCATCGCTGCCATCCATGTCCACATCCCTCTTTGCTCACATAGAAATCTTAGCTCATCATGATTTGTTTATGTGTAGATGCATGTGTACATTTGAATATATACAGATATGCATTCCGGTATGTGTATGCATGTGTGTAGGTCAGAGGTCAAGAATGAGTATCTTTCTGGGAAAGATGTGTCACTGAACGTGGAGCTCATTGACTGGGGCTATACTGGCTGACCACTAACTCCAGGGATCTGCTTGTCTCTGATTATATGATGACCATGCCCAGCTTTTCTGTTGGTATTGGGGAACGGCCCTTTACAGATTGATCATCCCATCTAGATTTTTGATTAACTTCTACTAGTTTGTAGACTTTAATCTTACTGAACTTTGAGATTAAAAGTGATTCTTTTGATGGCCCAGTTGTGCACTCACAATCCTTCAATGACTCCTCTATTTCTCTGTGTAAAAATGAAAGGTGTGATATCATGATATCATCAGAATGGCCTATATGACCACAATGATCTGGCCTCCTGTCATCTCTTTTAATGGTCTTCACACTCACTTGTACACCTATATTTTTTCTTCAATAGTGCATATCAATTGCTAACATGTATCCTTTACCTTCTAACAATCTACTGTTCAAGGTCTTTGCTTATTTAATGAAATGTAAACTTCCTGTAGGCAGCTCTCACTACATTTGATTTTATGATGCTTCTCATTTGAGTTCTCTGTTGCTAAGTAACATCAATGTGTTGGCCCAAATAGCACAAGCATAGGAGCTTATAGCTGTTCATGAGTCAGAATTCCAGAATAGCATTGCTGATATTCTAGGATGGGTCTCACCAAGCTTCCCTCAAAGTGTTAGGCAGCTTCGGCTCTTATCTGAGGTCTTCCAGGAAGATCTCATTTCCAAGCTCACAATCTTGTGAATAGAGCCCAGTTCAATGGAGTTGTCAGACTGAGTGAGGTCTCCATTCCTATCAGTCCTGTCTCAGATGCTTCCTTCTCACGCCTTTCTGTCTTCCAATCAGCAACAATAAAACGAAGTCCTTCTTAAAAACTGAATTCTTTTGGCTTCCTTTTTACTTCAACTTCTGATTATAAGGACTTAGGTGATTACATTGGGCCCATATGGATAATCTTACATAATCTTCTCTTCCGAGGTCAATTGACTAGTTAACTACAGCTGCAAATTTCCTTTTGGCATTGACTTAATGTATTCACAGGAGTAATATTCAGAAGGGAAGTTATGAGATCTAAATTTAGTCACACTCAGAGAGGGTCCCAACCTCTGAGAACGATTACTTCCTGGCATGGAGTATAGATTTGTGAAGATGTAGTAGTGGACACCTGAGTTAAAGTTTGGTTTGCAGAAAGTTGTTTATTTGTACATTGCATTATTTTCAGAATTTTGAGTGCTTCCAGTCTGGTTTAATGGGAAGGTATCAAAGTGCTTATATGTGTTTTCATCTTTCACGGGAGAGGAAAAAAAAAAAACAGGAAATAGGAAAGGAAGAGATGGATGGCCAGAAAGGGACCAAGTTTAGGCCACAGTAAAAGAATGCTCGGGGCAATGTGCATGGGAGCCACAGACTTTCTGCTTTGTACAAACTAAAAACAGAAAACTTCTACCTTTGTTGATAATATTAGTCCCATGACTCTCACTCTGGTGTTCCAGATGTGGTTTTCTAGGTTCCTAGAGCTATAATTTCTTAACAAACCAGAGGTTTGTGTGTTTCTACAGGCATATACTCGTACCTGTAATAGAACTTCTGGTAGATGCAGCATGTTTACAAGGACATCCAGGGAATGTGAGACTTGGGATGGATTCCCTAGCTTTTTTTCTTTCTTTGTAATAACATATTATCATTTTTCATCTTTATTACATTTAAATACAAGATATTTGAACTTAAATATGAGAAATTACTTCATTTCCTACATGAATGCTTAAACTCCATGGGGAAATTGACTTGGTAATTATGATAATGTTTGACTATCAGAAAACTTTAGATTAATTGAAAATGATAAATTAGTCATTTTTGAATCCTGTTTATGACTTCACTCAACCATGCATATACTGCCAGCTCAGAACTTACTAGAGTGAACTTTTGGAATTCACATTCAAAGTACAGAAGTCCAGCTGGCCAGTCTTTTCACTTAGTATACATACTTGGCTCTTTCTACTGGTTAACTGGGAGATGCTTTCCCCTGTCTGGGATGGTAGGCTTGGGTGTCCTCTGGAACTACTATTCTATAAGGCCTTTTCCCTCTCTGATGAAATTATGTTTAAAAAAAAAATGATGATTGGAATCTATAATACTGGCTTGTTCAAGAAACAGGAATTTCCTCCCTCTTTTTCTCTGATTCCATCATTTCCTTCAGTGTCATACTCACTCAGCTAGTCAACAAGCCTGGGTTGAGTGTTTTCATAGATGACAGACACGAGTTCAGCAGGTGCAAGGCAGATTTGAGTAAATCTGGTGACACAAATTGACAGAGTAGAATGAAAGCAGTTTGGAGAAGATGAATGGAATACTGCGATTTAGAGAAAGTGTATCAAAACTATAGTCTGTACATGTCTGAGTTAAGAATGTTTTGAAATTTTAGAATTGGATAAGAAAAAATAAATTGCAGTTGGCTGCATATGATCATATGAAATTCAACGTTGGCTCAATGTTCACAAGTAAGTTGTGTTCAAACTCAATCCCATTCATCTCTCTCACTATCTCACTGTCCACACTGGAGTGAAGCAGGAGCAACATAGGCGACTTTGATCTGCACAATAAAGAATTTATTATCTCACCCCGGCCTCTGCAAGAGGATTAAGAAAGAAAGTTGATAACTTCACTCATTCTGTAGGAGTTGAAACACAAGAGTCAACTTTAGAGCTTCGGACTGTGGAACATGACAGTAAGCTACTGCTCAAGGGTCTGTGAATGGGGTTTTCTGGTGGAAGTCAGGAGGGAAAGAATTATCTCTGACAGTGAGAGAAGAGGGGTGAAGGACGGCAGAAGCCCAGCTCTAACTAACACTCTAAATAACACTGAGTGTGTGCTATTTGCTCAAGAAAAAAGCAGTCTTGGTTCTGTGCTAAAATAGTGCTTGAACAGTTTCAATTAATAGCAATTTGACCTTAAGCCACAGGGGATTAATTAGCTCACTCACCAGGTATTAGGTGTTCTCACTCATCCTCCAACAGCTGTTGGTCTGTGTAGCTTTACTTTGACAGCATCTTGTTTCCCTGGGGTTGATAAGATCGTGGCTAGGCTCAGAGATACAGCCTTTGATCCATAGTAGCTTCCTAATGAGTTACGATTGGTTTGGTGTGGTTTGTGTACTCACTTATGGAGCATTTCTGAAGTTGGACTGGGAATAGAGAATTCTGATCAATAAATTTGAGGGAACACAAGCAATATTTCCAGGATGGTGAAGTATTTCTGCAAAAAGAATGAAACCATGGTTGTGCACAAAGATAACTGATGTTTATTTCAGTAAAATGGTAATGGGGGACAGTATTGGTTTGAATGGCATCTCTGGGCAGCATCAGCCACATTGCAAACACAATGTCTTAGGCAATTGCATGGTCTTCAGAATTGAGAAGAGCCAAGAATATGAGATGGACTGATGTGAGCTTCTTCTGAGATCACGCATATAAACTTAAATAAATAAGGGACCTCCAACAAAGCTTAAAGTCACAGGGAAATCTAACTACAAAGTTGGATTTGTGAATCATAGAACACTTGTACACAGTCTCAGGTTAAAGTGTGTTGCAGAAATACCTTCAACAAAGAGATAAATATGGCTTGGTTCATTAGCCTGTGTACCATGTACCTTGGTCCAACGAATAAAAATCATAGACATAGTTATATTATAATAAAGGCAAATTAATTTAATAGAAATATATGATAATATCAGAGAACATAAAAAATGTGGCATTTGCATTAGGTGTTGGGAAAAGCATAAACTTTTGATGAGTAGACATCCCTAGACAAATAAAAGAGTATGACTAAGGCATAAGGTCTTGAAAGAACAAGTAGCAAGAAGCTCAGTGAGACTGAAGAAGGAGATGCAAAACTAATATCTACTGGCATACTAGGCTAGGTGTTTTTAATTCTAGAGTTTGATGCACAGGCATACAAACTGGCTATAGAGAAAGTAGAATGTAGGTTATCAAAAGAGGTATGCAGGAAGATTAAGGCTTCTCATTGGGACATCTGGATGGAGAACTGTATCTTCAGTGGATTCAGACTTGAAAGAGTAGGTGTAGGATGAGAAGGGAAGGTAATTAATTCAGATTTGGAAAAGTTTAGTTCATAATTTCTATTTGATAATCAAGTAGCAGCATTTAATTGATGCTGAGAACATAGATCCAGAGCTCAGAGAATTAGTTCAGAAACTTTCCACCTACTCTTCTAGTATTCGTGGAAGCTTAATAGAACTTCCGCAATTTCTCATTATGAAGCTTGAGAATTTCTCTTGCTCATTCATTCTGTTTGTGTCACATGTTTATTCCGTAGTCATCTTGACTACTCAAACACCTCTAATTTTATAGGTGACAATCACCAAGTCTAGATCTTAACCACAGCTTTGTATTAAGTGCTCTGGGTGCTAGCCTTGATCCTTTGTCTATGTCCTATGTTGAGCAGCCTATTTTTGGACTGGTTCTGGATTTGATCCTAGTCTTTCTCAGTTTCTGTCTACACCTAGATTCTGATTAGGAGCCCAAATCACCACAGAGATGAATCCACCCCTTTCCTCCTGCCACACTACAGTCTCCTGGTCATAGTGACTCTCTAATGGAAGCAGCATCTCTCTGACTTGTTATAAAGCTCTCTTTCTTTCTCTTTCTCTCTCTCATACTTCATTGCTTCCTTCTCTCTCTTTTTCTTCATTTTTTTGGATAAAGTAAAATTGTAATAATTTTATCACATTCTTAAATTTGTGAGTGGGTTCAAAGCCAAAAACTAAAAATAAACTTAGAATAAAAATAGAATTATTTTGCTAAAATTAGTTCAAAACATAAGAATATTTCCTTTCTATCATATCTTTCAGGAAAGAAATTCAACACACCTGGCAATATTTTAAAATCACATAATTTTTAATATAAAACCAAAATCATCCATTATTCTACACACAGAGACAAAGTTAACATGTTGACAAAGGTCTTTCACTCTTTTAGCTAAGATCATAGTTTTTTTTGTTGTTATGTTTGTATATATACTTCATATATGGTTAGTATTTCTAGGCTCTTCTTAGTAGCCTAGAGATCCTACCTGAATTTAAACAATTGATGCCATTACCCAGAGCAGTTTTAACAACACTGCCCATTTGAGGAATGAATATCAACTAGTGAAATTGTGAATAACAATGTAAATTACTCTTTCCAAAAATATCACAAAAAGAAAGTCAAAGCCATGAATGGTGGTGCAGATCTTTAATCCCAGCACTTGGGAGGCAGAGGCAGGCAGATCTCTATAAGATCAATGCGAATATAGTGAGTTCCAGGCCAACTGTGGCCACAGGGAGACCCTGTCTCCTACACCCTAAAAGAGAAAGCCAAAGGAGAATGTGACTGATTAAAGTTGAAATGAAAAATATGAGGCTGTCTGATGAGGGGGGAGACAGAAATATGTTTGTTTTCTGTGGCAGGGATTGTGGTGGAAAGAGAGACTGGAACTTTATAAAAGGAAAGAAAATTCTTGAAAATTAAGTTTTTGTCATAAAGAATGATGAACTCTTAAGTGCAGTAATTGAAAGTATTGTCATGGAAAGCAGCAAAGACAAGACTGCCCCTAAATGAGATGGAAGTATGAGGATGCCTGTCAGGGGGTGACTGTAAGTGACTTTGGTGTTCTTTCACTTAACATCATGACCTCGGTGTAGGAAGCAAGACTTCAGCCAAGAAGGTGGGAAGGACAGTAATTGGTGACAGCCCACAAAGTAGAGACAAGCAAATGCAGGACTCGCTAAAGGAACAGGAGCCATGAGGGAGATAGGTAATGACTCAGAGAGGATGGTTTCATCTAATTCCCAGCGGCAGAAAGGTTAAAAACGTGGAATACTCTTGACCAGGGGTTAACTGGGCAGATACAATGAAAGAAAAAGGGCACTGCTCTATGCTCCCAGCAGCCTAGATTATGTGTGACAGAATTTCATACCTAGGCTAGCAGCAACCTCTCCTTCCCATGGAATAACTCTCTTATGACAGTTTTGATATTAAGTCATCTGTCCAACTCCCCCCCCCTCTCTCTTTCTCCAGCTGTGAATTGCATGCAGGTTGCATAACCTGCCTTTCCGTCTACTCTCCTGTCCTCTTACCCAGCCCTCACAATGCAAGTACATGAGTAGCTGAGGATTCAGGTATGCCCTATGATCAAAGCAGGGCTCATTTTACATTTTCTTCTTTATGTCTATAAAGTATTACTGGATAAGACATGTGCTACTCTGGGGAGGAAAAACCTTAGGAAATAGTTGCCTAAGAAACATGAAATTAGGACATATAAAAGGACAAGATCTAGAAGAAATCCCTTGTGGATAATCTGTAAAGTGATGATACACATTGAACTCTTTTGGGTTTTGTACTATAGTAATGATTCATGTAATGATTCATCACTAAAAGTTGGGGATGCACGCAAAACAAATGAGTGGATGACGAGATGATATATTAAGCATCTTCATTTACTAATTGATCAGTTTATTTGAGTTAGTTAAATTCTGTCTCAGTTTCAAAAGGAGATATAATATAATTTACCTTGAAAGGCTGTGTTTCCTGCTGTTAGATATTTAGGATGGGATAGGTTGACTGTGGTTAATAAAGTGATGAACAGTATTCACAAATGGGTTCATAGCAATAATTATTTGCACTAATATTTTGGCACCTGGAGTGCAGGAATTTGGAGCACTTCTTACTCATTGTGCAAGATTTATTTTTTGGGTCTTAATGTGAAGCTCAGATTTTCTATGCAGCCCAGACTCATTTCAAACTCATGATCTGCCTGTCTTAGCCTCATCAGTGCTTAGGTTGAAGGTGTGTGACATCATGCCCAGCTGTATGATGAGAGAGTTTTGTTTTTCTTAATAGCATGAGTCATATTTGGGGGCCTGACTGGCAGGGTGTGGCAAACCGGCAAGGAGGAAGTAGAACTGCAAGGTCTAAGACCTGGGACTTGAAGTGCCTGATGGAATGAAGAAGACCATATAGGTCTGGTTTAGAAGGTAAGATTGTAGCTGAAAAATTAAGCAAAACTCTCAGGTGAGTGACCGAGGTCAGAGAGGTCCAGCAAGAAGTGTAAAAGTGCCCTGGCAGATGAAGCCTAACACCACTCAGCATGAGTATTCTGGAGAGAGCAACAGCTGGCACTCAATCAGCTGATGAAGTGGCCAATTTCAAGAGTGTTATCATCAGAAAACAAGCTTTTGACCATAATAGATGGTAAGTAAAGGGAAAAAAAAAAAAACCTCATGACACCCAGAGGGCATGAAATGAAAACTAAAGGAGGTCAGGACGAAAGTCTAGATCTGAGAAATCAGATTAAAGAATGAAGAGACAGAAACTTATGTCAAGATATAATGGGTGTTGACAGAGGGACTAAGAGCTGATTCTGGACAAAGAATGCTGAGCACTGTCTTGCAGGTTGGTGAACCAGTCCTTTCCCCCCTCTTCTTGATCCCGTACATCCATTCATACCTGAGGTCATCATTGTTCCTATCACATGTGGACTATACAAATAAAGGTAGAAAATCCTTTGGAGACAGTGGGGAAGGCTTAAGAGACTGATAGCCACACTGAACCAAAAACACTTTTCACTTTCTAGTATGTGAGTGGAAAGGCAGACCTAGGAATGATCCATTATGAGTACTGAGTAGATAGCTGCCTGGTCTATGCAGTGAGCAGACATTTGTGCATATCCTCATGTCTTTGTAGCTACCATGAAAAGTTCTTCACAGATCAGCCCTTTCAGTTCCATCTCCTGAATCTCCCTGCACTGCTTTCTGTGAAATGCCTATTCATTTTTCAAGACCCAGCTAAAATATGTACCAACATGGAAGTCACCTAACTCCCTGGGGCATCAGAAACCAAAGCTCTTCAATTCTTTCAGAGTTCAGTGTCCTTTCTCATCTCACATTAAGTCATCACTGGTCCATCTTTACAACTCCAACTCTCCACCATACACAGAAAAGACTTTCCTATTGATTGGTGTTTCTCAGAACCTCATTTGTTCTTGCTGAACATGAGGGCTCAGTGTGAAATAACTGACTAAGGATGTCTAACTAGTCTGGGGCAGAGCTGGGGTACAAAACCAGGTCACCTGACTACTCTAGTATTTTTCTTCCCACATCATTCTACCTCTATTATAATGCTTATATTAATGTTTATAATTGGGTAGAATCTTTAGTATACTCTGGCACAGAATCAATTATTATTAATATCATTCTTCCAGTATAGGTATAGACCTCATTGTGTCTATTCAGAGATTCCTAAGCTAAGTCAGTCAAATGAGTAGCTAAATGTAGTATGAGTAGCCAGTCATTAAAGGATCCTGCACCTTGTGCTTCTGCGTCTCCTAGCAGACCATCTTGCCATGTAGGACATGTTGACATTATAATCAAAGCAACAGGAAAAGAACTATTAACTCTCTGGTCACTACTGGGGTTGTTATTTGCTCCTCTTGCTATTTTAGAGAAATGTTCACACTCTCACTAGAGGGATTCTCCTAATGTATTTGGCTTATCACTGTTCTTTCTTTCAGTACATGCCTTAGGCATTAAAAGCAAGGGAACTGGAAGCAGAAGACCACCTACAGCATGGTGAATTCTCTCTCAATCAGACTCTTTGTCTAGCAAGTGTAGCTATTTGCTTTCCATAAGAAAGTTTTCTTTCTTTTGTTCTTTATTTCTTTTATTTTTTGACTATAGTATGTTCTACAGAAAGACATTTTCTGTTCCCAATAATATCCCCAAGGGAACTTTTATTAGGAATCTGGGAGGAAACACTATTCTAAAGGAACACACCCAGAGTGGAGAGCTCACATTTCATTGTTGTTTACAAGAGCTGGGGTCTATATAAGCCCATAGGGCACTGTGTGGACATTTTACTGGCATCACTTGCATTATAAGTTACTATTTAGTGTACTAAGAGCTACAGTGAATTAAAAGATTATGTTTTTCTCAATTATAATGTAAGAGAATATACTCTATGTATAATGTAATGTACCGTATTTTCATCCTGAAAATTTTTGTTCTTCAGAGAAAACATGTTTGCTAGCAGCAAAAGATCCTTTCTCAAAACTGTCTTGATCACAAATATTCATACTTAAAAGCAGCATGGGAATGAAATATTTCCAGTCTACTGGCCTGGTATAATACATTAAAAAATATCATGCTAAGTCTAATTAGTTACATATGTAGAAGTAAATGTGATACTCAGTAATATAAGATTTTTATGTAATATTTATAATGAGAGTGGGGGATAGGAGTTCCCAGTAGGGCACCAGGAGTTAGGATCTGAGTACCTGCAATTACACAGAGTAACCTTGGAGTTTATGAGCAGATAGAGCTTAGTGGTTTGTCTCAGGGCTTAGCAATTACAATTCAGAGAGAGAAAGAGAAAGAGAGAGAGAGAGAGAGAGAGAGAGAGAGAGAGAGAGAGAGAGAGAGAGCGCTAGGCCTAAGAAAGTCTTTAAATTTTTCCTAAATGAAGACACTTCTATGTTAGCTTTCAAAGCTAACAAAGAGTAGAGAGAGAGTTGGAAATTTGGCTCAGTGACCCAGTATTTACCTAGCAAGTGTGACATTTAAGGTTTGGTCATAGCATGCAAACCATCCAACTAACCAAATAAACAACAAATAAAGGAGGAACAGAAAAAGCACAGCTTAAGTAAAAGGCATCTCATTTCATTTAGTTGAACATAATTAGCTTTCAAACTTACTTATTTCTTTATTTAGTAAGTAGAAAAAAATTTTAGAATAAGATTGTGCAGCAAACAAGTCCCAGTGGTAAATTTACTTTGTTGTCTTTTATACTGTAGTTATGATAGGTCATTATACTGAATTAATGTTATTTACATCATTTGATATAGTAAAGGAAAATGTGCCTGAATCACTTCACAAATGTTAGAGTACTATTCAGAAGATTTTGGTTGAAGACTGACCACAGCTTTCCCCCTCACTCCAGTGTATTCAGCTCTCAATAAGTGATTCTTCAGTTCTCATTTGAAGAGGGTCCCTTTTCCACCCTTGAACCTGAGATGGCCTTGCAGTTTGCCTTGGCTCACAGGTTATATCAGGAATGGTGATGTGCCACCTCTGACTTTATGCTCCCCGAAGCCTTGCAGGTCCCTGCTCTTCCTCTTGTACATTAACATTCCCCATAAGAATAAACCCAGGGCCAACTGCTGAGAACAGGAATCCAAGCAGAGCAAATTTAGTTCATTTTTACTGAGGTCCTTCTGGGTTCATAGCCAACATGCAGCTGACCACAGACATTTCAGCCCAAATCAACCACCTTGGAATCATCTACCCTGCTTACCATTGCCCAAGCAATACTGAATGGTGCTAGTACCTTGAGATTTGTGTTTGCTCACATTCAAACTTCAGGAAAAGATAAATGATGAAGTTGGCAAATATTTATGTTGACACTTTTAATCATGATACAGAAGACCCTCTTGTTATGAAACGTTCACTTAAAAATATACAAAGATAAATGAAATGCTATATTCCAAAGAAAAAAAATGTGTCAACTCTGCATTGCACCAACAGATGGTTTGCTATGCCCAGTGTATAATGACTCTTTGGATTTACCAACACATGAACTTACAGATAGCCTTTCAGCACCTAAGCTGTTTGTGGTTCTTTTTAAGTTGGAAAATATTTTCTTTATCCATAGTAGAAATAAACATGCACATTAATGTATAAATTACTATTTCTTTTCTGCTGAGATATGAATCTCTGTCCATTGCTTTGATCTTCAATCCTTACCCTCTTTATTTAAAGATATTTTTATTGATTCTTTGAGAATTTTGTTCAGTGCTTTTGCTCATATTCAAACAACTTTCCCCATCTCCTCTCAGATCCACTCCTACCTTCCTACCTCCATTTTGTGTCTCTACTTATCTATCAATCTATCTATCTATCTATCTATCTATCTATCTATCTATCATCTATCTATCTCCTGTTCAGTTTGTGTTCCTCAATTTTTTTAGGTGTGGGTTCACCTCCTGAAGCATGTTCAACCTATGTCGAATCACACTATTAAAGAAAACCAACTCTCAATTGCCAATAGTTCTTCAGCTAGCAATGGAACCTTGTGCCCGCCTCCAGAGCCCATGCCGGGATTTTTGCTAGTTTGACTTGGTATAGGTCTTGTGCATGGCATCAAAACTGCTGTGGATTCACTTATGAAACTGTCTCATTTGTTTTGGAAAACATGGTTTCCTTTAATTCATCCACCACCTTTGGCTCTTATAATCTTTCTACCTCCTCTTCTGCAATTCTTCCCGAGCTTTTAGGGGAGGGATGCAATACAGATATCTCATTTATGGTTAAGCACTGTGCAACCTCTTATTCTCGATGTGTGGATCATTTGTGGGTCTCTGTTAATGGCCATATGTGATAAGAAAGATGAGTTTAGAAATTCACTATTACATGGCAATAAAAATAAGTCATTGCAGTCAGTTTAATACTTTTCCCCCTTAGTAGAAGAATATCAGTAGTAGGCTGTCTTCTAGGGCCTACAATCTGTATAATAATTGGTTATGGACCCTAATAACAGTCCAGTTATAGGTTCCACGTTGTGATGTGAACTTTAATCCGAAAGTGAATGGTTACTCCCATAGCATTTTTGACACCATTGCATCAACGGGCATTTGGTTGTTAAGTAGTAGTTATTGCCGGTTGTAATTATAGATCACAGGACTCACAGCTAGGTAAGGTTGATGATTACTTTTTCTTCCAACAGCATGCGCTGCACCTTCCAGCACTATGAAACCTAGCCAATAGAAGTTAAGTTCAAGGTCAGTATCGACTTGATTTCTCCTTGTTCTACAACTCACATACATCGGATCTTCAGCAATAGAATCTTACTGTCAAGGTCTGAAGGCTAACGAAGAGAAGTGACAATATTTAATATGATTTGAGGGTCTGTGGGACCTCCATGGTCAACAACATCAAAAGAAGGAATTCTATCCTTAGCATTAGGCTTTTTATTTTCTACCCTATGGTGTCTGGTAAAGGTTTGTACTGTTATAGGATAATTCCATTGATCTATGGATATGTACATATTTTAGAAAGCTTCTACAGTAGTAGGTTTCTGTAGTTAGTAGTTATCCCTCAACATACAACCTCTTCTACCTGCTCTCTCATTCTCCACCCATTTAAGTCTTCCTAAAAACCAAATTTCTCTTTATACTTTTTGATGGTAAAACTTTGCCTTTAGGAAGCATTTGTCCTTTTAGAAAGAAGTATCTTAAACCTCTGATAAACCATAAGGTTGTCATTAATCAAAGCCAGACAAGCAAGGAAAGTTCTTGTACATGAGAATTTAAAGATGTGGAGGAGAATATAGGCTGGTTTAGTAGCCTTGAACATAAATAATAAAACTTGACTAAAAATGGGCAATGGTCTAGCTAGACAAAGGAGAGACTCAGGGAGGTCAGAGGAGTACCTCAATCAGAAGTCACCCAAGAATTTGAATTCATAGTGAGGATGTGGTCTTGGCTGAGATTTTTGTGGAGTATTTTAGAACTCATAAATTGATGACATTATGTTTTATTTTCAAATGATGATGGATTATGATCACGTCAATCATATTAGTAGTAGATTGCTCTTTCTGTGCATAATATTGCTCATTTAGGAATATGGAAAACATTGGCAAAAGGCAACATAAAGAACTTTATTAAATCATCCAGCAACAGCAGCATAAAAGTACTGGGAAATAAAAATCTATGCAATTCCAGAGCATAGGAAGGAGTTATTATGGAGCTAAATGATTATTATTTCTGTGTTATAGGGAGAAGCTTAAAAAAGTGAATGTCAAAACTGAAGAAGAGGTTGTCAATTTTTGCTCGTGGATACAAGTACCTTAAATCCCTAGAATTATACTTAGTAAGCTGAAGAAGCAATTTGCAATGTATACTCAGTCTCTTAGCTTCTGCAAGGAGTTTATGCAGCTTTCAAAGGTAAATAATTTAGACTCATGGGAAAGCTCATACACTGAGAGGATCTGCTCCAATGTTTGAGATGCTTCTAGAAACACCACTTTCTGAGACAGTAGAATACTAAAAAGTCAACAGCAAGAAAGTGAAAAGTAACTTGTAGGCAACACTGGAATTGTCAACTTTTAATTTTTTTGTCTTCCTGAAAAAGATGAGTTTGGTACATGATAATTAGCTGCTCTGCTTTGCTTCCTCTTTGCAACCTGATGGGCCCCACCTCATGAAACAATCGGAGTTCTGTACTGCAGACATTTCTTGACAAACGGTGAAAGCATGTGCTCACTCAGAGGGATGGAAACACCAGCAGAGGCAGGGAGCTACGGAGGGCAGGCTTGCTGTGGATGTGCTGTTCCTTTGGTTAAGGTGCTGGGAAGGTTTCTTCTTTTTTCAAATCTTTTGGGAAGGTGGATACAGCAGTTCAAGAAAGGAGATGCCATAATTCTGACAAGTTAATTAAGCTTTCACTTCTGAGTATTATATGTATAGCAAAGAAGAAAAAAACCTTAATTTTCTTTGTACTGTCTGACAAAAAAGAAACACCAGATAAATGCAGGCAGATTCTTTTAAAGTTGTCCTTATTACTGATTCCTACTCTGCAGAACAGAGGTTTTAGAAACTGAAATCAGAACAAATGAAAAGTCTCAGCATCTTTTATCTTTACTAATTTGCATATGTATTTACATATATCAATAGACATACGGGTGTTAGTCACTAGAATGTGAACGTTAAAGAACCCACATTTGAGTTCCTTCTGTTGGTGGGCTTTCTTCATTTCCACTTGATTTCAACAGTGTGCAAAATAAAACTTACATGGTGTGGAAAGCAGAAATTTGTCTCCCCTGGGACAAAAGCAAGTTTGAAAAGTAGTTTAATAATTATTGAACCTGAAATAGTTTTTTGGTTTTTCCAGGTGGGACAAAGGTAATAACAGAAGTCCTTAAAACAGAAAGTGAGCTACAGAATTTGAAAGAATAAGACTCATACAATGTTCCTTCAAGGCTAGTTTTAATGTCCCTTAAAGATGAGGGGGACACATGCCACTGAGTAGAGGACCTCAGTCCTACAGTTGCAAAGAGATGCTCAGTCAATAGCCAAGGAACTTGGAAGAAGATCCTGATTCTAAATGAAAAAGGCAGCTCCAGCTAAAATTTTGACTGTATGCTGTCATCCATATATGGAATATGTCCATGGCATGAGAGATCCTTATCTACAAACTATGAGCTAATAAGTAGATATTGCATAAAAGTGTCAAGATTTAGTGATTGGTTTTGGCATCAATTAAAAATGCACTAAAATTTTATTCAATTTATTGTTTTGCATATTGCTATAATCTGTTCTCTATTCTTGGATGTTATATTATGTACTACATATTTGATAAACACACCTGACTCTACACTCTACATATTATATAGATGTGTGTGTGTGTGTGTGTGTGTGTGTGTGTGTGTGTGTGCATTTCTGGATTGTTGCTTATGTGGAGGATCATTCAGTTCAGTCTCTGTTGTTGAATTTATATCCCATTCATTTTTCCACCTGCTATGCTTCCTCCTTTCACATTCACAATAGATTTTTGCAAAAAGGCAAATAAAACATCTCGAATATATGATCATAGTTGAAAATAAAGACAAAAATAATCTTGGTCAGCTGTTGCACATCCTCCCGACAATTTGCCCTCCAGTAATCTAGCAGGGAGAATTGTGAAATCTGTGTCACTCACACACACATTTTTAAAGAACTGCCAGAACTTGTCTAGGCAAGTTTTCATACTAGGTAAAGCCTATTTATGACAAAGTCTTGTTCATTTATCATCATAAAGGCATATGTATCTGCACATGTGAATTGCATATAGTGAAGAAAGTCCTTAACCATGGCTCTAGTACATTTATTTTCAACTATAAACTGTAAGGAGCAAGATGTGGCTTAGCTTTGTGTTAAAAGAAATTATAAAATTATTTTATAATCCAGCAGACTAACAGTATGATTATATGTATCATAACATTACTACAGGATTCTTCTTTCATATTTTAATGATGGAGTAAAAATTCCTTTAGAATGGTTAACATTTTTTTACTTTTCAATAATTGATGCAAAGCTTAAAGTACAAGTGTCTGTGGCTCTGCACTAAGTTTCAATAGCAATTTAAACTTCTATCTTTGGAAGATTGATGGGTGTGTTACAGTGATGACCCATAGAAAGAAATAAAAATAAGGAAAAAGAATGTTCAAAAGTTCAAAACCAAGTTCGGTTTTCTTAATACAATTGTATTTATACTTTAGGCTATAACCACAAGGCTTTAAGCTAGCATGTCTCAGTCTGGCTTAAGTATTCTATTTGATCATTTAAACCTGGAAATATTTTGAAACTGGGGCTTTCCGTAATATTCTTAAAAAATATTTATTATCTTTATTTTATGGGTATGCCTGCATGTATGGAAGTGCCCCCATATAGTGCAGGGCCTGTGGAGGACAGAAAAGGGCACCAGAGCCCCTGGAACTGGAGCTATGGATTGTTAGCCTCCATGTGGATGATGGGATTTGAACCGTACTATTGATACTGGCTCCAGGATCAGATCTTCAGGTTGTACCAAGCAGCAGTAACTTTGTTCCTCTCCATCACTTTCACTTTAACCCATGGTTCACATGTGAATTCAGAGATGATGGTACTGCCATATCATGCCAAAGCCATTCTGGATATATCAAAGGACCATCATAGCTCAAATCCAAGCATCATAACTACCTTTCTCATCCTAGCCTTAGTTCTTTGGTCTTCCTCCAAATTGATAGGCTATGTTAATTGCCCTAAGTGAAATCTGCCATTAGCACCATTCTGAAAAGGTTCTGTCATCCACAAGAATACCCTAATAAGGCCTCATGGAGTTTGCTCTGTTTTTCTAATTTTCAAGTGAGCCACCTCAGCTAAGCTTGCGATTCTCTTATTTCTAACTGTTCTGTATCCAAGACATTCTCTGGAACAATGACTCATTGTTCACTGTAATGTTTTTCCAAGGTGTTTTACCTTGAGTCCTTAATTCACCTTAGGAACATTTCATTTCTATTGAAATGGGACAGGACTGCATATCAATAACAGCTCTGCTTTCAGCATCATCACAGATAAATTATCTGAAAGGAGATGGAAGGACTCACCACCCAGTGCAGTCACTCTGCCTTCTTACCATTTTACTTTCTGGAGAGATACTTCCAAAAGTGCACTTGTCAGGACTGTAACTCTGTCTTAATGTTGGACTCAAAGTGTGGACTTTGAAGAGGGGCTTGTACTGAAAACATCAGTGTTTAGATTGCTGCATAGAAGAGTAAAATGGAAATTAGCCACTTGTGGAAAAATTGAGCTAATTACTGCCATTAGGCAAATAGGGCAATACCAGCAAACCAGAATTTAGCCCAAGTGTAATGAGATCTTCATACTAGAATGTTTTCTTCTTATGTATATAAAACATTGACTTTGAGTTTGGCTACTGCATGAAGTCTTATGGAGTTTCTGTAAGTCTTTTAACACATTCATAGTGAAGAATAAGAATATCCAAGTCAGGTCAACAGACATCTGTGTGTATACATTATGTACATGTGGGTGTGTCTGTGGTGTATGTGCACATGCCTGTGGGTATACCTGTGTACACACATGGAGGCCAGAGGAGGATGTTGGGAGTCCTGGTCTCAGGTATTTCTTGAGATAGTATTCCTAAATTTGGAGATAGGTTGGATACCAGCAAGTCTAGGTGTTTCACCTCTCTCTATCCCCCACAGCACTATGATTACAAGCATTTATAGCCACACCTCGCTATTTATATGGGTTCTTGGATCTGAACTCAGGTCCTCATGCTTGTGCAACAAGTTCTCTTACCTGCTGAGCCACCTTCCTAGGCCTTCAACTGAAATCTTAATGGTTCTCTCTTAAATTCCTTCTTCACATATAGATCAAAATAAAGTGAAAGCCTCTGGTGAATTCCTTAATTTCCAAGGAAATTAATGAGAATCACTTCATGTCAGAATTTAAAATAATATCAAATAACAACAACAGAACAATGGCAAAGCCCTTCAAATTCTGAAGTTCTGAAAACCATGCACACACATGTATGTGGTACTCAAAATTATTGGCACATAGAATAATATAGTACAGACATGACACTAGGTTCAAGTTTCTTCAAATTATTAAAAATCCTATCCCATCCTGTTATTAAAAGAAAAAAAACTGTTAGTGAATAAGTGGGCAGTAAGACTCAGAGATTAGGGGACAAAAATAGCTGCATATTGACTGAATATAAAGGTTGGCAATTATGCACACTGGAAAGATTTTGGAAGTTCTTGATTAATATAGTTTGTGTTTTAGCTTTGAGCCTGGCTCCTCTTTGTGTAAGTGTGTCCCTCCCATATATTTTGAAATACTTGGTATAACTATTTATTTTCCTTAAGTTTGAACATGGAGTTTGGCTCTAAACTAAGGAACAACAGACCTCAATCACCAGAAAGTTCTATCTGCTTATTAGTGTATTTAAGAAACATGATTCATAAGTTATAAAATAGCTCCTACCTGGAAATACTTTAAATTAGATTCCCTCTACAAAGGTGTTCTTGATGGAACTGTCATCGCTGTTGTTTGCATAGTAGTTGCTCAAGCATACAGGTCTCTGAGGTTCCTGTTTGCTTGGTGCCTAAAAAAAAAAAAAAAAAAAAAAAAAAAAAATTCTCCTTCGCCATCTACTGGAAACAATGTAAACTGCAACCTGCTTTGGAGGACAAAAGCTTCTGCACAGATCAATGTAGAAAAAATGAAAGCTGTAGAACTGAACAGATCAAATACCAGCCTCGAAATGGAATGACTTGGGAAACTGGCTTTCTGTTTTATAGTCTACACAATTCAAGCATGCCTAGAGTATTATGATTTCACCGTGCAAATGAGTTAAAATACAATGTATCTACTCATAGCAACAGACAATGGAATTAACACTTGTAATTTGCCAAACCAAGATCCGAAATAGTCTAGGTTTTATTTTTTAATATTAATTCATTTGCAAATTAGTGCTGTATATCTTTGTCACATATGTGCTACAGGTATAATGTCATTTAATTTTCAGGGTGTTTACTACTTTCAAAAACTGTGAATTTGATGTCAGAATCTACATCTAGAATTGTAAATCCAAATGAAAACAGGGAAAGGAAGGAAATTAAAACGAAAGAGAAGGCAGTTTAAATGAACTTGTGCAGCGGAGTCGGGGCTGTTGGCAATGATCTTACTCCCTATTCACAGTCATCGCTACTCAGGAAACACTCAGCGTTCTCTGGTGGGCACGTCCACCAGGAGCCAGGAATCTGTTTCCTTAGATAGACTTACCTATTTTCTCAACAATTGCTCAGAGCCCTGAATTCAAGTATGGTTCAGCTATGCTGTCGGCCTAAGAACTACGATTTGTCTTTGCCACTGTCTAATAGTCCAAGGGAGGAGAAGAAGCATGAAGAAATCCTAGTTACTAGAATCATCTAGGATATTGATCCTTTGAAAATTAAATGCTCTCAGACTTCATAGATTTATTTTATCTCTCCATGGAATTAGAGACTATTGATTCATTGTGCTACTTTTTGAATGTGTCCCTTCAGGTTCCTGTGTCAGAAATTTAAGACCCAAAGCTACAGTGTTGGGACCATTAGGGGATCATGAAAGATCTGTCCTCACAAATCCATTAATATCATTGTCACTGGTGTGCATTAGTTATTGAATGAGTCAATTCCCAAGATAAGATGAGTTTGGCTTCTTTTCAGGTCTGACACACCTACGTGGTTCCTCTTTTGTTCTTCTGTCTCCCAGAATGCAGTGGTAAACACGAAGGCCTCACCCAAAGTGGGTCCTGCTTCTGGACTCCCCATTCTCCAGAAATGTTTGAAAATGTCTACATTTTATTAATTACCCATTCTCAGGCACTCTATCATAGTAGCAAAAATAGGCTAAGATACGTGGCTATTATCCAATATTTCTTTTATTCCTGGCCAAGTAGTTCTAAGTTGAAAAACACTCAATCTATAGCCAAACCATGGCCTGCTGAGCTTTGGAACAAAGGCATCTGTCCAATCTTGTCAACTAGTTTCTGTTATTCACAGGACTTGGGGTTTTTTGGATTTGAATTTTTTCATTCTTTTCTGATACTTCTAAGACACTATCACTCCTTACTTCACTATTTTGAATTATTTATATACACTTAATTAGTTTACATAGGGTGTCTCTCCTTTATACCCTCACAGAACCTTCAAGGACTTCATTAGTCTTGGGCAGTGACAATCTGATCCTTCACAGCTTGCTAGGTTACAAAATAATCTATTGTAGTAGCCAGTATGAAACTGCTCCTTAATCAGCAAAGTTTTCTTTGGTAGAACTGGTCTTGAGTTTAGGACACGTTTACTTGTCTAATGTACATTAAATACTTAGCAGATTGCTGGGCATAATATTAAATCCATAAGAGAGGTAAGTAATTGTTGTTTGCATCTAAGGACAGTAAGGAGAATTACTCCTTTGTACTTTAAAAGAAGCCATAAGGGTTCCACAGTTGGACAGAGCTAGCTAGCAGAATTAGTATCTACCTGTATGCTTCCCTTTACATGATGTATATAGAACCTGCTGTGGTACAGGTGGAGGAGGTGCTTCATCAGAAAATGAGGGAGAAAGAGGCAGTGGTAACGGGACCATTCTGGCTAAAGGAAATAGCTCAGCCGTTACTAATACCATTATTAAAGCAGTTGTATTTATTTTTTCCCTCTAATATCCTGTTAAATTTAAAGTTCCTTAAAGAAAGGAGATGTGCTTTCTTATAATCCTGTTATATGTAATACCAAACTGTACATCTGCAGTTTTCAAAATGAATGACCAGTCAATAAATTAATTAAGATAATGCTAATTTTAGTTTCACTGTAAATGTTGGCCTTGACATTTCAGATGGTTAACATCCTAATTACATATACTATTTTCTTTTTAATTTATATTAATTTTCTTAGGAGTCACTAATGGCAATAAATTACCAACTTAATAGGGTATAGAAATCAACGGATAATTCATACCAAACAAAGCAGTCATTAATGCTTGTTCTGACCATTTTATGAGACATATTAATGCTTATTTGGTTGCATATTCAAGTAATTGCTAAGTTGCCTACATAAAAAGGCAAATATTTACTTTTTTTCATTAACATTTAAGTAGAAACTTTGGTAGATGAGAGAGCAATGATCAAGTTTCACATTATCCAGGCTTTTTTAAAGGGTCCACACATTTCATAATGCACATTTTAGCTCTTCAAACTTGTAAACCTTCACATACTTTCTCCCTCTTAAATGAGACCCCATATACTAGATATTTGAAATTATGGCCACGTTATGACTTTACTGTGCTGTTTTCTTTAGAAAATATTTTCCAAGAATGCACATGTCTCAGTTCCTGAATCTGCTATTGCTCAACTCAAACTCTGTTTCATCTTTTCTGTTAATGATATTACATTTTCCAATATTTCAATATAAAATAAAACTCCCATCTTATTTTGTGCAATGTAATCACTGAGGTTCATTGTTGGGAGTTCAGAACAGTTGTGATTTACAAGATCAACTCACTTGAGCATGACTTAAAATGCCAAAATATTATGGGAAGATAGTTCCCATGAGTGTAGATCTGATTTGAAGGCCTAAGTAGTTGAGGTTGCTGGGAAGAAAGTACTAGAAGACCATGTCCATCAGCTGAATCATGGGCACTAGGGACTGGCTCAGAACATTTGAGTTGAGTGAAGCAATTGCTATGGAATGAACCTTGGCTAGCATTGTCAATGACCTTGGCTTTGTTGGAGCAAAACTGTAATCAGCCCAATTCCTGATTCTCACTCTTTGGCTTTCACAGTCCTTAGATTTGCAAGAAAATGGGTTGTAATAAATGAATACCTGACAGTCATTTCTTTTCTCTTAGAGTAAACAGTGCCTTCTTTTGCACAAGAGAAATACATTTGTTTTCATAAGAATGCTGTGTTTTCCTAGTTTAAAAACTAATGCAAATTCATTACATAAATTGTGAAATTTCAAAAGTACAAAGAAGAAAACTATAATTCTCAAAGTAGAAAAAAAATAACATTTTTCGTATATTTCCTTTTCTTCTCTGCATATCCTTTCTTTGTAGTCTTTTTGGGACAGGGTTCCCCTGTACTCCAGTCAGCTTGGACTTGCCATGTAGACAACTGGCCTTTATCTCATAGAGATTCCCCGTCCCTGCCTCCCAGGTGCTGAAATTCAAGATGTGTGAGACCACACCTGGCTTGAATATATTTTAAACTGTCAACGGTCATATCATCATGTCTTTTGTTACTTCAAATGCAATATAAATGACGATCTTAATGATCTTATGTATCTGAAGTATAATTTCTTAACTATCTTGGGTTACCCATTAGGACTATGACTATTTGCAATTATTTTAAATTTTCTTCCTCTTACAAATACTAAGAGTAAATTCTAAGATGAGAGGTAGCTTGTCTCATTGTGTGAAGTCATTAACTTACAATGAAAATGTTGTGGGATAGACTGGGGAATGAAATTTTGTCTGTCCATAGTAAAGTTCAAAGACTGTTTAACCCTTAAACCAAACATCTATTTGGAGTATATCGTTCACCAAAGCACATAGAAATTTGTTTTCTCCATGTGCTTTGTCCAGAGAATGTTTGGGATTTGGAGAGGGTAACTGTTTTTCACTTGCAATCTTTATGTTAAATGCTGTGTAATGTCCTTTTATGGAATTTAATTAGGCAGGAACTCTGGTGCTTTTTTTATGCATATTCATGTTTTTTATTTAACTACTCTTAACAAATGATTCTTTTGTATTTACATTATAAATCCCATCCAATATTTATAGAGTAAAGAAACAATGGGCATTTGTGTATTCTGTGTTCAATATACTGTTCATATTGAATTCCCCATAGACAACAACAAGAAAACAATACAAACCCATCAATATCAAAATACCAAATCTTAATCACAAATGAGTGGTAATTGGATTCAATTGCAAATGCTTTTTTCCCATCACAGAACAATTAAAATTTACAGAATTTTTCATTAGAAAATAAAATCAGATGCTTAGTTCTAAAAACGTGTATGGCAAGAGCAAGGGCACATTACCTCTGCTAGTCTTGCTTCTGGCGAGCGTTCGATACATGAGTGTTTGTGATCTCTTCTATGAGGGGAAGTAGTCTGTGAGACAAAGCTGAATGCAAGTCACTGTGAAGGGATAGCGCCCTAAGCTATTCCTGACCTCAGCCAGTAGAGACCCAAACTGGCTTCATTTCAAATATGTCTAGGCTTATAGACTTGAGATTAAACCAGAGCAAGGTTCTGAAGTTCTTGTTTGTTCAGTCCACTTTTCCCATAAGTTTTTTTAAAAATTTTTCTTTATTCTTGAAAATTCCACACAGGTGCACAATGAAATATTGATCATATTTATCCTCCTATTTCTCACCATCCAACATCCCATATACCCTTTGCCTTTGCTAAGACAGAAAAATACTTCATTTCTACTCATAGAAAACAAACAAAAATTGCAAATAAACTTCAAAATCTGACCAGAATGCATTCCTTAGACACTCTGGTTGAAGTTAGACCAGAGACACACAAGAGGGAAAAATTGGAGCTTAATAAAAGTGAGACAAACATTTCTCCGTTTATGGTAAGAAAAGTTATCATTTCATTCTTTTAGATGTTTTTGTGTAGACAGTTGTAAATGTTCTAGGTGATTAATTAGTTATAAATATTTCAGAGACACAGCTTTCCAATTTTTGAATGACCAAGAAATTAATGCACATAGGGATTCAGAATGTGGCTATAACTTTCCTGAGTAGCACCCCCATATGTGTATCTCTATGTTAGTGATTTCAAAGTTTCCTTTCTACAATTATAACTTTCAATTCTTCTCTAAATTATGGCTTCTTAGTCTCCTTTAGTGAAATTCAGATACTAGAAAGGTATAAATTCTTGAGCATTGTAAAAGGTTAAACTTCCATAGATCATGAGAATACAGACCTTCAAGGAATACTTTATTTTTGTATGCAAATGTAAATGCTTTTGTATGGATTTGCTGCAAATATGAAAACTGAAAACTATAGAACTATGCCATTGCATTGATATTTTTCTTTAAAAAAATATAACTCAGCATGCATTCTATAGAAAACAGTGTAAAAGGAAGGATGAGCATCCAGTGTGGTGCTGAGTGTCCAGTGAGGTGAGAATCTGTCCTGAGATGTACTAGAAAGGGCTGTAGACCTGTCAATTGATGTGGATTCATCATGGTTTGGGTTGGATCCCTTTGGATAATGACTATTGGCATATTGTGATGACTAGTTAGAGACATAGAAAGTTTGTTGCTGTCTACCTTAAGGAATGAGAAAGCCCAGTCTAGAAAAGGAACATATCATGCTCTTAGCAAGACACGATCTGGGTAGTTGATGGTGCAGTGATATCTAAGAAGAGATTCTGGCTCTGGTAGAACTAGATGAAATAAGAATGACTCTTGTATTGCCTTGGTCATTCTTGAGGAGGCACACTGAATCATTTGAGGGTGATGATGCTGATTAAATGAACTACGTGTGATGGATGTTAAAGAGTAATAGGCTCAATTTTAAAGACAGGCATATTTAATATCTTAATGTTCTTTGTTTCTTGGTTCATTCAAAATGAAGAATCTCATAAAGAAATTTTTGCAAGGGAGAGAAACAAAGGAAATCTAAACACAAGAAGGAATGATAAACACAATTCACTTCAATGCAGATATAAACTGTTCTGACCTTTTCAGTTTCTCCAATTATAAGATGGTGGCACCTATTGAAAGGAGCCTGAGCTGGTAGGCTGGCATGATTCCTTCGTGAATTTATCTACTGAAACTTACTCTCTAAACTCCTCTGCCACATGGTAACGGTTGCTGCTCTGGCAATAAATCCCCAGGGACAGAGGATAAAAACTCAGGGGGGTCTGGCAAAGGCTAGAAACAGAAATAGACCATCTGCCTCATGGAGAAATTGACAGGAGACTCAGAACAGATGCATGTACCTCTTCACCATGAGGCAGATGGATGAAAAGAGAGAATAGGAGAATAGGACCCAGATCTGGATCTGGGAGGTAATTAAGTAAAAGATATGGAAGAAGGCTAGTTTCTGAAAGACCAAATACAAATTCAATAGTCCAAGCATCAAAGCCTCTGTAGTATAGCTCAACTTTTATATTATATCCTTGGTTTTTACTGTTCTCTACAAGGATATCTTTCCAATATAACTCCATCTAGACATGATTTTCAGATCCAGGATATATATCCCTGTGCCTTTTGAATATATATATTCCTGTAACCCCAGATCTGGAACTCCTTATGTAGATCTCACAGAAATCTGCTTGGATCTGGCTACTGAGTCTTGGGATTAAGAGTGTGCACCATCATGGCCAGCTTGAAGCCAATCTGAAATGCTTTTGTTTTTCTGTGAATTCTTCCCTAGCACAACTTACATGATCTCTTTTTCCTATTAATGTTCATTGTATATTATTTTTGCCTTTGCTTTTATAATGGCATCAAATTGCATTTGGCATAAAAATTCAGATGTTTTTCAGCACTGAACTCTAGGATTTTTGTCTAACAAAGCTCTATTATTTCCCTAATTCATTTGTTTTGTTTACTTACTTTTTGTTTGTTTATTTATCTCCACTCAGAGTGTCATTTTTAGCTCAGGCTGACTTCTAAATCAAAATCCTATTGCCTCAGCATCATGAGTACTGGGATTATAGGCACATACAACTGTACCTTGAGTCTAACTCAGCATGAAACAGCTGAGTTCAGTATCCACAGATTTTGAAAATATTTCGTCTTCTTCACAGCATAACGTTGACATATTCCTTAGTACCAGAATGGAAAGAGAACTTCAGACTAGAAGAATGAAGGCAACAGAGGAAAGGCAGAAAGACTGCATCTCAGTAGAACTAGTAACAAGTGTGATAATAGGGATAACAAAGACATTAAAAAATAAAATAAATACTTCTTGAGGGGCAAATGAGCAGAGGACAGGACAGAAAGCAAGGAGCCCACATATACTAACAGAAAGGTTGTCAATAGAAGTTTTGCCAGTTGATGATGACTTCCTGGATCTTGGTGACCAGGCATACCATTTGGAGACAAAGGTCTAGAGGAGAAAGAAAAAGAGAACCATTCTAATTTTGGTGGTTATATTTTGTTTCTTCATATTCAGGGTGAAATTAGACAAGTTTTATTCAGTCTCTTTCCTTATGATACTTCATTCTGTATTTGAGGAATCTGCAAAATATGAATATCAAAACACAAGTACACTCTCAAAAGATTACACAACCAAAAAATATGGGCTAATGATATGTCTTAGTAGGTAAGAGGGCTTGTTGCATGAGCATAAGAACCCTAGTTCCAATCTCTGAGAACACTCACATAAAATTCTGGGTATGGCCTGTAACCTCAGCACCAGGAAAATGAGGACAGCAGGATCACTAGGACTTGCAGAAAAGCCCAGTCAGGAATAGCAGACTCCAAGTTCAGTGAGAGATTCTGTCTCAAGGATAAGAGACAGAGAGTTAGGGATAGCAGTGTTTGGTATCCTTCTCTGATCTCCATGTGTATGAATGCACACACCTGCACATGTACACACAAGTGTGTAAGTATGTACCACACACATACATACACAAGTGTGAATGAAAAAAAAACTTTGCGATCCTTTATATGGTTTATTTAGAGATCCATCATCGTTTGGTAGATGTTCAAGCAAGATTAGCATGACTCAAGTTATTACATTCTAATTCATTCTTTTAAAAATGTGTATGTCTAATAAATAATAGCACAAAAATAATGAACATATATGTAGACATATATCTCTGAGATGTTATTACGCTCTTAAATCATATTTGTTGATGTTATTTATGATCTTATATCACTAAATTTCACCAACTTGTGGATAGGGATAGGATCATATTTTATTGAATTGTATTAGTATTTATACGATCTCACATTAGCAATTCAGTGTCTTGATATACATACCTACTTTGCTTCTGTGAGAGCTCAATTACAGGTACAAGTTCTCAAAGTAAACCTGTTAATGGGTCTCAGAATCTTTCACTTGTGTTGAAACATGAGGTTGGGTGGCATCGCCCCTTTTCGGTCATGCTCTGTAGCAGCTGTTCTCAATTCCCTTTACATTCTGTCTAATATAGAACCTGGAGAAACTCCATGAACAACCTGGAGACTAGAAGCCCAAGGTTCAACTCAGCTGTGTAATCTAGCTTTAATACATGTGCCAAGAAACAGGGAACAAAATACTTTAAGCATTTTTTTTTTTACCTTTGCATCAAAATTTCAAAGTTTCAGAAGTCTAAAGCCTTGATTTGTAGAGTATATATTTTAAAAGCTTGTTTGCAACCCCCCCCCCAATAAACGGAATTATGGAGTAAACTCATGATTTATCACTGACAAGTGTTCCTATTAACTGAGATTATATTAAGATATTGGTAACATCTGAAATTATGACAAAATAACTACAATCGGAATTTAGAAACAGTCTCTGACTCTATCTTTTCTCATTAAGCAAACCATAAAAATAAACACATTTCTATCACTTCTGTCAATGAAAGAGAATGATTTTGGTTACGTGCCATATTCTTGCATCATCTTGATTCCCCAGAATGGACTAAATCAATTGAAAGATAAACTCACTGTAGTCAGGCATATGCTGACATGTTGGCCCCCTCACAAAAGCTCATGGACAGATTTCCTCTAGACCCAAACAAACTATGTAAAGAGTCTGTTTTGATTCTTGTTAGCTTTGCACTCTCTCAGCAAGCTGCTAAGAAAATTCAAATATGGCTACTCTTTTGGAAAGAAATGGCATTCCAGGATCTTTCAGAGATTTTTTTAAAAATATAAGACATAGTTATTTTTACAGAACAGTGCTAACTCTACAAAGCCTCTTGGAGTAGTGTGCCATTGTAGTAGTTAAGTTCACCTGGAACTTGTACTCACTGTGTGGCTGAAAGTCTCACACTGGTGAAAGTTTTATATAAAATTCCTTGCTGCCATGATGACAGCTGGAAAAATAATATATCATCAGTCATGTAGTTTGTGTCACACCCTTTCTGGCACCTGATTAAAAGATCAGAAAATATACAGGTAAAATATGTTTATTGAATAAAAGAGTAAAGGAAATGTGTATTAAAAACAAATGGATTCATTTAATAATATCAAGTCTCCTATTGCTCATTTGAAAGCATATTTACATGTTTCAGGCTTGTCAGGAGAAACTAATGAAACTAGACATGGCCATTTGTGAAACACTTCAATTTTTTATATCATTAAACCTTACAAATATAAAAAGCAATATTGGAACAGTGAGACTTAGCTAAAAGGAATTAAGAACACACCCCTTGTTACTTATAGAACAAGATTCAAAGTGAATTTGTTACATTTAAATCTTTATCAAACTTGTGTTACTCTTTCTAGATGAAATATCTTTTCTGAGATTAAGAAAAGTGGAAAGTAATGTTAAGTCTGAGCTTCCACATAGAATTTAGCTCTATACTCTCCTAATTTAAGTAAAACATTGGCTGCAAACATTCTCTGCATAAATGTCCTTCAAAGCCCAGAATATAGTAATTGGGAAAAGACTTTGTTTCAGGCTTGGAATTTTGGGATCCTTTTCACTTTACAAGTTGTGAAGCAATCCAGGAACTTTGATGAACAGGAACATCATTCATGTCACTTTCCTTCTGTGAGAAGCTTGTGATTAAGAATGCTCTTTCAAAAATGGTCCTTTACTATAAAAGAGTAGGGAAAGAAAAACCCAACATCCATCATCAATTCTGATGTTCATGTGAAAATACCTCTACTGTGGAGCAGACCATCAAGGTTTACTCTTGTGATTCTAGCATAGAGATTCCAGGTATTGGGTATTCAGAGGTCTCAGAACAGAACTTGGGAACTTTGCAAGAACAGCCAGTGCTCTTAACCACTGAGCTATGTCTCCATCCCCAGCACTTTTCTTGTTTTACCCCTGTCTTTGAGATGGAAATAATTCTCCTATTGACCTTTTCTTACTGTTTATGAATTATATTTCAGCAGTTCAGGAGAAATCTTTGCAGTTTCTAGAATTTTAAATATATAGATAAGCTAGTTTATCCATGTGTTTTTCGATCATCCTATCTTGAACAAAATCAATCTGTATCTTAAAATATTAAATAAGAGAATTTAAGGATGAAACCATTGTTACAAAGGCTATGCAAGGATCCACTTCCTTATACCTGTATTAGTCACTTTTCTGTTGCTGTGATAGAAACAAGGGAAATTATAAAAGGAAGAGTTTATTTAGCTTGTGGTTCCAAAGGGGTAATCGTCCACCATGGCAAGAAAGCATGGTGGCAGACGTGATTAGAGCACTAGCAGAAACTAAGCACTCACATCTTCAAGCAGGCACAGGAAGCAAAGTCTGTGGGTTTGGATGTCAGGCAACTCTTAAGAACTCTCTAAGTCCACCCCCAATGACCTCTTCCTCCAACATGGCCACACCTTCTAAGACCTCCGCCAAATGGGGATGAAATGTCCAAACACTTAGAGCCTGTGGGGGACATTCTCATTCAAACCACCTCAACTCTTAAAGAGACATCATTGCTGATATGTACACCGCAACCCCAACTCACACCAGTGAAGTTTCCTCATACTACAAAGTATAATGCACACAGAAGAAAACAACTGGCTAAATTTTAGAGAACATGAAACTACAGAGTGTGTCCGTGGATGAGACTCCTATATTAAACCTCATCCACCATGGCTCAGAGTCCATTGTGGAAGAAGAGGTGGAAAGATTGTAGGAGTCAGGGTTGGTGCATGATCATAAGGAAACAGAGGCGTTAAGCCTACTGGAACTTGCTCATATGAATTTGTAACAATGGTGACAGCATGCACAAAATTGTCATGCTGACTCAATCAGACAAAAATCAAGCACAGAAAGAGAGAAATAGGCAGCGAACACCAACCATAGCCAAAGAACTATTGGCAATTGATTATTGCTGAGTGAGGGAGAGTAGATCTTCAAGCGAGTGACTCAATAGGCTGACTAGACTCCAGTGGATGAATTTGCACTGAAGGACATCTGGGTACAGATACTTGACTGGATAGGACTTAACATATATGATAGAAGGCATGAAATCTGGTGCAGGGGCTATGCTATATGTGGATGGCAGAGGGGGTCTAACCTTGGTTAAGATCCATTATAGGAAATTCACAAAAACTCACTAAAAATATTTTTAAAGATATGTGTGTACCAAAAAAGTGTAACTGTAAATTTTGTAGCCACTAAGATTGTTTCTTCACTACCTCAGAAAGATAGGCAGCTAGACATTTGCCTGCTTCATTTCTTCTTCTGCTCTTTCAAGAAAGGTCTTTCTCTTGACTTCCATGGTTTGAGATCCATGTTTATGAAATGGTTCTCCATTTCCTGTACAAGGGAGTGGAAACTCAGCAGTATCTGCAGACAGAGCTGCAACAAAACTGCTGTTTCCTCCCCTCCTCCCTCTCCTCTCCACCTCCCTTCCCTTCCTTCTCTTTCTTTGCCGTTATTTTTTTGGACAAAGCCCGTTACAAAGACCAGGCTGATGAACTGGAATTTATAATCCTCCTGCCTCAGCGTCCTGTGTGCTGCTGGCACCAGTGTGATGTCACTAAATTTGGCTTATTGTTGAATTTTCTAAAAGCCATTTGGAAGTGTTAGAACCATGAATCAGCAACACTTGTTGATTTTTATTGTATCAACAACATCTTGCATTCTGCTGCTGTATTCTGACAACTCTACAGTGATAGTGGATTGTATTTTGCACTGATACAACTAATGGGTAAATGTGACCCAATATAGTAACACAATGCAAAAACTGTTCAGTTTAAATTCCTTTACAGGCATTGGGTAAAGTTAACATAATCTCTATAATATAAGCTGAGAAAATAAAATAATATTATAATAATGTTAATAGTTGTCATATTGAATGGTAGAGTTCCTAAATATTTCTAAGATTTGAAAGAATAAAGTGATTCTCACTGTCACTGCTTTTATTTAACACAATGCAGTAATTCCTAGCCAGAACAAAGGGTAAATAAAGAAATAAAGAAAGAAATAAAGGGTATTCAAATGGTAAAAGAAGTGGGTAAGCAGATATCAGAGAAATCAAACTGTTAGAATTAAGAAATGAATTCATCGGTGTTGCAGGATATAAAACACAAAATCATTAGAACTGAACATGGGTGCCTGCCTCAGAGACTCCCCAGCTACCAGGTAGGCCTGCTCTTACCCATCCATAGCCCCATCTGACTATTCTGTGAATTCTCTTACATGTGTCACTAGGTAGGCCTAGCTACACCTACCCATAGCTCCCTGCTCCTCTGGACCTCCCTTCCTTGCCCATCATCTAAGCTCCTCTCTTTCCCACCTCTGTGACAGTCTATCTCTTTTGTGATTTCACCTCTCTGAGCTGATGGGTAGGCATTGCTCTATCTCACCCCATAGACCTAAGGATCCTCTGGGATCTCACTTCAAAGTGCCACCAGACCATCTGGCTCCTTCAAGATCTCCCATTTCCACACATCAAACTAGATTCATTTCTTCATACTCTACTCCTCTGATATCCCGGGTCTAAGTGCTCCTAGGTAGCCCCTGATGATCCAGATCCTGCAGAGCTTCCCAACTATGCATTCAGTTTTCCAAGGACTCCTGCCCCCAACTGATGGCTGACAAGAGCTCCCTCAATATAGAACAGCCAGACTTGGAGAGTCACACCAGAAGGCGGCATAGGAGATGACTAGCAAAGGGTTTGCTGAGCCCTGGGTAGTGTCTCTTTCTGCAGTCAATAGTGGATGCTCAAAAAAAGTCCAGGGGTATAACCTGTAGCTCTCAATACCACCTCTACGAAGGAAACAACTCCACAATCCTCTTATAATTTAACCATCTTGTGAACATTGTACATGCCTACACTAAAAGGAAAACGAAGATTTTGGTGAAAAGAAAGTCACACTAGCAAGCATCAGATATGCAAGATCCAATGCAGAAACAAAAGTATCACACAAACACAAGACAACAGTTACCCCACACCCATTAGTAATTCACATACTAATGAACTCCAATAAGAATGACCTGGAAGATGTTCCAGACCTAGAATGCTGAAGAACGATTATAACTATGTTCAAGCAACTCAAAGAAAATATGAAAAATAAATGCAAAAGTCAATCCAAGATATGAAGTAGAATTCAATAAAGAGATAGAACTACTGAACAGAAGCCAAACTGAGATGATCGTAGGAATGAAATCTCAATAGACCAAGTCAGAACTCTACTGGAAAGTTTACCAACTGAAAGACTCGTGTGGAAAACAAAGCCAGGGCTGAAAGACAAAGCTGAGGAACTGGCCTGCTCAGGAAAGGTTAATGAGTTAAAAAAAATCAACAGTATGTAGAGCATTGAGACACCAAGAATAGACCTAACGTTTGAATTATGTGCACCATAGAAGAACAAAAATACAATAACAATGCATAGAGAATATTTTCAATAAAATTGTGGAAGAAAATTTCTCAAACCCACAAGAAAGAGATGTTATTGTAAAAATGCCTATAAATCATGAAATAAATAGAACAAGAGAAGAAACCTTACATGGCATACATTTAAGCTTTTAAAAACACAGAATAAAAATGATTGAAAGCTCTTGGAGAGAAAGGTCAAGTAGCTTATTATGGTAGGCCTATTAGAATAACACTTGATTATTCCACAGGAACTTAAACCCAGAAGGGGCTGGAATGATGTATTCCAAGTTCTGAAAGATCACAGCTCTCAACCCAGACTATTATATCCAGCAAAGCTATTAAAACATAAGGTGAAATAAAAACTTACCATGGTAAAAAAAAAGATTAGAAAAATTTATGAACACTAAGGCAATTCTACATAGGACATTGGAAGTAATACTTCGGTCTGAAGGAAAAAATAAATATGTCCAAGAGGTTACAGGAAATAAATACTGTCAGGACAATTAATAAAAATAAGTCTAAGAAAACAACCACAAAATCAAAGAAAATTATAGGAATTCATGCACATCTTTCAATGATAACTCTTAGTACCAATAGTCTCAATTGCCCACTAAAAAGACACAGACCAGCAGACTATATTGGAAAATAGGATCTAGTTTTCTGCTACCTCCTTAATGATAGACAGTGACTTAGTGTGAAAGGATAGTAAGGGTATTCCAAGCAATTGGAACTAAGAAACATTAGCTATTCCAATACCAGACAAAATGGATTTCAAACAAAATCTAATCAGAAGAGATAAGTAATATAATTTTATATCATTAAAGGAAAAATACTCGAAGAGGAAATTGTGATTCTAAAAATATCCAGACCCAAAATAGATGTATGCAATTTCATAAAAATATTCCAATAGCTCTTAAACAAAAGGTAAATCCTAGCAGTTATTGCGGGTAACTTCAGCACCGTACCTCACCGATAGAAATAATTTAGATACAAACTAAAGAGAAAAACATTGACATTAAATGATAAAATAAATTAAACTGATCTAACAGATATCTACAGGGCATTCTACACATACATTAAAGAATATTTCTCCTTAGCCCATGGATATTTTGCTAAAATCCATTATATATTAGACCGTGAAACATGTTTCAACAAATGAGAAAAAACTGAAATAACATTCTGCGTTCTATCAGAGCATTCTCCATTCTATTCAAATAAAGCTAGACATCAATAGAAACTACAGAAAGGACACAAACTCGTGGACAATAAATAATACACTACTGATATTTGCATCAAAGAGAAACCAAAAGGAAATAAAATGTTCATAGAATTGAATGAAAATGAAAACAGCATACCCAAATCTATGAGACACAATGAAAACAGTTCTAAGAGGATAGTTTATAGTGCTAAGTACCTACCTCAAACTATTTGAATGATCTCAAATTAATAACTTGATAATACACCTGAAGGTTTTGGGAAAACAAGAACAAACTGCCACAGAACAACAAACTGGAAGAGATCCTCAAAATCATGGTTGATATTAATAAACTAGAAGCAAACAAAAGAGCAGCAGAAAGTGGCGATGAAATGAAGAGTTAGATCTTTGGAAAGATGAGCAAGATCAATAAACTCTTAGTTAAGCTAATCAAAAGAAGGACAGAAATGACCTGAAGTAATAAAATTAGAGATGAAAATGGAAGCATTTCAGTAGACACTAAGAAATTCAGAAAATTATGAGGACATCTTTTAAAGTTTTATAATTCACTAAACTGGGAAATCTGAAAGAAATGAAGGAACTTCTAGATACATGTGGCATACCAAAGTTAAACCAAGATGAAATAAAGATGTAAACAGGCCCATAATAATGAACAAGGTAGAAGCAGCAACTAAAAATCTTCCAACTTAAAAAAAAAAAAAAAAAAGCCCAGTGCAAGTTGAACTCAGTGCAGACCACTACCAGACCTTCAAAGAGCTAGCATTAATACTCTGTAAATTATTCTGAAAAATAGAAAAGGAAGAAACACTTCTAAATTCTTTTACAAAGCCAGTAGTACTCCAATCCAAAGCCAGATAAAGACACAACAACAACAAAAAGAGAATTATAGGCCAACGTTCCTGATGAATATAGAAGCAAAAACACTTGAACAGTGGATTCCAGATCTTCCCCACAACCAAATTAGCTTCATTCCAGAGATGCAAGGACTGTTCGACAGGAAAATCAATAAAGGCAATTTACCATGTAAATGTACTCAAGAATAGAAACTACATGATCATCTCATGGATGCAGAAAAGACCTTTGATGAAACACATCACTTCATGATACAAATCCTGGAGAATTTAGAGATACAAGGGACATATGTCAACAGAATAAAGACAGCATTCAACAAGCCCATGGCCAACATCATGTTTAAATGAAGCAAAATTTGAAGCATTGTTACTACAAGAGCATACACAACAAAGATATCCTCACTCTCCATTTCTGTTCAATACAGTGCTTGGTCTCAGAGTAATAAGACAAATGAAGGACGTGATGGTAATACAAATAGGAAAAGAAGACTTCGAAGCATATCTGCGGATAATATCATTATACGTACATAAAAGACACTGCAAACTCCATCAGAAAACTCCTAGAACTGATAAACACATTCTGTAAAATTGCAAGATACAAAATTAATACCCAAGCATCAGAAGCCTTCTCTATCAATTATAAATATACCAAGAAAGAAATACCAAAGCTATTGAAAATAGGCCTCAAAAATATTTTGAAAACCAAACAGAATATTTTAGAATAACTCTCATAAAAAGGTGAAAGAATTGAACAACAAAAACTTTAAGATAGTAAAGAAGTTAAAGAAGATACCAGAACATGCATGCCACACTCATGAATTTATAGGATTAATATTTTAAAAGTGGTCATATTATCAAATGCAATCAAAATTCGAATTCAGTTCTTCAGAAAAACTGAAAAAAAAATCAAGATTCTAATGGAAACAAAAAAGAACCAAAATAGACAAAACAATCGTGAACAAGAAAAAACACTGCTCCATGAATCACTATCCCTCATTTCAAGTTGTACCTTGGAGCCATAGTAGTAAAACTAGCTGGGTACTGGTAGAAAACTGGACAGATTGATCTAGGCAATAGAAATGAGGACACAGATACAAGTTACTGCACCTGCAGCCACTTGACTTTTTACAAAGAGATAAAAATACACATTAGAAAAATGACAGTCTTTTCAAAAAATAATTCTAGCCAAACTGGATAGCTACATGTAATGAAATTAGATCCTTATCTCCCACCCTGCACAAAATTCAACTTCAAATGAGTCTAGGGCCTCAACATAAGACTGGATACCGTGAATCTCTTAGAGGAGAAAGTAGAGAACACGCTTCATCTAAGAAGCACAGAAACGTACTTTTTGAACAAGACTCAGCACAGACTTAGACCAACAACTGATAAATGAAGAAAAAAAATACCTCACAAAGCTAAATACCAGGAAAAGAAATAGCTCGTAGATATGTGCCACCATCTACCTACAGCATAATTATTTAAAACAGTAGTTTTACTTTTAAAGTATTTTCTCTAATTTTATTTTTTATCTTTATTACTTTTATTGTTTGGATATGAGTGTATCTCTTGCATGTGTGTAATTGTATCTGTGTTGTACAGGGCCTGAGGAGGTCAGCATAGGGTGTAGATTCCCTAGAAGGTGTTATAGATGGTTGTTAGCTTCCATGTAGGGGATAGAATTCAAACCCAGGTCCTCTGAAAGAGAATCCAGTCCTCTTACTGCTGAGCCATCTTTCCAGCCCTGCTTTATCTAATTTTAATTTACAATGTTACCTGCCATTAATTTAGTTTTCTGATCCTTCTTAGGGCAATTTTTCATAAACAAGTTTTAAATCAGTTTTTTCATAGGGTAAAATATAGCTATACATTTTCTATGAAGTAAATATGTATGTAAATATGAATTTTATATATATCTTGGAATATTTTCTATGGTTTTGCAGTATGACAAAGTATATGCAAAAGCCACATTTGAGTAAATTTTCAAATTGGAGTAACTGCATTCAGTGTTTGGAGTGTGTCATTTCCTAAAATTATAAAAACATTAATGAATAGTATATTTTTCTCAGTTACTGATAATATACTATTATAAATAGAGTTTTGCTTATGTTAAAAAATTGGAGCATGGAAATAACAGAAACTTCTCAAAAGAACAAATAACTGGCTGATAAATTATTTTTTAAATGTTCAATGTCATAACCATCAGGGAAACACAAGTTATAACCACTTTAAGATTTCATGTTATCCTACTAGGAATGGTTAAGATATTTTTTTAAAATGAAAGAAAATACTCAAAGTATGTAGAGAAAGGGAATCCTTATTGCTCGTGATGGGAGCGTGAGCTAGTGCAGCCTCTATGGATGTCAGTGTGGAGGTTCCTCAGAAAGCTCGAAATGGATCTATCATGTGATGCAGCTGCCCCACCCCTGACTGTGCTCCCAAGGAACTCTATACCCTACTATAGAGATATTTGTCTGTGTTCATTGCTGGTTTATTTTCAGTAGCCAATAGAAACAATGTAGATGTCCATCAGCTGATGATATTGAAAATATGGCACATATACATAATGGGATATTACTCACATATAATGAAAAATAAAATTCACAGGTAAAAGAATGGAGCTATAAACAATCATGATGAGTGGGCAAACTCAGCCCCACAATGACAGAAACTACATATTCTCATTCATGTGTGGATGCTGGTCCTGAATCTTTAGATATGTGTGTTTAATTTGGAGCGTGCATAGACATCAAGAAGCTAGCAAAGTGCTACATGGGAGTGGTTTCAAGGGAAGGGGGATAGAATCAGGTGCTATGAAGGGCAAAAGGAAAATAAGAGAATAAGAGAGGCTAAATGGGATTGGGAATGGAAGGTCAGGTAGAAGCTAGAGCGTGGGGAAGGACAACAAATGCTAAAGATCTGTGAGATAACCACAAGGACACCTACTACAGTAGAAACTTTATACACACACACACACACACACACACACACACACACACATATATATGTATGACTTTAAACAGAGTTACTTAACAATGGCAGGGAGTGAATAGGGGACACAATGCCTCTTCTAGATAACACAGATTATGAAATAAAAAAAAAACATTGCCAGATATAGGGTGCTTCTTTTCAAGTTGGTGGTCAATGAGGTGCCATAAAGTCCCCTAAACATTACAACATATTGTCATTGTTCTTCATTACCCTTCAGAATTTAATGGTAAGAACTTGTTGCTAAAAACAACATATACTTGCATTGTAGGATATAGGGAAATCAAGCACATACTAACCTGGAAGCTTCATCCCTATTGTCTAGTTTACTTAGTGCTAGAAGACTATATGCATTCTAATACAGGGGGTTAATCAACAGTGTTACTTAGCTGTGAGCACTTTGAGGTCTGGGAACTATAATAATAACTGGCCTAGTAAATTATACCCACTAATACAACAGTGAAATGAATGTTGCAAGAGTAACCATTTTCTGACTGAATTTAAGGCCCTCTCCATCGGCCATAATAATAAACTGCTCTATAAATTCTTTAATGCTCATTGATTAGTGGATCATTCAGTCTTCAGAAATCAAAAGCATGGATAGATCAGGGCCCACTGAAGTCTTTCAGAGCTCAGTAACTATAGCTTTACCTCCTTGAATTTCTGTTTTGTAAAAATTAATTATTCATGTGTAATGAATGTATGTACATCCTGTGTGTTCAGTGCAATTTTATCTTTGTAGGGTATTTAGATAGATTTTCTAACATTAACACATGAGAATCAACTATAACTGGTCTGTGATGTTTTGCGGCCCATGGACACTTACGCAGAGGCATGGCTGGCTCCATATATTTATTCAGACAATGACAAGCCGGCAGTATGGGAAAATATTTGTTGCCTTGCTCATCATTCTCTGTTGTCTGTTTCAGAATTAAGTACCAGAGTTGTATAAGCCAAGATGAGTTTTGAAAGCTTCTGGGACATTGTTTCTGGGGACACTTAGGGGAGGAAATTAAGAGTGAGGAACCCTTTGGAGTCCAGGAAGTTGAAATTATAGATAAGCTTGCTTTCTAATCTCTTCCCTTAAAACTTTAGGTTTGTTGTTGTTGACAACTAATCAGATATTTGAAGAAGCATTAAGAGAAAAAAATTTAGCACAAAGTGTAATCCTTCCAGAAGCATTTGCATTTTAAAAGAAAGTTGGCAGAGAAAGAAAACGGAGAATAGAAAGCAATATGTTACTAACAGTGACCTGTGTAAAAGATTTATTTTGAGTCAGCAGGAGTTTCTAATGTCCTGCTTTTTAAAATATGCCCTATACTTGCCTAGTGAAGACAATAATCATAATGTACAGATCTACAGAAAAACAAGTCTTTCAACAATGTCACTGAGCTTTGTTTAGAAACATGGATGGTGAACTGCATTCCTGGAACTGCTATTTACTAACTGTGTGATGTTGAATGAGCCACTTGTCACCCTGTGTCCCAGTTGCTTGGTCCTTAAGTGAGAATCACCTTTATCCCACAGTTATTCTGAGGGTCAAATCACATAACAATTTACAAGATTTTATAGTGCCAAACAAGGCTTGGTTGTGAGGAATACAGGCATTGAGAAATAGAAAGTTGCTATAGGGACTGAGCCATGGAAATTAACATTTTGGGAACAGCAGGATTGTTATACTCAATACTGAGTTCATAATTTATAATTCGCAAACTGCCACAATGTGGATTAATTATAGAATTCAATTGTGTATTCTTATTTTGGAGATAGAAGTTACAGATTTCTACAGAGTCAGTGTGACTATGGTAATTTCCTAAGACAGTCTTCACTAGCGAATGTGATGAATGATACTTAGAAAGTAGCATGATTAAGTTCAAATCTGCTTCTGTCTCTATCTCTTGAGATCTATGTAGATTTAAGTCATACTGGAGAGCTTGAATCAACTCCCATATTCATAGAAGAAAAGAGTAAGATAAGATTTTAACTGAGTTACTAAGAATCACCCTATTTGAGCCAGTGGGTCACAGAGAAATGGGGCTCCACTGCTTCCCATACAATGTCCTGTGTACAACAGTTCATCTGTATTCTCTTAGTTTCTATGGAGTATTTGACAGAATTTGGACTTGCTTCACCTCTCTTTACTTTTTAGATCCTGGGGTGACTTTTGTTACAATAATTTCTAAGGGAAATGATTTAGTTTCATTTCAAGTTTCCCCAAGTATTTCTCAACTGTCTTTGATTTTTCATAGCTCAGTTAATGTTTTTTCCTAGGAACACCCACTTCAATGTGATATGATCATGGTTGTTGCAGAAAACAGAAATCAGTTCTGGATAAGGAATTTATTGTAAGGATCTCAGTTGGAAAGCTATGGAGACAGGATTCCAGTATTTTCAGGAACCAAAGAGGCAAACCCTTGCTACCAAGATAGGGTCTGTAAATATAAGGATGATACTGATTCTTCCCCTGTCTTTAAAATATGGATTATTTTGTGACCATTGTGAATAATTTTCTAGTGGATTCACCAAAAGTTTTATGTTATAAAGATGTGACATGCTGGCAGAACACTCAGCTAGATGGGAGGAGATCATATAGCATATTTTAGCAGTTAGAAAGGGTGTCTGATCCATCTCCCACCTACCAAAGCTTTACTTTATATGTCTTGCTGTACAGAGAAGCGATTCTATGGTATGATGAAAGAAGAATGTTAGTAGAATCTCACATGTCTTTAGATGTCATGTCTTCCCACCATTAATTCCTGAAAATGCCCATGTTCATGAAAGATATATGGGACAAGTACCATTGTAGTTACTCAATGTTAGGTTTTTCAATGATTAAAACTTATCAAAGAAGAACGTTCTTTGGAGCTGAGAGACATACTAACGTATGGATATGAGAATAAGTCTTTATGAGCCAGTTAGATATTATTTTACTTGGCAAAATATAAAAATTAGTATCAAATAAATATCTAATTTGTATTAGATTTTCCCCTGGTTTATGACCTATCTAATCAAAGGTTCTTTTGCCTTTGATAACTGTGTCAGGTATGGTCTCCATCTTGTGAAGCCGTCTTTGAATCAATTTAGAAGGTGGTTGATTACTCCCATAATATTTGTGCCCCTATTGCAACATTGGGCATATTTTGCCAAACCGGTTGTTATAGCTCCCAGGATTCACAGCTGGATAGGGTTGATGATTATCTTTCTGTCAGTAACATACATAACACCTTGTAGTACTGTGAAAGCTAGCCAGCAGAGATGTAGTTTCAAAGTCAGTACCAGCTCGATTTGTCCTTACATGTAGTGTCTTCAGCAGTAGGGGCTTAAGGTCAAGTTCTGATGGATTACCAAGTGTAATGGCAATAGCCAATATTTTTTGAGGATCTATGGTATTTCTCTGGTCAACAACTACAAGTGAGGGAGGTCATTCCTGGCACTGGGCTTTTCATTTGTCACAGAATAGTTGCACAATATGAACACACAGCCCTTATGACAGCAGGGGCAAAACCTGTACAATGCAAACCAGACAGGGACCAAGCATAGATGGGGGAAGTGGGCAGATATCCGCATTTCTAGCTGAAGATCTATTGATAATTGTTAGATCCTGGGAAAGATGGAGTCATTTTTCCTTCCTGGTGTGATGTCTGGTAGGTTGATCAGACTCTAAGGATAGATCCACATCCAAGAGCAAAAAGGAAACACAGATTTGACTCTATAGACCTTTAAAAAAAGACATAATAATAGAGGATCTTTAATTCAGTGGGTTAGATTGAAGTGAAGAGGGGAGAGGGAATCTGACTATGAGAAAATACATTGTATGAGATTCCTAAATCAATAAAATATATTAAAGCACACACACATTATATATATATATATATATATATATATATATATATATATATAAAACATGAAAAAATTGGATAGGATTTAAAATTAAACAAACAAATTTTAAGCCTTGGCATTAGTATTTCTAAGCACTATGGCCTTTAACAAGCCCTTAATCTCTCAAACTCTTTCCCAAAATATAAGATTTGTATTAAAATTTAATGAAAGACAGCATGCAAAGAAGCTAACCTAAAATCTGATACATATTAAGACAATGCACAATACAGAATGTGCATGAAAGTCAGTCATTTTTTAGAGACTTACAATAGTTCTCAAACCATTATATCAGTATTTCCTCAGACAACTGTGTTTCTCCAAGATATACGTGGATGTGTGTGTGTGTGTGTGTGTGTGTGTGTGTGTGTGTGTATGAACAAAACCTTGTTTCTCATTATAAAATTAGAGTTACAGTCTTGGAGAGATGATTCAACACTTAAGATCGCTGATTACTCTTGCAGAGGATCCACGTTTGCTTTCCAGAATCCACATGGTAGCTAACAACCATCTCTAACTCCAGTTCCAAGGCATCCGACACCCTCTTCAAATCTCCACAGGCACTGCACATCATGGGTGCACTTATATACATGCAAGCAATAAACTCATACACATAAAGCAAAAATAAAAAAAAATTAAAACTAGAGTTACTATGATTAGAAACTAAAGTTACTATGGTTAGATAATGAAAAGAAAGATCAATACCATATTGAGTTTAAAAGATGTACCTAATTACACAAGATTCACTCAACTGGTTCTAGAAATGTATAATTTATATTAGGTCCCAGCCCAAGTACAAAGTATTTTACTTTAGTTTTTAATACATGTTCAAAATCATGCACCTTAAAATATGTGATTTCTGAGTATACTTTGCACATTCAGACTCTCTTGTCTATAGGTACACTGTACTATACAGCCTTTTTGGTTTCATTTAAATTCTAGGCTTAGCTAAGATAAAATTAGATGTTTATTTGTGAATATATTTGGATATTTCTAAATCAAATGAGCATGGTAAGTAATAAGCTAGTGTTCTTTTCTTTTACATGTGATATATATATATATTATATATAATTATCACAACTTGATTATTAATGGATTTCTCACCTCACATTTTTACCTTTTTAAAAGACAAAACTATTTTAATAAGTGATGCAGTATTATTAACTATAATAGTCATGCTGTGTATTGCAGAAATAAAGGATTCTGACAAAACTTCTTTATGATCAAGGTGGAGATACTTTGACTGAGTGCCAGGATATTGACTTCTTCAGTATTTTGGAGATGAGAAAATAAAGGTGGTGGGGATCAAGGGAAACACATTCTGAGGTGTTTTTAATATCTAGTGCCATCCTTGACACTCAGTGACAAAAAGTCCACTCTCCCCCTAGACACGTGTGGGAATGTAGCATTAAAATCTCAACTGGAGGCAAGTCCAAGGGCGACCAAGAAGGGCGAAGAGTAAGAGTAAGGCAGAGTACAAATAGTTAGTCTGCTTTGTTTTGCCCCTACTTAATGAATCATTAATGTTTTCTATTGATTACTTCCTATGGGTCAAACAGACAGAGTGGCGTAGAAATGCTTTGATTGTGTATCTCTGTCAGTATGGAAGTTTTACCTTACTGATCCTATATACAAAAAACATTAAACTGACATGCAGTGTACATTGTGCATTGTCTGCAGAAGTAGAAAGTAGAGGGTAAGCAAAAATGTGGGTACTAATGGCAGCTTCATCATTCTCCTTCCACATCTGATTCATTGGGTCAATTTGGCCACCCACTGTGATGCTTTCACTGTATTTGGGGACTTTGATATAAAGGAAAGGGATAACTTCTAACAGGTATTAGATTATTAAAGATAAAGCTTTGGAGGCTAGAAAGACGGCTCAGCAGTTAAGAGCACTTCTCTTACAGAGGACCTGGGCCCAATTCCCAGTACCCACATGGTAGCTAACAACCACCTGTACCTCCAGTTTCAGGGGGAATCCTTGCCCTCTTCTGACTACCACGGGCATTGCATGACACGGGTACACTTATACACATGCAGGCAATATACTCACACAGATATAATAAAAATAATAAATAAATAATTTGAAAGGTAAAGGTCTGGACAATGGCCAGCCCTTCCCCAGGAGCCATGATTTCAAACAAGAAACACATTTCGAAGAATTATAAGCTACATCTGGAAAAACTTGAAACTCAGTCAGTTTTCTATCCCTAGCTTCTCATCAGATGCTTACACACTGACTACACAGTGTGCTGAGTATGAAAGGTGTTGGAGAGGGGAGGATTTTCAGCAACGTACACAAGGAGACAGGATTTAAGAAAGGAAGGGACTGAAAATCAGAAAGTAGTTCCTAACAAATGAATGGCCACTCTGGTTTAGTATAACAGGTAGGATCTGAGCAAGAGTGCATAGTATCAGAGTCCATCATAAATGTTTAAGTCTCTAGTATAATTTGGAAAAATAATGATTAAAAGTGTGAACAACATGTTAGTCAACTAGATTTATTATGGTTCACAGTTTCAGAATGTCAATCCATAATGACTGTTGGAGGCCACAGGTCAGAGAATAGCCAGCTTAGCCTGCATGCCCTTCTCTCTTAGTGCTAGGCTCTAGGCCAAGAGCTAGCAGGATGTTGTCAGTTGCAGTTCCGAAGTAAACAACTTGACCTTTACAGACTTCCTCAGTTTACTTCAGGTGTGTGTCATGTGGCTAGATGTCTCCTGAGAACCTGAACTTTTAACCTCCTGTAAAGCCCTGCCCTCAGGGTATATAAGGCTTGTTGCCTCTTAATAAAGTCAGTGTGTCATTCTCCTTTCCTCCTACCTAGTGTGTCTCTCTCTCTCTGTGTCTGTCTCTCTGTGTCTGTGGTATACTTTTCTCTTCAACCTTGACGTCCCTTGCAGAGACTCGGACCCAGGGCCGTGCAGGCGCGGCAAATGACTTTGCTTCATCACTGCCAGGTTCATATTGAAGCACAGCATTTTGGTGAGAGCATGTGGTTTGACTGATAAGTAACTTACGTCATAGGCTCCGGGCGGGGAGGGAAGGGGAAGGAGGGACGGGAGAGAGAGAGAGAGAGAGAGAGAGAGAGAGAAAGAAAAGGCAAGGGACACGGGAAAAGATAAACCCTTCCACCCAAGCAGCTAGGTTCCATCTCTTACAGTTTCTGCTACCTTCCAGCAGTCTATTCCATTGTGAACCCATCTGTTGACCAATTCATTGATAATACTGGAGCCCTCAGGACCCCATCATTTCCCCAAAGCCCCCAGCTCTGACATGTCTGCATTGAGAACCAAGTCTTCAACATACATGACTTTGAGGAACATTCTAGCTCCATGCCATACAGGAAAATATTGAGAACAGGCTGTGGAGAAAAGTAGGTATCAGATGAATGTCCAGAAGGGAGGGCAAGGATCTCTCAATTTCAAATGCTGAAGTATCAGGTACATAGGTGGTAACATGATGTCTTAGGTTTCTTGTAGCACTAGTCATAGCAGAAGAGGCAGATGACAGATTCCATTCTTTCTCTAAGCTTGTCTTCCCCCACTTCACTACCTTCATACCTTTTGAATGCCTCCCGCACAGAACAGGAGATGCTCTATGATATTCTATGAAGATGTTGACCATTCTTAAGTTCTTCCTTGAGCAATGTTTTTTAACTCAGATTTAGGATTGTGTGCTCATATATGAACAGGTGGTGTTTATCGGAATTAGTTGTCATGAAATAAAAAGATTTACTTTTTACTTATGTGTATGTGGGATTTGAAGGGAATTGTATGCATACATGTGTGGGTGCCCAAAGAAGCCAGAGGAGGACATCAGATCCCTGTAGGAATGACTTTTATGAAATGGACATAATCTATATTAATTTTAATTAACCTCTGCAAACTCAAGGAAACTTGTACTTTATGACAGGGTGTTTCCTTGGCAACCTCAATTTCGTACTATACCCAAAAAGATAATGAATGAATGCTTGATAATTAAATATTAAAATTCAGAAAGAAGAGACACCCTTCTTCAATGAACAGAGCAAATACTGAATATTGAAAAGAACCTGTGACCTTGGATGAATAAGACATTCTAGAACTGGAGATGGAAAGGCTGGATAGTCTCTGAAGATAATGGTGAAGCCAAATTTGTGCTTCCCCAATTGAATTGTTAGAAACCATTTTGAATAAAGTCATAGGTGGAGTCTGAGTTTATGACGCAGTTCCAGAGAAAGAGTTCCACAGTTCCAGCATCACATTTCCAAGAGACATTTGGGAACACAAGTTTGGACCCTCTCTTAATAAATAAATTTAATGGGGCTAGAGAGATGGATAAGCAGTTAAGAATACTGGAAGCTCTTGCAGAGGTCTCAGAACTCACATGGTAGCTAGCAACTATCTGTAACTCCAGAACAAGGGAATTTGACTGTCTCTTCTGACTTTCACAGGTATTGTACAACATTGGTATACTTACATACATGCAGGCAATATACTCATACACATAAAATAAAAATAGTAAGTAAAAAAGTTAGAAGGAAAAAACACCCTTAAATTTAAGAGTCAGGCTTTTGCTCCAGTAATTATAATGTAGTAAAGTTGTGATCCCCTGAAACTAGAATCACAGATAGTTGTGAGCTGCTGGATGTAGGTGCTGGGAACTGAACTCTGGTGCTGTGTAAGGGCTCTTACCCACTCAGCCATCACCCCAGACCCATAGTTGTCATGAAATTTAGACAAAGAGCAAAGACTAATGGAGCTCCGAAGACTGACTAGCATCTTGTTCAACAGGAGGAAACAAAGGAAAATTTCACTTTAATTTGAATGATTTATCCTTTTAGTGCCTGTTTGCTGTTTCTGACCAGCATTTTTTCTTGTCTATTACACACATAGCTGGTCCATTTTCATGAATTAAGCAGTTTCTTACATTATACTTTATTTTGTTCATTCCCAAATAGCTTTTCCGTACCATTTACAATTGACCAAATCCTGAAGTTAAATGTTGCAGCAAACTATGTAAATCTTTCATAAGCATTTTGAATTACAAGGCAATAGGACCAATAACCAGAGTACCATAAGTTAAGAGAGGAAATATACTATATAACTACCTCATTGGTGACCTTATGTATTAAGGAAACAGAATCATCACAGATTATGGATTGATTTTATATTAAATATAGAAAGTTGGTTTTACCTGAAAATGAAGTTAGATTTTGAATATAATTGAGCTATAAATATGAATATCTAGGTATGAATGATGAGATAACACTATGGAAAGACTAGAGAAGAAAGGCAGGAGATTGGGTTCTTTGTTAAGTCACAAATATTTAGTCTCTATATATCTCTGTTTGTTGAATTAGACATTTCAACTAAAATATCTGAGGTTTCATCAAGCACTTATAGTTTTGGATTGTGTATTATAATTACATGGTATATAATCCTGACATAAAATAATGTAATTCTGAATATTCTAGGGTGAGGGGGAATTAATCAATTGTACTCCAGTTGAATATTAATATTCTCAAAAGCAGAAATGTATTAAGGCACGCTCTAATAGTTGCGTACTGCTCCACCCCTGGAATAATAGCAGCTTTGTTTCCCTTTATGGAATCTTCAGAAGCACCAATTCTACAGTAAGGCTAATTAGAAGGAGATATGTTTGCAAGAGAGGGCTGGGAAACATCCAGAAGATGTTTATTCCAGGGGAAAATAGAAACTCGTGCAAATTAGCAAGATTGTTGACTTTGAGAAAGCATGTTATTAATTCACAGAATATGTACTTAACTTATAATAACTTAATAGTTTCAGAAAAGGGAAGGAGGATACTTGCTAAAGTATGTCATAATTTCTGAAGGTATGTTTTTAGAACCATTCAGAAGAGGGACGAGTTGAAACGAGTTTACCTGTTGTTTCTGCCCAGAGGGCTGTTGGGATGAGTTCGGAATTCAACAGGTTCTTACATGTCACCTCAAAGATTTTTGTTGTCTCAGGAGGTTTGAAATAACTCCCAAAAGAGCACAATTTGAGTGCCTTTTTGCTTTTCTTTTTTAGTTAATGTCAAGTACAGTTCTTTGTCCTTCTTTCTCTTGTCTTTTGATTTTTAAGTTGCACATGGTTCACTAGAAAAAAAAGCATTAAATTTTTGGCTTATTCACACATAGAAACCACAAGTTGAAAATAACTCTCTTGTTTCAGAAAAGTAGATGCTATTGCTTCTAAATGATCCCTATCCATGAAAAGAGCAGAGTAGAAAGAATGACTGTCTTGCATTTTCCTGTGTAAGTTATACGGAAATACAAGCTTGAACTCAGCATTTTTTTTCAAATATGATTTCCAAATAATGACACACAACATTTTAAGGGCAACAGAAAGTCTAACCTTTTGAACAAATAAAACAACACGAGCACTGAGCATGTAATTTCAGAAAGGAACACATTACTTCCTGGCAGCTCTGCTAACAACTTGCTGTGGTAGACTGTACAATTCTTCAAGTAATATGATTTCTCTATGTGCTAGGTCTATTGTAGTTAAAGGCCATAATCAGAAGTTGAGAAATGTGCTGGTAATTTTTCACTTACTCTTGTTAAAATACACATATCAATATTTTATAAGTAATTCAGTATCTCATAACAATTGATTAACATATGTAAGTGGTCTAGGGGAAAAATGGATAATCACTCAGAAAACACAAATTGTGAACACCTGTCTTTTCTTAATAACTTGAAAGAAAGGAAGTATTATAATGTTTTAGAGGAGGGAGGTTGTGGAATCCACAGGTTCACATAATTGTGAAGACTCGACAGAGAGTATATAGGCAAAAATACACATTTGTAGATTCTCTTTCACAATTTGATATATAGAAGCAAGGATAGAATCCGTTGACCTGTTACATTATAGTGAGAAATTTAAGAAACTTTTTGATTTGATCTACAGTAGAAACGATTCTGCCTCCTCCCTCCCTCCCTCCCTCCCTTCATCCCTTCCTCCCTTTCTCCCTCCCTCTTTCCGATTCCCTTCCTTCTTTCTTTCCTTCCTTTCCCTCCCTCGCTCCCTCCCTTCTTTCCTCCCTCCCTCCCTCTCTTCCTGCCCTTCTTTTGTTTGTTTTTTGAGATAGGAGTTTAATACTTAACCTAATCTGTCCTCAAACTCATTATCTATCTGACCAGTCATCCTGAGAGATGGGATTATAGATGTGTACCATCATTCCTCATTTAGAATATACTTTACAAGTTAATAATTATAGCAATAATAAACACATAACAGATACAGGTTAAGTACTGTTTATGCCATTCAATATATTCCTACAATTAATTTTCTAACTGGCAGATATGGTAGGGTCTTTTAGTGCCATATTTGCAATGTAGAAAATATATACAGAAGACAGTCACTCCCTCTCAGTCACGTAAGGGAATGGGTATCTTTGAGACTTGGATTTGTGTCCAGGCAGTTTGGCTTCAGGGTCTTAGTACTTAAAAAACAGAATGTCTTTAGTCACAGGACTTAAAAGTCACTTTAAAAACCACTTATTCCAAATTTGTAATTGTACAAGTAGAGAAACTGAGGCCCAGAAAGTTGAAAGAAATATATCATTGTGAGTTAGAGGCTGAGGTGGAAACTTTATGGGTCACACTTGTCTCTCAATTCCATGTTTTTTGTTAGTAAAATAATGTATTAGTCATACCCATAAGCATGTGTAATCAGATCATTCACCCTCCTTTTTTGTGCAAGCGCAGTCGTTGAAAAAATACTGACTAGAATTGCTGGTGCCCACTCAATGAGAGATGAGATCTATGCCACTAGCTGAAGGATCAAGAAGAATCTAGAAGCTTCAACCAGAAGAGAGCATGCAGTACATTTCAAGCAAAGCATTTATTTTCTCAAAATTCCTTTTCCCTTTAGAGCACTTTCTGCAGAAATATGCTTTAGTGCATTGCTTTTGAAATGAAAAACACAACATTGTTTTCCACTTTATCCCCTCCTCTCTATGAGCTTGTTGGAAATGGAAAAGGACTAGATTAATAAACCCAGGGAGTAGTTTGTCCCTCTTGCTTGAAGGCTGCTGTCTTAACCTTATTTTCTTGCTTGTTAATATCTCCATCACAAGGGGGCAAAGGTTGAAATGTAGAATAAAACTTCCATGCATTTATGAAAGCCCTGAAACAATATAGAAACTATTTTCTAAAATTGAAACATTACATTTGTCATTTTGGGTTCTTCTCTGTCTTAAAAGGGAACGCTGATGTTCTTATTTGTAGTGCACTCCCGTTAAAACCCACAGGAGGCTAATGGAAAGTGAAATATTTTGAATTATTTTCAACCATCACAGACATTAGAAGCTGTTCATTGTATTGCACAAACACGCTGAGCTTTGGTATTGAGCATGAACCACTTCTGTAGATGCAATATACACACTGCTTTCCTTCCTTCCTTCGTGTTTACTGGAATGAATATATTGAAATGCACATGACTGAATCATGTTATAGAGATCACATAGAATTTGTTCTGCTTTGGTATTTAAAATCCAAACTATTGGCTCATCTTACTACATACTTCTAGTACTTTATTTGAATAATACATTTTATAGTAACTGAATAACCTACTTGTGACCCCAAACTGTAGTTTCATTAGGTGCCCCGAAACATAGAGCAGGGTAAAGAAAAGGTTGATTATGCCTAAAGGAACACACATAGATGAAATAATTGGCACCCAGCAACAGTATCTTAGAGAGGCTGAATTTAACAAGTAAGTAGAAAAAGAAGAGGAATCTTCTGCAGGACCATTCCTGCTTTATGGGTGGAAGAAGATGAGCCCAGTGGAATCTGAAGCCAAAAGAGGACAGTGCTTTTTATTCTACAACAAAGGTTCTAAGATAGTCTATGATATGTCTAATAATCATGCCGGACCAGTCATTAATTCTACTGAACCTACCACTCATTTGTTACAGAGTTCATCAGATCACAGTTTTGCATTTCTGTGCACGTAGATATACTAAACAAATCATTAGTGTATTTGACAAAGGTATTAGACAGAGAGGCAAAACACTATTAGTTATGTTTTTGAGGTACTATTTTAAAGAGTTTCGAAGTGTCACTTCCAAGTAAATGCGGGGTACAATCAGAACTTTTAACGGTATTCCGGATTTTATAGCTTTACGTTTAGATTGATAGAACATGTCTGAGGTGGCTTTCCCCACAGTCGACTAAGAAGCAAACTGTCGCTAAATAAATCTGTAAGCTTATGCTCTACAAAGCCTCTTCTCAGTTGTTGTCCTAATAATGCTTTTGATATTATAATTTAGGTAGCTAATATGACACACATGCTAGTCGTGTTAGATATTCGGCATGTCTGAAAGGGAATGAGGATTTAAAACTTTAATTTTGTCACAGTTGTGGTCACTGGTAGACAATATTCTCAGATTTTTAGGTGCCTGGAGTTCTGGAATCTGCCTCACGACTTGTTTGTGCACCTGCTTTCTGCATCAAAATTAATGCAACTATAAAAAAGTCGTTATTACTTACAGTAACATGGTATAATTTGAATACATAAAACTCTGTATCTTTTCACAGATAGCATGGATTGCTATCATCAAACATACCTTCATTAGTAAAGACTGTACAGGACACAAAAGCAAAGTTGGCCTTCCTAGCACAGAAAGAAGAAAGGCAGTTAAATCGAAGATTCACAAACTTATAAACTTATTGCACAGTTAAATATCATTTGATAGCTGGCCCTGCATAATAAAAATGAAAGCTTGTAGATTCATTTGAAATGATGTGGCCTGAGAACACTGCCTGGATCCAGTTTCTACCTTTAGACTTCCTATTTCCAACGTGCCCATGTTTGTGCAGGGCACTGGCTGAATGCTTCCTCTCGGGAGTTCATAAGAATTAAACATGTAGCAGTCACTGAGAATTAGATATCTGATTTCTCTATACTTCAAGTTCCTTGGTTACAAAAGATGAAGATTAATATCTGGTATACAAAAGATAACCAATATTTGATAGGCTTGATAATATATTTCTCAGAAAGTATGCACTTCAGTTTCAAATGTTAATGGTTCTACTCTGTGCTCAGTTAAATTGTGCCTGTTGTTTTCATGAGTTCTATGAAATAGTGACCACTGGATCAATTTTCGTAGAGCTGGGGGGAGTGGTTAGAGTCTGGAGAAAATGTGCTTCTTTCTGTTTCTTGGCAAAATCACTTATAAGTTAGTGTAGCAATTGATGGACCTTGATCTTGGTTTGGGGATCTGATTTCCCAAGATGTGTATTACACAATTTTGATGATTTATTCAAGCTTTTGATCATGCTACTTCATGTAGGAAAATCTCTTTGGACATAAGTGCAAACAAAGACAAAAAAGGGGAAGGCACTTTCATAATTTTTATAAAGCAAATGTCATTTGAATTCAAAAGTAATGCTAGAGATAGAAGAAGAGGCGTCTTTACATGAAAGTGTTCTCTCAGAGTATCCTGTTTCAGCACAGGGCACGTGAGGCAGTCTTACCTGTCAGAATGATAAACTCTTTTATTGCCTTCTAAGGACACAAATTTGAGTAAACTCGAATTGTTCCTCCAAGTGCACATATTTCAGTTGTAGTGTTGCTGGAAACATTAAATCGATCTGGGGGCCTTTCCCCCAAGAGATAGTCTTTATTTGGGCTTTGAAAGCTGCATTGTTATCCTTGAGGGAGGAAGATATGCAAGAAGCTGCACACCATTTATTTCTAAGTGCTATAGCACCATAGACTCATAATGCTGATTATCTTACTAATCTTGTCAGCACCATCAAAGTTTATATTTGAAGAACCTCAAAGGTGGTCTTTTTAAAGACAAGCAAAAGTAGTTGCAGAGTGTTCTAAATGTCCTCTGCAGCTATGTCCAAGATGGAGTGGGATTTGCCTTTTTGTTTGCAGAAACACCTATCCATTTGCTTTGAGACTTTTGAGGAGCTTACTTCTCCAGTCAGGTTCATGATCCACTTTCAAATAAATGTATTGCTATGACTGTTTGGGAGAAGACTAAGTACTCAAAGTCGCAAGTGCATTTATTCGGAAGTCACTTGAAAGTTTACCCTTTTCATGTGTCAGGTGAGAAAATTTGCATAATTATTATCTTTAAGAACCATTTATAGAAGACTTAGGAATAGTTTTAAGAAAAGTCAGTTTGTGAAATGAAAATTGTCACCATCTGAGAAGCAATTACAAATACTTAAAATGTGTCCTTGGATGGTCAAAGGGTGATGGTTTATGATAGCCGGGCTTTTAATACGCCCAATGGAAAGACTGATTTTTGTTAAGTTTGTTAAGGCACACAGCAAGAGAATGAAAAATTGTTCCTAATATATTCTTTTTTCTTTTCTGAAACAAGGTCTCCAGTAACTGCTTTTGAATGCAAAATGAAGCCCAACTGACCTTGATCTCATAGAGGTCCACCTGCCTCTGCCTCCTCTAGCTAACATGTACATGAAATGTATTATATGTGGGCTGTTCCTGTGTTGGGGATTGCATGGTTCCCTGAGCATCCGGGAATGGGCCAAGGAATGGGATGGGAGTCTGGTGTATGCACAGGAAGGTTTCATGCAAAATCCTGTTACCAGCATTTGAGATGGGTCTTCTCCACTCCTGACAAAAGAAGATAATTTGATTCCTCATTCTAGATTCCACCTATGGAGCAATCTTTAGAGATTTTTTCCCCACTGTATTTAGATGCTTGGTTCTTCCTTGGTACCTAGAATTTCCATAGAATTCAACTTTGACCTGTGCTGCCAGACTTGAGATCCATTGCTGTGTAGAGTGAGCCCTTTCCTAGACTGTTCCTGGCCCCATCTCTGTTCCAGGTTCCCCGGGTATTAACTCTACCTCTGTTGGATGCCTTCTCTTGTTATCTAATTCAAGGACCTCGGGAATGGATTTTGCTTTGTTATGCTGTTTTGTTTGGTTTTGTTTTCATGAGTAGCTCCTTGCTGCCCCCTCCTGGTTTAGACTGTAATTAAGCCTTCATTTTGCAATCAAACCTGTCCCTGTGCTACTCCTCAGTGTAAGGAGGAAGAAAAGATAGTTCTCTTACCTATCTATTTTTTCTTGAAGTTTTTACATTATTCTTTTACTATTAAGTAAAAAATTTTAAGGTTTCCAAATCACTAACAGTTGTTACATATATGTACATCTTAGATCTGTAAAAATGAAAACTTTTCTTTTTGGTTTAATTTTGAACATGAAATATAGTGTTCTTTGTTAATACAAAATTCATGCTTAATTAAGGGACTCAATAATCACTAAAAGGCAGAGAAACAGCAAACATCTGCTACTTAACTGTGACAGCCACCACTGAATGAGGGAGTTTACTGTACATGTTATCAGTATGATTTTGACAGCATGGTTTTATAGCCTGTTCTTTTTAACAATATTACAATATTCCTTATATTTCTTACCTATTTTGGTTCTTTTGTTGTTGTTTATTGAGACAGGGTCTCCCTGTAGCCACAACTGTCCTGAAACTTACTATATAGACCAGGTTGGCCTCAGTCTCACAGAGATATTCCTGCTTTTGCTTCCCAAGTGCTGGGATTACAGATCTGTACCACCATGCCCAACTTTGGTTCTTTCAGAAACTGACTGAGCCTCTTTGGAGAGGACATCGTGTTCTTGACGTTGCTGCATTCTCATCATCAGTCTATGAGCTTCTGCTGGGCATTGTTGGAATATAGGAATAGAAGAGTCTTCTGTAGTCTCTCCACCGTGTGGTATATTAAGATTTTTTTATGCATTATGCTCAATAAGCTTGGTTGACTGTCTGTTCTGACTTCATGATGTGTTTTCCAAAAAGGCAATAAAAATGGTAATGAAATGTCAAGTTATTCTTAGCCACTAAATTTCTAGTATCAGGGACATAAATTTTCTTTTTGATGATCAAATTATTTGACTATAAATTCAACTAAGTCAAAATGCCATTTGAATCTCTCTCCCGCCTTTTTATCTCATATGATTACAAAGCATCTTCATAATGATTGAACTATCTTTCAAATAATTAAAGCATTAAAAACAAAATATCATGCAGGTTATGATAGTTTGGGGTGTTTACATGTTTAAAAGATTATAGTGTTATAAAGGACATGTGAGGGTGTATTTCATCCCAGATGCTCTTCGTGTCAATCATTTTTACGCCCATCTTGCTTCCTCTCTGGTAGTGGTCAATTCATATATACACTCTTCTGTGAACTGGAAAGCAATAAGTGAGGTCAAAATCAAATCCAGAGATCAACAACTATGACAATCACCAGGTCTGCTGTTTTAACTCTTTCTAATGCTTCTGGTTTAAAGAAGCTCATAAGATTGGTAGTCTCTGGTCTAGTAATACCTCAAAGCCTGAAGACTCATTGGATAGATCTGATTTTAGTTATTGGAGCAGTCAGCCTTGATGAAGCTTGTTTATTTACTAACTCCTAGAGTTTTAGACAAAGAAACAAGGGACGCAGAAGTGACTCTGTGGGTAAGAGTCTGAGCAAGCATGAGGACCTGAGTCAGGAACTGTGGACACAAACACACACACACACACACACACACACACACACACACACACACACAGAGTTGGGTGTGGCCATACCTAATGGTAATGTGAGTGCAAGGACGGGGAGTTGGGGAAATAGGAGATTTTCTGGGACTCCATGATCAGTCAAGTTATCAAAAACCTGAGGAAATTTCAAGTTCAATGAGAAATCTTATCTCAAGGGAAAAAAGCAGAATGTGACAAAGGAGGACATCTTCTACCCTACCATTCTTCTCTGACCTCAGCTTGCCTGTATGTGCGCTTGCAACCTTATACAAAAATGTTTCACATGTGTACAACATCCATCCCCACAAAACCAATAAAAAAACCCTGCCCTGAAAATGAAGAGTAGATTGAAGGAAATGCTTAAGATACATGAACTTCTTCACATTTGAAAAGCACTGGAAACAAACATGCTTCAAAACATCAATTTGTTTTACTTTCTAGAGGAGGTGTAGATTCATAAAATTGGGCAGACAGTCTAGAGTTCTCATATATCCTGTGACCATACTCACATGAACTCTTTCCTACAAAATCCCACACCAAGGTAGTACCCTCATCGCTGACATTAAATCTTGGAGGGAGGCATCATTTTCAGCTGGCATGAAACGTGAAAGCTGGTGCTCATGCTTGGTCTTACTCTTTCCATAGCTTTCGAGAAATGGATGTTGACATGATCCACAATTGTGGTTTGGTATTGCAGAACAGATTCCCTGTGATGTGCCTGTTCACCTTCCTTTCCCCCACTCTCCAACAGCCTCTCCTCTCTCACTATCCCCTTCATTTCCCCAGCTTGACTTCCCCTTTCATGGTGTGTGTGTGTGTGTGTGTGTGTGTGTGTGTGTGTGTGTGTGTGTGTGTGAATCTGATTTATTTCACGTAATATGATGGTCTCCAGTTGTACCCATTTTTCTTCAAGCAATATCATTTCACTGAGAAGCATGGTTGCTTCATCATATAGCAATACTATGTTTGGTAAGGTGAGAAACTGCCAAACTCTCTTTCAAAGTGTACTTAGTATCTTCATTTTCTGCAGAAGTGAAAGCGTGGCCCTGCTTTTCAACCTCGCTAGCATCACATGTGCTGGATTTGGCTACTCTCCTAGGTGTGTAGAAGTATCGTTTTCTTTGCTATTCCTATTGGCAATTGCTATTGAACATCTCACATGACTATTTTCTGTCCGTGTCTCTTCTTTTTATGTTGTCTATTTGGGTCTTTTGTCCATTTTGTAAATGGGTTGTTTGTTTTCTTACTGTTGAGCTTTAATAGACCACTGCACATGCCCTTATGTGTTGCCTTTTAGCAATTATATTTTTGCAAATATTTTCTCCCAATCTGTAATTTGTCCTCTTATTCTCGTGAAGAACAACTTTCAGAAGGCAGTTTTCTTTAAACTACTTGCTGTACAGATGAACAATGTAGACAATTTCTTATATTTGACTAAATATTCTTCATTCTAATTTAAGAAACTTAAAAATGGACTATGATCTATGAATACCCAATATCTACTTCTAACTTCCCTAGTTAGGTGGACATGCAATGAAAATTAGACTTTTATTTCTCTAACCTACGGCCAACTCATCTAAATGCCTTGCTTTGCTAGATACTTCTTATTCAGACCAAGAAGTAGCTTTTTTCTGCTGGCGGTGTCCCTCTTCTTCTAACCCCCCCTACCCCCGTCCTCCTGTTCCTCCTGTTCCTCCTTTACTGCTTCTCCTGGACCCAGAAACAATACCAAAAAGACTGAGATTAAAGATAAAGAAAAATATAACATTATGACTAATTTTGTTTTCCAGTATTCTTAACTATCTTACAATTGTTAGTGATTTTTTATATGTGATACCATGTTTAGGGCAAAAAAATTTTAAAGGAAACACTAACTCTCTGTACTCTACAAAAATATTGTCAAATAGGAAAAGCCTTTGCCAATTCATTTTAAATAGATTTCAGCATTGATTCTTTTTCTTCTCTTCATTGCTTCTTTATTTTCCTAATGTCCCCAAATGTGATACTCAAAGTTTGAATTCTATAAAATTTCGTTCATACTTACTATGAGGGTATGACAAATCCCATGAAGATGACAAAGTTAAAACTTCCTAGAAATTTTAGGTAAAATTTAATTCTATATACTGTGTGTTTAACTGTTTTGTAACCTCTACAATTTCTGACATGCTAAAACAATAATTTTAGATGAGATCAGGTAGGTTCTTGGAAAAAGTCATATTTTTCTAATGAATACAAAGAGGTACATACATCTTTCTTCATTCTTCACTACTGTAGAAGTGTCCTGTCGTTATGCTGAGGAGCAACTCTCTGCCTCTAACCCTTCTCTCTCCTGAGATAGTGCAAATGAAAACACAGTGATGAATAAATACTTAAAACTGTGATCCTGTCTCAGAAAAGCCACCTCTCAACAAGAGAGCTGTCTTTATTTCTGTTTCATATTTTTATGATAAATAGGACCTACTTTCTTCCTCTCTCCCTTTGTCTCTCTTCTTTCTTTTCTACTTCCGTTCCTTCTCTTTCTTCCCAGACTTCCCCCCTCCCTCTTTCTCATTTTTATCTCTCTTCCTCCTCCTACTTCCTTTTTCTTTGTCTCTCTTCATTACCTTGGTCACAGCCACAGCGCGCGCGCGCACACACACACACACACACACACACACACGCACGCACACAATTAGAACAGTTTGGTTAATAAACAAAGTGGGTGTTGTGTTTCTCCGAAAGAAAGCATTATTGCATGGGTTCAGAACCATAATAATCAAGACACTATGAGAAGAGCAGTCCTTGTTGACTAATTTATTTAAGGACAAGTAGCAACTAGTACTCGAAGCCCTGTCAGTAGGCAATTAGTTGTGCTACAAATGCTCTCTCCTCTTGGTTGTCTAAGTGTGCTTAAACTGGGTGAAGTCACAGTTGTTAGCCTAGCAGGCAATGGCATCATTGATTATTTAGGTTTCAATTCTCCCTGTTAAACATGGTTGTTTAGGAGAATAATTCTAGACAATTGCCTGAGATGTTTCTCTACTTTGCCGATCAGTCAGTCCAACATGAATGCTTCCTGTTGATTGGATTTGGTGTCTCTGCTCTAGAATAAAATTTCAGAAATCATTAAAGTGATTAAAAATCCTATTGGTATTTGTGTGACTTCAAAGGACAGTTTTAGTAATCACTGTTGATAATATGAAATATTCCTATGGCCTATTAAGGGAAATTTTATAAGCTCGTAAAAAATTGTTTGGGGGACTGGATGGATGGCTCAGCCATTAAAATCACTGATTGCTCTTTCAGAAGACAGGGGTTTGATTCCCAGCACCCACATGGCAGCTAACAATCACCAGAACTCCAGTTCCAGTGACCATTTGTAACTCTAGCTCCAGGAGAATCTGACACCTTTTTCTCACATCTGTAGGCATTGTACAACACAGGTGTACCTACCTATATCCAGGCAATACACTCATACACATAAAATTTTAAAGATGTACTAAGTAAAATATCAAAAAAATGTTTTGTACCTAAAAGATTGCAAAGGAAAGAGTACTAGTACCAGACTAGCCCTTTCTCTTCCTGCTCATGGTGTTTGTAAGGATGCTTGCGCACTTCGATCTTTTCTCACTGCACAGTTCGTCCCTAGCTTCTGACTCAGACTCCTGATCTTTCTGTCCAATCCTCTCAAGTACTAGGATTGCAGGTATGAATGCATCAACAAGTCTGGCTACCATTGTCTTATTTATTCAAGAGTTGGCAATGTTCTTTGTTCAGTAATGACCTGGAGTTTGGAATTAGTGGCTGGACCACAGCAGGGGCTGTGTTTGTTGGAACACAAGGAGAGAAGAACGCGTAGTGCTTCTCCCAGTCACAAAAAGTCTATTTGCTTATTGTGAAGCAAATGAAATGCAAGCTGAGAAACTGTCTCATTCATTTTTAAAACCTTTAAACACACAAGTTGTATCATTTTTATTTCATATGATCTTCAACAAAGTCTGACTAGGAGCATATTACGAGTAAGGGGATAACTCTGCCATTTTGGATTGCCAAAGTTACTCAGATTTATCCCAACATAATTTTTCCTAAACATGAGAGATAGTGTAGTGTATTGATTACGAGCATAAACTTGAAATCCGAAGTCTATGGGAAAAAAAGGTCAGTTCTGTATAGTTACTTGAAACAAATTTCTTAACATTCTTATGGTTCAATTTCCTAACATATGTAATGTGGTTGACCATCTATGGTACCTCATAAGGTTATTATGTAGATTAAAAGAACAAGTATCAGGTAAACAGATAGGATGCTATCTTTCACGTAAACAAAAAAAATAAGTGTTCAAATCTTCCCAATGAGATGGTAATAACGACATTAGGAGGAAGAAGGGAAGTTGTGTGTGGGGGTATCAGCTTCTGTAGCCGCACCCCACGGAAGACCATAGAGCTAAGGATTTACTTGCTGTAAGAGGAGTTTAGGGGGTTGGAGAGATGGTTTAGTGACTGATAGACTGGTTAGTCTAGCAGATGACTTGTGTTTGACTCCCAGCACCTACATATTGGCTAGCAACTGTTAGTAACTCCAGTTCCAGGTGATCTGACACCCTCTTCTGACTGTGGACATTGCATGACACGGGTGGATTTACACACATGCAGGCAATACTCCCAAACACATAAAATAAAGATAATAAATAAAATAAAACATTTTTAAAAAGAAGAATTTAGATAGTTACTGGATAGCCTATGAATTTTATTGAATAATTAAGCACTCTGCTTGGTACTTGGTCAGCATTGCTGTGTTTCATTTAGATTCTATTTGTACTAAACCTTTTCATTAGATTTGAACAGGATTATGATCACAGTGGTTCCCAGGATCTTTTACTATAGAGTGTTGCTATAGAAAGCACTTAGAAAAGGGCATTAAATTATCATTTATTGATAAGAAGCTAAACTTGGCGAATTAATTTTTTATTTATACATTAACCTTTAATAGTCATTTAACTTCAGAAATAGTAATAGACCTACGTTCTTTCAATATCTTCCAGTTAAGATGTTCTCAAATCAATCTTTTCATTTCCAGAAATAAATCGAGTGTGATCACGTCATTTCCCTGATTAGAGCTCTTTAGTGTCTATCAATCACCCATATGAGATAAAATATAAGTGCCTTTGTTGGCATAAAAGCCTATGGTATGATTTCCCCCATCTTCTATTGCTTACTCCATTCCTCCTCAATGTAGCTCCAGAAATACAAAACTTCTTTAAAAATATTTTATTTTATGTGTATGAATGTATTGCCTGCATCTATGTAAGTATAACTGTGTTGTGCAATGCCTATGGAGGTGAGAAGATGATGTCAGATGCCCTGGAACTGAAATTATGGATGGATGATTCTTATCCAACATGTGGGTGCTGGGAATTGAACCTGGGTCCTCTACAAGAGCAGCCAGTGTTCTTAACCACTGAACCATCTCTCCAGTCCCCAAATACCAAACTTAACAGAAATTTACACCCACCACATTTGCACTTGATGAAAACTGTTCTCAGTATCTGTAAAATCCTTTCGTACACCTTGATCTTTACTCCTTATCTCTTCTCTTAGTTCATTAGCCTAAAACTTTGACTCAGCATTTACACTTCAGCTCTGTTTAATCACGTTTGTAAGCATTGTGTCACTCTAATAATAGACTGGCCCTGCACAGTATCTACTGTGTGCGGCTCTCTACCAAATTTGTTCATGTACTAACTCATTTCATCTTAGAATAGCTTTGATTCCATTTTCCATTTGTATCTTCTATGTTTTCAGATTTGTACAATCATAGTAACGATCTTTCCTGTCCTTTTCTATGTTTGAAATCTTTGGGCTTTGTTATAGAGACAGGGATGCTGATGTCTCCTGGAACTTGACATTATCAGCCACTCCTGTGTTTATTCATTTTTTTCAGTTTGACTAGAGTTGTCTCAAGTACTGACTATGCATGTGATTATAAGCATACCCCTTCCTTGAAGATATCTTTGTTTTCTAAGCTTCTACCCAAATGAAGAATAATTGAATGAAAATAAAACCTAGAATTCTGGTAAACTCTATAAGAAAAAAAATAAAACACAGTACAAAGTTGTTTTGATGAACCATCAGTTAAGTGATTCATTCTCCAATAGGTCAGAAAGTCAAGTGAAAGATGACGGTAGCATAAGTGAGATGTGGTGTGGGAAGGTGGCCTGGTTGCTTTGCTCCAAATTAACTCCCATATTTCTATCTTGTGTTTCCTCTGTGTCTGATTTCATTTTAGCTATATAATAAATTACTCCATGGTCATTTGCGCAGCACAACAAATATTACCTCTTTCTCATTCATTCATTCGTTCTTTCTTCCTTTCTTTCCTTCCTTCCTTCTTTTTTCCTTATGTATGCATGTGATGTATTTTGTGTGTGTCCATGTGTGCACATGCAAAGCCAGTAATTAATGTTGTGTATCTTCTAGTGCTCTCCGCCTTGTTAAATTAGTAAAACTCAGTTCATTCACAATTTCATATGTGTACACTGTGTATTCTGCTCATTATACTTTTTGAAAGTGGGTCTCTCACTGAACCTGCAGTTTGCCATTTTGGCCATTCTATCTGGCTAAAATCAGAGGCATCTGCCTGTCTCTGTGCTTGCTCCCCTAGAACCGGGCTACAGACATACACTGCAGCCATGCCTAGCTCTTTACATGAACTTATGTCCTCATGTATGCACTTTATCCACTGACCCATCTTCCAAGTCCCTCATCTCTTCTTTAATAATTAATTATTGATAACCTTTGTCTGGGAACTACATAGTAAAAACAAAAAATATCTTGGTATAATGAAAAAGAAATCAACATCTGCGGCTGTCTCTATATTTACAAAACAACTGCAGTCTACTCTCTTTAAATGTGGTTCAGATTTATCAGTTACTGACAGAAGATGACTTAAATTTATTTACTGTACATTTTTTTAATTCCTTGATTTGTTCTCAGAGACATACAGCTTTGGAGCACCTGGATGAGTGGAACCTAGTCAACTTTCTCCTCATTGTCATTGTCCTTAGTTTCTTAGTAATAATTAGGAAATTATCCAAAGAAATTTTCCTTTAAGGTCTGGCCTTTAAAAATTATAAAAGTAGGAGCTGGAGAGAGGACTCAGAGGTGTAAGAGGACTGGTTGCTTTTGCAGAGGACACAAGTTCCATTCCCAGCACCTACTTGGTGGCAAACAATCATCTTATTTTCAGTTCTAGAGGATCTGATGCCCTCTTCTGGCCCCCACAAGCATTACTGAACATGGGTACATTTATACATATGCAGGTATAACATTCCACACATAAAAAGACATTTTTTTTAAATTACAAAAGTCAAGGGACTGGGAACATAACTCAGTTGTAGAACACTTACTAGCATACTTGATGGCTTTGGGCCCAAGTTTTACCAAACCACACAGAGAAATAAATTAAAATTTGCAGGTAAATGAATGAAACTAGAAAATATACTGAGTGAAGTAACCCAGACCTTAAAAGACAAGTACCACATCTTCTCATTCCTATGTGGATTGTAGTGCCAAATCGTTAGTGTGTTCCTCTGGGAGGGAGTACCTGTGGAAGACAGGAAGACAGAAAGGGACGGCTGGTGGAGACAGGGAGGAGAGCTCTTGAGGGAGGGGGGACAGTGGATCGCAGGTGATATGAAGGGAGAATGGGAGACTGATGGGGTGGGAGGGAGATACATGGGTGGGAAGAGGAAAGGATGGAGGAAGGAAAATGAACACCAAGGCTCTTTGTGGAACAGTCATATGCAATCCATTACTTTGTAAGATTAATATATGGTTACTATACATTATATAAAATGATTTAATATAAGTTAATCAGGAGGAGGGATTTGCTCCTCTCAGAAAGTCATAGGTTTACAAATAAAAAGCACTGTGCCAGGTGTAGTCTACTTCCCCTCTAGCTGTTGGCCAGACAGTCCTTGAGATTCCCCCAAACAATAACATAACAGTTCTTGCCACTGCTCTTCTTTGCCCACCAGAGGTTGGTGATGAGACCCTGCTGCTGAAATACCACATACCTTGGTCACAAGACACGTACAAGTCACACTGGTACTGGCAGGGAAGCTTTCTCCCTGCTGGCTAACTTTCATAGTACTGGAAAGTGCTATGCAAGCTGTTTTGGTAGAAAAATCATCAATAGTCTTACCCAGCTGTGAGTCTCGCCAAATACAACAATAAACCGACCAACCTGGCAAGATATGCCCACAGGCACAATCATGGCAGGAATGTTTCGGGGTAGCCTACTCCTTTCTGATTGGTTTTAAAACCCACACCATAGGAAATATATACGCCTGGTACTTTGAATCTGACTAAAAATCCATGCTGGGGAGCTAATAGCCTTAGGAGTGGACCTACTACTATTATTTTGCTAAGTGAGAATAGTATCAAACTACTTTAACCTCATACCTCTATGCCCATAGAGTAGTGCAGCTCTGAGACCTCAGCAGAGAAATTTCTTTGTGCAGTGGATGGTGATTAAAGCAGAAATTCACAAGTGGTCAGAATTCAGAGAATAAGTGTCGGTGGAGTGCTCGTTCATAAATGAAATATTTATATGATATCCTCTCCCCTCAAGGCTCAGAAACCATTGAGGAAAAGAGGGCAGAAAAAATTAAGAACTAGAGTTTAGAGGGGACTGGAGCAAAACGGCATCTTCTGGTATGACTGAAATTGTGCACATATGAACTCAAAGGAGCTGTGGTTACATTCATAAGACCTGCACGAGAGAAAGCCAGGCAACATTCCAGAATGCGGATGTGTGTCAGAAGTCCCACATCATGCTGGGGAACTTTCGACAGTTTATAACTGTGTTTTCTTTAAGGGTGTGACCTGGTAGGTGAATCGTGTTTCAGTGGACAGTCACACCGCCATGAGAACATATGTGTAGCAGAGATAGGACTTGGAGGGATGTAAAATAGAGTGGACACAAGTTTCAGATGGAGCCACGTCGTGAATTATGGGTCTGGTAGCAGTTGGAGGAATATATGGCTTGCAGGTTGGAAATTCTCAAGAATTAATAAAATATTCTATTTTTAATTTTTATTTTTTGGTGTTTTGAGGCAGGGTCTTTCTGTAGCCCCAGCTGGCCTGGAACTTTCTATGTAGACCATGCTGACCTTTAACTCACAGAGCTCCTTCTGCTTCTGCCTCCCAAGTGCTGGGATTAAAGGCGAATGCCACCACTCCTGGCTAAGGTATTCTATTTTTTAAAAGCAGAAGATAGATAAAATGAAAAAGGTGAAATCTTTCTGTTTGGTGCTGACAGTTCATGCACATCTCCCATGGATGCGCAAAGCTCGAATTACACGTGTTTTTCTGCTACTCACCCCAATTCTGGTTTTCTAGAACTATTTTTCTATAAAACTTAATATCGTGTAAATGCAAATGTTCCTGTTATAAGTTCTGTTGAGTCTCCCTAATCAATCTCTGAAGAAATAAAATTTCATACTCTATATAAAATAGCATTTTCTTTCATAAGTATTTCTTTCTCCCCCAGGAATAAAGTATAAAAGAAAATAGGAGTGTTTTCTTGGAAAGTGAACACACACACACATACACACTCACATACACCACACACACGACATGATCTTAAAACAATGATGCTTCTACTTATGATTCCTGTCAACTAAATCAACTCATAAATTTTATTCAATGGTAAACAGTAGGTGACAGAAGAAAGTAGCCAGAAAACTATGCCACATTTTTTTCAGTGTTTTGCTTAGTGTGGTAAAATTTTACTTTGCAGATTTTGAGGCTATACCTAAGTATCATGATATCTGTTTCCTGCTCTGTCAGAATGAATGCAGCATATAGGTAAAACCTGAGATTATCAGTTGGCATTCATTTATTTTGCAATCTTTCCCTGGTTTTGAGACTTTGATGAGTTTCAATTAAAAGAAAAAAATCAAAAAGTTTGAGAATATTGATATTCATCAATTCTACTAAAACCAAATCTTAAATGATTTTTACTGTGATTAATAAACTATGTTGTTTTCACATGCATGGGTATACTTGTATTCAATAATGTTTGATGCTATCTTACATGATTTTTTTTTCTCTTTGAAAAATTGCAGTATTCCCATATATTATAAGAACAGTGTGATCTTATATTATTCTACCATCAAATCTCCTTTTGTCCCCTACACAAGTTAGAAAGATATGAACAATAAAATTATCTTAACTCTTTTATCCTTAATACTTTCATTTTACTCAGATTAGAGTTAAAATTTAAACTGATATTACATGACTAATTAGCTTGCCAACAGAAGAGGAGTTTGTGAGGAATGCTCACTGGTGCCAAACACTCTTCTTCCAATGTTTAGGGCTCTCAGAGAACGGCCTCTGTGCCCCGAGAATTACCAAGAAGTTCATGGGATAATTCTTAGCAGCTTTTTCTAGAGTGTACTCTGCCCCACCTAGTCCTTTTAGGGCACAATTCCTCAGTAGATAAGGCCATTAAGAAGTTTCATGACGACCAAGTCCTCACATAGATTAAAAAATTATGACTCTTTTATTTGTGTAGCTTTCCTCTGGTAATCATTATACAAATTTCATATCAGATAAGCATTTCTACCTTGATATGTTAAATATGCTAACCTGACTTAGCTAAAGTCTCTATAACAAATGAGAAAATAAATAAGGGAAGGTCTATAGAACCTTCATGCAGAACTATAAAACCATTATAGTAACTTGCGGCGAACACCCTCCGACCAGCAGAGGAAGAAAACCACCACAACGAAGATTCTTCTTGGATCGCACTTTATTGGAGAGCCTCTCGGTTGACTGATGGGCGTTGATGACGAGGGGCAAAAAGCGGGCTTGTTCAGCGGCCTTTTATAGTAAGCAGGGCGGTATGACAGCTCGGGATTGGATGCTGACAGCCCGCCACAAGCAAAGCCACGGGATTGGCTCGGGACAGTTTAAATTGACGCGCGAATTGACGCGCATGCGCAGCCTCGGGATGGCTTGCGCGCCAAAACATTTCCTCAATGGAGCAGTTTGACAGGCGGCTCCAGGAAGTCGGCGCCATTTTGTAATGGCGCTGACCGGCTCCCTGCAGCTCCCCCTTTTTTCTTATATGCTAGCAGAGCCCTAGGAAATACAACGTTCCCGATCTGGTCTTCACCTCATGATGTGCCGACCGATCAAGGGAAACAAAGGCCAAACAGTCTTTCCTAAGCCCGTGCAATGGGCAAATACTCCCCGGGCGTGCTAAGGCAAAGTCTGGGCCAAAAATATCTCTGCCACTGCCCATCCTCGTGCAATGGGTCATACTGATCCCAGAGGGTGCAAGGGCCAGGGCAGAGCCAATTTTTTATTTCTTTAGGGCTGCCAGCCATATTTGAGGGGATTCTCCACATTCCAAGGCGACTAATGCCTGAGAAATAATAACTTTGTCCCTTTTTGCTTGGGCTCTCATCCTACAAATTAACCATAGACATAGTATGCATCCTCCAATGCTGCAGACCGCAAACATGCCTACTCCCACCCATTCTTTAAAATGCGAAAATACAGAGGAAAACCAGGAAACAAACCCATTTGTCAGGCTGGGGTCTACACGGGTGGAATTAATGGTAATAACAGCTCTCCGAAGTTTTTCCAAATCCTTATCAAAAGCGTCACTCCAATTACCCACTAAATAATTTGACAATTGTTTAGACAAATCTGCTGCTATAGAAGTATTATCATACAGAACACTTGTAACACATAACGCTTGAAACTTCCACTCACATCCCAATTGGGCTACTTGCCACAACATGTCAAGTTGTTCTTGTACCAAATCTATTCTTTGATTCAATATCATAATCCCTCCTTTTACTCTAGAATCTAAGAATCGTTGAGAGTCTAAGGCCTGTGCAGTCTCTGAGGCCATGTTATTAAGTGTCTCTGCAGTTTGGACATTCTGACTTAGGGCTATTCCTGCTGCAGTAGCGGCAGCGGTAGCTGCAACTATAGCTGTAATCACTGCAGCCGTAATTCCAAAGTCCCTTTTAGAGCGGAAAAGGGTTAGGGTACCAGGGACTTCCACAGGGACTGGAACCCAGCGGGGTACTCTAAGTACTAGAGCACTTTTCCATTGATTAGCCTTCCAACATTGTGCAAGAGCACATGTATTCTTAGTACAATTATTAAAGGTGTAATTGCTAAGCACAAATAGAAAGGGTGGATATACACAAACTGGAGTTATGGTATAAGTCTTATTTTTTGTTGGGTCTAAATGGCGATTGATTACAACCGCTCCTCCTGTTGTATTAAAGATTGTATATGATGCTCCTTCATTTTGGGTAGGTGGTTTTGACCTGTCTGCCCATACCAAGCTAGTAAATGTGATACTGCTATAGGCTACGGACCCTCCTTGTAAGAGAACAAAGGGCGTCATATCAGTACAACTTCCATTAACCCCACACAACAACCACTTGGTAAAAGGATAATATCTGGCATCTTGTAGAAAAGGTCCCATTGTCCATGTATTTTGAAACGGCCTTTGGCCACGCATGTCTGGTGAAAAAGTGAAAAACCTGCCTGCATCTGCCCAATTGACAGAAGTGGACTGACACTCAGACCAAGGCCAAAGGTCCTGTTCATATGTGCCTGAACAATGTGGAGCGAGACGAGGCTGGTGAAGTGTCTCCTTAGAGTGCCAGTGTGTAACATCTGGCAAGGTTCCATTGAACCAGACAGCTGTGTCGATGAAGGTCATATTATGAACCCGCTTTGTGTTATTTTCTACATCTGTAACCTGAGGTATACCAACATAAGTTTTGCTGTTTTTGTCCTTAAACCATGCAAAACTCTGCTGCCTCAATGGGATGCAAGAATTGCGGGGAGTATCAAGAGTAAAACACAAGGCACCAGTCTCAACAAAACTCCGAGAACTCTGTAGGAATGCAATAAGAGTGTCCTCCGGAAGCAATGGCAAACCTAAGTCCTTTTCAGTTGTGAAGAAGCGAGGAAAGACCGACGAATCATGGCGAACTGGAACAGGTATTGGGAAGACAGACAGAAATCCCCAGCGTTGTTCTCCTTCACTCGATGTCCAGAGTTGGAGGAGGATCAGCAACATTGGCAGGCTCCGTCTTGCCCTGTGCAGAGGCATCGTCCAGCGCGGGTTGGATGGTCTTCACCAAGCGACTGGGGACCCAATGAGGCGATTCTTCACTCTGAGGAAAAACACAAACAGCTCCCCTGGATCTGTTAATAACCAGATCCGGTCCCATCCATTTATTGGATATAACATCCTTCCACATGACCATTTCGCGGGACTTAGAAACATCCCTTTGACTATGTCTGTCAGCAGCAGACTGGCCATGAGGGTCTAATATTAGGAAATTTATTGTAAAAAGGGCGAGGGAAACTCGCTCCTTGGGGGTTGCATTCTCTGCAATACCTTTTCTTTGCTTTATCAAAATGGCCTGCAAGGTTTTATTAGCCCTTTCTACTATACCTTGGCCCTGTGGATTGTATGGGAGGCCAGTGGCATGGGCTACTTGCATTAAGGCACAAAAAGTACGGAAACCTGAAGAGGAATACGCTGGACCATTATCTGTCTTTAGGCGACCTGGCCTTCCCCAGGCAGCCCAAGCTTCCAAGCAATGGGTCTTTACGTGAAGCACCTTTTCTCCCGTCAGGGGAGTGGCGTGAACAATGCCAGAACAAGTGTCCACGGACACATGAACATACTTTAACTTTCCAAATTCAGAAATATGTGTCACATCCATTTGCCATAAGTCTCCAGGACGAAGGCCTCGAGGATTAACCCCAACATGGGGAGATGGTAAAAAGGTGACACAGGTTTGACAAGCCTTAACTATATTTCGTGCCTCTTGACGGGAAAGGGAAAATTTGCGCCTTAGAGTTTCAGCAGGCACATGGTACAATTTATGGAAGTCAAAGGCAAGTGATTTTTTATCATTTAGGGAAAGCATAGCCATCCTGGTGGCTTGATCTACGATATCATTGCCTTGTGTTAGGGGACCAGGAAGCAAAGAATGAGCACGTAAATGTGAAACGAAAAAAGGGCAAGCTCGTTGTAAAATTAATGCTTGGAGTTGGACTAAAATAGTGAAAACTGTGCTAGCAGGTTTTACATAAGCTGCCACCTCCAAGGCGGACAGTGCATTAGCCACGTATTGGGAATCCGTATATAAATTAAAAGATTCAGAAAAAGTTTGGAAAACCTCCAACACAATCATACACTCTACAACCTGAGGAGCATCGGGTCGAAACATGCGGACCACAGGCTTTCTACCTTGTACAAGATAGGCTCCCCGTCCTGTCTTGGATCCATCAGTAAAAATTGTAATAGCATTTGTAATGGGCCTAATGGCAGTAACCTTGGGAAAATACACTAAATTATGTTCAACAAAGGTTAAGATGGGACTTTTGGGATAATGGTTATCTATTTTATAAGGAAAAGCACATACTAATATACTCCAATCATCCACCGTGGCAGCCAAAACTTCCACCTGTTGTTTAGTGTAGGGAATTATCAACTTATCAGGCAGCTTACCAAAATACATCAAGCAATATTTAAGCCCTAAAATAGCTTGTTGAGCTACTAGTTGAGGAAAATATTGTAATGTGCGAAAACCTAAACTATTTCCATGGAGCCACAACAGGGGCCCTTTTTGCCATACCACTCCTAAGGGAACGTCTTTGGTCTTTAAAATGCATAATAAAAGTGGCTCAGCCGGCTCATATCGATCAAGCTGAGCTGCACTCAGTGCACTTTCAATCTTAGTTAGAGCTCCACGCGCTGCTGATGTAAGAACACGGGGGGAGGAAACATTTGGATCACCCTCAAGGATGGAAAAAAGTGGCAATAATTCTGACCGGGGAATATGCAGAAATCCTCGAAGCCAATTAACATCTCCCAACAACTTTTGAAAATCATGCAGGGTGTATAGATGGGAAGTACGAATGCATAACTTTTGTGGCTTGATGGTAATCGGGGAAACGAGAGATCCCAAAAAGGAGACAGTATCTGTCTGCTGAACCTTATCTGGGGCGATAACGAGCCCTCTTTTTTCCAAAGCTTTCACCGTCTCCCTAAAGGAGTCATGCAAAACAGCCAATGTAGATGCAGATAACAAAATATCATCCATATAATGGACTATACGCAAAGAAGGAAATAGCTGCCGTACCGGAAGAAGGGCAAAATCCACAAACAATTGGCACATGGTGGGACTATTAGCCATGCCCTGCGGCAGAACCCTCCACTGAAAACGAGCATCTGGTTGTTCATGATTAATGGAGGGAAGGGTAAAGGCAAAGCGTTTTCTATCATCAGGAAAGAGGGGGATAGAAAAGAAACAATCTTTGATATCAAGCACTATTACAGGCCAGCCTTTAGGTAAGGCTGAGAGGAGGGGTAGACCTCTTTGAACTGGTCCCAATAGTTGCATCTGTGCATTTACTGCTCTTAAGTCATGAAGCAATCTCCATTTCCCCAATCGTTTCTTTATAACAAAAATAGGAGTATTCCAGGGGGAAACAGAGGACTCTAAATGACCTAACAATTTTTCCTGTGAAACTAACTTATGAGCTGCCTCCAGTTTCTCCAAAGACAGGGGCCACTGAGGGACCCATACTGGCTTTTCAGAAAGCCATGGGATAGGTATAGGGTCCTCAGTGGAGGCAAGGTTTTCAGCGGCCCCTAGGTAAAACCCAGTCCTTTGCGATCTTGCTTGAGTGTAGGGATAATGGGTTCAGTTCGTCCTTGTAAGTGTTTCCCTAGACCTTTCTCTGGAACAAACCCCTGAATTTTTAGCATAGTTTGACTAGCCTTCGAATACTCATTGGTGAGGCGTAATTGCATTTGGGTTTGAATATCCCGTCCCCATAAATTAACGGGTACTTCTAAGACGTACAGTTGGAACCTGCCTTTTTGTCCCTCCTCTGTACTCCAGGACAATTCTTTTGCGCTGACTTTTGGGGAGTTTGCATACCCCAGGCCCTGTAATGTTTGCGAAGAGTTTTGAAGAGGCCAGGCTCGAGGCCATGAACTCATCCGGACAATGCTACGGTCCGCGCCAGTGTCTATAAGGCCTGAGAAAATCCTTCCTTCTATCTTAAGATCTAACATAGGCCTATAATCCAATTGCATAGAAAGACATGCTACATCCATACCTGAGGACTTAAGACACCTTTCTTGGCGATTTTTGTCTTGTGTCGGATAATGGGAATGTGAGGAAGGTAGAAACAACAACTGGGCTATGCAGTCACCAGGGGCAATTGAAACAACCCCATAAGGGGAATGACAGAGAACCTTAAGGGTCCCCTGATAATCTGAGTCAATAACCCCGGGAAGAACAACAAGTCCTTTTTGGGTAGAGGAGGAGCGCCCTAACAACAGGCCAACTTTATTGTTATCTAGTGGCCCGCAGACGTCCGTCTCCAAAACTTGGACTCCCATATTAGGTGTTAATACTGTCCCAGAGGCGGCACAGATGTCCATCCCTGCGGAGCCTGAGGTGGCTCTTCGGACGGTAGTGGCCCCAGGGTGACAGCTGGTGCCTGGAGTGCCCCATAGATTTGCGGGCCCTGGGGTCGAGGGCCCGTCACTCCGTTTTTTGACTCCTGGGCTGTTACTACTGGCTGAATAGGCATCCCGTTAATGTCCTTAGTGGACTTACAGTCACTAGCCCAATGTTTTCCCTTTTTACATCGAGGGCAGGTACCAGGAGGCCGCGCTATACGCGTTCCCCGAGCTGAGGGTCCTCCAGGGAAGCCATCCGACTGAGGGCACTGGCGCTTAAAGTGACCCTGCTGTCCACATTTAAAACATCTCTTGGTAAGCTGAGCGGACTTGGCCCTAGTGGCAGCAAGCACCGCAGCTGCTAAACCTGCATTGGACAACGGTCCACCTACTTCCCGACAAGCTTTAATCCAGGCATCCAATCCCTTTTTCCTTATGGGGTTTATGGCCTTTTGGCAGTCCTTTGTACTTTGTTCATAGATTAGTTGTAGAACAAAGGGCATGGTATGATCAGCGGTGCCAACAGTTTTTTCAGCCACATCCATGAGCCGAGCCGCAAAATCTGCAAACGGCTCTGTAGGGCCTTGAACAATCTTAGTTAAGTGTCCTATTGTTTCTCCTTTGTTAGGAATAGCTCGCCAAGCTTTATAGTGAATTTCATTAATCTGTTGATACACCTCTGTCGGGTAGCCAGTTTGATGCATCATAAACTGTCCAAGACCTAAAAGCATATCCATATTCCAATGTGGGTGACCATCCTGAGCATTTTTTCTAGCCTGAGTTTGGGCGTTATCTGTGACCATCGATTTAAATTCAAGAAACTGGCCTCTTGTTAGGCAAGCCTTGGCCAGTTCAATCCAATCTGTGGGGGTCAAAGGGACTGCTATAATTCTCCGTAACAAAGCTACCGAGTAATCCGCTCCTGGTCCAAAATCTTTGACCGCCTGCACTAAATCTTTAAGCTGTTTGTAAGGCACTGGCTCATGCCTTCTAATATGAGTGGCTAAATCCTCAAACACGGGGAAAATAGAAAATAAACGAGACCAGGTTCCTGGCTGGATAAAACAACACTGACCCGTGTTGGATGCATAGGGTGGGGGTGCTATAGGCCCCGCCCCTTGTTTAAAATTTCCCGCCGAAACAGTAGCCCTTTTCTTTACGGAGGCCCCTCCTCCTTCCGGGGGGTGCCAGGGCCCTGTTGCATGAGGGATAATTACTTCCTCTACTTCCTGCTCCTCTTCAGATACCTCCTCACTAGAACTTTGTCCCTGTATTGACAAATGTGCAAACTCCTCCAAGGAAGGATATAAGGGTTTAGGGGACGGCGACCGCCATTTTTCATTCTTAATATCCCTTTCACCGGGATCTTTACTATGACTAGCTTCTTGGAGCTCTTCTTTTAAACTTTTTTCCTTCTGTTTTTGTTTTCTTTTAGGCCTTACTTGCATTTCCCCACTCACATCTGACTCTGAGAGGCTATCCTGATGCCTTACTAATGCCCTTCTTCCCTCCTTAATGAGATTAGTATGGCTTCCTTTGCTGAGACACGAATGGATTAATCTCCAAAAGGGGAGGGTACCTTTCCCTAACTCTCCCTCTTCCTTGACTCTCTCTAGGTCTTTACCCAATTTTTCCCATGAAGGGAGAGAAAGGTCTCCCGAGATCGCGAACCATGGAGCGGCCGCATCCAGGTCCCTTACGATCTTTTTTATGGTCTGATTGGAGATCTTGATGTCTCTCTGCCGAAGTAACTCCTTAATAGGTGTAATAAAGTCCCCACCCGGAATTTCAGAGCTGGGACCGTGACCCATAACTAGCAAATGCGTGCCCTTTTTTACCTTAAGGCAGAGCTTAAACCTTCTTAAGGAACAAGGGAAACGCCTTTGCTCACTATCAAGGAATTACTTTCACCTTTTCGCCGCTGACTAAACGGAATCGCGGCAGCACGCTTTGCTCGGGTCGTCACATCGGAGGCAATGGCAAAAAACAGCAACCACAAAGAACCACAAAATAAGGGCAATAGCACAGATCAGGGTGAGCTGCAGCTCAGACACGATCATGGGGATGACTTACCGGCGCCTTTCCTCTCCGTGCGTCAAGTTCTGAATCCTCTTCGGCCCCTCGCCAGGTAGCCGCACTGCAACCCGGCGTCCCGGGTTTCGGCACCACTTTGCGGCGAACACCCTCCGACCAGCAGAGGAAGAAAACCACCACAACGAAGATTCTTCTTGGATCGCACTTTATTGGAGAGCCTCTCGGTTGACTGATGGGCGTTGATGACGAGGGGCAAAAAGCGGGCTTGTTCAGCGGCCTTTTATAGTAAGCAGGGCGGTATGACAGCTCGGGATTGGATGCTGACAGCCCGCCACAAGCAAAGCCACGGGATTGGCTCGGGACAGTTTAAATTGACGCGCGAATTGACGCGCATGCGCAGCCTCGGGATGGCTTGCGCGCCAAAACATTTCCTCAATGGAGCAGTTTGACAGGCGGCTCCAGGAAGTCGGCGCCATTTTGTAATGGCGCTGACCGGCTCCCTGCAGTAACTCATTAACAGAAAAATGTCAGCAGACTTTCAGACAAATTATGTTAGAGAATGTATATAGAAGGATTCTAATTGAATGAAAAGGCAATGTGAGTAAATTAAATGAATAGGTTAAAGAAGTAATGAAAAAAAAATAGAGCCTGTTAATAAAAACAGAAACTAAGAGATGGAGCATTCGTAGATGGGAAAATATTGTTTCCTCCTGGGTCTAATTAGAAATTCCAAATGCTGTTTTTATTTTAGACAAGGTTTGAGCAATTGGACTTAGTTTGAACTTTATAGGAATTAATATAATTAGATGAAATGCAATATGCTGTATTCACACCAGTACTTGATGTGATGACAAAACTTTGAAATATACCATCCTTTCTCTGGGAAAAAAAGTGTCTTTGAAAGGATGCTGAACTCTGGTCACCACAAAGATAGTAAATAGCAGCTCCAATGATACCACGTGTGCTGTGTGAGGGACAAATATGACTTTTCTCTTTTCTGCTTTCAATTTTAAGTTCTGCACACAGAGGCAAAAGTCAGGGATTTACCATTATTTCATAGGCATAAAAGGAGTGTCGCACAAGAGGAATGTTCTTTCTTAGTTCCAAGAAACTATATTTTTTTCTTAAATTATTCAATTATTTTTCATTTACTTGTTTTACTCTGTATCATGTCAAAGTATTATATGTTCATTATATACTTATTTTAGTTTTATTTTTTATTGAATTGTTGTGCATTTCATATAGAACATATCAATTAGTCTCAATCATCTCTATATCTCCTTCCCCGATGACAACCCCCATGACCTTCCAACTAGAATTCACACATTCTTTCATCTATGTTAAGGCCCATCATTCAAGTTAGTGTCCCCAAATATTCCTCAGTGCAGATTCATCCACTGAAGTCTAGTCAGTCTATCCAGAGTTCCTTGCTTTATGAATATTACATCATCCTAACCCAACAGTAATCAGTTGCCAACACTTCTTCAGCAAAGATTGGAGTCTTCTACCCATTTCTCCAGTTCCATGCTGGGTTTTTGTCTGCTTGAATTTGCATGGGTCTTAAGCATGCCAAAATCATTGCTTGTAGGTTCATAAGAGCAGAGTTCAAGGAGCTTGTATGAGTCTTTTTCCTTATGGTCATGCACCTCCTCACTGGCTTTTACAATCTTTCTGCTCTCTCTTCTGAAATGGTCCCTAAGCCCCAAGTGAATAAAAGTTCATTTTAAGAATACTGTCCAGGGACCCACAGTGAGCAGATCCAAAATCTCCATGCTTTGGCCATTTGTGACCTCTTGTGTTACTGGTCCTTTGTTGCATGCAGGAGCTTCATTAATGAGCGTTGAGAGATTCATTAGAATCATCTTTACCCCTTGCTATATTGTGTGAGTCTTGGGTGGAGAGATTGGATTGTAGATGTGCCACTTAGGCACGATCAGTTCACAGCGCTTGTGTGAGACCAGCTGTGATACTCTGTAGTAGTCTCCATCTAGTGCAAAAGAACTTCTTTGCTGAGCGGTGACTGGGATCCTTGAATTGTCTTTTTATGCAGCCTGAGATACTTAGGTCGACATTTCTTTGCCATCTTTCTTAACACTCATACATTATTTATTTTTTCTCTCATTTTGGAGTACATTGACTAGCTCTGGCTACGTTTTATGTTAGTAAAATATCTGCCTACTGTTTGTCTGATCACCTTAAATGTAAACTATTTGAAGGCATAGAAGAGCTTATATGCTTTTGTGTGCCTTCATGCTCCCAAATCAGTTCCTGGCATGTAATAAGTGATTAATGCCCTCCTAATTTATTTGGCTTAATAGGAGTAACATTTAAAAATGTATGGATTTCAACTGTATAAATGCAAGTATTAGAGTAATTCATTTTTAGACTATCTTGTCAAAGATGAAGACAGTGAATGAGACAGACTAAGGGTGTGAATGTTTTGTTAAAGGCAGCAACCGGGCAATCATCGCAATTGTCACAACAGTATCATGCCAGAGAGAAAGACCTATTTTGAGGAGCAGGATCGTGTTGATAAAGGGAAGCCCAGAAGATTTCATGGGCATTCTCAAAAGTATAATCTAAGGAAGAAGTTGAAACTAGTAAATAAAAGAATTCAATCAAGGTTCAGGTTCTAGGAACACAAGTTCATTATCAGGGAAAGAGTGAAACTCAGCCAAACTTTGGTTCAGTCCTTGAGTACATGAATCATGCTTGGCTACATTTTGCCACATATAGTCACATGTTTCAGTGAAGAGCTTCTAATGACCTGAAGCATCAGTGTTCATAGTGAAGTCAGAAAAGTATTGCTGTGTTGACAGTGGTAGGAAGAAGATAGAGCTGGAGAGGCATATTCAGTTACGCTTGGTAAGGGCCGGCTTGCATTTGAGCACATGAAGCTGGTAATTAGAAAAATAATAAATCTCTTAGAAATGTGTGAACTCCAGCTAGATACCTGCCAATAAAGAGATATTTGTATTGCTATAATTTATTTGCAGCACTGGGATGGATTGAAGGCTTTGAAATAGGGTTCCCACATCCTTATTTTTATGCACAGATTTGACTTAGTCATAAAAAGAAGCCCTTTCTGATGCTCCCAGAAGGGAGAAGAAGCCACAGAAGAGGAACCTTTCTTGTTGCTCTAATGCACAGACTCACTTCAGAACTCCAGTATGCACCTCAGTCTGTGAAATGCCTGAGTCCTCCCAGAAATTTCCTAGGAACTTATTTTACTGTCTTCTGCCTCTACTAGCAGTATTCTTAATAGCTTTTGATGAACCCTTTCTCCTCAGATACTGGTAGACAGTTGACTTCTTACTACTTTATAATTAGCTAACCTCTGTAACTTTTTGATTCATAGCACAGGACGTCTCCACTTATCCATTTTTTCCCTAGAATTTAAACTTTAACCTAAGTTTTTATGTAGGTATGTATACATGTAATTCAAATACTTGTGAAGTGAAGGCAGGAAGATCAGGAATTTAAGGCCAACATTGAATACACAAGAAGTTCAAGACAAGCCTGGATAGTAAGACCCTGCCCCGACCCAAAGAATGTTTTAGCAACACTCAACTAGAAAAAAAATGTCAGGTTAAAATAAACTTATATTCTTGTTTTTCTCATCAGTACCTTTGCTATAGGGCTAATATTTACTTGGTGTTATTCATTTCTTAACATGACAATCATAGCTTGTAGCATTCATTTCCCACCTCCCTTTTGTAAGTCAAATAGTTACATTTTGGGAAAGCATTTGCTCTCCTAACCTAATGGATCTAGTTTTCTCTTCCACAAACCCCCTTCTTCCTTTTATGATTTTCAGGGTCTGACTATGTGCCAAAGCCCCACACTACTAAGTGCTAAAGAAATCTTACATCTCTTTTCCCTTTACAGCTAGATACTTGGATTTAGAGTGTGTCTTTGAACCTTGACCGATGAAGGAAAGCCAAGTTCTCTTTTGTGTCATGCAAAAAAGGAAGGTTATCTTAACAATATATGCTCGCTCCTTTGCTTTAGACAGCTTTGTACACTTCTGATCAGAAATAAAGTTGGCTTTGCCAAGACACTTTTAATTGGGGTGAGAGTCTCTTTCTAAAAACCATACCAATTAATTAATAAACCAGAAGGAAGGGGGGGGAATCCATAAACTTCTTAAATAAGAGCAATAAAAAATATGGGTAATGAAGATAAACCTTTCTTGATAGTGGCAAGAAATCCCAGCAATCTTAAATGTTAGGAAGAGTTTGTCTTGGTTTTGCAAAGTTTTCTTTCATAGAGCTGACATATTGATCAAGGATTAGAGCGTTAGACTAACACTCAATTAATATAGAACTTCAAATGCATTGTTAGATCACCTGGGATTAGAAATAAAGCAACCTTGAGAGTTAGGTGTAAGAAGGGCTTTTCTTATTTCCTAGACATAGTGCTATGCAAGCAACTGAAACCTGAGATTTGCCACAGGTGTTCAAATACATGAGCACATGACGCATATTTTTCATTCAAACCACAGTAGAGTCCTTCTACAGTTCTCTCCCCGCTACCTCTTTTTCCACTCTGCACTCGTTGTCTGGTATTAGCATACCCTCATTTTGTGATGATACACTTGAATCTAGACACTCAGTCTCCATTTCCACCTTATTTTTACAGATCTACCTACTTTCAGCTTCATTTCGTTTCTCAGGTAATTTGCTCTGAGATGGATGTTAAGAGAAAAATCAGTTAGGACAAGCCAAATCACATGATGATGTAGAAAATCGATGATTTTCCTGCAAGGATTTTATAAAGCAACTTCGTAACCCAAAAGCATAAACCATGCTGTGATGGCAAATGGAGGAGGTGTTTGCTGTGGAGATCCAGCACCACCACAAAACACACCAGCTCTCAACTCTGCTCTGGTGTACTGTGCATTGTCACTCCTGCACCTTTGCATGCAAAGTAGATACACATGCTTCAGCTTTGGGTTCCAACTGTGACAGATCCAGTTAAAATATCATCATCATCAAATGACTTTGTCTTAGAGTAGTGAACATAACCTCCTAAAATAGGGAACTCAAAATTGCAGTGGACATACAAGAAAACCATTTTGTTCCCATAAAAGTTTTTGGAGGTTGGAAAGTTCTTTTCCAATGGTGGATTACAGATGTACTCTCGCCTCAGGTACTAAGGAAATAGCATATAAAGTTGAGCAGGTCACAGTGGCCATAGTGTGGATTACAGATGTGCTCTCGCCTCAGGTACTAAGGAAATAGCATATAAAGTTGAGCAGGTCACAGTGGCCATAGTGTGGATTACAGATGTGCTCTCACCTCAGGTACTAAGGAAATAGCATATAAAGTTGAGCAGGTCACAGTGGCCATAGTGTACCACGTGGTTCAGTGCAAGTACAAGAGGAGCCAGAAATGTAGAAGAGTCCTTGATGGGCCTCTTTGCTGTTCTCTTACCTGCAAAATTTGTACTTGGCTCAGCCGTTCACCCTTTTCATGGTTGTTTATTACCTGAACAAGAACTCAGTTAAAGTTCTGAAGGTTTTTTTTTTCCTCTTGGTCCTTGATATGTGACATTTTCTTTTTTTGTAAATTTATTTATTTTTATTTTGTGTGTATGAGTGTTATGCTTGCATGTATGTAAGTGCACCTGTGTGAGGTGGTACCCACAGAGGACATAAGAGGGTGTCGGATCTCCTGGAACTTGAGCTACAGACACTTGTTAGCCACCATGTAGGTGCTGGAATTCAAACCTGGGTCCTCTTCGAGAAAGCCAGTGCTCTTAACTACTGAACCGTCTCTCCAACCCCAATATCTGATATTTTCTAAATAAATCATAATCGAAGATATATTGAAATTTAGAAGATTAAGTATATGTACCAAGAGTACCATTACATTGAAGTATTAAATATAGAAGGACAGAATTATTTTAACTCTTTGGAATTTTTAAGACGCTTTTATTCACTTCATTTCATTTAATCATCATGGTGTGCAGGGCATGAGATTTAAATAGAAATCATTAGTATATGTTGATTTTACATAATGAAGTAGTTTTGTTATGGCATTTTCACATACACATATGTTTTTTATCCCATTCTTCTGAACATCCATTCCTGTTCCCTTCCCGCTCCTGCTGATCTCTTTCCCTTCCCTTCTATTCTTTCTTCTATTTTCATATGCACTTTCTCCCTCCCTTCCTTATGTCCCTCTTGTTGACCCAATGAATTTTATCAGGATTGCTTAGAAGAGCACTGGTAGGGGATAGTGTATAACAGCATGGGCTCCTTACCAGTGGATATGCCACTCAAGAAAATCTCTCTCTCCCCCAGCAAGCATTGGACGTCTAGAGATAATCAGAGAGGAGTGGTGCCTCAGGAAGTCTTACTTCCTATTTACCATTACAGCCTATAGGTCTAGGGGTGGGGCTCTCAAGCTCCACCCCCTCATAACAGGGTGTTGATAGGCCTAATTGTGTGCAAGTCTTATGTCAATAATTTCAACTTCTGTGGGATCAAGAGTGCAACAGCAATGCCATGATCCAAAGACCACATTCTGTCTCACTCCTGTGCTTCCTCTGGGTCTTCCATTCCTTCTGTCCCACCTCCTGCAATGTTCCCTGAGCCTTAGAAAAGGAGATGGTACAGAAGTCACATTGATGACTAAGCATTCAGCAGTGCCTTATTCCCAGCACTTTGACCAGTTATGAATCTCTGCTATTACCACTCTCCACCACTAAAATGAGATGCTAGCACTAATCTATGGGTATAAATATATGCATTTATGAGTCAGATTCTGGGGTGGAGAGATGGTTCAGTGATAAGCACATAACTGCTCTTGCAGAAGACTCAGATTCAATTCCTAGAACCCACATGGTAGCTGACAACTATCTATAACTCCAGTTCCAGGGGATCCAACACCCAATTCTGACCTCTGTAGGCATTGTATGACATGGGTGCACTTACAGAAATGTAGGCAATGCACTCATACACATGAAATAATAAATAAAATATATCTTGATAAAAGATTCAGGTTCATGGACATGTCATGTCCACTCAGTACAACAACAGCATTAACTTCCCGACTAAGGCCTAGGACCTGGACGTAGAAGGCTTACAGTATCAGATCTGAATTCCCTACTATGGGGAGGACCTCAAATCCAAACCAGAAAGTACTTGACTGCTCCCATTACTGACTTGCCACAGCTGCACCAGTGGGCGCTTCTTGCACGACTGGTCAGCCCTGTTGCAAACAGAGTGCACATTTGAATAAGAGTTTTGAGACAATTCTCCAATGCTTCCTGCAATTTTTAAAATTTACTTTTTGATCAGCTTACCCATTGTCAAGTTTCCTTCTGATTTTTCCACAGATACGTAGTTTGGGATGGTCCTAATTCCTCTCTCGTACCTCTCAGAAGGACAAAACACTTTTTCCTTTTTTTTTTTTTTTTACATCCATGTTTGTTGTGGTTCTTTCACAATAGCTTAGACATGAAAGCAACCTAAGTGTCCCTCAACTGACGAGTGGATAATGGAAAAGTGGTACATTTACAAAATGGAAATCTACTCAGCAGTAAAGAAAGAAGAAATCATGACATTTGCAGTTAACTAGATGGAACTAGAAACTGTTATTGTAAAGTCTGTGAAGTAACACAGACTCAAAAAAACAAACAAAAAAAAACAAACAAACCCAAAAACAAATGATGTTTGTTCTCCCTCATTTGTGGATCCTATACCAAATCCTTATATGTGAGTATGCATGCTGATGTAACTGCAAGAACCAGGAAAATGGAAAGGAACCAGGGAAGTAAAGAGAAAGAAGAACCCGAAAGAGAAGCATAGTAGGAGACAGGTGTACTAAGAGAGAAATAGTTAAAAGTGGGATATTTAAATGGGACGGGGCCCAGTAAATAAAGAACTATGGGGATAAAGAGAAAGAAGGAGCTCAAGGGAGTTGAGGTCATAGGAGACTGGTATCAAGGGAGAAATGGGGAAATGGGGACACGTTAAATGGGGAAGGTAAAAGAGGGTTAGATATGGATAGAGAGAGATAAATAATGTCCAGCTAGTATTAAACATCAGAGAGAATCATATTAACCTAACAACCTAATGACAAATAATACATACAGTGTCTCTACATGAGTTCATGTGCATAAGTGAAAGCTCCATAACAAGGAATGGTGCCAAACAGGAGAAACTTTCCTTTGAGTTGGCCAGGGTGGTCCAAAAGACTCCCAAAATTACATAGGTTATTGCCACAGCTCTTGATTGCTTCCCAGAACTTGAAAGTAAGACCATATTGCTGAAAACAGGAGATACTTCAGACACTGGATTTGGAGCAATGAGGCTGGAACTGACTTGGAAGCCACATCCCTGAAGGGTAGCACTCATAACACTATGCAAGCAGCCAAGGGAGAACATCAATTGATAGTACAATACCAGCTTCATGATCAAAAAACCACATCAATGACTGGCACTGCACTCAACACTGGTACAGTAGTGGTACTTTTACCTAGCTGGTCCTAGAGCCCACTCAATGGGAGGAAACTCATGTGTGGTACTGTAATCATAGCCAAATACACATGGGTAAAGAGGTCATGGATCTTAGAGAAATCCTAAGACTGTCACATTCATAGACTAATGGAACTTCTTACTAAGTGTTGAATATGTATTCTTATATATACAGTCAAGTATCCCGGTCACCACTCACCAAAGAAGCTTCTGTTGCACCAGACCAAGACTACTGCAGAGTAACACAACTAGTCATACACAGACATTGTCTGTGAGTTGACCATGCCTAAGTGGTATACCTACAATACAACCTCTACACCCAAGGCTCACAACAAAATGGAACAAGGGGTAAAGAGGACACTAATGAATCTCTCAACTTGCATTAATGGGGCTCCCTCATGCAACAGAGGGACAGTAACACAAAAGGTCACAAATGATCAAAGAATGGAGATTAGGAATCTGCAGAGTATGAATTCCTGCGCAGGACTCTCATATTAAGTTTCACTCACCCAAAGTTCAGGGACCATTGCCAAAGAGGGGTGGAAATATGATAAGAGCCATAACCATATGGAAATAGAATCGTACAAGCTCCTGGGACCCTGCTCATATGAGCCTACAGCAATGATTTCATCATACTCAAGAACCATGCAAACTCAAGCAGACAAAACCCCAGCATGAAACTGGAGAAATGGGTAGTAGACCCCAATCTTTGCTGAAAAGTGTAGGCAACTGATTACTGTTAGGTGAGGATGAGGTAATCTTCCTAAAGCAAGAGACTCTGGATAGGCTGACTAACTTCAGTGGATGAACCCGCACTGAGGAACATTTGGGGACTCTAACTTGACACAATAGACCTTAACATAGATGAAAGACTGTGTATAAAGATGATTAAGATTGATTGAGGTATTCTGTATGAAAATATTTTATTCTTAAAGGAAGAGAAAATACAGGGCTAGAGAACTAGCTCAGTGGTTAAGAATATGTACTAACTCTTTTTCCTTAGTTCATCAGCTTTTGCTCCAGATACTTCCTTTTTATCTGTTTGAGTTAATAAGTATTCACAGCAATCATTTGTAACCACCTGTATTCTTTTCTTGCAAATGTATGCTTGGTTATTTGCCTTCCTACCTTCAGCCAGTTGGGGGTCATTGCAATGACTTCTGTAACATGACAAGTAGAGATGACCACTCAACCAGCTAAAGCTACTCTCAGTGCACATTATTAGATTTTTGTCTTTTATTATTGTCTGCCATAGTATAAATATTTTATTCATTCATTGTATGTTTTTATACTAGAATATAAGCTTCATTATATGAGAATTTGATTTGTCATTTTATTTCTAGACGAAGGTGGGTCTATCAGTTAACATATTTTATACTTAGCTTTCTAATTATAATAGTCCTTGTTCATTCATTGTATATATTAGATGCATATTTGCATAAATTGCTTCATAGATGCCTGATGCACAGTAGACTCTCAAACTTTATGACACTATTGACTCTGCTGCCTATGGGTGGAATGCACAGATAAAATATGACTGTGTTATTCTATGGAACTATGCCCAGCCATTTACAACATGTAACCAATGGAACAAAAGTGTGACTCAGCATTTAATTCAAATTGTGCAGAATCTTGGATCTCAGGTTTGAAGAGATTGCACAATTGCCTTTCAATAAAAAAAAACATGTGGCAAAAACATGTTCAGGTTTTACAGGGTTCTTTTGCTTCCATTGTTATTGTTATAATGTGGCATTCTTCTCAGAGATCTGACTGTTGAACATTTCATTTTGCCTCTTGAAGACCTGGTACCAGGAAGGCTGTGTGTTTGATTTGGGAGAAGGGGTTTTGGGAAGTAGGATTAAAATTATCTATATGTTTGAGTGAAGGTCTAAGCCTGGGCATTAAGGTAGGCATGCTAGGAATAATGGTCCTTGAGCTCCTTTCTAAAAACCCCCTTTCTCCTGACTCCCACACCTCCCCTCAGTTTCTGATTTCTAATCACAGTTACTGATTTTTGATTTTATATAAATGAAGTCATATATTGTGTTCTGTTTTGTGTCTAGCTTTTTTTGTTCATACTGGGGATGCATCCATATTGCTGTGTGTTGGAGCAATTTATTCTTTTGTTTGGTTGCTGACTCCCATTGTTTGAATAGACGACTCATAGTTTATATATATGCTGAGAGGCATTTAGATTGTTTCAATCTTTGACCATCATGAGAAAATCTTCTATAAACATTCACAAGCATTTATTTTTGTGAACATATATATTTGTTCCTCTTGGATAAATACCGGAATACAAATCATTGGCTCATAAGAAAGATGTTAAGTTTAACTCCAACAAATACATTCTCTACTGCGTGTATCATTTTACACTCATTATAGGGTAAGAAAGTTCTGGTTGTACCATGTCCTCACTGGCATTTTGTATTACTGGAATTTTAAAGGAGGATAAATTTTAAAAGTGTTGAACATTTTTATGTATTTATTTGCCATAAATAATATATTTGTCCAATGCATGTGTTTTCAGGTCATTTGGACATTTTGTTAAATTTATCAATTATTTAAATGTTCAGTTTTTGAGATTTCGTATCTTAGTATTGTATTTACATCATTTGCGCATCTCTCTCTCCTCTCCGAATCCTCTCACATTCCTCTTGCCATCCCACTCCTTCTCAATGTTGTGACTCCTTTATTTCTTTGTGTTTTTGTTGCATAAATCCCCTCCCCATGCTCTAGCTGGTGGGATCTAGTTAATCCAGCTGGATAAATGGAAAAGTGGTCTTCCATTTAGAATGATTTATTTATTTACAAAGGTATAAGGTCTCTGGGGACTCTCGCCATGCTTCCCGCTGGTGGCCGGCCCCCATAGTTTAGAACCGCTGTGCAAGGAGCACAGGCTTCTCAGTTCATTCCACTCACGAGATTCTTGGATGGCGGGGGCCATGGCACCCTGCTTCCTGGGTTCCTGTCTGTCTGCGTGGGCCTGGAATGGGGTATTTTCTCTTCCCACGTGGATCTTGGTAATCTCTGCTTCTCTCCCCAGTTTGCAGCCATGATGGTTCCACCTACTCCCGCCTCCCTTCTCCCCTATTGATCAGAGGGCGGGACTTGGCATAGAATGAACCAATAAGAAACAAAAACTCCAGAGAGACAGTGTCTATGACTCTACAGTTTTATTTAGGGATTTTTTTAAAAAGGTTGTATTTATTTTATTTTTATGTATATGAGTGTTTTTCTGAATGTATGTAAATGGATCATGTATGCCTGGTGCCTGTGGAGGCCAGAAGATGTTGTGGGATCCCCTGCAACTGGAATGGGTGTTTGCTGCCATGTGGATGCTGGGAACTGAACCCTGATTCTCTGAAAAAGCAGTCAGCACTCTTTACCTCTGAGCCATCGCTCCAGTTTACACTTCTTTAACTATTAGTGGTAATTACATTTACACACACACGTGCGCATGCACACACAAGTACACAAAACCCACTGAGCCCAGTTAGTGGGGTTTGTGGGTAAATGTGTTTAGGGCTGTCCTCTTGAGACTAGAGAACCTATCAGGGATTTCTTCCCTGGAGAAAACTGATTCTTCCTCTCTCAGCAACTCTTGATTGCCTGTAACTCTTCATCTAGTAGTGGGACCTTCTGAGATTTTCCCTACCCACTATGACATGTCAATTGGCCTTTATGCAGGTCTTTAAATACCACATCGTTGAAATTTCACAGATGCAGCTCCCCCATCATGTTTGGAAGACACTATTGAGCAGCAGGTATTCTGGTTCTCTGGCCCTTACAATCTTTCTAGCCCCTCTTCTGTGCTGTTCCCTGAGCCTTTGATGTAGGGGTCACATTCTAGATGTAACCCATTGGGTTTGACACCTCATAGTTGCTTATTCTGTGCATTTTGACCAGTTGTGGAACTTTATAATAGTCTCCATCTATTGCAAAAAGAAGCTTCTTTTATGAGTGATATGGGCTACACTTTTACGTGTTTAAGTATTTAGACTACAGTTAGAAATTAGGAAAGTGGAAATAGTAGAATCTCCTCTAGGGACTATGGCTTCTCCAGCCACTCATAGGTGGACTAGGTTTACAGAATCAGGCATCAATTCTCTCCTATTAAACAGGTCTTAAGTCCAATTAGACAGCCATTGGACACATACATGATAAAAGTTCCACTATTGCACCATTAGGGATTATTTCTGGGTTTGTCATTGCTGTGTTTCAAAGGCTTTTCAGGTGAGTAGGACTGTTAATTGCTTTTCTCCGTTGACAGCTTGTATAGTACCTTCTGATAGCATAAGGCCTGTTATTTCTTCCCATGGAGGAAGCCTCTGTTTTAGTTCCAGCTCGTTTTTTTCTGTCTGAAGTGTTCAGTATATTCAGCAATAATCGAGTCTTACCTTCAAGTTCTGAGAGGTAGCCAAGGGCTATGGGAACAACCTTATTTTGTTTTGGACATTTTACATGGGCTTTATCTCTTTTATTATTCAGTTTATGAATGCTTTACAAATTATAAAGCTATTTTGTATGCACATATGTATATTAGAACTATTTTTCCACTGTATATTGTATCGGTTTCACAGTCTACTTTTGATAAAAAGAAATCTTTAGTTTTGATTACATTTAATGTATTGCTATTGTTTCTTTCATTTTACTTTTGAAGGTCAGTTTAAAAAATACTTCTCTTCACAAAAATTACAAAGATATCGTTCTATATTTAAAAATAATCTTTATAATTCTGGTGTTTATATTTGAGTGCCCTACTAAATTTGAATGTGCACATGTATGTAATGACACATATGAATGAGTGTGTAGTAAGATAGAGATTGAAATATTTTTGTGTAATTAAAAATATTGACTTTTTAAGTAGCATTTGATAAAAAAAGTCAACTTGAATTAACCTGACACTGGTTTTCTATGATTTTAAAGCCATACTTTATATGATTCTGATCTAGAATGTTCAAAGATGATTTTTTCCATACTGCTGTGGATGAGTGGTGAACAAGTGTTTGTTTTCCTTTCTTATGAGAGAGAATTATTAACATTTGAACAATTATATTGCCAATAATCATTACGGAAATGTAAGCTTTATTGAACGTTTGATACCTTATCTCAGTTTTAATGAGTACGATATATTTTATTTAAACTTTAAAAACTCATGGAGTAGTTCCTCTTATTGGCCTGTGAAGATGTAGATACTGAGAGCTTATCTTTTGTCAGAGTCTCTTTAGCCAATGTTGAAGATAAATTCCAATACCGGGTTTTCTAATTCTAAAGCTGCTGTCTCAGCTACTGTGGCAGATTATCTGCTTTTTTCTGAGTACCATCTTTGTCTACTGCTGGTACTTGAATATAATGACTTTTTCTCTTTCTCTCTCTCTTTCTTTCTTTCTTTCTTTCTTTCTTTCTTTCTTTCTTCTTTCTTTCTTTCTTTTGCCATACTTGCTGAGTTCTCTACCACTGAGTTACTGAGTTATATCTCCTGCCCTTATTTTATTATTTCCAAATTTAATTTTAATTTTTTTTAGACAAGATCTGGTTTGACTTATCTTAAATGCACTGTGTAGTACAGGCTGACCTCACGTTCATGATCCTCTGCTTTAGCTTCTTAATTGTTGGGGTTAGAGTTCTTGTACCATGCTGGGTTTCCAATGATTTCTTAAAGTTATCAAACATTTTCCTCTTAGGCATACTTTATATTACTAAAATTATTGAGGACATTGTAGTAAATGAGAATTTGTTTTCACTTACTGCACAAAAAATTAAAACAGAAGCTTTCAAATATTTAGAAAGTTTTAAAAAAATTAATAATAATGAGTCCACTGCATGGTAACATAACATATTTTAATGAAAACAAATTTTGTTTTCCAGAAAAATAATTAGTAAGAAGGATGGTATTGTTTTATCCCTTGGAAAATCTTTTTATTATGTAGCTTAATTAAAGACACTTGTGTTGTTAAGTGTTGAGACATATTCCTCTTATTGCAGTATGATATATGAAGAAATTTTGCCTCACATGGATATGTGGTTGGAAAAAGCAAACTATTTTAATGTCCTTTTCAGACTAGATTTCCCCTTTGATTCTGCGTCAAACCCAACAAAGAGCTGCTTCTTAAATAGTAAACGCTACTGAAAGGCAATTTGTGAACACTAAACCTATCATTTGCATAATGATGTTTTCCTCATTTTGATTATCTTATCCAATCATGACTATGTAGCAATATGTTGGAAATTATTAGTTCACTGCATTATACGGATTAGGGTAGGCATGAAAATTTATGACCTAAGTTTCCTACCTGGAGTGTACGTTAAAACCCTTCTGAGTCCATCTCAGTTATTGCAAAATCTCTCATGTGTTCCACCTTGCAGGATTCAGATCTCCCTGAAGTGATCACTGTTGCTCCAGAACTATTGTCATCAAAGATAGTACCTGAAAAGTTTTTATGGATTCTGAAGTTGTGAAGCACTAAGTGGAAGATGAGTCTTCCAGACTGTAACTTTTTATAATTTTTTTGTCAGTTGGTTTTCTTGAATGAGCAGGCTTCTTCCATTCAACAATACAAGGTATTTTGTTTTAATTCTGGGCCTGAACATCCAGAGTTTACTGGATGCTGGTTCTTTCAATAAAAATAGTGTGCTAAGACAACTGCTGCTGCTGGTTAGCTTACAGCTCTGAGAAGAGGAATGCTTTTGAGCATTTCATACATGAGTATTGTATTTACAACATTTCCACCCATCTCTTTCCTCCTATATTTCTCCCTACACCCCATGACCCCCACTTGCTCTCAATTTCATGATCTCTTCTTTGATTATTAACAAACACATATAATCTACTGAGTTCATTTAGTGATGTTCATGCATCCATACATTTAGACTTGACCACTTAGTACTAGATAACATATCAAGAATCTTTTCCACTTTTCCCATTTCTCAGCATCCATCTGTAACTCTACATCTAGCAGTGGGACAGGGGGACCCTGTGAACTTTTCCCACCCACACGGGCAGATTTTCTGGTGTTGTCATTCTGAAGATCTTGTTTCGGCAACCATATTGTTAAGATTTCATGGGTGCAGCTTCCCTGCCATGTATAGAAAATACTGTCTATCAGCAGGTGTCTTGATGCTCTGACTCCTACAATCTTTCTTCCCCTATTTCAGGGATGTTCTCTGAACCTAGGTATAGGAGTAGCATTGTAGATGTGTCAATTGGGGATAGGCACCTCATGGTCACCTATTCTCTGTGTTTTGACAAATTGTGGTACACTGTGATAGTCTTCATTTATTGCAAAAATGAAGCCATGGGAGTGTTTAATGGGATGGGAGATGTAAATGGCCAAAGGGGAACAAGGGATAGGATGAGTTTAATGGGGCAGAGATGGGAGGGAAGGGAAGAAAAGAGAACAAGAAGGGAAAACTAATACTAAAGGCCTTCTGAAAAAAATTTTATGGACACCTATTATAGAAACTTCTTTTAATACATACATGCACAATATAAAAAGAGTTTAACTGGGTGTGGTGACATGTGTCTTTAATCTCAGCAAAACAAGAGCAAACACAAGGAAGTTTTCTGTGACTTGGAGTCCAGGTTCTTCTACATAGGGAGTCTCAGGGCTATATAGTAAGGCCCTGTCTCAAACAATAATAACAACAACGACAATAAGAGATTAAATTTATTTGCCCTATAACATGAATTCAGTGACCCAAATAGCCCAGCCTAATAAATGAAAAGCCCAATGCCAGGAATGGACTCTGCTTTTTGGAGTTGTTGACAGAGAGATCCCATAGACCCTCAACAATACTGTCTGTTGCATAGAACTTGGTTACTTGCCAGAACCTGATGGGAAGGCTCTATTGCTGAAGATACTAGATACCTGAGTTGCAGAAAAAACAAGGAGATATCAAGCTGATATTAATGTTGAAGTTTCATCTCTACTTTGTCTCTACTAACTTTCATAGTACTAGAAAGTGTTATGCATATTACTGACAAAGAAAGGTAACAATTAGCCTTGCCTGGGTGTGAACCTGACGTCTACAGTAACAACTGGCTTGACAAAATCTATCCACTGGTACAATAGTGGCATGAATGTTATGCGAGTAACCAACCACCTTCTAAATGAATATAAGTCCCACTTCCCAAGATGGAGTCCATAGCTGGTAATGTTCTTATAACCAAGAATCTGTGACTAGACAGACAGGTCACAGGTCATAGGAGAGAACCTAATACTATCATTCAACTAAATAGACATACTATAAAACTAACTCATAATGACTTATTGTTATTACCAACAAATTAGAGCATCTCACTCTCAGTTATCACCAGAGAAAGTACTTCTCACAGATGATTACACACAGAGACCCCACAAATGCTCAGTGTGAAAAACATAAGAGCCTGAGGAGGATTCAGCACTTGATGGGATTTCCATATCACATCTTTTCCTGCCAGGGCCCAGGCATCATTGTAGAAGTGGAGTAAGAAATACTGTGATGGTGGATAAACATTAGGAAAATTGTGCTGTCTGGACACTACAGGGCTCATGTGAATCCACAGCACTTATGACAGCATCCATAAGACCTGTATCAACACAAGCTAACATGGAAGGCCCAGCCCACGCTTAGGATCTATTGGCAATTTATAGGTGCTGGGAGAGGGACAATCATTTTTCATTACTGGTGTGATACATGGTAGTTTGACTAGACTCCAAGGGACAGACCCATACCCAAGAACATTTAGGGAACAAAGATAAGATGCTATAGGACTTTTAAAAAAATGACGAATAAAAGTAGTGGACAAGAAATAAGTGAGGAGAGGACAAGGGGTTCTGAATATTATCAAAATACATTATATGAACTTCTGTAATCAATAAAAATATTTAACAGAAAAGAAGCTTCTCTGATGAGAAGCGAGAGCTACATGTACCTGTGGATATAAAGGCAAATATTTATAATAAGGAATTACTTTGGTTTAGGAAACTGGCAGCAGCAGGTTCTCCACTAGGGTCGATGACATCTGTAGCCACAGGTGTTTGGCTTTGTTCACAGTGACAGGCATGAATTCCCTTCCATTGACTCAGCTTTAAGAATGTTTTTATCAGAAAATCATTTTACTGCAGAGCGTAGAAGTGCTTTTAAAACCAAACACATGATTTATCACCTAAAATATTTAAAAGACATGTACTCAGGGGTCAATATTTAATAGAATTAATGCTTTTATTGCTTAATGAAGGGCTTTTTGGTGGAACGGGCCTTTTAATTTTTCAAGGACGACAGTGAAGAGAATGGCAGTGCAAACGCTGCTACTGTCACTGGCTGATTCACCCTCTGAACCAGTTGCTTTACCCATCGTTGCTTTTTCTCCACAGCATCACATGTTGAAAAGAAGTGTCTCCAAAGTGTCAGTATAACAACACTTCTGACTTCACTGATCCATTGAAAGCTTGTAGGAATTGTCACCTTCTTTGAATGCCATTTCATGGAAGCATCAAACATTCAGTCAGCACAAACTAAACACAGTACATCTTTGTTGTCCTTATGTATGAGCAGCTTGAAATACCTGCCTTCAGGTTGAAAATTTCCTAAATGAAACTCATTATATAAAAATGAAGAGTAATCTAAAGTTATTGGAATATGCTATGGAGAGTCCTTGGTTCTGTCTATAAGGCTCAGAGGCTTTACACCAGGAATGCAATTCTTGAGGCAATGCTAGATGATGGAAAAGGAGGTTGACCAAAACTAAAGGAGGGCATTTAAGGAGGAGGAACAATGGAATGTAAATATGTACCACATGGTAGAGCATGGTATAGACACAACTATCTAAAAACAGTGGAGTATATCGTTTTAATTGAGATAAACTCACGCAAATTTTCAGTATATATAGTTCTAGAATTGTAATGGTGTGTTACTAACTTCCGTTGAACACTACCCCCTGCCCCCTGCCTTCTCTGTGAGCTGCACTAGGTAGATACAGCCCCGCATTGAGACACCTTACCTGCTTCTTCCTGGGGCTTTTAGTTTCATTATTGTTGTTCTGGTTTTGCTTTTGTACTTTAATAGGGCCAAAAGAGAGATATGATGAATCTAGACGATGTCATCATAGATTAGGGGCTGTATTGTCTTCACATTGATGAAGCCTGAATGTATTCTGAATCAATATAACTCCATTTGGTTTAATGTAGGGCACAATGCAGGATGGAACTTAGCCAGGTCACCTGCTATGAGGAATAGAAGAATGGCTCCTGTGGGCATGGCGCTCTGCTCTGGCTAGGTGTGACACCAACCTCAACCCCATACTTGGACGACCTGCCTAAGAGACGGAGCATGAGTGGCTGCAGTTGGGACCCGACCCCATAAGGTGATTGACTAACCAGACCTATAAGACCCCTTGCACTTCCTTGAATAACGGGCTTGCAGCGGCTTGCCACTGCCTGCTTTTCCCTCAGCTCCCAGAGTCTGTGTATTTTGATTCCACACTTACCCACTTTCGATGGAGACCCTTTGTCCCCTCCGGCTGGCCCTGAGCACAGGGACCTTCAACAGTTTAATACATGAAAAACTGTGGAGCTTGAAGTCTATGTTCTTGTTTTTCCTAACAAGCCTACAATTTTCTAAATCATAAAGAAGATGGATACTTTGGATCAGAAACCTGCAGTGCAGATAAATGTGTTTGTGTATGTTGAATGTTTATTTATGTAAACCCAAGATTGCTAGGGAGAGGCTCCTCTTGGTTCATCCAAAAAAATGATTCAGAAGTTTCCTAACAACCACCTGGGGGAGGAGTGCAATCTTCCCTTTCAATCTTAATCACTGGCAATCAGGGACCTTTCACAACTGGGAAATATCACACAAACTATTAGAAGAGCAATTATAAAATATTATGAAGAATAGAAAGCAAAATAGTCTTGCATGTGTCAGGGATTTGCACACAGTGCTTTAAAATCACTGAAGATCTTTATATATTACTCTCCCAGGACATCAGGCTTAAATAGAGTTGCCTTATGAACTAAAGGTCTGTCTCCCATAGGCTTTGTTTTCTATACCAATAAACCAAATGGATTTTAACAGAGACTATGTTCAACTGTGTATATAGCTCCTTATTTGGTGTCCAGGCACAAATTTTAGGTTTGTCATTTTTCTTTTTAAGCCTGTAAGTTAATTTTTACACCACAAAGTTGCCAATGTTGTCACCTTAACTTTTAGTGGCAGTTAATCAGTATGTTATACACATGTGTGAAGTTGTCAAAGAACAAATCTAATTGATAAAAGAATACACCCAGACAGACATTTTTCTTGAGTTCCCATTGTAGGTCTGAGCCCCAGGATGCTTTCCTTGTCTTTACCAATCTAAACATTATTTACAAAAATGGAATTTTGTTAAAGATCCATAGGAGATATGGTAAATAAGACAAAATGTGGAAGTCATCTCAGATTATGTGATGGAGTGTGTGGGAAAGAGGAGAAAGGAAGATGCATTTTTACAACAGCGCCTCCCCGAATCCCGGTGGCCTAATGTGCTGCCCAAATGCTTGTGTCCTTCCCCTTCATAAACTAACCCTGATCGTCAATGTGAGTGTCTGGAGGCGGACCACTGGAAAGCTATTAGCTCTGCACTCATCAGTGGGCTTATGAGCCCCTATAAATGAGAGCCTAGAAAGCTGCCTTGATCGTTCCTCCATATGAGCACAGCTCGAAGGCACCACCTGCAAATGGAAAGTCAGGCACCACATGTCAGCATCTGGGTCTTGCTCTTTTCCAGTTTCCAGAACAATGAAAGCTAAAGTTTTTTCTTTAAGGTATTCATTTATCAGTGTTTTGTTTTGGCAGACTGCCCTAGTTTGTTTTTCTATTGCCATGACGAAACACTCTGACCAACACTAACTTGGGAGACAAAGGGTTTATTTTGCTTATATCTCCCAGGTCACAGTGTTCATTGGGGAGATCAAGGTAGGAACTCTGGACAGCAACAAGGGTCCACAGCACTCAACAATCAAGAAAATACCCCACAGACAAGGCCATACGCCAGCCCAATGGAGGCAGTTCCCCAGGTGAGGCTCCCTTAACCCAGATGTGTCAAGTTGACACAAATGCTATCCAGCTCTTAAAACCCGAGTACAATGTGAGCAGGTGGCAGTGATGGTGATTGTGGTAATGATGTTGGAGTTCTATCCCATGTGTTAAGGGACCATGATGCTTTCAACTAGTGACTTCATCATATCCTAAAATTCTGGGTCTTACCACTGTTAAAGAGGTTTGGAGGACAGGCCTGGAACTGGCGTAGTGCACCTTTATTTATATTATAGCTGGCAGATCTAAGTTTTATGACCATCTAACAGCAGATGAAGCAGAGAAATCTTGTCTGGTTGTATGTGCTGAACCAGATTCTCCTAAACAGTATATTAGACACACAGTATATTAGACACACCCATCAAGCTTTTGCTTTTGCCAGTATTTTGTGTAGTTTACATAAAAAAGAAACTCTTCTATGTGTCATAGAAGTGACATAGCCATGATAGTTTTTATAAGCAATCGTATAAAAGCTGCTATTTTCAGATTATACATAGCAGATTGACAGAACATCCATAATTTCTGTCATTGGGCAAAGATTGCTACAGATTGCAGATGGTTTGGGCTCAAGAATTGGGGTTTTTGAGTTCTAGTATTTAGTCTACAGGTGACCAATTATATGATGTAGAATAAATCACATCATCTTTGTAAGCTTTACCTCTTCATGTATAAAAATTTGGACCTTTGTCTAGTTACTAAGAAGCTACTAGTGGAGCATAAAGAACTTTAAGTGATGAATATGAAGACTCAGATAAGAGCTTTGTTGAATAAGATGTGAACTACAGATCCTCTAGATCTGCAGAGGTTGAATCTCTGATCCTAAGCTACTGCTGTTTGTGGTGGATCCTGCAGTATCCTCAGAAATAAGCAGTCTAGAGACTCTGTTGCCATGGCAGAGGATATTCTGAAGATATGAATTGTGCCTATATTGAGGGTCTAATTATGAAGAGACCAAGATTCATTTTCTACAACTATCTTTGTGTTGCCACAGAAACAGACAGTGTTGAGAAGTCTGTGAATAAACTTTAAAACCAATTAACTTTTTATCCTCAAATGATGTCTTTGCGGTCACCATAAAGGCTTTAATCTGAGCCCGTGTAAAACTAGGATTACAGGATTTTTTTAATATCTCTTCATTAATATGTGTTTTAAAAGATAAAGAGTATGACAGATTCTAAGATTAGGGAAGAATGTGTTATCATATTGAAGTAATATTCAGTAAACATATTAGAATTCATTGGTGCTCATAATGTATCTTGTTATGAAAATCAAGGTGGCAAAGATTTCTGATTTTCCCAAAGACTTTAAGTATAAAAATAATTTATTCAAAATTTTAGTATAAGATGTATTTATTAAATTAAAGTTTCTAATATTTATCTCAGTTTTAATTGACTATTAATATTTAATGAACTTATATTCATCCATGAAGAAATTGGCTTAGGGACCAAGATTTGTCAGAGTCCTGACTGTATTTCGACCAGCTACAGTTTGTACACCCACCTTGAACTTGCTTTGGTTTGAAAACATTTCTAGGAACTTTATTGCCAGGCTACCAAAAGATCTAGTAAATATTTACTAATAATCAATTACATATCCATTTCAATTTCTAAATCTCAGGTTGCTAATTTAAAACACAACTATAAACAGAAATCTTTACTTCCAGAATGGTCATGGAGCTGAGGCAAGAGAAGAGCCATGCGGCATCTGGGACTTATTTGAGTTCAGCAAACATCAGCTCCTCTCATCCCTAAGGATATGAGCTTTCAATAGTTAGACACATATTCTGTCATAATTAATGCTTAAATGAATCATTTCATTAATTGCTCAAAACGTAAGGGAGCTAAAGTTACTGTGAATTAAAAAAAGTCCTAGGTCAGTAAGCAGAAGGGACAGTTTTATAATTTAAATATCCTTGATACTAAAGACCATGTTCTTGATTACCATGTGTGTCAATTTCCTGTTGCTTTGAAAACAAATCAGTATAGATTTAAGAGCTTCAAAAGCTTAAAAATATTGTCTCAGTTTTAAATAAGACTGAAAAGATAGTTGAAGTGGGTCAGAAATCAGTGTCAGGAGATAGATTTTTTTTTCTGGAGACTTCAGCACAACTCCATTCCTCAGCTCACTCAGTGTTTGGCTCCTCCCTGCATCCTTTGCTGCAGGCACTAGCCTCCATTATCAGCTACTGGAGCTTCTTGTTTTCAGTATCACATTATCCCTCCTCCATGATTACATCTTTTGATTCTCTCTTTCAGGACATGGAAGACTGCTCCCACCTTGATAATCCAGAAAAATCTTCCCATCTCAAGATTTTTAATTTAATTATATTTCCAAAATTCTTTTTTGCCACCTGAGATAAAATTCACAAATTCCATTATGTCAGATAATTCTTCTGGTGTGACAGAGTACTTGATAAGAGGAACTTAAGGAAGAAGGCTTTTTTTTTTTTTTTTTGGCTCAAAGTTTGAAGGATACAGTCCATGATGGCAGGGAGGCAGAGATTTGAAGAGGCTGGTCGTGCTCAGTCAGATGTGTTTCTTAGGCAATTCCAAATCTAAAAAATTGGCAATGACTTTTAACTCCCATGTCTGAGATTAGAATATATTTGAGGCTATCATTCAATTCTCCATACCACAGCTCCCTTACTGCCTTATTATTGTGTTTCTTCTCTCTTATACAGTAAACAATCTATACCTTTATCCCTTAACTGATTACCATGACCCATGTATACTAATGGTGATTCCTTGAATGCTTTGTTAAAAACAAAACAAAACAAAAACCTCATTTTGGAGAAAGATGCTGATTCTACACAGAGATTTTCAGTAGGAGGCTAAAGAATGGATTCCTGTTCACTCTAGAATAAAATGAACATGGTAAATGTAAACATGTAGAGATGTGCCCAGGACGGACTGTGTGGCTTCTTTTCTAGCATTCCTGAAATGTTTATTTTTTCTCTCTAATTTTGATAAGTCTTTTCATATTTCTGGGAAAATTTTAGTATAAATCTGGCTAATGACACAGATGAGATCTCATATTCCTTTAATCATTCACTTTAGACAAATACTTCTATAATTTCAATAAATATTTTCTATCATCTAGTTATCTTACTTTTTACTTAATAACAACTAAGCAAAGCATAAACAGTCTCATTAAATGTTTAATCCTTTCTGAGTGTTTTTGAGATGAGATTTCACTACCCAGTTCAGACTAGCCTCAGACCTCTGATCCTCCTACCTCAGGTTCTCCTGGTAAGCACTGCTATGTCTGGCTCAATTTTTAATTCCTAATTCCTTAAGAAGGTAAGAAAAACTGGTCTGCATTGTTTCTCAGATATTCCTCATTACATAATGTTCTCTACTGTGCTTCTGTTCATTTTTAATCAAATATAACTATATGAAGGCTCTATTAGAAAGTTATTTTAAATCATGAAATAATTAAAAAAATATTCACAAGTGAATCATTCCATAAAAGGGAGCAATAGATTTAGTTGTTTTCTTGATAATTCAGCTTGCAAGCTCTGCCTCTTTCAATTTTTTTTATTGTTGTTGACTTTCTTCCACTACAGACTAAAGTATACAATCATTTTATCCCAAGTAACTTCTGAAGCACAAAACTTTGAACTTAATGTTATTCAATTTCATCTAAAATCTTAGCTTAGAAAGAAATATTGTTTATGTAAGAATTCCAAGAAGATATTTGACTCACATATTCTTCCAGTTACTTTAAAATCATGCTGTATAATAAGCAAATTAGCAGGGCTTAACTAAATGGGTTTGATCCTTGGCTGCTCTGCACAACTGATTAAACTGTGTTGTTTGTTATGACACTGCTGACCAGGACTGGAGTATTTAAGAAACAGCATGGACAAAGAAGTAAGTTGCCTATGGGCCAAGTGTTGGGACCAGAACCTAATTTATAATGATGCATGCATCCGTTTTCCCTTTAACCTTGGTGTTAAGCAGGTCTTGGATTCATGCATTTCCCCAGTTCTGAGGACTCAGCCCTCTACTTTGAAGGAATTGCCTTTTAAGGGTCTCTATTTGCCATAGAATGAAAAAATAATCCTACTTTTCCTGCCTAGAAGAGAGCAGCATGTGTTCGTACAGGTGGTTCCGGCATATTCCTCACATTTGCAGTCTTTACATAGGCTCCGGTGATGCTGCCAGGACTGATTCTTGAATTCCTTGTTCTCATTTCTTTAAGGCTCCTGGCACAGTCTTTGTCCATTTGGCTGAGCTGGTTTTGCCTCCACCACATCTGCTGGTATGATTACATTCGTTTGTTTTAGACTCAAATGGGATCTGCACCTGGAATCAATGCTCAATTTCAAGCGTTTGTAATTTTGTGGTAGCTGATTCAAGAAATTGTTGTTTTTTTCGGGGCCTTGTTTGTTTTTCTCATTGTTATTTTTTTCCTGAAACTCTGTGTTGTTTCTTTGACAAGAGAACAAAACTGCATGCAATTCAGGATATAGAGATTCAGTCTGTAGTTTAGTGATTTGGGGGTGATTCTGGGAATCTCTGCCTTTCTCTGCCACTTTAATGTCCTCATGGTGACTGTTGGAGTTGATACTATGCAGTTTTTCAGTTTACAAAGCAGGAATTTGGAAGGGGAACATGATATTAACATTCATGTATTTGTGTAGGTATACTACTTTGATTTATTAAAATATGAATTCTAAATTTTATCTGTCTATCTATCTATCAACTGAAAGTGGTAAATCCTGAGACATGTTTGACTAGAAAAAATTCCCAGGAAACATAAGGGGTTGAGGACAGTTCATTCGTGAGCATAGTAATACTTTTGGGTCCAGCTCCCTAGCAGAAGTCAAGATGAAAGTAATTTAGAGGTAGAGTATATCAAGTAAGTCTTATGAGTCCTGAAGTCTTCCTCTCGAGCAGTCTACCTGATCATATGAGTGGGGGAGCAGGAGGAATTTCCGAAGAGCTCATAGGAAAATGCTCTGTGTGGACCCAGATACATTGAACTTATCACCTTGTTACATTTATGAAAGGCTTACTTCAGCTTGGTGTTTTCAAAGATAGGAACAATAATTGGATTGATTGTGTGAACAGAATGGTCTTTGATTCCTCGATGTATGCTTGTTTCAACAAAGTTAATCTACATTCAACAAAATAATACTGAAATGAAAAAACAAAGAACATTCAGCTATCTACCATTTGGCTGATTTAAGCAGCAGTGTGAGAGTGGCTAAATTTTCTGGAAAGCATTTCATAATACCTTTTTTTTCAAGTTTATAATGAGTCATGAAAGATTTGAATTTTTGTCACTTTGCAAGTAACAGAGAAATAAAATGAGTGAGAAAAGAAGGAAATACCTGAAAGTGTGAATTAGTAATATGCTGATTTGCATATTTCTGTTTCAATAAAATCATCCCCAACTCTCCTCTTTTCTTTTGGAAAAAGAGTCTTGCTATGTGTCAGGACTGACCTCAAAGTCCATATCCTATTACCCATCCTCCTAAATGCTAGGAGTACAGACATGCAAAGCCATACCTGGCAAGTGCTTTTTGTTTTCCAAACATAATGTTTTCTTCATTTTTGGTAAAATATATAATTGAAACTTTTTTCAACTGTTTATATGATAGACTTTGGGGCCGGAGAGATGGCTCAGCAATTAAGAACACTGACTGCTCTTGTAGAGTACCTGGGTTTCAATTCCCAGCACTACTTAGATTTCTGATTTATAAGATATAATTTAACAGAAGCAAAGTTGAAAACAATTATGCATACAAAAAACTAGAAGTTGGGGTAGTTTTGTGAAGACTAGTTTGAGAAATGTTGCTAGAAAAAAATCTATGGAATATTGAAGATTGGAGATTTCATGTGGGGGCATATAAATCATGGGTGGCAATGGACTTTTCCATTGTGTATTGAAGAGTTGAAATACTTAAGTTAGCCTGAGAAGGAGTTTTTGAAATTCTGAGATGGAATTTGCTATTTAATGACTGACTTTCTTACTGCAAATGTTCTTTCCTGTCTTTGAACTCTCTACTTTGAGTTAAAAAACTAGAATCCAGTTGAGGGACATGAAGTGAAATGAACAAATCTATACTCTTCAATCTTTATTTTCATGTCCTTTATGTCACTATTTAATTGAATTTTTGCAATTTACATACAATATAATTAGATGGTATTTAGATCCTCTTATTAATACCTCCCATTTTATCCCCTCTCCCATATGATATATATATATATATATATATATATATCTAACCTATAGAGTCTAATTAGTGTCCTCACATGTCCTTCATTGTGAGTCCATCCACCGGAGCCTGGTTAACCTACCAGGAGTCCCATCTTTGGTAGAAACTGTCTCCGCCCTTCCCAGAAACCGTCAGTTGCATAATTTTCTTAAGTGTGGTTGCAGCTTCTTACCCACTTCCTCATGGCTATGATGGGATTTTTGTCTGGTTTGAGCTTACTTGGAATTTGTGCTTGCTATCATCATTTCTGTGTGTTCATAAGAGTAAGTGACCAGCTGTCTGGAAAACAATGTTTCCTTTTCCTTGAAGTCTTTCGCCACCTCTGGCTCTTACAATCTCTCTTCCCCCTCTTTTGCAATGATATCTGAGCCTTGGGAGGCAAAAGTCCTTTATAGATGTCCTATTCAAGGATAAGCAGCATGCAGCCTCTTGTTCTTTGCACATTTGCCAGTTGTGGGTTTCTGTGATAATCATCTGCTGTATATGTAAACTCCTCTGGTAAGAGATGAGAAATAAATCAATCTGTGGGTGTAACAATAATTCATTAGGATTCAGTTTAATATGATAACTATTTAGTATAAAAGTATTATTAGTTCCCCGCCATGCCATGTGGCCTCTATAGCATCAGGTTCCTAAGCTTGATATCAATGTCATGGGCTCCATTCAATGAAACAGACCTTAAATCCAGTTAAAGAGTGGTTGGCTACTCCCTTAATATTCATGCCACTATTGCACAGGTGAGCATATCTTGCCAAGCCCTTTGTTATTCTAGTTCACAGGATTCACAGCTGAGTAGCGTTAATTACCTTTTCATTCCAGTAGCATGCATAACACTATAAACTTCCAACACTATAAATACTAGGCAATATATATGAGGCTCTGAAGTCAGCACCAGCTTGGCTCAACTTGTTTGATCGATAGCTCATGCATGCAATGCGATGTCTTAAGCAATAGGGTCTTACTATCTAGTTCTTATAGATAACCAAGACCAGAGACAATTTACAGTATTATTTGAGGGCCTATGAGCCTCCTGGTGAACAGTTTCTAGAGAAGAAGTCCATTCTAGGCATTAATTTTTTTATTAGCCTATGCTGTCTAGAAGGGACAATGCCTCCCTATATTATAAGAAAACTCCCTTTAATACATTTTTATAATGTGTAGGCATATACTTTAAGAAACTTCTATAGAATTAGGTTTCCATAGGGCTTTTTCTAAAGGCCTCTGGTATTAACTAACCCTCTCCATATGCTTCAACCTGGCTTCAGGCTGGGGAGTGATCAAGTGAGGAGTTATTTAGAACTGGAGAAGCCCTCCTCATCCATTCACTTTGGACAATTTGTTTAATTATTCTGAAACAGATTCTTCACCTGGGAATTCAATTTTAATAGCACATTTCTTCATAATATCTCCTCTTTTTTGTGAGACTGAATCTCCCTGGCCTAGAACTCATTATGCAGACCAGGCTGGCTTCGACCTCATAGATATCCACCTTTCACTGCCTCCAGAGTGCTTTGATTAACGTCATAGATCACCATTTCTGTCCTCTCCTAACATTTCTTAAATGATGGTCCTAAGGAAAAAAAAAAGAGCAATTTTACTGACATATAAATACTCAAAGTTTAATAATTCCTTCTGTATTTGTTATTGTTACTTACAGGCATTTAAATAAAGTCATTATTTTGCAAAATATTTGTGTGGTACATGGAGAGTTGACACAGCGAAGATGTTAAATGAATTTCAAATATACTAAAAAGTAGAATGAGCCAAAAGGTTGCGAAGAAGAGATTGATTCAAAGACAAAGCTTTCCAGAAGAAACATGTTTTTGGCTGCAGTATGCAATGAAAATCTGCTAGAAGATCAGAGCACTTCAACGGTTCCATGGAGTCAAAGGTCTGGAAGACAACCAGCTCTAAGCCAGGTCAGCTAAAGCATCTGGGGTTTGTGAGAGGTCATCAGGAAAAGCAGGTGTTCTGTGCTTCAGGAAATGTGAATCAGAAAGAGGATGTAATAGCACACCCTCAGTAGAATGATCATTTACAGTGTTTTGTTGAGCAAGGAAATGCTTTGTATTTGCTCTATGTGAAAACACATAATTTGAAATTACAAAAGCAAGTGGTTCTGGATAGGTTCAGGAGTCCCCAAGTCAAGCTTGATTTTACCTGTGATGTGATAGATAAACATGCAAATACACACTAAGACACTCTGAAATCTTCAGTTACTTCTACTGAACAAGTGGATTACACAAGAAGACCTTTGAATCATTGTGATTTTACATATGCAATTCATAAAAGTTTTTACTTGAAATATAGAGCTTGTTTATTTTGCCTTCTCCATTGGTTGGTCTAGGTGCATTTTAAAAGTATGAATAGGAGACTCATCATAAAGAATTCCAAATTGTACAGATAGTTTTGGTTTGTGGGTCAAGAAAGTGAAGAAATTTAGCATAAAATGTTGCATGTATTATTTCGTTCATATTTACCTCTTTCAAAGAATCACAGGTTTCCAAGAACCAGGAGAGTAAGTGACACTCTAAATCTTCCTTGGCATTGTCTGTAATACCTAAATTTTTTCTTATTTTCAAACCAGAAAATCAATCTTCTATACATATTGTCTTGAGTCATACCTAACCACAGTAGCATATTGGCAGCCCATATTCCTTCTAGATTTATTGATAACTTCAAGATAGAAATACATTATTTTCCTTTATAAATATCTTATTCTGTCTAAAAAACCAGAGCACAATGATGTGACTAATATCTTATTCAAACTTCATTTGGTCATGTAACTATCTACAAAATTTAAAAAATTGCTATCTGTGTTCACCTCCCTGTTTCCCCTATTTCCCCTATGTCCCCGGACTGCGGAATGTTGGGATTCATACTGTGAATGCTCTGAAAATCAATTATTGTCAGATTTTGTTTTCAGGGCTGCCAGACAATATTTTGGCTCAACTTCAGTCCATTTGGAACACAGCTGTTAAGTTGTTGACAAAAACTAAGGAAATATGAACATGTTCCACCCTTTCAAAAACTGAATTTGCTGGCAACCTACATCATAGATCTGAAATTTTCTTATTAGAGAGCTAGCTAGTATCACTCTCTGGCATCCTTTTGTGTTCCTTACACATGGTACCCTTCATTCACCACTTGGGATGTTCAGAATTTGAACTTGATCTGTAAGTTACTTATTAGTAAGTGCCCTGTAACTAAATTTCCCTGGGATTTAGTGTTTTAGTAGTTTCTATCTCTCCAGGTGAATTTGTTTTTAAAAGACTACTATGAAAGACTAGCATTGATTTATTTCTAAAGCATTAATCATTACATCATGCACATGTATTTCTACAAAAAGGTTTATTCAATTAAACAATAGCTAACATACTACCATTTATCTAAGAAAACACCATAGAATTTACATTTATCTATTTATATGCATACACATATGTTTAAATAAAGCATAAAACAAGTAGAAGCATAAGTTACAATATTTTAAAACATTTACTTATGGGAAAGAAAGAGAACAGGGAGAGGAGAAAGGAATAGAAATTAGACTTCCTTGAATATATCAAAAATTTGTCTTTTGCAATATGTATTTGCCTAATATATAAAACAACTGAAATATGTACAAACACATGTCTAAAAATTAAGAGGTAAAGGAAACTATATGAATTTAATTAGGTCCCTAGCAATCGGTGCTACCTAATGGAGTTTCAAGTGATAATAAAAATGTTCTGTATCCCTATTGTTCAATATATAGTAGCCCCTGGCCACACGTGGTTATTGAATACTTGGAATGCAGTAAGTGTGACTGAGGACCTAAGCTCTAAATTCTGTTTAATTAGTTTAAATTAAACTTTTAATGGTCATGTGTGGCTAATAGCTACCATTCTAGACATCACAGAAACAGAATAATCACACAGAAGGGATTTAAATTTCCATAGTTTGTTTCACACTCACAGTGGGATAAAACTTTAAGTTCAACAAAAGTTAAAAATAATGTTAAACACTTTGTTGATTGCATTTTTATAGTAATATTTTATTTTGTTTATTGTGTATATATAGTTAGATAAACCCAAAAGGATAATTATGTCAATAGCTTTAACAACGCAGATTTTTGTTACAATTTAAAGGAGACAATTATTTAAGATCAGTAAGGTTAAAAAAGTTTTAAAGCAGTTATCTGAGCTTTTTATGCAGTTTCCTTAAGAAAATAATTCCTAACTGTGTCCACTGGAAAGACCCACAACAGTTTCTCAGCTAATAGAACACCACCCCTGTTGCTCAGCTTTGAGTCTCTAATGCTGATTTTTCACTGAAAGGAAACAATATTAACCAGAGTAATGGGTAACTCAGATTTGGGGGAATAGAAAATTTATAAGACAAATTTGAAACCTCTTGTCATAATGAAAAGGGATTATTTTCAAAGACGATTAGGATTATGTCAAAAAATACTGTCAATTTGAAAAGTTTCCACTGACCAAAGATGGAAAAGTTTGTACCACAGTACTAATAACTATAATGGATTGGAAAATTTCAAATATATTTATGTCATACGTTTATATTAATATTCTAATATATCAAATATCTTTAATGTATACTAGTGAATAAATTCAATATCTTGAAAACAACTAAATTTCAAGATTTCTTCTTCCTTTTCTGTATGTTTGCACTGCATAGTTACCAAGGAATTGACAAAAGAAAAGCTTCCCTTTGTAACACCATTCTAATAAATGATTAAGTAATGATCAAACTGGAATATCGTGGCCTTTCAGACACAGATGTAACAATGGACCTGGGTGATGGTCACGAGTGGACAAAAAATATCTAAAAATAACAAGAGAAGTGAACTACAATGGTTGTATACTCTTTCCTGTTTATTTTATTTTTGCTTCTTTTATTTGCTGGAATACATCCTGTGGGAAATACTCATCTCTCTCTGTCTCTCATTTTTATTCTTTCTCTGTACATATGCATTCTCACACAAGTGTGTACACATATGTTTATACTTTGCAAAATAAAATAAGCCAACAAAACCCAAAATGAAAAATATAATCAAACCTGAATCAGATCAAGCTTCTAGACCTACCAAATTATAGAAATTACAACAAACAAAAAGCCTGCTAAGGGAACAGTTATTCTGCAGCAATGGATTTAAAACTATATAATACTACAGGATGATCAGAATCAACGGTCCATGGGTAAAATTAGGCTCATCATCAAGAATGTTTGATTGGAGAGACACAGTTCAGAGGTTAAGAGCATTGCTATACAGTGATTATAGTTCAGATTCCAGCACCCATAGAGCAAGCTGGACATGTTGCACATACCTGTAATCCCAGAACCAAAGGGACAGAGACAAAATAATCACTGGAGCTTGACAGTTTCTATGCTAGCAACAAAAAAGAAAACAAAATAACATCTCCTCCACAAAACCGTGGGTTTTAAACTCAAGGAGATAACTCTGCCTCACAAGAGTAGGGAGAGAGTGGTACAGGAGGGCACCTGATACATTCTACCGGGGTCTGTGCACACATCACACATCAGTACACAACACAGAAACTTTTTTTAAAAGTGCTTTTTTTGGGTCTTTTCCTGAGACAGGGTCTCCTTGTAGTCCCAGGTGTCCTGGAACTTGATATGTAGACTAGGCTGGCCTTGAGAGCTGCCTGCCTCTATTTCCCAAGTGCTGGGATTAAAAGCATGTGCCACCACACCTGGCCAAAAAAAAAAAAGAAAAAAGAAAAAAAAAGCTTTATTGAAGCATAGCCTCATTCATTTGTTTTCATATTGTTTCCTTTGTACCTGTGCCTGAAAAGGACAGCTGACAAACCCAAGAGAGAAAACAGGCATCAAGGCATAAAGTCTTTATGATTGGCCCTAAATGGAAAAAAGCTCCTAGGGTCTGCTTAACATGATGAAATTACCTGATGTTTTTTCCACAAAAATAACAATCAAGTTACCTGTCAATAAAGCAAACACGCAAAGCAGTAGCATTATGCACAGATGATGATGAAGAAGCTTGCAGATCAGAGACCACTAAACCTAACAGTCTGGCCAACAACCTACAAATCAAGGGTTTGAGTTGGATTTAGATTCAGAGAGACAATGCTGCAAAGCAACTTTTGAGAAAATCAGAAAAAAAGCTAAGTACTGCTTGGATATTGAAGATTTTAAGAAATCTTTGTTTTTTTATAGCTATAAAATTAGTTACTTTTTAAGAATGTATTTTGAATGGTTTACTGAAAAAATGATAATGCCTAGGATTTGCACTAAAATAATACAGTAAGTGGGAGTTGAGTGGAAACAAGATTTACTATATATTGATATTTTTTCAGGAATAATGGTAGATAAATTGGATTCGTTATACTATTTTCCATAATTTTGTATAAGTTTTGAAAATGTTTGAAGTATATTTTCAATGATTTTGTAAACAGAGGAGGAAAAATAACTAACTAACTAAATATGGACAATAAATTGGATGGTTGAAAGTTGTTAATGGGAAATTATGGTATGAACTTCAGAGGGAGAAAGATGTGTTGACAGGAGGTCTGAAACGAGATAGTAAAGTGGGTCCAGTGATACATCCCGTCACTCTGAAGCACACAGGAAAATGTGTAAAGGAAGGAGTGGTTGTGTGCCCAACTTCTCTAAATTAGACTGTCTGTGCAGGGAGCCTAATTCTGCTTCTTAGTAGTTGTGTGAACTGGGGCAAATCTCATAGCATCTTTAGGCATCAGTTTTCCTGTGGTATATAAGAATATGATCAATATTTTAAAAAAATTACTGACATTGGAACTGATACTGAAAGTTTTACCAAAAATTAAAAGCTTTGCTGCAAGCGGAGTAAGTGAGTTTTCAATATTCTACAACAGGGGTTCACAAATTTTAATGTCCATCAGAGTCAGCTAGATGGCTTGCTAAAACACTGTTGCATCATCCCTCCCTCCCTCCCCAATGCTTTTACACTTAGTAGGTCTGATGTGGAGCCTACTACATATCTATATGAAGTTGGTATGACAGGTGTAGGGTCCTTGCTCTGGGAAACATCACACATTTCCTTATTTTGCTGACATTCATTTTGAAGGAAGAAAGGAAAATCTAAATATTTTTATCATTAAATAAATCATTTCCCAACTCTACAAATGTGATAGGGAAAATGGCCATCTTAGGTTGGTCCGAAGTTGAGTTTTGTCTTCCCGGCTTTTGCAATTGAGTGAAAGAAAGTGTGCTTATGGGGTAAAAATGACATGCCAGCTGCAGATTATTTTTCTCTATCTTTTTTTTAATTAAAAAATTTCTATGTAGCCAGACAATTTCTCACCTACTCATCTCCATCTAAAACAAGACACCATCTGTTATATATGCACTTCATCAGTACCATGACAAATTGGAACACACTCAGGCCTCTGATACCATATACCACTCCCCAGGAGTTTCTGACTAGACCTTTGGAAGGTCTTTATCAGAGGCTGAGAGGACAGCTGGACCCGAGGCTGCAGCTGGATTCAATCAGAGACGTTGCCCCCCGAGGACTCCTTCCCAATAAGCAGGGTCAAGAAGCCGGGCTGGAATAAAGCAGGAAAATGAGTTACCTGGTGTCTGGGAGGATTCTGAGTTTGATTTACTTTTCAAGAAGGTTGTCTTTTCAAAAACAGTTCTCTTTTCTCTTTTCTCTTTATGTCTACCAGAAACAAAGTGAGGATGTTGAGAGCTGTCAGCATGTCTCCAGTGTGTGCCCGGGCTGTCACTGGGGTTCTGACTCACAGACAAAATACCTCCATACCTGGAATGAAGGATCTAATTTCCTTTCCTTCTGGTCCGGGGTGACCTGCAGTCTGAAGTCAGACAATCCATACCTCTTCATAGCAGATAACAAGATCTCTCATTTCTTTGCTGGCTAACAACCCATTTGAGCTCAACAGCAGGGAAAGCAGGTGGGAATTTGAAATGAAAAAAAAATCTGCCAGAGAAAAGGAAAACAGATAAAAAGCAGTATTGTAAGAAAGGGATAAGTGGAGTTGGAATTTGTCGACTGTGGATCGGGCAATGGGGTTAGCAACTGAACTTTCAAGAAATATTATGGGTGATTTCATCTTTGATGTACAGAAGAGGAGATGAAAATAACTAGAAAAATACAGAAGAAACTCTGTGCATGTGAAAATAATAGTCATCAAAGAAGTAATTAGATATTGTGATCTTTTTCATGCCCGAATACTTATTCATACAAAAGTAAAAATATAGTGAATATAATTTGAAAATGTTCCATACAAGGAGTTTCCCAACTTCTCTGAATAATCCACATGTAATATTAGGAAATGAGGAAAATGTGCTTAGTTTTATAGTGAGAAGAGTATATGCAACAAAATAAGTTATTAGAAATGATTATATTTCTAATATGTAGAGATAAATTGTTTAAGAAACACATAGAAGCTGAGACATGTAGAATAGACTTTAAAGCTCATTACATTTTTTCTTTCATTTGTTCATTTAGCAAAGATATGTGAATGCTGAACTCTCTTCAGAAGCTGAGAATTTGAAATGAAAAGGAGGTAAAATCTGGATATTTTGGAGCTGCAGTTAAGAACACTGGCTATTCTTCCAGAGGACCAGGGTTGAGTTCCCAGCACCTACATGGCAGATAACAAGCTTCTGTATTTCCAGCTTCAGGGGATCTGATGCCCTCTCTGACCTCTACAGGCATTGCACAACACAGATACTCTTACACATAGGCAGACAGAACAAACAAAATAATTAATAATAATAATAAATCTTGCTATAAAATTTTAGTAAAGAAAGGGATACCATGAAAATTTTGCTGAAATGCACATTCTTAGGCCAAAACTCAAGATTCTGATTCAGAATATTCCTGAAAGGGCTTGGGAGTATGTAATTCTGAGCAAGAACTTACGTGATCTGACCACAGACCATAGATCATGGACAATCTCAGTCAGTTCTAGGGAATCAGTCATCTTCCTGAAGTCCTGAACCTACCTCTCCTATTCACATCTTTTACTTGAACTATATGAACTCAAAATACCACCTGAGATTCTGTAACCATGTCTGGGGACACAGGTGCTACATGAGACATAAGTGACTTTGCTTCTTCCCTCTGTCCATGAACAGCTTCACCTTGTTATCAAAGACACAATGGGAAGCTCATCATACACTCACCCCACAGCCTTTCTTTCCTCTGATTTAGTTAGTCACTACATGTTTCAAGTGCCACATTGTGATATCTGTTGTCCTCAGCCTTACTGTTTCTGTTCTGCACAAGATCAGCTCCGTTAGCCATCACTATTCCAGAGTGACTATTTCCAGAGTCTTCTAATATTTTTAGGGCCTCTGCATCTTATCCCTTCAATCTTCTTTTCATGTTGCTTCCAGTTGTTCTTTATAAAATGAAATGCATTTCTCCTGCTTACAGGCCTTTAATTAATCAAAATTGCTCAGAGAACAAAATCCTAGTTTCCTGAAATGGTTAAGTGAAGCCACCATTTGATCCACATACTATGTTCTCTTAAGCATTGCTCTTAGAGAATCTCTACTCTCTCTATACTTTGCAATTCAGTCGTCACCCAGCCTGGATTTTCACCTGTGAGGCCCTGGCTCCTACTCCTCTCTATGACTAGAATGGCCTTTTTTTCTAGTCTTGTCCACATTATGAAATCTACTCATCTTTCAACACTCACTTTACTATGAAATCTCCCAGATACTTTATCTCTCCATCCTGGCATTCCACAGAGAACCCACTTATTTTCTTTGCCCTACTATGTTATCATGTGTTACTAAAAGAACATGCTACCCTTTGTGGCAAGTTTTCTACTTTTGTGTCTTGCTGAGTTTTGTCCACAGTCCTCTTCAGGACACAGAACTTGTCTTGATCTGTATGAGAATTTTCATCACAGGCTCTGGTGTATACCTGGTCTTGAATAAATGAATGAATGTGTGTGTATGAATAAGAAAATAGGTTATGAAGAAGTATATCTAATCCATGAATTGTTTAAGGAATACAGGATGAGTCTACCAATGATCTTGTTGCCAAAGTAGTAGGGATATAGAATCATGTGATGGCCATTTTTTACATGATTTATTTGTTAAACAAAGTATCCTGACATACTTTGAGTTGTTCTTCACTCATTTAGAAATAGTCTCATATTATTTTCATCTAAACATAACCAAATTTTTAGGAAAAAATTGGAGTGTTTGGACAAACACAGTAATCCTCACATTTCTGAAGTAGTTTATATTTACAATTAATTTTTCCATATAATCAAACCTATTTCATACCCGTTGGTTTTATGAAAGCACAGGAAATTTACTGGGTGAATAAACACTTTGTATGTAAGGCTCATTTAAAATATGTGATTAAGTGACACTCTGATTCCCTCTGACTAGTGAATTTCCAGAAGAATATTCAGAGAAATGGACAAAAGAGAAAAATTTCCAAGATTCTCTTCTCATGCTCTTCTGTCCATAGATACTGTTTTACTCTGCTTGAAAAAAAATAGTAATGAAAGAAGCAGAGCTTAACCTTCAGGTATATGTGTCTGTGAATGAATCTTTTAGAGATTCCAGATGCTTAAACACATATTTTGAGCACTAGCTAAAAAATATTTTTATAGTACAGTTTGCAGTTGATTTATTTCTTGAAATAATTCTAGAACACACAAAAAATACCAGAATGATAGAAAAAAGTGGTACATGGTTAATTGTCAGTTAAGAGAAATATAATGGTGTAAATAACCTTTTAAAAAGATATTTGTCTGTTCTTTGCCTCAGGTTCAAAATGATTTCTTCCAATTTTTGAAGCACTGATTTTGACTCGTTTAAATTCGCAGACCTCATCCATACAGAACTGGGAATTGCCAAGATATTAATACCTGCATTTTTATGACACATTCTAAAGTCAATAGGAAAGAGGTTTCTGAATAAAAGCCTTAAAATTACCTTATGAATTATTAATTACAGGGTATATTACCTTTGAATTATAAAAGCCCAGTAAAATGGAAAGGAGAATTGAAAAACATCAATCTCAGATTCTTTAAAAATGTAATACCAATCATTTGAGCAGTGTACAAATCTTTTATTAAAGATAAAAAGGTGATATGTATTTTATTAACTGGAGGATATGTTCAATCCACATGATTAAAAATCTCATTACGAACTCAAGTCAGGAAAGTGATTTATTACTGAAACAGAATGGGAGGCATCCGGGTGTCCACAGCAGCATTTCTCTGCTGCAGAACTACCAGTTGGTATCTAGTTTGACATACTTAATAATTTTAAAGGTGGTTTTGCCATCTGTTTGAGAAATTGAAGATAGTTTTTTCTAAAGTTGGCAAACTACCTTAAAGAAAAACATTAGCTATTTTCCATTTAGCTTCAAGAGCTAAGTTTTAGAAGTAAATATTCTATCTGTGCTGTAAAGAAGGTAAAGGGTTCCAGTGTAAAGGGGGGAAAAAAACAGGGCCCATTACAATTTTTAGTCTCAGTATTTTTGGTAGTTTACAAGTAGGGTATGGTTTGTATGCATGTAAACTGAGCACTCTGCTATGGAGACCCGAGGATTAGGAGTGCAGGGTCAGCTTTGGCTACAGAGTAGGTTCAAGGCCAGCTGGGGCTACTGAGATTTTGTCTCAAAACATAAAACAACCCCCCCAATATCTATATATCTATATATCTATATCTATAACTATATCTATATCTATGTCTATATCTATATATGAATGATAGATAACAAGGTTATGGTACATAAAGTTTTATTTTAAGGTGTTTTCTTTTAGAAAAGAAGAGATAATGTCATGGGAATTTGAAATGGCACAGAAATTATTTTCTAAGTACTTTGGCTCTGTGATTGTTACAATTTTGCTTTTAAGAGTGATTGTAAAAATTACTTTCTGAGAGATTTCATCTTCCTTCTGCTTTAAGTGAATACCTAAATTAGTGTATTCAGAAAGCAGTCCTTTATTGCTCCCTAAATGTTTAGTACTGGTGCTCATTTGGTCTTATCTATAATAAGGTGAGATAACACACTGGAGAGGAGGGAGAGCAAATGATCTCAGCATGTGCCTCCTGAAACCCAAGGAATCCTGAAAGTCGAGTAATTTGGATTGCCAGAGGAGGAAGCATTTAGAAGAGGGAAAACAGCACTGTTTTCTTCCTGTGCTCTCAATTGAGGGTGAGCTGGCCATGTTAGGAAAGGAATGGACATGAGGCCTGAAGAGAAACAGGTGAGCATTCTTGGTTGTTTATCAAAAGCATTAAGAATAACTTTGAAGTAGCCCATCCTGAATAATTACAGAAAGAGTGGTGGGTTGGGCTGAAGTTACAGGAAGTCAGCAGAAGCTTTTAAAATGAAGAAACAGAAGACAAAATAAGTGTCATTGACTGGGCAGAGAGGGGAACCACTGAGTCAGAGAGACCAGCCAGAACGTCATCGTGATTCCATGGCAGTAGGATAGGAATGGAAAGTGGTGCTGATGAAGCAAAAGGAGGAGGGCTGATGCTGGACAGATGGCTCAGCAGTTCAAACACTTGCTGATCTTTCAGAGGACTAAAGTTCTGTCCTCAACACACACATTGGGCAGCTTACACTACCTGTAACTCTAGCACCAGGGGGTCAGACACCCTCTTCTGGCATCTGTGGCTTCCGTATGCACATACATCACAGAAACACACACATTACATACACATAAACGATACAATAACCGCTTAACCATTTAAAAATTCTTAGGAAAAGAATTTACTAGATAAAGAATTTAAAGAACTTCATGTTTTTAAGATAGAGAATTTTTCATTTTTCTCCTTCCCATTTCTGTCTTTTACTCCCAGAAAGGCATTCTTGGTTTCAGGAGGTCGTGCCAGGAGCACTGGACTTTGGAAGAACTTACTTGATTCCTTCAAGTTTTCTTCATGAATGCCTTCATACAGAATCAAACATCAAACTCTTTAGGAGCTTCTGAGTTTCAGACCCAGGTATTTTCTTCTTATTATTCAGGGTGAGGACAGCTGATATTGTACCAGTGTTCCTGTTTATAAATGGCGTCTTCAGGGAGTGAGTATTTTAACTGTCACTAGAGGCAGCATGGTTCCAAGACTGCTTTAGAATTTGGGTTTCTAACTGTTATTATTAAGCAATAACTACCATAAAGAAAGACTGGGCACTTGCAAACATTTTTCTCTCTCATTTAAAAAGTAAAATTTAACTTAAGAATGGTTGCCATAGATATCACACTGAAAACTCCTTGGCATTAGAATATGTGCATATCTTCTCTGACTTATATAATGCTTGCTGCAATTAAAAATAAAGGGCTGCAAAGTCTCATGTCCCCTATATGTATGTGTGTGTGGGGTGTATGTGTGTATGTACTTAAAAACATCTTTTAAAAAACTGCTTCAAATGTAAAATGCCCGTGAATAGAGTCTCATTTCTTCAAGCTGTTTTCACCCCTTGGAGTATCTGAGTTAGACAAATGCCTTTTCCCTGTTTCTTTTTTTTTTTTTTTCAAGCTGGCACATTCTTCTTCAATGAAAACAAGGGAGCAAGGGATTATTCTAGCCATTGAAATAGAAATGGTGTGTGAATCTGACAGCTGCAGCTTGGGTGTGAGATATTGCAATTTTTGCTGTAGGGAAAGAGATAAAATGAGGGTTTGAATTTCATAGCATAAGAGGCTACCTAAATAGCAGCTGTTAGGTATGAAATCTCTGATGAAGATTTCAATATGGTGGGGGCAGGTCTTTCCAAGCCGGGAGAACTGGAAGTGGGAGTCAGGGAATCATGTTGTTTTATTGGAAATGGATTTTCTCCCGTTTTCCAACTCCTAGCAATTTCATTCTGTGTATAGAGCTATGCATTCATAAATTCTCTTCACTGACTAGACTAAAAATACCCACAACCTTAGAGTTTTCATTTTTGAAGGAGCTGAATAGTATCAGTAGATTACATGAGAAAGTACATGTCTTGATATTGTTGAAATTGTTAATAAAATTTCAGTAAATTTGATTCTGCATTTAGAGATGGAATGTCAAGGTAGGTTTGGCATTCAGGTGATAATAAAGCGATTCCTGTCTGAATTGCCCTTAGTTGATCACTTTTTATGCATTTATTGCTGTTTCATGTTACAGATGTCTCAATCTGCTTCCTTCTCTTACATGTCGGATGCTATCAAACTTCTTGTTTCCTCTTTCCTACCCTGTAACAATTTCTATGCTCTGATCATGATGTAATCTCACCAGTTCCTCAAACAGTCTTACTTCTAGGACTTCAAAACAATAGGAAAGGTAGATAATCATGAAGTTCCCTCTCTCACCACCTCTCCCCTTTTGTCCAACATAAGCATTGCAAATAGTTCCTTGTAGTTGTGGTATAATGGTTATTGTAGTGGGCTCTCAAACATAGCTCCAAAATTACTGTCTAAATCAGCTGTTCTTAAATGTTTAGGTAATCATGTTACTCGACTTTCTGCAGCTGTGACAAAATATGTAAGAAAAACAACTTAAAAGAGAAAGGATTAACTTTGGCACAGTTTCAGTCCATGGTTCACCAGCTTCATTGCTTTATTCTTAAGGCAACGCAAAGTATTGTGTTGGGGCCTGTGGAAAACAAGGAGAATGCCCTCATGGTATCCAGAAAGGAAAGAAAGAAAAGAGGCAGAGACAGACAGAGACATTGTTACAGAGAGAGATCAAGAGAGGTAAGAGAGACAGAAACAGACACAGAGAGAAGAGAAAGAAGAGGGAGAGGGAGAGAGAGAAGGAGAGGGAGAGGGAGAGATAATATGATGGTCCTGGGTACAAGATACATTCTTCAAGTGTGCACACTCAGCATTGCACTTGCTCCAGTAGAGTCCCACTTAAAGTCTGCACAACATCCCCCCATGGTCCATTGAACTATGAATTCATCAATGGCTCAATCTAGTGATAAGGTTAGAGACTTCATGATCCAATGATCATGATCTTCTCAAAAGCCCCTTCTCTGAACACTGCTGCATTGGAGACCAAATGATTAGTTCAGGAAACTTGAGGGCATATTTATGACACAAATAATATTAACAGAATTTGTGTAAAAATTATTGAGGCTTTCTAAAGAACACTTATTTCTTTGATCATAAAGATCAGGATTTACCATAACAGACTCAAAAGAGAAAAATTTAGAATGTTTAATTCTTTTAAAAGTTTTGGTAATACTTTATATACTAACAGAAACAACATACATTATAGCAAATAAATATCCTAACTTAGAAAGTTATCATTATAATATTAGAATTTTGATTTTTATACTTTTTAAATTGTTTAAGTCCTATTTTATGGTCTGGGATATGTCTATCCTCCAGTATTCTTACTCTACTGTTTGGGGTAGAATATTAGAGGATTAGAGGTTGTCTATTAGGTGTCCTTGGATTGTGGGAATGTTCAAGACTTACTGCTTTATTTTTTTAATATTTATTGCTTCCATATGTTATTCATTTTCTCGATGTATATATAATACATCTTAATCATATTTAGGCCCTACCCCCCATCAGAAACTCCCATAATCCCCTAGGGCAGATCAGCTGACAAGTTATCCAACTTTATCTGAAGACTTACTGCCTTTTTTATTTTCTTCTATCCTAAAATTAAGATCACAAATCTTTAACAGCATTGCTGAATTGCCTATTTCTCCTTCAGTGCAATCCCATGTATGTACTATGGAGCACTGTTTGTATGTGTATATATATTTTTTCAGTTACTGTGATATCTTCCTGATGGACTGACCCTGTTTGATAAAATGTACCTCTGGTAAACTTTTCCTCTAACATTTGTTCCTCTGACATTATTTGTCCTAAAGCCAGTCTGCTTTATCTAACACCAGTACATTGTTTTCCATCATTTCACTTGCACCATATTTGAAACATTGAATCCAAAGTGTGTGTGTGTTGTAGGCAGTCTGAAATTCCTTTCTCTCAGGTGAGATTATAGCCCATTTCATTACTTCATTGAACCTTTATGCACTTTCCCCTTCCTTCTCTCTGTCATGCTCTCGATGTCTAAAACAGTGACTGATGTAGAAGAGTGACCAAATACATATTTGTTGACTACAACACATAATCTAGATAGGGCATGCCTTTTATAGTTGTATCATAAATAGGCAACTAATTATGGACAGCCTTCTAAATGTTAAGACTCAGTGAGCTAAATACAGAAAATCATTTCTAGAAGTCAAAGAAATGATTTCTAATGATTAGTCTTCATAAAAACACTGAGAGCAGCTGGAGGGATGGCTCAGTGGTTAAGAACACTGGCTTCTTTTGCAGAGGCCTGTGTTTAGTTCTCAACACCTACACAGGCTGCTAACAATCATCCATATCTACAGCTTCAGAGGATCAGATGCCCTCTTCTGGGCCATATGGGCATTGCATGCATTGGTGCACTTACACACATGCAGACAAAACACTCATACACATCAAAACAAAAACACTGAGAACACTGGCACAAATTGTCAAAATCAACTGGAAATCTGAAAATTATAAAGGCATTCAAAACCTAAGGATGATGATTCAAGAAAAGTGGTTTAATCTTGGCAAGATTTATTAGTTTAAAAGTGACCCATTTCAGTATCCATGACAGCACTGAGCACCAGAGCAAAGGCCCTACAGTATGTTTTTGCTTAACTTGTTCAAAGTGCAAAAAGAAAGCAGGGTTTGTGACAGTGGAATGACGGAATGAGAGGAACACTGCAATGAGACCCCAACAAAGCACAAGGTCCATGTGTGCAGAGCCTGTGGGCCTAGTGAGTTTAGATTCTATTCTTAAGGTGTTAGGGTCTAACGGAAGTTTCTGAACAGGCTATGGATGTACTCTGAATTTTGTGTTGGTGGGAAGACTTTATGCTCCCTTTAAAGTGATTTTCAATCACTAGCTTCACTATTTTCTCACGTTAATATTTTTCTGTAGAAAATTTCTTTTGCATATTAAAATACCAAGAGTTGCCAGCTATGGATTGAACTTAAATAGCTAGAAATCCCACACCTGTGCAAAAGAGTTTTATTGACAGCTTTACTGTGCTTTTCAGATTACCTTAAAGACCCTACTCAAGAGTAAACAAACCCGAAGTTGAGTGAGACTGAGCTATGATGGACTAGACAAATTCTGTCATATTAATCCTTAATCAATTGTGTCAAGTACTTCATGTACATTTCAATCTAGGATTATTTTATTGATAGTTTTAAAAATATATTTCTAGTGGCTGGGGAGAAGGCTCAGCAGTTAAGAACACTTGATCTTTTTCCAGAAAACTTGGATTCAGTTCCCAGTACCCACATGGCAATAAACAACTGTCCATAACTCTAGTTATAATGGATCAGACTCCATCTTCTGGCCTCAACAGACATTGCATACATGTGGTGCATTTATATATATGCAGGCAAAACACCCATACACATTAGATAAAATAATAAATGCACAAACAATGTGCAAACATTAGTGTATCTGTATATCTCGAGGCTTTTTGGCAAGGAACACAGGGCCAAACAGAAGGTACCTTCCTTTGTGTGGTTAGTAAGAGTGGGCCAAGAGACTCTCAAAATAATATAGGCTATTGTCAAAGCTCATGGTTATCTCCCAGAACTAGAAGATAATATTCTATTGCTGGAGATAGGACATACTTGTGATACAGGACTCGGAACAATGAATCAGGAACTGACCTGGAAGCCTTCTACCTGAAGTTCGGCTCCCAGATTGCTACATGATAACATGCCAACTTCTAAGGGGGAAAATCAATCAATTATCCAACCCAACCCTAAATTCTAATAGCCATAACAAACATTACTGCACACTACTTCACTATTGGTGAAGTGGTAGGACTGTCGTCTGGGGGGTAATCAACAGTCATCTAAGTGGACTTAAAACTCTCTCAATGAGATTGAACTCCTGGGTGTCACTGTAAACTCAGCCAAATATACGGGACTGGAAGGTACATAGATCCTAGAGAAGGCCCCATCTCTGTCATATTTCTAAAGTGAAATTTCTTACCATATGCTAAATGTGAATCCATATATTTACAGACAAATATGGAGTATGAAACTCATCAAGAAGCATCTTTTTGCATATATGGAGGCTACAGCAGAATTCCACAACTGGTCACACATAGAGAACAGACACCCGGGAGATGCCAAAGTCTCAGATGACTCATCTACATTTTAACCTCTACCCCTCAGGCTCATAGAATACTGTGGAACCAGGGGTAGAGAGAAAACGAAAGCATCCCTTAACTCTTACCAGTGAAGATTCCTTAAGCAACATAATGCTATGCATACAGAAGGCCACAACTGGCCAAGTTTCATAAACTAAAACACCGCAGAGTGGGTATCCCTGCATAGGACTCCTTTATTGAACCTCACCCACCCATGGCTCAGGGATCATTGCAGAAGAGGGGGTGGAAAGATTGTAAGAGCCAGGGCTGGCTCATGAAGCAGAGGCTTAGGGAAGCAGAGGCTTTCAGGTCACTAGAAGCTTACAAATGTGAATTTGTGGCAAGGGTGGCATTGAGTACAGGACCCACGTGGACTCAAATTGGACACAAGGGCCCAGAGTGGAGTGATAGAAATGATTGTCAGGCCAGACCTAGACAGAACTATTGGAGACTGATTTCTTCTGGGAGAGGGAGAGTATGTTTCACTTACTATCTCTAGATAGCCTCACTAGACTTCAGTGCACACATTGGCACTAATGGACATCTGGGCACAAATGTGTGACTGGATAGGACTTAACATATATGATGGAATACATGAGGTCCGGTGAGGGTTGGGGAGGGGTGGAAGAGGGAAGGGATCTAAATTTGATTAAGAACTGTTGAATGAAATGTATAAGACTCAATAACAATATGCTTTGTGGCACAAAAAGTAATAAATAAAATATTTTAAATTAAAAAAAAAGTATTCTTAATTAATTTCTGAAACAATTTACTGTTTTGTGTAATCTCTAGCTTTTGTCCATTTTCACTGAGTAGGGGTAGAGAAAGATGACTGCTCATGTTGGTAAGCCACGCCACCTCTTGTAGTAGGCTTGTATTTCATACTTAAGTACAATTATATTAGAGAACATAGATTAATTTGTGTTACATATTCAGAGCTAGATTTTTGGGGAAAATGCTATGCAAATTTATGTAAATTGGAATATATGTTTATGTAAAACAACATGTGATTATGCATCCCTAAATTTACATGAAAAACTCTGCTAGTCTTCTCTTAAAAAGTAGAGAAAATACAAATATACTCCCAATCCCAGTTTGGACCAGCCTTCTCCTCGCATGGTTTGTCTGGCGTGTGGAAAGGCTCTCATGTGCCATGCATTGGTTGAGGATTCTGTGTTTCCTTCACTGAAACATGGTTTTCAGCTTGAGCTTCAGATGATGCTGCCAATTTTTTCTTCCCTTCTCCACTTCCCTTTATTTCTTGGTTGAAATGTCTTAATTTCTACTAATCCACAATGGATTTGTGGGTTGTTACTCAATTTCATAACTAAACATACATTGACTGAGTTCATGGCCATATTTGCCTTTTCATAGTGAACTCTCATGAAGATAATGGAGGGTACCCAAATATCTGGCATATTTCCCACAAACTTTCTTTTTTAAATTCAAGAAAAATGTACAAATAATTACTTTATCTTCTACTGTTGGGACAAACATAGAGATAATATTTTGTATAAGGAAATACTATTCTGACAGTGACTAGGGTACAGTTTATTAAACTGGTATTGGTTAGGAAGTCTATGATAAGTTATCAACCAAAGCAGGGATGTATCTCCCTTTTGTCTTTGTCAATGATTTCATGTGATGACAACTCCATTGCATGATTAATTGTGATTTCATGTTAATCTCAAAAACTTCATCAAGTGTTCCTTAGAGTTCTTAGACAAGAATATTATCTTCACATTATACAAATCATTTTGTCTATTAGTTGCCAAATTCCTTTTCTTAATTTACACCTTCCACTATTCAGCTTAGTTAAGCCCTGGGGTTTTTACTAAGATTTCTGTTCCTGTTTCCCAGGGAGAAGAGACATGAAATGCGTATTTTCATCCTTAAGCAACCTGGGGCACCTTTTCTTTTCTTTATAAATCCTGTCAGTTTTGCTCTTTTCTCATATCTGCATGCTCACAATCTGAGGAAAATCTTACCTTCTAGGGAAAGCTCACAGCTGTGAAAATCCAAAAACAATGAGTGCTGTGTTAACTAAATGGTATCTTAGCTTGCTGACTGCAGGGGTGTGATCTTACCAGTCTGATGGTTATAAATGGAAACATTTTGAAAAGGATCCTCCCAGTCATATGAAGTTTTAAAAATATTCTTTGAAAGGACAATATTTTGATAACTAAGAAAAGTATACAAATTACTAGTACCTTTTTTTCCCAAAGATCTTTACATTATTTTCCACTGTTAATTAAAAAAAATATGATGCAAAACACACACACACACACACACAAACACACACATACACACATGTACACACAGGAACTGCTAATAAAGAATGAGATCTCATAAAAGAGAGAGAGCAGAGTCAAGGAAGCTCTGGTAACCCTGACTACATAAGACAGGATCATGGAATGAAAGCTAGACTACAAGTCAGTGCATTGTGAAGGCTTATCTACTGGTTTTAAGGCCTGAATTTTTTGTTAATGTTAAAGGATGTGGGTGTGTGTGTGTGATTTTTCTCAGATGACCTATTTAAATTGTGGATGGACAAATGAGACACTGAATGTCTCAGATATCTGAATACGTCAACTATCAATACTGATGCAAGCAACATTATGAATCTATGTTTCTCTATATTGTAATTAAATGAATATCTGCTGTTATTAAATTAGCAAATTAAAATGTTGATGTGCAATTCAAATTTCTTCTCCTTTCTCCTTCTAAATGAAGATGAAAATTTAAAAATCTCCAATCTTCTAAAAATATCTTTTTAAAGAGAAAGGTAAATTGATCAGTCTCAGGATAAGCAAGCCCCTCTCCAGTGGTTTTGTATCCACTAAGCCATATATCCTTTTTGGATTATGACAAACATGAATGAATCCTTTAAAAGCCACGATTCTTGAAGAAAAGATTCACGAAACAATGCCTATATCATACACAGAGTTATGCTACTGGTAAAGCTCAATAGATTGAGACTATCCAGATTACCAAAGTTGTTCACAATATGTTACCTAGAACTAGAGTTTGGCTTTGAAAGCATATGATGGTCACAAAATAAATTCCAACATGCAGTCCTGGAGATGACCATAAAATAAACATGACTTAGTATGCTAACTGTGCCTTGATCATTCCTATTTTGTGAGTATATTTTTGTTAAAATTGATTTCTAGTTATTTTCAGCTACTTATTAACTTGAATTGAGTGTGTATTTGCAATATTTCTGCAAACCATGTCATTGCATTGATTATGAAGCTCAGCATCACAGTTTAGAATATTTTTAAATAGCCTCATCCTTGCTGAAGGATCAAGGTGAAAGTTATTCTAACTTTAGTGTTAATTTTTTTCTATGCCTTTCTGATAAAGGAGATTTCATATATAAAAATAACATGAAGAAAATACATTGTTGCTTTAGTAAAGGCTGGAAGAGTGGCTTACACATGTCCCTGTGCAGCTCCTGTTCCCCACCATCTTGTCTCCCGTGATAGAGAAGACAACAGAAAAGTTTCCTTGTTTGTAAGTCTGTCCAGCTGTTGATGCTAACTGCATAAGAAACAGGAATCCAGCAACAAGATGAGCGTGGGGTGAGCATAATGACTACAGGGTCATCACATTATTCTTATCTCTTGGCATCTCTCAAGTCACTTATTTAAGAAAATCCACCCCATTGTTCATAGTTTCAAAAGAAGAAATGTCCAGGGAAGAACAGCTGCTAGGCCTTTTCATTCTATCAGCTAATCAGTGCCCTTCCCCCATCTTCTCTGTATACAAGGAATTAACTAAATGTTAGATGTCGAGTCATTAAAGTATATTAGGCATTTATGCCATTGTTACTTTTTACAAGATTGTAACTACACATCAACATCTAGCAGAGGAACATGATTCTTTATATGCCTTCCTTGACTTTATGGCCTGGGTGCGAGTATACACACACACACACACACACACACACACACACACACACCCATTAACTCATAAACGTTTTTAAATAGCAAAGAAAAAAAGAAAATGCTTTCTGTATAAGCTGTTTCTTTTTTCATGTAGTATGACTTGGACACACTCACAGAAATCCTCTATTTGTTACCCAATAAACACAACCAAAAAGAAAAGTGTGCCACTTATATTGAAGTATACATGTAATAAAGATTTATTCAGTATCTCAACAGTGCCTGATTCATTATGTTAAAAAGCTAAGACCAAAGAGACATGATATTAATGGGGCCATTATTAAATAGCTATTGTTTCTTGAGTGTTTACTGTTTGTTAGGTCTAAACATTTAAAAAGTCTTACTTCATTTAATTCATACTAGTACTGGTCCCAAGATGAAGCTGTAAATATCATCCTCATTTTGCATCTGAAATGGCCAACCCAATAAAAGACTTTGTTCATAGCAGAGATTCCTTTGAATCTACAGTTTAAATTCTCAGCAAATTATTATTCTGTTTCTCTTGTGCCAATTCTTTCCCATTGTTTTTCTCTTGCATTGTTTTTGTTTCATATACTCATCGTAGACACAAGAAACTTGGTTATTATGAGGCATGATTATCTATTTGTGGGTTGGATATATGATCAGGTATAAAATGAGTCATGCATTAATTTTCATGTGTGTGTGAACATGTGCATATATATTTTAATTTACTCATACAATTCTTCTCAAGAGCTGGTTTAAAGAAACAATACTGAATGAAACAAATATTGCATTGTTAGAGTCCAAGAGAGAACATAATGTTTAACAGTTGCTAGGCACAATGGGACAGTCTTATTCTTTCTCAATTTATTAAAGCAATTCCATTTATTGTTTGTGCCAAGTATTTCAGATGGCTTTGAATACTGACTTGGTAAATGCTTTACTGAAACAATCATTAAGTTCTCCCACTCCTGAGGCCACCAAATTTTTATCTTTCAAGATGAAATGAAATTTATCTGAATGTTGCTCAAATCAGCATCTGAGAGGGAGGAAAAAGGTCACTTATGAATGGAATCAACTTATGACTACACAGCAAATTAGGATTCAAGTCAAACTGTAAGTCATGCACTGCTGATTTAACGTGTGGGAACAAGAAAGACAAGAAGATATTTAGAATGCTAGAGAGAGCTATGTGCATACAACTGTCAGAAAATTCTCTTTGTAATAATAAAAAATTGAAAACAATCCAAAATTGTTTGCAGTAACTTGCTGTTCATACATCTAGAGGGTTATCTGCAGCTCTTTTGGTTTGAGTGATTTTTCAGCAACAATGTCCCTTGAATTAGAAATTAATCACCACCACTGAACCGGGCAATTAGTACAACTTCAGTTCTGTAGGGCAGGCAAGTAGAGTGAGGGGTGGGATCTGCTGATCTTGGCTTGTTAGGTTTACCAATCTCTTCTTTTCTTTTCCACAGATAGCAACGATCAGCCTTCTAGATCTTCACACCTGAGACTGCCATGTCCTTTGCTTCTTTCTTTTCCCACTGTCAAATGAATAATTATGGAGAGAGATCAAAAAACCCACATTAAGAAACATCTTCATAGGGTCCTTAGAAATGTGTATGAGACAGTCATTCATATAAAGTAACACTGAGATGGACAAAGTCATTGCTATGGGATTATGATTTGGGGTTCTCAAACAGAACTTTTCAAAGATGCCATGCTGAGCACTCATTCTGATTCATATGCCCTCTTTATGCTTACTAGTCTATTAACTTGGTTATCCTGTGATTTAAAGCTATTTTTACTGAGATTGTCTTTTCATGGCATCTATGTATATCTCACTCTGACCAGGACTCCTCATTGATCTTATTCTGGAAACTAGCAATAACTACTTCCTACTGTTCTAACAGTGAGGCACCAATCCATTCCTATGTGGATTTCTTAGTTTCTTCTAGCTCAGAAAAGCTTCTACCTGCACATTTTCATCACAGGAGCAAGAGAGTGAAGTGCACAGTTGTGGGATCCCTAGAGTGAAATTCTCATCTTGAGAATTTCCTTGAAAACGAGGAAAGATAACTAGGTGCTTATTTTAAAATGAAGTAATACTGAAAAAAATTTTTCATCATTTTTTCCATGGAAAGAAAGCAATTAAAATCTTGATTCATGTTTAGTTATGCGTCTATTTCTATATTGATAATCCACTATGTATACATTTCTGGCATAATATGTAAGTAGGATAATTTAAGAAACTTTTTTCAATAAGGAAGCATTTCCTAACTATAAATGTAATAAAACATTAGATTTAGGAAGAGAAGGAAATAATTTCTATACTGTGACCATCTCAAGAAAGGATGATCAACTAAAACAATGTTTAGAAATGTAATTAATTATATGATAGAACAACCATAAATAGGGGTATATATCACACTACTTTTATGCTAAGTAGATTCAGGGCTAGAGAGATGGGTCAGGGGTTAAGATCACACCCTGTTTTTCCACAGGACTTGGGTTTGAATTCCAGAACTCACTTGAGTTGTTTATAACAGCCTATGGCCAGAGGATCTTAGACACTGCACACACATGCACAAAAGCACACACACACACACACACACACAAGTTCATATAATTAAAGCAACAATAATGAAAGAGCAAAATTACACAGGCATTAAAAGAAATCAGCTTTGTACCTTTCCTCTGGGTAAGCTAATTTCTCCCCATTTCTAGGATGAAACTCAGCGGAAGTCAGGATTTTTCTATTTATATTTGAGTAATTAAAAGTACTTTAAATATTTTAGTAGTAAATCAACTTAAATAATTAAAATGATCATTTTCAAAGTAAAAGGTCTGATTTATATGTGGAATTAAAGATGTTTCTCTTCTGTAGAATCTAGATACTCCAAGTAAGAAATTGATGGGTGGGCCCTCATTGTCAAACTTTCTCTCCTATTTCTTCTCTTCGACTCCGGTCTCTCACACTCTTCTGAGGAGAGCCGGGAAAGGGAGAGTAAAGAGCAGGAAAGTTACAATTGTATAGATCTTCGTTTAAAACAAGGTCTCGCTCTACAGCTCAGACTGGCCTTGAATTCATACTCTTCCTCCTTCAGCCTCTTAAGTGCTAGGGTGTCAGGTGTGCACCATCGTACCCCACATACAGTTATTTTTATGACTTGACATTGAAATTCTAGGATAAGTAAATATTGAAACAGTGGTTGGAAAATGGTTGCTGTTCTTTAGATGCTGAATGCACGAATCTGCAAGGAATGTAATTCCCCAACATTGACACAGCACTGTTTCCCCACCTACCCAACCAGCTACTGTCTGGTTGTGACCCCTATGGCCTCTGCGTGCTCTGTCCTCTGTCAGTTTTCCAGTCTAATTCCTTTGTGTGGATTTCATGTGCATTTCGGTCACATGGATCTTAAGCACATGAAATCCGGTTATCTGCCCCAGCGCCATCATTATTTGTCCTGTTACAGATTTGCACTTAGTCACTCAAGGCAGATTTCAAACTCAAGTCCCGGCATACTCTTGTACTCTGGGAAGTCACATCAGATGCTCTCGGGCCCTTTCAAAGCCCCCTTTCTTCTTGAATCTGAATAAAAATACTTCCTTTTCTTTCTCCCAAGAGAGCAGTAATCTATAACTCAGCAAGTTTCCCCAGTGCTGCGTTCTGGTCTCCTTAAGCTAATCTTTTTTGTAGCTGTGTATAAACTACACAAGTCTCAGTTCAGAGTTTGTACAGAATTTGTATTTTTCTTCTCATTCCTTTTTATAAATATTCCAAATTCTCTGCATTAAAATATCTGATTTTATATATTTCCTAATAAAGACTGATTAACATGGTGTGTCATGCTTTACACACACACAGAAGGTAAATAATAGATTCTTTCTTATTTTAAGACATTTGATAATTTGACCTGTCCAGCACAATCAATGATTTTTACAGTGTTGTCTCTGAAAGTTTTGTATAATCCAAACTTCTATGCTATTTGATAAACTATACTATAAAAACTTGTGCATACTGAGACGTGACTTCATCATCCATTTTATAGCAGAGTGAAATGCATTCTGGGAGAAATTTGTGTAGGTAAATTCTGCCAAGATTGAAATAAATCAGATCTCTAAACTTTTCTGTGATTGAACAGGGAAGGATCTTCTTGAGTTCCAAGGATAATATTTGTAAGGTATGCTCCTATGAACATTGGGATAAAAGTTGGGAAAACACCAAGAAAGAATTTAAGTAAATGAGAGTCGGATATTTTGTGAGCTATGTGAGAGGAAAATATCTGGGACGAATACCGACTGTTTGCACAATGGACTTCAGTTGCCTGCTTTTTTTAGGAGCCGGTGTTATCTTTACAGCATTATAGCTGACAAATAGGATAAAACAGGCCATCATTTTCAAAGGGTTTCACAATAACTCATGTAATCAGAATTCTTTATAATGAAAAAATAGAAATTATGTTGGAAAATTCAAACAAGACACAAAGCTTTGAGAATAATGTATTGATCTTATAGTAGCTACTCTAAACATCAGTGATGAAATATCCACTGGTTTTCCTGTCAACTTGTGTACAGAGATGCAAGACAACCCAGAAACAAAATAATTCCAGTTTAAAATGACTAATAAATCTGACATGAATCTTACATTTATTCATCAAAAATTACTAGATATACAAAATCATAAAGGTTGATATTGAAATTTGCATATACAAAGTATAACAATCACTGAATTATTTGCTTGAGCACTTTTGCATGTCTACTACACTTGTGTTTTCAAACTGTGAACTAGGACTAGCATCACCACAGCCTATGATCTCAAAATTGTAAGTTCTGGGGTATTAACTCATATCTAATAAATAATTAACTTTAGGAAGAACCCAGAAATTTGTTTTAACTACACTCCAGGTAATTCTGATAAACCACTGGTAGTAGACAGGCACAATTTAAATTTACGTATAGTAACTCAGTCTACCCTGGTTAAAGGGCTATGTAATTACTGAAATGTTTTAACTTATATTTTGGTGGAACAAGGTGGGGAACAGATATTCTTTCTATGGAAAAGGAAAAGCTTTTATATTAGAGGAAATCAAATATCCATCAGAATGGGAAGTAGACATCGTATAATCCAGAGTTCTAAGAAACTCTAAACCTCTCACTCTCCAGCATATATCTTCAAGAACTGGCATTGACATTTACTTCTAAGATAAACTTCTTTTAGGACATTTTCATTGACATGAGCATATTTTAACAATATTAAAGCTTTGTTTGGTAGAGAAAAAATATGTTGGAGGAACTCAGTTGGTATCCTGAAGCCCTGTCAGCATGTGAGAACAGATCATCAGTAGGTATGAACGAAATGGAGCAGAAGCAAATGCTTGAGATTTCTCTTCTGGGGTTCTACCTCTATTTCTGGCCAGTAGCTTAATCCAGGGAATACAGAGTGACAAGGAAAATTTAATATTCAATAATATATGATCCCTTTGTTATAATATACTTCTAAATATAGATTCAAAGCATCACTAAACACAAGGAAAGTAGAACAAAAGAAACCGAAATGAAATCAACAGGTAATGTAAAGAATACAGTGTTCACTGAGTAAATTGTGCAGTACTTGGGCTCTTCTGTGACAGCATGGAAATCACAAATTCATTAAAATGGGTTCAGATCCAAAGACATTTATGAATATAGACACATGAAAAAGTTACACTAGACTAGGCCATATTCCATTATCACCCTTCCGATTTTAGCTGCCCTACCCTATAGCCTCAGATGCCCTGATGTTCAAAATCATATGGCAATATGGCTGGTTGAGCTGCTTGAGATGACAGAGATACTGGTCACTTCTTGAGATGATTAAGGTATTCTTTAGGTTCCAAGCCTCTACTTATCCAAACATGAAGGAGATGCATATTTTAAGATGGTTCTCTGGCATCCTCTCTGCAGAATAATTAAGATCGGCACAAATCAGAGGGGATTTTCTCTGTTACCTGTCTTTTCTTATATATAATAAGAGAGCACATGTAAAACAAGGAACACTGAGAGTGTGTGTGCCTATGTATGTTTCTTTGTGTGTGTGTGTGTGTGTGTTTGTGTGATGTGTGAAAGTCAGATGACTTGCAGGATTAGGTTCTCTCTTTCCACTACATAAATTCCAGGATTTGAATTCAGGTTCTCAGGTTTGGTGGCAAGAGCATTAACCCAGTAAGCAAATTTGTAGGATTATTAATGGATGGTCGGTGTTATTATTTTATAATGTTATGGATTCCATTCCTTGCCTTGCACCTGCTAGGCAAGCACTCCATCACTGAACTACACTTCCCAAGGGTTACAGTTTTGTCTTCAGGGTTGCATCACCGTATTTCAGACCCTCTCACATGTATTTGTTTAACTTCAGAGGTTCTTGGCCTGTATGAAGATATCATATTGTTAACACTTCAAAAAAGGGAGTTTGGCAACACAGAGGTTCTGCATACAAGGCAGTTTTGAGCACAGGAACAGTATAGCATTTGCCAGCAGTATATTCAGGGTGGAAAGTCACAAGCAGCCCTGGAAGCTTTAATGAGAGCTGGAATGTAACCGTTCATACCAAAATGCCAGGAGCTGGATGAGAAAATATTTTTAATCTGGAGTGAGCCAAGTTTAAGAATTTGAGACTTTAATCCTGTCTGGATATGGAGGTATATATATTCCACCCAGATAAGTTGGTGAATTCTACCACCCGTACAAGTAGAGTTTTTTTTTGTTGTTGTTGGTTTTTTTTTTTTTTTTACCATGTTCCTTAAAAATACTGTTTGGCTGTTATTCTCTGGAGCCCATATAAGAAACAGAACAACAACAACATAAGACATCCTCTTCTCAGTATTAATTAGCTTTGCTACATATTATCAACTTGTGGATTACATAAACCACAAGATACAATTCAATTTCATCCAGAAATTTTCCCATCGGACCAAAAACAATTGCAAACATGCTCCCTTTGCTTTAATGAAAAGTCATTCTTTACATAGCTTACATGACATGCAATGACAAGTCATTCAGCAAATAAAGGGTTCTTTGTCTGACTCAATAACTAGGCCCTTCTAAAAAAAAAAAAAATCCCACCCATCTATTCTGAATGGAATACATTTCAACTGATGCCATATTCAGGACCAACACCAAAGGAGGCCCATCTGCTAGGAAGGCCAGAAGCCCATTTGTGGCTTGCCAATCCATCATGGAAATGGTCATTCTAAATCTGTTCATCATTTAAAAGTGATACCGAGATTTTTATTAACCTCTTTTGACTGATTTCTGTCAAATGTGTGATTAAAAAATCTAATTTACCCTGGCCTCCTCTAAAATGTACTTAGGGCAGCCTGGTAGGTACCTATGATGGACAGTTGTCATAACCTAAGTGTGTACCTCATCAATTCAAGTACCTAAAGAATTTGCTCCCAGTTTAATAAGGACTGTTTTGCCCTGAGATTGATGGAGCAAAGATGAATGTTACCGTATAGGACAATTTAGACAGTGCCAGGCTAATTCCAGTGCTAAACACTGATTCTACAAAAATAAGAGGCCCTAGATGAACTGTGACATCACTTTGAAAATCTGGATGGGCATCTTTTGTTGGAAGTTGAAAATTTATGGAAGTTAGGAACTGAGTGCCAAGTCAAATGAAATGATTAATAGGTCAGACACTGCATGGTAATACTCTAATCATGTCAACACAGTAAATGCAGCACAATTTTAATTATGATTGCTGACATTTATTTGCTTTTTTCATGTATTTATCATAGAATAGTTAATAAAGTCACTGACTCCAAATTATATTTCCATTTTACACCTTTCTTGAAGATACCAATAAATAAGCTAAAAATATCATTGTCTTATAATTGCATGTCCTTTTCCTAACCTCTTCTTTTCAATGATGAAATTATACCACATAATACTGTTCATTAGACTAATTTCATTTAGTTTCTTTTTAAAAAGGTACTTTTTAGATAACATTTTCAATATAGTTTTACATAAGCCATATTAGGTTATAGTAATACCATTTTTTTATGAATTCAAATTTCAAATTGAGATTCTGAATTTAATTCTAAGTAACATACATTAATTAGACCAATCTTCCTAATGAGGAACAAACCATTATTAAATATTTTGTTGTAATTGTCTTTCTTTTTTTACAAAGCAAAATGGGGAAATTATTGTTTGTAAAAGCACTGAACCAATGCTCGGGTGCTGAACACTTCTCTAGAGGCAATTGTAGATAATTTAAAAATTCTGGTGTATCTTGCTATGAGAAACAGTTTGTCATTTGGGTTTCTTTGTTAGATGATGACACTAATATGTGAGCAAAGAGAGACCTTAGCAAAGTATTCATTTTAAAACACACAGTTTGGGTTTGAACTTCACTTTTGACTTATTAGCTTTGTTTTGTTGCTTCCAGAAACGTGTTTAGCCTTCCTGCCTCCAGTTCAGTTTTAGAATAATAATGATTATAATAATAGTATTGCTCAGGCTGAACTTATTTTGTCTTTAATAAAGAGCAATTCAATTAGTTAATGCTGTTTGAGTACTTAGTGTGTAGAAAATCCCGTAGCAAGATGGATAAATAAACCTGAAAGGAATAATCCTGGTCATGCAAATATGGGGTTCATTCTTTGGAAATAGGCTTCATGCTGTGGCATAAGGTAATGCACAATAGGGAGTTTAGTCTTCTACAAGAACACCAAATAAGTGCTAATAAAAAATAAAATAAAATCACTGGCTGAAGAAAAAATTTTCCTATGGATTTCATTACTAAACAGTTAATGAAATCATTCTTAGCTTTGATGTTAAAGCATAGCAGAAAAACCTCTGGGTTAGGAAACTAGAAAGACCAGACTTCACTGCAAGCTCTAATCTTTCCTGAGCTGGAATTCGCCTACTATCCAGAGGACAAACTTTCCAGACTTGTCAGTAGGGCTCTTCAGCAAATTCCCCACCATTCAGAGACCTTGGCTGTGCCATTCCAATGAAACCTCAATCTCAATCTGATTGGACGAAGTGCTGGCTTTCACTCTTTCCCAGGCGTTCTGTATGACCCAATGGGTAGTAGCCATCTCTCAGTTTCTCTTTTCCCACAGGCAATTCTTTAGTTCTTCCTAGCCCATACTTTATTGCAATTATCTTCTTTTAAAATATTATATATTTTATTTTATGTGTATGAATGTATTCAAGTACGCCAAGGTCTTGCAATGACTGTAAAATTCAGAAGACATCGAATTCTCCTGGAAATGGAGTTATAGATGATCATTAACCATCATGTGATTTCTGAGACTCGAACCTGTGTCCTCTGCAAGAGCAACCAGTGCTGTGACCTACTGAGCCAATCTCTCCATCTCCCAATTATCTTCTGTTAATGCTTCAAATTAAAATTTTCATCTTCACATTATGCATGTATGTTATCTATTTTCTGACTGAACTCAGATGAATTATAACAAAGTTACTTTTACTTATGCTTTATTAAAACATTATTGAACATGATTGGTCTTTCTGAAATAATCAATATTTTAGGAAGATATTGAAATATGAATAATAAGTCCATCAAACTTTATATATTTGTTTACAAATGTAAGTAAAGTGAGAACTAACTTGGGCACCTATTCTAAAAGGTCATCCAACTCTCAGAAGGTAGCAGAGCCATTAGCATCTTTTTCTATAGCTTGTGTAGTGTTATAAAGACAGTCTTTGAATATAATTATGGCTATTACATACATTAATATTTTTTATTTTATGGTTTGAAGTTTAGTTCAAATCATAAACCACCAGTAGAATTTAGAAAATGATTTTGTGGATTTTAAATTGATTGTGCTTGATGTGAGTCTCAAAATATGAATTTCTTAGTAAATAAAATTAGTCATAAAATACCTCTGACTAAAATGTTGTTTCCGGTGGATCAAAGCCAGGTTCTTGTGGATGCTATGAAAGTGCTCCTCCAGCTCTGTTCCCCTCCAGCAGTTAAGCTTAAGTTCTGCTCACATGTCTTACAGAGTAGTTGATCAGTGTGTGTTCTACAGCACTCTGCTTAGTTTTAATCATTTCCATTGCTCGCTAAATTTATCTTTGCAATTTTTATGTACTTTTACTTATTGTTTAAGGAAGTTTCTCTGACATGTTTGTCTTTGAAAAATAAATAATAATTTGCTAAATTGAAACACAGAAAATGAAGTTTGTTATTTGTTTATCTTCATGTTTTCATCATTAAAGATGAAAGCATTAAAGAATCTGATAAATACAGTAGAATCAGTAGAATTTTGTTCTATGATTTTGACAAATTGACCTTCTATAATAAAAAGGATAATGTAAGGGCTGGGCATGGTGGTGTAAGCCTTTGATTCCAGCAGTCAGGCGGCAGAGCCAAGTTGAGCTCTGTGAGAACCAGGACAGTGGACAGTGTGGTTTACATAGCAAGTTTCAGGCAGCTACAGGGAAGAAGAAGAAGAAGAAGAAGGAGGAGGAGGAGGAGGAGGAGGAGGAGGAGGAGGAGGAGGAGGAGGAGGAGGAGGAGGGGAGGAGGAGGAGGAGGGGAGGAGGAGGAGGAGATAATTTGAAATAAATCTTTTATTTTGTGTGTGTGTGTGTAGGTGTGTATTGTCTGCATGTATGTAAGTGCACCTGTGGTAGGAAATGCCTGATGAGGCCAGAGAGGGCATGGGGTCCCCTGGAACTGTATAGATGATTGATAGCCAGCATGTCAGTGCTGGGAATCAAACCCAGATTTCTGAAAGAGCAGCCGGTGTTCTTAACCACTGATCCATCTCTCCAGCCCACACTCTTTTTTCCTCTTAAGCTATCTCTTGCATATTGTTATTTTATGATATAAGCCATATAAATACAGCAATATATTTTCTTTTTATTTATTTTTAAGAATATCATACATAAGAACTGTATTTATATCATTCAACCCCTTTCTTTCCCCTTCCAACTCCTCCTATGTTGTTTCTCAATTTCTTGTCTCCCTATTTGATTATTATTGTTAAACATATTCTTTATAAATCACCATGAAGATTTCCATTAAAGTACAAATTTTAAAAAACTGTCTTAAACATTGTAAATCCTAGGTCTTTGGCTATTTATCTCCATTATCATCCTCCTAAAAGTATTTTCATTAACGTAGGTAACAGATAGCTGTTGGTGGGAAAATTTTTGGACCAGAAATAAGAGATAATAAGGAATAATGAAAGGTTTCTCTTTGTTGCTAATTCTTCATAATTGTTCATTGTATTGTAGGATTTTTCACTTTTTCCAATAAAGTTTTTGAGGAATTTATCATATTGCGTCATTGTCTGAGATGTCAGGAGTTTACAAGTAAGATTACCATTTGTTCCTTTGTTAAAGTCTTTGGGTAATGGAGTTACATTTATGTGGCAGCTCTTGCTGTTCTCTTTAGTAATATTATTTACATGTTAGAACGATGCTGAATTTTGTTATAAATGAATGCTTTGCAAAGGACCCGTTCTGCATTTTTTTGGCTAGGTTTTCATTTTAACATCTATTGTGGTGTTTATATAATTTAGCTTTGAATAACTGTTATGTACATCATTTAAGAAACAAAGTAATATTTAATTCTGGCTTCTTATACCTAATGTGACATAATGACTTCTACAAGGAGGCCTCTAAAATTTCATGTTACCAGATTCAAAATAAACATTTCACCTCTACACATTGCCTCTTTTAAGGATTTGGCAGTCAGTTTGAAACTTATTCTTCTATATGAATTATGCCATTTTTATTTAGCTCTATGTATTTATCATCTCCATCTATTATCTATCTATTTGTCTGTTGGTCTATCTGTCTATCTATTTATCTATCTATCATCTATCATGAATCTATTGATCTTTTCATCTATCTTATCTATCATCTACCAACCATCCATTTATCTATCATTTCTCCATCATCTATTTATCATTTTTTACCTAATATCTATCTATTTATCCCTCCTTGTACATATACATTTATTTAAAATTAGTGTAGCCACAAATCTAACATTGTTTTGTTTTCCTTTCCTCATAAATAAATGAATACTGGCTCTTTAAAAAGTGGCAAAGACCTTACTAGTACACATTCACCTGTTTATTCATCTACCTACCATCCTAGAGAAAGCTGTTATTAAAGAAATGATGAAACATATCTGAAGTGGTGGCATAAATATAAGGTTTAGGAGCTTTGAAAGCATAACATATGTGCAATATAAGCTGGAAATCAGAGAGAGTTTGGGGGAGATGGTGTTAATTTGGGATGGTTGAGCTGCAGTTAGCTGCAGAAGGAGTTGGCGAAAGAACCCTAAAATATTTTCTAGAATTTTGTCTTCATCATGTTTAAATACAAGTTATTTGCTTCTAATGTAGACTATTTACAAAGGAAGCCCAGACTAATCTAATCTAACTACTCAAATCATTTGTATTGATATAAAAATAAAAGCCATGTCTAAAATTCAGAAATTCTGACATGACTCAGAAAAGAATCATATGATATTGAAATTTTACTTTAGCCAGCCTAACCAAACTCCCTAAAATGAACTGCCATTTAAAGTTTTGCTGTATTTCTTTCAAGATGGACCATGGAAATGTTTATTGGCCTAAATTAACGATGTTCTTATCTACATATATCTATTTAGTATTTTACTCTTAAATGGTGTACTGAGTTAGGATTTCTGTATGTAATATCACATTTTGGATATTATTTCACATGAACACCCACAGCCTTGTTAACAAATACATGCCATTCCCTTATATCTGCCAATAACTTTGTTTAACTTTCAGACTCAATCTTCTGTACTCTAATATGATGGAGCTGGATCCAAAGAAAAACAAAATTTTATTCCCGTGTACTGTCTCTTCAGTTCCAGTAATCTCTGTTGTAAGGAATGAGGAAGAATGGAAATTCGGAGGAAGAGGAAGGTCTTCTCTTCTTTCACTCATCTCAGCAGCTTGTTTTTCTCCTGAAAGTTGCAGTTAGCCTTAACAGCGTCATTCAATTCACGACCCGGAGGCCATCCCTTGCCTATTTCAGAGAAATAAGTGTCATCACTAGTAGCTGTTTTTCAGTCCTCACAAGGCCGTATCTTGCATAGGCCTTAGGCATGTATGCACTTGTGGGACTTATCCTCCATAAAAAAAGTCTTAAAAGCTATATTTCACTACTGTAATAGTACAAATACAAATATTCTGTTATATATCAAGACATTTTCTTTACTGAAAAGTTCAATTTCTTTTAATCTTAAAATTAATAATAGCATTCTCATGGCCTTTGCTTTCCTGTGGTTATAAACTGCTTACATAGCCTGGTAATTTCAGCCACATAAGGCTTCTCATTCCAGCCCTGAAGGGCCATTGTTGGCCAGTGATTGCCTCCTACTCTAATTTGTGAATATGGTCCTATGGGGCCTTTCCTGCATTAACAGGTTTGCACTTGCATACTTGGCTTCTTTTGAGTCCTCTTCTCTTGAAGGTTAATAGCCAACTTCTTCCTGTCTTCACATGGTCATTTCTCTATTTGTGTTCTCTAATAAGTTTTCATTTTTTATAAGTACACAGGTCATCTGGGACTAGGGCCAATTCTAATGACTTCATCTGAACTTTATCACCTTTTAAAGATGTTATTTACAAATACAGTTACATTTTTGTGACCCTGAAGATTAAAACTTCAACATATGAGATTGAGGTAAAGGTGTGGAAGGAGAAAATTCAACCTAAATTAAAGAATTGCTAGGCGTGAGTGGGTCGTGGGCCTTATCCCTCTCTGGGGAGTGGTTGTAAGTTAATGGTTTCTGGGGATGTGGAGAACAGAGACATTTTCATTAGAGGTGGAGCCACTGGTTACTTGCTCGTGATCCTCTAAATAACCTCACCTTGTTTATGAGGGCAACTCTAGTTAAACTTACTTTTCATAAAAGAAAGAGAGGAAGGGAGGAAGGGACCTGGGAGGGAAAAAGATAGGAAGAAAGAAAACACATGAGAGTAGAGGGGTGTATCATGAATTCTCTCATGGTGAGCCCAGCATTCAGCCTCACCCCACCCCCAGGTGTGAACCGACTGAATGGATAGAGAATGTTCTTCAGAGAGATTAGTTTATTCCATGTTACTTACACAGAGTTCATCCCCAAGTAGAGGGAGGGGGAGATTTCCTATGGCAGAGCCTGCATTTTGATCACGGGTCTCTCTGGAACGCTGGAAAGTACGCCTAAAATGGAGACCTGGCATCGCGCCCACCTCTCTCCTTCCCAGCCTTCCCTCCATTTCCGTTAAACCTCCCCCTTTAAGTCATTGGTTAGTTGGTTGTCAATCAAACTTGAAGTCCATCCCTCATAGCAGACAGAGAAAAAACTGCTTTTCTATGCATCATCCTGCCCCCTTCTCTCTCTGGCTCTCACATACTTTCCACCACCTCTTCCGCGATAATCCCTGAGCTATGCGAGCAAGGGGTTTAGGGAGGGAGAATAAAGTATAGGATGATGTTCTTTCCACCGTGGCATGGATTTTCCTCTTGCTTCAGTGATGCTCCTTATATTGTAAAAACACAATAATTGTAAAACAGCAACAACACCGATAACAACAACTGCAAAAGTATCATTCACATCAATACTGAATGACCTAACCTATAGGTGTAAACACAAGTGTTCAGGCAATACCTAAGTAGGCATATCATGTCTATCTTGTAAACAGTTACTGTAGCTTCTTTATGGGGACTTATAACTCTGCCCTTCACGACTGGGGGTCACATTTTTTTTCCTACATCAATACTAAATAACCTAGCCTATGGGTGTAAACACAAGAAGTGGGCACATCATATCTTGTAGCTTCTTTATGGGGTCTTGTAACTCTCCCCCTCACCACTGGGGGTCAACATTCTTTTCCTAGTATCAGATGTGTGTGTACCTTCCCTGAAGAGGGGGCCCTGAATCCAATTTTAAATATGCTGTGGATGCAGATACAGATGAGCCGCTATCACACCTGTGGAGGCATTTAGCAGTGAAGCATGCAAGATCTGTCCTTAGAGCATCTGTCCTTAGAGTAACCAGCATTATATTGTGGCAATTGCCTTTTGTTTGATAGAAAGTGGCTTCCAAGGCTCCCTTGGCCAACAGCTCACAGAAGGAGCAACCCAGGTACCAGAATTGCTTGTCATATAAAGAATACCTTTACTTTTTGGCATCTAAAAGCCTAGGCCCATAGAACTCCCAGAATTCCACAGCTATACTTCACGCTTGTACCCTGTATGAGTTACATTCCATTCTTGTTCCTTCAGGTGTACTTGATGTCTCTCAACTGGATTTCATATCTGTAAAACACTCAGAAGTTAACATTACATACACATACAAGGTCTAAAATAGCAAGGAAAATCCCTACTCATTTGCATCAGCTGTTTTTTCAACAGATCCATGTTAGGTACAATGGCATGTAACCCATTTAGTGTCCTTGCCAACCTCATTGGTGCTGGCCCAAACTGCTTGGTCCTACATAGGGCCAAGAAGGAATAAGGCTTCTCTTGCCCCTGTCACACCTGTTGATTATTAGAGCCAGGGAGACCCTGGATCTGATTACTGACCCTAGCCACACCTTATCTCTCCATCGACCACACCTGGCTGTTTGGAGAGGCCCTGGCCAGCAAAACCGTCTCCACCCCTCAAATAGCCAGTCACAGGGGAGAAATGTACCCTGTTTACTCTGGAGGGAGTGTTAATATCCACCCTAGGGATAAGCTTCATCCTCTATGTATCTTTGTGAACCATTTCTCAGGGCTCAAAGCCTCCCAGAGCTGCTTTATCACAGAATTTGGCTTTTTATCAATCTTTTCTTTAGGAACTTGGGCTAAACACAAGTCTCTCCAAATTTGTCTATGAGTAATCCAAGCAGACCTCCTTTTCTGTTTTGCCTCCCTTACGTATCTTTTTGGTTCTCTTATTTTTTTACAGACATACTTTACATGCTCGTCCAGGTTGTATAAATCTGTCAAAGCCTCTCTGGGCCTGTAAAGCTCTTGTCCCACTAGGGAACCTAGTAGGGACATGAAACCTCCATACCAATGTTGAGGTCTTTGTTCAATGAAATCCTGCCATTAGATTTCTAGTGAACACAGTTCTATCTGGGCCAGTGAACCGGCTACTCTATATTGCTTTCCTCATAGCCAGTTCTCTTAACAATACCTGTCCTTTTTGTGTGATACTCCAGCTCCTGGAATTCATGGGGATCTTCACTGGTGATGACCAAGTGTCTCCTGTGGCATGCACAAGCCAGTTCATCAGAGACTGCTTTCCCGTGTATTGTACCAGGTTATGCAGCTTAAATCTCAAGGAGGGATGAGTGGTTATGTAGCTCAGCTGTCTTGCTTCTGCAGCATTGAAAATAATCTCATCTGTTCCCATGTCCCACAGCTTTATAAGCCAGGTAGTTAAGTGTTCCCTCCTGGTTTATTGGAATGTCTTTCCTAGCTCCAGCAGCTCTTGGGCCGAGAACCCTTTAGAGACACTTTCAGTTCCTTCTGGGTTGCTTGCCCCTAAAACCAGGGGCTCCAGGTTTTAGGGTCCCAGGATGGGTCCTGTGTTAACAACCTGACCTGGGTTTTCATTCCTTTTTGACTTTCTAGCTGTAGAAAATGGCAGGCTAAAAGCTCCATCTCCTTTTCTCATTTATTCAATTTGCTAGCAAGCTCAGCAGTTAGTATGAAGAAACAAGGCTCATATCTTTCTCTTGATTTAATTTGTCTCTCACACTTTGAATTTCCTTTTGTGCTAAGACCTCAGCCTGAGACTGCCATCTCGAACTGGACCTGTGAGCCATGGCCTCCTCCATGGAGTCTCCGACATGCACCATCACCATCAATATTTGTCCCATAGATCTCATCTTCTTAGGCAAGTTCTTATTTACATATTTCACTATAAACCACTCCAATCCTGCAATGGCTACCATACACACCAGTCCTATGGGGATAATACACCATATCAAAATTTCTTCTGCCCATGCTCTTTCGTTTGCTGATTCCCCTATTAACTGAGGCTCCATAACTCCTTTTCACGGGAGCATTCTCTTTTGGTCAGTTGGTCCTGCTTGACTATGCCATCTGAATCATGAATTCTTTAGTGGTGAGGCCTGGCACTCAGTCTCACTGCACTCCCAGATTTGAACCGACTGAATGGATAGAGAATGTTCTTTAGAAAGATTAGTTTATTCCATGTTACTTGGAATCTAACCTAAACTTCAATTTTAAGGCAGGAGCAAACCTTTTACAACCCTTCATACAAAAATAACTCAGAAGCCTTAGTGTTGGGAGTCCCAGCACTGAGGACCAGCCGGAGGGGGACCGAAGAAGCTCCGCCATGCGGGAGGCGGTGAGAAGGTGCAGAGTCAACACACAGACTCTGGAAGTTGAGTGGAAAGCCAGCAGTGGTGGTCTGCTGCAAACTCATTTATTCAAGAAAGAGCAGAGTGTCTTATAGATCTTGTTAGCCAATAGCCTTATGGGGTGGGGTCCTGACTACAGCCAATTGAAGTTTGTTTCCAGGTGGATCAGGTTCCCTCCAGGTGCTGGGCAGAAACTGGCTTCATAACCAACCAGTGTGGAGCATCACACCCATGAGAGCCATTCCTCCATTCCTTCTGGCAGGTGACCTAGCTAGGCCCACCCTGCATTATGCCCAACACCTTAATGCTATGTTCATTTAATGTCTACTTTATACTTAGAAGACATTACAATGTGCTCAAAATATATACAAGAAATTGAAGGGTACAGGGATATTATGAGAGGCTCTGGTGGATCCTCTTATATATTGCTTCTTGACCTGTTCCTAAGGTATGTGCATATCTTCTTTGTCTCTGTCTTTATTTCCTTTTCCTTCTTATTCCACACACACACACACACACACACACACACACACACACACGCATATCCATTCCTAGTATTATTTTACTGCCCATATTTGATCTGGAGCTTTATTAATAACATTTCTATTTGCTTTTTCTACACTCCTTCTATCCTGATGAGTAGGCGCATATTAGTGGAAATGCAGTATTTACTCTCCAAGTTTATGTACCTCTTTCAATCCCTGCCTGGATTTCATGCTATTCCAGTTGAAATATTACCTGCTTCACACAACCCCACTTATCAGACCCCGAATTCTTCAACACTTGTTTCTTCTATTAATGGCATTTTGTGGTAAGCTACCTGTACTGTTCCATGCGCTACTCTAAGATAAAATCTTGCCCCACATTTTGTTTCAAAGCAACTTTACTTCATGATGTTATTTTAATCCATTCCAGTTGACACTGTAGATCTAATCTCTGTGTTTACTATGTAAAAACCCACCGGATTAAGGGCCTTGTTTGACTCCCTGGAGGTCTGAAGTTGAAAGCACAGTTTATTTCTGAGTCTCGGGAAAATTTACTTTTCACATGGGGACTGGAGGATGGTACACATGTTTGTACTGATTTTTTCCCTCTGTATCTACTATAAATATGTTCAGGGTCACGTTATCATTTCTGAGTGTGGCATGTATAATACATGTGCTCTATGAGATTATTGATATTCAACAATTTTACATGAATTTGATATCAAAAATTTTGAAGCAAAATTTCCCAGCTCATTTTCACAAATTTCTGAATAATTTATCTGTAAATTTGTCCTTCAGCCTTTTATTTCAACATGCCATTTTAAATATATATAAATATTATATATACATATAATATATATAGATGTATATAAAGATGTAATCTATCAGGCTGTCAGGGGGAAAACAGTTGCAAATAGATTTTTGTCTTGGAAGGGAAAATTATAGAGTCACTGAGGAGCAAAAAGTACAATGAGATGCATTGGTTTGGAGTTTCTTTCTGGATCTTGTTTCTATCAAGAGTGAATAAAGCAAAATCTCATGGAGACAAGGCAAATTTCTACAAAGTTCACAGTGCACTGCTGAGGTTCTGGATTACTGGAATTTCCACTGTGGATAGAGTTATTTTTGGTCAGTCGAGTTAGGGTAGCAAAATTTTATCATGAGCTTTGATACTCCTGGTTGACTTGGATGGATTAAAATGAAAGCTCAGTTTACATGATTAAGGGCAGACAGGAAGTATCAATAGGAGAGAAAGTGTTTTCCCCTTGTAGAAAAAGCCAGAGTCTAGGTAGACAGAAAATGATGACAGGAAGCTGAAATACTGAAGATAACAGTGCAAGCAGAACAGTCTTCTTGGACGTTGTATACGAAACACCCTTAAATATTTTAAAATAAATAAAACAGTTAATATTTTTATGAATATTAGAGTGTGGGAAGCTTATACTCAGCTCTCCTTTTTTCTTGGACAGTTCATCTGGAAGACGCTTTCCTCCATGCAGCACTCATTTATCAGTGATCATACCTGCCTGCCTGTTTCTGGAGATCGTGGTTATATCCGTAAAATAAACTGCAGCCCTTTCTTTTCTGTGTATAATTGTCTGCTGTGCTCCACCTGCCTGTGTGGACACGTGTGGAACTTCTGGATCAGATGCTTTTTCCATATTTAAACTTCCGAGGAAATTGTTGGACTGTTTTCTGAAACGACTGCACTATTTTATATTCCCACTTGTGATATTTGAAGGTTTTCATTTCTCTATATTCTCCCAGTGGTTCTTAGCATTACCACTGTGTCTTGATTATAGCCATCCTAGCGGTATGAAGAAGATTCACTTTACAGTTTTGAGTTGAATTTTCCTGAAGACTAATGATGTTAAGCATCTTTCTTCTTGCTAATGTCATAAGAAATAGTATGAAGAAACGTCTAATCAGGTATTTTGTCAATTTTCAAATTAGTTTTTTTATTGTTGTGTTTTAAGGGTATATTACATATTCCTGATACAATCTTTTATGAGGCATGGTTTACAAATACTTTTGAACATTCAATGGGATTTCCTTTTAATTTGCAGATGGTGACTTCTGAGGTACAATTGTTATTAATTTCAGTGAAGTCAAATTTATCTAGCCTTTTCTTCTGGCTTTGGTACAGAATATACCAAATATAAGAAGACATGAGGCTTTTTTATGATATACATACTTGGATATGGGAGAGCTTACTTATTGTCTGGTAAACATGCAGTTACTGTGAAGGAAGGAATATCATTGATGTGATTAGCATTTCTGATTTGATTACTTCAAACCTTCATTTGTAAGGTTTTAAATGTTGAGACAATGCTTCTCCAAAACAGAGAAATAATTGCACATGGCATATGGAATTTCATGTATGCTTGATCTTCCTTTCCTAAATGTCTTCCTTATGAATTCTGAATTGTGGAGACAGCCACCATGAGTATGTAAGACCTTTACTTATTAAAAGGAGTATAGGTAGAGATAGCTTTGCAAGCATATTCCCATGTGTATAGTCCATGTACCTCTATGCACATACGTGTGTGCATAGATGATACATTCACAATCTTATGTTGTTTACTTTATCAATTACTTTTCTTTTTGTTTATTTTTTATTTTTTTTGAGAGTGGGTCTCACTATGTAGACCAAGCTGGTCTTAAATTCACAGAGATACACTCTGCCTTCTGAGTGCTGGGATTAAAGACCTGCAGCTCCACTCCCAATACTTTCTACACTTCTGGCTTATCCTGAAGGTTCATTAATTATAATAACTTTCCCTCTCAGTAAATCTAACAATTTCTAAGATTTATTAAGCTGTATTTTTATAAGTATTGGTCTGAAGCTATTTCAGAAAAAAAATAATTGTGAGGGGTCATATTCTATCTTGCTTCAATATTAAGCAAAAGATAATACACTCCTTTAACAAGAAGGACAAGCCACTTCTGCAGTAAATTGAGTCCAGAGAAACTTAGCAGTCAAGATTGGCTAGCACATCAGTGCAGACAGTTCTCTCATATCTCTGACTGTCTCAGGCTCTAGAACATTAAGCAATTATTAGATTATGGCTAAGATTTAAGTTTGGCTCTGCAAAACGTAATTTTTAATCCTATGTTTAACCCTGACTTTTTATGCCCTTCAGCTCTAGTAGATTATATTTGTTTACATTCTAACAAACTTCCCATCACTTTTATGTTTTCAAGTTGGTAATGGGTTCAATCTCAGACTCCTGTTATCTTGATCATTTCACTGATAATTTCCAGAAAGAGACATCTCAAAGCCAGTCACTTGAGTGAATGTACCAATTGGTGCATTTCTTTCTAACATTATTCCCTCAGAATTTGCCAACAGTGAAAATTTTAACAATGAACTCACAATAACTTGCCATAATAACCATCAGAATCTAACAGTAAAGAGATTCTCTTGCTAACCTGACAGTTTACAAGACAAATCCTATATCCTATTTTAAAATCTGCCTGTAAGGACTACCACTACCACAAATTGTGTGAGCTTGGATGCCCAGGAAACAGATTCTAAATTAGCAGTTTGAATAGAGGAGATTATTGGGAGTGCTTTCTGTAACACCGGGGATGTGGAAATTGGGAAGCAAGACTAGACAGGGAGAAGGTAAACTGCATCCCATAGCAAAGGTCTCAAATGCATTTTTGTGAACTGTAGAACTCTATGACTGAGGAATAACTTTGGAGCTTCTCTGAAGTTTGTGCCATGTTTTAACATACAAGTGTTTTTTAGCTCGTTGTCAACCAGACTTAGTATGGGAGTTGCCTCTAAGAAAAATGCTCTCCATTGGACAAGGCAATGGTATCTTGCCAAACTAAATTTCTAGGTAGGGACTTACCCATGAGTAATTAGCCCCAATACTCCAGGAGTCTGTGGGAAGAAAGGATTCTCCTGAATGTGGGAGGCAAGGATTAGATGGGCAGTACAGCGTCTGCTGTGCAACATCAACGTCCACCCAACTCCGTGTGCTCAAAACGTGATTCTTTTTTCCACCTCTCATGTCAAATATGTCAGAGTCTGCTTGATGAAATTTCTAAAATACAGCCAAGTTGTTCATGTCTCAGCATTGCAGCTGTGAAAATCCATATCCAAAGTGTCATTCTCCTTCACCTGGGTGCAAATTTCCCAATATTTTTCCTGCATCACCTTTAGCCTTCTATACTCCATTTTCTTGACAACTGATCATTTTTGGAAAAACAAAGTATATGTTACATCATGAAATCTAGTAGTTGACTCACACTGTAAGGAGCATCATGTTGGCTTTGTTTATCAGGAAAGGCACTAATAGCAGCTGATAATTTGGAGTCCAGAGGCAGTACTGCGTTCATTGTCACATTTAGTCCTACAATATCCATCACTAGATATTGTTATTGATGTTATTATACAGGTAAGCCAACTAATTTCTTATTGATAGTAAACTATTAGACTAAAGTGATACCATTGGGAAGTGAACCTAGTAAGTGAGTATGAACCTAGTATTGTCTGATTCCAAAGTTACTCACAATGCTTCCATACCTGTTGTTAACAAGTGTTCTTACAGAACTCCAAACTTCTGCCCTTATTTAAGACAACATTACCTTGGACTCCCAGACAGCCTCTTGCCTAGGTAATAGTCATCATTGTTAACAACTGGAGCATAAAGTATTCAATACCTATGAATTGATTTTATATTCTTTCCTCATATACTCTTTGAAAAGTGATTGAGTAAGAAGTTAATTTCATATAGGGAAAATAAGTGTAGAAAGTTCAATTGAATTGGCAAATAAAACATATTAGCCAGTTCTGGGACATGGAATGGAGGTATATCATCAAGTCTAAGGACCCTTCCAGCTGGAGCATTCTGTTCCTCCTGCTAGGACTTTTTCTCTATGGGGACACTGCATTTATTTCTTTGGCCACTTACCAATAATACTCTAGAGCAGTGTTTCTAAAAACAATGGAAGAAATTGTTACTCTAGAAAAAGCAGTCTGTGGTCATCTTGGCTCATTTAGAGCATGGGCAGTAAGCTGAACTAATGAGATTTTAGTACCAATGTATCTGGAGGCCCTCCAGTCTTCATGTATCCAACATTAAAGCTTGTTGAAGCTTTATAGAAGGAGTGAGAATTCATCATTTAACTAAAGGCCATGTCTTACCCTGTTTCCTGCAGCTCCTCCATTGAATACCAGTAGCAAATCCAAAGGGCTCAAGGTTTTGAATCTGTTCAACAAAATTGTCCCAACTCTGCTTGTATATGAATAAAACACAAAGTCAGAGGAGCTGCTAGTTGATATTTCATGGCCGGTTCACTGGCAGCAGTGTACATTCCACAGCTTTCCCAACTGGTTGTGTGAATACTATTGTAAAATCCAGCAGGTCCAGCTTTGAGCATACCTCAAGATCTCATATTTCCCTGACCTGAGAATTTTAAAAGTTGTCTGAAAGAATGTAGTCAGGAATATCCTGGCTCAATGTTGGTATTGATGTTATTGTTGGCGTGGAGAAGATATCTGCTTTTGATATCCCTTCCTTATTCATTATCAAATAAATTAAAAGAATATTCATTCTTTTCAGCTCCATCTGAGCAGGTATCACACATCAAATAAGGACATGCCATTTCAAAATGAGAAGGGAATGTATTTGTTTAGGAACATTTGGAAATGAAAATGAACTTAAAGGAAATGAGAAGATTTAACAGGAAAGACTTGTATGCTGTAAAATTCTTACTTAATATTTCTGGTGAAAACAGAGATAATGAGATCTGTTGAATAAATAGCAAGAAACATTTTTGTAGGTCTAAAAGAAAGGAGAACTTTGCGCATGTTATTGTATTTAGCCTTCTCAGGTTTTGAGACATTGTGAACTAGTATAATAACAAGACACATCATTCTGAGTAAGTCACTGTGAAGGGTCGGTGCCTGTATCAAGCAGCAGAACACTGAATCTTTTCCCAAGAAATTTCATAGTTTTCATTCTCATAGCAGCTGGGTTTGCTGAAGGAATCTTCTTTTTAGTTTATTGAATATTCTTCGGTCCAAATTATCCACTTCTAATTGAATATGGTATACGTACACAGAAATATGAAGTGTATAGATTCAACCCATGGTTAGATAAACACAAAGAAATCTATAAATGTGATTGATTATTGGGAAAACACAAGATCCCAAAGAACTTAGGGTGATGCTAAAGGTAATAATAAAACCCATCAATATTTATTTAGTCTGTCTGAAAAAACTGTTCTAGGATTTTTCTCTATTGACTAGTGACTATCCTATGGAGTGGATGTTTGTAATTTCTGTTATACAGATTAAGGACAGAGGCTGCTGGGTAAAGGGGCTAGGTGGCTTATTCAAAGGTTCTGTTCCTTGAAGTTGAAATACTGGGATCTAGACATCTAAGTGAGGTGTCCATGCTATTAATGACTCCATTATATTTCCTTTTGCTTGTCAGCTTTCCTTTTGCTGATAACATGGTTAATGTTGTTGAATTATTTTCAGTCCATTTCAGTGATCTGGTACCTGCCATCACTACCCCTATGAAGTTGTTTCCAGCATTAACTGAAGTAATATATTTAAAAGCACTTAAATGATAATGTACTCTTCAAATGGGAGGTTATACTATTACATTGGATACAATGGTTAGTTACTCAAAGTAATGGGCCATTAAATGGTCAGCAATGGGTGTATTTGGTATTCTAATCATCTGAACCACACAGTAATAGGCTTTTTCTAGATGTACACACATTAGTTCTTCCCAGAATTCACAAGCAAGTTAAAACTCAAACTGCCTCTGAACATAGTTATTTGGAGATGCATAGCATATTTCTGGAAAAGGGAGGAACTGCTGTAATTGTTTGCACATGCAGGCATTGTCTCAAATATGATTTTGCTGTTTCAGAGATTCCCTTGTCATAACTATCAAATGACACAAGCAGTACTTTTTTGTAATCTCCGTATTTGACGCATGAAAGAAGACTTAATTCCTGTTTGAATAAACAACATAATAAGGTTATTGAGATTAGAGGCCATTACTATATAAAATTATGTCTAAGTGGCAGATATAATTAACATTGGATTGTAATTACACTAATTACAAGTCACATTAAGACACTCCAGTAATGACAAAGTGAGAACCCTGTAATTGAATGGAATAAGTATGGAAACATGCTGCTCACACTAATTACCCAAATGAGCTAATACGTCTTTAGAGTGACAGTCATGTGCAATGTTATTACGCAGACAAGGCAATTGAGTGAGGTATTCAAAAAAATTTTTTTGGTAATTTTCCTCTTTTATTCTTTCTAGGATCTATTTCAAGTCATCAGAAGTTTTGACTTTTTCTCTTGACTCAAAGAAAACAAAAAACACAATTAGACCTTTCTGTACATTGATAAAGATGAACCCCCAAGGCAGTGATCCAGAGCAGGTGAGATTCCAGTCTTTGTGTGGGGAAGGCACAAACAGTAGCTGATAACACTCTTGATCTTTTTTCTTTGGGCTTTCATCCTTACCAAATTCAGCAACTCTAGCTCAGCATTGAAAATATCCACCATGTAAGTTCTGAAGAAGAAAGCATGGCTTGCAGCCACCTCCAGCAGGCCCTAGAGAGCTCTAAAACCTGAAGTATTCAAGACAATTAGGAAGCCCATTGTGCAGAGCCCATACTGCAGTCCTAGCTCTTAAGTGAAAATATAAAATAATGGTGAAATACACAACATGGCCCTGTGAACACTGCTTATTTTGGAGTCTTCTCTTTCCCTTTCTTATATCACCTTTCCTTTGTCTATCTCCAGCTGGGCCACAGCTTGGGTAAGAAAGGGAAAAGCAGAAACAGACTGCAGCTATTTAAAACCTTTCCTCAAACACAAACATTTTAAAGTCGGGGTAATCAGTATATGGAAAGTAGAACTGATGCTTTCAAGATGGCAAAAACAATGCTGAGAGGAGCTTTCCTTTTTTCTGTGTTGGTGAGGAAACTGGGTCAGACATGCCTTGGCTACCATCTTTGGGATGATACTGTACATCACCATTTTTTCTTGGATTAATGTAAATAAGATTTCCTTAACTTTCTCCAGAAACTACAGCTTTTCATCTAAGAAATCAAGCATATGGATTTCTAGTATGAGGCAGGAACCAAATATGCAAATTTCATTAATAAGTGGATGTTATATTAATGTGAAAGTGGTGATATGATGTGACCCTCCTGTTCATTTTTGAAATGTAACTCAAAAATAATGACCCTGCTTTCATGGAGTATTCTACTTCTTGGGTTATGTAATTCCTCCAGTTAATCAGTTTGATTCAAAATGAACTCAGTGTTGAATTTGAGTTATAGTTATACTCAAGTAATTCTATAACTGTACAAACGCATATTTTCGAACATTGGGATTTTAGCTAAGGAGATGCTGACTGAAATAAACAGCATTAGTGGCCAGCCTTTTGCTAATGGTCATGCAAATCAGAGACAAATGGAGCTTGGCCTGCTTAACTGTGATAAGAAGGGTGGTTTAGGCTTGTCCTTAGCACCATCCTGCTGTACTGATGAAACTGCAAGTCATTCATTATCTCTGTTTTGACATGATGACAAGTGCAATGGTTACTTGCAACTTATTTAGAATCTTAGTGACTTAAGCAGCACAGAAATTCATTTTATGTCACTACCTCCTGGTAAGTGAGTTAGCCAACTTGGCAGAGCAGTCAGATACCTCAGACCAGGGTTGGCAAACTTTTTGTGGAAACAGCCAGATAGTAAATACTTAGGATTTTCTGGATCACATATGGTCCCTGTCATATATTTTTCACAGCCCTTAAAAATGTAAAATACTCTTCTATATATACTATATACATATATGTATATGTATACACATACACACACATAAAGAGAGAGAGAGAGGAAGAGAGAGAGAGAGAGAGAGAGAGAGAGAGAGAGAGAGAGAGAGAGAGAGAAATATGAGAATATATAGGGCTGTTCATTACCAAGCCACAGGCAGAATTTGACCCATAAGCAGTTATTTGTCAGACTTTGAACTTCACTAATGTGACTGAACATGTATCATAGTGAATGTTACTCTTCATTAGAAACTACATAGAAAACAACTTAGATCAACACTTCTTAAACATTGAAAAAATTTGAGACTGTAGATAGTCAAACCTAAAGACAAATCTTTATATTTATATTTGAAGAAGTTGCTATATTATGGCTATTCAAATTTGATAGAGATGAGGGTCTCCTATGTGGACTATAAGGGGCAGCCAGACATGGGGTCAGAACCTTGATAAGGTAAAGGGAATATCAATACAAGGCATGAGATAGGGCCTAGCTACTTAAAATATTGATCAGATAAGTATGTTAAAGATGTGATAATCTAGGAATCAATTGAATGTCATAAACACAAAATGCTGTAGATATATAACTATAAAGATATGTAAACTGTGGTGTATGTACATGATTCTACAAAGCTTTTTCAATTTTTAGCTCTCATCACTTAACAGCACTAATGATTTGATCCTGGCTTCAGGATGTCACTCTCCATTAGAACAAAACAGGAATTCTCAAAGAAATTACTGATTTAAGAACAGGGGCAAGTCATTGGTACAACAGTGGCATTTGTATTATAGGAATAAGCAGCCATTCTCTAACTAGTTCACTTCATAGGATAGAGTTAGCATTAATATCAGGCTTAGGATCTGAGGATGGACAGATATGGGGACATAGGGAAAACCTAATACTAGCTTTCAGCTAGTTGTCACGTTAAACTGACTCCTAATGACTTATTGTTACACCCACAGAGTAGTGTACCTCTCAACTCTTACCTGAGAATTTTACTTATGAATATATGGCAATTGACACAGAAACCTACAACCAGCTAATGTGCAGAAAACTGGAGGCTGCACACTGCTTATCTCTGAATAGGACACATATATCAAACTTCTGCCACTCAAGGTTCAGGGATTATGGTGGAAGAGGGGTGGAAGAGGGGGCAGAAAGGTTGTAAGAGCCAGAAGTAAGGCATGACCACAAAGAAACAGAATTTTCCAGACAGCTTGTCAGTTATACATACGAACTCACAGAAATGGTGACAAGCATGCACATGTGCCATATAACCTCAAACCAGACATAATCCAAGCATAGACATGGGGAAGTGGGTAAGAAACCCCAACCCAACCTAAGGAAATTTTGACAACATATGGTTGCTAAGAAGATGAGAAACAGGTAAAACAATCTCTTTCAAGGATGTGACTCTTGACAGTTTAACCAGGCTCCAGTGGACGAAAACACAATGAAGGATATTTGGGGACACAAATTAAACTCTACAAGCTTTAATGTAGATATAATATATATATTATATAAAGTATTATATATAAATGTATATATTAGAGTACATTAAATTTGTGGGGATTTGTGTAGGCAATAAGGGTAAGTGAAGAGAGGTGAAGCCATCTAAATACCATCAAATTATATTGTATGAAAAAAATCACAAAATTCATTAAAACTGTTAAAATATAAAAATGAAGAAAGAACTAGGTCAAGGGTCTGATGTTTCCAGATTGTTGATTTGTTTGTTTGAGAAACAAAAAGATTGATTTCAGGAGGATTTGGTCATGTTGGAAAGCGGCAGAAAGCATTTTGAAAAATCAGACGATTTTTAGAAGTGCTGACTTGGATTGCTTGCTTTATCCATATGCTTGGGTGACCATAATTCTGTGGGAAAAGAATTAGCAGGTGAGAGGATGTGGAAGGAGCAATGTTGTTCATGGAGAACTTCCTTGTGATAAAGGTCCTTGATCATCTGGGGGTGGGGTCTTTCCTATATCAGTCTAGTGCTTCTACTCTTAAACAGAAATCCCTGAATCTACTCCTGCCTGCCTCAAGCCTTACTAAAGCACAAATGGCTGTGTGAGGCTGCAAACATCCACCTCCTCATATTGTATGACTGGCTCTGTTTTTAGATAATTCTCTAGTAGGAATTTATATATGTAGTTCTCTGATTCTAATCAAGCTGAGACCTGTGGTATTTCACTGGGTCATCACAAATAGGGTCGGATTCTACCTATTGCTGCTACTACAAAATTTTATTACATTTTCTCATATTTAAATTCTCAGTACCCAGGATTGATACCTATACTTGAGAACTCTTTCTCCAGACTTTCAATTCTAATAAATACTGTCCTTCTGTGTATTGTGTTGCATGAAATAATATTTAACTAATGCCAGTTAAGTGTAAATTTTGCTACTTGGTACTAGACTGATTATAACTGTAGAGTTCAGGTCCCCAGCTTTAAAGTGTGTGTGTGTGTGTGTGTGTGTGTGTGTGTGTGTGTGTGTGGTAGGCGGGGGTAAATGTGTTCACCTGTGTATACCTTTCTGGAGGCCTGATGTCAAAGTCCTGTGAATTCCTCTGTTGTTTTCTACCATACTTTTTTGACAGAATCTCTCACTGAACCTGGACTTCAGTAGTTTGGCTAGAGTGAGCATCCAGTGAACTCCTGCGATTCATCTGTGTCTGCATTCCCAACACTGGAATTACAGATACGTGCCTCCATGCCCACCTTTTGATATGGGTGCTAAGCATCCAGAGTTGTGTCTTCATGCTTCATGCTTGTTTAGAATGCACTTTACCCACTTAGCCATCTTCTCAGATCAAAATTCAGTCTGTCTCAAAAAAATCTCATGCAATAGTCCAGGATCCCTGGAATTTATTAATAGCTCAGATTGGCCTCAAACTTGTGGCAATCCCTTGCCTTCAAAATACTGGGTTTATAAACAATAGCCGCCAGGCCCAGCTTAAAGTCCATTGGTAAGTTTTTATATCTATGATGACTATGTGGAGGTCTAATTGAGACCTCATGTTCCCTTTTCTTCTATTTTACAACACATCCAGACATTATCAGTAAAGTCTTATGTAGACTTAGTCTCTTGCTTTGCTTCTGAAGCAAACATAAAATTTGCCAACAAAAATTACAAAAATATCACACTGACGGGGTCTGGGATTCTAGTGCTCAGATGAATAATGCATCTATCTAGTAGTGATAGCTGGTCTATTTTACAGGCTCTTCAGTATCTCCTTTCCTACAAAGAAATGCATGAAAATGCCTCATTAAATTCCATCCAGGTGCATCCTTGCCTAGATTTGCTTCTCTGTTCTGCCCTTCATTTTAGTTCTGTCCAAAACCTGAGAATTGTCTGTGGTCCCAGCTTTTTACTGAAGTCTCTGATTTCATTAGTATAATTTTCTCTCAAGAGAGTAGTACTTTTACACCAAAGAAAAGATTTTTGAGCTATATGTAATCTGGATTGATAGGTAGGATACTGCTATTTGTGGATAAATATTTTAAAATATGACTTCTTAAACTGTGGACATAGTTCAGTTCGCAGAATACTTGAATGGCATGCAACAATCCTTGGTTCATTGTCAAGATTATATGAAATCACATGTGAAGATGTAACTCTACAATCCCAGCACTTGGGAACTGGAGGCAGAAATCAAAAGTTCAAGGTCATTCTCAGATACATGGTGAGTATAAGGCCAGACTGAGCTACAAGAGACCTTGTCTCAAAAAATAAAAACAAACAAAACAAAACAAAGAAGAACATTTTTTCACCTTCTTTGAAATGCAGTGTGATGTCTGCAATTTCATTAGTGTTGGGTACAGATATCCAGTGTTTTTGGATCCACAGTAGTTCACCCTCCTCAACAACCCTCAATCCCCTGAATCCACCTCTCTCACCCTTCATTCTATCCTGCATGTACTGAGCTCAGTCTTGAGTGATAGTGGTAATTGTAGATAAGTCAATATTCACAGTCTTCCTCAGCAACTGTTGTTGATTTTAAAGCCTAATCAGTGCATCCTGGCACCATATGACCTTCTGTCTACCAAACATCGTTAGAAAGGTACTTGCATCTGAGATGCTGGTTTTGAAATCTACCAAGATGCTCTTCCACATTTAACTGACTTCCTTTTAGTATCCAAACATAGTTAATAATAGAGGTCTTAAGTTCAAGACATATTTTGATTCTAATGCTGGGCAAATTACATAACTTCTCTCAATTTGTTGGCATAACATGGGAATAATATATACATAACTTGGGGATAGCAATTCATATATTAAAAGCTTATTAAACACTGCTCACAATGGTCATAATTTATGTGTATGCATAATTGTGCTAAACTTTTTAGCAATTATTTTGAATTCTTAGAATTATGTTGCCAGGTATATCATATTCTAATTTTTTAGATGTGGAAATTGGGGACAATATGGTTAGGCAATTTATCTTAGATTATTACAGAAAGGAAAAGACAGAGCTGGAATTCAATTGCACGATTTGGCTGATACTTAAACTTTTGCATATTTCACTATGTTCTGCTGGGCACCTTTGATGAGAAGATTTTTCTCCAAAGAAACAAAGAAACACATTTTTCTGTGGCATTTCCTGTTTTCCTAGTTCAACATCTTTTTACTTGCCGAAGAGTTGCCAGGATCAAAGACATAATTTATGTATTGAACTGCTGCAGGCTGCAAAGAAAAATGCATTTTATCATGCTCCATCCTTTAACTCATTCAGTACAATATTTAAGCAATCCATTATGGTGGCAAGATCCTAAGATCCTTGGTGCACAGTGTATCAGGTACTTTAGAAAATCATGAGGGGTAATTTAATTCTTCAGTATCCTCTAAAGTGCTGCAGATCTCAGGTGTTGTGTTCTTCCTGTTCTCTAAAGCTATTTAAGTCTTTTATCTAGATTCCTTGATAGAATCTTTAATACTCAAAATTATTACATTTGTACTTCTGTTTGCATTCTCCTTTGCTAGCATGGAGACTTCCTAAAGACTAGGTTTATGCACACATGGCAAGTGCCCTCTGAAGACTGTTGAATGAATATAGCAAAAGTCCAAAGGAGATCCCCTTTATGTGTGTGGAGAAATCTCACAGCTAATGTGGCACAAAATCCACATGTAGGTGTCACCAGACAAGATACTAACATGTGTGGATTTGTTTTCACTGGCACTCTAGACACTTCTCAGAAATTTGACATGCTGCCATCTCACCCACAAGAACAAACAGGGATGAAAGCAGGATTGGGTGTGGCTTAGGAAATCAAGGTGGAGATGTTGTCCCTGACCCAGATAGACAGGCAGCTGAGGTGCAGATTAAAGGGCTATTTCAGATGTTCAGGAAGTTCCTACTCATAGGTGTGAGGCAGGGGTCAGCTGCCTCTGTAGTATTCAATGTCAGATGAATGGCCATGGCCAAATGGCAGCCCAACCCAAGAGCCAAGAGTGTGTTCTAATATTCAGGAGAGACTGCCTATGTGTTCCTATGGGTTAACAGCACTCATGGATAATAGATCATATACTGTACTTGAATCTGTCTTTTAAATCATTTTGCAGAATTGTGTTACTAGGAAAATATTCATAACAATTCATCGAGGAATAAAAAGGGTTATACAACCATCTGCACCATACAAGGTAAAAACATCTCTATATTTTTATCTGGAACTATATATTCAGGGCAAGCGAACAGATTGGGTAAAAACATGTGAAAATGCTATTAGCGATGATATCCAGGTGGCAAAATCTCAGGTGATGTATAGCTTAATCTTTATATTTTCCAAGCTTTCTCTCATTAATATGAATTATAGAAAAGTAAATATGGAAAAGAAATGGGTCCACAAGGTATAATAAATAAAGATAAATCAGACCGCGCTGCTCTCTATGCCCATGTCTCTGTTTCTTGTTCCCTGGAGTGGACTTTCTGGAGTTCCTTCTATACTACAGACTTCCACATCTCTTCTTGGAGTCTCATAATCCATATACCAGTCAAGACAGTGACTCTGTTCATAGGCCTTGCTTTCCACGTGCCTAATATTTATGTGTTTTCTGTTTGTTTGTTTTTCTTTATCCAGCAGTCATTTGTGGAGGACAGAAGAGATCTAGGATGTGGACAAAGAAATCTAGAAAACCGAGGCAAGTGTCACAGGAGAATTTTCTTATTCTGTGCTGTACCATGTATCACAGATGTTAACATGGAGCTTCAGGGTAGCTACCTAGACATGTACATGGGTAGTAGGTGTGCTTGGGTTTGGTCAACAAATGAGAAATCAATTTCTGAATGTTAATATATTTCAAAGATTTAAAGGGCTGCTTTAGAAAGTGGAATGTGGTTTGATCTACAGATTTTCTTGCATCTAGAAATGACAGAGTGACACATGCCCCCACATCTAGCCCATCTTGACTGATATTCTCTTACTCTCCCAACCATACCTCTCCTCTGACCACACTTTTCCCCAAAATACAGCATAAAATTGCTGTATTTTATTACCTTCAAGGTAACTGACTAGGCTTTAAAAAGTGCAAATGATGGTGTTGATGGCTAAAAAGGACCAGGTGTGCATGAAGAGTTACTACGTATGTTGATAACACTAACATTTCTTTAACGACCTTCAGAATCTTACATATGTCCCAGAGATATTAAAGATATCATGTGGTATTGCAATATTTTAAAAATATTAAAGGAAAGAGAATTTTCATAACCATAAGTAATACAAACAATTATCTAATTGGCTCAATATCTGACTAATTCTTATTTTCAGAGCAAATTCTCTGGAATAAAAAATATTTCCCCTGATTTTTGTGTTATAATTAGTATTTAAAATTTAAATGAAATCAGTTATTTCAGGTGAGAATTTATGATGAATTTCAGGTGAGAACTTATGATGAATTTCAAAGTAAAATGGTCTGATCTTATTTCTTATGGAAATGACTTGGGAAATGGGAAAGATTTTTGGAACAAGTTTTTACATATCCTTGCAAACCAAATTACTCATGCATTTAAAGCATTTGAACTATGTACTCCTTCTAAGAAAAACAGCAAAATCAATCCCACAATGATTTGGGATTCGGATGTAACTAACTCTTACAAGCTAAGTTGACAGCGGAACAATGTATGTGTGCAACAGTTATGATGTTAAAAACAATGATGTTACACACAGCATCTTTCCCACAAAGGTTGCAAGGAACATGCGGTCTGTGTGCCGTTTGTGTGCTGTGTAGAGTCAGCAGGATCCGAAGAAACAACTTCTTCCTTTGTAAAACTTTTCAAAGATTGTTCAGGCCTGTCTGATACCATGCTGGATATGCTGCTCGATAAATGTGAAAATAGTATTTTGTTAGGGATCCGTAGAGTAGAGCAGTAGAGTAGATTAGAACTGAGCAAGATAAGATAGGATACAGCGGAGTGGAGTGGAGTGGAATGGAGTGGAGTGGAGTGGAACCGAACGGAACAGGGTGGGGTTGGGTGGGTTGGAGTGGAGTGGAGTGGCGTGTTGTAGAGCAGAGCAGAGCAGAGCAGAGATGAATAGATGAAGAACAAAAGAGAAAAATAGAATTCATTGCTGAGAGAACACCTCAGAACAAGATTTGGTCCACTCGTGGTTTAATTATTCTAAGACAGGTTCGGCTTTTAGGAGGCGCCCACCACAATTTCTGATACGGTTGCGTTAAGATGCGTGTAATACTCCTTCTCCACCAAAACAATGGAAGCATAAATAGTACCTGTGACCCGAGATATTTAATGCTCTTTCCTTTTGCAAATTAGTCATGGAGAGAGAACTTAAGTTGGTTAAAATACAAATGACTATAAAACTCAGCGACAGCAATGTTCATAATTTCCCAAACATCAAATGAAGCAAGTTGATTAGAATTGCCACTGAGCGGCCCTTAACCTCTGTGGTGCTGTTCTGCCGTCCCATATTGAGCCTGCTTGTGAAATTCATGTGCAGAGTTCTGATGAGATAACTGGGTAGTGGTGTTAGGAAAAGGAGAAGAAAACTACTTTTTAATACCATCCATTTATTCCTTTGTCTTTGCTTTACCTCAGTTGGACTAATTCTAATTGTGCATGCTTTTTCTTCTGGTGCACCTACCATTTCTTAGGGGGAGGGTAGGGAGATCTGAGAAGCACCACAGCTAACAGACTAGTTTTTATTTGGCTATTTGTAATTCAGTAAACGTGCATGCTTATGACTGGGTGTGTTTTAAGTTTTTAGAAGTTACAAAAACTTTAAATAATGAGATCAGCTCTAAGACCATGAAAATAATTTCCATCTCCTTATCAAAAAATTACAAATAATATTAAGTGGTGCTAGAGAGATGGCTCAGAGGGTGGAGCACCTTCTCTTGCAGAGGAGCAGGGTTCAGTTCCCAGCACTCACATGGTGGCTAACAACCACCTGTAACTCCAGTTCCAGGGGATCCAACTTCCTCTTCTGTCCTCCACAGGTACAGCCCAACATGTGTGCACTCATATACATGAAAGCATAACAGTCATACCATAAAATAATATAAAAAATTGTCTTTTATATGTCAAAAGGTAACTACAAAGTTCACAATGATAATAAAAGGAAAAACTTGAAAATCTTGAATCCTATTTAAATATGAGATAGATGTTACATTGCTTTAATTTTTAATATTGCTTACATTGCTTTTATTTTCCATTCCTATTTTTAAAACCATACTTTAAAAATGTGCTTTGTGTGTGAGTCTGTGTGTGTTTGAGTGTGTTGCCAGAGAAGGTGACATTTGGAATTGGGTTCTTGGGCAGGTGACATTTGGGATTGGGTTCTTCTCCACTTGAGGCAGGTTCTCTCCTGTGGTTTCTGCTTTCATGCAGGCTAGCATGCCTGTGTTGCAAGTGTTTTTAACCATTGAGCCATCTCCCAGGACCTAAAACAGCACAATTTAAGGGTAGATATATTACATAGACTATCTCTTTTTGTTCCTTTACTTTAAGGCAATATCTAAAGATAAATTATCTACATGATTTATTATACACACACAGAGAGGAATATTTTTATATATTTCTTTCAATTATTTTCACTTAAGGTAAGATTTTCAATTTGACTTTCAATGGATAATAATTCCACATTTAGCAATCTGATTAAAATACAAGCACTTTATATTTATGAAATCATGATGAAGAATTTAATTTATAGCTCATTAAAATTAAATAATACATGCTATGATTAGATAGAAACTATTCTGTTATGCCATATGGTTGGAAGACAACAGAACTTACACTTTAAGGAATTAAATAAGTAAAACAAATTGTTCCACCACAAGACAAAAGCCTTTGCTAAAATATGTCTATTCTGCAAGATACTGACAAAATATTCAGCCGGAATTTGCAGTCAACAATTTTGGAATTGTTTTCCTTGTGGTGCTCTTTCAATTGTTCTGTTAGGCTGGTCAGGTCAGCATCTGGTCTTCTAAGTAAGACATCCTGTGCTAGATAATCTCTTTACAGCTTTTGAGGCCATTTAAAAATTAACAAATATATGAGAATTTTGTGTTATATAGAGTTTTTAAAATTAACAAATTTATGTTATAAATATGAAAATATTTCATATTGGTAAACATATTAATGTAAAAAGACATTCACATTTTTAGATTAAATGATTTTTTTTTGGCTAATGATTGCCACAGTAATAAATCTGTCATTCACCTTGGAACTTTGCAATTGCACGGAATTTTTAAGTCTGCAAATGCGACCTCATTTGGACAGATACTTTAAAATGTTTGCCAGAAAATAAACAGGAAGCAAGCCTGAAAATAATATGGAAAAGTCAAAAAGATACTCTCCTTCCAAGAATCCGACTCAGTCACTGTGATGCTGCCTCTGTATAATACTCATAAAGGTTTTTGTTTAAAGAACCAGGTGATAGCTACACATGGACTCAACACCTTCTGAACACCTCAGAACCATCTAAATTCTTCACTCCTGCTTGCCACCCCTCTCTTATCCTGTTAAGTGAAGAGTTGTATATGTTGTAAGAAACTACTTGATCATAGCAGAGACAAAATGTTCTGCTTTTCAGCACATTTTAATCCACAGCTGGTGCACAGATTGGCAGAGAGTATATGTTAGTTTTAGCTGTGAATTTTTTCAAGTTGAGGTTGCCTATATTTAGATCTCTGGAGTTTTAGGATTGCAGAAAGTAAATGTTTGAAAGAGAAAAATATTGACTGGGGGAAAATACTGTTTAATAGAAGTGTTGATTTTGACCAACCTAATACATGCTTTTATAGGGTGAACATTTGTAATAGGAATGATAAAATCATGGGTATTCCTGTGAATGTATATTTATTCATTCACTGTGCATTGGAAGTAAATCATGCATTTAAGTTGATGTCCAAAATTACTTGATTTCTAAGGTTAAAATAGTGCTTATGGAGACTCATTTTAGAAAATGAAATATTGGCCTTTAGATACAGAGATACTAACATACAAATTGATATATACTTTAAAGTTTTGTTCTTACGTTCATCAATTGACTTAAGCTACCTTGTAAACAAGGTTCTTCATCCATACAATAGAAAATAATGTTGGTATATATTATTTCCTTTTGAACTGGCTTTTAATCAATTCATCATATTCACTGAGTATCCATTAAGTGCCAGGCAATATGCTAAGCACCCAAGATACTTGAATTTAACTTTGGGTGTGATTGCTCGATGACTTGTAAATAAGCACTCTAAAACTTTTTCACTCAGCTCATATCATCTGCTCTCCCAACCTGAATATATTGAAAAAAACTAATATGAAAAAAATGAAACATCAAGAAAAAAAAGCTAATTAAAAAATGTCCTTTGGAATGGAATCAAGAGTTCTGAAACAAGAAGTATTAATGGTAATACAAGCTGTTTTTCAATGTATGTTTCACTGAATTTTTATGCACTTCATACAAAGCGCCTTAATCATTTTGTACCCTCCCTGATTTGCACCCTCCATGGCACCCCCACCACATCTGATGCATTCTGTTCCATGTGCTAAGGCCTATCAAGTCAAGTGTGTGTACCCAGAGGTCCTTCAGGGCAACTTCATCCATTTGAGTCTAGTCAGCCTATCTAGAATCTTTCCCTTCACCCAGGACCAATCAGCTGCAAATCGTTCTTCAGCTACAGTTGGGGCCTGCTGCTCATTTCCCAAGTTCTATCCTGGGTTTTTGTTTGATTACATTTCATGAGTCTTATACATGCTTACACCAATAACCACAGCAATGGCAGGTACAACAAACTATAGCTGTGCAGCAGCGGCACTTTTGTCTAAGGGGTGATCAACAGCTATCTAATAGGACTTAAAGGCCTCTCAGTGGGAGGGAACTTGTGTGTGGTACTGTAAACATAGCCAAGCACACATGACTGGAGAGGTCACAGAGCCTAGAGAAAACCTTTTCTCTTTTGTATCCCCATACAAATGTAATTCCTTACTATGGAATATGGATCCTTATATTTACAGACAAGAAAACCATTCCCTACCCATCAAAGAAATTTATTTTGGAAACAGATGGAGTCTATTACAGAGTTCCACAACTGATCACACATACAGAATAAGTGTCTGAGCCATGCCCAGCCCTAAGTGACACATTTACAATGGAACCAATACACCTACAGCTCATGGAACATAGTATGAATGTGCACCCTCTTCTGGCCTCAACAGGCATTGCAGGCCATGGGTGCACTTGCATACATGAAGGCAATACATTTGTACACATAAAATAAAAATAACAAATAAAATATTTTTTAAAAAGAAACTCATTACTTTGTAAGCCAAATAGAGAAGAGATATACTGCATGACTGGATTCTGCTGTTCCTAGAAGTCATGATTTTTTTAAACAAGCATTCCAGTGCCAAATTTGGATATCTTCCTTACTAGCTGTTGATGAAGAAGATCCCAGAGGACCCCCCCTCCAAACAATGCAGCCTCTTATCATTCCTTTTGGTTTCACAACAGAGCTAGATGATAAGGTCCTATTGCTGAAGACATCACATTATTGGTTGCAAGATAAAGAGAACTTAAGCTAGACCTGAACTGGAAGCTCTCTCCCTGATGACTAATTTCATAGTGTTTAAATGTGTTATCAAAGCTACTAGGAAGGAAAAAGCATCGACAGCCTTACTTCAGTTGTGACCCTTATTAACTACAGGTCCAACCTGTCAGGCAAGATGAGCCCATTAATGCAATAGTGGGATGATGGTTATGGGAGTGACCAGTTATTCTCAGATTGGATTTGAGGCTCCCTCCACAAGAAGGAATCCATGCATGGTACAGTAAAGCCAATCAAAATCCCATGACTGGGGAGGTCATAAGCCCTAGAGGAGAACTCACTACTGTTGTTTAGTGAAATGGTCATGTTGTCAAGCTGCCACCTACTTGTTTTTGTGTAAACCCAAAGATAAACAATACTGTCATCCTTAATCAGAGAAGACTTTCTTTGCAATGAATGGCAGTGGATGCAGAGAATCATGGTCATTTAATGTGTAGAGAATAACATGATTTAGAGCTGAGACCTGAACAGGGTAGTTCAATACCTCCTGTAAAGCTCAGGAAACATCACCAAAGAGGAAGTGTATCTTGGGTTTAATTCCCATTGCTGTGATAAAGCAACCCAACTTAAGCAACTTAAGATGGAAGTGGCTAATTTAGGCTCACAGCTTCGGGTTGTAGACAATCATCATTGGGAAGTCACAGAGGGAAATCCCAAGAGATCTGGCCATATTGCATAATTAGGAACAGAGCAAAGAACACACGCCTCTTAAGGCTCATTTTGGTTTCTCCACACATACAGTCTTGAATTCCCCTGCCTGGTGAGTGGTACCTTCTACAATAGATAAGTCTTCTCATCTTAAGTAACACAATTAAGATAATTCCATACAGACAGGCCCAGAGGCCCATTTTCCAGATGATTATTGTCAGGTTGACAATTAACATTCACAGAGTAGAAAGAATATGAGACAGAAGGAAAAGATGAAAATCTACAAAATGTTATCTTCAGGACACAACCACTGCATACATTATTTCATGGTAACTGTGGTTTCTTGCACTGGGTTCGAGCAAAAATAAACCTGTCAACAGCTAATCATGGTTCATGGAGGGATTATGAGTCTGTATTAGTTATTTCTGTTGCCGTGATAAAACACTGTGTCCAAGGCAGCTTATAGAAGGAAAAATTTATTTTAACTTATGATTCAAAGGGATTTGAGTCCACAGTGGCAAGGAGGAGGAGATACGCATGGTGGCAGAGGTGGCCAGAACAGAAAAGTGAGCGATCATATCTTCAAGCAGGCACAGTATGCAGAGAACCATTAGAAATCTGTCAAGGTTTAAGAATTCTCAAATCCTGCCCCCAGTGATGTAATTCCTCCAGCAAGACCACCTCCTAAAAGCTCCCCAAACAGCTCCACCAACTAGGGATAAAATGTCCAAATACTCGGAGCCTATAGGGTACATTCTCATTCATACCACCAGAGAGTCCTACCATTACATACTAGATTATTGACTACTGATGGATTCTGGAGGAGTGATAGGCATTATCTTTAGTTGGTATCCAGTAATTTTTAAAAGTTTATAAATAAACTTCATAGAGTAGAATGAAGAAGTCTCATATCTGCATAGTTTTATTGACTTGTAAATAATTTTGTAAGTGGCTGACCACTGTCTTCCTATTAGAATGCTTGCTTAGACTTGGGACACCACAACTACAATGTGTGGTTCTTTCTCTTCTGCTACAAGTGTTGGAGAGCTCCAGGGATCTCTTTTATCATCCATATTTTCTTCATAAATAACCATGATTATTCAACAACATGGACTACTAACAGGTCAGTGACATACCAATGCTTTCCTTGTTTTTTTCCTGAAACTTTTCATATACATTCAGCAATCTACGTGATAGCTCTAACTCAGTATCTACAAGGAATTTTAAACACAATTTTGGTTAAACTAAAGCACTGAGTTTTGCATCCCTCCAGTTTCATTTTGGAAACCGATGCTGTTTTAACAATAATTTTGCAAACTGAATACATTATCTTTTTAGCAATATATTAAAATTGTTATTTTGTCAAGGTAATTTTGAAAGTTTTGCTTTATTCTGCCTTATTGTTTGTAACCATATTTATTAACTGCATTTTTCCCTCACAGACAAAAAAGAAATGTCCCAAAGGCTATGCTGAAAGAAAACTCTTACTTTCAAAGATCTTATTTTGAGTCTCCTGAAAAAGGCCCGTGTCGTATCATTCTTTCTACGGTTTTCTTTTTCTCATTCAAGTGTAGTCTTGATCTTTCGTTCTAACTGTTCCTCGTTTTCTCTGTTTCCTTCTTTCTTCCTCTTCCATTCTCACCCTTTCCCTTCATTTCAGCTGTTTGTTGTTGACTCCTTCCTTCTCTACCCTTCTTACACTCTTCTTGTCTTTGGTTATCCCTCTTATTCTTGTCCCATTGTCTTTCCCTAAGACTTCCCTCCCCCTCTCTAATGTGTCTATAATAATGGAGATGTGGTTGGTTTATCATAGATTATGTGCATGGAGCATTTCAGTTGTAGGTAAGATGAAAAAATTTGGCACTGGGAATTTCAGAGAAGAGAAACAAGGTAGAAGATGATAAGTGAAGAACATTATGATTTATATTGCCAGTTTCTCCAAGGATGTTTAACACAACAAAAAGATGGAGGAATGGTTAAAAATTACTGGGCTTACTGTATCATAGTTATTGTGAGATTAAGGAATATATGGAACTCTCTGAGAACCACAAAACAGTGTTCTAACAGAAATGAACAAGTGTTTCTGAATTCTACCACAGACCAGCACAAAGTCAAGCTAGTTAACATTCTAATTTGGAGAGGAAAGAGGATAATGAACTCCCACCTCTACCTGAGGAACTGTTAATACTTCGTAGTTTCTTGGGGAGATGTGTGGCTCCTTAAGTGTGTGGCCTCTGCTGGGTTGACCATGTTCACATGGATGATCTCACACCTGGATATATATGTCTAGGACAAATTGGAGTCAATAGGTCATTACATTTTTAAAAAATTGTTTGTTTATTATTTTTGTGTTATGTGTATGTGCACAATATTGTGCAGTGCCCACAGAGATCAGAAAAGGGCATTAGATCTTCTGAAACTGTAATCATGAATAGTTGTTAGCTGCCATGTGGGTTTCTCTGCAAGAGAACCAGTTTTCTCTGCAAGATCAGTCAGTGCTCTTAACTGCTGAACCATCTCTCCTCCCCCAGGTTGTTACATTAGAAATACTTTATTTATCATTTTTATTTCATGTATATGAGTGTATTGCCCGCATGAATGCAAGAACACCCATATTTTACAATGGCTATGGAGGTCAGATCATTGAGCCATCTTTCCAGCCCATAGGTTATTAATTGTTTTTAATATGCGCAAAGTTGGGAGAAGAAAGATGGGAGTGGATCTGCGATGAGTTAAAGAAAGGGAGGACTTAGGGGTAAATATGATCAAGATACATGAAATTCTCAGAGAAAAGTAAATATTTATATGAAAATGTTTCTGACTATAGCTTGTGAACAGAATTTTTATTAATCTTTTCTAGCATGGTTGAAATAACTCCATTTGTCTTTAACTTTTACAATCCATATTTCTTACAATTCAAATCATATTTATACATACTAACTTACACAAAATAAAAATGTTATTTTAAATCAGACAATACTTTTCAAAAACGAGTGAAGTATAGAAAGACATCAATATGATTCTCAGTTTTACATAGTTGCAAGCAGTGAATTCTAGAAGACAACTATGTATTTCTAGGATAACATGATGCTTTCTTTGGTCTGTTTTTTAAAATGGCCCACTGTGCCACTACCATCTGATGACTGTCAGGAGTAGAATAAGAAATATTAACAATATATGGCTCTGTGGATAGTGGAGATGGAAGAAATAACTCCTACAACCATGACAAAATTTGCTTTTATTTATTCACTTTTATTTCATGTGTATGAGTGTTTTGCCTGCGTGTATGTAAGTGTACCTATGAGTGCAATGCCCACGGATTTCAGAAGAGGATGCCAGATCCCCTGGAACTGGAGATATTGATAGTTGTTAGCTGATATATGGGTGTTGGTGATCAAACCCTGGTCCTCTGAAAGAGCAACTAAAGCTCCTAAGTGCTGAGCTCTCTCCAGTACCCTTCCTCTTTTCTTTTCTTTTCCTTTCTTTTCTTATTTTTTGCTATGACCATGTTTTCAAAAGATCCCTTGAAGGTTGGTGAGAGATCGGTGAAGCACCAAAGAACCAGGAATTTGTAACCTTTCCTCTGCCTCTCACTTCAAACGCACAGTGAGAAGAAATAAGGAACCGCATAAAACATTGAAAACAAAGGCTAATTATTTTATTTAAGATTATGTTTCTACTTTATCCGTCATTTAAAAAGACTAAACCGTACACCACATACATTTTTGCTAAAATACATTTATTTTGTAGCATCTCATTCTGTTTGAGTTTTCAAGTATCTTCTCTCAAGTATGTTAAATTACAACAACAGAGAATACGATTCTTGCTTATAATTCATTAACATTCTTGCTTATAATTTGTTCACATAATCTATTGAGTGAGGAAAGATCAAGGGTATGGAATATCCACAAGCCATATTCTGAGAGAAGAGCTTGAATTTGTTAAAACTTCTGTATGGAAGTCCTGCATTTCTATTTCCTCACTCTTACCCTAAGCAATCTCAGTTTTACCATTAGTGAGAAAACTGACCTGTGCATTGTCTTAAATGCCACAGGCAACAAACACTGGAGTCACCAACTTGTGAATCCTGTATATATTTGTATCATACATAGCATTTTGTTATGCACTGAGTTGTTTACTTGACCCTTACATACTCACAATGTAAAGAGTTTATTTGTGTTTTGTCCTGCTACCAGGTCATTAAGATGATCTAGGGAGATGTGGTATGTAAACGTGCTTTGTAATTTTTAAGAAATGATCCAATTTCCAGATATTAATTTTATTTATTAGAGTACCTGGTGTGCTGGGCACAGATAAACTTTATAATCAGCATGATTTAAATTGACATTAGGAAATCCCAAATGACATTATTGGTTTATTATTTTAACCATTCAAGCATGATTGCACACTTTAGAAATGGAAAATCTGTTTTTATTCACTGGCAGGGACTCATTAGTTTAGTGAAGGAAAAACAATTTAAGTCCAACATATTTTATTATTTGCTGTTCTCTAACGGAGGCATTAATCTCTCTTTGGTCTTTACCCACAGTATATTTTCAATGTTATTATTTGATCTAGCTGTTGTGATTATGGAAATATGCAATAATAATAAAGTTTTTTATTGGTAAATGGGCAATAAGTCATTTTAATATCAATTGTGAATGCTTGCAGCTTATTTTTATGGCCCAGCTTCATGCTATTGCACAGATATTTGAGGGAGCACATTTCTTTGTTAGTACCTTCCTTTTTAACTACTTTTCTTTGTTACTCCATTTCTTTGCCAGTTCTTCTCTTGCCAAGCATACATGCTTAGTGCAGTGGATGATTCTCCGATCACATCAGTATGTTAACATCGTGGAGAGAACTGATCTCAGACTTTTAACCAAAAGATAGCATACCCATTGCAGATGTAATTGCCTGATTATCCAAATAGATTTAATATCATGTCAGTTATTCCCAAACTATCTGCAACTATGTGCTACAAATTTTATATCTAGAAAAATAGAAAGCAACAAGAATGTTTCAGGACTGATTCTCTCATATCTCCTTCTCTCTGTGCCTCTCTATCTCTCTGTCTCTGTCTCTGTCTCTGTCTCTCTCTCTCAACGTTCTAAAGGCAGGATACCGTTTAGTAGTTGTTCAGTCTTTTACATTACTCCAGATTATCCTCACTCTGATGCCGAATCTGCCTATAGAAAGCAACTGTACACACCAAGAAGAAGAGGAAGGAAACTGTTCGTTGTTTGTACCTGTGCTTTTATTTTGAGGAATCTCAGAAATTAAAATGGATTTTTCTCTTACATGGATTTTTGTGGGCATAAATTGGACTGTTAGATCCTGCCGAGTCTATGGGTTTTCGATTCTGGTACTGTCTTTAAGGTTTAGACAAAGTTTCAAGGACCATTGCCCTGCTGAGTTGAAACTCTGTGGTACCAGGAGGCTGACTGCTCTCAAATGGTTATGTACCGCCCCCTTCTGGCTGTGGCTTAGAGTGACCTTGACCATTGGACAAGAAAACTGAGGGTGAGATTTTCATGTCATGACTTGAGTTCTTTCTGTACTACCGTGTAGCAATACATCGTAGCTGAGTAAAGTTCAGGGTGTCCTAACGTAATTGAGCTACCTGGCATCTAACCATGACTCTGTGCCCAGGTTGTCACACAGGTCAGCCTGCCTGGGGGCCTCTTCCCAGCCTGAAAAGAAAAATAGAGTCTTCACAGTCTTCTTTGATTCCTTCTTATCTGTCTCATGTCCTCTAGCACAAACCAACAGCAATAATTATTTTTCATTCATAATCAAGCTTTGGTTTTCCTCTTGTTGACTGGAGACTTGTGAGGCTTTCATTTTCTCACCTTATTTTAACACGCCTTTCCTTTTCCTGACACCATAAGAATCTTAGTAACATCAAGAAATCACATCTACTACTTTAACCATAAGAATCTTAGTAACATCAAGAAATGACATCTACTACTTTAACTGTTTCCTCGAAGCTGCTGGATTGCTTAAGGGTTAAAGAGCTCATAACAACTCAAGGAAGAGCCAGCAAATGTATACTCACTAAAGACAACCAGAAGTTTGAAGGCTGGTCTTTTTAAACCAGGAAAGGGCCTTGTATTCAGAAAAGCAAAAGGAAAATGATTTAAAGTTTATGTGCATCATCATTTTCTCTTAGTAGGATGATGCACATATCATAAATAACCACATGCTTTATAAAAGAAGGCCAGAGCATACTTCTGTAATTGAAAGAAAAATACATATCAAAATAAAATAATAAATTAAAGACAAGAATAGGATTTTAAAAAATCACATGGCCACATGAGAGAGAAACTCTATGTTTGCAAGTCATGTGAAAAAGCATTTATATGTTCCCCATCCTCTCACAATCATGAAAGAATTTGCACTGGAGAGAAACTTTATGTATATCAGTATTGTGGGAAAGCATTTAGACCATCCTCATAACTTCAGGAACATGAAAGAAATCACAGTGAATAGAAGCTGCATGGATGTAAGCAATGCTGGCAAGCATTCGTTCCTGCATTCATTCAATTCTATAACTTTCTCATGCACAAAATAGCTCATAGGACAGAGAATTCTTATGCACGCAAGCACTGTGGAAAAGCCCTCATGTGTCCTAGCAGTTATTGCTGTCATAAAGAAATTCACACTGGGGAGAAATCTTATACATGAAAACTTCATGGAAACGCTTCTTCCATCACAGTGCCCCTTGCATTCATGAAAAAATTTACACTTTGGAGAAGCCATGAAAGCATTTATTTGTTCCACATCTCTGCACAAACTTGAAAGAATTCACAGTGAAATAGCGCAATGTGTAGAATTTATACCAGTGTAAATTGTGTGGCCAACTTACTCTTACTATGAGGTACGAAGGAAGAATATGGATGGACCATGAAATGGCTCAGCAGTAAAGGTACTTGCTGTAAAGCCTGATAATCTTAGTTCATTCCCTTCCTGAAATTTACACAGTGGAAGTTGAGAACCATTTTCCAGATGTTCTCTGACTTCCACATACAGACTGAAATTTCTCTCTCTCTCTCTCTCTCTCTCTCGTCTCATCTCTCTGTCTCTCTCACACACAAAAACACAAATAAATAAATTTAACATTAAAAATATTAAGAGAAAGATGGCATGTTGGCACATGTACTTAATCCTAGCTTAGCATCTAGATGAAGAGATAGGTAGATCTCTGTGAGATCAAGGTCAGCCTGATCTACATAGAGAGGTCCAAACCAGAGGTGACTACAAGGAGACACTGTCTCATAAAACATATATATCAGACTTGAAAAAATGTGGTATGATTTCAAATGAGATTAAAGTTAGGAAATTTTCTTGCATAGTTTAATCTTGTGACAGTGAGAAATGTAAATACCTTGAGCAAATTTATTTGTATGGAATATTCCTGAAAATAAATAACCCAAAAGAAAAATAATAAAATAAAACATATCACAATATTAACAGAACTATTAGACTAAGTCTACTGTACAGTGGTTAAGAAAATGTGAACTATATTATTTCCCTTAGAACACACTGAGGTGTCCTTTATTCTCTTCCGAAGAATGTAATTATGATTAGCATATGATGCTAGCAAGAAGACCTTCCCTGATGGGTAAAATCTTCAGTCATTCAACTTTGTTAACTTGTGTTCTTATCTGGTTCCTGTAATGTAACTTTCTTCTTGTTCCACAGTAACTAAAATACATTAACTCCTGTTATTATTCCTTTCTGTGACTGCTTTTACTTATTCTATTTTTTCTTCTACTTATTTTCCTTTCCTTCTTTTCTGTTTCCTTGTTCTCTTATTTCTCTTACACTTTTCACTCCTTTGATTTTTTTCATTTTCATTGTATTTTCCCTTGTTTCTTATTATTTTGAATACTTTCACTGTTCATTCTATGGTATTTAGTGTAAAACATATATTATGCTAACTATAAACTTTACTATTAGTAAAAGTATTTTTACTAATATTTATTTTTATTTGAATTATGGTTTCATGTTGTAAAACATCATGTATGTCTTCAATGTGTATGAATTTTACATATATATGTGTACATAAGTATAATTTGACTTCTTTAAATAATGTAAAATATTTTATTTTAAATAGATTGCATTTTACTAAATCACAAGTTGGTTATATTTTAAGTTATTATGAATCACTGTCTTTTACTAAGAAAAATTAATCCACAATTTGAAATTTCAATTGAACTACATTCATATTTTATTTTTTTGGTTTACACTTTTATTTAAATTTAATTAATAAATTGATTTTCTTTTAAGTGTATGAGAGTTTTGCCTGTATGACTTTAAGTGCACCATGTGCTTGCAGAGACCAGATGATGACATTTCATTCTCTGGAACTGGAGTTACAGAAGGTTGTTAGCCACTATGTAGGTGTTGGAGAACAAACCCACTTCTTCTATAAGAGCAACCAGCCAGTGCACTTAAGTGTGAGCCATCTCTCCAGTTCCTCATTTAAAATTTAATTGAGAGAATTACATAGAGTCCTTTGGAGATTTTTATTACACTAAGGAGTGATAAATCTGGGTCATATGGTAATTCTGTTTTTAGCATTTTGAGATATGTCCATGCTGATTTCCATAGTGGCTACATTAATGTATGCTTCCACTAAGATTGGATAAGTGTTCCTCTTTGCAAGGTTTTGTTTCTTAGATATAAAACCTAAAACTGAAATTATTATAGTTTTTTTTTTTTTTGTAGACTATTCCTCCTTTGAAAGTTTCTGACAATTACATGGGAGTTTTGAAGTTTGGGAAACCTACAATCAATCACCTTTTCTATTTATGTATTTATATATTTATTTTTTCGTTAGTTAGTTATTTAGTTTTTTAGAGACAGAGTCTCCCTGTAGTCCTCAGGTGGCCTGGAACTCCATTTGTAAACTAGGCTGGGCTGGGTTTCAGAAAGACCCACCTGCTTCTGTCTTCAAAGTGCAAGGACTAAAGACTGTGCCACCACAGCCGCCTAATTACCTTTTAATTCTAAGGCTCCCTGAGGCAGAGTGAGCAGGTCAGGTCAGCCTGGATTACACGGGGAAGTTCTAGGTCAGCTGAAGCTATAGGGAGATGCTCTCTCAAAAACAAACAGCAGCAACAACCACACACACACACACACACACACACACACACACACACCACAAAAGCAAAATAACTCTCAGCTAGCACAAAAACAAAAGAGAACAAAAGAAAAACAGGGAATCAGTAGATCAAAAAAATCTACTGAAAAGTTACACATATAATATCTTTACATGAGTCCATGTCTATAGCTGAAGGCTTTGTAACAAGAAACATTGCCAGACAGGAAAATCCTCCCTTTAAATTAATGGACAGAGTATTCCAAGAGACTCCCAAAATTTCACAGCTCTGATTATCTCTCAGAACTTGAAGGTAAGACTCTATGCTGAAGACAACACATAATCCAGGTGACACACAACCATCTGTAACTCCAGCTCTATGGGATCCAACATCTTCATCATGCACATACCTATCCCTTCACGCATAGTATACACATAAATAAAACTAAAATACCACATGGAAATATTACTCTATCAAAAGAAAGAGATGTAGTAAACTGAGAAAATATACTCAGTTTTACCTCTTTCATGGTTTACATTTGCAATTTTTCTTTTTGTTGTTTTGTATTTTATTTGTAAATTTCAATGAATCTTTGTGAATTTCATACAGAGCATCTTAATCATCTCTATAGCCCACTTATCCCCTGAATTTATGTATACCATGTGCATGTGTCCGCACAGGCCAGAAGAGCGTGAGTGAGCACTTGAAACTGGAGATAGACTACAGGCAGTTATTAGCTGTTTGATGTGGGTGTTGGGAACTGATTTTAGGTCCTTTGCAAAAGCAGTAAGTGCTCTTGACTGCTGAGCCACTTTTCCAGCCTCCATTTAAGCTTTTTTATATACTAGGAATTGCATGTGGAAAAATAATCTGCAATTATTTGTCATTTTAACAAATTTACCTCCCCTAAAACTACCAAATGAATAATTGAGCAAACAAAAAGTTTTCTTCAAGCGTGTTGATTATACTCATTTTAACATTAATGAGTCATTTATATAAATAATGTCATTATAGAAAAGTTGGTAAATTTGTGATTGTTTAGGAATAAAGCCTGATCTTGATTTCATTCTCTCTTTCTTTATTCTTTTCTTTTTTCTGGTTCTTGACAATAGTCCCCTAAAAATGTGTCAGCCTGAGATGAAGGCTTAAAATTTGGGTAAGTTTTATATTTTGATATGATTAATGAGTTCCTATTTTATATGTAAACAGGATTTATAATCGGGTTTATGTAGACTGCTTAAAACATCTATTCAAAATGTGATCTGCACCTAGGGGAAATACTTATCACTGATGGACGCTTCAGTCCATTTTAGTATCATAAGGTAAAACTTTTGTATTTTTTTCCAAATGTCCAATTCTTTAAATAATTGAATGTAGAATAATGTTTTGCCTTGTTAGTCTCCATGGTAATGAAATGTTGAACTGTGCTTGAATGTTATTAGTTGGAGACATAATATCTAATGTGAAAAATTCTACATTGATGCTCAAGAAGCTTTTGTCAGTTGAGAAATTACTCAACTAGGTTTCCAGGCAACGTCCAAGTTAGTTAAGATCACTGATGCTAGAGTACAGTACAATCATAGAAAATTCATGCCTTTAATATGCCTGTACTATGAAGACAGTACTTGAAACAATGGTGAATGATTAAAGAAATTTCTAAAGTTTGAAATGATGGATTATAAGTATTATTCTTTTATATAGCTGAATAACATTACATTGCAATTATTTATGAGTACGATTGCATATTATGCAATGATATGCAAATATGCAATTATTTATAAGTACTATTGATTATAAATAAGGAGTCAGTGAAAAAAAGAGAGTCTAGGGATATTTTATAGATCAGAGAGGAGAAACCTAAATTTAGAATTTAAATGAACTTTTTCACCTTGGTAAAGTGTGATTTATTTCTGGTTGTTTGGAAACAATGGTAGGATTAGTATGAAGTTAACAAAACTGAAGATTCAGAGGGCTCACTGTGTTGCTCCTCACAAGGATGCATGGAATATTACAAGTATGGAGAAACAAGGCTGCATACTAAAATCATAGCTCTTTGTGCCTCTCTGGTATTTTACCTACATAGACAGCAAAGCCTCCCTAGTCACTCACTGTGATTTGTTTTCATTCATAGCATTTACTTTCATTTCTATTTTTAATATCCATAATTTTGTGCATTTTCTGAAAGAGTTCATCAATTCATATAACTTAGGTCTCACCAAGCTGGGTTCATTCACCCTTGTTTGGAAGACAGTCATGGGAAACTAATTTTGTGTGGTTACTTGTGCCTTCAAAGTGGCACCTGACTCATAGTTGTTAGCACAGGGCCAATAACAAAACTTAGATGTCTCCATTTGTAGCTCTGTGCGCTTTCTGTTACACAGCAAATTCTGCATAGGAATTATTTTCAACGGCTCTTCATTTGTCTTATTCAAGTCATCATCCAGATCTGATGTGATAAAATATGACAAGGAGTGATGTCAATGATAAAGCAAAATGCTTACAATCTGCTGTATGAAATGACTCTGGCAGCATCCACCTTCTCTCTACAGATATTATAGTTTCTTAATTACTACACACTGAAATGCCTAGTGTTTAGAAATTGGAATGAGTTCATATAAGCACTTACATTATCAGGAAATATAAATAGTTCATTTATTCTTGGTAGCATTACTGTGTTCCTAATATAGTTTTATTGATGGACACTTGAACTGTATCAATCCACTTAAAATTCAAAATGGTTTTTTTGTGCACGACTATGGCAAGAACAGTATAATTTAATTTAATATAATCTTTTAAAAAACAATGGTGTTCATTTCATAAATGAATATTTTATATGTTGTGTTTAATTAAAACAAAACTATGCCACTGATCTGAAAAACACAAAACAGACTTGAGTTCATATTTATGAAGTGCAGCAATATTGGCAAGGCACAACTTATCTTGTTTATGAGACATGCTTGCTATTACTTGTACAGATTGCAGTCATTTTATTGCTGAGCTTAACATGGTTTACAACCCAACAAATGCAATGAAACTGTCAGGAGGAAAATAAGCCTATAAAATTTTGTAAAAAAAAAAATGAAAAAAAAGAAGGTGGCACTCACAGATCAACATGCAGTTTTTGCTGAAGCACTGGAAGGTTTTGAACTGTTACAGCCTTTTAGGCAGTAGATTTTCTGGCTAGATATCCAACCAAACAAGAGGGAGAAGGCAGAGATAAGGCAACAGGCTATTTTTAGTACCTCAGCTTTGAGAATAATTCCTAGGAGAGCTTCTTGCTTTTGCTTTGATTCTATTGCTAGGTTCTAAAATCCCAGGTAAACACAGAAATAGTTTTGTTAAAGAAACTATCTGGAAATCAGGAAACTACATTTGTATATTAAAACAAAAGAAAGGATATAGATGAAAATTCTTGGCTCCTTACTTAAAATCTTCAGTTTGGGTTTTGTATTTTATTATCTACTTATTTATTTTTACATGTGAATATCTGTTTAGTGAATGTATGATTGCATGTGCATGTTCAAAGAGGCCAGAAAATGTTTCAGATTCTTTGGACCTGGAGTTACAAGTTGTAGCTTGCTAGGTAGGTGCTAAGGTCTAAAATCTGGTCTTCATGATTATGCTTCAATGACCTTCATCTACTGAGCTCTCTCTAGCTCCTCAAATTGAGTTTTTTATTTGATTCATATTTTTGTACATTGTTAATGTTAAACCGGAGTAAGAGTCTTTTGATATTTTCCAGTTGAGTTAGTCAAAATGTAACTCTATAAACCCACTTCATGGCTTGTGAACTCTCTAAGCCCCTTTACTGGGCTTACAGGTAGATGTAGCCTATCTCTGAACCCAGCGTCACTGCAGCTTTCCTTGCTGGTCTAGCTACTCGGTGCTCAACCCATCAATATTTGCCGGTTGCTTTCTTTGGGAGATTGACACCCTCTTCTGTCCTCAGTGGACACTGCATGACATGGATGCACTTACACAAAGGCAGGGATGATGCTCATACACATTAAACAAACAAACATATAAATAAATCATCATCCCTATGAGTGGATTCATTTTCACAAACTCGCAACCAATGGTTAACCTTAGCATCCTTCCCTAAATGATGTCCACTTAGGTACTTTGAGCATAAAATTCAATTTTAGTTTTTTAAGAGATAACACATGTGCACATTGCTGCATTCAAAGTTTCTCAGGTAAAGATTACTCACTTTTAATCTATGATACCTTCTACCTTAATCTTGCCAATCACTTTTTTTCCTAGACAGAACAAGCCTTTGTGAGATAATGTATTTGTATGTACTGTATATAAACAGGGATATATAGTGAATGCATGCCTATTACTATGGGTATCATATATATATATAAAATGTACAAATGTACATAAATTTTATAGATTGAATCATACTGGTGCATTATTTTATGTTTTATTTCTTCAACATTACATTTTGAAGACCAGTCTATGTCATATGTAAAGGTCCATACTAATGCTCTAATGACTACAGTAAATTCTGTGGAACACTGTCTTCTATTGATGGACATTTAAAGTATATTTAATATTTTATCTTGAAAACAAAATACAATGAAAATCTGTCTTTTTTTCAATTTTCTATAATCAGGGTTAAGTATGTGAAAGTTCTGGGCCAATGGTGTATGTCCGTATAAATTTGATAGATGCTGATAATTTCCAACCTAAAAAGCTACACTATTTTGTTAAAATAGGACGTCTTGAGGATGTCATTGTATCCTTAGAAGCATAGCTATAAAGAGAAAGGTGAATTGGTCAATTTGCAGACAACTTAATAAATGAGTCATTTACAAAATATAGACATGAAAGAAAACCCAGAAGTCATACTGTGTTTTCCCTGGGCTGGCAAAGGTTTCACCCTCCACATTCTGGGACCTGGTGACAAAGAAGGCTGTATTGGCAGGATGAGCTTAAAGAGGTTGGGATGCTTGATCAAAAGACAGCCAGACACAAGCAAACTATCATAGAGGAAGCCTGGGAAGGAAACAGACTGACCACACTCTTCATGAATAGCTGGTTCCTTCCAGTTCCCAAACTTGACACATGAACAAAGACAAACTAGGCCCTTGATACTAATATATATATTAGACACACAGGTTGACTATAAACAGACTAAGTTTACTTGGCTTTTCTATGTCTTTACCTTTACATCGATCAACAACAGTATTTTTCATATTGTAAATTTAAGAGTCGAAATATTATATATGTATTTCTTCTAACATGAGTAGGCAGAGAACATTAATAAATAGAAGCTAATTTTTTTTTCTTTTTCTATGTAGTATAATTTCCCATCATCTGGCTATACATACAGACATACACAGACGTGTAATGTACATATTTTCTATTTGTATACTTGAAGGATTTTAAATTTTAGAAGCATTGTAAACCAAGTTCCTATATAACTTCCATGTACAGTTACAAGTTGTTAAATTTAAGCATACTTGTCTTATCAATCACATTACCTCTTTTCATACATTTTGTGTATCTATAAATGGATCAATCTGTGTGTGAATATATACAAATACAAACATCACTGTGTATTGAAACATTTCAGAAAAAGATGTGAATATGAAACCTGTAAGTGATGTTTTCTGAAAACAAACATGTTTTTCAACCTATTATAGTTCAAAATAAAAACAACATTATGTCATTATTAATGTGATCTTCAACTCCATTCATTTTTCCTATTATCCACACATTTTCGTATGCTTCAGTCAGCTTCAGAGTATTTCCTTCCCTTTCATGAGATAATTTGACAAGGTTCTCCTGAGTATGGGGATCATAAGATATGTTCATATAGATGGGGGATATAGTGGATTTTGAATTACACGAGACAATTAGAAAGGCTGAAGAATTTAAAGTGAGAGAAACAGGAATCAGTTAGAATCTGTGATGATAGAAGAGGGTCCACCTTGTCTTTTATTACCACCAGGCCTCAACTTAGATTTGGGGGCATCCTGGAGGAAATGCTACTGCCCTTCACTAAGAGTAGGTGACCTGAAGAGGAAGAGCTGGTTTCTGTGCTCCTGACAAAATGAGTCAACAATCTGCGTAGACTGCAATAGCATCTTGCTGTTGCAATAGCCTTCTGAACACAAGGGGATATTGATTTCCATTGGTTTCTGTATTCCACGTATATGCTGAATTTCACTTCTGCTTAATACTAACTCAGAATTGTGCCAGGCTAGGGATGTTGGGAAAGAAGTTACAAATTATCCGGATTGATACAGTAAAAATTCACCATGATGTTTACAAGTATGAATTCAAGAATTCTTAGTGTACTTAAAAGGTTACTATATTAAAATTATGTTTTTATTAACTGGTATGGAGGATCCTTTCATATCTACTTTGGCATTATTTAGTGATTTCTTCAGCAGTGAGTATTCCCTTATCTTCTGAGAAAGAAAGATACTCTAGGCTCATTGTTTTCCTTGTTATTGTCCCAGAATCAGTTTTCTCCAAAGAGTTTTGCTGCCTTCAGTGCAGAATGACAATCGTAAACAAATATTTGGATGTTTCTGGTTGTGCTGCTTGGGATTGCTACTTCTAGGCTTTCTGGTAAGACCAAGCTGGGGCACACAGGAGAAAGGAGGTAGACAAAAGTTTCTTTGCATATTTTATCTTAGAATCTTACCTTGTAATGTATTTCAGGAGACCTTTAATATAATGTGAAAATTAGACCTTTGTGTGTTATATACAAATGTCTTTCCTAGACGATCACTTCTACTTAATATTCTATGGTAACTGGGCTGTTTGATTTTCTCTCTCTTCTTGAATCTTGTTTTATAATAAATTTGACCATGTAAATAACAGATTTTCTATAGACATCATTTTCAAAGCAGCTGACAATTAAAACTGGTTGAGAGGAGGGAAGACTACTGAAAATACGTATCAGGAAATACTGCTACTGCTCTCTGTTTTGACATTTTATTTGATTTTTGTAAATTGAATACAATATATTTTGCTCGTATTTAGATCCCCTTCCCATCTGCATCTCCCCTTTAATATTTTTGTCTCTTTATATATATGAAGTCATACAGAGTGTATTCTGTGTCCTCAAATGTCCTTTCATGTGGGTCCATCCATTGGAGCCTGGTTAATTTATGGAGTCACACCTTTGAAAGAGATGACTGTCTGCAATAGCATCCATCAGTTGCCAATAGCTCCTTGGGTGCAGTTCAGGTTTCTGACCGCTTTTTCAAGTCTACGCTGGTGTTTTGTCTGGTTTGAATTTACATGGAAATTATGCATACTGTCACCATTTCTGTGAGTTCATAGGAGTAACTGCCCAATAGTCTGAAAAATTCTATAATATTGTTTTCATTCACTACCTCTTGCTCTCACAGACATTCCTTCTCTTCTGCAATGATCCCTGAGCCTTGGAAGACAAAAGTCTGATATTGGTATTCTATTAATAGATAAGGTCTCTGTAGTCACTTATTCTCTGCACATTAGCCAGTTGTGATTCTCTGCATTAATCACCATCCAGTCCATTATGAAGCCTTTTGTTGAGAGTTGAAAGATGCATTGACATATGAGTACAGCAATAAGTAATCATGAGTCAGTTTAATACTATTAAATTTTATTTAATACTATTTAGCATAAAACTAGTATTATGTTCTTCCTATGCCCAGTGACCTGTCTAGTCTCAGGTTCTTAGACCTGATCCCAATGTCAGATATAGACTCCATCCTTTGAAACAGACCATAAATCCAACTATAAAGTGATTGTTTACTCCTATAATATTCATGCCTCTATTGCAATGGTGGGCATATCTTGCCAGATCAGCTGTTGTTGTAGCTCACAGGATTCATAGATGTGTAAGTTGATGATTAATTTTCTCTTTGGGGTAGGATACATAGAACATTCTAACACCATGAAAGCTATCCAGTAGAAATGAGGCTTTGAAGTCAGTACCAGCCCAATGTATTCTTGTTTATTTTACAGTTTATGTTTGTAGTATTTCCAGTAATGGGGTCTTGCCATGAAGCTCAGGAGCAGTGGCAATGGCCAGTATAATCAGAGGGTCTATGGGACCCCTGATCAAGAGCTTCAATAAAAGGAGCTCATAACTGGCATGGGGCTTTACTTAGGTAGTCTATGTTGTCTAGTAGGATCAATGCTCCTCAATTATAAAATAACTCCTTTTAATCACTTTTTATGGTATATATGTATACACTTTAATAAGGTTTTGCAGTGGCAGATTTCAATACAGCTTTTATGAAAGGCCTTTGGTGCTAGGTATCCCTCCACATTCTCCTTCCTCTATCTTGCCTTCCCATCCACCACTCCATTTAACCGTTCCTATTCTGTTATTCTACCCTTTATCTGAAGACTATACCTTTAGAGAAGAATTCATGACAAGCTGGTTTTCATTGCAAGTATGCAGAGTTATTTTCAGTTGTCATTCTTTCAACTTTTCAGAAAGGTGTCATCCTGGGTCTTTTTCTTGATTTGAACGTTGATTTTCCTCCTTAAATTCATTCATCATTTTATTTAACTATTTTCTACAATGCACAGAGAAGTCAACTATCTTTTACAAAGGTTGGAAAGCAGAAACAAGATCGTAGGCATAACTCGAAAGTAATAACCTGATATTATAAATAAACATAAAATAGGGGAGGGACTGAGTTCAAGCCCCAGAACTCACATTTACAAAGCAGGGCATGGTGGCATGCACTTGTCTTAGCACTGGAAAGGCAAAGACAGGGGAATTACTGAAGTTCACTGGCCCACCAGCATAGCCTACTTGGCAAGTACCAGGCCAGTAAGAAACCCTGTCTCAAAATAACCAAGATGGACATCTGAGGGAATACAATTCAGGTTGTCCCCTGGCCTCTAAGTTCATACTCCCTCTTACTTGAACATGTATACACGCACCCCATATGCATATACACACACAGAAAATATAAGTGAATGAACATGACATATTTAAGACTAATTGAAATCTTAAGTTGATATGAAAGTAATACATTTAATTATAATGTTTTCAGATGTTTTGGTGTAACAAAACCATATATATGAAAAAAGAAAGTAACATAGTATTTGTAGATTCATAACTCAAATCAGAATCCATAATTTAGATGTCCAACAAGTTGAATCTTCTTTGAATTAGGTTTGCCACAGTCTTAGTTCCACAGGCCTGTAAAGACCGAAAGCTTCATTTCCTGCAAATCCTATCACCAGCCAATTATTAATGTCACTACTTTTATTGTGCCTGGTTTTCCTTTGTATTTCTGTAGCATCACTGTCTTATACGTTCTCATATTACTATTCTTTACATAAACAGTTTACCAGGGGACAGAGATGAGATCTTAATTTTCTGTTATCTCCAGTGAGAAGAATAGTGCTTGTATATAACTGATACTCAATACATGTTTGTAGGGTGAATGAGTGAATACATGAACACACTGATTTCCATATTCAATATCATTTTGTCCTTTGTCAGTGAAAAGGGTGTCCTTCTTCAGTCTGTAAGCATTCTAAATAGATCTCCTCAATAAAGTTTTCAATGCAGTGGTGGTGGGCTTGGGCATCTTGGTTCTGCTCATCTAACATTCATTTACTGGCATAGACAAGAGGGAGAGATGTTCAGATGCTGTTTTTATGTCATGTATCAGACGTCTCCTGTCCCAAACCATGTGCAGACACATTCTGTTCACCAGCTGCTGATTTCCCCTTGTTCTCATCATTCTCATCCTGGACTAATGGTGCTGCTGCTGCTATCAGCTTCTATTGTATTCTAAATTCCCCTAATCACATCATACAGGTATAAAGAGCAGCTACACATGTGTGTGTGTGCCTTATGTACAAGCACATGTGTAACGGTATACATATGCATGCAGGTATATAAGCATTCTTGTTTAGGCAAGGGACTGACATTAAGTGTCTTCTCTTGAGACATGATCTCTCACTGTATCTGGAACTGGGTTGGCTGGCCAATTAGGAGCAGAGATCTTCCCCAGAACCAGGGGTTAGCCATGTGTGCTGTGTCAGGCTTTTATTTATATATGCATGAGGGATCTACGTTCAGGTCCTTGTGCTGGCATGACAGGCCATCACTCATCTCCCTACACTTTCTTCCCTGTGAACAATAATAGGAAGAGGGGAAATACCTGCCAGTGGGTGTGCTGAAAGCTTCTCCAGCCCTTTTGACTTAATCTCAAGCTCCACTTTAAAGGGAAATTGGTGATCCTAAGACACATCTAGAATTTGAAACTGAAGCTAGTGTTTGGAGCACAAAAAAACACTCTAGGGATTTCAGTATGCAAAAGTTTAAATGTTGGGGTCACCAAGTTTTAGTCTTAAGCTTCTAACTTTGAAATACTAAAATCAATTAATTATTTCAGCTACTATATTCACACTCTAATTTGCTGAGGAAGAAATGTAAAAATTGTATGAAACTTAAAATATCATCTGCTATGTTAGTGAAATTTGTTTCTGACAGGTAGCCCCATGAGATTATTTTGACATTAATTTTCCCACATCAGGTTATTAAAACTTTTGTCCCACAAAGTCCACCTGTAATTTTTACTAACTAGATCAGGATTGCTTTTGAGTATTCATGACATCTGCCTGAATATTCTGTAGATTATGACCTCTGTAACTTCTGGGTACCAAGGAAAGGGATAGATTCTTCTTTAGACTACTGGGATACCCTAGTAAACCAGGAGAAAGATACTTAGATTTAATGTCTTCTCCATGGCTTTTTACCACTAAATAACTATTATCATCTGCCCTATGGCGATGCATTCATTCTTTTTTGGTTAATTAAATTTACTGAAATCTTAGCAGTCAATAGACAAAAAGCTCTGTAGAGAGAAACAAAGTGTGTTCCCAGATATGCATCACTCCAGGAGAGATGAACACATAAAACAGGCTTGGATTTCTCTCTACAAATTGAATATTGATATGACCTCTATAAACCAAGCACCATGGGAATAAATGTGTGAAGCTTCTTTCACTTAAAGAACATCAAAAGCACCTTCTCCAAGAAAGTGTACCCTAGGCTAAGTATCAAAATGAATTAGAAAGTCTTGTAACAGGCTAATGCTTAAATGTGCCTCAGAGTTAGTGTGTGAGTTGTTCAACTGTTATCTTGTATGTCTGCTTTGTACAGGGCACAACCATAACTGACAGTTGTTAAACCACCTAGATATTTTTTCTGTTTTATCTTTAATTATCTCTCAAGACTTCTCTAGAAGCCGTATTTTCATATTATACCCATTTTTAAACATAAGAACATATTTCTCTTGCCATTACCCTAGGCAAGAAAACCTTTTGGTGCATTGTTGACTTATCATGTTGAGACCCGAAAGATGAGTTTACATAGTTCATCAGCAGTGGATGAACCACATCAAAAACGTCATCTGCTTCTATAATCATCTTGATGCTACCTTGCATCTCAGGTCTTTGGTATCAGCTGCTTCCTCTAATTTCATCTTAAGTCATCCCTCTAGGGTTAATTTTCTATCCCACCTGCCACTGCTCTTGCTTCTGGAACTTGTCTTGAAATTCATGTTAATTTAGCATTGCAAAACCAGCTGTTGTCATTTTGATAATTCAATGTTCACCTAACCACAATGACCCAACATTTTTATCTAGTTAAAATATACAACTTCTAGCTTTGTATACGTGATGAGCCAGATGTGGTAGCATGTGCCTATGATCTCAGCACTAAGGAGGTTGTGGCAAGAGGACCATTGCTGGCTCTAGCCACCTTGTTTCAAGACTCTCCCACACCAGAAAAAAAAAAAACTGCATATTAATAAGGGACCAAAACATGTGCTTATACAATTCTCCTATAAATGTTTATTTGAAAAGGGGTCTTATTATGTGGCTCTAGCTTGCCTTCAACTTAAAAACTTCCTACCTCTGCCTACCAAGTTATGATATATGTGTGTACTACCATATTCAACATTTGTACTCTTGGGTAGCTTTTCTTTCCATATGTGCACCTACTTACTGCCTATGCATCAACAATAATGTTAATTACTTTCAAAGAGAATGATAAAAATCACTTATTTTAACATGAGAAATAAAAGAAGTTGTTACATAGCATAGTCTATGACTGATAAGATCTAGAAGTTATAATGGAAGAAACCTGGTAGTATGTAAATGAATTAGGCTGGATCCACTGATGTAGGGGGCCTGTAAGGGTACAGTGGCCATGGATGTTCAAGCCAGGAATAAGACCAATCCCCAAACTACTTGGTCATTGCAAGTGTATAGAAGAAGTTAGAGATCAAAGATCAGTTAAGGGCATCTATAGAAATAATACCCAGAACACGGAGCCAAGGGAAGGTAGTTTATTTCCTCCTTTGTATCCCTGCTAGAGATGAATGGCTATAGTTCATAGTCATATTCTTTGACCAAAGGACATTATACTTCATATAATTTGCTACTATTCATTGAGAAAATCATATATGGTTATTCAAGAGTCTCTGTCTTGTTGAAAAGACAACTGAGATTTCTAATTACAGAACCAAGATGAAAATCCAAGTCACAACTGAGAAGACTGAATATTTATTTTAAGTCCTCACAACTTTGCATAGAGTTTTGTAAACGCTTCCCAAGCATCATCTCACTTCATCTTCATATCATATCATATCATATCATATCTGTGAAAGTTTGCTTAATATTTATGAATTATACTAATACAAGGTCTCACACTCAGATCCTCCTGTTTCTTGTGAAAAATTCTATGCCCATACTGTTAATAAAGGTGAGAAAATGCTGACTGTTCCTCCTAGATAATGGAACTACTGTGTAGAGAGACAATCTTTCTAGTTTTGTTTGGTCACTTACTAGTTTCCACCTATCCTTGCTCTGCAGATAAAGGATACTTCCTGAAATATCAGCTTATAAACTAATAAATGTCTGGTCAGAACTTCCGCCGTGGCCTCACACATGTATCTTATGGCATCTATCACGTCTTCCCATCCTTCATGGCTTCATATAACTTCATCTGTTCACTCTCTGAAAAACCTGGACTAGGTAACATGCTGATCTCCATGAACATACACCATGCATATTCAAGAAATATGTGAAATTTTCAGAAAATTCTAGCTTTATTTGGCTTTATAGATTATTGAATTTAGGGTCTGAGATATCAAAATGCATAAAAATAAAATATTCATATACTGAGATAAAATTTGAGGTATATATATATATATTTTTTAAAAAGCTCTGGTTTCATTTTGTCAACTTTAGATTCTTGATGCAGAGCTTTTAAGAATTTAGTATGCTTATATCACAGCTGCACACATGAATGCGTTAAATAAATTAAATTCTCATAACATTCAATAGTATTGTCATTTTCTCCTGTTTGGTGTGGGGTGAGATGATTGAAGAGAAATGGGTTTATGAAGGAAGAGACAAAGTGAACTACACTGGAAAGATATCCTGATAATGGCTGTGCTCCAAAAGTGTGTGGGGCCTCGGATATGGTCATAAGGTTGGGAAAACATGTGCCACAAGTGAGAAAATGATTGTGTTGGTCAAAACTGAATCAAACAAAACAAAAATGATGGCCATTCCTAGATGCTGTAGATGGAGGTCCTCAGAACTACTTTCTTGGGAAGTTGGGAGTATTTGCTCCTGGTAAGTATTCAACTATACTCTTCAAATATTTGTTTCAGGACCATCAGCTTCTGTAGACTGAACTTGTTAGAAAATCAAATTCTCAGGTCCTACCCACAGTAGAACAACTGAACCAAAAACCCAAGGTGAGGCCCAGCTATCTGATTCTAACATTTTTCCCCTTCCTGTAGTGATTTTTATGTATTCTAAAGCTGAAAATGACTGAGGTAGAAGGAAGAAAAATAGATTGTGAGTCAGGTTGGGAAAGGAGATGAGAGTTTACTTAGAAATTCTTAGGGAATACATTCAAAAGAAATTAGAGAAAATGTGTTAATTCTAAGAAACAGACCATTTCACTTAACACTATGGGTGAGGAAACCAGAACTGAATGTTTCTACACACTGTGTAGCTCTGTGTGCACGGTCAGAAACCCTGAGTTGTCTGAGTGGTGCCAAAATAAAGGTCTGATTACAGTAACTTTTAGCGTTGGATTGTCTTAGTTTGATAGCAGTTTGATAGTTAATTTTTACCATCTTCTTGATTGGATTTAGAATCAATTAAGAAGCATGCCTCTGAATGAATCTCTTATGCTCTTTACAGGAGGAATTAATGAGGGAGTAGATCCACCTCAGAGTGGACCGTACCTTCCCTTGGTGGCCCAGATATAAAGAGGTCCAAGAGAAAAGCAGTGTGTTACCCTCACTTCTTGCTAGTGAGTATGTCTACCCAGTTGCTGCTGTTGCTGCTGCTCCATCTTTCACTGACATCAGAACCAGCTTCCTCAGCCTCCTCCTAATGTAGACCAAAACTAGGGGCTTTCCAGATTCCTCCAGGCCTTCAACACCAGATGAGACTTGTTGAGGCCTCCAGCATTACAGATCTCATTGTACTGGTTCTGTACCTCCAAACAACCCTGATTAGTACAGGCAGCATTTTATTTTGCTTCCCTGCTAAGTCTCTGGTCACAGACTGATTAAAACCGAACTGTGGATCACTCAGATTTCCATAAAATGATATCGTATTAATATGTGTCAAGCGCATCCTTCTTGTTGTTGTTTCATGATGGAGTCTGTCACTCACTGGGTAAGGCAGTGGTGGGGCATGGCACACCAGGCACTAAGAAAACGTTGGGCACCATTCTTAGTATTAGGAATCATAACAACTACAACATAAAAAGTGTTTTTGATTTTATCTTGGTAGAATGATAGTCAGAGATGCGTAGGTTCATAAATATCTGCATTTGAGAGCCAGGAAATGATTGGAACAGAAATACTTATGCCCTCTCCCATCTTCTCTGACAGCTGCTCAGTCATTTCCCAGTGGCCTGAAGTTTCTCTGAAGACAATCATCATACTAATGACTATAATTCATCACAAGAGGTATTTAGTTTGGAAAATGAAATATGACTCTATAAAAACTGATGATGAGTGTTTATTTATATGCCTAGAATATTAAAAAAAGAAAACTAGAAGAGATAAATAATTTTTCAAAGTCTGTCACAATAGATATGATAAAGCTTAAAAGATAAAGAATGTTTCCTGTAATTGTATGTGAGGGTGAGATGAAGTCACATTTTGGCTTCAGCACTGTACTTGTTGTTTCCAAAATAATTTTGAAAAGACTTGAAGACATACATGCCAAAGGTGAGAAATTGCTGGAACATCACAGATTTTCTCTAGGAAAGAATTGTAAGAATTCCTCTACAACATTTAAGATGTGCTTTAACCATAAGTAGAGCAGGTAAAGTTTTGCATTCGTTCATTTTAGTTTGTGCACATGTGTTTGTGTGTGTACATGCCTGTGTTCACAGGCCGAGGGTTGAGGACAATTTGAAGGACTTGGTTCTTTCCTTTCACCATATGGGCTCTGGGGATTGAACTCAGCAGCAAGAGCACTTACTCACTGCAGCCCAGAAAACTCTGACCAAGATAAATTTCCAATAATTGCCTTCTGCTTGTTTAGAAAAAACAAAATTTATGGTCATGCAAATGACACTGAACAATTCTTTAAGCTACAACTGATCAAAGGTAAGTTTCAATCCCTTGGGATGGTGAGATAATTTTGTTCTTTTGGGACAAACTGATACTTGAAATTGAGGGCTTTCTGAGTCACTGGCATTGCAAGGTGACCTGAGCCAATCCAGTCCTCACCTTTCCTTTCAATCCCTGAAGAATGTCTCATCCTCCTAATAAGAATCTTCTCCCCACATGGGGCTTTTCTCTGCCTTGTGCATTGAATAGCATCCAGTTTCAGAAAATGTTCCATGAAATTTAAGGAATTGTCAGAAAAATTCTTAACTTACTAATTAATTATACTTTAAAAAATGAACTGAAATATTTTGTCCTTAGGACTGGAATGTTCACATTCAATTTGCCAAACAAAACTTTAAAAATATATTGTTAGAAATGTTGCAGACTTTGAGTTTGGTTTTCCACTGGGTGAACGTTAGAGAGGAACCAAATGTTTATTCATTCCCTCTGCCACAGAGCTAATGGAACTGTTCTTTTAATTCAACAAACAGAAGCCTGTGTTCTTTGGATGGTGATTTTATTTCCCATGGAGTTTGCATGCTGTTGGCTGACAATCACAATGGTTATGTATTTATCTGGCTCTAGATAGCTATTCTGCAAAGAAAAAAAAACCTTTGAATATTATTGAAAATATATATTCAAAAATTCTTAAGAAAGTTTCTTGAAATTCTTCCCTGACCCTAGAAATACCCTTTTGGGCATAAAACTTCTAAAATCCCAAAATGAAGATCAATTGTTTGACAGATAAATTCTTACTGATTCCAAATACTTTTTCAATTGCATTTGAAGTCCCTGGCCCTCATCAGCTTCGTATAATGTACACAAAAAAATAGATGATAGATAGATAAATAGATAGATAGGTAGATGATAGATAGATACATAGATGGTAGATAGATATATAGATAAACATTAGGCTACCCACTGCACTCCTATCCTTACATAGGTATCACACTTCACAGTTAATGCCTCTTTTAAGGATAGTGAGAATTATCAATAGCAAGCCTACCATCTTAGGATAGGTATAAAGTTGGTCAAGTACCTTATTTCTAAAGAATATAGCTTCCTGTCTTCAGACATCCTTCCTGTCCTGTTAGCCATACCATTCAGGGCAAATTAATCTCTCCATGTCGTATTTTTCTTATTTATAAAATGAGAAATAGCTGTGCCCCTTCTGTGGAGTAATATAAGAACTAAATTAAGTCAGTTCACTAAACTCTGTGTGAATTAATGGTAAATATACCCAGTGAGTTAGTATCATGGCCCTGAACATGTTGATGCACTTCCTGTCATTAATAACTCAGTGCTACTTTCAGAGATATACAAATATAAGAAAAATAAAATTTCCTGCCTTTTAAATGATTCTGTTTATCTTTTCACTCTTCCTTTCTTCCTTCTTTTCTTTCTTTTTTATTTCTTTTCTGTTGCTACTTCGAACCCATTAGCTGTCAATTCTTGCTTCTTTTGTCCATTAATGTTATTTTAGATGAATGATTCAAGGGTCCATATGTATTAAGAGGTGTTATGGACCTTTAAGATGTGGAACCTAGGGGCAAGGCCTTCGGGCAGCGGGAACGAGCACTTAAAGGGAATTGTAGAAGCACTGTCTCTTGGTCTATCTACTTTGTGGCTCATGGGCTGAGAAGTCATTCTAACATATACTTTTACTGTGATGGGCAAGAGACCTAGCTAGTAGGGAAGCCTAGTCTTGAATTTGAATTTCCAAACAGTAAGTTAAGTGACATTTGTCTTTCATTTGGTTCAGGTGGCTCATTGAAATGATGGAAACTGGCTAACACATTTGGTTAACCTCAAATTTTCTGATTTTAATCTGCCATAAACAGATCAGATGATTAATTAGGTTAGAATGGGAAACACTAGGGTTCAAAGTGCATAAACCTGACTTAGAGTAAGGAGTGGGAGTGTTTTCCTCTGAGGAAAGCAAATTCTCTTGACCTCATGTATTTTCAACTTGATGTCTTGTTTTCCAGAAACCTCTTTTGCCTTTAAAAAGTGAAAGTGTGTACTAGAGAAATGGCTCAGTATTTTAAAGTACTGACTGCTCTTGCAGAGGACCCAAGTTGATTCCCAGCACCCACATGACAGCTAACAACCACCTGAAGCTCCAGGTACATGGAATCTGATACTCTCTTCTGACATCTGTGGTATTGCATGACACAGGTGCACCTACCTACATATAAGCAGTACACTCTTACATGTAAAAATAAATTATTAATTAATTAAAATGTTAGGCAAGTTACCTTGGAGAAGTGAATCTCCTTTGGTCAAGGTTTGCTACACTCCTAAAGAATCTGGCTAAGTGGTAGAAAGGAGAGAGAGGATATAGTGAGGTTCATGGTGGATCTTCATACAAGTGCATAAGGAATTTAAGGAATGGACTTCTATGCCGTCCCTGGTTGAATTCAAATCTGCCAACAGGCTCACTACCTCCATATTTTCTTTAAGCAAATAGAACTGGTATCAGAGGTCTCAGATTTTATTTCCAGGCCAACAACAGCAACTCCAGTTTTAGAAATTTAAATTCCCTGCCCCTCCCTAGATGCACTGAATCAGAAACTCTGGGAATGTATCCAGCAGTCCGTGTTCTAAATCTCTCAGGTAATTCTGAGATACTCGAAAGCTTTAGAGCCACCAACAAGTTCAAAGCTCTTGCTACTTAGTCATAACTACATGTTACCATCATCTGAAATTCCTCTAGCCCTATAAATTCAGTTACCTGGAGTTAAAAATATATTCACCTCAGGTGAATTCAGTGAACAACGGCTAAGATTAACTTCTGTAGACCTTGCTAACAAGCAGAAAATGAGGTGAATGTTGATTTAACAAGTAGCATTTGACAGCGATCATGCTATAGACAATGTCTGTTTTCTGAAGTTGTTGGAATGAAAACACACCCCTATAATGAAGGAAACATAACCTCAGTTTCCATGTTCTGGTCATGGAAGTCCAGCTCTCATAAATGAGACTATTCTCTTTAAAATGACCACTTAAATCTTGCTAGAATCCTTGTCCCTTGAGGGTGCAACCCTGTATAAAACCCGTCAGTGATCCCTTATCAAATACAATCAGGCTGAACACTGATCTTGGATTTTCTAGCCTCTGAATCTGTAAGAAATAAATTGTCTATGGCATTTTTGCTATAGCATCCCAATGAACAATGACAACAACCTCTATAATTCAAAATGGCTTCCTTTTAGCCATTCTATAGACTCTGAACTTTCATATCAGCCTACTCTGTCTGCTTCAGTTAAGAAAGCATCTATTAAAATGCAGGTGTTATCTGTGAGAGATGGACTTAAATGAACACATTCTCTTCTAATTTGGCAGTGCTTCTCAAATATCAGTGTACCTCCACATCACCAGAAACCATATTTAAACAATGCATGTTATACCCTACCTTCAAGGTTCTGATTCAAGAGGTTTGTAAAGGGCCATTCAATTTACATTTCTATCAAGTTTTGTGTTATCTAATGCTGAGGGTTCTGAAATAAAAAAGAAAAATAAAACAGTGCTCTAAGGAAAGAATGGACTTCAAGATGGAATTCAGAAAAGGCTTGCTGGAAGGAGATGATATTCAATATACTCTTCCCAAATTGGAGACCCCTTTAAAGATATAAGAGGTCCCTCTTGTATCAGGAAATACGAAGAGTAGTTATAAGAGCTAAGATCTTATCATCACGTGACTATGATGATAACCCAACTGACAATAACAGGTATGATTGCCTAATATTTATCTATACTTTCCCTAAATGTTGAGTGTGACAGTTGGCAATTAAAGCTCATTAAATACCCATGAGCAAGGAGGTTCTTCTAGCCTTGGGCACAGGTCTGCTGCTGCTGTTAGCAGACTAATCCCCAGACTAATTTTAGTCAAGAACCACCCACTGTATCCTGTATCCTGTACTCAAGATCAGCTCAATTTTTCAGTCTAGCTTGTTACAACCTTCACAGGCTGTCCCCACTGACAACTTACAATTGCATTCCTGAGACCACCCTCCTACCCTGAGAGTCCCCACCCACAACTTGCCTTGGATTCTGGAGACCAGCCTTCTTCCCTGGTAAGTCTCATCCTGCCCACTGTGTCTCTACTCTCCTGCCACTAGAACAACTCCAAACTCCCCCAGCCCACATCCTGATTTCCATATAGCCTTGTGCACAGGCACACTCTTAATCATAGTACCTCTGATCTCTGGACTACCCTGTACTTCTGACGGGCTGTGAGATTTCCAAGTCACACTGTGCCCATTCCCCTACATTGCTGTTGCTGCAAGGCTAGGCTTCTGTGTTCTTTAGTATGGGCCCAGACCTTCACAGGCTGCCTGAGAAAGTCTGAATTCAGCTTTTGTCTAGAAATTTTCCAAAATTGTGCTGTGTCTGCTGGCTAGAGGGAGGAGATCTTAAGAGAGAGCCTGGGAGCATCTAATCTTTCCACAACTGTCCTTCTGAGGGACCTCTGGAGCATCTGAACTACAGTCATCTGATCCATCCAATATAAAATCGAAAGAGAGAACCTAAAGCCTAGACCAACCAACTTTTCATACTCAATAAGAAAACAACCAAGTCACATGAAGTATACAAACAGAATCGAACCTCAACCAAACAGACTTGAGTCTCACATCAGAATCACAAACAACAAAAGAAATCCACATGCAAGATCACAAGAAAAATATAATTTGAAAAACCCAAATAATATGACCCCACCAAACATCATCAGACCTATAGTGAGAACCCATTGAGATAACCCAGGACACAGAGTTTAAAACAACAAACATAAATATGATCAAAGAATTCAGTGAATTTAAAAAACACGCAAGCAAATGAAAGAACTAACAGAAATAGGGTTAAACTTCTGACGGAATTCACAAAAGAGGTACAAATATTAAAGAAAAATCAGGCTGAAATGAAGAATGAAGTGAAAAACTCAGTAAGCCAATTTGAAATGACAGAAGAAAGCCTCACCAATAAGTGAATGAAATGGAAATCAGGATATCAAATTGCATGATAGAGTTGAAGAATTGGAGAACCCAAGCAAAGGTTATGAAAAATCTAAAAACACAGGAGGAACATGCAGGAAATGTGGGATAACATGAAAAGACCAAATTTATGCATCTAGGCATAGAGGAAGGAGAAGAATCTTAGGAAAATGCTATTGACCAGATATTCAACCAGATTGTAGAAGAAAATTTCCCCAAATTAAGGAAACACATTTCCATATATATACAAGAAGCACATAGAACACCAAATAGACAGGACCAGAAAAGAAACTCTCCACAACATATCATAGTAAAAAAACTTAAGCATATAGAACAAAGAGGTAAAACTGAAAGCTGCAACTGAGAGCTGTATATATATATGCACACACACAAAGCAAATCAAACAAAAAAACAAAGTTATATAAAAAGGAAAACCCATCATAATTACAGGTGATTTTTCAATGTAAACTATGAAAGCCAGAAGAACCTGAACCACAATATTCCTCATTGTAAATGACTATAGGTGCTAACCTAGAATATTTTACCCCACCCCAAAATGTCTATTATACTTGAAGGGGAAAAAAAATCTTCTGAGACATGAATAGACTGAAAGAGCTCATGTCCAGAACACCAGCCCATCAGAGAATACTTGAAGCAATACAAAGAGCTGAAGAAAGGGACTGCTGTACCCCAGGGGCAAAAGAAGGAAACTAATGAAAACATAACTGAAGAACCACAAAGTTAGACCAAAGACGCAAACAGAATTTAAAACGATGTGAATCAATACACAACTTCGAAAAATAACTTTAAATATTAATGGACTGAACTCTCCAGTAAAAAGACAGATGCTAGTGTAATGGATCAAGAAACAAAATCCATCATTTTGTTTTTTATAAGAAACCTGTCTCAACTTCGAGAATAGGCACAACCTTAAGGTGAAAGGATTTTAAAAAAGTATTCCAAGCAAATGACACTAAAAAGCAAGCAGGAGGTGCCATTCTAATATCTGACACAATAGAATTCAAACTAAAATTAATGATAGGAGATAAAGATGATCACTGCATTCTGATCAAAGGAACACTTAACCAAGAATATATTACAGTCACGGACATATATGCACAAAACTTGGATGCACCCAACTTCATTAAAAGAGTACTACAGGACTTTAAGACACAGATTAATCCCAACTCACTATAACAGGATATTTCAGTACCCCTCTGTCTCCATTAGACGGGTCATCTGGACAGAGAATAAACAGAGAGACATCTGAATTAAATAAAATCATACATCAAATGGACCTAACAGATGTCTACCAAACAGTCCACCCAAGTACCAAAGAATGTACATTTTGTTCAGGACCCCATGCATTTTTTTTCCAAAATCGACCATAAACTGGGGTATAAAACAAACCTTAAATACAAAAAGTTGAAATATCAGGCATTCTATCAGAACACAATGCAATAAAGTTTTCAATCAAGAAGGAAGAAGCCCTAGTAACTTCATGAAATCATGGAGACTAAACAAAACATTCCTGAATGATGAATGAGTCAAAGAAGAAATTAAGAAAGAAATGAAAGTATTGCTGGAAATAAACAAAATGGGTAATACAACACAACAAAACCTCTGGGACACATTAAAAGCAGTGCTAAGAAGGAAGTTTACAGCTCTGAGTGCCGACATTAAAACAAAATTACTAAAAGCACAAAGAAATGATTCAATATTGCAACTTACGAATCTTTAAGGCAACAACAAATGGAACCAAAACCCAGCAGACAAGAAGAAATAACAAAAATCAGAGAGGAAATTAAAGAAATAGAAACGAAGAAAACAATAAAAAGAATGAATCAAAGAGCTGGTTCTTTGGCCCAGTTAACTAAAAGAAAGAAAGAACTACTCCAAATCAACAGAATCAGAGATGAAAGGGGAAACACCACAACAGAGAACAAAAAGATCCAGAGCATTATATGGGAATGCTTTAAAAACCTATATGTTATTAAATTGGAAAACATTAGCGAAATAGATGTATATCTAAAATCATGGGAATCACTAACGCTAAACCAAAAAAAAAAAAAAAAAAAGATCAACAGCTTAAACAGTCTCAATAAGGAAATTGAAACAGAAATACAAATCCTCCAAACCAAAAACCAGCCTTGGCCCAGGTGGATTCGTAGCAGAATTCTACCAGCTATTCAAAGAAGATCGACATCCAATACTATTTAAATTATTCAACAAGATAGAAACAGAGGGAGAACTCCGAAATTCCTTCTATGAAGCCAGCATCACTTTAATAACAAAACCAGGTAAAGATACAACCCAAAAGAGAAAATTTTAGGCCCATATCCTTAATGAACATAGATGCCAAAATTCTCAACAAAATACTTGAAAACCCCATACAGACAGATAATAAGAAGGCCATCCACCATGATCAAGTCAGATTTATTCCAGAGATGCACAGGTAGTTCAGTGTACATAAGTCAAGAAACATCATGAAGCAAGTGAATGGACTCAAAGACAAAAGTCACATGGCCATCTCAATAGATGCAGAAAAGATCTCAAAGACAAAAATCACATGGCCATCTCAATAGATGCAGAAAAGATCTCAAAGACAAATATCACAGGGCCATCTCAATAGATGCAGAAAAGATCTCTGACAAAATTCCACTTGCATTCTTGTTAAAATCCTCAAGGTAAATGGGGTGGAGGGAACATGCCTCAACATAATTGAAACTATATACAAAAGCCCCACAGCAAACGTCATTCTAAATGGAAGAAAACTGGAGGCATTCCCATTAAAATCAGGAACCAGACAAGGCTGTCCAGGATCCTTCTTAATGTAGTGCTTGAAACTCTTACTAGAACAATAAGAAAAGAGAAGGACGTTCAGGGAGTACTCACTGGCAAAGAGGTTAAATTACCCCTTTATGCAGGTGCCTTGATACCATACCCAAGAGATGCTAAAAATTCCACCAGGAAAGTCCTAGAAATGATTAACACTTCCAGCAAAGTGGCAGGTTACAAAATTAATCGACAATATCAGTAGCTTTTCTAAATATCAATAAGAAGCAATTAGAGAAATAGTACAAGGAAACCCTCATTCTCAACAGCCTCAACAAAATAGATATCTGACCAAAACATTTAAGATCTCTACATGAATGTTTTAGCTTTTTAAAAAAAGAGAATGATGAGAACACCAGAAGATGGAAGGACCTCCCATGCTCATGGATTGGAATAATTAATAGCATAAAATGACAATTCTACCAAAAGCAATATATATATTCATTGCAATTCCTATCAAAATCCCCATGACATTCTTAAAAGAATCAGAAAAAAAATCCTAAAATTCATATGGAAGCACAAAAGACCCCAGAGTAACCCGGAGCACAAAGAACAAGGCAGGGAGGATTACTATACCAAATTTCAAACTATATTACAGAACTATAGTCATAAAAACAGCATGGCACTGGCACAAAAATAGATCCATAGAACAATGGAATCTAATTGAAGACTCAAACATGAGTACATGTAATTTCAGCCATCTGATATTTGATAAAGGGGCCAAGAACATTCACTGGAGGAAAGATAACATCTTCAGCAAATGGCACTGACAAAATTGGATCTCCACCTGTAGAAAATGAAAATAGTCCTTTATTTTTCACCTCGTACAAAAGTGAACTCCAAAGGGATCAAAGACCTCAATGTGCAATATGAAACACTGAAATTGTTGACCTTCTATAAGATATAGGTAAAGAAAAGACTTTCTAAATCAGACAACTATTTCTTAGGAATTAGTGTCAATAATCAGTGCAACCTCATTAAACTAAAAAGCTTTTGTGATGCAAAATAAACAACTAAGGAAGTGAAGACTCACAAAATAGAAGAAATTTTTCACCAGTGACAAATGTGACAGAGGTTTAACACCCAGAATATATAAAGAACACAAAAAATAAAGAAACAAGAAAACAAGCAACCCAATTAAAAGATGGGCTAAAGATCTGAGCAGGGAGTTCTCAAGGGAAGAAATAAAGATGGCTGTGAGATATCTTTAAAAGTTCTCAACATCGTTAATAACTACAAAAATGCAAATAAAACCACTTTAATATTTCAGCTTCCCCGAGTCAGACTAAGTTCAAGAGAACAAATGATACCAAATGTTAGAGAGAATATGAGGAAAGAGAACACTCACTCATTGCTGGTGAGATTGTAAGCTTGTGCAACCCCTGTGGAAAGCAGTGTAGAGAACTCTTAAAAAACTAAAAATGAATCTACCATTTGACACAGTTATACCACTCCTTGGCATATACACAAAAGTATTATTGTATTGCAGAGATACTTGTATATCTGTGTTTGTTGCTGTTCTTTTCACAATAGCTAATGGATGGAAGCAACCTAAGTGTCCCTCAACTGACGACTGGATATTGAAAATGCAGCACATTTACACAGAGGAGTTCTACTCAGTGGTAAAGAAAGATGAATCATGGAATTAGAAACTGTTACGCTAAGTGACGTAACACAGAATCAGAGAAACAAATGACGTATGCTCTTTCTCATTTGTGGATCCTAGCACCAAATTCTTATTTGTGAGTATATGTCCTGATGTAGAGGCAGGAACAAGGAAAATGGAGAGGAATCAAAGAGGTAAAGGGAAAGAAGGAACTAAGAAATAAGAATAACTGGAGACAGGTGTTACCAAAGGAGAACTAGATAAGAGGTTTTTTTTTTTTTTTTTTTTTAATTTATCTTTTTGTTTTGTTTTTAATGGAAGGGTTTAGGGATAGTTATCCGAGGAAATAAGTGGATAAAGGGAAAGAAGGACCTCAAGACAGGTGGGGCCTTAGGAGACTGGTATTATCAAGAGAGAAGTGAGGAGAATGGGGACACTTTAAATGGGGAAAGCACAGAAGGAGTGTTAGATAGTCTTGATAAAATCCCTCCTGGGAGGTGCTAAGTTTAGTCTCTTGCTCCCCTGGTCCTAAAACAAACAAGATACAAATTCCCCAACTCATAGTTAAGCAAATTCTAGTGAATTTACTTGGGTAAGGCATTACTTACAAAACAATGGGCCCCCTCCCATCCTCCATAAATTACACCAGTTCATCCACAATCAAGCTTGGATCTTGGGACTTCCTGGAGCTCAGTCCAAAAATGGCAAGGAGAGGAAAATGGGCCTACCTCATGGCACCCTTAGCTTATATGCCTTTAGTCCCACCCCGTCTTAAATTCCAAGGCCAACGAGCTGGTTGGGAAGGACATAGGACTTTTGCAGCTCCTTTTTTTCTCGTGCAAGGTAGTCCTGGTTAAGTATCACCCAGCCTGAGAGAGAAGTGTTTGTCTACAGTTCATCCATCTGGCTTGTCCCTTGGAGAATTAATCTTTGCCAGAGAGAGAGAGAGAGAGAGAGAGAGAGAGAGAGAGAGAGAGAGAGAGAGAGGAAATAAACAATGCCAGGTAGTGTAAAACACCCAAGGTAATCATATTAGTCTAACAACTTAATGACAAATTCTACACACAAGATCTCTACAAGAGTCCATGTGTGTTTCTTGTTATGTAGCAAGAAATAATGCCAGACAGGAGAAACCTTCCTGTGAGTTGTTGGCCAGAGTGGTCCAAGAGACTCTCAAATTTACACAGGCTATTATTGCCACAGCCCTTGATTGTCTCCCAGAATTTCAAGGTAAGACCCTATTGCTGAAGACAGGGCATACTTCAAAGATCATATTTGGAGCAATAGAGCTGGAACTGATCTGGAAGCCACTTTTCCCCTAAGGGCTAGCACTTGTCTCCCTGGAAAGCACTTTGCAAGTAGCCGTGGGAGAATATCAGTTGATGACCCAACAACAGCTTCATGACCAAATAACCATATCAATGTCCAGCACAACGTTTGACACAGGTGCAGTTGTGGCACTTCTATCTTGGGACTAATCAACAGCTACCTAATTGATCTTAGAGCCCGCTCAGTGGTAGGAAACTCATGTATGGTACTGTGATCATAGCCAAATACACATGACTGAAGAGGTCATAGAGCTTAGAGAGATTCTAAGGGCTGTCACATCCTTAGGCTCTTGTTAATTTCTTACTAAATCAAAAATATATATCCTTATATTTACAGTCAAGTATCCTACTCACCACCTATCAAAGCAGCTTTTGTACCAGATGGAAACTATCACAGAGTACCACAGCTCATCACAGACAGACATTGTCTGAGAATTGCCTAAGCATACCTAAGCAGCACTTCTACAATGCAGTCTGTATACTCCAGACTTATGAAATATAGTGCAAGTGATAAAGAAGACACTAATAAATCTCTCAACTCTCATTAATGAAGTTCCACATGCAACAGAGGACCAGTAACATAAGTGGTCACAAATGGCCAAAACATGGAGAGTAGGAATCTTTAAAGTGTGGATACCTAGACATAATTCTTATATTAAGCTTCACTCACCACGGACCATTGAGGAAGAAGAGGTGGAAAGATTATAAGAGCCAGTGAGGAAGGGCATGACCATATGGAAACAGTGTCCTACAAACCCCTGAACCTACAGCAGTTGTTTCAGCATGCTCAAGGTGTGTACAAAGTCAAGCAGACAAAAACCCTGCATGGCCCTGGGGAAATGGGTAGCAGACCCCAACCTTTGCTTAAGAAATATTGGCAATTGATTACTGTTGGGTGATTATGAGCTAGTTTTCCTAAAGCAGGGGACTCTAGGTAGGTTGACTACACCTCAGTGGATGAATCTGCACTGAATTTATATGGGGACACTAACTTGACACAATAGACCTTAACACAGATGGAAGAATGTACGGATTCCTATTGGGGGGACATGGGGTGGGGTGGGGTGCTGGTGGGGAAAGTGATATAAAGATAATTAAGATTGATTGAGATGTTCTTTGTGGAACACACAATGATTAAATAAAATAAAATAAAATAAACCCACACATGAGGTACAGTAAGTCTTACTATTTCTAGAAAGGCTAACTGGACTCCAGTGGATGAGCTTGTAGCAAAGGACATCTGAGTACAAATGTTTATCTGAATAGAAAATGACATGTACGGCGGAATGCATGAGGTCCAGTGGGATTGTGGGTGGGAAGCGTGGATAGAGGTGGGGATCTAAATACAATTAAGAGCTGTTGTATGAAACTTACAGAAGCTGAATTAAACCAATCCACACACATCTGGATCTCGTGTCCTAACCTTGCAGTACTTTCAAATGAAACCCCACAGTAAGTTCTCTGGGCGGTTTTTCCCTTCCTCTCTGCTGTCCCTCTCCTCACTCTACCTCTCTCTCCTGCTTCCTCCTTTCCTCCAATCCTTTCCTTCCTGCCTCCCTCTCCCTGTCCCGTTAATCCTCCCTCAAGCTTTGTTGTAAACTTTTATGCAGGGGAATTTGTGACAATTTATAATAACTATTATTAAATATTCATAGCTTTTAGAATTAAAGGACAATGCTGCTGTTTCTGAATACAATTCAAGTAAGCATTTACTTTGAACCCATGGTATTTTGTTGAGGTTCCTTCTGTTTACTGAGGATTTCTATTAGAAGATTGTTTAATTTAATCTTTTAAAATCTGAAAACAAAATTCTTCGATATTGGGTTTATTAATATTTTAATGAAATTTATTCTCAGACCCATTTAAGTTTAGGAGAGACAATAGTTCTGACAGGTATATGACTTCCAGTTGAGAATATTTATATGGGGACAAAGAGCCCATGGGAAGAATGCACAGCACTGACATCTAGGAAATGCCAGTGACTGTTTCTGTGTGAAACAGAAGAATGAGAGTAAGCATCATTTTACTATACTGATGACAATATCTCTTGTGTTACTGTCAATAGTTACGTTATGAATGCATATGCATCTTCTTAAAATTATTATCAAGTATTACAATTTGTGATTTCTTGCTCCTTTGTAAACTACAGTTTAAGACCCAGGATAAAATTTTTAGTCAAGGATTTTACCATGTCTTGGGTAGTATAATGAGCCTTGGTTATTTCTGCAGAGGCACAGGAACTCCTTTCCCAGATGTTCTTATGTAAAAGCCTGGTGCAGTTACTCCCCAGGTAATAAATAGGGAGGAGCTCCTAATAGACATAGCTAGCATGTTTGTCTTTAAGGAAATTATGAAAGTTCTTACAGAATCTATTTACTGAAAGAGAAAGAAAAGAATAAAGCTCCTTGAGAGATATTCATTTATTTAAAAATAAGCTTGGTGACTGTATCCATTATGAAAAACAGTCAAAGGGCATCCATCTTTCTACAAACTTAATCATGTCCATCAAACCTTGGAAGGTATCAGATGACAGTATTTATACAAGAGTGGGAAAGAATGTTTGATGTTTTAAAGAAATTTTACTCATGGCTAAGCTTATTAGTTTTACCTACATAAAGTATGGTTTTACTACATCGTATTGACATGCCTGCAGAGTAGCTCATCTTGATCTGGAAGCTATTCTGGAAGATGTTCCTTTGAAAATATTTCTTTACTTAAAGTCTCTATGAATTTTCTTAAAGACAAACAAATGAAGATGGCATGTCGTAGATGAGCTGCAACGGAAGCTGTGTCAGAGTCACCTCCTTAAACTATACCTCTGTTTGACTAGGGCTGGTTCACATGTTGTTTGGCTTTTGGAATTTTATATTTCAGTTTGTATGATGAGGAAATTGGTATGTTTACCCAGAGCTTCAACCTTGTCCTCATATTTGTTCCTGTATTCAGCTGAGAGACAGCACGGGAGCAGAAGTAGCTGCCTTTTAGAAAAAGTGGCCAAGTTCCAGAGTTCCCAGAGAAATGGCTTCAGTAGAACACTCTAGAATATTTCCTAATTTTCTTGCTGTAAATCAGTTAGTATTCAGCTCAGGCTGATAGGCAATTCCTGTGTTCACGCCATGCTAGGTGTTATGCTATAGAAGGCATAAAAATGCTTCAAGCAGTATGTTTTCCTTCCTGGCATTTAGGAAGAACTAACTGTGGGCAGGTGTGAATGTCATTCTGGATTTGCTTGTTTTCTATAGCAGAGGATTATTTGTTAAGATCATGGAAATACTTTTGTGAATGGTACCTTATAAAATAAAAGTATATTACTATCTCTCATTCTGTTACTGTTCCTTCCTTTCAGCAATAATATGCTTCTGATCTTGGTATAAATGTCATATTGTGTGAATATGCAAACATCACATCCGCCTACATATGTTCTGTTGCTTAGTAATTCTTGGCACTACAGTGCAGTGAATGCTGTGCCTAATAAATGAGATAACCATCAGAATGAAAAATGAGCTATGCTGGTCTCCTGAATAAGAAATCATTATTTCATATTTTAGTTTGGAAATTAGGTTGCATTATCATACATGGTAGTAAAGAAATTTGGAAAGGGATGAATTCAGGGCTAACATTTACTCACTTGTTCCTCAAAAATTTACCCGTCATTTACTTCCAAAGCTATAGGCCAATATTGCAGTGTTCATTTTAAAAAATAGAAAAATTTGATATCAAATTTAATTTGTAAAGCAGAACTTTTAAAAGAATATAGAAAGAAACTACTCTAGATGAAAAATCTGTATTCAGAAGCGAGTTCTAGAATTATGCCTTGAAGATCAATAAATTGTCTCCATTTTACTATAATTAACAGAGTCTCTCTTTTCACCTGTGAGTCCACATTTTTTCTTTCATTTTTTTTTCCTGGACTAAACTGCTTGTAAAATTTTTGTGCATTTGTGGCTCTCCTTTCCAAGATCAAACCTTTAAAGGGCTCTGGCCTATGTGGGATTTAGAAGGTAAGTTATAGCTGATTTCCAGCTCTTTGCTTTCCAGTGGTCACTCATCTGTGAGCCTCCTTTCAGTACCATGGGCATAAGGGCTTAACTGACACCCTTCCCCTACCAAAAAGTACTTGTAGAAACTATTCCCTGAATGGTGGATGTGACTTTTCTCGAGGATATGGTTTTTCCATCAATTTTTAAATGTTTTAAAAATTTGCTAATTGTGCAAATAAATGGGTTTTATTGAGACATATTTTTTTTTTTTTACTTAAAATGTCCACAACAGGTTCATGTGTTTAAACACTGGACCCAAAGCTAGTGATGCTGTTCTGGAAGGTTGTGGAACCTTTGGAAGGTGGAGACTCACTGAATCAAGTGGATCTTTGGGATCATTGACAGACCTTAAGGATTAGAGGTTTCACCCACACTGAATTTTCTGCTTTCTTGCGGTTTACTGATTGGAACAACTACTACATGCTGCTATTACCATGAGCCAACCACCATTATATAGTCTATCATATTAACTGTGCCTTTCCAACCCATATCCTTTTTCTTTTAAGTTTTTTTCCGTTGGGCAGTCTTTCAAAGTGAGAGGAAAGTAATATAATTTCTACACATGTTTATATCAGGTTTTAATCATATTTATTTAGCCTTGCCATCATTGCTACCTTTTGTCCTCCCCTCTCTCTTTCACTTGATTCTTTTACTCTTCTCTCTTTTATTTTTTTCAGGTTCCAAGTTTCTATGTATGTGATACTTTCTTATTCTTTCATAGTCTGACTTACTTCATTTAATAATCTCCAGTTATATTGATTTCCCTATAAATGGCATGAATTCAGTCTTCTTAATGGATGAATAAAATTACACTCTCTCTCTCTCTCTATCTCTCTCTCTCACACACACACACTTTATCCACTTATTTATTGACAAATATCTAGACTGATTCATACATCGGTAATTTTTAGTGTGGGATTTCAGGTGTCTCTGTTGTGTGCTGACTTTATTGCTTCAACCATATTTGAGGGACTGGTATAGCTTGATAAATTCTTTTTAAGAAGTTCCATGCTGCTATTTGTGGCATCAGTGCTAATTTGTATTCCTATGAACAGTATATAAGCATTGTCCATCATCCACATCTTCTCCAGACATAGTGCTTTTTGTTTTCTTTTATTCTGCTTTTTATAACGCAAATGTATGAGCTTCATGCTACATTTTTCTGCATGTGTATTGTGTACTTAGAAGGCAATCACTCCCAGTACCTTTCCTTTTCCTCCTCACCTGTCTTGCCAGGCCCTTTCCTCTTTTCAAATGGTCCTCTTCTATTTTAATGTCATCTCTGTATAAGTTTAGATTCTTCATATGAGAGAAAACATGTGGTACTTGCTTTACTGAATCTGGTTTATTTCACTTAACATGATGATCTATAGTTCTTTCTATTACCTGATACATGACATAATTTAATTGAATATGGCTGACTAGCATTCTATTGAATGTGCATATATGCCAGATACGCTTTACCCATTCATCTACTACTGGATATTTAGGAAGATCCTATGACTTGACTGTTGCAAACAGTGCCACAAATTTACATGAAGGTACAAGTTTCTCTGCTGTATATTGACTTACATTCTTTTGGGTTAATACCCAAGAATAATATAGATGAATCATGGAGTAGTTCTGCTTTTAGGTTTTTCAAGACTATCTAGACTGAATGGGGTGAAATGACATCCCAGTTTAATTGATTTGTATATCAGTGATGGCCAAGGATGTTTGGCATTTTTCATATATGTATATTCTATTTGTACTTCTTTGGAGAAGAAGCTTTTCAATTAATCTACCCATTGGTTATGAGAATCACTTGTTCTTTGTTGTTGATTTATTAATTTGGTTGTATGTTCTATTTGTTAAACCCAGTCAAATGAATAACTGACAAGGATTTCCTCCTGTCCTGTTAGCTGTCTTTATTTTGTTGATTGAGCCTTTGTTGCACAGAAGTCTTTAAATTTGAGTAGTCTCATATCTGTTCTTGCTTTTGTTTCCTGATTTATTGGATTCTTATTTAGGAAATTGTTGCCACCACCAATTGATAGAGACATATTAGGTCCTGAATGCTCCTTCCATGATTGGCACTTCCCTTCCTCCACTGATTCCTCTGATTTGACTCAATTCCAATTCCAGGATACTCCCTGAACCAGAGTCCTGCAGGATCAAACTGCTCTGAAAACTACCTTGCACCTTTCCTTCCCAATATGACTCAAGTTCAACCCTAAACTCCCTCTCCCTCCAAGAAGGGAGGGAAATATAAAAGGCCTGAGTCCTCCAGATACCAGGCCATAAGGTGGTGCCCACTTCATCTGGCCCCTAGGCTGCAGGGGAGTGGTTGCCCTCTCATGCTTAATTTTTAGTAAATCTGCTTCTCTTGTGGAGTTCAATTTTCTTCCCTCTTTTCTTCACCTCATATTTCTTAATGGTTGGTGCAGAAACCCAGGAGAGAGTTCTCTGCAGGACCATGCTCTCTCTCTCTCTCTCTCTCTCTCTCTCTCTCTCTCTCTCTCTCTCACACACACACACACACACACACATACACATTTCTCTCAATTCAGGAAAGAAGTCTTAGCATAGACAATTCCTGACCAATTACTTTCTCCCCATTGCCTGTCTCTAAACTGGGAAGTGAATTCACAGAAGGTCCAGGCCCCTGGGTGATGATCTATCTCTGTATCTCTTTTTCACCCTGTCCATTCTCTTCCTTCCTTCCTTCCTTCCTTCCTTCCTTCCTTCCTTCCTTCCTTCCTTCCTTCCTCTCTCTCTCTCTTTCCCTCTCTCTCTCTCTCTCTCCTATCCCCATTGACTCTCTTCCTTTCACACCATTCCCACTTCTGGCATCCAGAACATAAACTGTCTCTTGTACCTTCTTTGGTTGAATAATGGGTAGAAAGCAACTTGGAGCTTTAGATTTCACTGCCTTATTGTTCCATGGGTGAGTCAGGTCCTTGTTCTGAGGGTCTTACTGAATGTTTCAGAAAACTTGCTGCCCAAACCCCACTCCTCATTTCTTATGTTGTTAATCTTTCCTGTCTGACTTTCTGCCTTCATGCTTCTCTGACTTTATATTTCTCTGACATCTAGAGCAAAGTCTGTTATCACCATGCCTGTCCACTATACCAACACTGGCCATCCTTAACCCAACAGGGTAAGCACCCACTGTCTGCATAAGTGGTATCTTAGGATGGACATTTCATATGTTTTGTACCTTGGATCTTAGCGATCCCTCAGTGGAATGCAGTGTATGGCTTGGGAGTCAGCCTGTTAGTTCCATCAGGCTGGGCTTTTATTTCAGTGAATACCCTTATTCAATTCCCTGTTCTCAGCATTTTGCTTCCTATCCTACAGGAGGGGTTCACAAATGTCAAAGGTCCCTGGTAAAACCCCCTTAGCTTATCTCTTAAATAACCTTTCAGAATTGGTACTCCAATCTAATTTAAAACAAAAGAAACTTAATTGCCTGTTGATCTTCACCTGGCCACTACACAAATTTGATAATAACTGATGACCTGAATTTGAGACATTCAATATAACTGTTCTTTCGGATCTTGAATTTTTCGTGCATAAGAATGAGATTATCTGCTGTTCCTTATGCTTATGTCCAAACATTTCTTCTCTTCTCTTGTGCCTCATGTCATCTGTTATTTGAGTTCACTGAGTGGCTGGCTCTGGAGATGGTATTGATTCTCCTACTTCAGACTCAAGCATATTCATCTCAAAGTGTCCTCCAAATCTCTCTCCTAAGCTGGGCTGACCCCCAACTCTGTGACAGGGAATAGGACAACATAAGAATTGTAAAACCATAAATTTAGAATGGGGGATGTCCAATGATCAATCTATCTGTAGTAAAAAGTTATGGTCACATCTGAAATGGATATTATCAGTATAAAAGAAAAAGTATTTAAATAAATATTGCTCATATGTCAAAATTTTCATTAAGGCATATAGATTAAATCTTTATTTCATTGGTAATATTGTCATAACCCACAATGAAACATAATTATTATATCATACCACTTGTACAAATTGAAAACAACAACAATTATGTAGGAGGTTATTCAACGCCTTAAAATTGCAGAAGAATATTTAAATAATGGATTGTTGAGGGGATTGTTTTGGTAGCTGCTTCTGCCTTGGCTTAAGGTCAAACCATTCAAACAGCTCACTTTATCCAACAATTAGAAAATTCTGTTTTTTGAATAGGGGATCAAGTAGAGGATTTGAGAAGGTCCCATGGATTGTAAGTCATTTTAATGTTGCTCAGTTTTGTATTATGCCTGGTCCATATAATGAACTGAACATGACTGGCAAAGGAATAAAAATAAATTTTGGGCCTTGGTCCTTTTCATAATGCTTCATTGGATATTTTAAAATTACAAATCCAAGTGCTTATGATACCAATAGCCCAAGAGGGAACATGACCTCATGAGCTTCTTCACATTATAAACAGTAGCTTTTTGGTTGCAAGTTTATAAAAGTCTTTCGTTCTGATTATGTCCATATTTTATAGTCACTTCAACAGCCTTTAACAAGACATTAATATCCAGACTTAATAAAGATAAACTATAAATCAAAAGGAGTAAAAGGACTGATTGAAAAGCAGGCAAGATTTCATTATCTCACCACATAAGCAATATAGATGACAATGCTGTGACGAACTTTTACCCCCTCACCTCCAAGGCTATATAGTCCAGGGTGGCATCAAGCTCCTCACACTTCTGCCTCCACCTTTCAAGTGCAATGATTACAGATGTGTAACACTATGTCTGGCTTGTGGTCTTTATAAAGACTAACTAAAAACACAAAAAGTTATATTTTAAATTTTTCTACATTTTTTTCCACAGAAAATAACTCATTTTATTTAACTATTAAATTTTTTATTGAATCATTGAATATTTCATACAGAATATCTCGATAAATCTTAATCATCTTTATACTCCCTTTCCCACTAGCACCCCCTATTGCCCCCTAATTGGAATCTGGGCATTCTTTCATCTGTTTTAAGGTCTGTTCTCTCAAGTTAGTGTCAGCAAATATTCCTCAGTGCAAGTTCATCCACAGAGGCCTAGTCAACCTATCCATAGTCCTTTGCTTTAAGAAGATTATTTCATCCTCCCCCAACAGTCATCACTTGCCAATATTTCTTCAGCAAATACTGGGGTCTGCAGCCCATTTCTACAGTTCCATGCTGGGTTTTTGTCTTCTTGAGTTTTCATGGGTCTTGAGCTAACATCATTGCTGTAGGTTCATCTAACCAGGGTCCAAGGAGCTTGTAAGATTCTATTTCCATATGAGAGCCAGCCTTCAGGGGAAGTGACTTCCAGGTCAGATCCAACCTCATTGCTCCAAATTCTGTGGCTGAAGTATGTCCTGTCTTCATCAATAAGGTCTTACCTTCAAGTTCTGGGAAGCAGTCAAGAGCTGTGGCAATAACCTGTATAACTTTGGAAGTCAGCTGGACTACCCTGGCCAACGACTCAAAGGGAGGTTTCTCCTGTCTGGCACTGTTTCTTGTTATATAGCCTTCAGCTTTGCACATGGACTCATGTAGAGATACTCTATGTGGAATTTGTCCTTAGCTTTACAGATTAATATGATTACCTCTGGTGTTTTACCCAAGTTAGGCATTGTTTATCCCTCCTCTAACAAACAACAAACTAGACTGAGAAATTGAGCTGGTCTGAAAACAGGGGTTTAAGTCACAGTGGGTATATGAACTAAGGGGTTAGTCCAGAGACCTAGGGTGCTAAGAGCAAGAGTGGGCCTATGCCCAAGGCTAGAAGGAGGACAAGAGGTAGACCCAGTAACTCAGAGCCACCTCTCATTTTTTCTTGATGTTGTTTCTCACAGATGACATAGTTATCAATTCACCTGCTTCTAATTTTATAAAAGTGTGTCACCTGGATACTTCAGTTACTTCTTCACCTTGTCTGTAAATTACTTCACTTGAGTTTACCACTTTCCACTCCTACCTTCATAGCTGCTCAGTAACATACCTAGAATGAGGCTTCAAAAACTGAAATACAAATGTGTCATACCTTGGTTACAAATCATTTGGTAATTTGTAAAATTGAACCTCTGAAAGTGATAAAAATAATTGCTTGCTTGATATTTTCTTACTTAAACTGTGATCAGATTCTCTATCTCCCTTTTCCTTTATATTACAGATGTTATAAACTGTCAATATTTTCTTTTTAAGGCATACTCAGTCTCATTCTGTGTCCCTATTCTCATGATATTTTTGCTGCAATTCCAGGCATCTTATAATATGGGATCTAGGGTTTGAACACAGATCCTCATGTTTATGCAACAAGCTGTTTACCTAATAAGCCACTCTGTAGCCCCCCAAAATAAAATTTTTATGTTAATTGTGATATGGCTGAAAAAAGAATGCAAATGAAATACGGTGTCATTTGTTCACAATGAGCAGATGTAAAAAACATCAAAAACAGTCAGCTGGCAAAATCTAGTGTATTAGCTACAAATGTTACTGAGAATGAATGCTACTTAAAGGCTGAGAAGACCTAACTATTGACTTCTAAATGAAGTAGGGTAATTGAAGATGGATATGCAATTTCCATGTGACTGGAGAGACTGAACAGAAATTTGTAGTTTTTCTACCTCTTCCACAATGGAATTATTTGTATTTGTTCTGTCCTAGCTCTAAATATAACAAAAAGAAAAGTGGAGTAAATATAAAATAACCGATTTCCAATGTCAGAAATTAGACCACACACCTGTAAACTGTAAGAGAAAGGAAACAAGTGAGTAGACTGTGACAATATCCCTCATTTTGTGTGTGTGTATATGGTGGTGGTGGTGGTGGTGGTGGTGTGTGTGTGTGTGTGTGTGTGTATAGTCACTTTCTGAAAAGTACTTTGGGATCTCAAAAGAAAAAAAAAAGATCATAATCTGGGGTTTAGTTTGGAAGTTACATTAAGGCAGATGCATCTGTAGAACAATGTACTGAAGAGAAACTCATTACAAAGAAAGGGTTTTGAATTAGGAATAGCATTATTTTTAATCAATTGCTGGACAGTAATATCGGTGTGTAGTAATGTCCTCAGAACTGAAGCTTTCCTTCTTGTAGAAAAGCCCACTAAGATTTAGGGGTAAACAAAACTTGGAAAGCTCAGGAATTAACTAACTCGAAAGACTCAAGAAATTCTGGAAAGTTACAAGGTTCACAAGGTCACCGTCCAAGGCTATATAAAGAGCAGTAACTGCTGGAGAGGAAACTCTGTATCTGAAATACATGCAGATCATATATGGAGATCTAGGGATGAAAGTATTTTGAGTCATCACACAAGCTGGGACGGGCTTTTCGGTGATGCACCTGCATTTGATGGCTCCACGTTCCTGCAAATAATCCGTCATGCATACTCTAGTAGACAATGCTAATGAACTCATAGGTGTACTAAGCTGGATTTGGGTGGAATCACTTATTTGCTTTGTTGTTGATGTGCTGTATTGGGTAAGTAGATGTTGTTTGTGTCTCCTCAGGGTATACCACACAACAAATATGTACAATAAAACACCATGATGCTAAATTACAATCATCAAGGAACTGCCATTTTACCAAGTCCTAGAGTTTACCCAGACGTGGAGCTTCCACCATGCAGAATGGTGGGACCTCCTTGAGTAACTGAGACATTCTGTACTATTCCAAAAATATTGAAAAAATAGGGAAATAAATTTGTATTTATCCTAGTAATGAAAATTGGGTTAAACACTGAAGTTTTATTAATGTAATTTGCCATAGGATAAAGGAGATTTAAAAAAAACTGTACATTTTAAAAATGAAAAATATTTAGACAAAATGGAAAAACTGATTAAAAGGCAAGAGTAACTTAGGGGAAAGTGCTAAGTAATAAAAGACAAAAAAAAAATGACCAGAAATACAAAAGTTGGAAATTCAGTAAATTTGAAATAAAGTGTAATAAATTAAAATTAGTTACAAATATTTTATTAAAAATTTAGTATAGCAAAAATAATAAAAAAGCAAAATATTAAAAAATAATTTAAAAATAAATAGCTTTATGTTCAAAAATAAAATTGAATTTTTAATTAAAAATATCATGATACAGAAAATTCTGGTCTTAGATGTGATTACTGATGGATTATATTATCAATTTAAAGAAGAAATCCTACCAAACCTATGTTAAGCTTTTCAGAAATTGAAGTGGCTATTTCCAGATGATTTTATGTGTGCTATACCAACCTAACATCAAACCATGCAAAGACAGTACAAGGAAAGAACATTGAGATCTGGCATAATTTTGGATACAAAATCATCTAGCTAAATATTAGAAAATCAAATATAGACCCACATCATAATGGAAACAAAGCATGACCAATTTCTATTTATTCTAGTAATAAAAAGTTGGGTTAAGCAATGAATATTTATTAGTGTAATTTGCCAAATTCATAGGATAAAAGAAGAAAATAAATAAAGCCAAATAAAAGAACTTAGTATAGGGGTCAGCAAATATCAGCTTGTACATTAATCACCTATTGCAAATAAAATTGTATTGTCCCATGTCACATTAGTTTAAGCATCCTTTGAATGATTTGTTGAGTATAGTGATAGAGTTGATTATAACAGAACAATAATTTAATTGTTTAAAATGTTTGCCATATAGTCCTTTAAGAACAAATTTTCCATAATTTCCATAATTAGTAGCAGAAGAGAGAAGGAAAGGAGGAAGGGAGGAGAGAGGAAAGAATGACTACTGGAACAGAATATCTTCATTTCAGAAGGCATAGCCAAAAGCCCTGCCTATGTTAGTAAAAAAGCGAGAAAGACTGAAAATCTTAGTTGACAAATTTTTCTTAAACTCAGTTTCTTTTCAAATGCATAACAATGAAGAAAACCAAAAGAATACAAAAGAATAATTGAAATGATTAAATAGGACAAGAAAGGAAGTGAACCAGTATTCTGTATTCAGTGAACATGTGTTGCCAAAAACCCATCTCAAGTTTTCATGTTTGACTTTTTTTCTTCTCAAGCTAAGCAATAAAAAGGTGTTCTTTTTATTTCCCAAGGCAACCCACCCCCATTTTTTTTTTCTGTTTCTTCAAAGAAAAAACATCTGTGTGCACAGACTTATACCCCATTGAATGGAATCATTTTGCTAATTTTAAATTAATAACCTGGCATTCTACTTTATTATCAGTTTCTAGCTTGGTTAATATAAGTTGATCTCCTTACATGTGACAACATTTCTAACTTTGTGTGATCAGTTTTCTTGCCCTTTAAGACTTCTTTGAAACCCTATCCCCCTAAATCTACAGATCAGTAAGAACTACTGCTCCACATTCTTCAACTTTATAAAATTTTGAATTTACAGGAGAGTTAAGAGATGAATCCAAGTTGCTGCAAAGTGCCCTTTGTTCCTAGATATTACACAGGCCTTCCTGTTTTCTGTATCATTTTCTCCACATATAGCACACGTGAACCCATGTATATGCATACAGTTATTTCTTCTGATGATGTGCTGGAAACACAATGATCTTTTTCTTCTAAATGTTTCAGTGTATTGGGTCTTAAAAAAAATAATCATTCTCTCCTATAACAACAGTGCAATTATCAAGATCAGAAAAATCTAACATTTTAATATATTGCTACACTACTGTGTTATCCACAATCTATTTTCAAATTATTATTGTTCTAAAAATATCATTCATATCTTATGGATTTCTTTAGCTAAGTGTGTAACTCATAATTATGTGGTGCATTTAAACTAATAAAATGTTTACATTTTGCCATATCTAATAGTTGTTCTGCCCATTTTTTATCTTGTATTCTGATTTTGACATGTTTGCAGTACACAAAATAGGAAGGCTCCTTACAGATTGTCTGATGTTGTCATGCACTTTTGTTAATGAGCCACAGAAGTGATATACTTCATTTAAAGAATCACACTGAGGAGATACCAAGATATTCTATTGTCTCAGCTGTGGTTATATAACCTTTGATGTCTTGATGAGGGTGGTGCCTCAGAGATGATTAACTCCTGTAAAGTTACTGTTTTTTCCTTTAAATCATCTACTCACTATTGCCCTCATGGAAGACATCTTGGTGTAAAAAGTTGGTCTTTCCTAGTCCAGATCACTGTACGTGTGATATATAGTGTATATTCTCTGTCTGGTTGTTCTTTTACTTCACATTGGTCTGGCTTTATCCATGTCTGCTCAGATTTTCCTTTGCTAATTCATTTTGTAATTTCAGGTTTGAATTTTCTTTGAAAATTTCATACGTGAATGCTGAATTTGCAACAACTCTACCCTTTCCTTTGCTCTAACTCCTTCCATGAAAAGGAGAGCTAATGATGGAGGACATGATATTGGGGGAATGAGGAGAAGCTGAAGGGGGGTCTGATCACAATGCATTGTTTGAAATTCAGGAATCAATAAAAATTTATAAAATGCAAGCATTCAGTTCTACTTTAAAATTTTTTAACACTCCAATACTTTAAATGTCCAAAATCTCAAACTTAGCTCCTATAAGATAAAAAAATCAAATTACATGCTTCCAACATATAATGTCATAAAGAAAACACTCCTACTAGACTAGAATGGAGTAACCAAAGCATAAACAACATTCAGAAAGACGGTCATTAAATTCTGAAGCTCTATATCTAAAATCTGGTGTTAATAATTTGACAATCTGTACTCCAAAGGCAGAAGTATATACACCACTCCAGCTCTACTGCATGTAGTATATACAGATTCTTCCTCCACTGGCTCCATTGTGTGAATACTGCTACTGCAGTGGACTTCCCATGGTCCTGGTCTCTCATATGTTTCACTGTCACAGGTTTACAACATTACCCAATAGGGCCTGCTTTAAGGACTTTGACCCTGCCACATATTGCCTGTTCTCCATGACTCCCTCAATCTTTCTTCTTTCGTACCTTCAAAACTACTGTTACGTAGATGATGCTGCAACATTCTATTGCAAGCTTGTGTTGTAACCTGGCCCCCATGAACTACAGCTGTATGTTAGCTTCTGTATGCTGATCCTGAGGAAATAATTTCCTAGGAAGTTGCTTTTAAGGAAGAGGGCACCCTCTCAATTTAGGATTTCTTACTTTAAACAAATTTTTGTCTTCTCAAGATGGAGTTTCTGAGAGATGGGACTTTGCCCGCAGTACACGTTTCCTATCTTATCATTTCAGCACGAGAAGGTTTTTCTCAGTGGTGCCAATCCCTTTAACAATTACATTTTCTTAGTACTTGTCAGAATCTTCTCCTTCCTTGAGAGTTTAGGTGTCAAACCAATTAGTTGATTATCTTTAAATTCAGCTTTATGCAAATCCTGAGGATATTTGCAAATACAGTCAGATTTTTTACCAAAATACCATAAAAATGGCCCCTAGCACAGCTCCTGACAGAGTGCTTGTTCCCTTCTGAAACCTCATGAACCAGAATTCAACTGTTCAGACTTCTCTCAGCATTCCTGTCTTCCAAGCTCCTCTAGCATTAGCTCTATATAGAACATCCAAAAGTGTTTCTATTCCAGACTTCTAAACTATCTGACATTCCTTCCCATAAACTAGTTCCAAAGGCCTAGAAACTGCATGGCAGGGCTTATAACATCAATATCCCCTAACATCATGGCATCAAATGACATGGGTATCTCTGTAGACATTAAATGACATGGATGTACTTACATAAATTCAGGCAAAGTACTCATACACATAAAACAAAAATAAATAATTTTTAAAAAGAATTTTAGGGATGAAAAATAAATATTAATAGAGATCCTGAGCATATTTCAAAAATATGTTATTTTGATTGAAATTAGTGAAAAAATAATTTTGTTGACTTATCATTCCTTAATATAATGATTTGTAAAAACTTGCAGAAACAGAAAATATAACTGTATTTCTCTGTCTAAGCAGTAAATTGAGTCAATTATTAAATCTTACATTTAAGGGCTAGAGAGATTTCTAGTGAAGTGCTTGCGATTCAAGCGTAAGGAATTGAATTATATACCCCAAACCAATGTAAAAGCTGACTTGTTGATACAAATCTGCAATTCTGATGCTAGGGAGGTAGACACAGGAAGATTCCTAGGACATGCTGATCAGCCAATCTAGACAAATAGGTGATTTCTAATTTCAGTGACAGATACTGTCTATAAATAAATAAATGAATAAATAAATAAATAAATAAATAAATAAACGAACTATTGAGGAAAACCCTGACATCAACCTCTATACTCCACACCCAGAGGAACATATACCTTTAAACACATTTGTGTACCCATGAACATTTACGCACACATATGCATACATGTACACACAAGAGTACGCACATATACACATAAACATACAAACATACATATACATGCACACACGTTAAATACGACGAAAATCCCTAACACAAGTTGTTTTAGCAATAAGTTCTTCCAGATTTAAAGAAAATCCTGTGCTAATTATGAATAATTGTCAATTTGACAGGACCACAAGCCTCCTGAGAGGCAGCCTCTGGGAATACCTGTTCAGGGATTGTCCTAACATGGAGAGTTAGGACATCTAAATTGTAAACAGGCCTATTTCATGGTCAGAAGATTCAATGGATTTCCAATGGTCCTGGTCTCTCCTGTGTTTCACCATCACAGGTTCACAGCATGACCCAAACGTATTTTATCAAAACCACAAGAAAAGGTTATTACAGCTACTACTTTATTCAACGTTTACTAACCTATTAAAATTTAGTTTGTGTTTGTTAATGTTTGATTTGTTATCTCCATATTTACATTTTTAAGCTGTCATTTATTCCAGATTCTGGTGGCTTATGTTCCTTTCAGCTACTTTGGATCTGTTTAAGCTTATCTCATCCTATATGATAGTTAATTTTCATTTGTTTTAAATGAGCTTTGTCAGTGTGACTTACTTTAGAATAGACAAATACAAATTTTGTAGCATATTATTTTTTAAAGTAACAATCTCTTTATCTAAGACAAAATATACAATATTGTATGTATCCCAAATGAAATTTGACTTTGAGTCATAATGAGAATTAATAGATCCTCATTGAAACTTAACTACTTTCCTGACATGCAGTTGATGATTTTGTAATCATTAATGACATTGGAAGATATTCATGGTGTGAGACTATTCTGGTTACACTATAACAAACTTAAATATGACATTTTAATAAATAGAAAAATGTGAATTAAATCACTTCATCCAGTAATGATGACAGACAAATATTTGAATGAAATACATTTCATTCATGTGGATTTTGTCCCTGGTTTTCAAATTCATCAGAGAGACATCATATTTAATTTAGCTCCAGGGTAGAAATGTTTGTAGTGAAATCTAAGAAAAAGATTTAAAAGTAGAGTACAGAGAAAACAGAAGAAGGCAAGGATGAGTTAAAGGTGAGCTTCAATAAGTCAGAATCTCTGATATGACTTTTTTATGGACTGCATAAAAATATAATTCATTTATCATATTGAGGAAAAATGGTGATAATCTGTTATCATGCTTTTCCTTATTATTTGTTAAATATTTCAGTTATTTTTCTCAGGTTTCCCATAACATTGAGTAATAAATGATGTGCAATGACATGGACCATTGATATATAAGGATATATGATAGTCTTTCACCAAATCAAAGGTGATTATAATTATTTCCAGTGAAAATCCATAAGAAGAACTACGATCTTTTTAAAAAAAGAAATTCCAATAAGTCTTGAGTTTTGGAGAATAGAATCAGATACTTCAGTTATTAACAAAATTCTTCAGGGATTCTGTGAACAATACTTTCCAAAAATGAGGCTCTTGTCTTTTGGTAACATACCAAAATATCATCACAGAGTTGGCAGTACAGAGAAAATATGAAATAGCTTGAAGAATGCTTTTGAACATGGGAGACTTTCACAGTAAATTCCTTTAGAATAGTGTCACGTTGGCAGCATACTAACATTATAATTCCTTTATGAAAGTCACCACCAGAGAGATTAATTTTAGAAGTACAGGGTCATAGGAGCATTTCGATTGATGCAGGCTATTTTGTTGAACTCCAAAAATGTGTCAAGAGTAACAAATTGCCATGACATGTCCATTCAGGATCTGTTTTAAGTAGAAGCCATGGATTTCATTATACTTTTATATTTTAATTTTATTTTGTCACTACAAAAAAAGAGTCTTTGTTTGCAGTCAGGGTGAACATCTGTGTAATCCTTAAACGTTTACAGGCATGTCTTCAGATGCTCAATGGTACACTTAAGACTTAATCTATCAAAGTGATATAAATAATGCAGACATAGCCTTAGGTGCCAGTTCTTCCCACAGCAGGTAGAAAAACATAACAGTAAGAACTTCAGTGCCAAGAAGGACAGAGGGGAACGGTATAATTCTGGAGATATAGCCTTGGCTGTATTAATAATGTGTTAGTGTCTAGAAATTGAAATACGGTTCTGGCAAAGCTAAAGTTATGCATAGGAAAGAGATTCAGATTCAGGTTTCATGCTCAAAATTTTGGATCTCATTTTTAAATTCTTGCAACTGAAAAGAGAATGGGTATAAGAATGGTCAAGCGGTTCTGTATCTAGGCACAGATCTATCATATTCTGGTAATCTAATCTGAAGGCATTTCAAGGTTATCTAAGCCATCAAAACATTCCCTTTGTGCAACTGAGTAGGTAAGACAACAGTTTTAAAAATATAAAACAGGATATCTGAAACACTGTGGCAGCTACTCTGATGGAGGATAGGGTACAAGAAGTATTTCTATTCTGAGGATTAAGATGTAGAAGGGAAGATAAGATATTTATGTGTAATTATGATTTGAAAGGGAAAATGTGTTCTGGTTGGGTTGTTTAGGAAAGCTACATGAGGTGGAAAAGGTGCTATTTGACAATGGAAAGCCTTGGCATGGATCCTTGAGACAGCAACAGAGTCAGTGATGTAAAACTGAAGAAATACAGTCACAGAAAGCAACTGATTTTGAAAGAATCGATTTGCTATAGGAATAGGCAAGTAGCTTGAGATTTTATTTGAGATTTTCAAAGAAAAACTGGACACTAATTTGAAGAGAAACTAATCTATGGAAATATTACATCTACAACTAAAATCAGTACAATGCTGTTGCTCAATAGCTTCCTTGTTTAAAAATGAATTAAACCAGGCATGGTGGTTCATGCTTTTTAATTCCAGCACTCCAGAAGCAAAGGCAAACAGATCCCACTGAACTCTAGGCCAACCTGGTCAACAGAGCAAGTTCCAGGCCAGATGTTACTACAGGGAGACCCTGTCTCAAACAACAAATACTAAAAACCAAAACAAAGAATGAATTAGTTATGGGACTATTATTGAATATTTACTACCAGTCTCAGAATAATTTTCCCATGTAGCTACAAATAAATCAGAGGAAAATACCTTAGAAAAGAGGACCCAATTCTTTTTAGAAATAGATTTTAAAATCAAAATCATTCAGTAAATGAAAATATACTTACTCTTTTTATGGTTATAGATGCCAGATAGTTAATTACATAGTAATCTAATTCTTTAGTCACGGGATGAAAAGCTTTAAGTCTTTTCAGTCTTGTTTCACCCAATATCTCCCAAACACTGTTGTTTAGCAAGTGATCTTAGATGTGACCTTTTTAGTAATATTCTTTTTATTTGAATATTTCATATATTTATATGGTTCACAGAAATGTCACTATATGTCTATCATATGTAAATTCTATGCACATGTGTTATATGTAATTTCAACCATTTTTTATATAAGCATATGGTAACTGCTGGTGATAGCTACAAAAGTTGTAAGCTTCTAACAATAAGATAGAAACATGAAATAGCAAGCATCTACTCCTCTTTCAGCCAGTCTTTTATCTATTGAGTTGTTTTGTTGGGAATGCACCCACAGAAAAGGTCCAAAATGTTCCATGAAAATTTTAGAGGTAAGTTTTTCCCATCTTTGGGAACTTTTCTGGGTTTCACTCCAATCTGGAAATCCCCAATTGTCTTGAGAGGCTCTGTGCTGCATTTTGAAACATGCGTACTTGTCTTGGGAAATATTTCATACTTCTTAAATTTTTTCATAAAATCATAATGTGAAGATGAACTACAAACCTCAAAATCATTCTATTCTGTTCATTCCAATGTATTTAACAGTAAGGTACATATTTTATTAACAATAATGTCAATAATTTGTATAGAGATAATTATATTGATGTTTCCTTCTAATCTTTCTGACAATTCTAAGAAATATTCCATTTAATTTTTGAATAAATTTAAAATCAGACATCAAGCATCTTGCACATGCTGAAGAAATTATTGCATGGTGGACAGTGGAGCAATTTGTCCCATCTCCAAATTTTGGGCCCTATTGCTGAAGACTGGAAGTACTTCAGACACAGGATTTGGAACAGTAGAGCTGGAAATGACCTTGAAACTACCTCCACTGAAGGCTAACTTTCATAGTTTTGAAGAGCACTATGTAAGAACAATAACTGATGGTCTAACCCCAGCTATACAGTCTAATAACCACAACAGTCACTGGCACTCCAAGCTATATTGGTGCAGAAGTGGCACTTTTAATTTGGGAGTGATCAACAGCTCCCTAACTGGACTTAAAGTCCATTTAGTTGGAGGAAACTCATGTGTGGTGCTATAAAGAGCCAAATACACATGACTGGAGAGAACATAGGTCTTAAAGAAAACCCTAAGGCTGTTACATTCCAAGAAAAATAGAATTTCTTACTGTGTGCAAAATTTACAGAAAAGTATCTGTCAGGACTCATCAAAGAAACTTCTTTCGTAGTAGACAGAGATTATTATACAGTTCCACAAGTGATCATACACAGAGATTGTCTGTGAATTACCCATCCAACCCTAAATGACACATCTACAATGCGACCTCAACACCTAAGGCTCAGGGAACCTAGTGTAAAAAGGCTGGAGATAAACGGCATCTCTCAACTCTCATCAATGAACCCCTCATGCAATAGAGGGTCATGAACACAAAAGAACACAAATGGCCAAAGCAGAGAAAGAATGAGAGTCTGAAGAGTGTGGATCCTTGGACAGGACTCCTATATTAAATTCCACCCACACAGGATTCAGGGACCATTGCAGAAGAATGGGCACAAAGTTGGCAATAGCCAGGGAGGAAATGCTTGACTATAAGGAAATAGAGTACTACAGCATCCTGGGACCCTGCTCATATGAAACTACAGCAATGGTGTCAGCATATGTAGGACCCATATAATCTCAAGCAGATAGAATCCCAGATTAGAACTGGAGAAATAGGCAGCAGGCCCCAATCTTAACTTAAGAATTATTGGCAGTTAATTACTGCTGGATGAGGAAGAACAAATCTTATAGGAAGGGACTCCGGATGGTCTGACTAGTCCCCATTGGATGAATTTGCACTGAGGGATGTGTGAGGATACTAACTTGACTCAATAAGCCTTAACACAAATGACAGAATGAATGAAATCCAGTAGGAGCTGGCTACTGGAGGTGAAGAAAGGAATATAAAGATGATTAAGATTGACTGATATGTTCTCTCTCTACTACACAAAAATTTTACAAAACAATGAGAAAAAAGTTTGCAATATAACCAAAATCTGAGAAAGAGTGCTAAGCTATGTTTCCTGATGATCTCAGATGATTTTCATGTATTCTTGTTTACATTGTCAGGATCCAGTCCTGTCTCATTACTCGGTTAGGAGTTGAGCCTTGAGTCTTTGTATCTCTGGCTCAGAGTCATTCCTTTCATCCTGTGAAATGATCACCACACATGTTGTCAATAAATTCATAACTGAAAAGAATATAGTTACTATTGCTTATTCTTGTTACTATTGCTTATTCTTCTTAGTATTGTTTTATTAAGTATATAAGTTTTCTGTATCTCTAATTCCTTGTCACATCAATTCATAACTTTTGATACTTAGTTATTAATATTACCAAATCCACCAAAACAGTTAGATTTACAGTTCATTCCAAGTATGGGCAATTTAGCTTTCTGTATTATGACATGTGAGTTAAGCCAGATACTATGACTTGACGTTTCCTATGACATAATCTCCTCAAATGTATATAGTCTCCACTACAATGGGAATAGTATTCTTTGCAAATAAATCCTATTAGTATCCAAAGGACTGCCCAAAGTGTTATGATACACCTCCTAAGTTCATATTCAGATTCTTCCATATTTTTCATTGCAGAGTCACAGGATTCCTTTCAGCAGAAGTGCAAAGAGGTAAGGATGGGATAGGGAATGCATTGATGTGAAGGGACTCCCAAATCGCCTCTAAAAATAGAGCAGATCTCAAAGCCAGTGAAGGTTTTCATCAGTGTCTTTCTTTTGATATTTACTTTAATTGATTAGAAAAATTCTGTATAAACTGAGCATCTGGAACTCTGATCCTGAACATTCTTACCGTTGTTCTCCCTGCACCCACCACTGTACTATTTCAAAATGGTCCTTTCTGACTTCTGTAATGATATCTAACATAATTTTTAACAGCCATTGGAGTTTGGAGCAGTTTGATTTCCTGATCTTGAAGACAAATTAGTCATAACTAGTACACTTCTTACTCTTTTCTGTCCTGATTGAAAGTTATTGGACTTCTGCTTTCAAAACAGGAGTTGAAAAGTTACCCAGGGTCTTAGTTAAGATGGCTATGATAAATATCATGGTTTAAAATGCATAAACAGACATTTGTTTCTTTCAGCTTTGAAGACTAGAAATTGAGGATCAAGGTGCCAGCAGATTTAGTTCCTTGTAGATGTGAGGGACCTCTTGCTAGCTTACAGGTAGCTCTCTTCTGAGACAGAGAGAGAGAGAGAGAGACAGAGAGAGAGAGAGAGAGAGAGAGAGAGAGAGAGAGAGAATTTTCTCTTTTTATAGTGGAATTAGTCTTACCAATATATTCATAATTTCACAACCTATTCTACACTTAATTACCTTCTAAGAGTTCCAACTTTGAAAAACATCACATTGTGAATAGTGGTTACTTTTTTTTCAAGGACAGAAACATTTTTTTCCATAACGTGCATATATTACAAGCAGGGATTCAGGCAAAGTAATGTTGGTATTCAAACATCACTAAGAGTTCATTAAGAGCCAACCTGGTGGGCTATAAAGATTGCACAGTGGTTAAGAACACTGTTTGCTCTTGTAGAGTACCTGCAATTCCTAGAATCTGCATAGTGGCTAGCAATCGTTCCTGACTTCAGTTCCAGAGAGCAATGTAATGCCTTCTTCTGACTTCTGTGGGAATTGCAAGATGCAAGTGCACTTGCATACATGCAAGCAATACACTCATACACACAAAATTTATATATATATATATATATATATATATACATATATATAGCCAATCTGACAAAATGAGGCAGAAAAATTAATGTTTTTTCCACTTAATAATGAGTGAGGGGCATGTATGAGAACACATTGTTACACTGCCTAGAATGGTATTCCAACACTACCATACTAGATGGGAACCTCAGAAACTGCTTGACTCTCAGTTTCATCATCTGCAAAAAGGTTAATTAACATCACTCTCATATTCTTATTAGGAAAATTAAATGCGAAAGTATAGAAAATATCTAGGGCAATGTTTATAGATTATTAATACATTGATAAATGCAGTGATTATTTTTATTCTAACATTTTTCCTTCCTGTCCCAATTCCTGTTCATTACAGTCATGCTTGCTTCAGCAGTATAAAAATAATTATTTTTATTCATATGAATGGCTCAACATCTATGCTTAATGATGTGTAGCACAATAGCTGTTATACATATCATTAAATATGTGTCTGATTAACTTTGTAACAGTTTTAATTGCGACATGAAATTCCCCTCATGAACACTCAGTCATCAGAGATGTTTGCCTATGACATGTGGTTGGCTGCTTTCAACCTGAAAGGATTACGGGGAACATTGGTCAAACATGACATAAATCATAGGCCTGAGAGGAGAGCATCAGGAGAGGATAGAATGTTAGGAGTCATGTTGATCAAGCACCCAGAGTTGTAGTCCTATTATCACAGTCCATTCAGTCTTCCAGGAGCTTTCCTCCATACAACTGAGTAGTGACATCTATCATGAAGGATGGAGTAGTGACATCTATCATGAAGGATTTGGGGAGTAATACAAAGGAGACAGAAAGCATCAGTGAACATCTGGGAATACAAGTAAAGGGCTTCAGTAGACAATCCATTGAATTAGCTACTGCTGGTTACACACTTTTGGAGTTTAACAGAGGCACATCCAGCCACCTCTCTTGCTTGTAAAAGGTTAACACCTCCTCCTCTCATTTTCTACAAACACAGAGCATGAGACACCTATTACAATATGCCTGAGATTCTGCAGCTGATGAATGAGGGAAATCTGGGCTGGGAGCAGATGCTCCACCTCTTCCCTTGATCTTCCTTTTCACTCAACACTTGCCCACTCTTGACAAAACATTGAAAACACACATTTTTCTGGGGTTGCATTGGTGACACCTTGGGCTTTCTCAAAGAGCAGATGTACATTTAAGCCAAGAGGAAATAGAATTATCAAGGAGGAAAATAAATAAAATAGAGGGCAACCACCCTGTTTTGTGGACTAATTATGACAAAAGCCATACCAAAATGGTTTTCAGAGAATATTACATTCTGGATCTGAATCTTGCTGTAGGTTCAGCAGAGAAACAGAGGCTCACCCTCCTAATTATAAAATGTCTTCCTTTTGATTGAACCTCGAATTATCAATACTGTTAATAGGATTTTTGTTTGGTCTATCTTTATTTGTCTCTACTCTGTATATAGACAGGCTAAGTTTTGTGAGCTGCCCCAGGTGCTGGTTGCAAATTGTCATTGTAGAAGAACCCACTCATTACAAATCTTCACGTTGTGGGTGAAGCCTTGTCTCAGAAAAGTCAAGTGCTTCTCAGAAGTAGTAACTCAGCTGGAGGTTGAAACCTTGAATATTTGGATCCCTGGCTCAGAGTTACACCCTGTATACTGTGAAATGTTCATTACACATGTCAAAAAATTGATAACAGAAAAAAGTACTTACTGTTGTTTGTTCTACCTAGTATTATGCTGAATAAGTAGTCTGTTTCTCTAACTCATTGCCATATAAATATATAATTTTTGATACTTGGTATTAATATTAGTGAATGCACCAAAACAGTTAGGTCATTATTTATTCCAATCATGGACCATTTAGCTTTCTCTATTAGGACATGTGACTCAAGCCAGACACTATGCTGTATCCTAGGATAAGGTCTCCACAAATGTGTATACATTCTCCAGTACTTGGGAAGAGTATACTTTGAAAATAAGTACTTTTAGTATCCAAAGAACCACCTTTAAAACATTAGGATAGAGTTCATAAGAACATCTCTACATTGCTGCCTGGTGAGTCTCAGGACTACTGTCAGTAGTGATGGAAAGAGGTGAAGACAGGATGGGGTGAACCAAACCGAAAGGCTTCTGTAGTACACACTTGGCTCAGAGCCTCTCATTATACAACCAGACTTTGCCACTCCACTTTTCCTGTTCATTTTGACCCAGACTTCTCTCTGCGGTCCTGAGGACAGTATAGTTTGGTGGTTTAAAGCTCAAAATACCCTATCACTATGTAGATGAGTTAATTTATTTCTCACTTGCTCCTCTGAAAGTGTCAGGGCAAATATATTATAGACGAATGTATTAGAAGATGATAACTTTGAAAAATATGGTAGCTTTGTCCACATAAGTTCCATATCTAGGCATAGGCAGCAGTAATAAATATAAACATTTCTGATTATTTAAATCTAGAATGGTTAAAGATGAAAGGAAGTAACAAATTTAAAATAAAACAAATGTCATGGAGAAATAATGAGTCTTCTTTTAGTGGGTATTATCAATGTTAGGAAGAGATTTCATTTGCATAGTGACTGAAATTACCTTTGGAACATCAGAAGCACCTTAACAAAAGGGTCTAAAAATTTGGGATTATGCTTTCATAATTAATTTCAGAACATTAAAGATGCAATTTGAAGATAAACATTTTTCAAATATTTTATTTATTTTTCTTATTTTATGTGTATGTGTATATTGTCTGCACGTATGTAAGTACACTCATGTGTACATTACCCATGGAGGTCAGACAAGGGCATTAGATGGCCTGGAACTGGGGTTACAGATGGCTGTTAACCAGCATGTGGGTACTGAAAACTGAACCGTTGGGGATACAGTCAGTCTTTTCCAACTTTTACTCAGCCAGTTATTAACTGCAAAAGAAATTCCACATTCTACTTCCCTTCTTTGTGTTCCTTAAAGGGGAAGAAAAGGTCTCCACACTTACCATGCTCTTAGAAAGCTACTATGTCTTTGCCAGGAAATGAGTTTGTGTGGAGGTCATAAGTGCGACCAAGACAGACATGGCCCTGTGTGCACTAGCACAATGTACTCCAGAATCAGAAATCCATCCTTGGGAATCTTCAGTGTTTGCTCTGATGGCTTTCAACTAACTGAATGAGGCTCACCCGGATAACACAGAGTTACCTGCTTTGCTTAAAGTCAATCAAGTACAAGGGCTTTTACCATCTACAAATGCCTTCACTGCATCATCCACACTGGTGTTTGATCAAACAAGTGGTCAGGATAAAATATGGCACATAAGATACCATCACAGGTGGCCAAGGTTGAGAACAAGCCTTGAGACAGAGGACAGATTTTTCATAGGAAAGTCTGAAAATTATCAGTAACGCGTACTACTATAGCTTATATTAATATAGATAAAAGTTAAGTAAAACGAAAGTACTCAAAACTTTTATGATTGAAAAATTTTTGATATTTTTGTATTTATTGTATGTGATTTTTCAATAGGTTACTAATCCACTATACAGACATCCAAACATACAGTCATAAATTCCACATGTTGATGAATTATCTTGGTAACCTAGAATTACCTAGTATTTTCAATCCAAGTTACTTTAAAATATGATGTACAACATGTATATTTATTATATTATAATAGCTGCAGATAAATCAGCTACCTGATTTGAAAGTGGGTTATCCTCATATTGATAAATAGAAATTTCCCCAATAAAGAGGAAATGATGACTTAGAGCAATTTACAGATATTGATGTTAATAAAAATAGTTTTAGTCAGTATAACTAGAAAAGTTTTTAAAAAATTGAAAGATTTGGGAACACTAAATATTTAAATGAAAGGGCTTATTAATGGAGAGAGATAATTTAACTATCTCCCTTTTAATTTTTTTTTTTTGAGACAGGGTCTTCCTGCAATCTTAGCTGGCCTGGAACTCGTTATATAGACCAGGGTGGCCTCTATCTCACCGAAATTTGCCTCTCTCTGCCTCCTAAGAACTGGGATTAAGGGCATATGTCATCACATCCAACCTTGAACTACTTTTTAACTGGCCTAACTGTTTTACAGATATCAAGTGATGGTGGACTTTGTACTTAACTAGTTTTGACTGGAACTTATCCTTTAGAAGAAGACACTGCTGATTGGAAACCTTTCATTCTAAGATAGTGAATAGTGACTATAGATTCTGTATAGTCAGAGTTCTCGAAAGAAAAAAAACAAAATTAATGATATTAAGGCCTATAAGCACATCCTTGAGAGTATGAGGAAAAGAGGGAGGGAGGAAGCATAAGAAAGAGAGGAAGAACAGGAAAAGGAAATAGAGATTTTTAAAGAAGCAGTTCACAAAAATGTGGAGGCTGATAAATTCAAAATCTTTAGGACAATCTAACAGTCAAGAGCCCCAGAGAGTCTAAAAAATTCTTCTTGCTTGGGAGATGTTAGTCTTTGTTCTATGAAAACATTTGATGAATAGGAATGGCCAACCACATTTTATAGGACATTCTATTTTTTCTCAAACTGCACTGATTTAAAGTAAATTTCATCTGAAAACTATCCTTAGTGAAACATCCAGATTAATGTTTGACAAATAACCAGGCACTGTGTCCTGGCCAAGTTGACCCATAAAATTAACTATCAAAGATTCTTAACTGATTTAAACTGTAAGTGGAATAATTCATGCAATGGTGATAGGGGTCATAAAAGAAGAGGGGGGCAAATATGAAACTCTTCTGGGTTAGATAGTCGTGTTTTATATTTCAAGAGCTCTTCATGTCTCTTAGAGGGAAATATAATTCTAGTAATAGCTACAATAAAAAAGATTATGTACAAAGAAAATGATGGTGGAGCCCAAGGAAAGAGGTGTCAGCCCAGGAGAGAATAGTTGATTCTCTTTAGCTGGCAAAATAGTGCTATTTCCTCGCTGATGGATGCTCTCTGTCCCTTTTCTGTGCCTGTTAGTGGAGGGGCTGCATTTCTCATGATGCTGAGCTTGTGGCTGCAGGGCACCTGCCTATTACTGTTGACAGCATAGGGGAAGGATGGAATGGGGTCTGCTGTAGCTGTCAGCTGGTAATATTTCCTACAGCAGAGAAAGTGGCTGAACCAATTCTCAGGGCACAGTGCATCTTGGATCCACACTGTACCACTACATTGACTGCAGAAGCTGCTTCTGTTGCCTACATTTTTTCTCCTACTAACCTGTAGTCTAAAACCATATTGGCAAAGTGGGCCCATTCCAGTCAGCACAAGCAACTGTTTCCTTATTCACTTTCCTGGGTTTCCATATTTTATCTCTCTCTGTCAGAAACTGGACAAGGGTTTGATTTGGGGAGATTCTTGACTCCTACACCCTCTGGATAGTTGTGCCTTTGAAGAAGATGAACTCTGTTGAACTCTCTCACTTCCTTGACCAGCATGCTTCCCCAACTCCTACCAGTCTGAGTACCCCAGCCTGCCCAGATGAAAGCAGATTAGAACTCAGAGCACTTGTAACTCAGTGAGAGAGTACTTGCCAACATACGCAAGGTCTTGGTTCCATTCCCCAAGGCTGGCATCTGGGAGAAAGATACAACATTTCAGGATTTTTCTTTCAACAGTCACAGAAAACCTCTATGTGGAGAAGTCAAGCCAATGATTTTATGAACTTATGTACTGTGCGTGATGGAAAAGGAACATGGAATTAGATATCACAATGGTATTCAATGGATTTTTCCTCTTTATTTGAAAATTTGATTTAGTGTCCCCATTTTCCCCATTTTCTACTGTGATAATATCAGTCTCCTATGAAACACTGTAAAAGGGGAAGGCATGGAGGAAGGTGTAGACAGGGAAAGAAAGAGAGAGAGAGAGAGAGAAAGAGAAAGAGAGAGAGAGAGAGAGAGAATAATGCCCCTCTAGTGTGAAAACCACAGGGAATCACATTAGTCCAACAACCAAATGAAAAATGACACATACACTGTCTCTACATGAGTCCATGTAGATTGCTGATAGCTACATATTAAGAAGCAGTGCAAGACAGGAAAACCTTCCTTTGAGTTTTTGCCAGGGTAGTCCAAGAGACTCCCCAAATCACACAGGCTATTGCCACAGCCCTTGACTGCCTCGCCGAACTTGAACATGAAGGTAAGACTTTATTGCTGAAGACAGAACATATTTTAGACACAGGATTTGGAGAAGTGGAGCTGGAGATGGCCTTGAAGCCACTTCCCCTGAAAGCTAGCTCTCATAGCTTTGGAGAGCACTATGTAAGCTGCTAAGGGAGACAATAAACCATGGTCCAACATCAGCTTCAAGACCAAATAACCACATCAATGTCCTTCACAGCACGCAACATTGGTGCAGTAATGGCACTCTTATCTTGGGGGCAATCAACAGTTACCAAATTGGACTATAACCCACTATAAGGAAACTCCAAATACACATGTCTGAAAAGGTCATAGATTTTAAAGAAAACCTCAAGACTGTTACACCCCTAGACTAATGTAATTTCTTACTACTTGCAAAATATATATCCTTATATTTACAAACAAATAACCCAGTCACTATTGATCAAAGAAGCCTCTTTTGAACTGGAAAAAGACTATTACAGAGTATCTCACCTGGTCACACACAGACACTGTCTGTGAATTGCCAAACCTAAGTGGCACATCTACAATGTAACCTCTGTACCTAAGACACAGAATATAAAACAAAGAGTAAAGAGAACACTAATGACTCTATCAATCCTGATTAATGAAGTTCCTTCATGCAACAGAGGGCCAGGAACAAAAAAGATCACAAATGACCAAAGTGTGGATTCAGAGACTGCAGAATGCTGGTCCTTGGACTGGACTCCAACGTTAAACTCACCCACCCAGGGCTCAGGGACCATTGTGGAAGAGGGGTGAAAATATTGTAAAAGCCAGGGAGGAAGTGTATAACCATATGATAATAGGGTTCTACAAGCTCCTGGAACCTTGCTCATATGCACCTACAGCAATACTGTCAGTATGCACAAGACCCATGCGAAATCAAGCTGACAAAAACCCATCATGGAACTGGGGAAATGACATCAAACCTCAATCTTAGGTGAAGAAATATTAATATCTGATTACTGCTGTGTGAAGAAGAGCTGATCTTCCTAAAGGGAGTGATTCTAGGTAGGCTGACTAGACCTCAGAAGATGAACTTGAGCTGAAGGATGTCTGGAAAAACTAACTTGACACAATAGTTCTTAAACACTGATGGCAGAATATACGAAATCTAGTGGAGGGTTATGGGACGGGGCCAGTAAGGAAGAGGGTATAAAGATGATTAAGACTGATTGAGACAACATGTGTGAAATACAGAAAATTTCAATAATTTTTAAAAGGAAAATATGATTTAGTTATATTTGAGGGGTTGGTTAAATGATGTTTTAGAACAATTTCTGATTGTACTTCACTGACACCCTGTCCTAAGTACCTGAGTAATAAAGAATAAGTATACATTCTGTAACATACAAAATTAATTAGCCAGACAAATTTCTCAATAAATGTAGTTAATTTAACTAATGAATTCTTTCTTAACTAATGCAGCAGTCTTGTTTAATGTACTTACATTATTCTTTACTCCCTAAGCTGATTGCATTTTAATCTCCTTTTTATCTTGCCAACTTCTATTAATGAGTATATTTAAATACATAAGACATTAGGTTAAAAAATATTAACACACACACCAGCTATCTAGATATAGCTTAACTATCTTCCCACCGCTTGTCAATGCAACTGATTATTTTCTTGGATTTTTTTTTCAAGAAAAGCACTTTATTTTTTTTCTGCCTAAACATTTATTTCTCAATGTATATTTTTCTTGAATTTTTGTGCATTTCATACAATACATTTAAACCATATTTAGAGCCTTTCCCCTTTCTGCATCTTCTGATAGCCTCCCCACCACACACACACACACCAAACTTCATGCACTCTGTCATATATATTAAGGCCTATGGAGTCAAGTTTGTGTACCCAGATCTCCCTTTGTGTGAATTAATCCACTGGAGTCTAGTCAGCCTATCGAGTGTCACTCCCTTGTGGAAGATCAACTAAGTAATCAGCTGCCAATAGTTCCCTGTCTACGGTTACTATATGCTAAATATGCATCCTTTTAGTACAGAATTTTTAGAGTATTGAAAGATTTCCATCTGGAATATGTGCCTGTGAAGTGCTAATTTGCAATTTTTTTACATTCTTGATAAAATAATTTGTTTATAATAATGTCATGACATCCCACAGTGAAGACTTGACCTTAGCACAAGATCCCTGTTTCTGAAATTTTCTATCAAATCTATAATTATATCCCTTCCCATCTTAAGAGCAGAAGGAGGAATTCAACTAGTTATATCAAGCATAAATATAGATAAATAAGCCCTAAAAGTCTTGTTTTACACTTACTGGAATTGTTATGTCTATAAAATGCTGTCGTGTACACAATTGGTGTCTATCAACAAGAAAATCACCAGATTTCATTCCCTACTACTAAAGGAGTGTGAGAAAACTCTGCTAATTCCTTTTAATATAAATTTACAACAATGTTGTCCACCTGTTTTTAAAGCACTAGAGGCACATAGGAGGTCTCACATGAGCAACTGAAAAGTTTACACCTGAATCAGAACACTCATTGTTCTCTCGTAGCCCTTTATTTCATGAACCCCCAAGACCAGGTAACAAGCAGTAATGGACAGCTGGCATCACCCGGAGTTCACAGATTTATTCACCTTCACCAGCCAGTTCTCCCCTTAGTAACTGGGAAATTTTAAGGAACCTTCCCACTTGCCAAACATAAGCTGTTCTGTACAGTTGTAGTGTACAGACCCTGTTCTCAGCACAGTTCCCTGTATGTCCCTGTCTGACAGCCTTCTCTTGTCTGGAGCAGTAATCAGGAGTTCTATGCAGCAGCAGCAGGGAAGAGATGTGGACAGATGAGGGTAACAGGGGAAATAAAGGAGCAAAATATGATGATGTATCTCTATGAATATGTCCTAATAAAAGCCAACGCTTTGTATACTCATTACAAAAGAGTAAAACAAAAAGGAAGGTTCTGCTGAGAGCTGAGAGATACCTTAATCTATGGGTAAAACAATAAGCCTTGAGGAGTCAGTTAAATACTTTATCTGTTTACCAGAATCATAGTATAGGCCTTGCCCTATGTTCTATCCTGTCTAGCCTCAGGCTCTTTGTTCTGACATCAGTGTCAGTTATGGGCTCATTCCTACGAAGTCAACCTTAAATCTGATGAAGAAGTGGGTGCTTACTTCTATAATATGTGTGCCACTATTGCATTGGTGGTGTAGAGTGAATTGATTTTCTGAGGGACAAACCTGAGTAGCTGTGTACAAACACCCTCCTCTTAGGCCCAGTGGTGTTTACCCAGGACTATCTTTCGGGAGGAAAGAAGGGGAGCTGGAAAATTCCCATGCCCCTCCTCCCAACCAGCCTGTTGGCCTTGGATGTGAGGAGAGGAGGAGTTAAAGGCATTTAAACTGAGGGTGCCAGGAGGCAGGCCCTTTCTTGCTTGCTTTCCTTCCCATTTTTGGATTGGATCACCTGAAAGTCACAAGATCCAAGCCTCATTGCTTGGATCATACTTATTATGTAACATACTTATTGAGGGGAGGGAGGTCACCCATGTTCTGTAAGTCACCCCCTACCCACGGTCCGCTAGTAAGCCCAAGTAAATTGGCTAGAATTTGCCTGTGCATTGAGAAATTTGTGTCATTTTATTGTAGGACGTGGGGAGGAAGGGATTAAACTTAGACCCTTCCATGAGGAATTTTAGTTATGGGTGGGCATATCTTACAAGGCCAGTTTTAGCTCACAGGATTCAAATAAAGTTGATGAAAAATTTTCTCTTCAGGTAGCATGGGAAACATCTCCCAGCACTATGAACATTAGCCTGTAGAGATGAAGATTTGAAGTCAACACAATCTTGATTTCTCCTTGTTTGTTATACAGCTCATATATGTAGTATCTTCAGCATTAGAGTCTTACTGTAAAATTCTGGTGGATAACCAAGATCAAGGGAAATGGCCAGTATTGTTTCAGGGTCTACCCTCAAAAGAAAGAGTTTATTCTTGGCTTGGGGCTTTTACTTTGCTAGCTTTGTATCTAGAAGTGCCAATGTTCCTTGTTATAAGGTAACTCCTTTTAAGCTCATCTTATAATATATGTGTATATATTTTAAGAAACTTGTGTAGCGTTAGGTTCCATATGGTCTTTCCTAAAGGCCTATAGTTTGAGTTATCCCTCCCTGTACTCCTTCCTCTGTCTCCTCCTCATAGTCCGCAACCCAATTAACCTTTCCTTCAATGTTCCTCCACTTTCCACCTTGACATCACTGCTTCCTACCTCCCCTTCCAGGCAGCCTCACCCCATGGCCCTTTTATAGTCTCTTAACCTTTGCAGATTTTCAAACTGAAATGTGCGTGCATATCTAAGGTTTCAAAGCTAACATCCAGCAATGAGAGAGACCATGCAACGTTTCTATCTCTGCAACTGACTTATCTTATTCAGGATGATGGTTTTCAATTTCATCAGTTTACCCGTTAAGTTCACAATTCCTTTCTTTAAGAGCTAAACAATATTCTGTTATATATATATATATATATATCATGCCTTCATTATCCATTCATCAGTTGATGGTTATCTAGGGATTTCTAGATTGTTTTCAATTCCTGACTATTATGAACAGGTGCAGCAATAACCATGGGAAAATAGGTATTTCTTTAGTAGGGCATGGAGTCTTTTGGGTATCTGCAGGGTTATATGGTAGATCGATTTTGAGGTTTTTGAGGAATCATCACACTGATTTCCATAGGTGCTACGCCTGTTTTCACTGGTGGCTAAGACTCCCCCTTTCTCTACATTTTCAACAGCATTTGTTATTTGACTTTTGGATTTTTGCCATTCTGAATGGTGTAGATGAAATAGCAAATTGGGTTTAATTTGCATTTCCCTGATCACTAAAGATGTTGTGCATTTCTTAAATATTTCACAGCCATCTGCATTTCATCTTTAGAGAACTTTCTGTTCATATCCTTGCCCAAATTTTTACTTGGGTTGTCTTTTTTGATGTTTATATTTTTGAGTTCTTTGTATATTCAATATATTCTGTATATATCAGGAGTAGAGCTGTAAGGATTTTTTTTCCCCATTACAGGTTGTGTCTTCACATGAATGATCATATCCTTTGATGTACTGAAGACGTTAGCTTCATGTGGTCCCACTTGTCAGTTTTGAATGTAATGCTTGCACTATAGGAATCTGTTCAGAAAGCCCAATCTTGTGCCTTTAAGTTCCATTGCATTCCCTACTTTCTTTTCTATCATATTCAGGGTATTTGGTCTAATGTTGAGGTCCTTTATGAATTTGGAGTTGTCTGAATGTTGAGAATGGGTGATCTACTTTCACTTTTCTACATGTCACAGTCTGGTTTGATTAGCACCATATGTTGAACATGCTCTTTTCTCCAGTGGGTATTTGTGGCTTCTTTGTCCAAAATCAGGTGGCAATGAATGTGTGGATTCAGATCTGAGTCCTGAGTTCTATTCCATTGATCAATGTAGCTTTTTTTTGCCAGTGCCATGTTGTTTTAGTATTAGAGCTCTGCGGTATTTGACATGCCTAGCAGTTAGTTTATTGTTCAGGATTATTTTTGGCTATCCTGTTTTTTTATATGTGTTTCTATATTAAATTATTGTTTTTTATTTCTGTGAAGAATTTTGTTAGAAATATAATTGGCATCGCCTTGATTTTGAAGATTGCTTTTGGTATGATGGCTCTTTTCACAATATTAATCTTACTGATTTGTGAGCATGAGAGAAATCTTTCCATCCTCTGCATCTTCTTCATGTTTTTTTCTCAGCACCTTAAAGCTTCATTATACAGTGCCTTCATTTTCTTGGTTAAATTAATTCCAGTTATTTTAATGTATCATTTACTTTATTTCTTTCTTTATATAGTTATTGTTTTTATATAAAAGCTTGATTTGGGGTGTTAGTTTTATAACCTGCTACTTTGCTGATGGTATTTATCATCTCTAGGAATATTCTGGGGAGTCTTTAGGATTTTTTATGTACCACATCATCTGCAATTTCCTCTTTTCTAATTTGTATTTGCTTTATATATTTCATTTGTCTTATTGCTCTAGCTTCAAGTACTATACTAAACAGGAACAGAGAGTGGACAGCCCTTTCTTGCTCCTGATTTTAATGGGAATGCTCTGAGGTTCTTCCATTTAGAATGATGCTGGATGTGGGCTTGTTGCATATTGTTTTTATTATGCTTATATATATGTATGTATCCATACTTTCTCCATGATGTTTATCATGAATGAATTTTGTTTTTGTCAAAGGTGTTTTCATCTACTAAGATGTGGTTTCTGTTCCTGAGTCTGTTTATCTGGTAGGTTATTGATTTATGTATGTTAAACCATTTCTGGGATAAAGTCAACTTGATCGTGGTGGATTATCTACTTGATGATCTCCTTATATTCAGTTTGTAAGTATTTTATTGAGATTTTGGATCTTTGTTCTATAATTTTCTTTGTTCTTGAATCTTTATCTGATTTTAATATTAGAGTAATACTGGCTTCATTAAAGGAATTTGGAAGTGTTCCTTTTTGATTTTGTGTAATAATTTGAGAAGTATTGGTGTTAGTTCTTTGAAGATTTGGTAGAATTCTATACTGTATCCATCTGGACCTGTGTTTTTATTAGTTGAGAGATTTTCTTTAAAATTTTTTTTTCTAAATTTTATGTGTATGAGTATATTTCCTTCATGTATGTAGGTACATCCATATTGTTCAGTGCCTGTGGAGCTCAGAAGATGGTGTTGGTTCCCTTGGAAATGGAGTTACAGACAGTTGTTAGATGCCATGTAGGTGCTGAGAATTGAACCCAGGTTCTCTGCAAGAGCAGCCAGTGCTACAGCTGAGTCATCTCTTCAGCCCCTAGATGGGAGATTTTCAATTACTACATGTATTTCATTGGTTGGTACAGGTCTATTTAAATCATTTATGTCATTTTGGTTTAACTTTGATATGAAAAACATATATGAATTTATTAATTTCTTTTTGAATTTGTACTTTAGTGAAATATAAAATTTTAAAGTGTGTCCTTATAGTTTTTTGAATTTCCTCAGGACGTGTTGTAATGTTTGCCTTATCATTTTGCGTTTGTTAATTTGTATCTCCTCTCTCTCTTTATTTTGATCAATTTAGGTACAGATACAATTTAATACATAATTAACAATAGTGTTAATAATTAATTAAAAGTCCTTCATTTCATTAATTCACTTTATTGTTTCCACATCATCTATTTTTGCCTTGTTTTTTATTTATCTCTTTCATCTTCTCTTTTTAGATATTATTTATTCTTCATTTTTCAAAGCCTTCTCGTGCATCATTAATTTAGGTACATGGGATGTTTCTAATTTTCTGTTGTAGACGTTTACTGCTATAAAATTTTTTTCTGAAGACTGCTTTCATTTTGTCCCAGCAGTTTAAGTATGTTGTGCTTTCATTTATATTCAATTCCGATAATTTTTAAATTTCATTTTTATTCCTCTCTCGATCTAATTGTCGTTAAATAGTGTTTTGTTTATTGTCCATGAATTTTTTCCCATTTTATTATTGCTGATATCTAGTTTTATTCCTTTATGATCAAGTAGAATACAGGATAATATTTCAGCTTTCCTAAGTTTGTGGAGCTGGCTTTGTGTCCTAATATGTGTCTATTCTCATTTGCCTTCAATTGCTGTGACAAAACACTCTAAACAATACTAACTTGGGGAAGAAAGGGTGTATTTCACTTATATCTTCCAGGTCATACAGTTCATCACTAAGGGAGCCCAAGGTAGGAACTCAGAGCAGGAACCTGGAGGAAGGAGCTGAATCATAGTGCATGGAGGAACTGCTTCCTTCCTCTTCCCCTGGCCCATGCTATGCTTGCTTTCTTGTACAATAGACAACAACTTGCCCATGAATACACAACTCACAGTGGACTGGGCACTCCCACAGCACTCAACAATCAAGAAAATACCCCACAGACATGGCCACAGGCCAGTACAATGGAGGCAATTCCCTTATTGAGACTCCCTCTACCAGATGTGTCAAGATGACACTAAAGCTATCCAGCACAGTGTCCAATTTTTGAGAAAGTTCTATGGGCTGCTGAGAAGAAAGTATATTCTTTCATGTTTAAATAGAATGTTCTATCCATTTTATTTATTGTGTTACTTAACTCCATTTAGTTTTTCTATTTAGCTTTAGTCTGTTTGATCCGACTACTGGTGACAGTGAGGTACTGAAATCTCTCACTATCATTGTTGGAGTCAAGTGCATTTTAGATCTGAGAAGTTTCTTTAATGAACCTAGGTGTTCCTGTTCATGGTACACATATGTTTAGGGTTGTAATATTGTCTTGGTGTGTTTTTACTGTAATGAGTATGAAATGATCCCTGTCTCTTCTGACTTGTTTAGGCTTGTAGTCTCTTTTGTTGTGTATTAGTAAAGCTAAATTGGCTTGTTTCTTATTTCTATTTGCTTGGAACATTTTTTTCATTCATTTATCTTAAGGTGGCATCATTATTTGTTCATGAGCTATGCTCATTCAGTCAATCTATGCATTTTTACTGAGGAGTTGAGACCATTAATGTTGAGAGTTATTGTTGATTTATGTTTATTAATTCCTGTTATGTTGGTCCTGTAGTACTCTTTTCTTTGTCCTCTTTTGTTTGACTGTTATGGGGTAATTTTTTAATCTTTATGTCCTTTTAAGAGTGTTTAATCTTCTCTACAGACTGAAGAATAATATTGAATATTCACTGTAGAGCTGGTTTCATGGACATAAATTCCTTAAATCTTTTTTTGTCATGAAACGTTTTTATTTATCTTTGAATTATAACTCACAGTTTTTCTAGGTGTAGTATTCTGGTCTGGAATCTGTATTCTTTCCTGACATGGGAGACATTAGTACAAGCCTTTCAGGCTTCGTGGTCTCCATTGAAAAGCCAACTTTTACTCTGGCCTGCTTGATATGTGACTCAGTCTTTCTCCCATAGTTTTCAATAATTTCTTTGTTCTTTATGTTTAGTGTTTTGGTTTTGTATAACTTTGAGGACCCTGTGTACTTTTATGCATGCAGAATTCTATTCGAATTCTTGGTGTCCTTTCCAGGGCTCCTGCTTCATCTTTTTATTTCAGATCCCATTTTTAGATAACATTAGTAGGGAGGTCATCTGACCATACTGAAAACCAAACTCCAACTTATTTAAGGAAGAAAAGAAAAATCTAGCAGCCTATATAATCTTTAAATAATCTCCATGCAGGTTTTCCTCAACTGCCTAGAATTTACACATATTTTTCTTCCAGCTGATCAAAACAAATTGCTAAAATAACTAGGCTAATATTGAATCTTTATGATATACTTTAGTCACATTTAAGCATTAAGTTATATTAATATTTCTAAATAATATAAATTTAATGTATTATTTTTGCATAACAACATAGAAGTATATAAATTTTAGTGAGAAAAATGTATAAATAAAATAATGAATAGACATTTTACACCAGTTCATAAAATGACTTAAACTTTAATTGGATTTAACATTCTATTGTATTTTCTTTAGGTACTGAAGTCAGTTGGTTGCAGACAGGTCAGCAGTGTCTAACTGACCCTGTTCCTTTCAGTATTCAAATATGTTCTTTATATTGATGATTTAAGTAAGTAAAAGATCTCAATATCATTACTACTTTTCAAGTAATAAGTTTTTCAAGTGCTCTTGCACCTTTATGCAATGCACAATCTAAATGGCTACAGTGTGTATGTGTTTCCTTGCCTTACTCTCACCTTATTCTATTGTGTGTGTGTGTGTGTATGTGTGTGTGTGTGTGTGTGTGTATGTGTGTCTGTGCATTTGATAGTTTCTTCTTTTGGAAAGTTCAACTGATTCCTCAAAATTTATGAAATTGAACTCCCACTCTACATTTTCTGATAGGCTTTGTCCGAAAATTCATTTCCTTAAATTGTATACCGCAAAACTGTGCGAATATCTGTGTCTCAGCATAACTCATTTGATGTTCAGATTCCAGAGTGATTACATATCACAAAACTGTGTGTGATTAATTGATCTTTTAACCTTATCTGTAAAGTTTGTATGTACTATTTCAATATCTTTATCTTTATTAATGTTTGAGAAACATGAAACAGGACAAAAGAGAGGATTGAGACCATAGAGGGCTTTTAAATTAGTCTGTGTTTTAAGAGAAATACATTATTCCTTTGTGAGAAATTCTAAAGTTATTTTCCTATGCATATATGGTCATTCTTTGAAATCTGACTTTCTAACATGTTAAGGGATATTATAGGAATGTTTTACTTTTAATTTAGAAAGTACATGATATCATCCACTCTATACATTTTGTGGCTTAATCCTGATTTAGTCAATCAAAAAGGTAGAGGGGAAATCTCTACTTCCACCACCACAATCCCAAGGAGATTTATGTTTCCTGTAGACAGAATTGCATTTCAGACCATTGAATCCCAGGGACAGTTTGATATCCCCATGAATTAAAGCTTCATTTAAGCTCCCTTGATCTCTGGGAGAGCTCACAGGACAAGACTCACTCAGCCTATAGAATCAGCACCAGCCATCTCCATGGCTTAACTTCACACAGGTCCAGCTGTGGGAATTTCTTCATGAATTATTGTAAACCCAAACAAGCAACAAATGCAGATTAGAGAAGACCAACTAACTTTCCTCCTTTGTTTTTATTTTATTCTATTTTGTTTTCCTTTCTGTTTTTTATTGCTGTTTTGCTAGTTGTTGCATGCTTGCTTTGTCTTTTCATGATATATGTTTATTAGACTGCTTATTTCTTATGCTTTGTGTCATATTTTTGTCTACCATTTTAGTAGTTTAACTTCTCTGTCTAATCATTGTTCTAAATCAATGTACAATATTGTAATTCTTTTACCCATTGTGTTTTAACCTCTTTCTCAAAAAAGTAGAGCTCTATTACCGTCCTCCAATCTTCTACACCTACACTTTGCTCTACTACATTTTTACATCTAAAATATCTTCTCATGACTCCAACTGATCTTCCATCTGACACTGTTCTCCATCTTTCTTCATTCTTGTTACAACTTAAATGCTGATGCCTTTTGTTCCTTGACAGTTTGTCCCTAACCAGTACCCTAATTCTGTGGTCTCTGTAACCAGATAGAAACACCATTATAATGCAGTAGTCTCTTGTAGAGCTAGGCAAAACCAAAAGTACCAACAAAGTAGTGAGAAATTCCATAGTCGGTTTCCTACTAAATAGCTTCAGGAAACACACATCCTCTTTAGAATCTCACAGAAAGCAAAACCAGTAAATGGACAGAGTTAGTGAAAGGGGAAGAAGTGAGACCAGAAAATATTTCATTTACACAGGTTTGCACAAATGAATCAAAGACTCACAAGTTCTGTAAGACAACATCACTACACAGCACACTGAGCCTATCGTGTTCCCAACTTCCAGCTCCCGTGCAGTGGAAGCACCGAATTCACCTTAACATCTGTGAAGAAATGTATTAGATTCTACTTTTAAATACAATTAATTACCACATGGAAGTCTCATATTAGCAGATGAATGCACTACCAAGAACTACAGAAGACTGCAACAAGGCCATCTTCAAAGTGAACAAAACAGTGTACAAGTTGGAGGATAAGTAAAAAATTTGGAGGAAAAATTCAGCCAAAAAATTGAAACACTGTAAAAGAATCAAAATAAAATAAAATGGAAACCTCACCAGGAAGCATCAACAGCACACAGGTGAAATGAACTAGGACAAGCAAACTGGTACTACAAAAAATTATTTTTTTCTTTTTTCTTTTGGCAGAAGGTAGAAGATAAATTTATTATTAAGTGGAGAACTCAAGGAGTGAGGGTGAACAACATTCAAAGATATCATTGTGCCAACCTATATTTTTGTTAGGCTTTACAGTGCTTCTAAAGTCCTAGAACAGACAGCTTTCCCTCAGGGGTAATTTCCTTTCTAGATGACACACAGACCTATTTAGATTGATTTTTATTTTTTAAAAATAGGTTATTAGCACTGCTTTCTTTAAGAAGTAATGTGGTTCCATTGAAAGTCTTTAATAAGTTGGAAAATTTGGAAGGGGAGTGGTTGGCAAGCTCATAGGCACAGTGACAAATTTATATTATTGTTGAAGCTTGGTAGTACAGTTTTGACTGTAAACTTTATTCAAAAAATTATAGTAAATATATAGAATGAGGCATTTATATTCTAAGATGCAATTACATATTTATAGTTTCAAGATTATATTAGCTTAGTTATTATAAAACTTTCTGTTTCTTAAAAGAATATTATACAGGGAAGAAAAAGAATATCTCCATGAGGACACATGAAAGAATACATCCCATAATTGGGACAGATGCAGAAATAGAGCTAGAGAAGAATAACTTTGTCTAACACAGTAAACCAACAACCTCTCTCAAAATTGAGAAAGTAGAAGGAAAATAATCTATAGTCACCTGCCAACTAGAACACCTTTCAATAGAACTGTAGGAAAGTCTCTTTCAAAAATAACTGTAAATGTAAATGAACTCAGTTCACCAATAAAAAGACACAGATTAACTGGAGTGAAAAACAGTAATCTACTATCTGTTGTCTCTAAGAAATACACCTTTCTCACAAAGACTCTGCAAAACTGAACTTCAAAGAATGTTTCAGCCTACCAATAAAATAGAAGTTATAAAACAGTGAGCATGGCTGTTCATATGTACAATAAAGTTGACTTCAAGACAAACTAATCAGAAGAGAAAGTGCTACTTCATATTAATAAAAGAATCAATTCATCAAGAAGACATGATAATGGTAAACATTTACACACCAAATATTAGTGCTCCCATTTTCAGAAAACAAACAGAAAACACATGAAAATTCACTTAGGTTCTGATACAATGACAGTGGGAATATTTTTTTAATTTAAATTTTATTTTTGAGAATTCCATTCATGAGTATTGTATTTGCATTATTTTTAGCCCTCCCAGTGCCCCCTCCCATTCCTCCCAACAATGAGATTAGTAGGAAACATTTCATATACCATTCCTATATTTAGATAGATCTTCTAGACTGAAAATTTAGCAAAAATGCTTCAGAGTTAAATTACACTGTAGAATAACTGTGTTTCCCAGATCTGTAAAGCATTCCATACGAGAGATTGTTTGTACACATTTTTCTGTCTTTTTGATACAGGATCTCCCTATAGCCCCAGCTGACCTGGAATTCACTATGTAGATCAGGCTGCCATGGTTACTTGTCTGTAAATATAAGGATTCATATTTAGCATATGGAAAGAAATTTAATTCATCTACAGACACAGAGATGGACGTTTCTCTACTATCTGTGGTCGCTCTAGTCATATAGTTTGGCTGTGATGACATTGTCACCCATGAACTAAATCCCGTTGAGAGGGCGTCAAGTCCAAATAGATAACTGTTGATTGATCACCCCCAGATAACAGAGTCACTGCAGCACCAATAAAGGTAGCTTGCTGTGCTAGGCTCTAGGGGTGGGTTGGACCATTGCTTATAAGAGCAAGACTTCAGGGGGAAGGCTTCTAAGTCAGTTCCTGCTCCACTGCTCCAAGTCCTGTGTCCAAAGTATTTCCCGTCTTCAGCAGTAAGGTCTTACCTTTGAGTTATGGAAGATATTCAAGGGCTCTGACCTGTGTTATTTTGAGTGTCGGTTGGGCAATTATGGCCAACAACTCGAATGGACGTCTCTCCTGTCTGGTACTGTACTCCTTGACATACAGCACCCAGGAATACACATTCACAATGTTCAGATATTGTATATGTATTTCTCAGGGGTTCCTGAGTCTGCAGATTTCCCTCTGGTGTCCAGTCAAGCTCCATTCAGATGTCTTCTCTCTCCCTCCATCCAAAATCCCTCCTTCCTCCCCAGTCCAACTGCCTCATATCTCTCACTCTCCAAATGATAGCACCCACCTTCCATCATCCCCTCTCTCTCCTGCATGTCCCTCCGTCCCCTTCCCAGCTGAACACTCCCACTTTCCCCACTCCCCCCCAATAACATCTGTTCTCTACTGTCCCCCTCTTTGGGGTTCACTCTTTCTCTCTGCCAATGTTACCTTTCCATTTTCCTGATTTCTGTTGTTACATCAGGATATATACTCACATATAAGGGACTGACACTATGATCTGCAAATTAGGGAGATCATATACGTCTGCTCTTCTGAGTTTGTGCTACTTCACTTAGGTTAACATTTTCTAGAGACTTCAGTGTGTGTGTCCCTGGACAGAACTCCTATGTTAAACCTCACCCACCCATGACTCAGGAACCATTGTGAAAAGAGGGGGCAGAATGACTGTAAGAGCCAGGGTGGTCCAGAGGGAAACAGGCTTTGTAGCTACTAGAAACTGTTCATATGACCTTGTGGGAATGGTGAATTCATGCACAAGCCCCATGTTGACTCAATCAGATAAGGGACTTGAATGGAGCGAGGGAGATAGGCAGCAGTTGGGCCCTAGCCTGGGAACTATTAGTGGCAGTGGCTGATTATTGCCAGGTGAGAGCAAGTAGATCTTCCTTAATATCTCTAGATATGTCAACCAGACTCCAGTAAATGAACTTGCACTGAGGGACATCTAGGTATAAATGCTTTACCAGACAGGACTTAACATGTACGACAGAAGGCATGAGGTCTGGTGGGGGAGTATGTGGGGCATATGTGGTAGAGGGGCTCTCAGCCTGATTGAGAGCTATTGTATGAAATGCACACAAAAGTTCAGTAAAATATAGCAATAAATTAATGTTTATAAGTTATAGTCAAGAAAAAGATCTCTTACTGAAGTGGCAAAATGATCTAAAAAATGTAATGAAAAGAGAGCAAAGATTTCCTGTTGGTTATCAAATCTAATAAAGTTATAGTATTTTAAATTGTGCTGTGGTGCTTCTGTGACTGAAAAGTTGATGGATGATGAGAGATGAAAGCAAAGAAACATACCAATGTGCCAGTACTGTACTGACTACAGTGTATGATAAAAAGAGGATTTAAGTGGAAGAGAATAACATGACCAAATATTGTTGAAATCATTGTTTATCTATTTATTGTCCTCAGCTTATATACAAATATTTGATTGGATGCTTTTCCCACACCATGAACAAACTACAGTGTATATGGTTTACATATTCAAATGATAAATTTCTTTTTCTGTCTTTAACAGAGGTGTATTCATAAAGTACATAAATTCTTATGTTATAAATATAAGGCATGATATTGTACTACTATTTTTTACAAGCAATCTGATGTTTGCATTTCATACATGCTGTTGTGGATATTTTTGTGTTAGCACATACAGGTACAGTTTATTATGCAGTTCATAATAACATGTAACAATCCATGGTTTACATGTACAAGGATTTTTTTTTCATTCATATCTAGCATTGCATTGTTATGAACAGTGCTGAGTTAAATACACGTTTGTGTTGGGACGCAAGATAGACACTGAGCAGCTTTATTAGTTTAGCCTTTGCTGATTTACCTTAACTGTGACTCTAACAACTGATGGCTCCAGTACAAAAGGGACTCACTGGTCTTAACATCTCACCAAGAATTTATCTTCCTAGATTTTTGTGTTTTTACTCATGAGTGTGTTTGGATTCATTGTAGCATCTTCTGTGATGAATTAAACAGCTAGTTGCACTCATGCACTTATTAACATGTTTGATAGTCTTTCTTTAAATTGTCAGCTTATATTGTGCGTTTAAGCTATTTCTTATTTATTTTTGGAATTTCATCACGAGGGGCTGAGAGGCACTGTGTGCCACTACATGCATGTCCAGCTTGGAGAAAAAATTGGGGGAATATCTTGTTCCATTCTGTCATGTGGGTTCAGGAGACGAAATTCATACTGTCAGGGTCCCCAGCAAGCTCTTTTACTCTCATAAAAATCTTTCCTGCTTGAAAATTTGTTCTTAACCTGAGGCCTATTTTACATAATATACAAATACCTTTTTCATTTTATAATTTGTTTCAAATTTCATTTACTATATATTTTGGCATCAGGTATGGTGGTACATGCATTATAGAATTATAATAATTATAGAATCACAGTACTTAGGAGACCGAGGCAGGATGAGTGCCACGAGTATGAGGTCAGCCTGGGCTACATAATGAATATCGGTCTAGCTAGGATTAAATGGGAATGTCTTGCCTCAGAAGAAAAAGTCAGGAAAAAATAATGTACATTTTTGTTATATGAAAATTTTTAAGCTAAATTATACAAATAGATTTTTGGGAGATGGAGAGATAAGTTATCTCTTAGTGGTTAGAGCACTGGCTGCTCTTACAGAGGACCAGAGTTCAGTTCCCAGCACTCTCATAGTGGCTAACAAGTATATGTAACTCCAGTTCCAGGGGATTTGATGCCCTCTTCTGACCTTGATGAACACTCCATAACATTTGTGCACTTATATGCATGCAGGGAATGCACTCATAAAAATAAATAAAATATTTTTAAAATAGATTTTTAACTCTGGATTTTAAGTATGTCCCCATATAGATTTCATGTTCATATTTATAGTCGTTTGTAAAATTTTAGAGCTTTTACTGTATTTTAATTGTTCAGTATCTAGATTTGATTTTCAGAGCATTGTTGATATTCGGTTATTTCACTATTGGGTTGTAAATTGCTAAATATTAGATTTAGTTTGTGAATATTGAATAATATTAATTTATTCATTTCCAGATATCTAGATTTGGTAGCTTCCAGCAACAAATGGCTTTTCTGCCTCTAGCTCCATAATCATCTTTTAGTCCTGCTCTGTTGTAACGGACTGGAATTTTTAATCTTTCTCTCTATAGTGGGCACAGTGATCAGCTTTGCTGTGAGTGTGCACCTGAGGGCCGTCTTCGTCAGATGGCAGTCTTCTTTTAGATCTGATGGGTTTCATTTTGTTACTCTTGCTCCAGCTACCTGACTGGCCAGCAGTGCAGGCTTTGGGTAAATATTATGCACAACTGTATGTCAAGAATGCTCAGTCCCTTTGCAAATTGCTTAGCTCTGGTCCAGACCCAATGCCATCTTCCCAGATCCATTCAAAGGGAGTCAGTACACCACTCAGGCCTGGAGTCCAGGAACACAAGAAGCTTCTTCTGCCACAGGAAGGTTATAACCACATGTTCCAGACCATGCCTTGAATAGATAATGACATTATCCAAATTTGCCTATTTGGAAACCTTCCTCAGTTCTGTTTGTTACTAGGCTTTCATTACTGAGATGATTTCCTGAGAGAAACAACTTTAAAGGAAATGAGATTTATTTTGTCTCAGGATGTTAGAGGGTCCATGGTTGTCTGGATCATTGCTCTGGGGCCCAGGTAAGGCAGCAGCAAATGCACATACAGGACGTGGTGGTATGGAAGCCAAGAGGGAGAGACATAAAGAGGCCAGAGCAAGTGTATCCCTTAAGATTATCTGTTTCCACAGTGACCTATTTCCAGTGGTGAGGCCTGCTCTCTTATCTCTACTTCTTCCCTAAAGAGTTACATTCCCTGCAGAAAAACAGTCAGTGAATCTCTGGGAGCTGTTTCACATTCAAACCACAGCAATATACCTCAGAAGAACTTTTACCTCTTTATAGTTAATTCATCATAACAGTACTTATTTATGTATATGTATAAGTGTTATATCTTGTGACTCCTAATTGGATGCAACCTAATATTCATAATACTCATTTTTATTGACCTGTAATACTATCTCTCTCATACAGTAACTATTATGTCCATGAAGTGGTTTTGGATAGCTTAACTTTTGTATTTTCATTGTTGTACCTATTCTTATTCATTCAGTTACTTCTAAGTGTTATTTCTAAGATACTCAGTTAACAAAAACTGTGTTGCATACACATCTTTATACTTATAAACTACATATAGTATAAACTTGTTTAAATATGTGGGATGGTTTGAATGAGAAAACCCTCCCTCATAGGATCATATATTTGAAAGACTGGTCCCCAGATGGTGGTGCTGTCATGGAAAATTGTGGAACCTTCAGGGGGTCCAGCCCTCCTAGCTGAAGTGGACCACTGGGAGTGCATATTGAGATTTGTATAGCCCGGGTTGCTGGCCTCTTTCCTGACTACAGGTGATCAGGTTTCTCAGGCACTTGCTGCCATGCCTCGCCCATTATGATGGACTGTACTCCTCAGTCTATGAGTCAAAATAAACCCTCCCTTAATTCACTTCCTATAAAGTATTTGGCCACAGGAACACAAAATAACTTATACAGAAAATTGTTACACCATAGTGGGTTATGACTATGATAAACCTGCCTGTGCTGTTCTTAGGCCTATGGTACCGGTGTGTGAATATGGAAGAATTTGGAGCTCTGGGCTACAGAGACCCTAGAAACTGTAAGTAGAGATTAATGAATCATTCTGGTAGCAGTTTGGAAGACCACAGTGTGCTCTAAGAAATTCAGAAAATGGAGGACCAGTACATGGTTCAGAGGGGAAATAAGAGTGTTCAGAAACTGGTCTAGAGTTACATTCTTGTAAAGAATTTAGCTGCATGTCCAGAGAACTTTAGTGACACAGAATTCAATGACTGTTGAGAAAGGGAGAATCAGTTTTCTCCAGGGATGATCTCCCTGGTGGATTATTCAATCCCAAGTGGTCAGTCCTAAACAAATGTACGTATTTGCAACACCAAATGGACTCAGAAAGTATATATAATAAATATAATATAATATAATATAATATAATAAATATAAATAAAAACATACTTAAGAAGAGATCATGAACCTGACAAGGGCTGGTATGGTAGGGCTGTGGGAAGAGATGAGGGGAAAGAGCAAAGAGTGGAAATGACACAAATAAAGCACTCATGTATGAAATTCTCAAAGAACTAAATAATTTAAAAAGGAAATCAGATTTCAGATATTTGTGTATGTGTGTGTGTGTGTGTGTGTGTGTGTGTGTTAAATACAGCAACATTTAGGATAATATGTGCTAGCTTCTGTTTCTGTAACAGTTCCTCAAAAAGATCTCTTTAAGCATAGTAACAAGTATGAATTGTGCTGGCCTAAAGGCTCTGAAACCAGAAGCTGTGAAATGAAGTCCAAGCACCCTGGCTGGCAGCAGGACAACTGTAGGTCTGCTTAGTCTGGTCAGCGATTTCACCAAATACTTTATATTAAAGCATTTTTTGTACTGTGTGGTGGTGACTACTGCAGAGTAGCTTTTTAATTTTTCCATCCATTGATCTCATACTGCTATTGTGTGAATGAAGACCACTCACTGAATACATTTACTAGTTTCTCTGCCAATTGAAACGTATGAATAATTGATGCAGACTGGATTCACTCTCTGTCTTTGAAAATTCTTTTATACATTCCACCAGGATTATAGGTTTGAAATGTAGGTGTGAACCACATTTGGTCCATCTTATTATCCATTGCTTCAAATCTCCTGCTTCATGTGCTTTAATTTTAAAAAGTTTAATATAGCCAGAGAAATAAGAATTTAAAAAGAAAAAAAAATGTCCAAGCCGTTATTCTACTATGTGTTCTTACAGTCTTCTACTTTCTGTTTGGAAGTGAAAATTTATAATCAAATCCATTGAACTAAATGACATCTTATTTGAAAAAATGGGAAAATCTCTTTGGATTCCTTTATCATTCAATAAAACTACTTTGACCCAAATCTAATAGGGTGGATGAGATTACTCAAGGTAAGTGATGCTACTTTCTGGAGATAAGGATCCGTTATGATTTTTTTTTTATTTGAAGAGGGTTCCAAGAGTTCACCTCATCATTTAAAAAAAAGTTTGAATCATTGTGTATTGCATACAGAACATCTCAGTCAATCTTAATCATCTTTATACCCACTTGCCAAACAGCACCCTGCATAGCCCCCCAAATGAAATTCATACATACATTTTTCATCTATGTTAAGGTCTATTGTGTCAAGTTAGTGTCCACCAATATTCCTCAGTGCAAGTTCATCAACTGAGATCTAATCGGCCTATCTAGAGTCCCTGGGTTTAAGAAGACCAGCGCATTCTCACCCAAAAGGAATCAATTACCAGTATTTCTTCAGCAAAGATCAGGGTCCGCTACCCGTTTCCTCAGTCCATGCTCGGTTTTTGTCTGCCTGAGTTTGCATGGGTGTTGAACATGCTGACAACATTGCTGTAGCATATGAACCTAAATATAAACAGGGTTTGAAGAGCTTCTAGGATTCTAATTACATATCGTCACACACTTTTTCACTGGCTCTAAAAAATCTTTCTGCACCCTCTTCTTCAATGGTCTCTTAGCCCTGAGTAGTTCTGTCAAGGGATCCACACTCTGCAGACTCCTAATCTCCATGCTTTCGTCATTTGTGACCCTTCTGTATCACAAGCACTGTGTGAGCAGTTTTGGTACCCTGTAATATATTTGTCTCTGTTTGGTGCTAAAGAAGAGATGGCTAGGATACTTGACTGTAAATATAAGGACACATTTTGCACTTAGTAAGAAGATAATTAACCTAGACATGTGACAGCCTTGGGGATCTATGACCTCTTCAACCACATGTATTTGGTTATGATTATAGTACGGCACATAAGTTTCCTCCTACTGAGTGAACTTTAAGACCAATTAGGAGATCATTCATTGCCCCAAGATAGAAGTGCCATTACTACACCAGTCTTGTATGATGTGCCAGTATCTGATGGAGTTATTTGGTCATGAAGTTGGTGTTGTACCATCACTTGATTTTCTCCCTTAGCAGCTTGCATAGTGCTCTCCAGAGCTAACCTTCAGGAAGAGTGACTTCCATGTCAGGTCTAGCTCCATTGCTCCACATCTGGCCTCTGAAGTATGTCCTGTTTTTGGCAATAAAATCTTACCTTCAGGTTCTGGGAGGCAATCAAGGGCTGTGGCCTGTATAATTTTGAGAGTCCCTTGGACTACCCTGTCCAACATCTCAGTGGAAGTGACTCCTGTCTTGCACTGTTTCTTGTTATATAACCTGCAGCTATGCACATGGACTCATGTATAGATATTGTATGTGGAATTTTTCATTAAGTTGTTGGATTAATATGATTCCTTCTGCTGTTTTATATTAACTGAGCGCTGTTTGTCTCTCTGCTCTCTCTCTCCTTGTGTGACCTCCTTCCATGCCTTCCCCTGTAAAGTGTCCCCTTTATAATGCTAGTCCCCCATGGCCCCACCTCTCTTGAGCTCCTTCTTTGCTTTTATCGCTCTAGTTCTTTGTATAGCCCTTCCTCTAACTTCTGTTTAAATACCCCTATTTTATCTATTTTTTCCCTTTATGTCTATGGTTTCTTTCCATTCTCCTGGTGCTTGCAGTTACATTAGGATACATATTCACACATAAGGATTTGGTGCTGTGATGCACTAATTACGGTGAACATACATTGTCTGTTTATCTGAGTCTGTTACTTCACTTAGCATAACAGTTTCTAGTTCCATTCATTTCCTGGCAAATTTCATTTTTGTTTTTTACACAGCTGAGTAGTACTCCATTGTGTAAATGGCCCACATGTTCATTATCCACTTGTCACTTGAGGGACACTTAGTTACTTCCATCTCTTAGCTATTGTGAAAATAACAGCAACAAACATGAATGTAAAAGTATCTCTACAATAGATACTTTTGAGTACTGAGTTGCGTCATCTGGATATATGCCAACAAGTGGTATAACTGGTTCAAATGGAAGATCCACTTTTATTTTTTAAGATTTTTTCCACACTGCTTTCCACCTGGGTTTCATGAAGTTACAGTCCCACCAGCAGTGAATGAGTATTCCTTTTTTCCCAACATCCTTTCTCTCATTTTGTATCATTTGTTCTCTTGATCTTAGCCAGTTTGACTGGGATAAGATGAAATTGTAAAGTGGTTTTAATTTTCATTTCCCTAATTATTAACGATGTTGAAAAATTTTAAAGATGTTGCTTAGCTATCTTTATTTCTTCTTTTAAGAACTCTCTTCTCAGATCCTTAGCCCATCTTTCAACTGGGGCACTTGTTTTCTTGATTTTTTTTTTAGTTCTTTATTTATTCTAGCTATTAAGCCTTGTCAGGTGTGTCGATGGTGAAGATTTTCTCCCAGTCTGTGGGTTTTCTCTTCATTTCCTTGGTTGTTTCTTCTGCTGATCAGAAGCATTTTAGTTTAACGAGGTACCACTTGTAGATTATTGACTTTAATAACTGAGCAATTGTCTGATTTAGAAAGTGCTTTCCTACATCTATATCTTGCAGGTTCCTGTCAGTGTTTTCTTCTAAAAGTTTCATATTATCATATTGAGGTCTTTGATTCATTTGGATTTGCCTTTTGTGCAAGGTGAAAGATAAGGGTCTAGTTTTATTCTTCAGCAGTTGGAGATCCAGTTTTGGCAGCACCATTTGCTGAAGATGATATCTTTCCTCCAGTGAGTGCTCTTGACCCCTTTGTCAAGTGTCACTGCATGAAAGTGTATGTATTCATGTGTGAGTCTTCAATTATACTCCATTGGTCTTGAGTCTGTGTACCAGTACCATACTGCTTTTATGACTATACTTCTGTAATATAGTTTGAAATCTGGTATAGTCACCCCTCCCCCCCACATTTTACTTTGTGCTCAGGGTTGCTGTGGACATCAGGTGTATTCTGTAATTTCATATGAATATTAGGATTTTATTTTTTAATTCTGTGAAGAATATCATGGGGCTTTTTATTGATATTGTGCAAATCTTTATATTGATTTTGGTAGGATGGTCATTTTCACAATATTAATTCTTACAACCCATAAGCATGGGAGGCCCTTCTATCTTCTGGTGTCCTTATCAATACCTTTCCTTAAATGTCTAAAATTTCCATTATAGAGATCTTTAGTGTCTTTGGTCAGGTTTATTCTGAGATATTCTATTCTTTTTGTGGATATTGTGAATGAGAGGGTTTCTTAGCATTCTTTCTCCAATTGTTTGTCATTGGTATATAGAAAGGATACTGATTTTTGTAGATTAATTTTGTAACCTGCCACTTTACTGAAAATGCTAATCATTTCTAGGGGTTTTCTGGGGGAATTTTTGGTATCTGTTAGGTATAATAGAATGTCATGTGCAAAAAACTGTAATTTGACCACTTATTTTCCAATGAGTATTCCTTTAACTTCCTTCTCTTGTCTTATTACTCTAGCAAGAGTTTCAAGCACAATATTTAAAAGAAGTGAAGGTAATGGATGGTGTTGTTTATTTCCTTTGTTTTAATTGGAATGTTTCTTGTCTTTCTCCATTTAGAATGATGCTGACTGTAAGTTGGTTGTGGTAGCTGTAATATTATGGTATGTTCCCTCCCATTCAATTCCCTTTGGTACTTTTAATGTAAACGCAAGTTGAATTTTGTCAAAGGTCTTTTCTGCATCTATTGAGATGATCATGTGATTTTTTTTGTCTTTGAGTTCATTTATGTGCTTTATGACATTCATTGAACATTGTTCAACAATGTTGACCCATTCTTACATCTCTAGGATAAAACCAACTTGGTAAATAATATATCTGATGTGTGTCTGTAGGAGGTTTGTAAGAATTCGTTGAGAATTTTTGGATCTATGTTTATTCGGATATGGAGCTATATTTTTATTCTTTGGTTGTATCTTTACCTGGTATAGTGATGCTGGCTTCATAGAAGGAATTTGGGAGTTTTCCCTCTGTTTCTATCTTTTTGAACCATCAAGTATTATTATATATAGACCTTCTATGAATGTCTGGTAGAATTCTGCTGTGAATCCATGTGGGCCTGGAGTTTTCTTAGTCAGGAAGGTTTCTATTACTATTTTAACTTCCATTTGTTATATAGGTCTGTTTAAGCTGTTGATCTCTTTTGGTTTAGTTCTGGTGATTTCCATGATTTTAGATGTATATTCATTATGGTTTTCAAATTAAGTAGTGTATAGGTTTCTATAATATTCCATTGTAATGTTCTGAGTCTTTCTGTTGTCTTCTGTGACTTTCCCCTTTCATCTCTGACTTTGCTGATTCGGAGTTGCTCTTTCTTTCTTTTGCTTAACTGCTCTAAGGGTTTGTCTATCTTGTTTAACTTTTCAAAGCACCAGCTCTTCCATTCATTGATACTTTGTATTGTTCTGTTATCTTTGTTTCTATTTCATTAATTTCTGGTCAGATTTTTGTTATTCTTGTCTGCTGGGTTGAGTTTCATTTGTTGTTTGCTTTTAAGATTCTTGAGTTGACATGTTAAATCATTTATTTGTGCTCTGTCTGAATTTTTAATGCGGGCACTTAGAGTTATAAAATTCCACCTTAGGACTACTTTTGTTTTTATTTTGAATCATTATGTATTTCATACAGAAAATCTTAATCAGTCTTGATAATCTTTACAATCTCTTCCTCACCAGCACCCTCCCAATCCCCCCAACTGGAATCCATACAATCTTTAATCTGTGTTAAGGTTTATTGTGTCAACATAGTATCCATAAATGTTCCTCAGTGCAAGTTGGACCACTGAGGTCTAGTCAGCCTACTCATAATCCATCACATTAAGAAGATTAGCTCATCATCATCCAACAGTAATCAGTTACCAATATTTCTTTAGCAGAGATTAGGGTCTGTTGTCCATTTCCCCAGTTCCATGTTGAGGTTTTTTCTGCTTGAGTTTGCATGGATCTTGAATATGCTTATACCATTCCTGTAGGTTCATATGAGCATGGTCCCTAGGGCTTCTAGGATTCTATTTCCATAAGGTCACACACCTCCTCACTGGCTCTTACGATCTTTCCATCCCCTCTTTCACAATGCTTCCTGAGCCCTAGACGAGTGAAAGTTAATATAGTAGTTCTGTCAAGGGACTCACACTCTGCAGACTCCTAATCTCTATGCTTTGTCCATTTGTCACATGTTGTATTCCTGAACTTCTGTTGCAAGAGGAAGCTTCATTAATGAGAGTTGAGAGCTCCATTAGTGTCTTCTTTAACCATTGTTCTATGTTGCATAAGCCTGAAATGTAGAGGCTGCATAGTAGATGTGCTACTGAGGCATGGGCAATTCACAAACAATGTCTGTGTGTGACCTCTTGTAGTGCACTGTAGCAGTCTCCATCTGGTGCACAAGAAGGTTCTTTGTTGAGAAGTGACTGGGATACATGATTATAAATATAAGGATACATAATTCACATGTAGTAAGAAGTTTCATTAGGCTAGAGATATGACAGCCTTAAAGATTTCTCTAAGATCTATGATATTTTCAGCCATGTCCATTTGGCTCTGATTACAGTACCACACATGAGTTTCCTCCCATTATGTGGGCTTTGAGACCAGTTTGGTAGCCATTAATTGTCCCCAAGATAAAAGTGCAACTACTGCACCAGTGTCATATGTTGTGCCAGTCTTTGATGTGGTTATCTCTCCCTCAGCTGATGAGTGGATATTGAAAATGTGACACATTGCACAGTAGAGCTCTACTCCATGGGAAAGAAAGAGATTATCACAAAATTTGCAGGTAAATGAATGGAACCAGAACGTCTTATGCTAAGTGAAGTAATACTCAGAAAAACAAATGACATATGCTCTCCCTTGTTTGTGAATGCCAGCATCAAATTCTTACATGAGTATGCATCTTGATATAACTCCAGGCACTAGGAAAATAGAAAGGAACCAGGCAGGTAAAGGGAAAGAAGGAACCTGTAAGAGAAGAATCATAGGGGACAGGTGTTGCTAAGTGAGAAAATGGATAGATAAAATGGGGATATTTAAATGGGAAGGTGAGGGAGAGTTATACAAGGAACTATAGGGAATAAGGAAAAGAAGGAGCTCAAGATAGGTAGTGCCATAGGAGACTGGTATTATCAAGGGAGAAATAAAAATTGCTTTTAAAGTATCCCAGAGATTTTGCTATTCTGTGTTGTCCTTTTGTTTATTTCCAGGAACACTTTTATTTCTTTTTAAATTTCTCCTTTGACCCATTTATTATTCAGGTATGTGTTGTTTAGAGTCTATGAGTCTGTGAAGTTACTAGGGCTTCGTCCATGGTTGATTTTAAACTTTATTACATTGTATTCTGATAGAATGCATGGGAATTATTTCAATTTTTTTAATTTGTTGTGGTTTTATGCTCCAATATGTGGTCAGTTTTGAAGACATTTCCATGGAGTGCTGAATGAAATGTGTATTATTTGGTGCTTGGTTGGACTATTCAGTAGGTATTGGTTAGTTACATTTAATGTGTGGTGTTGCTTAATTAAGATGTCTCTCTTTTTATTCTTGGTCTGGTTGGTCTGTCTAATGGAGACAGTGGGGTTTTGAAGTCCCTTACTATTAGTGAGTTGCTATTAATCTGTGACTTAAAGTTCTGTACTACTGTTTTTTATGAAGTTGGGTGCACCAGAGCTTGTTGCATATATGTTCATGATTGTAATATCTTCTTGCTTAATTGTTCCTTTTATCAGAATGAAGTGATTCTCTTCATCTCATCTGATTACTTTCAGTTTGAAGTTTATTATGTCAGATATTAGAATGCAAACTCCAGCTTGTTTCTTAGTGCTTGTAATATTTTTTTTCCAAACTTTCATGTTAAGGTCGTGCCTGGCCTTGAAGGTGAGATGGGTTTCTTACAGACAACAAAAAGATGAATTTTGTTTCATGATTCATTCAACTAGCCTGTGTCTTTCGACTGTGGAGTTCAGTTCATCGATATTTGAAGTTATTATTGAATGATGTGTATTGGGTTCAGTATTTTAATTTCTGTTTGCATTCTGCACTTAAATTTGTGGTTTCTCAGTTACACCTTCATTTAGATTCTTTCTGTTGCCCCTTGGATATAGTTATTCTTTTCTTCAGTTCTTTGTATTTCTTCAAGTATTCTCTGAAGGTTTTCTGGACATGAATTCTTTAACCTATTCATGTCATGGAAGAATTTTCTTTCCCTTTCAAATATAATAAACATTTTTGCTGGGAAAGTATTCTTGGTTGGCATCTATGGTCATTTAGAGCTGAGAATACTTTGTTCTAGTTTATTCTGGCTTTTATAGTTTGCTTGGAAAAGTCAGGTTTAATTCTGATGGGTTTTTCTTTTATGTGACTTTGTTTTTCTATTGTGGCTTTCAGTATTCTCTCTTTGTTATGTGCACTTAACGTTTTTACAATAATAATCTGTGTGGAGCTTCTTTTTCTGGTCCTATCTGTTTGGTGCTCTGTGTGTTTCTTGTACTTAAATTGAAATATCTATTCTTAATTGTGGGAAATTTTCTTCTACGATCTGTTTGAAGATTTTTTTAATACAATTATCCTGAGATTCTTTCTTCTTCTATGCTTATGATACATAATTTGGTGTTTTCATGGTATTTCACATTTCATGCATAGCCCATTTCTGTGTTTCTAAATTTTTTTATAATCTTTCTTGAGTGCTCCAGTTCTTCACCTTCATCATCCAGTCTTGATATTCTGGTTTCCATTTCATTCATTATCTTGGTGAGATTTTCTCCTGTCATTTCAAATTGGCTTATTGAGTTTTTCGCTTCCTTCATTTCAGCCTGGATTTTCTTGAGTATTTCTCTCTCTTTTGCGAATTTAGTCAGTTTATTCTTTTCTTCTTTTAGTTCTTTGATTTATTTACTTGTGTGCTCTTTAAATTTATTTAATTCTTTGATCGTGTTCATGATTGTTCTTCTATATTCTGTGCCCAGGATTATCTCTATGAGCTTCTCATCATACAACTTTTCTTTAGCACTATTGATATTTGGTGGGGACATATTATTTGAGGTTTTCATATTACTATTTTTTCATAGTGATCTTGGTGTGTGTATTTCTTTTGGTGTTTGTATTCTGATGTGGAGTCCAGCCTTCCTTTGTTGAGTTGAAGTCTGATTCTGTTTGTAAAATTGATGTTACCTGGTTGTTTTTACTGGCTACAAAAAACTGGTTGGTCAAGGCCTCAGGTTCTCTCTTTTGATTTTATATTGGATGATGCAGCTAGCTCTTAGTCCAACTATTCAGTTCCCTCAGATGTACAGGTCAGGGGAGATCAGATGATCTCAGGCTCTCCTTACATTCTGGACCCCTCTAGACAGCAAGTACACCACAGTTTGGTAAAATTGTTTTGCAGAATCTGAACTGAGACTCCCTCATGTGGTTTGCAAATTTTTGGGCCCCCACTAAAGGTCATGGAATCCTAGCTCTGCAGCAGTAGATGGGGCTACAGATGGTACAAATGCAGGGATTGGGCATGGTCAGATTTGAGAGCTCACAGTCAAGCAGAGGTGAGAGTGCAATCCAGGGGTTAACAATAAAAGTGTACCTGTGGCCAAAGCTAGAAGAACGGGATGTGGCATGGGGGAGTTTGGAATTGCTCAGGTGGTAGGAGATGCAGTGGGTGGGATTAGATTTAGCAGAGATGAAGACTTGTCACAGTAATCCAAGTCAGGTTGGGAGAGAGGTCACTCGGGGTAGATGGCTGGTCTAAGGCAGCCAGAGGAAAATTAGGGATGGGAACAGCCTGTGAAGGCTCACAAACTAGACTGAAAAATTGAACTGGTTTGCGTATATGGGATCAAATGCAATAAGGACCAAGAGGATATTCCAGTGATCTGGGGTGCTAAGAGCAAGAGAAGACCTGTGCCCAAGGCTAGGAGAACCCAAGACTCAAAGAGAACAGGAAGAGTTAACCTTATCTTAGAGTAGTATTATAATACCCTAAATTTCTATTAGGATTTATTATTCTTCAGCCTTTTAACACAAGATATACACCCAACAAGAAAGAGAAGCACATAAATTCCAGTTCTGTGACTTGTACTTACTAGAAATATTCTACAACACGTCCTGTTCCTTCCTTAGGGAAGGCTGGGCATTCAGCTCACTGAATGTTCTCTGTGGTGGCTTGTCCAGGATGGACCTGCCTGGGGTTTCCTTTCAGTTTACCTTCAGGCCTGAAGAAGTGAGTGGAAATTTCTCCTTTTATGCTAATTCTTCTATTCCTTTCACTGCTCAATAGTTCTTCTTGCCCTGTGTGAATAATCCCTGATTTTACAGATCTAGAGTAGTTTTTATTTTCCTTATTAGGTCTTGACGGATATGACTTTATATATTCTCATTTTTCCCTCTTGGACATAGAGATTAAAACACTCACTTCAAAGGAATTATGAACATTGATATAATAAAATAACTGAATGATAAAATGGGAGAGGAGGAAAAAAAACAGATTACCAGCAATGGAGGACAGGTGCCATGATGGGACCTATGAAAAGCTAGTACGAGGAAAATCATATTGACTCAAGAGTCCTGAGCATCCCAGTCCTTCAAGGTGATGAACTTAGGTTTCATTTTAAAACCAAGTCTGATGATGCATGTAGATATTAAAGAGAGCACAAATTCTATGGAGTTAGATCACAAGTTTGCCCAAATTATATTCATTTATTTTTCCTTTGTCTGCTTGCTTCTTTTCCTGTTTCTTAGGATGATTACCTTTTGAAAAGTTCCAGCTCTAAACCATCTACTAAACATTAAAGAATTTGTAGGCTTTGCTCTTAGGGATGGGATCTCTAGTGATCCACAAAATTCAGAGAAATTCTTAAGCAACCTTCATATTTGTTCATAGAAGTTAAAGAAAATCTTCCTTTAAGCACAAACATACACTTTTAACAGATGAATAACAGCATAAAGACTACCAGAGTTTTACCTCTGCCTAGTATTCAAGTCTAGGAAACCACTCAGATCATAGCTAATGTTCTTTATTCAGATCATATGTAATAATGCATATTTATATTTCTTAGCCCTTTGCCAAGATGGTAGAGATAAGTAATGAATCAGAAATGTTTTTCTTCTAATTACTTACATTGTTTATGTAAATGCTTCCTCGGATTACCATTGTTTCCCTTTTTCATTTAACATCTTTCAATACCAAGGGTCTGATAGCCTGTTTTTGATAATGAAAGAGAAATCAAGCATCAAAGTTCAGAAATCATTCATGGGAAATACAAATCTCTGATTTAAAGAAGAAAGGGATAGCTTAAAATAAACATGCCAGGTGTGAAAGCTCATCAGGATAGCAGGTGTAAACTCCCACCTCAGTTTTCAGGTTTATAATCCTTACAAGGATTTACAGAAATATCTGTGGGATAAAATTAAGGCTCTTTGATATGTGTTAAAGGCAATCATTTGTGTTTTGGACAGTTTTACAATCCAAATAATTTAGTTTATGTAAATAAAATGGAAAACTATTTAATATTATAACAGGATATATGGAGAGAACTTCAAAAGGTCTTGACAGTTGTGGAGGATGAAATCATATTTTGTGGAATGCAGTGGAAAAGACAGGTGAGCAAGGATTTCCCACATGTGAGATACTTGGGAGGTCCAAGGATTGCTGTGGGGAACAGTCATTCAAAGAGGGGAAGTGATAAATAGACATACAAATGAGGATGTCAATATTGATGAAATAAAGAGGGATCTCATGTGATGCGGACAACACCTCCAAGAATTTTATTCCTGTTCACTTAATTGATTTTCACTTTGTTCTTTAGTAGATGTTTTGTTTTTATATTTATTTGCCCAGGGCCATACCACCCTGGTTTGTGATCTTTTCAAGTTTTATAGATTGAGCAAAGTTTATTCCAGAGTTTGATTATGTGGAGAGAAAAGACCACCTAGGAGAGTTGGGCATGGTATACTTACCACAAAAGTTACTATTGCATAAAGAAAATCATGAAAAGGTATAGGTTCCAAAATTGAATCTAAAAAAAAAAAAAAAGGAGAAAGGAAGGAAGAGGTCCATATGTTATTGAACTATACTATGGTAGAAAACACATTTATGAACCTTGATGACTATACTTGAATCACTCTATTTAAATTACACTCATTTTTGCATAGAAACTTATTATTTGACTGGAGAAATTATTATTATTGATAGCCAGTTGATGTAGCATTGGGCTAAGACATTCACCTGACTAACTCACTTAATCCCCAAATATTTCCAGCACACATGCATTATATTTGTATTTTATCCATGAATAGAGTGAGGTTCAAGCATGCCAATACAGTTAGAGAGAATAATTGATCAACAGGACTTGCCCAAGGAAGAACTGTCCTGATTTAAAAGTGGCGCAAATCTTATGGACATAGCCATTCACTTTCTGGTTAGATTCAAGGTCTGCTTCACAAAATGGAGACCATACCTGGCCCTGATATCAGACCTAGACTCCTGTGGCTAGAGAGATAACATGACATAGGGGATATCCTACCATTATGTTTCTACTAAATGGACATAGGATTAAACTGACTCCTAATGACTTATTGTTATAGCCATAGATTAATGCACCACTCAACTCTCAACTTTCTTAAGCAACAGATGACAATCAATGCAGAGACACACAACTGGCCAACATACAGAGAATAAGAGGCTGGCAAGCTTCTCATCCCAGAATATGATACTTATATCAGATTTCTGTCTCCTGAGTCAGGGATCATTGTGAAAGAGCAGGCTGAAAAAGTGTAAGAGCCAGATGGTCACTGATGACCACAAGTAAACAGAGTTTTCCAAACAGCTGGGCAGTTACTCTTAACTCATAGCAGTGATGACAGTATGAACAAGAGCCATGTAAACTCAAGTTAGACAAAAATCACTGCATAGACATGAGAAGGATGTAAGAAACCCCAGTCTTAGCTGAACTGACTGCTGCTAGGAGAGGAAGATTCAGTTTTCTTTAAGAATGAGATGCTGAGTAGGTTAACCAGGCTCCATTGGATAGACCTAGACTGAATGGGATTTGGTGACACAAATTTGACTTGTCAGGTCTCAAAATATATATAAAATAAGAGTACATAAAATTGGGTGATGAGGAAGTACAGATAAGGAAAGGGTATAAATATGATCAAAATTCATTATATGAAATTTGCAAAAAAATAATTAACAAAAACAATGACCTTTCAGGAGTCTGATGATTTTAAAGCATGTCACAGGTTGACTTAGGCTGTATGATTAAGCTAGTATGTCACAGAGAAGCCAGTTCTTGGACAGAATATGCTTCAAAAAATTATTATGATACTCTCTGAAGACATGAGTTTTTCTAAGCACAAAGGGATGAAGACCCCAGGATGTATGTCATTTTCCATTCTGTCTTAACTCCCTCCAAGAAGTTCAACATATTACCAGCTGTGACTGCCAATGGATGTGGGGGTGGAGCTACAGAAAGAATCCCTGTGCCATTAATCAGGCATGATCTTTCAAAATATCATAAATTTCAGTGATCAATGTCAAGTCTCACTTGGATGACTTGGGGACTAAACCCATGGTTCAGCTTGACAGAGACAAATAAGAAGGTAGATGGGGAATGTAACCATCTGGTAAGGGTGGGAGTGACTGCTAGATTTCAGACTTGTCATTTGTAAAAGATGCTGGATAATTTGAAATTCTTCATGCCCATCATTGACGATCTCTTCTGCTTCAGAGTGAAATTTTATGTCATTTCTTGTGGATTTTATTTACTTTTGGTTTGAAGCCCCAACATTAATACTCAAATACTTATTATTCAAGTATATGTTATTTCTGCCCAAGTTTCAAATAAATTAGAATTAAAAGCAATACAAAGTCTGCATCACACATTTCTTACTTATGGTTTTGTAAGTTTACTTATTCAAGGAAAATTTAAAGATGATTTGTTCAAATCACATTTTTCCCTGTCAACACAATGCTGTTGATAACTGAAAGGTGAACATTTAGTAACGATGTGAACTAAAACTTACTTGCCTTTTCATAATAATACCTACACATATTATGGATACATAACTAAATATTTGAAATCTACTTTTTCAAGAACTAACCATTTGGTCTGTGATGTATATCAAGTAACTTCCCCCAAATACTCAATATTATTCAGTTCATCAGTCAGTGCTTGTTTGTGAACGCAGAAATTGCTATATGTCCCTGCAATAATACACAAAATTAGCAGTAATCACAGTTATTAGAGAGAAAAAGAATGAAAGTCAAGCAGTACCATACATTCCTAACCTGCAGGATGGAAGTGGTGGGTCTCTAGCATTAGGTGCTTCAGATCACAACTTCCTCTATGCAGCTCCAAATATCTGTCTCAGCTGTGCTAAGGTGAGTGATTTCTAAGAAGGTTTGAACTCAATCTCAGCAGCTGCCTATAGCTCCGAAGAGGATATTATACAGAAGTTCATCTCAGAGTTCCTTCAAGTTTCATATCCAACAAGAACCCATATGACTGGCTTGATCCAATGTACCACTCAATTTTTCTTCGCTATTGTCTTCCAAAAGTCTTATAAGTGATGTTGAGTGATACAGAACTAAATATACAGGGAGAGGGGAATGTTGTCCTTATTAAGAAGACCACAGAGGGGAAGGAAATGAGGGTGCAAAAGTTAACCCAGAACAACCGACCCTACTTTCATATTCTCTTTCTCAAAATTGAGTGTTTGACCACCACTTCTATCACCATATCATATTTTTACCATCGCATGTACAGAGGAAACAATTTCTTTAGAACAATAGAGGGTGAAAATTCTAGTATTTTTCCTTATCTATCTCAAAGTCATGTTCGTATGTTTCCTATACCTGTCGAGTCTCCATTTCTACATCAAATGAGATAAGTCCAAATCACAAAGTTAAATTTATGAACAAAGTCTGTGTTAGAAGACAGGAATGAAGATTTAAATTTTAAATTAATCCTGCTCAGGAAGAGCACTACCTGGACCTGAAGAAGAGAGACCAGACTTTATTCAGACATCCTGGACTTTGATCATGTCAGGTAAATATAAGCTGAGTTCAGACAAGTTCAGACTACTTGTCTGTAGCAAGGAGACATATCTTAGATCCTGAATCATGGAAGCTTAGTGGATCACCAAAGTACCAAAGTGACGACTTGTCTATATATTTGCAAGTGCTTCTGTCTCTCACGTTTCTGTCCTCAAGTTCACACAGGTAATCTGAATGCACTTATTAGACAGAACTAGTCCAAGTGCTTGTGGGCAAAGGGATTTAGAAATTTTATTTCTTCCTCATATAAAATCTGTCCTATTGAAAAAAAATGACCATCATTGTCATATCAAGATTATATAACCTGAAAAGTTACCAAAAAATCTTTATTCAATAAAATCAGGGTATATATAATCAAGACTAAGCATCATGTTTCCTGGTTTAAGTATACTGAAGTAAAATTCATAGGAGTCAGATGGAAAGAGTCAATCTCAGTTTTAAATAGCTATGTCTTTATACTAAAGCTTTGAATTCCAATTATGGGCTATAAATTGGGTGCAATAGCGATCTAACAAATTTATTGTGAGATTTAATCAATGTGTCAGGCATACAGGTCACTGAATATATAAGCTGAGCTATTAATATTCATCTTTATTAATTTGATCCAAATATGGTGTTTTGGGTCAGTGATATATTTCATAGCTATTACTTTATACAAAATAACAGGTAGATCACATCCCTCGTCTTGCTTCCCTGGTTATTCCTGGAGTAATGGGATGGCTGCCAACAGGGATGCTTCTCACAGAAATAGTTACAAAGTACACAGCCGATGGGTGAAGATGATCTTTTTCCTGTTTGTGAGAGGAAAGTAGAAAGTTATCCCCTGGATGCCCAAAGGTTCCACACTTTAAATGTGATAAAACCACAACTTTCATTTGATTTTGTTTTGGGCAAATGCACTGAGTTTATAAGTTTCAATTCTATTTGGATATATGTTAATTTTTCAAAAAAACTGGTTTTCCTAATATTTTCTAGTACTATAGAGCTATCATTTCATCACAAAAATTGTATGTCACAATCTTTTCCTTCCTACCATCCTGCTGACTTGGTTTTTGGAAATATTAAATAAAATTAAAGTTTTAGTAGATGACAACATGCAGCAGGCAGTGATGTGTCACCATGGCTCAGGGCAATCTCTTCTGCAGGATGTTTTCCTCTGAATCTAACTAGAAAGCCAAGGAGCATAAAAATCTCCTTTCTACACAATATGAAGCAAAAAAATAACCAAGCAGAATAAAAAAAAAGCCAAATAAATAAATAAATAAAAACCCAAAAACAACACTCCAATTACTGGCCTACATAAATATCCAAAGGGAACAAAGACCATCAGTCAGGAGTCTATTGTCTTCCTAATTATGTTCCAAATTGGAAATGGCAACTTGTTTTCTTCATCACACAATAGTTCTCTAAATAAATTGTCTTCTCCTGCTGTTTGCTAGTCTCTTGAGGATGTGAGTATTTTGAGATAAAGAACTTGTGGTTGTGAAAAGCACAGCTTATAAGCCAGCTCCCTGACCAAGAGAAAAGATACAAATAAAAGCTTAGGTCATGGTGTGCAGAAAACCTGAGATGCTTTAGCAATTCTGTTCATTGTCATTGCCGTTTTTGAAATTGCATCATAAACCTTACATATATGTCATATGTCATCTGACTGTTAGAATCCTGGCTTATCTTAGTATAATAAATAATTTTGCTTCTTATAAACCATATGGAATTTTACTTTTTGTCTAGACACTATATATAGTTCTGACTGTCCTGGACTCACTCACTATATGGAGTAAATTGTCTTCAAGGAAACAAGCCATTCACAACACCCTTAAAAATATCTAGGAATAAATCTAACAACATACATTAAATGAAAATTTGAAATCTTTGAAGAAACAGATTAAGACATAAGGAGATGGAACATGCTCCTATGCTCATTATTATTGTGAAAATGACTGTCCTGTCAAAAGCAATTTATAAATTCAATGATATCCCAACAAAAATCCCCAAGATATTCTTCATGGAAATAGATAAACATCCTAAAATTTATATAGAATCATAAAGGTCTGAGATAACCAAGACATTTCTAAACACAATGAGAAATGCTGGGGGAATTAGCATACCAGCATGCTATTGTCACACAAAAAAAGGCATGAAAATCAACAGAACGAAATAGAAGAACCAAATATGAGTGCATATCATTGCAACCACCTGATATTTGACTAAAGTGCCAAGAACATACATTGGAGAAAGACGGCATCTTCAACAAATGATGCTAGCAAATTTGGATCTTCATGTGTAGAAGAATGAAATTGGACCCATATCTATCACCCTGCACAAAAGTGACCTCCAAATGAATAAAATACCTCAATGTGAAATTTGAAATGCTAACATTGTTAGAAGAAAACATGCAGTATAGTACAAGATATAGATACATGAAGGAATTTTCCAAAGTAACACCAGTGCTCAGAGGTCAAGGTCAACAATTCACATATATGATCTTCTAAAACTAATAAGTTGCTGTACATCAAAGGAAATAAACAACACAATAAAGAAAAAGCCCACAGATTGGGAAAAAATTTTCACCAGTTCTACATCTGACAGGAGATTAATATCCAGAAAAAAAAGAAAAAAATCATAAAATAAAGAATCAAGAAAAAAAAACATTCTATTAAAAGATGGGCTTTGGATCTGAATAAAGAACTCTCAAAAGAAGAAATAAAAAATGGCTAAGAAACATCTTAATGTTCAACATCCTTAGTAATTAGGGACATGTAAATCAGAACCACTTTAAGACTCTGTCTTACCACAGTGAAAAATAGCTAAGATCAAGAGAACAAATTACAGCAAAGGTTGATGGGGATGAGGAGAAAGGCGAACCCTCATTCCCTGCTTTGGGGGCTGCAAACTGGTATAACCACTGTGGAAATCAGTGGAGAACTCTTAAAAATTAAAAATAAATCTGCAATATGATTTGGTTAGATCACTCTTTGGCATATACACAAAGGACCCATTCTACTACAGAGATTATTGCACAGCCATGTTTATTGCTTTTCTTTTCACAAGAGAAACGGAAACAATCTGAATGCTCCTCAACTGATGAATGAATAATGAAAAACGTGACACATTTATACAATGAAGTTCTAATCAGTAGTAAAATAAAAGATGAGGTTATGAAATGTGCACGTAAATGAATGAAGCTAGAAGCTGTTATACTATGTAAAGTGACACAGACTGAGAAAAACAAGTGATGTATGTTCTCTCTCACTTCTGGATCTTAGCTCAGAATCCATAGATGTGAGTATATATCTTGCCATATTCACAAAAGCCAGGAAAATGGAAAGGAATCATGGGGTTAAAGGTTAAGAAGGAGCTCAGGAGAGGGGGATAGTAGAAGACAAGTTTTATTAGGGGGCAATGAGGGTACTTTAACAAGCAATGGAGGAGGGTGGATTTCAGAGGGGAAAAGAGGAAAGATTTATTATACTTAGGTGCTGCCATGGTATCAGGGTACACTATGCAAGTTGCCAAGGGAAAAAAATAATCAATGATCCTGTTTAGCTGTAAAGCCCAATAAACACAACAATGACTGATCTTGCAAACTATCTCTATTGGTTCAGGAGAACCAATATATTGGAAGTATTGGAAGTAATCATCAGCTATCTAATTGTACCTAAGTCCTTCTCAATGGGAGGGAACTCATGTGTGATACTGTAAGTATAACCAAATATACATGTATACAGAGGTCATAAACCCCAGAGGAAAACATACCTTTGTCAAATCTCTAAATGATGTACATTTATCACTGCACTCTAAATATGTATCCTTATGGTTATAGATGAGTATGGACAAATGTACTTCTCCTCACTCATCAAAAAACTTTTCTTTGCAACAGATAGAAGCTGTTATAAAGTACCACAACTTGCCAAACACAGAGAATAAGTGTCTGTGAGAAACCCTTTCCATAGTGACATGTCTAAACTGCAACATCTGTACCTATGTTTCAGAGAACATAGAGGAACAGGGATCAGAAAGAATATTAATGCATCTCTCTACTCACCAGAAAAGCTTCCTTATGCAACCAATGGTGATTAACAGAGAAAGCAACAACTTGCAGAATTCAGAGAAGAGACTGCAGAGTGTCTCTGGGTAGGATACCTATATCTAAACTTGGCCACCCAAGCTCATGGATCATTGCAGAAGAGGGGAATGAAAGACTAAGAGACAAATTGATGACCACAGGAAACAGAGTTTTCCAGACAGCTGGGAAGTTGCTCATATGAACTTTAAACAATGTTGACAGTATTCACAAGACCAATGCAATCTCAAACTAGAAAAAAATCTCAGCATAGATGTGGGAAAATGAGTTAGAATCCCCAATCTTAGTGAAGGAGCTATTGACAAACAATGACTACCGGTAGAGGGAGAGCTGGTTTCTTTAAGGGAATGTCTCTAAATATGTTGACTAGGCTTCAGTGGATGAACTCACACCAAAAGACATTTGGGGACACATGTGGTTCAATAAGTCTTAACATATATGACAGATTGCATGAAAACTTGTGGGGGTTGTTGGGAAGAACTGCAGCTAGGGGAGGGAATCTAAACATGCATACAATTCACAGAAATTAAATTAAAATATTCTTTTTTTTATATGCTATGAAAGTTTGGCCTGTATTTATGCGAGTGTACCATGAGTACAATGCTTCCGAAGTCTAGAAGAGAGTGTCTGATCTTCCAGAACAGTTGTTAGTTACCATGTTAATATGCTGGGAACCGAACATGAGTTCAAGTGGTGGTTTCTATGAGAATATCCCCTATAGGTCCTAAGTATTTGGACATTTTGTCCTCGGTTGGTGCTACCGTTGTGTGCTGGAGGCCAAGACAGCATTCTCTTAGAATGAATTAGGCCCTTTTCTTCTTTCTGTATATAAACTTGTTAAACCAGTCAATAAACAGCTTGCTGCAAGAGACACAAGTCCCAGAGTCTGATTCTGTGCCACAGATCTCACCTCCTGGAATGGGATCCCTGCACCTAGGAGTGAGAACCCTACAGTTTTGCGAAGTCTTATAATGTGTGACTATGTTGGAGGAAGCAATTCATTGGGGGATGGGATTTGAGAGTTCTTAAGCCTTGCCAGATCTCCAGTCAAGCTCTGCTTTCTGTTCCTGCTTGAGGATGTGAATGCTTAGCTGCTGCATCTATTATAACTACCTCTTCTGCCATGCCTCCATACCATGATGGATTCTTGTCTCTTTGGAAGTCTTTTTATAAACTCTTCCTTCCTAACAAACTCTTCCTTTTATAAGTTCCCCTGGTCATTGTTTCTATCATAGCAACATAAAAGTGACTAATAGAGCCACCATGTAGATATGCTGGGAACTGAACATGAGTCTTTTGCAAGAGCATCCAGACCCCTTTCCTTCTCAGCCATCCTTCTAGCCCCTTGAGACATGTTTAAATACAAGTTTTAGAATTTAATTTCCAAGAAAGGAGACTATGATGACGCTATTTTTATAGAAGGTAAATGTAGCACAGAAAATACACAGTTGCTATTTGTAATGTGGCTGCTGGGAATTGAACTTGGTCTTCTTCAAGAACAATCAGTGTTTTTAACAACTGAGCCATTTCTTCAAGAACAATCAGTGTTTTCAACAACTGAGTCATTGCTTCAGCCTGTTTGTATGTCTTTTGAACACAGGATCTCCCTGTAGTCCCAGCTGGTATGGAACTCACTATAGAGACCAGGCTGACATTAATATCACAACTATAAACTGCCTCTGCCTCCAAAGTTCTGGGATTAAATGCATGCAACAATACTTCCACATCTTTATTTTTATTTTATTTTATTTTTTTAAACAGTATCTTGTACGACTAGCTTGTCTGGAACTTTCTATGTATACTATGCTGACCTCAGTCTCACAGAGATCCATCTGGCTCTGCCTGCCAAATGTCATCAAGCCTGGCTGTATTTTGAAATTTTTAGAATAACATTTTCTTCTTTTGAAAAGCCTAAGCAAGGTGGTATATGACAGAGGTGATAGCTTTAGAGGCAGAGACAAATGAATCTCTGAAAGATCAAGGCCAGCCTGGTCTACATAATGATTTTCCAGTAGTCAGGGACAACCTATCTCAAAAAAAAAAAAAAAAAAACTCAGAAAAATATAAAAAATTCTAAGTAAATTTGATCCTTGTTTGATCACAAGGTCAGATGTCTACACTATGTTCTTGTGGAAATATTTTTCTATTTAAAATTGAAAATGCACCGTAGCTCCCTTTATTATGGAAGGGACAATGCTATATGTTAGAAATAGCTTTTTACCTGTACAAAATCTGAAAATAGGACAAAAGGAACTAGAGGTTTAATAGTATGATTCTGCTTAGTGGATTTTCCAATAGGGTTTACAGAGAACTAATTTAAAAATTGTATTACAGTCTCCATCCACCCTCTTACCTTCTTATCCTTAACTTGGAAGGATTAGAGAGGGATCTCCAGGGAGACAACAGGTAGGCTATTGTCCTCACATAGTAATGCACCACATGCTGAGGACAGAGAACTTTTGAAGGGCTAAATAGGAGTTAGGTTCAGAATTATGACAACTCTGAAGTAAAAACCTAAGCATATCAATATTTTTATGAACTATAAAATCATATACTCTTTCAGTTGGATGGGTATCTTTCCTGTCTTTGATCTTACTTTGAAATCTAGACTCATCATTCAAACATAGGTTTATCTTTTTTTGTTAGAGACCATGTATAACAAAATATTCATGTCTTCAAGACTGAAGATTCAGGTTAATGGAAAGTCTGCAACTTTTTGTTCCATAAAATATTCTAAGTTTAAATTATATCTCACAAAGTAGAATAAATCATTAAAATGATAGATGACAAGAATGAATATTTTGAAATTAACATGGTAAAACAGTAGGTAACTAGGTGTGAATTAAGCGGTTGTACTGACAAACACCACAATTGCTCACAGATGTTCTTAATGTTCTAGAGCAAATCACAGTAATGTAGTCATACATGGTTTGAATGTGTGATGTCTAACTGAAGGACAGTGAGCAAGACATGAATATCTTCTTTGATTCTTACTCTTATTTTAGGGTAGCAGAATGTCTGGCGATAACCAGTGCATATCATGGCTAGACAATGCCTTTCATTTAACATTTCATTTAAGATTCATAAGGAGTTTTTATCATCTTTATAAGTGCCTAAACTTTTTTCGTAGTAAGTCAGTTTCAAATAAATAATGCCACACAGGTAAACATTGTCATTTATTAGTAAATCAAGTATTTACTAAAATTTAAGTATTTAACAGTTGAAGTAGAATTGTGTTAAGAACTAAAATATTACTTTACTTTAAGAACAATGAGCAAAAATGTCTAATTATATCTCTGTTACTTGTTGACAGTTAAAAAATGTTTCAATTATACTTACAGATTGACCTAATTCAGATGAAGTAATATGTAAAATTTCTTCTTTGTTGTTGTGGATACAAATATCTCAATACTCATGAAAAAGACTTGAAAACTAGGGATAGATTTAAATGATGTTCATGTGTATTACTAATTTTCTGTTGCTGTGATAAAATACCATGACCAAAAGCTACCTGAGAAGAAAGGTCTTATTTGGGCTAATGGTTCCAAAGAGAGAGCCCATAACATTGGAGGAGGCATGGCAGCTGGTTGTCAGAGGAGGAAACTTTGAGATCACATTTTCAACTACAAATATGAAGCAGAGAAGTAAGCTGGAAGTAGATCTATATAATAAACCCTAAGAGCTGTCCCCAAGTGATGTACTGCCCATAGCGAGGCTTTGTCTTTAAAGGTTCCATAATCTCAAACAGTACCATCACCCGAGAAACAAGTATTACAGTTCCCCAGCCTTCAGAGAACATTTCTCCTTCAAACTGTCACATTTCCACTCTCTGGCCCCTATAGTCTCATGTTCATCTCATGATGCAAAATACACTTAGTTACTTTAAAATACAGCAAGGGCGTACAGAGACTATGACCTCCTCAGAAACCTCTTGAGACTGCTCTTCACAGTTGTCATTACTCTCAGTACTAAAGTCTGCTAGGCTCTGCTTACCACATTCAGATGCTTTTCTAATCCAAAGTAATAAATTAAGGAAAAAAAAAAAAAAGAAAAAAGAAACACCAAACAAACATGATCAGGTTCTTCATGGCAACAATCCCACTCTCTCTGGCCAACTTTCTTAAAGCCCACTCTCAGTGATTTACTTTTTCAGCAAACCTTGACGCTTAGAGCTTACATAAGTTCTATAAACAATGCCACCAGCTGGAGTCAAGTCTTCAGTATCTGAGTACATGTGAGGCCAACTCTCATTCAAACCACCACCGTATATAAACATCTAATTATGTCATAAAAAAGGGATGGTAATTTGAGGATCTAAAAAAATTAAGTATTGCATTAATCATAAAATAAATATCCGACTATTTTCAACTGAGAATATTTAATTATAAATTAATAGGTCAAACCATGCTTAACTCTGCTAAAATCAAGTTCTCTAGCATTTAAAAACCTCAAAGAAAACACAGAGGTGGTTTTCTGTCATTTTTTTTTCCACAATGCATTGAAATGTGAGAGGACTGTGAACTACTGATAAAAATTCATGGCTCTTGAGTTTTTCACTCATTAACCCTATCTGTGTCATGTTATTTAGAAGCCATTAATTTTTATTGCCCTAGAGTTTTTTTTTTTGAAAAAAAGATCTGATATATATTTGTATATAACAGTTTTTTGGTTGATACTCTTAGTATTTGTATTTGAAAATGTTTATGTGTGCAAGAAATTTTGTGAGAGCAGCCAGTTTGATGAACCCAGATTAGCTGAAAACTGCTAAACTTTTTGCTATTTTAAACATCATTTAACTCTGTACAAAAAGGACCTCATTCAGAGTCAATCTTTAATAAAATTATATAAATATATTCACAGATATATGTGTATATATTTGAGAGGTAAGCATAAAGCATACTATATTCTACAGAGTGATTTATGGCCTAAATGTCAAATTTATACCATATCCAGAATTTAGGAAATATGGAAGAAACCAGACTGAAGTTACACACTTACAGTTGCTATTGTTTAGTCATAAACACAGCTAGAAAATAAAAATGGTAGATTTTGTACTTGTTACCTGTTGAGATGGAGCCTCAGTTATTTTGTATGAATTTATTAGACTCAGATTTTCATTTTATTTCTAAGGAGCTAAGTACAATTTTTTTCATCACATAAACCTGATTAGAGACTTTGTATCTGATGTAGACTATAGATGAACTAGAAGTATATTCTAGTTTCCAGATAAGACACAAGTTAATCAAGATTCAAGAAAATCTTGCTATTTGTGTTTTAGTACGGGGGACTGGGGGTGATACAAAGTGTTTGAAGCATGCTCACTTTTTATATGACATCAGTAAGATGAGAAATTACTTCCAGAATAAAGTGAGTTCATTATTAGAAAACAGGCCATCTTTGGTTAAACTCATCCAATAACTGAATGTTATAAAATTCAGCATTTATGATGCTAAAATTATATCTCTTTATATTAAAATCTCTGTACTTTATTTTTCCTGTGTAATAGAAATAGATTACAAGGCAGCAAAAACCATCAATTTACTTCAGAATTTTTAAGTTAACTTTATAAGGCATCCTATTTGCTCAGATTGCACACTATTTTAACTTTTAGTGTCAATATTGGTCTTCCTGTGTTCATGAAAATTAATAGTTTACTCTCATTGATTTTTATTTGACACTAATTTTATTCTGAAATGTTATTAAATTTAAGTTTTGAAATCTTTAGGTAAGCGTAAGTTTTTTTTTTAACTTTGTTGTTTCTTGGTAAGTGAATAAGTTTCATGCCTCTCTAAAACAATATTAAGTTAAATTTTTGAATATCATATATTTTAACAGAATATGGAATGTTTGTTTTATTCAAATTTCTCAAAGTAAGTTGTAAATACATTTTCATAGACAATAAGTGAGTTCAACTTGTAGTATAATTTATATACACAATTTGATCACAAACATGAGAAATCCTCCTTTTCACATTTTATATTTTTGACACTTTTTTAATTGCCTAGAGTTGGTTAAGGATTACTAATAAACTGCATTAGTAAATAACCAATAATATTTACAGTCTCCCTGTAGGTGGATTAATTTCTGTGGTAGCCAGATCAGTTTCTATTTTACTCTCAATTCTTGGTCTATTGCTAGTTGGTGAAAACTTTCTAATGATCCTTCAAATTCTTACTTTCTTGTCATTGAAATCTATTTCATAAATAACCTATATAACCTTCTTTCTTTTTGAACACCCGTGATTTCTTCGAAGTATTCTTCATTTCTCTTGAGGACTCTTTTATTAGGTCAATATATGCACTTTTCAGTTCTTTCAATCTTTACAAATGATTCATTTCCTCTAAGTCCCACTTATTCTCTAGAATTTATCACCGTAAACTTGAATTGATTACTGTTTCATCCTGGATTATGAATGTATAAACTGGTATTTACTGCCTTATTAATTTCCAGCTTTAACCTACTTAGCAGTCAACATATTTCCCATTATGTAAACTACACACGGAAACATAGACACACACAAACACACACACACACACACACACACAAACTGTGTTTACTTTGAACTAAGTGAATTAATGCATTGGTCATTGTGCTCACTTTGAACTAAGTGAATTAAATACATTGGCCATGTAATATTTTAGGTTCATCATGAAATAATTGCTATGGTTATCTCCAATTTATAGTCTAGGAAATAGATTTACTATAATTTCAAAGCTAGCAATTGGCAAATATAATGCTGAAACCAGTGCTTTACTCAGAACTTATATACATCTACAAGAGAGACTCAGGATTTATAAAGACTCAAGATATCTAACTTGGTTAGATATAGACAGTCCCCACTTATGATGGTTTATCTCACAAATTTTGACTTGATAATGATTTGTTCTAAATGTACTAGATCACCTGATGAGCAGTCAGCATTATAGAATGCAGCATTCCATCAGCATTCAGTATAAAACATACTTTGGGCTAGCAGTAGAAGAATGATTTAAAAAAATGCTGGGAAGACACCTCAAGCTACACACCCAGACAGCCATGCTATCAAGAGATGAAATGGCAATCTTTAGTGTGTGTGATGCATTGCCAACGTTATGGTGTTTATTAGGATATGTGCAACAAATGCATTTCATGTTATTTTCAACTTCAGGATTTATTCAATTATAATCCCAAGATGATGGGCATCTGTCTGTAGGAGCATACCCAAGAATCTTCCTTATGCCACAGTCAAGTTATTAACCATGCCAACCTTTGCAATGCTTAACACTATTCTGGTATTTCTTCTTCTCACATCACAGTACTTATACAAAGGGGCAGGTGAAAATTTTTATGTGATTTCTTATATATATTATTATTTCTAATTATATTGATAAATTTCCACATGTACAATTCCATATTAGAAATCACTTCCTCATCACAATTTGAGAACTTTGCTAGTTAGTTTTCTACATTCTAGAAAAATAGCGTTCTAAGTCTGTTCTCTATTTCTTACTTGTAAGCTTTAAGAAGAGACATTTTGGGCTTAGAGGCTGGTATACATTTTGAATGAGATGTTACTTAAAAATATTTTATTTATTATTTTTATTTTATATGAATGTATTGCCTGCAAATATGTAAGTGCACCCATGTTGTGCAAAATCTGAGGAGGTCAGAAGAGAGCATTAGATTCCCTTGGAACTAGAGTTACAGATGGTTGCTAGCTGCCATGTGGATGTTGGGAATTTAACCCAGGTGAACAGCCGGTGCCATTAACTGATAATCCATCTCTCTATGTCCTGGAAAGGCTACTTTCAACTTTAGTTATTTTTTTTAAAAGAAACATTATATGGCCTTTTCCTGTCTTTACATATGTGACTCTGTGATACAGTTTTATCTTTCATTTTTAATATTTTATTATTTTAATTTTATATGTATGAGTGTTTTACCTGCATGTATGTAAGTGTACCATGTGCATCTAATGTCCCACAGAGAACCTAAGAGAGCATTTGATCCCCTGCAACTGGAGTTATGGGCAGTTGTTAGTCACCATTTGGGTACTGGAAATCAAAGCTGGGTCCTCTAGAAAAACAAATGTTCTTAACAGCTGGGCCATCTTTTCAACCAAATTTTATCTTTTCTGAACTTCCAAAGCCATCAAAATCAGTAATGAATGGCCAGATAGAATTCAGAGGCTATTTAGATAATCCCTACTTTAGAAGAATAAAAGTTACACTCAAATAATATTGCTCAGATTGAAGAGTAGTCCCTTGGTGATCCAGAAATCTCTCAGATCATACCAGAAGCCCAATCTATCCTAGGACAGTTTTAAACTCCAGACACACGCAACTCAGAGATAATATTTTCAACTATTTCATTATCTGACAAAAGGGGAACCTGGCTATGAAGATTGCTTTGACAATTTACAGGAATTTCCTAGAAATGCTTCAGTAGCACTCCATCTGGGAGCTAGCGACCATTCCTAAATGCTATAATTGCTGCTCTCTCTTTAATTTCCAGACAAGTAATCTAAGCTCTAAGAAATTATGAGACCAATGATACTGTTGTCATAGGTCCTTAAGACAAGACAATCCTCCTATTCAATGACTTAATAGAACTCTCAGAACTTAAAAACTGTATCTACCAGAATCACAGTTCTGGTTTACTATAGAGGAGGAGAAAAGATTCGGATTGTCGAAGGCGAATGTCTAGGTGGGAAGAAGTCTAATCTAGATGATCTCTAGTTGACGGCTCCCAGCAGAGCCCTAGAAAACACCCAACTATTCCCACAACAATCTTTGATAATACCAATGGAATACTGTCAATCAAGCTCTTTTGAGCACTATCATACAAAATGTTCTTATGGATTCATCGTACAGCATAGAATGTCAATGAATCCGAATTTAGTGATTCAGAGCCAGACCTTCAAGTGGTTAAATTGATATCATTTGGTCGAGCACCTCACCATAAATTGCACTGCTAACAAAAACACCTGGTATGTCTCATGGCTCCAGTTTAAAAAATAAAAAGAAACAGAAACAGCGTTTGTCAGGCATGGTAGTTCATGACTGTAATCCTAGCAGAGGAAGGCAAGGGTAGGAAGGTCGTGAGCTTATGACTAACCTGGGCTACTGTATTGTATGTTGCTGAAGTTTGTTTGTTTTTTTTTTTTTTTACTGTTGGTTCATTCAGTGGGAAGTCCTGCCCTCTAACCAATAAGGGGGCAGGAAGGCGGGAAAAGAGAACAGAGAAACAAACAACAAACAAACAACAACAAAAAAAAACCAGCAAAAAAACCATGTCAGCTAGTTGGGGTGAGGGGCACTGAAATGCATTGAGAATACTCAAAGCCATGTGGGAAGCCAGGCTCACAGAAGGCCAAGACTCAGACGGCATGGTTCACAGCCCCCTCCACAGTCCTGAGAATCCCGTGAGTGGAAAAACAGAATTCCAGGGAGTTGCGCCCGTGGTGCTGCGCCAGACTTTGCCAAAGAAATGGCAGCCGATGGTGATCCATGTTTGAATAATAACCTTGTGAGTTGCCCTAAATAAATCAGTCTCTAAATGGAAGACCAGTTTCCATTTTATTCTGCCAAATTGACCAGATCCCGCCCACTAAGGTGTGGAAAATAAATTTCATGAGACAGCTACATAGAAAGTTTCAGGCCAGCAATGCTTGAGACCCTGTTAAACAAAAACAAAATTCACAAACAAATTCAGTCCATAAGTAACATACTTAGAATTCTTGGAAGCTTCCAGCCACCAGTTGAAGACCAAACTTTCTTTGTAGTGAGCAAAATTTAAACTTCCCTGTCCTGCTGAGTCAAGGTCTCTCTGCATTAAGTACTTGAAAATTGAAAATCTGAGCTTCACACAAGACTTGTCTGTAGATTTTGCAAATGGAATAGCTCACATTTGAGACTGTATTTGAGATTATATTTGAGACTGTAATTATCTCCATATATAACAGGCCTGTTATTGCCTTCTGGTTGAAATATACTTATTTTCTGTCTACCTCCATGAGATCAGAGCAAATTTTGTAGTATGAAATATTTTGTTATTGTTTCTTCATCCACAATTTTATTCTCAAGCATTGAATCAGTCATTACTATGCAGTATACAACTAAAACATTTCTGTGCAAAATACAGTAAGTATTTGTTTCTTGACTTATGTCACCTATGAAGTGACTGCAATTGCTATGCATCTGTCAAGGCAGCTCTCTTCAGTGCCAAAGTCTAGAGGTGGGGAGTATATACCATCTATCATCAGTTCCTGGTAAAAGAATGGAGAAATAATAAATTCCAGGGTAGGAGAGAATTCTGAACACTATTCAATATAGTACAGAGTCATTTGCTTAACCAGAGATACAGAAAGTCCTTCAAACCCTTGATTGCCCATCATCTTCTTGACAGTCCTTGTTGTAGATATTCAACATTTCATTACTGAACTTTCCTAAAGTGCAAAAAGGAAGTAAAAATCTTTAAGTTTGTTTTGAGGGCAAATACAATATAGGTGAAATCTCTAGCACAATGATCGAATTAGAACTGATTAATTATACAATAAATGATAATATTTGTTATTACTGAAATAAACTCAGTTCCCCCTTAGAATCACTCATAAAGATAATGTCTTTTGCTATGTTTAAAGCATCTCTATGATATAACTATTTGTTATATTAAATACTTTTCTGTTGCTGTGATAAAACACTATGAACAAAGCAACTTAGGTAAGGAAAGTTTATTTTGGTTTTCAGTTTCTTGGGAACAGTCCATCATAGTGAGGAAGACATGGAAGGAGCTGAATGGAACAGAAATCTGAGAAAGCTCACATCTTTAAACACTCACAGGAAGAAGGTAGAGCAACAGTAAGTGGGGCAAGCCTATGAATCCTTAAAGCCCATCCTGAGTCATATACTTCCTCTAGTAAGGTCACACCTAAACCTCTATACAGCACCATGAATTGGAGCCAAGTATTCAAATACCTGATTCTATGGGGACATTCTCATTCAAACTACCACACTTGCCATTGCCCTAAGGGCTTCATATAATATGTACTAGCTCTCCTCACAATTTTCTGTGTGAATAATAGAATCTGAGAAAGTTAAGGAGTATGTTCAGTTTTTACTGTCTCAAACCACCTTATAAAAGCAGGTAGCTTAAATATCAGTTGTTAATTTAAACCATGATTATATACGTCAGCAATTAAGACCAGGTCAGATAGATTTTCTAGAGTGCTCTGGATTGCGGCAGGTCAGTCAGTTATCTGGTCTAGAATGCCTTGTTTGTTATTTTGCATTCTTCTTCCATGTGGTCTTTCCTTCTACAGCACAAACTGTATTTTTATTAAAGAATTTCATACATGCAAATGTGTTTTGATAAAACTCCCCATTCTGTTCCTTCAAATTCTTCCTCTACCCCCCCACTTTTCCACTTCAATTTCACGTGCCCTTCTAAAAAATCTCACTGGGTCCAGTGAGAACTGCCGGTATGTGCATGGGTTTAGGACCTTTGACTGGAGCATGGATGCTTACGCCTGAAGAAAATCGACTCCCCTCTTCCAGAAGTCATCATTTGCAAGGAGCCTGGTCATCGTGCAAGGTTCCAAAAGAACAACTTGCTTCAGCTCTAAGGATGCATTTGGTTCCTTATTACTTCTATTTAATTCAGCTGATCACTGCTAGTCCTCAACCAGCCCAGACTTAAGACAAAGAGAAGTAGGATTCATCTCCTATCTGAAAAGCTGCAAAGATATGATAAAAAGCATACAAACAAAAATTATGGCCATCTTTGTAATGTACATCAGTGTTTCAATGACCACAATATCCACATTCCTATCCTTGCAGAGTGTAATTTTCCTAATGGCAGGATCTTGAAAACTCTTCTAAAACTATGGTTCTGGGCTGCAGTTCTAGGATTCAGTTATTCATGCCAAGCTCAGAGGAAATTCTTTGCAAGAGAATTGTCTTTTCACTCCAAGGATCCATAACATAAAGACATTTGTCCCACCAGAGATGGGGAAACGTCAATGTTACAGCATTCTAAAATCAGGTGATGACTGGTTCATAGCAATTTTGAAATCTAGGAAAGAAAATGTCAGGCTTCCCCAGCTGGGAAAGAAAATACTCTTCAATTAAGACAAGATTATGCCCCAAGGGAGCAGTTCCTCTATTGTTTTTGTTCACAGTCACTTCCACCATCATCTGAGCTCTGGACTCTGACTCTAATACACCCGTCCTTGGCAATTTCCTTCCATAGACTTCTGAAAAACTTGCTGAGCCTGTTTCCTGATCATAATAAATTGGAAGACCAGAGGCCTTTCTTCAATTTGAGACAAAATATTCTTTTAAAATTCAGTTTGATTGCACTTTTATACTTAGAGTTTCTTGCAAATCGTTGTGAACTTTGGTTTTTTGTGTCTCCTCTATTGATTAATTATATTCATAATTATTTTGAAGTCATGCTCATTTGCATGAATTTTCTTGTTATTAATCTATTGTTGGACTTCTATAAGAAGTTTTCTTCTATTTGAGATAGTTTATTAGAAAAAAAACATGAATTATTTTAGATTTTAAACAAAAGATTGTAGAGCTACAATCTCGAATGATCATTTTCTTCAGTTCTCATCTTACATAGAAAATTTTTGTGACTAGAAATACTAAAGATAAGAAACAATTTTATTTTCCTACCCAGAAATTCTGTACCCTCTGTATTCTCTCAAAATTCTCTTTGCAAGCTGGCCAGTTCTTTATTTAGACCATTTCTTTCTTCTTATACCTATGTACATCTAGGACCAACCATCTGACATTTCAATGTTCTGGAGAGGTCTCTTAAGCCAAAATCAAAAGTTCGTTATATAGATTGGCTGTCTTTCAAGTTCCTGTAATCATGTTTACTAATTATTTTACTCTAAAAAAAAACACACCACAATTTTTTCCAAGTTCCAATAACAATTTGCTTTATTTTCCCCTAGCATTTGCGAAGATTTTGTTTGCCATTTTTCATCCTCTGTTCAGCACACACTGCCAATGGCACTTATTTTAGATTTTTGTTATGGCAGCACCTCAATTCTAGAAACCAATTATTTCTGCATCAGCTAGCTTTTGCCATGTAAAAAGAAAATCATACAGTTTAGTAGCTTAATACATGACCATTTCTCTTACATTTTAGTTCCTAATCCTGTTGGCCATTCATAGAGTCTGGGTTCTACTGAATAGAGTCTGCTGTCAGCTGTCCTTTCAGCCAGGGACTGGCAGGTCCAGAATGGACTCAGGTGTGGCTGCTCCTCTTGGGTCTGTGTTTGCTTATCATCCTGAAGGGCTTGTTTTATGGTTATTTGCTAGTTTTTGAGGACTAGACTTAGAACTGGCACTCCAGCACTTCTGCTGCAATTATGGACCAAAACAAATTACAAGGAGACAATTATAAGAAGGGAAAATGGACTCTAGTTCCTGCTGTAACGTACTCTAAATTCAAAAGACAAAGATAAAATGGCATACAGATGAAGAGCACAGAACAACAAGGGCTCTTCTGCAAAATCCTGTGTGGCACTTCCTTACTATCAGCAAATCTTGCTGTAACTAGTTTTCTTAACAAACATTTCAAAATAATATGTCTTCTAAAAGCATGATGGCAGTCACACTCCAAATGTTTCTGTGTCCTAGGAATAGATGCTGACTCTGACTACACAACTCTTGTGCGTGTGTCCATGTTTACTTCTGAATTTCCTCACTAATCTCTGTCTTTGAAACCAGAACCTACTCTGTCTTCCAAATCACCCTAGCTGCTTTTCTCCATGACTCAGGTGGAGCTAGTCCTTTGATACACTTACCTTGGATTGGTTTTTATGCTTCATCTAGACCATGCCATTCATCAGCAGCAATCCATTAATTTTCAGGAGGGAGGTCTACCAGCCTAACCCCTGTGTGTTCTGTCTCGGTGAGTCCCATCATATAAAGATAGTTTAAAATCCCCTTCCTGTTCCACAATAACATTATCATATTATCTCAGCTACTGTACTTCTATCTTGAGTTACAAGTTATTTAAACAAATAGAGTTTGCAAAATAATTTTTGTAAAATACTTTGTTTTTGTGTTTCTGGGCGTGGACTCAGATCTGCCCACATGTGGGGAAAGCACTCTAACACCAAGCAACATCCCCAGACAAGTATAAGTTAACTTTATTTTTTCTTTATTTATGTGTGTATGTAGGGGCATGTGCAACTATATGCATGTGCATAGCGCTGCCTCAGGTGTCATAGCTTAGAAGCTATATACTTGATTTGGGGGGACAAAGTTTCGTACTTGTCAGCAACCTACCAATTAGGCTACCCTGGCTGCCCACTGAGCCCCATGAATCAGTTTGTCTCTATCTCCTCAGGACTGTATAATTATAAGTGTCACCACCATATCTGGCATTCTTTTGGGGGTTCTGGTTATCAAACTCAGTTTTTGTTGTTTGTAAGGCAAACACTTTACTGACTGAGATATCTCCCCAAACCCTACTTTTGTCATTTAATTTAATATAATCTCTAAAAGGAAAAAAACTCTAACTTTAATGATTAACATTCTTGCATTTTGTCACAGAAATATTTTACAGTTTACATTTTTGCTTAATAGGTGAACAGCAGAATTAAATTAATTTGAATTGATAGAGTTTAATAAATGAGATTGCCTTCTTATATACTTTGACATAGAAGAAAATAATCATTACCTACCATATGATCAATTAATCATCAATGAATCTCTTAGTAGCTAATTTACTTGGTGGCCAATTATCTTAACACCATATAGAAAGGTTATATGAGTTTCTTGTGGTAGAAGAAATATTAATTTGAGTGAGAATCTGCTCCTACAATCACATAATTGTTATGGATCAGGGCTTTCCACACAGGAACATATTACTTACTCATTATGTAACTTTCTATGTAGACCAGGCTGACCTTGATCTCATAGAGATCCCCCGGCTTCTGCCTCCCTAGTTCTTGGATTAAAGGTATATGCCAACATGGCAAAAGAAAAGAGAAAATAATCTTAAAATTCATATGAAAACTCAAAAGACCCAGGATGTCCAATACAGTCCCAAACAACAAAAACACTGTTAGAGGTATCAGAATCTCTAAAATTGTACTATAAAGTTACAGCAATAAAAACATCATAGTATTGGTATAAAAACAGACACACTAATCAATAGACTTTCACACTCTTGCAGCCACCTGATTCTTGACAAAGTGGTAAAAAAAATATGTATTAGAGAAAAGTCAGCATCTTCAACAAATGGCAAGGTCAAAATGGAAGCTACCTGTAGGATATTTAAACTAGATCCTTATCTGTCACTTTGCACAAAACTCAAGTCTAAATAAATCAAGAACCTCATCATAAGACCTGATAAACTGAGCATTAGTTATTTTTTGTTAATGTGATAAAATATCATGATCAAAATCATCTTATGGCAGAGTTTATTTCTGTTTGAGTTTACAGGGGCTTAACATCCACAATGGCGGGGGAGTCATGGCAGCAAGTAGCCTGAGCAGGAAGCTAAGAGATCACAGAAGCAGACAGAGTGAACTGAAAATGAGATGTGGCCAAATACCCTCAAAGCCCTCCCATAGTGACATACTTCCTCCATGAAAGCTGTACCTCCCTATATCTTCACAAACAGCGTCACCACCTAGAAACCAAGGGTTCAAAATATCTGAGCCTATGGGAGACATTTCTCATTCAAACCATCACACTACAAATCTTTTAGAGAAGTTAGGGACTATAATTCAATTTATAGGCACACGTAAAGATTTTCTGAACAAGATTCTGATATTACAGGAATTTAAGACCAATAGTTGATAAATGAAGACTCAAGTAACTACAAATTTTCTGCACAGCAAGTGCACCATCATTCAAGTGAAGGGTCAGCATACAGAATGGGAAAAGAAAATCTTTGCTCTCCTTACATATGACAGGAAATTAGTGATTAGAATATACAAAGAAGTAAAAGGCATAACTCAACATTTGGGCATGGAACTATAAAAGGTTTTCACAAGAAGAAGTACAAATAGCTGCATTTTTAAGTGTTCAATATCCTTTGGCATGAAGAAAATGTAAACCAAACTCCTCTGAGATTTCAGCATATCACAATGAGAATGACTAAGGCTAAAAAGGACAACATATGTGGCATGGATGTGGGGAAGGGAGAAACACGTATTCACTGTTTATAGGTATATAAGCTAGTGCAGCAGTTATGGAAATCAGTGTGAGAGTTTTTAAAAAAAGATAGAAATAGATCTACAATACTATGCATCTATATCACTCCTGGACCTTTTACCCTAAGACTCCATATCCTCATACAGAGACACTTGCTCATCCATGTTAATTCATTGTGACTTCACTCATAATAGCCAGGAAATGAAACCAATCAAAATGCTCATCAACTGATGAATGGATAATGAAAAGGTACTACATATACACAGTGGAATATTATTTAGCTATAAGAAAAAATGAAATTACAAAATTTATAATTAAATGGATGAAGCTTGAAATAGTCTCATCAAAGTAATCTAGACCTAGAGAGACAAATGCTGCATGTCATCTCTCATATGTGAACACTAGCTTTGAATCTTTACGTGCTTTACATATGTGTTAAAAATTGGGAACACACAGAAGTCAGGAATCTAGTAAGGGTTCATGGAGGAGCGGGTATTTCAAGATAAGGTGATATGAATGGGAGAAGAATAATGGACCAAAAAGGTTTAAATGGGGTAGTGGATGGGGCAAAGGGGAGAATGGGGTTTGGGGAGAGATAACCAACACTTAAAGACTTTTGAAAATACCTTTTAGAACTTATTACTGCAAAAGCATTCTATAATATATACATATGCATGTATAAAGGAGCTTAATTGGAGTTTTGTTATAACAAGAGGACAAGGCCTTCCCAAGAGCCAGGTATAAGTTACCTGTTTTGGAGTTGCTGATCAAAGTTTTCCTATAAATCTTCAAGGATTGCAGGCTATTTCCACTGCTCTTGATTACCCCTTAGAACATGATGTTAAGATCTTATTGATGAAGACACCATATACTTGAATCATAGGACATAGAGAAAACAAGCTAGTATCAACTTGGAAGCTTTGACTCTACTGTCTAACTTTCATAGTGATGGAAGTTTCTATATATGTTAATTAATCTACAGCTTCATCTAGTTATGAACCTTGTGAGCTGCAATATTCATTGCCTTAGCAATTCATGCCGACTAGTGCAATAGTCGTACAAATGTGATGAGACTGTCCTAATTAGTTTTTTTGTCACCTTGAATAATCCTAGAGTCACCTGAGAAGATGGAACCTTAATGGAGAAATTTCTCAGATCAGATTGTTCTGTGGCCATATCTGTGAGAAACTGCTTTGACGATGATTGATGTTGGAATATCTAGCCCATTACGGAAAACATCATCCCTAGGGAGGTTGTCCTGCACTGTATAAGAAAGCTAGCTCCTTATGAACCAGAGATCAAGTCAATAAATGGTATTCCTCCATAGTTTCTACTTCAGTTCCTGCCCTGACTTCTCTCAGTGATGAACTATGACCTGGAAGTATGAGCCACAATAAACTTGTTCTTTCCTGAAGCTGCTTTTTGTTCATTATAGCACCAGAAAATCAAACTCGAATATGAAGTTATCAACCACTTTCAAATTGAATACAATGCCTGCTCATTAAGATGGAACTTATGCAGTGTACTGATAACTGGGCCAAAACCCATGATTGGGTAGGTCACGGGTACTAAGGAAGAGTCACATACTATTGTTCTGCTAAATAGACATAGTATTAAATGGTTCCTGAGATTATTCCCTTTACACACAGAGATTAGTAGTTTGTGGGTAATTCGAGAACCCACAAATGTTCAATGTGAAAAGAATAAGAGACCCTGGAGTGTTTGGCTCTAAATGGGGCAACTATACCACATCCCTGTCTTCCAAGACTTAGGGTTAATTATGAAAGAGGGGGTGGAAAGATTATTAGATCAATAAGAGGTGAACATCTGAAGTAAAACTATTTTTAGAGCATGCTAGGGCCATTGCACACAAGCTCATATTGTGTGTTACTGCCTGCACAACACCTGCACAAGATCAAGCCAGACAAAAGCCCAGTATGGGAGGTGGAAGGACTCATGAATTCCCACCCTTGGATGACAATCTATTGGCAACTGATGACTGTTGAAGGAAGGAGAGTCAGTTTTCTTTAGGGATGAGAACCCTAAAAGGCTGCCCATACTCCAGCAGATGGTCTTCCACCCGTGTGCATATAGGCAGAACTAAGTAGACTTGGTGGGATTTTAAAAAGAGCACATGAAATTGGAAGGGAAACATGTTAGGGCAATAGGGGAAGAATTAAAGTGGAAGGAATACACGACGGATAGATTGTTCTCAAAATACACTGAATGCATGTGTATGGTAACTTCAGGATTCTCTCTGAGGTCTTTTTTCCTATTGCTTTATTCCACAGCAAGTCCAACTTGACCAATAAGTGGGCAGGGAGGCGGGGAGTAAGGAGGAACAACATGGCAGTGAGTCCTGGGGAGGCACGGATTGAATCCACGCGGGAAGAAAAACGCCCCTTACAGCAGACCCGCAAGAGGGAATGCAGACAAATGGAGTTCTGGCATGACTGTTACAGTGGATCCTCAAGTGGGTAATTAATTTAATATTGCCAAAGCCAGCAATGTCTGGGGTAGAAATCCCAGGGTGGGCGCCCGCTTGTGGCTGTCATGGGGTGGCACATTTACTGAGCCATTGAGCCTCACCATAGGATTATAGTGATACTCTGAAAACAGCAGAGGGACTGAAGCAGACTTTGAAAACTCTGCTGGATGGGAACAAGCCAAGACTCCAGCGGGTGATGGCTGAGGCAGCATGGCCTCTGTTACGTGTGATAAAAAACTTATCTCAAACAGAGATTATAGCCTGGAGAGAGACTGGAGTTAAGAGACAGATTAAAGCGAGAGAGGGAGATAAGACTGACCTTTTCTGCATCAGCCACTGACCCCACTAATAAATTAAATAAAAAGGAGAAAGCAGGCAATGGGCAGGAAGGAAGCAACTGAGAAGAAGCTAAAAATACCTCTCAGGTTCGACCGGTAATACAGAAGGAAATATCTAAATGTCAAAATGCTGATGGAAGCCTTAACAAGTCTAAGGACTTAGTGAATAACAGTTTTTCAGCCCTAGAGCTGCTGGAAATAGGGAGGACATTTAAACAAGCTGCAAAAGAGCCTGTCCCTGAGAATATGGGACAGAGGGGCAGATAAAATTATTTTCAATGCTACAGAAGCAAGACAGCTGAGCTACATAACCACTCATCCCTCCATGGGATTTAAGCTGCATAACCTGGCATAATACAAGGGAAAGCAGTCACTGATGAACTGGCTTGTGCATGCCACAGAAGACACTTGGTCATCAACAGTGGAGATCCCCATGAATTCCAGGAGCTGGAGTAGACACAAGAAGGACAGGTGCTCTTAAGAGAACTGGGCATGAGGAAAGCAATATACCTTAGTCCTTTCACTGGGCCTGATAGGACAGTGTTCACTAGAGATCTAATGACAGATTTCATTGAACAAGGACCTGGACATTGGTCTGGAGCTTTGGTGTCCCTACTGGACACCAGGTGGGGCAGGAGCTTTACAAGGCAGGAGAGGCTTTGACAAGTTTAAACAATGTGGTCCAGCATGTGAAGTATGTCTGTAGAAAAATAGAGACACCTAAAAAATGTGTAAGGGAGACAAAACAGAAATGGAGGTCTGCTTGGGTTACTTGCAGACAAATGTGGAAAGATTTGTGTTTAGCCCAAGTTCCTAAAGAAAAGATTGATAAAAAGCCAAATTCTGTGATAAAGCAGTTCTGGGAGGCTTTGAGCCCTGAGAAAGAGTTCACAAAAGGTACATAGAGGATGAAGCTTATCCCAGGGGTGGATACTAACCCACCCAGAGTAAAAAGAGTACGCTTCTCCCCTGTGACTGGCTATTCGAGGGGTTGAGACAATTTGCCTGGCCAGAGCTTCTCTCAACAGCCAGGTGTGGGCAATGGAGAGACCACAGGTATGGCGAGGGTCAGGAATCAGATCAAGGGTCTCCCTGGCCCTAGGAATCAACAGGTATGACAAAGGTGAGGAAAACCTTATTCTTCCATACAGCATGTATGGAATTCTCAAAAAAAGAATAAAACTAATTACATAATTTGAATACAGATGAAATAATGTTTGAATATTTTGGCACAGTTTTCCCATTACATATTGGTTTTAATAAGAATATATTAAATGTTTGAAAAAATCTTTAGTTGAACCAAGTCAATGCCATTTTAACAAAAAGCACAAGATGACATTGGAGTAAAGTATCTGCTACACTAACGAACAGAATGGCTGGGACTGGAGAGATGGCTCCATGGTTAAAAGCACTGGCTGCTCTGGAAAAGGATGAAGTTTGATTCCTTGTACTCATGTAGTGGGTAACAACTGTTTGTATGTCCAGTTTCTAGTGTTCAAGTCCCACGTTCTTATAAACTAGATGTGAGGTTTAGGAAACTTACTTCTGTGACAAGTATTCTATTATATTAAGTTTGCGTTCTCTGTATTTTTATGGTTAGTTTTTTAAGGAAATATTTAATGTAGATGAGAATTTATATTACTAAGTTCAATTATCCAAATTCATTGCTAACAATACAATTTATATCCAAAAGTCACATGGTCAGTAGAGTTTAAAGGAAAATGGCGATGTGCTTCTCCCCAGATACCTAAGATGCCATTCTACATTTATGGGTAATTGCTTTACTGTGATTTACAGAGCATATAATATTTTTTTAAACCCTGCCTTATTCAAATTAAAATTATAATCCAATTAAAATAATAAGAATCCTTTACAGTTGACAGTCACACACATACACTGATATATTCACACCCCTTTCTAGTTCACATTTGTTGTCATTCAGTATAGACACTGAAAATGATATATTTCTTTAAGTTAATTATCTTTTCTAGTTATTAGAGTTTTACCCACCAAAAAATCCCATGTACACACGTGCACACACACACACACACACACACATATTTGCATACCTTAGTCCTACTTTCTTTAAATGGAGTAGAAAATAGCTTAATTCTGAACTGATTAATTGAATTTAATTATACCGTTTCAAACCTCCAATCCAAACCTCACTAAACCATATTTTTTGAAAGTTAAGAAATTAATACCTAATATATTATATTCTTATTACTTGGATACAATATTTTGCACATCCCATTTAGTTTTGGATTATGGGTAAGATAATCAATGTGCCTTGGGATATATTTTATTGCATAAATTATAGAAATTGCTTGCATGCTAATACACTCATGTCAATTTAAATTCCATTTCATTGTAAAAATCAATGTTTAGAATATGTAAAGGGAAAATATTTGTTAAAATTATATTTTGTTTTGGTTTTTGATAAAGAGTCTCCTTGTAGCCCCAGCTGGCCTAGGACTTATTATGTTGACCAAGCTGGCTTCACTCTCACAGAGATCACCTGTTTCTGCCTCCAGAATGCTAAGATCAAAGGCATGTGCCACCATGCTCTACTAAAATTCTGAAAATGACTAAGATATTGCATGGTTAAGTTTTGTAAGAAATATATATGGAGAGAGCTTTTAAAAATTTTTTCTCAGCATAAACTAGATACAGTCCTAAATAAAGTTGCAGCTGATTAAAAATACTGTTTCATTTGTGTGTACTCCCTAGACATGATTTACATTAAACAGAACACATAAGGATTTAAAACTAAAAGTTGAAGAACCATCCAATCTTAACTTTAACTTTATTTTTTTTAATTCTGTGAAACATGTTAATGCATAGACATTTCTACTTGAGTCTACAAACTAAAGCTAAGTAAAACCTAAACATTTATTTGCAGCATGGCTTAGAAGTTGAATAAGTAGCATAAGATGTCACAAAATAGACTTCCCTTCCCACCTCAGACCCAACAATAGTTTAAAATCACCTCTATCAGATCTCAAGGAGTTATCTGGTTAAAGTATTAGTATTTTCAAAGAAGATCATCCAAGAAATAAATTATATTTCTACTGACTTCTCATAAAATAAATGTCAGTTTTATATATTCTGGTTGTTAAACCACTGTTGGATGTGTCAGAGGTGAATATTTTCTCCCACTCTGGGTTTTCTCTTTACTTCCTTGGTTATTTCTTAACTGTACAGAAGCTTTTTAGTTTAATGAAATCACACTTGTTGATTATTAACCTTAATTTCTGAGCAACTGATTTAGGAAGTCCTTTCCTACACCTATATCTTGTGGATTACTGCCAATGTTTTCTTCTAAGAATTTCAGAGTTTCAGGTTGCAAACTGAGGATTTGAATTTGACTTTTGTACAAGAGGAAAGATAAGGGTCTAGTTTCATTCTTCTACAGGTAGAGATCCAATTTTTCAAGCACCATTTGCTGAGGATACTCTTTCCTCCAGTGAGTGTTCTTGGCCCCTTTGTCAAATATCAGATGGTTAAATTGTATGTACAAATGTTTGAGTCTTCAATTACATTCCATTGGTCTGTGGGATTATTTTGTGCATGCTGTTTTTATGACTGTAGGTCTGTAATATAATTTGAAATCTCGTAAAGTAATCCCCCCAGTGTTGCTCTTTGGGCTCAGGATTACTTAGGCTATCCAGGGTCTTTTGTGCTTCCATATGATTTTAGGGTTTTCTTTCTAATTCTGTAAAGAACATCACAGGGATTTTGATTGGGACTGCATTGATTCTATATATTGCTGTTGGTAGTATGGTCCTCAACACAATATTAATTCTTCCAATCCATGAGATGAGATCTCCTTCTGGTGTCTTCATCAATCTCTTTCTTTAAAGATTTTAACGATCTAAATTTTTCATTTTACAGATCTTTAATATCTTTGGTCATTTATTCTAAGATATTTTTTATTGTTGTTTGAGGCTATTGTGAATGGGAGGGTTTCCTTGTACTCTTGTCCAGTTGCTTGTTTTTAGTATGTAGAAAGGCTACTAATTTTTGTATATTAATTTTGTAACCTGTCACTTTGCTGAACATGTTAGTCATTTCTAGGAGTCTTCTGGTGTAACTTTTGGCATTTCTTAAGTATAATATCCTGTCATTTGTAAAAACAGATATTTTAACCTTTTCCAATGAGTACTGCTTTAATGGCCTTCTCAAGTCTAATTGTTCTAGAAGAGTTTCAAGCACTATATTATAAAGGACTGGAGACAGTGGACAGCCTTGTTTGGTTCCTGATTTCAATGGGAAGGAATGCTTCTAGATTTTCTGCATTTAGAATGATGTTGACTGTAGGGCATTTTGTTTATAGCTTTAATTATGTTGAGATATGTTACCTGCAGTACAATCCCCACTAGAACTTTTAGCATGAATGCATGTTGAATTTTATCAAAGGTGATTTCTGCATCTATTGAAATGACCATGTGATTTTTGTCTTTGAGTTAATTTATATGCTTTATGACATGTATTGATTTATGTATATTGAACCGCTTCTGCATCTCTTGGATAAAGCCAACTTGATGATGGTGGACAATCTTTTTGAGGTGCAAGGATTTGTTGAGAATTTTTGGATCTATATTCACTAAGGATAGGGTCTTTAGTTTTCTTTTTCGGGTCTATCTTTACCTGGTTTTGGTGTTGAGTGATGCTGGCTTCATAAAAGGAATTTGGGCGTTCTCCATCTGTTGATATCTTTTTGAATAATTTAAGTAGTATTGGATATAGACCTTCTTGGAATGTCTGGTAGAAATCTGCTGTGAATCCATCTGGGCCTGGGATTTTTTTTTTAGTCAGGATGCTTTGTATTACTGTTTCAATTTCCTTATATATAATGATTCTGTTTAAGCAGTTGATCTGTTCTTGGTTTAGCTTTGGTGCTTCACATGATTTTAGATATATTTCCATCTCTTTAAGGTTTTCAAATTTAAGAGCATATAGGTTTTTAAAGTATTCCCTTATAATGTTCTGGATATTTTTGCTTTCTGTTGTGATAGTTCCCCTTTCATCTCTGATTTCATCTCTTTCTTTCCTTTGGTTATCTGGTCCAAAGATATCTATCTTGTTTATCTTTAAAAAAAATCAGCTCTTGGATTCATTGATTCTTTATATTGTTTTCTTTTTTTCAATTTCATCAATTTTTGCTTTGATTTTTGTCATTTCTTTCTGTCTTCTGGGCATGGGTTTCATTTGCTGTTGCCTTTCAAGATTCTTGAGTTGCAATGTGTTTAATAGTGCTCTTTCTAATTTGTTAATGTAAGCACTTAGAGGTATAAACTTCCGTCTTAGTACTGACTGTAAAATGTCCCAGAGGTTTTGTTGAGTTGAATTGTCCTTTTTGTTTAATTTCAGAAATGATTTTATTTCTTTCCTAATTTCTCTTTTGACCTGTTCATCATTCAGGAATGTGTTGTTTAGTCTCCATGAGATCATGAAGTTACTAAGCATTCTACTGGTGTTGAGTTTAACTTTTATTGCATTGTGTTCTGATTGAATGTATGAAATTATTTCAGTGTTTTTGTATTTGTTAAGGTTTGTTTTATACCACAGTTTGTGATTGATTTTTGGGGAAAGTTCCTTGGGGTACTGAATAGAATATGAATTCTTTGGTGCTTAGTTGGACTATTTGGTAGATGTCTGTTAGAACCATTTAATGTGTGGTATTGTTTAATTCAGATGTCTCTCTGTTTATTCTTTGTCTGGTTGATATATCTAATGCAGACAGTGGGGTATTGAAGTCCTCTACTATTAATTAGTTAGGATTCATTTGTGTCTTAATGTACTGTGGTACTCTTTTTATGAAGTTCAGAACACCGTAGTTTGGTATATATATGTTCATGATTGTAATGTCTTCTTGGTTAATTGTTCCTTTGATCAGAATGAAGTAATCCTCTTTATCTCTCTGATTAGTTTTAGTTTGAAGTTTAGTATGTCAGATATTAGAATGGCAACTCCTGCTTGTTTTTTTAGTATCATTTTTTTGGAATATTTTTTTTCATCCTTTCACCTTAACATAGTGCCTGTCCTTGAAGTTGAGATGAGATTTTTGCAGTTAATAAAAAAAAAAATTGTTTCTTGTTCCATTCAGCTAGGCTGAGTCTTTTGACTAGAAAGTTCAGTCTATTAATATTTAAAATTCTTAATGAAAGATATGAATTGATTCATGTCATTTAAAATTCTGTTTTCATCTTTGGTCTAACATTGTGGTTACTCAGTTATACCTTCATTTATACCTTTCTATTGCTCCTTGGGTTTCCTTCTTCAGGTTTTTGTATTGCTTTGAGTATTCTCTGAAGGGCTGGATATGAATTCTTTCAGTCTATTCATGTTGTGGAAGATTTTTCTTTCCCCTTCAACTGTAATAGACATTTCAGATGGGTAAAGTATTCTAGTTGGCATTTGTCATTTATGATCAAATGGAAATACTTTGGTCCAGGCTCTCCTGGCTTTCGTAGTTTGAATAGAAAAGTCACTGCAATTCTTATGGTTTTATATGTGACTTTTTCTCTTTTTTTTTTACAAATTTTATCGTAATTCTTTCTTTGTTCAGTATGTTTATGGTTTTTGTTATGATACTCCATGGGGAGTTTCTTTTCTGGTCCTATTTGGTGTTGTATGTGCTTCTTGTATTTGTGTGGGCATGTCTTTTCTTAATTGGGGGAAATTTTCTTCTATAATCTCATTGAAGATCTTGTCAATATAATTATCCTGAGATTCTTCTTCTTTTGTTGCTTTGATTCATAATTTGGTCTTTTCATGGTGTCTCACATTTCCAGAATAGCCCATTTATGTTTTTTTCTTCAGTTTTTCATATTCTTTACTTGCGGCTCTAATTTTTCAACTTTATTGTCCAGTCTGATATTCTGTTTTCCATTTCATTCATTCTATTCGTGAAGCTTTCTGCCGTTGATTTAAATTGATTTATCGAGATTTTCGCTTCCTTCTTCCTTTAAGCCTGAGTTTTCTTTAATATTTCTATCTCTTTTGTGAATTCAATCAGAAGTTTATCCCTGTCTTTTTTTAGTTCTTTGTTTTTGTTTGTTTTTGCTTTGAATTCATCAAAATCTTTGAGCATGTTTGTGATTGCTCTTTTAAACTCTGTCCTGGGTTATCTCTATGAGATTCTCCTCTTCAGACATCATCTATAGGTCTGGTTATGTTTGGTGGGATTATATTATTTAGTCTTTTCATATCATTTTTTAATTGTGATCTTGGCATGTGGATTTCTTTTGATGTTTGTGGTTCTGATGTGAGACTCATGCCTTCCTTTTTTTGGTTGAGGTCTGATTTTATTTGCATACTTGATGTGGCTTGGTTGTTTTCTTATTCGGTATGAAAAGTTGGTTGGTCAAGGCTTTAGGTTCCCTTTTTTTGACTTTATATCATAGCGACCAGATGGTATTAGTCCAGCTGCTCCAGATCTCCCTCAGAGGCACAGGTTAGGAAAGATCAGATCTCTCTTAAGCTCTGCGTCCCCCTGTGCCAGCAGGCAAGGCATAGCACAATTTGAGAAAACTGTTCGGCAGAGTTTAAATTCCCTTTCTCAGGTAGTCTACAAAGGTCTGGACCCCAGAGAAAATGGGTGCTCACAGAAATCTTATGTAGTTTATGTGATGGCACAGTCAGAGTAGATGGAAAGTCTAAGGAAACAGAGGGAAGATGGGGTGGGAACAACCCGTGTAGTGTCGAATAAACTAGACTGAAAAATTGTGCTTTGTGGAGTGAGGGATTCTGGATGCAGTGGGTGGGTCTGTACTAAAGGATGTAGCCTAGAGATCTAGGGTGCTAAGTGCAAGAGTGGGCCTATACCCACATATAGAAGAACAGGACCACAGGTTATTTTCAAGGAGCTTCCAATAGTGTGCAAACATCAACCCAGATTTTCTCTTTTGGAGAATGAGGAACGTGGAGTACATCATATCCTCAATACACTACCATTTCTAGAGCTGTAAAAAAAGACTATTCACTTTTCATGGAAGTCATAAATAGGTTAAGAAAAAATAGGAAGTTCTGGAGTTTTCCAAGCCATGAAGCTGTTTTCTGTTGTTTGAGAATCAGTGGCTCTTGCAATATGATCTGGATTTAAGATATTCACACTTAACACCTTTCCACTCAGATCAGGACAAATAGAGACAGACCAATTCAGACAGGAATGCAGTGATTTAATTCCAGAATTTTCCTCAATTTTGTCTGCTATACATGCTATTTATCATAGGGGTAGGAGAGATAAGGCTTTATAGAGAATGCAGCACACCTTCAAAATTCATATAATAATTGATATGCTGTTTTGTTTGATTTGCACATTTATTCAGAAGTGGAATCCAGACTCAAGCTCATTGGCAGCATGTTATTTCATAAATTTTCAGGACTGATTTATGTGCACCTATATTTATTAAAGTGGCAAATGTGTGTCTTAGTTTTGGTGTAAAACTGAGTTTTTAATGACTGAGCCATCTCTCTAGCCCTGTTTATCTCAGTTTTATGGTGTATAATGAATATGATGTGAGAAATACTAATCATAAAACCTGGTCTTTGTGAAATATTAATAAACCTATTTTCATTAAAATTTATGTAATGTAAAGAAGAAAATGTCCATAATATGACTGACTGTAACGACAGCCAACTTTTCTGGGATAAGCTTTTGCTTATCATATATGTTTTATATTATCTAAGCATCTTCTCTGACATCCTAGAACAGGTAGCATGTTATAATTTGATTATTTTTATTAATCATTCAAATGCACAAAAATAAATAATTTATTTTATAAAAATTAAGTCCACTATAATAATTATATTATTTTGATAAACTTGTAATAAGGTTTTACTCTATCATGTTTCCTTACTAATTTCCTCAACCTCAAACCAGGAATATTTTATGCATCTATTTATGTCAAGTGAATTAACAGTTTAACTATTTCTTTGTTAACTTGCTGTCATTTGTGAGGTTCACATGCACAACATGGCATATATAGCTAGGCATGATCCCTAAATATGATGAGAAGTCTCCTGAAGAGTCTCTTCACTGGAATTAATGGTTCATTGATAAGGACAATGTTTTTTGGTAATAGGTTTCTAGTATCTTCACGTATTGAAGCAATTCCTCTATCAAAGGAGATTTTACTTAATAAGCAATGTAACAGACAGAATATCCTGTAGCTACTGTTTTGTGAATTTACAGCATAAATTTACAATTCTGCTATAAAAGCTAATTCATACTGGGTACAAAATTTGCATCATTATGTGCTGTTTGAATTTGTAATGTCTCTGTGATCTGTGCCTAGAATCACATGAAAATCTTGTTGTAATAGATAAAAAGAAGATCAGATCTACCCATCCCTAAGTTAAAGAAAATATGGTGTAAATAAACCTCAAAAATGTCTAAGTTGTACTGTGCATGTAAATTATTTACTTCAAGACCATATATAACTGAAAGAGGTGGTCAGTATTGTATAAAAATGCCCCTTTTTTTCCTTGGGAAGGATATTCACACACACATAGATATAAATCTGAAGATGTTATTTTCCTCACTCACTAAAGTGTTGATACAAGCTTGGATTTTCTTTAATGTGTGTACAATAATTAATTATTAATATTTAATAGGTGTTACTGTGTATAATCTACTTTATCTAGATTTGAATCTTATAATAAACCATTTAGAACAATGCTACTAAAACTATAGTGAAAGGAACCTAATTTCCTTTGCCTTAGGTAGATGTAAATAGTGGCTTAGAATAGCACTGGTGTATCATCTTCAAGTTCTGTAGTTCAGAATACTGGGCAGGTTTTATTGTTTCTCTGGGTCCCACATGATCGAAACCAAGCTATGGGTAATGGCAATGATTTGTAGGCTCTGGAAAAGATGCTCTGCCAAGGAGTGTATTGGTAGCATTTGGTCCCTTGTGTTCAGAGTGCCCAGGGCCCTTTTCTTTGTTGTCACTGCTCTCAGCTCTTAGATGTGGCTCAGATTCTGTGAATCCTTCTGTCTCAATGAAAGACGACTTCCTATACACGGAGCCCTTCTCTCTTGCTTTGAATGTCTGACTTCTTCCTGTACTGCAGGTGAGAAAAGTTCCCGGCTTTTAAGAGGCTCGGGTAATTAGTTTAAGCCCACTTACAAAATCTCTTTAATTAAGGGAAAAACAGCTGATTTTAAATGTTAACTACATCTGTCAAAGTCCACCTTTCAAGCAATATAATGTAGTGCAGTGAGTGTGCTATCTAGCCATCTTTCCCATCCTGGGGTTCAAGACAGGAAATTTTGAAGAGTTATTTTAGACAACTTCATAGGGCACATTGTGAAATGCTGGTCAGGTATGAGCAGGACTTGACTGTTTTAGTACTGAGAGTTCCAGATAATTAATGAATTTACCTATTTGCAAGATGAATTACTAACTTTACATATGTATGGCTACTTTTTCTTTGTCTGGAAATAAGCAGTTATTTTTGTGATGATCATTTTGTAGACTGCCAAGGTCGGCTAAATGCTTTGAAATATGATTTTGTACTAGAGAGTGATACTAGAAATGACAGACTAAGCGAGACGTAGGTTAGATGTAAAAGCCAATCACCCTACCGTTCTTTTTTCTTTTTTAACCTGAAACTTGGGAAAGAAATCTATCCTACATTCTTGAAGAACTAAAACTAGAAAGGTAAAATTTTATACATCATATCTTATTTATTTTTATTAACATGTATTAACTGTGAGAAATAATGGGTTTCATCATGACATTTTCATACATGGCTTAATGCATTTTGATCTTTTTTAATCCCATGACTGCCATTCTATCCCTCTCACTGGTTTCCTTCCTCTTCTCAAATATCTGCTGTTCCACTAAGATGGCACGTCACTTGATTGCACTATATGTCATTTTCATAATTACAGAGAAGACAGAATCCTTTATGTTATGCTCACTTGGAGACATAGCAGACCAGCTACTATCAAAACGCTGCTTTTCACTGTGGTTGGAAAGAAGACGTTGTAATGACACATATGCTATTTCCTAATATTTTATGAGTGAAAGTAAATCAAAGGGTCAGGTTCTTTTTCCATGTGTGGTGTAGGTACATTTCAACTAGGACCATAGTCTTAGTAAATGTCCCAATGATTATTTCAGAAACAATTTGGCACAAGCATATTCAGTGAAAAAAACATACAACCTTTGACCAAATTTATTTATGGACCAAGTATACATGTTGTATACCTCTTAAGTCATTTAGTATTCTAATATTTGAGGTTGTATTATTATAAATTTTCACATGGGGAAAAATCAGGGTTTAATAATGAGCATACTTAATATTTTGCTGCAGTATGCATCTCTTACATGTAGATTTGGGAGATAGAGTGGAAAAATTTATTATTTATTGTATTGCTTTTTAATGCCCTTGGAAATTTTCTTTTCATGATGATATTGTTTTCTTAGCAAAACTGTTAATAGCAACAGACACTGTTTTAATTACCTTTCCTATTAATGTGATAACATACCCAACAAAAAGCAAATTTAAGAGAGGAGGGATTTGTGTTGGTTCACAGAAGGGACATCATCCATTATAGCAGTGAAGGGAAAGGAGCAGGAGTTTGAAGCAGCTAGTCACATTGTGCCTACAGTCAGGAAAAGAAGAGAACAATGAATGCCTGAGCTCAGCTCTCTTTTTCCGTTTTTTATGTTCTAGAACCATGTCCCTGAGAATTTTTAGGATGGCTATCCCACCTCAATTAACCTATCCAAAATAATTTCTCACAGGCATAGCCAGAAGCTAACCTACTTGAGACAATCTCATACAAAATATGCACAGAGGCTTATCTCCTAGGTTATTCCAGATTTTATTTCATTGACACTCAACACCATCAGGATGCCATGGCAGTGGGTCAATGGTAACTGATCCCTGTTGTTGGAGGGCCACTCTGCACCCAAATGGAGAGTTATGATTTCTAGAGAGGATTAGTCCTTATTTCCAAATCCCCCCTTTGTCCCTCCCTGTAAAGAAAAGTCCAATCTTGTTGCTGTTAGTGTCTTTCTGGGGGCTATGATGTGTAGATTTTCACATTGTCCAATGTCTTTGTTGTCTTGAAGGATTCTACATTCATATCCCATTGACACCAGGTTTTGCTAACTGGTTGAATGTAATGGATACTGCTTTCAAACAGAACCCTGAAGAGCCACTGTAAACTGTCATTACTTTCCTCTGATGTGACAAAAGGGCAATGTCAAGACTTGTGTTTCTTTAGCCTGGATCTGGAAGAGGCCAGGGGGTATGGCTGCAACAGCACATAGCAGAAGTGAGAAACTAGATATGAACTCTCCTTATCCCAAGCCGCAGGTCAGAAAATTTGCTATAGGGAATGGAGGATAAGCAGAAACTCAGAGAAGTAATAGGAAAACAGAACTAGAGAACACGTTCCTTTCAGTTGTCCTCTGCTATAAGCAGTCTGGTATGTCAGCCTTTTTGGGTTTTTGTTCTTGTTGTTGCACAGAGTTTTATAATTGGGTCTCCACTCCCTGAAGGTCTCTAACAGTCTGTTTTCCTGGAAGGGCATGCATTGCCTATTGCTTTCATATTGGCAGGGTTTGAGAAAAGTCTTGTTATACAGTTTACTTTTATTTCTATTTGTGGAGGACTGGCTTGTTTTACACATCTTGTCATTGAGAAAAGTGTGGCAATATTACAGAGAATATAAATAGTAGAGTAGTACTTCCTTTCCAATAACTCATTTCTTTTAAATTTCTTGTTTAATTGCAAAATGTTGGGATCATTTTAACTTTCTCTTTTTTCTATTACCTAAATTAAACTACCATGAGGTAAAGTTACAAAGTTTTCCTCTAGGTATGTATTACATTGACATGAAATATTTAATACAAACAGAACTACGGTGTGCACATTGACCTTGACACAGAAGACTGACCTGTCATGATTAAATTGTAAGCTGCTAATAAATTAGTCATCCTATAATTAATTAATTTCTCTTCCAAGTATAGTTTTCAAAAAGTGTCCAAAGTTCCAAGTTTTTAAATACATATTTTATTGATTTTTTGCTATTTCTATGCAATATAATTGGATGGTATTTAGATCCCCTTCCTTACCTGCACCTACACTTATTGCCCCCTGTTTAATGTAATTTACTCTATGACACATCACATGGCATCTAAATATTTACAGAAGACTTTTATCTTCTTTGATTGTAATTAAATGGTTGTTCAGAACATATCAAAATATACAGAAAAAAATCATTTTATATCTCTCTCCCAGAATCCAAATGTCATTAGTACATTTACTAAATGTGGATGCTCACATGTTTATTTGATTATATATTTCTGGAGTTATATTGACCATTGGAGCATTATAGAAAGATCCATGGGATAAAAACCAATTGAGAGACTGTCCTGGCCTTGAGCGCCTCTCAATTACAGGAGAAACGTTGTCTCTTCCTCCCCAAAAGAGGTGACCTCCCCCTCTTCCTCCTCTACATTTCTCTCTCTTTTTCTTTGTCCTCCTCCTCTTTTCAAAAATATTTTATTTATTATTTTCATTTCATGTGTATGAGTGTATTGCCTGCATGTATGCAAGTGTATCTGTGTCATGCAATGCTGGTAGAGTAAGAAGAGTTCGTTGGATTTCTCTGGAACTGGAGTTACAGACAGTTGTTAGCTGCCCTTTGGAGGCTTGGAATCAAACCCTGGTCTTCTGGGAGAGTAGCCAATACTCTTAACTGATGAGTCACCACTCCAGCCCCTCATTCTCTGGCTAATGATCAATCACAATTGCACTTTCAATCTACACTTCATATATGTTTGCTATTTCTCAAGTCATGAAATAAAAGCCAGATTGCATCTCTGTGGTTTAAGAGATAATATGAATTATTCTTCCCTGTGTATTTGAAAAATGTTTTTATGATACATAAAAGAGAACATAAATGTTCCTAAGATAAAAATATGAAAATTAACACATTTTAGTTTAAATGACTGGCATAATTATTGTATAAAGACTGGGTCATTTAGTTATGGGTCATATTTGTTTTTGCTTGAGAAATTGTGAATGTGATTTCCTGGAATGCATTTTACATTTTAGAGTTTATCTTAATAATTAATCAGTTTTGATTCATAAATGAGAATTTTTTTTCATTCTCTCCCTCCCCCCCGCCTCTGTCTGTTCTTCTTGAGGCAGGGTCTTTCTGTAGCCTCAGATGACCTGGAAATCACTCTGTAGAACAGACTGGCCTTGATCTCACAGGTATCTGCTTGCCCCTGCCTCCTGAGTTCTGGGACTAAAGCTGTGCACTACCGCACCTGGTGAAAATTTCTTAAATAATAATCATTGTCATTATTGAGTTTATTTTTAACATACTCAACATTAAGTAGATTGTGTTTCAGACATAAGGACAGAATTGAATGTTACCTACAAGTCTGAAAACTGGGGGGAAATGTGTGGATTTTTTCAAGAAAATGAGGAACTGTAGTTACTAGATGAGCAGTAGATTTCCTTTACTGATATGAATTTCCCTAAAAGAATGTATAAAATTAGGAATAAAAGTTGATAATATAGAGAATTCTAGTACAATGTTGATATAATCAATTGGACTCTTAAATCTTGCCATTTTGTGTCTTATAGCCTCAAAGCTTTCTGATGGCTTCCACTATTTTCCATCTCCTGGTATTCTCCCCCTTGTGAAATCCCCTCCAATGTGGGCCTGCCTTGTTACTGGAATCCAGCTAATAGAATGGAACAGAGAAAGTGGGATTTCACCTCTGCTGTTAGATAAGGAGAGCAATTTCTACCTTCAGAGCTAAGCCTCTGATCATCATCTTGATAGACCATCAACGTTTCTTCTTACCTGCTTTGATGAAGCAACTCGCCTTTGCGGAGGCCACTTGACAATACAAAATCTCTGGTCCACCATCTAATAAGAACTGTGGAGCTGACTACTAAAGCCAGTGAGAAACTGAAAGATTTGCATAATTCAAAAGAGTGGGCTTAGAAATGTATACTTTCCAAGCTATACATCCAGATACATTGCTAGCTCTAGGTAACATCCTGAATGAAACACTGTGGGAAAACCCCAAAGCAGAGAACCTGGCTAAATCCTGCTCAAAGTTCTGAAAAACCAGAGGAAACCATATTAGTTTTAAAACCTACTGAAAAGTTACACATACAGTATCTCTACGTGAATCCCTTGTAACTGCTGGCCAGAGTAGTCTAAGAGACTCCCAAAATTATATAGGCTATTATTATATTGCCACAACCCTTGCTTGACACCCAGAACTTGAAGGTAAGTCCCTACTACTGAAGATAGGACACAGTTTGGACACAGGATTTGGAGCAATGGAGCTGGACATGACACCTCTCTGAAGGCTAGCTCTCTTAGTTTTGGAGAACAGCATGCAAGCTGTTAAGCTAGAATATCAACTAATTGTCCAACCACAGCTTTGAGGTACAATAGCCAAAGCAATGACTGCCACAGCAAACTCTATTGGGACAGTAGTGGCACTTTTACTTGTGAGTAATCAACTACTGCTTAATTGGACTTAGAGTCCACACAATGAAGGAGAACTGATGTGTGATATCATAAAAATTACCAAATACACATGGCCTAAGAGGTCACAGATCTTAGAGAAAACCTCAAGGATGTCACATCCCGAGGCCAATGTAATTTCTTACTATGGGCTAAAAATGGATCATTATGTTTACAGATGAAGTATGCCAGTCACGTCTCAATAAAGAAGCTTCTCTTGCAACAGATGGTGACTATTACAGAGTTCCACAAATGGAACACACATAAATTGTCTGTGAAATATCAACTCTTAGGTGACACACCTACAATGGAACCTCTACACCTAAGGCACATGGAACATAATAGAATAAAGATAGAGTACTAATGCATCTATCAGCTCCCATCAGTGACACTCCCTCATGCAGTAGACCCTAATGAACAGAAAAAGACACAGATGGCCTAACCATAGAGAATAAGAATCTGTAGAGTGTGGGTCCTTGGACATGAATCCTCTATTAAACTTCACCCATCCAGATCTCAGGGATCATTGTGGAAGAGGGTGTGGAATGATTGTAAAAGCCAAGAGAGGTGCATAACCACACAGAAACAGAGTCCTATAGGCTCCTGAGACCTTGCTCATATGAATCCACAACAATAATGTCAAATGCCCGAGACCCAGGCAAATCCAAGTAGACAAAAACTCAGCAAAAATTGTGGAAATTAGCAGCAGGACTCATTCTTAAACAAAGAACTATTAGCAGCTAATTATTTCTGAGGAGGAACAGTTGATCTTCTAAAATGGAGTTGCTCTAGATCTAGTTGACTAGATCTCAATGGATGAATTTGCACTGTGGTACATATGAGGATGCTAATTTGACTAGATAGGCCTTAACATCAACTACAGAATGTAATCCAGTGGGGAGGCTATGGGAGAGTTTCAGTGGGGAAGCAGGTATAAATATAATTACGATGTTCTGTATGAAATACACATAAGTTCAATAAAAACTCTTTGAAATAATCTCTTTATGCTGTTTGTGCTTATGTTACACAGCAATCAATAACTATAAGTATCTTAAAATTGTTAATTTTATTATCAATCTCCAGTATGACATGGCTCAAAATTATTATACATTATATATATATATACTATTTAAACAAAGTTTGGTCAATTAAAAGGAATACTTGATATGGAATAGTTCTCAAATCCAGAATGCTTCAGAATCACCTGCAAGGCTTATTAAAATCATTTGATGCTCTATCTTTAAGCTTTGATTGGATAACTTTTTTTTCTTGGTTTATGGAAATTCACATTTCTAAAATGTTTCCAGGTATATTACTCTAATTACTGCTATGATAACTTATCACAAACTTCATGAAATATTTAAATATATATATTTATGTATATCTACATATGTAAAAATTCATGTATATCTACAGATATTAATGTATATATTTAGAATTCAGAAATAGGTCTGTGAGGACTGGAAGCAAGGTATCCCCATGGAGGCTGTGAGGGAGTCAGCATGATCACTTCTTTTCCTGCTTCTTCAGGCTGTCTACGTGGCTTGTCTGGTGGCTCCTTATCCCACCTTCAGAACCAGCAACATTACACTTTCAAATCTCTTTCTGCCTCTGATTTCTTACTTTCCTGTTTTCTTCTTTCTCTTATGATTATGTTTGTCCTGCTTGAAAAATCCATGATATTATAAGAATCTGTAGACTGTGGGTCCTTGGACATGAATCCTCTATTAAACTTCACCCATCCAGCTCTCAGGGACCATTGTGGAAGAGGGTGTGGAATGATTGTAAAAGCCAAGAGAGGAGGTGCATGACCACACAGAAATAGAGTCCCACAGGCTCCTTTGTGGAGCCTTAATTTAATAATACTTGCAAAGACTGTGCAATGTAAGATAACATATTTACAGATATTAGGAGCTAGAATTTGGACAGATTTTGTGGGGCCATTGTTTCGTCTAACATATCAGTAATGTTACGCTTCTGAACTCAGATTCACAATGTGCATCTCACCACCATAGATAATTGTAAGAATCAAGCTTCTGCCTTGAACTTTGTTTGTCCCATCATACCTGTCCTTTATCTTAGTGTCAAAAGTTCAGCAGGATGTATTATTTTTGAATGGGAAGGAAACACTTGTGGAGGTTTGAATGACAACGTCTCCCACAGGCTCCAAGTATTTGAAGATTTTTGTCCTCGTGTGGTGGCCCTGCTTTGGGAGGTCTCAGAAAGCGAGGCCTTGCTGGAGGAAGTACGTCACCGGAGGCTGGCTTAGAGCGTTCTTAAGCCTTATCAGATTTCTAGTCACGCTCTTCTTCCTGTGCCTGCTTGAAGATGTGAGTGTTAGTCTTCTGCTCCTACTCCAGCCACCTCTGCCACCATGCCTCCCACCACAATGGACACTTGCCATTTAGAACTGTACACTAAATAAACTCTTCTTTCTGTATGTTCTCATGGTCACTGTGTGTTGCCGTTCCTCTGTTCAGGGCCAGCCTGAGGGGGACACAGGGTCTTCACCACGTAGGGGGTGAGAGGTGCAGAATCAGAACACAGAACACCAGGCAGGGTAAGCCCCTGCAAGCTCATTTATTTAAGGAAGTACAGAGGGTTTTATGGGTTAAGTTGGCCAGTTGCCCTATGGGGTGGTTCCCAACTGCAACCAATGGTGTTCTGTCACTGGGTAGATTATCTTGGTGCAAGTTCTCTCCAGATGCTGTGCAGAAGCTGGTGTCACACCTGGCCAGAGTGGAATGCCACATCCACAGATGCCATTTCTTTATTCCTCATGGCAGGAAGCCATTTCTTATTCCTCATGGCAGGTGGCCTGGCTAAGCCCATCCTGCATCATACCATAAATATCCTCCTTTTTGATTTTATTTCTTGAGCAACCCTGGGAGGCATGATTCTTTGCCAAGCCATTGTTGACCCCAGGCTCCTAGGGATTACCTTAGTTGGAGGTGCCAGTCTTAGATTTCCCCGTTTGTCAGGGTCTTACCCATCACTGACTACCCACCATCCTGGTGAAAGAACCCAAGGGGTATTGCCTGTCGCTTAGATGGGTAATTAGGATGGCATGGGAGGTTCATGCAGGAAGGCTCCTGTGGCGTGTGAGGGTCCTTGTCGAAGAATGCTTTTGTGACCTGTGAAAGGCTTAGGAATAAGCAAGATGTGTCAAGTATCACGAAGAAGGTGGCATTATTACATGGCTAGTTAAATGGGATTGTCTTGTATTGCTGATATCCAGGTTTGAATGGAATATTTGGTATTTGTGTGGAGGTCTGAGGCCTGGGTGGAGGCCTAAAGAATTTGAAACATCAATGTCTGGCAAGCTCTGCTTTGATGCAGTGCTTTCCAAAGGCAATGAAAGGTCTGCGGCGCTATCAAGAAGGCCACAGCAAAAATACCCCAGGTGACCAGACTGAGGGGCAAAAAAAAAGGCTGAAATCCTATTATGTGATTGTTGCCCGAAGCTCATAGAAGTTATTGGGTCAACTCAGGTGGAATGTATATGATTAATCAGGTAATTAAGGGACAGTTGGTAGGGCGTGCCCAGGGCCGGGCGGCAGAGAAGTTGGAACTCCATCCGAGGGTACATTGGGGGAGGGGTGGGTGTTATTTTATTGTTGGCAGTTGGAGGTTCCTCTTCCTCATCTGAGCTATAGGGAGAGGAGGACAACAAAGAAGAGGTCTTCGGGGTTAATTTTGGTTCTTCTTTATAACTTTCATTATGGGTGTTAATAACTTCCTCAACTGAGGAGCCTTTAAGGCTGGTGATTATGGCAAAAACAATAGGGAAAAGTGGGGGCGGGGGGGTGTATCCCTCATGGTCCTCACATTTTCATTGAGAAAGAGAACATGGGACCAAATGGAGGTATCCCAGATGTTTTCAGGGCTAATCCACGGGGCTAGGATGAGGGTTTCTTCCCCCAAACTGTTAAGATCCTTTTGTTTCACTTTCACCAAGCGCTGCAGAAGAGCCTTAACAGCCTGCACTTTCTGGCAGGGTGGGAGATTGCCCATTATGGCGGGGTGGCATTTAACCGAGGGGAGGGAGGTGGCTAGATTAAGGTTGCCCTGGAGGTAAAGGCCAATGACGTGGAAACTCAAAGCTGCAATGATCACTACACAAACCAAGAGGCCTAATAACGGGGCCAACTGAGACATACAAATAGAATGTTGAGGGGCCAACGGAGACATACGGACAGAATGTTGAGGACCCAAATGTCTTGTGCTTAGTGGGGGACTTCTGTAGTTCATTACGCCATGGTCGTATATTCACAGTGTCTCCAGAAAAGCTTAGCCAATAGACTCCCCTTGGTTCCAAAATTGGGAGGTCAGGCCCTCATGTGATTTCTCCTGGATGAACCAAGAGTTGAGGGGCCAACATGGGCTTTGGGACCATGTGGCAAGGTGTGCCTTCCTATGGGGTGGGGGGAGACAAACACAGAAAAGGGGAGAAGGAGGCGGTCACCCACTCGCCCTCAGGCGACCGTCAGCACACAGAACAAAGAGGGGTCTACTCACCTACAACCAGGGAGGGGGCGTCAGGTCCCTGTTCAGGCACCAGATGTTGCCGTCCCTCTGCTCCATGCCAGCCTGAGAGGGACAGAGTCTCTGCCCAGTAGGGGGTGAGAGGTGAGGAGTCAGAGCACAGACACTGGACCCTGGGCGGAAGAATGCAGAGGGCAAGCTACTGCAAACTCATTTATTCAAGGAAGTGCAGAGGGTTTTTGGGTTAAGTTGGCCACTTGCTTTATGCGCTGGTTTCCGACTGTAGCCAATGGTGTTCTCTCTCCAGGCAGATTATCTAGGTGCAGGTTTGGGGCGGAAGCTGGTGTCACTCCTGGCCAGAGCAGAACACCACGCCCACAGAAGCCATTTCCTTATTGCTCATGGCAGGAAGCCATTTCCTTATTCCTCATGGCAGGCAGCCTGGCTAAGGCCCATCCTGCATTACACCATACAACTTTGTTTAATCACAGCAATAGAAAAGTAACTAAGACATACCTTTTCAAGCACAGTAACAGCTTATAGGAATTTCATTGACTGTAGATCATTTTGTTTGAAGTTTGACAGTTGAAAAGCTCTTCCATCAGATAGTTTGCTGCAGCAAAACTACTTTCTTTGGTTTTATCATAGTCTGCATTTTGTAAGTTAGGCAAATTCCCAAATAGGTTTTGAAACTTTTTGAAGTGTCTTCCAGAATTAAATGAGAGAATTTCAAAATTCACAACTTTCTCACCAAGAATTATAATATGCCAGATTTTCTACAGAAAAAAAATCTCATATTTTTAACTTTACTTTCCTAAAAGATTATTTTCCATTAATGTGTACATATCTACCTGTCTTTTTGTCTATCATTTATCTATCTACCTATCAGTCATCTATCCAGCAATCTAACAATCGTCTATCATTTATTTTTTTATCATCTACCACTTATAATCTTTTCTCTATTTACCTATATACATGGGTATTAGTTTTGTCTCACAAACACACTTAGACACGGGGCTGGAGAGATGTCTCAGTGGTTAAGAGCACTTCCTGCTCTTGCAGATTTCCCAAGTTTAATTTCCAGCACCCATCTCACACTACTCGGAACTGCCTGTAACTCCCAAGGGATCTGATGCCCTCTCTAAGCACCTTTACATACAAATAAAATAAAAATAAAAAAATAAAATAAAATTTTTATAGGTTCTCCCTAGCCCCAGCCTTCTTAGAATTCACTATATTGGCCTCAGTTTCACAGCTATCCACCTGTATCCGCAGCCCACATGCTGGAATCAAAGGTGAGTTCTTCCACAGCTGGCACAAAAATTAACATTTAAAAAATTTTTTAAATCTTTTAATTGGAGATAACATAATGTATCAGTAGTCTGATCTCCCTTCATAAACAGTTTTTCAGAGAAGGAAATACAATGCATTTCAATGATTGTTTCTGCTTTTTAGGCAAATATTTTTGTTTGATTTGGCTATGCTGTTCTTTGAGTTGATTGGTTCTCACTGGTTTTGTAAAACAGTTATTGTTGTTTTACAAAAAAAAAGTTACTAAATGTGATTTAGGATATTTCCCATAACATTTATATTATTTGAAAATTTCATAGTTTGTGGATTTGGGAATATGAAGCAGCTGAAACTTTCCGTTTCTGAAGCTTATATCCTCAGTAAATTTTCTCTTAAAAACATTAATTCTAGGGGTAGAGGATTATAGGACAGTGCCAATGAGGAATTGGGAATCAAAGTAACTAAGATTGGTTGAGTTGTTCTGTAGAAATACACAAAAATTCAATTAAAATATTCAATTAAAAATAGAACAATACGTACTTGCAGTTCTATGAACTAAAAGCAATTACCTTTTATGGAGAATTAATTACAGCAGCTCATGCATCTCATACAACAAATCTTGAGTGAGTTCTCTCATCTCCTCAGTGTCTAACAGTAATCAAATGTCCACTTGTGTGGACATGCACTGCCTTATAGAAAAGAATACAAAACTGGGGAATACCAGCATTTTACAATCATCATTAAGAAGACTGCTCTTGCTCCTGGTGGGAACAAAAGTTATATGAGCTTTCAAATGTACTTGCTATGTACCCAACCCCGAGAAATGATTCATTCAGTAGTGGTTAAGCCTAGACAATCTGAGCATATGAAACTGTGGTTTGTAGAATGGTTTTGAGCCGATAATAATTCTGTACTCTGAATAATGTATTTCAGTTGTCTTTCAGGGGAACCCAACCATTACAGTTAAATTCATTGTCTAACCTGTTATTGCTGTCATCATCCTCTAACATGTACATTAAATAATAATTCTTCAGAGTATTACTTGAAAGCTATGCATAGATGTTCCTATGGACTAATAAGGACTGCCTTGATGACTGATTTGTAACACTTCCAAGAATAAAGACAAATATACAAATTTTAAAAAGTCAATGCTTTTATGAAACACATGAATAGATGTGCTTATGTACTGAAACACTAGTAAAAAAAGACTAGTTAATGTACAGTTAATACCTGCTCTTCACTTCATTCAAAGAAGTTATTTTCTGGGAAAAAAAAAAAAAGATTTAAAGACACTTACTTCTCCTTAATTATTTTAGTCCATCTCCAGGTAGTTCTTCTATTGCTGATTTAGTGGATATGAAACAATTGGCATGCTGTAAAGATAAGTAAAAACATGGCCTGCATCAAATTTCTAGTATAGCATGAGTAGGGAGCATGGCACAGAGCATCATAGACAAGTAGTCCCATGATCAGCTTTGAAAATTTGGCTTTCCTTAAAGTCTGTATTTAGAAAAGAAGAAATAGAGTAGAAGCTTCTTCTGTCCCTTAGCACATTTCTGTATGAATGTTTTCTCTCCTTCTTGCCAGTCATTGATTAATAAATACTCACAAGCACTGTGAACAATTTTGTGTGCTAGTTCATGAGAAGACATGAGATGAAAGATGAGTGGCCAGGAATGTACAGATTGGAATGACCACTGGAAAATGATGCACCCAACAAGACTATCAAGGAATTTCCAGGGAGGAAGATAGTAACAATTATGTTTGAATGTAGTATTGAAAACATTTCTGTAAAGGAATCACAAGTTGAATGAAGTGTAATGTTGTGATACAGGAAAAAAATAAGCTTGCAGTGTATTTCTCCTAATGCTAATTCACATCAGGAGGCTACAAAATCATTATTCATTTATAGTTATAGTTTCTTTTAAAATGTTGGAATTATCTATAAAACTAGTTACTATATTGGTGTATTGCTAATATGCTAATGATAAATGTTTCCCTAAGCATATATTATTTTTGCTATGAATTAATGATACCATGACAACATTATGAGCACTAACAAGAAAAAGAAAACTTAATTTAACTTTCTCTGAACTTTGGGAAACATGTATTTTAATGAATTTTTGTAATAGATAATAAGAAAATTATGATGGTGGCTATAAATACTTTGAAATAAGTAAATATGTGTATATTGATATATACTTACTCAAAATACTTTTCTGATTGGGATCATCCAAATAATTTGTTTTGTTTTGATTTGGTTGTTTTTGAGACAGGATTTCACTATGTATCCCTTACTGGCCTAGAACTTGCTATATAGACCAAGCTGACCTGGAAATCTCGGAGATCTTCTTACCTCTTCCCCTGGAGTGCCAGGATTTAAGGTGTACACCACATCTGGCCAACTTGGTTGTTATTCTGAGGCAATATTGCTTAATCTAACATTATTAATCTAACATTGGTCGTTTAGAAAATTTAAATTTCATCTTAAATACATCATGGTTTAGAAACTGATAGAATCAAAAGTTGTTTGTCTATTGCTATTCCCAAGGATTCCTGAGTCATCCTTTTAGCTTTGGCTCTGAAAGCCCTTCTCCTATTACATCATGGCCCTGAATGACATGGATATAAAGTAAATCTGACTGTTTTTCTGAAATATTCAGAAAAGTTTAGCAGTTTCTTTTCTTCTATTTCTTTTCTAAGTATGCTTTCCCTGATACTTTGGGCTTCCCCCAACATTTCAGGCACCCTTATTCTTTCTCTAAATCTCTCCTTCATACCATGTGGCTGCTAGTCTGCCATGTCTGACTTCCACACTGGCTTAAATGGAATGGATTCTTTTTGTTCTCTCTCCTTCATTCTCCTCTTTCAGGAAGATGATGAGATTTACAGCATGCCCACCTGAGGTTTTTTTTTTTTTTTTTTTTTTTTAATCTAATAAAATTGTCCTTAGCTTCCATTGGAGGCCATTCTTAAGTCCTGCTGTCAATGAGACTAAGAAACCCAAGAAGACACATCAGTTTCCTTCATATCACAGAAGCCTACTGAGACAGGGTGCACCATGAAAAATGAAGGAATTGTAAAGTGAGCGTTTTGTTTTGGTTTGGTGTGAGACCCAGTAGAAACAAACGAGAGACTCCAGCATGGGTGTTAACAGGGCCAGTTTATTAAGGGCACAGGGCTAGCCTCCAAACTTGGGATTGGAGAAGCTATCCACTCCTTGGCTCCTTGGTGGGCTTTTAAAGGGAGTGGGGAGGTAATTAACAAAAACCATCCTAAAATTGATGTCAGGAAGCTTATCTTACAGGTGTTAAAGCCCTGCAATTAGTCCCTTTTCATAGATGCTTGTGCATTCTGGCAGTTAAGCTGGAGTCGCCAAGGTGCTTATCAGTATCCCTGAGTCTTGGAACTGCTGGGCATTTCTCTTCAGTCACATCTTACAGGAACTTCCAGGACGGTTGTTTTTACAGCTTTTTTGAGCTTTTACAAACACAGGCATACCTAGAGCTCTATACTGTAATGGTTTGATGCCTATACAAAAAAAACACACATAAGAACAGAGGAAATGATACTCATGTAGGTTGGGTGAAGAAAACTTTGTTACCATTTGCCAAATACCTATTTCATTTAACAGATTTAATTATGTGAAAATGGTCAAGGATGGATATTAGAATCCAATTACTGTATATGCTTCACAGAACATGAGGATGATACTTTCAGAAAACTATAGCCAGAGGTTGCACCAAAGTCAGGTCCAGCTGGGTTAAACTTATGTTTTGGGTAGCTTGGAAGGTTAGATATATTATTCTTCTTCTTATTATTTTAACCCTTCAAAGGCCAGATACCCACCAGGACTACTGCAACATTGCCCTCTCTGAAAAGGTAACCATAACATCATTTAGTAGATAAATGAAACTAGGAAATAGGAATAACATTTTCACCATGCATATCTAAAGATCCAGAACTAGAGCTGATCACTAGAAGGGATGAGTGTTTGGACTGCAGTTTTGGTTACACCCTCACATATAGCCTCCCCAGCAGGTGTTCATTTATGAGGACATAAGAAACCAGAGCTCCTTTTGTTATCCCCAGCTGGAGAATCACCAACATTGTTGGAACTGCTGCTTCTGAGCTGTCTGTCCAGCATCCATCTCCTCTTCTAAGTTTCTCTAGGTATAATCCATGATCTTGACAAAAGAGCAAAGTCATCTTAAAATATATTTCTCAAAATGGATTCATGGACAGCCTTTTCAGTGTGTTCAGTGAGATGAGAGAGAGAGAGAGAGACAGAGATAGAGACAGAGGGAGATCTGGTGGCCTGTTGTGATATTACTATGAGACATTAAGATCACTTGAAGAAATAAAAACCAAACTTTTAAATTTTGTTTTCTGGAGTGGGCCCCAAATCTGGAGTTAATTAAAAATCACCAGTCCAGATTATACCCATTCTAAAAGTCATTCCCACAGCCTATCAGATTTAATTCACACATTTATGACATTTTATGTCCATGACCTTTTCATCAGCGGTATAGTCAAATACAAGTACTTTCTACATTAAAGCTGTTATGTGTAATCTTGAGGGAAACAGCATTCAGTCTTTAACGGAGGTTAAAAATGCTCAAGTTACCAAAACAATGCCTAATATATAGGCATCTAGATTCATCTATACTATCTCAACGACAGTATTTCTCACTCTTATGAGGCTAGAGTTCTCCATTGTGTGTGTTTAGAAAAAATATGATGTAACTTCTTTTTCATAAAATCAACTGATGTGACTGTGCTCTCATCATGCCAGGGTATCTGCTGTTCAGTCATGGGAATTTGTTCTCACCCACTTTCCACTCTGGAATAATTCTGAACATGGTACACAGAGCATACTAAGTAAGGCTTCCTGATTTCCATATATCCTGGTCACCACTATAATATTTCCATTATTTGGACTGGCAGTTGAATGATTCTACTTTTACATCGAGTATATTCCAGGGACTCTTTGTTAAGGCCTAAGAGGACAGACATGTCACAACTTGCAAGATATGATCATGCTCCCATATATCTTGACAATAAAGAAGATAAAATTTGGAGTCTATTATAGTTCCATTTCTGTTGCTGTGATAAAATATATTGACAAAACAACTCAGGGGGAAAAGGATTTGTTTTACATCACAATTCCAGGTTGAAGTTCATCACTGTGGGGAAGCCACAGCAGCAGGACCAGACAGCTGGTCACATCACAGTCATGGTCAAGAGGAGAGAGGGGAAGGAGGCATTCACATGCACTTGTTTGCCTGTACAAAACTCAGTTTCTTACTCGTATACAATTAAGTACCTCCAGTATAGGGAATGGTTCTGCACCAAGTGTCTGAATCTTCCTAAGTCAATTATCTTAAAATAATTTCTCACAGATAAGTCCACAAGAAACAAAATGCAGGCATTCCTTCCAGTAGCTCTGATTCTATACGTTATGCGTTTCAGTTCTCAGAGGGCTCTCCTCTCTTCCTCTGACACACAAACTTCCGGAGGGCATCTACTTCCTTCCTATTAAATATGGGTTAATGAGATCTTGCCAATGTTGACCTTGAAAAGAAAAATTCAGAAATGCATTTTGTTTTCCAGACAACTCTGCTGTGGGACTTTCCACACCAATCACTCCCTTGGGCATGAGAGCAACAAAATCTTGGCTGCTATTTAGTGAAGGGGACAAAAAAAAAAAAAAAAAGAAAAAAATAGTTTATAAAAACACAAGGGGAAAAAAAAAACACAAACATCTCAACAAATTTCCTACCACATTTGTTGCAGTAATTGGAATATATTACAAGGTCAGAAAAATGTCAGTTTCATTCTTCCCATTCACTGTTCTTTAACTCCCCTTTTCCCAAAACTGTTTCATCAATTAGCTTTAAGGAAAAGAGAGACCTGATATTATATAACACAAACATGACCAAAATAAAATAACAATGTACTAAGTTAAGATGAGATAAAATGGTTCTTTCTGTGAGGCAACTGACTCTCCAGAGGGATGAAGAAACTAGAGACATTATCGATTGCTGAGAGATTTTAGTCCTCTCCCTTCCCTCTGCCCTTTGCCAGAAAAGTCAGTTGACCACCCACTGGCATGCTAATGAGGAAGGCTGGCTGCTGCTTCTTTCAGCATAGTGGGAGGGTAAGGTTATTTAGGCCCCTTCTTAACTAGAGACTCTCACCCTGATTTCTCCAGCAGATTGTCTTTTCATGTCCTCTCAATCCATTTTGAACTTGTTAAATACATTTTTCCTGGTCCCTCCTAAGACTTCAATTTGATAATTAGTACAACTTTCCACTCCCTTTGTTGGGTTCTGTGACATTATTAGTCTCAAAGTTGTAAATAAGTTTGGATGAGGTATACTTGTGTCTGAAGGTAACCATAATACTCTGAAAGAAGACACAATGTAGAGGAGGGAAAGAGATTATCTAAAGTGTAAAATACGTTCTTGGAAATCCAAACACACAATAATTTTGAATGAAGAACTTGATCTGCCTGGCCCATGCTGTTTGAGTGTAAGAATCCAGTATCTAGCAAAAAAGTTAAGAGTTTATAACTCAATTCTGCAAAAAGGCTATATAGCATGAGGTTTGGGTTTTTTTTCAACTTCAGTCCTAATTACAATCAACAGATGGAATGAGGAGTTCCAGGAAAAAAAGTAATTGTATTCGTTCTTGCCCCAAAGTCCAACCCCAGGAAATGACAAAATCCTCCAAAGAAATCAAACAGACTGCTATCCCAGTTTTTGAACTGTAGCCTAAGAATTCTAACTTTAACTAGGAAATGTCATCTAATAGGGTACCAGGAAATTATGTGACTAAACCTGCCACCCTGTGTGTCACAGGGAAAGCATCCAGAGAAGTAAAAAGATCAAGAAGAGTAAGCAATTGAAAACTGAGAATCCAGAAGAGTCAGAGAGCTAAGGGATGAGGCTGGTGAAGGTGAAGACAGTGCATCTCATGTAGAGACTGTCCCCAAGGCTTCCATTACTATGGAGAGGATGGCAGTGCATATGTCTCAAAGACCAGGTGAGACTACTATTGAGCATCTCTTGTAATAGAAATGACTAATGCTACCTGTACTAACCCTTGATATTGTCCTGTGGTAGAGTATACTGTGGTAATACTGCATAATGATCCCTGAGTTCTCTTGGTGATTTACAACAATAAATATTTGCTGTTTACTCATCAATCTTTGTGTCAGTTACTGGGGATTTATTCCAGACTACTGGATAGGACCATATTTGCCTGACATATATATATTTTTTTTTTCAGTGCAGCTACTATCCTGAAGAGATAGTTCTTAAATCAGGAATGCAGGAGCCAGAAGAGGAGGAACTTCAGTTCTCATGTGGAACTGTCACAATGTTTCTGACTACATTCCATGTGAAGAGTAGAACTGCCAGCCTTTGGAGTGTATCTCCGTGAAAAAGTTGCACTTACAGCAGAAAGTTGGATTTGTACATGAAAATTTCATTAATAATCTATTCATAATATTTGATGCAGGGCCTGAGATGCTTTCTGTACAATTATATGATAGCTATGATTTCATATCTTTGCAGTTTTTTAAGCTTTGATTTACACAGTACTATAAGTGATTATATAAATAAGATTTTTAAGTTAAATAATATTTTAGTTTATGCATGACCTGTATTTTATTTGCCCATTGGGAAACATTAAAATTGCTTCTAATTTCTTAAGTTGCATTTTTCTGCAATAAACAATATATATGTGAAGCTACAAATCATAAATATGGAGTAAAATCAAATTTGAAGAGTCAGTGTGAATCCTAAACCATTTAGAAGTTATCCTTTTGGGTTGTACCATATGAAATTGCTGGTCTTTGACATTTGACCCTTAAAATAAGTTAGTTCATATATGCCAAACTAACTAAATCTACTTTAGAATCCTTTTATGTCTTAGTTTTATCTGTTCATTATTTCTCTTTATTAAATATGTTGTTTAAGGGTGAATATTATAAATTACAAACAGCTTATTTGTTTGATTTTTCTTGACTTCATGGTATGTATTTTACCACATATTTTATGGACTTATATGTTGTATATAACATGATATCACCTGTGTTATTTTGTGGAGAGATGGAAAATGGGAATGGTCTTTAGAAATACAATATATCTGTTATGTGGAAGAAGACAGGCATTTTTCACATTCCCTTTTTTCTAAAATGGTCTTTTTAGAGTAAGAAGAGGCTTAAGATATCTTTTGGTCCAACAGTCTAATGTCACACCTGAGCATGTTGAGCCTGTAAACACAATTAATGTTTGTTCTTATTACTGTGAGTGACTAAACTTGCTGATAAACCACTTCTGCTGATTACCATAGCTTGTCTCAGTAGTGGAGCCATGGAATAGAAAAGCTGAGGTTTTAATGAGACTATGAGAGAAAACCCAGGACATCAGTTAAATCTGAATATCAGATAAGCAATGACTGTTTTCCATATGAAATTTGAGAAATAATAAAATTATCCTTTGCTTATCTAAATTCAAATTAACTGGATAACCTATATTTCAATTTTCTAAATGTGTAGACTCTAAGAATCTATCCTTTTGATGAAATGTTAGAGGCAGTCTCTCTTTAATCCAAACAGTATAATTCAAACAGAAGCTATGCTGTGAATCCTTCCACCTTTTATTTTCAAATGTTCAAAAAAATGTTGAAATTTATTGTGCAACATAGAAATGAACAAACTTTTTTCATAAGGTCAGTTTGCAGGAAAAAATAACCTGTTAATTTTGAAAATAGCCCTCTTGTTTTGCTAAACTGTGTTTTCAGGGATAGTATAATAAAGAAATCGCAAAACAGTGAATCTTGTCCATTGGTAGTTCTGATACACTATAATGAGAATTGTAACTTTTTCAGTCCTTGCTATATGCCTCTTGTGGAATTTCTTTGAGAAAAGCTTTGTTCCAATTGCACAGATAAGAATGGAGAACTACTTACAGGGAAATCTGTCTGTCATGTATTGCATTTATTGAATCAATATTCCATTTGATTGATTTCCATTTTATTTTAATTGAAAACATAATGATCTTTACATTGGATTATAATATTCCACTAGACATGAATTTGTAACCATTTTTGCTTTCTCAGTATTGATCTGTTCATCTCTCTGTATACAAATTGTCTGATATTTTCTTTGCCAGAAGAATAGTGGTTTCAGTAATTACCCTTCTCTCAGAAAGGCCTTTGTCCTCAGTTTCAAGTTATACATTATGACAGTTGATATCAGTCACAATAATCTTTCCTTTCCCAGAGATTGGATTTAGGCAAATGTTTTGCACAATTTAGTGTCTACCAGAAGAATCACAAGGAGGGTTTGTTAGTACATGGATTGTTTTACTCTAACCCCAGATATTCTGACTCATTACTTATGTGATGTTTGGAATATTCCATTCCTAAAAATTTCTTGGTAATGTTGTTTATACTGATAGGGATGTTAAGAGCCACTGTTTTGAAGATTGTATTCTGAACAGAGCCAAGAAAATAATTTATAAGTATTTCCTCATTCTAGAAAGATATTTTCACTTTTTTCTTTCTTTTGGAGGGGGGCAATGAGATGGTGCCGGGTAGGGACAGATGTCGCTCTCTAGCTGCGGAGCTACAGGCACCAGCAGGCACACCCCCTCACTAGGTCCTCCATCTCCTGGCCAGCAGGAGGGAACTGTGAGGGGATCCGGCACCAGGCTTGTGTCCCACTTCCCTTGGATTGCCCCAGCCCCCTCCCCGCGGTAGGAGATGGCCTTCACAGGGATCAAAGGGACTTCGGGTGCTGCGGCCTGCCAGTTCTCAGTCTCCTGGCCCACTCCAGAAAACAATCAGACACGACTGGGGTCCCATTCTTGACCAAAGAAGCGTGCAGCTAGCTAGCTCTTATGATGATATAGCTTTATTGAAGTAACTTCCTCAATGGTACTGCAGGGAGCCGTTTACTGAACTCATCAGACACATTATAAAGGTTTAGAGTTACAGGTATTAGCATACAGCCGGAAGTTTCTACCAGTCACTTTACCGGTCACTCTGATCATGCTTTTACTTTACATAGAGGCTACTACTGTCCACGCACTGTTCACGAGGGAGGAGGTAATTTTCCTCCAATGGTACTTAAGACCCTAGTTCACTTAATTACCATGGTATGTGTGGTATGTGCTTATCTCTTCTGCCTAGTCTTTTTTTCAGCTCCTCTCAGCGCCATCTTGCCCAGGCCACAAGGTGCCAGCCAGACAATTAGGATTTCTTAAGGCCCAACAGACAGAGTCTCTCACTGAACTTAAACTTCACCAGTTTGAGAAGACTGGGGTTCCCGGCATCCACCTGTCTGTCCTGCGGTTACAGGAACACAAGGCCATGCCTAATTTATGGTACAGCAGATTTGAATTCAGTTCCTCTTGCTTTCACCTCAAGTGCTCTTACCTACTGAGATAACACATTTCCTTACTATGATAATTATCTTGGTTGCCAACTTGACTGAGAAGCGCCCAGGAGATTTGTAAAGTATACTTCTGGGTGTCTCTAAAGGTATTTCTAGAGAAGGTTAACCAAGGGGAGAAGATATGCCCTGAAAGTTGGCAGCAGAGGCTTATAAATTGGAAGATTGGAATGAAAGGAGAATAAAAAAGAAAGAAAGAGAGAAAGAAAGGAAGAAAGGGAGGGAGGGAGGGAGGGAGGAAGGAAGGAAGGAAGGAAGGAAGGAAGGAAGGAAGGAAGGAAGGAAGGAAGGAAGGAAGGAAAGACCATGCTTTCAGGTGGCCTTGATGTGAATTTCTCTGTTCTATCACACATTTTCAGTCATCAGGGAATGGCATATGAAACTGGGAGCCTTAAAGGAATCATTTCTCCCTTAAGATGTTTATGTCACACATTGTGTTAGAGCAATAGAAAGCCTTACACAGGGAAGTGATTCTTCCAGTGGAGCCATTGCTGTGAGTAATTGGGCATGTGACTCAAAAGTCTTTAGAATTTGTTTGTGGGAAGAATTTTCAAGAGTTTGGAGAAATGGTCAGGAGAAAGTTTAAAATGCTGGAAACAGAGCATAATGAGGATTTCTGTTAGATCTCAGAAGCCTAGAACACTGATCAGATGCAGACAACAAGGATTATGCTAGTTTCATATGAAATAGAACTCGATTGGGAGTTGGACTAGAGGTCATAAACAATTCATTTTGGCAAATAATTTGTCTAGACCTTGTCTGTGTCCCAAGAGTTTGCATGAGGTTGTATTTGAAGGTTACAGAACAATTACTCTGGCAGCAAAAATTTGAAGGTAGCACAAAATTGGGGATATGACATGGGTATTTTATCATTTTTTTAAAAATCAGATTTATTGTGAAGTCATAGAACAAAAGCAGAGTGCAAAAAACATTGACAAATACGCAGGCTGGCCTGAAAGACAAGTTGTTTGAAGTTGTAAACAAGGAAAATATAATGATTGGATAGATTGGGGACATCTGAAAAAAACCTCATTACTTTGATTTTAGATAATAGGAGGGTACTTGAGCACAAGGCCATCTTTGGAAGTATTTCCCTGCAGTCCTCCATTTTGGCACTCAGAGATCATGAATCCAAGGAGCCTGACTGATACTTGATAAGCTGTTAGTTTCAGAATCAATCCTATAGAAATGCTTGATGAATGGTTTTGTCTCCTTTGAGACTTGCATGTCACCATCACACATGTTCACTGTTGTGCTTTCAGTTAGGAAAGTAAATATTCTGGGATTATATCATTTCCATAAAATACCAGTTGATGAAATTGTAGATGGATTTTGATGCCTATATCAACCTCAGTTTATGGAAACAGGAAGTAAGTGTTGTCTTTCCCTTAAAAATTTAGTGATTGATTCTTGATGCAATTTTTTTTTTAATTAAGAAAGTAAACTCTTGGTATACTTACCTTATATTTTAGTATAGGGGATACCAACTTCTTTCATATTCAACAAAACAAAAATCACTTTTGTTCAAATGTAATTGGGACATTAGTCTTTAAGTTGATACCACAACAGTAGGAGAAAGAGGACCCTGTGGGTAGGTTGAGTTGTTTCCTTCAAACGTTCAAATTTTGTTTATAGTAAATACCTTTTTTATTAATGAGTTAATTCTGTTAGTTCTATAATTTGTATGGAAATCAGAAATCTTAGTATATGTATATAAATCAGATACACTCTGTACCTTCTCAGTAGTCCTAATATTAACATTACAACAAGTATGTAATAATTTTTTTCATTCGGAATTTTATCTTTGTATAGGAAAAATGTAGGAGGTTTCTCAAGTAATCAATAACTATTTTAATAAATGGCATAGTTGAATGTTGTTGATTCTGTTTATAAATAAAATCTTGAATTGTACTTAGAAGCGAATTCCTTTGTAGAAAGTTTGTGGTTTGTAATACATTTAGTCTCTGTGTGTGTGTGTGTGTATTGATGGAAATTTATGGGCTAAGAGAATGATTTAAATTCTTAGACCTCTAATTCTTACTGGTTAGCTGTCTCTCTGAACCTCTCTTCTAGGGTTGAACAACACTGGATAGACAATGTTAATTAACCAGGCCTGATCTGCTACTTTATTGGTCATGGGCACATGTGAAATGAATACAGTTTTCACAATTTTGCTAAGAAGATCACAGATCCTAGTGGTGCCAGGACTATAAAGAAGTTCCTAACTCTCAGTGGAGTCACCTTTCCCATGGAAAGGTATCATTTAAATCCGCTGTAAATCCAGCACACAATCCTCAGGTGTCATGTCCCATGTGTCCTTTGCAAATTATATTATTTAAATCATCCTTGACTCTTAATCCAGTAAAAACTTCTTTTTACTGCCATAAGCACAAATACTTCACTTAGATTACCTTACTTGGGAGCTATTTCAGTTTTGAGAAACATCAGTTGATGTTTAGCTAGCAGTTTGCCTTCTGTGCCTGCATTACATTGAGTCTGGCAAGTCTGGGGAATTTATAAAACTGTCCTCTTTAAAACAAGTTACTGAATTGCATGTTGCTCAAAGAGAGATCAATTTTGTCAACGTTTTGTATGTGAGAATAGGCTGTCCCTGAAACATACACACAGACTCTTGGTACACTGTGGGAGCATCTGTAGTCAGAGAGGACATTGATTTCAGTGTTCAAGCGTTCTGCCTTCTGAAGGCATGTTGTTTATCGATGACATTGTTTTGTATTGATCAGAGAACACAATTTAACTGCTTGCCTTGTACTTTCCAGATTAGTATGAACTTTATTTTTCTTCTGATGTTTCGTGTCAACATTCATCAATTTTACTTTTGAAGCAGGCAGAGCAATGCAGTGGTTTGATCTCTTGCACATGTGTTTTAGTTTAGGCATATTACCTGGGCTAGAAATGTTTCATCTTTTTAATGATCTTCCTTATCTTCATTAGGCTGGAAACACATATTCCTAAATGCCTTGCTGGTTTTTACTGCACCAAGAATGGACAACGTGTTCATTGAAGAGCTGAGGAAACTCTGCAAAAGCATCCTTTCTGAGGAAGCCATGAGTCACAGTAAGTTTACCTATTTATTTTTGTTACTGGCTATGGTGGAAATTTCATTTGCCATGCTTATCAGCTAAAAAGAATGCAGAAACTTCTACCTTCCCACCCTCCTTAGCCCACAACTCAGGGATTTATTTTGCAAAAAAGGTCAGAGCTTTTTGATTTAAAAAGGAAAAATCTCAGTTGAATTGCCAGCTCCAAAAGAAAAAACCAAACAAGACGGGAATCCCTGTTGGTATTTAGAACACGTCATCTACCAAAAATGGTTTCCCAGCCATTGGCGCTTGGTCAGGGTCTGGAATGGCCTATTAAGAGATTCTGATCCTCTCTCCTTGCTGTTATTTTTCCTTTCTTCGAAGCGTTTTCCTTTCCTATTATTCTTGCTTCTTCCCTACCCTCTCATAGTGATGTGACTTGAGCCCCAGTATCTACTGATGCTTCTTTGAAACACGTCATCCTCTGAAGTCATGATAAGTTTAAGCAGGAGAAAAGTCTTTGAGGCAGTACAAGAAATATTTCTAAAACAAGTTGTATGAACCTGGGATGCCGATGTTTAAGGATCTGGCAAGGACTTCTGAAAACACTTTTACTATCCTCTGTAGACAACAGAAAGCTCTGAGTGGCATTCATTGCCAGTTAGCTATAGAACATGGATTATGCCTTTGGTCTATGCAAAATCATTGTGGGCTAGTGTAACACATTTTTTTCTAATTTAGTTTTCAAGGAATATGGAGCATAGGTGATCCAGGACTTTGAATTCCACTTTAAACACCTTTCAAACATTATTGAACTTTCATAGGAATTCACTTTATTCTAAATAATCTTGACTTTGAACAATCCCTTCCACTCAGTCTGCCCTTTTATATTTATTTTATTTTCTACCTGGTCTTTTTCCAGATCATCCCTCAGATCCTAGAGTTTGTTAAGTGTCAAAACTATTACAATAAACTTTGGAGTATGTTGTGAGAATCAGTGGCTGTTATGTCAGTTAAGAAAGAAGTTTTACTTTTATTACCATACATTAGTTATACAAGCAATGAGTTTTACTGGGACATTTTAATACATGTGTATTACATTCTTTAATTATACTCAATCTGTCTATAAACTTCAATTATACTTACTCCTACCTATCTATTTTCATATTTCAAGTTATCACCATTTTACACACATTTTTTTAGAAATTACCTCTAAATCTCAGAAGAGAAAAAAAAAGTAATTCTTTCTGAGTATGGATTTTTTCACTATTCATGAATCTAAGGCCTGGTTCTATTTTTTTGCAAATGGTATACTTTTGATTGTCTTTATGGCTGAGTAAATTTGCATTGTGTATTTACATCACCTTTTCATTAATCTATTCGACCTTAACTATTGTGAACTATATTTAACTTTGAGGAGACCAGAACAAAGTATTTTATCAAATGATATGCATGATAGCAAAAAGAAAAGGATTTGCAAGGACTAGTACCAAAGCTCTTAGTTACAATTTATCAACAGTGTCATGGATTTCAGCATATTGACCTACTATTCTTTTATTTTTTAGAAAAGCATGCTAATCTCTACTTTTTTTCTTTTATTTTTTAATTATTTATAAATTTACCATGCAGTGCATTTTGATATTATCAAACCCCCTCCCCCATGTCTTCTCTACTATATAATTACCTCCCTACCACTACCCCATTTACTGGTCTTGGTGTATAATTTTTAAGGCCTATCAAGTCTGGTTTGTGTTCCCCCAAATACTCTAGGATGTAAGTCCATTTCTTGGAGTATGGTCAACATATCTGATGCTATTCCCTTAAAGAAAGCTGACTCTCCCTTTCCCAGAAGCTGTTGATTGCCAATACTTCATCAGTTGAACTGGTTCTTCTTTCTCCCCCTCCCGTCCATGCTGAGCTTTTGTGTGGTTTGAGTTTGTGCAAATTTTGTTTGTGCTATCATGACCTCTGTGGATTCACACATGCCCTGTTGTGTTCCGAAAACACTGTTTTGCTGTGTTGATCCACCACCTCTGACTCTCATGGTCTTTCTTCCTGCTCTTCTGCAACTCTCCTTGAGCCTTTGGGGGGAAAATGTGTTATAAGTGTCTTTTTTAGGGCTGAACACTCCAAGATATCTTATTCTCTTCATGTTGAGAGAATAAGATATTCAGTGGTGAATATCTATGTTAATCAACATCAGCTGCAAAAAGAAGCTTTTCTGATGACAGTTGAGACATGCACTAATCCATGTGCACAATGATAAGCCATTAGAAGTTGGTATTAAGCTATGACCATTTACCAGAATAATTGTAGTAGTTTTTGCACTGTGGCCTATGACTTCTCTAATACAGGTTCTTGGCTATAAGAACAGTGCTAGGGATTGTCTCTATCTTGTGATGTGGATCTGAAATCCAATCATAGTGTTGTTTGTTACACCAATGAAATTCCTGCCACTATTACACCTGTGGAATGTCTTACAAAGACAGTTTTATAGCTCTCGGCATTCACTGTTGGGGAGGATTGATGATTACTTTTCTCTTCAGGAGCAAGCATAGACTATCCAGCAGTATGAAAGCTAGCCAGTGGAAATGAAGCTTCAAGGTCAGTACCAGCTTGATTTCTCCATGTTCTATGACTCATGTATATAGTGTATTTGGCAATAGAGTCTTAACATCAAGCTCTAAATGGTAACCAAGGCTAATGGCAATATTCAGTGTTATATGATAACATATGTATGACATATATAAGGTTTCTTTGTGATGCCAAGGTTAATAATTCCAAGACAGGGAGCCCATTCTTAGCATTGCATTTACTTGCTAGCTAGTCTATGGTGTTTGAGAGAGGTATTGTCCTCCCATTATAGGGAAAACTCTGTTTAAATTCTTTTTATATATGAATATGCATATTTTAGGATGCTTCTATAGTAATAAGCTTCCATATAGTGTTAGTTATCCATCTCCATATTCCATGCTTTCATCTGCTTCCATCGCCGAACTCATTTAATCCATTCTATTCCACTGTTCACCTTTCCCCTTTGTATCACTGAATTATGTCTTCCTTCCCATTTATCTAAAGATGTAGATTAGGTATAGATTCTATCTCATTCCACATATGAGACAGAATGTATGACACTCGTTTCTGAGTCTAGGTTACCTCAGGATGATTGGCTCCAGTTCCATCCATTTATCTGAGGATTTCACAGGTTCATTTTATACACTTGAATAGTATTCTATTATGTAAATCTACCTTGATGGACAACTCGATTTTTTTTCGATTTCCTTGCTATTGCGACTAGATCAGCAATGAACATGGATGGTCACGTATCCGTGTACTGGGACATAAAGTCTGGGGTATGTGCCCAAGAGTGGAGGGGCTAGAGCATGTGTTCAATCTGTTTCTAGGGTTTGGAAGAATATCTATATCGATTTCCATTGCAGCTATACCTGTCTGCACTCCCATCAGCAGTGAATAATGTTCTCCTTTCTGCACATACTTGCTAGCATTTGCCATCATTTGGGTTTTGGATCTGCATCACTCTGACTTGGGTTAGATGAAATCTCAAGGTGGTTTTAATGAACATTTCCATAATGTCTTAGGATGTTGAACATTTAAATAAAACTTTGTCTCAGCCATTTGCATTCCATCAGTTTAGAACTCTTCCTTTAGAACTACTTGCCCCGGGATTTCATCGGGTTATGTTTCTTTTTTTCCTTTCATTTTAGTTTTTTTGATGTTTTTGCACATTCTTGTTTCTAAATCCTTTATCATATGTATAGTTGGTAATGACTTTTCCCATCCTATAGGCTGCCTCTTCACTCAAATGATGAAATAATTTGCCATACAGAAATTTTTTAATTCATGTGGTCTCATTTTTCCATCTTTTGATCTTCATGCCTGCTCTATTTGGGTCCTGTTCAGGAACTCCTTTCCTGTGTCTGTAAGTTCCAGTGTATTCCATATGTTCTCCTCCACCAGAATTGGGGTATTAAAGCTGAAGTCCTCAATCCATTTGGAATTGAGATTTGTGAAGGTGGGAGTTAGGGATCTATATGCATTCTTCTATATATAATTATCCGTTTTGATCAGCACTAGCTATTGAAGATGTTGTCTTTTCACCAATGTATACTTTTGGCCCATTTATCAAAAAAATCAGGTGGCTCTAAGTGTGTGGACTAAAGTCTATGCCCTGAGTTCCATTCCACTGATCAACATGTCTTTTTTTATACCAGTTCCATGCTGGTTTTATTACAATAGCTCTGTAGTATAATTTGAAATGAGGGATGTTGATGATACATACAAGGTCTTCTTTTCTTCTTCAGAATTGTTTTAGCAATTCTGATTTGTGTGTTTGTGTGTTTGTGTGTGTGTGTGTGTGTGTGTGCATCCCCATATGAAATTTGAGTTTGTTTTTCAATTTCTGTAGTTGTTTTGTTATTTTGATGGGCATGGGGATTAGGTTGAATCTGTAGATCACTTTTGCTAGGATGTTCATTTTCACAATAGTAATCTTACCAATTCTTGAACATGGAGAATTCTTTTATCTTGTGGTATCATTTTCAAACCCTTTCTACAATTCTTAAAGTCTTTGTTGTACAAATATTTCACATCCTTAGTTAGATTAATTACAAGATATATTACTTTTTTCAGGCTGCCATGAAATGAGTCAGTTCTCTGATTTGTTCTTCAATGTGTTTGTTGTTGGTATATAGAATGGTGACATTTATGTAATTTTTATATTCTGCTACTTTTCTGAAAGTGTTTATCAGCTCTAGGAGTTTATTAATGGAGTCTTAGTGTCTTTTATGTATAGAAGCAGAGATGTGAAGCAGTGCTAATACCAGAGGTGTCGTAGGACACACAGAGATGCAGGCAGGCAGGTGGGAAGAGGACAGGGCCTTGAAAACGTGGAGGAAATGAACTGCAGCCACAGCTATGTTCGCAGCCTGCGTTAACTCATTTAACAAGGGAGACAGCCTCTGTGTAAAGTATGACTGAAACGTTGCAGCAGGGAGAAAGAGGGACTATGGCTGCAGAAAATTTCTGCTGCTCCACAAGTGAAGGGAGCCTTCTGCCTGGTTCAAGGTCTAACAACTAAATTTACTACAATCTGATGAATAGGGATTTTGATTTGCATTAACAATTCCAAGGCAGCTGTCAAATCAGCCTGGACCAGGGGTTCCCAGCTCTCTGTGCATCTTTGAATCACTTAGAAAGAATTAAAAAATATGGACCTCACTTGTAGATATTCTGATTTAACTGGTTTGGAAAGAGGCCAAATCTTTGGCTTAGGTTTGTTTTGTTTCTTCTCCTTCTTCCTCCTCTTCCTTCCCCTTCCTCTTCCTCCTCCTCCTCTTCTTCCTCCTCTCCCCTTCCTCTTCCTCCTCCTGTTCCTCCTCCGTCTTCATCTTCTTTTTCCTATTTTAAAACTTTCCAAACAATAGATAGAGGACTTGTTGTTAGTATTTCAGGATAACAGACCAAATCTCCTGCCAATAACAATGATTAAAGTTAGACTAAACATAAAGAACATGCCATTGAAGACAATTTAATAGGAACGCACAAACAAGGAAATATATGTATGATCCTTGAAGGAAAGGAAACATGCTGGATGAATTCCACCTGGACTAGGCCTTCTCCCTGAGGACAGCCTTCTGGTCCTCAGATATAGATGACTACAGCATGACAAGCATTCTATCTGGACACAAGAACCAAAGCTCACAAGAGAACTTTGCAAGAGAAGCTAAAACTGAGGAGGAAAATGACCAAGGAAGATGAGGGAATTTAGTGCCAAATCTTCATAAAATTCTTTTGATTCATTGGCTGGTTTGCAAACTACAAATGCAGAGGGTTGCCCTCTACCAAACTCCACAGAAAGCAATACCTTAAAGATGATAAGACCTCTAGCAAGCAGAGACGGAGAAGATAGAATTTATAGTTCATGCTCTAACAAATTAGAGGGGCTTGGTAAAAATTCCCAGCTTTGCTTTGAAATCTCTGGAGAACCAAGCATTAGGGGATTACAAAAAAGTGCAATGTTTCAACACCAATGTTTGAAGTCCAAATTTTAGAATGCCAAATTAATACATTGCTCTGCTTTCTTTCTGTTAAAGGTCAGCTTACGTTCAAAGGAATACAGCTACATTTACCAGCTCTGTATGTTTCCATCTGCATTCTTCAACGTGCATCGAAACTAAGCAGAAACTTTTAATCTGATCAAGTTTAAAAGGTAATGAGATTTGTGTTATCTCTTAAAAGAACAAAAACATCTGGACAGAAAATAAAAAGCAACAGCGCCCAAGAAATGACATAAAAATTAAAGATGGATAGTGCCTGGGAGAAAGAAGGCAAATGTGGGAAGAGGGAGGGGGACACACAGGAGCCAGCCCAGTGCCCAGACAAGAATGAGGAGTGAGGAATGGAAAGGCACTGACATTCTTAAATTGAGAATGCATTATAATTCTAGAGAAGTCAAAGAAACAAGTTAATAGAAACCACTATTAGATAGGAAATAGCTACCAGAAGAGAACTTCAGACATTTTCAGACTTCTCCCAGTATATGAAGCAGAGGTCTGACCAAGGCTTGATCACTTCTGATTAAATCCAAGAAAAGAAACTGTGGTGAAGAACTCACAGTGGCAAGAAGACTGATTGCTCTCCACAGACATGGCGGAGTGCTGTGTAATGCACAGATAATTGGTTATACTGCCAAGAATAGTAATGCTTCAGTCCTAGGAAAAATTAACCCAAAGGAAATGCAACCCTGCTCCAGCCCAAGTAAGATGAAAACCAAGGCACAAATACATCAAATTGCTTCCAAGTCATTTCATTTCCCACAAGAACACATTCTAAGAGTATAGGAATGTAGAATAAAACAGCATTTAATATGTAAAATACACAACTTTGGGCATCCAGTCAAAATGATCAGCATACAAAGCAATAGTTTTGTCAAATAGAAATATTTAAATAGAAATAATATTTTAATATAAATATTAGTTTTAAACATCATGACATTTTAAAAAAATCCATTGAAACTGGACCAGATATGACACAGATGACAATACTGAAAGAATTATTGTAACTGTCTTCTAAGCATACATAATATTAGGAATACATACAGATATTTAACAAGAAACTCATTGTAAACTTTTCTGTTAAAATAATATCTTACATTATAAATAGAAAACATGAGTTAGTAAAGGAAGAAATGAAATGCAAACTAATTAGTGGTTACATTCTCTAAGATAAAGCTCTGCAGCCAGATGCAAAGAATGCCTGGGGCTCTAAAAACTGGAAGAGGCAGAGAAGGAACCTCCCTTCCAGTTTTTCTAGCCTTGCTGATACTTTGAAGTAGAACTTCTGCTTTCCATAATAGGTAGAAGTATAGAAAATGAAAACGAGAATGAGATGGTTTGAATCTAAAATGTCTCTACAGTTCTTGTATTGAAGGTTTCTTCTACAGCCTGTGGCACTGTTGGGAGGTCAAGGACTTCTCAGTCTTGATGATTTATCCTGACAAGGTCACAGTACGGTGGGATAAAGAGAGCACGAGCTGAGAGCTCCAGCTAGGAAACTAGGAGCTGCCATAAACCTTTATTCCATTCACACTGCTTATATCGAGAATTTGTTACAGTGACCAAAAACTAACACAGAAAAAGAATGAAATAAACAGCATCAGAGAAAAGTTTGTTTGCTAAACAAATGTAGCCAAATCTCTGGAAGGGTAAGAATGGGAGAACAGTTATAACTTGGGGGAAATAACAGCCAAAATGTTTGGAAAAAAAATAAATGTTTCCAAAAAATGCATCTATGCCATTAGTTTCCTTGGGCTGCTAGTAAAATTTAATGGCTTAGTACAACACAAGTATTTCTACATGTATTTTGTACACTTCCTAAAATACAGAAGTTCTAATGAAGGTGACACTATGTCCCTTGTGCAAACTCAATGGGAAGTCCCTTCGACTGCCCCTTCCAGTTTTCTAGCCCTGCACTTCCTTGGCTTCTGGTGGGGGAACCTCACCTCACCTTTACCACTGTCTTCACATGTCCTTGTCTTCTGTATATCTTAAATTACCCTCTTATTTCCCCTTATATAGATACTTATGACTGAATTTAAGGATCACGCAAATAATCCAGGATAATATCATTTTGAGATTCTTAATTGCATTCCTGAAGTGGTCCTACTAAGGCCACTATACAGGTTGTAAGGAGTTGTCCATAACTTCAGTTAACTACACTTGTAACTCCTCAAACTTCAACACAGTCCTTTATGGATCTAAAGAAAATGGCCAGGGCACAACATAATCAAATTGCTTAATACAAGTGATAAAAATATTGTGTTCATATTAAGAAAACACAGAAACAATGATGCTTGAAAAATTCTTATCAACATAGTATAAACCAGGGAAATAGTAGAACGATACCTTTAAAATCCTGAGGATGAACTAGATATGGTGATGTATAACTATAATGTCAACACTCATGAGATAGAGGCAGGAGGCTAGCCTAGGCTACACAGAGAGACCCTATCTCAGCAAACAAACACAAAACATGGATGGAAATTTTTTTTTCAGGAAAAAATATTTGTTTTAATGAATATGAGTGGTTGGAGAGATGACTCAGCAGTCAAGAACACTGGCTGTTCTTGCAGAAGACACAAGTGTTTGAACCCCAGCATACACACAACAGCTAAAACTCATCTTTAAGTCCAGTTTCAGGAAATGTGATGCCATCTTCTATCTTCTGTGGGTGCTGCCCAACATGGGTATACTTACATACATGCAGACAATGCACTGATGTACATAAAATTAAATAAATAAATAAATAAAAAATATTACAAATGAATATAAAACTGTCATTCTCACACATTAAATAAATTAATCTCTAACCAATTTTGGACGACAAAAATTAGTAAAGAAAATTCTACAACAGAAGAAAAATGATAACCAATGAAAACCTATGCAAAGGAACATGGAATCCTTGATTTATGGTGGTTCAATTTACATCTACATGAACTTGCATGATGTAAGACACTCCGTAGACACAGCATTTTAAATTTAGATTCTTTTTCTTGAATTAGAAGTATGTTGCGTTATGTTTCTCTCTGGTAATGCTGGACAATAGAGAATTGCACACCCTCCAGTTCCAAAATGTGGATAAACAATATTTTATTTAGAAACAGGATTTGATTTGAATGATTTTTTATATTTTTGAGTAATTCCTTTAACTGGAATTAGTCTTAGGATCTGTTCATCATCATTCTCTGGTTATAAGGACATTTCGGGAGGATGATCACAGAAGTAAATTTATTCTCCCATTATCTTTTGTATATGACATATAGATGATTTATTATTGATAGCATGAAAGTTGACCACCTACCAGAGCTTGCTAACATATTCCACTGTAAACCTTCACACCTCACATATCCTGGGAAGCAAATCACTGAGTGAATCCCACATTCAAGAGGGAAAGAGAATGACTTAAAACATTTTCAGGAGGAAACATCCAATGAGCTATGAGAACTTCTGTAATTTTAAATATATGTACATATATATGATATAGATATATGATTGATATGTAATACTGATAGGAGGAAAAAGATGTTCTTCAAAGTTAAAGAAAATGTTACTAGAAATAAAGTTTATAATAAAACAGATTCAACTGAACATAAACATAAGGATTTCAAAAATGTATTTCCTAAAAATATAATCTTTAAGCATATTTTTCGAATGTAGTAGAATTAATTAAATAACAAACAACTACCATATATTGTAATGGGAAATAAGTTCCAGGCCTGTTATAGTACAAACACTAAATAAACAGAGCATAGAGAGGGTACCAAGAGAAAAACATATAAAGAAAAACACATCAAAATTACAGATGATTTTTCAATGTAAACTATAAAAACCAAAGAGCCTGGAGCAAAGCATTTCAAGTTCTAAATACCCATAGATGCCATCCCAGAATACTCTATCCAGAAAAACTCTCTACCATAGTCAATGAGCATAGGAACATCTTCCATGAAACACATAGGTGAAAAAATTCATGTCTACCAAGCCAGCCCTATAGAAAACAATTGAAGAAAGTTACAGGACTGAAGAAATAAGTGATCATACTAAAGAAATTACAGAAAGAAAAAAAATGAGGAGATAAAGTATGGAAATAAATATAAATAAAATAAATAAAAATGTGTCTAAAAAGACAGACAATAAAATGACAGTGAACATTACTCACATTTCCACAATAAATTTAAATATCAACAACCTCAATTTCCCAGTCAAAAGACAAGCTAGTTAAGTGGATTAAGAAAGAAAAGCCATAGAATTGTTTTCTACTAAAAACCCATCTTACTTCCAAGTATAGGTACCATATTAGGGATGGGAAACAATGTTCCAAGCAAATAGCACTAAGAAACAAACAGGAATTGCTATTCTAATATCTGAATAAAAAGTAGGCTTCATGTTAAAATTGATCAAAAGAGACAAAGAAGGTCACTTCATTCTGATTAGGGAAACAATTGACTAAGCAGACATTATCATCATAAACATATATACAACAAACTCTGGTGCACCCAATTTCATGAATCAGTATTAATGGACTTCAAGACACAAATTAACTTCAAATCAGTAATAGTAGGTAAGTTTAATATCCCATTTTCTCTAATAGGTCATCTGGACAAAGAATAAACAGAGAAATAATATCATATATCCAATGAATCTAACAGACATCTACAGAATAGTCTACACAAGCACCAAAGAATACGGATTCTACTCAGCAGTCCATGGAAGTTTCTCTAAAATAGACCATATTCTGGGGCCCCAAACAAATCTCAACAAATAGAAAGTTGAAATAATTCTATATATTCTATCAGAATACAATGCAATAAAACTTAAAAACAGTAGCAAAAGAAGTTCTAGTAACTGCAAAAACTCATGAATATTAAACAACACACTCCTATATAGGTCTAAGAAGAAATTTTTAAAAAATTACTGGAACTAAATAGAAATGATAAAACAAGACAACAAAGCACATTAAAAGCAGTCCCAAGAGGGAAAGTTATATCTCTAATATGTCTATATTAAAAAATCAGAAAGTACACTTAATGGTACAATTCAAGAATTTGAAAAAGCAAGAACAAACCAAATCCAAACCCAGTACACAAGAAAATATCAGAAATATCAAAGCAGAAATCAAAGAAATAAAAACAATGAAAACGGTATAAAGAATCAATGAATCTGTTTCTTTGAAAATATAATCATGATAGACTGATACTTAGCCCAGCTAAACAAAAGAAATAAAGAACAAAAGCAAATTTAAAAAATCAGAGACCAAAGGGGAAATATCAAAATAGACTTCCCAGTGTCCAGAATATTATAAGGGAGTACTTTATGCTCTATTATAGTAGAAAATCTAAAAGAAATGAATAGATTTATAAACTCAAAAGATCCACCAAATTAAACCAAGTAGAGATCAACAGTTTAAACAGATACACAACAAAGCAATCTAAATAATAAACACAAAACCTCCAGACTACAAAAACTCAGGCCTTGATGGATACACAGCAGAATATTACCAGACCTTCTAAGAGCTATAACCAATAGTACTTAAACTATTCAAAAAGACATGAAAAGCGTGAAAAATCACATACTCATTCTATGAAACTAGTATCACTTTAACACCAAAACCAGGTAAAGACACAACAAAAATGAAAATTACAAGCCATATCCTTACTCAACATAGATGCAGAAATTATCAACAAAATACTTACACATCACATACAGATACACATCAAAAAGCTCATCCACCATGATCAGAGATGCAAGAATGGTTCAATATATGTAAGTCAATAAAAGTAATGTCACATAAATGGATTTAAAGATAGAAATCACATGACCATCTCAATAAATGCAGAAAAGTTCTTTGACAAAATCTAATATGCATTTATAATAAAAGTTCCTGGAGGCAACATTCCTCAGCATAGTAAAGCTACAGACAGCAAATCTGGAGTTAACACCATTTTAAATGGAGGAAAACTGAAAGCATTCCCAATAAAATTAGGAACCAGATAAGGTTCCAACTATACCCACTCCTTTCAATATAGTGAATGAAAGCCTTGTTAGAGAAATAAGAAAAAAGAGGGAAATCAAAGAGGAACTAATTGAAAAAGTAGTCACATTCTCCCTATGTGCATATGATCTGATACTTTTCATAAGAGGTCCCAAAAACTACCAGAAAATTTCTGGAAATGTTCATAACTAACTTTCAGCAAAGTTGCAGAATAAAAAATAAATTTACAAAAGTGTTTGTATAGGAAGTAGTAAAATTTCACATGAAAGGAAGTAAAAGGAAGCTAATCATAAAAAAAAAAAACCCCAAACCAGCAAAAGTTGTTTGCCATTCTTTCAAGGTTTGTAAAAGAAAATTGAAATTATTTATAGATGAGAAAGCTGTTTTTTATTGTTTATGTTTTAGCTTCTAGCTGTGAGAGAAGAATTAGAGAGGTGTCAAAATGTGGTGGGCTGCATTAAAATCAGATTCCCCTTTAAGGGAAAAATAAAAGGGATAAAAATCCAAAATGGGAATTCCGAGAAAATGTTGAAGTCAGAAAAGTCAGAACTACCTTAAACCTGTTGAAAATAATTTAATGTTATCACTTTGGGAACAGACAATTATAATTTATGAGGATTTCTATAAATATTAATGACAAGATATCCAACATAATTGAATGAAACATTTAGTCAAATATCATCTGGGATTAGCTGTAAATAAAAGCTCTAGTAAAATTTGCAAATTGTTTAAAACAATTAGCTCTTTCACAGAGGCTAGTAAGATATCATCCATATAATGAAGTATGTAAGTATTAGAAAACTTTTCTAATAAGGTATATTGCAATACCAATATTGACGAGGGGATATTGATCATAACTTGAGAAAAAATTTTCTTGTAAAACTAAGACATAGAGCCTAATAATTGAAAGCAGGGACAGAAATGTCAAATCTTTAAAAATTGACAATATTATATTTTCCAGGACAACAACAAGAGAGTGAATTCCAAATATGTTTACTAATCACCCAGAAGTCAGTTATCAGAGTTTGGTAGTTTTGAGAATTGTGTAATGGTATTAAGAAAAAAATAAATGCTCTTAATCTTGATCAGATTTGCATTTTACTTTTTAAAAGCAATCCTTTTAAGAGCAAGATTAATAAATCCATCAGCTTAACTAAGGTTTGCTTGAACTTTGAAATTAGAAATCTTAAGATTATATATAACATCTTTAAGTCTCATGTTTTACTATGTAAAATAATTTATTCAAACTTTCATATCATACAAAAAGAGTTTTGCATTTTTCAGACTAGAAATCTAAAGCCATCCTAATCTTCATTCATAAATTCTTCTTAACTAAAAATATTTCTATTATTACATCCTTATACAATTTTCTATTTCCTGATTATCTTAATATCATGAAACATAAATAAGATTATGAAATAAATTTACCATCTATTGTGTGGACTTTCTCAATGGGGCACTAAGCAACACTTATCTTGTCATAAGTTTCTAATGACAAATTAATGTTTAATTTCATAAAAGTGAGCAAGGAACCAATTCTATCAATAAGTTAAAGCCAGAATTGGAGTAGATACAAATATACTATAATGAGAACTTGATCAATATAATATGAATCAGTGGCAAATAAAACTTTATGCTACAATTTGAATTATGAAAATATTTTTTAAAAGGCTCCCATAAGTTTGTTAGAATTTTATTTTATTTTTCTATTACAACTACAAAGACAAGAAAGTTCTAATGATTATAAGGACTGACTGTCTTGACTCTTATGTCTTTAAGTTATTAAATTCCACAAGTGGTTTGCTTGGCCCTTTGAATATATATATATATATATATATATATATATATATATAATTTGTAGACAACGTGATTATGCACATGGTAAATTCCAATTTTAAAGAGACCTATCATTCTTGCTGTCTGTATCAGAAAATCCACATTAGAATTTACCACATGTAATCTTAGATTAAGTGCACATAATTTAGAGAACTCAGAGCACAGAAAACAGTTGTGCATAGAGGAAGATTATTAGTATGCTCCCTCTGTTTATGTAGCCATGTCATTTTCACTGGAAAATGAAATTAAAAGCAGAAGAAACAAAATAGAGAGCAGAGAAGTTGTGAATCTCAGATAAAGGTGGGCTTGGAGATGCAGGGCAGAAAACCTGGCTTTATTGATCCCAGTAAGCTGCAGTCAGAACACTAATTTCTAAGTTAGCTTCTTTTGCCCCAGGAGGACAGCTTCATGGACATCAGAAGAATTAGACATGGATGTGTGTAGGGGGTTGTGAGGTTTTCTAAGAGCTTTCTTTGGAAGTAAACCTTTTTTCTCTTGAGAAGGCATAATATCTACTTTAATTTGGTTTCAAAGAGTTAAATGCTTCAATTAAACTGTTTCTAAGAAGTATCTTAATTAGATAATCAATTTTTCTCAAGATTCTGAATTTAGTGTCCCATAGTTGGGATACAAGTGAAAATATTTCTGCATAACATTTAAAGTTTCACAAATGTGCTTTGATGATGCTTTATTTTAGTTCCAATTACTTTAATTAAATTCAGTAATTGGCATGCATGTGCACAAGAGTCAGGAAATAAAGAGATCCTCATAGTGAAAGCTGAAAGGTAAAAATGAACATGAAAGTGTGAGCACAGTACCTTGCAGTTCAGGCTTAGTAAAGGAGACAGAAACAAAAAGGGAATAAGTATTATTAAAGCACTCCAATGAAAACTACAAGAAAGTTTGTGCTTATCGGCATAACATCACATCACTTACTCTCATGTATGACTGAGAACATCCAACTATTTCTTTTTCCTCTGGACTTTTCTAAGCATCTATCCATGAGTTAATGCTCTGGTGCTAGTCGTGGAGAAAAGCTTTGGACACATTACCAGGCAGCTTACAATGTACGACTGAGACAGTCCATGTTTCCCATTTTTCTCTGAACTTTAGCTGTTGATGTGTGAGTTCAAAGTAGAGTCTCTTCTTCACACAAGGCACTGCAATGTGACTTTTCTAACCTCATTTCACTTATGCCGCAATAAAGAATGAGCCTGACTTGGTGTTATTTGTAAGAGTGTGCCTAAACTCTAATAATATTTTCCTCCTGAATGTCAGACACAACTGTGCTCCTGAGCCAGGTCTCACTCATACTTTTATTCAGTTTCTCCAGCATGAACTGGGGAACCACAAACTTGACTCCACACTTATCTTATTAGAAAATTATATTCTTTTATCCCAAGGCCAAAAATATCTCATATGCGCAGTGTCAATCATTGTCATTCCCATTGCTTCCAGTGAGAATAAAATATGTTGCCTTCATAGATTTGATATGTAATTCAAGCATACTCACATTCATTCTCTATCTTGGGTGGAGGGCAAAGCAGGGTATGATAGGTCAAGGTCATAGACTGAGACCACAGGAGCACGTGACTCAATTATTTGTTTACATTATGAACAGTAGCTTTTGGGTGAAAAGTTAAGTAGTAGTCCAGATTCTGTCCACATTGTAAGTTGTTAATACAGTCCTTGACTGAATAAAAAGGTGAAAGCAAAAGGAGTACAGTCATTCATTGCTCTGTGCTTCCTGACTGTGAACACAATGTGATCAGTCTCCTGTCTCTGGTCTTACCTCCCTGCTGTGGTAGCCGGGGTCTAGAACTATGTGTCAAAATAAACCCTGCATTTCCAAGGTGGCTTATGTCAGGTACTTTGTCACAGCAAGGAAACAAATAAGCAATACAAAAGACAATAGAGTCTTCAGAAGGTGGGGCCTAGTGGAAGGAATTTAGGTGATTGGGAGCATAACCTTTAAACAGGGCATTTCTGCCTGAATTCCTCTTCCTCTTCTTTGCCTCCTGGCTGCCATGATTGGAATAGGCTTTCTCTGCCACATGCACCCATTTAAAGGTACTTCCCACCACATACCAAACCAACTGCAACTTCTGAAACCGTAAGCTAAAAAATCTTTTCCATTATCAAGTTATTTCACATATTTTGTTATAATAAATAGAAATCTTACTAACATGTTCAAGGAACCCAGCTGTATTATAAGTATATAAATATGCTACACAGTAAACATTTAGCAACTATAGGAGCCTAACACTGAATTCTTAAGGTCAGAAACAACTCAGAGAGAGGAGCCAATATTGCAAATGTATTAAATGGGAATCAGATGTTTACGATTTCCTCTTTTGGAGTCCTTAACAAACTGAATATTGGAACTATTTTTTTTCCAATTGTAAAATAAGAGTTGTTAGAAAGGAAGAATTACAACTCTTGTGATGCCCTAGCCTTTATAGAAGGTTACATGATTCTAGTCCTAGTAAGAACCTTCAGAGAAGGATCCAAGGTCAGACTCTGTTCGGTTCTGCCCACATTGTAGAGGATTCTGTCTCCTAAATCAAATTAAAGGTTAGCTTATCCAATCTAGTACATTTGTATATTTGCCTTTGAACAATTATTTGTATGTTTCTGTTAATTGCTCGTCAGAAAGTTTAAAGAGATAAGACATAGATACTATATTGCACTTGTACATATTATATATTATTTGAATATGCAGAATAAAATATTCATGTATCTGGAAACAGTGGGCTGAGACTTGTTTTGCTGCTTCTACCTGACAGCAAGGGATAGGAAAGCAGCAACTCTGCTCTCACTTATAAACACTGGGAGCTACTGGTTCTCTCCACAGAGAAACTGAGCATATGAAAGAAGCTCCGTTGAAACAGGTAAAGTTCCTAATGGTGGATCTGAGCTCCAAATTTCGATACACTATTTAAGCTGAAAAGGTGAGGAGAAAGAAGAAATAATACTGATCAACCCCAAGTTAGCAAGAATTCAGGTAGCCTAGGAATAAGCCTGGGTTAACCCTGGGTGCACAGGACTATAAATCAAAGTTTATCATGGTGTCGGGTGCTTAGGAAGTGTAGAAGTCAAAATTTTCACATTAGTTTCTTCTACTTTTTTTTTACTCAGCAGATGTCTGTTTTTATAGACTATGTGTTTATGAAAGACAAAGAGAAAGAAAAAAGTTGTGTGTGAGAATATATATTTATATAAATGTAAATCTATGGATAAATTTACAGCATATTAATTTTAGTTTGTAGTATGTTTTCTTTTGGTTGAGATTGGATACCATACCTGATTTATTTACATATCTCTAGATGTAAATTTCAGTTAAAAAAGACTCAGCTCTCCTTTGTCAATGCCAGTGAACTCTTTTTCAAATTTAAATCTACCTCAAGAAGTTCTTTTGTAAAAGAAGTGTTAAAAAGACATGCACTGCCTTGCGCAATATATACTCACTTGACACTGAATGAGACTATTCACATGTAAAGTTAGTTATTTTCTTTCCTGAAGTGATTTATAATTATATTTCCTAATATTTATTCAGTTCCTATGTCAGGTCTGTTTCACCTGTGTAACATATCTGTCTTCATCTCCCAAACCTGTCGAGGTTCGTTATGTCATCACTATAGTTAAGCTACCCTTGGGGACAAGACATCTTTGTGCCACCTGACTTACTGCTAGTTTTGTTGCTGTTTCCTTTCTCTAACTAATCCCTCAGACAGAGGCCAGAGTTCACAGTTCAGCCTAATCACACACACACACACACACACACACACACACACACACACACACAATTGAAAGTAATACAAAATAAAATTTTAAAGGTATAAACTGTCAAATAACATCCTAATTTTCCACTTGTAGAAACAAATCTCATCAAACTTAGAAGGACTTCATTTCAAGCTTTCCTTCTCCACTGTCAATGTCTTTTCACATAAAGGACAAAAGAGAAAGTCAAGACTGACTTTTAACAACCCACACACTGTGTTACTTTAATAAAATAATACTAAATTTAATTTAACATATTAAAAGACGTGTATCACCATGTCCAGCTCTGACCTGCTTTTCATGAGTAAAATATGCTTAAAGGATGAAGTATGATTTCTAGTACAGATCATAAGGAACTGTGGATTCAGTATTGCTTGCTCCCTCTCAGACATCATCTGAGAAGCTCTTTTCCTGAACAAAGTATGTTCCGCTAACCCTATGTCCAGCTGCACAGTGAGGAACTAAGACCCCAGACGAACTGTCAGCAAACAGCTAAAGCCTCCTGTCCACAGCCACACAATGAGTCAGAGTAATTCCCCTAGCTCTAGTCAATTCTATAGCTGCTAAAAAAATCTAAGGACAAAACATCACAGTTCATGGGGGATGGTCAGAGTATTCAGAAAATGTTTGTCTTCCTAGAGAGATAGTATCAGCCATAGGTACTATTCTGTTACAAACCATCCATAGATAGAGATTGCCTATGATGGAGACTGCATTTTGATCACGGGTTCCTCTCAGAACTCTCGAGTGTGCCCACCATAGAGACCTGGCACCACGCCCGTCTCTCTCCTTCCCAGCCTTCCCTGCATTTTCGCTAAATCTCCCCTCTTAAGTCATTGGTTAGTTGGCTTGTCAGTCATATTTTGAAGTCCATCCCTCATAACAGACAGAGGGAAAACTGCTCCTCTATGCAACATCCTGTTTTTATGAAGTTGGTTGCATCCACATTTGGTCCATATATGTTCATGATTATAGTATCTTCTTGGTTAATTCATCCTTTGATCAGAATGAAGTGACCCTCTTTGTCTCATCTGACTAGTTTTAGTTGATAGTTTATTTAGGCAGATATTAGAATGGAAATTCCTGCTTGTTTCTTAGTGCCATTTACTTGGTATATTTTTTACATCCTGTCACCTAAAGGTAGTGACTGTCCTTGATGGTGAGGTGGGTTTCTTGCAGACAACAAAATAATGTATTTTGTGTCTTGATTCATTCAACTAGCCTGTGTCTTTTGACTGTGGAGTTCAGTTCATTGATATTTGAAGTTATTGTTAAAAGATGTGTATTGATTCTTGTAATTTTAGATTTTATTCACATCTTCAATCTATATTTGTGGTTCCCCAGTTATACTTTTATTTAGTATCTTTCAGTTGCTCATTGGGTATAATGGTTCCTTTCTTCAGCTCTTTGTATTGTTTCAACTATTCTCTGAAAGGCTGATTTTCTGGACACAAATACTTTCAGCCTATTTATGTCATGAAAGATTTTTCTTTCTCCTTAAACTACAATAGATATTTTTGCTGGGTAAAGTATTCTAGATTGGCATCTGTTGTCATTTAGAACTGAGCATACTTTGGTCCAGGTTCTTTTGGCTTTCACAGTTGCATTTAAAAGTTAACTGTAATTACACTGGGTTTTCTTTTATATGTTGTGGTTTTTCTTTTTATGTTGTTGTTTTCTTTATTGCAGTTTTCAGAATTCTCTTTGTTCTGTAAGCTTAAGGATTTTACAGTGATATGCCAGGGGGAGTTTCTTTTCTGGTCCTGTCTATTTGGTGTTCTAATTGCTTCTTTTGTTTGTATGTGTATATCTTTCCTTACTTTGGGGAAATTTTCTTCTATAATCTGCTTGAAGATCTGGTCAATACCATTATCCTGAAATTCTTCTTCCTCTATACATAAGTTTGGTCTTTTCATGGCGTGCCACATTTCTTGCATATTCCATTCTTGTGTTTTTAAAAGTTGTTAATAATCTTTGCTTGAGGGGTCCATTTCTTCAACTTTATCATCCAGTATTGATAATGTTTTCCATTTCATTCATTCTAATGATGAGGCTTTCTCCTATCTTTGCAGATTGGCTTACCGAATTCTTTACTTCCTTCTTCATTTCAGCCTGAGTTTTCTTTAATATTTCTATATCTGTTGTGAATTCAGTCAGAAGCTTATCTTCTTTGAGCTCTTTGATGTTTTTTGTTTGTGTATTCTTTAAATTCATTGAATTCTTTGATCATGTTTACGATTGTTATTTTAAACTCTATGTCTTGTGTTATCTCTATGGAGTTCTTATTTTGGACGTATTCTATAGGCTTGTTAATTTTTCTTGGAGACATATTCTTTCAGTTTTTCATATTATTATTTTTTTCATTTTTCTAGGCATGTGGATTTCTTCTGTTGTTTGTTATTCCTATGTGAGTCTAAAGCCTTCCTTTGTTCATTTGAAGTCTGATTCTGTTTCTATACTTAATGTGCCTTGTTTGTTTTCTTATTGGATATGAAAAGTTAGAAGCTGGTTGGTCAAGGCTTCAGGTTCCTTCTTTTGATTTTATATTGGAGGGACCAGATGGCTGTAGTCTATAATCTCCACAGTTTCCTCAGCGGCACAGGGTAGGTGAGATCAGATGTTCTCAGGCTTTCTTTTAATGTCTGGTCATGCTAGCTAGCAGACAGCACAGTTTGGGAAAAATGCAAGGCAAAGGCTAAGTTCAGGCTTTATCAGGTAGTTGGCAAAGGTTTGGGCTCCTACAAAATGACACAGAACCTAGCCCTGCAGCAGTGGGAGAGGCTGTAGATAGTACCAATGTAGAGGAATTGAAAAGGTGTGATTTGGAGAGCTCACAGCCCACCAGAGGAAAGAGGGAAGTCCAGAGATCTGGGTGCTAAGAATAAGGGTTGTGCCTGTTCCCAAGGCTAGATGGAGAAAAGGATGTAGTAAAGAGGTGGGGGTCAGAGTTGCTCTGGTGGTAGGGAAATGGAGACACAGCGAGCAGGATCTGATTTATCAGGGTGGAAGGTTGGTCTCTGGAATCCCTTACAAGCTGGGGTTCAGGAGTGCTAGGGTACAATTCTGGTCTCAAGAGTACAATAGCAAGTTGGGAGTAGGGACAGCCTCTGAGGGCTCTAACCAACTAGACTGAAAAATTGATCTGGTCTGAGTATGGGGTTCAGGATTCAGTGGGTGTATCTGGGCTAAGAGAGTAGTAGTCTAGGATCTGGGGTGCTAAGAACAAGAGCAGGCGTGTACCCAAAGCTAGAATTATACCATCCCTGAGTTTCTTCACATTCTAAGGAGTGTAATACATTTGACTTTAGGCATTACAAAAGTCAAATGAAGCAGTCTATGTGAATGAGCTCTGTGCATTATGTTCCACTAACAATAGAGTTGCTCAAGGAAGAAACACAGTAGCTTAGGAACCACCTAGAAATAGGAGTCAAACAGTAAGTAGTTGGAACTCCTTTGCTTCCCTTTCTAGTGATAGGATTTTTTCTAAATTAGCTGATGGATATGTTTCAACATTTGCTCACATATTTTGAAGATAATATGTTGTCTATTTATGCTGGTTATTGCTGTATGACATATACTCTTTTGCCTTACCTGATTCAACTCACAATAGCTCTAGAGAATATGTGTACGGCATGCTTGACAGCAGATTTACGGCACAGAGGTCATGTAAGTTGTCCAGTGTGGCACAGACAGGTGTGATCCAGGCAGTCAGCCTACTATTGTTTTCTTTTTAATTATGTAAATTAAAGATGGCCTATGGAAATTAAGTACAGTAGACAACACAATATAAACAAAAATGGAAGTGACAACTATAGCTTTTGCTTTAGTCAACAAAAAACTTATACATCAAGAATGAATAAGATTTAGGTACAGAACATAAGATAGAAATGAGAAAAAAAAATGAATTTGCTTAAATGTAAGGCAAGCAAAGAGGGATATTCAGATTATAGGAAGACAGCTGGGAGATGCACAAAGGTAATTTGACTTGCAACCAAAGCATCAGTAGTTGACACAAGATCAAGTGGATAGCCATATGGAACTAAACAAAGATATATCATCTGACACCAAAAGTACAACTCATAGAAACAATGTAAGTGTATTGGGTATCAAGTGCTTTGAGTGAATACTCATCATTCAGGTTCTTAGAACTTGGGAGTTGTTACTATGGTTACTTTAAACTCACAAAGAACCTTATTAAAGGTCCTTAAATTAGCTTATCTTTGCAGTTTTGTGTGCCTCATGAAAGTTATGTGACTCTAGAGAATGCTTATAAATAAGAATTAGCACATCAACCAATACTTTCCTAGCATCTTCATATGTAGCTTCCTAGATTGACTCTTTTAAATGAAACAGAGCAATCTGTCACTTGACTTTTCTATGACATTCAAGATATCGAAGTTTATAAGAAAAGATTGATTTAGACACAAGTTTAATGGAATTAAAAATGTGTGATTAATGACATCTGTTTTTTAGGCATGATCGCTGAAGCAAAATTAATTTATGCCACATATAAATTATACATTATACTGTACTTTGCCTATAAAGAAGGATACATTTCTTAGGATTTTCTTTACATGAAACAATTATAACACCTACTGGATATTAGATCATATAATTGCATAGTCCTTATTTTTGCATCACCAATCCCTCATAAATGTCAGGATTATTAAAGTATCATGAATCTACTATTTAGTGCTATGTGTATCAGAGAAACCCAATAAAATCCGGATTCATTACTTTGCTTATGAAAAGGTGAACCTTTATTGGAGTTATTGAGGTTTGGGTTCTAAGACATCAGAATTTGTGGTGAACTAGAGTAAACATTATTTTCCTTTATAACTTTTTGGTTTGTTGGAAAAAATAAAAACAGTGCAGGGAATACTGTTCCTCAGTAAATGTTATACCGTGAACATAGGATATACACAGAGCATATAAAGCAAACATAATATTTTAAATGAGCTTCATTTAAAATCTGTACAAAGACTAAACCTACAAACATAAATATGGTCTAAATCAACAGGAAATTATAGCCTCATTTTATGATTTCAGTGATAACTTTCCAGTTCCTTTGTAGACAATAACTTTCAGATGCGAAGTACATCAGGATTTGACGTATTAAGAAGATCTGAATGGTTATAAAATTATGGCTTTCTAGAACTTAGACTGCATAGTTTGAGAGTTCATATCCCTAGTCCTTTATACTAAGGTTTGCTATTTGGCTCCATCTCTGTAGCAACGGTTAAGGAATGTCAACAAATTCTTTTGCTAGTGGTACTGTTTACTGCTTAAAATACTGTGCTTAGCCATCTGGGGGCTGGCTATCTAAAGGAGCCTTACACATACAAATCAGTATAATCACCCAGAATGGACAACTAACTTGCAGACACATTCAACAATATGAAGAAAATATTATTATTGTGTTATTTTGTACTATAAATAACTGTATAGATAACATTTTATAATATCAGTCTCTATGCTATACAGCTTTGAAATGATAGCCAATTTCATTGAAAAAGTTGCTTTTGTGGAAAATTAGAGATTAAAAATAGTAAACCAAACTGTTAATTAACAGCATGCGCCAGATCTTATCTTAAACAGAAAAATCTTTATTTTTATGCTACAGTTTTAAAAATAGCAATATAGTTCCTTATAAATCATATAAAGAGTTATTGCCTATGAATTTTCCAATGGCTATTCTGATACTTTGTATTGTACATATTCTAAAACTGTGACCACACTGAGAAGCACAGCAAAAGAAACTATTCTCTTTTAGTTTCTAAGAAGAGGAATGAAAGGCATCACAAGTTATACTTAAAGATTTCACTAAAGGAAGATTTTGCAGCCTATGCTCCCTTGTTTCCAAATGCTGACACAAACTCCCCAGAAACAGTGAAACCCGCATTACACTGAACACTTGCATGTCTCTCTTATGAATGTTAGTTATTTGTGAAAGGATGAGAGATGATTCTATTCAGATATTTCTACTGATTTATTTTGTCAAGGATAAATTACAAAGAAACCTTTCAGTTGACATTTGCTAGCTCCTAAAACTTCATCTGATTTTCCTGTCTTTTCTCTTCCTTTTCTTTGTGCTGCCTCCAAATACCAGTCAAGATCACTTCTCTTCAGGGTCCTGTTGAGAGCATTACAAAAATGGCACCAATGACTCACACCTCCTTGTATCCACGTTACTTGGCAAAATATGCTTAGGCTTTCATTTTCTAAAAGATGGAGATTATTTTTGGTCATGGAACCAAGGCCGGTCTGTGGATTACCTTGCCCAGTTAGGTGCCATAAGGGGATTCTATGGGCCTTTACAAGTGTGTGCCAGAAGATATTGTGTAGTTTACACTGTTGCAATGACATAAGCCTGTAAATAGCATGCAGAAAAATTGGTAGTTTAGCCTATTAGACTATGAGGGCCAAATTGGAGATAACAAAGATGCCCTAGAATACAATGAATTCTAATATCTTGGTCCTTCCTGGGCAAGCAAGCCTCCTTTAGAAAGTAGCCTCACTTGGAAACTTGCTTGGTCCTAGCAAGAACGCCAGCCAGATAAACCAAAGAAGTACAGAATAAATTTTTTCTAAAATGGTTTGGGATCATTAAAAGAGTAAATTTCAGTGATATAAGCAATAGATAATCTATACATAATCCACCTATGATTTTCCTAGCACAGCGCCCATCAACATTCTCTTTCCTCCTTTGAACAGTTATGCACTTATCGACTAACACTGTCTTACAGTTTTTCATATTTTAAGATGCCTGTCCTATTCTCCATCTGTAATGTAACACGTCTGTGGAGAATTTTCTTAATAACAGGCTGAAGTGGGAGGACCCAACCCATTGTAGGGGATTCCATTCTGAGACAGGTAGTCTGAACTGTACATGAAGGAAAGCTGAGCACGCTAGAAGCAAGCCAGTAAACAGCTTACTCCATTTGCCTCTGCTGCAGTACCTATCTACGTACTTCGCTTCCATCTTAGATGGACTGTGACTTATAAACTGAAATAAATGCTTTCCTCTCCAAGTGGTTTTTGGTTAGTACTTTATTATAGCAACAGAGAAAAAAAAAACTAGGACAAAAATTTAACACATGATTTTACTAAAATAACTGCTTAAAAACACTGAGTGGCCTTCTTTTCTTCAAATGGCCTATTGTAACAAAATATCACACACTTAGTGTTTTCCGTGACTTCTAGAAATTTGCCAGAAAATAAATCCATCTTGGTATGTATTCCCTTACAGATTTTTTATTAACATTTCAAATGCTGTAATGCATGGAAAGAGAAGTGGAATTATTCCATTTAGGAGTATATTTAAAATAGGTTCTTTAAATATGCACTTATTGATCATATGCAGTATGAAAGACTGATTCAAGTTGTGTAAGCTTTAACTAAACAACTGTAAGATACTTATCATTAGATAGAGTCTGGTAAACTATGGTCAGCTGGACTTCTGTCTGTTTGGTAAATAAAATTTTAACAACATATGTCTACACCCTTTCTTTTATTCTTCTACAGCAGCAGAGTTAAGTTTGCTAAATTACTTCACAGTTTGAAATCCTGAAATATTAACTCTTTAAGAAAAGATATGCTGACCCACTGTTTAGAATAAGCAACAAATGCAACTATAATCAGACAAGAAATATAAAACACAAATGCTAGTAAGAGACAGCATATGAAATATTTTATATATACAAATGAGAGTATGGCCATTTGGGGCTGAAATGTTGAAGGAAGGTTGCATGTATAAGAAATAATTTGCTATGGGTAGTGAAACAGGATGATATTTTAGAAAGCAGGGTGAGAAGTCTGCGATCAAGAAAAATGAGAGTGAAGTTATCCTACAAAAAAATAGGAAGGGGAGAAGGACTGCAGTTAAGAGCTCTGCATGGTTGTGATATTACAGGGGTGTTGAATGTTACAGTGCCGTTAGTAAGCAAGGGTGAAATTACAGACAAAGTGGAGTGGCTCGCAGGACAGACTGCCGTGGAAGACACTGTTTTAGCTTCCTACGGCTATTGTAACAAAATATCAACACTGAGTGTTAAAAGCAACAGAACATTATTGCTTACAGATAAAGATGTAAAAGCCCCAGATCAATTTTCTTTGGGGTCACACCATCTCTCATGACGCTAAAGAAAACTTCTTTTGGTCTTATGGTTCTAGTAATTCTTGCTTGACCTTGACCTGCAGATAAATACCTTAATTATGTGGCAGGCTTTTCCCATGCGTAGTCATTAATCTCTGCTTGTCTCTGTTCAAATGTCTTTGTTTATAAAGGATGCTGATATTATAATATTGGATTTGGATCTAGCCTATATGGCCACAGTTAATTTTATTACTTATGTAAATAGTTTCTTGACAAAGCAGTTTGTACTCTGAACTGCTAGTTGTTAAGACTTCATTGTGTTTTTCTTTGGAGACAGAATTTATACTAAAACAGATATAGCCACGAATAGCTTGCAGAAGGCAGAAGATGGAAAAGATTAATAATTCACTGATAAACATTGGTGAGTTTGGAAACCAAGTTGTTGGTGTCAAGTTTTATGAAAAAATTCATAATAATGATGTAGAATGAAGATGCTCAAGAAGATGACTCAACTATTATTCACTCTAGGAGTGTTGTACTAATGAAGAAACAAATGCTATAAGAGAACAGAACAACAAATGGAGCAAGTCTAGATTTGAAGGAAGAATTAAACAGGAAAGCAATCAGGACACCAGGTGGAGCAGGATGCAATTAAAGAATGGGCCTGTTTTACCTCAAAGTGTGTAAAAATGAAAGTAAAGGTCCACAACCCCTGGGAATGCTTATATTCAAGTAAGAATCCTTTGTGATGTATGGTGTGTTATGCTTATAATACTCAAGGAAGGATTTTGTGTAGGTCTTAGTTAAAAAAACAACAAACAAAAACAAAAACAACTATGGGGGGAAGCTAGCTAGCCTTATATTCGGTTTTATAAACAAAAGTAGATGAATTGTGCATGTGTGTATGTGTGTGTGTGTGTGTGTGTGTGTGTGTGTGTTTGTTGTTCCACAGAGAACATCTGATATCAGAAAAATATATTTGTAGTGAATCTCACTAGCATACACTGTCCATAGTTCTGCTTCTTGTGGTTATTTGTTTGTAGTCAACGCTGATCCAAAATTATTAAAATTCTAGAACAGGGCAATTCATATTTTAAACTGTGAATCATCCAGATTATTGTCATGAAATATTTCTATGTCTTGCTTTGTCCTAAGCAGGACATGAATCATCCCTTTTTTTCACATGGGCATGCTGCCTACCTGTTAGCTGCTGAGTATCCATGTCCATTATGCCGTGCCATCTTTGCTTGCAGTAACAGAGTGGCTGTGCTTAAGTTGTATTCTATTTAATAATGGCCCCCAGAGAACAGGAGCAGTCATACAAAGGAAGCAGAGGCATGAAATATAGAATGACTGATTAACTCTTAGATGATAGGATGGCCCTGCAGGACATGTAGGAAGAAACAGTTATCCACCAAAGTCTTGGAATGTATCTCCTACAAATAAGCTAAAACTATGGTAGTGCAGTTATATCCTACTGATGCTTTGCAGCTTTGGAGATAAAAAACAATGCAGAGAGAGTTTGTCTAACAGGGCTTAGTGAGACCTGGAATTTGGCAGAAAATATCTGCAGTGATAGAAATTTCTCAATAGAGATAAATGCTCAATAAGTTTTTAGATTTATACTAGAATTCATTTAATGAGATAGAAAGATGACAAAAGAGAGGATGGATTTGAGAGTGAGAATGAATGAAATATTTTGAATGTGTGATGGAAGGAAAGCCTAAATCAAGCAGGGTAACTGCTTAAGGTGAGAAGGAAACGATAGAGTCTGAGGCCTCAGATAGAGGCTTGTGTATAGTCTGGAGACTTCTTGAAACCTAGCAACTTTCAAAAGGCAAAACATAAGAAATGTGAGGTATCATAAAGCTCCCACAACCATTTTTATAGGATGTTTTTGGACATCTTGATATTTTATGCCTTCATATAAATTTTGAGATTTTTTTTTTATGTCTGGAATAAAGGATTCTGGAATTTTGATTGGAATATCATCTATTGTTTACATTGCTTTTGGTACAATGGTCATTTTTACAAGAATAATGCTTCCACTCTATGAGCATGTGAGGTCTTTCCATCTTTTGATGTGTGCCTCAATTTCTTCAGTGTCTTAGAATTTTCACTGTAGACGCCTTTCACTTCCTTGGTTAGATTTTTTCCCAGGTATGTTATTTTGTTTTGAGGCTCTTGTGAATGCAATTGTTTCCCTGATTTGTTTTCTAAATATTTTTTTTTATGTATATGACTATGTCACCTGCACGTATGTAAATGAACCCGTGTTGTGCAATGCCTGTGGAGGTCAGAAGAGGGTGTTAAATCACTTGGAACTTGAGTTATGGATGGTTTCTAGCCACCATGTGGGTGCTGCGATTTGAACCCAGGTCCTATGCAAGAACAACCAGTGCTCTTCTTCTCTGAGAAATCTCTCCAGTCCCCCACCCCAATTCCTCTTTTGGTATGTTTGTCATTGTATTTTGAATATTCAGTTTGTTTTATGCCACTTTGCTGAAAGCATCTACTCTGGATATGTGGTTGGAATTGTATTTGCTTCTCTTGTCTTATTGCGCTAAGACTTCAATCACTGTATTGAATTGGTGTGGAGAGGATGGACACAACTGTCTTGTTCATGTTCTTAGTGGGACTGCATTGAGTTTCTGCTTTTAGCCTAAAGATAACTATAGATTTGTTGTATATGTACTTTATTGTGGCCACATATGATTCCCCCTATCCTGGCCTATCCATTGTTTTTATCAGGAAAGTGTTTTGGATGATGTCAATGGCCATATCTTTACCTAATGACATAAGTATGTAATTTCTGTCATTGAGAGTCTATTTATGTAATTGACAACATTTATTGATGTACATATGCTAGGCCAACCTCATTTCTAGAAAGAAACCAATTTGAAAATGATCAATAATCTTTTTAAAATAATCTTGAATTCAATTTGTCAGTATTTTTTGAGAATTTTTGCATCTATGTTCATCAGGGAGCTCAGTATATGTTCTTTCTTTATTTCCTTATTTCTGTATTTGTTTTTTGATGTCAGAAATACTGGATTCATAAAAAGAGTTTCAAAGATGCCCTCCCATTTTAATAACTTGAGTCATATTGAGTTTTCACTACTTGAGTCTTCATAACTTGGGTCTTCACTACTTCTGATAGAATTATATGAGGAACTCATCTGGCTCTGGATCTTTTGCAGTTAGGAACTTTTTTATTACAGCTTAAGTCTCCATGCTGGTTAAGATCTACTTAAACTGTGCATTTCATAATTTCTTGGTATCATTTAATATGTTATGTGTATCCAAAAAATTGTACACTTAATTTAGATTTTCCAATTTCTTGGAATATGGTTTTAAAAGTATTTCTGTATAATTTCTGAATTTCATTCTCATCTGTTGTTATATTCAAACTATATTACAGAGCCATAGTAATAGAAATCATATGATACTGGCACAAAACTGGACACATCTATCAATTGGAATAGAATAGAAGATCTGGATATGAATCCGCACAATGACAGCTACCTGATCTTTGACAAAGAGCCAAAAATATAACATTGAAGAAGAGACAACATCTTCAAAAAATGGTGCTGGGAAACCTGGACTTTAACATGCAGAAAGATGAAAATGGATCCTCCCATCTACTCTGTGTAAAACTTAAATGCAAATGGATCAAGGACCCCAACATAAGACCTGATGTCCTGCTAAAATCTGCTAGAAGAAAAAGTGGGCAGTATGCTTGAGTCCATAGGCATAGGTAAGGATTTTCTGAGTAGGTTTCTGATAGCAATTGATAAATGGGATCTCATAAAACTAAAATGTTTCTGCAAAGCAATTAAAAACTGTCAGTCAAGAGAGAAGGTATCCCCTAGAATCAAAGAAAAACACTTACCAGTTATACATTTGACAGAGGGTTGGTATCTAGATTATAAAATGAATTTAAAAATCTAAAAATCGAGAAAACAGACATGCCAATTAAAAATGTGATATGGAACTAGACAGAATTTTTTCAAAAGAAGAGATGCAAAAGGTCAGTAAACACTTTAAAAATGTTCAGTATCCCTAGCTATCGAGGAAATGAGGATTAAAACTATGTCAAAATTTCATCTCTCTCCAAACATAACAGACATAATCAGGAATAGAGATGACAACAAATGCTGGCATGGATGTGGGAAGGGGGAACCTTCATACACTATAGGTGGGAGTATAAATTAGTTTAGCCACTTTGAAAATAAATCTGGAGGTATTTCAAAAAGTTAGTAATGCAAGTGCAACATGACTCCTGTGCTGGATAGCGGTAGTTGTCAACCTGGCATACCTGGGAAGAGGAATCCTCATTTGGTGAATCGCTTCCATTGGATTGGCCTGTGGTCATGTCTGTAGGGCATTTTCACGAGTGCTGAATGATGTGAGAGGGCCCAACCCACTGTGGGTAGTGCCACTCCTGGGCATATTGTCCTGTGTTGTACAACAAATCGGCCTGAACTCAGGCCAGAGGAGCAAGCCAGAAAGAAGCATTCCTATATGGTCTGGGCTTCCGCTCTTGCCTCAAGGTTCCACCCTTGAGTTCTTGCTTTGGTCTTCCTGATGATGAACTGTGCTTTAAGCCAAATAAACCTTTTCCTCCTCAAGTTAGTTTTGGTCAGAGTGTTTTGTCATAGCAGTTGTAAGCAAACTAGAATAGAAGTCAGTATCACGACTGTAGCGTACTGCTGTCACAGACCTGACCTTGGTGATTTGGGGAGGACTGTAGAAGTGTTTGGAACGTTGGACTAGAAAAGCCATTGAGTACTCAGAGCTTAGTGAGCTGTTGCTGTGGAACTTGAAAGGTTATGCTGAAGAGAAATGTGGATGAAAGAGGCCCGACTTACGACATTTTGAGCGAAACAAAAGCAATCAGGGCTGTTCCTGTGCTATTAAATTTAGAATCTGTGGTTTCTGGTTGGCTGGGGCTGACCAATCCACCCACTGTGGTTAAGAAGAGATCAGAACCACTGAGGTGAAATTATTTCTTTCCTGGGGCAATTGATGCTAGTTAGCTGCCACTGAAAATCAGGAGTGATTAAGAAGAGATTAGTATCTTGGAGAGGAAATCTTCTGGAAGTATTTCATCAGGCTCATCACACTGAACTGTGATCCAGAGGGTGGCCAAGGCTCTATATCCAGCGGGAAGTAGGACTTGGTAATATATGAGTCTCCTGGATGGTTCTGGTATTGAAGATGTCAAGGGGTTGTGGAGAGAATTGAGGCTTTACAACCTGAGAGGCCAGAAGAGCCCATTGGTGATGGTGAAACCTCAGTTTCACTAGAGACTCAAGAATATTGGAGATGTCAGAACCATGTGATGACCACCAAGCACAGTGGCAGGTGGGGAGTGGAGGTGACCTGAGCCTATGAGACAAACTCTGTGTGCTGTGGATAACAGAGCCAGAGAACCGAAGCTGCCCAAGCCTTTTGGAGTCCAGAACATCACGAGTGACTCTCAGATGTCCAGTCTTGAGCTACTTTGCTGGGTTTTGGTTTTGTGTAAGTGTGCCAGAATCTTATTTTTTGAAATAAGAGAGTAATTGGATTATTTTAGATTTTATAGAAACCCACAGTTAGGAAAATTTTAAAGAGTTTGAATTTTTTTAAGGACTATGTGTCTTTTAAAGCTGTATTGTCTGCTGTTGTAAGATTAATATCAAATCTTGGGGATAAGAAATGAAAAAGGTGTTGTTTAATAATGATGTGATTTGTGTTAAGTTGACAAGGGATCAGTTGTGCTGGATAATATCAGTTGTCAACTTGGCACACTTGACAAGAGAGAATCTCGATTGAGGAATTTCTTGCATTGGATTGGCCTGTGGTCATGTTTGTGGGGCATTTTCTTTGTTGTTGTGTGATGTGGCAGAGTCCAATCCCCTGTGATCAGTACCAACCTTGGGGAGGTTATCCTGTGTTGTATAAGAAAGCAGACCGAGTATGGGCCAGGGGAGCAAGTTGGTAAGAAGCATTCCTCCATGGTCTGTGTTTCATTCCTCGCTTCCAGGTTCCAACCATGGTGATGCACCGTGCTGTAAGACAAATAAAAATAAGGCCTTTCTTCCTCACATTGACTTTGGTCAGAGAGTCACAGTAATCGCAAACAAGCCAGACAACCCCAGTTTACCACCCCAAGGCATATATTCAATGAAATTTGTATCCTCTTATAGAGACAGTTGAACATCAGTGTTCATTGCTGTTTTATTTATAATGACTAAGGAATGGAACAGTCCAGATGCCCATAAACTGTTTGTAGAGTGAAAATGTGATATGCTTATGTGATGGAATGCTTAATCTACTGTAAAGAAAAAGAAAAATGAAATCTTGAAATTTCCAGGAAAATTGATGGATTTGGAAAAAATTTATACTGAGTGAGGTTACTAAGGTCTCAAAAAAAAAAAAAAGGACAGCCCACGTGTTCTCTCTCGGGTGTAGATTCTAGCTAAAAATATCTTGTCTTGAGTCTTTAGGCTGGACTTCAAATAGAAGCTAGGAAACTAGAAATGGGCCAGTGAGGAAGGGACACATTTGGAGAGGAAGAACAGTAAAGTATAGTGGAATGAATACAGTGGGGGAATACTGGAGTAGAAAAGCCTTAGCAGGTAGTAGAGAGATGGGAATAGAGAAATGTGGGTTACTGGAAGGGTTAACCAAAGTGAAGTCTATACCGAGAAGCTACATAGGAACTCTGATACTGCAATCCAAATTAAAACCACAGTAAAAGTGGATAGAAGACATGTAATATGAAATAATAGGAGGTGTTACCTGGAATTAAAGGTTTAAGTTAAGTCAGGACGTGAGTGGGGGGTCGGGGGGACAGAGGGTATGATGACCCAAGCTAAGGCTGTATCTGTATGAATAAGTCTTATGAAACCCATTAGTTTGTAAGCTCATTAAAGACATCAGTAATCTTAAAAATGATTTTGATCAAAGGCTTGCCCACAAAGGTGAACAGTATTGCCCCAAGAAGATGTAGGTTATTAAATGAAAATCTGTGTACCAGGTATGGGCTACTTCCCTATGAATTATTTGGTTAGGAAAGCCTTGGGGGTACCCTTAATAATGCAGACTATTGCCATTGTTCTTTGTTGCCCATCAAAACTAGATGGAAATGTCTTATTGCTGAAGATACCATAAAGTTACAGGACGTAGACTAATTAATCTTCAGCAGACCAGGAAGCTTTCTCACAGTTGGGAAGCTTCCAAAGTGCTGCTACTATGTAGGCCGCTGGGGGAGAAAAATCATCAATGGTGTTACTTATTGCTGGACTCTGGGTGCTACAATACTGACCTGCTAGGCAAGATGTTCCCATTGGTGCAATAGTAGCAAGACTATTCATGAGGGTAACCAGTCGTTATCTTGTTTGGATTTGAGGTTTGCTGCACAGAAGGGAATTCACTCCTGGTAATGTAAACATGGTTAAAAAAAAATCACAGGTACTAAAGTCATAGACCCGAAGGGAGAACTTTTCCATATTGTTTGCCAAATGATCACATTGTCAATATGCCTCCTAAATATTCATGCTTATATCTGTAGACTTGTGCTAACGTCAAATTTGGTAAGAGAAGAGTCTTATTGCAGAGAATCATAACTTTACAGAATGCTGAGCATAAGTAACTGTTAGTTATGATGTGACATCTATATTTAGGTCATGTACTCCAAGGCTTAAGGACCATCGGAGATAAAGGGAAGAAAGAGTGTAAGAGCTAGACAATGAAGAAGAGTGCTGGGAAATGCTGTCTTCTGGACATTACTTGGATATTGCAAAGATGAACTCACATCTGATGTGCTTAACTGCACAAGATTACAGAAGATCAAGCTAGTCAACATTTCATTATGGAGAGAGAGGGTCTCCTGAGGCCCCACCTTAGCAGAGGAGCTACTGGCCATTGAGTGCTGCTGAGGGAATAAGAGTCACTTATCTAGGGGAAGGAGAAGCCATTGACAGCCTTCCCATGCCTCATTGGATGACTCTACCCCATATACATATTGGAAGCACTAATTGAATGTACTATGATTATATGTTTAAAAAGGTTATTAATTTGGGAATGAGACACTTATTTGAGGGGAAAAAGGGAGTTGGAAAGATTGGTGTGTGGTTAGCACTAAAACAGGCTATGTACATATATGGAATTTTCAGAAGCAATAGGAGATGTACCTTTTTATAAGCAGAGAACACAGCTTCAGAAAACAGACAAAATGGAAAAACTGACAAAGATTCAAGAAGCAAATTCTTTTTAAAGTTTGTTAAGATGAGAGTCTGAATAAAGTTATAAGATTAGTTTAATAGTAACTTCATTATTATATGACTGACATAAATAATGACATTTTATTCAATGAAAATACACATGTATATTAATAAAAAAACTATTTTTCTTTGCTTACAAAACTTAGGGGAGAGAGAGTGAGTGTTACCAAATATCTACTTATTGAAAATTTTGGAGGTAGCTCAGTTTTATTGCTGAGCAATTCTTCATGATTAAATGTCCCAGATTAATAGAGTTTTTATATTAGTAAAACTATAAGGTGAAATCATCTTTTATCTCATTTTTTCTTTCATAATTGTGCAGAACAAGCTAGAGAGAATATCTACGCCTGGCCTTAAGACATTAGCTAAATAGACATGTCTACATGGCAAATTGGAACAACTCAACTCAGACCAAGCAAGGGGAAACATTATTTTTTCTCATCATATACTTTGTTGTCTTCTGCCTGTTTGCACACTTGTAACAGTCTCCCTCTTTATCTCAGGCTGATCCAAATCTCACTGTGTAATTCGGGCTAGCCTTGAATTTTCTCTTTAAAGTTTTATTGATTAATTATGTGTATGTGTGTGTTTCTGTGTGTGAGTCTGTGCATGTATGACTGCAGGTGCCCATGGTGTCCAGAAAAAGATGTCAGATCACCTGGAGCTGGACTTAGAGGCAATTGTGTGCCCATGATGTAGGTACTGGAAGCTGAACTCTGATCCTTTCCAAGGGAACTGTGTGCTCTTAACCCTGTGCCATCTCTGTAGCCCAGTCTTTAACTTTTCAATCCTTCCAAGTGTTGGAATGATAGATGAGTGCAATCGTGCCTGGCTCCTTGTGACATTTTAGTATAGATCTATTAAATCTCCCCAATCTTTCTTGAGATAGCATCAACCCCAGTTCCCCCAAATTTTCCTAACTCTTTTGATTATAAACACTTTCATTTCTAGTTGTTAAAATGTTTGGTCTAATTTAAATGAGCCAGTTTGACCTTACATCCAATTTTTAAAAGATTTGTTCTACCTCATTACCTTAGGCATGACCCATGTCTACTTAAAACAACCCTGAACACAGTCTGGTGATCTTCAGTGTTTGCTCTCCCCGTTCATTCTGCCCCTCATCTTTTCCCTGCATAATTACAGCATTGAGTGGGGACAAAGGTATATAAAAGAAGCAGAAATGGTCTGCACTTCACTGGTGTGCCATGTGACTCTCTGTTGGGTGGCACTTTATGTTTTAATGGCTATTTTAATGGCAGATTTTAAAAACCTGGAAAAAGTTTGTAGGTCTTCGAGGGCCTATCTCCAAGGAACTCATCATACATTTGGTGGTCTCTCCCCCATCAATCTGCCTCATTAACAAAGTTCCAAATCCTCATGCCTGCCCCCTTTGGCATGTATATAGTTTTCCAGCTGAAGACTCAAACCTGCTTGTCTTCTTGATCTATAAAGAGCTTTTAATAGTCTATGATTGCATTCTTTTCTTGACATGAGGACAATCCCAGCAGCTTCTTGTCTTCAAATCTTCCCATTTGAATAGCAAGAATTTAGCATACTTTTTCATTACTGTCAGATCTTCTCTGGAGTTCTTACTTTATCCAGATGACAGTAACAAATTGGTCTCTAAATGCCTTTTGTTGGAAAATGAGATGCTTTCCCCCTAGAATGGACCTTAATCCTAATAGGTAGTTTTTGTGGTAAATCAGTTAGCTTGCCTGGAGGCAAAAGACCAAGCATCTCCTTCTAGGAAGAGAAGAGAGTCAAAACCCACTATATTACTAAATCTCCTTTACAGACTAACTTTCCAGTTTAGGTGCACATATTGCCTCAGGGGGGCATGATGTGTGACATGTTCTACTCGACTTTGGTCAGTGTTGCATGGACAGTTTTGCATGGGTATTTTTCCTCATTTATTATCAGCCTTGTAGTTTTAGGGGAAAACCTGAGACCTCAGAGTCTATTCCCAACTCTTTTGCAGAGTAATTTTAGGTTAGGTCTATAAATGAGTTTGCAGATGAACACCTGGAGACTACTTAGCAAATGGTACAATAAGAAGTGTAATATCTGTTTGTCATGCTCTTTCTGAAAAGGGAAAAACAACTCACATAGGGAATCTTGTGACATTTCATGGATAGACATAGATTTTCCTTTCTTGATATTAAATTTTTCTTAGCATACATTAATTATATAAAATAAATGTGTTCCATTATTATATTTTCATACAAGTATGGGGTATAGAAATATATATTTATTAATACCAATTCAAGTGGCTATAATATTCCATTGATAAACTTCAAATTAATCCAAATTTTCCTAACTGCTAGGTTTCAGCCTTTCCCACAGCATGGAATATTCAAGAGTAAAAGACTGGACTTGGTTTATGAAGGTGAAATACAGAGTATTTGCTGTTTGTAGATTGCCGCACCTGCACGGCCCTGGGTCCAAGTCTCTGCGAGGGGCGTCGGGATTAAAGAAACACACAACACTCTTTCGGGATTGAGGACGCTCCTTTTTTTTTTACTTGCAAATTCATCCCATATATATATATCCCACACAAATGTTACAAGATTCATACAAGTCAGCAAGGGGTAAAAAGTTCAGGTTCCCAGGAAATTTCTGGGCATGTAACGGTACCTGGTTCAGAACAATTTGGTTTGGCATTACAAAGGGAGTACATCATGGATTTTCCAGACCAAGGCACAGGTGCAGATCACAACAAGCTATCCACAGGTTCCAGGCCACAGAATAAGATCGGGCTATCCTGAGCATTTATCAAGAACAAAACAGCTCTAAGAGGCGAGCCCCATGACGTAAGTCATGTCTGATTTATAGACAGCATATTACAACCTTGAAGCATATCTCTGTACTGCAGACCACAAGTTCCTGGTCCCATGACTTGTTACATGTCCCACAGATCACGGGTTAGGGACACAAAGCTCGCAAGATTGCTCAGGTACATTAAGGCAAGGTCTCATGGCCTCCTGGAAGGGCCTGTTGTCAAGAGAGACCTAACAGCCACCATAGCAAGGCTATGGAGAGGGTTGTGTTGGGAGGCCTTATTCCCCACAGTAGATGCCATCTTTGGTAGCAAGGCTTTATCTCTTATTTAACGCATAACTAATTCTCTATAAAATAGTCATTCTTTACTTTGCTTTTTATCAAGGCACAAGAATCTTAGCTTTGTTTATGGTCATACCAAACAAGTAATGATGAGGAGATTTGCTTGGCTGGGGCACTCTAACTCCAAACTGTGCATTCTTTTCAAAGAGGTTTCAGTTGCAGAGAGGTTTAAATTATATTAAAATAAGAAACGTGCAAAAAACCATAAAAAATTTTAAGAGAATTTGAAGTCATGAAGAGAATGGGAAGCTTATTTTACTGAAGAATTAAGTGCTAAATTTAGCTCTGAGCTTTTAATAGGCAAATCATAAAAGAAAATAAGATGAGTTAGACTGTTCTTGCAGTCTGAGCCACAAATCAAAAGGATCTTCTAACTTACTTGGATGAAGAAACTAGTTTCAGCATGTAATAAGAATAGGTTTATATAAGAAAGACCTTTTCATAAAAGGTGCTTCATAAAACTTTTGTAGATTATATAGAAATTCTATTTCTACCATATCATGATAAGCCAAAGATAATGAAACGCTAAAATTTTGTGATGGGCCTGGTAAAGTACTATTTATTAAGATTCTCCTGTACTTTGATTTCTCTTAATTTAATGGCCATAGATAATAGAAAGGAATTTCCTTCAAAAGTTTTATTCATCTACTTCCTAAAAGAATATCCAAAAGTAGCTTATCCCCTTGTATATTTTAAATTGACATCTTATTAGTTTTATCACAAATTTAAATAATTGCAATGAATGAAATTCCTAATATATTACTATTAATATTCATAATTTAATGACTATCAAAATCAATTTTGATATATAGACAAGTTCCTTACAGTCAAACCAAATTTTACATACCGCTCCATAATTTCATCCCTTTATAAGTATTGAATATTTATTTTTTTATTCTTGAAGGTCTTTTATTGACTATTTTGAAATTTTATTTTCAGTGTATGAGTGTTTGGCCTGCATGTATGTAAGTGCAGCAGTACATGCAATGCCCACGGAGTGCTGTCAAAATACAAATTGAATTTGATAAATACGCATGCTTTTCAATAATCTGGAATATTAGGGAATATTCTGTAGAAATGCTTGATTCTTACATCTATTTTATATACATACTTAGGATCATGTAAAATTTCTCATCCCTAATTAGGACCAATGAAAGGACTTAGTGGATAAAAAGCAAGAGCCACACAATCAGGAAGGCAAATCCCATTACCCATGGTGGAAGGAGAATACTGACTCCTCAGAGTTGGCCAACTCCCTCCACGTACATGTGCTTACACACACACACACACATACTTAAAATGATAAATAAAACTAAAAATTACCAATAGAAGTCCTGACCTAGGGTAGATATGGATGTTATTCTGCCAGAGTATAATCCCAGCATAATACTTTTACTAAGATGCAATGTTTATATTTTGAATACAAATGCAGAATTTATATTATTGTATGCTCCTAAAATGTGACAAAAAGGCATGCGCTTGCACTGGGCCACCTGTTCTCCTACCCCGGGTACAAGGAACAAGTCGCAGGTGCTTCCAGGAAGTCATTGCCACCACCCCACCTGGTCAGGTCCTGGTGCATCTCTATAACCAGTGGCTGGGGCTTGCAGGTGGCCAGTGTGCCTAGTACCCGTGGTCTTCTGGCCATCATCATTTTCCAAGCGATTAACTGGGCGCAAGCAAGAAGAGACATGGCAATTAAGAAAGAAAATGGCTGAAGAGCCAAAACACGCTGGTTACACTGACGGCAAACTTGACTCACTAGGCAGGGAGTAAGATGTGAAGGGGCGCAAAACAGCATCAGAAAAGCCAACCAGAACCTCGATCATGAAGCCATAGCAACACCAAAATGCACAATCCATCTGTCTCCTTCAGCAAAAGCAAAAGGTGGTTTCTCCGAAATCCATGTCCCTCAAGTGAGAAATTGAAACCAGCGAGTAACTGTTGCCTTTATTTGTCATTAGAAGGCAAATACCCTATCTTACGCACAAGTATAATCCTATGCATAGAGAAATGGAGACAGGAGAATATTAGGGACCAGCATAATTTGAAACAGTGACCTCCTTCTGTGAGCTCGGAATGGGATTGGTCTCCAATGAACCTGAAGCTGGGTTCCCTTTCTGTGCACATTATGTCCAGTGGACCTTGAACTGTGATCCCCTCCTGGGCCTGGATCTGTGTCCCTCACATCGGCATGGAACTCTGATGATCTCCCATGAGACTGGAGCTGTGCTCCCCTCTCATGAGCTAGAACTCTATTTATTTGCCATGAGCCAGAGCTGCAGTCCTTTCCTGTGAGCTTGTGACAGTCATTGCCTCCCATGAACCTTGACTTGAGGTCCCATTCTATGAACCCGTACCTGAGGTCCCCTCCTGGGAAACTCAAGTGGTCATCTCCTTCCATGAGCAGATGCTGCAGTTCCCTCCTGTGAACCTTTAAGCTTTAGTTTCCTTCTGTGAGGTGAAGCCATGGTCAGTTCCTGTGAGCTGAAGATGTGATACCTTCCTGTATTCCTGTAGGTGTGGTTCCCTTCTGAGAGTCAGAGCCATGGTACCAATTCATGAACCAGTTCCCTTCTGTGAGCTGGAACTGTAATCACCTTCAGCGCAGAGTAGTGGTCCCCTCATATAAACTTGGATCTGTGATTCCCCCTCCTTGAACTAGAGATGTGTTCTCCTGTGAGCCAGAGTTGTCATTCCCTCCCTTGAGCTGAAGCTGTAGTTGCCTCCCACCAACCTGGAACTAGAGTTGAAGCACCCTTCTGTGAGCTAGAATTGTGGACCCCTACTGTGAGATGTCACTATGCTCCTCTCCTATGAACCCAGAGTCATGGAGCCGTCTTGAGAATTTAGATGTGTTGGCTGCACCCATGGAACAATTGCTGAGGTCCATTCCTGTGAGCTAGAGATGTCGTCCCCTCCAGTGAGACTGAGCTGTTGGTCACCTCCTGTGTGCTGGATCTAGTGGCCTCCTCCCATGAATCGGGAGCTGTGGTCCTCTCCAGGAACCTGGACTCTTGGTCCCCTCCCGTGATTCAGTAGCTGTGGGTCCCTCCTATGGACCTGGAGCTGTAGTACACTCCTTGAACTAGAGGTGTGAGTCAGAGTTGTGATCTCCTCCTGCGAGCTGAAGCTATGGTCTCCTTGTGCCAGCTGGAGCTGTGACTCCCTCCTGTGAACTGATGCTATGGTTCTCTCATGAGCCAGAGTTGTGGACCCTCCTGTAAGCTTGAGCTGTGGTCCCCTCTTGTGAGAAGGAGCTGTGGTCCCCTGCCCCCACCCTGGGCAGGAGCTGTGGTCCAGTCTTGGGAGCTGGAGCAGTGGTGCCTTCCTAGGAGTAGGACTTCTGTTCTCTTCCCATGTACCTGGAGCTTTGGTCCGCTCCTGTGAGCCTGGAACGGTAATCCATACTTCTGTGCTGGAGACAGCTCCCTTCCTTTGAGCTGGATCTGTGGTCCAGTCCTGGTAGCTGGATCACCCCACTCACTGAGCCACAATTGTGGTCTCTCCCTTTGAGCTGTGTTCCCTTTCTGTGAGCCTGAGCTATGGTCCTCTTACAAGAGCCTGAAGCTTTGGTCCCCTACCATGAGCGATTGTTCCGTATTCCTCTGGTGGTGGGTTGATGGTCGAGGATGACCTTGCTCTTGGACCGCAGATTCAGTCTTCTTCACTGAGTGACTACATTCCCCACAGCTCCTTCCCCTGAAGTCCCAAGTTGTGCGAGGCAGAGGCTTTGCCTGTTATGTCGGAACAGAGTAGGTCTCTGTGCTTTGCAGATTCTGGTCTCGGGAGGAATTTTTCTCTAGAATGAACAAACCACTGCCCCTGGGGACAAGCTGTGGTCCTCATTCCACACATGATCCTGAGTATTCATACCTTGCTGTTGGACTTCTCACTCATTATCAGGTACCAAGAGATTTTCTGTTAGTTTTCTATTACTCTTCTATAGCCCCAGTATGTCTTCACCTCTGCCCTAATTAAACTTCTAAAAAAAAAGAAAAAAAGAAAAAAAAAAACACAGTTTGGGGTGTTATTTTTTTAAAAAAAGAAAGTACTGTAATAACTAAATTTATATAATTCTCAAGTTTAAAATATGTAACTGTGTCTGAGAATATAAATTCACAATTCTATATATCTACTGTAAGTCTTGAATATTACTTACAAAATTGTTCTACCAAACTTCAGCAACAATGTGAAATTTGTCACTGTTCCTATAATGTGAGTTTGCCATTCACTCCCTTTCCAACTTCTGTAACCTACACAAATCTTTCAGTATAAGCATGTTACTTATTAAAGGAAGAAATGCTAGTAAAACATTTTTAATTTCAAAAACTTGCAAAAATACGTCAGTGAGACACATCATATAAAGTACTGAAGACACAGTGATAACCCTTCTCCCAAATACATTCTCATTGTTAATACAACCTCATTATTAAGAAGAGATTATGACAAAGGGATTATACTTGTGATCATATTGGTATTTTCATCATGGCTTTTCACATTTTAAACTTTTATATGGACTGGAAAAATAGGCAAGGCCATCTGTGAAATTTCTATTTAATTTTCATTCAATACCCACTCATAGCCATAAAATCTCGACAAATGAAAAGATTAAACATAATGATTTTCCTTTCTGTACTCTAAGACAGATTTTATTTCATAACACTCAATTTATGCTTACAATACATATATATTGATACTAGCTTATTCTTTTTTTGGTATTGTTTTCAATTCTAAAGTAATTTTTCATCCTTAGCAAGAAAATGAACATACCATTAATTTATGGTGCCTTTAAAGACATTGTCTGTAATGCTAGTATCTCAGTGCTAGTAATGTCTGTAATGCTAGTATCTCAGTCCATGCTATTATGATATCTTAAAGAATGTTTTCAGGGGCACCTAAGTGCAATTTCTTGATCTGAGTGTGAGAAGTGTGAGTGTGAAGGGGAAGCAGGAAAGCTCACGTCCCACTCCCTCTGCTGTCTTTCTCAATCAATGAATTTCTAGGGAAGAGTCTACATTTCTACTGAAGCTGACAATAAGAATCCAGCGCACAAAGTTTTGATCACACTCAGGGGTATTTTTAAACCCTTCATCAGATCTTCTCAGTCTTTTCCCGTCACAGTCACTTTTCTCCTGGGAAATCTGTACATGACCCTGGTGTGCAAGTATATTTAAATTGTGTACAGATCAAGTACTTATTGATATTGCACCATAAGGACATTTGTTCAATAAATTCTTTGATATATACACACATATATACATACACAAATACAATTTTACTGTTTCTTAAATATATACATAATTTACCATTTATCTAATATATAATTTTCATAATGGGCACATGTGCTTTTTTCACAGTAATAATTAAATATTAGATTAATAATTGATATTACAAGATGTAGACAATGTTCAAAGTTTTTTCATAACTCATTGATTGCTTGATTTTATGATTGTCAATTTTGAGAATATTTCCTTGTATAAATACATTGTACAAAATAACAGAAGTATACTGAGAATCATTTCAGAAACTGTTGGCAATTCTGTACTAAACTCAAGCCAACATTCATTTAACAATTTTTTAATGAAACTTGTTAGAAACTTCAAAACATTTTTAAAAGACGTATCTTAATTATATGTGTTTGTGTGTGGGTGTGTGTACTTGAGTGCTGGTATCTGTGGGGCCAGAAGAGGGTAGGGGCGCAGTGAATACTCTGGGGCTGATAATAGAGACAGTTGTAAGTCACTGAATGTGGGTCCTGGGAACCAAATTCAGTCCCTCTTCAAAAGGAGTATACATTCTTAACAACAGAACCCTATCTCCTTCCCCAAGGTAGACATATTAAACAAATTAAAAAAATTAAACATTCAAACAACACAAACCAAATAAGCTAATTTGATACATGGTGAGGAATGAATTGACTATTTTCAGTGCTGTTTTCCCTACACATACTTCCTTCTCTGCCTTGCCCCCCACCCCCGTGCCCACCACGTTTAACCCTTCCTATTCTGATGTCTCCTTCTCCCCTTCCTGTCACTGCATATACACCTTTTCCTGGGAAGCCTCCCCTTCACTGGATTCTTGACCTCCCTGAATTTTCACATTGAAATGTCTATCTCTAAGTTTGCATCTAGCTGACAGAGAATGTGACTTTTGTCTTTCTGAGTCTCGCTTACCTCACTCAAGATAATTGTTCCTAGTTCCGTTCACTTATGTGCAAATTTCATCCTTTTTAAGAGCTTCTTCGCTTGATGGACACCTGCTATGTCCAAATCCTAGCTATTATAAAAAGGGAAGCAAGAAGCATGGACGAACAAATATTTCTGTACTATAGTATAGTGACAGGGTACTCAAACCCAATGCAGGCTCAAACCAGACAAAATCCCAGCTCAGCCTAAGGAAAGTGTGGCAACTAATGGGTGCTGGGAGGGGCAGAGACAGTCTCTTTCCAGAATGAGATACTTGGTTGGCTAGCCAGGCTCTACTGAAGGGATCCATACTGAAGTATATTTGGGGACAAAAATTAGACTTTATAGGCTTGATTTTATATATCTGTCTATATATACACATATATAATTTATAATATATAAATATATATAATATCTTATATAAATACACATTATATTATATTAATAGAATGAATTTAAAAGAGGAGGTTCATATAGGGGAAAATAGGTTCATATAGGGGAGAGTATATAAAACCATCAAAATACATTGTATGAGAATCTCAAAAATTCAATAAAAATATCTTTTATTTTCACAAACTCCCATGTTTCTGAAGAGCGGAACACTTTATATATGTTGTAGACACTGTAATTCTTAACAAACAAGTCTTTAATGTTAATGACAGTGCTTGAGGCATCATTGTTCATTGGTGTTGTATGGCATGAGAGCATGTGTGGTGAAAGTGTAAATATTACATGTTCTGAAACCAACTCTGGAGAGGTGTGCAATACAACAGGAGAAGGGACTGCCAGAAATACCTAGGATTTGTTAGGTGCTTGATTTTGAATGAATTTTTGTTCACATCACAGGCACAAGTAGACATTTACACTAAAACATGTATTAATATAAAATATGTTCAGCTTTGGATAGCTCTTGTTGAAGTGAATTTCTCTGATAGTTGTCTCACTTTAGTAGTTTATTAATTGACTATGTTTTAATATACCATTAGTTCAAATTTAATAATTCATAGTTTTGTCCATTTTTAAGTTATTTATACCCAGCATAGGGCATGTATTTTGGGGAGTATCCCAATTATTTCTTCCAAATAAATACACAAACTATGTCATTGCAGCTTATTTTTATTTTTGTATTGAATTTGATTAGGTAAATTTGCCACAAGTTGATTTTTCTGTTTTATAGTTAGATATATTTTAGATGTTCTGCATTTAGGACTCCTGTGAACTAGGGTTTTACAAAAGTTCTCTGGTCTAGCGATAGAAACTATTATTCCCAGACAGAATAGAAAACTCTGGTTCCTCCACTTATTCTTCTTCATAGTTGAACTGGAACTATAGTTGTCCTTTCATTACAGTGATGAATATTCATATAAAAGGCATGCTCATCAGTTAAAGGTGCTTCTCCATCATATCACCTTTCTGAAATGGTAGCAAAGTGTGCAAATATTTATTTACTTCATTTTAGAACTGACACATTTTAGTGAAAAACCAAATCATTAGAAAAAATTCCTAGAAAAAGAATTATTAGTTGAAAGAACAAACATATTTTAAGACTTCTGATACAGAAACTGAAATTTACACACTCTCACCATCATATCAGAATGTTAACCTCCTTTTGCTGAGGTCACATCTTACTGATAATTGCCAATGTTTGGGGCTGAAAATAGGATCTCAGTGTTGTTTGTATTTCATTCTTTGATTGCTAGTGATGCTGAACAGCATGTCTAATAGTCATTGTTTGAAGTGCAGAGAGGACAGGCAGAGGGGAGAGATAAGGACTCTTCTGTTGTTTGTTTTAATGCTCACATTCTGATTTCCATAATTGAAGTATGTAAAACAGTGTTTAGATAAAGTCTCTTCCCTTAATAACCACTTAGTTTTTCCTCAGCCTTTTTTCCTATTTAATTAGCTGTTTTTACCAGTTTTATAGGTGGATATAGAGCAAGAGACATGGCCTAGGACTTTGATATGCAGTTAGATTTTAATCTTTTCTCCTTTCTCATCTCCTACATTTAACCTGTGGGTCCTGCACAGGTACACTGTGGTACTGTATTCTCACTTGCTGGGAAGTCATGGCAGCTAGATTTTAATAAACATCTTGTAAATATGCTGCCTCAGTAGTTATAAAACACAAAGTAACTTTCCTTATGTATCCGGGATCTCAGCACTCAAGGCCAGCCAGAAGGAATGGAGGGGAACTCCACCATGTGGAGAGGGGGTGGGTAGATGCAGAGTTAAGACACAAACTCTAGGAGCTGGATGGGAAGCAAGCCAAGCACATGGCACTGCAAACTCGTTTATTGAATAGGTACAAAAGCTCTTATAGGTCTGGATAGCCAATGACCTTATGCGGTGGGGTCCCAAATACAGCCAATAGTAAGTTTCTCCCCAGGTAGGCAGATTCTTTCCAGCTGCTGAGCAGAAGCTGGTCTCACGACTAGCCAGAGCAGAGCACCACACCCACAGGAGCCATTCCTCTTTTCCTCCTAGCAGGTGGCCTGGCTAGGCCCACCTTGCATATTGTCTGTTTGCAATGTCACCTGCTTCCTGTCCAAAAATAAAAGTCCCTTTAAGTCCCTCTGACCAGATTAGCCAGATTAGCCTAGGCCTCTAAATATGGTTGTCAAACACTCAAGAAGGTTAGTTTTACCAGTCTGATACTTTTAATTACTGTATGCTATTCAGTTAAAGCTTGGGCAAAAACCAAATGTTCTTGAATAAACCTTGACTAGACATATATTTAGAAATTTTTAAATTACATATTCATAGTTTTCTCTCATCTTTTATATACCATAGCATATTGACTCGGACCTTACAGACTTTCTTATTTTTAAAATATCACCATTCCCATATCTCTTTAACATCATTTTTCACCTTTTCATTTTTTTTCCTTAGTACCATGAGATATAATAACATTTATAGAGAAATTACATACAGCTGACTGGGAGGATTGGCTGGATACTCAGGTGAAGGTCTAATGACCCTCTTTACCCTCCCTCAGTGAAAGAATACAGTAGTCAACAAATGCAAACATGATGCTTTTTTTTTAAGTAGGCACTGCTGAATACATGAAGATGGCACTTATTTGGCTCAGATGAGCACTGTGCAGCATCATCTTACTAAAAGAACATGGAATGCAATTATACACATTAGATAATGTGATGAATTAATATTACTCCTGTATATAGTGTACTTTATAAGTTCCTAGTTAAACCTTATAATAATCACAAAAAACATAAACCTTGTTTTAGGTCTTGAGGAAGTTTTAACACTAGGAAGAGAGAAGCAACAGGCATCTGGGAACACATTATCAAATTGAAGTTTACTATCTTTAGCATAATTACTAACTGAGGAATTTTAGGCAGAAGTTGCTATCTATTTTCTCCAAGAACTGTGAATTGTCTTAGTGACATTTTTGTTGGTGTGAGAAAATAGAGAATTCCATGAGCTACTTTTGCTATAGACATTTTATACCATAAGATGAATATAACCTCTGTTGAAGTTAGTATATCCCTTAGTTATGCTTAACAGCATAATGTCCTTACTCTCTTGTCACAGGGTCAGGTGGCCAGCCTGAATCTGTACAAGAGTCTTGAAGAACACCCTAACTCAGTGGTTTACATGGAACAGAAGTTACTATTAGTAGGAATGAAAACATCTCTCCTTTTAGCAATTCCTGTTGCTATTACCTTTGCTGAGTAGCAAAATGCAATAGTAAAGCTAATACCAGGTGCTGTTAAGAGCAGCATGATGGAACTTTAGAGGGGAGTAGACAAAGGGGGAAGTACCAAAGGTCCTAGAATGCAGAAGTCAAAGTCCGAAATAAAGTCAAATCTTAAGCAAAGGGATAAAACTGTTGCCCAAGAGACTGGGAGGTGGGGGATTGGATGAAACTCAACCCAAGGGGTAAGGGAAGCTGGAGTTTGTACAGGATGTGCTAGTTTCCCAGCACACATTGGGGGAGGGGCAGGTGTCATTTTATGCTCCTTTTTATTTTCTTAAAGACAAGCTGCAGGGGAAAAACTCCATGGGCTTGCAGCTGTGGAGCTACCTGGTGGGAGGGGAGATGGTTCAATACCACACAGGCCAAAATGGCCAACACCAGAACCCACAGAGACATGTAGTCAGAATTTTGGGGTCCCAACTGCCCCATGCTCCAGTGGGAGACTTCAGTGAATTTCCACTCCAGCCTCTATGGGAGTTCCACAGGCTGCACACAAAAAACTACCCAGAGGGTTTGTGCTGGTTTCTAAAAGCACTTCAGGTAAAGCCAGGTAGGGGCAATTAACATTTGAAAAGTCTGGGCTTGCTCATGCAGACCAAGTTGCCGCTACCCTTCAGGAGAGGAGGGGTTTTAAACTGGTGGAGCCTGCAGGGTGATCTCAGGCCTGGTGTCCCTTGGGTTCAGCGGCTGTAGCCCCATCAGCAGGAGTGAGCTGGGGCAGTTTTAAATCAAATTTGAGAGAGTCAAGACACTGATTTCACACGGTTTCTCTTCCGGAAAGGTTTTGCTGATTGCTTCGCCTGGGTTCTGAAATCAGGAGGCTTAAGCCCTCATGTGATTTCACTGGGATGAACCAAGAAAGGAAGGGGCCAACACGGATCTCAGGGACAAAAGGGGGGTGGTCCTTGCCTGTCCACAAGGACTGTCCACACACAAAACTGGGGGCCTACAGACTGTCAATCAGACTGGGGGCATCTTGCCAATGCCAAGTGGGGTAGAATACTTGTTCCAGGCACCAGTTATTGAGGGTCAGCACTTGGGCTACCCCGAGGGGACCGAGGGGAACTCAGCCTTGTGGGGAGGCGGGTGAGTAGACAGAGTTAAGACACAAACTCTGGGAGCTGGACAGGAAGCAGGCCAAGCCCGTGGCACTGCAAACTCGTTTGTTGAACAGGTGCACAAGCTCTTATAGGTCTGGATAGCCCATGACCTTATGGGGTGGGCTCCTAAATACAGCCAATAATAAGTTTCTCCCTAGGTACTCAGATTCTTTCCAGGTGCTGAACAGAAGCTGGTCTCATGACTAGTCAGAGCAGAACTCAACTCCCACAGGAGCCATTCCTCTTTTCTTCCTAGCAGGTGGCCTGGCTAGGCCCATCCTGCATTATCCCCCAAAATTATGCAACCAAACGTTAATCAGACACCATTCTTCATGGGTTCCTGCACATTGGATCTATTACACGTTTGTACAACTTTGAAAGGATATTTTAGAATTATTTTATTTCTGAGAACTTTATACATGAGTATTGTGTTTACATCCTTTCCACCTTTCCTAATCCCCTCCCACTTCCCCATGTCCATCCCCTACTCCCACTCAATCCTTGTCCTTTTTATGAATAATGCATTGAGTCCATTTAGTGGTGCTTGTGTGTACATGTGTACATATATTTAGGACTAAGCACTTGGAATTAGATAACCTACCAGGGAGCTGGTCCTTGAGGGTGGAAAAAACTGATTCTCCTTCCTCAGAAACCATTGATTGCCTGTAGCTCTTCACAGACAGATGAGACCCTGTAAATTGTCTCCCATCCACCTTTCAGGTCAGTTGATCTTGTCATTATGCAGGTCTTGCTTGTCTACCATACTGCTGTGATTTTGTCAGTGCAACTTCCCTATCCTGTTGAGAATATGTTATCTAGTAGCAGGCCTCCTGTTCCCTTGGCTCTTACATTCTGTCTGTCTCCACTTCTATAAGGTTTCCTGAGCCTCAGATGTAGTGGTTGCATCGAAGATGCATAAATAGGGAGTAGGCACCAAACAGTTTCTTACTGTCTGCATTTGGTGGGCAAAGTTGTGAAACTTTGTAATACGCCCTCTCTGTTGTAAATAAAGCTTCTTTGGTGACTGGTAAGAGCTGCATTCGTCTGTGCATATGAGGGTAAGTATTTAGAGCACAGTAGTTACATTTGTTTTGGAAACTGGCAGATGTAGTTTTTTTAGGTTGTATGACCTCTCTAGCCACATGTACTTGGCTATGTTTATAGTACTATGCATGGATTCTCTCCTATTTAGCAGGGCTTGAGTTCAATTGGACAGCTCTTGATTGCACACAAGATTAAAATGCCACCTCTGCATCAATAGGCATATTTTGCTGGACCAACCCTTTTTTGTGGTTTATAGACTGTATAGCTATGTAGACCATTGATTGTTTTTCTCCCTTGGCAACTTGCATAATACTTTATGATACAATGAGGGCCAGTCTTCAGGGGGGAGGCTTCCAGGTCAGTTTCAGCTCAATTATTCCAATTCCTGTGTCCAAAGTATATGGTGTATTCAGCAATAGGGTCTTACATTTGAGTTCTGGGAGGCAACCAATAGCTGTATCAACAGCCTATATTATTTTGGGAATCTCTTGGACAACCCCTGACCAACCACTCTAGGGAAATTATACCTTGTCTGGCACTGTGATTTCTGTTATCCAGCATTCAGCTATACATATACATTCACATGGCTAGTATATGTTTATTGTTAAGTAGGCTTATGAAATAATACATTATCCTATGATTTTTCAGACAAACTTAGTTAATTTAACTTTCTTTTCCTTGCTCTTCCCTGAAACGATAATTCTAAAAGTCTAAAAAATTAATAAATGACAAATAAGTGAATGAATCAAGGAGTGAAGTTTTGGGATGGATGCGTACATGGAAGGTAGGAATAAAAGCATACAAGCAGGAAAAATATGTAGTAGAGACTAAGTTATTTAAATTTCTCTTATGTGCACTTTTTAGGAACAATGTTAGATGTGTGACTAATTAGAAAACCAATTATTGAAAAATTAGTCTAGGAAAAAAATAATGAATTCATATCATCCATTATAATGTGATAATTTATGTGCAGTATGGTTTATGAAAAGATGAAAAGCAAAAGCATAAGGGTTTGGTGGATGATTGCTATTAAATATATTTTTATCTTTATTTCTTGGTATTTATGTGAGTTTGAATCCAGGATCCTACAGATATCAAAATCTGTGGATGTTAAAGATCTCCCTATAAAACAATTTGGTATTTTCATGTGCTCTAGACATATCTTCTCATATGCTTCATATAAAAGAATATAAATATTATACAATTGATATACTGTACTAAATAATGCTAAAGAAAATGTCTATACATATTTACTACAGACAGAAATATTTTTTACAAAATTTTGGTACGTGATTGGTTGAAAGCTTATAGTTCCTGTGAGAAACTGAGCAATGTAGAAATAGTGCTGAAATTCAAGAAAGAAAGGGTGTGCAAGAAACAGAGACATTCTCATGTCAGCTGAAGTGGTAGACACAGAATTTAAAAATTAAACCAGCCCTTGAAATATTTGCATACATTTAAAAAATTTTAGAAATGACTGATTTAAATGTGAAGCATATGAACACAAACATTACCTTCTGCCCTTGCAACAGATACTTTCTACACTTCCTTTCTCCAGAAATACTTCTTTTTGAAAACACATCTTTTGTAATGGTTAGTTTTTCATTTCTTTGGCCAAAATACGTATCATAAATGACATATATAAGAAGAATTTATTTTGCTCACAGTTTCAGAGGGTCCTCTCCATCATGGTTGGGAAGGCACACTGGCGCAGAGGAGTTCCAATCTCAGAGGGTCAAGGGCCTATAGAGAGGGATGCTGATACTTAGATGGATTTCATCTTCCTCTGTGTTCTATATGGTGAGCCCAAGAAGAAAACATCAAATTGGGTGAAGGACTAAGTAAATACCCTACATTTCTGTTGGAAATCTTATGTCAAAACTCAGGAGGATTTTTCTAGAGAATCATCACTGTTATTTATTTGTTATCTATTATTCTTTTAAAATTTATTTTATTTGATGTATATGAGCATTTTGTCTGTCTGTATGTAACTGTTCTCATGTGTGCAATGCCCTTAGAAGTCAGAAGAGAGCATCAGATTCCCTGGAACTGGAGCTGTGGACAGTTGTGAGCTGCCATATGAGTGCTGGGAGCTGAACCTGAGTCCACTGGAAGAGCAGTCAGGGCTCTGAACCCCTGAGCCACCTTCCCAGACTCATAATCTTTTTAAACATGGTTACACAAGGTCATTATCTTGTAAGAATATAAAGTACTATAAACATTTTCCAATAACCCACTTCCTTCATCCTGTCTCCTATTAGCCCACTTTGCTTCCCAGAGAGTTTCACTCTTACTTTCTGGGTCCCATATGTTTTATCTGTCTTTCTGAGATTGAAAGATATATTTAAAATGATAATTTCCAGTTGCATTCTATTATTCACTTTTTTCAAAGCAACATAATTTCATTCTTCTTTATGTCTAAAAACCTTCTCTTGAAAACATAAAACCCATTTTCTTTATCCATTTCTCTGTTTTTAAACAGATTGTTTCCACATTTTAGCTACAGTGAGTAGAGCTTCAGTAAACACTGATGTGCAAGTACCTCTCTAATGTGTTGACTTCAAGCCCTGTGGATACATATCCATGAAAGGTATAGTTGGATCATATGGTAGGTCTGATTTTAGTTGTTTGAGCACCATCTATGCTGATTTCCATAGTGGCTGGATTACTTCACACTCTCAAGAGCAAGTTCCAGGTAAGGGTTCCTCTTTCATGGTGTTTTGCCAATAGTTGTTTTCTTGATGACTGTCATCTGGACTTGGGTGAGATGAAATCTCAATGTAATTTTTCATTGTATTTCTCTTACAGCTACTAAGGTTGGATTTTTAGTATATATATTAGTCATTTATACATCATTGTTTGAGAATTGTCTGCTCTTTTCATTACTTCATTTTTTTAATGGAGTTGTTTGGTTTTGTGCTATTTGAGCTATATGTTCATTATTATTATTATTAAACTTATATCTGATCTATACTTAGTGAAACTTTTCTCTCATTCTGTATACAGTCTTCACTGTACAGAGACTTTGTAGTCTCATTTTTCAATAGCTAACTGTATTGCCTGAGTTAGTAGAGTAAAAATGCTTTGCAAGATAACAAGATAACATGTATCTTGAAGTGTTTTCCCTACTGTTTCCTCTGCCAGATTTTGACATATTTGGAATATATATTTGTACAATATGAGCAACAGGGGCATATTTTTATTATTCTATACGTGTACTTCCAATTTTACAACCATCATTTGTTAAAGAAGCTATCTTTTTCTCCAAAACATTATTTTTGGCATCTTTGTAAAAAGTATGCCTAGGTTTACTTTGGGACCTACATTCTAATCCATTGGTCTATGTCTCTGTTCTATGACCAAGCTCTTTAGAATATAGTGATTGAGTAGTACAACTTGAAATCATGTATGGGCATACTTTTGGTATATTTTTTAATAAATCAAGATAATTTTAGCTATCAGGGTACTTTTTGCTATCATTTGAATTTTTTTCTAATCTATGAAGAGTAATCTTGGAAGTTTGGATTTTCATTAATTCTGTTGAGAGCCATTTTGATGATATTAATTATTCCAATTCATGGGTATGAAGGGTCCTTTTATCGTCTACTTTCTTCAAATTCTCTCTTCAGTGTTTTAAGGTTTTCCTTTTAGAAGCATTTCACTTCCTTGGTTAAGAATATGCCTAGGATTTTTTAAAGGAAATATGAATAGGACTTTAAAAAATTTCTTTCGCAGCATGTACATTATTTATGTATAAGAAAGCTGTTGAGTTTTTATGTTGATTTTGTGTCCTTCAACGTTAGTAAGTTTTTATTAGATCTAAGAGTTTTCTAGAAAAGACGTTAGTTTTTTGTTTGTTTGTTTGTTTGTTTTGTATAGAAGTCTAACATTTTCAAGTAAGGATACTTTGACTTTTTGTTTTCTACTTTTCTTATTCTTTTAGTGTTGTGGATAATAGGATAAAACTAGCTTTGAACAAGGACTGTAACAGTGTTGCTTTACTTTCTGTCTTTAAATAGTTTGAGAAACATTTAATGTTCTTTAAAAGGCTGGTAAAATTTGTCAGTGAATCCATGTGGACCTGGACTTTTTCTAGTTGTGAGAAATTTTTTATTACATCAATCTCATTGCTTACTGTGCATCTGTTTAAGTGATTTATATCACTGTGGTTTAATATTGTAGGTCTTAAGAGTCTCAAACTTCATTTCTTTATTGATTTTTTCCAATTTAGTGGAAAATATGATTTTAAAGTATGTCCTAATGATCTTCATTGGTATCTAGTGCAATGTCTTGTTGTTGATCTCTAATTTTGTTTAGATTCTCTCTCTCTTTCTTTCTTTCTTTCTTTCTTTCTTTCTTTCTTTCTTTCTCTCTCTCTCTCTCTCTCTCTCTTCAGTTTTGCTAAAGGTTTGCTGAACTTACATCCTTTTAAAGAACAAACTCTTTGTTTAGTTGATTCTTTATATTGTTATTTTACAATATCTTCATTATTTTTTTTCTGAGATAGAGTTTTCTTTAGTCTCATTTTCCCTAGAACTTGCTATGTAGTCCAGGCCAGCCTTGGTCTCAGAGATCTGCCTGCCTCCACCTCCCCTGTGTCACCATGCATGGCCTGTGTCATTAATTTTTGTCTAATCTTGATTTTTTCTTCTTTCTATTGAGTTTGGGTTTGAGTTGTTCTTGTTTTTGCAAAGACCTAAGGCACATCATTATTTATTTGAGATCTTTTTTATCATAGGCATCTAGAGCTATGAACTTCCTCTTTCTTGTGTCCCATGGGTTTTGGTTTGTTGTGTTTTCATTTTCCTTTAATTCTTAAAATAAAGGAATTTCCTTCTTTCTTTCTTTGATAAGCTCTTTATCACTCAGTAGTATGTTGTTCAGTGTCCACTGAATTGTATAAGGCCAGCAGTTTCCCTTGCTGCTGCTGTCTAAATTTATTAGAGTGCATTCAGAATACCAGAAATTATTTTAATTATCCTGCATTTATTAAGTCTTAGTTTGTGTTGTGTTACATCATCTATTTTAGAGAAATTTCCATGGGCTGATAAGAAGAATGTGTACTCTGTAATATTTTGATGAAATTTTCTTTAGATATCTTTGGGTTTGTATATGATATGAATTAACTTTGTTTCTCTATTTTCTGTCAAGTTGATCCCTGTATTAGTGAGAGGGATCAACAATCTGCTATCATTGTGTTGGGAGTTGCCTAATATTCTGATACTTATATTGAGAGTAAAATCTCATACAGTAAAAAGTTGTCTTGAGGTCAAAAATCCCATCATGCTAATCATCGTGAGGGAGTTTTGTTATTTCCATTGATAAAGAAACCCTTGAAAAAAATGTTATACGGAGAAATATACTGAGATTTTCCAAAAGCATGATGGGATTTTTGTCCTCAGTGCAAGTTTATCCACTGAGGTCTAGTCAGTATTTTCAGTGTCTCTTGCTTTCAGAAAATTCACTCTTCCTCAGCCAACAATAATCAGCTGCAATCTTTCTTCAGCAAAGATGGGCCTACTGCCCATTTCTACAGTTCCAAGGTGTGTTTTGGTCTGCTTGAGTTTGTATGGGTCTTAAACATACTGACACCATTGCTGTAGGTTCATATGAGCAGGGTCCCAGCAGCTTGTAGGTGTCTATTTCCTTATTGTCACACACCTTCTCCTCACTCTTATAGTCTTTCCATCTATCTTCTGCAATAGTCCCAGAGCCCTGGGTGAGTGAAGCTTAATATAGGAGTCCTATCCAGATACCCACATCCTGGCAGACTCCTAATCTCCATGCTTTTGTCATTTTGTGACCTTTTGTGTTCCTGGCCCTCTGTTGCATGAGGGAGCTTCATTAATGAGAGTTGGGAGATTCAGTAGTGTTCCTTTTACCTATTGTTCTATGTTTTATGAGCCTTAGGTATAGAAGTGTATTGTAGAGGTCTATTGACAGACAATGTGTGTGACCAGTAGTGGTTCTCTGTAGTAGTCTCAGTCTGATACAAAAGAAGCTTCTTTGATGAGTTGTGATTGGGATACACTATTGTAAGTATAAGAATGCATATTTTGCCCCTAGTAAGAAGTTACAATAGTCTAGGGATGTGACAGTCTTGGGGATTTTTCTAAGATTTATGAACTCTTCAGCACTGTATATGTGATATTACTACAGTATCACACAAGAGTTTCCTTTCATTGAGTTGGCTTTAAGTACAATTAGGTAGCTGTTGATTGCCCCCAAGATAAAGTGTTACTACAGCTTCTATGCTGTGCCTGTTTTGATGTGGTCACATGTCATGAAACTCACGTTGGACCATCGACTCATGTTCTCCCTTAACTGCTTGCATACTCCAGAGCTATGAGAGCTAACTTTCAAGGGAAGTGGCTTCCAGGACAATTTCAGCTCCATTACTCCAATTCCTGTGTCATGCCTTCAGCAATAGGGTCTTATTTTCAAGTTATGGGAGGCAATATAGGGCTGTAACAATAGCCTGTATGATTTTGGGAGTCTCTTGGACTATCCTGGCCAATAGCAGGTTTCTCCTGTCTGTCACTGTTTCTTGTTATGTAGTCTTCATCTATGCACATGGACTCATGTAGAGATATTGTACATATAGTTTATCATTAGGCTATTAGAATAATGATTCCCTCTGTTTTATTATGCTATCTAGGTATGATTTAATCACTTCTTTCTCTCTCCCTGTCTAACCTTCCCTCCATGCCTTCCTGATTTAAAGTGTCCCCATTTTCCCCATTTCTTCCTTAATAATACTAGGCTCCTATGGCCCCACCTTTCTTCAGTTCCTCCTTTCCCTCTATCCCCATAGTTCTTGTACAACCCTTCGTCCCTCCTCCCATTTAAATACCACCCTTTTATCTAGTTCTCCCATAATAACACTTGCCTTCTATTATTCTTCTCTCTCAGGTTCCTTCTGTCCATTTACCTCCCTGGTTTCTTTCCATTTTCCTGGTTCCTGAAGTTACATAATGATACATACATATTAAGAATTGATACTAAGAACCATAAATGAGAGAGAATATACATCATTTGTTTTTCTGTGTCTGTGTTACTTCAGTTAGCATTAAAGTTTTTTGTTCTAGCCATTTACCTACAATTTTTTTGAGTTCGTCTTTCATTACCATTGAGTACAAATTACGGGAGGAGGAAATCAGACCCACACTTAGTTTCAGTTTCACGAATCACACGGTTTATTAGGGTCTAACACAGCCAACTACTAAAGTACTTCGTATTAACAAAGTCCGTGGCGCGAGAGCCGCAAGGCCATCCGTAGTTTGCGTCATCCAGTTTCCTCAGGTATTGGATGCCTCTCACAGGAAAATGGCGAGGGTCGAGGGCTGCAGAGACGATCAGTCCCCAATGCGGCAGTCCAGAAGGCAGCAATCAGGAAATGATGGAGCATAAGCAAACGACCGGAGATTTCGGGCACTTGGTTTCAGTCCGCTAGGTTCCCTCGGACCTTCCAGACGGTCTTTAGGTTTCTGTGCAGGGGGACGCTACTGCTTCCTGCCCAGACCGCAGGTAGGTGGTGAAGGAGAGCTCCGTGCAGGGAGCGCTACTTCTTCCTGCCCAGGCCACAAGAGCTCTGAGGCTGAGCGCTCCTGCTTTCACTTTTATCCTCTTCAGACCCTGGTGGTCTATGTCATTGATAGATAAGCAGATGCGAGTGCTTATCTATTTTTAGGGGATTTCCAGTCACAGCAAAAACACCACAAATCTTAATCTTAGTTCCACAGCAAACTCGTAACTTTCCATTCTTTCACAGCAAACTTGTAATTTTCCACTCTGACATGTTTTCTACTTGTTTACTTAAATTTCCTACCCTCCAGGCTCCATTTTGTATAGCCTGTTTACATACTCATTACAAATTCCATTGTGTAAAGGTACTCACACAGCACATATCCTAAAATTGGAGCTATACAGAGAAGATTAGCATGGTCCTTCGGCAAGGACACTATTCCTTTCTCAGTAAATAAGAACATAAAGGGTTTCAGAGGAGAAATTGTGTGTTGTGATATGATAGTCAAATTCCTTCACATTAAAATGAAGCATGAAATAGAATGACATGTGTTACATCATTGTACCCTTTATTTAGTGATGTACATACGCTTGATTATAGTGTTTGAAGAAATAAGTAGCTCTGTGTCTGATTTCTAGGCCTTTAATTCACAGGGATTAGATGGCTCAGCCCCTTCAGCTTTGCTGCATGACACATGCATCTTTCCCTTTGTCTAGTACCACTCCCTATATGCAGTTCTTCTATTCTCCTATGTTCATCTCCAGCTTCTTGGGGTTTTATTGTTGAGTACCTTTCACCTTTACAGCTTCACCCAAATTGGCCTGTCAAAACATTTTTACCTGTCAGACCTTCTTAAGGAGGGGCATTCCTGCAGCACTCTACTCTACATGGAGGCTCCTGAGACCACAGATAAGAACTGATAATACCTTTCCTCTTGCATCTTTCATGCCTTTAAAGCCAGGATAATGTGAACAACACTACCAAGATCAACTGCAGGCCTGGAGTGCACTCCGACCTGCTTTCTACACATCAGCAGAAGCTTTTCTATGCTGTGATTTCTGAGGAGTGTGAAGCCCCTCCAGCATCTTCCTTTCACAAGTTGCAGGCTTAGCTGGGTGTGTTCCTGCCGTGTAGTCACTCTCTCCATTGTTTAAGTGCAAATCTCTAGGCCTCTCCTTACTTACATTAATCTCCTTTTCAAAAGGAACCACTCCCTCAGCACATGCCTTGTCTCCAGCTTTAATCTACATCTTTTTCAGTCCAAACTCTACATTCTGCATTTCTTTCTGCTCCAATTGCTGTTTCTCAATGTGTATAATATTCACAATTAATAGGCACATCTCCATTTCTACATTAGGCTGTCTTGAAATTTCCTCTGCCAAATAAATTTGTCCATTACTTTTTAACTTATCCTCAGGAAAGCTATTAGACTGTGGGCAGACTCCAGCCACATTCTTTGCCAAAATATCCAAGTTGCTGCTTAGGTACCTATTTCCCCTTCAGCTACATTGTTTTTAGCACTACTTTCTTCTAGGCTCAAACTAGAATGGATACTTAAGCTCTGCTTACAACATTCAACTATTTTTCTAGTACAAACTTCCAAAGTCTTCCACATTCTTCCAAAAACCCACATGGTCTGGCTCTTCACAGCTAGCAGTCCACTATCTGATACCAAATTCTGCATTAGTTACTTTTCTGTTGCTGTGATAAAACATCATGACCAAGGAAACTTATAGGAAAAAGAGTTTGTTTCAATTTATGGTTCTAGGTTTTAGAGGAATCAGAATCCATCATGGCTGTAAGGCATGGTGAAATGACTGAGGCAAGAGCAGAAAGCTAAATATTCACATCTTGAATAGGCACAGGAAGCAGGGAGAGACTGGAAATTGGGCAAAGCTTAAGAACTCTAAAGACTGCCTCCTAGTGACACACATCCTCCAGAAAGTCCACACCTCCTAAAATCTTGCAAAACAGCATCACTATTTGTGGGCAAAATACCCAAATACTTGAAACCTCTGGATGATATTTTCATTCAAACTAGCACAGATATTATGTTTTATATTTTAATTAATTATTTAAATGTATTCATAGAAGAAAAGCTAATCAAATTATCAGATGAAACAAAGTTCAGAGACAAAGTTAGTATGTGTAATGTCAGAATGAATATTTGGACATCTTAAAAATCACAGCTAGTCACGTATATGTGTTAAACAGGCTCAAGAAACTGATAGTGCTTGATGGAGACTTTATAAAAATGATTTTTTTTCTTTTAAAATATTTTAATTAATTCTTTAAGAATTTCATTCAATTTGTTTTGATCATATTCACCCCACACTCTGTCCTTACTTCCTTTCAGATCTACCCCTAAGCCTACTTCCCTCCCAAATTTGTGTCATCTGTTTTTTACAGCCCATTGAGCTCAATTTGTGCTGTTCATACACTCCCAAGTGTCAGTTCATCCACTGGAGCATGGCTGACCTAAAATGGGCCATACCCTTAAAGAAAACTGACTCTCCATACCCTAGAAGCCATCAATAGTTCATAGCTCTTCTGTTAGGGGTTGAGATTTGTAAGCCCCTACAAACTCTGTACTACAGTTTTGACTGGCTTGATCTTGTGCAGGTCTTATGCAGGCAAGTATAGTTGCTGTGAGTTCATGAATGCAACTGTCCTGTCCTGTTAAGCATAATTGTTTCTCTCAGGGGCTTCTGGTCCTCTGGCTGTTACAATCTCTTTTTTTTATATATGTTCCTGTGTGCAAATTCTTCTACTGGTGTCTGGTCAGCCTATCTAGAGTCACTCCAGTGAAGATCTACTCTCTTTCACCCCACAGTAATCAATTGCCAATAGTTCCTTGGCTAAGGTTGGGGCCTGCTGTCCATTTCCCTAGCTCTATACTTGGTTTTTGTCTGATTGAATCAACATGGGTCTTATGCATGTTGTCACCATTGTTGCAAGTTCATATGAGAATGTTCTTAGTGATGTGAAAGTCTCTGCTTCTTTATGTTCATGAACCTTTCTTGTAATCCTTCCACCCCCTCATGACAATGGTCCCCGAGCAATGAGAGGGTGAAGTTTAATGAAGGAGTCGTATCCAGCACACCCACTCTGCTGTCTCTTATTCTATGCTACCTTCTGTGTGCATCACACTCAGTTGCATGAAGAAGTTTTACAGGTGAGACTTGAGGAATGTATTAGTATTCTCTCTATCCCCTGTTCTTCCATGGTACATGGGCCTTAGGTGTAGATGTTTCACTGTAGATGTGTCACTTGGGACTGGACATCACTTAGACATATGGTCTCTGTATCTGATAAGCTGTGGAGGTGTGGAAGAAGCTTCTTTGATAAGTGGTGTAGAGTAACTTGTATATAATTATAAGGATCCATATTTAGCATACAGTAAGAAATTTCATTTATCTAGAGATATGACAGACATAGGGCCTCTCTAGGATCTATTAACTCTCTTGCCATGTGTATTTTGCTACATTTAGATGCCACCTATGAGTTTCCTCCAATTATAGAGGGCTTTAAATGCAATTATAACTGATAATTACCCCCTAGTTAGAAAAGGACGAGTACTACATCAATAGAGATAGTGTGCCCGGCCAGTTGTTTTCAATATTAAGATCTGAAGCTGAGTTGAACTATTGATTGATTTTCTCTCTTAGCAGCTTGCATAGTATCCTATAAAACTATGAGAGCTAGTCTTCAGGAAGAAGGCTTCCAGATCAGTTCCAGGTCCATTGCTTCATATCCCATTTTGAAGTATTTCCTGTCTTCATTAATGGGAGGGGGGTTCCCAAATATGTCTCTGAAGCTAGCATCACTCTAATACCAAAACCAGGTAAAAACAAAGCAATAAAAGAAAACCATAGGTCCATATCCTTAATGAACATAGAAGCAAAGATTCTGAACAAAATATGGTAAACCTTTATCAACACATATCAAAAAGATCATGCACCATGATCAAGTTGTCTTTATGCCAGAGATTCTGGGATGGTTCAATAGACTTAAGTCAGTAAATGTAATAAATCATATAAATGGACTTAAGAATAAAAGTCATATGGTCATCTCAATAGATACAGAAAAGGCTTTTGACAAAATTCAACATGTGTTCTTGTTAAAAGTCTTAGAGGAAATTGAACAGGAGGTAACATACCTCAATATAGTTAAGGCTATATACAACATATCCACAGCCAGCATCATTCTAAACTGAAAAAAATTGAAACATCCTTATTAAAATCAGGAACAAAACAAGGCTGTCCACTATCTCTGCTACTTTTCAATATGTTTTTTGATACCCTTATTAGGGCAATAAGATGAGAATGCAACTAAAGTAGTACTAATTGGAAAAGAAAAGGTCAAATTATCTTTATTTGCAGATGATATGATATTATACTTAAAAGATCCCCCAAATTCCATCAGAATATGATTAGAAATGATTGATACTTTCATACTTTTCAGCAAAGTGGCAGGTTACACAAAATCAATTTACAAAAGTCACTGGTCTTTCAATATATCAATAACATGCAATCAGAGAAAAATTCACCATAATATTCTCAAAAAAATATCTAGGAACACACCTACTGAAAGATTTTTTAAATTCATACATTAAATTTTTTATTTCTATTTTTAATTTTTTAAAATCTTTTCCAGACAGGGTCCGCTGTACCCCTAGCTGGCCCTGAACTGCCTATGTAGACCAGGATGGCTTTAAACTCACAGACATCTGCCTGCCTCTGCTTCCTGAGTGCTGGGACTAAAGGCATGTGCCAACACAGCTGGCAAAAAATTTTAATTTTTTGAAGAAAGAGATACATGAAGACACCCAGAGACAGAAGGGCCTCCCATGCTCATAGACTGGCAGAATTACTTTTGAAAATGACCATCCTACCAAAAGCAATGTATATAGTCAATGCAATGCCAATGAAAATCCCCATGACATTCTTCACAGAGCTAGAGAAATAACATCCTAAAATTTATATGGAATCACAGAGCATCCTGGATAGTCAAAGCAATCTTTAGCAAAAGGAACAATGCTGGGGAGAATCACCATATCAGATCTGAAACTACATATTACAGAGCTATAGTCATAAAAACAGCATGGTTCTGGCACAAAACAGACACAAAGATGAATGGAACCCCACACGAAGTAGACCCAAACATGAGTGCATGCAATTTTAATATCTGATATTTAACAAAGAGGCCAAGAACACACAATGGAAGAAAGCCGCATCTTCAACAAATGGTGCTGGAAAAACTTGAACTGCACCAGTAGAAGAATGGCATTGGATCGTATTCTCCACTCTGTACAAAAGTCAACTCCAAATGGATTCAAGACATCAGTACGAAAGCTATTACAAGCTCTTTCCTCTCTCTTCCAAGATGCTCCCTTAACCTTATGGAGGGGTGTGATAAAAATATTTTTTGTTGAGTATTACAGTGACACTCTCTGCACTTTGATAAACTATGAGTTTAATAACAGGTGGGATTTCTTGAGGTGTGTATTTCAGACTCAAAATTTAAGCTAACTTGTGAGACAGGAACTCTAGGGTGGATAGATGAAAATTATACAGACATAGATGCTCTTACAGACAGTCTAAAATACAAGTTAAGCTTGCTGCCCACTGCTTGCAAGCTGTTTTCCCTGAGCTCCATGGAACATAATGTTGCTGGTCTCATACTTAGTCTGACTGAAGGCCTAGCTTGCTCGTTCAGACTAACTCCTTCTTCAGTTGTTCCCTCTTTGCTAAAACTATTTCCATTCTTCCTGTAGTTCAGAGATAAAAAGAATCATCCTTGACTCCTTATATTGACCTCATCCCAAAGTAGTTAGAAAATATTGTCTATATATTTACTATAACTTAAAAAAATCTTTCTCAGTACTTCCTTGCTGACATACTATCTTCTTTCACCTGGACATTTCAATAGCTTCTGCTATGGTATAAGTCTAAAATGTTTTCTACAGCTGTAGGTGTCAAGCACTTGGTCCCTTCTCCTTTAAAGTCTTTTTGGTTAACGTAGCTGAGTGATAGCTTTGGGGGGTTTTATAAACCCTTGGCTTCTTCCTTGTGCTCTTTACTTCCTGATCTGGTAAGATATGAACAGCATCATATCTCAGGCTCCTATTTCCTTGGACAGATACTTCCACCTCATGGCTTCCCTGCCACACTGGATTTAAATATCTCAGAATCTATGGGCCACACTATCCCTTTTACCCCTAAGTTATTTCAATCAGGTATTTAGTCAATGTGATAGAAAAGGATACATTTCTTGATTTTCTTTATTTTTAAATATGGGTGTTATTGAATATAATTTCAATTTTGCAGTCATTAATCCATTTCAAGTGGATGTCTTTTCTGAGTTCACAGGTCTTCAGCAGCTATATCCAAAACTTTCTTTATAATGGTTTCCTCAAGGTGCTCCATCCCTTGCAAATCTAGCCTTAAATAATTTCTGCCACAAAGTGTCCTCTTTCTGTTCCAGGGCTGTTCCCTGCCAGGTCCCTTCAGCCTCTGGAAATTTGCCCAGAACGCTTTTCTGCAATATCTCCTTTTTGCTTGTTTCTTCATATCACTCAGACTTTTACTTATTGAGGCTGCCTCGTTTCTTCTATTTGAAAAGTTATTTTTTTTTGATCCCGAACTTGCTTCCACTTAATTTTTCTCTATGACATACGTTACTTTCTAAATTTTCAGTCATATGTATATATTCGTATCCTCCCTTCTTCCCTGGAGTAGTAAAGACTTCTGTCTGCTATGTTCATTGTTCCATCCCTCACTCTTAAGAGTACTGTTGTAAACAGTAGGAGTGCATTAATCACTTCAGAATAAATGCCTCTAAATAGGAACAAATAAACCAATGACTAAGTGAAACTACTGCAGCCAGGAAGGTGGCGCAAGTCAGAAACACTGGCTGCTCCAGAGGCTGAGGCAGGAGAAACGTGAGCAAACACAACTTAAAAAGGCACCCCTGGGGCTGGAGAGATGAAGCGCAGTTAAGAGCAGGGACTGTCTTGCAGAGGACTCAAGCTTGATTCCCAGCACTCACACGGGAGCTAACAACTGTACGTAGCTCCAGGTCTAAGAGAATTTAACACCTTCTTCTGACCTCCACAGGCACTACGTGACACAGATGCATTTATATATATGCAGGCAATACGCTCATACATATAAAATAAAAATAATAAATGAATAGTTTTCAAAGGCACCCCTCCTGTGAGCCTATGTTGTGGTCGCTTCCTTTTAGCTAGAGTTCTTGTATCCTCCTTGAGCTGGAGCTGTTGACCCCCCTCACATGAGCCTGAAACTTTGGATCCCTACCATGAGCCACAGTTCCACATTGCTTGGCTGATTGTGGAGCCGAGGAGAACGTGGAGGACTTCCTGATGCTGGGCGGTAGTTTTAGTCTTCTCTGAGCTATTATACTCCCCATGACACACTCAGCTGAGGTCCCAGGTTGTTCATGGCCGAGACTTTGCCTCTTATGCTGGAGGTAGGGAAGGCCTTTATCATTTGTAGATTCTGGTCTCGAAGGGACTGATTCTCTGGAATGGACCTTTCAGCTTCTCTGAGGCCCAACTATAGTCCTGGGTATCCAGACCTTGATGGTGGACCTCTCCCTTACCTGGGCATCAAGACATTTTCCATTATTTTTCTATTACTCTTCTATAACCCAAGTATTCCTTCATCTGTGCCCTAATTGAACTTCTAGGGGAAAAAAAATCATAGTCTGTGAAGTTAAAAAAAAAAGAAAGTACTGTAATTACCAAACTAATAACTGATATAATCCTCAAACTAAAAACATAAACTTATATCTTAGAATATAAATTAAAAATTTTATGTATCTAGCATAATTTTTGAATATTGTTTGCTGACAAAACTCTACTACCAAACTTCAGCAATAATATGAAATTTGTCAGTGTTTAAAAAAGAAAAAGAAGAACACTGCAGAGCATATTCCTAGACTGTTCAGGACCTTGGGTTAAATGCCCAGTGAGCAAAAAGAAGTATGTGAATAAATACACATAAAGCAATAAAACAAGATAAATAATAAGCAAATGTATCCTGAAAAAGAAAAAAAAAACTTTGCATATATTAAATGCTTATTATTATTGAGGAAGTCTAAGAAAGGAAAATCCTGTTTTAGAGGAATACGATCCATTTAAGAAGTGTAAAATCTGTTTTGTGCACCAGCACAATCATTTTATTTTTCAGTTATGCCTTTACAAAAAGTAATTGAAAAATAACATTCTATCAAGAAGATCCTGAAGATAATATTAAAATGCTTTAAACATAATTTAGAGATCATAATTATAATTGAGTAGTAAATTGAGAAAGTTAAAGTACATTGATGTACTTTACACTTCTGAGATAGTAACCAAAAATAAGTTAAGCTTATTATGAGTAGTTTCAGAAATAAACTAGTAGTAAGGGAGGAAAGTATGTGTGTTTAATGTTTGAAATGCTGTCTTCAATATTCTATAAAATTACTATTTAAAATTATGTGGTCTGTGAGTGTCAGGAGGAAACTTCTTTTACTGGAGAAAGCTCAAGCAGAGGCCAGATGGATGACTATCTGGATAATAAAATAATGATATATGTGCTAAAAGTAGAGGGATGGAATCTCAATTGCATCTAAATTCTAATATTCTATTTTTTTCTATTAATAAGCATATATTCATGTACAAGCTATATTAGTATCTAAATGGTAGGTATATATGAGGTCTATATATATACACATAATATATGTAATGTATATGTATATGATGTATTCTAATGTTTTTGTCAGTTTCTTGCCTTCACAGACATTAATTCTATTCTAGAGAACACTGTATTATATGCAAAACATATTTCCTAGTATTGTTCTTTATTTGGAGTTTACTGTACAGTTACTGTAACCTGTTCTGTTCCATTATTTACTTATCTTTATTTTATGTGTATGAGTGCTTTGCCTGCATGTCTGTAAGTGTAACACATGTGTACAGTGTCTGAAGAAGGAGGGCGTTGAATCACCTGAAACTGGATTTATGGATGATTGTTAGCCACCATGTGGGTGCTGGGAACCAAACCCTAGTTCTCTGGAAAGGGTAGTCAATGCTCTTAACCACTAAACACTTCTCCAGCCCCATGTTCTGTTCTATTATTCCCTTTACTACAAGAATATAAAATTTCATGTATAGATACCTGTGAATGAAAAGATCAATGTTGGACCTTTGAAATTAAGTTGTTTTCATTCTGATTTGCTTTTTTAAAATCAACTATTACTAAGTTAAAATTTTTCTCCATAAATTCATTTTCCACAGAATGCATAACAAGTGCAGATCTATGACATACTTCAACATTATTAATTAATTCTTTAGTGTGGTCACATCCAGGCAAATCATGGGGAGAAAATCACTTAGTTTTATGGATATGAAGGCACATGCTGAAATAAGAGACTACTGAATACATTTGAAAGTCATGGAGCATGGCATGGTGGTGCACACCTTTTATCCCAGCACTCAAGAGACAGACAACAGGTGGATCTCTGTGACATGGAGGCCAGTTGGGAATACATAGAAAGTTCCAGGCCAACTGGTGTTACTGGGAGAACTTGTCGCAAAAAAAAAAAACCAAACAAACAAACAAAAAACTATCAATCAATCAAGAAGTCAATCAATAAATGAAAAGGGAGAATAATCTCAATAGAGTGTCAGACAGACTGTCATCTGTATTCTCCGTCATCTAATAGTGCAAGTGTACCTTATGATTACTACCTTGCAAAGTATGCAGAATGTTGGATGATTTTTCAAGGTTATAATCCAAAAAGGTTCATGATTGAACTGTTTACAAAGGTTCGCTGCATTGTTCTCAAAGAATTCCTTCATTTATGCTATCTAAACACTCAGATGTATAGTCGTGTGTACAGGAATCATTAAGGAATGATACACTAAAAGGGCATTTTTTGGTTTTAAGATACTTGAGAATTATCCAAGGAGTAACAGCTTAGTGTGTACTGACTTTCATAGATTCTAATTTTGTTGGCCAGTGTTAAGACATAGAGGTCTGATTTAATGATCATGCATCATCAGCTTCCTCTACCACCATAAAGCAGGTGGTTTATACACTATACTTTACATGGCATCCTATGGTGATCCAGATTTTTAGAAAAAAGGTATCTTTTGCATGCCAAATTCATTGTTTTCCTTATATGGAGAACACTTGTCCATTTGGGTTAAGATCTAGATGTTCATTTATTTCCTACCCACAAGTATTTTTTTTTTTTCTGACAAATCCATTTCTGTCTTTCAAAACAACCTTCTAAACCAAGGCCCACTCACTTCCCAGTCTCATTTTATGGTGAGAGAGCTCCCTCGTGTGGTAACATAGTGCTAACAGTATTCTGAAAATTTATTCTCTCTCTTGGGCAGATGCTTGAAAACAATTCACTGTTAATTTTACCACTAATACAACTGGATTACTTCTTTTCCAAGGAATTTTTAGAACAGTCTTTCCTTTGAGCTTTAACTAGAAAGACACTAGGGTGTAAAATGTGTGGATTTGCAGATTGCAACTGTGGCTTGCTTTAAGTTGCTGGAAGCTATATCAATGCCTCTGTTAGGCATTGTGAATGACTGCATCATAGTGAGCTGATCGGGACTCAGAACTGGTCAGATCAACCCTGAATTCTGTTACTTATCTAAATGGCTTCATGAATAACTTAACTTTTCACCAAAATCGTATGGAAAATATGAAACAATACTTCAAATTTGGAGGAAATTTTATTACGATTACCTTTATAATTCTAGTGCTTATTAATTAGGTATGTTCATTCAACATATGCATACAGCAAGTGCTAACCAAATTGCAACAATTAGGCTTTTAAATCTCCTAATTATTTCATTATATTTGGGGAATTAAAGTTCCCCTTTTGTAGATCATTATAAAATATGTAATAAGTTTTCAAACTATCATCAATTTGATTACCATTTCTCTTTAATTGTGTTCTGGTACTCATTATCCAAACTTCCTTTGTTCTCCCTCCCCCCTAACCAAATGAAAGTGCTCCTTTCTGGGCTCAAACATGATGCTCTCTGGATGGAAAATGTTTCTGAGGAGACAGATAGCCCATTCACTTTACTATTCTATTTGAAGAATACTTTGTAATAGATGAAATCAATAAGTATAACAGAAAAAAACATAACAGTAATCTTATTAAACAAACATTGGTGCCAAGCATACTGTCTAGATTAAATTATATCATAGCACAATCACTTTAAGTGCTTTTAATGAAACTGATAGTCATTTAAAGTAAGTAAATATTTTACCAAGTAGCCATGAGTGATATAAGATGTGAATCAACTTAACATATGCCTCCTCACTTCCAGGAGTGATCTGAGGGCAGTCTAACAACAGCGGCCTCTCAATAATTATATCCCTCATAAAGATATTATTCTAATATTTTTTAAAACACTCAAATTTTTTTCTCTAGAGTATTTTCCTGTTTGACCATTGTAACTTATCTCATAAAGTTTTACTTTTTCAATATTTAAGTTTTCCAATACGGATTTGATTTTTATTAATATATATTTTAAAGGATTCAGAGCCCCTGCTAACTACAAAGAGTATAGAAAACAATGAAAACTTAGAAATGTATACCAGTTGTAACAACAACAACAAAATTTCAATTCTCACACTCCTGAAAGATCATGTTTATCATTTTTAGTGTATTTAGATATAATCTTTTCATGTAAATGAAAAATATGTTTATCAACATGCATACTATACAGAGAGAATACATATGAATAGATATTTTCATAGTCAGAATTAGATTGCAGATAGAGCTTCATGTGTTTTGACCTTAGTCTACAAGTTTTATGTATAATCAGATGTTGAATATTCTAGTATTATACATATATTTGCATATTAACATTTATTTGGCTGTTGTTTAGTGGTGCTTCCAATTTTTAATGTTATTTATAAAACTGTAATGAAAATCTTGATTGTGGATTTAAATATGTATAGGGTATATTCTTAAATAATTCTAAGGGTGCACACATGTTGACATCATTTTTCACTTCTTCCATCACGAGGAGCGCTGTTGGTAGCAATGTCAGTTGCAGCCTTGGCAGCATTAGTAGTGAGTATTTCCAAAGAAGAGCGAGGGCCACATCGTGAAAGGTCACAGCAAAACATAAGGGTAGGAAAGGCAGGGTCTACCTAAACGAAAAGGATGAGCAACAATTTAACACATAATTTTGAGACATATTTACACTGAAAAAATACATAAATATAGAAGAAATGAGATCTCTTTAAAGAGTAAAGAAAGAGAAAAATCATGACATAACAGGTTTTAAAATACAGTAGAACAGGAGCTGGGGTGATGGCCCAGAGGTTAAAAGCGCTGGCTGCCCTTACAGAGGATCCAGATTTGGTTCCCAGAACCTACATGGCACCTGTCTTTTTAAATTACAGTTACAGGGTGTCTGATGCCCTCTTCTGGCCTCCGTGGGCATTGCATGCACAAACGCACTTAAGCACATGTAGCATAAAACATAAATTTTTAAAAATTTCAAAATGTATTAAAATAACAAAGAGCAAAATCTTTTTAGTAGTTGTAACTGGTGTTGGAGAAAAAAAATCAAGAGGATTATAAGAAAGTCTAAGAAAACTACAATGGCAAAGGTAATCAGAGAGAGCATGCAGCTAGAATTTGAACAAGATAAAATTCAATAATCTTTTAAATGCAAATGATTGAAACCCCCAAGTATGAGGATGAAAGGTGATAATGACCCAGAGAACACTTATGCAGTCAGTAGGGGAGAGTCTACAAACAGAGAATTCCTTAGTTGGGCAAGGTAGAGTCCGATAAAGAAAGAGAATCACATTTTCAATATACAAGGCTCAAGAATTACACATCCATTCCTGCTCCTAGGAAATTTTATGTGAAAACAGCTCATCCAAAGGAAAGAACAGTAGAAATAAGAAGCTACAAATTAAGACATAGGAGGCAGGACGGAGGTGCCCATGCAGTAATTTTAATATAAATTAAGCTAAAAGCAAGCAATGCTGTATAAAAAGATCTTAAAGCAATGTGAAAGCAAAAAACATGACCTAAAACTTTATACATGAAATTAAACCTATTTACATTACAGATATACAAAAGTTATTGGCTTAGTCATGAAAGAAAATAAACCCACAATAGCATTCTGCTATTCATAAAATGGATTCTAAACTGGGGTCACCTTATAATTATATATAATAAAATTTGGAACTTACAAGGCACTATCAATATTTGACTTTGACCATCCTAACTCCCCAATAAAGAATAAGTACAGTTTCTACATTATACACAAGGAATGTGACATTAAGAAATGTTTTAGGTTTGCATAATAAGCTTTTTTAAGCTAATGGTGGACGCTGACCTTCTGGAAGCTCTGTCGTGGTGTGCTTTCTGATTTGTGACACTTTCACTCTCTGTTTCAAATGTAAATTTCTGTTATAAATTTATTTCTGTGTATGAATCTGCTTCTCTGTATGAGGTTCATATTAGGTGGAACATGTATTTGTGTCTGAATTTCTGTTTAAAGCTCAGAGTTCAGAGATACTGCGTGTTACACAAACAGATAAACTCTAGGCATCATCAACTGTTCTTTAATGGCATTTACCTTCTGTTTTCCCTTTGTGATTTACATTAATCTCATGGAAGTGGAGACAGCCATGTGCATAGTATTTGCATACACACACACACATGAGAGAGAGAGAGAGAGAGAGAGAGAGAGAGAGAGAGAGAGAGAGAGAGAGATATGATTCACTCAATTTGTGTCCCCAGTGCTGACCATCAAATCTAAGAGGAAACTTGCTTATTGGATTTATGGAAAACTACAAGTTGTGGAAATTCTAGTACAGTTTTTGATTCGACCTAGCGTTTCCGTTTTACTATCAATAGTTGAAAAGAGAGTTCCCTTGATTAGGCTTAAGCATTGTAACTGTTTTCTACCCTTTCTAATCGACTGTTTGCAACTTGATCAAGTCATCATTTCCGTTTGGTGCACAGTTCTGTCACCTGTGAATGACGGAAACAAAATCTCCCCAAATCTGCTTCATCTCTAAAATATCAGAGGAGAAAATTAAGTTGAAGCCTACAAAGATATAAATGTAACTTTCTAGTCATAATGTTGAATACTGGTTTCTCATATAGTTTGGTCTGGTAATTAAAGCCTGGTGATGTCATGTTTTATTTTAGAAGTTATCACTAATAATAGACAGTTTTTATTTAGACTTTCACATTTCTGCAGCAAGCTGATATTCTAAGCTCTGTTACGAGCAGGGACTCTTTTTTCTTGTTGCTTCATGCTTTGGTGCCTAGAACAGTGCCTGACAAATACTAGACACAGAGTAAATGTTTGCTGAATGAATAGTGTTGTGACTTAAAATGATCACATTCTACAAAATTGTAATTATTAATAATGATGATAATCAGACATGTTAAAATACTGGAGTAGATAATACCAAAGGTGAAATTTCTGACAGCTCTGCTAATGGGAAGGTGTCAAGTTAATCTCAGCTAACATAATCAAAGGTGTGGCATGTCAGACAGATGTAAAAGCTGTACGATTTAGTACAGGCTTTACACATGACTTTCTGAGTATATCTTTTAAAATTATCTTCATTTTATTATTACAAACATTTTTTTCATATATGAAAATAAAGTTATGTTAAAGAAAAAATTCATATATATAACACAGATGAAATAATGAAATTCAACTTCATTTCCTATGGGAATGATAACTCCTTGAAAATGTTATCTCACATTTTGGGGTGATATGTTCACACAAAGCAAATTCAGCAGCACAATGAACATGTGGAGGCTCAGTATCTGGACTCAGTCATTAGTCTCTTGGCTACACTTTAATGGATCATAACCACTACTTTCCTTACTTTCTATCATTGGCTATTCCACTGGAATTAATTCTTCAAACAACATTTTGCACATCTGGATTTTTTCTGATTGTTTCATATCATGGAAGTGATTACTGTCCTTTCGTCACCTCAAAATTCTCCGGAAATGGAAATTCACACACTGAATGAGGTTCAATGATTTCTTTAAGACTGATTCTTTATTGCTATATTTCTCATCAAGTGTTTAATGTTTCTTCAGTGTCTAAATTACTTTGTAGAGCAATGAAATGTAAATTCGTAATTTTATAATTTCACTTTCATTTGTTTTCTGGAATTTTTTTCCCCAGCATCTTCGCTCTTCAATAGTAGTTATTAATTTTCTTGAATCCAAGTTTGTAAAAGGAAATGTGGATTAAATATTTAATGATTTGCTTGTGTTTGCACTTCCCAAATCAAGGGCTGGTAAATTAGGTAGCCCAAGCTTTTATTTCCAATATCCTGAAATATTACAAATGGATTTTAAATAATAATTATGTTAATATTACTAATAACCTAATGAGAAGAAAGGTAAATATTAAGTTTGTCATAGTTTTGTTGTTCCTTACAACATAAATTTCTGAAAACATGGTTGTAACACAATGATATAACTTACTGGAGAGATTACATTTTTTAATGCACGGATAATTTCATTCCCAATGAAATTTCATTTTAAGAATCAGAACTTTTGGTTGTTGTTTTATATTATTTTATCTCTGGAATAACATGTTTTTGTTTCCATTGCTAAACTTAAAGAAGCTGCATTTGGAAAATCTCACAGTTCTTCTCTTAGACCTCATGTAATCTCTCTCCCAAGAAAATATTATACTATATTCAAATTCTTATACTGTGCAGGGTATTTATTTTTATTTTATATGCAAGAATGCTGTATATAATGACTTTTTACAGGTTTCCTACAATATATTTTGATCATATGTAGATCCTCTCCTGCACTTTTCTGTTCCTACCTCCCCCCAATTTCATGGTGGATATGCACAAGCAAACTGAGATTTCTAGACAACTGGGTAATAATTCATATAAACTCCCAGCAATGGTGACAGCATACACAAATCCCATATAAACTCAATCAGAAAAAATTCCAACACATCTTAAGATAGAGTTAAATGTTCTTCCACAATGCAGAAAAATCATGCAAGTTCTATTTATTTTAAATTTAGTGTGAAACTTGGTGATAAAGGGAAAGAGGGAGCTCATGAGAGGTGGGACCACAGAAGGTTGGTATTATCAAGTGAGAAATAGGGAAAACAGAACACCTCAAATGAAAAGGCATGGATGAAGGGTTAGGAAAGGAGAGAGAGAGAGGAAAGAAGAAGAAGAAGAAGAAGAAGAAGAAGAAGAAGAAGAAGAAGAAGAAGAAGAAGAAGAAGAAGAAGAAGAAGAAGAGGAGGAGGAGGAGGAGGAGGAGGAGGAGGAGGAGGAGGAGGAGGAGGAGGAGGAGGAGGGGGGAGGAGGGGGGGGAGGAGGAGGAGAAGAAGAAGAAGAAGAAGGAGAAGAAGGAGGAGGAGGAGGAGGAGGAGGAGGAGGAGGAGGAGGAGGAGGAGGAGGAGGAGGAGGAGGAGGAGACGTAGTAGTGGTAGTAGTCTGGAGCAAGTCTGGTGTCATGCCTGGCCAGAGCGGAACATCACATCCACAGAAGCCATTCCCCTTATTCCTCATGGCAGGTGGCCTGGCTAAGGCCCACACTGCATTATGCCATACACTGTTACATCCCTGGAATAATGTAATTTCATACTGTGTGCAAAATATGTTTATATTTACAGATAAATATTCCGGTCACCCCTCATTAAAGAAGCTTCTTTTGCACCAGAGTCTATTACAGATTACCACAGCTGGTCACACACCCTGTCTATGAACTGATCAAGCCTAATTGGCACATGTACAATGAAACTTCTACACCTAAGGCTCATGCAGCATAGAACAAGGGGTAAAGGGGGCACTAATGAATCTCTCACCTCTCTCTCATGCAAAAGAGAGACAGAAACCCCAAAAATCACAAATGGCAAAAGCATAGAGATTAAGAGACTACAGAATGCTATTCATTGGACAAGACTCCCATATTAAGCTTCACCCACCCAGGGCTCAGGGACCATTGCAGAAGAGAGGGCGAAAAGATTCTAAGAGCCAGGGGAAGAGGTGCATAACTATATGGCACTAGGGTCCTACAAACTCCTGGGCCCTGATCATATGAATCTGCAGCAATGGTGACAGCATGCACACTACCCACGCAAACTGAAGCAGAGAAAAACCTAGCACAGAATTAGGGAAATGGAGAGCAGACCCCAATCTTAGATGGAGAAATATTGGCAACTAATCACTGTTGGATGAGGAAGAGCTGAGTTCCCTAAATTGAGGCACTCTAGGCAGGCTGACTATAGCTCAGGAGATGAACTTGCACTGAGCACCATCTGGGGACACTAACTTGATACAATAGGCATTAGCACAATTGATGGAATGTATGAATTCCCCATGAATTGGGGGCTATGAGATGATGGCAGTGAGGAAGGGGTTATAAAGGTGGTTAGAACTGGTTGAGAGGTCCTATATGAGATAAACAAAATTTCAATTATCTTTAAAAACTAGCCAGCTCATTCTGGCAGCAGTGTTGGTTTTACAACTAGAACAGGTTTTTCAGAGTCTCAAGTGTGAGATCTTAGTAGCCTCTACCTCACACTTACACAGATTCTCTTCTCAGTAGCATGGATTATTTTGGTATATTATCAAAACTGTAGAACAATACTGATGAGGTATTAATAACTGTGTGCTCCCTGATACCAGATTTTACTTTGTTGTTCAGTTGGGAATTTCAGATAGTATATAACGGTGTGTTCTCAGCAGTGCATCACAAGCACAGTAATTTCCCTGACCTTTGTTATCCCTTCCTTACTAATGCTCTTTACGTCTGGGAACCATGAATTATTTTATGGCCGTTATAGCTTTGCCTTTTATAAAGTGTCATACAGTCACAATTTCACAATGAACGCTTTCCAACTGTCTTTTTAATTAAAGAGCATGTCTTTATATTCCTTTCAAATTGTTTCTTCAAAATTAAATATCTTTTTATCACTAAATAGTGTCTCATTATACAATTTCTTCATTAGTTCACTTTTTGAAGGATATCTTTGATGCGTATCATTTGGGTAACTGTAAATGAGGCTGCCATAATTATTACGTGTATATTTTGTATTGAAATATATGCTTTGATTCATTTGACCTATCTTGGAGAATATTATATAATAACAATGTTTAGTTTTGTTAATAAACTTTTAAAATGTTGTCTGAAGTGTAAGAATTGTCATGTATGTCCACCGGCAACGAATGGGAGTTCCTCACCAGCATTTGATTTTGTGTGTTCATTCCTTAACCATTTCATAGGTTTATACTACTAGATCTTTATTTTTTAACTGTAGTGATATAGATTATAGTCATCATTTTATATGATTCTTTCCCACTGTGTCTTTTTTCTTGAGGTGTCTATGCATATCTATTGCTCATTATTTAATTAAAGTGTTGTTATAAAGTTGAGTTGTGTAATAGGGATGTGTTTTGAAAAGATATTTTCTGCAATTCTTTGACATGTTTTCTATTTCACAGTGCCTATCTTTTCCTTTCTTTCTTTCTCCCCTCCTTTCTTCCTTCCTTCCTTCCTTCCTTCCTTCCTTCCTTCCTTCCTTCCTTCCTTCCTTCCTTCCTTCCTTCCTTCCTCCTTTCCCTCATCTTCCTTTCTCTTTCTTTTTGATTTAGAATGAATATCAGGTACCTAGACTGGCCTCTAAATTTCTGTGTACCAAAAGATGACCTTGAACTTCTGATCTTCCTGAGGGTACAGGAAACCTTGTTTAAAAAAAAAAATCAACCCCAAATGTTCAAAGTCCAAGGTCGCCTCTAATAATCAGGATAATCTCTTGTTACCTCTCCCTCCTGTAAAATAAAACAAAAGAGTATTATCTACTTTCATAACAATGACACAAAATATATACATTCCTATTCCAAGAAAGGAATGGTGGCATATTGATGAAACACTGAACCAAAACAAGACCAAAAGCCACTAGGATAAACATCAAATCCTGTACCTCCATGGCCTGTGTCTAGGGCTTTAGTTCTGAAATGCATTAGATGGCTCCCCCTACCCTAGGTTTACTATACATCTCTCTCTTTGACTGCTGCTGTTTCCTTGTACAGCTCTCCTTGGCAGTTGGCTCAGAGCTTGGGGATCTCCCACATCTTGAGTCTCTACCACAACTCCAGATTCACTTCCACAGTTTCATTAAATGACTTTTCATGGCCTCCAGAGACTGCAGCATGTTACATATTGCTTGGCCTCAGTGACTCTTGGAAATTTCAGAGGAAGAATCTGTGACCCCTTCACTCTTGCATTTTTCCTGCCTACAAAATAAGTAGTGCCACAGTGACTACGCTGTCAAGTTCAACTGTCAGCTTAGGATGGAGAGAAGCCCACTTGAATTACACTTGCAGCAGGTTTTGTATGCAGTTGTTTTCCAGGAACAGACAACCCTTAGGCACACTTTTAAAACTGGGATCTTGCCTGGGTGGAATCTTATCCTGAGGGCACCCTTTCTATTATTATTCCAGTGCAGAACAAGCTGCCTCTCCTAATGGATCTTATCTCTAAAAACAGAACCTCTATTTTAGTATAGGCCTTGACTCTAACACTAAGCTTCCTAGTATTCTTCTCTCCAAGATATACATTTTTTTTCTGCTCCACTTGCTCATTTTTATTGTAGACACCTATGTAAGATTTATCACTAATAACCATACCACAGGCTCAACGTTATGCTACCTTTAAATTCCTCCCTACAAAAAAATTAGCTTTTTGCTTTTAAATTTAGCATCAGGAAAGTTCTTAGGACATGGGCAGAAGGCAGCCCATGACTTTTTGCCAAATATCACATGAATGGCCTGTAGCCTGGTTGCTAGGAGAGACCTTGAACATCTCTGAAACCTCGAGTCAATCCTCCAGCAGTCCATATTACTCCAACTACTGTCTTCCAGCCTCCTACTAGAATGACTCACTTAGCTCTACTTCATGTATTCAATCCTTTTCTAGTCCAAAGTTCCAATTTCTTTCAACATCCAAACCCCACAATGATCAGGTTCTTCACAGCAGCAACCCTACTTTCTCTGGTACCAGCTTGCTGTGTTAGTTACACCATGATCAAGGTAAATTATAGAAGAAACTTTGGTCTCATGGTTCCAAATGTAGAATGGATAAAGACCAGGAAAGTATGACAGCAGGCGGCCAAAGCAGGAAGTTCGAAAGATCACATCCCAGTTGCACAAAGGAAGCAGAGAGAGTGAAGTGGTACTTAGGTGAAACTATCAATGCAGCCTGCCCTTGGTGGTCTGCTTCCTCTTGCAATGTTCTAACTCTTGAGGTTTCATAATCTCCCAAACAATGCCTCCACCTGGGGACCAAGTGTCAAATACCCGAACCTATGAGAGACATTGATCATTCAAACCAAATTGTGTTCTAAGGTTGAATGACAGTGTCTTAAGAATTTTCCTAGCACAAGGCGTGGCTTTTGGTCTCACCCCTCTAGGTCCAGAGCAGCTGAGTGAATGGAAGTATGCTCTCCAATTAGAAGAATCAGAGTTTATTTGGAGTTAGTTACAAAGGATTTATCAGACAGAAGGTGCAACATCTCATATTGAGATCTACATTTTGATCAGAACCACCGTGGACTCCACACATCCTGCCAAGATGGCAACCGAGTGCACGAACATCTCCTACCCAGCATTCACTCTTTCCCTCCAGGCTCTCCTCCTCAAGTCACTTGTTGGTTGGAAAGCAGTTGAATCTATTGGCTTCACGTCCATCAACCAAATTCTTAGAGGCATATCTTGCCACTGTTGAAGTCACCATTGTAACTCTCAGCTTCATTTGGATCCAGCGTGTGCACTTTCATGGTCATGTCAATGCACCCAAAAGGAAACTCCATGTAAATATACCCAATAGACAGCTACTCTGTTCTACATTTACTTCTCCATTTGGAATTTTGAATGAAATTATTGATCTACTTCAGTGGAAAAAACCAACAAGACTCTGCTTATGATTTCTATCTCCAAAGAATCTCATACTACATAGCATGCATTCTGACTTCAGAAATCAGTTTATGCATTATGAAAAGATTTTACTTATTTTTAGTGTTGATGTCAGGTAAGGAAAGAGGTAGGAAGGGATTCCAACACTAGGTATGCTGTAATAGTTAAATATTCTCACTCTTGATAGGTTACATAAAAATAGAATGTAGATAATATAGTTTGTCCTTTCAGTTCTTTGCAGATTTTACCCAAGAATTTTGAACACTGTACTCATCATTATTACATGGTTTATAAAAGAATTGAGTGTAGAATTACAGTACACTTAAACTATTCCAATTTCTTCTTAAAATATCTACACAGTAGATGCATCCACTAAAATGTTTATCCCCCAGGATTTTTACAACAGGCAGTATTGAATACATTATTTTTAAAGCAACAAATACCTTAAATATAGCTATTATACATATACATAATATACAGTTCAAAATATCCAATAATTTCCACACTGGGATTTTTTTAAACTTCCCAATTTTTGAAAACTGAAAAGAAATAAGAGTTCACATGCTTAGTATGAATTTTTGCAAATTAAAAAATATTAGAAAGACCTCATCAATCACAGATTTTGTTTGATGAAATCTTACTTTGAACAAATCCTAAGAAGTACAAGAAATTCATAAAATTTCTAATGTCTGTATTAGAGGCCGACTTTGTTGTCCCTCAGTCCTAGCTTATATTACATCAAAATTTTAAGACAGGATTTTTAAACATAAGATATTTTAAGATAAAATGAGGTCTTTTTGGTGGCCTAGGTCCTATATAACATTGTTCTTTTATTTACTTAATTTTCTTTAATGTGCATATGTATGGTGTGCTGTGTATAAAGGCATATGTGTTTTAACACACACATTTATGACTGTACGCATGTGTCTGTGAATGTGGAGGCCTGAAGTTGGTATAAGGTATCTTCCTCATCAGTTTTCCACCTTCCTCTTTGAGGCAAGGTCTGTCAATTTAAACCAGAACTTGCTGTACTGGATAGTTTTAGTTGTCAAGTTGACACACCACGTTTGAGGGAGCTTCATTTGGAGAGTTTCCTCCATTGGACTGGCCTATGGCCACATCTGTGGGGCATTTTCTTGATTTTTGAGTGATGTGGGAGGGCCCAGCCCACTGTGGGTGGTGCTGTCCCTGGATAAGTTGTTCTATACTGTATAAGAAAGAAGGTTGAGCGTGGGCCAGGAGACCAAGCCAGTAAGCAGCATTCCTCCATGGCCTGTGCTTCAATGCCTGCCTCCAGGTTCCTACCCTGAGTTCCTACTCTGGGTTCCTTTAGTGATGAACTGTGACCTGTAAGCCAAATAAACCCTTTTCTCCTCAGGTTGGTATTGGTCAGAGTGTTTTGTCACAGCAATTGAAAGCAAACTAAAACACTTGCCAATTCAGCTGGTCTCATTAACCAGCTTGCATTGGGATCCCCATTTTCAGCTTTAAGTGGGTTCTGGGAATCTGAATACCATTTCTCTACATGGCGAACACTCTATTGACTGAACCATCTTCTCAGCCTAAATTACTGCTTTTCTTATTTTCATGTGTATGTGCACAACTTGTAATTGTATGTATGCATGGGAGTTAAAAATATACTGGAGCCGGGTGTGGTGGTTCACAACTTTAATCCTAGTGCTCAGGAAGCAGAGGCAGGAGGATCTTTAAGAGATCAATTCCAGCTTGGTCTACATAGTGCGTTTTATGTCAGTTGGGTCTACAAGGAGATCCTGTTTCAAAAAAAAAGAAAACAAAACCAAAAACTAATGAAGGAGAAAAGAAGAAGAAGAAGAAGAAGAAGAAGAAGAAGAAGAAGAAGAAGAAGAAGAAGAGGAGGAGGAGGAGGAGGAGGAGGAGGAGGAGGAGGAGGAGGAGGAGGAGGAGGAGGAGGAGGAGGAGGAGGTTGAGGAGGAGGAGGAGGAGAGGAGGAGGAGGAGGGGGGAGGGAGGGAGAGATGGAGGGCAAAGGGGAAGGGGAGGGGAGAAGAAGGAGGAAGGGAAGGAGAGGAATCAGGGTGGTGGGTATACAGAGGGGAGCAATACTAAGATGCTGGAGCAGGTGTCCGGGTGCCACACAGAGAGAAAGGCTTGAAACACAAACTTTCTATCTATGTGGTTTTAAAAGAGAACCAGCAATGAACGCATGCTGATCTGAAATGTCTAACTTACCCAACTTTCAAAATAATTTCTAATTGTTTAAGCTAGTCTGTGAACTTTTAATAATCCTAACAAAACAATATAACCTGCTTAGTGAAAATGAACAATAATGAGAGTTATAATTTTATGTAATGCGAGTATGCTAAAAATTTACTTTATAGCATTCAACACACAAAATTATACATAATGTGAGTTATAGGACTTTTCTATCTCCACATATTTTTTACTGCATATGTTTGTCACTATGATCTATCTTGCTTGACTAGCAAATATTTATTTATTTCATATTATTGTTACTATAAGCTCATAGAGTATGTGTTATTATTCACACTTTAAAAATGAGCAAACTGTGGTTTAGAAATGTTGCTTTCTTGTCTGTGATAAGAGTGGGTAGATGAAAAAAAATGGTATTTAAATTCAGGTCTCCCCAACTTGAATGTTCTGACCTTAGCAATTATAGTTTACTGATTTTTGACTCCTGTTTTATTACATAAAGCCAGATTCTTTATCAAGAATACCTATCATTTTCACCATTGGTTCCACAAACATTTACTTTAAAATACTTCTCTTGTACCATTTAAGGTTGTACACTTTTACCAAACAATTTTAAATGTTTCTGTTTGTATTGATTACATTTTTTCTTTCAATATTCATATATTCATATTGTCAATAATAACACCCTTGAAAATCCTTTTCTGCATAGCTTCTGTGGCTTTGAACTTTCCTCATTTTCTTGCCCGTTCTTAGTGCAAACTTTGCTTTTTTTATTGTCTGCTCAAGGTCTCAGATAATAATTTGGAGAAACCTCAGACTGCATCGTTAGCCCTTTCTGCTTTTCCTCTGAACTTCCAAAGAAATCTTCCCAAGAAAGATCCAATTACACTACAAATTTTCTGTTTTTTACCCCTCAAAAGTGATGTACTTCCCAGTACCTTCCTCTCTCACATACTTACACTGCTTATTGGTATGAAATTATTGTCTGTTTCTCTATGTCAAATCACAGATAATTTTAACCAGTTTCTGCTACGAACATCTTCTGTAAGTATGTTTTGCTTTCATTTTCATCATTGTCACTGTATGTCTTTGGACACGTATGTGAGACTTAGTACAAAACTGAAAGTGAAGTTTTTTTTCAGGAAAAGCGCTGAGATTTTTGGAGCTATGTGCTGTGGTCTACACCTGTAATCTCAGCACAGTGAGGATAAAGCAAGAAAATCATGAATTGAGGGACAACCCAGGAGAACCCATGATAGAAAAGAAAATGAAATCAAGTCAACAGCAGAAAAATCTTAAATGAATTATTTGGTTGGAAGTAAAACGAACTATGTGTTTATTTATAGTTAAAACACATAACAGCAGTTGTAAACTGGCAACCACATTATAGCCAGACACCGCTTCCTATTTCTCCTCATTAAGAATAGAAGAAGTGATTATGCTCATTTTTGCTTCCTACTGAATCAACACACTGGCTTTCAGCCTTAGAGATACAGCCTCCACCCAGCACATTGTAAGAGGACAGATATTAATATTTAATTCGACCATAAAGAGAAAATATTAACATAACACAAAATAATTTATGAGATTGGTTGAACCTTCAACTGCCTTATTAGATGGAGATGGAATTCGTCAGTTAGAACAATGTGTGTGTCTGCTTATTAGCATAACAGTTCTAAGTAACTTTAGGTGATTGTTGAGAATCTGAAACTATTCCTAACTCCATTTTTACAGTTCTCAACAACCAGAAGAGAAATGATGACAATGAGCTGATAATTAATGCAATTTAACTCAGATCAACTAAGTTCTCATACATAAAATTTACCACAAGTATATCTGCATATAAATATTTGAAGAAAAATGCAAATGATCAGAGAAAGTCTACAGAAATCTCATGTCTATGCACACCTGTTCACACAGAAGTGTGTTTTTTTCCATAATGTTTTTCCTTATTAAATACTAATTCAGAGTTTTTCTGTGATGGCAAGTTCCCTTTCCTTGGTGCTTAATTATACCATCTCATTAAAAAGACGTTCTGAAGATACATGTACCAAACCAAGTTACATAAATGACTGAGATCAATTTTAACTTCATTTTGTTTCACTGAACAAAAAGATGTCGCTCTGTCACCTTTAGTTAATGTCACAAAAACTAAAACTACAATTAATTTCTGGTAGCAATTGAATTGACATTTTCTAAAAAATAGATATTTTCTAGAGATAATATTTATGGCCTTCATACCACAATCAATCACTTGAAATATGATAGTGAAACATAGCAAGAGGTTATTTGTGACTTGGCTAAAAAATAAAAAGTAAAATATTTAAATGACATAACTATTCTCAACATATTGGTGATAGAAAACTATTTTATATAAAATCTAAATGTAATTGCATGTTATGTGATTTATAGATACCATGCAAATTATCAATTTGTCAAACAAAATGATATTTTGAACAACTACCCTCATTTTATTTCTTAACCTAAACAGTTTAAATTGATCAAATTTATAATTAGATGTTTATTAAAATTTCAAATTTACTGAATATTACTTTACTTCATTAAGATCTGAAACTCATTTTCTATGCTAAAAATTGACTTAAATTTCTCTTATAAGATTATAATCACGATTAAGTGGATGCACTGTGGAAAGTATTTGGAACAGAAAGTACCTTTAAGTCACAGGACGAGTGTGGTTATTTTCTTTTTTTGTTTTAAGAGCTAAAGCATCTCCATATCTTCTTGTAATGGTCAATGTAAAAGAACTATTGAAATATTGGTACAAAAATAGGAAGATGAAAGATAAAATTGTTTCATTTATGCAAGTTAGACAATAATTCAGAAATAAATATCTCACATGGTAGGTTAAAAATTCCATTATTACTGCCACACGTGGTGTCACATACTGTTAATCCTAGCAGTTGGGAGTCAGAGGCAGGTGTATCTCTGTGAGTTTGAGGGCAATCTGGTCTACCTAGTGAGTTCCAAGCCAGTTGGGGCTGTAGGAAGACACTGTTTCAAAAAGACCAAACAACAACAAAAACAACTAAAAACCAAAAGCCAAAAAAGAACAACTCCTTCTCTTATTACACATAAAAAATACATGCTAATACAATTTCAAAAATGAAACAAGGAAAGCAGTAGAAGAGAATGAATGGAATGAAAGTATGACACATATTTTTGAAAATGTCACGAAGACAGTCATTATTGCATATTATTCTAAAATCTGATAAAATATCTAATATTTGTGACACATAAACACTCCTCTATTTAAAAACATGCAATTAACTCCCTGCAGTTCATGCAGATCCACTCATAATTTGGCTGTTTATGTACCTAAGCAAAGGCTATAATATTTTGCTAAATGTTCTTTGTTCTTATCTTTAGATATTTTGATATAATAAAATGCAGATGCAATTAGGAGACATAAACCTGTAAACTCTTGTACTGTATAAGAGAAAACATAGAATCTTTATGGCAAAACAAGCAAGATATCTCCTAAATGTATTAGTAATGTTCTCATTGCTGTGACCAGATACTTGAGACAAAGGCACATGAGGAAGGGTTTCCTTTGGTTCAGAGATGAGGGTACAGTCTTTCACCGTGGGGAAGGCATGGTGGCAGGAACGTGAGGCAGCTGATCATGCTGAATCCACAGACAGCATGGTGAGATTCTTGCTGGTGCTTCATGGGTTTCCTACTTTTAGGTGTTTTTTTTTTTTTTTTTTTTTTTTTTTTCCTTTCTTTAAAAAAATTCCCCGTTCTCTTCAGCTTGGGACCTGAGTTCATGGGTGAGTGCAACCCACATTCAGGCTGGGCCTTCCAAACTCTCTGGAAACTTCCTTACTGTCAAGCACAGAGGTAAGTCTTCTAAGAGTTTCCAAATTCAGTCATGTTGGTGAAGATTAATCATAATCTCATAATAACATAGCATACAAGAGATAATTAAACTGGTGTAAGTAAGGAATTATATGTGAATATTATACATGATTACTAATTTGAAATTTTTTTGTTAATTACAAATACATTATAATCACTTAAAATTAGCATGAACATATCAAGATGATACTGAAGCACACTAAAGAAAAAGAAATGGTTTTTAGAATATTCAGACAATCAAGAATAAGTTTACTTGAGAGCAGCATTCCTAAACATACTCATAGAAGAAAAGAGTAGAATAAATGTTATATCTATAAAAGGAATTTTTTCACTAGTAGAGGGTGAATAAGATACTTTAGACTATGGATGATTCATCTTGAAAAAATATAAGTGTGCATAAATAAATATCTTACGTGTGTAATTGGAATATATTTTCTAAAGGTGTATTTAGTATTTGTAATTCTGTAGGTATGATTTTATGTGCCTATTTGTTAAAAATGATTTGCATTCATAAGGAACATTGACTTTGCAGATATATTAAAATATGAATTAAAATCATATACTAGAAACCCAACGATCTTGACATAGATGGTTCAGTGGTTAAGAGCACTTTATCCTCTTCATTGGCCCGGATTTAGTTTCCAGCATCCACATGGCAGTTCATAAGTATCTCTAAATCCAGTTTTAGGGATCCGATGTCCTCTTCTGGGCTCCATGGATATCAAGCACACGTGTTACACATACATACATGCATAGACAAAAGTAAAAATAATTTTTTAAAAAAGAAACAATCAGTAACATGGAAAGCTTAGAATGAACTACAAAATACTGGACCACAGATGAGAAAATGTAACAGTAGAATAAGAGACATCATAAATATTCTTCCTCAGGAGTAAGATGTCATGATTAGTTTTGGCTAATCTGAATATTTAGATTAGTATTTATGGATGAGTACTGAGAACAGAAGGACGATACAGAGATAGAAAACTAGTATTTACTAAGAAAATACACGTAGAAAATAGAGACATAAATTTCCACTATCTCTAAAAGTATCTGAGTGTTTACTCTTTGATATATAATTCCAGGAAAAAGCCTCATAAGGAACAGTCAACATATTTGGAAATTGAATCATGTTTGAAGTCTTTTCTTCATTATTAGTAAAAGAATTTTAGCCTTCTGGGTGAATAATCTTAACTTACTAACCACAATCATAACTCATATCCAGCATTCCTGCAAAAACTGGTGTGTTAAAATTCATTTATTTGTTACTACTGCTTATGAAATCTCCTTCTGTCTGAATGCATATGTAGACATGTATTTTATGTATGTCTGATATTTTCTGTCTCTGGTATGGCCAAGGTTACTTTGTTAAAGAGCTCTACTTACTTGTCTTGAAGCAAAATGAGTATTTTCATAGCTGTAGTCCACAATACTCCAAAATACACACATTAACAAGGTTGTGAAGTTTACACACTCAGGGATCATAATTGATGAATTAATTTATGAACTATTTTAACTTTCTTAGTTTAATTTAAAAGAACATGTCATCAGAGTTGCCAACAGTGAACAAAGTGGAAACAGACTTTTCAGTGTAACCAGAATCACTAGTTGGTTAACTTTGTTATCTTGACTTGATGTTTAAGATTCTAAAGGTATAAATTCAACCTAAGAAGAAACATGAATATGCAGAACTCACCCTAGCAGTGGAACAAATATAACCATAAATTAAAAATTTTTCAGCATGTTTGCTTTTGCATGACTATTTTGTACATTCTATTAAAATAGTTAAAAAGGAAAGTTCTTGAGATGATGACTAGCTTTTTCTAATAGCTCATAAAATTTTTATGAGTAATCCAAACAAATACTAAAACAAGTGATTTAAATAGATGTCAGATGGAAAATAGTTTATAAGTATATTTTTCAAATATAATTATGTTTTTTATAATTAAACTTAAAAAATAGCTCAGCAAATATCTTGGGTAATTTATGTTCTTGCAGATTGCTAAGTTAAGATAAACAGTGGACATTTACTGAACAGTTAGGTCATTTCCAAATCAAATAAAATGTTGAAATATTAATTACTAACAGAAATGTGAGCTTATCTACTTCTGAATTATGACAGAATAATAAAGATATTTGGGTCTGTTAGCAAACATGCTCTGCTCCAGAGGCTTGTTTCTAAGTCAATTCCATATCCAGTCAGATTTAAACCGTTTGTATGATGGAGAGGAATTTAATTCTAGAAATTATGAAATGGTGCACTCATAGATTTGCCACTTAACAGAATGCTGATGTGCTAGTTCAGAATTGCTAATTCTTTGGTTCCCTCAAGAAAATTAAGTATCTATGATTTAATAATTCAAATACTTAAAAAGAAACTGAAATTGCTGTAAGTAATTAGATAACTGATTCTCATGCAAGGAAAATAAGATACCTTTTTGGTAAGAAAATTTGTAATTTATGGAGAGTTATTGGTTTTCTTGTTTGTCTTGTTATATTTATAGTAAAGTATAAGCAATTGTTGTTTTGTAAAAGAAAGAATAAGAATAAAAATATAGAAAATTTCCTGAAGAACGTTGTAGAAGTTTTATGATAAAAGGCTTCTTGGGAAAGAAATTTGATATGTGGACTATTGACTAAGATTTGAATTAATTTAAGTTTCATGTAGTTAAGTTTTAGTATCAAAGAACATTGGAATGAAATGAGACTTTTGTCCGCTTTGATAAAATGACCAAGTTTTCTTGACATACTATTTTGCTCTTTGTATGAAAGTTTAAAGATTTTATCTCTGAAACAAATTCCAAATCAACATAATTTTGTATTGTTCATGACATCCTTACTCGGTAATTTTATTACTGAAGAAAACAGACTCTTTTTATGATTGAAAGAACTAAGTTGTTTGAAAATGTACCTTTCTCTGTCTTTGAAGGATTAATATTTTATTTTATTAAATTATTTTAGTTTACAAATGTGTTGGCTGTATTTGTGTAAGTGCACTTATGTCATGCAATGCCAGGGAGGTCAGAAGAGGAGGACATCAGATCCTTTGGAACTGGAGTTACAGATGGTTCCTAGCTGCTATGTGGGTGATGGGATTCAAACCTAGGTCCTCTCCAACATCTAGTGCTCTTAATCACAGAGCCATCTTTCCAGCCCTGTCTTCAATGGTTTAATTCTCATTTTAATATTGTTTCAGACTGGCCTATGATCATATTCAATGAAGAGTTTAAATATTTGATCTTTCTGACAATTTTAAACTTGAAATTCATTTTGAGATTTTTTAAAAAGAGCTCTCAATTTTTTCTTCTTCTCTATAAAAATTCAATTATTAAAGTAATTGGGCTTATTTAACACAAGTTTGCATAAATTACATAAAAATTACTTTGAACCTTTTTTGGGTATATTTGTATGGGCATAGTAATATCATGTTTTCAAAACATCGATAAGTCTCTGGTGATTAATTCTGATTTTCAACTGGATTGTATCTGAAATCAACTTAGACCCAAGCTTCTGTGCTTGTTAATGAGGGAATTTCTTGATTAGATTAGCTAAGTGGGAAGACCCACACTAAATGTGAGCAGGGTCTTTCCAATGATGGCCCAAGTTATGTAGCAGTCTGAGGGAAAACCTTTGCTTCTTGGCCCACTTCTTGCTGGTGAGTTCATCTTAATAAGGATAAAAACCCTTTTCCTAAAGCTGTACAATGTGAGCTGAATGGTGGATATAAACTCCAGAAGACACTCATGATGCTTGCTTCTATGTGAGCAGTGAAAGTAATTCCTGGAGATGACTAATGCCATTTCCAGGACACTCCCTCTGTAAACCAAGAACAGTGTCAGATTGGAACTGCCATTCTCATTCCACCTGCTAAATATACTTCAAGCATAAATCTCGACATTGCCAAATATAAGAAGGGCTATAGAGTCAAATTTGTGTTCCCAAAAGTCCTTTGATCCGCATGCGTCTATTGGAGCCTGGTTTACCTACCAACAGTAACACCCTTAAATGAAACTGACTCTCCTCTTCCCAGCAGCCATTGGTTTCCAACAGTTCCTCAGGAGGGCTGAAGTTTCTTACCCACTTCCACGTGTCTGTGCTGCAGGTTTGCCCGACTTGGATTTACATGGTGTTTGTGAATGCTGTCACCATTGCTCAGAGTTAGCTCACAGTTTTTGATATAGAACAGAATTGTATCAGTACCTATCTCTATTAAGGGCCTCCTTGGTTGGCCCACAGCAATTCCATGGAAGTGGAAAATGGAATTATTCCATGAACACACGGAGTACCTTTTCCTTATGATAATATACTCTCAAAAGAACTAACTCGAATTTAATGCAAACGTTAATCTCTCCTGAGGGCAATTCTCTTAGGACAGTATCAGCTCTCTTCAAGCCCTAACTCTTCAACATTCCACCACAGAGTGTCACAGTTTCTGGCACAGGAACCCTGGATAAAACATCCAAACGAAAGCATTGACTGAAAGTGGGAAAGGAGATTGCTAAAATGGCAAATCAGAAGGCTCTTAGACTGTGGTGACTTCAGTGCCCTAAGAACCCATGTAAGGAAACTAGAGCATTACTCACAGTAAAAGGTCAGCCTAAAACACTAAGCATATGTTTAACCAGTTGGAAACCACTGATCTCTAGTTAGACTCTTTGAGAGTGTCAGAATATAGCAACCGATCATTTTTTTTTTTTTTTTTTTTTTTACCTTTCTTAAGCACACCTCATTGGAAGTCCCTCTATTACCCATTCACTGAAATATTTGACTTCACCATTTTGGAGACTGTGAATTGATATGTGTACAGATACGCTAAAAATTTAATATCTTTCTCTTTTTACTAGTACATGATATAAGTTATGAAAACATAAATACTGGCAGCTGAGTGTGGTGATGCACACCTGCAATCCTAGGACTTGAGAGGATAAGACAGAAGTTACAAGTTCAAGTGAGACCTGGAATACCTGTGAGACATTGTCATAAAGACAAAAGTTTAAAATATGTGAATGTATTAGGGAATGTGTTCAGTCCCAAGAGCTATATTTTCAAGTGGCTGAATGCTGAGGGAGGTATTTATAACTAAGTGCATATCAAGGGAAGGAAGCATCACTCAGTTTTTATATTTAGTTTGATTTCTTTTAGGGTCATACTCCTGTCATTTAGAGTTTTGGATGAAGATAATGATGATAAAACCAATGTGCAGCAGCAAGAATATCTAAATGGAGATCCTAAACCAGTACAATATAAATACTATCAAAAAGAGAATACCCTTTTCTGATAATAACCAGTTCTGGCAGCTACAGAAAAGAAGAAACAAAAGTTCAGTAGCCAGTGTCATTGCAAGTGACTTCTATTTAGTAGGCTACCATCCTAGGTTTATTCTACTTAAGAGAACAAATTTCTTCTCATTTAACCTTTGTGTTGTTTTAGGTGTAGGAACTAGGATGATGTGCATAAAGACTGCCATTGTTCCTTGGGGGTTCTTATCTTGCTTTAAGCAGTCCATTCACTTTGTTCAGGGAACTGGAAATGAATCTGGAAAACATAAACACAGCAGTTCATATACATAGAGGCCATGCAAAGTGATTTTCTCTGGGTAGAGTATTATGTGGATAATACACACAAGCAGCTCTAAATTATGTGTCATGCTGTTTCTGTGGTTCATACTCTGCATTTCTGGAAAACACAGTTATTGTTTGTATTTGTTGATATTATTCTTAACAGCCTGTTTGCATTTAGGTAGTGAAGGAAAATGCATTCTTTATGGAATGGAATTTGAAAGTAGACAGATGTTTTTCCTAGATGATTTAGATTTTACTTTTCTATAATATATTTAAATTGCATGATAAACTGTAGGTTGTAGATAAAAACAGGAAATACACTTGTTTTATTCTTAGCGTCTAAATCTACTTATCTTAGCAGTGTATCACATGCCAATAGATTGCAATACAAGAAGATTATAAACTGATGGTTAATAATGGTAGCACAAAACATTAAGGCAAATGACATTTACATAAGTATCTTGATCTTAATACATGTAATTTACATATGAAAATTTAATCACCATAGAGATAAACAGCTGCAATGTTTAATTAAACTCTCCACACAAAATCAGCTTGCAAGAAGTCGTTTGTCACTGCTAATTCATCACAATTCTCTTAAGTATTCTTTAAAATAAAAATGCAAAATAAATGACTCTTATTGATAATTTAACTTCTGGTTACTTTGTATTTTAATTGTATCATCAAAGCCTGTTGAGAATACGATAAAGATTCTAGGGTCGTTTTCACTCTGTTTAGAAGGCAAAAACATAAATATATAGAAAACAAATGTATTTGTTTACTAACTTATAAGGGTCATCAACAAAATAGCACAAAGGGTAATTTAAGGAATTTTAATGCCCAAATAAGTGTGGGTAATGAAGGGATGTAAATGTCTTTCTCAATGGAGCTTTTAAAGAAAGAACGTATTTTATACAGAAATTAATGCCAACATGCCAACATTAGCAGAGAAAGAGAGTGAGAGAGAGTTTCAGAATACATGAAGAAATACATTAAGAGTACAAAAGCACTAACAAATAAAAATGAAAGTTTAACACCGAGTACTTGTACTTGGAAGAAATCTTTGGGCTATCAGACATAGAAAAATGCATATTGTGTTTCTGTGCATCTTCTCTAAACATATGCATTTATCCAGTTAGTTACTTCAAAAGTGAAGCGTGTCTTATATGCTCAGTGATGTACGCAGGAGAGAACAATGTCCTATGCACACAAGTTACCCAAGGACATTTCTATTAGTCATAGCTTTCCTTTGTAGATAGAGATTTCAAACACAGATGTGTAAGGCAATCAGTCATATTCATGGCAAAGCAAGCACTTTTGGTGTGCAGTTGTGCATCATATCTTTAGTATTTTGCATGTAACTTCAGATAGTTGAGCAAAAATCTAACTTAAAATGCATACAATTCATTCAAGTAAAGAAAGATAAAATCAAATTGAACCTGGAAAATGACTTTCATACATTCGTTGCTAGAATATGTCTTAATGTTCAAGCATTCAAGTTCTCTCTTAATACATGCTTCCCAGTTGGTCACAGATCTCTAGACTAAATAAAAGCTCTCATTTCCAAGTCCACCGGTGATACATTATTATATGAATTTTAGTGATTTTTTTTGCTTTTGAATCTGTATATTTTAAACATATTGACAACATCATTATCTCAGAGCTGTAGAGAAATTAAACCAAGGGAAAAAGAAAGTAAGGAAGGAAGAAAGAAAGAAAGAACAAAAGTAAGGAAAACTGAAAGAATAAACCATGACCTTGAATTAGCCAGGCAACATAGCATCGCAGCCACTGAGTCAAAGCAGAAGCCATTGCAGTATTGATTTCTACATTTTATAGAAAGAAATTTATATTGGACCTGGGTGGTCCTCAGTTTCTCCTTTGCAAAACAACAGTATGACTTAGGTAATCTGAAATCTTATGTACCAAGTCACATTTTTAAATATTTGAATACAATTTAGGAAAAAAGTAGAGTGAGACAAATCTGTGGTATACTGCACTTCTAAATTATCATGAAAAATAAATATCTTTTATCATGAAGGCTTAAAAACAAATTTTTCTCTGTTTGTTCCTTGCCCAAAGACTGCAGGAACCTTTGCTAAGAAGATTCTTGAGTTCCAAACGAGGTCATCAGTAGCTCTCAGGACTTTAGTCTGGAAAATGTTCTTTCAAGTATTTAATCATGTTTCTGTTGTTTTAAGGAACCATAGCCCCAGCCTCTTCCCACAGCTAGAAATCCATCCATTCATTCAAATATTTGATATTTACTAGTTATCAGTTCTTGTTATTATGTTAAATTCAGAGCCGTCTACTTCCACATTGTTGAAAAACTTTGAGATCATAACAAGACAAGCAGGACCAGGCTCCGAGGGGTGAACTCACACTGAGGGACATCAAGAAACACAAACTTTACTCAATAATCTTTAGCATAGATGACAAAATTCATGAAATGTAGAAGGGGAGGGCCACTTGGGGTGCAAATAGGGTGGGAGGGGATTAAGTATGATCAAGATATATTGTAACAAATAATCAAAAATTTAATAAAAATTTAAAAATAACACTATGTTTAAGACTTTACAATTTATTTTCTGTGCGAATATATATATGCATATTTTTAGTTTTAGATAAATCCTAAGGCTATATTACATTATTATATTATTTCTCCAATGTTACAAAACCAGGCAAAAGTTGAACTCCAAGAACACTAATGCATATATTTCATTAGGATACATTTTCATTGCAGTTAATAACTTGGATTTTCAAATGAATCCAAGTAAAAATGTGGATGAAAATTTTTTGTATGTAATTTTTTTCTCTATTCTGCAATGATACAAAAGGAATCACTGTTGAATTATAATGCTATAACAATGTCGAAAAGAGACTCTGAGTAATCCATTATGCTTTAGCAGCCTGGCAACCTTACCTCTCCTAGGTTCTGTGTTGGATTGTGATTATACTGGAGCTCTCACAACAGAAGGTATAGTCTTAGCTTTAAGTTTTCAGACAGGGTATCCCTATAGACCACCTGGCCTGAAACTCATTATATAGACCAGGCTGACCTTTATTTCACAGATATCCACCTGCCTCTGCCTTGTGAGTGCTGGGATTAAAGGTGTGAGCCACCTTGTCAGATTCATGCTGAATTCTAGAATTTTAGGTGCTAATGTTCCCATAAGTAGCTAAGTTGTAGACTTTCTGTATTTTTCCTCACTTGGTTTTCTTGTATTTCTTATTCCTTCTTCTTACTCTCATTTGCAGATATTATAAATCAGAGAGCAAATGACCCATTTTGGCTTTCTACTTATTTTTGGTCGCTTAACTATTCTAAAGTATAAAGTTTTTCATAGACTCGGCAATTCCCCCTTTGCTTGCATTCTAAAACCCCAGTGGCTTACTGAAACCATGGGTGGTACAGAATCCTATATAATTTTATTTTTCTCATGCATTCATATTTGTAGTTTATGAATTAAATTAATTTCAGTAAAATATCAATAGCTAATAATGAGATAGGACAAACAAGTCCTAAAATATATTAAAGTACTTTCTCTTCCTAGAGGTCAATGCTTTCTTGTAGAAATCAGAGCATATTTTCTGACAAGATGGGATGCTGCCCCCATGGAAGATCGTGTGTCTACATGCTCAGTGATCTGAGCATGAACCATAGCAGTGCAATGCAAGCAAGACAAAATAAAACAAAACAAAACACACTGTCCTTATCTTACATTTACAATTTAATTTAATGCATTCTCCATCTAAGTACTTTGTGGCAATAATTGTTCCAGTTGATATACAGTAGCAAAATTTGCTTGTATTCTTTTTCTTTCTTCACACTTCCTTGGATAGATTTGTTCTTTGTATACATCTTAACAACATAGTTGCTTAGTCTTACTTTATTAAAAACTAACTTATATAGTAAGTTCCAGGATAGTAAAGAACATTATCTAAAATAATAAGACCCAGAGTGATAGCTCACTCCTTTAATCCCAGCACTCAGGAACAGCAGAGGCAGGCTGATATTTGAAGAGATCTTCAAGGCAAGCCTGGTCTACAGAGTTGGGGCTACAGGAAGATCCTGTCTTAACTCCTCTTTCCAAACCAAAAGATAAAAAAAAGATGAGTGAGGACACATCCTCTGTTCTCCACAAGCACACACATATGAATTCCCACATAGGCATGTACACAAACACATACACATACACATAGAATTTCTGCCTGTACAATTAAAACAAGCATTTATGGCTTCCACTTAATGTATTTAAATTTCATCACTCTTCTTTTCCTTTGGGGATATTGTGAACTAAACTAAATGTTATTTCAATACAAACACGATGACATCATGATATGCAAGGTGGTAACCAAGGCAGCTACTATGTTACTAGAGGTTGGTAATGTATGCTGCAGAGATATCCCAGACAAAGAGATAACTCATGTTCTTGGAATGTATAGCTGGATGGTGTTACACTGTCATTGAATGGTACACAATTTAAAATTTTCCTACTTTTTATCTCTGGAAAATTTCACATACAAATTTCAGGTGCTTGAACATGGGTAATGAGACCTTTGGAGATAAAATCATGGATAAAGGTGCACTACTCATTTTGGAGGTTTTTTATTTTTGGAAATTTTTAAATTGAATTTTTATGTATTTCATACAGAACATCTCAATCAATCTTAGTCATCTTTATACCCATTTCCCACTGGCACACTCCTCACTGGAATTCATACATTCTGTCATTTGTGTTAAGGAATATTTTGTCAAGTTACTGTCCCCAGACTTTCCTCAGTGCAAGTTTATCGATTGAGGTCTAGTCAGCCTATCTAGAGTTCCTCCCTTTAAGAAGATCAGCTCTTCCTCATCCATCAGTATCCAGCAAAGAATTATCCCAGTCACCACTCATCAAAGAAGCTTCTTTTGCACCAAATAGAGACTATTACAGAGTACCACAACTAGTCATACACAGACATTGTCTGTGTATTGCCCAAGCCTAAGTGACACTTCTACAATGCAATCTTTACATCTGAGGCTGGTCAAACATAGAACTACAAGTAAATAAAACACTAACGAATCTCTCAATTCTCGTTAATAAAGCTCCCTCAAGCGACAAAGGTCCAGTACCATTGTAGTTTTTAATGAGATAAATCAGCCTGAATTAACTGCAGATTCGAATTTATATTAGATAACATATTTTCACATTCTTTCTCTTTACCTTTCTTCTATGATGAACGAGGATGAAGCTAACGCAAATTTAATGAAAAGCACAAGAGTTTTAAATCAATAATAACATTACTTTATGAGTTTATCAGAGAATGAAATACTTTGTAGAGACCAGAAATTGTATATTGTAAAATTAAAAATCTTGGAGAATCAGTCTGAATAGACATCATTTTAGTACTACTTTATAGTCTATAGATAACTCAGAACTCTCTACTTACTATGCATTTTTCCTTATACATACATACTAATGACCCATGTAATTTGCATGTGTATATGGGGAATATCCATGAATGCATAGGTTTGTATGCCCATGCACATGTATATGGAAGCTAGAGCATGACATCTGGTTTCTTCCTCTCTTGCTTTCTGCCTTACTGACTTGAGACGAGATGACATGCTGAACTTGAACTTGAAATTTGCTGTTTGGGCTAACCTGGCTAAGCAGCTGGCAATCCACAAGTTTCCACCTTCCAATGCTGTCAAATGCACACATGTCCATGGCCAGCAATTTACTTGGGTGCTGGGAATTTGAACTAAGGTCCTCATGCTTCAGAGCAAGTGCTCCTACCCACTGAATTGCCTATCAGTCCACTCCCATATATTAGTTTCCCCAAAGAAGCCTATTTTTTAAATTGACTTTGTATAAATTATGAAATATGAAATTCACATTGCAAATTGTTGCCTTTCCTAGGTAGACCATCATCTTCCATTTCTATGGTCTTGTCTGAATTTTTTTAACCATTCTATGCTGTGGTTGAGATGACTTCTCTGAGAAATGGACAAATTATTGGATATTTTATATTAGCAGTATTACCAACTGGAGCAAATGAATACTTTCCTCTGTCCTTTTTGTATTGAGATAAATATGAGTCATGGAGAGAAATGCTTTATAGCAAAGAAATATAGCTTAGCTTACCTTATTTTTTCTGGATTAGTGAGCCAAACATTACAGCTGCCCATGTTGTCAAAATGCCATAGGAGAATTTAGTACAAGAAAAGCCAATAATGTAGTCAGTTTCTGACATTTAAATACATGTTTTTGCTGTTCTGTCAAAATTAATCATTAACTTTAACATTAGAAGCTTGTATTTCAATAGTAGAGGGAAATTTTCCCACTATCACTTCAGAGTAGAAGTAACCCCGTGGTGTTATAAATATATATTTCAGGCTTAGAGAAAAGATAGATCCCACAGGACATCTTTCCTCTCCATCCATTGATGATGTCAGTGAGTCTCTGATTAGCTGCTGACATTTGAAATTATGGTGGGTCAGAAAGGTTAATGAAAGTCTTCTTTATATAGCCATGTCCCCATTGCCTCTTTGCCTTCCCGGGCTTTTGGCTTGTTTGTTGACCTCAAACAGCAAGGCAAAAATAAGAATAAACAGCAAGAGAACTGCAGTTTGAGCACTCATCTGTCGATGATTTTTAATGCTGCTATTTAACACAAAAGAAAAAGGTTAATGAATAGCAACTTGACTTACTTGGGATGGTTGTTTACACATGTTCTTCTTAGTAACCTTGGTGAACTTACTGGGAATCAACTCCACTTACATGAAACAACAGTTCAGTTGACTGACTAAATTTCTCCTTTAAGAAGCAAAGTAACATAGATTTCTCAATTTATAGTATTGAATCATCTTCTATTGAGACACAGAAGAGGTAAAAAACTGAATTAGATTCTCTGACTCAGCAATGAAAGAGCTTTAGTGCTGCAGTGAGTCCCTCAAATCCAGTTCAGCATTTCAAATAGCATCCTGTGGCACTTCCCAAGCCCTGGAGTGAACTTGGGAGTCACTGTGGGAGAGAAGGTATGCCTTGGGCTCCCATCCCTATTAACTTTGGTCATGTCACCTAAGTTAGTACAGAATAAAAGACTAGAGAAAAATAATGTGAAAACTACTGATATACAACTGTTTTCAATTTGTAGTTGAGAAAATTGAGGACTAAAAGATAAAATTTAGTTGCCAAAATCCTTTGGCTAGTATACACTATCAATGTGGTAAAATTTCTGTCTTTCAACTTCAAATCTAGAGTTCTTTTTGGTGAAGTACATTTTGTTTCTCTTATAAGTAATTTATTTTCTTTCATAGAAAATGGAACAATAGCAAAAGTAATGCTCTAGATTAGTCTTTTTCCATAATAGCCTCAACCCTAGCATGGAATAGTTGGGAAGTATCCTAACTGGCCATTTCTTGAGTTTTCTCTTAAAATGTAGTGCTTATTTGCAGGGTAAGTCTATGTATGATATTTAATTTCCCTTCATTTTAGTTGGAGAGTCAGAAGTTGATTCTGGAAAGAAACTACTAATACCTCTAGAAAAACTCCTATGGCTCTAGATTTCAAGATACACAACAATTGGTATTAACGACACCTCTCCAAGGCCAAGAGAAGTGTAGGTGATGATTCTCCTCTGACACAGAGTACTAAAAACTATTGGGGGAAATACAGACTGAACTGTAAATGCAAATTGTCAAATACATTTTGTTTAATAAAAAATAAAGAATTGTTTCTGTATGATCAATAATGAGCCAGTGTGTCAGGGGCTATGTTTTGAATTGGGCAGGAGTTGGCCAGGGATACTTGGCTTACTGAAAGCAATAGCAGTAGTCATGCGTTAGGTGCTGTAGTTTTGGGTTATATATTTATAATATGTTTATGTTGCTTCATAAAGAGATTGAGCATAACCATAGAAATTTATTGTGCATAGACTTTAAAAAGTTTATTTGTAAGCAAGTGTACAAATATGTTATCAAATTTAATGAATTTTACACAGAAATGGTGTTCCAAATTTACTGTAGTCTTGCGAGATGGTAAAAGGCATTCAATAAAACCATGACATATAGCATGCATGCTTTTAGATGCTCAAATGCATACATCTGTGCATAAAAATGCGCCCCCAGTCTCTTACATATACCTGTTCTTTCAATTAAAAGTGCACTGATAAAGTGACAACTTTTCAGAAAACTGGTTACATGGAGGGCTGTGAGAGAATGTTTAGGAAAAGTTCTTTCACCTATAAAAGCTCTGATACAATTAAATGTTTTCAGTACCAGAATGGAGTCAGTAATATTAAATCCCAACAAGTTAGAGCTGAAGTTCAACCGAGGAGCCAATGTGCACGTACTCCCATAACAGTAACTCTGAATCAAGTATTCCAAGCAAGCAGCTTGAACAAGACACTTACCTAAGGACAACTGACTCCTGCAGTGAGCCAAATAAAAACTTTTGCACCAAATCCCTGTATCCAAAGGTCTTTGTTTCAAAACACTTTGTGTTGACTTCTTTTTTATGTTTGTTAAAATCCCCTGCTTCAGTCTCTTCTGCTGTGCCTATGTTTAACAAATGTACCTCCTGTTGCAGTTCTTTTGTCCAAGTAAATTCTGTTTAAAGAACCATTGCCTCTGGCTTAGTTTAAAGGGACCTATACATATTCATTTGAAAAAATAGATATGAGGCTCTGGAGAGATGGCTCAGCTGTTAAGAGCACTGTCTGCTATTGCAGAGAATCTAGGGTTAATTCCCATCACACACATGGGGGCTAACAACTGTCTGTACCTCCAGTTCCAAGTGATCGATGCCCTCTTTTGGCTTATGCGGTCGCCAACATGCTTGTGGTACACTTACATGCAGACAAAATACATAAAATAAAAATAAAATAGAAATATAGATATGAAATAATACCTGTTTCACAAAGTTGCTATGAGGAATAAATGAGATTACAATAGAAAAAGTAAGGACATTGCTTGACATATAGGAAATTTACAATTATTATTTGTAATGATGACAATTATTATTAAAATCATAGAATTTTATCACATTTAAAAACTTTGTTTAAGAGTAATCTTAATGAGTGTTGAATTCATTAGTTATGATATATAAATACTAAAATATCCAATTAATGTATAAAAAAATAAGACTTATGTAAGGGAGTCAGGAAATTATTATACACATTTAAATAAATGACCTTTGCCTAAATGGGAGATAAGATTCAAAATTATAGATACTTATTTAGAAATTGAAAGTTACATATATATATACACACACATACATATACATGTGTGCATATATACATTTATATATGTATATGTGTATTTATATATAGAAAAGTGCATTTGGCTTTTGGCTCCAGAGGGGTAGACTGTAATGGTGGGGGTCATGGCAGATGGTAGCCAGAGCAGGAAGCTGAGAGATCACATTTTCAGCCACGTGCAAAGAGCAGGCAGAGGGAAATAGAAGTGAGATGAGATTATAAAGTCACAAAATCTGAGCCCAATGGCATTCCTCTTTCAGTAAATATCTGTATCCTAAGAGTATCATAACCTCCCCAAACAGGGCTACCAAATTGGGGCCAAGTATTCAAATACACGAGTCAATGAGAAACATTGCTCAAACCACCACATTCCTATCCCTAGCTCCCATTGGCTGGTGGCCATATAATAATGCACAACATATTTAGGCAAAATTCAAAAGTTCCCAGTCTTGAACAGTTTTAACACTGTTCAAAATCTCGAAGTCTGATTAGAGACACAAGGAAATTGCTGTGCTGTAATACCCACTGCATATAACCACAAAGCAAGCTACATACCTCCAACAACAATGGCAGAGAGTACACATTCCCATTCCAAAACTGTCACTTTCTTCCAAAACACCTTGTATACATGAAGTGGAATCAGCACGAGAGATGTATAAGGCAGGCAGTAAAGTTGGAGGCATGGAAGCATCTGATCCCTATGAAACTAATGGTCCTGACACTGGATATGGACTTGCAGGAGTTGGTATTTTCCCTGCTTGTGTTTGGTCTTGCTTTGGTCCATCAACTATGACATTTTGACAACATGGGCAACTGTAATGTTTGGCTCACTAATCCAATATTGTTAGTTTGTCATTTTCTCATTTTTAAAAAATTTTACTTATTGGACATCAGAAGAGGGCATCAGATCCTCTGGGAGCAGGAGTTAGGGATTGTTGTTAGCTACCATGTGGGTCCTGAAACACAAACCTGGGTCCTCTGAAAGAGCACACAGTGCTCTTAATCCCTGAGATATCTCCCCATCCCCTCATTTTCTAATTTAAAAAAATGTGGGTTTTGGTTATTTTATAGTGAACAAATCATTATTAGCATCATAATTTATGAATTTGCAATTATTAATTTATAAATAAATATCCACAAGCATAAAATACCTGTTCTGAGAAGTCTAGAGATGATCAGATATGATGTTACTTAATTAAAGTATGAAAATATGATCATGGACAGAGGGAAGAAGCAAAACTGAGTCCCAGAACATGGTATGTCAAAAACACAACATTCTGCTCACTTTGGCAGCATCTATACCAGGACTGGAATGATACTGAGATTAGCATGGTCCTTGCGCAAAGATAACATGAAAATTTATGAACCACTCCATATTTTGACATAGTATCAACATGCTCTCTGAACTAATGTCTCCACATAAGTTAGTGTTTCCACATAAGTCAGTGCTAGGTTAGTGCTGTTCTGTGGCCATATCAAAGAAATGTCTTTGTTCAGCTGACAATGGTTAAACAGAAACTCACAATTATTCAAGTCTAAGGGAACAATGAGGAAGAGTGGCAGAAGGAGTGTAAGACCCAGAGGTCAGGAAGAAACAGAATGAAACAATGTTTTCTGGACATAACAGTACCTTTACACTCATGAACATACAGCAGTTGTCATTACCTACGCAAGACCTGCAGAAGATCAAGCCAATCAACATTCTAGCACAGAAAGGGAAGGGATTTATGATCTCTCACCAGAAGGATGGACAATTATTGGCTTCTGAAGAAGGAAGAATCAGTTTTCTGTAAGGATGTTGACCATGCTCCTGTGGATAGCCCTCTACTACAAGAATATGGTCAGCACAAATTAGACTTGATGCATTATTAAAAAATAAATAAAAAGAAAACTTGAAATTGGGGAGCAGTATGAGGGGGTGGTGCTATCTGGGGGGAGTTAGGAGGAGGGGTTGGGGTGGATATGTTTAAAACATATGAAGTTATCAAAGAATAAAGTATTTTTTTTTAAAGAAACAGGGCCTTCAGTTGAGTTTTCCAAGGGTCGTGATTAGGAAGAGAACGGCCTTTGGGCACTTCATTGGGTTCAGGAGGCCAGATGTTCACAGCAAATATAAGCTCATTCTATGTGAAGAATGCAGTAGAGAACTTCGCTTATATTAAATGAGCATCAATTCATCAGGAAAAACTCAGAGGTTCTGTTTTTAGAGCTTTCAAAACCTAACCCTCTGTATTATCTATATTGTGCCCACATTCCTCAAATCTACTGCCCTGTAAAGAAAAATTCATAATGTTAGGCAGAGAGTAAAGCCATTGTCTTGACTCTCAATAGCTATAGCAGAATTGTTTTTGTTTATAATTATTAATATTTCCTTTGTAAAACAACATGTTCTCATGGATGTTTTAGTCTCTTCTTGAATTGTGGAATGCCACATTCCATAGTGGCTCAATTGACAAATGCATGAGAAAATGCACATCTGGACACATTTTTATGAAAGTTTAGCATTTAGTAGAAGATAAGTGAATAACCCTACTAGAAATTAGAAGTATAAACTTTTTCAGCAGTCATTGGAGATAGCTAAAATTATATTGAAGCAGGAACAGGAAGTTAACCATCTACTCAGCCGCTTAGCAACTTGAGCACCTACATTTGTGTTCTAAGATGTAAAATAAGAGGTTTAAAGAAAAATTTACAATTTGATTTCCATTTCTACATTTATTTGAACAAGAAAATACAGAACTAAAATTTCAACCCAATTGTTTATAGCTATTAGATGGATCAGAAGATAAAAAATAATTAAAACCTGGGACTGGAGAGATAGCTCAGTGGTTAAGAGTACTGACTGCTCCCTCCGTTCTTTACACAATTACTTCTAATGCGCATTTCTACAAGATTATTTCCTCAGAAACAGAACTGAAATATTCATTGAAAATTAACAGGTATAAAGAAAAATTAGTGCTGGAGAGATGGCTCAGGAGTTAAGAGCACTGACTGCTCTTGCAGAGGTTCCAGGCTCTATTCCAAGCACCTACATGGCAGCTAACAACCATCTGTAACTCTAGTTCTAGGGGATCCAATGCCCTTTTTTGACCTCTGAGGACTTTTCAAAATACAGGTGCACTTACATACATGTAGTCAATATACCTATACATACAAAACAAAAAGTAATAAATAAACAGTGTATTTTAAAAAGAAAAAAAGAAACATTATACTAAAAGAACAAATAGAAAGGAAAAGAAAAAAATAGTTGTTAACTTGACATAATAGTGATCTTAAATCATACACATGAAAGATCTTACACTAAGTCTTTTGCCCATCTAAAGTGCTAAATAGCTAGTGATTAATACAAAGATCCACAACTGGCCAAGGAGTTAAGAATTAGATATTAAAGAGAGCCTATTCCTGATTAGGACACCTATATCAATCTTCTGCCTCCCAGGGGTTAGGGATCATTGTGGAAGGAAGAGATGTAGAAAGATTGAAAGAGCTATTAATGAAGTTTCTATCATGTCTAGAATACATTAGCAGCAAGTGTCTTGTCCCTCTGGCTCTTAATTCTTTCCGTCCCCCTTTCAGTGATGCTCCCTGAGCCTTGGGTGTGGACATTGCATTTTATCAGAAGATACTATATAGCATCTATAGGATAGATATGTGCATAGATATATTTATCCTATGCAGTCCACCAAAGGATAAAAACCAGTCAGTGATCCTACACAGCTGTGAAGTCTGCAAACCACCACAACAATGACATGCATAACAAACTGTCTTTATTGATGTAGTAGTGGAATTTTATCTTGAGGGAAATCAACCACTGTCTAATTGGGCTTAAGGCTAACTAAATGAGAAATAAATCACATGTGGCACCATAAACATAGTCAAGCACAATGGTTGGAGAGGTCATATATCCAAAAGTAAAACCTACTAGACCAATGTAATTTCTTACCATTCTAAATGCATACCCTTATATTTACAGACAAGTATATCTCTCATCACTCCCCAAAGAAGCTTTTTGTGCAACAAATGCAGACTACTACAAATCCCACAATGAACTTTGGCATGTGAAAGAAATAGATATGATGCGGTAAGTGGAGAGTAAGGAAAGGCTAACTGATTACACAGCTCTCTCCCATCAAGCCCCTATAGAACAATAGATCTTCAAAAATTCTCATGCAAAAACATTTGGAGATAGAATGCAAGCTAATATGTGTCACACATATTTAGTTTAACTAAATCATATGCAAATTTTCAGAGAAAGGAAAGGTAAGACACTAAATTCTTGTGACTCATTATAGTGCAGACATTCTGTGAATCTACTGGAAACAGCGTACAGGGCTTTTGATGTTCTCAGGTTGCCTGCACCAGTATTTATGAGGCTGTGGGCATTTTCCTCTTAATGGTTAAGATTCTCTTCCTTCCAGATGTGGTCTTTTGGAAAAGTGTTCCAGCCACTTGGTAGGTTAACGAAGAAGTGAGCACATCACTGCAAGTGCTCAGCCTATTTTGTTCATAAATGCATGATTACTTTCCAAGGTTGTCAGTCTCTCATAAAGGCTTACATGTAAATCATAATAATGATGCCACTTAAACTCCAGTTCATTCTGCCAGTGCTTGATTAGCAAGCTGGCTGAGTTCAATGATAGAGAGGAAGACACATCTTCATTTCATCCAGGGTGTCATTAGAGCTTACACTGACTCTCACATGACCGTTATTACTACTGTTAATTGTTATTTGCAGGGACTGATAGGATTCCTGACATTTCCAATGGGAAAGTTGACATGGCCCCTTTCCTTGAGCTTCATGATAAAAGTGAACTGAATATAGACATTATCCCACATCAGAAAAGGATAAGAAAGCTTTAATTCTGAGATTTTCATGCAGAAAGTAATAATTTAGATGAGCTTGCTTATGGAAAACTATACTGAAAGGGTGTATAGTATGCATTTCTTGAAGCATAATCTTGCAGATATTTCAGTATGTGTATGTGTTACATATATGGGGTTACATCTAACTTTTTAACTTATATAGAAGTATGTTCAAGAGTAATACCTGCAAATGACAGTCCACATCATGCAACCTAAATGCAGACAAATATCATTTACATGCTTTTTCCTGACCTAAATATTGTTATGGGGTGCATTTAATGCTCACTGTACATGGAATTTGAGTTCTGGTTTTACCACTGTAGATGAGATGACATGAGGGATGACTTTGGATGTTCATTTCGTCAACTACATCATCTGTTCTCTTCACGTCTCAGTGTGACTAGCTATGTGGATGTTTTATGGATTGAACTTAGTTATCTTTTTTTCTTTTATGGGTGATTCCATCAAAGCAAATTTCTCAGGAATTTGAGTACACATTTTAGATATGCTTACATTTTTTATATTAATGTATTTTAAAAGAAGATTTGGTGGGCTGGAGAAATGGCTCAGTGATTAAGAGCACTGGCTGCTCTTACAGAGGACCTGAGTCCATGAATCTTTTCTGAGCTCTGTAGGTATTACATGACATGGATGCACTTACATACATGCAGACCATACACTCATACACATAAAGTTAAAATAACAGATGCAATCATTTTCAAAAGAAGATTTGTATTTAGAAATATTGAGGGGGTGAAGAGAAGTTCGGCAACGAGAGCACATGCTGTTCTTCCAGAGGACACAGGTTTGGTTCTCAGCACCTGCCGTGGAAGTTCACAAACACCTGAAACACCATCTTCAGGGGCACTCAAAGTTCTCTTCTGGTATCCTTAGGCATCCACACTTGGGATAAACTCGCACAGACATGGACACCAACACACATAGATAAAAAATAAATAATTAAAAAGAAAATATTGAATGGAAAATAAAGAGCTTCACTTTATCTCCCCAGCCACTACATCACTTCAGCATTTTCTATTTTTAACATCTTGCATTAGTGTGGCAGAGTTATCATAACTGATGAGCCAATGCTAGGATCATTATTATTAATGATAAAAGCACATAGTCTGTGTTAGAGCTCTCTGAGGGCTATGAATTCCATAAGCTTTGACCAATATGGCATGTACACACTCTTATACTATCACCTGAGTGATTTCATTGCTCTAAAACCTTGTGTTCTACCTATTTATCCCTCTCTTATCCTAATTCCTTAGCAATCAATAACACTTTATGATTTTTTGGGTAGAATGCCACATAGGTGAAAATGATACATACACATCCTTTTATAGTGACTTCTTTCACTCAGTATTATTCCTTTAAGGCTCTGTGTGTCTTTCCATAACTTTAATTCACTTATTCAAAGGTATTTTGAGTGCAACTAAGTACTGACCACTATGCATATGGCTTTGCTAGACCTTCATTTGCATGTTTTTTATTTGGGCCTAAGTTTCTTTTACTCTGCTAACCACAGAAAGAATTAAAATTGAACTTAGAAAATACATGCTATGAAGCCCAAGTCATGGCTAAGATCAAATCAACCATTTTTGTTGTTGAAGACAATGATAAACTAGTAAGAAAATTTAAAACTTCACAGTCTTCTTTGGGTTATGGTCATATTTGGTTATTATTGAGTGATATGATTATACAAATATGGTATCAGAACTAGAAATGGATATAATTTGGGCAATTTACAAAATTAACTTTCACATAATAGACAACACACAAATGATCAGCTTGTAAAGAGAAATTTTGACTTTTTTTTATACAATGAAATTACATATATATGTGTCATTCATTGCATTGTTATCCAGACGCATTCATAAAATTAAAAATCCAACTATTAATTAGTAGTTGAAATAGGGAATTTTCAGTGATTTAAAAAAATACTCAAATATATACTAAACCACTGAGACTTGTATGAGCTATGACATAATCTTAGCAGCATATTGTGTGCATTTAAAGATAACACTTGACTTAAAATTGGTGACTTTTCAAGCATAGCTAGAATACCCCATAATGGGCTAGAGAGACAGCTCAGGGGATAAAGCCATTGACATGCAAGCACAAAGTGTTAGATCCCTAGAACTTGGGTAGAAAACACAAAGAGTCAGATGTAATAGAGTATGTTTGTCCTCCTAGCACTGTGAATGGGAGAACATGCTAGTTCCTGGACTTGTCAGCCAGCCAGACTACCGCCACCAGTGAGTTCCAGGCCTGTGTGAGATTCTGCCTTAACAAGCAAAATGGATGACACTTGACTAAGACATTATGAGTTGATTTGAACACCTCCCTTCCCTCAACACAAATACAATGTTTTCAAAAGATTTTAAAGTGTGAGTAAAACTGGAATTTATTTTTCTTTCTATCATTTTTTTTCTGTCCTGCACTCCATTCTGACAAATTATTCCCCTTCCTCCCTTTTCTGCATTCATCTCCTCTTCATCTACTTGTCTTCTTCCTGTCCCTCTTCCCACTCCTCCTCAGTCTCTTTCCCCCTCTCACAGGCACACCCGCTGAAAATATGAGGTTTGGGCTAAATTATTTCTCCAATAAATTAACATATGGTCTGAACACCATGAAGTATGACTATTAGTATATCAAAGTAGCCACATGATCGTACAATGGCCCAGCAGCTACCCTTAGTATATTCTCATCTCTTTATTGATCATACGGGTTGTTTTCGCAAGAATGCACTGCCCTATGTACAGATGTCATTATACAACATTTCCCGTAACATGCCGTTATAGTTGTACTTTTGAAATTACCTGAGAATTTTTGAACTCAAATCTGTATCTGTTTATAGATACCGGAACTGAAAATGTTCTCAAATGTTCAAAGAAGCTGTTTAACTAATGTTGTTGATGAAAAATCTCCTTACCATGGACAAATGATTTGAATAGCTTGATACAAAAGGGTTAAGAACTGTAAACTACACCTATTGCATTGAAGAGTGTGTGCATGACAGAAATATCAGTTCACTCCCTGAGTGCTGCCAGGAAGCCCTGACTCGGCATGTGCAGGTGGAGCTCTGCTGTCACAGAACCCGGTGACTGTCCAGTCTAGAGGCCATGGCTCAGTTGCGTGTGTTTGTTCTAGACCAAGATTGTGTGAGCATGTGGTTCCTTTTCTTCTCTAAGTGTGTCTGTGTAATGCTGTGCTTGCACTGGTAGCATGTCAAGGCCTGCAGTGTCCAGAGGAGAGGCAGGACAGAGGAGAGGCTAATAAAAGAGCTGCAATTGTACTTTTGCTCTAATGCGATTGAAGTAAAGTCAAGACATGTTCGGGAGGAAGAGTTGTTTTCATTCTGTAAAGGTCCTGTGCACAGCCATGTTTTAACAAGATTCCCAATTTGCATTATGAAAAGCTGGCAGACTTTTCTTCATAAGGCTATTTACTGCACTTGCCCTTTTGGTAACATTACTATGTGTTTGTACTGAAGCCTATTATTAAATGAATAAATAGCAGGAAAATGAAATAGTAGATCAAAGAAAATGTTGGACTTTCAAATGGCAAACAAATGGGTTAAAATTTTTGTTATTTAAATATGGTTCTGTGGGCCTGTGAAAGACCATAAATGATGTCAGAGAAAATCTGTGAAGCATAGATGGGATATTTCATTATGTGACTGCGTGGGCCTCCCTAGCAATAATTCATGGAAATGTGGTACACATTTTCCCTGCCAGATACACAATTACTTCCTAGGTCTCAGTGCATTTCTATCTACAAGAGAAGCTACTGATAGAATTCATCTTAGGCAATCATGACCTTATAAAAAAATATCCCAACATCTCCAATGCCTTCTTGCTTCCAATCAAGACCTTAAACCCTCACTGTTTTAATAAAGTAAATCCCTTTTGATAATCTATTGTAATCCACACATCTATCCTCCTAAAATAATAGAAGACTACTGTGTGATTTGTCAAATAATAAAAGGAAGGTTACTGAGGACCTCCCTCACAGTCTGACTGGCTATTTTCCATTTCTAAATGGTGGCTGATGGAAAATCAGGGCTCAATTTTATGCCGATTTTGTGCCCCAGTTAGCACTGCTAACTGGGGCACACAAGTAAATTGCACTTTGCCCTGTGGAAGTTTTCAGTTAGTCAACTAAATCAGAAAATCATTGAGAATTTTAATCCATTGTGCAGTCACTATTTAATTAGGTGAAAAATCTATGGTTCCTCGAGGAAGGACAAACTGCAAACATGTATCTCCACGATCAGTTATTTAGGATTTTATATACACATATATAATTTTATAATTGTGTATGCATAATGATTTTTCATATTTTGAGTTTGAAAACAAATATCTACTTTTGAGGAGGAAGACCAATAGCAATCAACAGTCTAAGTTCTAGTAAAGGTGACAGGGGTAAAGGTCATAGGATTTCTCTCAAACTTCAAAAACAAATTTTCTGAGGAAAAGAAAATATCTTTTACAAGCAAAGCATCATCACACTGACAAATTTAACAGCAAAAGTTCCATATTTCATACAATCAAGTTTTAGTTTGGGTTCAAACTCAGGGTCTTATCATAAACTACATCAAATGAGAAGTCCCTATTTTCAACTACCTTGTGCAAGATTAAATCTCCAGTATTCAAGAAGTATTTTTGAATGAATGGATGGAAGGAAGGAAAGAATAACTCTATTAAACCTCTATAAAAATTTAAATTAAAATGTGTTACATGGTATTTTAAGTTAAAAGCAATATTTGTAACATATCTGCTGCAGGGTTCCCAGTACTTAAGAACTTTTGTCTTAGATTAAATGTCTCAGTAACTCTGACTGAAGTCAAGACTTAAAAATGCTTTTGCTTTTCTAAACCATAAAATAGTAATTTGAAGTATGTTGCTCAACTTACCTCAAAATTTCTGTTTTATATAAAAATTTAAGTCAAATTCAGTTCCAATATAGAATTTTCTAAGTGGAATTTTGACATTGAGTTTGTGCTGTTATTTAACATTTGTATTTATGCATATGAGTGTTATGCTTACATGTATGGAAGTGTACCCATGTTTTGCAATGCTTTGGATCTCCTGGAACTGGAGTTATGGATGGTTGTTAGCTACTGTGTGGTTAATGGAAGTCAAAGCTGAGTCCTCTGCAAGAACACTGAGTCATCTCTCCAGCCATGTGCTGCTATTTATTAACAATTTATTATGTCTTCAAAAATAATAGTGCATACATGTTTTATTTTTATCGTTGCATACATATCTTTTTTCTAGAATTGCTAGCATCAAAAGGGAGCTAGTTAAAGTAAGAATCATTGTTAGAATCAAGTAATATTTCTTTCAATGATCATGTGGTTAATTAAGCTGTCCTGTTGTTGAGAATTCTTAATGAAGGATATATTTGACAGTTTTTGAAATAATTTTAAATTCTTAGTATGAGGATCTATTGATGACGTTCTCCAAAGCACTGCATTGTGTGTGTCTTACATCAGAAGCCTCCTGATTGTTAATCTCTGTATCCACCTCTCTCTCTCAACTTCCTTACTCTTGCTTTGCTGGCTCATTTTCTTCCTCTTATTCTTTTCTTAATCATATGTTTTTATTGAATTTTTGTTTCATTCAGTACATCACAATCATGTTTAGACCGCCTCCCCCATCTCTCTTTTTCCCCTTTTTCCTAGATTTCTATTCTCTTTCCCTTAAGGGAATCTCTGTCAGTCATGGTCTTTCTTCTGCTCTGCAGTTCTCAATGTGCTAATTCTTATTTCTAAATAAATGGCCAAACAGTATCCCCAAACCAAGCAATATTCTATTATTGTCCCTTTACCTTCGAACCTTGATTTTGCACCTTCATTTCACAAATTTTCTGTTAATTTTACCTTCCTTTCTATAGTCCATCCTTTGCTTCAACCCTTACTTCTTCATCCTTCCTTTCCAGGCTTGTTAATTTTATTTTTCCATCCTGCAGGTAAATTTGTATATATAATCCTCAATAAGTTTTTCCTTATTTTTAGTTCTGAACTGTGGAAAGTTAATCCTAACAGGTTTCTCTGCCTCCAATATTTTACCCTCTATAATAACTAGATTTCTGTAATACAAAATTTCAAGCTAAAAATTTCTCCAAGTTTTACTGAAATACCTTGAAGATTTCATCACATGCCTGTTGTTATGTATTATGCTTGTAAACACAAGTTCAAGGTTTTCCTTCTAGGGCTTCATATTCTGCACTATGTCTCTGACCTCAATTCTCTGACATATGATTCACATTTTTCCTATAGACAAATAAGAAAACAAAACCTCAGTGTGACCTAATGGTCAAACAGTTGTGGGATTTGCTTTTATCTTTGTTCATTCTTCCTTACTGATTTTGGTCTATGAAAATCTTTAAAATATTTTAATTCCTTACTGTTAGTGTGTGATGTGTATGCGTTTGTTTGTGTGTGTGTTTACTGTGAATTGGTTCACATGTGCCAGAGTTCATGTTCAGATGTCAGAGGTCAACTTTTGGGGGTTGGGTGTCTTCTTTCACCTTTGAGTCTAGAGATTCAGCTCCAGTTGTCAGGCTTGCATGACAAGTCCTTTTATCCACTCTCCCATCACTGCCTCTGACCTTTCATAATTCCATTCATCTTTGGGATTATAGAAACATTATCCCTTTTGTAAGTTTTTTTTTTAACTTCAGTTTTAAGTGGCTGATATGTGATATGGTATATGATGAAACATTTTCCTTTTCAGTTTTAATTTCTTTGATAATATTCTAAGTAAGCACCAAGAAGAAAATTCACTCAGAAAACACATATTATTCAGAAGGGTTTTTAAAACACCTGACATTTTAGGGTAACTCAAGATAACCTAAGTTATAAGCAGATATCAGATATTGTATTATTTTATCTGCTGATAACTGGATTTGATTAGTTTTGGAACTCTAAGTCAAATTGGTTAATCATGGTGCTTGCTGTACTCTGAACCTGCATCCATCGTGTGTGTGTGTGTGTGTGTGTGTGTGTGTGTGTGTGTGTGAATGACTGACAATGACAACACACAACTGAAATCTCTTTGTGTTTTGGGATCCAGATTTGAAGGCTTTTCTTACTTAGTTCTCTAGTTAAAAGGAAGAGTGTCAGTATGTATTATAAAACTTAAAGACTTAAAACTGTAGAACACACTGGAGCTTTGTTCTACTTTCCATACTTATTAAACCCATCACCAAAAGAAATTTAAGCAGTTTAGTTCCAGCAGATGAGGCACTCTCAGTGACAAAGCAAGTCTAAGTGTCCACAGTGAATGAGATGTTAATTCATAGGAAATGCCTACAAGATTCTATTTGTAAAATGAAGCAGGATAGTGCATGGGTTTTCTGGCACAATCATCTGATAGAAACACTCTACTCCCTTACAATTAGGTAATAATTCTATGGGATTTGGCACATACTTTCTTATATCCTTATATTAAGGGTATTTATGTAAATGTATTTTTCTAAATTCTTTCTGTAAATTGGTAGAGAACAGAGACCCGGACACTTATAGCATAAAGATTTAAGATAGTGATTGAACATGGACACTGTTTAATAATATTAGCTAAAGAAGAAAGATATTTTATTAAATTTAAAAGATTAATGTATCTTGGCTTTGCACATTCAAATGGCATGGTTTTAGGGAAGCTGGGGTTTTAATCCTATCCCTGCACATTTCTATGTTAAAGTAAAAAGTAAAGTTTTGTTAAGTTTAGCAGTGTCTCAGAACTTTGTACACTCAGTCATTCATTCTTTTAACATATGCTTCATTTTCCTTATATATGAAGTACAGCTAATTTTGTCTTCTATAAGTGGGTGAATAAGTTTCTATAGATGGTCAAATAATCACCCTTCCCCACTATAGGAACAAGTGTTTTTACCCAAGAGTAAACAATATTTTCATTAATGTCTGTTACACTATCGCCAAATTTCTTAGTAAGGTCCTGTAATCTCATGACTAACAAGTCTCCTTTGAACTCTGTTATGAGAACCTCAGTAGTTAATAGGACTGAATTGGAGTGCTGATGTTTCTTTACCAGCTTGAGGACCTTGAGCAAGGATTTTAGTCTGTCAGTATCCTTTTTTATTTATGTATGAGAAAAAACCCCTAAATTATGGAGTTGCTGTACGTGATAAATTTTTAATAATATGTTTAAGCTGTATAAACATGCCTCATGTATGTCAAATATCCAGTAAATGCTAACCATTTCTATTTATGTAAATATTTATTTAATATAATTCTATTTGTTTGGATATAGTGAAGCTGCACCAATAAAATCTCCATAGTATGGTATTTTAATGAGATCTGCACAATGACAAAACCAGATGACATGCCACAGTTGGGGAAACGTCACCGAGTCCCACCTCAAGATGAAGAGTTAAAAGTAATCAATGGACTCTGAGGGAGGGAGAATAAATTTGCTCCAGAGACCAGCTCCTTGAGAGTTTTTCTAATTTCAAATGGGCAGCACTAATCACAGGTGCACAGGAGCACCACTAAAGGGACTCAGTGCATTGTATATGTGAATATATATTATAAGTACACTTATAAATGTATGAATATGTAACAATAACAGTCAAAGAAGACAACAAGAAATTGAAGAGAACTGAGGGGACTTTGGTGAGGCTGAGGCAGAACTAGGAGGGATGGAAATAACACAAGGACAATACTCATGTATGTCTTCTTCATATACAAGTTATAGAGGCCAATGTTCATGTATGTACATGCACACATACACAGTTAAAAATGTAATTTCTCTAAAAGAAGCTAAGTAAATTTAATCAACTAAATAGATGAAGAACACTTTGAGCTCTGTTGATGAAAATTGAAATTGTCTACCTGGTAAGTGTTATCAATTACAGAAATTCCACTTTTCATAATACATGATGAAACTGTCATTGGATATATAGTTGTTGTGGTGAAACTCTTCTAGGGAGACAATACACACACACACACACACACACACACACACACACACACACCATAAAGGGAATCCATGGCAGACTAAAGTAACAATTCTATCCAAGTTCAATGAGCTTTTCCTGGAGTTAGAGGAATACAGGTGAGCGGTTCCTTACCTAAAGGCTGCTGCATCACTGAAAAGCCCACCCTGACACAGGTAACAGCTCATGAAAACTGCAACCCTAGAGCTCTCTGCATGGTCTATAGGCAGCTGGAAAGGTCTGATAATCTCTACGCACCTCGGTTGTTCAGTCTCCTCCAGCAGGTATTTACTGCTTCTCTAACCCAGAGGAGGAGGTCTCTGTGACTCTTCTAAGTTTCAGCTTTCCCAGAGATGTAAACATTTTTGATCCCAAGTCTCAAGAGCTCCCCTGCCTCCCTCCTGAAAGGAATGCTTCAGTTCAGAGAAAACTTCTATACAGCAGCCCCAGTACGCTGGGAATGCTCAGTGCTATCATCTGATAATGTGAAGGAGACATCCATATGGTTGGAGGAAAGGCCTGTAGGGAGAAAACCAAACAGAGCCAACAGCATGTGGGGCTCACAGCCACTGTAAACACTGCGAATCTCAAGTTCACTTAGATAAACACAATGGAGAATTTGGTAAAGAAGTTAGATTTTTAAGGAACAGATGAGACATTATAAACAGGGAGAAGTGAACTTTTCAGTAGGATAGACGATCTGATGAAGGAATCAGAATGAGAGAAGGGAGAGGGCATCTGGTCTTGCTCATCGTGAACTGATGCCAAGGTTTCCTTATAATCTGATAGCGTGGGGCCCACATCAGATTTCCAGTGCAGACTTAAATTTGACTCTAAACAGCAGAATAATATGTTTCAAATAACAAGAAATATAATTTTTGAAAGACAAATTTTTAGGGTGGAACATAGTTTTGTACAAATTTAATTATAAACATTGGTCTAGAATGCCAACATTTGTGAGGCAGTGAGAGCAAAAGGCTGACTACTGGGGATTGCTCAAGTCTAATAATTTTGTATTTATTTGTGAAGTATATAAGTAAATACCTGAAATCACACAAGCAAGGGAAATCCAGGTCCACAGGAACCGGCATTACGTATGTTAAAAGGACAGAGGATGAATCTGAGCAAGACAAAATATAAGATTCGGAACAGAATATGGTCTGTTTTAGGAACCAAGAAAGGATTTTTATTGAAATAGCAGTTTTAAGAAATAAAAATGCTATGAAAATTATGTTCAAGAAGAATATCAAATTTCCTATGCAACAGTTGGTTGACATTTTGAGAGAAAATTATTTCATTAGAATGAACTATATATAGTACAAAAATAGTCATAGATTTTCAGCTCAGTCTCTGAAGTTTTCCTTAGATTGAGTTCAAATCTTTCATCTAAAAATGAAGACAGTTTATGATAAACCAACTCTGAATGTTTAGGTTGCTTTAGTTGTGCTGAGGTTATATGTGATGCAAGTATAACGTAAAATATTAGCAGATGGTGATTTCATCAATTTCCATCTAATCTTAGTTCAGGGTAGCTTTGAAAGAAAGATTGCTTGGTGCTTCTAATTCATTGTTTACTATGGTGAAATGAAAATGTCTACAGTTATTTATAATGTACTCTTTAAATTATAAGCTAATATTTAAACAGCTACAGTAAAAAAATGTACTTTAAATTGTGTGTGTGTGAATGTCTTTCTGTCTTTGGGTATGGTGTATGGCAGGGTGTATGTGTGTATGACGATGCTCTCAACTCTACAATCAGGGAGTCCACAGATTGACAATGTATGTCTTTCTCTGTCACTTCTCCACTCATTTTTGAAGACAGGCTTTCTCACTGAACCTGGTGTTTACATTTTGCCTTCCCTGGCAGGACAGAAAATCCCTTTGATCTCCTGATCTTCGCCTCCAAACACTTGGTTTAAAGCTGGTTACAATCACGTTTTGCCTTTTACCTGGATGTTGGGGATTGTAACCAAGTAACTCAAGTCCTCAAGCTCAAGCACTCTACCTACTGAGCCATCGCTCCAGGTCCAAGATTTTTCTCTCTTGGAACACATTTAGAGTTAATATTATATATATATATATATATATATATATATATATATATATATATATATAATATTGTTTATTACTTTTTAAAGAAAGGTGTTTGTGTGCTTTTATTTTCTTCTTTCATAAGAGCAGATGCAATTCATTTTTCCTTCTAATTGGAGCCCCAAACGAGGTCTCATCTTCAGTGAATACCATTTCTTACAATGGTATTCACTTAAGTGGATTCTTGTAGGAGACCCCTATGAAGTTTCATTAAGGACCCAGATACAAGAGTTCTTGCTTTGTCTCTGCTTCGTTTTCACTTGCCTTCACAAAAGAAGCCACTAGATGGTGTTAAAAACACAAGTTATGTGCTTCAATTTTATTTATTTATTTTTTTAAAGTCTTCAAAGGAGAGTTCTTACAAGGTTTTAGAGGTTGTGTCCCGCCCATTTTATTAAATGGAGAGAAAGCGAGAAGAATGAAATGGATGGCAGTTCCATGCAACGGCATTGTAATTATGAGGTGGAATACCTTTTGGCCCTGAATTATTTTCCAATAAGCTGCTTTCAAAATTAAGCTGTATTGTCAGGATAAATATCAGGGAAAACTGTTATGAATCATTGTGGCAAGTTTTAATGCATATCAGAAAGTAAATTAATCCAACTCTGTCTGACTCCTCGTGTCTTTTTTCTTCTGATACAAATGAAGAGTAAACAATGTTTTGGCAATTTTTAGGTTAATCATGTAGAACTGATTACTCAAGAAGAATGCTATTAACATTTAGTCAATTTACACCCTACAATATGACAAATGAAAATTAATGTTGCTGTTTTTAAGATATCAAATGGGTCATGATTTTCAGAAAAATGAGAATTGCTATAGAAAAAGGATAACACTGTCTCTAGAATCAATAAGTCTAGTGATGTAAAATACCCATTGTAAACCTCTCCAGAAACTGGAATAATTAGGCAAGCTCTGGTCCAGTCAGTGTGTCTTTACTTCATGCAGGTTGCCTTTTGACGCGCAACAAAGAATAATCAATTGTCAACGTTTCCCTGTGGAATAGCTATGGTTAAATCTTGCCAATAGCTTAATAACAAAAGATTTTCTTTTTCAGGGCCTATTTGCCTGATGAAGCTCTACTTGATAATTTTTTCAATGTTTATCATCAGCTGTTCCCTTTAGTATTCTTTTAATTAGCTCATTTCAAGATACTTCCTTGATGGCATGTGTATGTAAATATATATTTATAATCACCATTCCCTTTATTTCCAAAGTAATTGATGTAATGAAAATATGTAACTATTAACTTTGAATCAGGTCGAAAACAATACAAAATATACATCTTAAATAAGTTACTTTATAAGAGAGGCTTCTTTCTTTATTTTTCACAGTTAAGCATCAGCACAATTTTCAACCTTTCTACATGCATGTAGGCCAAAGGTTTGCATGCTCTCCTGAGCTTGCTACCTTAAAAATGATTAGCATTATATGAGCATCACTGGGCTAGCTATGGACTTTTCTACGTTGGCAAGACTTCAGTCATCCTTGAGAGATAACCTTCCTTTTCTTCCAGGACTCTGTAGACAAGGTGTCCATTTTAGCACATGCCATATAATGCCATAGTCAGTGGTGACCTCATCTTTGACCGCATCATTGCTCCACTGTGAATTGACATACATAATCTGGCAAGTTTTAAGCCCTTTAGCAGTCCACATTGTCTTTCTTTCAGTCCTCACTATTAGACTCAGAAAGGAGAATGCTGGGAACTCTCCTCTTGATGTAGGTAGTTGTTAAATCCTCCAACAAAGACCCTATGGGTCAACAGATCTATGAACTTAGATATACTCATGTGCCTAAGACTACTTCATCTTGCTCACCTGTTATCAGTTCTGAGCACATGGGCAATCTCTAGGTGAAACACTACAAATTAGACAATTAGGAATTTCCTGGAAGCATGCATGCTGCTTCCTGCTCTGGCAGTTCTGGAAACACAGTGGCAGTATATGGACAGACAGTGACCAGTTATTCAAATCTCGTGCCAGGTCTCTTGGAAGATTTTCATCACTTTGAAAAGAAATCTTATGCCTAATAGCAGCCATTCACCTCTTCTTCTGAACTTTTCAGGTTTGGGAAAATCCTAATCTACTTTTTGTCAACATAGATTTGTCTGTTTCAGAAATTTTGCATGAATAGAATCATAGAACATGAAGTCCTTTGTGGCTGACTTCTTTGATTAAGCACATGATTTCAAGAAGCATTGTGGAATGTTTTAGCACTTTATTTTTATAAATGAATTGTATTCCATTCTTTTGTTCATCAATCAACAAATATATGGGTTCTAGTTATTATTAATAATGTAGTTATGATTATGTATATGTTTATTTCTGTGGACATATATTTTTGTTTTAATTCTGGATTGTACTCAGAATGGAATTGCTGAATCATATTATATCTCCATATTTAATATTTTCAGGTATCAGTTTTATTTGTCGTAGCTGCAACATTTTCCATTACCAGCAATGTCCTAAGACTCTGAGTCCTCCACATCCCACAAATACCTCAGGTCCTGCTGTTTTTATTATAATCATCTGTGATGGTTAATTTTAATTGTCAGTTTGAGACTGAGAAGAAAGGGGGGCCCATCAAAGCACAAGTCTTTGCTTGTGTGTGAGCGTGCACACAGAGAAAAAGAATTAAGGGAGGAAGATCTCCCTAAAAGTGAGCAGTGCTATTCCATGGGCTCTGGGACTTGTTGTGACTGAAGGAGAAGGGCAAGAATTCCTAAGCATAGGAGTTCTTTCTTCTAACTCTTCATTTCCACAATGTAGGTTCTGTGCCCCATGATGTCCCCCCTGCCATTACAGATTGAAACCTCTGAAACTGTGAGCCAAACAGCCAAACAGAGCTCCTCAGCTCTGCTCCAGTTGGGCACCTTGCAATAGTCAGGAAAATATCGACAGTACAGTGTCTAGGGCATGTGATGTATTATCGCATGGAGACTTTGATTTCTATGTCTCTGTTGACTAATTATGTTTAGAATTTGTTCATTTTTTATCAACCATTAGCTTTCCTTCCTCAGAGAAATGTCTGTTGAAATAATTTGCAATTTTCTGCAGAGCTTTCTTGTTGAGATGTGAATGCTTTCTGCAGTCTTGATCTGAGTCTAGTAACACACAAACTGTTTGAACATACATCTTCCCTTAGGGGTGCATTTTGTCCCTTTTGGGTTGTCTCCTTTCAAACACAAAGGTTTTTATTTTGATAAAATTTGATTAATCTATATTTTCTTCTTTTTCTTTTTTGGTTTTTCAACTAAGGAAGAATTGTCTAATTCTAGGCCACAGAGGTTTATTTCTAATTTTTCCTCTAACAGCTAAAATATTTTAGCTCCTACATTAGGGCCTATTTAAGTTTTGTAGCCGCCATTACATTTCATTTAAGTTCCTTCTTTAGCATGTCCAAAACTTGTCCTTTTCTAAAATAAATAAATAAATAAATAAATAAAATACATGGGCTGGAATTAATTCTGAGCGAATATAAACTTAAAGAAGACCAGGTAAAATCAATTCATTTTAGTCAGTTTGAACTGCGTAACATATTAGTACATGGACTGATGAAACTAAAATCTTCTATAATATTTTCTAAAGAGATATGGGATACAATAATTTCATTATATTGATTTTAGGGAACTGAGTGCTTACAGACATGGCTAGAATCAGAGGAAGACTTTCCAGGGCTACGGAGAAAGTAAGTAATATGCCAGCTGTCAACAGAAAGATAACAAAAATTACTGGAGGTGCATGAAGACGAGTGACTCAAATTGAAGGGAAGCTTTTGCTTGACGATATGATCCTTCCGTGTCTTCTTATATTTTTTTTTTTACTATTTGTAATGTTATATTGTTTACTGAAGTAATTGGTGGAAAGACTAGAGTGAGCAGTTTTAAAATGTGTGGAAAGGAGGAATTTTTTCTGCATTACAGGTTTGAATTGTGTTTGAAATTCAGCACAGTCAGCTCCTATGACACTAGCAGGTGTTCATAGAATGATACTGAAGGTTCTGGAAGGAAGGGTGGACTAAAGCACATCACTAAAGACCCTGGCCTTGATCATGACTAGCTACTTAATCTTATTAACCCTGAAAACTTTATTATATTGTCAAGTGCCTTTGGCATTCACTGTAAAAACCAGGCATTACCTTTCTGCCAAGATTAATGTGAAATGTTGAATATGTTTTTCTAATTGAGATACAACAACATCACTAACAAACTTTGAAAATCATAACATGTGCTCTTTGTCACTCAGGGAAGAGAGTCTGCATTTACATGGCCAGATGGATAAAAACTAATTTTATAATGTCATATGGATGAGTGATATGTAATATCAGTTGAGGGAGGAAATACAGTGTAAAGCTCTGCTGAGAAGAGAATGGAAGTTCTGTTTCCTCAAAAGATAATAGAAATATGAACTGAGACTATGGGAACATTGGAAATGATGTTAGAATAAGGCAGTATGGAAAGAATATTATTCAGCTCTTCGACATTCTTATGTTCCAGGGTGAGCGCGACCATGGCACATTGTGTAGAAGACATCTGTTAGGCAGCCAAGAGCCTGTGAAAATTCCTACTGTACAGGCATTTTTCTGAGTATGCTGGTGGTGATCAAGAGGTTGGTGGGGAAAAGAATTTTCTCCACTCAAGACACCTGAGCTACAGGGGTCAACTTTTCTTACAGTATCAGATATGTGTTCCTTCCCTGAGGAATAGGCCTTAAATCCAATTGAAATCTGCCGGCTGTACTTATACTAGATGTGCCACTACTGCACCAGCAGGAACATCTTGCTTGGCATCTGATAATGGAACATGCAAAATCAATTATTAAGTAGAGCTTTTCAGGACCATTCTCCCCATAGCCATCAGCATAGTGTCCTCTAGAATTATGAAGGGCAGTCATCAATATTTCGGAGAGTTTCCAGCTTGGTCCCAGCTAGATCACACTTTTCCATGCTCAAATTATAACAGGTCTTCACCAATAGGGTCTTAGCATCTGCTTCCAGGATGCAACTAGCATTAGTGGCAATTGCCTTTTTGTTGTAGAGTGGGCCTCCAAAGCTTCCATGGTCAACAGCTCACAAGGGGAGCAATCCACACCTGGCATTGGAATTTTTAGTTAAAAATTATATAAAGTATCCTTTTACTCTTTGGCATCTATAGGCTCAGCTCATTATAGGCTTTTATCCATTGTCGTGGTGGATACTACTTGTGCCTTAACCATAGAGCTCCCAGAACTTCAAAACTATACCCTTGTACCCTGTATGACTTGTATTTCATCCTTGTTTCTTCAGGTGTACTTGACGTCTCTCAACTGGGTTTCACATCTGTAAAACACTCAGAAGTTAACATTTTATATATATACACACACACACACACACACACACACACACACACACAGACACAAGGTTTAACATAACATGGAAAATCCCTTTTCATTTGTATAAGCTGTTTTTTCAGCAGAACCATGTTAGGTACAATGGCATGTAAGCTAGTCGGTCCTTTACTATCTTTAGTTATCTGAAATCCATTTAGGAGCCTCCATGCATCTCTTTATCCTTGATAAACTCATTGTGGCTGACCCAAACTGCTTGGCCCTCCATGAGGCTAAGGAGGAATAAGGCTCCTCTTGCCCCTGTTGTTTCCCAGGGCTAGATAGACTCTAGGTCCAACTCCTGGCTCTAGTCACACTGGTTGTCTCTCCATTGACCACATCTGACTGCAGGGAGAGGCCCTGGCCAGGCAAACTGTCCCCACCCCTCTAATAGCCATTCGCAGGGGAGAAGTGGAGAAATGTGCCCTGGGAGGTTATTATCCTCCCCTGGGATACTTTTATCAGTTGTGTACCTTTCGTGATCTGTTCCTCAGGTTTTAAACCTCTCACAGGTACATTAGCATAAATTTTTTTGTCAACCTTTTCTTTATGAAATTGGGTTAGACACAATCTTGCCACATTTGTCTTCAAGTAACCCAAGCATTCCTCTTTCTCTGTTTTGTCTCTTTTATACATTTTTAGGTCATTCTATTCTTACATAGTGGTCTTGGTCACTTAAAGCTGTCAAAGCTTCTCCTGTCTTATAAAGATTTTGTCACTAGGGGCCTTAGCACAGACACTAAACCTCCATACCAATTTTGAGGACCTAGCTCCTTGCTGAATTAAGTCCTTCATTAATCTGTAGTGAACACAGTACTATCTGGTCCTGTGAATGGGGCAACATACATTGCTTTTCTCCTACCTAGTTCTCTCAGTAGCACCTGTTCCTCTTTTATTGTCCTCTCTCCCCTAACACTCATGGGAACCTCCACGGGTGATAACCAATATGTCTAATGTACAAGCCAGCCTGTCAGAGTCTGATTCCGCTTGTACTGCCTCTGTTTCTGCAGACTCTATCTCAAGGAGGGATGACTTGTTATCTTGCTCAGCTTTTCTGTTTCTGAAGCATTTAAGCTAATATCATCTGCTCCTGTGTCCTATATTCTCAGGAGCCAGGTGATAACAGGCTATTTTTCTGCTTGTTTGAATGTCCTCCCTAGTTTCCGCAGCTTTGGTGCTGAGTACCCTTTAATTGCTAAATTCTCACACTCTTTAAGGTTTCTCATGCTCGTTAAGGCCGACATCAGCATGCTGACACCTGGATTTCTCCTTTCTTTGTGTTACAGGTTGAACCTGAAGGGCATTCTTACCTTTTTCTGGGTTGCTCCCTAACTCATCACAATCCTCCTTCTCTTGTGGGTTCCCAGTTGAGGAGTCCCAGGATAGACCTTGTATTACAGATTTACTCTGGGCTTTATTTCCTTTTTTGCCCTCTTAGTTGGAAATAGTGGCAGGTTAAAATGTCTATGTCTTTTTCCATTGTCAGAGGCTGTGTTGCAGAGGCCAGTCTCATCTCTCTTTTCACTCTAATTTCTCTCTCAGCTTTTCAGTCTTTCTCTGGGCTATAGTGTCTGTTTGTAGTAAATTATTTGTCACACATAGCAGTAGCCAAGTCACTTCTACAGTGGCCCACTGGATCTTCAGCCCTCAATGCACTAGCAGACTTTATAAAGACTGCTCTAGACCATCTGCTGTTTTCAGAGCATCACCATAAGTCCATGACAATGCCCAGAAGTCCTGCAAGTGTGCCACTCCATGCTAGCTACAAGTGGATTTTCATCCTGAGAGTTCTCCAAAAGACATTGTCTGCATTGGTGATGTCACCTTAGGTAGCCACTTCAGAATCCACTGAACAAGCCATGTGAGAACCTCTAATGCCCACATTCCATTTTCAGGGCCCCATGTTAGTGGCCACATCAATTCTTTTCCCAGAAGCATTCGCTATTTTTGTGAGCCAACCCTGCTGACTACACCAATTCTGTCTTAAGAATTTTTCTCACAATGAGGCTCAGTGTTTGGCCCTGCCTCTTTAGGTCCAGAATGAATCGAGACAATGAAGTATGTTCTCCAATTAGAGAAACTAAAGTTTATTGGTGGTTATTTACAAAGGAATTTTTGAGGGGGATAGAGACAGCGATCTTATATTGAGGTTTACATTTTGATCAGAACCTGCCTGCAGAGTTACAGAGCACTGACAAGATGGCAAATGACCATGGGAATGCATGTCTCCTACCCAGCATTCACTGCTTTCCCTCTAGAACCTCCCCTTATGTCACTATTTGGTTGGGCTTTGACTCCATCAATCAGATTCCTAGAGGGGTGTCTTGCAGCTGAGGTCTCCTGCAGCTGCATTTGGATCCCCTTGCATGTGCCTCCATGGAAGTGCCCATGGAGCCATAGGGAAATTCCATGTAAATTTACCTTACACAAAGCCATACTCTTATGCACTCTAGAGAGTTCCACTCAGCTGTGCCTTGATCCATACACTCAGAAATCTTTTTGATTACACACGTTTTTCATTTTTGTTTCACGATGTCATATCTTTCTTACCATATACTACCTAGCAGGGCTGTACGGTGGGTAGAGTGGTAGGAAGTGGTGCAGTGAAGGGAGATAAAGGGCTCTCCTGCTATATTCCCACAGGGAAATTTTGGAATCTGAAGGAAGGTAAAGGGAATGGTAGACAGGCTGCTTTAATAACATCTCTTAAATTTGGGGGAAAATCAGCAGACTTCATGAGGAAGTCCCCAGAGAAACCGATGGGAAAAGGACTCACAGGTGAATGCAGAAGAGCACTGTCACCATGGTGGATTTACTGGCACACTGTAGAAGACAGAGGATTTACAGTTTGTTGGGTTTTATACTACTAGTCTAGCTAAAAATTCTTGGTTCTAACCAAATGTGACTTAGATATATAATAAAATAAGAAAACAGATCTGCCTTTGCTTGTGGTCCTGTTATCATTTACCAGGCAGTATATCCAGGCCCTATTCTAATGATTTCTTCTCTCCCTTTTAGATACCTTAAACTCAGTGTTTTTGTACATTACCCCTTAAAACAGCTTAAAATATAACTATTTCCTGAATTAAATTTATGACTCTTGAGGTTGAAGGCTATGCTTTGATTTTACATGGTTTTACTGAGTATCAAGCAAATAGCATTATGTATGAAATATTAATTACCTACAGTGTCAGCCAAAAGGTATTGATTGACCATCTGCTAAGGGGAGAACAGTGGACGATACACTGAATGCCCTAAAATGTTAGCTGGGATATTTATTATTGTATCTTTAGTACATGCTTTGGTACCTGAAATCCTGCACTGTCAGAATAAATGTATGTTAGTTAAAAGAAGTTTGGTTTTCCATTGCATATTTGTTGATATTGGGGTTTAAAATAGATTTCTATCACATTTGGTAAAGTTCAGAAATATTTAGTTGATTCTGAGCCTTGTGCCTGGTAAGCTTTCTCTAAGTATAAACAATTGTAGATCACAATTCTGTTCTTTACCTATAACAACTCTGTAAGAGATGTACTGAGGTCTCTCTATCTCCATTCCATACCATCTCTGAACATATACTACAATAACAGCATTATCTGTTTCATAGAACTCTGATGAAGATGTAATAAGATAAAACATATTATTTAGTAAAGTGTATGACTCAATAAGTTCTTTATTTTATTTTTATTAATTTCATGAGTTTATATTTTATTTATGTCTATTAGATTTATTCACATTTGCTGTTCATGCAGATGATGTGTAAATTAAACTGGTGTTTTTTTTTTTTTTTTTACAAACAAAGCTGACTGACTCTCTTCCAAGAAATGTACAGTTGAAATATAGAACTGCTGAAAACCTATTTAAGGAATGCAAGTTTTAGAGAAGCAGAATGAAGAGCTTCTAAAACTCAAAAGATTTAATCTAGAAAAAGACACATTTTGTGTTGAATGTCCTAGTGGGCCATGTCTAATATGACATATGTGGCCTTCTCTGCTTTTGTCTCACCTGGGAAGAAGTCTGAGAAATTCACTCAATAATGCCAATTATAAGGACTAGTGCATCTGAACACTCATTGTGCACTGACTCTTAAATTTTGAAAAAATTCAAGAAACTCCAGCAGAGGGAGTTCTGGGTAAAGCTGATGTGAAAGGAACTCACAGGCCTTGCTTAGATCGCAACATTCCTATAAGGTGGATATAGTTAACAAAAATCCCTTTTTACAAATGAAAATTGTGACAAATGTCTTTATGACAAAAAGCCACACAGTGGTGAAGCTTATAATCCATATTATCCAGCTTTTCAGCATATCAATTTCAGCAGAATGCGTTTTTTATCTTGATTATTGTTCACAGCAAGATTATTAGATAGATACAGAGATTTCCAGTCCTCCCAGGTATATCTCTCCCATCAGAGTGATGCATTTGTTAGAACTGATGAAACTGTACTAATCAGACTGGAGCTGAAAAAGTTAGTGTTCACTCCTGGTGCTGTACATTCTATAGATTTGACAACTACACATGATAGTATCATACAGAAAACGTCTTTGGGCCCTTCATGTTCCTCCTTTTCACCATGTTCAAACACCTGTATCTACTGATCTTCTTAGTGTATGTATAATGTTACCTTTTCTCGACTATTGTATAGCATTGTCACATATACTCCGAGTGTGATTAACAAAAGTTTGTGTGCCCAAAAGGGGATGCATAAGATTATATAGCACCTAAAATTGCCAAAACCTAAGTGGCACATCTACAATGTAAGATCTATACCTAAGACCCATGAATATAGAACAAGGAGTAAAGAGGTCACTAATGAATCTCCTAATTCTTGCTAATGAAGTTCCCTCATGCAGCAGAGGATCAGGAAGTGGGAGGGAAAGAGAGAGAGCGAGAGGGAGAGGGAGATAGATTTCAACTTGTTTGAACTGAGAAGGTCACAAATGGCCAAAGCAGAGATTAAGAATCTGCAAAATGTAAGTCCTTGGACAGGACTTTACCCATCCAAGGCTGAGGGACCATTGTGGAAGAGGGAGTGGAAAGATTGTAGGAGCCAATTATATGTAAGCAGTGTTCCAGAAGATCCTGGAGTCCTGCTCTTATGAACCTACAGCAATGGTGGCAGCAAGCATGGGACCCATGCAGACTCAAGCAAACAAAAACCCAGCATAGAACTGGGACAATGGACAGAGGACCCCAATATTAGATGAAGAAATATTGGCAACTGATTACTGCTGGGTGAGGAAGAGTTGATTTTCTTAAGAGGACTCAAGGTAAGCTGAGTGGACCACAGTGGATGATTTGCACTGAGGGACATCTGGGACACTAACTTGACACAATATTCCTTAACACAGATGACAGACTGTATGGGTTCCAGTTGGAGAGTTATGGGGAGTGACAGTGGGAAAGAAGATATAAAGATGATTAAGACTGATTGAGATGTTCTGTATGAAATACACAAAAATTCAATAAAAAAACTGTATCATTCAGTGTCACTAGGGCCATGATAATTATATATAAGTACAATCTATGCTGTTTGCACTATGACAAAAACGTTCTGTGATATATTTCACAGAATATGTCTCTATCACCAAAACCATGAATCACTTAAGGCAGAAACACAGTGAATGTCTGATTGGTTTCTTTGCTTAGTAATACACGGTCAGGATTATGCTGTATCTTCTGAGAGCTCATTTATGTTTACTGCTGAATTATTTACCATTATTCAGATTCATCACAATTTCTCTATTCACTTCCAGAGGGAGATCTTGGTTGCTTCCAGATATGGCCTGTTATAAATAAAATGGCTATAAACATTCATGGAAATGTTTTTGTATGAACTTGAGTTTTTACTGTCTTTTGTTTAGTATCATGGATCAAGATTAGTTTTGCAACTGTGAAGATTTCATTTCACCAGTGCCCCTCAGGGCTATAATGCTGCAGCTGTCCACTTCCGGGTGGTGCCCACACGGTACATAGAACCACCCATAAACCATATCTTAGTCTCCTCTTCTTCAGTCACCTGATCATAAGGCATACCTCATGAGGCCATTAGTGCATGCTTGATGACAGAAAGCATTGCAGTAGGAGTAGGACCCATAGGCATTTAGGCAACTTCTTTATTTTACTTGATTGTACCCTCATAAATGGCTCAGGTGTGATCAGGTATATGCCACTCCCCTCTGATAACCAATTGTTGCTGTGCACAACACATCCTGTTTTATTGCTTAGCAAGTCAGATTACACCTAACTCATAGTGGACATTTTAGACCCCATGATAACTTGGTAATTCATTATTAATTCTCAGCTTCCACTAGTAGGCCAACAGCTGTTTCTCAAAAGGAGAATAACTGTCTTCAGATAATGAATGACCCTGGCTCCAAAATCTCAAATGCCTCTATTATGATTCTTACATAGGTGCCTCCAAACAACTCTAAACAGCATCCCTATCTTCCAGTAACACACCAGGTAATATCAACTCTGCGGGTCCATATTACCCAAGTCATAGAGGAGCCTGGATGGCAGCCTGGACATGTTGAAGAGCCTTTTCCAGTTCCTGACCCCACTTAAGTCTAGCAGCATACCAAGTAGTTGAATTTATGAGCAGAAGTGACAGAGTCAAGTAAGGAATGTGCTGCCTCCAGAATCCAAGCAGGACCACTAATAGTTTTACTTATCTTTAGGTTGGGGGAAAGCCAGGTGAGACAACTTATCCTTCACCTAAGAAGGAATATCTCTGTATGCCCCATATCACTGGACTCCTAAAAATTTCACTGAAGGGTAATGCCCTTGAATTTTGGTTGGATTTGTTCCTCTCACGCTTTATCAAGAAGACCACAGTGGTTCATACCTCCTCCCTACTTGGTCCAATAAGCATAATATCATCAAGAGAGTGAACCAGTATGGAATAGACAGGTGATCAAGTTTTCTCTGTACTACGTTATGGCAAGGGACAGATGAATTAATATATCCTTAATGTAGAACACTAAAAATATACTCTGGTCATACCAGCTGAAAGTAAATTATTTTTGACAGTCTTTATGGACTGATATAGAAGAAAAAGCTCAATAGACACATACTGAAAATGAGAAATGTGTTAATCTGCTCAGGTAAGGAAACTGCAAGTGGTACAGCGGCTGCAATTGGAATTCCTGCTTGATTAAGTCTATGAAAGTCACTTGTCATTCCTTGTGGTGTATTCGTCATTTGTACAGGCCAATAGAAAAGGGAGATGAGGGGAACCACTGCCCCTGCATAATTCAGATCTCTGATGGTGGTATAATTTTCTGTAATCCTTCCAGGGATGTGGTAATTCCAGTGGCTTCTGTTTGACTTTTCTCACTATGAAAGTCCTCACTGCACAGGTCAGGGAAACAACGTGGGGATTCTGCAAACTTCAAAGTATATCCATTTCAATTATACAATCTGAGATTGGAGAAAATAGCCATAGCATACATTCATGGACCCACTGGACCCTCTGTGAAACTTTCTGACCTCACTCAAATCTCCACTGATCATTTCACCTCCAAAAACTCCAACTTGAACTGAAGGATCACAGTGCTCTTGGAGGTCTCCCACAATCAGTGTCAGTTCAGAACCAGTATCCAACAGGCTCCAGGAAGTCTGATTATTTCCTTTCCTCAATGTACAGTTACTCTAGTAAAAGGCCTTAGATTCCTCTTGAAAGGATGGGAGAAAGCTAAACTTTGGTAAGATCTTTATTTCTGTATGCTGGTCTCTAGCTGGGATTAGTAGACATTTGTGCATAGTACTGAGTTATCACAACTAATTTTTGAATGCACATCTTGTTACTTTAATAAAATTCATACTTTTGGTATCTACTTTTGGAGTTATGTAGAATTTTCTTGATCTATAATCAGATCCTGTGCTATGACAGAGATGATATTATTTTAAAATTTGAATGAGTTCCAATTCATCTTTTTACTTTTACCAATTGCTTTTGCTAGAAAACCCAATATAGATTTTAGTAGCAATATTATACAAAGCATTTTCCTTTTGCTTTTATATTAGAAGAAATATTTCTATTTCACAACAGTGCATATTATTAGCTTTATTAGATTTCCGTAAACTTTCTTTCCACCGTGGAGAAGCTTCTAGTTCCAATGTAAGGACGGTTTTCGTTGTAGAAGGGTGCTAGATTTTGTCAAATGTCTTTTTCTGCATTGAGATGCTAGTATATTTTTCCTGTGTATATAGTATAGTATATAGATTAATTTTTATATATCCTAATACTCTTGTATTTTTCATAAAAATTAGGTGGTTTAGATATAGTGTTTGATCCTTTAAAATATTCTTAGAGTCAAGCTATTAGAATGTTTACTGGAATTTAAACTATATTTACAAAGGATATTGATTTATAATTTTCTCTTTATATGGGAGCCTTGTTGGTTTTTGTTATCACAGTAATACTTGTCTTACAAAATGAGTTGGAAAATATTTTCTGTTCAAATTTTTGGAAGATTTGAGAAATAATTTAAAGGATCTTGTTAATATGTTTAACTATTGAAACGATTAGGTATTAGGCTTTTACGTGTTAGTAGGCCTTGAATTAAGATTATTGATCCAATTCCTTTCTTTATTACAGATCCATATAACTTTCTATCTCTTCTTTAGCCCACATTGACTTCTGTGTTTCTAGATATTTGTCCATTTCTTCTAGTATATTCTACTTCTTGGCATGATTTAATCATAATATTCTCTTATAACCATTTTCATTTTTATAAAATTAGTATTCATGATCCTGCTTTCATGATCTTAGTAAATTGGATTCTCCTGTCTTTCTTACTCAGTCTTCATGCTTTTCAGCTCCATGCTCATGTGGTTTTCAACTGAAGGATAAGTATCCGTTTTTACTGTCATCCTTGTAACTTTTCGATTATTTTTGTCTTTTCTCTCTTTCCCATATTCCTCTGATCATTTTTGCTGTGTGTTGTTCTTTCCCTCTGATTTCCTTATGCTTACAGTTGCATTGTTGGTTTGGAACTTTGTGGATTACAGTTGTAAATTTTCCTTAAGGCACTATCTTCTCTGCCTTTCTTATCAATTTGTATTTTTATTTTATTATCACTGAAGGACAATGTTCTAGAATTTCATTGTCTAACATGTCTCATTTTGTGCCCTAACAAAGGTTCTATTTTGAAGAGTGTTCTGAGTATAGTTGTGAAATATATTTAGTTTTATAAAGAGGATGTGTTCTGTTTTATATACTGTTTAAATAGTTGGTTTCTTTAGTGTTTCGCCTAGATATTTCATACCTTTGAAAAGAGTCTGCTGAAGTATACATCATTATTACTATTTTTATTATTATCATTACCATTATTATTGAACTAAATATTTCTACCTTAAATTTCATAAACATATATATTTTGTTGTAGCAATTGCTAGGAAAGTGTTTTTGAAGTTTCCAAATTTAAATCTCATTTTATTTTTCTCACTTTTCACCCTGTGTATTTTGAACCTGTACTCTGAGGTTCTGGCACACTTAGATTTCTTATCATTTCTGTGGTTTATTTAGATATTTGGTTTTCCTTCAGTGTTTCTCTCCTGTTATTTGAATGCGATTTTCCTATCTTGGGTTGACTCCCTTACTTCCATCGGCTTCTGTGTTCCTTTGGAATTCACTTGGGACTTGGTTCATGTTTTATTGTCTTCTAGCATGTTTATAAGCATTCTTTTCGATTCTTTGTCTAGTGCTTCATTTAAAATGCTTTCATCAGGATTGACTATAAGACTGATGATCTTAGAGGAGGCATGTTGTCTTGGCAACCATGAGTTGGAACTTGATTTCTGTGTTTTAGACAGTTATTTTGGAGATAAGATTTCACTACAAAGCCCAGGCTAGCCTCAAACTCTCAATTCTGTTGCATCAGATTCCTAAATGCTGGAGTTACTGGTATGGACCACCACATCTGGATTTCCTTTTAGACAGTTGATCTTCATATCATATTAATTAACAAGTAGTGCTCCTTGTTCTAGATTTTTCATTGTCCAATTTAAATATTTCTCTTTCAGTTTTCTATTGATTAATATTTTCAGGCTAGTCTCTTACATAGGATGCATACCCATTTCTTGGTTTTAAAGAATGAATAATCTATAATAAATGAATTTAGACTGTTCACATTTAATGTCATATTGTTATGCTGAATTAAAATTTATCATCTGATATTTTTCCCTTGAACTCCTGTACTTTGTTTCAAAATATTTTCTGATGCTTTATTAATATTTTGTTTTATGGTCATTTTCAACACCACTTTCATCTTAAATTTAAAAAAAATGAAAGTTTCCTTATAGTGTAAAAATAAATATTTTGAAATAATTTTAACTTCTAAAATATTTTATTTATTATTTTTGTTTATGTGTATGAATGTATTATTTGCATGTATATAAGTGCACCCATGTCATCCAATGATCATGGAGGTCAGAAGAGGGCATCAAATTCCTCTGGAACTGGAGTTATAAGTGGTTGTTAACTTCTTTGTAGGTGTTGGGAATAGAAACCAGGACCTCTGCAAGAGCAGCTTGTGCTTTAACCACTGAGCCATCTTTCCAAACTTAAGCAATTACACTTTGAAGTTTAGGTACTGTGTTTCTTGGTTTATATTTTAAACCTTAATAAAATATTATATATCAGTTTCCCATACTTTATATGGTTTTTGTCACATGGTTTATTTTTACTCATTACATCATAGTACTAGTAAAGCCCTATTATTACTATTTTGCTACATAAGTCAGTTTTTAGACTCACTACAAATGAGCAGAACTAATTATTGTTTTAATTTCATTTATTATTTTCCCAGAAAATTACTTTTATTATGATGCTGATACAAATGTCTATACATTGTCATCCTTCCTGACAATTTGTTTTTATATTTTTTTATAGTATATTCTCTGACAATAGATTTTCTCATTATTTTCACCTTGGAAAGTCATTAAATGTTAAAGATATTTTAGCTGGGTATAGATTCTCTGTTTATTTCAATAATGTGAAGAAAGCTGCTGCTCCATGTTCTTGGGATTGTGTGGTTTGTGCACTGAATGATGTATTTGAGCATTTCAAGCAGCATTTGCAAATAATGATAATAGCCATGTAGTCTCCAGTATGATTTAAGTAGTATTCTAATAAATTTGAAATGCTATTTTAAAAATTCAAATTGATAAGGATGTTTATCAAAGTTAATTCTGCATACTAGTTGAAGCAACATTCATTCATACATTTGTATGTATATAGAAACATGTGTGCACATGGTTTTAAAATGGAGACAGAGGAGAAATAAATATTGCTTAATAGCTGTGAAAAAAAAACAGAGGGAAGCATAGTCGTTCAAAACTTATGAAAACTTACAAATGCAATATAGCATCATGAGTTCATGTGTGTAGCTGTTGGCTATAAAAAAATAAACTGCCAGACAGGAGAAACTTCCCTTTGAGTTGTTGGCCAAGGCAGTTCAAAAGACTCCCCAAATTACATGGCCTATTGCCATAGCCCTTGATTGCCTCTCAGAACTTGAAGGAAAGACCCTATTGCTGAATCCATGACATATTTTAAGACCCTGCAATAATGCCTAATACAGACATGATTTATTTTCCTTTATTAGTGAAATAGATGGTTGTTTTCTGTTTGAGGGGTGGGAAGTAGTTTTGATTTGGATGTTTGACACTATTTAAAACTATTGTGAAAATGTCTTCACTTTTTAGGTTTGATTTTATATGTTTATAAAATCATGTAGAAGGATGAGACCAATTCTTGGTGATAGGCATTTCACATAATCTTACTCTGTAAGATGCTGTTCTTAGAGCAGAAAATGCTCCCTTCGAGGAGCATGATATATCTAATTCACATATCTGAATAATAACTTCCCTGAAAGTTCCTACCCTAGGAATTTATGTTTAATTGTGTAAGTCTACTATATCCCCAAGAAAGAAGGTCTCACATTATTTCACACTGACAAGGAAAAGCTAGACACAGAATCTGGATCCTTTCTGAACAGATAGGTATGCTCTATGCACCCACTTCCATCAAGTTTTCATATTGTTGCTTGTTCATTTATATCTCCAGCTCTTCTTTCTGATTATTCCTAGGAATTGCTACATCTGAGAACCTATTAGCTAAGTGGTACTAAAACAACAACAACAACAACAACAACAACAACAAACCCTCCTAATTCCTCACCATCACACAGTCTGCCACACTTCTTCAACTCAGCAATTAGAATGTGTGGCTCACATCTCCCTTTTGACTATGCTTTATTTTTCCTAAAAATAAATCATTTATCTTGCTATTCTCATCTCACCTCCATTATCCTTTTTTAAAATTCTTCTTCCTATGATCGACTCTATTAGTTGCCAGGCTTCTAGCCTTTCATTAAGTTCTTTGCTATATTTTGAATGGGCTTTTGTTTCAAAATAAGAGATAGACTTAAGATTCATTCTTTAGTATGTGGATGCTCAGTTTTCTCATTTGTTCAAGAGGCTTTCTTTCCTCCAGTGTATGCTTTTGACACTTTCATTAAAATTAGGTGGTAGAACTGTGCGGACTTATTTCTGGGTATTCCATTCTTCTCCATTGACATACATGTCTGGTTTTGTGCCAGCACCATGATGTTTTTGTTGCTATGATTATAACTTGAAGTTAATACAGCATTATTCATTTTGCTTAGCATTGCTTTAACACTTTAGGTCTGTTGTGCCTCCATATGAATTGTCAGAGATTTTTAGTCTTACGAGGAATATCATTACAATTTTTATGGATACGGCACTGAATTTGTGATTGATTTGGTAATGTAACTACTGTAATGTTAATTTGGCCAATCCTTGAACATGGTAAGTCCTACTATCTAGTTCCACCTTCATTGTTTGAACAATTCTATTGAAAACGTCGCTCATCTGTTTGGTTAAATGTATTTCTTGTTTTTTTTTTTTTTTTCTTTTTTTAATTTGAAGCTATTGTGAATGGAAAAATCCCCCCCCCCCCGATTTCTTGCTTATCAAGTTGTTTATCAGCATATAGAAAAACTGTTGGATTTGTATTGTTCTATTTTGCTGAAAGTATTTAATCTGACATAAGACATTTTTAGTGGAATATTTTGAATCTTTTAAGTATGTTTATGTTGCCTGAAATAGGGATAGTTAGCATTCTTCCTTTCTTGTTGGTAGATCTTCTATTTATTTCTCTTGCCTTATTCCATGAGACAAGACATTAAGCTTATTTTGAATAAGAATGTCTCTGTCCTGACTTCAAAGGATACTACTTTAAGTTTTTTCCAATTAATGCAATGTTAGTTGTAGGTTTTGTACATATATATATATATATATATATATATATATATATATATATAATCTTTATTATCTTGAGACTTGTTTATTCTATTCCTGATTTCCTCAGAGCTTTGAACAAGAAGGGTTAATTTTGAGAAAATGAATTTTCTTGTATTTATTGAAATAATCACCTGATTTCTTTCTCCACATCTATTTATTTTTTATGTATGTTTACATCTATTTGTTTGAATATACTGAATCACCCTTGCAGCACTGTATGGAAACCAGGTGGTCACAGTTTATGATCTTAATGCATTACTGAATTTGGCTTGCAAGTACTTTAAAATCAATTCTTGAGTCTATGCTTATCAAAGAAATCGGTGTACTGTTTTTCATTGGATTCTTATCTGGTGTTAGGTTCAGTAATACTGGTTTTATAGATCATATTAGGTAGTGTTCCTTCTATACTTATTTTATGAATCACTTTAAGGAGCAATGGTGTGAGATCTTCCTAAAAGTCTGCTAGAATTTGTCAAAGACAATCCAGTTCTAGATTTCTCTTTGCTGTGAGACTCTTCACTATTGTTTGAGTTTTGTTCCTTATTATAGATCTGATTGAAATTTCATATCCTTTTGGTGTAATTCTGTCTAGGAATGTATTCATTTCTTTCAGATTTTTCAGCTCTTTGAATATTAGGTTTCAGAGCATTCTCTTATTATCTCTGGATTTCATCAGTATCTGTTATAATGCTGTACTTTTTCATCTCTAATTTTATTAATTTTGGGCTTTTTCTTTTGGTTAGTTGGGCTAGAGGGTTTGTGGATTTCATTTATTGTTTAAAAGAACCAACTTTTTGTTTCATTGATTTTTTTGTGCTGTTCTTTTAGCTTGCATTTTATTAACTTCCCCCTAGGCTTTGTTTTTGCTTTCTGTTTATTACATTGGGAGTTGCTTTATTCTTCTTTTTCAAAGAGCTTGAAGTCCATGATTGTGCTATTTGAGAGTTCCCCAGTTTTGTAATGTAAGCACTCAGAGATATAAACTTTATTGTTAGAACTGCATTTTCTATTTCTCAAAGGTTCTTGTGGCTAACATTTTCATTTTCCTTTCATTCTAGTGTTTTTTTAAAAGAATTATTCTTCAGTATATTCATGGATCCACTAGTAATTAAAGATTGCATTGTTCAGTCTTCTAATATTTTGTAAAATCAGTAATGTTCTTTCTATTTATTTATAGTTTTATTCCTTGATTAACTCCAGATAGAAACATTATTTTAATTATTTGTATTTTTAAGACTTGTTTTGTGGCCTAAGATGTGAAATAGAGAATTCTCTACAGACTTCTGAGATGAATGTATATTATTTATATTTTGGGTAGAATGCCCTGTGGCTATCCATTAAGGCATTTGATATATGGTAAAGTTTAACTCTGAAGTTCCTTATTGATTTATGTTCTGGATGATCTATCAACAAAGGAGTGTGGTATCAAGTCACTCATTATCAATGTATCAAGGCCTAGTTACCATTTCATACCTATCCATTTTACTTTTACGAAACCAAGAGCCCCACTCTTCAGTGCCTATGTATTTATAATCATTATATCTTTTTTATTAATCCTCACCTGGTGGCCTATTTATCTGTTATGAATACATTTGGTTTGCAATCTACTTTATTAATTATCAATATAGCTATGCCAGATTGTTTTGGGCTTCTGTTTGCTTGATAAATTAACTTTTACCTTTGACTGGTAATCTATTAGTGTCTTGGCCGGTGAGATATGCTTCTTGAAGACAACAGATTAAGATTTCTAGTTCAGTAAGCTATTCCTTGTCTTTTAGTTGGGGTTAGATTCTTGCACAAATATCTGTCTTCCATAGGAGCCCTCAGCATGGGGCGCTCTCCTTAATAAATATCTTGTCAGCTGTGTGGTGATCACACTTGCAATGTGTTGTTTTTTGGTTCAGAGGTGCATGGGTGGAGATGTACCTCACTAGTGTTTACCTTTGCTGCTGTGTAGTGTTATTCTGCCAGTATGCAGGCTGCTTTTCTGCAAAAGATGATCTTCTGCCCATGACTCACAGTTCTTACCTGAGTATATTTGTGTTTGGGGGTCTGAATCAAATTCAGCCCACTTCAAGTGCTTCTGAGGAGGCCATCTTTTGCCTTGTCAGTGGAGGGGGCTCTGAGGTTTAGAAATGTAACAATGCTGAAATATTTGCTCTCCCTGGGAGAGCAATTTAATAAAAGGATCTTCCTTGAGAAAGGAACGGGCTTAACTTCATCCTACTCAGGCAAGCCTGAGGAAGTAAGCCAGAGCCATCAGCCGGTCCCTTCCAGTTCACCTGTTTCTCTGATCTAGCTAAAGCTTTACCTCTCTCTCTCTCTCTCTTTCTCTCTCTCTCTCTTTCTCTCTCTCTCTCTCTCTCTCTCTCTCTCTGTCTGTCTCTCCAGCCATAGGGCAGGAAGATTCTTTCGTTCTGATAAATGCTCTAAATTGGAGTTTCTTGTTTCTTTTTCAAATCTTACATTCAATATTTCAGGACTTTGTGTCTGTTTTTTTCACTCCGTAATGTTTGGTATGGTTTCCTTTACAATTTTGTACCTCTTTCCTCTATATAGAATCCTGGGTCAGGTATTTTTTTTTCCATTTCTTGGGATGCAGTAGAATACTAGTTTTCTCTGTTCTGGCATCTTCCTATAAATCTACAGTATCTTTCATTTAGAAGGCAAAATATGAATCCAAATTTATATTACTTCCTTTTGAACTAGAATTGTAAAGAACGTTAGAAAACAACTTGACAATATTTACTGAAATAAAAACTGCTCATTCATAGTTTTATAATTTGGATTATCCAGATGTGGGTGCCCCACTGTGTTAATAACAGTATTTTTCAACAAATAAACTCTATGTTCCCTCTCTGGAAATAAGAAACATTTTCCTGGCTATGTAAACAAATACACCGAGGTGAATATGATGGCTTATTACTTTTAAGACTAGAATTTAACAAGAAATATGGTTGTCTTTGGAGTTCTTCCATTTTGAGCAAGTTTTCCTGGGAAGTCCAGTAGGTAGTTTTTGAGGATATCCATGACTGAATCAATGAGAGTCTGTGAATAAGTTTTCCCTGGTCAACTTCAGCTAATCTTTAATTTCCACTGTTAGATGTGCTCTAGCTCCTCACTTCATTTACTGTTGCTGGTGAAACATCAAAGAACAAGTCATTTTCATTGTTTCCTATCTGAGTTTCAAATCAAGAATCATTTAAAGATGAATTATTATTGTATATAACTGTGAAGTTTTGAAATAATTTGTTACCCAACAAGAGATGACTAGCATATCTTTGTTCCAATAGTTCTATCTGTGCTGTGAAACAAAGAAGCACCATAATATAATACAATTCATTGCAGTTTCATTTCTGTTGCTATGATGAAATACACTCATGAAAAGTAACTGTGATGGATAATTTTGGTTGTCAACTTGACACACCTGATCAGACAGAGCCTCAACTGAGGAATTTCCACTGACAAGTTCACCTGTTAACATGGCTATGGGGAACTTTCTTAATTACTGAGATAATATTTTCCAACCAACTCTTCACAGTGGCCTCCCAGGTGGGCCTCGACTGCATAAGAAAGATAGTTGAATGTGAGACTGGGAACAAGACAGTAAACAGCTTTCCTCTGTGGTCTCTTCTTCCATTCCTGTATCCAGGTTTCTGCCTTGAGTTCCTCGCTTGGCTTCCCTTAGCAATATAAGTATAACCATAATTATAACCCATTTCACTTCAAGTTGCTTTTGGTCAGTGTTCTATTACAGCAAAGGAAACAAAACCCATTTAGCAACTTGGAGGAGAAAAGGGTTTATTTGACCCGAAAATTTCAGGTTACAGTCTATGATTGTGGCGAAGTTAAGTTTGAACTTCAGAAAGCTGGTCACAGCACCTTCATAGTCATGAGCAGAGAGAAATGAAAGCATGCTTGCTTGCTTGATTCTGCTCAGTTTGATTTATGCACTGCTATACAGTTCAGGATCATTGATCTAGGGAATGGTGCCACCTACATTGTAATAGGTCTTTGCACATCATTCACTTAATTAAGACAATACTCCCACAGACATTCCCAGTGTAGAGAATCCTTCACTGAGACCGTTCCTGGTGATTTTGGTTATGTCAAGTTGACAAAGCTAAACATCAAATGCACACGCACACACACACACACACACACACACATGCACACATAAGTGTTCAGTTTGTAAGGACATAGAATTTGAGAAAACTAAATATACAAACATTAGAAACTGATTGTAAGATATTATAAAACTCTTTGTACTATACAACATTATGCCATAGTTAGAATGAACAGAAAAATACAGCTACATAACTCACACTGTAGGTTTTTCAGTTTATACCATCGAATAAAAATAATCATGTGGAATGTAAGAATAAAGCTGCATATTTTTACTGGAATATAAAAATGAGAAGAAAAGGTATTTTCCAGTCCTTACTTATCATGTACAGAGGCCTGAATTCAATCTCCATTACTTTGCATACACAAAGTAAGGAAAAAGTGCTCTGTGATTATGTAAACCAGTCTGATGTGTAATTGAGGTGAAATTAGTATAAATTCAAGCTTTTATGAATTAACAAAAACAGTTGAGGAGCCTAATCTGTTCTATTTTCTAGGTGAGAGGGCTCACAGTTATTATTCTATGCTTCTTACAATAATCCTGTGAAGTTTATACTATTGGCATGTCGACTTAGATAAAAGAAGCTAGAGTAAAAGTATTTATAAAGGAAACAGGAGCACACAGTGGTTGGTCAGCTGCCATGCTGCCTCTGGAGGGAGAAGAGCCTAAGTTCTGTCTAGGTATACATTTGTATTTGAAATGAAGAGGTATATTATGTATTAAACCCATTCATCTTATTTTATTCACATGAAGTGCCAATTGGCTAATCAGAGACATTCTTTTAACTGAAATTCTGAAGAAAACTTTTTAAAACAAATAAAATGAAAATAATTTAGTGGCTTCAGAATATTTTTTGTTTCTTCTATTTCAGTCACTCTTTCAAGCCTGCTAATACCTAGATCTAGCTAATCAGTGTCATCCAAAGTTTTTCTCAGTTTCCTTTGACTATTAGGTAGAGTGATGCAAAACTCTCTCTCTCTCTCTCTCTCTCTATATATATATATATATATATATGTAAATTGATATAACAGATACATGTCATGAGTTACACAGCTCACTGAAAGCTGATTTTGAGTGTGAGTTGGTTGAAATGCTATTGCCATATGAGTGAAGCTGTATTTTCTCTGTTGTGTCTCATCAAGAATGGAAATGCCATGCATCAAGAACATGGTTATCCTTGGGTTCTATGAGGAGAGGATGAGTCACATATAACATTTAGAACTTGACTTATAGGACTTTCACCTTAGTTTCTTTGATTGTGAATCAAATATTTCTGGAATAATTAAGACCTACAATTGACCTTTATTAGAGCCAAGAGTAAGAAAAGCAAGATCATATAAAGTAAGAAATAGGAAGAACAAAATTCTAGTCATACACAAGAACACGAGATAGTTAAGAAGTTGTCAGAGTTGGAGTTGTCTGGCCATGATTCTATTCCTTTGTGTGTGCACATTGATGAATACGGTTAGATGTTATAAAGGTGAACACTGATATGCAGCTAATGAAGAGATTATTTCTCAAGATATACACCCAGTAATACAGGCCCAAGGACTTAACTTTATTATTACATATTCATATTCTTTGTGATGTGTTGGTTAGCTTTCATTTTTAATGGCACTTTTCTTAAACGGATATGATTTAAATCATCATGAATGTTCAGGTACTCCATTTTACCATCTTGTCATTGCTATTCATCTTGTGTGTATAATGCTGTGATTTGTCACGAGGCCATTATTCTACCCATTAGTTTCTTTGAGCATATTCTTCTCTATACTAATGAGCCAATGTCAAGACATCTTGTGGTAAAATCTTGACATGTTTTAAACTGGATGACTCCATTAAAAATGAGTCAATGATGAAGGATTATCTTGTACTGAAGGAAAAAGAGTAGAAATGTAATGAATCTGGGCTTTGACATATCATATATCTTATGTGGAGACACAGAGTGATTGTTAGAGAGTGTTGGAAATATGCCAGGAGTCATTGCGGCAGGATGGTGGCCAGGTTGATGATGATGCATCATCACTGTACTTTTGGAAACTCCTATGAGGCTCCCAGTGGATTCTGGCAATAGCAATTACAATTACTGTACTTCATTTTATTCACTTGGGCAAAATAATGTCATTCTAGTTAAAACATGCAAAATTATAAACTAATAATAAAGCTCTCTTAATGGCCCTTAGAGTGAGGAGATAACCTTGATGATAAAGTGATGTAAGGTTTAATAAACCTTGTTTCTGGCCAAGTCCCAGGGAGAATGAATTCTGTGTGACTCAGCTGTATGGAATCAATGATAACTGACGCCTGTGTGTCACAGAATTTTGGGGACAAACAAGGTTCTGACTCAAGTATGGTAGTTGCACAAGCTTCTCTGTCACCCTCACAATACTTCTTTTATTTTATTTTTTTTTAAAAACACTATTTGACTATGCCTTTCTAATATTAAAATAGGCTTTCTTATGACAGAAATTCAGCATAGTTAAATGTTACAGATACTTATATGCCTATAAGCTATAACTCTTGATTTAATATTATAAACAGTCAATACAAAGTTTTCCAGAATTAAAATTTTCACTTTAATTATATTCAAAGATCTTGTATGGAAGAAAATGATTCAATGGTATGACATAGAACTCCCACTTTTAACCTTTACAAAGCCTGGGCATTAGAGGAACACTGAGGATATAAACAATTCACGTTGTAAAACTTTACTATCTGACTTAAAAGGAAACATATCAACAACAAACAAAACATCTTAAAAAAAGCTTTCTTGTCAATGTTCTAATAACAATAGGCTAAAACTGATAGTGTGTGCTTGCTTATGTAAATAAAGCAATTGATGCCATGCTGCTCCAAATTGCAATGATATTTCCACATTCAATAAAATATCAAATGGTCGAAGGGTATGAGGGGTCTCATGATAACAAAGATGGCCCTTAGAGGAAGTACAAAGGGAGTGGCTTGGGTATAACTTAACTTGCTTTGACAAAAGTTTTGATTGGGTCTTAGAACTTCCTCCCTCATCAGTAGCTCATGCTATGCTCATTATATCTATAGAAGCTCATGTAACCTTGAATGCTTGCAGCCTGTGTGCTGAGATGACATTTAGGATGATTGGTTCCCCGGCTCCTGCTTTGGAAATCCCCTTGTGGTTTTTGCCTTTATAAGATACTATGTAACTCCTAATAAAGGAGTTTCTGCTTGACTAAACTCCCTGTCCCTTCTGATTGTCTCTGGGACTGGAGGCTGGGGAGCGGGTGGACAGCGCACTCACCTTTCCCAAACCACCTGGAGTGGGAAGTCCTCTGGGAGCTGACCTGCTGGACAGGAACTGAGGCCCCAAAGGAGCTCCCAACAAGGGTATACTCCCAATATCACTTGGGAAGCAAGTTTGTCAGAAAATTATTTAAGTAACTTGAAAATCAGTATAGTAATAATTTGTTAGGTGATCAATATGCATAATAACTTCTGTAATATTTGAGGTAGATGAAGTTCTTGATTTAGCTTAACAGGTATGTAATACCGTGACCTTCGTTTCAGAAGCTGACTCACTGGAACCGTCTTTACCCACTGACTCTTTGGTTTGACCAGCTTGGTACAGTTTTTCACTACAAATATTAGTTAAAATATATAATGTAGTTATACTAATTATGTAAATGGTTAGACTGCAATGGAATTTAAGACAATTTGATTACAGAGAATTTATAGACATTTCTGTGGTTTTGAGAATAAAGTTCTATGGTAAAGGGCATATGAACAGTAGTCAAGGATGAATCCCAGATAAATTATAAAACCAATGATAGTTTATGGGTTATGATAATAAAAGGAATGCATAATCCATTTCCAATATAGAACATGGGTAGATATGCAGCAAAGAAATGCTTTCAGTAAGCCTTACCTAGATAGAGAATATTCAATTTGAAAATTTGGGAAGTGTGTGAGCAAGATGATTTGAGACCTAAATGACAGTAGATTGGACTATTGTGCCAGGTAATTGGTATCTAATTGCTTTCTTCTGAATGTTTGTGCCCCACCCAACAAATTTAATATGTTAAACTATTAATAACAAAATGATAGTCTGGGAGTCTTGGGAGGAGATTAGTTTATTAAGACAGAGACTTCATAACTAATTTCCTGAAAAGGAAGGCCTAGATAAGCCCATTGTCCATTTTCATCAAGTGCAGATATGGAGAAAAAGTATTATTTGTCAACCAGGAGACATATTGCACAGTGAACTTGCCGGTGCTTTGATCATAGTCTTTTTTCCAGTTTCTTAAATAAGGAATAAATTTTGTTTATCAATAGTTTTCTTCACAGAGTGTTGCTTTCAAAGTGTACCAAGCCACAAGACAGATAGTCTAAGAAATAAAACCTACTATTTAAAAAAATCAAGCTATAGTTTTGTATTAGTGTTCTCTAAAGGAACAGTCAATAAATTTAACTGAATATATATATATATATATATAATATTTAAATATAATTATATATATCCATATATATGGAGATGTATTAGATTGGATTATTAGATAGAGTCTGAGTAGTCCAACAAGGTTGCACACATTGGAGATGCTGAGAATCTGGTCGTTTCTCAGTCTGGAAGTCTCAGTAATTTCATTATGGCACTGAAAGCCCAAAGGATTTCTGGACTTCTACTTGTCTTCAGTCCACCTTGGAATCTAAAGAAGTTGGTTCTACTATGAGTGGAGGACTGTCACAGCAATAAGATGAACTGTCAAGCAGAAAATAACACCTATATTCAAGGTGGGTCATCTGGCTTCAAATAATCTGATTAAGAAAGTCTCTCTGCAGAAGAAAAGTAAGACACTGGTGTTACTTAGACAGAAATGGGTAAATGGAGGTATTTAAATGGGAGCGGGAGGAGGGCTAAGGAAGGAACTATGGGACTGAAGGGAAAGAAGGAGTTCAAGAGAGGCGGGACATTGCTATGGACTGTATTTTCCCTCAGCTGACTGAAGAAAGAACAAGTAATATTCCTACCCCTTTTCAGATCTTTTCAATTAAGATTGTTCTTCCAAAGATCCTTACACAAATATCATTTCCCCTAAAAAATAGGGTTATGAGAGAGAGAAAAGAGATAAATAATGCCTAGCTAGTGTAAAACACCAACAACCTAATGAAAAATTCCATATACAATATCTCTACATGGGCTCATGTGCATAGCTGAAGGCTATACAACAGAAAAGTACCAGACAGGAGAAACGTTCCTATGAGTCACTGGCCAGGGTAATCCAAGAGACTCCCGCAACTACACAGATTATTGCCACAGCCCTTGATTGCTTCCCAGAACTTGAAGGTAAGACCCTATTGCTGAACACAGAACATACTGTGGACACAGGATTTGGAGCAGTGGAGCCGGAATTGACCTTCTTCTGAAGGGCAGCTCTCATAACTTTGGCATGTGCTAAGTAAGCTGCTGAGGGAGAACACAACTACTATCCAACACCAGCTTCAATACCAAATGACCATGTCAGTGACTGGCACAGCACACAACACTGGTATAGTGGTGGCACTTTTATCTTGGGGACAATCAATAGTTACATAATTGGACTACAAGTCTACCCAAAGACATGAAACCTATGTTTGACACTGTACACATTAGCCAAATAAACATGACTGGAGAGGTCATAGATCTTGTAGAAAACCCACAAACTGTCACATCCTTATACTAATATAATTTCTTAGTATATGAAAAATATGTATCCTTATATTTATAGACAAATATCTGTAAATATCATCAAAGAATCTTCTTTTGTACCAGACAGAGACTAGTACAGAGTACCACAATGGTCACACACAGACATTGTCTGTGAATTGCCCAAACCTAAGTGGCATATCTACAATGCAACCTGTACACTTAAGACTTCCTCACCTCTCATTAATGAAGCTGTCTCACGCAACAGAAGAGGAACTCAAAACATCATATTCCCAAATGACTAAGGCATGGAGATTATGAATCTGCAGAATATTAGTTTTGGACAGCACTTCTATATTAAACTTCACCCACCCAGGGATCAGGGACCACTGTATAAGAGGATGTACAAAGATTTTTAAGAACCAGAGAGGATGTGTATGACTATATAGAATAGAGTCCTACAAGTTCATGGGACCCTGCTCATATGAACATACAATAGTAGTGTTAGTATGGACAAGATCCATGTAAATGCAAACTCATGCAAACAGAAACCATGCATAGAACTGGGAAAATGACAGCAGACCCCAGTATTAGATGAATAAATATTGGCAAGTGTTTACTACTAGGTGAATAAGAGCCCATCTTACTAAAGTGAGGGATCATAGATGAGCTGGCTAGGCCTCAGTAGATGAACTTTCACTGAGAAATATCTGGGGACACTAACTTGACACAATAAGCCTTAACACAGATGACAGAATGTATGAATTCCAGTTGGGGGGCTTTGGGAGGGAGCCAGTGGGGAAGGGGGTACAAAGATGATTATGATTGATTAAAATGTTCTGTAGGAAATACACTAAAATTCAATAAAAATGTTTAAAACGGGTCTCTCTAATTTCAGTTAATTCCAGATCAGTGAAGTTGACAACCTAGATTAGCCATCAAAAGTCCACCCTTGTCAATTTATAATCCAATTGCATCTCCTTATGTCGTGCTTAATTTCCAAATGAAAACAATAGCAAGGTCAGAATTCTGCCTAACAGGATGCAACTATAACATTTATAATCACAAACATATTATATATCTTAGAATACATGGTAAGGTCATTGAGGAATGCTTAGTCTTTTAGTATCTCATAACCTAAACATGCTAATATAGATTTACAACACTTAACCACTTAACACTTTATATGTGTCTGTACGCACAAGCATCATCTTAATAAAACAGGACAGAAACACTCAGGGAGTGGAATGTGGTGGTTTGAATGAGAGTCCCCCCATAGGTTCGTCAGTTTGTTGTACTGTTTGTGGATGAAGCTAATCACTGGGTTTGGAATTTGAGAGGATATAGGCATGCCTACTTCCAGTCTGGCTCTCTCTGCTTCCTGTTCCTGTCTGAAGATGTGACCTCTCTGCTTTCTGCTCTGGTCAAATCTGCTGCTATGCTTCCCTGCCATGATGAACTCTTACCTCTCTGGGACTGTAATTAAAAAGAAAATTCTTTGTCTTGGTCTCAGTGTTTTATCATAGCAACAAAGAAATCCCTAATACAATTTATTTTTTATATCAAATGAAGTACACAAATTCAGAAAAGCAAGTTCCCAAGCCGACACATTTTCCCTGGTCTTCCCGCACCACCCACTTTCCATTCATCTCTCTCCCTGTACCCACACCCTTATCCAACCTCCCTTCCCAGTCCAAGTGCCCCAGTATCCCAGCCCTCCCCATAACACCTGCCTTCCCTGTCCGTCCTCCTGAGTTTCCTCCTTCCCACCCCCATGGCGCCCTGCATGGCCCTCTCTCTCCCCACCAGCCGAACACTCCTCTGTCCCCCACCTCCTCCTCATTGAATGTATGTTCTCTCTCATTTAGGGATTATGACACCAACCCCTTTATAGGCCTATACATCCTGACGTGACAGAATGAGTCAGGAAAATGGAAAGTAAGCCTGGAGGTAAAGGGAAAGAAAAAACCCAAACAGGGAGATAGATGTGAATAAACTTTATTAAGCAGGAGGTGGGGAATGTGGGAGTGTTTGGCTGGGATGGGAGAGGGAATGCAGGGTACCATTGGATGTGGGAGAGGAGGAAACAGGAAAGGGGACACTGGGGAGACAGGTGTTATGGGGGAGGGGTGGAGATAATGGGGATGCTTGGACTGGGGAGGGAGGAGAGAGGTTGGATAGGGAAGAGGAGAGATGAATGGAAAAATGTGAGGTGTGGGAAGACAGAGGGAGATGTGTTGGCTTGGAAGCCTCCTGAGAAATACACACATATGGTGTCTGAACATTCATCATACGTACACCTGAAGGTTCTATAACAAGGAGCACAGTGCCAAACAGGAGAGACATCTGAGTTATTGGTCAAAGTAGTCCAAGAGACTCCCAAAATAACACAGGCTACTGTCAGAGCCCGTAGTTATCTCCCAGAATTCAAAGGTAAGACCCTAGTGCTCATGACAAGGCATACGTAATTCAGACACAGAACTTGGAGTAATGGAGAGGAAATGACCCAGAAGATTTTTCCTTGAAAATTAGCTCTCATAGTTCTAGAGGATACTATTAAAGCTTCTAAGAGAGAAAGTAAATCAGCGGTCCTCTCAGTCCTAAAGTTCAGGAACCATAAGGCCTGGCATAGCAGACTATACCTATTGGTACAGTAGAGGCACTGCTATCTGGAGAGTAATCAATAGGTATCTAATTGGACTTTAAGTCCTCTCAGTGGGAGAGAAGTCCTGCCTGGCACTGTAATTATAGCCAAATAGATATAGCTAAAGAGGCATATATATATATATATATATATATATATATATATATATCCTAAAGAAAACCCTGTCTCTATCATATTTATAAACAAATGAAATTTTTTACCATATCCTAAGTGTGAATCCTTTTATTTACAGACAAGTATACAATATACCACTCATCAAAGAAACGTCTTTTTTGTAACAACTGTAGGCTGTTGCAGAAGTTCCACAATTGATCACACATAAAGAATATGCATCTGAGATATGTCCACCACTAGGTGACATATCTACAGTGGAACCTCTACACCTAAGGTTCATGAAATATAGTGGAATAAGGGATAGAGAGAATATTAGTGAATCCCTCAACTCTCACCAGCCAAGCTTCCTTATACAACAGAGTGTGATGCACATGAAAGTCACAACTGTCTAAGTTGTAGGTAATAAGAGCCTTCAGAGTGTGTGTCCTTGGATATGGCTTCCATATAAAATGTCACCCACCCACAGCTCAGGGACTATTTCAGAAGATGGGGCCAAACCAATTTAAAGCCAGGGATAGTCCATGAACATAGGGAAAAAGAAGCTTTCAGGTCACCGGAAGCTTGCTCATGTGAACTTGTGGAAATGGTGAGGCCAAGCAAGACACCCATGTCTATTCAATCAGACAAAGGCTCAGATTGGAGGGAGACCGATGTCAGGTTGGTACCAGCCTGAGAACTGTTGGAAACTGATTACGACTTGGTTGGGGAGAGTAGACTTTCCTTAAGATTTCTGGATAGGCCGATCTTGCCCTGATGGGCATCCGGGTAAAATGCATGATCAAGTGGAACTTAACAGGTACGGGTAAGTGCATGAGGCCTGGTTATGGGGTGTGTGTGCATGACGGGAGAGAGGATATAAACTTGATTATAAACTGCTGCATGAAACTCATGAAAGGTCAATAAAAATATTAAATATTTTTTTATTGATTGAGAATTTCATACCAGGTTTTTTATTATGTAAATATGCCTTATTTCATTTCATCCCCCACTTTACTAATCCCTGTTATTATTCTTTAAGGCCAATTAAGTCAAATTTCTGTTCAACAAATGCTCTTGGCTATAGGTCTATCCCCTGGATCCTGGTCAACTGTACTTCACGTCACGCCCTTAAAAATTCCTTTTTGCCTACCTCCCCCAATAGTGTTGGAATTTGGTCTGACTTGGCCTTACTCAGACCTTATGTATGCTATCACAAACATTGTTGGTTCATATGTGCAAATGCCATGTTCAGTTCAAAAAAACAGTTTTCTTGTATTCATCCTCCACTTGTGGATCTTACAGTCTTTCTTACAATCTCTTCTTCATTGCTCTATGACCCTTGGATGTGACACTTGTGTTCCATTTAGTGCAAATCACCCCACTGTCTCTTATTCTTTGTATGTTGACTAGTTGTGGGTCTCTGTGTTAATCATCACCTGCTGCAAGAAGTAGCTGCTTTGATGAGAACTGAGGATTACAGCAATCTGTGATTATAGCAATATGTTTATTAGTGGAAAGCTTAATACTACGTTCATTAAGCAGAGTAAATGCAATAGGTTCTGTCCTATAGAATGTGACCTGTCTAACCTTAGGTTCTTGGCCTGATAACAGTGTCAGGTGTTGATTCCATCTAACAAATTTGCCATTAAATCCATCAGGAAGTGGTTAGTTATTCCCATAACATTTGTGCCATCATGACATGACTGGGGCGATCTTGCCAAGACAGTCATTACTGTATTTCCCAGGGTTCTCAGCATAGTGCCTTCCAAAACTATGAAAACTAGCCCTCAGAGCTTGATTTTACCAGTTTGATATTTCCATATTTGTTCTACAACTCATGTGTGCAGTATATTCAGCAACAGCATCTGACCTTCAAGTTCTGGTAGGTTACTGAAAGAAATTGCAGTAGCCAATACTGTTTGAGTGTGGGATCCCTGATCCAAAGCTCAGAAAGAAGAAGACAATTCCAGTCACTGGACTTTTAATTTGCTAACCTATGCTTTATCTTAGAGTCATTGTCTTCCCATGAAGTATAACTTCATTTAAATTCTATTGGTTGTCATAAGTATATATTTAAAGAAGCTTCAATAATAATAGGATTCCCATGTATCTTTGCAAAAGACCCCTAAGTGTTAGTGACACCTCTCTCCCCTTAAATGAAACTCCACCCATGGCCCTTTACTAGCCACTGACCCCTATGTATTTTCCAATTGAAAGTAGCATATCTAAAGAGTCAAAGTTGACTCTCACTTAGAGAACATGCAACTTTTGTCTTTCTGGGTCTGGGTTAACTTACTTAGGATATTTATTTCCTGTTATATCCATTTCCCTGTGAACTTCATTTTTTGACAATATTCCCTTGTGTACATGAACCACACTTTCTGTATTCATCAGCCAATAAACTTCTAGTTTGTTTCCATTTCCTAGTTATTAATATGAATGAACATGTATCTTTGAAGTAGTCTAATGAATATTTTGGGCATATACTGAGAAGTGGTATGACTGGACTATGTGGTATATCTGTTTCTAGCTTATTGAGGAATTGTGGGAATTTCTTTAATAAATGGACATAATCTGGACTAATGACTTTTAATTAACTCAAGATAAACCATATGTTCTTGTGTCTTGTGTTTTGGGAGCTGGATCTTGTCTCCATGCAACCTCAGTTATTATTCTATCCCAAATGATAATGATTAATAAATGAAAGAGGGTATGCTTGAGAATTTACAAACATCAAATAAAAATGTCAAATATCAAATATCAAAGCATTGAAATGTGTCATAGGCATACCCATCTCCATTTCACACAGTGGAGATCGGGGAGGACACATGACCTAATGTGAATAGGATATTTTAGAACTAGGGTTGAAAAAGTCAGATGTTCTGTAAAGATTAGGATGAAGCCAATTTGTACTTCCCAAACTGAAGCTAGGAAGAACATGTTGAATACAATTATGGATGGGACCAGGCTCAAGGACACAGTTCCAGAAGCAGAGTTTTCCATCAGAATAGTTCCAGGAGACAGTTCCAAGAAATATCTAGTAGTAAGAGCATCCTCTGATTTTGGCCCACTCCTGAAACCTAAAATCAAGACTTATACTTTTATTTGTTCAGATGACTATAATGTTGGAGTGATAACATGAAATCTCCACTAGGACCTGAGTAGTGGCTGCACCAGTCTGCACCCCCAGTAGCTGTGGGTTATTGCTCCCTTGTTCCTACATCCTTGTTAACATTTGTCATCCTTTTCTTTATCTTAACCATTCTGATGGTGTAAGACAAAACCGGAAATTAGTTTTTAATTTGAATTTTTCTGATGGATAAAGATAACGAACATTTTAAAATTTCTCAGCAATTTGCATTTCAATTTTTTATCACTCTCTGCTCAGTACTTTGCCCCAATTTTAATTGGATTGTTTAGTTTTTATGCTTAGATTTTTCAGTTTTTTGTGTATTCTTGATTTCAACCCTCTATTGTATGTGTAGCTGGTAAAGATTTTTTTCCCATTTCTAGAAATGAATCACCTACCAAATTAAAGTAACATGAATGAAACAATGGGATGAAACATGCAGACCCATAACAACCAATAAGAAAGAAGTAGAAATAAAAATTCTTCTAACTAAAGAAGCCTAGATGAACTAAAGAAGATCAGGGGAACATAGCAATGACTTCTACCAGAACTTTGAAGAAAAGTTAATATTGCTTCTCTCATGTTATTCCAATAAATAGAAAGAAAAGAACATTTCTAAATTCTTTTGCTGAAACTCCTATTACTGTAATAGCAAAACCAGACAATGCTATAAAAAAAGAAAATGATAGGCCAATCTCTCTGATGAATATAGATATAAAAATTCTCAATAAAATATTCAAACCAAATGCAAGATCATATAATAAAGATTATCCTTTATGCTCAGAGATGTAGGGCTGCTTCAATATACTTAGAAACAATAAATATCATCTACCACATAAATAGATTCAAGGACAGGAACCACATGATCATCTCATTAGATGCAAAAAGGGCTTTGACAAAATCAAACATCCCTTCAAGATAAAACTAATGGAGAATCTATAGATATGGAGACACATTACAACATATTAATGCCTGTATGCAACAAGCCCACAGCTAGCATCATACTAAATGGAAAAAAAAATTACAAGTATTTCCACTAAACCCAGCAATGAGACAAAGTTGTCCACTCTCTCCATTTCTGTGCAGTAGGGTACCTGAAGCTTTATCTAGAGCAATATGTCAAGTGAAGGAGATAAAGGGGATACAACTTGGAAAGGAGCAAGTCAAGTATATTGTAAAGGGTTCTAAAGACTAGAACAGAAAACTTCTAGAGCTGATACATTCTGCAAAGTAACAGGATACAAAATTAACACACCTATTAGCAGTCTTCCTATATCCAACAACAAACACTGAGAAAGAAACAAGGGAAACAATTCCATTCTTGATAGCTTCAAAAACACCTTGAACTAAAAGCAACAAGGAAGTCTAGGGCTTATATAATAAAAACTTTAAGACACTGAAGAAAGGAAGAATATATGAGAAGATGTAAAGAATTCCCATGCTCATGTATCCGTAGGAATGACATTGTGAAAGTGACCATCTAACAAAATCGATTTGCAGATTCAATACAATCCCTATCACAATTCCAATACAGTTTTTACAGAAATTGAAAAATAATCTCAAGTTTCATAAAAAAAAAATCCAAGATCACAGAAACAATCTAGGATAATAGAAGTAGACCTGAAGGCATGTTCACCCCCAATTTGAAATTATACTATAGAGCTATCATAATAAAAACAGCATGGTACTGGACATAACAATCAATGTTATGGAGTTGAGAACCCTGATTTAAGGCCACTTCTTACAACCACTTGACTTTCAGCAAAGGGTCTAAAAATTCAAAATATTAAAAAATGAGGCTGGTCAAACTGGACCTAATAGTTACACCTGTAGAAGAATGAAACTAGATTGCTATCTCGCACTATGCACAAAACTTAAGTCCAGATGAGTCAAGGACCTCAACAGAATACTTGATGAACTAAATTTGGTAGAAGAGAAACTAGGAAATATACTAGGAGTTAAAGGACGGAGAAAGGAATTTCTGAACCAAACCCAAATTGCACATGCATTAAGACCAAAAAAATCGATAAATGGCAAATTGTACCTCATGAAATTAAAAAAAGGGAGCTTCTGTACAGCAAAGGACACAATTATTAGAATGCATAGGCACCTACAGAATGGGAAAAATAAGCTTTACTTTTTTCAGTCAAATTTGCCTTTTAAAAATAAACATCTGCTTTTTGTTTGCATACATTTACAAAGTTGTTGCGTTAACATGAAGATTAAGACATTGCAGAACATTATAAAAATATAGATTCTTGAATTTTGAGGAACAAGTTAATTTGGGCAACAATAATTCAAGTTTATAAAACAAAATTTCACACATATTTTAATACTTTATGGCTCAATAGTAGCAGACCTGTTGTCTTGATGCAATTTTATATTGAGATTTGTTATCCAGAATTAATGTCACCAATATAGCTATCAGATATGTTTAAATTTTTGTTTATTAATGGTGCTGTGTTTTTATGATACCACATAGAGAAGAGGAACTACAATACTTCAGACAATATTTTAAGCTATAGTGGCCTCAAGATAGCTTTAACTTCTTTATTTCTCTTATCTTGCAATTTATACTAATTGCAACAATTCATTTAGCTAACACATCTGGAAGGAAATAAACATGTGCAACCATACATAATGCAACATAAACTGATTGTGAAATTTTTAAATAAAGTTCTTCATGAGAGGTTCCACATAGCTTCCCAGTCATATCTCTTTTGCCTTCATGCTTCACACATTTGAAGTTTTTATTTGTCAGTGATGAGTGTGATGTCATAACCCAAAGAATTCTAAACAATGACTACAATGGGAAAAATCATTTATAATCGTTACTTTTTAGAATAGTATCTAATTTCAAATGACTAGAAATATTAATATCCAAATTAGATATTATCAACCTTTACTAATACCTAATGTGAGTTTCAGCATTTTGTTACCTGAATACCTTAGTCATCAGATGCCATTGCAGTTTTATATTTGATTAAGGGTTTAGGTCTAATTCTTAATCAGCTTAGCTATCAGTGTTAGCTAACTATCTTTCAGATGGAGTTAGAAGAAAAGGTCAGAATATTACAAATGGTCTGTAACACTTTTTATCTCATTTTAGGAGCCAGAATTCACAGGATACCAAAGAACAAATATAGCAGAAATTAATTTTTTTCTTAATAGTAAAGTGAAATGTAACCTACTTATTCCTTAATATTTGCCAGGTATATTCTGGACTCTGAAAAAAAATGAAACCATCAAGACTTTTCTCACAATATATTAATAAAATTTTGAATGGGAAACATATAAAAAAGAGCATACTTTAGTCCATAGTTTAGAACAACTGATATTAAAAAGTTCAAGTTCAAGGAGCAATAAGTCAAAGAGGTCCAAGTATCCCTCAATACACAATTGCCAGTGGAAGTCTACCAGTGTCTTCCCAGAAAAGGAACATAGTTTCCATACCTTACTACATCGATGTCCTTTCTTCTTTATTTCTTCATCTACTCCATAAGGACCACTGAGTATTAAAAAAAATGTTCTCCCCGAATTGTCACCAAGTAATTTAGGATATATTACTCTACCAGAAATGCTTAGCCCATGCTTAAAACTGATTCAATCATATATGAGTTTCGCTGACACACATATGGGTCTGATATATACAGTAAAAAGAAGATGAAATGCTCATACACTATTTTTCCTATCATCAATATGCCAGTCATTTTGACCATTTGGAAGATTGAGGTATGAATGGGTAAGAGAATCGGCCACATGATCAGAGTCCTTGTTTTACTCTTCATCAGCTTCAGACACTGTCGTTGTGATGCTCATCTTTACACATACTTCACAGAGTCATCTGGGTACCTTAGTAACATGACATTCTCGCAAGGGAGGAAACAGTAAGGGAAAGGAGGTGTGAGTGACTGTTTTGTCTGAAAGGAATATTGACCATTAACAATGGTCCTTGAGAAAAGCAAGAGACCAGAATAAACATTTTACTCAAAATCTTGTACACTCAGATCCAGTCAACTTTTAGGAGGATTTTTTTTTTCAGGAAAGAAATCCTTCCTAGATTAGAAGATAGCAGGAGAAATCTGTGTGAAAAGTTTGCAACAATTTTCACAAATTTTTTCTGAGGACATGAGAAGAAATTATTGAGAGAAGTTAATTTGGAGAGCCAAGATTATGAACATTAAGACTAGGTTGTTATACAATTTGTTGCATTAAGATGAAACTTTAGTTTGAATCAATTTTTGTTTTAATCACTTTGCTATCTTGTTTCTAATATGTACAATTCTCACATCAAAATTTCCAGCCACCACTGCTACTAACTGAAACAGACAAGAGCAGCTCGGCAGACATCTGTAAGAAGTTGATGAGTAGTGCTTGCAGAAGGATAATTACTTCTTCTTGTAGCATTGTCATATTTCTCCACAGCATTTTGGCCCCCACAGTGGGTCTGGTAAGATAATCCCCTAAGGTATCAAGTTAGCGATGAACCAGTCAAAAGGGGAAATTTTTTAACTATCTTATGTCACTCAGGCCTAAATAGCTTTTTTTTTTGTCCCTTTTGGAAAAAGACATTTTAATATGTCACATTTCAGTTCCAGCTCAATAAACAACAATTTATTTACAATTTTAAAGCAATCTTCAGCCTAGTCAGGTAAGAATTATTTTAAAAGAATAAAAACATCTTCATTTCCCATCACTGCCAGAAAAGAAAAGAACATGAGTTATGAGTCTTGCTATGTTGTCTTAAGTTGATTACTATGGAATGATTAAAAAACTAGCTGTGCTGTCAGTGCTGAGGAGAACATTATAAGTGTAATAACAGCTTAGGGATACAATCCATCAATGCCGCACTTGGACGAAGAAAAAAGTTGATCTATTTCTTTGGTCATCATTTTCAGCATATTAGATGACAAATAATTGTACATTCATCAATAACAATAGATTAAAGTTGAAATGATTTATTGCTATTACACTGCTGTTATGATGGAGCACTGGGTCAGTCAAGCATCAGCCGGGTCTGTATTTAATTTTCACGGGTCTCTTAGCAGAAATAATAGACAGAGAGTAAACCACCTGAAACAAGGTAGATCAAAGTTGTTGACAAGTGATTTGTAGGTTGGTTCTTCATGAGTGGTGGAAGAGAGGCGATAGGACCTCTTTGGCGGGCTTGTTGAACCACTAAATCAAGTAGACCTTGCTGGTGCTCTGGCTGACATCCAGTCAGGCAGCACGTGGAAATATGAAAGCTCTGCATGGCTAACATTAATTTAATATTACCTGCAGATAATGGAACACGGGACACGTTCTTGAAACAAAATCAGGAAATTTCAAATGTAGGCCAATCTGTAGGCTAGTCGGAGTCTGCCTTTTAGCAAGTAGTTTTCATTGATCCTTTCCCCACCTACTGTCAGTAGATTGGTAAAATCTGTGGGAAAATATGTTCATCAAAGTATATTTTAGTATGTCTTCTCTAGCAAGGTGAGAGCTGTTTGTGTCTGATTTGATTAAATATTTCATAAAGAATTGAGGTATCAAATTAACCATTTCCCCCTTAAAATATGGTCTCTGGATTCTGAGAACACTTACTGTCCTTACAAAAACCTATGCTACAAGGGCCTATCCAGGTGCACTTAGTGAAAATTCTGGGATCAAAACTTGCATTTTTACAAATTTTTCTGGATGCTTCTAATGGAATTCAAACTTTAAAAACAAATGCAGTAAGCCCAGATGTTACAGCAAACAAAATGAAATATACTGTCAGTGGGTACAAAGAAAGTCTGTCTTTTGGGGGGGTTCAGGTATTCCTCCAGAAAATCATATGTATTTTGTAGAATTCATCTATTCCAGGATCCACAGATAGGCTTTAGTTTGGCCTGAGGAGGCATTTCTTTTAATTTTAATGAACGCATTTGGGTTTTCCACATGGAACGCCATGACAGAATGAACTAAACATTTATCGTTGGTGTGTGTGCATTGTTAGTCTATAAAATAATACCCTTATGTGATACCATCAAAGTGCATTATTTTATTGATTTATATTTATTGAGGCCTGAGGGGTTTACAATTTATTATTCGTACTTTGTTTAGCAGAATCCTAAGTATATAGTGTATAGCAAGTGGAAAGCAAACAACATAATCACGGAGAATATTTGAAGTATTTTAACAAAATTTCCTGTTATCAGAAATGAATATCAATTTGAAAGCATTAAATAATAAGTACTATTTTCCTTTTAAAACTAGTGTAAAATTTTTAAATCTTAGAACTTGTCCTCTGTGGAGTGTCAATGGGAATATATCAAACAAAGCAGAAGTACTTATTTGTAAAGGCATTTTTCATTTGACTGTAATTATGTGGCTTGGCTTAAGCAAACTAGAACGAAGTTTCCAAATACTTTCATTTTGAATTTAATTATAAAGAGCTGACTGTAGCAGAGTTAAAGGAAATAGAATACTAAACAGAAAGCGCTATTTGACTAATTTTTTCCTGAAGTAGAAATCAGATTGCAGTGTGACTGAGGCTGGAAACCCCCATCTCACAGGCAAATATGGCAACTGGTACCATCAGCTTAGACCACTATGTTGAGAAGTTGAGCCAAAAGCCATCCCAGAAATGAATAGTTTGCTTAGCAGGTGAAGTAAGAAGGAAAATTAAGCTCATCTTTAAGTATTGCTTTGGGCAATTAACATTCAGTTTTTGTAGAGAACCCTTAAAGCACTGTGTAGACTATGGTCAGACTGTGGTGCCAGAGTTTAGTAGCACTCGTCCTTATTATTCCGTGTGTGTTATTCCTTTAGCCTCCTCCTGGGATTTTCACATATTGGAACATCTCTTCTAGCCCATACACTGGTCATTCAGGCTCCTTGTAATAGGCACTAAGGCTAGAAACCTGGCAAATACAGTTATATTCCACAGAAGTGCAGGCGGGTGTCTACATTCTCCAAGGAAATATAAATAAGGCACTAATATTGTTTGCTTCAAAACCATTCTTAGTTCCAGTCAGTGAACTCTTGCATACTTTGCCCTGTACATGTCAACCCTTACTCTATTATTAGTAATTAATTGATAGAAACTAAACCTCACCAGATTTTACTGTATAGAACAGTCTCTATGTCTGGTGGGATGACATTAAAAGAAATATGAGGAACACTAAGACAGCTCATTTGGCAAAGGTGCTTGCTGCTGAGCCTTAGAACCTGAGTTCCATCCTGGGACTCACAGGGTAGAAGGAGAAAACTGACTCCTATATATTGTTCTCCGACTTCTACATGAATTGTGTTTTATGCATGCACACATATAGACACACAGGTACACAGATACTCACAGACACACACACACACACACACACACACACACACACACACACATACACATACAGAGAAGGAGAGAGAGGGAGGGAAGGAGAGAGGGAGAAAGAGAGATGTTTCTTAAAGGAACATACATATGTCTTGGAGAGAAGGCTCAGTAGTTAAGAGAGCACAATGCTTGCACTCAAGACCCAAGTTTGAGTCCCAGTACCCAAGTCAAATGACTAACAACCCCTTGTAACTCCTGCTACAGGGATCTAATGTTTTCTTTTGGACTTTGTGAGCACCTGAATTCACATATACATACCTGGACACTGACACATTCATTTATCATCAAAAATGAATTCTTTTTTAAAAATGGGAATATGCCAGAACCAGATGCATGGCTACAGTGACTTTAAGTAGCAACATGACTGGAGACATACAGAACTAAGTTGAGCAGTAGAGAAATAAAGGTTAACAACATTCCAAATACTTGATGATACTATGGAATTGTAGAGGCCAAGGTCTCAGATAAAATTTGATAAACATAATTTTGTCTGAGATAATTGACACAATGCTACAAATATAATAAATAATACATTATGCCCCTACATTAAGATTTTAAAGGAAGATACATTTTCTGATAGTAGCTGTAAACTCGATAAGTGTCTAACAAGACATTTTGACTATTGATGTTTATATTTTGTAGCAGTATCTGGGTACAGAGCAGTGTACTAACAACCGCAAATAGTACTAATCACTCCATTAAGTCTAAAGAGGAAATAAAACGAACTTAATAATCAATGCCAGGTATATTTTTTAATATATTTATTAATTTTATCTTATTTCTGTGAGTGTATTGCCTACATGTGTGTCATGCGCCCATGTCACGCAATGCCTACAGAGCTCAGAAGAGGGCACCAGATCCCTTGGAACTGGAGTTCAGGACAGTTGTCATGTAGGTGCTGGGAATCGAACCTGGGCCCTCTGCAAGAGCAGTCAGTGCTCTTAACAGCTGAGCCATCTCTTCAGCCCCAATCTCAGTTTTATTAAGAGCTAAATTCCATTGGTGCTGAGAGGCAGGTTTGTGGTATAAGCATCACAGAAATTAAAACCATTAGAAAACAATTAATATATGTTGACTTAACAAACTAATTGACTGACTGACTGGATCCAGGTTTTAAAATATTCCACCCTTGTCAATATTTATCACCAGTAAAGCAGTACATTTATAGAAGAAAAAATGCTTTAATTTTCTGTCCAGGCAAATCTAAGTGTATCACACTCAATTTTCCTTCCTTAGTAATCTAAATAATTTCCCACCTTGCTCATGATGAATGTCTTGCCAGTTCCTACTCAGTTCTTCCACGTTACATGACCTAATTAAAGAAAACATTCCATGATTGCCTATTTTTTCTCATGCATGACAACCTATTATTTTTTCTACCACCTGATTAGGGGTTTGTTATCCTTGGATTTAGATTGATTTGCTGAGCACTTTAATAAAACACTACTTAGTTTGATTTAAAGGACTACAGGTTTCTTTCATTCATATAATTATTTTTATAACCATTTTACATTCAAACTACTTTGCAGTTCCTCCAAAAAGCTGTTTTAGATTGCTACTAAACAATGTTGTAAAATAAGAATCACAGGTGACATTCCTGTTGAATGTGACAATGTGGGTTCCATTGTGGGCAGTCACAAGAGGACATTTTGCAATATAGTTTGTCAGGAGTGATAAATCTATTTCATCCTATCTGTCAGGAATGGCTCCTGTATATTAAAACCACTATAAAGTTTGCTCAAGATAAACCAAAAGTTTCATATGATTAAATAATGATACATTTATGATGACAAATTACATTTTCTCTGTTATCTACAGCCAAAGCCTGAATTAGATAGTTAGAGCTCAAATAGATAATGATGTGTTTTGATTGTATATCTGTTGATTATTTTTTATTAAATAAATGAGTTTGGTAATATTTATAAAACTGTCTTCTTTTGGGGTCTTTCACTCAAAAACTGCGTCTTTCTAGTCACACAAACACAAATTGCATTGCTTACTAACTGAATAAAATACAAGAAGAAAAGCAGTAAAAGTTAGTTAAACATTGACTGGAGAACAAACCACTTTGTCGGGGAGGAGCCAAAGATGGAAAGTGAATCCTGCCCCAAGGCGGCAACAGTATAGACAGCACTCTGTGGCAGTGAAAAACAAGTGGCTTTCAGTGGTATCACGGAGAAGATATTCCATTGAGTACCACTGGGATCCAGGGATTGATGAAATATTGACAGAAGGTTCTGTTACACCTAATCTAATAAAAGATTCAATCCATTGTTTATTTATTAGTAAGTGCCTGTTACATGCAAGACAAATGTTTTCCAGAGTTTTAAAGAATCTCGGGGGTTTCTGTCTCAAGAGTGTAACTGAGTTAATTAGTCAAAGAGAATTTAAAGATGCAAGGCTGTTATTCAAATATGGCCTTCTGGTATTTGAATATCTTATAAATCCCAAATATTTCACTTTAGAATTGGTTATTGAGAGAAAATAAAGAAAATGTAAGGTGCCATTTTGTTCAAATGTGATTGTCTATCAATTTCAACATCATACTCATGAACATCCCTCAAACTGATTACACAAATCCTATAATCAACTTCAGTGAAAATTAACTTTGACAGTTGTATGGACTCAGTAGCATTGTGAAGGGTATCAGCATTGCATATCATGTCCAACTTGATGTTTTAAAGTATTCATGATGGAACAGATGCATGCAGCTAATAAGCACACAATTACCTACTACACGTATCTTTATGGTGAGAGAACTTAAGAATTACTTTCAATGAGATTTAAGAGCACATTATTATTAACCATGTCAATATGCATCTATGCTACCCAATAAGCACTTTAAAATTATTTCACCTGTATCTCTGGTTTTACATTCTTAATATTCCTCCAAACTCCTCCTCTAATCCTGGCAAACAGTTCTATTGTTTGCTTTTTTTTTGAGCCCAAGTAGTTTTAGATTCTTTATACCATTGAGAAAATATAGTATTCATCCTTTTTCTCTTGGTTTATTAATTGATATAATGATCTCCAGTTCCAACTGGATTTTTACAAAGAATATTTTCAACTTTTTAAGATTTTAAATATATATATATATATGTATATATATATATATATGAGTTTGTTGTCTGTATGTATATAAGTGTATTTGCATCATGCAATGCCCACAGAAGCTGTCAGATCCCCTGGGAACTGGATTTATGGACAGTTGTTAGCTGTCATGTGTGTGCTGGGATTTGAATCTGGGTCTTCTGCAAGAGCAGTCAGTGTTCTTAACAGCTGAGGCATCTCTCCAGCCCCAATATTTTCTACTTTTAAAGACGCAGTACTGTTTCATTATGTACACAGCACATTATCTTTACAATTTAAGTTGATTATGTATCTTAGCTATTATGAGTGCTACTGCAGTGAACACAGGAGAGGAGATGTGCCTTTGACATATGGTTCCACTTCCTTCAGATATCTCTATTTAGTAGTTCATTGGCTAGATCAGGCAGTAGTTTACTAATTTCCACACTGTTTCCATTCCTACCTATGTACACAGTGATTATCTTTCGTCCACCTCATTGTGAAAATTTATATTTGTCTTTTTATGGTAGCTATTCCAGTAGGTCTGTAACGATATTACTTTGGGGATTTAAGTTACATTTCTCTGATGAATAGTGATATTGATTTTTTGCATCATTTTTTGAAAATTTTCTATGCCAGCCTTTTGCCCATTTTTCAGAGACGGTTCTTTATGCATTTAGTTGTTACACTGTTACAGGGGTAAGGTGTGCACACTATTTACCTTGCTTCGGGCTGTACTGTCCCTCAGCTTATTGAAGAAAGAACAAGTAAAGTAGATAATATTCCTACCTCCCTTTCAGATTTTTTTAATTGAGATTGTTCTTCCAGAGATCCTTATATAGATATCAGTCCCACAAAAATTGGGGCGGGAGAGAGAGAGAGAGAGAGAGAGAGAGAGAGAGAGAGAGAGAGAGAGAGAGAGAATGTCTAGCTAGCATAAAACATCAAAGAGCATCATAACAACCTAACAACAAATTCCACGTACACTATCTCTACATGAACCCACGTATTGCATAGCTGAAGGCTGCATAATAAACCTTCGAGTTGATGGCCAGGGTGGTCCAAGAGACTTCCACAATTCCACAAGCTATTGCCACAGCCCTTAGTTGCCATACAGAACTTGAAGGTAAGATCCTATTGCTGAAAACAGGACATACTTCAGGCACAGGATTTGAAGCAATGGAGTTGGAACTGACATGGAAGCCGCTTCCCCTGAAGACGGGCTCTCACAGCTGTAGAGAGCACTATGCTAGCAGCTAAGGGAGAACATCGATCTTTGGCCCAGCATCAGCCTCTTTACCAAATAACCACATCAAAGACCAGTTCAGCACTGACAATGGTGCAGTAGTGGCACTCTTATCTTGGGGGCGATCAAGAGCGATCTAATTGGTCCTAAAACCCTCGTAATAGGAGGAAGCTCCTATGTGGTATCGTAATCATAGCCAAATACACACAGCCAAAGAGGTGATAGAGAAATCCCTAAGGCTGTCACATCCCTAAGCTAATGTAACTTCTTACTAAGTGCAAAGTATGTATGCTTATATATTTGCAGTTAAGTATCCCTGTCACCACTTATCAAAAAAGCTTCTTTTCCACAAGATGGAGACTACTATAGAATACTACAAGTGGTCAGACACAGACATTGTGAGTTGTCTGCGCCTAAGCCGCACATCGACAACTCAACCTCTCCACCTAAGTTTCATGTAGAATAAGGGGTAAAGAGGACACTAATGAATCTCTCACCTCTCATTAGTGAAGCTCCATAGTGCAACAAAGGGCAGTACTCTTATATTAAGTTTCACTTAGTCATTGCTCAGGGACTATTGCAGAAGAAGAGGGGCGGAGAGGAAAGATGGTAAGAGCCAGTGAGAAGGTGTGTGGCCATGTGGAAATAGACTTATGCAAGCTGCTAAGACCCTGCTCATATGAACCTACAGCAATGTGTCAGCATGCTCAAGACCCATGCAAACTGAAGCAGACAAATATCCAGCATGGAACTGTGGAAATGGGCAGCAGATCTGATCCAAATTTTGGCTGAAGAAATATTGGCAACTAATTATTGTTGGGTAAGGATGAATTAATCTTAAAGCGAGAGATTCTGGTAGGATGACTAGACCTCACTGGATGAATTTGTACTGAGAAACATTTGCAGACACTAACTTGATACAGTAGACCTTAACACAGATGAAAGAATGTATGGCTTCTAGTTGGGATGCTATGCTGGTAGGTACCAGTGTGGAAGGGGTTATAAAGATGCTAAAGATTAAGATATTCTGCATGAAAGCCACAATGATTCAATAAAATAATCAGGTTATAAAGGCCCAAAGTCACTAGATACAAGTTCCTTATTATCAGTGAGCAAGTTCCATACCAACATTTTCTGTATGGCAAAACATGCTGACATAATTTTCCACAGCCACAACTTCCAGTCCCTTTCTTCTCAGGAGTTACCCAATATTCCTCAATCTACTTATTTCTGTTTATATAGAACACATAACACATTTATCAAATACCTCATGTCAAATCTAAAGAACTATCCATTTGTATGCATTTAAAAATCTCATGTTAAATGTAATTGAACCATGAATTTTCACTATAGTATAATTTCTTCCTCTTTATACCCATCAAGTCTCATGATTTATTTGCCATTTCTCTGTCTACTACTAAATTTAGGATTTCATGAGAACTTAATTTCTTTTAATTCTGTCTACATTTTTATCCCTAGTGATTGAATCCATTTATATAGTTAGAAATCCCATCTATGCACAATTTAAATAGGCACTGATCAACAGAAATATCTTCTATATATTTAATTTTATTTAAAATTCATAGTTGACATTGCATTTGATTCCCATTCCCATTATATGTCCAGAATAAAAATTTTAATTTTTGCCTTTCTCCTCAAGTTTGTTGATCTGTTTTTGTTCTTCTAAATAACTAATATCAGTTTTTATTTAACAATTCTAGTACTTTTAGAATTTTCCTTTATCTTTTTCTCTTAGTTTTCAGATACCATAATATATATGTCTTGAAAATTACATATCAAATATCTTCGATTTATTTTTATTTTCTGCAACACCAACTCAGTTGAATTCACAGAGGAGAATGTAATCTAGGTTCATAATTCACCCCTTGTGTCACTTAGTGTTTTCAAGATAATAAACAAATTCTCTGAGAATAGAAATTTAGGTCCAAGACTTCAGTCTCCTTAGAGGAGAAGATAGTGACCTACAAATCTGTATTTTTTGTTGTATCCCTTCACTGAGAATAGACAGATAGATTAGACAGATAGATTAGATAGATAGTAGATAGATAGATAGATAGATCAATAGACAGACAGATAGATCAGGCAGACAGACAGATAGATATTCCAGGATACTTTTCCTGGAAACCATCAGATATTCTCTTATCCAAAGGCCTTTACCTGGGATGCCTTTCCCCTTTTGTGAGCAGCCATCACAGTTGTATATTGACAGTAATGACCACTTGGCAAGAAAATTCCAAAAATGCTCCAACAGAAACCACTGGTTTCTCCCAAAACCTTTAAGAGTGGGTAATAGATCCTCAAAGCAATAATGACTAATTAGTCCAATCAATAAAGCTCATTTGTTTTCTTGACAAATAACATGATTTCCAAAGTTTAAATGTTTTGCTGTTTGTAGTTCAAATGAAACTTTTCATGTCCCTTAGTACAAATTTCCTTTCCATCCCTCTAACCACTTGACATCAAAATCTTTAACCCATAGATCTTAAGGTCATGGTGACAAAATGACTTCCATAAATTGTTCTTGAATATGGAAAAATGAAGATAATCCCATTGTTCTTTGACCTATGTACACTGGCTATTTTAAGGAACCCACTCAGTCTTACAAGACTGAGTATATTTTTATGAAATTCATTTAATTTTCATGTGTATACTCATTGTTTGTGTCCCACACAGTTACCACAGGGAACATTTGGAAGTCAGAGGACAACTTGTTAGACATTTCACTTCTTCTGTGATGTAGATCCCCAGGCTTGAACTCTGGTTATTAGAGTTGGCAATAAGTACCTTTACCTGCTGAGACATCACTGGGCCAATAATGTCATTTATGAAACCCTCAGTTTGTACATTACAGAGAGATCTGATTTTTATGTAATTCTATTTTAATGATGATATGGAAAGATAAGCAAAGGATAGTTCTAGCACACAAATTTTAAATAAATAGAGCTGGGAAGATACCTTAGTTGATAAACTGTTTTCTTTAAAAAGAGAATCCCCAAAACCCATGTGACACTGGGAAGGCAGAGAAACAGATTTCTGAGTCTCACTGGCCAGTCGGAGCATGACCTACGCAGTCACCTCTAGGCCCATGATAGCTACTGTCTTAAAAACCATGGTGGAGAGACCTCCTGAGGAATGACATCCAGGGTTGTCCTGTGCATATATGTGCATATATACAGCCCCCTTCACATAGAAGAACATAGGTATATTATACAAAAGCAAATAAGTACATACATAAAAGTTAATTTGCTTTTCATATATATTTGAGGTTTTATTATTACTAATTGACAGTTTTTCTATAGTATTGGGAAGCAGGAGATCAATTGATTTCATTTCTTTTGTAAATAATATTTCATGGTAGGTATCATGGCATATAATTCAATATAACATCCATAGTGGAATTTCTTAAAAGAGTCAAATAACAGTATCACATGACATTAGAACTTCAGTATGTTGACCTGACAAAACAATGGAAATATATATCCAATCTATATCTGCTGTAGTATTTTTCAAATATTATATATTCATTTTTCTTAAATGTTAATACACTGTTCTTAATTGAAATTTACAAAAATATTTGCACAGAAGTTGTGATGGGAGGGAGAAATACAGAGACAGAGAGAAACCAGAGAGAACAGGAAGGAAGCAATAGAGAGAGAAAGAGAGACAGAGAGAATCAAAATCCAATAAGAAATTTAAGGTAAGAATTTTGAAAATTTTCCGTCAAAGGATTCAGTCTAATGTCTTTGACATGATGAAGTTCATCACAGAAACAAATTGAGTTTGGGGGCTAGAAAGACAGTTCAATGGTCAAGAGTGTCTGGTGCTCTTCAGAGGACAAGTTTTTTTTCCCAGAACCCGTACTGAGGGGGTCACAACTGCCTACATCTCCAACTCCATGGGATCCAAAACCGTCTTCTGGCCTCAATTGGCACCTGCGTAGGCACGCACAGGCTCGCACATAGGTACACGCATAAACAAAGAAATAAATACAATTTTTATAACGATAAATCCAGTTCTTATCCAAGAAAGTTTATTGTCAGACACAGCCTAATGGAATAGGACTTTGTGATATTTATGTAATAGAATGCTCTCTCTTTACTAGCAGAAGATGGCCCAGAAAACAATGACCTTAGAACGAAACAACTGAAGCTGGTAGGTGGTACATGTCTGTAATCCCAGCATTCAGGAGGTCAAGGCAGAAGAAGTATATATTTACTGACAGCTTGGGTTAGGTAGTAAACACGCCAGGTTAACTTATGCTACATAGTAAGATCCTGTTTCAAACACAGAGACCACACTAAAATAAACAAAATCTAGTTTATCCAGTTCTCAATTCTCAGTCTTCACCTTTTCTTTATATGAATTGTAACATTAATAGAAGGAAAGTTAATGATTGTTTCTCACCTGTCAAGGAAATAAACTTCGTATTATAATCTTTTGCAATCAATACTCCCACCCTTTATTACATAGAATCATGGTTCACAAAGAGTCAGTGAAATAATATTAACATTTAGTTAATTAGCTTTGGATAGGAAATCTGGGAGTTTGTATTTTATTTGAATCTGAGTCACATGAGCGCTTTCTAACTGTATGACTTACATAGATTGAGAAGACGTTTTTAGTTTTCCTAATTTTTTATTTCCTTATAATTTTATGCATTGCATTCTGATTACACTCATCACCCTCCCAACTCCTCCCTTCTACCATTACTTTCCAATCCCTCCGTCTATTTTTAAAAATATATACAGTTTTTATTTTTTGATAATTTCATACATGAGTACACTTGCACTAATTCCACTGGCCCTACCTCCTTCGCCTCCTTCTCCAGTTCTTACTATGTTCCTCCTGCTTTGTCTCACTTTCTCTTCTTCTTTGATTGGAAATATGTATATATTTAAATTATATATATATATATATATATATGTATGAAATGCACTGAGTCCATTTAGTGGTGCTCTTGTATACATGTGCTTAGGACTGACTAATTACGATTTGATAACCTATTAGGGAACTAGTCTCTATAGAAAAATGGTTCTTTGTCCCTGAGCATCCATTAATTTCCTATAGCTCTTTATTTAGAGGTGGAAACCTCTGAAATTTCCCCCATCTACATTGGTTGTTAGCTGGTTTTGTCATAATACAGGGCATCCTATGTTACCATATTGAAGAAATTTAGTAAGAGAGGCTTCTCTGTCATGTCTAGAATGCATTATCTAACAGCAGCCATCCTACTGGCTCTTCCGATCCTTCTGTACCCTCTTCTGAGATATTCTCTGAACTTTAGGCATAGGAGTTGCATTATAGATGTATCACTTAGGCTTGAGAAACTGACAGGTCAATTTTATCTGCATTTAGAACAATTTTGATATCTTGTAGTAATCTCTATCTGTTGAAAAATGAAGCTTCTTTGATGAGTATAGACAGTTGCACCTGTTTGTGACTGTAAGGATATATATTTAGAGTACAGTAGGAAATTATGTTGGTCTAGGAAAGCGACAGTAATAAGTTCTTCTTTAGGGTTTCTGAACTCTCCAACTATGTGTATTTGACTTTTTTTTATAATATCGTGGGTGGAGTTTCTTCTACTGAGCAGGCCTTCAGTCCAATTAGATAACTGTTGATAACCCCCAATTATAAAAGTGCTACTATTGCACCAGTAGAGATATTTTCCTTGCTAGTCATTGTTGTGGTTCATAGATTTTACAGTGGGACCATTGATTATTTTTTTCCTTTGACAGCTTTAATTGCATATTTGTGTGTACTGTCTCAAATTTCAGACACCATATATAATTACACAAACAATTTCTATGACATCCAATTCTGACAGTCTAGAATGAGGTAACTATACTCTCAAAATCAATGTAGTTTTATTAGTGTTGAACAGAGACCATTTTTAAACACAAATAAGTAAAAATGAAAATGAAGAAAAGGGATCTTGGATTATAGATGGGTTGGTACAGCTCTTGCCTTGCCTGCATGGAGCTCTGGGTTCAAACTTAAGACCATATAGATTGGACATGGTAGTCCATGTACTCTTCAGATAAAAACAGGAAGATCAGTAGTTCAAGATTATCCTCAGCTACATAGAAAATTGGGGGCTAATCTAGAGTATACAAGACAGTGTTTCAAACAAAGAATAAAATAATATACTTGGCAACCTTTGTATCTGACTAAAACAAAACTTTGAATAGAAAATGCTTACAGAGGATTTAAAAATTATTTATCTATTATTTGTATTTATGTGTATGAGTATATTGCCTGCATGTATGTAAGTGCACTTATGTTGTGCAATGTCCACAGAGGTCAGAATAGGGCATCAGATTTGGTGAAACTGAAGTTACAGACCATTATTAGGTGCTGTGTGCATTCTGGGAATTGAACCTGGGTTCTCTGCAACAACAATCAGTACTCTTAACTGCTGAGATATCTGTCTCTCCAGCTTATAGAAGTTTTAAGTTTATTGTTACATTTGTTTAATGAAATAGGGAAATGTCCTAGTTTGCTTTTTTGCTGCTAAAATAAGCCACTAGCCAACAGAAACCTTCCTTTTTTCAGTTAATGACAATAAATAGTATACTGTCTAATACCTTTCAGTTTCTACTAAGACTTGAAGTGTATAGTCTTGCTGATAACAAATTTTCAAGGAAGATATGTAGGCTGAACACATTGTAGTTTGTAAGAATCTGATGACTTCCAGCTTTAAGGGGAAACTTGTTCATTATATCCTGTCTGTAATGTATTTAGTTAGTTAGAAGTCTGTAGATAATTTTAGTTGTCAACTTGACACACCTGAGTAGAGGAAGCCTTTCCTGGGGAGTTGCCTTCCTTGAACTGGCCTGTGGCCATATTTGTGGGGTATTTTCTCGATTACCGAATGATGTGGGAGAGTTCACCCACTGTGTGCTGTCCTACACCTGGGGAGGTGGTTCTGTATCGTGTAAGAAAGCATATAGAGCATGAGACAAGGGACCAAGCCGGTAAGCAGTGCTTTCCCATGGTCTGTGCTTCAGCTTCTGCCTCCAGGTCCTGCCCTGAGTTCCTACCTTGGGCTCCCTCGGTGATGAACTGTGACCTGGGAGATGTAACCAAATAAACTCTTTCCTCCCCAAGTTTTAACTGGTCAGAATGTTTTGTCACAGGAATTGAAAGCAAAGTAGAACAATATTCATCAAGGAGAATGAAGAAACTGACATGAGGGAAATACACCATTTCAGTTTCTAATACTCTGATGTATGAGCTTAATAGCTGAGATCATTCAAATGCAAAATGACTATTCAAATCAGAACACTAAAACATGCCAAATATTTTCTTTTATGAAAATGTGAAGCAAAGCCACATAAATTCAAAACAATTACTTTTTTTTGTCCATAGCATCAAAAATATTTTTTCTTCATTTACTGGCATTAGAATCAGGTGCTCTGTCAGTGAGACTGTAGAGAATGATACGCTCTAGTAGTATTTTGATGAATTACATGATTACAGTTAAAATGAGTAATTTCACCATGCTTGGATTAATATTGGTGCTGTGATTTGGCAAGAACTCTTGCAACTTCTCTATCTCATCACTTCAGAAAACAGACTTCTACAGGACATCTGCTCTGTGAGAAAATGTAGTCTACCACCTAGCTTGCCGAGTAGCAGGACCAGGAGAAACCTGTCAGCTATAGGTATAAGGTAGCACAGCTCTCAGGACATCACAGCCTGAAAGCATTATTTCTCACTGTTCATTTTAGTTTCCTGTATAACTGATGGAAGTGAATAAATAGGTATTTTTGAGCATTTTGTCGTTTATCAAATTTAATTGAAAACACTACACACCCTTCATTACTACTGGGATGCAGAAATTGTATGTGTATGTGTGTTATTTTACATTTAGATTTAAGTGGATTAGGAAGGATAATATATAATCAATGCAACATTCATTTGGATATCAATCAAGGAAAACACACACAGAACTGAGTATTACATAATTTCAGTTATAAAGAGAAGAAATTGTGAATTGATTTAATATATTCATACTAAGTACTCTCCTTAATGTAGCTTGCAATTTGTTTCACAAAATTATTCCATTCATTTACACTAAAATCCTACATGCCTAGATAGATATTTTGAAAAATACATATTGAGACACTTTTTAAAAGATTTATAAGATTTATACTAACATCCTACATTGTAGATAAAATATGTTCAAAATTAACAATTTATCTACTATTTTGCAGAGATATTTGAACATAAATTTAAATTACAAATATACTGTTCCTTATTGAAGCAACTTGAAAATATTTTAATAAAGATTACTTTAATGTAGACACACAAAAAACATTCAAAACCAATATATACTAATAGATTTGTGCTTCTTGTGCATTTAAATTGGTGACATATGATATGCATGTTATATATCATTTTAAGAGCATAACTAACAGAAAATTATGTATCTATTCTTTGAAAACTAGATATGTTTTAACTGTTTTAAAAACAATCTCAAAATTCATATTCTAATCTTCTAGGCAAAATGTGCCCACTACAAAAGAGATGCATTACTGTTATGGGGGTGACAAAATGCCCCCTGACTGGATTTGAGAATTGCTCCATTGTAGGGAATCCACATATGGTACTGTAAACTAGGTCATAAAACTAAGTTTGGGAGATCATAGGCCTTAGGGTGGGGACAGAATATCACCATGTACCTAAATAGACATACCATTAAAATGTCCTCTCAATATTTCTGTTTATACCCATAAATAAATGTTACTCTCAGCTATAATCAGGGAAATTTCTCTTTCCAATGAACAACAGTAAATGCAGAGAATAAGTGATGGTTGAGTGCTTAGCTTTGATCAAGATATTTGTCCTCTTCTCTCTGAGACTTAAGAAACACTGCAGAGATGGGGGAGAAAGAATGTCAGAGCCCGAAGATAGGAGAAGATCTGCAAAATTCTATTTTCTGGGTGAGACATATCCATTGCTATCATGAACTCATAGCAGCTGAGGATACTTGTATTATGTCTGCACAGTCAGGCATGGATGGAAGAAGAACCCAGGGACCCCTACCCATCACTGCTCAACTGTTTCCTACCGATAGATTCGGGGAGAAGGAGCGGCACTGCCTTCAGTTGTATACCTACTTATGACCCCAACAGACTACAATAGAAATTCATGGGCACACAGATGACCCTGGAGACAGTTTTGTCCTTATCATAAGAGGGCTGTCCATAGTTGGTTAAAACAGAAGTAAAGTCTAATCATAAGTTCACTAATTTGATTACTATAACACAATGAGATGCTTCAAACCTGAAATTCCATACACAGCCACAAAGTTGTATTGTTTGAGTCTTGCCTCCCGAGTTGAATTAAAGTATTTTGAAGCTAAATGAAAAAAAGCATATTTTCCAAAATCACCTATTTTAAGTTATTTATTTATTTATTTTTATTGCATGTGTATGAATGTCTTACTTGCATGTATAAAAGTGCATTATATCTGTGCAATGCCTGTGGATGACAGAGGAGGATGTTGTATCCTCTGGAACAGGAACTACGGACGGTTGTTAGCCACCATGCTGGGAACCCAATCTGGGTCATCTGTAAAATCAGCCAGTGCTCTTAAGCACTGAGCCGTCTTTCAAGTCATCTCTCCAATAATTTATTTTAATCAAAGAAAAGTGTGCTTTTTAAGAGTTGTTTTAATTTCATAAACATAAACAAAAGGTTTTAAATTGAATTTCACTTTTCTATGAAAATCGACATTACACACAACTTATTAGGGCATACCATACTTAAAGATAATAAACATCTTCATGGTGTGTGTTTGGGAGGTGTCTCTAGAATGCATTCACATACCTTACGTTATATTAATGCTTCACAGTTCTGGCATAAATTCATAAATTATTAAAGGTCTACAAAGTTGGCTTTTAAAAAATGTTTACTCTTCATTAATATATATATTTACATTCCATCATTAAAAAACAAATGATATTTATTAAATAGATATAATTAAAAATTACTGCCCACTGTTACGTTGTTATGCCCTGGATTGCCTTTATTGGGTCCCCTATCTCTTTCAGCCGCAAATGCAGTATAATCATGCACTGCTTGAGGGAAACACATTGTGAGAACTCTCTCTGTGCCATTTTCTTCATTCTGGATGGTATACCGTATTATGCCCTGCAGTCTTTTGCATGTTCAATTGTATGTGTGTTTTCTCCCTGAAATGTCATTGTGTGATACATCACTGTGTATTTCCTTAGAATCTATGTGGAGACTTCTTTTCAAATTGGCAAATTGTGTAATAACAGAAAATTTTCCACTATAAAATGTGAAAGAAGGAAGTGGACATGATTCCTAGAAATACTTACTTGAAGGTCTCAGAGAATTGAAAATTGTGAATCATTTGCAGCTCAAGATATAGGAACAAGAAGCAGAAGTCCTCAAAATGGATTGCTTTTCCCCTAGGGTCCTATGCCTAGATAGTTGGGTTAGAGACTAAACTGTTCTGAAATCTTTTCATAGATTTGCAGCCAAAGTTTAGAGAATGGTTATCCTAGTAAATGCCCTTATTTGTGAAATAAAACAACACATGGTTCCAAGAAGGAAAGGTGAAGTAAAAACAAATCAGGCCAGAGACAACTATTAACTAGTTCAATTTCTAGTCATTCGAGTGGTCCAGGAAATATTTGCTGTTCAAATTAGAATAAAATTTTCTAAATATAATTTTCATCAGATTCTAAAACAGAGGGAAAATAAAAACATTTTACATTCCAAGTAATATCTACACAAAGTCGTAAACATAGTGTCAAGCTTTCAATAAGGGAAAATGAACGAGGTAAAGAAATATGAACGATCACCAGGAAGGGACTGGAAAGACAAGCAAAGGATCTCTGAGTTTGGAGTGATGAAAACAACTTTAGACATATTATGTGTCAGATCATTTAAAAAATGCATAAAATTAATAGTCTTGACAAATAGAAGTAGTAAAATATTAGAAGAAACAAACAAATGTGAATTCCACGATAAATAAACCTATCATTTAAACAGCAGAATAGAAGTAAAAAGAGAAGTCTAAGGAGCCCTATAGGAAATGATTAAATGAGTCATGGAGATGACTCATCTGCTTCACAGAAAACATACACATTGACTTATGAAATTGATGATTTTCTAAAATGTATTTCAATAAACCTAGAATTGAGTAAGAAGGAAAATCCAAAGTAAGTCCTAACCAGTGGGTCACACTTAGGTAACTCACAGGAATTATGATGAAAGCCAAAACCAGTAAGAGTCCAGCATATGCTCAGAGTAGGGGAGGTAGAAGTCATCTATGTGGAGCAATCATGAAGAAGTGCAGATGTCTTCCAACCACATCCGTAGAAGCAAAAGGAATCCATCCTTAATGTTTGAAAGGAAAACAAGTGTCAGTCCATCATTTTAGGCACACTGAAGATTTGCATTGCTAGTAGAACTGAAATAAAGATAATTTTAGATGAAATTATGGAATTTAGAGTAAAAATAATAAGCCAAATCCATAGTTGTCTTCATCAACCACGATTCCCAATGATATAAATTGCAATACAAAATTGTTGGAATTAAGCATAAGGTTATAGTGGATTCTTGGTAATTATATATAAGTTGAAGATTCAGTTAATCACAAATATGTATTAGTGTATGAAGGAGAAACATAATTTAGAATTATGTTTCTAAATTATATATGTTTATTATATATACAGCTATATATTATATATATATATATATGCCGGGATCGCCTGCAGGTAGGGCGGTGGGTGGCGAAGCTGGTCCAGCCGGCCTCCTCCTGGGCCTGAGCGGGATGGTGAGTGTCGCGACTCGGCCCCTCTCCACTTCGGAGGAAAAAAAAAACACACCGAGTCGGGAGTCTGTCTAGCAGGATCTCGTTTATTAACCGTTACAAAGTAACTTATATAGGGTAGGGGCGGGGCTAAAAGGGAGTGAAGGACCAATTGATCTCTGTCACATAATCTGCAGCCAGGCAAAGTCCTGATAGGCTGTCAGACTCGGGTGAGGCTCTGACAGCTGCATTCTAAACAGTTGGTGACAGTTGGTTGTGACAGTTGGAAACCGTTAGAAAACGTCCCAGCCCCCAGCTATTGTGTGGAGTGCTCTGAGCCACTGTGTGAGCCTGTGGAGGCCCAACATATATATATAGCTATATAAAATGTGTTACTTAAACCTGAAAGTAGAACTAACCACATAGTTAATATCAAGTAGAATATTATATATATATATATATATGTATATATATACATATATATATGCTGTATTGTTGGTACATTAGGTCATATAGTAAATATATTGAGATTATGAGTCTTATTTTGGTATATTCTCATACAGTACACAGGGCAACATAAAACCATACCTACCATTACTTATTTAATTCTCATTCTCAGAAAGGTAGCCTTCTAGACAATATCAATGAGAGTGGGAGAGTAACAACAATTATTATGTCTTGGATTTACATCCTCAAAGGAGGTTGTTGTACAGGTAGAGTAAAGTGGCCTGAGAACTCATGAAAGAATGTCATGGAGCGAACAAAGTTGGATGGAGAAACTTTGGAGCATAGACCAGCAAGTTGGAGTCTCACGCTTGTCCTTTAGAATCCTAAGGTCAGAGATCAGTTATTTTTGCCTTTTTTGTATAAGGATCCTATCTCTTCATTTTTGTTTTTAAAACGTTTTACTGAGTTTTGTGCATTTCATAGATCTTAATCAGATTTAGAACCTCTTCCCCATTTATATCCCCCAGAGCCTCTCACAGATTTCACACGTTCTGTCATATATGTTGTGTCCTGTCCAGTCAAGCATTTTTACCCACATATCTTTCAGTGCAAGTTCATCCACCGGAGTCTAGTTAGGAGTCACTTCCTTAAAGAACATCTACTCTCCTTTACCCCACAGTAGTCAGTTGTTAAAGAGTTCCTTGGATGGGATTGTAGCCTGCCACTCTTTTCACAGTTTCATGCTGGGTTTCTGACTGAGTTGGCATGGATATTGTGTGTGCTGTCACCATTATTGCAAATTCAAATGAGCAAACTGCCAGAGGCCTGAAAGTCTATTTCCTTATGCTTATGCATCAACCCTAGCTATTGTAATCTTTCTACCCACGTCTTCCACAATAGTCCCTGAGCCAAGGGCATGTGAAATTTAATTGAAGAGACCTATGTAGCACTCTAAAGTCTTTTATTCTCTAAAACTTAGCCAGTTGCGGCTTCCTGTGTGCATCAGACTGTGTTGTTTGTGGAAGCTTCACTGGTTAGATTTGAGGGATGTATTAGTATTTGCTCTACCCTCTGTTCTGCTATGTTCCCTTGCCCTTAGGTGTAGAGGTTCCATTATAGATGTGTCACTTAGAGTTTAGCATCTCTCGGACATATATTCTCTGTGTTTGATCAATTGTGGAAACGTTGCAACAACGATCTTCTTTGATGAGTAGTGTATGGTATATATGTTTGTAAATATAAGGATTCATATTTAGTATACAAGAAGAAATTTCATTTATCTAGATATGCCAGAGATAGGATTTTTCTTTAGGAAATATGACCTCTTCAGCCATGTGTATTTGGCTGTATTCACGGTGTGATCCATGGCAGGACCCTAAGTCCAATTAGATAGCTGTTAATTACCCCTTAGATAAAAGTTCCACTATTGCACCATTAGAGAGAGTTTGCTGTGCCAATCTGTGTAGTTATTAGGCTTTACAAGCTGGGTGTGAATATAGACTAGCTTTCTCCTTTAACAGCTAGCTTGTACAGTATCCTCTGGAACTATGAAAGCTAGTCTCTGGGGAGAAAGCTTCTAGGTCAGATCCAGCTCCATAGTTCCAAGTTCTGTGTCTGAATTATGTCCTGCCTTCACCAATGGGGTCTGACCTTAAAGTACTATGAGGTAATCCAGGCCTATGGCAAGAGCCTGTGTTACTTGGAGAGTCTCTCAGTGTACCCTGACCAATAACTCAAAGTGGGGTTTGTCCTGTTTGGCACTGTGTTCTGTGTTATGTAGCAGGTACCTTGTAGTCCCCAAGTGTTTAATATGTAGCTAATACCAAAGAGTGTCTATCATTTGAAAAACCGCTGAAACTACGCATCTGATTAATATTGGCATATATTAATTTGCAGTTAATAGGTATTTATTTACAGTCCCTTTAAAAGTTACTGAATATTTGTATTAATCTAGATTTTTGCCCCTCTAGTGCCTGAAAGTTTTTTCAGTTGGTTTCATTATAGGAGGAGACAATCAAATATCTTTGCTGTTGAACTTTTTAACAAATCTATTTTTTGATAATATGCATTGATATTATGTTGATTTTAAAATAATTTAGTTTTTCATTTCAGTTCATAGCCAAACAAAATAATTAGCTCACATAACATTCTTTATCCAATCCCACACTTTCTGTTATTACTCTCATATATTTTACCATAAACATAATTTATATATCCTATGAGAGATTATTAGATTTATATTAGTTTGCCAGGTATAAATGCATTGTCTCTCAGCTCCAACTCTGTCCCTGATTAGTGAAACTAGAACAACACTCTGAATATTTCTCATTTGCCAGTTGGGTTAAAAATCATAGCAATAAGAATGAGAGGAAACTGCCCGTGCTGTATTGACAGTCAGGAAACAGAGATGAACACTGGTGCTTACCTTGTTTTCTTATTGGATCCAGTGGCCATGGAATAGTGCCACTCATGTGCCAGCTGGCTCTTTATCTTCAATAAGTCTTTCTGGAAATATTCTTATAGATATACCCAAAGGTGCATTCCTACAGTAATTCTAAACATCCATGTAAACTAGCGCACGCTAACACTTGTCAACTTGAAACACAAACAAATCATTTTTTATCATAACAATTCACCTTGGGCACCTGAAAATCTTATTTTCATCTCATAGTGCAAAATACATTATTTCCTTTCTCAAAATTCACATAGTATTCCTAAGTGTTCAAAAGTTCAAAGTCACTACTGAATTCCAGGGAAGTCCCTACATAATCAAGAAAGGCAAGTAGCATACTTATATTATCCAATTTTAAAGTCAATATTATCATTGCAAATAGGAGAAATGAGGCTATAGCAAGGAAAAAATGGACCAAAGCAAGAGCAACACCAAGCATGGCGGCTCCATAGCCAGGGCTCCGTGACCTTTCTCTTGGTTGGTTTGATCCTATTTGTAGTTTCTCTTAGCAGACCTTCTACAGTACTGGAATCTCCAGTATGCTCTGAATCCTAGCCTTCATTTCCAGCTTCATGTAAAGGCCTCACAGGGCATCTTTGCTTGACTCCACTCTGCTACATGCTACCTGCTTCTGTGACTCCTTCAGTGTTCCATTTTTGTGCCTGCAATCTAAGTATAATGTGGATGTTTCTATCTATTTCTGCTGCCAGCTCAAGATGAATGAAGCTTGACCCTCTTGGACCAAAAATGGGATGGTTACACTGTGACTGAACCTGGGAAGCACTTTCTTAGTCTTTATGTCTTTTTCTTTCTTTTTATTAGGAGATCTCATGTTCCCAGTTTTGACACTCTCTTCTCAGGTGAGTGGCATTTTCTCCTGCAGGAGTCTTTCCTAGGTAGGCCTTGTCCTCAGGCATTTTTTATTATCCTAGTAGAGAGCTCCAGGCTCCTCTTCATTGCTGCTATTCTCATTGACAATTACATCTGCTTATGTGTGCACCTGCCTTGCGTTCAACACCAAAATCTCTCACTAAATGGCAAATCTCTCTGCTCTACAGTTGCTTTCTCACACACTTAGACCTAGAAAACAGCAGTCAGCTGTAACCACATCACAGCCTGAATTTTCTTCTGTCAAATAAATTAGCCCACTATTTTTGAAATCCACTTTGCTCAAGAACTTTGAACACCAGGCAAATGCACCCAGGTTCTTTGCTAACATGGAAGTACAACGGCCTCTAGTCAAGTTCACAACATAGACATTTCCCTTCTGAATCCTCATGAGCTAAGGGCCAGTAACTTCTGCTTACAACACACAATGGCTTCTTAACATCTTTGACCTAAAATCAACCACATTCTTTCCCTGATCCATTTCCAGAGGCTTTAGAGAAACAGAAATTGTCTGCTCCATTTTCTGCATTACTTTTCACATTAATGTGACAAAATACCTGTCAAAATCTACATGGTTTATTGTAAGAAGGTGTACAGTCTATCATGGCAGGGTTGGCATAGCACCAGGAGTGTGTCTTCAAGTTAGAGCCTTTCCTAGGTGGGGCCTTGTCCTCTGGTATCTTTCTTACTGTGTCCTGTTCTTTTTCAATGTGCTAATCTCATTAACAATGACAGCTCTTTAAGCCTGCACCTAGCTTGTCTGCAACTTCAGAATCTCTCACCAAAGGAACATTTCAAGAGGCAGAGAGCAATCATTAATGAGAGGTGCTCATGTTTTATTCAGAATGCAAGAGTGCCACCTACATTTGGACTGACACCCAAATTGTTGAGGAAGATTAACTATTATAATAATGCAACCTTATTATAGTTAACCTCAATTTCTATGCCTCTATACATTCATTGTCTATGGACTTCTTAACCTGAAGCTCTGAAATTCTGTCTGAAGCCATCTGTGATCATGATGAAAGTTCAATGTTTAAATGTGGGAGATGGAATTCTTCAGAGTGTTGATGTGTTTGGTCCTGAAATTTTTATTTTAATTCCCCTTAAATGTACATATTCAATGAATAGACACTCCTAGGTTCGTAAGGATTTTGATACACTTCAGAACTTTAAATATTTCAGTCTATTTTTTTTTCTCTAGTTTCCATATTTTGATTTGTATGTGTAGTACATGCATGTGACGCTCCCGTGAAAGTAACACATTTGCTTCAGGCTGATTAAACAATTTTGAGTTTTTATTAGATTTTTGGGGCAAGTAATTTACTTCAGAGAATCTTTCCAGGTTTTTCTCCTCAGGGACTCATGGGGACTCCTGAATGTGTCGCTTAATATTATTATTTTAATATTCTTCTTTGAACTATTACTTCAGATATTTGTATTGGTGCTTTTTCATCCTCCTTTTATTTGAGGAATCTTATCAAAGTTTGGCTCTTAGTTGAGTCCTTACTCTTCATGTCTAATTCTTATCTCCTGTTCATTTATCAATCTTGACTGCAGTTTAGAAATTGCCTATGTACATCTCTCTTATTAATTTTGTTTTCTTTTGTGTGGGGTGTTTATATACACTCTATTATATTCCTACATCAATTTAAGACTAATTTAATATTTAAAAATTTATTTTATTCTCCTATAATTATATATATGTTTTTTCATATATGCATAATGTTCTTTGCTCAAAGGCCCTTATCTTCTACTTTCCTTTCTTTTACCAAATCCCTTCTATTCCCCAAATACATCTCCTGTTTCTTTTTTATTTTTTGTGATTTACTGTATTTAATACTGAGGAGATACAGGGGCATGTCATTGATTAGTGGTTTAGCAATTTTACGTATCAATCACTTATATTCCTTTTAAAACCTTCTGAAGAATTTTGATAATAGTCACTAGGTTATCGTTTCTGTCCTTATTGGAAATAGTTATATACATCATCTAAATAAAATCTTAATATATGAGCATTAAACTATTTATTGTCATTATATGTCACATTCCTTTTTCTTATTTTTTGCATGTGTGTATATATACTCACATATATGGGATCCTGTGTGTGTACACGTTATGCATATATATGTGGAGGCCTGACATTAGGTATCTTGATTACTTCCTACTTTATTTATTGAATTAAATTCTCTCTTGAAACCTGAAATTTGCCCCACAAGCCCCTGCCTAATCCTCCTGAGTGGTGGGATGATATGCAGCTACTATGCCGGCCAAGTCTTTACTTAGGTTCTAGAATTCCAAACTCTGATTCTCATGCCTAGAGTGGATGCTCTTTATCCTCTGAGTCATCTCTCTAACCCCTCATTATGTTATTCTTAATGGTATATGTCATGAGAGTGTGTAATTATGATAAAGTAATATTTGTCCTATATTGTTTTTCTTTTATGGAACCCAAACTTCTTTGTTTCTTTCTAAAAACTATGCTTCCATAACTTTTATCCTTGAATCTATGTTATATATTAAATGAAAATTTTTGATATGATAAGAGTTGTTATCTTTTTGTTTTCTTTTTCTGGTATTTTCTCTGATGCCCTTTTTGATTTCTTTATTTATTACTTTGGGGCCTTTTGATGCAAATCAGTTCACAATATGTGTCTGTTTCCAGACGCTCCATTCTGATCTTTGTTCCATTCACCCATCACTAAGTACTTTGAGATGTTTATCTGGATAGTATCATTTAGAAAAAATCAGTAACTTAATATTATTAGATTTGCCAAGTCAGAAACAATACATCTAGTTTTAAGATATGGCTTTTTAGTTAGTTTACCTAGATGGAATTCTTAGATCTTCACACCTTATTCTCTGATACTTTACATGATTTTCATTTGTGTTCTCCTATATTAAAACCACAATCTATAATTTTCATTTATTGCAAATTATTTTACTTAATCATAGACCATATAGTGTTTATTTCTATACATTTAATTTTATGTAGAAAGAAGCGATGTTTTTGTTTGGTTGGTTTTGCTTTTGTTTTGTTTTGTTTCTTGGTCTTTTTGAGACAAGGTCTCCCTATAACCCCAGCTGGCCTGAAACTTGCTGTATAGACTAGACTGGCCTCGAACTCACAGAGATCAGCCTGCCTTTGCCTCCAAAGTGCTGGGATTAAAAGTGTGTGCCACAACACCATGTTAAAAAGTATTCATTCTATAATTATTAGAGTTAAATTGTTTGTAAAGGTGGCAATCATAGCTCCTATTGGGTCAGCACAAGAAGAAATACAGTGAACTTCTTCCTAATGATAAAATTAATTTCTAATTCTGATTTGTAAGGGAAATTATTTATCTCAGGGCCAGAGAGATGCTCAGCCATTAAAAATTCATATGGCTGTAGCAGATGGCCAGAGTCTGGTTCTCAGCACCCTTGTCGGGTGGCTTACAACTCCCTATAATTCCAGCTCTAGTGGATCCAGTGACCTCTTTTGGACTTTGTGGTCACTTTCACTCTCATTCACATCCACAGACATATAAACATAAATAAAAATAAAATAAAATATTTTTAAAATAAATATGTGGTTTAAACAGCAGTGACTGGACATTTCACTTTATACTGAAAACAAAGATAATCACATGAGTCCTAGACTCACCAACATGCTATTGGAGCATTAGTAACTATGGTTAAATAACACTAATTCACACTTTTTAGGGATTGTGATAGTTAGCTTTAATGATTAACATGATACTACAATCCAGGATCCCCAGGCTGAAGAGTTTTAATCAGTGATGACTGTCTAGATCAGCTTGGTCTGTGGGCATTTCTGTGAGGAACTGTCTTGATAGCCTAAGTGTGGACAGCAAAGCTGGTAGTGTCCCAGATAATGGAAGGTACTACCACATGGAAGGAAGAAAGCTTTCCTCTTTTGCTTTGCTGTGTGGTACTGTCCTCTGACAGACAGCATCTCAGCTGAGCTTGCTGACTCTTTATGCCCACCACCCCACTGAGGTAGGGGCAGGGAAAATTGAAGGGCCCTTACCAGGAGTCCAGCCACATCTCCCAAACAACCTGCGATTTGCAATTCAACCCTTCTTCCCTGCGGGAAGAGCTAAAGTCCCAAGCAAGGGACTCTGCCATTTTGAAGTTCAATGGAGAAGCCATTATCCACGGTTGGGTGAAGGCTTTCTGTTGCAACCTTAGGCAGGGAGTACCCACACTCCAGTAAGAACCTTGACACATTGCTGTGTAAGTAAATCCAATGAACTCATTGGCTTACTGGAATCATTTTGGTGGAATTCAAGAGAGGAGGTTTATATACTCCTCCAAAGTAAGTTTAGCAACATGCTCATTTGGGCTTTAATCTCATTGTTTAATTCATCCATGCTGCTGCTGACACAGCCGATTCCTTTGTTGATATTAGGGTCAGCTTTGGACTTCCACATGAACTAGAGACCAGCTTTTGTCAGGAATCCTCCAGGCTTTCTGCCCCAGATTGGGACTACTGACACACCTGACTTCCCAGACTGAGTAACTGCTCCATTGGGTTCAGTCTATGGTGAAAGGCAGTCATTATGCACTAATCTGACATTAAAATTTTCTTTTGTGACTGTAGATTTTAAATTTCGGTACATTTAAAAGCACCACTTTTCTTCATTATTGTTCTGTTTGACTTTCCATGAATCCATCTTACCTGAGTTATCACTATTGTTTTCCCTCTTGGACTAGTGTCACTGATTTATTAAATTATTCTTGCCACCCTCTCTCATTTGTTCCTTTTGAAGTTTTAGAATATGAGTCAAATCTTTACTTGGTTATCTCTATGCCTGTTACTATTCTTCCTTTTCAATCCTCTAATGAACTCTATGTCTTGTTTCCACTTCCCTGACTAGTTCTTGGGTGTGTCTATTGGAACCAGAGGCCTACTCTTTGTTGAGACTTGGTCTCTCTATAGCCTTCCACCTGCCCTGAAGCCTACTATGTAGATTATATCCACCAGCTTCTGCCACTGGGGTGCTGGCCCTAAAGGCTTGGACCAGTATGTCCAGCAACAAGCTTCTACTTTTAATGGACATTTTCATGCCCAGAAGGCCCAGTTGCCCTAGCTATTATATTTAATCATTGCTTCTTCATCTCAGATATACAATAGTTACCTGTGCAAAGTTAAAAAAAATTACTATATTCACAGTTAACTTAATCTCTAAGTTTGTATCATGCTGCTTTTATCACATACTTGTTGAAGTTTAAAATGTCCTTTCACATTTCCATGTGAGTTTACATGCTTTTAGGGACTAGTCTCTTTTACTGGGTTGAGTGCTTGGAGAAAGCACAATAATACAAAAAGCATTCACAAGCTGATTTGTACATTAACCCAGATATTATTTTGTAAAGCAATAATCTCACTTCCTCTTCCCAGCACTATACTTGTAAGGGGCAAAATAAGCATGGGGAAAACACTAAAGCTCACAAGCATTTTAGCTACATCAAAGCAGCTGGGAGGGTTTGCCCTCTATGTTTACTCTGCCTTTAGTTTCATCTCCATCTCTGCTACCCACCCACCTCCAAACAGCACCATTCATCCTCTCCTGGCCTGAAAACATTCACCAAGGTCTGGAGGGCTTTTGCTCAATGATACATCTATCAACTACTGTTTGTGAAACATCTTTTGTGGTGCGATAAAGAACCCTCTCTCAAACAGCAGTCCTTTCATAGTCTGTTGAAGAGTAAATATAGACTCATATAAAGTTATTCACCTCTGTATTATCTTCTTTAATGTAGACTCCTTTCCCAGAAAACTAATAGATCAGATGGTGACATGTATTCATTTTCTAGTGCCTCCTTGTATCAGGATTTTGTAAAAACTATGGAGTCTCTAAATATTCTTGTCACCTCTGAATATATATCTGTACAATATTTTATTAGTTTTGAAAGTTCTTATGATCAGATAGCTAGTAAACAGCTGGGAAAATAAGGCAAAACAGCTGTATACATTCTTCAGGGTTATTCCAAATAGGTACTGAAAAGTCACATAATATGTAACAGTTTAAAGCTGCCTGGACTTTGCATTCTTCATTACTAAATGCAACCAAAGGTGCTGCTTTAATATGCATCATTATTTATAAACGTAAACACTTATATTTTAGCATTTTAAAATTATTCAGTTTTGTTTTAATTAACCTTGAATTGGTCTTTAAATGTTTGCAACCAACAGGTAAGAAAGAAAGGGAGTAGAGATTTCCCTCATAATCTGGTAAGGACTTTATTTGATTTCCTCCAGTTCCATCTGGTTTAAGAAAGCTGAAAGGAGACGGCACTCACCCATACAGCTAAAATCAGGGCTATATTTCTAAGGACTGAAACACTTACAGTCATAGTGTTCGTTACACTGGAAGTGTCACATTTTCTAGTATGACAAGATGTATTATGGATAGGAGGTTTTACCGATGTGGAGAAATCTCACTCCAAGTTGTTTATTTGATTTTCTCCCCTCTGCCTCTTTGTACTTTCTCGACCAACCTTGGGATAATGGGATTACTTTATGCCTTCCACAGCAGGCTCTGGATGAGTGCACAGAGGCCAGTGGCAAAGAGAAATAAGATGGCTGTAAAAATGCAAACGCTAGAAGTTAAAAAAGGTGCACCCAATAACTTGCCCTTAAATTTAAAAGAAACTAAATGAGGAACTTCTGGACAATTTATCTTGCTGTTTACTTATAACAAGTCACTTTGTTTTTATGTGCTCAGTCTAGTATTCCATAATTTATTTGAAAGAAGATGAGAAATAATGTAGATAAATGATGAAGTGTCAGGGTCTGACGCTCTTAAATGAAGCTATTATGGTCAAAGAGAAAACGTAAAACCTGCAGCTCATTATGAGAGTGTTCTACTTGTCAGCTAAGTGAAAAGGCCTGGAATGATTTCCAGTTTATTTGTCATTGCAGTTATTAAAGCTGTCTTTTTGGTGCCATGAAAATGAATTGAAGATTTATTCGAAGTAAATTTGTACTAAAGCTTTCAGATGTATCTTATGTGAGCTCAGTGAGGCAGGGAAGAAGCTTAAAGCTGAAATATCACAAGGAGACAACTACCAAAGTCTTTGAAACACACTTGAATACATAAGTGCCAGTAAGTGAAGTGTCTTCCTTACAAAAAAACAAACTTTCTGCCTGATACAACGAAGTCAACTATGTATTAGGATATAGCACTTGGTCACTGTTAGGAGAAATTCTATTCTGACGAGGAATTAAATGCTTGTGTGCTTGAGACACTGATCTACCAGACTTTTTTCTATAGTTGATTTCCAAGAAAAGTTAAAGAATGCATCATTAAAGATAACTAGCCTACAATAAAATTTCATGAAAATTAACAAAACAGACATATCAAATTCAAAAGATTTGGCTCTTATGGGTAACACTAACTGCTGGGCTAGAACAATTTCTCGATGTATAAAGGGGGGAGAAGCCAGATGTGACTCCTTGGACTGCATTTTGCTACAATGTGTATATTATTGAGTTTTTACTAGAAAGACACCAAAAATCAAATGCACTAGTGATATGGTTGAGATGGGCATTTTTATCTCAAAAAATAACTCCTATGTCTTCCCTTATTTGGGGAGTATTAAAGACTGTGGACTTTCTTTGAGCAACTCTATAAATTATAAGGGCTTTTTGCATATTTTAGCTACAGGTTTTGCAAGTGCAGAGGTGGATATGAGCAGGCCTATCTAGGGGGAAACAGCTTTCTCTACATTAGTTTTTGATTCCACGGCATGAAATAATAACTTTGCTGAATTTATTTCAAGCGTAAGATCTCTTCCAGCCATGGCGTTGACTCTTTATTGTGGATATTACAAATGTTTTGATACATCTTCAGGGTCAGTTTAGAAACAAAGTGGATTCTGCGTCACCCTCAGAAGTATCTTTCAGTGTTTCAGTCAGATTTTATATCTATTTTCAGTGACATTGTCAGAGTGAATGGGAGACTCAAGTCTTTATTAGATGCCTTATTTTTAGGCATTTAAATGTGTGACAAAACTTATTTTAAAATCAAATTTAAAGCTGTATTTAGAATCATTGAAATATTTTTATAACTTTTGTATGCTAATAGCTACAAAGACCAAGTATTTAAAAATGAGTGCTTTATAAAATCCTCACTCTGATGTGGGCAAAGCTGTATCAGAGGAAGTGGCAGTTAATGGGAGAAAGATTTGTGCTGTGTCTTGATATAAAATCAGACTATTTTAAAATTAATTTTAAATTAAATAAAATTCAGTTTTCTGAGGCAGCTTCTCATGCTTGTATCACAGGCTGACCTGAAACTCACTACCTACCTTAGGCCAGACTCATGACAATCCTCCTGCCTCAGTCTCTTGAGTGCTGGCATTATAGCTATGAGCAACTACACTGGGCTCAGAATTTCTTTACACTATCAATATGAATTGAAAAACAAATGATAATAAGCCCTATATAGTGAATAATTACTCTGAGGAAAAAAACTGAGAATTTTTATTATCAATACTTATTCATAGATCTAGCTTTTACATATATGTACGTTCCACAGGAACTGTGTTATTTAATGTATTCAAATCATTTTACTTTGGCTCCTCAATTAAATTTGTTTTATCAATTTATTTACTAGGTATATAAATACTAAACATTAATTACAAATATAATAGTTTTTTCTTTTTATTCAGTTCATATAATATAGAATCAGAATAATAAAGTAAGAAAAATAGAAATTTAATTAGAAGCAATACTTCCAATTCAGAACAAATTTATCAGAAAGTTCTCTTTTATCTACTTTTGGAAAAGATTTCTGACCTCGGATTGCTGGGAAACATAAAATTGACTGTTAGACCTGATTCAGAAAGATCATACACTGTATTCCTCGACCTGCATACCTGAGCCACTTACCTTTTCCCCTTGAAAATTATACTAGATTTAATGTGTGACTCTAGCCAATGTGATAATATGAATGTAAATAACTCAGGCTAGTGAGCAGGAACTAGACCTGATTTCCTTTTTGAACTGAGTTTTATTTTTATTTCCTATGAATAAATATTTACTAGGCCTTCATAGAGAATTAATGAGTAGATGCTTATTAAACATTAAAATGGGAGACAGTGATAAAATTCAGGAATACACAAGAGCCCTTTCTACATACGTTTGCAGTAAAAAGATTTGGAAATGAAGCAAGGATTTTTTTTTTCTGAGAATATTGGTAGTGAACTGCAATCCTAGTACTCAGGAGGCTGAACAGGAGGAAATACTGTGAGTTCAGCCTGGTATACATGCAGAGACCCTAAGTCATCTTAGGAACGCATAGTAGGAAGATATTTGAGTTATATATAAAACTGTTTAATGACTTACAGGGCAATAGACTGTAACTTTTGGAGTCCTCTCACTTGACAAAAATACTTGGTACTTTTATTGATAAGAAAAATCAGTATGTCAACTTCTAGTCCTTAATAATCTTACCAGTCCCCATGTCTCAAAGACATCTCACTGATCTCCAGCTTTTAAAGTTTGTACCATTTCTCAACAGTCGGAAGCTGCAGACTAAGCCACTAACATAACTGAAGTTATTTTCGAAACAGTCAAGAACCAAGCTAGAACCGAAGCATTTGGAGATATGGTCTTTAAAAGACATGATTAATGATAAAGCACAGATAAGTTAGAAGAAAAAGAACAATAGATCACAATATACTGTGATAAAGAAAAAAAAAAAACCTACCAAAATATTTTTTTTTAAACTGTCTTAAACCCTTAGTCCGGCACTTCGTATTCACCATACTGTGTCTTCCATATTAATCAATTCTTCATCTCATTTCTGAACTGAGGTAAGAATGACATAAACATTGTAACTTTATTTCAGTCATATCTCAGGACAAGATCACTATTTTCAAAGAGCATGACTCTATTGGACAGCTCTTCGTCTTCCTTAGGCCTGGTTTGTATTGCTCCTGCCTTCTCTACAACAGAAGGTGTGGATTAATAAGCACAGTCTGACTCTCAGCCTTGCCTCAGCTATCTGTTTGCATTTCTACTTGAAGCTTCCCTATAGACTAAAAGTGACAGGTAAGCAAATACTCTCCAGACTCAGACACATTTGAAAATGCTAAATCCTAACTGTTGGTCAGTAATTTACTTTTCCTGAGAGGGTTGGTGCCATTGTTAAGGATAAAAATAGATGAATCTGCTCAAAAGTCTGTTTACCCTATAAGCACTTTAAAAATAAAATTAATTAAAACATATAGTTATATTCCTAACATTCTGAGAGCTGAGTGAGACTAAAGAACCCATTACTTCTCTTTGGCTTTGTTTCCTGATCTATGTTCTCCACCCCCACCCTAATCCATATGCTTCCTGTCTATTTTATAAAGGGTAAGACAATTTGCTTCTTTTTCATTCAGTGACAGTTTGGGATTCCAAATCTCCTCTGACAGTTTTAACCAAATAATGAAAACCTAAAATAAGCTGTTACCCAAACATAAACTTGTTCTGTGGCCCAGGATAAGTGAATCAGCCACCAATAACGAATGCCTATTACAGAAAATAAAATGTGAGCACATTCTTACTTGTGTGACTTGTTCCTTTGAGCCCAACCTTGCATTCCAAATCACCAGGAGCAAGCCACATGTAAAATGAATGTTCTATTTCAATAGATGGGAGTGCAATTTCATTGGTGCATTTGTCTCTTTTTCTGAAGAGATAAATGAGCCCTTGATCTTAATGGAAAATCTTTTTTCAATTGAATGGCCAAGGTAGTTGATAGACACAGTTTGCATGCCCCCATATGTTGGATGCATAAACTGAGCCCAGGGGAATTTAAATGGCTTCTTTACAATTACCCAGGAGCCACAAGACGAGTCTTGCTCCCAGAACAATGATTTTTCATCTTTGCCACATGGCGTTAGGAAACCCGTACCTGCTCTCAAGGATATTTCTCTAAGTAAAAGGTAATAAGTGGTCAGACATGTAGTGAATATATTAGACCTGGTTTTACCCTGGTGTGCTATTATTTGGGGCTTATGAATAGGAAATGTAAAGTAATCTCAAAAGGAATTTTATTCTAATGTTCTTTCAAAGAATGAAAGCTGTTCTTTGTAATGAATTAGGATGACAAAAACCCCAAGACTATTGGAAACCTGGTTGCAGATCTTTCCTCAGTAAGATTAGAGTGAGTTATTACCAGTGAGGGGTAAGCAAGGTTCATTCATTTTCCTTCTGTAGGTTGAACTTTGGAGGAACTGTTGCCAGAGGCATTGCAGCATATCATTCAGTCACACTGCTGTACTGAGAAATAATGCTACCTTATAATCCTTTCCATCCATATCCTAGTAGTTACTCTACCCACATTCTGCTTTGGGTATTCTGATGGTTAAAAATCTCACGTAGACACAGGTGAAGGAGAAATTAAGGCTTTTTAAAAATATCATTGCACTGGATAGTGGACTGTTTTCCCAGAAATTGCTGACATACCACTTATATTCATATTACCAAGGTTCTAAAGTTATTGCCAACTTACATAAATAGACATGTCAAACACTGTCATCTATTGAATGATAACCTTATTGACACCATTCGATTTTTTTCTAAGTACCAATTTTAGTAAGTACGTTTAGACAACAAAACCAGAAGGGTTCAAGAAATAAATAACAAATGATATCTACTTTTCTGACTCCCTTATGAATAATGATTTTTCTATCAAGGTTCTTGTGATTCTCACAGGATGGATGGGCTTTGTCACAATGGATGCTCTCAAAGAACCTTCTTTTCCCAATTCCATAATGTGTATTTTGATACCTTTATGGTCCCCCTTACTATGTTCCCAGTCACTGATGGGGTCACAAAGTACTTATTTTCTAAGCTACTCTTTGTGGAGTTGTGTATGAGGTCTTTTAGCTCATTGATTTTTTTTTTTCCTACTCAGATACACTACTTAATACATTACAGAAAATGCAATGAAAATGGGTTTAAGAATAATGAAATTACTTCCTGAAGACAGCTTTATTTTGATGTTGGTGTGAAAAATGTAGCTAAAAACAGAAATTCTGCATATCCTAAAGTAGGACACTATGAATTTGATTCTTCACATATATTTTAATTAGATATCATTCTAATTAGATGAATATAATAAAATGACATATTCGATGATGTTTTTCATTTTCTCGTTGATCACAGTTTCCTCCTAGCATAAACATGTAAGGAAGTGATTATTTTTATTCACTTTTATATCCAGAGTGATTTGATAAAATTTATTTTCCTCTTAAAATTTGCTATAAAGATCACATTTCTTATTTTGAAAGGAAGGCCTTAACTTTGAGGTTATATCCTAACCTTTCATGATGTTCACTTCAACTAACATAATAATGCATATATTAGTTTCTTCCAATTATATGTAATTAAAAACAAAATCATAAGCAAGATAAACAACTCTACCTAGCTGTCAAAGGAGGAATACTCTAGCATTATTTTCAGTTGTTCTGCAGAATCCAAGAAATAGGTCAACAATCAAGAATAAAGATTGAAAAGTTTCAACTGGAAATGTTCTATACATTGAAATTTTGTATTTAAACTGGATTCTAATGGTTTTCAGAAATTGATCCTTCCATTGCAAACACTGTATTTCTGAGAAGAAAAATTCTGATTTTCTAGTTTTGGGCACTTGCCCTTTTAACATGAGAAAAGTTTCTGCATTAAAATTAAATGTGCTTTAGAAATACAGGCCAACTTTTAACAAGTGAAGTTTCCAGAGAATGAGAGTGAGGGAAACTTTGGAAGAGCTTCCAAACATTGAATACATGGAAAACAAACAAATCACATGGAGGATTATGGCTGATCCCAAGAAATATGAGATCACTGGATTTGAGAGCCTGATTTGATAGTTGAAAGCCCAGTTGGCAGCACAGTCATAAGACTGAAAGATAAATAAGAACAAATTATTCAAATCAAATAGTACTTTATGGAAATAAGATAATAGATATTCCAAAGAACATTGTCCTTCCCTGCTGCATAGATGTGAGGCAGTAACAGGTAACAGGCCAGAAAGATGACCTGTGTATATTGTCCAATGGAGCCTTCATTCTTGTCACAGCATATACATTTTATATCTTTAAATCTGAGTCCTTCAAAAATAAAACTTAATTTTGGGGCTTGAGAGATGGCTAAACAGTTGAGAGCACTTGTTGGGTTCAATCTCTGAACCTATATATTGACTCACACTGATCTATAGCTCCAGAGGATTTGACACCATCTTCTGATCGATGTGGGTACCAGGAACACACTTGGTGCACATATACTTGTGCATTCTGTGCTGTTTAATTTTGTCAATTTGACACAAATTGGTAAAAGAGGACTGCAACTGAGGAATTTCCTCCATCAGAATGACCTATAGGCATGTTTGTGAGCCATTTTCTTGACAGCTAACTGATAGAGAAAGCCTCAGCCCAGTGTGGGTGGTACCATGCTCAGATAGGTGGGCTTGAACTATACAAGAAAGGTAACAGAGCAAGCTGAGGAAGCAAAGCATTAAGCAGTGTTTCTTCATGGTCTCTGATTCAAGTTCCTGCCTCAAACTCCTGTCTTGGCTTCCCTCCATGGTACAGTGCAACCTGTAAGCTGAAATAAACTGTTTTCTCCCCTAACTTGGCTTTGATGAATATTTTATCAAAGCCAAAGAAACAAAGTAGAACAACTCAGGCAAATAATTATACACATAAAAATATTTTTGTAAGTGCATATTTGTTCAGAAATCATTTTATCTTCAAGAAATGGTATCTTTGATGTGAAATATAATTTATTTTCCTTGACAACAATTTTAGAACTGTGGATTGAGGCTTTCAGGTCTTGAGACATTTCTCCACACCTTTTATGAATAGTTTTATTGAATTTATTATCTAAGAACTTCCAACTAGAATAAAGCTGTCCATGTATATGTGATTTATGAAACTGATGTAATGTGACAAAACTGGATTCAGGGAAATTGTTTGACTGTCTATTTTTTACTCCACTCTGCAGCCCCAGCTGGTCTTGAACTCAGAGATCTGCTTCCTTCTGCCTCCTTAGTGCCTTTTGTTTTTATGAGAAATGTTTTTGTTTTAAAAATGAGATGTTATTTTTATGGACAAAATAAAATGGAGACTACATGCTGACAATATAAATTTGAGCATTTTAAAATATGTGACTTCATTTTTTAAAAATTGTGCTTATTTTGTTTAATTGATAAGCTTTTCTCTCCAATGTTGAGACTTTTCCCAAGTATATAATATTTAAGTTGTTTATTTATTATGAATATCTCCAAATTCTTCCCATTGTTATATTCTGATATGTGCTATATTCTGAATTTTTAAATAAATAATGTAAGAACTAGTTAACATTTTTATAGACAGTGTCCTTGTGCTCAGACAAAGACCAATAATTCTTTGCTATTCTGCCTACTCATGTCTGACACTTTATTAAACAACCCACAAAGTGATAGAGCGTATATAATTCTAATTTGCAAACATATATATGTAGAATCTCCCATTGGAAGACAATATTATGTGTTCTTTAATAAAATGTTTCAATTATTTTCAAAATCACCTTCATAGGTGTAAGTGTATTACATCTTAATTTCATTAAATAATGTTAATAAAGTATTTAAAATCATTTGATTATAAACTTTATAAAACAACATAGTTGTTTACAAAAATATAACAGAATGTACTTCTGGAGAAAAGGCAGCAACTGTCTTACCTAGCCATGAACCTTATGAACTACCCTGCCAACCTTCCAGGCAAAATATGTCCGCTTATGCAATGCTGGCATGACAGCTGTGGGGCTAATCAGTTGTTCTCTGTTTGGATTTGAGACCTGCCTCACAGGAAGAAACCCATATATGGCACTGTAAACTAGGTAAAAAAATCTATGGCTGGAAAAGTCATAGTCCATAGGCAAAGGGGAGGTAGCAATGAGAGAATACTGTTGTTTAGCAAAATAGACAGACATGTTATTAAATTTCTAAATATTTATGTTTATACTCAAGACAATTGCTGCTCTCAGCTTTAATCAGGGAAGCCTCTCAACTTAGTGATGAGGATGTATGCAGAGATGGTGGCCCAAATAGACACAGTATATGAGCCTTGTAGTGTTATTGCACAGACATTTTACCAATTAAATAGACAAATGTCTTGACACATTACTGTTCACTGTCCCAATGAAAGCTTTCCTTCTGCATCTAAATTGGCCATCTAATTTTTTTATATTTTACTTATTTTTATTTCATAAGTATGAGTATATTGCCTGCATGTATGTTAAATGCACCTTATCATACAATTACGTGAAGGTCAGAAGAGGGCATCAGATTTCCATGACCTGGAGTTACAGAGGGTTATTCGCTACCATGTATGTGCTGGGAACTCACCCTGGGTCATCTGGAAGAAGTGCCAGTGCTCTTAACTACTAAGCCATCTCTGCAGCACCCCCCATTTAAAAATGATAAAATGTGGCTTAATATATCTAGACATATCCTTCTATAGCTATAAATTGCACTGCTCCCGAAAACCATGTGAAAATTCTTTACTGTGATAGAACAAAAAACAAACTATTGAGTTGTACTTCATCCCTGAGAAACACTTTCTATTTCCATGCTTGAAGATATGTCATCATATTTCATAAGTCCTGTCACTAAAATACTCTTTATTAGCTAAGTCTCTGGTCCCTTCATGGCAATGAGTCATCGAATTCTTAAACTATTCAGTTACTCAGTACAATTCTTTTCTTTATTATTCCTCAAAAGCAGCACAGGCTCTGAGCATATCTTCAAATGAGGGAGGGCTTGTCCTGGCCCTATTAGTTCTAGACCCTTCTTTTTTGCCTGAGATGGCATCAGGGTTCTTCTGACAGCTCTCTGTGGAGGGTACCATCAAAGAAGAAAATAAATCTTTCTGAAATCTCTTTCTGAGAATAGTGAGCAGTGTTCATAGGTATAACCATTCCAACTGTGAAAAAACCCCAAAGCCTTGGATTTAGGCTCAATTGTTGATACTTTAGAGAATCTAACCTAATAATGCAACAGAGCATTTCTTCAAAGAGAATTTTTGTACATAATGTCTCCATAAAGTGTTTGAGAAAGACCGTGTGTGAGTATTTGCTAAAGTCATACATTAAAGTAGCAGAGTAAATTTCAGAGGACGGTTTTTGTTATACCAAGAAGAGATTTTGGTTCTGTTGTTTACTTTACCTTTATGCACATTCAGAAGACTTGCCTGGTCAACACTTATTATTTCTTAAATGCTTCATATATTTTTAAAAAATATTATATTTTAAAAAATTATTTCCTCCAAAACTCACATTAAATCAACAATGCAAGATGAGATGATTACAACACTTCTAAGAGGTTCTAACATATTCATATAAGAATATTGCAAATAATAACCCTGAAGCCTTTAGGTGGTGTGTCCTAAGTACAAACAAATAATATAAGTTGTATTGCATGTACTTTACAAACTTCCACACAAATTTTTTTCAATGGTTTTAACTAATAAAACTAAATTTCTGCATATATGTTTCTAATTATGTGCTATATGTTAATTGGTAATATTTGGTAAGTTCCATTTGGAAACTGATATTTCCTTTAAATTGTGAGCTATTCCACCATAGTATTTTTAAATTAATGGCTAAAACTAAGTCTTGTGTCCAATGGAACATAGCATTTTCATTTCTTCATTTTTATGAAGAATGATTTCAACATATTTACTTGTCTGTGATCTCTAAGATTTGTCCAAGATGTTTCTATGTATAATTAATAATGTAATCAGCAAAATGCATCCATGGGTAACTCAGAATCCTAAAGTTACACATGAATTAAAGAAATATCTGAGGTATTTCACTACTGTTTTTTTTTTCCAGTCCAATACATTTATAATTAGATTGTCTAACTAATCTTAGACACAGACACTACAGTTAGGTATTTGTAAAGTACTCAGCACTCAGCTGACAAATAGAGGGTGTTGGCTATTATTTCTGTTTGGAAGTCAAAGACCTGAGCTGTTCATTTTGTAGTCTGACGGTCACCACTGCAATCCCTTGAATTCCCAAAGCTTTTCATGTGGCTTCCTCAAGGACGGCTATCATGTCTTAGCTACTGCAATGACAGATGGGATAGAACGTGTCCTGTGATGTATAACTCTGGAGCCATAGTACTTAATCCTTCTAATACTAATAGCTACATTATCATAGAGATTTATGAGAATGTCAGTTTCAAGTTCCCAGTTCCATTCATGGGTTTTTAAAACTTCAGCTGCAAAAAACATGCATCCATCCCATTAATTCTAATTATCATGGTTCATCTTCTCAGCAGTTTTGCACTCCGGAACCTTTCAGTGCAAATTAACGTACCAAAAAAGTGTATTAATTAATATTTGTAGCTTTTAATTTCTGCAAGAGTGTTGTCTGGAAGCAGCTGGCAGTACAGGGCCTCTGTTATTGAATCTTTGCCAAACAAGTGCAGATGTAATTTTGTTATCTCTTGCTTAGTCATTTACGCAAATTAATTTGAACAATTAGCCTTTTACTGGTCCTTCATGAATCATGCAAAAGGGATCTGCCAAAAATTGCTAGTTGACAGAAAAGAATTGGTTAATGCTGTGCATTTTGTGGGAAGGTAATGTAGAGGGAAATTCAACATTATTTTAGATTGTGGACAATTGCTTAAATATTCTATAGCAAGATTTACTTAGCAATTACAAGCAAACATGATAATCACACTTAACGAATAATTAACCTGCATACTAGTGAAGGTGAAGTTCACAGATGTCAAAATCATCCATGAAATATCCAACCTGAATATATTTTAAATATAGATGTGACTAAGAAAAAGTGTTTCATTAGGAAATATAAATTAATAATTTATTGAGCTATTTTAGGGGTCACAATCTTTTTTGTTACCTAGAATTCATGTCTTAGTACACTTAATCATTTATTAAATAAATAAAGAACATATTTCTAACTTCACTTGATAGTTTTGAATAGCCTTTCCACTTTCCAAGAAAATAGTGACCAAAACTATTTTAGAAACCTTAAGTACGTGCTTATTTATATTTTGAAACTATGGGAAAAGAAGTTTTAAGTAAGAGAAATATAATTAAATTATCTCAAGGAAAGTAAATGCAAAAAAGAAATACATTTTACTGTTCACAGAAAGTTACCAGTATCCTAAAAGAAAAAATAAATAAATTTGAAATATTTTTAATTCTTCTCTTTATAATTACACCTAATTACTCTAAATTTTATGCTTTTACTTTAATTTCAATTTATCTTCTCTTGCTTTTTTAAAATTACTGCTTCTAATAGTTCTTTCATCTAGTTTTTTCAATAGATTGTTATATACTACTGTAATTTCAAATTAAAGCTTACAGAAAAATCGTTCTTTACATAGAATTCATCTAGAAACATTCTGTGATATACCAATATTAACCTAAATTACACTTTTATGTATTTTCAATATGCCCATATATGTTTATATATACAATTACAATTGGCTAAAACATGCAACACGATCTAATTAATATTTGCCTATATAAGAAATTGTTACTGTCATATAATAATTTTTGGGAAAAGAGAATTTCAAAAGGGACAAAGTATTTACATAGGTGACTTTCTATTGAAACAGATCTTAAAAGTAAGTCTGCCTAGGACTGACTACAGAATCATCTATTGAAGAATGTTTTTGTTGGTGATAAATCGAATTACTGATCACTGTAGAGATACTAAATCATGTTTTGATACATTTTTAAATTATTAGGAAAATCTAAAGCTGAAAAAATGACTGTTTTTCAATCATTCTTTTATTTTTTTCAGTGAAACAAATTTTGCTAAATAAACTTCTGCAGGTCTAGCATTAATAGAATAATATTGTTAAATATTTGAAACACTTAGAAATTCTGTTTTGCAGAAAACATTACTTTATCTCTTTCTTAGTTTCAATCATTTTGAATTATGTTCATTTGTTTAAGAGAATATTCATGTGAAATTAAAAATGCTTAATTTTTTCTGTTTGAAAAAGCAACACAGTTCACTAATAATATCCAAAAAAAAAATCACAGCAAAGAATAACTAGGTATTTTTAAAAAGTAGCTTCATTATCATTTTGCAAAATAGCTACCATTGACCATTTTATATGTTTAATTTCCATATTTTTTGAATCAACAGGATATGGTAAAATAGTAATTACCTTGATATTAAAATCATTTTATTACTATCACTTAATTTATTTGCCTATTTTGGATTGTTGCATAGTAATTATATTGATTTTCAGTTGTAACTAATAAAAAATGAACATCTTTATTTATAAATTCATCCTATAATTTAGTTAAATCTTAAGCCATTCCCTCAGAAACAGCATCATTTGCTTAAATCATGTGAAGATTTTACTATTTGGCAATATAACTTTACTTAAATACCAAATAGTTGTAGTATATTTAGAAATCAGGTAAAAGTTAGTTTTCTCCTTTTCCAAGAACATCAAATACTATCAGCACAATTATAACCAAAAGAATCTTCAGGATTATATTACAGTTAAAGGCAATATACTCTTACTTGTTTATTTCTTTTAGTAAAGTTAAACATTACCTTATATGTTTATGCAATGCATGATTAAAATAAGAAATATGTGGTTACTTTCTGAGAATTATTTTCAATAATTAGCTTAAAAGTACTTTGCAAAAATGTTATACAGATGTAAGCTAGTAAGAGTAACATAGCAATGAACAGTTTGGGCATATGCAAATCTGACTTTAAAATTGTTATTGCTGTATTAAATGAGCAAAAAAGCAGTAATAAGTTTTCCTTATTTGGATTTTTCAGACCTTCTGATTAGTGCATATTAATTGTACAAAATAACAGGGTTCCTTGTGATATCATACATGTTCATTACAAGCTTTGATCAGTTAGACCAACATTGCCCTAATCAAATTTAATTTATACTGTATTGTAATTTATATATAATTACCAATTTAAAAAATTCAGCTACATAAGTTAGGTCAATTTTATTTATTTTTCTTGTTTTCATTAGCAAATATTACCATACACTCACTTGTTTCTGAGTTCCATAGTTTATGTAGGAAATGTAGTATAATTCCTTGGCTTTTAAAAAAACCAACTCTTCCACACCAAATGCCAGAAATTGGTTGGATAAAAACAAATCATGTTTTTTTTTTCTTTACTACAGTTATCAAAATAATTTAGTAATTATCTTTATCATTCCCCAAGCTGCATTACAAAATGTCAACAATATTTTCACAAACATCACATCAAAAATAACCCTCCCAATTTTTTGTGAGAATTGTGTGTTACGTATGAGTTTTTAGAGTACTAACTAAGCCCTGAGAGAAAAAGACAAATTCTTCATCTTTCCTGTGGCAGTATAAGGATTCATTTCTATGTATGAAATAAAATGAAATTTTTTATTTATATAAATCCTAAAGACATATTGTTTCAATGTTAAAAATGGAAATATCATAAAATAAAAATATTCAGAGATATGAAAAATGAATTATGATCATTTATTATCAAATGATAAGCTCTGTTTATATGTGAAAAATTATAATTATATTAAGCCTTTGCATCTATTTTAAAAAAATAAATATTTCCTACTTAACATAAGTACTTCTCATAGTAATAAAACACAGCTTTAAACATTATTTTATATTATCTAATTTGAGAATGCTCTGTAAATTGTATAAGCAGTTTTATTTTGAAAATTTATATTGTCCTGAATATTTTGAATTATGAACAGTACAAAACAAACTGATATATGGACAATTTTTGCTTATGTGACAATTATTTCCTTGAATTCAGTTCCATAATTTATGTTGCAAAGCCTATTTTAACATGTCTTAGGTAATGCAGATTTTCTATTGCAAATAATGCATAACTCATTCTTACAAATCAGCACCAAAGAATTCAGATTTGAATTCATTCTTACTAATAAATTGTTAAAATTGTTTAACTATTTTATGTGATGTTATCAAATATACACCTAGTGTAAACCAAGTTTGTATTTTCTTACATTGTTTGGTACCTGATCAGAAAAAAAAAAAAATAGAATTCTCCCTATCCATCCATACAGACAGAGATGAATTTGGCCACTCTGTAATTGCACATATCAGTGGTAAACTTGGCTGGAGCTTGATTAATAGTATATTAAAATCAGAATCTTCTTGGTAAGTGCTAGATAAGGAGTTTTGGGCAATTTACTTGGTTACTGGGAAGCCTTTAAATTTTAATCATGGAAGTACTTCAGTGTCATTAGAAACTGAAATGACAACGGGTCTGCTGGCAAGGTCTCTGAATTGTGTGACTCAGACTCTCTCCTTCTGTGGAGCTATTGAGAGCCACACATGAGCTGCAATTGAAAATCCTCTTGCTCCCCATGACTTTGATTGCTATTATTGTAATTTAATATTGCACAGGATCTTCGGAGTAAGGAGTCCTGTGAAAATTAGAAGGGATAATGCAAGGGGTGGGAGTGAGGGTGAGGACAGGGACAACTGAAACAGAACTTGAAATTCTTCTGGAAATAGTTTCACAGCTGTACATATTTCTTCAAACTATTGAAGTTGCAGGGAGAAAAGCCAGATGCTAAAGAGGTCTAAGAGGTCTAACTTAAAATAAATTGGGGATATAAAAGAAACATGGACACCCTGTTCCATTTTAGAATCCATCAAAGCACATGGCTTTATTAGTTACAAAGGCAAGAAATACGAGCAGGAAGAAAAAGTTATCTTAGTCTCAGTCTTATATTCGAAATTTTCAGTGGGGAATTTATGTAAAGCTTGAGGTGTAAGAACTGCACTATTTTTATCCCAAGGAGAATAAAAATTGCAATTGATTATTGTCAGAACTGTGTATCATGGTCAGGCTGTAAAACTATTGGATTCCTACAAGACAAATGGCTATTTTATCCTGTGTCACTGTGATCCCTGGTTACTATAGCTTTGAATAAGGTCAACAAAGGATAAAACCATTAACAGGAGTGTGGTCAGTGCCATCCCAAGGCAGATGAGCCAAGGTTGTATAAGAAAGAAAACTGAGGAAGCCAAAGGAAGCAGTCTCTAGTTTCCTGTCTTGAGATTCTGCCTTGGCTTCCCTGGATGACAGACTATAAATTGTAAAATGAAATAAACCCCTTTACCCCCAACATAGCTTTTGGTCATAATGTGTATCACAGAAACAGACAGCAAACTAAAATAATAGGGAAATTTAGAAATTAAATAATCACAAATAATCCACTGTGATTATACCAATTAACAGAAGGAGAGCTAGAACAGAGCCATTATACTTTCAGTATTATATGACAAAAACAAGTTTCTCTTAGGAGAAATTTTAGTACAAACTCAAGTATTCACTTTCAATGATATATGCAGATCTTTTCTAGAAGATGGTAGAAGGGTGTGTGCAACATAAGGAAGAAGTCTGAATAACTTAAGGTGACAGTGCCATGACCAAGCCATTCATGGAATGCACCAGGACCTGTATTCTGCACTGAAAGTTGCTTCAAGCTGCTCTAGCTGCTTTAAAATATACCTATAATTAATACCTTCCTCATTTATTAAAATGTCAAGCAAAACTCATATATGTACAGTTCAGTTACCAGCAAAGTACGATTTGTTTAAGCACAGATAATACTACATGATTGTGTGATCTGACACAAAATTATATACTTACTTTAAACACGTTTTTGGATTTTTTTGTTTTGAGATTACTTTTTTGTGACCCAGTTCCTTGGATCTTATTAAGGTTGAACTTTCTAGATTACAAGATTATGTCACCATAGCAAAAGGTTGACATACGTTATTTAAGTTCTTTTAATCTACTGAACCATGAAATCAATATATATCATGTAGCAGATTATAGGAAAATCACAAGTACTTTTGATGAAAATGTAAGTCAGTTTAGAAACACATACTGAAGAGAGTTCATATACCCTCCGTGTTCATTTTATTGTTTATTTTCTCATCTTCCAGTTCTCCTTTCCTTCCTGTATAGAAACAATTAGAACTTTCATAAAAGTTGTAAGTCTATACAAGAGTCCGTGACTTTTGTTTTCCTTTTTTTTTTTGATTGTTGGTTTGTCTTGTTTTCTTCAACTGTTGAATATATATGGTTGCACTCATGTTCCTTCTCTTCTAAACGTTCCATTATACATTTCCTTCATGATATTGGCATAAACTACTTAACTTGGATGCTAACAAAGTATATCTCTTCCATTGAATTCTCCAAGGATCCAGGTTGGATTCGAGGGTTGTACTTAGTTCCTCAAACTTTGACTTCATGATCATGAAAATGTTGAAGTTTGTATAGGACAGTTCTTTTGTAGAAGTTATAAAACTGAATTGTCTTCCTGTAAATCACTAAAAGGTTTATTGAAGAGTTAATACTATTTTCATCATTCCATTCCAGGGAGCACTCATGAGTGTTTACAATGATATTCACTTTTATTATCTGGTCATACACATCAAACACTTTATCAGTCATTCTGACAATTATTCAGAAACTTCTTTCAAAGATTGAAAATACCTGCCATTTAAAAAATTTGTAGTTATTAAATATTCTGATGGAAATTATTTTCCAACCATGAAATATGTTCCTCATCGTATTTGGAATTGTATTTATTTATTTGGATTAACTGGAGGTTTCCTAGCTTTCTCAGTGATTGCTAATTCATTCTTATAATTTTCACTGATGTTTACCTTATCATAACTTGGTAACAAGAACTTCCCAGCTCCCTTTCTGCTTCTCTGACTGATTAGAGGCTTACTGCTCTAGTAAGACCAACCCTTGGGCAATTGAAGATTGCTTTGGTAACCTTGAACTTTTCCTCCCCTGATACTGAACTTTCCTTACTTTATCTCTTCAAGGTCCCATGGGTTATTAACTAAGTGATACTCAGACCCAAGGATCTCTCTATTGGAATATCACTGTTCTTAAGCAAAATGTGTTGCGATTCTCAAGGAATGGGTATGTTAGCATTTACATGTGTGTATAGTATGTGTTTATACATGTATTAAATACTACTATTCAACTTTATAAATACGCATGTATTAAATTTATGTCTGTATTCTTCCTGTGTGTGTGTATATATATATATATATATATATATATATATATATATACAAATATAGATATATACATATATATATATTTGGCATGTATGTAAGTATATGCATACATATGCAAATATATTTTCCCACCAGTATTTTCAAATTCAGTCCACTACTCTAGATTTGTTATTCTTTCTTTTTGTACTTCCATGTTCATCAATCATTTCTCCAATATGAAACTGTCCTTCAAACCTGCTCAAAACACTTATTGATTTAAAGCTCTGCATGCATGCTGGTGCTTATCTTAACCCTCTCCCCTCTGTCATGGATGCCCTGTGGCCACAGATAGACTCCAGTGATCTCTAACAGTGCACAACCTGGGCCTTTTCCTGTTTCCTGTTGGGTATCTTATCCTGGGTCACCCACGGGCCACCTCTTCTATATCTTGCTTAGGCCCTGTAAGTTGCTCTGGTGCACTGCCATTCCACCTCTGCTGCCAGTTCCTAACTTGTATATTTCCCATTGCATCTAAATATTTAATTTAAAAAGAAAGAGAACTAAGACAAAAAGGAGGGATAGAACAGAATAGAAGGAAGAGGCAGCAAAGCTCTCCAGGTTCACGCAGCCTCTACCTGTTTGTCATAACTATAATGACTTCAGCCTATAGTTCATTATCTTTTGTTCATTTTGATGGTTGCTCTCTGTAAGCATGTGTTAATAGTATCACATGTCCTTACAGAAATACAAGGCAGAGTGTATCAAAAATCAATTTATAGATGAGGAATAGTCATCATAAGGAATGTGAGCAGTTAGAGTAGAAAGGTTATTGACGGTTGTCTACATAGGAAAGTAAACATGCCGCTGTCCAGAGCTGGGACAGCATCATTTGAATGAACAATAGAATGTGGTGGGCATTTTTCATAGGAGCCAAAGCAGACAATCATTTAAGTCTAAAAGAAAGTCAAGGATTTCAGGCCCCTTCATACTTCTGAAAGTTATGATAATCATACATAACAGTCCCTAGCTGTCCAGTATGACAAGCTCTTCAACTACACATTTACAAAGCATCCATTAGCTGAATTAATTAGGATTATCTGAGCAGAATTTATTGACTTCTGAGCTAGATTTGCTGGTTTCTGATTGCCTAGCCAAAGGACTGTCAAAATTGACCCCTGTTAATATATATAAGAGCACAGAAGACTGCTAAAAGAGAAAAGTAAGTAACCTCTTGGGCACAAAAAGGTTCTCTTTATTCACTTAGAGACTTTTCCTAAATTCTTGCAAAAAGAAATTTAAAACTCCAATCGCATGATGTTTAGTTTTTCTATTGACTCTGCTGAGTAAGCATATTTAAGAAAGTAATAGCCATCTTCCACTTAGATTTAAAAATCTCATGTAAGATAGGAAATATATTTTATCATCAATACTGATCTATACGATCTAGATCTTTGATATATATGTATATAAACACACACACATATATACATACATATATAAATATGTATATATATATATATATATATGTATGTATATGATTTCTACTAGTCTTAACCCACAAGGTAACACAGGACAATTTAAAATGTCACGATAAGGAATAGGACTTAAGGTTTCAGTTTGGTAAGGTATTCCTAGAGAGATGCTTCATAGAGAAACAATACTTAGAGTTGAAAATTCATATTGAGGAAACTTTAAAATATTTATATTGTGATATTTGAAGTATAGTGTAAGTTTGGAAAATATAGAAGATTTCTATAGGATTATATATTTAATAGTATGTAATCTCCAAACAGTGGTTGCATTGCTCTGGCTTTTGATGTTGAACCATCAGTCAATCAATCATATTACACATTTGAATTGTTTCAGTGCCTCTGTGTATGTAATCTAAGATACTATTTGATTGAATTTTTCACATTTGTTCTTTTTATCATTCACCTTTTTGTTTTTTCTTTGTAGAAACATTCATATAAAAAGTGTTTGCAGAAAGTATGTACTTTCTTTCTTTTGAGGATGCTTGAGACTGTTTTCTATTATTCTTTTTTTTTTTTTTTTTTGGTCTTTTGAGATACCGTTGTCCTATAACCTTGTAACTGTAGCTGACCTAGAACTCACTATGTAGACCAGGCTGCCCTGGATCTCCCAGAGTCCTTGCCTGCCTTTGTCTCCCGAGTGCTAGAATTAAAGATGTAGAGCATCATGCTAAGCTTGTTTTACAAATATCCTAATACCCTCAGTTCCATGCAGTGAATTGTCTAATATATTTTCACATCAGTACTAGGCTCTGCATTCTTTCTCTTCCTCTGTTTCTGATGGCTCAACAGGGCCTTATGGAAAGTGTCAGGGAATGTGTTAACATAATGATACTGGATACTAGAGTATGTGTATGCACATGGGCATACTGCCTTGTTGTAAGTGCCAAGGATAATACTGATTTCAATAACACTCAGTATTTGAAACTGAGAAATGCAGAAAGACATACAAAGAGGAAGACAAGACAAATTAAGATAAAACTTGAAAAGTCTGGAACATTCTCATGTAATTTCAGGACATTCTTGTGGAAATGTGTGGTAAGCTTACATATTGTAATGACATAAAATCATACAATATTCATGGATTTTTTGCACACTTGATCATGTATAGCCTTGGAGGTTTCATAGTATCATATGTGCATTTCCATCCTGAATCCCAGTCAGACTTCTTGCAATTTACTTTCTTGCAGTTTACTTTCTTATAGGCTTCATTTGACAATGTAAAAATTATTATCAGTTCTTTTGAAACAGTTCTGATTAGGATCAAAGATCCATCACAAATTAAGAATAAAAACGGTGATGCTGGTGCATCATGGTAGAGCAAACCTTTCAAAAGATCATGAAGTAAAACCTAAGAAGCCTAGAAAAGTTTGAAGTAGACAAGATAATTATTTGGAAGGCTCTGCGCTAATCTGACGTGAGTGTAAGTATCAACGTGCTTGATAGGTAATGAGTAACTTGTGTTCAATATCTGAATTTTGCAATCAGCATTTTATGAACATGGATTTTTATTACGATAATGACTAAAGGATTATCACCATGAGAACAGCAGTAATGGCACTTTGATCTGTACTTTTCACCATGTAGCACAGGCCGTTCCTTTTTTTTTTGAATTTTAAGAAAGATGTGCATACGGAAGCATTTGATGCACTTGGTGAAAGTGATACTATTAAGTTATTGGAGTTAAATGAAGGGGAGACAACGTTTTAAAAACACTGCCTTCACACTGGCCATCCTTTCACTATTTTAATTGACTAGCTAAAGCAGAGAATAATTAATGGTATCAGTGAAAATGCTATGTCAAATGGATAGTGCAATTAGAATATTTGCTATTTTCTTCTAAAAATCTCTACTGCAGCAGATAGAATGTTGTGAGGACTAATATTGCTAATTACCTTTCCAAAACAATATCCTTCACTAGCTCAAGTGCAACAGATTAGATGTTAGGCATTTAATGAGAAGGGCACAGCATACTGGATTTAATTTTAGATTATTGGATACATGCATGGTAGGCAATGATATAATTGAGAAATGACTATGTTACTAATTGATACTAATGGAGGCAAAGAAATAGACTTTTGGTATCATCACTTTCATAGGGATTAGAAACAATGTTTATTAAAATAATCAAATTAATTATGTAAATGATTACAGTTTCTTTATGCTTTCTTCTAGAGAGTTCCATATTTGCCATAATAAGGAACGCTGCTGAGAAAAGGATAAAAGTTAGGAAACTCTGGGTGCATTATTGCTACAGCTGCTATTCTTTGATTTATACAGTATCTTTACTGTAACATGATTAAAATAACCACTGGGCAGTTGTGAGTGAATACTGCTTCTCAGTCTGCCTTTTCTTAGATTAACTTATTAACCCCCTGTGGTTTTGTTTCTTTGTTTAAATAGATGGTTTTAACATAGGAGTTATCAAACTCTGCTGACCTTGTCCCAGAGCAAGAAATATGCCTGACTCTACTTGCTATTTTATTTCAAATACATGAAGTAGAAAATTTCACAAAATACTCTGGTTGGCACATATAACATAAGTGTATTTCCTTTTCTCGCCTCCATGTTTTGTTTTGTTTTGTTTTGTTAATAGTTCTGGTTATAACCATTAGCTGATGAATTATGGCCTGCAGTGAGAAAATCTCTGGTTTATACATCTTTGATCTTAGACCTGTGTGATGGGGATAAGGGTCTAAAGGAAGATGAGTCAGGATTTACTAATAAATAGTCTTCCACGTAGTGCACAGCATCTTAGATTCATAATAGTGAATTAGCAACTTGTTGAGAAGAGTACCTTAGTGAAAAATAAATGCACTTAATTCTCCGTTTAAAAAATATTTCATAATTTTATGTGCTAAATGGAAAGTAAAAATTGTAAAGTAATAAACAACCAAAATAGACAAAAACAGTGGCTGGATGTAGTGACAAATACCCTTAATCCCAGCACTCAGGAAGGGAAGGAAGATTGAGTGATTTGGGATCATGTCTTCTTTTTCTGAGTTGGAATATTACATAAGCAGTTGACATGCTAAACAGTCCTGGCCTTAGGATGCAATAATAATGCTTATAAGGACACAATATTTTATCCATTTGTGTGAATTCTAAATTCTTTATTGTGTCATATAATTAGCTAAAGATACCTCTAATATTATTTTTCATTTAATCCCTTGAAGTCTATATTAGTAAAACAAAGCTAACTGCTCAGTGAAGAATCTGAGTTCATCATATTACTCTGAAAATTTTGATCATTATGCATCTGTATCTGACTCATGACTAGTGTATATGACTCAGATTCTCAAAGACTTTACCTCCAGTAATAGAAGCTTTAAGGTAAGGAAGGGTAGATTTGGCTAGTTTGTTATGCTTACATGTGCATTTTAATCCTGGGAAGTATTCCTCAACCTGGTGTAATCACAGCCAGCTCTGTTGGATGTGCAAGGGGCTCTCTGGTTATATAGCAGAGGGGAGTTTTGTCTAGTTGCATTTGAACATTCAGTGCTTGTTTCCACAGACAATTTTTATGTCCAGCTTTTGAGTCATAAGGAATCCATGGAGCCGGAAAGCCATGTATCATTCAAGAATTCAGCTGCCTATCCAGTCCTTCAGTACAGTTTTTCATTGCTCTGATCTTAGTTTGTTCTCTTTCCATCTTTAATTGTGTTTGTGTGCAGACATAACATTCCAAATTGGGTGTGACTGTAAACCCAGGGGGCACTCCCTTATTTACTTTGGAGGAGCAACAAAATATAAAAGCTAAAGGTAGAGATTTGGAGAAGACTTTCTGTATTGAAATCCCAGCTCCTCCACTTACTCAGACCTAGGCAGTTCATAATTTTGAGCCTCATTTCTTGATCTATAAAAAATAAATAAAATATCACCTTTCTTGTAGGGTATTTGTGGAAGCCCGATGAGCCAGTTCTCATAACACAGGCTCAAAGGAATGCCTATTCAATGTTACCTTTCTCAGTAAGCTCATGCTCTAATAGCATATAAAAGACAGTCATAACAGAATAAATTTTAGTGGATGAATATCTATTATATCAAAAAATAGCTCCCAGATATCTTGTTTTCCCAATTATTTTATATAGCCCCTCAAAGATAAAACACTTTATTTTATAATCCTAAAACATCTTGTATGTTATCCCAGAAATGTTATAATGAATAGGTTGTGAGGAGTAAAATTAGCAATAAATATATCAAAATATGGTATATTCAATCCTAGAATAAAAATAAGTATCATAATTTAATACACACAAACTACAGAAAAAGTGTATTCTGCAAATATGAAATATATATTTATTTCAGAAAATGATTTAACAATATAAAGAATTATATATATGCATATATATGTATACACATATGCTTATATATTTATATGTAGTATATTTGGACTCTTGTATTTAAACTTTCAGAAAGTAAACTGAAAGTATTTCTATGAACTTTGGGACAGTTTGTATAACTGCAGCAGTATTTAAATATCTCTGATATGTTTCCAGAATAAATTCCTTTTGGAAATGGATTAGAATCCAGAATTAAGACCTTTATGTTCAAAGTAATTAGTAGTACTTAGTAGTTTTATCAGCTTGACCTTGAATTTTGTGGTCTCCTCTCCAGACTATGTATAGATGTTTGTGTCAAGCAGTGTCTAACCAGTGTACAATGGATATTAAATTACAGGGAACACATAATAGAGGCCGTGGAGCAGTTTTGGCAGTGGGATGTGTATTGGAACGTTAATGCGAGAGAGTAAAGCAAATGGATGCTCACTCAACTTGCCTCTCAAACTGTTTTGTGGGAAGATGAAAACTGTTTCAAGTTTCTTAGTAATTATGAAACAGATATCCCTCCTTGTCTTCTATACACATATAGTATTAAGATATACAATTGACAGTAGCTGAAAGAACCGTGCAAAACTGATGGTTACATTGTGATTTGAACCTAGACTGTCTTTGTTTACTGATGAAAATTAATTTAAAAGTAAAAGAATTGCATTTCTATCACAAAGTTCAGAAGCAATTCTTTTCCTGAAAATATAAAATCTGTTCTTAAAACTCAGAATAAAACTTTTTTCTTAGTCATTTGAAATATGTAACTGGAAGTCATAGACAAACTCTAAGATATGTCATAAATGGTTAGGGACTGAAGAGATGGCTAAGTAGTGAAGAGCCAGTGCTCTTCCAGAGAACCAAGGTTTGATTCCCACCACAGGGCAGCTAACAACTGACCATAACTCTAATTCTGAGAATCAAACAGTCTTTTCTGACCTCCATGGGCATTGCACAGCCCGGGTACACTTACATACATGCGGGACATACACCCATACACCTAAAATAAAAATATAAATAAAAATTTTAAATGATAGGTTAAACATAAAGGCATAGGTAGCAAGAATCTGAAAGTGTGGAGATATGAGATTATCTTGCATATTCCTTTTGTACTCATTAGTTGGGAGAGAAGAAATATAGTACCTTTTGAACTGGTATATACAAATTTTAATTGTATTATTTGTGACCATTATGAACATGCTACGTTCATACATGCTGCCATCTGAAGAAATACTGTGTTTTATGTGTGTAAAATTTACAAAATTCCTTTCAACCCCATTCTGTTGATTAAGGTATAGTGAACCTCACTTTTTGAACTCAAAGACAGTGAAGATTATTCAGAGCAATAACTGAGCTCCTGATTCGACAGCTGTATTTCATCTCCCCACACTTTCCTCTTTTCATATCTCTCGCTTCCTCAAGGCCGTATTTTTATCACCGTCCCTCAGCTATAATTTATTCATCTCATTCCTCCTTCTTTTTGTCTTCTTTTATTACTCGTAGCTCCCCCTTTCCCTCTCCCATCAAGAATCCTGAATTACTGTGGCTTACCCTTCACATTGTATCTGGTTCTTCTGCACAGAAATACAAGTAAGCTCTTAAGAAGAGGGACGTGACACTCACAGGACCACTTTGCTGGTTATTTTTCTCATAATCCATTGGTGAGTTGCAACCCACAAATACATCTTGGTGGCTAGATGCTATTTAAACAACTTTACTGGAACTTGCTGTGGATGGAACGAATGACTGGAGAACTGTGATCAGATAAGAATGCCCATTTTTCTCAAGCTTCTCTATGCTGGTCTATGTCTTTGTATTTCTGTTTTCACTGATCTGGAATTTTTTGTGAAACTGTCAGCCACATATCCCTAATATCACTATAAATGTCTTAGAGATAATGTTGCAGGAATTACTTTAATTACAAGAGGCATACAAAGCTCTTTGAGGAGAAAACCAGGATTAGTCATGAATAGATCTTTTCTGTTCAAATCTTTATTCTGTCTAGAAGAGTTCCAAGGTATGACTGAATTATGTGTTCAATAGATTGTCATACTTGCATTATAGTAAAATACATGATTGCAAGTTTTCTGTTCTTTCAAAGATTTCTAAATATGTATTTAGGAATTAAGACTTCTGACAATAAAAAAGCAACCATACAATCCAAAATTGATCCATTCTACCTGTCAAAAGATTGCATACTATGAATTTTAAATTGTTCATGCTAAAAAGAAAATTAATGTATATTGATGAAACTCTCTGATGATTGACACTTTCTGTAATTTTAAAAAATATAGTTTTTTCTTTGAGAATTTCACATTTTATTTTGATCATATTCACTTCTCACTTCTCCCCCTAATTCTTCCAATATAATCCCCCAATTTCTCTGTCCAACCCCAGTTTCATGCCTTCATTTTTGTGGCTTATGTTTACTAACTTTCTTAATCAGTTATGTGCTGCCATATACTCCTGGTGGGGAGCACACCTTAAAGAACATGGTCTCTCTGTCTTCTGAAGCCCTCAATTGTCACTAGCTTCTCAGCTAGGGGTGGGTCTTCTTATCACTTATCTTCTCCACATTGGGATTTTGTGTGACTTTGTTCTTCAGCAAGTCCTGATGTGTTATCACAACTATTGGGAGTTCATCTGTGCAACTGCCTTTCTGAGACCAGATCATATCAGTGTCCAGATTGTGTCAATGAGATCATCAACCACATCTGGTTTACTGTCTTTCTTCCACCTTTTCTGTAATGATCCCTGAGGCTTGGGGAGGAAGGCGTGTTTATCTAGATGTTGCATTTAGTGCTGAGAACTTTGTAATCTCATCATCTATGCATTGACCAGCTAGGGGTCTCTGTAATAAATGTTGTCTATAGCAGAACAGAAGCTTCTCTGATTAGAGTGCAGTGATGTACTTATCTATGGATATATCAATAAGTCAATAGGATTAAGTTTACTACTACGGCCATTTAGCAGAATAATACCACTGGCCACCTAAGAACAGCTCCATCATTTAATGAAAATTTTCATAATTTCATTAAAAATTTCTTTCATGCAAAATTTTGTAACATGAATATTTCTAAATATATTTCTAAATTGATTTTTGCCTTGATTATAATTTTTACAGTATTTCCTTTTATTTTATGAAGGCCTGTTTTTAAATTTTGTTTATCATTTTTATTATTTTAGATTTAGGAGTGTTTTGCCTGCATGCAGGTAAGTGCACCTGGGTCATGCAAATGCCCACAGTGGCCATAAGAAGATATCAAATCCCCTGAAACTGAAGCTATAGCTGTTTCTGAGCTTCCATGTGGGAGCTGTGAATCAAACCTGGGTTCCCTAGAGGGACAGAGAGTGCTGTTAAATGCTGAGCCATCTCTCCAGCCCAGCCTATTTCTTCCAAATTTTTAATTTATGTGGTACTTCTACAGCTTCCATTGTCAGTGAAAAAGGAGCCCATTGCTACAACAGTGTACAACGAGCCTACTACAGAGTTTTCCAAATCAAGAGGGAAATTCATGTTTGAAACTACTTTCATCCACCTTTGGCTCAGTGGCATGCAGTGAATGGTCAGGCATGAGCAAATACCAGATATGCTATCTACTGTTTCTGTTTTTATTTGTCACTCTGAGGAAGTAGAAGTTGTCTGAAAAATAACCACCAGTCAGTGTCATCCTTGTTTTATTTCGTCCATTCTTCATCATGAGCAGAATTAATAGAGCAGGTGCCAGAGAAATCTTGGTGTCTCGTCTTTCTTGAATGAATGCTCTTTCGTTTTTACATAGATATTATGACATATTAATATTTCTTCATGTCCTTTCCAGTCTGTGTCCTTACAATATTTCACTTTATCTGAGATGATGCCTTATTTTTACCATATAAATTATTGCTTATTCTATAAATTTCAATTTGAACTTAAATCACTTCTTTTGAATGTTCTTCCCAGCTCCAAGATATGGCTTGTTTTCCAAATAACCATTCTGTAAAAATGAGCCTTTTACTAACTCCAATGAATGAGAAAGTGAATTATTTCTGTAAATATTTCTTTTCAAAAGTTTCAGGAAGATAGAATAATAGATGGATTATGATCAATTCAACTACTTGAAGTAGAATTCTGAGTTTTGTCAAAATCTTGCTGTTTGCTTATTTCACAATTAATGGGGGGATACTGTATGTATAATACTGTAGAAAATCATGCAGGAACAGAAAATAAAGAAAAGAAACTATTATCTACAGTATAAAAGGAAAATCAGGAAAGGCAGAGAGATGGTAGAATGAACTGCATGCAGCATTTAAGGTACAGATGAGGAACTGTTAGTTTCCAGGGGAAATATGAATGAGACACGGAAGTAAATTGGAGTGCAGGCATTTACATGACATACTATGTATGGAAAAGTCAGGGGGATATTGTGAAGGACCCTGAATGCCAGACAAAGGAATTTTGAAGGTGATAAATATGTGATTTTCCTTTGATCTATTTTGTTTTTCTGTGGGTAATCATAAAGACACTGTGAAAAAAAGGTGAAACAAACAAGGGCATGCAAAGGATTCTAAGTTTTGAGTCTGCTCAAGCAATACAACATATGCCTTTGTTATTAGTGGATCATATAAACAGAACAAGAAAGGATTCTCAATATAGTAGAAATAGACATTTTCAAACTGTAGCTTCCCTACAGCTATGGGGGCAGTTTACAAGGAGTCTTTAATAGACTTACAAAAATTAAAATCATTAAACACCAATATAGGAATCTGTAGCCTTTCAACTTCACTTAGTGACTAATATAAGATGTGACTACTGTTCTGTCTCTTCATCAGTGAAACAGAGAGAGCAGGGAAATGTACAAAGCACAGGCACAATTGTTCACTCCAGGACAGTTCAACTGTGCTATGCATAGATCATTTCCTATGATGACTGCACATAATTCAATTCTTCCTTAATCTGACTTTAAATTCCAATTTGCTCAAAAGTGAGTTTACAGACAAGTGTACTGTGTACCACTTATCACAGAAGCCTATTTTTGCAACAGATGGAGACTACTTCAGAGTCTCACAACTGGTCACACACACAGAATATACATTTGAGAAATCCCCAGTCCTAGGCGACATATCTCCAGTGGAACCTCTACACCCAAGGCTCATGGAACATAGCAGAATGGTGGTAGAGAGAAAACTAGTGTATCCCTCAAGTCTCACCAGTGAAGCTTCCTTATACACCAGAGTGCAGTGCACACAGGTCTCAACTGGCCAAGTTTTAAAGAATAAGAGACTGAAGAGTTTGTGTCCCTGGATAGGGGACATAAACCTCTCCTACCCATGGCTCAGGGACCATTGTGGAAGACTGGACAGAAAGATTGAAAGAGCCAGGGCTGGTTCATGAACATAGGGAAGCAGAGGCTTTGTGGCCACTGGCAGTTTACACATGTGAACTTGTGTCCATGGTGGCACCAAGCACTGAACCCACGCTAACTCAGCCAGACAAGGACCCAGAGTGGAATGAGAGAAACTGGGGGGTGGGAGGCCCTAGACTGGAAACTGCTGGAGACTGATTACTAGTACTGAGTGAAGGAGCATAGACCTTACTTAACGATCTCTAGATAGACTAACTAGACTCCAGTGGATGAATTTGCACCGAAGAACATCTGTGTACAAATGCTTGACTAGATAGAACTTAACATGTGTGGTGGAATACATAAGGCCTGGTAGGGGGTGGAGAGGAATGTATTGGGGAGGTGTATAAATTTGATTAAGAACTGTTGCATGAAATGTAGAGAAGCTCAATGAAAAATCTAAACAAGAAAATTTAAAAAGATAAAAAAGTGAGTAAATGAGTTACAGTTACAGTGAAAGTCGTCACTCTAAATTGTCATAGCTTTAATTTTATAATACTATATAGCTATCACTGGGCATGATTTTTTCCTCTAAAATACTGTTAATCATTTGGCTGGATTCATTATATCTAGCTATCTATTATCAATCTATCATCTATCTATCTATCTATCTATCTATCTATCTATCTATCCATCATCAATCTGTCATCTACCTATTTACCTATCTATCCATCATCAATCTATCTATCTATCAATCTATCTATCTATCTATCATCTATCCATCTATCTATCTGCCCATCATCAATCTGTCATCTATCTATTTATCTATCTATCTATCTACCTACCTACCTACATTTTTTTCTGTCTATTGTATTCCATTCCATTCTGTTGTTTGCTTTGAAAAGCCACCGCTATTCCTGATGTCTTTTAGTAACAGATCATAGTGAAATAATAATTTGAGCTATGTGGTAAGCTACAAGGATATTGTTTTTATAGTATATAGATTTTTTTAGTGTATCTATGTCACAAACCTCAAATGTACTTATTTAGTTGTATTAATAAGCACAGAAGTATTTTAAAATATAATAATGTTAATAATTAGTAGAAAGACCAGGAAATGCAGCAAGTGTAACTAGCAAAATATTTCTAATTCTTTCTTATTGAGATTTCATCTTTTAATTAATATTGCAGCTGAGCATACTTTGTCATGAATACTTAATATACTTTCAATCATAATGTGCTTAAATGCCTCTATTTTGTTTCCATTTCTTATTTTGAGAATATTGCAAAATTATAAAAACATATTTGGCTACTTCATTTAATACTGAAATATAGTTCAAAATTATGAGTGTGTGAGAATTTTATCTATCATTTTTTGTAGCATACATTGAAATATTTCTAAGTTTTATGCCAATGTACAATAATGTTTTGATATCCAAAGATTTTATAAAGATTTTTTTAAAAAATATGAATTTCTTTCTAAAATTAAATAAACCAAAATAAATTACTGTTATATTATCCAAGAGCATTTAAGAAAGTATAATACTGGGCTAGAGAAATGACACAGCATTTAAGAGCACTGGCTGTTCTTGCAGAAGACCCAGATTTGAATCCCAGCACTCACATGGCGGCTAACATCGACTGTAACTCCAGTTTCAGTGCCCTCGTCTGTCCTCTGTGGGCACGTCACCACACGGATGCACTTCCCTATATGCAGGTATAAAACCCATACACATAAAAAAAAGAAAGTAAAATACTAACACTTTAGTTTAGAGCTCACATAACTGAAATTTTACATTTTCATTTTATTATTATTTACTGTGGCTTTGATCATTTTTGAGCTTTCCTTCTGCAATTTCCTGCCTAAATTATTAGTTAATATCATATTCACTATTGTCTCAATCCTAGTATTTTTACTGTTATGTTAGATTCTATTTCACATCAAAATCTTACCTTTTCAATAGATAATTCTGTATATTATTTTAAAGATAATTAAAAATAGATTTTTTTCCTAAAGTCTTGATCAAAATGGTAAACCAACTAATGATGCAGAAATACTTATGAAATATATTTTGTGTTTGGTTTCTGGTGGGCCTATAAAAGTCACTTTCTTCAGCTGGTCCTGATTATAAATTATGAATACAAAATAAGTCTAGATTAAATTCAAACAATAGTAGAAGTCCAATACATATGAATTCCTAAAAATTAGGAGAAGCCATTGATCAATAATAATGACTTTCTAAAATGACAAATGACCTTTCTATAAATAGAGTTGTGGTCTTCTACTTTATTCTCTATTCTGTTTGAAAATTTAAAAAACACTTTTACCTATTCTATGAATTAAGTGTATTGATTATGACAACCTAATTGCCATATGCCATTGTGTTTAAATCATCTACCAGTCCTGCCTAGGGAAAAACTGGTTTATAATTCGGTAAGAAATCTGGCTCCAGACAGATACATGTATCCATATTTGTTTATTACCTTCAGAGATAATGTACATGAACTTGAAAAGTTTTCTCGCTTTGACTATGTAAGATGCAGCAGTAAGATCATCTGCTAATGACCCTTGGGAGTAGTACGTTATTTATTTTTGCTTTTTGTTCAACTATCCTCTATTCCCTTCCCACATGCCTCTCAGTTTCTTGTCTTTTCAAATAAATAACCAATAGCAATGCAATCCTCTCCTCTACGGTAGAAACTCTGTCTTTCAGAAGTATGCATAGCTTAAAAGTTGACAATTTGTGCAAAGCCCATTTGGACCAACCATATTTACTTTCGATCTTGCTCTGTGGGGCAGTGAGAATGCACTGAGAGACTCACTTGCAAGAATGACATCAGCAGGGCAGCTATTCTTTTTCTTGATATCTCTCTGGTTTCAGGCATTAGAGAAGCAAGAAGAAATGAAAAACATTTGGGCTACTTATTCCCCTAAATGAGTCTCATGTTGGGCAGTTTGTCTTAACTGAAGGTTGTCTCTCAAATGATGTCCTTTCTATGAGATTCTTGCTCACTACTAGCTACAGTAAACTTTGTATCCCATATCCCTTTGGTCTTTGATATATTAATAGTGTTATTTTTGCTAGTCTTGAGGTTTTTACATACTCCATGTCTACTAAATTTTTTTATCGTTATTGCTTTCTAGATTCTTTTCCACTTTAATACACAAATGTTACTAAATATTTATACAACCTCAAATTTCTTATTTTCAAGTAATATAAAACAAGTACTGTCTCACAGTTTCTTTGGGTAAAGAATTCAAGAGTGGTTTGGTTGGATTGCTTGAAACTGTTTTTCATGAGTTCTTCAGAATTTTACATCTAATTAAAACAAAGACATTGAGTTCATTTGGGGTTATCATTTCAAGTTAGTGTATAGTGACTTGTGTTAAGAAATAATTTCATTATATCTTACTTGAGTTAAATATAAACATGTTACCATCCTGTAAAATATGTAGATTTCTCAAGCAGGAACTGTCTTACATAATGCAATCTTCTGTGTGTCAAAGTACTAACTGAAACATTGTGGACTGTCTTGTGGAAAGTGAGGCTTGAAGAAACTCAAGAAAAATGAACTACTGTAGTTACTGTTGTTGAAGTGAATATCAAATTTCAGGTATTTTGAGTCTTCTAGAAGCCATGAAAATTATGTAGGATTATATATTATAATGTAAAACTGGTAAAACCATAAACTATTCCCATTTCTTGACAGGTACTCCTGGCTTCAAGTCTCTTACGGGGTTGTGATCAGCACGATGAAAGGAGCTATAAAGATCTGCGTACCTTAATGGAGCTTCCAGAATAGTTGGTTCTGGCTGTTGTTACTAAGAGGGGGCATTATTTTTCTACATAGAGTATCTCATATAGGGTCTTGTTTCTCCAAACTGAGGGATCTAAGTGAATACAAGGTACAAGACATAATGGAGTTTATGATTTGACCTCAGAAATGACTGTCATTTCTACAATATCATAACAGCATCGCTTGGTAGCTATACTCAGTATGGAGGGTGATATTCATAGACAATGAACAAATGTCAGTGATGACTTTTGATGCTACCTAAACATTTAAGTATTCCTCAATATCTGGTAAGGGTAGCGGAAAATGAATATGATCACAATATATTGTCAAATGTATGAAGTTTTAAAGAATAAGTGAAAAAATTAAATCACAGCTTTTGTCTAAAATCTATTTACTGAGTGAGACCTCGACTTTGTTATCTGGGCTGCAACTGCTTGAATCCTATAGTCACGAGTGTATTTTTGCTTGCACTTGTTGCTCTCCTACAAATGTACAAGTTAAGACATTGCTATGAAAGTTATTCTCACTTAGAAAACATGAAGCAAAATATTTTAGATGGTTCAGACCAAATTTTGCTGCCATTATGAAAGTAGAGACTCTTACTTTAGTATCTTTTGAGTATCTTAAAACCTTTTAAATTATGTTTATTTAGTGTGTATATGTTTGTGCACACATGCATGTTCATGCATGTCTCAGAGCATGCATGGAAGTCAGAAGCTAATGTGTAGGACTTTTTATTCTTTTTCTACCATTTAGACATCTTAAGTCTGATGAACTTAGGTCACTGGACATTGTGACATGTGCCATTACCAGCCTGCTTTTGAATAGTTTTTGAATATTCACAATATTAATTTAAGTAATAAATAACAATTATTGAAAAAAGGACCTATTGGGCTGGTGTGTATTACTTTCTCTGAAATGAAACATTCCCTCAAGTTGGAAGAAAGGAAGGGTCCACTAATAAGGCCCTTCCTGATACTAGGAAGAGGAGACTGACCATCTGAGCTGCCTACAATTACACGGAGTTCCAGAGATAGAGTGATTCATAACCCATTCTGAAGTGGACTTTTTGGTGAATGCACTTTTCTGAAGTGCAGTTTTGAAATAGGTATTATGTAGCATAAAGTAAACAGGTAAGGTAAACACAAGTGCATTCAAATCAGACTGCATAGGAGACAGAAATTGGAAAATGAAATCTAGAGATTTTCTGCAACTCTTGTGGGTTTTTGAACAGTTGAGTATTTAATTTGGCAGTGCATAAAAAAAAAATGAAGTGACCATTCGAAACTACACATTTCAGAAATTATCCTTGACTTGATCTTACTAGCAGAAATACACTTGTAATTCACTTTTAAATGAAATAAGTGAACAAGTTTGCTATATCTACATAAAGAACCTCAGAAAGCTTTGAATTGTCTATTTTTTTTATTGAAAATAAAGTCTTGGGGGACTTAAAACATTCTACATTTTTTTAGGAGTATTCTAAGGTTGAAAATCTTGTTACTTCTCTCTCCCTCTCCCACAGTTTTAAAGAAAAAAGCATATTTAGTCTTTGTCTATGTGTTGAACTGAAAAGTTGGTTTACATTAATCTTAACTCTAAACTTTTCCCTCTTAACTCATTCTTTTAACAATACTCATTTCTGTTAGCTTCTCTGACAGAAAAAGCTACGCTGTTTTTCAAATTCAATAAAGAAAATTGGAATGGAGACATTCCTCAAGTAAACCTCCACCAAGAGACCTTGTCCTTTTGTAGATGGGAGCTCTTTAGAGTCATCAGTCAGCTAAAGCTGCTGACAACTTGGAGGGCTTTTAAAATGTGCATTGCCCACAAAAGGTGCCAGAGCTTCAGTGAAAGACAACTCTGCGTTCTGTAGATTTTTGAACACTTTTCTCAGTGGGTCAGAGTATAAGGGCACTTTTCAGTCTAAAAGGGGAGGGATGGAACGAGAGAGAGCAAGTACAAGAGAGTGAGTGGAGAGAATGAATTGCATATTGCATCATTCTGGCTTATGACATTAAAAGTTTGTTGAGAATTATATTCCCATGCCTAAACGTTTTACTGCTGAAACAAACATTCAACTCCAGGAATCCAATCTCTGGGGCCAAAGCTTCTCTTTGTGGTCCTGTGGTCCTGTTCTTCACAAGTTCTCCAAGCCTAAGTTCATTGAACAGAAATTGTGGCAAATGTGTACAAATTATTCTATCAAAACACCACATGCAGGATTATGGAAAATAATTTGATAGAGTAGAATCATGGCCCTTCCATCCTGTAGGCTACTGTTGTGGGTTGAATGAATTTAATTCCGCTCCCCCATTGGTTTCAAGTATCTGAACACTTTTTCCCCAGTTTATGTTGCTGTTTGAAGAGATTTAGGAGATGTAGACTTGCTGGAGGAAGCATGTCTTTAGGTGCTGGCCTTGAGAGTTCATAACCACATCTTATTTCCAGTCCGTCTCTCTGCTTCAAACTTGTGCTTAAAGATGTGAGCCCTAAGCTTTCTGTGCCAGCCATCTCTGCTGCCCTGCCTCCATGCCATGATGGACTCTTACTCCTCTGGAAACAAAAGTCAAATAAGTTCTTCCTTCTTTAAGTTGCCTTGGTCATGGTGTTTTATCACAGCAACAGAAAAGTAACTATTAGAGAAATTGGTACCAAAATGTGGGCTGTTGGTGTGAATAACCTTACCATGTTTTCTGGAAGAATGTGGAAGACTTTGGGAATTTGAACTGGAAAGAAATTGAATTCTGTAAGCATAGCTGCCTTTGTTCCTGGCTTGCTAATATTTGTTATTTAATTAATTTTAGTTTTTCGTTCTCTCTTTCTTGTTAGCTAGCTGAATAAGAGATACCAGAGCTACTTTTGACAGTCAAATTAAGTCCATAGGGAGAACACTCATAGGAAGATGGGACAGAGAGAATTAAATCTCACAATGCCACCCTCAGGCTGTTCTTCAAGGCCTTCTGGAACATATTATAACTCTAGCACAGGAATAATCACTTTTCTCACCGTAGAAGGTTCTGTAAGTAGGATTTTTTAGCTACAACTGAAAGCATTAATGTGGCACCCAAAGAACCTGCAAAGGAGAAAGGCATTAGTTGTTCAACTTGATGCTGTAACAAAATGACTGACACCAGGAACTCAATAGAGGAAGAATTGGATTTGACTCATATTTCTAAACATCTAGTCCATCATGGTGAGAAACACATGGTGGAGCAGCCTCATTGTGCAGCAACTTGCAGAAACTTCTCACACGGGGCTAACTAGGAAGCAGAGTTCATGCCAGAAATGAGCTGTTACCCTCACAGACTCATAGATGATGTGCTGCTTTGTCAACTAAACCCTGTGTCCAAAATGCTTCCCAACATCCCCTCAGGGACCAAGTGCTTAAATACATGAGTTGGGGTAGATTTCACTTCCAACTAACAAAAGAGAAGTGAGGAGAGATGCCGCATTCCTTGTTGACTACACCCTCCAATTGCAGGGTGGGAGGATCTGAAGAATATTAGACATTCAAAATTGTGTTTCCAAACGATCAGTTTCCTGGGAGCACCTGAAATAGAAAAGTAGATGGGAAAATGATCCTGACAACAAGCATTTCACCTGCTCTAGCAAACACGTGGTTTTACGTGTACTCTTGGGAGGCACATCAAAGACAATTGGCCTTCAATCCAAGTAGAGGTTTCTTTTCTTACCCATTATCATCTATCTCTGAATGAAATTTTGCTTTGAAAACAGAGAATTATAATCAAATATATATTTTAAAGCACTTAGTGATAGACACCATTCTGTGATTATTCAAAACTGACACCAAGAGTGGCCACAAAACCACTTTCCTTAGGACCTTCTTTTCCATGTGTACCTGACTGCTGCTAAAACAGCTGTTTATCTCTTGGAACACACATCTTCACCCCGGCTATATGAGGATGAAGATGTAGACACTGACATTCTTCTAGCTCCTGATTTGTCCTCCCTAACAAGAAAAGAGCACAAACTTTCGTTACCTCGCAATACAAATCTTCAAGCTCTGTTCTGCTGCCATTATTGTCACTTGGTGTGTTTTGTTTGCTTCTTTTTTCTTGCATAAATCTGTCATATGATTTCAGTTTTTATAGTGTATGAAAAGGAAGTGCCTTTTGTATTTCTACGATTACTAGCTATTTGTCTTTTTTGTCTCATTTTGAGTCCAAGTTTATTTATATCTGTGCTTGCTTGTTTATCTTTATACATATTTTGTGAGAGTAGGTGAGTAGCAGCTGTTCACGGCTCCCATCAAAACATACTCATTTCCCCTTTTCAATTAGCAAATTTTCTGCCTAAATATAAAACAGTAATTGTAGCAGAATCACCAACAGTACCCTTCAGGAAAAGTATAGCAAAATATTTGCCCTTACTCCAGAATTTTTATATATAATTCATTTGTTTTGGCATCCAAAACTGAACCTAAACAGCTTTCACGATGCATCCTAAATAGCTTGCCTGAAGACTGCAGTGCATTCGGCTTATATACTTTCTGAAATCTTTCTATATTTTATTTTTGTCTTGAAAAAAAGATTAAAGAATAGAATTATGTTAGAACTCATGGAGGCATGATCCATGCCCCCTTGATTATATTGAAACATTAAAATGTCATCAGCATGTTAATTTTGTCATCTCAACTGCATGAGATTTATTCAGCACTTCTATCTATTACATTACTCTGGAAACACAATTTATTCTGATTGTGGAAATGTCATAGGCAGCTACTAAAAACATCTGGAATTCTTAGCTTAAAAATAATGTCTGGTTTCAATAATGTTATTCCTAAATTAATTTTATCTTTTAAGAAGGCAAAGCTCAAAGATTTTCAAATTATTCAAATTGAAATATTCATTTGGCCCACCATTTTTAATATAAGAGGTCACAAAATCAAGAAAAGAAAAATAAAATTACCACATAAAGTTTTATTTTTTTTAATAGTTGGAAGAAATAGAATTGCCCATAATAAAGATTTCATTTCAGGAATATATAGAGATCTGACTTTTGTGTCTGCTTGTTTTCTTCTTCAATATACCAAGAAAAGCTTGATTAAGCCTGTGACACATCTAGGAAGTATAAACAAGGGAGGGAGGTCTTTTCCCAAGAAGGAAAAGACACAGAATTGTCAAAATAGTACACAGATATGTTATTTTAGCATTTGGCTATCATATTTACATAAATCATATGTAGAATAACATGTATTTGCTATTTCTTAGGTGAAAATAATTTCCTTGCTAGGGACTTGTACATAGATAGAGTCTCTGAAAGAAAGAAGAACTAGTGATGTCTGATAATTTGGGAATATTTGTAATATACATATGCACAGTCTGTTACCTGAAATTCCTATGTCCTGATAACTTAAGAATGAAATAAATATGCATGCTTTTGAAAAAGAATTTTTTGTTTGTTTGTTTGAATTATTTGTTTCACTTATGAAGCATTCATATATATTAAATTTTATTTATTTTATTTTATATGTATATGTATTTACATACATGCATATAAATGCACCCATGTTGTACAATGCCCATGAAGACCAGAAGAGGCTGTCAGATCCTCTGGAACAAACTGGAGTCAGAGATGGTTTTTAACCACCTTGTAGATGCTGGGAACTGAACCCAGGCCCTCTGCTAGAGCAGTCAGTTCTCTTAGCTGCTGAGCCATCGTTCCAGTTCTTCATATTATATTTTAAAGATAGAATTATCATGATGATTTTTAGAAAGTGTTATCTCTGACCTCAGGTAGACTGCTCTATATAATTCTTTCATAAAGCCTCAAAAAGTCTGAATTCCAAGATTATCTAATCTTAAAGAGTTCCAATGGGGAACTGTGTTAAAGGCTCGCAAAGCAGGGTATCTATAAGGTACCTTGACTTGATGTAACCGCCACTAGCTGGGAGGTGCTATTTATACTCCTCTATGTTAGGTAGAATCAATTCAGGTTTTCTACATAACAGAAAATATTTTGGTCAACTGTATAGAAAAATATGTCATTATGCTTACTGGAAATATGTAGCTATGGCTTTTTATAATTTGATTTTAAAAACCTCTTACTTAGGAAATATTTTTAGATCTACAGAAAGTCTCAAAGACAGTACAGATAATTCTGTTTTATCACTTTCCGCTGCTATTTTCCTATTAACATAAAAAATGTGGCATCACATAGAGTACGGTTCTAATTGTCAATTCATTGGCTATGATAAGTTCTGAGCTGTCCTGAGGTTAATTCCTCAGATAGAAGGAATCAGAAAGGGATAGAGTAATGGAGGAGAGTACGACAATGTTAGACATAAATGAACAAAAAATCTACCCAGACTCCTAATGGTTTATTAAAGTCTTACCTCTGTCCTATCTCTTAGGTGCCACTGAATTCTGCTTACAAGCCAACCAATCCAGAAACCTCAAGTTCTTGTGGACTCTAAATCAAAGATTCCTAAAAGACTTTCCTGCTTTGTATTATCCCAACCTCTTGTAAAGTCTTGGAAATGGATATTTCTCTTTTCAATTTCCATGGGAGAAGTAGAGGTGCAAGGAAGGAAAATGGTTTATCGAAGATGAAACGCTCCAAAACAATAGAACAAGGGGTCTACCTCAGAACTGAGTGCCTTTAAATCCCACTTCTTTTCAGAACACACTATTAACTTAGTTCTTGTCAATCAATGGCCTCAGACATTCTCTCTCTCTCCCTCAAAGCTCATAAAACTATTCCCTTCTGTTGTTAAAATTCCTTTGGGGGTGGGGCAAACATGTAAACTACATACATCCCTACCTCCCATGATCCCAATGAGAAACCATGGTATGATTTCATCAAAATGCACTCTGCAAACCAATGAGCTCTCTGGGCTTACTTATAAGATAATGGGTCACTTAGAGGAGTGTGGGTGGTCCCCCTTAAGCCCTCACAGGAAATTCCTCAACAAAGCATAGATGATGGCTTCCTCATTGCCTCATAAATGACTCTCCTTTAGTTTTCCCCATCTTATATAGTCTAGTCCTTCCCCAGGACACCTGCAGTTAGGGCTCAGTTGCTCATCATGGGTTGAGAGGTGTGGCTAGATAATTAGGTGACAGGACCCTGATTATCCCTGCTCCTCCTATGTGGGGCTTCCAGAGACAACAAGCCCAGCTGCGATGATCATAGGCAAGTAGGCACCGAGAAGAGATCTGCAAGGTGGTATCTGTCTGTCAGAGGATAGTCCTATACCACACCTTCCCTTCCCAGGATCCCCAAGTTGCACCACACCTCTCCCTCAGCAGAGTTGACATCTCAAAACATGTGGGAGGATGGGAGGACAGTTTTGTCAAATTTGACATCTGGGAAGAAGCAAAGTTACAAATTTATTTTGCTAATTTTGGATTAGGGACCAAAACCTTTCACTGCTCTTTGTTTAAGTAAAGTCTCTCCATTAGAATTACATGCATTCTTTGTCTTCTAAGTGAAAAAGAGAAAGGGCACAGCTTTAGAGCCTGCTTTTTTTATGTTCTCTCTTTTTATCTGGAAGAACAAGCCATAAAACACCCTTAGAAAACCACTTAAGAGACTGAAATGAAGAATGGTTGTGAGACTGTTGCTTTTTCTTTCTTTCTTTTTTCCCTAAATACATGGTGGCTTTATTTGTGTCACTCACAGGCATCGGATGAAACAGGCAGGGAAGAAATTGCTCAGAAGGAGCCAGGATGAAACTGAGGAGCACTAATCCTTCCCTGAGGGTTATGCTGTTCTGAAATCCTGCACACTCCTCTTCAGGCCCCACCGTGCTCATACAGTGACACCTCGAAGGTGTGGGCTGCATTCTGAAAATGTGTTCAGGTACTCTTAAAAAAACAATTTGCATTTTAATAACATGTGATAAACCCATTGTTATAACTTGTTTAAACAACTCATAATCATCATGGTTACCTTCTTTTAGACCCCAGAAGACTGTAGCCAAAGTGCTTGGTCACAGCTTCCATTCTGGAGGTTACATGTCTGGTTTGGTCACTCATCTACCCCCAAAGAAAATGGATATAATGCTGAAAAGACAATGAAAGGATTTTACTCCATTTCCACGATGGAATTAAACATTTTAGCCCTGTGATATTAGCTTGATGTTTAAAAAGAGGAAGAACTGGCACCGGAGTGAGAGCTATCCTTAATTTAAGTCTTTGTCAAGGTTTACCCTGGTTGAAATTTGGGAAAGGTTGTTTGAATAATTATTTATTTATGGATGGGGCAATCCTGGTCCCTGGAGATAATCAGTACCTACCCTTGAGAGGTGATTTCAACACGGAGCAATGTCTGTTGGGCTGTCTTTTTGCTGGAGTCAAAGTGGCTCAGTGTCTTCTGTAAAGTCTGGAATAGGGCATCTTCAAACAATAAGAAACCTTAGTTAGTATTATCTTTGTTCCATTAGCCTTGAAATGGAATGAGATAAGTTAGGGGTATACGATTCTTTGGACAGAGCTGACTTGAGTGAACAACAAATCTATATGAATATTCAATCATAGTCCAAAAATTTTAAGAAATTGGAGACAGTTAAAAAAAAACACAAACAAAGCTAGGGATGTTAGACTTTTTCTTGCACCTTAATAACCTGTGGGCTCAGGCAAGGAGCAGTGCTCCTCAGCAGAAGGAGGATAATGTGCAGGTTACAGATTCATACAAAATCATTTACTAGCTACCAGATTAGTCTTTTGTAGTCAGGGGATTATATCTATGCACATGAAATCTGCTTATTTAGTACTTATTTTTTTAGGAATTATAAAGCTTCCATTTTAATATCTGCATAAAATAGCCATAAAAATATTAAATATATTGATCATTTCTCTTGTTATTAAAGCAAATTGTTCAAAACAGGTTCATGCGTGACCTGTGTGTGGCTCTGAACTTCTTTCTATATGACTCTGTGTCTTCAAAACAGTTCCTAAGGTCATCAAAAAAGGGTAAAACAGTGAGATTTTGTGTTAGGAAATTTTTCTGGGCCATCTTTGAATGTTGAACATTATGTATCCATTTTTTCCATTGCTACTATTTGATCATATGGGATTGTTCATAAGCAAAAATGACCCCAACACATGATCTCTTGATGTGCTAAGTAGTTTCAACTGAGATGGAGAAACCCTAGAAACAAAGAGATTTTATTTAGCTCCTGCCATCATTTTTGGCCCTAAATTGTCCCCTACAGCTGCTCATAGAAACTGGAATTACTTTCTTTTGGAGAAATCACAACACCCAGAAATATCTGTCTGTTTTTGTAACTCCTCATGAGACAGGTAGCCTGCTTCGTATCTGGGTGAAGGAATTTCATAGTGAGATACCAGAAAGTCTGTACAAAGGGGCCTTGATCAAGTTTATTGTCATTGAATCCTTACCTCCTTTGCCTAATAATGTTCCCCTACAACATTTTCATAATACTTATCATAAAAATAAAGTTTCTCCTGGACATTTTGGTCTTTAGTACTGAAGGCTCTATCATCAATGAAATGTTGCTTAAGTGATTCTATTATGATGTTATTCTTTTCTCTTGTTAATCTACCTTTGTCAGCTTATCTGAACTGGACGAAGAAAAAATATTCCCTTGTTTTCCTTTCTGAATGGTAATTTATCTCCTTGTTCAGAGGAAGTAGGAATCTGGCCTCTGACACATAACCAAGTAAAAATAAGTTTCCAATTCTGTCAAAATTTCTCCTTCACTCTAACATCCAGTAAATAGAATTTCTGGTTTTCGTTCATCATTAAAATGTTTTCTACTCTTGGCTATCTCTCTTCTGACTCTTGTCCCATTTGTGAGGATCTTTAGTTTACTCTTCCTTTTCTTCAGTTTTCTTCTCTCTTAAACCTTGGTCACGGAGCTAGCCAATCAGCTTTCTCCATGGCCAACAGGTGATAGATAATCTTATGGTTAAATTAACATTCTTGGTAAGAAGGAGCCTCAACTGAGGAACCTTCTTCATCTGATCACCCTGTGTGCATGTCTGTGGGATTCTTCTTGGTTACTAATTGATACTGAAGGGCCCATTCTCCTGCAGGCAATGCCACCCCTGGGCAGATATTCCTAGGTTGTGTAAGAGAACTGGCAGAGCACAAACAGAAAGAAGCCAGCCATCAAACAGCATACTTTTATGGTCTATGCTTCAGTTCCTCCCTCTAGGTTCCTATCTTGAGTTCCTCCTGTCTTGGCTCCTCTCCATGAAGAACTGTAGTCTGTGAAATGAAATAAACTTTCTTGCCTCCCTGCTGCTCTTCATGGTTTTGTTTGATAGCAATAGAATCAAACTAGGACAACAAAACAATTCTCATTCTGCCACAGGTGTCCTCCTGGTCTTCTCTCTCTGGCCGACCAAATTGTTACTACCTCTTCCACTTTTGTACCAGTTGGAAAATACTCATTGTCACCAGTCTTGCCATCAGCAGACCCTGACTTCATTAGAAAGCTATTCCAAACTCACGCTAATCCTAATAATGCTGTTTGGCTACCATTAATTTGTGCTTAATAAATGTTTTCATATCCTGAAACAAATATGGCAAACCTTTATATTTTACCTTTAGCCTTTATCTATCTCTACGAGCACAAATTTCAAAGTTTGTTTTTTTTTTACAAGAAAAATTTTAAAATTGTGAATTAATTTCCCCATTTTTTGGATATATTTTATTTATGTTCCCATTTATGATGTCAGGGACTCTCTGATCAGATTGTTCTTTATCCTTCTTCATTCTTAATGCTTCTGCTCTCTCTAGGTTTCTCTGATATCTACCCACCAATTTCTACAGCCTCATTATTCCCTTGCTTTAGGAAACTTAAATTAATCTTTGAGAATGTTTAGGCTGCTATATATCAATAACACAGGCTAAATTAAACAAGAATATTTCTTCACAGTTCTGGAAGTTGGGAAGTCTTACATCAGGGTCCTGGAGGTGGGGTTAATTGTGCTTCTTCTCAAGCTTTTGGGTGGCCACCATCTTGATCAATGTTTACCTTATCTTATTTTTCTTGGGCACATTCAAAGAATGGCAGCTGGAACACACTGTCCAAAGACTCTTGTTGTAAGAACCATAGTCCTAAATGATCAGGGTCAAATATTTATGATTTCATTTAAAGTTAATTACTTACTGTACTCCAGATATGATTCCAGTGGGGCTGAGGACTTCATCATATGAATTTTAAGTGGTCACAGGCATTTAAAATAGTTTTACTTATTCATGAATCTTGACCACATTCAGATTGTCTCCCTCATCCTCTCTACCTTTTTTACCCTCAGCTTCATGTGCTCTGTTATTATTTGTATTTTTTAAATAATTAATTTATATTATATTGTATGAGTGCTATGCCCACATATAAGTAAACCTGTGTTAAGCAGTGCATGTAGACAAAAGACAAGGGCATCAGATCCCCTGGAACTGGAGTTACAGGCAGTTGTTAACCAGCCTGTGGGTGCTGGGATTTGAACAGCCAGTACTCTTAACCACTGAGCCATCTCTTCAGCCCCAACTTTTTGTATTTTCTAAAAGATCTATTGAGTCTAATCTGTCTTCTCCAAATGCTTTGCGTGTGGTTCTGTCCCTTGGTGTCTTGTCAACCTACCAGTCATTACACCAGTGAGGAAAGCCGATTCTCTCTCTTCCAGCAGCTTTCAGTTGACAATACATGCACAGTTGTGATATTCTTTCCCACCTTCCCCATCCATGCTGGGTTTTTGTCATGTCTGTGCTTACATGGTACTTACGTAGTGTCCCAAGCACTATGGGTTCATATATCCAACTACTCTTTGGTATCCAGACAACAGAATTTCCTTACATTCATCTACAATCTGGCTCTTATATTCTTTTTACCACTTCTTCTGCAGTTATCCCTGAGCCTCGAGAGGAGAGGGTGTGATATACGGAGACACAAACGTCTTGTTCATTGTCTTCACAGCAAACTCTTCCTTGAAATTTCCCAGGCAAAGTCTGTTTACATATAAATGCAAGTAATTTATTCCATGTTTATGACTCTTTCAAAGTCAGATTTCTTACACATAAAATCTGGACTATGATATATAAGGAAACAGAAGAGAACCCATGTCATTTTTATCTTCTAGTCAGTTGTACTAGTTAATTTTCTGTTTTGTGTGACAAAACACTATGATCAAGAGAATTTATAAAAAGAAGAGTTTACTAGAGCTTAAGATTCAAGAGGAATTAGAGGCCATCATGATTGGGAGGCGTGGCAGCAAGGTGGTTGGAGCAGGTGCAGAAAGCTAAGAAATGCTCACATCTTCAAGTGGCATAACTGGAAATCTGTCAGGCGACATTCTCATTCAAACCACATTAGTTTTGAACCCCATTTAATAATCAACATATTGCTTATGGTAGATGAGGTACACATTAGCTCATTTTGATTGATTAGCTATTGATCCTTCAATGTTAACTTATCAAAGAAAGATTCAATTTTAGTGTATACAGTTTTATGTTGACTTATGCACTTAACTGTAATTGTGCTGAAGCTCATTCTCTGTATATGGCCCTTATTCATTCTTCAAAAATGTATTTGATTCAGTTCAGCTCTACGATAATTTAAATACAATACTATGTGCATATGTAAGCTTTCAATACATCATTGCTGAATTGAATTAATTCATCAAGAATTGGAATATAAATAAAGTAAATTCATTCCATTGAGTTTATATATCTTAAAAGATTAGTAGTGTTAAACTTTTGCTCAAACTGGAAGTTATGAATCGAGCATAGTATTTACTTTCAAAGATAAGTTTCATGAGATCTGTGTATTTCCTGCGTACTCTTGCTTTTAAAAGCCTTGAAGTTGGATTCATTCTTTGACATCACATTGGTGGTGTCCTAATTCAAATGTAAGTATATAAATATGTTCATGTACATATATAAGGATATGTGTATATTTGCATAAAATATATATTTATCTTACCAATTACATTGGAAAATGTATGTTAGATTTTTTTAGCTCACTCTTTGTGATTATTCTTACTAGTTCATCAACTCCTCGTTGTCAGAAATCCATTTTTGCATGAAATTTAATTTCTGCTATAAACATTGAAAAATGATCTTGTCTCATCAATGAGGAAAGCTCTTCCACATTTCTCTCCTTGGGTTCTGTCAGAGCAGAATAATCTCTTGAATTATCTGTATAAAACATTTTGCATTGTTCTGGCAATGATCTGGCTGCATCCCTTGATAGGAAATTGGGCATGTGTGGCTAGGCATCCAGAGGAATATGTTTACCAATGAATTATCTTCCAAGGTTTTGACACCACCATCAGTTATGCCAGATGCAAATCATTTACTCTCTGTCAGTTCAAATACACAGTCTTGTTTGGATGGCTTAAATCTATGTTGGCACCAAAATACAGCAAGCAATATTGCTCAACTTTTGAGATGAAAGCATAGACAAATGTATACAGGGCCAAAACTTGAAAATAACACAACATAGACTGAAATTTTCTAAGTGTTAGTTAATGTGATCGTAGCATGAGAGTGTCAAAAGAATAGTGGCATTTCCTATTACAGAAAAGGAATATTTATCGTTGGTGGTAGACCTAATTCTTTGACATGAGGGCCTTAGGACTACTGTCATATTCCATACAGCCTATAAGTCTGTTAACATTTATAATATCAAAAATTTAGCTTCTTGAAAATGCCTTAGAGAGATAACAAATTCAGTTATGGAATTTGGGGATTTAAAAACGACTTTAGTTCTGCAGTATTTCTCAGTTTTGTATCATGCTGTGATGATGAAATGATAAGACTAATGTCCTCGGGAGTAAAAAAAAAAAAAGATATGAGTGCTTTTTGTTTCCTTTTATACTTATGAATCAAAGCAGTTCATGTTGTAAAATCTTGGTTCCTAAAGTCAAATATTTTTGACTTTTAGTATGAAGACTGCTCACATATACATAACTAACAAATATTTTCAAATAATTAATAGGTACAATTTATTTCTTTTTGCAAAATAGGGCAGAAATGAATAATGCTTCCTACTGAGGAAATGGGTAAAGATTATAGATTGTTGAACTGTAGGACCTAGGCTTCAAGGCTTTGGAGATAACTCAGACAGCAAGGTTCTTCTTGTGCATCTTGTGCAATATTGCTTGCTGTATTTTGTTGCCAACATAGATTTAAGCCATCCAAACAAGACCTGAGTTTGGATACCCAGCACCCAAATAAAAAACTATAGATGGCAGTGTTTTGCAAGTCTATAATCCCATTGCTTGGGAGGTAGAGGCAAGAAAGTCCCTGAAATTTGCTGGTCTGCCAGTCTATCTAATCTGAACAAATAAGAAACCCTGTCTCAAAAGATAAGATGCAGAATGTATTAAAGACATCAGATGTTGACCTCTGACGTCCACAACCCACATGCATATATGCACGCACAGGTACCCATGCACACGTACAACCACATAAACATGTTCAGAAACACATGCACACACACGTGCCTACACATGAAAACCTTGACTTGAATGTGAGTTTCACCATTTAATTTCAGTTTTAACCATTTTAAATCTCAGTTTTCTGATAGCCATGACACCTCCTAATTTGTAAAGATGATTTGTAAAGATTGATTTACAAACGACACACATGTATATGCAAGATCATATATGACAGTTGGAGGTCCTTGTCATGAATGTGAATGAGATCATGAGGACTTTAACTGAGCAGAGTGATCATCATCATCATTTGGGCATAAAGCTACAACTCCAAATGAAAAGTAAACCACAAACTCTGGCTTTGCATCAGTGGAACAAATCTTATTTTAGTAAATGTTTTTCTATTTGCTTCTTTGACTTTGACTTTTCCTTCCAGTCAGATTTAAACTGGATTAAGTCATCTTTTTTGCTTAATTTTTTTCCTCTGAGGCAGTAATTTAAGAGAATATCTAGATTCAGCGAGAAAAACACCTTAGGAAATTATCTGTATGTTTGAATATTTCATATGATTTGGTATAAAATTATTAAGTAAAATAATAAATAACCTTAAGATTGTTTCAAAATCCATATATTTAGGACTTTAGAGAATATTTCCTCCTTTTAGTCAAAATAAGACTTTTATTAGTGCTGATAATTAAGCTAGTGATTTTTTATCAGAAATGATTTTTGCCTTTCAAGGGACATGTAGCCAGTTTGAAGGTATTTATCATAATGTGGGAGGTGAGGGTTAACCAAGATCTACTACATCCAGATTAAAGGTGATGGGACATAATTCCTTAGCAAACAGTGTAGTCCTCACAACAAGTTCTTGCCCAAATTGTCAAGTGTGCTGTTCTGGAGAAGCCCACTTTGATCAGTGGAATTTCTCATCTCAGATACTGTAGCAGGTTAATGTAAAGATGGTGGAAGAAATTTGCACATGTTTTGAGAATCATGCTAAGGCGGCAGATCTCAGAAGGGAATCCTACATATATTATCACTTTGTAAATACAATGAGCACAAAGCAATCTAACTTGAACCATGGGATTATAATATTTTATAATTTAACTATTCTTAGTGGAAAAGCAATTTCATATACCTGTTGCTAGATTACTTGCAACCAATTAAAGCAATCCTCTTATCCAAAGATAGATTTCATTTGTTAATATATAATTACATTTGAATTATATGTGCAAGTACTTTCGAAACTGGTTTGATCTGCATTGATATTGCCAGTTGAAGCTTGAGAGCATCAGAAAATCAATCCATGACTTCATTTGAAAATTGAGAAAACTAGTAGCTAAAGAACCTGAGGAATTTTCCCAAAATTACATAAATTGCTGTATACCATCAGGGTTCTATTTCCAGTCCAGTAAACAATGATCAATATTTTCATATACTGCCGTCATTCGTTATAAATACCTGAAATTCATGGCAATATATTTTTAAAAAACACTTTCTTCAACTTATATCTTAAATTTATCTTTTGAATGCTTTTCTTTCTTTCTAATTTCACTAGGGTCAATGGCACCAGGAACACAAAACCTTTCATTTGATACTTTCCCAAAAGTCATTCTGAGAGCTGATAGGCCTAACCCAATTCTGACAGATTCACAGTTGTGAAAGAGCTAGATTAACCTGCCTCAGGGTGGCTGATCTTCCTTTGGTCAGAGTGTGAAGTGGCCTGAGATACCGAGTTCCTCCTGCTCCAGAGGAAAATATCTTCTCGGTTATGCTGGTTTAATTTATGGGGATTTTACTGATCCACAAAACAAGTGAAATTAAAGATACACTTCTTAAACTCAGTTTGTTAAAGGCCTGTGCTTTCCGTAATGAAGCTCACGGTGACAGTGATGTATGGTTTTCCTTATGAGTCCTGAAAACTGATGGATATGTGATCTTATAAATGCTTAGACAAACTAATGCACATAATTATATTTTCCATTTGAAGTCTATTGCTCGGCATTCTAATACAATATCATTAGTTGAAATGGCCACGATGATGCAGCTTGGGCAGTTTGTCACGGTAATTACAGGGTGATTATTTTTGACTGGAATAAAGATTTCAGTTTTAGTGTAGTGGCAAGCATCATCACAAATTACAAACCATCTTAGAAAAATAATAAAAACTTTAGAGTTTTAATGTATTTTTGTAGCATTATTCTGAAACAATTTCTCATTAAAAGAGGGTTCATAAGTTGGCTAAATAAATTACTTTTAAAGTGATTAAAATATGGCTTTGCCAAAAGGATTCCACTTATCTCATTAATGGTTTCTATGTATAAAAATGTCAACATTAGATAAAATTTGCATGTGGTAAATAAGGCTTATGTCATAATTAACAACCTTTAAAGAATTTTTTTTTCTGCAGACACAAAAGTGTGGCATTTATCTTCACTATTTTCAGCATGCTTGATTAAAGTAGACAACGTCCTAACATCTGTATTGAAAACTATATTAATCAATTGATTAATCATGTGGCATTAATCAAAAGCCTTCCTAAGTGTTTTAGTATTTGAGCAGCTCTGAGTATTTTCCATCTGATCCCTTTTAAGGTGTCCATTAAAAAGATTAAATTTGGGTGGTAAATACTGAGGGGTTGTGGAACTTGTGGCTTCTCACTGGAAGGTCACAGCCACCGCTCATTAGTGCTACTTTTAATGGGATCAGAAGCAAAAGTTTTGAATATGTGACTGAATCAATTAATCAGTGCCGCAGTTGACTCATTCCAGGAAGCAGTTTAGTATTTGCCGAATTGGCACCAGAGCCATCTGGCTGATTTGTCCTCAGTGACTTGCCTTAAACCAAGGAATATTTTTTACTTAAGAGTTTAAATTGAATGTCTGATAAACAGATGTAGCAATTGTTATTAACTATGTTGGTCTGCAGAAACTAGTTAAAAGTCAGCCTTTATTATTAAGAATGTATTTAAATGGTCTAAGTTGCCCTATACAATAAGTGTAAAACTTTCTATTACTGAAGTGGATGGTACAAAATCAAATGAATTACTTCAATGTTTAGTGAGATTCAATTGGACTTTGTAGCACACTTTGAAGCTTACTAATCAACTGTAAATTTCAAGATTGGTGGCTTAGCACTGGTTAGCTCTTTGATTTTCAAATTCTTTTATAGGTGAGATTAATCAAACAAATTCCTTCAGCCAATGCAGAGAATGTTAGTGTAGAAACAAACAGAAAATTACTCAGTATAATTCAGAGAAGCACATTGTACTAAACATCCATTTGGCAATGAGCATAATTGTTTGTCCTTTTCAGAAGGCAGTGCTTTACTCTCTTTTGTGTCCTCTATTTTCCTGATTCAAACTGAAGCACTTCTATATTCACTAATATTGATTCTTTTGTGATGTGAAGAGTGATTTTCTCTGAATATTGTTGTTAATCTTATAATTTTTATAATTGATAGAGAATAATTAAAAGATTATGTCATTCGATAAAACCAAACCTTATCATCTTTCCAGGTATATTTTTACCAGCTTTTCCAGTAGAATCTAAACTATATACATTTTGAAATGTGGTATGACCCATCTGTTTATCCCTGCTGTTGCTTAGGGAAAAATTCTCTAGATGAGAGAGTTTCCAGAGTCTGTGCAGAGGACTTTATGATTTGTTAAATGTCGAAGTATTGTTTTTTTTTTTTTTTCAGTAAAGGGATTAGATTACAGTTTTAAAATCTTCAAATATATTTTGAAGTTTCAGCAATAGACATGTACTTAGAGTACTGTATTTAAATACATGCCAAAAAGCTTCAGCTTCATGGGTTCATCTTTTTTCATTTCCATTTACTTGGAGTGAAAAAATATATATTAATACATATGGTTCAGTGATATTTATCTAGTAAAAGATAATGATGCACAACATGTGGACAGAAGTGTCCAAAGGGGGGGAAAAACATGCATCCAACCTAGCTTTGTATGTATGGCTATTGAGAAGTTACTTTATCATGATTTTTTTTCAATCTTACACATGCTACAGAAATAATTATAAAGTAGATTTTTGCATAGTATTTCGCATTTTAGAGAGAGAATTTAGATAATTCACTTTACTTCCAAAAGTTGATTAACCAAGCTACTACTTTTTTTACTCTTCCCAAGACTATGCTATCAGCAGAATAGTGCTTTAAGTAGAGTTACAGAATAAATCTAATTATGATAAGGTATTGTAAAAAATTGGTTTCTGTTAGCATGCATTATCTACATTATAATTCTGAATGTGTGTTTTGGTATGAAGTATCTGCATAATATTCTTAGTTGATTAGTACTTAGTGCTATTCAGGTATCCAACAAATATTATAAAGCTTTAATTCAGTTCTTTGTTGCCAAATAATTACATGAAAAAGAAACATGTCTAAAAATAATCAGAAATAGCTTTGGCTATGTCATTCAGTGTAGGTTATTTCATATTTGAGTTATATTTTCATTTTGCTATTGACGTGAAGCTTGGTTGCCTTCAGCAGGGAAGGAAACATAATCTGCATAATTCCCATTAGTTCTTCATTGGGCAAATGCATTTTGATATTCTATAGTAGGTTGCTTTGTAGCTAATCATTTTTGTACTTAGCAGCAGGTGTTACTACTATATGGAAAAATATTATACATTTAAAGAATTATGGGATTAACTTACCCATGAAACAACAAACCTTCCATATTCATCAATTCATTACTTCAGCTCATTTGAAAACTTGGAATACAATTAATTTCTAATAAGATCATTATTTTACTACCTGGGTTACTATCCAGAAAGCATTTTAGAAAAATATTCAGTTTTTAATCTTTCTTTTGTGGCATAATAGATTTACATAGCATAGCAGATATTAAAGGAATATCATTACTGTATTTTGCTTTGGGGAAACCTTTTCTGTGAGGGCCTAGTTTCAAACAGGTGAAAGTGCTATGTGGTGGAGACTTTTGGCTGTACTAACTTTGGCTAAAATTTCAACTTTAACAATTCCTATATTAATGCTCACTTAAAAGTTGACTTTTGTAGGCTTCAAATTGATGACTCCTTATGAAATTTTAAATTGCAAATGTGAACTGGAGGTGTAGTGTGCAGCTGTATTCCCAGCTACCTGGGAGGCTTCGACTAGAAGAATTGCTTGAACCGAGGGTTTAAATGAAGTCTGGAGAACATAACAAGAACTTGTTCTTTATTGTGTTCCAGGAGAGTTACTGAGACACATCTGCCTCCTCAATTTGTAAAAAAAGGAACACAATATGCTAGTTGTCTGACAGATTTGTTGGGCAGACTAAATGAGATCAAGGAATTGATAGCATTCTAAACCTGTTTCCCAAGACATGTACAATTTAATTTTCATTTTGTTAGTTAGACACTTTATGCCATGTTTAGAATACCAGTGAAAATTTGTTTTTGAGACAAATTTTTGATATGAATATAGCCTAGGCTGGCCTTGATCACAAATCCTGAGATTACATTCGTGTGCCCAGCCAGAACACTATCCAGCTAAATTCTAATTTCTACTTAGAATATACACCCAAATTCTCTCCTATCTTTGCTTTTCTTGCTAACTGTGTAGACTTTATCAAATGCTTTAAGCTGCCTGTACCTCATTATACAGTATGAACTACTGCACAGAAATGTTGGGGTGAGGTAAAATATAAAGCTCTGAGAATATGTAACAAAATATTCTATTATTTTCAACACTGTTGTTATAATTGACCCTTAATACTTTAATCTAGTCCTATACATAATATGTGATACACACACACACACACACACACACACACACACACACACATTTTTACAGTGCTAGAGATTAAGCCAAGGGCTTTCTACATGCTAGAAGTGTTCTACTATTGACCTTGTTGATATTTTCATTGAACGAAATTCTTGCGATGTTAGTTTGAGTCAGTGATAGGAGGAAAATGTTCAAAACAGGTTTCCTTAACATATTTTGAAATGATGATTCTTATTCACTAGCACAGTACTTAAGTCTTTTATAGTAATAAAAGCCTCAAAAGAAAAATTGAAATGTGGAATAAAATTCATCTTCCCTGTTCCAGAAAATACGTATTTTCCCCTGTGAGCATTCAGTAAGTGGATTTGTTGGCTGTGCTATATAATTTTATCAGTAGGACAATTCTAATCATGTATCTTATCCTATAATGAAGTTAATTTTTGTTTGTAAGGTTCTGCATATTTTAAAACCGTACAGATAAGGTGAGTGGTTGGTTAGGAAGTAATTCTGGCTAAATGTATCCTCTCATTAGCTCTTGATGTCAGTATCCAGGCTAGCATTGCCTGACTTTGCATTGATGTAGAAAATCCACCAATATTATTTATGACAAATTCTGATCAAATTTATCAATATTACTCAAATCCACTAACATTTTCAGGAAAAAATGCATGGCATACTTATTTTTTACTGATTATATTCATTTTCCATATAAAATATTTGAATGATTTTAAACTTCTTAAGGCTAAATGTCAGAGATGATGATAATTATCTTATGTTAGAGGTGCGTCTTCTCTCAAAGTTTCTTTTCCTCTACAGCTGAACTTCCTCTCTGCTCTCAGGGCTCCCCTAGCCTGCACATGGTTCACCATTTTTGTTTTTAGTTACTTAAATTTCTGAGGCATGCAGGAGTCACATTTTACCTTTTCAATGAAAAATTGTCTAAATTTAACTTCTAGTTCTAAATAAGGGTATTTAACTATGAAATTCTTATATATAGAACATTTTGGAACTGCCCACAGTCTATCCATTATAAAAAAGGATCATGTAGGTTAGTGGACAGAGAAGCTGATAAACAGTTAAAGCCATACGTAATCAGAAAGCTGGCAATCTCACCTAAAATGATGGCTATCAGTTGTTTCCTATCAGTCAAAAGTAAGATCTTGTCATGTGAGTGACTTAAAAGTGCTTCTCTCAATGAATCAACAGTGAGAAGAAAGATGAAACTATAAAATACTTTGCATTACTTAATTTGTAGTATTTTCTCTACTAAGATTAAAAATAGATTGGGGCATTTGACAGGTTACTGGAAAGGAGAGAGTCAGTTTTCTTTAAGGGTGCTGAATCTAGTAGCCTGGCCCACTTCATGTTAGCTAACAACCATTCATAAGTCTAGTTCCAGGGGGTCTGTTGCCTTCTTTTGGCCTCCACATGTGGCACACATATATGGTACACTTACATACATGCAGATAAAATACTCATATACATAAAACAAATTTTAAAATAAGATTTGGAAATAGTAATGTTTGAAAGACCACAGCCATATAGCATAGGTTTAATGAAATATTTTTAAGATGCTGTTCATTGAGGTTTAAACTTATAGAAAATTTCATATGTTTATGCATAATTTTTAGATTCTGGTCACTTATCTTCACAAAAGAAGAAAAGATAGTTCATAATTTTCTTGAATTTTTAGTCTAAGTACCATTTGCTGTATTAAGAGATTTCCCTTTTAACATAGGATTCTGTTTATCCCTATTTCTGAAGAGCCAACAAAAAATGACCTCATACCCTAAATAGGGAACCAATAATGGACCAAAGTAAGGATACTACCAATATCCAATTTGGAAAACTAATGAGGTTTATTGGGGTTAATTTCAGGAGCACAGTGAAAGGGTTGCTTACAGGAACAGAAATAACTCAAAGACAGCTGTGTCACCAAAAGCCCACTCCAGTATGGGTGACAGTTCATGAAAGCAGGTAACTTGGGGAGCACTTCACAAACTACAGGCAGTTCAGGTTGTAGAGTGTCCTCCCCCAGGCAGCTGGGAGGATCTGAGCTTCTTCAGGGAGCTAAGTTGCCTAGGCTTCTCTAGGCAACTCAGCTTCTCTAGAATTTCCCATGCTGCTTGACTGATGTGAGAGTTTCTCTGCATCCAGTGTTTATGACTTATGTATGTATGCTTGGGAAGGGGTGAGCCAAGCCATCAGCCTGGTCAATTTCACGGACTTCCTTGCTACTTCTTAAACTCAATGAGTCTTCACAGAAGGGTAGAATGTCTCACCTCCCCTTAAAATACCCTGTTCTTTACCTCCCTTTAGCTATCTTGTTGTTGACTTCCCCTTAGATATCCTGTCACAGGAAATTGTTAAACAACAGAGGCAAAACTGTGTATTAAATAAAAAATTATGAAAAACTTTAAATGATTAATTCTTATAAATTATAAAGAAGTTAGGAATATTGTGTTCCTTTTAAGTATTTTATTATATATTAATTTTTTATAAGTACATGCTTGTGTTTAGTTGTCTGTGTATTTCTGTGAACATATACATGCATATGTGGGTCCTTGTGTGCCATTAATGCATGTTGAGATCAGAAGACATCTTGCAGCGGTCAGGAGCAGGCTCTCCTTGCACCAGGTTGCATAGTCCCAGGTCTCTAACTTAGGTCCTTAAATTATGTGCTTTGTCAAAGGCAACAAGATGCTTACCTGCTGAGCTAACTTAACCAGTCCAAGTTCATGGTCTGAATGATCACAAGAATGATTCAATCATACATTTTTATTATATAAATGTATTTAAGTATGAACACACCAGAAAAAGTTGTCATGTTCAGTTATATATTTCACATACGGATATTTTTTGGATATTCCTTAATAAACTTACCATTTGGAAGTAATGTCTGCATGTTATAAAGTAATATAAGTTTTGTAAACCAAACAGTCATATTTCATTCCAAAATTCATGTTGTTAATCTTATGCAATGCTACAAAGCATACAATAAAGTGAGTGTATAAACTGCTGTTGAAAAATTGTTTCTCTAGAAATCCCATTAGTTTATTGCAGTTTTAATTGTTTGATATCATCCATTTTTCTTCTGTCACAAAATTATCACCTTTTCTTTAAATATAATAAAAATATAATTTATATAATAAAACTCATTTTCAAATATTCTGAAAAATATAGCCCATGTAATAAAACTCACTAAATTTACTTTAAAGAAGTCTATAAGTGACTCTCTTGAAGGGAATGTAGCCATTCTAGTATATGTACTGAGGTCTTTTAATTCATATTCTCCTTTCTGCTTTAAATCTGTATTACAACTTATCTTAATACATCCCTTATTTGCTTCAAAAGATGTCTTCGATTATATGCTTTATAAAATCATCAAGAAACATAGGTGGATGTTTAGTTAATAGGATTTTTTAAAGCTCCAATGCTTTGCCTGATCTCTTTTAATCCATGCCTGGAGACTAAATTTATGAAGTATACACTTAAAGAAATATTAATCTTCTTTCATATAAATTTCTTTAATTATTGTTATAAATTAAAAGTAAAATGAGATTGCTGTAGTTTCCCTGAGAGTGTGAAGATATTCAGTATCAATATTACTTTCTTTAAAAAGTTATTCTTTTGTTATTACATTTTGTTTGTGTTATTGAAACACAGAAATGAAAATTGGAAAGAAATGAAATTATTTTATCTGCAGCTGTAGTCTACCTTTACCTGTGTCATCATTTGGCCTTTGATCTATTCAGATCCTAGACTCATTACTAAACCCTCAAAAGTTTATTTGTTAATTATGGCCAAGTAAAAATTTAATTTGCTCCTAAAGTGCATGGTGAACATCGTTATTTCAATCAAGTCTATATTAGAAATTGGCACTAGAGGGAGCTAAGTAATTGTATCATTTATGTGTTTAGAAAGAACTGAGCATTCATTTAAAAACTTATCTTTTTCTCAGAACCTGCTGATTTCACAAATATGGCAGCCATGCCTCAGCAAATTATAAGCAATAATGAATTAGTTAATTTTCTTTAGTGAAAACTGCTATGGCAAGATTATTAAATTACTGTATTTCTACTTATTGAAAGTAGCTACTACCCAGTAAATTAGGATTTCTAGGACTCTTTGGGGAAAGGGATTATTACTATTATCCAAGCTTATCATTATTCTGGCCCTAACAGAATTAAAATGCTCCAAGTACCTGTTAAAAAACAATATTTTCTTCCCAAATCTATGCTTTCATAAGAAAGTGTCCTTCTTGACTTGGATCTTAGCAAAAATGAGAAAGCACTTTCATTCTCTTGGAATATTCTGGGAATTTAGTTAGTTTGATTACACTGAAGGCCTGATTCAATTTTGTAATATTCTTCCTAGCAAGCAGTGCTTATCCTTATCTGAGTAAAATTATGTTATTTCTTACCTTTCTTCAAAATGAAAAAAAAAAGTTAAAAACAGCAGAGTGTTTTAATTTATGTAACACTAAATAGTTCAAGAGTAAATATAAAATTTCATATATTTTGCATGCAGTACTAAGAAAGATTCCCTTTGAAAAGAGTTTGCAGAAAATAAACATTGGAGGAATAAGAATTGCCATTCTTACCATTGGTTTTCAGGAAGGCAAGGCCAAAGGGATACCATGACCTGACATTGTAAGTGAGCATGAGACCATGGCAAATGACAAGTCCTGGAATGAAATTATCATCTAGTTGTTAAAATAAAAGTAGATTTCTTTAAGAATCTATTCTACTTTGAAAAGAGAAGGATATTAAAAATATTAAAATAGAACTGATTTTATACTCAAATTTTCTTGGTAATTTTATTTCCTTGAATCAATGTCCCAATAAAAGTACTTTGATTTTTTTTTTAGTAATGTTTCAAATGAGGAAAATCACTTTTATCTAGGTATGTTCAGGTTTATTTGTTTGCTTATGTTTGATATATGTATCTGTCTGTCTAAGTACGTACATGTTTGCATGTGAGTGAGCAAGCACATGTGTGCAAAGATCAGAAGTCAATAAGTCAATATTTTCTACTTCCTTAATTCTTCTCCGCCTAATTTTGTGAAGCAGTGTCTCACTGAGTTTGGACCTTATCAATTTGACTAGGCTGGCTGGTCAATGAACCTCAGGGATACACCTGTCTCTGATCCTGGTGCTGGAATTACAGATGTGCAATGATGTACATTTACATGGATGTTGGTGATCCAAATTCCTTGGTCTTCATGCTTGTGCCACAGGCATTTTACTGACAGAGTCATTTTCCTAGCCCTTATTTTAGTTTTTAATATAGTAGTATATTCAATAGAAACTTAATTTACAAAAGAAATAAAATGGCAATCAACATATTCTATTTGATATCCTACCGAAAAAGTTTTTGACTGTTTATCTTATGAAAATAAAATATTCTTTAAATTCTATTTAATTTTATTATCTTAAAATTATATTTATTTTTATATTATGTGTATGAGTATATTGTCCTCCCACCCCCTTAGTTATATATTGAAGACTTCCTCTTTCCCCCTGACTGGGTGTCAAGATGGGCCACAGGGAGGAGTCCCAAGAGAAATCACGAGAATGACCAAAAATAAATCTCCCTGCAGCCCCTGTGTCCTCTGAAGCAGCTGTCTCAAAGTCCCCTTGTAGCTGCTGCCCCTGACCAGACTCTGACCAGCCCCTTGTGCACCTTGTATATTCTCTGTAACTCTTGCTAGGAAGGCTGTTGCCTCTCGCTGTGCTAATGAACAGTCTAGTCTACTGAGGTCAGAGGCAGTCTCTTTCTTTTCTATTGCTTCTATAGTCTATGAGCAGAAATCAAAGAGCCTACGTGTGTGTAAGTTGAGTCCACCTGGTCGTACAGTGCCAGCAGAGGTCAGAAGAGGGCATCACATCTTCTGGAACTGGAGCTATAGATGTTTGTTTTAGCCACCATGTGGATGCTGAGCACCAAACTCGGGTCCCATTCAAAAGCAGGCAGTGCTCTTGACTTCTGACTCATCTCTTTAGCCCCTACTTTTTTTCTTTTCAAATTAAGGAAATTGTATATCTTTGTGTGTATGCCTACATGTGAGTATAGAGGCCAGAGGTTAACATCCAGTGTCCTCCTCCACCATCTTATAAAATAATATTTTGTATTCTTTGGAAGTTTCATTTATGCAATGTATACGGATCTTCTCCATCCACTGCTCCCTCTGTCCTGCTCTCCATAGTGGTCTCCACGTCATCACTCTCTCAAATTCACGTCCTCTTTTCATTTTTTTGTTTTTGTTGTTAATAACCCTGTGTTCAGTTGGTGCTGCCCATATGCACATGGCTAAGTGGCCATCCACTGAGGTAAGAACAATCCAACAGTGGCCACACCCTCACAGGTGAAAGGCTGGACCCCCACTCAGAATCTTTCAACTGCCAATAGCTCTTCCACCAGGAGTGAGTCATGGCAACCCTCTTTATCCCTGCCTTAATTTTGAATAAGTAGCGTATTATCCATCTGAAAGAATAGTTTTAATAAAACAACAACCTATAAAGATGAGAGGAAAGAAAGACTTATATACTACACATAATCAGGGCATCTTTCAGATCTCTAAATCAGCAACAAACTTTAATATCCAGACCAAACACCTGAATATATCATAAAATACAAATTTAAACTCAGAGACTGCCCAGATGACATAGTGTTTTCTGTGGGTGCTGCTTCAAATAGCAATAGTTTTCACTTTTTAAATTATATGTTCTCTGGTTTGAAACAAGAATGGAACTCAAAGAGAAGCATCTAGAAAAAGGGTGGTCCTGACCCTCCAAATCTCAGATGTCAACTGCAGTTGATGAGCTGTGTAAGCTAACCAACACTGACCTTTAGGAAGTGATTCCACAGACACAGAACCATGTACATTCACACTGACCACTTTAAAACCCTTTGATTTCACAGCATGTAGAAAATATGATAATGCTACATTTACATTTTTTAATAGCTTTAAACAGTTTAAATATCTAAATCCATTTCAAAAGGACCTATGTGAAATTAGGGAACCTAGAAGGTATAAAAATTAGAATTATTTTAGAATCAGATTTATTTGGATTCAGATTTAACCAACACCACACAATAAAGATATAATCTTAAGAAATTTATATAATGTTTGAGTCTCAATTTTATTATCAGTCAAAAAGAGACCTCACAATGGATATTAGTATTCTCTTCTGCTTAAGTGCTATCATTACTGATTTTTTTGACTGTGGTCACTGAACACCTAGAGCATATACATATATTGAACATCAGGATGTTGAGATGTAACTTGCATTTGTGTAAAGGCTATCAATTCCATGCTGTTACTGGTCGCATAGAATATTTGGCAATCTGCAGTTGGATGTAGTTGTGATGAATAGTTTGTGAGGTGCAAGGATATAAAAGGAAGCTAAAAGAAATTTGGATCAAATAATGAAAGGTCTTAGAAGTGGAGAACTTGGAGTTTATTGTCTAATAAAGATGAACAAGTGGAGGAGTATAAAGTAAGACACAGCGGGAAGAAAGTTGCCTTTCATTTTTAATTCAAGAATGGTTTGTAGAAAGCTCAACAGTGGCATTGGTTCTTCTTGTTGTTCAGGTTAAGAGAGTAGAAATCAAGAGTCAATATACAAGAAAGAAAAAGTAGCATGTGAGACAATTATGTGAAAATCAAATTTCAAAAATTAGTGACCATTTGAATATGGGGTATGTATTAAGATGTTATGATCTTCCTGGAGAGACGGCTCAGCTGTCAAGTGCACTGTCTGCTCTTGCGGAGGACCGGGGTTTGACTCCCAGCACCCACATGGTGGCTAGCAACCGTCCATAACTACAGTTCAAGAGCATATGATGCCCTCCTCTGACCTCTGTTGACACTGCATGACATGGGGGCACTTACATACATGCGGGCAATACACTCATAAGCCTATAATAAAAAAATAGTAAAGTATTTTTTAAAAAGAAGGAAGGCGCCACTTGAAGGGAGAGGGCTGGGAAGTGGCTCAGTTTTAACAGCTCTGACTGCTCTTGTAGAGGACTTTCCCAACAGACACGTGGCAGCTAACAAGCATCTGTAACTCCAGTTCGAGGGGATCGTTCGCCCTCTTCTGACGTCCATGAGCACTGCATAATGCGGGTGCATTTGTCTACATGCAGGTAATACACTCATACATATACAATTTAAAATAAATATCATAATCTAATTCAGTTGACTTCAGGATATGTCTTATTTCATACAAAAAGTTGAATAGGTTGTGACACAAGCTTTTCTGCTGTTCTTTTGGTTTAAGTACAGATGGCTATACATGGAGACATGAATGTCTATTAGACGATAAGAAACTATGTCTTCTTTATGTTTCTTTTCAAACTAAGAGAATTTCTTCTAAGAATTTCTCAGCCAATTTTCCTTCATTCAGACTAGAATGATATCCCAGGCATATTCATAAACCAATCAATGGCAAGGGAGAGACCTCGGGGCATAGCTGAGGTCTTGCTGCTGGTATAAATATAAGTAACCGGTCCCACAGTACAAGACTACTTGGGGACAGGCAGACTATCTTGCTATGGTCCTGTCTAGAAGACCTGGGGGTTGGGGGTAGCTGTGTTTCATGTACAGAAGGAGAAAGGAGTATGTGTTTATTGAAGGAATTGACAGTACCTGATTTTATTAGAGGAAAACGGCCCTTATCCTAATAATAATCTCATCTTCTTAGGTACACTATAAATATGATCTTTTGAACCATGCTAGGCAGTGTATATTTTTCTTTCCTTAATGTATTCCTAGCACCAGAAATACTGTAAGACAAATTGTAAGATTTAAAGAAAGTTATTTTCAATAACCTCCTTCTGAAGGTCATATGACATATAAATGTCCAATAGGCTTTTTAGTCTTTTTATCAAAGTTTCCTTTTACAAATCTTTTGCAGAAATGAAAAAGCAAAGCAACAAAATAGTTCTTCTCGGGTCTAACTCTTTCCTGGCCTTTAGTTTTCCATTCATTGGTCTCTTTTCGGGGAAGTTCTGGTTGGCTTAGCTCTCTTATTTCCCCACTACGAATCACTTGCTACTTTGTTTTAGTGCTTTTTATATTTCTTTGAAATAATTAATTTTAAAGACTACTCATAGATACAGGCACACATAGCTACAAACACTTATGCATTACGTAAGTGAACAAGTTCTATCTGTATTTTGGTCACCCACAGAACTCAGTGAATGCATTGTACAGGTTTCCACTCTATATTTATTTGTTGAACAAATGAACAACATTTTCATATTGAGAAATTTAGAGAGTGGTCTTAGGCTCTGAATTGGAAAAACATGGCATTTTTTTTCATGAAAAACTGAAACATAAAATGAAGTTCCTTTCAGAAATTGAGAAAGATGTAATCATTAATTAATGATAATGGAGGCAAGTAAACTAACTTGATGTCTTCATATAAATCTAAAAATTTGAGGAAACATTATGGAAAAGTTGTTATTGTCCAGCATGGCTTTTATAGTTTTGCACATATGTACTTAATGGCTATTTATTTGACTCTGTGGTTTACTCAAATTTTAATTTCTATGAGCTTCTTGAGAACCTACTGACATATAGAATTTCAGGTTATACTGAAAAAGAAAGAGGAAAAAAAAATTCCCAGTTTGCGTGATAATAAGGATATATAAGTGTTAAAGAAGCATTTTCCAAAGGTTATAAAGAACAACTTTTGTGCAAATGTAAAATAATTGTATGGCATAAATTCTACTTATTAGTGATGGAATCAGTAAGATGTTGAAAATGGTTAAAAAATTGCTTGAGAAGCTAGATACAAAGTAATGCTGTAATAAATTTGCTCATTTCTTCCTGAGCATCACAATCTTAAGGTTTTCTCATCTACCAGATAGGAATTATTTGTTTCTCTGTTAAGAAACAAGGCACAAGTTATGTGATCCATCTGAAATCTGTATAGAAAGTCAAGCTCAGCATGAAAAGAAAAGCACAAACAAAATGTGTGTATGTGTGTGTGTGTGTGTAAGAGAGAGAGAGAGAGAGAGAGAGAGAGAGAGACGAGCACAAGGCAGAGCACATGTAGCCTACAAATTACCATCAGTCTCACATACCATTTAGAAATAAATATGTCATTTAGAGTTTTCCAAATTCAATACATTTCTATAATTTCAAGCAAGTCAGACTTAACTGATGAAAGAATTAAAATAAAACCTTTTTTAGCAAATAAAATTACCTACTGATTTAACTATAGGTAATTTATATGTTGTAGATTTTTTTCCAAATTAAATCTGAGGTTGACGTTAGTGTGAAAATAGTGAATTTCTAAATAGCCCAAATTATACTTATTTATCCCCTTTTCTAATATTTTCACAATACTATCCTGTGGGAAAAAGTGTTATTCTGGCTTCGTGTTTTGATAAATTTAAGTGAAAATTTAATAGTTCTGGTTGACTATGGAATGTCAAGTTCTGTCTTACATCTGCTCATGACTTCATCTACCATGAGTTCTGTCTATATTATCTTCTGCTTCTGGGTTCCTCTAACATGAGTATGGTTACTGGTCAGCAATGGAGCATATTAGTTTAAAAGCTATACCTGTCAATGAATTTCGGAGTCTCTCTGTAGATGAATTTCAGTGTCTCTTTCCAGAGACTCTAAAGGTAAATTTTAATTTGTGTATCAATACATTGAACTCCATGTGTTATTGTTGACTTCCTGACATCTTTGCTGTTTTTCTTGATGGCATATTCATGGCTCAGCAGCATGGCTTAATCATTTTTATGGTCAAAAATGTTTCTCTTGGTGTAGACAAAGGATTGATACTCTCTCCAGATTTTTTTCATTACTCTTGTGATAATTTTAGAAAAATTTTACTCTTGTTTTAACCTTAATGTATACTGTCAGTACGCATACATCCCTTCTCTTACAAGAAACCTGTTCTAAGACTTGAGCAGTGCAGCCAACTATGCTATTCAAAAGACTATTTATGGTCTAGAGAAATTCAGAGTTCTGGCCACTCTTCTAGAGGTTTAGACCTTGATTCTCAGAACTCATGTCAGGTGGCTGAAGAAGACTTGCAACTCTAGCTGCTAGTAACGTTGGCCCATTTTTGGCATTTCAGAACTCCAGAACACATGTGAAACACATATGCATGCATGCATACATGCACAAACACATGAATGAAAATTTAAAAACAGTATATCTAAAAGGGAATTAATAGAAGAATGCCAATGAGTTAAAAATATTAAAAAATCATATAAAACATACATGAATTTTATTGATAAACTATCACCATATTTCAACATTCTGTTTCAAATCTTTTATAAAAAGAAAGCTGAGAATAAATAAAGAGCTCACAGCTAACTTATTATGTGCTGTTTTTCATTTTTCCATAAAATACAAATTTCAAGGACAGAAATATCTTTTTCTTCTGTTTAAATATGTGTCCCAAATGCCTAGTGCATGAGAGGGCTTCAATAAATACTGTCTTATTGAAAGTGTTTACCGAGAAACATGCAGTGTAGAAGTTAGTATGGTAATACGCTCACACATCGAGATGGAGGTTTTCAAAGAAGTGGTTGGCAGGAGGATAACTGGAATCACGCATTCCCAAAATGTTCAATGGATATTTCATAATCAAATAAAATCCCCAAACAAAATACATATGAATCTTAGAGTATTGAAAGGAAACAACATACAATGTGATAAATTAACTGACTGTATGAATTCTAAGGCCTCTTGACTATCAAATGAGAATTTGTTCTCTATCTAGGCAGATAGTTATAAGGCATCAGTAGCAGATAAGTATCTGATACTTCTCAGGGAATTTCAGCCTCATTATTTCTCCACTTTAAGAACTTCTCTATCCTGGTCTTACCCATCCATCCATCCAAACACCTGTCACTTCCACTCAGTTCAAGACGTGTCCCTGAACACATTAGATCTCACTATGACTTCTTACCCCAGTGACTATGCCAAACTTGACTAGATAAGATCACAGTTTGTATTTGTCCTAATCTTTTGATATGCTCACTTTGCCTTTTCTAGAGTAGCATTCAACTCATCAGCTCTAGCCTTCCTTCACAATCTCCTAAGGCTGTAAACATCTGCTCAATAGGATTTTCATATGAACAAAACAATCTTTTCATATATACTATATCAGATTTACTTGAGTTTTAAAGCCTGAGAATGTAGTTTTCTACATGATTCATTTACATATATTCCAATGGATATTTATGGACCAATAATTGAAATCGTCTTAAGAAATACAATACTGAACTTCTAAATCATACTTAACTCATACATGTTAATTCATTAAATTCACCCACTATACACTCAAATATTAGACATGTTTATGATTTTATTAAGCATACATATATGAAGTATAAAATAAATGTTATTTTAAAACTAGCACAGACCTTACAAACATTCATCTAGATAGAATTATTTTGTGCTCATCTTCAATCTTTGATAATAATATAAAATAAAACAATCCTGTAATAGTTACCTTCAATTTTAATGTGCTTCATTTAGTAAAAGTCAATTGAACATATAGCCATTAATTTACCACATAGTTGTTAGAGAGATCGATAATCTAGACCTAAAACTGAATGTATCAATTACAATTTTTAGTCTGGTTTGTGCAGTATTCTTAAGTTTTTCACAATTTCAGGAGAGCCAAAATTCTATGAAAATGGACATTTTGTTATCTAAAAGGAAAGTGATGGGATATATTTCTGTGAGGTTAATGCCTTTTCCACACAGTGAAGAAGGGACAAGGACATATCAACAAGAAAGAGTCAGTTGTGGCATGGTAGGTTTTTCACTAGACCATGGAAACTAGTGGGTGAGGCACGTATGCCTGCAAACTGATTAAACCCACACTTTGCCCATTTCTTGCTTTCTCTCATCCTCTTCCCTCAGCTTGCTAAGTAAATCAAGTGAAGGACTTTTGCTGGAATGGAAGAAGATCAATGGGCAGATCATGGCCATCAGGTTTGCCCAGGCTAAAATTAAATAACACCTCTACTAGGGCTTAAGTGTATAGTACTGGTAGCAACTTCAGTTCAGAATTTATTATCAGAACAGAATTTAAGTCTTCATGTATCATAAATTTCCAAATCATATACTATAATCCTAGCCTCATATCTCTTTCCAACTCATTAGATTCAGTAAGAGGTACTGCCTCTCTGATTCACCCATTCATGCCTTCCAAAGCCTTACGATGAGTACAGGGACCTGATGGTGTCTATAACATGAAACTTTATGATGTTGAGATAAACAGACCTGAAAGTCTTTAATGAGATGCATAGGTTAATTTTTTCTTGTTATTAATGTCCACATCGTTATTACTAGAGATCTGTGACAACTCTTCTATGAAAAATTAATCTATCCAGCTAAAATCCTACCTGTATTGTGTGATATGTCATTCTATGTCATAAGCACCATAGTGCTTGCTATTACTTTTCGTGCCTGTTATTAACAGCAGAACACCTCCCATGCTCTGATAATCCATTTGCTTAGAGTGATCTTTCATTACCAGAATTTGAGTATGATGGATTTCTCTGTTATGTTTGGTTTCTTTAAACAATTTTTTGAAAATTGCGGCTCCCCCCACTACTAGCGGAGAACACTGAGGAGAGCTGGCTGACTTGTCTGTCTCCATTTTTCTTTTGAAAAACTATTTATTATTAATATTTTCTGTGTGAATGTATCACCTGCATGTATATAAAGGTACCTTGTTTTGTAATGCACACTGAGTTTAGAAGAGCGTGTTAGATTCCCCGAAACTGTAGTGAAGGATGATTTTTAACCGCCATGTGGATGCTGGGATGTAAATTCAGGTTCTGTGTAAGAGAAGCCAGTGTGCTTACACTGAGCCATCTCTCCAGTCCCACTCTGTCTCTGTTTTTTCTGCCAGATCATGCCACCATTCTCTGCTCTACTGTGTTCTCTCTATTATTTGGTAAATTCTCCTTCAGTTGTAGGGTACGCATAGTCATTTAAAAACCATTCTTTGTGGAGAATAAACTTCTACCTGGGCACTGTCAGTACATTCACCATATAAAATGTATGTATTACTTTAAAGGCAATGAATGCAGAGAATCCAGATATGTACCTGATATTGTGAAAAGTAACAATGACCAAGAAAGCACATGAGCTTGACTCTTTGAAATAACAGCCAAATAACAGAATTCTGTTTGTCTCTATAAAATAAAATGTGCTTCAGTAAACAAACATTAATGCTGAAAGTTGCTGTTTCAATTTGATATCTTATTTTTTTTAATTTTATATACAGATTTATTTGTTAGTTCTAAAATTTAATAATTATCTCTCTTTTATTTGTTATTAGAAATTTCATCCCATGGAAATTGTGTAGACTAACTTTAGTTGTTACCTTGACAATCCTGGGAAGAGAGAACTTCAACCGGAACATTTTCCTCTATCAGATAGGCCTGCTGGCAAATCTGTGAAGCATTTTCTTGGTCAAGGAGTAATGCGGGAGAACCCAGTCCACTGTGGATGGTGCCGCACCTGGGTAATTGTTTCTGGGATGTATAAGAGAGCAGACTGAACACCAACAAAAGGAACAAGCTAGCAAACAGCATTCCTCTGTGATCTCTGCTTCAGCTACTGACTCCAAGCTCAGCCCTTGAGTTTCCGCCCTGCCTTCCTTCAGTGATGGTCTGTGTGTGACATGGAAGTGTTAGCCAAATAAAACTCTCCTCCCTCAAGTTATTTTGGTCAGAGTATTTTATCAAAGCAATGGACACCAAACTAGGTAGTGTAATAGTACAACAAGCTATACATAATGATCGTTCTTCTAAATTAATTTTAAAAATACAAAGATAATTAAAATATTTTTAATAATTTTAATTTTACTATATTTTAATTATGATACAAACCATATTATAAATGACACTGTTCAAAATTCCCCAAAATTAGTTTTAAACTATTTTTACTAATTAAGACTGAATAACATTTAATTGATACTTACAGCACAGAATGGTAAAGTGTATTTTTTTGATAATCCATAAGACTATTTGGGATACATTCTAGAAATTTAATTCTCTAGTTTAAACTTCATTTGAATATCTCTGCTTTTCATTTCATGTACAAGAAATATTCTGACATTAACATTATTGGAAGGTGCACTGCAATTGAGGTGGTATATGAGTGTTTATTGATGCCATAACCTTTCTCCATTTTGTAAGTTTGCAATTTCAAATAATACTTAGACTTCATTCAAGAATCAGGTTTAGGGATCAGTAGATAAATTAGTTGCTCTACAAGTGTGTGGACATAAGCTTGAATTCCTTTCTTTGTATAAAACCATGTGTGATCTGAAATCCCAGTGCTCTTAGGGTAAGGTAGGTGAGGACAGTAGAATCCCACAGACACGCTCCCCAAAGTTCATAAGCCGGCTAGGGAACACAGCTAGCAAATCAGTAAAAAGAGAGACTCGCTCTCAAACAAAGTAAAAAAATCAAAGACTAAAACCCAGAATTGTCCTCAGTTCTCCATAAATATGACATGGCATGGTATGTGCATTTCACCACTCACACATTAAAACATACATACACTTGCACACACACACACACACACAGAAAAATAATATTCACTCACTTGTTCCACTAAGAATCACTTCCACCAACACTCTGTGTTATAAAGAAAGTAGCTGAGGGTATGAATTTAGTGACTTACAATGTCCCATAACTAGGTGGTTGAAGTGTTGAGGACAAACTATGTCATAAATGACTTCAATGTTATGATTATCTTGATACATATCATTGGACTATAAATAATTGTTCTCAAATCACTTATGTTTGATTTTTATTGGGTAGATATTTGTCATTTATTGCAACATCAATGAAAATTCTGTGAATATACAGAGTCAAAAGAGAAATAAATCTAGTGATTTTTTTTTCTTATGAAGTACAATTGAGTATTGTATTAAAGAAAGATTACTGTTGTTAGCTAATTTTGCAAGTATATAGGGCAAAGAAATCTATAATGACAGACCTTTGAAGCATGAGTGATGTGGAAGAGTTATGGATATTAATTCAGTCTTTGCATGTGGTGTTCAGTGAAATATTAAGCTTTAGAGTCTGTGTGGGAGTGTGTCTAAATATAGTTGTTATTTTGCATTTTTATTTTGCAGTTTCCCAGACATATTCACTGCAGAGAAAAAAAGAAAAAAAACACGTCTGCCACAAAGGCATAATTCTCAATCGTATGTTTCAGGTCATTCCTTCACAGTCAACCCACAGTACAGCCAGAAACGAAATGCTCTGCTGGGTTCCCTTCTGATTTGTTCTTCCCAAATTTGCTTTCTTCCTCTGCAGCATGATGAGATACTCTCTAATAACATTTTTCCAGAGATAGAAAGTTCATGGAGTAACTGATTATTTTGACTTAGAAGGATGATTGATCCCCTTTGTTAACTGTCAAACAATTGACAGCATTGTCAACAATCTGGTATACTGGAGTAGTTATGGACATCAATTTTAAAAGCTTCAGTTTAGAAATTGGTAACATTTGAGTCCAGAATTCAAACTTGACTTGAATGTGTTTTGTTTGTTTAGCATATTTTTTAGGGTTTCAAAATATTTAGCATTTTGGGAACAATCATATATTTTTAACCATCATTCTTCATTATCTTTAATAACTCTGCTTTGAATATTGATTTTATTTCTTTGACACTGAAATCTAGGATTGCAACCCATATTTAGAGAAGGAACTCCACCCACTGTGGCACATTGTAGAATTACAGGTTTTCTCAGATTAAGAATTCTTTGTATTTTAGATTTTACAAAATAGGCACTAAGAGATGAAGGATTTTATATACTGTGAGATACAAAGAAGAAAATTTGGAAGCCAACATTCACAATGAAATTGAAATTTGTGAGGTAGTAAGATGGACATGTAGACAGTGCTATCACAATTAATTTTGATATTACCAAAGGATAAAATGATACAAATGGTAGTGACCATTTAAAGTAGGGTAGAAAACAAGTACTTGGGTATCTAGTACTGGTCAAACCAAGACAAAACACATTGTCCTACTTTTCTCTCAATAATCTTTGAACTAAATTGTGTTGCCGATGTATTGTACAGTACAAAGATTAGTTTGAGTAAACAGTTATACTTGCAGTTGGTAACTTGTTTGATGTTTACCTAACTGCATTTGCTGCTTTAAAACAGAGGGCCATTCTGGAGATACTCTCAAACTGCAGTCTATTTGAGACACTATCTCTTTCTCAGGATGTATCTGTAAGTTAATGCATCATGAAGATCAAAAGACAGATTTGTTATTTTCACCTGGATTAGATTTCTCTCTGTCATTTGTGAGCTTCTGCTTTCAGAATATCATAGAGTTCCACTGTTTGAAAGGCAGAGGAGACAATCCTCATTTCCCAGTCATCTTGCTCATCTAGGACATCTAGCTTCCTGTTATATTTAAGTGCCTGTCTCCTAACATAAGGCTGAAAACACCACACTTACTTGCTAGCTCACACTAACCATAGCCTATACTTGCACAGCATTCTCAGTGTTCATGCAGAACGCCAGCATCTTCTCTCTAGGTCTCATACCATTTGACAATACAAGGTTGAACACAGAAAGAAGAGGGCAAGTTTAGAGGACTTCTACCTTTTAGATACGTGTCTTTCAAGGAATTTCGAGGTATAATGAAGAGAATGATTTATTGAACTGAAGACACAAGTGAAAGTGTGAAGACCAGTTCTGCCAGTCACTTTCTGAATAGATACTAGACTTGAAGTTTCCGTAGAAGCCACGTGTATAAGAATCAACAGACTAACTTATGCATCACATATATTATTTAATATAATAGATAAAGACTTATTATCTATGAGTCTTGGAATGTGCCCAGTTAAAAATATGCTAGTTGGCCTTGACTCATGAAGGGGGGCTGTTAATGGAAGATGAATTGGTCAATAGAAACACACATATGAGGTACGTCACAAGAGTTTCATGAGAGAGATTGACCTGGATTATAGAACTGGTGTACACAGTGGGAAATTCTTTTAATAATACTATGGAAAGCTTGTTGGTATGAATATAAAATTAAAACTCTTATCAGTAACTATTGAACATGTGTGAATCAAGGTTTGAAGAGATGATCTTAAAATGTTCTTTATGGCTTCACATATGCATAGAGATGATTGCTATTTGATACACATACACACACACACACACACACACACACATGCACCTACTTGACATTCTGTTGATGGTTTATCTAGCTTTGGGAAAAATATATATAATGCAACTTTGTTTTTATGCAAGGCATTCTAGAGGAATTTTTTTTGTGTAACAGAAATTAACAGGTCTACATGCACATACACAAATAGAAAACCAAAACACATACACAATTATGAGCTAATCTGCTTAATATATTTAGACTGCTATAGGGAGCATCACCTTCAGCTTCCTGAGGAGGCAAATATGGTCATTGCATTGTAAGTGCCACATTGCTATGATTTTGTCCTATCTTCAGATTCATTTAACATTTTTACTTCTTGATCATTAACTTCTGATATTTGAAGGGGGTCATTTGCTTATTTTATTGGGGTTTTTGATCTTTTGTCGGCCTGTATCAAGATTGGTGTGTGGGAACTACTTTCCTATGTTGTATAGTATGAGATGTAGGAGAAATTTAAGAGGCAAGACTAGGGAAAGTAAAATGGATATCTGAGTTAACTAGGTGATTTCTCCTTCTAATGAAATTGTCATAAAAGAGACAATCTGTGTTAAAATTCACAGGATTATGGAACCATGGAACAATTAAAAATGAAAGGTAGAATAGAGAGCCTGGGGACACTTTTGGATCATAAATGGGTAGCTGTGAGCCTTTTTGAGAAGCAGTTCCATCTTCAGAGTACCATGGAGAGAGCTCTTTAAAGACACTGGCCTAGGGGGATGATTTATTCACACCGGGGCAGTTCATTAGAAAGGTGAAGCATGCCACTACATCAAGAATGGCAAATTGGATTCATCTTGAATAGTACTCTCCTTGATTTATAGTGGCTGTCTGGAGAAATGTGGACAAAAATCCTAAGATTTTTAACTAAATTCAACAGGTTAGCACCTTGTGATTGATTAGTGATATCTGTATGGACATTGAAATGTGAGTTATTGGTATAGCCTGTGTAATAATTCTTTCATCCCTGTATTAAATGTCTTTTTTATAGTGAGTTGGTTACAAAGGTCTAAATCTGTTAGAAAATTTGCTTACCAGTTAAACAGTTTGATCAGTACTTGGTCAAACTTAAGAATCTTTTCAAACCAGTAATTTGGTTTGCCCGGAATTAAAAATGATTTAATAGAATTTCCTAACATGTCTTTGAATGAGCTTTGTGAGTATATTGACTCAATAGGGTTTCCTAATACATCTTTTGTGGCAATACTATATCACATTACCTAAATAAAATGCGTGACTCTTAATTTTAGTTTCTAAGACCCAGAGGGCACTCATGCCCTGTGCCTTCTGGGACTGTGTTGTGGAACAATGCTCTTGAGTCCGACTTCAACTATAGTTTTATTCAAAACCTTTTTCCTGGTTCATTTGGGGAACTACAAACATGGGTTCACTCTTAATTTTCAGACAGTCTATTCTTTCATCTGGAGGCCTAAAACAACTCATACATACATTATAATGTATTTATTCTTAATCTTCATTGTTTTCAAAGAAGATATACTGCCTTTATGCATTTTAACTTGTCAATTATCAGGCATGCTCCCATCCATTCATGATCTTTGGGTGGAGCAGAAAAGTGAAGTTCTGAAGAGTTAAGGTCAGGAGCCCAGTCACAAAAGTGATGGTTCAATGACTTTGTTTTTCGGTTTCAAAGTTAGAAGTCATTAATCCAGATTCCGCATATTTTTTCAACGTCATTGCTACAGTCTTTGAATATAAGTTTGTGGGGCACAAGAGCAATAGGCAGAAAAACAGTCAACATGTCTTTTAGCCTGTCTAAACACAACAAGATTGTGATCATGGCACTGGAGTTTGGGTGGTCAGAATTTACAATAAAACAAGAAATCATTCCTTGAATAAGATTTTATACTTTGAAAAGGAGATGTCAATTTTAAGGACATAAATATGGGGTAGATATCAGCTCTGTGAACTGGACCGTGGTATTTGATCAAAGAACACTCTTTCAGAATTCAAAAAGGGTATGTGAGTACAATTTTTCAATTCAAAGGAACTAAAGGTACAGGAAAGTTCTCTAGTGGCCATTAGAAGACAAGGCTATCCAACCTGGGGAACAAAATAGCAAGCTTTCCTAGATTGACACCACTTTAAATAGCAAAGCCCCAAATCAAAATTAATCTAATAATCTGGATGTAGGTAAACCATTATGTAAAGACATCAATTTGGGAATACTTGGTAAAGTCATCACAGAAGCATAAGGGATCAAGAGTGCTGGACCCATTTGATTTTTTTAAAACACTTTATTATTTTTATTTTATGTGTAAAAATGTATGTCTCAGTGTAGGTGTATCCTTGTCATTCAATGCCCATAGAGGTCAGAAGAAGGCATTAGATCTCTTGGAACTGGAGTTCCAGATGGTCGTTAGCCACTATGTATGTGCTGGGAACTGAAACTGGATCCTCTGCAAGAACGGCCAGTGCTTTTAACCACTGAACCATCTCTTCAACCCCCACTTGATTTTCTTATACATGAAACTATATAAGTGAAGTTTCAATGGTAAACATTGAAGGAAGAATTGCGCTTCCTTCTTAAAATTCGTTTTCCAGCAGGCTGAGAAGATAGCTCAGTTAGTATCGTGCTTCACAAACATGAGGGCCTGAATTAAGTGTCAACACACATATGAAAAGCCAGACAAAGTGGCATGCTCTTAAACTCTCAACCCTTGGGAGGCAGAGATGGACAGATCCCTAGGGCTCAATGAGCAACATAGCCTACCTAAGTGGTGCATTTCAAGCCACTGAGAGAGTCTCTTCTTCAAAAACAAGGTTTTGGTCAGGGTGGAGATTACCCAAAATAATATAGGCAATTGCCATTGTGCTTGGTTGCCTCCCAAAATTTGAATGTAAGACTGTATTGCTGAAGACACTGTATATTTCAGACACAGGAATTGGAGTAATTGAGCTGAGGAACTGACCTAGAAGGCTCCTCCCTGAAGACTAGCTCTTATGGTATCTGAGGGTGCTTTGTAAGTAGCAGAGGAAGGAAAACAAGCACCGTGTCTACTCAGCTGTAAACCTATGACCAACAACAATGACTGACCCAGCAAATTATTTTTATTAGTGCCATAGCGACACTTTTATCTTGAGGGTAATTAATACCTGTGTAAATGGACTTAAAGTCCACTCAATCAGAGGGAATCCATGCATGTTTCTATAACCCTAATGAAGCACACATAATTGGTGATCTCATAGACCCTAGAGAAGAACCTTCTATTGTCACTTTACTAATGCAATTTTCTACATGATCATAAATGCTTATCCTTATATTCATAGATAAGTGTAGCTTTTACCACTTTCTTCTGCAACAGATGGAGATTACTACAAAGTTCACACTGATCAAAATGGAGACATATAAGTGACCATGTGGTGGCTAGTCCCGATTAATAGATCTACAATGTAGCCTCTACACCTAAGGCCAGAGAACATTGCAGAAGAAAGGGGCTTAGAGATTGTAAGAGATACCTGCTGCAAGAAAATACACTGTAGACATGATAAAGATGCTGCATCCACAATATCTCTACATAATGACAAAATCAGTTAACATGCCAAAGTGGATGGGGGAAATTTCATGGAGTCCTACCTTTAGATGAAGAAAGGCAGACAATCAATGAATGCTTAGGGAAGGAGAATCAGTTTTCTCCACGGACAAGTTCCTCGATAGATCTTCTAATCCCGAGTGGTCAGCCTAAGTACATGTACACATGAACACCACTAAACGGACTCAGTACATTTTGTATATATGTATATGCAAGAGTAATAAAGAAGTGGACAGGAAATGGGGGAGTGAGGAATATAATATGGAAGGTGTTGGAAGGGGAAGGGGAAGATGGTAAATACAAATACAATATTATATAAAAAATCATCAAAATCCAAAACTAAAAAGAAATGATGTGAGGAAGATCATTTTAGGTTGACCGCTTATCTCCACAAATACATTCACACTCTTGGATATGCAACTACACAAATACATGCACTCACAGGAACATACTTCTTCCATACATAGCCAGATAGTCAAAATTTATGTGAAACTATTCAATTATGTATTCCTAAATATGTCTTATAAGCATTTTTTTTTCTGACAAGGTCTCATCTGGCCTTGACTAGTCTTGAACTTTATTATCCTTCCAGAGCTTCTGTGTGTTGGGATTAGATTGTTTAAGATCAATGATTTTTTTAAAAAATTATTTATTTGTTTTACTTTATGTGTATTAATAGTATGCCTGAATGTATGCTTCTCCATGCCATGTAGTGCCTCTAGAGGACAGACGACATTGGATCCCCTGGAACTGGAGTTATAAAATTATTGCTAGCTGCCATGTGGGTGCTACGTTTCAAACATATGTCTTCTGTTCTTGGCCACTGAGCCATTTCTCCACCCCAGAACAGTTATTTATTGAATAAGAAATACACTACTGAGCAGAGACAGAGAATATTATCAAGAAGGTTTACTAGATATGGTTGACAAAATGCATTCTTGACATAAGTCTTAGTAGGCCTCAGGCATTATACAGAGTTAACAAAAAAACCTAGTTTGAATAGAATGTTTCTGATTTTATCAATGAAATGCAATGCATCCAGAATACTTTTATTCCCAAGAGAAGAAGGACATTTGGTCTCTCTCAAAGAGGAGAAATTCAGTGTTTTTCTGTGGGTGAATAAGCATGGTTTTCAAAAAGTATATCCATTTCTCAAGCTAAATTTTTCCAAGCACTCTATCAAGTCATGTGGCAATGTCCTTATGATTCAAAGAATCTCTGTCTCACCTATTGAAGAAATGTGCATCTGTGAGAAGAGTACAAGTCTTTGTAAGAATGTGTATAGGAGGAAGGCTTTTGATTTTCTGGACTGCTTTCTAGGCAAGCAAACCAATTCCCTAGTTGATAATAATAAATAAATAAATAAATAAATAAATAAATAAATAAATAAATAAATAAATAAACAAAATTTAATTTTATAGAATTATTTATCTTGTGCCCTCAAAGAGTCTTGGATTTAATAAGATTAGGAGTTCAAGATATAAAATAGAAAGACACAGAAATAGAAAAACAACATACGAAAATTCATATGTAGCACAAAAGACCTCAGATGGGCAGAGTAATTCTGAGCAAAGGGAGCAATGCTGGAGGATTATTAAACCAGATTTCAAACTATATTAGTGAGCTATATTAACAAAATCATCATGACCCTGACAGCATGGTACTTCAAATGCAGATCATCGGAATAAAAATAGAGGATGCTACAGGAAGTGTAGGACTTTAATCCCAGCATTGTGGAAGCAGAGGTAGGATCTCTGTGAGACTGAAGCCACCCTGATCTACATAGTGAGTTCCAATGCAGGCCAGCTGGGACTACAGGGAGGTCATGTCTCAAACAAAACAAAACAAAAACAAAGAAGACCAAAATGCCTACTGCAGGAAATACAGCACCACCAACATATGATGCTAGAAAAACTGGATGTCCAGATATAGAAGAATGAAATCTGTATCATGTTTATCACTCTGTACAAAAGTATTCTTCAAATGAATTGAAGACGTCAATGATAAACCTGAAACACTGACACTGCTAGAAGAAAACACAAGCAGTACCCTACAAGATACAAGAAATGGAAAGTCTCTCTGAATGAAATTCCATTCATTTAGAAATTTAGAGCAACAATGACAAGTGGGACTTCATTAAACTAAAAACATTTTTGGAGAGCAAAGGAAACAATTGAATGAAGAGAAATCCCACAGACTTGGAGAGAATCTTTTCCAGCTGTACATTTGATAAATAATTAATATCCAGAATATATGAGGATTTAAAAGACAAAGAATCAAGGAAACAACTCAGTTATGGAATGGGTTACAGATCTGAACAGATCTCAAAAGAAGAAATGACAGTGCCTAAGAAACACTTTCACAGGTGTTTAACAGCTAGGGAGATGCAAACTAAAACTACTTAAGATCTCATTTTACCCTAGTCAGAAAGCCTAAGACCAAGAAAACAAATGAGCACAAAGGCTTGCACTGATGAGATTGCAGACTGGTCAGCCACTATGACTGAAGAGTTCTTAAAAAGCTAAAGTAGATCTGTCATATGACCCAACTATGCCATTCCTCAGCATATATACAAAGTACTGGATATTCTAGTACAGAAAATTCTTCTCAGTTCGTTGCCACAGTAGCTAGGAAATGAAAAAAAAAACCCTCAATATCTTTTAATTCATGAATGAATAATAAAAATGTGGTACAGCTGCACAATGGAATTCTATTCAACTGCAAATAAAAATATAATCCTAAAATTTGTAGCTAAATGAATAGAACTAGAAAATAGTTATTTCTCTGAAATGGTTAATAGTTGTTTTAAATGTAAGCTTGTCATTTAACAACTTGGGTCTTTTCACTTGGTGGACACTCCCAATGGCGTAACATAATTCAACTCAGAGAAATGAGTTTATGAGACATATTTTTTCAAATGTATTCTACAATTCCACTTTCACTTGATCAATCTGAAGAAGAAAGTTATGAAGGCATAAAGGATTCAAGGAAAAGAGAAACACTAAGCTTAAGGAACTATGGCATCCATGCTGGGTAGTAAACCTGTCGGCTCTTCATCTTTAAGTGGCTGTTAGCTTGATCATCTAAGGCGGATCACTATCCATAAACTCTGGAACAAAGACACAATGCATCTGTTCAGAAAACATGTGGAAATGGGAAAAGTCAGAGGAGGCTTGACACAAAAATTAATATTTATTTTATTTTAAATAACTTCTGAGAAGTACATATATTCTATTGTAGGCAAGGAGAAATTATGATAAGGAAACAGTGGTATTTAATTTCAAAGCTTTCACTAATACAGTATGAACAGATGAGAACTTTGGACTCCCAGAAAAGGATTCTATGCACCTAAATAAAAATGTTTTTTAAATTTAATTTTATCCTGCATAGTACTTTTCCTCCATTTGGTGATAGCCTTCTTTCCATAGGTGACTGGTTTCATATATATTATAATATGAGAAAATAAGGACACTATATCTAAACTTCTGTTACTAACATGAGCACATGTTAGTGGCCACACAACTTAATCTACAAGAATCATTTTCAGCAAGTAATCATTACATGTATTAAGAAATATATAAGTTTAATTGTATAGAATTGGACGTGGGATTTATGGCAAATATTTGATGAGTATATTTCAACCTACACATAATAAAATGAATTGTCGGATGAACTCATCAGTGAAAAGAGTCTAGGGAGCCAACTCTTCTTTCCCTTTGTAAAACTAATCTTAACCTACAAAATACCAAGGTAGTGGGTGCTAATACGATGGTTAATACTACTGCTAATTTAAAATTCAATACTTAAAATAAATCCTTTATGATATATTGCTAATTGTACATGTCACATAATAGAAAGATTTAATTTTAGCTCTAAATTATGGGCTATTATCTGGGTCATAAACAAAGCATCATAATCCATATTAGCACCAGAAATCATATATGTCCCCCTCCTCATTATGAGTCTAGCAGCTGGACTCTAAGCTAAATATTTTTCCGATCTCACTTCATTTAATAGCATCTGTTAGTATGCCCATTGTTAACGGGAGGATGATTTCATTCCAAGGATACAATCATGCTTCCCCAAGCAAAGGATGACATCTCCAGGGGTTTAAGAACTAAAAAGCAGTTACTTTGTTCAGCTTCTACACAGGCTGTTTTCTGTTCTTGAAAAGTTTTTCAGGAAGTGAATTAATGTAATAGTTTTTACAGTCTGTATAATATAAAATAGACTCAGATTAAGCTAGCAGACTTGTTATTTGACAGTTTATAAAATATTTTAGTATCTTTTTGGCAGTAGCAGTTTGAATGTTGGCAAATGTACACATTGCTTGTAGTTTCAAAACCTTGTAATGAGTATTTTCCACTGTAATAGCACAGCACTGAAATTTGGATAAACCACTTAGACTTGTGAACTCTGACATGCATGGTAACAATGTCTTTGTGAAAGAATTTTGTCAAGTATTGGAGCTCCTACTAATAGCACATCCATCTTTCTGCACACCATAAATCTTAAGAAAATTTCTATTACTCTGCAATTTGTCTGGCTTATGCTATTTATTAGCCATTTTATTCTGCTGCTTTAAGAAGTAATGTGATGTTCATTTTATTGCTGGTTCAATAAATTGTTAATTATAATGCAGTGATTGCAGCTGACGTGATTTAAAAGCCACATTAGCACTATAGCATTAAGTTTTAACTATTTTACCCTTCAATTCCCTGTTTATACAACAGTAAAAGGAAAATAGCTTTGGACTAATATAAAAAATGAAGCTACTTATATCTATTGATCACATGACACAGTAGAAATTCCTTTTTAATAGAGGTTACCTTTTTATCTTGAAAGGGGAATGCTGAACAATATATAATGGAACATTTAAGAGAAAAGCATATGAGAGTGCGACAGGTAAAATACGAGTGGTTAGTTGTATTTATGTTTATCAGTACTCTAGTTTTTATGAATTTCTAAGTAGAGAGGCACATTGATCATGGAGATTTGTAAATACATTCATTATAGAATTTAAAATAATTACTAAATGTGTGATAGACGTGTATTTGAAGGTCACTTTTGATTTGTACCCTAAATGATCAATCTCTGAGAAATATGAGCACTTTCTATTTTTCAGTCTCAAATGGGCCAAAAGCTTTCTCCCACTGCCTAAAATATGTTTCACATTGTATAACCTTCAAGATCTGTTAATTCATACTACCTGGAAATTGAACTTGAGTCATGCTTAACATTATCTAGGATATTAATTCAGTATGTACTTAATGCTCAGTATAATTTAGAATAAAACTTTTGTATTCTTATTTAAGATTTGATAGCATCTTAAGTTGGAGTCAGAACTTTCTCCAAAAGCTCGATCTGTACATTTTCAGTCTTCGATTATCTGTGCTATATCATCTTTTACCCTGAGAAGTGAGTGAGTAGAAGGTGGGCCTGGGTTCATTAATTTTGAAAGTCACAGACTATCTGTACCTTTAAAGTTCTATATGAATTATAGGGAAAATAATCAGAATCTGAATACTTTTGGTCTAGTTGTGCTCTATTCTTTCACTGAAAAAGATAGTATTTATTTTTAATAATTAATTGCTCAGTGCTTGGGTTGCAATACGCATGAAATTTTTAATCAACAAATACATATTGTAAAATCTTCTATGTCTGAAGCATTTATTCTGTAGAGTAAGAGCCACTGACGAATGATGCCCATGTACATCACTTTCCAGACAGGATTTAGCAAGATTCTTTTGATTTTGTTTTTGTCCTATGGTAATAAAGAGTTCCTCAAATAATTTATATGCAATTTTATGTTTATTCTGTAATTGTTTTGCATTTAGCATCGTGAGTTAATTGAAAGGTGAAGATGATATAATTTTTTATTTCTTTTTATCTTTGGCTTTTTTTTTTTTTTTTTTTTTGAGTCAGAAACTCCCTGTAGCCCACGCTGGCATGGAAATCACTATGTAGACAAGGCTGGTCCCAGTCACACAGATACCCACATGCCTCTGCCTCCCAAGTGCTAAGAGTGTCATCATGCTTGGCTGTGGTATAATTCAGTTGAAGGAATAGCTACATAATTTACTGATTTATAGTATCATGGAATAGTAACATTAAGAAAAGCATAAAACATTTAAAGTATTATATATATTTAAATATATAAAATGTACAAAGTCAAAGAAAGTAGGTGATTGAACTCATTTGTATCTTTTTGGCACAACTTTCTGAGGGGGTTCTGAAATTTGAATTTACTTAAGGCTCTTTAGGTGGAAACCACTTTCCTTACTTCTTCAAACATATGTAAAACAAGCCCATGCCTAGATTGGGATGCTGCTGTTGCATGTGATGTGTTAAGCTTTTCTCTGCTCTGGACTCAGCATTCACGGCTCTCCTGATGCTTTACCATAGCTAGCTCCTCTCTCCTGCTCATATCTCATCTCAAGTATTGCCCCCTCATTAATGGACTGCTTTTTGTTAAGTTTGCCTTACTCTGAAATTACATTACTGAACTGTTGTATCTCTCATCTGCCACAATGGGAGTTCAATCAAACATGGTCTTTTTCACTACTGAGTCACTGTCACATGACCTGCTGCTTTGAGTTCAGCAGATTACCTAGTGTATTGTGGAATGAGTGAGTGAATGAATGAGTGAGTATTTTGCTCAAGATCAGATAATTAGATGGTGCTGGATACAAGTTCAAGGGGTTAGTCTTCTAGAGCTAGGCCATGGTGTCTTCAAGTTGCAATTTTAAAACATTATCTCGTCCAAAGGGATCATTTTAGTTTAGAGAAATGTGCCCTAGGTTACAGAGTTTAAATGCCTTGCCTAAAAATACATGTAATTAGTGGCTTAATTAGGTGCAAGAACTCAAAGATATTATCTGTTGACCCATTCAGTAGTCTCTTTACTGTATAACTTAGCTTATAAGTATATATGCTATTTTAAACAAAAGGAAATTACTTTTGTGCATAGAAAGAATGGTCCTGATAACATACTGTACTTAAACATCTTTGTGTGTATGTTGGAGTAAAAGAAGACATCTCTCAGCTAATCAATTATTTTCACTTTTAGAACTTCTAGGATCTTGTGACCTGGATATGCATAAAATCATGAGTGCTTGAACCCATCTCTTTCACTGAGGGAGGAGGAGACTTTCATGACATCTGAGATTCAAAAAGAAAGTCTTCAATATGCATTAATTTTTATTTTAGTTTTTATAGAAGGTCTCCCTAAATCCCCAGCTGGCCTGAAACTCACTATGTAGATCAGGTTGGCCTCTATCTCACAGTGACTTACCTGCTTCTGCCTACCAAGTACTGGATGAAAACTATGTGTACCAGGCCTGGTTGCATTATGCATTATTTTCAAAAGTGTCAGTTACTCACTTGAAACTCTGATGAACTCTTGCAGTCCCAGCACTTGGAATCTGAGGTGGGAGTAACTCAATTTCCAGGCCAGACTCACTGCATGGTGAGACCCTTTCTTCCAAGAGAAAGATAAAGGAAGAGAGGAAGAGGGAGGAGGGTGGGCAGGAGGGAAGGAGGAAGAGAAGGAGGACGAGAGAACAGGAAGAATGTATGAAAATAGGAAAAAGGGAGAGGAAGGGAAGAAAATAAATATTTTAAAATCTGTTTCTCTGAAGATTCTACAAATAATATGGATCTGAGAAGCTTCCAATTTTCTCTTTCAATAATTTATTTTAGAAATTAGTTGCCCACTTGTAATGTAAATTCTTAGCTTTGGAAAATCTTCTTTGTTTGACAGTTTCTTTGTTATATTTTTAACTCAAAAATCAAACTGTGCTTTTCTTTTTTAACCTCTACTTAAATGTCTCTATTCACAATGTGAGACTTTAAAAATTATTATATTCATAACTTTTTTCTATTTAGAATTAAGCAGAGAAGGGACTGAAGAGATGGCTTAGTCATTAAGAGCACAGACTACTCTTCCAGAGGACCTGCGCTGTGTTTCCAGCACCCACATGATGGTTAACAACTGTCTGTAACTCCAGGACCAAGGAATCTGAAGTCCTTTTCTGTCCTTCACGAACATTGCATGATACAGTTGTGTACAAACACACACACACACACACACACACACACACACACGTAAAACATTCACACACATAAAATAAAGATAATTAAAGAATTTAGAATTTGGCAAAGAAGAGAATGTGGAAGCATCTCTTCTTTACCTTGTACTTTCAACAGGGCTATAAGTGTATTCATTTGTGTTATTGAATCAGTTTATTTGTTTGTGGTATCATTTAATCTGACAACTTTTCTTCTTGATTATACAAGTGGCACATTCAACAAACATTCAGGATTAATATGTAAATTGTAGACATTCAGTTCTGAAACTGGAGATACTATCCAAAGTAGGCAAACAAGAACACTCCAGGATTCTCTGCTAAGCATCATTGCTTATGAAATATTTAATCTCATTTAAACTGAAATATCAAAAAGTGCTCAGAAACAAGCATGGCCGCTTTATTCCACTAGTCCGTTTCAGGAGTATTAGGAATAGTGACATGTTTCTGCTTACTCAGATACAGTAAGGGTAGAGCTCAAGACTTGACTTTTAGACACTCCTTATTTTAAGCTAATAAGATAATAGAACTAAAGAAACCTAACCAAATAATTATTTTAGGACAATTTTCTACAGTTTTATCAGATCAGCATCTGATTTTCACTTGTGTAGTTAGATAGCAGATAATCTTCAATAATTGTCATTTTTCAAAGTCCTAAGTGTTGAAAAATAATCAAAACTATATTCTTTAGCTTCTTTTTATATTTTATTTTAAGGCAGTGTCTTAATGTTGAATTAGGAATTTAAGGTGAAAGTTAATTCCAGAATGACCTCCATGTGTAAATTTAGTTTATTTATTTAGTTTATTAGGTCATTTCTTAGAGAAAATGATAAACTAAGAGATATGGGGGTATCTAGAAATAAATGATTAATCAATCAGATATTTGTACTTAGATTGCCTAAAATTCTCAGATTAGAGCTGTAGATGGGAGTTCTCAGTTTATAGATAGTAAGTGAATCTCTGTGTGTTGATCTATCCAATATACCATGTTCCATCAATTCTAGATTGAGAATTAATTCTTAATCCATTTAGTTCTGCTAATTTCAATCTAACAAACTGTTTTTCCTCCTAGAGATTGTTTTCCTCATAATCAAGTCTAAGCTTGTCAACTTGATTAGACTGAGCAATACCTAAGACATGAATAAAGCTCACCTCAGATTGTGTCTATGAGGATGTTTCCAGAGAGGTTGTCTAAGATTTAACAGGTTGGGATCAAAATGAATCAAAAGAGGAAGTAGGCAAATTTTTGCCGGTACAGAATCTTTTTCCTGCTTTCTGACATCAGAAAGTGAGCAGCTCTGCTGTACCGCACCTCCTCCACCATGACACCCTGTCTTGCCACAGGTCCACAGCAGTGAGGATAAGTGTTATGAACTGAAGCATCTTTTAAATGGTTTAAAATTTAAACCATTTAAATTTGAGTTTTTTTAATCATGTTCAAATCATGAGTCTGAATCATTAGCTTAAGCAAGATTCGTCTCTGAAAAGAAACAGCAATGTCATCCATTTCGTTATTATCCTATAATCCTGTACAAAGACTAAGTAAATACTGAGTAAAGTAATGAAATGTGAGTGAACACTTTGGTCTTTAAGCATTATTCTAGTCTATAAATTTCTGGTTAATCAGATTCTACCTGTTGCTTCTGTGAGAAAAGTTATCTTTTGGAAAATCTTGATCCATTCATGACAGTTTTTAAAATGCTTTTATAATGCTGTTTTCAAATATAATTTTTCTTGCTGGCTTCTCACTTTGTGGAGAACAGAAGAGTCCAATGGGTGAAAATTGTTTCTTTCATGACTTTAGCTTAAGCCTGATGCAGAAAACCTCTTGGACCAGCTGCAATCCAATCTGGTCTGTCTAATATTTGTAATAAAACATTTACCACAAAGTAGTCTATTTAATGGAAAAAAGTTAGGATGTATCTATTCCCCTGGATCCTTATATGCCCCCTTCTTTTTACATTACATAGGATGAGACATGGGGTGTGAAGAAAGAATCCAGCAATTTCATTATACTGCTAATGTGTTTCCTGAAGAAAACATCTATCACTGCGATAATTCATTTCTTAATATGCTTTTAAAGGAGGGAATTTCTGTTTTCTTGATATTCTCTTCTTGGAAGGATGTTATACATGTGTCTGCTTCTCCATGCTCCCTTGTCGATAAACTGGACCACTTGGCTCATTTCTCTCTAAGAAATTGGTGTGGGAAAACATCTGAAAATATATGTATACTTATATACAATAACTACACAAATTGGTTCAGTATACAAAATAGGGACAAGGAGTTTCTAATAAGATTGTTTTTCAGATTTCTTCCACTTCCCTTTACTGTGATGAAAGAACTTCCAAAACACAAAAAAGGGGTCTAGAGAGATGACTCAATATTTAAGGAAATTGGCTGCTCTTGCAGAAGATCAAGGTTCAGTTCCGAGAACCCACATGTCAACTAACAACCCTCTTGAACTCCAGTTCCAGGTAGTCTGACCCCTTCTTCTGGTTTCCATGTGCATTGCCTGAAGCAGGTGTACTTACATGCAGGCCGACAAAACACGCATAGACATGAAATGAAAATAATTAAAAATAAAATCCGCCACAAGTGTTAAGTGTCACAGATATGCCAAGTATGCCATTTATTGTCTAAGTGAGGTAAAATACCTCTGTCAGTAGTCAGAAAAATGTGATATTATCACTGAAATTCCTGTGAAGTTAGATTCCATTTTCAGATGAAGAAACTAAGAATTCTAGACAATTAAACAGCATCATTCTTTATCCAGTGAATAGTTCTGCCAAGGAAGAAAACTATATACAAATGGAGGTCTGAGGGCAGATAAAGAATGTTGAAATTATTAGACGTAAGTATGGATAGAATGTAGCTAATACTGACTGCAAATTAATTAGATATTTTTATTCAGTCAATGCTTATTAGGAAGGGAGTATTATTAGTACCTAAGAATGAAGTCTCTATGGACAGAACACTAAGATTCACATTCTAATTATTCTTATTAGTTGATAATCTTAGATAAATACTCACAACTCTCTGTACCTCAGTTTCTCCTTCATGGAAAGGCAAATTTGCCCTCTAATTCATAAGTTTAAGTGGGAATTAAATGAGAAACCATACAATGCATGGTTAGATTAAAAAACGCCATCCTCACTCTCACTTTCTTATTGTGAGTCAAAAAATGATCAGAACAAAATGTCTGCACTTGCTTCCTAGAATTATGAAGTCTGACACATCAAAGGGTACTTATTACAATATCTGGCTATAATTTCTAGAAACCAGGGTACAATTCAGTGGTAGTCACTGTAGCAAAAACTATTTTTACCTACATATTATGTGCCAGGCAACGTGCCATTCAGGGACATAGTGGTTAGAGAGACAGATGTAATTCTTGTTTTCATGGAGATTCTAGTCAAACATGAACTATGAAAAATTTAAAAAGCAATGGGATAAGATACTGTTTCTTAGTAGGATCTCAGAGCAGTTTGGATAACTAAGGCATATTCTACCTGCTCATAAACTGCATTATTTCTTTCTTTATATTGCCCTATCCCTCTGGGTATCATTATTGTATACTGAATATAATGCTTAGCAACTTTAGAGCCATATAAATAATTCTATTCAATTTACCTATTTTACAAAACTAAAGAGATAAATATAAAAGTGACTTTCCAATATCACATTCTTTGCAAAAGCCTAACATTGTTCTTTCCACAAAAACATACAACAAATGTAAATTATCTTTTATTTTTAATACTCAATAATCATAATCTTTTATAATTGGAGTCAATATACTCCTTAAAGTTCAACACAGTAACAGTAAAATGTTGAAAATATTACCCGTTGCTTTATAAACATATGCTTTCTGTGCTGTATAGTTTCAGTTGTTACCTTGTCACACCTAGGGTAAGGAAACCTCAAATGAGGAATTTCTCCTGGATTAGCCTTTGGGCATGTTTGTGTGGCCTTTTTTTGATTATTGTGTGATGTGTATGAGGGCTCAGCCTGCTGTGGGTAGTGCCACCACTAGGCAAGTGGACCTGGGTTGTATAAGAAAGCAGGCTGAGGACAGACCAGAAGGACAAACCAGTAAACAGCGTTCTTCCGTGGTCTGTGCTTCAAGTTCTGCCTTGAGATTCTTTCCATTAAGGTTTTCCGTGACTTCCTCCAGCGATGGAAGATTAAGATAAAATAAACTCTTTCATTACAAATTGGGTTTTGTCAGTGTTTTCATCAGAGCAGTAGACAAGCAAAGTAAACCGAACTAGTGTAGCATTGCTGTGATAGACCTGGGTATGTGGGTTCGGGGGTGTGGGGAAGATTGTGGACGCATATGGAAAGGAGAGCTGGAAAAACCATTCAGTGTGTAGAACTTCATGAGTTTTTTTTTTGTTGTTGTGGGGCTTAGAACAGTTATGCGGAGAAACTTGGATAATGGAGGCTTGGTTCATGGAGTTTCAGGGATAAACAAATATTCTGTTGAGATAATTGTGTAATTTACTTTGAATTAAGAAATTTTGAAGTGAAACCTTTTGTAATTTACTGGGATAATCGAAGCTTGTTACTGTTGTTGAAAAATCAGCTGTGATTAGCAAGTGAGAATCATCACGGAGACTAAATCTAAGAGTGTTTCTTCAGGGTCAGCACAAGAAACGGAGATGTGGTCCAGAAGGGGCCAAGACTGCTTTTTTTTTTTTCTTTTTTTTTTTTTTTTTTACTTTTCTTTAAATTAACTTATTTTTTTTTTATTTTATGAATATGAATGTTGTGCCTACACATGTACCTGACCAAAACTAACCTGGGGAAGAAAGCGTATATTTTATTTTATTCTTCCAAGTGATGGTCCGCTGCGCAGGAAGTCAGGACAGAAACTCAAGGTAGGCAGAAGCTGAAAGAGAGACCTTGCAGCAGGGAGGAGTGAAATGAAATAAACCCTTCCCCCCCCAACTATTTTTAATCAGTATTTTCCCATAGCAAGAGAAATCTAACTAGAATACTTTAATAAGGTCAATATAGATGTCAGATTAAAAAATTCATGTATGAGTATGTAGGATGCCTGGAGCTGTGGCATGTATCTATAATCCCAGGAAATGGGTGTCTGATGGAGAAAAACTGCATGTTCAAGGACTACCTGGGCAGCAGAGTAAGATCCTACTTCAAAAACTCAAAACTAAGACAAACAAAAATGTGAATTAAACTAGTCAGAGAAGAGGTTCATCCATCATTTAATTTGTAAAAATTAAGGTATACCTTAAAATGTATAACATGTTTTAAGAAGTGCTTAGCAATACAGTAGATAGAACTGCAACATTATGCATAATTACTTAACTGACAATGGGATCATTGAGTAATATTCTGACATTTATTTAGAGTAGGAAATGATAAGCATTAGCATATATGGTAGGTCTGATGAAATTGTTTAGTCTCTCATACATAAAATCAGTGATGACTAATGCAAATCCATCCAGTTTAATATTGTCAGTACACATTGAACTGACATGTATTAGAGATATGAAGAGATGAAGAGAATTTATATGTACATTTTCACAAATCTTGACCATTGCTATACCACTTAATTCATATTTTTATCAAAACATAGAATATTTTTGCGATCTGGGAAATGCCTTTTTTTCTTTCCAGTCAAATCAAACACACCACAGAGTGATTGTTTTTCTCCATCTTTTATTTATTGTTGTTTCAGGTAGTTTGCTCTTTATATTTCATTCATGATGGGGCTGGGGCTATGAGTCTTGTAGAGCTTTTGCCTAGCCTGAGTAAGGCCCTGGTTTGTTCCCTTGCACCGTGAAAAAGAAAGATTCCAGTTCTGTTCCACTGCAGTGTTTCTGATTACACCATATTGCAGCAATCCAAATGTAGAGCAACCCAGAAACTTCCAAGGAAAAGTCTGAAAGATCAGTTATGACAACCTTTCAGGAGTCTGGATCAGCAAACAGTATACTTTCTGCATGTATATAAACACATACGTGAAACGATGCCGCCTATAGTCAGTGCCTAACTTTTACTTTTAAGACTTATTTTAGTTTTTAAACTTTTGTGTCTGAATGTCTGCCTTGTGCACGGCAGCACAGCTACCAGTGGGATTCAGAAGACAGTGTTAGATTCCCCAGACCTGAAGATACAGGCCGTTGTGAGCCACACGAGACGCTGCTGGGAATCTAATTGAATGCAAGAGCAACAAATACCCTTAACTTCTGAGCTAGGTTTCTAATCACCCTGTCTGGCATTTTTAATGCTGTTTTCAATTTTTATATTTTATCTATCATGTATTATTTTTATTAGTTGGTTCCTACTTTAAAAAAAAATAATGGTCTCACTATATAGCCCTGGCTATCCTAAAACTCACTATATAGATGAGGCTGTCCTCAAACTCACAGAGATCTATGTGCTTTTGCCTCTTTATTGCTGTGCTTAAAGGTGAGAGCCACCACTTCTGTTCCTGAGTATGTAATATATGACAAATTGCTATTTTAAGCTGGTAGTGATTTTAAAGTTACTTGTATCAGTTATTTTTTTTAATAAACACAGCTATTATTTGAAGCATTATTTGCAGCCTTTATGTAAGATATAGAAGTGGAAGGAAGCTGAGGATAAGGATCATGAGTTCAAGGTTAGCATGGCTGTATAGTGAAACTGTATTTCAAAAAGCAAATAAACCCAACCAAACACACAGCAGAAATCACACACACACACACACACACAATATAAAACAACACAACACAACACAACACAACACAACACAGCAGGAACCAAACACTACTGACTTCCCTTTCTCTTTGAGTCAAATGGCTTGACCTTCTAATATTCTTCTAATGATACTGATCTCTACTGTAGAAAGAATAAGATGCCCCCAACTGCTTGTTGAAACAAAAGCTTTCTAGTCTGTGTGAATTCTGTTGATGATTCAGCCCAGGAACCCCATGGATGTTTTTTCTCCAGGCTCCATCATGTCAGTAGATTCTATTCTTTGCTTTATTTTACAAAAGATTCCTCTGAGAATACAATGCTTAGCATTCAACCAAAGCTGTAGGGGAAGATCTGCACAGATTTCTAGAGTTCCTTATCTTCTTGTCTCTTCCTCTTCAGTCCATGGTCCTAAACAGGCTTCTGTCTTCTTACCCCATTGTGATTGTTATGGTCTCTTGATTCTCTCTGTCCCACTTGCAGAAATTTTCCAGCAAGCAAATAGCCAGTTAACTCTGAAGCTTTCTCTTTCCCTTTCTCTGTCCTGATGAATCAGAATCCTATATAGCCCCTAACAACATTTCTAAAAATAACTATTTCATATATTTTGACCAGCTATTTGGTTATGGTAGGAGGCCTATTCTTTCATGCTGTAAGTAGAAAATAAAGTAGCTATTAATGTCTGAAATTTAACTGTGGTTAAACATTTGCTGAGCATATACACGAGTCTAGGTTCAATCTTCAACAGTGTGGACAGGAAAATTTAAAAAGCATTTTTTAATAATAATGGCTTTACTTCATTGAAACTAAAGATTGTTTTTAAACTTTTCTCACTCCTTTCTGATTTGAACCTGTTAGAATGTAACATCAGAAGTGACTCTATTAACCGTATGGCCACTTTAAATCTGAAAATGGCACGAGATGAAAGGGAGTGCAGACACAATTTAGAAGGAGACTGTGACTTGATGATCTCATTCAACTAAGCTTGATTTTGACTTTTAAGAAAAAATGAGACAAGGTCTCCAGTAGCCAGGGCCTGCTATGTAAATTAGGCTGGCTGCCTCTGATCCTTGAATGCTGGGATCAAAGTCATGTGCCATGATGCCCAGCTGATATCAATTATTTCACCTGATAAACTACTACATTTTTCTCAAGCATATTTTATTTTTTATTTGCAAATCAAGGAATTCAGATATATATTTCAAAACAACAATGACTTCTATCAGTGTCCTATGCAAGATGTGACTATTTTAATTAAGATCAGTTCAATATCTGCTACATTTTTAGATGGTATAATTATTGTCAAAACCAGTTATGGTTTAGTATTCAGGGATCATTAGACTTCATACAGTGTAAGAATTTGTTTCATTTTAGGCTTTATAATGAAAGTAGTCATTTACCAATGAATGAGCTTTGTTTTTAAAATTCATGGTTATAAAGAAATTAGGGAAAGTGGGAATTGACAAGTTAATATTTAATATCCAGTTGAGCCTATTTCTAATATATTTCTCCAGTGAAATGAGAAATACTAATACATTGTTTTAGTTTGAATATATAGAAAGGAGAACAAACTATTCCAGTGATATATACATATCAACATTTGTAAAATTTTAATTGGTTAATTTTGGATAACCTTAGCTTGACAAATGTACTCTATGTGCATCATATGCCTACATACAGATGTTTATGTAAAATTATGCCAATCTCCAAAAGTTTCCTGATTAATCAATATAAAGGACTTTCAAAACAGAGAATTCAGCTTGAAAACAATGAGGCAAAGACTGTTAGTATATATCATTGTTCTTATCAGTATGCAGTTTGGAAGAGACATTTAAAATTATATTTGATATCCAGAATTAATCTCTAACATGAGGTAGTCTATTAATGAAAACATTTTCATGATTAATGTCATCCCAGGCAAAAGGTGCAGGAGACTTGAATACTGGTTTAACAATCTTGCTTGCTTGGAGTGTTCGAAACCAAAAAGGCAGGCTAAAGATGAGAATAGACTGGGTTTCACTAGAAATGAAAAATACCTTATTCAGTAGAAACATATTCAATACATCTTCTGTGTAAGGCACAAGAGGCAGAAATAGGTTATTGAAATACATATGAATATAAATTGTATATTAGTTAGAAAGCTACCAAAAATTGTTTATGTGGTGAATACTCTGTTACCCTTCGATTTTCTGTTGCCTGTTTAGTTATTTACTTCTTACACTCTCTTGCTAAGGTGCTTTCTCAGGCACCCACGAGATGACATGGGCTATTATCTGGCTCTAAATTTGAAAACTGACTCAGATTTTTTCTCCTTTATTAAATGAATCTAGATTAGAAATTAAGATTTTTGTCCTTCTCTTTGGAGCAAATAATTAATTACTATTTTTCCCTGAAATTATAATATGAGGAATAAATAAAAACATCAAAACATAATACAGATCTGTAATGTTAAAATTAATACTTTGGAATAAATAAAGGATTTATTTTCATATAACCCCCCTCACCCAAGAATGCTGACATGGAAAATAATTGAGAATGCTTCATTGCTTCATTGTTATAAACTGTCAATTACAGAAAAATACAGGCTTATGCCAGGAAGAGATGTAACTTTCTCAATATTTTTCTATACCTACAAAAGAATAGGCAATTCCAGGAAATAATTAGATACCTGAATGTTTTATAATTTATTTGATGTCATTGTTCTCTGATTTGGGATTCTGATTTCCTGAATTTTTAAGCAGTTGTGAGTTCAGTTAGTGCTTCTTTCCTTTAAAGCTAGTTTACTCTTCTTAATGTTTTTAGCTATGTTGATTTTACAAAGAAATGAGTTTCATTATGTATGATGTTTCCATGCAGCAGGCAGTGTGTTTCAATCACAGTCACCCTTATGTCAACCTTTTGTATCTCCTCTCTCTTCCTTTCTATGTCCCAAACTGTCTCTTTTTAATTTCATATCCATTTCCCCTAAAATCCACACATGTGAAAATATTCTGCACTTATATTTGGGAAATTTGAAAACTAATGGTCTATAACTGATGTGTACCTGTGTAACAAATGCTAATTAATTTAATAGCCAGAGAAACATTGTCAAAAATGCAGACTGATGAAAAGCATAAACAAACAACAAATACCTGGGACCAATGGAAGAGGGCTATAATGGAAACAAATAGGGCGTGTGAAATTGAGGGATGTGGCAGGCCTCCACAATAAGGTAATGCTAAAAGAGAAGCAGAAGACTGGGGCAAGACTGAGAGGGAGAAACCTTGCGGAGTAAATGCTAAATGCAAAGGCTACATTCACAAAGAATCTGCTTAGAGTGTTAATTCATCCTCCCTGGAACATGAGTTTGATTTGTACATTTTTATACAGTGATTAATTATAGAAATACTCCTAGAGGACCCCAGTATGGCAATCACAGAAGCAAGAAAGGACAAGGAGAGAGCAAAGCACAAATGTGATTTCAGATCAAGGTCCACGCTAAGTCTGTAGGGGTAACTCAGAATGATTACCTCAGGAGGCCCAAATGCTGAGCCTCACAGTCAGTCACACAGAATTGAAATTGAACACCACAGTCATTTGCATGTCCAGGAAAAAATTTGGTAGTCTAATAGGTACACAAAAATTAAAACCAAAACAATTAAAATAAAGAAAAAAAATCATTAAATATATCTAATTTTCTGAAGGGGATGACTGCTCTTATTGATGAACATTTTGAGCTAAATGAACGAGCTTCCTAAACTTAGGAAGAAAAGTTGTTCTGAATACAGATGAAAAGCAATTCTTGTGAAGATGGAGTAGAAATGCCTTATTAATTATTCCAAACCCAGAACTGATTTCTGTATAGAAGAGGTTGGGGGGCCTGGAAAGACTTCTGTGTAAATAGACTAAGTGATATTATGGGTAAAAAAACGAAAGTACTTAAGGAGGAGAGCTCAGAAGTTGCCTCCGTGAAAATATCTAAGAACGGTGGGTCTAGAGAAAGTTTGGTGAATAGGGCCCAGAGAGCCCAGAGAAACAGAAAGGAAACCAAAGTATATTATCATTATTGCACCCTCTGAGGGGGGGACTAACAAACACACATACACAAAAAAACCATAAAATAAAAATGAATAAATCACACGCAAAGAGAAGTAGCTTCTTCATTTGTTTGCCTCTGACATTTAAAAGATAAGTGACCTGAAGGTAGCATAATATCAAGAATATTTTAACAATTAGATGAATATATACCCCCTTTGTATACAAAATGAAATAAATCGCTCTTCACATATTAGAAGTGAGTAGGATGAATCAATAAGTTCTGTTCCTTGAGAAAATGTGGAGAATATTACCCAGAATTCAGGTGGAAACATTTTGGGGGAGACATATGATGTGCCTGCTCACTGATATGAGGTAAAAGAAGAGAAAGTGGGATTTGTAGAGAAATGTCTAATTAAAGATTATCAATGAAAAAAAGATTCTTCTTACCCTTGTTCAACTATTTGTCTAGAGGCAAGAGCATAGAATATCATTAATTAGTAGCACGGAAAGAGTTTACTAGGCTAGGACTCAAAGTTCCAAATTTACATCAATGGAGAATGAGAGAAAAGGCCAATAAAAGAAAAACAGAAGTGTTTATCAGGTGCCCTGTGAGCCAGCTTGACCTGAGACTGAATATTTGAAGTGAGCCAACACCTGCATCTGAGATTCCAGTAAAGGAGGCCACAGCTCCCCTTCCTGTGTGGGAGGCTTCCCAGTCATGCATGCCATGCTCTCCTGCCAGCTGTTTCTGCTGGCAAAGCCTTTGCTCAGTATCATCCCATTCTGTAAGGAGGTTTGTCTTTCTGAGATTCCCAACCTCAAAATAAATGAACTAAATAAGCCATGTGAGAGATCAACAAGTAAAATAATAAAATAAAATAAAAAAGAGATTGTTTGCTTTAGACAGACTGCTAGATATGATGTGCTACCCTTCTCCTTTCACACCACCCTTTCAAATTTAAAGTCCAGTTCTACAAGTTAAGGAAATAAATGACAGGTTGAAGGTCTTCTTGTTTGATGAATGGTGACCTGTCTCAGAAGTCATTACGGAAGGGTCACCTGTGCCACTCACTCTTGTACAGTGGCTACAAAGTCAAATCCCCAAAGAGACTAAGGGGGTTCTGATTATCTAGCTCTAAAAATTCATTAAATTGTTAAACGAATGAGAATGTTTTCTATTTCAAATTTTTTTGTACTAAAAATGAAAGAGGAGCAAGTCAGTGAAAAAGTAAAAATGTACATGAAACAAGCATTGTTTTAGAAAGTTTGTTTGTAGTTATTTTATCTAAGTGTGTGTTAGTGTGTGTGTGTGTGTGTGTGTGTGTGTGTGTGTGACATATGTGTTCAATTACCCAGAGGAAATAATAGGGCATTGGATACCCTGGAGATAGAGTTACAGACAGTTGTGAGCTGCCCAATATAGGTGCTGGAACTGAACTCAGGTCCACTGCAAGGTCAGCATGTGCTGTTAACTGATGAGCCATTTCTCCATCCCCACATGAAACCTTTTTGTTCTTTCCTATTTGACAGTTCAGAAGAGTGCAGAAGGCAGCAATTAGTTGTGTACTTTATAGTGTCTTAGGTATAAAATTTCCCCAAACTAAAGAGATAATGAAACATTACAAACAATAAAGAAAATGATGAAAAACAGTGGTGCCTGTTTTTTCAGTTTTAAGGAGTGAGATGAGGTTTCTGACTTATGTGTAAGAAATAAAAAAAGCCATAGAACTCAACTCTCTACACTTGGGGCCCACTTGCCTTTAGCATGTTGAACTGGTTCTTGTAATCCAAAATTTAGTACAAAACAGCATTTGTTTTCCTCTATAGATCATCATGGAAAATCACAAGTGCACAGTCAGTAAGTTAGTCATGAGCATTCTGAGACACTTCTTGGGCATTTCAAAAATGCCAGACATCTGGAAGGAAATTTTCATATGACGTATATGGGGGAGCTGGGTATGTATGAAGCATAATGTCAAACATCTGGGCATTTAGAAATCTTTAGTTCATTACTTAACTTCATAGTGTTCATAAAAATGTTGTATTTTCCAGAAATAGTCAATAACTCTGTATTGAAAACAATTCCATGGAATTTGTTTTTGATGAATTTCAAAACTATGCAATATCAACAGTATCATTTGATCACTCATTCTCAGACTTTCAAAGCATATTCAGATCAGTTCAGGAACTTGCTAATTAGAGCTGTGACTTGGGTGCCTGATTCTTTTTATAGCCATCTCTGATGATAGTGTCACTGATCTTCAGGTCACACATTGAGCAGCAAGAATGTAGACATGAGTTATCTAATGCAATAACCATCGTCCCATCTTCTAGTATAAGTTAAATTTGATAACTTAAATATGATTTCTAAAAATTCTTTTGGCACATTTCAAGTTACAGAATGCAGATAAAATGTTTCCATGCCAAAATTCTAGTGCAAAATTCTGCTCTGGATGCCTTATCCAAAAGTTTGTCCATTTGTAAAAACCCACACAAGGCATTTTAATTTTTCTTGTAATTATGTTGTTTGTGAAGTAACAGAAGAACTTCTGGATACCAGCTATATGGTTAGAGTTAAAAAGTTAAATTGTCATGTGAAGCTGTGAAACATCCCAGGTGCAAAGAGAATCTTGGATGGGAAACCTGTGAGTCAATGGCTGCCTGCTGTGAGGACCTAGCTTCTACTTCTATCCACAGCAAAACCTTCTGGAGAATCAAACTTCTGGGGACTGCCTTGGACCACAGTGGGAAAAGTGAGCTAAGTGAGGCCTGGAAACAGCCAAAGTATAACCTGCATTTATTCAGACTGCAAACAACTGACTTTGATGAAAAGTCCCAAGCACCTCTTGCTGATGAAAAGGGAATCCGCATTTGACAATCCAAAGCAATAAGTAAGAGAAACAAAAAACAAATGTTGAGAACTCCATCCCCCAAACTGGGTGCATACTGATTCAAAACCACCTTAGAAGAGAGTAGGGCTTTGTTTCGGATCAACTCTGCTTAAGAATTATAGATCACTGACGATCTAATGAGATATGACTTCGTTGGCACCTAGTGCAGATGTGTTGCATAAGATGAATCAGGGTTTTCATATGCTGACAGAGGTCATGCAATTGGGGGAGGGGGTGAAAAGGTGAGGGTAGAGATGGGGGAGGGTTTGGAACATAATCAAAACATATATGAAATATCTGAACCAATAAAAACTTTATGCCGAGAATAGTTTCAGTCCTAATAGACAGAGGCTTCATGAATTAAGCTGTTATTTTGCCACTGTGTAATTATTTTCCTAAATCTTAAATATAACTTATCTGTATTCACAATAGTGCAGCTAACACTCTATGTAAGCATAAAGCATTTCTAGATATAAAATACAGGTTGGTAAGAACAGGAGATAGAATTTGGATAGGCAGTTTAGGACAAAAACTCCCAAATAAAAATGACTAGATTCAAGGACAATATAGATGGCTCAGTGATTAAGAGTATGGATTGCTCTTGCAAAGATCCCTGGATCTATTCCCAGCACCCACAATGTGAATAACGATCTACATAGCTCCAGTTCCAGGGATGTCCCCTTCTGACAGTCATGGGCATTGCATAATATGGATGGACTTATACACATGCGGGCAATACACTCATGCACATTAAATAAATAAATAGATAAATAAATAAATAAATAAATTTAAATGACCAATTTCTTTCTTGGTTAAGAGCTGAAAATATTGTTGGACCTTCTAGTCTTGCCTGATTCTACAGAATCCAAAAGTATCTAAGCCAAAGTGATCCATAGCTTTCCAACAGGCAGAGGCTGGGGAAGTAAGAAAGAGGTCTGTCTTTTTATTTTTTTTCTCCTTAGTTCTTGTCTCTAAAGGAGTAACCTGATCCCGGAACCATGCTGCCGACATGACCAGAACCTCAAGGGACCTGGACACCTGGATGAGAATTGAACTGTCCAGTTCATCTTCTCCTCCACCAACTAAAACGTTACAAACTCCCAAGCAACCATGCTCCGTGGAATCCCACCTCCAGTGACTCCTGCCTACTCTACAGGAGATCTCCCTTCTTTCTCTTTCTAAAGTACTCTATAATAAAATAATCCTTTCTAAAACTTACCCTTTGTAGTCTATGAATTCACAAGACAAGAACCCTCAAAATTTGGCCACAGGTGACTTTTGTGGCTGTTGAATTTCCAGGTGTATAGTATCTCAAGGTAAGCACAGAAGAGCAGAGAAGGGCTCTGATACTCTTAGGCCTGGCGGTACTCCTGTATCAAAGTCAAGTTTACATGAGTTTGAGAATGTAATGAGTACTTATTTCTGTAAAGTAAATCAAATATTACTTTCATAATGACTAATCACCATACAACTACATTATTAGTAGTGAATGACTGTTTAAATAATTTATAATGATGATAGTGGTGATACCTAAATATTTCAAGATCAGCATTAAACTCCAGTGTTAGTAGAAGAGATAGGTGTTAATAAAATATTCTGTACTCTGAAGACCTAGTCAACATTTAATAGACTATTCCACTAAAATAGAAAAGATTGAATTCAGAGATTTGGTTATCAACTTTCAGATCTTGGCTCTATTTATATTTTATTTTAATTTTATTTATTTATATTAATGTTTCTTCATCTAAGAAGGGATCTACTGCCCATTTCCACGGTTCCATGCTGTGTTTTTGTCTGCTTGAGTTTGCATGGGTCTTGAGCATCCGTAAACCATTGCTGTAGGTTCATTTGAGCAGAATCCCAGGAACTTGAAGGATTCTATTTCCATATGTAATATGGAAATGCACCTCCTCCATGACTCTTACAATCTTTCTGCCCCCTTTTCCTCAACGGTCCCTGAGCCCTGAGTGAGTGAAATTTAATATAAGAGTCTTGTCCAGGGACCAGTACTCTGCAGATTCCTAATCTCCATGGGTTGACCATTTGTGACCTTTGTGTTACTGGCCTTCTGTTGCATGAAGGAGCTTCAAGAGAAGCTGCATGAGGGAGCTGAGAGATTCATTAGTGCCCTCTTTACCCCTTTGTTCCACATTACATGAAGCTTAGGGGCAGAAGCCCCAGTGTAGATGTGTTGCTCAGGCTTGGACAATTCACTGACAATGTCTGTGTGTGACCAGCTGTGGTTCTCTGTAGTAGTCTCCATTTGTCACAAAGAAGTTCCTTTGATGAGTGGTGACTGGGATTCTTGACTGTAAATATAAGGACACATATTCTGCATTTAGTAAGCAGTTACACTAGCCAAGAGATGTGACAGCCTTAGGGATTTCTATAAGTTCTATGACCTCTTCAGCCATGTATATTTGGCATGATTGCAGTACCACATATGAGTTTCCTCCCACTGAGTGAGCTCTAAGGCCAATTAGGTAGCCATTGACTGGCCCCAAGATAAAAGCACCACTACTGCACCAGTGTCCAGTGTCGTGCCAGTAATCTCCATTTAAACTGTCCCCATTTTCCCCGTTTCTCCCTTAATAATACCAGTCTCCTAAGGTCCTGCCTCTCTTGATTTCCTTCCTTACTTTTATTACCATAAAAGTTCCTTGTATAACCCTCCTCACCCCCTTCCTTTTAAATACCCCATTTAATCTATCTCTCCCTTAATAACACCTGACTATGAAGACTCTTTTCCCTTAGGTTCCTTCTTTCCCTTTACCTCCCTGTTCCTTTTCATTTCCCTAATTCCTGTATTTACATTAGGACACAGTCAGATAGGATATTGTGCTAGGATTCACAAATGAGAGAGAGCATATGTTATTCATTTTCTAATTCTGTGTTACTTCACAGCATAACAGTTTCTAGTTCCATCCATTTACCTTCAAATGTCATGATTTCATCTTTCTTTACTGCTGAGTTAAACTCCATTGTGTAAATATACCACATTTTCATTATGCACCCGTCAGTTGAGGAACATTTTACTTGCTTCCATCCCCTAGCTAATTTGAAAAGAGCAGTAAGAAACATGAATGAACAAGTATACCTGTAATAGGATGTCTTTGGGTATATGCTAAGGAGTGGTCTAACCAGGTCAAATGGTACATTCATTTTTATTTAAGAGTTCTCCACACTGCTTTCCATAGGGATGGAGTGAGTTTAGAATCCCATCAGCAGTGAGTGAGTATTCCTCTTTCCCCACATCTTCTCCATCATTTGGTATCATTTGTTCTCTTGATCTTAGGCAGTCTGACAGGGGTAAGATAAAATCTTAAAGTGGTTTTAATTTTCATTTCCCTAATTATGAATGATGTTGATAACTTTATTCAGATGTGTCATAGCCATCTTTATTTCTTCTTTTGAGAACTCTCTTCTCAGATACTTGGCCCATCTTTTAATCAAGTCACTATTTTTTTGTTGTTGTTTTGAGTTCTTTATATATTCTGGATCTGGAAACTGTGTCATATGTGTCACTGGTGAAGATTTTCTCCCATTATGTGGGATTTCTCTTCAATTTCTTTTTTCTTTTTTTTTTTTTTTTTGCTTTTTAGTTTAATGAAGTCCCACTTGTTGATTATTGACCTTGAATCCTGAGTAACTGCTACTTGGATTTATAAAGTCCTTCCCTACACCTATATCTTGTAGGTTACTGCTAACTTTTTCTTCCAACAGCTTCAGAGTTTCTGGTTTCACATTGAAGACTTAGATCCATTTTCAGCTGACTTTTGTAGAAGGTGAAAGGGTCTAGTTTCTTTCTTCAGGTGGATATCCAGTTTTGCCAGCACCATTTGCTGAAGAGGCTATCTTCTTCCACTGAGTGTACTTGGCACTTTGTCAAATATCAAGTAGCTGAAATTGCCTGTACCCCATGCATTGCTCCTTGTGCTAAGGGTTGCTTTGTATATCCATGTTTTTTGTGTTTTTTTAAATGAGTTTTAGATGTGTTTTTTTCCTAATTCTGTAAAGAATGTCATGGGGATTTTGATTGGGATTGCATCGAATCTATATATTGCTTTTGGTAGGATGTTCATTTTCATAATATTAATTCTTCCAATCCATAAACATGGGAGGTCCTTCCATCTTCTGGTGCCCTAATCAATCTATTTTTTAACATATAAAATTTTCATTGTATACATGTTTAATATCTTTGGTCAGTTTTTATTCCAAGATATTTTTGAGGGGGGTAAGGCTTTTGTGAATGGGTAGGTTTCCTTGTATTCTTTCTCTAATTGCTTGTTGTTGGTATATAGAAAGACTTACATATATTGAACCACCTCTGCATCTCTGGAGTAAAGCCGACTTGATCATGGTGGATGATCTTTTAAGTGTGTGTCTGTACGAAACTTACAAGTATTTTGTTAAGATTTTTTGCATCTATGATCATTAAAGATATGGGATATGATTTTATTTTTAGGCTGTATCTTTTACCTGGTTTTGGTATTAGAGTGCTACTTACTTTATAGAAGGAATTTGGAAGTTCTCCCTCTGTTTCTTTTTGAATAATTTAAGAAACGGTATTAGATATAGATCTTATTTGAATGCCTGGTGGAAATCTGCTGTGAAACCATCTGGACTTGAGATTTTTACAGTGGGAAGTATTTTTCTGATTAGTTTTAGTTTTAAGTCTATTTTGTCAGCTATTAGAATGGAAACTCCTGATTGCTTCTTAGTGTCATTTGCTTGGAATATTTTTTTTCCATCCTTTTACCTTAAGGCAGTGCTTGTCCTTGAAAGTGAGATGGGTTTTGTGTAGATAACTAAAAAGAATGGATTTTGTTTCTTGTTCCATTCAACTACCCTGTGTCTTTTGAATGGTGAATTCATTCATTAATATTGAAAGTAACTATTGAAAAATGTGTATTCCCATCATTTTAAATTCTGGTTGCATCTTTGGTCTAACTCTGGGGTTCCCTAGTTATACCTTCATTTAATTTCTTTCTTTTGTTCTTTGATATAATTATTCTTTTTCTTCCGCTCTTTGTATTGCTTCAAGTATTCTCTGAAGGGTCTATTTTCTGGACATGAATTCTTTCAGCCTATTTATGCTGTGGAAGATTTTTCTTTACTCTTCAACTATAATAGACATTTTTTGCTGGGTAAAGTAGTCTATGTTGGTGTCTATGGTCACTTAGAACTGGGAATACTTAGGTCCAGGCACTTCTGACTTTCATGGTTAGAAATCAGCTGTAATTTTGATGAGTTTTTATTATATGTGACTTGGTGTTTTTATTTTGCAGCTTTCAGAATTCTCTCTTTGTTCTGCATGTTCTTTTAAATACAACTGTCCTGAGATTCTTCTCCTTCCTCTACACTTATGATGAGTAGATTTTTGTCTTTTCATGGTGCCTCATTTCCTGCATGTTTACATTTTGGTATTTTTAAAAATTTGTCAGAATCTTTTCTTGAGTGCTCCAGGGTTTCAACCTCACCATCCAGTCTTGATATTCTGTTTTCCATTTCATTCATTCAGATGGTGAGGCTTTCCCTGGTGTTTCACATTGATTTACTGATGTCTTCTCTTCTTTCTTCATTTCAGCCTGAGTTTTCTTTAATATTTCTATCTCTTTTGTGAATTCAGCCAGAAATTTATAACTGTCTTTTAATTATTTGATTTATCTGTGTGTTCTTTAAATTCTTTGAATTCTTTGATCATGTTTATAGTTGTCCTTTAAACTGTGTCCTGGGTTATCTCTTCAGGCTTCTGTGTCCTGGGTTATCTCTGGGATTCTCATTGTAGAACTCTTCTATAGCACTGGTGATATTTGGTGAGGACCTGCTATTTGCGTTTTTCATGTTATTATTTTTTTGTTGTAATCTGGGCATGTGCATTTCTTTTGTTTGTGGTTCTGATGTGAGACTCGTGCCTTTCTTTGTTGATTTAAAGTCTGAGTCTGTTTGTATACTTGATGTAACTTGGTTGTGTTTTTATTTGGTATGAAAAACTGGTTAGTCAAGGTTTCATGTTCCCTCTTTTGATTTTATAATGCAGAGACCACATGATTCTAGTCCAATTGCTCCAGCGTTCCCTCAGAACAAAGTTTAGGTGGGATCAGATGCTCTCAATCTTTCTCTAAAGTCTGAGTTCCTCTAGCCAGCAGACACAGCAAAATTTGGGAAGACTACGAAGCAGGAGCTGAATTTGGGCTTTCTCAAGCAGTTTACAAACATCTGGACCCCTTCAAAAGGGCATAGAAACCTAGCCCTGCAGTGGTGGGAAGGACTGGAGATACTAATATGAGAGGATGGACATAGTGCAATTTGGAGAGCTCACAGCCTCCAGTGTTAAGAAGGTAATCAAGAGCTCTGGGGCGATGGGAGTGGCTAACAGTAAGAGTGAGCTTGTGCCCAAGGGTAAATAAACAGGATGTCGTGTATGGAGTTGCTGTGGCAGTAGGGAGTGGGAGACTCAGAGGATAGGATCAGATTTACCAGGCAAGAAAGTTGGTTTCTGGAATCCAAGAAAAGTTAGAAATGAGGTCTGCCAGGATAGAAGCCTAGTCTCAGAAATGCAATGGCATTTTGGGGATGGGGCCAGCTTGTGAAGGCTCTAACAAACTAGACTGAAAAATTGAGTTGGTCTGAATACAGGGGAATGGGTTGCAGTGAGGGCATCTGGAGTAAGAGTTTAGTCCAGGTGTCTGGGGTGCTAAGAGAAAAGCTCTTGGATCTGTGTCCAAGGCTTAAGGCTAGAAGAAGACTAGGACATGGAGCAGGGTAGAAAGGAGGGGAGTGGAGAGGCAGCGTGTGTGAACAGACTTAACAGGGAAGAAGGCTGCTCACAAAAGTCCAAAGCAGGTTGGACGAGGGAACATCCAGGGTAGACGGGAGGTCCCAGGAATGGAATGGCAAGTTGGGTGTGGGGACAGCATGTGAAGTCTAACAAACTAGACTGAAAAATTGATCTAGTTTGAATATGGGATTCAGGATGCAGTGGTTGGGTCTGGACTAAGAGAGTAGTCTAGGTATCTGGGATGCTGACAGGAAGAGTGGGCCTGTACCCAAGATCAGAAGAAGAAAAGGACATAGAACAGGAGAGGATGGGGTTTCTCAGGAGGGAGGGGAATGGAAAGCTAAACCGTGATCTTTGTCTGTAGTTTCATGGGAGTCACTGTCATTGACCAATGCACTTTCCATGCTACTTTTATCAATAACAAATTATCAGGTGTATTAGCGTCTTTTGTGTGAGAAGACTCCAGTGCTAGTAAACTCTCAGAAGCTCAAATTTTTAGTTAATAACTCAATTGCTCTAAATTTAGCTTTTGATTTTGTAAGCTTAAATGAACAGCAAGAAACAAAGATGGAAGTGGATTTCAAAATTTATATAGTAGACATCACACTATTTCTCTTAACCAATACCTGGGATTAACAATGTGTCAAAACAACTCACAAGAAAGTGTTGTATGTGTTCTGAGAAAACCAAGAAGACCAAGGAAGAGAGCTAATCTTTGTTATTGGTCAATGACAGTGACTCCCATGAAATATTAAGTTAATATTTCAAAACAATTATTTTATGTGTATGAGTGTTTTGCCTGCAACATGTGTGTGCAATGCCCTTCGAGACCAGAGAGGGCAATGAAACTCCTGAAAGAGGAGTTACTGTGAGTTGTTACCTTCCATGTGGGTGCTGGGAACTGAACATGGGTCCTCTGAAAGAACAGCCAGTGCTCCTAGCCACTGAGGCATCTCTCCAACCCTTTAAATTAATCCTTCAGAGAAAAGATTGGTCATTTGAATCTACACAAGTGATTCAACTAAAATACCAGCCCCTCAGATTAAGTTTTTTTTCCAGATAACAATCTCAGTAAAATTTGTTCCACAAACACAGTTGTGGTTGGAGTCACTTGACTTAGTTTCTGAAACCATACCTGCTGATGGTTCTTGGGGAAACCAAGTGCCATGTCTTGGAGAACAGTGTTCCCATTATACTTAAGCACATGTCAATGATTATAGTAATCTCCTGTTGCTTCTCAAGAATGGAGAAGGAAGGATCGGGTAAACATGCCATATTAAAATAAATTGTCAGGATAAGGATGGAGTTGGAAATCTGTCTTTTATCAGGAAACTAAGGCAGAAAGTCTATACACAAAACATAGATTGCATTCAGGATTCAGGTATGAGAATTGAGTGGTAAATGGCAAAAGAAGATAGAGCATGGTAGAAAAACTCCCAGATATTGGCACATGACTTTTTAAAAATTCTAATGGTAAATTAGAAGCTCAACAATACCATGATGGTTGTTTCCTGAATCTGAGGTATAAACACAGGTGTGCTGCAGTGTCTGCTTCCCTGTAAACAATAACATTGCGAAGGTTAAAGATTCTGCAAAAGATTTCTGATTTTCAGAAATTCAGTTTGATAATATCTGAGCAGTTTCCATCTTCTCCTGATTGCATACACACGTCTAATAAATTGATTTTAGTAGTTGAGCAGGGTTAGAAGACATGCAAGCTTAAAAAATATCCGAGTAAGTAGTTTTCCATGTAATCTAATATTAAGATTCTATAAATTCCCAAGAAAAATTATGGTAACTGTAGAAATTTAGGCAGCCACCTATTAGTGAAAAATGATGAACTGAATACAGTGTAATGTGGTTAATAATTTATACATTTTGAATTAGGGTCTGGCATAAAAACCTAATGGAATTATATAAATGATGGCTTCATCTATTTTAAATTAAATTATTTTAGATTTATGTTTTGACATTTTATTGACATTAAGTTTCATCCTAGTTGTTTGAATTAGAAATTTTCCTGATCTCCGCCTTAAAGAATATAAGAATGGGGAATTTGTCAATAACATATACTTTGGAAACCGTAATCACATTAGAGTTAATGCAATCACTCTTTTTCAAGAGAAAAAAAATCTCATGGCCTCTATGCCATTTGTGTAAGGAACACTTACAAAAGCAGAAAATAGAATCATTTAAACACATATGCATTTGTTCATGCTTTTCATGTGTAGCTCTTAATTTAGGAATGAGCTTATCATGAACATCTATGTTGAGACTTAGATAATCAAAGATTCATCACAAGGACAAATGGCAGAGATGGGCAACCAGAACATGGACACTCTCTCTAGAAGGTTAGTTTTCAACACACAATAACAGTCTATGATCACACTGATATTTCCTCTACTGTGCTCCTCAGCTCAGAACTGAGAGACAAATGGAAAATCTTATAAAAGAAAAAAATGCAGATGAAAACGAACAATTTGTGTCTAAAGAATCGATTGGCAGCTAAATCAGGCATTTTTGCTCTTTTATGACAAAAACATGAGTTGGTAGTTTTCCTCCACTTCATAAGGGCAAATGATCCCCACCAAAAATTTATATTTTCCACATACTTTTTGGACTTAATCAGAATGAGCCCAGTGATTCTTAGATGTTGACTTAAGTAGGGTAGAGTTTGTGTAGCCTAGCATGGCTCTATGCTCCTTTCATTATAGTCAATCAACTTCAAAAATTTTGCTGTTGCTTATAAACGTGAACAACAGAAATCAAACCAGATTTAGTGTGAAATTTTCATATAATTGAACTGTTATTTCTGGGTGATAGCATTTGTAAGCTTGTATACTTTCTTAATGGCATTAAATGCAACAGGTAAACTGAATGAACTGTTGCTACCAGAAAGGACAGGCTCTATCCTGTTACTCTTGCTCCTTTTCTGGGATGCAATGATGATATTTAGCCCTGAATCCTTCCTTCAAAGTTGCTAGCTAAGGCAACAGGTATATTTTTTCTACAATAATTTTGTGGTTTCACAAAACAAGTGCATGTAGAGTAAGATGTTAGAATGCTGAAGCATGCCTGTGGAAAAGTAACTGCACCTCTCAATGCCAATTGTGTTTGTCTCACGTGATGATCCTTGTGAGATCTTTAACACAGCGGTTGCATCCAGTGCTCTGCTACATGTTGAGGCTGCACTGCTGAGGTCTGACTATAGTCTGGATGTGTATGTGACTCAAAGGCTCACAAAGATGTTTAACCACTGAGGTCAAGTACTCTAAGGAAACCAGGGATCTCTTAGAGATCCTTTTCTTCACACTGATTCTTCCTTTCTTTTGATCTATGGCCATGAGTTGGGTGTTTTTTTCTGTACACTCATATCATGATACCCTGCTTCTCTGGGCACAATATCCTGGGATGCTATCTTCAAAATTGCACCCATTTATCTTTGTGAATTGATTACATTCGGTATTTGGTGTAGTGAGGGAAATCTGAGTATTACAATTTTGTAATCTGCTTTGTGCTGTAGTATTAAGTAAACAAGCACACTTAGCCTACATGCAAATAACCCTACATAGTGTTTTAATGAAGAAAATTTTACTAAAAATAATTGTCGAGAAAACATGTTGCTTTGACTTTCTAAGCTTTATAGAATGTAGAGAGTGTGGGCATTAAGCACAGTTTGTGTTGATTGTAGTAAGTAATAAACTCTTTGAGAAAGAATGTACACTTTGTAAAATGTCAAGAGTACAGAAGTCGGGAATAATATGAAGGACAACTTAGACTTGCACATCTCCAGTGTATATTTCCAGTGTGATCTGGATTTTTAGGTTTGGGAGCTTCTTATGGCATAGACTCCTTTGTTATGTATCTACTCTGCTGGCTGAACAGTGTCCATGCATGAAAACAATATTCATAAACAGAATAAATCTATAATTACATAATATAGACATAGTTCCCAAATGTTATAGCATATGAGGTCCAGATGCTCACTTTATAGGAGTGCAGATAGTGATCCTCCAGTAGATATGAGGTTAAAGCTTTACATTTACATTTCTAACAAGTTCCCAAATGAATCTGATGCTTTTAAGCCAATATTTCATTCTTGTGATTCAAAACACGAACTTCATGGAGTATTGGGCATAATGCAGGGTGGGCCTAGCTAGGCCACCTGCCAGGAGGAATAAAGGAATGGCTCCCGTGGGTGTGGTGCTCCACACTGGTTGGTTGTGAAGCCAGTTTCTGCCCAGCACCTTGAGGGAACCTGATCCACCTGGGAACAAACTGCAATTTGCCTGTAGTCAGGACCCCACCCCATAAGGCTATTGGCTAACAAGACCCATAAGACTCTCTGCTCTTTCTTGAATAAATGAGTTTGCAGCAGACCACCACTGCTGGCTTTCCGCTCAACTCCCAGGGTCAGTGTTTGACTCTGTGCCTACTCCCTGCCCCCGATTGCGGAGACCCTTTGGTCCCCCGTAAGCTGTCCCTGAGTGCTGGGACCCCCAACAATGGAGTACTCTCCTTACACTTGAAGATAATTTTCTTTCAGTAATTGAATTTCTAATGTTTTAATTTCATACATGTGTGCTCTGTCCATATGATCATTTCTGTTCCTCCTCCTCCCCTTCCAAATCATCCTGTGCTGCCCACTCTCTCTCAGTGCTGTGACCTCTTCTTTGTAAATTATTATATATGTATGTATAACGTGTATGTGTAAAACCTTGTCAGTTTAGTGCTGTTCATGACTAACCATCTGAGCTTGGATCAAGGAGCTCATCCCTGTAGAAAGCTGATCTTGTTTCAGCAGTCATTGACTTACATGTTTCCCTGCCTCAGGTTGGTATTTAAATTTTTTTCAAAATATATTTTATTGAATTTTTGTGTATTTCCAACAGTACATCTTAATCATATTGACACCCCTCCCCTGTCTGCACCCCCCACAGCCCCATCACCAGATTTTACATATGTTAAGTCATTTTTAGTCAAGTGTGCATTCCTAGATGTCCTTTGAGATGGATGTGAGTTCATCTACTGGAGCCTGGTCAGCCTATCTGCATCACTTTCTTAAAGAAGACCAAATTTCCTTCACCCTGCAGTGACCAGTTGATTTAGGTTGGGGCTTCTTGCTTATTTTCCTAGTACTATGCTTTGTTCTGGTCTGAGTCGGCATGGGTCTAGGGCATTGCTGTAGGTTCAGATGAGCAAGTTTCCAGAAGCATAAAAAATTCTGGTTCCTTGTGGCCATCCATTACCTTTGACTCTTAAAGTCTTTTCATTCCCTCTTCCACAATGGTCTCTGATCTCTGGGTATGTAAGATTTAATATGAGTCTATCCAGAGATATGTAACCTGCAGTCTGCTATTTTCTACATTTTTGCCAGTCGTGGTTTACTGTGTTAATCATTCTTGTTGCATGAGGAAACTTTGCTGGTAAGAGTTAAAACATGTATTAGTATTCTTTCTACTCCCTGTTCCATTATGTTCCGTGAGTCTCAGGTGTAGAAGTCCCATTGTTGATGTGTCCTTTGGACGAGATATCTCATAGATTGTTATTCTCTATGTGTGACCAGTTGTGGAACTCTGTAATAAACAGTCTCCATCCATTGCCAAAAAGAAAGTACTTTGATGAGTGGTGACAGATATACTTGTATATCTGTAAATGTAAGGATCCATATTTAGCAAACTGTAAGCAATTACATTTCTCTTGGGAAATGGAATGGAACCTGGGAGGAAAGGGAAAGAGGGAGCCTGAGAGAGAGTAGTAACGGGAGACGGGTAATAAGAATGGGAAATAGTGAAAAACGAGAGTCTTTAACTGGGAGGGGAACAAGGAGTGTTATATAAGGAACCATGGAGGTTAAGTGGAAGAAAGAGCTCAGCCAGGTGGGACAATGGAGATAAGTATTCAAGGCTGACATTTTGTCTAGGGATATGATTGACATAAAGTTTTCTTTAGGATCTCTGACCTCTCTAGTATTTGTTCATGTTTACAGTACCACACATGACCAGACAAGAGAAACTTACATTGAGTTGTTGATTAAGGTGGGCCAAGAGACTCCCAAAATTACACAGGATATTGGAACAGCCCTTGATTTTTTTTTCCCCAATAACTTGAAAGTAAGACCGTATTGCTGAAGACAGGATGTACTTCAAACACAGGACTTGGAGCAGTGGAGCTGGAACTGACCTGGAAGCTTCCTCCCTAAATATTAGCTCTCATAATATCAAAACTATGCAAACTGCTAAGGGAGAAAAATCAGTCAAAGGTACTTCAAGTCTTTAATAAGAAATCCAGTTGTCTACACTGTCTCTTCCTACACCCACCCCCAACACTCTAAATTTTTTGTTAAGGACATATTAAAACTATGTCACCTATGTAAAAAATAGCATCCATCTGAAAAATCGGCCATAATATTTCAAAATTAAAAATATCATGAGCACATACATTATTTAAGAGGAATTATCACCACTTTAAATGTTTTCATTATATTTTAATTTTTGTTTTTTTTAAAGAATTCACTTTTGTTAAAACAGGTCAAGTTAATAAAGCCTTTTTCTTTCACTCTCTTACACACACACAAACATGTGAAATACTTTGTGAAAAGCACTTTCACCATCTTTTTAAACATCTCTGCATTTTCAGTTTATACTAAATTACAATGACAGTGGCCTCTGTTTTCTAAGGTAATGCTGCTTCATAGTAATGGCCACAAGTAAAGAAGTTGATTTTAGGTCCTTCAATAACAGCACCGGAAACTAGAAACATGATATAAGGCACAGGAACTGGGAAAAAGAAAGCTAAAAAAGCAGGCCAACAGATCTTTAAAGTTGAATAAACCGATGTTAGAAAGTAGTTCCTCATAATCTCTCAGGCCCTAGAGACTTCAAGATAGTAGAGCTGAGTTAAATAATTTCCACTAATAATTGTGAACCCAGATTGCTAATAAAAAGCTGAAATATATTCAATACTTTCAGAGAAAATAGATATGTGTTGAATATAATCTTCATATTCAACTATTTTGACTATCATCAACAAGATAAGTGAGTTTTATATTTTTATGGGATTTGCATTTTCATTCTTGTTTCATTTTTGATATTTAAACTGTACACAGTTTATCTAGAATTTGTCATTATGAAAGAAGACAGTATGTCTCTTATTTATTGGACAAGATTTATTAATATATATCATATGCTAACATATTATATACATTATAAAATTTAGCTTGATATCATGCTTATCAAATATATGTGTTTTATGCACGTTATAGATTGGAAGTATTTCACTTAAAATATCCAATTTTAATAAACAGACATATGTATGACTAAAACATGGCATTTCATGTCTATCTTTCAATAATATAAAATTAAAGTATAATTATCCTAATTTTGTATGTGGCACACGTTGCTTTATAATTTGTCTCTTATCTGTCTGAAATACATAATTTCATATGTAGGGATCTATCTGATAATGCATGTTACATCTATATTTCAAGGAAATTGAGTATTTCAATACTCTGTATAGGTAATTAAACAGGTACTTAAACAGATAATTTGATAATATTAGTAGAAATTGGGAAGAATATCATGGCTTTGTATAATAAAGATTTATAAAAACAATCCTCACAGCACACAGGGAAACGTCCAATTTTCTTTTAATGTGTTTTCCGTATTATCAGCCCATTTCCCCTATGTCTGTACTTTGATTCTTTGTAATATGTTGCTTATTCCCAGTCCTGACCCTGCTCCCTCTGGGGCTACAACATGAATCTGATGATGATGAGCCTTATGGTGATTGCCTTGTAGGAGGAAAGCGTTAATTTCTTCTGACGACCTCGTATTTGAATCTAATGAAATGAAAATGTAAACCAGACTGGGTTAAGCTCCCCAACACTTTTCCTTCTCAGAGCAAAGGCAGTTTCCTTCTGCATGATTGAAGTCATGCCTATACCATCCTCTTAATGTCTCTAGTACAGTGCTTAATGGCTTCATCAGGATGTATTACTTTCCTTAGCACAGAGCTGCCAGCGAAACACAAATCATTTAGAGAGAGTAATTGTTAGAGAAGGATAGGGTTCAGGGACTGAAGAATCACAGTTGAAAGGAAGGAACTAGAGGAAAAAAAGCGAAAGGTATAGATGACCAAGAAAAATTCAGTGAAAACAATGCTGTTTAACTCTACATGAGAAATACATGAAAATTTTGCTCTTTTACTACAATGATACCAACTGATAGATAGATCCTAAGTGTCAACAGAAAATCCTGCACATTTTACATACTTATCTTTATTGCCTATTTTTTAACAGAAAAACATAAATATTATCATGAGAGATTTTGTCTAATTTGTATCCATCAGTATTAGAACAGTGTTTAGGTCAGAGTAAATACTATTTACTTTAAAAAATAAAATGAAACATGAAATCTATATAAATAATATAAAGGAAAAAATCTTCTTGAGAAGCACTAATATTGGCATATAAAATAAAAATTTATCTCCTAATAGAATACTTTAAATGTATTCTCATTCTTAATGTGTGACATGTCATTTAAAATCTCATGAATACTTTCAGCAGTCCCTATGAGTTAACTTATAATAGCACAGCTATTCTACTTCTTTGCAACTTCCTCATGAAATCTTCCCAAACTTAACATAAGATCAAGGCCATAAATAAAAACTAATTATAATAATTATTTAAGTAACAAAGATAAAACTTCCAGGACGCATTCTAATGCGTTTTATGGGTGTCTCCGACCACATTGCTTCTTTCTTTCTTTCATAGATATGCAGGTAGATAGATAGATGATAGACAGATAATGGTTTATTATTATTATTATTATTATTACTACTACTACTATTATTGAGACGGGGTCTAACTTTGTAGCACTAGCTGGCATGGAACTCACCATGTAGGCCAGTCCTCTGTCACACCGAGATCCATCTGCTTTTACCTGAAGGTTTAAAACAGAATGCAAGAAGGCAAAATAAAGAAACTTGAAATTTGAAGACACAATTTCACAGAAAATGGCTTTTGTAAGAACTGATAGTAAACACACTGATGACAGATCAGTTGTTCCACTCAGAACATCTCTGCCACAGCCCGTCTTTAAGCATCACTATGAATGCTGGCTGCAAAAGAACAGAGTTGATAAACCAGCCAACCTTTTTCCAAAGATATATTTTTTGAAATTCGCTTTGGATAGTCAGTACACAGGAGGTAGCGCCCTCTGGAGAAAGCACTGAATGCTTTAGGACGGCTTAACATTCTTCTCTTCTACTTAATAATATACAAAACCTGAAATCTGTTGGGTGGCAATGGGGGACTCAGATGGGGAGGTGTCTAAATTTGATCAATATGTATTATATGAAATGCACAAGAACTTAAGAAAATATTAAAAATGAAAAAAAAATTTACAAATCCAAAGTTAAGTTTTGCTTGGATTTAAAGTTTGACTTATGAAAAATTTTATAAAATTTCACACAAAAAATATGGCTCACGTTTTGAGGGATTTCAAACAGTGTTAAAAATACATTAGTCATTTGCAAATATTTCATAAAATGAGGTCATGAGAAATATGCCAGATTGACCAAGCTCAATAAATTATCTTTTGACAGAATACAAGTTTGTAATTTCCTGTTGAGAAATAAGCAGTAATTGGTACCTAGAGTATAACATCCACTGTACAATACAAAGCAGTGAATATTCAATATAATCTCATTTCCATTAAATTCAACACACTTATTTTGAAGATTTTGAAGTTGTGTGTGTGACAGGCCTAAAGGATGCAACATAATTCATTCATCAGTGTGATTGACTGAGTACTTCTTATTTTTCCAATATACAATCTACAAAAGTGACTCACAAGAGAATAAAACTTAAGACTCTATCTTAAAGAAAGTAACAGTAGTGAGAGAACATAGAAGGGTATAATATTATAAACTTATGAATACATAGATATACACTCTGGGAAAAAGAGCAGTAATCCAAACTATGAGAACATCGGAGAATAAAATGAATTTTGAGTATAAATATATTTTTTGTCATGTAGATATTCCACAATAGTTTTCTTTCTAATCTAATCTTAGAAGAAAGCTTATCATTTTTAATGTAAAAAGAAAACGTTTAGCAAGATGGAAGACTAAGTAGTGGTTCCCAGTGAAGAGTACCCTCAAGGAAAGAAAAGAAATCAGTTGAATTAGGGTCTTTAACATTTCAATGCTATTCTCTGGGATATGAAAGGATATTGCATTAAAAACCACTGAAAACCTGGCCTTGGAGAAGAATGTTTCAACAAAGGTAATATGCATTGAAGGGGGGGCAATCTAAACTCTAGAAATTGAAACAATGATGGATGATGCACAGAAAAAAATGAGTCAGGCATAGAAGTGAGAAAAACTGGTCATGAGGTACACAAAAGACGGCTAAGTTTCTGAGGTGTTTTGATAATGGAGAAACCCCATTATCCACAATGGGTGTTGAGGAGTCCTGCACTTTTAGGATGCAATCATTTTGAGATGTCTCATGACATTAAGTAATGGAAGTACAGAAGCCATCCAAAGGGAGGAAGAGAAGCGGGTGGAGAAGGGAGGGACAGACAGAAGGGGAGAGAGAGATGAGAGACAGATGGGGGTAGAGGGAGGGAAAAGAGAGGGAAAGAGGGAGGAGAGAGAGGATGTGAGAATGGTATTTGAGGTAAACTGATGTATGTGATTTTGTTCTGTTCTATGCTGAGACAGTATCTCACTCCATATCCTAAAATGACCTGGAAGTTACTATATACACCAGGCTTGCCTGGAACTCAGGATAATCCTCTTGCCTCAGCCTCCTGAGTGCTGGGAACACAGGTGTAATCCATCATGCCTTGAAAACACATGAAATCGGATGGAAGACAGCACAGACTGAGGAAATCGGAAGTATCAGTTTGATTCCAAGGAACATTAAGATTACAAGTATGAGAGTGGAAAGTCACGTAGATCAGAATATCAGCAGGAAGGCAGGATGGGATAACAGTGTGCATTTTCTTGCGGATCTTGTATCTACAGATAGGCATACAATCTTTTAATGCAAATATCAATCATTTTTATAGAGCTGTACTTAGTATTCCTGTTTTATTCATAAGAAGATCCTGGCTCAGAGTGAATAAGCAATTTGACTAACATCACTTACTTAGGGAGTGTTTGGACAGATGTTTGAATGTATACCTTGTTGACACTAAAACCCATACCTATCACATTTAAACTTAAAAATCAATTAGGCTATTAATAAAGAAGCAAAAACAGTAATAATTTTATATCTCTCAGTCATGATATTGTAGACAATAATTCACCTGTATATCATTTAATAAAACACAAGTCACAGTGAAAATCTTGTTCAATGTTTAAACAGCTTTCTGTACCTAAATGTAGGTTCAGAAAGATTTTTAGAATAATTGTTTACTTTTAAATTGTCTTTCTTATTCATTTCTCTTTTGCTTTGGATCCTCTAAGATATTTTCCCACATAGATCATAAGAACAAATATGAGATTTTATTAGAAACACATTGGAAAAAAAGTAATAGGTCTTGTAAATCTTCCCAAGACTTAGTCAAGCATTCAAAGAAATGGTAATAGCAACATTACCTAATGGTATTTAATACATATTTTATAATGGTCCTCCTTTTGTTATAAATGATTAATAGGTGACAATGAAATCTCTCTCACATGTCTCTTAAAGGCATGATGCATGCATAGTCCTACTTTGATGGTTTCACTTCCTGATGATCATTGTTTCCATGGTATTATAAATAAATTTTTCTTCACTCATAAGTATTTGTGAAAATTGTATAAATGGAACTATGTACAAGAGTCACATAATTTTTTTTTTCTATGGGGAATCTGTGTCTAATGTAATTTTGTTGTTTAATGCTTTAGTAACATAAGTAAGAGAAAAATAATACTTTCCAAGAATATCTAATTATTTGGAAACTTTTTATCCTCTCTAACTGGAAGGAAGGAAGAGAGTAGAGGTGGAAGGGATAAAGGAGGGGCAAGCAAAAGCATAGCTTCCTCAAAGAAGTTGTGCCCATTTTACAAAAATGACTTTCAAGTGGCTGCTTCCTAACGCCTTTACAACATTGTCAGCAGCTTCTTAAAACATCAAGACAATGAATTTCTAACAACTGCCTCTCAGAGAAGACTAGAAGATAAAAGTTTCTAAAACTAGATCCACCACGTAATTTTTCATGGCTCTTCAGAAGTATGCACGTTTTTACAATAGCTAGTATTTCCAAGAATCCATATCAAGATAGATAGCATGATCCTCTGCGTACTGACATAGCTTTCGCCTTAACTTCTGTTGCATTTATGATGCAGGTTTCCTGTATATTGATCAGCAATATCACATCCTAATATTAATGGATAATAGACTTGATTTATATTAAAGAACTGCTATTAAAATTTGGGGCATAGAAATGAGTTGATTGGATTCCTCTTTAGTAAATGCCAGCTTTAAAATAGAATATTGATGTTGGATTTGGGAAATCTATAAGAGAGTTCAACCAAGATGTAGCAGTGAATGAGGAAGGTCCTTTCTACCTTTTGGAGGTTAAGTTCTGTTAGAGGAGGTATACAAACATAAATAAGCTTTTAAAAAATAAGGACAGTGAAAAATCACTGAGATGGAGAAAAAAATGAGCTGTTGCCAAGTGTTAGAGGGGATGTGCAACGCGCTGTGAAGGTGGGGATTGTAAGCAGGTAGTGTGAGGGGCATCCTTGTGGTGGAGGAGGAGTTCTGAATCTTGTAACAGCTGTGGTTCCATGATCTTCTCATGTGATAGAAAGGCTCCTATCTAGAACCACATGGCTCAGTGTCATGGTTTCTCTGTTATTCTGTTTCTAGTTTGTTGTTGTTGTTTTCTTATTTGGGCAGGCTGGCCTCAGACTTCTTGGTAGCTGAGTATGCCCTTGCTTTTCTGATCTTACTGCCTCTACGTCCTCTACTTTAATCCTCAACTAGGATTAAAGATATGCATCACCACTGTAGTCGTTTCCTACCTTCGTGTCTCACCACTCGGAATCGGGGCCAGCCCGAGTGGACTTTGTGGGGCCAGCCCGAGGGCTTGGGGGTGAGTAGACACAGAGTCAAGCAGCAGACTCCGGGAGTTGGATGGGAAGCAGGCCAAGCACATGGCCCTGCATACTCGCATGGCACAGCAAACTTGTTTATTGTATAGGTGCACAAGCTCTTATAGGGCTGGATAGCCAATGACCTTATGGGGTGGGCTCCCAAATACAGCTGACAGTATGTTTGTCCCCAGGTAGGCAGGTACTTTCCAGATGCTGGTCTCACAACTAGCCAGAGCAGAACACCACACCCACAGGAACCATTTCTCTATTTCTCCTAGTGGGTGGCCTGGCTAGGCCCACCTTGAATTATGCCAGACACACTACATCCACTTTCACATGATGCATGGCCTCAAACCCCTGGGGACTTGCATGCTAGGCAAAAAGTTTACCATTGGATGTACAGCACCCACCTCTGATGTCATAGTGTTGATAGCATGCTATCTCTGTACTGTATGTCAGCCTGAACAAAGTGAATAAAGGATGCATCAGGACCTGCACTTGTTTGCAACATTTTTTTAAAAAAATACGTTTTGTTTTGATTGGCTGTGCCAGTCATTGTTATGGTTACTAGCTGCTGTTTTTGTAAATTTTTTATTGAATTTTTGTGTATTTTTCACTCAAAACATCTTAATCATTTTTATAACCCAACCCATTCACACCCTCCCATACCCCCTGCAACCAGATTTCATGCATTCTGTCATTTATGTTAAGGCCTATCGAGTCAAGTTAGTGTATCCAGACATCCCTCAATGCAAGTTCATCCCCTGGGATCTATTCTGCCTATCTAGAATCACTCCCTTAAAGATCAGTTCTCCTTCACCCAGCAATAATCAGTTGTCAATAGCTTTTTTGGGGGGTGGGGGTAAGGTTGGGTCCTGATTCCCATGTCTCAAGTTCTATGATGTGCTTTTGTCTGTTGAGTTTGCATGGGTCTTGTGCATGTTGCCTACTCCTGTGCTCTAGGTTCATACGAGCAAGGTCCCAGAAGCCTGTAAGACTATCTTTTCATATTGTCATGCACCCCACCCCTGGCTCTTACAAACTTTCTTCCCCTCTTCTGCAATGGTTCCTAAGCTCTGGTAGTGTAAAACTTAATAAAGGAGTTCTGTTCTGGGACAGAATAGGTGGTAGTTTCACAGCTTCTTATGGAAGCACTTTGGTAGTTTTAAGTTGTAGAATTAAGGTCACTTTTGATATTCAGTGATAAGTAAAAACAAATCAGGGATGAAAATATAACATCGCAACTTGGATAATGAACAGTAGCTTAGTGAAATTCACTTTAAAGTTTATAACAATTTCATGATGTTTTTCTTTGTAAATACTTACAACTTTCCCACAAACACTATGTATTTTTTGATTCAAATTGACATGAAGTCCACAGATGTGCCCTGCAGAGCAACATGGTCAAGTCTGGAGCCAGATCATGTGGGCCTGAGACTGAGGAGGTTCAAGGGCACACATGTTGCCTCACAGTTCATTGGTCTCTCTAGAAATACACTCTCCAGAACTGTGGGAAAATTCACTGCCTAACAGTAGTTGTCACATGCGTCTTCTAGGGATATAATTCTTGAACCAAGACCTTTGGCAGATATTTCTTGGATTTATATAATATTTTTCTAGATTTGTAACAAAATTTTGTATTTTAATTTTTTTATGACGATGTAATCAGTTGCTTCATCTCACTGTACTTTTTGGTCTCACAACATCCCTTCTTTCAAAAATTTTCACATTTACTTTAGTTGCTAATTATCTAAAATTATCAATAATCATGGACATCTAGGTGTTTCTCTGTGACATTGTTACCTATGTATATATCATAGGAAAATTTATTCAGGCTTTATAACAGACAAACATCACTAACATAATTTTTGTAGTAGATAATAAATATATATCCTTCTACTGGGGCTGGAAAGATTGCTCAGTTTTTAAGAGCACTGACTGCTTTTGTAGAGAACCCAGGTTTGATTCCTAGCATCCACATCACAGCTAACAACTACATGTAACTCTGATTACAGGGGTTCCAAAGCCCTCTTCTGGCCTCCACCAACATTGCATTAACTGGGTGCTCTTACATATGCTCAGGCAAAACGCTCATACCCATAAAATTTGAAAAATAAAAATTAAAAAATTCTTTTAGAAAATTGAAATACACAATGTATTAATATTTTACTCACCATTCACTACAATTTCTAAGTATATATCCAGAGAAATTAAAATAATATTCATACACCTATGCATACACATGATGGAATACTATATAATCTTTAAAAGGAAGAGAGTATTTATTATCTGTGACATTATGAATGAAATTGATGGACAATAAGTGAATTAAGCCTCTTAAATACTTTATATGTTTTCAAAGTCAACAGTCATTTTAAAATTATTTTGAGATATTTTGGGGTTATGCATTGAATTTAGTTGTCAAAATTATTTCACAGAAAACTTATGATTTAAGAGTTGACTAAGTCAAGGTTTTTCCAAATTACAAATGAAATCTATACGTTGTTCCCATTACATTCCTATATACATGGGAAAACATTCAGTGTATTCTGTCCTAGACCCCAAATGCATAATGAACCATTGGTTTATTCCCTTGCGAACAATAATCCTGCTTTAAGATATGGGCTACTTCTTTCTGGCTTTTTCTGTATAGAAATCCAGAGGACAAATCTTTAGCTTCTGTCAGCTAGGTCTAAGCATTATTTTATTCTAAACACCCATGCCCACAGATTTTGTGTTCTAAATAAATGAAATAGAAAGCACCCGTTTGCTCAGGCCACACATCATGTGACTCAGAGACGTCATTTTACCGGCTTTAGGATTCTGATGGTACAATTGGTACCACCATCAGTCCGACTTGAAATCTTCAATCCTCAGTGGTCAAAATGAATTTAGCGCATCAGAGAGTCAGAAATAGATGTATAAACAATATGAAAGGCAGAAGAACTGAAAAGGACTAGGTGATGTATAACTTACAGTTGACTTCATTGCCACGTGTAAAGAGAGAAGGTGATGTTTTCATATTCTGTAACTATCGGGTTCAAATCACAACAAAATCCATATGTATTAGAAAATATGTCCCAAAAAACTTCATGAACATTATATTGCCAACACTGATTCAGTTTAAAAAAAATAAATCAGACCCGGAGTCCTATTCTACAGGTAACCATGTTAATACAGATTGCATACATGTGTAGTGTAGGAGACAAACAGTGCTTGCAAAGAGAAGCGGTAAGAATCGGTGTGGCTGTGAGTGGACCGCCTGAGATGGCAGGTGTATGCTGTTGAACTGGGGACAAGGAAAGGAAAGATTGCTCTAGAGTTGAGAACATTTTCTGCTCTTGCAGAGGACCCTGGTTTGTATCCAAGTGCTCATGTGGCTAACAACCACCTGAACTCCAGTTGCAGGCATCCTGATACATAGTTCTGGCCTCTACAAAACCAGTCATGCTGGTGATGCACACACAAATAATGGAGGCAAACACATTCTCAAAAATATTCCTAATCCTTTAAAAAAGGATTAACTGGGGTATGTGTGTCAGTATATTCCTTGTTAATGAAGTGGTTCTCTGTGCGGGAAGATGTGATTCTGGTTTGCTTTGAGTGGTACCTTGCAAAAAGACACCAGTTCTCTCTCACCCTCCACGCCTACTAGTCCCCGAGAAATTTAACAACAGTTCTTTGGCTCTATTTCTGACAACTAGGGCTCAATTTCTAAGCTAAGCTTCAGAAAAGACCCAAAGCATTATAAAACAGAATGACACAAACTTATGCAGAAGGAAAGTGTCAGGAAAGGAGGGCTGCATGTGTGTGTCAGAGGGCTGCATTTAAGGCTATGGCATCAGCATGGTGGCCCAGGTGGAATCTGCTTCTCAACAGTGGTCTGTGATGTATGAAGCTGAGTTGCCTGGAATTCCATGACAATGACAGCCAGATTTACGTGAATACCTGAGAAGATCTATCATATATGTTCATCTCACAGTTCCTTACCTATGTGTTCTGAGAGGACTTTCTTCTCAACAAAAGATTGAGTTCAATACCAACATTCTTAAAAAAAAAAACACACATATGTTTTTTAGGTTATTGTTGGAAGTAGGAAATGTGGATATTGATAGATGATCGCTAATTTTATTGGAAGGAGGGTACTGGATGATTACAAAATTAAACTGTGCCCAGTTGTGGAAGCCACTGAACAAATGCTCTACAGGGATCAGATGCAAGGCAGCAAAAGGCATGCTTGATGTAGCAACTTCGGGTGTACTTAATAAAGGACTGCAGAGGCAAGCTACCTAAGTACAAGTTTCTCAGTTTAACAAGGGACTTGAAAATCTGGTGACTATAACTTGAATAAATCCCTGTAGCATGCTGAAGTCTCTATTCTCAGATATAAGTCATTTTACAGTCAGAACATCTTACATTAAAGAGAGAGAATTTTCTTTTGAGAAAGACTAACAGTATAGAGGCCCATCCTAGTAGATTGTGAACTGTGCAAGTAATGTGCCTGCCTGTCACGAACAGTGCCTCTGAGATGCTGCCAGTCCCTGTGATCCACAGCACTGCTGCTGTGCGACGGTCAGAACGGGGATCTAGGCTAAGGAATGAAGTGAATAAATGCTTCTGGATTTTAGTTGACTTTCAAGGATTCACGGAGCACCACGCTTTCTCCTGACAACCACCTCATTTCTTGTGCTATATAATTCAAATATTCTCCCAAACTGGAAAATCCCCTACCTTCACGGCCACCAATAGAGACTATCATGACAGAATCCTCAGCATAACATATTAGACTGCAACTTTTACAACTGATCCCAGAGAAACAAGGGAAGAATCTCAGTCTTCTCTCCCCTAGGTTGAACATCTTGTCTTATATAGAAGACAAATTAGGACATATGGACTATGATATGTTTAATAAAGTATGATCAGAAATACTATTATTTAGGATGTAGTTTCAGTGTTTGAGCAAATCAGCACAGCTTCTTCCTTTACCTGGTTATTGGTCGACACATTTTATTTTTCCTAATCTAATAAGCACAGAGCCTCATAGATCCTCATTCCAGTTACTATCAATGGTACCATGCCAAATCACAATATGATGTCCTGTGGATAATACCTGATAACAGAAAGTCACACATAGTGATGAGGCATCTTGAGACTCTTTTTGCTAAAGAGTAAATCAACTTTGTGAGAATGAAGGTGATTAATCAATTTCTGAGGGTGATGGCAACCAGGGTTCCAGGTAGTACTGGAATTTTCCCTCAAGAAGAGCATCTTGCTGGACCTTGACACCCTACTGTTAAGAGAGAAGGACAGTGCTGAGTGGGTTTGGGCAACACAGGTTTTTGTCTTCAGAGCTACCTCTTGACTTGGAAGACAGACAAAGAAAAATATATATAGTTGCCCTGATGCACAAATTCCTTTTTTCTGTATGGTTTTTCATGAGGTATAGGTTGGAACATTCTGTTTGTCTGCTGTTAGCTTTGTGAGACATGGTTTCTTTTTGTAAAGATCTTCACCAGGCCCCGGACTGTTGCACGAAGAGGGTCTTTTCTCTCCTTCAGGTCATACCTCCTTAACTGTGTGCTTTTAATTTGTGGTCCTCTATTTTATTCCACTAGTCTACATACCTAGTATTGTGTAAATACTGTTTTGGTCTTTTTCTGGTTTTGTTTGGTTGCTATTTTTTGCTAAGACTCTGAAGTGTAACTTAAGATGCTATATTGTGATGTCCTCTGCTTGCTTTCTACTAATTGAGTTGGCTCTTTGAGTCCTTTGTTTTTCCCAGCCCTTTGAACATTGTTATTGGTATTTTATGAGGATTGCATTGAATCTGTAGATTGCTTATGGTGATGTAGCCATTTTCACAATAGTAATTTTGCCAGTGGATGAGAATGGGAGAACTTTTTATCTTCTAGTGTCTTCATTTTTTTCTGGCAGTGTCAAAGTTTTCTTTTTAGAGGTCTTTCAGTTTCTAAGGTTTATTTTGTGCTGTGCTGGTAATTTTTCTGAATGGACTGTATTTCCTTATTTATTTCTCTACAAGTTCATTATTGGTATAAAATATTGTTGATTAATGAGAAACTTTCTCATAGTAGTAGTTGGTTGGTGAACTAAATAAAATGAAGAATATAGGGTTTCAAGCCACATTTTACAGCCTGAACACACTCATTATAACTTTTTGTTTTGTTCACTTCTGTTCCCTCCACTCATCATCTGTGGTCAAGTTCTTCATCATAGTTTTGTCCACTTTTTTTTTAACCAAGACAATATGTTAATTTTGTTTGTTTGTTTGGTCTCACAGAAATCTTCCTGCCTCTACCTCCCAGTTCTAAGACTCAAGTTGTGTACTATCACACCTGACAGTATGTTTTATAATTTCTACCAATTAGTAGAAAGACTAAAAAATCTTACAAATATAAACATCAAGAAAATATGGGATATGGAGCTAAACAGAGATTTCTAAATTAAACAGGATGAAATACTAATGACTGAGAAATATTTTTTTAATGTTACACATCTTAAGCCATCAAGGAAATGCAAATCAAAACTACCTTGAGATTTTATATTATCCTAATTAGTATGTCTAAGATCTAAAAAGCAAGTGACAACAAATGTTGGTAGGGTGTGGGGAAGAGGAACATATCTTCATTAATGTACAAACAGGTACATCCACAGTGGAAATCACTGCAGAGATGCTTCATAAAGCTAGAAATAGATGCACCACATGATTCAGTCGGAGGACTCCTGGGCATATACTGAAAAAAGTCCATATCCTACTACAGGGTTACCTGTTCATCCATGTTCATGGCTGCTCCATTCATAATAGCTAGGAGATGGAAACAGCCTAGATGCCCATCAACTGATGAACAGATAATGTGCCCTAGAGTACCATTCAACTGTTAAAAAGATGAAATTGAGGACCAGAGATATAACTGAGTGGTTAAGGTTACTGGCTGCTCTTGCAGGGGACCTGGGCTTGATTCCCAGAACTCACGTGGCAGATAATAACAATCTGTAACTCCACTTCCAGGGAAATCTAAGATCCTCGTCTGACTTCTGGGGACACTGCATGACACAGTTGCACTTACATACATACAGGCAGTACACTTGTACAGATAAAAATTAAAAAACAAATAAATAAAAATATTCTAAAAAATAAAAAGGGAACTGGAGAGATTGTTTAACATTTAAGAACAGTTGTTCTTCCAGAGGACCTGGATTCAATTCCCAGTACCCACATGGCAGCTAATAACCATTCATAACTCCAGCTTTAAGAGATATGACATCTTCTTCTGGCCTCTGAACAGGCATTGCATGCCTGTGGTACACTTATATATGTGCAAGGAAAATACTCATACACATTAAAAATAATAATAATGATATTTTTTAAAAAGAAAGATGAAATTATTAAGTTCACAGGTAAATGGGTGGAGCTGGAAGCAATCACCCTGAGTGAGGTAACCGAAACCCAGAAAGACATACATTGCATGTTTTCCCTCCTTCGTGGCTATTAGATGTGAATATTTACATTTATGATTTTTTAAAATTTTGAATACCCATAGAGGTCAGGAAGCAGAACTCTCCAAGGAGAGAAGTTACAGTGTGGTCATATAGGAGCAAAGGTAAATCATGGAGCAAGAAGGTTTGGGTGTAGGGGATGGGGAGGCACAACTAACACTAATGGTCTTTGAAAAAGCTGTGTGGAAATGAATTACTGTAGAAACTTCCTAACACACACACACACACACACACACCACATCATACACACATACACACCCCACAAACACACATACATACACCACACACCACAGACACACACACACACACACGCACACCCGACACCACACACCACACACACCCCACACCACACACAGACACACATTTAATGGAGTTATCTAAGATTAGGCAATAATACCACTACTAAGGAGCAAACGGTAACAAATAAAAACCTCAGTGCCTAGAACAAATCACACATTTTTGAATGGGCCAGTGAGGTCCCATAGACACAAATATTATAAGCTAATGCTAATGATTTTGGTTACCCTCCAAAAACTGACAGCAAGACATTATTGCTAAAGACACCATGTATTTTAGCCATAGATAAACTCGTACTGGCCTGGCAATGTCATCCATCCTGGCCAACATTCATATGCTAGCAAGTGCTCTCCATAATACCAGAGGAGAAAAGTGATCATCAGTATTACATATCTGTGAACCCCAAAAGCTACAAAATGATCACTGGTACCATAATACCACAAATGTCATAAGAGTGATGAATCACTTTCTGATTATGTTAAGTCTCCTTTTACAACATGGAAACCGTAGCTCTTACCAGTTTCATGATCGTGTACCTGTGGCTCAACAGATCTTAGTCTGTATGGGAGTACATACTAATCTTATTCTACTAAATGGGCATAGTGTTAAATGTGACTCATAGTGACTTATTTTTATATCCATAGATTATTGTATCTCTCAGTCCATATCAAAGAAGCTTCTCTTTACAGTAAATAGAGATTAACACAGAGACTCACAACTGCTCAAAGAGTAAGTGACTTCTCAGCTCTAAATGAGATAGCTGTCCCATACACTTCTCCCCATTGCTCAGAGATCCTTGAGGCAGTGGTTGGCTACAAGGAAACAGTTTCCTAGATACCACAGGAGAAGTGTGGATAAAATTCACAGAAGTTACTAACAGCATGTACAGAACCTGCTCAAGCTCAAGCCAGACAAAATCCCAGCATGGAGAGTGGAGGTCTGAAAGTTGCCACACCCCTAGCTGCGGAGCTATTAGGAATGGTAGCTGCTTCAATAGTGAGTGTCCATTTTCTTGGATGGCGTGGACCACCCAGTGGATGGTCCCACACTCTACTGATAGGCGGCATAAATTAGACTCAATAGAATAAGAAAGAGGGTTATAAGTTGGGTGTGGACATGGGTGCATGTGATCAAAATACATTGTGTGAAATTCTCAAAGAACTAATAGAAAATGGGGGTGGGGAGGGGATAGCGTGCTGAATGACCTTGATGGCATTTAGAGGAATTTCTGGGAAGATTAAAATTATTGAATGTGTAGATGTGTTAGGAAAAGAAACACACTGATGGAATAAATATGATATGAGTTTCTGTATGTCCTTACCTCCCCCTCTTTTTCAATATGTATACATGCATGATGTATGTATACATTTACAAACACACTCACACACATAAATATACACACACATGCATTATCACTGCTAGATGTTCTGTATCTTGGTACCCATTTGAAAATTTCAGCATGTCAACTATTATTTTAATTTCCTATCTCTGCATATCTAAGATAAGAAAACCACAAGTACATTGCTCCAGGAATGGAGAAAATAAATTATGAGACTGTTTTTTCAAAAGGGAAAAGAAATGACATAACATTTCTAAAAATCATATTTTAATTTTGAATGAGATATCTCCAATTATTTACAAATTTTGAAATAATGTATACTGTGATAAAGAAATGTGGGAATTTTCAAATATATAAGTATTAAATTGAAAGGGTTAAAAGGTGGCTAGCCTCTAGCATTGTTTCCAGGTTTAATATTTATTCTAAGCTTATAAGTTCTCACTTTCAGGAGATAACTGAGTATGGGGTTAATCAAAGTCATCTACGCATATTCCAATCATCCTCTTTTAGTCTCGTCGTTCCTAATTAATTTAAAATTAAGCTTAGCCATCGAACTTGCTTTGCTAAATGTGCTGCTACTGAGTAAAAACTCTCAGATCTAAACAACGTGGCCAGAACTTTTGTTCCCTTCAGTGTGGGTATTCTGTAAGCATGCGTTGAGAGCAGTCTTCTGCAAAAGACTCAGTGTCTGTGGAGCAGAGCTGCACGGAGTGAGATGTTACATTACTGAGACGGAGGTGCAACCCCCAGTTTGTGAGACAGAGGATTGAACAGAGGAGAAGCATTACCATCAACGGGTTCTTCACAATGCAACAAAACCACTAATTTCAAAGTCCTCTCATCCTATCCTTGTTTCCATTTCTCTCTCTCAGTCCTCTCATCCTATCCTTGTTTCCATTTCTCTCTCTCTCTCTCTCTCTCTCTCTCTCTCTCTCTCTCTCTTTCTGAATCTAAACTTTTAGTGAGTCTTTTGGTCCTAAGAAATTGCTCTCATACTAGACTGTAAGGAATAGAAAATTTAAGAATTTGTCTATCCTCACAGGTGTATCTCCTGGCTCTGCGGCAATGCTGGCCGTAGCAGGCATGCAATATTCATTATGCAGATTCACAAGGCAGAAATTATATTTTAGCAATACTGGTCTTTATCTCCCAGGTGACTACTATACTCTGCCTAAGCCAGGTAGTAGTAAGTACTCAATTAATAATTAATGAGTAAATGGACAGAGGAGCCTATTCTTGTGTATGGCATCTACAGCTTTTCTCTTCTATACTTATTTATTTATTATTCATATATTAATTTAACAAATATTAACTGAATAATTTCTGTTCTCTGGCTCTGTTCTCTTGAGATAGAGTTATTCCTCTGTATATGAAGAAAATCAAATACATATAAAGATAATTCTATCCATTTGTCTGTTGATGGGCACTGATGCTGATTCCATAACATAGCTATTATGACCAATGTCCTAATAAAAATAGCTATACAGGTACCACCATTGTTTAATGGATTTTAGTTCAGTCCTCTAATGAATAATGAAATAGTCCCTGCAAGAAAATGGGTGGAAATGGAAATATTTGTGTTAAGTGAAACAGGCTAGATTCAGAAAGACTAACATCACAGGTTTTTGTGATAACTTCTAGATTTTAAGAAGTACATTGGTGCCCTTACATACATACAGGCAACATACACACATAAAATAAAAATTTAAAAAAACAAATATTTTTTAAAGGGGTCAGGAGATGGATCGGTTGTTAAGAGCACAGGCTGCTCTTGCAGAAGACCTGGGTTGAAATCCTAGGACCCATCTGGCAGCCAACAAGAGTATGGAACTCCATTTCCAAGGCATCCAACGACCTCTTCTGGCCTCCAAGGGCATTGCACAACACAAGTGCACTTACATACATGCAGGCAACACATTCGTCCCCATTAAATAAAAATAAAAATAAAATATTAGACTAGAAGTACACAAAATTAGAAGGGGGACAATTTTTGAAAAGGAAAAAGAAAAGGAGCAGATCGTTGGGTGCAAATAGGAGAAAGGGGTTATGTGATGAGAGTACATTCACATAATTTAAAAGAAATAAAAGCGATTTGCAGTCAGTAGTATGAGAGATCACAAAACTAAAATTCCATGAAATTATTTGCTGATGGTCATAGACAACTTAAAATGACCACTGTAGGGCACAACGCAGTGTGGACCTTAGCCAGGTCACCTGCTATGATGATTAATGGAGCAGCTCCTGTGGGTGTGGTGCTCTGCTCCAGCCAGGGGTGACACCAGCTTCTACCCTGTGTCTGGAGAGAGCCTGCACGGGGATGAACTACCCCATAGGGGATTGGCTAACCAAACTTATAAACCCCCCTGCACCTCCTTGAATAAATAAGTTTGCTGCTGCTTGCCCTTGGCATGCTTCTCATTTAGCTCCCGGAGTCTGTGTGTTGATTCCACCTACTCATCCCCTTTCATTGGAGACCCTGCATCCTCCTCAGGCCAGCACCAAGCAGAGGGACCCCAACAGACCACATCAACTGTAATCAACAGAAATTTTGGGTTTAATTTCATCCCGCTTTTAAATTAAATTTGGCTCCCTACTTCAACATCTGGGACTTAATTTTCCTGGTTCTTGATACTCCTTGTACACTAGAATCACCAAGGAAAAGCCTTCACATATTTTCTGTGTTATGATAAAAACATGCATTTCCTGAATAAGAATATTGCAGTATTGGTATATTTTTGTTAAATAGTTTGTTTTGAGGGGCTAGAGAGATGGCTCAGTGGTTAAGAGTGCTGACTGTTCTTGCAGAAGACCTGGGTTCAATTCCCAGCACCCACATGGCCGCTAACAACCATCCATAACTCCAGTTTCAGGGGATCCAACACCCTCTTCTGTCTTCCTCGGGCAGGGGATGACATGAGTGCACTTACTTCCGTGCAGGCATAACACTCATACACATAAAAGTAAATATTTCATTTTGAGATAATACAGATTTTTCCGCACTAATAAGAATTATATGTGTCTTAATAATCACTTGTGTCTTATCTGTAGTTTTATCTATGCTGATATCTTAAAAAAATACAACCAAGAAATCAATAATGCTATGTTCCGCCCATCCTGTATAGATTTCTTCAATATCATATGTATTTTTGTGCCTGCAGGTGTTTGCATTTAGTTCTATGTAATTTTAACACCTGTTAAAATGTATCTGCTCCAATGTCAAGACCCTAAATTCCCTCCCACACTGATTCTTCCAGTTGTCTTTTAAAGCTGAGGGATTCTGGGAGAGGAGACTCCATTTTCTTTAAGAATGTGAAACTGGTACCTGACCTTGCTTCATGGATGGATCTCCACCCTACTACTGGGGGAAAATGAGTAGAATTTGATGTGATTTATAAAAATAAAGGAAGTTGGGAGGGATACAGAGGTGGGGATGGATCTGAAGACATGAATATGATAAAATATACTGTATGAGATTCTCAAAGCATTAATACGAATGTTATTTTAATTAAATACTGTGTTAAAAATTAAACAATATAAATTGCAACAGGGCCTTTATGTTTTTCACAGTTTATTGAATTTTATTTGTTTGAGACTATCAATCACATTCTTTTGAAAATTTTACTATCTGAAATAAAAGCATGGAAAATTTATGTATTAGTGAGATACTATGTCTTTTTCACTATATGTAATGTGCAGTGATTAAATGTTGTTGCTGAATAGTTTGTGTTTGGGGTTACTATCATTTGCTTAATCATTGAAGGACATATGACATCTCTCTCTCTGGTTTTGGGCTCTTACCAGTTCAGTTGTTTTGAATGTTCCTGGGAAAGCTTTTATTTTGGATAATTCAGTAGTGGTTCATTTGCAAAATCATGTGGTAATTTCACATCAGAAAATGCCCACACTGCCCACTTAATCCCTTAGAGGGGCAAGAGAGTTTATATTTAAACTGGCAGTGTGTGAAGAATGCAGTTTCGTTTGTACTCTGTCCTCCTGTTAGTTTAACTTTTGGCCTTATCTCACTGGGGTTTTCACTTGTTTTTCATTAATGGCTAATTACGTTCAACATTTGCATGTATCTTTTCTCATTATAACTTTGTATGTCTTTTCCCAATTTCTGAATTGATTTTTTTTTTATTATTTTGAGAAAGGGTCTCCCTGTAACTGGCCTGCCACTTACTATGTAGACCAGCTGACCTTCGCCTCACAAAGGTCTGTCTACCTTCCATTTGCAGGGATTAAAGGTCTGTGTCACCATACCTGACTCTGAATCCACTTGCTATCAAGTTTTTTTGAGACTTAACATTTTCTACGCACAAGTCTTTTACTAGATATGCCCCTTGCAAATATTTTTTCACAATTTTTTAAAGTTTTTCTTCCAATCCTCTTAATATGATCTCCCAAGGAGAAAAGGTTTTAAATCAGAGTGCATATACTTTATCAATTTTTCTTCTCTTGGACTCTTCAGTCAATGTAAAGTCTGTCATCTTTGCCTGACACTAGACTATAAAGATCTACTTCCTGTTTCTTTTTTCTCTTAATATTTCACGTCTCTACTTGTGTTTATGAATGTGTTCTAATTTATGTTACTATTCATGTATGTTATCATGTTTGCTTTGTGGTTCATTTTTCTTTCCACTTTCCTTTTTTATTCTTTCTTTTCTCTCCCTCCCTCCCTCACACCCTCCCTTTTTTGTGAAAATTGCATTCAGTTGCATATATAAAACAGGTTTTCCTTATTTTGAAATATTTTATTTCTTACTTTTTAGTTTTTGTTTTTACGTGTATGAATGTATTGTCTGCACTTATATGTGTGCCCCTGTCATGCAATGCTTGCACACTTCAGAAGAGAGTGTCAGATCCACTGGAATTGGAGCTACAGACAGTTGTTAGCTGTCATGTGGTAGCTGTTAAACTGGGTCCTCTGCAAGAGTGATCTTAACCACTGAGCCATTCCTCTAGTCCCTAGTTTTTCCTTTTATTATGGAATTTCTTCTACATCTTGCCTAAATATATTGTGTATGATTTTATCTATTAAAATGAAGAAAAATCTGAAGAATCAATAAGGTTTTCCAGTTCTGAAAATTAGAAGGGGATTATTATTTCTTTAAAGAAAACTTGACAATTAAAATATGCTTTAAATTGCATGTCAGAACTTCTGAGCTTTCTTTTACATAAAATTATCCAGATTAACATACTTTCAAAAATTGCAAATTTTCATATTTAATTCTGAGCTAGTGTTAGTTTAGATCCAGTAACAAATTTCATTGAAATGTGCACTAATAAATGATAGAAGAGATTCCACTTATATGTTACAAGCCACTTATTTTTCAGTTGTCTGGTTTTATCACTTTTTAATGATTCATCACATATTCTAAAAGACTATACAATTAATCTTATGTACATACAGAAAATTAGCCTGAAAATAATATAACAAATCATTAAATTGAAAAACAACCTCATAACTCTTAAAAATCCACTTATTTCTTTGCATTAAAGACCCTAAAGCATGAATGCAGTAACTAGTATGGCAAGGATGCAAGGCACTTCCTATTGATCTCACAGTAATCCTCCTGCCTCAGCTTCCTGGAAATTGAGATTACAGTCATATGCCTCTATACCCACCCAAGTATGACTGATTGAAGGTTGAGCCTTAATTTTGACTTTGAGTGAGGCAAAATGAAAACAGTTTCAGTAGCCCAAATTACCAAATATTCAAGCTAATTTTCCAAATATGAGAATTGTCTAACTAAAAGTAAAGTTCAAATACAAATTAAATAAGAACTCTGAGCTGGAGAAATGACTGTGGCTGAGTACCTGCTGCTCTGGCAGAGGACTTGGCCTGACTTTCAGCACCTACGTCAGTTCCCAGCACTCATGGCAGCCTCACACCATCACCTGGAACTGCAGCCTAGTCTCTCACCTCTGCATGTTCATGCGCACACACAGACCCACAGACACATACAATTGGAATAAAAAATAAAAATTTAAATTAACAGGAAATGTAATGCATGTAATGAGAAGTGATGGTAGGTTAAGGAACAACTTTGTTATTTCATTTCATTTACATTTAATTTCTTTTATGTAATTGACATTTTGCAATTTTCATTTCCCTTGCCCAATCTAGTGCATATTCATACATATATATACATATATATGCAAATTTGTGTTTCCAAATGTTCTTCAGTTTGAGTCCATCCACTGCTGGAGCCTAGTTAACTTATCAAGAATCCCGTGCTTGAAAGATACTGTCATTTTCTCCCCTCAAAAGCCATTTGTTCCACAATTTTCTTAGGTGGATTGAAGCTTCTTATCCACTTTCTCATGTCTGTGCTGGAATTTTTTCTGGGTTGAGCTGGAATGGGACTTGTGCATGCTATCACCTTTGCTATGTGTTCATGTGAATTACCATTCAGTTGTCAGGAAAACTGATTCCTTGTGGTCATCCACCACCTCGGGATCTGAAACTTTTTTCTGTCTCTTTCTTCCATAATGATCCTTGAGCCTTGGGAGGCAGAAGTTTGATATAGGTGTGATATTCATGAATAAGCACTCTGTAGCTTCTTGCTGTCTGCACACTGGCCAGGTGTGGCTTTCAACATTATTCACCATTTGTTGCATAAGTAATCTTTTCTGGTGAAAGATATGAGATGCATTAATCTAGGTTTATAACAAAAAGTCATTAAGGAACTAATAAACAGCCATGGGTGAGTAGGTGGGGAAAGCTTTCTGGGAGGGGTGGTAGAATGCAGTCATATGAAGGGAGGAAAGGGAGCAGTAGACTAGGACGGGTTGAATGGGATGGGGAATAGGAAGGCGAGGAAGAGAAGGGGCCATGGGGACGGGAGGCACTAAAGGCCTTTAGAAAGAGCCAAATGGAAGTCTATCACTGTATAATCCTCTTAAAGCACACACATAAACATCATAAAAAGAGATGAAAAGGAGTTACTCAACAACAGGGGCACATTGCCCTTTCTACACATCATAGGCTAACAGAAAAAAACCCTAATGCCAGGAATGTATTTCACTAGAATTTGTTGACCCTCAAGCAATATTAGCCAGTGTTCCTGCTCTTTCTAACCCACCAGAACTAGATGGTAAGAATTTATTGTTGAAGATAATACATATATTAGCTGTAGATAAACAAGGACAAATCAAGCTAGTGATCACTTAAGAACTTCATCGCAACATCCTATTCTCCTTCTAACACTGGGCATAAGCCCACTTTTAGTCTCGGCATCCCAGATTACCAGACTTCTCCTTTAGTCCAAACCCATCCTGATTGCCTTTACTCAGACCAGCTCATTTTCTCAGTCTATTTTGTTAGAGGCCTCATTGGTTGTCCCCATCCCCAACTTGCCTTTGCCTGCCTGAGACCAGTGCTCTAGCCTGGCTGTCCCTACCCACAACCTTTCTTGGATTCCTGTAACCAGTCTTCTTTCTCCCTGGACCTGCTGAGCAGCTGGACATGTGCCATTTGTTTCTTCCAATATAAAAGCAAAAGACAGAAAATGAAACTTTGGCCAACCAGTTTTTCATACCTAATAAAAATGCAAACATGTCTCATTAGGTATACAAACAGTATCAAATTTCAACTCAGTAAAGGAAGGATTGAGTCTCACATCAGAATCACAAACAACAAAAGAAAGAGGTGGCAGAAAGGCTGTAAGAGCCAGGGAAAGGGTGCATGAACATGATATGGATATAAGGTTCTACAAGCTCCTGGAGCCCTGCGTATGTGAACCTACGGCATAGTTGGTAGTAAGCATGGGAGCCATGCAAACTCAAGCAGACAAAAACCCAGCATGGAACTGGGCCAATGGACAGTGGACCCCAAACGTAGATGAAGAAATATTGCCAAGTGATTACTGCTGGATGAGGAAGCGCAGATCTTGCTAAAGTGAGGGACTCTAGATAGGCTGACTGAACCTCAGTGAATGAACATGTACTGAGGAACATCTGGAGACACACACTTGACACAATAGGCTTTAACACAGATGGCAGAATGTCTGGATTCCAGTTGGAGGGCTATGGAGGAGTGGTGAAGAGGCTATAAAGATCATTAGGATTGACTGAGATGTGCAGTATGAAATACACAAAGATTCGATAAAAGAAAGAACCTAATCTCTTCTGGCTAGTGTCCATCGTGGTGGAAGGTGCTGTACTGGAAAGAAATAGTAAGTATCAGTCCAACGCAGCTGTGAATACTGTGAACTGCAATAACAATTGGTCTGGTAAGACATGCTCATCAGCGTAATAATGACAGAAATATTATGGAAGTAACCAACCACTCTTTAATCAAATTTACATTCTGTTTCCTAAGATGGGGACCTCCCATAACTGACATTTATATCGTGCTTAGGAACCTAAGTCTAGACAGGTCACAGGATATAAGGAAAAACCTAATAATAGTTTTCTGCTTGTTGACTCAGTTTTAATTTTTAACCTCATATTTAAAGTAAGTTTTAACTTAGCTTCACATAATTATGAATATAATTGGTTATCCATCTTACTATATTTAAAAATAAGCATGTCTAAAGCAAACATTGACACTAAATTACAAGATTCATTGACTAGGAAAGGACTAAGATTTATAGTGTTTTGAAGTATATCATTAATTACTTGTCATATTAGAATGGTTGGGAAATATTTATTCATCCAAGATTACATATAAAATTCCATTGCAAAGTAAAAATGAATTTTCTTTTTTCTGTTGTTTATTTGAGACAGGGTGTCTCTGGAGCCCCAGCTGGCCTGGGACTAACTATATAGACCAGGCTGGCTTCAGTCTCATAAAGATTTTCCTGCTTCTCCCTCCCCAATGTTGGGAGTATGCATGTGTACCTCCTAGCAAGGCCAATGACTTTTTAGGATTGAAAAAAACAAAAAATATTCATATATAAACATAAATGCATATATTGCTTAAGTGTAGATGGGTGTACATATAAAATCTGTATACACTTTGGCATCATAGGCATCTGTATACATATAAAATAATAAATATATACATACCTAGCTTTGTTTGCATGTATATTATATGTACATGCATTTGGTTTACTATTTTTCTATACATATTTATATTTATCTATATTTATAGATGTGTGGTATTTATGCAATTCTCTGTGTTCTCATGTGTGCAGATATGCACATGTTTGTGTTTGTGTGTGATATCAGATGTCATCCTTGAATACCCTCCTACTTAATTTTTAAGGCAATGTCTGTCATTGAACTTGGAGTTCACCAATTTGGCTAGGATGGGCGGCAGTGAACTCCTTGGAGATTCTTTCCTATGACTCCATAGTGCTGGATTACAGAAGTGTGCTTATGCCTGGATTCCAAACCCTCTAACATTTATCTACTAGGTATATATTTATAGCATCTATATTGAGAAATATGGAGGTAGGGTGAAATGGAAAGGGAGTGAGGGAGAAGGAGAGAGAGAGAGAGAGAGAGAGAGAGAGAGAGAGACTATCCCAAGAGTGGAGGACTACTATAGATTTAAAAGATTTATTGCTAACATCAGTCTTTATTTACCCTTAGTGAACTTAGGGCATCAGGTTTTAATAAAAAATAAAAGTTTGATTATTATAAGTCAACTCAGGAGCACAAGGAGGCACATCAAACCAACCTCTTGTTGATCCCGAATGCATATGAGAGTGTTCTTGGATTCCTACCAAAAGGCTGAGCTTTATTCAAATACATGGTACAATTATGTCTACCTGTGAATCATGTTTGCCACCTGATTTGACACTTTGGCATCATAGGGAAATTTGGGGGAATAAACTTGAACATTTCTTGCCCCTATCCTGATATCCTGATTAGACTGGAGGATCTCCACGTTTCTTAATAAGCATGATTTACACAATGTTTTATTTAGATCAGAGGACCTAGCATTTAAACCTGGGGATGGTGTTCTGGGGGTTGACTATCTGGGCTTGCAGTTTAGATAGATGTTCAAGAAACAGAGACTTTTGATAAAGCCCTCTCTTCTATTCAAGCTGGTTTTGTACTTTTTATTAATTATTCTGTAGCTCAAGCTAAACGGATGTTAAATGTTACCTATAATATTCGGTTTTCTTATAGAATGAGTTATTGCTTAATTTCTTTCCATTACTGTTTTGGCCTCCCTCTTGTAAAATAGCAGAAACAGTTAAATAGTCCAATTCCTAGGAAACTGAGCACTTCTACAAACAACGGTCAGAATGGAGAAAAAAGAAAATTAACGGTTTTCTGCTAATCACTCATATTAGGCCTCTTTGGTGGTCTAAAGCAACGGATTGCATCTTTCTCTTATTTCTTCCATCTGCCTGTCAGAGGAACAGGAGGGTGATTGCTAGTTTTGTTGTTAAAAATGTCACCTCGGTTTTTTTTCAGAATCTTTAAAAGTAAACACAGGAAAAGTGGTGTATACCTGTCATTTAGATCAAATAAAACAAAGGTCGATGGAAATACATTTCTCGTTTGAAGAGGCTCCCCTGCTGATTTTGTTTATCAGAAAATGGCAAGTTTTTGTTCCTAATGGACTGAAATTTAAATAAAATCTGACCCTGGAAATAAAAGCAGCCATTATGACGAAATAAAATTATAGACTTTGGAGGAGAAATTGAATTAGAATGCTGGCTTTCTTTGGTTAAATTCTTTTACATAAGGAAATCAGTGAGAGAGAAAGAGAGAGAGAGGGAGAGAGAGAACTGTTGCATAAAGTATGCTTTTTAAAAAATCAATAATTGCGTCTAATTTAGTTTTTAAAACTTTGTCCTATACAGTGTAGAATGTCATGAATTATACTGAATTTTGTGTTTTTCCTTACACAAGACTCTAATTAAAACTAAAAGGATGAAGTGATTTGCATTTTAATAGTTCTTATTTTCAGCCAGCTGAATTCTCAGAAGAATCAAAATTCTATATGCTGAGTCTATGTCTTTAAAAATTGGAATCATTTAAACATTTGACGATATTGGCGATAATATACTTGTGAAATGAGGAAAATACTGTAGCACTTATGAAATTTCATTTGATTTTAGCTAAAATTCATCAAGGAAATGAAGAGCCTCTGGCACTAACATAATTTTAGTTGTTTCTTAAAATCTCAATCATAAGTTTCTCAGAATTATCACTTCTGGTCTTAGGTTCCTTGTTTTGCAAAAATATCTATTTATTTTCACATTACAGCTTTGAGTTCATATGTTTATATATTAACAGATTATGACAAATTTATATTAAAGTTTATTGCTCAATTCTTTGTGATACATATTAAAGCTTATATTATTTTTATATAGGTATGCCTTCCTTTGTTGTCCAAAACTTTCCTTTGTAGGATATATAGCTATATCTAGATAGATAGATAGATAGATAGATAGATAGATAGATAGATAGATGATAGATATTGATATAATATTTAGCCATTTTTAAAGTGTCTACATGAAGCTAGCTTCATAAATCATAAATCATGACATGAAGCTAGTTTCATAAATCATAAATCATTACTTAAGTAAGAATAACATAAACAAAGGGATTGGAACAAAAGTTTACATGAACAAAACCAATCTCCCCATTTTAGTACTTGTGCCACAGATTCCAAGATATTCAACTTTTTGACTGTGAATATCTTTTTCCAGTATTCCCACATGCATTTGCCTTAAAAAGAAGAAATGATACCTAAAAATATATCTGACATGTAATAGTTGCTCAAAAGAGTCACAGACTAAGTATTTACAGAGTGCATCAAATGGGTTATGTCTTGTTCTAGGTGGAGAGTTAAACATATTTCTTATATGTGACCTGCATTCTTGTAGTTTTAGTAAGACAGGAAACTATAAACAAAAAGAACAGATTTTAGAACTCAAAGGTAAAGGGATGATCCCTGAATAAAACAGTGTGCTCTGAGATGGTTCTAAGACAGGTGCTCATTGGTCAGTAAGCTTTCAGTAGACAGTCTGGAGAGAATTCTGTCCGGCTTGTATAACCTGACTGTCCTCTTCCCTTCCTCTCCTCCTCTTCTCCACTCTGCTCTCTTCTAACCTCTTCACCTCTGCTCCCTCTCTTTTCTCCCCTCCCATCCCTTCCCTTCCCTTTTTTCATCCTTCCTCTCCTGTCCCTTCCCATCCTTTCACCTCCCCCTTCTCACATATAAATTTTAATCACACTTTGGTTTTGGTCACCATTTCTGGTATTTTCTCTGGATTCTTTATATCCTACCATACTTTAGTGAAGCTGCACTGTGGATGGAATATAGTGGAATATAAATATAGCTCTTACAGGAACACAGTCAAGAAGGCCTAATTTCCATATATAACATATAGGTGAGAGGTAAAATGTAAATGCATTCATTGCTTTTGAGTTGTACATTAATATGACAAAAAACTGTGACAGGGATTCATAGTCTAGGAACTTTTAGAATTTTATGGATTTAAAATGTTGGTTCAACTATTTTACTAAAGACGTAAACAAATAAAAGCACTAAAAATCATGCCAGTTCATTGAACTGCTTTTTTTTCCTGAACTAAATTAATTAGTACTTGAAATTTGGAAAACAGCAGTTTGATTAAAGCTCACTGTGCCTGATCACTGAAGCCACATATGATTTCATGATATGTACAGTAAAGTACCTTGGGTACTCATCTGCGAAGATAAACCTTTTGCCTGTATAAGGATAGACCACTAAAGATACTTACAGTAATTTTCTATGGAAGGACATTTTCATGATTTCAAAGCACGTGACATTCCAACACCATCAAATTTTTCCCATTCCATTGTTAATGATTTAATTGACAAAATTGTTAATTGATTTTATGTGAACTTCCCACCTCCTGACTATCTAGAAATGCTTTAGAGTAATACTTGAAAAGTGTAAAACGACCTCACCATTATGGAATCTATGGAATTTGAGGGTGTTTAGGATCAGATATTTTCAGAGACAAACACAGAAATTTTAAAGTTCCTGTACCCAATCGGTGCTTTGATCCTATATCCTAAGTTAACTAGAGATTTTCAATCATTGGTATCTTCCCAATAATTGTCTTTGGGTCTTCTGGAATATTCAAACTCTTGTTCTTGTTTTTACATAGCTCAATGTAAAAGTTTCAGTGGAGTTTCATTGGGTCAAAGAAGTATTTCATTGTTTCTTATTAAGAAGTGACAAAATTCTGAGAGAACAATGTTTGTTTCAACTCAAGGAAGTATTCAAAGCTATGGTTTGTGTTATCCCCAAGGTTTTTATTTGCAAATTTCAGGAGGAAAAAGGCATACTACAAGTGTATTCTATCTGCTTTCAAAGGGGACTATGTTAGAATATAGTTGCAATTCACAAGACTAAATGTTTACTAGCAAAAGAAAAGAGCCTCTTCACCTCTGTGGCCAGAATCCTTTGATGATTTTAATCTATAGCTAATGGATTCCTAAGGATGCACAGAAAACACCACAGCTAATCCAATTAGTTAATGCCTGAAATGCCTTCCCTGCAGATTCTGGTGCTTTCTAAAGTATTTACTCAGAATCCAGTATTTCATCTACATGTGCATCAATCAATTCTCCTTGTGTGCATCCAAACCGCTCAGATTACTTCATAAAGGACCATCTTTCTCCCCAAACTTTTTTCTTAAAACACATTCCTAATGATTGTATTCTTATGTATTTTAAGTGGCCACCATTTTGTTCATTAAGTAAATACATTTTCAAATATTAATTAGCATACGAGTCTTCCTAATTATCAAAATTTAGAAATTTAATATATAAATTCCTCAGAGAGAAAGGATGAGATTTTTCAAAACTTGATCCCAGAGAACTCTCTCTGGCTTTTACATCTTCTATAGAGCTCATTTTATTTTAAGATACTGAGAATTATTTTTCTGCTAATGTTTATCTTTTCTGGTATAGCATTTTTGTGTTTATTATAGTTCAGAATTTTAATCCAATATTCCAGTATTAAGATGCATATGTTTTCTTCCCATCTTCTCAGGGTAAAGTCCCTCTGTATAATCCAGGATGGACTGAAACACTGCTAACAAGCAGTCATCCTTGTTGACCAGGATTTGAGTAGTCTATCATGTCAAGTTCAGTAGGAAATTCCTGTGTGAATTTAAGGAACTCTGCAATGACATCACAAGTCCATGTTTACAGCTCAGTTCTGTCACTAGATCCATGACTTCAAATAACACTGCCTAATGTCTTGAGCCACAGTCTTCTTATCATAATAAGGGGATTTGTGATTGTCTTCCTTTGTTTTGTTAGCTTGTACTTCTTTTATAATTTGAAATATTGTGTGAACTATAAGAATAACGGTCATATTTCCTTGTCATTATTCTTTAGACTTAGAGTATAGATATTCTGTAGTGGAATATCAAGATACCCTCTAATGAGGTCCCAACCTTATCAGGTACTTAGACTTTATAAGCATTTCAGATGTTCTTCCATGTAAGCATCACCTCTTGACCTTGGACTCACTTCTTTCTCTCTCCTTTGGGGTTTTATTGGTGTGGTTCTTAATGGTTGCTTTAAAGAAGAGATTTTATATAAAGTTTTGCAAGTTAGTTTGTAGATGAAGTTGGGTATCATGTAAATATCTATGCTCCATTGCACGTTAAAAATCTTATAGAAGAATTCTATAATTTTTAAAAAGGATAACAACAATCTGGTTAACCAGTTAGATTATTTTTTATGGTTTTTCACTGGACTTATTCTTATCTCAGAAGGAGGTATTCTAAGTGTCATATTCCTTTAGGTTGGTTATGTGTTTTCCTTCATGTACTACACGTTCTTTGACCTAAATACAGACAAAATTGTTTTTCCCCTATTGTGGGCATTAGTAGCTTCAAAAGGATTGTCTCGTTTGGGATAACTCTGCCTAAGTTTTTCCTTTATGCTAACTCCAGCCTGGGCCAGGAATTTGTTTATAATATTTGTACAGAGAATGTGTTAAGGTATATATTTATCTGTATTAAATGTTTGTTTTCATTTTAAGCCATCAGAATAAAACTATTATTTTTATATTATTAAAACATTTATAAAAATTGATACGACACACAATTCTATATTCAAGAGGTCTTTAAATTAACGTCATCTGGGGGTATACTGATGGGAGGTTTGCAGTTTGATATTTGCTTTCTAAATGGAAACAGCCACTGATCTACATTTAAAAACTACATCTGTTGGATTCCCCTGAAGCCTGAGCAGCGACACTCCCTCCCTGCACCAGGTTCTCCTTCTACAATTGGGCCCATGTCAGTTTTTGCCCTTCCTACCCCAGATACCCGGACTACCATTTCAGTACAAACTCCTGTCCACTGTGTCCTGATCCCCTTCGCTCAGACCAGCTCAGTTATCCAACTTAGTTTGTTGAACACTTGACAAGCTGTACCCATGCACACCTTGCCCTTGGATTCCTGATCTGCCTGCCTCAGAACTGCCTACTACCCTCAGTTCCTGCTCACTCTGCATTGATACCCCTGCAGCCTGAGCAGCTCCATGCTCTCCACATACTCTGCCCTGCTTCTAGCCCAGGGCCCAAGCCAACGCCTGCTCTTTCTGTCCCAGATTTCTGGATTGCACTCTTAGCCCAGAGTTGCCCACTCTGTCCTGATCCCTACTCCCCAGACTATGAACTTCTCCAGCTTTGTTTGTCGGGCCCTCCACATGCTGTCCCCACACCTGTCTTGCCTTTGGGCCCCTCCTGATCTGTCTACCACAAGCCTGTCTACTAACCAGACCAGCCTACTACCCTGCAAGAACATGAAGCACACATGAACTGACTTTTTATACCTGAGTAAAAACCAACCAAGCTACATCAACAACATGAAAAGAACCAAGCTTCAACTAAACAAAGGAAGAATAGAATTTCCTATCTGACACATGACCAACAAGACACACCAATATGCTCAAACAGCAATGTAAAACACACACACAAAAAATATGAAAAACCTAGAGATTATGCCCCCCCAAAACCCACCAGTCTTGGAGAAGTGTGCTACAATGAGAATCACCCTAAATAGACCAACAACACAGAATTTAAAAGAACAATCATAACATGATCAATGAACTTAAAGAACACATGTATAACTCAAAAACTCAACGAGTATAGGCATAGACTGGTGACAAAAGCACAAGAAAATACAAATATGCAGCTAAATGAATAACAAGAACTATATAGAACTTGAAAAGGGAATCACAAAAAGTAATAGAATATTGGAGAAAATCCAAGCAGAAATGAAGATGGAATTCAGAAACTCTATATGTCAATTCAACATGACAGGAAAATACTTCACAAGCAGATTGAATGAAATGGAAATCAGAACATCAAGACTGGAAGACAAAGCTGCAGAAGTGGACATCTTAAGAGAAGAGTACAAAAACTTTTAAAATCACAGCTATGAAATACTTAGGAAGTATGGGACATCATGAAAAGACCAAACCTATACATCATAGGCATATAGGAGGGTGAAGACTCTCAAATCAATGGTGTTGACAAGATCTTCAACAGAATTAAAAGAAAATTTCCTTAAATTAAGGAAAGACATACCTACACAGATACAAAAAGCACACAGAACACCAATTAGAGAGGCCCATAAAAGAGACGCCCCACAGTATATCGTATCAAAAATACTAAATGTACAGAGCAAAGACAGGGTATTGAGTGCAGCTAGAGAAGAACAAGTTATGTATAAAGGAAAAACCATTAGAATTACAGCAGACTTCTCCATGAAAACTATGAAGGCCAGAAGAGCCTGGACCAAAGAATTGCCAGTTCTAAATGATCATGACTGCCAACCCAGAATATAATACCTAGCAAAACTATCTATCATAGTTGAAGGTAAACAGTAAATTTTCCATGGCATGAATAGGGTGAAAGAATTCATGTCTACCAAAACAGACCTACAGGGAATATTTGAAGCAATACAAAAAACTGAAGATAGGAATGACTATACTCAAGAGGTTACAGAATGTAAACAAAAGAAGGTATAATTAAGGAAATAAAAAATAAAATCAAGAACATAAAAAAATTAAAATGAAACTAACCAATACATATTTTCAATAATAACTCTAAATATCAATTGCCTCAATTCCTCTGTCAAAAGACAAGCTAGTGGGATGGATTAAGAAAGAAAACACATCTTTTTCTTGTATTCAGGATACTCATCTCACCTTCAAGAACAGGCACTACCTGTGGATGAAAGGATGGAAAAATATTCATAGAAAATGATACTAAGCAGATGTTGCAATTTTAATATCTGACTAAACAGACTTGAAATTAAAACGACTTAGAAAACATATAAAGAGGGTCATTTCATTCTAATCAAAGGAGCAATTGATCAAGAAGATATTGAAATCACGAACATATATGCATCAAACTCTTGTGCACCAAATTTCATACAAATAGTACTATAGGACTATAAAACACAGATTAACCCCAAATCAATAATGATAGATAACTTCAAAACCCTATCTCCAATAAACAGGTCAACTGGACAATGCATAAACAATTAATTTACATCTTACATCAAATGGACCTAACAGACATCTAAAGAATATTCCACCCAAGCACCACAAAATATATATACTTTCTCCTTACTTGGCAAACCATGGAAGTTTCTCTGAAATTGACCACATATTGGGACACAAAACAAATCTCAACAAATGCAAAAAGAACTGAAATAATTCTATGTATTATATCAGAAAACAATACAATAAAGCTTATAATCAACAACAAAGGAAGCTCTAGTAACTACATGAACTCATGGAGAGTAAACAACACACTTCTGAATGGTGAATGAGTCAAAGAGGAAACGAAAAGAAATAAAAGTGTTCCTAGAACTAAATTAAAAGATTAAAACAAAATAACAATACCTCTAGGACACTTTAAAAGCAGTCGTAAAAGGGAAGTTTATAGTTGTAATTGCCTACATTAAAAGATAATGAAGAACATGTACAAATGACAATAGTATAACACAAGACAATGAAAAAGTCAGAGAAAACCAACCCTAAACTTAGTAGAAGAGAAGGACCTACAAAAATCCAAACAGAAATAAATGAAATAAGAAACAAAGAAAGCAATAAAAAGAATCAATTTGTCCAAGAGCCAGTTCTTTGAAATTTAAACAAGATAAAAGACCCTTAACCCAGATAACCAAAAGAAAGAAAAAGCAAATGCAAAGTAACAAAATCAGAAACAAATTGAATACATCACAAAAGATACCCCCAAGATCCAGAAGGTTGTATGGGAATATTTTAAAAATCTATACTCCATTAAATTTAAAAATTTCTAGATTCATGGAAACCACCAAAGTCAAACCAAGATGAGATCAACAGCTCTCCAAACAGACCCATAACTAGTAATGAAGTTGAAACAGTAATACAACTCCTCCAAACTGAAAAAGCACAGGCCCAAGTGGATTCACATCAGAATTCTATGAAATATTTAAAGAACATCTATATCCAATACTACTGTAATACCAAAATGAGGTAAAGACACAGAAAATAAATAAAACTATAGGCCTGTATTTTTAAAGAACATAGACCAAAGATTCTGAACAAAATACAAACTGCATACAGACATACCTGAAAAAGATCATCCTCCATGATTAAGTCTTGCTTTATTATAGATATTCAAGGATAGTTCAATATTCGATAAGTCAATAAATTTAATAAATTGAAAGAAAAAAATCCTATGATCATCTCAACATATGCATAAAAGACCATTGAAAAAAATCCAACATGAACTCACTCATGCTAAAAGACCTAGAAGGAACTATACTGGAGGGAACATACCTCAACATAAGTAAAGCTCTATACAACAAGCTCATAGCAGCCAACATCATTCTAAATGGAGAAATACCAGAAGCATTCCCATTAAAATCAGGAACCAGACAAGGTTGCCCCCTATCTCTACTCCTTTACAATATAGTACTTAAGATTCTTGCTAGAAGGTTAAAAAAATGAAGAAAAGCTAATTGGAAAGAAGAGGTCAAATTTTCACTATTTGCAGACGACATAAGAGTTCCTCAAAAAATCCACCAGAAGACTGCTAGAACTGATCAATTCTTTGAGAAAACTGACAGGCTATAGTCAGCTTACAAACATCAGTAGCTGTTCCATAGACCAATAACAAGCAATCACAAAATGCACTCATGGAAACCCTCCCATTTACAATAGCCTCAAAAAATATTTAGGAATAAACCTCATGAAAGACATAAACAAATTTAAAATGACAAATAAAATCTTTAAAGAAAGAGATAGAGGATGACACTAGAAGATGGAAGGACATCCCATGCTCATGAATTAGTAGAATTAATACCATAAAAAATGATCCTAACAAAAGCAATGTAATTCGATGTAATGCCAATCAAAATCCCCATGTAATTCTCCATAAAGCTAGAAAAAAACCATTGTAACAAAAGTTGAAGGAAAAAGATCCTGAACAGCAAAGCAATCCTGGGCAAAACAAAGAGCAAAGCTTGGGGGAATCGCCATACCATATGTCAAACTATATTACAGAGCTAGCTATACCCCCAAAAAGAAGAGAAAAAAAAAAACAGCATCATACCGACACAAAAACTGACACATGGATCAATGGAACAGAATAGAAGACTGAAACATGAGTATGTACAATCTTAGCTACCTAATATTTGACAAAGGTGCCAAGAATATACACTGGAGCAAAAACAATATCTTCAAAAGATAGTGCTGCAAAGCTGGATTGCCACTTACGGAAGAAGGAAATTGGACCCTTATCTTTCACCTTATACAGAAGTTAACTCCAAATGAATCAAAGACCTCAGTATGAAACCTGAAACTCTGAAACTGCTAGAAGAAAAATTAGGCCGTATCCTAACAGCACATAAGTATAGGAAAGGACTTTCAAATTTGAACATCAGTTGCTCATTCATTAAAGTCAACAATCAACATGTGGGACCTCATTAAACTAAAACAGTTCTGTATGGTAAAAGAAACAACCAAGGAAGTGCAGAGGAAACACACTGAGAGGAAGAAAATCTTCACTGGCTAAGCATCAAACAGATGATTAATATTCAAAATATACAAAGAGCTAAAAACGAAACAATGAAACAATAAAATAAATGACTCAACAAAAAAGATGGGCTAAAGACCTGAACAGAGTTCTCAAAAGAAATAAAAATGGTAAGGAACACCTTAGAAATCACTCAAAATCCTTAGTAATTTCTGAAATTCATATCAAAAACATAAGATTTCATCTTACCTCAGTCAGACAAAGATCAAGAGAACAAAGCTTTCTCACACAATAGTGTGTGATGCACCCAGCAGGTCCCTCTGGGCTAAGTTTTAGAGAATAAGAGACTTCAGATTGTGTTTCCCTGATTAAGACTCCTATACTAAACCTTACCCATGCATGGCTCAAGTAGAAGAAGAGGTGGAAAATTGTAAGAGCCAGGAACTGGTGCATGAACACAAGGAAACGGAGACTTTCAGGCCCCTGGGAACTTAATCATACGACTTGTAACAATGGTGACAGCATTCAGAAGCCCTGTGCAAACTCTACCAGACTCAGCATAGAAGAAGGAAAATTGTCACCAGTCCCCAGCCCTACAGGAGGAACTCTTAGTAGCTGATTACTGATGTGTGAGGGAGAGTAGATCTTCTTTAAGGGAGATAGGCTTAACTCTTTAACTCTAGATAGGCTGACTAGACTCCAGTGGATGAACTTGCATTAAAGAATACCTAGGTACAAATGCTTGATCTGATTGGACTTAACATATATGACAGAATACATGAAATCTGGTGAAAGAATATCGGGAAGAGGCACAGATGGTATCAGTTGTCTAAATTTGAAATTATGAAATGCACAAAAATGCAGTAAATATTTTAAAAAATATTATTTTTAAAATTTTACATGTATGAGTATAGTTTGCATGTATATAAGTATGCCTGTGTCATGCAGTGTCCATGGAGGACAGATGATGACATCATATCTCTTGGAAATGGAGTCACATACAGTTGTTAGTCACCATGTGGGTACTGGGATTCAAACCTGCTTCTTCTGCAAGAACAGCCAGTGCTCTCTAGTTCAATTAAAATATTTTGTAAAAAGTGAAAACAAAATGTATCTGTTTAGGGACTGGAGAGATAGCTCAGTGGTTAAGAGTACTGCCTGCTCTTGGAAAGGACCCAAGTTTGATTCTTCATTACCCACATGGTACTAGCAACCATCTTTAACTCCCATTCCAAGGGATCTGGCATCCTCTTCTGTCCTCTGTGGGCACTGCATGAAATTGGTGCACATACTTACATGCAGCCATTGCACTCTCACATATAAAATAAAGATAATAAAATATAAAAATAATATAAATATATTTATATGTATATATAATATATCTTTTAAAAATAATGGTTTCTTAATCCAGGTGTTTTTGTTGTGACCCTTCTTTAGCGAAGCACATTGAGCAGGAATTTATTAGGCAGGTAGAGGGTACAGTGAAGAATGTATTTGTCTAATCTCAGAGGACCTTCCTATCTTTGGAATCACAGAGTTTCAAATTCTTTTGAAAATCAGTTTTATTCTTTTCTCTCCTGAAAATTTTTCTTTGTACTTTCTCAATTTTGACCCACGTGCAGAACTCTTTGCTATCATTTGCATATAATATCTTACAAGATCTAGCCCCACCTACTCTCTGATTTCTTCTAGCTATTTCCCTGCTCGTTTCCTTTATTTCACTCTTTTCTGAAGTTCCTAGAACATGCCATGCTGACTTTTTTGTTAAACATCACCTCTACCTGGAGCTCATTTGCTTTCTATAATTGCATACTTAAGCCTTCCTTGTGTCCTTAAATCTGGAAAAATATCATCCTTCCATATTGACATGCTCGTTCCTCTCAGCAATTCTCATTCTTCTTACATAGCTTGAACTTTGTTTCACAGGATTTATCACTCTCTATCATGATATATTATGTCTTATATATTTGGTCTATGGTTTACATCAAGAGATTGCAAACCTTCAGAATTCTACTTGCTGTTGCATTGCTTTCAGGAGCATGCATGCGCAGTGAACATCTTCTGGGATTGAATCTGGGCCAGTTCTCAGGCTAGCAGCCATCCAGGACCAATGGGAGTGATGAATTTTGGATTGTTAGGTGTTCAGGGCTTACCAGAATGAAGCACGTCAAATGACTAGATAAAGACCTCCCCTAAGCCTGACAAAAATATAAATCCTGTTCCTTTCTAGAATTAAATAAGATCGTGGTTCCACTGCCTCCCACGGTCTGTGACATTGACTCTGCACCTCCATACCCTCTCTCCCAAGGGATCTGGTCATGCCAGCTAACACCTGGTGCCGATGGCAGCCAAGAGGAGCTGACCTGAAAATCACTTCCCCTGCAGGCTAGCTCTCAGAGTTTTGAAAAGCACTATGCAAGCTTCTAAGAGAAAACCTTAATCAATGGTGCAACCCCAGCTTCAAGGCCAAGTATTCACATCAATGACCAGCACAGCATATGACCTAGTTATAGTGGTGGCACTTTTCTCTTGGGGGCAATCAACAGCTACCTAATTGGACTTAAATCCCACTCAGTGGGAGGAAACTCATGTGTGATACTGTAAACATACTCAAATATACATGACTGGAGAGGTCCTATATCCTAGAGAAAACCTAAAACTGTCAGATCCCTAGATTAATGTAATTTCTTACTATGTGTAAAATGTTTATCCTAATATTTACAAGCTAGTATCCCAGTCACTATTCCTTAAAAACTTCTTTTTTCACCAGACAAAGACTATTACAGAGTAGCACAAATGGCTACAAACAGACATTTTCTGTGAATTGCCAAAGCCTAAGTGGCACGTGTGCAATGCAGCCTTTATACCTAAGACTTATAAACCAAAGAATTAGTTTATAACCAAATTAGTTTTATAAGCCAAAGAAGAGGATACAAAGGTATCTCTCAGTTCTCATTAATGCAGCTCCTTCATGCAGCAGAGAGTCATGCACATCAAAGGTCACAAATGGCCAAAGCAAAGAGAGTAACAGTCTGCAGAACGTGGGTCTTTGGACAGGACTCCTTTATTTTACTCCACCCACCCAGGGCTCTGGAACATTTATGGAAGAGGGGGAGAAAAGATTGTAAGAACCAGGGAGATGATGAATTGCTCTGGGTTACTGAATCCTACAAGCTCTTTGTGTGCCTGCAGTGATGGTGTTGGCATGCACAAGACCTATAAAAACCCAAGCAGACAAAAATCCAGCATAGAACTGGGGAAATGGGCAGCAGACCCCAATCTTAGCTGAAGAAATATTGGTAGCTGATTACTGCTGGGTGAGAAGAGCTGATCTTGAGACAAGGGACTCTGGAGGGACTGACTACACTTCAGTGGATGAAGGTGAACTGAGGAGAACTTGGGGAACTGAGGAGAACACTAGATTGGCATAGTGAGCCTTGGCATGAATGACAGAATGTATGAGCCAAGTGGGAGGCTAAGGAGGTTGTCTGTTGGACAGGGGGTATAAAGTTGATTAAGTTTGATTGAAATGCATAAAATTCAATAAAAATTACAAAAACAATGTTGCAGGAACAAATGCTTAAATAAGAAAGACATTGATAATTGCTGATAATTTTGATTTGGAATCAACCAAAAAAACATGAAACAGTGTAATTAAAAAACAAAAGCCTAAGGATGGGTCAAATAAAGATTGTGTTTTAGGTAGACACAAGACAGTGTAAGTCGGGTGATTTTGTTACAGTACTGTATACTTTAGATTGTATTTATTCCTGATAATATGCTAAATGATTTATGGATCTCATATTTACACATGTTGTGTACAAAGGTCAGTCATTTTATATACGAGTCTATGGTTTATATCATTCCTATAAAATGGAAAATAATTAGTTTAGGTAATTTTATGAGCAAAACAAATGAATCAAGTTTCTTGTATGTGAAACTAAGACTTATTATATATTTATTGCCAAAGTGAGAATTGTCATCAATAATCATTTTGTCATGTTCTAAAATTAATCAGAGCAAATGTAGATTTGGAGATTAAATGCTAATTCTGCAAATGATATCCTTTCTGATCTCGTTATTCAGATGATATGGTTGCAATTGAGACAGTACAGTTAACTGACCAAGTGCAGCTAAAATAAAATCAAAGAGCAAATAAACATAGACAAAAGGACAAATATATGCTGGCTGTGGTGGTACATAACTTCAATCCTAGCTCTTGAGAGACAGAGATAAGATCTCTGTGAGCTCAATATCAGCCTGGTCTCATAATAAATTCCAGGCTGCTATGGCTACAGAGAGGACTGGATGCAGTTCTCTGCACCCATATTGTGGTTGACAACCTTTCATAACGAAAGTTACAGGGATTCCAGTGCTCTCTTCTGACCACCATGGGCATGGCACACACATAGGGCACTTATGTTTTTGCAGGCAAAACACACACATACACACACACACACCAAAACAAAAAGAAAAAAAAAGCATTTAAGAGGTAAATATAATATCAATTGTAAGGTAAGTAATATCGTATCTAACATGGCTCCATAATAGACATATCAATAAGTAAATATCTTACCAGTTAGAATTTAAGATGTGGTAGACTTCTTTTATGCTCACTCTAGAATGTTAGTTACATTCAAGTTCAAGTATTTCATTAATAGTTGTTAAGGATTTTATAAATTAATAGAACTAAAATAATACCCTATAGATAGCCAAATCTTCCAAAGTTGTGTGTGTGTGTGTGTGTGTGTGTGTGTTTATTTGCTTTTCCTGTTGCTGTATATTTAATTTCATATAAATTATTTGTGGAAATCTGTAACATTTTGGTCAGTTCGAAGAACTAAATATTGGAATTTTACTACCTGCTAAGCTTTGGATCACATATGAAGGACACAATTTCTTAACTTCAAGAAATTTGTATTCTACTAAATGAGTCTAGAAACATTAAAGAGTTGGATGAATTAACTGAGAAAGACAGAAAGAGTGAAAATACAGTACACATATATGAAATTCTCAAAAAAAGTAAATTAAAAAATGAAATGGAAAATAATTTTTTTAGCAATATCCCAAATAGATATGATGGAACTTTAATGGAAATAACCTTATAGATAAATGAAACAGAATCTTTTTAGTCTAAGCAAGGAAAAATATTATTTGGAAACATTAAAGGTGAACATGTTTCTGGAATTCACATTCATACATGTCATTGTGAAGGATTTGTTCATATGTGCTCACAGGGAAGTGTACACTCACAAGATTGCTGTTTATAAAAACTTAAAATTCTAATCAATTCATTAGTTATATCAAATTTCCCTTTTACAATATTACTTCAGCAGTTTTCAAGAATATCTAGACTAGTTAAAACCATTAGTTAATTCAAATCAATATTACAGTATACTAGATGAAACCAGTGCTTATTTTGCTAAAAAGAGAAGGCAATGACTGCTTTTTCCCCAGCAAATTCTGAACAGTCTTGCCTCAATCCAGTTGAGATCATTATGCTTCATACTTTATGCCTAAGTATTTAAATTGATCTTATTATATAGCTTCTAATCCTTAAGACTAATAAATAATTATCATTACCGATAGAATTTAACAACTATGCATAAAACTTTAACATATCTAAGTCTTGTCATTTTAATCGCAATAGCTATTATGTTTCTTAAAGTGAAATAAAATTGTTTTAAAACATCATTATTAGAACTCCCCTTTATGATTTTCTTACCTGCTGGTGCATATAGAACAGTGATTACTTCTTCCTTGATATAACTCTGGTTAAATGGAGTACAGAAGCTTGAAACAGTAGTTCTCCCACCCAGCTAAACAAGCCTCTGGAAGATAGGCAAGTGCAAATATCTCAGTGGGTATATATTTATCTATAGCAACAAAATTATAAGAAATTCAAAACACACTATATTTAATGTATATCTTTATACTCATAGACTAATATAGCTCTCAATCCTCACCAAAGTAGTAACTTTGTGCATTGTGCAGTGATTGACAGAGACTATCAACTGATTAAAGTACAGAGATGAAGTATCTTTGAGTGCCGAGACCTAGGTTGGACATCTATTATATATCCCTTCTTTGCAAAACTAGGGAACCTCAAGGAAAAGAGGCAGAAAGTTTTTAAGATCTAGAGGTCAAGGAGAGCAATGGCAAGCACTGTCTTCTGGACATGACAAGAGTCGTGAAATCACAGCAGCTGATGTCACTGCACAAGATCAAGGCAGTCAACATTGCATCATGGATGGGGCAAGGCATATGATCTTTACATCACTAGCTGGGCAATTAATGACTGCTGAGGGAGGGACAGTTACTTTCTTATGCATTTTTATTAGTTCTTTAAGAATTTCATGCTATGTATTTTGACTATATTTATTTTCCCTTCTCAACTGCTCCCAGCTCCACATCTGATCCCTAATCACCTAGCATTCTCTCCTCTTAAGAAAACGGAACCAGGCATGATGGCACAGGCCTTCAAACCCAGCACTCAGGAGGCAAAGATAGGAGGATTTCTGTGAGACTGAGGTCAGCGTGGTCTCTATACAGGCCAGCTATTGGGACTATAGAAGGTCCCTGTCTAAAAATAAAACATGAAATCTAATTTGTATTGCCCATATCCTGTTGTGTGTGTGGCTATTCACTGTAACATTGCTGACATACCCAGTGCCACACACTTACAAAAAATATTTACTCTCCCTTGCCCAGCATTTATCAATCGTCAATACTTTCTTAACTAAGGGTGGGACTTTGTGCCCATCTCCAATCTCCATGCTAGAATTTTGTCTGGCTTGAGCTTAATCAGGTCTTGTGCATGTTGTCACTAATTCTGTGAGTTCATATGTGCACCTGCCTTGTTACATCTGAAAAATATTGTTTCCTTGTAGACCACCTCTGGCTCTTACAAGTTTTATGCCCACTATTCCACAATGATCCATAAGTCTTGAGAAAGGAGGAGGTGATAAAGATGGCTGACTATTACAGTCTCTTTTTCTCTACATATTGACTAGTTGTGGGTCTCTATGATAAACTCTATCTATTGCAAAAAGAAACTTCTCTGATGGTCACAGAGTGAAGCATTCATGCATGAGTATAATAATAAGTAACTAGGAGTCACCCAATTTATTCTTACATCCACTTAGGAGAATAATACTAGAAGGTTCCCCCACTAAGGTGTACAACTTGTCTAGTCACAAATTCTTGTCCTTGATAATGGTGCCAAGGACGGGTTTTATCTTGTGGAGTGGGCCTTATATCCAATCAGAAAGTGACTGGTTTCTCCCATAACATCTGTGCCATCATTGTACCAGTGGATATATTTTGCAAGGCTGGTCATTATTGCTGCTAAGACTGATTATTGCTTTCTCCTCAGGTAGTATGCACAGCACTTAGGAAAGCTAGTTGTATTAGTTACTTTGCAGCACTTAAGAAAGCTAGTTGTATTAGTCACTTTTCTTATGAAAGAAAGAGTTTATTTAGCTTACAGTTCCAAAGGGGCAAGAGAACATCATGGCAGCAGAGGTGGCTAGAGTGCATGCAGAGGCTCAGCTCTCACATCTTCAGGTAAGCACAGGAAGCAGAGAGCAACTGGAAATCCAGCAGTTTTAAGAATGCTCTAAGCTTCTCCTCATCCCCCAGAGGACATACTTCCTCTGGCATGGCCACACCTTTCAAGACCTCCATAAATAAAGCCACCAACTGGGAACAAATGCTCAAATACCTGGAGGTTGTGGGGAACATTCAAACCACCACACTAGTTAAGAGAGGTAAATCTTCATGATCAGTCTGAGTTTGATTTCTCCATATTCTGTAACTGAAATATGTGATATCCTGAGCATCAGAGTCTTACCTTCAAGTTCTGCAGGTAACCAAGATAATGGTCTTCAGCCTATAATATTTGGTGTGGTCTATGGGGCCTCACTGACTAACAACTCCAAAGGAAGTAACACATTCATGTCATTGAGCATTATATTTGTTAGTGTGTGGTAGTAGAGGCATTGTTGTCCCTTTGTAAGATAACTCCATTTACTCTCTTTCTATAACTGTATATGTATGTATGTGTGTGTTTGTGTGTGTGTGTGTACAAAGATTCAACAGTAATTGATTCTACATAAACTTTTAAAAAATTGTTTATTGTCCATTATCCTTCCCCATACTTCCTCCTCTTCCTTGTCCTCCTATTCCTGATCCACCTGCTGAACTTGTTCATTAGTTTCTATTCCCACTTTACACCAGATACATTCTCTTTTCCTTGAAAAGCACTTTCACATGCCCTTACTAGTTTTTTGACCTTTTTGTATATTCCAGTTTAATCACACACATCCAGATGGTCAAAGCTAACGTCTCCAGATGAGACACATAAGGGAAAGCTGTTTTACTGGGTCTGGGATATCTGACTTGGGATGCTTCTTTCTACTTCCAACCCTTTAACTCATAGTTTCTTAGTTTCATTGTTTCAATAACTGAATAATATTTATTCTGTAATTGTACCGCATCTCTACTATCCATTCATCGGGTGTTGGAGATCTAGACTGTTTCCATTCCATGGCTTCTGCAAATACAGCAGAAATGAACACGGATGAGCAAGAATGTTTGTAGTAAGGTGTAGACTCCTGTGGCTGTGTGCCCGAGAGGTGTGGCTGGATCAAGGGGTAGAACTGTTTCTAACATTTTGAGCAATGCCCACAGTGATTTCAAACGTGGATGCACCCGTTTCTACTACAGTGTGCACACTTTCCGGCAGTAAAAATGTTTCTCTTTTCCTCAGACTCTCACCATCATTTGTTGTCTTTTGAATGGATTTAATCTTATATGTCAAAATTCCTATAGGATATGAATGATTTCTTTTCTTTATTTCTTTTTATATTCTTTTATTATTTTTATTTTGTGTGTGTGTGTGTTTGCCTGCAAAGGTCACAGCGTCCAGAAGAGGGCATTGGATTCCCTGTAACTGAAGTTATGGATGGTTGTTAGCCAACATGTGAGTGCTGGGATATGAACTTGGGTCCTCTGGAAGAGTATCCAGTGCTTCTAACCACTGAGCCATCCCTCCAGCCCCTTGGGATATATTTTACTGTAAAAAGTATTTCTATACATTTCTGCCAGGTGATTATAAAGCAAAAATGAGGTTGAGAACCCCACAATTCTTCACTGTGACTTAATTCTTCAAGTTGAATAAAATTTTCAATTCCTGTAATATTCTAACAAAGCAACAAACATCAAATATATTCTCATTCCCATACCTTCTTGTCTGGTGGAGTAAAAATCTGAAATTGCAAGCATTGATGATGATGGTAATGATGACGATGATTTTGACAATGCTGGCAATTATTATAAAAATGATATTAGCACCTTAGTGGAATTTTTGCCCTTTTTTTCTTTTAAGAGGTGATGTCCTTAAAATCCAAGCTGTTGAGATTTTGCAAGCATTCCTAAACCATCATATAGATTTTATACAAATATTTAACTTTCTCTGAAACTTCTCCCAAACCAAATGAACAAAAACTGAAATTTAAATTGTAAACAACCTTTCTCTTTCAGGATAAATGGAATGACCTCATATTACATATTAATTTTATGTTTTCATTTTAAAGACTTCTGCATAATGCTACTTTCAGGTTACTACTCCATAGTGATTTCATAATTTTCCCCTACATACAGAAGCTGCAGAGAGTAAAGTTAATAACACATCCTGCAAGGCCAAATATTTCCCAAGGAGTGTGCTTTCTACAGAGAGTGTGTGTGTATGTTGTGAATGCACTTGTGTTGATTTCAGTTTGATCATTCTTTTTTACATCTTTATTTCCCTTCTACTGCAGAAGGTATTTATTGGAATGAAGCCCTCCTAACAGACATAAGACCCCCAAGGCGCCTGGAGTGGTTTGGCAAAAGAGAAATCCCAAGCTTGCTGTTCAGTGGGGCTTTGCCAAGCCAACATTGCTTTAATTGCATCCTTCCACTGGTTTACACTTTCTACCCCCTTCTCTCCCGCCTCTCCCTTCTCCCCAATAGTCTTTTGTGTGTTTTGAAAAAAGTATGTTATTATAATGAATACTGTATGTTTACAATGAGTTTCAGAGGATTTGGTCGCCAAAAAGATGAAGATATTTTATTATTAGCTTTCCAATGGAGATAATATTTATAGAATGGGTCTATGTGTTTGCCTTTTCAAAGACAAATAAAATGAATAATATCCAAACATGATAATCAAGATGTCAGTTTCCAAGTACATTGGCATTTAACATGAGTGCTTGCTACATATTTATTCTGTAAAGCTTAAAAGATAGGCATTACAACAACTCCCTGGGGGATAGTGTTTTCAGCATTATTTCAGTATGAACAATATCCTTTTCTTTATGGCAGGTATAATATAACCCTAAGAGAAAAATGGAAAATTACAAATGTATGCACAGTTTTCATCAAACCCTTTGGCAGGAAAATAGTTCTGTACCCTTTTGTTATTATTTTGTTCTCTGAGTAACAGAGTATTTGAAGGTGAGTGTTTTTGTTTTCATAATTTTCAAACTTCTGAATTCTCAGGGCATTTTGTACTTGTCCATTACTTCATATGTTTTTGTCTTTTTCTTGAAAAGCTGTATGATGTCCACAACCTCATGATTTTTCAGATGTTTGTTAGAATCCTCTATGATATAGAACACAGTTTGTAAGTTGCTGGTTTTCTAGAAGTAGGACTCTGAATAAAGCCAAATAGCCCAGTGTTCAGGACTCAGGCTCAACCACCTTTTATCCAGATAACAGTTTAAAGTAATTTATTATAAACCCTAGTAAATGAATATACATATTTGAAAATTGACAGTGCTTCTTGTCTCACGATTGTGATTCTTGATGGAGACACTGAGAAGAGCCCTACGGCCTGGCAAGCCCTTTTCATAAACTAGATGTCTCTGTCATCAACTCTTGTCCATATTTGCTGAATTGGGGATTCAGGTGACTTCTACCAATGATGGCAAAATGTAATCATCAAGGCCATTTAATGCCATGTCTTGGGTAATTTTACTGTGCTAGGCATACCTGCCAAGGTATTCTGATAAGTATTTACCAATTGTTTGTGGGGAGAATCTAGAGTCCCTGATTTGCAATGTCTACTGTTTCCTGTTGTGTAAGAAAACCTACCGTAGTAAATTTAGGCTATTAATGTAACATTATTGATTGTCCAACAGGATAAAAATATACATCAGTACTCAGATTTCTCATGGTACAAATAAAATAGGTATAAATTGCTGTGAGTATAGTTAATAATAAAATGTAATAAAATAATTCTAAAGTAATGGATTGAATTTATGTTGAGTATAAACTAGTGAACTCAACTGCCATAAAATTTCTGAAATTTTACTTTCTATTCTCGGAAGTTATCAGTAGCAGTCTTCTCAAGAAAAGAAGGACCTAATTATTTGAAGTTAGCAGGTGAAACAGAATGGAAGCCAGGCAGCTCTAACACAGAAGATGGATAGCTCAGATATGACATGAAATGGGAACTCACGTGGAAATGGCATGGTGCTATGCACTGAGGGTACACACATGAGTAAACACATGGACACTTCAAGGAAATCATTACTCCTGATTAGTTGAGGAAAGAAGGCAGTAACCAGCATGGAATCCCAGGATCCTGGTCTTTAGAAGAAGACTGGTGGAATATTTTCTCGACACAACCCTAGGAAAATTCATGGGTGAGTACGTAGCTCATTTATTTGACTTGATGATTATTTAATCCCACCTCAAGAGATTATGTTTTCAGTTAGCGGCTCTTCAGTAAGGTAATTTAGCTTAATATTTTAATTGATTATATAGTTAATTAAATACTTCTTGTTCTTTACATCACTTGATTGTTTTCCTTGTTTGTTGTTTTTTATTCTACTCGTGCTTGTATCTTTGCAAATCATAAATAATTTGTACTATATCAGTAAATATAACCAATGTAAGCATTTTTTATATTTTCTTTTTTCGTATCAGGGATGCACATGTAGAAGAATATATCTTTTTCAGGTGTCCAGAGAAAGCAATGTTGATTTCCTTCTTAGTTATTAAGAGACACTTTCTTATACCACACTGGACAGACACTCAAAGCACCTGTCTTTCCTGATGATGTTGCTTAATCCCGGAGCAAGGTAATTTATCTTTTCCTGGGTGAAAGTTTCACCTCCCAGGGTTTCAAACTATATCCAGGCCAAGATAATTGATGACCTTATTACTGCTCTTTGAGCTCTGCTGGTGGCGTGCTGAGACTTATTTCCTTGAGGCAGAAACCTAATGACCCACCCCTTCTATCCTGAACTCCAGTGGAGATTTCAATCTCTTTGTAAATCATATGAAAAAATAGCTGCAAGACGATTTGGAGAAACGGCATATCCATTTGCATATGCCCATTTGCTTGACTGGTAAACTGTGTCAGAAATCATTTGAAAAGGATTCTTAAGTTTTATATTTTGCTCCAAGTTCTTGTGAAACATTGAAAATATTTTTTCTCTATGTTTCTATCTTTCTTCAAAGTACACAGCGTTCCTCTCAATTAAATTTAAGAAGTAAAATATATAACAAATTCTTATTATTTTATAGAAGCAAGCTCTATGAAATGTTCCAGTAATGGCTCAGTATGTTTCACCACACCATCCCTGATTCAAATCTCTTTAACAATGGCCTCCTTTACCTTCTTCAAGCCTCCATGGGACAGGCAGGGGGCTCTCTTTTTTGCCTGAAGCATGCCTGAACTGGCTACAATTCAGACTCAAGACCTATCTGAAAGGACCTACCACAATATTTTGTTTGTTTGTTTTGCTTTTTTTCTCCAGACAAAAACACCAAGTTAAACATTAGCTAGGCCAGTGCAGTTTTGTTCAAATACTTCTTCAAAAATCCCCATAGTGAAAAAAATAATAATTGTTAGTGCCTGAATGGTTGCTCACAACTTAACACTAGTACTTGGGAGTCGTACTGAGGGAAGAGGACTGCTATATGCTGAAGAACAGCATGGGCTACACAGTGAGTCTCCAGTCATCCTGAACCATGGGGTAGGAGACTAACTCAAAGAATAAAACAAAAGTTGCTTTTGTGCATTATGATAACTATAGTCAACAATTAGCAACACTCTGGAAAATTGCTATGAGAACATATTTTAAGTATTCATCACAATATATGATGTGAGTGCATTGCTTACTTTTTTTATTACTATGACAAAATATTTTCATCCATGGTTTTGAACATAAAGTCCATCTTAGTGAAGGAGGCATTTCAGTGTGTATGTGAGGTGTGTACCCATTCTCTCTTCACAATCAGGAACCAGAGAAGGATGGACACTGCTAATTCATCTCACTGTCTTCCCCATTTTCAGTGCAGGAACTCAGCCGATAGAATGGTGCTTCCTACGTCAAGGTGGGTAGTATCACCACAGGAAACAAGTCCGGAAGCATCCTCAAACATGTTCACAGGAGTCTGTCTCCTACATAATCAAGTTGACAGTGAAGATTAATCGTTTAAATGAATTACTACTTTATTCAGCTCAACCCCAACATTTTACAAAATATCCATATTTCAAAACATGTTACACATGGTAAATAAATATGATGCTAAGTGAATGTGTAAATATACGTTTTCAACAAATTAGTAAATGAACCATGGACAAATAAATAAGTAAACCTCAATTGGATCCACTCATATAGTAAAGGAAGTCTGATGGGCAATTTGTTAAATTTTTATCTGAAGCTTTTCAATTTCACGTTTTCTAACTCATACGCGAAGGCATAAATGTGGAAACAGGGTGTTCTGATGTACGTTTAAGCTATATAATTTTTAAAACAGGTTAAAGAGATCTATCTTTTCAAAGCATCATTTTCTTGTGAACAAATTCGAGGTTATAAGAAGTTTTTGAAACATGCATCATACATATGCGGTCATACATTACCTTAATTTATTGTTGCTCAACTGTGCGATAACACATCAGAACTCCTAACTGTGACTTAATACCAATTGGCCCTCTCTCTGAACATCTTCCACTTTCCCAGCATTTTCTAGTTATTGTTCTACTCTCAACTTGCAGGAGATCATTTCGTTTAGATTATTCATGTGAGTGAAACCATGTAGTACTTGTCCTTTTGTATCTGACATATCTAATGCTTTCTGATTAAACGTTCATTATCACAAGTGACAGGATTTCATTGCTTTAAATGCCAAGTAGTATATGCACTACTGTGTATTTGCACTTCATTTTCTTTTTCTATTTATCATTTCATAGACACTTTGGTGTAAATAATGCTGCAATGACACGGGAGTGCAGATGTCTCCTTGACATAATACTTTCACTTTTTTATACCTACACCCAGGAGTGGGGTCGTGAATCTTGTTGTAGTTGTATTTAATTTCTTGGGGAAACAGTCATACAGTTTTCTACAGTGGCTTTTAGCAATTTTCATTGCCATCCACAGTGTTTAAATGTTCTTTTCGATTTTTTTTCACTTTGCCCATTCTTATCGCACCTCATTGCCATTTAGATTTGCCTTCCCATGATGATTATCGCTGATTAGTATCCCTGAGCATCTTTTATGGAGGCATTTGGCGGGCCTCGTTCGTCTTCTTTTGAGAAATGTCTGTTTAGGCTTTTTGCTCTTTGTTTTAAATTAGGTTATATATTGTTTTTGCTTTATTTTTGGTGTTTAGGAATTCAGTTTGTGGTTCTTCATATGTATGACACCAATCTCTTATTGAATATGGAGTCTGCAAAGTTATCCCGTTCTGTATTTGTCTTAGCACTCTGTTAATGGTTTGCTTTGCTGAATATACTTTGTACCTGGTTTCTAACCATTGTTAAGTACATGTTCTACAAAAGTGTGACAGATTTCCAATCTGTTTTTGTGTCATTTTTGCCTTGTTTTAATTTTAATTATTTTTTTTTCTATTCTGACATTACCTGTATATATACCAGGATTGTCATATCTCTGTTATAAGTAAATATCATTTTCATTTTTATCATTATACCTTTTTGTTAATTGTTAATTTTGGCTTGAAGCTTATCCGTTTTTATGATTATAGCCTTTTAATGTACTTTTCTTTTGAGTAACGGTTGAATGGCATACCTTTCCAAGGCTTCACTTTTAATAAATTTAGGCTACAACTTAAATCTATCTTTCTGTAATATATGAATATGTTTTGGCCTAATATTTTTATTAAACCAGATGACTTCTATATATGCTTTTTTAACTTAGTATATTTTTACCTCATGATTAGTTATTTGATATGTGTTTTGCCAAAAAAAAATTGAGGTGGTTTTCATCTCATGTAATTGTTGATATGACTGTTTAGGTCTATTTTTTATCTTTATGTTTACTTGTAAAATGTGTTCTTTCTACCTTCCTCCTACTTTTCTCCCTTTTTCAGAATTATCTGATAATTTTATGGTTACATTATTTGTCAATATCAGAGTATCACCTGCCCTTCTCATGCACATCATTTAACAAACTAACTGAAATTCTTTACTATAGTTTGCCTTATCTTTCTTTTCCACAAAGAAATTGGAAGTTTTTACCAATGTACATTCTTTCCTGTTCTTTATGCAATTTTTCACACAATTTGCTACCTTGTGTTACAATAACTATCATTCATCATTATTTTTAACTTAACTTGTCCATTATCTTCCATAGGGATTCAAATCAGCAATCGAAGGGACTTTGTTTTGTTTGTTGTGAGATACTCCAGTCTTTACTGTTTCTTTATATCGATCCAAAGTTTTATTTGTTATCCTGTTCATTTTATCTATAGAATTGAACTACTATTTTAATTTAGATAATGAAGTCTGGTCATATATATTTTTTAATATTTTATTTTATGTGTATTGCCTATAAAAGAAGGTAGTGTTCTTAACCACAGAGCCATCTCTCCAGTTCCAGTTTTTGGTTTGAAATTACTTTTTTCACTTTTGGAAGTAGTTAGGGGTTAATTTTTTTTTACTATTTCCACATTTCCTCTACTCAATAAAGATGTTACTCTGCTGTTTTTCAATTTTTTTCTATTATAAGAGGTGTAGCAGTGAACATGGATGGACAGGTTTTTCTGGAGAAGAATATAGAGAGTTTGCAGACATGCGTGAGTGGTATAGCTGGATCATATGGTAGACTGATTTCTAGCTTTCTCTTTTTTTTTCTTCTTTTCTTTTTGTAATTACATTTTTGCAAATTTCATACAAAATATCTGATCGCATTTAGACCCCCTCCTCTTTCTGTACCGCTCTTATAGACACCCTACCGGATTTGATGTCCTCTGTCATATCAAACCAAGTTTATTTCCCCCAATGTCTTGTGATGAGGGTCCACTCAGTGGAGCCTGGTTAACCTATCTAGCACTATGCCCTTATAGCAAACTAACTCTCTCTACTCCAGTAGCGATGGGTTGCCAATGCCAATAGTCCTTCAGCTAAGACTGGGGCTTCTCGCCATCTCCCCATTTCTATAATAGGCTTTTGTCTGGCACGGGTCTTGTGCATGCTGATGCCATTGCTGTAAACTGATGAATAACTTTCCAGCTATTGGGAAAGCTCTTATTTCCTTAGGGTCATGAACCACCTCTGGCTTTTACAATAGTTCCACCACCTCTTTCACAGTAGTTCTTGAGCCTTGAGTGGCAGAGACTTGAGATAGCTATCCTATTTAAGGATAACTTCTCTGCAGACTCCTATTCTAAGCATTTTAGACAGTTCTGGTTTTCTGGGTTAATCACTCTCTGTTGCAGGAGAAAGCTTCACTGTTGAGATGCATTGATATTCTTTCTGCTCACTGGTCTGCTACATTCTCTGAACCTTACATTGCATGTATATGTTTCACTTAGGACTGGGCATCTCACATACTTAGTTTCTGTATTTGACCAGTTGTGGAACTTTGTAATAGTCTTTATGTGTTGCAAAAAGAAGCTTCTTTGATGAGTGATAAAGGAACATTTGTCTGTAAATATAATGAATCATATTTAGAATTGAGTAAGAAATTATGTTGATCTAGTATGACAAAAGTAGGCTCTTCTCTAGGATCTATGATTTCTCCAGTGATGTGTACTTGGTAATTTTTACAGTACCACACATGAGGTCCCGCCCATTGAGCATGTCTTAAGTCCAATTAGACAGCTGTTGATTACTTTCAAGGTAAAAGTGCCAGTACTGTTCCAGGAGAGATTATTTTTCTAGGCTTCTCATTGCTGCAGATCAAAGACTTTACAGCTGGATGGCATCACTGATTACTCCCTTTACCCCTCACCCCTTAGGCAGCTTGCATAGTATCTTCTGATAGTAGTTTGCTGAGTCCTTTGGGTATATGCCAAGGACTGTTATAACAGGATAATGTGGTAGATGTAGGACCTGGGCCTAATGGGTAAAGGCATTGAGCAGGCAGTGTGACCCCAGAGATCCTGAATGAATGGCAGGTGTCCTGGCCTGCTCTGCCTGAAGCTATAACCCAGGTCCCAGTAAGCCACTACAGGCACAATATCCTGGTTCCTCAATGGTTATTTAATCTTCTTTTCCTCCCACAAATATCACCCCAGACCAAAGCTAGGTTCTTGGGTTTCATTTCCTCATTCCTTAATTCCACATCAGCCTTTGAACGTACTGGCTCCAAAAAGACCCCCACCTTTTAACTTTCCTGCCTTCAGCAAGGCCTCCCTTTGTTTCAATAAGTGAGCTGTCCACTGACAGAGTCTACTGGGAATTCTTCCCATCCAACTCTGGGCTACCTGAGGACCTGTTCAACTGCTCTCTGTTCTCTGAGATGGCTAGAGCACAATGGCCATACTGGAGATGGAAACCCACCCACAGGTAGATGTGTTTTTCGTATTTTAATAGTTCTCCACAGTGATTTGCACAGAAGTTTGACCAGTTTACAATTCCACCAGCAGCGAATGAGCCTTCTCCTTTCACTGCAACCCCCCATTAATTAGTCTCTTTTGTTTTCTGGATCTTAGTCATTCTTACTGTGCTAACATAAAATGTTGAAAATGTTTTGACTTGCGTTTCTCTAATTACAAAGAATGTTGAACCCTTTTTTCGGGGGGGGGTCTTTTTGAGACAGGGTCTCCCTGTAGCCACAGCTGACCTCAAACTCAATGGATAGACTAGGCTGGCCTTGATCTCACAGAGATCTGCCTGCTTCTGCCTCCCTAGTACTGAGTTCAAAGGCTTGAGACACTACACCAGTCTGGATATTTTTTTCACATATTTTTCAGCCAATATTATTCTTTTCTTTTGAGATCTCTCTGTTCAGAACCATAGTCCTTCATTTAACTGGTTAATTTATTCTCTTGTTTTGTTTTGTTTTTTGAGTTCTTTGTATACTTTGGGTATTAATTCTTTAAAAAATATATGTCTAGTGAAGATTTTCTCCCACTGTGTGTACTTCCTCTCCACTTAATTTATTGTTTCCTTTGCAGTTCTAGATAAAAGTGTTTTCTGTTACTCTTTCTCTTCACAACCATGGCGTTCTTTATATACTATTAGAATCTTGCCAAAAGTGTTTTGAAATTCTTGTCTCATAATTTTGCCTTTTGTATCTCCTAGTCTGCCTCCATTAACTGATCCTTCTTGTGTTCTCCAAGTCCTAGACATATATTTGAATGACAAGTTTTCTAAAATTTATGTTGTTAATACTGAAATTGTGGACTGAAGAGATGGCTCATTGATTAAAAGCACTGGTTGCTCTTGCAGAAGACTGGAATTCTATTCTCAGCACCAACATGGCATCTAACAACAGACCGTAACCTCAGTTCCAAGGGGTCCAATACCTACTTCTGATCTCTTTAGGCATTGTGTGACATGGCACACTTACATATATGCAGGCAATACTCATAAAAAACTCATATTCATAAAAAATAATACATAAAAAAAGAAATGTAGGCAACTGTCTTGGACATTGACTGATTTTCAGTTTTTGGTTTGGTGCTTAGAATGAGTCTAATGTGTCTCCCTCTGATGATAAACCCCAGCCGTAAGCTTTTGACTTTTCTATTATGGGATATCAATAATCACTGTTAAACATAATTCATGTTATTTTCCTTTTTCAATTTTGAAATTAAGATTATGCATATGCCCTGCATATGCCCTTGCTCAACATTCTTTTACTCACATTTAAGCTTCTCATTACGTTGTAACATTTATTTTTCTACTTCATAGTGTCCTGCTGCATGAAAAAAGAGGTAATCTGTTTTACCTATTAGCTTCTTTACATCCTCTACCTCCCATATTTTGCTCATGAAAAAAATGTTTCAATGTATATATTTAAACACAGACCATTAGCATGTTTAAGGTATATGCACATACAAATATATGACTATGCTTATATTTATGTATATGTAGCAATATGTTGAAACTACCATGAATGGAATTCCTCTGCTTCTCTGCGCTCTGACAAGCTGTACTCCAGAGGGAAAGTCTTAACTTCCTCTTTTATTTCCAATGTTTAGATTTGACACTCCAGTTCAATATACTTCAGCTATGATTATAATTTGAAATGGTATATTATTGTAGTTTTAATTTACACATTTCTCCAATTTAAAATAATACCTATTTTAATACCATTAAATACTTTCTCCTATAACCCTTGTTTATAATTGTTTCTTCTATGAAATGTCTTTTTAGGTATCTGTCAATTATTCCTTTAAGGAGGAAAAAATTTCTGTATATGCAAGAGAGAATCTCTCATGTAATGAGGTTGGCCTTGAGTCTGTTGTACGGTGGAGTCTGGCTTTGATCTCTGGATCTTTCTATTTCACCTCTTAGGTAATTAGGTAACAGAATTTTGCCACCATGTCTAGCTGAATTGATTTTTAAAACTGATGTTTTCCATCCCACATAGTCTGGGCTTCAATATAGTATTATTAGTAGTATTGCTTTCTATGTACAGGTATATGATGCTTTCTGTAAAATTTATACCCATTTATTTTACCTTTTATAATAATAATCACAGTTGATAATTGTTCAGCTGTATGTTACAACAGAATGATACTCTGTATAAAATATAACACTTTCATATTACCAATATTAATTTAGTTGTTGCTATCATAAAATTTAATCATTAAAATAATTAGGATTATTAAACTAAGCTTACTGCTAGTCCTCTATCCTTTGAATGCATATTACAGCCAATAGAAAGAATGCTACATTGAACAAAGAGATGCTTCTTCCTCTACAGACAATGTACAGCCATTGCACACTTCTGATTGTATCTTGGAGATATAGAAAAGTGTGATACTTCTCTCACCATCATAAAGTTCACAGCTGGTATCACTATAATAAAAGACAGTGACAAGAGAAAAGCATAACAGAATTAATAAACTAAGGTCATGCAAGGAATGAAAGCCTTAATATTGAAACTAAGCGGCAGATGGAAGGCTATATGTGTGTGTGTGTGTGTGTGTGTGTGTGTGTGTGTGTAAGAGCCATGAGGAATGGATCACCATGGAGAGAAATATGATTGGACAGGGGGCAAATGATCTAATGGCAATCAACTTAGTGGGTAGATGCAGGAAGGCTTGTATATTTAGATTGTTCTTGACCTCTATGCTTAGCACGATTTCTAGCTAATATGAGCCAGGGCCTCTTCTGATGTGGATCTGATGGCATGCTATCACATTTTCTTATAATCAGCTCTTACTCAGAAGGGTGAGGAAAGTTTGAGAACCACTTCTGGGGCCTAATCCAGGGTTTCCAAAAAACAGATTCTGGTTCTTATGGCCTTTTAAGGTTGGGGGGAAGGATTCTGATTCTTATGGTCTCCCATGGGGAAAGATGTGACCAGAAGAAGGATTGAGAACTCTTGCAAAGTAGTCTGAGAACTACTTGCAAAGTACCTAGCATGGCAAAGTATATACCAATAAGGGTATCATTTCCAAGGCCCTAGAATCTCATGAAATTAGACATAATGAAGGGTATCTGCAAAGTATGACCTTGGCAAAGAAGCCAGCATATTAACACAAAAGTATGTGTGTATTACTAGAGAAAATATAAATAATAATATAAAGCAAATAATCTCATACCTTGCCTTTTCATTTTATTGAATGTGTGGGTGAATTGCTATATCCAACGACCGAGTGACTGATGGTGATAAGTGTGTAAATGCTACCCCCTTGTTACTGATATGGATAACTCTGAGGTGCACATAACACCAACCCTCCATTTCCTATGAGCAATGACAACTCACCTGACAGTGACTGCTCTGGCTGCTGACATCATTTTCTGTATCTCTTTGCTCTCTCCTGCCACTGGTCCTAAAGGCAGCTTACTAATATGCAAATATGCCAGAAAGAAAATAATTTTATATTTACATATACAAAATTTATATAACATCTTTAATTGTATGTGTAATATATAATTCTCCTAGAATAATTTTTAACCTGTATAGTAAACCTTCTGTAATTATTCTACCTTCATAGTGAATGTAAAAATGAACCCTGCTTTTATCCTTTCAGTTCAAATTTTTTCAGTCAGACTCATTCCTATTTTTGCAGAGTTCAGGTATAGACCCCTCTTCTGAGAATTTCTACTGAATAATTAATTTCTTGACAAAATGCAACCCCAAAAGGATATTAACTTTTGAAGATTTGAGACCTGATACACAAAGTGAGGCAAGAGTATAGCAAAGAACATTCTGTGTATTAATGGACTCCTAGCAGAAAATAACCCTCCTATTACACAGGCATGTTTTGTATCTCCTTGACTTTTCCTGCAGCTTTCTTAAACATGGGAGTCTTAAGTGGGTTTAGTGACTTTTTACGATCCACATCAGCATATCTCTCTTCTTAATAGCTTGTGGTAGAAACCAGTGTATCCCATTGTTAGCACCACTTACTAAAATCAGTAAGAGAACAGTGGGAGAAACTCAGAGAGGGGTATAAAAACCAGCACACTAAAATATTAAAATCCAACTGTGAACAGCTTTCTATGATTTTTTTCCTATATCAAAATGTGTTTTAAACATTTTTGAGTATTATTATAATTAACTGTCGTAGCTTTGTAAGCAGTTCCTTTTGTAAAAGAAAAATCTACCATCACTTAAAGGTTAGCAGCTTTTGACATTGAGCTTTTAAGTGGATAATTATATTTATTGAGAGGTGACGCTCACTTGACCACTTGGTGTTCTGTTTCAGGCCACAGGGAAACAAGGCAGGTGAACGGTTGTTTTGTTTTTATTTATAATGTAACGGATATTGCTATTGTGCCTCCATTCCTCAGGCACACTTGGTTAACTAAATCTTTATTCTCAGAAACTGAAATGTTCTTCTCTTCTCTGTTCTTAGGAAATTAAAAGCTTCTACCTTAAAGAAGTGAGTGATACATTATCCACTCATTCTAAATTGAACCCATTTGGAGCTATTTGCATCTTGTAGAAACCTACAGCTGAGTGCTCCGCTTAGAGGTGTAATGAGTGGTTGTCACAACACACTGGAGGTGGCCCCATAACAAAATGATCCCCTGTCAATCCCCTCACAGGAAATGCTTTGGCAACCTGTAATTCGGCCCCAGTATTAACATCCTGCCTGGGTTTTGTTAAATGGCACTTTCTAGGAAGTAGATCTGGGGAACTTGTGTTTAATAATGTTTTAAGAGGAATATTTGATGGAAGTTTTAGAAAGCATCACATGGGGTTAACAGCGATTTGTCATTTGTTTCTAATTAAAGGACCTAATCTCTTATCACTGAAGCAGTCGTTTTTTTTCATACTAAAGCACAGATGTGAATGGAAACATATTAATGAGATGTCATACTACATAGTCATTTAGTGTTTTGTTTAACTTAAACATAGCAGAAAATGTGTGTCTAAGTAGACACATGTAATGACATCCTGATAGAATTATAATTTCCTGCATTTGCATAATCTTCAGTAAAATTCACACTAGGTTCACCTTGCATTGCTAATTTCATTTCCCAAATCTGCATTTTGAGAAAATTAAAGTCAAACCTAAAATACTAAGTGAACAGAAAGTGTTCATTGTTACATCCTTCAAATCAGAACAGGAATTGTCACTTAAATATTCGAGTGCCAGGTGTTCTAAAAAAGTGACAAGAATCATTCAAACCGTCATGAAGTTTTACATCTTCTGTTTTGTATCTACTGAAGCTATTTAAAATGCTCTAGGTTCTACCATCCCAGTAGCTTAGCAAGACTTTGATTTGAGATCAAGATGAGATGTGGGTCTGAGAAATCAAGTTCCCCATTGTGCCCAGTTGTAGGATTCCACAAGCTGTTACTTCTCAGAGCCAATCATGTAATTGGGCAATGAGAGAAGCCACAGGAGCAATCCTATTTAACTGTCCCCTGATGTGTTCCACATGTCTGTCTATTAGCCCAGCGAGAGAGCTCTGGATGCCAGTTAAAATCAGGTGATCTCAGAATAGTTTTGGGATGTGGAAAGACATTGAAATTATACATCTACCTTGCATTATTAGTGTGGGTGCCTGTAGGAAATGCTGATTATTCCAAATCCTTGTTAAAGTACTGTAGAGAATATCTACCGAAGTGTATTCATAATACTGTGCTTCTAGGGTCTCATGCATTGAATTAAAAAAAAAATACCATGTGTTCTACTTTCATGTCTGTTTCTGTGATAAAATACCCTGATCAAAAGCAATTGGAGAGAAAGCGTTCATTTTGGTTACAATCTAAGCTAAAGTACATTCTTTCAGGGAATTCAGAACCAGACCTGAAAGCTTCACATTCAGTGTCCAGAATAGAAAAAGAATAAATACCCGAATTCTTGCTGCTCTCTTGCTGCTTCTCAGCCAGTTTTCTTCACCCTCACAGAATTCAATTCTGGCCCAGCCAATGAAATGGACCCCCCTGCACATATCCAGGATGAGTCTTCACACCTCGGCAATTAATCAGGATATTCCCTAGAATACATTTCCACATGCCAGCCTTTCCTCAATTGAGACTCTCTACTTGGACTATTTTGGATTGTGACATGCTGACAACTGAAAACTATTACTTGAAAACTGAAAACTTGAGCTAGACATTACTAGGTATAAAACAATGACTATGTTTTCACATACGGTAATTCATTTTGTGTGTTTGTATTCTGTACTAATATAAATATTTACCCCATCTGCTGTCCCAGGAATTGATATTAATCTCACCAATGGTTATTCTTCATTGTCAACATGACTGGATTTAACATCATTATGCAAAAGCATCTGGGTATTTCTAAGATGTTATTTGTAGAAAATGTTAAGGAGAGAAGACCTATTCTGAATATGAGTGGCAGAATGCATTAGCAGTTGTCCTAGACTGAACCAAAAGGGACTAGGGAAACATAAGATGAGCACCAGTTTTAGTCTCTCTCTGCTTCTTGAATACAGATGCAGTGTGACCAGCTGCTCAAGCTCCTGCCTCATGGCGTTCCTGCCATGATGGACTATACTTCAAACCATGTCAAAATAAAACTTTCCTTCATTAACTTTATTTTTTCACATCAATGAGAGAAACTAAAACACTCACCAGGGGTCACATCATATCAGCTTCATCTGTCTCCCCTCGAGACATATGGCACACACATCCCATTAGACACAATTTAGGGAGGAAAGGATTTTCCAATTTTAAAGTACAAAGTATATGTAAAAATCTGACTATACTTACCTTGATGTTATGAACCATGATAGCAATCAAAAATAGTTCTCAATCTTCAGTAAATACAAACAATATATAGAAAACTTATATAAATGTAAAAGCTTTTCAGTTTCATGCAATGATGTTCCAGTTTAGAAATCTATAGTCCCAACTGGGATTTTTGCATTGTTCAGAGTCTCCACAATTACTGTGACCCAGCCTAATACCAGGTTTGAGGGATTTTTATCTGGCACCAAGCATTTGTTCAAAGGTAGAAAACTCTATTCTTTATCCTTCTAAGCATACTCTGAAGGTCTGTGTGGAGCATCTGCTCCCTCCACAAGGAAGTGGATTCATATAACCAGAGCCTGGTATGTTGTCCTTGGTGTATCAGGCCACATTTTCATCACCTGTTTTCTCTCATACCTCAAGATTAGAGACCAATTTTCTCTCCAATGGCCCTCACTTACTGCATGCCCGGACCTAGGTGAAGCATCTAGCAGCACTCCATATCAGACACCAAACCTATGCTACCCCAGTTACCCTAATCCTCTGATCTCAGGATCCCACAGACCACCCAGACAATCCTCATGTTAGAAGCCTTAGTCACACAAGTCTTCTTCACACAACCTCCAACTACCTACTGTCTTAAGATCCTCTATGGAGCAAACATCAACTCCTCAGGTTAGAGGCCACACTCCACCATCCCTGGTAACCTTCACAGAGTACCCACTGATGTTTTCAGAGGGACTTCTCCCTAGAGAACCCAGAACCAACTCAGCTATAACACTTACAAATCAACACCAAGTGAACCCAATACTGCACTTCAAGCATCCACAAGCAGAGCCAAAAGAATCCGAATCAGAATAGTAGCAAATATAGACCTCAAAGTCAACTCAAGACAGATGGGTAAGAACCATACATAAAACGACATAACTAACTGCCAAACTCCTGGTGCCCAGGTCCCGTTGCAAAACTACAAGCAGTTAAATAATCAAAGACATTATGTCTAAAAATCACCAATCCCATAGTCATGGTTCTCAAAGAGAAAAACATGGCAAATTTCAGACACAGAATTCAAAAAACTATCTTAAACTTATTCAAAGACTTCAAGAAATTAATAAATATCTAAATAAAATTTAAATGACAGAGTGTAAATTCCTGATTAAAATAAAAATAAATTTAAACATCTGAATGAAATAAGAAATAAGGAGGTCATTCAAGATGAACATAGAATTCAATAAGGAGATAGAAACACTGAAAAAAAAAACCACTGAAATGAACTTGGAAAGGACAATTTCAATAAATAATAAAAAGATCTTGAAAGCCCTTACTAACAGGGTAGCCCATGTGTAAGGTAGAATGTCAGGATTTGAAAATTTAAAGGATCTGTATCATTCAATCAAATAAAGGTACAAATTACTTACAGGATCTTTGGGATACCATGAAAAATATGCAAATTATGGGCATATAAAAAAGAGAATGATTCCAGGTTGAGGGCACATTGATATTTTTAAATCAAAATAGAAGAAAATTTCCCTAATTTGGGGAAAGAGATGCCAATGTGGTAACAAATGGTGCACAGAACACCAAGTAGATGAAAGTGGAAAAGAAGCTCTTCATTCCCTATTGTAGTTACAATACTAAATATACAGAACAAAATAAGGGTCTGGGAAGCTGCCAGAGGAAAGGCCCAGGTCAAATACAAAGGCAGATTCATCAGAATAACCTCTGATTTCTTAGTAGAAGCTTTAAAAGCCAAAAAGGATTGGAAGGATGTACTTCAAGTTCTGAGAGACCAGTCAAGCCAACCCACACCAATATACCTGGCAAAGGCTATTTGTCATAATTAAAAGAAAAAAAAAGAAAAAAAATACTTTCCATTATAAATACAGGGTAAAGGAACTTCTGACCACCAAGAGAAGCATACAGAGGATACTGGAAGGAATACTGTGGGATGAAGACATGTATACCAAGGTACAATGGGGGGACATATATGATGCTAGGAGAGTTCTTATGCAAAGTAGGACTGGAAAATGCCACGAAAATCAACAAAATGACAATGCACTCTTCTTAATGACTCTTAGTATCAATGGCCACAGTTCCCCAATCAAAAGTCATGGATTCATAAAGCAATCATTTGTATCAGGCAGTAAGAGCCATCTTTTTGTAGTGTATAAGAAACATATTTCACTTTCAATGACCAATACTACATTAGAGTGAAAAGATGGGAAGCAGTATTCCAAGCAAATGGTATCAAGAAACATGTGTCACTATTTTAATGTCTTACAAAATAGACTTCTAGGGAAAATGATAGGACGAGTTAAGAATGGGTTAACATGAACAACCCACTAAAGGACAGTAGGATTCTAAACACATATGTACTGAACTTGGGGAACTCAGGTTAATGAAACAAATATTGCTGAACATAATGCCATATATTAACCTGAACACAATATAAATAGTGACTACTATACTCAGTGTTAACTAAAGAATATGTCAGATACAATATACAGAAAAAAACAATGGAGTTAAGTAACTTTAAAGACCTAATTGATGTAACACATCACCTATAGAATATTTCATCAAAATACTACACAAAATACATTCTTCTCAATAGTTCATAGTATTTTCTGTAAAATAGAGCACAACTTAGGACACAAAACACATCCCAACAAATACAGAATACTTGAAATCATCACAGTGGAACAAGCTTGAAATCAACGGCAAAAGAAACTGTAGAAAACACACACCTTAATAGAGATTAAACCCACTACTGAATGATCAATAAGTCATTGAAGAAATCAAGAAAGAAAAATAAATCCTGTAATTAAATGAAAATGAAAACACAATACACTCAAATCTCTTGGAAACTATCAAAGCAGTCCTAATAGGGAAGATTATATTTCTAAGTACCTTAGAGCTCATAAAAAATCAGAGTGAACTCAAATAAATAACTTTAACATTAACAGTTTGGAAAAGGAAGAACAAATAAAACCCAAATTAGTGAACAAGAAAAAAAATAATTAATACAAAGGCAAAAGTTAATTAAATGGAATCAAAGAAAATACAAAGAACCAATGAAATGATGATTTGCTTCTTTGAAAATCCAGACAGATCAAGAAAGTAAAAAATAGTCGTGGGTGGGGGTGAGGCTGTCTGGGAGTGAGGATAGTGGAATAAAGGTAATATAAAAAAGAATACTGAGGGTGAGGAGGTTTAAGCCTAGACTGAAATAGCGGATAGGGTAGGCAAAGGGGGTAATTGTGTTGAGAGGACCCAACCTGAATGTGGGGCACATCACGTGGTGGGACAGGCCTCGAAGTGAACGATTAGGAGAGATGGAGCTGAGGGTAAGCGTGCATGCAGGCGTTGCTCTCTGTTCTTGATAAGATGCAATGGCATCCGCTCCCTCAAGCATTTTCCCTGTGTTTCCCCATCGTGGTAGACTGTAACCTGAAACTATAAGCCAAAAAAAACCCTCTTTCCCCTAAGTTTCTTTCGTTAGGATATTTCAGCACCTTAAATGGGAAAGAAACTAACATAGCAACCATTCAAGCAGATAAGGATGTATAAATCTTAAGCTTCCTTGTCAAAGTCAGACTCACCATAGGCAAGATGCAAAGTCATTTTTTATGAACGAGATATGTATTCTAAAGCTTAGCAAACCAAGTCTAAGATTACATTTGAGGAAGCAGATGATAAATAGCATATGACTCAGGTGTGGTCTAAGGACATGTTGTAAAAATTAAAATAAGCTTTGGCTCATCAAGTCTTAGTACGGTTTGGGTCAAGGGATGGAGAATGGGTGTACCTCCATTGTACTAAGTTCAAGCAAATATTTCCATATAACTCATATGATGTTCACTTTCTTCTTGTAGCCATTTACTTTTCATTGTATTTTTATTATGTTTTAGATTATTCATTGTGGAATAAAAGGATGTATAAATGTTAAGGATTGAGCTTGGAGAGTTTAGGAAAATTCCTGTGCCCATGTAGCCAACATCTTGATCAACATATAGAAAAATGTCATCATATTATACAAACTATTATGTGTATTTATATATATATATATGCCATAGGTTTTTAAATTGTTTTTAAATAAATGTTTATCATTAGTGTATTATTTAGGTATAATAGAAATTAAAATAGAGAAATAAAATGTGTTTGACAACATTTAAGTTCAAGAGTTTTATAATTCTATAAACAGATGTTGCTAATATTTCAAGTAAATAGTTAAGAATATAAACCATTATACCTTCTGCCACGCACAAATCATTCAGAGTTTCATAGTAAAATAAACTCTTGTGTCATAAATAAAGCATCAAGTCTGAGAGTGAAAACTCCCTTCCTAGAACTATTAACAGAACAGCAGCACTTAAAACAGACTAAATAAAGCATTGATTCTGGTTGATTCATTTTAAAACAGCATTTAATTTGTTGTACTTTATTTTTATGTGTATGCATATGTGTCTGAATGAAGATACATGCATAAAGTGGTCTGTACGTGGAAGAGGAAATTTTTCAAGGGTCATTTCTCTCTTACAGGATGTAGGGATCAGACTTATGTCTTTAGGCTTATGTGCTAGAGTCTCTTTTAGCTCAGCTGTCTTTCTGGCCATACAGCTGATGCTTTGCTGTTTAATACAAGCCTGGATAAACAGATGGCGCATATATATATATATATATGTATATATATATATATATATATATATATATACATATATATATATATATATATATATATATATAGTCTTCTCTTCATTCCAGGTGTCAAATGTACTGAGATTCAACATTTGGATCTCTGCCTTTTCCATTCTTTCACTCAAGTCACTATTTCTCCCTACTATACAGCTAACTCCCAAGACCCCAATGTCTGCATTCACATGACTACCAAGTTGCCTAACACAATAAATAGGACAAGATTCTTAGTTGTACATACCACTGAAAATGACAAGATTTCAGTTGGTAAATCATATTAAAAATATCCTCAAAGACTTGAAAATATGATCATTGTTTTCCAAGACATCACCTGACAGAAAGTAAATCTGAATAAATCATCAATATTCGGAATATAAACAGCCTTCTTAATGGTAATGTCTGCAGAGTACTGAGAGAATGAACCTAAAGTCAAGATCACAGAAAGTATGTATCATTAAATAATAGGTCAACACATTCTTTTTGGAAAATAAATAAATGAGTGATTTAGAAAACATTCCTACAGGCCTCTTACTCACAAATAATTCTAAAGTTGTTAAAGCAAAAATTATTTTTCTTATCCAGAAAAAAACAGAAAAATAAGAAAGGTTTGAACAAAATGAGGATAATGAATGCATCATTTAATGAATGCTGTTTGTACTCTATAATAAACTCATAAAGCAAAATTTTATTGGTATGAAATGAGACAGTAAGCAGGATAAACAAAATGAAAATGTTAATAGGTTTCTTGCAGTTTAGGTGGAAGAGAAATGGTGGAAATTTAAAGATAGAGAATAATGGAGCTGAGGGGAAGTTCTTTGTTACTGCAGCTTGAGACAGGGTCTCCCTAAAGCCCCAGCTGGCCTGGAACTCCCTCTGTAAATCAGGCTGGCCTCTATTTCATGGAGGTTCAACTGGGTCTGCCTCCTGAGTACGGGGAGTAAAGGAGTGCACCAGCAAACCAGGCTCTGCTACTGTGACTTTTGAGCATAGTATTGGAAGGTCAATTTCAGACCGTAGCCAAGTAGAATGAGTTTTCTAGATTCTGTAAGGTAAGTGAAAGAACAGCTGTCTGAATAAGAAAGTTCGATAAGATGCCTGAAACAGATCAGAGTAAAAACATAAAGCTTTCCTAAACACTGATAACATACAGAGAAATCCTTCATGAAAAATTAGTCTACTAGCAAAGAAATGTCTAAAATACTTAAGAATATAAAAGATATATGAAAATTTTCTATAAACTAACTGCAAAAATCTTAAAAGGTGAAAGTAGGAAGATTTAAGAGAAGAAAACTCCATACTTAGATGCAATTTCTTACTAATCCTATTAATCTAAAAAATATCTGATATCACAATAGAAATAAATGTGGAAATTTACATAGCACAAAAATTTTACTACTTTCTGTAGAAAATACAAGTCATTATTAATTCATTATAATCTCATAAGAGTTTATCAAAAACAGAAAACTATATAATGTGTATTATGTGCTTACAATTATTCTAAATGATGTACCTATACTAACTTAAAACTGCAACTGCAGAATAAAGTTATGAGATAAAAAATATTTTTCCCATTTTAGGGACAGATAAAATGACCAATGTGTGTAATACTTTCAACATACTGTAGCAGAATAATCAATTCATAACAACATGCCATTGAGAAATAATGCTTTACTGTTTATATGTGAGCCTTATTCAAAATCAGAATCTTTGTTTATAGGTTAAAATAGGTTGTAATATTGTGTTTGCTAAATATAGATATACAAATTTATGTGTGAGGTACACATGTGCATGCACACTCCGTATCTTCTGCAGTGATAAATGACTTACTGCCCTTAAGTCAGAAAAAGTCAGGAATGTAAAATTACTTCCTCTAATGTACAAAATAATTTCATTAAATTATAATTTAGTAAATTTACAAATTTAGGTCTGTAAAATCTGAGCTTCAATAGAGGGACATTTATTAGAAAAGAAATGAATGTATATGTTCCTGAGAGTCCTAAGTAATAGTTGAACCTTTCAAATAAAAAAAAATATTTCTCTAGTCCTGTATTCATTATTTTCATGTGTATCAGTGAAAAAAAAATACCTGACAAAGAGAACTATAGATAGATTTCTTTTAAAGTTTCCGATACATCAGTCCATGAACCTTTACCTCATAAGCTTAGAAAGAACATCATGGCAGAAAGAGCAGGTGCTAGAGGAACTTGCTCATTTTGTAGTAGGGAAGATCACAAGACTGAAAGGGCAAAAGGAAAGGGTCCCATTCCATTGACATCTTTCCTTCAGTCAGTCCCAATTTTCAAAACTCTTGAACTTCCCAATACATTGCCATTAAATGGGAGAAAACAGGTGTGCATACCTAACATACTAGAAGTGCTGTTTATTTTGGGGGCTGACGGGGGGATCTTCATAACAAAACCATAAAATCTCATTCTTGCCTCCCAGTGCTTCATGTCCAACTCCTAAGGAAAAGTTCAGTCAGTCTATCTCCATGACTCCCCATAATCTTAACAATTCCAACGGTTAAAAAAATTATTAAAATCTCTTACGAAATTCCAAGCAATCTCATAGCTACAAAACCAAAATTGTACATCCTTTCAAGATACAATGTCAAAGAATAGACATTCTTCTACCAAAAGTGTAACAATGGGAACATACAAAGGAGGGATGGACCAAAGCAAGACTGAACTTAGCAAGACAAACATTAAATCCTAAAGCTTCATGTCTAGTATTTTGAAAAGACGTAGGTGAAATTTGTGCTCAAATTGACTAGGTCAGCCCGACTCCTATGGTCATGTCATATGCAGCCCAGGCAGGCTATCTCTAGAGCTGACTCCAGAAGCTCCTCTGATTTTCCTTTATAGGTATCTCACATTATGACAACTTGAAGTCTCCATTAAAGCTTAAGCTTTATCCTTAAAACTTTGCACCCTTACTGGCTACCCAGAAGGATTTTGAGCAAGACACACATTGCTGTGTATCAATGACCTTCCTTTAAAATCTGAGTGGAAGTCAGATTTTATCTATCACCTCATGCATTACATTCCGAGTGTCTGCAAAGCTGCATTCATCATGAAGGCAAAACTAACATAGTTTGGATGACACCAAGGTTTTCAATGAGCTCAAGCAGTAGCCAGGCCCACTTAGACCATCACGGTAGTAAATCCTAAGTGCCTTGACAGTTGAAACTAGATAAATACTTTCCCTGATTATCGCTGTGTTTAGAAGACCAAGGGTTCTTTCTCCTAAGGAAAAACCTTTCAAATGGGTATACAACTTTACATTCTGGAGTCTATCATGAGCGATGTCTGACAGATCCTATAGAAGCCCTCCAGATGTTTTCTCTGCTGTCAGTGCAAGGACTGTGGCTTCTTTCGATGACCTGACTTTACAACCACACCTTCCTTTCATAAGTTTCACTTGGTGCCTATTCTGATCAGAATACATGGTTTCCAAATCTTGTGTGTTGCTATTTACTCATGATTTCCAATGCAATTCTGAGTAAAAGTGACCAGAAATAAAATGAAATAGTTGGAATTCTATACCTCTTCTTTCAAATTAATTAACTGTCTTCTTTCAAATTAATTAATCCATTATATTTAAATTCATCCTCCACCATAGTCTGAGAACTGAGATAATCCACAAACTCTTTGCCATAATCTAAGACCAATGACCTCATTTCTGATATCTAATAGATTCTAGTTCTAAACTGAAATCTCATGAGGCTAGACATCAATGTCTGCATTGCTGTTGTAGACTTTCCCAAACCATCCTGGTAGGTATCATTTTTGCTTTACCCACCATAAAGCTCCCCAGAATTTCAAAGCTGCAATGGGGCCGTTTTCATCCTTGTTTCTTTGGGTGACTTGATATCTTAATATCAAATGTGTTTCTACACAAAATACTGAGAGGTTAATACTTTGTACTAAATCAAGCATAAACAAGGTTTGACACAGCATGGAAGGATTTTATCCATTTGTAGCAATTATTTTCTCAACAGATTTTCATTGGGTACAAAGGTATGAAAAGCAGCACTAATTTAGTTCGCTCTTTACAATTTTAGTAATTTTCTCTGAGCCAGTCCGTTTCCATATCCTGGAGCTCTTACATGGAGTCTCCAAGCATTTCTCCACACCTGGTGAACTTGGTTGGGCTGACTAAAGCTGCTTGGTCCTACACAGGGCCAAGAAAGAATTGTGAGCCATTTACCCCTGCCACACCTGTTGGTTCCCTGGATCAGATAGGCCTTAGGTACACCACATGGCTGCAGCCGTATCTGTCGCCTCTCCATTGACCATGCCTGGCTACTGTGGAGACCCTGATTGGGCAAACTGTCTCCCTAGCATAATGTTTTTCAGGAGGGAAATGTATCCTGTTTAATCTAGTTGGATCATTATCCACTTCTTGAACAATTTTTATCTTCTGTGCCTGTATTATTTTAACATGAATGCCTTCTGTGAACTGTTCCTTTGTCTTTAAAGCCTTCCAGAAGTTCTTTAGTACAGAATTTGAACTTTTGTGAGTTATTTCCTTAGGAACTAGATCTTGACACAGTTCTTTGCTGCATGTGCCTTAGATAACCCGGACAGACTTCTTTCTCGGTTTTACCTTTTTCCATCTTATCTAGGTTGCTCTCTTATTTGATGGACACACTTGACATGCTGGTCTTAGTCACTTAGAACTGCCAAGGCTTTCCCTACTTCATAAAGATCCTGCCCCGTTAAGGAAATCAGGAAAACCACTGAAGCTCCATAACAGTCTCAAGGTTCCTGCTGAATTAGGTTCCTTAAATCTCTGGTGAATGCAGGCCTATCTGGTATAGGGAATAGGATATCATACAATGCTTTCCTCATGCCTAGTTCCGTTAGAAGTTCCTGACGGTCCTCTACTGTCCTCCAACTCCTGATATCCAAGGGAACCTCCATTGGCGATGACCAGGTACCTCTAATGGTTCATAGCAGCCACTCCATCGGGGACTGATTATCCCTGTTCTGCCTCAGGTTATGAAGCCTGTGTCTCATGGAAGCATGAGTGGTTATGATGTTCACATTCCTTGCTTCTGAAGCCCTTTAATTCTATCTGCCTCCATGTTCCAAAACCTCACAAGACAGGTAGTGAGGGACTCCTGTGTTGAACAAACAAACATGTTGTTTGAACATCTTCCCTAATTTCAACAACTCTAGTGCAGAGTATTCTCTGATCTCCATAGTCTCTCCCACAAGACCTCTGCTAAGACCTCTATCATCATGCTGCTCTGTGGACTTTTCCTTTCTTTGTGTTAAAGAACCTTCTCTAAAGGCAGAACCTGAGGGGTAACTTTAGCTATTTTCTAGGTTGTTCCTTTTCTCGTCAATATCTATTTCCTCCTGTGGGTTCCAGGGAGGTCTAGGATGAGCCTGGTATTATTAGTCTAATCTGGACTTTTTTCCTTTTTTGGACCCTTTGCTGTAAATAATGGAAAGCTAACACATCCATATCTTTTTCTCTTTTATTCAATCACTGGTTAGGTCAGAAGTCAGTACTGAAAAGGCCTGCCTCATATTCCTCTGGCCCTGCAATTTCTCTCTTATACCATTAGTTTCCCTCTGGGCTGCTGACTTTGCCTGGGACAGGTCTCTTATTACCCATGGGGTGGCCATCTCTGTGCCCCTATGTCCGACCCCACAAGTCCAGCAGGCATGCCATTCCATATCACCTGGAAGACTGCCGTCCCAGGACTTCCCCACGGACATCCTGTGCTCAGGGGACCTCTCCTTAGTTAGCATCTCAATTCCCATGCCACGGCTACTACCCAAGCACCTCCTATATCTTAGCCATTGCCATTGCCAAACTTTCTTCAACCTCTAGCACTTCCACCAGAGAGGAGATTCTGATTGAATGGTCTCCATGTCCATGTGAATTATATATAAATGAGCATCTTTCATTCATTGTGGACTCCTCCTCAAGAATGAAGTGAGAACTCATAGGGACAGGGCAGGGGAAGTGGATATGGCCCAAGGATAGTCTCACCCCTACATCATTGACATGGCCACTGACTTATTGACATAGGACTGTCTCTAATTTCTACTCCCTTTGAGAAACCTCTTTTCCTACACTTACATTTCAAGCAATTCATCCACATTTACTTTTTTGAACCTGTTTACATTTGCTCATTATATAAACAGACATGCTCAATTAAAAAAAAAAGATAAAACATGTCTGAGATGAATCCTCTGAAATTACTTTCAAAATAATTGCCTCTCTATATCAATAGAAAAAAAATTATAAACATCCCAGTATTCTATTGAAAATAGGAAAAAGAAAGTGTTTATACATATACTGAGTTTATAGAAAAGTCTAAGAACCTGAAAGAACCGTATATATATCTGATCGTAGTGTTGATGTGAGCAGTGCCCCTGAATTCACACAGGAAATACTAAGAAAAAGAATGGAAAGGGCTAATGTCAGCAGTGATGGAGCAGCCCCTCGGGAAGCCTGTTCGGATAACACAGTAATATCTGCAACTTGTACACCAGAGGTTATATGACTGTTAGCTGCATTTGAGAAATCAATTTGATAGGCCACAGTGAAGTTTAAACTGAAAAAAGAACTGTTCGATATTTTATCAGGTAAACTTAATAGGCAACTTGATACTGAAGACAACAGAAAGGCTTTCACTAATTCTGGGGAAAAATGGAAGTGAATGTTAAGAGAAATATATTTGTTGTTGTCAAGAAATACGACATAGGAATTTAAGGAATACGATCATAGAAGTAGTGAAAATGATGAAGCAGCAATTGAAAGGTACACTAGAGATGAAACCAGTTTTTCTTTTTGAGAGCGATGATTTTCTGAAGCACAGTTATTTCAACTTGGAAGAAATTTGACTTTACTTCTTGAGATAAGTGAAAGTGTTTGTAAGGATAGATTCTTCCTCTCTCCTGAAGAGCATATGGCACATGGGCAGAGTGCTGAAAAGTGGTACCGTCTTTGACATACTAAGTGTTCTGTAAGGTAAGGAATGCCTAACTTCCAGGCTGCTTTGAACACAGAGATGAATCACAAAAATGATCAGCACTGAAAACAAATATTCACTAAAAAATAATAGCTTTCTAATTTTAGTAATTTGATATTCTAGTAATTACCCTAGTAAATCAAACTCATGATAATAATTTGAAAGACTGGTAGTCTTCAGTTCTTAGCATTTTGCCTTAACAAATTTCTCTTCTGTTTCTCTCTTCTTACCAAAATATTTTCTCTTATATCTCCTTTAATTAACCATATTTTTACAACTTTAACATGGATTCAATATTGTTATCTAATATGCAAATTCAATACTCCTTGATTATCATAAAAATATGTTCAATATCTGTTTGTAATGTGTTTATATATCTTTCATATATTTGATTTTTTAATCTAGGGTGTAAGCCAGGATCACATATCACATTTATTGGTTCCTTGACATTTTAATATTAATAATGCTGACATTGTAAATCCCTAGGTATATTATCTTTGCATTTGGATTTTTCAGATGGTTTCTTCACAATTACAGACCAGCTAAACATTTTTTGCAAGACTATCATGTAGATATGTCCTGAGTTTAGCAACTCTGGAATGCAGTGAGAGTAGGCCTTATTGGGGAGATTCAGTAACCACTCAGTGAAGACCTCTGCCAATTTTAATGATGCCCTTTGTCTTTTGTAAATAGTAAGTAACCTGTAGTAGAGATAATATACTCTTTTCATAAAAATTATCATAGAGTTTTGTAAAATCTAATTTTAAAATTTATTACTACTGTGTATGTACAGACAAACATGCCTGGTCTGTGTGTGGAGGTCAGAGGACAACTTGTGGCATTTGGTTCTTCTTCTACCATTTCAGTCCTGGGAAATAAACTACCTTTAGGCACAGAGATACCCATCGGGCTATCCTACTGACTCTGATTGTTTGATTTTATTTATTTGGGTTTTTAACCTCATTACCCTTACTCTTGAGACTTTCAAACAGGTATAGAATGAAATAAGGTCATATGCACCCTATAATCTCTCAGCCCAACTCTTCACATATTCCCTTCAACATACTCTCCCTCCACATTCACATTTATTTATTTATTTATTTTTATAACCAGTTGTCCTAAGTGCATGTATGTGGGACCATCCACTGGACAATGTGAATCCAACCAGTAGCCACATCTTTTACAAGCAGTGATTCTTCCTTCACAGACCTGGGCTGTTCTACCTTGGTCAGAAAAAGTTATGTTTTTCTAAAATTTGAATTTTTGTGATTTTCGTACACCATAATTTGATGGTATTTAGATTCCCACCCCTATCTGTGCATCCTCTTACTGCCCCTCTCTGCCCAATTTAGTGTATTAGTGTACTCATATATATATGCATATGAATATATATAAATATATATATTCTATGATATATAATATATTACATATTATATATATATTTTGCAGCCTATAGAGTATAATTTGTGTCTCCAAACTTTTTTTTTTCATTAGGGAAGAGGGGGCAGAAAGATTTTAAAAGTCAGAGGTGGCTAATGAACACAGGGAAGCAGAGTTTCCAGATGGTTGGTCAGTTACTCGTATGAACTCACAGCAGTGGTGACTGCATGCACAAGCTGCATGCTTACTCAAACCAGACAAAATTCTAGAATAGATAAACTTCTTTGTGCATTAAGCAGCAGTCAATGGAGAAATGCATAACTGCACAGAATACTGAGAATAAGAGACTGATTGCTTAGCCCTAAATGGGACATCTATATCATCCCTACATCCACCGCCCCCCAAACACACACATTAGAAGAGAGAGCAGAAAGAACATGAGAGCAGGAGAATGGGGAGGAGTGATGTGAGTTGCTGTCTTCTGGTTTTCACACCCCAGAACTAACAGCTGTGGTTACAGGCACAAGAGCTGTACAAGATTAAACCAACTGAAATTCTGGCACAGATGGGATTGGTGATCTCTAGCACTTACTGAGGAACTGTTGCTGTTGATAGATGCTCATTGACTTTTTTGATGACTCCAAGCCAAACTGATGAGTGGTGGAGATGATGAAACTGGCAGCTGTAATTCCTGTGCTTCAGAAATACTGTGCTCATGACTTAGACTCACCAAGGCTTTCTGTTTCACTTCTTTCAAATGCATGAACCTAGAACCTGGAACCTGTTTTATTTTGTATCTTAGGGACAGATAGAAAATTTCTCCATTTTAAGAGCTCTCTCATGCTCTCTCTCTCTCTCTCTCTCTTTCTCTTTCTCTCTCTCTCATTAAGAAATAAGAAGGTAATCTGCATTATTTCTATGAACTGAAAAACTTTTTTTATTTATTTCTCATGTTTGATATCAACAACTTGTGAATCTCCTTCAGTTGTCTTGCTTCATTCCCAATAAACTCTACTTGTCATCCGTCATTTGCCATTTTAATTTCCTTCTTGTCTGTAAAAGTCAAATGTATAACTAACCGTAAATTTTATATTAATTTCTATACTTCAATTTATAGAGTATTTGTCACCTATCAGAATTTTATGTTATAATGAAAATTTAACATATCAGTCACAAAACTGTGAAAGTCAGTGAGTGACTGCATCTTTGTTTCAGAAAGTATCTCTCCCAAGTTACATACAGCAGCACGCTGGCAGAACAGCTGGGCACATGGGAACCACATCATTTCCTCTGTAGGGACACACTTTGAGATTTCACTGCAGAGGGCCAGAGGGAATACTTTTGTTTTGTGTGACCAAAAGCTAGATCCCATCTACAGCATATAAAAATGAAAATTAGAATGGTATATAAACTTAAATTACGCCCACAGATATAGATCAAAGGTCTATATTGTGCCTTACTTATTTGTATATTTAGGTAATCTAAATACAAAAAAAAATTAGTTAAACTTAATTATCAAGTGTATATAAACAATAATATTTAAAATTCCCTGAAAGCAAAAAAAAAGGAAATTATCACTATTCGTTTACTACATGTGAAATAAATCAAAAATCAAAGTACCTGCTAACAAACTTAAACCCAATATTATTGATTAGAACATGATTCAGCATGTTATTTGCAACATACACTGTGAGCAATTTGGTGCTTTTAATGAACTTCCAAAGTTGCTGCTTTTAGAGATATATTCAACACACATATGCACACACACACACGCACACACACACACACACACACACACACACACACACACACTATTCTGGATCACAGTAAGGAAGGATCCTGGGGGAAAAATAAAGAATGCAGTTATGATTAAAGCAATGTGTTTGGATGAGCTTGGAAAAGTTGATTACAAGTAAAGTCCATGGCCTGGTAAGATTGTTCACAATGTTTTGCTAAAGGCTAACTAAATTTAAATAATCTGAGTGCCCAGTAAGAAGGCTGATTAAGTAGATGGTGTTAAATGATCTTAATACATAAGGTTAACTTTGGTTATAAATTAGGTAAAACAGGAAGTGTTCCAGAAGAGTCATCTCCACAGTTAGGTAAGGTAGACTTAAAAAGGGAATTTTTCATGTTTATATTTCTTTTTACAAATTATGTACATTTAAAATCATTAGAGATGATCTTGGAGACACAAGCCAGTGTATGGAGTATAGGCATCTTGCTTCTGGAGACAGGAAATGCTAACATGGCTTCTCTTCAGTGTATGCTAGTATCTTACTATATTTCTATAAAATGCAAGATATGATCTCATGTCTACTTATTTAATGAAGGGGAGAGATAGTTGTGTAGTTAATATTTCTTGGTATTTTCATTAGTCCCATGTTTCAAGGGTGAGAAACTCTCTGGCCTCTTTAGTATTGTTTAGGTCCTAAAGACAAATAATCTATCTCTTAGTTTTGGCAGATCACTCCATTGCCAAAATTTCCTTAGCTTTAGTGACACATCTATTCATTTTGAAATGCATTCTTTTTTTTCAAATGCTTTCATTTTTATATTTTTTTGTTTTTAATATTTTATTGAATTTTGTGCATTTCGTATAATGCATCTTAACCCGATTTAGACCCTGTCCCACCCAACCCCCAATGCCCCTCCCCATCAGATTTCAGGTATTCTGTAGTACATGTTAAGTCTTCTCTGGTCAAACATTTCTATTCAGGTGTCTCTCAGTGCAAGCTCATCCACTGGAATCTAGTCAGTCTATCTAGAGTCATTTCCTTAAAGAAGATCTGCTCTACCTCATTCCAAGTAATCATTTGCCAATAGTTCCTTGACTAGGATTGGGGCCTGCCCGGTTCTATGCTGAGTTTCCTTGCACATTTATAAGCTTATTTTAATTTATTTTTTCTGTATTTTAGAATTATTTTGTTAATAGTCATAATTTAGTTCCATAAGGTTTTAGGTTCTAAGTCAGGTGTGGTGACCCACATCTTTAATTCCAGCATTTGGTTGGCAGAGTTAAGAGGATCTTGATTTCCAAAGTAGCATGTCCTACACAGCAAATTCCAGGCCAATCAGGGCTGAATAATGAGATCCTATATCAAAAACAGAATAAAACAAAAGATTTTAATTAATTTCTATAATAGTTTCCATAGGCAGAAGTAGAATTGTAATTTTAAATATTTATTTTTGTATAAAGTTCATATTTTAATTTCTATCTACTAAAAGGTACATATTGTATTTAACAAAAGTCTCTTCAAAAACAGAATTTAGTACTATATAAACCTTGTTAGAACTATTATTAGAATAATATTAGTTTTTAAATTGTGATAGCTGAAGTCTTCATCACGACCAAACTGTCATTGTTTGTGGAAAACAGTTATTGAGAAAAATAATACACTTCCACCATCATTTTCCTATCTCTACTTTTTATTTGTATTTCATATTTCATCCTATGACAAGAATTTCCAAAGCAGTTTTTAAAACTATATCCATATAACAAACTTGCTCAATTTTAGTATTTCAATAGTAAATTCTGAAAATACTATGGATTTCAAAAAATTATAAAAAAATAAATCTGGTATTCTAGAGTGAGAATGTTTTTCAAAGCAATCTGTCAAATTTTACAATATCCTTTTTTAGTGTCTTTAGGTCATGTTTTTTAAAAAAATATTTTAAAGAAAATTTCATACATGTATATAACACAAATTGCTTATTCACTCCAACCTCTTTCCTCTCCATCCTATTTCTGCTTTCTTCTCTTTTTCCTGCAGACCTTTCTTACACTCAGGATGGTTTTGACTTGTGACTCTCTGAGATTAACCAAGGCAGTTTTTGTTGTTAAGGGTTTGAAGCTATCCACTGAAACCTGGCAGCCTAAGCAGAGAGTACATAACAGAAAATAATGAATTCCCTTCTTCCCACATCTATTAATAGCCATTAGTTCAGCAATAAGTGGTAGGGGCTCCAAGAGCCCTTCCCCACCCATGACTGATCATTGACAGGGAAGTCTTGTGTTGGCCAGTGAAAGTAACCTAGGCTGCTGGGACTTCATGAGGGTGATGCTGTGTAGCCCTGTGCACAGCATTTCACATCCCTTCTTCCTTATATCATGAGTTTTACATTCTTACCATTCTCTCTTCTGCAATATTCCCTCAGCCTTACAGGGTGTGGTATAAATGTCTTATCTGGGGTTAAGCATTCTGCTATGACTTTTTTCAGCATAATGGACATCAATGATTCTCTGCATTTACCACTCTTCACTTAAAAAACAGGCTTTTTTTCTGATTAAGGCCGAGAGCAACTTGTGTCTATGGGTATAAACAAACATCTTAAGAAGGCAGGGTTATGCTCTGTCAATCCAGGTAAACAACAGTAGTAACTTCCTGCCTTGTTCTTATGACCCTCCCTAGGGAAGGACTCTTGACTGGTCTCCAGTGCCAGGCATGGATTTTCTCCTGTGCCGCAAGACTCAAATGCAACGAGAGGGCAGCCGTTCCACCGTAGCACAGGTGGGGACATCTTGCCTGCCATGTTAGTTTGGTAGTTGTTATGGTTCCAAACTAAGTTAAGGCTGTTGATGATTTTTCTCCCCAAGTCACCTGAATAACGATATTGTGGCACCTTGACAGCTCACGGTCAGAGAAATGTTTCCAGTATAGATCCAGCTTGCTTTCTCTACATCTTGCAAATTAGGCATGTACTGGGTTCAGGAGCATGTCTTATCCTCTAGAATGTGTGGCAATCTAAATAACTGAGAAGGATATATTGTTTTGAGGGCATCTGGGGCCTTCATGATCCAGAAGTCCTATGGTAGTATTTTACAACCTATGCTGGGAATCTTAAGCTCACATTGTCTTTTCTTTTTTGTGTTTATTGATATGCAAAATTAGTGCTCAGCTTCTAATCACTATGGTCTTACTTTCTTAGAATAGACTTGCTTCATCTGTCATGGAGGATGAGAAAGAAATAATGCAGAGAGACAGAGAACAGAAAGAGAATTCCAAGCTTGTAGAATTTATTTGGAAATCAAGTGTATCTTTTCAAGTCTATTGCACATAAATAGGATTCTATGCTGGGTAACAGGTTTTTTATAAGTAACCTCTGTGAATCTTGGATGATAGCCACATAGAGCAGTCTAATTGCCATAACCACAAACCTTCAAAGATGATGTTTGGACACATAATGAAGGCTTTAGTACATGAAGTCAAAGCAAAGCATTTATCTATGGATTTTTCAGAGTGCCCTGGAAGCCAAAAATAGTAAATATATAGCTTCATGATAAAGATACAATCTACAATACCTTTTAAATTTTCCATGCCTGATCATCAGTATATAGTGTTAGATAAAGGTGAATTATCAAAATGAAAAAATTTAAATAAATGAATATGATTTATATACTAATTTCTCAGTTTCCTTTTTGTTTAAATCTACATGTGTCTGTTTGATTCATGTTATTTCTCAATCACTACCCGCAGAGAAAACAGAACATATGGTAGCTCAGACAGAGGTAGAGTGACAATGTTCTGCTTAGATTTGGTGTGTGTGGAGAGGACCATGTTTTAATCGAAAAAATTATAATTGTGGACATGAGTCATAATCCTTTCCCATTTTACTTAATTTATTCTACTTCTATTTTATAATTTAGAAAAATGTATTTAATTTTGCACTGCTCAAATTTATTTGCATTTTTGCAATGGAAACAATAAATTTGAAGTTTCCTTATGGATATAAACCTTATGGCAATCTTATTCCAGTGGAGACCCCTGTAAACAAATTTGATGACACATTTGAATATGTGTTATAACGTCTGAAGCACCAGAAGAAAGTCAGTACTTTCTAGTTGTGACATTAGCACCCAAATTTTGAGTATTTGAATTTCTACTCTATCAGTACTAAAATGCAGTAACTTATTTTGGGAATTGATACAGGAATGTCTCCAGAATAAATGCCTGGCCACATTCAGGCGATGTATAAACACCAATTTGATGATGTTGATATTAATTTATGACAGTTGAAAATGTGGAAAATCTGTTGTGTTTTGTCATGCTCTAAAGAAAACTTCTGACTGAGTCAGATCTTGACACATATTATGCTATTTTTAACCTTCATAGTTATGTGGATATATTTTAATTAACCTCAATGTTTAAAAATTATGAATACTGTATGATCTGAGAATTTTAGAATGCTACTTCCAAGAAAATATTTCATAAAGATGTTTCTATTATTCTTTCTAGTTTCAGTATTATTATCAATAATGTCACTTCCTTTTTCACCAGTAATGAGTCTTTAGAATTTGTGAATTTTCTTTTTATGTAAAATTTAAAATCAATGTAGATCCTGCATTTTCTTCCAATTACCCACGGGTTTAAAATATCTCTTAAGTGATGTGCTTAGGACGCTCAATTAAGAAGAGCTCTTTTAAAGACGTGAATTGAATATCAGTGTTCAGAATGCCTTAATAGAGAAAAAAACATTCCCTATATTTATTAAGCTTAGTAAAATATGCCACTGGGAAACAAATGGTCCCTTCGGTTAATATGAGTGTGCTACTACTTTATTTCAGTATCACTCTTCCTCTCTCCAGCTGTGACTCTTAAGACAAGAAAATCAACTTCCTACCCTTCTTTCTCTAATAAAGCTTTGTGTGAAATATTTGAAGTGAGGAGACTTGTATTTATGAGATGCTATACATTCAGAACGTTTCTATTGTATGGGACCCATTTCAAATATTTCATGAAAGGTTTTATTCTTTATCAATTAATCTGTGTTACCTTTCAGTTTTCTATTATTATACTAATTCCATCTGATTATTATCTACCGAGAAGTTGCAGTATGGTTTAAGATGTTAGCATTTTAAAAGTTATTACTAAAGATAAAAATCTTTAGCAGAAAAGAAGGAACTTACAATATTGTGATTATTTGTCTCTTCTTTCCATCTAAAGAATGTGAATAAATTTAAGTGTCACCGAATTATTTTTCCAAGTAGAGGTACTCTGTGCTTTAAAAAGTCATTTCATTTTTATCACAGTAATAAACATTTATTTATACAGTATTTTTCAAGTTTCTCATCATTTCCCTCATTTGCTTAAAGTTAAAAAAATACGATTAACTGGAAGTGGGACATAGATATCCAGGAAATGTAATTTGGCAATAAATGCTGTTTTTGAAGCACTCTGCACAGTTTGTGGATAAATATTTCTTTAATGTGTGTAATTACTGGATCAGCAGAATAAATGTGGTCATGTCCTTGTAATTAATACATTGTCAAAAGTTCATTTAAGTATAATAATTTTACTGAGAAAATGCTGTCTATGTGTTTCCTGCAATAATTTGTTAAATTAAGTGCAATAAATATAAACCTACCCTTAAGAATATTTTTAAGTTCTTTTCATTTTATGCTAAATAAAGCTTTTAAAACTCACTTTCATATAATCTCTTTACTCAAATCCTTACTTTTCCTTAAGAAAATGTTTAGATACACATTAAATATCAAAATAGACTTTCCTAAAAATGAAACCTCTCTACAAAATACTATATTCCAAGATACATTACATCTCAGTTTGGTAAATACTTATTCATGAATTATGAAAACTTCCATTTGGCCTTGCACTTAATATAAGACACAGTTAAAGCAGAGCTCTTCCTTCTGTGCTGAGTTGAACATTCACACAGCACTGTAGTGCTGGAAGGTTACCAGCCTGTGTAGCCTCTTCGTTTTATAGTATTGTCGTGTTGACCTAAGCTTTTGGTGGAAAGCTGCTCCACTGTGATATCTAAAACAGCTGTGAGCACTTGAGGAGGACATGATGCATTAAAGGTACTTTCTTTATCATCTTCTGGTCAAAAGGCTATAGGAAAATAGGTTTTATATTATCTAACATTTTTACCTGTCTCGGTCATGTAGGTGAAAGTTCTATAAAAAATTGCAGCAAAGAAAGAAGATGCTTAGTAGGGCTGAGAATAGAGTGCAGTGTCAGCTAGACATTGCTTGAAGTGCTGTGACCCAGCAAAGCCCTTTGCCTTTTGACTGGAGCAACTGATAGATGAGGAACAAAGAACAAGACTAAGTAGAGTCAAGAAGGAAGCAGGTGTGGGGCTGGAGGGACGACTCCATGGTTAAAAGCACTGGATGATTTGTAGGGGACTCAGGTTCAGTTCCCAGCAACCACATGGTGACTAACAACCATCTTTAACTCCTGTTCTTAGGTATCAGATGCCTTCTCCAGGACATTGCACAAACAGATGCATGTACATATATGTGGGCAAAGCACTCATACACATAGAATAAAAAGAAAATAGTTTTGAAGTAATCAGGTAAAACAGAGAATGAACAGTTGCTAAGTCATAAGTATAACTTGCTGTATGTCATGTATTTGGTTATACCTTCCCGTGCTCTTTGTTTTCACTTTTCCTTTTATTAAAGTAACATTCAAAACTGTAGCTCTATATGAATACATGTGCATATATATTTGAATATATATATTCAATATATGTATAAATATATATATTAAATATATATATTAAATATATATAAATATATATTCAATATTTGAATATATATATTCAATTACTTTTCCAGTAGATTTCAGTGCTTTATTATTCCTTGCCACTATAAATGTATTCTACCTTGAGAAGGTACCAACTTTACAATTAAATCAGAATTTCCTGCTTTATTGGTCCCTCTAGCCTTAGAGTAGAACGATTATCCTCTCTTGTGCTTTGAAAGTAACAGCTCACATTAACTGAAAGTATTAGATAATGACTGAAAATTGTTGAATATTAAATATTTACTAAAAATTTCTAGAAGAAAAATCATCGTACACCCTTCATTATGCACTGTCATATGCAGATGTGTACCAAACTTTCTCCATTTTGGAAAACATATAAATAAATTATGTTAAAGTTATAGATTTTCAGAGCTCTGTTATCTTCATGTGGAACTTGTTGTCTACATTGTTACTAAGTCCTATTGTCCATTTTCCTTTTCTTTTCAGTTCTAGGTGGCTTGGAGAAGTATTCTTTTCTTATATAATTGTGCAGAGTCACCACTTCTGTGTATACTTTTCAACATCACAAGCTGATAAGTTTTGTTAAATATCTTAAAATATTTGTAGGAAGTTCTCTAAACAAAAAGCAATGTTCCGGTTTGTAAATTATACAACTCTTTGACTATAAAAAATATGAATACATTACAAAAGGTTACAAGATACCTGAGGCTACGCACTTAGAAAATATGTAAATGCACTTAAATCATAGTTTTAAAGACTAAAACTCTAAGATTTGGCATTGCCACTGCCTTGGTCTCTATTGAGAACTGATGCCATCACGGTGGGGGCAAATTTGAGAGAAGAGGAAACTCAATGCGAGTGGGAAGCCAGATCAAGATTCTAGGGTCAGGCTTGTTTTTTAGAACAATTTTCTTTCATTGGAATACACTCCATGAATAAATTCTTAACTTCTTGAAGGGAAATGCCCCAATAACATTCTACTTCTCCTCTGTCTCTTTGAGACTAAATTAACTTTTAAGGTATATGTTCAAATGTCAGCACACGTTTGCTCTAAATATTTTGTGTTATTCTCCACTGAGGTCTTTTTGAAGTAACTCTAGAGAGTGTATGGTAGAAGAGTGGGAACAAGGAGCAATCTCACAGTAACTTAAGGAACCCTAAAATTTAATTCTGAAAGAAATCAAGTAACTGTGTGTGAAATTTTCAATAATAAATAACCAATAATTGACATAGTATTCTAAGAGTATTTTAATATACAGGGAATAAAATATTTAGAATTCAAAAGCTGTCTTACAAGGAATTTTGAGAATTAAGGTATGTAGTTACAAGACTTTAATATGGGCAAGACTATGCTGTCTTTATGAATCTAGTTAATTTGTTAGATGAACTTCAGTGCCAATCAAGGTAAACTTTAATGTTCTGCATCTTTTGCATGAATACTGCTATTTTCCCTATTACTATGATTATGTAATCATTTATTTGCATATATGGAAATAAATTTCCAAATGTAAAATAACTTAAATATAATGAATCAAAGCTTCCTCTTATTTTCCTATCAGTTTCTTCTCCACTGGCCTTTACTCAGGTCAGATCAAGTTGGAATGACCTTCAGAATTTCAGGGATTTTCTTTTAAGGAATTAAAGTTTCCATCATATGAATTTGACTATATATTATATTATATGCTTATATATGGGATTATATTCATGGATTACATAGTCAATTCTATGAGGCTGCAAAAACATCATTCTGGATATTATGGACATTTTCACTGCAGATGAACAACGCAGAACTTTATAGTGTAGGATTTTGACTTTTCTTACAGCTCTGACACTGATAGATGTAACTTGAAGAAGGAAAGAACATTTTGACTCAGAGATACCACTGATCATTTTAGGGGAAGATATGGTAGTATTCATAACGAAAATAGTCTATTTCTAAGACTCCTTGCACCTTGATTGAGCAGGAAGCGGAGATCTTGTTCAGAAGCAGAAATTATGATCATTTTGAGGCCTCCCCATAGTAGTACACATATGCCAACTAGATTCTTGTGATTGATAATCTAGTTTTCAATTTAATGAGATCTAGTGTCACCTAGGAGATAATCCTCTGAAAGTATCTATGCGGATTATCTTGATTAGATTAATTGCAGAGGAACAACCTGCTCATGTAGGTAACACCTTGCCCTGGGCCAGGTTCTTTTGCAGTCTGAAAAGGGAAACGTAAGTTTAGCATAAGCTTTCCTCATTATCTTCTTCATGATCACAGAGACAGTGAGATAAGATGCTTCAAGTTCCTACCACCTTCTCTTCCCTGACATGACCAATTGCATACTTGAACGGTGATCCACAATAAACTCTCATCTTTATGATGTCTTTGTCAAAGTATTTTATCAGAGCAACAGGAAAATTAGCTAAGAAATTGGAAACGAATAAATGGGGCTACTTCTGTGAGAAACCTAACTATGCTCATCTATCCTTAAAACTTTGGAATTTATTTGCTAGACATATGTGGAACTTTGGTCTAGAAAAGCCTTCAAATAATGGAAGCAGAGATTAATGTGAAATTCTGGTGGGAGCTTGGAGCATGCTTTGATGAAATATATGCAGACAGAGATGTCGATTATGAGGTTTCAGAAAGGATCAAGAACTCTATTAGGAACAGGGAGAAGGGCCTTTCATGTGATATTTTAGACAAGGATGTATCTTTACTCTGCTCCTGTCCTGTTAACTTGAGTGATGTTTAATTTAAAAGTAAAGACTAATTTTTTTGGGGGGGGGGTTGGGGCAGAGAAAATTTCAATGCATGAGAACCTACAAGCTGGTGCTGAGAAAGCAGCTTTTTAAACCACTGAAGAGAAACATCCTGTGCTTCAATAGAACAAGTGGAAAGGTGTTCAAAGGCAAACCTCCACCCATTTGAGACTCCATTTGTGAAGATTCAAATTCATTCGAAGGAAAAATACCTGAAGGGTTGTCTGCCCCTCATAGGGAAATGCCTAGGAAGGTGCTTCTCCAGGATCAGTACACATCTGATACACCTGTGGAAGAATGGAATGCTTCGTGATAAGCTAGAAGCTGAACTTAGTAGGTAGTGCCGTCCATGTGTTCCCCGCCTTGCAGACATAGGAGATGCAAGATTGATGGTGTCAGGAGTCATGTGCCAACGTTTCAGAGAGGTGCTGTGGCCAGGCAGAAGCTAATGTGTGGCAAGGTCAGAGTCCCTCCAAGGGGGTCCTAGTCTTATAGTTCATATAATAGGAAAAACAGACTAAAGTAAAAGAATAAAATGAACCATATTAGAAATTTTGCCACATATGGCAATATCCATAAAGGTCATACCATATCATCAACAAATGGCAAATTATGATCTAGAAAGCAAGTGTTACAAACTTCGAATTAAAAATTAAATATCCAGAGTTCTAGGGGAATATGTACTCACCTCTTCATTGTATTGAAAATAAGAATCATTAAGAAATTCTGACTACATGAAGAAATACAAACTAGAATAATTTGAAAACATTTTTATTGATTGATTTATAGTTTATGTGTATGACCATTTTCCTTGCATGTTTGTAGGTGCATCATGTCATGCAATGTCTGCCAAGGTCAGCTTAAATCCCCTGTTATTGGAGTTATAGATAATGGACCATGTGAGTGTGGGAACCTGGGTCCTCTGCAAGAGTAGCCAGTGCTCCTAAATGCTCCCTGAGCCACCTCTTCAGTCTCAGAACAAAATAATTTTTAAAAAGATTTCAGGTTTTTTACCCATCTTCTATAGTATAAGATTTGGGTGGTCCAAATTTTAAATGAATATCTGCATATCCATTATGCTATATAATTTCTCTTAAAGAAGTCTACTAAAGTCACAAAAACTAAGGCTTAGTGTGATTATGTGAGACTTACCCAGATACTTGTAAGGTCATGTTTGTACTATAGTTGGTCTCTTTTTCTAGGTGAAGTCTAAGAAAAACAGAAGTTATGATTCTGATGTTGCTTCCAGCTGAATTAAATGATCGGATTTGGCCTATGTTCAATCCGTCTCATTTTCTCTTTGCCATTTTGAATTGGGGAAATCTTTTTCTTTTCAAAGTAGCCAAAGGAATATTGTTAGGATTCAATGAGATAGCACATGCCTTAGAACTCCTAGAATCTCTTAGGGACATTCAAGAAATATTACTATTATTATTATCATTGTTATCATTAAGCCAACAAATTAGTTGTCATAATTCAATAAAAATAAACATATACAAAAGATAGTATGTGAGAGTCACCATCTTGAGGACTAAGTAAAAATTATTTTACATCTCTACATAAAAGAGGTTTTTTTAATAATGTAGCTGAGTAAATGTGTGACTTCAAGTGTGCTTCAGTGTGCAGCATCTCAAGAGAATCATCCAATATTTCATCTGTTCCCTAGAACCTGGGTTCTTTCTAATTGCAGGAAAATAAACAGCTATGATTTTAATCAGTTTCCAACCACTTTGCCTCAACAGATAGGATTTCTTTTTAATTTAAAGGTAAAATTTCTTTGCATGATTTTTCCTTTAGATTTTCAAAATTCTTAAATAAAATTATATTGCTTAATGTTTCATTTGTTCTGGTTTTAATAATCATGTATTCACAACATGACCAGGTAATCAACTTGGCATTTTTTTAGAAGAAAGCAGTCATAGAAGATTAGCCTGTACAAGCTTGGGGTAGCTATCAGTAATCAAATGCTAGCTTACTCTGAAAACTACTCAGAAACTTGTTTGACAATATTAATTAAATGTAAAACATTGGAGAGAAGCAACTGTATATGTTCAAATGCACATGTTAAATAATAAAAAATATCTGTCATTTTAAATATATACTATAATGAAATCATAATGGAATAAAAACTAGATAAATCTAGTTCTGATATAAGATCTCTTTTATGACCTGAGTATTTCTGCTGAATATTGAATCTTGAATGACACGTGATTTAGAATTGGGGTTTGGGATGTGAGCAAGTACTAGACTCTGTCCTATGTTGGGGAAACATGACACGTAGAATATTATCACGCAGTTTGTATTTTACTTCTCTAAATGTTAGATGCCTTGGAATGCTACCATTTTCAAACATGTGCTAAAGAAGCAGAGTCCTTTACTCCCTCACAAACATTGTCAGCATGGGGACAAATGCTTGGCTGAGGCTCACATTTATCACTCTCGTTGGTACATATGGTAATTTTCTCTAAATTGGCTGCTTTTCTCAGGCTACTGTATCATCCTGAGATATTAAGTTTTTAAATTGGCTCTTCCCACCTCTTTTAAAGTTAGATGGCTGATTGCTGTCACATAATTTAATGATCTAGTCCAATCTATACAATGACTGTGTAACATGGGCAAGATAATTATAGATGGATTGCACGCCATTAATCAGTTAGCTTTTTGTTCTTACATGTTTCATTGCTTATCACTCAAGGAGGAAAATTGTCTTTTGACAGGGGGCTATCGTAGCATTTTTACTGTCCAATAACATCAAGGCTGAGATTTCAAAAGATAAATGAATATGATATATGTAGGGTCGAACTTAGTTAAAAGGTCTGTTTTGTATGAATTGTTTTGGAAAAATTAGAAATTTATCTACAGTCTTAGGGTATGAGTTGTAGAATGCTTATATATTTAAAAAATATTTAAAAGCAGATATTCTCATTTATGATAAATAATTTATGCATAGAGTGCCTTTCATTATGAACAGATAAAACACTAAAATTCTAACATGGGTGAGCCTCCCGACTCCTTCAGTCGCAGAGAGCAATGGCTTCCTTGATAGAGAAAATTCTTTCAAGGAATAGAACTTCTCCCTATCATATGTCACTCTGTCATAAGTAAGAAGTGTGGATTTTAAACTATTGCATTCCCATAACAGTTTTGTGTTGAGTATTCATTAGTTGTTCAATTAATATTTCCTAACTTAAACCAATCCAGTTTTGTTGTAGCAAGTCTAACTCTGCATAAAGGGACTTATTACTAGAGAAATAAATCATTAGGAAAGTTCTGGAGGGAAAAACAATACAGGAAAGAAAAACAACTTAGCAACTTTTCCAATTATACTGGAAGAGCAGTTAGCAATCTGAATGCAAGGTCAGGTTCTACTTATACTAAATTTTTTATATTTAAGTTTTAAGGATAAAAGTCAAATGCGGCATAAGATTTACTATGTTGGAAAATATTAGATCCCCATAATTATATTTTATACATGATATGTGCTTTGATGTGCATGCACATGTGCTTTTTCATCTGTTCCCTTTAGATTTTAGGGTTTGGATCTCCAAATATAGCACATTTAGTAGATAATTCTTCTGGTGTATATCAATGCAGGGTTCAGAGAGGAGAAGGATTTTTTTTCTTGATATTACAACTCTGTTGCTCATATTCTTTTGTTATATCTTTTTTATGCTTTGGGGTAAAATATGAAAATATGTCTATCAGAATTACTGTATAACAAGAAAGTGTGTTCTTGGCAATAATTTGAAGGCAAACTATTACTGTGAACACACTGATTCTTCCTAAGCATCATAAAAGGAAAGTTGAAAATATATAGAGAAATACTATGATAGTTATTTCAGTGTTAAAATACATAATTAATTTTTCTTTGACTAGATGAATATTTGAATATCTTACAAATTTCCTGTTTGTTCTGTTTAATTAAAACTATATTCTAGATAAAATTGATGAAACTATTTCTTCTGTTTTCTCTGTGGTGTTACCTTTACAAAATTTTGCTTCTTCATAACTTCTATTGCCTTCCTTTCAAATCTTCATTCTCCTAAAGCTATAATATGGCGCCCCTTGATGAAAAGCAGATGTTTTTGTTTCTTTTTCCTTTAATGGTGTTTGGATTTTTTCAGTACAATGCATAATGTTAAACCTCTTTAATAAGCACGAACGTAACTGTGGCACTTAAGTGAAAACTGAGGAAAGCTGGCCCCAGCTTATAGGAGAACTTTATCAAACACCAGAACATATGAATGTTGAGAACTGAATGATCAAAAATGGGCTTTAAATCAATTTTATCTTCACTGTTTTAACATCAAGAAGAGTTGTTAGTTGTAAACCAATTGTTATGCAACTTAATGAACTAATTAGGAAAATCAGTTGCAATAATAGTATTGGTACAAACTGATTTGAATATAAAAAGTAGAATTAGAATTCTAATACCAAACTTAGCCAACTAAACAAGCTACGTAAGAATGCTATTAGCAAATCTGCTCTTCGTAAAATTAATCATAAGTGGTTCTTCCTTCAGAGCATCTGATTTCTATAATCTATTCATCGATGACTGTGACATGCCACACTACTTTCTGATATTTTCCTTGTGAAAATTCTGCTGTGTGTATGTATTTGGGGGTTTTGCCGAAATGATCTAGTTAATTTCTGAAATGACAATGCATGAACTATATCCGGAACCGTTGCTCCTTTTGTTTCATGCAGTGAATGAATGGCTGTCATCCAGAAACATGAAATACCAAGGTACTGCTGCTCAGAGGCCATAATGGGACTGGCAAGAGAAACACATGCTTACTCGGATCACAGATGGAGCTGAAGAAACCAGAATAAATTCACAAAAAATACAGAAATGTAATCTGAATACTGCAAAGATCATTTTGGCTATAGAATTATCTAAAAATGGAATAATTTCCAGAAAATATATGTCACCTGACACTCCTGTCTCTTGTTTCTTAAGTTGGGCTTTTTAATATGAATGAATATTTTTTTCAGGGGTAATTGGCCATTTTTTGATAGTTACATAATTTTGTACCTTAGTAAAGGAATATTTACGTATGAAATTTAAGTTATCTGTTATAAACGGAAACTAGTCAACTGTTAGCAGACTAATGGTATACATGAAAAATGGATGTCAAGGGGAACTTTTTTCTTCACCATACTCCTATCTATGACAAAATACAATCTGTATGATTGTGAAGTAGCACTGTTTATTTTTCTAGTCAAAAAGTCACTGTCAAAAGTATGTGTTGGGAGGGAAATATAGTCTTAAAACAAATGTATCTCCGAGACATAGCTAGGTTGTTTTAGAAGAAGAAAAAAACCTAGAGCTGCATGTTAAAAAATGAACATTCCCAATACAATTTGTCACCCATGCATAAATCTTGCTGACATTTTCAGTCACTTTAATAGCCTGCCCATTTTATAAATCAGTATGAACTTGCACGGTTGCAAAAAGTGTGTATTTTGAACATCTCATTTGCATACTTTACCAAAAGCCAATGAGGCAGGGGGAACAGCCCTGGTGATCATAATACGTGTTTGGGAAAAGGCAGAGAGATCACTAATGGCTTTGCCTTTAGGGATTTCTGTACTCCATAGGGGATGAAAATGAGAAATATTTTTCAAACAGCAGGGGTAAAGGTTTTAAAACTAGAAACACACGGAGTGATGAAGATGTTAGTGCCACAGGGCGCATAGCAGGAAAAATTTACAATGTAAAAACTGTAATTTCAGCATTAGGAAGTAATAATCGTGTTTCATCATTGTTATTAAAGCATGACCCTTAAAGTCACATAAATTAGATATAAGTTTCAGGAGAAGTTTATTAATCTTTAGCAGGAAAATATTAGGAAAGTTTATTATTGGGTGAGCTTTTCGGGGAGAGGGAGATGCATTCTTCAGACCGCATGGATTTGGATATGTATGGGTATGGACGCTGGCGTGCTCTTGAGAGCATCCATCATTTTAAAGAGTAAATAAAACTTTACTCAATATTAGGCAATGGGTATAAGCAATGCCTATGGATAGTTCTTCTTTTCAATTAGCCATCTGAAAGGAGAAAATGGAACATGGAAAACGAGAGCTGGACCATCCAAAAGACTATACTTGTTCAGAATAAAATTAGATATAAAATTAAAGCTGCTTATTTTCAACACACAATGTTTCTCAAATGACATTCATGGCAAGATAGCATTGGTAATTAAATTTATTGCACGTTTTGGGCATCTTAAATATTGCAAAACCTACAACTAAGGCACTAGGTTTTATTAGTTTCTGTAGAGTAAAACTAGTGAGTATTTAGAGCTTAGAAAAGGACAGAGTCAATAATTACAGTGGACATTAATGTTAAAGAATTTGATATAAAAATGGAACAATTTACTTGATGGCTAGCTTGTTAATCATGGATAGAATAGTTTATGGAGCTAATTTTCCTTTCATATCTTTTAAAAATATCTATAAGATGATGTAATCATAAAAATTATAAACAATAATTCCAAAACAACAAACTCCCCAGAAATACTTATCTGTTAAGACAATGCAAATTTTCATGAGTGCAAAAATCAAAAATACAAATTTGTATACAAGTAATACAAGAATAAAGAAACAGTGGAAAATTTTTCTATAGTACAAACACAGCTCTTTTCAACATTCTCATGTACATTTTTCTAGGTTTCTTTATATGAATATATACATATATATATACACATACAAACTGTCTTCTATTTTTATCTAATATATAATATAGTAATATATCTTTTATTAAAATGTGGCACTATTATTCTTCGGCATATATAATAGATGAGCCACAGATCAGCAAAGTTTGTCCAAGAAGACAGAATATCAAATTCGACAGAATGAAATTTCAGGATCATTTAAAATTTGACTAATTAAATGCAAAGGACTTTTAATAAGATATTAAGATATATCTTAATATTGTTTGCTATGATTTATTTAATAAATCTTTCTTGTTCATAGATGTTACTTATGTTGCTCTGTTATGAATAATTATTTTAAACATTCTGTGATACATTCAAAATTCTTTTCAGTAGACTAAAGTGATATTTATCCTTTTCAAAAGCAATAGCAATTCACAATGGTGACTTGACTGGTTGTCCATAATCCACCACAGAATCATAGTGTAAATTGTTTTCATTGTATTTGTTAATTTGATGCAATAAATAAAATAAGACTCAATGATAAGAAATTTTAAGATATTTCTATGATATTTTTATATGAAATCCTTTCATAGGAAAATTCATGGAGAAACGTCAAGGAATGAAAGCATAAATATTAGTAATATACTCACATACACCTTTGAACTAGAAATTATATTAACTACGAACTAAATAGAGAAAATCAATAGAGCGATATGGAGTTATTCCATGTTTGAAAAAGAAAAAGGATTGACAGGTTCTATTATACAAATATGGTTAGAATGAGAAAAAAAAATCACATAAGATTTAAGGAATCTGACACTTTAATCCTGAATGAACTAAAAAGTAAAGTAAAATTGAGCTTTTATATTGGAGGACTAGAAGCCTTCTAAAAGCACGGATGTAGTAAGTCCATACTTTTCCCCATTTTCAAGTAGAGAGAACTTGAATGCAAACAATTAGCAGAGTGAAGAGACCGTCTGCAAAATGGGAAAAATCTTTGGCAAACATATTTGATAGGGGATTAATGTAAATAATAAACAGAGTACTCAAAAATGGCAAATGGACTTAAAAGATACTTTTTAGAAACTCAAAAAATATACAAAGAAATGTTGAACATCTGTAGCTATGAGGGAATTGGAAATCAGACAACTTTGAGACTCCATCTTATTCCATTCAGAATGGCTATCATCAAGATAGCTGAAATAAATGAGTAAGTGTGCAAGGTTTGAAAGAATTCTTATGCACTGTTGGTGAGAATGTAAGCTGCCAAACAATGATGGAAATCTGTATGGAGAATCGGTATAAACTTCCTCAAAAAACTTCAAATACAACTATTATATGCTTGGGCTGTGCTACCTCTGGGAATAGGCCTGAATGAATCAAAGCCAGTTTACAGTAGAGACGCACACACCTCAGGAATATCATGGAACGATCCCTCATCTCAAATCATATGAACTAGGTGCCCATCAATGAATGAAGAAAGTGTGGTATGGATGAAAATTATAGGAGCATTTAGAAGACAACATTGTTTCATCTGCAGAAAATTGGATGAAACTGCCAAAATCATCTTAAGTAAGCAAGTCTTAGAAAGATAAGTATCTGATGATTTCTCTCATATGTGGAGACTAAACCACTGAGAATGAGATAAAGAACTTTTAGGGAAAAGAAAAATGATCAGGGGAGAGAAAGGGGATGATACGGATCAATATAATCAAAGCATGCTGCATGAATATATAAAAACATTACAAGGAATCCAATTTTTCCACAATTAGTATAGAGAACAGAGAAAATAGAAATATCTCTAATTTGCAAAAACACTCTTGAAAGTTGACTAGAAATTGATAATACTTGATCTTATACTATGCAACAGTGGATATTATAATTTTTTAATCTTATACAATTATACAGAAATGAATGAAATTTGTATAAGCAATTGTTGGTTAAGGAACCTTTGCATTAGTGTGGTGTATCAGAGACTTACTAAAATGATATTATGCTTTTATGTAATTAAACATATTTTGTTTTGTTTTTTAAAGAATTTCTTCTAAATTTCAAGGTATGGGTTCCATTCAGGCAAACATGAACATACTATCCTCACTAGTTCATATTAGCATAGTCAAAATTTTGTTTTTTAAAAGTTGGAAATAAAAATAAAATGCAGAAATTTACTGTGAAGTACATTTTATTTTTCAGAGCTCAAGTGGACTATTTCAGTGACTATTCATATTATCTTTGCCACAAAAGGTTTTGATCACAGAAATTATCTTTAATTTTGTCAAAATGAGCAAAGTTGTATGATTGTTTAAGGATATTAATTTTCTTCTCTGTTTAAATCTAGTTAAGCAATTATTTCATAATCCTTTTGAACATCCTATCTTATTGTGACTTGAAAATATTTTATGTGATATTTAGATAAGTAGACAATGAAATAATCTAGAAAGAACAGTTTTATTGATTTTTTTTGTTATACATTTGTGCTTCCTGGTTGTAGAAGGGCTATGACAAAGAAGACCTGGTGATACTATTGTCAATAACCAGTTTACTTCTGAGAAATCCTTTTCATGATACTTAATTTATCAGTAAAACCTGAAGTTATATCTGTTATTACTTGATTATCTTTGATGTGAAGTGATAATATTATTTTCTACATTATATCAATAAGAAACTTTTATATCACTGATTACTTAGGAAAATAACAGTTTCACAAACTGCAATTACTTACCTGTCAACTACTTCTTAAAGGTGAGCAAAGGCTTCCAAACTTGATGTAATATGAGAAAATAGCAGAGCCTTCCATTGTACATTGTAATAGAAATAAAGCGTCATAGACGTGAAATGGTTGAGACTTTTGCACACACTGTTAGTAGGGATCCAGATTTGCCAATCCACATTGACTCCATGTTTTGTATTTTGGCTAAGATCTCTCTCTCTCTCTCTCTCTCTCTCTCTCTCTCTCTCTCTCTCTCTCTGTGTGTGTGTGTGTGTGTGTGTGTGAATTTGGTAGGTGGCAGGGAATCTAAATGTGATAAAAATAAATTGCATGAAATTCAAAAAAGTTCACTTAGAAAAAAAAAAGGGAGATAAAATACTCTTTTTTCTATGATGCATTTTGGGACCCATTGTCAAAAATCAAATGACTACAAGTACATGAACTTCAATCTGGACACTCAGTTCTACTCCATGGTAGAAAGTGTCTGCTTTACGCCAGTACCATGCAATTTTAATTACTCTAGGTTTATAATATAATTTCAAATCAGAGATGTGATTTCTCCAGCATTCTTTTTATTGTTCAGAGTTGTTTTCACTATCCTGTTGTCCCCCTTTGTGTGTGTGTGTGTGTGTGTATGTGTGTGTGTGTTTTCATATGAAATTTGAGATCACTTAATTCAATTTCTGTGAGCAGTTCTATTGGAATCTTGGTGGAGATTTTAAAAAAAAAGTGTAGATTGCTTTTGGCATGATAACCATTTTCACAATATGAATCCTACCAATCCATGAGCATGGCAGGTCTTTCATCTTCCTGTATCATCTTCAGTTTCTTTCTTCAATGGATGATTGATAGAGTGTGTCCAGAGGTGATGGAAATGACACTGGTCTTCTTTAATACTCTAAGATGGAAAGCTAGGTTAGATAAAGAGAGCATGATTGTTAAATTTTATTTCAGAGAATACAAAAGAATTAAATGCCTAATGTTTCCAGTTTTCTTGATAGAAAGCAAACATCCACTTTGTAGACTGAAAGTTCAGGACTAAGTAGGAAATTTAGGGAAAGGGTTTAGAATAAGTGTCCAGAGGGAGAGGAAGTCTCCCCTTTGGGGAAGAAAAGAACGGATTGTATTTGTTAATGTGACCATGAATAAATCAGTGATAACCTGTTTTAGAAGGGTCTGGGTTATGTGTCTCTTATGAATCCGTGGAGAAAGTATCTATCATCTTGTCCCTCAGTTTTCTCAATTATTAAATAGGTGTGATATTTAATGATACCTCATGAGCTTATTATGATGATTAAATGAGATTTTGAATATGTAACATTTAGCATACAGTCTGTCATATAAAATTCATGTGATAATAAAGTCTTGGTTATTTCTATTAAAATATGCTTCTTAGTTCCATTTGTTCTTTTCCTGCGGTGTTGATCCAGAAATAAACTCTTTCCCACTGCCTACCTTAGGTATATGTGAAGAATTGGGAGGCACAATAAAAATCTTAACTTTGGAATATTTCCAGTGTTCTATATTCCTTTCATTATCAACTTCGAGTACCCAGTTAATGCAAATATTATTTCTATATTTCATACTCTAATTTTCACTCTTCTAAATCTAAAGTACCATAAAAATATCAGTCTTGTCAGATGGTACCATTTTAAAGGATCATAAATTCTTGGAAAAGATTAAACCTGGCTTTTCTTTCAGCCTTGCGTATGTGAAAACGTGTATGAAACTTCAGTGTCAGCATTCACGCACGCTAACGGATGTCACCATGCATTCACAAACCCCTTACATTATCCTATGGGATCATTTTCAATGGTTATCACCGTGCTAGAAAGGACAGCTTAATAGCTCTGATCTACACTCCATGATTACATACACTCAGATGCTAATTTGATATAATTGAGTGTGTTCTCTTGTTGGATTCTATATTCAGTTCATGTTCAGAACAGTGAAGACAATATTTAGTAGTGGTTAGCAACGGTAGCATAAGTGTCACAGGTGCTCCCACCAGAATAAGACTGTTAAGTCACCTTTTCCACTGCTGCCATCATTGTTAACAGCTCAGGCAGCTAATGAAGGAAAGAGAAAACGCTGCCATTCCTTTTGTAGGGACAAGATTAGCTTAATCCAATTCTGAATGTTCTTCTGTTTCTATGGCATATCTGCTTGAGTGGCACAATGTATGTATATTTAACATGTTAAAATTTTTCAATTTTGTAAAATTATCTGACAAAGTGTCCAGTAAATTCTTAATATATATATTTCTAAATGCCCTCAAATGCAAAACTCAAGCGTTGTTTATTATCAAACATGGAAAGTCTGGGTTTGAGCTGCATATTAATTCTGGGGACTCTTCTGTTTTACATTGCCTTTTCAAAGAGTTGCATAGCTTCAGTTATACTTGCATCTTAACATGGGATAACATAAAACTTCATTGATTATAAGTTAATAGTTAAAAAAACAAGTAAATCGTTTATTGAACTTGAGTATTGCTTAATTGGTTGGTAATTGATTTTGAGACAAGGTTTTACTCTATAACAGAGATTGTCCTCAAACTTAACATCTTGGCTCTTCCAAGTGCTGGAATTACAGGCATGCATCACAATGCTTGGCTTGACTGAGACTTTTTTGATGTGTCCATTTTGGAGAAAAATGAGTTTTATTTTGTGTGAGGATAGAAAGTAATCGAGAACACAGATGCGAAGGTTGTGTTTATTCCCAGCTCTTCAATTCAGTTTGGTAAGAGGGGATCATACTTTCTGTATTAAGGAAAGCTTAGAGAAATGATATGTGCATGAGTGTATTGTGTATACGAATTATGATTTGTTTTGAGATTTGCTCACGTCATTATGGAGGCCTGTGAAGTCCTGATATCTATGTTTATGTCCTACATTAGATAGTGAAGAAAAATGTTATGGAATTCATTCCAAGTCTGAAGGTCTGTGAACTGGGAAGCTACTAGAAGATGTTGCAGAGTCCAAAGACCTGAAAATCAGCAGCTCTGATGCTCAGAGTTGTAGAACGTGAATGTTCCAGTTGAAGAAGATATAGTCTGCCCTTCCTACTTTTGTGTTCCTACAGGCCTCAGTGGATGTTGTGGTACTCACCTATATTGAGGCTGACATTTTTCACAAAGATGACCGGTTTAAATTCCCCAGAAATACTGTTTGACTATAGAAGTGAATAGTGCTTAGCTCTGCCAAATTGACACAAAATGATTACATTTGGACACTTGTCTCCATGTTTTGCCAGCATAAAATATGTTGTGGGAATTAATTTGATCAGAGAACTGAGCAGAAGTGCTGTACCATGTGATTGGAAATCCATTATCCGTTAAATAGCTCAAACATTGTCTTTTACTCATCCTATGGACAGTGGGTTCTAGAGTTGCTCCTTCAGTCTAGCTTTTATAACAGAGATACTAGAGGCAACGAAGTGCCATAAACACCACACAGTAATGAACGTCAACTAGCAAAAGATACTGAGCTTTGAAGGGATTATCTGGGAAAGATGTAAACTACATTATTATTCTGTCAAAACTCTGTTCTCCTTTTTGACTTCTAGAGATTTGGAGAAGATAATACAATTTTTCTAATGAGATGCTAGACAAAACTTGAAAAAGTATGTATTTTCGTTTGTGCCAGAACAATTAATTAGGGGAAAATGATGTTAAAATGAAGATGTGTCCTGATTGTTTCTGATTTCAAGTTTCAAACACATGAGAGGCTGTTCATATAAAACAGAAAGCATAGGACTCATCCTTGACCTTCACATGGTGACTGTACCACTCACCTCCACCAATGGCTGATGAACACACTATTTCTACGTGGCGATGCAGCCACTTTTCTGAAACAGGGGATGCAATCCGTTTCTTCTCATTTGTTTTCTTTAAATTCTCTTAGTTAATGTCCAAAACCCTTATTTTATGAGTTGTTCACCCAATTCATCTTTAGCATTTCAGTAGCTTGCACATTTTATAATCCAGCCTTCTTACTATTTGCACTTTTTGATAATGTGCTTGGCATTAGGTTAGCTCATCTTCCACAATACCCTTGACCCAAAGAGAATTAGAATAAAATATTGATTTTCAAAGCTAAGAATCCAAATTGTTCTATTGCAACATTACCAAAGAATGCACATTAGGAAAACTTGTCAGAGGCTTTTAAGGTGTCAGAAAGGGCAGGGTCTTCACAGATAAATTATGAGGGCTGCCTTTTCCTTTTCTTTCTTTTAATTTTTCCCCAAAATGTATGACCACAAGTGTACATTCTGTCGTACTGCTTAGCTCAAGCATTTGAATAAGAATCCCTAAAAAATTACAAAGCATAGTACTGATTTATCTTCCATCATTTGTGTCTCTGAGTACACCTTAACTCATTCAACTTTTAATGTCAAGTATCTGTGTGTTTCAGACCACCCATCATTTCACAAGCATATTCACTCAAATAGAATTTCAATATTAAATTATGCTACTGGGATGAGATTTGTTTAGAGAAATACTATTGTCTTATTCAGGAAGATTAGCATTTTTAAAGGTTCTCAATAAAATAATTTTAATATATTATCAAAAAGTGGACATTTCTATGAAATAGTAATGAGTTATGATGACAATATTAATGCATGGTTTATCATTTTTAATTTTAATAATTAATTTAATTTAAAGGTAATAATATTAAATGATCTTCATAGACCTTCTTGCATGTCACGCATAAATCCAAGGTCTTTATATATGATAATTCATTTAACCTTAAATGAACCCAAGTGCTGCTACTATATATATGGTTTTGCTAATATGTATATATATATATATACACACACACACATATATATATATATTATACAAAGATACAGACCAAAATACATTAAGAAACTTAACTTGTACACATAGTAAATATATCATTCGTTAAACCCTAAGCTCCTCTTTAAAAATATAATAGATAAAAAGGCCAGCATCAAAGACAGTGTAGTGATGCATTCCTTTAATCTCAGCACTCAGGAGGCAGAGGTGTGTGGATCTCTGTGATATCCAGATCAGCCTGGTCTACATAGTGAGTTCTTAGGCAACCTGGAGTTACAAGCAGACCCTGTCTCAAAACAGAGGAATGACGAGATTAATACTATAATTTTTCTCCAAATAAATTCAGTCTTCTTAAAAGGTACAGTAAATCACAATATTTTATAAGTTTATTTCTTTAGGAATAGACCATTAGAAGAACCTGCCATCCAACTTTTAACCTAAGTTTTGCTTGATTGCTAAAGATGTCTATCAGAATTTGTGTTTACTTTTCACATAGTAGTACTTGTGCTTGCTATTGTAATTTACTGCATATTTTCCTTATGGGACTCATTCTTGATGTCAGGAGACTTAAGAGGCAGGGAGAGTGATTTATGTATGTTGCTGACTCTGCATCATCAGGGTCTATCACAGTACCCTCTTGGAAGTAAAGGACAGTGACATATTACTGTACAGATTCATTTTTCTCTAGTCTCTCAGTCAACCTTAACATCAGGCATGATGGAGCAGGATTTTCTTACCATAAATGGACCAGTCACATTGTACCACAATGCATATCTCTAGTGTCTCGGGAGAGTCCCCCATATACTATTGAAGCTGACTTATTGAAACAAAACATACATAGGTGTTATTATCTGCACAGACCCATTCTGAATTTTCTGGTCTTTCTCTCATTAAATAAGATTTCAATATCACACAAAATACAGTGTTATACTGTATCTCACACATCATTACTACAGATCTGTGTCTTGTCAGCTACAGTGTCTATTCTTTCGTGTCTTGCATAACAGCTTGCTCCTGCCTCAACATTGATGAAAACTGCATTTGTCTCAGAATTCTTTGCACACAGAAGTGCAATTGGTTCAAACATGTAAATTCATCTAAAAGATGTTTCTGGGGTTGAACTGAAATGTCCAGTTAAAATTACTTAGGGTAAAATGTACTTATCTAAATGCATGTGAAGGCTATAAGGCTAGATTACGTTTAGTATTATGAGTTAAATAAAATAGTTTAACAAGTTAACTAACTGCAAGACCATACTGTTCAGTGTTTCATAATCAATGGATTATTGGATGTAAATGTTATGCTTCAGGTATCCATGAGCATGAAAGCAATTCCTTTAGAATAACATGTTCACCAAACATTAAGCCAAAATGTTGGACCTACAATGTACAGTATTTGTAGGTGTATGTTTTTCTTTATCTGCAAAGAATCAATGAGAATAACTGGATGAATAAAACACATGTAGATAAATTATTTTTATATATTATAAAATGGAATATTGGTTACTTTCACTGATGACCAGAAAGGATCATCGATTTTCATGATTAAACTTTGATTTAATCTAGGACCAAAAATGAATGAACTTTTGATATAGAAATTAATAACTTAAATCAATAAATGCATGTTAGTCAACTGATTCTGATTTGATCCACAAATAACTTATAGTAACTTAAGAAGAGAGTTTTGACAATAATGATTTTTTTAAAAAATGAAACCCACATAAAAGAGAAGTAGGAGTTGTCATCGCCTACCCATGGAGTAAAGATCAAAGCTAATAACTAGAAGATAGTTCTACAGAAGGGTCAGGGAAATGCCAGAACCTGAATTTCTTTTTATGGTATTTAAACATTGTAAGAAGAAGTCTATAATCTGGGAAACATCTAGATATGAATGATTATGTTTCAGGATATTAACTAATTTCAAGTATGTAAGATAACTTTATTGAAGATAGACAAGAAAATAAAAGGAAACTTGAAAAGTTAACAGAAGTTAATGTCTGAGCTTCTTTATAAAGGTGCCTTACATCATGATTCTGGGCTGCAAGCTAAAAGATCAACTTCTGCACATTAAAAATAACTGGTAATTTATCTATAAGTCTAGAATCCACCAACAGACCAAATTATGGAATTTGAACATTAACATTTTTGCTATTGTTGCTTAGTTGGTTTTTTAATTGTTTGATGTTTAAATATTTTTGTACAGAGTAAGAAATTATAATTGTCTAGGAATGTGACAGCCCTGAGGTTTTCTCTAAGATCTATGACTACTCTAGCCATGTGTATTTGGCTTTGTTTACAGCACCACACATGAATTTCCTCCCACTGAGTGGGCTTTGGGTCCTACTAGGTAGCTGTTGATCATATCCAAGATAAAAGTATCACTACTGTGCCAATATAGCTTGTTGTACTGGTCATTGTTACAGACCATCAATTGAGGTTCTCCCTTAGCAACTTGCATAGTGCTCTCCAAGATTATGAGAGCTAGCATTGAGGGGATGTGGCTTCCCAGTCACTTCTCATCAAAAAATCTTCTTTTGCAACAGACAGACAATTCTGAAAATTATTACAGAGTTCCACAACTAGTCATACACAGAGATTGTTTATGAATTTCCCAAGCCTAAGTCATAGAATGCAAGCTATGCACCAAAGGCTCACAGGGCATCGTGGAACAAGGTTTAGGGAGAACAGTAATGCATTTCTCAACTTTCATCAATGAAGCTCCCTCAGTCCACAGAGGGCCTTGAACACAAAAGGACACATATTGTCAAAGCACAGATGATAATTCTGCAGAGTGTGGGTCCTTGGACAGGATTTCCATGTTAAACTCCACCCACCCAGGTCCCAGGGTCCAACCATTGCAGAAGAGGGACTGGAAAGATTGTAAGACCCAGGTGCATGACGATATGGAAATAGAGTCCTACAGGCTACCGGGACCTTGCTCATATGAACCTATAGCAATGGATTCAGCATGCTCAAGACCAATGCAAACTCAAGCAGACAAAACTCAGCATAAAACCATGGAAGTGGGCAGCAGGCCCCAATCTTAGCTGAAAAACTATTGGCAGCTGATTACTGTTGGCTGAGGAAAAGCTGATCTTAAAGGGAGGGGCTCTAGACTTCAGTGGATGAATTTGCATTGAGGAATGTCTAGAGACACTAACTTGACTGATAGGTCTTAACACAAATGACAGAATGCATGAATTTTAATTGTGTGTTGGGCAGGGTGGTGGGGGTTAGGAGTAAGGGAGGTACCATTGGGAAGGGAGTATAAAGATGATTAAAATGTTTTTCTTAATTCCTGAAGGCCACACATGATGGCAAATGCCTTCAATAAGTATTCTTGAGAGGGAAGGGCAAACAGAACTCTGTGAATTCAAGGTCAGCTTGGGATACATAGTGAGGTCCAAGTCAGCTAGGGCATTTTGAAAATTTTTCTCAAAAAAATAGTTTCTGGTATTTTCATGGACGAGTAGTATTTATACTTATGAGATATATTATTAATGAAATATGCAATACTATCTATGCATCAAAAGTTTTTAGTATACTATAGTAGGCAAGAACTATACTATGTTCTGATATTGACTTAACTTTTAATATATGATGTAACAATAAATTCTTCTAAAGGATGTTAAAATTATTTGTTGATATTTCATTCTACCTAATACCCTTTAGAGTCACACACACACACACACACACACACACACACACACACACACACAAACACTTATATTGTAGGGATTTAATAATTTATGGACCTGTCTTAAAGACCACTTGATTTTCTTACTAATAGAAATTGCATAAAACCTTACCTATTGGTTTTGTATTGTGTAACAAATTATCATGCTTAAGTGCTAAAGTAACATGGGTCTCAACAGGTTGAAAACAGTTTCAATGCTGCAGTATCTATTTGGGTGGGTCCTTTGTTTAGGTTTTTCATAGGATGGAATGGTGTTTTACTTGTGTTTGTGATCTCATCTTAGGTCTGGAGTCATCTTCAGATGTTTTTACCAGGATTTGGTTCTCTGAAGTTTTAAGGAAAAGACCTTATCTCCAAGAAATCATCCTTTTTTCTACCATGTTAATTCTTGAAAATGTAGCTGTTTGCCTCTCAGAGAGCAACAGAAGCTCTACTGAGAATCTCTGATTTATTGCTGCTTCTGACCATCTATTCTAGTCTGCTTGGGCCTTTGTGTCAATATGCCTTAAGTAGAGTAGTTTTTTAAACAAAGATTTATTTCTCTTAGAAGGCTGGGAAGTCCAAGATCAAGGGCAGTGTGTTCAGTGTCTGGTATGACATATTTCATAGATGACCATCTTTGAAGTCTAATTTCACTGACAGAGAGGAGAAGGGAGTCTCCAGAATTTGTCTCATAAGATTTAGGAATCCCAATCATAAGCCTCATCCCTTAAAAGCCCCCTAGCACACCCACTTCCTAATGCCATCATATTGGGGTGGACATTCAACAGATGAATTTGAAGAAACCACAGATCTTCAGGCCACAGAATCATTTTACCTTCTTTTAAAAGGACTCATCTGATTAAGTCAACTCCAGATATTATCATTTCACTTTTTGTTAACTTAAAATGTTTATAGATGGTCATTGTATGAAAAGACAGTTTTGCCATATTACATAACAAATATGAAGATGAGATTACATCATGCTTACAGAAACACGGGCAACATTTACCTAAGGGCCCTGTGGTCAGAGTGGCCAACGTATGGCTCTGGAAGACAGCCCATCTGGCAAAACAGAATGATCTCAAGCCTGGAGACTCAGTATTGCTTTCCCACCTTCTTTGACACCCATTACCATTTCATTCTTTCCTTCATTACCTGTTGGAATGAGAGCTTCCACTCATTTCCCACCACTGCATTTAGAAACTGTAGCTTAACTGCAGTAACAAGGTCTCAGTTTGTAGCTCAAGCTACTGTGGTCATGTATGCTAGGGTGGCCTTGAGATTATAGCAGTCCTCCTGCTTCACTCTCAGCTTCAGCCTTCCCAATACTGAGATTATACATGAGCCAGCATGGCTACATTTCCACAAAATTTCTTTTTAAATACTATACTTTGAAATTTGATAAAGTTCAACATCTGCATGTCTTCAACATTCATATTATATTCCCAAATATCACAAATATTTAATTCTTTCAGAATCAAAGTCCAATATTGCATGTTTTCCAAAGTCTGAAAAGAAAATCTTTGCTTTAAAACATTTTATAGTGCCTCTTTGCTCTATGATGGAAGGCTTAAATTCATCTGTCATTCCATCATTGCTTAAATTACAAATTTTAAGCCACAAAGGTTTAATTTTCATTTTATTCATTCCCTCCATATTTTTCAAGGATGTTCAGATTTCAGTTGTTTGTAAATTTGTGCAAGCAACTTTCACAATAACAATAAAATTTGCAAATTTCAAAAACAAGCAATCTAGACTGGAGAGATGGCTCAGTGGTTCAGAGAACTAGGTACCTTGCAGAGGACCCCTGTTCATTATCAGCATCTACATGATGGCTAGCAAATGTCTGTAACTCCAGTTCCAGGGGATCCAATACCTTCTTCTGACCTCCTCTGGCATTAATGACATGGGTACACTTACACACATGCACTCAAATACATAATACAAATAATAACTAAAAACAAAACAAAACAACAACAACAACAAAAAAAAAATAAAACAAGCAATCCAAAGAGTGACTTCTCCTCTTCCACTGGGCTATATTATCCTCACTCACCATGACTCCCGGCCATTTTTCTCCTGCTTCTTAGGAGGCAGCACTTAAAGAGTCTCATTTTTATCATTGGAATTATGCCTTGGTGTTTAAGAACACTTATTGCTCTTGCAGAGGACCTGGAATGGGGTCCCTTCACCCCCATGGCTGCCTGCAAGCATCATTAACTCCAACTCTAAGGGATCTGATGCACTTTTTGGTCTCTGTGGGTACTGCATTCATGTGGTGAACATACATACAGGCAGGCAAGATAGTGTTACACATAAAATAAAAATAATTTTAAGAATAAGTTTAATTTTCAGGATTGAGTGTTAATTTATTACTGTATTTCTTCCACTTATGTTTAAACATCTTAAATTTAGTTTAATTTAAATAAAGACCATTTCTAAAGCCAATGGTCTTCTCTTTTCAAAGTTGAAATGTGGTGTGTTGGGAAAGTGTACTTTAGCAATATTGATTTTTGTATGATTTTGACTGATATGGAAGAGTGGTGCTTACACATGCATCAAATAGAGTCACATGGACAGATTCTTAGTGCACAGAAGCTACGGCTCATTTAGAGTTCTTGATTACTCTCTGAAACAGGATCAGTGCACTTGTCTTTTCCTGAGTTTTTGTATGTTATAGAGGCTTTCTGATACAAGTAGTATTTTGAGATTTGCTGCTTGTTTTAAACTTTGTATATTTGCTGAGAAAATTTGACAGTAAGATACTAAGTTTAAAACCTCTGAGGTTGCCTCAGATCAGTGTGGGATGCTGTGGACTCTCTCTATATTTGTGCCTGAATTAATAGGTTTTTCCTTATAAACTCCTCCTCAGTGTATAGTGTACAATTGTATCTTTCTTTAGGCTATACATTTAGGTAACCCAACTGCAATATCCAAGAATTTCACTCATGCATATTCAATCTCTTCTTGGACCATTTTTGTCTAAATGGTGTCAGGAGTATAACATAAGTTATTCTACAGCAATATAACACTGTCTTCAGAGATAATTCTGTAACATGTGATTCATTATCCAACCTATATACAGGTAAAACCTTAGAAGTTGATAAGTAACTGGTCATTCTTGTGAATAGAATGTCAAAGAACTTATGTACCACACTGACACAAAGCCAGTTAACAGAAATATTAGTGGAAGTACTCTGGATTTTGAGTTGTACCAGAGCATAAGAGAAAACATAAAGCATCATTCCCCTGAAGAAATGCTTATTTTCACATTTTTTGACTAGTATACAAAACACAGTAGATGTGAAAATAGTTGCACAATTTTTACATGACTACAAATTATCTAGGCACCTTTGTAACACGGTTGGAAATTTAATCTAAGCCTACATATGCTTATCTATGAAGCGTTGTGTGGAATCCTATCACGGAAGAGAACTACAGTACTATAAGCTATCAGATTATCTATTTTGCACTGAGATACCAACTGTGAAATACAATGCCATCATTTCAAAAACATAAGTACACCAAGGTAAACAAGCAAGCCTAATTGAAACTTTACAGTTTCTTTTAGGTCACATATATTCCTTGACTTTCAAACCAAAGACTTTTCTAGTAATATCTAATTCATTAGATGCCAGGTTTCAGCTTACTCTGAATTTTGATTGAAAAAGATTTTAATTAAAATACAACACACACATACATACACAATTTAGGATATTCAAATTTTCTACCGACTCTTTCTCCTAAAGCAGTCTTTCTACTAAAGGTTTATCAGATGAAGAAATTTAAAGAGGTTACAGAGAGAAACGTGGTATAGTAATCATAGGCAGAAAAAGTGCTGAAGGTATACAGAGCCTCATAATTAAACTGAAACTTACAGCTCAATTAAATTTAAGCATCATTATGCATTAAACATCAGTGAGTATCACGAGACTAATAAAAGGAAGTGCTATTGATGTTAAGAGTCAAACATAAAAGATAATATAGATTGGACCAAGAACTTCAGATGAAATGTAAATAATGTTAGATAAGGAAATCAGGCTTTTTGTGAATCAAGAAACCCAAGCATATATTTCTGGCATAGAAAAGCTATCCACTGTTTCAAATATATCAACTCCTGAGTAGAAAATATAATATGAATTAATGGTTTTATTTTGAGGATCTTGGAGATTCAGAAATGTGAAAAATGTCTCTGTGTGAGCCTTCTGTGTATGTGTATTTGTGCAATCAATTTACCAGGCAGCATATATGAATACCAAGATGTTAATTTTCTGTTTCATTCATCTAAAGAAGAGCTATTTTAATGTTCTGGATTAAACAGATTTATTTTTAGGCAGCATGTCTGAAAACAAAGATAGAGCCAAGTGTGGTGGCTCATACCAGTAACCCCAGTTCTCTGGTGACCAAGCAAGTGTGGTCTGGAGGTTGAGACACGAGACCAACTTAGGCTATGTATGAAGAACTTGACAAAAAAAAGAAAATGGAAGGGCGGGAAAGTGGAAAGAACAGAGAAAGAGAGGGATGAAGGTGAAGTATAAAGTAATTAGAAAGATTTTGTTCTTTGAAAACAAAAAATGAAGTAATACAACTTTTTTCAAATACAATAGAGAAAACAGTAATCATACAACATTTTTCTAATATATTGAAGATACTATATATATTGAACAATGTTAAATAACCACAAAATATGTACCTTTTGTCTGAAGTTTATTCATTATACCTGTCCTTGTCTGTATCTAATCTATTTCATTCGTTAAAACATCTCTGAATAGGCAAGTTTGATATCTGATTCTTGATGATTCTAATGTATAAAATATAAAGTAGATTATTTTTAAGTCACTTTTCCTCTCTAAAACCATTTGAACTCTAATATTCTGTATAGGTTTGTTTCTCCTGCAATAACATTTTAGGAAAATATAGTTGTTATAGATGACCTTTATTTGAACAAAAGAAGAAAGTTTGTGTTAATCACCGTCTGTTGCATAAGGAAGTTTCTATGGTAAGAGTTGAGAGATGCATTCATCCTATGTGTACAGGCTGCACTGTACGTTTCACTTAGGATTAAGTGTCTCAGAGACACCTGGTTTCCACATTTGATCAGATCTATAACTTTGTAAAAGTCGCCATCTGTTGCAAAAGGAAGTTCCTTTGCTGAGGGGTGAGAGGTACTATTAGAATAAACAAATAAATTACATTGGTCTAGGGATGTGGAAAAGGTAAGTTTTTCTCTAGTATCTATGACCTCTCCAGACATAAAATTTGGCTGTGCTTATAGTATACCCTATGAGTTCCCTCCAATTAAAAGGGACTTAATATCAATTAAACAGCTTTTGATTACCCCTAAATTAAAAGTGCCACTACTCACCAATAATGGTAGTTTGCTGGGCCAATCAATGTTGTTTAGTTAATGTGCAGAGAATAAGAGCCCACAGAGTGCTTCTCCGTGAATAGGATGCATATTTCAAACCTGTGCCTCCTGAGGTGGAGAAATTATTATTAACGATGTGGTGGAAAGATTGTAAGAACCAGAGGAGGTGGAAGACCACAAGGAAATAAAATCTTCCTGATAGATGATCATTTACTCATATGAACTGTCAGCAATGGTGACAGCATGCACAAGTCCCATGCAAGCTCATACCAGACAAAATCCCAAGCTAGATATGAGTAAGTGGCTCAGAAATCCCAACCCAACCTAAGAAACTTTTCGCAACTGATGATTTCTGGAAAAGGGAGAAACACTGTCTTAGAAGAATGGGACACTTGGTGGGCCCAGCTGATGTAGTGCATGGTCTCACACTCAAGGCCTCAAATCAGACTTTATAGGATATAATATATATTATATATATATATATATATTCATATTCATTCATTAAATTGGATGGGAAGTAGGTACAAATAGAGGAAGGGAATCAAAATGACATCAAGCTGTAATATATGAAAATCACAAAAATTCAATTAAAAAGGAAAAAGTTCTAATTAAATTATTTTGGGACATACCTAATGTCAAAGTTCAAGTGACTGAGTTGTTTCTCCACTATCTAGGAATTAGATTTTTGTGATACTTTCTTCTCAGTGTTAGAGCCATCAGTTTGTAGCCTTTACCTCATTTTCAAATCTGAATGAAATTAGAATAATACCTAGTTATTTCAGAAAGACAGTAATATGCAGAATTTTCAACCTCACTTCCTTTGCCTTGGGTGTTTCGTGGGTGCGTGTGCTAACCCATGCAGACGTAAAGAAGTAAGGGAGCACTAACAGCAGACGTCCTCCTGAAGACACTGGCATTGAGATCACCCTTGCTCTGCTCGTCCTAGAGGAAATCTTTATTTTTGTGTCACTCTTCTTGTAGGCTCTCTGTCCCTCTATATAAAACAAGTGTCCTCATTTTTTAAAGCTTCCTTTTGTTATCAATTTTTGTGCTAATTTACTGCTATAAAAATTGAGAGAGGTCATAGAAAGAATACAACAATGTCAAAAATGTATATATTTGAATTAGAGAATGAATTTTTTTCTATGGTAAAATGATGTTTATATTTGACATAAACATATCATATATGTATGGTTCAAACAAATTTTCAATAGCATGGCTTTATAATCAATTATGAGATTAGAAACTCAGAACTTTCTACTATAATAAATTTCAGTTATAACAGGGATACTGGCACAGCCATTTACATTTTGAAATATTTTTATTTTAAACTTGTATATAAGCATACATTTCACAGAAGTACATGATTTTATTTAGCTTTCTGCCTTTTCTCTAATGCTTCCAATTTTCTTTCATTTTCTTCTTATATCTTTCACACAATATTACTCTGTTCTCTTCTTTATACAGTTTTCTTTGGCTCTGACATAAATGTAAATAATTAAAGTTGTAATGGATCTTGAATAAGATATAAACTACTGTGTCACTTATATTTGCAACCTAACTGTATTTTTCATATATTATACATATGGTTGAACAAGAAAATTTTTCTAGCATGTACCTGCTCTTTTATTTTACTTCTAAGGAGAATAAACATGCAGTTTTAAATGGTGACTAGCTCAGCCAATTTTAAATTTACATGTTCATATCCATGGTCTAACTGATATTTATTCTAATAAATAGTTCGGTCTTCTAAACTCGTAATTAATTATAAAGGTAAACTGTCAAAGATGTATTTTTACCTAATAACTGAAGTAATCTTACATCAATGTCATATTTTGTTCTGATTAGTAAAACTAGAAAACAGGATGGTTTTGAAAAGTGATGCTTTTATGAACATCAAAGAAATTGGTATGATATGTGGTTTCAAGAATGACACAGATTTTAGGTTTTATTCAACAATATTCTTGCTTAGCATATTACAGGACATTTCTCTTGGAATGAAATGCAATTATTGTTTACTGTTGTAGGTGTCCTAATTAGGTGGCTTTATTGTTTTCATATTAAAATGTCAAAGTATTTTACCAAGATATATTAGACATTAAAAATAACCAAACATATAAAAATGAAATAAAGTTTAAAAGTCTTTCAAAGACAGGGTCCTGAAGTAATGTAACATAGAGAGACATGGGAGGTCATGCCTGTTTTGCCTTGTTACTGTGCTTGTAAAACTAGACAGCCCACATTTCTCAAATGCTCACAAAGAAGACTGAGGTTATTTTACACTGATGTCTTTCACATTTTAATTGAGATAAATGTCAACATTTCAGATAATTAAAGAACATATTAAGGTTCTGTTATTCTATTCATACTAGAAATTATTGTACATGTAAGTCTGTTGTCTATATAAATGTCATGCATATTTAATTACTTCTAAATACCTAATGCTTACCTTTAAACAGATAAATTTTAAACATCATGAAATATAGAAAAAATAGTACATAAAATATGTAAAATATTTTTAAGTATCTGCTATTTTATTAAAGGAAAGGAATCAATATATTTGAATGTTGAAGGAGAATAATATAAGGAAGAAATCCATAGACACCTATGTAAAAATCTTCAGACATAATTTTCCATATGATATAGCCATATTCTTATCTAAAATTTTAGAAGTCATTAATTGCCCTCCAACCTGGAAAAGTCAGTTTATATTAATGTTTCAAAATTAATTTTCCATAATACTCTTTGAATATATTTTTCAGTTTCAAAAGAAAATTAACTCTTTCTTCGTTGTTAATGTCTATAAAATAATTTCTGTGGTGCCATTGAGAGTCCTGACATGAAAACTCAAATATCGACAGGAAGAACAATTACAAATTTCATGTTTTCGTCTTTTACTACAGTCGGATATTTTTAAGCTTATGTATGGATTTTAAAATGTCAATACCTTCCACATTTTTGTGCAATGGTTAATACTGTAATTTAACTATCTTCTTTAATATTTTGCTACTGATTTATATGTCACTATTAATAACATTAACAGAATAATCAATATCATCTTCTCTCTTCCCTTTTTTTACTCTTTTCCACTGGACAATAACATTCCATCGATATCATAACATCATTATCTTATTTAAGAGAAATTAGGCAGGGAAAGCACTCAAGGAAAACATGACACTTTGTTGTATTAAATTACATCCTTATTCTCTGCCATAAATTTCATTTAATTAATTTGTTGATTTCAAATAACTGACTTGCTATTTTAAAGATAAACAGTGCCTTCAATTTCTAAAATCAAGCAAATCAAACAGATTTGTAGCTTTTAATAAATAATTGTTCAGCTTGATTCATTTAACATCTTATCAACATTTTCTAGTCACAGGATTCTGTTTGTTATTACATTCTTACCTGGGCTCTAAAGACACCCATGGTTCAAAAACACAAGTGCCTTTCTACCCCTGCATCATTTCCCTGCTAATCTCACAGCTGCAAACCTGGAAACATGTTGAGAGAAACTATTAAAATATTTTAAAGCCACATGGGATTATTAAAAACTAGAATGAATCCTCTAAATCTTTGAGACAAATATTCATCAGTTGTTTAAAAAAAAAAAAGAAGAATTAAACAGAAACCTGTCTAGTCTTCTGGAACCTCTGATTCAGAGCTGTTAGTTTAAGCAGTGCTCCTGGAGAGTGGTCAGGGGGATCTAGTGGAACACTGGAAGGAGAAGAAATTAGCCAGATTCATCACTTGCTTTTAATTTTGTATTTTCATGCAATTAATTCTCTTTACTTGTCAGGCAAGACTGAATTCATCTAAAAATCTTAATTTCTTTTAGCTCAAAAGAAATTATGATGCCTCAGATTCTCTCCCAGAATGAGGAATAGCGTGGTTGTTTGGTAGTTGGCCAACTAACTGCTGTTTAGTATTTGGTAAAACAAAAGCACTTTACACTGTCAAAGAAAAGGTAGTGAGATGTAAAACGAACCAGTGGGTTGCGTTTTATTTCCTCAAAACGACAAGCTGAACTATCAGCACGGAATTTACCAGTGTGTTCTGGAAACCTTCTGTCATAAAAACCTGACTACAGCAGCATCTGTCTAGAGCTGGGCAGAGGCCTGTAACCCTGAGCTAACGTGGGGTCACTCAGGGTCAGCAAGCACAAAAATAGAAGGTAAAAGCACCGACCCTTGTGAGCGGCTGAAGTGACACAGAAGTGCTCTCTGAGGGGAACCTTTTCCTTCCTTTTGGGTTTGTAGTTGACAGAGATAATTCTCTGGATATTGTGGCTTTCATTGAGCAAGAATTGAAAAGGACCTTATACATTACTATAAAAATGAAATCAGTTATGAACTTTTCTTACAGTTTATCCTCATGTTTTCTGCCTGGTTTTGACTTTTATTTTCTTGCCAATGCTCTCCAAACTTCAATGCCCATCAAATTTTTCTCATTTTTTTTTATTGATTTTGGTATTATACTATAGATTTGACAACTGTGTAACATAAGGCAGATGTTAAGAAAATTGAGGGTAATGGAGAAGAAATGGAACATCTCTCTTAATATCAGAGTGAAGGGATTTTATTTTCTCATCTCAGTAGCACATATGGCCCTCCCATTTCACACACTATGTCATCTTCTCCAGGATAGAATCATGAAATCTTCCCACCAGACATGTTATCCAGCCATATCTTCAGGAACTGAAATGAACAGATGTACAGGATATACTGTATTTTCCATAAAGCTGATAGATGTAAGATAACCATATACACAAACAGTTTCATCTGTAGGCACATAGGTGCATGGAAAGAGGTATTTATGGTTTCCGTTTTATTTTATATTTGCTTCTTACTTCAATATTGAAGGTCTTATATGACAATAAAATTTGGGGCAAAACAAGTTATTACACAAACGATTGACGAAAAAATGTTTACATTTTCTACTTCTCATTTCTTAGTCTATATTATCTCTCATTTGGCAAACCTAGGCCAGGGTAGAGGAGATGTTTGCATAATCAGGCCAGTAATAAAGACCAGTGTAGTCTCCATTGCACTAAATCAGTCCCTTTAGAGCACATTGAAATAAAGGACTGGGCATCAGGATTTTCAACATAGTTTGAATCCCTTAAAAATCTGACTTTCCCCCCTTAAAACTGTCGGAGATTTTCTTTTTAAATAGCAATCAATTTGTGCAATAGTTACAAACTCTTAGATATTTGATATGCTAGTTTCACAAATATTAGAATAAGCAGCAATACTTGAAAAGATTTTACCATTTTTTTTCTGTTGAGAAAATTCAGACGAGTTCAGGCAAGTGATGTACACAGCAGAAGTTTTTTGTCCCACCCCCTCTGCCTCAAGTGCACAAAAACAAAGCAGTAATCTATCTCGTTTATTTCTTTGAAAATGGTGTTCTTAAAGTACATCTTGCAGATAGATTATCTATCCCTCACAGCAAAGTTTCACAATGGGAGTCTAATAATTGCTCCTTTTCTAATTTCACTAAATGAGTTATAATTATTTTATGTCTGTTTTATGGTTACTGAATAGTATTAACCTAAACTCTAATTATAATATAGCTTTCAAAGAAATGTATGGACACCAAATTGATGAACAGCCAGCTCCTGTAGGAACATCCCATAAAGCAGACACACAGCATAATAGTTTTAGGAACAGAGTGTTAAAATTCAGAAGCACAATTCACTTGTGAATGAAACAGAATATAAATTCATCAACTTTATATCTTCTAAAACCAGATAGACAGGAACTTACCATTATGATAAATACAGATAAAATAAATTTACAATCAAGCACAAACTTGTTATTTTTCAATCTTTTTGAATCTAGTGATAAATACTTCGGACTCATATCAAGCTGAACTGTGAGTTCATCATGCCCACTGGGTCATCGGATCTTACAGAGTCTTCCTAAAATAAATCCCATTTCAATAGAGTAGATGGTATTACTGCAGCCAACAGTATGTCTAGGATGCTGTCCTAGCCACTCCACTTTAAATTCTGTGTGTTAATAGTTAATTAAAGTTGATTAATCTAAGAAATCATCATAAAAGGAGAGCAGAGCAGCATATGCTTTTAATTTAACTCCTTCCTTTCTTCTTTTGTTCCTTCCCTGACTCTCCCTCCCTCCCTCTAACCCTCCTTTCCAACCTTCTTTCCTTCCTCCCTCCCTCCATCCCTCCCTCCCTTTTCTTTGTTTTCTGAGACAAACTCTTACTAAATTTTCCAGGCTGGCTTTAAACTCCTGGACTCAAGTGATCCTCCTTCTTTGGCCGCATGAGTAGCTACAATTACAGGTATGTATTAAAACTTTTTAGCTTAGTTACTGAATATAAACTTAAAAAAATACTTTGGCAAGTTTAAATCAGAGTCTATTTTCAAACTCAAAAACCTCCAACTAGCCCAGTGTAGTGGTTTATATTTTTAAATCCAATCTCTTGGAAAGTAGAGACAAGAGTTCAAGAAAACATCAAACTAAAATAATTTCAGATATTGAAGAAAACTGTACCAAGAGGTGGATCTTTATATTGTCTGAAAGCAAAAACAGGACAGCTAAATTAGAAAGTATAATTTTCAATAAAGTATGTGATAGGCAGTTGTAATAGCTAATCTTGTTTGGCAGCTTGACACACTTGGGGAGAGGGGACCTCAACTGAGGAATTTTCCCCATCACATTGGCCTGTGGGCATGTCTGTGGGGGCATTTTCTAGATTTCTAATAGATGTGGAAAGTTTCAGTCTATTGTTCACACTGGGTAGTGGTCCTGGGTTGTAAAAGAATGGTGGTTGAGGAAAACCCAGAGGAAATAAGCCAGTAAGCATCAGTCCTTCCTGGTTTTGGGTTCAAGCATCTGTCTTGAGTTCCTGCCCTGACCTCCTTAAGTGAGAAACCGATACCTAGATTCATTTATGAACATTATGAACAAGTGTAAAATGAAATAAAGATTTTTACTCCCTAAGATGGTTTTTTAAATCACGATATTTATAACAGCAACAGAAAAACAACACTAAGACAGCTACTGTCATACCTTAATCCAAACATCTAAAAAACAACGAAGTCACACCATGAGTGCTCACTTGTGATTGTCAGTACACTAATGACTTGATCTCAATTTCCACTGCTCCACTACCTGTAGAACACTGAGGATTTTTCCCATCAACAGTGTTACTTTAATAGACTTCAGGGTTGCTATTATCTAATAGTTGTATAATGAATGAGTTAAGGATATTTTGTGATTAAATTTTGAGGAATGTATTTAACCAAACCTTATCAGTATTAATATTATTCATGGGAGACGCCTGTGGCTCAGATGTCTTCAACTTTATGACTCCAGGATTGAGGCTGAAAACAAATCCCAGTCTATCACCTCCACTGTCAGCAATCAAAATTATCTCCACCAGATGGCTACAAATTCAAGTTAACTCTATTTTCTTTGGAACACTTCACTACTTCAATATGAGGTTAATTTTTTCTAAAAGACTCACCTATTGCTTGGGAGATGGCTCAGTGGTTAAGAGCACTGATTGCTATTGCAGAGGACCTGGGTTCAAATCACAGCATCCACATGACACTAAATACTGTACCTCCACAGTCACTGCACAGTACATGTGAACTTACATATATGCATGTAATGCATTCATATTCATAAAATAACATTTTAAAAAAAGTTTAAAAGACTAACCTGAAAGTCAGTATATTCTATCAAATATTTACCAAAGGCCTGTAACATAGAAAGTGATGGAAACTAGATAGAAGAGATAACAAGGAATTGTTCCCTTATCCTGACAAGGGCTCCAAACTACTAGGAACTGAGTAGATTTAAATTTCAGTATTGTAGTAGTGTTGGAAAGGTTTGTAGAGGAAAACAACGGATTCTAGTCCATGCAGTCTGAAAGGCATTTTTAAAAGACATGTCTGAATTAAAATAAAGAACTGAGTTCTTAATAAAGGAGACCTTAGCATATGAATACAGTCTTTCAGGACTGGAAAAATGGCTCAGTGGTTAAGAGTACTAGCTGCTCTTTCAGAGGACATGGGTTTAATTCCAGGCACAAACATGACAGTTAACAAATGTCAATAACTCTAGTTCCAAGGGAATCCAACACCCTCTTCTGACCTCCACAGGCATTGTATGACACAGGTGCACTTACACACATGCAGGCAACACACTCATACACATAAAATAAAAACAATAAATAAATATTTTCTTTTATAAAAATAATACACTTTCTTCCATCAAATGCAAATTGAAAAACATGATGGTCAAGTCTTTTGATTAACCATCATTTTTCTTCTTTGTTTGAGGAATGAAAAATGAGGAGCCCAGTAATAGAGAATGAAACTGGACAGGCATCTTCTGATCAGCCTTGTCATTTATGAACACTGAAAAAGAATTTCCAGATTTTACTTAGTGTCAAATGCTTTGTTCAGTCAGTGACTTTAATTTTTATGGAATTTGATGCCTGAATAATAAAATGTGTGGATATAATAATTGTCGACTTTGTAGCCAACTAACAGAGTAGAAAGATATATATGATGTTCTTGATGATGTACAATTTGAATTCTGACTCATTTCCCTTTTTTAATCCTGTCCTCTTTATCAAAGATTTACCCAATTGTTTTAAACATTGGCAGATAGGTCTCTTTAGTTGACAAGAGAAAAAAATATATTCAAATAGCATTGTAACTGCTTTATATTGGCTTGAAATCATAATTTTGTTTTGGTGTAAGCTTTTGACCTCTTAGTTCAGAACGCCATTCAAAGTGAGATTATTTCAACAGCTAATACTTTATTTATTTAGTCAATTTCTGTCTCTTATGTTCTGTTATGAACAACCTATCTGTTGATGCACAAATGCACAAAGAGTTCTATAATAGCAACTCTTACTACTTGCCTTTCCTGCCAGTTACAGTGTAAGCTGGGTTGTCTGCTTTACACTAAATTGACAATAAAACAACATCTGGGTCTCTTGAGTTTATTATTTTTCTCCTTCCTTACCATTTAGGTATCCTTATAAATTCAAAATGGGCTTCCATCTGCTAAAAGGGTTTCAATGTGTTTCTTTTTTATTCTTTAGGTTGAGCGTCAGTCCATAATACTTTGTTCAATTTCATTGTTGTTTCAGTAAAACTGCAGGTACAGTATGAGAAGCCACTCTGTAGCTACATATGCTAAGCTGCACCACACAGGAGTGAACTCTTGTCAGACAGTCTTTAAACCTGCTGAGTAAGAACAGTGCCCACTTCAATGGTGACAGCAAGACACTGATGGAGAATTTATTCTTCGGTTCCACATTTTAAAAGCTAAGAGGGAAAAATATTATAAGACTATTTGCATTCCAAGTTTGGTTGCACTGAATGCTGCAAGAGGAGAAATCAGATGAATCTGAAATGCTGACATAAAAAGCTATTATCTCATTCTAACACGTTTTCTACTTTTTCTATTCATTCTTTTTAGCATGATATTTGTATTTTGATACCATAAGCAGAAGACAAAGCCACACTGTATGAGTTTGCATTATGCCAAAAACATGGTTTTAAATTCATAATTATATAAACAATAGAATTTCACAGAGCACCTCTACTAGGAAGCAGACATTTTCTGATTGGCTATCATGTCACATTCCAATCCAGGACTGATACAAAAAGAATCACTCATGCACCCTCTGACAAAATCATCTGACCTCTCAAAGATTAAAACTGCACCTCCTGCCATCAGTGTGGAATGTTCCACCTGTACCGCAAGTTTGCTGATGTATTTTAAAATGCTGCCTAGGTTAGGACCCAGTAGTACTGAATAATGCATAGCACTCATTCCAGTTCCCAAAGAATCTGCAATTAGCCCAAGAATGTAAGTAGATGCAGATGTAAATTTTCTGACTTCCAAGGAATCTGAAATTGCTTTTTACCTATTTAGGTGCTCAAGTTTTCAGTTTCTGAAAACAAAACCATAAAAAAGTATAGCTTAATAAACTGAGCAGAGCTTTAGGGATCTGAATTCTGCTACTTAATTTAGTCTGAGATTGCTCAGAATTTGTAGATTTTGAAAAATAATCAGTACAGAAAATATTTTTATTTTCATATGCCAAGACATTTTTAAAAATTAAAGTATAATGTTACTAGCCATTTTAAGATTACATGTGAAATGACATAATCATATAGCTATAAGATTATTTATATAAACCAGCACAGTATATATCTTTATGTTACTCTCAAAATACTAGTAACCAACCTATATTTTACATATCTCATTATTTTCCTTAAAGTTTGTTATTGTTGTTGATATTGATATCCACTCTTCCAAAAGATCATTTGTTTCTTGCCACTGATTAGAGAATTATGTGATTCATTAATTTAAGTGTGGGGTTAGGTAAGATTGTGGAGAATTGACAACACCCTTTTCCAATTCTATCTTCTTTACCATTGATTTATTGGTGATTGAGGAGAAAATAAACCACAGTTTTCCCAACAGCAAAATTAGGCTATCTCATAGTACATGACTGTTATCGCACTAAAGGAGCCTGTATATGATGAGTTCAGATCACTTGGAATGCAGTAAATGCTTATTAATCATGGTCATTGCCCTAAGGCTTCTTAAGCCTTGCTTTATACAGGTCTAGAATCATTTAAAAGATCGTAATATGAAAATTCTTAAAAACAGAAACATGTGAAAGCTATGTACTGAGGACCCAAAACAATAGAAGAATCTTTATTTGAAGAACCATTAGTAAATTTCCCAAGAACAGCAAATTTGATGACCTTCCAGTCAGGACTAGCTCACTCGCTTTTATCCAGAACATGATGGGATTCCATTCTAAGCAGGTGCTCTGAGCACACGATTCCTGTTCTTGCCAGGTCCCAATCATCATCTATTATACTATAACTCTGAGATGAGCAAAATACTATATTTTTCATGTTTTCAGCCCCTGTTATAGAAACCATTTTAATAAGAGCATTTGGAACATCAAAAAGTCTCTTCTCTCATACATCTCTAACTTGAAAGTCTAGGCACTGACTGAGTAAAAGAAACCATGGCCATGATAATGACCAGCTTCGTTTCACCTATCTCACATTACACAAAAAGGAAAGTGAAACAAAGCAAAAAGATGATTTCTCTCCATCTCAGCGCAATGTCTTGAATGTGAAGTCAGGATGTTATTCTAACTGAGGTGGAATACTTTACACATCTCCAACTCCAGAGCATCAGTACAGTGTCCTTGTATGAAAAAAGAGGCAGGCATTATAAAGAAACATACATAAAATAACTGTTTTGAGCAAAGTGTGATGGATGTATATGGAGGTAAGAAATTAAGGAACAATAAGCTAGATCTAAAGAGTGAAGACAGAAATGAAGAATGGAGGAGGTAAAATAATTAAGAATAAGAAAATGATCTGGAAACCCAAAAGGTGTCTATTTTAAAAGATTTATGAGATTTTCTAAACTTCAGTTAAGTGTAGACATATCAGTGGGATTCAAATTACTGAATATGAAATAAAAGAGGAAATATCACTAGCAATAGCTACAAATAAAAGTGAGGTGTATAGAAAAATGTACACTAACTAATGGACACAAGAAAATAGTCAAAGAAAGAAAATCTCTTACAGAGTCTCTTGAATATTTCAGAAGGTGGTTAACATCAATTAATTCTAGGAAACAATTACTAGACATATCAAGAACAGACTAATACATCACCAGAAAATTATAGGCACATTATTTAGGATTATAGCATAAATATTATCCCATAAATTAATAGCAAGCTAAACTATCAACATATGAAAAGAGGACCACATCAGGATCAAATAAGAACAATAGTACAATAAGATTGGGTCTAACAGAAATGACTTGAAGTGATCCACAGAATAAAGCTGGAAACCATGTGATTAGCTGAGTAGACAAAGGAAGGTTTTGATAAAATCAAATAACATATGAAAATAAAAACACTGAAGAAACAAGAAAAGAACATTTTCTTAAACTTCAAAAAGGAATCCATAAAATAACAACTATATCATATTTATACTTGAATATTCTTAGCATTATTTTGATAGACAAAAAGTGGGAAAAAAACTTTAAATATCATTAATTGAATACAATTATGTAACATTAAATACAATAGAGTGGAGTATTGCTGAGCAACAGAAAGGAATGTGGAATAGAATACATTTAACCCTCAAATCCATGATGAAAACACCTGGTATACTATTAATAATAGTTCATCTAGCACTACATAATTTATTCTGTTAAAGAATGAAATAATGAATGCTTGATGAATACCATTTTAGAAAGTATTACGAATACATCATTCCTCTTTATATTCACCACAGAGCATAAAGAATTATATTGTTTACATAAGGAAAAGCAGGATGATTTTCATTTTCTTCACATATCTTCCTGAGTAAACAAGCTCTAAATTATTAGTGTATTTCAGTAGGTAACTGATCCTTAATATTTCTTTGTTATCAAAGTCATTCATAAATATCTTGGTGACTGTATATATGTTTACAGGTGAGGTCAACATCTCATGACACATCATTTTCTCTTCATAACTGAAGACCAAAGACCAGGAATGAAGGTTTACTCGCTTTTATGCCTAACCTACTTCAATTCAAAAACTCCCCAGTATCTTCTTATTTTTCATTGAGTTTTCATGACTCAATGTTCAATATTAAGCATTGAATAACTCCAGGGAAAATCTGAAGACTTCTATATTCCTCTTCCTAATCAACCTCCATTCAGCAGGCCCACCTCTCTTGTCCTTTCTGTGTTTATGTTATTTTTCTGATGTGACTGCTTGCAGTGTTCCACTAATAGCCTTGAACCCAGTCCTGATGCTGGCTGCTAGCCATCAAAAACATAGCTGGAGGTGGGGTTCAGAGTGAGCTGCCATGTTAAATCGCCTCTTTCCCTCCCTCTGGGAAAGGACCTTAACCTCAAGCACTTTCAGTCAATCACAGTCCAAGAGAGAACCTTGACAATGTTCTGCAACAATGATCGGTTCCATAAAATATGCTGGCTAGATGCGGAGTTGAGTTTCTTTTAGCTTATTTCATAATAAAGGGCAATGCATGTGCTGTATTCGTAGTAATTTAAATCTGACACAAATAATACAGCAAATAATTACAATGACCTTTAACTCACCTCAAATTTAAACAAAGGTTAAGCTGCCCTTTACTAAAGTAAATATTTTCTGTAGTCAAATAAATGCAGACACCTTTGGAGAGCTGAATGCGTTGCCAAACTAAACGAATATGAAAATGGTTATAACAGCATAATTTCAAAACATAAAGAATGCGGGCTCCTTGGCATAAACAACACCCAGATGTGTGGCGTCTGCCATTATTAATTTGCCTCTTACCTTCCTTCCAGAGGGCTTCCCCATACGCTTGCTGGGAACTGTTGCTTGAAATTTCTGTCCAGAAAAGAAGAGTTCAAAGAGAAGTATTAAAAGGAAGATAATTTTGCTTTTCTCTTCATATTATGATTTAGTAAACAATTTATATTTTATTCCATAATGCAAAGCAAAACCTCAAACATCTAAGTGGTTACTATGTACACGCTGAGACTTAAAAAATAAACCAGAGACAGCACTGACTGGCTAAAGGAAGTAACCAATAAGCTTATGGAGCTCTTTAGCTGTTAACCAGATAAGGACCAGGTGTGCTTTCACACATTTTAGTTTGTTTAGTCTATGTCTCCTTCAAATAAGTGCTTCTAAAAAAAAAGTCCAATTTAAGAATGTATTTCATATGTATCTACTCTTTAATTTTAAAAGTTTGCTTGGAAAAATTATCTTTCTGGTGTGCAACAGCTAATGATATGTTGACTATGAAATGAAGCCATGAATTTGTTTCTACACTGAGTATTGCCTCCAAATTCTCTTTCATTAAAAGAAGGCTACCTGATTTAATTAGACGGGTTCAGCATGCCCATATTTTTGGTCACTGTTAAAATGGCATGCCTCAAATAAGGATTAAATTCATATTTATAGGATAATAATAGCATGTTAATAGGAAAATGGAGTTCATTTCTTTTGGCTTCTTTCATAGCAGCTTTGTGAATTCTATTTTCTGAAAATGACATAAGATGTTCTTATACATCTAAATTAATGAATATGTATTTAATTTTTCTTCAGTAAAAGCCAGTTTCAGGTCAATGAAAACTTCTTTCATGGTGCTCTTGATTCTGACTGAGGTTTGTTCCTTACCTCATTCTCATTCTTGAAACTGGTGGAAGAACAGAACTGGGATAACCATCTCCTTACAGATTGGCTTGGGCTCTGAGAACTGAAGCTGACCTATGATCTAGGGAGTAACTGCCTGTGATGGACTTGTGATCTTAAAAACTGGAGCTAACACTTCTCAGGTTCTTTCTCACCACTGAAATGGTTGGCATTGAACTGGTTAGAAAGGCCTGATCTGGGAGTGGGAGGGGACATGATCTCCTGTGAGGAGTTATCCACACACCTGCCATTGCTGTGACTCCCACTCTATTCTGTTCATCCATGTCCCTTGACAGAGGTGTTAGTCACTTCCCTCCAGATACTTCTGAAAAGCTTGGTATCTCCTGGAAACTTTTTCTAGAAAAATGTTTTAAATTGCTATAAAAATTGTTTGAAGCCATGTATATAAAATATAAAATAAAACAAATCAAAATCAAAACGTGTTATTATCAGGGAATTTTATTTTCTGTTTGCTTATTTTAAAACAGGGTATGACTATTTATGTAGCCTTGACTAGGTTGGAATTTAATATGTAGAATAGAGTGGCCTCAACTTGTGAGCTTGAGGAGATCTTCCTCACTCTACCTCCAAAGACTGGGAATGCACGTGTGCACTAACAGAGCTAGAAAAAGCATACTAGATTCCATACCTTATATGTATACTCTTATTCAGCAACTTGGTCCTTCAGTGTAATATTTGGGTTTTAGGGAAAGAAGAGACCTCTGTAAAGTTTTGACTCATTCTCTCTAAATTAAAACATAGCAGCTTCTTAAAGGCTGCTGATTCATTCTAAAAATAAAAATTGCTTTTTCTTTTAAACCATGTAGTTCTCGTATGTCTTGCTAAGAACAGAGCCCATAACCTGTTCAAAATAAAAGTTACCTTTATGCCTCAAAATCCCCAAATGGAACTTGTAAAACTGATGTGTGCCTTGAAGGTTGTCTTTTTATTTTCTCTTCAGCATTACTGACTGTTTTAACTTTATATTCAGTTATCTATCCTGTTTGTTTATATTCCTTTCTTGTCCTTTTCAGATTCTTTTTCCTTTGATTGGCTTTCCAAGCACACGAAAGAGCATCTGCCACAGGTAAATAGCTAGATAATCACAAACATATCACTGTTTTTGCTAAATTTATTTTTCTCGTCTTAGAATGCAAAGTTAAAATGCATTAAGTAGTATGTTGAAAATACTTTCTCTTTCTGACCAAGACTGTTTCCCTCCATAAGTAGAGTTTATAATACAGAGGGATAAATGGGGACACTAGGAGTATTAAAAACAAAAGATAACATATTTGGAGCCAATAGTTTGGGAAAACCGAAGTTGTTCTGTAAAACAATTCTCATATTCACGAGGAAAAGGATGCAGTATTTCCTGAAACTTAATAAAACTCATCTAATTAAACATAGTGGAGGGAATCAAAGAAGTAAAGGGCTATTTCCTTGAGTCAGTGAGTCTGATCAAATCAACAAGAAATGTGAGTAACTAAGCAATGATTTGAAGGTGCAAATTCCTGTGATGTTTTCCCTGTAACAGAATGAGGATTTCTTCCACATGTGCCTTCCACAAGTTTTGCCTTTCAAAACTTGACAAATAAGAAAATGTCAGTTTTCTTAGGAATAAGTATATATGAGGACCATTTGAGTGAATAATATTCCGGAGCATGGGGTGAGGTTCACTGAGGTAATGAGAGTGATAAAAGAAGGGGATCACACTATATTGTTAAAGGCAGGGTTATGACGTGATTTGAGAATAAAATGCTACCAAAAACAGGAATGAGCCTAAGAAAGACTGGTGCAATGCAGTTGTTTGCTCATCAACATACCACTTCATGGTCCCGGAAGATAACTGGGGACTCCTCCCCATCATTTGATACAGCCAATTTGGAATCCATCCCTCCCCATCTCTCTTATCTCTGTCTCTGTCTCTCTCTCTCATAATCTGCCATTATCTGGGTTACCTCTTTGCCTTTGCATATTTTCATTAAAGCTTAACACACCATTTTACAAGGTTTAAAAATAAATAAATATTATAAATAGTTGCATTGATTCTTTGAGAATGTCATACAATACATTTTAGTTGATTTTTCTTCCCCCCAACCCCTCCCATATCCACCCCACCTCCATTCTCACCCACATTCTTGTCCTTTTTTCCCATTCTTGAGTCAAATACTCTTGGGTGTGGTCAAGCAAGGTCCACACCCTTAAAGAATACTGACTCTCCCTCTCCCATCAGCTACCATATGCCAGTATCCGCTCAGCAACTGCAGGACCTCCTGCCCACCCTTTTCCCTCCGTGCTGAGCCTTTATCAGCCTTGAGCTTCCGTAGGTGTTGTGCGTGCAGTTGCAATTGCTGTGTGTCTGTATGTACTACCCTGCTGTCTGGAAAGCACTATTTCTTGTACTTGCTCATTACCTCTGGCTCTTACAGTTTTTCTGCCTCTTCTTCTGCAGTGATCCATCAGCCTTGTGGAGAAGCATGTCATCTGAATTTCCCATTTGGAGCTGAACACTTCACAGTTTCTTATTCTCTGCACTTTAACCAGTTGTGGGTCTATTTAATAACAGCCTTCTGCAAGAAGTGTCTCCCATGAGGGGTCTGAGATAGACTAATCCATGAGTATAGCAATGAGATTTAAGGAGTCATTTTAATATTATATTCATTTAGCAGAATGTTAGTAATATGTTTTCTCCTATGGATTTTCACTAACTACCCACAGGTTCTTGGCCTTATAACCAGTGCCAAGTATCCAAACATAAAAGTAGATGGTTACTCCCATATCATTTATACCAGTATTTTACTAGTGGGCAGAATTTGCCAGAACAGTCTTTGTTCACTTAGTTCACAACTGGATAAGACTGATGTTTACTTTTTCTCTTCTGGTAGCAGGCAAAGCACCCTCTAGCCGTGTGAAAATTAGCCAGTAGTGATGAAAGTTCCAGGTTAGTATCCACTTGATTCTGGAGAGTAACCAAGAAAGCTCACAGGAGCCTGAAATGTTTAGAAGTCTATGAGATTCCATTGGCCAAAACCCAAAGACAGGAAATCCATTCTTGGTGCTGAGGTTTTATTTTCTAGAATTAGGTATATATTTGAAGTATTGTCCTCCCATTTAAAGTTAGCTTCAATTGAACTTTTTAAATATGTGGATGTGAATATATATTTGAAAGTTTTTCCATGGGGCTGGAGAGATAGCTCAATGGTTAAGAGCACTGGCTGTTCTTGCAGCAGACCCAGGTATAAATCCCAACATCCACATGACAGCTAACAACCATCTGTAACTCCAGTTCCAGGGGATCCGATGTCCTTTTCTAGCCTCCACAGGCACTAAAAGATATGGGTACAATTATATACATGGAGGCATAACTGTCATACACATAAAATAAAAACGTTTAAAATTAAATAAAAAGAAAACATCTACAATAGTATTTTCCACATCACTTTTTCTTTCTAATTTTTCTATTTTTAATTTTATTTTTTAGTGAGCTCTACATATTTCCTATAACAACCCTTAATCAAATTTAGACCTCTTCTCCTATTCACCTCCTCCCTCATTCCCTACTGGGTCTCATATATTTTGTCACATCGCTTTTTCAAAAGATCTTAACTATTTCTTTAGTGTTGGTAATCCCTCATCTTTTAAGCTTTTAAAATTTGTATTTATTTATAGATTTTATTTTGTGTGTATGAATGTTTTATCTGATGTATGTAAGTGTACCCATGTTGTACAATGACTACAGATGCCAGATGAGAGTGTCAGATCCCCTGGAACTTATTCGCCTCCATATGTATAGTGAAAACCAAACATGGGTCCTTTGCCAGAGCAACCAGTGCTCTTAACCACTCAGGGATCTCTTCGACCTCATCTTATAAAGTTTTTGAGAGAATATTTCTTTTCTTTATACCAAGAGGTGTTCATTGAAGGCATGATGCTTGCTGAGTTTTCTTTATTGCACCTTGCAGATTGTCAAATACTCAGCACCATGCGTACTAGATTTTATGTCATAAATATTAAAGAGACTTAAATGGATCTTTTAGTTTTAGTTCTAAATTCTGGCAGCAAACTTTACTGACTCTAGACATAAATGAACATCTTAGTGGTGCCATAGGAAGTTTCTTTGTTTAGGTACCTGTTTGGGCAGAAGGAGGAGATAGTGCACTTTAAAAAACGTCCTTCAAATTTGTGTGTGAATATTATGTTTCTGGCATAGGCTATTATTCCATGGTCCTCAGTTACTGGAGATGTAGCTCCAAGACAATTTGTACAGGGACAAGTGACTACATTGTTGGAAAATATAAAAGCCATGTGCAGAAATTATTATCTGACTTCAATCTTTTCTTAAGTATCAGCATACCTCACCTCACACGCGAGTAAATGAACCTCACAGCAGATTGTTTTCTCTTCATTCTTTCCTTTGGCTGCTATGAAGCTCAGTGTAGTGCTTCCATTTCTTCTTAAGTAATTTCACTTTGGGTCCCTCTGTTCTTTGTATTACCTCTTTCCGGGGCTTTTCTTAGAAATTCAAGTTTTTGCCTTTCACCTCAGTTTCTATCATATTATCATGTAATATTTTAATAAACCATCTCAAATACATGTGGGAACAAGGCAGGATATAAAGAAATTAATAAGGAAAACAAATTCAGGCACGTTGGCCCCAAGTAATACCTGTCTGCCAATACCACATAATACAAACCACATTGCACTGTTTAGAATGAATGAAAGGAAAGGTCGTGGGTTGGTTGGTGGCGAACAGTCAAACTTTGCCCACTGACATGTTTTGTTTGGCCCACACAGAATGTTTAAAGTATGCGTTATTTGCCAAACTTTGAGAATCAGAAAGTTTCACACAAAACCCAAGATCTTAAAGGAACCTCTGTTCCTTAGCAGTACGGCTGAGTAGCGGCCACTCTCTCTTCATCCCAGTTTGTGACTTCCCTTTTATTTTTACTACATTTCACATGACTCTGTTATGTTCCTTTGCATGACCTACTGAATACTGTAAGGATTTTGTTCAAGGATCTTGCACCGATGATGAGTTGAACTATTATTTCAGTAAGTCATCATTATTCAAAAATGAACATTTGTTGATCTTGTTTCTTTCAGTTCTTTCTTACATGTTAAAACTAGCATATTTTAAAGCTTAAACCAGGAAAAAGAAATTATAGTCTTGCTTAAAAGTGTCCATGCATGTATTATAATTTCATGTTTCAGGATATGTGGGCTACCTCAGTCCTTCAAACCACATTACCAAATCTGAAAATAAATTTTTGCAAGAGTTGTCAGGAATTTTTGCCTTAGTTACTCTTACTTGACATATTATTCCAAGAGGCTTGATTATCTTTTCATTCACCAAGAATAGAGTTGTTGCTAAATGCACATACACTTATAAATGGTAAAGTGATTGAGTGTGCTATTGCTTAGAGACTTTATCACACACACACACACACACATATAAAGCTAAAACTACATTATTACTTGGCAAACGTACACAAAATTTTATTATATTTACATATTTTGCAAGAGAAAGGGAAAAAGGTATCATGTCCCCTAGTTCCGGTGATAGGTTTGATCTGACTCTTAGTGGTTCCTAACACATAATCCCATGTATTTTTTTGAACTTTGCATTCACTGATGTCACTTTTTTGTGGCTGTTGTTGTTGCTTATGAACAAACTGCCTATTAAAACTTTATCAACTCTTTATTTTGTACTTCCCAACCAAAATATATAGAATGCTTTTCCCATGGCTTTGTACCATACAAGCATGAGCAACCATCTATCTTATCTTCCTGTTATGCCTACATTCTGTCTACTTCTTACATTGAAGAACTTCAAATTATATGCAAATATCCTTTATATATATTGTTATTCTATGAGTTCTCTGGTTTTAGTTATAAATTATTAATAAATTTGGCAAAAATTGTTCACATTCATTCAGCCTTTTCTTCCATGTCGTGATTAAATGAGGGCCAAATCATAACATTTTCTTTCTCCTGTTATATGTTTTATATACATCTCTCCACCAATTTTATCATGGTTTTTGTTATGAATAGACTAATGATGCTGTTGAGTCTAAATCATGGTAGACTCCGGGCACATGAGTAAGACGAATAATCTTTCATTCATTCTACACTATCAACTAATTTGCGAGAGAATGAAAACACAATGAATAAAATCAAAATGTATAGGACTAGGTTCCAATTAGAGGAGGGAGAAGATAATTTATGAAAGACGGAAGGATGTGTTCCATAAAGGGAAACAGGCACAATCTAGGAATCTGATTCTTCACAGATACTTTCAAGGAAAAAAAACAAATGACATAGATCGTGTTTTAGCAATACAGAATGCTTATTCACAGTCCCTTGCTGAGTACTAAACTTCTCAGAATGTCACTACCTGGATGCTGTGTGGTCTACACAAACTGTGTGTGACACATCACAGTTTTGAGTAGTCACTAATAATTCCACAATCCCTAGTCCTCTAAAATCAGTAACCAAGACTGATTTTGTGTCCAAATAATCATCTTTGCCAGAAGTTAAATGTGATTCTGGCAAAAACATAGGTCTTATATTATTAGGAACCTTATTAAAATTAAGTAATTATACTCAAGAGCATCATTGCTTGTTATAAGCATGGGTTGTGAGGAGACTTCCAAAGCAAAGGCTTCCTTAGTTTGTGGACATTTCTGTGCCATCACTCACTAAGTTGTTTTTCCTGTGAATGTTCTTTGGTTCTCTCTGAAAAGAAAGTTCATTCCATTCAGCAGCATCAAAGCGGATTCTCTATAGCAATCAGAATGGGACCAGTAGCAGGGGGCTTGCCTCAGTGTCTGCAGTTCAAGGGGGTGTCACTCTTCAGAGACACAGTGAGTAACAGGGAAGCAGGGGAAGTTCCTGAATGACCTCACAGCTTGAGACCAGCGGTCAGTATTTTAATAATGGTTTACATTGGCAGAACTCCACTTCTGGGGTGGTCCTAGTGACATTGTCAAGAATCTCTTTCATTATTACTGGGAATATCACAGAGGCACATTGGTTGAAAGGTGAAAAGTTAGAAACACTGCTGTTTTTCATGGCTGAGAATAAGAGGAGTCCATCTGGGAGGTTGTAAGAAGCTGTTTTTGAAAGAAAATACAAAATGCCACCACAGTTTCTCCTGAGTTCTCAAAGGCAAGCAGTGTGGCACAGCTCTCTTCATTAGCAAGCTGCACTCCCTCTGTCCTCTTGGAAATGTGGCTTCCTTTGGGTACTGTAGGTTTATTTTGCTAGGAAATCTCAGTTACTGAGCTTGCAAAATGTGAAGTTTAGCAGCAATTTTCTAAACTGGATAGCAAATAATAGTAAAAACTTCAAATGCATTTTGTCAAATTTATTCATTAATGCTTTGTAGAGTCTTTCGTTTTTTTCCTATTCAAATAATTAAAGCTTTACATTATGTAATAACCCGGTGAAAATTTGGGGTTTCCGATTTTCAGCTCACATGAATCTTCCATTGGATTGCTGTTCCAATTATTGTAATTAACATTAATTTAACCTATATAAGTATCTTTAACAGGAGTGTAAAGCAGGCCAAAGGTGACATCATTGTGGGGCTTCTAGACTTCCAGTCTAATGTAAAATTCGCAATTTTGACTGAATTATATGAACTGTAAAGAGGTGTGAGTTTTTTTTGTCTGTTATTTGCTTTTTTTTAAATTTCATTTTATTTTTTATTTTTTCACTGTATGTTCTTATTGAATTTTTTGTGCGTTTTATATGATAGACCTTAACCATATTTAAACCGTTTCCCTATTTGGAACCCCCACAACACGCCCACAGGATTTCATGCATTCCGTCATATATGACAAGGTCTAGCTAGTCAAGTTTGTATACCCAGGTGTCCCTAGGTGAGAGTTCATCCACTGGAACCCGGTCAGCTTATCTAGTGTTGCTCCCTTAAAGAATATCAACTCTCCCCTATCCAGGAACGATCATCTGCCAAGAGTTCCTCAGCGAGGGTTGGGGCCTCTTGCCCATTTACCCAGGTGTATGCTAGTTTTAGTCTGATTGAGTTTGCATGGGTCTTGTGCATGCTGACACCATTGCCATAGATTCACATGAACAATTTTCCAGGAGCCTGAAGGACTTTGTTTTGCTATGATAACACACAACCCTGGCTCTTAGAACAATCTTTCTACCACCTCTTCTGCAGTGATGGATGAGGTTTAATAAAAGTCCCATCCAGGGACACACATTCTGCAGACTCATTCTGCACAATTTCCAGTTATGGGCTTTCTGTGTTCATCGCCCGCTGTGGCGTGAGAAAGCTTCTGCTGGTGAGAGGTGAGAAACGCATCAGTATCGTTTCTTCCCCCTGCTCTGCTATGTTCTGTAAGTCTTAGGTGTAGAAGTTCATTGTAGATGTGTTGCTTAGGGCTGAGTACCTCACAGACACTTATTCTCTGTATGTGACCAATTGGAAAATTCTATAGTAGCCTCCATCTGTTAAAAAAGAAGTTTCTTTGATAAGTGGTGACTGGCATACATGACTGTAAATATAAGTATACATATTCAACATACAGTAAGAAATTACATTTGTCTAAAATGTGACAGATGTAGAGTTTTCTCTAAACTCTATGATGTCTCCAGCCATGGGAATTTGGCTATGTTTATGCGCCACACATGAGTTCCCTCTAGGTGAGTGGGCTTTAAGTTCAATTAGACAGCTATTGATTATAGCCAATTTAAAAGTTCCACTACTGCCAAAATAGTTTGCTATGCTGTTAGTTTTCTCTTTTTTTTCTTTCTTTTCTTCCTTCTTTCTTCCTTTCTTTCTTCCTGTTTCTTTTTCTTTCTCTTTCATTTTTCACAAATATACCATTTTAAAACTGGTATTCATCACAGACATTATATTTTTATCATTTTTCTCTTGACAAATTATTATCAATATGAATAAAGTAAACATTTAGTGAATAGAATGAACCTGATACTTAAGAAAGTAGATGTTGATCACTGTTTATATATGCTATGATAGAGGACTCAGAATTCTTATGAAACACCTGGGGAAATTCTCATGTCTTACTTATAAATGTAGGTGCACTGATATTTTTCTGTTGTTTCCTTACTTTTAAATGTATCATTTTAATTGAAAAAATGCATAAAAGACAATATTATTAATAGTACAGTATTTGTTGTGCTTTCTAAAGTCCACCATAAAATCACACATGAAACTTCTGGAAACTATTGATAGAAACCAGATTGTTAGATTCACAGACTATACTGGGTACAAGAGATGAATATATTAGAACTCTTGCAGAGGACCCCACACCGATTCCCAGCAACCACATAGTGGCTAACAAAGGTCCATAACTCCAGTTCCAGGGAACCCAACGCTCTCTTTCGACCTTCATATGAATTGCACCACATGGGTATACATATATGCATGCAGGCAATACATTCATACAAATAAATTAAAAATAATTTAAAAATGTAAAAAATAACTGTCTTAGGCCATCCTAAGTTTCAATTTTCTGTTTTGCACAATGTGTGTTAAGAATAATCTGTTTCATGAGTTGATTTTCTTTTGGTGATTCATGGATTTTGCTCTGAAATGGTTTACGTCCCACTGAGGTGCCACACCACACTTCACTTTGAGAAATGGTGATACACACACACACACACACACACACACACACACACACATATATATATATTACTGTATGTGTATATATACATATATATATATACACATATGTATTCTTTCAATATATACAATGAAATAGATTTCATTTTCCTACATTTAGAAGAAGCTACATGATAGTTGTTAATAAGGTCATGCTTGTTATTATTTAATACAATTAGTCCTGCAATTAAGACTCTTTATATATGCTAAAAGACAATTTAATTTTACTCAAATGTCTAAAGGAAAAGGATGGAAAGAGAAGGAAACTGATGGGAAAAAAAAGGAAGAAGTGAGTGTTATTTTCTACTTTGTGTGTAAATCTTTCAGAGTTCTCTGGGCCCCAAGTAAGGTAAACTGAAATAAGGATTAAATTTAGTATTGCAAAGTCTCATTTATAATAACCACATGAGGAGTTCCTGAGTACAGACTAGATAACAAAAATACTATCTTCGTTGTTTACAGTGGAGTTAGTCAGTTTATTAGTTAGAGTGCTTCATTATGTATAAAAGATGCCAATGATAGTCACCCAGTCAAAATAAACAGGCATACAGTGTTCTGCATATACAATTTGTGGGGAATAGTTACTTTGCTATTTATTTAATAATTGACCATAAATGGAGTCAAAGTGCAAAGGGAAAAACTAAAAAAGCAGCCCACTAAGGGCTTTTTGAAAGATTGATAAATAATGTGGAATCTCAATTAGGCTGTAGAAGGAATGCAGATATTAAAAATTTGGTCAAGAATCTAATTAGCTGGAGGTAATTAAACAGTCTCACACGGGGTCATTAATCTTTTCCACAGACCTTTGATGTTTTGCACACTGTCTCCTAGTCATTAATAAAATTCATAACACTCCACTTTGTGCTGTTTTATCATCATGTTTTTTTTTTTTCTGCAAGAGCATAGAGCAAGTGTCATTGTATCACAAGGGCCTTACTTTAGTTAATTTCTTTTCCTCCCCCCATACTTGTTAGGGTTAACCATTTAATAGCCCAAATGAAAGACAAAAGGCACACTTATTATGTCCTTAACTTCAGCAAATAATGCAATTTCACAATTTCTTCATCATTAAAAAAGGGCATTACTGTTTTTTCTTTTGGGATATCGCCACAAATGACAAATTATTTTGGATGTGCATTTAGTGAATGAAGACTTACACGATGACATATCAAAGTTATAGTTCCTCAAAGGAAAGTAAATGATTTAATAAGAGACTAAATGACACTGTCAAGCAAAAATTGTATATTGAACACTAATGGATGAGAGTTCCATTTTAAACATGAATTATTCTTTCAAGTTTTAAAGTAATACCATATTCTGAAGTGGCTGGGTTATAGAAGACACAAAAATGCAAAACCTGAATTTAGGAAATATCATTCTCGTGATGGGGAGAAAGTACATTGTTTTCAGTGTTTGTGTATGAATTATTGTAATGCAAAATTTTGACAAAATATATTTCTGTATAAAAGGAAACTTGTTGTTAAAGAGAATTGATTGTATTTGTAATAGAGCCTCTTATTTCAAAAAGTATTCTACCTGTCCTTTGGTATATATTGGATTAGCAAAAGGAAAAACAATCAATCAAACAAAAACATGATTTTGGTCATGTTATGAGAATCAGAATCATACCACCTATAATGAATTTTCTTTTTGTTTATGGAGCAATTAAATGTACTATGTAAGGCCCCTGGATAGGATTTATTAATACTGTAAGAGTCAAATAAATTTTAAATGTAAAAGCTTCTATTTGATGTTTACATTTTTTTGTGCCTATGTATTTGGTGAATTTTTAGGCATGTCATTTTTATTGAATATTTTTCATACAGAAGATATTGTCTATCTTTGAGGAAAAAATGAAGAGACCACATATTAATGTAATTTATCATTGTGTGGCAGATAAAAAAACTCTTTAAAGGCAGTTTAAAAGCAAAATGAATTAAATGTAAATAAAAACTCTAAGTACTTAATAATAAATATCAAAGTTACATTTTCATGATAAAATAATCTCCATAAATATTAAAATACTAGATATTTGTTATTTTAATATTTAGGTGGTTTATATGCTATGTTTATATTAGCTAACTGGATAGTCATGTGTAATTTAAGTAGTTTGCTCAAAAATCTAGAATTATATCATTTATTAGAGGGATGAAGAATTCATTTGTTAAATGTCTCTGTATCCTTCAGTTGTGGAACATTTGTCTATTTCTTTACAAGAAGATGACATAGGAACAAAACAGAAGCAGAGTTTAATTGCATGAATAGTTGAGGTTCTCTGCCATCTCCCAATTTCCTGGTTAACTGTAAGGTCATTCTCCAAACAGCAGGGCAGACAGAAATATACATTTCTGAAATCATTATATCATTTCCTGTCCTGTTTCCTGTCAACTGTTCCTGCCAGAGATGGCTAATCATGACCTATTTTTTCTAAGCAAAAGAAGCAGTAGAGTTAGATCTCTTTCCTAAATGTAGTTATAAAATCTGGACTTAAGAGGGCAGGAGATACTCTGTAACAAAATATCAGAAGACCAGGACAAACCCTCTAAGAGAAAAATCATTTCTACATTCTAGTGTGTGATGAAGTGATTTATTCTCAATAAATTTTGTATAAATGCTTTAGTTACTTTGACACCATGATTAACTGCATTTTCAATGATATATGCAACTGGGGACTCTCCTTACCCTTGTTGAACTTGCTTCATTGAATTTGAATGGTCTATTTTTTAAATATTGAAGTTGTTTGGGGGTTTTTAATTTATTTCTTTTGAGATTTTAAATTTTACCGTAGTTTCTTTCCAAATATACTAGGAGGAAAGGGTTTTACTGTAGACTGTGTCTAGGAAACATGCAATTCTTTTAAGTTTCATATATCTTTCCAATCTTTACATTAAAATTGTTCTTTAAAATCATTGATAACTTATTTCACAAAAGTATCCCTCTCCAAACAAATGCCAGTTTTCACGTACAAACTTGCATATTGGATTTCTAATCTCATCCAGCAAATCCTTTGACCTTCACTTCCTTCCTTTAGTGAAAATAATCAGCTATCAAACGGAAGAATCTAAGACCCATCTACATTTTAGAAAATAAGTACTTGTTCATGATCATGTGCAGTGAGATAGTTAAGAGGAACTACCAATAAAGACAATGTGCTATAAGTTCGTTATTTTCAAGTATCCATCATGTTTATTTTAATGTGAAGGTGCTTAACTTTAAACCTCTAAAACAATACTCACAGACATAAAGTAATTCAGAAAAAATCTCCATATTTTCTTGTACGAATATCATCAAGTTTATCTGACTATTATCAAGTTTATCATCTGTTTCAGAATACCATATTTTCACTATTTTTCTTAAATATATATATATTAAACTTTTAATGATTAATATGATATTTCACCTATTTTGACATTTTCTCTAATTCAGTTTAACCTAAAATTTAACTTGTAACTATGAAATAGTTTTATAATTCTTCTCGTGGTTCTGAAGGTCATTTTACTTTAGCAGTAGTTTTTAAAAATATTTTGTTTATTATTTTTATTTTGTGTATGTGTCTGTATTGCCTGCATGTATGTAAGTGCACCTGTGTCATGCAATGCCCACAGAGGTCAGAACAGGATGTTGGATCCCCTGGAACTGGTGTTATGGATGATTGTTAGCTGTCATGTTGTTACTGGAAAACAAACCCAGATCCTCTGAAAGAGTATCTAGTGCTGTTAACCACTGAGTCAACTCTCCATCCGTAGCACTATTTCTTTTTCTTTTTTAAGAAAGAAGGCAGAAATCCAAATGTCTATATTCATTAATAGATTCTAGTTTTCAAGTAACTGAAGAGAAGTCCTTTGTGACATTTAAGATGAGTATAAATACAAAAACTGGAATTGTTTCCATCTGGAGAAAGTTATGAATTGCCACCTTTCAAAACATCAGAGGTAAGTACTCTTAGATCATTTTGAAGATAAGAAAATTTTATCAGGAAGAAATGAGAGTAAATAGTGGATTCTTTTAGAGATGTGCCTGCTTTAGTTTTAATATAACTATAAAAATTTTCATTTTCAAAATCTTAAGATGAACCTCGAGTCCATGCTTATAAATGACATTTTTTTTCTTACATTGCAGGTACAGAATCTAAAGTGCCTGTTTGATGTCTGTCATGAGATTTATTTTTCTGTCTTATCGATATCAAGGTTCTAGCTATTAGAGAACTGAAAGAAGGTTGTCATCTCTTTTAGAGTGGAAATACTTCACTGACAATTACAATTAGCCTCAATAATCTCATGAGTTCATGTTTAAAGGTTCTTAAAAACATATTTGAGATTTGATTTCAAAGGTTAAAATATATTTGTAATTACAACATTTTTCCTAATGCCTTTGGTCTAAACTTAAAATTTTTTAAATTATGTAGTCTAAATATTCTAAACAATTAAATAAACCATGTCCAGGCACTAATTGAATCAGCCTTAGAAATCCTCAACAGGTTTTGGATAACACACAACTTATTTCGAGTTTGTGTATATCCAGATATCCTTGAATTAATTAACATGAGAAGGATGAAACTCCTCTGGATTTAGACCCTAAGTGTCAAGCATCATTGTCATGTCCATACGCTGATGAAGGCCTTTGCAAAAGTTAGACTAGTTGGTTTAGGATCATCTACATTTCTTCATTTTATGTAGTGACCTCTTGACATTTACTTTTATTTTTTAAATTGCTGAAGCACATTCCCTCTATGCTAAACTTTCACTCACTTCAACTCAGTAAATACTTTTTAAGGATCGTCTGAAGAGGTGTAACAGTGGTAACCCAATTTGTCAGAATGAAAACTATTATATATCTGACTTTCTCCTCAAAAACACAAGTACAATACTAGTGACTACAAAGAAGACAGAGACAGAAGAGAAACAAGAGTATATGAAAAATTACTTTTTAAAAAAATAAATAAATGAAAAAAAATCAGTGACTGAGGGTTTGCTAACTCAGGCAATATTCCTTGATTGTCTCAGGTTTAGAATGGGTCAGGAAAATATTGAACATGAAGAATTGTTAAGCCTGCTGCTCAAATTGTGTTGTTCTGCAAAAACTATTGACCCAGCTTTTGATTAAATGATGCATTTTGTGTACGGGAAACAACCAAGGCTGCATTCTTGCCCCTGTTCCTTCAAGTTTTGCCCTTTTGAACCTTATCCTGAGAAAATTAATCCTGTATCGTCTATGAAACAGGCAATAATTTTTCCGGAAGGAGACCCCAAGCAAGACAACACTGATGCCCTTCAGAATGCACCCATCTTTGCCTCTAGATCTATAACCAAACTCAAGGTTAGGCATGTTGCTAGAGATGAGATACAGTACACTTCTAGAAAACTTAATGAGTTTACATGAAAGCTTAAGTCTAGAGAATGTGTTGAAAATGATTTTTAGAGTGTAAGATAATGGTGGAAGGAACAAAAACTAGATTAGGTTGAACTTGTTAATATATGCCTATTGAGCAGAAATTCTAGATTTAATGTTACAGCTCTCACAGACAAAAAATGGGCCAATAATTTATTTGATTTGTCGCTTCTGAGCTGGATAGCTTGTGTTGTAAACTTGACACACCTATGTAGAGGAAATTTAAGTTGAAGAATTGTCTCCATTGGATTTGTCTGTGGCCATGTCTACAGGGAATTTTCTTGATTTCCGAGTGATTATGGGAGTACCCCGCCCACTATGGCCAGTGCCACTTCTCAGCAGGTGGTCCTGCACTGCATTGGAAATCAGGTTGTCTGGGTTAAATCTTCAGCACAACACAAAAAGTATAATTTAATTTGTAAGACTGGAGAGATGGCTCAGTGGTTAAGAGCGCTGACTGTTCTGGCAGAAGACCTGGGTTTGAATCCCAGCACCCATATTGTGGCTAACATCCATCTATAACTCCAATTCCAGGGGATCTGACATCTTCTTCTGTCCCCCATGGGCACTGCACAACACAGGTGCACTTACATACATGCAGGCATAATACTCATACACATAAAATGAAAATAAAGATTTTTTTTTAATTAAGACAGCGGGGTAAGCACAGGACAGAACATCAAGCCAGTAAGTAGCATTTCTCCATGGTCTTTGCTTCAGCTCCTGCCTCCAGGTACCTGCCCTGTGTTCGTGCCATGGCTTCCCTCAGTGATGAGCTGTAACCCAGGAGATATAAGATAAAATAAACCCTTTCCTCCCCAGGAAAGTTGGCTTCAGTCAGTGTTTTTCTCACAGCACTAGAAAGTAACGAAAACGGCTTCTTTATCCTTTGGCCAAGATCAAGTACAGTTTACATGGTTGCTTAAGTGGTGGCCCATTACAAATGAACTGGAGATGCTTTACGTGTGTTGGCTTCATATTGATTAAGGGATTCAGACTCAAGAAAACTGGACTGCTGGGATGGATTTGTCATTTAAAACCTAACTGGAATGCTGGAGTGGATTTGTTATTTAAATCTTTATCGCTATAACAGGAGGCCCAGAAAACATGTCCTTCACTATTACTATTACATAGAGCTTTAAGAGGCACCAGCATATCTGAAGATGTCCATCACCATTCTCTACGCTAAATCTTACAGTGGGAGACACTGCTCCATTAGATGGTTTAAATGTACTGGGTCTTACTGGACCCCATGGTAGCCGGGGCCAAGTAGCGGTAACTGAACCCCTAAAGACAAGGTGAACATACTTACTGTAATGAACAGTGTAAGCAAAACAATGTTCATAACAGTCTGACCCATGTAGACCTTTGGTACAGAGTAATTGATCATGGTGTTCCCTGAAGGGAAATAGGAAGCTTACTTGTGATGGGTAGTTTTAGTTGTCAGCTTAACACAATCAAAAATCACCTGGGATGTCTGAATGAGGGATTGTCTAGATTAGTTTGCCTTGTGTGCAGCTCTGTGGAGGATTATCTTATATTAATTGAGTCAGGAAGACTGACACATTGTGGACAGCACCATTCCGTGGATCTGAGTTCTGGACTGTATATGAGGGAGAAAATGAGTTGAGTACAAGCACACGTACATTCATTGTTCTCTGTACCTGATTATGGATGCTATATAACCAAGTCTCTAAAGTCTTGCTGCTGTGGACTTTCTTGCCATGATTGACTCTAATTTGCAATTGTGAATCAAAATAAGCCCTGTTCCCCCTGAGTTACTTTTCAGGATATTTGGTCACAGCAACAGAAATGAAAGTAAAGGTAACTACAAAGTTTTTGTTCAAGTTGCATAAGCGGAAAAATTCAGAATAAATAAATGAAAAAATGCTTTGAATCACAGAAACATAAACTCATTGTTCCCCAGTTTCTACTCCCAAACAACACTGTAGTCCTCTAGGTAGATGCTTATAGAAGTCAGGCAGTCATTAGAAATTTCAGCCAAAATCTGATTAATGATGAATTGCCTTGTGGTTTTTTCCTAGTTCCAGAATGAACAATTGGGATAGATATGGTTGCAGGTTGGAAGAACCCACACATTGGTTCCCTGACCTATCGAGTGAGGGTTATTATGGATGAAAAATCCAAAGAGAAGGTATGGGACAAGCTCTGCCAGAGAAAAGAGGTCAAAACAATCACCTCACTATATGCATTTACAGATATAAGTGCCACCTTCAAGAATTTAAAATGCAAGGATGGTAATTGTCACCACATCCACATCTCCTTTTAACAGAAGATTGATAGATTATGGAGAATGAAAGTTCATTATCTATAGCAAACTTAATCAAGAAATGACTCCAAGTGCATCTGCTGAAACAGATATGGTTGCTATTCTTGAGAAGATGAATGAATCATCTGGTTTCTGGAATCCATTTATTGATTTTTCAGCTATGTTTTTCTCGATACCTGTCTGTAGAAAACACCAGAAGAAATTTACTTTTAGCTGGCAAGGACAGCAGTATGCATTTAGTGTTCTATAAAGGGTATATTTATTCCCCAGTCTCATATCATAATTTAGTTTATCAGGATCTTGATCCCCTGTTATTTTCCCCCAGGTAGCAAACTGGCCTTTTTGATGTCACTATTGATGACATTATACTGATTGGGGCCAAGTGGAAAGGAAGTAGCAATAACTCTGGACTAGGCAAAACATTTGCACATCGGAGGATGGAAAATAAATATAACAAATACTCAAGATCATAGGAATATCTATCACTCCAGTGGTGTTCAACATTCCTAGATATTCTTTCTAAGGTGAATGATTGAATGCTGCACCGAGCTCCTCCCACAACCAAGAAGAAAGACCAAGTCTTGGTGGGCATGTTTGGGTTTTGGAGGCAGCACAGTCCTCTTAGGTAAAGTTTTATGTGGAGCCTAGAGTGCAAGAAGGTTCTTCAACAAGTATTGGATGCTATTTGGGCCACATGATCCAGCAAATTACTATCTTCGAGGTATCAGTGGCAGATATAGACGAGTGTAGAGTTTTTACAGGCCCCTATAGGGGAGCATAGTGGAGGGAGGCTCTTGGGATTTTTGTTTAAGATCTTTCTGTTAACTGAAGACAGCTACTCTCCCTTTAAGAGACATCTCTTTTCTTGCTATTGGGCCTTAGCACAAACTGAACTCTTGAAAATGGGCCACTAAGTTATCATGTGACTTGAGCTGCCTATCATTAGATGGGTGTCAACAACAGTTCATCATCAAATAGAAGTGGTACATACCTGATCAGACACAGATAAGTTCCTTGCAATTATTTCCCAATTGTCTACGATTCTGATTTCTGTTACAATGCTGTTGCATAGGACTGTCCTCCGAACAGTAGACTTTGGAGAGATGCCTTCTCCCCAGGCTTGGTTGCACTCTTTTGCCAAAGCCAAATTTGTTGACTTTTATACTCCATAAGAAAGGAGGGGCAGAGAGAGTCGGCCACACCTCCTAAACAGCCAGTGGGTCCGTGTTGCATGAGGAGGAGGGGCTAAAGGTATGTAAGCTGAGGAATACTTAACGAGCAGCTCTCGCCATTTTGTGCTGCTATGGTGAAGTCAAGATCCATGCTTAGATGGAGACTTTGCAGAGTAGCCTTAGGAGTGGAGCACCCACACTTCTGAATTAAACTCTCACCTATTGCTAAATATGCCCAATAAATTCACCAGTTTCCAACACTGTAGTCTGGAAAATTGTACCTCGGCTTACTGTAGTGACCAAGAGAAGAAGGGGCCAATGGTGTTTGCATCTCCCAGAAGGAATTTTAGCCACAAATGCCTTCTGTCCCAAGTATTATCTATGGTCTCATGGGTGTGTCTTATTATCAATGCCATAAGTAAGAATAATTAGAGCCTGATTCACAAATGATTCTGCAGGCTTTGGAGGCACTGTTCAGTTTTAGGCAGACAAAGTACCACACAGCCTCTTTCTGGACCAACCATGACAGAGAGTGTTGAAGGGACTGGACTACTTCCATTATGGCAAGGTCAGCATCCTGTCCTTAAAGGGAATGGACGCTTACTCTAGGTGTAGACTCACTTTTTTGCACGTAATGCTTATGCCAAAACTATGTATGACTGCAGTGTTTCAATGGTGTTACCATATCATGTGGTTAAAGATAATGAGAAATTTTAACAATCTAAACAAGGCAGGATCATGAGTGACTCAGACACTTAAAGAATTTAAGCATGTGTAACTCTTAGAGGTAAAGACCATGGCACGATTTGAATCTTGCTGTTAGTGAAAGAAATACAGAATGTGTGATAGAGGAGGTAGTCATAAACACCAGCCAAGTTCACCTGACCATTTAGAGAAATGACAATAATAATTTTAATGTTTATATCCTAATTTTTTAGGACTATGTTTGTGCAGATATACACACACATTAAGGAGATATTTAGGCTTTCTTTCCTTCACTTCTCTACCATGTAATTTAACATTGGTTGAAGTATTATCATAAATTAAGTGTTATTAATCTATATTACTTTTTCAACTATTCTAGGGGAAGAATAGTGTGTTTTTAGTTGTACATGATAAATTTTATTAGATGAACAGATAACATTATTTTTTTCATTTGGAAACTAATAATGCATAAGGTGATTTGAGTGGTTATCAAGTTCACAAAGGAAAGACTGTGATGGGTGATCTTGATTATTAACTTGATTGTTTCTGGTAACATCTAAGGGACATGCCTCCTGGCAGGTCTGTGGTGGTATTTCCTGGAAGAATTAATTTGTGGTATGCAGTACCTTTTGGTTATTACTTAGATATAAAGACTTCTGAGGGAAAGAAGTGTTGCTTTTTACTTGCTCCCATTTGCCTCTTGCTGGCAAGTAATCTACTTTGATGCTGACAGAACTATCCTTTGATGACATCAGAATTCAGCTTTGGTTCTACCGTATGGACTGAGACCAGTTATTCTCCAAGAATATTCCAAGTCCTCACTCAGTTCCAGATTAAATCTGCTGAGACAGCCTAGTAAATGGTGAAGTTAGAAGATTCTTCACCCCCTGGAATGTCCAGACAGCCACTGTTGGGTTATGCAGCTAGTATGTTGTAAGCCCATTTTTAACACAAATCTATTGTTTAGCTTTACAGAGGCTAACTGACCATTTTTCTTTTATTTTAGAAGATGCTTACTTCAATTTAAATGGGTAAAAGGCATTTTAATTTACATTCTCTTTAGACTTTTCTATCTCACATCCCTTCATGCTTTCTTAGAATGCCTTCTAACTTTCAGTTGTTCCTGGTTTCTTCCAAATTTTTTCCCACAATTCACCCCACTGTTCCCTAACAATTAGTTTAGTACAATTGTAGTCGGGATACAAATCTGCGGTTCTAAACACTTTCAGTTCCCTTTAAGACACTGCATTTGAAACATGTCAAGGCAACAACAAAACTAGATGATAGAAGCTCATGGCCATTTCTAGTAATCACAAATCAATTTCATCCATCTGTCACATGAGGTAAATGAGTGACTAAGGCTAAATAATCAGATGCAATGAAATTGCGTTTCCAGAAGTCTAATGCTTTAGACCTATTTCGATGACAGACTTTAAACATGATTCTACTTGATAATTTCTCATTTCCTTAATATTCATCTTTGTGATAATTATCAGTTTTTCCTGAATGCACCCATGTGGATGAAGCACATATTAACACTCCAGGTTTGTACATACCTGCTACATATATGTTATTTATAGTTCATGACAGGGTCAGATGAGGCCAGGGATATTAGAACAATAAGTTAGTGCACTGGAAGTTTCCATGAATTCTCAGCGTTTGGAACTACCAAAGGATACCAATAATTCCAAGGGATTAATCATGTTATTTAACAACCAACATGACAATCAGATAAAATACGAATTGCAAAATTTTACTCCTTAAAAGGAGAATTGGACTATTGTCAAGGATTTAATTTATTCATATAAGAATACCTAGTTGATAATTGGTTCATTCTATTCAGATATTTTAATTCATTATTTGAGGATTTCAAGCAATGTGTGTGGTACTTGCCCCCCTCTGACTCCTCACAGAAATGCTCTTCTTCCCGATTCCACTTTATTCTTCTTAGAGCAGTAAATGTGACCACGCTGTTTTTACAAATATGGAAAATCCTATAAATCCACAGTTTTGCGCTGCTATAGTTTTTTACATAATACTCAAGACAATTCCATAATTTTAGACAGTGGAAGGATAAGGAAAAAATACTTACACACATATGTATATATACACATGCATGCCAAAACGCATTCACATATGTCCACACATATGTATGCACATAGTATACACAGATATGTATGCACACTCACATAATCCCATATATGTATTTATTTATATACACAGATACTCAAAATCACATTCACACAAACACATGAAATATACACATATCCATATACACAATATGCATACATGCAAATATATCTGTATGGACTCACAGAATCACACAGTCACATGTACATGCACCTACACATGAACATAAACACATATAAATGTGTGCATTCACACATATGCATAATATACATTCACACACATATACATGTACACACATATACATAGTGATAGAAGTGAAAACACATATACACATAATATACAAACATTCATGTATATGTGCATATTAATAAAAGCAAGTGAGCATATCTCTGGAAAGAACTACATAAGCTGCTAAGGGAGACCACTAATTGATGGCCCAACACCAGCTTCATGACCAAATAAGTACATCAGTGATTAGCACAGCATACAACACTGGCGCAGTAGTGACACTTTTATCTTCGGGGAGAACAATAGCTACTTAATTGAGCTTAAAGCCAATTTAGTGTAGAGCCCTGTCTTCGTTCGTCGACCGAGTCCGGATTGGTGGAGGGCTGCGGACTGAATGATGCACACATATAAGACAGAGACACAGACACACACACTAGGTAGGAGGAAAGGAGAATGACTGACTGACTTTATTGAGAGGCATCAAGCCTTATATACCCTGAGGGCCGGGCTTTGCAGGAGGTTCCTCTATTGACACACAGCTGTAAACAGGAAAAAGGAAGTTGTGGTCTGGCTAGCTTAAAGGTCAAGTTGTTTACTTCAGCTTTGCAATTGACAAGATCCTGCTAGCTCTTGGCCGAGAGCCTAGCACTAAGAGAGAAGGGCTGCAGAGGGGCCAGACCCTACAATTTAGTGGAAGGAAATTCATGTGGTACTGTAATCCTACCCAAATACACATGGCTGAAGAGGTCATGGATCTTAGAAAAACCTCCAAGGTTGTCACATCACTAAAATAATGTAACGTTTTACAAAGTGCAAGATATGTATCCTTATATTTACAGACAAGTATCCCAATTACCACTCATTAAAGAAGCTTCTTTTTGCTCCAGAAACTGACTACTACAGAATACTACAAATGGTCATATACAGATATTGTCTGTGAATTACCCAAGCTTAAGTGGCACATCTACAATGCAACCTCTACACCTAAGGCCCATGCAACATAGAACAAGAGATAAAGAATGGTAAAGAATGAATCTCTCAGCTCTCATTAATGATGCTTCTTCATGGAACAGAGGGTCAGGGAAACAAAAGGTCACAAATAGTCAAAAGCATGGAGATTAGGAGTCTGCAGAATCTGGGTCCCTTGACAGCACTGATATCTTGAGCTTCAGTCACACAGGGCTCAGGGATCACTGAGGAAGAGGGGTCAGAAAGGTTGCAAGACCAGGGTGAAGGTGAATGTCTCCTGCAGGCTCCTGGGACCCTGTTCATATAAAACGGCCGCAGTGGTGTCAGCATGCTTAAGACCCATGTAAACTCAAGGAGGAAAAAAATTTTTTAAAAAGCACGGATTTGGAGAAACGAGCAATAGATCCCAATCTTTGCTGAAGAAACATTGGTAGCTGGTTACTCTTAGGTGAGGAACTCTGGATAGGCTGACTAAATCTCACTGGACGAACTTGTACTGAGGAATGTTGAAGGACACTAACTTGACACAATATGCCTGAACACAAATTACAGAGTGTATGAATTCCGGGGGTGGAGTGACTGTGGGGTGATGGCAATGAGAAAGGGGGTATAAAACTGATTAAAGTTGATTGAGATGCTCTGTATTAAATACACAAAAAATCAATTAAAATTAGGAATAAGAATGAAGAAAAAGAGATAGATCCTACAGCAATGTTTAAGTACAATGACAGAAGTAATAAGCTAATTTTATCCATATTTTAGGAAATTAGGAAAGAGAAGAGAAAGGCAGCATATATTTCTTACATTTCCAGTTTTAGAGATGATTCAGTTTGACAGCTAGGCATACTAGACACACAGGAAACTAGTATTATTTTAGGGTTAGATAATGTATTCTACTTTAGACATTTAGAAGCCCTGGGGGATATAGGTATAGTAGGTGGCCAAAACTACAGTTCTGAAGATCAAAAGAGAGATGTAAGATGAATGGAAAGACAGAACTCTTGACCGTAGCAGAAAATAATAACAAGAAGAGTTTGAAACATGTAGAGAAAAGGGAGTGAAAATTAAGAATACAAGGAGTGGCTGTATAGAACACAGTGAGGCATCATCTGCCTAGAATGTGCAAGGCCCCCGGTTTCAATCCCCAGAACTTCAACAAGAACATCTAAATGATAATAGCAAACACATAATAGCAAAATTCCACCAACATTTAAGTTTGTATAAAGGAAAAAGAGACTCTAACTGCATATGGTTTGAAGTCTCCTGTGTCTTGAGCCAGGAACATGAGCATTCCTATTTAGGGCACAGATCTAATTGGATGCATTGTAAGTGTTTCAGTGCAATGTGTCTACATTTTCTTGGGGACTTTCTCAACACAGTAAGTTGGTATCCCATCTTTTCCGAAGCCAAAGTTTCTGAGATATTTTTTTACTCTATCTCATACTCAAATACAATATGGTATAAAACATTCCTGTGTCTGTATTCGAACTGCAGTGAACTTCGGCTCCTTCTTCCCATGCTCATGTTCCCCATTCTCACCTAAATGCCAGTCGTTTCTCAACTGAATTGTCACACCAGCATCCAAATGATAGCATTCCTTATTTTACTCAGTTATAACAGAATGATGTCGAATATACTTAATCAAAGAACTAATAAAACAATAAAACTTTAAATCTTAAAAAAAAGCAAATGACCAAGAATCTGATCACGCCTAGTGTATGATGCTGTAGAAATGGTAAATACTAAGAGAAAGTGATCCAAATGAGCTATACTGTGGGGATTCGTAAACTTTGCACACATAGACAAACAGGCAATAAAACCAGATTTAGTGCAGAAGCAGCCATCTTTAAAGAACTTGGAAAAAATTTAAAGGCCCTTCTGTCCATCTTAGTCCTCAAATTCCAGTTTGTGCTTGAGGGTGAGAAATGAAGGTAACAGAATGTCCCTCTCATTTTAAATTACTACTCTTTAATTGGTTTAAATTTACTTTAAATCATTGTGTTTAGCCAGTTCTGAGGTCAGTACAGAAACGTGTAATACTATGAAACTTTAATGTGAAGGATTTATTCATCTTGGAAAAAGGAACTTTGAAATTCATTCTTTAAAGAAGCAGTCTTTAAAATATATGTGAAAATCATATTAGTTCTTAGTCCATTTTACATTTATTCCATACACACACACACACACACACACACACACACACACACACATACAATAGCAATAAAGGTTCTCAAGCTGCAATAACTTTAGAACATTTCATCATATTTCCAGGAGTTCGTATGGAAAAGCAGGTTTTCATTCCCAGCTATTTACCAAATGCCCACTTATCCTCATCTCTTTTCTGTCCCAGCTCTATAACTGGATAGATGATGATGCTTTTAATGATGACTTTGTGGTTTGTAGAAAAAGTTTTAGACACATATGCACACACACGGGTTTGTGGAGGAGTTATTGTTGAAATCTTTGCTGACTTTCATGTAAAACAAGAAGCAGAGCTGCCTTATGCTTTTGAAGCCTAAGCATCACTAACCGAAAAAGGAGAGGCAAAAACCCCACATTCACCTGTTGTGACTCTAATTCAAAATCATTTTTCCTTTTTTCCATTTAGAGTGTCTCCACTCTTGGCACATAATATGACCATAATGAAAACTAAGTAAATTGAGCTTCAAGTTACTAATGCTTTATTGCTGGTACAACTGGACCCTTGTGGTGAATTTTAGAAACAGGTTTGAGTTTTTCATAATGATTTTCTCCTCTTCTAAGTGGTTGATAATTAAAATAAATGTTTCCCATTAAGAATCATACATTTTCTGCAGTAGGATAAGACAAATTGGTTTTAAATCTAATCTAAAGTTTGATGAAATGTTGTCTTAATAAAAACTATAGTCAAATCAGCCATTTCTGTGTACTGTTCTCTCTTAGGAGACAGTATAAACTCCTGCTTGTAAAAGCTAAATTTGTATTTACTATTTCAAGAAAATGAATATAATTCTCTTAATGTACCACTTTTAAATCAATAGCACCACAAAAAACTCTGGGATTGAACTGGTCTATGATAAACCGATAACACTAGAGACTAACTAATAACTATTAAAAACAGAAAAATAATCTATGTTACATCTGTGTACATTAACAAGTTAAAAGAATAATTTCCATAATTTTATGTGGATGGAAAATAAAACATGTACACAAATCTCAAGGAAAAGGAACACATTGTACACATTATTGGGACTAAGCATAGTGGGCTATGAACATACATGTATCTTGTTGTATGCCAGACTTTCACCATCCTTATTGTATGACTTTTGGCTTATATCTATTAATGAGCTATTGCATATCATACTTCATTCAACTGAAATGACATGAATAGTATTCACCAGAATATAGTCATGAGGTTAAAAATAAGTTGAGAAAACAATAGCATGATGAAGGAAATTCAAATTTCTGTTATTTTCACCTTCTTAGGTTTATGTGTGTGTGAGTGCTTTTCATAGTTGTTTCCCTTGGATCAGTCTACTCAATAGACTCAGAATGTTATCGACCCCACTTGTGTCAGTCATTTTTCTTCTGCTATGTCAAGATTTCTGAGGTACCTAAAAGAAGGAAAACATATTTTGCCTCAGATTCAGATTCAGAGGTTTTAAATTTTGTTCCCATGGCCATTTTGTTCATATATGAGTGATGAAGCAGAATATCACGGTGGATAGCACAGGTTGGAAACAAATTACTTATCTGATGGCAGCTGGAGGCCGGGCAGAGAAAGAGCAAAAGAACAAGAGATCACTTTTCTGTGTTCCAAGCCCATTCAATTACGAATCTGTAAATGGATTAACCCATTCCAGGTCAGAATTTCCATGATCCCATCACCTCCCAAAGTCCACATTTCCCACGCCAGTGCTGTGAACCAAACATTCAGCACATGGGTTTTCTTTGGGGAACAGGGGCCATGTAACACTTGTCCCTGGCTCACAGATCTCATGCTCATCTTATAATGCAGAATACATTTAGCCTGCTTCAAAGACAGTTCATAGTTTTAGCATTGTTTCAAAGACCAAAGCCTCTGCTTACCTGTGGGCATCTAAAAGAATCAAAATACCAGTTACAAGCTTCTAAAATGAAAAGAACAAGTCAATATTTTCCACAGTACAACACAGGAATAGAGGAACAGAGAAGAAGGATCAGGCCAAAGCAAGAAGGGCAATCCCGGGAGGGCAAACGTTAGAATACGTAGCTACACCTCCAGCACCTTGTGCCTCTGGTGATATGATGGGAGCTTGGGCGGCTCACTCTTGTATTCTTGCTGGCTGCAGCAGGCACGGTTTCTCTCTTAGGCTTCCCTCTAGCAGACATTTCATGTTCTAGGTTGACTTGCTTTCACACCTCTAATCATTGGTCTCCTAGTGGCTTCTGGAAGAGCTTCGAATCTGCCTCATATTTTTTGGCCCAACATGTTTCATGTTTTCTATACTGATTTTTTTCCAAACTTTTCTAAACTTCTTCCACAGATAAATTCCAAAAGCTCATGAACCACATGGCAGATACAGTAACAGCAATGGCTCTACCTCTCAGAGCAAAGTTTCTGTGTTATTCAGTTTTCTATCACTGTTACAAGAGGTAACATAAACACTTTAAAAGAAGGAAGAATTGTTCTAGATATGGCTCAGTAGTTAAGAGCAATGACTGCTCTTCCAGAGGATCTGGGTTAGGTTCTCAGCACCCAAATGACAGCTAACAACCATCATCAGCCATAACTCTAGTTCCAGAGTCTCTGATGCCTTCTTCTAACCTTCACAGGCTATAGACGACATGTGCACCCAGACACATGCAGACAATACACTCATACACATAAAAAACAAATAAGAAAAATGAAAATATGGGAAAATGAGTGGAACTGCAAAAGTACTACATTAAGTAAGATGACCCGGTCTCAGAAAAAAAAAAAAAAAAAAAAAAGTTCATTCTCAGATGTGAATCTTAACTTTTAACTTGTATATATGTAAATGAGGGCAGTGAGAGTGTGTGTAGACTATGAAATTATACGGCGGACCATAAAATGGGAAGAAATGCAGAGAGGGGAGGACGAAGGGTTACAAGGGATGTTTATGTGGAACGGAGGCCACTCAGACTCGGAGGATGCAAGGGAAGGAAGGGGCTGGGGACGGAAGACGGGGAGAGAAGCAACGAAAGCAATTTAGTATGAACAACATCTTAATGTAACCTAATTCTTTGATGTCTAACAAATTTCTTTCTGTGGAATTTTTCTTTTTCTGAACTTTGTGTATTTCACACAGAACCACCCAAACATTTTTATGAGCACTTCCCCCACTGGCACCTTCCCATAGTCTGCCCCCACTCGAATTCATACATTCTGTCATCTGTGTTAAGGCCCGTTGTGTCAAGCTAGTGTCTTCAGGCGTCCCTGAGTGCAAGTTCAACCACTGGGGTCCAGTAAGTCCATCCAGAATCCTTCCCCTTCAGAAGATCAGCTCTTTCCATAGAGCAGTAATCAGTTGCTAATAATTCTTTGATTAAGATTTGGGCTTGTTGCCCATTTCAACCGTTCTGTGCGTGGGACTTATGACACCATTACTGTAGGTTCCTATGAGCAGGGTCCCAGGTATCTGTAGGACTCTATTCCAGTATGGCTTTGTATCTCCTCACTGGATCTTACAATCTTTCCACCCCCTTCTTCATCCTTGATCCCTGAGCTCTGGATGGGTGGAGTTTAATAGAGGAATTCTGTCCCTAGAATCTATATTCTGCAGAGTCTTATTCTTTACACTTCGACCATTTATGACCATTTGTGTTCCTGGCCCTCTGTGCATGAGGGAGCTTCATTGATGAGAACTGAGAGATGTATTAGTGTTGTCTTTCCAACTTGTTCTATGTTCTGTAAGTCTTAGTAGTTGCATCATAATTGCGCCATTCAGGCTTGGGCAATTCATAGATGATCTCTGTGTGGATGACCAGTTATGGAACTCTGTAATAATTTCCATCTGCTGAAAAAGAAGCTTCTTTAATGAGTGGTGACTCGGATACTTGTAAAAATAAGGATCAATGCTTTGTAAATAGTAAGAAATTACATTTGTCTAGGTTTGTGGCAACCCTGGGGCTTTCTCTAAAATCTCTGACCTCTCCAGCCACGTGTATTTGGCTATGTTTACAGTTCCACACATGAATTTTCTCCCATTGAATGGGCTTTACGTCCAATTAAGTAGCTATTGATTATCCCTAAGATAAAAGAGCCACAATCCACATATGTTGTGCTGGTCATTGATGTGGTTGTTAGGCGTTAGACCTGTGATTGAATTATCGATTAAAGTTTTCTCTTAGCAGCTTGCATACTGCACTCCAAAGCTATGAGAGCTAGATTTCAGGAAAGTGGCTTCCAGGTCAATTCCAGCTCCATTGCTCCAATTCCTGTGTCTGAAATACACCCTGTCTTCAGCAATGGGGTCTTACCTTCAAGTTCTTGGAGGCAATCAAGTGTTGTGGCAATAGCCTGTGTAATTTTGAGACTCTCTTGAACTACTTAGTCAACAACTCAAAGGAAAGTTATTCCTATCTGGCAGTGTTTCTTCAGCTATAAACATGGCCTCATTTGGAGATATTGTAAATGTAATTTGTGAGTGGATTTTTGAACTAATACGATTCTCTCTGCATTTTTACACTAGCTAGGCATTATGACTAATAAATTTTTAAAGGAAAAAAAGGTACGTCATTAAGTATTATTTCTACTAAAGTATGGAATGCCAAATTGCTCACTGTACTCAAATGCAGCCTGATAAATACATAACACAATTTACATGAAGTATTAATTTCAGTACCTTATATTTTGTTTAAATACATGCCCTGATTGAAACAGTATATCCCATGCTTATCTTTCATGAGTAAGTAATGGAGCCATTCCAATCCCTATGAATTAGGGTTAATTTGGAATCCACGTTAAGTGCTTATTTCACCTATAAGTTCATGTGATTAAATTTGTGTGAGTCGTTCCAACTCATTTTCTTAAATGATGACATTTTCTGGCTTAGAACGCCTTGCTGAGTTCCCTTCTGTCTCATGCTCCCTGTATTCTTTTTCTTCATTCTCTCTGCTTACCTGGTTAATGTTCCACTCATACAACCACATCTTGGTATATATGCCTTCATAAAATGTTATTTTACATTTTTCTAGGGAAGTACAGGTTCGTAACTCATTCTTTAGTGGCACTGGGGCATTTAGATCTACTCTAAAACTAAGATTGGTTTCTGATTGGTGTACACATTTTGATGTCCTTATATATTGCCTAATAACAGGTCCCACCCCTAAATTTCAATGTTTGGTAACATTGCTAGAAGCTGTACTCTAATACACTGAATCTCACATAAGTCTAATGTGAGACTTATTATCACATTATATATCACATAATTCATATGAGCAACCAAAGAGTACAGGTACTTGGGCTGTACAAAATTGCTCAGGAAATAATGAAAAAATAATATTATTTCATAAATACTTAAAGAATAACATTGGATGCCTCAAACAATCTTTATCTGCAAAAAATAGTCTCTTAATGCGACCATGTGAAACACAGTACAAACAGGAATGGTGTTAATTGAATCCTTCTTGGAAGCAGGTACTATGATTTCAAACACTGATTCCATATGTGAATTTATTGCCCAGGTATGGTCTTAGAATAACAGAAATTTTGTTTGGAAATAAGTGTAAAATAGGGACACAGGGATTATCATTAAATCAAATGTATTTCTATGTAAAATAAATACACATTTTTATTTTAACTGTATTTGAATTATTATAGAAGTGAAAATATTACTTTTTATGAGTTATACTTCATGATAATTTATGAGTGGGTAATGCATTTACTACAATCGATAATTTTAGTTGGCGTGTTACATAGTGATTTTACCAAGATATAGCGTCATCGCTCTACTATTCTATTATTGTTTTAAATTTGAACCAGTCATTTGTGTTCTAGATCTTATGTTCCTCACATGAAAAATTTTCACAGCATTGATTTTTATCAATTCAGAGTCTTTTCCATTTGGAAAGTAGAATAGAGTGCTATCATATTATTATTAAAGGTGAAGGGAATTTGATATCATCGCCTCTTAAAATTTCAGATGGAAAGATCATCTTAAAATGATTGTTTAGAAAACTGAAAGAAAAATCTAACAAGACAAGTACCACAATAACTGTAAAAGTCCACTTAGGAGACTTGTGGGATGCCACAGGGACTTAAGAAGTCAAATTCGGTATCCTTCTGTTCATTTACATCTTTTATTCTGTAATGTAAACACTTGTAAAATTATGAATGTCCAGAAAAGCAACATGTATGAATTATGTCTCTTTACAGTCCTTCTCTAGGTGTCTATACTTATAAAAATTTTCTTTTACAAGTACTATCCTCTATGGCTACTTAAATATTACATGAGATAATTTATACAAAAACTTTAAGATATTTAGAAAATGCACATAACCTATGCATATTAGTTATCAAATCAAAGTATAAAATGAAATATAAGTAATATTTTCCATTTCCACATAAATCTCAGAAATATCAAAACAACAATCATTTATATTACTCTAATGAAAGCATGTTATTTTTAGTGCTTTTGAAATTCTTGTGAAATTGTGATTTCTGTATTTTGCTGGAAAATTATGTATAAGTATTTTTGACATAATTTCATGATTTATTTCATGAATCAAGTACATTTTCAACAATTTGTACCTAATAATTCTACCTCTAAAAATATATCAAATAGTCGTAGTCCACAAAAACGATAAGCATTAGGCATAACCCAGTGTTGTGGACATCGTCAAAGGATTTGGGCTAAAACCATGTCAGAGCTTAATAACATTGAAGATGGTTTTGTAACAGAATCCATAGGCCCTCCCTGGTGGTATATAGCATGGGGTTCAAGCACAGCCAAGCAGAATTACACCATTTGCCAATAACTGTAATTTAAGAATCTGTGCCTACCCAAGTACAAGAGATAGGCTGTGGTGACAGATTACTCTTTCTCTCTATGAAGCCTTGTATTTATTCTGAACACAAAATATTATTTGAGATAAGCCTCAGTATAGACTGCCCTCTAGTACTGAAACAGGGACAACACAATTACAACAGACTCCTGATAAACCTGGATCTGAGTGCCATCTAGTGCTGAAAAAGTGAAAGTATTTACAGGCTCAGAGAAAATAAGCAAACTGAAGAGAATTTACAGAAATACTATAAATGTAGCTAAGTACACACGGCCAGAGAGATAATAGAGGCTAGAGAAGAACCTGTCTCTGTCACTTAACTGGACCAGTGTGATTTCTTATTATATTCTAAATATGTACCCTTATATTTATAGAAAAATGCATCTCATATCACTCATGAAAGAACCTTCTCTATGTAATAGCTGGAGACTCTTACATAGTTCCACAGCTGCTCAAATGCAAAATAATTGTGATGTGTCAATTCCAAAATAATACATCTACAATGCTGAGTCTATACTTAAGGCTCAAAAAACAGCTCAGAAGATAGGGGAGAAGAAAAGAGCCACAGAGACAAGAAAGCAGGTGTCTACCAGAGGATACTATACACATTGACAAGGGGGATCATCAATGATCCTACCTGGCTGTAAAGTCTAATAAACAACATTGACTGGAACAGCAAACCATGGATTTTGCTCCAGTAGTGGCACTTTTATCTTGGGGTAATCAACAGTTTCCTAATTAGAATAAGACCTCCTCAATGGAGTCGGGGTGGGGTCATGTGTGGTACTTTAAACTTAGACAAATACACATGGCTAGAGAGGTCATAGATCCTAGAGGAAAGCATACCTTTTTTGCATTCCTAGACCAACGTCATTTCTCACTTTTTTTTTCTGTGTTTATCCTCATATCTACCAACAAGGGTATCTTTCACCTCTCTTCAAAGAAACTTCTTTTTGCAGCCGATGGCGACTATTACAGAATTACAGAACTGTAGAAAATAAGTGTCTCTGAGAGGCTTAACCCTGTGACACATCTTCAATGCAACCTCTACACATAGAACGAATGCATCTCTCATATCTCACTAGAGAAGTTTCTTTGTGCAACAGATGATGACCAGCACAGAAACCCCCAGTTGGCCAATGTGTAAGGAGTAAGAGGCTGCAATGTTTATCTCTGAATAGGATACATATTTCAAACCTTTGCCTCTGAAAGCTCAAAGTTCATTGCAGAAGATGAGGCAGAAAGATTGTAAGAGCCAGAGGTGGTGGATGACCATAAGGAAACAGTGTCTTTTGGACAGATGGTCAGTTATTCATACAAACCTACAGCAATGATGACAATATGCAGAAGGCTCATGCAAGTACAAACCAGATAAAATCCTAATGTAAAGATTAGGAACTGTGTAAGAATTCCCAACTCAACCTAAAGAATTTTTGACAATAGATGGCTTCTGGGAAGGGAAGAAACAGTGTCTTAGAGTGATGGAACACTTGGTGGGATCAGTTAGAATAAAAACATTGGGAGAGGGACACAGATCAGACTTTCCATATATATATATGGAAAATCATATATAAGTGTTTTTGACATAATTTCATGATTTATTTCATGAATCAAGTACATTTTCAACAATTTGTACCTAATAAGTCTACCTCTAAAATATATCAAATAGGTAGTCCACAAAACCATAAGCATTGGGCATAACCCAATGTTATGGACACATTCAAGGGATTTGAGATAAAACCATATCAGAGCTTAATAACACTGAATATATATATATATATATATGTAAATTAAATTGAAAGTAAAGGGAGAGTTGCAAATAGGGGAGGGTATTTAAATACCATCAAGCTGTATTATATGAAAATCACAAAAATTCAATAAAAATTATCAAAGAGGAGAACAAAACCTGAGAAGAGGTGGGGTCCTGGAAGGGATGAAGAGAAGTAATCCAAATATATTACTCATCTCTGAATTTTCTAAAATAAAAAAAAAAAACTTTAAATTTAAATCTGAAAAAATAAAGGAAGCCAGATTAGGAAGACTAAATATTTCATCTTTCAATGCCTATACAATATAATTTGCCATAAAGTATTAAGTGCCTTCAGGGAAACATGTAGTCACTTAGTGCTAAAAATATTGTTCCACCAAACAACCAAGCAGTGATGAGCCCTTCTTGTAATGTTTATCCATGTTTTATTACATATTATCATACTACTCCATGACCTATGCATGGCATTGGAAAACAGCATATGTTATTCTTACCTTCTTGATCTACTTAAAAATTATAATTATTAAATCCAATCTGAAGGTGTAAATATTATGTGCCTATTTTAAATAATATTAGCCTTTCTCTTTCTATGTATTTCTGACTTTCAAGCTAATGCTTTAGTTATACAATTTCCAACTTTATCCTCCTCAGGAAGGTGCTGACACTGTGTTTGTTCAGTGAATAGTTGATACAATTATTTTGAGTCAGAATATTATCTGCTATTTCTCTAATGTAATACTATGTATTTCTGGTGTTTTAGGACTATTTTAGGCTTATTTATAGTATAGCCTATAATAATTTGGCTTAATTCTTCTTAGTATGTAGCATAATTATAAAACTTTGTAACAGCAGAATGGATGTTGTTCTGAAAGAATTTTCCAGAAGTTGACCCATAATTTCAATTTTTCATTTGACTCAATATGTGATCTTGAACAAGTCATCCAACTTTTATAAGCAATATGAACCCTAGCATTAATGAGCATAATTCCAATGCAGACGTTTTATATATTTTCTACAAACTTCAACCTTGTATAAACATATCATTGAATCATTTTATTGTAGAAAAAGTTATAAAACATACCCAAGTTAGTATTTTAATAGAATACATGTTCAGGGCTTTTCTACCATACACACACACACACACACACACACACACACACAAACACACAAACGTACACATATATTTCACACTTTCTGGGATCATTTGAAAAAATGAGTGTGGACTTAATTTAAACACATGTATATACAAAGGTAGATTATATGCATTTTTGACAGACCTTGAAGCAACTTAAGTAAATTATAAATATAATTATAGATATATTACAGACACACATATACAAATATACATACAGAATACATGCAACTCAACTGTTGACACATATTCCACTCTCTCACTGACTCTTTTAAACTCAGATTCTCAGAATCAGAGTATAGTATTATTTGAGGGTTCACAGAAGTCAGAAATGCAGAAAAGTAAATAAGAATCTCCAATTAAACGATTCAATGTGAGTATAAAAAACAAAAATGAAACAGAGAAATCATTGCAGTTTTAAAACAAAGCAGATAAAATATAATTGCTACTTATCAGAATGGTTTACTACATTTCCTTCTGAAATATAAACCTTTTATAGTGAAAATCAACTTATACAATGTAAGTTTGAAATCATACTAATTAAACTGGCCTGGAATTATGCTATGTATTTTAAAATATGATGTTCTATGGGAATAAGTGAAGTTAAAATGTACACCTGGTATGAAAACATATCTTAGTAGCTATTTTTTTCTGCAAGGTGAGGAGTAGCAATTGGGAAACTATGCTTAGGTATCTCATGAAAATTACATCAGGAAATAAGAAAGTAGAACAAATCTCCAGCAGTTCATTTTTCACACAGTTATTACAAACTTATCCAGAAACCTTGAAAACAAAGGATGTGGAAACAGACAAGCAAACATCAAAACAACAAAAAGAAATGAAGAAAAATCACAGATACCAGGAGGAAGTTTCAGCTTACTTACATGCACACAGCATTTGAGAAATGTTCACAGATCACTGAAATTCAGGATTTCTCTTTGCATTAAGACATTTATCATTTTAGTTTGTCATCTTAAACAATAAAATAAGATAAATATAAATAGTCTTCATATGGATTGGTGAGGTTTAATATAGGAGTCTTATGCAGGGATGCTCACTCTTCCGTCTATTATTCTCTACACCTTATCTAGTTATGGCCGTCTGTGTACATCACATATTGTTGTTGGAGGAAACTTCGTTGTTGAGGATTGAGGGATATACTAGTATTCTCTCTACTTCCTGTTCCTCTATGTTCCATGAACCTTAGATGTATAGGTTCCATTATAGATGAGTCACTTAAGACTAGGCATCTCTCCGACTCATGTACTCTGCGTGTGACCAGTTGCGTAAATCTGAAAGAAATAGTCTCCATCCGTTGAAGAAAGAAGTTTCTTTGGTCATTGGTGTATGGTCTAACCTCACTTACATGGCTCAGGGAGAAAGATTTTGAATCTGAGTCTGGGTTGCTTCACTTAGTATAATAATTTCTAGTTCCATCCATTTACCTGCAAATATCACAAATTTGACTTTCTTTACCTAGGAGTATAACTCCATTACATAAATGTACTGCATTTTCACTATCTACTCGTCAGTTGAGGGACCCTTAAGTTGCTCCTATTTCTTAGCTATCGTGAAAAGAGCAGCAACAAACCAAATCCTTGTACGTGAGTATCTATCCTGGGGTACTTTCAGGAGCCAGGAAAATGAACGGGAACCAGGGAGGTAAAGGGAAATAAGGAGTCTGAGAGAGAACAGTAGGAGACAGGTGTTACCAAGGCAGAAATGGGTAAAATGAAGATATTTAAATGGGACGTGGAGAGGTGGGGTTATACAAGGAACTGTGGGAGTAAAGGAGAAGGAGTTGAGAGAGGAGGGGCTATAAGGGACAGATATTATCAATGGTTAAATGGGTAAAATGGGGGAACTGTAACTGGGGAGGGAGGACAGAGGGTCAGACAGGAAGGTAGAGAGGGAGAGATGTTAATCTATCTGGTATAAAAACAAAGGGAAACATGTCAGTTTAAAAACCTACTGAAAAATTATACACACATCTCTACATGAGTCCATGTGTACAGCTTTAGGCTAGATAACAAAAAAACAGTGCCGAACACATGAAACATGCCTTCCGATTGTTGACCAGAGTAGTCCAAGAGACTTTCAAAATACACAGACGACTGTCACAGCCCTTGAGTACTTTCCAGAACTTGAAGGTATGATTCTATTGCTAAAGACAAGACATACTTTAGATGCAGGACTTAGAGTAATGGAACTAGAATTGACCTGGAAGCCACCTAACTGAGGGTTAGCTCTCATTGTGTCAGAGGACTCTATGCCAGGAGAACATCAATTGATGGTCCAATGTCAGATTTAAGGCCTAATGACAACAATTACTAGCACAGCAAACAATATTCTGGCAGTATTTGCACTTTTATCTTGGTGGTAATCAACAGCAACCTAATTAGACCTAAAGCCTACTCAGTGAGAGGGAACTCATGTGTGACACTGTGAACATAGCCAAATATCCACGACTAGAGAGGTCATAGATCTTAGAGAAATCCTTGAGGATGTCACAGCCCTAGACACCTGTAATTTCCTACTGTGTGCTACATATGGATCCTTTTATTTATAGACAAGTATGCCAGTCACCATTCATCAAAGAAGCTTCTATTTCAACAGATGGAGATTATTACAGAGTTCCACAACTGGTTATGCAGAGATTAAATATCTGTGAAATGTCCAACCTTACGTGACATGTCTACAATGGAACCTCTACACCTAAGAATCAAGGAGCATAGTGGAACAAGGGGTAGAGATAATACTAATGCATCTCTCCGCTTTCATCACAAAACTTCCTCATGCAACCCAGGGCTCAGGAACAATTGTGGAAGAGAGGGCAGAAAGATTGTAAGAGCCAGAGGGAGAGGTGCATGACCATATGGAAGTAGAATCTTACAGGCTCCTGGTGGACCTTGCTCATATGAACTTACAGCAGTTATGACAGCATGCACAAGACCCATGCAAACTCAAACTGACAAAATCCAACATAGTAGTGTGGAAAAGGGAAGCAGTTACTGACGAACAACTGGGAAGATGAATATGACTAGGTGAGAAAGAACTGATCTCTTTAAGGAAGTGACTCTAGATAGGCTGACTAGATCTCAGTGGATGAACTTGTACTGAGCTGAGGGACATCAAGACACACTAATTTGACTCAATAGGTCGTAACATAAATGACAGAATGCATGAAATCCAGTGGAGGTCTATGGGAGGGTGCCAGTGGGGAAGGGGGATCAAGATGATTGAGATGTTGTTTATGAAGTATGCAAAACTTCAATAAAAGAGGGACAAAAAAGATTGTAAGAGCCACGGTTGGTTCATGAATGTAAGAAAATAAGAGTCTTCCCAACCACTGGGAACTTGCTCATATGAACTTGTAGCAATGGTGACAACATGCACAAGACCCATACTGACTCAATAAAACAAAAACCCAGGATAGAACTGGGGAAAATGGCAGCAGGTCCCAGTCTTAGCTGAGGAACTATTGACAACCGGTTACTGCTGCATGAGAGGGAACTGATCTTCTCCAAGCAAATGACTCTTGGTAGGTTTGACTAGACTCCAGGGGATAAACTTGCATTGAAGGACAACTGGTTACGAAAGCCTGATCAGATGGGCCTTAACATATATGACAGGATGCATGAGGTCTGGTTGGGGAATGGAGATGCAGATGGATGAGAGAAGTCCAAATATGATTAAGATTTATTGTAGGAAAAATGCATACAAATGCAATACAAGTATCCATAAAAGTAGTCTCATATGATAATAATTGATACCATCATTATTAGTATTATGTGTCAGCTTTGTTATGCAACCAAGTTATTTGCTTAAACAGTCTTTTAGAAGTCTTTGAGAGAATAGTTTTCGGATAAGATTAACATTTAACCAGAAGACTTTGATTAAAACAAATTATCTTTTATTTCTTCTTTTTATTCAATTAGTTGAAGACTTTAACCAGGAATGACAGGAATCATGACAAGAGTTTCCAGATCACCTCTAAATTTGACCAGAACAGTAACTCTTCTCTAATTTTCCAGGCTCCAAACTTTGGACTTGAATGTTTCCACAAGTACAGTGGCAAATTCCATAAATATATTCTCAATATCTACCTGTCTGTCTCTGTCACTTTTCCTTCTGTAGTATATTCATATTAATTAGATTTCTCTGGAGGATCCTTTGAGTAATATACAAAAATCTTCACCTAAAATCCTGCACCACATGTTCAGAATGGCACTCACAATTGGACAAGCCAGAGAGCCTCTCCGAAGATGCCTTCCCAGCAAGCTGCCCTGTCCAGCGCCTGAGCTTCAACCTGGAAGCAAGTGGCTGCAGAGCTCATCATAATTTCCCTAATGAGCCCAGGGTGAAACATAACCTCAAAAGGAGTTAGGACTCAGTCATTTAGAGACTTATGATCCCGCATTTCACACCTTGAACCTAAAGTGAAACAGGCAATTATAAAAATGCAGAGAGAGCTTCAATATAACTCAAACCACTTAATAATCTCTCAGCGGTTCCAGTTAGGACTTCTGATTGCTAGGTGGTCTTTATTGGAAAAGTCCAAGGAGAATGACTTTCAATGGAAGACAGAAGAGTCAAAGTGGGTTTAAGGTGTCGGGCATTACAGAGTCAATTTTCATTATGGCAGAGCGTAAACAAATATTCTATGACTCTAGAAAATATGAGTTGAAAGCAAACTTCTCTTATACCTTGTCTTTTTTCATGTGTCAAATACAAAGAGTTAGCATTTTCTGCTTCTGATTCTTTTGCCAGTTACAGACACTTCCAGTTAATCATTGAATGTCAAGCTATGATTAATCATACTAGATGTGGCCTATATTCTTTGTAGGCAATAAAATGCTACATGTTACCTATATGAAAGACTAAATCAAATGTTTTAGTTAGTTCCCATTCACATTTCTTGCACACTGCTAGAACCACTGAGGAAATCAGTATGATGCTCTCTTGAAAAACATAAATCTACCATATGATTCAGCCATACCACTCTTTGGCATATACCCTGAATCATCCTGCTACAAACAAACTTGCATAGACATGTTTGTTGCTTCTCTTTTCACAATAACTAAGAAATGGGAAAAAAAAAACATAAACGAGCCCCAGCTGATGAATGAATAATGAAAGCGTGTTACACTCACACAGGGAGTTCTCTCAGCAGGACAGAAATCTAAATTACGAAATTGGTAGGTAAATAAATAGGACTAGAAATTGTTACATTTAGCAAAGTAAGACTGAAAACAAGTGACTTACTTTTTCTTTCATTTGTGGATCTTAGCTCCAAATCCCTAGATGTGAGTATATATCTTGCTGTAACTGTAGGATCCAGGAAAATGGAAAGGAATTATGGAGGCAGAGGGAGAAGGATATTGGAAGAGGGGATAGTATGAGAAGTGTGTTACTAAGTGGGAAAAGAGGAATACTCATGAGAAATTACATTGGTCTGGACATGTGGAAAACATAGGGTTTTCACTAGGATCCTCTCCAATTATGTGTATTTGGCTATGTTTACAGTACCCCACATGAGTTCCCTCCAACTGAGTCAGCCTCATTTCCAATTAGAAAACTGGTAATTACTCCCAAGATAAAAGTACTACTGTAATAGTTGTGATAGTTTGCTGGGCCAGTTGTTCTTTAACAAGCCTTTCAGCTGGGTAGAACCATAGATTGGTTTTCTCCCTTGACAGCTTCTATAGTATCCCCTAATAACATGACTGACAGATTATAAAAGACAGATGTGATAGATTACCATAAAGTATCAGAGTCTTGGAGATAGCTGGTCAGATACTCATTTAAATTCAAAAGAATGGTGACAGTATGCAAACGTCCCATTCAAGCTCAAACCAGATAAAATCCCAGCATTGTCAAGGGAAATTTGGTAGGAAATCCAAACCCAACCTAAGAAACTTTTAGAAATTGATGGTTGTGAGGAGGAAAGAATATCTTATAGTGATGGGACTATTGGTGAGCCCAGTGGAGGGACCTATACTGAAGGAAATTGGAGGAAATTAATCAGATGCTATAGGCAATATTATACATATAAGAGAGTATATTAAAATGGATGATATGCAGTGATAGGTGCCAATATGGGCAGAAATATAAATACTATCAAACTATATAGTATAAAATTTGCAAATATTCCATTAAAATATTTTATTAAAAAAACAAGATGTGGCCAAATTTTTATACTAGGGTTGACCTCAGCAGGCATGAAGAAAATCTAAAGAGAATGTCCACAGAGAGTAGCAGGTAAGAATAATATTGTTTCTTACTTTTAAACAAACATTTAAACTAGACATGAAAATTGATAAATTCACAAGTGCTTATTAGCTATAATATATTGTAAACACAAACTACTTTTTCTATCATACCTTAAACTTTAAACTTTTGCTTAGCAATCTCTAGTGCAAATCTGGTTAAATTAAGCAAGTAATTTGGTTTCCCACTTAATTTTTAATGTACTTTGCTTACAATGAGCTGTGAAAATTACTGTAATGCTTAACTCATGAAAAACATTGACAATTATATAATTTAGTAAACTATATGTTATTAAGCTGTCCAGTCCTGGTATATACTACATGTTACAACAAATTTTATTAAGCTGTTGAATATAACTTGTGCATAAAACTGTTTCAGGAATAAATAAAATTTAGTAAAGAACACACAATCTGATATGGTGCCACTCTGGTGAAAATGAGGTTTTCATAACTGCTACAGTGTTACCATGGTCCATAGCATACTGCCACTGCTTCCAAATGAGCGTATCCACAACTTATTTGTAAAATTATGTGAAAATCATTAACCTTAACTAGGAATAATGAATTTCTTCATCAAGTGCTTATGAGTTTTGTTAGAAATTTAAATTTACAAAGTGTTACAAAGTTTCTGACCCTCTTCCATGATGGTCCCTGAGCTTAAGGTTTAGAAGTTACATTATTAAATATATCATTTGGGACTGGGCAGCCCACAGTTACTTGTTATTCTGCACATTTTGACCAGTTGGGACTCTCTGTAATTGTCTGCATCTTTTATTCAAAAAGAAGCTTCTTTGACAAGGGGTAAGGCTTCCCTTATCTGTGAGATTATGGACAAGTTTTTTTTTAAATATAGTTAGACTATGTATTGGATCAGGGAAAGGGCAGTAGTAGGTTCTAATAAAAGAAGAGGTCAGGATATTGAGTCAGAGTCCTCAGTGTGGTATGAGCTGGAGGGAGAGGGAGAGAATTGATGTAAATGCAGTTCATATAGAAAATCTTAAAAAGTAGCCAGTTTTTAGTATCTATGGGACCCCTTTACACCAATACCAAAAGACTGAGTATATTTCTGCTTTTGGTTTTATTTAAGCTTTTTCAGGGAAGGGGTAATTAAAGAAGCTTTTATAGTATAGATTTCCATATGACTTTTTCAAAAGACCTTTGCTATTGGTTATCATACAGAATTTGAGGGTAAGATCCTATTAGTGAAGACATTACATATGTGAATCAGAATAAACCACAAGAAGTCGAGCTGGCACAGACCTTGTAGTTTCTTCTCTACTGGCTAGCTTTCTTAGTACTGGAAAATACTATGCATTCTACCAGAGAAAGAAAGTAATCATCGATCTTAGACAGAAATGAACCAAACTACAATAATGACTGTCTTGGCAACACAGGCCCACTAATGATAAATAGAGGCATGAATGTTAGGGGAGTAACCAACCATTTTCTGATTGGATTTAAGACCCACTTAACAAGATGGAGCTCATATTTGGCACTGTTATCAGAGCCCAGAATCTATGGCTAGGTAGGTCACAGGCTATAGGTGTGAGCCTACTGCTGCTTCTCTGCTAAATGGACATGGCATTAAACAATCCTAATGACTTATTTTTATTCTCATAGATGTACTCATCTTTCAAATCTCACCACATGCTTTTCTTTGCAGCAGATGGCAGTTAAAGTAGAGGACCCTCCAAACCCCCACTGGTGAACTTAAAGATAATTTTAAAAGACTGAAAAGTGCTCAGGGCTAAATGGGACATCTATATCACAGGCTCTCTTCCCAAGTCTCAGTGAAAATTGCAGAAAAGGGCGCAAAAAGTTTGTTCTAGCCAAAGGTGGTAAATGAATATAAGGAAACTGTGTTTTCTGAACATAACAGGGCAGTTGCACATGTGAACCTACAATGCTGTTGACAACATGAACAAGACCTACACAAGCCCTAGACAGACAAAAGTCAAGTATGGATGAGGTTGGTGTGCAAGAAACTCCATTACAAGCTGAGGAAATGACTCTTTATAGTTAGCAGAAGAGAGAATAAGTTTTCTTTAAAGATATGGCACTGGGTAGGTTGACCAGGTTCTAGGAGATGGACCCATACCCAAGAGCATTTGGAGAACACAAATTAAATTTGAGAGGCCTTTAATAATAATTTAATGTTTTTTAACAAATAATATTAAGAGAGGACATGAAGTCAGTGGAGTAACAATATGGGATTAGAAATGGAAGTATTGGTCTTAATATGAACAAAATTCATTATATGAAATTCTCAAAGAATAAAAAAATAACAGGTGACAGAATATATGGGTTTCAGTTGGGGAGCTATGGGAGGGTGCCAGGGGGGGGCGGGATGGGAAGGGGTATAAAGATGATTAAGATTGATTGAGATGTTCTGTATGAAATGCATAAAAATTCAATAAAATTTTCAACTCATAAAAATTCAAAAAAATTCAAATTAAGAAAATATATGTATATGCCTTTCTCTAGATCTTAAGAACATGGAAAAAAAGTAAACACATTATACTGTAAATCATTTATTCAGTAAGTGCATATGATTCTTCCATTTCTACAGAAGTGATAACATGACAGCATCTTAGACACATTCCTGAATACTTTTCTCACTGAAAAATGAAATAGCCCAAATGACTGATTGAAAAAAAGTTGGTAAAGTTTAAAGTTTACGAGTTGTATACAGTAGCTAAAGATTCCATTAAGACTGCCTTGAGTCAACTTCAGTCAACATATAGAAAATCAGTCTATAGAAACTCACTCTAAGAAATCTGAGGGTGGAAAAGTAGGCGCCGTGTATACCCAGGTATGGTGCTGGGTCGAATGCTCTGGAGGAGGTTGAGGCAGGAGGATCATAATCTCAATGTCTAACTGGGCTACATAGCAAGACCTTACTTTAAAAAAAAACCTGTTAAACTTTTTAATATTAGTGTTTTAGAAGAACAGCAGAAAAATATTTCAGAGTCAGAGGTTGTCTATGAATATTTCTATGCAGCTTCTGACAACTATGTTACAGCTTGAGCATAAATGCCTGGCTTACAGTAGGCACTAAGGCATGTTTAGGAAAAAAAATTGATCAGTTCACAAGCACAAGAAATTTAAAAATTTCTAAAGTGTCTTTCAGTCTCTCTATTACAGAGATGGTATAAAGAGTTAACACTGTACTGTCACTTTGCGATTACAGCCATTCTATTGAATTCCTTATCATATCATGGAATTGTCATTTCTCTGTCTTTAATGACTACCTTCTTCTCCATTAGATATTTCACTCTTTGTTACACAACATAATGTAAAATATTTTTTAAACTTTTCATAAATGGTTAATTTTTTAAACTTCTAAAGATAGCTACACTCTTTCCTTCTTCTATGTCACATATATGATTTTATGTTTTAAAAACAAAAACCTTCTTGATCATTTTCACTCTTTAAGAAATTTGGTCTTTATGTTTGGTCAAAATTATTTTCTTTTTATTTATTCTAAAGATATATACCCATAATAATTTAATACTATGTAATATTATGGCTTTGGAATTATCGAGTATTGTAAATATAAATGAAATATTCATGGACATCTTAAAGGGGTTATTTAACAAGGAAACGTCTATATTTCTGTCTATCTGTATATTTACCCAAGTAATTACCAAGTAGTTCCATATATAAAATGTCTTGGAAAATCTTCAAAATCAGTAATGACTGTATGATATTTTCTTTTCATTTAACTTTATGCTAAAATTTTGTAAATTCTTATTTATACTGTGACCTATTTTTCATGTAAGTCTAAGTGAAAATATTTCATTAAGAGCTCCACTTACTAGAGACTGATGGGATGGCTCAGCAGTTAAGAGCACTGGCTGTTCTTCCAGGTTAGATTCCCAGAATCTGCATGGCAGTTAATAACAATCCATAACTTCAGTTCCAGGGGGTCTGACACCCTCCTTAACTCCCAAGGGCATTGCATGAGAGGGGTGCACTTGAGTACATGCAGGCAGTACACTCATACACATAAAATAAACATAATGAACTTTTTTTTTTTTTTTTTTTCAGGTGAGGAAAGGAATTTCAATCTGCTAGCAGGATTGACACATGAATCATTCCATAAAGGAATCAGTCCCTTATTCAGGCTTTTGGGGGCATATATGCTTATATGTGAGGAATACAAGAAAAGGATAAACAGCACATACCTGATAATTAAGTAGAACGGTACGTATCCTGGATAAAGATTACAGAAATGTCGGCAGCCTTGGGAAACCAAGACTTCTTTCCTGGGTAACTTCAGGGGACAAGAGGAAGGCTCCTTCACCTCCTCCATTTCTGTCTCCTGTCTCCCTTTCTCCAGAGCAGGGAAGTTCTTATTTGCCATTACATTCCAAGGTCTTTTAATAACCATCCAATGTGTTTTCTATTTCCATTATATTCCCTCCTCTTCATCAACATAATCCCTATGTTTATTCTAGAGGAAGTCTTTGGTGTTCTTGGCCAGAATTACCTGGAGTCTGATGTTCTCTACCTGGTTTTTGATAAATTTAGAAAATAAGTTTATTATCCAAGATCTTAACAGAAGAGTTAATAGGACTATGACTAGTGGTCCTGTTAAGGGGAGAGCCAGGGGCCCCAACTAATCTCAGTACTTTTCAGTAAGACACAGTTTTGGCTTTATTCTCCCTAGCAGTTGCGTTGCATTTTCTCAGACTATGCTAGACTGAATTGCATAAAATCAGCACAGATACCTCCCTTTCCTGATAGTCTCAGGTAGGCATAAATTTACTGGCAGATCCAGCTCTCAGCTAAGAAAGAAAATGGTCAAACTAGGGAGTCTTAACCCTAAACTGCCTAGTAATTTCTTACCTCCTGTTCTCATTACTCCTCCCTCTAAGGGGTTAATTCCCAGTGGGGAAATGGGCTGCTGGTCTCTCTGGCTTATTTGATGTTGACTAGGAACGCCAAGCTAAGCCAGTCCAGTCCCTTGCCTCCAAGAGAACAGCCTGAGACAAAATGACAAAAAGAGACAACGACAATGTTCAGAATAACTTTTAACTTTATTATGTGCATTTTATAAAAATTACGATGTACTTTTGTGTATATGCTGAACAACCTCTAGACATCTCTGAGAAATAACGTGTAGTTGTTCTCTACAGTGTGCCTTATTGGGTATTAGGAAGTGATATGATTTGATGTGTGCTTCTTTTGCAGCCTTTCCCCCTTTCTTGTTCCTCACAGGAAGTCGGCCCAGGCCTGAGATGGTGCTGTCACAGCCCCTGCGCACTGTGTGCTTGTGCAATCATCTCTTGTTCTTTGCTCCTATATACTAGTATGGGAGAGAGTTAACTGTAAACAACTGGATTAAATCATACGCATTAAAGCTATTTTCTTATACTCCACTTTATGCTTTTTGTATTATCAATCTTCAAAAGGTCTTTTAATAATTGATTAATTTTTGTATTGCACTATTAAGACCCAATACTTCTTGTCATTCCATTCTTCACCCCCTCCTTTAACGCAATTCTCTTTAATTAAAACCTTTTCAATATTATCTTGTTTTAAAATATTTTTTAAAAAGAATTTTACTTATTTTTGGTCTTCATTGCTATAGTTAATATTGAATAACTTGGTTATTTTACTACATCTGATTATACTTGTATCTCAATAATCTGTTCTCTTCAGATTTATATGTATATAGATACTGTTTTATTCACTATTGTTGCTATCCTAATAAATTTAAGTGTGAACTTAGAATGGAAATATTATGGTGCTTTGTTTTTAACAGTTCCCATATATGCAAATATAGCATCTTTTTTCAAGTAAGTGTTATTTTGAGAGCACAAAACATGTTTTTAGATGAGATATATTTCACATAGTTCCCACAGTCAGTTGTCATCTTTAATGGAAGTTATAATTGCTAAAATAAAGCATTTTATATCTAGTTTATGCAGCTAATTATATTATTTTGGCTTAATGTAAATTGAGGCATTCTTTATTTTTTATATTTATTATTTTGTAGAGAATTCAATGTCATTTCATTCTTAGCAAACCATTGTTAATTTTTTTTTCAAAGACGTGCACCAATTTTCTTTTCCCTGCTCATTTCACTCTTGGAAAGCTGACTGACAGGATTGTGAGAAGTTTAAGTACTATGGGATAAATAAAAGAAATAGCAGTCTTAGCAGGTTAAGCATAGCTCGTGGTTAGCCTCCATATTTAGATCTGATGTTTACTAACTGTAAATAAAAGGTGTATATTTATTGTCTAAAAATTTGAAGGACATCACTTACCCTCATAGAAATGTCACCTTGAAAAAAAAAAGTGTCTTCGTTTTTTTTTTCCTGTAGAAAGTGGTACTAAGATATTTAGTCAAGTGTTCTCTATTCAAGATCATTAAGTGAGCCATTTAGGAAGGCATCATGCAGTGTGGTGTTAGAAATTTCTTATGGCATTTAAAACATCATTATAAGTATTTTGGATATGAGAAAGAGAAATATTTTGCAGTAGCTTTACATTGTATTTACAACTTCATGTTCCATAGAAATAACTATGATAACATTTATGTCATATGCTGATTTTTCTCTAAACTGGTTTTTTATGTAATATAAGGTATTTTTAGGGCTTATTTTGATTATTGATCCCCTAAGGAATTTTTATTATTCATATTGAGAATTCCCATTCATTTCTGTGCACACACTATACATCTGTTTGGATATCACATATATGCCATGATGTTATATATTATAATTACGAGATTCTTTTCATTTCATTATCACCCACTTTGAGACTACATGAAATCACTATAAATATAAAAGTTAAATTTTGTATGCCGTTAAGTACATGAGTGCTTATCCAAAACAGAGTATAAAATAGTGAAAAGAAAAAGAAAAAAAGCAAATAATATCATTAAGGTTTTTGAAATTACTCAGCTAAAAAGAATGTTATATTCTATAAAAGATTGTAAGGTTTTACAAATAAATTCTTATTTTTGGTATTTTAACATAAGTTCTCATGTAGCCCAGGCTTGAGTCAAACTCGCTATGTAGTTGAAGATAACCTTGAACTGCTGATCCTCCCACCTTTACCACCCAGACGCTGGGATTATAGATGTACACCACCACAACCCTTGAGTCAGAAATAAATGTCTATAACATCTGGTTCCATTCAGAATGACACTTATAAGGGTAAAACATCTAACTTGGAAAACTAAAGTTATTTCTCTGTTAAAATTTTCCAAATAAGATTTTGTTCCAAGTTGGCTGTGCAAATGGATGCTGGGTGGTTCTAATTTGAAAGGTGGATGGGCTTCATTATTGGAGTTCTCATTTTCTTCCACCAGTGAAATCTGTTTGACTTCATACCCACAAAAAGAAAAAGAGAACTGGGTGGAAGTTAATACCAAAGAATGTTACCATCCATGTGACTGAAAAACTGAGTCACATGATATAGGCTGGAAGGTTTGTAATTACTTCATATTGCAAAGTTCACATTTCTTCAGTTCCACAAGTCTAAAACAGGCAGACCATGGCAGCATCATTAAAAGAATGTTCCTTTGCTGTGGAGTGGAGTCAGAAGTAATCTCTTATAGTGCAGCAAAGTGACCACTGGAGAGGTACCAAACACAGCAGAAAAATGAAGAAAATGATCATTTAACCTAAGAAGCAAGTCTGTGTCACACAGAGAAATCCACATCAAATCTAACAGAGTTCTCAAATGATTTTTCATATATATTCAGTACACTCCATAAATGAATCTGCTTTTAAATGTAAAAGGCAGTCAAGATTATGTTTTAGATCATCTCTTTGTGCACCTTTCATAAACATAAGTTTAATGATTATCTGTAATTTCTTATTTTGTTAACATGAATCACTAGTGTTTAACAGCATTTATATATGGAGTCATTTTTAATACTGAATTAAATTTCTAATGTTTAACAATTAAACTATTTTAATTGCCCAAAATGGATAGGATTTAATGGGAATCGATAAAATCAATATGTTCCAAGTCAACCATGATAAACTGGAACTTCCATCCTTAACTGTGTCCTTCATATTAAATCAGTTAACAAGTGTTAACTGAGCAGTTACATGATGTCAGCACAAGATGTCAACATTCACCCTTTTCTGCTCTCCCAGGCCCTGTTCCAGGAGACTGAGAGACTCATCCTCTCCATCACCTGCAACAGCTTTGAGAGAAGGACACAGGCTCTGAACATGGACATGGCAGAACAAAGATCAACATCTATAAAATAAATAGTTTCTGGGTTTCCCACCTGTGTTCTGTATTCCTGGCAAGTCTGCCTCAAGCCTTCTGGGGAAAGAATAGAAAAGAGTACCACTGTTAGAACAATCTTATGACAGAAATACTTCACTTGTGACAGGAATAAGTCAAAGAGAATATAATTTAAGTTGACATAACTTAAATTGAAACATATATTTTCATTATAATGACAGCTATGGAACAGTATTAAGTATATAATCATTGATATATTAATTGTCCATTATATATAGAAATGATTCTAACTCACTCAAATTCATACTGTAACCTTAGCAGATTAATAAATGGAGACAAGGCTTAAGAAAGAAAACCTTTGCCTCATTTATTTTCCAGGACATTCAGATTCCTGAGAGCGGCAACCGCAGAGTACTGTGATGTGCATAAGGGAGAGAAATCCCAAAATCCTCTGCCTAAAAATGGCTGCACGTATTAAAATCAGGTTTTAGGGTATGGGAAAGTAGTTCAATGCTGAGGACTTTCCTAACATGTATAAGTACTTGGCTTGATCCCCAGCACTGAAAATAAATGAATGAATAACGCATAAAAGGCTTAATATTTAAGAAGTATACCAGATTTTACAAGTTACACAAAATTGATGTAGTCACTCCTCTTCACTGAAAACAGAGATGATAATAGAATTTCTATCACTGGACTTTTATGAGAAATATGTGACTAAAAAGTATCAAAAATAAAGCAGAGAAGAATCCTGTAGTAGACGCTGTGCAAACTCAACACATCGAGGATTATTATGACTTTACTAGCAAGCATAAATAAACATTTTAGTTCTTATTAAGTGTTAACACTGATGGTTCTTCTGTGCTTCATGTCTTCTCAAAGTAAAAGATTTAGCCAAAGGACACAGACAGTGTAAGTAGGATACATACCCCCCTATTAGGATACTATAAAAGCTCTTTCAAACTCTTCAAAGCCTGGTGCTGGTCTGGCAGGTTTCTCCCATTTCTCTTACATCCAAATTTAGTTTTAATATCTCACTTCAACTTCCAACTCTGAGATACAACCAACAATTATTTTATGCCCTCTTTCTCCTTTGATCCTAGATACTTTGGGGGTCATCAGTTACAGTGCAGACAGGGCAAAGTCCATATAAACCAGTCCAGAAACTAGCACAGAAATGGCATCAAGAAACCCTGGTCACAGAGGTATGAATCTCTTAAGAAGATCGACCCCAAGTTCTTGAGGAACATCAGGAAGCAGGAACACAGGTCTTGAGGATGGCTCAGGCAAACAATGTGAAGGTGTTTAGTGCAGAATGCCAATGCCAGCTTGCTGAGAAGCCCAAGGATGCTAAGCCCCAAGGACAAAAGTTCCCAGCAGCAAGCTCTGTCCACTTGCTCTCATGGACCATCCCAAGCTTAAGAAACAGATTCTTAGCTTCCAAAGGCCAAGGTCTAAACCAAGGCCAAGGCTGCAGGTCCAACCCAGGCCAAGGCTCAGATACTGCTCCAGATCCAGCTCAGGATCCAAAGGTGTCCAGGTCCCTGTGACAGCCCCATTAGTTAATGCCTCTGTCTGCCAGTATGAAGACAGACGCACTGGTGTGACAGCCTCCCCTCAAGCCCCACGCTTTGCAGATGGTTGGTGTCCTGTGCTCTTTTTTACAAATAAACTTGAGGCAGGATCTCTTTTAAAAAATAGAATTATTTCAGCTTTTAAATTTTATTTTTGTGTTATCTTACAGTACCAGGGATCAAAGCCAGGATCTCACATATGGTAGTTAGGCAAGTATTCTACGCTTAGCTAACCCCATAGCCTGCTGCTTGTATTTAATAACAAAGAGCAGGAGCTACGACAGAGAAATTAATGAGATATTGTGTGTATAGCATTTTGCACCAATAATAGTACAGAGCATAAACTCAGTGTGAATCATTATTTTTCTGGAAAAATCGAAGCCTAAGGTAGTGATAATCCCAAGCAGCATGTCTCCATGCTTTCGTTCCTTTGTAATCCTCATGGGACTAAAGCAGCACCCATGCCGAGGGACCTACTTTCCTCTGTAGTTGGCATTCAACAGACTGCAAACTTAGGTGTGTGCAGAAAAACGAAAATCTTGTTTGCAATGCTCTCTTCCGGATACACGCCGGTAACTGCCTTGTTAGACCTATGAATACTAGAGTTGACTTAGCCACCCCAGCGATGTCTAGACTTGAACAACTTTTCTTCTTTCAGAGTGAATTTTATGGTGTTTGGGGGCTCAATTTAGAGACGCTGTCTCCGGCTCTGGCTTCTGATCATGCTGTACCCTAAAATCCTGGCTGCATTTTACAAATATCTTTTCCATAATGTTCTGTTACCCTCTTGAATGAAGAAACGGATGTTTTCAAAATCCCTGTTCAGAGTCATGTGGGGACCCACTGCAGTCAGATCTCTTCCCCACAGGGAATTTTGAAACCTACTCCAGTTTGATTTTTTTTAACTTAAAAATCAAACATGAAAACAGGCTACGTGTTCTACTGTACAACTGTGATTTAAGCACCCAGGAAGCTGAAGCTGGGAGACAGTGAAATAGATCCTGGGCTACATAGCGAATTTGAATCAAGCCCAGCTTACGTAACAAGACCTTATTGAAAAAAGTCAAAAAGAGAGAAATAATGTGACCACTAATGAACAATATAAAAATAACATATCTACAGTGGAAGCCTATGACTATGGCAACACTAGTCATAAACCCAGGAAATGGTAAATAGGTAGTACAGACTGTTAATTCCAGATGCCCAGGAAGAGCTCTCCTAAAGCTATAATGAATTAATGTTCATATTAAGAAACAAGAAAACCATGTAAACCCTATAGTAGGCTGTACAAATCAGGGGTGGAAGGTGTCTAGAGAGCTTACCTCTCTTGCTCGTCCTGACACAGTGAGTTCTCGATGTATATGTGTGTTGAACAAACTTTGGGCAAATGCTTGTGACTTAGCTGTAGCATGTTAGACATTTTTAGTAAACTAACTGTCCACATACAACAGCTCAGTGTCCTCATGCATGATGATCTGTGTTAAAGGAATGACTTTGCTTTAAAGGTTCGATTTCCAAAAATACGGTTTGCAACGAGATTTGACATGAATGAAGGAGCTACTGAGTGACGTCTTTTTATTTATTTATGTATTGGTCTTGTTTTTTTGTTGTTGTTTGTTTGTTTTGATTTTTGAGATTGGGGGATCTCACTTTGTAGCCCTGGCTTGCCCGGAACTCACAATGTAGACCAAACTGGCTTCAAGCTCAGAGGCCTACCTGTATCTACCTCTTGAGTGCTGGGATCAAAGGTATACATGCACAGCTGATTCACAGTTATCTTAACCTTTAAATAGTGAGGATAGAAAAGAATAATAATTGTAAGCAAGAAAAGAAAAAGCAAGGTAGCCATTCAATCAATAAATATGAGTAAAGTTTCAAATGAATGTTCTCATCACAATATAGAATATTTTTCACACATTTTTTGAAACTGAGGAGTTAAATCATCAATGTGGATGCCTAGATATATTTTCCAAAGTTATATTTCAATTTGCATCTTGCTAATAGAGGATAACAGTGAGAAAGCCTAGTCTTAAGATGGGAGAGTAACATAAAATATATAATCCTGCCCAGTGGTACATTCTGGACAGAGATTGTTCAATGAAAGGAAATGAATATATACGAAAAATGTTCAGAGATAATTATGCTAGTTTTTCAGCCTAAATACCTTAGAATTTGCAAAGACAGCTCAGAGACAAAAGGATACCACTGAAATTCAGTGCAATAGATTTCTCCATTGGAAGTGACAGGAACATCTCTCTCAATATTACTTAGCTAATGAAGGAATAGATCTGCTGTGAAGTTCCTAGGAGGCTCATTTTCTTGAGTACAGTAGTAAAAGTTAGCTGATGAATGACCTAAAGTGCTTAATGCGTCTCTTATAACTTCAGAGCAGCAAGGCATATCCAAGCAAGTACTGAAGAAGTTATTCTCGAGAGGCCTTGGTGTCCTTGCAGGTTGTCAGAGGCAATGAGCCAGGTTTATTTCAAATGGCTCCTTAAATGAACATTTATTTTGTGCCAGTAACATGTTTTTGATTAACAGCTCCTTTTGACTAATTTGCTTCCCAAAACAGCCCAATAAAGGACTCACTTAAAACATAATTAAAAGCATGTTATTGCTAGTAGTTAATACTGATTAAAACAGGCATTAAGACAATTACCGTTGAAGGAAAGTAAGCACCCCTTAGTACAGAATCCATCCTTACTGTTTTTAAGCATCACAGAAATGGCTGTGTGATAAATTCCAGCAAGTTCTCATTCTTTATGCAGTAACAAAGTATGCCACTACTGTGTTTATGTAATGAATGGCCAGGCTTTTAGTTAGGTGGTCTGTTGAAGTTTTTGTTTTCCTTTGTGCTCTGTGTGTGTACAAAGCATTCTTGTATGCCACAAGGTAAAAACTCATTTCTAATGAATCAGAGCTGATTTTGTTTGAGGGTAGCTTACATGTTCTTTGATATTGATACAATGTAAGTCCTCAGTTTCCTTGACTGTCTTTTCATTCCCTCAGTGCTTGAACTCTTATCTAGCTTCCTTGCTATTCTTTGGCACTTTTGACACATTTGTTTCCTACCATGTTGCTACTTGTTAAGTCATGTTCTGGGTGTTGTGCAAGCAAAGAAGGATTTTTAAGTGGTTTCTTTTCCTCTTTCTTAAGAACGTATTTAAAAACTTATAAACATGGAAATTGGTATTATATACAAAGTAAGTACATCAAGGTTTTCATAATCACTGTGTTTTGCATCGAAGTATTTCTTTTCAAGTTGTATAGGGTATTGTAAGAAGAAAATGTGTTCTGTATGACTGACTACTGCCTTGTAAAGAAAATCCTGAAAACATCCTACATTTTACAAGAGCTAGTTTACTTTCTGAGATTTTTTTTTCTTAAAACCAATTTTTGATGCTTAAACAGAACCTGTTTCTTTCTTTTTTTTTTCTGCTCAAGATGGCGTGCAGTGGGAGGAGGAGCAACTTTCCATTTTCATTGTTTATATAATTAACTCAAATAAAGCTGCCTCTGAAGAACGGACTTATAAAAGTTATCCTGAAAATTAGCACAAACCACGACAGAGATAAAACTCTGCCACCATCATTTCTTCCATTTGCAGTGGGGGGTCCTGGATCATCATCATGCCACCTGCATTTATCCACACAATTTGTCACTTCCCTAACAGATGCACGTGAGGCTACGGGGTCACCATCAAGCTCAAGGATCAGTTCACAATCTATGAAACCTTATGAAAATTAAATAAAGAAACAGGAAAAAGAAAAGAAATCTTACAAAGTACCAGGTAATCCAGAAGTTGGAGAAAGGGAGGAGGAGAGATAAATGGCGAAAGGATGAGGAATCTTTGATCATATTTGATATAAATAACTACTTTCTACTCCAGGCTCCTCTAGATGATTCCAAGAGCTTTCTAAAATGTCTTCTCTTTCTACTTTGGTTAATCCTTCACTCTTGCCATCAAAATTATGGCTGGAAAATGCAAATAGAATCACAGCCTGTCCTTACTTAACATATTTCCATGATTCATGTCAATTCTTTTGACAGAGTATTTGGTCTTTAATTTTCTAGCCTCACAGTATATTTTTGTCAGATTTTCTGAGCTGACAACCCTGGACATCTGAAACTGTCTCACTGATAAAAGTCCTTTTCCTCTTTTTCTGAGTATGTCTTAAACACAAAACTGTAGATTTAGGCCCCAAAGTTTTCTTTTCATCCTGCTTTGGTTGCTTTTACCCACAGTCATCTATTTATGCCCGAGTTTTCATATGTAGCAAGCAAAAATACAAGATATCTAGGTAACTGTGAATTTCAAAGAAACAACAGATAATTTTTAGGTGTGTTCCATGAACACAAATATGTACTGTTGCATGTATTTCTGGTATTATTCTAATATACATATGGATTAACAACCAAGAAACCGACAATAGGAACGTTGATGCTTCCCTGAACTTATTAGGTAGCAAGTAAGCATAAGTAGAAAGCCTCGCTGGGAAATCTTATTCAAATGCTTAGTGCTTCAGTTTCTTCATCTGCAAATGGAGAAATTAAAATGAAGCTGAGAACAATGGGACAGTGGGAATGAGTGAATGTAAATGAAGATCTTTGGAGAGCATGCAGCAAGCTTCACTTAAAAGAGACTCTAGAGACTGGGGAGATGATGGCTCAGAGATTAAGAGCACTGGCTGCCTTTGCAGAAGAAAGAGGTTCATTTCCCTGGAACTTCACGAAGGCTAGTAACTGCTTGTAACTCTAGTTCCAGGGGATCTGATTCCCATCCCTGAGTTTTATGTTCATTGTACACATGGCTGCACTTATACACGCAGGCAAAACACTCATATACTGAAAAAATATATATGTGTATATACACATATATAAATTTTAAAAAATAAATTCTATATCAAACTCAAATGAAGACACATACATTAATTATCTCTGTCATTGATCATAAAATATCCATTAATATAAGTCTCTTGTATAGCCCCTCCTTTTTCTGAGGCCCAGGGTAATCACTGCTGCAAAAATATCAAACATGTGACCTAACAAGGGAGAACAGGCAGAAGAGCCTGTTCAGGGAACTACTAACGTGGACTTGTGATTCAGTGTCCCCTTTAGCTAATTACAATCGTGGGGCCACAGTTCAACAGACTTTCTTTCCATCTGGTTCTCTATGTCTTTGGCTGTAATATCAGCTCCTCTTTCCTTTTTTACCTTACACTCTGAACACTGGTGTTTGAAACTTCTGAGAATTCACTGTTGTTTCATTCTGAGAGTAACTACATTTGCCCATATCTCTGAAAAATATTCCATTAATTAAGCTTTTCTCACTAGTTCCCATTCATCCTTGTAAAGACCATGGCTAAATAAGTACTTAAAAGGAGCAATTTGATTTCAAAAATCCTATAACAACTTATTTAACTAGATCAATATACTTGCCTATCATCAAAGTTATTGAAACATCCCTGTTGTCAAATTTGTTTAATAGTTTTTAACATGGTCATCATAAATGGCTATTTGAATTATATTTCATCAAGAATATTTTTTCACGTCATGGCATTCTATATTTGCTTGTCTTTGTTTGAATAATTTATAAAATGTTAAAGGAACTTCCTTCTTGTGGTGTCAGAAGCCAAAGTTACTTTATCTAGATTTTTATATTTTGAATGGGATATGGGGGTTAACTGAACAGTAATGCATTTGCTTACTTGGAAGTTGCTAAAACAATCACTTGAATTCTGGCGGAACTTATTAAACTGCAACCTATTCTATTTACACAAAAGTATTTTCCTGTTTTGACATCTCGGGAAAACCAATGCAATTGTCTCTCCCTATAACAATTGCAGTTTATTTCACATTTCAGAAAGCTTGTGGACAGAGTGGGGGTGCAAGGGTAAAACAGTGGCGAAAGATAAACAATTTTTTTTTTCATTTTCATATTACCTTCCCAGAAGTTCCAATGTATAGTTGTAACAATAAAAGAGAAATAGTGAGGGGAAAGATGCGTAAAACCACAAGAGTGTCAGAGAGGGAGAGAAAGAACGAGACATGGAAAACCAGAGAAGTTTGATATCTGAACTTTTTCCTTGTGAGGAAAATTTTGTTGCTTAGATTGCACTTAAAAAAAAATCTGTTGTTCTGATAAAAACGTTAAATTGTTCTTTTCCATTTCTGAGTTGGAAAACATGGTGTATTTATTTAAGGTGTACGTTTAATATTTTATTCTGATAATAAAGCACTATCCCTTACTCTCAAGATAATTTACATACAGTGTATGTAGTTAAAATATATTTTAGTAAACTGTAGTTATACTGAGATAAAGTCAGAGATGCTAATCTTGCATACACTGTACCCAATATTTGAAAAATTCCAAAGTTATAATCCTATTTACTCCTTTTGGACCATGTTAGCTTTGCTGTTATAAACAAGAAGAAAGATGTTTGAAAACTTAAAAAATAAAAATGAAGATATACTCACAAGCTAACTTATATCATATACATGCTCTACGAAATTTTTATTTTCAAAATGAGGTCTTAGGCCAAATTCTGCACAGGTTACACTTCACAAACATATGCCTCATCCCAGATATCAGATCACCAATCAATTACTGAGGGATCTTATATACAAAAGACTGTCTATGATAATTATGAAATCTATTTTCTCAAATCCCCACAATAGATTTAAACTAAGTGAGTTTTCCTTTTCCCAGTCGGTGATGGGCAGACTAGCAGTAAACTCATTGTGCTTTGAAGCTAAGGTAGCCGCAGTCCCCGAACAGTCAGTCATCATTCCACAGCAGTGCGAAGTCAAAAGAACCAGGTCTGCTTTGAAAAAAGCAAAAAGTGATAGAAGTAATGTGAACAGTAACGACTCAGAGATAAAAGGAGAATGTGTTCCAGAATTAGAACCAATCAGTAACTTCCACGAGAGTGCATGGTGGTGGTGGTGGTGGGGGGTGTAGAAGTTTTCCGAATCTCACAGATAGCTAAATGATAAAATGCTGAAACTGCAGAGAGAATGCCTCCTTAGTAATTGCACACTTTCGGCATTCTTCTGGTTTCCTGTTTTTCGCTCTGCTAGACATAGCATTTGTCTCTTACCATCCAGTTGATTGGCATGCAGAGATCATTCTAGACTGTAAGAATGGACTATAGACTCTCATCCTGGAAAAAGAGAGGAACTAGTTCTTTTAAGAATTTGTCTGAACAAGCATACTCTGACTTCTTCCTTTCAAATTTGTATCCCCTGTAGTTCCTTCGCTTGTCTTATTACTCCAGCTTAGATTTCAAACACGATGTTCAACAAGTGTGGAGAGAAAACTTGTTCCTGATTTTAGTAGAAAAGCTTCAAGTTTTTCTCCGTTTAGCATAAGGTTCACTGCTGTTTTGTTGTACATTATCTTTATTATAAAAGTGTCACCAGTATTTTTAAATTCTTCAGAACTAGTATACTGAGAGGATGTTGGATTCTGTCAATGACCTTTTTTGCATCTAATGAGATGATCATGTGGTTACTGTTCTTAAGTCTATTTATTTGGCAGACTACATTTATTGATTTTTGCATGTTGAACCATCCCTCCATCTCTGTCTAGGATGAACTCCACTTGATTGTGTTGGATAATCTTTTGGATATGCTCCTGAATTTGGTTCATAAGTATTTTGCTGAGAATGTAGGCTTCTATGTTCATCAGGAATTGAGTTATTATTTTCATTTTTTGTCCTATCTGGAAGGTGCTATGTACCCTACCAGAAGAGAAAAATAATCATCAGGCTTACCTAACAGTGAGCCCTGTGAACTCCAAAATAAAAGAGGCCTGGCAAAACATGGCCACTGGTAAAATAGTGGTATGAATATAATGGGAGTAGTTAGCCATTTTCTGACTGAAGTTGATGCCTGTTCCACGAAACTGACCCCATGCCTGGTACCATTATCAGTGTGAAGAACCTACTTACACATGTCGTAGACCCTCAAAGAAAACCTACTATTTTTATTCTGTCTAATCTATATAGTATTATTAAATAGGCTCCAGATTACTTATTTATAAACTCATAAATAGTGAATAACTGGGCTTATCAGAGAAGCTTAATATTCAGTAGGCATTAACTAACATAAAAACCCACAACTGTCAAGGTACAGATAATCAGAGATTTCAGGGTGCTCAGCCCCAAGTGACACACAGATATCACAGCCCTCTCCTGTAAGTTCCAGGCTGATCAAGGAAGAAAGAGTAGAAAGATTGTCAGAGGCTGCAGATGAACGACTATAAGAAATATGAAATTGGGAGGGTAGGGATAGTAGTGGATCTAGGAAGAACTGAGGAAGGTGGCAATCTAGTTACATTGTATCAAAGTCTAAAAAAATTAACAAAAATGTTATTTTTATTTTAAAAAAAACATATATGGAACTGATATGTAAAGAAAAAAAAAACCTGCAGCAAAAGCAGCCTTTCCAATTATTCAATTTGTGAACAATCCTGAAATAAATCCTTCAAGGCAGGTGTTTCATATGAAAAAAACAAAAAAAACAACAAAAACAAAAACAAAACAAAACAAAACCTCTCCAATATATTTTAAAATTTTGCTTAATGAGTGAAGGGTTGTGGAACTATGGAAAATAATCATACACAACACTCCTGGCAGTTTTAATCCAGAATTCTCTGCAAGGCCTGGAAGAAAATTGCCAAGTAATTTGTTCAGGAACAATTAAGAAATTGACACTTCCCAACAACAAATTTGGTTCATAAGTATTTGCTCATTTCAGACCTGGACCACAAAAACCATTATTGAAATTCACCAGTTGTTCTGAAGGGAAACACAAATGTACATGTGTATGCAGATATGTGGGCGCATGTATTCATGCAAAATTATATGCCTCTGATTAATCAGGTTTATTTTCATTGTCCTCCAAAATATTGGTAAAATATTTATGAAAATAAAATATCTACAGAAAAAATAAACTTGGTATTTTCTATCCAAGAGCTTGTGAAACAAAGATCTAATTTAGATCATAACAAAGACAAAGATTATTTTGTAACAACCCAACTATAACTCTGATTCTAATAACTACAAAAATATTAACAATTATCCAATTCTTTCTAAGGTGCAGGCAGTTATAGAACTGAGTAAACTAAATGTGGAATTAAATCACAAATGAACCCACATATTCTGAATGGAAAATTTCATAAAAAATTCCATTTTAATAGTCTGTTGAAGGCCTTTTTATCCCTATTTTGTTTATTTTCATGTCTATAAACAATTTCCATGTCTATAAACAAATTTCTTTAAAATATCAAATTTCACAGAGTGACTGAAAGAATTATACTAAGTATCTTCTCAAATTATTTAAAATAGCTGATGTAAAACCAATGAATAAAATATTTGATGCAATTTCATTCTGTCTTCATCTACTCCTCATCCATTGGGTTTCTCCATAAAGTTGTCAATCTTGTCTCTGAAATGACAACCAAAAATAAAAATAAATCAATAAACAGGCAACTTTCCCATGAAATATTTAATAGACATAGAATTCTCTCATGGCAACATATATGAATGGCATTCTCTTAGAATTATTCATTGCCAAAACTTGACAAAAATCCAGGCATACGACTGTTTCAGACTATTCAATTTTCTATGCCTCTGGTTTTCTAGGAAGAGCTTGAAAATCTGTCCCTAATAATGAAGCAGTGGAGAAACAGATTTAGAGAATCATCTTGAAAATCAAACCCTCTACTGTGACAGTTCATCAGAAACTTCACATTACTCACTGCTTCCAGAGTGCTTTAAACCAGATTTCTTTGTTCCTACATTGGAAAATATCACACTAACATAGTAATCAGAGTGTTCTCTAAAATCAGTGTTATTTGGGTAATGACCAATGTACACATCTCATTTTTAAAAAGATGATAATCTAATATTTTTTAAATATTTCATATAAATTGTGCATTCTCGAGTTCCTATGGAGAAGTAATTCCTGTCAATTCTTTATGTAGACAGTAATGCCAAGTAACATATAAGAAACAGATTCAGAATATTTTCCTGGCAAACAAGTCTACAAAACTAAGAACTTTTTGTTCTTTTAGACTAGTTCCATGACAAGATTTGCCATTACAATGAATTTGTGGGAACTAGAGCAATGTACACATACTTTGTGATATTGAAATATCTAGAAGAATTATGCATTTCACATGAATAAAAGCAAAGATTGGTCTTTGTGGTAATCATGACCATTTGTGTGTGGGGGGGGTATTTTTATTACCTAGGCTTGGAGCAGCTTTTACAAAACAGACTCATAGCAAACATGTAAAAGCAGAATATAAAGCACATTCCCCATAAAGGGCTTGCATAGCACAGAAATGTAAAATTTTGGCATTCAGTCAGTTTTGTGAGGTATATAAAAATTCTTTATATATTTATATGTCTTTTTATGTAAAACCTTAAGTGGAACTGATGGTTGATCCCAACTGACTGGCCATGTGACGCCTTGTAGGTTGGGGAGCTCTCTGCTCTGTTTCATATCAATACTCCTCAACTCTGGGCATGTGGGGCCAATTTGTTCCTGCTGAAGAAAAGGAGAGGGACCTTGCATTTAATTTAAGCCTTGACATAAGGTTTAATTTGCTAAAAAGGAGAGCTATGCCATTGTAAATCCTGGAGGAAACACTCAGGTTGGGGAAATTTGTCAGCCCAATCTGCTTTAAACATCATTTGATGTGTTTGTTAGAGGAACTATTTTCCAAGCCTCAGTCACCTAATTGAATGGCTGTTTAACTGCAAATATGATTCTTTTCTTTATTCTGATCAACTTTCTAGTTTTTGAGTAAAACATGATAGATTACATGAAGTTGTCATATGAAATATTTGCTTACAGTAGATAAGTAATTTCCTATGAATATAAATTTTTGAAGGGGAAAAGCTTAGGTTATTATTTTATATCATGACAAAAGAAATAGGTGAAAGAAATGCATTAGCTTCAGTAGGATAAAAATGCAGACAAAATATAGGCCGTAACTGGGAGGATTATTTACATTCAGGATATACGGAGCTAAACAATCTTTGTTTTCATATATACATGTTTATGAAGATTGACTTATATTGCCCTATAAATTATTCTTGGACAGTTTCTTGATAAGTAATAGATGAACAGGAAAATTAAAAAAATAATGACCTTTTCTGTACTTCATACAACAGCTCTTAATCAAATTTAGAACCATCCCCTATTCATGCTTCTCCCCATCACCGGGCTTGTGCATTCTGCTTTACTTGTTAAACCAAGTTTGGTCAAGCATTTTAACCAAATGTCCTTCCTTGCAAGAACAACCTATCTTAAGGAAGGTCTACTCTCCCTCACCCAGTTGTGATCATCTTCTAACAGTTATCAGGCTAGGCTAGCCTGCAGCCTATTTCCCTTACACCAATCTGGGCCCTTGTCTGATTGAGTTGATATGGGACTGGGGTTCAACATCACCATTGACACAAGTTCTCATGAACAAGCTTCCAGTGATCTGAAAACCTCTGTTTATCTATGTTCATGGTAACCTTGGCTCTTGCAATCTTTCTGCTCCATCTTCTGAAGTGTTCCCTCAGCCATGTGTGGGTGTTTGCGGTTTAATATATGAAGGACATACACTCTGCAGTCTCATTCACTAAAACTTAGCCAGTTGTGGCCTTCTGTTTGCATTGCACTCTGTTGTATAAGAAAGTTTCACTGGTGAGATTTAAGGGATGTATTAGCATTCTCTCTACCCCCTATACCATGCCTTGAGCCTTGGGTTAGAGACTCCACCGTAGATATGTCACCTAGGGGTGCACATCTCTTAGATATATGGTCACTGTGTGCCCAGTTGTGGAACTCTTCAGTAGACTCAATCTGTTGTAAAAGAAGCTTCTTTGATGAGTGGTGTATTGTATACTTGGCTGTGAATATAAGGATCCATGTTTCGGATATGGTAAGACATTTCATTTGTCTAGAGCTATAACACAGACAGGGTTTTCTCTATGATCTATGTCCTCCCCAGCCACTTGTACTTGGCTGTGTTTACAGTGCCAGCCATCAGTTCACTCCCATTGAGAGGACTTTAAGTCAAATTAGATAGCTATTGATGATCCCCCGACCATCAGATAGCAATGCCACTACTGCACCAATATAGTATGTTGTGCTAGTGACTATAGTTATTCAGCTTTAGGCCTGGGTTGGACCATGGATTGATTTTTTTTTTCTCTTTTAGCAGCTGGTAGCGTATCCTCTAGGACTATGAGAGCTAGTCTTCAGGGAAAAGACTTCTAAGACACTTCCTGCTCCATTGCTCCAAGTCCTGTATTTATGTCTTCAATAATAGGGTCTCACCTTTATGGAAGAAAACCAAAGGATCTGCAATAGCCTGTTCTATTTTGGAAGTCTCTTGGACTACTCTGGAAAACCACTCAGAGGGAGGTCTCTCCTGTCTGGCATTGTACTCCCTGCCATACATCCACCAGGTATACACAAGCACTAATATTCAGACACTGTGTGTGAGTACCCAAGCCAACACATTTCGCCCTGTCTTCTCTCCTCTCACTCCCTCAGCCAGCCTCCCTCCTCCTTCCCCAATCCAAGATCCCCTATTAACACCTGCCTCTCCCATGCCACCACTCCGAGCTCCCCTAGCCTCATGGTCCACTGTATGTCCCTCATTCTCCGTTCCCAGGCTCCTCCCCACCCATGATGTCTGTTCCCCTCTTCAGGGGCTTTTTCCTTCCCTTTATCTTCACATTTCCTTTCCATTTTCCTGACTGCTGCTTCCACATCAGGACACATATTCACATACAAGGGACAGGTGCTATTCTCCACATATGAGGAGAACATATGTCCCTTGCTTTTCAGAGTGTTACTTCACTTGGTATAATATTCTCCAGTTCCGTCTATTTGCCGAACAGGCGAATCCTTAATGGTCTTGTTTCTCTGTGCTTCTTATAGCATTAGTAATGATGATGATGATGAAGATAGAGGGAACATTCCCTGAGATGGGTAAGAACCATGAATGAAATGCATTCCCACAAGTACTCTGTGTCGTACTTGTTTCCACTCTTCCCAACCCAACATCTGTTCAGTTAGAAATATATGCATGTGGTGCTGGAGAGGTGTCACAGAGGTTAATAGCACTGGTTGTTCCTGATGGGCTATGGCCTTGCATATAGTAAAGAAAGGAAATCAGAAGGGATAGAGCCCTACAAGATCTTGTGCTGTGAGGAACACTGGGTCCTGCAGGGATACCAAGAACTAAGAGGAGTACTAGATTTTCAGCAGAAACTATACACATAGTGGGTAAAAACTCTATACTATCATATGGGATAATTAATATTCATCATTTAGCTTTTGAGTAATTTAACATAATGAAAATGTTCAGAAATGGACACCATGATTTTGTCCAATAAATATTTGTACAATTAAAGAAACAAAGAAAGATGGAAAAAGAAATAAGGGAAGAAAGGTTTAGCTGAGAAATAACAGAACATCTTTACGTAAAGGTCAGTTACATTTACTTAATGATACTCTAGTTATATAGATGAATGTTCACTGATAGTCCAGAAAATCAAAAGATAGAATTCTTCCATTATTTTGATTTCATTATATGTGTAGCACTGGGGCGCAAAGGGAATAAAAACAGTCACTGGTACTCATTTCAAAAGAGAGTTGTTATGGTTCAGGTAAGCATTCCCCCAAAGTCCTAGATGCTAAAAACTTGACTCATAGCCTATAGCAGCACAATTTTTAAGAAATAACCTCTAGTTGGAAGTCTTTAAACTGTCCTTTATAGGAATATTGGAGCCCTGGCCACATCTCTTCTTCTCTCAGCTTCCTCTGCTATGTATTTCCAACCAAGATGTTATGCCTCACTATAGACTCAAAAGTAATGAGTCAGCTAACCATGGACTATAAGCCAAAGAAGATCATTCCTCACTCTAGTGTGATTATCTCATGCATTTTGTCAGTGATGGAGGGCTAACTTGAACAAAATTACTGAAAAAAGGTTTGTACATTTGTCTATATGTGTAAAAGTATATGGACATAGCAGGCAATCAGAATTTACCAACACGTGTTTATACTTCAGCACAAAGGTATAAAGACCAAAGTAAAACAAGTTCATGGACCACGATCAGTAAACACAAACAAAACAAAGAGCAGCAGCTACACACACACACACAAAAAAAACAAATCACACAAATGTGTAACTCCTACTTTAGTCAAAGAGGGCTGAGAATATTTGAACTTAGTTACAATTAAAATGCCACAGCACATTGTGAGCACTTCTTATGTGCCAGGTCCAGATTCAGTAATTTTATGATTTTTTTTTTTGGAATGCTCTACAACATTAGCTTAAATGGACTATTGTAGTTTCTTTTTAATGCATGAGTAAACTGGGATACAGGAATGGCTTTATTTTCTTAGAGTCACACAGTGGATACAGCATAGTAGTAAATATTCGGAAATGTATCTGGGCAATCTAACTCTTCAGTTATTCACTGTAATTATACTTATAAAAATGAAAGTTGGGACTGTGGATGGACCTCAGTCATGCAATGTTGATTTATAGCCTTAACAATGGGCATGAAAACACAGCTCTCCAGGGTCACAAAACACTTTTATCTGTTGAATCTTACAGTGTAATTCCTCACCCTGACTCCAGTAGACATCAGTTATTTACCTTTAGTTGTTTTGCTATAAAGCTACATATCATTGTGCCATGTAATACTCTGATTTCAATTTAAGAAGCATGTATTAGTGTCTTAATTTGCTATATATATTCTGCTTTATAATGCAATTGACCAAGAAAGGTTGTGGCATTTTGTCTCATTTGTTAGCCAGTATAAATATACACCCCATACTTTTCCAGACTCTTTGGCAACATCAAATTAATTTAAACTGTGTTTCATTTTACCCAGTTCTCGGACTCTCTGTTCTTGCTGTTAACAACAATAATAATTACTCTTTCTTAGCTCCCTAATCAGCTAGTAAATTCCGTCAGTTGATCAAAGTAGGCAAATGGGATGAAACAGAAATCTTAGTTACACTTATATTACTTAAAACCCTACTATAAAAAGGAATTCTTTCAACTTGTTACTTTATACAGCATGCTGAACTATGAGCTATATATACCAAAGCTATAAGACATATCTTAGAAAAAAAGTGAAAGCAAAAGCCTACAAACCAGAAAACATTATCTTGCCTGCTGATGTTGCCATCACAGACTTGCAGCATACTGCCACTTTTTAAAACATTTAAAACATTCCAGAGGTGAACTGGATAAAATACAGTTGTAAAACTGTACTATAATGGATTTCTAGACACCATCAGTATCAACTATAGAAAAACTCTAAGAAACAAATAGGAAAAAAGAAGGGATATGTATTAGTGAATTATTCTTTGATGTAACCAAATACTTGACAAAAGGCACTTAATGAAGGTAGGATTTATTCTGACTCACAATTTGAAGGTGCTGCCTGTCATGGCCTGGGAAGCACAGTGTCCGTAGGTACCTGGTTGTATTGTACCCACTGTCAAGAAGCTTAGATAGATGAATGCTGGTACTCAGGTTATTTCCTCTCCTTTAGTTAGTCTGGACCTCCATCCCATGGAATATGTCACCTACATTCAGGGTGGATCTTCCCTTCTTAGTTAACCTTTCTGGAAACACCTTCATAGAAATAGCCAGAAGTATATTTCCTAGATATTCTAAGTCTAGTCAACTTAAAACTGAAGATTAACTATCACAACTTCACACATTGTCAATCTGACAATCATCACATTCTGAAATTGCCATAGAATTCTCATTTTCATCTCATAATACAAAATGAATTCAGTTCATATAACAGTCTCAGCATCATTAATAATATGATATTTCTCCTGAGACATTCTCTTAACTGTGAGCCCTGTACAATGAAAAAACCAAGTTACATAATTTCAATATACAATGGCACAGAGAAAACATTTCCATTCCAAAGGGGAGGAATTAGAGCACAACAGGGAAAACCCTGACCAACACAAGCCTGAAGCTCAGCAGTGCAAACTCAAAACAATAACCTTGCAGCTCCCTTTGGAAGTCCTGACTGAATCATGTAGGCTCTGTCCTACTCTGTCACTTAGAACACATACAGCCATCCTCTCTTTCTTCAGCTGGAGCTATTCTGTATTTATAGCTTTCCTGGTTGGATATCCCACAGTCCTAATAATGCCAATGTTTTGAAGAAATCTTAGTTATAACTTTCCAAATCCATATGCTAGCCTTTCAAAGCTGCCCTATAGAGAATCTGAACCTGTTTCACATTGCCTGGCCTTGGAAGTTTTCTAGAACTTTAGTGCAAGCTTCCATGAACCATTCATTATTTAATTTTGCAGGTTTATAAAATTAGGACCGTGTAGATGCTGCTACCAAGTCCTATTCTCAGCTCAAGATGGATCCTGACTGCATTCTACCACAGTCGTAGTGGTCTATGTGCACCTTAGAGGATGAATCTTAGTAAACACTGTCCTCTTGGTTCTATTCGAGGAAAGAATCCTTTCCTTGACATTTTCAAAGTGGGATTTCTCATTTAAAGTAAATTTGCATTTTCATAAGCTGGAGCCTTGTGCGAGTGAGATCCTATTCTCAAAGCACTTTTAGTATTGTCTCATTGCATAACACCAAACTTCCCTTGAATAGTACTAGTCTCTCTGATGACAGACGGCTGCTGTCTCAATAGCCAGCGTGTCTGCAACTGTAATCTTGCTCGTACCCTTTCCATCTCCAAACTGTGCATTATTATATCATTCTACTCCAATCTTGCTCTCACTTACTGCAGACTTGGAGAAGAGTTTTGAGTAGTAAATGCCATCCTATGTTGAAATTTACTATATCACACAAATTAGGAATTTCCTTTGTGGAGTCTCAGGAGCATCTTTTGCCAAGAACTCATTGAAAGGTAGCCCATGCCTTGGACTGGGAGTTTCACCCATCAGCTTTTTGACTATTATCTTTCTCTACCTATGTTGGGTATCTACATTCAAATTATTCAATTGCTTTTTAAAAATAGTTCTTTCAGATTCTCTTCAAAGATGCTCAAGGGTTACTATTATATAAAAAGTCTTTTTACATAGGGTCAGTGAGATCTCTGAAGTCTCACTCCTATCCATCTATGTAAATGTCAGTTCACCCTGGGATTCAGCAAGTAGGGAGAAAATATCACAGAATAATAACAGTAGCAGCAACAACAAAAACTATAGCAGACCATTAGTAAAGTCCAATACAGCATGAACAGCTCCTACCACTTGTACTAAGTGCTCCATCAAAAGCACAGTCAGTACTGAGTACACTATTATGGATGGGGGATTTCCTTACTCAGCTCTCCATAACCCAGAGTTATTCTCCATAATCCATACGTCTGTCTGGACCTGGGGCACTGCCACTGGGCTACCATGGATCTCACCTCCCCCCAGTAGACCAGGGGCTCTGTGTCTCACTGCCTGGCTTGGAGTCAGTGGGGAGCAGATTGTGTTGTTACATGCCATGCCAGACTCCCTCAGCATAGGCCTAACAAGCTCTGGGCCAGTGCTCTGGTTGGCCTGGCACAGATCTTCTGTTGGCCACACGTATCTGCTGAAAAGGCTCTGGGCTCTGTTAATCTCCCGTCTCCAGGGAAGAGGCATCACTGCATGGTGTAGGGAGATTGCTGCATACCCCTGGGACAGACTTAACCTTTTTTACCTGTACTTCTCCCATCATTCATTTTTTCATCTCTGTTGGGAACCATGTTCCAGCTTTAAAGTCTCCTAGGCTCATAGCACTGAATTTGGCTTTCTGCCATTTATTTCCCAATGACTTGCGTTGCCCATAAATCTTGGAACATGTTGTTTTTCTGTGACCCAGACATGTCTGCTTTTGCTTTCTCATCAGTTCTTGTCTGTTTTCCTGCTTTATTAAACTTGTTTTCATGCCACTGTAAACCATCCATATCTGCTTAAGGCTCTCCTAACTTGTAAAGATTTCATCCCACCATGAGCTGAGCAAAGTTATTGAAGTACCAGTACTATTTTCAGGGTCCTTGCTGAGTAACTTTTTCCTTAGCTCTGTTGTCACAGGCCTATGCATTTTCATCAAACATCCCACCCCCTCTCACACACTCCGGTCTCTCAGCAATGCCTTTGCCTCCTTTATTGTCATCTAGTGCTGAGTTTCATGGGAAGAGACCTCAACTGGCAATAATCAGGTGTCCGTAACGGCTCTTATGAGCCAGCCCATGAGAGACAGATTTTTCTCATATTGCTTCATGTAATGAAATATTTTTACTCTAGTAGGGGTGAGCAGTTACATTATCCAGTTTCTCCATTTCACAGTAGTCAAACAAGCCCTATCTACCCATGATCCACCGCCTTGCTAGTACAGCTGTGAGAGAATCATTCCTATTTTAAAATCTTCAATTTTAGCAGGTCAAACGTGAAATATTGGCTGTTACCATAGTTTCTTGTGCTGGGACACTCCTGAGGCCGTCCTTTGCATGCTTCATGGTGGAATTTCTTTCTTTTTATGAATGAGACATTAGTCAACACGCTGTGTCACTCTCATCTCACTGTCTCCCTCTTTCTTCCCATTTTTCCCATTAATTCCAAGTGTTTGGATCCAAACAAGGGCTCTTTAGCACAGATCTAATTTCCACTCTTTCCCTTATGTCCCACCAGCTGTAAGAAACAGCAAGCCAAGACCTCCATCTAGTACTTATTTTTCTACACTTTCCCTGCCAAATTGGAGACTAATTTGGAGGAGAGCATTGCCATGCTTTTTTCTTGTTGTGATTTTTCCCTTACACAGGCAAGACAGCTGAGCCTCAGTTGCACCTCTTAATACCCACAGCAAAGGCCACACAACCGCCACCATAGCTTGCCTATGAACCCATATATTATAGTCTATTTTGGACAATTGTGGGGCATCTTCATTTAAGTGTCAGACTCCAACCATAAAGGTGATTAGTTGTCCTAAACTGCATAGAGGTAGGTTGCCCAAAGGACACTCTCAGATTGCTGGACCATGTCTGCATTCCTTATTATCCACTTCCAGAGCATTTAACTTCTACCTCAACAGAAGGACACACCTTGTCGTACCACCAAGGACAGGTAGCTATTTGGGGGTTGCCCACTATAAATGCTTCACACAGATGAGAATCAATCTTAGTTGCATGTCTTAACAACTATATTGGGATCCTCACAACTGCATCTCCAAGACTCATCTTCGGGTCTCGCGGTCCCTGTTAGAAAACCAAATATGTGCATGACATTTCACTGGGATAAATGAAAAATCATCTATTCATCAGAAAATATTTCTACCAGCAGATCAACGAAATTAATCCATTAAACTCCAGGTTGGTAAGTCAATGAATTTATTAGGGTTACGTATAGGAACATGACAAGAGGCAACTTTCAAGGGTATGGACAGTTGCATTATGACTGACAGTTCTAAAAAGCTGCAAAATCAGAGCTCTAACAAACAGTAACTCCACAAGAGTAATTGCTTTCCCAGCAATTGTTTACTATTTTCATAACCTAAGGAAGGACCATTGAGAGTCTTTAACTTTCTGAGTTTCCTGAGCCCTGTATGCTTTGTCCCCTTCCTGAGTCTTAATTCTCTCTCCTACTATCAGGAAGAAACGTTTGAATTTAAGGGAAATAGCTATACATTCCTATGGCTTTTCAACTGTAAATATTTTCTATGGCGATGATAACTTAAGACTTAAAAATCACTTAAATTTTCATGCTCCATTTACTAATTACCAGCTAAGTATGTACTCATAGCTTGTTGATGAACAAAAACTACAGAATCCCTGTCCGCTAGAGGTTTTAGACGTTGGTACAAAAAGGTCATCCAATTAGCCACATAGGATATGATATAATCATAAATACTATGAAATTAAGAGGAGAGAAAGCTGGAGGCAGTACATGGTACTTTATGTACCAGCTTCCTTAACAGTATCCCTAATATCATAATATTTAAGAAAACTGAATGAAGTTTATTGCGTGAACATAGAGAAGAAAAATTATTTTAGGGAAAATAGATCAATACAGTTAAGTTTTACACTATAATCTTACTTCATTAGCTTCCTCCCCAGTGTCTGACTGTTTGATTATTTAGTCCTTCATCACATTTGTAAAGTAGAATAAAATACAGTCTGTGTACTGAGCCATCAAATTTGTTCAGGGCTCTAAATTAAGTCTCTTTTACAGTTCGCTTTCATCATTTTGGGGGCATATTTTAGCTCACCCAGCTGATAACACTTATATTTTCTTTTTCACTCATAGTGAATTCTTAAATATTTTGCCCATTTCCTTCTTTTGTTGGAAACCAGTTTGCAAAGACCGCATCATTATGACAATAAGAACATCAGTCATTGCAAGGATGAATGGAATTAAATTTCCTGCCTAAAAATCTAATATCTTGATGCTTGGGACGCTTAAAGGAAACTATTTCCACTAACAAAAACAGCTAGATTATTACGTACCTCCTTCACAGCTTATTTGATATCATATTTGGGGGACAGAATGTTGTGTGTCTTTTCTTCTTAAGCATTTTAATGTTTAATGAGTATTTCTCAAAAAGTCTGAATTTCAGTGATCCTACAGACTGTCACATGAGACGTCCCTCTTTTATTTTCCTCTCCTTGAGCCCTCGCTTCCTCCTTCACACTGCACTCCAATTTGGACCTGTTCATTTTAGTACTGATTGATAGCTACCAGCCCAGATTTGCCTGGAAGGATTTCTTGGATATCTTCCTCTTTTCTTGGATCCAGTGTGATTCATTTCTATTTCTTAATTTATATAGATACCACTAGTGTCCAGATATTTTTTTCTTAGACTATATATAAAAATAATTTTCACAAAAATTCTATGTAGCCATGGTAAAGTGTTAACACCCTGTCGGATGGAATATGCTTGCTTGGGACTCACAGTTGACTAGTATTTACATATGATATTAGTTATAAATCTAACTTGAATTTTTAAAGATTTTTTTTCGTTTTTGTTTAATGTGTATGAGGGTTTTGCCTCATGATGTGCATGCCTATTTTCCATGAAGGCCAGAAGAGGGTATTGATCCCCTGAAACTGGAATTACAGATAGCTGTTAGCTAACACGGGTGCTGGAAATTGAATCCAGATTCTGTGGAAGAGCAGCAAGTGCTCTAAACCTTTGTACCATCTCAAAGTTGGTCTCTCCTTCATTACTGTATTCTTTTGTAATCTCATCTAATTGAGGATACTTTTGATACATCGGTTTATTTATAGTGGGTGATTTTTCTTCTTTAGAAGTTCATAGTACCATTACTGTTGATATTTCACTGTTTCATTGATATTTCAATTATCTCACAGGATAATTTTGAGAAATTTATTTTATTATTTTTTAAATGTATGAGTGTATTGCCTGCATGCGTGTAAGTGCACTCCTGTTGTGCAATGCCAGCAGAGGTCAGAAGAGAGAGGTCAGATTACCTGTGTCTGGACTTACAGTTTTAGCTGGGATGTGGGTACAAGGAATCCAAACTGTCTTCCAAAAAAAAAAAAAGCAGCCAGTATTCTTAAACGCTGAACCATGTCTCCAGCCCTGAGGAATATATTTTAATAAGCATTGGACATTCACATAGTCAGTCACTAAGCCCAAAGAAGAGTGGTAAGCCTGTAAAGTTTCTGCCTATTATTCTTTTGATAATAGATGATGCCCTCCCAGAATTTCCCTCAATTTTGTTTTTAATAAGTTTACTAGGATTTTGAGAATTTCACAAATATATTTTGATGATTTTTAACCTCCCTCCCACATCTCCTCTAAGATTTACCCAACACTGCCCCCACAACTTCTTGTCTTTTTTAAAAAAAATAGTCTTTTATTGCATGCATATGAGAGTATCACCTGCATGTGTGTAAATGCACCTTGTGTCATACAATGTCTATGGAGGTCAGTGGAGGGTGTCAGATCCCCTGGAACTGGAGTTACAGACAGTTATAGTTAGTTGTTAGCTGCCATGTAGATCCTGGAAATCAAACCTGGGTCTTCTGCAAGAGCAACCAGTGCTCTTAACTATTAAGCCATGTCTCCAGCCCTCTTGTCTTTTAAAGAAAGAACATTTAGTTCAATTTGTGTGATTGAAATGGTCTTATGTGTTGAAGCCAATCCCTGCAGGCTAATGGAACTAGTGGGGGTGGGACTATCTCATTTATCAATTAGGATTCATGCCTACCTTCCCTTTAGAGTCTAGGATTTTACATGGCTTGAATTTGTTCAGTTCTGGAGCATGCTATCACAACTATTGTGAGCTCATATGCATAAATGCCACTTTTGTCCAAAAAACATATTTTTTTCTGTAATCAGCAACAACTTCTTATAATCTTTCTGCTCCATCTTCGGCAAAGAACCTTGAGTCTTGGAGGAAGGAACATGACATAGATGTTTCCGCACTTTGGCAAATTGTGGGTTTCTGTGATAATCCCTATATACTGCAAAGAAACAAGTTTCTCTAATGAGTGTTGAGAGATGCATTAATCTGGGAGAATAGCAATGTCGTTAGAGTTAGTTTAAAAGTATATCAATTAAGCAAAACGAAAGTAGTAGGATCACACCAAGAGTCTATTACCTAGATAGAGACAGGTTTTCAGTCCCAGTAATAGTGGCTATGTGGGTTTTATCTTGTGAAGTAGAACTTAAATTCGCTCAGGAAGTGTTTGGTTACTCCCATAACATTTGTACTTCTATTGCTCCAGTGGAAAAATCTTGCCAGGCCAGTTATTGTTGTAGATTTCAGGGTACACATCTGAGTAACACTGATGAGTCCCTGTTTCTTTTTTTCTGATAGCATGCATAGCACCTTCCAGCACTTTGAACGTTAGTCAGAAGGGATGACACTTCAAGGTTAGTATCAGCTTAATCTCTGTATGTTCTACAGTTCAACTATGTATTGTCCTTACCAATAAAGCCTTTTTGTCAAGTTCTGGGGAGTAACTTGAGCAGTGTAGCCCCTTTGGTCAAAAACTTCAGAAGAGGTAAATCATTTCTGGCACTGGGCTTTTTATTTGTGGTGTCTAATAGAGTAATAGAGGTATTGTCCTCTATATGATGCATGATGAATGCACTAATATTCTTTATATATATATATATATATATATAGAGAGAGAGAGAGAGAGAGAGCTATATATATAATTATATATTGTTATATATAGAGTTATATATATATATATATATATACTTTATGAAGATTCTATAAGAGTATGTTTACATATGACCTTTTCAAAAGGCCTTTGGTGTTTATAACCCTGCCCATATCTTCTTCTCTAGCTTCCCATTCACATTCCACCCCACATTTAATCTTTCCTGTTCCGTTATTCCAGTTTCCCTTTTATATCACAGCAATCATTTGCCCTCCCTTGAAAGCATTCTCCATGACTTTTTACTAGTTTCCTTACTTCTATGAATCTTCCAAATGAAACATCTAAAGACTCAAAGCTGTCATCTACATCTGAGAGAAAGCATGCAACATTTGTCTTACTGGATCTGTTTCCTTACTTGGGATGATTTATTTCTAGTTAGTCTCCCTACTCCCTACCCACTCCATATACCACACTATCTGGTGGCTGCATGGTGTCCTCTAACCTCAAGTCCAGATAGACACACCAAGAATCTGGCCACCATCCATCAATCACTGTACCCAGTGTGGCTCCTGAGGTTGCTTGGCATCTTGTGACTCTGATTCTAGTAGGAACCATATTGTGAGGGCACAAATAAGTCTCATCAAATACATCCTGCCTTTGATTTGACTATACAGTAGTAAGTTGGTTATTATCAGTAATAGAAAATATAGATAATACACATAGTCATGGAAACTAAGCAAAAAAAACTGATTAAAAACTGCTTCAAATGAGAAATCAAGGGAGAAAATTTAAAACTTCCTTGAATTGAATGAAAATTAAAAAATAGTATATCAAATTCTATGGGAGACACTGAATATAATACTAAGAAGATATATACAGCATTAAATACGTACATTAAAATGAATATATCTCATATTAATAATTCAGAGATACACCAGAGGTCCTTGCCAAAATAAGAAATAACATTAGAAACAATAGATGGGAATAGAACATCAAAATCAGTGCTAAAATTATTAAAATAGAAAGTGAAAACCTAAAAATAAGAAGAATTAGTGAAAAGAAGACTTGGTTCACTGAGAAGATTAACAAGAATGACAAACCTTTAGCCAGATTACTCATATAAGAAGAGAGAACTCAGTTAATAAAATATTACAACAGACACTGAGAAAATTCAGAGAATCAAAAGAACATACTTTAGACTTCTAGATTTCAATGAGATGGAGACTATAAAAGGAATGGTAGATTTTCTAGATATATATATGAGCTACCAAAGTAGATAAAGATGAAGAAAATAGCTTAAATATATACATAACAACCAATGAGATAGAAGAAGTAATAAAAAATAGACCAAATGAAAGAAAAGTTCGGAGTCAAGTGAATATAGTACAGAATTCTACTAGACCTTCAAAGAGGAACTGACACCAATGTTCCTCAAAGTATTCCATAAAATAGAAAATGAAGGTGTACTTCCAACTTATTTTTAGGAAGTCAGTATTATTCTGACACTCAAACTCACAAAATCCCCAAGAACAAAGAAACTATAAGCCTTTGTCCCTGATGAACATAGAGGCAAAAATTCTCAATAAAAAAGCTTGAAAACAGAATGACAGCGATTAAAGCAAGCTAGAACAATGTTAAACAGTGAAAAACTGAAAGCATTACACTAAAATCAAGAATTACACAAGGAAGTGTTCTTTCTCCAAAATAGTACTTAAAATTCTAACTAGAGCAGTAAGAGAAAGTTATTTAGATAGAGGTCATACAAGTTGGAATGATAATAGTCAAGGTATCCTTATTTTCAGATAATCTATTCTATGCATGAAGGACCCTAACCCTTGTAACAAAATGAATAGAGCTGATAACCACATTCAGCATAATACCATGGTACAAAATAACACAAAATCAGTAGCCTTCCTGTATACCAACATAAGCATATTGAGTAAGAAATAAGGGGAATAATCCCAGTCACAGCAGCCTTTAAACCCAGCACTTGGTAAGCAGAAACAGAGATGTCTTTAAGTTCAAGACCCACCTGATCTTCATAGGGAGTACTAGGCCAACTAGGCCTTCATAGTGAGACTAAGTCACACACACACATACAAAAAAATGAAAGGAGGAAAAAAATAAAATATTAAAGAACAACAGAAAGCCCTCTAAGAATAAAAAAGAAATATCTTAGAATAAATCTAACTTAGGATGAGAAAGGCTTGTATAATAAAAACCTTGAGACAAAGAAAGAAATTGAAGAAGATATCAGGAGATGGAAAGAACTCCCATGCTCATGGATTGGTAGGATTAATACTATAAAAACGGTCATCCTACCTAAAGCAGTCTGCAGTTTCAGTGTAACCCTGATCATAATTCCAACATTATCATTCATAGAAATTTAAATGATAATATTAAATTTCATACAAATACACAAAATTCCAGGATAGCAAAAACAATATTACACAATAAAAGAACTGCTTTATAACCACTCCGGATTCAACTTATATTTAAGTGCTATGGTAATAAAAACAGGATGGTACTTATGTAAAAACATACATTGATCAATGTAGTGGAACAGAGGACTCAAATATAAGTCCATGTACCTACAGCCACCTGATATTTGACCAACTGGCCAAAAATCCACATTAGAGTAAAACAACATCCTCAACAAATAGTACTGGACAGACTGGATAGCTATCCATAGAAGAATGAAACTAGATACTCATCCTTCACCCAGCACAAAGTCAACTCCAAACAGGTCAAGTACCTCAATATATTACATGATATCCTAAATCCGATAGATGAGAAAGTAGGGAATATGTATGAATTTATAGGCACAGGAAAGGATTTTATATACAGGACCCCCATAGCATGGGAATTAAGTCTAGCAATTGACAAATGGGATATCATGAAACAAAATATTGTTTGTAGAGCAAAAGGTGCCATGATTCAAATGAAGAGGAAGTATATAAAATAAAGAAAATATCCTTATCATCTATGTATCTGACAGAAATTTAGTACCTAGAATATCCAAGGAACTCAAAGAATAAAACATCATGAAAACAAAAACAAACAACACAATTAAAATAAGAAGTAAGAACCTAAACAAATCAATCAAAAGATGAAATATAAAATGGCTGAGGAATATTCTTAAAAATGTTTATCATCCTTTGCCACCATGAAAACACAAACTACTTTTAAATTTCATCTTATCCAGTCAGAATGACTAAAACAGCAACCACAACAACGAATTTAGGCATAGATGTGGGGTAAAGGGAACACTTATTCATTGCTACTGGGAATGCAAATTGGTGCAGCCACTATGGAAATCAGTGTGGAGATTCCTGTTCCTTAAAAGCTAGAAGCAGATCTATCACATGATCCAGCCAAACCATTCCTGGGTATATACCCTAAGGACAGTATGGTTTGTTACAGAGATACGTGCTTACTTTCATGTTTAAGGTGGTCCTTACATGCCTCTTCACTTTTAAGAACTCATAATCAGTTAGAAACATGGTTTCTTTGACAACCCTGCTGAGTTCTATTTGTGTCGTTTTGCTGAATGAGCGGCAGTGATTTTTTCATATTAAGAAGGCAGGTTAACATATATTTTATTGCACATTTAACAGGCAAAAGCTATATGTCACATTAAAGAGTGAGCAGAGAGAGACTTATTCTTAGCTACAATACCCTTATAAGTCTTCTTACTGTTTCTCTCAAACTACAATGCATTTAATTTCTTTGAAAAAACATCTCTACTGTTCCTCCTCATACAGTTGGGTTGTCTGGTCGCTTCACTGAGCTGATGAGGGTGCCTGGGATAATTATCTCAAATATTGACACAAGCCGCCATCTTTTCTGTTCAATTTCAATCCTCTCCCCCTTCCTATCTCCCTATTTCCCTTCAACGCAGTCCCATTCTCTAGGCCAAATTCTTTTCAGTGCCTGATGGGAAGACTGGTTCACATCTCCCAGAGCCTCTGTGGCAAATTCTTCTCTGCTTATAATGTCTGCATTCATGTCTGCTTTTACTGTTCCAAAGCCTTTTTGAACTATTTCCATGCTTATCACTGCCTAGCCTCTTATGTCATCTGTTTGAATTCATTTTATGCGAACATGTCCTTATTTTTCCCCACATAGGGATCTCAGAAGGTAAAGGAGACGAGATGAAACTGAGGAAGAGATACCAAATGCTCAGGTTTCTGAAAGCCCATCTTTTAATAAATAAATATTAATATACACAATTATTAGTAGCAATACCAAATCATCTGCATATCAACAGTGATAAGACACCTTAAAGACTTTACAAAGTCATAAACTTTAAGGAAAGAATCATAATTAAAATCCCATTTAAGGTTTCCCTTTACTTTCAGGGTTAGACTTGCTCCTCACAACCAGTGAATGCATATGTGACTGAAGTCCATAGGTTGAGTTTCTTTAAGGTGATAGTCTCAGTGTTATACAAGCAGGGTCAGTTGTAGATAGGTGATTTGTACACTGTGTGTAAGTATGTTCCTTTTGTAAATAATGCTGTTAACCATGTTTTAGTGCAAAGCTCTGTTCAGGATTGTGGGCTTTGTGAAAAGATTGTTTTATTGTTTCATGGGATGCTTTTTATCTAACTCCTCCGGGTATAGTTCCTTTCTTATCAGTTCTGTGTTCATGGGATCTTTTCCTCCAGGATTTATACTATGATAGCTTATTCCTGAAGGGATATGGAAGGTATAGCTTGAGATATTTCTGTGCCCCTGAATGCAATTAAGAATTCTACTGTTACGGTGCTCTGAAAAGGACCATTAACTCTTTATTTCACACTAATTTGGTGTACAGGTATTAATTTAATTGCTCCTTTGTAGGAAGCATGGCTGAAGGCAATTAAAAAGTTACTGATTTGATTTCTTCATGGTACTTGCATATATCTGATGTTCTTATAATCTTAAATGAGGGACATAATGTACTACATTATGGTAGTTTATAATAAACTATAAATTCAACCTTAGTTTAGTAATGATAACATGAAAATACATCATTGCCAAAAGGCCATAGTCAATAATGAAGCTGCATATTTTTCTTTCAAGACGCTTAAACATATGCCAAATTTTAGGACATTTTCCTAATCTTTGATAATTTAATGTGTAACAGAAGTAATCAATCTCTGTTACTTAAGAATGCTCTGAATTGCAACATTACAAAGCAATGCCTGTAAAGAAAGATTGGCTTCTAAATAGAGGCTATTAAAATCTCAGAGGAAGTAAATCCTGTTTATTAAGGCTTATTATCTCTGGACATCACACTTGTAAATAATTTGCATTATCTACAAAAACAGCAATTTGAGGCTTTGGAAGTACAAAGGAGATGAAATCACAGAGAGGATAAATTGATCGGATATAGTCTAAACAGGAAAGGAAAAAATGTGACTACAAATTGGCTATATATATATATATATATATATATATATATGCTCATTATTCTACTTTGAGGCATAAAAAGGTTTCTCTAGTTTTTTCAACTCTGTTTCACTTCTTAGAATTTATGACAAAAGCCAAAGGTCATGAATTTTAACTATTAATCTTTCCTCTCTGGAAAAACAATCTGCTGTGTTTGGCTGGGAGAGTAACTTCAAGCTGTTGACTGTGTATCACTGAGGTTTACATCCAATCCCTCTTAAATTTCAAGAACAGATCTTTTCATTTTGTTTATACCAAATAACAAACATGTCATGATGCAGACTGTGGTCATTTGTGGTCATTGGAAGGGGCATCAACTAAATTGAGTTTTGGGTCTAAGTTTCTTAACTTATTTAAATCATTTTATTTTGAGATACATAAGTGTTGAAGTACAAAAATGACCTTTACATTTACATAAGCAAGTGTGACTCACTTTGTCTTTCTTATTATGGGTTGTTCAATTGCTCAGAAAAGCTGCATTCTTATACTGTTTTTACAGATAACACTAAAGAAGAAAAACTGCAACTGATGTCAGGGCATGTTTCTCGAAAATCCATTCCAGTTTTAAAATTAGAAAGTCATTTTTGTGTGTTTATCACGTTAGAATAATTAGTTTGTCCCACAGATTATTAGAATGTAAACTTGAAGCAAAAGTGTATTCATGTTGTATTTTGGTAACATAAATGTTATTGTGAAAGCACTGTAGAGTTTTGGGTCTTTCTGGATTATGAGTAAATGATCATTTTATTAAGAAATCGTCTTCAGCTTGCAACGCTCAACTGATTTTTCCATCTGGTGCTTGTCATGTAAAGATGTCCAGTCAGCAATATTAAGCAGCTTGTGCTTACAAAAGTCATCTATCTATCTACCTACCTCTCTATCTATCTATATATCATCTCTCATTCACTCTCTTCATTCATATTTTTCACCTTAAAGGGACAGAAAATGTGCTCAGTTTTTATCCCCAATGCTTGAAAAGAATGTTAATTATAATAATTATCTTCTATTAATACCCTTTTTATCTTCCATAGAAAATATCAATATCAGTGAAAGCATATTCGTGCCTTGATAACGTCCATATTTGCAAGAAAACACAAAAACAAAAGAGTTAAATCATATGGTCTTTCTTTTTTGATGTTGTTCTCTAAATTATTCAGAAAAACTTTATCCACATTATCCCCATCACACTCATTCTTTGAATGAAACTTTCTCTGTACATTTAATTAATAAAAATATCTATTGTGTCTTGATATCGTGGAGCTTCTCATAAAGCCCTTCACATGTTTGAATCACTTTTTATGATTTAAAATATTTACTGGTGTAATTTTTGATATTTCCATTGAAAATTATTAATTAGATTAAATGTTAAAATGTGTTCTGACAGAAGGCATGCCTGGTCTGGCCTGCCTGGTATCTTGACCCTTTGGCTTGCTTCATACAGTCCTGCAGATTGGGTGTCTCAGTTTCAATACTCTTGGTTCTATTGAACACAAGTAGAAAAATAGGCTCAGTTTTATCAAGGCCAGAGCTGGAGTTTGTAAAAATTTTAAGAATATTTTTTATTGACACAGGATGAGATGGAGCTGGAATGGAGAGCTTTCTACTTTCCTCAGGATGTCATTTGCAGAGGGCACCTCAGAAGGCTTCAAAATTTCCAGCCTGCTAATCAGTGAGTTCAGAAAGGAAGAATTAAACTAAAACCCAAATTCCAAAAAAGGGATTACTTCAAGTGACAGTAAAGGGGGCTATATGGAAAATATTTCACATCAAACCTTCAGAAAACAAAACCTCCATATTTCCAAGAAATTTGATGAATGTTAGCAGTTCAAACACAGGCACATCCTGATTTCTGAACTAATATATATGAGGTGTTAATTACCAATGGATTAGCATCCACATCAGCCGTGGGCATAAAGGCTGATTCCAAGGCAAACTGCCTCCAAGTACCCTACCTAGCCAGAAAATAGAAGGATTATCACTGAGCACACAAATTTAAAGGCAGCAACTTGATACACTTATGGAAGAACAGGCCTCCAAGGGACTTCAGAAGTATTCAGGTTTCACTTAACTTTCTTGTAGAAATGTAGCAAGTACCTATAAAAGAAAAAGTTAGTTTGATTCTATGCCTGTATCAAAGTATAGTTGGTAAAGTTGAATAAACTCCTATTTTGATCTCCCAAAGTCGTCCTTCTGGAGACTAGATTTTTCCAAGTCTTATTTCATTGTTAATGGAAAATTCTTGAGGAAATATATGAAAAATCCTGATGTGTAAAAAGTGCTTGGCAAATTTGGGATAAAGACAAGATCTAACTCTGCTGTGGTCACAAGCATGCATGCAATTAGTCTTATTAGTGTTCTGAAATAATGTAATGAACCATTTCAAGGGTACTGCCAGCTTGGATCTCCAGGGAAATAAGGATGGAACAAAAGAACAACTCAACATTAACAGAGGAGAACTGATCTAGTCTTCATTGTGTGACTGTTTCAGATGCAGAAGGTGATGGTGTCCAGATGAGACAGAATCTGGTCTAAACAAGAAAACTTGTCTCTGCTTTTGTCACCTTAGAATACAGAGACAAACTAGTGTGACTTCACAGAACAGCAAAATGATTTGGAGACCAAGGGCTCCATTGATGTGGAGAGACTAAAATTGTACAAAATATATTTTGACTAAGAGATTGTTAAAGGAAAATGATAACAGTCTGCAAGTATGCAAAAGCAGCAAAAGCCTGGGCAAAGGAAGATTCCTAGGTGGGACACAAATGGAAGGAGAAAGGAGAGAAAATCTGACCTTAAACATGACAGTGGCAGTGGGGGCAGAGGGAGCATTGCTCAACATGAGATTCAGTCATCTCATTAGCAAAGTAGTGACTGTCCACATTCTTGGGACACTTGAACCATACTGAATAAAGCCTTATAAAAGAGACCATTCATTGTCAGTGTAAAGCTCTGGAGTCAATGGTTCCTTGCGACAGAGGGAGAACTGCAGTGCATGTGTTGGGGACAGAGGTGGAGGCTCTCTGTCTTGATGAACTTGGGGTTAGTGAAATAAGTGGTTCTTAGCATAACAAATACAACTAAATAAAATATAAGTGGAAGAAAGAACCTACTTTCCAGTTGGATTGAAAGTGAAAAATAGATAAAATGAAGAAAAACTTAAGAGTACTAAAGGGAATCTTATCTTAGAATTTAGAAACTAACCAAAATAGTGGAAACAATTGTGGAGGAATCTTGCCCTCCAATGCCAGCAATTGTGGATGTAGCTGATTACATCTGAGCCCCTTGCTCGTGCTTCCTAACCACAAGTTTGGAGGGTGGCCGAGGTTGTAGCATGTGCCACCTTTGGAATATTTTGAAAGATTTTAGTTAAACACTATGCAAAATCATTTTTGAAGAAATTGAAATCTGTAACAGCCTGCAGTGATGATGTGCTAACCTTTGCAAATGTGAAGTAAGCAATACTGTTTTGGAGAAATGAAGGAATGAGGTTTTTTTGGATCGTATGCAACCCTTCCCTTGTCCTTGACCCCTTCACCATACAATTATTAGCACATGTGTTAACTTCTGAGAAGGAAGCATTTCCGTCTATTTTTTTCCCATTAAGGAGAATCTTCCACAGTTAAGACTAGAAAGACAGGGAAACAGAGGGTCAGAAGCTGGATCTTTGTTGTCTGCCCTCCTCCCTCCTCAGCCTTGCTGTGAACCAACAGGAGGGCTGTGCACCTCATGCACAAAGGTCACGTGCACATCCAGTGGTGGATCTCAGCCATGGTGTCTGCTGCCACCCTCCTGAGAGAGCACATCTGCTCAAGGACTCTGCAGCTTCCCTTGACCTGGGGCATGGGAAAGCCAGAACATTTCCTAACCCAGGTCTCATTAGCTTGCTACAATTAGATTAGAGAAGAATGCAATTGACAAAAGGCACATATTATTTATCATTTCCATGGGGAGTAAATGTTTCTGCAGTCTGAAATTTCATAGGGCTATCTCATGTCATTTCACACAATCAATCTCTGCAGGAGGACAGGAGGATGGCATGAGAGGGTCATTGGACCTGTTTGCATGATAAGTGGTTGATATATTTTTTTATTTTTTATTTTTTTATTTTTTTTTTCTTTTAGACAGGAACTAGCCTTAGGTCAGGAGAATATGTGAGTTAGAATGTGAACGGATGCGTGTTTTGGGTTAGCACTCTGTCACTTTGACAAATAGCTATAATTTTTAAAAGTGGGAAAAATGTTTATTTTCAATTTAAAATTATTAATTATAATGAATTTGAGAGTTCGATTGAGATCTACAATTCCATCAGCTTTAAACAGTCACAACTCTGTGATATAGTGATTTAATTTGAAGGTGATGTGTGTAATGCCAAAGACTTTGGATTATGTAGGACGTTTCCAGGGTCACCTTTGTCAAGTACTTACATGCAGTCCACACTGACACCATAAAACCTCCTCAGAGCCTCAGTTTCCCCACATGTATATTTATAAAGTTGTATCAGAGATGTGCAATAAAGACAGACAAATTAAATAACAAAAGATTAGGTGAGGTGGGTTACAATTTACTGTTTGAAACTTTATATACATATGTACACATAGACAAGTATTCATACATTTCGTGAGTTAGACTAATATATTACAAATTGTGGCTCTAAGGCCCATCAGCTTCATCTCATACTTCTCCATTTTTTATTCTTTACCTTCATTGTATATTTTTGAGAGAATTGGGCCTCAAAAAGTTCTTAGCTGAGTAATAAAATAAAAGAAATAGAATACTGTTTTTTGTTGGAATAACCAAAAAGGACCTCTCCTCAGATACACCACTGTGTGTTATTCTTCAAGAATAAATCTCAGCCTGTGCAGATTATGGGTGGGCATGGTCATAACAATCAGAGGTCACCTAGTGCTTATTCTCAGTTTCATAGTTCTCCCTAATGAAGACCAGATCTATGCATTTGTAGGGCTCTATGTCATAACTACTGGGAAGATGTTTATAGTATACATGTGTATTATTTTTTGATCCAGTCATTACAGAAAGAGAACATGGCTTTGGATGTTCTTTGCAATTCTGTTTCAATAATCCTTTAATGAAATGAGGGAATGGAAAAATCCTAATGCCTTGATGACATATTTTATAGTTCCCATTTAAAAATGTTTATGATTATTCTATATCATGAGTAAAAAATGCATCAGTTTATCCATGAGTTGCTCAATAATTCAACAGTAACTTACCAAATATTGAATATGATCAAAATGATGATGAACAATTGGGTCAATGTAAAGGATGCATTTGTCTAACAACAGTTACACAGAGTAATAATAAATGCTGAGATAATGCACATGAATGTATTGTATATTTTTAATGTGTGTTTATGTTTGTGGGCATGTGTGTGGAGGTCAGAGCATAACCTAGAGCATCATTCTTCAGGCATCATCTGCATTTTTTAACACAAAGTCTCTCATTGATCTGGAACTCACCAAGTAGGCTACACTGCGCACCAGTCTCTGCTTTCCCAATGCTAAGATTAGAAGTGCCTGCCACCATAGCCAGATTTACTTCGTCGGTGTTCAGGGGTCAAACTCAGGTTCTCATGCATGTTTAGCAAAATTTTAATGACTGAACTATTTTCCAAGTTTCGGTATATTTTAAAAGTATTCAATCTTTACTAATTGTACCTCAACAAAGGTGGGATATTTAATTGAATCTTTGTGTATTTCATATAAACATCTCAATCAATTGTAATCATCTTTGCACCCCCTTCTCCTCTGGCACCTCCTACCTTATCCCCACAAATGGAACCCATACATTCTGTCATCTGTGTTAAGGCCTATCATGTCAAGTTAGTGTCCCCAGACGTTCCTGAGTGTAAGTTCATCTACTGAGGTCCAGTCTAGATTTCCTCACTTTAGGAAGATCAGCTCTTCCTCATTCAACAGTAATCAGCTGCTAATATTTCTTCATCTAAGATTGGGGTCTGCTGTCCATTTCCCTAGTTCTATCTAAATTTTTGTCTGTTTGAGTTTTCATGGGCCCCACACATGCTACCAACACTGCTGTTGGTAGGGCTCTTGGAACTTGTAGGTCTCTGTTTCCATATGATCACGTACCCCTTCCCTGGTTCTTACAATCTTTCCACCCTTTCTTCTGCATGAGTGGGTGAAGTTAAATATAAGAGTCTTGTCCAAGGACCAACATGGCCAAAGCATAGAGATTAAGAGTCTTCAGAATGCTGGTCCTTTGAAAGGTGGGGGTTTTAAAGAAAAATATGTAATATTTATCTAATTAGAAAACAAACAAACAACAACAAAACCTTGGGCCTCAGTAGGTAAAGGAAATCGCTTTTAAGTCTGAAGTATTAAGTTCCAGAACTGGCACAAACAACAGTTCTAAGAGTCTCTTTTTTAAATTATGACTACTTAAAGCATAATAAATATAAATAACATTAGTGATGGAAGAGGATGCTTTTCATATGTTTATAAGAAATGACTACAATCCTCACCTTCAGAATTTTCAGTTTATTCAGTTTTACTTACTGTTATGGTTTTGCTATAAATTGACCCCCGCCCCGAAAAAAAAACAACAACCCCATTATGTATCAAGGCATGGTTCCCAGCTGGCCATGCTACTGTCAGGGGTCTTGGTGAGAACATCTAGACCAAGAAGAGGTGCCAAGTCCAGAGGATAAGAGATTAACCCAGTTATAAATCCTCAGGTAAATGTGCTATGGCCACAGGGACTGCTGGAGGAACTATTTCACTGAGGTGTCTTTGGGGTGTATATTTTATTTTCAGCTTCCTCTGATCTCCCTCTCTCCTCTGTGGCTCTCATAAGGGAAGCCTCTCCACTCTTACATACCCCAACCACCATAATAAACTCCCTCATCTCAGGCCCAAAGTGAAGGAGCCAGCTGGTACTGGACAGAAATCTAAAACCTTGAGACAAACCTTTCTTCCTTTAACTTGTTTTTCTCAAGAATTATGTCAAATTTACATAAGTGACTGGGTAGTAAACCTTAAGACAACAAATTTCATTCTCTGACTTTCTGAAAGAAATATCTGGATTTGCTTTAGAAAGTGGATTTCTGAAACAACACAGGCTGGAATATAGCTCAGTGGTATTGTACTTGCCTAATATGCACAATGTCAAAAGTTCAATCCTCAGTGCTTCAAAATTGAAACAAAACAAAACTTGCATACATCAACACCAGAAAAGCAAGTTTGGAGGGGAAAATGTATTTTTAAAAATATCTATCTCAAGAGTTTTAATTGTGGTGAATAAGATATAATTTGGAATTTGGAATGTTAGAACATAAAAATTAAGTAAGTGAAGTATGAACATATGTAGGTGTAAAACTGATTTCAATACAGTGATCCTACTTACAGGAGTCAATTCTTTAATTAGGAATTCAAGTGAGAATCCCAGTATATATCCAATCTTTCAAATCTACCATTTCTTCAAGAATGGCTTTATAACATTCACAGTCTAAACTAACTAATTAAATCTACATTAGAATTAGAGCAAATGTAACAGCTGAGTTTTTAGATACAAAGTTGTCAAGCTGTCCAAGTTTATCTAGTGTGATTAATATAGAAAAGTTTGTAACTATTTACTTGTTTGTTTGTTTGTTTGTTTATTATTCTTAGTATGTATGCAGGATGTGTGTGAGAAGTTTGGGGGAGTAAATTCTCTTCTTCCAACTTTGAGTTATTCTGGTTGCCAGGCTTACCCTTTAAGCATGCCTTTAGTTGCTGAGCCACCTCACAAACCCCAGGACAAAAGCTTAGGCTCAGTTAGGTCCAGGGTTGACTGGTGAAGTTGTCAACGGATTATAACACGGATTCTTAAGTTACATGATTTTATTTCTTTGAAGTTCGATCTTTAAACATTCAAACCTTAGAAATGATAGTTTTCTATTTGTTGTAAAATAACTTGTTATTAACAACTGTCATATAATTGGGTATATTTAACTTACTCAGGGAATTAAAAAACTGAATGTTGATGTTAACATGGTAGTTAAATTATTGATTTTGAAGCTAGTATTAATATTGGAAAATATAAAAGGTCAACAACTGGATATAAGACGAGAGCTACTTTTATTTTCGAGTGTATAATTTCTGTTGTTTATCTGGAATTTGCCCAACATTAATTGTAGCTATAATCTGCTAAATATAAATAGGAGAAGTCAAATTAAACATGAAATTTTGAAGTATCATGGACTTTAAATGAAATTCAAATATATTTTAATAATATAAGGATTAATACATTTCACATTTGTTGAAGCAATTTCATCATTCATAAAATCACTGCTAATTTTTTTATTCCTCAGTTACTTAGGCAAATACAGAATAGAGTACTTGGTCTATTATTGCAAGCACTTTGAGATGCTGAAGACAAACATACCAAATAAATAGACTTTTCTTAAGAAATAGAACTGACAGAGAAATGAACATGAAATCCAAGTAACATGAGAATTACTGGAATGTACTCTCCAAACATAGTCTCTAAATTCCCAAAAATCCCATTCATGTGGCTTTTCTTTCAAGATGATCAAGATTGTAGTTTGTCCTTTGTTTCCTTTACTGACTCTTGTTTTCTACATGAAGAAATCATCTTGACATCTAGTTTTAATAATTCCTTTGCAATGTGTGGTCATAATGTTCCAGCATAGGATAAGCAGATGTCAAGAAACAAAGTGGCTGGCTTGATATGTGATTTGTGACTGAACACATCAGTAGAAAGTATAGATACACTAGCTCCCGGTCCGATATCTGTATGGGTAGGAGACTTTCCCCTAAACTTTTCAACAATTCATCAATCAAAGGTTTATCTAAATTGATTGGACAATTATTTATTTGTTCTTAAATTAATTGATTTTTTGCAAAGATGTTTTTATATGCCTGGTGTTTCTTATTATGAATGTAATAACAGTAACAGTCTTTTTAATGTTAAAATTAACTTCCGTACAATTGGGAATTGGATAAAATGTGATAAATAATTTTGGAGCCAGGTATTCTGGGTAATACATATGCCTGAATGCCTGAATTTCTGGATGAGAAATTTGACTAGAATAGACACAGTCTTAGCTTCCTATATTATCTTCAGGATGAAAGAAAGACAGTAAACAAAGGACAAGGAAAATGGCTGCAAAGGTCAGAGGATAACACTTTGATCAGTTAGGTACCTAAAAATACTTATTGAATATTTACTTGTTGAACAAATAATTTTTATAAACACAAACTTTAAAAGAAGTGAAGAAGCCAGGCATGATGGTACAGGCCTTTAATCTCAGTACTCACAGGGCAGGGGAAATGGATTCCTGTGAAATGGAAGCCAGCCTGGTCTATGTGGTGAATTCAGGCCTCCTGGGCTACAGGAAGATTCTGCCTCAAAACAAAAAGCAAACAAAAAAAAAAAAAAAAAAAGAAATACAAAAAATATTTAAACAAAATATGAAACTCTAGTAAACTATGAGAAGCAGAGTTTAGAGGATACCCACCCTTTGTCAAAGTCCTCCAAAATGTGTCTTTCTGCAAGGGACATGCTTGGCTGTCTCTTCAGTCCACACCCCTGTCTTACAGACTTTAACATTGACCTTAAAGCTTTTCATTTCTTTTGTGCTGAGTCATTATCCTACAAGAACTTCATCCTACTTGACCAATGAAATAAATAGGAGTCAAACAACATATGTTTATGATCTCACTTTATGTCATTACAAGATATATTGATAAAAAGGGTGTTTGGGACATAGTGTTTCTTCATATGGACTTAGGTGAAAATCCCTTGGGGATGCATTTATCTTCCTTGAATTCGCTCACCTTCAAAATTACAGAATAGTGTCTATGAATAATCCATGAATTGAATCAATTAAGAAATGTCGACAGTAAAATTTAGGCTATTATTCTGTTCCTTCAGAAAAAGTTTCTTCTGGAGTAGATAAGAGTAAAATATACCTATATAGTTGATTGGTTGATAGACCTTGCAGAATTACTTATATTATCAGACTGTCTTGGTATGTGCTTTTCTGTATGCAAACACCAGGGAATGAATATATATATATATATATATATATATATATATATATATATATATGGAATTTTCTTTGAATCAGTGAAGTTAAGACCCTAGTCATTCATTTAGCAGGAATATTACCTCACACTTGTAGTTTCTCTTCCAAACCTTTACTTTCAAAACCTTCTCTTCTCAGATTTAAGTAAATGCTGGGGAATAATAATATATTAATAACATGAATAACAGCCTATAACAATTTGACATAAAGAATAAAAATCCTAAGATAAATATGACTCTTGAAAAGACAAATCTGATTCACATGGGCTCACAGAATATTCTGCATGGAGTCAAGATGTTCCAAGCAAATTCAGTTTTTCTCAACACTTTGGTGATGTGTGAAGAGCCTGAAGAATGTGCAGGAGTTCTTATGGGATGGCCCTGGATTCTCTCTACATGGAGGCAAAGTACAAGTAAGTCTGTTTCTCCCATTGTTTGCCTCTACATATTTCCCGATTGAATAAGAAGAGCCTGTTAGGCTATAGGGAGTGCTCAGATCTTGATACCAAGTTGTTTTGATCAAATGTATTAGCTCTATAGGTATTTGATTAAAAAATAAAAGACATTAGACAGAACACTAACTCTAAGATCATCTGAATTCATAATAATTTAGCAGATACTGCTATAGTGAAAAAAGTTCTATGATTAGATACTCCATGAGTTAAAGCATGCAAGATTCTATCTACTAATACAGTTGTTGATGCAGGTAATTTATCTTATCTTTAGAAACACAGTAAAGTTCTCCAGACCATGGGAATAATACATTATGGACACCATTCCAATATGTATAGCCTATATATATTTTTTTTATTTCATATGCCTGAGTCTTTTGACAGAATGTATGTAAGTGTACCATGTGTGTACAGTGTACATGGAGGTGAGCGTGGGTATCAGATCCCCTAGACCTGGAGTTAGGATGGTTGTTAGCTGCCATGTGGGAGCTGGGAACTGAACCCAGGTCCTCTGCTGCAGCAGCCAGCGCTCTGGCTCCTGAGCCATCTCCCTGTCCTTAATATGCATACTTTAAAAGGATGATGTCTAATGATCAGTTCTCAAAGATGTATGTACTCACATTGTTACATTCTTAATGAGATTTGATGATCCTAAAGCATCTAGTGGCTTAAATCCATAAATATGTTAATTATATGCATGTGTATATATAAAAACCATTTGTGACTGGCTTTTCAATAAATCAAGTCATCTTTAACAGTAGCAACATTTTGATCATCTCACACTGCAACAGAGACAGAAAATTTAAAATTAAACATCATAAAATGCAGAATAAAATCATACAAACTTTATAATATAAAACTCATGGAGACAAAACTCAAATTTCCTGATGGATATATTACATTAATGTAATGGATACCTCAGTGTAGTTAAATTGCATTAAATGGTTATTAATGCTTGAATAAACTTCAAGGAAGTGGGTACTGGTTGAAATAGGATAATATTTTGTTCTGCTAAATTATATGTTAATTGGTATTTCCTCTCTTGTAAAAGGACCTAAAGGGTTTAATAAAATATGTGGTAGAAATATGTTTTTTTTTTTTTCCTTCTTGAGATATTAAGATGAGTGTAACTGGAAACGATTCAAAGCTTTCCCAGAAAAATTCGTCAGTATTTGTGATGACAAGGGTTTCAGAGACTCCCAAAAGTAAATAATTAAAGCTTTTAGCCATCCAAATAATGAGAGACTGCATCACGGGAGAAAATGCTACACAGTGTGCTGTTGAAATTTGTTTTCTTATTGCATGTTTCAGAGGGACAGAGGGAGAGAGTCGGGAGAAGGGGGGAAGAAGAGGGTGAGGTAGAGGAGAAGAGGAGTTAAGAGGGGGAAGGGGAAGAGGAGGAAAGGAGTGTGAGGTTAAGAGAGTGACAGCGACTGGGTTCCCATGGTCCTTATAAACCTTCTATACCTGATAATGAGGAGAACAAACCTTCCTTTTCATTTTCATTTGATCAGATTGAAAGACGCCTCAGCAACCTCACATTTTACCTGAATAATCGGGGGCTTCTCATAGGTATGAAGAAAGCAGCTATAAGCCAGGTTTGGCATCAGCTACACTAGACTCTTGTTAGGATACTTAATTTTTCAAAGCCCAGCTCTGTGGTAAACTTAGGTTTGCATACACTATATGGTTAAAAGAATTAAGTGTTTAAAACTATATAGTTTTCAGTACTTCAAGTGAAACAGGCAGATGGGGATGTGAGAAAAACTAAGCATGAGAACTTAGAAAGCATGTGTGTATTTATGGTCAAGTTAGTTTATTGACTTCTATTTGAACTTTAGAATCTTCTTTACACAACTTTTGTTTGCTGGGAAGCCCATCTTGGAAGCACATCTCATTTCTTTCGGGTCAGCAGTCATACAATAGTCCTTGAGTACAATACAATACCAAGAAGAAAGCACAGGCTACTCAATCTAAATAGACAGTGTGGCCCAGTCATCAGGGAACATAAAACCAAGGTGAATTATTTGTAGCACTGTGAAATCTAAACCTTAGGGTTTGGCAATTGCAAGGAAAAAATACCAACAGGAAGTGACCCCCAGCTCCAGGGTGACACTCTGATTTAAAATTGAAACATGCTTATCAGCAACAGGAAGGTTAAGGAAAGATAAACTACAAAAGAGAAGGAAGAAATCAGCAATTAAGGGAGCAAAGTATGGGAACACATGCTGCAAGGCTAAACAAGGGCATTGCAAGGCCAAGGATAATCCGACAGCCATTTAATTCTATCACAGCACACTCTTCCCTCAGGCCTTATAGGGCATCCCAGACACTGCCTTTCCCTCTGATCATCTGCTCCTCTACAGAACATTTAGACTAACTTCAAAGGAGAAAATCTCAACTTAACATCTACAACTAAGATGAATAAATGCAATTCTACAGGGTCAGTAATTAAGGTATCTTCAGCCCATAAAAGATGCACATACAGTTCTGGATTGCAGTGTTTTTACAAGGTATTTTATCATTTAGACATCTGTTTCAGACAGTTTTTTTTTTTGTTTGTTTGTTTCCTGCATTTGTTATTTTTAAATGTCCTGTCTGTCAAGACATGGAATCTTACTTCTCCAATGCTTTCAACCTGAGAAGTACCAAACTCCCAAATAATCCTCATTGTCATATAGTTTACACAAATGAAAACAATTGTTATCTCTGTAGGGATAGTACAGACTGACATTTTGCATCATCATATCTTCTCTGGAGAAAACATAAGAAACATACTGATCTCTAAAGACTGGACACCTCATAACCAAGTACATGGGAAAATAGCTTCCTTTCCTCCATCAGTGCGTACACTGAGCAGAGCAGATAGAAGATCTAAATCCATGAGAGCATATTCTTTGTCTACATGATTCAAAAACAATTTATTTTAAACATATGAAATGTTTATCCTCTGGTAAAAGGAAAAATAAAGCATATAAGAAGCAATTTTTAGACATTTAAATAATTAGAAATGAGGTTAGATCATGAAAAATATTGGTGACAGGTAGACCTGCTCCCATTCTCTTCTCAGGTCCCTACCTTAGGGATTCTGATATCAAGTGGATTTCCTGTCCATCACTGTTTACTTTTCTTCCTATGTAACATGGGTCAACATTAACCTAGAACATCTGTCCTGAAGATTTCAAGACAAGAGTGTAAATGCTGAATGAGGGTCCCTGTTACACAGGAGTTATTGCTGTCAGTAACTGATGCTTAATCCAGCCTGGTCATTCTGGAGTCTCTCTAGTGATACTCTGTTTCATTAACTATTATAAGTAAAGTGCTTCAAGTTAGTTTTATTATGAATTCAACTTATCTATCTCTCCAAAATCCCATACTATTTAGCAAATTTGATATTTTCCCCTCTCATTTTTAAATTCCTATGATAAGGAAAACAACAACATCACCAACAACACATAATCATACCACAGAAAGGAATGATTCTGTCTCCTTTGGACAAAAGTCCACCCTACTGAATCCGCTTTCCTTGATTTAATATAGAGCAGGATCCTTCTGGTGATTCTCTTCCCACTGCACAGATGTTTATGCTCCATGTTCTTATCTCTGGGAAAATGGGTAGTTTCTGGAGTAGGAATCAGTGGGGTAATGATGGTTGCATGTGTTCAGTGTTAGATTTGGAGATTTAGAGTTTGTTTCCTTCCATTTTTTAACCTAATCTCAAAGCTCTGGAAAGTTGAAGGGATGTGTGATATGTAGTAAAAGTATTAGATGATGAAAATCTATTCAGTATGGTCTTTTTGGCTGAAGGTTTAAGGTCCCCACCCCAAATCTTTGCTTTTCATTTCCTAAGATAATTTGAGAATGTGATTTTCATAAAAGAACAAAGCAGTCTGGGAATTACATGGAAAGGACACTGGTAATTGTAAGGGATAGAAAGTCTGCATCTTTGTGAGAAACAGGAACTCCTGCAAACTATGAGAATAATAAGAGTGCAGGAATGGGTTACCTAGCCAATTCGTTCTGTATGCCAGTATAAGAGTGACCACACAACCAAATGATAAACACACTCAGAAAGTGTACTCAGCTACTTATTGGAAAAAGAAAGTTGCATAGATTAATTTAAAAATTATAGGTATCAGATCCCCTTTCTGATTATAAAATAAAAAGTTAAAACTACAGAAAGCTAAGTGAAAACTTCAGTGCTGAATCAATCTCAAAATGAGGCTATCGAACCCGTTGAATGATAGGGAAAGCTGAAAGAGACAGCACTTAGAGGCACCCATTTTACTAGTTAACATGAGTTGATCCTTTGAGTCAGTACACTCTCAGAGAAGGAGAGGAACTGCTTGCCCTAATACACTGAAGAAAGGCTATCGGGCCTCTGGACTTTCAATGATGGGCACTGTCATAACAGTCAACCCAGTCATTTATTATTTCCAACTGTTAAGCGTAAAGGCCATCAATTCATAGCCTTTTCATAGCGTTCAGGTTTATTGCTTCTGCTAGAGTCAAAAGGGGCAAAGCAATCTTTCTAATGTGTTCAATGGCTTTTGAGTAAATTCTAGCTAAGCAGCATAAAATCTAACATAAGTTTCAACAAGCTGATAGGCATAGCTTCTCAGGACAGGCTGCTGTGTAACAGAGTGGTGGCCCTGTAAGTATCAGAAAGAAGATCTGACTTCTTCCTTATGTCATGATGGGAAGGAGAAGACAAATATTAGGTCTATAAAGAGGTTAACATAAGAATGCAGAAACGATGGGTGCAGGGAGCATATTTCTGGCATGCTCTCTGTCAAGGGAAATTTGTGACAATGAAAAGCCAATTATTATTAGCCTAATAATGGTAACATTAACTATTTGGATCATATGATAAATCCTGAGAATTATGGAAGGTCATGGGCTTCCCATTGTATATTTTGCTTTTAACATATTTCTTGTCATGAAAAAAAATTTGTTGAAGATATTATGTTTGTGTTACAATCTAGAACACAGTAAGTGGACCCATTTTTCTTGAGTGACAGTCAAAGGTGAATCATCACTCACTCAGACAAAATAACAACAGACACCAATTCAGTTAGTTTTCCCCATCAGAATGCTTTTGGAAACTCCATTCCCTCAAGATTTTTTGGTTGTACATCTTCTAGTTCTGACATTCTCAAAATGAGCAAAATATTGTAAACGGTGCAATTTGATTGGGACTTCTCTACTTAGAATTTGCTACTAGCATCTGAATTGACAAAAATGTCTTTGAGCTGCTATTACATGGAATATGCTGTCTTAGTTCATCAGGGGATAAATGGGAATAAATGCGGAGGAAGTAGATTGGACATCTTGTCCTCTGGCTATAGAGATGCAGCAAACACATAGAAAAAATGTTTTACATCAACCTTAGCTCATATCTACACTGTACAGTAAAGGTCATTAAAGAATTTAAAAGGATAAACTGCTATTGATATAGGCCAAAGGAACATATGTTATTCTGGATGGGCTGAGAGATTGTTGAAAACCGAGTCTACACTTATTATTAGTGATTGCTAGATCCATAGAAAAAGACACGAGCAAAATGAACAGACTCTCAGATAAAAGAGTGCAGGCTGTGATTCGTAAGGTATAGACGTGTTAACAAATGACCCAATGTCAGAGTGGGATATATAATACTTTAAAGTCCAATTTAAGGCTTGTGTGGCTTTGAGAGGAAGTTGGCTGATGTCACTCTGTGAACTCAAACTAGAAAACACGAAATCATAATGAAATATCAATGGAAAAGCCCAGTAAAAGCAACCCATGAATCTTCTAGTAATTATGAATTAGGACAGGATGAGGTAAACCAGGATTTACCCTCTTCTTTCCTTAGAAAAACACACTTGTTACAGGCTTATATATAAAACTTTGGTTGTTTCTACCCTTCATAAGTTATTAAAATTATTAATAAACCAAAAATCTCCCCGGGAATTTTTTTAAAATCTTCTTTTCTTCCATGAAATCTGGACGACGGTGTGGCAGTCCCCGTGCCTGGGGAAGAGGCTGGTTTCTGTGTGCTCCATGACCTCATTACACCACTTTTCTCTTGTAATATATACTTTTATTGAATTTTTGTGCACTTCATACATCTTCATCACATTTAGACTCCTACCTCTAGCTGAAGCTCCCATGGCCTCCCGCAGGTTTTCATGCATTCTGTCATATACATTAAAGCCTATTGAGTCAAACTTGTGTACCCAGATGTCCTTCTATGTGAGTTCATCCAGTGAAGCTCAGTCAGCCGACTACTATCATTCTTTTAAAGAAGACCAACTCTCTCACCCAGGGGTGATCAGCTGCCAATTGTTCCAACTTTAACTGAGGAACTATTGGCAGCTGATGGCTGCCACATCACTCTTTATGCACCCTTTGTTCACAACCTTTAAAATATTTAGACTGTACGGGTGTATTAGACATTTTTGTTTCATATCTGATTCTCCCAAGAGAAATTAATCAGAATCAGTTGGTTTTCTTCTCTGTTTGCCTATCTCTCTCTTTAAAGCCTCAGTTTTTGTTGTTCTTGTTTTTGTTTCACTATATAGGCCTAGATGGCTTCAAATGCACAGAATCCACCTTCTTTCCTTCTTGAGTAAAGCTTTGATTTTTATAATGAATCTCAATTTCCTCACCCACAGGGAAATAAGCTGTGCTTTTCAAATGCTGAGATCTGCAGGGGACCAGGAAAATCCCAACTCTTGCCCACCATGTTGAACAGATTAAGGTACTGTGGGCTTACCTCAGTACTTTAAACATTCCCAACTTTTCCTAAAGTCTGGCTACCTCCCTAACCCTTAGACTGTGCTTGTAAGGGACTTTGAAAAATCCCTGCATGAAAACTCTTTAATGTTCCAAATATAGATTTCTACACATTGCTTTTAATTAATTTTCAAAGATAACATAAGTCATCCTGGAGGTCCAGTTGCTAACCCTCCTCTGCTTTCATCTACAGACATGGACAATTCATCCATGGTAAAATTTAATTTTAGCTATAATTACAAAAGTTTGAAATTAAATCTCACTAGTGCTATGCTCCCATTAATACAAAAAAAAAAAAAAAAACTGCTGATGTCTGAGGATTAATGTGGGGGACAAAAGTAAGATTTCATTTTTAACTTTTATAATTAATTTGGAAAAATGTAATAAAGGATTTTGTTTCAGAGAGAGAGAGAGAGAGAGTTCTGAGTTTCAAGAAAGGCATCCAAGCAATCCATCAAACCCCTTATACGCTGGAAGAATCTTGCATGGACTTATTGTAAACTACAGCCCTAATTGTTCCCCAAATTAAACATAATACATAATAGCTCCAAACCCTGGAGGCAAAGTGAAATTAGAGATTATGGCAAGGTATCTTTTAACAAATTAAAGAAGAGGAGGATTCTCAGGAGAATCTGACGATTTATATATTGTACAATAATTAATCATGCCAGTTGTATTGATAATCAGACTAATCATAGGAAATACAGTGTCCCAACAAAAATGACACACCAGCTGTTTGATTCCCATTTGGCATTCAACATTTCTGCCTGTTGCTTACATTCTCACTAGTATATAAATCCAAGTGATTAAGGTCCAGATAATTAAAACAAACTGACATATATATTGAGACACAGTGTTTCAGGCATACTTAAGTAAATTTTGCTCTTTTTTTTTTTCAGGTACATTTATTCTTTTTAAAGACAATTTTGTCTTGTGCAATAAAATATTTTCAGTTTAAAAATATTAATTCATTCTTTAAAAGAATAATTCAGAGACTGAAATATTCTCTAGTCACCTAGTTTGGGGAGAATTATGAAGAAGAGGGACTTAAGTGGCTATATATGCTAATTGCTTCAGTGGAAACTGTGTCAGAGTATACATGGCATTATGCTGGAAGCTTATAGAATTAATCTAAGATAAAATATGGTAAAAAGAAGTTTAGATATTTTGAGCAAGTGCAGAGAAAATTCCCTGGATTTCGAATGCCTGATTTTAAAATTACAGAATGACATCAGCTAAATGTTTAGTCCTTGTTATGACAAACTCATGCTGACCAGGAAATATGCTTCTTATTTAATGAAAAATATTATATGTTAATAAATGTAAGGTTGGTTTCCCATTGGAACAATGAGATATGGTTGTTATTGATGGAGAAATTCCAAATGACCACAAAGTAAATAAGAAACTGTTAAAAATAAATTTTATTTTGGGACTAATAATTATTATCAATTAAACCAAATGATACTTATCCTTATTAGCAAAACACTCAAACTCTGTCTTTTAATGTAAATCACACAATGATAAGAGACCCCAAATGATTTAGTGCTAATTAAAAAATAATCCTTTTAAAAAGCATCTTCTAATAGCAAAAGGGGAAATGGGGACAGCACACCAAAGTTCACCTCCATATGTCAAGGGCCTATTAATTGGCACATAAGAAGCTTGTTGAAAGCAGTTAAAGATGGAATGTAAACCAAAGCAAAAACAAAGAGGTTACTAACGAAGTCCAAATGACTGGATTTGGTAGAAAAGAGTGAACACTAAATGTTCCCATGAGCATTGGTTTGACTTTTGATATAGTTCTCCAAAAAGTACGACATTGATACAACTTCTTATCAAAGCCGTATTAGACTAAAAACAAGGGATGATAAATAATGCAAATCAGATGCTTTTCTTAGCAAGACTCAGTTCTAAGGTTTGCTTTTTCTCCGCTTTTACAGTTTAGACCATGACGTCTAAAGACTTAAATCCCAGGTTACAATAAGATCAAGGGGCTTAGATGAATGACAAAACTGTATCTTATTCACTACAATCCAACCCAAGTAATCACAGATTTTTATCTTGAGGATTACATTCTTTCAGTTTACCTATCACATGCTCTATTTCTGGTATTAATCAATGCTAGTAAGTCATGTAGAGCAATCAGCTTGCACTAGGAATAGGTGTTTTTTAATTAGGATAGCTGTGCAACCAGGATAACATTATTTTTCTGTGTTTGTCAAAATACCTGTACTAAAAAGCTAGTCTATCTGCCAGTTCAATTACTCTGGAGAACTTCAACTGTAGAATATGATGTGAAATATTTCTAAAATTGACAAAAGATAGTATTTCCTGGGAAATAAGGGAAATGACATTAAACATTCACAAAACATGCTGGCCACATCCTGGAAAGGAATTAGGATGTGTATACTTTCCCGAAATTCTTGTAGTGAAGCAATAGAAAAAAGAAAAGTTTCTAATGATCATAGTATGTCATCAACAGATATCCAGTATTCACTGAACATCTTCATCTTAGTGGGCAGAGAAACACTAAGGCAAAATCCCCTCACCTGTATTCTTTTCTATGCTCTGTAAACTTAAATACTATAGTATTCCCCTTGAATTTCCCAGTTCCTATCAATGAGGTAAAAGTCATTCTTTCCTTCCAAGTACCTTGGATTTTTCTTTTTCCTCCTTTTAGCATTATCAAAATGTCATATTTCTCATGTTTTAGAATTCTTGACTCAATACTTTTTTTTATTTATTTGATGTTTTTGAGACAGGGTCTCCTTGTAGCCCCAGCTTATCTGGAACTCGCTATGTAGAACAGGGTGTCCTTGAACTCACAGCGCTCTGTTGTCTCTGAGATGAGGTAAATGGTGTTTGTTGAGTGTCTTCAATATGAAAATGTATGTAGTTGGCCAAATTGCTGTGCCTTCAACCAAGGTTTCCTTAACCACACTTTGCATGAACATTTTTCTTATAAATGCAACAATGAAGCATATTAGACAACTACGTATTATTCCACAGGTCTTTAGAACGTTTAATAGTTTGTCTTCTATTTATATTCATATGTTGATCATACTGGATAGGTCCTACTACTATTCTATTTTCAATTTCACTGCCTTTTCTCTGTAATCTCTATTTTGTGATTGAAACTTACAATGGATTTTTAATTTAATTCTTTAATTTTCATTTAATTCTATTTTAACCTATGACTACATACACATAAGTGACACTGTGTAATATTTTCATATATGTGGAATTCAAGTACACCTTAGTACCACCATGCATGAGTTACATTTACCTGTGACAAAACAAGTTAAAGAAAGGGTTTATTGTGGCTCATAGTACAAGGGTACAGACCGTCAGGGAGGGGAAATCATGACAACAGGAACTTTAGGTGACTGATTTATTTATGTTCACAACCAGGAAGCAGAGAGAGATAAATGCGTTTGATCAGCTCCCTTTCTCTTTTTTATGTAGTTTAGGACCCCAGTCCATGGAATGGTGCAGCCCAATTTTATGGCAGGTCTTCCCATCTCAATTAACCTAATCAAGACCATTTCTCAAAATATAACTTAATCTTAATAATCCCTCACAGGTATGCTCAGACATTTGTCTCCAAAGTTATTCTAGATCTTGTCAAGTTGATATTCATTATTAACCTCATATCTACACATCACCTCAAATACTTATAATTTCTCTTAGATGATAAAATTAAAAATTCATTCTTTCACAAAATTTGAAATGAACAATGCATTGTTATCAACTACAGTCAGCTGCTACAATTGGTCACCAGAAACTTTTTCCTTTCCTATGAATGAAACTATGGACCTTCATACAAAGTTATCCTTTTCCTTGTCTACATCCTCTACATCAGCATCTGTTATCTAAGTTTATCAGTCAATATCTTTATAGTCCACATATAAGTTTCTCTGTCTCTCTGCTGATTTTAAAGGTCAAAGAGTATTCCAATATGTAATTGTGTTTCAGATATTGTATGCAGTGTTTTAAATTTTTCATTTGTTTCTGATTTTATAGCATCCTTTTCTCAGCTAACAATATCTAATGTTTATTAATCTTGAGTATCACATTTATCTCATAATACATGATTCAAATAACTTTCTTAAACCTTTATCTGATTTTTAATCTTTTTATTTCTCTCTCCATATATTTTTTCATTCTTCTAGAATTGACAGCTTTGTACTGGTATATGAAAAGGTAATTTCCAACCATTTCAATATCATATAATAATTTAAAAGTATGCAATTTAAAAGTAGTTGACTTTGCAGAAAATATAAGAAAGATTTTAAAAAGTGAACAACAACTTTAGATCTCTGTTTTAGGTGTTTTCATGTTTTGTTTTGTTTTTATTACAGGGTCTTCCTGTACCCCTACCAGCCTGGAACTTACTTTAGAGACCAAGCTGGTCATGTTCTCAGAGATCTACCTGACTCTACTTCCAGAGTGCTGAGATTAAAACCTGTAATACCACACCTGGCTATTTCTTTACGTAGAATGCTCTAACTCTTTTGCTTTTGCTTTTGAAACATGAACCACACTAATACAATCTATAGTCACTCTACCAGAATTCTCATCTATATCTATGGTATAATGTCTATTGGTAAACCGCTCCCATTTCTCCACCAGCCTCTGTTAAGCATCGTCCTTTACTCAACTCCAATGAAAATGTTAATTTAGATTTTGTGTAAGATTAGTAGGTATTTGTATTTCTTTACCTGTCTTACTCCATTTAATGCAAAATCCTTCAGTTCTGTCTGTGTCAAGTGAGAAGTGTGTGGTTTTGTTTTGTTTTGGATTTTTTTTTTCTGTCTTTTAAAGCAGGTCTTATACACCCAGGTGGCCTATACTCATTATGGAGACCAGGTTGGCCTCAATTTTATAGAGATCCACCTTCCTCTGTCTCCCAAGTGTTGGGATTAAAGACATGCACCACTGTGTTTGGCAAGAGTCTGTTGTTCATTGCTATATATGAACACACACACACACACACACCAGGTGTGAGAGGAAGATTGAATGAATATAATGGACAGCTTATTTAAGCTTACAATATAGTCACTACACACACAAGTCATTTCATGAATTAATTACCTACGAAAAGAAACAAAAATCAACACTTAGGATTTTGAGGAAACCAAATTTCTCTACGATACTAAGAATAAAATATCTTTTGCAAAGTTGAGGAAGCCATATCAACAATGAAGAGACAGTCTACAGAATGTGAGAAAATATTTGTGTATGCATCTGACAAAGCATTGATAATCAAAATGTATAAGGTATCCCATACACTCATTACAAAAAAATAAAGATAAAATTAAAAAAGATTCAAAGATTATAAATCAGAATTGCTGGCAACATTTTGGAGAAGAATGAAGACTTCACACTGTTGATAGAAAAGTAAATATAAATGGATGGAGGAATTTTTGAAAATAATGTAGAGTTTCCTCAAAAAAATAAAAATAAAAACCAAAATAGAAGTACATTATGACCTGACATTATTACCCTGGTTGCATATATACACAGATTATATATATATATATATATATATATATATATATATATATATATATACATATATATACATATATATATGTATAATTCAATTTATGTGCATTTCATACAATACAGAACCCAGCACAGAACTGGGGAAATGGACAGGAGGCCCCAACAGTAGCTGAGGAACTGTCGGCAGCTGACCACTGCTGGGTGCGGAAGAGCTGGTCTTCTTTAAGTGAGAGATACTAGATAGGCTTACCAAGCTCCAGTGGATGATCTCACAGCTAGAGACCATCTCACCGTTAAAATGCTTTCTTTGTGTTGGTGGTTGTTAGGACTTTTGTGGGTTCTTACAAACATACATAAACATTTTCCAAGTCATTCTTCTGTGGGATTTCTCTATACTCTGCAGTATCTGCAGATGTCCGTGTCTGTTTTGTCCTTTACACCTAGAAGGAAAGTGTTAAGTCTCTAAAGATTTGACTCATATCTATACAGTAGTGCTTCACATTCAGGACACTGCACAGACAGACAAAATTCTCCTTCACTCTCTGTACAACACTAACTCATTCTGTGTGCCTGAACCCTTAATCCAGGAGGATGCCTTCTTCTAGTGTCTTTAGAGTTTGCACCACTGTTTCACTGCAATATTGGAGTTTTATGATTAGAACTGATATTGGACAAGGGAGAGGGGATGTTGAACATAGTGGGGGATGTAGATAAAACTGTTAATGAGATGTGGAATATAAGATAGACATAGTAGTTGTTTTGCAAGTTGTACCATCATTCCAAGTTTTCTGTTACTCTTTCATTTCAAATTATTTGCATGACTGTTGTTTTTTATGTTTCATCATTTTTAATCAGCAGTAGTAATGTGGTTAGTAGTAGTAAAAGGACTGCATGTCGTGTCCTTCTTTCTTGTAGCTCCAAGTCAACGCACATACATGCATACATACATCACACATATACAAATCAGCACTCTCATAATTCTTTAAAAAATAAAGTTCAAAAATAATTGCTGCATTGTCCTTCTTTATGGCAAATGTTCCCATAAGCTTAGTTACTAAAAGTAGTCTTCCTTGTCATCATTAGCAGTAGATAATGGGGAACATAGCTCATACTTATGAATGATCATTGTCTAAAAAATGATGAATGAAGTTGCAATTTCTAAAGAATCTATATATTTTCTAGAATCTCTATTTCCTCAAAACATTTTATAGAAAGGCCCTCATTAGCAAGTGATCATATCTGATTAGTTATACTTTGATAGTTGAATAAGTTAAAAGATACTTGAATGTTACTATCTTATCTGATTTGTAATAAGTCATTATCCTAGAAGAATAATCTAGTCAAAGAATTCCAAAATGAGCTTGCAATATTGCTGAAGGACATCAAAACAAATTATTTCTTCATGAATTTTCAAATAATCTGCTTCCCCTAAATTTAAAAATAAATTCAATATACAAGTCACAATTAAAATTAAAAAAAATCTACTCTGAGCACTTTTATCTTATTTTTGGGAGCTCTTTTATTTCAACATATGTCTACAGGATTTTCAAACTGTATTCTTTAACACTTACAATTAAAATTGGTGAGATCCTAAACACCCAAGACATTAAAAAATCAACCTCTGTGCCAGGGAGTAATTGGGGCTAAGATAAAAGTTATAGTCCACGAAAGGCTGAATATTGATCTGTTCAGTTCGCCTCCATTATTGCTGATCTTTCAGAATTTAAATATCGACTGTGCACTGCCGTTACAATAAGCTACAGCAAAGGCTTGTCCATATTCCAATGTTGGGCAAAAGCAAAGAGTTTTAACCTCAATAAGCCTCTGGCCTAGTTATAAAATGCCATGCTCATTCTAAATCTTCAGCACAGCTATGAAAAAATTAATAATTTATTAAAACATATTTTATTGCAGGGCCTTCCCTTCTGTCTCTCTGGCAGGGTGCCTGTGTACACTATGAAGTAACAGTTGGAAAACGACCTCCACTTCTTCAAATGAGTTGTTTCTTTAGTTTGGCTTAATATTAATCATTTACATGGAAAAAATGCCAGAGACCCTTCTCAGGAAGGCTCCACTTTCTTGTTCAGCGTGGCTCTCTGCCAGAGTCTAATATGACATCAGAGTGATGTTAATGTGGCCATGGCCGCCATGCTAGAGTTATAATGCATCTCTCTAATGATATATTAAGCACTGACTTGGAACCTGAATATATAATTGTTCATGACAGAAAGAAGCATGATTTAATATCTTCCCTGTCCCTCTCCTCTTCAAACCAGTCCCCAAATTGCTGAGGGTCATGTGTTCTCAATGTGTTCCCACTATTTCAAATTCAGTGTTCTGAGCACATGTTGGAAAACATCTTCCAAACTCTATTGTTTGAAATATGTTATACATAGTAGAAACTCAAAAGACTTCTACTTTACATTTTTTCTTATAAGCCAGACTTGATTTTAGCTCACCCTCCCAACAAATGCTATAATGCTAGCTAAACATTAAATATCTGATTGTTCATAGGTCAAGAAAGCATAAAACATGCCCTGAAATGTCTTACCCCGTAAAGCATTTGTTTTCAATCTGTCCAGAAACAGTATTTCTAAACTCCCAGCCAAACTTTCAGGGAAATAATATCTTTCAAATTTTAGCAACCCAGCAGAATCAACTTCTGTCAGATTACCTCATTCATTGTCATTTATTTCTTATAATAATCAGCAAAAAAGTATTATTATAAAGAATATCAGAAGACAATAATTTTATGATGCCCTTGAGACTTTGAGCCTTTATATTGATCTTTCTCTGTTTTCTGGGATATCTGAGCTCTCAAGGATGTAACTTTGAAAAATGTTATCTTAAATTTATCATCCTGAGAGGACTCTAAAGGCACTGATCTCCCTCTTATCATTGTCTTCTGGTTTCCAACATTTAAAATTATTTGGCCTTGTAAGTTGCAGGAAAATGTACAGCTCACAGTTTGTGACAGCTTCTTGTGCTCTTCCTTTTTCAAGTTTTATTCATAAAATATTACAAAAATAATTCCTGGTTAAAAAAAATTTCAGCTTCATCTCTTGTTTCAAGATACATTTCAGAAGAAAATTCTACTCAAGTTCTAACAAAAAACATAGCTAGGTAAGATTTTAGGTTGTTGTATCATTCTGTGATTAATAAATACATAACACATGCACCTACTCAGCTCTTAGCCCAGCAGCTATAATTGTTTATATATTCTTGAATAAAAGTCTCTCCTCAGCTTTTCCTTTATTATTTTCCCATATTATTTGGGTGAGTTGTTCAGGACCTGCCCTCCTCTGTTTAAGAAATTAGAATTTTTCTTTGCCCCCAAACTGTAGCACAGCTTTCGATTTAATGCCCATCACTCATGCATCTCTTCCAAGCATGCTCTTTCAGGCCAAGGTTGAGTATATTTTAAGGTTGATGGGTAACGACAAGAAAGCATGCAGCATGCATGGGTTCTAGATGGTACAACTATATTTTAATCAACTTTCTGGGTTGACCAGAAAGTAATAACGTTTTCAGGATAATGTTTCTTGCTGTCTGATACTTTTAATATTTCTCTGGAAACATTTCTATCTAAAATTATTTTTCTTAATGAAAATTAAGAAAAGTAGTTTTCTTAATGATTTGAGTCACACAGATGTGAATATGTTAGTGGTGTGGGTACTAGCAGTGAGACTTAGAGCAGTAGATAATGTACTCTGTACTGTTTTCTAAGGTAATATATATATATATATATATATATATATATATATATATATGGTGTGGGATAAACTAATCTATCCATAGAAATGGATATCCACAATTCTTTTGGGTTTATTGCACTTCTCAGAAAGCTATTACAAATGGAGACTTTAAGTCTTTAATTTTACTAGAATTCACTGGTCTAAGTTAATATACCTCAAAGTGGATCACTAAGTTACTACATCATTTACCATGGGTTCTTGTGAAAATTATGGATTCCTGGAAATTGGCAACAAATCTCCTGAATGCAATTACCCAGGAAAGTTTTGTTTTATTCTGTGTCTTTTATGCCATAGAGCAAATATATTTATGCTGAAGAATACATTTTCTGTGACAAATGCTCCCTGACACTGATTGGTGTTATAATCTGGAGATTTAAATTAATATCATTTTGGGTATCTCTTTTTCAAACAATTATGGATAAAGCCATATTTTCTCTTCACAACTGATATACATGAGATATGAGGCATCTTCTGCTGAATAGAGACAAATTTCTAACAGCACATTTTCCATTAAAACTATTTTCCAAGTATATACAAGTATATTATAAAATTGGTAACTTCAAGGTTTAAAGTAGAAATGACCATACAACATAATTTTAGCTAAATATAATTCATTTTCAATAATGTGATTTTTGGAAAGAAATAATTTTCCAATTATTTTAGCTTCACCAGCAACATACAAAGATTATATTATCTATATCATATATATTACTGTGAGAATGAAATTATATAATCAGACAAGTATTTTTCAGTGCTTGCATATATAAGCCAATGCTATTTATTATTAAAATTATTGCAATCATGTATGACAATTAGGCTTCCATTTATACATTTGACACAGGTCCTTCATTATTAAGGGAAATCCCACTTCCTTCCTTTTTGACTCTCCAGTGCTGGGGATCAAACTCTAGTGTTTCTATGTTTTCTTCTCAACTTCTTCTCAACTCATTCCATCTCATTCTTCCTAAACCACGTTCTTGCCCACATTTCATTGTACCTCAGAGTTCTTTGCTTAGAAATTTCTGTCTAACTCAGAAGTTTAAGCATCTCTCAAGAGCACTTAGGGATCCATCTAGTCACACACACTCATGCTTTGGCTTTATCCTCCACTGCTTCCCAACAATTCTGCTTCAGTTCTGGTGGTCTTCACTGAAGTGGAACCCATCTTTGACCAATCATTGAAATTTAGGCCAGGAAGTTCCAGGAAGTTTTTCTGGTCAACAGGAACCCCTCTGATCTCAATCTGATTGTGAGTACTGAAAGTTTGGCCATCAGCTAATGGCCACCTCCTGGGATTCTGTTTGAAATGCAGAATGCAGGAATCCAACTTGGGCCCATCAGGTGTTTTTTTTTATTTTCCAGATGCCATTTTGAGAAGTGTCACCCTGAATCATGGCTGGCCATCAGTTTAATCTGTGCTCAGAATCTCTTAGCTCTTGTACTCCAATCCCAGGCACTATTGTTCAGTTCATTTCCTTTATCCCAAGAATTCCATCTTCAAAATTTCTAATGAATTAAATTTATAGTGAAAAATGAAAAGTACAAGTCAGGGTTTGAATAATAACAGGGCAGAAACTGTGTTTCTCAAATTATTACAGGAAGCAATCAAGTTGAATGAAATGAGTCATTTGGGGAAAGTAAATTTTTCCATTTCAATTCCAGATCAGAATATTAGACATAGATTAGATATAGTATTTATTGCTGTCCAGGTGTGGATTCTTATTTCAGGGAAAAAAAACAAAACAAAACAAAAAACAAACAAACAAAAAAAACAAATTCCGTTCCTAGCAGTCATTAATGTGCTTCCTATCTTCTCAAATTCTCTGGCTGGAGATTTATTATTGTGTTCACATTTTTGATAAGGAAGCTAAACCTTAAAAATATTGACTAACCTGGCCAGCGTGACACATCTAGCAAGTTGTAGCATCAATATATTGACCTTGGTCAAATCCTTTGTAATTTACATTCCCACAGAAACAGCCACACAACAGGAAGAGCAATTATGAAATCATCACTGGTAACTGAAACTTCTCTGAGTTCCTACTGTACTCTCCCATCTTTTGACAAACTCTTGGTTACTCACTCTTTCTGAATCCAGTTTCATTTTCTCGATATATCCAGTTTCCTAAGGTACAATATAAATTGCCTCCTGTTTCTTTTTGGGTTTTGATTTGTTTCCTGACTCCATGGTGGCTCGGGCAGCTGCTTTAGCTCTTCCTTACTAACTCCTGACTCCATCCAGGACATTGATTGTTTCTTTTCTTTCTGTTTCTTTTCCAGCAGTTTTCTCCATTTTCAATATCTGAGGTTTACCTGATTATTCCTGAAGGTCCATGTTAAATAATAACATTTAAAGTCTATTAAAATGCAGTTTGCACATCTAAATTAGTTGTAACTATTTAGACTATGGAATTCTTCTTCTTTTTCTTTTGAGATATGGTCTCCCTGCTGGCCTGGAACTCACTTTGGAGACTAGGCTGGCTTAGATCCCTCAAAGATCTTCGTATGTAAGGACGAGGCCTAAGAAAAACCACAAAACATCCCTTGTTCCAACTGGACTATTACAGGTCTCAGGCTCTGTGGACAAAGGGAGGCAGGCCCAGGCATGTTAGGCAAGCCTGGAGACAATAGGAACTAATAAGGTATAAACAAAAGCCTGTCATGTACTTAGGTAATGGCAGCACATTCCTCTGCCCTAAAAGTGACTCTCACCAATGAGAGACCCCCGTGCTCCTTCAACCCATTTCTGGTGTTCATAAACAATCAATTTAAAGACATGTTTGGCACGCTGGCTTTTGCGACCAACCTGGGGGGAGCACGGCAAATGCCCCTCCTCCTTTTGTCTAAGACCTATAAGAAGCCCCTCCTACCTCTCCTCTTGGCCACTCACCCTCCGCCCACTGCGTTGTGCGTTGGGTTGTGGACTGAGCTCTAGCTTGTAAATAAAGACCCTTTGTGCTTGCATCGGATTTGACCTCCCTGGTGGTCTTTTGAGAGGATTCTATAACCTGAGCACAGCACATGCTTCTGCATCCTGAGTGCTAGAATTAAAGACGAGCCTCCAAGGAAGGCCCCTATGGAATCCTTTTAAATTCTTGATTATTTTTTAATTATGTTCTATATTTATTTCGATATTATCAACATCAGAATCCTTGTTGGGTTTTTGTTGTTGTTGTTGTTGTTGTGTTTTTATTTTATTTTTTGAGGCTATAAATCAGGAGAAATACATTCATTATAAACATTTTATACCCAAGACTCAACATAGTAACTGAAATAATGAATACTTTCTATCAAAATTTAAAGAGTACTTTAAATTTTAAAAGTTTTAAAGGCATAAGATGATATTATGAGGCAAAGATATGAGGAATATTTACTTTAGAGACATATTTTCTCCTAAATGATTTTTTATATATCTGACATGCAAACAGACATGGGATGCATAGTTTGTTTTGGTGGAACCTGAGATGACATCTGCCCATTCTTCATAGAACTTAGAACCTGAGGAAAAATCAAGGAGAAATATTCCAAGACTAATAAAACCATACCATATGATGAACTTGTACAGACTGACCCTGACTTGTTATGTGCTTAATTTTAGAAAGACATTGGATTTTTTTCTAACCTTAGTACTCACTGTCCCCTCTTTTGCACAGAAAGACATACTCTGCTTCATAATTACACAACGACTCCAATTTACATGTTCATCATCTTCATAAAATATTGGACTGATAAGGTAATTCATATTTAATATTTTAAGTGTATTTAAAATATTTTTTAAAACTTTTCAAAGTTGCCCAAAGTTTGTTTTCATCTCCTCAAAATCCATTTCAATATATATCTACTATATAACAAGTACAATTTTAATAAATCATGCTAACACTATCATGTGCTGCAGTGTTAGACATAATTATAAATAATGCTAATTACTAGATTTCCAAACACAACTGCTAAGACTATATTAATTACAACACTTAACTCTGAATTCACAGGTACATAAAACATGTAATTTCATATATGCCCATGTTATCATAATTATTGAGTAAATTAATTACTTAGCTTGGATTTGGGAATCATTTATTTGAGCCACATACTACCTTACAGGGGTTCCTATCCATTTCACACCATTTACCTCAGTGTTTCTGAGAGTAATTGCTAATTTCCACTTAACAGAATTTGGCTGCATATATGGGATAAATAACAGTGCTAAATAAATTTGAAGACAATAATTTGGAGAACTAAAATGGATGTTCAAAAGCCACAGTATATTTTTCTCTATGCTAATAAACACAACGTTAACACTTGATACAAATGTGTGTACAAATCTTTTACTTTTTATCTATCATCTTACTGAAGGCACCCTGTGAAAAATTAGCAAGGTCTCTAACAGAATTTAAATTCTCACTGGCCAATGGAATTCTGCAATTCCATTAACACGAGAGCTTGACATAGTTGAGATTTATACTGCCAGAAACTCTCTTTGATTTATAATCTGGTAATCCTTTTATCCTCCATTTATATGCTGTATAACTTGACGTAAGTGCAGGAATGCCACTGCTAATAGAATTCACGAAGATTGGACCTAGTCGTTTTTAGGTCATAAAGGTTCTATGAAAATGGGAAGAAAGAGAAAGGCTAGCCCTGGACAGGATGGGATGATCGGTTCTGGCTTTAACATAGTCTCATAAAATGGAATTCTGGTTACAGCCACTGATTTTAGAATGTTTGACTGGCATAACATTCCCTTTAGACGAGTACGTTCCCTCAAATCAGCTCACATAAAGCATTTTACCAGTCCTCAAACCATAGGCAATTTTAGACACTTGTAAATTTTTAACAGTTTATATTAAAAGGTTATTTGACTTATTAAGTGTATGGAGGTGAAATAAAGCAAAGAAAGAAGAATCAGGGGAGAAAAGCAATCATAAACATCATTCTGAGCTTGGAAAATTCTGCTATGTAAAGCTGAGTGCAATAAAGAACTTTTCCCACATCTACTTCATTTACAAAACAACATCTTTTAATAAGACAGCAGTCAAAACAAGGAAAAACAGCAAAGGAAGGATCCAAGGCGTGTATGTGCTTCTGTCTTCTTCTCATCTGCCTAACTTCCACTCTGTTTCCTAGACCATCAGATCCTACTTGTTTATGTTTTAAATTTAGTTTTGTAAATACTTCCCCCCATTGTTTACCACTCAATAATAAATCCTGTTTCTGTCTCTTACCACATTCCAATGCTGAAATTGAACAAATGTTCTTTTGTTTTCACATCTCCCCTACACATTGAGAAACTCCAGCTAAACTTCAGATAATATATAATCTCCACTGGAATAACATAAGCCATTAAAATGGTGTAGTGAGATTCCAGATGATGTGTGGTTACATGCCATTCTCCCTTTAAGTGGTTCTGTTTATTCTCTGAATGTGTACTAACAGAGCATTTCAAATTTAAAAGCATTCTGAAGGACAAATGAACATAAGCCGTTTATAGAATACATTACTAGAAATAGTGTGTTTCCATATGAAGAGTCATAGGTTCTCCTCTAAATATGGTGTGACCCACAGTTTCAACCATTTTTAGATCTTTGCCTCTATGAGAGTTAACTCATCTATGTGAGTTAAACATAATTATCATAATAACTTTGCTGTGCTTTTTTGTGTTTTTGATCTGTCATTTCAAAATTTATATTACATGACTTTCTTAATACTACACAAGCTGAAATCAAACATGTTATATTATAAGTTCAGCCATTCAATTATAATATTAAAAGAAATTACATAGTGAACTACAATAAAGTTACTTCTATGCTAAATAGCTTCAGAAATAAGATACTAGATATGTGTATTAGTTCTATTAAACTAATAGCTGGATATGATTTTAATGATCAAAGACGCAGAGAGATAAGGAGAAAGAAATCAAAACAGGAGTGAATAGAAAAGTCAGAGTGAGACATAGGAAAAGGAGCATTATATACCAATATACAGCAAGAAGTTATACAGAAGGAAATACTGACATATTGCCCTTTCAGATCAACTTTTGGTTGATGAGATTCACCTTCGAATGGAAGAATGCTACTGGCCCAGTCCTGTGCCACAAACACCCTCCCTCACAGTTTGAGAGGAAAACTAAGCCTAGAATCATAAAAGTTGTACAGCTAACTCTTCCTCTATTAAAATGCACATATTTATTATTAATTATTATTAAATTTCTTAATTTTAGAGTATTAGAGGGCACTGTAGAAGTTTTGTTGACTCATTAGAAAGACCTAATGTGATATTCTGCACAATGAGACACTGTATTAAAAGCCTATATTTATAGTGTTAATTTTACTTCCCCATTTGAACTGTTATACTATAGAAAAATACAAAAAAGGTAAATCTAAAAGTTAAACTGAAAGTCTTGCCTATTTAGTTTTCCAATTTGCTGAACACGCACATGAACTTTTTTCTTCTTGCCTCCGAATAACACTCTATAAAGTCAATTCACTACACTTTGTGTCTAGTTGCCTCTCTCTCCTTTTTTCTCTTTCTCATTCCTTTCACTGAAATTGTTTTTCAGTCCAACACCATACTTTGAGCTTTGCCTGTAAGTATGTCACTTCTTAATTCCATTCATTTATTCACAATAATGACCAAAGACAAATAATTAAATTTCTTTCCAAAGCAAGTACCATTTGTTTAAATTATCATATATTACAGCATTTCATGATTCAGTCAAAGTGAATCAAAATATTCTTTACATTTTGTATTCTTTCCTATGACTTGTGATCTGGTTGTACTGAAATAAAATTAGGATGTTGCTTGGAATTAATTTAAGCATTATGCTGCATTTTAGTAAAAGTACTCATCTGTGTAGAGCATCACTGGAATGCATTATCCCTGATTTTCTAGAAAACAATTACCTCCTTGAAACAATAATATTAAAGCTGCATTCATTTTTTAAGTAAAATATCCCTAATTCTGGTAACAATAAAGAAATCAGTGCATTCCAGTGTTATAAGATTTGTGCAATTTTGAGCAAGAAGCATCCAGCATTCATAGATTTATGTGTCTCAGTATGGAAAATGTTCAGTGACTGATTGTAAATACTATGTCATCCTAATCTGCAGTAGGCAAAAAGGGGGCAGGACATTACCTTGAAAAAATTAACTTAAATCTTTGCTAGTATATTTTCAAGAAAACTGTATATATGTATGTACATTTAACTAAAAATTCAGGGAAGAATGAAAAAGTGTTATATGTTAATAAAAAATACTTCATTAGTTTCAAAAGTAGGCTCTTGTAAAGCTGATTTTCTTAACACCTGGTACAAGAATTCTCTCCAGAACCTTGGGAAGGAGCCAGTGTACCTGCAAATATAATTACAGGTTTAATTGTGTAAAGTTTAATTGTGAAAAGTTCTTCAAAATAACTGGTAGAAGTCAGAGAATTCAAATATTTTTAATTTAATTATTATTATTATTAGATCTTTAGATTGATTCAAAGTTGTTAACCTTTAGGATGGAGATTCTTATCAATATTACTGTACATACAAAATTATATGAAAAATATAAGCCACCAAGATCATGTGTTTTACAAGACAACTCTCATTCTTCCTTTCATATGTATTTTTTCATTTTTCATGTTTGTAGAATAATCATTTCTTACATCTTTTAAGATGAGAGCTTTAATAAGACTATCTGCTTCTAGTAATATAGGGCTTAATTTCATGAATTATTGAAGAATTATAACAAATATGAGTTACATATATTCGCTATCTCTGAAGTCCTTTTAACTCGTTGGATTTTTCTGTTTTTTTTTTTTAGGCAAATAGCATGGTAGTCATCATTATCTTTTTAGTTATATAATTTCATTGACTAGCAAAATATATAGGATAAATATGGACTTGCTGAATATCAAATGTAATAAATTTCCATGTGGTTACAGGCTCATTGAACTGCATTTATTTGTATTAAATACTGTTATAGTTTAACATGGGTATATTAAAAGTAAAAGATAGAATATTTTGGATAACTAAACAATCACTATCGTTTTAGTTTCAAGTGCCAAACTGAGAAAAATGAGATGCATAATCAGAACTCACTAAAAACAAGACAGAATGCTTTTGTAATCATATTGAGCTCTAGAAATTCACTCAAATTATTTGGACAAAAGAATGTGGTCACTGTAATAAAGGAACTAATGTAATATTTAAAATTATATTGCTGTTCTGGATCCCATAGACTCCCAATCATTACAGGCCATTGCTATTGCTCATGGTTACTAGCCAGAAATTGAGAATGAGACACTGTTGCTAAAGACAACACAAACTTGCATCATAAAACAAAGAGAAATCAAGCAGGTGCTAACCTGTAAGCTTCAGCTGTACTGGTTAGATTTTCTAATGCTGAAAGATGCTAAGCATGCTATTTGGGGGAAAAAGTAATCATTAATTTTATCCATCTGTGAACCCTGCAAGCTACAGTAATGATTGATCTGGCTAGGTATGTCCCCTGGCTCAATAGTGGCACTAATAATATGTGGGTTGTGAATCATGTTCTCATTGGGTTTATGGCCACCTCCAAGAGATAGAACCTACACCTGGGAACCATTGTTGGGCTAAGTATCTGTGTCTAAATAGGTGATTGGCCCTATGACAGAACTTACTACAACATTCTACTAAACGTACACGGAATTAAAATGACTCTTAATGAATCATTGTTCTATCAATATGTGGTGTAAAAGAAAAAGCAAAAAACAGTTTTCTCTCTGTCTGCTATGAGGGATGGACTTCAGGCATGACTGACAACTGAGTAAGCAGTGGTTTAAGGGAAACGCAAGGGAGGCTGGGGAGGAGAGAGGCTGGCAGTGTGACAGGTCGCCATCTTGGGTGCACACTCAGGAGTTCCTGTGATCAAAATGCAAGCTCTGTCATAGGAAACCTCCCTCCCCCTCCCTCTGGAGATGAACTTTTTGTGAGACTGACAGGAAGAGTCTGGATGTCACCCTTGGTAGATTGACCCCAATCCGATGCAGATTCCTCACCCAAGAGTATTTGGACAGAGCGTACTGGACTCAAAAGGGGAAAAGAAGAACGTGAAATAGGACAGAGGAGGGAGGGAGGTGTATCTTGGAGAAGTTAGGGAAGAGAAAAATAGCAACAGAATCCATTATATGAAGTTCTCAAAGAATTATAAATGGCTAAAAACATATTCCCATTGTCACAAAGAATTGTTTTTGATGGCAGCTTGAAAATCCAAATAATTACTACGACTCATTATTTAAGCTTGGTGGAATTCAGCTTTGGAATCTCTTAGAATTTACAGGATTCCAAGTTTGCAATAAAAACCACCATGTTCTTATTCTGAATCTTAGTTTATTAAAATCAATTTAGTAGTAGTTTTAATGACCATAGTAGTAAAAGGCTTGCATTATAAGAAATGGAAAAATCTTTCATCTGCAGACTAGGAAACTTTGTAAAAGTCGTCAATGACAAGCCAAATAAAGTCTTAGAGGATCTTAAGCTTTATGTTTTTTACATTTATTCAGTGTGTGTGTGTGTGTGTGTGTGTGTGTGTGTGTCCACATACACCAAGGTATATGCAATGGAGATCAGAGAAAAACTTTTGGGAGTTGGTTCTCTATTTCCACAGCGTGGGGCCTGGTGAGTGTACTCAGGCCATCAGTTTTGTTGTAAATGTCTCACTTGCTAAGCCATCTCACAAGACCCTCAGTTTAATTTTTAATTGATTTTTTTTTTCCTTAGGAAAAGAGACTGTCTGAAATTGTATCCATTTTATATTCATATATTTACCATGTAAAAATAATTGAATGTCAGACAAAGAACTGCCTGTCATATTTTGCTATTAAAATAATAGATTTCATGCATAACCTGGCCTGCCTTTGTGAGTTACTGTAGCCTATCGTCTCTCTGCAAGATTTTCCAGTGGGATTTTAATAATACTCTTATGTTTGCTGTCTTAAGCAGTGCAGACTGTTAAACTCAATTTATAAGAAAAATATTCAGGTATAAAACCAGATAATCCGTATCCCTTCGGAATCAAAAGTCGTTTTGCCAAAATATTTTAACATGCAAAATTGCTTCTTGAGAGATGTTTGCCAGTATAAAATGACAGAAAACTACATTTTCATTATAATTATAACTGATTCGTGGTGCTAAGTTTTTATAATTTAAAGGTATTCTCAACTCTGACAGCTCTTCCATGTTGAATTATGCATCTCAGCCTCTTAAATAGTTCTGCTGGCACGAGATGGCTGAGATGAAGTTGTCTTTCTAAAATAATTGCTCCATGGAGCATCCATTATACCTTCAGAAAAAATGTATTACTTGACTTCTACAAATTATAGACTAGCCTATAATGGGTATTTTTGACAGCTATTAGCTTAAAAAAATCAGAACAGTAAAATGAGTATTGATATCACAATGGCAAGTCGTGCATGCTAATACAGGCTTCTCTGTGCTTTCCTATGAAAGCATGATGTAATCATTAATTATAATAATATCAATGTAACTGCACTCATGTGAATATACAGTATTGGCAACACATGTCCTTTTCTCAACTAAGAGATAGAAAGCACTAACTAAATATTTTACAGACGGTCTCAAAGATATTAAGTTTAAAAGATAAACAAATTCATCCTTGATAATGCCTTTCTTGATCATTATTTTTAAATTATTTTATTTGTTGTTTTTATTTTATGTGTTTGAGTGTACTGCCTACATGTATGTAAATGCCCCTGTGTCATGCAGTGTCTGCTGAGATCAGAAGAGGGCATCGAATTCTTCTGGAACTGGAGTTGCAGATGGTTGCTAGCTAGCAACCATGTGGGTGCTGGGAATGGAACTCTGGTCCCCTGCAAGAGCAGCCAGTGCTCTTAACTGCTGAGCCTCATTGATCATGATTTTTTTAAGTATATTTTAAAAACCATGAGTGATATCAATCAAAGAAAGGTTAGAAAATATTTTTGGGTTTTTTTGTTTGTTTGTTTGTTTGTAGTTGCCACTATTTTGAGACAGGTCTCCCTACAGTCCCAGCTGGTCTGGAACTCACTATGTAGACCAGGTTGACATCTATCTCACAGAGAACCACCTGCCTCTGCTTTCTGAGTGCCAGAATTAAAGGTGTATAGGACCACATCTGGAAAGATAATACCTCTTATCTCTTGGCTCTTCTTAGAACTGTGAATATTAGGTTTTCCATTTTAAATCAGTTATACTTGCTTCAACAGAAATACATAAAATTTTCTCTAGTATTTCCAACTTGAAAGACAATGAGCACTTATTTTACAAAGATGATCAGTGATGTGATTTTGTAAGGTATAAAGTCAAAATTTTACATTCTCTAGAGATTTAGGTTATAAAATTAAACCTTATGACAACTCTGCATAGTGTCTTTGATAGCTTAATATTAAATTATAAAGTATCTGTTAGTGTCAAATCTGTGAAAAAATTGAAAATGGTTGTTTACCTATTTACATGGTTGAGGTGTTACTAAGGGAATTACAAAGTGTCTACATTTTGCTTCAAATCAAAACTGCTCAGACCAACAGAGTAAATTTTTTCAGTTGCAAGGACTTAACATTTCAACATCTTGTAACTAATGGAAGGTAGAATCTGTATATTTTTATTTGGAGACACTAGCTAGTTGTAAGTATTCTATGCCTTGAAGTACTTGCATATATAATATCTTCAAAAGGCTAAGCAATTCTAATTTTTACCACGAACAAAATTCATTATTATGTTATGTATGTACATATTTGATATGTACACATATGCATACATATGAAACATAAAAATTTTTAATAGAAAACTATGTGTCTTCATTACTTCTTTAAATTTTTGACAGCTTTTATATGTTATAAAATATTTCATTTTATTTGAGCAGCACAAAAATATATTAGTTCCGTTTCCAATATCAAAAATATGTTGAAGATTTAAAGTACTTTCTTTCATGGAAGTTTCATCTGAAAGTTCCAGAAAAAAAAATGCTACCCATTCTACAGGGCTAATTGATTGTCTAAAGAATGACTCTGGAGAACTGAAAAATGTCAAGTCCAGAGCCAAATTACCTTGGAGCCTCTTTGTCCCTTCAATAGTCATGCACCTCCCTCCCCCTAACAAGCTTGTGACTGGTAAATTAATCTTTTTGGAATGTACAAGATAACCTTATGTTACTCAAATTTTCCCACACCTAGGTGGGCAGGATTTGGATTCACCCTTTGGTCCCAATTCAGCTGAGCAGAACGGATAAAATGACCTCTAATTAGAAGATTTAGAGTTTATTTGGGCTTTACTCGCTAAGGCCTAGCCGCATGGAGGGACTGGGAGGATGCCCTAGCTCATTCTGCGCTCTCTGGCAGGATGGTGGCCCCCTCCAGCAAGTCCACACTAAGTTCCGTTCCCAAGTTTGTCCACTCACTTCCTGCTGCAGCGGCAGGGGCCTGGGATGGCCAGTGGCTGCCTCTCCATGCGCCTGTGGCCATGGCAGTTTTCTTCTCCTTACCCTGCTTTCCTGCCTCTTGCCCTGGGACTACTTTTCTGTCTCCTTGCTCACCAGGCTTCCCCAGCATTTCCTACTTTTTCCTCCTCCTCTGCCTGCCTCATCCAGCCCCTTATTGGTCCGAGGGCGGGTCTTGTGTCAATAGCAAAATACAGAAAGTCCAGCTAAATTCACTCCATGCCTTAGCTTCCACCAACCCCAAAGAAAGAATATCCTCAAATAATGCTGAGGCCTGCAACTTACATTTCCTCTTTGCTTTACTTGCCTATCTGAGTTTTTCACTTATGTATTTCAAAAGGCCTCGATTTATAACTTTCTTGTCTTTGTTCTTATGAAAACCTCATGAAGCTGTTAGCACAGTGGAAAATGGTTGTTAGAATAAATTTAATCAGTGTTCCCAGAAGAAGGACTCTCATGTTTAGCTCCAGAATAAAGTGCCTCTTATTCTCTTAGAGATGAGAGATGTGTTTTTGACACCCAAAATGAGACTTTCCATTCCTTCTAGTTTTCCACACTCAACTCATGGGTATTTTTCCAGATTCACCTGCTGTTGGGAACAAATGCCCAACCCTTAATCTTTTTTTTTTTTTTTTCCTCTAAGGCACTATTAAATACCAGGACCTTCTTGCTATTCAGTGTCTTGAAAGAGGCCCTTCTCCAAGCTTCCTTGAAGAATATTATATAATGTCATTCCGGTCAATAAAATGCAAGCAGGAGTTGCAAGAAGTTAGCATCCTCTGTAGCAAATGAAGTGAGAAGGGTCACAGCAAGTACTGAGAGCATGGATCTGGAGAGATGGTTCAGCAGTTAAAAGCATGGATGTCCTTGCAGAAAACCTGGGTTTGAACGTCAGCACCCACATGGCGGCTAGCAGCCATCCATAACTCCAGTTCCAGGGCATCCAATGCCCTCTTCTGAACTCGGTGGAACTTGCCCAACTGTGGAGCATCTACATGCAGGCAAAACCCACAAATATATTAAATAAAAATAAATAAATAATAAGTAATAAAAGCTAGATCTTTGAAAATACTACTCTAATGCTGTGTGTTTTATTTCCAGATTTCTTTCTGTACCATAATAAACCTCTATTAAACTCTTATTTGATTCAGGACTCTTACTTATGGTTCTTATTTGAAGAAATAGGATTGAATTCCTAACAGAAAACACAATACCGAAGTGTGTTTCAAGTTGAGTCTGTTTTTTATCTTATGTGTCACCCTAAAATGCTAATTATTTTCATATTGCTTTTTATTCACTTTGTAAAAGTTTAAAGATTTTTATTCATTTTACATCTGACCATCATTTACATAGATTGCTTTATTACATTACTGATTATTTTAACTTGTTAATTGGTTGCATCCATTTTTGATATTGATATAAATACAGAAAGCATTCTCAGATGTACATTTGCATTTCTGAATAGAGATATATTAAAGCACAGCTACTCAACTCAAAGATATGTGTATTTTGAATTTTAATAAGTATTTTAAAGATGATAAAATATTCTGCAAGGTGTTTTTCCCCCATTTGTTATTATTCTATTTATGTATTTTTTTTCTAATGCATGAGAATGTATGAAATTATAAAGTCTTTATTTTATCATATTTAATTTTGAGTTTTTGTTTATTCATTTGTCTCCTAGTCATGGATATCTTTTTTACTATGGAAGTTGCTATACTCATCACTTGAAAGTCTATCTGTTTGGTTGGTTTTGTGAACTGTAAGAAACTTCATATAGAAATGTCATTGATCTTTCATGTGTGGTAAATATATTTTCCTGGGCAATCTGTAAAGGAGCCAGTCATTCATTGTTACTGTTGACAATGGTAAAGTCACTTACTGATCTGCATCATAGTGTTCACAATGCTCTTCTCAATTTTTTTCTCTTTGTTGGAGTCTATCATAAAACTTTCAAAATGAGAAACTCGAGGGGATAATCATGTTGTGTTTGTGATGTAAATATATTTATTTTGCTCTTCCATTTCCATAGTAATTAAATTAGTCCTGAAGATTTCGTTAAATTATTATTTAATGCAAATTTGATTGATTTTAATTCATTCCCACCAAGCATTACCTTTATAACTCTGACTTTATCTTTGTTTTTCTCATTCATAAAACTTTTAGTAATTATAGAAACTACACATATCTTTTCTTTAAATTTTTATATTAAATTTGTTCAGCATTTAGAAACATTTTCAATATTAGAAATTGCTTTGTTTTATTTTATCATCTTATTTTCTGCTAACAATTCTTTTTTGTTGCTTGCTCCTTCTCATAGCAGTCCATTCTTCTTTGAAAAGAACGTTACGCATTCAGATTATCAACTATTTTTTTGCTTTAAATTACTGTAGATTTTTTGCTTTATACATCTGTTCTTGTATGTATTTGTTTTCATCTCTTTCTTTCCAGAGCATGATAGTTTTATCTGTTAATTTGACACCATATAGAATCATCTGAGAAGAAAGTCCTCAGGAAGAATTAAATAGATCAAGTTGGCTTCTGGAGAGACTGTGAGGAATTTTCTTAGTAGTGTTACCTGAGGTGAGAAGACTCACCTTAATGTGGGTGGCTCTGTTTTGTGGTCTGGATCCTGGATTGAAAGAGGAGTGAGTTAAGCACTATGCATGCATAGTGGCTACTGTCGCTCGATGGTGGATGTGATGGGACCAGCTGCTTCAAGTTCTACAAACTTGATTCCCAGTAATAATGGACTGTAACCTTGAATTGTGAGCCAAAAAATGTCCTTTCTCCCTTAAGTTCCTTTGAGTTATGATATTTTGTGGAAACAATGGAAAAAAAACACTAAAATAAATTTGTCTCTAGCATATTCATAGGTATGAATATTGAGTTTTCTTGTTGTGAGTGATGATGCTGGTTCCCTTAGCAGTTAATTGAAATGCTTCCAAGAGAGACTATGACATCAATGAAGTGGAACCTGGTGGGCTCCTCATAAGGCTCCTAGGTGAAACTAAGCTTTGTATTGAGGTCCTTGATGTGGAGACAGCCAACATGTATGTTTTCCACATTTCAAATGAGTACAGCTTGACTTGCTCTTGGAAAAGATGAAAGATGACTTTGACAGCTATCTTTAATTGTATTTTACTCTATTCTTATTATAAATTCTGTAGATGACTCAGGTTTTCTCTCATTAATACGTATCACTACCTTGGAAGAAATTCCTCCACATATAGGTTTTAAAGATCAAACTCCTGAGTTCTGTTGTGGAATAAAAATCAGAGCTGTTCTTTGGAATGCGAAGGTACAAGATTTCCTCTAATTGATGTCCCATTTTTTCCTATTATTTGTTGACTCCTCAGTTTTAGTTTCTCTGCATATGTTCACTCTTCAATCGCTATCCTATATATCCTATTTCAGAGCCCAGTCTTCCACTAACCTTTCTATTCATCTCTTTTTATTTCTATTTTAATAGCTCTTGACTCTGTCAAAAATTAAAAATAATATTTGATGATTACTTTTAAAACTTGTGTATACGGAAGGAAGGGAGGTGGGTCCCTGTTCTCAGCATGTCATCCTAACCTACGTCTCTTTAGAGTGATATGGATTTAAAATCAGGAAAAAAATGCACTTTCATGTGGACATAAAATGAGTAATATGTGCACATAAAAGATTCAAGGTTTGCAGACCATGGGTTATAACCAGTGGAAGTTTTATATTCTCTGGGTTGGCATGTATGTTTTTGATGTTTTCAGTAATAAAGATGTATTGGTTTTCTTATAAAATATATAATTTACAAGTGTTGTATGGAACTTCATTAAACTGCACCATTCCCGGCTTCATGTTTGTAAACTTCCAATGACTACTCATTATAGCTCGTTTATACAGTAGGTACTTTTAAGTAGATAATGTATATTAAGTTCTTCAACTATAAAGACATACTTTGACACAACTGACACAATTGTTGTCTTTATCTCATCAGGAACTGAGGTTAAGTAATTTTCTGAAAGATGCAAAAGGATGTACACTTTAAAGCAAGTGAACTTTCAGTATATTTCACAAAGAACTGTTTCATTTGCTTATACTGGGTTTGAGATAATAAGTAGAGGTTCAACAACAGAGTATTCATATAGCTTAGGTCTTATGCCTTCATTTTCAAACAACTTACCTAAGAGAAATTATGAATAGTTTTACTCTGTATTACAAGACTTTTTTTCTTGGCAGATGCACATGTCATATTATGACAGAGTATATCATATTGTGGCAGAATTTGGTGTGAAAGAGAAGCAGGGGAACTGGAGGTAATGCTGTTCTTTAGCAGAGCAAATCACCATGAGCCTGTTCTACTTGAAGACCATCCACAAAGGTGATGGTCTCATTGACTGATCCCATACCACAAATGCATCAGTAGGACTGAAAGTTCTGGTCTTTTCTCCCTGACTGTCACAGCTTAGATTGCCATTACCATGAGGGCCAAGAATCTGTGACTAGAGAGGTTATATGCTCTAAGGGAGAACCTACTATAACTTTTGGAGTAGTGCTTAAATGCTATTAGAACGTGGTTTTTACTTATATCATTTGGGACACTGTTGTACCAGTGGGCATGTCTTTCCATGTCAGCCCACTACAGGTGCTGCTGTAGCTCACAGGATTCACAGTTAGGTAAGATCAATACTTAATCTTCTCCAGTGTCATGCACTAATAAACCTAACTAGTAGGGATGAAACTTCCAGGTCAGTGCTAGCTTAATTTCCCCATGTTATATATTTTTAATCTGTGAGATACCTATTTATCCCAGAGACCATGTAGAGGACCAAAAGACTGAAGAAGAGATGCCACCCAAGTCCAACTTGATAAACTTGCTTATACTTACAGGAGTGTGGGTGAGGAGTTACAGAAGAATGTAAGACTTACAAACAATTTTTCATCACTGAAAATCACCCTCTTAGATGCCAACCTCTGAGAAGCAGCACCATAGACTAACTTTACAGGAATCTTCCCCTTCTTGTATTGTGAGCACCTCCTCAAAGTATGTGCAACTAGAAGATATGAAGAAATTGTGGGTGGAATCCAAGGTGAGAGTTCCTTGACCCTCTCAAATTCTTCTACTATGGATTATTGACAGTTTCATTACCAATACCACACACTGTATACCTTTGCTTATTTCATTGCCATGTCTGTCAGCCAAGACTATCTGTTCCATAATGTAATGATCATGCAATGCCTACAGGATGTTGCTATACTGTAACAACAAGTTCCAAGTTTGCTGAGCAAAACAAGAATCTAAATTATTATATATCAACCTTTATTATATGATACGTATACTGTGATTTGCTTTATGTAAATGTTATGGTGTATAAATAAATTAGGACATACAAGCTTCCTCATGCAATAGATTGTGATTAACACAATAAGAAACAACTGGACATGATGTGGAGAATATCACTGCCATACCTCTGCTTGGGGCCAGCAAAGGGTCGGGGTGAGAGGTTCAGAGTCAGAACTGACATCGGGAGCTGGGTGGAAGCATGCCAAGGGCAAGCCACTGCAAACTTGGTTTATTCAAGGAAGTGCAAGGGATTTTATGGGTTTGGTTAGCCAATCGCCCTATGGGGTGATTCCCAACTACCAATAGTAATCTGTCTCCAGGGAGATCATTTTGGTGTAGATTCTCTCCAGACGTGGAGTGGAAGCTGCTGTCACACCTGGCGGGAGCAGATCGCCTACACGAAAGGAGCCATTTCTTTATGTCTCATGGCAGGAAGCCATTTCCTTATTCCTCATGGCAGGCGGCCGGCCAAAGGCCCACACTGCAGTACACCATACAGGATATGAGCTTGCAAAGTGCGTGTCTGTGGACAAGAATCCTTTATTAAACCTTTTACCCCAGAGCTCAGGTATCACTGAAGAAGATGGGGCAGAAAGACTGGAAGAACCAAGGATGTTGAATGTCTACAACGAAATGATGATCTAGGCAGCTGGTAATTTGCTCATATGAACTTAGAGCAATAGTGGCAGAATCCACAAGACCCATGCAAACTCAAACCAGAAAATTCCAGCAAAGGAATAGGGAAACGGATACGAAGCCCCAACCTTAGGTGAGGTACTATTGGCAATTGATCACTGCTGGCTGAGGGAGAGTTCTTTAAGGGAGGGATACTAGATAAGCTAACCAGGCTCCAGTGAATAAACCCACACCTAGTGACATCTAGGGACACAAACTTACTGGACTGGCCTTAACATGTATAACAGAATGCATGAAATCTGTTGCAGGTTTATTGAGAGTAGAGATAGGGGAAGGGGTCTAAATATCAAGATGTATTGTATGAAATGCACAAAAATTCAACAAAGGTAGTAAAAAACATAGACATTTGAAAAAATAATATTTGGAAATTGGGGCTGGAGAGATGGCTCAGCACTTAAGAGCACTGGTTGTTCTTACAGGGTATCTGAGTTTGGTACCCAGCACCCACGAGGCAGCCAACAACCGTATGTATGGGAATGGATCCAGGAAATCAGATGCCCTTTTCTGAGTGCTGCAGGCATTTGCATGACATGGGTGCACGTACATGCATGCAGGCAATACATTCATACACATAAAAATAATACAAAAATTTGGAAATTTATGTGTCCTTAAACATTTCTGTAAAACTTGCAGATTTGATTAGCTAAATAAAATTATCATGAACATATATAATAACATAAATTATTTATAAATTAATGTGCTTTGATACATTTTCATTATTATAAAAGTAAACACTATTTTTAATGTTCTAATAAGTATAAAAATCATACATTTCCTTCACCTACAAACACTGTTAGAATTGGAATATATATTTTAATCTTTTTAGAATAATATTATGTAACAAAATTAGAAAAATATACCTTTTGTTTATAATCTAATTTTCCAGTAATACTGATTTTTTTTTTAGTTTTGAACTTTTCTTACTATATCTACTTGAATAAGTAATAAAGCACAAAACTATGCATAAATACATAATAACTAAGTAAATATAATCCATATCTAACTGTAATAATTTTTCTATGTATTTCTGCAGACTTTTCCCTTACAATGTACAGAGATGTTCATGAATCTAATGTATTTATAAATACTATTAGGCAGTGATTTTACTTTCAATGTATTTTGGGATTCATTCCAAATCGGTACATTGAGGTCTACTCCATTTATTTTAAATGCTGCGTATTATTTAATTATAAAGTGATGCCACACTCACTATGCCATTACTGTACTGTTGGACATTTGGGTTGTTTCCAGTTTTTTTTAATATTACCCAACAATGCACTGGAGAGTATTCTTATGTTTTTATCTGTCTGCACTAATACCAGAATTTCAGTTGCTTGAATTCCTAGAAATAGAAATGCTCATACAAATGTTGGGAACATTTGGTAATTGTAGTGAATTTTGGTAAACTTCCCTCCAATATCCTAACAGCAATTTATGTGATTTTAGAGCACATAGCTCCATCTATATTCTGTGAATACTTTTATCATTTTAATTGTATTTTAAAACACCTTCCAGACAAAATCAATATTCTTGCTATCTCAAATTGTCCCTGTATTTTCTTTTTATCTTTTTTTTAAATGTTCTTCTTCATTTATTGATTTTTTTGATTAGCCAAAAATACTTATTAATTCTTTGACCAGGATTCCTTTGGTGAAGTTAAAATAGAAATGAAGGAAAAGCTCAAGCCAACTTCTTACGTCCTTTGCCACCTGCCACGCTACCTCGTTCAGTATCACCAGGACAATTTACTGATAAGTGATTGCTCTCTGGGTCTCAGACTTAGGTAGCTGGCTGCTGAGACTTTGGCATTTCTAACAGGTTGTGAACTGGTAAATTCACTCTTTCTTGTTTCTGTATGCTCGTTACATCATGAACAGTAGCTCATCTTGTCCTATTTTAATCATTTATCTAAGATTAGGAGCTGTTATCAATCATGAGTCACTTTCGTCATACTTCTGGCAGAAACAGTCAAAATCCCACCAGACTCTAGACTGGGGTCAGTGAATACACGAAAATTTCCCATGAGTATCCGATATTTGTTTTATTTTTATAAAAAATTTATTGTGCACTATTGAAATTTCTGATGTATTTCTGAAGCATAGGAAGTTATCTTTATAGACACAAAGGGGCAAAAATCAAAGCAAGATTCCCAGATTTTACCAATCAAGCCATGACCATGGAACATGATACTTGATGCTTTACACAGTCATTTAATGCCTAATGTCTAGTGACTCGTAGCAATTACATGGGTTGCCAACCTCATAAAAATAAGCTACACTATAAATTTACTACTTAATAGGTAGCAAAAGGTTCATCAGTCCTTTAAGAAACAGGCCTACACAAGAATCCCAGAATGATGAAATCAAGTGAATGAATTTCCATTCTCTCTCAGTGGCATGATCCCTTCTTTAGGAACTTCCCCAATAATTTCCTGCCAAGTATATCAATGGATTCCCTCTTTTACCTGTCCATGTCTTGATTAAATACATGTGGTGCTCAAATCACTTCCTTTCATGCTGTTTTGTTTGCCTGCATGAGGAAATCATCCTCTTTATTTGGCCACCACTCACACTGGTGTATGACAACTGACTGACCAGTTCTAAAGCACCTATGGGCCTCTTGCTAGAGTGGCAACATATTCTGATCAGAAAGCTATTAAACAGACCGGCTAATGACCTTGGAGACATGAGCTAAGCTTTACTTTACCCTTCATAGGTGAAGCTGTCTGGCCAGGGCAACTTTGGTAACACCTGAAACAGAAGAGATGGGTGGACAGCCCACTAGAGTCTGAAATGGATAGGAGCTACTTTTTCTGTCACCTAGGCATTCCTTCATCCAATAGAGGGCTCTCTTCTCTCTCACCTTCAGTGCTTTCTATGGGGTTTATGTGGGGCAGGTGAACCGGTTTAGTAGTTCTTGGAGCCTGACAGCCATTGTAGTACTAACAGAACCTGGTAAAGTCCCTTTTAATGGGCAGAGGCGGTCCTCTGCATAATTTGCCTTTGTGTGTTTTTACATGCACCAGGTACTCCAGCTGAACTATATCACGATGGAATACTGGCTGGGAACCAGTAGAATTGTATGACATTATCACAAATTATTCTTAGTTGTGGAAGGGTCATGTGTTTCTGCTTAGTATTTTTAAGACCATGCATGTGGCCCCAAATTAACCTTTATTTTCTCAATCATTAAAAGTAGTTGAGACTTCCTAACATTTACCCTTAGTGACTCAGGAGAAATTTGTTAGCCCATTTATTTTTCCCTCTACCAGCTGGGCCATCGGATGGTGTGCATCTGGGTCTTCTAGCCTTGTTTCCGTGGATTATTTGTTTCCTCTAATGATTTTCCTTGAGAATGTCTAATTTCAAAAAACAACTAACCAAGAAAGCATGCAAGCCAGTAAGTAAGCACAAATTTATGCTGTAAAATTTAATACTTACCAATACAATGAGAGGTTTGCCTGTCTCCTCAGGTGTGGCTCCATTTAGACATGCCCTGATGAGAGCTCACCCTGAACTACTGTCGAAGAACTCCAAACCCTTCTTAGTGACACAGTCTCTTGGCTAGGAACTTGCCAGCTACTTTTTCGCCATTTTTTTTTCCAGTGAATTAGCTCTGTCTTTTTCATATTTTAGTAAATTATTTTATTCCACATTTCATTTGCCTTCAGCACCTGAGTTTGCACACCACAGTACAAGTGTGACAGTCAATGAGAAAGGTGGTCCCATCACACAAACACACACACACACACACACACACACACACACATATTTACAGAGGGGAAGAAAGGAAAGAAAGGGATGGATACGAGAGAATAGAACAGAGAAAGACAGAGAAGGAGTAAGGGAGAAGAAACTGAGAGTGAGAGAGAACAGAGTTAACACATGCAGCTATATAAACATAAGACATACTTCCTGACTTAAATACAGAGGTTAGAAACAACAAAAATTTCCTTAAAAATAAAATATAATGTCAATTTAAAGGAAAAAGTACAGTTCATAAAAAATTACTGTTAAACCGTCTCTGAAATGAAATTGAACTAAAGACAGTAATTAAAAATCGGGTTCCATTTTAAGATATTCAAAGGTCACTGAATCAAAAGCATTGAATTTTTCTTCCGTGTAACAACTGCTACTTCCACTTTTCATCCTCCCAACTCTTTGTTGATTGTGACTTTACTGAGATGCTCTGGTTGCAGATTTTTAGGAATTCTTAGAGACTCCCAGCAAAACTACTAACTAATTGGCAGAACTGAATAAGAGAGGTAAGACCTCGGGTGGCTTGCACTCACTCCTGCTGCCCCTGCTATCATGAGGAACCTGGGATGAGCATTAATAGGAACACCACAATCAAACTCAAGACTTTCTTTAATCTCCAGGGAGAGCAATTTAAAAATCATTCCATCGGAAGCTGCAGATTACTGAAGCTGCCCACAACTGGTAGGCCTTCTTCAAATGCATTCAGTTCTAAGACTCTGAGCTGGGATTTCATATTCACTTAGCAACCTTTATTTCTACTGCCTACACAGTTTTTCTAACCACAGTCAATTTTTGAGACTTTCATACATTATATTTTGATGGTATTTAGATCCCTGCCCCTATCCACACATGGCCTTTCTGTACCCCACTCAATTAATATACTCTAGTATATAGTTCAATTTGAGTCACCAGAGGTCCTTCAGTGTGGGTGTTCAGTCACTGGAGCCTGATTAACTTAACAGGAGTTACAGCCTTGAAAAAGACTGTTCTCCCGATCTCAGCAGCCATCAGTCATCAATAGTTTCTCAGGTCAGGCAGGCTGGGGTTTCTTACCCACTTCCCCATGTTTATGCTGGGACATTTTTTCTGGTTTGGGCCTACAGAGGACTTGTGTAAGGCTGAAATACTGTTTCCTTGTGGTCATTCACTACTTTTACACCCCCCCCACACTTCTTCAATTATCCCTAAACTTTGGGAGACAGATATTTGCTACTAGCGTTCTTTTCAGAAATAAGCACTGTACAGACTCTTGTTCTCTGCATATTGGCCAGTTTTGGCTTTCTGGGTTAATCGCCATTTGCTACATAAGGAAGTTTCTCTGGTTAATGGTGAGAGATATATTAATCTATGGGCATGAAAATAAGTCTTAGGAGTCAGTTTATACTAAAACTATTTGGTAGAAAATTAGTATTAGACTCTCCCCTATGCTCTGTGGCCTGTCTAACCTCACGTCCCTAGGCCTGATATCAATGTCAAATGTATTAGGTACTTTACTGTTGCCCTGATAGAAACACTGAGGAAGCAACTTATAAAAGGAAGAGTTTACTCAGCTTAAGGTTTCAAAGGGGCAAGAGTCCATCATGGTGAGGAGGCTCGACAGCAGAGGTGACTGGAGTAAGAGCAGAAACTAAGTACTCACACCTTCAAGCAGGCACAAGAAGCAGAGAGCAACTGGAGATTGGGCATGGCTTAAGAACTCTCTAAGCCAGCCCCCAGTGACATGCTATCTCTATCATGGCCACACCTTCTAAGACCTCCCCAAACAGCTCCAGCAACTGGGAACAAAATGTTCAGATACTTGGAGCCTATGGGGGACATTCACATTCAAGCCACCACTGTCAGATATGGGCTCCATCCTATAAAATGAACCTTACGTCCGATTAGAAAGTGGCTCGTCGCTCCCTAATATTCGTGACACTTGTACTGGCGGGCCAGTTGCAATCAATTTTTCAAATAATTCACAACTGGGTAAGACTGATAATTTATTTTTGCTGTTGTTGTTGTTCAGGTAGCATGCACAGCACCTACAACACTATGAAAGCTAGTCAGTATATTCGAGGCTAAGAAGTAAGTACCAACTTTCTCCTTTTTTGCTCTAAAGCTCATGTACATAGTGTTTTTAGCAACAGACTCTTACTGCAAGTCATGATGGGTAGCGAATGGCAGAGGAAATGACCAGTATTGTTGAGAGTTTCAAGGACCTCTCCTCAACTTCATGAGAGGGAGTCCATTAAAGGCACTGAGCTTTGATTTTGTTAGCCTAAGGTTTCTAGTAGGGACAGTGTCCCCCCGTTATGTGGTAATTCCTTTTAATCTCATCTTATGTTGTATATTTATATACTTTTAGGAGCGTCTACATTAATATACTTCCATGTGGCTCTTTCTAAAGTCATTTAGTGTTGGTTGTTTTTCCACATTGCCCGCCCTCCATTCCCCACCCCATTTATCCATTTCAGCTTTGTTATTCCTCTCCCCCTCTATACGGCTGCGTTCTACCACCCCTTCCAGGAAGCTTTCAGATTCAAACCGCATGATCACCCTTAACTACTTTTACCTACACTCTGTAAATTAAAATTAGACTGTGAGTTCTAATGACTTTTATTTTCTAAGAAAGAGTCCATTTACTGAGATCTACCTCTTTTCCTTTTAGGCATTATTACTGTCACACATCCTTACCATACTGTCATAGATACCAGGCTTAGCAATCAAAACCGAAATTCATCCTGATGTTCCCTAAGACTCAGTGTACCAACCAAGTGTCTAAGACTGACTCATTTTAAAGACTGCAGTCTTTAAAATATATATACCTCAAGTGACTAAAAAAAAGGAGGGGAGGGATCATTAAAATACTCTATTTTAATCTCACTAAAAACAACTAATATACCCTGGCACAAAATAAATGTTTCCGAAATATATTTTAAAAATTTAGGGTCAGTAAGATGGCACAATAGGTAGAGATTCTGGGTATGAGGTATTTTGACCTGAACTTCTACCCCAAGACTCATAGGAATCATCATCTCCTGAAAGTTGTTCTCTAACTTCAACATATGCATGGTGGCATGTGGGCATACATACACAAAATAAATAATCTTTAAAACCAGATTCGTAGCCAAGTTACAAATATGAAGATTTATTCCCCAAAGTGTTATAATACAAAGGAAGTTTGTGGATTATTTAATAAATTCTCCCTTTGTTCTGTTCATTCCAACTACATTTTACAGTGTACCCTCACTTGACAGTTTTTAGAGATACATTTCTCCGGACCCTTTTAAAAACTGTCTCTCTGATCTTGAGAAAAAAATTCCTGAAAACTTCTGATAAGTATTCCTAAGTATTATACCTATCATTTCCCGTGAGTCATTATTTTTTCAAGAAGTTTTTCTTGTTATCAAAAGTGTAATAATTGGAAACAAGGAAGATATATAGTGCAAAAGCGTGAAACTGGAGAGTGAAAAATGCCGGACAATAGAACCCTGTGTTATAAGGCTACTCCTGTCAATTTTGCTAATTGGAAGGAAGTGCATGCAATTAGAAATAATTGATGGAAATCCAATTACTTAAATGACTAATACATGAGGGGACTAATACACTCATGAAGTAATGTTCATTAAAGATCCCTTGCTCATACCACAGCTCCAGGTTCTATAGCACTGTAGAGCTGCACTGTCCAAATTGCCCATTTTCAATAATTTATGACATTCAGCATGCCATCCTTCTCTTTCACTATAGATGTTATATATAAATGTTAAGCAGTTCTTAAAGTGAATATTATCTCTAACCTGCCTCTGTTTATTTTCTTGTTCTCATCTCCAAAAAATTGGATGAGATACATAAATGGAAATCAATGTGACTAAGAGCTTAGCTTCTAAATAATTTTCATATTTCCTTGTCTTATCCTTTGACATAAAAATGTTTGTGGAATCAAGCAATTGATGTGATTCTATGGGTATATTTTTCATACTACCAGGGTGAACCATGCAGAGCTTATGCAGTCTGTATTCATTAAGAACAGTAGCATTTATTGCAGGGTCTGGCTTATACAACAGACTCAGTAAGCATGTATATAAGGAGAGAGAGAAACAAACATATATAGAAGGAAGGAAGAGAAAAGAATACATTGTGAGGGTAAGTTTTAAGCAATGAAAAATAAGGGAATTGACCTTTACCACAGTCCTCAATATATTTTACGATTGAATTATAGGTGTATAAATTGGTATTAAAGAGGTTCAAGCAGAAACTAAATGGGATGCATATGAAATACTTTGTAAGTATCAAAGAATTTTACAAGAAATTCTAACCTGTCAATTATTAGAAGTCCAGGAACATTCAAAATAAAGTGTTTGGATTTGACAATAATTCTGATATAGGAACTATTTTCTCACGTGTCATTCCATTCATTCTGGCAAGTGTTTAGTTACTTTCCTATTGCTGTGATAAAACATCATGACCAAGACAACTTTTAGAGGAAAGAGTTCATTTGCTTATGGATCCAGTTGGGTAAGAGTCCAGAGTGATAGAGAAAGCAGAGCAAGAGAGGTGACCAGAGCGGAAAGGAGAAAGATCACATTTTAAGCTGACACAAGAGGCAGAGACTAGAGATGGGGCAGGACTAGTGAACTCTCAAAGTCTGCACCCAGTGACTTTCTTCCTCCAGCAAGCTATACCTCCTTGGAGTCTATACGGGGTATTTTCATTCAAACCACCACGGCAAAGTAGGAGTGTCCATGCCCAGAAGTACGATAAGGAATGATATGGCATGTTTGTGTATGTGGGTGTGTGTGGATGTGTGGATGTGCATGCGTGTGTATATATTTTTTCTTCTCATTCTTGGTGCTATCTTTCTTTCTTCTTTGCTCTTTCACAATTTTTGGAAACTGTTTTCTATCAAAGCTGGACCATTGACCGAAATCATTGCCCAATGAAAACCCTGCACACACTTTTCACTAGGTTAAAGGATGTCCTGCACACATATGCATGTCTACCCCAAACACACATTTACACACATACAATATTTCCTAAATTTTTATATTGTGCCAGGGAAATAAGATGGGCCACTAAGATATTCAAACTTCAATAGGCAATTTTGTTGCACCCCAGTGATTTCACTCATGATCTTTGATGAGTATTTTAGCCTGAACATCACTGTTTTTGTCCTCTATGTATGATTTTTTAGATAAATATTAATAAGCCTCAGTGTCTTCTAAGGGACAATAGGAAGAGTAAACCAAAACTGCCTGGAGCACCTGCCCACACCATATGAATGCTTCTTTCAAAGAAGACACTGCATGAGACCACTGTGTCACTGAGGACAGGTGACAATAATGCATCCACTCACACATCTCACTTCTGCCTTCCCTGCCTTCCGTTGCCCCCACCAACTCACCATAATTCCCAAACTATGGCGCACACAGTGACAGTATGATACTCTTATAACTCATTGGTACTTTTAAAAATTATGTCTACAATTAAGCAACATTTCCATTGGTTTGGTTTTAATATGGGAAAGCAGTTGTAAAAATGAGTAGCCTGTGTAAGAGTTCACTGTGAACACTGTACCCGAAGAAAATAAATATGCCATCTATTCTGAATAATACATGTATATAACATGTTAATCTTTTATGGTGTACTCTTATCAGAAAGTAAATCTTAAAACACAAAAAGTTATTGCATTTATTAACACGGGTGAATCACTTTAAGCTTTTCTATGGTTTGTCAAATTTATAAAATATTATATTTCTTTTCAGATAGAGTTACATACTGTGTAGCTCAAAGATAATCCCTATGGTCTTGGCATATGTTACTTAATTGTCTCAGAAGGAAGTGCCATAAATAGCATGCTGTCATCCCCCACAGGCACTGGCTCATCTGTCACAGTGGGGGCTCCAGACAGGGTGAGGTGCTCTAAGACATTGCTTAGTCTATGTAAATCACAGCCATTACTTCTTACCACTTCCCAATTGGTCAATTATGTATAAACATGTGTTAATAAAAATTTGCCTCTGTGCCTCTAAGGTACACACCCATAAAGCGATGTGAGTATGATAAAGTATAAATGGCATACATTATCATCTGATCCCACCTACCTCATAAATTAAGATCCAAAGTGCCTCCACAGAAACAAAACTCTAGAAAAACCTCTAAATGCTATGGGAAAAAAGTCAAATGACAGAATGGAAACAGTAATATTCTTCCCATCTTTGTAACTTTGTGGAGAGAATGCTTGGATTTTTCTTTCAAGAATAAAGAGAAGTAAATGATAAGTTAAATGTTAAATTTCAGACACCTTTAATAAACATTTGAACTCTTTTATACATACTTTTATTAAAAATTTCATACAATGTATACCGATCGTATTCAATCCCCTCCCCAACTCCTCCCAGATCTTCCTCCTTCCTTACCCACCTAAATGTGTGTGTGTGTGTGTGTGTGTGTGTGTGTGTATCTTTTTATTTAAACTCATCTAGTCTAATTTGCACTGCCCAGACCCTACGGTGTGGGGCCATCCCCTGGAGCAAGTTGACCTACCAGAGGCCACCGTACTCTCCATCTTTGAACTCTTACTTATCACAGGTAGTGGAACTATAAATTTGCAATCTCTACAGTAAGTAATAAATGTAGAAGATACAGTTGCATGGAATTTTAGATAATTCTAAAAGTAACATCTAAAAAATATTCCATTGTAATCTTGGTGTATTTGCTGTTTTTCTGTTGCTATGATAGGAACACTGATCAAGGGAACTTAGTAAAGGAAGAGTTTATTTAGCCTAGGGTCACAAAGAGACAAGAGTCCATCATGGCGGGGAGGCATGGTGGCAGAGGTGGCTGGAGTAAGAGCAGAAGCTAAGTGCTCTCATCTTCAAGCAGGCACAGGAAACAGGGTGACTGGAGATCTGACAAGGCTTAAGATCTCTCTAAGCCCGACCCCAATGACTTTCTTTCTCCAGCATGGCCACACTTTTCTAAGACCTGCCAAAACAGTACCGCAAACTGGGGACAAAATAACCAAATACTTGGACCCTATAGGAGACTTTCTCATTCAAACCACCATACTTGGTGATGAACTAACCAATCTCCTACTGACTGGGCTTTTAGTTACATTCCATGAATAGTTGAATATGAGACAACTGAAGTCAGTAAGATAATAAAATAAGCACCTATCAAGAGGAGTTATAAGAAGTTTAAATTTTAAGTCCTGAGGCCTTACTCTGTCTTTATGAGGACTGTACATTATTGAGCTTCTCTAAGCACGTTACCTCAGCAAAAAGTAGACAGTGTTGCTGTCAATCCACCATACAACATTGTTATAAGAAAGAAATGAGATTAGTAAGTGAAAGAAACAAGCTAAAATTGTTGTCATTATACAGACTTTTGTCAAGAGTGCTTTTCCCAACATAACTATTGACAAATATTTTACTAACAATAGTAAAAGCGTTGTTAGCTTTATGAAGACAATGAATGGAAAAGTGAATTTTAAAGACACATTTAGGAATGTTTAGAAAATAAATTATACTTGAACAGAAGCAAAGTTGGCATACTAGTAATTAATAATTTAAGACATTCAAGACATCTGCCCTAGAATTGTATCTACCCTTAGTAAAAAATTTATTTATATTCAGTTTTATTGAGGCATAATTGACATACAGAGACATACAAATACTCATTACTTATTATTTGATAAGCTTTGACATATGTAGCATTGAACCTCTAAGCTACACCTACAACCCCTGCAGATCCTTATTATCAGCACTGTGGTATATGGATGCTTACAACATATTCATCTAGCACACTGAAACTTCGCAACCATGGAAGTTTCCCTGATGAGTGCTAAAAATATTAGTGAGTTAAAAAAATGTAGATACCTCCTGTAAGTGGAATCAGGTAATATTTGTTATTCAGCACACTGCTCATGACATAATTTTCCATAAGTCCTTCTATGTTGTTACAAATGACAGTTATCTTCTTTTTAAAAAGGTGAAATAATTAAAATATACTATATATGTATATATATACATATATATATATATATGTATATATATATTCCTTTATTTTTTTCTTCTGTTTATGTGTACTAAGATCCTATGGCTTGGTTGTTGTCACTAACATTTCATGTAAACACAAACTTCTCAGAAATCTTCATTTCCATCGTTTCATATGATTTAAATGAAATCTAGAAGCAGCAGCTGTAATCACCAAATGCATGCCAGCATTTTGATGCCTATTTTGATCCAGGTCTTAAAGACCTGGAATTCATTAATCTGTTCAAAACTTCATTAGGTTTAAGGAGGATAGGTTCCAGCTATCTCTTCCAGATAAAACTAAGTTCTCTCTAACAACAACTCAGAACACATACTAAAATATACAGGCAAATCAGTCATGATTCAAAACTTTATTAAGCAAGATCATGTCACTACCACCTAAGTGTTAAAATTGATTTTCAAGAGTTATGATTTTTTCACAAATCTGCTTATCTTTTACACATCTGGGCTTTGTATTACTGATAAATATTTGGAAGTTCTCATCTTCCTGTGAACATGAATATTTACTATAAGCATGAGTTCCTGGAAGATATGCTACAGGATATTAAGCAGAAGACCAATGCACAAAACAATTATGTTAGAGTCTTGGGGATGTCTTTGAAATTTTAGATCATATGATACATTGAGATTATATTTATTATTAAAACAAATATAAGTGATTCCTAAAAACAGTTATGTACTGAAGAGGGGATCTCTTTTGTCAGTAAAATTATCCACTATTCATTAACTGTGGATGTAATGAGCATTAAGAAAAATAAAGAATAATGATAGACTGTGTATGTACACACACATATATTTACACATACATGTAAAACACATATACATATACAAACACAAACCTGTACATATACACAACACACATATACACACATACATATACACACAAACACACACATAAAGCCTGTCAATTTACTACTTTTCACACTGCTTTCTACTCTTTCCATTTGAATTTAACACATTAACCAGACAACATATCACTTTGTATTTTGAATTCTCACAGAAAATTTGCATTTGTTATGCATGTTATTCTTCTTCAAATATCCGTTTGGTATATATAAAATGTGTAAATATTACAAAGGGACTGTATATCAGTGTTTAGCAAAATCAACAGATGAATAATAGGTCAGTATTATCTGTTTGTCTTAATTATTTTTGCTTGCACAATTAACTTTAAAATACATATTAAGGCACCATTAGATTACCTAAATATTGTGGTAAATATGGCTTGTGTCTCTATCACATGTCCTATTCTTCAGTCTCTTCCTCTCTCCACCATTCCTTTCTTCCTTTTCATACTACCTTCTGTCTGTTCCTTTCTTTCATCATTCATTTCTGTTCATTAACACATAAGGGTCACTTATGAACAACGACTATTTTGTTGAGTAATACACATTGCCTATAACGAACTGTCAGATAACACATTTTATTACTTCTTTGAACAGGACTAGTTGATTTAAATTTTAATGGTTTGCTGAAAGAAAAATACAAAAAATTCTTTCATACTACCATAGGTTAATAAATACATAATTGTAAAGCAATTATTATAAGATGATACTATGGAAGTGTATTCTGTATGTCCTTATCACCATTACAAAGTGTTGAGACTGCCACAGGACTCAGTGAATAACTGTGTAAGTTTGAGAATATGAGTTACTTTTATAGTTGCTGTGGTAGAATTGTTGGCTTTATGGAAGGAAGGGCTTATGTGGGCTCTTAATTCAGGGGTATCGTCTGTCAGGAGTTGGTTGGAAGCTGCTAGTCACACCATATCCACAGTCAGGAAGGAGAGTGTTGGATGCTGGTGCTCAGCTAGCTTCCTACATTTTCTGAGTCTAGAACCTAATAGGGAATAGTGACATCCACTTTAGGCATGGTTATTCCTACCTCTTTCACCCTCATCTAAGTAATCTGTTATAGACATGGCCAGAGGCTAGTCTCCTAGATAAATCTAGAACCTGTCAAATTGATGGTCATTAATAACTACCCCAATGAGTTATGAAAGTTATTAAATATGTAGTAATAGTCCTCTATTTCTGAAAATAAGGCAGGATATTCTGTAGGATTATCTCCCATAAAATTATGATATCTGAACATATCTTGCTATTTTATGTTGGCTAATTTTAATAAGAAAGACCATTTCAAGGACCTTCTCATATAAAAGGGATCCAACACATGTCCACAAAAGATCCAGAAAGAAGAAAAAAATGAAAATATCTGTCCTCAAGGGAAATATTTGTTACAGAGCAGAAACTGTCATAAAATATTGTATTGGCTCAGTAAAAACAGACTTTGTTGAACCAGACAAGTATGGATATGGGCAAAGGAAACAAAGATACTTTTTAAAATAAGGATCCCTCAATATAAGCTCTTTATCACAGTATCGATAAAAGTCAAAGAAATAACTCACACTGAAAGTAGAGAAGCTCCAAAACACAGGAGATAGAGTTAAAAATCATAAAAGAAATGCAGCACACATGCAGAGCTTGTCTCCATTTGTCTGCTCTTTAAATGTAATCATTTAGAGTACAGAAATTGCTATTAGAAGTTATTTTTTTAATTATATTACCATAAGTTGGGAGATACCTTACTGGGTAAAGTGCTTGCTGTGTGACAACATAAGGAACTGAGTTCAGATGCCCAAGTTAAAAAAAAAAAAAAGTGGAGCTATGCAGAATTCTAACTCCAGAACCAGTGAGGAATCAGGTGGGTGCCCAGAGGTCTCTGGCCAACCATCTAGTCTAAGAAGGGAGTGTCAAGTTTATGAAGATACAGTCTCTCAAAAGCATAAAGTGAGCAATGATAGAAGAAGGCCTTGTGATGTCAGCCTCCATGTACACACACACACACACGCATGCATGCATACACATAATGTGTTTCTGTTTAATGAAAAATATGTTTATATGTAAATGTTGCATATTCTATAAATCCATTTTACATATAAACTATATACATCAACAACCATTGAAACTTAAAACACGATCACAATTATCAGGAAATTTTACAAATTTTAAAGGAATAAGAGACCTGAAAACATATTTTCAAAAAATTGCTGAGCGCAAATGTGGTGGCACACACATTGATTTCCAGCACTGGGGAGGAGGAGGCAGAAAGATCGCAAGTTTTAGGCCCATCTACATGCTGTATAGAAGTGCCATTCCTCAAAGCAACAACAGACAAACAAGCAAACAAAAACTTCAGAAACTAGAACAAGCAGAGAAAACCAGACAGAAATCATGAAATAACTTTTAGCATATTCAAAATAAGGAAACTTTTACTAGTTAATAAATCAAATTAGAGCATCAGAGGACAAAAATAAAAATTAAGAGGTATAAAGTTTGATATTAGATGGTAGAGTGCTTGCTTTGCATTCTTGAGGTCGTGGGTTCAATTCTCAGTACTGAAAGTAAAAAATAATGGAAAATGAAGCAAAATTTCAGACTTTAAAATCAGAACACAAATCTAAATTGATAAAAACCTTTAAAAGCATGTGAATTAATTTTAATGATATTGCAAAAATAATGACACTGCAAATGACCAAAATTAGAATGTAGTCTAATATTCTAAAACCAGTCCCCAGTAAATAATAAGTATATAATATTAATAAAATAATGTTCAAAGGCACAATAGCCAAGTCACACATATGATGATGATGAGGACGAAGATGAAGAAGAATGTGTATTTGGCAAATATGTCTTATAAGAAATTAGTTGACAGGAAAACAGAAATAAAAACATATTTCATCAGATGAGTATAACAAAAGAGCTTATAAAGAATTTCTTCAAGAAAGAAGGAATTCCTTTTTGAAAAACGAAATTATACTCAAGGATAGGCAATGTGAATAGAAACAACAAATGATAACAACAAATTATAACAATAAAAATTGCTTCCTAGTATGTGGGTTCTATACATTTATTTCTCCACATGTAAGTTGGAAGGGTTTGGTCTCTTAGCATCCTGACATTAAAGAATAGCAGAACAATGGTTTGAATGGAATTTCTTCCTGAAGTTTCATATGTTGAAAGGCCGGCCTTCAGTGGTAGTATTGGAGGTACTGTGGAGTTTTGAAGATGAAAGTTGACTAAAAGAAGTATATGTTAATTAAGGCCATGGTCTTGGAAGAGACTGTGGAACCGAAGCCTCCCTGAATTCCTGTTTCAAAAGTTATACCTTACATGCCAGAGTGACAAAGCACTAGAAGATTAAATGCTAATTAAAAAAATTAATGTCATTTTTTGAAATTTTCATACCTGAATATTGTATTTGCATTTTTTGTACCCCTGGAAGCCTCCCTCTGACTGTAGTTCCTCATCTAGAGATGGGACCTTGTGAATTTTCCCCATCCACATTGCCCTGTCAACTGCTGTTACTATGCATGTCTTGTTAAGACTATATTGTTAAGAAAACATATTGTTGAGAGTTCATGCATATTGTTTTTCTGTCATGTCTAGGAGATACTGTCTAGCAACAGGTATACCAGTACTTTGGCTCTTATAACCTTTCTGTCCATCTTTTATGATGTTTCCTGTGTCTTAGAGTAAGGGTTGCATATACCAACTAGGACTATTCTCTTATTCTCTGAATTTTGACAGTTATGGCTTTCTGTAATAGCCTAATCTATTGCAAAAAGAACCTTCTGTGATGACTGGTGAGAGCTAGAGCACCCCCAATTTTTTAAACTAATATAATTTCTAACTATACTAAAATGTTTATTCTCATACCCACAGATGAGCATAACTCTCATCAGTATATTCTTTTTGAAACATGTCCACTAAGCTAACAAAGACAATTTTAAAATAGAATAGTATTATGCATATGACATAAAAATAGTAATCAATTGCTTATATTTTGAAGAAAAATTATTTAAAAATCATAGTTTTAGATCACAAAAGATTATTGACAGACAAAAATTAATAAAGGTAGATGATAGATAAGACAGCAGATTTACTATAATAAACTTGCTAATATAAGTACACATATGCTATAATTGTGGTCTTTGTATTAAAATGTACTGTAAAAATTCATTCAGTTTAGTTTCATATATATATTAAAAATTTTCATTAAAATACTACATATACCATGTAATGGTATCTGTCATCCATCTATCTACAATCTGTGCTAGCCATGAAAAATATGAAGTAACGTAGAAAATTAACACTTTTAGGGACATATTCTTCCCAAGCATGTGCTGAATAGTATATAAAATGGATATTCATTTTTCCTCAGTAGTGAACAATATTCACAAATCTACAAACTTTTTAAAAGCAATTAAATAAGAATCATAAAATTAGAAAATTAATGTGTAGAACTGCAAATGTAATTAAATTCTTTCAAACAATTCATGTTTTAAAAATTAAGTGGCCCTAAATGAAACTAACATCTTTAGGTTCAAATACATTGGGCTAGCAAACAAAAATCAAGTCTTTGCTTTGTACTAATTATGACTGAAAAATAAAATACAGAAAACATAATTTGTAATAACAGCACTAGAAGAGATACTTTTGAATATATTTTTCAAAAGTATTTAGTGTATATTATGATACTGCTATATTATAACTTGATTACTTGAGAAAAAGCATATTTGCATAGTTTTGAATATATTCTTGAGGTTAAACAGTCCTGAAGATGAAATATATTACCTTCTTTGGAGGTGAGGAAACTGAGAAGATTAAGTAATGTTAAACTGGAAAATATGAAAAGTTAAAAATAATTTTTGAAGATTTTAGAACAGGAATGGCAGAGACAGTCAATACAGCAGATGTTTATGCCTTGGATTGTCTAGTAAAATAGTCAAACAATGTACAAGATGACTTAAGAAGAAAAGCCAAGGCAGAAAGTAAAAAAATAAAATCCCAGGACTCTATATGAAAACATAAGCTGTATATTACAGGGATGAACAGTGAGTAAATTCATCCCAGTTACACTGAACACTAAGATGAAATGAGAAACTACACGGCAAGTAACAACCATCAAACTCAATTTTAAAATAAGTGTCCAAATCAAGGTTCTTACAACTTGCAGAGAAACAGAAGTAATTTAAAACACTTGTGGGAAATTCCCACATCCAGATGTTTTACAGGCAATTTCTACATAATTTCAGTGAACAGAGAATTCATATGTGACAAAAAAGAATACTTGACAATTATTTCTATTAAGCAAATAGCATCTTATTCTGTTTCTAGACAATGACAGCATAAGGAAACTATAGGCCAATCATACTATGAATACAAATGAAAAGTTCTGTAGCCACAAGTCAATTCATTCACTGTAAAAATGATCACCCTTCACAAGAAACAAATTTATCCCAACATTTAACGATGAGATTAGCATTAGAAAATACATGATGTTACTCTACTACCTAAGTAGATTTAAAATATATATATATATATACATATATAATAAGTTCAAGATCTACAGAAAATATATTTGATAGTGTTCAATACATATATATTGCTGAATCTCCTAGCTGAGTAATCCATTATAAGTGTCTACTAAAAGACATACTCTCAATGAAACACTATCTTTAATTGAAGAAAAAACTCTAAGCACATTATCTGAATAAGAACAAAAAATGTCTAGTCTAACCAGTTTTAAGATTTTAATATAAGATCCTATCTGGAGCAGGAAATACTACAGGAGAAAGCAATGAAAAAAATGCAGTTAAATGACCAAAAAGTAGAAATACAAGAGAAAATATAATTATTTATACTGGTAATCCAAAAATCACTTACCATTTAAGTGTCAGGAATAAAAGGTTCTATATATTCTTCTTGTTTTAGGGGCGGTTGTTTTTGTTTTTGTTATTTTTTTTTTGAGACAGAGTCTCCCTGTAGCCCTAGCTGGCCTGGAACTCCCTATATAGACTGGGCTGGTCTGGAACTCACCGAGATCTACCTGTCTCTTCCTCTAGAGTGCTGGGATTAAAGGCATGTGTCACCATGCCCATCTTGGTTTCATATATTCTTAAGATACATATACATATAGATGTATGTATATTCATGTTTAATCAACACCAAAGTATAGAATATATAGCTGCAAAATACAAAATTGGAGATATATATATACATATATATATATATATATCAAGCAATTGGATTACAGTATCCTAATACTATGAGTATTTTAACTTCCTCAGTCTTATATATTTATTTTTAGAAGAGACTAATTGCAGATAAATATTAAAGGCATTAAAATATAATCAGTAAACATAAATGAAATTTTCTATAATTTCAATATCTAGAAAAATTTCTAAACACATCTAAAGATAATGATCATAAAAGGAAAGATTGCTAACATATGCCTCATCAAATTTAAAACTTTTATATAGCAAGAATAAAGTAAAATATCCAATAAACCTATGACTACTTTATAACATACATAGTTGAAAATAATTAGTATCCAAAATATAAAGAACACAGAAAACCTGTATGAAAGATAAAATATCTACTTTAGTAATGGTCATAGTTAAGACTATTTTATAGAAGAGGAAACAAAAATCAAAAGACAAGTAAATGTTAAAAAGATACAAAATGTTCCTAACACTCAGGCAATTGATAATAAAAATTATCAGGAGATATGGTGATAAACAAGCTATAGTAAAAAATTATGACTTGATAAATATCAAATGTGACTTAGGAAATGCCTAGGGTTTCCAGAATATGAAAAATTACCTACAGATAATTGTTTGCATAATGAATGAACTGCAAATGCAATCACACAGAAGAAATTTGTTGATGACCTATTATTTTTTCATATTAATGTGAATAGAAATGATGCTAACATTGAAAACTTTGGTAAGTTAAAGAACTCAAAGGTTCCAACTCCTGTTGTACTGAAAATGTGGATGGATGTGTGCAGAGGGCTTTCAGAATGCCAGCACAGCACACAGAAGCACTGGTCCACCTGACCAAAATGTTCTCAGAGTTGTTTGGATTGAGTTGCCTCAGGTTTTGTGTTCTCACAGTTTACTCCTAGTGTCCTGATAGTCTGTCTAGATTGCAGCCCATCCTGTTTTCCAGGGTCCCTTTTTAGCTGGCAATATATATTCTCCTCTATATAAGTTAATTTCCAGTTTTATCATTTTACTTTCTTTTGAATCTAGTTATAGTCTAGATCCCCACAGAGCAGTCTTTTGTAAGATTCATAGATGCTGACAACTAATGCATATAAATACCAAATTGTTGCATGAAGAATAATTCCAAGTTCTTTTGAAATGAAATGGTGCTGGGTTAGTCAAAATGAGTTTGTCAAGATATTGGTAACATAATGTGTGATGCTTGTTTTTCCTTAGATAATGAATTGCAGTCATTTATAATTAATTGATAACAAATATAGGAAGTGCATTTCTCCTGCCCTGTCAATACTGAAGCCTTATCAGATTTCTAAATAAATAGAATGAAGATGAATATTTCAGAATCTCCAAACCATGTACTACATTCTCATTTGTAAGAAGCAGGCCACAATATGGAATTCCCATGTGTCATGGAATTTTGCTAAAGCATGTGTATCCATTAACTATAGATTACCACGCTGTAACATAAGATCCCATACAGGCTGGTATGCACCATAAAGACTTTTATATTGGGCGGTCTCATTGATTAACACAGACAGGGAGAAGGAGTATTCTGACTGGACAGATTCCATCTTTTGAAGCCATGGGTATTTGGCCCAATTTTTAATGTCAAGTGTAGGTTGTAATTTATTCAGTCTTGGCTTTTGTTCTTTCCACCGACAACCTTAAAAAGCATAGGATAATATTAGGCATTCAAATTTAATAGCATTCATCAAAGAGTATTTTTGGCAAAACTGAATCACAAAGACTGACATTGGTATGTAAAAGCAATGCATGTGCAGGCCTGCAGAGGAAGGAAATTTGATGAGAATGTCCATTATATAACTGAAACTATTTTTTTTGTGGATCAAATAAAATTACAGAGGCGCCATGCATAGTACTGTTGCTGAAGGCCATCATAAACCTTGGTTTTCATGGGGTTATATGGTCTTTTCACCAAGGGAAAAAAAAATCCTTCTGTATTTAATATGCCAAAACACTGAAACAGTTTGGGAAAGACTTTTTTTTTTTTCAAATTAAGTAAAGAGTACCTACCAACTTTGGAGTTTAAACATGAAATCAGAGTGCAGATGCCATTATGACCGTACACTGAAACCTTGTGTTTTCTCCCCTTCTGTTGTAAATGTCTATCGTGTGAATGTCATTTAATCTCATAGTGTATTTTAAAATAGTGAGGCATATCTGCCTGTTATAGCCATTTATTTTTCAAGTATCTTTATTAAAGCTAGTATGCAAATAAAATGAAGATGCGACAAATTAATAAACATCTTGTCACTAATCCATTGTTCATTATTCAAAAATCTTAAAATTTTGTCTATGTGAGGGTGAAGACTAATTTCAAATAACTTGTAATTCATTGCATATTTGAGACCCTTTATAAAAATAAGAATTAAGTGGAATTGAATATTCGAATCACACCTGCATTGATTTCCCATGGGGAGCATCTGCATATTCAGAAAAATCTAAATGTTTTCCTAAGCCTTTTAATCAAGGAGTCAGACACTGTTATGTATATCTTCTGCATGCATGTTGTTTGTATATGTTATGTATAGTTTTTGGAACTGGGATCATTTCTAAGTTGATGCTGGATTAAGATATATGAAAATTGGGGCTGGAAAGGTGGCTAAGCGGTTAAGAGCACTGACTGCTCTAGCAAAGTACCTGGGTTTGATTCCTAGCACTCACATGGCATCTAAAGAGATCCCTAACTTCAGGTTCAGTGGAACAGATGCACCTTTCTGACAACTTCCCTGGGCAATGCACAACATGGTTACGCTTATATCCCTGCAGGCAATATACTCAGACCTCCAAATAAAAAAATGATATATAAAATTTTAAAAAGAAATATAAAAATTATAGTTAATTTCCAACCATAATAAAGCATAGAGTAAGAAGCTCTGGAAGAGTGCATGCAAATTTTTTTTAACCAATGAAATCAAAGAAGAAATGGAAATTGAAGAATATGAAATAAGATACTTTAATAAGTAAAGAATTGCTACGTATTCGATTCTAACATAGCTAAAATAAGATGCATTAGACAATCAAAAAACAAAAAACAACTTACTAACTAGATGGAAAAGATTTGAACTGACTTTTAAATAAAATAAATCAGTTTATTAGAAATCTCTTTATATTATATTTATTTTGCATAGTAATTCCAGCCATTGTAATTTATGTATATTTTCCTATTTATATAAAAAATAATAAAACTTTGTAATGTTCAGTCTAAAGTTGGCAGACATACTGGCTATTTACCTGAATATGTGTATGCATTTTAAAACAGGCTATACTGCTCTGAACATTGTCATGCGTCTTTCTCTTAAAAGTGTTTAGAAAGATTTTAATTTTTTTCCTTTTTGGTCTTTTGAGACAGGATCTTCCTGTAATCCCAGCTGGCCTGGAACTTGCTATAGAGGTAGACCAGGCTGACCTCAACTGATCTCACAAAGATTCCCCATCTCTGCTTTCTGAGTGCTGGGGTTAAATGCCTATTGCTAGCAAGTCTTGCAGGAAATTTTTTTTTTGTTGCTGATATTGATTTTTTTTTATAAATCAGTATCTCACTACTACTAATAATATAATAATAAATTTTTAAAAATAAATATAATCTACCATATGTTTACAGATACATACAAGAAGAATGCTTCATGATAGAATGACAAAATATTAACATTTGAGGGAAGAGGAAAATGAATGAGTAAGTCAAGTCTTCTTTACCTTATTGCTGAGTGCAATGTGTTGATGAAGGTACTGCAAAGGAATAAAAATAATTCAAAAAGTTTAGACACATGTATCCACACATTTGTTTATACTCACTAAACCTGTGTGTATGGAGTCATTACAAGTTAACTAGTGAAAATGGATATACATTTGGGAATGTAGTTGAAGTGTACAATTTCCGGAATGTGAACAAATGCATTTCCAGTTCGACTGTGAGACTTTTGTGGGGAGACTTCTTACATTCTCTGTCATGTGTATAGATCCTGTTTGTCAGATGATTCTGGAAATTCCCATTGGTCATGGGCCTGAGGCATAACACATTCATTTAACAAAACAAAACAGGACACCTTGCTTAGAAGCTTGTGGGGTGGGAAAGGGGTTTGTGAACACTTGTTATTACTGTGCTCACAACTTCTTAAGAATCGTTCAGACATATTTCTGAAAATCTAAGTCTTCTACACCAGAATTGATTAAATTAAATTTGTTTAAATTAATCATCGTAGAGGTTGACTTTTTAATTACAAACGTTTGCAATTAAGGAGGTAAAGACAACAGGTTAACAGTGCATATTGGATGCGCTAGAAATCAATGCATATGAAAATGAGAAATCTGACTAAACTGTGCATGCCAATCAGTGGCATATTATTAGCGCTTCCAATGCCTCCCTTTCTACCTCCAACCAACTACATTTGGACTTCAAAACAAGGAAACCCTAGCATACCACTACTTTCCCTTTTTGGTTCTTTATAATTCTCTCCTTTACTGGATGATTCCCATTTCAAAAACAGACATGTTAACGATTTGTTAAGCTGTATTTACTTTAGATTTTGCAAATTGGTAAAGATTTTGGCCTATGATTATTTTAAATGTTGATCAGACAAAATTCTAAAATTTATGATCTTGTAAACAAGAGCATTACTGAGGATGTTAGAAGGAGCTAATCATGTGAGATTTACATTTTAACACAGTAAGAATTGGTTTGTAAGTGAAATACAAAAATGGGTAGGTGATGTTGTATTGAAGATTTTTGTTTTCATTTCTGGACTTCTCATATAATACAGTGAATAGTATTTGGATCCCCACCTTCTCCTCGACACCCAATTTTGTCTGACAATGTATTTGATTTTTTGAACATCTCATTAGACTGAAGGATGTGATAGCCTAAATAGAAGAGGTTTATTAAAAATGTGTGTAACTTGTCTTTGACTATAATATAGTTGCTGGGTGGAAAACATAATGATATAGTAAGTGATAGAAACTGTGGAAAATTTTTAATTATTAGTTAATATTTGGAAATATGGCATAACTTCCTTTAAAATATTTTATTTAGTGGTTATATTTTATATAGGTGTATACATATATATATATATAATTATGCCAAAAATTGTATTTCTCTGATCTACTGATTAGAGTTGTGTTTTTGTTTTTTGTTCGCATTGTTATTGCTCTTTTTGACACAGCCTGTTCCTCTCTATTCCACATTGAACTGCTGCTTACCATGTAGCCCTAACTGGCCTCAAACCTTGGCAAATCTCCTGCCAGAATTACAAAGAAATCACGGAGATGATCTACCATGCCTGGCTAGAAATGTTTCTTCAAATTGAGTTAGAAAAATTAAATTATGGCGTAAGTTTTTACCGAATTGTTATTTTAAAACATTTTCCTAATGATAACAAACTGTATAGTCATAAGTTTCTATGGGCATTTAACATATTTTATTTTATATGTAGCATGTAGTATTAAAGTTTGTTACATAATAATAAATCTTAGTATATAATATAATTATTAATTTATAGCATTTTAAATTATTTTTATTTTATGTGTATGAGAGTATTGCTTGCATGTATGTAAGTGCACCCATGTTGGGCAATGTCTACAGAGGTCAGAAGATCTGTAGAATTATCCTGACACTGGAGTTACAGATGGCTGTTAGTTCCTAGGTGGGTGCTGGGAATCGAACCTGGGTCCTCTGCAAGAGCAGCTGGTGCTCTTAACTTCTGAGCAGTCTCTCCCAGCCCAAATGTGCCATATTCTTACTGAATGTTCTGCCTTCTTATATATAAGGAGAAACTTGTAAAATACTGTTAAGGGGTTCATAGAAAACATTCTCCAAATTTTCTCCATGTTTTCTAGCTGTGTTCCTCATTTCTGAATTTCTAGTTGTAAAGATGTGAAGAAAAAACGAATGTTTCTTCTTTACCTTTATGCTGATTCAATTAAATAGTGTCCACTTCTTAGTCACGTGTACAAAGTGTATCAGTGAACCAGGATTTTGTTAAACTCAGCAAGGCTTTAAAAAAAAAAAACTGATAAGATGTGAGAACTCTGTAGTGTGGGAAGTTGAAAGATGAGATGCTGTTCCTGGTGTTGGGACTTGGGTATTTCAATAGAGTTGCTAATGATCAGGAGGCCAACTCAAACAGGGAGGTAGTAAAATATTCTGACAACACTATACTATTTTGGTTAGTTAAAAACTAATGAGGTTTGGGAGATACTCCAGATGGCTCTAATCATACTGGAGAATTGTGCAGCCCAGTGGCAGATGAAATTCATTTTTGATAAATGTACAGGAAGGAATATAGAAAAATTATAATGGGAACTCTCCATGTACACCATGAGCTTTTGATCTTGTAAATTCTCTGAGGAGCAAGGTATTTACTCCTACCACTGATAGTTCAATGAAGGTGTCCCCCAAGCACATCTCTTTGGAAACGGCTGAGTAGATACTTGGATGTGTTCAGACAGAAGCTTGGAAATGCAAATAATGGAAAAAGCTGTTTTCAGACAGATAAGGAATGTTTTGCCCATTGCAGCAGGATGGATTTCTTCTGGGTAAGATGTAAGAAGTGACAGAAAGAAGTCACAGGAGCTTGAGGAAATAGTGACTTATTCCTTAAGTAAGATTGAAAGACATGCTGAAAACAGACCACATTTACATATGCTCAAACTTTTAGTACTGTAAAGTCTTTCAGTTTTGAGCAAGATTTGAACCATTGAGAATTTGATCTCATTAGCAGGGCAGCAATTGTTGGACTCTGACAATTAATATGTGAGTTTGAATATTTAACACTTGAAATTTAAAATTTCACAGCTTCACTTGATTCAGGTGCTAGATTGTGAGTGATAACTCCTGAATGTGTACTCTAAGCCTCTTTGTCATGTTCATACCAACAAACAGTGTCTCTATTAGCATATCAAAGGGCTATACTTCCAATTCTTCACTGCTTTAGTAATAGATGGAAGGGCAGGGAACGTATAAGGTTCATAAAAATAACATTGTCTTAAGTTGAGGTATATCAATAGTAAATTGTTCAGGAGTAACTGAAGATTGACCAAATATCTTGTTTTAAAATCATACTCGAATAAAATGGGACAAAGTCATCAGCTTTTAAAGAACTGAATGAAACCTTTATTTTTTTGAGTTGGAAAGAAAATGTGGAGATGTCTATGCTGTGTTTTGAATGTAGAATGTGTCCCATTTGTTGGGTGCTGGAGGAATCTTCAGAATGCAAGGCCACACAGAAGGAAGTTAGATCGTAGAGTTTGTACCTCTGAGGGGTATATTAGAACACGAACCCTTTCTTTCCCTAATTCCCTTCACTGTGAGTACAAGTATCAGTGCAAATATAAGTATAAATTAATACTTTAGGACATCTAAAGTATTCAGAAGTCATTCTTGTATAAATTAGAAGTGGGGGGGTCAAGTGACACTTCCATGACTAAGAGCATTGGCTACTCCTGAAGAGAACCAGGGTCCAGGTCCTGGTTCCATGGTAGCTAACAACCAGTATAGTAACTCCAGTTCCAGGGGATCTAACACTTTTTTCTGGCTCTGCAGGCACTATACAGCATGGGCACCCTTACATTCATGCCAGAAAAACACCCATAAACATAAAATTAATCAAAAGAATTAAAGTCTAAATAAAGTTAGTCCTAAGAAATACAAGTCACTAGATGGTTCAGTTAGGTTATACTACACATTTAAGGATCAAAGAAGACTGTTTAATAGAATGCACTGAAACATGCTAACTGCAGCTAACAATATTTCTATACATTTATGTTGTCTAATTCTAGAACACATATATGTATAGATACACATAAATACATATATATTGTTTTGGTTTAGTTTAGATTTGTTTTGAGTCTAAGTTCTTAGACTTTGTGTTGTTTATGTTTGTTTTATTTTTTTGGGAACATCATACCATATAGTTTGATCAAATTCCAGATCCACTTCCACCTCTCTAAGCACCCTAATAATGTTCTCTTTTCCACCCCATGGAAATCCAACAGGTGTTGAGAAAACAACCTTTAGTATGTAACCAGTCCTGCATTCTGGTCAGTTTACCAGGCACCACATCCTTAAAGTAAACAGACCCTTCCCAGCAGCCAAAAATGTCAACAGCTCCTTAGCTAGGAGTAGGAGTTGTTCCTTACCTCTTCCCTCCAAGAAGTCACTAGGAGACTGTTAAATACTATGTTCACTTAGCAGGTTCTCCCATAAGGCACATGACCTATTCAGCCATAGGTTCTTGGCTCTGATAACATTGACACATATGGGCTTCATCTTGTGAAGCATACCTTAAATCCATGTGTGTACAGTGCCTGTGGATGCCAGGATACAGTGTCAGAGTCCCTGGAACTGGTTACAGAATGACTGTTAGCCACCATGTGGATGCTGGGAATTGAACCCAGGTCCTCTGGAAGAACAGCACTGTTCTCTCTAGCCCTCATTTCTCCATTTTTTATGACTTGACTATGTATTATTTCATCTGTAGGGTTTTACTGGAGGCTAAACAAGAGCAAAGACAATAGCCTACAATGTTTGGAGGTCTTTTAGATCCCAATGACAACAACCCAAAGAGAGAGAACCTGTTGCCAGCCCTGAGCACTTAATTTGCTAGTTGTGGTGTCTAGCATGGCTACTGTCTCCTTTTTATAGGATAACTCCATTTGTGTTCTTTTATATTATGCGTATACATGTATTTTGGAGAGTTTCTACAGTAACTTGGTTCTATATGGTTTTTCAAAAGACCTTTAAGTTAGTTATCCCTCTCCATATTTCCTCCTCTGTTGTACCTATTCATCCTAAACCTGTTTAATATTTCCTGTTCTAATATTCCCAGTGTCCCCTATATAACTCTATTCAAGTTTACTTCCTTTAAAATATCCCCTCCTTTCTCATGGCCACTGACTAGTTTCTTACTGCTAGCAGTTTCCAAACTACAGGCATATATCTAAAGATTCAAAACTGACATACACATATGAGAGAAAATATTTGTTGTTTGTCTTTCTGTACCTTGGTCACAGTTCCACCCATTTACCTGGGAATTTCATTTTTCTTAGTAGCTGAATAACGGTAAATGTACCACATTCTTCTTATTCATGCAGCAGTTGATGGACATCAAAGCTGTTTTCATTTCTTTGGGGTATATGCCCGCAAATGGCATTTTGTTTGAGACCCATCTTTAGATTTTGGAGGAAATTCCACACTGATTTCCATACTGGCTGAACCGGTTTGTCCTTTCATGAGCTGTGATAATAAAGTGTTCCCCGCATTCGTGCAAGCATTTGTCATCATTTGAGTTTTGATATCTTAGTCATTGTGATTTGGGTAAGAGGAATGCTCAAAGTAGTTTTATCTAGCATTTCTCTGATGACTGAGGATGCCAAACCATTTCAATATTTCTCACACATTTATGTTTTTTTCTTTTGAGAACTGTTTAATTCCTTGCTTAATTTTTCAATTGGGTTGCTTGTTTTATTGATGTTTAGCTCTTTGAATTCTTCCTAGATTCTAAATAATCCTTCTCTGTCATGTGAACAGCTGGTAGGGATGGTTTTCACATTTAGTTGGCTGCCTCTACTTCAATGAAGATGTCTGTTGGTGTACAGAACTTTTCAGTTTCATGTAGTCCTATTTGTCTATTATTGGTTCTATTGTTTGTCCTAGTGTGGTTCTGCTCAAAAAAGTCTTTTCTCTGCCTATAAGTTCTAGTGTATCCTTTACTTTCTCTTCTGTTTACTTCAGGTTATCAAATCTTGTTGAGATCCAAGAAGCATTTGGAGTTGAGTATTTCGTGTGGGTTAAGAGACATGGACCCAGTGTCATTCTTACACAAAAAGCTATCTAGTTTGGAAAGAACCATTTACTGAATGTTTTTTGTTCATTGTGTAGTTTTGGCATCATAGTAAAAAGTCAGGTGATTTTAAGTGCATGAACTTATTATCTGGGTCTCTATTTCTATTCCATTGATCAATGTGTCAATTTTTATACAAGTACTATGTTAATTCTATTATAAGGATAATAGTATAATTTAAAAAACAGTGTTAGTGATAGCTCTAGCATTTCAAAAACATTGTTTTGTTTTGTTTTTTGTTTGTGTGTGTGTGAGAGAGAGAGAGACAGAGAGACAGAGAAACAGACAGAGATTTCATATTTAAGATATTTTTTTCAACTTCTGTGGATAATTGCATGGGAATTTTAATGATGATTGTGTTCAATTATATATTGCTTTTTATGGGCTGGTCATATTCATAATACTTACCCTGTCAATCCATGAGCACAGGAGGTTTGACAATTTCTGTTATCTTCAATTTCTTCATTGTTTTTCTTTTATTTTTAATATACTAGCATTTTTACTTCCTTAGTTGGATTTATGCTAGTGTATAATTTTTGAGGCTACTGTAAAAGAAATTGATTTCTTTTGCAGTATGCTTGTAATTTTAATATAAGAAGTGAACTGTTTTTTTCATCTTAATTGTGTATACTGATGAAGTGCAGAAGTATTCATCAGATCTAGAAGTTTTCCATTGACGTTTTTAGGGTCCTTTTGTTTTAGACTCTTACCATTTGCAAATAAGGACACTTTGTCTTTTCCCTTTCCAGTTTGTATCCCTTTTATCTAGTTCACTTGTCTTATTTCTCTAGCTAACATTTCAAGCTACTAAAGAGAAATGTGGAGAGCAGCAACCTGGTCTTGGTCCTGATTTTAGTGGAGATGCCTTGAGTTTTGCTCCATGAGCAAAATACTGACTATGGGCTTGATGTGTATTGTTTTTATTTGCTGGAGATCAGTTCCCTGTGTCCCCATGTTTTCCAGGATTTTTAATATGCTCTTCTATTTGGTTTGCAAATATTATTTTGAAAAATCTTGAGTCTAAGTTCATCAGAGAGAGTGTCCTGTACTTATCTTTTTAAAATATATATGCATCAAGTTTTAATATAGGAGGAACCCTGGCTTCATAAAAAAATGTAAGTTTTTTTTTTTTCTTTTTCTATTTAAAAGATTAATGTAAGGATCATTGGTGTCAGTTCTTTGAAAAGCTGGTAGAATTTGTTGCTGTCCTGGGCTTTTATTAGTTGGAAGATTCTTTTTTTAAAATTTTATATGTATGAGTGTATTGTAGTAGGTGTGTAAGTGCACCCACATTGTACAACGTCCATGGAGGTCAGAAGAGGGCATCAGATCCCTTGGAACTGGAGTTACAGACAGTTGTTAGCTGCCACGTGGGTCCTGGGAATCGAATCCAGGTCCTCTGCAAGAATAACCAGCACTGAGCTATTTCTCCTGCCCCTAGTTGGGAGATTTTTGAGTACTGCTTCTACCTCATTGATATGGATTTATTTAAATTATTTATTTATTTTGATTTAAATTTGTTGGCCTTACATATCTAGAAATCATCAATGTTTACTAATTCTTGTTATTTTATTGCAGTGATATTTTTTCTTAGGACCTCCCCTCCCCCCCCTTTTTTACAAGCCAAATTGTATACAACTTTATTAAAGGCACTTTTCATGATTGATCATGGTATTTTCAGGAAGGGCATGGACAGTTATTAACGGTATACAAGAACTTTCATACTCTCTTCTTGTATGTCCTACCAAAATCAGAAAGACATTATAAAATCCAATGAGGTCTTCATTTGATGGTCTGAATGGGGAAGGTTTAGAGTGAGGATGGACATTTTACATATATCATGCTGTTTAACAACTTTTCACAAGCCAACCCTGACTTTCAGGAAATGAAATGAGCATGACAGAATGGCCAATCTGAAGAGTCACAGTCTTTTAGAAATGGAACCACTGCTCTTCTGAGGAACCATCCTAGCGATATCACTGCAATGTTGAGATTGTTCAACATACTGGCAAAACCAAGTGTTGGGGGTCAGTTCCCAACAGATCTCTGGATTTAAGTCTATGTTGATTTGAAGGTACAGTGAAGGGAGGATATAAAAGTTAATTTTGAACTTTCCTACAACACAAGGCATTATGTGCCAAGGTGGTCATGAGTGTCAAATCACGAAATCCTCTCCCAGGAGTCATGAGGACGGTTTCAATAACTAGCAGGGAAAGGTATTTCCCCCACTTTAATTCAGGTTGGGAGACATTTTACTAGCGACATTGTTTCTCTTGTCCAAAAAAAATTAAGTTTTCGGTGTGCTAATAAGCTTTAAAAAGAAAAATAAAACAAAATTCTGCATAAAAAAAATCTTGACAAAAAATAGTATTTCAGACTGTACAGTAACCAGAAGTACAATTAACAAAAGGCACACGCTTCCCTTGGCATCTCCAGCACCTTCAGCTTTCTCTGCCTGGTGGGTTTCAGGGCCTCCGTTTTCTGCAGAATTATTCCCACGCTTGCCGGCATTAGCATTTCCATTTTCCCTTTGGGCACCTTCTCTCTCTTCTTTGCAGATGCCTTCTTAGGCTTGGGATCTGGCTTTTGAAGAGTAGGTTTAGCAGACACTCTTGCAGACCTTCTCTGTCTGTGGCGCGTCCTTTCTCTTGAATTTTATCTTCTTTAGCACCCTCTTCAGCTTTTCTTTAGGCCATAGCAGCGGTGGGGGGTGGGGGGGGACGGGGGGACGGGGGGCGGAGAGGAATTGCTGAAAGCAGGAATGCAGTGACCTACGACTTTGGTCAGTTCAGGGTCAGTTCTCGCTTTTTCTTCACACTGCCTCTTTGACCAATTTTGATGAACTGTTTATTTATTCCGTGTACCCTCCTGGGTGTGTTTAATCTTCTTTTCAGAGGAAAGTATTCTTTCCAGTGTCCTCTATAGATGTGGCTTAGTGGGCATGGATCTTTTAAATCTGTTTTTCTCATGGAAAGCTTTTCTTTCCTCTTCTATCAAAACTGACAGTTTTGCTGGGTATAGTATTCTGGGCTGACATCTGTGTTCTTTGATGACTTGTAAGATATTAATCCAAGCCCTTCTGGCTTTCATAGTCATAAATAAAAGAAAATAAAAGTTCATCCATTATTTCGATAGGCCTGCTTTATATATGCCTTTTCTCTTTCAGCATCTTTTGTTGTTGCAGTGGTTCTGTACATTTTGTGTTTTCATTATGATATGAAATGGGGCCTTTCTGTTCCTGTCATTTTGATCCTCTGCATGTTTCTTGAAACATGGTAGGCATCACTTTCTTTATATTTGAGAAATTTTCATCTTGATTTTTGTGAAAGTACTTTGTGTGTCTTTAACATAGGCTGTTTCTCCTTCTATACCTATAATTAGAAAGTTTGATCTTTTTGTACTGTTCAAGAGTTCCTGCATATTCTGCCCCTGGGTTATTTTAGATTTAACATTCTCTTTGACTGAGCGATCCATTTCCTCCTCCTTGTCTTTGAGTCATGATATTCTGTCTTCCATGTGATCCAATTTATTAAAGAAACTTTTCTTTCAGCTTTTTGTTTGACTTTCTCAATATTTTTTTTATTTTGAGTTTTACTTTAGTTTGGCTTTTCCTCAGACATCCTAGCTCATACCTTGAATAGTGTTTCTCATTTCAATAAATTGTATTTTTGTGTATGTTTGTGTGTCTTCATTCATTTATTCATATCTTGTTTGAGCTCCTTGAATATATTTATAAACACTCTTTTGAAATCATCTTCTGCATCAGTCAGCGTGTCTTTCTCAGAAAACAAAATGTTGGGTGGTTTTATTAATTTCTGGAGGATACATAGTGCCTTGGCTATTCAAGCTGTGTTTTTGTCTTCAGACCTGACCATCTGAAGTTATATCCTTTGGAGGTCTTTCTTGGTATGAATACTTGATTTAACCTTTGTTGAGTGGGTGTTTATATCACTGTTTGTTGGTTTGTTGTTACACCAACTTGTCACCTATGCCTAAGAGTGTGATAGAGTGGAGACATAATGCTGGGATTTTGAAACTAAAGGGCCTGGGAAGATGCATAAGCAGCATGAGTTAGCCAGGTCTGAGAATCTGGGATGATGGACTGGGCAGGTGTGTGGTCTGTGCAACACAAGCCAGTCCAAGGAGTATGAGAAGGTAGAGAGGAAATTTTGTGATATGGAAACTCACTGGTCTAGGCAGATGTACTGAGTGTATGACGTGAGCTAAGCCTAGTAGTTGAATATATATTAGTGTATTTGTATAGTAAAGTCACATGAGGATTTAGGATAAATGATGTATGTATCATATTAAAGCATGTCATTAATTTTCATAGGTGATTCATGTAATATGTGATTTCCAAATAAGAATCCATTGAATTATAGGTTTTCCTGAAGAAATAGTACATAGTTTCTACTGTATACTAGTATATTCTTGTAACAAATATACATATGATGACCCATGCAAAGTTTATTTTATTTATAATTTTTTTTTGAGGTAGGGTCTAATTATGTAGCTTTGGCTAACCTGGAACTCACTATGGAGACCATGCTGGTCTTGAACTCACAGTGGTCAGCCTGACTGAGTTCTGGAATTAAAGGCTTTTATGCCTGACATTATAAATGTTAATGAAAAAATGTACAAGTTCACAATCTCACCATCAGAGAACAAACATAGTGCACATTTATACCTCTGGAGAGCGCTATGCAAGAAGCAAAGGGAGACAATCAATCGATGGTCCAACACCAGCTTCATGATCAAGTAACCACATCAAAGCCTGGCATAGCGTACGACACTGGTGGAGTAACGGCGCTTTTATCTTGGTGGCAATCAATGTCTAACAAATTGGTCTTAAAACCCATTCAATGGGAGGAAACTCATGTGTGGTTTTGTAATCATGTACACATGACTGAAGAGATCTTAGAGAAATTCCCAAGGCTGTCATATCTCTAGGATAATGTAACTTCTTACTAAGTGCAAAATATGTATCCTTATATTTCCAGTCAAGTATTCCAGTCACTATTCATCAAAGAGGCTCCTTTTGCACCAGAGACTAATACAGAGTATCAAAACTGTTCACACACAGACATTCCCTGTGAATTGCCCAAGCCTGAGTGGCACATCTGTAATGCAGCCTCTGGACCTAAGACTTATACAACATAGAACAGGGGTAAAGTAGACACTGATGAATCTCTCAACTCTCATTAAGGAAGCTTCCTGATGGAATAGAGGGCCAGAAACACAAGGTCAAAAATGGCCAAAGCATGGAGATTAGAATTCTGCACAGTGTGGATCCTTGGACAGGACTCCTATATTAAGTTTTACGTACCCAGGGCTCAGGGACCACTGTGGAATAGAGGGCAGTAAGATTGTAAGGACCAGTATGAACATCCAGGACCATACAGAAATAGAATTCTGCAAGCTCCTGGGACCCCACTCATATGAACCTACAGCATTGGTATAGGCTTAAGACCCATACAGACTCAAGCAGTCAAAAACCCAGCATGGAACTGGGGAAATGGGCAGGAGACCCCAATCTTTGCTGAAGAAATGTTGGTAACTGATTACTACTGGGCAAAGATGAGCTAATCTTCTTAAAAGCAAGGGCTGTGGATAGACTGACTAGACTTCAGTGGATGAACGTGCACTGAGGAACATTTGTGTACATTAGCTTGACACAATAGACCTTAACCTTAACACAGATGAAGGAATGTATGGATTCCAATTGGGGCAGATATGGGTATGTTCTGGTGGGAAAGGGAATGTAAAATGATTAAGATTGATTGAGATGTTCTGTATGAAATACACAATGATTCAATAAAAATTAAAGGCCTTAAAACATTGCCAACTAGACCCTCTAATTATCTTAAAAAAAAAAAAAACACGAACACACACATATGTCTCGAAATTCTCCTCATGAAGAAACTGATTACTAGGAAAGTGTTAGTTTGAGGTGTCTAATTTGGTAAAATCAGAAGCACAAGCACTAAAACCCTTGTGTTCTAAGGAAATTAAAGCCAATGAATATCAAAAACACTTTAAGACAGGAAGTGTCATTGACATCTTTTATAGTATGTCTATCTAGAGATATACAGGTCCACTTTCAGAAGCACACAAATATTGTAAGTATTTGATTCCTTTCCCACTTTAAAAATAACTTTTAATTTTTCCAAGAGCTGTGGGCTCAAGGAAATGCACAAGACAATTGTGGCATGATCCACTCAGTGATTTCCATGACTGGAGGAATAAAACATATCACATTCCTCTCTGTAAAAGTGAGAGGAGAATCCTATTTCAAGGGCACTTTAGCAAATCATAGCATGTTTCATGTGACTGACTTTTTTCGTAAAACATCTATTGTCCCTGTTCAGCAAAATCACAGCAAAAGAAATAGATTGTCATTGTCAGCCCGAGCAAAAATTGAAGAGCCAATTGAGCTTGATTGAAGTCTTTAATAGTAAAAGAAAATGAGAAAAATAGAGACATCTTTGAAACTATTGTTTATTTGATTTCATTGACCAGCAGCATTTGTACATAATTAGATTATAAATTCTTCTTGGTCACTGTTAATCTCTCTTCTATGAGTTTACTCTTTTTAAGTTTCTTGACTTAATGGTGTCTCTGATATCTACTCCCATAGAAAAATTTATCCTTAATAAAGAAATGTATGAGGAAATGAATGAATAAATGGATTTATTAAAAGATCTGTGTGATGTAAGCGGAGAATCCCACTGGTCCTGGAGTCAGGTTTCACTAACCACAGGTCATAGAATAGAGTGTGGAGGATTCAAACAGTTTAGTAACATGTTTTCTGAATATGAACCAACAATTAATTCAAAGTGGAAGGCATGATGAATCTGAGTAGTTTTGGACAGCACTCACATTGCATAACACAACTATAGTGTAACTTTGGATTTGAACACACAACATGTCACTTGGCATTATGTGTGCTTATATACCATTCATACAACAGATACTGACTGAAACTACTCTGTACAGGTCAGAGTGTTTTATGGTATGAGTTACCAGGTTTCTATAGTACAAACAATGATTTCAAATCTCTCTCTCTCTCTCTCTCTCTCTATATATATATATATATACATATATATATATATATGATGGTTTAATTATGGAAAATAGCTTTTTCTGATGTAATTCATCAGCATGGAAATACAAGTTAATACATATTGTATTTGATCATATTAGAACACTTGATTTTAAAATGTGTTCTGTGAGCTGCTGACTTGAGTTTCAAGAAAAATTGTTAGAAGACTTTGACCTGTGATTAGGATTTCCCAGTTTCTGAAGTATCTTAAGCACAGTTCTTCCAATCATATTATATATTTATTCAAAACAGTGCTCTCAACAAAATATTGATCAATTCAAAAGACTATTGTAGATGTTGTACATTCTGAAGTATCAAATATACAGCAATAATTTACTTTTGTACAATAAACAGACACATTGATCTAATTTTTCATATTTGATTTTGTCTTAAATAATTTGTAACACTAGATATAGACACAGTTTTTTATTTACTACAGTTATTTGTTTTGAGTGTGTGTATGAATATGGGAGCACAAATGTGGAGATGAGAGGACACTTTTGGGGTGTGTATTATCTCCTTTTGCTGTGTGGATTTCAGAGATGAACCTTAGGTCATTGGGCCTGGTATTCAGTGACTTTACTACTGAAACACCTTGCCAACCCAGACAAAAAAAAAAATTTAATGAATTTCTTTATGATTTTTCATCAGTAAATGTTTAATTTTATGCTGACTTTAAATGCTTTTTACATGAAGTGCTTGACAAAAGTCTATCATGTGTGAAGAGATTATGAGAAAAAAAAAAAAAAAAAAAAAAAAAAAAAAAAAAAAAAAAAAAGAAAAAAGTCTTGCCTTAGAGGAAGTTGGAAGACATAAAAATGGAGGCACTCTCTGCCTCTCCAAGCCTCAGTACTTCACTTTGAAGATATCTTTGTTATAATACCATATATATAAAATGAACTTATGTTTATTTTTTAAATAAGACATTAGTTGCCTTATAATTCTGGCTCCTTGACACTTGAATAAAGTTGGAATTTAGTAGGTTCTGGATACTTGTTTATTGGAAATGAAACTTTCTCATCTGTTGATTTTTTTCTCCTGGTGCTCTGTCTTGATCCTCCACATGTGACTTGTCTTCCTCCTCGGAACCTAAACCCTGCTCTGTCAGAGTTCACGCTGCCCGTCCCCTTCTTGTCAGACATTATCTTTTCTTAGCTCTCACATCCACGAAACTCATTTACAATCTGATTCTGACCTCCTTTTAACTAATCATCAGTCTGGGAAATAGTTTATACATCAAAATCATTATTGAAATATATTTTACCTTATCATTCTCGATTTTTTTCTGAACCATATTTTGTTCTCATTATATGATCAATATATCCTGTTAATTCTTTCTCCCTGACCAACACTTCCCACATCTGCTTTCTTTCTCACCATACAGTCTGCCTCAGAATTTACCTTATTGTCCCACGTTAATATTTCCATTTTCATTTCAACTTTTATGTTGCTGCCAGATTTATAACTAGTACCCTGATGCTTCTTTGTAGAATGTGTAAGGAATGTCATCCAAATGCCAACCCTCAAACAATTGCCCAGTCTATATAACTTGATGCGAAATTCATCTCCTGGTATTCAGAATAAGATAGTCATGTTTAACTTCCATCTATGACATTCCTGTGAGAGAATTCCAGAAGAATAAACACTGAGAACAAATGGGGTAGAATTTGTAGTTTAAGCTTTTCTTGTGCTAATTGATAATTTTACATGATAAAGACTTTCCTTACTTTAAATGAAGACCACAGTGCTAGCTTCAAATCACTGGCATAATGAAATAAGAGGAAGCACACACATTTGTCACCCAGATTAGGATTCACCGGGTTATGTAGCTTTATCAAGACAGTTCTAGTTTGGGGAAAGTAAGTTAGTGGAGAGTAAGAATAATCAATTAATAGTATGCAAAAAAAGGAGTAAGATTTTGTGGTCTGAGAAAGGTATTTGAGCCTATCACCATCTGGGTTAAGAAAGTTGAATAACTTATTTTAGTATGTCATTTATCTTACCAGTTAAACAATTCTCACTTTTCAAAAATGTATCAAGATTAAATGAGATGCCACCTATAGAAGCCTTTAAGATGGTGGCTCTTTTATAAAGAATGAAATAAATAATACTTAAAAATCTCCCAGAAATTAGCATAGCACAGAGATAGTGAAAGCCAGAAGGTTTTTACTTAGGCACTGATACCTTCATTGTCTTAATCCATTATTATGGGCAAATTTTAGATTCTTATATCCAGAACATTAGAAATAGGAAGAACTACTATTGAAATAGAAATGACACCACTGTTTGGATTTTCTTTCTGGTTTATGGTTTGGGACAGTTTCCAATAATCATCTTAGTTGATCCATCTTACTGTCTCCAAAATGTCCAGTAAAATATATGCTTTGGGTACCCAAACACAGACTGAAAAATAAAGGATCATTCAGACTCATTTTCCAAGCACAGTAATGTGAGTCGAGAGCTATGTGAAGTAACCAATCATAGTATTTTATTTCTGCTTCCAGCATAGTAGACAGTCACAGTGGAGCAGATAACTAAATTAAGCCACACAGTTTTTTTCAAAAGAGAGCATTTGTTTCCCCAATATTTAGTTTGCAGTTAGACTAGGTTAGTAAATTTGTTTGTGTTGACTGCATCCACACAGTTTTGTGATATTTGGTACACACAGCTATCTAAATACAGTGTGAGATTAAAGTGTAAGGTGTGTGGAGCTGTCTTTGTGCTCTAAGTGCCTGGACTGACTCCACTGTACTATGGGTATGTTACTGCAGTTGAACTACAATGGGTGGGTCTGATTGCCAACAACCATAACTTAGTCATGCATTGATACATTGTTTTAATTAAAAATGAATGATAGTTACAATTAGGAAGATATCAAATACTTTTCTAAAACTTTCCAGTTCCTCAAATAAGTAATCCGAATCTTGTCTCTGTTTGTCAGTGATAGAATAATTTTTATTAAGATATTTGATTCAATATTTAAAAATATGATGCTGTACCACTCTATGTTGGTTTGTAAGCACCAGAACATCATACAGTTTCATCAAAATAAAGCACTATCCTTCACTGAATGAAATCGATGGAAAAAATCCTAAGGACTCTTTTATGATATTTTATTGATTTAAAAATGTTTTGTTAATTGTTTTTATTTTATGTGTATGAATGCATTGCTTACATGGATGTAAGTGCACTCCTGTAGTGCAAAGGCCAATGTAAGTCAGAAGTGGGTGTTAGATTTGCCAGTACTGGAGTTACAGACTGTGTTAGCCATCATATGGGTGGTGGGAACCAAATCCAGGTTCTCTGTAAGAGCAACCAGTGCTATTAACCACTGACCTATCTCAGTCCTCTTGTTTATGATATTTTAACGCTCATACTGTAGAAATGAATAATCAATGATGGTATGCACAGTCGGGTCAATTAGATCATGGCAATTTCTGTAGAAGACAAGAATGGTAATGCAGAGGACTCAAGGCTCCATTCATAGTGTGTACCCTGATCTAGATCTATGAATACAGAGAAAGCTACTGTATCACACAGATTAAAAAGGTTGCTCTTGTGGACTGGAGAGATGGCTAAGAGGCTCCAAATACTAGTTGTTCTTGAAGAAGATCCAAGTTCAAATTCCAGCACACACATGGAGGTTAACCACTTTCTGTCACTCCAGTTTCAGGGAATCAATCTGACACCGTCTTCTGTCCTCTGTAGGGGCTGCATGACATGGGTGCACTAACAAACATGCAGGCATAACACTCATATACATAAAATAAAAAATAAAATAAAATTTAAAAATGTATTAAAAAAATAAAAAAAGCAATTCTGCTCTCTCTAAATGCCTTCTACATACCAAATCTGGGTTACCAGAAGAGATTACAACTTTTGGGTTTCCTGCAAGTTCAGAAGTGGAAATCCCCAAGACCAGTAACTGGCCATTTCAGATTTTCTGAAAATACCAGATCCTGGGTTTCAATGACTGATGTTACAAATCTTGAGTCTTCACTAAAAAAGACAAGATTTTCTTTAACAGCCACCTTTTTTAGGAACTGATAATTTTTACAGCAGTGTTTTATGTTAAAAATATCTACTAATCCTAGAATTGAGTTATTCAATTTTAGTACCAGCTACAAATAATGCTAATGTTAGAGCATCTCTAGAATCCAGCTGCTAAAGGCTAGACTGGGCAACATAGTAGGATCCTGGACTTTAAAAAAAAAAAAAACAAATCTGCTAGAAATAAAATAAAACAAGATAGACAATGAACCAAAAATGAAAACACTATTTCTTCTTTCATGGAGGGGTTAGGGGTTTGAGACAGGGTCTCCCTATAGTCCCGGCTGGCATGGAACTCTGTAGACTGGACTGGCCTTGCACTCACAGAGATTTACCTGCCTCTGCCTCCCTAGTGCTGGGAATAAAGGTGTACGCCACCACGGCAGACTGAAAACATTGCTTCTTCTAATAAATTGGTAGAGTGACATTTTACACTGGTGAGATTCCATATGAATTGAAGAAAGAAATTGATCACATTCTTTTTGACATCGTGCTGTACTCTCAGACTCAGCTTGTTTTTATCTATGACATTGCAAAATCCTTTTGGGAGATAATTGTCGCAATAAAAAAAAACAGGCAAATTCAATCAGATTGTATTTGTCTATTATTATTTTGTGAATGTTGCCTACTGACTAAAATTATTAATGCATTTCTATATAAAAATTTCAAGGTCTCAGTTTTTACATATGTCACATTATTGTGCTCATAGTCAAGCTTATCACATTGGAACTAATAGTTTGGAATGCAAACTTTCAACTGACATTTCTGTTTGGTTTCTTGGGTTTTTCATTCCCAGACCATTTTAATTTGAGTCTCTTCATTATTTAGAGTAATTTAATTCAACTATCATATCATGGATTGACTTTTTTTTTTATTTCCTTGAGATCTTTCTGTTTTTCTCTTGGAGTACATTCATGTCTTCTTTGAGTTGTTTGAATATATTTTTAATCTCTCCTTTGTATGCTATGCCTGGACATTCTTCGAAGTCATATTATTTGGAGGAAGCCATTACTATGGAAGTTGTAATTTTTGGAGACAATTAGTTCCCTTGATTTTTCAGGCTACTTTTTCTTCTGTGCTGGGACTTACACATCTAGAGTTAGTTTATTGAGTGTTTTTCTTTCTTTTTAATCCAATTCACTTTTCTTCTTTTAGTGGAAATGTTTATAATGTTCAGGATTACAGTAAATTATAGCAGGTTGAGGTTCTCTTTTCCTCTATATGGCTAGTATTCAGAGTTGCAAGTTCTACATCTAACCTGGCACTGAAAGCCAATTACTGTCTACAATAACATTCAGTATCCAAGGGTCAATACACTCCTGTGGGTCACTGCTTCCACCACAGTGTGTGGTAGCTCACTGGATCTGAGTTCCTTATCCTTGGTCAGCTCTGTCTGCCATACATCCTCCATACCCTTTGCACAGATTATTGATTCTTTGTACCTGAATCCTGGCACCTGTCAGCTTCCTTAACCTCCCCTGTGAACTGTGGGGACTGCATTTCCGGGCTCCCTTATCTCAGTCAGCACCAGCCTTCCTCCCACTTCCACATCCTCTGCCACAAGTTGTGGAGTTCTAAGGTGAACCTGAAAACCCTATTCTTAGCTCCCGATGGCCCCTTCCTACTTCCTCAGCTTTCAAGGCATTTTGTGAGACCTGTAAGCCTGGGTCCCAATCTGCATCAGTCCTGATTTTCGGTGTTGTAAGACTCTGTATACCTAAGCAATATATATATATATATATATGTTTTGGCATGACAGTCTCATTATTTTATGTTCATGATTCATGAATTTGATTTTTATGATGTCAGAAAGATCTCTTCTGTTTTATTTTTCTACTTTTAAATTCATAATATTCCTTTGATAATTAACCCAACATAGTTTTCCCTGAATTTGCAACATTTCAAAAAATTAACAGGTAATTGTGTAATCATTTGCCTTGTAACAGTCTTGTCTGAGATATACAATATACAAGTATGAGCTCTTCTCATTTATGTGTTGAAATATCAGAAATAATTCAAAGCAATTGCTCAAAAAAGGATTCAAATTTAATTTGTAATATACACTAAACGACTTTAGTGCCTTGCAATGTCCGTGATAATGTTCTGGTAACAAACTAGTAATAACTCAACCTTTTTTCTGAAAATGCAGTTCTCAATTAACTACTGTAAGGCACATTGATCAAAAATTATATGGATTTATACATTAGTTATCTCTGTTTAAAGTGGTATAGTTAATCAAATTAATAAAAAAAGTTACTTGCTGTATCTTTACTTTTTCCAAATTCAGCTTCATTAAAGTTGACAGGTAAGAATTGCATCATTTTAATTTGTAAACCAGATGTTTTACATAGTATGCATGGCAACAAGGCCCCACTGCACATTCAGCTAATTAACACATATATCACTTCACATAGCTGGTGCCTATTTTCTAAAATGTGGTTTTATTTAAAAGAGAAACCTATATAATTTATTGAAAATAAGCCAAAGCATTCTATGACTTATTGTCACTATGTTGTGAATTTGTTATTGGTTCAATATTGACCTAACTGGTAGTGAGAAACAAATTGATCAGATCTCTAATACAATCCAATGTTTGGATATTTATCAGTTCAATTACTAGTTGGTTTAATGATCCAATTTTGATTTGCTAATCTATTTTAATGAATTGCTGATACAATGAAACTCAATAAAAATAATCAAAAATTCAAATTTACAAGTATAGTTTACAAATGGAATGTTAAATAGAAGAAAATAGTATTCTTATTGATTGAAGATAAATCTTTAAAAATAAAGTAATTTGGAAAAAAATCTTAGCAGAAGTTTCTTAAATAGAAGTTTACTTAAAAATAAAAACCATAAGTGCATTTTAAATTCAAAGTATGTAAACAAACAAATGTTTTTTCTTCTAAAAATGCTAAACCATCTATGAACATCATGCATTCCATAACTTCCAAATCTCTACTGATTCATGGACCATAATTTGAAAATCATGCTCTCAGTGATTTACGGTTTTCATAGAAATTCTAGGCAAGTTGTAGTATTCTTATTGTACCCCAAGTTCCTTAGTTCTTTCTAGGCTACTTCTAGAAACAGTCTAGACCTTTATTACTTGTGAATCTGTGTAATTATTTTGGTAAACAATAATGATCCTGCTGAGGAAAAGAGTATAATTTTGAAATACATACAATAGAATAGCTGATTTTTTGTGTGTAACTTAGAACACAACATTCTGAGTGGCTGTTTTTATTCAAATAAAATGAGGGTAAAGAAATCCAGAGATTTCCATTCTATGAGTTCTGGAGTCTGAAATATTTGATCATCTATTTTAAATGAAGTTACCATTGAAGATACTCACCCTTTCTAACTACTGGACATTTTAGGTGAACGTATCTTTGAATATTATTTTCTATTCCACACCTTTTGGGTTAAGTTGTCCTAAAGTTTGCTCCAAACTGTGGTGACTATTCAGCGTAGCAAGTCTGAAACTTTTCAAAACTTTGCATGAACTTTTGAAACTTCAATAATAAATTGATCTTATATGCTATCTCTTACAAAAATTTACCACTTTTCAGACAACTGAAAATTATACTATAATTACTTGTTTATTTTTTTCCAGTAATAAATGATGTCTGGGATTCAGGCACAGCACTGACTTAGTTAAAATTTCAATATCAGAATACTGTTCTGCAAGATATGTATTAAATAACTCTATAACAGATTCAAAGAATAAAGGAGATTAATTTAGATATTCAACATATTACCAACTCATCCTTTAAGTCATTTTAAGTGAATCTTATAAATTCTTCAGTGTAATTAGTAAAATTAAAAATGCATATGTTGAAAATATAAAGGGAAATTCAGGATTTGATTTTAATCTTCAAGATCTGTTTAACACCATTTTAATTTTTGTGTGGTGTTTTTATTGCTTATTTTCTAAATTATATGTAGGCTTTAATGCATATAGTATTAATGTGTGTATGTGTATAATCAAAATATATTGATAAATTGACTTTGATGTGCTATTAAAGCACAACAAGAAGCTGGCTCTGGAAGTAGAGTAGACCCCCCACCACACACTCCATTTAGACTGAAGCATGTTTATCTCTTTCCAAGGCCCCTTGAAAGTGATGGAAAGGTTCCCTAATAGGGAGATAGGACATGATAGGAGAAAGTAGAACGGCTAATAGCTAAGGACATTCAAACCATTGTGCTCTTGATAACAGTTAGAATGTAAGTGATTTCTAAGAGAGGTAACTACAGTTTATTCCCTGGTATAACTCTTTCCCTTTGGTGGAAAGAGGAAGCTAGAAGCCCTTCAATGAGGAAACAGTACGAAATAACTGTTTCTTCCCCAATTAGGTTCTCATGGATATTGTAAGCCAAGATTGATGATGTGAACTTTGTTCATTGTTTCTCCATCAGGTTATTCCAGCTACTTTATTCATTGAGTAGATGTTGTACACACCTGCTTTGGTGATATTTTGCTGCCTATATGATGCATCTATCTGTTACTTACAGTTTGTTCTTTTGACTTCTATATATTTAATAAACTCACTCATTTAAAATCAAAAGTGTAGCATTATAGATCATTTCCAAGAAGGTACAGAACTATATATATTAGTATGTTCTGCTTTTTGAAAATTTTTAAACAGTTAGTTAAATTAACTGACCAGAGGATTTTTTTTCTCTGTATCAGTTCTTGATGTAGTTATAAAAGCGTGTCAATCATATTTTGTCAATGATTGAAAACAGTGAGACATAAGGGGTTAGATGGGACTGTGAGATAATGTGTATGTAAACCATAATTTTAATTTTTTATTGAAACATGTTTGTACTTGGGAATTTCAGTGAAGCATTTACCTATGAATTTTAGACTAAATATTTATTTCTAATTTTCTATTTTTCATAAGAATGATGGCGGACAGTCTGAATAAACAAATAAACATGCAAATAAACAAAAAACAAGAAAGGTTGGTATTAAGGCAAGAGTATCCAATTTCAGCATTCTTACATTCTTACGGAATGCTTTAAAATTGGTTCTGTTCAGTGATGCTTGACAAAAAAAGAGATATTATAGTTGGAATGAAAAATAATACTGTAGGAAACAGATGTTACAGGGGTGGGGAAATGCAGAGTGTTTGGCTGAGAAGGGAGGAGGGAGGGATGAGGAGGGAGGAACATGGAGGGGCCTCCGTGGTAGGGAAGAGGCAGCTCAGGAGAACGGGAATGGTGGGAGGAGGGTGTTATTAGGAGGAGGGTGGGGATAATGAGGGCACTTGGAGGGAAGAGGGAGATTGAATGCGGGGAGAGAGAACATAGAGATGAATGGGTCTGAGGAAGGCTAAGGAAGCCAGAGGGAAATGTGTTGGCTCCTAAAACCCCTGAGAAATGTACATATGGTAACTGAACACTAGTACTTATGTATACCTGGGGGCTGTATGACAAGGAACACAGTGACAGACAGGAGAGAGCTTCAAGTGGTTGGTCAGAGTAGACCAAGAGAATCTAAAAATAACACAGGCCAGAGATCTTGGTTATCTTATCAAAGATAAGATCCTCCTTCTGAAAACAGGACATACTTCAGACACAGGACTTGGAGCAATGGAGCAGGAACTGACCTAGAAACCTTCAACCTGAGGTTTAGTTCTCATAGTTCCAGAAGATATTATACAAGATGCTGAGGTAGAAAAATCAATCCACAGTTCAACCCAGTCCTAAAATGTAATAACTGTAACGGCTGGCGCTGAAAACTATCTGCATTGTTGCAGTAGTGGCAGAGTTATCTGTGGGGTAACCCGCCACTAACTAATGGACTTAAATCTTTCTCAGTGGAACTGAATTCATGGGTGGCACTATAAACACAGACAAATACACATGGCCGGTGAGGTGATAGATCCTCGAGAAAAATCCTATCTCCATCATATCTCTAGACAAATGAAATTTCTTACCATATGCTAAATACAGATCCTTATATTTACAGACAAGTATATCATATACCACTCATCAAAGAAGCTTCTTTTCTCAACAGATGAAGGCTATTAGAGAGTTCCAGAACTGATCACACCCAGAGAATACATGTCTAAGAAATGCCTAGTCCTAGGAGACATATCTACAGTGAAACCTCTACATCTAAGGTTCATGGAACACAGAAGAACAGGGAATAGAGAAAATACTAGTGCATCCCTCAACTGTTACCAGTGAAGTTTCCTTATTCAACAGAGTGTGATGCACAAAGAAGGCTACAACTGGCTGAGTATTAGAGAATAATTGACTACAGAGTGTGTGACTCTGGATAAGACTCCTATATTAAACCTCTCCCATCCATAATTCGAGGGCCATTGTGGAAGAAGGGGAAGAAATATTTGTAAGAGCCATGGTTGGTCAATGAACACAGAGAAATAGGCTTTCAGGTCATTGGAAGCTTGCAGATGTGAGCTTGTGGCAATGGTGACCATAAAGCACAAGACCCATGCCATCTCAATCAGACAAGGGATTTGGAGAAATGGGAACTGCCATATACTGTAGGAGAGAATACAAGTATACACTTGGAGCTGGGTGTGGTGGCACACGCCTTTAATCCCAGCACACAGGAGGTAGAGACAGGCTGATCTCTGTGAGTTCAAGACCACCCTGGTCCACATAGGGAGTTCCAGGCTCATATATATATATATATATATATATGAGAGAGAAAGAGAGAGAGACTTGTATAAAAATAGTATGGGAATTCTTTAAATAAAATTAAAATAGAATTATTATATGTTCCAGCACTTTCACTTAGACTCTCAAATATCTGGAAGTAGGGATCTAAACAGATCTTTCAACTTCATAGGAGAATTATACACTGGGAAAGAAAATGAAGCAATTCAGTTGGCCATGCATGGTCGAACAGATGCAAAAATATGGTATATACATAAAATAATATATTAAAATTCCCCTCTAAAATAGACGAAATTTGTATACATTCTGCAATGTGAATAAACATTGGGGACCTTATGCTTAAGATACTTAGGCAATCACAAATTATCAAGCATTATACATTTTCTTTTATATGAAATTTGTAGAATAATGAAATAGATGGTTGGCTTGAAGGAAATTAGAAGAAGAAGAAATGGAGTTGATTAAAGGTTATAGAGTTTCAGCTTTTCAAGACACAGAGTTATAGAGGTAGACTGTGATGGCATCTGCATATCAGTGTAAATGAAATGGTCATCCTTGTTTTAGTTTTACTTTATAATCAAAAAAATATTCAAAACATAAAACAAGAGAGATAAAAAGATACAGACAATGGTATTATTTGAAAAACATATATCTGGGGCTTGGAAAGATGACATAGTGGTTCAGAGCACTTACTGCTCTTCAGAGGACCCAGATTCGGTTCCCAGCGCCCACATGGTGACAAACAACCTTCCTTAACTCCAGTTCCAGGGCATCCGATGCCATCTTCTGAAGTCCATGGGAACTGCATGCAAGTGTTGTACTTACATGAAAGCAGGAGGGACATCCACACACATGAAATAAAAGAAACAAGAAATCCTTCACGAAAGAGATGCATAAAATCCGTGTGTGACCTCTGCCCTAGATTATATAATTGTTATAGCCAATATTATGACATTAACTGAATTTTAAGAATTGAAAATATATAATTAGATACCTCAGCAAAAGTTTCAGATAACAAGAAAAAGAATCCATGCTAAAAGCATAGTAATTTAGAAAATATAAATTCAAATCACAATGAAATGATTATGGCTACCTACAAAATTGTATTTTTTTTATTATCTGTCTTTAACAAAACGTATTGACAGTATTGCAAAGCAGTTATGGATTTTATTTATTCTTGATCCAAGTTATGCTATGGAATAAAAATTATTCACAAGTACAGCCTTGTTTGTAAGTATTTGAAGTAACTTTAATGATAATTGCACATAAGGCGAACAACCCAAATATTCTTCAGTGAATGAAGAGGTCAAGAGGAGCAGGACATCAGTGCAAGGGATTTGCAGCAGAGCAGATGAGTGACTAACATATTTAACTTCATATATCTATGATTATGTATCCATGAAGAAATCCAAATATAAAGAGATCATGTTATATGGCTCCACTACTATGACTTTTTGGAAAAGGCAATTGATAGGGAAAGAAATCATATCAGCAGTTACTAGAGGTTTAAATCCAAGTTGGGGATTCTTAGAAAGAGGTCTAAGGTAACTTTTGGGGATAAATTGGCATTTTAAATTAATGTTGTTGAAATTCATTTAAGTAAACCTGAGAAAAAGGACATTTTTTTTCTAATTGTGCATTATAACTTAATAAATCCTAGTTTTGACAGATGCCTAAAAGGAAAGGGGGTGCTCTAAGAAAGGACTTTAAGACTGAAATGAATTGATATCATGATTTTTTCTATTGTTTTACTCATGATGTGTTCTCTATCCACTACTCAGTTCCACATAAAACATGTGTATTCTAGCTCTATTAATCTTCTATGTATCTATGTATGTATCTATCTATAATCTATTTATCTTTTTCTCTTTCTTTCTCCACAATCCATGTACACATTTATTTTCAGTTCAAACCTTATTCATTATGATCCACATATCTCTCTTCCAGTTATTTATATTTAAATCTGTTTGGCCATATTAAAATATTTCTCAAGAAATAAGAATAAAAATTGTATTTTATCCTTGAATCATAGATTTGAGGTTTCATATAAAATCTCATTTTAAGGTACAAAAAATGTACTTATAACAATCAAAATGCTCTGTTACTGATTTATCATATCCTATTTGCCTTTTTAAAAGACAATGTTATTTATTATTTTAATAAAACGCCCACTGTCTGCAAATAATGAGAAAAGAGAGACAAGTGTTTTTCAATACTACCTCTTAGATACCTGCCAGAGACAAATGAGTTCACACATGAAGGAGCAGCAGGAGGGGGACTGGGTGACATATGAGGCGAGACTGAGTCTTGTAGTCTGTTAAAATTTATAAGACACAGATTTGAAGGGACTAGATACTCTCTATAGCAACTTACTGATTTCATCAGGTTGGTTAATTTAATCAAACTGGATTTTGTCAATTTCTCTGAAAACCTCATGGCATACTTACCAGGTACTGACAGTGGACTTAGGATTCCATATTTATATCCATATGTAAAAACCGAAGAAAGGCAGGGAAGCACAGAGTGGAACTGAGGAGTATACAAACACAAAAGCAGTGGTTTTGACACTAACAGAGTGCAGGTGAGGAATAGAGTGAAGGCATCCTCAAATTTAAAATCCACATATTCTGCAGGCAGAAAAGTATTTGATGTAAGTGGAAAAATGAATCCGTGTGTGTTAATCAATCATTCAGTTAGCCTCCCCTTGGTCGTTGTGTAAGATCTATTACTGTTGTGAATATCTTACCTGTGAAATCAGGGAGAAAAGATAATTAAACACACATTAAACAGACCTAGGGGTTTGAGTACAGCAAGCTATTAATCAATATTGAATGGATATTATAATAGACATCTGGGAGGAGATGGATGTTAGATTTTCCTTGAAATATGAATATGAAGATGTACTAAGAGGAGAGCAGATGCAAAAGGAAACATTCCCGGAGAGCAGCTCTGCTCGTTCCTTACTCAGTTGAAAATTATAGGACTCTGCATTGTCTTCAAATTGAAAGAGCAGAATACAAATGCTTTCTTTTCTCATTCTACCTAACGATTATAAATATAGCTCATGCTAATCTTTGGCTAGAAATTTGAATCAGTGGTTAAAAGCACTTATTGCTCTGGCAGGGGACCTAAATTTGGTTTCAAGCATCTATATCAGACAGCTCACAACTGCCTGTAACTCCATCTCCAGGGGATCTACTGAAGCCTCAGGCACCTACATTAATGTATACTCCCAACACATATAATTAAAAAGAATAAAATAAATCATCAAAATATGTTTGAAAAAGTCTAATATTAAAACGTTATCAAGCAGTATTCATTTAGTCATATAGTCATTTGTTTGAAATTTTCACTTCCAATGTCAGTCCTTTAGCTGATGCTTTCATTCAGCACTTCTGTCCCTATTCTGTTCTTGACACTGTGCTATGAGTTTAGTGAGAAAAGTCTCATGATTCCTTACATGATTTCAATTTTCCACTTGGTATGATGCTAAGAAGAGGTATGTGATATTATCTGAGTTGAGGGAGAGTTAACCTGGCCAAAGAAGCTGGGAAGACTTCTTTGGGAATGTGACACTTGGCTATTAATCGGAAGGACAAGTAGAGGTTAACTGGAAATAGAAAGATCATCAATATTTGGGACAAATTTTGCTGCATTTGGAGAAGACTTTTCAACAAGAAATAAAGTTTTAAAGATGGCAATGTTACTGGATAACAGACAACAGTACATGTTTTGTATCATATTAGCTATGTACTTTTTCCTTGGAGAAATACTGGGCATCTTGTTTTACTAAATGAAAACACTGCAACTTTCTTTGAATGTTTCTTCCCCATAGCTTAGAGACACCTGGCACTCAGCCATCTCATCACTACCAAAACACCATAGTCTGTATTTAAGTGACCTTTAATTTGGTCATATTCTTCTGAATATATATACATGTTATATATACATATGTTTAATTTTAAGGATGGGTTGATGTTTTATTATTAATTACTACACTACTATAATGAATAGTTAAAATTATCAATGTGAACTGTGATAGAGCCTTAGATTTCCATATCAAATTCGTTTACTTAAGTATTAGATTAAAATACTGTTATTTTCATTAAAATGTGCCTATAACTAACTTAAATTCTGTAATGCAATTGTGTAGTCTAATTTCCATAATACCTTTGCTTATACTGTCAAACATCTCTCCTAATTGCCAAAGGGAAGTGCTCTGTATGCCTTATTCATGACTCCATGGAAGTGGAATCGAATCCAGAGCGGTAAAGAGAAAAAGTTTCCTGCTCAGTACCCACATTGCTCCTCATCTTGTGACCAATGTGTGTGGTGTCTTCAGCAACCGGGTCTTATCATCAAATTGTAGAGGGCAAGCAAGAACAGTGGCAATAGCCTGTATTATTTTGGGAGTCTCCATACCTCCTATTGTGTTGGTCAGAGGTGTCCTTGAGATAACACTTTCTTTTAAACTGTTCTTCCTAGTCTCCATTCTTTCAAAAAAAAAATGAAACAAGAAAACAATAATAGATGGTAATATTAGTGGGCTATCATACAATTCTCAAATCCTTTATGGAATCTATCAACAAGTCCTATCCCCAAATTCCACACTCCATCTGTGTAATACTGCTTTCTTCTAAACTTTCAATACTTTCTAGTTGTAGTCTTCCTACATTGTCTGTTACCCTCTGTAGGGCACACCACAGGAGGGCCTTAGCCAGGTCACCTGCTATGTGGAAAAGAGAAATGGCTTCCATGGGCATGGTACTCTGCTAGGGCTAGTCGTGAGACCAGCTTCTGCCCAGCATCTGGAAAGAACCTGCACTGAGATGACCTACCTGGGGACAGATTACTCTTGGCTGCAATCAGGACTTCACCCCATAAGATGATTGGCTAATCAGACCTATAAGACCCCTTGCATTTCCTTGAATAAATAGTGCTTGCAGCAGCTTGCCACTGCCTGTTTCTCACTCAGGCCCTGGAGTCTGTGTGTTGATTTTGTGCCCATTCACCCCCGCACAGCAGAGACCCTTCCTCCCCTCGGGCTGGCCGCAAGCACAGGGACCCCCAACAACTTTCCTCCACTTTATTCCCAACAGAGGACATAGATATATCATTCTTTATTTTAAACTAGAGTACACATATCATAACTCCAAACCTTTCATCTTATAATAGGGCAAAAATGAAAAAAGTCTTGCAGACCAGTAAAATGTATTTCTTTCCTTTTTGTCTCTGTGTCTTGGAGACTCCAAATACCTCTCATATCCTAATTTCTAAATGCATCTTTGATTGGTGAATAACCATGAACCAGGGTTCATGCTGAAATTTCCTTCACTATTATATGATAATGTATACCTTTCTCTCTCACTATATTTCACATCACGAAAACAGAAATAATTATTTTAATCTACAGCTGTATTATTATGCAATAAAAAACCTCCAAAATAATACTAAAGTTAATTTGTTAATAGGAACAAAAACACTATCATTTTCTAGTACAATTATATAACCAATGGCTTCATAGTATGTATTTTACTGATGCGGTTTTCTCAAAAATCTTTGGATAACCTTTTCATAGACTTCAATAATTGAGTGGTATGAAAATCACTTAGACATTCCTATTCCTGAGCAAACCTAGAATTCTGAGAGAATTAACAACAACTTAACATCAGATACAGAAATATATTGATATATGGATGCATAGATAGGTATACAAATATTGATAAAGATGGATACATACCTTTATATAAACAATTTTGTAAAATGAAATTGTACATTTTCATATTTTAAAATGAGCATGCGTTTTAGAATGGTTCAGTAGAACAAAGTAACCAATGTCTTATCTTATAAGCATGATTTTTGCGGTGAGTAAACTTACAATTTTCTGCCAGTCACTTTTCAATAAGCAGTACATGTTGACCCGAGTTAAGACATACCACAGTTCTCTTAAATTCTTCCTACTTAACTGAAACTCCCTGTCTTTTGACAACCTTTTACTCACTAGTCCTCTATAATCACCTCTCAGCATTTCCTGTGAATCTTATAAATCAGTACTTTGAACATTCTCAGCCTAATCTAAAGCACAGCTACTCCAGTGTTACCTCCCTGGTGATACAATCTTATAAAATTCCTTGGGATCTCTTTCAAAACAAAATTCTTGTCTTGTCTTGAGTGCTGTTTTCTGAAGAGAACATACACTCTCACTTTTCCTAACAATGTTATATAATAATATACGAGGAACTGAATAAATATCGGTTAAATAAATAAACTGGACAGTCCATTATAATGGTAAGACATCATTACTCATTTTACAGATGTCTAATGAAATCAAGTTTATTTCATGTCATCTCCTATTGCTTCTTTGTAATCATATCAAATCTCAGCAATACAATGCCTCAGGAGTCAATAATCTTCTATATCTAGTTTTAATTGACTAAATGCAAAAGAGAATGTTTATATTCATAATTCTAGAATAATATCCTTTCAGTTTTGGAAAACAATAAATTATAGTATGAAAACTTTCATTAGTACCTTCCACTGAAAACTATTCAATGGAAGATTAATGATGTATGCAGCTTATCTCTAAAACTCAAAAACTCTTTTAATTTGCACATTAAGTAAGTTCTTTTCCTTCAGAACATTGTTTATAGTCATTGAATTTCTACAAGCTACTCAATAGGTAAAAATCAAAAAAAAATTAGCAATGAGAAGTAAATTACTTTATATATCTTGACAAAGGCTAAAGTATGAGGCGTAGTTAACGTGGCTTATAGTACCCTTTAGTCCACATTTATATTCTTTTCTCAACAGTAAAAATGAAAAATCATTACTCTCCAGATTGCTTCTGGATGGTGGCAACTGAGATGTGGATCAAAGTTTCCTTGTTCTAATTTAATAGATGAGGTACATTTCTATTAATTTAAAATTATAGGCACAATAAGAAGATGCATAGTAAATGACCTACAACACAGTCTACCTTCTATGTCCTATCCTTCCAATCCTATCTCTTTGTCTGGGATATCATATTGTAAGTTCCTAAGAATAATTCATTTAAGGGACAGTTGATCCATTTGAATGTATCTTTCTAGTATTCAAGTGATTTATCATAGTTACAACTGTATTTTAGCTTGTTGAGAGTGTTTAAGAATTTGAGAGACAAAAACAATGTTACATATAATACATAAAGGATATTTAATCTAATAGCTAAAGGCATAGGAAAATCCAACATCAAGATACCAGTCAAACTTCCCAGTATATTTTGTATTTTTTTTTCATTTTGTAACTAGCTGACCAAAGATTTAAGAAATCAGTTTTTCATTCTAAAGTTTTCCTAATTATGAATTTCTAATAAACACTTTTTAATTTCTTTGTTTGAATATCAAATGTTCAGTAAATGTTAAAATAATATGAAATGAAGTTTTAGTATGATATGGCTGCAGGCTGCACAAAGCAGAGCCACTAATCATTTGATCCTAGTTGGGGAAGTGCTCATTGTGCCTGCCTGTCCAGGAAAGCTACTGTCTTTAGTTGTATAGCTATTGAGTAGCCCAGAACCCCGTGGTTAGCCCCACACCCATGCCCACACACTGGGCCCTCTTTAAATCTAGTGGGTCACTAAGCAAAAACAAGCAAAACCAAAAGCTAATCACATGAAATTGGGGGTGCAGTCTTGTCTAGGCATAAAGGCAGGAGGGGGAGGGAGAGCTGGTGGAGGGGGGTGGGGTTGTTAGGGGGCAGAGAGTGGTATAGCAGGAGCTGTGGGAGACAGGGTGACAGAATGTGCTGTATATTGTATATATTTGAAACTGAAAAAAAATTACTGGAAAATGTACTATTATCTTCCTTTTTTCAAATTTCATTTATTTATTTGCTATTTGAAGGTATTTGTTAATCTGTGAGTTTGGGTTTTCCATATGTGGCATGTGTGTTGAGATCAAGGTTGATCTTCTTCTACTATGTGGGTCGCAGGTATCAAATTTAGTTTCCACTAGCCAGGCATGGTGGCACATGCCTTGAATCTGAACACTCTGGAGGTAGAGACAGGTGAATCCCTGTGAACCTGGTCTACATAGCAAGTTTCAGGCTAGTTGTGGCTACAAGGATATCTTTCTCCAAAAATCAAAATCAGAAAACAAAGAAAAATAAACTTAATACCTTAGGGTTGCTGGTGGCACTTCTACATTCTGAGCTCTCTTGCCAGTCCCTTTAAAATAATTCCTACGATACACATTTCTAATGATGGTCTTTAAAATAAATTAGCATATATTTTAATGATCTGTTTTTTCAATTCTATGAATTGTACATTAAAGCATCTTGTCAATCATGAACATATAATCGAGTATTCGAAGGGAAAATGCATATTGAAACATTGAAATAATGCTATTTCATGAATGATTAGACTCTCTGCTCAAAGTGTTCAGTTTTGCCAGAAATAATCAAATAAACTAATAAATAAACCCCATACAAACAGACAGATAAAATGCAGTGAATAAGGATGGCAATGATGCAGAAAATAACTTGAAGGAAGTATTTGGGTTCATGCATAAAGTTAACAATTTTTAAGAGTTGATCATTAAATTCTGTTCAAGAGAACTGAAGAGAAATGTCAGAAGTGTCTCAAGGAAATGTTACAAATCATAGAAGACTGCTCACCAAGGTTGCTATGATATAGCACAGCTTACTTCCTATCACAAATTTCAGATGGGAAATAATGAGGCAAGCATTCTAGTATCTCAAAGATCAGTTTCTAATAGTTTGCATTTCTTTTCTACTATGAACCCATTCATTCATTTGGTTGCAGAATTAATTACTAATTCAACCACATTAGTCATCCAACTAAGGGTAATCCTTATCTGGTTCCTGTGAGAAACAGAAAAGTTCAAATTATATTATTAATTCTAAAGACAAGATCTTGTTCTTATGTTTCATGTTTTTATTTAGCTGTATGCTTTGAGTTCCAGACCAGGCTGGCCACAGTCTTCCAGAGATGCCTTCATTACCTCTTTGTCTCGGCCTTCCGAGGGCTGAGTGTTGGGATTAAAGGCTTGTGCCACCGCCTCTGACTACTTTTAGATTTTTTTTAAAAGACATTATTTATATGCTTTATGATACTTTTGATTTTATTTTTTACAATATCAGGACACATGAGAGAGGGTCACTGTGTCTACTTTACAGAGGAATTATGCATTGCCAAAACATTTTCAAAATCACAATTAGCATAACTGAGCTGTTTCTAGAAGTAGAAGAAGTAAACTACAGATTGCGAAGTAGATCAATAAAAAGAAAACTGGAAAAATGAAGATGAGAGAAAGACAGCTCGAGAAAATGAAAAGAAAAGAAAGGAAAGAAGAATGCAGGAAGGAAGAAGAGGGCCGGCTAGGAGCTGGAGGACAGAAAAATGGTTTTGCTCACAAAATGCGACCCTTGTGATAGTTCCCTTTCACACTCGAAGAAGAAAAGAAATTGTTTTAATTTTTAAAGACACAAACTAAAAAAGTACTCCCAACCTGAATTTTCTTGTGAGTGGTTAACAGATGTTTCCACAAGTCAGTGAGTTTACTTAAGTGTCAGGGCGTGGACATTTGTATATAAAATCCCTCTTTAGTCAAAGGAAAGCAAATTAGAGAAACCTCTTAGCAGTGTAAATATTTCAGACTGTAGTAAACTCCATGATGCAGTGGCATAAAGTACTGCCCAGAGCACATCAACTTGCTCCATCCAATTTCAACAGCAGTGGTGTTTCCCTCTTTGAATTTGAAATAACAAATCACACATAGCCAAAAAAAAAAAAAAAACGAAAGAAAAAAAAGAATCTCTTAATATAGGAATCTTTTAAAACTCTGACTTTAGCATGTGGACCTCATTCCTAAGTAGTTAAATGGCAGACTATTAACTTTGTTTTGCACTTCCTTTGAGTCATGACTTGACTTTCAAAACATGTCGGTCAACTAGACTCTAAAGTCTCCTTGCGGAAGCAGCAGTGAGGAATCAAGTGAACTCCTCTCCTGTTGCAGTTCCCCTTCAGGGCAGGGCACACACAAATGACCCTGGCTTTTGACAAATCTTGGCTGAGCAAACTGTAACAAGCACTGTCTGTTTGGAGCAGAGTTTTCTGTTCTGACAGATACAGCTCAGGAGTATTTGATGTCTGCTTGCTGGTCATAGATAATGGTGCATCTTGGGACCATTGTCATTCTTGTCAATAAAAAGGCCTGGGGGGACATACAGCAAAGCTACCTTTTGATTCACCATTTTTCTCTCCTTCCCAGGACATTTGTAAGCCTGTGGTCAGCTAGGTCATTTTATTTTATCCTGATGTGCCTTGATAATAGCATCATGTCTACAAAAAATTTGACAGGCCATCGATGTCTGTTTCTGACTCTTAAGTTGTTTCACAGTCCTTCTCAATGTCAAACACTCTTTGAAAGCTACTGATTATGTTGGCTGGGACCATATTTGACAAGGCATTTCTTTCTTTTTTGATAAAATTAAACTCATGGGAGTTGATCTTTGAATTTAAGGTAATTTTTTTTTGAGAAATGTGAGTTATTCTGTCATTCCATTTCTGACACTCAGGGAATGTTTGAAAAACTGAATTCTATTTAATTGAATTAAACAATACATTTCTCTGTGAGATTTGAAAAACAGAACAATGAATGAAATTTAGTAAGTGAAAAATATAATAAAATTATCACATCAAAGTACAACCTATGCTCCCATTCTTTAATTCTAATAGAATTACAGACACTACATATGAATTTCTGTACATTGAAAAAAAAAGCACTTTAGGTATAGATAAAAATGAGAGATTGGACTGGCTTCATTTCACTTCTTAAAATACATTTTAGAACCTCTGTTAAGATATACATGTGCACCATAAATAAGCATGCATTTGTACATGCATTTATTCACACACAGTGACTAAATGTAGGCTATGGAGAATATAGTGTAATAAGGGCGGACGGACTGGCTAAGTTGGTAAAAGCCTACTGCACAAGCATGAGAACCCATGTTTGAATACCCAGAACCCACCTAACAAAGCTGGGTAATGTCATGCATATGTGTAACGCCAGAGTAGTGGAGATTAGATGGGCAGGTAGATCCTCAGAACTCAGTCTATTGAATTGGTGCACTCCAAGACCAGTGAGAGACACTGTCTAGAAAATAAGCTAGAGAGCAGCTGGGAAAGACCTCCAGTATCAACTGCAGCTGCAGGTCTCAACTTGCATGGGTGTGCATGCACACACACATGCACACACACACACACACAAATGTAATATAATGAAAAAAATTTTCTCCATGTGTTGGTGACATCAAAGAGACATCAAAAGTAAAGATGGCTTATCATAAAACATGCTGTTACTCCATAGGGTTTTAAAAGATTTTTGCATCTTGTTTTAGGTCAGTTTCTCCAAGGTATCATTCTCCCTTCCTCATGAATTAGAACAAAGGATTAGAAATCATGTGTGAGTTTTTAATTGATCCATAGAAAATGGCAGAGCTGAGCAGTAAACTCAAGTACTTTCTTGCTGAGTCTAGGATTCTTGCTATCTCAAATAATGTGTTCAATGTTTTTGTCACCACTAAGAGTTCATTAAATGCCAGCTGTCATCAGAATTAGATATACCAAGTTGAAAATTTCCCATGTCTAATTTAATTATTTCATACCTCCTTAGAAAGAAAGTTCTCTTTATGACTTATAGTATGATGAGCATATTTATTCATGACTCAAGAGTAATTTGCAGCACAATAATATTGTTAAATATTGTTATGCAGTCTATTATAATGCCAAAAAGCCAAACATGATGAATTATTAGTAGAATGGAGTTGATAGTTGCTTAGTGACTTATGCAGGAACAACACCTTATTGACAATAGTTTCAAATACTTGATTCTTAATCTTTGACTGGTTTTGCGGCCTTAAAGAATAAACAGGGAGAATATGTAAAATCTCAACACAATATATGCAAAATTAAGAATTATAAAAAAGGAGTGAGATAAGTGATGCAAAGCTTAAGTAGAAGCAGATTTCATGTTCATAAAGTGGAAGAGGAAACACTGCTAAGACACAAATTATCTAATATTTACTTAAACTAAAGTTATAATTTTCTATGTTTTTACCATCATTTTTATGAGTTTCCGTTAGCTTTTTTCATTGTTATTGAAACCAATGATTCTAAAAGGAAATGGATCTCCTTAAGAAATATAATTTTGACAAAAATGGTCATTGTAAAATTGCTACATTTCAAAACTCATAAAACTAAAATAATGGAGAGTGCTTTCTGTTAATATAAGACCTGCAGATTTGTGAATTGGAAATGTAGATCTTCAACTGATTATTAATGTCGATGTTAATTCAATGGGAAGAATTTAGCCTAACTCTTCCTTAGTCTGTTTCTATTAAAACAATTTGTTTCTGTTTTCATTTCCATGCAATCATTGTTTATCTCTTCCAAAGACATCAGGGCCAAGCATAGTGTCTCCTACTTTAAAAACTCAGTTTAGGAGAGTGAGGCATAGTAAAGTGCTTTTCAGACAAGTTTGTGCTGGAATGTAGAATTCCAGGAAGAGAAAGAAAGAAAGAAGAAAGAAAGAAAGAAAGAAAGAAAGAAAGAAAGAAAGAAAGAAAGAAAGCAAGCAAAGGAAGGAAGGAAGGGAAGGAAGGAAGGGAGGGAGAGAGGGAGGGAGGGAAGGAGGGAGGGAGGAAGGGAGGAGAAAAAAGCACTGAAAACAGAGAGGAAGACAAGAAAAATATTTCTCTCCTTTGCACCCCTCCAAGCCTTAGATTTTACTTTCAGCATTTCAAATCACCTGTTCTTTCCCTTTGTCCCTTTGCAACAAGCTATTCTAAGTTAAAGGCTTAAAGTTGTTTCTGAGTTTAAAGAAATTCAAGATTTCACTTCTCTTTCTTGTTCTTCTAGTTGGAGAGACCAAGAACGAAAGGGGGAAATGGGGCTTATATTTACTAACTCTTTTTTTCTCCATCACCCACACCATGCTGTACAGTTAAATGTTATTATCTGCACAGAAGAAAATGGTGTCAGGACCTGAAGTATTTATATTCCATGGACTTAAGATGCCTGAAATGTCTTCAAATCACAACACCTGTTGTTCCTCTTTGTTTTTGAGGTAATCGCTGTCATAGACAGGGATTATTAAGTATTTAAAATATATCAGGCAATGATGTAAGAAACTGACTGGCCTTATGATCTTATGGCTAAATTGTTAAAATGGGAATAATAATTTTAAGAATAAGCTCACTCACGTAGAGCTGGAGAGATGACTCAGAGGTTAAGAGCACTGACTGCTCTTGCAGAGGACTAATACCCACATGGCTAATAACTATCTGTAACTCCAGTTCTAGGGGAATCTGATCCTCTCTTCTGACTTCCGGGCACATTGCACAATGTGAGTGTACTTACATACATGCAGGTAATATACATATACACACAAAAATAATAAATAAATATTTTTTTAAAAAAAGCTAAGAGTAGTGTTGCTTTATGAGCATAAGCAGGAGTATTTAGTGCCAAGAATGGTGGCTCACATCTTTAATCCAAGCCCTCTGGAAGCAGAGACAGGTAGAATTCTGTGAGGTCAAGTTCAACTTGGTCTACATACAGATTTTCAGGCTAACTGAAACTACAGGGAGACTCTGTCACAACAAAACAAAACAAATCAAAGCAAAAAACCCCAACCAACCAACCAACAAAATACCATAAAATTAATATTTAGAGAACAATTTGATGCTATTTCACTTTAGCTAAAAACAGTAGTAATCTCTTGCCTCTTGCCCACTACTGCCTACTCAAACATGTGTTTGGTTGTTGTTGTTTAGGACAGGGTCTCACTATGTATCTGTGGGTGGCTACAAACTCACAGTGATCTGTCTGCGTCTGCCTCCAGAATGCTTCATTGAAGGTGTGCACCTCCATGCCTAAAAATCATAGGTTTATAACTGGATTTACAGTGTGCCAGGTAAGACTGCCTGACTTCTCTCTTGTGACTCAGGCATTAAAACCAATCAGAGAGGGCTTGCCTGTTACCATACCTGCTGTGACTCAGTTTCATCAGTGGTCACATCTTGTAGTTTATGTAGTTAGTTCTCAGCCGTGTATGATCACAGAAGCCTTTGTTCTGCCTGCATTACACGATTGAGTACTATGACAGCTGGCCAGGAGCGAGGACATTTCTAGACCAATTTCAATTGGATTTCCCCTTATCTTTGACCCGATGTGTGTGGGGTCCTGGAGCAATAGTTCTTACTGAGTAGATCTGGATGGAAATCAAAAGGAATGACAGGAACTTGTATTGTTTTGGGGGCCTCTGTGATCTTGCTGACATGTGTAATTTAGGAAATATCCCACACTTGGCACTAGAATTTTTGTTTGAACAAAATGCTATTCAGTGTGACATTATCCAGCCAGGGAGATTACTTCCCTTCTAACTGGCATGTTATTATTTTTTTAATTGATTTACAAAGTAGTTTGTTTCAATATGACTTTTTATGCATACCTCCATTTAGATATCTCTGAATCTTCCTCCCTTCACCTTTCCCATTCCCATACATATGCAAAGGATTAATATCCAGAGTACACAAAGAATTCCAAAGACTAAACATCAAGAAAAAAAAAAAAAAAAAACTAATACAAAATGGCCATGAATTTTAAGAGAAACTTCTCAAGAAAAGTGATAGAAATGGCTAATAATCATTTAGGAAAGTGTTTAAAATAGTAATCAAGGAAATTAAAATTTAACCTAATTTGAGATATCTCTCCCCATTCTTAATGATTATCATTAAAAAATCAAATAACAATGAATCCTGGAGAGGAAACAGTGAAACAGGAACATTATCCATCGATAGTGGCAATGTAAACTGGTACAGAACAATGCACATCAGTGTGGAGTACTTAAAAATTTAGAAATAAAACTACCAGTAAGCAACTACCTGACTCCTGAGCACTCTGTGATTACTTTCTTTTTAATATCCAGTTAAGTTCCCCACATATTCCTGGTGATGTCCACCAGATTCTCTTAAATCTTATAATCCATTCTTTGTGCTATTATGGGATGATGTCTATGGTTTATGAGGTAATGCTTAACTAACAACTTTAAATTAATGTGTTAAAAAATAATCAAACTGAAGGTCAATTTCCTATTTTAGTAGTAGTCTTCTGCCTAGTTTTTAATTTATTCTATTTTATATTATGTTTATATTATTATATTACAAGGTACAATCTTTATATCTTAATCTATACTGTTAATGGGATCTGTTTTTCATATATCATCTATCATTGAGACATCAATCTAGCTATTCATCCATCAACTTTTAGTGTTAATATACTTCATACTGTTAGAAAATATTTCATACTGCCATGATAAGATACCTCAGTGCCCAGGTTAAGCCAGGATCTTGGGAGGTCTCTGTGGTTCCTCCTATCATTATCTATTTAGCACTACCCACTGCTGTCCTCATTAATTTTCATTTACACTCTGAACATAACTGTATCGATAATCAAAGTTCTGACATTTTGTTTTGAATACAATCATTCAGAACTGTCTTATAATAAAGTAAGATTTCCAAAAGCAGGTAATGTAAGCAAACCAAAGTTATTTAATATATGAATAGGAGTGTTTGGTTTGCAGTTTTTTAGAAGGTATTCGTATCTAGTCTGTTGACAGCTTGAACTATCTGTCAGTGTCCTTATCCAGTAGCTTTCATTTTTCATGCAGTATTATTTTTACTCACTTGAAAATGTTAACTCATAACTAATTGACTACTAATCATTTCATAAGCAAAAGTATTTATTGAAAGTATATTATTTGTTTAAATACCATAGCTATTCACATAATGTCCATAAAATCAGTCTTAGTGCTCTATCCTCAAAGAACTTAAATATTAAAGGGGAAAGGGGAAATAGATAATAAATATTACAGGAATAGAATATTAATATATCAGAAAGTGATGAAAGCTGTAAGTTAGAGGTAAAGGGTCAAAGAGTGCTTCTTGATGGATGCTGGCATAGGATTTCAAGGCAGTTTTCTTGAACAGAATGAAATACAAGCAAATCCTTGAAAGCTTAGGATAGCCAGGCATGGTGGGGCAGGTGGATCACTGTGAGTTCTAGGCCAGCCTGATCTACATAGTGAGTTCCAGATCAGCTGGGGCTACAAGGTGACCCTGTTTCAAACAACCAAACAAACAAGCAAAAAAACAAATTGAGACCACTGGTATTCAGTTTGACATTTTGTTGTTTTTGTAGTGTCTTTGCACTATGTAAAGAATATTCTTAGTGTTTTTTTTTTTTTTGAGTCCTATGGTATTGCTTATTTTTTCCTCCTGTAGTCTCTTGAGTGTGTTTATCTTTCTCTTCAGACTGAAGTACCTCTTCCAGTATCCTCTGTGTGGCTGGCTTGGTAGTTACAAATTCTTTAGCTTATTTTTCAAAATGGAATAGTTTTCTTTCACCATCAAGTATGAGAGAGTTTGGATCAGTATATTAGACTTGGTTGTCATTTATGGTCTTTGACAGATTTAGTAGGAGGTGTCTACAGTACAGACACTTGTTAAGGTTTCAATACAGTCTGAGCACCTTCACTCTCCCCAACCACTTCCTGCTCCCACACCCTATCCCCCTTTTAGCCTTGGGCCCAGAAGGGCTCCTGCTCTTCCGCCACTGAACTCTGAACTAGCTTTCCAACCCAGATAAGCTTAATCCTCTATCATAATCTCTTAGACGCCCCAGAGACTTTCCCCACTTCCACTTGGCCCTGGCATCCTGATTTGCCTGACACAGACCCCTCTGTTACAGGGCAGAAAGGTGAGATGGTAAAGATTTAGGGTAGTGTGATCACTGGCAGAAAATGGCTGTAAAAGGGAAGAAAGCCCGATGGAATCACAAGACAGGTGAAGACTGACCCGCATGTTTATGTCCAACTCCTAACAGACCAAAATCAGTAACCTTCCCATATGCCAAAATCAGACTGAGAAAAAAATCAGGAAACCAATCCCATTCATCATAGCAACAAAGAAACAAAAAACCCAAAACAAACAAAAAGAAAACCCTTGGATTAAACCTAACAAAGGAAGTAAGAGACCTATACAATGAATCACAAAGAAAGAAGTTGAATAAAACACATGCACATGAATTCGTAAAATTATTAGTGTGCAAATGGACATCCTACCAAAGTCAATCTAGAGATTCAACACAATCCTGCCAGAATTCCAACATAATTTCTTCATAGAAATTGACAAAAATCCTTCATATTCATAGGACACCCAATAACCAGTAATAACCCAAACAGTTTCCCCAAATATAAACCCTTCTGGATGTATTACCATTCCTGATTTCAGCTTATACTAAGGTATCTTAGTTGTAAAAATGACAAGCTATTGGCAAACAACCAGAGACACTGACTAGAACTGAGGATGCAGATACACATCCATGCTTCTACAGCCATCTGATTTTTTGACAAAGATGCCAAAAATACACATTGTAGGAAAGACATCTTCTTCAGCAAGTGGTGCTGGGAAAACTGGATATCCATACATATGAGAATAAAACTTGATTCTTTTCTTTTACCCTGCAAACAAATAAATTCAAAATTGATAAAATATCTCAATGTTAGACCTAAAACTCTGAACCTACTAGAGAAAAAGGGCACGGAGTGCAAAACAGAACCAGCAATCAACAAGGGAGACTCCATGAAATTAAAACTTTCTGTACACTATAAAGAAAAGTCAACAGACTGAAGAGGTTCCCCAAAGAATGGGAAAAATGTCTTTGCCAGCTACACATCTGATAAGGATTGGTGTCTGTAATAATACAAGGAACACAAAACATTAAATACAAAGAAAGCAAACAATCCAAGTAAAAATGGGTTATGAAACTATACAGAGAGTTATCAGAAGAAGAAATACAAATGGCTAAAAAAATATTTTCAAAAGCATTCATTGTCCTTAGCCATCAAGGAAAAGGAAAAGCAATTAAAACTACTTTGGTATTTCATCTTATTGCAGGCAAAATTGCTAAGATTAAGAAAACAAAGACTAGGTGGGCATAATAGCCCACACTTGCAATCCTGTGAGATTGAGGTCAACTTGGGATGGGCTATATAATAAGTCCAGTCCAGGGTCAGGCAGTGAGACTTTGTCTCAAAAGAAAGGGGGGGAACATCAACAAATGAAGAGAATGTTGGGTGGATCCTCACACACTGCCGATGGTTAGAGTTCAAATATTGCAGGTACTATACATGAAAATCAGTGTCATGGTTCTTCACAAAATTACATGCTACGCATAAGCCAAAAGGGAAAAGGACTCTATTTCCTACTAGATAGACATGTTTTCTTTCTTCTTTATAGCTTCAGTGTTCACAAGAGTTAAGACATGGAGTAAATCTAAATGTCCATCAACTGATTAATAGATAATGAAAACGTGATGCCTGTAAACAATGGATATTTATTCATCTGCAAAGAAAATTTAAATTATGAAATTTGCAAATAAAAATACACTGAGTGAGGTAAACAAGACCCAAGAGAAAAATGGGACATGTTCTCACTCACATGTGGCTCTTACCATCAAATGTTACATGTGTGTGTAATTTGAAGAAGACTCCTGAAAACCAGAAAGGGACCATTGGTGGAGAAAGGGAAGAAAGATCTTGAGGAAGGGACAATAGTAAGGCATAGATGACATCATGGGAGAAAAAGGATGAGGGGTAGGGGAGTTGAAATGGGAGAAAGATGGGAGGGGAAGGCAGAGGAGGGGGTGCAGTCAGTATCGTTAGCAATGTAATGTTCAAAAATGCCATAAAGAAACCTCCTATTTTAGAAAAGTCATATAGAATTTATATTTTATATTCATATAGAAGAATTTAATAGGAGTTGTTGTAATCAGAGATTATACTCATCCCAAATGTGACATAGTGCTAAATAAAAGGCACAGTGGCATTATAGAAAACCTCCCCTCCAGGTGTGGGTCAGAGGTGTCCTGGAGACCCTCAAAACAATACAGGCTTAATGGCACTGTACTTGGTTGCATGAGAGAATTTCATGTAATACTCTATTGATGAAGACATCACACACTGATAAGTGGGTAGCGAAAAATAAGATGGTGCTGACTTAGGAAGCTACCAGCTAGATTTATAGTATTGGGAGGTGCTATGTAGACTACTGGATGAAAAGTATCATTAACAGTCTTACTCACCTATGAACTTTGTGAACAATAACAATGACCAGGTTGGTAAGATATGCCAATGGATATAATAGTGACACCCATGTTATGGTGTAACTAACTGCTTTCTAGTTGGACTTAAAGCCAGTATGACAGAAGAAAACTCATGCTTGTTAAGGTAAAGCTGACCAGGAACACATGTATAAGGACCTCCAAGGTCCATGGGTGAAACTACTACTATTACTTTGCTAAATGGACATAGTGTCAAAATGCACTCTAATTTCTTGTATCTTTACTTCTAGATTAATGTAGCTCTCAGACCTCATCAGAGATGTTTCTTCATGTAGTAGATGGCAGTTATTATAGGAACTCATAACTAATCAAAATACAGAGAATAAATTTCAGTAGAGTGTTCAGCTACAAATGGGATATCTTTAACATACTGCCAAACCACAAGACTTGGGACCATCACAGAAAAGGGAGTACAGACATTGTAAGAGCCAGGAAGGTCAGGGAGGACCAGAGGATTACTTTTCTTTTGAATGTGATGAGACAGTTGCAGTCAATCATGATTTCAAAGCATCTGTGTTACATGTACAAGACCTGCAGAAGATCAAGAGAGTTAACACTGTAGCATGAGATGAGAAGGAGTTTACAAGTCTTAACTTCCAACAGCTATGGACAGTTGATAGCCTCCGAAGGGAGGGGGAGTCAGTTTTCTTTAAGATTTGCTCCCTGGTAGCTCGATCATACTATAGTGGGTTGTCCCATACCCATGAGTATATAAATGGCACAAATTGGAAATGATAAATTATTAAAAAGAGGCCATGAATTTGAGAGATTAGGGAAGTGTTGATTGATTAGACAGGAGTCATGGCGAGGAATAAAATGTGAAACAGATCAAAATATATTGAGATTCTTAAAGAATTAATGAAAATATTTGTAAAACAATCACTCATAGAGTACTCAGAATGTAATAGCTTCGTGGTATTCAGGATGTTCACCTCATCTATGAAAATGATACTGTGTTGTCCCATAACCAACAAGCATGCCTTCTCTCCAAAGCTTGCATAATTTAAGTTAAAACATAAAAATATTATCTTTATAAGTAAGCATAATGCTATCATGACTGTGTGTGTAGTTGTATTTAATTAAAACATTGTATATATTTTAGCTTTCAAAGTTCTACTAAGCACAAAATAATATCTTTTTGTAAAATAGTCCAATGTCACTTGATCTTTAAAATACCATTATAAGAATTGTTATTAATGTATAAACTTTTAATTGATATGATTTCCCCTTTGGTCATCTGCTTCTATGTTCTGTGAATTTTAGTATCAATTCATTTTCCAAAATTAACGTAGTAATTAAGGAAACCTCCTTATTTAAAATGAAATATCTCATTTCATACAGCATGAGTTTTACTAATGAACAGAAGAGGAACCTTCTTCAGACTTTGAATAGTGGCACACTTCATAACCAAGGCTTTCCTCTTACTGAGAAGCAAGATAACCAATAGGTCACAAGATAATAAATGTTGTTCTATATTGCATTTTATTGGAAAAGCATACCATCTAATAATGAATAACTTTATTTTCTATTGATGTCACTAAAAATATTTCAATGCTTCATTTCATTGTCTGCTAGATTAAGCTGATCTGATCTCTTTTTTTTCCAAAGTTTATGAGAAATCTTCATGCTATCTTAAAAATATCAACATGAATACACACAAAAATTAATGAAATAAGGGAAACTTCCATTCTAGTTTTCTAGCAGACAGGGCAATGACTTAGAGAATGGAGGGACTAGTGTCCAGTGAAGTATAAATTCTCCAATAAGCATAATAATATCTGCTATTTTAGATTTTCTATTCCCAAACCTTGGAAGAAGGAAGATAACTGCAGGATATAGTTATTTTAACACCAGGGTTTTAAATTATTTACTAATTTCCATCATATTCATGATATGCTTTCTAATATTTCCCATCTTCTTTCTTGCTTATAGATTTCCACTAACATTTGGAATCAATCATCCATTTTGCTTAGACAAAAGATGCTGCAATAATAAAGAAAGAATCAAAAGTAGCAAATCTAAATATAATAAAGAGATGACATTAACTAAGTTTTATTCATTTAATAAATGCTGGTTAATGGGACATTTGTTGACATTTATCAAGAAAGAAAATCAAGAAATACTAATAGAGATGCAGGGAAAGTGAAATACTTATATATTATTTGTGGGAACACAAATTAGCCAAGTCACTATGAAATCAGAATGGTTGGTTGTACTACTCCAGGAACAGAACCAGAGAAGAGATATATGCACTCTCATGTTTACTTTTGCACTATGCAAAGCAGCTAAGCTATGATATGTGCTTAGTTTTTTGTCAAAAAGTGCATAGATAAAGAAAATTACACAACTATATGAAATAGAGTCATTAAATTAAATTAAATTGCTTTCTCTGCAGAAAAATGACTGAGATTGAAGATTGTCATGTTAAGTGATGTAAATCAGACTTAGCTAAATATCACATGTTCCTCTCATATGCAGAATCTCAGAGAATAGAAGACGTAAGAAGTGAAGGCTAAACAGAAGAGGGTTGCCGCAATGAACACAGCAAATACATGATATTCATCTATAAAAATGTCACAAGCAAAACTATTATCTCTATAATTAATGAACACTAAAAGACATGATATTGATTTCATATTGTTATATATTGAATAACATGAACATATAGGACTAATGAAATTTTAAATAAAATGCTCAAATTCAAGTTTGTGACATCCTATGTATCACAAACATTATAACTTTTAGGAGACATCCCATGCACTTTTGAATTAGCTCTTTCTGTGTTCTGTGATAAAAACTGTATAGGTTTTTCAAATATTCTGAACTTAGTTTGAGATATTTCTTTCATTTTTAATCTCCTTCAAAGTACTAGAAATAATCACAGATTTTAAAACCTTATTTCCTTCAATAGTTCTTCCTTATCCTAAGTGAATCCCAAAATGAATAAAGTATTGCCTGTATGTGTTGCTACATTAAATAGACATTTTTAATTATAACACTGCATTCTGTATTTGTTCCTTTCTACCTTTAAAGTAAAAAGTCAGTGTTTCTGGGATATAGCTAATTACTGCACTGTCATAATAAAAACCATATTCTGCTTTTCTGAGTCTTCATCCAATTCATTCTTGAATTCATTTTAAAGCTCCTTATAAGTGTCCACCAACTCTAACAAGTACCGTATTTATATTTTTTATCACCTGTATACTTACGTATTTTCTCTTCCACTCTCCCTTTGGATTATTCACTGACAAAGGTGTTGTTCTTAATAATGTGATGTGTGAAAAGTTTGAAAATCTTCAACTCCTCAATGATTAATGATATCTATTCAATAAAAAATGAGGAGGAAAAGGTGACAGAAGACAGAGCTGAAGTAAAGATCCTGATGCCAAGAGCCAGAGAGGTAAAGTATAAAGTACAGGCAATTACAAAAATCACTATACCTGATAAAGGGAACACATTTCCTGTAGAATCCATGCATGTTGTTAGGGTGGAAGCTATTGGAAGTGGATGACTGCAGAGAATAGAGGAGTCAGTTTCTTTAAGGCATGTAAGACATGAGAGATTACCTATTCTCCTGCAAATGGTATGAAATCCATGTATATACAGGCAGCATTAAGTAGACTCAATGGGTTTAAAGTAATAAAGTACATAAATCTGGGAGGGAAAGTGCAGTCATAGGTGAGAGGGGAGAGACTGGGAGGGAATGGGGACCAGATCTGAGTAAAGACATGATGCACGTGTGTGCCACCCTCAGACAATAAAAATGCAGAATTTATTTTTTTTCGTTGTTTAAAGTATCCTTAAAATGATACAGTTACCTAATTTACCTTTTATTACTGCTTGAAGTTCAAAGGACTTATGTTAAACCTTTATGCATATTTGAACACTTGAGTTGATTGGCTAGGACTTTACTTATTTGACACATGGGCATTAAAAGTAAGACAACAGGCAATTATTTCACTCTGTATATACTGATGTCAATAGTCAAGACTTGTGATATTAAATTATTTTCTTTTTCCAAACATGTTTTTTTGAAGCTGTTGAAAGAGAAGGTATACTAACAATTGGTCATGACAGGGGTCAAAAGAAGGTAATATAATTATGAAGCTAAGTTTTCTTCTTCTTTTACAATATGATGTATATAGAAATTTACATATTACGTTGGTGGTAATCATATCCATTAAGTATTTTGTTTCATGAATTCAAAGTGGGATTGATTAATTCTCATTTGATAACTTGCTTTTACCTTTGAGAAAACAATTTTGATAATTTTATTCATGGTTTAGAGTAAAATTTACATTTTGAGCTATAAAATGTTTTTTCAGTAGAAAGACAAATATTATTAATACATATAATCAGGACAGCCATTAAACAAAAAAATGAAATAGAACAACATTCAAGCATACACTTTTCTTGTTAAGTGTGCACACAGGTGATGACAGTAGGAATTACAATCTCACAAGTACTGCTTTCCCATAATCAAAGGAAACGTTCAGGAACACAGTAGAGATGTCCTCATACTAGATATGACTATGAGCAATAGCTTTATCATCATTTTATTTTCTCATGAAAAATGAGCCCAGTTTTGCTTGTTCACTTATCCATTGTAGGCTGGCTGCATGGCAATGCCATTCGAGGAGATAATGTAGAACTCATCTGTTTTTATATTTTATTGTAATGGGATTCAGAGCACAGAAATTAGTCTGACTGAAATTCTATTCCTGGAAGCACTGTTCCCAAAAGAGATCTTAAAGCAATTCAGTGAGTTTAGGATATTCGTTTGTCATGTTTATTCAAAATGAATCAAGTGATAGCATGTATTTTAAAAGTCTTTATCCTATCACTTGGAATTCTAATAATTTATATGGCAAAGGTATAACTTAATTTCTATTATTGTATAATGAAAAAAATGGATTCTGAATCCATATATTTCTCATGAACAGATTTAATTTTTAGATGACAAAACATTCAAAATACTTTACAAACTTCACCATGAGTTTTCCAATAAACTTAGGAAATATATAGTAAATGAATAATCTACTTCGTAGTAACTAATGCTGAATTGTGAAATATAACTATATTGTTTTCAACAGTTTGTAGAATTTTAGCTTCTCACAGTAGTTTTTACTCTTTGATATTTTTTTTACCTATTTAAAAAAAATGCTTGCTGGTGCTGGGAAGATGGCTCAGCAATTATGAGCAATGGCTACTCTTGCAGAGGACCCAGGTTCAATACCCAGCACTCATATGGTAGCCAACAACCATATATACCTTTAGATGGTCAATGACTCACCCAGGGCTCAGGGACCATTGAAGGAGAGGGGGCGGAAAGATTGTAAGAGCCAAGGCAGGTGGAGAACAGAGTCTTATGAGCCCCTGAGATCTCGATCATATGAACATATAGCATCCACAAGAACCATGTAAACTCAGTCAGATAAAAACCTGCATAGTACTGGAGAAACAGGCAGGAGACTACAACTTTGGTGAGGAACTGTTGTCAGGTTATTTTTTGCAGGATATGAGGGGGAGCAGATCTTTTTTAGAGGAGTGATGATAGTCAGGCTGAACAAACTCCAGTGAATGAACACACAAGGGACAGCTGGCTATACAAGCTTCACTCAATAAGGCTTAATATATATGACAGAAGGCAGGCTATTGGGTGCAGATAGGGAAGGGGATACTAATATGATTAAGATATACGAAATTTAGAAAATTCAATACAAAATAAAAAACAAAAATTAAATAGGTTATGGAAAGATAAAAAATAAAACATTAATTAATTAGCTAAAAAGATGACTGATGATATGGAATCATAATTTTAAAAGTAGGTGGAGATGATTATTAAAGTTGAAAGTTGCAACAATCTGTTAGTTACATTAACAGTCTAAACATACACAATCACATGGGATTACCAACTCATGCAACTTACCGCACAACTCACTATTAAAGTTGTTCTAAGATGCTCACTTCCTTTTATGTAGACTGGCACATATAGATGGACTGCTGGTCAGGCAAAGCAGATAGAGGGAATTTCTGATGTAGAAATCCTTCAGCCTGTCAGCCCTTATTCTGAATCTCATGCCCTTCTTTCTGGCTAAGAAAGCCCCAGACCTTTCATCAAGTGCTCAGATGAGTGTCAGAACGTTCTAGATCATGACTGTCTCATTTATATTCCATCTTTTTAGCAGATACGACTCATGTACAGGAATATAAATACACATAAACACACACACATATATTCTATTGAGTTCACATAGCATTTTTACTTTAAACTGTATTTTGATTTAAATATTTCAAACTATTTTTGATGTATGAATGTTCTGTATACATGTATATCAGAGCATTACATGTGTGACTCATACTCATAGATGCCGGAAGAAGACATCAGATCCCCTGGAACAGGAATTAAGGAGGGTGTTAGCCACCAGATGGCTGCTGAGAACTTTTGTAAGATCAATGTATGGTCTTAAATGCTGAGTCATCTATCCAGCTCTGTATATTGATTTTGAATTAAATTTTTATAAATTTATTTTTCAACTGCACTCTTTATGTAGTATGTTATATATAGATAAGGCCTTTATCTTTTGTATTTGTATCACAAGAGATAAAACACACATACATGTAAAGTATTTATAAAGCATACTATCATAGTGCTAAAACAGTTATGAAGCATACATCTATTTGAACAAATGCCTCAAACAATAGAATATTTTTGATATCCTAAAGTATCTCGTTAACATTTTTCTTCTTTTCGATATATGTTTTGGTTGAATTTTTGTGCATTTCATACACACATCTTAATCATATTTAGACTCCCTCTCTTATCTGAAAGTTCCCATATCCCACCCACAGGATTTCATGTATTCTGACATATACATAAAGGCTTTTGGAGCAAGTTTGTGTCCCTAGATGTTCCTTAGTATGAGCTCATCCACTGGAGTTTGTTCAGCTTATTTTACATCACTCCCCTCCCTCACCCAGCAATGATCAACTGCTAATAGTTACTCAGATAAGCTTGAAGACTCTCGGCCATTTCCTCAGCTCTATGTTTGGTTATTGTCATATTGAGTTTGTATGGAACTTGAGCATTCTGTCACCATTGCTGTAAGTTCATGTGAGCAAGATCCCAGAAGCTGGGAGGACTGTTTCTTTGGGGTTATCTACCACTTCTGGTTATTAAAATCTTTCTGTCCCCATTTTGGCAAAGGTCCCTGAACCATAAGTGGGTTAAGTTTAATACAGCAGTCCTATCCAGGGACATTTATTCTTGCAGTCTCTTATTTTTTATACTTTGTTCAGTTGTGGCCTTCTGTGATACTCAACCTCTGTTGCATGAGGAAACTTTACCAGTCAGAGTTGAGTGATGTATTAGTATTCTCTCTACCTTCTGTTTCAATGCATTCTCCAAGGTTAAAGTGTGGAAATTTCATCATTGATGTGTCACTTACAGGTAGATATTTCACAGGCACTTATTCCCTGATTGTGACAAGTTGTGAAACTGTAATAATCTTCATCTGATGCAAAAAAGATGCTTTTTGATGAGTACTAACAGATATACTTCTCTGAAAATATAAGAATACATATTAGAATGCAGTAAGAAATTATATTTGTATAGATAGGTGACAGATGGAGTATTTTCTCTAGGATCTAAGTCCTCTCCAGCCATGTGAATTTGGCTATGTTTTCAGTACCATACATGAGTTCCCTCCCTTTGAGCAAGCTTAAGTACAATTTGATAACTATTCATTGTCCCTGAGATAAAAGTGCCACTACTGTACAGATATGAGGGCAAAAATGACCTTATTAAAAATGGTCTATGTATCTGAACAGAGAGTTTTCAAAAGAAGAAATAAAAATGACCAAAAAACACGTTATAAATTGTTCAACAACCTTAGTAATTAAGGAAATGCAAATCAAAACCATTTTACAATTATATCTTACCCCAGTCAAAAAGGCTAAAATCAAGAGAACAAACACACTAAATTCAGGCAAAGATGGGAGAAAAAGAGGAATGCTTATCACTGCTGATGGAATTGCAAACTGGTGCAAACATTATGGAAAGCAGTGTGGAGAACTCAAAAGAAATTAAAAACCTAAAAATATATCTACTGTATTATCCTGATATAGCACGCCTTAGTATATACTGAAAGGATTCATTCTACTACAGAGATACTTTTGCATCCATGTTTGTTACTGCTCTTTTCATAACAGTTAAAAAAGAAAATAACCCAAATATCCCCCAACTGATGAAGACAATGAAAATGCGGTACATTTACACAATGTAGTTCTACTTATCAGTAAAAAAATGAAATCAGGAAATTTGCAGCTAATGGATGGAACTAGAAACAATTATAGTACATAAAATAACAAAAAGAAAAACAAGTTATGCATGTTCTCTCTTAATTGTAGACCCTAACATCAAATCCTTACATGTAAGTATATATCCTGATGTGACTACAGGAGCCAGAAAAATGTAAAAAAATATAATAATAACAACATAGAGATCATGGGGAAGATAGTGCTGGAGAGAAGGGAATAGGAGATAGGTGTTACAAAAGGTGAAATGGATAAAATGGGGATATGTAACTTGAAAGGAAGAAAAGAGGGTTCTACAAGAAACCATGGTGGTAAAGGGGTAGAAGGAGCTCAAGAGAGGGGGAATAATAGGAGACAGGTGCTACGGAAAGGAAGATGGAGGAGGGATGACTGAGGGATGACAAAACACAAGTAATGTTTAGGTGATGTGAAAACCAGAGGGAAATGCATTATTTCCAGTCTATTGAAAAATACATGGACAATATCTGTACATGAGTGCATGTGTATAGCTCAGGCTATGTAGGAAGAAACACAGTGCTAGTCAGGAGAAACCATTCTTCCAGTCGTTGGTCAGGGTAGTTCAAGAGACTGCACAAATAACAGGCTATTGTCACAATCCTTGATTGCCTCGCAAAAGGTGAAGTTAAAACCCTATTGCTAAAGACATGGTATATTTCAAACAGGTCTTAGAGCAATAGAACTTGAACTAACCTGGAAGCTACACCCTTGAAGACTAGTTCTCATAGTTTTAGAGGATAGTATTTATGCTACTAATGGAGAAAATGAGTCAGTGGTCCAACAACAGCTTTAAAGATTAATATTTTTCTTTATCATATTTAAATATAAATATAATATAAATATAAATGTAAAAAATGTAATGTAAATGTAAATATAAATGTAAATATGATATAAATATCATATTTAAAATATAAAAAGCCAACTCCAGTCATTGTATGTAACATATTTTAATGGGTATTGTATTGGGATTATCATACATTCTTTCTTTCTTTAATGATCCTTCTTTATTTAAGTCCCTATTATTAATAAAGTATGAAATTACAGAGGAATTGTCCTGTTAGTATGTAGATAATATTGAATAAAACCAGTAATGTAGTAGAAAGATAAGGAAATCAAATCTTTGATAAGGAATTAGTCTGTACTCTTACCATGATATAAGTTAGATGATTTATAAAAGAAATTCAAGTTTATAATAGTAGTCAAGGAAGTTATTTAACAGTTTCTGAAAAAGTAATGTTCTTTCTATTTTGACCAAGTGTTTGTCTTTTTCACAGTAACTGAATGGATGTGGCTTGTAGACCGAACCTGTGATAGCAGCCAATGGACTTGATGTTAAGCCCAGATTTCAGACCTATAATAAAAAATAAAGTAATTAACAGATGTTCATAGGCAGATATCTTCATTCAAGTCATCACCTGTTCTTTTATGCAAGCCTCAAGGGCTGCCACAAGGGAGGAGGGTGGAGACTGTAACAGCCAGAGGTCCAGAAGGACCAGAACAAAACGGAGTTGTCTGGACACGGCAGGAAAGTTGTATTCATGAACTCAAAGGAGTTATGGTTGCCTACACAAGGCCCCCACAAGTTCAAGCCAGTGTGCATTCTATCGTGCAATGGAAGGGTCCTGATTCTTGAGTCCTGATTCTCAACTGAGGAACTACAGACATTTGAAGGCTTCTGGTAGATGAAGAGCCGGATCTCGTGGTGAGTTGACCACTCTCCAATGAATGGCCACACACAGAGAACTATATGGATAGCATAGACTGGACTGAATGGATTATTAGAACAACAGAAAAAGAGGACGTGAAGTTGAAGGGGTTAAGGATATGGGGTGGATCAGGGAGGAGTTAAAGGAAGGAGAGGGTACAAATACAATCAAAATACATTGTATGAAATCCTCAAAGAATTAAAAATATATGCAAAAACTATCATTCAGAATGCAATAGTTTCATACTATTCAAGATATTAATCTCATCTCTTGGAACATTCCAAAAACCACATACAGAACTTTTTGCCATTATCAATGTCTTAAAATGATACAATTCTATCCTATTCACTATGCAAACATTTTCTCTCCAAAGATTTTGTAATTCAAGTTGAAAGGTAAAGATTTTCCATTTGTTGCCCAAACAAGATAATTTCAGTAAATGCTTAGGTCCTCAAGAGATTCTCAAGGCATATGGTTAGTCTGTGTAGATCCCAAGATTATCTAAACTACTTCATCCATAAGCATTGTTATTTTGACAAATAGATTTGCTCTTTGTGAAATATATAGTAAATCTATAATAAGTGATCTCTGAAAACCCAATTCCATAGACTTGGTGTTACATTTTAGAAAGCTTAGCATAAATACTAGGATGATCTTGTGTATAGGGTGAAAGTGCATTCTACTGGCAACTTTCAGCTCCATTCAGGGCTCATATGCTATGTGGTACCATCTGCTGATAACTGCTATCATCTACTTCATTTTAAAGAAATTATTCCTTGAGAATTTCATTTCTGTGCAATGAAATATGATCATATTCACTCCCATTTGCTCCTTCAGATCTCCCGAGATTTCCCCATATTATCCTCCCAATTTCTTCTTTTTAAAATAATCTGCTAGGTTCAATTATGTCGTCTCTATGTGCATGGATATCCAGTGGAGCATGGGCAAGGTATCACTGGTCATATGCCCAAAGAATGATTCTTCCTCCCCAAGCAGCTGTCAACCACCAACAGTTTTTCACTTCATGATGGAGCTTCCTGAGTTCTCCTCCTGTGCTGGAATGTTGGCTGACTTGATCTTGTGCAACTCTTGTGCAGTCAACGACAGATGTCATGCATTTATGAGTGCAAGCCATGTCATGGCTAGAAGACAGCATTTCATAGCAGTTTTCCTACCATCGGCTTTTATATTATTTCCATATCCTCTTCTGTGATGTTTTCTGAGCCTCGGCAGGGAGGTTGATAAAGATATTCCGTTTAGAACTGAATAGTCACACTCTGTTGTCCTCAGCACTTTGATCAGTTATGAGTCTCTGTATTGACCATTGCTCTTTGCATAATGAAAGTTCTCTGACCAATGTTGAGAGAAACCCAGTCCAATTTTACTTGTTAGGCACTTTAAAAAAATACAGGGCGCCTTCTGGCATTATGAAAAATAACTAGTCAGGAGATAATTTCTTGATGAATTTGAGACTGAATTTCTGTGTCTCCCAATCAAAATATATGGCATGTTCAGCAATAGAGTCCTACCAAGTATCTATGCTGGGTAAATAAGAGCAAGGGTAATGGACAGTTTTGTCTTAGAGACCTCTGTTTTCATTTCACAGCCAATCTCTTCTGGAAGCAGCACTATGCATCCATGCAGGATGCCATTTTCTAAAAAAAAATTTTTTTTTAATTAGGGTATGATTTTTGCTTACTAACTAATGAATTTCTGTATGGATTTTTTTCACGCACATTTTAAAACCCACACCCAGCACTTTCCTTTCTCTTCTTGCTCTAAACATCATACCCATGTAAACCTTTAGTCCACAGTAACTTCCTCTTCTTTAATACCACAGGTGTTTTACTATCCCCTACAATTAGATTCTTTCAGTTTGTTATAAGGTAGTAGGTTTCCACATAACTTTTTCATATTCCCTTCTTAAGGTTGCCCTTCTAACCCACTCCCTAATTTCCAGTAACATTAACACCTCCTCCCATTGTAAACTATTCCACTCTTAGAAATTTCATCTTTCTACTTTCATTTTACTTAATATATTCTAACCCCCCTCCTTTAACACACACCCTCAACAATGGCCTCTTTCTGTTCTGGGCTTCCCCTTTTGGTCAAGTGAAACAGAATACAGAAGATTTGAAGCTAAGATATAAGAGAAATCATGTGTCATTTCTCTTTCTAGGACCAAGTTACTTAAGCATATTTTTTGTAGGTCCATCCATTTATCTGAAATTTTTTCTCATTTATTCCTTACAGCTGAATACTGAATCCATTATGCATATATACCATGATTTTTGTCATCAGTTAATCTGTTAATGGACATTTAGGTTGATCCATTTCCTGTCTAGTATGACTAGAATGGCAGTGAACACGGATGTGCAACTCTCTCTGTAGTAGTATGTAAAGTCCATTGGGTATACATCCAGAAGCATTATAGCTATGCCATCTGGCTAGCTTTTTGAGTACTACCTGTTCTAGTTTCTTTTCAGTTGCTGTAACAAAATACACTGGCCAATATGAACCTGGAGAAGAAAGGGTTTATTTGGTTTACAAACACAGTTGATCTTCAAGGGAAGCCAACATAGGAACTCAGGACGGAAACCCGGAGCACAGTTCATGGAGGAGTGCTGCTTGCTGACTCACTTCCATGACCTTTGCTTAGACTGGTTCTTTATACAATATAGAACTGCCCAGGAGTGACCCCCCTCATCACTCAGCTGTTAAGAAAATTCCCCAGAGACATGACCACAGGCCAGTCCACTGAAAGCAATTCCCCTTTTGAGGCTCCTTTTATCCAGGGGTGTCAAGTTGACAACTAGAGCTATGCAGCACACTACCAGAGTGATTTACAGACTGACTGCTCTAACTTCCATTTTGATCAAAAGCAGATAAGTGTTTCTCTGTTGCCACACTTGTACTAGCATGTGCTATCATTTGCCTTCCTGATGATTTCTTCCTATTATTATTGTTGTTGTTGCTGTTATTTTATGTGCGTTCTTATTGAGTTTTTGTGCATTTAATATAATAGATCTTATTCAAGTTTAGACCCACTATCCCATCCAAACCATCCATAGCCTTCCCAAATGGATTTCATGTATTCCGTCATATTTTCATACCAATCCTGTCGAGCATTTGTACCCAGATGTACCAGGGGGCAAGTTCATTCACTAGAGTCTAGTTAGATTATCTAGAGTCACTCCTTAAAGAAGATCAACTCTCCCTCAAACCAAAGTAAGCACTTGCCAAGTTTCTGAGATAAGGTTGAGGCCAGCTGCCCATTTCCCCAGTTCTATGCTTGGTTTTTGTCTGATTGAGTCAGCCTGGGTCCAGTGCATCTTATCACCATTGTGGGAAGTTCATATAAACAAATTCCCAGAGGCCTGAAAGCATGTTTCCTTATGTTCAAGCAACAATACTGGCTCTTGCAATGTTTCTGCCTCCTCTTCTACGATGGTCACTGAGCCATGAGTGGGTAAGGTTTAATACAGGAGTCCTATCCAGGATGCACATCCTGCAGTCTCTTATTTTCTACAGCTTGGCCAGTTGTCCCTTTCTGTGTGCACTGCTCTCTGTTGTATAAGGAAGCTTCACTTGTGAGAGTCTAGGGATGCATTTGTATTCTCTCTACTCCCCGTTCTGCTATGTTCCATGAATTTTAGGTATAGAGGTTTCATTGTAGATATGTCTCTTAAGGATAGGCCTCCAAGAAAACACCAGTTGGGGGAAAATTGTCCAAATAAGTGGAGCTTATGGGGGACGTTCTCATTCAAACAACAATACTCCAGTTTCCAGTCTTTGGCCTCCATTTGTTCATTGTCATATAAAATGTAAAATGTATTTAGTGCACCTCAAAAGTTTCCATATTCTTTATCAGTATCAATTCCATTCAAAATCCAGAGTCCAAAATCTCTTCTCTCAAGGCAATCAAAATCAAATATATACTTCCAATATACAATGGAGCCGAATACACATTCTCATTCCAGAAGAGAGGAATGGGGGCACAGTGGGGAAGCACTGGACCAAAACAAGAATGAAAACCAAGAGAGAAAGCATCAAACCCAGTGGCTCCATGTCCACTACCTGCAACTTTACTTCCAAATTACTTAGATGGTTCAGCCCATTCAGCTTTGCTGCATGCAACACATCTCTTTCTTGGGACAGTACCACTATCTGTTTGCAGCTCTCTCTCCTTGTCAGATGTCTCAGGGCTCTAGCATCTTCAGTGTCCTGGGAGTCTTTACCACCAACTAGGTTTCATCTTCACAGCTTCATACAATGGCTTGTAAGGGTCTTCAAAAAAATTTGAGACTTCTCTGGTTGAGGTCTTGCAATGAAAGTACTCTTTCCATTGCTTAAGTAATGTCTGCAAACCTTTTCTTATAGCCTCTAGTTTCCTTATCAAAGGGAGCCAATCCTTCAGCACATGCTTTGGCTCAGACCTTAATCTCTGTAGTGTACTTTTTCTATCCAAATTTTGTATTCTGCGTGTTTCTTTTTGTCCCACTGGTTCCTTTTCATTGTAGATTCATTTAATATTCACCATTAATAACCATACCAGTGGTCCAACATTAGCCTGTCTTGAAATTTCACCTGGCAAAGATATCTGTCCATTACTTTTCAACTTAGCCTCTGGCAAGCTCTTAGGCTGTGGGCCAACATCAGCCAGACTCTGTCAAATTGTCCCAGTTGCTATGTAAGTCCTTTGTTCTCTCTGGAACTACCTGCTCTCAGCACTACTTTCTTACAGGCTCCCCAACCATGAACCGTGGCTCCTTTCTCTCCTGGTTGTCCAATGATAGAATATACGGGAGGATGTTGGGCAGCAGTTTCAGTCTTTTCTGAGTAACTGTACTCCCACAACCTTCTTCCCCCAAATCTCCAGCTGTGCTTTGCCTATCAGTGGCTTTGACTCCGTGTTTGACAGATGCTGTGAATAGGGGAGGTTTCTGTCATTTGCAGATTCTAGTCTTGGGAGGACTGATTCTTAAGAATGAACTTCCCAGGGTGCCTTGAGCTTTAATCTTGACTCCACAGGTGGTCCTGGTCACCCAGGCCTTGATTTTGGACCTTTCCATTTAGAGACACCAAGAGATTTCTTATCATTTTTCTCTTCGTTTTCTGCAGTCCTGGTTTATCTCCACTTGTGGCCTACAGAAAATGTAAATCCCCTAACTGAAATTTTTTACATAAAATTGACAGTGTGTTAAGGTTAAAAAAAAAAAAAAGGATTATGGGGGATCGCCGGCTTGGGATAGGGCTGAAGCTCAGAGGTCCATCATTTGATAGCCGAAGGCCCAGGGTTCAAACACCAGTGGGGTGTGGGAAAGTTGTGGGAAAGAGTTGGCAGTTGCAGCCCAGCATGTGCAAGACTCGGTTGTGTCACAAAAAATAATCTAACTTTGCAAAATATTATAATTTGGAGAACCCTGGCTAAAATGTGCAGAGAACTGTGTATTGTATACTTCCTTAAGATTCCCTGTAAGGCCACAATTATCTCGAAAATGTTTAAATAAACAAAACAAAACTAATAAGTAAATAAAATAACAAAAGTGTTAAATCTTTGGAGGTATGATTTAATAGCTTGTGGTAGTTTGAATGAGAATGTTCCCCACAGGCGCTATGTATTTGAAATTTTGTCCCCAGTTGGTGGTACTTCTTAGGGAGTTCTTAGAAGATGTGGCCTTGCTGGAGGAAGCACTGTCATGGGGGGGCGGGCGGGCTTACAGTGTTCTTAAGCATTGCTGGATCTCTCCAGTCCCACTCTGCTTCCTGTGCCTGCTTGAAGCTGTGAGTCCTTAGTTTCTAGCCACCTCTGCCACCATGCCTTCTCACCGCGGTGGACTCTTGTCTCTTTGCAACCTTAAGCTAAATAAACTCTTCCTTTTATAAATTCATTTGGTCAGTGTTTCTTTCACAGCAACTGAAAGAAAAGTAACTAAAACATAGCTCATTGTCCTTCATCTTTCGTTTTTGTTTTGATAATGTTTCATTTATTCATCTGAGATAAACTGTTTCCAAGGTTAGTAACTTAAAGAAATATTAATGATTTTTCCCCCCATAACTGTGGAGGATTGGTCTATTGGTGTCTTATGGTAGTTCTATTTTTAGTTTTTAGTTTTACTGATTTCTAGAGTTGATAGACCAATTTACAATCCCACCAGCAGCTAATATGTTCCTTTCATCACCTAGGGTCATGGATTTTTTTATTAAGATGGAGAATAGAAAAGCTACTTTCTATTTGCAAAAACAGGTTACCAGACCTTCTCATACAAAGGAAAAAATACAAATAGATTCTATATATTGATGAAGGAATAGCACCACCACATTGCAAAAAGGCAAAGAGATGAAATCAATAAGGAATAGTTTTTAATGGAGATAAATTATGTTTTTCTCACCTTAAAATTATTCTATGCATAAGTCAATCATTTTTGAAAATTAAACATCATATATCCTATTAACAATTTAGAAATTCAAATGCCTGTGTGTCTGGACCAGCTACTGCCAATTCCCTTATTCTTTTAGAATTACAGCTGAATATGTTGTATCCCAAATACGTATACAGTGACCATTTCATTTGTGACCTTGGGATGTACATTAACCACAAATGAGTATAGGGTTTCAGCATGACTCATTAATATAGTTTTAGTCCTTTACACTAACATTAATTTAATCAGAATACAAGAGATTGTTTGCAATCAATTCCATTTAGGGATCTGAGTATACAATGAAGAAAAATGTATTCCCAAAGTTTTAAAGGAGATTGAATATTGGAGCAATGGAAAAGTAAAGAATCTTTCAATTTTGTGACACTCAGGTAGAGCTTGTTCCAATGGACTAAGACTCTATTATTGCATTTCTATTTTTTTGTGTGTGTCCTCAGATATTTAAATTTTATTTAGATTATACTGATGTTGAAATTTTAGTTTAAATTTCCAGCACGGTACTGCTATGGCTCACAGCAAACATGTTAGAAAGCAATCTTATTCTGGGTAGACAGTGGCTACTGGAGGGCTAATTTCCATTTTTGTGGTTTATGACTTCTTTTTAATATGGGATAGTGCAATTATGCTTCAGAAGATGATAAATCTCCTCTTGGTAAATAAGCCATGCCCAGAATGTTGATGATTTAAATACAGTAGCATCGTTACTTTAAAGGTTCTTCATTTGGAAATATGTTCATAGAACTTTATTAAAATGCTATGATTCAAAGCTAAGTAAGGACTGTCTTCTCCAGGAAGAAATGGATAAAAGTTACTTTTAGCTTTCAAAATTTTTAGTGATAATGCTGTGAAAGTTGAACTCACTCTACCTTCTCATTGTCTAGCTTTAATCACCTAAACAAGTTTTTTGTTTTTTCAGAAATATGAAGAAGTCTCTAATGCCCCACTACAGAATAACTAAATTCCCATACAATTCTGGTAATGGTTTATACCAACCTTCATACTTAACCTCAGTGCTGCCTGATTTGCAGTTTGATCTGTATATCTGACATGAAACTACAGTAAGTAGATTTGCTTTCAGATACTCGCTGTCAAGTCACGTTGTCTAGTTTACACTACTCTGAATTATATTTAGTGTTTCCCCAGTCTTTGCTAATACAACATCTCATTAAAATCAGACAAGATAACATGCCAGCTGAATTTAAGAGATCTCTTATTATATTTGAAATTCAACCAATGTCCCAATTTAATGGCAATAGATGATTAGCAAGAAAAAAACATATCAGAGATATTTTTATGCCAATGTATTTTTAATCTTCTAGCATCTTTTATTATTTTGACAGGTTTTCAGAAACAGCTTCATAATTCCTTGTTTGGCATATGATTTTTTTATGAAGAAAGAGACTTAAGTGTAAAACCACACAATTATAAAATACAAAAAGCATTTATGAAAATCCTAAATTAGGTTATTTTAACATTTATACTGTTAGGTAATGTTTTCTTTGAGAGCATACAACCTAAGTAATAGTAAGGATGTTTTTGCAACAGACTCACCACTCAATGTAATGGTAGTGCGAATTACACTGAATATGTGATAATGGACCATCGTGAGATAGGTCACAAACATGTAAGCACAGAATAATAACTTTAAATTAAAAAAATACTTAAAGGTAGATAAAAATCAAGATAGTCACTTCTAAATATCTTTCTCTTTCTCTCCCCCCGCCACCGTGTGTGTGTGTGTGTGTGTGTGTGTGTGTGTGTGTGTGTTTAACAATATATTTTACCTTGAAAACTTGTCATATTAAAGACTATAGGACATATTTGGAAAGTGAATTAGTCAGGGACTATATTTTACTGGAGTCCACCTATTTAGTAAGAAACAAGATACAAACAAATCTTGATAGGTTTTGCCTAGTAATATTTTGTGCAGAAAATGGTATAAGCACAGTGCCTTCATGTCTATTATATTATAAACTCTGGAAAATATTTGGATCAGTTACTTATTCTTTATTCAATAAAAAGTACAAAAAATTACAAAATGAATAGACTCATCAGTCTTCACAGAAGAAAGTGGCAAAATCTTTTCAGACTTGTAAGCAGTTGATAGTTGGATCTGCAAACCAGTGGTAGGTATTGACATGTCCATCCATCAGTGAATTTGTCCTGAACTCATGATGAACCAAAGTCTTATAAGTTTTTATGTGTTTATTTTCTTTTTTGTCAGTTGCTTTATGTCTTTATCATTGTATAACACCTGTGCTTACATTTCTTTTTAATACATATTTTTTAACTCCTTGAGAATTTTAATCTGATATATTCTGATCATATTCACTCTCAATCAATTAATACTCCAGACCATACCCACGTCCCAGTCCATCCAACCTTGTGCCTCTTTTGTTGTTGGTGTCTTTGTTTTTTATTTAATAACACATCAACTCTGATTTGTGATGTCCTTATAGCTCCACACTAGGGATCATATTCTCCCCTGAAGCTGTCAACAATCTATAGTTCCTGAGTTGGAGGTGCTTTCAAATCCAGAAAAGAAAAAAAATTAAATATGGAAAAGATAAGACTTTATGAGCTTCATGTTTCTGGTAAATTTGAGAGGAAGCCAAACCAGCAGGCAAAAGATGCATCAAGAGAGCGCAGCACAAACACACCACATAGTATTCATGTAACAGCTCCTGAAGGTCTCCAATCATTTTGCAAATCCAACTTGATGGATCCTGATGAGTCAGGAGGATGTATACCATATATACTGGAGAGTGGAAATTATCTTTGTCACCTTAACAATCTTGAGCACTACGAAGAGGGAGTGAACTTTTTCTTCAGATTTCATACACCTGTGCAGAGCTTCAAGTGGAAAAGAGACAGACGATTGGTTTATGAGTCAGGAAAAGCTGATGGAAGAGTTAGAGAAATACAAGTTACAAGCATTATCTAAGAAACAGGAAAACGGTACTCCTAACCTCACTAAGGCCTTGTAAGTGTCTCGGTCTTTCATTATCACATTTGAGATTCCTGATCCCCAGTCCCCATGTCCCCATGTTTGGCATGTTAATGTTTAAATTTATTTTTTGAATAATAAATTAATTATTTTTTAAATTTAATTGTTTGAATTCATCCTTTCAGAGACAGAGACAGAGACAGAGACTGTAAAGGGTAAAGCGAGATACAAAGGAAGAGGGGTAAAGTGTTAAAGGACGGATAGGATAGAAACTTAGGCAACATTTAATGTTTTGGTTAAATTCCTAGGTCAGAATATCAGACTGGAGATGCAGAGAAAGCTGTCACGTTAAAATATTCTGGCAAACTCCCTTTTCTCTGAAAACTTCAGCTATACCCTTAAAATCTAGAACTGATTAATGAGTCTTGCCATAAATCATTTGATAGTTAATCCTTATTACCGAAAGAGAAGAAATCTTTGTTTATCTTCTCTACTAAACACTTCTATTAGAACAAAAAGAATTTCACCAAACAGTTGATCAATGTAACCTAGAAGGAGACAAATAAAATTAACCATCCATTCACCTAAAACCCAAATCCACATTTATAGGGTTTAGCAGCATACCTATATTTATGGAAGATATGTGTATTTTTAATGAACTAGTTTAACAGATTTTGTAAAATTAATAGATATAATGTGTTTATATCTATGTACATGTGGAGCATATATGTATTTACTAAATGATTCCAGAATGGCAGCCAATCTGCATCTGTGAAAAGAGAAAACAGAAAATTTTAATTTGGTTTTTCTGATTCTAAGCCATGTTAAATCAAACAAGTTGTTGTCTATAGACAAATTTCATTAGTTAAGAACAGTATTTTAGTTATTAAAGCTACAGGAAATTTTCTGTCAAATATTATTTTAAATTATACATTTATATTTATATATTGCCCTAACTATTGTAAACCAAGATGCCATATAATTACTTCATTGGCCGATTCCCACCCCCCAGGTTAATAATTGATGGAACTCAAACTAAACTCAAAATCTGTCAGACAGTCTGTCACATTACTTCAGACTTTCTTCTAACTTGCTTCTTTCTAGCACCATAACTGAACAGAAATTCAGAAATAGGAAATTGCTTGTAGGTAATACCTACCGACCTTTGTAAGTTCTTACTAAGAAAATCTTTTTAATGTCATATATAGAATAAAACTAATTCTGTTAGTTTACCTAAAATTTTCTAGTTCCAAATGTATGGCAATGGCTAATTATAACTTAATTTTATAACTTGAAGGCTATGATAGTGTTTCATGGTTTTACAAAAGCTCTGCTTATACAGATTTATCTAGAAAACCATATTTTCATGTAATTTTAGAACCTTGGGTTTTTTTGTTATTGTTCGTGGTAGTTTTGTTTTGTTTTGTTTTGTTTTGTTTGGGTCTTTTCATGACAGGGTCTCACTGTAGCCCCAGCTAGCCTGGAACTCACTATGTCATCCAGGCTGGCTTCAGTCTCTCAGAGATCCACCTGCTTCTGCCTCCCAAGTGTTTTAATCACCCTCCAGGAATTAAAGACATAACCCACTCCACTCAGCAAAACTTTGTTTTCTTAAGAAGCAAAAATTTCCTGCAGTTTTTGATTTTTCAGATCATATTATATTCAACTATTTCAGAAATAAATGTCCTCATTTTCTTTGAGTACAAGATTTATGATCAGCCTAATGCTTTATTATTAAAATTTTGTTGTTTTAGGTATAATAGATACTTCATTAATATATTATAATATACATTTTAGTGCCCTGATAAAAGCTGCTAATATTTTTATCAAAACTGAGAAGAAAATAGTGGAAACTGCCAGTAAAAAAGCACTTGCTATCATAAGTGATTTCTATGATAACTGCAAAAGTGCGGACCTTAAAATATTATGTAAATTGTATTAAGTGACAAAGTCACATAGGTTTTGAGAAATTATACCACAGTTGCTCCTTAGCAGGTCTACATTAATGTCAATCTCTTTGAAGATTTATTTTCTCATTTTTTTTTGTGGAGAAAAAAAATTTTACTGATGTATTAATGGCCTAATTTTGACTAACCAATCCCATTTTTGTTTGAAAGATGGTTCCCTTGATCCATTCAATAAATACTGCATGTGTGAAAAAGGAATTTGGATTGATGGGCAAGAATCGTAATCACCATGTACAGATTTATGGGTTGGGAAATAATGTGATTATGCAAAGAAAATGAAATGATGCTTATGGGCCCTTGATGAGCAACAAAGAGTGTTTGTATTAAGTATGTCACGGATGTCAAAGGATTCAGGACTAATGCTTTATCAAACTCTCATTGTCTTATAAGCTCATGAGAGTCAGAGTCCTGGAATTTGTGCATTGTACCTTGCAGAAGGAGATTTTTCTGTTCTCCATGAACAAATAATTATATTACCGAAGCAGCAGAATTTTCATCAGACATTCTTCAGGTTCATGTTTCTACCCGATGTTACTCTTTCCAGATAACATATAAGTTTATGATATTCTATAAATCATTGTCCAGAGATTCAAGTGCCCAAACTAAGTCTTATGTATCAATTTTTGACTGATAATCATCGAAGTGAATTGAATTAAATATCTTGAAAGCATCGATGACATCAGATAAATTATCGAAAAATTAACAAAGCTTGAATTCATATTTTCTCAGTAATGTGAGATTTAATCACCATTTAAGAGAAGATATAAGTGAAGCATACTACAATAAAAATGAACAAATTAGAAGGCCTAGTAAAATTAAAGTAATCTTTGCAATCCTACAGTTTAGCCTTTCAGATCCTTCAGAGGGATCTTTTGGTTTTCAGCTACAAGATCCCAACAAAAAAAAGCTGACATAACAAGAACTTTGGAGGTCTGAAAAGTGGCTCTCCTTTATATCCACAGGCACTGAAAGTGCAGTTAGCCTGGCAGCAACTGCAAAAACGTCAGAACATAGTCTCTGCACAATCGACATGAAGCAATGAGACATCTCTTCAAAGGGCATTGGACCTCATCAAATCTGACCCCACCCAGTTTTACCTGAATTAGTAGTAAAAACTGGTTTATTCGTGAACAGTTTATTTCCAGAGCTAACGTTGTGCTTGATTTTGAAAACTAGGTGTAATTTATTCATGAGCGAGCTCAGAGGAAAAATTTCGGGAGTATTTTCTTTTTTTTCCCGTGCTTGTTGAGGCCAGGTCCTTTTTAATTCTGCAATACAAGCTGGCCTCTCTGTGTCTCCAATCTTAAGGTAAGAGTGCTGGGATTACAGATGATCACCATCACATTCTCTTTTTTATGTGGGTTCTGGGTTTCAAACTCAGCTTTGCATGCACAGCGAGCCATTTTACCGACTGAGTCATCTTGCTCAGTATTTAGTTTTAATATTTTACTTATAATATAAAGCAAATCGGCAGGCGTCTAAACCAGGTTTGCTAACATTTTGTTGCCTGCATGGATTCATGTATATTGGATTTCTTTTAAACATTAGAGTATTTTAAGAAACTACTGTTAAAGTATGTAACTTGGGATGGAATTTCAACAGTAGAGTTTTTATTTATCGTGTTTGAGATCAGAGGCTCAATTCCTAATGTTTCAAAATAAAATGTCCTTATGATTTATGGACACAAATGGATGCTTTCTGACTCTCTCAAAGCAACTGCTAGGCTTCTTGCCAGCTTCACTGAGTAGTTTCTAATTTCTAGCTAATCATGCTGAAACCTCCAAATCTCTTTGACGTGGACCTGATTTTCCTGGTATCTGACTGTGTCCAACTTTACTTCCCATTTTTAATTTTATCTACTTATTATCGATTTCATTTTTTAGCTTTGCATGGGACAATCAGAGGACAACCTTGAGTGTCTGTTCTTGACTACCACCTTGTTTGAGACAGTGTCTCTGGTGATTTACTACTGCCTTCACCAGGCTAGTGGGCCATGAGTTTCAAAGGTTTTCCTATCTGTGGATTCCTGTCATAAGGTTTTGATGTCTGTGTAGAAGCACTGAGATCACAGATAAACGCTCCTGTGGATAGATTTTATGTGGGTTCTGGGGATCAGAACTCACCGCCTCATGTATACATGGCAAGTCTTTTACCTCTGAGCCATCTCTCCAGTCTGTGGCTTTTTAATTGTAAATCTGTTACTGAGGTGTAGTTTGCGTCAGATTACAGAACTTTGACAAGTATTCGTGCAGGACCATCACACTATGAATACATCTTCATCGTCATAACGTTGCACCTTTCTCAAAATCTTCTTTGTCCCTTCTTTTTTCCGAGCTGTCAGTAGGCCACCTTGGAACTGTTTCCTGACAGTAAAAGATTTATTCACGTTTTGAAAACATCATAGAAGTGAATCCCTTAATATAGACCTTGTCCTAACTTCTTTGCCAGTGATTCCTATGTTATTGTATTTTTCAGTATTTTCTTTCTTATTGCTAAGATATCATTCATTTCATTTATTGAATAGATAATGCTATTATGTTAATCTATCCTCCTGGTATGTTACATTTAGAATATTTCAAGTTAGTGTCTATAGGATTCTCTTTGATAAACACTGTGGACATGTTTTTTGGTATAAGAGTTATATTTTAAGAAAGCTTAGAGATAGTTTCCAGGGGCATTCTCCAAAGGAATACCACCATTTTATATCCCCAACATTAATGTTATGAGAGTACTCTTTGTTCCCGTACTTCACCAATAAATAATATGGTCAGAATTTTTTTTAGGTTCAGTCATTTTAGAGATTGCATGAAAATATATTATAATTACTTTAAATCAGATTTACTCGATGACTAATGACATATCTTTTCATATACTTTTGACAACTTAAATATTTATTGACTTGATGTTCATATCTCTTCCCTATTTATTAATTTGGTTGGTGTTTGCTCTTAATTATTTATATTCCAGTTGCAAATGAAGCTCAGATTTATAAAAGCAATTAGATTCCTATGAATATGATTTTCATAAAAAATATGTATACTCACACACACACACACACACACACATATATATATATATATAGGTTCAACTAAATTTTCATTCTTTCTTAGTTTCATGTGGGCATCAAAATTGGTAAAAATAATTATTTGATATATATTTAGTCAGTAGAACAGAATGTGAATAATACTATTAGTTTTAAGCTGGAATTTCAACATGAGCTCATAGATATGATAGATAAGAAAGTACATCTCAATTGATAAGATGGTCTCTGGGGAATAAGAGACAGAAATGATTAAATCCACACTGTAGGAAATCTGGCATGTCTCATTTTATATATTAGGGATCACAGTGTTTTCCACATCAGAAAGTTGTAGAAATGACTACATTAGATATTTATCCATTACAAAGCTCTCTAAAATGTCTAGAAAACTATTTCATGTTTTTCTACCCACAAATCTTTCATTCTATACTGAGGCAAATATGAATAATAAGACAGAGAGCTAATGTGTAATTTGTAATTTTTGCTGAAATTGAGATCCTGTTGTTCAATTGTTTCCTCCTAAATTTCACCTAAAAACTGTACAGCAATTCCTTGGTGTTAGCTATATGTAAGGACTTTGATCTCAGGTTTCTAGTTTATTTGTCATCTCTCAGTGAAATATGCTACCAGTTTTTAAAAACCATTCTTATTACAATTGAACACTTTGTTTTATATTATATATATTCATAAAAGAAACTATAAATAATGTTAGTGAATATGTATAATTGCTTATAAGAGTATGTGTCATCTCCACCTTCCTTCCACTCATGTCAGTACCACCTTGTCTTATTTTCCACTTCTTCTCTTGCTCATTTTCTACCTATAGATTGGTCTTGGTCTTGTATATGCAATTAATATATATGAGAATTCCAATAAGGAATTCTCCTATAGGTAAGCTACATCAGCTTTTGCTTTTGTCTGGAGTGCATGTTTTACAATAATAGCATGAATTTTATGTGAGTAACAAACCAGTTTCTGATTAGACTTGAGGTCTATGTCACAAGATGGAGTCCATAACTGGCACTGATATCAGGCCTTGGAACCTAAGGCTAGATAGGTAACTTGACATAAGGAAGAACCTACTACTATTTTTCTGGTAAGTGAGTATAGAATTAAATGAACTCCTAATGACTTACTGTTTTACCCATAGATTAACGTATCTCTCAATTCTCAACAGAGAAAGCTTCTACTTGCAGCACATAATAACTGACACAGATACCTACAACTAGTCAACATGCAGAGAATAAGAAACTGCAGAGTGCTTGGCACTGAATAGGATACTATATCAGAGTTTGACTCTCTAGAATCAGGGATCATTGCAGAGGAGAGGGTGGAAAGATTCTAAGAGCCAGAAGTGGTGAATGACTGCAAAGATATGTATTCTTTTCTCAGTAGGGGAGTTAGTCACTTGAATTCATAGCGATCAGGACAACATACACAAGACCTATGTAAACTTAAGTCAGACAAATTCCCAACACAGAGGTGGGTATGAAGCCCTAAGCCCTACCTTAGGAACTGCTTAGGCAATTGATAGCTGCTGGGAAATGGAGAGTTACTTCTCTCTAAAAGTGGGATATTTTGTAGTTGACCAGGATTTGGGGGATGGACCCCCACAAAAAAGTATCTCAGGAAATAAATTAGATTTTGAAGGCATTGAAAATAATACTAATGATAAAGGGCATTAAATAGGACAGGAAGATAGTATAAAGACTCTGAATATGTTCAAAATACAGTATATGAAAATTTCAAATATTCAATAAAATATTTTAAAAGATTATATATAGTTCAGATATATATATATATATATATAATTTTATTATGAAAATGTGACTACTTAAACAAATGGAAAAAAACTTATTTGGCAGTTTTTGAAGCATATTGAAAAAATCACAAAAATGTAGTATGTTTAGAAAGTATTTTTATAGGGTTGGAGAAAAGTATCAGTGTCTAAGTATTGATTGCTTCTGCAAAGGATTCCACTTCAGTTTTCAGCAGTCACATCATGGCTAACAACAATCCATAACTTCTGTTCCAGGGGCTCCAATACCCTCTTCTTGCCTTCATGGGCACTGCATGACACAGGTGTACTTACATGAAGGTAATGCATTCATACACATGCATGCTACAAGACATATGAAGGTTGAGTGGAGCATGTGCCGGGAGTGGAAGGAAAGATAGACGGAAAAGAGAAGAAAAAGCTGAATATCTGTTATTAATATTAGATAACCTTGAGTTTAGTAACAAAATGTACTATATAATTAATTGTATAATAACAATTGTACTGAAATTAAAGGTATCAAACTTTTAATTTATAATAATGATATCACTAATAAATTTGTATGCGTTAATACAACACTATTAAAATAGTATTGAACTTTCTGAAAACATTCAAATATGATACAAGTATACTGAGACACTTTAACATACTATTCTTAGTCTTTTAATTAGTAAAAAATTATCTATGTATGGATTTGTTCAATGTCATGAATAGTATAATCTATAATACTTATATAATTAAGTCTACTTTGAGTTCGTTTGATTGACACGTTCTATTCCACACCTATTTGCCTTTCTGTTTTTATCCCTTTGTGCTGTAAGTACACAGTTTAACTGTGATAACTATGCATACTTCTATCTTTAAGGGGATAGCTTTTAATATCTAGGGGGAACCATGTAGAAAGGAATGTGATGTTCTTTCAATACTGAATGTCACATAGGTGAAAAGCCTAATTCAAATCTAAAACTTTCTTCTATAGTCTCGAGGAAGGCAAATGACTCTTGCAAACAACCCGAGAGATTTTCAGTCAATTCTCCAGGCAACAATGAAGCCTGAAGTCCAGATGATACTTTGACTTCAGCCTGATGATTACCTGAGGCCAATGACTGAACATAATCATGCTTTCATTCCTGAACTTCACAAAGTGGGAGAAAGCAACCATGTGTTGGTTTAAGCTTCTAATATTGTGAAATCTCTTATACAACAGGAAAACAACATTTTCAAATAGTTGTGTTTGTGTAGTGCTTACTTGAAAAACATCTGCAAATATGGACTAGTGGTAAAAAATAATTAATTAATTAATTTTAAAAAATGGTGTTTAGAGACAAGAAATAGTTTGAGGTACAGAAAGTCGAAATCACCCAAACAGAATATAGTATAATTCTAGATGATAAAGGGTATAGTGGTAAGGGGTTGGGAGGATGGAAGTACATGAGAAACGTTGTTCAAAAACAGAATTAGAAAGACAATTGCAATGGAGTAGTAGGATGTGTAGCAAAAGTGTCTCCTATGTTTATGTGGAAAACAGAACTTTTGAGTTACTCGGTCATATGGCTATCTTAGAAAGATACTGTAGATGCTCCCTGATTTAACTCATGTTTAGGAAAAGATGATATGAAAGAAAGGACGATGAGGTTGGATTATGTTTGGCTCTCACAGATTCTAGAAAACAAATCACAGAGACTCTAATAAGCTTTAAAGACATTTTACTTCCACAATCTCAGCCGAAGCCAAGAAAAAAGGAACAATTATCAGGCAAGAACGTGTGAATTATGGAACGGACTTCCTGGAAACGCATGAGAAACCCAGCCAGTTCTTAAGGGAAATATTCCGTCAGAAACAACGGCGCTCTGGACTTAATGAACGGAAATGAGTAAGCCAAATATTCTGAAAAATCAAATGGATGAGATTTATATATTTTATGTTCCATTTCATTGAAAAGAAATCATGTTGGATGAGGGGGCAGGCAGGAGAAGAACTGAGAAAAAAGGGAGCAGGCCCAAAGACACGGAGAACAATCTCAGGTTTAGAATGAAAAAGAAGAGAGTCCCTATATCCCTTTATTAAAGATAAGCCTTCTGTAGCGGTCCTCATGTCTGCCTTCCCTTAGACTGCTTAAGAGGTTTGAAGCAGAAAACTGGTCTCTTTAATTTATTGCTCAGATTAACAGGACTTACTGAGCAACTGTACTTAATGTATATCCTCACAAGGCTTTATCTACAACACAAATTTATTTGAAAGATGAAATTTTATACTTTGTGCTGATATAGAATTGGTTGAAGCATTAAAAAACCATGAGAGAAAGCAATGCATTTTGCATATGGGAAGGAAATGTGGGTATGATAGCCTCAAAACCAATGGGAAAACTGACTTTAAGGTGACCTTTCTGTTCCCTGTCTCCTCTCTGCTCATACCTTTAGGCAATATTTATGTGCTTAATTGGGAGCATGGCATGTTATTTGCATTTACAGCATGAAAAAGCTCCTCCATGAGGACATTATGTTCTTTTTCTCTCCTACTTTCATTTATGAAGGCATCTGCCATGTTGTCAATAGCCCAGAGAAAATGTTATATGGCAGACTCCAGAATGTTGAGAATAGGCTCAAACTGAAATCCAATAGAACACTAAATATCTTCTCTATAGCCACAAGAAAATGAATTCTGCTGTTTACCCAGGTTACCTTGGAAGCTAACTCATCAGTTTAGTATTCAGATGAAAACACCACGTGACTCACACCCAAGGTACATGCTGGTACAATAATGGGTCACCTAACCAAGTCACATAGCCTAACAGAAAATAAAACAAAGAAAACCTATGTTAATCTGTTGTTTCATGATGTTAAGTTTGTAGTGATTTTCTAAAGATCAAACATATGTGTATATATGCACACAAAATGTTTCAGACTGCTTCAGGGTGTTTTATTATAGGTAAGTATGAGAGTTTAGTTTACAAATGTTGGGATACAAAGAAAAGTTCAAAAACTTTCCAAATGAAGGCATGGTGAACAGATGTTGTCTTAGCAGCCATGATGCATATAAATATCAAACAGAGAGATATATACAACAGTTTAATGCTGAAATGGCAAAGAAAATGTCTATTATATAAGCTGTTGTAGTCAACTATTGAAAGAGTGAGTTGCTCTTCTTTGTAATTTATGAATATAAAATAATAAATCTTCAAATCAAGTTTGAAAACTCTCCAGGAAATTGTACGAATAAAAACATAATAAAACATCACCATATTTCATTAAACTTAAGTGCTTATCCTAATCAGAATATTGGTAGAATATATAATAGTTTAAATTACTTTATTACTTAAAAGACAACCACTAAAATAGTTTTTCATTTGATGGGGAGATGATGATAAGCAAATATTTAACTCCATCAAACAAAAAATAAGAGACAGAAAATATAAACTTTTGAATAAACAATAAGTAATGAGAGCCACATGTAAACTGGGTATTGGTCAATATTTTTCAATCATTTTTATTTATAATTTTGAAAAGACTGTTAGAATTTCTTGGTCTGGATCAGGAAATTCTTTACAAGATGACTACCAAACCTCCAGAAAGACCATGATAGAGACATGGTCTTTGCATTCTATGTAATCATCCTCGTCATCACTAACTTCCATTAAGTACCCATCATATATCTATTAGTCATAAATTTGTATGCATTCTCTTTAAACTTATTTATGCTTCAACCCACTACCTTCTTAGAATAATGTATCTTTTATGCATTATATTTAGAGCATACATTGATAACTTTAATTCATTCTCCTATCTAAAAATACTTACTTCAAATGTTGAGGGATTGAAGATTTCTGAACTGTACATGGACTAAAAATACATGACCTTATTTTCAGTTTAAGCATTGTGAGCTTGATTTGGATAATAATTATTATTGATATGACAAGGAAAATGTTTTTTACTGCATAAGGGATTTCCCAGAAAAAGATACATTAAACCTTTGGATATCAAATAATCTGATGTTATCATTTCTTACATGCGTATAGTTGTACAATACTGTGGCTACTCTATTTACATTACACAAGAGAGTGCTATTTAAGGCATAAGTACAACTCTACATAATTCAACTTGGTTTAAACATCTTGCTAGAAGAACAGTAATCAAATTTACCTCCAGGACATACTTTAGACTAATACAAAAACTCTATATGCAGAGTTAAGATTATACTACAAATGTGGTTCCTATTTCATTATTTGATGAATGATATGTCACACAGTGTTATATGATTCTATAATAAAAGATGATATTGTAATGCCTCTGCCCAGAAGGACAAAGTTAAGCCTGCCAAGAGGACATGAACTCAAATTCTAGAGTCAAGTAAGTAGCCTCAGGGATCAATTCTTGAATTCTCAGAATAGAATAAAAGACATGTGAGCATTCAAATCAGTCTTCCAACTGTTTTAGGCATAGAAAGCATGTGTTCTATATGCTATACCATTTACGTCAAATTTTACTTTAAAATACATATATATATATATATATATATATATATCAGTATATATGATGGATGAAAAGAATTATTCCTAATAAAGTTAGCAAAAAACCCAATCATAATTAAATAACTCCAACTGCTTAGATGAAAATCAAAGTGATGGTGTACAAATTCTGGAACAAATCAACTTCAAATAATATACTTTCTCCTTGACCTTTCCAATTCTACTAAAGACTTCTAAAATATTTCCACAAGGTTATATTATTTAAAAAGCTTCTAGACATTTCAAAGAAGCCTAAATTAATGTTCCATTTTATATCTTTGTCAAGTTGTATCTGAGAAAATGAGCTATCAAATGGGATTGTATCACTGGAAGAAAAATTCGATTAGTAATTCATAGGCTCCAAAGAATAATATTTCTAGATAATAAGAAGCACACAAGTTAATATAGGGTAATTTTACATGTAGTATTTTATTTAAGACTGGTATCAATGCCTCTCTCTCTCTCTCTCTCTCTCTCTCTCTCTCTCTCTGTCTCTCTCATTCTCTTTCCCTCCCTCTCCATCTGTGTGTGTCTTTTTTTTCTTGTATATGACATTTTCTGTTCAAAATCTAAAAAGACTTTCCTCAACATATTTACAATAGTCTTGGGTAATATATGTGGGCAAATTTTCCTTCATTGCTTTTGCATTATTACTTACAAAATACATGTATTTTCAATGAAACGTTTTTCTTTGTAGTGTTGACATTTTTCTTTTCTTCACTACATATTCATAATAAGTAAAGCTGTGGTTCTGAAATTAGGGGACATCTTTTGTATTTCTCATGAAAGTCTCATTTCTTGTTTCTTTATTTTTGCTTTATGAAGAATAGAACTTAGGAAAAATATGATTTTAGATTAGTTTCTTATTTTAAAGAGACTATTTTTTTCTGTTTGTTAATTCTGTGAACCAATTGTCTCAATGATATTCCCAGTAATGTTTCTCTTATTTATACAGACACAGTGGATCTCTCTTCTTTAACATAAATTGTAGAAATTGTGTACTTTATATCTGCTGTATATAATACGAATGAGAATGCTCTGAGAATCCTGAAAACTTAGAGCCCCAAATCAGCAGTGTCATAATCAGATGGAGGAACTGCTGGAGTGGGAAATTTGAGAAGAATCATGACTGATTTAAAGAAGGAATTTAGAAGTGAAATGCTTAGCAACTGCCTCACTGTTGTGATGTTATTCATAACAGACAATTGGGAAAGAGTTCATAATGACAATCTCTAGTCCATTAACTTTTATGAATTTAATAACATATTAAAATGAAAAGATGTTACATTGAAATTACCAAGTTCTTATATGCTTATTTTTGATGACTTTTAAAATGTATTCTGGTATGAGTTTCTACCATCTAAGTGAACTGTGAAACAAATTACTTTATTTACCATTATCCTACATTTTAGCATGCATATTCTAGTTATTTAAGAAGCCAATATGCAGTATAACAAAACAAAGCACCACAGAAATTTCAAATTATATTCTCTGAATTGGTTGGAAGCCAGCTATTGTTTAATGAACCTGATGATGTGGTTACTGTTGGTTATAACAATAACTTAGAAATAAATAATTATATTTTTCTTCCTCATTTGAAAGTACTTGGCCTTTTGCTACAGTAAAACCATAAAGCCTAACATTTACTTTTTATTGATTTTGTAATGCTATATATTAAGGAAGTTATACAGAAACACTAGAGTGATTTTTGCTCAGAGGAACTGTAAGTAAGACTACTACTTTTTAGGTACATGGAGGGTGTGCTGGGTAGCAACAGCAGTAGGAGTAGCATTGTGGACATCCCTAATTTACTTTCTGTCCATTTCCTTTTAGTTACTTTTAACACAGAATGGATAAGTACTATTTTATCTATGGATGTTCTGAATTCTGGTATTTCTTTCTATGTTAGAAATTTTAAACTTCTACCATTTAAAATCTGAAAATTTCCTGTGCTTCAACACACTGATGACAATATCTTTGAAATTTGTGTTTCTAGCATTTTGTGTTACAGTCTTGATACTGTGTCTTCCAAAACACATATATTTTTCCATGAATTATTTTTTACTTATAAGTATAGCATCAAATTATTCAAAGTCAAATATTTTGAAAAACAGGACACAGAATTAAACATGAATAAGATAAGGCGTTTTATCATCAACTTATTTTATTCATTATTATGCTCATTTATTTCTCCTCAAAACTCCCTACATGGAGGGAGAATGCTAAGAAAACAAATTCTCAGAAATACAAATGCCTGTGTGACTACATTAGGAAGATATATGAACAGGAAACAGCATAATTTATTGTGGTTAGGAAATCTAGAAAATATTTCCAATGTAATATGAAAGATGATCCAAGCATAAGGAACTTGGTTTCTAAAGAGGAGAGAAGGAGGCAGGTGGAGAAAAGAGAGAAGGAGGAAGGAAGGAGAGGATCAGGAGGAAGAAGAAGAGGAGCATCAACAGGAATTGCAAGTGGAATCAGTGGGAGAAGAGGGGGAGACTGAAGAAGATGAAAAGTAAGAAAAGAAAAACCAGGCTGTGTGTTGAACTGAGAAATCGGAGGGCTGTTTTTTTGTATCTCTATGTATTTCTATTTGTAGAATATTTTGAGATAAAGACATTTAAAAATACTCTTCATTGCAGCAGAATATTTTTTAAAATTTTATTTAGTTTTGAGTTTTTGCAATTTTCTCATAATACAGTTTGATGGTATTTAGATCTTCCCCCTCCACTGCATCCTCTCAATTTAATTTACTCTCATTACTTTGTGTGTGTGTGTGTGTGTGTGTGTAATATACATCTATATTATATGTATTATATGGCCTATAGAGTCTGATTTGTATCCTCCAATATTCTTCAGTGTGGGTCCAGCCAGCTGCCTACCAAGAGTTCAATTCCTGTAAGATACTGTCTTTCCCAACTTTCAGCAGTCAACAGTTTCCAAAGTTCCTTAGGTTGGGTTGGGATTTCTTACGCACCTACCCATATCTATGCTTGAGTTTTGTTAGGTTTAAGCTTCCATAGGACTTGTGCATATAATCAACATTATTGTGAATTCATATGAGCAATTGACCAGGTGTCTGGGAGATTTTGTTTCCTTGTGTTCATGCAACCTCTCTGGTTTGTAACAATCTTTCTGCCTCCTTTTCTGCAATGATCCCTGATCTTTGGAGGTAGAAGTTTAAAAAATATGTCATATTCATAGCTAAATATTCTGTGTCCTCTTGTTCTGTGCACATTGTCCAGTTGTGGGTTTCTGTGTTAATCACCATCTACTGTATAAGGAAACTTCTCTGGTGAGAGTTGAGAGAAGCATTCATTCTATGTGTAGAGGTTGCATTGAAGATGTGTCACTTTGGGTTAAGTGTCTCAGAAACACTCTCAACATTTGGCCATTTCTGTAATATTGTAATAATCACCATATGTTGAAAAAAAAACAGATTTAATGAGGGATGAAAGTTATACTTGTCTGTGAATATGAGGATGAATATGTCTGATAAATTAAGAAATTATAATATGTGACAAAATTAGATTCTTTTTTTTTCTAGAATCTATAATCTCTCCAGTCATTGGATTTGACTATGTTTACAGTACCACACATGGATTCTTTCCCACTGAGTGGGCTTTAATTACAATTACATAGCTGTTGAGCACTCCCAAGATGAAAAGTATCAGTACTGCAACATTAGCAAAAGTTCACTGTTACTTTTTAGGCTTCAAAGCAGGGTTGAACATTGATTTTCTTCTGTGGCAGCTTGTGCGGTACTTTGATACCATGAGACCTAATTTTCAGGGAGGAGACCTGTCCACATTAGTTCCAGGTTAACTGCTCAAAATTCACTTTCCAATGTTTGGCCTGTCTTCAGCAACAGAGTTTTAACTTCAAGTTCTGGGAAGCCATCAAGGGCTGTGGCAATAGACTGTGTTTTTGGGAACTCTCTAGTACTACCCTGACCAACAATTTGAAGGGAATAAATAGCCTACTGTAACTTCAGGAGCCAGGAAAGTGGAAAGGAATCATGGGACTAAAAGGGAAGGAGGATCTGTGTTTGAACATTTTGTTCTCATTGATTGGGGAGGTCTTAGAAGGTATAGCCACACTAGAAGAAGCATATGAGTGGGGCTGGTCTTAGGGAGTTCTTAAGCCTTGCTGGATCTCCACTTGCTTTCTGCTTCCTGTGCCTGCTTGGAGATGTGAGTACACAGCTTCTTCCCTCACTCCAGTCTCCTCTGCCATTACGCCCCTCCACCATGCTGGACTCTTGCTCTTTTGGAACTGTAAGCTAAAAATCATAAGCTCAAAAATGATCTAAACTCTAACTTTTTTAAATTCCCTTGGTGAGTATTTCTTTCACAGCAACAAAAAAGTAACTAATATAGTGATTAAGAATGCTTTTTGGTCTTGCACTAGAACTGGGTTTAGTTTCCAATATCTGTGTCAAGAGACTTACAAACATCTGTCACTCTGGCTCCAGAGGATCCTGTACCCTGTTTTGAACCTAGATAGACATGCACTTATGTGTACATACTCACAAAAAAGGAACACACCTATACACATAAACAAAAAAAGCAATCTTAAAACAAATTTTAACAATACTATATTATAAAAAATGTCAAAAAAATCAAAAATTCCTTTGGAAAGAGAAAGATTTAAAATTAGGGTAAAGAGGTTGAACCATTTTCAGTAAGACTGTTGCATGATTACACTTCTTTCTTTGCATTTACTGTAATTTTTCTCTCATCTGACCACATTATCTAACATATAGAATCAGCATCCTCTAAATGAATTATCACAAGATGTATTTGTCTTAAAATGCTTATTTAATGTTCATACTTAAAGAATTTTGTGACATCTTGCATTCCAGATTTATAAATTTATTTTCTTACACTATTATAAAGATGTCTCATTTTCTTTTGATTTGTGTTATTTAAATGAGAAGTCTGTTATATATCTTATTTCTTTCTCTGAAAATAATCCCTGGTTACCTTAAATGACTTTTTTGGTTAACACTATTTTTACGTTCTTTATTTATTTTTGAATTAAACACTCAGAATACTTCTCAGGGCCTAATAATTGCTGTGTAGCCCAGGCTATCTTCAAATTCAAGATCTTTCAAGAATAGGGATTATAGGCATGCTATTCCATTCCCACAGATTTTTAAGTGACATTCACTAATGTAATTGAGATAGGTGAAGTGCATTTATCTTTTGGCTGCCTGGCCAGCCCCAGAGATCTGCCTGCCTCTGCCTCAAAAGCATCGGTACTACAAGCACTGGGATTATGTGCTTGTAAAGCAATTCAAGGCTGATGTTTATGCAGAAAACACTTCACTGATGGAGCTGTTTCCCAAGGGCCAATTTTGTTGATCTGTGTATTTGCAGTTTATATCCATTTTTAAGAACTATTGTAGATCGTTTCCTGAAGCAGTTTTACCCATCCTTCCATCTGGCCCCAGTTCCAGCTGTGCGCATGCTTGTGGTTCACCGATGGCGAAGCTGAAGATCCTTTCCGCAATCATGCTCTGCTTTTTCTTTTATGTTCCTTTAGTGTCAGCTACAATACCAGAGTCTGCCAGGTCACAGATCTGATTTTCTGTAGTGTCTAAATTGATGTAACCTCAGTAAATTGGACCAGTCTCTACTTCAGATACTTATTTTTCTCTTATGTGGAACTTCTTTTAGTTCTTTTTCAAACTAAATTTTACTCTCTCATTCGCACAGTTCCTTTAAATACATGCACACATTTGTATTGCTAGGTTTTCGAACCTCAATGTGTAATATCATGGAACTATTTTTGCCTATTTATTGATTTTCACCTACACTATACCACTTTTGTATATTTTTGCAAGAACATTCCATTTTTCTCTAGATGAAATACCTGTACATTATAGATTAAAGAGTGTTGAGATCTGAGTGTTGTTGAATTCTGTTTTCTTTTTTTAAGTACCAGAAGGTATTTTTGTAGAAAACATTTTTGTTTGTCTCTCAGTTTATGTTTGAAACCCATTTGTAAGCAGAGCCTTGAGATGGCCCATTTTGCTCTTGACTTCAGCTATTGTTCACCTACCAACTCCTGGTCTCTTAGCCACTACTGGTAACTCAGTAAGAAAAACAAACTCTGAACCTTCTCAAACTTTCTCAGAATTTGGTGTTCCAATTTTGCCATGTCGTGTGTGACCTCTGAGAATTGCCTGGCTTTTAATTCTTTGATTTTTTTTTCTCCTAACTTTGTAATTTCACTATATCCATGTGTGGCCTAGTATTTAACGGGGACTCAAGACACTTGAAATTCAAGTTTCTGTACAGATTTATGAATTACTTCTGCTTATTTCTTTCCTTTTAAAAAAGTTCTCTAAGTATTTAGCCATTCAACTTCACCAGGCTCTTGTATCCAGGTTTTATTCAGTGAACCTGTTGAGGTATGTTTAATCTCTATCACTGTAGCATAGTTCATGTAGGAAATTACTGTCAGTCAGGAAAAGAGGAGATTATAAGGTTTATCCAATTTTTCTTGCTGTTAATTATAGTTGGCCAGAAAGAAGGGTAAACAAAAGAGGATAGTGCCTCCCAAAGAAAAACTGTCAAAGCTTAAAGGAAGACTTACAGAAACCAGACATGTAAAGAATGAATCAAGGAGAGACACATAACTCCATGTTTTCTGCTACTGTGGCCAAAACTATGTATGTAGAAGAGGTATATGTAGCAGAAACCTCAGCTAGAATGAGAATCAGAGAAGAGTACTAAGATAGTTTTAATCTATTTACCACTCTGAAATCTAGGAAGTGCTATGAAACAGGCTGTTCTACTTTTGTCCTGGTATCTGTAGTGTAGAATTCTTGGGAGGCTCCCTAGAAAAGAATGTGTTTCATTCTTCCACTGGAAATAAATATCTGTGACAGGTTTATAAGCCTCTTTTGGAGGGTAAGAATTTAAAGATTCATGCTTATAGAAAGACCTAAGTTTGGTAGTGGGGTCTATAAGAACTCTCATTTTAAGTAGAAAAAGAAAAGGTCCAAAATCATGAGACGGCTTTTCATGGCTCCAGGATAGTGAAAGACTGAGATGGTCACATTGTAATCACTCAGGAGCGCATCAGAGAGCCATTGGTCTTCAACAATGCTTCTTCTTCGACACTAGAATATATAATCCCCTGCCTCTACCTCAGGACTTCAGACCTTAACAAGAATAAAGGATAGGACAAGAAGTGGGAGTGGGTAATTTCTGCATAACTGAATATTTATTCCAAAGAGACTACATTTTATTAATGATTACTAAGAATAAGTGAATTTGGATGAGAAATCACTTTATTAGACTGCACACACCACAATGGCATAAACTAAATTATCTTCTCTAGACAGACTATGGCCTCAAGAGTAAAGATAAATTAAGTTTTATAAAATATTTTCCATATCAGTGTGACTGTATGCAAATCATGACCTTTTACATGCAGAATCAAGATACTCTTAAATAAGTTAATTCTATTGGATTTATTTCCTTATGAAACCTATGTTCAGAACTCTCTCCAACTCCCATATCGTATTCTAAGATGCATTTTGATATTCTCTAAAAGGTAAATGTTATCACAGCAATCAAGTCTCAGTAATCTACATTATTTAATCCTAAAATGGAATATATGAGAATTTGACTATTATAAACAAATTATCATATAGATTTTTGAATAGCCTTGATGCTACAGACTGACTACAAAAAGTCCATTTGTTAAAAACTTTTTAGAACACAAAACGCATCTCTCCTCTATAATGTTAGATGTAGTTGCTTCTTTCTTAAACTAGGCTAATAAAGCTCTAAAATACATAACTAATTCAATTTAAAGATAAAGAACATTAATTGAGCAGGAGATATCAATTACAATACACTCTTAAAGCACAAAAAAACAGAGCATTGATTTATCAGACTTACTAATCTATGCAATATCAAAATACCTACTGAACATCAAACACAGGTGTTGAGAGTTGAGTGAAGCACTTGTATTTGAACACTTGGTAGTCGGTTGGTTGCATTGTTTGGGGAGGTAATGGAAACCTTGTGACTCAGAACACTGCAGAGGGAAGAATGTCACTGGAGGTAGACTTTTAAGAATTTTTCCTCTTTCCCCACTCCCTATCTCTCTTTCTGCTTCCTGTCTGTTGATAAACATATAATCAGCCAGCTTTCTAATCCTGATCTCATTCCATGCTATCCCCATAATTAATTTTATCTATTCTTCTGGAACCATAAACTAAAAGGAACACTTTCTTCCTTTAGTTGCTTTTGGGCATGGTATTTTATCACGACAAAAATAGGTGACTAATACAATAAATATTGAGCCCATTACAGAATCCAAAAGCTGTGGGTTTTGTGTTCAAGGAGCTTGGAGGGAAGTGGAGAGAAACTGGCCCTCACCAAGCTAAGTAAGCATCACTAAGGCATGGAACCAGGAGTGTTTGGATGCTGATGACAAGTGTTGAGAAGTAGAGACACTGCGTGTATGGAGGACAAATTTCCATCTATGAGTTGAGATATGAAGTGTTATTTAATTCCATCTCATATGTAATAAGAAAAATTTCCTTAGAAGAATAAAAACCTTAAAGGACATAAAAAATTTAAAAGAGTTCTAACAGTTACACGGCTTAGGCCCAAATTACAGAAGTACTGAATGAATCAATCAAACTTATACAATGGAAGGAGTGCTTGGCATGGAATTTGTACATTCTATCTACTTTGTTGTTGGTTGTTTTCTTCGTTAGACAGGATCTCTCTGTAGCCTCAGCTGGCCTGGAAATTGCTATGTAGACCAGGCTGGCCTCCATCTCACAGAGATCCACCTTCCTTAGCTTTCCAAGTGCTGGGATTGAAGGGGTGAGTCATCACACTAGCATTTATATGATCACTTTTAAATACCTAATTTAACTAAGAACTATTCCAATGAAGTAGCCAATCTTAACACCAGCTGGGAGCATAGAAATGAATGGAAGATGATTTTTACCTGTTTCCTGATTGGTCTTTTCCTAAAAGATTGTAGAATCACAGCCATTATTGCAACACCAGATACAATCCAGGCTAGTTACTGTGTCATATGTAATAATCAATACCCCACCATGTTGTTTCATGTGTCACAGTAAATAACATAAGTCCTATAGTGAATCACAATTTCCTGAATTCACAGACTCCTCATTGGCCATATGATTTGTTTTCCCCAATATGTTGTTAACGAATATATTGAAAGTAGAAAATTAACAGATTTTTGTGTGGTGGGAGTTTTCTTTCTTTTGTTCTGAACACCTGAGCTAACCTACTATACAATTCTTAGCCAAAGAAGAATTGATAGTAATCAAAAATATCATTATCTTTTACACAAGTGTGTATCTACCTTAGATATCCAGCCTCATCCAAGATGCCAGGTCACTCAACTGCTTGACAAGAGTCATGTGAGAGCAGTGCACCCCATTGACCTACACGACTATGAGCAGACAAGATGGCACATGACAAAAGCCAACATGTCTTCAGCAGATAATGTGCAACAAATAACTGGTACCTCTGTTGGGAAATAAATACCCTATTTTTCATGATTACAATTTTTATGGATTTATGCCCTCTTTAACCAAAATAAGTGGAAAAATGTACAAATTATTATATATATCATAGATAAAAATCTCTATGGCCTGAGATAACATGATAGTTTTGAAACTATTATAGGTAGTATGATTTATGTGTATTTCCATTAATTAATTTAATAGTATTTGTTTTAGGATCAAACAAATCAGACACTGTACTATTTTTTTTTTGTTATTTGCTTGTTTTAATCTATATGTATGATTGTTTTGCCCTCATACATGTAAGTGCATTCTGTGTATGTAGTGCTCCCAGAGGCCAGAAGAAGGCATCAGATTTCCTGGAAATGGCGTATGGGCAAATATTAGCTACCATGTGGTTGTTTGCAACTGAACCAGGGTCCTCTGCAAATGTAGCAAGTGCTCTTACCCAATGAGCCATCCTCCAGTCCTTGGACTAATTGTTTTGAGCAGAAAGATAACAGAACTTAACCTCCTTAACATGTCAGCTAAATCTGAATTCATAGTCTCAGCTTGTAATAATTTATAAGCATAGGCCAAATCATTGTCAGATGACTGTGCTATAAGTAACAGCAAAGTTTTGTTACTACGGTATTTATCTTCTAATGTTAATAATGTAACATAAAAGATAAAATAAGCCTGAGTTTTGTCAAGCTTAATGTTTTAGCATTCAACATTTTCTCAGTATTATTTAAAAAGCATATATTGAAATTTAGTCTATTGTTAGACTTCCACTGTCCACAGAAGCCTGGATTATGGTACCTAACCAAATTTGGCAGATCATTAAAGAATGGCAGGCTTGAAACAATTTTGTATGTTCCTTCTGCACTGAGGCAGACAGCAATAAAATGGTCAAAATGTGTGAATATTATGGAACTGAGAGAATTCACCCACATTTTTATCTCCTTGGATTGCTATTGATCAACATGTTTCACTTTGTTCATTCATATATACATACATATATATATATATATATATATACACACACACCACATATATGTATAATATTTTTATTTGTGACAATCAATGAGAAATAGCCCTCTCATTTTTTAGCTACATGGAATTATTTAATACCATGGTATTAAAGAAATCCTCAAAGCACATCAGCATCAAATGTATTTCATAATGCACTCACAGAACTTTAAGGTTTTATAGACATGCTTCCTGCAGAAATATCATTCTACCAGTGATAGTCATATAAACATATGGACATATAGTCTATCAATTTACAAGTATATTTAAGAATAATGTTCTGAATATGAGTGAGTGTTGATAAGCTTCAGATATATTTTAGCATGTATAAATTGACATGCTTTTATTTTAGGATAAAAGAATATGTACACACACACACACACGCACAGACACATATATATATATATATGTATATGCACTGTATTTACTGTTTGAATAAAGCTAAGAATATTTATTCAAATATTCTGTCTTTAGTTACAACATGATTCAAATTCTCTTCACCTTGATGCTCTTGACACCATTTTACAGTTTCATCTTTTCATTTCATTGTAAACAGCAGCTACAATTATCATCATATCTCAATCTCAATATCTCACCTCTTTCCTCTTAATTTTTCTATTTTTTATCTAAATAGCAGATTTTCTCTGATAGACTCTGTGTGTGTGTGTGTGTGTTTCAAGAGAAAAAAGAAGCAAAAAGAGTGATGGAAAGAGGAGGAGATGGAGGACGGACTCATAGGAGAGGAGATGGTGGATGGACTCAGAGGAGAGGAGATGGTGGACGGGCTCATAAATTCATCTCAGCATTTTCCTGAAAAATCAGAATAACAGATATTCTACATGCAAACAATCAAAATGATAACCGGTACCTTAAGTTTTAAATAATCAACACATAATAGAATGTATAAAACTTTTGGGAAAAGTTTCTTCATTATGGGGGAGATCACATAAATTTTTGTCATGGTACAAGACACACAATCATTAAAATGCATTATATGAATTACACAGATTAATTTTTTCTTTGAAAGACATTGTTCACATAATAAAAATAAAAATACTGACTAAAGGATATAAAGACCCACAAATGCCTTATTACAGATGTGCACATATTTCTCAAAACTAAAATGTAACTGGAAAATTAAACTTGATTAAATGAGTAAATCCTTCAACAAAAATCATAATGTATAGGCAAAAATAGAAATATCATGAAACTAGATGCCAGTCTCATACTATGCACAGGACTCAACTCCAAACAGATCAAGGACCTTAATGTAAGACCCAGTCAGTACCCTATATCAGGTAGAGAGAACACAGGGAGTACAATGGAAATTATAGGGACAGGAAAGGAGTATCTGAACAGGACTCCTATAATGCCAACATTATGGATAATGAAGGTGTGGCACATCCACACAATGGAATACTAGTCAGTTTTAAAAAATGAAATTATGCAATTTCAGGTAAATTAATGTACATCCTAAGTACATCATCCTAAGTCAACCTAAACTTAGAAAGACAAATGTCACATGTTTTCTCTCACAGCTAGATGCTCGCTTTTAACTCTTGGATATGCATGTTTCAATTTGAAAATTAAGATCACTCCAGATACTAGAAAGCAGCAATTGGTCAGTGGGTGAGTGGCTTCTTGGAAGGGGTTGGCATGTAATGATATGAAGAAGAACAGGGGAGCATTCACCTAGGAAGGTTTACAGGGAGGGGAGTAGAAGGCAGGGCAGAGAAAGGAGGGTAAAGAGAGACAAGAAACTAAAGACCTGTAGAAAGTGCTGCATGGAGATCTAACACTGTGTAGAAGCTTCTTAAATATATACATATTCCTTATGAAAAAAAGAAAGATTAAAAAGAGTTAATCTATAATAGGGGACATTGACCTTTTCTGGATATCATAAGTAAAATAAAATTCGTAATGCCAGGAATGGACTCCCTCTCTAGAAGCTGATGACCAGGGGTCCCATAGACCTTAAAACAATACTGGCTGTTGCCTCTGCTCTTGGTTACCCACCAGAACTGGAGTATAAGACCCTATTGCTCAAGACACTACATTCATGAGCTATCAAACAAACAAGGAGAAATCAAGCTGGTACTGACTTGAGGCTCATCTCTATTATCTAGCATTCATAGTACTGGAATATACCGTGTAACCTACAGGAAGGAAAGAAATAATCATCGGTCTCACCCATTTGTGGAACTTGTGAACAGCAATAATAACTGACCTGGATAGATATCGCCACTGGTGCTATTGTGTCATAAAGGAGTAACCAGACACTCACTAATTGGATTTAAAATTGGCTGTGTATGATAGAGTCCATACTTGACATTAAAACTAGGCTTAAGAATCTGAGGCTAAACACATCACAGAACATAGGGAAGGACCTAATATTACTTTTCTACTAAATATTTATTGTATTAAACTGAGTCTTAATATCTTACTGTTACACCTATAACAATGTGTTTCTCAACTCTCACCAGAGAAGTTTCTTTATGCAGGAGACAATGAACACAGAAACTCACAACTGGCCAACATGCAGAGAACAAGAGGATACAGAGTGCTTATCCTGAATCGGACACCTATATCAATTTTTGCCCCCCCCCCCGAGTCTCAGGGATCATTGCAGAAGGTGAGGCAAAAGGATTGCAAGAGCCAGAGGACCACCAGGAAGCAGAGTTTTCCAGACAGGTTGTCATTTACTCGTATGAACTCATAGAAACTGTGAGAGCATGCACAAGTCCTATGCAAGTTCAAACCAGAATAAATCCCAGCACAGACAAGAGGAAATGGTTAAGAACCTCCAACCCCACCTAAGGAAATTATGGCAACAGCTTCTGGGAAGGGAAGAACCAGTCTCTTTCAAGCATGGAACTCATGGTAAGTTGAGCAGACTCCAGTGGATAGTCCCACACTGAAAGACATTTGGAGACCCAAATTAGAGAGAGAGAGAGAGAAAGAGAGAGAGAGAAAACACTAAATTGGGTGTGGGCAGGAGAGGGGATCTATATATCATCAAATTATATTTTATGAAAGTCACAAAATTTCAATAAAGAAATAAAAGCAGTATGTAAATATAGTGTACACTGCCAATGAGTGAGAAGACACACTTTGGAAGTAAAATGAAATATCATATCTCTCTTTTAATGCTAAAACAAAGTCTTAACAGCTTCAAATTCTGGTGAAGATGTGAAGCAACTGAACTGAGGGAGGAAAACAATATTAGAGACCATATGGCAGTTTCTTGTAAGGTATACTTGCATGGTTCTTCAGCTTTAGCTCATGATGTTTGGTGAGTATAGAAGGAAACGTGTTTTCACATAACATATACTCAAGTCCACAGTAGTTCTATTCATAATTGCCTCCAAAACAGAAAAGCTTGAAAGTGCTTAAGTTAGGAAGATGGGTAGGTAAGGCACAATTCCTGAAATCAATGTAGAAATAACACTGAACAAGGAAAAAGAAACAAACTATTGAATCACTGCCATTCAATAAAATTCTGGCATTGTATGGCTTTTTCACAGTGATACTAAGAATTGTGAAGAAGAAATGAATGGTGATTGTCATGGGATCAGAGGCCCTGAGCACTGGGCCCATGAATAGGACAAGAGACTGTTTTCTGATTGTGATAGAAGTTACCTAAGTTTATATATTGCTAAATCTTATAAAACTTTACAACATAGAATGTAAAGTTCTCTGTACCTTAGATTAAAGATAGGTCAACAAAGGCAGGATATTAATTTTCGGTCTAGAGACTTGTTGACTCCATTATATTATCAAACTTAATTCAATTCTTCCTATTAAATTCTTATGGTTTGAAAAGCAAAATTATGTCTTTTATTTCTGCAAATAACCTTTTACTTTATAATAGTTATAAATCTATGGAAAAACTACAAATATATTTTCATATCTACTGCACACAGATTTTCCTATTAACAGCTCCTATTATGTTTCTTATTATTATTGAACCAATATTAGTACATTCTTACCAAATGAATTCTATATATTTTTTTTTCATTAAAAGAAGACTAAAGTTGTTTTCATTCCAGCCTTCCATGCAAAGTCTCATATTGTGTTGAGTGATCATATTGCTTCAGAGTCCTCTAATCTGACAATCTCTCTGACCTTTCTGTTTTGATGAACTTTTATAATTTCAAGGAGTTGTAGTAGGTATTTTATAGAATATCTCTCAGGATTTTTCTCATGATTAAATGAGAGTTTTACATTTTCAAAAGACAGACAGCAAGAGTAAGATAAGATTCATCTCATCATATCAAATGTTCATATTATTAACATGACATCACTCTTAGTGTGAAACTTGAGGAACTGATGGAAGTAAGGTTGTCAGGTTTTATAAAACTAGTGTTGTCATTCTTTATGCCTTTGAAATAAGTTGTACCCAACATTTAAGTAATGGATAGCTATATAATATTCAATCATAGTTCATAAAATTATTTGTAATATGTTTATATGTAACATTTATCTATTCAGAAAATTTTGATTATTCAACCTTTGATCCATCAGATTCCTGGTTATTTATTTTATGATACTACTGGCAATATATTTTTCTCTTTAATAAAAGGGTTACCTTTGGTTCTGGGAAACCTTTTTCAAATGATTGTATCATTCTTCTGTCACATCACAATTCTTTTGAGTTTTGTTATGTGTTTCCTTTCTGACACTAACAGTGTTCTGTAATAACCTCCTTAATTCTAAGTGACTTTCTGCCTCATTCGTATGATATGTGTGTGTGTGTATGTGCGTGTGTGTGTGTGTGTGTGTGTGTGTGTTTGTTTGAGGCACAAGTCACTATGGGTATAATCTAGTCTGGCCTCAAGCTTATGATTCTCCTGACAAATGTTATCTTTTATTCAACACTGCTTTTAGAAACCAAACCTGTGAGACAGATACGCACTGATCTAGGAGTTTCTTTTCTTTTGAAGTCTCAACTCTCTTAAAATAAGGAAATATGCTGTATCTTAACATATATACATATATATTTGTAAATATCTAATACCATCAGGTCATTGTTACAAAGAATGAATGCATCTCTATGCTTGGATGGTGACCTACCACTGGTATTTTCAGGTGTCAGAGTGTCAGAATGTTAATCATTCTTCTATGTGTAACTCCATCTGATAACTGTTGTGATTTCCATAATGATAGTTGAGACTGCTTTGCTTGGTGCTATATCAGTCAAAACCTTTCATCTTCGCTTTCCTTCTTCATTCTTAGTGTTCCTCTTCTTCATCTTCTTCTGAAACACATTTTATTTCTCCAATACCTCTCAGAGAGGTTACCTTTGGTTCTGGGACACATTTTTCAAATGATTATATGATTATTCTGTCATATCACAATTCCTTACTGAATTGTTTTTATTCTTTATTCAAAGATAAATTAACTTTAGGCAGATATACGTTAGATTTCACTATTCTTTTCATTGTCTACTCTTTAGCTAATATTGTGCCACAGTGTCATAACAGGTCTCTCATTTACAATGACTGCTACTAACTTTCCTCCTCTTCCCTTATAACAGATTGCAGTTTGTTAGTTAACATTAGCTTGAAATATCTGAAAGATAGTTTTCTGTAATTTTATTTGGAATTGCCTTGTAATTCTGGATCAACTTTGGAAGATTTTACAATAGAAGATCTTCCTAAATGTGGGAATAGGACAGTTCTTCATTAATTTAAAAACTTCTGGTTTATCACACTTTTTATCTTTTCTACATATTAATCATATATACATACATATATTGTATGTTTGATAGTATTTTAAGTATTTGATAGTATTTAAGTGTTTATAAGTTTTTGATTTAAACTGTTTAGTACTGTCATAGAGAGGTACTTTAGCATTTTGGTATTAACTTTCTCGTGATGAGACATAAAAAGATCATGAATGCTAATTTTTGAAAAATATTGTTTGCTTTATCTGCTGTTGGTTTTTTAAAATTATTTTTTGAGGCAAGGTTTTATAATAGAACCCACTCTTGACTTATAATCATTATTTGTGATTTTCTACATTGTTATCTATGAACAAAACGATATAAAATTTCTTTTATTCATTGTTGCTGTGTGTGTGTGTACATTCGAGATATGCATGTGAGGGGGTGCACAGCGCACATGTGGAGCCAGAGGACAGCTTCTGGGGTTACTTCTCCCTTCTTCACAGAGATTCCAGGGACTGAATTCAGATTTTCACTCCTTTTTTCTGAATTCATTTTATTTAAGGAATTTTCTATTGGCATATATTGAATATGATTCTTTACTAGACTTTGGCTGGTTTACTGGTAAGACTTTTAAATATGTTACTTATTTCGACTGACTTTTAAGGACTAGAGTGATTAGTTCAAAATGTGTTTGTATCTGTGAAAGTCTAAATCTTCCAGTCCAGAAGTGGGCCCTCTGGGGCTGTGGACCACCACTTCAGGAAAGACTGCTCCTGCCCACTCATGCCTTCTGTCTAAGGACCAGAATGGCCTTGACAGCTGATTGATGGGAGAATCCTTGTCTTGTGTCTCTTTTAGTCAAATATTATTCAATCAAATCACTCAGTAAGATGTGATGCTTGCTGTGGATGATTACAAATGTATGTTTGAAAACAATAGTTTTACTACTCATTCTTTGCCAGAAATAGGGTTTTTCTTGACCCTTCCTAGTCATATTGCCCTGAGGGATTTCTGGAATATAAATGACCAGAGCCTATCTATCACTGTAGCACCAAGGTCTTTTCAGAATCATATTCATCCATACTCTACCTCTATCAGTTTGTCAGAGTTATCATTTAAAAATCCAAATACATATTTTGCATTTCAACAAATACCTTATACAATTTGCTGGACTTTTGAAGCCATCATAGCTTGTTATGATCAATAGTATTTCTTGAGTACCAGGAATTTTATTTAGGGGCTAAACACAGCCCAAGATAAATTGTAAAAAGACTCTGAGTCTGCAACATTCCAAACTCTCAACAGTCACTGAAGTGCTAATTAGTTGATCACCCTTGCAAGATGTTTAGTACAAGATGCAGGACTTTTCTGGGAACTTTCATTCACACCTCAGACAATCCAAGCTAATTTCAGCTCTAACTAAGCCACATCCCACCTCTCCTCCATCATGGCCTTGCTCAGCCAAGGTCAATTGATTTCTTTGGAGAAAATCAACTTTATGAAATGAAGAATTTATGTGTGGTCAGGATGACTTAATTCTGAAGAATATTGTTCGCATCTTTGCCATGGTGAAAAATAAAACGGATAATAGGAACATGAAAATTACCCCCCTTAAAAGAAAATAATGAAAAAGGGTGAAATGAGAGTGTCCCCTAGAGGGTTCTGAGTATCATTCATAAAAGAATTTAAGAATGGACACAATCGAAAGTGTTAAGACAATTTTATTGAAATTTGAAGAAAAATCCTCACGACAGACAATCTGGGGATGTCAGCAGCTGCCTGGAGAAAGAGAAAGGAGGGAGAAGAAAAGAAGCCAAAAAGTCATGCAGGTTTAGAGCCTGCATGGGGTCAGACACGTGGCGGACTGGAAGCCACATGGCTGGGAGAAGAAGCTGTAGAGAAAGGGTAGAGAAATACAAGATGCTAGTGCAGCCCAAAGCCTTAGAGAAAGCATGTTTAGAAAAGGGATATGAAGAAGAGAAGGAAAGAGTACGCTTTTCTGAAGAAAAAGCTGGCAGACTTATGGAGAGCTACATGTCTGTGGCCGGGTCCAGAAGAACTGCACCTGAAGGTGGGATTCCAGGCAGGAAAAGTTCACATCCTCATTAACACACTCTGTATTCTGCCCACCTATTTAGTATAGCTTAAGTAGAACCCACCTTCCTAAGGGTGGTCTGGTGATTGACCAGTGAAACTGGAAATGTGGGTCTTTCAACAGATAAACTAGAGAATGTACAGTCTATCCCAGTTAAATAGGTATTTACTCTCTAACAATAATATGTAACCAAGCTGATTTTTTTTCAGTTCTGAAAAAAAAACAAGCAAACAAAAGTTTACATGATTATTAATGGTTAAGCATTTCAATAAATAAAAGGTTTAAAAATTTTTTTATTAGTTAAATTCAGCATCTCGATGATAATGTTTAAGGAGGACTGAATATGGTGAGAACACAGCTTCCTTCTAAGCCCTCAGAATGACTCTTGCTTAAGAGGTTACTAGCCTAGGGCAGAGGGTGTGATAATAGAAATTTTGTAGGACAGTGAGAGAGGACACTTACCATCAATCAAGTTTGTCCTAAAAGATCCAGCCAGCAACAAAATTTAACTCGAGACAGCTTTCTTATGGGCTAAGAATCTCACTAATTTTCCTCAAGGATGTAGATTTCCTTTACAAAAAGACAACTTTTCTAAGTTAGTACTGTGACTACAATTTTGTCATGGGTTGGGATATAAAAAGCCAACACCACGTGGGTGGAATAGGTATTTTATTTCTGGGGCCATTTGTAGAGAACCCTAATCAAACTTAGAAAGAAGCTTTTACAGGGTATTGGCAGCACAGCTGGTTACAATTTGCAACATCCAATAAGAATGAAGCATTTCACAAAGTTTCCCTGTGCACATTCCTAACAAAAACAGACCAGGGGGTTATCTATCTGCACGTGCCCCTCCCAGATCAGAACATCACATGGAGTGTGGTTGGACCAGTTTTGAACTGACGAGGTCACTCCTTTCTGGGTGTGCAGCTAGAAGGGGTTGGGCAAAGGTCAAGCACAGGCACTTTTTACTTCCGGACATACTGCAAAATGTCCCAGTCTTTATCCCATTTTCCTAGGCCATTACAAGTTTCTCACATTAAAACCTTAGAAATAATCAATATTCAAAAAAAAAAAAAAAAGAAAGAAATAACTACCTTGGGAAGCCTGTTCTGTTTCTCTGCTTTTGCAGATCAAGATATGTTTTTTTACAGTTAGAGACAGTTTTTTATTTTCAATTCAAAATATAATTGTGTATTTTATAAAATATTTTTAATAAATGAATTCTTCAAACTTTTTTGTGGAAGTCTTCATGTTAATTAAGAGGATTTTATTTCTGGATTCCATATCTGCCATTCATCATTTTAATACTGATTTCTTTCTTTTCAATATTCAAATGACACTTGTTAATTTTGACGATGAATTATCTGCAGATACACTCTTTCAGATATTAAATAATTTCTCTAATCGACATTATTTTCATTATTATATTGTGTCTCTTTTCACAAGCCATGTACACTCACCAAATCTTTAGAATAAGTTTGTAAGCTACTTGTTATCATGTCAAAACTCTCAAAGACATGTATCATAAAAGAACATCAGCCAGGGTCTCAATGATTGAAACTGCCTGTTGCTTTAAGGAAATATGGACATCTTTCTGAAGATGCTTCTTATTATTTAGAAAGCTCAGCAGGATCCTTCTTCATGAATTTTAAGTAATACATGCCAAATAAGAATGAAACAGGTGATCCTCTCTTTTGTTCTTTGCATAAAACATCTGATTTACGGATTCAAATGAAGCTGTTTCTTATGATACCTTTTGAACCATCATGCCACCCGCGGTTATTATATTGGAAGTTTAGAGCTTCTAAATGCAAGAGGAACACGTGATCTGGGAATAAGAAAGGATGCAGTCATATCAACATGATAACTCCATTTAATGCATCCTGTCAATAGCTGTTCTTGGAAAATCAGTTGCTGTGTTGAATGTATGTAATTAACGTGATTTATGGTCAATCTCTCATTATTTCTAGGCTTTTTGTGGACATTCTTTTCCAAGCCAATGTTACATTTACAAATTTACAAACAGGCACAAACAATGACACTAGAGTAAAAAGATAGAGTTTCTCTCTCTCTCTCTCTCTCTCTCTCTCTCTCTCTCTCTCTCTCTCCTGTATTTGACTCTCACAGTGAGCAGAGCATAATTAACTTGAAGTTTAAATTTTACACATTGAAAATTGTCTTGAGTCCTGAAGTGTCTCATCTGCTTTCCAATTTTCTGTGAGATGCTTTTAATATTTTGAGATTTAAATTAAACCACAGGGGTCTGAAAGATTTCAGGAAATTTTGCATATGCAGCAGATATAAACAATCAATTAAATTAATAAAGAAAATCACTATAGATGTTAACTATGGCAAATTTCACTGCCATTTCTTCAACTATATCTCCTTTTTTTTTTTTAAATCCCGTCTGAAATTACACTGAGCTATACATATTGAAATACATGTTACAGCTGAACATTTTTCTTTTCGTTTCTATGTAAAAATATTTAATTGTGATCACAATCAACTAGTCTGGGCACCTGCTTTTATTCTCCTACAATAAAAATTACTGACATTCTGAACTCTCAAGGATTCATGTGTTTTCTCTTCTTTTTATAAAGGCTTTATTGTTTAGAATGTTCTGGTTACAAATTAATAGAACTGTAGGGAGCTATTCAGGCTAATTTAATTATGAAAACAAAGCTATATTGTCACTGCAACTGTCATGAAAGACTCTGTTAAGGGAAGGGGAGTGTTAAAGGAAACCAGGAAGTGAAATTAAATATCCTGTTGCATTTTAAATACATGTGAAAATTAATTACTCTATGATATTAGTATTAATTGCATTATTTTTAATATATAGCATATATTATGTGATACTACTTCATTTTGGAAAGATTTTTTTTTTCCAATGGTTTACTTTCTGACCTCTGTGGTCTTCAGGAATACAGAACTTCACCAAGACACTTCTTTAGAAAATTAAACTCTAAAAGGTAAGATAAATTAGCATTTTTAAAATTTCTATTTTTTAACACTTGAACTCTGAAGTACTCCCTCGAAGACCTGATTTTCCAGTCATCACAGATCAAATATTTCTAGTACCTTAGCAGACTGAATAAAAAGGGAAAAACCTTAGTGATGCATACTGCAGAGATCACTGTGTATTTTCTCTGTTATGTGAAATAAAATCAACACTTGCATGTATTAATGAATTTGTTCTACAACAATGCAGTAAAAGTCTCCTGAGCTTCAAGTGGATCAAACCTATTAGTCACCTGAGAGACATATTGAGAATAAAATGCAATAAATTATTCTTTTTGTGAATGTATAGATTTATATATAACCTTTAATCTATATTTAAGAGTATATGACAACATAAAAAGTCAGGAAATATACAATATTTTACAGCAGTTCAAAATACTCTTCACGTATCTTTATCAGTTTTAGTGGTAAAAATTTTTGTTTCTTTTAATTTCAATGGCTATAAAACCAATTGTAAATGAGAAAAGAGCTGTGGGCAAAGTTAAGCTGGGATCAACATACAATCTTCTCTACTTTTTAACCAAATGAATTACTTGTTAACTATTATAATGATAGCTATTAGATGCAGAGGAATATCTATCAGTTGATTGCAAACTCGCTGAATTTTAAACTGATGTACTACTATGATTCTCTTAAAAAATCAGAATGAACATACATACTTCATGGTTCTAGGAAGGTAAGAGAAACTGCAAATTTCAAAATGAGGATCAAACATCCATGGACATGTGAATAGTAATTACATGAATTGAAACTTTTCTTAACCTTCAACACTTCTTTCCTGGCAAAGAAAAAAAGCCAAATGCAGAAAGACACTGTAATAATCAAGCGGACAGTGAAAGGTAACGAGTCTCATAATTTTGTAATTTTTCCAATCTAATTTTATGTTTCTGTATTCTGTGTATGTTTTTGAAGGCCAGCAATTGAAGACACCTGTTTCTTTCCCTGTGGAGATGACTGATGTTAAAAATTTAGGTACTTCAAGCATGTGGAGCCACAAAATAGTTTCGAGCTGAAAAGTTTAATTGTTAAATTATACACAGATATAACTACAGTCATAAATAACTTGAGATCAACTCTACTCAAAGATGTTGAAGGTGAAAATATTTCTAAGTAAAAATGTGAAGTGGACTTCCAACTCTCCTGGCCATGATTTGTAGCTGTGACACCAGTTTCCTCAACTGGAAACTTGGATAATGGTATACAGACGAGCAGAATTTGTTCCTCAGAGTTTAAAACTGGATATATTTTCATATACATACATCAGTTTCTACATACATATCCATAGTCCTTCTCATATACATATAGCATATATTTTTTTCCCTCAGAGGTTCAAACTTGGCATCTTTTAACTGTGATTAAGAAACTAGAGGAGCAAAATATTCTTCCCTGAATCACAAGTATCACTGTGTGTATACACAGGTCGCTTGCAATGCCAAAATCAACCTATAACCTTCAACTTAACAATATTTAAAATTTCTACTTCTAGTTAGTCTAGTTCTATTTCTCCAAAGGTTTGAGTGCATAAGTTTCTCTTAACCATATCTAGCATTGAGATCTCAGTTGCCACTACTTTATATTGAATGAATAGGTGAATTTTATATATCATAAGAATATAAACAATATCCTAATTCTTAAGTAGAGAAGGGAGCTGAAAGTCTACTTAGAATATGAATCCTATGTAAGAAATATAGTTTTCAAAGCAGAATCCCAGTACTGATTATTATGAATAAGAACCTTCAAACACCCCAAACTTTAGCTTTATTCCATCCTTACCCATATACTAGATATCAGTTTATTATGATTTGCTCTTTGATTTAACACTTATTTCTAATCACCAAAGTATCTATATTTTCAAATGCCAATTTTCTGTTCAAATGAAATTGAAATAGAGTACTTATGAGAAAGATTACTTAAAATTTCCTAATATACAGAAAAAAAGAGACAGAGACAGAGATAGAGAGACAGAGAGACAGAGAAAGAGAGATAGCAGAGACTGAGACAAGGGGAGAGAAAAGAGAAGGGATATTTTCTTTTTATCTAATTCCATAGCATACTGTTGCTTTGGATCATTAATTACAATTTAGTACTAAATTAAAATAACTATGTATATATTGGATTAATGATTGACCTCCTTCCAACTACAGTAGTTCCTTTTTTCTTAGGTCAGGAGTTCTGTGGGTTACATGTACATATGCCTCTTTGCCAAGGCACTTCCAATGGTATCTAAACCATCCTTATGAAATAAATTTTATATTAACACAATAAAGAACAAATTTTGTGTTTAGTTGTTATCAAAACAGTTTTGTTAATTAAGACTACCCTGTTTTGTACGCAACTGATTTTTTT